>OY728143.1:1027734910-1037734910 GCA_963277665.1 Viscum album | reverse complement strand
AAAATGGTCCAAAATATGTGAAATTAGATAGTCTTTGAAGTATTTTTATGAATACTGAATAGGAAATAATGATAATGAAAACATGTCATACAAAAACCCATAGTTTATATAGTTCAATTAAATTATTAACTTATCATTTAATAAATATGCAGAGAAAGAAAATGTTGTTGAAATGATGTTGTCACTCTCCAATACTATCGAAAGTGGAAAAGTTAATTTCATGGGAAAAAATAACACATTATTAATTTTAAAATGGTAATGTCGGAAATCTTGTCAAGGATGTTATAAAATATTCCAAGATGATATTGGTGAAGAGTTAAATTTTATTGAAAATCTAAATTTTTTGAATAACTAACGAAATCAACCACATAAATTATTTAGTAGATTAAATATTTTTTCAAACGAAGATGTTGTCTCTCATGAAGAGGAATCATTTAATGTTATAGAACATTGAGATAATGGTGAAGATGATTTCATGGCCAATATTAGAAAAAATAAAGAAGTGAACAATGATGAATAAAATACTATAATTGTTGGTATAATTTATATTCAAAAATAATGGAAGGAAACTCTCAAGGAGATTGGTATATGGGGGAAAAATTATGAGATACAATGGTGTTATACATTATAAAGACACAAACATTCATAAATAAAATTATCTTCTTGAATGAATAAATATATTACAAAGGTATTTTGTTATTTCCATACAAGTACTTCTATGGTTATTTCGTACTCTTAAAGAAGATTTGATGTAATATAATGTTGAGAATCATAATGATTAATAATACAAACAATGTACCATGAACAATAATATTAGAATATATAAAGGGTTATGATAAACTGTAATTGTATTAGAAGAAATAAGTGATGGTCTCAACCAATATGATTATGCCATATGATACCTATATATCATAGATTCCATGGGTGATAACCCCACTTGTTTTATTCTATTTTCCATCATAAATGAATGATGTAACAATTAAATCACATACAAAACCATTTTTTGTGGATGTTCAATCTCATTAAGATGACAACCCAAACAATGTTTGGAAAACCACCCCATGAATGTCTTATAATCAGATACATTACCATTAGGGTGTTTTCTAAAATAATAATGGGTTACATATCAAGACACTTATAGTGTGAATTTTCATATATCTATATTCAATAAATAATTAATTATTTGATTTTTATTTTAATCATATATGAATATGTCTTCTAATAATAAATTTCTGATATAACTAAATGAAAATTTTATTTTTGAGTGATTCATGGTTTTGATCAAGACATTCAGTTACTTTATTAATGAATTTTTAAAAATATGATATATTAATAAAATTTGTTTATTAAATAATAATTATTATATATAAATTATAATTATATTTTCATAATTAAAATATAATATCAATAATGTTCAAATAAATGTATTGTTAAAAAACAATTATTTTCATTATTTTTTTTTATTTTAAACTATATCATATCATATTCAAATAATTGTTTTCATAAGATATTTTTTTTGTAATCAACACATTGAAATTTCACAATAATGTTTTTTTATAACTTTTGGACACAATCAAATTTTTGGTTCAACGTTAAATATTATTAAATTATATAGTGTGTATTATGACATCATATTAACCTTAAAGTGGTTTAATATATTCCTTAAATGATATCAACAAACCAAATAACATTTCACCTTTAAAAAAATTATGTTATTATTCTAATTTTATAAACACTTAATAAATCTTCATAAATATATAATATATTCTAAATTTTAAAAATCATTTATATATAAACAGGACTCACTTACAAATTACCAATGGTATTATTATAATTATATTTGGTTTTTAATATTTATAATAATCCAATCAACTCCACATTTAAAGAATATTTTTAAAAAAACTAATGAATTTTTTATCAATTGGATTACATTATTACATAGATTAAAACCCCTCTGTTTAGATATTAATAAATAATCCTCTCGTATTTTTCTATTTAAACCCACCCAAAACACCAATTACACATAACTAAAATCACTTTGAGAAAAAAAAATTAATCCTATATTATCCCTTTATATCCATCCCAAGGTGTCTGTATGCTTTTAAGAATCTCTTGCAATTATTTTATATGATTTCTCTCAAGGTAAGTGTCCATTTACTACTCTCTATTCAGGTATATAACTTGTATCACATCATTTAGATTCGACATCTCTAAGTTATAGAAATTTTTGAAACATCACTCTTACAGTGCATAAGATTTCCAATTATTTGAGACTCCATACACTCTCATTAACCTTGTCTATGAACTTATTTGTACCATCATTATTCCACTGATAAACTCCTTTGGTCTTTCATGATAAACTATTTTTTAAGGAATATCAATCCCCAATTCCACTAAATGGTAATAACCTATATATAATTATCCATAAACGATTGGTAAATTCCATTTATGTAACCCACACTCCTTGATCGTTGGGTTAAAATTTTGACATCCATTTCAATATTGTATGATCATTGTGTTACACTTATACGATTATATGATATGAAAATTATGGATGAATACAAATAGATCTCCAAGGCATTTGGTAATGTTTTAATCTCATGAGATGTAATGTTCGGGAATAGTTATTAAACCTAATCTATTGTGGGACACTATCCACCATGGGATGTTCTTTTAGTGCATATTCATTCAAAGATTTATGACATTATATATTTTGTTTCCATATTCCCATGATTCCTTTATGTTATCATGTTATATCATGTATCATTTTTGTATATTATGATTCTCACCCAATAAATTTACCTTTATATGGATCATATATCACATTTAATTCATTAAATCATATTTGGATTCATTTATTCCCTTACTAGGATTTTTATCACAATCATTTTTTATGTATATCATCTGGTTATCATCGCTAATATTAGATTGACAACTGAATTTAATTGTAATGTTAATTAATTTTTAGAAAATGTCAATGAATCCCATATTAATGTTTTTTTGTAATGCTATATACCCAAATAACAGAGGATTCATGATCATCTAGGTTCTATTATGTGTTATTTTATATAATAAAGTATAAAATATTGTGTATTAAAGGAATGATTTTTCATAGTTAGTAGCAGAAGAAAATAAGGGAATCATATCCTTGTGAACTCTCATATGATATAATTACATGATGTGTGGGTATCCTCCCAAGTTACTAATGAGTATATGGATCCCACTGGGGATGGATGTTTCTTCAACCGAAAAGGTGTATCCTTCCTTTTTTCACTTATAGGAATCAGTTAATTTGCACTGTTAACAACTCCAAGCCCTTATAGTTGGTATCAAAGGAATGTCTTGTTATATTTTTTCTAGGATTATAAACCCCTAGTAAAATAATTAATGGTAAGTCTAATCCTAAGGATAAATCCATAAAAATTTTGTAAAGTATATTATAATTAGTTTCCACAAAAGAAATCCCTTTAAAGATACTACATGTGGATGTTCATCTGATATAGATGTTCCTAAGAGAGAAATGATCGAAATGGGTTCATTGAGATTCGACTTAGTCGTTACTCATTTCACAAAAATTAGTCTTCATACACACCTATATTGACACTCCTATTATAAGGACCTGGCCTTAAACCTTACTTAGTATTGAATTAAATGAATAATTCACATTGAGGATCTTTTCGGGTTTAGAGTTTTAGAGAATTATAACATAACTATTACATCTTAAAAGATTACAATGTAGACACTTATACTATGTTTACCAAGAATAAAAAACTCTTAAAAAGAAACATGTCTAGTTCCATGTTTTATATAGAATGGCTTTCCCTTGATCCCATCATTGACCCTATTCCACATTAAGTCCTGTGAAAAACATTTCAAAAAAACTTGGGGTGAGCATAAAAAAGCTCAGTAAGGATACACAAAGAAAGAAAACTATTAGTTTATCAAAAAAACAAGTAAACCATGTATACTTTATCAAATAATACTTTTTTACCTTTATGAAGTTGTAAAAAATCTTCACTGAATAAAAGATCATTACTTACCCTTTTGTAACCAAAATATTACCATAAAACCCATATAAAGATCACATAACATATAAACGTAACTTGGGATATAAACATACTTAAATGAAATAACCATACGGTCGACTTCCGCACATATCACTTAATGGAATAGCCATACGGCGGACTTCCATACGCAATGCATTGGAGGTTGTAACGTAACCACCCGTCCTGGTATTCACGGCACCACCAGTCATATGGTTTATCACGTAACCACCCATCAAATGTCCAAGTACCAATATAAAATCATAAAACATAAAACAAATATAATGGAAGGAATACATTTCCACACATTGATCACAATATATCACATAAATATAATGACATAACAAATCCATTATAAAAACCATTTTCAATACCAAAATACATAAAATAGAATATGGTATGTATTTCATTTTAAAAAAATTAATGCTTGTTGAGGAAGCCAAAGACCAAATAATACTCACGGCGGCGGAGAAGTCGTTGTCGTCGCATATGTACGACAAAATCATTTCCTTTTGTCGTTTAGTAAAACGCTTCGTATAAAAAGATTCTTTTTGAATAAACGTAAAATTCAAAGGGTTTTATACACAGTATTAAATAATGTGGTGTATAAAACAAAAATATGCCTCAATGAAAGGAGATTGAGACGAAGTCCCGTACCTCGGGTCTGACTTGACTCGATCGTTCTTTAACGTCCTGAATAATAAAGTTGAGTTAATTTATACTTGATTAAGAACCTTTTTCAAGTTCATTATTCCTTTTATATCACTTATTACCATGTTATGAACATTATGTAGTCATTTAAGTTGATAACGGTCGTTTGTTGATATTTGGTATTTGAGTCAAAAGTGAACTTTTTACAATTACATGTTGTTCGTGTGGTCAAAGTTTCATTATATCCAGAATGATATTCATGATTTGGATATCTTATATATCATATATATCCATCATATACATGTATTTATAATATTACATAATCATTTAGAGGTAAGAAATGAAATGCACCGTTCATGGAGACGGTAAGCCGAACGTACGCATGAACGCTACTTTCATTTCTTTGTCATATTAATGGAATTAAAACTAAATGAGAGGTATGTATATTTTAATTCCAGAATTATTTTCATCATATATATGCAACATAAATCATATATAATAACTTTAAATCCATCCTTTATATGTCCACATATGGCATTAACGAATCAAATCACTTTGAGGGGGCGGTAGTCCGCACTTCCTAAAATGAAGATATCACGTATACCCATAATGGAAGCCATGAAGGTGTGCCATAAATGAAAAATAAAAAATATTAATGAAGACATAAACATATTATATATCATATATAAATATAGTGACATCTTAATGGCCACCATTGAAGGTGTTGGAAGAATATTGAACAATCATCATTTCGTGAGGCAGAAATTCACCATCCACAGAAACAGTATGTTCTTTAACCATTAGATGTAGGTGTGTGTAAGTGTAGCTTGAAATATTATTATAACAACAACCTAGTATATTTAAGATACTAGAGTTGTTACAGAAGAAATGAATAAATAGTGTTTAGGAGGTTGGAGAAGCAAAATAAAACAACAGGACAAAAGTGAAGACATTACCGTAAAATCTGGTAACTCTCTTAGATTTGAGCTCCAAGGCTTCCTTGGGAAGACTTCTGCCCAATGTGACGCATCTAAGAGTTATAGAGGGATTTGGAGAGACAAAATGGTCAGGGTTTGGCCGATCTAAAGGCTTTTTAAGTGTGGGTAAGGTGGTAGAGGTGGGGGCCTTTTATAAGAGGAGAGGAGGGAAACTCTTGGAATGTAAAGAAATGTTACTTTATTTTAAAATGAGTTTCGGATTTAAAATGTCCCACATTAATATAATTCGGGGATAAGGTGATAAGGGTTCTAAATATACTCAACCAATAGGTTTTTGACATGTTTAGGTCTTATAGTTTACATTATCTTTTCATTTTATTTAAATCTTTAAATAATGAGGTAATCGCTGCATCATCATGGTGCCATAAATAATTTAATTTATATAATGTCTAAAAATTATAAAACAAATATAATTATGTAGGAAATATTTTCAGCTTTCTAATTAATATTTATAGTAAAAAATCTGACTTTTATAACCCCATTTAAAAATTGTTTTATTAAAACAACTCATGTTTGTGACATTTTTACATTAACATTAAATAAAAAGATATTAATGTTATTTTCCTTCCAAAGTGGTTCCATGGGGTCCCCAATTTTACCCATGGATTTTCTTGGTTGGCCATGACATATCCAATAAGGGTAGGACCTGTGTCTAGGTCATTCCATATTATTAAAACATTATTTTAACCTTAAACTACACTAATTACCTCTAATCGCGATAAAACACTTAAATGTTACTATTCACCAAAAAAATTACTTTAATCCCATTGAAACACATTTTTCTTCTTAATTAAAACCATTTATGTTGGATTTTTGATATTCAAAACACAGAGGTGGTAAAATTTCATTTAAACAAAAATTCAGTTTTTATAAGTACCACTTAGTGGTTTCACTATTCATCAAAAATTGATGTTTTTCAAAAAAAATACCAAAACTTCACCCTAAGCTATATTAGATATTCCGATTTCAAAAATGAAGTACATTTTACAAAATTCAAAACATATAAGTTTCATTAATTAATTTAATAACTAATTTCCGCTGTCAGAGCAAATAGCGTGTTTTTATGAAACAATAAGTATTAAAAGATTGACACTAGTTTAAGTCTGATTTCAAAGTGAAATTAATTCGAACGACCACTATTGGATTTAATGGTAAAAATATATTCTAATTTCACTTTAAAACCAATTCAAAAGATAATCTAATCTTATAAATAAATTATATTAAAAAGAGGTTTTGAATTAAAATACAACATTTACACTATTCATTAAAAATATGAACTTTATCGGAAAAATACCAAAAATTTACACTATGTAAATTTGGATGTCCCGATTCTAAAGAAGTGTTTTATTTGGTCCAATAGAATTTATAAGAGTGAACAAAAATATATTTAATGACGGTTCTCCATCAAAAGGCGATAAGTGAACCTTTAGTGAAAATTAGGGTATATATGCCTAAAATTGAATTCTTTCTGTATTTTAAGCCTTTATCTTTTATTAGATAAATGTAAAAACATTTAAAAACATATATAATAATACTTTAGTTATTTCTATCCATTCTAGCCAATACAATGACTATGTTTTAACTACCATTTAAAATAATATTATTTTATTACTAGTGTACAATGTAAGATTTCAATGAAACTCTTTGTTGTGTATCGGGTATTCTATCGAACATAGAAACCCCATTAAAGTAAAATTAATATTTAATTTGTAAATATTAATAAATATGAAAATTTATTATTCTTTATTTACCTAGGATGTTACATCCTTCCCCCCTTTCGGGAATTGCATCCTTGCAATTTTATTCACTTATCAAAATAAGTGGGGGTATTTATCTCTCATAGCATTTTCAGATTCCCACGTTGCCTCTTCAACCATATAATTTTTTCACAAAACCTTTACCTAGTGAATCACCTTATTCTGTAACACTTTCTCCCTATGGTAATGAATCTGGACCGGCTGTTCTTCATAAGATAGGTTCTCTTCCAACTGAACTACCTCTAGACTCAAAACATGAGCTAGATCTGGCATATACTTTCTCAACATCGAAACATGAATAACATTGTGTACCTGAGATAAACTCGGAGGTAATTCCACTCTCTATGCAACTAATCCAACTCTCTCCAGAATTTCACATGGTCTAATGAACCTTGGATACAGCTTTCCTTTCTTACCAAATCGCATCACACTTTACCATGGAGAAACCTTGAGAAAAACATGATCACCTACCTCGAAATATAGATCTTTCCTCCGGTTATCCGCACAACTTTTCTGTCTGCTCTGAGCTGTTCTCACGTGTTTCTGAATCAACTGAACTTTTTCTGCCATCTCTTCTACCAATTCTGGCCCCATTAGCTTCCTTTCACCCACGTCATCCCAAAAATCCGGTGTTCGACACTGCTTCCCATATAATGCCTCAAATGGGGCCATCTGTATACTGGAATGAAAACTGTTATTATAAGAAAACTCAACCAAAGAAATATGTTGGTCCCAACTTCCCTGATAATCCATAGAGCATGCTCGTAGGATATCCTCCAAAGTCTGGATCGTTTATTCTGACTGCCCATCTGATTGAGGATGAAAATCTATACTAAAATTTAATTCAGTACCCAACGACTTCTGAAGGCCTTTCCAAAAGATAGAAGTGAACCTGGGATAACGAGCAGATACAATGGAGAGAGTAAATCCATGTAACCTGACTATCTCTTTAAGATACAAATGGGAAATTTTATCTAGGGAAAAATTATCTCGTATGGCAAGGAAATGAGCAGATTTAGTCAAGCGATCAACAATAACCTAGATTGCATTATTACCTCGAGGTGTCTTTGGCAATCCCACAACGAAGTCCATGGATATTTTCTCCCATTTCCACTCTGGCACTCGTAAAGGCTGAAACATCCCTTTCAGTAACTGCCGCTCTTCTTTAACCTATTGACATGTCAAACACTTCACAGTAAAATCAGCAATATCTCTTTTCATTCCATCCCACCAGTAATACTCTCACAGATCCCTGTACATCTTAGTACTGCCAGGATGAACTGAAAACGGGGAACTATGAGCCTCACATAACAACTCATATTTCAACTGTGAATCACCAGGGACACATACTCTCTTCCCAAACCTCAAAACACAATCATTATCAATGTTGAATTCAGGAAACTTACCATTCTAAACCATCTCTACCTTTTTCTACAACTCACTATCTTCCCTCGGTGCTTTCTTAATTCTGCCGGATAGGGATGATCTCACTGATACATGAAACAAAACAGAAGAACTTCATGCACCAACAACATCTATGCCAAAATTCATCAAATCAAAAACCAAAGGATCTCTTTCCAAACGTAGCATGGTTAATGATGCATTACTTTTTCGACTCAAAGCATCTGCCACTTTATTTGCTTTTCTCGGATGGTAATGAATTGTACAATCATAATCCTTGATTAATTATAGTCATCTCCTCTGTCTCATGTTCATTTCCTTCTGAGTGAATATATACATTAAACTTTTGTTATCAGTATATATTTCAAACTTTACTCCATACAAATGATGCCTCCAAATTTTTAGAGCAAAAACAACAGCAGCTAATTCCAAATCATGTGTAGGGTAATTTCCCACATGAATTTTCAACTGGTGTGAAGCATAAACAATTACCTGATCATTCTGCATAAGGGCACAACCAAGTCCTTTCAATGAAGCATCATTGTAGATAACAAACTCACCATTCCTGGAAGCAAGTGCCAAAACTAGATCATTCACCAATCTTCTTTTCAACTCCTCAAAACAATCATCACATTCTTTTGTCTAGATAAACATAACACCCTTCCAAGATAGCCTAGTCATTGGACTTGATAACCGTGAAAATTTTCTAAAAATACTTTGGTAATATCCAGCCAAACCAAGGAAGCTAATAATATCAGTTACATTTGTGGGTCTTGGCCATTCCTCACCAACTCTTGTTTTTGAAGGATCAAGAGTTACGCCATCTTTTGAAACAATGTGACCCAGGAAAGAAATTTTTTGTAACCAAAACTCACACTTGCTGAATTTTACATTCAATTTCTTTTCTTTTAAGGTTTGCAAAATAACCCTTAAATGAATTTCATGCTACTATTTACGTTTAGAAAACACCAAAATAGCATCAATAAACACAACCACCATTTATCACCTAATTCAAGTGACTCATCACTGCAGTAAGCTGATCAATTTTGATTCCAACAATCTCTGGTTACTGATTTGGAAAGTCATTCTCCTATATATGCCTTCCCAGAAAATTTTCTCTATTTTTTTTATGAAAAAGCATTCTTAACACAGATATATCTTGGACGAAGCAACATGGTAATCTTTAAATGCTATATCATTTCAATTTGACCATAAAAAAATATTTTTGGATAATCATTTAATAGAATTATAACTCATAAGGTTATCTAAACCGACCTCTGATACCAACTATAAGGCCCCGGACTTAAAACTTACTTAATATTGAATTAAATGAATAATTCACATTGAGGATCTTTTCAGGTTTAGTGTTTCAGAGAATTAGAACATAACTATTACATCTCAAAAGATTAGAAAGTAGACACTTCTACTAAGTTTCCATAGAATAAAAAACTCTTAAAAAGAAACATGTCTAGTTCCATGTTTTATATAGCATGAATTTTCCTTGATCCCATCATTGACCCTATTCCACATTAAGTCCTGTGAAAAACATTTCAAAAAAACTTGGGTTGAGCATAAAAAAGCTCATTAAGGGATACACAAAGAATGAAAACTATTAGTTTATCAAAACAACAAGTAAACCATGTATACTATATCAAAGTAATACTTTTCACCTTTATGAAGTAGTAAAAACTCTTCACTGAATATAAGATCATTAATTACCCTTTTGTAACCAAAAGATTACCATAAAACACATATAAAGATCACATAACATATAAAGGTAACTTGGGACATAAACATACTTAAATGGAATAACCATACGGTCGACTTCGACACATATCACTTAATGGAATAGCCATACGGCCGACTTCCATACCAAATGCATTGGAGGTTGTAACGTAACCACCCATCCTGGTATTCATGGCACCACCCATCATATGGTTTATCACGTAACCACCCGTCAAATGTCCAAGTACCAATATAAAATCATAAAACATAAAACAAATATAATGGAAGGAAAACATTTCCACACTTTGATCACAATATATCACATAAATATAATGACATAAAAAATCCATTATAAAAACCATTTTCAATACCAAAATACATAAAAGAGGATATGGTATTTATTTCATTTTAAAAACATTACGGCTTGTTGAGGAAGCCAAAGACCAAATAATACTCATGGCGGTGGAGAAGTCGTTGTCTCCGCATATGTACGACAAACACATTCCCTTTTTTCCTTTAGTAAAACGCTTCGTATAAAAAGATTCCTTTTGAATAAAAGTAAAAGTAAAAGTTTTTATACACAGTATTAAAGAAAGTTGTGTATAAAACAAGATTATGCCTCAATGAAAGGATATTGAGACGAAGTCCCTTACCTTGGGTCCGACTTGACTCGATCGTTCTTTAACGTCCTGAATAATAAACTTGAGTTAATTTCTACTTGATTAAGATCCTTTTTCAAGTTCATTATTCCTTTTATATCACTTATTACCATGTTACGAACATTATATAGTCATTTAAGTTGATAACGCTCGTTTGTCGATATTTGGTACTTGAGTTAAAAGTGAACTTCTTACAATTACATGTTGTTCGTGTGGTAAAAGGTTCATTATATCCAGAATGATATTCATGATTTGGATGTCATATATATCATATATATCCAGAATATACATGTATTTATAATATTACATAATCATTTAGAGGTAAGAAATGAAATTCACCATTCAAAGAGACGGTAAGCCGTACGTACGCATGGACACTACTTTAATTTCTTTGTCTTATTAATAGAATTAAAACTAAATGATAGGTATATATATTTTAATTCCGGAATTATATTCATCTTTCATATGTAACATAAATCATATATTATAACTTTAAATCCATCCTTTATACGTCCCACATATGTCATTAACGAATCAAATCACTTTGAGGGGGCGGTAGTCCGCACTTCCTAAAATAAAGATATCGCGTATACCCATAATGAAAGCAATGAAGGTGTGCCATAAATGAAAAATACAGAAGCTTAAGGAAGACATAAACATATTATATATCATATATAAATATAGAGACACTTTAATGTCCACCTTTTAAGGTGTTGGAAGAATATTGAACAATCATCGTTTCGTGAGGCAGAAATTCGCCATCCACATAAACAGTATGTTCTTCAACCATTAGTTGTAGGTGTGTGTAAGTGTAGATCAAAATATTCTCATAACAACATCCTATTATATTGAATATACTGTATTTTTTACAATATAAATGAATAAAAATAGTTTAGGGGGTTGGAGAAGAAAAATAAAACAAAATGACACAAGTGAAGACATTACCTTAAAATCGGGTTACTCTCTTAGATTTGAGCTCAAAGGCTTCCTTGGGAAGACTTCTGCCCAATGTGAGGCTTCTAAGAGTTAGAGAGGGTTGTGTAGAAATTAATGGGAAGGGTTTGGTCAATCCAAAGGCTTTGGAAGTGTGGGAATTGTGGTAGAGTTGGGGGCCTTTTATAAGAGAAGAGGAGGGGCACTCTTGGAAGGTAAAGAAATGTTACTTTATTTTAAAATGATTTTCAGATTTAAAATGTCCCACATTGATATAATTCGAGGATAAGGTGATAAGGGTTATAAATATACCCAAACAATAGGTTTTTGACAAGTTTAGGTATTAGATTTTACGTTAGCTTTTCTTTTTATATACATCGTTAAATAATGAGGTAATTGCTGCATCATCATGGTGCCATAAATAATTTAATTTATTTAATGTATAAAAATTATAAAAAAAATATCATGATGTAGGAAATCGTTTTAGATTTCTAATAATATTTATAGTAAAAAATATTACTTGTATAACCCCATTTAAAAATTGTTTTAGTAAAACAACTCATGTTTGTGACATTTTTACATTAACATCAAATAAAAAGATATTAATGTTATTTTCCTTCCAATGTGGCTCCATGGGGTCCCCAAGTTGACCCATGGATTTTATTGGTCTTCCATGACATATAGAATAACGGTAGGAAATGTTTCTAGGTCATTCTACATTATTAAAACATTATTTTTACCTTAAACTACATTAATTACCTCTAATCGCGATTAAAAACTTAGAAGTTACTATTCACAAAAAAATTATTTTAATCTCATTGAACCAAATTTAACTTCTTAATGACAACCATGTATGTTGGATTTTTGAAATTCAAAACACAGAGGTGGTAAATTTTCATTTAAACAAAAATTCAGTTTTTATAAGTACCACTTAGTGGTTTCACTATTCATCAAAAATTGAAGTTTTTCAGAAAAATACCAAAACATCACCCTAAGATATATTTTATATTATGAATTCAAAAATGAAGTCCATTTTACAAAATTCAAAAAATATAAGTTTCATTAATTAATTTTATAATTAATTCCCACTGTCATAGAAAATAGAGTGTTTTTATGAAACAATAAGTATTAAAAGATTGACACTAGTTTATGTTCGATTTCAAAGTAAAATTAATTCCAAATACAACTATTGGATTTAATAGTAAAAAGATATTATAATTTCACTTTAAAACCAATTAAAAAGATAATCTAATCATATAAAAAAATTTATTAAAAAGAGGTTTTCAATTAAAATACAACATTTTACACTATTCATTAAAAAATTGAACTTTATCGGAAAAATGAAAAAAAATTACACAAAGTAAATTTTGATGTCCTGATTCTAAAGAAGAGTTTTATTTGGTCTCATAGAATATATAAGAGTGAAAAAAACTATATTTAATGATGATTCTCCATCAAAAGGCGATAAGTGAACCTTTAGTGAAAATTAGGATATATATGCCTAAAATTGAATTCTTTCCGTATTTTAAGCCTTTATGTTTTATTAGATAAATGTAAAAACATTAAAAACATATATAATCATATTTTAGTTATTTCTATCCATTACCGCAAATACAACGACTATGTGTTAACTACCATTTAAAATAATATTATTTTATTACTAGTGTGCAACATAAGATTTCAATGAAACTCTTTGTTGCGTATCGGGTATGCTATCAAACATAGCAACCCCTTTAAAGTAAAATTAATATTTAATTCGTAAATATTAATAAATATGAAAATTTATTATTCTTTATTTACCTGGGATGTTAAATCCTTCCTCCTTTTTGAAATTGTGTCCTCTCAATTTTATTCACTTATCAAAATAAGTGGGGGTATTTATCCCTCATAGCATTTTCAGATTCCCACGTTGCCTCTTCAACCATATAGTTTTTTCAAAAAACCTTTACCTGGTGAATCACCTTATTCCATAACACTTGCTCCCAATGGTCATTAATCTGGACCAGATGTTATTCATAAGATAGGTTCTCTTCCAGCTGAACTACCTCTGGACTCAAAACATGAGATAGATCTGGAATATACTTCTCAACATAGAAACATGAAAAACATTGTGTACCTGAGATAAACTCCAAGGTAATGCCACTCTGTATGAAACTGATCCAACTCTCTCCAGAATCTCATATGGTCTAATGAACCTTGGACTCAGCTTTCATTTCTTACCAAATTGCATCACACATTACCATGGAGAAACCTTGAGAAAAACATGATCATCTACCTCGAAAGATAGATCCTTCCTCCGGTTATCCGCACAACTTTTCTGTCTGCTCTGAGCTGTTCTCATGTGTTTCTGAATCAACTGAACTTTTTCTGCCATCTCTTCTACCAATTCTGGTCCCATCAGCTTCCTTTCACCCCCTTCATCCCAAAAAACTGGAGTTCGACACTGCTTCCCATATAATGCCTCAAATGGTGCCATCTGTATACTGGAATGAAAACTGTTATTATAAGAAAACTCAACCAAAGAAAGATGTTGGTCCCAACTTCCCTGATAATCCATAGAGCAAGCTCATACCATATCCTCCAAAGTCTGGATTGTTCGTTCTGACTACCCATCTGATTGAGGATGAAAAGCTGAACTAAAATTTAATTCAGTACCCAACGTCTTCTGAAGGCCTTTCCAAAAGATAGAAGTGAATATAGGATAATGGTCAGATACAATGGAGAGAGGAAATCCATGTAACCTGACTATCTCTTTAAGATACAAAAGGGAAATTTTATCTAGGGAAAAATTATCTCGTATGGTAAGGAAATGAGAAGATTTAGTCAAGCGATCAACAATAACCTATATTGCATTATGACCTTGAGGTGTCTTCGGCAATCCCATAATGAAGTCCATGGATATATTATCCCATTTCCACTCTGGCACTTGTAAAGGCTGAAGCATCCCTTTCAGTAACTGCCGCTCATCATTAACCTATTGACATGTCAAACTCTTCACAGTAAAATCAGCAATATCTCTTTTCATTCCATCCCACCAGTAATACTCTCGCAGATCCATGTACATCTTAGTACCTCCAGGATGAACTGAAAACCGGGAACTATGAGCCTCACATAACAACTCATTCTTCAACTATGAATTACCAGGGACACATACTCTATTCCCAAACCTCAAAACACAATCATTATCAATGTTGAATTCAGGAAACTTATCCTTCTGAACCATCTCTACCTTTTTCTGCAACTCATTGTCTTCCCTCTGTGCTTGCTTAATTCTGTCTGATTTGGATGATCTCACTGATACCTGAAACAAAACAGAAGAACTTCCTGCACCAACAACTTCTATTCCAAAGTTCATCAAATCAAAAACCAAAGGATCTCGTTCCAAATGTAGCATGGTTAATGAAGCATTACTTTTTCGACTCAATGCAGCGGCCACATTATTTGCTTTTCTCGGATGGTAATGAATTGTTCAATCATAATCCTTGATTAATTCCAGCCATCTCTTCTATCTCATGTTCAATTATTTCTGAGTAAATATATACATTAAACTTCTGTGATCAGTATATATTTCACACTTTACTCCATACAAATGATGCCTCCAACTTTTTAGAGAAAAAACAATAGCAGCTAATTCCAAATCATGTGTAGGGTAATATCTTTCATTAATATTAAACTGGCGTGAAGCATAAGTAATTACATGATCATTCTGCATAAAGACACAACCAAGTCCTTTAAATGAAGCATCACTATAGATAACAAACTCATCATACCTGGAAGCAAGTGCCAAAATTGGATCATTCACCAATATTCTTTTCAACTCCTCAAAACAATCATCACATTCTTTTGTCCAGATAAACAAAACAGCCTTCCGAGTTAGCCTAGTCATTGGACTAGATAACCATTGAAAATTTCTAACATTCTTTCGGTAATATCCTGCCAAACCAAGGAATCTACGAATCTCAGTTACATTTGTGGGTCTTGGCCATTCCTCAACAACTCTTGTTTTTGAAGGATCAACATTTAAGCCATCTTTTGAAACAATGTGACCCAAGAAAGAAATTTGTTGTAACAAAAACTCACACTTTCTGAATTTTACATACAGTTTCGTTTCTTTTAAGGATTGAAAAATAACCCTTAAATGAATTTCATGATCCAATTTACTTTTAGAAAACACCAAAATATCATCAATAAACACAGCCACCATTTATCACCTGATTCAACTGACTCATCACTACAGTAAGCTGCTCAATTTTGATTCTGACCATCTCTGGTTACTGATTTGGAAAGTCATTCTCCTATATATGCCTTCCCAGAAAATTTTCTCTATGTGTTTTATGAAAAAGCATTATTAACATAGATATATCTTGGAAGAAGAAACATGGTAATCTTTAAATGCTATATCATTTCAATTTGACCATAAAAAAATATTTTTGGATAATCATTTAATAGAATTCTAACTCCTAAGGTTATCTAAACCGACCTCTGATACCAACTATAAGGCCATGTCCTTAAAACTTACATTATATTGAATTAAATGAATAATTCAAATTGAGGATCTTTTCAGGTTTAGAGTTTTAGAGAATTAGAACATAACTATTACATCTCAAAAGATTAAAAAGTATACACTTCTACTAAGTTTCCATAGAATACAAAACTCTTAAAAGGAAACATGTCTAGTTCCATGTTTTATATAGCATGAATTTCCCTTGATCCCATCATTGACCCTATTCCACATTATGTCATGTGAAAAAATTTCAAAAAAACTTGGGGTGAGCATAAAAAAACTCAGTAAGGGATACACAAAGAATAAAAACTATTAGTTTATCAAAACAAGAAGTAAACCATGTATACTTTATCAAAGTAATAATTTTCGTCTTTATGAAGTAGTAAAAACTCTTCACTGAATAAAATATCATTAAATTCCCTTTTGTAACCAAAAGATTAACATAAAACCCAAATAAAGATCACATAACATATAAAGGTATCTTGGGACATAAACATACTTAAATGGAATAACCATACGGTCGACTTCCACACATATCACTTAATGGAAAAGCCATACGACCAACTTCCATACCCAATGCATTGGAGGTTGTAACGTAACCACCCGTCCTAGTATTCATGGCACCACCCGTCATATGGTCTATCAGGTGACCACCCGTCAAATGTCCAAGTACCAATATAAAATCATAAAACATAAAACAAATATAATGGAAATAAAACATTTTCACACTTTGATCACAATATATCACATAAATATAATGACATAACAGATCTATTATAAAAACCATTTTCAATACCAAAATACATAAAAGAGTATATGGTATTTATTTCATTTCAAAAACATTACGGCTTGTTGAGGAAGCCAAAGACTAAATAATACTCACGACGGCATAGAAGTCATTGTCACCGCATACGTACGACAAAAACATTCCCTTTTTTCGTTTAGTAAAACACATAATATAAAAATATTCCTTTTGAATAAACATAAATTTCAAAAGGGTTTTATACACTGTATTAATGAAAGTGGTGTATAAAACAAAAATATGCTTCAATGAAAGGAGATTGATACGAAGTCCCTTACCTCGGGTCCAACTTGACTCGATCGTTCTTTACTGTCCTACATAATAAACTTGAGTTAATTTCAACTTGATTAAGAACATTTTTCAAGTTCATTATTCCTTTTATATCACTTATTACCATGTTATGAACATTATGGAGTCATTTAAGCTGATAACCTTCATTTGTCGATATTTGGTACTTGAGTCAAAAGTGAACTTCTTACAATTACATGTTGTTTGTGTGGTCAAAGGTTCATTATATCCCGAATGATATTCATGATTTGGATATCATATATATCATATATATCCAAGATATACATGTATTTATAATATAACATAATCATTTAGAGGTAAGAAATGAAATTCACTATTCATGGAGACAGTAAGCCGTACGTACGCATGAACGCTACTTTCATTTCTTTGTCATATTAATGGAATTAAAACTAAATGAGAGGTATGTATATTTTAATTACAGAATTATATTCATCATTTATATGTAACATAAATCATATATAATAACTTTAAATCCATCCTTTATACGTCCCACATATGGAATTAACGAATCAAATCACTTTGAGGGGGTGGTAGTCCGCACTTCCTAAAATGAAGATATCCCGTATACCCATAATGGAAGCCATGAAGGTGTGCCATAAATGAAAAATACAGAAGCTTACGGAAGAAATAAACATATAATATATCATATATAAATATAGTGACATCTTAATGGCCACCTTTTAAGGTGTTGAAAGAATATTGAACAATCATCGTTTCGTGAGGTAGAAATTCGCCATCCACGGAAACAATATGTTATTTAACCATTAGATGTAGGTGTGTGCAAGTGTATCTCGAAATCTTATTATAACAACATCCTAGTATATTGAATATACTGGAGTTTTTACAAAAGAAATGAATAAAAAGAGTTTAGGGGGTTGGAGAAGCAAAATAAAACAAAAGGACACAAGTGAAGACATTACCTTAAAATCGGGTAACTCTCTTAGATTTGAGCTCAAAGGAATCCTTGGGAAGACTTCTACCCAAAGTGAGGCTTATAAGAGTTAGAGAGGGATGTATAAAAACTAAATGGGAAGGGTTTGGCCGAGATAAAGGCTTTGGATGTGTGGGAAAGGTGGTGCAGGTGGGGGCCTTTTATAAGAGAAGAGGAGGGGCACTCTTGGAAAGTAAAGAAATGTTACTTTATTTTAAAATGCGTTTCAGATTTAAAAGGTCCCACATTGATATGATTCGAGGATAAGGTGATAAGGGTTCGAAATATACCCAACCAATAGGTTTTTGACAAGTGTAGGTCTTAGATTTTACGTTATCTTTTCATTTTATTTAAATCGTTAAATAATGAGGCAATCACTGCATCATCATGGTGCCATAAATAATTTAATTTATTTAATGTCTAAAAATTATAAAAAAAATCATGATGTAGAAAGTTGTTTTTAGATTTCTAATAATATTTATAGTCAAAAATCTGACTTTAATAACCCCATTTAAAAATTGTTTTAGTAAAACAAATCATGTTCATGACATTTTTACTTTAACATTAAATAAAAAGATATTAATTTTATTTTCCTTCCAAAGTGGCTCCATGGGGTCCCCAAGTTGACCCATTTATTGTCTTTGTCTGAAATGACATTTCCAAATAGGGTAGAACATGTGTCTAGGTCATTCCATATTATTAAAAAATTATTTTTACCTTAAACTACACTAATTACCTCTAATCGCGTTTAAAAACATAAAAGTTACTATTCACCAAAAAATTATTTTAATCTCATTGAACCACATTTAACATTTTAATGACAACCATGTATGTCGAATTTTTGAAATTCAAAACACAGAGGTGGTAAAATTTCATGGAAACGAGAAATCAGTTTTTATAAGTACCACTTAGTGGTTTAACTATTCATCAAAAATTGAGGTTTTTCAAAAAAATGCCAAAACTTCACCCTAAGCTATATTTGATATTCTGAATTCAAAAATGAAGTCCATTTTACAAAATTCAAAACATATAAGTTGCATTAATTAATTTAATAATTAATTTCCACTGTCAGAGCAAATAGCGTGTTTTTATAAAACAATAAGTATCAAAAGATTGACACTAGTTTAAGTTCGATTTCAAAGTGAAATTAATTCCAACAACCACTATTGGATTTAATGGTAAAAATATATTCTAATTTCACTTTAAAATCAATTAAAAAGATAATATAATCATATAAATAAATTATATTAAAAAGAGGTTTTGAATTAAAATACAACATTTTACACTATTCATTACAAAAATGAACTTTATCGGAAAAATACCAAAAATTTACACAAAGTAAATTTTGATGTCCCGATTCTAAAGAAGAGTTTCATTTGGTCCAATAGAATTTATAAGAGTGAACAAAACTATATTTAATGACAGTTCCCCATAAAAAGGCGATAAGTGAACCTTTAGTGAAAATTAGGGTATATATGCCTAAAATTGAATTCTTTCCATATTTTAAGCCTTTATCTTTTATTAGATAAATTTAAAAACATTTAAAAAACATATATAACCATATTTTAGTTATTTCTATCAATTCCATCCAATAAAACGGCTATGTGTTAACTACCATTTAAAATAATATTATTTTATTACTAGTGTGCAACGTAAGATTTCAATGAAACTCTTTATTGCATATCGGGTACGCTATCAAACATAGAAACCCCTTTAAAGTAAAATTAATATTTAATTCGTAAATATTAATAAATATGAAAATTTATTATTCTTTATTTACCTGGGATGTTACACCTATGGAAAGTGATTTTTTAAATATATTAGCTCATTATAATAAACTATTAAGGGAAGAAATTCTATAATATTTTATGTTTGGAAATAGATCATGGATAAATTATATGGAAACCTATAAATTAATAGGTTAGACATTCCATATATGATTTATCCCTTTAATTTTCATAGATTTACATTTATGTATATTAAAATTTATCATCAATATATTTTCATTTATTCTAGTCAATATATGTAAACCTCATAAACATAGACATGAATCAATTATGAGGGAGCATATGAGGACTACCCAAATGAGATCCTCGGCCAAATAGGGGGCATAAATTGTGAACATTTTATTGATAAATTATTAGATTACTCATTATTAATAAAAACCTAAATTTGGATGAATGAAAAAATAAACCTAATATTGAAAAGGTTTCAATTGAGACCATTATTTAAAAGAGGCCTCTAAATTTTAGTGAATATCCCAATTCATTAATCATGGGACAATGGATAACCTCCATTGAAATGATATACATAATCCTTCAATGCTATATGTATGAGAAGGTCATGCTAGCTATTTATCATATGGAAATAGAGGATAACCAATAGTAAATATAGTTTTTTAATACAAACCGTTAGTAGGAGTTCAATGTTATTGAGTGGATAAAGTTATAGTAAATGTTTTTATAATAATATTTTCATCCCACTCTTCGACTTAAAATGGGAGGGAATTCCTTTACCATAAGAAAAAGGATGACCAATCTGTCGAATAATATGAGGAAACTGTTACTAGAAATGAACTATATTTCATAAAAAAATTACCTCTAAATTAATATTTTACCACATGTTTGGATGGTTGAAAGGGAATCATATAAAAAGACTTCAGGATTGTGATCATTGACAGAAATATAGATATGTTTTAATGTTCCATTAAATTTGAAATGGAGATCAGTGAACTTCAAGGTTATCATAATTATAAGACGTGAAAAATGAAATTTCATTATAGTGATATGATGGATAAATATAATGTAGGAGTTAAATCCCAAATTACCACTTTTCAAAAGTGTGGGAAGAAGAATCCAAGAAATATACTAAAGGGGATGAAAAAATGCTTAAGGTGTAGGTAGAAAGAGAACATATCTATATCATCCCGTCTTTTTATAACATAACTTTCATTTCATTACACGGAACTGAGGATCTTTAAGGTTTAGTGTCTTGGAAACAAGGAACATAATACAAGAAAAGAACATAAAACATTCTTATTAAACACTTGAAAGGCTTATCCTTAAGTTCATCCTAGGTTCATTACTGCATCTCATTACCTGGGGACGTACATCAAAAGAAAGGGTGAGAAGACGACCCAGTAAGGGAAACAAGAGAAACATTTTACATATGAAATTGGGATACTTCAATAAGGAAATGAAAAGAACTTTAAGGCATGAGAAGAAATCATGAGATACATCATAATAAAAATAACATTTTTCATAACATGAAAATGTGGCTGCAACATTCAATATTGACCATCATTTCGTTTCACCAATGTCCATCCCCAAGGTGTCATTAAAAATTACCAAGGTTATTCACCAAGGTATCAGTCTAAAAGTCATCTCTAGAGATTAAGTCTTTACCCAATGCATTGGAGCGCTATCTAGGCACACCCTTGACATGTATTTATTATCATGTGCGCCACATATATCATCATTAGTCATTTCATAAACAACCCATATAGCATAAAACAAATGGGTTTCATTTCATAATCATAACGTTTTAAAAACTGCTTTACAGACATGATCTTTATGTCATTTTAAACCCACGGAAAGGGGAAGCGGGTTTCATGTATGTGAATCCCAGAATTAAAAATAGAACATTTTGATATATATGTGCATACCCTTGTAGAAATAAGAGTTTTGATTATTCACTTTATAACATAAAATAATTTTGAGAAAAGAGAGAGGCATTTTGAGACGAAAATTCTGCAGCATAACGGCTATGTTACAAGGTTTTAGAAAACATTGAAAAGAGACGGAACATGGGTCACCCACTCATAAATGATCCATAAAACAGTAGGGGGATAGAATATATGGGATTTAAGAACATGGTAATGAAAATTTAAAGATATACCATATGAAATAAAAAACATGGAAGTGAGACAAAAATAAGATTTCTCTTATAAAAATTCGGCAGCCTAACGGCGTCACTTAAACTTTAATAAAAAGAGATTTGAGAAGATCAAATAGGGTATCTCATTATATGATCATAAGAGATCAGTATTATATATATAGAGATCATACCCCAACATAATAAAAAGGAACTTGAAAGACCTGACATGAAAATCGAACTTGAAAAATGAGAAGGGTGAAAGAATCCCTTAAAAATTCGGCAGCCTAACTGCGTCACTTAAACATTCATAAAACGAAATGATGAGAGTAAGAGGGGATCTCTCATCATATAAACATGAAAAGGGAAGTAAGAGGAATATAAAAGAACATCCTCTCAAATAAGAACACGGAGAATAAAAGGAATGTCATAAAAGAGATTACATGAAAAGAAAGAGAGAGGTCAGATCCCTTACCATAAAACATAACTCTTAAAACTCAATGGTTTGGACCTTGAGAGCTTGGGGGAACCTTGGGAGGACTCCTTGGGATGTAAGGAGACCATAAAATCGTTGGGGAAGAGTTGGGAGTGAAAAATAAAGGAGGAAAGTGTGGGTATTTATAGGGAAAGTGAGGGGACAAAGCATTAATGGCCAAGGGACACCTCACACGTGCTTTTCTCAAAACCATGTGCTCTCCCTTAGTATTTATCATGGAGTTAGGCCACATGGGGCCCCAAAAACAATAATTCATTACCCTTGGCCGGGCAAACCTTAAAATATCTCATGACATCATCATGAAACAGTTATGATGTCATTAAACATACCGAACCCCTAAACTACATTTTTACTATTCACTGAAAAATTCATCTTTCTCAGAAAAATCCCAAAATTTCACCTTAACCAAATATCGATGCTCTAATTACATTTATGAACTCCATTTTATAAAAATAATTTTCTAAATATTTTTAATTTAATTTTTTAAAAAAAACACTATTCATTGAGAATTTGTTTTTTTCAGAAAAATCCCCAAAAATTACCATAACATAATATCGATGCTCTGAGTTCAAAAATAAAGTCCTTTTTATAAAAATAATTTTCTAATTATTTTTAATTAAATTTTTAATTAAAAAACACTATTCACCCTAAAAAACTAATACTTGGCTAATAATTTATGAAACCGTTATTTACCCATTTTATTGAATCAAATTACTTAATCTAGGTGTCTAAATTATATTAAAACTTTCTTTGAGTGAAATTACTAATCCATTTGGTCACATTACTAATCCTAATCGTAAAATCACTATTCATAATTTACTATTCATGAAAAATTAAGTTGATCTTATTAGACTCCAAATTCCTTACTAAACACTTTTGTAGAAGACCATTTCTTGAAAATCATTACACATCATTAATTATTTAGGGTTTACATAAATATTTTAAAATATCCTTTTTTCAAAATTCATCAATAAAATACATCATAAAATTATCTGGACACTTGAAATTTCACAAACATCGCTAAAGGGAGAAATATCAATTCATTCATCCCAAAGGATTACACAAAGAAGCTAGGGTCTCATCACATAACCCCTTATAACACTGGCATATGACCTAAGTGTAAGATGTGCTATCGTGAGAGAATCTGAGGGAGGCTCAGATAACATTTCCCTAGTAGTAATCTCTACTAACTTGAACTTCTCCCGCATGCGTTTCCGTTCAAGCATTACACGCTGGAGTTCGGCTTGGGCTTGGTCCAAAGCGAACCCCACAGATGCTACCTCCTTCCCAAGCTCTGATAAGTGGGCTTCATAAGGTTCGAGTCTACTGGATGAGGCCATCGAATCCTCTTTCTGCATTAACCATTAACATCTTATTAAATCGTTAAGAGTAAGTTAATATACTACTCAAAAAGATTGGGTTGTTACATTCTTCCCCCCTTAAGAAATTTTGTCCCTGAAATTTTATACTTGAGGCCTAGTCAAAAAGGTGAGGGTACTTTTGCTTCATCGTTTCCACAGGCTCCAAAGTTGCTTCTTCATATTTATGATTCCTCCACAACACATTCACAAGGTGGGTAGTCTTGTTTCATAGAACCGTGTCTCTACGGTCCAAGATCTCCACTGGCTGCTCCTCATAAGAGATGTCATGTTTCAGTTGTACCACCTCTGGGTTCAGTACATGCGAAGGGTCAGGTATGTACTTCCTCAAGAGAGAAACATGGAAGACATTGTGAACTTGAGATAGGTTCGGTGGAAGTGCTAGATGATAGGCCACTGCTCCAATGCGATCAAAGATTTCATAGGGGCCAATGTACCTAGGGCTGAGCTTCCCTTTCTTCCCAAACCGCATGACTCTCTTCCATAGAGAAATTAGAAGGAAGACTTTGTCACCAACTCCAAACTCCAAGTCCCTTCGACGATTGTCAGCATAGCTCTTCTGCTGAATCTGAGCAGCCTTTATTTGTTGTTGGATGGCATGAACCTGTTCTGTCATATCTTGCACAAGATCAGGCCCAAGAAGCTTTCTCTCACCAGTTTCATCCCAACAAGTAGGAGTTCTACATCGCTTTCCATACAAAGCTTCATAGGGTGCCATCTGAATACTCGAATGGAAGCTGTTGTTATAGGAGAACTCAACTAATGGGAGGTGTTGATCCCATCCATCTTTAAATTCCATTGAGCATAATCTCATCATGTCTTCGAGTGTCTGAATAGTCCTTTCAGATTGGACATCAGTTTCAGGATGATAGGCCGTACTAAAATTCAATTCATTATTCAGATCATGTTGAAGACTTCTCCAGAATTTTGATGTGAATCTTAGGTCACGATCAGACACGATGGATAGTGGTACCCCATGCAGCCTTACCACTTCCTTCACATATATCATGGCAAGCTGATCTAGAGATAAATCTTCCTCGAATAGAGATAAAATGGGCTGCCTTGGTGAGACGGTCCACAATAACCCATATCGCATTGTTTCCGTTGGATGTTTTCGGGAGACCAGTTACAAAGTCCATAGTGATATTATCCCACTTCCATACTGGTGTGGGTAGAGGTTGTAATACCCCCTTAAGAAGTTGTCGTTCTACCTTTACTTGCTAAAACACCAGGAACCTTGTATTGTAATCAGCAATCTCCCTCTTGATGTTATCCCACCAATAATGATCACGAAGGTCTCTATACATCTTAGTGCTTCCCGGATGTATAGAGAAAGTAGAGCTATGAGATTAAACCATCAGTTCTTTCTTTATCTCCGGAATAGATGGAACACATAGTCTTGTAAAAAATTTCAATACACCTTCTTGATCAATATTGAAATCAGGGAACTTCCCTTCCTATACAGACTCAAACTTCTCCTGCAGTAAAGGATCTTCTTTTTGAGCCTTCTTGATCTTCTCTAGTAATGAAGGTTGAGAAATCATTTGGGATAGGGTTGATGATGTCCCTTTCCTTATAATTCCCATGTCCAGTTTTACTAGATATTTAATCAAGGGATCTCCTAGGATCCTCATTGTTGCCAGAACAACAGGATCTTTCATGCTTAATGCATCCGTGACTTTGTTTGCTCTTCCAGGGTGATAATGAATTGGACAATAATAGTCTTTAATAAGCTTCAACCATATCCTTTGTCTCATGTTCAATTATTTCTATGTGAAAATATACTTTAGACTTTGGTGGTCAGTGTATATATCACATTTCTCCCCATAAAGATAGTGCCTCCATATCATTAGAGCAAAAAAAAATTTCCCCAGCTCTAGATCATGCGTATGATAATTCTGCTCATGAATCATCAACTGTTGAGATGCATGAGCAATTACCTTGTCATTTTTCATGAGGACTCACCCAATCCCTTTCAGAGACGCATCGCTAAAAATAACGAATACTTCTCCGATAGAGGGTAGTGTTAACACAGGTGCAGTAACCAATCTCTTCTTCAAGTATTGGAAACTTTCCTCGCATTCCTTTGTCCAGATGAACTTAACCCCTTTTAGAGTCAACTTGGGTAGTGGATTAGAAAGCCGTGAAAAGTTTTTCACAAACTTCATATAATATCCCGCTAAACCAAGGAAACTACGAATCTCAGTTACTTTTGTGGGTTGAGGCCACTCCTCCACAACCATTGTCTTTCCAGGGTCAACCGAGATTCCTTCATTGGTTACGATGTGCCCCAAGAAATCCACTAGTTGTAACCAAAACTCACACTTGCTGAACTTTCCAAAGAGACTCTCCTTCCGCAGAGTTTTCAAAATAACCCTCAGATGATCTTCATGCTCGTCACGACTTTTTGAATATATCAATATATATTCAATAAAAACTACCACAAAGTTATCAAGGTAGTCCTTAAAGACTCTATTCATCAAATCCATGAAAATAGCTGGAGCATTAGTCAAACCGAAGGGAATAACGGTAAACTCATAATGCCCATATCTTGATCGGAAGGCAGCCTTTTGAATATCTTCCTTCTTCACCCTCAGTTGATGATAACCAGATCGAAGGTCAATCTTAGAGAAGAATTGAGCCCCACAAAGTTGGTCAAATAAATCATCAATTCGTGGAAGAGGGTATCTGTTCTTCACTGTGATCCCATTCAGTTCTCTATAATCAATGCATAGCCGCATTGATCCATCCTTCTTCTTCACAAAGAGAACTGGTTCCCCCCAAGGATACACACTTGTATGGATAAACCCCTTCTCCAACAAGTCTTGGAGTTGTTTCTTTAACTATTCTAGCTCCACATTTTCCATTCTATACGGAGTCTTTGATATCGGTTGAGACCCAGGTACGAGTTCAATGGAGAACTCTACCTCTCTTTCGGGGGGAGTTCCGGGTAACTCCTCAGGAAATACATCCATGTATTCCTGATCAATTGGAACATCTTCTATTGGTATGCTCCCTTTTCCTTCTTCATCATCACCTATTAACTCCATAAAGAAAGCTATAGGAGGTGCTTCTAGATAGGGATCAGTTTGGGATATCTCTCCTAGGAAGATAACTGTAGGTTGTTTATTCAAGACTACTGAGATTTCCTTACTTCTACATTTGATCTTAGCATTATACTTTGAGAGCCAGTCCATCCCTAGTATAACGTCGAATTCCAACATGGGAATGAATTCTAGATTGGCGATAAGATTGTGCTCACTAAAGTAAACACTAGAGTCTCTAAACACTGTTGATGCATGGATAATCCCACTTGGAGTCTTGACTGACAACTCTACCTCAAGCAATTCCGGAATTGATTCAATATTCTTTGAAAACATGGAGGAAATAAAGGAATGTGTAGAACCAGAATCAAACAATGTAGTTGCTAGTTTTGAGAGGACAACAAGAGTACCTGCTACCACGTCATTCGGAGCTTCAACTTTAGTTGTTGTGATAGCAAAATCACAACCTTGCTCCCCTGGCCTTTGCTGAGGTTGATGGTGATTCCCCTCCACTACCCTTGGATTTGGACAGAGATTAGCATAGTGCCCAAGCTGTCCACACTTGAATCAGTGGACTTCAGGTAAGGCCAAAACTATCTTTCCTTTGTCATTAGTGTTGGGGAGTTGAGGCTTCACCTCACTACGACAATTCCGAGCAATATGGCCTCCTCTTCCGCACTTGTAGCACTTTCCACTTCCAACCAAGTAGTTCCCTGGATGCTTATTCCCACATTTATTGCATGTGGTAAGTTGTATTTGATTTCCACCTCTTCCCTGATCAAAAGTCTTCCCTAAACTAGGCTCCAACGATCTCTTCTTTTCATTGGATTTATGAGACCACTGTGTCTCACCAAACTCTAGCTCGACTATAATTGCACTCCACACGATCTCCTCGTAGCTATCATAGTCCCGGTTGGCTAAATTCTTCCGCAGATGAGGTCTCAGTCCACCGAAAAATCTATCAACCTTCCCACTTGGATCCATGACAAAGCTAGAGGTATATCGTGAAAGTTGTGTGAAGTTCATCTCATAGCTTCTGACAGATTCATTCTCCTTCTGCTTTAGCTCGAGAAACTCTTTCTCTATTCTTGTTCTCATGGAACGAGGGAAATACTTGTTAAAGAATATTCCCCGGAATTCTTCCCACTCCATAGCTTCCATCTCTCCTCTAGGCTTCGTGTTTATAACCAGTGACCCCCACTTATCAGCTTCTCCCTCTAGGCGATAAACAGCAAGGGTGACTTTTTCTTGTTCCGAACAAAGGAGTACAGAATAGATCTTTTCAATGGAGCTTATCAATTGTTCCGCAACCAAAGGGTCAGTAGATCCACTAAATGATGGTGGTCATTGACGCATGAAGGACTCAACAGAATGTTTTTCCCTTCGTGGTGAGGTCGGCCTCTTAGCTTGATTCAAGTTATTACTCAAAACTTGAGTCAGTTGGTTCATTATTCGCATGAATGTTTCCATTCCGTCTTCCATCGGAGGGCCGTCAGCACAAGGTGCATTGCGGTCACCATTGACACGATTCCTCCTATTTCCCTCCATTTTCTAAAAGAATAAAACCTTAGTGAGAAACTTATTTCATTTAAGAATATTTTAACTAAGACTTCATTCTTAGACAATTACACTTGTCTATAATTTCTTCATAATGATTCATAAAAATCTTGTGATTAACCAAACATATCCCCCGAGAGTGTCGTAACCAAGAGTGCAGCAAGGCCCGTTATCGTGCACCAGTTCCCGTTCGAGTCTAGCTCAATGCGGTGTTTTTGGGTTTTACCCCTATGTACATCTGTGCCAGAGCCGCCTCTATCTGCTCGTATCCAGACAGGGATGTATTTGTTTGATAAACCACTTACTCAATACTAACCAAAATACCAGGAAGTTTTCCTATATTTAAACTTTTCTATAGGGTTCTTCCTAAAGTTTTTATATCCTAATTTCCACAAATAACTAAACCATCCTTTGATACCAAATATAGCATCCCGTCTTTTTATAACTTAACTTTCATTTCATTACAAGGAACTGAGGATCTTTAAGGTTTAGTGTCTTGGAAATAAGGAACATAATACAAGAAAAGAACATAAAACATTCTTCTTAAACACTTGAAAGGCTTCTCCTGAAGTTCATCCTAGGTTCATTACTGCATCTCATAACCTGGGGACATACATCAAAAGAAAGGGTGAGCAGAAGGCCCAGTAAGGGAATCAAGAGAAACATTTTACATGTGAACTTGAGATACTTCAATAAGGACATGAAAAGAACTTTAAGGAATGAGAAAGAAATCATGAGATACATCATAATAAAAATAAAATTTTTCATAACTTGAAAATGTGGCTGAAACATTCAATATTGACAATCATTTCGTTTCACCAAGGTCCATCCCCAGGGTGTGATTAAAAATTACCAAGGTTATTCACCAAGGTATCAGTCGAAAAGTCATCTCTAGAGATTAAGTCTTTACCAAATGCATTAGAGCGCTATCTGGGCACACCCTTGACATGTATTTATTATCATGTGAGCCACATATATCATCATCAATCATTTCATAAACAACCCATATAGAATAAAAGAAATGGGTTTCATTTCATAATCATAACGTTTTAAAAACTTCTTTAAAGACAAGATCTTTATGTCACTTTAATCCCACAGAAAGGGGAAGCGGGTTTCATGTATGTAAATCCCAGAATTCAAAATAGAACATTTTGATATATATGTGAATACCCTTTTATAAATAAGAGATTTGAGTATTCACTTTATAACATAAAATAATTTTGAGAAAAGAGAGAGCCATTTTGAGACGAAAATTCTACAGCATAACGGCTATGTAGCAAGGTTTTAGAAAACATTGAAAAGAGAGGGAACATGGGTCACCCACTCATAAATGATCCATAAAACTGTAGGGGGGAAAAATATAAGGGATTTAAGAACATGGTAATGAAATTTTAAAGATAGACCATATGAAATGAAAAACATGGAAGTGAGACAAAAATAAGATTTCTCTAATGAAAATTCGCCAGCCTAACGGCGTCACTTAAACTTTAATAAAAATAGATTTGACAAGATCAAATATGGTATCTCATTGTATGATCATAAGAGATCAGTATGATAGATATAGATATCATACCCCAACATAATAAAAAGGAAGTTGAAATACTTGACATGAAAATCGAACTTGAAAAATGAGAAGGGTGAAAGAATCCCTTAAAAAATCGGCAGCCTAACAGCGTCACTTAAACTTTCATAAAATTAAATGATGAGAGTAAGAGGGGATCCCTCATCATATAAACATGAAAAGGGCAGTAAGAGGAATATAAAAGAACATCCTCTCACCTAAGAACATGGAGCATAAAAGGAATGACATAAAAGAGATTACATGAAAAGAAAGAGAGAGGTCGGATCCCTTACCTTAAAACGTAACTCTTAAAACTCAATAATTTGGACCTTGAGGGATTGGGGGAACCTTGGGAGGACTCCTTGGGAGGTAAGAAAACCATAACATCGTTGGGGGAGAGTTTGGAGTGAAAACTAAAGGAGGAAAGGGTGGGTATTTATAGGGAAAGTGAGGGGACAAGGCATTAATGGCCAAGGGATACCTCACAAGTGCTTTTCTCAAAACCATGGGCCCTCCCTTCGAATTTATCATGGAGTTAGGCCACATGGGTCCCCCAAAACAATAATTCATCCCCCTTGGCCGGCCAACCCTTAAAATATCTCATGACATCATCATGACACAGTTATGATGTCATTAAACATACTGAAACCCTAAAACTGCATTTTTACTATTCACTGAAAAATTCATCTTTCTTAGAAAAATCCCAAAATTTCACCTCAACCAAATATCGATGCTCTAATTATATTTATGAACTCAATTTTATAAAAATAATTTTCTAAATATTTTTAATTTAATTTTTAAATAAAAACATTATTCATTGAGAATTCGTTTTTTTCAGAAAAATCCCCAAAAATTACTATAACATAATATCGATGCTCTGAGTTCAAAAATAAAGTCCTTTTTATTAAAATAATTTTCTAATTATTTTTAATTAAATTTTTAATTAAAAAACACTATTCATCCGAAAAAACTAATACTTGGATAATAATTTATGAAACCATTATTTACCCATTTTATTGAATCACATTACTTAATCTAGGTGTCTAAATTATATTAAAACTTTCTTTGAGTGAAATTACTAATCCATTTGGTCACATTACTAATCCTAAGCGTAAAATAACTATTCATAATTTAATATTCATCAAAAATTAAGTTGATCTTATTAGACTCCCAATTCCTTACTGAACACTTTTGTAGAAGACCATTTTTTGAAAATCATTACACACCATTAATTATTTAGGGTTTACATAAATATTTTAAAATTTCTTTTTTTCAAAATTCATCAATAAAATACATCCTAAAATTATCCGGACACTTGAAATTTCACAAACATCGCTAAAGGAAGAAATCTCAATTCATTCATCCCAAAGGATTAAACAAAGAAGACAGGGTCTCATCACATAACCCCTTATAACACCGGCACATGACCTAAGTGTAAGGTGTGCTATGGTGAGAGAATCTGAGGGAGGCTCAGATAACATTGCCCTAGTAGTAATCTCTACTAACTTGAACTTCTATCGCAGGCGTTTCCGTTCAAGCTTGACACACTGGAGTTCGGCTTGGGCTTGTTCCAAAGCGAAGCCCACATATGCTACCTCCTTCCCAAGCTCTGATAATTGGGCTTCATAAGGTTTGAGTCTACTGGATGAAGCCATCGAATCCTCTTTCTGCATTAACCATTAACATCTTATTTAAATCATTAAGAGTAAGTTAATATACTACTCAAAAAGATTGGTCGTTACAATAGCTAAATATTTCCAATAATAGAAAAAACCAATGTTATGGATGAATGTAATTCTAAAGTGAACCACCATGCTATAGTAAAGTTATTCAATTAAAAAGAACACAAGAATTATGCCAGACAGTTCTGTAATCCATGGGTTTTTAGAGACAAAAAATTCCAACAACTTACATGGAAGCAAGGGTGATCTTATTCCATCACAATTACAAATATAGATAATTAATATTATGTGGTGATATTTATTCTATTTATTATTTATTGAAAAGAAAACATACTTTTTCATTCAAGTAATACATATTTTTTATGTCAAAAAAATATTAGTAGGCAATTATAACACCAACTCAATGCATGGAACTAGTGCTATTAGTGAAAATGAAAAATGGGGGAATTACTGCATCCCAATTATACAACACCTCCCTTGTCAATATTTGTTGTTTTATCTTCCTAGTTTACCTTTTCACACTCCCTTTAGTGTAATTTTATGTAAATATTGGTATGAACTATCTTTCCATATATAGAGAAAACATAAATTACATAGTGAAAAAATCACCCTCTGCATCACAAATCAACTCTAACTCAATAAAATTGTTAGGAGGATGATGAATATTATTTGGTATCAACAACCCAGCCATTTATATTATTATCATTAATTTAATAATATATATCTAAAAAAATTAATACAAATTAAATGAACATTCTTGATGACAAACCTATAGTGAGAGAATTCGTTGATGTGATTCCAAAAAAATATGGTCTTTCTCAAGGATGTGAGGTTGATCTCTCAAATGAGATTATACTCAGAAATTTTTTATATCCAATATATTATATAATATGGTAATTATTTAACTTTGGTAACTTGTGGTGAAATAACCTAATAATCTACACAATGATTTTATATGCCCATGTGTTTCACCTTGGTGTATATCAGTCCTCATCCTCAAGAATAAGGATGGTTCAATTAACCTATGAATTGATTATCATGATATAAAAAAGATTGTGATAAATTAAAAAAATACTTTTCCACATATGAATGAATATCTTGATAATCAATGTAGATCCCAAAAAATATCCATCATAGATATAATGTTATGATATTATCAGGTAAATGATATAAAAGATGACATCCCCAAGAATAATTTTCAAAATATGTATAAGCACTATAAGATGATTAAATGTTTGAAAGGATGTGGTAAGAATTTTTATATCCAATATGATTAATATATTTATAATTGGTAATTTTTTTCTTCTCTCTTATATTAAAACCCCCAGGTAAAATTGTTTTAACAATGATTGTCATAGAAAATTGTTAATATTTATTATTCATTTTAAGAAAACATTTAGTTGAAATTTAATAATAATATTAGTTATTATGATTACAAATTTTGAATCTATGTTATCTAATTATATATATATAATAGGAAAATATTGAGTTTAAATTAATCTCATAAATCATGACGAAAATTACATTTCTGAAAAATGTTTATATATATATATATATTTTACCAAATTCCACAAAAAATTCATTGAAAAGATATTTATTGAATTATTAATATTAAAATTTTGGTGATATTACTTTTAAACACATAATCCAAAGTGAATCATTGTAAATTCATGATATTTAATGAGTGTTTTCGATAAAAATATTTTATTTTCTTCTTTTTTTCTGATGCTTTCGCTGGGGTGCTTATATCAATCTGTTTGAGGATGATGAGGATGAGCTTACTATTACCCTGCATTTAGGCTTTCCAAATGCAGGCGGCATCCGTTCTTTATCCAAGGACGTTTTCTCCTTGATCCAAACAAGATGATGGAATGCCGGTTCATCTTTCCCGGGATTCCACCTCGTAACTCATTACCTATTACAGTTCTCCCACATAGATTAAGATGGTGTTTGTGATATCCTTCCTAGTTCCATATCTTCATGGATTCTAGTTAATTACAGTCCTTATATCGAGACATGCCAACGTGTCCATCCAGGGTAGTAAACTTCTATTAGGGAGTACTCACTCTGGAAATCAATGGCGTTTCTGGACACTAGAACACTAGTGAATCTAGGTTTCTTCCCATTTTTATAGGGCTTCTCATGGGCCCGAATGCCGGAGGCATCCCACCTTGTATGCGGGGAATTATATTCCATAGGAATGTATCTGAGGTTTTCCTAAACTTCCCATGTTTAACACATGTTATGCCACAGGTTTAATGTCTATAAGTGACATATCAGACTGATCGAAACACTGAATATAGTAGATCAGATGGGTGTAACCCCTAGAAGGGAAAACAGAAGATAAGAGGATAATTTACAAGATCTCACTAGGATGTGGCTAAATGGGTAAGAATCATGATGGATAATGGATGCTTAAGTTAGGTGGTTGAATAATGAGATGGATTTGACTCAAGGGAGATCGTAATGTTGGGCTTGATCCTGAAAGATACATCATATGTATCCCCATGGAAGGGGATCAAAGTGAATATAGATCATGATGCAATAATTGATCAGGGTGCACACAAAGGATAGCAACCAAATGATATACTGGTGATTACACGTGGTTAGCACCCTGAGGTTATTCTGAAGCCACTAGGACAGACCCAAGATATGGGTCCTAACGGAAGGGGCAACAATGACTTCTGCTGGGTTTGGGTTGACAACGGCTTACCAGTGAATGTGGATCACAATGGATTAATTCTGTGTGAGGTTCACAATGGATTACTTTTGGGTAAGGGATTATAATGTCTTACCACTAGATGAGGATTGCAATGACATTCCATGAATCGGGGCACAATGACTTACAACTGGATGAGGGGGAACAACGGCTTACCGATGGATAGGGTTGAACCTCATAGAGGCTTCCTATGTATACTATATGGCATACTGGCATCAAAGACCACATAGTTCATGTGTGTATCATTTAACGTCGTGTGGGAAGAAAAGGGTTCATGTAGTTTAACATCATGCAAGACGTACGTGGACAGACATGACGTAGTCGGGACTAATGGGTGGTGGGCATGAACCTCATGGAGGCTTCCTAAGTAACTATCATTGGACAGGATCAAATTCTATATAGTTTGAGAGGGGTTGGTGAACAGACATAAAGGGGTCTGGGACCAATGGATGGTGGTCTTGAACCTCAGGAAGGCTTCCTACGTACCTTGCTTTGGCAAGGATCAATGTCCACGTAGTTCAAGAGTGTTTGTGGCTTACATGACAAGGCGGCCTAGGAAGGATTCCATGGTCAATGATTACTCTAAGACAATGTGAGTCATTCTTAATATGAGAAACAAGAGGCAGTAAAGTGTTAATGATCTCGTCACTAAAGGTGCATCCGTGGGAAGTGGAGTGGGGCTCCCACGTAGTTAGCTGCCCAAAATGAAAATAGGGGCTTACGCGTGGTTAGCCTCCCAAAGAGGAAATAGGGGTTTACGCATGGTTATCATCCCAATTATGAAGCATAGGATTATTCTTGGTTATCTTCCCAATGAGAAAACATGATCTTATGTCTGTTTAGCATCCCAGGGAGGAAACTAGCACTTACACGTGGTATGTAGCCCTAGTAGATGGAGATTTGGACTTAATCCAGAGTGGAGGCCTGATGGAGACAAATCCCAAAGGGAGATGGATTTGGAAAGGAAGAGTGGAGGGATATGGTGCCCACCCCCCCCCCCCTCTGGTCTTTGTCCAGGAAGTAGATAGGAGGAGCACAGATGTTAAAGAATTCCAATTGAGATTTTTTTCATGCAATGTGTGGTCGAGATTTTGCATGCAAGTTGAAGGGTTTGCACGCAGATACGGGAAGAGGTGTTACGCGCATGTCATAGTCAATGCAGGAAAGGATATCCAAAGGTTTTGTGTGCAAGGGGAAGGGATTTTGTGCATGGGGCCTGACATTTAGGGACTTGGGAGGGGGTCAAGCCAAAATGGTCATGCATGAAGGGGGACCCCTGGGAGACCTATCGTGGAAAATCCCATACCTGAAATCCATATCATTCGTGCAAGAGAGGTGTATTTATCACAGAGGATATGGTTCAGATTCATCATACCATATTATATGAGGGGGAATCCATCTATTTATATTCTCTCAGAATCACCACGTCTACACGAAATTTGATAGCGCAAAAAAATTTAGTCTCGATGCTGTCTGCACGCATGTTTTAACACCCGGTGTTGGCGGTGCCAAAGATTCTATGCTCGGTGTTGGAAGCGTGCAGGATTTTACACTCGGTGTCTGTGGTATGCATGATTTTGTGTCCGGTTTCTACCTCATGCTTGTTTCCGCACTCGGTGTTAGCTGTGCACATGTTTCCACACCCGTGCATAATACTCTTTCAGATCCCATATTTTTTTTGCGCAAGAGATATGTTTTTCATGAACCTTTTGAAATTTTTGCATGGAACATCCATTCCCCCCGAAATTGATCACAGAGAAAAAATATGTTTTTGATTTATCTAAAACATCCTTCATTAAACCTTAATCACATTTCAGCATTTAAAAATGCCCCACTCAGATTTGGATCTGCAATGGAACAAAATGGTCAGATTCTGAGGGAAATTTAGAGATGTTGAATCTCATAATGTAAGTGTGCTCAAAATAGTTATGTTGTGCATAAAACTGTGAAGTTGCATGTAAACAACTTTTTCTATGCCTATAATCCCTGCTATGTGCCAATAAAAACCTTCATGGGTCCCATAGACCATATGGATTTTCTCACACAATATTTTCTAAGATCTCATCTGTGAAACTCTCCCATGCTTTGCGCATAATTTAACTTTTATTGTGAAAAATTACCCATGTTCGATCGTGATTTTAAACGCAGAATCAGTTTTTTTTCATGCCACTACATCATTTTTGTGTGTTTTTTTTGATTTCTTGGGCACCATGCTGGTCTTTTCACGTTTGATCGTTCAGACCTTACTAAAAGAATATGGATGCTAATCGGGATGAAAGAGAAGCTGAATATTCCACTCAAAGGGTCGAGATAGTTGCGAACCCTGAGATTATGAGGCCTAGAAGGCTGTATCCAACAACAAAACTCTCATCAACATGTTGACCCCTATCTATAAGGAGTATGTGCTATTGGACAACCTATCGATATGCGACTTCAGTATTTTAGAGGAGGTACCCGTGCTAGGATTCGAAGTTGATACATCGCGGTCATGGGTGCCCCATGAGGATGATCTCCCCCTAATAAAACCTTACTAAAAATGGCCATACTGCTAGAAAAACTAGTCACATGGATGTTTATGTTATGAAATTCAAGACTAGGACCATCTTTGGAAATGACCAGGTCACCGATGATTTTTTGGATCTTTACAAAAGTACCTTTTGATAGAGTATAACTGATCAGAATAAAGGTTGTATGAAATACTGGGACATGTGGTATGGATGAAATTTCAAAAGTGAGTGGGTCTGTGCGTATTGGGAACCCAAAATGTGTGATCAGTTCGGGGCCGAACTGTGGCACATTGGGTTGTTCGATTTAGTGTGGATGTTCTAGTTCCATTTCTAGTGCCAGCATGAACTTGGTCCGGATCAATTCACCAGGTGGTCCCCTGATACCAACACCTTCCATCTCTAACATGGGGTGGTTGGTATCAGCCTTTGGGACGGTCATTGAATCGGGGGAATCTCTTTGGATGGGAACCAGTGCAATGAATTCCTTCCTACATAAAACATCTTGGGAGATAGATCACTGACTTCCATCGTGAAATGGAATCTGTTAGATCTGGACAAGAAGAGGCTGGTCGTCAAGGAAAATTTGATGGACATAACCTACTCATAGTGGTTGAGCCTGTTTCTGTAGAAGGATCAGAATGTCTATATACCGGGTAGAGGAAGACAGTGTTCTACCGCAACACAGAAAAGCAAGAGCATATCATACTGGAGGATCCTAGGGGCGGGGGAATATCAACCCAGTGGTTTTATTGTGAATGAATGTCGAGACCCGAACGAATGGTATACATGATTTCATTCAATCTTCTTGAGCATGTGGCTCCTACCAGTGAGGGACACAAGGATGGGAGTTCATCCAACAAAATTTGTGATGGATGGCATTATATCCACTAAACAGATGTTTAACATGGGGGTCCTGGTGTTTTCCCATTTGATTACCATTCTAGGGGGTATTTTAATAGGGGTTTCATGAGGAGTATTTGTGGCCCTTTACAAATAATTCATGGCTTGATCGTGAATCGTTGTGGTAGATACACCTTCCATACACCATTTCTCCCACGAGTAATGGTCTATGACCCTCCATGTTGAACATTACTAGGGTCATGACATTGACGGTCAATGAAGAGGGGGTAAGGATAATGATCGGAAATCACTCCAATTTTACCTTTAGCATGTTCCCTACCCCGGCTGACTAGATGATAGACAAGGGGAAAAGATCACTTGAGTAAAGGGAATAATTCAAGAGAATTATAGCTGGGGTGCTTGTGGCCCGAGATGAAGGAAAGATTCATTGTATGCCTTACATTCCATAAATATTTTCCAGGCACTTTTTATGCCTCCAGCGGATGACAAAGAAAGTGTATACTATGGTGCAAGAGTAGTGGCATACCTTCATTATCCTCCAAGTGTGGTTCATGTTTATAACTTGCGGCTCTGGAGAAGTCATTACCTTTCCCCCCACTGGAGATAATGCTGTAATTTTGCTAAAAATTTCCAAACATTTGGATTTGGCATACCCTGAAGGGCTTCTATGGAAGAGAGTCCAGAAGATCAAGGAGTCCAGTATAGAACCTTGGTATCAAGAGAGAAGACAAGGTTCTATTGGCGATGAATGGATGGGGGAATGTAAGGCAACTGGGCCTGCGCATGATGAGACTACAATAGTAGGAATGTCACATGGTGTGGTCGTTCCATCGTCATCTGGGGGGAGAGGGGCTCATGAACAACCTTGCGGAGCAGTCAAAAAGCATCCTTGGAAGTAGATAAGTTTACTAATTCAACCTTCTGATGATGAAATCTTTCTAATTTTGTGGTCATCCTAGTTGATCCTGCGGTAGTTGATGGGCACAAAAGCCCACTGAAAAAAATATATAAATAGATGGAATCCATTTTCCAGAGGTCGAACTCCTTTGGATTGTTGAAAAGGATAAATTCCATTATCATCATGCATATTTGTCGGTCGTGGAAATGTATGCATGAAAGCAGGGTCAACATGAGGATACACCTCTATTGGTTAAGGTAATGATCGTCCAGGAGCATGATCCATAAAAAATGTCGCCTGAGGGTGAAGACATAGATGAGGAGACAGAGGGCAGTGATTAAGAATATGAGGAGGGAGAAGTATAGTGTGAAGGATAAGGAGAAGAAGTAGGGGATTCTGAAGAAGATATTGGACGTGGAGGGTCTCAAAGGATGGCATATCATCAGATTATTTAGGAGAGTGCAAAGATTGTTGGCTATGATATAGACATAACTAAGCTACTCAAGGTATGACTCAATCCCTATCCATCCTTTTTCATTTTTCGTCACTTTTAATCATCAATAATATTTTTTATCGTGATGTGGTACATATTATCTTTGACCAAAATGATCTATCTAGAGGGGGTAGGATGAGCTGATAGAACATGGTGGGGAGATGACTCCCATTTTTGAGCTTACAAGCACTGAAGGATCTCCCAAAGTGACAGCTCCTATGGAAACAAAATCGTCAGATGTCAATGCACTGAGTTCCCGTATGTTTTATAACATAGACACCTATAATAGCCATTTGAGAGCCCATATGTCCAAGGATTCATTTTATTTTTGCAGTAATCATGACATTGGAGTCTCTTAAGGTCACCAAATTCATACCATCTGAAAATGATTTGATGGCGAACACACCGGCCCATTCGGGACACACTTCTCAAACTGAGTCGACCATGGAACTTGGTGAGGAAAGGGTTTTGGAAACCAGTGATATCAATGTCGGGGTAGGGACTGAAGTCAGCGAAGAATAATATATTGAGTCTGAGGTGAGAAAATAAAGTCCCTAGAGGTTGAAGAGACTAACCCCTTGGGAGGAGTACCAGAAGAAAACACTGCCACTGATCTATTGGATACATTCCCCAACTATCGGCTTGCAGACCCTATGGAGATAGATGAATCTGATTCGGAGGCTGCTGGTATGAACCATATGACATGACATAAGGGGTGGTAGTATATCAAGTGCTTCCACGATCAGCCTCAGGTAGAATGGCTAAAACATATGGGATTACAGTGCACCTGGTTACACTTTCACTATGTTGGAGGGGTTGATGCTCATCGTCTTCATCTAAATATTCGTGAATACATGTCTTAGATTATACGGTAGAGAAGACAATGCTCTGACATTTCTTAGTGATAGAAGGAGTTATGGAATACCCAGGAATTGCAGAAGGTGAAGCAGGAGGTCTTCCACCTTGAAGAGAAGACGAAAGAAAGGAAGTCATTCATTGCAAAGTGCTCCAAGTTCATTGAGAAATTGAGGACCTAACTGGAATACTCCAAAGAGAATAAAGTGGGATCAGGTCACCAAATGTCTGATCATTATACTATACAGGCACGAGCATAGGCAAGAGACAATGTGTTGTGCTTTGTGGCTATTTTGAAGAGTGGGTTCTCAGGGGGCCAAAAGTAATCCTGGAGGCTGTAAGACAGAATGAAACAGTACTAGAGCGATCCATACAAAATGATGGTCTTTAAGGGCCATGTTTTGGAAGAACCCATAAACATATCCTTCTTTACTACATCTATCTCTGAATTGTATGCATAGAGGTACTATTTTCTTATTTATTTTAATGAACTCCGTCAACAATCTGGAAATAAAAATAAATCCATTACTAAGCTCACGTGGGACTTGCCTGAGTGGAGAAACAAGGGTTGCTAACACTATTACTTCATTTGAATGTTGGAGTTCCAATAATAATTCAGACACCCAGGGGAGAAACGACCCATCCGTGCTTCCAAAACGTAAGGGGAAGACCTTACTGGAGAATAAATTCCTTGAAATAGTCGAACTATCACTTCCCCAATATGATCTAGTGCATGTGTGGGGGTAACACTAGGGGTGTTGGGATTTATCCAAACATAAGGGAGTGGAATGTGTGAATCCCTATGCCTAAGATTAAGAACATTTTTTGGGTGGCAAGAAAGTGGAGGATAAATTTTGATCATGTTTGAAACACATCATCCCTATTGTGTTATCCTGAAATGGGGATAAAAAATGATGGCCAACTGCTGAATATGTTCCAAACATGGGGACAGACTCAAAAAGATACCCATTAGTCTTCCTTAATGTTGGTCTAAGACATTAGGTGATCCATAGTCCAAGCATCCATACAGTTGGGGGTTCATTTAGACATGAAATAGGATGAGGGTCCAAATAAAGATGGCACAAAATGTGGAGGGTGGAGCGATGGGTTGTTCGAATGGAGTCCAAAAATCCTAAAATTATGCCACCGTGGTGCTAATCATTAGGTGGACGTACGAGTCTGATCAGGGATCATTCCTACATCCAGAAAGGACCTCTCCGACGAGGAAGCAGACATATCCCATCATTGTCACGGGGCATCCCAAACTTGTTTAGGGTAGAGCTGTAGATACAAGTTTCCCCGAAAGAGTTCGGGAAAAGGGTCTAAAAAAGAGGTGGAATAAGACATACAATTCTAGGGGCTGAATTGGAAGGTAGGATGCCTGGCCATTCCTACGTATCCCACGGGGATGGGAATCCTTCTGTATGTAGTTTTGGAAGATTTCATGCAATTTAATGTCTTGCAAAAAGGAGGTGGAGTGATCTTAGTTTATGGTCATAGAGCTCAGACTATATTTGGTAGGTAATTCGGGAGATTCATGGTGAGGTAATTATAAAACCGGATGTGAATGAGCACATGGAGTCCAGATCAACTTGTGGTCCTCGAAGAGGTTTTATGTCAAGGGACTGAAAACAAATGTTAGACTTGGCCTGTGGCAAAGTTCATGGGCATTCTTATGTATCCCATTATAATAAGAATCAACCCATACATATTTCTAGGGATGGCAGGGTAGGGTATCAGTGCCAGGGATGATAAGGCTGTGTGGGTCTATACCACACACTAAAAGAAGAATCATTTGATAGACCATGTTTGTTCATTAGGATTGATGTTTGTGTTTTTTTTGTGATGAAATAAACCAGGGACCGAGGATCCAAGTGTCTCATCAGGAATCAACAGAAATGCATGAATTGAAAAATGTTATGGTGGATGACCAATACCCAACTTGGGGTCCCCTTGAGTGAGGTCATCGCAATGGAGGGCCGTTTTTCTTCGTGCGGCCAGGATGATAATATCAGAGTATAGGGTCATCTGACAGGACTAACCATGCATTTTGACATCGTTTAATAAATACACAACAATTTCAAGTAATGTGGGTCCAAGAGGCATAGTTTAACGCCATATGGATTGAGAATTCGTAGGAATGTGCATGACGTGATAATGAATTTCTGACGTGAATGACCAGGTGGTCCACATAACACCATGCACATTTCTTGGGAAGGAACCTCAGGCCGAGTGGCCAAAAAAGATTTGAGAATAGAATGATGGACCTGTGGACGAGGCATCCAAGTGTTCCAAAATATCCCACAAGGCTAGGAATCAATCCATATGTAGTTCTTGAAGGTGTTGTTTAACATCATGCCTGAAAACATACAATTTAATGTCATGCGGGATAGTATATAGTGTAACGCCATGCAAGACATCATAATGTTTAATGTCGTGAGGCACAAGAGGTAGGAGGGACTAGCTCCTAGAATGGTAGTACGAGGCACGACTATTGAATACCTGACATGATTGAAGGAATAAGACCACACATGCCACACCATGCGGTCCTATAAGAGTCAGGGCCAAAAATGTAGAATAGAAGAGATAAATTAGTGGAAGTCAAGCTGGACCCAAAGACTAGATTTCTAGGTCGTCCTACATATCCCATGAAGATGAGAATCATGTCATACGAAGTTCTAAAGAGAGGATGTATAAAGAGATCTTAGTTTAAGGTCTTAGATCTCAGACCATGGAGATGTGGAACTCTTCTATGTAATTGTAGACCTCGATCCAATCATTACGCCCACCAGAGTCAAACTCATTGTCAGAAACAAGGAAAAAAGAGGCCTTTGAAACACATGGAATACATGTAAAGGGGATGTCGGTGCGGAGCCCCGAATGATGCATTACCACGACTTTGTCCTACTGACATGAAAATGGGCACTGAGGTATAGTACCAAGAGTGTTGAAATTCAACATGGACATGATGAGGTGGAAATGATGTAAACCGTGTATCCAAAATTTATGGCTTGATGGGATTGGCATGATGATGTAGGATAACTATTGACTGTGTTTGAAACATAGTATCTGTATCGTATGACCTGAAATGGGAACAACAAATGAGCATCAACCACTGAAAATATTTCCATTGCAGGACTTTTATTAATTCTTTGTTCGAAACCCACAAGGATGTTGGCCCATAATGGTAGGAGAGCACTTGGTAATGGAATCCATGTCACATGGGGGGTCCATTAAGATGTGAAAGCTAATGAAAGCCCAAATTAAGGAGAAAAACAAGCCTGATAAATAAGTGGAATCATGTCTAGGTAGAATTCGACACTCCAGGGTCTAAACCAGAGTACTCCTGGGCAGATTGAAAAATCATCAAAGAGGGTTGAGGGACCCGAATTAAGAGCAGAAAAATAAAAAAGATTAGTGTATGGAAAGGGAGAGGAGTCCGGTCAGGAGAGATAGGTATGTGGTGTGGTTGTTACAAACCAGACTTGAATGGGGACATAAGACCATACCACAACATAAACACCACTCTTGTTAGAATGCAAGCAAAGGGGCCAAGATGATAGAAAGGTTTCTATGATATTGGGATGGACTCGATGACTAGATGTTTGGGAGGTCCTACGTATTGCATAAGGATGGGAATCAAGCCTCACATAGTTCTAGAGAAGGATGATGTGTTGTTTATCATCATGGAATAAGGACGGTGGTTCTCTTAGTTTAAGGTATTAGGGATCCGACCATAGATGCCTAGTTTAATGTCATATGAATGAGAAAATTTAGTAGAGATGGTGACTCATTTTTCCTATTGATGACCACAAAGCGGAAACGATGATAGAAGATAGTTGTTGACCAGGTTCGGGACACAGTATTTGTACATGTGTGACCGGAGTTTGGGGAAACAATTTGAGTTTCAACTGTTGAAAAAATTCGCAACACGAGACATGTATCATTTTTTTACTCGAAATCCTTGAGGATATTGGTTTGAAATGGAATGAGAGCCCACATGAAAATATCTTGTGATGTTCGGAGGTCCTTTTGGATATAGAACATGATAGAAACCCAAATGATGGGACCCGAGAAGTAAGGTGGGGCATGTTCTCACGGAAATAACGATAAGTGAATGAGGTATGTCTTATGGGGATATGTGTGGTGTGGAAAAATAGCCCAATGTGAATAAAGACATTAGTTCATACCTCACTGCACAATCCTAAATGAGAACTCGTGCACGGGGCCAAAATGGTTGGTAGGCTAGAAGCTGGGCATCCTGGAAAACTATAGCCCCATAACCTCTCATGAGGGTATTTCCTTACCTCATATCCTCATCCCACATAAGTAATGCTCGGTGTGGAAAACAAGGGGTAGAACTAGGCTATCCCCATCATGTAAGGGTTTGATAACTTGAATCACACTCTAGCCCATGGATTATCGAACATTTAAGAGACAACGGGGCTGAATGAACCACTACACTCATTGTTTGGGACATATGGGGGTGCTGAAAACGACAAAGGATATATATTTATCATATTCGAAAAACAAAATCCATATCGCGTGACCTAAAATGGGAACAAAAAATGAGAATCATCTACTGAACATATTCAAAACGCGGGACTTGTATCAATTTTTTGTCCGAAAACCACGAGGAAATTCACCCGTAATAGTGGGAGAGCACATGGGCCAAGCATCCATCCATTTGAGGGTCCCTTTGGATGGGAAAGATAATGGAGTCCCATATACCAGAGTGTGTGAAGATTAAATTTTCCCATGTAATTTCAAGTCAATATGGACAATAGAAGAGGAGGAGATCATCAGGGAGGAGGGATACAGGGTATGGTCTTGATGAACTCCACCTGAATGAGGGAGAAATATTGCACCACAACATGTGTTTCTACCATGTGGGAGATCCTAATGTTTTGGGATCGGCCTACGAATGATGTTTCTTGGCATTCATATGTATCCCATAACGAATGGAATCAAGCCATATGTAGTTATAAAGGCTGTGTAGTTTAGCGTCGTGAAATAAGGATGTGGGAGGAAATAATAACGAGGGAGGGCACATGGTGTAATCATTGTGATCCTAACATTAGTGGGGCTATAGAAGCCTACATGGTACCATGTGAGATTCTCAAAGGGAACTATACCAATGGTGGATTGTCAAAGAGTAAACATGGGACTAGACTCAAGAAAAAGCGTCTGAGCATTCCAAAATATCACATGAGGATTGGAATCATGACATACGTAGTTATTGTAGTTTAACATCTTGCTGGAAAAAACACATTTTTACTTCTTATAGGATGAAAAACATTTTAACGTATTGTAGGACGACATACTATTTAACGTCATGTGGGATGACATACAGTTTAACGTCATACTGGATGACATAATGATTAACATCATGCATGATGACATACAGTTTACTGTCATGTAGGATGACATACAGTTTAATGTCATGTGGGACATTTCATAGTTTAAGGTCAGGTAGGACCAAATAGTTTAAGGTTATGTAGGACCGGAAAGTTTATGTTCATGAATGACTGGATGGTTTAAGGTCATGTAGGATTGGATAGTTTAAGGTCATGTAGGTCCAAATATATAAAGGTCATGTAGGACCCATATTTCTTATCAAAATTATTTCATGAGGAACATTGAATTGGTGGGATATTTATACAATCACCATCCATGTAAACTAGGAAGTATGCACCATTAGAGTAAGCCTTGTGAATGGGGTAAGGCCCTTTCAATCTGAGCTCCATCATGGGTGGTTTCCTGCCAGGTATCATTTGTTTTTTCAATGACAAAACCATGTTGTTGTGAAAGAAAGGGTGGAGGAAAAATTTATTATAGAAATCTCTAGCTATCTTATTCGGTTGTATTTCCCGATTGTGCGGGGCACAAATCCAGTTATTGTCGAGCACTTCCAACTCTTGCAGACTGATTTTATGTACTTTATCTGGTTCTTTCTAATCATAGACAGTTGTTCACAATGAAGGAAATTGAATCTCAGGGGGCAGAATTACCTCTGTTCCATACACTAGGGAATATGGGGTGACGTGGTGGAATAACGAGTCACCATACTATAATCCCAGAGGGTGTTGGGGAGCCTGTCTGTCCAAATATTCTTATTCTAACCAACCATTTTTTGGAGAATGATAGAATGGGTTTTTTTGAATGCATTTAATTTTCCATTTACATGCACATGATAACAAGAGGAATGGTTTTAATAGGTTTTGTACTCAGCATATAGTTTATTCAGATCCACTGCTCGAAAGTTCGTGATATTATCGGTGAGAACTACATGAGGGACTCCAAATTGTTTGATGATGTTGGATATCACAAAGTAAATTATGGAATAGAGCATGAAATCCTAGAGAGGAACTTCTTCTACCCACATATAGATGAAATCTGTAGCAGTCAGTATGAACCTCCACTAGCAAGCTATTTCCAGTGGATATGGTCCCACGACATCGAATCCCCATACCTAAAATGGGAAAGACTACTTTGTAGTCTGGAGTGGCTCTGGCAGGCAATGAATAAATTTGGCCTTAATTTGGAACACATGGCACCTTTTTGAAAACACGACGCAGTCATGGTTCATGCAGGGCCAAAAATACCACAGTCTCTGGATCTAGTGAGTTAGTTCAATTCTGGTCTGATTTTCCCTATAGGAACCAGTATTAACCTTCTGAATTACATGGGAAATATCGACTGAAATAATTCAATGGAGGAGATCCCCATCAATCCTAGCCTTGAAGAGGATCTCCACAAGACCAGGACCATTTTGGAGGGTAATCTGTAATGTGTGATGATGAATTCACTCACACTAGGCCAGATCTGCTGGTAGATTATTGTTGTGAAGGTACTCGACAAAGGAGGTTCTCCTGTTAAGATTCACATCAATCACTGTATCCAGGGAACCTAGGGGTCCTGATGTAGAGGCATTGGTAGTAAGGTGGATTACCTACAGAATTTAATCGTCATCCAGTGTGATGGGAGAAATTACTCTTCAGAGTGCCACATGGATAATCAGATCATCATATTCGACCTCTATATGTGATAAAGCTATAATGGCTAGGGAATCGGCCTAACCATTCTGATATTGAGGGACATGAGTAACTTTTGACCGAGTAGAGAATTGGGAAATTAGATGGAAAGTGTGTTCTAACAATTGTATGAGCTCTGTCTTTCTAACGACTTAGTCATTGTTGATCTCTTTGATGGCTAGTTTGGAGTACCCTTTCACAGGAAAATTTGGAATTTAAATCTCAAGGGACAGCTCGAGGCCATTAATGAGAGAATGATACTAAGCCTCATTGATGGTGCAGTCTTCTGAAAATAAGAATGAATATGGAAGAATGACTTTTACTAGTGCAATTAATACAATACCCATGCATACATTGTAGATCATGGGGTCATTGTGCCTTTTTCTGGTGGGAATCCGGAAGTACCATCGAAGGTAATTTTCTAGCATAGCATGGATTGGTCTACCAAGATAATCACTTCATCGGGGAAATCGAGATCTAGGGACAGGTCCGCAATAGATAGATGTGAGGTAAGGATGTCTGCAAACACATTCCCCTTAATATCCATCCAAGGAACAATCCTAATGTTGAACTACTGAAGGACTACCACCCACCGAGCCGGATTTCCATTCAACATGGGGTTGTTGAGGATATACTTCAATAGATCTACCTAGGACCCTAGCTATACCTCATGATGTTGGAGGTAATTACACAATTTTTGAACCACGAATAGCAGCTGAATCCATCTCTTCTCGGTAGGGGAGTGTCTAGTCTCCGTATCCAAGAGTATGCAGCTGAGGTATTATAGATTGTTCTTCATCCCCTCATTGTTCTTCTGGGAGAGAAGGTAATTGAGAGAGAATTCTAGGGCAGTCACGTAAAGGACCAGTAGCCTCTAGAGACCAGTGGCATTAAGATCAGAGGATGGAGAAGGATCATCTTGATTTTATCAAAAGAAGTTCGACATTATTTTCCCCCCTCATAGACATTTACTTTTCTTCTTAAGCTGAGAAAAGGGATTACACTTTCTTTCCAAAATTCGTGACGAATCGGCATATTTAGGCCATGTGGCCTTGGAAACCACGAAGCCCCCAAATGTTTCTTGGGGGATACATTTGATTGATGGCCTCGATCTTCTCTGTGTCGATCTCGATTCCCTTGTATCAGGAAACAAATCCGAGAAATGTTTTAGATGTGACCCTAAATGGGAACATCAATGGATTCATCATCAGGTGGAAGGAATAGAAAAAGTCAAACACTTTCTCATGGTCTTTGAGATGGTCCAGATGCCTGAAATATTTGACCACTAGATCATCCATGTCACATTCCACCAACTTTCTGAGGATCAGATTAAATATGTTATGCATAGCCCATTGATAGGTGGCACCATCATTCTTTAAGTCGAAGGGCATGACATGGTAACATAAATTACCTTGTGGTGCCATGGAGGCTATATACTCATAATCCTCTGAGGCCATTCAGATCTGGTTATAACATGATTACCCATACATGAAGGAGAGGTCTTGTAACCCAATTTTAACATCGATCTACAATTCCATCAGAAGAAGAGGAAAATCATCCTTCAGACACTAAAGGTTGAGATCCCGGAAGTCTATATAGACTCTGATCTATTTGTTATTTTTACGAACTGGAACAATGCTGCATAGACATTTAGGGTAATTATTCTCCTTAACAAAATTGGCTCTGATGAGCTTATCAACTTCGGCCTCAACCAATGCATCGTGAGAAGAATGCATCTTTCTGGGAGGCTGCTTAAACCCGCGGTGATTGGCCGGGAGAATGAGGTAGTGGGTGACTACCTGAGGATCTTTCCCTGGAATATCTTTATAACTATAGGCAAATACATAATGATTTCGCTTCAATAAGTCCATGTACCATTGTTACTCTTTCAAAGGTATAGTAGCATTGATCAAAGCGGGTTTCGGGTCCGCCTCACTACCGAGGTTCACCTACACCAATTATTCAATCGTGGTAGAGACACCCTCTTCAAAGGCAGGGGAGAATCCTCTAAATGATTTTCTTCATTTATTGAGGAGGGATCCTCGGTAGGAGGAGTTTCCTCTAATTCGACATATCCCAATGGGAGGCTGGTACCAGCCAGGACGATAGTGGACACTGCACCAGAGAACTCCTATGTTTCCAAAACCATATAGATGAAGGTCGTTGATATGATCTCATCTAGTCATCACTACAACATGCCAAACTTGATGATATCGAAGCAATAGTGGCACATCATCTTGAGCCTCTTAATTCCATCCCAAAAAAACAAGAATGTATGACATATTTCTCTTGCCACGGGGTGGACATACCAGTACCTTATGGGTGTAGGAGGATCTGGGATCACCTGAACCATATTTTTTTAAGAGTATGAGGTGATTATCTGGCGTCCCATAGACTTGGGAATGTTTTCCCCCTCATTCCAGAAATAACAAAGAAATTCCCATGTTCGTGGTTGTATCCTCCAATTGGTGGATAGGAAAGATGTAGGAATCATCTAGATCTATCCATGGGTAGGTCACAGCGTGGCATGATCAACCTCATTTTCCTAAATCTACTTCACAATGGTCTTGAAATGGTCAGCATCCTGATAGAGGGCTTTACAAGAGGCAATGGGAGACACTTCACCTTAAAACACACCCACTTGACCATTATGGGAGTAGTTGAGGCACTGATGATATGAAGTGGGAACCTCCACATGTAGGTGGATCCACGGACTTTCCATCAATGCCTTGTAGGCAGTGTCCTAGGAGACAACCATAAACTCCTTGTTAGAAACTAGGCCACTGAATTGGTTCTTCAAGATGATCATACCAACTGGTTTCTGTTCCGTCATGACATAAGCTTGGATTCATAGGTCCGAGGGCCATAGATCTTTCTTGGACAACCACAGGTTTCACTATGTCTGAGTCGGGATTAGGTTGATCCCAGAACTTATGTTGAAAAGATATTGACAAACCTCCACGCCATTAAACCGGATGGTGATTAACAATGGGATAATGTTCCCCTGTATGGGAGAGCCTTCATCTTATCTAGAGAACGAAATGTTGACTTGGAATTTATCATGCTCGACTGCCTCCGCATGGAAGGCTTATGAGGCTGCTACCTCTGTCTCTTACTGGAGGGGGATTCTTAATGCCTCAGCAAGGTCCTCACACATATCTGATGATAGGAAAATGGCCTCAAGGATAGAGAGCATTTCTTGAATGGTAGCAAGATTCTTTAGAACATCATACATATGTTCCAGGTGTGAACTTATGCTTACATGAGTTCGCTCTATGATAGGAGGTATGGTGGTCCTTGTCGACTAGACTGGTGCCAGAATGCTGCTGAGAATATCCCACTACTCACTATTTGAAGCATGTAGAGTAACTACCGGGTGAGGGCCTGATGACTGAGACCGGTCCATCGCAATGCATGGTTGATCCCGATGCTGTCGAGGTGGCTCTGTCTGACCCAACAACATGAATGGTGATAGAGACGGACCTGATGCCACTATATGAGAAGGTTGAGCATGCGGAGCTCTGCGCTGGGCCTATAACCTGGATTAGGTATCATGCATAACCTAGTTTCAAATACTAACCGAGGCACTCCAACATCCCATATTTCCATGGCTCTGTCGATGTAGAAATCATTTGGTGAGATTGGGAGGATCCTCCTAGTGCTCCTCCTCATCGAGAATCATTTATGTGTTTACCATATCTATAGTATTAACCAAGGAGTACCCATGATCATCACTAGAAGATTCATCCACTTCTAGTCAAATTATGGGAGGAATCTCCCTCTCTCGGGGCATGAAGTCACCGAGTGTATGGGAAGATGATGTAATTGGCAGGGCACTATGTGTTCCCTTGCACCACTAGTGCTTTCTCTTCTGAGAAGGTTACGACTGAGACGATGATGCATATGTAACAGTAGTTGACGAATCAGCCTCTGCAGGCTCTATTCTTTTTAGGAATGCACAAATAACACCATTGGAACGGGCATCTATTTGATGATCCATCGATTCATCATACTTCTGGGACCTTCTGTTAAAAACCTGATGCCACTCTCCTTCACATTCCCTACTCCTGTATGGCTTTCTGAAGACTCATGCCACAAATGCCAAAGTTGTTCCAAACCGGACTATATTGTTATCCACCTGGTCTTGATACCAGTAAATAAACACATAACATATTTTGAGGGTGCACCAGGATCTGATGATTGGGGCAGTAATTAGGGTGATCACTGAGGTTGGCCTTTTATGGCCTCTAGCATTCAGACAGACATACAATTCCATGCTCTAGGGAACTTTGAAAATGACTAGGGACTTGATCATCCTTGAACTAATAGGTATAGTTCCTCCTATCTGGAAAGGGGGCCCATGGAGCTTGATTTTGACGAGGGGATAGAGGATCCTGTTGAGGAGGTAGATCCTGGTTATCTCGTCTAGGCAGTGGCGATGCATTGCGTAGGGGAGCCTTCTGGTTATGAGGTGGGTGTTGTTGGCTGAAGGTTAGACCTGTGGTGCAGGGCCTATCTGAGGCTGTGGAGGTGGCTGCACTGGTAACAACTCTAGTTGCATGGGGGCCTCTATTTGAGCCACTGTAGTGGGCTAGGCCCTAGAGTCCCTTCTCCAAGGGATTGCAGGAGTTAATGGAGCTGACTATCTAGCATGTTTCAAGGCTTATTATAGGAACTGGTCCTTATCAGAGATGCATAAGAATCCCTTGGGGTTGTTCTGGGTGGTCAAAGAGTGGACCAGTTCTGTCTTGGAATTCCCTATGCACATCGTCATCAGTTTCTCGTGAGTCATCAAAATGTCAAGGGAGTTTGTGAGCTCTTTCCACAAAGCGAAAGAGTCTGAAACACGCTCATCAGGACTATGCTTGCAGTTGAGGATGTTTGTTATACTCATCTTCTGAGTGGAGGAACTGAAATAGTAGATAAATTTCCTATAGAGGACTTCTTAGCTGGGTAATAATATGATGGGGAACTGGTTGTATCAAACAATGTGTGGCCCCTCCAATGTCTGTACGAATCATTAGAGTTTGGCGGCCTCCTGCTACACTAGAGTTCTCAACATGGGCCGACACTATGAGATAATGTGGGCCAAGTGTTTTGGTGGGTCCCTTGTCCTGTTAACAGGTAAAATTTGGGATTTTTGAAATAATGGGTGATGGAATACCATCTACCCATGCTGGATAAGGTTTTCCATAATGTATGATTTCCACATGTCGCGTCTCCAATGCCTCGAGATAGGCAATGAGTGTCATCATTGGATAATTCGGGTGGGGTTCTTGTCTTGACAGGTATCCCTGACCACCAGTGTGATGGAATGTTCTTCAACATGACAAGCAACTCCAACGACTAGTGGAGCGGGAGGGGGAATGACCTGCGGAGGAGTTGGGGGAACCTAAACAGGGTTTCAGAGATTGTCTCGCTGGTCGGGTGGATTTGGGGACCCATACCTCTCCCCTGTTCATATGTTCAAGGCTCCATCCTATCCACATGGTCAAGATGGTCAGGGTCACCGAGGGAAATTTTCCAAGGGGAAGTTGTGCCTCCCCCTGCTGCCATGGATGAGGATCACCGTTGTTTGTTGATAGGTCCGCATCACATTTAATAAGGAGTTTGTCGACAATCTTCATGTGTTCAGTGAGTTGTTGACTCAACACATTTTTTCAAGATTGTATTTTTTCTTCTACATTGATCAAGATGGGTCAGGGGGTTTGATGGCTCTAAGAAGCTCCTTACCCTTTTTGGAATTTCAGCTAAGGAACAACTCCTTAGTGGGCACGGGATGACCAAGTAGATTTATCTATTTATGAATAACCCTTTCCAATGGATCCAAGAGGTGTGAAACTCCCTTAGATGGTAGGTCCTCTCCAAGATTCTCTAGATCGTTCTTACCCCTGGTAGGTCTTCCATGTTAGCTGTGACCCTACCTGGAGGCATATCATCTAGGTCGCCCGACAAATCAGGCTGGAACCAAATGGAACTAAAATGGAGGCCCACATCCTACCCCCATCCATAGATTTTTTACGTGGGGAGAAGCCTCCTCTATTATCTTGCAAAGCAATTTAAAGGTCTGTATGCATTATTGTTTGAGGTTCCTATGGTGACTTGGTGAATCAGGGCGTTGGGCCATAGAGAGTGTGGCCAAATCAACCAAAATTTTTTTTTGGCTGATGTCTTCAATGTGAGCCTGACACTTAGGGTATGCCACTCATAGATGAAGAAGACAGAACTGAGCCACCTAGAGGGATTGGAGGAAACACTCAACCTCTTCTGGGGTGAGTGATTCTGACACATTTAAATTCGGTGCTGAAACTGGGAAAAACATCTTTATAAAGTGGTCCGCTGCGAGAATATCCGACAAGATCCTTGGTCCAGATTTGGGGTCTGGACCTTCATTTCCCCACTAATAAACATGGGCGGTTGGGGAACTAGTAGAGGTACCGAAGCAGACCACTAAGATGGAAGGATGGCCATTGCGGAATAAATTGAGAATGCTCACAAACTGTTGCATCTCAGGCTATCCTCCAAAGAGTGTAGTAGAGATATCCACCACATCATGGTAAGATGGGCTGGTGAACACGGTTTTTGGCACAGGGACTATGAATACTGGTGATGGACCACACCGCTGCTCATCCACCATTGCTCCCAAGAATATATCTCTGTGATCTCTAGTTGAGGAAGTGTTTGATTCTAGTGATCATGGTGGCGATTGTATAGCCAAGAACCTGTCGAAATGCCACATTTTCATCCTCCGGGATTTACCTATGGAGGGATTTGAGAATCTGATGTACCTCATGTTCTGGAAGTATGAGGATGATGCACCTTGTTCATGACCCGACCCTTGTCATGGAGGATCTAAGCGAGGGGTCCATCAGTGAGTCGTATTCCGCATCAGAATCTAAGAATCAGAATGGTTTAATCTCAGTCTGAATCCTCTCAGTATTCTTTTTATGGAGGTGATGACCCTCCCTCCTACCTCAGGATGGTACTTTGGGATAGGGTAGATTTCTGGCTCGATGAGGGATTTCATCCATACTGGTACTGTGTTAGGGAGGATTTCCACCTGAGTGAGTTGGGGTGCGAGGCACACCTGAATAGATATCAAAGGGAACATGGGGAGGACCTTTATGCTCAATGACTAATGTGCTAAGGGAATCTCTCTAGAATGTGTTGGAGCGGGTAGGACCTCCACTAGAGCTGATAGGAGCACGTGTATGACCTCTATGCTTGTTTCCTCTAGAAAAGTCAGCATGAAGAGGGTCCTTATACCAGTCATGCCGAACGCGGGTAGGACCTCGGTGATGGGTGCTAGTGAAGGAAATAAAACCATATCAAATATAGTTACTGAGGTGAGGAGGTACTCCTCTAGTGGATTCAAGGACATGGGGAGGTCCCCCACGCTGGATATTAACAGGATGTGTAGCATCCTGACACCGGCGGCATGCGACAGGAGGAACAACTCCATTCCAGATATAATGAGTATTGGAGATACTTCCATACTAAGTCACTGCCATAGGGAGGATCCTCATTTTGATTGAAGGTAGAATGGGGTATACCTCCATGTAAATCTAAGAAGCTGATAGGATCCACGTCATCAACAGTGGCAGTATTGGGATGAACTCCACACTGGTTGTCATTGCTTCGGGTCAGTCCGCGGTGGCCACTACCTACGCCGATGACCAAGAGAGTTGACCCAGCCAGTCCGTGGGGAAGTTCGGGCCGCGATGCGGGTCAGGTATATAATTTCCCCTACTCAGCATACACACGGGGCTAATGATATATGTTGGTGGTGGCACGGGCCACATTATTTGTTGATGTTGACCCCCATTGGTAGCCATCCTCCTCGGCATGTTCCCAATGCTTGCGTCGAGTCATCTAGACAGGGCCGGTGGTGCAGTATCATAGTTTACATAATTCTCATCCTGTGGGACTAGGTGGTGGTTCTAGCATGACCTAGTGGGAGCCCAATTTTGGATCCCCTAAAACAGGATCCTGGCTGGGCTGGCCCAGACATCCTCGACCTCATCGGCGTAGGGGAGGGAGTCATCGAAGAGTTCTGGTGAGAGGCTCACAAAATGGTTGTACGTCGGAGTGCAGAGCGATGGCTCCTGGTGCGGCCCTTGGGGGTAGTGGTGGTAATGAGGCAAAGATGCCTCCAAATCATGTTGGGTCATAAGCCTATTCAGGATAATCCCCTTCTCCTCGTATCAGTGGAAGATGTCCTTTACCACCCTTATTTGTATGAATTGAGAAGTGTAGATGGGGTGTGGGCACCCAAAAGCCGGGGTTGTGGAGATTTTCACAAAATCAGTGGAGCCATGCTAAGTTGTAATGTTGACATTGCTTGTGCCACTGCATTGATGGATAAGAGGTGATTAATTTCCTATTTCAGAAAAATGGGTCCTAAAAGGTCAGGAGAATAAACCAGTAGAGCTGAAAAAAGGAAAATGACGTCCATTTCCCCTGCATCATTCTGTATTTCATGGCTGGTAAGACAGATCCATGCTGAAAACATTCTAGATCGAGATTCCCAATATTTTAAGTGCCCCGACATCTGGTGAGTTTCACGCTAGGCCCGCTATGTTCTAGGTATGACTCGGTGCAAGATTGTTGGATCTGGTGACATCTAGTCCACTAATGTCTCGAACTCTAATAATCTTCTCATTGAGGACAATAAATTCACATCAGGTTCAATATTTCAATTTATAATACTTTCACTGGGGCATACACATACATCTGTTTGAGGACGATGAGGACGCGCTAACAGTTTCCCTGCATTCCCACATTCCAATGGCGGGCGACATCCATTCCTTATTCAGGGATGTTTTCTCATTGATCAAAATAGGATGATGGGATATTGGTTCCTCCTTATGTGGATTCCTCCTTAGATATCATTACCTATTTCGGGTCTCCATCATTGATTAATACATTATTCGTGAAACCCTTCCTAGTTCCATATCTTTAGGCACCCCGGTTAATTACACTGCTTCTGTCAGGACATTCCAAAGGGTCCAGCAAGGGGTGAATCCTTCGGTTGGATAAGTATTTATATTTAACATCACTGGCGTGTATGGACACTGGAACACTAGTGCATCTATGTTTTTTCTCTTTATTATATGGCTTCTCAAGGGAATGGAATCCTGTGGAATCCGATGGTGAATGTGGCCAATTATATTCCATAGGAATGTCTCTAGGGTTATCCTCATCATCCCATGTTTAGCACAAGCTGTGCCATATTTTTAATGTCTAGCAAAGACGGATTAGACATTTCGGAGAACTAAAAAATAGTGGATCAGATGGGTGCAACCCCTGGAAGATAATATTGATGCTAGGAGGTGAATTGACATGATCTCACTAGGATGTGGCTGCCCATGTAATAATCATGATGGATAATGGATGGTTTTGTGAAGTGGAGGGATAATGAGATGGATTCAACATGAGGGCGATGTTGATGTTGTGATTGATCCTCAAATATATTTCCTATATATTTCTGTGGCAGGGGATCAAAGTCCACATAGTTCAGGATGAGGCATAGGATCGGGTTGTACATAGAGGATAGTGACCCGATGATATACTGGGGCTTACATGTGGTTAGCATCTCGAGGATGGTCTAATGTCACCAGACGGACCGGAAATATGTGTCCCAACATAAGGGGAGAAAATGGCTTACCGCTTGGTTTGTGTTGACAATGACCTACTTTTGAATGGGGATCTCAATGGCTTACTTTTGGATTAGGATCACAATGTCTTACTGTTTGGTAGAGGATTAAAATTATTACATATGTGATGGGGTTTACAATGGATTATCGTTGAATGGGGGCACAACAACTTACTATTGGATGAGGGGGGGCCCAGCTGCTTACCAATGGATGGGGTTGAACCTCATGATGGCTTCCTATGTACCCTATTTGGGAGAAAGTGATAAAAGACCACGTTGTTTGAGCGGGTATCATTTAACATCGCGTGTGATGAAAAGGGGTCATACAGTATAATTTCATGCAAGACGGGGTTGGACAGACGTGAAGTAGTCGAGATGAATGGCCCTTTGGCTTGAACATCAGGGAGGCTTCCTATGTACCTTTACATGGAATGAATCAATTTCCAGATATTTCAAGATGGGTTTTTGAACCGAGGTGAAGGGAGTCGGACCAATGGATAATGGCCTTGATCTTCAGGGAGGATTTCTACGTACCTTGCCTTGGCATTGATCAAAGTACACATAGTTTGGGAGTGTTTGGGGATTACATTATAAGGTGGCCTAGGAAGAATTCCATGGTCAAGGTTTACTCTAAGCCCACAAGGGTCATGATCGGTGTGTGAAAAAAGAAGAAAAAAAGACCTTACCATCACGCCAGGAAAGTTGCATCCCTGGGAAGTGGAGTGGGACTGACACATAGTTAGTGGCCCAAAATGGAAAAAGGGGCTTACACGTGGTTAGCTGTCCAAATAAGAAATAGGGGCATACACATGGTTAAAATTGAAAAGAGGAATCAAGGGCTTGCACACTTTTAGCGGCCTAATGAAGAACCTGGGGCTTACACATGGTTAACAACCTTTGGAGGAAACATGAGCTTACACATGGTTAGCAGCCTAGGGAGAAAAAGATCTGGACTTACTCCAGGGTGGAGGCCCATTGGAATCAAAGACCAATGGGATAGGGATTTTTCATAGAATAGAGAAGGGATCTCATTCCCATCCCCCCTATATGGTCTTTGGCCAAGAAAAAGTTACGAGAACCATGGATTCTTCCTTTCGAAAGAAAGCCTAGGGGCATACACCAATGTGGTTTCCCTTTCCCCACTGATAGACGTGGCTCCAGCATGGAGGATCTAATTCCATGAGAGGAATATCTCACACCCGTGGAGACCAGTGGGTGTAGAGAATGTCTGGGATGGGGAACCCTACGTTTGATGCACGGGGCAGGGTCACAGTTTAATATCATGAGTTGTGGATGATGGTTCCTGGTAGTTTAATGACCTACAGCTCGGATGAGGCGGGTTCTCTTAGCACCCCTAGGACATACATAACATGGAATATTTAACCCTTTGTGTAGGTAAGGCACCCACAATGCCATGGTGAGGCGATGTTATAGAGTGATCCATTAAGGGATCCACATTATCATGGCTATGCGATGAATAAATAGCTGTTAGCATGCCTATGAGAAGAAGCATGGGGTGAAGAAATGAAATGAGAAGTGACACCCAAGGGACTTTCACATTACTTCATATGAGCCTAAAGGGTCTTACGAGAGAATGGTGTGTAACATAGATGTTTTGTGTGTAAGAAACACCCAAATATGATTCCCGGAAGACTGACATCAAATAAATACAAAAAAAGTACGCATATGGAGTGTGGATTATGGGTAAATAGAGCAGTTGAATGGAATATGTCGAGGTGAGTGGACCTAGTGTTTTGCTTGCAATAGGAGAGGTTTGCAGGGAATTGGAACGCACTTGGAACAGCTGCGTGTAAAAGCTCAGGTGTGATTGCAATTGAGAATGTTTGCACTTAAATGGTGGCCAAGGGTATTTTCCACAATTTGATGGGCTTGTACGCAAGGATATGCTGATGTGTTGAGTGCTATTTGGAGGCGTTGTGTGCAAGGAAGACCCATGGTTTTTCACGCAAGTGGAAGGGATTGCAATAATGGGACCCAAATTTTAGGGAATTGGGGGAGGGTTATGCTAGAGTGGTCCTGTGTGAAGGCAGACCCTTGGGAGACATGTTGCGGAAAATCCTGTACTAGAAAGCCATCTTTTTCACACAAGAGAGGTGAATTTCGTGCAGAGGAGACGGTTCAGATTCTTCAACCCTCAAATTTTAATGGGCTTACATATATTTATAGGCACTCGAGGTCACTAGGATTGTGAAAATGTTTATTGGTGCGGAAAACTCCAGTCCCAATGTCATCTATGTGCAAGTATCTATGCCCAATGTCAGCAGCATGCAATATTTTCCAACCGGTGTCATCGGCACACAAGATTCTGCACCTGGTGTCGGCGACATGAAAGATTCCACACCTGGTGTCAACCACGTGCAATTTTCCATTCCCAGTGTCCGATGTGCGAATGTTTCTTCACCCACACACAAAACACTTTTAGATCCCACAGTTTTTCAAAAGAGAGAGAGATGTTTTTCACATGCCTTGTGGATTTTTGGCGCGACACTTCCGTTCCTCCAGAATTGATCACAGAGTCAAAATATATTTTCGTTTTATCTGCAAATGCCCACATTAGGCCATAAGCCAATTTTGGAGTCTACAAAACTATTTATTGGAAAATAAATATTTTCATAAAATACACAAAAATTAACGCTATGATGATTTTGACATGATGGTATCAAAAATTATGTTCATTTTTTAGATCAATTTTCTACAGGTGTTAAATATTAATTATATTAATTTTTCAAATAAATTAATAAATTCATTTTTGAGTAAAAATGTAATTTTTAAGAATATACCTAATATTAAAAATTTAGTATTTATTTAAAAGAAATATATTTACTATCCAATACCTTTATACATAATTTTTAAATTTTTTAATTCATTTTCACTTTTCAAATTTAATAATAGGTTGTACTGGTGAACCATATTGTTGTTTATTTAGGCTCAATATTTCTTCAATAGCATGAAATCAATGAGATTATATTTTTTGAAGATAAATATGTCATAAATATTATTTTGTTTCATTTTATCCCACCTAATATAAATTTCAACAATGAAATTCCATTACACATATAAAAATCGTTGTTAGCTCTAGATCATTACATCCTCATGTTCCCACTCTACTTTATAAAATTCATGATTTATTTAAAATAATTTTAACAATGTGAGTAATATTATTATGTAGAAACATATCTATATGATCCAATATTTATACAATTTCTTATTCATAATAATTTTCACGCTACATTATTACAAACTCAGAGTTCAATTCATGTGAGGGATCATGTATTTTCTTCCTCAAGAGGCATACATGGAACAAATCATAATCTTGAGAGAGAATCAATGGATGAACTAATAAATAATTACAATCCCTAAATGTTCAATAATTTTTAATGCATCGATATATCAAGGTGATAAATTACCCTTATTTTAGAATATATTAATCTTTTTTCAAGGAAATATTTATATAAATTCCTTGTCCATAAATTCAAAATCCATATATCACTAAAGGCCATCAACATTACATTTTTATTGAATCATAGATTTACATATATGATGTTTAATAGATATAACCTTTTATAATATTTCCCTAAAAAGATCTTGTACGAATATATTTCATTCTACAACTTCAATCTAGTATGTTGGTGTTCGTCACTTACTGCCATGGATTTCTTCATATGTTTCCATTTGAATGCTTAATAGAAAGATATTTTCATTAATAAAACTACACCAAAGTATGGTGTTGATGCCATCATCATTTGTAACCCATAATGTAAGATCTCAACATGTCTATATGTTTTTTAATATTCCTTTTAGACTGACCATATCTATAAGTGTGATAAGAAGATATGAAACTCATCTCTGTATCTACTGCCCGTTGAATAATTCCCCTAAATTTTTAGGTAATCCTCAAAGAGTGATCAAATACAATTTAAAATGGTACTCAATGAAATGTTACTACTTTATTACTCTAAAAAAATTTAATTTAATCAAGAGGGAAATATTCAGTAATGTAAATAAAATAAACATATTTTATTGCAGAATTTATTAAAACCCAAATAGATTTTTTCCCATTAGAGGTTTATGGGGTCTAATGATGAAATAAAAAGTAATTATTTCTATTTTTTTCTAGTATGGGTAGTGGTTAAAACATACCTCTGTAATTCTATCTCTCATCGTTAAACTTATAACATACCAAGCATTAATATCAATACCCTACAAAATCCATTTTCATAATATCCCACTGTAAACTCTATTTGTGATCTGTATAAACATGCGTACTTCCTTGATGAATAAATAATGATGAACTATGAGCCTCATTAAACATATCCTTCACCAATTATTAAATTCAATGGAAAAATATGTGGTTCCTAAACTGTATCATTCTCTCATTATCATGTTTTTACTTAGGAACATTACCCACCTAGTTAAATTAATTATGCATCTTCTTTATACACATTCTTAATCTTCCGATGGATCTCTGGTTGGATATTCATCTATGAGATACAATATCTATTGTAACACCTTGTGGTTTAATACATATTTTTCCATGAAATAATAATATATGGTAAAAAATGTACTAAATTAAAATATACCTTGAAATATTTGAATTTATAATGATGTTTTATTTTTTCGTAATATTAATGATTTTAATTTATTCAGTTTTTGATGAATTTTATCAACACAATTGAATATATTTGTGATAATTATAATTGGATATTTATAAAGTAAAAATAATCTATTTTTACATTATTTATTCAATTTATTGTCAATATTAATAAAATTTCACTTTAACTGAAATTTAATATTTAGTAGATAAATGTTCATTTATTTGATGTAGAACTTATAGATTTGATTTTATTAAAATATGAAAACATATGTTTCAATGACACATGATTTAATATTTAATGTAATATTGTTATATAAAAATAATATATATTAATATGTTAAAAAATATAAATAAAGGTTATTTTTATAATATTAATTTTTTTAAAACAGAACCATTAAAATTACATTCTATATTCAAATGATTTTTTCGAAAAGTTAAAAAAAATAAGGAAATATATATTTGAAGCTGATACATGAAGGTTTGATCAATATCATGTCAGGTTCAGTTTATCCTGCTACATCAAGGTATAAATATAATTCATAATTTGTAATCTCTACCGTAAATAGTGGTAATAATGTGGATATGAAGGTCCCATATGGGTATCATAGCTTTCTGAAGAATTACGTAAAGGAAAAAACATGAGTTTCAAATGTGTTGTTAAAGATTTAGTGGCCCACATAAGAATAATTAAATACACCCATCATGTATAAATTTATGTTTCAACTATATATTTATAACTCCCATCCTATAGTAAAATCATTTAATTTTTAAGAACACATTAATTTTTTAAGACAATTCCGTAATCCATGGGTTTTCAGAGACAATAAATGCCAACAACAAAAATCGCCTCAAGGGTAATCTTATTCCATCACAACTACCAATATGGATAATAAAAATTATGTGGTAATAGGTATGATTGTTATTATTTTATTAAAAGAAAACATAAATATTCATTCAAGTTATAAACATTTTTTTTGTAAAAAAAGTTGAGCAGAACAACTAAAACACAAACAGAAGGAATGCAAGTAGATATATAAATGAAAATGAAAAATGATGGAATTACTGCATCCCATTTAAAAAAAACCTCCCTTGTCCATATTTTTTTTTGATCATCCTAGTGAACATTCTCACAATATCCATATTGGAATTTTATGTAAATATTGGTATGTAATCTCTTTCTTTATATTCATAAATCATAAATTACCTAGTGATGAAAAACACCCTCTACATCGCAAATCAAACTTTGATTCAATACAATTTTCAGGAGGGGGATTAATATTATTAGGTATCAACATCCAAACCATGGATATTATTAACTTTCATGAAATAATATCTTTCTAAAATTATTGATACAAATGAAATGACCATTCTTGATGACATGCCTATTGTGAGAGATTTCATTGATGTGTTTCATAAATAAAAATCTGGTCTTCATCCAAGATATGATATTGAGTTATCAATTGAGATTATATTGGTAAATTGTTCATTTCCAAGATCCTATATAAAATGGTTGTTGTTGAACATGATTAACTTGAGAATAAATTACATGAGAATCCGCATAATGGGTTTATACACCCATGTGTTTCACCTTGGTGTATATCGGTCCTCTACATTAAGATGAACGATTGTTCAATTCACCTCTACATTGATGATCATGATCTCTAACAGAAAAGAATATATTAAAATAATCCTCTTCCACATATCGATGACTTGTTTTATCATCTATGTTGAGACCAAAGAATCACCATGATAGATCTATGGTTGGGATATTATAATGTAAAGGCGATGAAAGAGGATATCCCCAAGAGTAATTTTAAAAAAATGTAGTAGAACTATAAGTTTATTGAATTCTGGAAAGGATGAGTTAGGTATGATTATATCCAATAAGATTTATAAAATTTTAATTGTAAATTTTATCATCATCTCTCAGTTTAAAACCCCCAGGTTAAATCCATTTTAACTTTAATGGTTGTAACATTATGTTACTATTTTTTATTCATTAAAAGAAAAAAGTAAATTGACATTACTAAATAATATTAGTTATTAGGATTCAAAATATTGAATTTTTATTATCACATTCAATTCATATAATAGGAAAATAATTTATTACAATTAATCCCATAAATCATGATAAAAATTGTTTTTCTCAAAAAATGTTATATATATATAATTTTTTTACCAAATTTCTCATAAAATTCAATGAAATTAAATTAATTGAATTATTAATATTAAAAATGTGAAAATTTTACTTTTAAAACCATAATCAGGATTAAATCTTAGTAACATCTTGATATGAAAAGAATATTTTCAATAAAATTAATACTTTTCTTTTATTTATTAAAAAATCAATATATTCATAAAATACTAAAAAATTAACTCTAAGATTAATTTTACATGATGGTTTCAAAAATTAAGTTCATTTATCAAATCTACTTTCTATAAGTGATAAAAATTAAATATATTAATTTTTTAAAGATAGTCATTTTTGAGTAAAAATGTATTTTTTAAGAATATACATATTATTAAAAAATAAGTACTTATTTGACAATATATTTTTACTATCTAAAGCTTTTGTACAAAATTTTATAAAAAAATTAATATTCACACTTAAAATTTAATAAATTTTTTTACCGGTGAACCGAGTTATGATTTTTTAGACATGGGAATTCTTTTATCACAAGCAATCAATGAAATTAAATTTTTTGAAAAAAATATCTCATAAATAGTAGGTTGTTTTATTTTATCCCACTTAAAATTAATTTCAACTTCTATATTCCATCAAACATATAAAAAAATTGAGGATATGTGTAGTTCATTACATCATCATGTACCCAAGTAGCTTCTTAAAATTTATAATTTCTCCAAACACCATTAACAAAGTGAGTAGTCTTGTTATGTAGTAGCTTATCACTAATATCCAATATTTCTTCAATTTTTTTACAATAATTTTCATGTTACATTGTTACAAAATCTATGTTCATTACATGTGAGGGATCATGTATTAATTCCCCAAGAGGCATACATGAAACACATCATAAACACGAGGGAGTATCAATGTAAGTACTAATAAATAATCTAAAATACCTAAATGATCAAGAATTTTTAAGGTGTCTATATATCATTGTATTAGATTACACATATTTCAAAATCTATTAGCCTACATTCAAAGAGGTATTTATTTAAATTACATATCACTAAATTCAAAATCTATAACTCATTGAAGAACATCAACATTACATTTTTACGGACATAGAGCATCCATTATTTATTGTTGATGGGATATAAATTTTTATAATATTTACATGATAAGTTATGGTCCAAATAACTTTCTTCATCCTTCATCTTTCTAGTTTTTTTGGAGTTCAACACTAACTTCCATGGATGGGTTCATAATTATCCATTTGAATGCTTAAGTTAAAAATATTTTCATTATGAAAACTACACCAAAGTAAGTTGTTGATCCCAACATCATATGTGACCCATAATGTAAGATCTCAACATATATATAGGTTTTTTAATAATCCTCTTAGACTGTCCATATGTCTGAGGGTGATAAGAAGATATGAAACTCAACTCGGTATCTACTACCTATGGAATAATCTTCAATATTTAGAGGTTAACCTCCGATAATGATCAGATATAATTTAGAATGGTACTCCATGAAGAGTTACAACATCCTTAATGTAAAAAATTGAGTAATTATATAAAGATAGAAATATTCAATAATGGAAATAAAAAGAACATATTTCATAGCACATTTGATAAAAAACCCAAATAGAACATTTCCCATTAAAAGTTTAGGGGGTCTAATGATGAAATACAAGTTCATTATATCACTTTTTTTCTATTATGGGTAGTGATTATAACAACCCTTTGAAATTAAATCTTACATCCTTAAATTTCTGACACACCAAGCATCATGATCCATACTCCAAAACATCTATTTTTATACTATCCCACAATAAATACTATTTTTAATCTGTATAAATATTTTTTACTTCCATTAAAAATAAATAATGATGGACTATGAGCCTCTTAAAACATATCCTTCATCAATTATTCAATTAAATAGAAACATATGTGGTTCCTAAAGTGTTTAATTCATTCTTGACCATGTTTCTAATTTGGAATATTACCTAATTACTTTATAATTCTCCATCATATTTATACACCTTCTTAATCCTCATATGGATGGATGATAAGAAATTCATCTAAGCGATAAAAGATCTATTTTACCACATTGTGGTTTAATACATATATTTCCTCATGAAATAAAAATATGTGGTAAAAAATTTAATTAATTAAAATATACTAATAAATATTTTAATTTAAAAAGAATTTTTATTTTCTCATAATATTATTAATTATATTTGATTCAGTATTTGAAGATTTTTTTCAATACGGTTGATTATTTTTGTGATAATTATAATTGGATAATTATAAAGGAAAAATGAACCCATTTTACATTATTTATTAAATTGAATATAAATATTCATAAAGGTTCTATTAAATTGAAATTAATTATTTAGTAGATAAATCTTCTTTTATTTGGTATAAAACTTATAGTTTTCAATTTATTAAAATTTAAAAACCAATTTTTTAATAATACATCAATTAATAGTTAATGTAATATTTTTATATAAAAAATAATATATATTAATATGTTAGAAAACTATTACTAATTATTACTTTTATAATAATAAAATTTAAAATCATAACTGTTAAAATTACATTCAATTTACAAATAATATTTTGAAAAGTTATTAAATTAAGGAAATATATATTAGAAGCTGACACATCATGGTATGTTCAATATCATGTAATGTTCGGTTTTTCCTACTACATAAAGGTAAGAATTTCATTCAAATATTGGTAACTGAACCACACATAGTTGTAATAATGTGGATATGAATGCCAAATATGGTTATCATACCTTTTTGATGAATTGCGTAAAGGGAAAAAATGATTTTCAATATTGTTGTCCAAGATTTATTAGCCCATGTAAGGATAAATATATACACCCATAAAACATAAATTTAAGTTCTATATATAGATATATTACCACAATATTGGTATGTTCTAATTTAATAAGGTTATTGTTAATAAAATATTAAATAATAAATCTATTATTTAAAAATATTAGTATGAATTTTTATAATTGGATTTATAAATGTCTGTCTTACCTCAAAATATCATATAACCGTGTTCTCTATGAGGTATCCTTTTATACTTAAACTGATATTTAAAAAAAAATTTGGGAGAAGAGGTGTCATTATGTTTATTCTTAGGATGTCTATCCCCAAAAAATGAAAGATATGATGAATCAGTTTTCGTGTTCTGTCAGATTAATTCTTAGGAAGAAAAATAAATTATTTGCGTAATAATGGTAAGGTAATATATTTCTTTTAAAATTAAATTATTTTTTAAAAACCATTTCTTATAAAGTGATATGGTTGTAATATTTGTTCAAATAATTCATTGAAAACCCATATTAAGGAAAAATTATATTATGGTTATAAAAAACCGTTCGTATATATGTTGAAAAATTATTCATTTTTGAACTCTTATTTATAGATAAGGATTATTTATAAAAAAATTCAAGAAATGTATTTATTGAGTCTGGAAATTATTATTTCTTTTGATTTAATTCATTATTAAATTTATTATATGGACATGCATAAAATTTATCATTCAAAAAAAATAATTTTTTAATAATAATAATTTACATTAATAATTTATATGTGTTTATTTTATTTTAATAGAGTATTTTTAATGATTTTAAATTATTCAATTTTCATTAAAGGCCTTTTTTTAAATTTATAAAATATGTAATTTTTTTCCTAGGGGAAAATAAATTTGATTGAAATAATGTTTTCAAAATATTGATTTTAATGTATTAATAATGATATAAGTAACAAATAAAAGGAATGTTTTATTTAATATTTGGCTCTTAGGTACTGATAATGATGATGGGGAATAGGGAGTGAACCCATGGACCAAAAAAGTGACTATATCCAAAATGCGATGTTCAGACCTTCAATAGTTCTATGGGCCATAACACTTCCTTAGTTATTTTCAAGTATAATTACATTCAAAAATAGATATTATATTTTAGTTTAACTATTTTTTGACACCCAAATATTTTATGATAATGATATTATGTTCTATATAGAATATGTCAAGCAACACCAAGCCCAAATGAACCATGAAATATTAATATTTTAAAAATAATATTATAACCTTTCGATTAAATTGGTAGGTATGAATATGATTAAATATGTTATGAAATGTATATAATGTTCCCACTCAATATAAATTTATTTATAAATTTATAATTACTTATAACATAAATTTATGAAATGTCATTTTATCCATCAATAATAAGTTTTCTTCAAAAATAATTTTATTGCTTTGTAAAATCATTTATAATTCATACATGAAAATAATTGAAATATTATTATATAAAATAGAAATATTATTTAAAACCCTCATATCTATATTATGTTAGGCTTATTTTTTTATTTTTTAGAAAATATTTATTTCCCATTGAATAGTGGAGAATTCCAATTTTCTATTAAAACTGACATTTATTTTAGTAAAATAAGTAATGTAAAAATAACCTAATTATTTAAATATTAATTTAAATTAAAAAAATTATTAAATATTTATATTTAATTGAATTTATTACATTTAATTAATCAATATAGAGGATCTAATATAAGTTTATTTTTATGATTTAAAACACATTTTTCTGAAAATAAATGTTTTAAAATGCATAATGTTTTTCAATTTTAACTAATTAAAATTAACATAAAGATGAATTATTTGAATATAATATATATTATATATCTATACCTATTAATTTAAATTAATTTATGATTATTAATTTTATATGTTAATTATAAAATCATTTTATGCTTGCACAATGTATTTCTTGAAAATATCACTTTTCAATATGTTTGTCGGATTAGTTTTAAATTAAATTACACAACATATATGAATTTAATTTGATATAATAGATTCCATATTTATAATATGAATAAATTATATTAAATAATATGTTTACATTTTTCCCTAATGAATAGGAAAAATAGGTAAAAACTTGTTACTAGGGTAAAAACAATTATATGGATAAAAGTGAGTAACCATTGAGGTAAAGGGATAAAATGTTTAAAATAAGTTTATTTTGAATGTTATAGGTATTTATCATCCTTATATATCATTCATTCCTTTATTTTTTAATTTTTTAAGAAATTTTCATTAGGGAGACATCTAATTACAAAATAGTTCTGTGTATTTATAAGAATGTCACACCTCTTTCCCTATAAAAGTTACCCCTCTCCTCTCCTTTCCCCACATAGAAAAACATATTCTTGACCAATACAAAACGAAATATATTTATAAATCATATTCCATCACCATAAGATCAATTTTTTTTTTCAAAATTACAATCTACTAATGATATTGGTATAATCTTAAAGGGGTCTTCTGAAGAAGAGGTATTATTCTTAACTGAGCATCTTTGTGATATTTATTCATCCATATCCTTCATATATTTCTCAAAAATTCTCTTATAATAAAATTATTACCTCCCATATCAAAATAGTTTATTATGATAATTTCATAACCTAAATCCATCTCCACTAACATCGAATGGTATGATAAACCATTGTTCATGTGTACAAAAGACTACCACCTCATAGACTGATGTAATTATTATTTTTTCATAATCACCTCACACAATTATTTATGATCATGGATTTAATGTATATATAAAATATAAATTAAAAATAAATAATTATATAGATTTATTATATCATATACCCTCTTTCCTAAAAATCCATTTAAAATTATAATGGCATTCGTCGATATGGAGGAGTACCGCCACATGAAACAATGTGATTGGTTATTCATTACCACATAACATTTGTGGTATATATATGTTTTTTAAATAATTTTTTTTGTTATTATGATACTTTTTTAAATATAATATAAAAATTACCTTCTTTACATTAATAAACTTTAAAAATTGATATGTTACAAATGCACACGTACGACCTACCATAACCATGATTGTAATGTAATTCATTTTTCATAGCAATATATCATAATTGGATTTAAAATTATAATATATTTACCAAAATATAATAATTAATGGATTATTATTATTTATATAATGGTAAAAGAAACACTTTTTATATGGTCAACAAACATATGTCATTTTGAAATTATGAACTAGGTGTCCACAAGACACTTGATGTAGAAAAAAAAAATTTTGTAATTAAATAATTCTATAAAATAAATGAATTAAATGGTATAATTAAAACTGATTTTACATTGAAAATTTTATTAAGAAAAAACTAATTTATAATTTTGTATAGGATATAAAACACATACATGATAAATTATGGACTCGAGGTATGGGTTTCATCTCTAAACCTCTTTCATTAAGGAAAATGTTATGTCATGCATGAAATTTATTTTACACTATTCATATACATACACTTTGAATATTAGATAAATATCCCATAATTAAATAATATATTTTAATTCTCAATTAATTTAATTCATTCAAGGTACATATGATTCAATGGTTACTAATGTAATGTAGGATTATATTTCAATATCATTTTAATTAGGGGTGTTTATTCAATAATTTACATTGCTGGAAATTATTTTGTCATTGACTACTAAAACCCTTCAATTCTAATATACTATATTTAATTGTTAAATTGTCATGTAAAAGAAATACTTCACACTCTTCGGTACATATAATGAATGAGAAAATATTTCTTAAGAAAAATGACGTTATTTCCATATTTTGTCAAAAACCTTTTCCCTTCCATGTTTATGAATTTGCAAAGTGTTTTTAATAATCAGTTATTATTATTTATATTCATTTTTACCGTTGATGAGTTTTAATGAAATGGTTTAAAATTAATATTCTTATCAATTTTTTAATGAGGTACATCTTGAATTTTATCGAACATTTGTATAAAATATTTGTTTTATTGATTGTAGAATGAATGCTTATTTTAAAAATCATGTCTGTTATTGTCCTTAATGATTCATCTATATTTTCCAAAAATAAATATAAGAAAATTATAACTACATTATTTTGTGAATTTTTTTTTAAAAAAAAATTAACATCATATATTAAATATTATTTATTGTTGTATGATTTTAATATTTTTTTAAAACTATTTATAATCACCATGGAAAATAACCTGTAATGTTTTTGAAAGATTAAAAATATTTTATGTAAGTCTCATACATGTATACATTTCTCAATATTCTTTACTTTTATGGGTTACTATATGACTTTTATTCATTAATACAATTACATCATTATTAAATTTCTATTGATTATGATATTAGACAAAATTATGAAACCCATTCACTTCTATAGTAAATCCTTATTTTTTTAATAGTGATTCCCATTTATAGAAAACATATATCGTGAACATGTTATGATGGGTGCACCTTGGTAGTGTCGAGTGAGCCTTTTGTAGTTTATATGATTGGTGTGCTTAGATAGTGACATAGTGTATTGGGTAATGTATTTTTGGTTCAATAGGATTCATGAATGAGACTGTGGAGTAATCATGAACCATTATGAGACTTTTTCTACCATGTAATATTGTCTAGGATGTTAATAATGACCCATGTTTACTCCATTTTATATGTCACTATAACACTTATTATGAGTATATGTTCTTATGATTACGCGATATGTATGTTATTCACACCATATGATTACTAGTAAGACAAATTCTCTATGATATTTTGTTATTACATTGACTGACATGTACTGTTTCATAACATGTTTATTCCCTTAATGAGTTATTTAGTTCACCCATTTTTTCTATATATTTGACAGGTTATCCTATGATGTTTTATGATCTTTAATGAATTTAGGATCTCATTATAGATATTGAAATAAATAGAGATTATTTTAGATATTTTTGATACGTATTCATCCAATGCACTATGAATTTTCATTATTTTTTGTATTAATAGTTATTTATGTTTAATAATTATTTAATAATATTTGTAAAATGCTTGGGTCACAATTTTTGGTATAAAAGGAAAGTATTAGTTAAACATTATAAAATAGGATCAAAAAACTTATTGAGAAATAGTGTGATAATACTAAGGATAATACTAAGTGTAGAAAATTATTAGAGACTAATGGTGATTTATTGAGTAAGTGGATTTTGATAAATTACTTTCATTTCTAGATACTGAAAGTAGGAATGGTTCTAGTATAAATTTACTTAAAGGTAATAAATATATAAATGGAACATTAGGCATAACTCAAGCATTACATAGGGTATGAGAACAATTTTCATTATGCCCGTGGTTTGACAATATATGGGGATATGCTTTAAAATTTTAAAAACTATTTACAAAAAATTATAAAGTACATGAATAAACTATTAGGATAGAAAACCTCAAAGGAAACATTAATATAGGTGAAGTATATTTAATCCTATTGTTTGATAAGTTCTTATATAATTATGAATTATATGGTATTCCTCCCATATTTATGAATTTCACATTTATATGTTTTTTAGTTAATGCAGTTTTATCTTGCTTCTTTTAATCTTGTTAGTTATTAGAAGGAAATAAGTGAAAGCATTCCAAAAACCAATGCGATGGGAAATGTAATTATTTCCCTAAGGATATTCCTAACATAAGTAAAATGATAGTCATACATCATGTGGTCATGGAAAATGAGCCATATCATATTAGAATTAACAACTAGAACATTGATGAAACTATAAACACATCAAAGAAGAGAAGGATGGTTCCTTTAAGATGTTCAAGTCTTAATGATTGTAAAAAATAATGATTAAATTTTATAATTGTAAAAAATGTTTGTATATGATCAATTTAAATTGATATAAAGGAACTTGAATTTTCTTTATGTGTTGGAAATAAGAACATAAAGAAGCTAATTATCAAAGATAAAAAATAAGAGTTCAGATAAAATTATGTAGTGAAATAATTTTCATTCTAAGGAACTTGTAGTAGTTAAAAGTTTTGGGTGTAACATCCAATCCCATCCAACCATTAGACTGGTAGCCAGAACGATCACCACATGGCATCAAGGGCCCCTCCTCATGTGTCAGACACTGCTGAATTGAAGAGGGGACCTAATAGTTGTATTGAGGGGAGACTATTCACTCATGAAAAACGTCTAATAGTCTTATAATAGGTGTAAATCACTGGAAAAAAGTATATGTAGTAATAATAAATGAAAAAAATACGAAGATAACACAACTAAAAAAATGAATTATATGAATTTTTTTTATAGATATATGATATATTTGTCGATGAAACTCAACAGTTCAAATATCCATTAAGTTTTATTTTTATTCATTTCAAGTAAAAAATTATATTTATCATCATATATATGTTGTTATTGATCATGAAATACCAAAAAAATCTTTTACCAAAAGTTAAATCTATTTATTTATCATACTAATACCAAAACATTTTATTTAAGATATGGATCTATCATTAATAGTAGCTATAATGAACATATACTTTTCCATCAATAAAATATGTTACAATAAAAAATTCAATTATAATAACATGTTAAAAGAAACCAATTTTTTTATAAATATTATTATTTTTATGATCAAATTCAACATTTACATTTATTGGTTTTATTAAAAATATATCTTTAATTATTGTTAATTTTAATTTTTCTATAATTATCATCATTGCTTATATCCTTTAATTATATTTCATTTGATAACAATTAGAATACCTTTTCTAAATAAAACAAAATCAACACGTTATTTTAGTATAATAAAAATAAAAATTACAAACACGATAATCAATAAAAAATTAATAAAAATAATTGAAATATAACTAATTAATAATTTATATTAAAATAAAAATATATTTTTATAGAGAAATATTCAAAAAATATATTTATTTTTAAATACATTTTAATTTTCAATAAAAAAGAAAAATAGGATTTTTTTTAATAAATAAAATATATTGTATTTATTACACAATAAAAAATAATGTATTTAGTAATAGGTACTTAGATAAGGAAATTTTTTGTTGGTTATATTTTATGAGTTATTGATTTTTTTTATATATTATAATTATTATATATTACATTTAAATTATTTTACAAAATTATTACAAATATATATTTATTCTATTTTTATTTTAATATATGAAATATAATTTTATATTTTATTCATGTAATTTATTTTTTAAATTTCACACACTTTCAGAGTTTCAAGATTCCCTCATTAGATTCAACCCCCATGCATCCTTTATCAAAATCAATTCACCCGTGACCATTCTAATCTCACACATTCTTAAATATTCGCCATGTGAGTTTCCTTCCAATATTGACCTATGGGCTTCAACCCAACATTGAGTAGAACCAAAATATTATTGGCTCATTACCCTAACATTCCCATTCAAGAAAAACCTACTCCCTTTCTTCTCATCTGATGCATTCACCCAAAACTATATTGATTCTGATTTTCTCTCTGTGAGCCTCATCAAAATATTCTTCTGATTCCCATGTGCTCAGTATCTCATATTCCATCAACATTCAAGAACCATAGTCTTCCCTTATCTCTCCACCTACTCTAAAACTAATATTCTAATCATCCATCATCAAGTGTACTCAAACAACCAAATCAAATGGATTAAAAACCCATATCAGATGGAATTACCTCATTATCATCTTGTATAGATGACTTAAAAATAACCCTATACTACTATTCTAGTCTTGGAACATTCATTATCATTATTTCATGACACATACTTACACACACATTAGGGGTTTTCACCTCTTGATTCACCATTGATGTTTGTATGTTTTTCAGAACAGTGTCACCTGAACCAACATCTAGAACTGTAGGTACCTATATTATCTAAATTTCATCCCCTCACATTAACCCAAATCATTAAGAAAATACCTCCATTTCATCTCTTTTATTATCTTCAATATATTCTAATGATTTTTTTTTCAATTATACTTTCCATGTAAATTTTATTAAAATTTTAAATATATATTTTTTCAATTATGTTATTTCTCTATAAAATGTAACTAAATATGATCTATAATTTTGATAGGTTCAACGTATGTTATTATAATATCAACACACTAAGTGTTTTATAAGAGATCATGATATGTAAAATCACAAATGTTATATATTTTTTCCTTTAAATGTTTTTATTTTAATTTTTGTATTCTATGACTTATAACAAACTATTTCTTTTACAGGTTATCTATCATTGGGCCTCCTAATCAATATTTACATATTCCATTTTTTATTAATAATGATTAAACTAATTTTCATTATATTGTTCTACAAGTATACGATTTTATTATCAATAAATAATTAATTACTATTTTCAACCCTTTATAAAGATATCATTTTGATATTATTTGATTTTATGCTTTTCACCTCCAATTAATGATGTATGAATTTCATTAAATTTCATTATTCAGAACATCTTTACTAATATTAACTATATAAAATATAATTTTACATTAATATTTTATTTTTAAGTATATTTAATTTTTAATTATCTCCATTCCCATTAATAATTTATATATACTATTTCATCCCACATATTTAAAATATTTAATAAATTATTTATTAACCAGTTAGTTACAACTGTAATTTTAATTTAATATTTCAACATTGTTTTATATTTAACATATTATATAATTTTAACCGTAAAATATAATGAAAAATATGTCACAAAAATATTACAACAACAATTATAGTTGTAATAAAGTAACATCACATAAGAGAATGTAAATGTTTAATAAAATACCCACCACTTCTACTGGATTATAAATATATAGTCATATGTCAGTGAAATATTTAAATTTATTTCTGACATTTCAATTAATGATATGTATTAAATAACTATAAGAAGTAAAATTCTAAAAAATTTCCATCAGGATAAAACATCAATCATTGATACATTCCCGAATTCTTAGATCAATATCTAGAAATAATTTTACGTACTCATGGATTTTTTTACTTACCTCCCTTTCTATATACATACTCTTATTTAATATTATCAGCCTTTTATCCAATAACTAATTTTTTTACAAAACACAAATAATTTATATGAGTCTCTCAATTGAAATAAAAACAATGAACATAAGGATGAAGGAAATCAATATTCCAAGCTATACTATCACAATACACTCATTATGAATTAATATAGTTTCCTTCTTCATTATTATGTTTTCCTATTTTATTTTAGGATTTACATGATCTCCAATTTACAATATCTACAAATAATCTAATAACCATAACGATAAATTTTATTCAGTTATCCAAGAAGTTTCTCTTATAAATTCCTCGATTATTATGTCTTTTAAACTTATAATTTCCATATCATGCATCATACTATTGTATTATATTCTAAAAAATAGTTATATTTATATAATTTATCATAATTCACTCATTTTTTTGGCATCATTCATAATAATGTAAAAAAAATTATTCATCTTTATATAATGTGTGGTGTAAGTTTCAATTGTATGTTCTCAATCTAGTCGGTAATCATGATTTGGGTTTTACTAATTTAAAAAATATTTTCCCCAAAACAATTAAATGTATTCCAGACATATTATCAATGAAGAGTGATGTTGAAATTCATGAAACAGAATAAATATTCAATAGTTTCAAACATCAGGACATGATTTTCCTTCAGTCGGTCTTATGAAATTTTCCTTAAGGATGTGAAGTGAATGATGTTATAATAGGAATAAAATTGAAACTGAGACAATTTTTTGTAGATTTATTTGAAACATTTAATTTATTGTTAGTCACTGATGAATGTTATATCATTGATCAATTATGTGACATTTTTTCTAGCCGATTGGGATCATGGGGAGTTTCATATTCAACTTTATATGGGGATTAGTTAATGTTTTACCTTTTAATATATTATTTTTTTCAGCATTCTGTTGTTGTTCCTATAAAGGAAATGATACGATTTTAGGAGTTTTAAATTTTTTATGAACAAATTATTATTCAACGTATCTTAATCAAATATCATTATTATTATTTTTTTGACATTAAAGTAGAGATATATCCAAGGATTGATGATTATTCTTAATAAAAACATGTGTTCAATTAAAATAAAGTTATTTTTTACAATTATACAATCATTTACAAAATTTATTGAAAGATAAATCATAGTATTATGTTGACCACTAGGTTCTATAATATTTAATAACATTATCTTAAATAAAATATATGATCTATAGTCCTTATTATATTTTATTCTTCATTATTATTTGATATTTTTATCATATATAAAAGAAAACATGGGTCTTTAGTTCTATCTGAATGATTTTTTTCCCTCAATTTACTCCTCTATGTTGACTTGGTATGCCATATTATACTTTTCCCTATGTAGTTACCTTCAAATTCTTATTGTTATTAATGGATCCAAGAATTAAGTTAACATGATCACGAAAACCTCTGTTTTTTATCATTTCATAGAAGAAAATATAACTTGTTGGATCAGTAGAGAACAAAAAATTTATATATTAAATATAGAAGAATACTCTATCGATGCCACAAAAAAATCAACATTAATCTATAAAAGTTTCTATCTTGTTTAATGTATTGGATTATAGAGGATTATGGATACTTGATTAGCGATGTACATCTGACAAAAAGAATTTCAGGTTCTTTATGATTTTAAACATTTGGTCAATTGTTTCATATATGTAATTTACAAAATAAAATGTGGAAATATTTATTTTGATTCAAGTCAAACGGTATAATTTTATAGTCCAAATTACTCTAATGATATGTTATCCTAATTGTATTATGATTAATGTCTTTTGATCACAATAAGTAACCCAAATGACACATGAGTTTCATGTACATTCAATTATTTTATCATTAACATGTTTTCATGTGAGGTAATTCCCCTTTATAGATGTTCATTAATTCATTTAAAGTAAGGTATTATTCTTGTTTTGAAAAGATTATTGAATATTGATATACCTTTTAACTTTTCAATACATCATTTTTGTTTTATTATTCTATACAATGTGGTGGTTCAATTTTGGAAATTTAAGTAGATTGAAATAAATATGAGAAGATAAAACCAAAAAAATAAGATATATAAATGTTAAATCGATATATAATTTGATTCTATAGACCCATGAAATACTGAAATAGTAGAATAATTACATTACAATATTTACATTAAAAGTCATTATACTATTTTCTTGACAAATAATGTATGATAAGTTTGGATTCTATTAACAATTCTAAATAGTTTAATATTTATAAGATATAATAATAATGTAGAAAAAAATGACCACATTAGTTTTTGATAACCAGGAATCACATTGATAATTTATTATCTTAAAAATGAATGTATGTGTTAGAGTATAGATTAGCCATGCTATGGAAGGATTTGTATTAAACCCTACACATTCAAATCATAATTCTCTATTTGTTTAATCTAATTATATTTATTTTAATATGGTGTCTAATATTTCTGTAACATGGAATCTATGAAGTTAAATAAACACTTATTACATATTTTATAATTTAGATTCCATGTATTATAATTTGAATGTAATCTCGATTCTATTCCCATACTATATATTAAATTTTAAATAATTCTAAATTTTTTTATGTGTTGTATTATATTTTTAACCAATATATTATATATTAAATATATAATATATGTGTAGAAATTACATAACATGAAAGTGAATAATAAAATTATTATAAATCAATCTCATTATTGTAAGATCCCTTTCCAAGCATATGATGACTAATATAATGTTCTAAAAAATGTTCTTGAGTCATTTCCCCTTCATGCATATCTTCCAATTATAGGTAAATATTAAAACATACACTGTGATTCGTACATTGATAATATATCAATAATGTATGAACACTTCATAATAAATAATCACAAGAAATTTGTAAAGTAGTGATGTATCATTCACCTCATACAGAACTTTATGAAGAATTGGTCAAATGAATGGGGATACATGACAATGTAATCAAGAATATGTGAACTGGATATTTTTGATATTTCATTTCATTCATACTCTCTTCTTGGATTCTTCTTTTACAAATTTTTTGGATCTAATTATTGTGGAATTGTTTTATATTTTGAGATCAGAAAAAACATTTTATGAAAATGTTTAAATAAAACCATGGATATCTATGTACTGTATTTGAAATCTAAAAAAATTATTGATAGTTCATTATTTAAAAATATCATTATATCTCTAGGTTCACATGCATTCTTATGGTCTTCAATACTTCACAATAATGTATGGGAGTATCCTGATATTGCGGTATCATTATAAAAAAACAATTAGTGGTTAATAAAAATGAATTTGTTTCCTGATTACCATTATCACATGGTGCGAGTGTCTGCTGTTACGGAATTGTATAATTTTTTGTTTCATCATTCACTATTATGTGATATTTCAATTTTAGAAATTTCCAATTTTCCACTTTAATTATTTAACCACAATTAAGATTCAACTAACTTTTCCCTCTTATATTTTATTTGGTAATCCATTTTTTGTGCATGATTGATTAAATTTCAATATTTCCTTATTTTTTATTATTTATATTAATTATAAATATTCTGAATGTGAAGAAAATATATTAACTATATGTTAATGTTTGGAATTTTTTTCCTTATTTATTGATAACAAATTTAGTTCATGGCATCATTTGGTTCAAAGATTATTTTTCATTCCTTTTTATTATTATTAGAGTCACAAAACACATAGTTATTATAATCCTACTATGACTAAAACTAAAATAAATAAACTTATATGAATCATGGATGTGTTGGGTAATAAATTATCTACTATATTGCTTTATTTTGAAGGAATAAAATGACCAACATCCCAGAGGCTTGTCTCAATGGTGGAAGGTGAGATGGAATATCATAAAAAAAGATGATATTTTTATGAAGTAGAAAATGAAATATATCTAGAATGAAAATAAAATACTCTACTTGCCTCTTGATTCTATTATAATTTTACAAGCGTTTAGGTTTTGATGGACTGAATAGGTGACTTCTGTAGAGAAATCAATCGAAATATCAGTAATTGAAGAGTTCAAAATTTCTTGTTTTTGTACCTTCAATTTCATGGTTCTATACTTCTTATTTCCCATTTAAATATGAAGAAATTATTATATTTTTGTTTAAGTTAATAAAAATATTAACTCTATTAGATTGAATATTTTTAAAGGATTCAAAAAAAATCTCATACTTATAGAATATTATTCTCCATCTATGAAACTATTTCAGCAGACCACATGATATACTCTATATTATTTTATTGTGCTAATTTAGTTATATGTTTGTTTTTACATAATAATGACCTGAAAATTATTGAATAAATTTTTTCCAAATGGTAATTTTATTAATGTTCCAAGAAATACATAATTATATCCTTGTTTTGTTTTAAAATATTGTCTAAATAAATTCATCATGTTTTATTTTTTTTAAAAGTGATTTTGGGTTTTACACCTCATATAATCACTATAATATGACTTTATCCCACAATTTTAATCTCGGAATCAGGGACCAAGGAGAAGAAAACATAGATATTTTAGTGTATAGAAGTATGAAGTCAATGGATTGACAACTGTTTCATGGATAACAATAAAATTCTCACTCACTGAATATTATTTTTTTGAACCCAATGTTAAAACCATTCTAAATACATATTTTAAATTTTTTTTATTTTTTATTTTTTATTTATCCTAACGATTTATAAAAATCTTGATGAAAATGTTGTTAATTGGATGTTATTAGAAATCTTGCAACAATTCCATTATTATATTCTTTTTTAATTTAGGAAATTATTTGACATAAACGTTCAATTTTTTAATGTTTTTTAATTATATATTCATATATTATTTTATTAATTGCGACTTGGGATTTACACCCACACATATCCTACCTATAATCTAATCTTGTTCCTCTAATCTAGGTATTAGAGATCAGGATGAAAAAAATAAAAAAATGTGGGGGCTGAAATGTGTTATGTCAATGGGACATTATCTATTGTCGCTCCATTCAACAGTTATGGTGCTACAATTTGGGTGAAAATATATTCCTTCACTATGCTCAAGCCTTCATCGATTTCCAGGATTTTACAGAACTAGGGATCATGCACTAATGGTACATTTTAAGGAAAATATGATGACTTATACCATTTAGATAAAATAATATCCAATATATTCAAAATATAGTACACATAGAAACATTTTATGACACATGTTAATTCCAATTTTAAAAATGGGTGGATTAAATTGGTTGTTATAATATGACCTTCAAAACCAGTGATAAGCTATAGTGTCATCCTTTTGAATAATGGATTGAATGAACTTGTACACAACATAATGTTTGTCAGAATTTGTAATATTTGACCACTATTGGGTAGGGTATGGTTGGGGATGTTATTAATTGGGTAATGGTGTTTAAATTTGTCCATAATTAGTAGTCTATGGTTTTTTAAATTTCATAAGTTATAAATAATTTTAGGGTTTGGAAACACTTAATAAAAAAAATTATTGCACTTTCCAGTTATGTAACAACTAAATTTCTTTGTGACTTTGGTATTTGTGTGATATTATTATAAATTAGTGAATTATTAACATATATTTATATTAAATTAATTGAAATTAATTAACATTTTATCATTAAACCATACCATTTTCTTCCTCTTAAATATATTTCTCATAGGATCTGAGGTTCTTGAATAGATGTATTATATAATTTTATTACTATCCATTTATCTTGCACTTTTGGGTTTTAATTGGTGGTTTAAAAATATTACCTCACTCACTACTCCCTGGTTATTAAGGATAAGAATATAAAATAATAATGAAAAATGTTTTTTTGGACCAAACAAGACTTATTTTATTTATCCACTTAGTTTTTTTATATCATGTTTGAGTTTTTGGCATTTGATGTGTGATGTATTGTTGTAGATGTAGAGATTATTTTATCATGTCAGAAGGTAGGGACTAATAAATTTAGTCGTTTTATTCCTATTACAAATCATACTCAACTCATTAGGCATTTAATTATTTTTACATCCCTTCATTCTATTAGTCCTTTAACATGTGAGTAAAAAATTATAAGAACATTAGATGACACTATTATTTATCATTTAAAAAAATGTTATATTCAAACAAAAAATATGTTTTTTCTTTTGTTTTATTTCTCTTTCATTGAGAATAATTTTATCTCATATTTTTATTTTGTGTATATTGGGATTAGATCATTAAGATACTGAATTTGGGTTTCTTTTATTCAGAAAATATAACATCTTATGAATTATAGATTATAATTGGCATGTATATGAATTTTTTTATATATTAGGATATATTTATTTTTAAGTAACATTAGTAGTAATTACATATAGTTTTTCTAAACACCCTTTTTTATAATTACATTATAAATTATCAGTTTTTCATAGAATCTTTTTCATATATTCATTTCCTCCATCAATATCTTTATAGAAAAGCCTTTTATTAGCTGGGATAGAAGATTGATTCGACAGTGGATATAAATTAATGTGATATGATGAGCACTGTGTGTAGCCATGTTTTATGACGTTTTACTATATACAGCAGGCCCTACTACATGTCGTGTTAAGAGATCTGAGCATATGCTTCATTTTTCAGGACATCATCTAAATTCTAGTGAACACAACCATAATGTTTCTATTTTTCATTTTCTAAATTATTTGGTGCATGTGTGTTTGGGATATTGAAGTGAGATTGTTGTTCAAGTGTTTTTTCTATTTTTTTAATTTTTGAGTACATATTAATAAATATTTTTGTGGAGATGACTAAATAAGTTGGTTATGTTTTTCTTGATCATTTTAATTAATTTTATATTTATTATATAATTGATTTTTTATATAGTATATGAATATATTTGTTATTATACTATAATATTTACCTGACAGAAATTATAATAAATTTTTTTTTATTACAAATGGATATAATTATTAGTATTAAATAAAATGAATAATAAATAGATATTATTATTATTGAAAAAAATAATGTGTTGGTGGTAATATTATCAATAGATAAATTTGTTGGAAATTTTTTTCACCAAAACATATATTATATTTTTGTATGATTATAATTTAAATACAAAAATTTTATTTTCATCGATAAAATTTAGTGATTGTTTTTTATCGACATTTTAGTGATATAGACATATTTGTTTGTAAAACATTTTACAAACAATCAAATTTATGTTTACCAACATCTATGTTTCTACAGGAAATAGGAAAATATTTTTTAGTGAATATTAAAAGAGTAAAAACATTAATTTCCAAGGATAATACATATATGGATGTATTCATGTCTAGATGATTATACATGATTCAAGAAATAGGTATATCAGATACTGTAATACAAAAAAATTATATTATCCCAAAGGCTAACTCCACGATCTTCCATAATATTATCTCAAACTAGTACCCCTATCTTTTATGTTCATAACACAATATACTGAAAAAATCATGTACTTTTTATCATGAATATATTCTCAGGGTCCCCAATGCAATATTGGTAGCCTGAACATGGTGTGATATATAAATGCAGTAGACCATCACCAACAGTGTTTAGATCAATCCAGTTCATTCTCTATAATAAGAACAACATGCCAATATATGTGAATTCTGGGAAAATAATAGATATTTAAGTAAGAATAAGTTGGTTTTTGTTCATAAATTGGTACCTGGCCAATTTTACCTTCTTTTTCCTAATACATAAGTCTTAACCAATGAAACCTACATAAGAAAAATGGTATTGAAAATGGAATCATATATAAATAAATATAAGTAGATCAAACCTAATATTAATCTTTGGATTTGTGGTAACACCCTTATTAAATTAAAAAATCATTTAGAAACCAATTTATAATCATAACTACAATGATGATAAGGCACCACATGTAATAAATGGAAAGAATATATCAAATCTTATAATGGAATGTTTCCCCGTAGAAGGATATCCATAATAGAATCACAAGGGTCTCTATAAGAGCCCATGATATAACTAATACCATGGTGTCTATCTTTGTTGACTAATAAAGAAATCCATCATATTACTCAGGGCATGGTGAAATCAATGTATGTACCAAGTATCTCACATAGGGGAGTGAGTATCACACGGGGAATGGAATATCCATATTTCCAATGAATCTGCACATGGTTTATCACCTAGGTAACTGGTGTAGCTCATGATAATAATAATCCACATAGATATCCTATCCAATGAAAGACAATATATTTCTTCTAGTGAATCATGTACTACAAAGAAAAAAATGTGTGTTCCATCCATAATTTCCGCATATAGAGATATGTGTTCTCTCGTGGCCTGTATGCAGTCAAGGAATGAAATATATAACCATATAGCTTGGGTATCAATTAATTTATTATAAGATAAATGAAAATTGAATAAGTAAATAGGCACAATTCACTAATAATAAATATATGAACTATTTATAAGACACACTTACATGGAAATACATATAGGAGACAAAGAAACATGCATGAATCATACAACACATGGAACATATCATGATAAAGGATGATTCAAAACAAATTATTATGACATATATCAACCATTTTTTATAGAATATGTGATGCATGATAAAGTGATTTGTGTAGTGAACATGTTGAAACACACATGGTATGGGGAGTAATAATAATGCATAATGCAAATGAACATAGACAATGGGGCCTAAACCATTATCTGTACCCCAAAATAATTCCAATTTTGTTTTTAAGGCATTAATAACATGAGAAACACTCCACAATGTTGTTTATCGAATATAGGTCACGAGAATCAAGGCCTATAATTGTGGCACTCAGATTTAGTGGATAATACCAAGGTGAAAACCCATATGTTTTTATTTACTACTAACTAATGTTATATTTAAAATAGGAGAACCATTTAATTTTTTTTCTCATTTAGAGGTGTCACTGGAAGGGTCCATCTCACTACACGATGGCCACCATATAAAATAAATCACACTTTGGGAAATAAGCTCAAAAACCTATCATATACCAAGGATCACCCACATGTCCGATATCAAAGATTTATTATGTTTAGTTTGATTGAAATTAAAGAAATGTATAAACCCACTAAAAATAGAGTAAATTAGGTCACATAAAAATTGAGAAAGATGAGGAGAAAAAAATAAATAATGTTAGGAGTAGAAATCAAGAGCATACCACTTTGCATCCAAAAAGGCCAATATTGCCAAATATTGACACCAAACATAAACGATCGCTCCATATTTAAGAGGATAGAAGATATGAACTCAAGTAGGATCTCATTGGTGTGCATTGAGGAGGAAAAAAAGGGAAGGAAATAAAATTAGGTTTAAAGATCATTAAGAATATAATTGTACATTCACCGTGAATAGAGGGAACACAGTTTTCTTGTATGGGTTTTCCAAATCATGTTCCAATCAGGTGGCTCCCACTACTTAATAACCACACCATGCATCGTTTTCCCATATGGTTTGACCGACAATGTACTGAAAATGATTCAAAAAGTACACACACAGACAACCTAAGTGGCACAAAGCATGAATTCTAGGTGCGTAGTTTTTTGAAAACTATGTTCATCCCATACACACTCTCTATTAGAACTATAGACACTACCACACAGCAATGTGCCTCCTTACGCACTATTTTATCCAACCGTGAAACACCTCCAACATTAGTATACTATGCTATACTATTTCCTCTATAGGCCGCACAGTTTCAGGAAAATGTGGTTCTCTGCCTTCTTCCTCTATAAACAAGGCTTCTCATCTCCAATGCTCTCATAACATGCCAGTTCACCCATAGAAACCCTTGTTCATTAATCCAAGTGTATAATAAATTTAATTGTTCCAACTCTACTAATTCTATTCAAAGGTTATTTTAAAAAAAAGACCACCCACCAAATAAAAAATATTAAAATTTAATTTTGATAATCATAATATTTTTTATAAATGGTGAATGAATGAAAAAATGAAAAGGGAAAAAAATAGAAAAATAATAAAAAATCTAGAAATTTTGGAGGTTTAATGTAGTGGATACTGATAGAATCCCTTCTTATGAAGCTTCCCAATTCAATGGTCAAGGAGTAAAGAACCATGGGTAGAATTACTTGGGTATTTTGTGTTAGTATAGAGGTGCGAGGATTAGATACCTTGTTTCCCTCCATCCACTTGTAATAGATGTCAATGCTATTGCTGATAAGACTCCACCATCACCTCATAAAAAATAAAATATACCACATGGTATTTAAATTTCCATTAATGGAGCCATGTATGATTCATGAAACTATTTCAATTACCTCCAAATGAAGATGTTGTTGCCTGCAGAGATAGACCCCAGTAAAATAATCCAATTCTGTAGCTAGTAGAGAGATTCTTCTACTAAAGTGAGATTAAATCTAAAATAATACATTTCCAATGGATTCCCAGACCACACCAATTCATTTCATGTCATTAATGATACACAATCTATTGATATTTAGTTTGATACCATATGGGTGAGGTACCAAAAAGCCCAGTGCCCCAGATTAGTCGGTGTAGCAGCAGAATTTCCCACCAGGTGTTCCATAAAAGATAAAGATTCAAGTCATTATCTAAAAAGGAGAACCATATCATTCAAAATTAACATGGTTCATGATACCAGATGCTTCCACATGTAGTTTATTCCATTGTATTTTTCGTTATTTCTTATAGACTAAATGCACCAGTATCCTGTAGTAGGGGTCATTCCTAGATATTTTCTCTCCGGCCCTACATCTCATGCACAATGAAACCAACACTCAAGGAAACAAGATTACCTTAACAATAATAGGGAGAATATTGTGAAGTCTCTGCAATTCTTCTACAGAACATAGGCCCAGTCACTTTTATAAACTACATGCTCCAATATTTCTTCCCCTCTCTACCTATAGCACTTATATTTGGATACCATATTGATTTCATAACATTTAATAATATCTTCTATAGGAACAATATAGATTATAATTTATCCTAATGGAATGTTGATCATTGATGGTAATTTCATAACCCAGAGTTTTGAACCATAAAAATCCTAGTGCACCTTGCTTGTTATCGCTCTATGGTGGTTCCTTGTTGAAAAGGACATTGAAGACAATATAGTTAATACACATATATATGATTAATTCCTTATATTATTGTGATCAAACAATGAATATTGGAAACATTCTAGCACAAATTGAATAAACGAAGAAACATTCAGGGTTTTCTAATGAATAATTCCATAACTGGAGAACTCATAAATCAAGGGTGACACCAACCTAGTTGTGATGCCAAAAATGAATCTCCCCTCTTCTAGTGATCCATAATATATGATGTTGATGATTTTCTAAGTGGAGAGTAATGGTGGACTATAAAAACCACTGACTCCCACTATATTAATTCCTTCTATCTCTATTATTTTCTGCCATAAATTTACACAAGATTGTTTGTTCCTTAATAACCCCCCATACCATATTTTTCTACATGCCATGTAATTATATAGAAATTATCCTAACACTGATACAACCCTCATGTATAGGATATGTGAGACCATTCCATTTAGCCAAATGTTTCCTACCATAAATGTGAGCATACCATAAGAAATTAAACAATATATTATCAATCATGTTGATCACTTCCTTAGAAACTTTAGTGGAAAAGACGAAATAGCTTGGAATGGATGACCAAATTCTATTTTCCAAAGTGACTCAACCACCAAAGGATATAAAAATGTTTATCTAAATCAATACCTGGGCATTTATCCATTCAATAAATTTGAAGAAATGTTGGATGTACATCCTTCTAGAAGAAACTAGGGTACCTAGATACTCAATACGGAGACACCCTATTTTCATTCCCAACTTTTTATGGAGTTTATTTTTCTATTAATGAATATCTTATTTCTGAAAAAACATCAATTATTCGTGTTAATTACATTTCCACTTTAACGAAAATAGTATTGAAATATATTTTATATTCCACAAACACACCACTAACCATCATTCATAAAAATGACCGATTCATCGAAAAAAATTAGATTAGATATTGAAAAATGGTTGCATAAAAAATGATAAAGAAGTATATTGACTTCTACTATATCCTTATTAATAATATTAATATGAACATATTGAGTGAGGTTAACGAGTACTAGAGATAGAGGGTCCCCTTGTCTCAAGCCACAGATAGGCTTGATGAGCCCATGGATCTTTCCCATGAATCGTACGTTTATCCATGAAGAGCTAAAAACAATGAAAAAAAATCAGTTGACCAAAATGAAAAACCCATACCTATTAGAACATTTATGATTATGATCCATTCAATCTAATCATATGCCTTATCCATATCCAACATAGAGGTCATATTGGAACCATGAACATTGCATTTAATATCACTAAAAAATTTCATGTCTGAGAGAAATGGCACCTTGAATGGATATATCTTTTAAAAACCGTTTTATGCATAGTGTTCTAGTGAGGAAGATGAGTGGACAATATTCTATTAAGGATAGAGTAAAGAAATTTATATGAGAAATTTCACATTTTCTTTGGATGTAGTGTTGTTGGAGAGTGGGGTTCTTAATTTTATGGATAAGGACCACGGTGGTAGCACAAACAGATCGAGGTAGATAGCCTCTATGTAAAAAATAATGTATGGACATCCCTAAATCTATCGTATTCTAAATTTTTGAATCAATAAATAAATACATAGGGAATCCTCCTGGTATCAGGGTACTTTTCAGATTGAGGAAAATAAGTATCTCTAAATATCTTCCTCATGCAGAAGTGATTTGAGCCACTCACTTTTTTCCCAAGTCACCAAAGAAGGAATAACATTCATAATATCTTGATTCCACCTCGGAAAACATTCAAACATCTCATGTTTTGGGCCCATAAGATGTTTTTTTAAAAAGCCTCTGCAATTCCTCCAACCACATTGTAGTCATCAGTGTAAGACCCATCCTAAAACTAAATGTTTCGTCACATAGTTCTCCATCTTTAATTTATGGATGCTTGGATGTATGTTGGGTTCCATTATCCCTCACAAATCAATTATACACTAAATTGATCATGGTAATTTTATTCATGTCTCAACAAAATTTCAACCAAATGATCCATCCGAAGATAGAGCTCCACAATCACATTCAATATCCAATTTAGTTTCAGGTTGGAATAACAACGATTGATCCCATGCTTATCTATATACATTTATTGATAGAGAAGAGATATCTTGATAATCCAATCTTACAGGGTATCCCTATGACACCTTATTTGGTTCAATAGGATTTCAAATGAGCTACCATGCACCAAATCTGTCCAACTGTCATTTACAATCTGATGATTTCCTCGGCAATTTATCTATATATTGGAAAATTTGTGAGACTCCAAATTCTCATGATGGATAAAGAGACTGACCAGAATGGAGATGTGGTCTGATACGCTACAGATTAGGTGGGACCATTAGAATTATTTTTAAATAAATTTGATAAACATTTAAAAGAATCTGGTCTAGCATATACCATGTGCAGTGTATTCCTCATTGATTATTACAACAGGTGAAATTACTTATGAAATATCCAAGGTCCAAAAGGCTCTTTTGATACATGAATTGGGAAAATTCTGGACTTGATATGTGGGGCGAAGGGTCGCTAACCTTGTTTTTCTATTGGATATGACACCATATTGAATCCCCCCCCACAAACCGTGTAGATTAAATTCAATTGAAGGAATCAAGATCTTTCAATAAGGTGACCCCTTTTTAATAAATCATCACCCATAGATTAATAAAAAATGTTTCAAGAGTCTAGCATAATTTTTATTGTCGTACACATATCAAATGCCTAGATCAAATAAACAACAATTTTCAAATCCCAAAATATCCATATGTGCATATTAAGGGGGACAACATGCCTGAAACCATTCATCTTGATTTTTTACAAAAAAAGTTAATCATAGAATTATTTTTATTAGGATCAAGCAACGTAATAAGATATATATTATTTTTATGAACTCTATTGACAATGGGATCAATTTTTTTCATTAGTGGTTAGGCGTCGACCATTCCAAATGAGGAGGGATGACATTAAGAATGGTTTTTCATATTTTTGGATAGATACTTATTGGTCCTAATTTCCTGATGATATCGGTACATGAGCTTGTGTTTTATTTGGAATATGGTACATGCACTAACGAAGTGTGGTGATGAGGTCGATAGAAGATGGGGTGAGAAGATCCAAATGGTTATTTCCTTATTTTTTAGGCTATTTTATTCTTGATCCAAAGTAATGAAATCCCTCCCCCCTCTTGTGATATCACGAAGAACTATAGATAATGTTTGGGGAATAACCTTCCCAGGAGGCATGTTTTCCTCCTATGTAAAATAGATCCTTGAAGTGGGATCCAAAATGGAAATTTTGACCCTAAAAAGTGATAAGGTATGAGAAATATCATCGGGAGAAAGATCCTTAACATCAGTGATGGATAAAGAGATATATTGAGAAGATACCATATGTTGTATGGGAAATGGAGGGGAAGATAAGGATACCGATGTCTAAAAACCATGCACTGAATCACAAGAGGGGAATGAGAAGTGATAAATGTTTGGGAAGAGTGTACCATGTTTTTTATGTAGAGTTAATGGTATAAGAGAAATATAGAAATACCTTTACCATGATCATCTCAAAGGGATAGCAACAAAATATATTGATTGATGGTGGTTGTACTGAAGGAGGAAGCTGGCGGGATGAACGACAGTATGTCCATGTAGGGGGAATCAGGTGGGGTTGGGTATCAAAAAGTTGGGGGATAAGGTTGACTCATTCAACAAAGAAGGATGAATAACATATGTACACAACTAGAACACTGGACATCACATTCTCAATAGGGGATGGGTAGGAAAAAACCAACAAGGTGGGGAGAACCAAAGCTATGGGGGGAGACAGCTTGGGAGTTCCCATATCACCTTGGAGATGTCTTATGCATATGGGTAGAGAGTGGGAATGAAGGAGGACGAATGTTCACAACCATTTAGATGAAGAGGAAACCAAATATTGACTCCAAAAATGGAATATTTCACACCGAGACTGATGTTATCCAAGAGTAGCTGAGAGATATCTATTTTGACGCAAATCTGAGTGACTGAGGTGTATTCAAGATTCAGGGTATGGGGTTGCACACATTGGAATCCTATATTGGAATCACTAATGGATATTATGAGGGAGGTGTTCTAGAATGGTAAGGGTATTCTTATGTGATTGATCCACACCACTGCACGACAGGACTCATGCCCCTGGTAAGAACAACATACAACAAATTCTCCCTCTCTATAACTTGACTATTTAAATATAGGGACATGATCATCATTTAGCCATGATTACACAAAATGGATTTTAATAGTATAAAAAAATAAAATGATACACATCTGATAAAACATAGAGGAAGATCTTGGTAATGATATAATACTTTTATAATAGAAAATGGAAGAATAAGCATTGTCAAGACAACACAGGTCAACCTCCTTAGAAGATCTCAGCTACTCCCAAAAAAGCATTGACATTACCCAAACACAATAATTTTACAAAAAAGGCAACCCATGATTGTTCAATCAAATCCACAAAAGTCCATCCATGACCAATGATGTTTCCAAGGGTTTCTTATAAGGTTAAATAATTTTCATCGTGCTTCCGCACATGCCCGACATGGTTCAGAACACATCGAACCCAATGGTATTCAGAAACAGCACTGAACATATCAATACGGTCTACTTGATTTCACTCCATATATATATAAGGACACATTTAACCATATTTCAAGAAACTCTCTAAAAATTAGGAGTGTCATTAACATTTAATTTACAAATAAATGGATGGCTTTCAATGACACATGATCCATTAAACCATAACTGGATCTCCTATATGTGGTTATAATTTTTTAGTAAGAATAAAATTGAAGATATAGGAAACCATCTAAATATATGCACTAGATCTAAGGCATGATTTGATGTCTCGGTTTCACTCCTTTAGAGGTATGACCACACGTGGTATTACATTATGAATTAAATTGAAAACATCTTATAAACATGTCAAGACAACTGATCCGATTTTGAAAATCACCTTGTGCATTGCGATATGTTTAATTTTCTCAGATCCTTAGTTAACTCTACCGAGAGATAACCCGTGTTTAGTGAATCACAACATATGGCCTAAAAACCTTCCAAAAAAAATCAAATAGTTCGGTTTACTAATTACCAAACAAACTGTATTGCGTGTGATAAAATATAAGACCTCAAAAGATACATTACAAACTTGAACCAATCAATAAACACAAACGAAAATATGTATTCAAGTGTTTGATGGCCCAAAAAATCAATTTAACCAAATTTCATATATTCCCATAGGACTGTTAACCCGACTAGTTACATACTCAGTCACTGAAGCCTGAGGAAGAGGAAGAGGGGGTCTCACCACCTAATAAATAGTAAACCATGCCCTATGAATTTCTATCCTAATAAAATGGAGTATTACATGATGCTCACTTCCAAAATACGGGTCAAAATCCAGAATGCCCACCTATAAAAATAGTGGATTTGTTTTAGAAACTAAGAATCCAACATGGAAAATGACTCCCATACAATATGATACATTAGAAAATGTGTTCAAGTGAATATATATTTATTTGAAGATCTGAGTATACTACCACAATAATATAGAACCTTATAGAAGTAGGAAGCATCAAACCTACTAAGGGATGAAATCATAAAATATCATCATGCTAAAAAGACTGTCTCTATTGTTCTAGCTACAGAAGAATATGCCTACATGAAATGTTCACCCAACATTTATAACATGATCTTAATGACCACTGAAATATCCTTAGAAATGGTCATGATTAACAACACCACATAAGGTTAAATTTTAAAGAATTAATCCAAAAATCATATAAATCATTAAAAATTTCATATTTTTGTTAAAAAAACATATACAAATCATAAGGAAGAATGCTTATGGATAAGGACACAATGAATAACAGACTATTTATAATAAACTCATTATTAAGGATTTTTTTTAATTTACATCCTATTATAATTCCTAAATATTTTCACATAAACATCATTTAAACGAAATAAATTTTTTTTATTCCTTCATAATTACCTTTTTTTAAATAAAATTTAAATTTAAATCTATATAGGAAAACATACTTTTGGTTTCAAATGGAATTTTAATCAACTAAGGCCTTTCATAAATCCTACCATGGTTGTCTAAACTGTAAATGTTTAATTTTTGAGGCACAAGTTGTAATTGACAAACCTAGATCCCACTGAATGTTTCCCCGATCCTAGTTGGACACATGGCATCGAGCACGTATCCCAAAATTCCAGAGGCTCATGAGTAGTAGTGAGGGCCTATGGTGTTTCCATGGGGTGACTATTACGTCATCATCATTGTATATCACCAAATATCTACACCAACAGAAAAGTGGAATAAGAAGTAAATCAGTCATACAATAGACAACATCCAAAAAGTAGGTATATAATAATTCTAGATATAGACTCATATACTAAATGGTGATACTACCATTAATGTCATGTGTATACAATATAGCAATAAAAGGTATCTAAAAAATGTAAAATACATGTAAAGAATACGAAAAAGGACCCAAAATAATATATTCATATAGCATCTTGATTTTCAGCCCTGTCATGTGCTCCCCTAATCCTAAGCATGAAGAAATTTCATGCATCAAATTATGGGTGCATTCCCAAGTCCTAATTGACATGCATATAGTAATCTCGGGTACCCAATGATGATCCAAATTGGGTGTGAGATAGAATCCCAAAATTCTATCACCCAATTGAATAACACCATCAGGATAGTGAAAATTTTATAATAAAAAGGCAAGTAGTAATATAGTATGAAAGGAATTAGTAAAAGTAATCAACCCAGAATGGTTTAGTAACCTATAGACACACGTCCTCTCTTACCTTCTTCATCCGAATCCGGAATGTTTCTGCATAAAAACTCATTCATGTTTTATATAATAAGTGAGATTATATAATTAATCAATCCCTTTTAATGAATAATCCTTATAATCTGACATGTAGCCCAGTGTTCCCTGTATTGATACGTGATCAATAAATGACAAAGTGGTACATAAATAAGGTTTAAGACAATGACTGAATGATAAATTGTTCATTGTCCTGGAATACTTGTCATATAAATAATTTCATTAATTATTCAATTCAAAACATGATCCCAGACTTGGAATTCCATATTTAAAATCCTGGTATTTATTTTGAAATAACATGAACCATGCATCTTAATAGCCAATCTGAGGTGTTCCACATTAGAATACTAGTATCACTATGAGTGTTGTATAAAATAATTTGTGTTGAGTCTCTACTTGGTGGCCACTATGTGTGTACAATTCTCACTCTTGGAATATATAGAATCAGACCTTTGAGAATGTCCTCAACACTACATATAAAGATTCCCAGAGTCACTCTGTCATATAAAAGTAAACCCTCTGAGTCCTTCCATGAAAATCCACAATTTAATCCATTTATCACATAGGAATAAGTATAGAAATTACTAAATGAGTCTATACATGGAATTGATATGAGAACCCATGTATTTATCAAGGCATGTAACAAACATTCCATCAATATCATTTAATTAATTCAATGATTATCATAGTGGTCATTTCAAGTTATATTCACCATAGATTGTGGCTTAAGGAATCGTCTAATCATGGAAGGCATTTTATTTTTATTATATAAGGATATAATTTCAATATAAGAGGCAACTGAAACATATGAAACAATAACATGGCCAAATCCTTGGGAAATGGTCTTTAATTCCCTTACTTTTATCAATTAAATTTACAATTTACAATTTATCATTAACATCACATGGAAAGGTGTAACCATCACATATCAAAGGAAATAGAATTCATATTCCACCCATGGTGGTACAATTAATTAAATAACAAACCCACGGGGTGGTTTGAATTCATGGTCTGTAATGTATACGGATTTATTGACGGGTCTCATTATTTGCATATGCCATGCCTATCCATTTTAAATAAATATTAAATTCCATTTCAAGGACCTCACTTGAAAAAATAGGTGCATGAATATATATATATATATATATATAAACTCCTCACCATTAACGTAAAATCATGTGACCAACTACTTTTGGTTTGTAGTGGATTACTAATCAAATTTCAGTTCTTTATTGAACATGGGTTAGGAGAAACATAAAAAATGGATGAAGAAACTAAAAATAAGAAAAATTATCTTTCACCTAAATAGAGAAATTTATACCAAGAATAAATAGTAACATCAAAGGAGGAATATATATCATTCCATGAAAAATCCAATTCTTTTGATGGATATTGATTCTGATCATTTACGGAGGAGATCTCTCAATTCCTAGTCTAGTCATCAAGTAGGAGATCTAAAAGGTGAGGTCATTGTGTGGTTGGAGAATATAAAATTAAGTTTAAATATAATATCAATACGGTGAAAATTAAAAATTCACCCAAAATCATTGTGTCTCATGGTTTTTCTGCATGGTTTTCCAGAAAAATTCCAAATGTGCACCCACCACTGTAAGGAGGAGAACATCATAGGGATAGTGCAAGGGGTTTTGTAAACATTGTAAAAACAGTGTCTGAACCCACTATCAAAAAATCTATACATAACCACTTGACCATTCACCTAAAATGGAATTGTTAATAAAACTAAGATGAATCCCCATGCTCTCTTGACATGTATCTCAAGGATAATAGTAAATGTGTAGCTAACCCCACATGGTTTATACATACCCTGGGCCCTGTATATTTCACCCAAAAGTTTGGTTCTAGGCTCTGAACAATCCTTAGACACCCTGATAAATCCACAACCTCAATGGGAATTTTAAATAGATTTTAAATAATCATTTATGATGAACCTTGATGAAAATAAAACAATTTCATACCTCAAGAAATAACCATGTTTTTACAAACTCCCCCGTGATGTAATTCATCCAAGAATTGACCTATCCATGGTCGAAAGTAATTTTGAGAGACGAACTCTGGCCAATATTTCATACGTCTCTCTCCTGCTCTCAGGTCTTATAATACACACATCCATGTTACAACAGCACCCATAATAGAGGAACTGCCTATACTCAGGTAACCATTATGTTATGATCCACAATATGTATAGGATGATCCTAATTAGACACATCTATATGTAACTCATCCTCCTAAAGATAGAAATCATGAGACTTGTATGAATGATAATGTCACAGCCGAGATAAATGTAATTCCTCTTTCATGGAATAATACATTTAAGGTAATTATAACTGATAGGATAACTGTCTGACTCTATATATAATCTCACACAACCTGAAATATTTTTGTGAAATGTTACCCAGTCTATTGATCGGTTTCTATCTAGCCCTCAATGAAACACGTATGAAGACCTGTTCCCCAAGAACGATCTAAAGAGACTGGATGTGGTGATCAGTAGAAGATTTATATCAGGACTATGTAGTAGGAACCAATTTTCGAATCAAATGAATCTTCTTTGTAATCTCTTTTACATCTTGAGGTCTATGAATAACTGCCTCTCCTACCTCTAACCATCATAAGGGTTATCAAAATGACCTACCATACAAATCCTTATAAGCACTATCTTAATTGAAGCCTCAAAGCTACTATTGTAATAAATTTAAACCTTGGGTATTTGCCTCTCCAACTAACACCCAAATTATTGGGCCCATCATCACAACATGTAATCGATCACATAAATATCATGCTTTGGATAGACAATGTTCTGAGGGTGGTATGTTGTGCATAGAAGAAACTATGTATCCAACGCCGTCCTTATCCAATAATCTAACCATAGAGTAAATCCACAGTCTCTATTTTATGTGATAGTATGAGGGAACACATGATTTTTTACTATCTACGAGATATAAAATCTCCCAAGATCATCAACAAAATTGATTTGCTTTATATATAGGAAATATGATAGTATTTTTGTCTTATCGACAACAACAAAAATGGAATCATCATGTCCTGGTCATATCAGTGTGTAATTTAGGAAATACATTGCAATTTAATCACATATCTACTCAGTTATGGAAACAGTTATAATAGGTTGTTTGCTCACTAGTGTTCCACCTTCACCTTCAGTTAGGTAGAACACCAAATGAAACAAAATAGCTACATATATTTTTATAACCATCCACCAGTATTGATGATGCAAATCCCGATACATCTTGCTGATGTTGGGGTAAACTGCCTAAGAAGAATAATGAATGTATGACATCATCTCCTCACAAAAGATTGCTAAAACATATATGTGACCATGGATCTTAAAAATATCATCCTCGCCTACCGTCCAACCGGCTGGAGGTTCATCACCTTCCACACTCTACCTTATAACAAGTACCTTATAATCATATATCATCATCATCATCCAAACACTATTCACAATTGTAGAGGTCATATCCATGGATAATAGAAATGACTTCCCAAGACTGTTGGGAAACTCTAAGTGCATCTCAGAGAACAAAACAATATGCTTCCACTCTCTACTGGGAAGCGTAACTACATATATCTAACCCCCCATGTTCATTACACCCTCCACTGTTTTTTACATCCTATGTGTGTAGGAAAACTTGAAGGAAAAATAATGTTGGTAATTAACCCACAATTTCTTCCTCAATTTCAGATTATGCAATGTAAATATGTAAATAAGTATTTTTTTCTCTATGTACACCAATAAAATTATATCTATGTAAGTAATATATCCAATAGTCCAATGCCTAAACAACTGAAACTAACTCATGATCATGCATCAGATATTTCCTCTCATGTGGCCTCAACTAATGGGACACATATGAAACGAATCTATCTCCATATATAAGAACATATACAAGGATAATACATTATGAATTGTTCTAATAACTTTAACTCCAACATGGTTATGGAAAATTATTATTGTTGTTGAAGTCAACCACCCTCTTAGATCTGGAATGGTTGAATCAAATGTGTCTGACCATAAAATCATCACATCCCTCTTAATCATGCTCATGAGTTTCATTTATAGCCATAAGAAGTCATGTATGATATTCATGTAATATACAGCCAACCCACGAAACATCATATCTCTAAGAAAATCATGGTATGCTCCAATGGAACAACAAAACATTCAATTTACAGGTCAATTGATGCTTCAGAAATTGAGATAATGTGACCTAGTAAGTTAATATGATCAATATATTAGTGGTGCATTGGGAGCTAACCATATTATTGATGCTCTATTTATGAATACAATATGATCTCAATATGTTTGGCATAGTCATCTAAATATTGAGAATACACCAATATATATTACATGAATACCATGAAAAATGAATCCAGAAAAATATGTTAACATGGTTCAACTTTACAATGAAGACAGTTGGTGCATCAGTGATAACGGACAACATGACCAAATACTCTTATTTCCATTACCTACTACAAAAATCTTCGTGAGGTATATAAACTAGTATAAAATTTATTTGATGATAAACCTATCCAAAATAAATATTTTCGAATACCTGAGCCCCTCAAAGATGATCAAAGAGGCCATCAAACAATGACATAGGATATATACTTTTAACTGTCACCTGGTTCAATTTCTAGTAATCGAAACATAACATAAGGGTTGTATTTTAATTTAAAAAAAGTACTAGAGAAAACTAAGGAGTACTAAGTGAGATAAACCCATTTTCCGCTAAATACACCAGCTACCACTTATGTTTTTTCATCACAATAGTAGAAATTCTCTTTGAGGAATGAATATAGGTGAAAATCATTGTACTAGTTCGAAATAGGACTCTACATCCCTCACTTCTGGTAATCCTTAAGAGTATCTTGGGAAAATGTACCTAAAATGATCAACCACTAGATGGAAATCTTCTTTTTGTGTTCCCTAATCACTCCAATATAATCTCTCATTCTGAGATATCACCCCACAGAGACCATGATGCTAGCATCCATCTCGGCTCACCATGACATCCCATTCAAAACTGTGAATTAACTCTTCACACTCATGTTATATAAAGATAACTTGTTAGTGATAATGGATAAATAAATCATTAGAGGGGGCCAACATTCCATCTAGAGAATGATTTCAAATCCTATCATCTTAAGGAAAAATAGGTCCCATATGAATTTACACATGAAAATTTCTAGGGGGAACTACTAGAACTGACGTACACCCTCTGTTCAAATTCCATACAGAGTATCTAGTTTCATAAATACATCTAAAAAATGGACACTGAACCCAACGCTCTCTAAAAGGAAAATATAAAAAAAATATCAGAATACCCTATATTAAAAAGGGAAAACGATAATGTAGAGGCTACTATAATAGTACCTGTCAGAGTATAATTCAAAGTATTTTTCTCCTCAGGTGTCAGTTCAACTACATATTTCTAGCCTAGTATGTGGCCCAATGGTAGATCCTCCCTGCCCTCAGCAGATTCATTTTGATTTCACTACGAAATCGGGGTCTGTCTACCTTGACATACACCACCATGTTGGCCTGATCGGCCAACTATATTCTAGATATCTTCCAAGTGAGATGTAACTGACCCCAATTCTATACAAGGAGTCAGTGTATACCTTATCTCACTATATGATGAAGGAAAAGTTATACAAAATTATTGTAGATTTCCCATCTTGAAAAATCATAGGTACTCAACTGGGACTCCCATTCAATGCGGTCATGTATGTAATATTCTATCACATCGGTGTCACCTAACTTGGACACTTGAATATATTCTATGGATACTGATGTAAGCACATGGATGATCTAGCTGATTCTTCCTACTACCTATCAATTTTGTTCTAGATCTAGGTGTAGAACAACCCTATATCACACCCCCATACTCTCTCAGGTTATGCATTGTTATAAGAACCTAATTCAATATTCTATTAATGGTTGAAATTTGAAATACATCCCAATGAAATTGAATGTCATACCTAATAACATATGTTAATTTCATAGATTTAGATAACTAGTCACTCATCATAATAGGTACGATCGGACGAAGCTATGTAAAATGGGAAAAATAATCCATAATTGATAATGCACCATACTCCAAGTACATGAAACCTCGGGATTCACACTGCCTAAACATCTCAAAATAAAATTATTTAGAGTAATCGATATGAGAATCTCTCCATACCAACTCTCGATGATGATCCATCTGAGTAGTGACATCCTAGCATCTCTTGGCGGAATCATACAATGTATAAGTAGAGATATTTTCCCTCTTCTCGGTATGTGTCTAGATATTCTCAAAGATTGATATAATGGACCCTAGCCAAGAATCCAAATATTATGGTCAGCAATCCCCCAACAATGTGTGTGTATTTCTCTATATGAACCCACTCCTAAACTATTCCATTGTTGTTCTTGGTAACTGTACTCCTTGAATGGTTTTCGTGAAACAAAAAAATCATTCATAGAAAATTGCCTCATCACATGAATCTGGTACAATAACTGGTACCATTGTTGGTACTAGGGGAGTATCTAGTGGTATCCCATGGCCCACCACCTCTAGATCATGATTTCCTACACCGTAATTTCATGTGACAGTAGGATGTCACATGTGAATACCCCTATAAATTTCAATTGCACACATTAGATCAATAATGATATCAAATTTCATAGATAAAAGTGCAAGTATTGAAATAGCATTGATATAAGACATACTACATTGGAACAAAACCTTATTTTTTCACTTTGAGTGAGGTCTGGGTGCCGGAAAGATAAAAATAAAGCAAGATATACTTCTATCATCTCACTACTATGGTTTGGTATGGGTCATGTTCTATGCAATGAACACTTTTAAATTACATTTTATAATCATTTAATTTCAATTATATCACATTTCATTTAAAATGGTTAAACCAAATTTTTGACCGTATTTCAATCCACTACGGTCCATACTCCCCATGAACTAAAATATATCATCCACTTATTCAACACCATAACATGTTATACTCAATTTGAATCATGGTCCATGAATCAATTTTCCAAAATTGGCTACATAGGTTTTCTATTGTATCATAATTAGGAAAACACTACTTAGGTTACCATAGGTTTTGAATGTTCCAACCTTGTTTTCATAATCCTATGTACAAAATCCATTATCACACAACATGTATTTCTATCACAACACCTATCAAAATAGCTTTCAATGGAGTAATTCAAACTATATTGCATGGCATGATATATAGCATGTGATTTATAACATGTTCTAAAATGATGCATGAGAGGGAATACCCCTATATCATCAGGTTTCAAAAAAATATAACACCCAACTATGGAATCAAATCAAAAGTAATAGTCAAAATCCAATAAAATAACATTTTATATTGAGGAAATGCTTTTTACCCGTACATTGGTTTTGTATTCCCATGAATAACTCATTACCAAATTACAATTCCTTCATATCACTTTCTATTATCTGAAAATTGTAACGAAAAATTGATAAGAATACAAAATACCACATTGACCCTTATCCTGCTGAAAAGTAACCTAATCCCAATTGGCCACACAACATCATGCACAATATCCCAAATTCTAGAAGATGTTGACTAGTGCAAGGGCTGGGGTGTGTGTGGGGGGAGACTATTATGTCATCACTAGAGTGTATCACTACAAATATAGAATATGTGATAAGTAAATTATGTAGTAAATAAATAAAAAAATAGAGAACATCCAAAAGACATTTATATATAAAAAGTCCATAAGTAGTATCCTATATAAAATTATGGTCATAAAAATAATTTAATGTGTCTACAAATCATCAAAAACAAGTAACCATACATTTATAAAATATATGTAAAAATAACAAAATTCCCAAAATAAATATATCGGAATATTATGATGAGCCTCAGCTCGTTCCAATGCTCCATTATTCCTAAGCATGGATTAAATTCAAGAATTAAAATGTTGGTGCCTTCCCTGATCCCTACCTATATCGACATAGTCTGCTCTGGTACCCAATGGTAGGCTGAAAAGGGTGTATGATATAATGCCAGTATGCTATCACCAAAATGTCTCGCCCCATATAGAAAGAGAATATATAATAATAACAATGAATAAAATAATATTGTATGAATGGATGTACTAAATGTTAACAACCAAAAATGGTCTGGTTTTGCATAAAGAAACATCTATTTCTTCCTTCATCAGCCTTAGCTAGAAATGTATATAAATAAAAATTTAGTTGTGTATCATTTAAATGTGTATGTTCATTTAATTATTCAATAACTTTTAATGGATACATATTAGAACCTTACACATATACTAGTGTTCCATGTATAGATATTTTATCGATAACTAACTAACCAGACCGTCAATAATGTGTAATACACTGATCGAATACAAGAATGATCTATGTCTTTTATGACGAATCGTATAAGTCTGTTCAATAGTTATTCAATTAAAAACATTACTGTAGAGAACAGAAGCTTGAAATACATAGATATTACATTACTTTTTCGGAATACATAATATATAACAAAAACAGACACACAAGGACCGTAATATTTTATTGTCCTTGGAAACATGGAACTTAATCTTCTAACCGTGGTGAAAGATCTTCAGCATCTCCCATAAAGATCTTCCACTATTTTTCCTTACCTAAAACCTTTCTTTTAATCCTAGGGAAAATAAAACATAAAAATGGTGATCTCAAATGCTCAGTAAGGGTAAGAATGGATAAAATAAAACATACAATACACATTTGAACCTAAAAACATGAACATAATGTTTAAACATCAAAATCTTGAGCAACGAATTAAAACATGGAAGTACGTAAGGCATAAATCATAATGGAACATTAATAATGATAACATAGAATTGGAATAAAACATGTAATTGTGGCATCCATTAAGTACATGTAATAATTTCCATAGTAGCCAAGGCATTGCTTCCAAGACCATCTTAGTGGACAAAGTCCCTTTCTCAATCGAGTTCAATCGACGTTTCAATACGGTAACACTGAACCAGATTAACTTACCATTCCAGCCATGTCTATCTCATGAGATTTAAATCTTTACCCAATGCATTGGAGGGAGATATAGGTCCCACCCATCTCATAATGAAATCATTCTTATGTGTGCCACAACATAAACATAAATCATTCATCATAACCCAAAGAATAAAATGGGTATCATAATCATCATCCCATCATAACATAATCCATATAAAAAAATGGATATCATTTCATCATGAGAATAGTGAAACCATATAAACCATAGAGACATTATACTTGAAACATAAACATATGAAATAATGTCATCTTAGATGGAAAATTATTTTGATTAACCACTTGAAATGAATTCTTGAGGAAAATATCCTTTCTTCTTCAAAATCAATTTCTTTTCACAAAACATCATGCAATTTTAAAATAAAAGGATTTTTTTGAAACTAGTCATGAAATATTTTCGAAGAAGCTTCATGAAAATAAGGCTTTATAAAACCGTAAAAATCCTTTCATTCCGTATAAGTTAGAAAAACATTCTTCTCGTACTTTTGCCGGAAAAGTCAAAAATGTACCTCGTAACGTAAACAAAAGAAAGATTCCTTACATACAATGTAGTAAAATTCAAAAATGGGTAAAAATTAATTTAAACATACATGAAAACTCTTTTATAAAACATGTACATGGATGATAAAAATAACTCTAGTAAATACTTACGAATAGGCAATCTCGGATAAAAATGAGATTTGAAAAATTATCCCCTACCTTAGGTCTGATATGCTTCATACGTAGCCGAACCTCCTGTATAATGATTTAAATAATTTCATTGACTTATTAAAGAATCATATTAATTGTTATGATATCATATATGGTACACTTATGACTTTATATTACCCGTTCTTTGGTAAATTCTATGATAAAGAGCGTTTTGGGTAAAATCGTTTTATTTGTCGTCCGTGTTTTGACTTGTAATTATTTATATGATTAAGTAGATCATGATTACTTAATTCTAGAATATAAAACATGATTTATATATAAAATATATTCAGAATATACATATATATAATATATCGATAAATGGAATGAAATACACCGTTCATGGAGACGTAGGCCGTACGTACGCATGAACGTTGTTTTCGTTTCCTCGTTGAATTGAATGGAATTAATTGGATGACATACATATATATATACATAAATCCAATATAATAATTATGTCATATATTTCATGATTACTTATTATATATACTTTATAATCATTTATGAATGGTTAATCATTGAGAATGAATCTCATCGCGTCGTGGAGACGGTTTTCCGTGCGTACGCACGAGCGATGATATCATTCCCATGATCGTGGAATTTTATTGAAGTGTATGTATACTATTACAGAATAAATATCACTTTAGAATAATCATATATAGTTATTATTTCCACCATTATACCCATCCATGTAAGGTGGTGGTGGAAAATAGATTACACCACGGTGTGGAGACGGTATTCCGTACGTACGCACGCGTGGTGATTTCATTTTCTGTAGGATCGATAGATGGTGAAATAAGGTTGTATCATACTTATAATAACATATCAGTATATTAGTGATACTGATTTTATTACTTCATAATGAAACAACCTAAGAAGATGAAGTGGAAAAATAAATAAAGGTGAAAGAATCGATAACAGACATTACCTCTTCTTTGAAGCGCATCTTTGAGACCTCCTCTTAGGGAACTAAAATTGGTCTTTGAAGAAGACCAGGACCTCTAGGATGTTTCTATGGAAGTGGAGAAGAGAATTTGACAGGGGTTGGCCGAGCTGGAAGGCTCAAAGTGGTGTGAGGAAGAGAGGGAGGAGGTGACCTTTTATAAAGGAGGAGAGGGGCACATTTGGAATATCTAAAAATATTATTTTATTATAAAGTCATATTCGGTTTTTAATAGATCCAAATTGATTTATTTAGAAGCTAAGGCGGGGATAGGTCGAAATCCTCTCATTCAATGGAATTTAGACAAGTTTAGGTCATTATATTAACCTAAACCTTAAGTTTTAACTCTTAGTTAATTAGATAGAGATTTACCATGTCACTTGGTATTTTTATATTATATAGTTAATAAACGTACCATATACATCCAAGCGACCCCAAAGTGGTCCATTAATGATACATCTATCATGATATAAGTATATTGGCCGATCCTTAGATTTTTATGAATATAATAACGATTTTTAATACAATATTTGTTATAAAAACTATTTTATGTCAATTTTGACACTATTTGGTAATTGATTTTTGTGAAAATCATAACAGAATGATTAGTTCTAAAAAAGATAATTAAATAAATACTAACAAGTCATATTAAAATATAAAATTATTTTAATTCATAAAAAGTATCAAATTACATTTATTTGGGTATTTATAACATCAATTATGTCAATATTTCATTAATAAGATAATTACTGCATCAGAATTGTTTCATAAATAAATTAAATTATTTTAAGTCTAAAAATTTTAAATAAAATACCATTATGAAGGAAATCGTTTTATCTTTATAATGAATATTTATAGTCGAATTTATCTTATGTATATCCCTATATTAAAATTGATTTATTTATTAAACTTTGATTTTAACTATTTTAACCCTTCTTTAAATAAATTAATAATAAATGTCCTAATCTAATCCAAGTGGGCCTAAATGGTTGTATTTTATTCCTAAGGTTGTTTTTGGACGGATTAAACTTATCCAATAGAATTAGGACATGTGTTAGGGTAATAATAATATCATTTTTACCCTTAATTTCCCTATTTACTTTTAACCGTGGTAAAAAAAGTAAAAAGTTACTATTCACCAAAAATTATTTTCATCTCATTGAACCACATTTTAGTCCTTGATATTAACTGTGTCTCTCGGATTTTCAAAATTCCACTCACAGAAGCGGTAAAATTATGTTTTATGAAAAATTCAGTATTTTTAACTACCACTTAGTGGTTTCACTATTCATAAAAAAATTTAAGTTTCCAGAAAAATACAAAAAATTAAGCCTAAGCTATATTTTATATTATGAATTCAAAAATTATGTCTATTTTACCAAATTCCATACATATCAGTTGCATTAATTAATTTAAAAATTAGTTCCCGTCATCAAAACAAATAGCGTGTTCTTAAGAGATAATAACTATCAAAAAATTGACAATTGTTTATGTTTGGTTTAAATGTAAATTACATCCAATGACCAACATTGTATTAAATTGTAAAAATATATTCTAAATATAATTTAAAACCACTCAAATTAATAATTTATAGCTATTAATTATTTCTATTAAAAAATTTGTTTTTAATTAAAATTTAGTAATTTCCACTATTCATCAGAATATGAAAGTTATCTGAAAAGTACAAAAATTTCACCCTAAGCTAATTTCGATATTCTGTATCCAAAAATGAAGTCTATTTTGAAAGATAAAATTTATAAAATTTCAAAAAGTGGGTATTACTATTCATAACGACTAGTTCATAATAATATTATAATAATATATGGTTTAGTGAAACTCGGTATTGTGTACTACACACGCTATCGAGGAAGGTCATGATTGCTTGTAATGCAGCCAAGTTAGGGTTGCGTTTTGTGAAAGACTCCTTTGTTTTAACATACAGCACAAGACATCAATAAAATTAAAAAGAATATTTCTCATAAAATCTTGGGGTGTTACATTCTACCCCCCTTAAAATTAATTTCGCCCTCGAAATTCGTCGGGGTTATAAATGGTTTAATACTCGAAAGTTTCTTTAATAGAAACCCGCATCGTAAAGAGTAATACCAAAACCAATCTTTAAAAACTAATGTATGAAACATAATGGTTACCCAAATTAACTAATCAATGGGTTTCCACATAGGAAAACAAAGGTGAAAATATGGATATGGAACAGAAACCTAACCATCATGTTATGATGGAGAGTGGTAGAGAACATGGCTATGAAAAATCCAACAATCACAAAGCTATATATTTGGGATGATCTAAGGTACCATCGGATTCATCGGATATAAGGGAACTCGGACAACATTTTTGCTTTTCAAGATCATTTCCCTAAAGTTGATGACTTAAAAGAAATACTTACATGATTTTGGTACAATCTCACTGTTTTTCGTGAATTGAACAATTTCAACTTCATCCCTTAAAGAAATGAAGTTGAGTTTGTTATTCGTGATGTGTTAGCAGATCATGTGATAGAATGATGGGTCATTCCATCTGTTTCAAACAAATGGTTGGGAAAAGTTATAAGTCCATCTTATGGTTAGACTAATCATATATGGTTCCAAAAATGAACTTATACTTCATATATCATACTGCTTAATAAAATAAAACTAGTTTCTACTAACCAATGACTTCATGTATGCCAGTGGTAGGCGATAAAGGCCAGTCGCACTTCGGTTGTGGGTTCGATTCCCACAGCCTTGTCCGACGCAATAAGATGTCGCCCATCCCGCAGGTTGTCCTTTTTCTAAAACTATATTACTATACCATCCCATCAATAATATCGAAAAAACTTCTATCACTACTGGAAAAAAGGCCTATACCCACGGTTCAAATCCGTGGGTATAGCCCCCAAAACCATGGGTATAGGCTATACCCACGGTTTTGGGAACCGTGGGCTGGAACGCCGTCTGTATAGGTCCCCATTCTATACCCATGGTTTTCCAAAACCGTGGGTATAGGCGTTCTGCCACCGTGTCAACAAAACATTCCCAATTGACACGGTGTCAATGGCTTTTACCCACGGTTTCAAAACCGTGGGTATATATCCTAAAATAAAGCTGCAGGCGGGTTTCGATCCCACGACCTCTTCGCTAAAAAGTACCGCATCTACCACTACCCTACTATCAATTATGTGTATATATATATATTTAGTTAAATATAGTTATATAAACCGTGGGTATAGAGGGAAGAACCGTAGGTATAGGACTCCCGCAAAAAAAAAATCATTCCCGCGGAAAAAAAAAATTTCCCCTCGCACACATGGGAAACCTATACCCACGGTTTTTCAAAACCGTGGCTATAGGTTTTTTATCCTATACCTATCCCCACGGTTTTTGAAAACTGTGGGGATAGACCCCCCTATGGCCACGGTTTTTGAAAACCGTGGGTACAAGTCTTGAAAATTGACCTATACCCACGGTTTTCCAAAACCGTGGGTATAGGGGGTACCTATCCCCACGGTTTTGAGGAAAACCGTGGGGATAGGTCCATTTTCCAGTAGTGTATCCTTAAACAATACTAACTTATGTCTAACATAATCCATTCCAATATTTGGGCTTATCCATAATACTGTAGTCTACTCTCATAATATAGTGAAAACGATTACCAGAGATTTAATACCATCGTTGATCCCCATATATCATAAGATATGTCTTGTTGGTCACATTACAAACATTCGAAGGCCTTAATTATGTATTCTCTTGAAAAATGAATACCCATTGAACCTTAGTGAAAACATGAATGCAGTTCAAATTTAACACTTTCCACATACCAAAATCCTCAAAATTCTATATACGGAAACCATGATATCACTTAGTCCTTATATCAATCATGAGCTCATGAATACAATCAAACATATCATTATCTTCTTATTCATTCATTATGCGCATATCATCTACTTTACAAAAATATCCGAATAACCTTCCATGGTTACTGGTACCATTCAACATATAATTTCAAATACTTTTAGGAAAAACAATAGTGTAACAATCCTTAGATGATTATTTATTCCATAGCACCATTAACTATACAACATAACTCTCGATAAACATACAATCATTCCACTACCTTCTAAAACAACTGACTTTGCTTCAACCCTTCTTTTAGCTCATATATCATTTGTAGTCTCCTCATCATCATTCACATAAATACTACCCATATGACCATGCTGATTCCCTTCATGAGATTTTCTATTAGGGAATTGGTTTTCATAATGACCTTATATTCCGAATTTAAAACATCTATTCATTGTTGATGTCGTATCAATGCCATTATTCTTGTCCATGGTGTTAACTGATCATTTTCGATTTCACTTACTGGCTTTGTGTCCTTCTTTTCCACACCCAAATCATCTTCCTGTTCCTTTGAAACAATCTCCCTGATGCCTTTTCTGACATGATTTACATGAGGGAAATTGAACTTTTTTTCCTTTATATTCATCATGAAACTCCATCTTTCTCTTATTATCTGAGTCGGGAAACTTACCAAAGTTGAGATTATTGATCATATTATGATATTGCTGATTAGGCATAATAATGATGTTTGGACTTCCAGATCCCATTTCATTTGGTTTGTCATGAGGAATATCATTCCATTGTCTATCATATCCTCCATTATCACCAATCTTCCTGTTTCCAGCCATTTTCTAAAACCCAAAAAGAATAGTGTGAGAGGAAAAAATCATGCTAGGGAAAAAACATAGTAAAGGGGGAGTTCCCTCAATATCTAACATCTTAGGTTAAATTCTAAGATCTTTACTGTAGTTCTAGGACTATATCCTATACGTATACTTATCCTTAGGAACATCTTTAGACATACATTAGAAATATCTCTAGGGATCTCACTAATGTTTTAGCATCCGAGTTTCCAAAGGTTGACTAAATCGTTCCTCTGATACCAACTGTATATACCCGAAGTTTGACATATATAGATATTAAATTACTTTTGCGGAATACATAATACATAACAAAAAACAGACACACAAGGATCGTAATAGTTTAGTGTCTTTGGAATCTTGGAACGTAATCTTCTAATCATGGTGAAAGATCTTCAACATCTCCCATAAAGATCTTCCACTTTTTTTCCTTACCTAATACCTTTCTTTTAATCCTAGGGAAAATAAAACATGAAAAGGGTGAGCTCAAATTCTTAGTAAGGGTAAGCATGGATAAAATAAAACATACCATACACATTTGAACCTAAAAACATGAACATAATGTTTAAACATCAAAATCTTGAGCAACGACATAAAACATGGAAGTACATAAGGCATAGATCATAATGGAATATAAATAATGATAACATAGCATGGGAATAAAACATTTAATTGTGGTATCCATTAAGCACATGTAATGATTTCCATAGTAGCCAAGGCATTGCTCCCAAGACCATCTTAGTGGACAAAGTCCCTCTCTGAATCGAGTTCAATCCTCGTTTCAGTCCTGTAACACTGAACCGGATTAACTTACCATTATATCCATGTCTATATCATGAGATATAAATATTTACCCAATGCATTGGAGGGAGATATAGGTCCCACGCATCTCATAATGAAATCATTCTTACTTGTGCCATAACATAAACATAAATCATTCATCATAACCCAAAGAATAAAATGGGTATCATAAACATCATCCCATCATAACATAATCCATATAAAAAAATGGATATCATTTCATCATAAGAACAGTGAAACCATGTAAATCATAAAGACATTATACTTGAAACATACACATATGAAATAATGTCATCTTAGATGGAAAATGATTTTGATAAAACACTTGAAATGAAATCTTGAGGAAAATATCCTTTCTTCTTCAAAATAAATTTCTTTTCACAAAACATCATGAAATTTTAAAATAAAAGGATTTTGTTGAAAATATTCATGAAAGCTTTTGGAGGAAGCTTCATGAAAATAAGGAATTATAAAACTATAAAAATCCTTTCATGCCGAATAAATTAAAAAAAACATTCTTCGCATACTTTTGCCGGAAAAGTTAAAAAAGTACCTCGTATCGTAAACAAAAGAAAGATTCCTTACATACCAAGTAGTAAAACTCAAAAATGGGTAAAAAGGAATTTAAACATACATGAAAAAACTTTTATAAAAAATGTACATGGATGATTAAATAACCCCAGTAAATACTTACGAATAAAAAACCCCGGATAAAAATGAGAATTGCAAAATTATCCCTTACCTTAGGTCCGATATGATTCATACGTATCCGAACCTCCTGTATAATGGTTTAAATAATTTCATTGACTTATTACAAAATCATATTCATTGTTATGATATAATATATGGTTCAGTTATGACTTTATATTACCCATCCTTTTGTAAATTCCATGTTAAAGAGCGTTTTGGGTAAAATCATTTCATTTTTCATCCGTGTTTTGACTTGTAATTATTCATATGATTACATAGATCATGATTACTTAATTCCACAATATAAAACATGATTTATATATAATATATATTCAGAATATACATATATATAATAGATCGATAAATGGAATGAAATACACCGTTCATGGAGACGGTAGACCGTACATATGCATGAACGTTGTTTTCGTTTCCTCATTGAAATGAATGGAATTAATTGGATGACATACATATATTTATACATAAATATAATATCATTATTATGTCATATATTTCATTATTACTTATTATATCTACTTTATAATCATTTATGAATGGTTAATCATTGAGAATGAATCTCATCACGTCATGGAGACGGTATTCCGTACGTACGCACGAGCGATGATATTGTTCCCATGATCGTGTAATTTTATTGGGGTGTATGTATACTATTACATAATCAATATAAATTTACAATAATAATATATAGTTATTATTTTCACCATTATACCCATCCAAGTAAGGTGGTTGTGGAAAATAGATTACACCACGGTGCAGAGACAGTATTTCATAAGTACGCACGCGCGGTGATTTCGTTTTCCGTAGGATGGATAGATGGTGAAATAGGGTTGTTTCATAATTATAATAACATATCAGTATATTAGTGATACTTATGTTATTACTTCAAAATGAAACAACCTAAGAAGATGAAGTGGACGAAGAAATAAAGGTGAAAGAATCGGTAACGAACATTACCTCTTCTTTGAACCGCCTCTTTGAGACCTCCTCTTAGGGCACTAAAAGTGGTCTTTGAAGAATACCAGGACATCTAGGATGTTTCTAGGGACGTGTAGAAGAGAATTTTTCAGGGGTTGGCCGAGCATGAAGGCTCAAAGTGGTGTGAGGAAGAGAGGGAGGAGGTTCCCTTTTTTAAGGGAGGAGAGGGGCACCTTTGGAATAACTAAAAATATTATTTCATTATAAAGTCATATTTGGTTTTTAATATCTCCAAACTGATTTATTTCTAAGATAAGGTGTGGATAGGTTGAAATACTCTCATCCAATAGAATTTAGACAAGTTTAGGTCATTATATTAACCTTACCTTTTAGTTTTAACTCTTAGTTAATTAGATTGACATTTACCATGTCGCTTTGTATTTTTATATTATATAGTTAATAAAAATACTATATACATCCAAGAGACCCCCAAGTGGTACATTAATGATACACCTATCATGATATAAGTATATTGGTCGAACCATATATTTTAAGGAATATAATAACAATTTTTAATATAATATTTGTTTTAAAAACTATTTTATGTCAATCTTGACACTATTTGGTAATTGATTTTTGTGAAAATCATAACAGAATGATTAGTTCGAAAAAAGATAATTAAATCAATAATAACATGTCATATTAACATAGAAAATTATTTTAATTCATAAAAAGTATCAAATTACATTTATTTGGGTATTTATAACATCAATTATGTCAATATTTCATTAATAAGATAATTACTGCATCATAATTGTTTCATAAATAAATTAAATTATTTTAAGTCTAAAAATTATAAATAAAATACCATTATGTAGGAAATCATTTTAGATTTCTAATGAATATTTATAGTCGAATTTATCTTATGTATAACCCTATATTAAAAATTACTTAGTTATTAAACTTTGATTTTTACTATTTTAACCCTTCTTTAAATAAATTAATAATGAATGTCCTAATCTAATCCAAGTGGGCCTAAATGGTCATATTGTATTCCTAAGGTTGTTTTTGGACGAATTACACTTATCTAATAGAATTAGGACATGTGTTAGGGTAATAATAATATCATTTTTACCCATAATTACCCTATTTACTTTTAACCGTGGTAAAAAAGTAAAAAGCTACTATTCACCAAAAATTATTTTCATCAAATTGAACCACATTTTAGTACTTGATATTAACCGTGTCTCTCAGATTTTCGAAATTTCACTCACAGAAGCGGTAAAATTAAGTTTTATGAAAAATTCAGTTTTTTAACTACAACTTAGTGGTTTCACTATTCATCAAAAAATGAAAGTTTCCAGAAAAATACCAAAAATTAGGGCTAAGATATATTTGATATTATGAATTCAAAAATTATGTCTATTTTTCCAAATTCGAAACATATCATTTGCATTAATAAATTTAAAAATTAGTTCTCGTCGTCAAAACAAATAGCGTGTTCTTAAGAGATAATAACTATCAAAAGATTGACACTTGTTTATGTCTGGTTTAAATGTGAAATTACATCCAATGACCAACATTGTATTAAATTTTAAAAATATATTCTAAATATACTATAAAACCACTAAAATTCATAATTTATCACTATTAATTATTTTGATTAAAAAAGTTGTTTTTAATTAAAATTTAGTAATTTCCACTATTCATCAGAATATGGAAGTTATCCGAAAAGTACCAAAATTTCACCCTAAGCTAATTTCGATATTCCGAATCCAAAAATTATGTCTATTTTAAAATATAAAATTTATAAAATTTCAAAAAGTTGGTATTACTATTCATAACGGCAAGTTCATAATAATATTATAATAATATCTCGTTTAGTGAAACTCGATATTGCGTACTACACACGCTATCGAGGAAGGTCGCGATTGCGTGTAATGCAGCCAAGTTAGGGTAGCGTGTTGTGCAAGACTCCTTTGTTGTAACGTACAACAAAAGACATCAATAAAATTAAAAAGAATATATCTCATAAAATCTTGGGGTGTTACATTAACCATGTCATTGGAATTCCATATGTCTAATCCATGAATCACTATATGCATAACATATACCATTTATCGTTCAATCCCATTATAGGTATACCTCATTGGAATATTGGTATCACTCTGTGTGTGGTTTAACATGTTACCGTTGAATATTTCCTTGATAGTCCACTAATAGAGATTATGTCACACTCCTGGAATATATAGAATCAGCCTTACGAGTCTATATTTGACATCCTATATTATGAGTCTAGTTGTCACTCATGAATATCATATAATAACCTGATATTCTATTCTTGGAATCCCTCTTAGAAGTTTAAGTATCACTTGAGAATAATTATTGAAAAAACTAAATTAGTATGTGAAGGACCCCAGGACACCCTGAGAGGGGAGGGGTGAATCAGGGTGACCACTTTTTCTTTTTAAAGTGATGGATCTGGTTCCCACGTTGGTAGGAACTTGTTGAACCTATATGATGATTATGATTAGAAAGCAATCAATCACATGCACAGAGAAGATACAGCCTTTTTTTCTTGGTTCACCACTAAGGGAAACATCCAAGGAGCATACGCCGACAGGTTGTCGGTCGTACCAAAAACCACTATGCTTCACTAGCTGTAGATTACACAAGTTCGAGTACAGTCACTCTGTCCCAGGCTCACTGCCTTTACAATTGTTCAGGGATAGCTCACTGCGTCCCTCGGGTCACACCCGTTGACTCCCCCTGGCTCACTGCCGTTGGTGAAGTCCCACTCAGTTTATAGACGTGAAGGTCTCTTCATCATTTTCATAAGAATGCATCCTTTGTTGTATGTAATGCTATATTGAAGTCCGATTCTCACCAGAAGAATAATGTCAATTTTCCTCGAATGTATCGGGTAGTCTCTCAGCTTTCGTGCAGCTCCTAACAGGCCAGTGGGTTTCAGCAAAACCTGGTGCGCTTCTCCAAGACAGTCGCGCAAGTCCCACTACGGCGCGCAAGTCCAAACTGGAGTGCAAGTGTCATCAATGCACCTGCGCGACGCTTCCTTCCCCGACTTCAAACTTGCGCGGTCCACTTCCTTTCACTTCCAAACTGCCTTGGGCGCGCAACCAACAACCGGAACGCAAGCTCTACTTGCGCGACAAAACTACCACCTGCGCGACTCGACCACCTGGGCGACGAGAGCTCGAACAATCTCGAAGTCTTGAGCTCCGTACGAAATGAGAACGGGTGGTCCAGTATTTATAGGCAAACTGGACCCCCTGCGCGGCGGCGTGCAAGTCCCTCGACGGCGCGCAAGTCTTGTCTCCAGAACCTCTGTCGCGCAACTCACTTGCGCGACCCAACCAATACTTGCGCGACCTTTTTTCCTTAGCCAAATTTTGATGTTCTGATCCTCAAAAACATATGGCGTGTAAGTCTTTTATCCTCCAAGAGAACGTTGCGCAAGTACCTTAGCCAAAAACACTTTACTTTATAGGCCGATTTTTAGGCCCCAAAATTTGGCAAACACTGGGAAACAGCGCCACCTTCACTACTGTTTTCTTCTTGAACAGTATGATCACTTTGTTGGTACACATCCTGAACTTCCACTAAGGATTGACAACAAACACAAACCATATGACAAATCATGCTTTGAATACCCTGGTTCCAACAGTATGTCAGTGGATTTAATATGAGAATGCATGTATCTCCCATGGAATATAACAAACATTATATCCATATAATTTTATTAGTTCAATGTTTTTCCCATTGATCATTTAAATTTAAGTTGACCACCGAAGGTGGATTAGAGAGTGTTATATTCCTAAAAGGTTGACCAAATGTGAACATAGCTTGATAAGAATGATGTAGTAAAAAAATATTGTTTATAATATTGATCCAAAATAACATTGTAAAAGGTTCATTGGGTTAATAAATTTTGTCGATCTTTGATGAATGAATTATTAAACATCAGATTATTCTATCCATGGTGAAACTAATCGATAGATGTGACTAATAACATATAATTACATCATCATCAAATTTTCTAATCTATCTTCAATTATTTTTGGAATTCCATGGTTTCATTTCACATTGATGAAATTCTTAACATGGGACATCTTATTTATATCCCTATATATAAATAAATTTTCATATAAAATAATGTTTTCTTTTAAGAATCAAAATGATAGTATGTATCAATGGAAAGTTCAACCCGTAATTTTTTTTCTCACACTGAGATTCTAGAATAAGAAAATAGATATTTAATTATATTTGTGAGATTTTATACTATATGTATTTCCATTCATATTGGTTCATAACAAACTAGTATTACCCAAAAGTATCAATCATGGTTTTTATAAAAGTCTATTTATCATGATCCATGTTATGATCTAGTTGATACCAATGACACCATTTATGTGTTTTTATACATAAGTAAAAAGGTGCTAGAGCCACATCCAATTATAGAATACCTGAAATAACCTTAATACTTGAAAACCACTCACATTATACATCCAAAAAATTTCAGGAATTTTTCATTTATTCAAATTTATCCCAAGGGTTAAGGAAATGGTTGTTGTGGTATACATTTTATGAAAATATATAAACAATCATTTTAAACATTTTATAGAAACCCACCATTTATTTCCTGATTTTAACCATAAACCTCCAAAATAATATACATTAATAACTTCAACAGACATTTTTAAATATTTGATCTAGATACTAGGTACGTATTACAATTCATAAATGATATATTCAATTAAACATAAAAAACATTTAAATCAATTTAAAACCAACATTATTACCCCATCCTAGACCACGTAAAAATATATAATTTCTAGGGGAATTTATCTAGTGAATAGGGTCTGAATATATCACAGTATGGTATATACAATGTATTATTACATAATAACAAATTAAAAATCATATTATAAAAATATATACCAAACAACCTGGTCATATCATAAGTACACAAATGTTATACCATGAGGTGTAACATGGAAATGTGGTTATAACATAAAAATAAAACATTAATAAGAATATCACCAAAGATCATCACTAAGGATTCATAAGACATATTAACATGTATTTCAACATAGGGATCATAAATAATTACCATGTAATGCTACCCTGGTATCATGAACATGTAATATCTGACATTACTTCTTTTCCTAATCTTTGGAGTGCTATCAAGGAGCACCCAGTTTATGTCAATGATTTCTGAGGTACATTATTCTAAATAATTTGTTCATTTAATTTATAAACTATGGTGATGGATTGTGGGATCATTAATGTATTTTAATGATAAATAGTTTAATGATATAAAAAATTTATACCCATGATTTATAATAGAGTTGGGTATTCATGACAAGAAAATAAAGCCGTGAAAATCATGGGATTATTTTGGAAGTGACAGGCGTATAAAAAAAGAATCATGGAATGGTATTAATGATAGGTAAATGGAATATATAATTAAAAATAAAACATATATATAGTAATGGTGGTGTTTATGAACACTTGACAAAAAGATAAATTCAAAATAAAGTCCTTATATGAAAAAAGTTCGACAAATGTAATATTGCAGGATGAAACCCTATACCTTTACATGTTTCTTCGTAAATATATTGAGAGACACCATATAATCATTTAAAAACCTTGTATATTCTATTGAGATAAAAATGTTGAGAAAAATTGTGATCAAAGGATTTGGGCTATAGATTGTGGATGGAATGGGTGGATTTTTTTACATGATATGTGTAGTTTTAGGGGATAATATAATGATTATTTTTTTAATAATGATGTTCACTTATGTGTGGAATTAATTTCAATAAATTTTTATGAGAAATAATTTTGAAAATCCCTTTTAGGTATTAAAAATACCACCACCCATTTAATTTTTTCATATTTAATTTTCTTTGGTTTTTACCTTTTAATCTATCAATTTTAGAATATTTGACAATATACTATTGTAAACCTTTTTTACAATAATAACATTTTTTTCATAAAATGAATCTATAATTATCACCAAGTTTTATCCTTATAAATGAATATATTTAATTCTTTTTACAATATTTAATAAATTATAGAATGGAAAATTTAATCAAATATGATACGTGAATAACTCATAAATTTTTTTATAAAAAAGAATTCATGTTTTTCAAAATACTAAACATGTGTTTTAAAATTTACATATTATTTAATTTGGCTATCCATAAATAACTTTTTATCAATAATATGGGCTATAAAATATTCAATAATTATCTTATCATTATTATATAAAAATAGATATGTTATTGGCTTAATAAAATGAAATGTCAACCTTTTACCTGGAAAAATAAACTTTTAGAGAGTTAACATAAATTTAACTATTCTAATTTCAATGATGTAAACCCTCTATTTATATTTATATTTTTAATATAAATATATCAATATTATAAAATTAAATTTAAAATAAAAAAACTTATTTATTAACTAATAACTAGTTTTTGATATGGTAAATTGAAATACATTTATAAAAATAATGTAGGAATTTTTTAATTAATATAATCACATAAAGATTTATTTAATAGATTAATTCATCATAAATGACGTTATTTTTAAACAAATAAGTTTATTATAAATTTATATTTTTTTAGAATAAATTTTTTTAAAAAATTAAATTTTTTTCCTTCCTCCATAATCCCCACATTATATTTAATAAATGTTAGTACTCTCAAATAATGAAGACCAAATGACATATTTATTTAATGTTAATGCGTGCATATGCCATGTTAGAAATGATTTATAGGTATAAATGATACAATATTCCTATAAATTCACTATTATTCACAAATCATAATTCACAACTTAATAAAGGTTTTAAAGATCCTTTAACAATGTCAATTATCTTCCTAGTACATTACATTAATTGTTTAGTTGTTACTAATGGAGAGATCAAAATAGTGTAATTTTCCCAAAGGATGTTTTTAATGTATTATTCTTCATTAGGTATATCCCATTAATATTCCAATATATATTACTCAATAACAATGCATGAAATTTAATTTAATTAAGAATAATATTGGATTTTATATCTGATCTTAATAATACAGTAATTAAAAAGTGTTCATAGATTAATAACTAAATAAATTTTAATTTTCATTACAAAAATCATTTTTTTATCGTAATAATTAATTTTTAATCTAAAAAATAATGATAACACGATCCTTTGGTATTGGGGTCTATTATATAGATTCGAAATCATAAACACTCTAATCACATCCACACATGGTTCAAGAAAATATATTTGATTTTCATGAACATTATATTGTTAGTAAAATAAGAATAATTGTTTCTATGTCATTCATCATTGAATATAATAATGGACCACTTATTTTTACACATTAAAATAATTATAAATATGGTGTGGATTTGTTCTATTTTACCTCTATAACATGAGGATTGTATTCACTGTAGAATTAACTCACTATAGAATATCATATCAATTCCATGAAAACATGTCCTTTAATATAATTGAATAAAAAATTAAAAATAAATTATGCTAAATAGTTTCATCATAATCCAAAATCCCGTTGATTTTTACCATAAATAATAATTAGTATTATTAATTTTGTTAACATGAAATTAAAAATCATTTTATTGTGATCATAAGATAATAAAACAAAAAATATTCTTTGATTGTGGTATATGATATAACAATATCATTTCCTAAATTATTATGTTTATTGAAGTGAAAAAAATTCATTAAATATTTCACAACTCATAAATAATAATTATTTGTTTTTTATTACAATAATGATCTAATATCATTTCTAAATTTAATATTATTTTGTGTTAAATTATAAAATATTTTATTTCATCATTCACATTTTTGAATCATACATTTAATTGTCCATATACTAACAAACAAATATTTGATAAATAAAATAAATATTATAATAACTTGTCTTTAAAATTATTTTTTATATGTATTTTCATATTATTAATGTAATATTAATATCTCTATTTTTACTAAATATATGAATGGGTAAATATAGTATTTATTAGATTATGAATTAGAAATCAAGTGATTGGATTCAACTGAAAACATTTAATCGTGGATATCTCACTATTTAATATTTATGATAAACTTTTCAAGAATAAAAATTAGTCCAAAAACTAAGAATAAATTTACTCTTAATAAAAATTTCAATTTATATAACATGTTTATCGACAGAAGAAATATTTAACCATCTATAACATTTTGAAATAGGGAAAAGGGGTCTTTTTATTGTCCATGATTAAGGGCTAGCAAGAAAACTAGGAACCCACATATAAATAAAATAAAGTATCAACAACATCAATAATATTAATAATGGAACTATGTAATCTAATCTATTTTTCAGATGATATCTCATAACAAAGTACACATACATGTGTCATTATCCTTAATTTTTATTATATCTTTCCTTCATATGATAAAATTATATTTTCTATATACTACCATGTTCATGGATTTGTAAAATAAAACACCATTTCAATGGAAGGGGAAAAGATATATTACTTCATAATATAGATGGAAATAAATTCATATCATTACCATTAAATTAATTTCATAACAATTATCACATAACTGATGAAATATGTTGCAATGTAGGTAAATATAACATTGATAAAATCTTAGATAAAGTACGTAATTTATTGGACACATTAATAATGATATCATGTATGATGATGAATAAATATTATTTGATATAAGAACAACCAATCAATAATATAATACATGGTTATTTTTCTTATAGGGTTATCATAATTACCATCCCACATAGATATTACCATTTGTGAAATTAATAAGAAATTTTTTCTATGTTTTTGTACCATCAACTGCCAGACATCAATTTTCTCCAATTAGATTATTCTATCTAACCCATTTAATATCACAATTTAGAAACCACAAATAAATATATAGGTTATCATTATAAGATGAATCTATTACATCCCATTTGATGCTAAAAATATTTAAAAGGATATTATCAATTATTTTTTTATAATTATAATCATCACATAACATTATGATAAAATTAATATAATAAATATTACATTGTTTTTAAATCCCTAAAACCGTATTCAATAAAATAATAAATACATTTATTTAAAAATATGATGGAGCCAACAATGTAATGGAATCCTATTTTAAATACAAGGAATATTTAAGAACTAAATATATATTATTTGAGAATTAATGGAGTAAATACATACTTATTTTTTGAAACACTCATCATGTTGAAATCTATTTATTTTGGGTTTTAATTATTATGTAATTTAGTTGTTTTTTATTTTTGATATATTCTAAATTATTATTATTAATTGTTTCATACAAAATAATGTATATATAAAATAAAATACAATATTTAAAAGGAAAATTCTATTTTTTAATTCCACCAAACTAAATGACATGTATTTTTTAATTATGTAACCCATATAGTGTTATATTTATATTGGGGGTGTACTCCATAATAAAATATAAATTATATAAGAGTTATACAATCATATTTAGGATTAAAATAATTTGTGAAGATTTAACTAGGATCTCTCTAAACATAACCAAAATAATAGTGGTTATTAATTTACTATATTATTTAGATAACATTTTAACAATCAATTCACTAATACACCCCCCATATTAGACAACTATTTATTATTAATGAAAAAAACCTTTTGACCCAATAATAATGAATAATTATATATCTATTATCCTCAAAACATCAATAAACTACTTGAAATATTACTATAATTCCCAGAGAATCAAACTATTGAAAAAAATGAAATGGCCAACGTATTTTTGTAATAAAAAATGTGAGTCTATTTATTAATATAATTATTCAAAAAATGATTTAAAAGATGATTTTATATTAGAAAAATACCATGGTAATCTTCTCTCATATTAGTGGATTAAATTTATTTTTTAGAATACTACGAAAAAACATGGGGTATTAGGTCTAGACATGGTGCCACGTGTGACAATATATATAAATACATATTGGTAAATGATAACACCAAAAATGTGGTGTTTTTTCAGGATCCTATATATAATAGTATGTTATAGATTTAGGGAAACATTACTGTGTAAGGGGTAGTTTCACTATGAAACCCTAAACATGCTGTTAAAATTAATGTTATAGTTTTTGAGGGGATTACAACATAGTGATATGGACTACATAGTGAATAATTTTATTATGGTGTAATATATGGTGGGTTCATCTGGGAAATAAATTTTTATATCATGGTTATAAAATGAGGATGTGGATTTGTTCTATAAGACATTTAGTCGAACAGTATTTTGTCCACTGGAGTGGAATTTTATCTCCACTACCGACATGAACATGTTATAACAGACCTCGTATTTATTTATTAGTTGGTACATTGAAAATTAATTTATTTTTATTTTGGAACCCTCTTCATGTAAAATGAATCAATATACATAGATAGAGCTTAATAGAAACTATTTTTTCATTCCCATGCATTTTAACCATTTTATTTCAGTCCATTAAGTGTATTTCTTCATAAAGATTTGAGGAAATTATATCACACCCAGTTATTTTATCTTTCTACCATAAATTCCTTATTATTGTTTTTATAAAATGCTTTGTGATAGGAATTACACCAGACTATAGTGAAATCATGTACTCTGATTGGTTATCCATTGGTTGTGCAAAGAAATGTTCTTAAAATTGAAGGTTCATGCCACTATTCATCACTGATCATGAGGTATTTTTTTCCCGATTTATATACAGTTATTAGTTAATTTGGTAGGACAGTGGTCATTGAAAATTTATTGTGAATTGATGATCAATAAATGATTATTTTTTAAGGAATCTATGGTGTATACTATTGGTTCAGTTATATTATTATGACACTATTATTCTACTATGATTGTTTTATCTTGTTTATTCTAATTTATAAATTTAATATTGAATGATTTTATATTTGGTGGTTGATTTTTTATACATTATATCGAATCATGGGACTTATAGAGACTATATTGATCATGTATGATTATTATAGATTAACATTTGATGTATTTGGACATTACATTACATAGTATCTTCCCCATGATTTGAATTTATATTTATATTCTTTTATTATTATAATAATTATAATGATTGTATGGATTTTTTATTCAAAACAACTTATTGGAATGTTCATATGTTATATTAATATTTTTCAATGACAACATGTCTTGTTATATATTTCATTTGTGGTTCTTTGGTCATATCAGTTTTGGTGACCCTATTTATAGATAGTGTATATATGTGAGTGGATTTTGATTATATTTCAAATAGACTCATTTTTATTTCCAAAATATAAATTAACAAGGTAATGGACTTAATACATCATTTGTAATGGAAAATTGTTATTTTTTATATTGATTTTTTATTTTGATTTCAAAATAAAACAGTTATCTGGAATTGCATTTTAAAGTAATGTTGATGTTCTTTATGTGAAGTTGTTTTGGTAGTTTCAACCTCATGTGGGTGAAACCATGTTTCCTAAGGATTCTAAATTTATATTGATTATTTAGGAATACTGTTTTCTAGTATGTTTTATGTGGGTTGATCATGTGGTATGATAATAGTAGATCTATAAGAGAGACATTCAGCTAAGAGATGTCTTGATTAGACTATTTGAGATTATTATTAGGTTCCCTGATAGTTTAAATATTTTGAAAAATTAAGGACATCAATGGTGTGTGAGGTTAATTGATATTAAGTGAGTTATGGGTTAATTTTATTCCTTGGTAGTATTTTATTCTTGGATTTAATGGTCGGTGGAATGGACTCTTTATATTTTTTTTTGTGAGTGCCTAGACTCATCCTTAATTGTAGAGATGAGAATTTATTCTAGGGTACTTAAATTAAGGGTTTCTAAAAAATTTATGGGAGGTGTAAACAGTGAAATAAATCGCTAATATTAGGGAAAACTTACTATGGGTGATTAGGGATTCTTCCCAATGGTGTTTAGAAGTGGATGGATAGTTTCTCTATAATAAGCCACGATATTATAAAAGGATAATCATGTTTGATATCCTATTTGAATGAAAACATAAATTTAGATAATGTAACACCATAATATTCACTACATATATATTTTTAAATAAATACATCTCCTTAGAATAATTGAACTGTAAAAAACACTTAGTTTGAACGAAATAAGATACACAATTAATATATTATTATTGATACAATTCTACTTTAAAATATTCATTATGTTGGTGGGTATAAATAGTAATAAAAAAATTAGTAAATTTACCACTTTTTAATCATGTATAAAATAAATTAAATTATTATCTATTCATTTGAAAAAAAATAAAATCACTTTATTGTGAAATTAATGATTTTTTATAACTATATTTTCTTAAAAAGAAATTTTGACACTTTTTGACCACATAATATATAATAAATTTTTATTAAAATAATAACATTTATTTAATGTAATAATCCCCTTTTTTGACATCATATCACCAAATTTACTTAATGGTTAATTTTTGGGTTTTTTTGAAAAGTATCATTTTTTGATAAACATTCGATGGTATATAATATTAATTGAAAACATTATTTTAAATAAAACTATTAGTAAACTGCTATTATAAATTTAATTAATTAAAACAAAAAATTATTTCAATTGTATATCTTTATATCCTTTTTATGTCATTGGAATCAGTATTATGTAAAATTTCGATATAATATTACTGTGATTTTTTAGATTTTATCATTGAAAACCTCATTTTTTGTCACATCTATAAGAAAAAAAAATTAATTAAAATCTCTCGATTATGTGAATTAATTTTTTTACAATTGATTTAATATTTTTAGTAATAATAAAATATATTTTCAAAAAATGTAAAATTAATTAAATACCATTTTCAATAATGAAAATAATAAAAATTAATAGAGCACCTTGGACCCTTTATGAATATTGAAAATGTGGTTAACAATTATTCATTACAAAAAATACAAGTGTGAAAGTCACCTCACTTATAAAAGGACAATACTATACTTTATTTCTAATACCTAATAATAATTTTGGGATGGATTATACAGATAAAAATAACTTATATAATTCCATATTTTAATCCTAGAATACTCTTTTTGGTCGTATAGTGATTTTAGAAAGACAATACATATGATTTTGATGTGTTGGTCTGAGAATAAGAAATATTCATAACTATACATTTTTCATTTATTTCAACTTCCAGTTACATCATATATTCTTATTTTATTATTATATTATATAAAAAATATTTACTGAATATTTAGATTTTATAATTTTATGACCATTATGTATATCCTTATCATCTTTTCTCTACTGGGAAACGACAACATCACTCGGGTATGCTGCATCACTAACTAATGTCAAATGTTTTCAATAAACACCAATCACTGTTAGATAAAATTATGTCTACAAAGTATAATATAATATTTATAACATTGTTTTACCTAATGAGTAATTATATCATATATACCTTCTTTTTTTACAATCCATTTGGGATATGAGAGCGTCCCGTGTTTCGACGGTGGAACACTGAGCATCAAAGTAATGTGTTTTTTAGTTACACTTTAAATAGAATCAAATAAGTATACATATAATTAATATTAATTATAAAAATCAAATAAATTATTTTCTAATTACATATTTATCATTATAAAAAATTAATATATCATTTTCATTCTTACTTTTCACTCAATGAAATATTATAACATCATTTGGGTATGTGTACACAACTGCCTTTATGAATCGATATGATGATTTGTCATTATCACACCTAGTGGATGATTATATAAATGAATATTTAGTGATATTACTTTTGAATTATATATTTAGTAGCACTATCTAATGATAAAACATCAATTAAATCCTTTCAATAATGAAAGTGGAAAATTAAAAAAATTACTCTTGCAAATGTATTGGGCATCGTCTCTATAATCATAACATACTTCATTTGTAGAATAAATCATTCATGGTTGGTCTTTAAAATATAAATAATTTGTATATATGACAATTATTTAATTACTATTATTATTTGGTTATGTTCAAATAAAGTCTTCAGAGACAAATATTTGACCTACTGATGTCATTTTTGACACATCAATCAAATATCATAAAACAAGATAATGTTTGGCTAATTGCTTAAATAATTAAATAAAATCAGGTTAAAAAGTGAAATAAATGGAAAAAAACATGAAAATTTTGTTATGAACTAATATAATTGAAATATGTTTATTTCTTAGGAAGATTAGGAACCTACATGATTAGTCCGAGTTAAGGTAAGGTACTTCATCTCAATTTCCCTTCATTGAGGCATATTATATTGTTATAAAAAAATTTCATTATATGAACTATTTACTACCCCTTTTAAAATAAATTAATTTATTCCTTATTAAATTATATAATTTAGAGTTTCAATTCAAATTATATCATTCAATGGTATTATGACATAATTGTTTCCACGAGGTGATTAATTTTACACCATGATTTATTTTCATTTGATAATATTACTTATTCATTGTATTTTACATTCCATGATTATTTCTCCAATGGATTATAATTATGACATTTTAATTAAAATTTATATAGGTGAATTTAAATTTTATACAACATATATGTTCATTGAATAATAATTACATCAATGTGATGAGATTTGAAATGGTTTATTTCACAATGTCACTCTAATAGAGATTGTTTATACTTTAATTTTAGTTAAATGTAATTATTCTTGTCATGACCAGTCCCTCTGGGGACCATGCCTTGACTCCCCATGCCCACCTCCAATAGGCTAGTGGCTGGTGACTTGCACCAAGTAGGCATATTACTAACATGGGAGTCATTGAATATGTACCTGTACACATACACACATCTCCAATCCCACAATGCTGAAATGTAAAAACCACTAGGGGACATTAAGCATGCATACAACTAAACCCAACCAATAGATTGTGATAGAAAGTAATGTACTAAATGTAAACTATGCCAGACTACAAGTCCACTAAAAACAAGAGTCTGAAAACTAAAAAGTCCAACCTACAAACCCAAGGAGGTACTAGGAATGATGCTCGTAGGCGTAGGAACACCTCAGCCAGTAGGGATCTTAGAATGCTTGGTCCTGTCCTGGTCTACCCATGACTATGTCAAAAGGCTGCTCGTCTGCCCAAGACATGACATGTGTGGGAAAAGCCCATGCAGTGTTGAGTATAACAATATTCAGTAGAGGACCCCAAAAAAGACAATGCAATACACAAAGGAAAGGTACAGTAAGCTCATAAAATATGTATATTGAACATATAGAATGAGTAATAAAAAATGTCTAGATACTCAAAACCTAGACCTCTAGTCAAGGGACAAGTCACACAACAACATACCCCCACTTGGGATTTAGTTCTAAAATTCCACGAAGCACTCATCCGGGGGAACTCATTCATTGAGTCGGATAGCTCTGATGACGTCCGTTCGAGAAGTACGGTATGTCGTGAAAGTTCAGAAGAGATAGATATACTCATTTAGGGAGAACACACTCTTGAGTGGGGGAAGATCATGATACATAGTTGAGGATCCCTGCCAGGGCTAGGGTGGATATCGCGACTCATCCAGATTCACCTTATATGTAAATGATCAGTTCCATGTGGAAGTAGTCATGTCGATACCGGACTCTACCTAGGGTCAATAATAGATAGAGGATCTCACCCTAGGCCTCTCGGAGGGATACCCAACTCTATATCGGAAATTCCTGCTGAAGGGATCATACTCATGTATAAGGGAACGATACCTGGCCTTCAGGGAAACAAGAAAAATGGGCACTTACCCAAACAAAACATGTCCAAGACATGGTGGACAAGAAGATTAAGCAATGTAATGAGAAGTACGAGACATATAGAAGTTCCAAACAACATGTCTTCAGACCCCGAGTACATCCCAGGTACTACAACCCATGTTGCAAGGCTGGTCGTGTACGAAAGTCAGTACACATCGTGTAGTACAGATCACATGTCGTGTCTGAGTAACTGGGGTCGGCTCCGTGTACATGGTCGTGTGCCCATACATGGCTTTATGTCGTGTGCTCCATCCCGTGTAACGGGTACATGGGGTAACCCGTGTAGCTGGACTAGTCTAGCCATGTGGTGGTGCTCACGACTGTTTACTCCATCCCTTTTTCGGGTATCGCTTGAGATACATGTCAAGTCCCACGTAAGGACCCACACACTGTTTTCTTCTATGAAAACATCGTTTCATCACTTCATGCATCACGGAACCCTAGCGACCACTAAGCTAGTACAACACGGCGTGTTCTTTTGGGATACACGATGTGTTCTTATGAAATTTCCAGAACTAAGGTTCTTCATCGCCTCACCTCAGGGATCCTCCAATCCTCGATCCAGACATTCGATTGTCGTGAAACGGAAGGGATGAGGTGTCCCGATCCCTATAATGCCAATTTCGCTAGTTTAGGCCCTCCGATTGGTCCTGAAAATGCGTTCTGATCCACCCGCATGAAGAATGCTCGAATAAAGAGAAATTCCAAATGGTGTCGATTCATCTCCCACCATTATCGTCACATCTCCCAAAGGTTTCCATGATGTCAGATCATTAATTTGGGATCTTTGCGTCGCAAAACTGATGTGTAACAATCCATTGTTCATCACCCTTCAAAGAACACGAAAAATGCACGAAAAAAAGAAAATGGGAAATAAATACAAAATAAAATCGAGGAACAAACCCCACCATAGTTTGTCATGGCTCTTATCAGCTCCCATTAGTAGGTTCAAACTAAGCAGAATAAAAAAAACTCTAACATTGATTAATTTCCCGAGATCAACCAAATATAAAACATCCCACAAAAACGTATGAATCTTCGTACCAACCGTTTCATGGGATGACCCTCTTTCTTCACTGAATCCAGTAATGGGGATGATAATTTAAATAAAAACACCTACCTCAATTCAGTGTAATGATGATCAATGTGTCGAATTTTTTGGCGAGGTTCGCCGATTTTGAAGTGCGTCAATTGCTCGCGTCACTGTCATCTGCCAAGAGGTTCTCCTCCAAAGCTATAACGTAAAATCCTCAAATTTTTTTCGGGTTATGTGTCTATCCCTGCGAACTTTCCATAAGAAGATATTTAAAGAGGTGGAAACAAGTTCATTTTGAAAAAAGGAAACAAAATATAAAAAATTATTATTTTATTTTTTTCCCTTAAAAACGTCCCGAGAACTAACTCTTGCAGCTGACCCGTGTCAGTCGATTTTAGGACCAACCTAAGGTAATTTTTCTGCTCTAAACATAATAGTGCCCTCAAAATTCCGATCTAGGAACATATTTATAATATATTATACATTTATAGTAAACATGCTCATTTCACTTTTTGAAATTGCAAGTTATTCAATCATTTATTCAGGGAACACCGGGCCACGAAATCACATGCCGTATAAAGAGATGGTCTTGAAATAATTCCACATAATATTTGAAAATAATACACAAGAATATATGAGACATTTCATTCTCCCCCACCCCCATGGGGATTTGCCGCACCGAAAAGCCAAAACAAGAGCTACTCAAGATGATGTGGCTACTGGGCATAGATCTGAGTCTCCCTCTCCCACACGCTATACAGATGATTCCCATGCTTCAACCAAATGGACACCAAGGGAATTGATCACCCAAGAAGGATCCTCTCCTGCTGATCCTTGATATCCATCGAGTACCCCGCAAAAGTCACTCCATCCTCGATGTCAGGCTCTCCCCAGTCAATGACGTGCGATGGGTCATGCACGTACCTCCTAAACTGCGACACGTGGAAGACATCATGTTCTAGGTGCAACTGTGGCGACAGAGCTAGGTAGTACACCACATAGCTAACTCTGTGAAGTATCTGGAATGGTTCGATGAACCTTGGAGATAAATTTTCTCCCCTGAAAAATCATTGTAACCCTCGTCAAGGTGAGACCCATAGAAAGACATGGTCTCCCTCCTAGAACTCTAGAGGTCTCTGTTTCCAGTCAGCATAAGACATCCCCTGGCCTTATGCAGTCTTCATCTACTCTCGGATGATCTGAACCTTCTCAGTGGTAGCTCGCACAAACTCTAGACCCACGAGTGCAGACTCTTTGAGGTCAATCCAGCAAAGCGGTGACTGCCGAGGTCCCCCATATAAACCCTCTAAAGGTGACAGAACAATGGTGGAGTGGTAGATGTTGTTGTATGAAAACTCCATCAGTGGTAGGTGGTCCTCCCAACTGTAACCAATTTAAATGATATAGGCCCACAACATATCCGCTAGAACCTAAGTGATACTCTCTATCTACCCATCATTATTGGGATAGTGTGACTTGCTCATGAGTAGCTGAGTCCCAAAACTCTCATGCAATCCCTTCCACAACCAAGATGTGAAGAAAACATCTCGATCTAAGACTATTGATGAAGGGAAGCCATGAATCCAAAATATCTCCTACATTTAGTGGAATCTCAATAACTATATGGAACTCTTCTCCCTGATAGTTAGGAAGTGAGAAAACATGGTGAGGTGGTCAACGATCGCCTAGATAGAATCATACCGCTTTGACATCCATGGTAAGCCCGTCATGAAGTCCATCGATATTCCATCCAACTTACACTCTGGAACATCTAGGGGGAGCTAATACTACTGGAACCTGGTGCTCAGCCTTTACCTTCTGGATTGTAAGCCATCGAGAAACGAACTCGGCTACTGCCTTCCTCACGACGGACCACCAGAACTGTCGTCAGAGATCTTGATACATCTTTTTCACTCCATGATGTACCGCCAAAAAGGATGTATGAATCTTCCTCAGGACCTCCTCTCATGATGCCATTGGTACAATAGTGCGTCCTAGGAAAATAATTATGTTCTCCCCACCTTACGTCTATCCATCGGGATCATGACTTGTGGATAACTAATCATGTAAATCCTCACAGAAAACATCCTCATTTGTGCCTCTCTATCGCGCAGTAAGATTGAAGGGGTGAAAAACATCGACTGAAGGTAATTCCCATCTATATGTCCAAGAAAGATAACCACAACGAGGCTAACTGCTCTATCGCTTCACTCAACAGTTTCACGCTCGACCTTCTTCTATGATAATCCACAACCTTGTTACCCATCCCAAGTGTATATATGATCTGGATATCATAGTCCTCGAGGAACTCTGGCCAATGCATCTACCTCAGATTCTAGTACTTTTACAAGAAGATGTACTTGAGGCACCTGTGGTCGGAGTAGATAATTAATTGCTCGCCCATAAGGTTGTGTCACCACATATTCAACTCGGAGACTACAAATACCAACTTGAGATCATGTGTCGCATTGTTCTGCTCAGGTGGCCTATGATGGTGTGAACCATAATAAATCCCTGCCTATCACTAAATCAGGACAAAACGAATCCCATTCCCTAATGTGTTGCAGAAAACTAAATACTCAACACCCTCTTCAGGTAATCTCAAGATCAGGATGCTCATCAAACTCTGACTCTATTGCTCAAAACCCTACTTGGACTTCTCCATCTATATGAAGGCTTGTCCCTTCCTGGTCAAGGCTGTCATCAAGTGCTGATATTATTGAAAAATCAGGAATGAATCTCTGGTAATATCCTTCCAACCCATGGAAGATCCGCACCTCCGTCACGCTCCGAGGTGGCTCCCTTGCAAACATTGGTTCCACATTGGCTGGGTCCATAGCTACACCATCTGTTGAGATGACATGTCCCAAAATGTGGACCTCCTAAATCCAGAACTGGCACTTTGAGAGCTTCCGATAAATCCAATTTTCTCGGAGTACGTCTAGAACCATCCGCAGGTGTCTCATGTGCTCCTCCTATGACACCGAGTACACAAGGATTTCGTCAATGAATACCACTATGAACTAATCAATGTACAACCGGAATATCCAGTTCATTATTCCCATGTACAATGCGGGGGATTTTTTCATGTCAGAAGGCATCAACAAGCACTCTTAGTGAACATAGAGGCATATGAATTCTATCTTCGGTATATCCTCGCCCCATACTCATAACCTGTGATAACCTGATTTATGGTCAATCTTCAAGAACCACCATTCCCCTCTTAGCTGATCGAAGAGTTCATCGATTCTTGGCATTGGATACTTTTTCTTCACCACCACCTGATTCAGGCTCCAATAATCCACGCACAACCTCAAATTCACATCTATCTTCTTGGAATAAAATACTTCAGCCTCCCATGGTGAAAAACTACGTCTTTTGAAACCATTTCTATATAAATCCTCCAAATTCACCATCACCTCACAAAGCTCTGTGGGTTCCATCCGATATGCAGATGTGGAAATAGTTGATGTCCTGGGGTACAAGTCGTTCGGATGTCGATTTCCCGATGGGGAGGTAGTCCTGGAATATCATCAGGAAAGTGGTCCTTGTACTCAGACACTACTACTAGGAACTAGGAGCTCATAACATGTACTTCTCTATGGGAAAGGCTATCCAAAACATGTTTGACCAGATGCACCATCCTATGTATGAGCCCATTCTGTGCTGCCGGGGACTCGTTTTCTCCGACAAATGAAAACATCATCCCATCACTACGGACACACCGCACCCTTTGCTTAATGAATTTAATCTGGGAATGGACCGAAGAAAACCAATCCTATATGATAATGAAGTCATAATCCCTTGAGGCTACCAGAAACAGGATCCAACTGACACTCTCACCTTCAAGGGTAAGATCACATTGTCTGCAAAGGTTTTTGATCCTCGAGTCTCCTCCCATAGGTGTCTCCAAGCATAAGGATCGAGTCAATGACTCTACCAGAAACTCAAGGTATCGCATAAGACATGTGGTGATGAGGGAATGAATGGAAACTGTGTCTATATGTACGAAAACTATGGTATTGAAGACACATATCGTACCTCGAATCATCCATGGAGTCCTCGGGTCGTATGCCTCAATTGTATACAACAGTCCCTGCCCCTGTCCCCTAGCTCCATGGGCTGGGTGCGGACCTCCTGTGGGTGGTGGTAGAATTAGATCGAAGTGTCTACCCCCACTTGAATCTCACCCTGATTTTCTACCACATCCTCCGCCATGAGGGTCTCTCTGCTCCACTATCTGCCTTTGTCTCGGTGGTCCATCCATTGCCTCCCTATCAGCAGTTTGACGGGTCAGACAACCTATAAAGAGATGACCCCTACAGTCGCACAAGTAGCACTGCCTCTCCATAGGCGGACCAGATCCAGACTAAGAGCCTGATACTCTCGATACCCTATCTTAGGTCCTCCTATAATGTATCCCATGTCGTGATCCCTATTCCTGCTGTTGGATCCCTGCAGCTAAGATCTCCGCACCTGTCTGCCTACAGCAGACTGCCGCCATCTGTCTCTGCTCCAATAAGAAGCTCTCGATCACTAAGTCTTGGTCGAGCACTCCAGAATTAGTAGAAATTCATAGAGGCAAGACATTATCTCAGATGTCCCTTCATATACCTCGCTCGATGGTCTGAGCCATGATGTACTAATCCATGACCATGTCCATTGAGTACCACGCAAGGTTTGTGAACCTCAATTAATAGATAGCTACCGTCAAACAGCCCAATGAGAGCCAAAGGAGCTCCTGGATGTGAAATTATTTCAGTGTAACTAGGGGAAAATCCTCCCTGAATAGTCGCTCAAACATTGTCCACGAAAGAGTCTCCTCGTCATGAGTCTATGTGTCGAGACGCCATCATCGTCCTGCCGAACCCTGAAGAAGGCTCACTCCTAGGATCACCATCTGGTATGCTGATTTCCTCACAAGATAGAATGCTCTGGTCCCTGTCTCAAGCCAGTCCATAGCCACATGAGGGTTCAACATTCATTGGGACCTCAGGGGTCTCTTTCTCTGGAACTCATGGAGGGCGTTCAGCCTGCTCCCCTCATCGGCTGGTATTGCAGGTACCACGGGCTGCTGCACTGGTGGTTGTATATAAGGTGCACCACCTGGAGGAAACACCTGGGGAATTGGTCCCCATATTGAAGCCCCGTCACTGAGGGGGTCATCCTCCTGATTATGCTTCTGAATCCTTGAATGTAAGTGTCATGGAGGCATCCTGTTAGGAAACAAGATATACCATGGTTAGCAAGTATATCTGGATAGCTGACACAACGGACATGGAAAACACAACTCACTCCTACATGTTTCATGTACCATTTTTTTATTTCCCTGAAACTAGTGTTTTCATGTACCATGTCGAAAAAAGTTTATCAGTGTCCTGGTGTATGGATACGTCATCCACTCGCACCAACACTGGAGTCTAATGTTCGAAAGCCATGTTCGAAACACTTAACATTGTTTCCCCAAACCAATATCACATACTCTTGTTCCTAAGGTTCAACCGACCCCCTATGATACCACTCTGTCACGACCCATCACAATGGGGCCCACACTGTGACTCTCCAAGACCACCTCCAATAGGCCAGGGGCTGGTGACTAGCACTGAGTAGGAAAATTAATAACATAGGATGCATTTCCTAAGTACATGTAAACACGCACATCCAAGACCACAACATAGAAATGTAAAAACCACTAGGGAACAAAAAACATGCATACAACTAGACACAACCAACAGAGTCCAACAGAAAGTGATGCACTAAATGTAGAGTATTCCAGAATACAATCCAACCAAAAACAAGAGTCTTAAAACTAAAATGTCAATCCTATAAACACAAGGAGGTACTGGGATTTTTTCTCTTATCCATAGACACACCTCACCCTATAGGGAACTCAAAAAGCTCGTTCTGGTCCTGGTCCGCCCTGGACTATGTCAAAAGGATGCTTGTCTGCACATGACACGACATGTGTAGTCATAGCCCGTGCATGGGTGAGTATAACAATACCCAATAGAGGTCCCCGAAAACCACAAGGCAATACACAAATGAATGTTATAGCTAGCTCTATAAAATATGTCTACTGAAAAATTAGAAGAGTAGAATAAAATATACAGATACTCAAATCCCATAACCGTAGTCTTGGGACAAGTCACACAACAATATATCCCAACTAGGGATTCAGTTTTAAGATTCCACGAAGCAGTCATCTAAATGAAATCACTCCACGAGTCAGATAACTCGGATGACGTCATTTCGAGAAGTACTGCCTATTGGTAATGGACTTGGTAGATTGATACACTTATTCAAGGAGAACACACTCTTGAGTGGTGAAAGATCGTGATACATAGATGAGGATCACGTCCAGGGCCTTGGCAGATACCACGAATCATCCAGATTCACCTGATAGGTAGAGGATCGACACCCTGTAGAAGTAGTCATGTTGATATCTGACACTACCTAGGGTCATGAATGGATTTAGGATCTTGATCCGAGCCTCTCGGATGGATACCCAACTCTATCTCGGAAAGTCCTTCTGAAGGTATCATACTCTTGTAGAAGGGAAGAATACATGACCTTCAGGGAAACTAGAAATAGGGGAACTAACCGAAATGAAACATGTCTAAGACATGGTGGATAAGAAGATCAAGCTATTTACTGAAAATCAAACGATGTGTAGAAGTGGTACATGTCGTGTCTCTTGAACCCTGGTGCTGCAAGTGTACTAAGGCCTGTGTCCCAATGTTGGTCGGTTAGGAAAGATAGTACTTGGTGTGTAATACAGATCACACGATGTGTCTGAGTAATTGGGGTCAGATCCGTGTACATGGAAATGTGCTCGTACATGGCTTTATACCATGTGTTCCATCCCGTGTTACCGGTATCGCCTGATATATATACTGAGTCCCTCATAAGGAACCACACACCGTGTCCTTTGGAGAACACATTGTTTCATCGCTTTGTGTATCGCGGAACACTAGCATCTACAGAGCTGGTACCACACGACGTGTTCTTTGGGGATACATGTTGTGTTCTTAATAAATTTCCAGAACCGATGTTCTCTGTTGCCACACCTTGGGGCTCCTCTGATCCTCGATTCGGCCATCAGATCATCACAAAACTAATGGTTTGAGGTCTCCTGATCATCATGAAGCTGATTCTGTCGGTTTCGAGCCTACGAATGGCCCTAAGAATATGTTTTGAATCACCCGCATGAAGAACACTCAAAGAATGAGAAACCCCGAACCGTGTTGATTAGTCTACTTTCATTTTTCTCTCCTCTACACTTGGTCATCATGATGTCGGATCTCTAATTTGGGATCGTTTCATCGCAAAATGGATGCGCAATGATCAGTTGTTCTTGACCCCCTAATGAAACCGAAGAACTCACGAGAAAAGGAAAATGGGAAAGAAATCCATAAAAAATCGAGGAACAAACATCTGATGTCATTAATCACGATGTTTTTCTGGTCCCATTAGTAGGTTCGAATAGAGTAGAATCAAAATAATAATTTAACATGGAATAATTTTCTGAGATCAACCCAATAAAAACCCTCCCGCAAAAATGTACGAATCTACGGATCATCCTATTCGTAGGTTGACCCCTGTTCGCTGTTTAATCCATGAATGGGGAAAAAAGTTGAAATAACCACCCCTACATCAATTCAGGGTATGAACAATTTTTGTGTTGCGTTCGTTGGTGAGGTTGTTCGATTCTGAACTGCGTCGATCACTCCCATCGACGTTGTCCGCCAATAGGTTCTCCTCCAAATCATTAATGGCCAATGATAAAATTTTGCAGGGTTATGCGACTAACCCTACAAACCTTCCATAATTAGATATTTAAATAGGAGGAATCTTGGTCCCTGCGCAAAAAGGAAATTAAATGAAATAATTTTTATTTTTATTTTTTTTCAATTAAAAACGTCCCCAAAACAAACCCTTGCTGTTGACCCACGCCGGTCTATGTTAGGCCCCACCTAAGGTAAAGTCACAGCATTGAATGCAACCGTTCCCTTGGATTTCTGATCTGAGCACCCATTTAAAAGATATCACACTTTTATAGGAAAACCGCTCATGCATGCCGTTTAAAATTTTAATTTATTTCAAACATTTACTTCGTGCACTCCGGGACTCAGAATAGCACGCCATCGAAATGTATGGTCTCAAAATAAATCCATATAATATTTCAAAATAATATACAAAAAATTTGAGACATTCCAATTATAACATCATATATTAGTTCACATTAACTTCATAATTATTTGTTTATGCATGATATTTTAATATAATAATAGCACATTTACAGTTTTTATACATAATGTAAATTCAAACATGTGTTTATGAAAATCAGACTTCATGTCTCTCTTCGATTGGAAATCCGATTTTCTTCCATATATCTGATTAATAAAAATCTTTTCATTTTTTTTATAAATTCCAAAATAATTTATTAAATTTATTTTTACATATTTTCACATTTTAAAACAAATGAAAATAATCATCATGTTATTTCCAAAATAAATATCATTTTCTTTTTATTAGAAATTTTAAATAAATCATTGGTTGGATGTGTACAACATGAAGAGAATTTCCTGATGTCACTACCACTAAATTTGTGATAATTTATTTAGAATTATTTTTAATTTATTTTATTATAATTTTATTTCTAAAAATATTTATATAATGTGATTTTATAGGATAAAAGGTTATCTTCCTAAAATAAAAATTAGATATATTATTAGGTTATTTATATTAATCAATAATACCAAGCCTCTATTGTACATATTATTTATTTTGGACATTTTTTAATGATACAATATAAATTACATCTAAACATGGTTTATGGTTATATTTACTATTAATGCACCAGGATGATTTCATTTTTATTCCTGTTGATGGTTTATGATTAGGAATATTAATTTGTGTAATTAATACCATTTATTCTGCTACATTTTCATTATGAATGTCTATCTTCATTATGTTTCACCCCTTTTATATAAGAAATGAATCAGAGTTAATAAGTGACTACTGGGCCTAGTTATTGATAGCCCCTCGAGACATAGGTAGGTCTTATAAGACAAACTAGATTGGGTCTTGGTTGTGGTCTTGCCTATTTATTTATAAGTCTTGGAAAAATTTATCAACAGTATGTTTTGGATATCTAGAATTACATATTACATCATATTTAATTCACTTATTAGTATTACACTACATTATTCGATTAGTTATAATATTCATGTTTATGTATTCTAGATCATGTGATTATTTATATAGAAGTATTTGATCAAACATATATTCATGCATTATTATAATCTTGTTATTGGTTAAGTGGTATGAATTTCATTTATTTATCTTTAAATATAGTTCATTACATATTTATTTATATATTTTGTTTTAGTATGACACTTAATATTCATCACATGTCAATCATTTCTTATTTTTTTTATTTTTCTGAGGATACTAGTATGTGTTTTGTGATCGATATTGAGGGATACACTAAATGGAATAATGGATTTCCCAAATAAAATACATTGTTTAATATAGGTTTCAAATTTAATAATATTATTACATATTTATTTAGTCTAACATGATTTCTATACTATTAAATTGTCTAGAATTAAATTAATAATATTTTATGCAAATGTAATAATAGATACATCAGCTCTAGCCTACTAGGGTTGGGGTCAATATTGTTAGTATCAAATAAAGGATAGTTGAAGCATTGGGAACTAGATTTATAAAGACATAGAGTATTGAACATAACTATATGATTTAAATGGGAATATTTATATAAGAAAATAATTATATTGTTGTATGAAGTGATATGTATGTTATTTTCTAGAAAATCCATCCCTATATTGATAATACATGGTGAATTGGATCTGGAATAAATATACCTAGGGGTAAAAACATCAAAAAGGTCTCATTTGGATTTTTTTAATCATTTCATGGTGCATTAAATTAGGCCTTACTATGAACCTATTGGGCCACTCTTTGGGGATATACATAGGATTAATAACATTTTATTTAGATATAATTATGATGTAGTGGAAAATAAATATATCCCCAATGAAATGATGTTTATTATTATGATATTTTCATCATATAAATTATTAAATTTATGTTAATTGTTTCCTTATATTGAAATTATACATTATATTTTATAATTTTATGATCTAATCTTTTATAGGATATGGTTATAAATAGTTAATAAAAAATAATGGGAATTGTGTCAATGCACATTCCACGTATAGGGATTTCAACCCATGGCATGATAATGATGTTAGAGATAGAAATGATAAAATAATAACCTTATTAGGGAGTCTAATTATGATTATGAATAATATATATTCATTTATATAACATCCTTTTATTTCCCCACATGGTTTAATTATGATAGTCCTCTTCTGGATTCTGCAACCTCCATATTTCAATGAAACTGACAATCCATTTTTTGCTTATTATTGAGTATGTTCCTTAGAGAATACATTTGTCCCTCAGGTATGTTTTGAATGGGAGAAATATTTCAAGGATTTATTATCTATCAAGAATATTGGTTTAATAGTTTGAATTAATAAAAAACAAATAAGTTGAATATAAAATAGAAAGAATGTAGTTGGAAGATTTTAGGCAATCTTGATTGGAAAATATTTTCTTCATGGGTAATATGTGCATAGGCAAATAATGTTCTTGAGTGTGAGATCGATTCGATTTGAAAATTATTCTATGTACGAAGAAAACATTAAAATGTTAGAAGAGGGTGTTGAAGACTACATATGTATTATAAATATGAAGAAATCTAATTTCTTTTATGGGATTATGAAATTATCCCAAGTTAACTAATAACCCATACATTACCTTCATACGATGATATTGTATAACGTGTTATTAAGAGAGATAAAAAACACTATATGTATTGTGGAATCAATGTGAATAAATATAATAAGTGGATGGTAAATTATAATATGGATCATATTAATAAGGTAATTAGTTATTTTCTAACATCTGATACATATGGAAGGAAACACCTTGGTCCATGTTTAAAATGAAAGGAGTCTGCCACATGTGTGGATAAAAAGGACACCTTGATTTGTATTTCAATGGAATGAATGAATATACCAATCTATATTGATTCAAGTGTATGATGATGGTTAATTAAAAAAAAAATTCCACATGCATCATCGGAATTTACCTCAATATATTAAAAAGGATAATGGTAATGATTATGTTTTTACTACTAATGAATTGGAATTATTAATTTGATTTTTTTGGATTCAATAGTTGTTTAATTTTATTATTCTGAACGACAATATTCTATTTTTAGGAATTAATATTTTTATAATATTTTTATTTCATAGTATTTCATTATTGATTTAAAATCATTGGATGAATGGTACTAGAAAAATTGATTTGGTGGAAAGAAGAGGCTATCAGAAAATACATTTTTAAGGAAGGATAACCCTTGTTATGACTACGTTGTTGATATAATAAAGAAATTTTTATGAAATAATGTTGGTGACACATAATTTTGTTACACAGTTGATGTTTATGCTATTTTTTGATAGTTTATTGACAATTCATATATATGAAATATAATTTAAAACATTATATTTTATTATTGGAAGCATGAATGTTTTCATAAAAATTTTATGGTTATACTATTATACACATATTTTGAATCTTAAATTTAGATTAAAATTATATTATATTGGTAATATAATATTTACTTAGTAACCATCCATCTAAATTTATCCACACCTATTTTTTATTAACATTAATGTTATCTATTTATGGGTTTTATTAAGAAGAAAAGTAGGTGTTAATAGATAGTTTTCAGTTACAATTTTGGTTCTATGAAATAAATTAGGAATATCTTGTTATATTTAATGGACCTTATGATTCTTTTATATTTAATTTTAGTTTTTCAGATATAAAAACTCATCTTTGATATTCAATTCATTTTTTAAGAAATGAAATGGAAAATTATTGGTGTTCAAATAAATGATTGATTTTTTCCTATGAAAAAGAAAAATATAATGTAAATAAAATTTAATATGTTCTAAATAAAGATTTTAATTGAATTATAAAATACCAGAAAAGTATTTCGAAACAATAATTTTATCCTAATATTGTCATTTTTAATGAATTAGTTGGACCCTTTACTCATTACATAATTGATTTTTTCTGTTCGCTAAACTTCTCTAGATAACACACTTTGTGGTGATAAATGATCTTTATCACTCCCTATTAATCATTGGGAGTTTTTATTCACTTTTATATGAATGTATTCATTTATCAAATATTTTATCCAATATTGAATCCAATTTTTGTGTTATTCCATATGACCATTTTATGTCTCATTATCTCTTATCGAGAGGTTGCTTTATCAACCCTTCTCATGGTAAGGGATTTCAATAATGTTATTATCAAATAACATGATGTTGATTTCCAAGTATGATATTAACTTATGAGGATATAATTTATTTATGGATGGATAATATAACCAAACATTTTTTTAAAAGAGGAACCCCATGTTTGATATCATAAATGACATGAATTATAATTATTATAAGATAATGTAACACACTAAGACTTTATGATATATTTATTTTTCAATAGATTAAATCTCTTTTCTGGCATCCAATTAACCAAATAGAATTTAAAGAAATGTGATACTATATTAAAATAAAAAAATATAAATAATACAAACTTAGCTATTATGATTTCATGTAGGAATTGTATAAGGTAAATTATGATCATTCTTTTTTTGCCGATGTAAAAAATTTATTCAATTGTTATTTTGTCATATGGTGTGAATATAACTTATAATTAAATTTTACTACTATTAAAAAATTTGTTTTAAAAGATAAATATCACTTATGAAATAAAGATTACAAAAATAGCTCAAGGTTTATTTTCATTTTTTTAAAAACATAAATTTTTTGATGAATAATGATAATTAATGTACATTAATTGAAAATAAAATTTTCATTAAATTATATATATAGAAAAATTATATTTTGAATTTTTTGACAGAAAAATTTGTTCAGTTTTATATCTTTTAATTAAATTTATTTCATTTTTATAATTTTTATATTTAATATTTATATGAAATCATTTTATACATTTAAAAAATTTCTCTTTGAAAAATAAATTATTGTCACATCTATGGGATTATTTTTAAATAAAAAAATTCCACTTATATGAAATGACATTTTTATAATGTATTCTGTATTTAGAATCAATATAATTATTATTATCAAATGATTCCAACATAATTTTTGACCCTAATGAATTGTCAACATAGTAAATTTAAGAAATATATTCTCCTTAGTAACACTATTGGGTGTCTCCCAGGAAATCATTGCCTCTATCGTCGCTAAATCTACTAAAACTCCAACCTCCGAAATTATGTGTCCAAGAATATAGATCTATCATATCATATACTAGCACTTCGAGCATGTCCAGAAAATCTGGTTCTCTCAGACTTATTCCAGGACCATCAATTAGTGAATCACATGATCCTCCCTGGATGCTGAGTACACCAAGATGTCATCTATAAAGGTCACTACAAAATAATATTGGTAAGGCCATAAGATCCTATTTATGAGTCCAATGAACATCACTGGGGTGTTTTTAATTTCAAATAGCATCACTAAGAACTCATAGTGAATATAACGACTTCTAAAATTCATGTTCATGATGTCCCATCTCATACATGAATCTTGTTATAGCATGATCTATTGTCTATCTTAGAGAACCATATCACTCCATTCAGCTGATTGAATAGATCATTGATCATTAGTATTAGATAATTGTTCTTCATAGACACCTAATTCGGGTTCTATAATTCCACACACAACCTAAATATCCTGTATTCTTCTTGGAAAACAAAAATGGGGTTGCCCATGGTGAAACACTGGGTCTCATGATTCCCTTAATATTTAATTACTCCAGTTGTACCCTCAATTCGTGAAGCACTACTGAACACATCTGATGTGAATGTGTAGATATAAGTGTCTACACATGGTATATGTCAATACATATCTCTAACACTATATGAGAAGGTCGTCCTATAATATTTTCTAGAAATTCATCTTAATACTCATCCATCACTACATGAATCTAATGACTCATCTCCTCTACTAAAACATGGTTCATACAAGCCAAATTATGTGTGATCGGCTGAACCTTATTTCATGTGAGTGATTCATACAATGATCAAGTATCTTAGGTGAACCTAAAATATCCGGTCTGAGTATGAAATGTGGTTTTCCAGTCTATAAACAAAACAATGTCATAAGGCATCTCTACTACCACCAAGAGATCCCAACTAAACGGCTTGCCCACAAGGGTAACAGAACATGATCGACAATATTGTGTGATCATCAAATCTCTTCATGTAGGACTCTCTAAGCATAGGTATCTAGTCAATGGTTCCACTAGAATCTACATGTCTCAAGCAAGGGTCATGGAGACATTTTTTTGAGTAGATGTCGTGTCTATGAGAACTGCAAAAAGGGTTGAAAAGGAACAGATTGAACTTCTAATCATCACAAGAGTCTCATGATTTTTTCCTACATCACCTAGATTTGGCCTCACCCCTGTCCACTAGTCCCAAAATCTTGGGTTTGATGACGTGGTGGTGGTGGTGATATTGCACCGAACCTCCGCCAACCTCCTTCAACTCATCCAGCTCATATCCCATATCTTCCACCTGGTAGAGATTCCTATTCCCACCTCTGCAATTGCCTCTGCGGTCCCTCAACTATATAATTTTTCATTCAAATGGTTGGTCAGATAATCTCTTTCCAGATTTATACGGCCACCACACGGGTAGTTCAATTTATCCTTCAGAAGACTAGCTCTGCACTAGGAGTATCACACCACTGACCTTGTTTCCTGGGGTCATCCCATGGACTACAAGACCTGCATGGGACACGTCCACATGTGTCAGCTACAGACTTCCAAAGACTCTTATAATTATCATCCAGTAGTAGCTCCCACTATTAATGTATTGCTTGCAAAAAATCTCACTACCAGTAGATTTCACTCCACCACCCTAGCATGCGTAGCAATGCTAAGGGATATCATAAACACCCCGATTTCTTGGATTAGCCCCCGATAAAAGGTACGAGCCCTAAATAATGGGTCATTCACCATGTCTTTAGAGCAGCAAGAATGATTTTTGAATCTCATCGAGTACTCTACTACTAATTGGATTCACTGTTTCAAGTGCAGCAGCTCCTATATACACAATGAGTGTAATGTCGCTAGAAAGAACTCCTGCCTTAAAGGGAACTTGATTTATACCTCAGATAGCATCACCACATATTGAGTCTGAGTCATCAGGATCCATTATCTCCCCACAGAGCCTTGAATAAGGTTCACAGATAATATTTCCATCTAGTTGATTGGATTAATTACTAAGTGTAATACTCTCTTCAACACTTCCAACCAATCCTCATCTACTTGAGGATCCATCTCATCTTAGAACCTGGGAGTTTGCTGCCCCTAGAACTCATACACTTCACTAATAATTCATGCATAATCGACTTGTAATTCCAGTATAAACTACTTATCTCTAGGTGATTTTATAGCTTCTACAACATCAGGAGGTGTTATCACTAGAGACGGTCTCTCCACTTACGCCTTATCGCTCAGAAGACCATCCTATTGGTCATGCCTTAGAATCCTGTCTGGAATTATTTTTGGAAGAATCCTAGAATATAACAAGATATACCACAAAAAATAGTGTATACATGGTGAGATGAATCAGACGCAATATGTACATGAGATAACACTAAATTATTATATGATTCATGAACCAATAATTCCCACTGAAAGTAGTGTTTCCATGTACCAAGTTAGAGAGTGGAATAAAAAGTCATAAGGTATGGATACGTCGGCTACCTCACCACCCTTGAATTCCCTTGGAAGAATTCCGAAATTGAAACACATAACACTATTTACCAAAAATAATATATAACTAAACACACTATAATACCTCTTTGTCATGACCCATCCCCCGGGGCATGTTCTGTGACTACCCCAACCCCACTTCTCATAGGCTTGTTGTTGGAAACTAGTTTCAAGTAGGAATATCCTAAAATTTGGAGGAATTTTCCTTAGAACCTAGATTAATACAACAACCTCTAATAAAAATATGAAACTGCAAACAAAAAGTAAACATGGATGGAAACCGCTACAAAAAATCCCTTAAATTAAGCTATAAAACTGAAATCAAAAGTGTCCCAAATAAAATCCCAACTATGATGGGATGGTGCAAGCTCATGGACCTCATCTATAGAAATACCTACCAGAAGGGTAGGTAATGTATGTTTTATGAATTTTACTAAAGCATACCATGCTTTTCTAGTCACCCTAAAGCACCCCCTTTGTCCAGCCCACCGCAAACTTGGTCAAAGATGCTGATCATCTACACTAGACACCATACATTGGGATGAATCTCATGAATCGGCGAGTAAAACAATACTCAGTAAGGACCCTAAACCAAAAAAGAATTTAAAAAAGTAAACCATAAAAAATCACACGAAGTATACCAAAAGGAAGATCACTATGAAATCCACCATGTAGACTACCATGGAGGAACATGTAGTGTATCATCTATGAGGTACACTCAAGAGACTCACTAGAGTCATCTCACACTATGTATAGGTCTATAGAACATAAACATGATTGTAATAATATTCCATAGTACCCTCAAGTAGTAACACGTGGAGAATTGATAACACATGGATTATAAATAACACACAGAGTTTCAGTAACACACGAAGAGTGGGTAACACATATAGTGTAGAAAACAGATGAAGTGTTGGTATGAAACAGAGTATAGGTGACACACAGATTGACGTCAAATACATGAGGACCATTAACTTGGTGGGATTGGGGAATACCGACATAGGCTTTGTAATGAAAATTTACAAGATAAGACACATTGTCTAGGTAAGTCACACATTCTAGGTAATCTAATTGATTTTTGGTAACAACTAGCCACAAGATTCCATACATAGAAAACTCAACCCGGGTGCACCTCTTCATAGAGATAGTATTTCAAATTCAAACTTCCACATAAAATCAACTAGAGTTTCCCAAATGGACTGCCTGATCACCAGGGTCCCAATGCTGTAAAACAGCTCATCAAATAGATCCACTATTTGATATTTATGATATTTTACATAAAAAGGTGCATGTGGGGTCCAGATATAGTCTGACCTGGTTGGACGGACCCGAACTAACCTAACCTGGTTCCCCAATTGACCCAACCCACCAGGTTTGACCAGAACCTCATGCTCGACCAGGTCCAATGGGTCCGAATCGGTCCTGGTGGGCTTGGACTGGCCTGGCAGCTTCAGCCATTCCTGCTCAAGTAGGGTAGTTAATCTAACCCATACATGGTGGATGCCACGTCCCATCCTATTCAAAGTGTCAAATAGCCATCTTCTATATGGTCGGTCATCGTGTGAACTTCTGCGCGGAAGTTGACGTGGGGACTGACTGGGTGATGTGGCTTGATGCCGCATTGAGTCGATCCCTCAATCGGCCATCGAGGAAGTGTCCTTGTCCCCCACCCATGGCCATTATACTACTGGGTCCTCCGCTACTAGCCCTAGAGACAACGACCTCCTTTGTTAGGTGTTTGTGCCACTACCTGTAGAAATCCTTCTACGGTTCGCCGATTGAAATCTGGTGATCCAATTTTCAATATAAAAGTACGCCTACGACCCTTGGGACACGTTATTCACTAGTGTGTGATCCTGATTATCTTTTCATCATACTATGGTTCTGATAATGTTTAGAACATCTTGGAAAATCCTATCGTGATCACGTGGGTCCATCCGTGAACAATACAAGGGCAAGGGAAAAGAGAAAAGCACAGGAACACAATTAAAATGGAACATATCCTTGTTCATGTAGGTCTTGTTCCATTAATGTTAGCAGAAATATGAATGATGAACAAAATTTTTTTTATTAAGGATTATTTTATTTTTATCCCTCATTTTTAACATTCCCGCAGGAACGAGCGATACACATGTCATCCTATTCATTAGTAATCCATGTTAATAATTAAATTTAAGAATGATGAATGGAATCATGAAGAACATAATCCCCATACCTAGAATGATTATCAATCATAGGAGATAATCATCTTTGATTATGATCTATCCATAAATTTCCATGATTAGTCTTTTTTTGGAATTCCTCATTCATCGTCGCTGAAGAGAGCTCTTTAATCTCCTTCCGGAAGGAAATTTTTCGTGGTCTAGGGATATTCTCTACTGTTATGAATTCTAATGATCCTCCCTTCCCATGATTAATTTATGAAATTTCATGACGTGTAACATCATTTTAAATGAGTTTCAACGTTTCCATGACACTGCATTTTAGCGTCACTGAGTTACTACAATGTAACATGGAAGCATCGTCACGAAATGATGAAAGAAAAATAAAATAGTCATTTAATGTTTATCATAATTACTCCTTAAAACCTCACAAATAGATAATCTACAATCAACCCACACCGGTCGAGTTTTGATCCTTCCTAATGAAATCATGCTACTCTAAACACAATGATGTCCTCATATTTCAAATCTTAGCACATGTTTAAACGCAACCAAAACCGACCGTGCACACTATTTTTAATAAAGATAAAATAGTTCATACATTTATTCTGAGAACCCTAGTCCAAAGAATCACATTCCATCTTATTTCGTTGTTTTGAATTAATCTTAAGTAATTTCAAAAAAAATTACATGGAAAATCTGAGACATTATATGAACATTATGTAATGTTATACCCCAAGATTTTAAAAATAAATTCAAATGCATGAATAACTGAGTCTAGTCATAATGAATATTTTTTTAGTATTTAGTTATTAACTATATGTTAGACATTACATTTCAACTTCTATAATTTGAATTCCTAAAAAGGTCATTTTCGATTATGATCAGTATGTTATTTGGAGTTTGATAGAACATACATGTTTTCCTGTGAATAGTAACTTACCCCTAAGAATAGTAATATGAACCTTATGAATAGTAAATAATATTATTATTTATTTTAATAAGGTTATAATATAATGTGATCTTGATTAATTTTTCAAGTTGATATAAAATGATTTGTGGTTTTAAAATTGAAATTTTTCAAATAAAATATGATTTTATTTAAAATTAAAATTAATCATAGTTAAAAATTTATTTTCAAAAAATGGACTTAATTCAAGAAATATTTATGTCAAAAATTTATTTTTTATGGGATTTATCATAGATAGATGAATTTTCAGTGAATAGTTAAAATCTAGTTTTAATGTTTTTAATGTTTAATAAAATCATAATGTTGTATTAATAATATAATATTTCTGGTCGACACATGAGGATTGAAATATTATATGAGGTGTCCCAATTTACAAATACCATGGGTAATCATTTTTTTTTTGAAAATAACAATAATGATGTTTCCATTGATATTTATTAAACACTCCCCCACATTCAATATAAATACTACCCTCAGACCCCCTCTTCCTCTCACTCCACTCCTGTTTAGAGAATTGTATAAATTCTGAAAAATCCTCTTACCAAGGCCCTTCCCCACGACTAATACCTACATGTCTCACCATAAGTCAAAAACCAAAGGCCTTAAGAAGGATCTAAAAGAAAATATATAAAGAGGTAAGAATCCTCTTTCAATTTCTTATAATATCTGTTCCATTCCTTTTCTTTTTTTATACACACATCCCATCCCCTTATGAAAAACACATGAAATCTGTAGAATCATATATATGCCTGATTTTTATCATTTAATGGAAAACAATTATCATGTTTCCTCTTCCTCTCATTCAAAATATTAAAACACCTTCTGTGATGTCTTGATTTACAGACATCATAGATGATGTGCCTTAAATTTTTTTTACTACCTTTAATTCATATCGTATATCCATTTTAATGATTTATACATAATTTAATTTTTATTATTTTTAATCTCTTATGTTCTAGAATTAGCTTATATGAATAATATTATAGGAATATGAAGAAACATGTTTGTGATTATAAATTAACCGCTAAAATGATCTAAACAGATATCACTAATTATTTATCTAATAATTCATATTCATTCCATGTAACCAAAATAATTTATGGATTCATTATATATTCTAGAAACATGTTATCACAATTTCATTCAACTTCTTGATTATTCCTTCCATTCAACATAAAAATTCATTATGAACCAACCATAGACATAATGCAAAGTATGCTCCCAAAATAATGTAAGTAACAAAGTATTATTATGAAATGGGTTGAATGATGTTATAAAATGATCATATAAGGTGTTATGAACTTGATTATGTTTATTTAAAATATTAATAACATGCTTTAACTAGTACAAATGAGGTAGAAACAAGTGTTATGTAAGAAAAACCTTATGTAATGAAATTCTTAACTGAATTTCCGTTCATTGGTTTAACATTCTACATTAATCATTATGTGTTATTAAGATAATTTGGGTGATAAAATTTCTTATAAATTATTAATTATTTCGTGGATTTATTTTTTATACAAATAATACATTCGTTATATTAATTATTACATCAATTATAGGATATTTGTAATAGACTTCCATTGAAAATAATCTGTTATAATTCTATTTTATGAAATTCAAAATCAATGTTTATTTGAAATTATCAATATTTTTTAATTATGTTTCAGTTAATGTCTTTGTATATGATGAATTTTGTGACCTTCATATCCCTCCATTTCATTGGGAGGTGTACATTTGAGGTTAGACGTGTGGTTTCTCCAATAATATTTGTAATGGTTAAATCATATGGTAATCGAGGGGGTCACATTATAAGTTAGCCGTTAGGGTTAAAGATAATAAGTTTTCCATGATGGTTAAAATATAATTAATTAATTCCCTAATATACGCATATGTTTAATATGTATTCTTTAATTTTTATGTAAATTTCTTGTTTCACAATGTAAGTAAATATGGGTGATAAGTTTTTCTTTATTTAAATAATATCATATGTTTTTATGTATTCATTGTAAAATGGTTTATGTCCATTTATTTATATTCCATAATAATATTTATGTTCTCATACCATTTTATAAATGTTCTTTCATAGGTAATAAGTATGTGTAATTGGAATAAGGATGCAACGATTTGTTAAATAAATAATGTTTTTGTTTTTTGTAAAAAAATTTATATTTCTAGATGAAATTGATATTGTTTTAATGGTACCCTATTTGTATGCTTGTGGGTTGATATGTATGAGTTTTTTCCTAACATTTTAAAACAATAAACAGAAAAGATCTTTGGTAAGGTAAAGAATTTAAACCTAGTTTAAATAGTTATATTATTTTCTGTTTGAGCTCAGGTCCTTATAGTTGGTATCATATCATAGTATAGATAAATTTAAGAGTTATTATTATGTGAACATGATCCCATAAATTATTTTCAACATATGTTTTATTTAAATGTTATATAATTTAAACATTTCCATGTTGCTTCATCTAATATATGCATCTTCATTATGTTTTTCCACAGAAGAAATATGGAATCATATTTTGAAAGGAACTCGGAGGCTCATATATTTAAAAATGCGCAACAGGGAATAATGGAAATTATATTTGATAATTTTTTTAATAGTAATGGATCAGATGACATAGTAAATAAATGGAAGCGACATTCATGAAATTCAACAACAATATCTAGGACTAAGTGACATAACAATAGTGGAATGTTTTTTGAGGCAACACCCTACTGATTTCAGTGTATCTACTGACCTAGTGGCAGTTAAAAAATGGATTAAATCAATTGAAATATATTTGATGTTATGTGATTTTCAAATAATCAAATGGTTAGTCACCCCATTTATCATTTTGATGGTGAATATGATTAGTGGTGGTCAATGGTAAAAAATATAAATGAAATGGAAGATATAGAAGCCTTAGAGAGGGATGGATATAATAGTATTTTCCGGAAAAATATTTTCCTATGATGGTTCGACAAAATATGGAGAAGAAAATTCCATGAATTGATGAAACTGAATAAACATTCAGTGCATGTGTATGAAGAAAACATCACATGACTGGTAAGGTACCCTCCAAATCATATTCAGGATCTTGATAGGAAAATCAATAACATTTACTCAAGTTTGAAGCCATGATACCAATGTGCATTAGACTCTCAAGAATTAAAAAGTTTTGGAAATCTTGTTTGATGTGATGAGAGGGTAGAAATTGAGTTCACAGATCATTATGTATACATTGTGAACAATTATTACAATAGTTTGAAATGTAATGCGATGGGTAAGAATCAATCAATGAAATAGGATGGTATAAAAGTTTAGTTATTATTTTTTCAAAATTTTGGTAGAAAGAAAGTTGGGGAATGCCTTACTAATTCTAGGAAGTGTTTTTTATGTGGTCAGTTTGTACATATAGCCCGTTATTTTAATGATAATGAAATTTAGATTAATTCAATTACGAAAACTATGATGTGTTTCAAATTTTTTGATATGGGTCATTATGAAAATAGATTCCCAAAGAATGATATAAATGATGGGAAGTAGAAAGACTATAAGCAGAAAGGTGATTTGAGATCCTATGTGACTATGTCTATAGATGTCATGTCATCCGATGAAGAGGTATCAAGTAACTAATTTAATTATGTAGATATTTCTAATTTATTATTTGATGTAGAGTCTACACATTATTTATATCTGATAAATTTTCTTTTAAATTATAAATATCACTTCAAAAAATGAGTCCAGAACTTATTATAAAAACACTATGGGAAAATAATTCAGAAAAAAGTAGTATAATAGTGTTCCTATTATTATATATAGAGATATATTCATTGAAAACCTTATTTTTTCCTTAGTAGATTCATATGTCATTATTGGTATGGATTGTATATATGTTTCTCATTCTATGATTGATTTTATAGATGAATATGTTGTTTATAACAAAGGTTTTATGTTTGTATACAAGAATGAACCCATAAAATTGATAACAAAATAGGAAGCTGGGAAACTATTGAAAGATGGAAATAATGTTTATCTTGATAATATAGCTTTTAAAAAATGTAACAGTTATGATTAATGATGTTACAATTGTAAATAAATTCCATTATGTTTTTGGGATGTGTTACCCAGTGTTATATTTGATTGGGAAGTTGAAATCACAAACCCCATTAGTTCCTGATGCTATGCCAATTTCAATGACCTCTTATCAAAATTGGTAAAATAGAGCTTCTTGAATTGAAAAATCAGTTGCATGATTTTCTTGATAAAGGATTCATTCATCCTTGCACATCACCATGGTGTGCTCATGTTTTTTAGTAATAAAAAATATTATTACATGAGACTTTTCATTGACTGTATTTGATTGAATAATATTACCATTAAAAAAAGTATCATTTGTGTCTCCTAGATGACTTTTTTGATCATATGTAGGGAGCTTGGTATTTTTTCAAGATTGACTTGTGATCTAGGTTTCATCAGCTAAAGGTGAATGAGGAAGACATTCCAAAAACCACTTTTTGTACTAGATATGGTCATTTTTAGTGTGTTGTTATGTCATTTGTGATAAATATTGGACCTGATGTATTCTTTGATCATATGAGTAGATTATTTCTAGAGGTCTTGGAAATGATTGTGTTTTTTTTATTGATTTCATTCTAGTATATTCTATATGTTAAGAGGAGAATGAAAAACATATAAGGGCTTTTTTTGAAAACCTTAAAATGAATGAATCTATATAGAAATTCATCAACTATGAAATTTGGTTGAAACAAATTTATTTCTTTGGTAATTGTTTCTAAAAATATAGAATACATGTTGATCATGATAAAACGAATTTATTTGAAGAATAAACACAACCCAAAAATATAACATGTATTCATAGTCTTCTTGGTTTGGAAGGATATTATTAGAGGGTTGATGTAAACATTAAATTGTTTTCTAGTCCACTGAATATAATAACACAAAAAGTTTTTAAATTCATCTAGATAAAATAATGTTATGATTACTTTCAGGAATAGGAAAAAATATTGGTTAATTCTCATGTTATCAGTCTACCTCCCATTAATGGTGAGTTTGTTAACTAGAGTGTTGATTTTGTGATTTGATATCAAATGATCAGGTAATTTATTATGATTAAAGATTACTAAAACTTCATGAGTTAAATTATATCAAACCTAATTTGGAATTTCTAGTTATTTTATTACTTTCAAAATATGGAGGAATCAATTATATGGAGAAAATTTTTAAATATATATTATCCACAAAAGTCTAATGTGTTCATTCACTCAAAAAGAATAAAACACAAGGCAGAGAAGATGTATTGAATTGATAAAAGATTATGAGAATTATGATAAATTCTCATCCTAATAATAAAAAAAATATGGTAGATTCCTTGTTGTGAAATCATCATACATCATTAACTATGTTGCGGTTGCAAAAAACACCTTTGATTAATAATTTACGAATTTTGGATTTGAAGATATTGGTTTAAGAAATTTCACTATTTTGTTTCAGGTTCCAATGCAGCCATCTTTCTTAGAAAGAATTAAGAAAGCTTAGAAGGCAGACATGGAGTAACAAAAAAAGGTAGAAGTAGTTAATGTGCGTATGTTTTCAGAATATTACATTGATAAGGATAGTGTATTGAGATTTGGAAAATAATTGCATGTGCCTTGTGATTCTGAACTGAAGAAAGGGATGTTGTGTGAATCTCATAGTTCATCATCATCAATTTATCTTGGAAGAACAAAGATGTATAGAGGCTTTTAAGTGTATTAATGGAGGGATATAATGAAAATATATATTGAATAATTTACCATGAAATTCTTGAAATGTCAATATGTTAATATAGATAGGTAGTTACCACAGGGGATTTATAAATATTTACTAGTTTGAAATTAGAAACTGGAAAATATGTCCTTGTACCTCATTGTGGAAATACCAAATACTTGTCGAGTTAACAATGAAATGTGGGTTATTATTGACTGGCTGACTAAATATCATCATTTCATTCATTTTCGAGATAATATTATTTTGGATCAACTTTCTGAACTGTACCTCAAAGATATTTTCATGTTACATAGATTTATTCATTCCTTTGTAACTTAAAGTGATCTTAGGTTCACATCTATCTTTTTAAAATGCCTCCAAAAATCATTTTTAATAGAATTGAATTTAAATATGGGTTTTTATCTTCAATCATATTTGATTTCAAAACGAACAATTCAGACTTCAGAGAGAATTATTTGAGATTGTTCAATAGATTAATAGGGATTTTGGGATTTTATATTTCTTGAGTTTATTTCTCATAAAGTAACAATATTCATTCTTGTATAAAGATGGCACCTTTTGAGTCATTATATCGGATAGGGTGTAAAACATCAAGTTTTTGGAATGATATTGGGGAAAAGAAGTTTATGGGACTACATTTAGTAGATTAAATATCTGATAAAGTGAAGATGACCCAGCAACACATGAGGAATGCTTAGGGAATGAAGAAATGTTATGCATAAATCATGAGGAATGAATTTTCCTTTAAGGTTTGTGATCATGTCCTATGTAGAATACCTCCAGGAAAAACTGTTATGTGTTTTTGGTAACAATGGATAAATGATTCCATGGTTCATTTGATGATATGAAATCATGGATAATGTTGGATTTCTTTCATACCATATAGATTTTTCTCCTTGTTTATCTCAGGTACAAAAGGTTTTTCATGTTTTGATGTCGAGAATTTATGTTCTAAATTCACTCATGGTTTGATCCTATATGAAATTAAGTAGGAAGAGAACCTTTCTTATTAAGAGAAACATGTTCAGATTAATGATCGAAGAGAACGAGTAATGTGTAATAAGTTAAGACACTAGGTAAATGTTTTGTAGAGAAAAAACATGGTGGAAGAAGAAACATGGGAATCTAAAAATTCTATAATAGAATGGGAACATCATTTATTTATAGATAAATAAAATTGTGAGGACGCAAGTTCTAGAAATAGGGGAGAGTGTAACACCCCAATTTTTTAAAAGGACATTGAAATGAATAAAATAATGAGTCCTTAAATAATGAATATTTGTTTAATGTATATAGTTATAAACACTCTGTTAAACATAATGTCCGATATCTATTATTTCAATTTCAAAAAAACAAATACCTATGATTATGATGAGTTTTCTATTTTGAGTCTCATTGAACCAACTTGTTTTTTGGTGAATAATAACATAAACTTATGAATAGTAATATTCCCCATATGAATAGTAAATCATATTATTATTTTATTTTCATATGTTTATAAGTTAATCATATCTTCATTAATATTTCAATGTTATATAAAATAAGTTGTAGCTTTAAAAATTTTATTTTCGAATAAATTATGATTTTATTTATAAATTTAATTAATCATATGCATAAAAATATTTTATAAAATTGGGCTTCATTTATTTAAGTCTACACATTCAAAATTATTATGGGTATTTATTTTTTGTATTTTTCAGAGATAGATGATTTTCTCATGAATAATAAAAATACAGTTTTATGGTTTTCGAGTGTTTAATGAGATCATAATGATGTAATATTTCAGGTCACCTTCTTAAGATTAAAATATGATATGAGGTGTCCCATGTGGTCAATAACATGGGAAAAAACCGTGCGAAGTCCCATGGTTTTGGAAATACCACTAATGAGGATTTCTTTGAAACCAATAAAAACCTCCCCCACTTTCACTCTAAATACTACCCTCAAACCCTTGTTCCTCTGACACCTCTCAAGATTTTTGAATTTTATAAATTTTTCTAAATTCTTTTTGAAATTCCCCTCACCAAGTCCAAGACCTAATAGTCTCACCAAAAGGATAAAACCAAATCTCTTAAAGATGATCTCAAGGAGAAGAGATCAAAATATAAGAATCCTTTTTAAATTAATTTTTTTTTCTTTTCAATTCCTTTTTTTTTCTTATAATCTATTCCTCTCCCCATACTGAAGACACATCAACGCACCAAAAAAAATTATCTGGTATATTTTAATCATTATAATTGATATAAAATTACAATATTTCTTCCACTTATCTTCTTCTCATTTTAAAAACAAAAACATCATTCTTGATATGCTAATTTTCCGACATCATGGACAATGTGTCTTCAATTTTTTTTTCTTCCTTAAATGATAATCATATAAGAATTTTAAGGGTTGAAAAATATTGTAATTTATTATTTTACTTATCTTATGTTCTCTAATAATATAATATGCATAATAATAAAGGTATGTTAGGAAAAAAATTTGAAATTATCAAAGAACTGCAAGAATGATCTAATAAAATATTACTAATGATTTAACTGACAATTAATCCTCATACTACTATAGCAGTACTATTCACAGAATGGTATTTGGGCCAAAAAATTGGTCTTACAAGCCATGTAATTGGCTAAATGCCAACTAGGCCTTCAGGATATGTAATAGGTCTCCCTATACCTAGTTAAAAGAGGTCTTTTTTTATTTAATAATAAATGTTTCTTCGGCCCCAACATTTAAAAAAATATTAATCCTGATACCATATAACAAAAATGATTTATAGAATCATTTAATATTTTTTAAAATATTTTAACACCAAGTCATTCAACTTCTATGGTTTTTCTTCCATTATACAAGAAACATCTTTAAGAACCAACCTTGGCCATCATGTATAGCATGCGCCCAAAAAAATGGAAATAGAAAAATATGATAAATAAATGGGTTGAATGTCTTTATAAAATTACAATATAAGGTGTTATAAACATGATAATATTTATATATAATACAAATAACACCATTTTAACCATTATACATGAGGTTTAAAAATGTTTTATGTAAGATGAACCTTAGGTAAGTGAATTTTCAACCTATTTTCGATTTTATAGGTTAACATTCTACATTATCCATTATGTGGTATTTTAATTTTCTATGTGGTGAATTTTAATTTATATTATTATGTATTATTTTGATTTAAAATTTATATAAATTATTAATTTATTATATTAATTCTCACCTAAATTATATAATATTTGTAGGGGACATTACTTTTAAAATCCTCTTTTAAAATTTTAATTAATGAAATTAAAAAGCATCATTTTTATTCAATTATCAATGTTTTATGATTATTTTTCAGTTCTTGTAAATTTATTATTATGGAGGTTGGGTCGTATATCTCCCTCCAATGAAATGGGTATGTTTATTATGGAGTTTGATCGTATGGTTACTCCAAGTGTAACTATGATTGTTAAACCATATGGTATATATGAGGGTTAAACTTTATGGTAACTGTGAGGGTTATAAATCATATGGTAGAAATGAGTGTAATAATATACTATGTAATTCCCTAAAATATCCTTAATTTTTTATATTCTCTTTATTATTTTAGGGAAATATCTTATTTCACAATGTATGTAAATATTGGTGATAATTATGTCTTTGTGAAAATTATTTCATGTCTTTATATATATTAATCGTATAATGGTTTACATCATTATTTTTTATATCCCTTACTATGATTTTAATTCTTATATAATGTTTTTTAATGTTTTATATAGGTTATAAAGGCGAGTATGGTAAATAAAGAATTAATGTATTTCAACGAAATCATATTGATGTTTTTTGTTAAAACATTATGTTTTGGAATTAATGGATATCATTTTAATGTTACCCACTTTAAATGATTGTGGGTTCATTTGTATGTGTTATGTACAAAATTTTTAAAACAAAAAATAAAAAATAACATGGAGAATTTAACGAATTGAAATTGAGTAGAAATAGTTATATTATTTAATGTTTATGGTCAATTCAATTTTCTTTGTTTAAATATTTAACTGTGGGAAGATTTCAATTTTTCACAACAATATACATTAGTTTGATCATTCATAATCAATTATAAATATGAAAATTATTTTTTTAATAGGGTTACCATACCTTGAAATATATTTACAATCCTTACTATGTTCTACTCAACTTTTTCCCAATGAAACTACAATTTATCCAATATCAATACACACCATAATCCTTTATCTCATGAAACCACGTTAATGTATAAAACTATAAATTTTTAAAAATAATTAGAATTTTTTTCATAAAGAACTGTTTCTTGAGAGTTCATTGAACGATGTCATAAAATGATATAAAATTCAATTATTTCACCATCCTATTACCCCTCTAAAAAATACAAGTAAATTCCCCAAAATCAAATCACTAATACACCCTGATAGTTTTAAATGTTCTTAAAACCATATTCCACAACATGAAAAATTAGTGGGAAATGAACTAAATGAAAAGTAAGATACGTTATATAAATTTATTTACCTAAAATAGTAATAGAAATTTCAAAACAATATCCCCTACCCAAGTGTTATAAATGATTGGATTAAAGGGGAGGAATCATGAAAAAATTGGTTTATGAATAATCCATATACATCTAAAATGTAATATGGTTCAACATAATAATCATTTCTCCTCCACTATAATACATACTATAGAAGGGACACAACTACCTGGAACCCACAAGGATCATGGTTTATTTCCCAAATCAGAGAACCCTCATGGAATGTACCATCAGGTCATGACATGGAACACCATTTACTAATAGGATCAAATATTCATTTCCCATAACATAATAGATTCGCCTCCACCTATAATAGTGTTATAATATACCAATGTCTAGAACCATAATGTGGCCCTATCAACATGTTTTTTTCAAAGTGTGAAAATATGGGTCATGTAATGTAAAAACATTAGGGTTTCTAGGATGAATATGTTAGAGCCCTTATCTTTTATGAATTTTATTATGTATGGTACATTAATATTGTGTTACTCCCTGGAAATAAAATTATCCCCATTCTAAAAATAGATAAACCAATTTTTTGGGGTCCTCCTCATGATGTCTCTCCCCTAACCAATGATAATCAAAATAACTTAAGTTTTTACAATTATTGAAAATTCCCACACAAAGGAAAAATTTCTAAAATCCTTTTGTTTATAAGTTACAATATGCATTCATGATTTTGTGTTAAACATGACTAAAATATTATCATCATTAATCACATCAGTATGGAATGAACCTCACCTATCAGAGCATGATAATTAGCTTCTATCAATAATATTTGAAAAAATTTAACCCAAATCATCTAAATAATGACATCAGATATACCGAAAAAATAACGACTCATATTTTTGGATTTTAAACCCCATGATATTGTAAGTTTGATGTATTATTTATAAATCTAGATAGTTTTTAACTATAAAAGAACATATGATTCAATAACATAAGGGAAACCATGAATAATATGTAATTTCCCCTATGGTCAATGTTGGACTATCATCACTTGATAAACAGACATGATATTTATATAACTGATCATATAACTTATATTGATAATTATTTTTCAAATTATTTACTATTATTATAGTCACATATTTAATATAATTTCTAATCACTCTTAGATAAAAATATAAAATAGATATTTTGATATTTTTTATGTCTATGGGTAATTATTAATGCAGGGAAATTTTAAATAATAATTAATTTATTACTCGGTAATATTAAAATGAACCTCTCAATATAATAAAATTCCTAAAATAAAAAAAAATATTAATATTTTTATACAAAATTCATTTCTTGATTAAAAATAAAAAGGCAGTTTAAATCATCGAAATTGTCATGGTCTAGAGTAAGTCCATTAGTGAGCGATTAATAAATAGATTGATTAGTTGAATTAAATAAATATGAATTAATAAATTTTTCTATATAAATTAATTGATAACTTTTATTTAAAACATTGATTAAATAATATTTTCGTATTTAAGTATCATTTATTCCAATAAAAGGTCAATGATTTAGAGTTAATGTTCTTCTAAAGGGTAAATAAGGTCTAAAAAATGTTATGTACATTAATGGATTTGGTGTAGGTTATAAGAAGAAAAATATGTATCCTTTAAAGGTGAGTATTTGTGTCACTAGATATTCATATTCCAATGGTGATGGATATTGCCTATTTCTCAAATAGTTGAAGACATAAATTTTTTACAAATGAATTACTTAAAAATTCATAATAAAAATAATGGGAATTTTTTTATTTGTTATAGATAATGGAAAAATAATAATAATTAAATTTAATTAAAGTCATTTTTTGATAAATTACATGTCCCACTTGTGTAAATTTTTAGGATTTATGTAGGATGTTGTTCATTATACTACAATAAAAAATTAAATACTGTATAATAGAATCCCTATTGCCTACTGAGCCCCCTTAGAAAACCAGTATTATATAGATGTATTTATACTAGAGAAAAAAGTATAGAAATATATATATATATATAATTCAATATGTTTTTATCCATAAATACTAATTATTAAAAAAGAGAGATGAAAAGGATTCATATTCAATGCTTTCTAATCTCTAAGAACACTATTAGGGGACCAATAAAGAAAAGTCATTGAGAGATTCAATAAACTCTATACATAGAAATAAATATGATGAGTCCCTTCTAGACAAACTTTAATCATGTTAAAATGGAATATAAATAATTTTGAAACATTGGAATTCATATTGGAAAAGGATCTATACAACAATAAAAAACTGACTTTTGGCCTCGTATTTTCTCTGTCATTATTATTAAATGTAGTCATATAATTTTTCTGAATTTATTATTAATCAAATCATGATTTCAAAACATTAAAATCCAAATATATAATCAAGGTACATTCTTTATGATTGAGACAATTGTAGTGGATTAATGAGATATAAATACAATTTTTTTTTATTTTATCATTGAATAATAATATCTCATATTTCCAAATATAATGATTCTGATTTTAAAGAGTTATCTTTAGGTTCCATGAAATACTAATCACATTTTAGTGACATCATGTTTTTATATAGGTAGATTTAATGTTAAATAAAAAAATATTTGTTAGATCATTTATGAAGATAAAATATGTTATACAGTGAAAACAATAAATTGGGGTCTCTATATAATATAATTAGAAAATTTTTATTTAAAAATAGTAATGACTGAAATTTTCATGACTGATATCATACTGAGCTATTTCATTTTAACCTAGTCATGTAACCCTAACAAATTTAAAAGAATTATATTAAGAAGGGATTTTAGATTCATCTTAATTAAATCTATGAATATTTTTTATTATTATTTTCAAAAAACTATTATCACATAACCAATACTGTTTAATGGTGATATATATACTATTCTTTTAGAATTTACAAATAATATTGTATGTAGGAAGTTTCTAATAGATTTAATAGGTGGATAATATACTTCATAAATTTCACTTGAGGATATTTTTTAATCATTGAAATGTTTAATTTAAGAGTTACAAATTAAATCCTTGTAATTTAGTAGGGAATATAAAAATTAATTATATAATTCTCCTTGTATGAAATTAAAGAAACTCTTCTCCTTTTATATGAGAAATATCATTACAAATACTTCACTAAAATTATGTCATCTATTTTCTTCAAGATATTTTATAGACATCCATTATAAACATCATCACACACACATAACAAAGAGTTTCATCCAAATTCGTATACATGATCTCATAAAATTAATATTATGAATGAAATCTCGATGATAACACATATATTTATAGAATAAAAAAGTATTTTTATTCTAATTTATAAGAAAAAACGTGAATCACATGACACAATAGTTATCATGGAATGACCTTAGAGATAAAATAGAACATTTATAATGTTATTGTATTCCAAAATGTTTTACTGGGAAGAAGATATAATGTTATTAATTTAATGATGATGATATAAATGTGTTATAAGATGACTGAAATACTATGAATGTTTTAGTGGGGGAGTTCATTCAATGACACATAATACAACATAGGGTTTCATGAGAGGTTATATAACCAAAGTGTTAACACATTATTATTTACATTGTAAAGTGTCACATTATTCAATTTGAATTATGAAATGTTGTCCTACAATAAGGTAGTATATTATTTTTTTTCAAGAAGGTTAGTTGGAGTTCTATATATATCCTAGGAATCTATGTCAATGAATGAGAACTTGGAAATAAGATCACATTATTAAATTTATTTAATAAAAGGATAAACTTATTCCACACAATCAAGGACTTAGATTGATAGACCAAAATTATTGGGACATGAAAATATTATGATATATAAAATACTTTATTTGGACTATGTAAATGTATATAAATTGATACGTAATTGAAATGATACATCATATATTAATTGTTGAATGTATTTTTCCAAAGTCACAAAAAAAAATATATATTTATGAAAAAGATTCCAATAGAAGAAGATAATTTAAAAAATTATTAGTTTCTATTAATATTTGTAAAATGGATCAATCTTGTATGGTCTCTTCTATACTCAGAATACTTCATCCTATTATTTTATCATGGTAAATATATTTCAATATGATCTATATGAAACACATTAGTAGATATTTAAAAAATCATAAATTACTTGAGTCATATAATAATATGTTCCTCAAAAGTATAAGTAAAAAGATATTAGAAATGTAGTGATTCATAAAAGGCTTTGAAAATGATTACTTTAATCTGCTATTCATGATAATATAATGAAGGAAAATTGATAATGGAAATTTAAATTAATTTTTATTATATAGTATAAAAAATATATAAAATTTAATCTTCTAATGTAAATAATGAAGTAGAATGCAATCATTTTGAAATAATTTTTCAGATGTTTTTTTCATGGATATAGATTAGTAGTTAAAAATATAGACAAAATAATAATTGTGTAATTAAAAGGGAATATTTTTGTCCACTATTAGATGAAAAAATATCACATGAGAGAAGAAATTGTGAAATTATATATACTAGATATAGTGTAAGTAGAATTCATTGAAATTTGGTAAATAGAAGCTAACTATTTTTACAATTTTATTTATTTCACCATATATTGGTATATAATTTATTTTTATAACATATTTAATTTTTATTCTAATTATTTATATCATAATATCCATAAAAGATTTTATCCATTAATAAGTTATAAAAATCCCCATTATAAGGTGAATATTGAGATATCTATATAATATTATTAAACAAGGAACCATTATTATTGAAACATAAGTCAGATATGGAACTAAAATTATTTAACTATCAGATATGGGGGGATCAAAATCATGTAATCATATTATCATGAGGTTCACATAAGGAGAACCCAAAACGAGAGGTTATGCAGATATAAATCTAATAAAATAACATAGAATTAATATGTCATTATATATTTTTAGAAGTGAACACATTAATTATTAATTTTACATTATATAATGATAAATGTTTTATCATAATTCATATTCAATAACACATAATTTAAACCATAATGTTTTTTACACAAGGATTAAATGTTTGAATCAATTAAACTAGTACTAGTATGGCATTAATAGAAAAGACAATATAGAATTTTCCCACATTAATTTTGGAAATTAAAAATCATTATCCCTTTTTCTAATTTAAAAGTGTCACTGTCAAAACAATATCCAATCTAGTTTATATGAATTCTTGAAATATAAATTAAAAAAACAAGAAACTAGGAAATAAAGATGATGTCACATGTATGTATCCTTCCTGATGATATATCAATTGAGAAAAAAATTATTTTAAAAATTGGAATCTATAGTATTATTACATTATAATGAATAATTTTTTGGGGGGAAATTATTGATTATGAGATATCAGTCATGGTTTGTGTATTTGACCTATATGAATTAATTAAATCCTCTTGGGGGCCACATACTATGTGTATCCAGAATAGCATTATATTAAGAGGAATCAATGTATTAAAATTTTAAATATATTTTTCTTGAATAATATTTAATGACGTTTTATTAAACGTCAATTCACTCACAATGTAATTAAAGACATGAACAATATATTTTATTTTTTCACTTAATAAATTAAATGATAAATCATTAAAAAAAATTCCAAGTGATTAAGGAATATAATATTTTAAAATATATATATATATATTTAGTGAATTAAATAAATATTTGATCCCAAGTTATGTAAATAAAATAAATATTTTATGTAATAAACATTGTTTTATTCAATAAGGATTTGTAAAAATTATTATAGGACTAATATTGAGTTAATGATCCACTAAATAAATTTAATATAATTTTAAATAAATATTTTATTTTTTATGAATTGGTATCCAAATTATACATGTCAATAAAATAATAGTAGATTTATTTTTTATAGATAGGGGTGTGGGTATTTATTAGTGTCAATATAAATGAAATGAAATCAATAGTGTTTGTTCATTTTTTTAAATAATAGATAAAAATTAAATTATAAAATTTTATTTTCGATGAATATCAATTCTATCTACTTCTATTATAAAAACTCATAGAGGTAATATTTCCTCTTAATGGAAGATTAAAAAGGGAGAATGTAATGTTTTTTTATACAGTCAAAAAATAATATGGGAATCAATAAGTTTCCCTAGAATAGAACCCATGTTATCAAAATTTATTTTCATTGTTTTATTTGAATCATTATATATGTCCATATATGAATATTTATTTGAATTAATGAAGAAATATAAATGTTATGATCAACAGTTTTAGTGAAAACATCTAAAAATATGATAAAAAATAAAATCTAATAAATATAACCAACACATTTATTTTAGAAAATTAGTTCTTATAATTTAAAGACTATTTTTCATTTATATAAATTAATCCAGTGTAAAATTAAAATTTAATTTGACATAGTGGAAAAAAAATTAAAATATACCTAAATACCACAACCATAATACCTCTCATCTAAATTCATAAAACATGAATGGTTGGTATGAGCACCCTCATTTATTTATCCTCAAAATTAAATTAAAATACTATGGATGATGGTTTCATTCTAATGAAGATACAGCATTACTACCCTACTTTTACATAATGTTAATAATTAATTTTATAAATAATTTTTGGTGCGAAATTTTTTTGTGGATTTAAATATAAAATATTTAAATCATCCCATGATAAAAAAATATAATGTAATTTATGAATTATTTAAAAAAAATTATTTTCATATATATAATTACTTAGATCATACAAAATACTTCAGTTTTTCTGATTATATTTCATATTTTATGTAATAGTATAGGTTTCATAAAAATATTAATTTTTTTATGAATATGTTCCATGTATCAATATTCATATGTTTTTATCACACATTTTTAACTAATTAGAGTTTACTAGTATCATTGGTGATCACCATTTGTGGTTTTTAGGTACATTATTAATTTCATATTAGGGGGGTAAATGAAAAAGTCACCTTGATCGGTGTATTGGATTGGATGATAGACTACATAGTTGAGTCATAAATAAATATTTTTCCATGGGATGATGGTTTCAAAATTTTAAATCAATATTACATTGGTATGCAATAGTAGATAGACATTATAAAAAAAATTAATATATAATTAACTATTCTTGGCATAGATCTTAATCCTAAAAACCAAAGTTTTTTGTGATTAATGGTTTATAATATGAACCACCACAGAGGATTACATATAAGGAATCACAATAATTCATAGTAGCATAGATAGAGAACCACCAAAGCCTGAAAAATGTGTTCGGTTCTTTGATCAAACTACACTATTACTTATCCCAACATCTATATTTGAATTTAATATGAAATGATAAAATAATGGAATTATATTTTAATATAAAAATCTATCATTAAAAATTAACTCACTATATTTGGATTCAATGAAATCTACTTAAGGGATTTGGAGGTAATTAATTTTGAGATTTATGGGCTATTTCATAATTATTTTTACAACATTTTCATTAAATTAAATCATAATCACAACCATAAATCATTATAAGTAACTCAAGAATATGAATATAACCATTTTGGATTCACTATAATCAAATTTTTAGACTAGAATATATTTATTAATGAAATGTGTTCTTTCATCACATTCCCTCTACCACATGGGGAAAATATTTTATGAATTTTGAGAAGGAAGGTCTAATATTGTAATGATGTCGTTAGAAATATATTAAAAATGAAATTTGTAAAATAAAGACGATTGTCAATGGTGGTAAATTAATCATGGAGAAGTAAATGAGGAAAAATGACGATGATAGAGATGGAGGAATGAGACCTATCAGAATGGAGTTCAGATAGTGCATACCATAATTGGAAATACCTAATAAGTTGGTGAAGGGTAAGTAATCAGTCAGATAATCATGGAATCACTATCCCATCTAATCAAATGATTATATAGTGATTTTCATGTCTCATTAACCATATATAAGGGTGATCTGGTTTTATCATGTGGCCCACTATTGTTTATTTGATGTATTATTTGAATGGATATAGCACACATGGGATTATATTTAAAATATCATCACAAGGAATCAACTACCCTTATAATCATACTGGTTGGATAAGTATCATCAAGTCAGTACATGATATAGAGGAGGAAGATGCAGGACTTTTTTGTCATTAAATCCATAAACCAAAGTGTCCAGATAATCTGATATGCTTATTTTAGATACCACCCATATTAGTGTATATGAAGGTACTAAATGGAAATAATTTGTTTTCAAGCATTTGGTTACAAAAGAGGGTTTAAGAGAGTAATATTTCTTTAAAAATTGTTTTGGAATCATTATTACATTTCAGAAAAAGTGTAATTATGTTTGGTCAATTTAGAAAACACTTTTTAGTCAATTAAGATTTTAATTATTACATTTTTATAGAAAACTATTATTTTTAAAATAATAATAACAATACATTGGTTAAAAAATTTATTTAATAAATTATTAATGTGGATCATTAGATAAATGATTTTTTATTGAATAATAATTATATATAAGGAGATTTCAATATTTAATGGGGTCAAATAAAATTATTATTATTACTCAATAGTAATAATATGAAGCGATATTGATGTTTATTAAGTTAATATCTTAAATTAATCACAATGGATAATCATATTAAATAAGGGATGTGGTGTTTGGTCTACATTTTCAATTTAGTTATATGATCATTATGGATTCATGTGATAATCAAATTATATTCTTAAAACCATTAAATTATTTTAGTTGAAATATTAAGAAAACACTTATGAAAATTATGAATTCATTATAAGGAATTCTAGATATTTATCATATATGATCATATAGAATGAGAATATATAAACTACATAAAAAGGATGGTATGAAATTATGAAGATAAAAGATAACTATATGAATGTTGTATAAGTTTATAATATTGTTATCCTAATAGTTAAATATAAATAGGGCTTAATATAATGTAGTCCTTTCTTAAAAATACATGTTATAATAAAACACTACAAGTGTTGGATGTTTGAGATAAATAATATAATTAATAGAATGGAATATATATTTTAATTTTCGATAATAATAAATATGTTTAATGGTATATAATTTTAATGGTAGATGGTGTCCGGTAATGTTAAAAGTCATTAAAGGGAATTAAATGATGATATATCACAGAGTGTGGGGTTTCCCTCTATTGGCATGGTTTAATTATGATATAATTTATGTATATTTATTGAATTTATTGAACCAATGAACTATAATATTGAATTCATACATGAAACATAGTTCCAAAAAGTTTATAATCTATCTAATTATGAATTGGGTATCGATGATAAAATATATTTAAGAACAATGTGATACATTGTTATGTTGAGATTATACTCGGGAACCATAAATAATGGAATTTTCATCATACAAGATCATATTTTCTGAGTTAAAAAAGTCAATGATTACATTTTTCATTGTTGAATGGTTTTTTAATAAGAATATATGTTAATATATTAAAATATTGGGGATATTTTTTAATCTTTATATGATTTGGTGGAAAGAAATATTAACATTTTTGCGATGGAAAGTAATGGATAATTCAATAAACATCCTAAAACCAATATTTATTTCCCATTGGAATTTAATGAGTTTGGTTATAGATAATTTATTGAGAAATATATAGTGAATGAGTTAATATATTTGAATTCCTGAAAGACTAGTTCAAAATCCTCGATAATTATTAGTTGTGTACATGCAATTATTTTGAGTTTTGACATTTCCTATGTTAGATGAATGTTAATAATGATAGCATAACATGGTGGATATACATTATACCAACTATATATTTGGATAATATTGGATGAAAATGAGTAAATCATGCTTTATAAAAAGATATGGTTATAGTCCAATTATAAAATTTCCATGCATCTTCCACTACTCAACCTCTAAACTAGAATAATATTGTTATGATGTATTTCTATAAAATTAATGTGGATGAATAGTTACTATAATTTTTAAAATATAACATATATAGATATGGTTAATTATTCTAGTATCCTTAGTAAATGCACATGATTGTTATAATTTGTGGAGGTATGTAATTCCACTATTATTCCAAGTTTAACAATGTGATGAATCGTAATTCACTTGAGTGGAGATGCCCTTCCCCACCAAAAACATTAGGGTAGATGTGGATGATGATACACTTGATACCACATCTCTTTTAAACCACTTATCTAGGTTTTGGAGTACCTAAAATGAATATTTCTCTATAGATATTCTTATATTTACAGTATTTCAGTATTCTTCTTTTTTTTGCAAGAGATATGTATTTACATTAGTGTCAATACACATATATGTTACCTAATTTATAGTTTTTTATGTTAAAAAAGTAAAAATTATATTTTGATTCAGTGTATAGATTATTTATTGAGATGTTTATATTATCTACTTGAAAATCTATATTTTCATTATCACGTTAGAGTTATATGATGATGTTTATTTCAACTCGTGCGTCAAAAATTCATAGAGTTGTATATTTTTCCCTACAACTACATATCAATGTATCTAGTTAGAATTTACATATGAGAATGATTTGATGTTTTGTCAAATTTTATTCCAGTTTCAATATTTTGAAATTATCTTAGCTATAATGTGTGATTAAAATGAGTTATTGGTTTCTTTATGGCATTGATATATGAAAAATATGTTGATGAATGAAGGTGGAATTTGATTCTATACGCTTTACCTTATTTTATTGTATATGGATATTAGGTTATTATGGGATTGGTTAACTATGTATGATGAGACTAATATGTGTTATTTAACACATACATGAATCCAAACATAGACATGGTTTCTATGTTTCTATGTAGATCAAATGATGAGTATTATAGATGATTGTGGAACATATATGATGATGAATGATATATAATTATGATTGATTAGATTCCACACTTTTTATAACCACCACCATAATTCTATTTTTTAATCAATATATCCACGATAGTATATTATTTGTAGAGATGAATGTATATTATATCACATTATATTATTTAGATTATATCATAGATATGAATCTATAATTTTTATTTATTTTTATATTTAATTTTTTTAATAGTGAATGTGCATATATATTTTAGGTGATTAGTTCATTATAGGTAATTCGATAAATTTTTTGTGAAAACAACTACCATGAAACTATCTCATGACCAAGTGGATGTATGGTCGCAGAGTGAACTTATCATTGATTCAGGACATGGAAGATCTTTATTATAAAAATTATGATGCTTTTGGTAGTTGAAAACGAATTATACTATGGGTTGTAAATTTGGTGGGGAATTTCAATTTCAATTTTTTGAGTTGTTTTTTCGAGAACCGATATTTAGATCAAGATTATGATTTTTGGTATTTCATGAATATATGGTTTTCAATGTGAAATAATGAATTACACGTTTTTGTACTGCATAGGTGGGTGTCAATAAAGGTTGTGAGACCTATAATTACTTCATTATATTAGTTAATAACAATTTATAGCACCAAAAAGTGGATGAAGTTGCCCATAATTTCATATTTTCATTTTTTATGTAACACTATGTTTGATAATAAACACCCCAAACAACCCAGGGCTTAAACGAATTATAAAAAATATTAATTACATATTACTGTTATAAACATACCCTTGCATTGGCCTATCTGAATAGAAAAAATAGAAGTATGTAATTTTTTTAAAAGGATTTCCTTAGTTAAAATAAATTATCCAATCATGAATCATAACATTTATATAATTTTCACTATTCATTGAATTAAAATAAATTCATTTTTTTCTTAAAAATTTATTCTACTAAAAAGGTTTTTTTATTTTTAGAGAAGTAATTATAATTTATTTATGAATCTTTTATAAATATTATTCTATAAATATAAAATAAATTTTTAAATAAACATTTTTTATTATAATATTCTGGATTTTTTTATCTAAAAATATTGAATTTTCATTGAAATCAGAAAAATATAAAATTTATTGAAATAGTATTTACATTTTAGGTTTATTAACATCCTCTTTATGTTTTAAATTATATTTATAAGTTTATTATTTTCATATTGTAAAACATAAACCAATTAACAACTTTGGAATAGACAGTATGCTAATGATTGATATCAACAAATTAAATTTAAAAATTATTTTCTTGGAAAACTATTTTTCCCAATTTTAATGATAACTTATAAATTAAAATACAAAATTTAAATGAAATTATTTGTAAAAAAATAATCTTCATTAGATATAAATAGTTTAAAAGATTTATAAAATTACCTATTATTTTTTATTATTAATACTAACAATATAAAATATTTTTCACTACAGTAATGTTATGTGGGTTAATTAGGGTTAAAACAAATGTTAATCGGAATAAAATTCATTAAAATTCATTGTATTATTTTATTGGATGAGTATATTACATCCATATTAATCAAAAAAAATGAATGTGTAAAGCTTATTTAAAAATATTTAGGATTAAAATATTTATATTATCTATTGAAAATAAATTAAATAAAATGTCACTTCCATTACATTAATATCACATATATATTATGGTTGTGACAATGATAATTTCCTTTTGAATTATAAATATCAATTTTTAATAATAATAGTTTTTTATTTTATTTATTTCATGCATTACATACAATATAATTTCCTTGTGTACTTATGCACCCAATAATATTTTTTGTTAAAGTATTAAAAAGTTTTTTAAAAATATTAAAAATGTCAATAAGTAATATAATTTTTAAAACTATTAATTTTAAGAAATGAAAAAGATATATATAATATGATATTTTTTATGGAAATTATTTTATTTTATATAAATTACTACTTTTATGTCTTTAATTTTAAATAAAATAATCAGTATCCAAAAAGAGAGTAGTGATATTTTTGAAAAATAATACTATATAAAGTTATTTAAAAAAGAATCATAAGAATCATTAAAGAAGCAAACTAGGGTGAATATTGTTTCAAATATTATCATTTTTCTTTTTATTGTATGATTATAACCAGATAAGTAAAATTATAAATCATATATATTTAAAAATGCATTTCCACTATTACGTTTATATTTAGTTATACTATGGGTTAAAAAATGAAAAATATTGAAATTATATTACAAATTATCTGAATTTTATTGAATTATTATATGAAAAACATATCCTATTTATATTTTAACCCATTTCAATATAAATCCATTTTACATGATTAAGAAATATATTATATTACAATATTAATTATTTTCCAAAAGTACCCCTTCCCACCAATATAAAAGGACACTCCTCATTTCACTTCATTACACCTTATTGTTCCCTATATATTAACCAGAACCAAAAAAATCAGTTTAAAACATAATTATCTTTGAATTACATGTTATTTTCTAATAAAAATACCCTTCTAAATGTCCTTATGAAGGTATGTAATGAAGAAATATTGAAGAAGATACTGTCGTTTGTACTAACTCTTTCAAATATACGCCTTCATAATATTATTTAATTATGTTGTACCAATAAAATAATTATTATTATTATAGTTTCATAAATGTAAATATATTTTATTTTGATTATTGGAAAACCATTTTAGATATATTTTCATTCTAATGAAATGTTTAATCACTACTATGTTGTATGTGTGGCTTACTCTCTCCCCATAATAGTGTATTTAAATCATTATTTCCATTTTACATGAATAGTTATAATGATGTATTTAATGAGTATATATGAAAATTATGAAAAAAATTTGTTCTTGATATTTTATATATCATTTTTTTCTTTACCATTCCACACATTAAAAAATTCCAAATTCTCAATTCCGTGTGTATATCATTCCATTTCAACGAATATATTTGATATATTTTATATCTCCACCATTCAATAATTATTCTAAAAAAATATTATTAATAAATAATATGTTCATATTATTTATAAAATTATAAAATTTATGAAACTATGACCTATACAGAAGAACTGGAACACTCAATATGAAACAAAAATGACAAAACTAAGGAGTTCACAACCGTAACATTTATAAAAATGAATGATTGTTAATGAAGAAGTGATAAAATTTTATAACTAAAAAAATTATAATATTATAGATCAATATATTTCTTTGGTATGTAATTATAATAAAAGTAAATATACTGTACAAGAGGAAAAATATGAGTCAACATAGTGGAAGTTTGAGGTAAGGTATACAGACCCCGAATTATCATATTTATATATTATATAATATTGGATGAATAATTAATAAATTACATAATAATATTCTTGAAAAAATAATAGTTTAATATATTTCTATAAAAGGTATGAAATCATCAAATTTGGTGAATGATCATCATAATATCCAATAAAGATCCTCCACTTTAATATTATTCACAAAATAACCTACATTAAACATGTAACACCGAGTGTATTTGTGACTTTTTTTAATTTAATTTAAATTTAATTCATAAAATTAATTAAAAAGAAAGTACTTAAACTTGAGTTGCAAGAAAAAAGGGTTATCATTTTTATAAAATTCGCTGAAATTTAACAAAACCACAATATATTATTATTATTGTTATTCGAATGCGACATTTATAACCTATACATTATACATAGAATGATTAATAATAATAATTAATATCTAAATTTAATATATAATGGTTTTATATAAATAATGTTTTTATAAAATTTACATCATTTCCATTAAAATATTTATATGTTTAAGAAGTACTATATTATAAAAATATTTGTTTCCAATTATAAAAAAATTATTTTTTAAAAATTTTAAAAATTAAATTTTGTAAAATAACATCATTTTTTAAATTATCATGTGAAGTTTATCTTACTATAAATGTGTGTGATATTTTTGACAAGATTTATATTTTTATGAATAGTAAAAAATGATTAATTTTAATTTAACAATTAATTAATGATTAATTAATATTTAAATTAAAATTATATTTTTATTATGTATTAAAGTAAACTTATTAAAATTATACATCCATTAATCCTATTTGGGTTGTTAAAATCAATTTCATAATGAATTGTTATATAAATACATTTGAAATATTTGAACATTGTCTTGGTAAAAACCCACATTCACATAGATTAAATTGATCTAATTTTAAATTATAATATTCTAATTTTTTATTAAAATTTGGAAAAACGGATTCCATACACGGAAAGAAATAATATAAGTATTAAAAATAATCCACAACTCATCCAAAACCAATTTTCAAAGCATATTTCAACATTATCTCTTATATTATCTAAAATTGTACACTACATGATCTATTTTACATGAAATAAATTTGGTTGTAATATTTTCTTTAAAAATCACCAGTCTGTCCCTGCCTAACATATAAAAGAAAACCACTCCTCCTGTCCTCTTCACACATTCAAATCCTTTTTTTCCTCAATAAAAATTTTTGTTTTCTTTATTCATCCACTTCCTTAAATTATATTTCTAACAAGATGATATAATAACATTAGTAAATTCCATACATTTATATGTTTTTATATTATTATAAAGACCAACAATAATCTCCCCTTCCATGAAATGCATAATGAAATAATCATTAGTCTGTGATTTAGAATGCCACCTCACAAAATGATGTAATCCATTTTTCATTTACACCCATTATGTATTTACATAATTATGGATAAATTTTATATTTTTTAAATTTTTGATAATTTTATTCTTTTATATTTATAATTTACCACATAAAATAATTCTATCCATTTTCAAGGAATTCAATAACTTCGCTCATGGTTAAAAAGCCTCCAAGCTCATGATACGATGTGATTCATTTAGGGTTTACTTGAAACATAATAATGATGGGTTTAATAAAAATATTTGATATATATAAGATAAAATTCATTCTATATTTATAAAATAAAAATTATATTTAATTTTATTAGTGAAAAAATAAATGGAAATTATCTTCTTGCGTACGTACAACGTAACATCAAATAAATAGTGTATATACTTTTCTATCGCTAATTTTTATTGATTTATATAAATAATTGTAGACTAAAAATATATAATATTTATATCATGTTTAACATTTGGGATATTATGAAACCATAACCAATGCAAGAGGACTAAAAATAAAAAATAAAAACAAATATTCAAAACAATGTAGTCATTACCCAAAATGTGACATTAACATAGAATTATTAACAAATAGGTAATAAATGGTCATAATTAATTCATATAATGTATGAAATATACAAATATGTTTCTGTGATATATTTATTATAAACATATATTTATAATATTTTATGTTTTAACAAGTATTATCGATGTCAAGACTAATGGTAAGGGGTTTTTTGGTCAATTTTCGTTATTTGATACATAATTATTTTTATACACCTATTTATTTAACAAGGATTAAATAAAACCAATTTTACATGTAATATCATGAATTAATTTATCCCTATGATATTTTAGGATAATTTTTATCTTATTACACCATGATTCTTATGATTCCGTGTTTCCAAAATCGTAATGATTTTATGTTATAATCTCAATGTTTATAGAAAGACTATATGATTATATTTCAGATGATAAAATATTTTGTTACATATATCAATAAACTCATGTATTATCATTCTATTCTATTTTTTTAAAAGATTTTAATGTGAATCCTTTTTAAAAATTTTTTACCAAAAATAATTAAGAAAATAATTTGTAGTAAATTACTTTTTTATTTCTCTCATTTGTCAAAAAACCATTTTTTTCAAAAAAATTATTTTATTACAATGTAATGACATACGAAATATCATTATTCAATTATTTTTAAAATTATTTTTTTCCAATGTTTTCAATTTTAAAAAATTAAAAAATTGAATCTTCATTTTCTTTTTGAAATTATAATCATTTGTGTTTTGAGAAAAATGTTTAATGGAATCATAGTTTTAGTGTGAATGGCCTGAAAATAGCAGTTGGTCATCATGTCCATTATTTTATTTGAAGATTCATTTATATGTTTTCATTTTTTTCAATGAAAAGTATATTTTATTACATTCATGTTTTAAAATATGTTTTAAAGATAAAAGGATATTTTTTATTAATTAATATTTGAAATGATATATCAAAAACCATTTGTTATTTGACATGACATCTATTGAGGATATATATTCCTCACTATGTATATGATACAACAATACCAGTATTATCCATTCACTAAAATATTTATGTTTATGATTTAATAATCTAAATGAATATTACTTATGTTCAATGGATTATACAATGATAAAATTCATATGAAATCAGCTTTATTTTCCCTAGGTTATGTTGTGATGAACCGATCAAACTGATTATAAAATTAGTCTCTTTGACATAGGTAATCATACATTAAAATTTTTATGAATCCCTTCTCATTTTATGTTTTATGAAATGATGAATGATTTAGGATTTTTTTGGAACTCCTAAATATTGTTTTCATTATGATATATTTGTCACCAATATCTACCATTAATGAATTGGGTAATGATTTATATCTCATGATATTGATAGGATTTGATTGCGGAACGAAACTGGTTCTGTAATAGAATTTTTCCACTATGATAATCATTGGAATGAAACATGATTAATATGATGGGGTTGGGAGGTAACAAAAACCATTATGTTATCCATTTAAAAGATCCTTTAATTATGTGGAATTTATTTTCTATACATATGTGTAGGCCAAAAAACTATGTCTTATTCCAATGATATGCTCTCATGGCTCATGTTATTTGATTCCCTTATGATTTATACCTTGTTAACTACCAATATTAATGCCATGACATCCGATTATCATGATTTCTATTAATGTAATGGATTTAAAATTTCATGACCGTGTTTTCATACAATTATGATCCTATCATTAATATTTATATCTGTTTTTACCATAACCTAGAATTAGATCTCCCCCTTACATATATTTCCTTTGCATAGATTATGATGAATTATAATAAAAATTCTATATATATAAAGGGTGGTTGGGATGAAAATAATATATTGAGATGATATAGTCAACTAATAGACTTATTTTTTGTGTTTACATATTTCCAAGGACACACCACTATTATGGTCCTCAACGGTGTGTTTGTGTATTATAGTGAATATTCATAAAAAATGATGTAATATCTCTATATGATAAGAATGGGTTTCATTAGTTGGTATCAATGTATATCTCTAGATAACCTTGGGAAATTACAATGAGAATACCGTAGTTATATCCCTTGGGACATGTCTCTATATAAGTTTATAGATGTTTCAATTTATTTAAATCTATTGTGGAATTTTGTTAAAGGAGATAGAGTGTCTGGTTGACAAGAAAGTAAATCCACGTTTGGATTCTAAAAGTGTTTGTTAATATGCAACAGATGTTGAATTTGGTGATAACACTTAAAAGGGAACATTCATCTAGAATTTATGGTCATCTGATGCAAGATAATGGGTCATTATATATGCTTGTTTTATCCCATCCTATGAATACACATTTAAAATTCACAACCTCTTTATAAAACATGATTAATTATTTAAATAAACAATTACTAAACATGGGAAAGGAAAATCATATAGTGTCCTTTATTATATAGTGAATCATGATTAAGAAATCATATAATAAATATTTCTTAGGATTATGTGGTTCCACATAATGTCTTGTATTTCTTAGAAAATACTTTTCAGCTATAGTGAATTGATAGATCCCTAAGGAACCATGTTAATTCTAATTGTGATGGGAAATTAAATTATTGTCCTAATATGAACCCAAACATTATATATTTGGACTGAAAAATATCATTTCAATGCTCAAACAAATTTCTACATCAAAAAATCATGCTTGAGTTCCAAACAAATAATCAAGGGAATGATATTATGTATAGTCTATCATGAGGAGACATCCGCCTTATTTTAGTGGTTCTCCATGTAAACTTGTTGATGAAAAATTGATTAGAAAGTATAAAAATATATTTTTTACTCTCTAGTGTTAGGATCAATACAATTTTATTTTTTTCGACCATTTTGATAGTGAATCATATCAATGATTGATTCTTATCAAGAATACAATGATACTTGAGGAAATTGACTCCATGGATTGGGATGAGTTGAAGAACATATTTTTCAATAAATAAATTTCTATAGTGATTTATATGGATGTGGAGAATTATTTCTTTGATATAAATAAATAAAATAATTATTATTTGGGCACCCATGTGGAAAATTTTTCAATCATTGTAGGGTATTATTTATGTATTACCCTCCAACATGTATGTAAGGATCACCTATCATTTATAGTCTCAAATCCAAATCTCCAATGATATTTATACAAAAGAGACATCAATATATTTGAAATATGTTTTCATTTTGATATGAATAAGTTTGATAATTATGTGAACATAGAGAAATCTACACAGAATGTGCCACAATCCCTCCAATGTTTCAAATGGAGGTAGTATCGGTACAATGTTAACCAGTTCCCAAATAAGATCTATAATGATGATGAGCGATGTTAGTGACTTATTATGCCTAGAGAGAAAGTGAATACCCATGTGATCACTATTTTAGATAATCATTGTGAAAATTACATGATTAATGATAAACATACAATCCACTATAGAAATACTAATGTCTTATTTGAATATGGATCTTCCAATTCCTTAAAATCTAAAGAATTATATTGGGTATAAAAATTCAAGTAAAACATTATATTAAAAATTATTATTGAAAACCCATATTTTTTTAGGATCCCATATCATGTATATGATTCATATCCAGTTGAGGATAGATTGAATGTGCTCCCTGAAATCATATTATTCTTCATATGGTTAAATATTATATTATCATGGCAATGGATTGGCATTCTCTAATAAAATCCAACATAAATTCTTTAGTAAGGGAAGTCACATTTAATATTTAAAACCAACCAATTATTTTAAATCAATGTGATGATAATTCTGAAACATTAATCCAGATCACATCCATTGTATGGGTTTTAAATCTTATTCTGAATTGGTGTTTATTTGGGATCGTTTGAGAGATACACAATAGAAAAGATATTCCTTTTCATCATGAGTTTTTTATGTATTTACAATATAGTTATATAGTCTTCCACTAAAACATGATGTTGACTTCTAAATATAACTCATTACTGGTTCTACACCAATTTCAAATAATACATATAGAATGACCCCATTTGTGTTGCAGAAATTAATGAAGAACCACCAGAAAAACATTGACTAGTGGTACATTCAGACAATTGTATCACTATGGGTTGAACCAATTAATCTTGATAATGAAAAATATAGATCATAATTACTATAAATATATTATAATGAGATGAAAAATACCATAACTCTCCACAAGTATCCTCTTCGATATTTTGATGACTTTTTTGATTAGTTGTATAGTGCTCAATACATTTTCCAAGATTTACCTTCATTTTGGGTATCACGAAATGTGGGTCAAGAAGGGTGATATACCCATTAATTATTTTCATACATGGTATAGATACTATGAATATATATGAAGTCCTCTCAGTCCTACCAAGGTCTCCCCTATCTAGATTGATTTAAATGAATAATTCCTTTAGTCCTATATCAGTTTTTTCTTAACACTATAGATAATATTCTTATCTATAAAAAGTGAATGTTATAATATGAATATCATTTGGGAATTTTCATAAAGACCCTATGCGTGAAGAATTTATATGAAAACTACCCAATAATTTAATTTTGGTTATAAATGATTTAATGTAGGGGTAATATATTCCCAATAAATGGAATATAAGTATATCCATCTTTGAAAGAGTCTCTTGATTTTTGTCCACGACCAATCATAGAGATAAAGATCTATAAGTTTCTATGTGTAGGTGGATATTATCCGAATTTTGTGGTGTTTTTCCCATGATTATAAAAATAAATCACCATGATAAACTAAAAGGGAGCGAAATTCCTCTGGATATATGATTTTCATGAAATGTTCATGGATCTAATGATTATATTAAGCAGTGCAACTATATATAAATTACCTTGTAGTAGATAAGGGTATGTAGTATATAAATATGGGTCCTAGAAGGTATTTGGTTGTGTTATTATATAAAATGAAATGGTTATATATAATTAATCATGATATTGGATTATTTTCAATAAAACTTACTCCACACCTGATTTGGTGTCATCTATAGAAAATTTTCAATTATAGATATGGATGCATTATATTTATTGAAAATGTGTGATATATATACCAAACATGAAATTATAAATTATAGATTAACAATGAAGGAGTTTAATATCATACAAAGAAGGTTTTTAGATGTGATTAAATATTATAATGGATTTATATATTACAACCATGTGAAATTGAATAATTTGGATGGTTCATTAAGTTGAACGGATCATTTTTAATTATCTATGATGTGGAATAAAAAATGTAAAATATTTCATGATTTTCAAAGTATGGCTCTAGTAATCATGTTATAATGTGATAAATTTTATCACACTCAATTGAATGTTCAACTATTTAACAATGTTATGATAAAAGTGGCACATAATGAAAATTTATAGCTGCAAAAAAAGATTATAAATTTTATTAATATTAACATTGATCATGATGGAATGATAATTTCAAACCATTATTTATTCATTCCATCCGTATAAAATTTAAAGATTAATTTATTATATTAATATCATAGATATTCATTCATTATTCACCATAGATGTATGTATATATATAGTGTCTTCAATGATTATTTCAAGTTGTACTTCATGAAGAGAAATACCTCATGTTTTTATTTTTGTTCTAGATATGTATTCAAGTTAGGGTTGAAATAAAAACATTAAAAAGTATTTTACATCCATTACCCATACCATAATAAAAATGGGAAAAATCAACATGTATTTTTTCATTGTATTCTACAACACATATATAGGTTATAATGTTGTATGGGTTATAGTCTATCACCTTAATAAGATAGCACAAATCATCTATATTAGTTAATAATTTTTTCTGTTTCATATTTATATGATATAAATTATATAAGTCGTAAGGTTTCATAGAGTACACAATCTAGTGTGTCGAATTGGGGTCCATGGATTACCTTATCTTATTGGTGAAGTCTTCATAAAAATCATGATATAGATATAAGTTCTACCCCTATGTATCATACTTAGAAACATGTTCTATTTGAAGAAATCAATTCAAACCTTATAAGATATGTTGAGATAACGTTCACTGTATTTTAATGGTGGTTGGGATCAATGTTTTCTTCCAGTTGAGTATTATTAAAAAAATAGATTTCAATAAATAATTGATATGGATACTTACGAATATATCTATGAAATAAAATATACACCTCTATCATGCTGGAATTAAGATAGAGAAAAATGATATTAGTACCTGAGATAGTGAAATAATATGAAGAGAAGGTCAAACCCATTCAGCAAGACAACACAACATGTTACAGTTATAAGAAATATTAATCTTATGATTGCCATCATGATCTATAAATTCATTTTTGGGAGAGTTATTTTATTATAATTTCTACTTGGATAGATATTTTGTGATTCAATAGGAAGGGGAAGTTATGCCCTAGATATATCATTCCCTTTAGTATTCATGATCGTATCGCGACAATATCATATTGACAGTGTCTTCTCTAAATTACTCTCAAACCCAAAATGACTTCCATGTATCCTTCCCATGTAATTAAATAAATAATCCATCCAATGTACTAAACATATAGTTCATAACACTAGAGAATGATATTTCTTGTAAGAAACAACTGGTGGAGGTTACAGATAATAGTAAGAATATATTACAAAACAAGACCACTCATCTGGTCAATTTTTGATACAAATCCAAAAAATTTATGAAACAACATGGTAGCATCTGTATATGACAAGGGAGAAGAATCATCATTAATTTTTATTAGAGTGATGAATTTTGATGGAGAATTTCGTTTTATGTGGGGTAGAATGTAAAACCCTATGTTTTTGTAACTTTTATTCAAATAAATTAAAATTATTTTATATATTTAGTCACACTCCAAAATAATATATTATTGAGTAATACTCACCACAAATTAAAACATTCATTTCATTCAACAATAGATTACCATTCATTACACATGATAATGAGGTGTAAAAAATCACAATATCCAATGAATATTATTATTCAAAAACAACCATTATAACCTAGACAATAAAATTATCAATATTTGTAGCAATAATTAATTTTATAATATTATATATAATGTATTTATATAAAAAAATAATGACAAAAAAGAATATAGTCTCCCCTACAATCATTATATATTTCGAAAATACTATTATAAATTATTATTTATTTTTGTAAATAATAATAAATATAATTAATGAAAATATTAGAAAATTTATTTTAAAAAATAATCCTATTTTTTGAAATAATTTATTAAAAATTGTATGTGAGCTAAAAATTGGTATTTCTCTCAAAATATTTATTTTTCACGATCATAAAAAATATGTAAATTTTTCGTTGAGGAATGAAATTTCAATTATTTTATTAATTATGTTAAATTATATATTAAATTTATAATTTTTTAAAGTAGTTCAATTATATATCAATTAATTCAATAAATCGTTTACCTTTCTTTATATTAATGAAACAAAAAATGAAATAGAGTTTTTAGGTATATATATCCTACCATCTCCATGAACATTGCATTTCATTTTCTATTTGTACAATTTACGGATTAATATAAAAACATATTAAATTTATATATTTAAAATTAATATATTTTTCAACATTATGGAGATAATAAAGCCAGTATCAATTAAAGTGGACTAAAAACAAATCAAAACATTTATGAAAACAGAGTATTTATTACACAAAATGCAACATTAACATGAAATTGTTTTTAAATGGGTAATAAATGGAAATATGAGAAAATATATTGTATTATATATATAAATATTTATCAGTAATATATGTATAAAATATTTTTATTTATTATACTGGATATTTGAACATGTATTAATTATGCGATGAATTAATCTAATGGATTTTTTCTCAATTTTACATCATTGAGATGTACTATATGTCATAAACCAATATTAACTAATGATGTCTATACATGAAATATGATGAATTTATTTATCCACATGATATTTCATGATCTATTTTATTCTATTCCATTATTGAAATTATGATTTAATGATCCAATGGGTTAATGGTTTAATGTTACAATCTCACAGTATATCAAGATTTTGTATCATTATATTTCTGATGAAAAGAGATTATGATAAATTTCTCAATAAACCCATGTAATTTTTGATTCAGTGGTTATTAATTATATTTAACAATAATAGTAACAATTTTCCACTATTTGGTACATAATATAATTGATAAATATTTTTTTTAAATCAGAAATTATTTTTCTCTTCAGTTGGAAATCTATTTTCATTCTAATCTATGTTTTCTAAAAGGTTATGAAAATTATTTTATTATATTATAATAAATTTTAATTGAATTTATTACTCATGGTTTAATTTTTTACATAATATATTTGAAATGAATTATTATTTCATTTTCAAAACAATGAACAATTTTATTTTAAAGAAAATATGAATGAATATTTGTTTTGACTTGTATGGTATGAAAAAACACCCCTTAATCATGATCAATTTTTTTAAAAAATAACATCATATTTTTTTATAATTATTTTCATAGAAAAATACATTAAAAATTATCAGTGTTTGAAAATGTGGGTTTTCTTTTTCTTAAGGATATTTTCATAAAAAATTATTCAAATTATCTATCAAAATAATTCGCATCTTATGATAAAATCTAAGCATTTTAAATATTCCTCAGTTGTGATATGTTCCAAGGTTACCAATATTACTCTATCTCTTAATTGTTTATGTTTATTATCAAAATATTTTGTATGAACTCCTCTCCTCTTCCATACAATATACCATGATTAAATTCTAATGAAAATCACTTATTTTTCAACTTGTTATGATGTGTTTAAATGATGAGATGAATAAAAAAATTATCCACATGTAATTATATGATGAATTGTTTTTAATCAAATTTCATTTCATGTATTATGATATGATGAATTTATTATTATTTAAAAAAAATAGATATGTATTTCATTATTATATTGGTGAGACCTATATCTCACACTAATGCGGTCGATACTGATTTATATCTCATGAGGTAGACATGAAGAGAATTGGGATTCAACCTATTTTTTAAGGAAAATGTTCCACTATGATGGTATTAGTAACAAACATTTCCTACAATGATGGATGGGTAAATTAACACATTCCACAAAGGTATCCTTGGAAATGATTATTTTATAATACGAAAATTGTTTTCTAGAATAATATGTTTTCCAAAAATCTCTTTCTTATGCCAATTTATTCTATCATGGATTATTTACTTTGATTCCCTTATTATCCTTGTATAATCAACTTTATATATATATTCCATGAACAATTAATATAATGTTTGATATGATTTTTATGGTTTTCCAATGTTATGACGATGTTCCTTTACACTTAGGTTCATGTTATTATCACATATCTTTAATGGATACCCTTACAGTGAATTTGAACTCACCATTTCATATATTTATTTTCCCCAGGTAACGAATAAATATATTACATACGAAATTTCTAATAATTTTTCTAGGTTTAATGATCATAGTGAGAGATAATCAATTTTACCTAGGGGTAGTTGTCTATATTTTCCTGTTTCCAAATACACAAATCTATTATGTTTCTCATGAATGTGTTTTTGTAATTTAATGATTATTTAAAAAAAATATTTAATATCTAGCTATAATAAGATAGGGTATCTATAAAACATTAATCATAAAAATTATATAGGAATCATATGAAATGGAAATCCCATATGCTCAATAAAGGTAAATATGGGATATATAGCAGAAAAATATCAAAATTAAGGTATTCGAACATGAGAATAATATTTCAAAATTTTACCCTACATATAAAATATAATTAATGTGAAAAATTTAATATATATTGGTGTTCATAAGATATTAATTAATAGGTAATAAAAAACCATGGAACATGTGATCATAACATTTGAATAAGACATAATTTTGTGGAATTGAAATCAGTTTATAACATAGTAAACAAGTCTGTATTTATACAAGTTAACAAATTATGTTAAGATAAGTACATGAAATTTGACCCCAACATGAATGTATAAAAATTAAATAACTACCATACATAACATTTTTTAATTTATTGTCATGTCGATAAATAAAATATGACATTTTCACCAGGTTCCATAATAACATTGTCATATGTATCCATGTACACACATAACATTATGAACATGTAATTAGGATCAAGAATAGAATTCTTAACATTTAATTAGGATCATTCATAAATATTTAAAAATTTAATCTGGTTCATTCAAAAAATATTTTCACATGATTTATTTATATTCATGGAATTCATTGGAAGGATATATATATCCTACCCATCACATAATAAATATCATATGTGTCTATTCCACAAGACCATGAAAACATTATCGTATCATCACCCATGAAATGAAATTTATTTCATAAACATTTAATCATGTCATAACATTAATAAATGAATGATATCTCAAAACCATTTCATCATTTCATCATAGAATAGATTGTTAAAAAGAAATAGGTTTCATGTGAATTGTATCATTGAATAACCATGGGAAAAGAAACTAGTTTCACAAAAAACTTTTAATGATAAACAACATAGAGAATTAATATTAATGGTACCCTTGGATCATTACCCAAAAAAATCATAAGTTATAAAAGAGGATGTTATCGTAGATATAGAATGGGTTTTAATGAAAAATATGAATCTATTAAGAAATCTATCACCTCTTTGAAAATCAGTTTTTGTATTAAACATTCATAAATCATTTTGAAAATTCAATTCATTGAAAATTTACTTGAAAATGTGTAATATATAATTAAATAAAAATAAGGGTTATTATGGATTAAACATATGTTAAAGTCGTACAAATAAAAATAATGATTCAATTTTCATATTTGTTTAAATATAAAATGGAATAGTATGGAAGAAACATAATGATTTAATAAAAAATAAAAAAAATCAATCATCATAAATAATGTCTTTACTAAATATTTTTAATCAAGTTAAAAACATTATTTTATATTTTGTTGAGAATTTAGTATTAGGTGGAAATGGGGTTTTGGACAAATTGATAAATAATGATGATTTTCCTTAAAACCATATTCTTAAAATTTTTAATTACATGTTTGTGGAATATAATACTATTTTGTTAAAATATCATAAATAAATATTTTATTTGAAAATTAATGAATATTATTGATAAGTGTATAAAATATTTCAAAATTATAGACCTGATAATAAAAATTCATGATAAATGTTGATAGTGTACCATAAAACCCATATATGTTGGTTATGTTTGAATCATAATCTTAGTGATATATTAATGTTAAATACAATATATAATATAATGAGAATAAATAAATAAAAGATATTTCACTTGAAAAGGGATGTATAAAAACATATTAGAATATGATAGTATCATATCAGGAAACATGTCACAAATAGGGCATATAGATAAAAACACCTTAATGTTTTGGTATACCTTGAAGCGTGAACACGAAGAAAGAGATATCCTGAAATTGATATCTAAATACAAATAAATTGTTTTATAAATAATCATGAAATACATACATGGTAATTTCAAGGGCCATAGTTCTCACTTTTTAAAATTTTTAGGTAATTATATACACCATATTAAGGAAAAAGCTGGTGAATGTAACTTGTGTCCCACATAAGTAAAATTTGAGACAAAAATACATTATCACTTTAACAAAATATTGAATTTTAATCCTTGATAAATTGTATCAAATGAAATAATATATATCATTAAAACAATGAGATGCATGATATAATAAATCATAGTGTTGTATATACTCACATATAATAGACAAGTTAAATGTTTAAATATTTTTTATATAAATAATATAGATCCTACAAACATATTACCTTATGTCTCGACTTATTTCGTAAACATGCATACCACCCCTTCCCCAGGTAACCTCCAAATATGTTTACCAAAATCATTCTGTGGTGGGTTTTATGGACAAACTATTCCTTCTAGGATGATAGGAGGGATTTTGGAAAATTATTTGGAATGGGAATGGATGAATTAATATAGTTTAAATGTGTGAATATTATCGTAGAGGGGTGTCTTTTTATATGCAAGGTTAGTGGCACACATTATTGGTTTTAAAGTGAAAATTTTACCCACATTTTTCAAATTCCAATAGGATCCAAAATAGATTAGTCTCATGATAATAACATTATAGGCCCCAAATATGTCTATAAAATTCAATTTATTCAAGAATTTTTGTCATTTTAACCCTAATGTTTTTTATCCCAATGTAAACCCATTATAACATATAAGAATGGTAAATATTTTTTACTATTTTTATTAATAATTATTGTATAAAAGTATTTTAACCTTATTTTAAAACATATACTATAATGATTCTAATTAAGATATTAATTTCTACAAATTTTATTCTTATATGAAGTAAAATTTAAATTTTAATTAATATTGAAGATGCGAAGAGAAATATGGATTTCAAATAGAAAATCGTAAAAGTTTTAAGATTTTTTAATACCAACATTAAAAAAAATTCAAATTATATTAATTGGATTCGTAGATATATAATTGAAATTTTTTTTAAATTCAATTTAATCTCAAATTTTTATTTATAAATAATTTAATCAAAATTGTAGTTTTAATTTTATAGTCAGTATTACAAACTATTCATGAATAGATTATTATTTTTAGAAAATATCAAAATACATTAAAATAATTTTTATATGATTAATTAAAAAATTATGATTATTTTTTCAAATAAATTCTCTATATTTATAAAAAAAAGTTTTAAAAATATACATGCAAAAAAGATGAAAATTATTTTTAGATAAATTCAATTTATAAGAAGAAAATTGGATTTCTTATTATCAATTACCTACAAAACAGAAAATATGAATGTTATATATTTGAGAGAAAATATACTACATAAATTTTATTAAAATAATTCAAAAAATGTAATATATTTAATTTATAGATAGATATTATGACTGTGAACATTAATATAGATTGTTATAAAAAGATTCTCTTTATTTTAAAATGGTTTTTAATTTATTTAATAATTAATTGGACACTAAGGAATACATTATATATATATACATGTGGAAACCATTTATTTTCAAAATATATTAAATCATGTTCATGAAATCCATTCTAATGGATATGTTATAAATATCATATTATTTTTGTAATAGTATGTTGTTTTTTTGTTTTAAATCATTATTGTGAGTAATGAAGGTTAAACATTGTATTCAATGTAATACAATCTATGATTTTTCTTCATTTAAAAAAAAATTAAAATACTAGATTTATTATAAATTTCATTGACAAAAATCTTATGGTATTAAATTACATACCCCATAAATTTAATATTTCCATCAAAATTCATTACATTGATACCAACAACGGTGGATACATATTCTTCATTATATCATTTGGATAAAACAAAGATTTTAAATACTAGTGGAATTTTCATAAAACAGTGATCATGTACGTTGTTTTATTTAGTCGAAAATTCTCTATTCCATCCAAATTTTCTAGTAGTTTTCCCCTAAGGAATATCATTCTAATGTGGTAAAAGTTTTGATTTCATCGCATGTTATGGATAAAGAATGTACTTCTCTAATTTATAATCATGGAACACATGTGGAATATAAAATAAGTTTAGTTTAAGAACAAAATGATAATATATTTTATCTATTTGATCATGTTTGTTATAGAGGGTGATATACCTAGGGATTTGTATTCACCTTGTTCCTTTATGGAGAATTTTATAGGATAAACATTTTAGAAACATGAAATTATATATTATAATTATGATTAAAAAAATAACATTTATGTTAATATTTAACTATATTAACATGTTAAGGAATGGATCTAAAATTCTCTTCAATCTCCTCATCTTGCTCAGGTCTCTATAGCTTTCTTTCTAAAACTTCATACCATTGGAGTTATAATGTTCCTTCCATAAAGGGATCCATAATGACTGACAATATTTTTGTAGTGAAATCTATTGTTGATAGAAAACTCAACATGTGGAGGGGGTTGATAAAAAAATCCTTTAAAACCCATAAAATATCTTCTCATATCCTCTATGGTATAAATTATTCTCTCAGATTTATCATTTTTCTAAGAATGATATGACGTGCTCAAAATCAAATCTCTATCAATAGATTTTTGGAGACATCACTAAAACATCAATGTAAACATAAGATCCATATTAGATACAAATAAATGTCATACCCCAATAAATTATACTACTTCATTAATTTATGTTCTTGAATTATGATCAAGAGAGATATGTTCTCTGATAGCCATGAAGTGACATAAAATTGTAGAGTAATCAAGTACAACCCATATTTACATTTACCTCCAATAAAATATAAAACCTAAAATATACCAGTACCAATAACCTTATTTCCACAAATTTTAAAGGAATTCCTCTTTAAATAAATATGAAATTATATCATCTAGAAAAAAATGTTTTTAGCTACATAAATTATTCATAAAATTTACTATATCTCATAACACTCCATCACATAAAATCGCAGATGGGGTACCAATAAATTTTATTATACGATCAACCTTAAATAAATAAACCCATGATGGTACCAATAAAACTTATGATAATCTTATATAAATACATAAATTCCTCCAAAATTAAACAATAAAAATATTTTTCTTAATCATTGTAACATAAATAAAATTATACAATTACATTCACAATATACTTTAGTAAAAAATACATAAAACATCAATCATTTAACTTCATTTATATAACATTAATATTTATTTACATGGTTTAGGGGATAACACTTTTTATTTTTTAATTGACATAAATATTTATCATGTTTACTATATATAATATATTGAACTCCTTCAAAATATTTCACTATATGGCCTTCTTTTTCTCCCAGTTAACATCTTACACTCTATTTGAGATATTTTTCTATGTTCTTCTTACCACCATCTTGATAAGTATAATGTTTAATATTTTTTCATTTGGGTTTAATAAAACATGAATATTCATATAATTTAATCTTCCCAATATTTTTTTCTTCACAAATATCATCGAAGTGCATGTTGTTAATCATATATGAAGATAGATTATTAGGAATAATCAAAAAATATATCTATAAAACATCATATATTTTGTTTAATAAAAATTGCAATGTTTTACATTAGATTTTAGGATAACATGACTCTTTATGGAAACATCCATTTACACAAACCAAAAATCATTCTTTGAGAAACAATAATTATTGTGGTAAGAAACATAATTGTTGAAATTCAATTATTTGATGTCTAAATTATGACACATTATTTTAAATCAATAACACCATATGATTGTGATAGTTCATTAATAATGATTATTCAAATCCTTTAGTTTGGTTCATGAAGTGTTTGTGATATTCCAATTTATATCCCATGGGAGTGCAATACCATGTGTGCACAACGTTCTATGGTCAAGCTCATTGTGATGATTGATTAATGTTAAATGCAACATTTTTGTATATATTAACCTAGGAATTTATATAATAGTGGCACTTATATGTGTATGATCCATACATTGGTTTCTTTTATTTGAAACCTCTATCTCCACACATCAATAAAATTCTATGAAATTTTAAAATATTTTTACTCATACTTAAAAAAGTATCTACAGATGTTTCCCTATAACTATACAAATAAATATCCCTTGGGATATTCAGAATTATTTTTTCTAATATTACAATGATTAACAAAATATGTCCTATGATACCGACTATATTGATCCAAGATTCACATACATATATATATTATATCATGATAGATGTGTATTTAATACACCACCCAAACACACTTATATTGACCATAATATATTATTATTTTTGAATACATTGTAAAAAATCAAAAAAATTTGTTAATGATCATAAATATCTCTAAAAAAGATCTTCTATATTATTACACTCCATTAGAATACCATACATAATACCTTTATCCATAAGCCAAGGAATAGAAAAACTAGATTGGGAGATCTAAGATGCTAAGTAAGGGAAAAAATATATATATACATAATATTCATATAAAAATATGTGTATAGGAATATGAGAATACAGTTTAAAAACATAGCATGAATATCTAATATATTAATATTGAGTCATGTCCTAAACTATGTTAAAAGAACATAAATCATAATGTAATAAAATAACATAATCCATTATATAATAACATTATCATGAAACAATTATTTGTTGTATAAACATCATCTTATATTAATATTAACAATTAAACTTTGATAAATTATTACTATTTATGTTAATAAAATGAAATCAGACCCTTAAAATAACTCATTAACATGATACTAGGTCAAGGGATAAAATTATGGAAATGGGAGACCATTCCATGCATAAAAGTTTTAACATTTAATCATATTAATTTATAACATTGTGAACATTTAATTACCTTCACACATAAAATAATCAACATATAAATAGTTACATGTATAACATTGTGAAATTGTAATCAGTTTCATCTATAAAATTATAAAATGTCATTCAGGTTCACCCATTAAAAATTTACTAATGAGTTACCTGTATTTACCCAATGAATTTGATGGAGATATGGGTCCCACAAATCACATAATGGAAATCATAAGAATGTGTGATGAAAGATCATTAGATTTTTATCACATCATATACCATGAAATTAAATGTGTTTCATAAACATTTTATCATATCATAACCTCATGAAAATTGATACCCTTCAAAAACCATTTTATCATTCAATCATCTCATAACTCATGAAAAAAGGAATGATGTTTCATAAGAGTTTTATCCTGGCATAAACAGAGGAAGATAAATTAGATTCAAAATCATCTTTTTAGGATAACCCATCATATAATAAATAATAATTGTATACTTGGTTCGCATCCCCTATAAATAATATGTTAAAAGAATTATGAAATCATCTATGGAGAATAATTTTGAAAGACTACTTGGAATCTTTCTTAGGGAAAATAACATTTCTTTGAATATCGCTATTTAAAAGTTCAAATTTATAAAATTGAAAATCTAAATATCTGAAAATAACCACGAAATCCAATAATGGAATATTCAAAGATAATAATATTCATGATGGTCGAACATTTTGTTAATGAAGTACACAATAAATAAAATTATCCTTTATCATTTTCATTAAAATCCAGAAAATAATTTTTTAGTAAATAATATTAGGGATCATTTAAAATGATTTTGTATAAATTCGAAAATTGATAAACAAATTTCCAATAAATCATTTTTATCATTTTAATATCATTTTTGAAAAAAAAAATTAAAATACATGGGTTTATAATGAATCAATGTTCTTGATGAAATAAAAAAATGGATTTTTTTTCATAAAAAAAGACTCTAATTTATTTTAAGTACCAGAGAGTTGAAAAATTTTACTATTTCTAGAAAACATCTTAAATTACAATAGTATATAAAAATTCATTATTTTTAAACAGTGATAGAGCATAATATTTCAACATTGGTTACAAAAACGTAAACTATTTTGATAAACAATGATATTTTAATAAAAAGACCCTTACCACTAAGGAATTTTTGAATCATTATCCACTATAAATAATAATAATAAATTAAACAAATAATATCATCTGAAAAATAAATTCATGGCATTAAGTGTCAATGTGTATTTATATACACATCATAAAAAATATAGGGGAATAATATAACATGTATCTTAAATAATGAAAATTGAGACAAACTCCTTTACTATTTAGGTAACATTTGATCCATGAACCCCATTAAATACAGAATCTAAAAGAGTTGTGTAAATCCCCATAAATTTATTTAGGTGAGGAAGTATAAAATAAATTCATGGGTAATTGTTTCAACAGAAAGGTGACAACATGGAAACCATCAATTTTTTAAAAAAATGGTTTGAATGGAATAGGTTAGCCCATACCATATATGTTGTGAGTGGAATTCCATAACTAAATTCACCTTGTATTCAACATCAGTGTTTTGAAAAAAAATGAGGATGAATGAGGTGAATTCATTACGACCCTTTGATTTATTATGTGGTGTTCACTTTCATTCACAATCATTGATGCCAGGTGACCATTGTTTCTATTGAAAGTAACTCCCAACTATCCCATTATCCTTAACACGTTGCATGTATTATTTATAAAGGAAAACAGTTAGATGGGTTTTTAACCCCAAAGACACTTATAGACTTATGTTGTTCAAGATGATGGGACGTCAAGATCATCACAACCGTTTGGGTAGAATTTCCTCTCACATAGTGAAACTATAATAGATTTCATATATGTTCATATATATCATCTTTATCCTGATAAATGACTAGTTACCCTATCAAAAATTATTATAGGTTAAAATCTTTTATGTTTAGATGAAGGAGATATCATTATGAATTCCATCATTTGGTATCCAAGGTTCTTCATCTATTTCCTAGTAATTAATCATTTCATATATATTGAAACATCCTAACCAGAAATGAAATAATATTATTCAATAAATAGAGTCATTTAATATTACTAGGATGGCATTGATCCATTATGAGGCATCCTACACATAAATTTTATTACAGGAATCGAAATCCATGTATTTTGTTAAACCCGTGCAATTTAACGTAATGAAGAAAATAAATATGTAAGAGAACTTAGGCATAAAATATTTGGGCTCAATCCTCAAGAGGATACCCTATGTATCTTGGTTATAACATGAATCAATGTTTTCATAGTTTATATATGACATTGAGATTGGTCCCAATGTGGGTTCCCTTATATATTAGATCTTTGTAACATTCCACACATCAGGGAATATATACTTGGAATTCCCTGGATGGGGGAGACTCATGGTTTGAATGAAATTAATATTTCTAATCCCTAATCCCATGTGTTCTACTATTGGTGTAATAAATAGGTGATAACAATTAATTGGAATCACAACATATGGATGTGGGACTTATGTACTGGTATAACCATTGTAATTTTTTTATGGGGCTCTGAACATAGGAAGGAATTCTCCATATAATGGTTATTACCTGAATCATAGTCGTAATATATAAACTAATTTATCAATCCTTCTATTTGTGAGGTAAAATGATCACCCCATGGAAATTATTGTCTCATGATGGTTGACATTTCATATACATTGTGAGATGAAAACTAAGGTAAATTCCAATTTGAGTTTTGGATCACGCCTTATGAAGGCGTCTAATGTATCGTGGTTAATGAAAGAATAACATTCCATGTAGTTCAATTGTTTTGGGAATAGACACTATCATTTCCCTTATATGTGGAGAATATCATATTATGTTGTTTTTTTGGGATTACACATAGATGTTACCAATATCTACATATAGGATTCCCATGTAAATCATATGATCATAGTGTCTCCCTAATCCATCATAATCTATGGTCGGTGGGGAAAAAATGGGAGAAAAATAATAAATTTGATTTATTTTGGATATAGTAATTATGTGATGGGACTCCCTTTACGATATTTTTATGGGAAAAATCCATATAGGGGAATCCTATGTATCATTTTTAGGACATGATTCACAGTAATCATAGATTCATTAAATGGGGGTTACCTAATAATTTTTCCAATATCGAGGATGTAGAATATTATTCCTCCAATAGTGGTTTGAAAACTAAGGTTTTCATTTTGATTGGTTCTTTGACATTGATAATATACATGGTTTTCAAGTCATAGGATGCTCATTTTACCAAGCATGCTTGTCTACATGTCATGAATTTTATTTTCCACTCAAAATGCCTTGGTTATCTACTTGAAATGAAAAAGGATGTATTCCTAGAATATCAAATGACAATCTCATTATCAAATAGATTTTTTTGAGGGGAGTCACATATCCTTGAAGGCATGTATGAAGGGTTTTCTATGATCAATGATTATCAGTTCAGAGGACATTTTACTACATTACTATATTGTATTGGAAGATAGAAAATTGTCCCATTTTCCATTATTAGATGGATTAGCCTGATCAGAAGATGCGAATTGGTATCATCATTAAAGCTAGAAGAAACGCTTGGAGGGTGTCGTGATAGTAAATTTTTAATGTTTTTAGGGTGACACATGTTCCTAGATTACATGTATCAAGGTTATTACATGATCTGGATAGCATTCCCACAGTGTGTCATGATATCCATTTGACATGACCTGGTTCTACCACGAGACCCATATAACATGTGTTGGTACTGTCATATAGAACATGAAATATTTTTTAAGGACATATCAAGGATTGGATGTAATTCATGGAGGGATTCACAATAATTCAGTAGCATTCCTTGGGGCATCATGTTTCTTTCTCTTACATGTCTTGGAGACTTCCCATGATCCAAATAGTACACATAAAAATCATCATATGACATTGTAGACATTTTTTTTATTTTGTTGAATGACCCATGCACTTTATAAAGAGCTCATGAGGATATGCATATGTGTTATTTTAACAAGTCTCCCACATATTAGTATTTCGTCTAGTGTTTATTTTATATGCATTATATTTTTTCAATGTCAACTTTATTTAATTATTTATTGATATACCGAATATACGGGGACATGGGCTTCGTTTGGAGGAATGTAAATGAACTCTTAAGGATTGGGTGCACCCACCAAATAGTGTATTGGGTGATACATGGTCTGCTGAGTTATGATTTGTATTTTGTGATATCCACTTAACATAATTTTAATGGCATTGTAACAATACCCCCCACAAGAACACATTTCTATATATTGTCCTAGGATTAGGAAATTATTTTCAATTTGAAATACTTACCTTTCCTAGGTACTCAATAGAATCAACCATCACTATTTCTTCAGTAGTTATTAATACATTGATTTTGTTGACTCAAAATAGTCTTGAGGTTTTTTGGGATATAATTGATTAATCACATGATTTTATGACTATTTTGGGCCTCATGTGACCAAGTTATGTTCATGCAATTGAGTGTCTTCAAATGATATTATAGAAGTGCCTTTCTTTGAAGGATTATGCGATCTATGTGATATTTAGTATTCAGGTAATATGTGATCACATTATGTTATTTGTGAATAATTTTAATCACTCCTGTATTGCACATGATGCTACTATTTGATGTCATTTGATGACCTTTTATTTCATTTTACAGACATATGAAATTTACATTAGTTTATATGGATTCCATATCAAATAATATTATCATGTTTACGGATCATAAAAAGACTATGAATGCTTGAAAACACAATGATAATACATTTTATTGAATGATATATAATAAGGAGGATCTTAAAAGACATATCCAATTTGTGCATTAAAACTATCATATATCACGATAGCTTCCTCTATATGGTTTCAGTTTTTCATAAAACATTATAATTCCTCCTTCAGACTTCAATCTACTATCTTACTGAGTGCTAGCTTATCCTGAATATACTCAGATGGAATTTTCTACTAATGGATGACTAATAACAACTTGATCCTAGGGATTTCCTTGTATGATTTAAAAATCTCCCTTTGATATATATGGTTATTATTTTACTCATCATCCCATCACTCATACATACTGAGTATATTTCATCCCTCTATGAAAAACATGGGTGGAAAATAATGTGCTAAATGGTAATTCTTTACTCTATATAATTTCTATGATGTGTGGGAAAATCCATTCATAGTTCATAGAAACTACTTACAGATAACTTATCAATTATATATTGTCCACCATAAAGAAGAAATATTTTTTTCCCAAATACTTTTCTATCACCAACCACATATTCTTCAATAAATTGTTAGTCGATGGCTTCCATGAACAAACTCATTTCATATATCACATCAGGAGGTCAAAATCGTCTTATGGGGTATATACCTATTAGGCATGATCCTTACTCTTATAGAAATGTATGATGAGTTCCTTCCTGGGATAGATATTTTAGATTACTCATTGTATACTTCGATCTTGGGGATGCTCACGCTCATAATTGTGAAAGAAATTTTATGAAACGAACTGACTATGATCCCAGTTATCTCTTTCAATGACTATATTTATTATCATCTATCATATTCGAGTTATGCCATATATGATATTCCCCCATAGGTGGCCTTTAAAACAAGTTCATGATAGTATCAGCCTGTATTGGTCCATTATTGAACTCAAGGTTCCTAATTCATGGGGATGTCGACTAAAGTCATAGATCTCTATGAGCCCTAGACTGGAATGCACTATTTCCATGTTCCTAAACAAATTCCTTTTCCCAACCTGGGATGTGTGTTCAAGAAACCATGTTAGTACAGTAATATTGGACGTGTAACTAGCTGAGGAATTATGCCTTAATATGGTAGTTACAACCCTACTATGCCTATAACAAATGTTGTTCCATGTTCAATAAAACCACACACCAATATGATCAGTTTCCCTATCAATTTTCAATTCTGATAGAAATTGGATCATTTCCTTTAGTATGATATATAAAATAACACAAATATCCCTAATTACACAACTCATACACGGCTGGTGAACATTTCGTGGGTGAGGCCATGTCACTATGCTATGAAGAGTTTTCCAAATGCATTGAGTCGATCTGTTAACTTTTATTTTACCTCTTATCATGCACCGTATGGGGAAAATATTAAAAATAATGATCTATCCACTGATGAAATGTCATAAAATCTCCCCCTATTTCATGGTATTATTTTAGATAAGACAAATGATCTAATCATATCTGATCTATAGACACCATATGGGTTTTTAATCATATTGGACACACCCAAAGACTATACCCACTTTTGTTTTCTAGTGTGTGTATAGAGCAATCCCCCATGATCAAACTCTAGTTTTACATACTTTTGGAAAATTAAGACATCGATACTAAGATCATTCTTCCCCATACTGATTGTACTAACATTATTGGATGATATTATTCCTATGATTGTGTAGCTTCTTACTCGAGTGGAGTGAAAAGATGAATGGTTCTTCATGTAGGAAATCCAATTAACTCACTAACCCCTCTATACTTGGTAACAATGGAATTTATTCAAGACATGAGAGAATCTTAGAAGAAGCACCCTCATCAAAAAGATGAGAATATCAACTATGGGAAAAAATACATTGAGAAAATTAGTCCATCGTCCCAATACATAGATGATAATCTTATTTAGAAGAGAGTATATAAACTTATTGAGGAGAAAAAATATAAGGATTATTATTCAAAATCATTTCAACATTAGTTGTTTATTCCACCTGCTATCACACCTACACTATCGATCATAGATTCTCACAAACAGAAGAGGTTGATATTGTAAAAGATTCATGACTTGCATACTGAGTCTCATTTGGAAACATTTGCTGACGAAGAAGAACAACTTCATTTGTTGTTTTATGAAAATGGTACGGATGGATTTGACAAGTATCCAATGTAAAATTTCCTGAGATAAATTTACTTTATTTGGAAATATATGGCCACCAATGATAGGGTATTGTGTGATCATGAAAATGAGGTTCCCCTTACTGTACTATTAATGGAGGCCTTAGAGTTACTAGATCATAGTCACCCATTCAAATCTAATTTTCAATCCCAAATGGATTCCAATACTCTACCATCATGGATACATGAGGAAATAATATCTCTCTTGATGTCAGATCTTTCAGATACATCAACATCATTGGAAAATGTTTAAATTGTGTTTGATTGGATGAATACTTTAGTATGTACTCTCCATCCAAGGGACTAAGTACAATAGGTTGGGCAACCAGCACCTTAAGGTTCAATTGATGCTTCCCCCGGGATTTTTCCATTTTGGCTAGAACATCTGATCAAATCATATTGATGTTTTACCATTTATATGTATTATGTCTTTTATCATATTGTTGGAGATAGGTTAGAATTTGGAGATTCCTCATATTTCCCACTATATTTGAATTAATATTCCGAATCATCCATGTTTTGTCCCATTTGTACAATTATTAATTATGTTCATGAATCATTTATAATAAAATATGATACGCATAATTTGGAAAATATAAATTAATATTCAATTCATAGACATGAATGTCATAATTACAAGAGATTATTCATATAAGTTCTCTTTAATTATAAAACTAGATGATTCCTTACTAATATATCTTATTTATCTATATTGATATTACCCTATTCATATAAGGACACATGGGTAAAATGCTTGATATAATGGGAGAGTTATTTATCTTTTTCAAAGCTAATAGTATTGGAAAGAGTTTCTATTTTTCGAAAGGCCATACGGTGGGGCTTAAATGATTTTCCATTCTTGAAAATTAATTCATTCATTCAATTTAGTTTTGGATCATTTATATTTGACCATATATCATATTAGTTAGAGGTCTTTTATCTCAGAAATTATATCACTATAGTTTAGGGACTTTTAGAAAGGGATTTCGATCTCTTTATTTTATGGTATTTTAACATGTACATTTTATCATTATATTTTACTATTTTTTATCATTGACATTTAATCACTTTAGTTTATGTTCTCTTAGTTCATAATTTATAATAGTGTAGTTATTTATATTTTATCTCAAACCATCTATCCTATAATTTTGGGGTTATTTAGCATGGACCTTCTATTGATATAGTTTAGATTCATTTACCTCAAAACTTCTACAACTTTAGTTTTAGTTATTTTATCCCACACATATTACTGAAAATGATTAGGTTCTTTAATATCAGACCTTCTATCAATTTTAGTAAAGGGAATTTTAAATTAGATATTATATTTCTATAGTTTAGGGTCATTTATCTCAGACCAGATCTATGGTCCTAGAATGTCATACACACATGCCCCAAATATCCCAAAACACCCAAAATTGTTTTTTTCCATGGTGTGGTTGAGTTTTATGAGGATTAGCGCTCCTTTCATACACGGAGGACATTAAATTTTTTGTTAGCTCAAAAAACTTATACCCCAATATAATTTCCAAATAGAGGTGACCCCGCACATTTACAATTATCATGGATGATTTATGGGTGTAATATCGGTTGAGGGTGAAATGATATGGTTGAAAGATCCACCTAGATAGTTGGAATACATGTGATATAAGTCATTAAAATAAATACTGAGTCCCAAAAAATTGAATAGGGCATACATTCTAAGAATGACCCGTGACACTCTAAGATTCTATGTTTTTTCAAGTGATTATATCATTCACAAGGATTAATGCTCGTTTATTGTGAGGTGGAGATGCCTTTAGTTGGTAGAACATAGACCTTATGCATATGTATCATAGTCAGGGAATGATGACCTCAAATCCTTTTTGTGGGCCATGAATAATTTTTGAAGACTCAACCATCCAGATTCATTGGATGGTCATTGAAAGAAATATATCTAAGAAGGGTTATGTCACCCTAGGATAGTTCGAATATCTAATATAGTGGCTCGGGTCCAATTCCATGTGGCTTTGAATCAAAAATTATGGGATAAAAAATATTTTGGAAATAGTGTGTTGCATTCATGCTTTGAGAAAGGGTACAAAATATAGTTTTGTAACTTCAAGGATGTCAAATCCACCTGGATAATTTGGTTCATAGATTATAAATTATAGTCCAATGTGATTAGTTAATGAGTATGATATGTGAAAATCATACCTAATTTTTTTCAAAACACACTGAGGTACTGATTTCTACCACAGGGATTTCAGATATAACAAGGATAAAAATACCCTTTGGTACAATGACATATTTGGTTTTTGACCATAGGACCATATATAGGAATTGGATGTATAAATTCTTAGTCTAGAAATGGGTACCTTGACGAAATGTATCCATTTAAATTGGTAATGTAAGTTTTACTAGGATCTGAGGCACAAAAATCATCATGTGAAATTTCTGGAAATTTAATATCCAAGAAGTTCCCAAGAATAATTAATGTTTTTTTTTTCAATTCAATGTGAATATATTATCACATTAAGGAGATGGGAAAATTCCTTGCTCTATAATTTTCTATAACCGTGGGATCTAACAAGAATAGATTGGATTTTAAATGGGATACAGATTAACCCATATGAATGTAATGCCTTATTTATTCGTGCCCTATGATTTTGAAAAACTGTTGATATAATGAGTTTAGTGATAAATGACGTGAATTTTTCTTAGGTCACCAATTGTGGGGTTTCAACAAAAAAAGTATTTTTCTCTTTCTATAGTATTCTATTGTCTTATGATTTGGACCATTATAGGAAAATACTTACGATCATACAACATTGAATATAGTGAAGATAGATTAATGTCGTGATGCAGATGGAAAAAATATGGTGTATGTAACATAATAGCCCAATTAAGATAACCATGCTCAAGATCCCTCCAAAATTCTTCTTAGTATGATATAAATTTTTTTACATAACATATTTAGGTTCATTGGCCATCGGGGTACATAGGTCATGAGTGTTTCAGAACACATTGTTTTACTGAGTTATATCACAATGATATTGGGGCCCAGAAGGAATAGAAATCCTTTTTTGTAGAGTGAAACATTAGGTTTATGAAAATATATGCATATATAGGATCTATACGTGTAGATTAATTATCATAGAAATGGTTATTTATAGAAAACTATCATTTCAGTGGGACATGGATGTTTTTTGGAAACCTCAGACACTCAAGACCTGAAGTGTGATTTATGGAAGGAGGTGATTAAATATGATAGAAGCACCCCATACCTGGGCTAACCATGGTAAGGATCTCATGGTCATCGATAAGGTATGAAGGATAGATGATGGACTATTGGGTTTAATTAAATGTAGTAGGGACATGTTTTGTCTCCATACCATTTAACATCATTTAATAAGGATATTTTCCTTGTGGTTTATAGTCACGTGGTTTGGAAATTGCCTTGTATTTTAATGTCATATGGTATGTTCGTTTGAAATAAACATGAAAAACTGCTAATTTAATATTTCATTCACAAAAATTAAAAATTATCATTTTATTCAAACATAGTAAATATATGCTTTCATGAATCATCCCCTATGAATATTTGGGTACATTTTTTCCTTATCAGTTGTTGTAGATGAACCTAGATTTTATGATCTGGGTGTAACTATGTACCCCCTGATGGTACAAATCAAGACACACCATGATTTTGAATGAAAAAAACACTATTTAACTGTATATTTAAGAATATTTTTCAGTTATTGTCATATTTAGGGTCAATAAGAGGAGATCTAGATGTCACTACATATCATGTGATGATAGGAATCAATCCACACATAGTTATTAAGGAACTATTTAGTTTAATGCCATTTGGAAAAGATATTGGATTCCCAACATGAAAAGTTGTATGGTGTAAAGACCCAATGAGATAAATATAGGATTCACTATGTATCCTTTGGTAATAGGAATCAATCAATACATACTTTTTAGGGAAGGTAAATCCTACTTAATTCTGTCATATACGTATAGATGGAGAATATAATATTTATTGTCACTTAACATAAAAATGATGATCCTAGGGATCACTACGAATCATCTAATTTCAAAAGTCAATTAATCCATAGTTCATGTGGATATAGTTGTGATATGAGACCAATCAGACACAATATTGGACCTCCAGCGTGATGTCCATAGGGGTCTGTATTTTTCTATCATGCAAAGGACATCAATAGTGAAGTTTAAAATAATGTAAAGAAGATTCATTTTATGAAATTTAAGCTCATTAATTTAGAACTATGATAACCCCTTCATTGGATGATATACCTTGTTTTTGTGGGAAAACCCATACTGAAATTCCAAATCTCATTTGAGCAATGATAGGTGTGAAAATAATGAATGAAAAGGATTCCTCTCACCATGAATAAGAAATTACAAATATGATAGGGGAATTTCGTATCATGTGGTGGATGGACCAAGATATAGGATTGTGTTATCCCAATGTATCTCATTGAAAATTTGAATCAATCCATACATATTTAGAGGAAAATCAATAATGTTTTAATTTTTTGAGGAATGGATATTTGTTGTGAAATTTATCTTCATATGGTAAGGACAGTATCCATTCATTTTAACATCATGTGGTATGGATAAAGATCACTCTATGTAAATTATAAGTAATATTATGGTTCTAACAATGTTATAGAGGTTCTAATATCACTATATATGCTTTTATAGAAGTATCAAATCCACCCATATGTGTTGAGTAAACATATTCCCTGTGTGGAGACAACTCTCAAATTGGGATGAGGTAATTTTATCCTTCATTAGAAATAATATAACTCATTTGTAGTGAGTAATTATTGTGTTAGTGATTCTCATGTCTTATAACATCATGTGGTGAGGACATATGCTATTTAGTTTCATATCACGATTTAATGATGTGATATATTTTTTTGGTTAAAGGCCTACTTCCAAGACACTGGATGATGTGGAGTTCAATGTCATGCTTCCAGGACAAGAGATGTTGTGTTGTTTAAGGTCTCACTTCACTGATGAGTTCCTTATAGATTATCATCATGTGATCATGTATAAGCTCACTTGATTAAATATTTCTAATGTATTTTTTGAGAAAATTCAAATTTATGTGTTGTTTGGTTTGTTCCCTATATTTTGTGTCTGGTGAGTAGGATTTATTGTGATATCCTCTACGTATGATGTCCGGAACATCTGATTTAGGTTATATGTTTAGAGAGTGATATATTGGTATCATTGGGGTCCTGAGATCCAACACCAAATATACATGGAGTAATGAATAGTGTATAATCATTGTATTGAATGCATGTCTCATTTGATTCTGATTTACTTCAATATTGTCCAATGAACGCCACATGTTCTGGGGGATCTTTTCCAACACATCAAAATTCTTTTGAGACTAATCTTCATGTAATAGTTCTCCAATAATGGTTATTCATAGAAATGGTATTTGGACTTCTATATGTAACACTACCTCGGTCCCATACAAAAATGAATTTGGAGTTTTCTGTGTAAATTTATGCATGGTACTATGATAATCCCATTAACCATACAAAAGTTTGTCTGGCAATGAATTCTTATAATTTTTCACCATATTAAATAGTTTATTTTTAGTGTCTTATTAAAGGCCTAAATCTTCCCATTTTCCAAACATTATCTTGAAATGAGTGATTGGAATTTCTATTGTACTTCCATTATAGTTTCATCAACTATGTAGAATAGAATTCGGTGTTATTGTCCAAATATATTGTTTGAGGGTCTCTATTCCTAGTGATGATATATAAAATCATGAAGGAGATTGTATTTGTAATCCCAACTTCTAGGAGGGATATCACATCATCCTTGTTGGAAAATAATACATTATTAGTAAAGATGTACTTTATCAATTTATCTGTGGCTATGTGATTTGAACCGACGACATTCATTCCTAAAAAAATGGATAGAAATATTTAACTCAATGAAGAAATTTCAGGGGGTTAATGGATGAATTTTTCATGCATCTAAAATTCCTGACATTTTCAGTTAAATTCAAAACAATCATATATCATGGTTTGTTAGAAATAACCCAGCTAGTTGATTTGGTGGGAGATCCTCATATAAGGCTTATGCGAACTGTTAGAGCCTCTAGGAGCATCTTTAATGATGAATAGAATAACTACTTATATAATATATATGGGTTGGTCTATATTGAGTCAATTATTATATAGGAACCTGCATTCATTTACCAAACTATGATTGTTAATGTTTTTTGTATGATGCTAAATCTATTTCTTTCTGATTTGATCAAGAAAAGTATTTCTGTATTACAAATAGATGATATTAGGATCCAACCATCCAGGGGTGGATAATAGTTCATCATGCTCTGGGGTGTTGTTGACTTGATTGATTTCATCCATATCATAGATAAAGACTGCTGATTAGCTTCGTTGGTATTGGATTTAAAATACTTCTCTCCCCTAATAAGGGTTTTCTAAGATTTTTATTGCATTATCTAATGTGTCGACATGATAGTATTGTGGATGGGGAACATAATGAAATGCGGGCTCAAAGTGGAATTATATCACCAGTCCTCTAAAAAATAAAGTGAGAGGGGATAATTCTTCTTTTTTATTACATGTTCACCATTAATCTACTTTATGACATGCTCTGATTCCCCTTTGATATTCAGGTGGGCTATTTGAAGTAGCATGGAAATATCCTAAAAAATGATGAGGGATTGGTATTATTCAACATTATTCATGTGGCCTTCTTATATAGAGAATGTGTATGGAAAATTCATTATCTTGATAGACAAACAAAATCTCTTTTCCACTGATATTGAGTTTTGAGTTTTCCATCCTATATCAGATACATATTTGGGAGGATAAATCAAAATAAATCCCTTATTTATAGGGATCGTTGTGGGAATGGAAATCCTCCTCATCTAAAATCACAATGTATATAAGTGTATTCTAGGAGGAATGATTTTCTGTGAAAAAATCATCCGGGGATTTCACATTCATATAAGTTTTTTAATATGATATGAATCTTATATTCCATTATAATGACCACTCACCGGGACAAGTTCCCAATCAATTAGTGATACAAATTATATACATGAGTTGATTAATACAAATCACTATATGGAATTCATTTTGTTGAGAGTAATGCCTAATATTTTTCACTTTGATAACAAGTGTATGGCTGTTCTTCTTGATGTAAGATTTGGGGGGTCTCAATACAAATCATTATTTGGATAAGGTAGTAGATAATTTTCATTATTTCCACATAATTTTTATTGAGAGGGTTCCAAGTGAGTCTTCCATGGGGAAAAAATAACTATATCAAAAACATCCACAACATCAGGAATGGTGGGATTACCAGGTACCTTTTGAGACTATCGAAGGCTTCATGAAATTCATTGTCCAATTTGATAGGCAATTCCCTTATTCATTTGCCTTGTAAAGGGGATATATTTTATTGACTATTTTTCTATAAAAAAACATAATTTAGGAAGGGATTCCTTGAACCCCCACCCTAATGTTATTTGAGAATTTTGGGGATGACATTTCTAAAATAGGACTAGTATTATTTGGATATATGTACATGCCGCCGCGGTGTACCAAAAATACAAGAACATCCCTATTGTTACCCCAATGTCCCATTAATGGGCATCCACCTTTATACTATGATAGTATAGCTTATCAAATGCTATCTTGAGACATTTTATGTGATCAATAAAGTATCAGGATTTGACCACATGGTTATCAACATAATTTTTTTAAACTTTTCACTAAAAAGTCATTATGATACGATGCATGGTAAACTGATATATAGCACCAGCGTCTTATAACCCAAAGTGAATGAAATTATAGAAAACAATCTCATGAGTAACATTAAAGGAATTGGATTTCTCATCATTAGGGGCCATGTTTATTTTATTTTTCATTGATTAAAAATCTAGTTATTAATGTGCATGGAAGATATATATTTCATAGATCAAGAGTTAAGTGATTCAGAATTGGAAATAATGAATTTAGAAGTACTGATTAAGGTCTACGAAATCAATGAATAACATAATTTTCATGTCATTTTGCATAATTTGAAAGATTTTCTCGATGGATATTTGGTATTTCACATCTTGTAAAAAGTTGGATTAGATCAATTTCTAATCTTTCACCTCTATATTGGTGTCAAGAGAGGTGTGTATCTTCTTGGATTCCTTCTTAAATAATTGATTGTAATCAGGTTAGCCAAAATGGTGAATAGAAACATTTGGATTCAGTCCATGAATTTTTATATAGTTATAAGAGAACTCATATTAGTGAAATGTTTGAAAGAAAATAAATATCAATTTCTCTTAGAGGGGGATGGAGGCACTAATCAGTGTTAGTCACTTGTATTCTTCTATTCCCAAATTCAGCTTCATGGGATCGTCAATGGTGGTGCAAGAAAACATCCTCCTATGAGAGATGGGTATTACTATGGTCATCCTTGCCTTATTCCACTACAATTTATGTATATTATTTCTAAGATGGATATGAAAATAAGAGGAATTATATGTCCCTATTGAGATGATTGAGGCCATGAGAAATGAAATTATCATGCCATGTTTCCAGATTCATTTTAGAGAGATGATAAATCTGACTGTACTTTAGACAATAACTAGGAATTGAAGGTTCTTTGGACATCTGGATCCATTTTTATCACCACAAATGAATTTATGGGTAGAACACAGTCATTGTCGAGCATTCTCCAGGTATTTTAAGGGGTGGCCCCAAAACTATTTGGGGATCAAATTTGTATACCATCATCCACCATTTGTTATTTTTCTCCCATTTATAGATTCTTTCATCAAAATTTGTATCTTAGAAAGAATCTATACTGCATGTTTCAACATGAATTATGCCTAATTTCTCATTGTATGGGTATTTTTTTTAACTATGTAGTGTAAAAGGTACCTTCATGTGGCTATAATGCCAGGGCCTTATGATTATGAAATTTTATGTTGTGTCATTATAAATAACTATAGACTCTTCACCATATACGATATCCCAAAACTGAACATTGACTATGATATTCCTGATTGGAATTTTTTCATACTTATCATACCCTTTAAAATTCATCTATGTGGAAAGAAACCCCCTTCCCTATATAAAACAACATGAGGGTTCAAACTAGTATGTTCTTAATACTAGATCCATTTTCAACCATATATCATCAGATGTTGACATTATTGAATCTACCACAAACATGTATGGGTATAATGTGTCTCTGGATAACCTTTTCATGATCATACACTTTGAAAAATATAGAGACAAGTAATTCAGTAGAAATTTTCTCCTTTCTATATTCCCTGGCTAGAGTAACATCTTTTATGATTTCATACAGTCTTTGTATGGATTTAATTACTACATCACTGAGTTATTTTGAAATATAAAGTCAATTAATGATTGAGATATTGGGGGGGACAACTATCAACAATTTTCGAATGTCATAATTTTGTACCTGATGATAGTTCATACAGAATTGGGGGTTTTCCGGGATACGTGTCCCAAAAATCGAGTCATTTGAGGTAGATGAGCCTTGTTCTTCATAAGAGGTCATCATAGAATATAAAGCATGTGGTGCGGGTCAGGATAAATTTCCCTACATTCTGGGATGATTAGATAATTTATCCCCCACTAGGAAGTCACACAAGACAACGTGGTGAGGATGTGCGTTATGGGTTTTATGGACACCTCCATCACAATATATGATTTCAAGGGTGATTTCCAATTAACATCACCTACATAAATGTTCTTTGAGGGGGATTGAAGGATATATGAGGTATAACCATGAACATGATATCCCTTGAATCCTTAGATCCTATGCATATTTCCTCTTATTCACCAGTTATATGTGTGAAACTCATACTCAAATGCATACTAATCATTAGAGAGGGTTTCTACATAGTGTTTCACATTTATAGATACAAAAAATGAGATCTTGTTCTAATGAAGTTTTCTATTTTATGTGATGGTTCCCGTGCTTCATGTGTTGGTTGGATGAAGCCTAAAAGAATCAATTATTTAATTTGAAAAGAATGTGACACCCCCTTTTATTTATTCTTGCATTTAATGGTCACACCCAATATTTCGAAACATATCTGATTTCACCTTTTTATGTGGTGGAGCTATTTTGGGTATGCAATGTTTTTCTCTCATGTTGGAATGAGTTCATTCAAATTTATTTTGAGGCATCCAATTTATGAACTGTTTTTCACACCAGGAATAAATATTCTATCATTCAACCTCCTCATATGACAATGCAGTGGTTATATAGGCCTTGTTCTAATAAGAGTTATCTAATGCTACATGTCTATAATAGACCATTTTAGTGTAATTAATTGAATGTGATGAAATCCTAGATTTTATGTCATAACATTCTATGGAAATGGATGTAGTCTGGACAGTGGATTTGTTAGTTCTCATCAGGATTCCAAGTCTATGGTAGTTTTTTCAGGATATCATCTATGGATTCCAAAATAAAAACATGATAATTATTCATTTTAGAACGTTTTTTAATCAAATGTTCCTAATACATCATGAAACCTAGATTTCTATAGGATTTTTGATGGGAGTGATGTTTTTTTTCCGCTCCTCAACAGGTGGTTCTAGGAAGTTCGAGACATACATAAGTGCTTGGATGGGTGCTATTTGTATCATGAGAGTCAAAAAACAGCTTCAGTTATGCCAATAATTTTATTAGGGGTTGAGGGATGAGTTAATAATTTGATTTGGAAGGTTCAATGGTGTCCTCTAGATGTTGTGTTATTTATATGAACCCATGGTACCCGTCTAGACTCTTTATTTGGATAACATTTGTCTACAACTCTTCGATTACATTTTTTGTATAAACAATCATTAGTTTCTCACATTATGAATGGATTTTAGTTAATTGGTTTAAAAATTACATTAGTATATGAACTCATAAACCCTCTCATTTTCAAATAGTTTTCAGTTCATCCGGTCAATGATTGTTGTTTTCATCAGCATGTAGATGAACTTATAAAAAAATTGATGACCAAGGTAATCCCATCATGAAACAGATCATGCTAGTAGATTGATGTACAAATCAAAGGATAGACTTGTTATATATATTTTTTAAAACACAACATCATTCATTCCACTTATTGATCTCATGTTCCTATCATAATTCCACATTGGGATATGAAGTGTGTGAGATAAAATTTATGGTCTCCCAAACTATCATAGTTAGAGAATTTGTGAATTAAAAAATTTGGTGGGGGAAATGTATCATCCACCAATTTTGAATATGGATTCCACTCATGATTCATAGGCATGTGTATCCATTACATGAATTATATTTGACTATATAGAGACACGACGACATTATGAATCATTGGGGGTACTACTATCTAATCCACCTATAGTTTATAGTGAGTAAGTGGGGGTGATGTGATGGAACCACATTTTATTCCTACTGAATATATATAACTATTATGAATGACTGATCTTTTGGTGATGGATATGTATTCACCGAAATAGATGAATGTCAAGATCATTTTTTACATCCTTAGTTATGCAGACCAACTGCCTAGATATAGAGTCATTCTAACATTCATATACCGCACATTCTAGAAGATAAACTATGGAAGGGATAATATTTTCGTTTGCATAATGATCATTTATTATGGGGATATTTCCCTTGTGTAGATCCTCATTTATTTTTATAACCATTTTTATCTGTGTCTATTGTTGTGACAACTGTTCTTGGATGGATGGAACCTCAAATCTTCTAGGTGGCGATTAACATATAAGAATGCATCTCTCTTTTTCTTTTGTCTTTATCCCCTAGAGAGGTGAAAATCCATATTTGGAGGTACCATATATTGGAATCTTCGTTGGTTCATGGTATGATCAACAATGTTTGGTCTATCCAGAACACCATCCTCATGGGGTAGAATTTCTGTTCCGCGACACACTATAATTATGTCTTCATCCATAATATCTATTTTTTTGACAATTATGAAATTGATAGTGGAATATAGAGATATATTGGTTATCCCATTACATTTTATGAAATAAGATAATTTAGTAGTACCTTCCTAAGGGTCATTACTTGAACACCTGGTTATATTGTTTCATTTTCTATAGTGACCCCAGTGGGGTCCAATTTCCTTAACAGCACGCTCCTCGGGTCTAGACGTGTTAGTAATAAACATGAGGGAGTTTTCGATTGTGATTGCTGAAAAAGGCCCTAAATAGCGTTTTCATGATATGGTGGGAATAAATTAAGGTATTATAATCATAAATAGTTACCTCCCAAGCTAAAGAAAAATGATTTACTTTGTATTGATGATGATTATGAAAATTTCCTAGCCCTACGGGTTGTGGGTTATTTTCTACCGTAACTGGAAATGATTGATCATGTTGTTGTATATCCCAATATTCCATCCAATTAATTGATGAATCATTGGATATAAATTGTGATATAAATTCCCACATCCCAATTGGATGGAATTTGTCTAAAATCATTGTTTTGTTTCGGTAGACCCTCATAGGGGACGATGAATCTAGGGATGGTGATTGGGATATAAATGTCCCCATCCTTGTGAGATGTTTTTTATTCATTTTTGGTGATATTTCCTAAACCCTCATAGTAATTTAATTATAGTTATGTGGATGTTATGGTATATATTCCCCCAACATTGCGGGTTGGTTCTGTTCTATGATGGCTGGTATAGCAATAGTATTTATGACACATTTGATATGGAAATGTTATGCTCACAGAGGAGCTGAGTTTGATGGTAGGGTATGACTAGATTCAACATCTATATAATTTTTTTTAGTTTAAATGAAACCCTTTCATCCATTTTTTAAATGAATTCTCATTTCTTCGAGAGGCCCAATTCAACAAATCCTTGGGTATCCTCTTCTTTCATTCGTGAGGTATGAGCTTCATCGATGTGGTTCGATTATATTATAGGGACTATCTGGCTCTCATATTACATGGTCTTCTAATTTTTCCTGAGTATACATCCGTATAAGACACTGTATCTAAATGGCCTGTTGTTCTGGGATAAGAGATATGTAAAATGGACCATATTTATCCTATCCTCGGACACACACATCGGGTGATGTGCTTTAAATCAGTTTTTGAAGAGTTGATGTAGTGTGGATACAAACACAAAATATACACTTTTTATGATCCTCCATTCTCATGTTACTAGATTTGGAAAAATTAACCATATCCAACTGGCAACTGTTTATATTAATGTGATATTGGTGATACTAGTACCCTAGGTAAAAAAGATGTATAGTCTTATGTCGCAGATCAGTGTCCCATATATTTTTTTATAGATAATGGTTCTACTAAGTTTCCATATAATCATGGACTTCATATTCAGAGGTGGATAGGGTTCATAACATGATAGAAAGGTTTTTCCACCTCACTCACTCTATTTGTAAATGTCGGTCTCCACTTAATCTGACATACAAAACTCCATCTAATCATACCACAAGAATATGGTTCATGGGGTTGCCAATTGAGTAGAGTGGAAGGATACTAGAATATGATGGAGAAATATATGTGGGGAAACAAATGTTTTGTGAACTTCTCTATATGAAGTCATCTGAGTTTGGAACACCTCTATATATGGATGTGTTTGTGAAATGGGATTATTTTCTTTTTCTCTAGGATATATCACAATAGGATGGTTAACCATGAATGATGTTATGAGTATAGTATATGTGATACATCTCCACACTTCCATGAAGAGGAATGTCTTGGTAATGACTTTGTTATACATTATTTTAATAGTTGAAGGACCCTTGGGTTTTGGAGAATGTGTCTCGAACAACCTTAATGAAACTGTAATTGAGAGGATTTGGAAAATGGGTCCTATTCTACATCAGGGATGGAATTGTTAACATGACTTTGGGAATTGTGTAGTGAGTGTTCCTGCTTCGTTATGGATAATTGAACATGTTTATAATAATATGATGTTGTGTAAATATGATCCCACTATTGAGAATATGTTGAAATTTTTCAATGAACTTCATTATTATTGAGAGTAATATTAGTATGTCCCAAGGCATGTGTTATATTCTCACATGGTGATCTTTAGGTATAACAAGAGTCTGAGCCAAATTCTGAGCATTTGGAAATTGTAGTTTTTTTGTGGTATTGATATGAGTCTCCCCAAAAAAAATTGACTATCAAACTTCATGATATCCAACTAGATGAAAAATATGTGTATGGTGAAAGTATTCACCCCATGATAGGAAATTCCAAATGAACTCTGAATGGAATAAGGGATATGAGTCACCTTAAATATATCCTCTAATGGATGATGGTGATGTCATTCACTAGTGGAAATATGAATATGTACATATATTTCACGATCTACTAGAATATTATAGGTATACTCGCTAACATGAATATGAACATGCCATGAGGCATGTTCCATTATCACATCGTTATTCCCAGAAAATGAATATATGATCCTGATTCTTTCCCTTTGGACTATACATCTATTCTTCATCTATAGGAATCTAAACCAATCCCGAGTATTGTTTCCATATCACATGGATTGACCCATCCACAATGAGGATGTGAGCTCAATTTTGTCCCTTTTGAACATTCCTTCATACTTTTTATAGGCATGTTACTCTATCCCGATGAATGTTTCACATTCACCATGTGATCCATGGTGGGAATATGAATATTATCTAAATCCGATAACACATAATTTTCCAAGATATGATAACAATACACTTGGATGGGAGAAGAAAATTGTGCTTACCCCGAAGAAACAACATATTCAAAATGATCAAAGTATTGATGTTCCCTAGCCATAAGTATTGAAATATGCACTTTTCCCTATATCTATACCAGTATTAAAATATATTGGATGAGTTATTTAGTTGCTTCTATAATGCAATTCCATTCTATCAATGTGTGTGAAGGGAACAAAATTTGAAAATTTTTCACTTCCAAAATGTACTAGAATATATCTTTGATCGAACTGTGGATATATTCCCACTTTTATCCTATATGTTCCACCAGAATATGTCTACATGCTTCATGCGAGGGGTAGTGATATGTGACTACACCATACCAGAAGCAATAATATGCCCGAATAATTGGTCTTAGTGAAAAAATATTTGATCATGGTATCTGGTTATTTTTAGAATATGCCTACATACATCATCAGTGGGAGTATGTAAATTATCCCACCCATGGTTATACAAAAACCTCCTCGCACAATCTGTCTTATATTTTTTTCATGCACAGGTGTTAGAGGTGACATTGTGTCGGGTGGTACCATCAGTAGGTTTTTGGTGGGTTCTGGTGAGACACTTTTTATGATGTAGGTTGTAAGGATTCCTCCTCCATATCATCTGAACTTAAGTGGATTAATTAGACTCCCTAGTACACCTTCATTTTATATTGAAGGTGGTGATTGTCATGCATTGGAGATAAGAACATAAAGCAATTGGTTGTTGAAATGAGAGACACTATCATTGCTAAATCATTACCTGGATGATGAGAACTCATTAGATTCAGTACATGGAGACCCATATTTGAAGAATCTAGGAATGGGATTGTAACATGTCTACGGTACTCACATACCATTATCATCTCCACCTAAAATTGAATTTTTTGGTTTTTGGGATCATTGTGTGTCCCGTGGGGGTTGCATCCATAGATGTTTTGCTTGAGCAGTCACTGGATGATGTCATTATCACAGATCGATGTGTTGTTGATGAGATCACCACTAGCAGTCACACATATAATAATGAAAAATGACCCTGAGTGGTGAAATAACATAGTCATGATATTTTAAAAAAAACATGGTTAACATAATATTCCTTTAATATAGGACCAATACATTCTACTCATGTGGAAATTTAAATTATATGATGGATATATTTCATTGAAACATCAATTATAAAAGTTATTCTATAATAATTATGGTAGAGTTATTATTAATTTTTGTGTATGATACACAATCATCAATTCCTAGAATATGGAAAATAATCCATCCATAATATTTTAGGGTTTTTGGGTCGGGATCATTTTTTTACAATATAAAAAGAAAAAATGGATTAATAAAATAAAAACTATTCATTATTGTATTTGATATATTCAAAATAGATTCACTAATTCTTTTTCAATAGAAAACAAACATCCTTGACACCATCATTGGACGAAAAATGGATTTATGAGAACTGGGATGTCTTTACCTTTTATTTGGTGAAGGTGATTCCATGATTATTTTCACCTTGGTTTCAAAATAATTATTTTTATGAATAAGGGAATGAATTTGGGGAATTCAATGTGACTCAATGATTGATTATGATGGGATCAATTACATTCACAATCATTGGCATTTGGTCACCACTGATTCAATTGATAAGAAATCCCAATGATTCACTCATCCATAACTAGGTACATAATATCCTTGCACATTAAAAAGGATAGTCTGAGTTTCGGACCCTAATAGTTTTAAGTAATCTCATTGGTCCACATGATGGGAGTTTGAGCACATCACACCATGTTGGGGGAATTGTCTCAAACTATGGGACTGTCTGATAGATTTATTATATGTTCATGAATATCTTCGTAATCATGATATTGGACTGGTTACCATAAATATGATAATAAGGTGAGCCCTTTTATAAAAAATAATGGGTTATCATTAGTGAATCCATGTCTATGTATATGAGGTTCATTATCCATTTCACAAAAATGAATTTCTTCCAATATACTGAAGCCGCATAGCCAGGCAGATTGAAATTTAATTCCATTTAGGGAGGGAGTTATTATTCTAAGGATGTCAGTGAGCCATTACGAGGGATCATAGGTTTCCTACTTATTATAGAAATAAAAAATACACATACTTCATTAAACTCATGTAGTATTAAATCATGTATAAGTGATATTGGTGTGGGAAATTAGGCCCGAAATATTTGAGATCGAGTCTTTAGGATAGGCCTTACGTATCCTAGTTATTGGTTGAATTAGATTTATCAATGTTCATTCACATACTTGGTACTGAATTCAATGTATATGTAGTTATATCATAATTGATTATGTCATGCCAACCATTGAAGATACAAACTGTGATTTACCTTGTTTCTAGATATTGTGATTCAAATTACATAACCTTCAAAACTCTCTGATCCCATGAGATTTATTCTCGGTGTGAGAAATAGGGGATAAATAATAATAAGTCTCGCTGCATATTGATGTTGAAAATATAAATTGGGAAAAATTTGGATTTATTAATATGAAGCGTTGACATTAGGAAGGATTCCAAAATATCTGGTTTATAACAGGAATTGGATCCGATGTAGTAAAATTGGTTTCTCAGTATTGTGATTGGTGAAGTTCAACTATCATCCCATTAGAATGATTGGGTCTCTATGTATGAAATATCATAGAAATGGTAGTATAAGCATGGAGGTTGATTCCCATTTGTGTTCGGGCTTGGGCCTTGTGAAGGTGTATGAAATATCCTGGTTGTGGAATGAATTAGAGTCATTGTAGTTCAATTAGTTGTGGATTACACACTAATTTTTCCATTATAATTGAGACATATCCTAATTTTTACTGATCAGGGAATACACACTAATGATCTCATTATCATTATATAGGATACTCATGTGAATAATTTGATCATTATAACTCCCCCACATGTGTTATGCTTAGTGTGAGAAATAAATGAAAAAAATAATTAGTCTTATTGCTAGTTGATGTGGGACAAATTTTCTCGGACTTCTCATGTGGGGTTTAAAACTTAAGCCCCATCATTAGAGAGGTTCCCTATGGTTCATATTTGTGAAACAAATCAGAACCACCATAGTTCATTTTATTGGGGATTATACACTGATGTTTCCTTATATTCGGAAAAAATCATATTATTCACATGAGGAGGGTCTACATACTAGGTTTTACCTTTTGATAATTTCTTACACACTTATGAAGTACATATTCATCTAGTCTCGGGATGCAAATTTATCATTGTCTTCTTGTTTGGATGTCACCTATTTTATTGTTTACTTGACATGCCATGGATGTCTTCATGACAGGTTGGAGGAGGTCTATGAAATTTCAAAATAAAATCACATGATCTAGTTAACTCTTCCTATGTATTTCCCATAACCATGATGGAATTTCTAATGGTTTTCACATGACCATGGATGACTTCTCTCTAGGACATCAGAAAACCCTTCCGTCTAGTCCTGGAAACCATCACATGGGCACAACAGAAAAGCTCAGAGGGAGTAACATGATCCAGTTGAAATTCCCTAGTTTCAATGAAAATGATTGTTTAAGAGAATGCAGGGAACCATGATATTCAAAATGATATGTCTTGGAGGGTTAATGATGTTCCGAGCTAATATGTCTGGAGGTCATCACATGATATAGACGATATTCCTTGATAGCATTGTGAGAGAAATTTTACATTCTAGGGTTTTATAAAATCACATAACTAACATTGTTTAGTTCCATCATATGAGTTGAGAAACATGGTTGAAGGACAACACATGGTGTGGATTCCAATCCTAGAGTTCTTGAAGATAATTCTATGTCATGCTTGGGGTGCGTCATGTGACTTACACTGACATGTATAGGAGACATCGAATGATACAAATAGAATACTAATAGAGCATTAAATGACCTAAGAGACATGTCCTGGTGTAGTCACATGACTAAAGTGGTTCATGTGAACCTCTTGAGGATTAGAATAGGTGTTCATTTCATATGCCTCCCATATTTCATATTTTGTTCCCTCATATTATGGATTATAGAATACATTTTTTAGTGTAAACACTAATTAAGTCTCACATGGTTCTGTTGATATTCAGTTTATTCTTTTAATAACCCACTAAAATTCCATATAATGATCCATTAAGTGATTTATCATTTTTAAAGATCACTCGTGGTGGTCACAATATCTTACCTGATGGTATGAATTTCTGATCATAAGATCAGCCACTCCAAGAAATATTCTCTTGTGCTTGGGTATTCTAGTGTGAGTATGGAAGTAAAATACTATTTTCCTATGTGAAAGGACATTATACATGATGAGGTGTTTGATTTATAGGTCTCATGAACCCAGTTATACTGCACATTATGCAGCACAAATCATTTGAATCCATGTTATATTCGGTGTAGTGATTTGGAATCACGCGCCTTCACGAGGTACTGCCATTGGCCACTCTAGGGGTTTTATAATATGTACAGTTACAATAATAGAATCCAATCAATGCACCATTTTTTGATTATATCCAATTTATACTGACTCATTTAATAATGCATACATTCTAAGGGACTATCATATTATCATCCCAACATGTCCAATGGCCTTCCGGAGATCAATGAACCTATTCTAAGTCCTTTTCATGATATTATAAACCATGTATGAGGACTTATTTTTCTAGATTATAAATTCATGATTGGTAGTTATTATGATATAAGGAATACATTTCATTGGGTTCCTGGGTTTTCATTCATATCACTAGGGAAACATCGCTTGATTTTTATGACATAAATAGGATCCTGCCTTCCAAAATTTTTTGTTTTATTTTTATTTTACAAATCTTAGGGATCATTCAAGATTGTATAAATGATGTTGATGATAATAAGTCTAATTTTTAGGGTCATTGTATAAGAATATAAGTTAAAGTGATTATGCAAGATAAATACATGGAAAATTCAATGTATTTTCCCGTATATTAGAAAATTTGGATCACAAGGTCACTTGGACATGTCTGGGGCCCATTTTCTAATGAGGATGATATTCGAATGAGATTTCAGGAGATGATGATGACATGTTTCTATGTGCTTTTAGTTTTATCTGAATATCAAGGGGTGAGTCTCATTTTGTTCATTACTAAAATAGGATCCCCCTTTCACATTTTTATTTATTTATATTACATTTAGGTGATCTCGCGAGGTAGTATGATTATAGTCAAAGAAAATCACTATACCTATCAGTAATTCATCAAGTGATATTTGAGACCACAAGAGACTAACACATTTTGGATATTTTATTAATATTTTCCAGGGATTTGGTATGGGGTTTTCATGAACCTTTCTATGAATAGAAGGATTTATCGAAGGGAAATAATAGGAACTTTCACAGGTCATGCACTTTGAATGTCCATTTTTATGAAATATTTCTTATCATGTGATTATGTATACTCTAGAGGTTCAACTGATCGTTGTGATCATGGTGACCATATTCATTTTCATTATCAAAAAAATACCCATATTTTTTTATTTCATTATTTTTTATTTTATTGATGATCATTTGGTGTTCATAAATAATATTTAATAAATTTTTTTTGGAAGAGGTGGAGAATATTAAATGTGTCTCAAAGATGTGAAAATGTGAAAATAAAATCCTTTACCACATTATTAATCTTTTGAATAGAAAGTCTATGAACATTATAACATAAAATGAAGCATAAAATTTCATTAAAATGTTAATATTAATGAAATAACATTTCAAAGTGTTGAATATATAACAAACCAAAGGAATATTTAGTGTATTTTCTACTTCTCTATGTAATAATAGAGGTACTAGAAATCCATTATATTCTATCTCTACATCTTGTATTGATGATCGAACCTCTTCTTCCTCATGTAACCACTTTAGGTTATCAGTAGTATAACTGAAATGATATAATTATAACCAAACTAAAGATTATAGGATTATGGTGGGTAATTTTAGAATTGATTTTGGTAGGTCCTGGTTTATCACAAAAGGATTTGAATGTGTGAAGAAGAGAGGTGATGTTTATCCTTTTGAGTGAGGTGAGTTTCACCCATGTAATTTTGGAAAAAAATGATTACCAAAATGTTACACATGTAAAATGTGTAAAAAAATATATTATTAATGATTATTTCATAAGATAGGGTCTAAATATGTACATTAAATAGATTTTATAAATGTTTGTAGTTCAATTTAACCCTTATTTTTTAGATTAAAACCATGACAGACAAATCATTACCTTCTCCATGGTAAATAATTTTTATAACTTTGTTATTAATTAAGAACCAAAATTATTATGAAATTATTATATAATATTAATTATTTTCATTCCATTTATGGATAAAATTTTTCTCTATTTTGTTCATAAATGTTTCAAAATATAGTTTAACTGAAACCCCACTAACATGATAAGAAAGTGAGTTCTCATGGAAATCAATTTTGGAAAGATTACAATGATTTCAGTTCAATGTTCAACATGAAAATGAGTCCACTAACTATTATTTTACAATTAGATATTTTATTGAAATAATTTAATTCTAATTTTTTTACAAATTTTATTTAACATTATATAAATTTTAATTAAAAGGTAGTTTTCAATTAAAATTCATCATTTTTTCATTATTCATCAAAATAATAATAAATTCAAAAAATTATAAAAGGTATATTCTAAGATATTTTTTACATGATGATTTGTAACATTGACATTATTTTTTCAAATAATATTTCTAAAAATGTTAAAAACTATTTTTATATTTAATTGGGTAGGAATATGAGAATTTTTTTTAGAAAATTAAATTTTTTTAAGTGAAAATTTATATTTATTGTCTTATATTATCTGTAAAATAGAAAATTTTAATGTTAAATAGTTGATTGAATATAATATATGTAAATTTCATTAAAATAATTCACCAAAATTGAATTATTTAATTTATTTAGAGAAAGCATGTTTGTTTACTTTAAAATAGTTTTTCCAAAAACTATCCCATTTAGTTTAAAATTTTTTACCTTAATTATAATTAATTAACCCCCAAAGAATTAATTATATATACATGTGAAAATATTATACTTCTATAATTTATTTTATTCTATTTAAACCCTTAATTCTAATGTATTGGTGCTAAATATAAAAATAATTTATTTATTTTATGTCATGTTTCGTTTAAACTCGATGTTGCATGTAATTCAATCATAAATAAATGTTTTATAAAATGATTTATAAACATCCTGTTTCCTGTAATGTAATCTATCAAAAATATTAATTTTTTTAAAAAATATTTCACAAAATCTCAAAGTGTGAAATCCCCCACCCCCTTCAAAATCTTTTGTCACTCTAAATTTATCAAATTTGTACAAAAAATGAACATACTACAGGTTTATTACATCATAAGGCTTCCAAATAGATTCCCCAGGTAGCTCATTTTTACTAAAAACATTTATTACGTAAGTGGTATTATTTTATATAATATTATCTATTCGCTATTTAATGATTACCTATTCTTCCACAAAATCAATAGTATGGTCTTGTAGTTAAATCGTTGAGTTTAGTACTGGTGATGGATTTGGATCTTACTTCCTCACAATATATTCATGGAACATATCTCAATCCTAAGAGAAGTTTGGTGGAAGAATTAAATAATAAGATACTATACTAATGTGATAATTTTTATCAGGGGGAATATATACATATTTTCTAGTTTTTCCAATTTCATTACCATGGAGAAATTCATAAAGTCCTAAAAAATTAAATTATAAATCACATCAATGATATCTTGAATAAAATGTATTAAAACTGTGTTTTTTCATGAAGCATTATGAAATGTATATAACCTTATCTTCCATCTAATCAACTTTCTCAACTCCCAAGAGGATTCTTTTTGCATTATCCTTCTATTAGATTAGATTTATACTATTATTTTTTTAAAGTAATTCATAACATGCCATCTTAAATCTCATGTGAAATCTATTTTTATAAAAAAAATCTATTTCAGAATGTTTTTCAACCGAACTACCATAGATGTATATATAACATGAACCTAGCATATCCTCTAGGGATTTAATTGTTTTATCATATCGAACCTAAATATGAGGTTGAAATGTAGTTCTTAAATTGAAAATAATAATCAATATCTTTCTTAATACTACACCAAAACATCATGGTAAACATTATATCTAGGTCAAATACAATTTTAGGTGGTTCCCCATGAATCCTTACCACATCATTAATGTATATTCATGAAATATGATCCACATAGACATGTTATGTGTTAGAAATGAAGTTTTATTAGTTCGTAAGGTGATCACCTAAAACCCATAATAACCCTTAATTTATAGATTAAATCAACCCTAGTGGGTACTAGTACATTTTTTCATATTTCCACAATGTTACAATACATTCCCCTTAAATAAATTTTTCAATAAACCAAATAAAAAACAATGGGTTTTCACCCATAAATGACTCTCAAAACAACCATAATATTAATTAGATATTTTAACATAATCCTCAAGATGGGCCTCAATGGATTTGAATTTATGATATAACTTAAACACCTAAACAAAGATGGTATCCATAAAAATTATTTTAATTTATATGAAGATATATATTCTTCTTAAATAAACATGATCCACATATGTTTCGAGCTTCATACAAATAAAAACCCATTAATAAAATACTTCCTAAACATAATTCAATGATGTAAATACATACACACATTAACCTATTCACATCATTGATTGCAGTATCATATGTATTTCTATATTCTATGGGATACCTAATATTTTGGTTCCTTTAATATTATATTACAAAGATCCCCATATATAATACCTTAATATATTTATCTATTTATTAATATATCACATTATTTTCCATTTATATAACATCATCCCATCCATTTGAAATATTCTTCTAGGTTTTTCTTCCCAAATTCCTGATATGTAGAATTTTGAATCTTTTTTTCATCATTCATTATGGCACAAACATTGAAGAAATTGATTCTTTCTATTATATAACACTTTAGGAATCTATCCTAGTTTCAAGATGTTAATCAAATACCACGATAACTGATTCAGAATAATACCAATATCTATCTCTCTATACATCATCAAATATGGTTAACCATATTCACTAAATTATCCATTAGATTTAGTGTTAACATGACAACTTAAAATTCTAGCCACTTACACTAACCAAAAATCATAGTATGAAAAAAGAATATATGTAGTGTGAAACAACATAATCATCAAAAATTATATATAGGATTTTGAAATCATGACACATAATTTAAAATCTATAACACTATAGGGTTAAAATAGTTTATTCAATGTCACTATTCAAACCATTCTTGATGATTCATAAAGAGTTTTTAAATTTACCATACATTTTCCTTGGGAGTTTCAAACCATGTGTGATGTAAGGACCATTTTCATTAACCAGCTAGAAGTTGGATCCAGATCAATGGTTCATTTTTGGATTTTTTAACCACGGACACATCTATTCTAAATCTAAATCTATTGTAAGTATCCAAACATTGATTTAATTTCATATAAACCACCCGCACTATCATTAAAAAAAGTTATCAAATTTTACTATACTCTGAAACATCCACAGATAATAAATAGATGTTTCCCAAGAATTATCCTTATAAATAACCTTTGGTGTCATGTTAATGTTTTCTAGTCCTACTTTCCAAAGGGTAACTAACAATTTCCTCTCATAAAATCTACAGAGACAAAAGATTTTTAAAAATAGATCATGCATATGTTTAGATTAATATTGGATACATTACACAAATATAGACCTGAAGACAATAACATTTTAGATTATTTGGAGTCTACGTACACAATCATCTAATTTGGGGAAATATATTCAATATCAAAAATAAATATTTTCAAATTTACTACACTTCAAAAACATAATCAAGTTAAAACCTTTCTTTATAACCTAAGGATATGTAATAAATGTATTGGTGAGATCAGATGGCCTGAAATGGTAATAGTGGATGATATGAAAGAATAATATGAATATAACAGTATGAAAAAGTGAGTATAAAATTTGATAATTATTCCCTCCATGTCAATTATAATAATATTGAGTAATGTAATAAATAGAGGATGATTGTTACACATGAATCCTATTGCAATAAAATAACATAATCATGATTGAAAATATGTTTGATAATACATATATTTGTGTCACAAAAATTATATTATAACATGTTGAACATGTATAAATAGGGATAGGTTCACATATTTTCATAAGGAGATGAAGTCCTGACATCATATAAACATAAAGACATGAAATACAATTCATTCATAACATCATCATTCATGAGTTATCCCTCATTAACAAATTTACTAAAAATATATATCGGAACCAAACTTCAAAAAATAAAAATCAAACATATCTACTCTACAAGATCAAAAATATTCATCCTATCATTGACCATTAAATGAAACAGGCTTCATAAGCACTTCATTATATCATAGACCGTGGATAAGATATAGTCATTATGATATCCATGTTATTTATTACAATTTAATTTATTATATATTACATAAAATTACATATAATACAACCAATTAGATCAATAAGCCTAGTGAATATGGTAATTTGGTATATTTCACAAAATATTGCACATGGGTTAAAAGAACATTTTAAAAAAATTTCCTTTCCATTATTATAAAATTCCATATCATCTAAAACTATGAAGAATAACCTATGGAAATACATAAGAAAAGGATGAGATATAAATCTTAGTATGTGAAAAAACATTGAATAACAACAAGAAATTATTACATTTTAGTGAATACGGATATAAATGATACATGAAATTGGTAATAATCATAAATATGAACAATAAACCATGATATAGAATGAAAATTATAAATGGAACATGGGAAATGCTGCAAAAATATTAATCATTAACTGATAATCATAGGTCAGGGATATCATCCAACACATCTAGAACGTATATGTACCCTTATATATTTGTTCTCTCCCCAATCACTTACATAACATACCTTTAGAATAAAACATTATCCAATGCTTTGGATTCATGTATACATCCGGGTGCACATGTCTCATTAAATTCATTTAGAAATATATTTGTTCCATATAGATCATACAACATGGAAATACTTATTATCACATTTTATTCCAAGAAAAAGGAGTTTTGGAATACATTAATGTATGTCTATAATAAATTAAATATATGTCTATAAAGGTGAACACCGTAGATTTGAAAAGGGTAAAGGTATTCACTACATATTTGTTTTTCCTGGAAAATCATGCTATAATTTTGAGAGAATAATAGGGGAACGTAAATGTTCATGATATTTATTAATGATATGTGTCTATCATCAGATGAAATTGAAAATGGTAGTAATATATATTTGTAATATCATATCCCAGTATTATTAATTAGAGATGAAAGGAATAATACAATAATGATCATTGAATTACGAGGAAAAAGAGAGGATCCAATAATAAATGTTTTCACGGTAATGGGTCTATATAAATGATCAAAGTTGGGACTAATGTCATTTAAATGGGCCTCTCATCACATATAATTTAATATAAAAGTATTATGGATGTATGATAGCATACCCAGATTTGAAAAAATTCATTTTAAGAGGAATAACTTAAAAGTGGTTATTGAAAAACTACTATAAAATTATTATATAATATTTAATACAGAATTTGGATAATAATAAAAAAAATTAATAAAATAAGAAATATATACTCAAAATTTTAATTTCATTGGAGTCTCCTGAATGCGAATGAGAAAAGGGAAACCCCTTGATAAATTTATTCATTGTAATGGGTGTATATAAATTTTCACATTAAATATTAATTAGTGTTAAAGGGAATTATCATTATTTAGAAAAAAAATTTTTATCAATGGGGATATGGAAAATATTATTCCAATGAGAAAAAATGGAAATTCAGACTCATAACATAAATTATTTTCTGGAATAAAAATAATATAGGGAGCTCCCTCTCTAAATTTTGACTTGGAAATGTGTGTACATAAAAGTTCATGGGATGGATTAATGATAGTGAAAAATGTATATTATAATTGATAAATAAAATTCACTATAATGATGATATGGAAAACATATCCTAAAAAGAATATTCGGATGGTAATAGGAAAATCATAAAAGAGGTTCTTGAATAAAAATAATTGAGGTAGAACCCTTCCTAAATTTTCACATGGTATCATATTGGGTTATTACTATAATGAGTTGTGATAAATGGGATCTAATTGTTAGATAATATAATTGGATAATATATTTATCATTATAAATACAAGAATAACTATCCAAAAATGATTAAAAGTATAAAAAAAGAATGTACTTCAATGGAAATGAAGAAGAGCTTATTTCCTTACCCTGACGGGTCATTCCGAAATCACGGGAGATAATACTTGTGATCATGGACAATCTATGGGAGGAATCTACATAGGGTAGAGAGGGGTGAGTACATTATCAAAATAGTTTTAGAAATGAATAATAGGATACTTGTGGGTTTATATTTGAAAATAGATGGTTGTTCGTTGTTATTTCCTTAACATAGTTTTTGGACTATATAGAATAAAATAATCAAAAACATAAACCAACCCATGGATTTTTACAATGGGTTAAGAATAATATTTGTGGTTTTAATTATTAAATAATGAAAATGTATAAAAAATTATAATATTACCCTTCTAATATATAGGTGAGTCATGTTTATAAAGAAAAAATTTTCAAACCATAAAATATAATATTTGTTATGAAAGATATATAGATGATTTATAAAATTAATATAATACACTCAAAATAACAATTTTGTAAAATGAAAATATATATTTTTTATATAACTATTTTATAAATTTTTTTACATCACTTTTGGGTCATTAGTTATTCATAACATGGACGGTATATTTATATTGTATTTAATTATTACCTAAAATTTATACATTCACAAAAAATATACAAAATTAACCACTTGAAAAATCTTAATGTGATGATTGAAATAATAATATTTATTTTATGAAACTAAATTTTTAAATATATTATTTTTCTTTAAAAATAAAATTAAGATTTATTGATAAATATTTTGTTTTATGAAAATAAATTTTTTAATCATTATATAAATTACAAATAAAATCATAAAAATAATATTATAAATTATATTTAACACAAATTATTTTCAAATAATATTATATTAAAATATAATATATTCCAAAAATCAATTATTTTTCAAAAACAAATTTCTTAATTTAAATTTCATATAACATAAATATATAATTTTTATTCTAGCATATCAAAATATAATCTTTATCAAACTGATTAGATAATAATTTATAATATAAAAAAACATAGAATCAATGAAAATAAAATAAAAATGTTTATAAAATTAGGTTTACTTTGTTTCAAGTCATTTTCAAATTATCTTTTAGCCTTAATTAACTTATTTTCATTTTATAGTGGTAATTAATATTTACAACAGTTATTATTCATATTGTTAAAAAATTAAGTTATCCTCATTACATAATATTAATTATAATGATTCCTAATATGAAGTCCATTTATCAAAATCATTTCTCATACGTGAAAAATTTTAATTTAATATAAAACCTACAAGCTTGTTTGAATGTTGTTTTCTAGAAAGATATATTTAGATAAGGAAAAGTTGGATTTACTTTAACTATATATATATATATATATTAATATTTATTATATTAAATTAAATTAATTAATGTTGATATACAATATAAATATTTCATTTAGATAATTTTCTATTATGGTTTATTCTAATTAATTAAAATGGAGAAATAGTATGAATGTAAAAATTGTTTTCAGAAGATTGTATTTTTAATCCAATAAACATACTTATATTAAAATATTTTATAATGATTATTTAAATGTAAATAATTTAAATAAAAATAACATAAAAATATTTATTTTAACGTTAGATAATTTTAACGTAATAATTATAATGTAAAATTAATTAATTATACAAAAGATAATAATGTTTTTTATTAAAATGGTATTTTCACAATTCACTAAAAAATCTATATTCATCAAAACATCAAAACATTCACAATAATCTAATTATGATGTAATGATTACCAAAATTGATTTATTTTTGTAAAATAACATTTCCCAGGATTCTTTAAAATAATAAATGTTTTTTATAAAAAAACATTTTTGAAGACAAAATATTTTGAAGAACCAACAGACAATAAAAAATGTTGTTTGATTATGTAATAATAATTTAGAAATATATTTTTAATATATATATATATATCATAATTTATTTAATCTTAATCATATCCTAAATTTTAATGATGAACTAAAATACTTATATTGAATTATCTTTTCTTGTTTGGGTTTGGGGTTGAGTATAACATACACTATCAAACATAGTTATCTTTTTAAAAAAACTCTTGAAATTAAATTATTCAACCCATTAAAAATTTTCATCCAGGAAATTTAAACATTAACATCATATGACATGTTTTGACAATGGAAAATAATCATATTGAAAACATATACATGGATTTGATAACATATACATGGAATCAAATGAAATTCAAAATAAATAATTGAGAGTGATAGAGAAGATTTTCAAGGTAAATTCAAGGTTGAGAAACCCATAATCTTGTAATGAAAAAAAGACCATTAATTCATAAAAAATAATCCAATTATAAACATAATATTTATTTTCTTTAATACTTGTAATGATCTCCATCAACATATATTATAGTAACACTGAAAAATACACTATCTTGAAATTTATAGATAATTTCTATTATAAACTAGTCCTTTTCTCCAAATTATGATAATTGAAGATGAATTTTTTTTCTTGATGAACAACAATAAACTCCCAAAAGATTAAAAGATACACCAATTAAAAAGAAGATAATAATCATATCATTACTAAATTGAAAATGGTTATCAGAAAGAAATATAATACTAAATATTAAAAAACCATCATTAATCTCAAAAATTTCTCAAACCTCAAAATTTTAACTATGATCATTCCTTAAATAAGTACCCACATATAAAACTAATATCATCAATCTTAATGAATGATTAAAAACCCAAAAATTATCTCATCAAAATCATATTACACGTCCTAAATTATAGAATAATTATCTTAGATAATCCTAATGGATATATATACCTCAACCCAAATAAAACATTACACGAACATTCATTAGTATCATCAAAATAAAAAACTATAAATCTCATAAATCAACATATGTTGTCTCGAGAACATTGAAGATTATAAATAAACATAGAGTCTATAAAATTATTTAGGTTTATCCAAAAATTAAAATCCTACTAAGGGTTGTGAATCCCTTAATTATTTTTCTAAAATATCACATTATCACTAGATCTCTTTTATATTTTTTCAATACCATTCAACAAATGCTTCAAATACATAAATTATAAACTATTGTGTAATAATCCTTAGACATGTCATGATTATTTTTTATATATTATCATTCATATTCTACCTCAAAAAAAAACAATCAAATACCAATTCATACACACTAGAATAATAACAAATAAATGATTTCCAAAGAAACAGTCCATACATAGTATAGAAATTCACCATTTCTTTGTGACGTTTTTTCGGTTCATCGTATTTCTATATATTATCTATGATTAAGGTAAAATTATAGATGGAAACTTTAAAACTATTAATGAAATTAATGGGATTCCTATAAAATTAATGGGATAACATAAGCATAATGGTAATTCTTTATCATATTAATTTCTAGTCTTCAATATATATTATACATGATTTAGGTCAAATAATAGAAACCTTTGAGAATTTTTCCCTTAATAATTGGTGAAAAAACATAGGTAATTTCAAAATAATATCCCCTATATTTTCATACTAGTTTTGAATTAAGGCAAATTAATTTTCACCATTTTGTAATCAAGTATAACTCAATGCAGTGTTTTCTGGTTTTATCATGATGTATATCTGTACCAAAGGCAAGTCTAATGTACTGCCAAGAAAGGGATGTGTTTTCCAGAAAACCATTTACTCTATTCTTTTTCAAAATTAATTGATGTATTATTATTTTTTATAATATATATAGGTGTTTTTTATAGTTTTCTAATCATAATCCCCAAAATAACTAATTTTTTCATTGATACCATCAATGACAAACCTTCTATTTAATACAAATTCATTAATGATTTATTAAAAAATATCACCCTTAATACATCATAAAATAGAAATTAATCTATTTTATTTTTAAAATAGGTAAATAGAAAAATATCTTGAATATGGGATACAATAACATTATTGAAAACATAGCTAACATGTTTCCCAAGTTGAATAGCATTTACAATTGTATGGGGTAACCTGGGGACATACGTAAGAAAGGGGTGAGACATAAATACCATTTTGGTAATAAACAAGAAATATAAATACTAATGTATTTAATGTTATTAAATATTAATATCAATCACAACAAAAACGGATGAGACTCTTGAACATGATAAATGAATTACAACATAGTATGACAATCATAAAGGTAAAATGGGAGATGTTCCAGAAACTTTGAGCATGGAATCATTATCATAGTTAAACGATAATCACAAATATATCATGAAGGAAAAAGTACCGTTATTAATTTAGTTCACTCCCTAATACATTGAATTAAAATTTATTAGAATAAATCATTACCCAATGCATTAGAGATTTATATATTTTCGGGTGAACCAATCATTTTCATTTCATCACTTTAATAAGTATCCCAAACATACTATACAATATGGAATAATTTATCAAGAAATTTTATTCACAGATTATGTATTATAAAACACATATATCTATTTCAAGAATTAATGAAGTATAAGAGTATAATGGTGAAAACCATTGATAGAAAATGTGTACGTGTATTCACTATACAATTGTTTGGCATGGAAAATTATGGAAAAATAATTTCAACATAATAGGGGAACATAAATGTTAATGGTAGGGATTAATAATATTGAAATTTTTCTATAAACCCATTGAAATAAATATATATGTAATATGGATATTTAATAACAAATAAAAATATTTGGAAATGGAGTAAAAAGTCATAATATAATGATGATGCCCGGATAAAGAGGAAAATGATATAATCCCATGATATGTTTCGGTATGGTAACAAGTGTACATAAAGGACCACTAGAGGGATTAATAAGAGTGAAATGGAACTCTCCTAAAATTTATATAAATAGATTTGTAATAGTGATGTATAAAAACATCTTCAAATAGGTTAATATGGAAACAAATACGCTTATCTATAGAGAGGTTCATGAATAAAATGGATAGTGTGAGATTTCATGATAAATTTGTACAAGGTAAAGACTTAGTAAAATTTTATAATAAGTTTGTATAAATGGATTATAGTTTTTATAGAACTAATATTACCATATAGGGATCAATATGAACACATGAAATCATTACCATTCAAGTTTAAAAAGAATAATTACAAAAAAGGTGCTTGAATAGAAATGAGAAAAAGGGAAACCACTTACTACATTTTGGCATTGTAACATATGTGCATAAAGGATCATTGGAAGGATTAATTATGGTCAAATGGGTAACTCATAAGATAAATATATATATATATATAATAAAGTGGATATGGAAAAAAATATACCAACAAAAAATGGATATTATGATGAATAACATAAAATATATTCATGAATAAAAACAAGAGAGGGATATGCCTAAATAAATTCGTACATGGTAACAGGTGTATATATTGGTCCAAATGTTAGATTAATGAGGTTTATATGGGTATATAATTATTTTTAAATCATATTTAAAATAACTATATTATGTAATATCATATCCTGACACTGAAAAATTGAAATTATGAACCATAACATAGATGAGGTGCTAAAAAAACAAGAGTGGGAGATTTGTAACTATATTTTGGAATAGTAATTACATAGGGAAGTGATATAATGAGAGGGGATAAATGTTATATATTTATTATATATTTTTTTATATTATAGAGATCATTATAAATACATGTCAACATAACCAAATCATGTAGAGAAGGTTAAATCAAAAAAATGTTCTTGAATAGAAATTAAAAGAGATAAATCCCTTTACTATAGAGTTTGATTCGAGTTGTATGGGAGGAGATTTTCAAGAGATTGGGGGAACATTTTTTGGACTCCAGGGAAGGGATTTTACAGTCATAAAATCATAAGTTGTTTTTAGTGAATATAAATGTGAACATGGGTGAGTTTATGTAAGAAAAGAGAGGGGAGTTTTTTTTTATTTTCAAACATATGTTTCTAACTCTGTACAATAAAATAATAAAAAACATTCCCTTTCTTCCCATGTTTTATACCACATAATTTCTGTTATAATTATTTAATAATTTCATGTTTGGGTATTATTAAAAAATTTATCATGATTATTTAGAGGAGAGTCATGTTTATAACGAAATAATTTTAAAACAATAAAATATTATATAGTTATTTATGATTCATAATGTCTTTTAATGTTATATTAATAACTTAAAAGTCAAATTATTTTTGATCTTATAAAAATAAATTGGAATATATACCATTTATTACATTTATTACATCACATTTGAGTCGTCATGATGTAATAATATAGACCATATATTTTTATTGTTTTCAATTTTTACCTAATAATTTGATTTTCATAGAAAACTACGAAAAAAGAAACCATTGGATAATTTATACGTTCAGATTACAAAATTAAATTTTATTATCAAAATTATTTTTTAAATATATTAATTTTTATTTTAAAATAGAATTTATTTTTTTAAGAAATGGTGGTTATTTTGACAATAACTTCTTTCCAACCATTATAGAAATTACATATGAGATCACAGTAATTATATAATCAATAGGATTATTCAATCATAAATTTTTAATAATATTTTATAAAAATATAATTTATTTAAAAAATAAATTATTTCATCAAAAAAATACCTTAATTAAAATTACATATTACTTAAAAATACATTTTTTTATCATATCAAAAAATAATTTTTATGAAATTGATTAAACAATCAATTACAAATAAAAAAACTATTATAAATAAGACCTATACCCATGGTTCTATACCAAAGGCTGGAAAAATCATTGGCATAGGGTACATATTCTAACAGATTTTCCAAACCATTGATATAGGTACTACAAAATGAACATATATGGATGATTTAGAAAAACTATTTTCATAGGTTATGTCTATACCAATCGTTTTTCCAAAATAATTTGTATTACATTTAATTAAAGAATCTATACCAACATTTTATCCAAAACCATTGGCATAGGTATTGTAAAAACATGGGTTTTTTAGTTATTATTTTCTAATTAATTTATTTTTTTGGTATATTTTATTTCATGGAACATTGAAAATAGTTAGTTTATATATATTAATGAAATAAGTTAGGCTTGCTTTATTAACAATTCTACGTTAATCATTCATTGTGGGAAAAATATGGTTTAAATTTTTCTATATTTAATGATGAGGTAAGATTATGTTTCATGAAAGACTTGCTTTCCTTGATTTCATGCACAACACACAAGACTGAGTGTTACCTAACTATAATATATTATTAAAAAAATTATCAATATATAACCTAGCTGTTAAATTACATTTTATGAATATAATTAACTATATTATGTAAATATATGTTTTTTTTAAAATTATATAATGAAAAAATTAGATATAAATTATTTATAAATGAATATATTTTCAAATTCAATATAAAGGGAGAATTTTATATGAAATTTTTATTACAGTCACAGAGTTGATTTTTAATAAAAAAGGAAATTATATACAATTTTTCAGTAATTTTAATTCATTATTTATTTTATATATCCATGTAAATATATTTATATTAATCTATTATATTTTATTATAATGTGATAAGAATAAAACCAATTTAACGCATAAATCCAAATATTTATTGAAGGAAATTTTACTACCTTTTTTTGGTAAACCTATTATAAATATAAATTTATGAAATTTTATAAATATTATACTTTTTAATGAAACATTATCTTTGAAAGATAAAAATAAAAATTTGTTTACATATATTTTTTGGTATTTCCCGGTGAAGATTTATTTTTTATGAATAGTAAACGATACTTAATTTTAATTCCAAAAATGTTTTTAATATAATTAATTATTATAGTCATATGATTTTTTAAGATGTATTTAATTTTTAAGTATATAGTTTTGTTAATTTATTAAACTAATTTCATTTTAATCAATTTCACATTTAAATTGATTATAAAAACATAGCAATCTTTTGAATATTTTTACTTTAAAACGCTTTATAGTCGCCTCATCTATGAGATTAACTAAAAAATAACTTATGGCAATTATGTAATTGGAATTTGGAAAAATTGTTTTAAAATTGAGAATCATCTTAAATTATAATTTCTAAAAAGTTTATTTTTTAGACCAAAAATAATTTTGAATGTAATTACAATTAATTACAATGATTAAGGTAAAATTAAGCTTAATAAGAAACAAAACAATAAACTTAATGCCCAAAACAACCTATAAATTATTTAAATAAATATATTAATATAATGAAAAAATTTATAATATATTAATACCCATGTGAATAACATATAAAATCATACCCTAACTGAAATCATAACACAGAATTTTTTACAACCGTGTAATAAAATTACATAATCATACCATATATGGTAATAAGTAAAAATATTATTCTGTGACAAATTAATAATAATTCATTATTTATCATACATAATTTTTCAATGCGTATGACGTGTGTGATGACCGAAGGTAAGAGAGTTTAATCTCACTCATTATTTCTGTTAGAAACATGCCTTATTAAATACTAACTTATTTTTTGGGGCGTATATACTGTTAGAAAATACCATTTATTTATAGAATAATACATTGTAATATTTAATAATATTGGTGAAATATATCATAATATTACCTTGAAGGAGTGATATCATCAATTGTGTACACGACACATAAAAAATGAGTTTCCCCGAAATCGTACATTGTAAAAAAGTTTATGTTATACCAAAAAATTATTTTAATATTATTATATTAATTTGTAGTTATTTCATATACATGGTACTGATGGGTGTTAAATTGAAAAAGTACAATATGTTTACACATGTTTATTAAATGTTTTAAATTTCTTCTATTAAATTTTAGAGGTATAAAATGAGAATAAATCAGATTTTATGAATATAATACTCTAATATTTTTAAAATGTAGTTTTATCGCCTTTTTATATAGAAAATTGATAACTTTAGTTTTTATAAATTTTATTTATTCTTATTGTAAAAATAACATTCTCCTTTGGAATCCGGACATCAAAATTACTTTAGTTGAAATTTTTGTATTTTTCTTATAAAATTTATATCTTAATGTGTAGTGAAAATAATGCATTTTAATTCAAAACTTATTTTTCATATAATTTACTTATATAGTTAGATTATCTTATTAATATTTTTAAATTATAATTAAACAAATTATTTATCATTTAATGCAATTTTGGAAATTGAAATCAATTTCTCAATAATATTGAATATAAAAACATTGTGAACTTTTGAATGTATTACTTAAAAACTCGTTATATAATAGATAAATGGTAATATTTTTTAAATTTATTTATACCAATTATATGTTGTGAACTTGAAAATATTTATTCCATATTTTGAAGAATAAGGTCATAGTTATGTAAATAGTCTTTTCTTATTTTTGCAAAATATGAATAGTAAATATACTAATTATTATTTTTAACAAGGTTGAAGTAAATAGGTTAATTAAGGGAGAAAATAATATTATAATAATATAAAATTTCACTAATACATGTCCTAATCTTTTTATGAGTTTTTTCCAACCATGGAAATCCTTCTTCATGGATTGTGGCCTTTGGATGCCACTTGGGTGTGATTACAGTAGATATAGCATTTAATATAATGTATAGGTAGATACGTAATAAACATGTGTCTAATTACTACAAAAATTCTAATATGGGGTTTTATAAGTGATATATTAGACTATAAATAATTATTACAAACATAAAAAAATTACCTACATCATGGTATTTTATTTATAAATTTATACAGAAAATACATTAATTTATTTATTATAGAATAATGATGTAGTGATTTATTTTTTAACGAATGGATCAAATAAGTGATATTATAAATATTAAAATAGTTATTATTTTAACTAATATATGTCATAAATAAATTTTATAAATTAATATTACATATTATTATTCTATTCAATTAATTTTTTCTATGTTATCTCCTTTTTTTAAATTAAATATAATGAGTAGTGTCAAAATTGACACTATTCATATCTTATAAAAATAATATATTATTATACTATTTAAAATTAAAATAATTATATAAAAATTTCAAAACTACTATGATAAGTATCAATTTTAATAAATTATATATTTATGTAAATTTACGCTCTATTGGTAAAATTTATATCCTCTTAGTATAAAAAATGGTGTGCCACAACTAAAATTAAAAGAGAATAATTAAGGCTAAACCGAAAAGATATGGTTCAAAATAAAATAAATAATTGTCTAAAAATTATTATATGAAATAATATGTAACTATAACCATAATATATTATAAATAAATGAGTTTGGGACCATTTGGAATAGAAATTTAATTTATATTAATTTAATAATGATAATAATTCCAATGGGGCCCTCCCATATTCTATAAAAAGGCACACATTCCTATCGCTTAGTCAACCATCCAAACACTTATGATTTAGAAAATATCTACCCTACTCCCGTCCTATAACTCCTCCTCGCATTATTTATTCCATTTTTAGGTAGAATACCCTTATTAAAGGTGTTAAGGTGTTCTTCATAGGTGATCAACGAAATAAGAAGTATCATTTTATTTAACTATTTATATTTTTTTCTTCATCCACTTAAATTAAATATTATTCATCAAATATGAAATATTTTATCAAGTATAATAAATATATTTTGATTTTATTATGTTAATATAATCATCTAAATCCATCCCCACATCCATTAAATGGTTCTGTAATTAATCATTTCTATTGACATGTGAACTATCACCTCCACGAATGGATCTATTTCTTTTTTCATAGCCATCTCTTGTGACTGGTTATAATAATGGAATTAGTTTTCATATTTTATATTCATGACATATTAATAAATTTATGAGATTAATATATCAATTACATTCTAAATTTACATGTTCATAAAAATGATAAAGTCATTCGTGCGTACATGTGAACTATCACATCCAGGAAGATATGTGACTCGTTTTTATTCTTAATATCACTTATATGATTTAATAAGAATATTTTTTTATTAATATGTCATTAAAAATGTTATTATAATTTTTAATGGATATAATATTACTTAACTTCCTTCCAAAATGATCAATAAAAATTGGAAAATGGTACTCATGCATACGTACAACTTACCGCTTCTATGAATATAACATTGTTCATTTTTCATAACCACATAACATGGTATGATATAAATGTATATATTATCTATAAAAATGGTAATAATGTAATGAATATTATTCTGTATATGAATTACTTATGACAATATAGACTAGTGACATCACACCACAGTCAAATTTCACTCAAGTATCGAAAATCGACAAAACGTCTGATATGAACATAAATAATACTGTAATATTTATAACATGGCTATTAGTGATATAAAAGAAATTATTAACACGAAAATAATTCTGTAGAATTTATAAATTAACGCATGTTTATTATTTAGTAATATAAATGTTGTACGTGACGATTCAGACTCATGATAGAATACATCATCTCAATCTCCTTTCCTTGAGAAATATTTTGAAAATATACACCACCTTATTTTATAATGCGTATAAATAATACATTTCAAATTTAATTTCATTAAATGGTTTTTAAATGAATCCTTTTCTAAGAAGAAATTTAATAAACCAGAAAAGTAATTTTTTTAATGTATGCAGCAATGAAAACTATTCTTCTGTTGTGACCATTATTTTTTATTTGGATTACTCTACAAACCAAAAAAAAATTCTATGAAAAATAAATACCACATTAAATTTTCATATATTTTTAATGAAAATCATATTAAGAATGGTTTGAATATATCATTATATTTTAATAATTCCTTATTATTTACAATTTTATGACTGGAATTTTCATAATTGAAATATTTTATGTCTTATGATTTTATAATGATACCCAAACATTTGACGGGTGGTTATATGATAAATAAAATATGGGTTGTTAGGTGATAAAATAAATAAGGGTGGTTCCATGAAAACCCAAGGATAGATGGTTACGTTATAACTTCCAATGCAATAGTTATGGATGTCAGATGCATGGATATTCCATTGCTGAGACTGATATGTTTGGAAGTCAACAACATGGTTATTATATTTATTTATGATTATATATGAAGTTTCAATTATATGTTATATATTTATATTTACAGGTTTAGAGGTAATAATTAGATTAATATAGGGTAACCGATGAGATTATATTCAGTGAACTGTTATTACTACTTGTTAATGGTGAAAAATATTACTTTATTATATAGAATTAATGGTTTAAATGTTTTCACAAGAATAATATTTTTCCTTATTTGTGTGTCCTTTAATGATATTTTCATTCTCATCCTATTTTTTTGAAATGTTTTTCACAGGATAAAAAATATAATACGGTGAAGGATGAAATCAAGGTAAACTTTTGTTGTTTAAACATGAAACAAAACCACATTTATTTTTAAAAGTTTTTATTTTATGAAAAAACTGGATAGTGATTAAAAGTGTAAAATTTGTAATAATTAAATTTTTATATATGATTTAAGAAATAATTATCTAACAATCTAAAACTAAAAATATCATCTATGTGAATTAAAGTAAAATTAAGGAATTGCCTCATGATTATGTAATGTTTAATGATGGGGCCTTATAGTGGGTATCAAATGTTGGTTTAGATAAACATAGGGGACATGATAATATAAATAGAACACACATAAACAATTTTTTCATTATGGTAAAATTAAAATGATATATATTTTGAATATTAATATGTTTCTTTTTCTATTATATGTTTGTTCAGAATAGTTTTCAATATAGAAAATAGGGAAGCTGTGTTGGGAAAACATACAGGGAAAAAAAACCTTCCAATTAGCATCATAAAAAGGTCAGAATTAAATCTAAACAGCTTTTTGCAGTGGTGGATCAGTTGGCCTAGGTGATAAATGGTGGTTTGTCCATGCAAGAGATCAATAGGAATAATGATAGTGGAATATTTAATTAGTGGAGCATTTCATGAGGAAATGTACCCTATCATTCATGGTCTCATCTTACCACAGTCAAGATGAAGGGTGGATTAAATTAGTAGAAAATATTTTTAATGTAATGGGGTTCTCATAAAATTAAATGGTTAGACTTATTGCTTATTTATTGATAGTGAAGTCAGTCAGTGCAGGTAAATGGTTACGAATATCAAAGGATGTGAACAATTTTATTCCATGGAATGGGATAAATATGAGTATATCTTCCATTTAATGTATTTTCTTAACGATTTTGACATAGGATGGAAAATTAATTCATCGAATTGAGACAATGGGGGGAAGATTTTGTGGTTTCATTTTAATAAAATTTACCGTATTTGATAATTTACATACCAAATATTATATTTAATAATGATAGTAAGATAAATCCTATTAAATCATAATTGAAAATGAAATATCTAAGGGAATTAGCATCTCATGAGTTCAAAATATATGTGAGACTTTTATTATGTGCTAAGAAACAATAAATAGATTTTTATAATGATATTGTGTTCTATTAGATCATGGAAAAAAATAAATCTAGTTGGTTGAAAATATAGAATAATTCATAATATAATTTTTCATTTACAAAAACTATATTTCCATCATGTGAGAATTGTAGTAAAAATAATCCTGGGAGAATGTCTCTCAATGTTTGGGAACTAGGTCTAACGTGGTAAGACTGTTCATATACTTCTTGACTACAAGGGATACAATTATCAAAGAAATGAAAAGTATGTGGTATGATGTTTTAGTATCAATGTGATTGGGAATTATGCAAATGTGTGTCCAAAAATGATTACCTAGTATAGAAAATAGTAAGATTTAAAGAAGAATTGTTCGAAAAAATCATTTTCTACAACTACGATTGATTTGGGACTATCAATTTAAGTGTTGATAGGTATGTTATATGTTTTTTCAAAATATTTTAATACTCTATTTGAATCTGGATCATCACATTCATTTATTTCTGAGTGCTTTCTATGTAAATTTAAGATAATACATCATAAATTTGATATAGAACTGTTGGTAGAAACTCTAGGTGGAATTATTAAAGAGACAATGATTTATAGGAATATTCTTATTATCATTAGTGTGATGGTATTTCAAAAAAATGTTATTGAATATAAAAAATGTGGAATTTGATATTATTTTGGGTCTAGATTGGCTTTCATTTTATCATGATAAAATATATTTCAAAGAAAAAAATGTTTTTTCAAATATATCTTACCATTGATATTATACCAAGAAACAATGAGTTAATTAATGATGGAAATGAATTTTATATAGCTCATGTTTTGGAAAATAATTAAATGGGTTTGATTAGTGACATCCCTATAGTGATTGAATTTATAGATGACATTATTGGGGAATTTCCTGGTATTTTTTGAATGGGAGGTTGAATTTAATATTAATTTTGTGTTTGATTATGTGACTATTTCTAAAATCCTTTATCGAGTGGATCAATTAAATTGGTGGAATTAAAAATACATTTGCAGGAATTTCATGATAAGGGTTTCAGTTGACCTCGAACTTCACCATTGGGTGCTCGTATTTTAATTGTGAAAAATAAATTCTGTTCAATGCGACTTTGTATTGATTATATATCATTCAATAAAATCAGTATGAAAAACAAGAATCTATTTCCTAATATCAATTTTTTGTTTCATAAGATACAGGTAGATTAATATGTTTTATATATTTATTTGAGGTTCGGGTGCCATTGAATGAAGGTAAACAATGATGAAATTTGAAAGACAGCTTTCCGGATGAGATACAGGAATTATGAGTATATAGTTATTCCCTTTGGGTTTACTACTTGCACTAATATATTTATGAATCTCATTAATGGATTATTTCATCAGTTTATGGAGTAGTTTTTGGATTCTTTTATAGATGATATTTTGGTATATTCTATAATTCGGGAGGAATAATAATGTCAATTAATGATTGTTTTGAAAACCATGAATGAATATAAATATTATTGATTGGTTAGTAAGAATGAATTTTGGTTGTAAAAAATTTCATTGCAAGGTCATATTGTTTCTAAATATGGAATAACTGTTGACCCTTCTAAAAAGAATTTTTTGGAAGAGTAGATAATATATACAAATTTCAAAGAGATTTATAGTTTTCTTTGAGTAGAGGGTCATTATAGTTAGTTTGAAGAAAATGTTTCGTAGTCATACCTCCTAATAACTAAAATAACACGTACGGGAGGTAAATTCATCTATAAAAAAAGAATGTGACTACTGTTCTCAGGAACTTAATTAAATATCGGTAAATGCTCCATTTTGGGTCCTACAATCAAGTATTAGTGTATTTGTTTTCTACCGTGATAATGTGTTGAAAGTAATTGGTTGTGTCCTAATGTAGAATGATCGAGTGGTTTCTTATGGTTCGTGTGAGTTGAAACCTCATGAATTAAAATACCCTACACATGATTTGGAATTTAGATGTTGTATTGTTTTCAATAATAATATTGAGGCATCATTTGTATAGTGTAAAGTGTTAAATATATACCGATCACAAAATTTTAAAGTATATATAACTCAAAAAGGATTAAACATGAGATAGATGAGATATATAGATTTAATCTAGGACTATGATTACATGATTCATTACTATCTAGGAAAATGAAATATGGTGTTTGATTCTTTCAATCGAAAATGTACTTCTACATTAACCTTTCTACATTGGGAATGAGATCCTTTGGATAATTATTTAATGAATTTTGGTTTGGATGTCTTTTATACATGAAATTCTTTTATTATGATTCAGGTAGTGGAGAAATCGTCTCTATTAGGCAAAATTACAAAATCGTCAAATGAAGAAAGTTAGTTGTTTTAAAGGGTATAATTGATTGATATAGGTAAATTACCTAAATTTAGTATTGACGAAGATTTTGTTTTGTTGTTTGGAAAGATATTATGTGTTCCTTGTGATTCATAGTTGTATAATGATTTTTTCTAAACTCATAGTTCAACATTTTTAGTTTATCAGATTATCACTAAAATGTACAACGAACATCGACAATATTACTTGTGGGATGGAATGAGAAGGGATATTGGTAAAATTATCTAAAGATGTTTGATTTTTCTAATAGTTAAAGAATAGAAAATGTTAACAAAATGGATGTTTCAGCCTTTTTCATATCCAGAGTGGAAATTGGAAAATATATCTATGGATTTAGTAATGGAATTACAATATACTACTCCTAGTAGCAATGTTTTTTGTGTTATTGTTGAACGAATGTATAAATCTTTCATTTTTTTTCTATTCTAGATAATATGCCTCTAGAAAAATATTCTTGTATTTATATTAAATAGATAATTAGGTTACATAGATTTTCTATCTCCACATTATCTGATCGTAATCCCATGATCACTCTTTACTTGTGGAAGGGATTTTAGAAGTCGTTGAGTACTAAATTAGATTTCAGTATAGATTTTCTTCCTCAAACAGATGGGTAGTCAGAATAAATATTTCATACCTTGGAGTCTATGCTAAAAGCTTTCTCAATGGATTACTAGGGAAATTTGGATCAACATAATTCATTGGTTGAGTTTCCATATAATAATTATTGTTATTCCAGCATACAGATGTCACCATTTGAGGGATTATATGGAATGTGGTGTCAAAATCTCGATTTTTGGGTTGAAGTGAGTGAATGGAATTTTGTGGGAAAAAAATTTGTTGATGAAATAACGGAGAAATTTTCATTGATATAGAGACACATGAGAAGATTAATTAGTAGTACAGAAATTTATGAAAATAAATTGAAGTATGATCTCACGTTTGAGGTAGGTGATCATGTTATTCTCAATATTTTTTCTATGGAAGTGTTTGATTCATTTTGGTAAGAAGGGGATGTTGAGTCCAAGGTTTATTGTACCTTATGAAATCCTTGATAACGATGGATCGGTTTTCTACACAGTGGATTTACCTCTGAGTTTATCCCTTGTACACATAGTTTTTCATGTTTGAATGTCAGAAAGTAGATCATGAATCCATCTCCTATTGTGATCTAAGAAGTGATTCAGTTAGAAGAGAGTCTTTCTTTTGAGGAACCACCAGTCTATATTTTTTAAAACATAGTGAATGTGTTGTGAATAAAATATTTCATGAGGTTATTATTTTTTGTAAAAACCATATGGTTGACGGTGCAACATGGTAATTAGAAAATCTTGGAGGGATAAATACCTCCAGTTATTTGATAAGTAATTTAAATTGTGACGATGAAATTTCAAAAAGTGGCGATGCATGTAACATCTCAAGTATTTATAGAATATGAATTTCAGATTTATTAAAATTTATGTAATAGATATTAATTTTACCTAAAATGGGAAATATGATCAATAACGTACCAAACACACAACAATCGGATTCTATGAAATCTTATATTGTACAAAAGATTGAGTTACACCGAAATAAATATGTTATAATATTATTAAATTAAATGGTTGTATTTCCTAGATATTATACTAGTGGGAATAGACATAACTAAATTTATTATGCTTACACAAGTTTAATAAAGGATACATTTTTCTCAAATAAAATTTCAAGGAATAAAATGAGAATAATTCCAATATTAAGCATTAAACAATCAAATATTTTTCACATGTATTGTTACCACCTTTTGAAGGATAAATATTTTTAAATATATTTTTTTTCACTTTTATATATTATATGTTATAGAATAAAATTTTTATTTAAAAGTATTACCTTAAAATTTACTTTGTTTTATATTTTGGTATTGTTCTGATAAAATTCATATTACATAGAATAGTAAAAATACTACATTTTAATTAAAAAAATACCTTTTCATCTAATTTATTTATATAGTAGGATTATATTTTAATTGGTTTTAATGTATAATTAAATAAAATTATTATAAATTAATATTATATTGGTCAATGGATTAAATATCACAGTGAAATTGAATATAAATACAACGTGAACCTTTAAATGTTTTACTTAAAAAACACTATTTTCTAATTCCATCAAATAGGATATTTTTTTAATTAAATTCTGAAAATTAAATCTTATAAATTTTTAAAAAATTATTCTATATTTTTTATCATAGGGTCGAAATTATGTAAATGGGTCTCATTTGTTTTAAACATTATGAATATTAACATAATTAATTGTTTATTTTACGACGGTTAAATGTAAATATGATTATTTGGGGTAAAAATAATTTTATAATAACATAAATATACCCTAAAAATGGTCTTAATATTATTAAATGAGTTAAAGATGACCAAGGAAATCATTGGTCCTAGATTGTGTCCATTAGAAGACACATTTGTGTTATTATGTCACTTATAATGTTTAATTTAATGTAAAGGAAAATATGATCATAAAAATGTATCTTATTATTAATACATTTTTAACATGGGGTTATATAATTGAAACAATCAAGTATAATTAGTTTTTATAAATATAAAAATATTACATACATCATGCTGTTTTATTTATTATTTCATACATTAAATATAAACATTTATTTATGACACAATGATGTTTTAGTGATTTCTTTTCTAATGAAATAATCCAATAAGTGATATTATAAACATAAAAAGAAATATTATCTGAACTTATTGATGACAAAAATAAATTATATAGGTGACTATGACATATTATGAGTCTATTAAATGGATTTTCTTGAATTTATCATTCTTTTTTTATTTTATTTAAATTCAATAAAATAAACTATGTCAAAATTTACAGTTTAAATATTTTATTAAAAAATATTTTATTAAAATATGAAAAAATAATAAAAATATTTAAATATTAAAAAAACTATTATAAGGGCATAATTTTCATTAATTTTCCAGTTATGGGATATTTACCCCATATAAATAATATTTATATGCTCTTAGTATATGAAATATTGATACCACAATTAAAATGAAAAGAGAATAATTAAGAGAAAACTGAAACACATAGGTTTAAAATAAAATAATTTCATATATAAAAGTTATTTGATGAGATAAAATACAACCATACTCACTTAATATTATAAATAAATGATTATGGGACCATTTGAAACTGAATTTTAATTTATTTTAATTTAATACATTATATAATTTCAATGGTGCCCCTCATGTCTCCTATACAAAGGCACCCAATCCATCATATTTCCATCTCTTCCCAATCCATTTGATTCCGAAATTATTGGCCCAAATCCATTTCTAGAATCCCTACCCACATTATTGAATCCTTATTATAGGCATAACACCTTTAATAGATGTGTTAAGTGAGTTTTTAATAATGATCAACCAAAGTAGTGGTACAATTTTCATTATGTATATCTCTTTTATTTGTTCTTCCATATCCAAAAACTCTTCTTCATACAAGGTGAAATTATAAATCCAATATCTTAAATGCACTAATATTATATTATGTAAAAATAATCACCTAAATCCATCACCACATCCATTAAATGGGAGAGAAATTAATCATTCATCAGTACGTGTGAAATGTCACCTCCATGAACCAATCTATTTCATCTTCAATAGCCATATCTATTGAATAAATATAATAATGAAATTAATTAAATATTTGATATTCCTGATATATTAATCATGCTAGATAATAACATATAAATTAATTTATTATATTCCATGATCATAAAAATAATAATGTCTTCCATGCATATGTGTGAACTATCACCTCCGCGATGCTATGTGAATCGTTTTTATTCATTATTTCACATATATGACATATATAATTATATTTAAATGTTTAATATGATATTAACGATTTTATGAAAATTATATAAGTATAGAATAATACAAAACTACTTTCTATAATGATCAATGAAAAATGGAAACCCATACTCATGTATATGTACGGCTTACCATCTCCATGGATGTAACATTGATAGTATTTCATAACCAGAGTTCATGGTTAGATTTAGAGGTATAATTTATGTAAAAATAATATAATAACTTCATGAATATTATTCTAGAGATTATAAAATTATGACTCCATGGACTACTGACATCAAATAATTTACATTTTTGACTCAAGTACTGAATATCAACAAATCATCCGATATGAACCTAAAAAATTATGAAATTTTAATAACATGATAATAAGTTATATATAACAAATAATAAACTAAAAAAACGTTCTCAATCAAATATAAATTTACCAATGTTTATAATTCATTAATATACAGATTTTATGTGATGAGTGATAATCGAGGTAGGGAACAACTTCACAATCACCTTTCATTGGGGAATATTTTTATAATATACACCACCATCGTTTATACTGTATATAATTAATCAATTTGAAATTTAAATTTAACTCAATGGTTTTTGAAAATAAATCTCTCTCTATGAACCATTTTACTAATTGAATAAGGGAATTAATTTTTAACTTATGCGACGATAAGCACTTCTCTGCCGTTGTGACCATTATTTGGTATTTGGCTTCATCTACAATTCAATGTAATTTTAAGTGAAACAATAATACCATGATCTTGTTTAATGTATATTGGTATTTATAATGGTTCTAATAATGGTATTATTATATCAATATATTATAAAGACTCATTATGATTTCCAATATTATCATTGAAATGATGTTAATTACAATCCCTTATATGTTATGATTATATAATGGTATGTGGAAATTTGATGTAAGATAACAAGATAGACCAAATATGGCTGGAAATGTGATAATCCAATGACAGGTGGTTCTATGATAAACAAATAATTGTTGGTCATGTTATAACCTCCAATGCATTGGTTATAGAAGTCGATCGTATTGATATTCCATTGGTAAGAGTGACATGTATGGAAGTTGACTTCATGGTTATTTCATTTAGGTATGATTGTGTCAAAAGATTCCTTTAAATGTTTTATTTTACTTTCAATGGGTTTTAAGGAAATGTTTTGATTACAAATGGGGTAATCAATGTTCTTATATTCAGTTAAGTGTAATTACTAATTTTTAAAGGTGAAAACTATTACTTTAGGATAAAGTATTCATGGTTTACATGTTTTTTTAAGAATAATAGTTTTATTTATTTCTTCATCCTTTACTAATAATTTATTTTTAATCCCTTGTTTTGAACTATTTTTTTATAGAATTTAAATATGAATAATGTAAAGGATGAGATTAAAGAAAACATATGTTATTTAAACATCAAATGAAACCAAGTATCTTTTCAAAAAAATTTGTTTTATGAAATAAATTAATAGTGAGTAGAAGTGTCTGCTATATAATATTTAAGTATCTATATATGATTTATGATCAAATTATTTAATGTAATAAACCTGAAATGATCCTAAATGTGAATTAATGTAAAATTATTAACATATCTCAAGATTATGTAATGATTAATGTTGGTGCCTTTAAATTGCCATTAATTTATTCTATGCCTCATATAATTAATTATATGGTTATTTAATTAACCATTTTATAACCATTATATCTTGGGGTTTATTTTTAAAAAGTTATAAAAAAATTTCAGTAATTTTTTCCCAATTATCCTTCATTGAGACAGAGTCTTTATTATACACATATATTATTATATGAGGTGTATAAAATACGATTGACATGTTATTACATTAATATACTTGTTTTCATGATATTTAATCACTATATTAAATATCATTTTCCTAGATGGGGATAATAATTCAATTTCACAATGTGTTATTAGTTTTTCGAAACAACCTCACCATTTATCGAGATTGTTTATGATCATGTTTTAATAAATGAAATATTACCATCCATCATTCAAGAACACTCATGAATTTTATTCTCCCATATTTATTATTTATGTCTTCATTTATTATTACAATTGATCCACTCATTGGTTATTAAGATAATATTTAATACATTTTTAAAATAATAATCCCTTACCTCTCTATTAGGTCAAAAATCTATGCTCTTTCGAAACCATTATTTCTAAAATGGGATTTTAATAATTTAATAATAATCCCAAATAATCTTTAATGGATATTTTTACCATTTTTGTCTATCTCAAATTTTCTCTAAAGAGTATCCTTGTCACTTTACAAAAAAAAGCATTTTTCTAAACTTTTACAATGGAAAAAAATATTTTTTACCTCATATGGAATGTATAGATTTTCCCACCATCATATAATTGATGTTACCTTTATATGATTAAAATTAAATTCTTATGAATTTTTTTAATGTTATATTGAAAGAAATATTTCTCCAATCATTTTAAAATTAAATTATAATAATTCAATGTTATATTCAATGAAATCTATTTTCAAATGTTTTTTGTGCTTCATTTATATATTTTCAAGGAAAACTGTTTAAAAAGGTTTTCAAAATCCTATAAAAGTTATCAATGGAAGAGTTTCATTAAAAATATTTTCAATTATCTCATTTTGAATGTTCATGTTTATTTTTTTTGGAAATATTTTTAAAAGGATTAAATTTTCAAGAATAATTTTTCAAAGGAGAAATGATAATTTTTTCAAGAACTGTTTTTAAAATATCATTCAAAAATATTTCCCATCTATGGAAAAATATATTGGTGTTACTCTTAAATTTATAGGGAAATGATTCTATCTATCCATTAAAATATATTATCTGAATGGTTTACAGTTTATGACATGATTTTTTCAAAATCTATTTCTTTTTAATGGGTTATATTTTTATGGAATATTCTTCGTTTAATTGTATATTCATTTATTAAATAATTATTAAACATGTTTCATTTTGATTTGGATAATGTATGATTTAATTTTATGAAACCAATTTCATTTCATGGTTTATGATATGATTATTTATGCTCTTCTAGTACATTTATTTATTATTTATTCATTTGATTTGTGAGAACTATATCTCCCAAGAATGCATTGTGTAACGATTTATATCTAATTTGATAGAAATAGATGAAAAAATAAGTGATGTTAGTTTCGTATTACATGGATAGAATATCGAGTGAACTAGATTCAGTAATACAGTGCCATAATGGGGATTGAACAAGGTTTACTAAATGAATTTCCCCTCTGAGATGGCCTTTGTAGCGATGCCTTGACTACTATAGAAATAAATATATCTCCAAATTTTTCTACCACAATTATAAGTATTATTCTTGTCTTATTCTTTCTTGGATTATGATATTTATTTTTTTAGTATTAATTTCTTATAAACTACCTATCTTTATTCTATTGTTCATATTTATGATCATTTCAATGCATTGTATTATTTTCTAATTTCATGATCATGCTCTCATACCCTTATTCGTAGGACCACATTAAATATATCCTTTATTTACCATTATCGGGTATATGAGATCACTATTTTTTATATTTCCTTCCCCCATGTTATCAAGATACATATTATTTTAAATTTTACACCAGTGTTTATGTTTCCATATTTCCAAAGGCACTATACTAATACAGCCTATATGTGTTTGTTTTTTATTTTATAATGTATTAGTCAATAGTGATGAAATTTTAATATAGGTCAAGACCAGGTCATTATAGTTGGTGTTAGTGTGATGGTTTAGTTAACAATTGGATACTAGGATCAGAAAACCATAGTGATAACTCTACGGACTAAGGATGTATCTTAAGATAACAAAGAGTGTAGAAACTATTCATGGAATTTGGGTAAAATATATAGTGTGTGGTTTACTTGAAATACATCCCTATCTAGATACTACATGTGGAAGTTTGTATGGAACATATATACCTATAATTAATAACACTAATAAGAAGTTTTAGGCCAGACACGGGGTAATCAGGTACATGACAACATGCCTTTCCGCGCACCTCTTTTAACACTCATAGGTGTTATGCTTTTCAAATTCAAAAATTAATTGTGAACAATCACCAATGATTAAAATATAATTGGTCTATTAATAAACTAGGATATAAATATGTTTTCATTAATTAAGGCTTGTGCCATGATTTAGCGATCCTAAAAGTATGTTTTCATGATTATCTGGTTTTCTTCTATTATATCGTTTTATCACCCTGTGATTTTTGGTTATCATAAATAGAGTGAAATAGAAGTAACATGGTTAACATTGAATTTTTTGGACTTTCAATTTATGGTCCTTATGAAAATTTATTTCCCAAGTATAAATCCTATAAGGTAATCAAGAAGGTGGTACGAGTATTTGATATACAACTGATGATAAAAATAATAATAACAACATGTGAAATTTCTGTGAAGTTCATCTTGTATTGATTATATTAATCATTAAATTCATGATTAGAAAATTGCTTAGGAACAATGATGCCTGGATCATTTTTCATATTCTACGAATTATTTATTAAGGAAAAAGTTGATCAATCTTGAGTAGTGGATTAAGAATAAAGTTGGATGAATAAAGTACTAATTTTTTGGAAATAAAATTTTATGTTATATAAATCATGAAATATATATTTATTTTTCACATATTTTTTTGTTATAGATTGAATGTGATATTATTAATGGTGATGATTTCTTAGATAAGTTATATTTTTATTAAGTTAAGGTAACCCTTAATTTTCTCTAGATTATGAGAAAATTGTTTTTATCTTGGATGATGAAATGACTAATTTGGATAAATTAAACTTGATAGCATTTATTACACCACATATAATTATTTATTACATGAAAAAGTGGTCTATTTCTTCATAGATGAAGATAAAAACTTATTTAATTTATTGAATATGTAATGTATCCTTTGACTAAGAAGTAATGCATGTTTTCATATACAATTTTTGGTCATTTAGGTTATTACCATGTTTTGAGAGAATACATTATGACTGTATTCAAATTCACGGAATTTGATAACTAAGAGATAAATTTTCAGTACACTGAATCCATGATAAGTTTAATTTGTGATTTTATTTCTAATTATTTGTATTTTCAACTCTTTAAAGGCTAATATGGTTAAACATTTGTGAAAATTATATGTTATACATCAGATGAAGTATTTTTGATTGAGGTTCTATTGATAAACCAAGTTAAATTGATATTTAGTGATTAACCATATTTCAAGTATGTCTATATAATTGTTTTTAGAAAATATATTTCTGTGTTTTTAGAAAATATCATCATGTATGTCTTGTGACAACCAATCTATTCTAAAAATGCCAATGGTCATGAACCCATGAACAATGGATGATAAGGGTTTCATTCCTACCACTGTCTTACATGAGATATTGGATAATGTGAAATTATTTATGATTAATAAATATAAATTTATTACTAGTAGTATTACTTTTATTATCATATTTATTACCCATGTATATTTTAATGAATATTTAGATACAAATAGTAGAAATTGTCATTGTTTTAAGGGTCTTATAATCGACTACATGTTTATTTTAGTTCATCATGAATTATGGATATTTTTTTGATTTATATTACATGAAAAAATAGATTAATTATAAATTGATAAAAGAGAAACCAAGGAATTAAATTTTGTTTATAAAAATATATAATGTATTTATATTTCCTTATATTCATGGTCAATAACATAATTTCTCAATGTTAGGAAAATGATAAAATAAATTTGTGCTAATAACTAAATTTACATTGAGGATATGGCCTTTTAAATCATAATATATTTATGAATGTAATCCCCTCAAAATTACATTGATCATTCACATTTTTTTTATTCATTACCTCAATCACTACATATAAATATTTAAAATTTGTCTCAAATTGCATATTTTCACTCACCACAAATGTTGTCAAATGTTTACACCAAACCATTCGTGACTTTTGGTAACTTCTATGTTTCCATCATTTCATTCTAAAAGGGAGTTTTAGTATTCATTTTTGTGATGTGGGTTTCTAACAAAAGAACATTCAAGAATTAATCCTTTAATAACATTGATTAATTTTTATAGGAAACTCATTTTTTGGGGATAGAATATAACACCCTAAAATATTTTGAATTATTAATTTTTGAATTATTTTATTATTTTTGATATGTTTTATTTTAAGAAAACACAAAAATGGTTATTTTATGTATATTAATGCACTATGTTTGGATTGAATTATACACAATTCAATGTAAATTAGGTAAAAAAAGATATGTAATGGTTTGTTTTCTATAAAAGGAACACTAAGGTAAGCTTATGTTTCACAAGACACTAACCTTCCTCAATGGCTAGCATAACTCACAAAACTTTGTGTCACAAGATAATAATATATTATTAAAAAATATAAGAATATATAGCATTGTTGTTAAATTATATATTATGAATATTATTTACTACCTTATATAAAATATTTTTTTAAAAAAACTATATTAAAATAAATTAATTAATAATTATTTTGAAAAGAACATAAAATAAAATTCAATATAAATAGAGTATTTTTATAGAAAAATGTTATTATGCTCACAATATAATTTTAATCCTAAAAATTTAAATTAATTACTTTTAGTAAATGATTTTACTTTAATATATATTTTATATATACATGGAAATACTTCTGATATTCATCCAATCAATTTTAAATAAATAAGATTATAATAAACCATATTTAACACATATAACCCTATATTTTTTGTAAGGAATTTTCACAACCTTTAAATGTTGAACCTAATATAAATCAAATTTTTGTAACTTTTATAAATCTGAGATTCTATAATAATTATCATAAATAGTATAGAATAAAAAAATTCAGGTTCAGATTATTTTTTGGTATTTTTCTGTGATGTTTTATTTTTTAACGAATAGTTAAAAATATTGAATTGTAATTCAAAACTAATTTATTATATAATTTATTTATATAGGTCAATTAAATGTTATGTTGGTTCTAAAATATCATTATATAATTTATTTCCAATTTCTCAAAATAATTCCTTTAAATATATTTCATATTTACATTGGTCATAAAAACATATCAATATTATGAATGTTTTTACATTAAAAATTTGAATTGTTTTCCAGTTTGTATGATTAAATTTAGATTAATTTATACGAAATACATGACTAAAATAAAGAAAAAATGATTCCATATATTTATTCAAAATAATTTATAAATTCTAATAATTATAACATATATTTCGACAAAATTATTCATAAAATTATTTAAAATTAGTTAAAACGATTAATGTTAAATTTGTCGTAATAAGGGATTAAACCATTAACTTCTGGAAAAAAGAACATATAACATTGACCAAAATCCATACGATAGAAATATTTTTACCCTATAATAATTTTTCTCTACATTGGACAATTATTGGATCCAATTACAATTAAATAACATGGATTTGGTTTCCCTTTTCTAAAATACTACAAGAGTGCCACTCCTCCTATACTATAAAAGGCCTCATTTCCTCATACTTCCTCACACCTCCCAAGAAATATTTTCTCAATAAAACACTAATAAAATTCTCCCCATTATCTCTCTATTTATCTTGGAAGCATCTATTTAGTATAAAGACTTCCCTGAAATTCCTTTTGCGCAATGAAAATTGAGTTACCCGATTAAGAGGTATCAGCTTCCCTCAAACTCCTATATTTTATTTTCTTTCTCTACTCTAAAAACAAACCTTATTAAATTTTTTTGTAAATACTAGTAACCTAAATATACTATAATGTTTTATGCTAATTTTCACCCTAAAAATATGCACATTTACTTCTAATGGATAACAGACATATTGTTTACGTGTACGATGAACTGCCCGCTCACCAAACGATGATTGTTCATTTTTTCCTTCACCACATATCATGGTGTAAATTATGATGGAAACTATGTTTATATATATTAAATATTATATTTATTATTTATCTATTCTTAATAAATTATTTTTGACCATATATAATTATACGATCTGTTTTTCATAAATATGTAAATTTCTTTTGAGGATGTGTAGACTACTGCCCCCTAAATGAAATGTGATTCATTCATACACTACATGAAATGTATTAAAGATGGGTCTAGTGAAAATAAATGAAATAAATATGATATAATAAATATAATTTAACAATTATATATGTATATATATATAGGAATATATTTCATTTAATTTCATTCTTCTCATAAGATAATTAAACGGAAATAGAGTTTATGTGTACATACGACTTACCATCTCCAAGAACACAATATTCCATTTCATACATCTATATTCTATGGATTATTATAAAAATATATAATGAATTTAACTTAAATTTACATCGTGAAAAAAGTTATTGAAATCAAAATATATGTATAAGGGCCAAAGATATAAAAAATTAAGACACATGTCAAAAACTATGTGTATATAAGAAGAAAAAAAACCATAACATATAATTATTATAATTTGGGTCATATAAATCCATATCATAAACATATATTATATTTATAAAATCCCTAGTAAATAAATAAAAATAAATATTTCATATTTATTAATATTTGTGAATTAAATATTAATTTTACATTAAAAGGGTTTCTATGTTCGATATCTTACTCGATACGCAACAACGAGTTTTGTTGAAATATTACATTGCACACTAATAAAACAATATTATTATTTTAAATTGTAGTTAACTCCTAGGATTTTTATTGGTGAGAATGAACTAAACTATCTACTATTTGAGTATATATGTATGTCAAATTTATATACATTTATCCAATAAAAGATATAGGCTTAAAATGTGAATGAATCGAATTTTAAGCATTATTTACATTAAAAGGTCGATTTACCACCTTTTAATGGAGATCCCTCTTTAAATATAGTCTTGGTCACTTCATTACATTCTATTTTAAAAAATAATATCCTTCTTTGGAATGGGGACATTATAATATACTTTGTGTAAATATTTGGAAATTGTTTTCGATAAAGATCGTTTTTAATGAATACTGAAAAATATTGTATTTTAATTCCAAAATGTGTTTTAATCTAATTTATATATATGTTTATATTAACTTTTTAATTGATTTGAAGTTTAATTAGAATATATTTGTTCTATTTAATCCAATTTTTATCCTTGTAATTAATTTCACTCTGAATTTTGACATAAATATGTGTCAATCTTTTGATATGTGTTGTTTCTTAAAAACACGCTATTTGTTTTAAAGACGGGAATTAATTTTAAATTAATTATATACACTTATATGTATTGAATATGGAGAAATATACATCATTTTTGAATTTGGATCATCAAATAAATCTTATGCTAATTTTTTGGTATTTTTTAGAAAAACATCAATTTTTGATGAATAGTGAAACCACTTAGTAGCAGTAAAAAGACTACCTTTTACATTTAAATAAAATTTTACCACTTCTGTGACTTGAATTTTGAAGATCCACCAAGCATGGTTGTTATTAATAATTAAAATGTGTTTCAATATAAGGAAAATAATTTTTATTGAATAGTAAATTTTGACTTATATTTATCGTCGTTAAAGGTAAATTGGGTAATTCAAGGTAAAAATATTTTATAATAATTCAAAATTACCTTAACACTTGTCCTAGCCTTATTATATGAGTAATTTATAACCATGGGCATCTTTGGGTCGATTTGGGGACCCCATGAATCTACTTATTAACGATAATTTCATTTTTTTATTTATTAATTTAATGTGAAGACAAAAATGACATAAACAAATATCTCTTTGAAAATTAATTTTTAGATGTTGTTATATGAGTTATATTTTCTACTATAAGTAATGAATGAAAATATAAAATGATTTACTACATCATGGTGTTTTTTTATAATTTTTAGACATCAAATAAATTAAATTATTTTTGACACAATAATGATGAAATGTTTACCTCGTTAATAAATCATTTAAATAAATAAGATTGTAAATATTAAAAAACATCAAAAACCTGTAAAATTCTTATTAGATGATTTTATTTCTCCCATGAGTCATCATATCTTTGACTCTAATGGTTTTGGGACCTTTATAAACTGAATATCATTATGTAATAAAATATTATTTTCACACTTTCCTAAAGAGCCCCTTCCCCCTTATAAAAATCTCTCACTTCTAACCAATTCTGTACACCTCTCAAGCCTTTTGGATCATCCAATATCTACCCACTTATGATCCCAATATCCATATATTCAACCTATAATCCTTAACTTAGGCATAAGCCTCAAAAACCCATTTTGGTTCAAACCAAGGCGAGTTACCCATATTAAAGGTCACAATTTCTCTTAAATTATTATTTTTTATTTTGTTTTATTGTACTTATCCAACCCCTAAAATATTTTTGTTCCTTTATTTTATAACAAAATTAGTATAATAAATATACTACAATGTTTTTATGAGAATAATTCAAACTACACGAACACACACCTCCATCTAATGGGTGAAGAACATACTATTTCTGTGAATGGAAAACTAACGCATCACGAGATGATGATTGTTCAATTATCTACTACCGCCTATCATGGTGGTCATTAAGATGAAAATTTATATATATAACATATTTATATATTATGTTTATTTTTTATTTATTCTTCTGCGTTTTTTCCTTATAGAATACCTTTATAGTTTCCATTATATGTAAACATGATAATTTCATTTGAGGAAGTGCGGACTATGGCCCTCTCAAAGTGATATGACTTGTTAATGCCATATGTGGGACATATAAATGATGGATTTAATTATATTATATGATATAATACTTCTATTATAATATAACTATGTATCATTATATTTTAATTCCATTAAAATAAGAAATAGAAATGGAAGTAGCATTAATGCGTACATACGTCTCACCGTCTCCATGAATGGTGCATTTCATTTCTTACCTCCAAAAGATATGTACTATTATAAATATATATATACTTGATATATATGATATATATGTTATATATGATATGTAAATAATGAATATCATTTTTGATATAATGGAATATTGACCACATGGACAACTTCTAAATATAAAGTGTTCATTTTTACTCAAGTACCAAATGTCGACAAAATGATCGTTATTAACTTAAATGATTACATAATGATAATAAAATGGTAATAAGTGATATAAAAGGATTAATAAACTTGATAAAGGTTCTTTTGAAAGTACAAATTAACATTAGTTTTTTATTCATGAGATTAAAGATTGGTCGAGTCCAATCAGACACGAGGTAATGGACTTCATCTCAATCTCTTTTCATTGAGGCATATTTTGATTTAATACACGATTTTATTTTATACGTTGTATAAACACCTTTTAATTTTCATATAATTAAAAAGGAATATTTTTCTATGAGGCATTTTACTAAAAGGCCAAAAAAATATTCTTTCTAACGTAACCGGCGAAAACGACCATTTCACAACTGCCAGTATTTTTTGATCTTTGGCTTCCTTAACAAGCCGTAGTAATTTTAAAAGTAAAATAAATACCATATAATCTTTTATTTATTTTCTTATTGAGAATTATTTTGATAATTGATTTTTTTATGTCTATATATTTTTATAATATATTGTATCATTTCATTATTTTTGTTTTATGTGTTATGAATATGTTATGGTTCTTGGGGATTGTTTACGTATATGGGTGGTTCCGCGATAAACCTAGGGTAGGTGAGTATGAGATAGCTCTCCAATGAATTGGGTAACATAAAGGAGGTAAACGTGGATGTTTCTCCTAAGAGATATAGGTAATATACTGTGATGGGTATTCCAAAGTAACTCCCTATGTAGCTGTGATAGATACAATTTAAGTACGTTCTGTATGCCACAAGTTACCTTTATTATTTATGATTTCATTGTGTTATTCGTAAATATTATGATTTCATGAGGTACACGATATATTTCATGTTTTTTATGTATTTATGAACAAGTTTATTATTTTATTTATAACCCGTACTAAGATTTTTATGCTCATCCCTAGTTTTAAACAGTTTTCATAGTACTTAAAGATGGATAGGGTCAAGAATGAGATCAAGGAAAAGTCATTCTGCCTAAAACATGGAACTAGACATGAATTTTTTTTTTCAAGACTTTTTATATTATGAGTAAAATAGAAACTGTATAGAAGTTTCTACTTTGAAATCTTTGGAGATGTAATAGTTAAGTCCTAATTCTCGAAAACTCTAAACCTAAAAATATCCTCAATGTGAATTATTCAATTATTTCAATATTATGTAATGTTTAATGCTGGGACCTTATAGTTAGCATCAGAGTTCGGTTTAGACAACTTTCAGAGTTAGGGTATTGTTAAATAAATGTCCACAAACTATTTTATGTTAAAATTGAAATGATATAGCATTTATATATTACCATGTTTCTTCGACTAAGATATTTCTATTTTCAAGAATGGTTTTCCGTAGAGGAAACATGGAAGCTATGTAGGGATGACATATGGAGGAAGACAACCCTGCAAATCAGTAACCTGATATGGTCGGAATTGAAACTGAACATTTTGTTGCGCTGATGGAAATGTTGACTCAAGCTATAAATGGTGGTGGTATCCATGCACGAGATCAGCCAGATCAACCGCAGAATAACATATCAGTAGTGGACCATTTCATGAGGCAACACCCCTATCATTCAGAGGATCCTCTGACCCAGTGCTAGAAGAAGGGTAGATTAAAGCATTAGAGAAGTTATTTTATGTCACGGTGTGTTCAGAACATCCAAAGTTTAGTCTTTTTGTTTACCGTTTTGAAGGTAAAGGTGATTAGTGGTGGTCGATGGTGAGAAATATCAGGGATAGTGAGGAGATTGATGCTCTTGATTGGGATGATTTAAATGTTATGTTTCTTGAGAAATGTTTTCTAAGTTGGTTCATCTATGGATAGAAAAACAATTCCTAGAATTGATGTAGGAGGATGACTCAGTGGCTACTTATTAAGCAAAATTCACTCGACTGGAAAGGTATGATCCAAATTTCATACGAGATCTTGAGAGTAAAATCAACCATTTTTACTCAGGATTAAAGCCAAAGTATAGAAGGGCATTAGCTTCATGTGAGTTCAAAACTTATAAAAAGAAATTTCATTTTGAAGAGAAGGTAGAAATGGAGCTTCCAATGATCATGATTTCTTTGAAAAAATACAGAATATGATGTCACGGTGGCAGAAAAAAGGGAAGAACAGTTCAAAAAAGTCAGATAGTAAGAAACTTAAGCTTAAATTTTGTGAACATCGTGGTATAAATCATACTGGGGAATGTCTTTTGAATTCTAGTAAGCGGTACCGTTGTGGTAAAATTAGACATAAGGATCATAATTGCACTGAAAAAGAATAGAGTAATGGTAAGAAAAAATCCGATTTATAGTCAGTAAAAGGTTTTAAGTGCAATGAAATGGGTCATTATGCAAATGATTGTCCAAAAAAGAACTCAACTGAGGGAAAGCAGCCGGACTACAAACAAAAAGGGGTGGTGAAATCCTTTGCAACCACTGCAGCAGATGTTGGGACATCAAATGAAGTAGTATGAGGTACACTATTTGTTTTTTAAGATTATGCCAGTGTGTTGTTTGATTCAGGGTCAACACACTCTTTCATTTCTGAGATGTTTTCTAATAAATTGGTAATTCCATATCAATATATGAATACAGAACATATTGTAAATATTCATAGATGTAATTTTGAGATAAAAAAAAGAAAACATAAGAACCTTCATGTTTTTGTGTGCGGGAAGAATCTGCCTAAAAAACATATTGTTTTGCCTCTAGTAGAATATGTGTTATTTTGGGCATTGATTGGAAATCTGTTTATCATGATAAAATTGACTGCATAACTAAATAGGTTTCATTTCAGAAATATTTGTAGTTTGGGTACATGATTTAACCCTTGATTTTTATAACATATTAGGAAGCTGAGAAACTAGTAAAATATAGAAATGAATTTTACCTTGCACATATTGCTGAAAACAAATTAATTGTTCTCATTAATGATGTTTTAGAGGTAAATGAGTACCTTGATGTTTTTCTTGATGAGATTCCTAGTATTATACATGATTGATAAGTTGAATTTACTATTGACATAGTTCCAGATGCTAAGCCAATTTCTTAGCCCCCTTATCGAAAGGCTCAAATTGAACTTTTAGAGTTAAAGAAGAAATTGCATGAGTTATTAGATAGAGGTTTCATTTGACCTATCACATCACCATGGGGTGATCTTGTCTTGATTTTTAAAAATAAAGATGGTTTAATGAGACTTTTCATTGATTATAGATCCATGAATAAATTCATTGTTAAGAACAAGTACCATTTGCCTCATATCGATGATTTGTTTGATTAGCTATAGGGAGATCAGTACTTTTCAAAGATTGACTTGAGATCAGGGTACCATCAGTTGAAAGTGAATGAAAAAGACATTCTATAGTCTGTGTTTCATACTAGATATGGCCATTATGAATTTGTAGTTATTCCTATTGGGTTAACTAATGCACCTGTTGTATTCACAAATCTTATGAATAGAATTTTCCATGAGTTCTTGGTTACGTATGTGGTTGTGTTCATTGAAGATATTTTGGTCTATTCCAAAAGTAAATAGGAACATGAAGGTCATTTAAAGGTTTTATTACAAACTGTAATAGAAAAGAAACTGTTTGGGAAATTTGGCAAGTGTGAGTTTTGGTTAAAACAAATTCCATCCCTTGGTCACATTGTTTCAAAAATGGCATAACAATTGATCCTGCTAAAAAAAGATCATGAAGAATGTCCAGGACCAAAAAATATAACCGAGATTCGTAGTTTTCTTGGTTTGAAAGGTTATTACCAGAGGATTATTGAAACGTTTTCACCATTATCTAGTCCAATGACTACATCAACTCAAATTGGTGTTATATTCGTATGGACAAAAGAATATGATGATTGTTTTTAAGAATTCAAAAGAATATTGGTGAATTCTCTAGTTTTGGCACTGCTATAATAAATGGTGATTTTTTATCTACAGTGATGCTTCGTTAAAAGGACTTGGTTGTGTCCTAATTAAGAATGATCAGGTAATTAATTATGCCTCACATTAGCTGAAACCACAGGAGTTAAATCACCCTACACATGATTTGGAATTAACTATTGTAGTTTTCGATTAAAAAATTTAGAGGCATCATTTGTTTGGAGTAAAATGTGAAATATATATTGACCACAAATGTTTAAAGTATATATTCACTCAAAAAGAATTAAACATGAGAAGGAGGATATTGCTGGAATTAATCAAGAATTATTATTGCACAATTGATTATCATCCAGGAAAAGAAAATAAAGTGGCTAAAGCATTGAGTCAAAAATGTAATGATTTATTAACTATGTCACGTTTATAACAAGATCATTTGGTCTTTGATTTGATAATCATTGGAATAGAATTTTTTGGTGTCAAAAATTCTTCTGTTTGGTTTCAGGTGTCAGTGAAATCAACTATATCAAATAGAATAAAGAAAGCATTGAAAGAACAAAGTGAGATGCTGAAAAATGTAGAGATTGTTTAGAAGGTTAAGTTGTCTAATTTTAACATTTCTAATGATTGTGTTTTGAGTTTTGAAAAAATATTATGTGTGCCTTGTGATTCACAGTTGAAGAATGATTTGTTATGTGATGATTGTAGTTCTCTATTTTCAACTTATCTCGGTATTACTATGATATATAGAGATCTTCTGGAGTATTACTGTTGGGATGGAATGAAAAAAGATATTTCTGATTTTACTGTGAAGTGTTTTAATTTTAAGAAGGTTAAAGAAGAGCGGTAGTTACCAAAAGGGATTCTCTAGCCATTACTAGTGCTAGAGTGGGAACGGGAAAATATATCCATGGACTTTTTTCTGGGATTTCCGATGACATCTCGAGGTAATAATGCAATCTGCGTTATAGTTTATTGATTGACTAAATCTTCTCATTTCCTTCCTATTATATATACTTTGTATCTAGATCAACTTTCTCGATTGTATGTTAAAGAGATAGTCAGGTTTCATGTACTTCACCTCTCCATGGTATCTAATCGTGATCCCAGGTTTCCATCTAACATTAGGAAAGGTCTTCAGAAGTCGTTGGGCACTGAATTAAATATTAGTATAGCTTTTGATCCACAATCAGATGGGCAGTCAGAATGAATAATTCATACCTTGGAGGATATGATACATCCTTGTTCACTAGATTACCAGGGTAGTTGGGACCAACATCTTTATTTGGTTGAATTTTTTTATAATAACGGTTTTCATACCAGTATACAGATGGCTCCATTTGAGGCATTATATGGAAAGCATTTTCGAACTCAAACTTTTTGAGATGAATTAGGTGAAAGGAAGATTATGGGTCAAGAATTGGTAGAAGAGATGGTTGAGGAAGTTCAGTTTATTTAGAAGCACTTGAGAACCCCTCAGAGAAGAAAAAAAGTTATGCGGATAACTGGCGGAAGGATATTACTTTTGAGGTAGGATATCTTGTCTTTCTCAATGTTTCTCCATGGAAAACAGTGATGGATTTTGGTAAGAAGAGAATGTTGAATCCGGGGTTCATTGGACCTTATTAAATCTTGGAGAAAGTTGGATCAAATGCATACAGAGTGGCATTACCTCAATTTTTATCCTAGGTACACAATGTTTTTCATGTTTATATGTCGAGAAATTATATCCCAGATCCATCTCATGTTTTGAGTCCATAGGTAGTATAGTTGGAAGAGAATATCTCTTATGAAGAACAAAAGGTCTCGATTCTTGACCATAGTGAGAATGTGTAGAGGAATATGGTAATTCACAGGTAAAAGTTTTTTTTCGAAAAACCATAAGGTTGAAGAGGTAATGTGGGAATCTGAAAATTCAATGAGGGATAAATACACCCACTTATTTGATAAGTGAATAAAAATTTCGACGATGCAATTTCCAAAAGGGGGGAAATATCTAACATCCCTGTTAAATGAATAATAAGACATATTTCATATTTATTAATATTTGTGAATTATATATTAATTTACATTAAAAGTTTTTCTATGTTCGATAGCGTACCCAATACGCAACAAACAGGTTTCTTTGAAATCTTACGTTGCACACTAATAATATAGTATTATTAATTTAAATGGAAGTTAACTCCTAGTCGTTGTATTGGAGTGAATGAACAAAAGTAACTACAATAAGATTATACATATTTGTTAAATGTATTTACATTTATCCAATAAATGTTAGAGGCTTAAAATGTGAATGAATCTAATATTAAGCATAATTTACATTAAAAGGTCGATTTACCTCCTTTTAATGGAGAACCATATTTAAGAATAGTTTTGGCCAATTTAATACATTTTCATTGAAAAAATAAAATATTTATTTGCAATAGGAATATCAAAATTTACTTTCTATAACTTTTTTGAATTTTTCAGATAATTTTCATTTTTAATGAATATTGAAAAAGATTGTATTTCAATTCCAAACTCTGTTTTAATATAATTTTTTTATATGGTTAGATTATATTTTTAATTGGTTTTAAAGTGTAATTGGAATATATTATTGCCATTTAATCCATGTTTGGTTGTTGGAATTAATTTCACTCTAAATGTTGACAAAAACAAGTGTTAATCTACTGATAGTTATTGTTTCTTAAAAACAGGCAATTTGTTTTAACAACATGAATTAATTTTAATTTAATTAATGCCACATACATGTTTTTAATTTGTAAAATTAGACATAATTTTTTAATTTGGAACATAAAATAAATCTTAGAATTAATTTTTTGTATTTTATTGAAAAAATCAATTTTGGATTAATAGTGAAACCACTTAGTAGTAGTTAAAAGATTGACATTTTTATTTAAAAGAAATTTTACGACTTCTTTGAATTGAATTTTGAAAATAAGACATACATGGTTGTTACTAGTAAGTAAAATGTTCTTCTATATGATGAAAATAATATTTGGTGACTATAAAATTTTAACTTTTATTTACCACAGTTAAAGTTAAATAGGGTAATTCAAGGTAAAAAGAATATTATAATAATTCAAAATTTCCATAAAACATGTCCTGACCATATTGGATGAGTAATGGACTACCATGGGCATATTTGTGTCGATTTTGGGACCATATGGAGCCAATTATTAATGATAATTTCTTTTTTAATTAATTAATTTAATTTAAAGACAAAAATGACATAATCAAATATTTCATTGAAAATTAATTTTACATGGTGTCATATGAGTTCTCTTTTCGACAATAAATATTCATTTGAAAGATATAAATATTTTATAAATCATGGTTTTTTTTATAATTTTTCACATTTAATAAATTAAATTATTTATGACACAATAATGATGCAGTGTTTACCTCATTAATAAATCATTTAAATAAATAATATTATAAATATTAATATAACATCCAAAACCAATCCAAATCTTATTGGATGATTTTATTTCGATGATGAGTCATCTTATCATCGACTCTAATGATATTTGAACATTTAGAAATAGAATATCATTATATAATAAAATAATATTTTCACACTTTCCTAAAGAGCCCCTCCTCCCCCTTATAAAAAGCCCTCAGTTTTAACCAATTCCTCACACCCCTCAACTATTTTTGCTCATCCAAAATCTGACCAATTAAGCTCCTTACATCACTCTATTCAGGATATGAGCCTTAAAATAGGCAGAATGAACTTCAACAAACCATTTTGGTTCAATCCAAAGTGAGTTACCCAAATTAATGGTAACAATTTCACTTAAATTATTTTGTTTTATTTTGTTTTATTTTACTTCTCCAACCCATGTACTCTTTTTATTCCTTTATTTTATAAAAACAAGAGTATCCTCAATATAATAGTATTTTATTATAATTATTCTAAATACACTTACACACACCTCCATCTAATGGGTGAAGATAATACTATTTCTGTGGATGGAAAACAAACTCCTCATGAGATGATGATTGTTTGATTATCTGCTACCGCCTATCATGGTTGATATTAAGGTGGAACTATATTTATATATTATATATGTTATTTTTATGTTTTATTTATTATTTTTTATTTTTCCCTTATATCATTCCTTTATGGTTACCATTATGTGTAAACACGATAATTTCATTTGAGGAAGTGCGGACTACCGCCCCCTCAATGTGATATGACTCGTTAATGCCATATGTGGGACGTATAAAGGATTGATTTAGTTATATTATATGATATTATACTAGAATTATAGTATAAATATGTATTATTATGATTTAATTCCATTAAAATGAGAAATAGAAATAGAAGTAGCGTTCATTCCTACGTACGGCTTTCCGTCTCTATGAACGATGCATTTCATTTCTTACCTGCAAATGATATATACTATAAAAATTATATATATACACTTAATATATTTGATATATATGATATATTTGATATCTAAATAATTAATAACATTCTCGATGTAATGGACTATTGACCACATGGACAACTGGTAAATATAAGGTGTTCATTTTATACTCAACTACCAAATGTCGACAAAACGATTGTTATTAACATAAATGATTACATAATGTTTATAATATTTTAATAAGTGATATAAAAGAAATAATAAACATGAAAAAGTTTCTTATGAAATGATAAATTAATTTTATTCTATTATTTAGTAGTTTACAGAGCTATAGAGTCAACTCGAACACGAGGTAAGGGACGTCATCTCAATCTCTTTTCAATGAAGCATATTTTAATTTAATACACGATTTTCTTTTATATGATGTATAAAAACCTTAGACATTTCATTTAATTAAAATTGAATCATTTTCTATGATTCATTTTACTAAATGAAAAAAAAAGTTTCTTTTTAATGTAAGCAGTGACAATGACTTTTCTGCCACTGTGAGTATTATTTGATCTTTGGCTTCCTTAACAAGATGAAACATTTTGAAAAGAAAAATAAATAACATATACTCATTTATGTATTTTCATATTGAAAATGGTTTTGATAATGGATTTTGTTGTTTCAATATATTTTAAGGATATATTGTATCATTCCTTTATTTCTGTTTTATGTGTTATGAATATGTTATGGTTCTTGGGAATTTTTTATGTATAAGGGTGGTTCTGTGATAAATCTTGGGTAGGTGAGCTTGATATAATTCTGCAATGCACTGGGTAATGTGACGGAGGTAAATGTGGATGTTTCCCCTAATAGATTATTGGAATATACTGTGATGGGTATTCCAAAGTGACTCTATATGTAGCTATGATAGCTACATTGTAAGTATGTAATGGATGCCACAAGTTACCTTTATGATTTGTGATTTCTATGTGTTATTCATAAATCTTATAATTTAATGGAGTACGTGAATGATTTCATGTTTTGTATGTATATACGAACAAATGTTTTCTTTTTTTTTTAACCCTTACTGAGGTTGTTATGCTCATCCCATGTTTTGAAATTTTTTCACAAGACTTAAAGATGAATAAGGTCAAGGATGAGATTGAGGAAAAGTCATGCAATCTAAAACATGGAACTAGACATGAATTTTTTTTCAAGAGTTTTTATTTTATGAAATAAATGGAAACATTGTAGAAGTGTCTACTTTCTAATATTTTGAGAAGTAATAGTTATGTTTTAATTCTATAAAACTCTAAAAGTGAAAAGATCATCAATATGAATAAATCATTTAATTAAATATTATCTAATATTTAAGGCCGGGTCCTTATTGTTTTTTATGGTATAATATCGGTCAATGAAATATTTATCATGAAATTGTATTTTTTATATAAGAGTTTTTTTATTTGTGCAATGAGAATGAGGATACATGTTTAGGTAATTTCATCTCACTCTTTATTTTCGTCAGACACATGACTTATTCACCACATTCCACTTTTATGTGGTGTATATAAATCCAAAAAATTTATTATCACTACTAGAATAACAGCTTTTAGCAACCGCCAAAAAGCGGTCGCTAAAGGCCTTTAGTGGTCGCTCAGCGACCGCTTTTGGTGGTCGCGGTTTCTTCGTCGGTGGAGCTCAATAGCGACCGCCAATGGCGGCCACTAGAACTCCCCCATGAAAACAGCCGGATTGTGTGTGGCTTGGTGTCAATTTTATAAGGAGACACAAGGGGTGAAGGAGAGGGAACCCAAAAGCTTCGGTTTCCATACATGGCAGATGAACGGTGGTCGGAAGGAAGAATCTTCATAGGCGGTTTTTGTGGGGAGGTGCCACAGCGATGCAAGGACCTATTAGGTACTACAATGGACTTCAAGGGTTGTTTGGAGGTCACTCATGGTGACGTGGGTGACGATGGAGGCGGTTGGGGGCGGCGACAGTGTGCTGTAACATGAAACCAGTGAAGAAGACGACTGGATGCCGGAAAAATCCCGCCAGTTTTTTGAAGGAATTAGCGACCGCCATGGGCGGTCGCTAATACCCCCTTTTGCAACCGCCAAAAGCAGTCGCTAATGCTTGCTGGCGCATAGGCCAGGATTTCTAGTAGTGTATATTCCTTTTATATTTATTTATTATTTATTACATAACAATTTAATTATCTATATATCTCGGGGTTTATGTTTCAAAAGTTACCAAATTGTTAATGTAAAATTTGGCTCAATTATTCTTCATTGATGTACATGCCTTGTTATACACCAATATTTTTCTCTATGATTTATAAACTACCATTAAACTGTTATATCATGAATATCATTATTTTAAGATTATTTTCAAAAACCTTGTAATTTTATTTCCTACATGGCGAATATGATTCAATGTTACCATGTGGTACGAGTTTATTGAAAAAGACTAACAGTTTATCAATATTGTTTGTGACCACATTCCATTTAATTAAATAAAATTATATATCATTGAAGAACACACATGAAATTTATTCTACTCTCATTAGTTTGTATGTATTCATTTATTAGTACAATTTTCCACCGTTTGGTTCGTAAGATATTTAAGAAATTGATTTTAATAAAATATGAACTTACATCCATACTCAAACAGAAATATATGACCATTCAAAACCAAGCGTTTCAAATTGGGATTATAATATTAATCAATTAATATCATATGATAAGTAAAAAATATTTTTATGCTTTTATATACTTTAAAAATGTTTTTAAAGTAATATTCTTGTCTCTTTACAAAGAAGACATTTATATATCCTTTTACCATGAAAAATGTAATTTCATTTCTCCTTTTATAAAATCTACGGGTTTATCCTACATGATTTCATTGAATTTTCTTTTAAATTTTTAAAAGGTTAATTAATAATAAAATGTATTTAAATGTAATTTTCAAAGAAATGTTATTCAAATAATTTAAAGGATTTCATTATAATTTTTGAATTTATAACATATGGAATGTGGTTTTGAAATGATTTTCATGCATATTTTATAAGTTATAATGGAGAATTTTTTTCATAAGGTTTTTATGATCTTTTACATGTTTTGAAAGGAAGAAAGGGATTTTAAATTTTTTTCAGTGCGTCCTTTATAAGATTTTTCTTCTTCATGGTTTTTTTTTCAAAATGATTAAAATTAGTAAGATTAATTTTTCAAATGTGAAAGGATAATTTCCACATGAATTGTTTTTAATAGATATTTTTAAAATTGTCCCATTTATGATAACATATGTTGGTGTTACTCATGACATTGTATGAAAGGATACGTTTAACTCAAGAATTTATTATTATTTTTCCATTTAGATTATTATTCTAAAAAATGTATCTAATAAATAAAAATATATTAGTAAAATTAATATATTCATATTGATTTTGAAACATTAACCTATTCAAAAAAACTATAAAATTTGTGTTGAAGCTTACATAATAAAACTATGAATCTCAAACCCAAAATAATGATAATAAAGAAAGATTGAAAATAAATGAGTGACATGATTTTATAAGTGTGTCAGATTTGATATTATAGATATTTATAATGCTCTATTATAAAATTAAAATGTTTTTAAATTTATTATACATACGGTAAAATCATGTACATATATGAGGCATCAAGATGTACTAGATTTCTAAACTCAATTTCCATTCATTAATTTTTAATTCAAATTAATTTAATATTTTATACCACCATTATGTGTGAAATTATGTTTACATGTATTAATTATTTCTAATTGTTTTTTGGCATTCTCTTTTCACTAATGATTTGTTAATTAATTATTTTCTCACAAAAATGAAATGTTATTTATAAGGGATATCATATAATTTTCCTCTCTATTGATACATATTTTTTTAAAAAAATTATTTTTAAATAGTTCTTATAGTATTCTATTTAATAGTATTAATAAAATAGATATTTTAAAATTTGATGAATGTTTCAATTCAATTTTTCACATTCATGGGGTTAAAATTTAAAATTTACCAACGTGGTATGAATTTATTTTAGAATATTTAATTTCTTATATTGATTGTATTTTTTGAGATAGGTAACTTATAATTAATACTTCATAACATCGATTTATTTTAGAAAATATATGCCCTTGTTTCTCATATTGATCTTGTATTTTTTTCATCCATGTCTAAATTGTTAAAAATTTTATTACAGACGTAAATTTTATTTATTCAAATTATATATTAAATAAATTTTATGTTATCCATTAAATTCTACAAGGTATGAACGAATCATTCAAATGTTCATATAAAATGTTCAATATTAAAATTGATTATAAAATTAAAAAGGAGTATTTATTTTAACATGTAATACATTAATGGACAATACCTCCACAAAAAATGTTATTTTATTCCACTTATATTATAAGATTTAATGGTTCTAAAAATAAGGATTTTTAATGACATGTTATTTTAATGTTCCACTTAATTTCTCTTTTACTCTGTAAATTATATAAATTTTTTTGAAAAAACATATTTCTAATAAATTCGTATCCATATTTTATATATTTTTATTTTTTCAATTAATTTATCACGAAACAGTCAAATTCTTGTAGTAATATTTCAATAGAAATTATGTTTATTTTTAAATTCATATTCATTTTATCATGGATATCTTTATTTCCTAAAGAAATAAAATTTTATACATACATTGTTTTACTTTGGATGTTATTTTATTTGCTAAGAAAATATTTACATTTTATACCCTTCACACAATATATTTATGTATATCGATTGATAGGTGTTATTGTTTATGAATTTAATTATTCATTCAATATATGAGGATAAATTAAAATTCTCGTGATTGGGGGATTCTAAAATTACATATCACATAGACATGCCAATATGCCTCGAGAGGTAAATTAGTTTTTTATACTTATTATATGGGTTTTTGGTGTATACATACCCATAGTGTATGTTTTATTATAGTAAGGATTTCATTATTATGACATCATAATATTTGATATCATGATATCCAACATTACAAAATTCCTCTATTTATATTTTTCATACTATTATCCAATGGGTTATTTCATTAATATTATCAATGTATTGATGTGGTGATATTGTTTTTGATTAACAGGTCTGGGATTTTAGTTATTTTTTGTTAAATTTATTTTTCCTTCTTTACTCATGATATCACCCACTATACGTAACGCCTAATTATAATTTTATCTCGCCCTTAAAATTTTCTTTTCCCTGATATTTAGATAGGGACTAATTTAATGAGTCCAATGAAGTTGTATAATTACTTTCACTATGTTTTCTATTTTTTCCATTGTAAAATGATAAAAAAATTGTATCCAGTTCATACTGACAACTAATCTAATTTGTCTATTATGATTAAATCCCTTAAATATTATATCTATGTAATAATGTATACACTATATATGGGCCATTAGATATGATGATGTATCATGTATCTCACTATGGGTAATTCAGAAACCTCTATCATTAAGGGAATGTTTCAATGTTTTTTGTGATTCCCACTTTTTCTAACTAGGGTGATGAAGATTCAATTGGGGACAATCTTGTATTTGGGAATATGTATATTAAATCATCGTGCCTTGATATTTTAAAGGGCCTCATTCCATAGGATAGTCATGGTGCCTATGAGAGGCACATGTTGAAAACAATTTTGAGACCACATCAAGGTGGGATAGCTTGGATAATTAGGATGGACCATAATGACAATTATTCTGTGGTCTAGGAAACATATCATAAATAGACACTCTATGTGATTTTTTGAGGGAGAACATCAATGTAGTGCTTAAAATATAAGAACATCACCCATAATCATTAGTCCACATTTATCTCCATGTCCGGGTGATTTCCATGGGGCATGGGTAAAATCCCCTCAATGGAAAATATTGATGGATAAAATTCACATATGTATTTTTTTGTTTTTAATTTTTAATGAGGTTATAAATATGAATTTTATTAGAATCCAAAATCATCAGGTGGTAGGATTTTTGGGGGTTGTTTATAGTTCTATATAACATTCCACTTCCTTTTAGGGGTGTTCATAAGGTGATGTACCTAGGCCCATGTAGTGGAGGTACAATAATTGGATCTTTTATATTTCCATAGATAATCCATCCTAGTGTTTCTTTTCGTGTTTTGAGGTAGCTGAATCATGTTTCAAAAAATGTTCTAACATGTGAATATCATGATAATCATCATGTTGGCTGCTTATACAAGACATGGGGGAGATCTTCCAATATGTGATAAATGGTAAATTGATGATCATAACACCTTCTATGTTTTACAAAAGAAGGGGTGAATTCATTATTATTCCCTTATAGAGTGTATGACATCATGGATATTTTTTTTACAACCATTCATGTGACCTGATTAAAAGATAGATCTATACGATCACCCTTCACCTCTAATTCAATTTATTCCATTCAAAATAAAATTTACATTTGTTTTAGGATGCTCTGTGTGTCCTTATTTCTTAATTTCTCTATCATTAGTGTAACACCCCAAGCTTCTACGGTATGTTTCCCTTTGAATAATGCAATAACGTGTGTTGTACGCAACATCGAGTTCTAACACACACCACAACCGCTCAAACTAGTCGTTGTGAATAGTACTACCTACTTTTAAAATTTTAGAAATTTTATCTCTCAAAATGGACTTCATTTTTGGATTCAGAGTATTGAATTTAGCCTAAGGTGAAATTTTTGTACTTTTTGGATAACTTTAATATTTTGATGAATATTGAAAATTACTAAATATTAATTAAAAACAACTTTTTTAATCAAAATAATTAATAGTGATAAATTATGAATTTGAGTGGTTTTAAAGTATATTTAGAATAAATTTTTACCATTTAATACAATTTTGGTCATTGTACATAATTTCACAATTAAACCGGACATAAACAAGTACCAATCTTTTGATAGTTATTATATCTTAAAAACGCGCTTTTTGTTTTGACAGCGGGAATTAATTTTAAATTAATTTCTGTCACTTCTATGTTTTGAATTTCGAAAAATGGATTCCATATTTGGAATCAGGATGTCCAAATTTTGTAAATAGGTTACTTTTATTTTTAGACAATTTTGAATAATTACTTCGGTAAATATTTTATTTACCACAGTTAAAGGGTAAATACGGTAAATAAGGGTTAAAATAATATTATTATCATAATAATAAATTACCCTAAAACGTGTCCTAACATTATTTGTGGATACATAGCCGACCATGGTCATCTTTGGGGCGATTTTGGGACCCCATGGAGACACTTGTACGTGATAGGGACACATTATTTTAATTAAGTTAAAATAAATACAAAAATGTCAAAAGCATATATCTTTTTGAAAAACAATTTTTAGAAAGGGTTATATATGTTGGAATTTAGACTATAAATTTTCATTAGAAAGATAAAACGATTTCCTTCATAATGATATTTTATTTATAATTTTTAGACATTAAATAATTTAATTTATTTATGACACAATGATGATGAAGTAAGTACCATAATAGTAAAAAATTAAAATAATTGATATTATAAATACCAAAATAAATATAATTTGAGACTTTTAATAAATTTCCCTAATTGTCACGGATAATATGACATATTAGGATGGATTTAATGGAATTTTGTCGAAGTAATCATTCTGTTATTAGTTTCAAAAAAATCAATCTTCCAAATAGTGTCCAAATTGACATAAAAGAGTTTTTTAAAAAATATTATATTATTAATTGATATTCAATTCCTAAAAATCTAAGTTTCGGCCAAGAGACTTATATCATGATAATAGAATCATTAATGTATCTTTTGGGGGTCTCTTGGATGTATATAGTACGTTTATTAACCATATAATATATAAATACAAAGAGACATTGTAAAAGTGAAACTAATTAACTAAGAGTCAATAGTTAACGATAAGGTTAATATAGTAACCCAAACATATCTAAATACTATTGTTTGAGTGGTTTTCGACCAATCCCCACCTTAAACTTTAAATAATCCTCTTTGGAGCCATTAGAAACCAAATATGAATTTATTATAAAAATAATATTTCTAGCTTTTCCAAAGGTGCCCCTCACCCCTCTTATAAAAGGGCACTCTTCCTTATCATTAATTCACACCTTCAAAGCATTTTGGTTCGGCCAAACCCTGACCAAATACCCCCTAAACTTCCCTCACTTTATCCTAGAATCCTTCCTTTAGTCAGAACGCCAACCGAAGGATCCCTTTTGATCAAATCAAAAGGAAGAACCCGAAGAAGAGGTTATGATTTCACCACCCTTTTTCAAGTTCCTTCCTTCTTCCACTTCTTCTTTCTTTGTTATTCCCATTCTAAAATAATTAATACAGTATCTCCTATATACTTTAATATTATTATAAATATGTTAAAACCATATTCAGTATTATATCTGTCCTTTGAATGACATGTCACTATATGTGCGTATGTACGGCTTACCGTCTCCACGTCGTGGAGTAATTGTTATTCAATATTATTTGGAAGGGTATAATAATGATTTGAAATTAATGTAAATAATAAATATAACATGATAATGATTCTGTATATATAATACACCATCCAATTACATATTATTTTAATATCAAAAGAATGATATTGTCGCTCGTGCGTACGTACGGACTACCGTATCCACGAACACGATGAGATTCATTCTCAATCGTATCCATTCATTTATAATTATAATTTTATGATTTAAAAATAATTTTTAAGGACTTGATATAATTCTGGATATGAATAAGATACATCCTATATGTGAAAAACATGGATTACGTAACAAAACATATCAAAGAAAACAAGTATGTTAACACTCGAAACAACGATAATACTAATATATTATTAACAAAGCAATGTTAAAAGATCATATATTATATCATATTAATATATATGATTTTTGAATAATTTAATAATAATTATTTCACCATTATACCGGAGGTTAACTTAACCTCAACCAAGGAAAAGCACAAGGTATGGGTTTATTTCATAATCTCTTCATTATCCGATGTTGTTTATACGTAATAATCTACTGGGACATCTCTATCATTCACATCCATGTTCCTTAAAAATGTATTTCAAAACATATATAATATTTACTAGAATATGGGTTAAAGTCATTTATACCCTTGTTTACTTTTCAAAGTGGTTTATAAAGGAATATTTCCATCGTTTTCCAAACAAGGTGCTTTTTAACCTTTTCGACAGAAATAAGGTAAGAATGTTTTTTAACATATACGGTGGGTGCGGCTATTTTCTACTATTATAAAATATTCGAAGCTTCCCTTACAAACTTAAAATAATATTTTCAAATAAAATGTTTTATTTTATAAATATGTGACTCGTAAATGATTTCAAAATAAAAAGAGATATTTCTCTAAAAATAGTTTTGTTTTCAGATTTGTCAACATCCTTTGATGGATTTTACACTTATTTGAAGGGGATTTATTATGATACAAAACTTCCATATTGTATTGAAGGTTTTGTGATTTGTTTGACAGTGGATGCGTTATTTTTATACCATCCATGAGTTATGAAGAAAGTATTGACATTTCGCATGCTAGTTTTAATACGAATGTTTATGTTATGTTTAATCCTGTTCATATGAGGAATGAATTGGACTTAATATGTGGTGGGTGGAGCCCGTTATAGCTTCTCGATGCATCGATAGGTCTCATGAGACAAACTAGTGTCTTGGAACACGGCCTTGACAAAATCTTATTTGTAGTCTTGGCACGAGGCCTTGGCTATGTGGTTATGATAGTCTGGCATTATGCATTCCATCATTATGAAATTGGTTATTTATATTGCATGTGATTATTTGATTAGTAGAATATCTATGTGAATAAGTAAATGAAATTATTTCATTTTAATTTTTCCATACTATGTTGAAGTTCAAGTTTAAAAGGGTTTTTTTAGTTATACATTTCCTTAAATGTTTATTCTTATATATGAATGTTTTCGCTATATTGTTATCCTTATTGGGCATTTGATCTCACCCCTTTTCTATGTTTTATTTTTCCCATGATGTGAAGAAGTAATTTATGAATGACCTGCAGGGATAGTATGAGGGGATAAGAGTGTGGACTATGGATACTATGTTGTTGTAGTTTTCATTTTTATGATGTAATGTTATGCATTATTAATGTATCTAGTTATTCCAAGGATACTAAACTAATCGGTCTTTCGAGACATGATATTTTTTGTGATCATGCCAATGTTATGTAATAATGCACCGACTCTGGGTAACTGGTGTTGGGACGTTACAGTTGGTATCAGAGGATGTTTAGCACAAACCTTGGAAGCTATATTTAGATAATCTCTGACTAGAGCACATATACCTAATATGGACATTGAGGATTAGTATAGAAGAACTTCCTAGAATTTTGGTATTGTAGATATTTTTGCGAGTTTTCCGAGAAGTACATCCCTGTATGGATACGAGCAGGTAGAGGCGGATCTGACACAGATGTACCTAGGGTTAAAAACCGAAAACACCACTTTGAGAAAGACTCTAATGGGAACTGGAGCACGACAATGGGCCTTACTGCACTCTTTGTTACGACACTCCCCGGGGTTATGCTTAGGATAACTCTCATTTTCATTACAAATCATTATGAAGGGTTTATGAATATATACTTTCTCAACGAAAACAATTTTATGATTATGGATTATATCCATAAATTGTTCAATTTATTTTAAGTGTTTTATAAGTATGAAATTATGTATTTTGATTCATAAACTGATCTATTTTATGCCATTGTTTTGAAATGGCGCCTAGTGGAAGAAATGGAAACTGTATCAATGCATGCACTCCATGTAGGGATTTCCCTCCTGCTCAAGATAATTATAGTAGAGCTGGTGATGAAACTGGTTCCGATCATCTAATCAACATACTCGGACAACTCACTCAGGTTATGAATAATAACCTTACCCATATGGAGCACCATAATCCACAGCGTGGAGGATCAATGTAAGATCGCTTCATGAGCCAACAACCACCAACGTTCAATGGGAGTACAAATCCATTGGTAGCTGAGCAATGGATAAGTTCCCTAGAGAAAATATTTCAGGCATTGGGAAGTAGTGAAAGGGAAAAAGTTATCATGGAAGTTTTCAGCATCACTGGAGATGCTGATCAATGGTGGTCATTGATTAAAAACATAAAGGAAGATGATGGATTATCAAATATAGAGTGGATGGAGTTCAAAGATCTATTTTTAGAAAAATACTTTCCTTGTGACCGTCGAGCAGATATGGAAAGGCAAATTCTTGAGTCTGAGACAAAAGGAGGATGAGAATGTTGCAAAGTATGAGGATAACTATACAAGGTTAGCAAGGTATGTTGGAGATTATATACGCAACCCAAGAAGTAAGATTGATCATTTCTTTGATTGGTTAAAACCATTTCTCCATCGAGCATTATTCTCACAATCCTTCTCATTATACGAAGACATTGTCTGATGAGCTATCAAGAAAGAAAAGGAATTATCTATGTCTTATGATTTTAAAGCAAAGAAAGAGAAGAAGAGATCTGTTGAACAATCTGGGAATGGAAATAAGGTTAATATGGGAAAGGTTGAATATCCATCCTGTGGTAAATGTGGGAAGAAACACCCTGGTACTTTCTTGAAGGGAATGAGTGTTTGTTACAAGTGTGGTGGAAAAGGCCACCAATCTCGTGATTTCAAAGGGAAGAAGGAAGCTACCAATGTTCAGTGCTACAATTGCAGGGAGATGGGACATTATGCAAATGAATGTCCTAAGATTCAGGGGAACTTACCTCAGAAAAGGCCAATCTTATGTTATACCTACTGCTGAGGTAGAATCTCTAAAAGACATGGTGGCTGTAATTTAATGGTTTCCCCAAGTTTAGAAAATGCATTATTTGATTTTAGGTCATCGCATTGTTTCATATCTTCACAGTTTTCTACGAAAATTAGATATTTCCAATTTTATTTAACAAAGGATTTGTCAGTTAAATCTCCTAAGGAAAGTCTCATTGCAACAATGTTTTGTGAATCAGTCCTCATTAGAGCTCATAAATGTTATTTATCCGCTGATATCATCATCATACATATGATTGAGTTTGATATAATCCTTGGCATGGATTGGAATTCGGACCATGATGCGATGATTTATTGTAAGAAGAAGGAGGTTACGATTTTTGATGATGATGATAAGGAACACCTTATTTTTAGAGCAGAATCGTCACCACCTAATTCCTATCTAGATCTACCCCCAGTAGCTCAACTAAATTCAATTATTAGGGAGTAAGAGGATGAAATTATAGTGGGTGAGGAAAGGAATGTTCAAATAGATGATGTTCCTATTGTGAATGAATAGATATATGTGTTTTCAGAAGATTTACCTGGAAATCCTCCAGAACGAGAAGTTGAGTTTTCCATTGATTTAATTCCTGGATCAAGGCCTATATCAAAGACCCCTTATAGAATGGACACTGTATAATTAGTTGAACTAAAGAATCAACTAGAGGAACTAAGTAATAAAGGATTTATTCTCCCTAGTGTTTCTCTATGGGGATCCCCTATTCTTTTTGTTAAAAAAGAAACCTGGATCTATGAGGTTATGTATCGGCTACAGGGAGATCAATGCTACAACAATAAAGAAAAAGTATCCCCTACCTCACATTGATGATTTATTTGACCAACTACATGGAGATCAATACTTTTCAAAGATTGAACTTTGATCTGGATACCATCAGTTTTGTGTGAAGAAGGAAGATATTTCGAAGACAGCATTTTGAACCAGGTACGGGCATTACGAGTTTACAGTTATGCCTTTTGTATTGACTAATGCGCCCTCTGTATTCATGGATCTGATGAATAGATTTTTTAAGGAATATCTTGATGAATTTGTGGTGGTATTTATTGATGATATCTTGGTATACTCCAAAATCTACGAGGATCATGAAAATCACTTGTGCATTATCCTAAAGACTCTGAGAAGACATGAATTATATGGGAAGTTTAGCAAGTGTGAATTATGGCTTCATGAGATTTCTTTTCATGGCTATATTGTCTCTAAATATGGAATCTATGTTGCTCCTTCAAAAACCAAGGGAATCCAAGAATGGCCAGCACCGACGAGTATAACTGAGGTACGTAGTTTTATTGGTTTAGCTGGTTATTATCGACGTTTCGTCCAGAATTTTTCCCAGTTGGTTAACCCATTAACAAAGATCACATGTAATGGTGTTAAGTTTGTTTGGACAAAAGAGTGTGAAAAATGTTTCGAAGAACTGAAGAAAATATTAGTCAATGCTCCTATATTGACTCTACCATCGGGGAATGATGGGTTAGTTATTTATAGTGATGCATCGAAAAAAGGACTTGGTTTTGTCCTTATGCAGAATGATAGGGTCACTTCCTATGCATCACAACAGTTGAAAATTAATGAACCAAACTATCCTACTTATGATCTCGAGTTAGCAGTTGTGATCTTTGCTTTGAAGATATGGAGGCTCTACCTCTATGGTGAAAATGTGAGATTTATACTAATCACAAGAGTTTGAAGTATATTTTCTCACAAAAAGAACTCAACATGAAGCAAAGGAGATGGCTTTAATTACTCAAGGATTATGATTTCACGATACACAACCACCCGGGGAAGGAAAACAAGGAGGCATATGCTTTGAGAAGAAAAGATCATGGAGTTTTGAACAATATGAGAATTGAAAGGGATCCAATTTTCATGGATCTAGTGAATATGGACATTAGAATAACCAGGGAATATGAAACATCAATTCTTTTTCAAATGGTTTCCAAACCATCTTTACTAGAAAGGATTAAGAGTTCTCAGACCGATGATGAAAAATTGCAAAAGAAGATTAAAGCTGTGAATGATGGGAGATTGAGAGACATTGTGTATAAAGATGGAATTTTGAAATTTGGGAAGATACTTTGTTTTCCTGATATACCTGATCTAAAAAGGGAATTGCTGGATGATGCTCATAGTTCCAATTTCTCTATACACTCTAGGAGCACCAAAATGTATAAAGATTTGAATGAACATTTTTGGTGGGACAACATGAAGGGGAGATTGCTGATTTTGTGTCAAGATGTATGGTTTGTTAACAAGTGAAAGTTGGAAGGCAACAGCCTGGTGGAGTATTGCAACCTCTTCCCAAACCTGAGAGGAAATGGGATAATATCACGATGGACTTTGTCATGGGACTGCCAAAGACTCCTAGAAGGAACGATGCAATATGGGTTATTGTTGATCGTCTTACCAAGTCAACACATTTTCATTCTATATGAGAAGATCTACCACTGGAACGTTTAGCAATACTATATATTGATGAAGTTTTGAGACTTCATGGAGTACCCCTGTCAATTGTTTCTGATCGTGATCCCCGTTTTACATCATGATTCTAGAAAAGTCTTCAAAAATCCTTGGATACTGAACTTCATTTGAGAACTAACTACCTCCCTCAAACGGATGGACTTCCAGAACAAACTATTCAATCCTTGGAAGACATGTTAAGATCCAGCTCACTTGACTTTTAGGGTATATGGGATCAATGTTTACCTCTGGTGGAATTTTCCTATAACAATAGCTTCCATTCGAGTATTCAGATGGCACCACATGAAGCATTATACGGAAAGAGATGTTGCACACCAACCTGTTGGGATGACGTTGGTGAAATAAAACTTTTATGCCCATAACCGGTGGAGGAAACGATGGAAAAGGGGAAGGTAATCCAAAACCATATCAAAGCTGCTCAAAGTAGGCAGAAGAGCTATGCCGATAATCGAAGGAAGGATTTGGAATTTCAAGTCGTTGATCATGTTTTCCTGAAGGTATCTCCATGGATGGGAGTCATACGTTTTGGTAAGAAAGGTAAATTAAGTACTAGGTACATCGGACCTTTCGAAATTCAGGAATGAATTGGGGCTGTAGCTTACCAATTGGCAATGTCACCAAGTCTCTCCAAAGTTCACAATGTGTTCCACGTATCTCTGTGTGAGGAAATACATGCATGCCCCAACGCATGTACTCACCTATGAGGAAATAGAACTGGAACCCGATATGTCTTATTGTGAAGAGCCCGTCAAGATTCTTGATACGAGAGAACATGTACTGAGAAACCGGACGACTCGTCTGGTAAAAATCTTGTGGAGAAGCCATAAGATGGAAGAGGGAATGTGGGAACCCGTGGAACATATGGTGAAGAACCACCCGAGTCTTTTCATACAGTAGTATTCTAGAAATATCGAGGACAAAATTATTTTATGTAGGGGAGAACATAACACCCCAAGCTTCTACAGTATGTTTCCCTTTGAATAATGCAATAGCGTGTGTTGTACAAAACATCGTGTTCTAACACACACCACAACCGATCAAACTAGCCGTTGTGAATAGTAATACCTACTTTTTAAAATTTTAGAAATTTTATCTCTCAAAATGGACTTCATTTCTGGATTTCGAGCATCAAATTTAGCCTAAGGGGAAATTTTGGTACTTTTCGGATAACTTTAATATTGTGATGAATAGTGAAAATTAATAAATTTTAATTAAAAACAACTTTTTTAATAAAAATAATTAATACTGATAAATTATGAATTTCAGTGGTTTTAAAATATATTTAGAATATATTTTTACCATTTAATACAATTTTGGTCATTGAACATAATTTCACAAATAAACCGGACATAAACAAGTACCAATCTTTTGATAGTTATTATATCTTAAAAACACGCTTTTTTGTTTTGACAACGAGAATTAATTTTTAATTAATTTATTCCACTTACGTGTTTTGAATTTTGAAAATTTTATTCCATATATGGAATCAGTATGTCCAAATTTTGTGAATAGGTAAATTTTATTTTTAGACATTTTGATTAATTACTTCGGTAAATATTTTATTTACCACGGTTAAAGGATAAATCCGGTAAATAAGGGTTAATGAAATAATATTATAAGAATACAAAATTAACCTAAAACGTGTACTAACGTTATTGGAGGATACATGTCTGACCACATGAATCTTTGGGTCTATTTTGGGACCCCATGTAGCCACTTGTAGGTGATAGGGACACATTATTTTAATTAAGTTCAAATAAATACAAAAATGACAAAAGCATATATCCTTTAGAAAAACAATTTTTACAAAGGGTTATGTATGTTTTATTTTAGACTATAAATATTCATTATAAAGATAAAATGATTTCATACATAATGATATTTTATTTATAATTTTTAGACATTAAATAATTTAATTTATTTATGACACAATTATGATGCAGTAAGTACCATAATAGTGACAAATTAAAATAATTGATATTATAAATACCCAAATAAATATAATTTGAGACTCTAAATGAATTAAACTAATTTTATAGGATACCATGACATATTATAATTGATTTACTTGACGTTTTTGGAAGTAATCATTCTGTTATAATTTTAAAAAAAATAAATTTTCCAAATAGTGTCAAAATTGACATAAAAGAGTATTTAAAACAAATATTATATTATTAATTGATATTAAATTCCTAAAAATCTAAGGGTCGTCAAAGAAACTTATATAATGATATTTGTATTATTAATGGACCACTTGGGGGTCACATGGATGTATATAGTATGTTTATTAGCCATATAATATAAAAATAAAAAGAGACATTGTAAAAGTGAAACTAATTAACTAAGAGTTAATACTTAAATATAAGGTTAATATAATAACCCAAACCTGTCTAAATATTATTGGTTGAGTGGTATTCGACCTATCCCCACCTTACACTTTAAATAATCCACATTTGAGACATTAGAAACCGAATATGAATTTATTATAAAATAATATTTCTAGCTTTTCCAAAGGTTCCCTTCACCCATCTTATAAAAGGGTACTCCTCCTTCTCATTAATTCACACCTTCAAAGCCTTTTGGATCGGCCATACCCTACCCAAATACTCTCTCAACTTCCCTCACTTCATCATAGAGGCCTTCCTTTTGTCATAAATCCATCCTAAGGATCCCTTTTGATCAAATCATAAGGAAGAACCCGAAGAAGAGGTAATGATTTCACCAACCTTTTTCAAGTTCCTTTCTTCTTCCACTTCTTCATTATTTGTTATTCTCATTCTAAAAAAATGAATCCAGTATCTCCTATATACATTAATGTTATTATAAATATGGTAAAACCATATTCAGTATTATATCCATCTTTTGAATGACATGTCACCATATGTGCGTACATACAGCTTACTGTCTCCACGTCGTGGTGTAATTGTTATTCAATATTATTTGGACGGGTATAATAATGATTTTTAATTCATGTAAATAATAAATATAACATGATAATGATTCTTTATATATGATATAACATCCAATTAAATATTATTTTAATATCAAAAGAATGATATTGTCGCTCGTGCGTACGTACGGACTACCATCTCCACGAACGTGATGGATTCATTCTCCATCGTATCAATTCAAGTATAATTAGCATTTTATGATTTAAAAATAATGTGTAAGGACTTTATATCATTCAGGATATGAATTAGATACATCCTATCCCTAACAAACATGGCATATGTAACAAAACATATCAAAGAAAACGAGTAAGTTAACACCTGAAGCGACGATAATACTAAGATATTATTAACAAAGAAATGTTAAAAGATCATATATGATATCATATTAATATATATGATACATGTATAATTTAATAAAAATTATTTCACCATTATACAAAAGGTTAACCTACCCTCAAACAAGGAAAAGTAAAAGGTCAGGGTTTATTTCCCAATCTCTTCATTATCCAAGGTTGTTTATACGTAATAATCTGCTGGGACTTCTTTATCATCCACATCCATGTTTCTTAAAAATGTATTTCAAAACATTTTTACTATTTACTAGAATATGGGATAAATTAATTTATACCTTTGTTGACTTTTATAAGTTGTTTATAAAGGAATCTTTCTGTCGTTCTCCAAACAAGTTGCTTTTTAACCTTTTTGACGGAATTAAGGTAAGAATGTTTTTTTAACTTATACGGCGGGTGCAGCTATTTTTCCACCGTTATAAAATCTTTGAAGCTTCCATTACAAGTTTATAATAATATTTTCTAAGAAAATTTTTTATTTTATAAATATGTGACTCTTAAATGATTTTAAAATTAAAAGAGATATTTCTCTAAACAGATTTTTGATTTCATCTATGTCAATATCCTTTGATGGATTTTACGATTTTTTGAAGTTAATTTATTATGATACAAAACTTCCATATTGTATTGAAGGTTTTGTGATTTTTTTGACTGTGGATGTGTTATTTTTATACCATTCATGGTTTATGGAGAAAGTATTGACATTTTGTATGCTACTTTAAATAAGAATGATTATGTTATGTTTATACTTGTTCATATGAGGAATGCATTGGGCTTAATATGTGACGGGTTGAGCCCGCTATAGTTCCTCGATGCATCGGTAGGTCTCATGAGACAAACTAGTGTCTTGGCACAAGGCCTTGACAAAATCTTATTTGTAGTCTTGGCACGAGGCCTTGGTTATGTGGTTATGATAGTCTGGCATTATGCATTCCATCATTATGAAAGTGGTTATTGATATTGCATGTGATTATTCGATTAATATAATATCCATGTGAATAAGTAAATGAAATTATTTAATTTTATTTTTTTAAATAATATGTTTAAGTTCATGTTTAAAAGGCTTTTGTTTTAGTTATACATTGCCTTAAATGTTTATTCTTATTTATGAATGTTTCCGCTATATTGTTATCCTTACTGGACATTTGAGCTCACCCCTTTTCTATGTTTTATTTTTCCCAGGATGTGAAGATGTAATTTATGAATGACCTGCAGGGATAGTATGAGGGGATAAGAGTGTGGACTATGGAGACTATGTTGTTGTAGTTTTAATTTTTATGATGTAATGATAAACATTATTAATGTATCTAGTTATTCCATGGCTACTAAACTAATCGGTATTTCAAGACTTGATCTTTCTTGTGATCATGCCAATGTTATGTAATAATTCACTGACTCTAGGTAAGTGGGGTCGGGGCATTACAATTAGTCAATCATTTTATTATCTAAAAAATATGGATTCATTTAGAATTCTTCCATAGCATGATATAATTATCCCACATTACAGTTATTTTGTTCAGCGTATCTAGATAATGTTCTGATAGGATGAACATATGTTATCACATTCTATTTTATTATTACATGTCTCTCAATGAATTTATTTTAGGATTATGATATATTTTAATTAAATTGGTCTATGATCGAGTTCCATTAATTTTGAATTTTTTTTCTTCATAAAAGTATTATGTTGTGAACTATCCCTAATGAATTGTTTAATGCCTTAGTGTTATGGTGTCATCGTGTGAGTTATTAAGCAATAATTTCGAATCGAATAGATGTGAATACTTCTATTTTAGCTGTTCAAGTTATGTATTTTTTATAAATTATATATAATTATATATAGTTAGTTTATATAAACATCATCGTTTTATATATGACCACATGTGATGTGGAAATGGTTGTTTGGGATTTTATTTTCTTATGAAAGAAATGTACACCTACATTAAAAATTAATAACTCTATATAAATTAGATTTACATTAAATTACTAAATATAATTTTCAAATTTTTCATTATATATATATGTGTGTTTAATAATTTTATTTATTATATTTATGTTGAATTAAGTTTATTATTCTATGTTATATTAGGATGGCCCCGCATCAGCCTAACAGTCAACAAAAGTTGTATAGATTACTAAAGAGTTCAATGGTTATTTCTTTATGTGAATCAGTTTTGGAAGAAAAATTTATTGATTTTCTATAAGATTATATTGGATCATAAAAAATGAGTTTTTTTCTATATCATTTTAAATATAATTTTTTAATATTATAGAATGAAATGAAAAATTTGTTGATTAGAGAAATTGGTTTTGAAATTATATTTAAATATTTGAATGAATTTTTATAAATAATTAATAAATACATTCTATCCAAGGGTTTTTTGAGTAAGGATTCATGTTATTCTTTTTCTAAATGATTTTCAAAATCCATAAATTATATGGGTTCTAAATGAAATAAAGAAGGTCATAGTTTTGATTTCTTTGTATGAAATTTTAAGGTTGATGAATTTTTTGCAATATAATATTTACGTTAATATGTTCTCACCTCTCAAATTGCATTCTGTGATAATTTTTACACAATCATGAAAGTTAAAAATTTCAGAAAATGTTTATTACCAGTGATCTCTATGATATTGGTTCGTATTGATGGATTTTCTAGGTCCCTTAGAGAGTATAGATGGGTTTATAAGACCTAGAAAACGCATTATGACCAGCATGAAAGCTTGGGACGATAGATGGAAATGTTATTGCGGATACCATGGAAGTTGAATGAGATATGATGTTTCCTAAAGGACAAAGTTAGCTTCCACAATATCATGTTACAAATGATATGGTTTGTGTGATGTATAAATTATGACAATTGCAGATTTAAACATTTATCATGAATCATTGTGTGATTCTAATATTGATTCATGGACATGGATATTTCATGAAGATGATAAAATTCACTCTATAGTTGGAGATAACATTTTGAGGATGGTAAACCCTTAAAATATGTGTTACGTGTGATGAATTGAATGTAACACATTACCATCCATGTGTTGGGATTATGAGGTATATAGGGGGTTGCACTTACAATTAGAATATCTATGATGATCTCATGTGTGGATACCCAAGAATTAGTGTTTTCAAGATTATGGATTTTTTAGGGAGGTTACTCAAGATTCAACCTTTGGGTCTATAGGGAATGCCTATGTTAGTACATGGGATTCAATCGATGGGTCCATATTAATGTCATGAAATATAAAATTAGATTTTAATTTTGTTTCTATATTATTGGAGTGGGAAATCCACATGGATTATTATTTTTGTCAAAATAGAAACACTAGAATTAAGACTCTATGCCTACATTGATTAGAAAGGTTGTTAGCATTATAACCATTATATATATATATTACAATATATTATCTTTTACGTAATCTATATAATAAGTTTTTTAATATAGTTATATTAGGTATTAGACAGGATCCCTAGAATTAGTTTTATGCCTTTGATGCTAAATGACATCTGAAAAATGGTGAAGTAGATATTATATTCGGTTATGGCCCTAAGGAAAGGATAGACCCCTCTTGGTGGTTGGTAAAGAATGTTCAAATCCATTGAAACAATGTACTTTGTAGGTATGGTCATTGAATTAAGTGAATCATTTGGCCCTCAATTTCACAACTTCTTTATTCAGTTATTCTTTGTGTTTGTTTTATTAGATATTGTGTTGGGTGATCACTGTTTGCCCTAATTTATTTATTGAATAAACAACCAAATCAACAGAATAAAATATAGTATTGTTAAGGTACATTGGATTCATATTGGGTTATTAAAATCCCAATATTATTGCATACATTGTATGATTTTTGATGTAAATGGGTATACCTTTATGGATTCAATTAGGGTACATGTACTTTATGGACTTAGACACACAGTTTAGTTAGAAATTTATGGTGGTCATGGATTTGATAGGATGATCATGTCACTTTATCAAGGGGAGGGTTTGTTTATTTTAAGTATGTATTTATCATGGGTGAAATATAGTGTTCTATATAATTAGATATAGGAATACTTATACGATATATTATATTGTTTCTACAAGATTATGGTTGATTCATTGTATTGGTAGTTTTGTTGATTTAAATTTTTGATGTTCGAGTTCTTATTTTGGTTTCTATTTATCGGTCCATTATTCTTAGGAAAACCATAAAACTGACATGTAATGTTTTATTATTGGTATATTTAATGTTGAAACTCATGCATAGAACTAGAGGGTTTTGTGTCATTGTTACTATTTTAGGTCCTCACTACAATTGGGAAACCTCAAACATACTAGGAGGTGATCCTAAGGTCACATGATGTCCCTACAGAAACACAATTCGAGTAGTATTCAATAGGGAGTTATAATATATTTATTTTTATCTGTAGAATTAATTGATAAAAATAAAATATGTATTAACGATCATTAGGGAATTAAGTCCTTATATAAAATTTTATAAAGGAAATAGTTTCCATTATATTCCGGATCATGTAGGATATAACATATGCTCACAGAATAAAAAGGGGTACATTTTATTATTATGATAAATGAAAGGTTTTTTGGATTTCATAATTGATTTTATTGTTTCATTTGATATTCTATATGTGATGTACATTTAAGAGATCTAATGACCTCTTTATCACTCACAATAATCTTGAAATCAAATACTATCATATGAAAACATGCGTATGAATATTCAACTTTGATATATGGTGTTTTAAGTTGGATTTTTTTATTTCATGATGTGGTAGGGAGTAAAGAGTTTGTAATTTGAAAAAAAATCTATCGATATTGTATTTTAAATACCCTATATAGTCTCTTATATTAGTCCTATAATATGGTGGCAATGATTTATTTTACAATTACATATAACATCATTGATTTTTAATACATTTTACTATTATTTGGTGAAATGATTAATTTTAATAACAAATTGTGATATATTTCAAACTCTATATATTTACAAATTAAATATACATTTATCCATATAAGGTCTCAAGTATTTGAGTTCCACTCATGGTTATTTCAATGTTTTTGGATCCCTGTGATATGAGTAGTGCATCTTAGTCAGGTTATGAGTGAGAAGATCACTCATAGTAATGTAGGATCTAGTGAGGAATTATATTTATAATATAAATTATCACAGTCAAAATAATTCATGAATTCTCTAAATAGATATAAATAATGAATTTGATATTAATTTCATCTATCGAGACTCCATATGATATGTATCATAATACATCTCGTGTAGGATAAATTTTATTGTTATATTTGGATCTATCTATATTTTAGAAATTTAACATGGATAGATGTGTAGTGATTATAAAATATTTATGTTGGGTAATTCTATTTTAGCACTCTGAGATTTTGTGAATAATTTATTTCGAATTGATTTTTTCATTTTGATATTTTTCATTTAATGTAACACTAGAAATAATTATTTTATATATATTAATGCGTTAAATTCGGATTTTGTTATATGAAATGTGATGTTAATCATACACCGGACACAATATAAACATTTTATTTCTCTATATGGAACACTATGGTCTGCGTACATTACATGAAAAATTGGATTTCCTCGATGTTATGCATAACACGCAAGACCGAGTTTTTCAAAACAACAACATATTATTAAAATAATACTATTTATTTAATTAAGACATAATTTATATATTAATTTAGTGGATATGAATAATATTAGATAACTTATTAAATCCTATTATTTACAAAAAAATGTATTCATTAGTTATAATAAATATAATTCCCAAATATATATAAATGGAGTTATCTTATAGAAAACTATTTTTTTGCTCAAAAAGTAAATTTTTACTATTAAATTTAATTAATTAAACTAAATGTTTGAAATTAATTTAATATTTATATAATATATTTAGTCATATTGTTTTAATAATCATCTAATATATTTTATAGGAATAAAATAACAACAAACCTAATATTACTCATAACAACCTTTTCTTTATTAGTGCAATTTTACCTCCTTTTGATGTTGAAACAATTTTATTTCTAACATTAGAATATTTATAAATTTTATATCTCCAAAAACATAATTTTTTATATTGAAAAATTAAATTTAAATTTAAATGACGTTTTTGGATGTTTTCCCTGTAGTTTTATTTTATAAATAATAGTAAAAACTAATAAAAATTATCTCAAAACTATAGTATCATCTATTTTTTATGTTTAATGTATTTTTAAATTGATTTTAATGTTTAATTATGTCGAAGTTTTAACAATTTATTCAATCTAGTTCATTTAAATCATATTAACATTTTAATTGGTCATAAAAACCCCGAAAACATTAGAACATTTTAACTTTAAAACCCCACTTTGTCCTCCCATATGTGAAACAAAATGTAAATTAATTTATGACTCTTAAGTGATTAGAATTTGGAAAATTTATTCCATTTTATGAATAAAAAATTTTATAATTTCAAATAGGATCAAATTCGGTTTTCATACCAAAAGTATTATTGAAGGTAATTAAAATTATTTACTATAATTAAGATTAAATAAAGCAAAACATGTGGATAATCTCTACACATGAAGCAACATATAATCTATAAAATTATATAGAATCCATTTTATGCAAATATTTATACCCTATACTTACTTGAAAATAATTTTTTCCATTATTGGATCTACATTAAAAATAAAAAATGGGTGTGGTTCCCTTTTTCAAAAATATTACCAGAGTGCCACTCCAACTCTAATATAAAAGGCCTCAACTCCTCTCAATTCAAACACCTCTAAAGATACTTATTATCATAAGAAATCATCCAAAATATCTCCCCAAAGTACCATATTCATCTTTTAAGCCTCCGTTTTGGCAGAAAGAAATCCAATGAAGTCCTTTGGTGAATAGAAAATGGAGTTACCCAAAGAAGATGTGGCATTATCCCTCAAGATCCAATATATTATTTTCATTCCCCATCCCATCCACATTACTTATAATATTCTTATAAATCAAAAATAATATCCTAAATATACTGTGATATATTTATTCCATGTTTTAGACATAAATATACACATGCGTCAATCTAATGGGTAATGAAATATTATTTATGAGTACAATAAAGAATCGCCTCACAAAATAGTGATTTTTAATTCTTCATTTACGCCAATCATGGTTGCCCTTATAATTTCCTTTATATTATCTAATTATTATACAACTAATATATTTATAATCATCTTCTTCTGTAAATACAATAATTTTGTTGGACGAAGTGTGGACTACTGCCACCACAAAGTTATGTAATTCATTCACAAACTATATGGAATGTATTATTGATGTTTTAAGTGAAATTATATGATATATATGATATAATCATGTTACTCTAATAATTATATATTTCCAAATATATATATATATAATTAAATAGTTTACTCTATTTCTTCCTATATGACAATAAAACGGAAACATTGTTCTTGCATACCTACGACCAACCATCTCCTTGCATAGTGTCTTTAATTTCATACTTCTATATCCAATATATTATTATAATAAAAATAAAAATAGTATATATTATATTTATATAATGTTTTAAATTCTATAAACCTTTATATAAGTATTAGAGCCAAATAAAAAAATAAATAAGAGAAATGAAAAGAACCAAGATGATATTACTAGAAGTGAACCTTTGACATTGATTGGTTAACAAATGTGTAATATATGGTAATGATGAACACATATATTGTATTATATATAAGAATATTAAGATGTAAAATATTTTAAATGAACAGAAACTTATTATACATTAAGCTTGTGATTGTAAAAATAGAGTCAAGAAATAAGGTAATGGAATTTCATATCACTCTTTATTTCGGTGAGATACATGCTTTATTCATCGCTGAATTATTTTTTATGCTATTTATAAAGGCCATGAATTTATTCTATTACTATAGTACTAAAATATATTTGTATTTACATAACCATTTTAAGATATTTATTTTTGAGGTTTATGTTCTAACGGATACCAAATATGTAAAGTGTATATGTCCAACTTTTTCTTCTTTGATACACATTCCTTGATATACACCTCTATCATTATGAGGTGTCTAAAGTACATTATTCAAGATATTACATGAATAGTTATTTTTTCTATTTTATTGATCCATATAATATCATTTTTCTATATAAGGAATATGATTCATAGTTACCATGTTTTATGATTTTAGGGAAATAATCTCAACATTTTTTAAGATTATTTATGATAAAATTTTCATTAATGAAATAGTATGATACATATTTCAAGAAATCTCAATAATTTAATGTAATACAGTTATTATTTATTTCTAAATGTACTAGTACAATGTTTTCCATTCTTTCATACATAATATAATTAATAATGTTTTCAACTAAAATATTATTCTACCTCTCTCGTCCGTCGGAAATCAGTGTTCCATTAAAACCATGTTTTATAAAAATCATTCCTAGAATATTATAATATAATCATAAAATACTTAAAATAAATTTTTACGCTTTTAACATTTAAAAAAAATTGTTTTTATGAAATTAATCTTGTTTTTTTTTGTTCAAGGAACTTTTATAAATATTTTATAGTGAAAATGGAATGTTTGGATTATATGCATTTACCCACCATTTATATTTATTTAATTACTCATGTTTATGGTCTTTCATATTAATGTTATGATCTTAATATGTTTTTATCACATTCTCATACTCCTATGATCATGTTTATGCATAAATATCTTCCTTGTTTACCCATACTTGTCATTTGAGCTCACGCATTTTCATGTTTCCTTACTTAGGTGGTGAAGATATGTATTAAGTATAATGTTTCTAAGATGTATGGATGTCAATAAAATCCAATTTTGAGATAATTTATCTCACATATGTACAAGTTTTCTTGTTTCTATGTTTCCAAAGGAATCAAAGTAGTATAATATTTTGGAATCTGTTTTTTGTAATGTTTTAAGAATTCTATAAAAGTGGTGTAATGTATATATAAGTTTAAAATTGGTCATTATATTTGGTATTTGATTGAATGTTGAGATAATGTTTGGAATCATGTATTAGATAACCATTGTTAGAACATTAATGACATGATAAAATATATGTATAAGGATAAGAAAATGTATTGTAAAATATATTGAAATATTTGAAAAAGATAAAGGTATTGGTTTACTATAAGTAAATACATATCTGTGTAACACAAGTGGACATGGATTTTCAATATATTTTCTATGGAGTGCTCTGATATGGTGTCCTAGGCCTATATTTGGGTAACCTAGTACTTGACAACATGCCTTACAACGCACCTAGTTTGACACTCATGGGGGTTATTCATTGGAAATTCAAAAACTCATCAAGAATTGTCATGATGGATTTAAAAATTATTTTCTACAATTAAACTAGGATAAAAATATGTTGTAATAAAATAAGTAATGTTTTAAAATTTATACATCTTATAATTAATTTTCATGATTATGTGGTTTTCTTCTATGGTATGTGTTTACCACCCCGTGAATTATGGTTTTAGCCAATGGATATAACTAGAAGCAAGATAGTTAAAATTGACTATATCATATGTGGTATATATGGATATTGTGAAAATTTATTTGTGATTTATAAAACTCATAATTAAAATAAGGAAGGTTGTGTGAGTATTAGTTATAATTATGAAGAAATATAGACAACAAACAAAATGTGAAAGACAAGTGGTGTTTTCCAGTGTGGTTTACATTAATCATAAGAATAAAGACAATATTGAGGTTTTGAAACCTAATGACATGATTCATACTTCATATTATATGGAATTTATATTATGGAATTAGTTGTTGAAGAATGTGTTGTGTTTTAAGAATAAGTTTTGATGAATGAACTTTTAAGGTTTTAGAATTACAATATAAATTTACTTGAATAATTAAATATATAAATATTTTGTTTATAATTTTTCATCAAAGATGGAAAAATATATGTTTACTAAATATCAAGATATATATAAGTGATATTTTAATTAATTTAAGGTAACCCCTAATGTCAAAATGGTTCTGAGAAAAAGAAATTCACTTGGAGAAAGATATGATTGATTTCGATAAAGAAAATTAGATAACACAAATTAACTCAGTTGTTATTATTGATTGGTTCAAATACATTTCTATGTCATAGTGGATGATGTTTAAAAATTCATGGATTTAATAAATATAACAAGTTAATTTTTATATACGTAAGATTCCATGTTTTCTAAAAATTATAAATGGTAATTCATGTTATTTCCATTTTCATGATAATATATGATGATGGTATTAAGATTTTTTGAATGTCACTACTAGGAAATGATTTATTATATACATGGGTTCAATGTTAATATAATTTTATGAATTTATTTTTAATGGTTATGATTTTATTATTTGTTTAGGGTTATAAGGTTAACTTGTTATGGAATTATTATAGTAAGCATCAGATGAAGTTTTATATAGTGAGTTTGTATAGAAAACCTTAGTTAAAAGACTTTCTAGTGATTAAACTTATATCAACGATTCCCATAATATTCATTGTTGAAATTATTTTATTTCAGTTTTAGAAAAGAATATCATTTATGTCGAGATAACTCCAATCATGTTGGTAAAGGCCACTTTTATTTAACTCATGAGAGAAGGATGTTAAGGGCTTTCACACCTAGAACTAGCCTACATGATGTCCTAATTAATGTGAAAATATTTTAGTTAAAAATATGATTAATAAATATCATGTTTGTGATTAAAAACCTCAGTCATTTATTAATATTTACACTTTTCATCCATGTCCACGTTTTCACTTTCCACCTTTGTTCAGCAATGTGAGAACTGAGTTATATGTTACGCAGGGTAATGATTATGTTTCCAAATTTCATTTTCCAAAGGAAGTTATATTATTAATTTTTACAATGCACATTTCTATAATATTTCAAATAAATTATTAATCCATCGATAACATAGACTAATTTTGAGGTTTATATTCATTTTAATGGCGGTATAATGTTACCTCACTATATTTTTGGAATTATATTTTTCAAAATATTTTCTTTTTTTGGGTAGTTTTCCTTTTATGCAACATTGAAAATAGTTATTTTATATTTCTTAGATCACTAAATTTAGTCTCTAATTATACATAATGAAAATTTAATCATGTACAATAAGAAATATAATAGATTTATTTCTCAACACTAAACACTGAGGTCCTCTAATGTTACATTCAAGACTAAATTTCCTCAATAGAATGCATAACATGAAAAACAATGTTTTAAAAAACAAATATATTACTAAAATATAATTATATAATAAATTAAAACATAAACTATTGGTTATGTAAGAGGATATACATTTAAATAACTACCTTATTAAATATTTTCATTTAAAAAAAATAAAAAGAACCCGATATGGCCCATAAAACCCAATATTTTTATTAATGTAATTTGAAAAATTTTTATGGGGAACACATATTAAATATAAATTTTGGAAAATTTATAAATTTAAAATGTTAAAATAAACAAAATTTTTTAAATAGGAAAATAAAAATAATATAATGGTTAATATTTGGTTGTTTTATTTGAAGTTTCCTTTTTTAAACCAAAAGTGAAAAATGCTCAAATTTGACTAAAAATTTAATTTTCATCTAATTTATTTATTTGGATAAAATATATTATTATTTTATTTTAAATTTTAAATAGATAAATTAATTAATAATTTATCAAATTTAGGTCAATGGAATCAATTTCACAGTTTAATTGGATAAAAAACATAGCAAACATTTGAACATTATTACATTAGAAGCAATATTTTTCATCACGTTTAGGGAGTTAAAGTTAAATTAATTGACACAACATATATTTTTAGAATTTGGATTCATTGATTCTATATTAGTATCCATAGTTATTTATGTGGAATAATAAAATAAAATTATATTTCTATAAAAAATAGTGACGGTAATTTGAATTAATTACAACTATTAGGATTATATTGTTCTTAATAAGGGATTGTACCCAAAAAATAAGACCTAATGTGACCTATACACTTTTGAAAAATCCTTTTTATGGAAATATTTATTTCATATTCTATATTTTATCATTTATTTACCATTATTGGACCCACTTTTTGGGTAGGGCTTCCCTTTTTCAAAATATTACAAGAGTGCCACTCCTTATCCACTATAAAAGCACTCTTATCCTCCCAAATCCATAGAACACAGAGGCTACATATGCTCATAAAATATATTCAAAAATATATCCCCAACATCCCTCACTTCCTCCTTGATTCTTCCATTTAAATAAAAACTAAATCCTTATATTTCAATCAGTGAAAGAAAAAACTTTTAACCCAAAGAGGAGGTAACATCCACCATTATGCTCCTTTATCTTATTTTACATTTCCATCCCCTCCACTCTAATTACTACATTATTATACAAAATAAATGGTATCTTATATATATATATATATATGTCTATGTTTTTATTAAAATATTTCTACATACAAAACAATCTCATCAATATTATTGGAAACGAATATAATGTTTATCTCTATGATGAACTACCGCCTCACAAAATGATGATTTCTCATTCTTCCTTTAATGTCTCTCATGGAGACAATATTGAAGGGAAAAATATTTTTATATAATATTTTTAATATTTACATTTTATTAATCATCATTTATTATTATGAAACCCATATGTTTATACTTTAATTGTTGTGTAAATATTATAAATTCATTTGAATAAGTGTGGACTACCTACCCCTCAAAGCAATGTTATTTGTTCAAACAGTAAATTGAATGTATTAAAGAAGTGTTAGGTAACATTTTATGATATATATGATATAATAATGATATTTTATTAAGGATTTATCTAAATTTAATTAAACTTATATGTCATCTATCTATTTATTCAAATAAGACAATAAAATAGAGACAACTTCCATGTGTACATATGGACTACCATCTCCATAAAAAGTGTATTCCATTTCATACATCTATATCATATAGATTATTATAGTAAAAATGTAAGAAGTATAAATTATATTTATATAATGGTTTACATTCCTGAAATCATTAAATAAGTATAAGTACAAAATATATATCAAATTAAGACACGTGTAAAGAACACCTATGAAATTTCTCAAACTGATACCTTAACATATAATTGTTAACAACTGGGTAATACAAGTTAATAATAATACAATATGTGGTATTAGATATAATAATACTATTTAATAAAATATGTATAATAATATTATATTTATTAAAAAATATATAACATTAAAAGTACAAAGAGAATCAAGACAAAAGGTAATGGAATTTCGTCTCACTTTTTATTTCTATGAGATAAATTATTTATTTACCACTCACTTATTCTGTGTGGTGTATATACTAACCATGAATGTATTATAAAACTATTATAATTAATTATATGGGTAATTAAATTACCATTTAATGATCATTTTTTATGAGGTTTAATTTTCAAAAAATTTAAAATTTGAAATGTAATTTTGTCTCAAGTATCTTTCATTGAGACACATACCATGTTATACACCTATATTTTAATGAGGTGCATAAACTACCATTTATTTTTATAAAATTGTTCACCTTCTTTTTAGGATATTTTAAGGCTTCATGTAATTTTATTTTAATATATGGGGAGTATGTGTCATAGTTAACTTGTCAGGATATTTTATTGAAAAAATCTCATCGTTTATATAGATTTTTTACGTTCATTTTTTCATTAATAAAATTTTATGATCCATATTTAATGAAAACTGTTGAATTTATTCTCCTCTAAATAGACTTTTTTTTATCTATTAGTGCCAATTTTTTACCCTCTTTTGTACTAAATATTTTTTAAAAAACATGACCTTACTTATATCTTTTGACGTAAATATATGTTCCTTTAAAACAATGTATTCAAAAAAGGATTTTAATAACACTATACTATTATCCTACTAAAAATAAAATACATATAACCCTTGAGTTAACATTTTTGAAAAAATATTTTTTATAAAACAAATATTTTTTTCTATTTTTGATCGAGGAACCATTATAAACTTTTTACTGTGCAAGATGAATATTAAGAATATACGGATATACACAGAGTTATTTCATTTATGCTTACATATAATTTTTAAAAATGATAATTCTTGGAAAATAAATTAAATGTGATTAAAAATAAATGTTTTAAAGAGAATTTTAGAAATTATTTTATAAATTATCATGGAAAACAATTCATATTTTCTATTAACATTATTTCTATTAATGGTTTATGTTTTTATGAAATGATGTTTATGAAACCATTTTCTATTTTACATGTCATATTCTTATAAAAAATTATTTTTTCATTGGTTTTGATTTTGATGACATAATTATGAAACATGTTTCTTTTTCAACATGTTATGAAACCATTATATATTTATGATACATATTTATTTTTAGGGGTTTGATAGGTTTTTTTAATTATTTTTTGGAACATATATTTATGATTGAATTATTATATGGGTGTGGCTTATACCTCCCTCAAATTCATTGGGTAAATATTTATATCTAATGAGACAGAATAAAATTGTCTTCGAAGTGAACCTTGACTATTGAGATTGCGATGTGAGTGAGCTATGACTACCAAGATGGTATTATGATTGAATGCATGCTAATAATACTAACATGGGAGTAAACTATGGCTAGTTTAATGGTATGGGGAGTGAAACCAATCTACTAAGATTGTACTGTAAATGATTCATTGGGTATTGTGTAAATTATATTATATTCTTATGTGTTTTCCACAATTCCATGTTTTTTTATATGTTGTGATTTTGTGGATTATGTAATTTTTTTCATTATGATAAATTCCAATGTAAGTAGAAATATTTATGTCATGAATAACTTTTATGATATTTGATATGAAGGGTATGCTTTTCAAATGTTTTGATCCTGTTTCTATACCCAGCTAATCATGTTTAAGCTTACATGACAACCTCTTTTACCACTACTATGTAGCTGAACTCATCCATTTTCACACATCCTTCTTTAGTTAATAAAGATATATATTATGCATGATGTGTCTAAGAAATATAGAAGTCGTGTAGATCCTAGTTGGAGATAATGTATCACACTTATGTACCAGTGTTCATGTTTCCATGCTTCACATACACTAGACTAGAACAGTCATTGGGAACCTGTTTTGGAAATGTTTTAATAATTCCTCAAATGCAATGTAATGTATATATATTAATAATTGGTCATTATAGTGATCATATAATTAGTTTTTCTCTACTCTTATTAGGTGATATTATATTGTTCATATTGGTCCATTTAGGATCAAATGTTCTTTGATATAACTGTCCAAATAAAATAATAGATCATCGTACCAATAACATGTCAACGATTGTATAATGACAAATCCCCTGATACCCTAACCTATGTACCCATGTTGACCCTTGACATGTACTTAAGGGCATTTATGATCCTCAATTAATTTATACTAGTAGGTGGGAATCAAATTATAACAAATTGGAACTAATTTCACTAGATTAAACACGGTTGAAAATGAAACTACAACTCATAAGTCTAATATTAAAACCCTATTAATCCTATGAGAACACATATAAATCACGAGACTTACATAATAAACAATACACAAAAAATCATCAGAATAATATTTAAATAATCGACCATAAAAATGATGACTAAATATCAAAAACTAATACCATAATCAACAAAACCACACATTAGATAAATGACTGATATGAGAATAATGGAAGCTAAGGAAAAAATAAATAAAAACTATTAACACACTAGGGGAATAAAATTACAAAACAAACACAATGAACACAGAAAAAACATCTACATATACTTCATAATCATCTACACATACCACCACCAACACATTATAACTAACTTCAAAGGACCAAAATCTATATCCATGAAGAAAATAGAACAAGTTTATTATATGATATTTTTGTGAAAATAATTCTCAATTGGTATACATCAAAACCCCATGTATACATTTTATATTTATATAAAACTCATGATTAATTTAAATATAGTGAAAAATTAATATTCCCTTTTGAATAATGTATGTTACCAAATTCCATTTCCAAAAAACAAATCCATTTATATTTATATTGCATAAATTCAAAATGATTTGATTTACCAATTTCATGAAAACCTAAATTTTGAAATAGGGTATGTAGTTATAATTATATATTTGAATGTACCTATTTAATAGAGAATAATTGGAAAAATATTAAATAAAATTTTTATACTTAATTACATCGAATGTGATTTATTCAATACTTTTAATTTAAAAAAAATCCATGATAGAAACCATATTAATGGTAATAAGAGATCAGAAAAATATAAGTGTAGATTATGTTTTTATAGAAATATATTAATATATATAATTATGTTCAATACAAGGACATTTATGAAAATTTTAATATTAAAATAATAAAAATCCTTGTAATATTTACCCGAAGAAATTTAAAAAAAATAACTAATTTAAAACAACCTAGTATGAATATTGGAAAAAAATACCCACTATTGGGTGAGATCATTACTTGGGACTACAAGATAATGTGAAATCATAACTAATAACCCATGTGCAGCTAGATTCCACATTAGGAATCCTATGTCTCCGAACGATATAAATTAGAGGCGTGAAAATAATTAAAATATGAAAAAATCAATGGTAATAATAAGAATTATTACATATGTTCACATTGATAACCTGTAATAGAATCCTTCCCATTTCAGATTTGAACAATTATATAGATTTTTTTAACAAGCTAGTGAAATTTCAACAACTTTTAACAACCCTAATATCACCCTAAAATTTAAATATCAACTTGAAGGTGTTGACCTAATACGTATATATACATCATGAAATCTATCATAATAAATATCCAACCATGACTTTAAAGTATCATAAGGAAATAATATTAGAATAAAATCTTTAAAAAAGAATGAAATTATCCTCAAATAATTCATATATACTCTCGAAGAACCAATCATGTAGTTAATATATAAACCATTTTCATAAAATATAAATTACCCATGACATCGTTAAAAATCAATATATATGTAAAATATTAATTTCTAATGAAAATAGCCCATCAAACATTCAAACAATCACTTTATGTGAATGGTTATATAAAAAAAATATTATTTTTGAATATGACGAGTCCAATTTCTTTTAATTAATGTTGTAAAAATAAATATAATTTTGTTTAGTAATGACATAATAAGTGTTATAAAATAATTTTTAAAACAAATAAGAATGTTGAATTGAAAATCAATTATTTATTTTTATATAACAATGAATAGATCTTCGTTATATTCATAGATAAATATATCCAGAATATTTAAATTTAGTCAAATATTATATACAATAAATCGATCTATATGATGAAAAACATGAATTTTTTTATAGTTTATAAGACAAATTATATTGTTTTAATATAATGGTAATGTATGATTGAATTTCTATAGAAGTATTTTCTCATGATAATCAATCATATGGATCAAAAAACACACGATTCACAAAATAAATGAGGAAGATAGGCCTAGAAGAGTTGATGTATATAATGTGTAGAAATAAAGATGTGTGCCTCTATTAGAAATGAGAATCAATCGTTTATTATCCATTAACATTAAAATAATTTATTTATTTATGTTTATGTAAAAAAATAAATTTTAAATTTTATAAATTATAATGTCATGTACTCAGATTTCATATACCATTTGACCATTGTTTTGATCATCCCTTGTTTAGAACTTGTTAATTTCATTTTTTTTGAAAATTTATAAATTTTTTGATGTTTTGGGTTTGTGAATAGTAAGTGCATGGTTTGGGAAAAACATGTTGTTTATCCCATAAAACTGTGTTTCTTATGTGGTTGTTGTCTAGGGAGGTTTATAGTTGGTAAATGGTTAATCAAACTGATACAACCACCCCAAAAAAATGTATTACATGGTATAGTGATGGTATGTTTGATTGGTTTAATGTTATTATAATCATCTAATGAGATGATGAACCCTTTATTGAATAAATGTATGGTGACATAGTGAGTTTTGTGGTTAGTACTTGCTATGTGACCTAACCCATGAATCCTTTTGAATAGTTTTCTAGACATATTAATTTTGTAACTGATATCTCAAGCCCCGAGATATAAATTATAAATCACTTATAGTTAAAACTATTATAAAACATTGTATTTTGGATTCACTATAGAGATTAGTTTTTATTATATAACACCTTTCATCTTATATTAATGTTCTTATGGATGTGTTTGTTCTCATTTAATAAATTTTTCCCTTTTATTTATAATTATTCTCCCAAATCTTCTCTGAATATTTGGGAGTGTTTAGTACCTATGTATCAAGAATATTTAAACCATTATTTGTATTATATTATTTCTATATATTCTTTTTCAATCTTCCTGAAATTAAACTCTCCTTCAGTAGTTCCCATTTTGGGTGATTCCATAAACATTGTGACTAAATGATGGTGGTTCCATAAAGATTTTCAAACAATTGAATAATTAATTTATTTCATTAATTAATTTTATTTTAATTTGTATTAAATTAATTGGGATTACGTAATTTTTAATTTTAGAGTAGAATTGATTTATGAAAAAAACATCATAATGGGATTTTAATATGTTGGAGGTTTTTGAGAATGGATGGATTAAAATGGGAATTTTTTTGATATAGTTGTTTAATATAGGTTATTTGGATAAATGGAACTAAAAGAAATATGGGTCTAAAATGACTAAATATGATGAATTTTTTTTTATTTTTTTCATAATTAAATTGAATTTTGAAATTTGAAACTATGAAATTGGACTATGAATGAAGATTTGAAAATTAATTAAATTTATTTTGAAATGATTTATTGATTACTTTATTAAAATATCAAGTGATAATGTCTTGTTTTTTTTGTGATTAAGACAATAATGTTATGACTATGAATCTTTATAATTTGTATTTTTGTTGAAAACACTAACTGAATCATGTTCAACATGATTTTTACCCGATTGGTTGATGACTGATTATATAGTGATGGTCTTAACCTTAGTGATCTTGAACTCCCACAATGTCATGATTGATTCACAGAGTATTGTGAGTATCAAATGGATAGAAACTAACTTATATTATGACATATGAACAAGTTTCATTATTTGAATTGAATAAGATATGTCTATTATTTTTGGAACATTCCTGTTTAATCCCTATTATTTGACTAAATTTTTTATTTAATATAAATTATATATTTTAAAATATGTATATTTTGAATTAATTTTTTTGGCTAAAAATGTGAAATATTATTTACATGTTTTTTATTTATTTAAATTGAACCATTAAAAGAATTTTTAGAACTATTTATGTAATATATAGTGAGATCCTACATTGTAGTTTTTTCTCACACTTGAGACTTTCCATTATGTATTTAGATAATGATTCCTAGTTATAGGAAAAGTGAAATAACAAATTAGAGGTGGTATGAGTTCTTAGTGCATGGGGCCTTGGGAGATGTAGAACACTGATGGAGTGGTGATCCACATATTATATAATAATTTTTTAGTTCTCTTCATGATGGATGTTTTTTATACATTTTTCCCTTATGATCATTATCTCGATTTTTTGGAAAATTTCACAGTGACGACTATTAAAAAAACCGAAAATTCTCTAATCAAACATCTGTTGTAAAATATATTATTTTATTCCTATGGATAAATTGTTCCCTTTGACTATTTTTTCCCTATTACTTGTCTTTATCAAGTGGGGATCAATAATAGCCTTGATTTAATATTTATAATTGGTAAACTATAAGTGTAACATGGTAATAAGGATGGTACATTAAGCAATTATATCACAGGAGTGGGTTGGAATTGTTCCGTAATGGTAGTATGTATTATATTAGTTCATGGTATATATGAGGTAGATATTCTGGACTTATGGGGTTGTTATGAGTGATTTTTTGGATAAATCATAGTGTTGTGATCCTTAACTGAACAACTATATTTGGGCGAGTAATCATTCAAGAGTACTTTCATTAGAGTCAACTACATTTTTGAAACCTGATCTTTATATTTCAATACAACCTAATCCTAAATTCCTTTTTCTAGCATTAATATTCTTATATCACGTGAATGCATTGATGATTTAAGTCTCATTTCTAATATTTTCATGGGAATTATTTATTTGTTGTACTTGTCCCCCATGAAGATATTTTAACATACCTCAGGAGGGATATATCAATGAATAACAAAAAAATTAATGATCTAGTTTATTAGAACCTCACTGTGATTGTGGTGTTTGATGTCTGAGATCTGGGACATGTTCCTATGCCCATACAATGCTTATTTCATTCTCTTATTGAAATGATTTTCCTCTATGTTCCTATAGTATTTGTTAATATTTTTTAATTTTTACCTCATAAGTATAATAATTTAAATGATGTGACTATAATTATATCCATTTTTCATTAATCCTTATTAAGATTATGTATTCTATTAATGATATCAGTTTTTTATCCATACATACCATGAGTTATAGTGTATGAATTTTTATATTAGATTATTTTTTGTTTTCCTCAACATTACAACATATAGTGTCTTCATGGTTTTTAATTAGAGTTAAAAAGGTCGTGTTCCATTGAGTAGTTAAATAATATTTATATACATTATATATTGAGAAGTCAATAATGTCTTAACATATAATAATTTTATTATGATTTATTTATGGTGTTATACTTGATTCTTTTACCCAGTTTTATCCATTCTCCAAGGCAACTCAAAAAAGATTCTTCACTGTATGTGTGTTCTTCATAATGTTAATGATTCTTATAGTCACTAATTTTATTATCTGATAAATTTTTAATAATGATTTCAGTAATATAACACATAATGATATAGCACCCGAAAAAAATTATATTAATATAATATTGTCATGCATAGAATTTATTACACACAACCCTGGGCATTACGTGAATTGTGATATACTATAAAAATGTTATTATTTAAATTTGACCACTATAAACTTACTATAAAACACATGGTATGAATAATAATAACTAAATTATTATATATATATATATGTTTTATATTATTAAAATATATTTATTAATGCATAATAATTATCTACTAATTTTTTAGAAATGTCATTTTATGATTCAAAAATTTGATTAATCACGAATGAGTTTAGTTAATATATGTGAATAAATATTGTAATTAATTTAGGATTATTTTTAAATATTATATTATAAAAAAATTATCATTAGTTTATTTATTATAATAAAATTATTTTAGGGATTCATTTTGGAATGTTTGTGAAAATATTTACTTTACGTTTATACTTAAAAATAAAAAATTTCAAGAATACTATTGTTATATTTCATTAATTTTAAAAATAAAATTATTTTATTTATTAAATTTAAAATATCATTAATATAATAAATTTAAAATATTAATAAATTGAAATCATAACTATTATAAATTTTTATGCAAATAATTTCTAATATAAATTTTATTATCAAGAACCACTTTTAAATCGTATTTTGGTGAATATTTTTAAATTAATTTCTTAAACATATTTGTATTAAATTTTAAAAAATAAACTCAATAGTTGGTATCATTTGGAAAAAAATTATGGATTCCACTTTAATTTTTTAAGTCGGAAAATTAACATTGTTGTAGAAATCCAATTAACGCCAAAGGAGTTGAAACAAATTATACGAGTTAAAACTATATTTTTAGGAGTTAAAATGATATAAAAAAATTTATAAATTTATTTTGTAGTAATATTTTCATCCTATACAATATCATATAATAGGATGATTAATTTTGGTTCCCTTTGATCAAATTTATACATTAATATATTTTAATTGACTAAAAAAGTTCAAGTATGCCTGTTGCATATCTTATAGGCCATCATAAACTCTGCACTCTTCTCCACCCACAATGAGACTCTAAATTACAGAAATAACTCCACAAGTACTATCCTATATAACCTCCCCATGTCCTAGATGATATGGACTCATCATAAGTCCATCAAATAAGGCTTGTGGGGAAAACCAAAAATTGTTTTTCGAAAGATTATATATAACACATAACTATTCCTCATCATATTATTTCCTTTTATACCTACATGAAATATTCATAATCATTCATGATATATTAAAATAATTATATCATGTATAATAAACATTTTTTTTGTTAATTCATAACAATTTATCATCTCATTCTCCACTACTGGAATTCTACCCTTTACCAATATTTTATAACCGTTGGTAATGGCATGGAAACCATTGGTATATTATTTACCAACGGTTTCCCAAACCGTGGCCAAGTAATTCATGGGTAAATTATTATCCCAGCAGTTCTATTTAAACCATTACTATATGTGTTATAGTAAGAGATATACCAACGGTTTCACAAACCGTTGGTATATGTTACCCTTACACCAACGGTTCTAAAAAGTTGGTATATAGTGTGCAATATAAAAAAAATAATATACCAATAGTTTTTAAAACCATTGGTACAAATTTATACCACTGGTTATAAAAACACTGTAAGTATGATATACGTCAAAAGGATATTCCAACAGTTTTCAAAACCATTGGTATACATATGTTGCAGCTCCACAGCAGCCAGTAGCCCCCTCCAATCTGCAACTTTCCATGACCTGCAAGAACACATACACAACCAAAATCTAAAATCCTACATGGGATGTTTAAAATTCATCCAGAATTAAAAAATTTATAAATTTAAAATTCATTCCTCACCCAAACCATAACACAAGAGAAAAACCCAGAATACAATACATCTATAATCCAATAAATCCATAATTGAAATGCAATAACACCCATAACCCCAACACAAAATTAAAATCTAATACATCCAGAATCCAATAAACATAATAGTATTCAAAATATAGAATTCATTACAAATACAGCCAAATTCCAATAAATCCAGAATTCATAAATTTACAATTGAAAAACAATAACACCCATAACAGTATTCAAAATTTAGAATTCACTCCTCACAGAAACCACAACACTAATACAGACAATAGAAAAAAGCCTACATGTTATAGGAAGCACATGGGATGTTTACTCATAGTCTTGGGTTGACTATATTAAAGCCAATAAAAAAACATGGGTAGAGTGGACACGGATCATGATACCCATATGATAGAAAATGGTAGTGGTCACGTGGTTAGACCTAATATTTGTTATAGGTAGAACATGGGATGTTTATATTCCTCTAATGACTATGTATCCATGTATGAATGGTTCCGGATGTGTTAGTGGGAAACATTGGCCAATCATTACATATGAGATGGGCTACCAGAATAACCTACATGTTTTTCATATACTTTTCAATTTGGATAAGGGGGTATGTGGGTAATTTTAATTTGGTCTCCTGGGTGTGATGTGAGATGAATCCCCTTCTTAGGTAGTGGGTATGAATATTCAATTATGTATTTGGTATTGGGTTTCCAAAGGGACATTGTTCTGGTCCGAGAACCCACTGTTTGAGGATGGGATTGTCTTATTAAATGTTATGTGTTTTAGAATAAGGCTAGGAGTTCCTCACATGAGATGTGGATTTCGTGAGGCTGGAAGATACTTCTTCTAAAGTATCAACACAATCTGAATATGTTTGGTTGGTTTTCCGTATGCAAGTTGTTGTTTTCACTTAAAATCATGTCTATTTCAAGTAAAATTCAGAGAGTTTGAGTGGTACCGGCCACACCATGCCTCATATTGAGGCGGGGTTGACTCGTAAATGTCACAAATGACCCATGTATCATTGTACTAAAGTATCAACATAATTTGAATGCGTTTGGTTGGTTTTCCATATTCCAGTTGTTGTTTTAACATAAAATGTTATCCATTTCATATAAAAGTGAGAAACATTGAGTGGTACCATCCACAACGTTCCTAGGATTGAGACGGTGTTGACTCGTACATGTCACAAATGACACATGGATCCTTGTGCTAATGTATCAACAAAATCAGAATTTGTTTGGTCAGTTTTCCAAAAGTCTATTTTTTTACATAAAACATTGTTCATTTTAAACAAAAGAGAGACACTTTGAGTGATACTGGGCACACCGTTCCTCAGATTGAGGTGGGTATGACTCGTACACATCAAAAATGACCCATGGATCATTTTCCTAAATTATATATACAATCATAAATAGTTTGGTCTGTTTTGCATATGCAAGTTGTTGATTTCACTTGAAATAATGTCCATTTCAAATAAAAGGGAGACAGTTTGAGTGGTACCGGTCACACCATGCCTCAGATTGAGACGGTGTTGACTATTACACGTCTCAAATGATCCATGGATCGTTTTCATAATGTATCAACCGAATCCGAATTCGTTTGGTTTGTTTTTTTGAATGAAAGTTGTTTTTTCACTTAAAATGTAGTCCATTTCAAATAAAAGTGAGACACTTTGAGTGGTAATAGCCACACCGTCCCTCATATTGAGATAGGTTTGACTCTTACGCATCAAAAATGAGCCATGGATCTCTGTTCTAAAGTATCAACACAATTAGAATACGTTTGGTTAGTTTTCCAAAAGTCTGTTTTTTTACTTAAAGTAGTGTCCATTATAAACAAAAGAGAGACACCTTGAATGATATCAGCCACAACATGCCTCAGATTGAGGCGATATTGACTCATAAATGTCCCAAATGTCCATTGGATCATTTTCATAAAGTATTAGTATAATAAAAAATCATGTGTTCAGTTTTCCATATGCAAGTTGTTGTTTTCAATTAAAATCCTGTCCATTTCAAATAAAAGTGAGATAGTTTCTATGGTACCGGCCACACCGTGCCTCAGATTGAGGCAATGTTAACTCTTACTCGTCAAAAAGGATCCAAGAATCATTTTCCTAAATTAATAATAGAATCCGAATGCGTTTGGTCAATTTTTCGTATGCAAGTTGTTGATTTCACTTAAAATCTTGTCCGTTTCAAATAAATGTGAGACAGTTTGAGTGGTACTGGCCACATCGTGCATTGGATTGAGGAATGATTCACTCGTACAGATAAAAAAATTTCCATTTATAGTTTTCCTAAAGTATCAACAGAATATGAATGTGTTTGGAAGGTTTTTCTATATGCTAGTTGTTTTTTCCACTTAAACTGTTGTCCAATTCAAATATAAGCAAGACACGTTGAGTTATACCGGCCACACTGTGCTTTGGATTGATACAGGGTTGACTTTCGCACGTCAAAAATGACCCATGTATCATTTTTCTGAAGTATCAATACAATCATAATGTGGTTGGTCAGTTTTTCATATGCATGTTTTTGTTTTCGATTAAAATCGTGTCGATTTCAAATAATAGTGAGACAGTTTGACTGGTATCAACCACACCATGCCTCATATTGAGGCATCATTTAATCATACACGTCAAAAACTACCCATGGATCGTTTTCATAAAGTATATACTGAATACTGATGCATTTGGTCAGTTTTCCATATGCAAGTTGTTGTTTTAACTTAAAATGTTGTCCATTTCAAATAAAATTCAGACACTTTGAGTGGTAACAACCACACCATACCTCTGATTGAGACAAGTATTACTTGTACACGTCACAAATGAAAAATGGATCCTTGGGCAAAAGTTCCAACACAATCATAATATGTTTGTTTGATTTTCCAAATGTCTGTTGTTTTTACATAAAACAATGTCCATTTTAAATGAAAAGAGAGACACTTTGAGTGATAACGACCACACCCAGCATAATATTGGGGTGAGGTTGACTGATACACATCACAAATGACCCATGGATCGTTTTCCTGAAGTATCAATACAATCATAAAAAATTTTGTGGGTTTTCCATATGCATGTTTTTATTTTCACTTAAAATCATGTCTATTCTAGATAAAAGTAAGACAGTTTGAGGGGTACCGGCCACACCACACCTCAGATTGAGGAGAAGTTGACTTGTACACATCAAAAATTACCCATGGATCATTTTCCTAATGTATAAATAGAATCCAAATACGTTTGGTCAGTTTTTGGTATGCAAGTTGTTGTTTTAACTTAAAATCTAGTCCATTTCAAATAAAGGTGAGGCAGTTTGAGTGGTACCAGCCACACCGTGCCTCAGAATGAGGTGGGGTTGACTTGTAAACATCACAAATGAACAGTGGATCATTTTCTAAAGTATCAATAGAATCTAAATGCATTTGGTTAGTTTTTCATATGCTAGTTTTTTTCCCCTAAAATAATGTCCAATTCAAATAAATGTGAGACACTTTGAGTGGTACCGGTTACACTGTGCCTCGTATTGTGATAGGTTTGACACAAAAATTTCACAAATGACCCATGGATCCTTTTGTATTTGTATCAATACAATCAGAATGAGTTTGGTTGGTATTCTGAATGTCTTTATTTTTTACAAAAAATCCTCTCCTGTCATCTTTTTTTGGATTAGGGTATGCACTCTTCTCTCATCTTCTTCTGAAGCTCTAAAATCCTATTTTCCATTGGGATTTAGGGTGAATCATGAATAGAGCATAGATTGGAATTCGAGATGACAAATTAAGAGATTGATTTCCTCTGTAATCAAGGTAGGTGGTCGATGTTTAGTACTAATGTAATAGTAATTGAATGTTAATTAGATTGTGATTTAGGATGAATCTTGAAGAGTGAATAGATTGGGCTCAGTGTCCTTATGATGTAGTGATTGGGGTGATGATGTCGGTGACACACAGTTGTGTGAGGTACCTAGTGGAGGATGACGATATATGTGGTGGGGGTTATGCATGGTAGGAGGATGGTGGGGGGTCTAGGGTCCAGCAAGGAGGGTGTTTTTATGGGGTCTAGGAAGGAGGGTGGGGAATGTCTGAGGGGTTGTCCGGGGGGCTGTCAGGGGGGCTGTTTGGGATCCATGGCGGAGGGGGGAGGGGGGGGGGCTGTCCGGGGTCCAGATAGGAGTGTTAGGGGGCTATCCGGGGTGCTTTTGTTGTCCAAGGAGGAGGGTGGGGGTTGTTAGGGGTCCAGGAAGGAGGGTGGGGGCTGTCCAGGGGACTGTCGGGGGGCTGTCCGGGGTCTATGGAGGAGGGTGGGGGATATCCGGGGGGCTGTTCCGGAGGCTGTCCGGGGGGGGTCTGGGGGGCTGTACGGGGTCCAAGGTGAAGGGTGTGGGCCGGTCTGGGGGCTATCCCATGGTTTTTCCGGGGTCCAGGGAGTAGGGGGGGCGATCTGGGGGGTTGTCCAGGGGGCTCCTAGTGTTCCAGGGCGGAGTGTGGGGGATGTCCGGGGTCCAGGAAAGAGGGTGGGGGGGGGGGGGCTCTTCGGGGGGCTCTATGGTGGAGTGTCTGGGGTCCATTGTGATACAACACATAGTAGTTTGCTTGGAAACAAAATTTGGTTATGGGGTTGCTGACATTTTCACGGCTCAGCCATGGTCTACCAACACAATTGGGACATGGGCAGTGTATGCTGCCACTATATAAACTGTTGATAAATGAAAAATCTAAAAATCTCTTTAAATTGTTTTGAAAATATTTTGTGATGTGTTTTGTAATTTTTTATTTTATCACGTACCAAGAAGAAACCATAGAACTGATAAAAAAATTTCTCAATATATTACAATGTGAAGGGTTTTTATGAAATATGCATAATGTTTAAAGAGAGTTTTTTAAATAAGTTATTGACGCTAAAAATTGAAATATTGTGAAAAGTTAGTACATTTCATAACACCCAGACTAAAGTCCACAGAATGTAACATATCACCCCACTAGAAAAATGAATACCACCTAAAAATAGTGCCTTAGAAGACTTAAAATCAAGTTGATTCATATAATCATGACATTTTAATTATAAAACGAAAATAGAAAAAAATCAAACTACACATATTGGGTATGTCATGCCACAAAGGTAACCATCTAGTTTAGTTCAAATCAATATATAAACAAAGAATAATAGATGAAAATAATTGCAACTAAATTAATCCTTACATATTTTGTGTTTAGAACTAAAAAAATGAATGACTTCACATGGATTTATAGGTAGTAAGGAGTTCCAATCCTATGTAAAGTGAGATGCCTCTAGTTTCTAATTCAAGGGGGACTTCACCAAGCCTTCATAAATCATAATCACTATAAATACAAGGTAGATTTCCCCAAGGTATTCTAAAACAAATCATCAGGAATCAAAGGGGGTTTTCAAATAGAATTAAAAGCTGTGTTTTTAACATGAATCCTTAGTTGGTTTCTTCAAGGAATTCCAAATTATTAATCAAAGAAAAATTAATCAAAAATTAAATTAAAATTTAATTATATTCATTTTCAAAATTTCTCATATAATTGAAACATGCCTCAGGTCCCATTATGTGTTATATGTATCCAAAACATTCACTCATGTTCAATAACTCATTCTTGGCACCCCTATGGTCATACCTTTCATTACCCAATTAGTTACTCAAGTGAAGTTCACCACATGGGTGGATAATGTTTAGGATTCTACACTAATTGGTTGTTCATGGATCATAAAGAGGTTAAATTTCATAATTTATAAGGAAACACATTTATTTTTTAATTTGAGATTAATAATAATGTATTTTCATGATACATAACATCATAAAGAAGAAAAACAGTGATACCATTAAGGGATAGTTTATAAACAATCATCTATATACTCACAGACTTTTACCAATCAAGTATTATTCATTGATTCAATATCAAATAGTGTGAATGCTAGATTTTACCAAATCCCTAGAAATAGGGAATAATGATAGTTATCTTTCTAGATAGTGAAATAAATCGAGAAAGTATGAGAATAAAATGATATCATTATAACTAGTTCTAGGGGGTGGGGATTGTCCAAGATGAAGGGGTGTTGTCCATGGGGCTGTCCAAAGGGGTGAAAGGTTTTCCAGGGGTGGAGGTGTCCAGGGGTGGGGTGGTGTCTAGGGGGGTTGTCAAATGGGGTGGGGTTGTTCGGGTGTCCGGGGGGTGGGGGTGTCTGTGGGGTGGAGGTGTCCAGGGGATATCCAGAGGGATGGGGTGGTCCCGAGGGGGGGGGGGTGTCCAGGGGGTGGGGGTTGTTCGGGGGTGGGGTGGTGTGGAGTCCAGGGGGTTCTATCTAGAGGGTGGGGTTTTCCAAGGGGTGGGTTGGTGTTCAGGGGGTTTTCCAAGGGGGTGGGGGTGTCCAGTGGTGGGGTTGTTCCGGGGGTGGGGTGGTGTCCAAGGGGGATGTCCGGGCGGTGGGGGTGGAAAACTCCCCTCCCTCCCAGGACAACACGAACCCCCCACATAAGTGAAATTTTTGTAAGCAAATCATAATCAATTTTCTTATCCCATATGACCATATACCATTCCATCCATGGAATACCTTGTAACTCAGAAATATCTAAATGTTATACACAATCCCATAGAACATAATCTATATATGGCCAATCGCATTAGCCACCCTCATCCACATCCCAGTATAACTCCCCTCTAGGTTGTAACCATACCCCCTAGGCCATAAGGAACTCACATAACAATTTCCAACTTACCCAACTCAGTAAATAATATAACCCCAAAGAGTCACTCAGACTATTATCCATTTCAAGCACATTCCATGTAATAAATAAATAAAAAAATTAAGGATGTCACCATATATCTTCTTATGAAGAGGTTTCACAAAAAAAATTCTATAAAAAATCAACACTAAGACACCATTTTACAAGTATCAATAGAGACAACAATATAAATAATACAAATCAACAAAACAGGTTATCACATTATAAATGAAATCGTTGAATCATATTTCTACTACACTATACATGAAATCCCCCATAAAACTAAATTCATTATATAACTAATACCTCGCATAATTAAGATAACATAACCCACAAAAAAAGATAACCACGATTATTCAACACCTCAAATGGATTTTCACTATCCACATCGCACACTAGAATGACTTACTATACCAATAGAAAGTATTCCACTAGAAGGTACTTCTACCCAAGGCCCCAATCACCTTAAATATTATAAAAATTCACTCTCATGATCATCTCTTGAATAAAGGTCTTGTGGAAGGGGAACATGATAGGAGAAATAACAATACGTGAAGAATCGGACCACGTGGATCTTGTATAGGCGAAATCAAAATAGATAACAAATAAAAATAGATGCATGACATTCCACTTACAGATTAGAATTGTAGATGTATAGAATTACCTGATTGCAGAGGGAGCTTCGAGAGATACCTTTGGCTGAAGAGAGAGTGTTGACAGTGATTGGCTTTGCGGATGTTATCAGGAAGAGGGATTCTGGAAGTGCTGATATTTGGGGGGAAACTTTCCCAATGGTTCATTAAAACTGTTGGGAAATATTTTATTTACCAACAGTATTTAAAAATCATTGGTATATATATATATTTTCAAAGATTTAACCAACGGTTTTAGTAAACCATTGGGAAAAGTTGATCGTCATTCCATTATCCCAACAGTTTGAAGAAACTGTTGGGAAAAATTATGTATACCGACAGTTTATTCAAACTGTTGGTATACAAGTGTTGGGAAAACACAATTTTCTAACAGTGTCTAGTCCTGTGGGGATTAAATACATGATCGTGCGTACATCTCGAATAACACTTCCCCGAAGCGATGTGTTTTCTTCATTAGAACCTCTAATGATTGGTTATTATAATAAAATTCAGGAATATATAATATATTTTTGAATGAATTATAATTCAAGAAATATAATATATTACTTACCAGCTTCCACTTCCACCCATTAATAAATTGCTGACATTTCTTGTTTATACATGTCGACTACCACATCCTAGAAGCTATGTGATTATATTTTCATGTCCATCATTAATGGATGGTGATAAAATTGTGTGTAATGTATCAAAAAATTAACTATATAATGATTAATATTCTGAACATGTTACTTCATTGAGACAGTTAACATGTTAATCCTAATAAAGATTGTTTATTATAATTCAACCATATTTAAAAATTCTTTACATTAACATAACTAATGTAATAAATATATACGATATAGTAATAAATGAAATAAAACAATTAATAAAGAAATAATAAAGAATAATTTTTATTTGAGAAAGGGTAGTGTTAATATATTTTAATTATATTAGTGACAATGTATCCATGTGGATATTCTGACATTGGGTAAGGGGTTTCATAACAAATTTTTTTTAATTGCAATATATTAATTATTATGTTTATTTCATACTACAAGAGTATGTGTGTAATTTACTATGGTTATATTATTTTTTATATTAAATGTTTTACATGAATATTCATTTTTACCACAGAATCATTTTATTGATTAAGTATCACTTTGTTCTTATGATCTTTGTAAGGGCTTATCATCTCACTTTTTTTCATATGAGACATATAACATATGAACCACATGTTTCCCTCATGTGGTTTAAATAATTTTGATTTAAATGTTATTTCAAGAAAACATTTTTATTTATTGTACGTAATTTTTCATTTAATTTTATTTTCATTGATTTGGGTTATTATAAAAATTATACAAAAATGTAATGGTTTATTTTATAATCATTTATTTATATGGAATTGTTTAGGTTGTTGTTTAATTTAGGGTAATTATAGGTAATTTTTATCATAAACTCCATCAATTTTATACTCCTTCTTTTAATACAATAAGTTACATGTTTTCCATTAAATTTTTTCTAGTTATGAACTCAAAATTATGAAAACCATATTTCATGGAAACCAAGATCCATGTTTACATTCATTCATGAATACTTTTACTCCATGTCCATATTTTTTTTAATATCTTTGCAATAATTTTGTCACTATTTTATATTTCATTATTAATGTAACATTTACCCTTGTATGATGTTAAATAAAACAATTTAAAAGGAATTATATAATCATTTTTAGAATGAGGTACACTTTACTAAAGAATTGACTTGATTCCTTTTTTTCTAAAAAAATTATGTTTCTAAACATCATAACTAATACTCTCCATGGAAATTGATTTAAATATTTTCATAGTCTTTTAAAATTATATCAATTTACTAATATCCTTGAAATAAAATATTTTAATATAAGTGATTTCAAAATTATAATTTTAATTTATTCATGATATTTTAAATTATTTTTTGAAATTATTTTTCAAAATAATCAATATTCATTGTTGTATCTAATAACTTTATAAGTATATAATCTAATTATACTATCAAACATATTTCTTTATGTATCTTATGATCATATTTTCTGGGGGGAATTATTGAAATTTTGTATTAAACTATTTCTAGTATAGACAATGGTTTATTATTAGGTAAACATGATTTAGATGATCTTATAATTAATACGATGAATGCAGTGAAATTATTTAGTGAATATGGGGAATCATAAGTAAATATCACCTTATTGAATCATTAGGTGTCATGAAACAAAATAATATGAGCATTTTTCATATTCCTTTCTCATTTATGTACTATGTATTATCATGGGGCTTTGACGGTATATTTAAGAAATTCATTATTATTCATTCCACCATTGTCAAATATGTTTTTAATGACTATGTTATTATTAGAGATTTTTGTGTACATGTATAAAATTCAATCTCATGTAATTATTTATAAATAATTGTTTGATAATAATTTATTCCTACTATATTATTCATTCTTTTTTTATTATATGATATCTTGTAATGTAAACATTAAGTTAACTGTAATATAATCTCATAATATTATTTTTATTGCATTACCAAGTATTATATATCTACTATTATTCTAATAAATTAACAACTTTCACTATGATACTACAATTTATGTTATTAAAAACAGAAAAATGGTTTTTATTCTTTATAAAATAATTTTTCTTTTCTAGAATTTAATTAATATATTAGAAATAAATTTCTTATAATCTTCATCCACTTCCACATCATAATCTATTTCAGAGTCCGCATCCAATTTATTATGTACATTGTCTTCTCATGTAATTTATAGTCATTTCTTTTGTTTTATTATTCCTAAAAATTGGATCCTTTTCATTTCAGAACATTAGTGTGTGTTATTATGTTTATAATGAGACTTATATCTAATTTATTAATGGGAATATATATTTATGTCAAATATATTTATGAAATTCCACGTCATCATTTTAATTCCTAGTAAATATATCAAAATTCCATCATTTTTGAATTTGGTATTTTCCCTATTTGAAATCACATACTATATTTATTTCAAGGTATCCATTTTAAATATCCTTAATTAATGTATATTTTAACCCTCTTGATAAATAATTTATATATTACTTTTACCGTGTACTAACCCCACAAATTTTCAATATTTTTAATTCATTAATATATTATAGATGAAAATCATATTTTTTATATGGATTTCAACTCATATCCTAGAAACCTCAACACCATGAGTCAAAATTTTATTGTGATTTTTTTCTATTACATAACAACACATGAGAATAATAATATATTACCAACCATTTATCATATTATTTTAATATATTATTTCTTCTTGACATTATTTCTTTTTACTAAAGATATATACTGATGTAAATGATTCATATGCTCCTAAAAATTATAACCACCCTTTATTTTTTAGAAGTTCCCTAGATTAAAATTATATATTTATATATTATTATGAAACGATTTATCTTATGTATTATATATATTTAATCTCCTATGATTTCCTTTAAAAATTATATGAATAAAATACTGCATATAATTTTATTCACATATGAAATTACCATCACGTCAAATGATTTCCTTTTATATCATGTAAAAGGATTATATTTCCGATGAATTATGTTTATTATATGTCCTTATCCCTATGAAAAACATAACAGAATCTCATGTAATTTTTGTATGAATTTATTAACACATAACATAATTAATTTTCTCATCATCAATTCTTAAATTAAACTAAATAATCAAAAAACTATACAACTTATTTTGATGCATTTTTAATCCCACAAAATTACCTCATCACATCACCTATGTAGTATTAATCCCATTCTATAAAAATATTACAATATAATACTTGTTGTTTAATTTACCAACTACATGTTATCATATTCTTTATTCATACTAGCGCTTCATTCATCCCTTTATTTGTCTTTCTTCCCTACTAATATTTAATTATTATATAGAATTTTGAATACAAATTATCCTTATAAATAATGATTAATAGTAAAATAATAACAACATTATTATGTTGCTAAAATATTTATTAATTAGTTCTTTAATCAACTACAACATCTTCTTAATTTATTATTCTTGATATACCAAGGAAATTTCTTCTGTATATTTATAAAATTAAAAATGAGATTTATTCTAAATTAAGTTGTCGGAAAAAAATAAAAATTATCTATTTTGTTATTTTAATCTAATATGGGAGGTTCCAATGAATTTATTTTTTCCCCTGATAAAAATATCAATTTATAAAGTACATATGATATTATTTCCATAATGGATATGGGAACTGCATTATTATTTTCTATTAGATTCAACTTATTTCAATTAAATAAAATATTCAAGATAATGACTCTATTTATAATATCTCATATACTCAACATGTTTCCCTTCATTGTGATACTTTAATATATATCTTCCATTGTTACCTAAAATCCACAACACTTAAATATTTTCAGTTCATTAATGTATACATAAATTAATGAATAATATTCCGGAGGATTTCCTCTTTGATTCATTGAACACATCTTAGAATAAATCGAAAATTGATTATGATTCATTACCATCAAAGAACAAAAAGTGAGTGTTATATGATTAGAATAATGATTTATAAAAAAACTTATTCATATATATCCTCTGAACATTAATTCCTACTTCCATAGAAATATCCGAATGTAAATTTTTCATAAAAACCAAATATTTATAAACCCTTGTCATTATTTGACATAACACTATCTATGTATGTAATATAAATAGATTCATATAAAATGAATTAACCACCATTTGAAATAGTTGAATTCTCATAAATCATATGATAAACATAATTTATATGAGATATATTTTGTACAAATTAAACATACACACCTATTAATTTAGTGGTTATTTTTAGAAACAATTCCATTTTATATGAAATATGATTATCATAGAATCTCATACCATTTCTAAAAATTATTAAAACAAACATATATATCATTTAAATTTTTCTACAGTAGATACATTCATTATTCGAAATAAAAAATATATCAATGAATTAATCATTCATTGTGCCGCTAAAAATTATCTAAAATCCCATTTAATTACATTAAATAACGGTTAAATGTTATCCTAAGGGTCTTTATCTGATGATATAATAACATTAAAATATCATATATGATGCATGATATCGCCAACACCAAGCTAGGATATTCTTCCTTCATAAGATCATTTAAATATTTTCTTTGTCTACCCTTATTTAATCACATATAGAATTGTAATAAAACATTTTTTCCAGCTAAATTATTTGTATTAAATGAATATCAATAAAACAATCGTCACACTATCTTAAATAACAAGTAATATATCATGAAACACAAACCCTATCATTCTTTTTCTGATATACAATTATAGAACTCACTCTGATATATAAATAACTTGGAATTTTCTTGTTCAGTAACATATTGTAAACAAATAAAATAAATATTTGTAAATTTCAACAGAAAATAACTTTAATTATCTAATTTAAAAATTAATAAGTGGTATTAAAAAAACAAAGTTGGTGATTTATGGTCCAAAATGGTTAATTTTAATTTCATATCAATAAGGAATTAAAGATTTAATTTTTCTATGTGATGATAAAAAGGAGTGAGTTCTTTTACATGTATATGGAAAATAATTAATGAATAATACAATGATGCTACATAAATAATATTTAATGATATATTCAAGTATCCTAATTATATTATGATGGTTTTGGAGATCTCCATAGAGTACGAAGTCGTGTGTGAATGAAAATAATTTATAATAGTTCCCAATTATTAGTCATGAATTATAGATGAACATGATAATAATGATATGTTATCAAGGAAGAAAATGAATTCATGGAGTTAGATAAATCATACATTACATATTTAGATGAACATTTTCTATATCATTATATAAATACTTATTGAATGATGTTCTGAGGTAATTTGAAGTGAATAATAACGATCTCATGTCAATTATAGTGTTTCTTGGATTATTTAATACATTTGTAATATTTTTTGTATGCACTAAAAATATATATGAGTTGTGAAATTCATATTAATGATATCTGATATTTAATAATTTCTGAAAAAGGCATGGTATATTATTATTAACACTGTTTAAAAAATTATTGTCTTTCATATAGGACCAAACATATGCATATGAGGCTAAGGTTGTTATATATAAGAAAAAACTCATACATTCTATTTGCTTTCTTATAAAGATGTATGGATTTAATATTATACTGAAACACATTCATACCTAGGTGAAAGGGGTTTATAAGATGTTTAAAATCTTATATATGATTCAAGATTTCTCTCATTTAATGATTTTATTTTATCTTATGGTGGATCATATAAGTCATTTACAATGGGTGATTTTTTTTCCTGAAGGACTGAATGTTCAAAAGAATGTTCATTAAAAATATTCTATTAATATTGAATCATATTAGAAGATAATAATACGTTGTAGTTTGGTGATTTAATATTTTAATGAAATTTTATGCAATAGGGGAATATTTCCATGTAAAAAATAGGTAATACATGTTTAAATGATGAATTCTATCACGTATCTATGGATGATTAAAAACATTTTAATTTCAGTGTCGTTTGTGGAGAAAAAGAAGAAATAATTTAATGAATAATGAAGAAGGTAAATAAAAGTAGTCTTAATAAGATTTATAATGGTGTCCCTGACATAAAATTTTATGACATTTAAAAGGGGTAAAATATCACACTCAAAAATCAAGTAATTTTCAAATAAATAATGGGATTAATAACCATAGATATTTTTTAATAATAAAATTGAGTATTTGGGGAAGAAAATTCGTGACAACCCATTGATAGTGTTCTTATTTTAAAAATAGAATCGTGAATTCATTTAAGTGGAACCTAATACAATCTCAACATAGAAAAAACCTAATATGTATCGATGAAGATAATCCAACTACATCTTAGATTTCTTTTTCACCAATAAGGCTTACCATGAATTCCTATGCTAAAAATATTCTATTGGATTTAACATATTTGGTGATCCTAGTACTACAAAAGAACTAGGAACACGAAAATGAGGAGAAACTTGTTGACCTTCAACTATATTAGAATGAAATTAGTTGAAGTCATATTTTATAGTGGTTCATGGAGTCATATATATCACTGACTTTGTGAGGTTGTAAAGAAATGGTTGTATTGAATGGTTTGTGTGAAGAAGTACGATCTAGTTGGATTTTGCGGACAATATGATCCAATACAATAACAATTATAATGAGATATAGGATTAAACAAAGGTATTTTATGTAATCATGGTTTTATACAAAACCATTTTTATACATTAGTAATGTGTGGGGTAATTAATAATCAGGGATTATTACATATTATAGTTTGGTAAAGGGTTTCATGGTCGAACCATTTAAATCATACTAATATATTCTCTATAATTAGGATTCTCCGGACATGGTAGAGAGAGAATAATAGTAGGTTACCCCAATTATTCATCATCAAAAATGATTAATTAATTGGAGTAAATTTTTATAAAATAAAATGGAACATTGGTTGTCCCTATCACACTCTACGTGAAATCACATGATTTGGGCTCTATAAAATCCAAATATTTCTAATTAAAATTGTAATGATTTTTTTTACTTATTAGGTTTCCCATTACCATTTAAGAATCAAGTAACAACATTAACCATTCTCATACATCATAACTAAAAATTAGAATAAATTTAATAATGTATAATAGAAAAATTAATTAAAAATTTCCTAATAGTTCAATGCATGATAACTATATTACTAAAAAAATTAAAATTTGGATAAATTATATCAAAAATATATTAAACATATTCGGAAGTAACTCAAGAATGAATTATATCAATATCACGTTAAGAAGGGACATCTAGGGGATCTTACAAATTAGTGTATCTAGGTAAACAACTTTTACACTAAATTACCTGACAAAACCATTGAATGTAACCCAAATAAAAAAAGTATGTCACTTATTTACATATAGCATAATTAAAAGAAGGTTAAAACCATTATTACAAAAATGATAGTATAATAAGGATTTATATTTGGAATAATAATATAAGAATAAATAGGATGGTCTCCTAGTACCAACACATATGAAATTAAATATAAGACTTTTTCATTTCCCTCTTTTCTAATTTCCTTTACAACCAAAAATAATAGAGAATATATCAACCAAATGAGGAATCCAAACAAAAACCCCCACAAATATAATATCACGCATCACCATCCCTATGTAATATAGAAATAACAAAAATAAACACATCATGAAAATATCATAATGAACACTTCTAAAAAATATACAATTTATTAATGATTATAAGAATTATATCTCTTCAAGATAAGGCACCAGCACAATGAAATTGAATTTTTTAACGAAGTCTCTTGGAAGTGTTTTTTTGGTTGCTAGACGTTATTTTATGGATTTTTGGTTATCATGATGTTTAAAAGTATGGCTTGATAGACATGGTAATATGTTTTTGTGCTAAAAATTCAAATCATAGTTTATTTATTTCTATCGTATAAAATAAGGTAGTTAAAAATATCAGATGAATGTTTCTAATGAAATTTATAGAAAAGAAACATATAAACAACCTATAAGTATTATTTGTGAAAAATATCAAAAAAAAATTTCTTATTCAATTATTGGAAAATTAACGAACAAAATATTATTAATAATTATGATACATTGGATGATTTTTCCTTATAAAATTTGTCTGAAAAATGTCGAATTAATATATAATAAAGAATTTCGGTAAAAATATCTGATAATTTTTTGTTATTATTTTATGGATTATAATGATTCGAAAAGTACATATTTATTAAAATAGAATATAATTATTTAATTCTATTCAAAATTATTTCAACATCATGTTTTAAAAAATCTCATTATCCATGTTTTTGTAAAAAAATGGTTGAACATTTTTTGGGATTGCAATAATGGAATGATTTCTAGCTAACAAGAGATATTAATTCTTTTAAAAAACAATGTATATTGTAGTTTTCTGATTTTTTATATATATTTAATTTATTTATGATAGATAAAAGTTTTTAATGGAAATTACACAAAAAATTTCCCGATAGAAAATTTATCAATGGATAATTTTATGAAATATAAATTCTAAAGGAAATGTCTCTCAACATAAAATATTTATATGGAATATTTATAGACTGATAAATTATGGATGGAAATATTCAAGAAATATATATTCAAGATAGATAAATTATAGATGTAAATATTTAGGATAAACATTTTTCGGATTGACAAATTCAAGATGGAATATTCTAGTTGAAAAAATTCTTTAATAGTTTTTTCTAAAATTTTGTATTTTAAGAAATATGTTTCATGAAAAAATATTTTCCGATTTTAGGAAGTACTTTTAATTTTCAAAAAATAATGGAGGAAAATCATGATTCTTAATGACTATTAAATAAATTATGTTGAAGGTTTTGGATGTCTCAAATTACAAATTTCATCAGTATGATTGATGTAATTTAAAATATCATTTATATTAGAAAATAAATTTGTGGTTCCTTTCATTTAAAATTATAGCGCACCTATATAATACATTCAATTTTTTGTACAGAGGTGCGACTCTTCTAACTTTAACATTTTCATGTTCAAAAAAATTAATTTTTGATAGAAATTATAGATGAACATATAATTGTTATATTTAAGAAGAATTTTTGTAATGATCGAATATCATGGTGTAGAAAAATGTATGGATCAGATAGGAAAATTAAAAAAGGAAAAACAATGGATTGAAAAATTACAGATGGAGAAAAAAATTAATTTATTACCAACTTCTTCATAAGAAACTAAGGAAGAATAAGTTTTTAATGAAATTATAATTTGATTTTCTTTGAATTACTCTAGTTTAAAATTTCAAAGACTATTGGTAAATTTTTATTAAGTTTTTGTTAAATATTTTTTACATATTAATATCTATAGAAAGAACATGCACTACATTTTCGATAATAGTGTAACTAATTTGTAAGGACATTCCCATATTTATATAACAAAAAAAGAATGTATTTTTTATTATTTATTTTTTGGTATTGAATTACTTCCAAACCATGATAAGGACTAGATAATATTTGTTAGTAGTAATCCTTAAAAAATTTTGTGTTCTTATTGTTGTGATGTGATATTATTATTAATGTACTAATAACATTTTATTGAGAAAGAGTGTCTATTTCATAAGAATGAAATATTATAACATAAAATAATCACGGATTCACCCCCAACACATAACAATGATTTAATATATCATACATGATAATTTAAACTGGTATCACATTTAAGGTACCATTATTTAATACCTACTAATGTTAGTTAAAATGAAAAGTTATATAGATGTTTTGAATCGTTTGAATATTATTAGAATTCTATTTTTCAATTGAATAAAATATTATATAATAAATGAAAGAATTTATTCATATCATTTGTCTCTTGGTTATGATGTTCATTGAGCTATGACATATTTTTTCCTACTCAAGTTGTGAATGATCTTATAATATAATATTATAAGAAAAATATTGAAAATGATGCTAATGATAGTGATGTTATACATTTTACACTCTATAAAATTAATCTTCATAGATATAAAGAATTATTAATGACTTGTGGTATGTGGTAAAATATGAAGAAAATATTTTAATGAAATAAAGAACTTATTAAATCAATGTTAATAATCTAGAGTCTAAAGTATGATGATATAAAAACATGTTACTATGAATATTCAGTGACTTATTTACTAGAGATAACGATATAGTAAAAATCATTACATGACTTCCTGATAGAATTTATGGTTTAACTTTTGTTGAAAATGTCATGATTTTATACTAACAATTTTATTTTAAAAGATTCATCAATAGAATATATAGATTCAAAAACACTATCTTTGTATGATTTATTTAACACTCTAATCATATATGAAATGGGAATACTGAAAGTAATGAATCATAAAGAAACTTGTTATCAAAAAAATTCCTTCACAACTGTAGTGAAATATAAATGTAAGTAACTTTTTCAAGGTGTGGAAATCCATGAATCCGACACCAGTGATGCGGTTTGTGTATATTTTTATGAGTTTATGTCCTTCTTATATGTGGTGTTTATTCATTTTGGGATTGTTTTGGGATGGTTTTTGTCTTTTATTTCTGCTTCTTCTTTTTTGTGTTTATGAATTAAATGGTGTTGGATATCTACAGTGTCAACAGTTACCTGAGGATTTTTCTCATTGCTTCATCCTAGAAAACTATGCTTCTTCTCATCTCTAGATCCTGGGGTCTTTCTTTCTCTTGAGGTGGAGTTGCGAGGTGGTCTTCAAGTTTCTATAAGATATGAGTCTGAGCGGGTGGCGTTGAGAGTTTGGTAGTGAATATGTTTTAATTTTCAATTATGAGGTTGGTTTCAGCTGTGACGATGATTTTGATGTTGGTCAGGTGATAGGGGATGATGAATAGTTACTATGATGGGTTTTTTCATTCCGGTGGTGGACACCGGAGAAGTGGTGGATGGTGATATGATGGTGAGTTATAATTCTTGGTTACAATGAATGTGTGATGGTAGTGACGGTGATGCAATATCTGGTCGGCGATATGATGATGGTGATGTGGTGCGGTTTGAGGTCCCCGTAATGTGGACTGAGGTGTCTGGCCAATGGTTCGATGCTGATTTTGGTGGAATTTCTTCATTTTTGTTTTTGAAATTTGAATTTTGTCATATTTAATTATTAATTTTGGGTGCGTTGTGGATGAGGGATATGCATGAATATGTGTTAACTATGGATCTTTATTTGGAACGACAATTTTCCAAAAAGTGGACATTAATAAATTAAAAAAATGGATTTTGTAAAAGGGAAAAAATAATTTACAAAATAAAGTTACCACTTAGATGTTCTGGTTGTGGATCTTTTGGGAACATCGCTAAAATTTTCCCTTGGAATAATGAAGATAAGGAAAGTGATGTGGATGATAGAAAACCATAATGATATTTTGAGAATAATGTAGGAATATATAAATCTTAACTCTGGGTTATGAATATATATATAACTAAATCTTGAAGGAGATTATTCTTTTATAATGATGATGTAGATAAAAACTATAAATGGGAATTTGGAAAAAATATTTATAAAGATACTGAAAACACATTTATTAATAAATTTAATGATAAATATATTTTTATAGTTTAAATTGTACATCATAAAATAAAAAATTGCTAATGATTGGAAAATGAGTAAAAAATAAATAAATATAGATATATACATTATGTCTTTCGGTTATGGATTTATTTTCATTAAAACAAATAGGTTATTAAATAAAAAATAATTGGCCGTCATGATGTTTTTGAATTTCATGGGAATGAAAAATAAGTAAATTGGATATTCTATGTAAATAATATGAACAAATAGTGGTAAGAAATAAAATATTGTGATTCCAAAAATTATCTGAAAAAAATTCTCCATCATACATTTAGTACACCATACACACTTACGAAAAATTGTGATGTTTTAAGGAAATATATATATTTTTTAAAAACATTGTGAATAATGTTGATCTTCAATAATACTTCTCATTATTATTTTAGGAAATTTGCTAATACATATGTTTATAATAAGAATATGTGTTTATATATACCAAACATTGATATCAATATTATCAAACATTATAAAATTAAACCACATGATTGATGCACATAAATGTGTTTTTATATCCCTCCAATAAGAATTTCAATGGTTGGAAACATTTTTATTTTGACCAGATTGGAGATGATGGATTCATTCTCAGTTATATTCCTTATGGTAGAGGATATAGATGTTCTTATAACGAAATAAGAATTTAATTTCAATTATGATGATTTAAATGTTCCATATAATAAGGATAAATTGTTTTCATAATATTATATAGATGTAAAATATGGGTAAGATATGGTGGCTTTTATTATGTAACATTTAATTTTCTTAATTATTGAAAGAACTTTTTTGTTTCATGTAATGCCTCAGCCTCCGAATCTCAAAGTTAGTGAATTATTTAATTACATTAGCCTGATTATGGGAAATCAAATCCTGAAATAAATATTAGTTTAACAGTACTAGAAATCCACATTTCCTACATAATACCCATAGTACAGTTGGAAATAGGAAATAAAATACTGATACATAATAAAATAAAATAAACAGAATCCTTGAAATCTTGTTCAATGGATTACTCTTCACAGCCTGGGAAAAAAGAAACAAAATAATGGTGAAAAAATTCCCTGTAAGGGAAAGTGAAGCATAATAAATAATGAATCAATGATAATAAATAAACATGGACTGTTAAAAAAATAACACAATCTAATAAAATAACTATATATGTCCATATTAATATGGAACTATATGAAATTTAAAAAACTTTTCATTTAAATAATGAATTGAAAATGATATTCATCAATAGATATAAAAAAATTGATATGAAGATATAATAACTGAAGATAAAATAGGGAATTATTAATTATTAGTTTCCAAGATTCCTAGCTAAATGGAATTGTTACAGTTAATGGCTTTCACAAGACATTTTAGCATGTAGGGTAAAAACCCATCTAATTTTCCAACTATTTCAGCTCATGATACTACTAGTTCATCGAGTTGATATATAAAATTGGGTCCCACTTTTTTCTTACCTATAAAAACCAATCCTAATATCTAATAATTGATTTAATAAATGAACAATAATCATTTTCAAATATTATTATTTATTAAAATAGACAGATTTATCAATAATTCCCTAGTTAATCAAATATCGATCAAAGTTAACACTATTTGTAAAAATTGTATATGGTTTATTTAACAATAATATACATTTGTCAAAAGTAAAGATATTTATAAAAAAATTATAATTTTAATATGATGTTGACAATAATAAAGATAGTAATATTTAAAATAATATAATTACAAACATTCTTCATGAGAATAATCATTAATCATTTTGAAGTGTCCGATACCACTTTGAAACTTTTTTATCAGAATACCAATGAAATAATAATATTAAATTAAACATATAATATCATGGAATTAAGGTTATTCATGATATAACATGTAAAAGGGTTATATATAAACCATATAAAATTGAACTTCTGTATACTAATCAATAAGTCTCAATGGAATGTAAGTTGAGGAGAAATCTCTCACTATTATGGTATTATATAAATTAGAAGACCAAATTGTAATTATCATAATATGAAACATTTAAAAACCATGAATATTAGAAATTCATTATATATTATATAAAAATGTAAAGTAAGGACACCACATAACAAAGAATGTGGTTCGAGGGGCGTAAGCCTCACTGAAAGAACACTGCTACAAGAATCCCTTAGCATAACATTAATTTAGTTATGTGGAATATATAATCATATATAGTTCATTAAATTATTTTACTAATAAAAAAACCATAATCATGTTTATAATATCATATATAATATTGTTATTATATCTTACTACCCATTTTTAACAAAAATTCATTATTTAACCTTTTTGGTGTTAATTGCCTAGTTTTCTCAAGTAATATTGGAATGTTATTTGTTCTTCATATTACATAGATAATGATTTAATCATCAATATAATGTAAAAATTTATTTAATTACAATAAATATTTCTAAAATATTTATTTTAAATATTCTATTTTATTTGGAAATAAAAAAATAATGTGCACCATACATAGAGATAATAGTTCGTATATAGGCATGAATGCTTCTTTCATTTGCTTGTTTTACTAAAATATTGAAAACTGAATGATACATAATTATATTATAATACTGGTATCAGAGTTATTTTATTTGTGTTATATAGTTTTATTAAAATTATCCTTTATACATTCCATGTATAGTGTGAATGATTCATATCTCTTTGAGTGGGTAGTATACAACACTTCCACAAATAATTTTATAAAATTTACAAAAAAATGGAAGGTATAATGTTATGTTTTTTGAAAGAATTAAATAATCATAAATTAATAATAAATATCATATATAATATATATAAATAGTGTGTCCGTGATAATTTCCCCCATGATAGGAGTTAAATGAAAAAATGAATGATCATTATTTCATGAAGCATTTGTTTGATATACATGTAAACTGTATGTTTGTTACCCATTAGATAATGTGTTTTTATGTTTAGTTATAACCTTTAACATATTAAATTCTAATTAACTGATGATAGTTTTTTATATAATCATGGAATAAGAATATTACCGGGAGTTTATAATGGAAATAAAAATAAATATCTTGGGGAAAGACATTCCCTCTTAATTGGGTAACCCCTTTTGGTTTCACTAAAATTGCTTAATTGGATGGATTTATTCCAAAGGTTATTCTTATAGTAAAAGTTAAGGGATTATTGGGAGAAATTATATCCACTCATGGTCTATCCATTGTTGATTAATATTTGTGAGTAAGTGGGAGGTAGAAGGATTTTTTATAGTTGTTGAGGAGTGAAACTCATGAAAATTTTAGGAATGCAAAATAAACCCACGTTTTTCCATTTAAATGTTACAAAATAATGTATAATAGTTATGAAAAATGTTGATATGATCCAAATATGGACATACAATGGGTCATGGACAAGTTTATTTGTCATTTGGACCCTTCAGATTATGGTTTTCCCTTATTATTCTTAATTTTACCTTAATCGTTGCAATTAATTGGAATTATTATCCTTAATATTTTTTGTCAAATTTATTTTGACCATACTAGAAATTATAAATTATTATGAATCAACATATTTAATACATTTTTCAAAATTCCAATCACATACATGACATAAATTAATTTAAATCGAATTCTTTAGTCATGATAACAATGTGGGTTTTTAAAGTCAAAATGTCAAAAAGATTACGATCATTTTTTTTTTGAATTTCAAAGTTAAATTGATTTCAATTACCTAAATTTGTTAATTTATTAATATATGATCAAATTAATTTGAAAAATAATTTAAAATATTATTTAATATTATAAAAATATTATATGAAAAGAGGCATTGAATTAAATTTTTCTTCTTTCAATATTCAGTAAAAAATCAAACATCACAGAGAAATAAAAAACGTTCACCATAATAAAATATTTATGCTTCTATTTACAATATTTTTTTTTTTTAAATTTTATATTTATAAAAGAATAAAAAATTGGATTTAAACTGTGTTATCCATTAAAAGGTAGTAAAAATGAGTTGTTAAAAATATATTATTTCATATATAAAATTATTTTTTTTGACTTATTATTATCAAACATATTGGATAAATATAAAAAACGTATTATTGTATAATATATATATATATATATATAATTAATTAATATCACTCATAAATTTGGTTTAATATAAGTTATTAGGGTAAAACAAATTTGTAATCATAAAAATGTAATTAATTTGATTTATATTCAATCAGATTCAATTTTTAATTTTAAATAATTTATGCCAAATTAATTTATTTTATATTTGTGTAAACGGTAGATTTTAATAATATATATAATAATTTTCATAACATATAATTTATTTGATAGTTTATATTAAATAATATATAAAGAATAAATCGGTATCCGGTAAAATTGGGTATTTCCCGTAACATAATCTATTTGAAGAAAATTCTTGTTGTGTGTGGAATATGATAACTCATTATCATGTTCATTATAAAATATTTGAAAATTTTAATTTATTTAAAATGGTAAATATATCTTAAAGTGTCAGGATATTAAAATCCTTTACTTGCATGTTGATTTATGTGATACACACTATCAAATATAGTGTTCTTACTTGAGAATTCTAGGGTGTTACATTTCCCAATTTTTGGATTTTGAATTAGGTATCTAAATTTATCAGAAAAGTCTTCGTATATCACATTACTGGATCATTAAATATTTATAGGATCATTTAAAAATTAATGATCAAAAAAATTTCCAAAGAGAAGACCTTATGATTACATTTCTAATACTTATTTATATCCGCGTGATGTGCCAAATGATTTTGATGAAGCATGGAAGAATAAAGAGTGGAAAAATTCATTAAATAAAGAGTCTAATCAAATTTAATGGAATTATATTTGAGTATAAGTTATAAAAACAAACAATATAATCAATTTCATAAAATGTCGGAGTTTTGAAATAAGTTAAATAAAGATGGTGATGTGAGAATAAACAAAAAAACGAATGGTTTGTAAGTGTGGAAAAAAATTAAGGCTTTGATTTTGAAGAGAATTTTTCTCCAGTGTCAGGATTATAAATAGTGATAATATTTCATTCCACCTCTCTATAATGATTTTATAAAATATAAAGATTGATTTAAATTTTTTTGTTCTTAAAATAGAACTCGATTAATAATTCGATACTAAAAATTAATGATACATTATAAATCCTAAAGATTATAGTTAGTTGTGTAAATTGATGAATGATATATATTGGTAGAAGAAAGGTATGATTTCGTGTACAACCAAATTGAAATTTTTTATGGAATTTTAACTTCATCAACAGAAAAGTAAAAAAAATATCTACATCAATTAATATAAAGATGTTTTCATAATTTTTATTACTTATTTAAATTATAATACCTTTTCTTGGAATGATTATGATTCATGTGAAATTTTTTCTAAGATTAAGAAATTTTTTGAAATGTTTATGACCATAGAAATAAAAAAATTTCATAAATTAAAAGTCATAATAATGATGAAATATAACTTCCTATCTCGAAACATGTACACTAAAAAACATCTATGGAAGATATTCATAGATTATTCAAAAAAAATTATAAACCAATTTAAATGGGAATCATGTTTCAAAATATATAATATTTAAGGAACTACATCCTATGGAGTTTATAAATTAGGTTTTATGTTTTTTGTATTTATAAGATTCAATTCATATATTCTGATTATTAGTTTTTGTGAAAGAAGTAAATTTCTGACAAAATAATCTCATATCATGGAAGGAAAATGAATTCACTTATAAATTATAGGGAAAATTGATTTTCGTATATAATAAGAAATCTCATGAAAGAATGAATTTTTGGATAAATATATACTAATTGGGAAGGATTTATTGATGAAATAATATCAACATAAGGTATATTTTTCTATTTATTTGGAAGATTTGAGAGTTTTAATATACATATGATTTGTTTTTTAACTCTCAGTATGTGTAAATATTATATTGCTTCTACCACTCATGATACAACATAAATATCATGGGTGGAAATGCAATTCAAATATTTTTTGTGAAAGTGATGTTACCCTTAATCGTTTATTGTGATAATAAATTATATATATATATATATAACTAATAATATATTGAATCATTCTCATTCAAAATATATTTATATAAAATATCAGTTACTAAAAGATAATTTGGATAATAATAAAATCATGATGGTGTATATATCGAAAATGGAATATTTCGTTCATATATTCAAAAAAATATTAAAAATAGAAACAATTTATATTTTGATGTTAAACATGGGTGTAAAATCACCCACTATTCAAAGATATGGTATTTGAATATATCCCATCTCTTTTTTTCTTATTTGGATGGTTATGTAATTGGGGAGAACAAATTCAAAAATCTATCCATCAATTTGTGGATTCACTTTTTTGGAAGGTATATATTTAAGGGAAGTTCTCAAATAGGATAAGCTATGATTTTATGATGTATGATCTCTTTTTTTAAAATAAATTATGGACATAAGAAACATACAAATTTTAGGAAAATGGGATAAAATATCTTTTAATAAAGAAAATGACATTTTGGAAGTATGGAATAAGAAAATTCTTATGTCATGGGTTATGGATAGCATGGTGTTTCTTTTCGATGATTCATTTATCTTACATCAAGTTCAATAACATAGGTTTATAATTTTTGGATAATAAATCCATTTCATTATATAAAAATTATCAATTACTTATGATTCTTAGATGAAAAAAGATCCCAAAGGGGGAGATTACGGGGAATATGCTAGTTGAAGATGTTTTTTAGATGGATTGAAGTATTTTTTAAGATGTTTTGGATGACATGTTTTGGAAAAGGATGGATTGATGTAAATCTTTGTATTTTAATGTGTTAATGAGAATCACATAACATATTATGTTTTTTAAAAAATTCAATGCATGAGGTTGAAATATTGGATGAACATTCCTTAACAAATCTATAGAAAAATATCAGGAAAATATTCTATAATTTTTTTTTAGAAAAATACAGGACACGCTATTCTTATGTTTTCTAAAAAAAATATCACAAAAACATTTCTTAATAATTATGAAATGATCAAAGCAATTTTTTAAAACAAATTTTTATATAATTAAAGACAAACACTTCTAATGAAATTTATCGAAAATTTCTTGACTATGTTTCATCTATAATACTCAAAGATGAATGTTCCATTATATATAAGGAAGTGGAAATAAAATGTTATGTTGAGTTTTTTTTAAATATTTCAACATAATTACATACAATATCGCATAATCAACGAATTTAGAATAAATGGTAATAAATTTTTTCTAGTATACAAAGTTAAATTGAATTTTTGTCAAGGAATGTTGTTTATGATATTTACAATGAATGTATGTCATGTTTGTATAAATATTTTGATGAATAGAAAGTCTATAAAATATATAAATTTTTGAAGAATGAAAATTTTATGAAAATTTTCTGAATATATAATTTCATGACTTACAATTTATTGGTAGATAAAATATATATTAGCAATTTCATGATTGAAAAAATTTGGGATAGAAAAATATTGGATGGGAAAATTTCAGATAGATATGTTCTGGATATATTTATTCATGAAAGAAATATTTATGAGGACATTTAGGATTATGTAATTTAGGGAAGGAATATTTTGGAATAAAAAATTATTGTTGGAAAAACGTCATATGATTGTTTTATTAAGTAATTTTTTTAAACATTCCCAAGGAAAAAAAATATAATGAAACTGAATTTGTCATTTATTGTTGAAAAAATAGTAAAATCGTGATTACCATCATATTTTAATGATGATTGAATGTATTTTGTGAATATATCAATTTTTTAATTGATTGGGGGGGATATTTTAAATTTTACCTTTCATTGAAGTGGGTAAATAATTTTATGTTACCAACATTTACATTTTGAGGGAACCAATATAATGGTTTGAGATTTGAGATTGGATGTGTGACATTACCATTTTTAAAAAGATAATATTTTGGATATTTAGTATCACATAAAAATTCTAGATGAACTTCTAAAATATAAATTTGCGAAGGATGTTTGCAAATAAAGAATATATATATTGGGGTGAAGTAAGGATCTGATAGAAAAATTTGGGTTCAAAAAATTCTAGATTGAAAAATAACAAGATATTACATACATACTACTAGTTATGAATCTTAAGACGAATTTTTTTCCATGGAGATAAAAAATGTGAAGTTTGTATAATAAGCATAGGGACATCACACTTGACCTATTGGTGAAGGATTCTGATGTTTTTATGAAAACCATTTAATGTGGTAATTTGTTAGGAAATAACATGGAATGCAGTTTTTATAATAGTTATATAAAAGTTTAACGACATCCTCTAATCCATGTAACCACAAATTGGTATTTTTTATAGTGGATTACATGTGATTGTATTATTTACCAACCATGCGATATTTTATCTACTCTAGTTCAATTCATAACCATGTAAATAATTTTTTTGGTAGTTGTACATGGCTGTTTTTTTTTCAAAAAATTTATAACACATTAACATGAGTTGAATGATTTTTCATAATAATGAAAATATAAATGAGAAAGTGATACTAGACCATATAGTCATTACGTGGGATTGTATGCAGAGGATCCTTGCAGATGCTCAACGTAGAGATAAATTTGTCTTAGCTAGGTGGGGATTGTGGTTATGTGTTTTCTCGTTGGGCCTAATATTGTCATGAAATTATGATGAGTCCCACTACTTCAAAAGTACTATATTAAGGTCACTCCTCAACCATTAATAGGTTATAATACAAAAAATAATGAAAAGTGAAATCCTTCCAATATTCCGGGGGAATGAGATTATGGATTCACCACCTCCCCCATTATGTGATAACATAGATATTTCTTTGGCTTTTCGTAAACTGTAATAAAAAATATTTTGTCCAAATAACTAAATGAAAAAAATTCATCATTCTATACATAGTAAACATTTTTGGGATATATTTAAAAAATAATAATACCTTATAAATTCTAGTCACTATTTTTTAGTTCTATTTTTTAATGAAGACCTTTGAACACTTCTAAATCAATCCCTAAAACATAAAAAAATATATTTGTGCATGATAAACTCTAAGATATTTAGAAGGACAATTGTTTTATCAACACACAATAATAACACATATTTTTATAAGGAATCTATATGTACACGGAACAAATAATTTATTATTTTATTGTACACCTGAATATAGTCTCTATATTGTGAAATAAAAGGAATAACAATATTTTCCACTGTTAAAAAATATGGAAAAACATTCTTGGATAAACCTCAATCAATGGAATGGAGTACTTTAGGAGAACCACAAATACTTCTCTCTTAGGAATCCATTATGACATACTTCAGGCATGATCTAATAAATTATGTTCATTAAACAATATTAAAATAAGACTTAATATCTAAAACACTAAAAACAAAAATATATAAATATATAATCCAATATAAAAATCAATGTAAATCAGTAAAATATAGAATATGAACAAATATTTAAGCCTTCAAATATTTGATAAAAATTTGAAAATCATGCAAATCTATATGCTCCCCAGACAACACTAATATAAATTACGAGTAAGTCTAATTAATTGTGGTTTTAAATATAATTTAAAGGTCAAATTATCCATTATAATGGATCTTGAAACAGAAGTACATTTCATTAAACCTACCCTTTTATGATATTTAGGTTATATAAAATAATACATTTCATAAATTTATGATTTTAATGGAAAAAAGAAAAATAAAATAATGGATGAAATTTTGAAATCTAAATTTGAAAATATCTGTGATCTTGAGAGAAAATGTGAAGAAAACATGAAATTTAATAAAATCATGACATTAAATTCACTTCGGAACCATGTTGTAAAATTCATTTAATGAAAAAAATTAAATATGAAAAACTTATCAATAGTTAAAATACATCATAATAAGATAATTGTATGATAATTTATTATACGAATAGTGTAATAAATATCATTAATGGAAACACTATGAGATTTATAGATAATTAGAATGAAAAAAACAAATACTAATAAATTGGAACCAAATGTTATCTTAAAACCCAAAAAATAGATTGTACCATAAATTATTTGATCTAGGGGAAAAATACACAATCTATTAAATTATTTAATCATTTTTCTTCTAGAGAGAGTAAAACATTACGTAGTGACACATGGGTACCAATGATTTCCATCCACCCACCTATGTCTTTATATGATATAAACTTGATGTGAGTGGAAATGTAAATTATAAATCATTCATGGTTATAATAATATTAAGAACACACCATTGAATCAAATATGAGTTTATATAATCCTGCCCATTTAGACCATGTACGACGATATATTAACCATATCTTATAGATAAATAAATTTCATTAACATTACCCAAAAATATTACACAAGATTTTACATATTAAAATCATAGGGATCAGTTCATTGTAATACCTACATTAAAAAATAACATTATATAAATGAATTACTATGACATTGGGGTATCTTTATAGAAACCTTGTTATAAAACCATATTTGATAACTATATTAATGAAAAGTCTTCAATGAATTAAAATATACCCAATAATAACTGAACAAAGACAAATTTTCAATAAAATTTTCAATGAAAACATCCCTCCATTATAAATATTATATACCTCATAACACTAATTTATTTCATAAATACTATTGAAAAATAAACCATTTAAAATATAAAAATACTATATGTTCATGATTGTATGAAATATATTTTTCAGTACCGAAATCTAAGATATATATCTTTATTAATGAACGCCAATATAAATAAACCCAAATTTCCTTTCATACTGAGAAATGTAACACCCCATGAAATTGAAATATTTTTCCTCTAGAGAAAATTTATTTTCATTTATATATTTGTATGTACTAAATAATGCGTTAAAAATTATAATATTATAATAAAATATAATTTTAACATGACCAGTTTAAGCTAGAAATTATAGTTTTGGATTTTAACTAGACAAAAAATAAGTATCAAAAATATTTAATTTACACAAGTAAATGGTCTATATATTCCATAAAAATTAATATATTAATCATTTGAAATAAAAAATATATGCATTCTAAAAAACTATATTTTTTTATGAAAGGTTGATTAGTAATGCTTTAGGAACCTAATTTAAATTCATTTTATTCTATTTTTTAACACAAATATGAGAAAATGAAATTAATTTTATATATTATATTATCAAAATTTAATAAGTGTGAATATTTGAGAGTTTCTAAAAATGTTTTATTTTTTAATGAATAGTGAAAAATACAGACATATGTTGAAAACTACCATTTAGGTTCAGTTATTTATAATGTAAAATTATTCTGTCAATAGGTTTTCAAGTAAAAATAATAAAATTATTTTTATATTATTCCAATTTATTTAATGAAATTCATTTTTATGTTACCTATTTATATGAATACATGTTATGTGTCTCGAAACAATTTCATTTAAAACCTCCTTTCTTATCTCAACTACAAGATCAATTTAAAATATAATTTTTCATTTATATGAATGTAATTTTTTGAAATGTATATTATAATTTTTATCATAAAACTATATAATATCTAATATGGTAAGAAGTAATTTTTTACCATAATAATAATAAAATAAGTTAAACATATTTAATGTGGTTAAGGTAAAAATGATTTATCTTGGGTTAAACTAAAAAGATAATGGTTTAAATGAACTAATTCATTTTAAAATATATATGTTGTATAATAATTCTACATTATCATAAATAATACTCAATAATACTCTATTTCCACTTTTTAAGTGAAAAAATGTGGGTAAAATGTTTTTCTATAAAAATTTACAATTTTTCCAGTCACCTCACCTTTAAACGGTCACAAACTATCATCATTTCATCACACTATAAAACAATTTGGGTTCAAAAAATAACTAACCAAATCACTTAAAAAAGTTTATATGATCATCCTAAAAATCATTTTTTTTTCAAAACCCGTTGTTGGAATAATCTAGGTATAATCTTAAAGATGTGGACTGAGAATATGTAAAATTCTTATATATATATTTTTATTTTATTTCAACCTCTACATAATTAAAATATTATTAATTTATTATTATATAAATTAACCATAATATAAAATATTCTTATTTATTTTTATATGAAATTAATGACAGAGAAGAATAAATTCCACATTAAACTGGGATACGAAATCAACATTTGAGTGTACGGTAATCTACCACCTTGCAAAACTATGTCATTCATTTTTCCATTACAACCTCTCATTGTAACACCCCAGGTAAATAAAGAGTATGAAATTTTCACATTTATCCATATTTGTGAATAAAATATTAATATAACTTTAAAGGGGACGCTATGCTCGATGACGTACCCAACACGCAACAACGAGTTTCTTGGGAATCTTACGTTGCACTCTAATAAAAAAATAATATTATTTTAAATCGTAGTTAATGCCTAGCCATTGTAATGGAGGGAATGAACAGAACTAACTACAAAATGATTATATATGTTTGTCAAATATTTTTACTTTTTACAATAAATGTTAGAGGATTAAAAATGTGAATGAATTCAATTTTAAGCGTAAACATTCTAATATTCTTTAGAAGGTCGATTAATCGCCTTTTGATGGAGAACAACTTTTAAATCCAATTTTTTACAATTTTATGTGTTATATTTGACCAAATAAAATTCTTCTTTAGAATCGAGACATCAAAATTTACTTTGTGTAAATTTTTGGTATCATTCCAGTAAAGTTCATTTTTTAATGAATAGTGAAAAATCTGTATTTTAATTCAAGACCTATTTTTAATCAAATTTATTTATATGATTAGATTATCTTTTGAATTGTTTTTAAAGTAAAATTATAATATATTTTTACCATTTATTCCAATAGTGGTCATTGAAATTAATTTCACTTTGAAATCGGACTTAAACTTGTGTCAATCTTTTGATACTAATTGTTTCATAAAAACAAGTTATTTGCTCTGACAGTGGGAATTAATTAATAAATTAATTAATGAAACTTATATGTTTTGAATTTTGTAAAATGGACTTCATTTATGAATTCGGAATATCAAATATAGCTTAGGGTGAATTTTTGGTATTTTTCTGAAAAACATCAATTTTTGATGAATAGTGAAACCACTAAGTGGTAGTTAAAGAAACTGATTTTTCATTTAAATGAAACTTTTCCACCTCTGTGTTTTGAATTTCAAAAATCCTACATACATGGTTTTCATTAGGAAGTAAAATGTGGTTCAATGGGATTAAAATAATTTTTTGGTGAATAGTAACTTTTATGTTCTTAATCGCGATTAGAGATAATTAGTGTAATTTAAGGTAAAAATAATGATTTAATAATATGAAATGACCTTGACACATTTCTTACCCTCATTGGATGAGTCAAGGCCGACCAAGAAAATCCATGGGTCAACTTGGGGACCCCATGGAGCCACATTGGTTGGAAAATGACATAAATAACTTTTTATTTTATGTTAAAATTAAAATGACACAAACATGAGTTGTTTTACAAACAAAAATTAAATGGGGTCATACAAGTCAGATTTTTGACTATAAATAATCATTGGAACGATAAAAATATTTCCCACATCATAGTATTTTTTATAATTTTTAGACATTAAATAGATTAAATTATTTATGACATCATGATGATGTAGCGATGACCTCATTATTTAACGATTTAAATAAAATGGAAAGATAATGTAAAATATAAGACCGACACATGTCCAAAACCTATTGGATGAATATATTTCGAACCCTTACCACCATATTATCTAAATAAATCAATGTGGGACCTTTTATATCTGAAACTCATTTTCAAATAAAGTAACATTTCATTACTTTTGAAGAGTGCCCCTCATCTCCTCTTATAAAAGGCCCCCACCTCTACCTCCTTACCCACACTTCCAAATCCTTTTTCTGGGCCAACCCCTACCCATTTCCTCTCTCCACATCCCTCTATAACTCTAAGAAGCCTCACATTGGGCATAAGTCTTCCAAAGGAAGCCATTGAGCTCAAACCAAAATGAGTTACCCGATTTTAAGGTAATGTCTTCACTTGTGTTCTTTTGTTTTATTTTTCTTCTCCAACCCTCTAAACAATTTTTATTCATTTATTTTGTAACAACTCCAGTATATTAAATATACTAGGATGTTGTTATAAGAATAATTCGAGCTACACTTACACACACCTACATCAAATGGTTTAATAACATACTGTTTCTGTGGATGGCGAATTCCTGCCTCACGAAACGATGATTGGTCAACACTCATATAACACCTTAAAGGGTGGCCATTAAGATGTCACTATATTTATATATGATATATAATATTTTTATGTTTTACTTAAGATTCTGTATTTTTCTTTTGTGGCATACCTTCATGGTTTCCATTTTGGGTAAACACGATAATTTCATTTTAGGAAGTGAGGACTACCGCCCCCTCAAAGTGATTTGATTCGTTAATGCCATATGTGGGATGTATAAAGGATGTATTTAAAGTTATTATATATGATGTATGTTACATATAAATGATGAATATAATTCTGGAATTAAAATATACATACCTCTCATTTAGTTTTAATTCCATTAATATGACATAGAAATGAAAGTAGTGTTCATGCGTACGTACAACTTGCCGTCTCCATGAACGGTGCATTTCATTTCATACCCCTAAATGATTATGTAATATTATAAATACATGTATATTCTGGATATATATGATATATATGACATCCAAATCATGAATATCATTCTGGATATAATGAACCTTTGACCACACGAACAACATGTAATTGTAAGAAGTCCACTTTCGACTTAAGAACCAAATATCGACAAAACAAACATTAATAACTTAAATGATTACATAATGTTTATAACATGGAAATAAGTGATATAAAAGGAATAATGAACTTGAAAAAAGTTCTTAAGAAAGTAGAAATTAACTCAAGTTTATTATTTAGGACGTTAAAGAACGATCGTGTCAATTTGGACCCGAGGTAAGGGATCCTACTCCTCTCTTTCTTTTTGAGTACAGTCTTTTATGTCACTCCTTTTAAGCTCATCTTTCTTGTGATTGGGATGTTCTTTTATATTACTCTTACTGTAATTTTCATGATGATAGACCCTATTATTTCTCATCAATCCATTTTGGAAGTTTTGAGTGGCGCCGTTAGGCTACCGAATTTTCATAAGAGATCTGACCTCTCTCTTTCTTTTTAAGTACTCTTCTTTATGTCACTTATTTTAAGCTCCTCTTTGTTATGATGGGGGTGTTCCTTTATATCCCTCTTGCTTTAAATTTTATTGTAATATTATGATAGACCCTATTTGATCTCAACAATCCAATTTTTTATGTTTTAAGTGGCGCCGTTAGGCTGCCGGGTTTTCGTAATGGATTTTTCATCTCACTTTTATTCCTGTGAGATTTATGCTACATTTTCCACAATTTACTTTCAGTGGGGTATGTACTGCCCATTATTTTACTCATTGTGTAATTTAATTTCATTTATTATTATTTAAATCAATTTAGTATTGTCCTTCTTTCACGGGGCATATGTTTCGAAAGATACCCATGTCGGTAAGGGAACCTTTCACCCTCCTCTTTTTAAAATACTTCTTTTGTTATTTCTTTTAATTCACATACTATTATGTTGGGATATGTACTTCTATATCCTTATTGATTTAAATTTTATGTCCATGTGATGAGATACCCTTTTTATCTCTCATCAACTCATTTTCTGAATTTTGTAGTGACGCAGTTAGGCTGTCAAATTTTTGCAAGGAAACTTCTTAACCCAAATTTGATTCTTTGCGATAAACTTCTACTCCTTGAATATGACGTTATATGAATATGTGTGAATAAACTCTGATTTTTTTACAATTAATATACATATATATTTGGTGTATTCGTTTGTCACACATAATTATGTAATTAATTTATCCTTAAACCAAGGATATCGTCTTTGTAAGGGACTTCTTCTCAATCTCCATTCATTGAGGCATATTTTGTTTTATACACAACCTTCTTTTATACTGTGTATAAACCCTTTTGAAATTTACGTTTATCCAAAAAGGAATCTTTTTTTATACGAATAATTTTACTAAATGACAAAAGGGAATGTTTTTGTCGTATGTATTCGGTGACAACGACTTCTCCGCTGCCATGACCATTATTTGAGTTTCGGCTTCCTCTACAAGCCATGCCTTTTTTTAAAAGAAAAATAAATACCATGTTTTACTTTTATTTTATTTTGGTATTGAAAATGGTTTTCATAATGTTTTTATATCAATGTGTTGTATTGATATCTTGTGGTTGAAAAGTGGAAATGTTATGTTTCCTTTATGCATGTTTTATGTGATACGATTATGTTATGGTTCTAGAAAATTATTATGAAGACGGGTGGTTCCGTGATAAACTAAGGGCGAGAGATCCCGATATAGCTCTCCAATGCATTGGGTAACGCGAAGGGGTTAAACATTAAGGTTTATCCGAAGAGATTTAGGGAATATACCGGGATGGGTATTCCAAACGTAACCAAGAGGGTTACTCCCTACGTAAGAATGTTATGAATGCCTCAAGTTACCTTTGTGTCTTATGATTTCTAGGAGTTTTTCATGATTTTATGAGGTATGATAAAGTGCTTATGCTTCATGGGTAATGTATGATTTCATTCTTATGAAAAAATGTACTCATGTTTCCTTTCCATATTTTTATATCCCTTACTGAGATTTTTATGCTCATCCCATGTTTTTGAAATGTTTTTCAGAGGTCAAGGGAAGGATACATGATATGATGATAGTGTCAAGGAAGTGTCAAGAAAGAATCCATGTTTTATTTTAAATATGTTTCCGTTGATGGGGAAAATTAATACTATCTTTTATGTAACCACTTTGTTTAAATGTGGAATGTAATGCAAGTGTTACGATCTAATTCTCTAAAACTCTAAACCTGAAAAGATACTCAATGTTTAATCTTGTAATAACTCAAGATTAAGCAAGTTTTAAGGTTGGGGCCTTATACTCATGGTTTGGTAGTATTATTGATCTATATAATATATGTTGTGTTTATAATATAATTAATCAATTATATTCATTATATCATATTTTCTTTTTTACATTCAATTATGTAGGGGACAAGATGTCTTTTATTTGTACTGTGGACTACATCCATGATAAATGTTGTGGTTCATCATTCAAAGAAGATTTACATAGATGGGGATATGTATTATTTGATTTATTATATTTGATATAAATTTAATAAGTATCATATTAATTAAATATTTAATTTTTTTAAAATTTATTACATTATCAGTGTTCTTACCATTTCACTCAGAGAATGATGATAATGTCATTCATGATAGTTTGGACTACCTCCTTCATGAATTGATGTGACTATATATCCATAACCAAATAAAATTGATTATATATGTAATTATATATAAAAATAATAATATTTTTTATATTATTATCATTATATAATTTAAAACAATGAATTATCTTTTTTCAATAATGATATTTAAAAAATCAGAACATTACCAATTCATACGTATGACTAACAATATCCATAACCATAATGTACATAATTTTCCCCCACTGTATTTAATGGTTGGTATTAAAAAAATAGTTTATATATAAATATGAAAGTTATTTAATTACATTTTTTCTATATAAGTTTAAAGAATTTCGACATTGACTTCAGTCAAACCACCAAAGTGATTTATGATATATAATCCAAATATCGTCTAAACATCCGATAAAAAAATAAATTAATTAATCATATATAATGTTTTTTAAATTAAAATAAAATAAATAATAAAGTATAAAATGTTTAATAGTAATTAAATAATTAACATATATTTATTATTCAATAAGATAAATAACAAAGATGATGAGTCGGACTCATGGTAAGGGATTTCTTCTCAATTTCCCTTGATTGAGTCGTATTGCAAAGTTATGAAACTAATTTATTTTATATGTTTTATATTCTGACCCTTTATATGTAATATCACTAATTATTAATTATTAAGGATGTTTTATGTTATAAATTGATTACTGTTATCCTATTTTGTTTTACTCGATCATTACAAAGAGTTAAGGCACTTCATCTCTACTTCTCTTTATCAAGTAATAACAAAATGTTTTCACCTCATTTCATATATAAGTTTTCTCAAATAACACATTTAAATATAATATAAATATTCCTGAATAATAAATTACATTTTACGTAACAATATTAATTATTTAAATCAATGGTATTTGATATGAAGGTTCCAAGTGGTACAAAATTTCATAACTCAATTTCAATAAATTGGGTTATATTAATTCTTAATTTTCCTTTTTTATTATATGATTGTATATATAATGAAATTTTCATAATATTATTCTTCAATACAAATTAATAAATATATATTTGACATTATATATATAAAAACTATTCATTTATTGAAACTCACATAAATGTTATGTTAATTTCTTTGTATTTCATCTTAATATCCACTTCACAAAGTCATTTTTATTAATATAAACCTATTCAATTTTGGTTGTCTATATTCCACCCCATTGATTTATATAACATGGATAAAATTTTTACCATGATTTTTAATCTTTTACAACATGTTTAGTAATATTTTTTTTATAAAGGACATAAATATTTTATAAATGGTATACCATTTTTATATACGATTTTTTACATTGAATGTTATTTGATTAACTTGTCAGATATTGACAAAAAGATTTATTAAATAAAAATAGATATTTGATGATAAGAAGTATTATTCATGAACTAAATCATTTTTTCTTTATATTAAGAATTATTTGGATGTGTCATGAGGGGTGGGGCCCAGAATTACGTATTCCATTGATTCATCGACATGTATTACGATAAACAATATTTGGAAGAATTATTTTGTTTGCACTATAGTTTTAAACCTTATTGTGAAAGGTATTTATGGATAATTTATACAAATTCTTGATATCTCGAAATCCAATAATTAAAAATGTACATGATTTATCATTCAATTATTTATCTTATCCATGGAATTTTCCCTATGATATTATCTTGGGATGTATTTCATTCTTAATTATTAATAAAATGGAATGTGTTTTTTATTATATACATTTCTATATTTATTATTACATAACTTATCATGATATTCATGTTATTTAAATTTATTGATATATTAATTATTTCCTTTTTCATGTTGATTATGATTATTGATTCATGATATCTCCCACTATATATAATCCTAACTATGAATTTGATTGTCTTGTCTTTCCGGTTATTTTTCTCTTACAAGGTCCAAAATATCATACACTTATATAAATTGAAATTTTTTTCCTTATGCTAAAAGGGTATCATATATATATATATATATGGTTCTCTAAGTCAACTAAAACTATTGGTTATTCAATATTTTACCATTTTATCTTTGAAAATGTAATAAAATGACATCATCTTCGATCTAGTAAGGTCAAGATCATCATTGATGGTATGATATGATGTTTAGTTGAATTTATAGGAACTTTATTAAGGAAAACATAGATGGTGGAATATTAATTTATAATAAAAATATGAAGACCCTTATATAATAACATCATAATGTTTTTGTAATAATAATATTATGTGTGTTTCACTAACAATATATCCCTCTGGAAATACAAGATGTGGGTGTGGTTCTTGCACGAAGGTACCAATCGATAATAACTATAAAAAGTGTCTATTGGGATTGACCAGATCGCCACTTGGGGAATGATTATAATCCTTAGAACACGTCTAATTTGAAACTAATGATGTATCTTTTTTTGTTATTTCACTTTTTTTATACTATTAAGAAGGTTTTGAATGTAATGATATCTAAGAAGAGACCGATTTTATAATTTTTAGATTAACAATGAATGAATTTTAATTTTAAGTTAAGTGTAAAATAATATTTAGAATTATATATTATAATATTAAAATCAAAATTTTATGACGAAATTGAGTATATTCTATTGTATGAAAATGGTGTCTAGAGGGATGAAGGGTATAAATACTCATAACAAATCTAGATATTTCACTGATCATGAATAATATTGACCAATAATTGATACTGAGACAATTATATATATATATTAGGGTATAAAAAATGAGCTTATAAAAAACAACATTTTCCAAATGGAGGAACCTATTCAATAGAGAGAGTCTTTTATATTGTATTGCTTTATATGATAGAAGCCTATATCATTTTGTTGGACTACTAATCCAATGGTAGATAAGAAATGTATCAAGTCACTAAAGAATATATTTATGGGTTTGGGATTTTATGAAAATTAAAATGTTACACTTTTAGTATATTTTATCAATAGTGATGATGACCATTGGTGGTCACTAATCCCAAATACAAGGGTGGTAGAAGAAATAGAACTCATCGAATGGAAATCATTTAGTGATACATCCAAAAAATATTTCCCTCCCAACAAAAAAAAGATTAAATGAATAGAAAAATCCATATATAATATTAAAAAGAACAATAATGTGTTTTACATTATGAATCTACACATAAATGGTAATCTGGGTAAGATATAGATGACATACGCAACACAATGTTAAATATTTACCATTTCTTATATGGTTTTACGTAATTTCCCAGAGGTGAACTAGTCCCTTTAACATATCATTAATATTATTACTTTTTTCTATCAAATTAGATAAGGGATTCTCTTGATAATACATATTTAATGGAAATAAAGATAATAATATATTAACATAACACTATGAAAAAGGGAACATTACATATATGAAGAACAAAATGAAGTGATTTCCACATTTTGAGAAATATGGAATGAATCACCATTAGAAATTCGAAAAGGGATTTGGTTATTTTATAAGTGCACAGAAAATGTTCACCAGGGTAATAAATGAATATAGAATAATTAAAACAATGTTCATCAGTGTTTCAACAATATAGATATAGAGGAAACTGAATATGAATTGGCCAACAATAAATGGAATACACTATAAAATAGGTCATGGGGAGAAAATCAACAATACATTATCTTATATGTTATGTGGAAGGATACAATGATGTGGTGTTATGTACATCAATAAAAAATTTATAATTAATTATTTTATTCTAGATCCTCCAAATATGTTTTATTTCCACATTTTTAAATTAAAATTATATATTTATCTTTTTATTTAAGAAGGGTGTTTCCAGTCATAAACACCATGGGGATGTCTCAAAGTAATAAGTATGTTTCAGGTAGTTCCCATTATGACACGTATGAATGCTCTATTTGGTTTTCTTTTTTTGATACATATGGTTTAAAAAGATACAATACTTTTTATATAATGGAATTGAAATATGATAGAATAATATATTGTAGGAAGCATGAAATTCTAGTTTTTGAGGAGTATATATAATTCCTTATAATTAGAGTAGATATTTCATTATCAGAGTCATAACTATGTTCACCCATATTAGCTCTACTAAAAGATATTATGGATGTACCTATTATGAAAGATTACATTGATGTATTTTTTGATGAATTACCTAGATATACCCAAGATCATAAAGTTGAAATTTTTATTCATTTACACTTGATGGAAGTCCCATAACAACTACTCCCAAAATATTTACTACTACAGAATTATTGTAGTTGAATAAACGACTCGAGGAGTTGATTTACAATTGATTTATTCTCCCTTTTTCTTCAACATGGGGATCTAATTTTTATTCTTAATGAATAAATACAGATCCATGAGATATTTCATTGATTATCATGAAATCAATGCTATTATAATATATAATAAGTATCATCTGCCCTGTATTGGTAATTTTTTCCGTCAAATTCAGGGAGTCCTATGTTTGTGAAATATTTTACATTGTTGTGGGTTATATTAATTGTGATTAATGAAGGATTACAATTAAAATATAGATTTTTGAATAAGGAATTGACATTATGAGTTTAATATAACACCATAGAGGTTTACAAATTCACCATCTATTTTGAAGAATCTAAAAAAAGTGAATTTAAGGAATATTATTATGAATTTATATGTTATTAATTGAAGAAATTTTTTTAATTAAAATATATATGATGACTATTTGAATAACATGAGGTTTATACAAGAAATTTTATAATGGTAGAGTTATATAGAAATTTTTTTATTGTGATTTTTGTAATCTGAATGTTTATTTTTGTTTCCATACTATCTCCATAGATGGAATCTCAATTGATTCATCAAATAAAAATGCAGTCAAATAATTTCCTATGACAATAAATATTATAAAGGTACATTGATTCATTAGTTTCAAAGTTTACTAATGGCTATTTGTTCATAATTCATTCTTATTGGATAACCCGTTAACCATGAATTCCAAAAAGGGGTTATGTTTCACTGGACTACCTCAACAAAGACCACCATACTCCTTGAGATTCTAAATGAGTATTCTATGAAAGTATACTTTGTCATTTCAGAAACATTGAGGCCATTATACATTGATCATGACCACCTACTCATTCGATATTTCATGTAGAAAATTGAGTCCTATCCAGAAATTGAGACATTGGACATGGACCTGATGGTGCTTATATAAAAAAACCCCATATTCTGGTCACTAGAGGAATGTATTTCTATAAAAACATGAGGTGACCCATCCTACCGCAAGATAGTAAATTGATCCGGTTCCTTGAATACTTGGACTTTTATGTCATGGTTTACAACACTAGGGACCAACCAAATAGTTTTAAGTGGATGAAATTTGGCTAGTAATGTCTGGCAGGTACCATCAATTTAGAATTTCCTACCACAAGATAACTGACATCCCATATTTTAATCTGAAAATACCTAGATCGCAATCCTGAATTCCCTCAAGATATGGTTAGGGATGAGTTCGTGCTTCACTATTTCGGAATAGTGGTCTGCTGAATAATTTTCACCATTGATTGGATTGTGTATTAATACCCATCCTAGAATTTTATCTCATTCTTCAACTCAGATATATGTGAGTTTGGTAAAAAAAATCTACAATTTAGTGATGAAAGTTAAATAATCCATCATTATCATGAAGCTATTTTAGAGGTAAATTAATCCTCATTCATGGTTACTTCTTAGAGTCTATAGAAAGAAGTAGTCCAAGAAGGCCATCTAGAAATACACAAATACCATACCTTTATGTCATCTATATTGAATAATGTGTTCCCACTAGTACATTCCAGAGTCACATATCATATAGTTTTTTATATTTACCCTATAATTTGGATGTGTGTCGAGATGCTCAAAGATAGAATTAATGTCTTTTATCCATGAATCAATGGCGTAATGATTGCCCTCCCCTAAAAGGATGCCAGATTTTTATTTTGTTACTCAAAGGTAATCTATGACTTTGTAGTGGAATATCAACAAGTACAATATAAAAGATTCATGAAACAAAACAAATAGTCTCAAAATTGAGCATCTGCGCCTTATGGAATATCAACAGGTGGTTCCTCAGGTGGCATCTTAACAAGTATCATGGGTGGCCTAGGCCCCATTAAATCAAGAGCGGTCACATCACCTCTTTACTCGAATACATTATGAGGTCTTCATGGGGTAAAATCTCGAAAATATCCAATATCACACCACATATAGGGTTTAAATAGTTAGGGAAATCGATAATGAAATGAAAAAAGTACAAGGCCTACCTATGGACATGTAATCACCCTAAGACTACTCCGATGTCTAGGTCTAGGATATGAGGTAACACTAATATATTAGAGATACTTGTACCAAATTCCACTACTAAGGATGGGTAAATCATAATGGATTCGTATGACACTTCTAATGTGTCAAACTCTTTTTTAAGATAATGTTCATTTTGCTACATTTTTTGTTGAGTTATGTATTTAAACCATTATAAAAGGTTCGACTAGATGGATCTTTATTCCCATTTATAATATAACATACACCATATAAATTGGATTGTGTTTTATATTTTAATCATAACCATAACTCATTCCATCCCATGAGACCGATAAACCATGGATTGACATTCTATAACAGATTAATTAAAGAGTCTCCCTAATCCTATGAAAGAAAATAATGGTAGGTTATGGAAGGAATCTTAAGTGTTATTTTTTGATCATTCGTTTATGGATAATTTTAATATTTATATATATAATAATCATATAAATTCATCACATAATAATCAAGGAATCATAATAACTAAAGCAACATAGACAGTGCATGTAGAAATTAAATATAGCATAGAATAATGCATGACATGTATTACCTATGGTGCCTAGTATGATGGATGATTCTATATTTCGTCATATTATTATGGTATTGTTTAATATATACCATTAAGATAATAATAATGAAAATAATGTGTGTCAGCCAACAATGAAATCCACGAAACCGTAAAAACTCATGCAATATTAGTATGTACTCAACCCTAGTAATTTGGGATTCCAATGTACGTGGGCTAGCAACTCTTAGGTAAAGATAATTTCTAAATGCTCATATACTATAATCCTGTCTGTTCAAAAATATTATGCCCAATGTAAAGTAACATCTTATTCCTTATTGTAGAATCCTTATCAAGATTCCACATAATATTGCACTAATATGGTGGCCACAAGACATGATGTTTGCCTCCCTAAACACCAAAGGCTTCTGACTATCAGTGAGGAACTTGGGTGTGTCTTTGGGGAGACTATTCCATAAATTATTAAAGAGAATAATATATATATATATATTTGAGAAATTGAAAATGAAGACACTATATTACAAGCCTAGTAACCCATTGTAGAGGATGTAGTGAAAATAGTCATATAGTAGCAGAACCAAAATAAATAATCATGAATTATGAAATTAAAATATGAATAATAAGGATAATAAACATAAAAAATATGAATATGATCATGGTACAATAGCTATATAAAATTAAGGAAATGATAAACTACAGTGAACGAATATAAAACATACTATACTAAATACCAAAAGTCCAACAACGTCTATAACTTCTATCACTAGGGAAGGATTATTAATCATCCCCTAAACTAAATCCTAAAACAATCAATCAAAATTTATAAGTTTCACACATCAATTTATCTATACAAGAATTCATGAAGTCTGTTTCAGAACACAAGGTTTCCTAAGGAGGGTGTGAACTATAATCCCAATAGTCCACTAACAGAAATCTCTATATCAAAATATTTTGTGAAATATAAAATAAATATTCAGACGTTGATAATAATTTAAAGAATAAAATAAATAAATACGTACAATGCACTAGGTTCTATAAGGGACACACATCCAATTATTCCTACTTTTTTATAATCTGGTGAGTATGAACAAAGGTATGTGGATGGATCAAATTGACCAAAGAAATTTATATATAATGATAGGTCATCCTGAGGATTGTGAGTAATCATGGTGGAAACATCCTTGAATTTCTGATCTCAATGATTCCATTCTTAATTGAGTTTCTTATTTTCATTTAAGAAGGCACACCCAGATCCCATCCAAGGTTTTTCTTGTGGGACCCCATTTATCTCTTTATGGGATCTGACTATAACCAATGGCATAAGAGTCCATACAAGGTGACCCTTGTATTATATCTCATGTTTTACTCTAGTAACTATGTTATATCATTGAGAGTAATCATTAGAGTCCATACATGGTATCACATATATGGGACCAAGTCTCTCTCATTTTATAGTACAACCAACTCACCACCAAGACTTCTATGGGGTATCCCCTTGGGAATTTATGTTACAATTTTGGAGGTAAAATAGATAATTCATGGTGATTCCATCCCATAAATAGCAAGTTACTCTCTTGATGTGTTTATATATCAATGGAAAAATATATCTAAGTCAAGATATAACTATCAAATACATCGTTATATCGAAACCCCTTATATCATCCTTGACTCGAATGAGATGATATGTCTAGGTTAGTAAATCCATAATTTTTAACAAGAAATAATTTATAACATGATTTAACAATATTTCAATTTTATTATGTCATGAAAACTATTTACGACATAAGGGGTAATTCATAATCTTTTTTAGGATTCACTTAGTCCAACCATTTCATTTTTCACATGTAATGTAGGGTCATAACTCGTGGTCCATCACCCTATCCAATTAAATTCATTATCTCTATTAATTAATTACATCGGCATGGACCACATGGTGTGGTTATCTATTAAGAACAAAATGGAGAAGGGGACTATAAGGTATAAAACAACAATTGGCATGGAATAATTGATGGATATCAAAAAAAGGGGTTTATTCACAAATATCTATGATTTTTTTTTGGAATGTAAGGGCTTTCAATTTAATTTATTTAATGAAAGATATACCTCACCCTAATGTTCATTCTCGTAGAACAATATTGAATTATTCAATATGAATTAAGATAATGGGAAATAACCGAGATAACCTACCATAACCCCATAGTACTTCACTCATCTAGTGTCGGCCATTGATTCCAGCTAGATTGTTAGATATCAATTAAATTCTCAAACTCTTTGAAAATAGAGAAAATGATGTCTTACCAATATAGTGTCACATAGAGGAAGAGAATAATGAAATAGGAGATAGAAGAATAATGTGAATACATCTTGCACTATGATGGATCCGATGACTTGAATTTGGTTGATGAATGAGGGAGATATAAAAAACATTATGTGCAGGATGAGAGGACATAACCTATGAGTGAGGAGAATAAACCACTGGATATGAATTTAGGAAAATAAGGTATTGAATAAATAATCCATTAATAAGGAAATTTGAATTTAATACACATATATTGGGGATTATATTTAGATAGAATTGTTTTCCTAACTATGTGCAAATAGTGCCTCAAAACACCATCTAAAGGGAGCCCTCACATAAGAAAGGCTCCATTTTGGTTAATCTTGTGTAGCACAGGAAAATTCACCTATTATGAAATAAATGTGTCCCATAGTGTAATTCTCTTCGGTTATGATGGTTATAGACAACCCATGAATCCCATAGCATCCCATTATCCTAATCATGACTATTAGACGAATCATGAAGGTTTAGTGGCATTTTTTCTACTAACAGTGTGGCCTATTATTATTCTTAAAACATCACAGATCTAGGCTCTGAACAGTACTTAAACAATTTGGGGACATACATGATTCAATTTGGAATCATTATTAGGGATAATCATTTGAAATTTAACAAAAAACAAATGTTTTTTACTGTTGATATATGTTTGGAGGTTATAAGCTGAGCTCTAGACTATTGAAAAAAATATAATTAAACCCCATAATCCTAAAAAATGTATATGGTTGTATCCAATTAGTATCAATTCATACCATAGTCTATTTATATATAATAGGATACCTCCAAGTTGTGTCACACACACTATGGATAACCATGTGTCATTCTCGATGGATCTAGAGTTCCCTGTGTGGAGTGTTTATCAATTTCTATTTTAAAAACCATGATAATATTGTCATAAAACCATTTAAAATAAACAAATATAATCTTCTGGGTTTGAAATATATTTTTCTTAACTCACGGAAATTCCATTTTCAATGAATAAATAGCATTTAAAATAAACCCATTCCCTTATCAATTTAAACAAATGATATTTCATTTCAAATATCAAGTAATCAATCACAATAATAAGTATTTCCATAATTTCTAATTCTTGGATACATCCACAAACCATAAGTACATAGATAACCTAACTACCATTGATAACTAGAATTGGAAACAACAAGATATACCTTCAGAATAGAAGGAATGAAAAATATTGAAAAGGATTGATAGAAAAAACTATATAATTACCAGTCCATAGACAATCCACATCCTTAACCAAAAAAATGAATAATGAGATGGAACACATATAGGGAGAATAGAAATCCAACCACAATGGTGATCAATCATAGAAAAAATTGGTCTTTAGTGAAAGCATTCACCAAAAAATCCATGAGTGATCTGTGGGATGAGAGAGGCTTGCTTCCAGCCTAATGAAATATATAATTATCAGATCCACCACCTTAAATCTACCACTTGTGAAATATTCATAGTGATTAATTCCATTACACATCATGTAACTACTTAGGATGATATACTAAAAATAGTCCGTGAGATTTTTAAATAAAAACTGATATTTTTCACTTACACAATGTGTAACTACTATAAAGAAAGTAAATCATTCATTACATGTTATCAATTCATATCTTCTTCCATGAAACAATTATGTGGAATATACTTTACAAATACAAAATTTAAGAACCCAATAAATAGTAAAAAAAAGTAAGTATTATGTTCAAAATTACAACAAATGCCTAAATTCACAATTAAAGGTATCCCACCAATTTCATGGTTAGTAATACTAGAATAATTAAAATGGAACTCAAAATAAAATATTACAGCATACCATACATAATAGTAAAGAGGTGTTACATTCCCCCACCCCCATAAAATAATTATGTCCCTAGAATGTTCTCATGATCCTGGAACGAGAGAAAGAGAAGTCCACTATTTCCTCATCAACAACTCATGCTCATGTGTCTTGTGATGATCATGTCCATGATTCTACATCACCTAATCTAGGGGTATCATTTAACCATTTGGTACCTTATTGCATGTATCTATAATATAAATTATATTCTCAACCAAAGTGGTATCATGTTCATTATTTACGTAATCGCACTTAATATATTTGAAGGATCTAGTATATACGTCCTTGACTGTGAAAGATGAATCGCATCATCCATAGAATTTAAATTGGATGGAATGTCCAACTGGTAGGACAACCTCCATAGTCTCTAGACGATCTCATTGGGGATAACAAACCTCAGTTCCAACTTACTATACATAACAAAATGATGAAGTTCCAAGGGAGGTGAAAAATTGAGAATAAACTTATCAAAACCCTCAAAATCCACCGATCTATGAAAACAATCTACATATGATTTTTGATGAAATTTATCTATGATCAAAAGCATCTAGATCAACTCCACAATCCCTATTGCATACTTCAATAAACATATCCCATCCATGGAAATTTTTTCCAACTCTTCCCAACACATGGTATATCAACATGGACGCATTTACCAACCCTCAAAGGGAACTATCGATATTGTTGTATGATTTTGATGGTTATATGAATACTAAATGTAATGAAATTAATTATCTAATGGTCGACCGAAATAAAACACATAAGGCGTGGTCCAATCCTCAAGAACAACGATAGCCTTATCTGTCTATCAATCCATCTATGGATGATAAGTCTTTATAGATTTCAACTAGGAATCCATTTTCTATTTAAAACGATTACATAATCTGAAAAATAACATCAAGAAACTTTCTGATACAATCATAGATGGAACCTAGTGAAGAATCATATTTTATCAAACAACAAATTCCACAATCTCATCCACAATTGTGTTTTTCATTATTGGAATGAAATGTATTAATTTAGTCTGTTTTTTGATAATCACTAATATCACATCCTTCCAACTATGATTATGAGGTAAACCAATAATTTAATAAATGAAATTTCATACCACAATAATACAAGAATGTGTAATGTCCAAAACAAACCTGGAGGTCTCTAGTGTTTGTCTTACCTCTTTTACAAGTGAGACACGATGATAGAAAATCTACAATTGATCACCTCATCCCCGATCAACTATATATTTCTCAAATAATTGAACATCGTTATTTCACTTTGGTTCATGGACCACCGTAACCAATTTAAATTATCTAACAACTCTTATATTAGGGATAAATGATCAATCTACATTCTATTAAATAACATAACACTAATGAGTTACAAATACCACTCTCCTAAGGTCTCACCACTATTTATAATTCCTCTTTAGGATCAAATCTCATAATTTTTATCTCCTAATGTTTAAATTGATCATAAATAGATGAGTTTTAAAGTTAAAAATCCCTGAACAATTTTATTCCAACCATCTTCGTTCCCAATATCATCTCATAATGAAAATTCATTACTGTCAACACTTCAATTGATTCCATCACTACTTGGATTGGTACTCTATTACATATCATATTGTCAACTATATTTCTTTTCTTGGGGTTATATACAATATCAAAATCAATGTTTTGGGGATATTCAACCCATAGTCTATATAATATGTTTATAATTCATTAAGTTAAAATCTACTCCAAGATTTTATTATCAGAATAAAATATAAATTATTCCTAGAAATGTTACTAATGAATTTTCTTGAGTTCATGTATAACTATTTCCAAATCAAGATAGAGGTTAGGGTATATCCTCTAATGAGTTTATAATTTTTTGGGACGCGCATGACAATAAAAATTTCCCTTACATCAGGACACATCCCAACACAGTACCTATTTAATCATATAAAACATAGTAACACAAACCTTGTTTGGATAGAATCAACACGGGTGCTGAAGTCCACCTCCCTATGATAAAAATTTGCAACTGAACAACCCGGTTTAAACTGAATACTCTCCCATGACATCCAATTATAGGGTGTGATATTACAAAGATAATAATAAAACTCAAATATAATAAAAAAATACATAAAAAGAGAGTATTAAGTGGAAATAAGGATATATATATCTAATAAATAGGATAATCTAGAATGTAAGACTGTTATAGACTAACAAACCTCTATTTTACACAATATTTCCCCCAACCCAAAACAATGACATGTAGAGAAGCAAGAATAATATATAATTCTCTTTCCATTACTTATATTATTCCAAAAATAGGTCTTCATCTACCAAAGGGATGAAGTAGGGTGTGAAAAATAAAGACCAAAATAAAACAACCAAATAATATATAAAAGTTATAATATAATGTCTTTACAAGGTTAACTTTATGAGAATATAGTTTTACAAAAAAAATTACAAAAAAAATTGATAAAATTTCTTAAAATTTCCATGGTTTTTCAAAAAACTGAATATCATTTTTTTCAAGTCCAGAAGAATTAATTTCATGAAACATAATAAGTAAAAATATCGAATATAAATTTACATGTCATCCAACATCCATGAAATAGTAGTACTTGTAATAAAAAAACCAAGATCAACAACGAACCATCTGGTAGAGCTCTATCATATATGATAATATGTACTATACTCTCCCATTACCAATAGAGGCATTAGGTTGGACCCAAATAATATCATATCCTACAATATTCCATCGATATAAAAGAGGCTACCACATAGTGGTGTCACACACACAAATGCTACAAGTGTATCATTCTCGATGCACCCATAGATACCAAGGGGAAATTTTTTTAATTTATATTTTAAAATACATGCTCACATTTTTATAAAACCATTTCAAATACATGAGAATCTGTTTATGTTTTGAAAAACAATTTTCTCTCTAATCAAGTGAATTTTATTTTCATAGAAAAACACCTTTAAAATAGAATCCCATGGACAATTCGATTTCAACACATGAAATTTCATTTTAAAAATTAAGAAATCAATATTAACAATATGAAATTATAAAAATTAGAATTATTTGACATATACATCTACCTATAGGATGTAGAAAACCTAACCACCTTTGATTATAGGGATTGGAAAACACACCATTGGATTTAAGAATAAAATGAAAAAAATGTTATTTAAAATTATTTATAAAAAAAGAAATCCAATTAAAAGTCTATATATAACCCATATATGAAGAAAATTACACAATGAAACACATACACATATATGACCAATCATAACACAATTGTGATCAATTACTGAGTGAATCAGTCTCGATGGTAAGGTGTTACCTAAAAATTCCTAGCTAAATATCCCGGTTGAGAGAGGAAAGCTTAAGGCCAAATGATACAGATAATGAACCAATACTATAGATTAAAATAAAAACTCCTGGATTTCAAAGGGTATATAATTCCATTTCATGTCATGTTTCTCTTCACGGTCATATGCACCAAAAAACCCCATCACCATTTTAATTAAAAACTAATATGTTTTCAATAAATGGTGTTTACCTATCACAAAATGTGTAACTCATTCTTCACATATATTAAATTAACACCTTATTCATGGTAATAATTACATTGTGTGTACATCTCTTACATGGACGGTATGTACGAGGAAAGTATCCCAAAAATGTTCATTTTACTTTGAAAATTCAATCAATTCCCTACCATAACTGTTATATTAATCCTCTAAATTTCAAGATTTCTGATACACACTAATAATAAAGTGAAACAAAATGAATTTATTAAATCATACAATAAAGATAGGTAATTGGTGTTATGATTAGAGAGAAGAATACTGAAACTAATAAGCATATAAAAAGGGAAAATATAACCGTAACATAAAAAAATTATAGATGAAATATATATACTGAAATATGAGCTTATATGATTCAATCAAGGTTATTCATATTTAATGGGTTTCTAAACAAATTATATATTAAATTAATTTATTAAACTGGTCCATTTTTCCCTTTTTCATACTTTTAATTATGTGATGGAATATTTATTGAACTGCACACAATTTTGGGGGCCTAGTGATCCTTAAATTTTTATTATGAAATTAGGAAATATATATAAGCCACATATATGAAATTTGTCAAAAATAATTGTACATATCCAAATTTGAGCCTAATATAGGAAATTTGAGACCATGGTTTATTCCAAAATGATGGGTATATATAAGGATTGACCTATGTTTGGATGGTGTTTGATAACTTTCTGAGGTAACGATTGGCATGTGCATTAAGTGAATTTACTGATCTAATTTATTTATTAATTTAATATATCCAAACTACAAATCCCTCAACAAATATTTCAATAAAACTAATTTTCTAGGGTTATTTGTATAAAATTTTTTAGATTTAAGGGAAAGAGTAGAGCATTCGTTTTTTGAAGGATAGACATCAGATGATGAATAGATATCATATTGAGTTGGATTGAGAGCCAATGAACGTAGTTGGTCTTCACCATCATTGTTCAAATAATTCATCCCCGAAAATTGATCCAAAATCCTGGTAGGGATCATCTACCATGGATTATGATATTTTGACTAAAATATTGAGCATGGATATTTTTATACACTTTGTATTTGTATATTTCCACCATCCGCATGAGACAATTTAATTTGTTTATATCATTTATTCATCAAATATTATTTTATTCTCCCCATTATCCCTAATTTAAGATTATTTTCCACGAATTATTTGATGATGATAATTTCACCTTTTTTTCATGTCCTTTCATGCACCCATTATTTGTGTTCTTCCCCATTTTCCTCTAGGGTCATAGTTCAAAATATCTAGTTTAGGTTAATGTGTGACTGAATCCCACTATTCATTTATGTTTGGAAAATGATAGAGGGATCAATGTTTTTGAACATATTAAAATATATAATAGGTTATAAGAATGGATTGGGGATCTAGAGATGTGATGGGTGATGGGATCCTCATGTAACACATGGAGAATCATTGTGGGGGTAGTTGGTTTCTGATTTCTAGCCATCGAAGAGTATAAATTGAGAACCGGAGGAAAATCACACTGGTTCCAGTTGTTCCAATGGTTAGATTCATATTTGTGGGTGTGGATGTACCTAACCTCATGAAAAATATTTTTTTTGAGAAACAATCAATTATATACTGTGTAATCTGATTAACACACACCTTGTTTTACCACCAAGCTATGAAACTTGGGTTTTGGGGAAGTTAATGATCACAATTCCTATGGATGGACCCACACGTAATGTGTACATCACCAAGTGGAAAAACCATTTACCATCCAAAATATATTTTTGACTATGTATGGTCATTCATTACTTGTTTATTGGGACTACACAAGCATGACACGACTCATAAGCATGACTAGGCACACCGCTTTGACCCCATGTAAAATTATACATTGTGCACCATTTATACATGTCGTGTAAATAAACATGGACTCCTGATATGTCTTACGTATAACACAACCTAGTTTCAAGGTAGGACCAAAAACTTTCGGGACCCCATACACATTTTAAACCCCTATTCAGATATTCCACCATGAGTATCCCCTTCCTCTAAACTCAGATTATGGCCCATGAAAATCCTATCATAATTTTTTAGCATTGAATTCAATGGTATCCTATATACTGGATTTTAAGATCATATATTTAATATTCTTATGGTTATTATTATTTTGGAGAGGCTTGGTGTTTATAGTGATTGTGTTTGATCAATATACAGATGGAGGGGTTGGGAGCCCCCCCCCCCCCCCAATAAAAGAAGAGAATGGATCACCCATATTCCTCTACCTACTCAGTGTTACCCTTTAATACAATAGGTCATGGTACCTCTACATACTAAGTGGAACCCTTCAAATGCACTGGTTTGTGGCTCATCTAACAAATCAGTGGAACCCCCCTAATACACTTAGGTGTGGGTCCTCTACCTATGAAGTGAGACCCCCTGACTCACATGGTAGTCTCCTATGAATTTTTTGTGTAACCACCCTTTGTTATTTTTTTGGGTCATTGACTTATGTAGTGGAACACCCATGATGCACTAAGGGGTGAGATATCTATATAAAATTTAACAGCCCCTTAACCTATTAGGTAATGAGTCATCTCTCTACTTAGTGTAAGCCATTAATGAATTAGGGTGTGGTTCCTCTATATTCTGATTAGGACTCACACAGAATCATTATGGTGTTGTTACTATATTGTATAATGTTCATCATCCACTATATTATATAGTGGATATGTGTTATTTCTACTCACGCCTACCTTAATTGTTACACATGATATTAGGAATCAGATATGGACCCTTTGGGGTTATTTTAAGACTCATCGACCTAGTATCAACTGTGAGATATAGATCCCCATTACCTATAATCTATGTTTTATTATATATATATATATCAATGGTGGTATTTATTTCCCTCTTGTTATAGTTTGATCTAAACATTACTATATCTTTATATTTATTCTCTTCGGGTTTTAGGGGCATCCAAATATATATGTATATGCTCAACCCAAAATGGATTTTTTCTATCTGTTTTATTTTAAATGAAGATGATGTATAGTTCATTGATGACATTGGTAGAGAATAGTGTTACTGGGGTTATTATAAATCACATAGTTGTAATTTTTAGATGTTAAGATCCATTCTATCAAAAATTTCATTACACTATTTTTTTATTTGGGAATTCATTTCTAATTAGTTCGGAATTTTATCACCATTGTTTATAGGTTTTATTTTCTCATACACAGATTTATTTATAATATGTTATTACATTCATGGTCTACTCTAGATGTTACAATATTTCATCGGTTCTCTATGCTGTTTCATGAAAATTGTGTCATGCATGAATATAAATAATTTACTAAAATGACACTAATTTTATATTGTTCCTTGTTTTCACTAATTTTCATACCCTAACCAATTGAATTTGTTCATGGGGTTGTCATGGCTTGGACTTCCACTATCTATGTGGCCTGGGTGGGTCAGGTTTTTTCATACATGTATCAGAAGTGTTTCATCCTCAAGTCGTTGGTTGGGTTCGAAAAATTATAATTATCGGAATGTAAATTAGGGAGATTTTTTCATAGTTTCTTGAGTGTGGATTTTAGGCTAGTGAACATATTTATTATGAGGATGATGATGTATCCATACACCATGACTATGAATAAATTCTTATTACCCTAGCATACCAAGACATAAGTTGATGGGAGAAAATGTTACCTTAATCGAAGTGGATTGATTAATTTTACTTTCCTTATTGAGTGACCTCCCCATATATTATCATTTACAAAGGTACATCTACATTACCAATGAGATGTCTATATGACAATATTCAATATGAACTTCTAGGATGTTTCATAAAAAATAACAGTTTAGGGATGAGGTCATAGTTTAGGGAATCTGTAATGATGTGTTTACTCTAGGAATTAATCAATATTTAATACCACATATTGAGAAATTCATGGACACATCATTTGTGCACCAGGAGGTTTATCATCCACATGTTGAGATATTAATGGATCTTGTAGGATGTGATAGTGGTACACAATGAATTAATGTGAGGCATGATTACCAAAAATAGAACACTGTGGTTTTAGGATGAAAAATAACCTTAGGAAAATAATGATTCTATTGATATAATGTTTTAGTTTTTGTGGGGATAATCCTAGAATATTTTATCTTACCTCTAGAATGTGCCACATGTGCAGCATAATGTTCAATGATTTTCACTTGTTACTTCTCATCCATCATGTGCTATTAGGTAGTGTTTCAATATCGGTAACTTCAGAACCAATCTCATTGTTTTTCCTACCTTCCATCCATCCCCACCCTGTTATATCTTGGTTTGCTATCCATGACCATTTTCCAAGATTCTATAAGGATTACCTATGTAGATCTCCTCATATATCCTAGACTCCACTCTTCCCATAAATCTCAATGAAGTCCCTCATAATGTCATGAAATTTTGATCTTCCTGGTTTTTTGTTCCAAAATGTATAGTTTAAATCATCAATTGACTGTATTAAATGGAATCCATTAGTGAGGATTGTTCTAGACCAACTGTCACTCCCTTTATTCACAGTGATTATTGATTCTTGGAATCTGACCTCTTCATATAGTGTATCGGTTTTCGATAATTTATCCTTCCTCATGGTCTTGGATTCAATGGGATATTTTATTCAGGCATGGATCAATTACCCTAGAGTTTTTTGGTTGATTTATTTTTGATTTAACATGTTGGTCTATGGAATCCTAGTTAGGTAATTATTCTTATCATGTGGTGGTATAAATCCATTTTCCTAGACTCCCTCTTCTGTTCTAACAAAAATCTAATATAAAGGATATTCAATACATTATTAGTGGGTTTTTATACAAGGATGATAGAACTAGTAATTATGATGAAGATCTTTTTTCCCATATTTCTATTAAGTTATACCTTGCTCCCCATTTTTAGATCGCATTTTTCTCCATGTAATGGAATATTTTCCCTGGAATCAAGTGATCTCATTCCTGGTGTTACCCATGTACTATTTGGTATTCCACCTTCAATTCAATTAAATGTAAATATTTAGGAAATGACACTAGCGTGGTCATGATATTTAATAGGCAACTAGAAATGGACTAACATTCTCTCCACAATCTAGTAATCATTTCTCTATACCGGTCATAATTCAAGAGCATGATTATAGCAAGGTCCAAGTTCTCCCTAGATAGGATGAACAACAAATTCATTTCCCAAAACTTGTGACTTCATATCCTTTTCAAGATATTAATCCCCCTTCCAGGGCCTTATTGCTTCATAATAATTTGATCTAGTAACCATCTTTCATTAAGATTTCTTCTTCAGTTTTTTATTTTATTTTTCTACAGCATGGTACTAATATCGTTGAAAGTCTACGAAGTTTTTCACAACCATTCAGGGATCCATGACAATCTATTCAATTTTCGAATCACATAGTTTAGGCCAATCGGGTCTTATAACAAGGCCAATGGTCTCTCCCTGACGTTACATTGCCTAAGGAGGTTCAGAAAGAATCTATTCAATGAGTAAAATTTAAACCACAATTTCACGAAGGAAACCATCATAATGTATCCCACTAAAATATGGTTTCCCCCCTTATTCTACATTGAGTAATAAGAGAGGGATAAGACCTTTCATAAAGGATTTTTCTCCTAACTCATCTAATATTTCTTAGGTCAATGGTTTTCGCACATGATCATAGGAAAAAAGAAAACATGGGTGATATTATTCCCATCTAGAATAGGATAATCTACCTATGGAAAAATATAGTAAACCCAATATTTAGTGATTACAATGCTCATTTTGTATTCGTGGTGATTGGGTGACCGAATGAATATATTTTTTTTGTTGACAGAAATCCAGAATTACATGGTATCCATTTTTGGAATTCATGAACCTAAGAATGAATCTTCTAAAATTTGTGAATTTTCATATGGAATCATAATGCAGTTCTACAAGAATTATAGATACAGAACCATAAATTTTTAGATCTTTTGGAAATTTAATATCATAGTGGATCTATTCCATGATATAAATAGTCATCAATAATAATGTGTGTATTGGTTCATGTAATTATTTTCTTCTTTATTTATGGATGTTCTGATGCACAAAAAGAGATATATTTTGGCATAGTCTTCAAAATTATGTTGCAGGTGATTACCTATAGAAATTGGGTTAGGATTCAAAGTCATAAGTGATCAAAAATAAAAAAAAGAATACGAGACATTCAATGTAAGGCTAGTATGGACTTCGTCCAATTCATAGCGAGAACGGGTGTCATGGATATGGGACTTATAGGTGACCAAGTCACATTGATTAATAAAAAATGTGGGTTCCACCGCTCATGGGGTTTTCTTGATAGATTCTAAAAACATATTCCTAATATTAATACTTATACCAGTGCTAAGGTCTTACATATGGTTCAAGGCATATCAGATCATTCCTTCTCACTGATCTAATTGTCTCCCATCTAGGTGAACAATTATCGTTTCATTTTCTCTCACCAATGAGTTCGGTTACCACGGTTTAATTAGACTATTTCCATCATAATGGAATTCATGTATATTAATTCATAATAAGCTGATACATCTTCAATGCCACCATTAGTTTTGGGTGAAGTAGAACCCCCCCCCCCACCCCCGGCATGAACTCCATGGATATTATAAAAAAAGAGATTAACCATCTTGAATAAACACTAAAATAAAAATGGAATTACATGATATTTTTGCAGCAATCCAAAAAAAAGATGCAATGGCTGAAATGATGTTGCAGTAAGAAAGTGAATCTTAGGATAGCTCAAGGATAAGTTGACACTGAAAATGTGATATGAATATATCATATTTATATGCATGAATAAATGAGAAAATGAGCATCATTAAGCCAAATATTATACTTGAGGATGGCTCTTACCTCGAAGATCAGGATATCAGGGATGATGTGAATAAATCTAATTTTAAGATGATTCTTGGGGGGCCCAACCCCTATATGCATGATGGTTTCCCAATAAGAGATGAACTGTTTGTGGAGGTGATCCCTAACTCAGTTTCCATGGAGGAAAGCAAGACCAAGGAAGTATTCCCTAATGATATATAAATTTATGAGGCTACGATGGGATTAAAACTAGAATGTTACCCAAGTCCAGATAGATATATAGGATCTTTTTGTAGTTATTTTTTATCAGTGGTTAGGAAATATCATCTTATTTCTATCAAACACTTCTTCCATAGAGGGTGAATCCCTCTTGTTGATTATGTGACAACCCCTTTGTTCATTCCCAAAATTATAGGCTCATTTTATAACAATAAGTACTTGATGGTGAGAATGTTTAACATTACTTATAATGCCTTTTCTAGTCTTATTAATTCATGATTTTAGCCTATCTAACACATTGGATTTCTGAGGAGAATCATGGATTTGTCAAAGTCCATATTATCTTGGGGAATATCTCTAGCCCAATAGAATATTGGTGGACTCTATCTCCGAGATCATGGATCAAATATGGATGTAAAACTGATATCGATAAAGCATATAATAGTCTTAAATGGATCATTATAATCAATGTTCTAGTAGGTATGGGTTACTCTTCTTGGGATTTTGATTTATTTTTCAGGTGATTTTGTTCTTCTGAGTTGGATATGTTTTTATGGGAAGTAGTCATTTTTTCATCAAGGAAAAGTATGGATTATGTTAAGGTTAATCCGAATATTCAATAATTTTTATACATTCCCAAGATTTCATCAGGAAAAATTTTAATAGAAGCATTTATAATGGTTTCATTCTTCCTTTCTGGGGAAAACTGAGTGCCCAATACATCTCTCATCTTTTTATTGGGAATGAAAAAATTATTTTCCTAAATTAAATCAAAATATCAATTCATAGTATCAGCATGGTCCTTGAGGAGTATTTTAATTTGGAGTATCTATATCACTGATAGAGGAAAGTGTAGTCTTTAATTTCCTATAAAATTTTCTAGTTTGCGATTTTATTCTATATGCTACAATATATCAATGTAGATAGTGATCATTCTTATGTAATACCATGGAACCTGCATTTCAACAGGTGTACTCCACATAAAAAAATATCAAATTATGAGTAGGATAAGAGACAATATACTGAACATGGAAAAAAAAATTATCCATTGGAGGAAGAATTAAACTAGTTGGAAGTGTTCTATCAGCTATTCCCATTCATGCACACTCACTGGTTAAAGCCCCAAAAATAGTCACATATAATACTAATAAATTATTGGCGGTTTTTATTTGTTATTTTGTTTTAGAAGGTTAAAGACCTTGGTAATAATGGGACATAATGGAAATTCCATCACATGAATGGGGTATCAATATAAGGGACCCTTTTGACAGCCTTTGTTTCATTCATGCAGAATTAACATTGGATATCAAGGAGGAATATACCCTTTGGGGTTTGTTCGTGGAAACCATATGCATTGTATGTGCAGAGGGGTCATGGTGTTTTTGTTCCCCTAATTTTCCTATGATTTTTCTTCATATATTGTCCCATGAATCTCTTTTCTAATGAATTTTGGGGATTGGGGACATTCGTTTTTTGAATCATAATTTTTCTGGGTCAGAGCGTGGATTCACTATTTTCTCATTCCCTAATATAAAATTCTGTTAAGCAAAGGTTTATATAGATGTCTCCAAGGAATTACTATTTGAGAACCAACAAAATTTATTTGATATCATTGTACTAAAATTAGAGGAATAAAGCTGAATTTTCATGTCCTCTTTTTATAGGAATTTTCTCCTTAAGGTACTTTTGTAGGGAGATTTTATGTCAGTACAAGGCTTATGGTTGGAATGAGATTATTTGGCTTTAATTAATTCTTTCCAATTAAAATTTGTTAATATAAATAATAATGAACCATTCCATACCAACCAATGATAAAAAATATATGGGTATTCTCTTTCAGTCTAGATGCATAAGACAAAGAAACCCACAAGAGTAGACATCGAGAAATCTGTTCATTGCCCTTACACAGGAAAATGAAATCAAGATCTTATTTGGTGATTTCATCTATATATCCTACCTGTATAATAATGAAAATACATTCTTGGATTATTGGTAACATGGTTTAGGGGATTTGGTCCACAAAAAGGTGTGGTAAATGGTTTTTTTACTAGTTTCTAATGTATATGGCATGCATGAATAAAAATTTTCCATGAAGGGGTGTGTGAAATTTTCACGATTGTTATTAATAGAAATTAGATTCTACTTGATGAAGTGGTGAATGATTCCATAAATTTATTTGTTGATCATATAATGAGGATTATTTATGAAATTTACCATTTGGAATATCCTCGAATAGGAAATACCTAGAAATGTGTATGCTGGATCACATCAGTTACTTGAGGAATATTAATCATCGATGACTCATATATATATGGTGAAATGTGTGGAGGGTGGGTGGTTCATGACTCTATGGGAGATATATTATTGTCTTTTACATATCACATTGATGGTTTTGTTATATTTATGCTCAAGCGATGGCCATTACCATGGGGTTTCATCTTTTCTAGGATAGGAACATTGATCTATTAGAGGTGTAAATAGACTCTATAAACCATGACAACTTCATTCAAGGATTTTGAATAACTCCATGGTCAATATGCTACATTATACTAAGTTTTAAAGGTATCTTTAGAAAGAACACCTTGGGATCCCACACATGTGACCAAGGAAAGATTTTTTCAGATCATACTACATCCACAACTATTCTAGGATTTGTTATTATCTTTTTTTGAAGCTCAAATTTAGTTAGGGCTGAATGGGGGATACATATTATAGGGAAAACCCTTTCGCTAAACTACTACATGAATCCTTATTTCTATTTTTGTTTATTACCTTTTTTGATATCTAGACTCTTCTATAGGATAAATAAATAATGATGAGGATGGTATGGTTTGAGTTCTCTTGATTGTGTGGACACTGACTGATTATACAATTTCTATGTGAATTAGTCTTTATCATTACTTGTGGTGAACCTAAAGGTAATATTTGATGTCACAATAATTATAGGTGAACATAATGGAATTCATGATGAGAGAACACCTTGGATTCCTGGTAATGCATACCCCCTTATTATCTAGTAGAGGGTTGGCATGAGACTGTGGTGCGAATGTCCTACTCGGATAGTACCCCACTCGATGTTCATCATGGTAGTGAAACTTATATAGGGAAAAGTGGTAAATTTGTGGATCCCTATGTTAGATATTTTTTGTGTGGCTTCATGAAAACAATAAATAAGTATCATTCCCTCACCAATACAACTTTTTTTTTTGTTTTGATCCAAATCCATACAAGAGAGTTAGTACCTCCCAATGTATATTGTGTTGAGGTGTGGAGGATGAGTTTCGTTGACTTTTGTGTATGTGTATGATTTTGGTTCCCCTAAATCTGAGTTGGTCCTATGTATGGTGAATAGGAAGGTAGTTGAAATAATGAGCTTAATCAAGAAGAGTATTCTTGTATGGTTTCTCATGTACGGTTTGAGCTATGTCATGTGTTTTCAAAACCCATATTCAGATTTTTCATAGTGTCATGCACCACATTTCTTATAGTGTATTCCTTATCTAGAACATTATGAATCTAGTGGAGGCACATTTAGATCCACCTTTATTAATTGATGATGTCCTAGAGGAGGGTCTATAATCACGAACATTTTACAGGTTTAGTGACCTAACTTTATGAGTAGAGAGTGCTTTCCATGATATATTTATATTTTTTATGGTGAGTATGTGCGATGTATTCTTTGTAATGGGTAAGTATTTTATTATTAATGACAAAATTACATGTACTGATGAGGGTTATATGACACCAGATGTGGTCTAATTTTATATCCCTTATTGGGTATGGAGTTATCCCAAGCAAAGAATGATGATATCATGTTTAGGGGGATACAAATTATTCATTAATAGTTGTCTACTATAACCCTTTTAAAAGTGGATGATATGATTATTTAGTTACTTGTGATAGTGGAGGAATTTATATATGTCTTCCCTAAGAATGGTTTGTGAGAAACTCAATTATTTTATATTGAGTTCTACTTTAACCATTACTTGGGATGGCCCGATATCAAACGTATCATATCATATGGAATTATATTGCTTTAATAGCTAATGGTGTAGTTGGAAGACCATAAAGAGATTTGTTTCATCATTCCTAGTGTTTCCCCAAAGTAATATCCAATTTATTCATGAATTAAGGGTGTGGGTTTATTCAACTTTTTGTTGATTATCATTTCTTCAATATGGTCATGATAAATAAAAATTATAACATTACAAAGATAGATGAACTCATTGACAAATTACATGGAATTATTTGTTTCTTAAATATCTATATCATGTATTTCTACCATTAGTTTAGGGTTTATACGGATCTCATTTTGAATATGGAATCTCAATAACACTATCAACATTATGAGTTATTGGTGATTCCATTAGGATTAAATAATGTGATCATTGTGTTTATAGATTTGATTAATCAGATCATCCATCCATCCATGGAATGATTTGTGGTTTTCATCATTGATGAAAAAAATATTTATTATAATATGTAATAGGAGAATGAATAGAATATGAGGGTGACTCTAGAGATACTCCAAGAGAAACAGTGTTATGTTAATCTTTTGAATCTTCACATATGGATTTGTGAATTTATCATTCTGAGGAATTTCAATTGTGATAATATTTTAGATCTTGATCCGGTGAACATTGATATAGTACATTCAAGGGATTAACCTATGATCATGTTAATGGTGAGGGGATTTATTGTCTTGGAAGCGTAATAAAAGAGGTGCATGGTGGAAATATCTATGATTGCATCACTTTTTACTACCCTAACATGAATAAATTATCTAGTTCCATAGACTGAGTAATAATACAAACCTTTCAAGATGTTGAGGACGAGGTTGACTAGTTTTCATGTGTATATACTACTTGAGGAGGGTGTGTATTATATAGTGTATTCTGTTTAATCTAGACATGAGCTACTTTTCATATTGATATAGATATAGGAAGTGGTATCCTATGGGTGAAATGAGTTGAAACCACACAAGAATAACTATCTAACATATGACCAAGAGTTCATATTAGTAGTTTTTTTGTTTGGAATACGTGGATACACTACCTTGTTAGAGATTATTTTACTGTATGCTAACACCAACAAAGTAGCTGGTTTAACATCACTCAATGATATATTATCCTATGACAGAGGAACTCGTTAGTGTTCTTATTGCTAATTGGATTGATGATATTCTAAACTCATATAAAGGGTATCGTTTTGGTATATTTTATTAGGGAAAATTACCATTACTAACTAGTGGAGGAATAATTTGATATTTTGTATTCTATGCAGCAAAAAACGTGATGAGAGGGGTGTATCTTTTTTTTGTGGATATTTTTTACACATTCACTTCCATAGTGTGTGAGGGAGGCATATTGGGGAAATATATATTGGGAGGTCCTTCATGACAATATATCGTTAAGATATTCAATAGATGGAGTTTTTGAACAAGGGGAGAACCTCATCCTTTTCAATGAATTGATGGTGGATCTAGTCATGATGTGAGATGTGAAAATTATTATAATTAATGATTCTCCTTTTTTTTACATACTGATGTGGATAAATGTAGAATAAAATTTAGAGGAAGTGTTTTGGGATTGGCATGCGGCATATCATAGCTGATTTCACCTCTTGTTGTCTCATATATCAATAGGTGACTACTAATCACCATGTTTTGGTAGGATTGGCATATCATCTAGGGATCATAGAGTGTAATTGGCATAGAATATACATATAATTTCTAATAGATATTTTATGGATTATATTATTCCATAATAATATATAGGTTATATTTAGATAACTTACCAAGATAGCACACATCCTTTATATATGTGATTTGAGTCTGGTGGAATGTTTGGGGATGCGTATATATAAGAGAACACACATCTAATAACCCTTTGTTGATGTTCATGGATATGATATTAAATTCTAGAAATAATTAATATACAATTCAAACACACTCACAAATAATGTATTAGTTTAGTGTCTTTGAAAACATGGAACACAGTCTTCTAATTTGGTGAATGATCTTCAAGACCAACCATGCAGATCATCCTCTTTAGTACCCCAACCTAAAACCAATATTTATATCATAAGTAAGATAAAAAATATAAATAGGTGAGATCAGATGCATATTAAGGGTATAAACACTAAATATGTAAGATTATCATGAAAATAATATTCATTGAACATGATTGTGATAATAAAATATCATACTCGACATATCAAAAATAGGGGAATTGATTTTTGATAGTTAAGAAGACATGAATCATATCGGTATCGAATAAAAAATATATGAGATAATATATTAATAGAAGACATAAAATTATGGAATACCGATAATATTGTAGATTTTTTAACATTGATAAATTTAAAAAGGTTCACTAGTTAAATTACAGACATGAAATCATTCCCTTTCATAAACACAACGACATGAAAAACTAGGTCAACACATAAAACTATGAAAATGTAAGATAGTTCCTCACAAAGAATTGCGCGCATGAAATCGGGCTCACACATAACATATATACCTCATCAGTAATCCTATTTTCCCCAATGAATTTGAGGGAGATATAGGTCCCACCCTTCTAATAATTGAATCATTATTATGTGTTCCACAGGAACAGAAATCATTCATCACTGCATAACTCGAGGAATATAATGGATTTAATTAAATATCATTTCATAAAATCATAATAAATTTAAAACAAATGGATTTCATAAATTTAATTATCATTATGAAACCATAACAGGGATATATATTTGAAACCTAATCTTATTATATAATTCTATCTTAGATGGAAAATAATTTTTATAGAATACATGAAAATAACTCTCATGAAAAATGTACTTTCTTCTTTGAAATGGTTTTCTACACTTAAAATTACATAAAATTTTAAAATAAAAGATTTTATTTGAAGAGAAAAATCAAGTCCTATGAAGGAAACATCATGTAAATGAATCATTATGAAAATTTAAAAAAAAAATCATGCCGTATATGTCAAAATAAAACACTCTTCTCATACTTTTGTTGGATAATTCAAAACTACATTGTAGTGAATACTAAAATATATTCCTTTTATACTGTTTAATAAAAACTTATAAAAAGTAAATATTTAATTAAAATAATTTAATAAGGAAAGAATAAATATTTTGGAGTACATATTAATGAAAAATGGTCTTGGATGATAAATATTATCTTGTACCTACATATATATAAAAAATATAGAATAATAATGAGATTTCAAAATTACTCATTAACCTAGATATGGGTTCCATAGTATGTGTCTAAACCTCCTATATAAGGGATTAAATAATTTCATTAACATTATCTACAATCATATTTTTTTTATGATATCATAATTGATTGTATTATTATTTATTTTTTAATAACATTATCACTCATCATTGAGGTATTAACTGTTTTATTTTCTTGCACATTTTTTATTAGGTATGTTCATGTTCCTTGTCCTAGGTTATAATTATATCATTTATAAAATGATATTTTTATAATTTATATCATATTTATCCTTTTTAAACATTTATATAATAATACGTTAATGATGATCTTGTAGAGTGAGTTGAATCAGAGCATGGAGATGGTTGGTCATACATACACATGTGCGACGATATCATTAAATTAATTATGTAATGAAATTGAAGTGGATGATATATATATATATATAAATTAAACATTCCATTATAATAATAATATATAGTTATTATTCCTATCATTATACCCATTAATGTAAGGTGGTGGTGAAAACCAGATTACCCCACGATGTGGAGATGACAAGTCATACGTACACACATGTGGTGATTGTATTTCGCATTGGATGGACAGAATGTGGTATATGGTTTTTCCATAATCCAAATAACATATATGAATATACATTATAATAGAGATATTACATAATATTGTATACAACTCATGAAGAGGAAGTATAAAAAGAAATAATTTTGAATGAATCTATAGAGGATATTACCTCTTCTTTGACGATCTTCCTCTAGATCTCCGGTTAAATAAACATGATTAGGTCTTTTAAGAAGGCCCAAAACACATGAATGTGAGAATAAAGCTGAGAAGGGAAATGGGATGGGGTTTTATGAGCTTTAATTCTCAATGTGAAATGAATTTTTGAGTTAGGATGTGCCCCTTTATAATAGTGGTGAGGGGTACATTTGGAATCTCCAAAAGAATAATAATTTAAAATATAGTCATAACACATTGAATGACCTCAATAATTTATTAGTTTATGAGATTTGATAATACAATGTTTCAATATCATCAAACATAATGTTTTATATATTTGTTATGTCATATTAAAACCTTATCATTTAAATTAACAATTATTTATTATATTTAATTTTTAAGTAAGGTAAAAAATATTTCGATATTAAAATGGAGAAATATTTTTCTATTTATGTAATTTAGACCATAAATGAATACTTTTATACATTTTTTTTACAAAATTATAATTATAAAATATTTTGTAAATATATTTTCTGATTTTTGAATAATTTGATAAAAAATTATTTTTATAAACAATCATTTCTGTCACTTTTGAAACTATTCAATTTGCTGATTTTAAAAATATCAAGATATGAATTTATCCAAGAATGAAATATATTATTATATACTTATTATGTAAAGTTAAACTACAAAATTATTTTCATATATTAATAATCCAAATTAAATTTATTGCAATATTATTAATGACATTAATTTTAAATTCTCATTAATAAAATAATTACTACACCTGTTTTGTGAAATTATTTGATATTCATATTTATTGTTTAAACTTAAAAATAAAATACCATAACAAATATATGTCTTCCATATCTCATATTAATAATTATAGTTAAATATTTATTTTTAAATATAAATAATGAAAAATGTTATATGTATTAAAATATGAACGTGGAAACTTTGACATCATTTAAAATAAAATATTATATGTGTCATAATCTTTTCCATATGGCTATAAATAGTCAATAACTAGACCCATGGATGATTATAGTTCCTATATACTCAACCAATAATATTTGGATAATTTTTTTTAGTCTTATAATGGTTATTATTATTTTAATAAAAATTATTTTATTGATTTATCATCAATTATATAATTTCTACATCATCAATATATAATCCTTTAGAGTAATTTTTTCCATAAAATTTAAAAATAAATTAAAATAAAAAATAATTATCATTCAAATTAGTATTTATTGTCAAATTTATATTTTTTATAACCTTATATTAATTATGTTCAAATTATTAAAATTTGAGTAAGATATATTTCGATTTTCATTAAATCAAATGAATTAAATATACTAATTTAATCCAAGTGGATTCCAAAGGATACCATTTTGACACAAATATGATTTATGTATAAAATCATGCATATAATGATATTTGGTTCAATATAAGGGTATCTTTTTAATTATTCTTTTACCTTAAATTACCTGATTTATCCTTTTATCATATTAATAAAAATTAATGAAGTTACAATTGATAATGATTAAAAGTAAAGGAAATATATTTAAATAATTTCGAAATTATGATTCCAAATAGTTATTATATTTTTTAAAAAAGAAAACATAAATTTTTATGTAATTATTTGAAAATAAATCTCGTTGTCCAGATTAGAAAATGAGTTTTAAAAGTTAAAAAATTTTCTAAGATTTAAATATTTTTATATCTGAATTCAAGCTAAAAATAATTTCAATGACCAACGTGATATTATACGATAAATCTATAATCTATTTATTCTTTATAAATAATAAATAATATAATTCAACCATATTAATTATTATGATGAAAAAATCACTTCAATAAAAATTTAGTATATTTTTACTATTAAACAAATTTTGAAAATTGTCAAAAAATAACAATTATTCATCAAAAGTAAATATTTATTCCCCATATTTGTTTAAGTAGTTTATGTTGATAAATATAATATAAAAATATGTTAAAAACATGATTCATAATTGGTCTGGTATCAAAAGTAGGACAAAATGTATTTTTTATAAATTATTTATTTTAATAAACCAATGGTATTTTTTTATCATATCTAGAAAAAATATAAGATATATTTTAAAAAATATATTGAATATATGTTACATATATATTTTATTAATAAAATTAATCAATAGTGATTTTATTTCTTTATAAACATTCCAATTTTCATGTAAATAGTTCTCCGAAAAAATTCCATTTATATAAAAAGTGTTTCGTTATAATTTTTAATCAATTTAACTGCAATAAAATAATTTTATAATCACTTGTAATGAATATTCTCTTAATTAAAAAAATATTGTTCATACCCACTATTATAGTGGCTAGGTTATAAGGTATCATAATAATATTTAGCGGTTCACTTAAACCTGATTTTGTTTCAAACGAACTCTCTCCAAAGAACTTTAAATTGTGTGTGACACAACCCATCCATAGTGTTACATATACCAAAACCTAATTTTGTGTTTTGGGTAGCTAATGGATATCTTCTTGTAGTAGAAAGAACAAGGCTAAAATGAATTAAGAAAAATAAAACAAATTAAAAAAACTATCTAATAAAAATCTATCATGTAACATTCTTCCCCATGTGAAAATTAATTTCACCCGTGGAATTTTTCTGGGATATAAAAGGATTAATACTTGAATGGTTCATTGATAGAAACCTGCATCGAAAAAATGAATAATAAAACTTCCTTTTAAAAATAATTTTAGAAAAACAATGGTTTCCCAAAGTCGCTCATAACTGTTTTTTGAAAAAAATGAATGTATGGGGAATGTGAAATCATGTACACGGAAGAGAAATCAAAATATAATGTTCTAATATAGGGTGATTGATATCATTGTTAGCATAATGTTAACAATCAAAACCCAGAAATCTTTTATGATCTAATGGACCATCTAATTCATCGGTAATGATAGTACTAGGGAAAAAAATTTTGTTTCATGATCCATTCCATAGATTTGAATAATGAGAAAAAATAATTACATTATTAAATATAATATCATCCTTTCATTGTTCTTTGATAAATTTCCATATCATCTCTTATTCTAAGAAATAATGGTGAATTTATCATTAATTAATCATTAGTCGATCAAAATATAAAAAAAATATAATGATAGGTCATTACATCTGTCTATGTAACAAACAAGGCTAGAAAAAGTTATAAAATAAGAATTAGTCAACCAATAGTGAGATGATACTTTATTCTGTAAAAATTTCTTATAATTTTAACATAAAAATTCCATAAATTGATATCCTTAAAATATTTCTATATAATTAAAATCCAAAGCTTTAGATAAATGTTAAATAAATCATCTTACCATCCAAATCCCATATCTCATAAGTTATCTCTTTTTGTCACATTACTAAATGTTAATTCCTTAATCATGTATTTTATTTCAATATAACATAAATTCAAAAATTACAACTCAATCATTGATGTAACTATATTTGTCCCTAGGTAATTAATAATGTAAGACATATCTTTATTTATTTATCCCCACATTATGCATATATTAATGATTATCAATTCCCTAATAATGAATTTTCCAAAAATGTCTGATTTACTTTTCTTGGTTATCTGTATTATTCAATATATAGTCATAAATTGATTTGAAAAAATCAAAGTGAAACAAATATTCCATAATACAATGGAAGTGATTATACAACATTGTTTCAGAATCACATTAAATAAACACACAATAATTCCACCACATCTATGTGGTACTCTACATCGCCAGTAGAGATCGCATGTGATTTTCCTTCGTCTTTGGATTTGAAGAGTTTACTGAGATCGATCATCATTGATAACCCTTGAATTTAGGAATTTATTAGAACAATTCCCCATTTTCTTGAACTTGTAGCATTGAACTATGGGTGGTGCATCTTATTGATCTTTAAATCCTTTTTATGGAATCTTTACACCACTTCAACACTATTTTTCTCAACGGAAAATATTCCCACACTAGAAGAATCTTCGAATTACTTTCCATAATTCCCATGGGTTACATTTTACACATTTTTTTCAATTAAGAAGTTGATACGTTTTTATCTCTTTTTGTGGAACTCAACTAGAGTTTCCATTAAGCTCTATATTCCTTTTATTTTCTACATAACAATGAGAGTTACCTACTTCCAGTTCAAATTTTAATGAACAATGAACCCCGTATCCATTTCTTCCAAATTCCATTATTGCTAAGGGCTTTCCGGTACTCGATATTAGTCCACCAAACATTGGGTCAATTTTTCATTTAGGTATGATGATTAAAAAAGAATAGTACAATGAAATTAAGATAAAATTCTCCTCCTATGTACCAATATATTCATTATCCTTTTGATTAATCTCATGTAATTATTTCCTTATATTCGATTATAGAATATGAATGAAGTACTTATTGAAAAATATTCCATTCAATACTTCACATTCCAAAGAATCAATTTTTTATTAATCCCTCGTGTTCATTATAACATTATACCATTGATCGGCTTCACTATCTAGACAATAAACAGCCAACATGGTTTTTTTCATGTTCGTAACATTGAATGATGAAAAATATTTTTTAACTGGTACCAATCAATTTTTCAGAATGATGTGGATCAGAATACACACTAAAAGATGTTATACATTGACTCATCAAGGACTTGATAGATTGTTTTCTCCACCTATACTCATTTGGAAGTCCAGAATAGATTATAGCTCATGTTATTATAGAGAAAATGTTTTTCATTGCAACTCCCATAACAAATAGTTTCTAAGAATCATAATCATTTCACTTCCGATTTCATTAATAATTGAAAATGTTCCTTCATTTTCCATTCATTAACTAAAGCTCAAAGGAATAGTTGAAACACAGTAATCATATTGAAATACCACATAATCAAAGGAAAAATATTAGGTTTAATCTTATGTAATCCATGATCATTAATAAGTTCTTGGATTGTAGCTTATAAATAGATGTATCATTATGGACATCATTAGACAAATCGTAAAATTATCTCAAGGGATCACAATTTTTTTTCATTCTTGTTTCAAAAGGTATACTATACATTCACATTGATACCAGCTCTAAGTTCCCCTAGTTGACAAACATGAATATTAAATTATTTTTATAAACTACTTAATACATCATACAAAAAGATTCCTAAATACCATATTAGTGTAGGGACTTCGGAGACTTGGAACATGTTCTTCTAATTTTGTGAATTATATTGAACGTATCATATAATTATCTTCCCCTTTAGTACCCCTAACTAAAATCATTCATTATAGCTTGAGGAAAATAAACATTATAAATAGGTGAGGTCAGATGCTCAGTAAGGTCATATAAAAGAAATTTGTTGTACTATAATAAGACTAAGGGAATGATAACATAATCGTGAAAATAAAATATCAGACCCTGCATATCAAAACTCATGGAATTAATTTTTAACATTTTATAAGACATAAATCCTAATAGTATCAATGAACATAATCCATAATATCATCACATTAACATACGACTTGAAATATTGGAATGCAATAAATATTAAAAATTTTGCAGAATTATAAATAGTAACAGGTTTACTCATTGAGTTTATGACATGAAAATAGACCCTTACATAAATAAATGGGCATGATAAATCTGGTCCACGCATAAAATTATGGACATGTAAGTCGTGTCCATGCATATAATTGTTAACATGAAATATAGTTCATAGATAACATATATACCCCATTATTTATCCATAATTACAAAATTAAATTGAAGAATATATAGGTCTCACCAATCTCATAATGAAATAATTATTATGGTTTCAACAAAAACATTAATCATTCATAAAATAATAACCCAATTAAAAAAATGGTTTTATATAAATATAATTCCATCATAACATAATCCACGTAAAACAAATGGATTTCATAAAATCATAAACACAATTAAAATATTATAGTGATATTGTACATGAAACACACCCCTATTAAATAATTCTATCCTAGATGGGAAATTATTTTGGTATAACACATGAAATTAATTGTTGAGGAAAATATACTTTATTCTTAAAAATATTTCATTTCATAATATACTGTCAAATTTTAAAATAAAATAATTTCATTAATGATAACTTTGAAATATTTTAAAGGCATATTCTTGGAAATTAAGCATTGTGAAAACGTAAAATCCCATTAATTCCATATATGTTAAATGAAAACATTATTCTTGTAATTTTCTAGGATATGTCAAAATTGCCTCTTATTGAAGAACAAAAAATAATCCCTTCATACTGTTTAATAAAATATCACCAATGGGTTAAATTGAATTTATAAAATTTTATAAGCATAGAAAGTATATTATTGAATACATATTTAAGAAACATGGACATCAATGATAAGTATAACCCAGTATATACTTACTTATAAAAGATCTCAGATAATAATTACATTGAAAAATTATCCCTCATCTTAGGTTTGAGTTCCAGTTTACGTGATTGAATCTCATTTATAATGTTTTAAATACGTTTATTAACATGTTATTGAGTCATATTCATTTTTATGATATCATAAGTGATTATATTATTAACCTTTTTTTAATAGCATTATTACCCATCCTTGGGGTTGTATGTACATTGTTTTCTTACACATATATTGTAGGATATGTTCATATTCAAATTATTTGGTTATATTCATATAACTTAAAAAATGATAGTAAAGTAATATATATCATATTTATTCATTCTAAAGCCTTATATAATCATTCATAAATAAAGATCATGTATAATGAATCACATTGAATCATGGATATGGTCTATCATACATACAATGGAGCGATGATATCATTCCCCTAATTGTGTAGTGGAATGGAATTGGATATTATATATATTTTTATAGAATAAAAATTCTGTTATATGAATATTGTATTTGTTATTATATCTATCATCATACCCATCCATGTATGCTGGTGGTGAAAAACATGTTACATAATAGTGTGGATATGGTTTGTCATACCTACGAACACATTGTGATTTTATTTTCCATATGCTGGATTAAAGGATTGGTATTGTTTTTACATAATCCTAATAGAATCATGGAATTTATTTAATTCTATAGTTATTAATTTTTAAGGGATACAACCCATGAATAGTAATTAGAAGAAGAAATATGTTTGAATGAATCGATAGAGGAGATTACTTATTCATTGACGAGATTCTTGTAGATCAATTCTCTAAGGTAAAAGACTTGGTATCTCAAGAATACCAGAACCATTATAATATAAATAAGGTTTTTGATATGTTATATGGGTAGGGTATTTTTTAGCTTTAATTCTCAATGTGAAGTGAAGTTGTGAGGGGGGATGTTCCCTTTTATAATAAATGTGAGGGGTACATTTGGAATGTCCAAATAATATTAATTTATTATAAAATAAAAACCCATCAAAATAACATACAAAATGGATTATTATATAATAAAATATGATATAAGGTTATAATATAATCATAAAACAAATTTTATATAATTTTTTAATTAAATTTAAACTATATCATTTTAATTTACATTTATTTATTAGATTTAATTTTTTACTAATGTTACAAATAATTCAATATTAAAAGGGTGAAATATTTACTTATTTGATGTAAATTATGCCATAAATGAATAATTTATAACATTTCATACCATATAATAATTATAATACATTTTTTAAAAAGTGTAATTATTTTTAGAAAATTTAATAATACTTTATTTTGACAAACAATCAAGAGAGTCAATGTTGACACTATTAAATTTACTGATTTTAAATATATCAAGATAAGATGTTATCATTGAAAAAATATTTAATTATACCCCTAAGGGGCCAAGATAATATTGAAAATAAATTAAATAGATTAATTATCCCAAATTATATTTATTTAAATATTTCTTATATCATTAATTTGATATATTCATTAATAAACTAATTACAGCACCATTTTTGTGTAATTATTTAATATACATATTTGTTAGGTAAAAATTGACAATAAAATTAGATAATTAAGTTAATTAGTATTTATTTAATAATAATAAATATAGATGACTATTTTTTAAAAAAAATACATTAAAAATGTAAGATATTTTAAATCAGGAATGTGACAACTTTAACATAACATTAAATAAATATTATATGTGATATAATCATTCCCGTATAGATCCAAATGGACACTTACTCATCCCTTTTAAGCTTATAGTTGATATATACTCGAACACTAATATTTGGTCAATATATTTATTTTTTAATGGATTTGATCATTTAAATAAATGATATTTTTTAGATTTTTCATCAATTAAATGATTTCTGCATAATCAACATATAATCCATTAAAATATTTATTTTTTTACTAAAAATTATAGATATATTACAACAATATACATTGAAATTATCTTTTAAGTGAGTATTTATAATTTAATTGAGATTTTTTATAACCTTATAAAAAATGATATGATTATATAAATTTGAGTAAAATGCAATTAATTTTTCATTAAATAAATTAAAATCATTGTCCTAATATATCCAACGTGGCTTCCAAAGATATCGTTTTGACCAAAGTATTATTTTAGTCTAAACACTATCTTTCATTGATATTAAGACAACTTTTATCGTAATTTTAGAATATTATTTTTAACATTTATTAAATGATTTTCACTTTTACTGTATTAATAAGAATTAAAAAAGATACAATTCATAATACACAAAAAAATAAATGAAATATATTTATATAATATAGACTTACTGATTCCATATTTGAAATACATTTTTCAAAATTAAAAACCTAAACGTTTTTGTAAATAATTATTAATAATTTTTTTTCAGAACGAGAAAATGGGATTTGAAAGATAAAACATTACAAAAGATTGAAATGTTTTTAAATTTGAATTCAATGTAACATTAATGAAAATTAACTATATTATAATAATTTATAAAAATATAATATATTAATACTTTAAAAACATTAAATAATATTTCTTAACCATATAAATTATTTCTATATAAAAAAAATTCAATTCAAATTAACTATATTTTTTCTATTAACCAAAACGTGAAAATTTTGAAAAGAATATCCAAAATTTAGCCAAAAAAAAAAATTTATACCCTACATCCAAATAAGATGTTTATATTTTCAAATATAATATAAAATTATGTTAAAAATTCATTTAAAATTGGCTTGCGATCAAAAGTTGGAAAAACTATAATTTTTTTAAATTTCTTATTTTATTCAAAAATAATAATTTTGACTTATATCATTTCCAGAAAACATATATGGTGAATTTTAGAAAATTTATTTAATATATATAAAATATATTTTTCTTTAATAAAATCCTCCAATAGTGATTTTATTATTTTATAAACTCAAATGGTTTCATGTAAATAGTCTATCAGGAAATCATTCCATTAATTTAAAAAGTGTTCTATTTCATTTATAATTAATTTATTAGAAAATATTATAATTTTATAATGATGTGTAGAGCATATATGAATAATTCAATTAATATTTTTTATACCCACAATTCAGTTAATAGTGTTTTTTGTACCGTAGGTTATGTCGGTGTTTTTTGTGGAGTATGTTGTCTTGGTATTGTGTACAACATAATGAATTAATGAATGATGAAAAAAAATAAATAAATAAAATAAAATAAAATTATCTCCTGAAAATCATGGGGTGTTATAATTTGACTTCATGGGTTACCATCAATAATCAGAACTGAAAATGATGTGTGGTTCATGTCACAATTGTGGACAGGCCAATATGAGGAATTTTGCACCCAATTTAGGATGAGTATAGTTTTTCACCCACAGTAAGATGTTAAGACCATACTTGTTATCCAAGGATTGGAAGATATTCTATAGCATTATGTTTTGGTAATTAATCAGCGCTGGGAGCATCACTTGAATTGGTAGTGTTCAATTATAATACCATCTGTTACTATATGATTGGAATGACACTGTTCCATGTCATATATGTTAGAAACATCTTGCACTCTTATGATGGAATATGTTTTTTTGATAGATCTCTAGATGGGATAAAGATAGCGTAGATGATGATTTAAAACTTCCAGGTGATCTACGATCAAATAATAATATTCTAGATCTAATAGTAATCTTATGTTGATTGACATTGAATCCTATTGTAGTTTCAAAAAGGACACCATGTTTACTTAAGAGTCTCTCAATGATAAAGATTTTTTATTTTTAACTGTATTTCAAATATGTCTCAGAGGTTCATTTGGACACTCTATATATTATGAAGGGATGGGTAGTTTTGACCCCATGTAGCCCTTCTCCCAAAATTTGATTGGGTGTACGTCATCTTCAACGTGTAACAGCTAATGAAATGAGCTCATGGTTGGATTCACGTCATACACTTGGGAAATTTATACATCATGTATGGACCTAACATTACATATTAACAAGTGAAATTATTTATTGGATGTATAGGATTTTGAGAAAAACAACAATTCCATTCATTCAAGTTCATTAACAGCATGAGAGATTGTAAATGAGATCCTATTAGTGTAAGAGCCATATGAAGGCTTGATATCCAAACCTTTTTGTTTATATTGTACATTTCATGAAGAAAATCATTCAAGTGGGTGTGTAAATATATTAAGGTATATATTTAGAGCCATTCATTGAGACGGTGTGAGATTTTGATTCCAGGTGGACCCTAAAATTGATATGGTAAAAATATTAGATATATTAATATCAAGAGAACTCATTTATCACAAATAGTAAGATATCTTCTCTGGGAATCCATGTATTTGGATTCCTGTACAAATTAACAACCTTAAAATTGGGTTTACCCATGGTTTCAAATAAGGTGTATCTACATTAAACATCCAGTTGAGGCAGCCATTGGATGTGGTATTAAGAGAACTCATTAATTTAATTAACATAGTTATTTAATAACAGTTACATAAACCTCCCTCTATAAATAAATTTGTTTTACAATTTTATAACGGTTAAACATATAAAATTTTCTATATATGAGAGGAGTGTGAGGTCATTATTCTTTAGTGAATCAAAATTGGGTGTTTAATGATGATCAGATTTATATGGATACAATATAAGTGATCACAACCGTTCTTCTATACTACTATTGAATACATTCTTCATCAATGATAAATCCATGTTGAGGTGGGTCTCAAATTTTTTTTATTGACAACAATATCATAAAATATTGATCATGAAAATTGTTACATACTTTTGATTTGTGTTTATACAAAATTTTGAAGATCCCATTTAATTTTTTCATATTGTGTGTTAATGAAATACAATAATATTCACCCTAGATATCAATGATTTATTATTATTGTCCAAAAACACTTAGTCATTGATGGGTTGAAATTTTTTTGTGCATCTCCCCAACTATTTTGCATGTTATTCTCCATTGTCCTATGGGATTGTGGTTTATAATTTCTTGGATCGGTTCATGTACAATTGAACCCTTGGATTCTTGGCAGTTTGGAATAGGAAGAATGGATTGGTGTATTACGTATGGATTAAGATGGATCGTGGTTTATACTCCATTAATCTCCACAAGTTCATGTACGATCATGGTTGCCGATGGATTACGAAGGATCGTGTACAAGATGGATCACTTCTAGGACCACATACAATAGTTAAATCTATGTAATCTATGAGTACACATGCATGAACTAATATCAATGTGCTTATAGGGACATGTAAAAGAGACCAGGTGTCCAAACATGTTATGTACCATCTGTTAAAACAATGTACCTCAACATGACTTTATATCCACGTAATATTTTGTCCTATGATCTATTATAACCTATTCTATGTGTTAGATCACCACACAACATAAATTATGCCTCCTCATATGTCATCGGATTCCATTTTTCAGCAATGCTCAAATAGAAAATTTTTGGGTGACTCTACCGTCTTTAAAAAAGAAATCATATTGCAGAAATAGAAATAAACACTGATAAAAAAATTATAAATACCAAACATCATATACCGCATTATTAAACAGGGGATTTAACAAAAAAACTAAATAAACAAACCTGTGATGTTTTGATTGTCTAAATTGGAAAAATGAAACCAAAATAAGACACTAACGTTAGTTCAGAATATGTCCTTACATCGGTTTGAGTCCCCTCAACCATGTATCTTCCCAACTCCCATATTAGAAATATATCATAAGGCCTTTCCCTTACCTTTTCATATAACCATGATGGCTTCTTGGGTACCCAACAACGACCAATGATGGGTTTCAATAAAACATAGTAAACTAGGACCAACATTGTCTAAAAAATATCCATTCTAATACAATATATGTATGAGTACATTAAAAATAGAAAATATTGAAATTTAAACAGGTTTTAATGTTCATAAATGTTCAAATTAAACATTTTCATTCTTAGTTCCAAGTGGTACACATACACATCAATCCTTATTCAAAAAACGTCAGTCATATGATCAATATACAAGGGGAATCATAAAATTTATATCAATGGAAATTTCATTTATCACATTAGTTATACAATATTACATGATGCATGAGTTGAGGAATTAATCTTATTTCCACACATTAGGATCTTAGTTGATCAGTATGATATCCTAAACCAAGTGATATCTCATTTAGACCTATAGAATTAGTTTTTCCAAATCCAAGGTGGCATATCCTTAGTCTAATATCCCAACCATAAAATTTTTCCTTTATAATAAGGTTCATCATCATGAATTTTATTAACTAAAAATCTTAACAAAGGTACATATTTTTCATTTACCGAATTACTGAAGTTCATTACATTTAATACCTTACTGGATTCCATATCTATCCCATTTCATTAAACAAGATAAATTAAAACCATTGGTTCCCCTTTAAAACCATTAACTAACAAGTACATTCCACTATAAATGTTTATTAGATTTACCCATTAATAAGATACAATAACTTTAGCATTTCATAGTTAATCCTATTAATATATTATTCAATGGTAACAAACCAAAAACAATATAAATATTTTTCTATCATCAACCATTTAGAACATCATTATGGAACACATTTTACTTATTCAAAGGGAATGGTAAATCGTATGGCTGACAATAGGTCTGGTATAATCACTCTCAACGGATCCAATATATATCGTCAGGGTTCTAAAACACCTTTCCAACATTAATTTTATATTTCATTCAAAACAATAAAAATTGTTGCATAATTGGAAAAACAATTGCAACCATATACACATGAATGAATATCTTAACTATGGGATATAACGTGTAAACCACATTCATTGTGTTTGTTGAAATCCTCCTCGTTAACCATGACCCTAGATTGATTCGCAAATAACCCTCAACAACTGATAGAATAATATTATGGAATAAATAAGTCTTCAATGATTCAGAAGAAGAAAAAAATGTCCCACCAATGTAATTATAGAAAATAGAATAATGATGAGTGAATTATTCACCTGAAGCATCGATTCACAACTAAAGATTCTTGAAATGACCATTTATTGAGGGGGAATCACCCTTAGAGGAGTAGGGAGGACTTTGTAAAATACACAAGCTATCAACATTTGATTGGGAAATAAAATTTCCTATGTTTTCATAAATCAGGTCAGTCCAAAATGGTAAATTTCCCATATTAAATTATTTTCATTGTTCAGATGCATGGTTAGCCAAACCATGCCCAACCGTGCAAAACACTTTATCCCAGAGGGGGGCTAGGTCACATGGTTTTTTGAGTAAATAATTCTGTTTTTGAAAACATATGTAGGTCATGTATTTGGATCTTCCCAAGATCACAAGGTTTCCAAGATCCACTAACATTGTTTATCAACTTTTCATCCTCCGCTAATAGGATTCACAATAAAGAATCATGGTTAGTACTAATCGTGCGCCGACCATGTATCCAATAGATTATTGCCTCTTTATATTCTATATTATGTCTCAATACCCCTTGACACCCCCAAGACCGCTTAAACTCTCGAGAAACATATTATTAACTATAATAAATAGAGTTAGATAAAAAATATCATTAGAATATACCTGATCAATAGGATGATATATTATATATTCTCAACATTATAACATCTCATCATCGAGTTTTACTCCAAATAATCTCTAAGAAACTATTGTAAAAATATTTTTCCACCTAGAAAACCGAACATCCTTCCCCTAAAATGTTTACTATTGAACTAGTAAATGTTGAAATAATACTCAGAAAAATTGCATGGTCTTACCCATAAAAATTTTGTTTTTATGATCTATAAAACTAACTAGATGATCCTAAAATGATTTTGTTTTCTCAATGTCCAAATCAATAACATGAATCACATGAGAAGGGTTTCGTTAAATATTATAAAATACAATACATGATAAAAACATAATTCTTTTCATCATTCCACTATTAAATTGATCATAGATATGCCACTGATCTGATCCTCTCTACGATCTCAAACAGCCCCAGATTCCTAGGGGCCCAGTTACCTAGAACAAAAATCTGATGAAGACCTAATCTCATTAAAATCCCATGGAAAAAATAGTCTCCCACTATAAACTCAATAGGTCGATGATGTTAATTATCATATGGCATGTGTCTATTATGGTCCATATCCATACTCATACATATCAACTGAACATGATTTTATTTTTCCTGTACAATCCTCAATCCCAAAAAAATCTGACTCACACTTTTATAAAACATAATGGTGATCTAGATGTACTACCATCGAGTTATTTGCATGGTTTTATCTAAATATTCACCCGATAACTATTTTTATAAGAAAATATAACATGTTCTTTGTGATTCATAAAGATCAACCAAATTATAAGATAAATTCCCTTAACATGCCATCTAGTACTTGGATAGTACGTTATGATTACCCATCTATTTGTAGGTCAAAATCCTTGCTCAAAAATAACTGGCTAATAAGTCCCTTCTAGAACCTCTAAAAAAGTGTAATATAAAATAATGATCATGATCCAAAACAATAATTCATGTTTCCCTGTGGAAATATACTACTTTTCACACTATGAAGACACCCAAATTCCCAATGCTTAATGTCCATAATATTAGTAGGAAGTGTGTTTCTATGCACAACTGATCCAAACTCGCACATATTTTTTTATTCAAAGTCTTCCATTGAAGTGCCATAATGAAATAATATATAACATCATCTCACTTAAATTTTGGTATGGGAAATTGATTAAAATACGCAACACGTCTATGATACTCAACCTTCACATGTTGATAGGTGTAGAATCATTTCATGATACTTGGAATCTTCATTTTCATCCTAAAACATGAATATTTTCTATAAATATCCTAATACATTATGGTAAAACTATGGTTCAACTCCCAATTCGAGGATTGAATCTCAGGCCTCATCTCTACCCATATATATGCAGCAACAAAAAAAATTTTATGATCCCTGTTAATCCTATCCTCTTTGATAAACTAATCAAAGCTCGATTCTCACCTTCAAAACTATCTATCATAGCTATATTTTTTTATTCTTTATAGTCCCTTCTATTTAGACAGGTCATAATAGATGGCATGATAACTATAGATATGGGTTCCATCATCTCATTCTATAACTTAACACCAAGATGCATCTTAAAAAAAACCATTATTTCACAATTCGAAGTAGATGTCGGGTCGTCCTGAGTCTTTTTTTTAACATAATGATTCTCCAATAATTTTCTATTACCAGGTGTGTAAACTAATATTAAAAAAATACATCATATTCTCATTACATCTCTTCTTCCGATGATTCAAAATGTGATATTATATTATTTATTAAAGGGTATTATTATATATATAATGAAAAATATTTACAGCCAGAAGACAATTCCTCCAAAATTTCATGAAGGAAATAAAAGTTTCCAACTCAAGATCATTCATAGGATAGTTCTATTCATGTGGCCACAACTATCATAATTCATATGAAGTAAATTTGTCACCCTACATCAACACTACTCCGATTCCAACACTATATGCATCACAAAACAAAGAATACTTCATACCCGGATTGGTTTTTGTTGGATTATGATGCCTTTTTATCTCCATAATAGCATTCACACAGTATTTATACCCCTAAAAACATATACCCTTCCCATTCAATCCTAATATAATCATAGTCATGACATAAAAGTGTTTGAGTAACCTTTGGTTATATATTGATAAACCTAAGAAGCTTATTATATCAAATAGATTATAGGGATAATCAAAATAGATAACTACTTATGCCTTCTCTATGTCAATTGACACACATTCCTCTAATATTATATGATTCATGATGTGTACAATGATATTGTATATTTGACACTCCGAATTCTCTGGGTGTAGATGATACTCTCTTAGTGTACCCAACAAGATATCATGATATTGGGAATGATTCTCCTAAGTACAAAAGTACACCATTATCATATCCCTAAAAAATATACAAACTAATCCAATTAGTGTGGAAATATTATTATCACCAAATCAATAAACAAAAAAATATATTTTTTTATCCCAAATGGAATCACAATGCACTCATAAAAACCATAAATTATTCTGAAACTAGACATTACTATATCATAGGGCCATAACATATGATGATGATACCTAGATAAAAAATTGATCTTGTAAATAACATTGGAACACCTTAACTAGTCACCAAGGACATCAATATATTGAATATGATATCATTATTTAACAGTTATCCAATTGAACTTCCTATAACCAACTCACAACTACAATGTTCAATAATCTTTATTAGAAAACAACTAGGTATCCCAAAGGTGACGTACTCACATAGAAAAATTCATTATTCTTAAATTCCAATTGTTTAATTTTATCCACATAATTATATTATGGTTCCATTATTTAATGAAAAAAAACTATCTAAACTCTATGAATCGCCTCAATTTTTAACACAACCACCACCTTGGGTGAAAATCCAAAACATATTTATGAAAATAATCATGCAAAAAATCCATTATAGGAGAGAATAAATCATGTGATAGTCCCTCATAATCATGAAAAATAAATTTCCCCAGAGATAAGGGATAGAAAATTTTATATGAATTCACCATGTTAGATAATATTAGGTGTTCAATTCAACATGATGAACCAAAGTGTAACATTTAGGAGATGTGAAAATCAGACTCATATGTTAAAAGATAATTCCAACCTATTATGTAAAAAACATATCTATACATAGTATTAGGTCATGGCTGATCATATCTTGATGGAAAAATTCCGAAATATGACGGTCCCCACAAATGTCTAGGCCACACTCCTTATATTGATGATTACCCTACAATCCACCTCATGCACATGTCGATTGACATAACTCCAACCATATACACCACTAACATACACAGACCTCCTTCATACACCGAATTCATAAATGAATTTGAGTCTCTTATATCAAAAAAAATAACTATAAATCATAGAATCTACATGAATCATAACATAGTGAGTTGATAGTACATCCTCTCAACCACCAGGTACAAGTCGAACTGCATTTTTCTGACCTGTCCAAGTACCCCAAGATCTTGGTTTGGTTCCTTGTGTTTCACTACCATACTGATATAGTATCATGGGTACTAGATGACCACATTTTCCTATCATGTATACAAGACATGTATAACTCCAACATCCTTTTTGGTTTATGGTAGTAGAATCACATCCAGTACTCTACATTGGTTTTTATCCTCCATCATGGCCAAAATTCTAAGGGTCACTATAAAACTTTTGTACATGTCACTTATGAATACATGATTAGAACAAGACTCGTGGTTAGAAAAACATTACATTCAAGTTTATTGGCATTCTAAAATGATAGGAGAACACCTGATCACCATCCTAAGAGGTTTATCCTCTCTGATAACTTCTTTATCCATCGTTTCCAGGGTGAATACTCTAAAAATAATACTTCCTACTATTATAAGTTGTTCCACTTGACCACCTAGCTTAAACCACATTTCCATCAATATAGTCCTCATTCAGGTTCCCTTTATTAATGATGTCTTAATCCACCACCTCATAAATATTCTTTAAATAAATATATTTTCCAGGGACTTGGTCTCAGATATATTTTTGTCTTGATAATGTCCCAACATTTCTACTGCATCCCCTAATGACACTGGAATAAATTGTTGAATATTGGTTAAATGGAACGCTTAATTCATAATAGTCATATTCATATGATTCAAACTCATTAATTTCATATATATCTCATCAATATTATTATCCAATTTGAAATATCCCTTTTTTTTAAACCCATCTACAACATAACAAATTCAATGTTTGTCTAAACCTACATGTCTAACCAATGTTTTTATGTCCTTGAAACTTTTATGTTTCCAACATGACCTTCTTTATTGGATTAGTCTCTTTATGGTCCATAATCATCTACATTGAATCTATCTAGAACATAGTTTTCTTTGGTATAATGACTCCCCTAATTGTCAGGGTGTGGTGTAGATGAAATTGTATCATCAATTCAAACAAACCTGAAGTAGCCCTCCCGTGGTCTCTCTCTATAAACTAAAAATAATAATATGATTTCTTATGGAACTTATCTTCAAAATATTGATCAGAATCAACATGGTATCTCGTCCCACTACTTATAGAGTATTCTTGGATATTTTCATCTTGTTTCAAAAAATGTAAACACCACTGTGGTGCCCTCTCTATACAATGTCAAACATAGGTCTAAGAACAAATAAAATATATCAATCAAAATTAAAATATAATATGTATCATTACAAAATAATAACAACCCAATCCTCATATTTTATTCCAATATAAATATCCAAATCTCTAACACCACCTTCAAGAATCCATTTCATGGGCCATGGAATAGTAGGGGTACTCTAAACGTAGATTTTCACAAATAATTAATTTAGTACAATTCAACGATTTCATATACAAACAATAGATGTATTTCTCATTTAGGCACCATTTTAACCACTTAAATATATCAATTTTCAATTCATAAAATATTCACGATCCTTATTAGGATCTATTTTCTTAATTCCATTAGTAAAGTAGAAAATCATTTTAATTTCACCTAACCCTACATAACCTACTTTTTTGTAAGTTTGAAATATTATGCATGCATATTAACACCATATTAAATGTTAGTTGATGTATAAACCATTTGAAAATAATAACATAAAAAAAAATTAATCACTCTTGTAGAAATAAAATCAAACAATATCATCAAACATCATGAAAAATGTCCCACCCAAGGTACTGGGTTTCCCCCTGAAAATGTGTTATGTACCCCCATGAGTGAAATCCTTTCCATGGACCCAAAAATCCAAATATATTATCTAGAGTACCTAAATAAAATATATAATATAACTAAAAATCTTTAATATGACATTGTAATTTCATATCTCAAGAGAAACTATAACTAATTCCATAAGTTTGATCTATAAATGAAATCATTCACACATCCCCATAATATAATGGATTCCAACATGCTGTGAGGGTCTAATGGAACTATGGGTAGATTTTACACTCTTTAAAAAATCAATCCAATAGTTGAATTGAAAATACGAATCAACATTAAATAATAATAAAGACCAAAACCTCATATACCACATTTCTAAAATATATATATAGCAACTAAATAAGGATAAAAATATATCATATTTTTAGAGTTTAATTTTCCAAAACAAATCCAAAATAAGACATTAAATACAATCTCCAAATGGGTACCAACGACTTGTCTTGTACACTCTTCCATGTACTATTCCAGCTCTCATATCATCCATAAATCATATGCACTTTCCTCTTATCCTAACCTTCACCAATAAATTCTTCTTGTGTACCAAACATCTCAATAAGGAGGGTGTGGTCCAATTTTAGTAGTCCAAAATAAATAGTTACTAAAACATGATCAATTTAATAGTGTTTGTAGATGTATAGTAATCAATGGAAAGTATAGAATGTTATACAAGTTTTATTGTTTTACATAATTTAAAATTATCATTTTGTTTATTAGTTCAAAGTGATACAAAAAATAATCAATCTTTATTCATACCATGATATTAATATTAAAAAATTTAAAGTGGGTCAAACACTTTAAATCATAGAGTATTTTTTTATCAAATGAACGTAATAATGTACTTTGATGAATCAAATAAGGTATCTATCTAATTCCCATACATAAGGAAATTGTTTCATCATTCTAACATATGAAACATTGAAATACATTGGTGGGGCCTCAAAAATGAAATTTATTCAACCTTTGGGAAAATATGATTTGTCCAATATCCCATGATAACCATTTAACATTAATTATCCAGTTTTTCATTAGTGATCTTATTAAAAAAAGTGCGGCAACACCTATTTCTTTTATCATGTTATCATTGTTCACTAAATTCAAAAATTTACAAAATTTTAAATCTCTCCCATTTCACCATTTAACAAAAAATACAACCATTGGCTTCCCTTTCAAACAATTTAACCACACGTACATTCCTCTTTAACTGATTGTCACATTTACCCATTAACATTCAATGACTCATTTAACTTCTATAAGTCAAGATAAAAATCCTTATTTAATGCTAATAATACAATCCAAGTTTATGAGGTTTAATATAATAAACGCCATAAAATGTAATTTCAAAAAACAATTTACTATATTGAAGGGAGTATAACACCACATAGGTTTCCATCGGAATGATTTAATAATTATCAATGGATACAACCCTATTCTTGATGGGTACAAAACATCATTCAAACACCCATTTTATCATTATGGGCTAATGAATCAAATGTATATCACAATGGTGTAAATTTAAAACCATGTAAAAAGAAATAAATAGCTATACTATGGGATATAAATTATAGACCACCTACCTCACATTTGGAGACAACCTCTATCGTAACCACATCCCTTGATTAAATCCAAAAAAAACCATCAACAATCAATAATAGAATCTACAATAAAAAATGTTTTAGATATTAAAAATAATAGAAACCCAACCAAATGGATTATACCAGATAACATATGAATTTTTAGTTAGTGAATCCCCTGGATCATTGATTCGCAACCAACGGTTTATCAAATGACCCAAGGTGGAGGGTGAATCGCACATGGAGGAGGAGGGAGGTATTCATTCATAACTCAAGTTACTGAAGGATGATATGGGAATATAATTGGTTAAGTGTTCTTAAATCCAATGTTCTAAAAATGGGAAATTATTTTATTTAAATTAGTTTTTGTCTTTGGTGCATGGTTTTCCAAACTACGCAACTATAATGTGGCACCATTTGACCAAAAGGGCGCCCGGTTCACACAATATTTTGAATAGATCACATAAATTTTAAACTTTTAAGATGAAGTATGTCTAGATATATCCTTGTTCACATGGTTTAATGGATTCCCTTACATGGTCTATTAACAATTCACCCCCTATAGACTACAATTTTAATATGCATGGTTAGTACAAACTATGCACATGTTGTGCACCCCACACAATATATTCATTTTCCTTCCACATTCATGACCTGAACATCTAATAAACCCCAAAAAACCCTCATACTCTTATAAAAAATTTCTCAAAAATTTTATATATATTTTAATAAATATTTAAATAGGAACCCACCTCATAATTACTTTGTGGTCATGCAAATTGTGTCCATATGAGACCATGTCTAGGTAAAAGAGTGGGGTTACACGCCCCGTGGAATACATAAATTCCATGTACCCTTATATAGATATTTTTACTTATGTATCCCTTTGATTTAGTGTGGTATGTTTTCCCTTGTGTATCCAAACATGATCATTTTTCTTGGTACAATGTGGTGGTAGACTCTATTGTGTATTTATATATAAATCAGTAATTGTTTCAAGTGTGATGCTTCTTTGATAGACACTTCATGAAAGTGGTTATCAAGAATGATCATTTAAGATATTCTAGGGTTGGAATTCAAATTTTTTTTCAAGGGTTGTGTACACCATATTTTTCTACCTACTGAGTGTAAGCCCTAGATTAACTCATTAATTGATAATCTACCTATTAATCTCCCCAACATGATACACTGATGCATGACTCCTTAACTGACTAAGTTTCACACACTAACACATGAGTTTTTGGGTCCCCTAACTACTAAGTGGAAACGCAAAAACACAAAAGGGTGAGGTACCTCTATATAGTGAGTGGACCCCGCCCCCACTAACAATGGTGTGGATCCTCTGTCTACTAAGTCCACTCGCATCAAGAACATGGGTGTGGGTCTTCCATTTTTTGAGTGGTGTACCCATGATTCACTAGGTTGTTAGACCGTAATCTATATAGTGGATCCCCCTGAGGCACTAGGGTGTATTTTATCTATTAAAAATATTTCATGCTTGAATTTGTGACAATGTGGTGATGTGATGTTCCCCCAAAAAGATAAGTCAGAGGATACAAAAGATGTAAGACATTAGGGAATGACCATTTGGAAAAGTTGGAAAACTCATCAAACTTGGTTAGTCTTTGAGATAGAAATAGCCTTTCACTCTTATCTATGTTTCTTTATGACAATATATATAACGGGGTTCATTTCCCTCTTTCTATGGAGTGATTTGATTTTTAATTTTTTTATATTTCCCCCTTTTTTCATTTTAGGGAATCCTAATAGGTTTGTTTATACTCACACCTATATAGGATTTTACAACACATGTTATTTATTATACAGATGATAGATAGTTTGATGGTAACATTGGTGGAGCATAGTGATACCCAGGTACATAAATTGCATATGGTTGTCGGGATTGGAGATAATGATCCAAGATCCCTTAGAATTTGTTATTTCATTTTTGTTTGGGTTGGGACATCATTTCTGGATGGTAATGTGGTATTTACCATTTTCAATTTAATTTTATATTTTCTTACACTCATGTATGCCCTCAATGTTATTGCATTCATCGTTTACTCTTGATGTTCTTATATTCTATTATTACTCTTTATTTCTCTATGGATATGGATGGCTAATTGCATACACATACACTAGTAAAAGGTCTCGCATATTGTATTTGGCCTTATCATATCATGTCACATGCCCCTAGAATATTGGAGGCAGTACTCGGGATCTAATGGCTGGCCTTGCACTATCCAAATGGGCCCTCATGGTTCGGGCCAATACATTTATAATGGTTCATAAATATTTTATGAATTTCCAAAATAATACTTCGAGGTAGTATCAAACCGTATGTGTAGAAAGTCATTTTATTCACACACATGGAAAAGTTCATGTTAATAGTCAATGACACTTTTAAATGTATATATCCCTTATTAAATTTATGAAATATACACATGAACAATAGTTTCAGGATAATAATTTCATTTATTGTAAAACACTCCCTCTATAAAATAGAATAAGTTCTAAATTTATTCTATGCATATAATTTAATATGGGGTTTTAATAATTTATCCATATCCTAATCAAAAAATAACTATATATTTCTGTTAAACTAACTATAGTTCCCTATTATCTTATAAATATTATAAAATTATTTTTATCATAAATATAAAATAAACACAACCCAACAATCTTGATGGATGCCATCTTTGGAATACTGGGTTCCTCAAACACAAGTATGAATCTAAAATACAACTTCACTATATTTAAATCCAATATGTTTTCAAGGATACCTTTGGATTAAATATCTATGTAAGATAACCAAGAGAATATATTAAAAAGGGTGGTATATAAAGAAAAATAAAAGAAGAAGCGTGATAAAAAATCATAGAATATAACCAAATAAACAAACACAATATCATAACATAAAAGACTCATGAGTAATCATATTTCAGAATAAAAAATAGAATATGATATTATAAGATCATAGAATCATAGTAATGTGAAAATAGCATAATATATGAAATCAAAAGAATACATAAAGGCTAACTGTAGAGACATGGTAAAATGGTGGAAGGAGTCCAATAATGAATTAGGTTTACTCTGTAATCCTGTTCTTATCATCCATGATATATAATTATTAACCATAATATTAGAGAACAGTCCAAGATCAGTCATCATAACTTGTACATGTATATGTGTGTAATTTAAAGGAATCATACAAAAGGAATATGTATATGAAATACCTACAGACAATAATGGGTTAAATATTTTGGTATCAAATAATAATAAAATAGAATTTATTAATGAATATAAATCGAAAAAATAATTAAATATTTTGGATGAAAATATTTGAATCTGATGGTATAGGACTCAAATATGGTGTTTATTATAATGAATTCATGTGTATGATTGATTAATACGGTATTGAAAATATATATTAAAATTATGTTTTAAAAAAATAGTAAAATATTATTAAGGAATATGATAATAAAAAATATTAATTGAAATAAGTGATAATAGAGATTTGTTATTTCAAATTTTGGAATAGAATGAATCTATTAAAGAATAAAAAAATTGTTACATTGATGGATTAATAGATAAAAAAATTTTCTTTAATCATGTTTTGTTTTTGTATATTGTATTAGAAAAAAACATTTAATAATATGTAACACAAGAAATTAATGGACGAATAATCTAGGATTATATGTAAGATATATATATATATATAATTCAGAATCATTATGAAATTTTATAAATAGGATATAATAAGGTATACATAAAATGTTATAACCTTATGTATAGAGGGTTGTTCCGAGGGTTCCCTTACCTATAGCCCATATTAATTATACACTTTATAATATAATCATATATGATCAAAATAAATTTATTAGAATGATTATTGAGATCATTATTCAACTATATTTTATTTATTTATTATTATTTTCTCTTAGTTTAGTTTTATTTAATTGAAATATTTTATCTATATTCACTCTCGTAATGATTTTGTTGTCATGTGACCAATGTTGAATATGTATTGGGTCGTTATGATTTTTCATAATGTTTGATCACATCCTATAGGGATTTAGTTAAATGGATTTAATGATGTTATATAACATAATAATGATATTAATAAAAAAACTTTATATAAATAGTTATGATTTTTAAAGTATAGGTTCTATTGTTTTTGGTTCAGTTCAATTACCTAGGTTTTGTGGAGATGATATAATTACATCATTTTTTAAACATTCTACAATATTTAACCATTCTACAATAAAAACTAAATAAAAAAATTATTAATAATTATGATTTTTTATACAATAATTTAATTACACCTATCATTGTTGGTTGTGGTTTAAAATGAAATATGTCATTCATGGGGGTGTGAATAGGCCAAAATACCAACAATTTCTTCATTTTAGAATCAATTGATGGGAGAGTAAAAATATATAACTCACTATAATAAATGAGTTATTTGAATATTTAGGAATGTTATGGTACTCTGTATGTGTGATTGAAATTCATAAGTCGGAGTTAGAAGGATAAATGAAATTAAAGAGGCTTAGTTGATAATTTTATAAATTCCACTATGAGATTTCTTTTAGATACATATTAAACCTCATTGGGAAGTTATTATGAAATGAATAATACTCTTTAGACAAGAATAATAATACTTTGGAAAGAAATAGGAAGACTTTAAAATATCTACAAGGCATAAATGGTGTTTGAATAAGGGGTGTAAAATGTTCGAGTTTATATGGGTATGTGAAAGGTGATTTTTAATATAATATTTATTCATTATTTATTTTCCCTAAAGACTATTAATATTGATGAATAATTTTATTAAATATAGTAATTGGTAAATGTTAGTCAAATATAATTGTTTCCTATATCACCCTTTATGAAATTATTCATTTATTTCTCATATAATTTTATATACATCTTTTTGTCGTATATTACTATTCATAGAACCTCAATATGTTCAAAAAAATATCCTAATATATTTTATTTGCAGAGATTCATAGGTTGAATTATATTTAATCAAAATTATTTTTTATATTTGAGAAATATATTTTTTAAATAAAAATTGTAGTTGTTAGATAAAAAATTTAATGAAATGATAAACTTTATAATTGTTAGAAAAATTACATATGATTTTATAAAATGGTATTGTCATATTTATACCAATTCATATTGATTTATTGAAAAAATTTATTAATGAATTTTTTTTAAAAAAATTATATTTATTATATAAATTTATTTAAATAGAGATAAATAATATATATTTTCTCAAAAACATATATAAATATCATTTCATTTTGTAAAACATTAATTTTTTAATAATTACCACTTTTATTATATTATTTTAAGAAAAATATATTATATTATTTATTACATATTATTTTACTATTCTAGTGGTATGTTTCCTATTATCACTGCTTATATTACTATTTTAATATTCATATAATAGTAAGAATGCACTAGGAATATATTGGTCTACTAATCATTAGATCCTAATGTTCATATTACCATTAAAACCCTATATGTATTTCACTACATTGATAACTCATAATTCATTAATCTTCATATATTTATTTATAAATCCCTTAAATATATCATTCATATTATTTACACTTCAATTTTCTATGGATATTATGGTATGTGTGACCTTTAGAGGAGAATTCAGGTCGGTAAGTTTACATCAATGTGTGAATTATTCAATTTTATCTATATATACTATTTCATGCTATTCTATTCATAATTATTCTATTTTGTGTAATTATCTAGGAAATATAAATAAATTTCTTTTTTTTTCTTTTTCAAATCATAATAAAATTATCATTCTTATTTAAGAATTAATTAATGATTTGAGGGATAATTAAATCCATTATATATGACATCGAGAAATGTTGTGTCGTCTACATATGGTTTTTAATTGATACATTTAGACACTATGTATTTATTTTTCTGACTCTCTACATGGTACAACAATACTAGATATTGTTATATTCACCCATTAATATGTAGTTACTTATTCTTCACCTTTTTCACATGCAGTTCAGCTAATCTAAATGATAGATGATCATGGATCTTGGATGTGGATGGAGTATACATTCACACACACACACATATATATAAATATATATTCAACGGGGGTGATTTTATTCTATAAACTCTTCCACTATGTTCTCAATGATTAGCCATAAATCTTTTCAGGATGTTATATTTTATCAAGATATTCATTCATACCATTTTTAATTATATATTGGAAATTTTTTAATATAAATTGAACTTTTAATATTTTTCTATTTTTCTATTTCATGAATTTCATCATATTTATAAGTGTGAATTAACATTTCATTATTATCAATGTAACAAAAATATTATTTTTAATTAAACAGAAATATGTATATGTGAATGTCTTGGATTAAAAAGTCTTCTGCTTATATGTGCGTAATGATTAATATAAATATCCTATAAACCATTTTATATCTCATTGATTCTTTAATATGGGGAATGATTAAGTGAAAAAACTATTTTTTCATGAGATTTTTTTCATAAATATATGTAATTACAAATAAATGATAATTACAGTCAATTCTATAGATACATGCAGTTATTCAATGTATATTATTTATATATATCTATCTTCTAAATTAAATACTTAGTTATATATTAATAATTAACCATGAATGGAATGAGATAAATTTAAATTAATTAATGTATGTGATTTCTTAGATAATGTTATTGAAAAAACATACGGTATGTAGTCAATAATTTTCTTATTTAAAATGATGGTAATTTTATTAAATTAGAATTTTTTATAAAAAGGTGTTTCATAATGGTTTTAAATGTAAAATATTTTTCAATACGGGCTGAGAAATGTGTCAATGGTCATAATAAATTTCTTATCCATTAAATTTATTGTGATAGTGAATTCATTGATTTAGATTTTATGAAAAATATAGAATTAAATTTCATAATAAATGATTCTATGAAATATAAATTCTATTGAAAATATATTATCTTATTGTTATGTATTTCATTATGGGTGAATGTACATTAGGTCAAACAGTGAGAAATGAAATTTCATATAATGGTAACCACTTCTTCCAATACTTGGGACAACATATTTCAATTAGTGTTCAGATGGCCAGTGGGCCCAGGGACCTTCCCCTATATTCATGTTTATATAACATGTTTAGATATGATATAATATATTATCCACCAGAGGAAGATATAATAACTAACATGTTTGAGGTATCATGGAGGTATGGATGAAATCAAAATATCACCTTATATGTATTGACTTGGAGTATGTTTCCTAAAATGAATTCATCGAGATACATGTTTTGGATGAATCAAAACACACTAAAAATATTCCTTATTCTTAATTGAGTTTAAATTATTTATATAGTGTGTAGTTATATAATTTTAATATTGTGGTATGGAGAACTATTTTTAAAACATGAATTTCAAATTCAAGTTGAATCATCTATAATTGCATTGACCAAAAGTTTTGGGTAGAAATATTTTTAAGTTAAATGTGGTTGAAATTAAAAAATAGCGAAAATTTAAACATTATCACAATGATAATAATATGGATATATAGTATTTTATGAATTAATTCAAGACCATGAATAATTTAAAACATTTGAGATCTATTCTCTTACACCTAGATCTTATAGAGTTGTTTTTTTATTATTAATTATAAAATATATAATATTTATATTATCATAATTTATTTATTATAGTTCTATTATCAAAGTTGTTTGTGGAGAGGAACCATTTATAATAACCAATTTGGTTTGATAAAATCAGGGAGATAATTATATATATTATTTTTATCAATTGATCAATGAATATGTATCTGTTAAGGGATTTATCCTTCCGTTATCTAGTGAAGAAGTTTTTGGATTTTAATTCTTATTATAATATTTTAGAAATATTTCTGGTTTCATAAAGTAGATCCCTTATATATTCATTTTCATAAACCAACTTATAAGTATCAAATGAAAAGTGTGTTGGTTATATTAACATTTGGAATACCTTAATAATATTTTTTATGTAATCAAATTATAAATTTTATGGAGGCAAATAGGATTTTTATGTGTTTTTAAGATTATGTTTATGTTGCAAGAATGGTGTATTTTTGTTTTTTGTTTTTCATAATGTAAGATTCATAACATTATTTAGAAAATAAATCTCAAAACATTGTTCAGTTTCAGATGTAATCAGATAAAGTGTACATCAGACTGACATCAACATGAAGATACCATTTTTTGGAATATAATAATCATAGTGTGGTGCAAAATTCTATTCCATGAATTGTAATAAGTTCCATGAGATTGAGCGCTCTATTATTTTTAAAACATATTCATGGTTTATTAATATTAATTGTTTCAAAAATCATTATTATTGAATTTTATAATGATTAATACATGATTAAAAAGTGAAAGTTTGAGTAATGCGTGTAAATATATTTTTTATAAATATGAATGATAAAATTTTCAACGTATATGAATAAGATACAATGATACAATAATGTATTATAAAATTGTAGAATCTATGAAATGTCATCTAGTGGAAATTTATAAATTCAAATTTAATTATCTATTAGATAGAAAAATGTTTACAATTGCATTTGTTATGATAATATTGTGAGTTCACTAAAAATACTTTTTAATATATATTATTTAGAATATTTCTTCATTCTATACAAATCCTATCAAATAAAATTTTATGAAATTACATGGTTATGATGTAATAGGAACATGGATTATCTATATAACCGAATAGACATTTTTATAAATTATTAGAAAAAAATTTCAATATTTCGTTCATCAGATAGAGGGTTCTTATTGAATGCAACTACATAAGTCTTCTCAATAAAGTCATCATATAAGGGAAGAGACCTGCATAAATAATTTCATGTTGTTCCAAAATATTTGTGCATTAGAACCAGTTGGAGGTTTGTTACTAATAATAATTCTTAAATTTTGTATCTTAAAGCTATTTAAAATGGATTTAAAGAATATTCATATATATGAATAATTCGATAATGTTGAAATAGAATTTTAACATTTCAATAATCACAATTTAATATAATTTATTCATATTGAGTTTGTATATAGGTTTATTGATGTTCATTTACAACAGGTCTTAAGAAAATTTCTCTAGAATCAGGATACATAAATGTTGTCAAATGAAGGGAGATTTGGAGTGACACACTCAATTTATGCAACACTATGATGGAATTTAATTTTTAGGCTTCTCCATAAAATTCTGAAATTTAATTTTTAAATAATGTGGATCTTTGGTGTTGATAAGTGTGTTTTTAATTTTGGTATTAATATGAATCCTACAAAATCTATGTGGAAATCAGATGAATATTGTGAACAAACATCATTCTGACCTATATCAAACAATGTTTCCATTTAGTTGGTATTAGTAAATAAGTATAAAAAAGGTGATCAATCAAATAGGGTGAAGAATTATTAGAAAAAAAGATTGTCAAATTGATCAGATGAATAGGGAATCAGATTGGTATTAGTCTACATGAGGCCCTAGATAGGTAATATAGGATGCAGTGGACAATGTATTCCCAAATAAATTACATGGTGAAAAATTACCAAACTAAATTAAGATCTTCCTCATTGTTTTTCATGAAATTGAAATGTAAGAACAATTAATTGAATGAAATAAAATTTTGAATAATTTAAAATAATCATAGTTATAGTGCATCAAAGAATATTTTTGATGGTTCTTAATGTGTTAACAATACTTTTTATACTATTTTTTCTTCTTTTCAGTAGCACATGCACTATAGATTTACAATAGTGTTATGGAAGTGTATAGATATTATATGCTTAATATAACCTCCAAGAGGATTGGTTATTGTTTTTTGGTAATGTATTAGATCCTAAAAATTAAAATTTCTAGAAACACTTATTTATTATTATAACATGTTAATACTCTTGTTCATGTGGTTTCACTTGTTTGATATTTCCCAATACTTCCAGTTTTAACTAATTAGAGGTGTAGGTTGTTTCATATAAATGAAAATATAAAATTATAAAAATATTGATTCACCCCTCCACTTCCCATTCAGTACAGAAATCGTGATTATTCCATTCATCGTATATGATATTTAAGGATTTTGTCATTGAATATTTAATGATGTTTGGAGATAAGTAATGTTTTCATGGATGTTCTGAACAATGTTAACAGTAATGGGATTCTTGAATTCAATGTGAAGTAATATATTATCTAGATTATTGAATATTAATTTTTCTTATATCCACTAAAATTATATACATGAATCTACTATAGAATTTTTTTTCTCCTCTTGACACGTTTTTAACATAATAGCTATAGATAATAATAATTTTTAGAGTGAAGGATGAGGAAAAATTTCTACAATTTTATCACTCTCTCAATGTGAATTTCTATGTTTTAATGCTTTTGAAACATATACGTACATCTTTGAAAATATTATAATCATTTAATAAAGAAATATGAATGATAATAAGGCCATTTAATTGATATATTTACTGAATAGTGAAGATATTATGGTGTGTGATGATGAATCAGTTGGAAACATTTTTAATTGGCTAATTAAAATTATATGTACCATATTATGTTTTTATAATGTTGGAAGATTTATTCATTTTAAAAATAATCCATAAAATCCGCTTGATACATTTATGGAAGGATATATTGTTTAGAAGTTAGATACCCTAAAACTCAATCTCTAGCGGATCATTGCAGAATTCTCATCACTTTGAAAATTAGAAATAAAAATATGATCAATAACAAAATCCAAACCTAAGTGCCGCTAAACCGGTTCCCCAAGCTGATTTTCCACATGACCTCAGATATGCCTCCCCATACACTAGAGGTACCACCTAATATTATATGTCAAATAATGTATGTGTTGAGGCTATACACCATTATCCAAACTAATACAAAATATAAAATCAAAATAAAGTAAAATGAAAATATAAATTATCAATAACCAAATATTTAAATTATTACCATTAAATGATCAAAATATTTAATAAATTCTTTGAAAACAATAGAAACCCCATTTTGTGTCATATTAGTGTCATATTTCAATGTACGACTATATGTAAACCCACAATGAAAATCCAAAAGATGGTACTCGACATCAACCATTTTCCACAAATCCATGCTCTATCAAAAAAACATCTATCATAAATCTATGATAGGGCCTTTGAAAATATCCTAACCTACATCCATGAAATATTCATGGATACCAATGGTGTCCCAAGAAGTTTGTGATTAAATTTTATTAGGGCAAAATAAATGGTGGAAAAATAAATATCAAATCTAATAGAAGTGTATTCTAAGGAAAAATGAATAGATTAATTTTGAAACAAACAAAAAATGATTCATAATAATCAATTATTATTTTTAAACCTACGACCATAGCTTTTACCCTAACCCCCAACACACAAAACCAATTTCATCCCTATTGGAAGATTCTATAGAAAATTTCATAGGACAAACATTCTAACTAAAATGATGAATTTTTTTATCATTTCAATTATAGACACAATAGTGCATTTTTCAAAATTTAAATGCCACATCAATTTCTCTTAGTTCTTGTATCATCATGTAAGAAACTTATCCCCCAATAAATAATTTCATTTCTATTATTTTATGTTAAATATGTTGGGAGTCATTTTTAGTTCTGCTATATGATGGATAAAGATAATATTTTTAAATATACTTAGTCATAGGTGTGAAGAACCATGTCCATCATTTGTAAGCACTTTATCAAGCCATAGTTTCCATGGTCCAACTCTCTTGAGATTTTCACCATGCCGCAATATCAACAGTTCCCCTATTTCATCTATCATTATTATTATAGTCTATTTTACTCCAAATAATTATCCTATTTCATGAAAAACAACTTTACCAGTGATTAATATATCACATTCATTTATGGTTCTTTGAATCCATTTTATAATATATTCCATACCCTTTACCCATTTTCCCTTTATTTCGTTTACCATTTCATGAATGTTTTAATTTCATAATTAATCTAAATAACCCCTTCAGTTATACTAACATTCCAAACTATAACTTCATCAAGTTAAATCTCACAAACCAAACCTTATATCATTTACATATAATTTATCATTATAAAGGTACTAGAACACCCCGTGGGTGGACCTATGCCTGATTTCAAAATCATCAATGGGCAAAATGGGGTCCCTTAATGAAAAAAATAATTATTCAAAATCCTTTTTTATAATTCATTATCATGGAATCAAATTGATTTCAGGGTATAATAATTATTCATAAACATACATAAGATCAATATATAGTCAATGGAAAAGTGATTTTAGACCCCCTACCTTATGATTATTGATGAACTCTCTTCTGACCATGTCTCATGACTTGAACTAAAAACACAACAAACACAAAGGTTAACAAATCCATGAAAATATAGATCATGATCATTGGAAGAATATAACACTATATGGTGTGGATATTTCAAAAAGTAAAAATAGATCATGTTAGAGACATACCATGGGATTAAAATCAAACTCAAAGAAACCTCAAATGCACTTTAATCAAAAGAGAATCATCTTTAGAAGCATTGGTTAAAGGATATTCTCACCCTAGGTTAGTGGATGGGAATTGATGTTGAAAATTCCGGGAATTGGATATAATAATTGAAGTTAAAACTATTAAATTTTGACTTTTATTTAGGGTTGTTTATTTTCATCATGGTTTTTCAAATCAGCCACCAACCATGTGGCCTCCTCTAATTATTCAGAATGTAATTTATTTGATTTAATATGGTATCAAAAAAAATTTACAACATCAGAAAAATTCATTTGAAGGGATCATTCTAGGATCAAATGGTTTCTAGACAAACCATTGACCAATTTACAAAACTATACCACTGCTTATATGTTTCCTAATGTCATGGATTAGGTTTAGAACTAAATATTTTCCAACCATGAGATATGCATTTTATGAACCATTTTCCATCTAATTCATGTCATGAAACCCCTTGACACTATAACTACCATCCCTACTATTGGTGTAATTCCACTAACTATTTTAGAATGAGTTAGAAGAAAATTGAAATGATTAAAGCCTCAACAAATGTTTTGGATCTAACATCCTCCCTACATTTTAAAAGCTTGTACTCAAGAATCACTAAGCCTCTAAAGTAAAATAGTTCAGGCCAATAGGACATCATATAATTGTCCCTCTCAAAAGATTATTGATGAATAATTGAATGTTTCCATATAACTCAGACTAAATGAATGGCCTTTCACTATGAGTAATATCACTATTATACATGAATAAAATCATATTCTCTTCAAAGGATGCATAATCACCATGAAAAACATCATCAACATCGACCAGAGGAGAATAGATGGGGTGATTATTTAGAATTGATGTATCATAAAAAATGTCATGTATAGTACTATAACACTATGGAAGAGATAATTGATATTCTACTAGATCTATCATCTCCACAATCACAAAAGTCCCAAAATAACTGGGCACCAAATTCTCCTATTTCCAAATATACCAGTGAACCAATAATTTAGACACCTGGGGGAACACACATTTACTCACTATTAATTTTATAGTTCAATAATATCAATTAATTTATAGCTCCATTCTACAATGGGACATATCCATATAAATGTGGATCAACTGAACACTATTTAACTTCTCATATACTGGACTCATCACAAGCTACTATGATTCGCCCAGTACCATATAGATCAGTTTTTCTCAGCCCAACTTATATTTTAGTGTGTCATATGCTTCTATATATGTACTTGAGTAGTAAATATTTTTATATTTGAAATCAATTATAGCTACATTAATCTCCCATGATCAATATACTCAATGTTTCATTCTCGTATCATATCCTCCAATAGAAGGATATAATATTCTGATTACCCATCCATTTTCAGGTTGAAATCTATTCACAAAATCACCTAAGTTCCATGAACCTTTTGAAAAAAAATATAAAGTGACGCTGTAAAATATTTACTATAATATGAAAGAACTCATTAGGGAACCCCTTGTGAATGAACTGTCTCTTGAACATACTAGTCACCCAATTGACTGATGATGAATGTCTTTTAAAAATTTATGATATATTCCACCATTTTATATTGGTCCATCATCACCTAAAACATGAAATTATTCTAAATATAATTATTTATACAGACACAAAAATCCATGATAAATGAAACACACTTACATTAATGAATAGTATGTTTATTTGATTTATTATCAGGCCACTTTGGCTCAACCTTGACAAGTATAAATGTGTTGTATCATGTCACAAAACCTGTGATCTTCTTCTTCACTCCTACCCATCAATTCAGTCTATAATGGTCATGATAAATTTTCCTCAAACCAAGGTGTACCAAACATGTTGAGAAAAAAAATTGTGCATCAACACCTCCGGAATACAAGTGTTCATGATAACAGCACCATTAGAATACACAATCTCATCTTTATTGCCATTATTGTCTACGGTTATCCCCCACAATAAAGTTGTTCCTAAAAAAAATAACTCTTGAACCTCATACTGCTTCCCCCATGATCTATCTTGGAATTTAGGGATAAAAAGATAATGATATAGGAGTCATCATCTCTCACTTATAGTAAACACATATATGCATCTATACAAAAATACTATATAATTTTCTACTCATAGTTGGACTCTAAGATAGAATGAGTCAGTTTCATCCTACAAAAGGTATCTACAACAATGTTTCCTCTCCCCAGCATATATTCTATCTAAATATAAAATGATATTACAAACTAAACCCATATTCACTACCATAGATTTATATTATGAGGATAAATTATATATTTAATGTTCATGTAATCAATATAAATAGTAATTTGTTATCCCAAAATATAATGTTGCCAAAATTTTAATGAATGAATAACTATATACAAATAAATACCGTGTGTAGGATAGATCTATTCACATAGCATCAAATTCATTGAAATGTACTCAATTAATCATTCTGCTAGTATCAAAAATGAACAAATTTTGATCCAATAAGCATCACAAAATAGATCCTAATCTTTACCAAGCATTAGTAAGATCAAAATTGGTGATGTGTTACGAAAATTTAGTTTATTGAAGGTATTATCACATGCTCCTGAACATTAAAATATTATTAACTTCTTGGTTTCTACTTATAGTGAAGTGTCCAAGAGAGAAAATGATTTTGATTAACCTTCTCTAGTAACCCCCCAATCCCATAAATCATCAGATATCAAAAAAAGTCTTGGGATTTTCCAATGAAATAACCACTAAAATATTCTCATGGTACATAGAAACACCTTCTTTATAAGATAGTATTTCTGAGGAAAATAACATTTCAATCTTGAAGTGACACTTATATAGCATTTCATAAATAATATTTTTATCTCAATTTGAATTGGATAATTTGAATTTGTTTAGATTGATCGTCTAATTTCATGGAGTACAATGGGATGTCATCAATAAGGGAAACCCCAAATTAATCCATATACTAATGATGGATTTTTTTCATTGAGGCTATAAATTTTTTTTTAATTTAAACCATCGGGAATAAAAAACTAATAAAATTCATACATGATTATAAAATAAGCCTACGGAATATTGAAAATTATTATCCTCAGTATATGATACGCTGAAATCATGAAAACTTTAGCGAAGAAAAAACCACCAATTTAATGTTCAAACTGATATTTGAAACTTAATAGTGTATACAATATCTTAATATTCTTTTTGTTCAACATTTTATTATTCAAGCACAAGCACAACATTCCAATATCATTCTGAGAAAAATATTAGAGATCATCATAGTGACTCACTCATATGTATAGACACTTTATCCTATAACTCCTATAGTTATTCCATATGATCCTTATACTCTCCTCACTCCAGTCTATATAGTAGAAAATAAACAATCTATGAACTATGAAACAACACAATTGTGTAATAAATTTTCATATATGGTGTAAACCCTGAAAAAATCCTTAGGAAATATTCCCTACAATTGATCCACTACATGAATAAATGAATCATGCTCATATCCCCCATATTCTATAAAACTAATAATTACTGGGGTTGTATGTTCACCCAACATCTATTGAATAGGCCCTGTACAATCTTCTAGGATATCACCCTATCCATGAACAATATAAATGAAAATATCATGATAATTTGTTGTTACCCTTAACTAGTAATAATGGATGTGGGCCGGACAAGAAACCAACCTGTCCATTCCCAATATCACATTAAAACATAAAATATCATGAATTAAAAAGTTCTATTGTAGAAAATTCCCCTCATCTTCAAGGGAACACTCTCTAAAAAAGATGATACCATCTGTTCACACACCTAACAATGTTACATCTAAAATAACTCTACACAATTACACCACCTCTAGACTAAAATTACCCACCAACCAAGAAGACATGAATTTTTTTGAGGATATATTATAGAAAACCCAAGATATATTTTCAGTTTGAAAATTTAAATGTCATAGAGTTGAAGTCATATCCATGATATCATTAGGTACATGCTGAGATTCCAACACCTGACTTATCCCTTTACCTTGTAGTCCTATTAGAGTCCCGTGAACTGCACTACTCTACTTAAAGGGATACCCATTCCATGTTTCACCTCATCCTACACCCAGACCTGTAAAAATAGTATAAATCAAACTTCAATACTAATACATGGTAAAAAAATATAATTTATCTGGTCTACATCATACTAGATCTTCTATCGCGAGTCATCTATTTATGATTCTTAAAAAAACATTGTAGGTGTCTTATCCTACCCCGAGATTCAAACTCCATTTTTCGTTGAAGAAACATACCTCTTACATGAATTGGTTTTCCACACTAATATCAAACCATGTGTCCAATCCATAAAAATATTATCATATTCCCTATATGGACTTCCCTCCATTACCTTTGAAAATGTTTTCGAAATTAATATTCCAACCATTATAAGAAATACCACTAGATCTCTTAGTTGATCATTCTTATACACCAATGGAAACCTCATACTACTTCCCAATAATTGAAAATCTACTTAACAACATCATAAAACGTATCTAAACACCATATATTCATCTCTGTACCACCCCTAGATTTCATAAAATGTTATTTCTTAAAAGTAATTCAATAACTTCCACTACACGAAACACCGAGTTCAACCGCACCACGGCCTACCAAACTAGCCGTTAAAAAGAGGTTATGAATTTTATTAACTGATTTTTTAACATTATGAAATTCTTATAATTTTATAATCCATATTATGAGTTTTTTAGACATAATGTAAGAGAAAATACCTTTTTTCGTATAAAAGAACTATTTTTCAAAAAAAGAAATTTTACACCCATTTAATGGAGAACCATTTTTAAATCCAATAATTGAAACTTTTATATATTTTATTTGAAAAGATAAACATATAAATTAGAATCAGAACATGAAAATTTAGTTTTAATAAATATTTGGTGCTTTTCTGATAAATTTCATATTTGGGTGAATAGTGAAAAATACAATATTTTAACTGAAAACAACTTTTTTAATCATAATAATTTTTAGTGTAGAATTATATATTTTAACACTTTTGATTTATAATTTTATTATATTTTTATCATTAAATCCAATTATGGTCATTTTAAGTAATTTCACATTGATATTAGACATAAACAAATGTCAACCTTTTGATATTTATTATTTCTTAAAATACACATTTTGGTTTTAACAACGAGAATTAATTGAAAATGAGTTAATCAAACTTATATGTTTTGAAACTGGTTAAATTGAATTAATTTTTGAATTCTGAATATCAATATTGTATTAGGGTGAATTTTTGGAATTTCTCTGAAAACATTAATTTTTTGATCAATAGTGAAAAACATTGAGTAATTATTTAAAACCAACAATTTATTTAAATAATTATTTATTATATTTAAATTTATTTATGGTAAAAATAGATATATAATACATATACAGGTTCAATGTAATTCATTGGAGTCAGTTTATAAGAATTTTAGATATATATAATTTTTATTGAACTTTTTACCATCTTTTACCCACCTCCTTGGAGAATTTTCAAATTTTCATAAAACATAATTTTACCGCTTCTGTGAGTTGAATTTCAAAAATCATAGTGACATGTTTGATATCAGTAAGTAAAATTTTGTTCAATAAGAAGAAATTTTTATTTGGTGAATTGTAACTTTTTACTTTTATTTGCCATGGTTAAAAGTCAATAGGGTAATTAAGGGTAAAAATGATATTATTATTACACTAACACATGTCCTAATTCTGTTGGATGAGTGTATTTCGACCAAAAACAACCTTAGGAATAAAATATGATCCTTTAGGTCCACATGGATTATATTAGGACATTTATTATTATTTTATTTAAAGAAGAGTTTAAAGAGTTAAAATCAATGTTTAATAACTAACACATTTTTAATATTGGTTTATAGATAATATAAAGTATAATATAAATATTCATTATAAATATAAAAATATTTCTTAAATAAAGGTATTTTATTTTTAATTTTTAGGAATTATATAATCAAATTTATTTATGACACAATGATGATGCAATAATTACCTTAATAATGAAAGATTAAAACAATTGATATTATAAGTATCCAAATAAATTTAATTTGAGACTTTTAATGAATTTCAGTAATTTTATAGGTTAATATAACATGTTAGGGTTGATTAAATAAATTTTTTCAAAGTAATAATGCTGTTATAAATTAAAAAAACAAAATACAAAATAGTGTCAAAATTGACATGAAAGAGTTTTTTTTAAAATATAATATTATTAATTTGTATTATTTTATTTAAAATATAAGGTTCAGCCTAAAGACATAAATAATATTATATATGTCATTAATGGACCACTTAAGGTTCTCATGTATGTTTATAGTAATTTTATAAACCATATAGTGTAAGAATACAAGAAGACACAATTAACGTTATATTATTTAACTTAGAGTCAAATCTAAAATATAACGTTAAAATGGTAACCTAAACTTATCTAAAACCTATTGGATGAGATTATTTCGACCCAAACCCACATTATCTTCTAAATAAATCAATTTAGAGTCATTATAAACCGAATATGATTTTATTATACAACAAAATTTCAATCTTTTCCTAAGGTGCCATTCACCCCTCTTATAAAGGGGAACTCCCCCTTCTCTCAAATTCTCCCCTTCAAAGAAATTTGGCACGGGCTACCCTACCCAAATATCCTATAAACATTCCTCCCTTCTTCCTAGAGGCCTTTCATTAGTCAGAAAAAAATCCTAAGGAGCCCTTTTGATCAAATCAAAAGGACGATCCCAAAGATGAGGTAAATATTTCATCACCTCCTTCAAGTTCCTTTCTTATTCCACTTTCTATTTATTTGTTATTTACATTTTAAAATAACTACTCCAGTATCATCTATATACTTTGATGTTATTATAAAAATGGTACAACCGTCTTCATTATTTTTATCCATCCTATGAATGATAAGTCAACACAACTATGTACGTACGGCATATCGTTTCCACGTCATGTTGTAGTTTTTTATTCAAATAAATCCTAAATTGGATGGGTATAATAATGAGTATAAATTTTGTAAATAATAAATATAACATTATAATGATTCTGTATATATTATATACTATCCAATTATATTTGATTATAATATCAAAATAATGACATTGTCGCTCGTGTGTACGTACCGATTACCGTCTCCACGACACAATTAGATTCATTTCCACATTCACCATTCAACGATTATTAAAAAATATATATTATTAATCAGTATGTAATATATGAAATATTAATGATACTGTAGATATATATATATATATACATATATATATCTTATTCACTTCCCTTCAATACGATATGAAAACAGAATCATCGTTTATGGTATGTATGACCTAACGTCTCCATAAACGGTGTTTTCCATTTCATTTTTCTATCTATTATAAATATTTATATTCTAAATATATATGATATATATATCATGGTTTATATTCTGGAATTATTTAAATAATGATTTAAATTATACGATCAAGAATAACAAGTTAAAACTCGTACGATAAAGAAAGCGATTATTACCTAAAATGTTAATTTAACATGAAAAGCATTATTTTATGGTTAGTACAAAGTCATAAATGAATCATGTAAGATATAATAAATATTAATATGGTTCTGGTATAATTTAATAACATAAATTTGTCATTATATAAGACGTTAAACGTACCCTCGACCAAAGGAAAGTGCAAGGTAAGGGTTATTTCCTCAATCTCATTATTTATCTAAGATTGTTCATGTGTATGCACTTTCTGGGACATATTTATAATCGATATCCATATTTCATTAAAAAAATTCAAATTGTATATTTTAGGGTTTTATCGGTGGGTCTATTTAACTAAATCGTCATTTTAAATGATTTAAAGATTTATATTTGTAATCCCTTTTAATCAATGTCCATGTTTTCAAAATGATTTTAAGGATTCATATATATGGACATGAATTTTTTGAAATGATAATTTGTTTCAAAAGTTTCAAAGTGTTATGTGACACTATGATTCAAAAATCACTTTTAAATAACTTCTTTTATAAATTGTGAGACGTTTAAACGATTTCATGAAAAATGGTTATTTCCCTCAAATCATTTTACTCATCATTTTCATCTATATAAACATCCATTGATGGATTTTAAACATGTTTTAAGATGATTTATTATGATTCAATCTTCTATATTATATTGAATGATTTATGCTATGTTTAACTATGAATGTGCTATTTGTATACCATGAATGGTTTATGGATAATGTATTGACATTTTGTATGCTAGTTTTAATACCATAGTAAGTGAATAGTCGAGCCTGCTATAGTTCCTCGATGAATCGGTAGTTCTCAAGAGAAAAAATAGTGTCTTGGCATAATGTCGTGGAAAAAAAATTTATTTGTAGTATCGGACAAAATCCTTGACTATGTGGTTATGAAAGTCTAGTATTATGCATTCCATCATTAAGAAAGTGTGTATTGATATTGCATGTGATTATTTGACTAGTAGAATATCCATGTGATTAAATAAATGAAATTATTTTATTGTATCTTTTCCATATTATGCAGAACTATAAGTTTAAAGGACTTTTGATTTAGCCTTATATATTGCCTTAAATGTTTATTCTTATTTATTTATGTTTCTGCTATATTTTTATCATTACTGAGCATCTGAGCTCACACCATTATATGTTTTAAATTTCTCACGATTCCAAGAAGTATATTATGATTGATAAGTAGAGCTAAGCTATGGTATTAATGGCGTTCTCAATGGATCATTTATGTTCTGTTTTATTTTCTAATGTGTAATGTAACGTTCATGTGTGTAATCTATTTTTCACGACTGCAAAAATGATCTGTCTTTTGGGAGATGATTCCTTGTAATCATGACAATGTATTGAAATAATGCAGCGACTATGGGTAACCGGGGTCAGGGTGTTACAGTTGTTATCAAAGGAAGATTAGTAATAACCTTGGAAACTAGATTTAGATAAACCTTGATTAGATCACATTACCCAAAGATAGACTTTGAGGATTAGTATAGAATAACTTCCTAGAATTTTGGTGTTTTAGAGATATTATGAGTTTTCCAAAAATACCTCCATGTTTGGATACGAGAAGGGTGAGACGGCTCTGGTACAGATGTACCCAGGGGTAAAACATGAAAACACCGCTTTGAGCTAGACTCGAACAGGAACGGGTGCACGACAAAGGGACTTGTTGCATTCTTGGTTACGACACTCCTGGGGGATATTCATAAGATAATTCTCATTTTCATTACAAACCATTATGAAGGGTTTAACAGTATATACTTCTTAAAGGAAAATATTTTTATGATTATCGATTATATCGATAAACTGTTAAATTAATGTTAGGTATTTTACATTTTTGGAATTATTCATTGTAATTCATAAACTGACCTTCTGTATGCAATTTTATATAAATGGAACCCAGTATAAGGAATGTGATCTTTAGCAATACGTATGATCCAAAGAGTAATAAGGATCATATCTTTCTTGGGATTAAGCCAAAATTTCGAAGGGAAATAGTCTCCCATGTATTCTCAACATATAAAGAAATAGTATCATGTGTTAATAATATAAGTAAATAATTCCATGAGTCCTTTGGCTTTGAAGGGAAGAAAGATAAGAAAAGGATGGAAGAGAGAAATATGGATAAAGGGAAGAGGGAGAAGAAGACATTTCCCATATGTGATAACTGTGGAAAGAAACACCCTAGAAATTACCTGAAGGGAATGATATTTTTCATTATGTGTGGGGAAAAAGGACACAATGTACGTGACTACATGGGTAAGAAAAAGGTTTCAAATTTACACTGCTTTATCTGCAAAGATTTCAGACACTAAGCAAATCAATGTCCAAATCATCAGAGTATACCCCAAATGATGCTATTGGATAATATTAATGTTATGATACTACTAAAGATAAAGTGGAATGATTAGATTTCTTACTTTGTTATTAAAGTATTGTGTCATTTGAGTATTGTATTAATGATATTATGTTATAAGAATTATAGAGTATATAAGGATTTTACTGCAGTACTATTTAATTAAGGACTTGAGATTGTGTATAACCATGAAAAGTGGCTCAATAATAGATTAATTTTTTTGAAAATATATGGTTGATAGAAAGATAAACCATAATATGGTTCTGATACCAAGGTATTGATTTTTGGAATAATACATGATTGATTTGGATAAATTATATTGGATATTCTTGACTACCTCGAATGTGATTAATGATTTTTATATTCTATTATTGTTGGAGTTTACATCATTTTTGGATAGAGGAGGTATATCTAGTATTCTATATGGAATAAGGGATCATGAATGTAATCAATAAGCTTTTATGGTATTTCAAGATGATGTAGTGTTTTAAAAGAGTTCATGATGGAGGTGTTTACATGTTGCTACATGGAAAAAAGTATCTTCATTGTGTTTATGTTTCTTATAAATTTGGGATTGTGAGTTTGGACAGATGTTTTTTGGATAATTCTTGTTTGATATTAATTTTTTATTTCCAGAAAAAGGAAAACCCGGAGGTATGGCGGCAACCCGTTGCGTCCGACATCACCGTGAGACTTGAACCCGCAACTGAAGTGTGATAATGGTGTATCAACAACCACTGGCCCACATGATGTCCCGGATTGAATAATGTGGTCTTTTTAAAGTTATGGTAGATGAATTATAAATTCATTTTGTTTTGGAACCCTATAAGAATATGATAAATAAAATATTTTTTAAGTTCTATTATCTTTTAGAGTGAACGGTGAGTTTGTGGTAGAAATTAGTAAAAGGAAGAAACTCTACTTATCAAGTATATATATTTTTTATTTCCTATATTAATCTATGTTGAAATTAATTCATAAACTTTAGGTATGGAATATTAAAATTAAACATGTGTTATCTTAATACCTTATGTTTTGTTGAACCGAAAATATTTTAAATGATCATAGATTGATGGCCTTGAGGCCCTCAATTCTACAATTGTTTGTGACTGATAACCTCAATCACTCCCTATAAATATTTACATTTATTCACCAATCAGGTGTCTCTAATTTCCACCAATGTTCTCCTAATCGAGATCATAATTTGGTGGTGACTTTATCATTCCCATTTTCCTCTTATTAAGACTAAATTTCATTACCCCAATTTCTGATGTGGGTTTTCCCACAATGGTATTTTCTATTTTCAACCTCTTATATTCAATGAAAATTTTCAAATTGAGAGGATGTAATTTATTGAAGGAGGTAAGAATGTAACACCCCAATATTTCATAGTACGTAATTTCTTCAAAGTAATTCAATAACTTGAACTACACGTAACACTGAGTTCAAGCGCACCACGACATACCAAACTAGCTATTCAAATGCGGTTATGAATAGTATTAACTGAATTTTAAACTTTATACAATCCTTATAGTTTTATAATCCATATTATGCGTTTTTTAGACATAATGTAAGAACAAATGTATTTTTTTCAGATAAAAGAAGTATTTTTTTAAAAATGCAATTTTACAGCCTTTTAATATAGAATATTTTTAAATTCAATAATTCAAACATTTATTTATTTAATTTGAAAAGATAAACTTCTTCTTTAGAATCGGAAAATAAAAATTTAGTTTTAATAAATGTTTAGTGTTTTTCTGATAACTTTCATATTTGGGTGAATAGTTAAAAATACTATATTTTAACTGAAAACAACTTTTTTAATAAAAATAATTTGTAGTGTGTAATTATACATTTAAATGGATTGGAAGTATAATTGGATTATATTTTTCCTAATTAATCCAATCATGTTCATTGTATGTAATTTCACATTGAAATTAGACATAAACAAGTATCAATCTTTTGATAGTTATTATTTCATAAAAATAAGCTTTTTGGTTCTAACAACAGGAATTAATATTAAATTCATTAATTAAAAATCTATGATTTAAAATTGGTAAAATATAATTAATTTTTCGAATTCGAAATATCAATATTTTATTAGGGTGAATATTTTGTATTTTTCTGAAAACATTCAATTTTTGATGAATAGTGAAAAACACTAAGTTACCGATTATAACCAACTTTTTATTTAAATTATTATTTATTATATTTAAATATATTTTAGGTCAAAATAGATACATAATACCTATATAAGTTAAATTTAATTTATTGTATCCAGTTTATAATAATTTTAGATATATACAAATTTTATTGAACTTTTTACCATCTTTTGCCAACCTCCTAGGAGTATTTTCAAATTTTCATAAAATTTAATATTAACACTTCTGTGAGTAGAATTTTAAAAATCTGACAGACATGATTGATATCAGTAAGTAAAATGTGGTTCAATAAGATGAAAATTATTTTTTGGTGAATAGTGACTTTTTATTTTTATTTACAACGGTTAAAAGTAAATATTGTAATTAATGGTAAAATGATATTATTATTACTCTAACACGTATCCTAATTCTATTGGATGAGTTTATTTCAACCAAAATAAACCATAGGAATAAAATATGATCCTTTAGTTCCACTTGGATTATATTAGGACATTTATTATTATTTTATTTAAGGAAGAGTTAAAATAGTTAAAATCAATGTTTAATAACTAAAAAATTTTTAATATAGGGTTATACGTAAGATAAATTCGACTATAAATATTTATTAGAAATAAAAAAATATTTCCTAAATAAATGTATTTTTTTATAATTTTTAGTTATTAAATAATTAAATTTATTTATGACACAATGTTGATGCAATAATTACCTTATCAATGAATCATTAAAACAATTTATATTATAAATATACAAATAAATATAATTTGAGACATTTAATGAATTAAAATAATTTTATAGGTTAATAGGACATGTTAGGGTGGATTAAATAAATATTTTTCAATGTAATAATGATGTTATGAATTTAACAAAAAAACATTCCAAAGAGTGTCAAAATTGACATAAAAGAATTTTTAAAACAAATATTATATTATTAGTTTATATTCTATTACTAAAAATCTAAGGTTCGGCCAAAGGGAATAGATAGTATTATATATTTCATTAATTAACCACTTGAGGTTATCTTTGAAGTTTATAGTATGTTTATTAACCATATAGTATAAGAATACAAGAAGACATGGTAATAGTTAAATTATTTAACTTAGAGTTAAATCTAAAGCATATGGTTAAAATGGTAACCTAAAGATGTATAAAACCTAAGGGTTGAAAGTATTTGGACTCATACCCACATTATCTTCTAAATAAATCAACTTGGAATCATTATAATCCTAATATAATTTTATTATAAAATAATATTTCTATCTTTTCCTAAGGTGCCCTTCACCCCTCTTATAAAGGGGTACTCACCCTTCTCTCAAATTCACTCCATCAAAGCCATTTAGCTCGGCCAACCCCTGCCTAAATATCCTATCAACTATCCTCCCTTCATCTTAGATCCATTACTATAGTCATAAACACATCTTATGGAGCCATTTTGATCAAATCAATAGGAATAACCCATATAAGAGGTAAATATTTCATCATCTCATTCAAGTTCCTTTCTTCTTCCACTTCCTCTTTATTTGTTTTTTATATTCTAAAATAAAATCAAAATTGTCTTCTCTATACTGTGATGTTATTATAAAAATTGTACAACCATATTTGTTATTTTTATCCAACCTATGAATGAAAATTCACCACACGTGCATACGTAGGGCTCACTGTCTCCATGTTGTGTTGTTGTTTGTTATTGAAATATTTCATCATTTGGATGGCTATAATAATTAGTATAAATGATTTAAATAATAAATAAAACATTCTAATTATTCTCTATATTTGATATAACATCCATTTATATATGATTTTAATATCAAAATATGATATTGTCGCTCGTCCATATGTACGGATTACCGTCTCCACGACGCGATGAGATTTATTTCCACACTCATCATTCGACAATGATTATAAAAATATGTATTATGAGTAATTATTTAATATATGAAATAATAATGATACAGTAGATATATATATATATATGTATTTCTGCACTTACATTTATCTTATTCACTTTCGTTCAATACGATATGAAAACAGAAATAGTGTTTATGCGTACGTACGGGCTACCGTATCCATAAACGGTGTTTTCCATTTCATATATCTATCTATTATAAAAATTTATATTCTAAATATATATGATATATAAATCATTTTTTATATTCTGGAATTATTTAAATCATGATCTAAATGATACGATCAAGAATAACAAGTTAAAACACATACGATAAATAAAGTGATTATTTCCTGAAAGGATAATTTAACATAAAAATCATTGTTAAATGGGTCATATAATGTCATAAATGATTCATGTATGATATAATAAATATGAATATGGTTCTATTATAATATAATAACATACAATGGTCATTATTTAAAAGGTTAAATGTACCCTTGAACAAAGAAAAGTGCAAGATAAGGGTTATTTCCTCAATCTCATTATTTATCGGAGATTGTTCATGTGTAAGTACTTTCTGAGACATATTTATCATCGATATCCATATTTCATAAAAATATTTTCAAAAGGTATATTTTATGGTTATATGTGATGGTCTATTTAACTAGATCATCATTTTAAATGTTTTAATGATTTTTCTTTCTAACCCCTTTTAATCAATGTCCATGTTTTCAAAATGATTTTAAGGATTTATGTATATGGACATGAATTTTTTAAATGATAATTTGTTTAAAAAGATTCAATGTGGTATGGGACACATTTATTCAAAAATCACTTTTAAATAAATTCCTTTATAAATTGTGATTCTTTTAAACAATTTCAGGAAAAATGGGTATTTCTCTTAATTTATTTTATTCATCATTTTCATCTATGTCAACATCCTTTGACAGATTTTAAACTTGTTCGAATTTGATTTATTATGATACAATATTACGTGTTATATTGAATGATTTATAATGTGTTTGACTGTGAATGTGCTATTTTTATACCATTCATGGTTTATGGATAAAGTAGTGACATTTATTAAGCTAGTTTTAATTCGAATGTTTATGTTATGTTTCAATATTTTCATATGAGGATTGCATTTGACTTAGTAAGTGGTGGGTGGAGCCCTCTATAGCTCCTCGATTCATCTGTAGGTATCATGAGACAAACTAGTGTCTCAGAACAAGGACTTGGAAAAAAATTTATTTGTAGTCTGGGCACAAGGCCTTGACAATGTGGTTATAAAAGTATGGAATTATTCATTCAATCATTATAAAATTGGCTATAGATGTTGTATGTGATAATTCGACTAGTATAATATCCATGTTAATAAGTAATAGAATTATTTTATTATCTATTTTCCATATTATGCTGAACATTACATTTAAAAGGATTTTGTTTTAGCCCTATACATTGCCTTAAATTTTTATGCATATTTATGAAAGTTTCCGCTATATTGTTATCATTACTGAGCATCTGAGCCCACCCATTTCAATGTTTTAATTTTCATAGGATTTCAAGAAGTGTATTATGATTGATAAACAGGGTTAATCTAGGGGATTAATGGAATTATCAAAGGACCATTTATGCTGTGTTTTATTTTCTAATTTGTATTGTAACGTTCATTATGTAATCTATTTTGCATGACTGCAAAACATATCGGACTTTCGGGACATGATTCTTTGTAATCATGTCAATGTATAAAAATAATGCACTGACTCTGGGTAACTAGGGGTGGGTCATTACAGTTAGAATCAAAGGAAGTTTAGAAATAACCTAGTAAACTAGATTTAGACAAACTCTATTTAGATCACATTACCATATGATAGACTTTGAGTATTAGTATAGAATAACTTCTTAGAATTTTGGTATTTTAGGGATTTTTGTGATTTTTCCAAACAATAAATCCATGTCTGTATACGACCAAGTAGAGGCGGCTCTAGTACAGATGTACCTAGGGGTAAAACCTGAAAACACTGCTTTAGTCTGGACTCAAATGGGAACCGGTGCACTGCAACCGGCCTTGATACACTCTTGGTTACGACACTCCCCGGGGATATGCTTAGGATAATTCCCATTTTCATTAAAAACCATTATTAAGGGTTAATTAGTATATACTTCCTCAATGAAAATATTTTTATGACTATGGATTATATCCATAAATTGTAAAATTTACGTTAGGTATTTTACAAGTTTGGAATTATTCATTGATATTCATAAACTGACCTAGTGTATGCTATTGTATAGAAATGGCACCCAGTAGAAGGAATGTGAACATCAGAAAAACGTATGATTCAATGAGTAAGAAGGATCATATCTTTCATGGTATGAAGACAAAATTTATAAGGGAAGATGGAAATAATTAATTTTCCCATATGTGATCATTGTGGAAAGAAACACCCTGAAACTTGCGTGAAAGGAATGTGATTTTGCTATAAGTGTGGGGAAAAAGGACACCAATTATGTGACTGAAACGGTAAGAAAAAGGTTTCAAATGTACAATGCTTTATCTCCAAGGAGTTGGGACACTACGTGAATCAATGTCCAAATCATCAAAGTATACCTCAAATGGTGCTATTGGAAAATAATAAAGTTAAGATACTACCGACGCTGTAGAGGAATGATTATATTTCTTACGTTGTTATTAAATTATTATGTCATATGATTTTTGTATTAATGATGTACATGTTATAAGAATTATAGAGTATATAAGGATCGTACTGCAGAACTCTTTTATTAAGGACTAGAGATTATGTGGAACCAAGAAAAGTGACTCAATAGCAGGTAAAATTTTTGGAAAATATATGGTTGACAGAATGATGAACCATAATATCGTTCTGATACAAATGCAGTGATATGTGGAATAATACATGATTGATTTGGATTAATTATATTCGATATTCTTGACTACCTTGAAACTGATTAATGATTTCTATATTCTATCACTGTTGGAGTTTACTACATTTGGATAGAAGGAGTATATCCGGCATTCTATAAGGAATAATAGAGAATGAATATAATCAATATGGTTTAATGGTAATTAGAGATGATTTAGTGTTTTAAAAGAATACAGGATGAAGGTGGTCACATGTTATTACGTGGAAAAAAGGAACTTCATTGTGTTTACCCTCCTTATAAATATTGTACTGTGAGTTTGGACAGAATTATTTGGGATAATTATAGTTTTAGATTATTTTTCAATTGCATAAAATGAACAACCTGGAGGTCAGGCGGCAACCCTTCGCGTCTGACAAGGCCGTGAGACATGAACCCGCAACTGATGGGCGACAAAGGTGTATCACCTACCACTGGCCCAGGTAATGTCCTGGATTGAATAATGTATTTTTTTAAGGTCTATTAAATGATTTATAAATTCATTTTTTTGGAACTATAAACAATTAGGATAAATAAAATATTTTGTAAGTTCTATTATCTTTAGAGTGAATGATAAGTTTGTGGTAGAAATTAGTTAAAGGATGTAACTCTACATGTCAAGCATATATATTTTTTCATTCTTTTATTAATATATGATGAAATTATTTCTTAAACATTTGGTAAGAGATCTTAAAACTAAAAATGTGTTATCCTAATAACATATTTTTTGTTGAACGTATGATATTCTAAATCATCATAGATTTATGGATTTGAGGCCCACGATTAAAAATGTGACTTTATCATTCCCATTTTCCTCTTATTAAGGCTAAATTTCATTAACCCAATTTCGGATGTGGGTTTTCCTAAAAAGGTATTTTCAATTTTCAACCTTTTATTTTCAAATAACATTTATAAATTGTGAGGATGCAATTGATTGAAGGATGGAAGAATGAAACACCCCATGAATTCAAAGCACGTTATTTTTTCAAAGTAATTCAATAACATTAACTACATGCAACACTAAGTTCAAGTGGACCACTACTTACCAAACTAGTCATTCAAAAGAATTTATGAACATTATTAACTAAATTTTAAGCATTATATATTCCTTATAAATTTTGAATCCATATAATGTGTTTTTAGACATATTGTAAGAACAAATTCATTTTTTTCAGATAAAAGAAGTGTTTTTTTAATGAAATTTTACCGCCTTTTAATGGAGAAACAGTTTTCAATATAATAATTGATGCTTTTATATTCAATTTTATAGTATAAAATTTTTATTTAGAATCAGAACATAAAAATTTTGTTTCAATAAATTTTTGTGTTTTTCTAATAACTTTTATATTTGGGTGAATAGAGAATAATACGATATTTTAACTAAAAAATATCTTTTTTAATTAAAATAATTTATGGTGTAGAAGAATATATTGAAATGGTTTGGAATTATAATTAGATTATATGTTAACCATTTAATCCAATGATGGTATTTTTATATAATTTCACTTTGAAATTAGACATAAACAAGTGTCAATCATTGGATAGTTATAATTTCTTAAAAATATGCTTTTTGGTTCTGACAACGAGAATTAATTAGAAATTAATTAATTAATCTTTTTTTGATATTGGTAAAATAGATTTCATTTTTTGAATTCAGAATATCAAATTGTGGTTAGGGTGAATTTTTGGTATTTTTCTGAAAACATTACATTTTTTTAATAGTGAAAAACAAAGAGTTGTTGTTTAAAACCGACTTTTTATTTAAATACTTATTTATACTATTTAAATTTATTTTAGGTAAAAATAGATACATAATACCAATATAGTTTCAATGTAATTCATTGGAGTTAGGTTATAATAAATTAAGATATATAAAAATTTTAATGAACTTTTAACCGTCTTTTACCCACCTCCTAGGAGTATTTGCAAATTTTCATAAAACATAATTTTACCGCTTCTATGAGTTGAATACAAAAAATCCAAGAAACACGATTGATATCAGTAAGTAAAATATGGTTCAATATGATGAAAATGTTTTTTGTTGAATAGTAAATTTTTACTTTTATTTACCACAGTTAAAATTAATTACGCTAATTAAGGATAAAATTATATTATTATTACCCTAACACATGTCTTAATTATTTTGGATGAGATTATTTTTACCAAAAATAACCTTAGGAATAAAATATTATCCTTTAGATCCACTTTGATTAGATTAGGACATTTATTATTATATTATTTAAAGAAGAGTTAAAATAGTTAAAATCAACGTTTACTAACTAAATCATTTTTATTACAGGGTAATAAATAAATATAAATTAGACTATAAATATTCTTTAAAAAGATAAATATATTTAATAAATAAAGGTATTTTATTTATAATTTTTATACATTAAATAATTAACTTTAATTTTGACACAATGATGATACAGTAATTAACTTATAAATGAATGAATAAAACAATTGATATTATAAATATACAAATAAATCTATTATGAGATATTTAATGAATTATGATAATTTTCAAGGTTAATATGACATGTTAGGGTTGATTAAATAAATTGTTTTCAAAATAATAATGCTATTATGAATTTAACAAAAACAAAATACCAAATAGTGTCAAAATTGACCTAAAAGTGTTTTTAACACAAATATTATATTATTAATTTATAATCTTTTTCTAAAAATATAAGGTTCGGCCAATGGGCTTAAATAAAATTATATATTTCATTAATGAACCACTTGTGGTTCTCTTGGAAGTTTATAGTATGTTTATAAACAATATAGTGTAAGAATACAAGAAGATAGGGTAAAAGTTAAATTATTCAACATAGAGTTAAATCTAAAAGATAAGGGAAATATGGTAACCTAAAATCGTCTAAAACCAATTGGTTGAGAAGATTTCGACCCATACCCACATTATCTTCTAAATAAATCAATTTGGAGTCATTATAAATTGAATATGATTTTATTATAAAATAATATTTCAATGCTTTCCTAAGATGCCCCTCACCCCTCTTATAAAGGGGAACTCCCCCTTCTCTCAAATTCATTCCTTTAAAGCCATTTGGATCATCCATCCTTGGACCAGATATCCCTTAAACTATAATCCCTTCATCCTGGAGGCCTTTAGTCAGAAATCCAACCTATGGAACCCTTTGGAATAAATCAATAGGAAGAACACGAAGAAGAGGTAAATATTTCATCACCTCCTTCAAATTCCATTTTTCTTCCACTTCCTCTTTCTTTTCTATTTCCATTATAAAAAAATATATCCAGTATCATCTATATATTTTGATGTTATTTTAAAAATGGTACAACCATTTTCATTATTTTTATCCATCCTATGAATGAAAAGTCACCACACGTGCGTACGTACGGTTTACCGTCTCCATGTCGTGTTGTAGTTTGTTATTAAAACAATTCGTCAATTGGATGGGTAATAATGAGTATAAATGATTTAAATAATAAATATAACATTATTTTGATTTTTATAGATGATATACCATCCAATTATATACGATTTTAATATCAAAATAATGATATAGTTTCTCGTGTGTACGTACAGATTAGCATCTCCACGACGCGATAAGATTCATTTCCACGTTCACCATTCAACGGTTATTATAAAAATATATATTATTAATACATATGAAATATATGAAATAATAATGATATTGTAAATATATATATATATATGTACGTATATAATTACTTATATCATATTCACATCCATTTAATACGATATGAAAACAGAAACAACATTTATGTGTATGTACGACCTACCATCTCCATAGACTGTGTTTTCCATTTCATATATATATGTATTATAAATATTTATATTCTAAATATATATGATATATAAATCAATTTTTATATTCTGTAGTTATTGAAATCATGATCTAAATGATATGATCATGAATAACATGTTAAAACACGTACGATAAAGAAAGCGATTATTACCTGAAATATTAATTTAACATGAAAATCATTATTAAATGTGTAGTATAAAGTATGAAATGAATCATGTATGATATAATAGATATGAATATGGTTATGGTATAATTTATTAACATACAATGGTCATTATACAGGATGTTAAACATACCCTCGACCAATGGAATGTTCAAGGTAAGGGTTACTTCCACAATCTCATTATTTATCTGAGATTGGTCATGTGTAAGTACTTTCTGGGACATATTTATCATCGATATCAATATTTAAAAAAAATCAAAAGGGATCTTTTATGGTTTTATGGGAGGGTCTATTTTACTGTATCATCATTTTAAATGTTTTAAAGATCTATATTTCGAAACCCTTTTAATTAATTTCTATGTTTTCAAAATGATTTTAAGGATTTATATATATGGATTTTAATTTTTTGAAATGATAATACATTTAAAAATTTTCAATGTGGTATGGGATAGTTTGATTAAAAAATCTCTTTTAAATAACATCGTTTAAAAGTTGCGAGTCTTCTAAACGATTTCATGAAAAATGGGTATTTCTCTCAAAGCATTTTACTCATCTTTTTCATCTATGTCAAAATCCTTGGACGAATTTTAAACTTTTTTGAAGTTGATTTATTATAATAAAATCTTCCATAATATATTTAATGAGTTATGCTATGTTTTACTATTACAGTGCTATTTTTATACCTTCCATGGTTTATAGATAAAGTATTGACATTTTGTATGCTATTTTTAATACAAATGTTTATGTTATGTTTCAACCTTTTTATATGAGGGATGAATCAGACATAGTAAGTGATGGGTAGAGACCTTTATAGCTCCTCGATGCATATGTAGGTCTCATTAGACAAACTAATGTCTTGGAAAAAGGCCTTGAAAAAATAAAATTTATTTGTAGTCATGGCACAAGGCCTTGACAATGTTGTTATGAAAGTATGGCATTATGCATTCCATCATTATGAAAGTGGCTATTGATATTGCATGTGATTATTCAACAAGTAGAATATCCATGTGAATAAGTAAATGGAATTATTTTATTGTATATTTTCCATATTATGCAGAAGTTTATGTTTAAAAGGATTTTGTTTTAGCCTTATACATTGCCTTAAATATTTAAGCTTATTTATGAAAGTTTGTGCTATATTGTTATCCTTAATGAGCATCTGAGCTCACCCCTTTCTATGTTTTAATTTTCTCAAGATTCCAAGAAGTTTATTATGACTGATAAGTAGGATTAAGCTAAGGGATTAATGGAATTCTCAAAGGATAATTTATGTTGTGTTTTATTTTCTAATGTGTAATGTAACGTTCTTGTATGTAATCTAGTTTCCAGGACAACTAAATTGATCTGTCTTTCGGAAGATGATTCATTGTAATAATGCCAATGTATTTAAATAATGTACTGACTCTGGGTAAATTGGGTTGGGCGTTATAATCTCACAACTAATTAAATCCTAAAATTTATTCTACATATATTAATCATCACCAAACTATATTTGAAAAAACATTGTATGTCCTCAAAGCGGCCATCACAATCCATCTATAAAATATCCCTTGGTTGCAACACATAATATATGTCTATCTATATTTCTTCCAAATCTCTGGGTTCAAATGATAAAATAAATATTCATGGGAACCCTTCATATTTGTAAACTATATATTCTCATCATGGACATGAATATCTCACCAACGCTTCACAGGTCCTTGTAACATGTAAGATCCTAACATATGCCCCTTCCCCAAAGGAGTCTCCAACTTATCTATAATTTTCTATAAAGTCTCAATACAAATCTATCCTATCTTAGTTCCACCCTCTCTGGTGATAATTGGAGGATTTTGGATCTGTAACTCTTTACTCATATCCAACATACACGGTAGAGTAACCCGCAGGTATTTCTCCAAAAAACATAAAATGGGTGAAGTTGTCATAAAATTATTCTTCCACCATATGACACATAATGAATGGGTTCTCTAGTCTTTTATTCATAGGTGTATTATCAAAAATTATATCATGTCTCCGAACTAGTAAATATATTCATATATACAACCCTCTATTGTTCCAAACCCAAACTCTAGGAACATTACAAATAATTTCCATATTTAAAAAAATTATGGGTCATAGATATCCATATCAAGATACCCTAAGTACAATATCCTTAAAATCATAACCACATCATTTTCACTACCCAAAAATATCCCAATAATTGGACTAGAATAACATAGGGTAACCAAAATATTAAAATTAAAACATCCCATTTGCAACTATTTTGACCATTTTATTAAAAATCCATTAATTTATATCACATGGAAGAGATTTATTAAAAAACTATTTAAAAATACAAAATAAATTTATAAGATTACCATGCATCACAACCCTACCATATATTCTCATCCATGTGTACTTAACAAGATAAAAGACCCATAAATCACATAGTTTCTAAAATTATGCATGCATACAACATTATACTTATATAATTTTCCATGAGTAAATACTCTTATAATAGAAACATCATACATTAAGTGTTTCACCCAAGGTGTAACATCCCCGTATCTATCCCTCTCCCATTTGGACAGTAAGGGTTGGTTATGATACCTAAATCCCACATCCTCATACGCCAGAGGAAGCAACCAAGGAGCGATGGTGGGAAAAGTATAGTTGGGAGACTATACCCTCTAATATGAAGTGTCATAGACCTAGAAAAATTCATAGTTAAACTAAAATATTAATCGATGTAAATACATAGTGGAATATAATAATGTAATCCAAAATAATAATCCATTAATTGAAAAGGAATATTGTAATGTTTTGTTGGAATGTACTAAATGTTATGATAGAATAATAAAAGGAAAACACTAGAAAACAAAAAAAGACGCAATTTCCATTGTCTATAACTCCATTTCAGTCCCATATCCTACTATATACCAATGGTAAACATGAAATCAAAATTAAGGTCTACTACCCTTGTCCAAATTCTCATCAACATAATCTGCATGGGTACTAAATAGAGGACTGAATAAGATTTGAGTACAACTCAGTAGGTGGAAACCACTGTGTCAAGATAAACCATCTTCATAAGTAGTTTATGAAATTAATAAATAAACTAATGTATTAAATTGATTAAAAAATTAGTAATGTACCACAATAACCTTCTTCGACTCAGTGTCGGAATAACACTGAGCAAGTCTTATGATCAGGCCAACCATATAATATAACCAAGGTAAATAACTAGATTTCACTCCATGATGAAATAATTTTTATCATGTCTAAAAAAATCCCAACCATTACCAAATAACCAAGGTTGGATCAAAATAGTAAATCCAATTCAAATACCTATTCGATTTATATTATTTCTAGGCCAAATCACTATAAACATTTCATCAATGGAAGGGGGCGATCCCACTCACTCTCAACATTACATCATATATTTTTAAAGTTTATGTACCTCTCTCCTTATATAATCATCTAAGTATAGAACAAATTTCCGATCATAGATCATTGATATCATAATATCACGTCATAATTAGAAATGGTTAATTATAGAATTTTCCATTATTCTTTCATATACACTTTTCAATTAAATATAGAATTTATTAACAATCATATCAATAATAAATGTTAAACAATTTATTAAATATATAATAGGAAATCACCCATGGTCACATGTCATGATTAACATATCTTAACCCATTATCAAATAAATTTGTGTTCAATTGAATAGGGTGCACACTAAATTGGTGAAATCACGAAATTGAATTTACCTAGAAATTATCAAACCATATCGTTATGATATAGACCACATTCTTTTAATCCATGATTTACTAATGCTTTCTAATTCCAACTCTTTGGAGAAATAACATGCCTTAAATTTCATAGAGAATATTCGATAAGATATTATCATGGTCAATGTAGAGACCAAAATCTTGAGGGACATGAACATTACATTACTTTTGCGGAATACATAGTACATTTCTAATACAGACACACAAGGATCGTAATAGTTTTGGGTCTTTGGAAACATGGAACATAATCTTCTAATCGTGGAGAAAGATCTTCAACATCTCCCATAAAGATCTTCCATTTTTGTTTTCATACCTAAAACCTTTCTTTATATCCTGGGGAAAGGAAAACATGTAAATGGTGAGCTCAAATGCTTAGTAAGGGTAAGCATGGATAAAATAAAAAAATAATATACATTTAAACTTAAGAACATGAACATAATGTTTAAACATCATAAGAGTGAGCAATGACATAAAACATGGAAGTACGGAAGACCTAGATCATAAAGAAACATTAGGCATGATAAAATAGAATGGGAATAAAACATGCAATTGTGGAAACCATTAATCACATGTTATGATTTCCTTAGTAGAGAAGGCATTGCTTCCAAGACCATCTTAGTGGACAAAGTCCCTTTCTGAATCGATTTCACTTCTGGTTCTAGTCCTGTATTACTGAACTGATTTAACTTTCCATTCCATCCATGTCTATCTCATGAGATATAAATCTTTACCCAATGTATTGGATAGAGATATAGGTCCCACCCATCTCATAGTGAAATCATTCTTACTTGTGCCATAAAATAAACATACATCATTCATAATAACCCAATAACTAAAATGGGTTTCATAAACAGCATCCCATCATCACATAATCCATATAAAAGAAATGGATATCATTTCATAATAAGAAAAGTGAAACCATGTAAATAATATAGACATTATACTTGAAACGTACACATATGAAATAATGTCATCTTAGATGAAAAATGGTTTTGATAAGACACTTGAAATTAATTCTTGAGAAAAATATCCTTTATTCTTCAAAATCATTTTCTTTTCACAAAATGTAATGAAATTTTAAAAGAAAATTATTTTGTTGAAAATAGTCATGAAATCATTTGGAGACAGCTTCGTGAAAATAAGGCTTTACAAACCTGTAAAAAAATTCGTTCGTGCCATATAAGTTAAAAAAAATTATTCTCGTACTTTTGCGAAAAAGTCAAAAATTAACTCGTAATGTAAAAAAAGAAATATTCCTTACATACCATGTAGTAAAAGACAAAATGGGTAAAAAGGAAATTACAAATACATAAAAGAACTTTTATAAAACATGGACTTGGATGATAACAATCACCCCAGCAAATACTTACGAATAAATAATCTCGGATAAGAACGAGATTGGAAATGTTATCCCTTACCTTAGGTCCGATATGATTTGTACGTATCTGAGCCTCATTTATAATGATTTAAATAATTTCATTTACTTATTACAGAATCATATTCATTGTTATGATATCATATATGGTTTACTTATGACTTTATATTACCCGTTCATTTGTAAATTCCATGTTTAAGAGTGTTTTAGGTAAAATCGTTTCATTTGTCATCCGTGTTTTGAATTGTAATTATTCATATGATTACATAGATCGTGATTACATAATTCCAGAATATAAAACATGATTTATATATAATATATATTCAAAATATACGTATATATAATAGATTGAATAATGGAATGAAATACACCGTTCATGGAGACGGTAGACCGTACGTACGCATGAACGCTGTTTTCGTTTCCTTATTGAATTGAATGGAATTAAGTAGATGATATAAATATATACATAAATAAAGTATCATTATTAGGTCATATATTTCATTATTATTCAGTATATATACTTTATAATCATTCATGAATGGTTAACATGGAGAATGAATCTCATCGCGTCGTGGAGACGGTAGTCCGTACGTACGCACGAGCGATGATATCGTTCCCATAATTATTGAATATAATTGGAGTAGATGGTATAATATATCAGAATCAGTATGATGTTATAATAACCATATATAGTTATTCTTTACACCATTATACCCATCCATGTAAGGTGTTGGTGGAAAAACAGATTACACCACGGCATGGAGACGATATTCTGTATGTACACACGCACGGTGATTTTGTTTTCCGTAGGATGGATAGAAGGTGAAATATGGTTGATTAATATTTATTATAATATATCATTATATGAGTGATATTGATGTTATTAATTCATAATGAAACAACTAATGAATATGAAGTAGAATAAGAAATAAATTTGAATGAATCGGTAATGGATATTACCTCTTATTCGACACGCCTCTTTGAAACCTCCTATTAAGGCACTAAAATTGGTCTTTGAAGAAGACCGGGACCTCTAGAATATTTATAGGGAAGTTGAGAAGGGAAATGGACAGGGGATGGACGATATTGAAGGCTCAATGTTGGTTTAATATGAGAGGGAGGAGGTTCCCTTTTATAAGGGAGGAGAGGGGCACCTTTGGAAATATAAGAAATATGAGTTTATATTAAATCCCAACCCCACATAAAAACGTCCAAAATGACTCATATCCGAATATTAGATGATATAGGGTTTTAAGCCCATCAAACAATAAAATTTATACATGTTAGGAATTTAATTTAAACATTATCAACTCGATTTATCCTTATTTATCAATTATGTTTTATTTGTGGTAATAATATTCTAAATTTTAAATTATTATAAATAATTACATATGTGTAGTGAATTTTCAATAATATGACACTATATTACATATTAGACCATATAAATTTAAATTTATAATTTTTAAATATTTTTGTGATTTTTAAAAAAATTTATAATATGTTATTTTTATAAACTAACAATAGTGTCAATTTTGACACTATTCAATTATTAGAATTTAAATAAACAATATACAGAAGATAGGTTCAAACTAAAAGATTTAATAAATTCAAAACATGTCATATTTATCTAGAAAATTATTAAAGAACATTAAATAGTTCATATAATATTTATTTTAATATTTTTAAAACCATTTATTTGATATTTCTCTCATTAAACTAATTTCAACATCACTATTATGTCACCTTTAATGATAATTATTTAATCCATATAAATTCTAAAAAAATTCATATGATGTAGATAATATTATTATATTTTTTGAGACTATTAATGTTCTATGTTTCATTAAGGTTATAACTAAATTAAAATTATTATACCTATAAGATTTAAGAATTTAACATGTTGTCACTTTCGTTGGTTTTAATAATAATTAAATTATTTCCATGGAAAAAAGTCCATTAAACGAATCTAATCCTACCCTTAGGTGATATGGGTCGACCTTTAGTCATCCAATAGGATTTATTCAGGTGTTAATATAATTTTATAATCTTATATTGACCCTTAATTACCCGATTTACCATTAACTATGGTAAATAAAATTTACCGTAGTTACTATTCATAATGCCAAAAAATAAAAAGTAGCCTATTAACATAATTTTGACCTACTGATTCCAAATATCGATTCCATTTTTTCAAATTCAATACACAGTAGTTTCAGAAATTAAATTGAAATTAATCCCGTTGTCGAATGAAAACAAGTTTTTGTTTAAAACATTGCAAAAGATTGAAATGATATAACCTATGAATTCAATGTAAAATCAATGCTAATGACATAAATTATATTAAATGGTAAAAATATATTCCATTTATAAATTAAAACCATTCAATATTATAATTTAACTATATTAATTATTATGATGAAAAAAGTTGTTTTTAATTAAAATATATCGTGTTTTTACTATTCATTAAAATATGAATGTTATCAGAAAAATATCAAAACATTATCCAATGTAAATTCTTATATCCTGATTCAAAATTATAATTTTATTTTGTAAAATTGAACATATAAACATGTCAAAAACTAGATTTAAAGTGGGTGCGCCATCAAAAGGCGGAAAAACTGCATTTTTTAAAAAATACTTATTTTACCGAAATAATTTATTTTGTTCTCATACCATGTTCTAGAAAATATGATAGATTAATTATAATGTTATAAAATTAAAAATTTATTTAATACTATTCATAACGGCTAGTTCGTGATAATATTATAACCATATATCATTGTTTAGTGAAACCCGGTATTGCGTACAACACACGCTATCAAGGAAAGTCATGATTGCGTGTAATGCAAGCCAAGTCAGGGTTTCATGTTGTGTAAGAATCCTTCTTTGTTTCGTATAATAGAATCCAACCATATTTCATTTATACATTGAATATATATATATATATACACACACTCAATGTTGCGTAGAATGACTATTATAAAACGAACTTGAAATTGTGTGTAACACAATCTAAGAATAGTGTTGCGTATATTTCAAGCTAATACAGTGTGGCGTATTGCAAAAGATAATCATGTTGTAGCATAAAACACATGAAATCAAATAAAGTAAAAAAGAATACTTATCATAAAATATCAGGTTATTACATTCTACCCCCCTTAAAATGAATTTCGCCCTCAAAATTCGTCGGGGTTATACATGGTTTTCTACTTGAAAGTTTCTTTAATTGAAACCCACATCGTAAAATGAAATACCAAAACATAACTTTAATAACTAAAGTATCAAACGTAATGGTTACCCAAATTAATTAATCACTGGGTTTCAACATAGGAGAACATTGGTGAAAATATGGATATGGAATAAAAATCTAACCATCATGTTCTGATGGAGAGTGGTAGAGAACATGGCTATAAAAAATCCATCAATCACAAAGCCATAAATTTTTTATGATATAAGGTACCATCTGATTCATCGGATATAAGAGCACTAGGACAAAATTTTTGGTATTCAATATCATTTCCATAAATTTGAAAATTTTGAATTAGAAGAAATACTTGCTTGATTTTGGAACAATCTCACTCTTGTTCCTGCTTTGAACAATTTCCACTTCATCTCTTAAAGAAATGAACTTGAATTTGATATTCATAAAGTGTTAAAAGATCACGTGATAGAGTGATGGGTCATTCCATCTGTTTCGGACAAAAGGTTAGAAAAAGTTATCAAATATACATAAGTCCATCCATGGTGAGGTTAATCATATACGATTCCGAAAATGAACTTATACTTCATATATCATACCGCATAATAAAATAAAACTTGTTTCTTCTGACCAGGGATTTCCTGTAGGCCGGCGGTAGGCGATAAAGGCCAGTTGCACTTCGGTTGTGGGTTCGATTCCCACAGCCTTGTCCGACGCGATGGGATGTCTCCCGTCCTGCAGGTTGTCCTTTTTCTAAAACTGTACTATTATAACATTTCAAAAATAATATCAAAATGTTCTAGCCTTAAACAATACTAAATTATGTTAAACATACTCCATTCCAATCTTTAGGCTTATCCAAAATACTTCTTTCCAAACTCATAGTATAAATAGAACGATAACTAAAAATGTAATATAACAAGATGTGAATACCATCATTTATCCCTCATATATCTTGTTGGTCACACTCCAATAATGGGAATACCTTAATCATGTATTCTCTTGAAAAATTAATACACATTAATGCTTAGTGAAAACATGACTGCTATTAAATTTTCACACATTCCACATTCCAAAATCCCAAAAATTCTATATACTCAAACCATAATATCACTTAGTCCTTATATCAGTCATGATCTCATTAATACAATCAAACATCTCATTATATTCTTATCCCTTCATTATGCGCATATCATCTAGTTTCCAAAAATAACTAAATAACCTTTCTGGGTTACCGGTACCATTCAACATATATTTTCAAATACTTTAGGAAAAACAATAGTGTAACAATCCTTATATGATTCTTTATTCCATAGTACCATTAACTATACAACATAACTCTTGATAAACATACAATCATTCCACTACCTTCTTAAATAAATTAATGAGCTTCAACACTTCTTTCATCTCATATATCATTTTTAGTCTCCTCATCATCATCCACATAGTACTACCCATATGACCATGCTGATTCTCTTCATGATATTTTCCCTTTGGGAATCTTTTTTCATAATGCCCATACATTCTACATTTAAAACATCTAATCATTGTTGATGTCGTAGCAATACCATTATCCTTGTCCATGGTGTTAACTGAACCTTTTCCTTTGCACTTACTGGCTTTGTGTCCTTATTTTCCGCACCCAAAGCATCTTCCAGTTCCTTTGAAACAATCTCCCTGATAGCTCTTCCCACATGATTAACATGAGGGAAATTGAACTTTCATTCCTCTATGATCATCATGACACTCCATATTTCTCTTTTTATCTGAGTCAGAAAACTTACCAATGTTGAGATTATTGATCGTATTATGAGATTGCTGATTAGGCATAATAACAATGTTTGGACTTCCAAATCCCGTTTCATTTGGTTGATCATGAAGAATATCATCCCATTGTCCGTTATATCCTCCATTATCATGAATCTTCCTATTTCCAGCCATTTTCTAAAACCCAAAAAGAATAGTGTGAGAGGAAAAAATCATGCTAGGGAAAATAACATAGTAAAGGGGAAGTACCCTCAATATCTAGCATCTTAGGTTGAATTATAAGATCGTTACCGTAGTTCTAGGATTATATCCTATATGTATACTTATCCTTAGGGACATCCCTATAGACATACCTTAGAAATATCTCTAGGGATCTCACTAACGTTTTCACTTCCTAGTTTCCAAAGGTTGACTAAACCTTTCCTCTGATACCAACTGTAGAGACCCGAAGCTTGACGTACATGAACATTACATTAATTTTGAGGAATACATAGTACATGAAAAAAACAGACACACAAGGATCGTAATAGTTTAGTGTATTTGGAAACATGGAACGTAGTTTCTAATCGTGGTGAAAGATCTTCAAGATCTTCCATAAAGATCTTCCCTTTTTGTTTTCTTACCTAAAACCTTTCTTTATATCCTGGGGAAAAGAAAACATATAAAGGGTTAGCACAAATGCTCAGTCAGGGTAAGTATGGATAAAATAAAACAAATCATATACATTTAAACTTGAGAACATGAACATAATGTTTAAACATCAAAAGTGTGAGCAATGACATAAAACATGGAAGTACGTAAGACATAGATCATAAAGAAACATTAAGCATGATAAAATAGCATGGGAATAAAACATGAAATTTTGGTAAACATTCAGCACATGTTATGATTTCCATAGTAGCCAAGGCATTGCTTCCAAGACCATCTTAGTGGACAAAGTCCTTTTCTGAATAGAGTTCACTCCTCGTTCCAGTCTTGTATTACTAAACTAGTTTAACTTTACGTTCCAGCCATGTCTATCTCATGAGATATAAATATTTACCCAATGCATTGGAGGGAGATATAGGTCCCATCCATCTCATAATGAAATCATTCTTACTTGTGCCACAATGTAAACATACATCATTCATAATAACCCAATAATTAAAATGGGTTTCATAAACATCATCCCATCATCACATAATCCATATAAAAGAAATGGATATCATTTCATAATATGAAAAGTGAAACTATGTAAATCATAGATACATTATACTTGAAACGTACACATATGAAATAATGTCATCTTAGATGAAAAATGGTTTTGATAAAACACTTGAAATGAATTCTTGAGGAAAATATCCATTCTTCTTCAAAATCATTTTCTTCTCAAAAAATGTCATGAAATTTTAAAAGATAAGGATTTTTCTGAAAATATTCATGAAATAGTTTGGATAATTCTTCATGAAAATAAGTCTTTATAAAACTTTAAAAAAATCTGTTCGTGCCGTATTAGTTAAAAAAACATTCTTCTCGTACTTTTGCAGGAAAAGTCAAAAAGAACCTCGTAACGTAAAAAAAATAGAAATATTCCTCACATACCATGTAGTAAAAGACAAAATGGGTAAAAAGGACATTAAACATACCTAAAAACACTTTTATAAAAACATGGACTTGGATGAAAATAATAACCCCAGCAAATACATACGAATAAACAATCTCGGATAAGAACGAGATTGGAATGGTTATACCCTACCTTAGGTCTGATATGCTTCGTACGTATCCGAACCTCCTGTATAATGATTTAAATAATTTCATTGACTTATTACAGAATCATATTCATTGTTATGATATCATATATGGTTCACTTATGACTTTATATTACTCGTTCTTTTGTAAATTCCATGTTTAAGAGCGTTTTAGGTAAAATCGTTTCATTTGTCGTCTGTGTTTTGACTTGTAATTATTCATATGATTACTTAGATCATGATTACTTAATTACAGAATATAAAAAATGATTTATATATAGTATATATTTAAAATATACATATATATAATATATCGACAAATGGATTGAAATACACTGTTCATGGATACAGTAGGCCGTACGTACGCATGAACACTGTTTTTGTTTCCTTATTGAATTTAATAGAATTAAGTAGATGACATACATATATACATAAATCCAGTATCATTATTATGTCATATATTTCATTATTATTCAGTATATATACTTTATAATCATTCATGAATGGTTAGCATGGAGAATGAATCTCATCGCGTTGTGGAGACGGTAGTCCGTACGTACGCACGAGCGATGATATCATTCCCATAATTATTGAATAGAATTAGAGTGGATGGTATAATATATCAGAATTAGTATGATGTTATAATAACCATATATAGTTATTCATTATACCATTATACCCATCCATGTAAGGTGTTGGTGGAAAAACAGATTACACCACAGCGTGGAGACGGTATTCCGTACATACGCATTCGCGGTGATTTTGTTTTCCATAGGATGGATATAAGTTGAAATAGGGTTTTTTCATATTTATAATAAAATATAATTATATGAGTGATACTGATGTTATTACTTCATATTGAAACAACTAAAGAAGATGATGTAGAAGAATAAATAAATTTGAAAGAATCGGTAACAGATATTACCTCTTCTTCGACACGGCTCATTGAAACCTCCTCTTAGGGCACTAAAATTGGTCATTGAAGAAGACCAGGACCTATAGAATATTTCTAGGGAAGTTGAGAAGGGAAATGGGCAGGTGTTTTCCGAGCTTGAAGGCTCAAAGTTTTGTAAATATGAGAGGGAGGAGGTTCCCTTTTATAAGGGAGGAGAGGGGAACCTTTTAAAAATATAAGAAATATTAGTTTATATTAAATCTGAACCCCACATAAATACTTCCAAAATGACACATATCCAAATATTATATGATATAGGGTTGTAATCTGGTCAACGAATAAAACTTATACATTTTAAGAATTTATTTTAAACATTATCAACATGATTTTTCCTTATTTATCAATTAAATTTTATTTGAGGTAATAATATTCTAAATTTTAAATTATTATAAATAATTACATATGTGTTGTGAATTTTCCATATTTTGAATATTTATGACATAGTCGACAAAATAAATTTAAAATTAAAATTTTTAAATATTTTTTTGATTTTGAAACAATTTTATAATATGTTATTTTTATAAAATAACAATAGTGTCAATTTTATCACTATTCATTTATTTGAATTTAAATAAACAATATAAAGAATACATGTTAGAACATAAAAATTTAATTGATTCATAACTTCTCATATATATCTATAAAATTAGTCGAGAAGATTAAATAGTTCATATAATATTTATTTTAATATTTTTATAACCATTTATTTGATATTTCTCTTAATAAACTAATTTCAACATCACTATTATGTCACCTTTAATGACAATTATTTAGTCCCCAAAAATTCTAAATAAATTTATATGATGATGATAATTTTATTAGATTTCTGGAGACAATTCTTGTTCACTGTTTTACTTAGTCTATCACTAAATTAAAATTATTATACCTATAAGATTTAAGAAAGTGACATGTTGTCACTTTCTTTGGTTTTAATAATAATTAAATTATATTCATGGAAGAAAGACCATTAAAATAATATAATCAGACCCTTAGGTGATATGAGTCGATTTTTAGTCATCCAATAGGATTTTGGAAGGTGTTAGGGTAATTTTATAATCTTATATTTACCCTAAATTACCTGATTTACCATTAACTATGGTAAATAAAATTTACCGTAGTTACTATTCATGATGCCCAAAAATAAAAAGTATCCTATTAACATAATTTGGACCTACTAATTCTAAATATGGAATCTATTTTTTTAAATTCAATACAAAGATGTTGCAGAAATTAAATTTAAATTAATCCCATTGTCGAATGAAAACGAGTTTTTGTTTAAAACATTGCAAAAGATTGAATTGATTTAACATAGGAATTCAATGTAAAATCCATGCTAATGACATACATTATATTAAATGGTAAAAATATATTCTATTTATACTTTAAAACCATTCAATATTATAATTTAATTATATAAATTATTACGATGAAAAAAGTTGTTTTTAATTACAATATATCTTGTTTTTACTATTTATTAAAATATGAAAGTTATCAGAAAAATATAGACACATTATCCAATGTAAATTTTAATATCTTGATTCAAAATTATAATTTCATTTTGTAAAATTAATCTTATAAAAATGTCAAAAAACTAGATTTAAAGTGGGTGCACCATCAAAAGGCGGCAAAACTACATTTTTTGAAAAATACTTATTTTACCCGAAAATTTTATTTTGTTCTCATACCATGTTCTAGAAAATGTGTAAGATGAATAATGATGTTATGAAATTCAAAATGTAGTTAATAGTATTCATAACGGCTAGTTCGTGATAATATTATAACCATATATTGTAGTTTAGTAAAACCCGGTATTGCGTACAACACACGCTATCGAGGAAAGTCGCGATTGCGTGTAATGCAAGCCAAGTCAGGGTTGTGTGTTGTGAAAGAATCCTTTGTTGTTTCATATAACATAATCCAACCATATTTCATTTATACATTGAATATATATATATATATACACTCAATGTTTCGTAGAAGGACTATAATAAAACGAACTAGAAATTGTGTGTAACACAATCTAAGAATAGTGTTGCGTATACTTCAAGCTAATATAGTGTGGTGTATAGAATAAAACACATGACATCAAATAAATTAAAAATAATAATTATCAGAAATTATCAGGTTGTTACAATCAAAACCGACAACACAATTTTGGAAAATGATTTTAGAGAAATTTTATGAGAAAATGGAAGATAAGTATGAAAGGATACCAAAAATGACATACTTGGGTTTTATCATGTGAATGGGTCATACAATTTGGGGTTTAAATCTCCAAAATTTTCTTGATGGTTACCATCGGTTGAGATGGTAAGATCTACAATGGATTTAAATGAATGTAATCCACACATCATGTTTATACCCAAACTCTATTATATTCAAATAACTATACATCCAATAAAATTAGGTCATTTATTCCATAAAAATATCTTCATCTCAGAACAAGACACGACAACAAAGCTTAAATATAAAACACAAGGAGATACATACATGGAAAATATATGTGATCTTATAACCTCCCCACCTTATAACAGCTCTTCCCCAAGCTTCTCCCAACTTCATTTTGAGGTATTAGTGAACATTTTTTTACCATTATGATCACATATTAGACTCCCTATCCCATGTCTCATCCGAAGCATGCATGTTTGGCCATTGTACTCAATCCCACTGTATTGTTTGACCCCAAATATATTTCACACTATGATCCATAACATGTATCAGATTCTCCTCAAATGATTAATTCGCACTAATCATGATTTATGCTACTTCTATCACATGGTAATGTTATGGATGGTATCATAATATTTATGACACATCGAACTAATTGTTTATGGTATTGTATTTTTGGGGAAGGGATGGATGGTATTCCACCCGAACGACCCTTTCCACTATCCCAAATGGCCTAGAAATAAATGGACATATGTTTACGTATTTCATGATACAGAATTTCCACATCCTTGGTGACACATGAATAAAAAAATAATGAAAACCCTTGAACTGGAGGGGTTATCTCTATTGGTCAACAAATGATTTCTTCCTTCTATGCATGTTCAGCAAACACTGTTTAATCAAATAAACATGTTTAGATGTCCTGCACATGAGACTAGTCCAATCAATTATTGAATCACCTAAATCCATCCATCAAAGAGATGAATGATAGTTAATCTCATATAATGCCTCAAAATGATCCATTTGGACTGATTCCTAGAAGAAATTATAATATGAAAAATTCATGTGATTCAGATGTTGTTTTCATGAGCAACCAAAGTCCAAAACACAATCTTATCATATTTCCTCTAGAACCTGAATAGTCCAATTAGATTGACCATAACTCTATGGGTGATAGTATATTATTAAAATAACTCATGATCTTAGATCCTTGAAAATACCCTATCATAAATTAGATGTAAAATGAGGATCCCTATAGAGATCAATACTCATATGAACATTTTTCAAACTAACCCCCTTTCACAGATTACGATTTCCAATATCATCAACTATAAATGTTTCCCTGATAGGTAATAATTGGGATAACATAGCCTATTTATTAAAAACAACCCATGAAACATCATTCTAATGGGCCATACTAGGTAATCCCAACATAATATCCAGTGTGATGGAGTCACATTTTCTTTTTTATGACGGGTAAATACTACAAAACCTTTCTATCCTCAAATGCCTATATTTCATCTCCAAAAAAAGGATAATCTGAAAATAACTTTTTGCAACTCCTTCTACATCCACGAACACAGTTAATGTCTATGAGGATCATGATACATTTTTGTTAAAATATGATTCCCCTCCCATAAATTATCAATAAACTCCCTCATTATCTCCTCATACAATCCCTAAGGAACACATAATCAGGCAAGGAAAAGTGTAGAAATCCCACTGTTGAGGGACCAACTTAATAGCGTCTCCACCCCATATGGTTTGTCTCTTAAAACTATGACCTCCAGATTAGACTACTTCCTGGTTTTAATACGATATACAATCACGTGTATATCATATGTCAAATTTAGATCTACTTTCCCTGGGATTCTAGAAAATCCATAGGTATTTCTCCAAATAGGTCCATTATATGTCACAGTTTTTGCCTGAGGTGGCACGTTTGGGGTGATGATGAAATGATCCAATGAGAAGCATCACCCGTATATTTTTCTAGAGAAAATTCCATGTCAAAGTCAACATTTTTTTCAATACATTATGCGTAATTATCCATTAATGGAGGGTTGTATTAACCCTTCGACCACTGGTTTATTTACCCCATATTTACTGCGAAATAGATGCCAAAATTAGATGGTCCCAATGGGAAATTACTTGGGGTCATGTACTAGTGCAATCTGTCCTCCAAGGACATCCCTTCATAGGATGGTCTCCAATGGTTTTATTTATTAAGTGAAAAAAACCCAACAACCCAGTATCCTTGATTCATGGTCCTCGTTTCCAAAGATATTCACTCGTTGGAAAATTATTTGGCCCACGACACATAAGGAATCCATTGTTCGAGATGATGGGAAGTTGGGCTAACCGCACACCTTGGGGGGGGGGGATTTATCCCTATTCTGGGACTCTCATATATATTTAACTCATTTTCATATGTTCATGAATACTTGGTTCATTCCCAAAGAATGTGTCTGTGGGTCACACATGGTTTTCCAGATCGTCATAGACATACATGGATTTGATGCTATGGAGCTAATCATTACTTGTGCCATAAAATAAGACACTCTAGTGTTTATCGTCATGTATGCAGAATGGGAGTTGACATGATTTTAGGATCAGACCCATAAGATGGGTTTCCAACATTTCATTGGGATAGGAATAATAAACAACATATTTCATATTTTTGGGGGGAATACTAGTAAATGATTCCCATTTTGGGGGTCATTGATGGGTGAACCCTTTTATAAGGGGACTCTTTTGAGCTCGAGCATTCGAGTAGGTATCATACGTATCATTTTTTCATCAGGAATTATAATTATCGTAGTGGAGAACTAATGAGTCTTATGCATGGAAGCTGCCCATTTGAGGGATCATATATGGTGAAACCATTTTGGAATGGAACTCTTTTTAGATCAGACCATCAATCTGGCATCCTACATATCTGATTTTGACTAGGATTCAGAGTTTTCATAGTTCATAACTCTCATAGCTTATGCATGGAATCGTCCCATTTGAGTGGTCATGTTATGGTGAACACTTTTTAAGTGAGTCATTTTGACCTCGGGCATTCAAGAAGGCATCCTACGTATCATGATTTGACTAGAAATAAGAGTTCTCATTATTCATAACTATTGGGGATTATATATGGAATCTTCCCATTTGAGAGGAAATGTTTGGGTGAACCCTTTTGGAAAGGAACCCTTCTGAGGTCGGTCATTCAAGAAGGCATCCTATTTATCCTATTTGAAAAGGAATTATATTTCTTGTTGTTCTAAATTGTGTGGATGTTGCAATAGTCACAAATCTCTAATCCCACGTAGGTCATTCTCTGTGCAAGAAACAAGTGGATACGAGAGATCCAACCAACCACACATCTTTTCTCTTACTGATGGGAGAGGGTGGGCCTACGGCGGACAAGGCCGAGGTGACTGTAGGTGAGGGCATAAAGCGATTAACCTTTTAATGTGAAATGACATTAATGGTCATGCGTCTTGGCCTTTGGTCTATTGGGGACTTACCTCAGTGGGAGTGCCCTAGAATGTGTTTTGAGAAGGGGAGGAGTGTCCTCCTCATAAAAAGGGGAAGCAAACATATCCCCTTTTAATTATCACCATAACTCATTGAATGGAATAGTTGGTGATCACCATTAATCAATAGAATTGAGAGGTTTATGGCAATATCCCATGGTTCAACTATGGGTTATCACATAAATGTAGACATACAGACATCACTGGAGTCCAAAACGTTGTGGGGAGAGCCTTCATGACATCACTTACCATGGGTATGTAGACTCAGGGTGTCACACTGATGCACCTGATGGTCTAATCATACGGGGCTGGTGGCTTTGGGGGAGCCCTTGGCATGATTCTAGGGGACTGGATCACATATGGAATACGAAGGACAACACGATAATAGAGGGGAGAGATTGAAACTGTTGTAAATAATACCTGAAAACACCCAATTCTTCATATTGTTTTCTTGTTCTCGATTTGAGAAGCTCTGCATACCATAGTGGTATGTGTGAAGATGGGTCATCTACGTACTGAAGCATTACATGGGCATGGGTATGGAGAAACACGCACTACAATGGTATGAGATCCTGGATGTGTTCTTTCCCGCCGCATTGGGTTCTATCTGCGTAATGATGCAGTTTGTGGTGTTGAGTTGAATCCATTAAATATACACTATGTGGAACAATATATAGAAAGGGCGTTCGAGAGACTATCATTTATGGGGAGTTTATCAGTGTGAAATATGTGGTTCCCGGTTTTCCCAATCAGGTTTTTCATTCTATAATTATTATTATGTGGCCTTGTTTTATGGTTTGCGGATGACTATACCAATGTAGAGCATGGTTTTCAATTAGGAATTTTCCGATGATTGAAGTCTCAAGCTGGAATCTTCTCTGAGTTCTTTCTTCCAAACTCTGGGGACCCTTTTTTGCTTTCTTTGTCCATCCCCTCAAAATTCCTTTTATTATCCATTTATAGAGAATTAAGGAAATCATATCTATGGGAACAAGGAACCATTTTCAGAATCCCATGAAGATATATCTTGACCCATAGAAGTCATGGTCAACCGGGGTTTTCAATGGTTGTGGTTCGCGATCATGTTTCGCTGAACCCTACCTATTTACTTCGTATGTGAACTGATAAAATATGAGAGACGGTATGCAGATTGCCTTCACACTCATGATTCCTTTAGTGACGCATTTCACTACCCACTAGGTTTTATGGCCATTGCTCTGTAGTCTAGAGACTCGTGGGTCATTCCACATACCAATGGTTCACGATCTAGGCCGTCTATGAACCTATCCAGGTGATGGTACAGGGCCACATAAAATCTTTTCATAACATGAATTCCTTCAAATTCCTTCTAAATTATGTATCTCAATTTGAGTCCATTCACCTTGTTAGACTTCTAGGAAATCATACTTCTCTCTTCAAAGTGATTACAGGAGTATTTTTTCGCATGGAGATGTTTTAAGGACCCTACAAATTCCCCCATCGGAATGGGGTCAGTTAATAATGAAAATGTGACTATTCTGATGTAGAAGTAGTCATGAACTAAAATGGTTTGCGGTAGAATAGATAGGCCCTCTAGGAGGGGACAAGACCTCTATATAGGGGCCCATGTGACTTATCATTTACCATTTATCACAATGAATAGTGCCCTCAACTCTCCAGCATCCTATATATTTGTGTACCATTACTCTTGAGAATATAATATTCTTTAACCACCTTTTACATTATGCGAAATGAAATTTCTACAATTTATCTTCCCATGTACCAAATTTTGGATTTTGCGAATGACATTGTGGAATTTTAGAACAAAATATTTGGATTCTGTATATGAGAATGATATTCTGGTTGTGTGTCTTTATACCGAGCCTAAACTGGAGAACAAAACATTAAGGTTCAATAAAATGAATTTAATGTTTAAATCTGCATTCATAGAAAATGAACATGAAGAGGCCTTGGTTCGCAGAATCCACCATCCTTGAACCCTTCTGTTTTTTGGTCAATGCTCCGTGGGCCAGTGCCTCATTGTTGCTTTCTATATCATGTCTTTAAGCGGTGTAGCACTTCCGCATACTGTAATAGTATGCAGTTACCAACCACAAACCATTTCTGAGAATAGTACGTCGAGCACTATGCGGACATATTTTGATTTCCTCTATTCATTCATCCATATCCTTTACATAACAACTTTTATTGGATTGGCAATTAATCATCTTTTGATATTCTTGTGCCGGATACAGTGTCTCTTTCATAGGGTTTGGTAAAATCGATAAAGAAGAGGGAGACCATGGTGATGGATAGTGAGGATCATATTTGATCCTACATTATTATTCACAATAGATTTTTAAAATATCTCTTGACTCTATAGCTAATAGATTACCTATTGTCCATGAAGTTTCCACATTATGGCTTTGGTCTCCCTAGTGATGTTCCTCTATCATGGGTTGACCCCGATACCCCTTTCATTCTCGAAAATGCACCGCAAGGACATGATCGATACAACATTTCCCCAAATTGAGAAGTAATTCCTACTCCAATTTTGGATAATGTCTTCATATTAGGAGGATGATCATGGACTCAAGGAAATCACAGGTGTTTCAATGATGTCCTAGAACTAGTATCCAGAGGGGACCCACCCATTATCCACATTCCCCAAGAAAACCCTAACGGTGGGTGGAGCTCCCAGTGGGATCTACGGGTCGGAAGATGTGTCTCTAGCGAATGGGCCACGACATTTTGGGTACATAAAACCTAGTTGGAGTTACCTAACTAGTTGATGGAAGTGTACATATATCAGGAAGCCTTAGTTTCCCATTTCGAAGCCTTCCCCCAATAGAAATCCTTCCTGAGCTGCTGAACCACTATTGTTAAATCACTGACACCTTCCATTTATCATATGGGGAGGTGGGATTCAGATTATGGGATACCAAAAATCTTTTAGGACTCCCCATCCTTTGAGAGATGTATGATGAGTTACTCCCAGAAGCCGCTACTTGGTATGACACTCACCAGGTGTCCCTTTTGACAAGGAGTCTTCTAGTTACGGAAGATATATTACATGATCATCTCCTCCAAGATCACTCTTTAATCCCATTTGAGGAATGGATAGGGTTATTCTAATATGAGAATAGACCTAATCTGGGGGATCATCATTGAACTCATACATCCCGTCTATCCCTCCAAACATCAGGGTCATATTGTGCTACCCTTAAAAAAGTACGTTATACAACCTGGGGATATAAGCTTCAACCGGGTATGCCACATGTGATTTGACTAGCATGTTTCATTTCCATGTTTTTTAGTGTATGGATTTTCCCATCACAAAATGTATTTACGAGGGTTTAGGAATGTACGTTGATGATGTTGGTTGTTCTAGAAGAGGGTAGACCCGTCAATTTCATCATTTTTACTCTCCCAAGACATTAAGAGTTTTTAGTAAAAATATAAGAAGGTAGGCCCCCACATCGTCTCAGTGGACCATTTCAATTCTTGTATGGTTGGATAGAAGAACACTTCCCCTGTAATGAATATTGGCACAATGCAAAGGTTCCTCATTATAACTTTCAACCCGCCCATCTCAACATTTCAGTTGTTCTTCCCAGGACTTTAAGAGTAATTGATGTTGTTGGACTACTGAATGATGCTTATTGATTCTCAATTGCACCACATCCTACCCATCATGGGTCTTTAAGAGGTGACATAGGTGGTTCTTTAGATTAATTTTTATACATAATTGTGCTTCGGGAAGGGGTTCTCACTACTCATATAGATAAAGTGTCCATTTTTGAGTCATTATTTCCTTACCGTTTTTCCATGAAATCTTGATGCCTTTAACAAACTGTACTTCATCGTGTTGTTTAGTTAATGGGGGAGTCTCAACCCACAATTCATCGCCAATGATGTATTATGATGATGTGAGAAGGTGCTTCTATTGAATTTATGATCCCAATAGGATGGGATCCACTTTTTTTGTGGGAATATTTCCAACTGTTGATGGAATGTTACCCAAACAGGTTGCTAAGAGAACCAGTTCGGTGGGTGCTAAAACATATATCCATTCTATAATGCTTTTCCAACCCAAATACCATGACAAAAATTCCTTCTTATATGATGATCGTAATAGATAAATTTTCTATTTGTGTCCCTATGACAACCACGATAGATAAGACACCTATTCCTATACTTGTGGTAAAAGATAGTCAATTCCCCTCCAGAAGCATCTGAAAGGGTATTCATCGGTACATCCTATTTCAGTGGGTAGTGATTTAGACTAAACCCCTCCTGAAGATACCAGCCATGACCCTAATGAGGTTGGCCCAAATAGTTTGTCAACGTACACCCCAGAAGTCATGGCTATTCCTCCCTGTCTGGCTCCAGCAGTCAAACCATTTGAGTGCATGGAGAGCCCCCCATCTTGGGTGACCATTATTTGGTCCCTTCCAACTCCTGTAATGACCCTTCCTACTTATATACCCATTGTTGTAGGATAAGATCAAGGTACTGTTTCTGTGGGAAGGAATTAGACAGTTCAAAAACAAGCATGGTGTCACATAGTTTCCCTTGCCACTGAGATGCCTATGACCAATTTTACTAAAGATTCTGAAATATTTTGGTGGTTATTCACCAATCTAGGTTATTGTGTCATTGATTATCAGCACTTACACCTACCCATCTTCCAAATTTTCATTTCCCTGGAAGATATTTCTTCTTGTGAAAATAAGCTTGTGTTTTTCAATTATTCCCATCACAAGGTGATGACCATTTGAGATGTTTCGAAGGATTTCGATCACCTAACAGCTGAAGTGGATAAGGAACATGATTTTTTGGCCACCCAAAAGAAAGAGTTGTAGGAGTGAGAGGCAAACACAAAATTTTTTAGGGTTCAACTGGCCTCTTCATGTGCCAGCTACAAAACAATCCAAAAGAAAGTGTGGTACAATAAGGTTGTTATATAATAGGTGCATCCAATTGTCAATGTTTAAGCAGATAGTAGAGATTCCTTATAGAAAACTACTAACGGCCCATGACAATCACATGAAATTATTCAGGAAATGGAGATCCAATCATTGTTGTTAATCTCCCCAAATTATTATGTACACTCTTTTTTGTACCTTTTTGATACGTTGGTGAGACTCCAAACTAGGGATGTTCCTCAATTTTTGTTGAACACAATAAATCTGATTTTCCTTCCAATGTGGCTTCTATGTCTTTTAATCTCTTTTAAATTGATCACAATCAATCATATAAACAACATTTGATTAAATATTAATTTTAAAACATTACCACTAAATGAAATTAATTGACTCTGGCTTTGATTTGTTCCTGAGCTTCAGGAATTAGCAAGTGTAGTTAGACTATTGCTAATGTTTTATGGAAGAACCTCATAGAAATTTATATATTTTTCATTATTAAAATTATTTTTTCCTAAACCTTCCTTACACAGTCTTAGCAGTCATAACATTACATTTTCATAGGCCGCCCATTGAGGGATTTTTACCTATCAAACATTAAATCAACTTTGATGTATAACATATTTATAAACCATACATTTTTTAGGTTTAACGAACTGATACTCAAATTTTTCCCAAAGGTTCCATTTTTGAAATATCACTCTAGAAAGTATGCAATCTTTTTTGCTGGTACATCACTGTCATTACAATAAAACATATTACTACAGTTTTAGGTAGAACAATAGAGACCAACCATAATGGGGTAGGGGGGCCAATTAGATATTTGTTATCCGACAATGTTCTTATATCTTTGAGACATGAATTAGAGATATTTTTCCCTAAATTTTTGAATTTTAGATATGAATGTGTCTCAAGATCTGTTTTAAGCATATGGAGGTAGGAGAAGACTCTCATGAGGACGAATTTCCCTCGATTGAATTTTTTTTAGAAGGAAAGATTTGCAAATCCACTAGGTCATGATGTTCATAATCAAACAATGTTGTCTATAGAATAATGGCCTTATTTCTTTGATGGTCGAGTAGTACATTCAACACATTGAATTTATTTTGATGTTTGGAACCACAATGGGTGGCAGGTCTGAGTGATAGTGTCCAAAAATAATGGGGACATTCATATCGGATTTGAGTGGGAAATGTTTCCCACACTATTATTACTTGTGTAAGGGAGAGCTTGTGAATGATCAATTTAGTTTGAAATCATTTTTATGTTATGTGGATTTGGAAAGAGGATGGTATGTAATCCTTTATCTAGGGGAATTCCAAATCTATAATTTGATAATACATTAATTTCATATGATTATATGGAAACTATAAAGGAATATCTTGAGAATGAATATTACTTTGATTGAAATCTATTTTATAAGCGGTATATGCAGAGCCTCTGGGGCATGATGTGCATAGTCAGACAAGGGTGTCCAAAAGACACTATACTTCCATTTCTAATGGATATGAAGGATTATAGAGATTGTGATCATTATGAACATGATATAAGATCGTTTTCAAGGGGTTCACCTATGCAAAAAAAGGGTCATTTTAAATTAAATTCTCCAAAAATACATTAAATGAGTGTGGGCATTCTAATTTTGTATGCCGATCAACTTCAATCATATGTATGGGGCATATTCATTTTACAGAAACCTCAAATGATACCATAGACGAATCGGGCTAGCATGATCTGATATATCTAGGACGTATATAGGAAGGAGAATCTAAAAAATTTCATTGAGTACTGATGTATCAAGCGGTGTGTTACAGGTCATGGAATCCATTGGACGTAATAAGATAAGAGAGGACACTCCATGGGATGAATATTCCTTTTATTGATGGGAGTTTTGTAGTTGACTTATGAAGAGCCACTGGGTCAAGATGTGCATAGTCAAACAAAGGTGTCTATAGGACACAGTATTTCCATCTCAGGTGACCATGGATGATAATGGGGATTCATGATCATTCAGATAATAGAGATTGAGGAATGGAATGTGTTTATCGAAATATATTAGACACATCTGGGTTTTGATTTACTCATGGAATCGGGTATCCCTTTCAATGATCTGACTCAAACCCATGATGAGTCATTCGTACCATCTTTGTGGTACCCTATCATTTAACATCATATGGCTAGGACATGGGGTTCCTTACGGGGATGGAAACCATGAAATCCCTTTTAGGGTCGTTCTTCTAGGAAAAATTCCTAAACTCTTTTCCATAATTTCATGTTGGATATCTCACTAATAACTCTAAGTTCACGTGAGATATTCATAGTTTAAGAAGCAATGGATTATCTGTCTTCTGGGTCACCACCTAGTATAGAAAAAAACAACATCATGGATCACATTAGGATGAAACCAATTCTATGAATTTTAACGTCAAATAGAAAATTTAATTTTGGCCATGTAGTGTAATATTGTGCTGTGAGGACATTATAAAGTCAAAAAAATCAATAATAGATCTATGTTAATTGAGATCAGGCTGTCTTGGTGTTCCATGGATGTGAGTGATGATAGAAGGTGTAAACCAATGTTCCGAGGGAGAACATGAATTAAGAGGGATGGTATGGTACTTGGAAGCCATCAGTGCATACTATGGTAGGAACGAAATCTCCTGGGGGTGGATTTTCCTTTTATTGATGGTTGTATTATAGGAAACATATTCCGAGCCACTAGGGCATGATGTTCAATTTCAAACAATGTTGTCCACCGGGCACTGGCCTTCCATTTCAGATGGACATGAATGTTTATGGGGATCCATGTTTTCTCGATGTATTGAGTTTGAAAAATAGGAAAGATGTGTCTTGAAACAAGATAAATACCTCGTCCATGATTAATTGTGAACTACTAGAGCATCCACAAATATATGACTCATATTCATAAGGGGAATCTGTATCATTGGACTTCTTATGATTGGTGGCATGTATAGGATCTCATAACATTGAAAATTGGGCCACATGTGACTCTTGAAGAATTTCATAGTTTACTGTCATGTGGTCCAAGACATTTCATATACCCCTAAACAAGTTTGGATTATGTGTAGGGAAAGGAAAATTTTTTTAACAACAACTAGGATGAGATTCTAGATCCAAGCATCACTACATATCCTATAAGCTAATGAATCCTGATGTACAATGTTCTGAATGATCCCTAAATATTTGTTCCATATATATGGACTTGTGAGGGTGGGTTTTTAATGGCTGGGCTAGGATACCAAATCATGGTGTCTCTACGTATCCTATAAGAGCAATAATCTATCCTCACATAGTTATTAATGTTCCCTACACTGATTTGGCTCAGACATAGGGGTAGAAGTATTTTTGTTTCATTTGCTTTGGGTGTATGGTCTACCATATTTCTCCATAATGTTTTTTCATAATTTTATCCTTACAACTGATCCTAAGCACACGTGAGTTATACTCGATGATAAATACAAGGAGTTAAAAGGGTTTCCCACACCAGTGTGGGATATAGATGATAGGAAAGAGGCATTTTTTCTTGTGAGGGTTGGTCCAAGATAGATGATCGAAGCATCACTACGTATCCTGCAATATTAGAAATCATATCATACCTAGTTCCCTAAGAGATCATGCAGTCTATCATCATGATATTAGGATGTTTTGTTCTATTAAATTTAATTTCATGCATTTAGGACAAGAGTTTCAGTTTAATGTCATGTCTTAGGGATGAGTTCTTTACAGTTTAACGTCATGTGGATTGGACTACTGCCCATAATTTACGGTCATAGAGGTTTGACCATGACATCGCATTTTCAGTAACTCGTAGTTTAGGGTCGTAGTGTTTGGACCATGACATTGTAGTCGTTATATCTCGTAGTATAGGGTCATAGAGTTTGGACCATGAAATTGGTGTCTTTATGACTCATTGATTAGGTTCATTGTGTTTGGGCCACGATATTTTAGTTGCTATAACTTATAGTTTAAAGTCATAGAGTTTGGACCATGAAACTTGTGTTGCAATAACTCAGATATTATGGTCATATAGTTTGTACAATGATATTTAATTCACTAAAACTTATATATTAGGGTCATAGAGTTTGTACCATGACATTTCAGTCACTATAAATCATAGTTTAGGGACATAGAGTTCGGACCATGACATTGAAGTAACTATAAATCATATTTCAGTGTAATAGTGTTTAGACCATGAAATTTCAGTCACTGTAACTCATTTTTTAGGGTCATAGAGTTTGGACCATGTCATTACATTCTCTATAACTCATAGTTTTTGGTCATAGAGTTTGCAACATAACATTGTTTTCAATATTAATCATAGTTTAGGGTCATAGAATTTTGAAAATGACATTGCAGTCACTATAACTCAATGTTTAGGTTCATAGAATATGGACCATGACATTTCTGTCACTATAAAAGATATTTTAAGGTCATATATTTTTATCCATGACCTTACAGACACCATAACTCATATTTTAGGGTCATATAGTTGAGACCGTGACATTTCAGTCGCTATAGGTCAATGTGTAGTGTCATATATTTTGGGCCATGACATTGCAGTCACTATAACTCACTGTTTAGTGTCATAGAATTTGGACCATGAAATTTCAGTCGTTATAACTCATAGTTTAGGTTAATTGAGTTTAGACCATGAAATTTCAGTTAGTATAAATCATATTTTATGGTCATATGGTTTGAACCATAACATTATAGATTCTATTATGAGAAATACTTCTTAGAAACATTACATTTGAGGGATCCATGATAAGCTGTTTGTCCATTGATATTAGGGTGTATGCACGATTGGAACAAAACTTATTTATTACACATAGTCATTCTTAATTTTGGATAATATTTCAAGGCTTGTTACCAAATATCATCATGGTTATGAAGACTAACAGCATTTCTCCTTCTAGGAATGATCGAAGGAAAAACTTTTTGTTAATGTCTCGTGTGATCTAATTTTGATAAATTTCAAAAAGGTTTAATGGGTGCATCCTTCTATCATCTAGATTCTCGAACTCATCAAACAATCTCTTGGATTTCTCATCTATTGAAAATTGATCAAAAATGGCCACATAAAGGGATGGCACATGGATTTCAATAGGAAAAATCTCCTATGTCCCATATAATAGTGAGTATGGGATCGCCTGGGTGGTAGTGTGGATCATGGTCTGGAAAGCCAAAAAAGGAACTTGTCCTGCCACAATTACTTATCCTTATCATGCACATTTTGGAGTATTTTGTATAGAGTCTTTTTGAAATCCTATATCTCCCCATTGGCCACCACATGGTAGCAGGTTGAAAAGTTGGATTTGATTTTCTACTCTTAGTATAACATGTCCAACTCAGAATAGAATAAGTTGGTGCCTTTTTCTATAAATATTGTATGAGGGACAACAAATATGTTAATTATGCTTGCCTTAATATGGTAATAATGTTTTTCACCCCGACATAATTAAGGTCCATGGCATCACCCAATTTGTAAAAGAAGTCGATTTCTTTTAGTATGAACATGAATTTTATGTCTATGGAAGGGGTATATTGTCCCAAGACATCAATCCCCCAGGACGCAAATGGCCAAGAGTACTTCTGTATATAAAGTAACTCTAGGGTTCTATGTAAAAAATTGGAACAAACTTGGAAGGAATATCACTTATTGGATAATATGGAACAATACTATATCATAGTGGGTCAGTAATACCAGAGCCTTCAGATTTGATGAGAGATCATGGTTTTTGATTGGTGCACTCCACAAGCTCTAGTGTGCACAACATTCATAACGGTAGAAGTCTCTTCTCCATAAATGTACCTAAGAAAGGCTTATTCAAGGCCTCATTTGTAGAGAAACTTTTCTTCATTTAATTAATTTTACAAGGCAATGTTGACCTCCCTTCTTCGAATATGTTTCCATCCAACCCTATCTGGTGGAAGATCCCCATTCCAAATGTAATTTTCAATCGGTGTAATCTAGCAGGTGGTGTGACCATACAGCCTAGAAACAAGGATAATTTTTTTGATCTTCTCTATCACATACATGACATATTTTTAAAGTTATTTTTCATTTAATTTACATCCTTTTATTGTTTTGGGGGTTTTCCATGCATTTTTGAAGGAAATGGTGGGTTTTCAAATTTTGGGCCAACCCGAGAGCCCATTTCCAGTTTTAAAAGTAAATATTGATTCTATAACAACTCCTTCGTTTTCAACCATTTTCACCCATTAAAATTCCAAAATGACCATCATTTAACTATTAATACCACCAAAGAAAATTTTCCCCCTTAAAAATTCATTATCATCTTGGATTTGGGTTATCAAATTAGGTATTGGGCCAACTTGAAAGCCCATTTCATGTTTTAAATTATTTTCAATGCTTTTATAAAATATTCATTTTTTATCCTTTTTCAGTGATTCCACTTCTCACCTGCTCCCACTGTACCTATCCACATCCCCCAGATTCATTTCACTCTATTTGGAGATCGTATCAGTCAGGAACTGGGGTCGAACGTCTCTGGTTGCTAAAATTGTCAAGATTTCTAAAGTGATTATCCTTCTATGTTCCTTCCTTTTACTTAAGCTTTATCAATTTTTTCTAGAATCCACAAATTTCCAAAAGCTAGGGCTTCGTACCTAGGGTTTCAATTTGAGTTTATTGGTCTAATCCTCTAGTTTTAGGTTTGATCTCACTCCCATGTGGTGCGGTGGTGGTGCGGTTGAAGTTCCGCACTAGGATTTGTGGTTCATGACTCTTTTGGTAGGTGATTCCATATGTAGGTATTGTAGAATGAGTTGACTTTCTGTATTTCTGTTTCCATTATGTTCCTCCATCATTATTTTGATTGAAAAAATTTATTTTCATAGCATTTTAAAATTGGTTGATTTATAAGTTCCAATTTTGTGTGAAGATGGATGTTTTACATGTGCAACCCATGTTGTGACACTTGGTGTTGTTTTATAATTCATGGGTTAGATTTATAAAAATGTTTTCATGCTGGAATTTCTGGTTTGGTATTATATTGTTCTCTATTGGGTTTTAAATGTGGGATTTTAGATGAATTTAATGTGAAAAATTAGATTACTTTTCTTGAAACTATTTTATGAAAATTATAAGTGGTTTATTGAGTTATATAAAAATGTGCAAAAAATGTGTGGCTACTATTTTGAATGTGTGTGACCAGAACTGATATTTATATGTGAAAATTGATTTTGGTAGCATGTGATAACTATTTGAGCACAAGATGGGTATCCCGGGTAACTAGGTTGGCTAACATGTACTAGTACGCTAGTGAACAGAGGGGTTTTACCATGGTTCACTTTGCAAGTATGACATGGATAACACTACCAAAACTACAATGGAGATGATTGGAGACAACTAGGTTATGGGTTTGCTCCCTACTAGTGGCTCGTGCCTGAGAACGAATTTTATTATGGTTACTTTCACTTAGTTATGAGGTACTTGGGGATCATAACTCACTAGTACCTAGGGGTGTTCTTATGGTTGGTGCTTGTGGCCTTTTTGTAATTTATATTTGCCTTATGGTATTTTTGGATGTGAAAACCAGTAGCTTGAATGTTTAATTAAAATTCACTCATTCTCTAAAGTTATCCCCATTGAATGTTATTTTCTTTTCAAAGGTTCACTTTTAAAAATAAATGCTACCATTTTCTGTTTATAACTCTCAAAAGCTTTTTATTTTATAATGCCTATAACATGGAATCCTTGGGTGATATCATATTGCGCTTAGTATCACACCCTACTTACTCCTTTGGGTGTAAGTAGAATTGATCATGTTTGACACAGGAAAATGCAAGGCCTTGGGCGATGGTGGTTCGGGTTGCTAGTTTCTCTCAATGGTGTGGTGTTGTAGAGACGGCTTGTGGGTGATGACCCCTTGTTGTGTAGAGTCTCTTGGGATGTTTTTATACTACTTTTATACACCTTTGGACCTCTTTTGTATTTTTTAAACCCATATACTCAGTTCGGAATTTTATTAAGTCTTGTTTGGAATAATTTTTCATATTTGAATTATTGTTTGTTTTTGTTTATTTTATGAATCCAGAATCGGGTAAATTGTTCCCAAATAAATTTTTATGATACCCGGCCACTTTTTCCAGCCTGTGGGGATAGGGAACGCTTTTCTGTCCTTGCCATGATCCAGGTTTGGTGCCGGTTTGATGGCGACCAAATTCGGTTCGGGACAAAATGGTTTCAGAGGGGGTTATCATTTTTGAGTTATATTTTTATTTTGGGATGAGTCGGGATAGATAGGAGATAAGACTATTGGGGGTCGGAGTTTTGGTCTTGAGTAGGGTGCTTGGACCGTACCCTTCGGGGCAGACCGCGAGTCACCATTGCATGTCTGAATTCTTTGTTTATCTTCACTTCCAGGTGAGACGTGTGGGCTGCAGACTGCACATGGACTTCGATGGTGGGGAAGTAGTTGTTTATTTTACTACTGTAATGTGTTTGGATTATTTATATCTGATGTTATTCCTGAAATTTTCAGAACTGTTGTACTGATTCTTTTTCCTTGTGATTGTTGCCTTTTATAGCAACATGCCTCCCCGAAAATCACCCACGCACCAACGGGTGGAATCCGGAGAGAGTTCTCCTACACCACTTGATCAAAGGCTGATAGAAGTCGTGGTCCGAGCTCTCTAGGATCTGGGACAAGGATGGGTTCTGGCTCCTACTCCATCCAAAGAAGGTGAGTTTGGGCCCAAGAAGGATAAGGCCCAGGAGTTCATGAAAAATAAACCTCCTTGTTTTCGAGGTAGCTCGAAACCTCAAGAGGCAGAGGAATGGATCGAGAAGATCGATCTTATGTTCAAGTTTTTGGATACAGCTGAGGAGGTCTTGGTGAAACGTGCCTCTTTTCAGCTAGAGGGTCTCAGCCGTAGGTGGTGGGAATCAGTGCATCAATATAGGAAGCATGAAAACAAGAGCTGGAGATATTTTATGGCCATCCTCAACGAGCAGTATTGTCGAGAGGTTCTATCCTATTCCAGATCTTGAGAATTCATGGATCATTCCCAGGGAGATCTTTCAGTAATGGATTATGCTACCTATTTTTCTGAATTAGTTTGGTACGCGCCTGAGATTGTTTCAAGTGAATACTTGAAAGCTCGGTAATTCGAGAAGGGACTGCGACCAGAAATTTACTCACAGGTCTTCCTATTCATTTTGGGAAATTATGCTGAGGTGGTAGATCATGCTTTCATGGTAGATATTGATCAAAAGGGGAAGTATGGGATCTTTGGGGGGATATCTACTATGGGCACTGGTAGCTCTGCTAAAAAGAAGAGGAAGCGGGAAGAGTAGGTAAAGTGGGGAGGAGGCAGTTCAGGCCACTCTTCCAGGCAGTTTACAACAATGGCTTCAGATGTGAGGACTGTCATGTGCCACCAGTGTGGTAAGATAGGGAACATCTATCTAGCATTCCCTCATCCTTCGAATACCTGTTTTCAGTGTGGAGGAATGGGACACGTCCAACGCTTTTGCGGGATAGAACATCTACATCAATGTGGGGCAGGATCCATTCCTCCCATGGGAGTGCCAGAGCAGTCTGAGCCATCGAGGAGAGGGGGATCTTGGTTCGGTGGTTGTGGCGGTAGGGCTGGATCATCTTTTGGGAAGAGCCAATTTAGGACAGAGCCACAGGTGAGTTTTCGTTCTCATGAAGGGACCAGACATTTGCATGTTATGGATCAGGCACGGGAGGGATCTGATGCAGGACCTTCAACTGTTCGAGGTGCCATTCAGATTGCATCTTCTATAGTTGCAGTTTTATTTGATACTGGTGCTTCAATTTCTTTTATATCTGCCCGTCTTGTGAGCTTGTTGATCCTTCCAACCGAGCTTTTATCTATTGAATTGGAGTTAGTAACACTACTGGGTAAGAAAAAGGAGCAGGGTCTTAGGTCCCCATCATGCACACTCTCTGTGTCAGGAGTCGATATGGAGTGGGATTTATTGGTCCTTATTATGGACCCTTTTTATGTGATCCTCGACATGGACGGGCTGGTTCTCTTGCAAGCACATACTGACTACTATCAGTGTCAATTTAGCTTAATGGAACCATATTTGAGTCCTCAGTTATTTCATGGAGAATGGGATCCTCGGTCGGGTCGCACGAGACCTCCACTCTCTGATTTGGGGGATTCTTCTTATTAGTTGTCGTCGCTCACACTGGAGGATGGTGGTGGTTTCTCTCAGGGTGGGTTACCTCATGTAGTGGATAAGTTCCCAGAAGACTTCCTAGATGATTTCTTAGGCTTACCCCCAGAGCGGGATGTGGAGTTCTCGATTGAGTTGGAGCCGGGAACACAACCTATATCTCTTCCCTCATATCGCATGGCCCCCACTAGAGATTGCTTCTCTTCCGGTTTATATAACCACATGTTGATATAATAAGACACATAGGACTGAAAACAGGATTTTTCAGTGTTGAATGTCATTTTTCCCTTCAGTGAAATACTTTCCTCATTGATGGTAGGATGAAAAAATTGCAGCGTGCTGATGTAGCCATGGCCTTCTTAACAGGGCATTGAAGGTTGTACATTGTTTCACTAACAGGAAATCAGAATCTAACATGAGGACTCCAAGCCATTTTTTAATCATGAAACATCCCAATGGATTCTATTCACATTTTTCATATCCCAGTAGAGTTTTTGTGAAGGATGTCATGATTTCTACATCATATCCCAGCCGATAAAGTGTTCGATCTGCGATGAGGTTGACTCTTGAGAATTTTTCTAGGAAAATCCTCCTGAAATCAATTCCATTTATCTTTTCAGATACATATAAGGGTTTGATGTGACCTTGCATGATGGTTTCTTCATCCTTATCTATCATGGAGATGAAGGAATGAAATTATTGGGGATTGGTCTTCGTCTGATAGACTTCGACTGTTCCTACTTCATCCTCAAATTCATGGGGACTTAGCAAGGCTTTGATTAGTGCCTCGCTATAATATGTAGATAGACATAATTCATCCATGATTTCCATCATTTTTGGTACTAAATCCCACAGCATTAGAATATAATATTTTCTCCCTAAAGGTTGGAACATCTTGGATCAGAGTTTCCCTTTCAATGACACTTTAGGTACTTGGTATTTGGACGAAGTTGGTTCTTCCTCTTTGATAGGAGCTAGTGGCACTGTGGTATTTTCTAGGATTGGCCAAACTGGTCCACTCATAAGCCATGGGATATTTGTTTTCTATTATTTCTACGACAGATACTCTCAGATAACTAGGATTGGATTTCCTCTGGTAGGGGCGGATGAGCATTATGGTTCCCTTGGTGTCTGTTAAATGGTTCTTCCACAAGTTTCTACGATGTTAATGGTTTGAGTAATAGAATATGTCAGAATTTTTTCCTACCATGATCATGCTTTCCAGGAAACCTCCAGCCCTTATAAATTCTTCCTCTTGATCTCATAATAGGTGTGGGGAATTCAAGCTCATAGAGAAAGTCTCCATCCGAGAAGGGGTGTATCAATTGAATGTAATTAATTGAGTCAACGATCAATTCATGACCTGATTTTTTTTCTTTTACAACTTCCTTCAGATTATACCATTTGATGGGAAGGTTCTCATGGTACCATTTAGTGGTTTGTTCCCACTATACAATGTTTGTTTGCATGAAATCCAAATGTTTCAACACTGTCTTCCGATTCGGTTTTATCCCATATTCTTGCTTCTTCTTTCTGCCCTTCTAGCCCTTAGATGACTGCGGGGATGAGGAGGATGGATATGTGGAATTATGATATTTTTGAGGGTGCATTTGGTTTATTCAACAAATCCCGGAGGATTCCATGAACTCAGTTGACTGCCTTATGTGTCATTCAATTTTGAGATTTTTTTCTACATTTTAATTGTGAAAATTTTCCATCCCTCTTCCCGTCTTGAGTCTGAGCTGGAAACATACGCCACTTGTGCTGGCGGTAGGCCCCAATTGAAATTCTCAAAATCCACATTGTTTTTTATGATATACATGAAAATAAATCATTTCTGGATGGTGTGTCATAGTATCTCGTGATAGGGAAAATAATTTGAATGGTCATCGGGACCCACAACATCATCTCGCATTTTATCTATTATCCAGATCATGTTGATGATCACTATGGCTATTAAATAGTTGCGGACCTAGTCATCTTGGAATGAGTATAAATTATTTATTCATTCTTAAAAAATATTTATTTTAGCACCCAGGCACTCATCTTTCCCAGGTGGGGGTGTTTGTTAGCTTCTAGGTGTTTCTGCATGGTTCGTTGGGTACCTCAAAAATAGAGCTGCTGACGGATGGGCTTAAGTATGCCAGAAGTCACTTCATCTTTTTCAATTCTTTTTCTTAGGGCTTATGGGGAAACTCGAGACTTGAGATTGGTACTTTGCAATGAGTCTTTTATTCATTTCCCAATGTAAGAGAATTCATAGAACCCACTCACATTCTTTATTAGGATGCGTTGTGTTCACAATTAATTATGATGGTTATCGATGAACGTGGAATGAATTCTCTCATGGGGGAGTGGTTAGTTCATGGAATAAGTCAGGCCATACCATCTGACAATTATGTCTGAGACTCTTTCATTCTCTCACTTCTTGTAGTTCAGGAGATCACTAACCGTTGTTTTATGCAGCGTTGAACTAAACTGAAAGAGAAACTATCATTGGAGGTTATCCCATCCAGTGATTGAGTTTGCTGGCTAGCTACTATACCATAATAGCCCGATATTGACAGGGTTCGCATGAAGCACCTCTGTATTACTGCTTCTTGCTACATTGGATTTCCCAAAATGGGGTCACAGTTAGTGGAACATTTAATTAAATATTGTTCTAGGTTCCCCGAGCCATTGAATACTAGGAATACGGGGTTTACAAAGAAAGGAAGTGTTGTAACGTTTTTCACCCAATCTGGGTAGGGCTCTCACTCTGCTTGTATTAGAGAATGCTTCCCCTCCATGGCTTCTAGTCGAGGATTTTGTTTCTCAACAGTGTTCAAGATCCCTTGATGCATATCCTACCGGGTTTGATCTTAGGCTGGTGCGGTAGTGGCAAAAGATGGGTGTTCCAACACTGATGGTATTTCGGGTGGATACCCAGTCAGGCATATCCTTTGTGGGATTACATGAATATATTATAGCTGAATTCCCAATGGGGGAAGTCTTGGTGTCATTACGAGGTAGGGTTTATTTAGTTTGATGGTCCTGAATCTAGATAGTACGTGCCTATGTTCTTGGCCTCATTCACCAGGACGAAATCATGTAGAATGGGAACCTATTCTGGTAACACATGATGATGTTTCTTAGGGGGAGACCATCCGTCAAGGTAGCTCCCTTGACATAGATCATCAATAATTCTCCAGATCTCTTTCATTTCAACCTCCTACTTGGTGAACCATTCCTCGAGAGTGACGAAAACATTCATTAGGGGAGGTGGGTCATAGATAACCTTGGATTTATTATTCTTCTTGTTGGGGTTTCATAAGGGTGGTATTGATCAATTAACCGAGGAGGTTCTAAAATTTAGAACTACTCGCTGGTTCCAGGTATGCACACCATCAGGCTCTGTGAGGTATTCCTCTAGGAGGGAACCATCCTCCCATGCATCCTCTCCCACTCTGTCATTTCCATTTAGATTCAAGGGGTTTATGTTTACCATGTTCACTAATACATACAGCACTGGGGGTGGTGTACTCTGTGTCATATGGTAAGAATGATTTCTGCATCGTTTTTTGGATTTTCTCCCTCAATTCTACAGTATTCTTCAGGTTTCTTGGTGATGGTTTACCTGAAGGGATCCATGATCCAACCTCGCAATGTGCCTCTGTCTCTTACGGTTTAAAACACAAGTAGGGGTGGAACATGTGACTTTTTTGCCCATCGTTCTTCCAATGTGGGAGAAGAGTGACATTCGTTGTGTGGGGACTTGAGGTAAAAATACCCCCAACCTTACAAGCTGGGGTGGATCCCGCTCTTCCATTGATGCGCTATAGCCTGGAATTGTTGGTCTTTTGGGGGAATTTTGATTTAAAAATTCCCCCAGCCCTTTAGAATAGGGTATTTCCATCATTTAGGCAGTAGCCGCTTCTATTTACATATTTTCAACTTCATTCACTCTCTCACGGCTATTAGATGAGTATGGAATTGGTCCTATATAGATTCTATGGTAATTTGATGACAATAGGACTTCTTGCTTGTTGGATTCCATTAGGTGTAAATCCTTCTATATGTTCTTGGTTTCCTAAATTAGAATATTTTATACGGATTGATCTCTTCATTCTGGACACTTTCTAGATTTATTGTAGGCCGATTTTTTTTAAGATCCCATATTTAATAAGAAGGAATTTCATTTTATTGATACCTTTTCATAATGACATTGTAGGATATCATTTCCAATCAGGTTTTTTGGACATGATGTGGGGTGAAGTGCAGAACTCGATATTCTCCCATCCCCGAATATGAACTCCAATAGATGCGTTGCTAATGAGGTGTTGCAACTTCTGCATAGCATGGATGCAAGTCATTTCATTGTTTTTTTCTCTTTTTTGATCATGGATTTTGTGTGGATGGGAGGGCTTCTGGGTCGATTAGACTATGAATCTCCCCTAACATGTTAACCTTGTCTACATACCCTTCGTATGGTAGGAACTTTTCTTTTAGCTAGTGAAGTGTTATCCATATATTGAGGTTAATGGCATGAATTCATTCCCCATACAACTCACCTAGTATGTCGAAGTGATATGTGTCAATATTTCAATACATCACTAGAATATTATCCATATCCAGTTGTATTCTCACAAGCAACATATCCTATTATTGATCTTCCAGAGGATCCTGTAATTGATATTCTTATCTTAGATGCTTCATAACATATTATTCTATGAAACCAGGCTGGTGGGAGCCTCCATTTTATTATAATGGGGTAGGGGTGGCTCAGAAGATGACCGTGGCCCCAGATAGTCCTCTAGTTGAGAGAGGATATCACACGTCATAGTCAGACTTCCTGATATGTCTGACTCCTTCATTATGAGAACCTCATCGTATGATGGATTTCTCATATTTGTTTTTTCAAGGGGAGGGCATTCCTGTTGGTATGAATTTTGGTTCTGTGGAGGACCTTCTCACAAGGTTCTACAATGGCGAGGGATACTATTTAAACTTGATGCCCAACCATGGGAAATTCATTTACAACATATCCTATAGGGAGTACCTTGGTGGTTAAAGAGAGGGGAAGAACTTCTTGTTGGATGATTTCACCAAGATAAGGACCTTCTCAATGACTAATATGATATTGAGGACTATTATGGAATCATGATACATAGATGTAGGAATAATTTATATAGTGCACATCTTGGGGATTGACTTTTGGATGTACTATAATGAGAGGAGGAACTTCTCGTTGCAGGATGTTACTATGGGTAGTACCTTCACAGCAATCGATATTGCGAGGAGGTCCTTCGCAATGACTATCATCATGAAAGGGACCACCATCATAACTTGATTTCTGACTCCTGGGATAATCATATCTATAGCCTATACCCTATAAAGGACCATCCGGATATAAAACATTAAGGGAAGTACCTTCTCGATGTCTGGACTTTAGGTTAAGGGGAGGGCTACCTCGATGCCCATTAGTAGATAAGATCACATGATTGATAATTGTTGTCTCAGGAAGTGAGCCCCCACAGGTTCTCTAAAGATCACCTTCAATGATAGTGGTAGCGACAATGTTGGGAGGGAATTTGAAATGGCTACTGCCACTTCCGTTATATGATAATGGACTGACGTGGACTTTAGACTTTTTTTATATATGTTTGAGGGTGTCAAGAACCCTAGATTCTAGAAAAGAGGGATTATGTATATGCTCTTCATTTTCTGGTATCTATTAGCTCATTTTATTTTTGAGTGCTCTCTTGTAGTTAACAGTGGCCACCTGCTGTTGATGATAGCCTTCATAAATGGGTCCCTATCTTGTTTGGTCAGATAATGTCTCTAGGATATGATGATGCACATCTTGTGTATTGGAAAATATATATGCCTACCATGTAGCGGCCACCATATTGGACTGATGACCCCCACCTAGAATGATTATTTTTTCTTGATCTGGTTGTCCAAGTATCACAAGATACTACTGACAACCCTATGAGACATGATATGGGATGCGTAATTGCTCCAGAGTGGCTGACCCATTTTATTAGTAGGTAATTCCGTTCGAGGAAACTGGGTCATGGGCTCATTTTCTCACCCTTTCCGCTGATGAAATAATATCTTGGAATATTTGGATAATATGGTTATTCATCGTTGTATGATCTTCCATCATTTCCAGAATGTGTTGAGATACATATTTGGATTGAACAGTTATGATGGTTGATTATGATATTATAGAAAGTGTTTGTACCTGCTCTGGTCCTCCATTGGTTGCAGGTAGATAGAGACAATTCATTTGTGTTGGGACAAATGAACTATTATTCCACCAGTTGTCTTCTCCAATTTCCATAGTATTTGACTGGTGGCATTGATGTTCATGAGCACAGATTTTTCATTTTCAAGAATTCCATTGAATTTTTTCAACGCGCTTCATATTCATTTGTAATAATTTGACTCTGCTCATATATGTTCCCCACCTTATTTGGGTGGAAGTATTGATATGTGTCAGCCAATATTTGTGTCTGCGTATAGCTAGTTTCCATCCTATTTGGATGACTGGATTGATATGCTTCAATAGTTATTTCTACATACCGGTAATTTTACTCTCTATCAGCACGGTGGGACTGGAAAAGACTAGCAGGAACATGCATGTTCATGTATTACGCCACTATAATTCTTTGGTGGGCTTGAGTGGAGGGGGTAGAGTTGTACGTCTGCTCGTTGAATGTCGCTGCATTTGTATGGAAATGTTTTTCCTCAGGAACCATGGTGATAGAGTTTTTGTGATTATATATTTTACACACCTGGTGGGAGGCCCGAAGGGCCCGTGACTCTAGGACTTAAATAGGTTCCCTCAATGAAAGGTCCCCTTCTATATGAGGAGGCCGTCTCATTGGGTTTTAGTTACGATGCTCTAAAGTAGGGTCCCCGTGAGTAAGACCCTTGTATGGTTGAGATGAATTTTTCAGAATTTACTTCATCTGCCTCCCTACGATAAGGGAGTTACTTATTGTCACAATCTAGGTAAAGGCTCCTGAAATGGTTTGAGATGACCACTGGGGTCTCTATGTACAGGAGCACCAGCAACAGCTAAGGAGGTAAATAGTGAGCCTTCATAGATTGGAGGTCTTTTCTCATGGCCTCCACCATGGGGAGAGTACCATTTAGACAAGACTCTTCGATCAGGGTGTTGTATACGCAGCGTTGAAGACTCTGGGTAGACGAGGGGGTCAGGATCTTCGTTGGGTTCATGGCCACTAGCAAGATCGCTAATTTGTGTATCTGCATTGGTTTTTGGGATGTAATTTGGATTTAAGGATGTTCTGAGGGAACCAAAAATATACACATATGAAATACAAACCACAAAACCCCATTAAAGTATCATTATCTTAGACATATTATTATTTGACGATTCAATTTAGCCTCTCTCCCTTTTTTATTGTGAGGTTAAGGGGCTTGAGTGGGGTAAAACCATCTCCTTGGTTATGGATTCACATTGGGTCACTATTTTTGTTTCGGCTCATGGTCGTGTGTTCACGGTTATGATGAAATGATCTGATAACAATGATTAGTAATCTCTTTTTCAAGAAATTGTATATTGTGAAATTCACAATTTACTTTGTTTGAAGACATTCGGTGTCATTATCCCTTAAATTAGGGTCAGATTAAACCTATGGGGACAAGGTTATTTACCCATTATTTTCGGCGAAAGAGATTCAATGGTAATAAAGCCCTAATAGGTGATTTAATGGGGTCATGTACTTGTGTAATCGGTCCACCTAGGACATCACTTACTCATATGGTCTCCAATGGGTTTATTCGTGGAGTTATAAACACCCAACAACCTCGGTAACCATGATTCATGTAATTTCTTTCCCAAAAAGGTTCTCTTTGGACAATTACTTGTCCAATGACACTAGAGGACTCCATTGGTCGAGATGCTCGGATTTTGGGCTCACCACACCCGTTTTAGGGGGTGGGATTTTTTCATATCTTGGAACTATCTTATAGAATTATGTTATTTTCATATGTTCGTGAATCCTTGGTTCATTCATAAAGATTGTGTCGATGGGTTACATGTTGTTTTTTGGACTGTCATAGGCATACATGGATTTGATACTATAGAGGTAATGGTGAATTGAGCCCTACAATAAGACATTCTGATGTTTATCATCATCCATGAAGGGTGTGAGGTGACTGGATGTCGGGATCAGACCCATAATATGTGTTTCCTACGTATACAAGGGGGAGGAATCGGAACCCATGTAGTTCAGAATTTTGTGGGCTTACACATAAAAGATTCCCATTTCGAGCGTCATGGTTGGGTGAAACTTTTTAGAAGGGAACCATTATTAGATCATGCCTTTGATAATGCTTCCTACATAACAATTATTCCTTAGGAATCAAACGTCCAATAGTTCAAAACATCCTGGGCTTATGCGTGGAATATTCCCATTTGAGAGTTCATGTTTCAATGAACCCTTTTTGGAAGGAACCCTTTTGACTTTGGGCCCTCCTGCAGACATCCTTCATATCATGGTTTGACCAATAATTAGATTACTTATAGTTCAAAACTATTGGGGCTTACATATTGAAGCTACACATTTCAAAGGTCATGTTTGTGTGGACCCTTTTAGAAGGGCACTCTATTGAGTTCGTGCCATCAAGATGGCGTCCTACATATCCTGTTTTGACCAGAAATCAGAGTATTCCTAGTTCAAAACTGTCGGGGCTTGTGAATGGAAGTTTTCCCTTTGAGATTTCTTATTTGGGTGAACCCTTTTTGAAGGGAACACTTCTATGATCAGGTCTTCAAAATGCGTCCTACATATCCTAGTTTGACCAGGAATCAATGTCTGCATTGATCAGAATTTTGTGGGTGTTGCAATTGTCAAAAATTTCTAATCCCACGTGATTCTTGCTCGGTGTTAGAAACAAAATTATGTGAGATATCCAACCAAACACATGTCTTATCTTCTGCTTATGGGAGTGGGCGGGCCTATAATGGATGTGGCCGAGGTGAAGATGGTTGAGGGCATGAGGAGATGAACAATTTAATTTTAAATTACATAAAAGGTCATGTGGCGTAGCCTTCAGATGATTGGGGACTGACCTCAGTGGTAGTTCTATAAGATGCGTTCTCGGAAGGGGGTGATTATCATCCCCGTCATAGGGGAAAGAGAACATATCCCCTTTGAATTCTCAACATTCCTCATTTAATGGAAAAGGAGGTGATCACCCATAATCCCTATAACAACGGAGTTCACATTTTCATCCCAAGGTTGGACTCCGAGATACCATGGGAATGTAGACTTACAGACATCTTGAGAGTCTGAAACGTTATAGGGACAGCCCCCATGACTCTTCTTACCATGGGTACGTAGACTCAAGGAAGCGTGATGATGTACCATATGGTCTAGTCATATGGGTCTGGTGGCATTGGAGGAGGCATTGGCTTGAGGTCGGGGGACTAGCTATGGAGGGACTATTGAGGATTGGACGGTAATGGTGGTGTGAGATTAGAACATGAAGGAATAATACACAAGTCACCTTATTGTGTATATTGTATTCTTTTACAGGATTGGGGAAGCGTTGAATACCATTTTGGTACAAAGAAAGAGGGGTCATCTGCGTATCAATGTGGTACGTGGGCATGGGTATTGTAGAGACCCAAGCTTGACATACATGGACATTATATTACTTTTTTATAATACTTAATACATAACATAAACAAACACACAGGGACCGTAATAGTTTAGTGTCTTTGGAAACTCAAAAAATAATCTTCTAATCAGGGTGAAAGATCTTCGACATTTCCCATAAAGATCTTCCTCTTTTGGTTTCATACCTAAAACCTTTATTTATGTCCTAGGGAAAAGAAAACATAAAACGGGTTAGCTAAAATTCTCAGTAAGGGTAAACATAGAGAACATCAAACAATCCATAAACATTTGAATGAAAAAACATGAACATAAAATCTAAACATAAAAATATTGACCAAAGACATAAATCTTGGAAGTACGTAAGGCATATATCATTAAGGAACATCAATCATGATAAAATAGAATGGGAATAAAACATGTAATTATGGAAAACCATTAAGCACATGATATGATTTCCATAGTATCCAAGGCATTTCTGCCAAGACCATCTTAGTGGACAAAGTCCCTTTCTGAATTGAGTTCACTCCTCGTTCCAGTCCTGTATCACTGAATCAGATTAACTTACCATTCCAGCCATGTCTATCTCATGAGATATAAATAATTACCCAATTAATTGTAGGGAGATATAGGTCTCACCCATCTCATAATAAAAGCATTCTTTCATGTTCCACAAAACAAACATACATCATTCATAATAACCCAATGAATAAAATGGGTTTCATAAACATCATCCCATCATTGCATAATCCATATAAAATAAATGGATATCATTTAATCATACGAAAAATCATAACATGTAAATAATAGATACATTATACATTAAAACAAAAGAAAACTTGTATAGGATGCTTCATGAAAATTAGGCATTATAAAACCTTAAAAATTTGTTCATGCCGTATAATTTAAAAAAACATTATACTCATACTTTTTCCGAAAAAGTAAAAAAGTTACTCGTATGGTAAACAAAAGAAATATTCTTTTCCATAACATAATGTAAAAGACAATGAGAGGTAAAAATGACTTTAATCATGTAACTCCCCAACCCTAGTTACCCAGAGTCGGTGCATTATTACATTACATTGGCATGATCACAAGAAAGATCAAATCTCGAAAGACTGATTGGTTTAGTAGCCTTGGAAACACTAGATATATTCATAAAGTTTTACATTACATCATAAAGTGAAAAACAACTACAACAAAATAGTCTGCATATTCCACACTCATATCCCCACATAAAATCCCTGCAGGTCATTCATAACTTACTTCTTCACATCCTGGGAAAAAATAAAACATAGAAAAGGGGTGATCTCAAATGCCCATTAAGGATAGCAATATAGCGGAAACATTCAAAAATAAGCATAAACATTTAAGGAAATTTATAACTAAAACAAAAGCCTTTTAAACTTGAACTTCAACATAGTATGGAGAAAGTAAAATGAAATACTGCCATTTACTTATTCACATGGATATTCTACTAATCGAATAATCACATGCAATATCAATAACCACTTTCATAATGATGGAATGGATAATGTCAGACTATCATAACCACGTAGCCAAGGCCTTGTGCCAAGACTACAAATAAGAATTTGTCAAGGCCTTGTGTCAAGACACTAGTTTGGCTCATGAGACCTACTGATGCATCGAGGAGCTATAGCGGGCTCCACCCGTCACATATTAAGTCCAATGCATTCCCATATGAAAAGTTTTAAACATAACATAAACATTCGTATTAAAACTAGCATACGAAATGTCAATACTTTCATCACAAACTATGAATGGTATAAAAATAGCACATCCACAGTCAAACATACCACAAAACTTTCAATACAATATAGATGTTTTGTGTCTCAATAAATCAACTACAAATAAGCATAAAATCCATCGAAGGATGTTGACATAGATGAAATCAAAACTCTTTCTAGAGAAATATCTCATTCTATTTTGAAATCATTTAAGAGTCATATATTTATAAAATAAAACATTTTCTTTGAAAATATTCTTATAAGCTTGTAAGGGAAGCTTCGACGATATTATAACGGTGGAAAATAGCCGCACCCTCCGTATAAGTTTAAAAAAACATTCTTACCTTAATTTTGTCGAAAAGGTTAAAAATCACCTTGTTTGGAAAACGACGGAAAGATTCCTTTATAAACCTCTTATAAAAAGTAAAACAAGGGTATAAATGAATTTAACCCATATTCTAGTAAATAGTAAAAATATTTTGAAATTAATTTTTAAGAAACATGGATGTGGATGATAAAGAGATCCCAGTAGATTATTACGTATAAACATCCTCGGATAATGAAGAGATTGAGAAATAACCCTTACCTTGTACTTTTCCTTGGTTGGGGTAGGTTAAACTCCTATATAATGGTGAAATAATTGTAATTAAATTATACAAGTATCATATACATTAATATGATATCATATATGATCTTTTAACATTGATTTGTTAATAATATCTTAGTATTATCGTTGTTTCGGGTGTTAACTTACTCGTTTTCTTTTATATGTTTTGTTACTTAAGACATTTTGTAAGGGATAGGTTGTATCCTATTCATATCCAGAATGATATCAAGTCCTTAAACATCATTTTTAAATCATCAAATGATAATTATACTTTAATGGATACGATGGAGAATGAATCTCATCGCGTTCGTGGAGACGGTAGTCTGTACGTACGCACGAGCGACAATATCATTCTTTTGATATTAAAATAATATATAAATGTATGGTATATAATATATACAGAACCATTAACATGTTATATTTATTATTTACATGAGTTACACATCATTATTATACCCATCCAAATAATAATATATTGAATAACAATTACACCACGACGTGGAGACGGTAAGCCGTACGTACGCACGTATGGTGACATGTTATTCAAAAGGGTGGATAGAATAATGAATATGGTTGTACCATATTTATAATAACATAAAAGTATATATATGATACTGGAGTTATTATTTTATAATGTTAATAACAAAGAAAGAAGAAGTGCATGAAGAAAGGAACTTGAAAAAGGGTGGTGAAATCATTACCTCTTCTTCAGGTTCTTCCTTTTGATTTGTTTAAAAGGGCTCCATAGGTTGGCTTTATGATCACACTAAGGCTTCTAGGTTGTAGTGAGGGATATTGGGAGATTATTTTGGCAGAGTTTGGCCGAACCAAAAGGCTTTTATGGTGTGAATAAATGAGAAGGAGGAGTGCCCTTTTATAAGAGGGGTGAGGGGAACCTTTGGAAAATCTAGAAATATTAATTTATAATAAATTCATATTCGGTTTCTAATGGCTCCAAAGTTGATTATTCAAAGGTTAAGGTGGGGATAGGTCGCAAACCACTCAACCAATAGAATTTAGACTGGTTTTGGTACTTATATTAACCTTATCTTTAAGTATTAACTCTAAGTTAATTAGTTTCACTTTTACAATGTCTATTTCTATTTTTATATTATGTGGTTAATAAACATTCTATATACATCCAAGAGACCCCCAAGTGGTCCATTAATGATACACCTATCATGATATACGTCGCTTGGCTGATCCTTAGATTTTTAGGAATTTAATATCAATTAATAATATAATATTTGTTTTAAAAACTCTTTTATGTCAATTTTGACACTATTCAATAGTTGATTTTTGTGAAACTCATAACAGAATGATTACTTCAATAAAAGATAATTAAATCAATCCTAATATGTCATAGTATACTAGAAAATTATTTTAATTCATTAAAAGTCTCAAATTATATTTATTTTGGTATTTATAATATCAATTAATTTAAATTTTCACTATTATGGTAATTACTACATCATCATTGTGTCATAAGGAAATTAAATTATGTAATATCTAAAAATTCTAAATAAAATATCATTATGTTGGAAATCATTTTATCTTTCTAATTAATATTTATCGTCGAAAATCCAACATATATAACCCTATGTAAAAATTGTTTTTCTAAAAGATATATGCTTGTGTCATTTTTGTATTCATTTTAACTTAATTAAAATTAAGGGTCCCTATCAACTACAAGTGGCTCCATGGGGTCCCAAAATTGACCCAAAGATGCCTATGGTCGAACATGTATCACCCAATAAGGCTAGGACATGTTTTAGGGTAATTTAGTATTATTATAATATTATTTTTTAACCCTTATTTACCGGATTTACCCTTAAACATGGTAAATAAAATATTTACCGAAGTAATTATTCAAAATGTCTAAAAATAAAAGTTACCTATTTACACAATTTGAACATCCTGATTCCAAATATGGAATCCATTTTTCCAAATTCAAAACACAGAATTGGAAAAATTAATTTAAAATTAATTTCCGTTGTTAAAACAAAAAGCGTGTTTTTAAGAAATAATAAATATCAAAAGATTGACACTTGTTTATGTCCAGTTTATTTGTAAAATTATGTACAATGACCAAAATTGTATTAAATGGTAATAATATATTCTAAATATACTTTAATACCACTCAAATTCATAATTTATCACTATTAATTATTTTGATTAAAAAAGTTGTTTTTAATTAAAATTTAGTAATTTTCACTATTCATCAAAATATTAAAGTTATCCGAAAAGTACCAAAATTTCACCTTAGGCTAAATTCGATATTCAGAATACAAAAATTAAGTCCATTTTGAAATATAAAATATATATATTTTCAAAAAGTAGGTATTACTATTCATAACGGCTAGTTTGATTGGTTGTGGTGTGTTAGAACTCGATGTTGCGTACAACACACGTTATCACATTATTCAAAGAGAAGCGTACCGTAGAAGATTGGGGTGTTACATTCTCCCCTCCTTCAAATAATTTCGTCCTCGAAATTTCTAGAATAGTTATCACATGAAAAGACTCGTTGGTTCTTCATCATAAGTTCCTCGGGTTCCCACGTTGCCTCTTCCATCTTATGGTTTCTCCACAAAACTTTTACCAGATGCGTCGTCCGGTTTCGTAGTACTTGCTCTCTCGTATCAAGAATCCTGACGGGATCTTCACAATAGGACAGATCGGGTTCCAGTTCTAATTCCTCATAGGTGAGTACATGCGTTGGGTCAGGCATGTATTTCCTCAACAGAGATATGTGGAACACATCATGAACTTTAGAGAGACTTGGCGGCATTGACAATCGGTAAGACACAGCCACAATTCGTTCTAGAATTTCGAAGGGTCCGATGTCCCTGGGACTCAATTTACCTTTCTTACCAAAATGTATGACTCCCTTCCATGGAGATACCTTCATGAAAACATGATCACTGACATGAAATTCCAAATCCTTCCTTCGATTATCGGCATAGCTCTTCTACCTACTTTGAGCTGCTTTGATTTGATTTTGGATTACCTTCACCTTTTCCACCGTTTCCTCCACCAGTTCTAGGCCTAAAAGTTTTCTTTCACCAATTTCATCCCAACAGGTTGGTGTACGACATCTCTTTCCGTATAATGCTTCATATGGTGCCATCTGAATACTCGAATGGAAGCTATTGTTATAGGAAAATTCTACCAGAGGTAAACATTGATCCCATATACCCTGAAAGTCAAGTGAACAAGATCTCAACATGTCTTCTTAGGTTTGAATAGTCCATTCTGATAGTCTGTCTGTCTGAAGGTGGTAAGCAGTGCTCAAATGAAGTTCAGTATCCAGGGATTTGTGAAGACATTTCCAGAATCTTGAAGTAAAACGGGGATCATGATCAGAAACAATCGATAGGGTTACACCATGAAGTCTCACAACTTCATTAATATATAGTCTTGCTAGATCTTCCAGGGGTAGATCTTCTCTTACAGCAATAAAATGTGCTGACTTGGTAAGACGATCAACAATAACCCATATTGCATCATTCCTTCTAGGAGTCTTTGGTAGCCCCATGACAATGTCCATCGTAATATTGTCCCATTTCCACTCCGGTATTGGAAGAGGTTGCATGACTCCTCCAGGCTGTTGCCTTCCAGCTTTCAGTTGTTGACAAACCATACATCTTGACACAAAATCAGCAATCTCCCTCTTCATGTTGTCCCACCTAAAATGTTCCTTCAAATCTCTATACATTTTGGTGCTCCCATGGTGTATAGAGAAATTGGAACTATGAGCATCATCCAGCAATTCCCTTTTTAGATCAGGTATATCGGGAACACAAAGTCTCTTCTCAAATTTCAGAATTCCATCTTCATACACAAAGTCTCTCAGTCTCCCATCATTCACAGCTTTAATCTTCTTTTTAAATTCATCATCTTCGGTCTGAGAACTCTTAATCCTTTATAGTAAAGATGGTTTGGCAACCATTTGAAAAATAATTGATGTTTCACCTTCCCTGGTAATTCCCATGTCCATCTTCACTAGATCCATCAAAATTGGATCCCTTTCAATTGTCATCGCGTTCAAAACTCCATGGTCTTTTCTGCTCAAAGCATCTTCCACCTTGTTTGCTTTCCTAGGGTGGTAGTGTATCGTACAATCATAATCCTTGAGTAATTCAAGCCATCTCCTTTGCCTCATGTTGAGTTCTTTTTGTGAGAAAATATACTTCAAACTCTTGTGATCAGTATAAATCTCACATTTTTCACCATAGAGGTAGTGCCTCCATATCTTCAAAGAAAATATCACAGCTGCTAACTCGAGATCATGAGTAGGATAGTTTTGTTCATGAATTTTCAACTGTCGTGATGCATAGGCAATAACTCTATCATTCTTCATAAGGACACAACCAAGTCATTTCTTCGATGCATCACTATAAATAACAAACCCATCATTCTCCGATGGTAGAGTCAATATAGGATCATTGAATAATCTTCTCTTCAGTTATTCGAAACATTCTTCACACTCTTTTGTCCAAACAAATTTAACCCCTTTACGTGTGAGCTTCGTTAATGGGTTAGCCAATCAGGCAAAATTCTGGACGAAACGTCGATAATAACCCGCCAAACCAATAAAACTACGTACCTCAGTTATACTCGTAGGTGCTGGCCATTCTTGGATCGCCTTGGTCTTAGAAGGATCAATAGAGATTCCATCTTTATAGAAAATATGGCCAAGAAAAGAAATCTCATGAAGCCAGAATTCACACTTGCTAAACTTCCCATATAATTCATGTCTTCTCAGAGTCTTTAAAATAATGTGCAAGTGATTTTCATGATCTTCGTAGCTTTTCGAGTATACCAAGATATCATTAATAAATACCACCACAAATTCATCAAGATACTCCTTGAAAACTCTATTCATCAAATCCATGAATACAGAGGGTGCATTAGTCAATCCAAAAGGCATTACAGTAAACTCGTAATGCCCGTACCTGTTTCGAAATGCTGTCATTGGAATGTCTTCCTTCCTCACACACAACTGATGGTATCCAGATCGAAGGTCAATCTTTGAAAAGTATTGAGCTCTATGCAGTTCGTCAAATAAATCATCAATGCATGGTAGGGGATACTTGTTCTTTATTGTTATAGCATTGATCTCCCTGTAGTCGATACATAACCTCATAGATCCATCTTTCTTTTTAACAAAAAGAACAGGGGCTCCCTATGGAGAAACACTAGGGAGAATAAATCCCTTATTACTCAATTACTCTAGTTGTTTCTTTAGTTCAACTAATTATACAGTGGCCATTCTATAAGGGGTCTTTGATATATTACTTGATCCAGGAATTAAATCAATGGAAAACTCAACTTCTTGTTCTGGAGGATGTCCTGGTAAATCTTCTGGAAATACATCTACAAAATCTTTCACAACAGGTACATTCCCTATTTGAACATTCCTTTCCTCACCCACAGTCATTTCATTCTCTTCCTCCCCAATAATTGATTTTAGTTGAGCTACTGTGGGTGGATCTAAATAAGAATTTGGTGGTGACAATTCTGCTATAAAGATAAGGTGTTCCTTATAATTATCATCAAGAATTGTAACCTCTTTCTTCTTACAATAAATCTTCACATCGTAGTCCGAAAGCCAGTCCATATCGAGGATTTTATCAAACTCAATCATAGGTATGACAATGAGATCAGCAGATAAAGAACATTTATGTGCTCTAATGGGGACTGATTCACAAAACTTTGTTGCAATGATACTTCCCTTAGGAGTTTTAACTGACAACTCCCTTGTTAAATCAAATTGGAAATATCTAATTTTCTTAGCAAACTGGGAAGATATGAAACAATGCGATGATCCAGAATCAAATAATGCATTTTCTAAACTTGAGGAAACCATTAAATTACCTGCCACCACGTTTTTCAGAGCTTCTACCTCAGTAGTAGTGATAGCATAAGCCTGGCCTTGATCCCTTGGCCTTTTCTGAGGTAAGTTCTCTGGACGCTTAGGACATTCATTTGCATAATGTCCCATCTCCCTGCAATTGTAGCACTGAACATTGGTAGCTTCCTTATTCCCTTTTCAATCACGAGCTTGGTGGCCTTTTTCAACACATTTGTAACAGACGCCCATTCCCTTCAAGCAAGTACCGGGGTGATTCTTCACACATTTACCACAAGATGGATATTCAACTTGTCCCTTCTTCCCCTTATTTCCATTAGCAGATTGATCAGCAGGTCTCTTCTTCTCTTTCTATTCTTTAAAGTCATAAGACTTAGAGAATTCGTTTTCTGTCTTGATAGCACATGAGACAATGTCTTCGTATGACAAGAAGGATTGTTAGACTGATGCTCAATAGAGAAATGGTTTTAACCCATCAAAGAAACGATCAATCTTACTTCTTGTGCTACTTATATAATCACCAGCATACCTTGATAACCTTGTAAAGGTAGCCTCATACTTTGTGACATTCTCATCCTCCTTCTATCTCAGACTTAGAAATTGCCTTTCCATATCAGCTCGATGGTCGCGAGGAAAGTATTTTTCTAAAAACAGATCTTTGAACTCCCTCCATTCCATATTAGATACTTTATCATCTTCCTTCATATTTTGAATCAATGACCACCATTGATCATCATCTCTAGTGAGGCGGTAAACTGCCATGATAACTTTTTCCCATTCACTACTCCCCAAAGCCTGAAATATTTTCTCTAGGGAAAATATCCATTGCTCAGCTACTATGGGATTTGTACTCCCATTGAACGTTGGTGGTTGTTGCCTCATGGATCGATCTAACATTGATCCTCCACGCTGTGGATCAGGGTTCTCCATACGGGTAAGGTTATTATTCATAACCTGAGTGAGTTGTCCCAGTATGGTGATTAGCTGATCGACACCAGTTGCATCACCAGCTCCACTATAATTATCTTGAGCAGGAGGGAAATCCCTACACGGAGTGCATGCATTGATACAGTTTCCATTTCTTCCACTAGGCGCCATTTCTATACAATTGCATAAACTAGATCAGTTTATGAATCAAAATACATAATCCCATACTTATAAAATACTTAACATAAATTGAACTATTTATGGATATAATACATAAAATATTTTCTTTGAGGAAGTATATACTCATAAACCCATCATAATGATTTGTAACGAAAATGAGAGTTATCTTAAGAATATCCCTTGGGAGTGTCGTAACCAAGTGTGCAGCAAGGCCCATTGTCGTGCCCCAGTTCCCGTTCGAGTCTAGCTCAAAGTGGTGTTTTCGGGTTTTACCCCTAGGTACATCTGTGCCAGAGCCGCCTCAACCTGCTCGTATCCATACAGGGATCCATTTCTCAGAAAACTCACAAAATCTCTATAATACAAAAATTGTAGGTAGTTCTTCTATACTAATCCTCAATGTTCATCTTAGGTCTACGTTCTCTAATCAGAGTTTATCTAAATCTAGCTTCCAAGGTTTGTACGAAGCCTCCCTATGATACCAACTGTAATGCCCCAACCCTAGTTACCCAGAGTCGGTGCATTATTACATTACATTGGCATGATCACAAGAATGATCAAATATCGAAAGACCGATTGGTTTAGTAGCCTTGGAAACACTAGATATATTCATAAAGTTTTACATCACATCATAAAGTGAAAAACTACTACAACAACATAGTCTCCATATTCCACACTCATATCCCCACATAAAATCCCTGCAGGTCATTCATAACTTACTTCTCCACATCCTGGGAAAAAATAAAACATAGAAAAGGGGTGAGCTCAAATGCCCAGTAAGGATAGCAATATAGCGGAAACTTTCAAAAATAAGTAAAAAAATTTAAGGCAATGTATAACTAAAACAAAAGACTTTTAAACTTGAACTTCAACATAGTATGGAAAAAGTTAAATGAAATAATGCCATTTACTTATTCACATGGATATTCTACTAATCGAATAATCACATGCAAGATCAATAACCACTTTCATAATGATGGAATGCACAATGCCAGACTATCATAACCACATAGCCAAGGCCTCGTACCTAGACTCAAAATAAGATTTTGTCAAGGCCTTGTGCCAAGACACTAGTTTGTATCATGAGACCTACCGATGCATCGAGGAGCTATAACGGGCTCCACCCGTCACATATTAAGTCCAATGCATTCCCATATGAAAAGTTTTAAACAGAACATAAACATTCGTATTAAAACTAGCATACGAAATGTCAATACTTTCATCATAAACTATGAATGGTATAAAAATAGCACATCCACAGTCAAACATATCACAAAACCTTCAATACAATATATAAGTTTTGTATCTCAATAAATCAACTACAAATAAGCATAAAATCCATCAAATGATGTTGACATAGATGAAATCAAAACTCTTTCTGGAGAAATATCTCTTTATATTTTGAAATAATTTAAGAGGCATATATTTATAAAATAAAACATTTTCTTTGAAAATATTATTATAAGCTTGTAAGGGAAGTTTCGATGATTTTATAATGGTGGGAAATAGCTGCACCCACCGTATAAGTTTAAAAAAACATTCTTACCATAATTTTGTCGAAAAGGTTAAAAAGAACCTTGTTTGGAAAACGACAGAAAGATTCCTTTATAAACCTCTTATAAAAAGTCAAACAAGGGTATAAATGAATTTAACCCGTATTCTAGTAAATAGTAAAAATGTTTTGAAATTCATTTTTAAGAAACATGGATGTGTATGATAAAGATATCCTAGTAGATTATTACGTATAAACAACCTCGGATAATGAAGAGATTGTTAAATAACTCTTACCTTGTACTTTTCCTTGGTTGGGGTAGGTTAACCTCCTTTATAATGGTGAAATAATTGTTATTAAATTATACAAGAATCATATACATTAATATGATATCATATATGATCTTTTAACATTGATTTGTTAATAATATCTTAGTATTATCGTTGTTTCGGGTGTTAACTTACTCGTTTTCTTTTATATGTTTTTTTACGTAAGCCTTGTTTGTAATGGATAGGTTGTATCTTATTCATATCCAGAATGATATCAAGTCCTTAAAAATAATTTTTAAATCATCAAATGATAATTATACTCTAATGGATACGATGGAGAATGAATCTCATCACGTTCGTGGAGACGGTAGTCCCTATGTACGCACGAGCGACAATATCATTCTTTTGATATTATAATAATATATAAATGGATGGTATATCATATATACAGAATAATTAACATGTTATATTTATTATTTACCTGAGTTACACATCATTATTATACCCATCCAAATAATAATATATTGAATAGCAATTACACCACGACGTGGAGACGGTAAGCCGTACGTACACACGTATGGTGACATGTCATTCAAAAGGGTGGATAGAATACTGAATATGGTTGTAGCATATTTATAATAACATAAAAGTATATATATTATACTGGAGTTATTATTTTAGAATGGTAATAACAAAGAAAGAAGAAGTGGCAGAAGAAAGGAACTTGAAAAAGGGTGGTGAAATCATTACCTCTTCTTCGGGTTCTTCTTTTTGATTTGATCAAAAGGTCTTCTTAGGTTGTCTTTCTGATCCAACTAAGGCCTCTAGGTTGTAGTGAGAGATGTTGGGAGAGTATTAGGGCAGAGTTTGGTCGAACACAAAGGCTTTTATGGTGTGAAGAAATGAGAAGGAGGAGTTTCCTTTTATAAGAGGGGTGAGGGGCAACTTAGGAAAATTTAGAAATATTAATTTATAATAAACTCATATTCGGTTTCTAATGGCTGAAAATTTGATTATTAAAAGTTTAAGGTTGGGATAGGCCGAAAACCACTCATACAATATAATTTATACAGGTTTGGGTACTTATATTAACCTTATCTTTAAGTATTAACTCTAAGTTAATTAGTTTCACTTTTACAATGTCTCTTTATATTTTTATATTATATGGTTAATAAACTTACTATATACATCTAAGCGACCCCCAATAAGTCTATTAATGATACACCTATCATGATATAAGTCTCTTGGCCGAAACTTAGATTTTTAGAAATTTAATATCAATTAATAAAATAATATTTGTTTTAAAAACTCTTTTATTTCAATTTTGACACTATTCAATAGTTGATTTTTGTGAAACTCATTACAGAATTATTACTTCAAAAAAGTTAATTAAATCAATCCTAATATGTCATATTATCCTTGAAAATTATTTTAGTTCATTAAAAGTATCAAATTATATTTATTTGGGTATTTAAAATATCAATTAATTTAAATTTTCACTATTAGGGTATTTATTGCACCATCATTGTGTCATAGAGAAATTAAATTATGTAATCTCTAAAAATTATAAATAAAATATCATTATATAGGAAATAATTTTTATCTTTCTAATTAATATTTATAGTCGAAAATCCAACATATATAACCCCATGTAATAATTGTTTTGCTAAAAGATATATGCTTGCGTCATTTTTGTATTCATTTTAACTTAATTAAAATTAAGGGTCCCTATCAACTACAAGTGGCTCCATGGGGTCCCAAAATTGACTCATAGATACCTATGGTCGAACATGTATCAACCAATAAGTCTAGGACACGTTTTAGGGTAATTTAGTATTATTATAATATTATTTTTTAACCCTTATTTACCGGATTTACCCTTAACCATGGTAAATAAAATATTTACCAAAGTAATTATTCAAAATGTCTAAAAATAAAAGTTACCTATTTACACAATTTGAAAATCCTGATTCCAAATATTGAATCCATTTTTCCAAATTCAAAACACAGAAGTGGAAGAAATTAATTTAAAATAAATTCTGTTGTTAAAACAAAAAGCGTGTTTTTAAGAGATAATAACTATGAAAAGATTGACACTTGTTTATTTCCGGTTTAATTGTAAAATTATGTCCAATGACCAACATTGTATTAAATGGTAAAAATATATTCTAAATATATTTTAAAACCACTAAAATTCATTATTTATCACTATTAATTATTTTGATTAAAAAAGTTGTTTTTAATTAATCATTAGTAATTTTCACTATTCATCAAAATATTAATGTTATCTGAAAAGTACCAAAATTTCACCTTAGGCTAAATTCGATATTCTGAATCCAAAAATGAAGTCCATTTTGAAATATAAAATATATATAATTTCAAAAAGTAGGTATTACTATTCATAACGGCTAGTTTGATTGGTTGTGGTGTGTTAGAACTCGATGTTGCGTACAATACACACTATCACATTATTCAAAGAGAAGCGTACCGTAGAAGCTTGGGGTGTTACAAATCATACATGGGAGAATATTAAACACTTTATGAAAAAAAATTATGTACATGGACGAAAAATATAAACCTAGTAAATACTTACGAATAAATAATCTCAAATAAGAATGAGATTGGAATAATTATCCCTTACCTTATGTCTGATATGCTTCGTATGTATCTGAACCTCCTGTATAATGATTTAAATAATGTAATTGATGTATTAAAGACTAATATTAATTGTTATGATATCATATATGGTTCACTTATGATTTTATATTATCCATTCTTTTGTAAATTAATGTTATTGTAGCATTTTGGGTAAAAGCTTTTCATTAATTGTCTGTGTTTTGACTTGTAATTATTCATATGATTACATAGATCATGATTACTTAATTATATAATGTAAAACATGATTAATATATATTATATTTTCAGAATATACATATATATAATAGATCGATAAAAGGAAAGAAATAAACCGTTCAAGGAGACGGTAGGTCGTACATAGGCATGAACGTTGTTTTCGTTTCCTTATTAAATTGAATGGAAGTAAGTAAATAACATATACATATGTCCAGTATCATTAATATGTCATGTATGATATGATTATTTAATATATATATACATTATAATCATTCATTAATTGTTAACTTGGAGAATTCATCTCATCGCGTCGTGGAGACGGTAATCCGTACGTACGTACGAGCGATGATATCGTTCCCAAAGTTATTGAATGGAATTAGAGTGGATAATATAATATCTCAGAATTAGTATCATGTTACAATTACCATATCTATAGTTATTATTTACCTCATTATACCCATCCATTTATTGTGGTGGTGGAAAAACAGATTACACCACGGCGTGGAGACGGTATTCCGTACGTACGCACACGTGGTGATTTCGTTTTCCGTAGGATGGATTGAAGGTGAAATGTGGTTGTTTCATAATTATAATAACATATCAGTATATTATTGATATTGATGTTATTAATTTATAATTAAACAACTAAATAAGAATAAGTTCAAGATGAAAGAGACATAAAAGAATCAGTAGAAGAGATTACCTCTTCCTCGACGCTCCTCCTCTTAACCTTCTCTAAGGGCACTAAGGGTGGTCATTGAAGAATACCAGGACCTCTAGTAGGATTCTATGGAAGGGGATAAGTGAAATGTGACGGGTTCGGCCGAGCATGAAGGCTCAAATTTGTGTGAAGAGGAGAGGGAGGAGGTTCCTTTTTATAAGGGAGGGGAGGGGCACCTTTCGAAATATTAGAAATATTAATTTATAATAAAATCAAACCCACTTAAACACATCCAAAAATGACTTAAATACAAATATGAAATGATATAGGGTTGGTATATCATCATATAAAATAAATATAGACATTATGGGAATTTATTTTAAACCTTATAAATTTGATTTATCCTTATTTAATTTATTTAATCTTATTTGTGGTAATAATATTCCAAATTTTAAATTGTCATAAATAATTACTTATGTGTTGTGAATAATCCATAATTGGGTAAATAATGAAATTTTAAACCATTTAAATTTCAATTTATTATTTTTAAATATTTATGTGATTTTTTAACAATTTAATAATATTTTATTTTTATAAAATAACAATAGTGTTAATTTTGACACTATTCCTTTATTAGAATTTAAATAGAATCCACACAGAGGATATATTTAGAAAAAATGTTTAATAGATACCTAACATGTCATATTAATCTATAATATTTTTGGATGACATTAATTAGTTCATATATAGTTTATTTTAATATTTATAAAACCATTTATTTGATATTTATCTTAATAAAACAATTACTACATCATTTTTTATAATCATTCCATATACTTATTAATTTCATAAAAATAAATAATAAAATCCTACGATTAAGATAAATATAATATATTTCATAATAATATCTTTAATATAATTTATCATCCTAAAATTACGACATTTAAATAGTTATATTTAATAAATTTTGAAGGTGACATCTTAGACATCATTTAAAATAATATAATATAAATGTACTAATCGGTTTTATAAGACTCAAAATGGCCCAAAAATCGACCCTAAGATGATTGTGGTATATATATACTCGACCAATAATGTTTTTTCAAGTTTCAGGTCCTTTTGATACGTATTATTATATTAATAAAAATGATATTATTGATTTTTTCACTAAATAAATAATATCTACATCATTAATGTATAAGATTTTATGGTAATAAAATATATATTATAATTTAAAAATAATTTTCCATGATAAAGAAACAAAATTTAGGTTGAAATCAGTATTTATAAATGAATTTATATACTGTATAAATATATATTAAAAATAATCTAATTATTAATGTTTGAGTGAGACATTTCACTTTCCATTAAATAAACTAAAAAAAGGTCTTAATCAAATAAAAGTGGGTTCCATTAGATTCCATTTTGACCTAATTATGATTTAGGGTAAAATATTATCATACAATTATATTAGGACAAGTGTTATGGTAATTTTATAATATTATATTTACCCTTAATTACCTCGATTTTCCTTTAACTATGGTATATAAAAGTTACCATAGTTACTTTTCATAATGACTAAAAATAAAAAGTAGCTTATTAACATAATTTGTACCTATTGATTCCAAATATGGAATCCATTTTTCCAAATACAAATCATAGAATTTTCAGATAGAAATTTAAAATTAATCCCGTTGTTAAGAAACAGGTTTTAAAAGTTAAAACATTGCCAAAGATTGAAATGCTTTTACCTATGAATTCAATGTAAAATTAATGGTAATGAAATACATTATATTAAATGGTAAAAATATATTCTATTTATAATTTAAAACAATTTAATATTATAATTTGACCATATCAATTATCTCGATGAAAATAGTTGTTTTTAAGTAAAATTTACCGTGTTTTTACTATTCATCATAATTAGAAAGTTGTTAGAAAAATATCAAAACATTACCCAAGGTAAACTTTTATATCCTGATTCAAAATAATAATTTTATTTTGTAAAATTGAACTTATTAATTTCTCAAAAATTATATTTAAAATGGGTGCGCCATCAAAAGGAGGTAAAAATGCATATTTTGAAAAATACTTATTTTACTAGAAAAATTTATTTTTTTCTTATACCATGTTCTAGAAAATGTTTAAGCTGAATAATAATGTTATTAAATTCAAATTTTATTTAATACTATTCATAACAGCTAGTTAGTAATAATATTATAACCTTATATCTTTGTTTAGTGAAACCCGATATTGTGTACAACACACGCTATTAAGGAAGGTTGTGATTGTGTGTTTTGCAAGTCACGGCAGGGTTGCGTGTTGGGAACGACTTCTTGGTTTTACCGTATAACAGAATCCAACCATATTTCATTTATACATTGAATATATATCTATATATATATATACTCAATGTTGCGTAGAATAACTACTATCAAACGAACTTGAAATTGTGTGTAACACGATCCAAGAATAGTGTTGCATATACTGCATGCTAATACTGTGTTGCGTATAGTGTAAGATAATATTTTTGTAGCGTACAACAGAAGATATGAATGAAATTAAATAGAATATATCTCATAAAATCTCGGGGTGTTAAATTCTACCCCCTTAAAATTTATTTCTCCCACGAAATTCGTCGAGGCTATAAATGGTTTATTATATGAGAGTTTCTTCCATAGAGACCCACATCGTAAAAGGTATACTAAAACGTAATTAACTAAATGGATTCCCAAAGTTCCTCATCACATGGGTTCCCACATAGTAGGACATTGGTGAAAATATGGATTTGGAAGAGAAATCTAAGCATCATGTTTTGATGGTGAGTGGTAGAGAACATGGAAATGAAAAAAAAAATCACAAAGCCATAAATTTGTGATGATCTAAGGTACCTTCTGATTCATCCGATATGAGAGCACTAGGACAATATTTTTGTCTTTCAAGATCATTTCCCAAATGTTGTCGAATTTTTCAATAAAATGAAATACTTACTTGATTTTGTTACAATCTCAACATTTCTCGTGCCTTGAACAATTTCCACTTCATTTCTTAAATAAATGATGGTGAATTTGACTTTCGCGGAGTTTCTGCAGATCAAGCGATAGAATTATAGGTCATTCCATCTATCTCAAACAAAAAGTTCAAAAAAGTTATCAACATATGTCCATCTATAGTGAGATTAATCATATATGGTTCCTAAAATAGACATATACTTCATATATCATACCACTTAATAAATTAAAACTAATTTATACTAACCAGGGACTTCCTGTAGGCAACTATTTGGCGATAAAGGCATGTCACACTTTGGTTGTCGGTTCGATTCCCACAGCCTTGTTCGACGCGACGGGTTGTTGTCGTCCTGCAGGTTGTCCTATTTCTAAAACTACATTATTATAACATTCCATCAATAATATAGAAAAAAGTTCTATCCTTCAACAATACTAACTTATTTCCAACATAATCCATTCCAATATTTAGGCTTATCTAAAATATTTTTGTCCAAGCTGATAGTATAAAGAAAATAATTACGAGAAATTTCATCTACTGATCATGTGAATACCAACATTTAACCCCCATATATCATATGATATATCTTGTTGGTCACATTAAAAACATGTGAATACCTTAATCATGTGTTCTCTTGAAAAATGAATACCCATTGAACCTTAGTGAAAACATGAATGCTATCAAAAGTTAACTATTTCCACATACCAAAATCTCAAAATTTCTATATACTCAAACCATGATATCACTTTGTCCTTATATCATTCATGAGCTCATTAATACTATCAAACATATTATTTTCTCCTTATCCATTCATTATGTGCATATCATATTCCTTCAAAAAATATTTGAATAACCTTTCATGGTTACCGGAACCATTCAATATATACTTTCAAATACTATAGGAAAAACAATAGTGTAACAATCCATAGATGTATCACTATTCCATAGTACCGTTAAATTACCTATACAATATAACTCTTGATAAACATGCCATCATTACACTACCTTCTTACGCCAATCACTGAGCTTCATCATTTTATTCCTCAACACTTCTTTCATATCATATATCATTTGTAGTATCTTCATCATCAACAACATAAAAACTACCAATAAGTCCATGCTGATTCTCTTCATGAAATTTTCCCTTAGATCATTGGTTTTCATAATGCACGTAAATTTAATATTTAAAACATTTTACCGTTTTTGATGTCTTTGAAATACCATTATCCTCATCCATGGAGTTAACTAAACATTTTCCTTTTCAATTACTAGATTTGTGTCCTTCTTTTCCACCCCCAAACCAACTTCTAGTTCATTTGAAACATTCTCCCTGATGCCTCTTACCACATGATTTACATGAGGGAAATTGAACTTTCTTTCCTATATGATCATCGTGAAACTTCATTTTCTCTTATTAGGTGAGTCATGAAACTTACCAAGGTTGATATGATTGATCATATTATGAGATTACTGATTAGGAATAATAACAATTTTTGGACGTCCAAATCGGGATTCATTTGGTTTCTCATTATGAATATCATTCCATTATCCATCATATTCTCCATTAACATGAATCCTCCAGTTTCCTGCCATTTCTTAAAACCCAAAAATAATAGTATGAGAGGAAAAACTCGTACTAGAAAAACAACATGATCAAGGGGGATTACATTCAATCTATAACATCTTAGGTTTAATTCTCTGATAGTTACTATAATTCCTAGAATATAACATATACATATACTTAACCTTAGATATATTCCTAGTCATACCCTAGAAATATCTCAACGAATCTCACCAAAGTTTTCGCATCCTAGTTTCTAAAGGTTGACAACATATCCTCTGATACCAACTGTAGAGAACCAAGCTTGACGTACATGGACATTACATTACTTTTGTGTAATACTTAATACATAACAAAAACAAACACACAAGGACCATAATAGTTTAGTGTGTTTGGAAACACAGAAAAATAATCTTCTAATCAGGGTGAATGATCTTCAACATCTCCCATAAAGATCTTCCCCTTTTGTCTTCTTACCTAAAACCATTCTTTATTTCCTGGGGAAAAGAAAACATAAAAATGGTGATCTCAAATGCTTAGTAAGTGTAATAATAGAGAACATAAAACAATCCATAAACATTTGAATGAAAAAACATGAACATAAAATCGAAACATCAAAATCTTGAGCAAAGACATAAATCTCGGAAGTACGTAAGGAATATATCATAAAGGAACATCAATCATGATAAAATAGCATTGGAATAAAACATGTAATTATGGAAAACCATTAATCACATGATAGTATTTTTATAGTATCCAAGGCATTTCTGTCAAGATCATCTTAGTGGAAAAAGTCCCTTTCTGAATCGAGTTCACTCCTCGATCCAGTCCTGTATCACTGAATCATATTAACTTATCATTTCATCCATGTCTATCTCATAAGATATAAATTTTTACCCAATGCATTGGAGGAAGATATAGGTCCCACCCATCTCATAATGAAATCATTCTTTCGTGTGCCACAAAATAATCATACATATTTCATAATAACCCAAGGAATAAAATGGGTTTCATAAACATCATCCCATCATAACATAATCCATATAAAATCATGGATATCATTTGATCATAAGAAAAATAAAACCATGTAAATAATAAATACATTATACTTGAAACATTAAAATTCTATATAATGTCATCTTATAAGGAAAATGGATTTGATAAATTACTTGAATTGAATTCTTGATGAAAATATATTTTCTTCATCAAAATCATTTTCTTTTCACAAAATGCAACACAATTTTAAAAGAAAATGATTTTATTTAAAGTAACCATTAGAACTTGTAGAGGAGGCTTCATGAAAATTAGGCGTTATAAAACCGTAAAAATCTGTTCATGCAGTATATGTTAAAAAACATTCTTCTTGTACTTTTGCTGAAAAAGTCAAAAAAGTTCCTCGCATGGTAAACAAAAGAAAGATTCTTTTCCATAACACAATGTAAAAGTAAAATAAGTGTAAAAAAGACTTTAAAAATACATGGAGGAATATTAAACACTTTATGAAAACCATTTTTATGGACATGGATGAAAAATATAACCCCAGTAAATACTTACGAATAAACAATCTCGGATAAAAATGAGATTGAAATAATTATCCCTTACCTTATGTCCGATATGATTTGTATGTATCCAAACCTCCTTTATAATGAATTAAATAATTTCATTGACTTATTAAATACACATATTCATTGTTATTATATCATATATGGTTCACTTATGACTTTATGTTACCCGTTCTTTTGTAAATTCATGTTTTAGTAGCGTTTTGGGAAAATTTGTTTCATTTATCGTCCGTGTTTTGACAAGTAATTATTTATATGATTACATAGATCATGATTACATAATTATATAATCTAAAAAATTATTTATATATAATATATTTTCAGAATATACATATATATAATAAATCGATAAATGGAAAAAATACACAGTACATGGAGACGGTAGGCCATACGTATGCATGAACGCTATTTTCGTTTCGTTATTAAATTGAATAGAAGTAAGTAAATAAAATATACATAAGTCAAGTATCATTCATATCTTATATATTTTATGATAATCTAATATATATACTTTATAATCATTCTTTAATGGTTAACTTAGAAAATGATTCTCATCGCGTTGTGGAGATGTTAATTCGTACGTAAGCACGCGCAATGATATCTTTCCCATAATTATTGAATCAAATTAGAGTGGATGATATAATATCTCATAATTAGTATCATGTTATAATTTCCATATATATAGTTATTATTTACATCATTGTACCCATCCATGTATCGTGGTGGTGTAAATTCAGATTACACCACGGCGTTGAGACGGTATTCCGTACGTACGCATGCTCTGTGATTTCATTTTCCATAGGATGGATAGAATGTGAAATGGGGTTGTTTCATTTTTATAACAACATATCAGTATATTATTAATACTGATATTATTACTTTATAATGAAACAACTAAAGAAGATGAAGTTTAAGAAAAAGAAGCTTGAAAGAATCGGTAGAAGAGATTACATCTTCTTCGACGCGCCTCCTCTTAACCTTCTCTAAGGGCACTAAAGGTGGTTTTTGAAGAATACCAGGACCTCTAGTAGGTTTATATGGAAGTGTAGAAGTTAAATGGTCAAGTTGTTTCCAAGCTTGAAGGCTAAAACTTTTTTGAAGAGGAGAGGGATTAGGTTCCCTTTTATAAGGGAGGAGAGGGGCACCTTTGGAATCATAAGAAATATTAATTTATAATAAATTCAAACCCCACATGAAAACCTAGAAAAATGGATTAAATCTGAATATGGATTATATAGGGTTGTAATCTCATCAGAAAAAAAAAATATAAACAATTTTGGAATTTATTTTAAACCTTGTCAATTTGATTTATCCTTATTTAATTTATTTAATCTTATTTGTCGTAATTATATTCTTAATTTTAAATTGTGATAAATAATTACTTATTTGTTGTGAATTTTACATAATTGGGTAATTCATGACATTTTAGACCATATAAATTTCAATTTATAATTTTTAAATATTTATTTGATTTTTAAACAATTTCATAATATGTTATTTTTATAAAATGACAATAGTGTTAATTTTGAAACTATTCATTTATTTGAAATTAAATAAAATCCAAATAGAGGATATATTCGAACCCAAATGTTTAATATATTCCTAACATTTCATATTCATCTATAAAATTAGCGGATAACATTAATTAGTTCATATAAGGTTTATTTTAATATTTATAAAACCAATTATTTGATATTTCTCTTAGTAAAACAATTACTACATCATTTTTTTATAACCATTTAATGTACTTATTAGTTGCATAAAAATTAAAAATAAAATCCTATGATTATGATAAATATAATAACTTTCAAAATAATATTTTCACTCGAATTTATCATCTTAAAATTAAAACATTTAAATTGTTATATTTATTAAATTATGAAGTGGAAAACTATGACATCATTTAAAATAAAATAATATAAATGTCCTAATTGGTTTTATAAGACTCCAAATGGTCCAAAAATATACTCTTGGATCATTATGGTATATATATACTCAACTAATAAAGTTTGGTCATGTTTATGGTCCTTTTAATAGGTATTATTATTTTAATAAAAACTATATTATTGATTTTTTCACTAAATAAATAATTTCTACATCATTAATGTATAATATTTTAAGGTAATAAAATATTTATTAAAAATTAAAAATACTTTTCCATGATAAATAAAAAAAATTTGATTTAAAATTAGTGTTTATAATCAAATTTATATTTTGAATAACTATATATTAAAAATAATCTAATTATTAATGTTTGAGTGAGACATTTCACTTTCCTTTAAATAAACTAAATAAATGATCTTAATCAAATACAAGTGGGTTCCATTAGATTCCATTTCATCCCGAGATTGATTTAGGGTAAAATATAATCATTCAATTATATTTGGACAAGTGTTATGGTAATTTTATAATATTATATTTACCCTTAATTAACTCGGTTTACCATTAACTATGGTAAATAAAATTTACCATAGTTACTATTCATAATGACAAAAAATAAAAATAAGCTTATTTACATAATTTGGACCTAATGATTCCAAATCTGGATTCCATTTTTTCAAATTTAAATCATAGAAGTTTCATAAATTAATTTAAAAATAATCCCATTGTTAAGAAACATGTTTTAAATGATAAAACATTGCCAACGATTGAAATGTTTTTACCTATGAATTCAATGTAAAATTAATAGTAATGACATAAATTATATTAAATGGTAAAAATATATTCTATTTATAATTTAAAGCAATTTACTATTATAATTTAACCATATCAATTATCTCGATGAAAAAAGTTATTTTTAAGTTAAATTTATTGTGTTTTACTATTCATCATAATAAGAACGTTGTCAGAAAAATATAAAAACTTTATCCAATGTAAATTTTAATATCCTGATTCAAAAAAAGTTTATTTTTTAAATGGGAAATTATAAACGTGTCAAAAATTATATTTAAAATGGGTGTTCCATCAAAAGGCGGCAAAACTGCATATTTTCAAAAACACTTATTTTACCAGAAACATTTATTTTGTTCTCATACCATGTTCTATAAAACATATAGAATGAATAATATTGTTGTAAAATTCACAATGTACTTAATACTATTCATAATGGCAAGTTTATAAAAATAGTATTACCATATATCGTTGTTTAGTGATACCCGGTATTGCGTTCAACACACCCTATCGAAGAAGGTCGTGATTTCATGTATTGCAAGCCATGTCAGGGTTGCGTGTAGTGGAAGACTCCTTTATTGTACCATTATAACAGAATCCAACCGTAATTCATTTATACATTAAATATATATATATATATATGCACTAAATTTTTCATAGAATAACTAATATCTAACGAACTTGAAATTTTGTGTAACATGATCTAAGAATAGTGTTGTCTATACTGAAGGCTAATATGGTGTTGCGTATAGCACAAGATAATCTTGGTGTAGTGTACAATAGAATATATGAATGAAATTAAAAGGAATATATCTCATAAAATCTCAAGGTATTACAGGTATGGCCTACCACACACCAAAATGGTAGGTAGTCCTGAATTTGGTCAATCATTCCCCTTTGGGTTCCATCTATATACTGATGTATTTTGTAGTGCCGAAATAAATTCATATAGTTATACGTGATGAAGAACACCTTATTGAAGGGAGGTATGGGGACTATCATTCGCGGGGAGTTCATCTGTGGGAATCTTTGGGTTTTGGTTTCACTAATCAGGTTTGTGGTTCTCTTATTCATATAAATTTTTCCCATTTTAAGGGTCATAACTTATTGTACCTATAAGGATCATGGTTTTCAATTCAGGCTTCTCTAATGATTCAAGACTGATGTTGGAATCTTCTCCTAGATCATTATTACATCCTTTGGGGTCCCCTCTGAGCTTTCTTCATCTTTCCCATCTCAATTCCTTTTTTTCTCCTTTAATAAAGCATTGGGGAAATCATTACTTCGAGAAATAAACACCATTTTTGGATTACAATACAGTGATCTCTTGACCTGCAGAAGACTCAATCAACCGGGGTCTGTGAAGGCGGTGGTTGAAGATCATGTCTCACGGAGACCTGTTAGTTTGATTCATCCACGAACCGCAATGTTTTCGAGACGATATGTGGATGGAAATCATGTTCATGATTAAATCAGTGATGTGGTTCGTAGTCCACTTAGTTCACTGGGAATCGCTTTGCGGGCCTGTAATTCGCAAGTCATTCCGTGAACTGGTGGTTCATGATCCAGGCAGTCTATGAACCCTTCCTAGGGATGGTATGCAGGCCACTAAAAATATTTTGAAATATTGAATTCCTTCATGTTTCATTTGATGTTTGTAGCTAAATATGAGTAAATTAAACTTGTTAAACTTTTTAGAAAAATTTATTCCCTCTAAAATGTGATTCCATAGTATTTTCTTCCCTTTTGGAAATTTTCAGGAACTAAAAACCACTCATCACATGATTTTATTACTTAATAAATATGTGTATTTCAGATCAAAGAATCTTTGTTGAAGGTCAATGTTCCAAGTGTATAAAGAAAATCAAGATCAAATGACTCTAGATACTCAATCAAAATCCTCTAAAAAATGTTTAGGCCCCATTCAGAATAGATGTACTTAAAGATTTTGTGATCATTTTATACCAAAAACCTCTCTCTCATGAGTTTGTACCTCTAACACCCGAGGGCATGTACCACTTCCATTAACTCCAGATCGCGAGTAGGCTAACACCTCTCATGCGGTCTCAACTTCTTGGATCCATATGTAATAACAGGATCCATCTCTATAGAACTCCACCAATTCCAAATCCAAATTCATCAAATTACAAAGTATATGCTTTACCCAAGACAAATATAGTGAGGATTTCTTTTTAGGTCACCCAGTCGTTCATCATTTGATATGTTTTCTTATATCCTTCACACTAATAAAACATCACCACTTTCATGGGGATCCCAGTAATTATCACTACCAAATGGGAGAAATCATTGATAAAATTATAATAAACTGGTAAATCTAAAAATATCTAAATTTTTAGAATGTTATTTCTCTTTTTACAAGATATCATAGATATGACATTCTTAGGATCCACTAAAACTCCTTCCATTGAGACGAAATCTCTCATGTATTAATCTTTTTTTATCAAGAATATTTTTTAGATATTTTCTATTTTGCATGATTGTATGCTAAATGTGAGTATACTAGGATATAAATGAAAAAACCACAATAAATAGGTCATGAAAAGAATGAAATTTCTTATTCATCAAGACCATGAATACTTCTTTCTCATTATTCAAACCAGACGGTGTCACTATGAAATAATACAAGACATTCCTACACAAAAATGATTTTTAATGTATTTATGTAGTATCACCCTTAATTAATGATATCCTAATCTCAATTCAGTATTAGAGAATATCTTATCACCTCTCAACTGATTGAAAAGTTCATCAATTCATGCAATAAGATTTTGGTACTTGACCATTATTTGGTTTAAACTCTTATAATCCACACATAAGTGGAAAGATCACTCAGCATTTTGCTGAAGAGAATTGGAAAACCCCAAGGTGATGTACTTTTTCATTAGAAGCCTAAAGATTATAGATCTTCCAATTGAGAATTCATCTCTCGATTCTCTTCTAGTACCATTTGGTAGGAATGTATAGAAAACGTTTCTTATCCTAGAACCAACTAGATCAAGAACATGTCCTCTTTCATAGGATGTTATCCATACCACTAATTAGTTAAAACATTTGAAAATAGACTTCCACATTAGAAAAAAAAATTCTTTTTCATTCTACTATTATCAAAAAATAATATCTGTTATCTGTGTCAAGATTTATTACAATATATACAAAATTTGTCAAGTGTGGTCAGCACGATGATCCCACTCACCCTTGTTACAGTAACTAAATCATTTGGGATATTCTATTTTAACTATCCTCATATAATAGTCGATATGTCTCGGGTATAGAAACACACAATAAATACTAATAATTAAGTCATATACTTTCATCTCCAAATCAAATGATTCCTTAATAAATGTAAACCACCAATATCTAAAGAACACCTTGTGCATTGTTTTACATTCTATGACCATAATCCCCACAATGTGTCAATGGTTAAAACAATGCCTTTGATTACCATAAACAAGCCCATACTATTTGAAAAAAGATATGATGGAATATTATTTGATTCTCTAGCATAAAGAAACATTATCTAAATTAAATGATACAATAATCATGACTATGTTGGTAGACAGTCATGTATTAACACTAGTAGGAGTAGTTTTAATAATGTGTAACTGACATTTCCCTCTACTCTTCGATCTATCTTGACTACCATGCGAAAAATCTATTCTTTGGTACTTATAGTAATCTACTAGGGTGCTAAGTCCTCTTCCTTGTCTTTAACATCCTATGGTGCTTGAGTTACCAGCATTATTATTGTTGGATGGGCCTCTTCCCGACTGTGGTTATTGTCTAGATCCCCTTCCATTAATCTATTGTGAAAGGTTGATTTAGAACCTCTGAATATGAGCCTATATACTAGACATGAGACAAATGATTGTGGGGTTAGGACACTATGGGTCCTTGTGTTCAAATGTGCCACACTGATTTCACTAGAACAGAACATGATCATTAGATGTTTTTTCACTACCCTAACATCTCTTCCCACTTTTTATTTGGTGGAATCTATCAAAACAACAATTCTTAAAACTCTCAGAAGAAAAACTAGATCAGTCGATTGAAACAACCTGGCCACTACTCTCATCCTCTCTTATATATTCTTCCATAACGAGTTCTTGATTCATCATGACATAAAAAATTCATAAATAGAAAGCATTTACCTGCAACCTAATCTCATAACGTAGAACGTCTTGAAAAATTCTAGCCTTGTAGATCTCATCAGCTACCAAAGATGGAAGAAAGCATTAGAGTTCAGTAAAATGTCTAGAATAGTCAAGTTTAAACTAACCATCCTACATTAGATGCAAGAACTGACATGGTTTTTCAACCCCCATGTTCTCGAGATAGAAATAGTTCGAGAAATTTCTCACAATATCCTTCCAATATAGCTCATCCTATATCCCATGTTCCTCCATAATATCCAACCAATGTTTAGAAATTTGATGATGTAAATATATATATGTCTTCACCCACCTATATGCGTGTGTCTTGAGATGATTGAATATTTCTAGGGCTAACTCGATACCCAAACATAGATTCCTAGGGCCCCTCTTTCCTGATAATCATTGGAAGATACTGAAGCTAAAACTCTCTTATTAAATCAGACTCATATGAATGGTACAGACAGTCTCCATTTCCATGGATAAAATGGACCTATGGATAGTTCTGTGAAGCAGAATATCTATCTCAACCCTATGGACTATAGAATGTATTGGTTCAACTATGTTTGGAGAGTATTGATTTCCACTCTCCTGTATCATGAGTTGAAAATGAAGAGGTGGTGTTTTTTCTAAACACAAATGTTGTGCTTAGATAACAATCTACCATTATGAACAACCAAATAGACGAATTCAACAAAAAATCACTAACCGCTGTCCTCTCTAGACATGGATTTAATATATTGTTTGTAGATTTTAAAATTGTTTTCATTTTTCCAAAAAAAAAATAGTCATATCATGTCATAGTTCAATTTTAACTTACATAATATATGAAAAATAGTTATTCCTCTATCATGAACAATTCATGTCAATATATTCCAATTTCACTATTATGATTCAAGTATTCTCATCACAGACCATATGATGACACAATTACAAATCTCAATATGTAGTAATATTAAAAAAATTAACCTCACATAGCATGTGAATCATCTGAGGTGTAATATCACCAATTGTAAAAGCACATAGCAGAAATTGAAATCCTATCCCGGGGTAGTCATTTTTCCCCCATACACGGGTTATCTACTCCCATGAACAAACTCATTACCATGTCCTGACACATCCTCATCTCTTTTATACCTTTCCCAAACTATAAGTAAAAATACAAGTAAATATATGATCACTTGATAACACTTTGTAAAATCCGACAATCTGGGACTCTCTCATGTGGCTGATAAGGGTTTATTACGAGACCTCAAGTGTGCCTCATTGTATGCTAGACGTTGCCGACAAGAAGAGGGGGTGTGAAATGTATAGAGGGTAGAATATCCCCTTGTATAAAGTGTTATAGAATTAGGAAAAATAATACTCCAATGGGAATAACAATTAAATTGAAGACAAAGAAGATGATAACCATAAAATCCAACAGAATAAAACAATAATAATAAATACATATTGTAATGACATTATGGAATGTAAGTAAATGTCACGCTAGAAAAATACAAGAAAAATATAAGAATACTCAATCAAAAGACTCAATATCCTGGGTCCCCAACCCCACGACAGTCCCTTATCCAAACTCGATCCCAACAACAAACATGAAACCAATAGAAAGACCCATGGCCCTTTCCAAACCTGCACCCAAATAATCGGTTCGGGTTCCAAATGGAGGTTGAAATAGGGTGTTAGTATGACTCAATAGGATGACAAAACAATGTTATAAATAAACCACCTTAATAAGTAGTGTATTGAATAAAATGACAAACATGTGTATTAAATTAATTTAACAATGAATAAAATACCACAATGACATGCTTCAATTCCATGCCAGTCTAACTCTGAGCATGTGTTATGTCCATGCCAACCAAATCCAAAAAAAAGGTAAATAAAATACGTTGTTTCCATACCATAATAAGTCTAGACATGTCATATGACCATCTAAATATATTCCCATGTTAGAATCACAACAACCAAATTGGGTCTAAGACTTATATTCATTGCATTTTTTCTAGTTCAAAATCCCTATAAGCACTACGTTATTAGACATGACCAAGCCTACTCAAAATCATCAATAGAAAATATTCTTCTACAAATGCCTTGGCCAAGCCCGTTTTATAATTATCTCACCGTTGAACACAATTCCTGTAATATTTCATGGATATCACTATATCACATCATAATTATCAGGGGTTAATTATATGAATTAATATTCTTATTTCATATTCAAAATATCAATTCAAGTAATAATTGATTAAAATTTATATATATAATAAATATGGATCAATTTAGGGATTTATTTACTAGAAATCTCCATATGTCCCATATCATGTTAAACATACATTAATGTGTAAACCAGTTAATTTATATCAAACGGATTTCGGTGCACACAACATTGGGGAAATCATGATATTTTATAAACATTGAAGTTATCAAAACATACTGTTATGATTTCGAAATCTTACATTTAAAATACTATTAAAAAACTCTTCCTACGAAAGATTCCAAATGTGATGAAGGTTTAAACAATTTTGAAGAGGTTCTTAGATCAAAGATGATTAATATGGAGACCAGAAACCCAATTTGGGAAATGTATTCCACTACCATAGTTGGAGAAAATGGAAGAGAATGGTGAAATGGGATCTAAAGGTTACATAACAATAACCTATTAGATAACAACATCACAAAATGAAATCCCGCCATAGGTTCATGTGTACTCAACCACACATTGGTTAGCTACACCAATACAAGAACTCATTACCATGTCATTAGACAACCTAGTATATTTTTTACTTTTCAGAAATTGTAAATCAATAGAAAATAATATCCTATTATAAATCATTATAACATCCTATCCTTGGCTCCCTTAATCTTGTACTCCATACTAGTTCACCAAATAACATAAGGAACCCATTACTATATGATAGAGGTTTCCGACTAGCAGTGTGGGTCTAATAAGGAGTATAGGGAATCTGTATCCTCTTTACATGAGAAATATAATCAAGGAAATCAAAATAAACTTTATCCTATTTAATAAATATTAGAAACCAACAATATCCATAAACCTAATAACAATATCCCAAAACTATGTTAGTTCCAAAAATTCAATACACAATATATGTTATTTCATAACAATGTCATATGTCTAAGGAATATTCAAAATAAATACACTGAAAATACTCATATTAAGTCCAACATCATGTCTCATCCCCTCATATGTGCTCCATTCCAAAATCCCCAGTCATCCAACTATAATAGTTTCTTTTTATTGTATCTCATTCTACAACAATGAAATATTCTCGAGTACCATTGTTGGTTGTATCATGGAGTGAGTAGAAGTTAGTACTCCACCGTTAATGGTGTATAATTTAATATCAATTATAATAATAATTTATATAGAAAAAAATAAAAACAATTATATAGGTAAAAAATGGAACACATTTTACAATAAACAAATATTAATTTTAAAACCTGGGTCCTAAGGTTTCACCATGAGACCCTACCTCAAAAAATTCTTCATCCATATGGAATATCTGAATCATTAATTTAGGAGGATAAACATTCAAAGTTAATATGTAAATTTATAAATCATTTTAGTTATATATATCACAGAGTGTTTTTCAAATGACCCATACAATATAAAATCACATTATTTTCGGAATCTCCTTGTCAGAAACCTAGCTCGGAATAAGGAATCCTTGACCATCATTTAAATTCAAGCATGTCGACCGTCATACCATCCCATCTGTAATCAAGAATAAGGTGTGCCATGTTCAACATATTTACTCATGGGTGGATGAACAATGTCAACCCTCTCGAACCAATTTATTAATCCACACATTAAATGGTCTAAAACACATATTCATTTCAATATGTATATCATCAAGGGTGACCCTCATTCTTATTTAATTATTATAATAGTAATATTCAGTCAATAGATTTTATATAATTCAGGAGAAAAAAATTAAAACATCTATACATATAAAATATACATTAATGCATATTTAAACTCATTTTACAATATATTTAGTCCCCTTTAACCATTTACCATTTATTCCCTATATTAATCCCTACAAATTTTATTCACAGAATAAAGAAAATCATCCCATTAAGTTATTCTATCATTTAAGACAACAACCCTAATAATTTTATTCTCAAAATCTATATATTATTTAATTTACAACTCAATTACCATTCTCAAGGGATTTCAACAACGCATGGGTTTCCTTATCCTTAGTATCATAATCATATATAGGCCTAACGATACACATCAAGGGTATAACAAATCATTTGTAATTAAAATATAAAATTATTAGTTAAGAACAAAAATAGGAATAATGATTTCACAATATAACAACCTCATACACACAATTAAAATAAACATTGTAGGAAAGAGACTATATGCCACATAATTTATGATCTTATACATAAACTCATCCAACATTAATAGTCGATTCAAAATAAAATAATTCTAACTGAAAACAAGAAGAACTTAATAGAAATAGGCCTCATGATCTTCAGAGGCAGTGAAATAACCATGGGGCTAATCTTAACTAAAATCGAAATAATAATAGTCAGAAACATACTCGGAGATTCAATTCACATTAAAGAATGCCTCAACATTCCAAGAATCATAGGAGAATCATTCATAAAGAATTTGGTAGAATTTGTTTTCACTCTTGGATCATAGATTAGAATGAGGGTTAAAATTAGGGGAATATTGTATAAGCTAGATAGGGAAAATTGTAAAATGATCAAGTGTAATGAGGTGTGTAGTTTGGGAACACAATTTTCCATGATATGCACTAGTAATATGGCATCCTCTATCCTTGAAGAATGTAAGTTAGGTTGATTGATAGGGAACCCAAATTGTATGGAAAACAAGGTGTAATCCATGTGATGATATATTTATAGCCTCACATAGTATTCATGTCACCCGTTTCCAAGTTAGACACCAATCTCCTCTATTATCCCTAACTAATGGTCATGGTTCATAATTAATACAAACCATGCACCAACCTTGTACCATGCTGTCTATATAATATTTTCTGTCTTAATCATGTATTGACCCCTTGGTACACTCATTAAACATACCACTGTCTTGGGTTTCATTCCTACAATGGCCAGAAGGCCTTTATTTTTTTATTTTTTTGATAATCCACCTTTCAAGGCGTGATGTGGAACCCTTACAAGGCCCATAGGAATAATTATCACATGGCCTATAGGCCATAGATGAATTCATTTCTGGTGAGATTCAAACATTGAATACACCCCAGACATAGTACTTAGAACTGCTCCTCCCCATCATATTCATCGTGAAATCAGATCATCAACTTCGCATGGTTGTTCGGCTAGGCTATCTCATGCATCTTCATTCCATTAACCACTTTATTATTAAGGTTAATAAAAATTTAAATGATGTTTTACTTATGAGAATGGAATTATATAACATAGATATGGTTTATTGAGAAATTTATTTCAATGCTATATGGAAAGGATATTCTAATAATGTTCCCAATGAATAAGTTAGTGACTCTGACAAAAAATTTATTCATGTAATAAATTTGATGACCTTATATCTGATTTTCCGAAAATAGATAATAGAGAAACATGTAAGTATAAAAAAATTTCATTTTAATTTCTATAGTATAGGAGCCAAAAAATATTTCATAGAAAATTTCCATGGTGAGGGGAATGTGAATATTACAATGAAGAATATGAAATTTAATGTATCTATCTAACAAATAATTAATACAAATAAACATATATTAATTAAGGAATGAATTAAAATATTTCTAAATAATATAAGAGGAATATTATTCAAAATATGAGAAACATGATGATAGTGAAGTTGAATCTGTAAACTTTAGTGATGGTAATACTGAGAAATTTATCATTAAAAAAACTAATGATGAATATTTCACCAGTGAAAATAGTTTATCTTTGGAAAAAATAGACTATAATGTGGTTTATTATAAAATTATATACAAATATTATCTTGAATTAATTATTATACTTCGATGTAAAAATGATAATTTTAAGAAAGATATTTTTTAGAGATAGATAAAAAATATTTCATCAAATAGAAATCCTTGTCTCTAATATATATTGATATATTTAAATAGTTACATGATTAAAAGAGAGACCTACACTTGTTGAGAATATATGAATAAGGATAAATAAGTAGATCTTTTTCAACTTAATTTTGAAGATGTTTTGTGAAGAAAACATGCTCAAAAAATATATATTATATGTTGATAAATCTTCTAGCTAGTTTAAACCCCACACGTATCAATAAGAATCCCTTTATATTGTTAAAAATAAGGATGAATATATTATGAAGATAGAGAACCTTAAAACACCATGTATATAGACATAAAAGGAAGAGACTAAATCATAAAAATTCTATGGTTTCAAAAAAAATCCAATAACAACATATAATGTTGAACCTACTGAGGCTATAAAGAAATCATTATAGAATAATAAAGTTTCAAAAGACTACAAATATTATTTTACACAACTAAAAACTATGAGTTATGCTAATAAACATTATATAATGTGGGTACATGGTTCTAAACGAAATGTACTTTTAGGGTGAAAAAATAATTTCTTTGGATGTTTATGGTAATATGGATGCATTAGGAAAATGAAAAAGACATGTTTTATTCAATAATAAAAAATAAAATAAATCTAAGAGAAAATAGCGGTAGAGATTTAGGTAGAGTCATCCAACTCAAAAGATTTATCCTATGAAAGTTATTTTAAAGATTACAACAATTTTTCATCCTATGGAAACTATTTATTAAATATTTTATCAACTGGTACATCTTTCTTAATTTTTATTGTTATACTACCACCAAAAAATTATTTATAGAAAAAATATAAATAGTAACATGATAAGGCTGAAAATAGAAATGAAAAAGACATAGTTATCAAAAGTACTCTAAAATCCATAAATGTATAACAAGTTATACAATATAGTTGGTGTTCATTTCATATAACAAGATATTTCATTTTTTTTATTTTAGTGATTATAGAGATGTGATAATGGTGTTTATAAATGATTACTACCACTGAATCAATGAAATAGAAACTTCTATCATTGGGAAAGGAAAATAAAAAAACAAAATTTCATTGTTTGTTGAGGGAATTAAACCCGGATTATTAAATGATTATCAACTATATGATGAGAGAAATTAATTTTTATTCATTGGAATTTTTTTTCTTAAATTTATTAGACATTGGATTTTTATTATGAAAGTAATATAAACAAAGGGAAACATTTTTCAAGATGGCGATTCTCTGAATACATGTTATATATGATTGATTGAAAGAAAAAAGCTATAGAATAATATGTTAGGGAATATGTGAATGATTAATATGATATATTTAATATATTGATAATGTGTTAATGATATTCTTGAGCTTAAAATAATATGGAATTGTTGTATTGAAATATTCTAGAAAGATGATATTACAAACTCAACACAAAATAATTTTATGATATATCCAATTCATCCTTTGAAGATGAAACATTATGATATATATATATATACCCATGATAAAAAAATTTAATATTGACTTATAATCCTACTATCTGTCATATATGATTTTACTCACATTTTAGGCATTTTTTTGAATCCTAAGTCTGAGGATTTTGAAATTTCTAACAGTATGTTGTGACGTTCTGAAAAATATATTGGACATTTTGTGATGAATATTTTGAACTAAAAATGGTATCGAGCACACAAATTTAATTTAAATATGTTATCTTGAAATTATTTTAAATCTTTAATAATTCCTTATACTATAAACACAATATTAGAATGGTGTTGAAAATATAATAAATAGATTATAAGTGGATATGGAATTTAATATGGTGATTCAATAATATAAATGTCAATACTTTTGAAGATAAGTTATTATAAAAGTACTAAATATATATAAGTTAATATTATAATGGATGAACATTGACATGAACCCTTAAGATATGTATTTTAAAGAAACCCCATGTTTAAAATATCAATATTTTTTGTATTCCCATTGTTTTTTGACTCATATAAGGAAATAATGATATGTATAATCCATGTGGGGTTGGTGGAATCATTCATGGATACTATTTTAATGGTAAATGATACATATTCTATTTTAATAAAATAATAATGATCATTGACTCTATAAAATTAAATTTAATATAACATTCATATAGAAATATTTCATCATCAAATCCATATATAGAGGAATGCGAAGATAAAGTGGTTGAGAATAAATAGCAAGAAAAAGACCATGACGAAAGTTATTATATTGTAAATATATGATATGAAGATTCTGACTCAACAATATCAAGTTATGAGGAATAAATATAATCATCTTATTATAGGGTAAGGAAGTAAATTCATGTCTAAAAAAAATTCTAAATTCAGGACTAATAGTTTCAAATCATAAGAACAATGAGGATAATTGACCTAAATTATTATATTAAATTGTCGAGGTAACATTTGTTGAAGAATAATTTTAGAATCCATAGATTATTGATTCTAATAATGAAGAGAAATATCATATTGAGAATAATGATACATGTGAACTTGTTCCCAAATCAGAAGATAACAAAGTGACTGGTATAAAGTGGGTGTCCCAAAACAAGTTGAAAGAAAATTTTGATGTGATTAAAAGAAAAGCATGATTATTTTGTAAATTCCTCTCATATATTAATGGAATTATTTTACAATTCCTTTTCCCTAGTAGTTTTATAGGGATTCTCAAATAGTATGTGATATCCATCCCATACCTCATAATTTATTTAGATAGTGTTTTCATAGGTGGTAATCATGTAACATAAATCAATCTATTGGAATTACCTATAAATTTAATAGAAGAAATTATATTTATGGGCAGTTATGAAAATTATTAATCAAATATTAAAGCGCATGTGAACTATTTTAATTTTATCTTTATGTGTCTAGATGAATTTTTTCCTATAAGATAAATTTACTATGTCAAATAAGGGATGTTTTTTGATGTTTAATATGATGTCGTGTAACAGTAAAAGGATTAAGAAATGTCTTTCAAATCACTAATTAATAAAATCATTTTATAATTGTTCAATGATTCATAATTTCTATTTTTATTTCCCTAAAAAGGATTGGAATTATATGATAATGTAATTCATTAATATTTCTTCAATCATTCAGTGAGTTATGTTATATAGATGATAATAATATTCAAAATTTGGCTATAGTTTAGTCCAAGAGGTATTGTTGGAGTTTCTACGAATTTTATTTTGTTATAGGTTGGTTCACATTATTTTTTTTCAAACTAATTCAATTAACAGTATTGAGAACGGAAATCACATAAAAAAAATTTCTTACAAAAGTGATCAGATCAAGTTCCTATTAGAAACACATCAACAAATGAAGAATATTGGTTGGAAGGAAATAGGTAGAGAGTGGCCTAGAATGTTCATCCACATATTCTTACAAGATCAATTAAATACAATATTTGATAAATGTTAATAATATATTATTCTTTAATAATTTTTTCTCCAAAAAACATGATTATTAGAAATTATTCATTATCCATATTGATTTCAAGAGGTGGTGTTTAAGGTACGATTGTACAATGTTTGTGGCCGAAAAAAATAATATTAAGTTGAGATATCTAGGCTATTTCATTTGAAATTAATTTAATAATTCATTTTAATTTTTCTAAAATAAATTCAAAAGTATACAATTGTATTAGTATGAGATAATATTGTTGGTTTACTGAATGAACTTTTGTATTTTCATCATTCAGAAGACTATTTTCTTCTATAATAATTCTAACTGGTCAATCATTTGAGATGATGAAAAATGAAATTTCTATTGGATGATTGGATTGAAGTCTCTTTGCCATCAGACACAATTATCTATTTTATTTCATCATATGAAATTTTATAGATACATTTTATCAAATATAGTATTTTTAGTGAAGGAAATAGAATAAAGATTCTAAATAAATTTAATGAATTAAGAATGATTCTTGTGTGAATACATCCATGATGTTCTTATAATGTTGTACCAAAATTACATTTTTAGTTTCATTGGTAGGAATATATTTATGAATATATTCCATAAAGAATTCTCAAATGGATTTAGGGAATTTTCATAAATATATTAAATGTGATGATGTAGATCTGGATGTTCAATCTTTTTTTTACTAAAACAATGATTGTGATTATCACTAATTTTTTGAATGGTTTGATGAATTTATTTGATGTTGGGACTAATAGAAATTTACTAACATTCAAGATGATTGAGTATTGTTAGAAAAATATAGTTTCTGATTTTACTCCCAATGTCATGAGAGGGAAATTATAATTTATTTTTATATCTCTTATCAAATATTTTAGATATGTGATTTCTATTAAAAGGGTGGTTCTGATGTCACGAATTGTATGAGAATCCTTTTTTAGTTATTTAGTGAAATTAAAAACTTCATAGATGTTCAAATGAAAATTGTGAATACGAATCTGTTTGATTTACACCATACAATGTTTAATATCATTTTTTATATAAAAATAATTGAAAATGGTTGTTATTAAAATTGGATGCAAAATAATAGGACAGAAAGTGTGATAATGTTTTTAGACAAAGAGTACATTAGATTGGTACATATAATTATAATGGATTCGATTGATTATACTAGACAGATTCACAGTATCGAATCCCGGTCTTTTCTTACATTAATATCACATAGTTTTAAATATAAAAAACATAATAGTATTACACATAGAGGATCCAAAGTTTTAATGTCTTGGACAAACAAGAACCATACATTATAACTACAACATCAAGCATGAACATTTATTTAATTTCATCTTCTCTATCTTCTTATTGGAACTTGTCCTCTCCTTAGTACATGTAGCCACCAGAGGATATACATCAAAATGGGTGAGCTAAAATCCCAGTAAGAGGATATATCAGAACAATATAGCATGGGGTGATCATAATCATAACATGGGAAAAAGATCATGAACATGGGAGGAAGCATAAATATAAGACTTGAAAAGTGGAGATGCATAAAAATAAAACATCATGTCTTAGTGGTTAACTAAAACACATACTTTTGAAAAAAGATATAATCTTGTTCACCCATCATTTCACATTTACTCATGAGATTTGTAACTTTACCCAATGCATTAGAGTGCTGTATAATTCAGGGCGCACTAGATATTTTGAAACATTCATATTGTGCTATATAATTCCAGGCACACCCGTCACATCATAACATTATCATTATCATGATTACTACATAAATCACATATCAAAAATGAAAATAACTAACCCACAGAAATTAATTGTTTTCATCTCATAAGAACACATTCATAAACATTGGGTTTCAAAAATAAAGAGGGAATAACATACATGTTTCAAGAACCATTCACTTTGAGGGAGAAGTAAATGGTGTGTTCTTAAAAGAACAGTTCATTTAAAAATAAAAATTTTCATTGAAATAAAAACCAGTGAAAAACATATATATCCTATAAAAGGAAAGCCAGTGATGAAAAAATGTTCTTTATGGGGTAACCATATCAATTATAATGGAGTGAAAGAGGGAGAACCCAAAGGATAAAAGTTAGGTTCGAGAATTTCCCCTTACCTTGTATCTGAATGCTTCCTTCTCTTTAGTGTCATTTTTAATGACATTATATTAATTAATTAGAAATTAAATATCCATTTATACATTAATAGGGTTTATTATGGTTTCATTATGTCATTTTATGTTACATTGGATGACTTATAGAGTTTAAAAACATTGTTCGGGGATGTTCGTTTTTTGGTTTTCTTGGGTGGTTCACTTGTATTCTTTAATTGAAGTTTGGGTAGAACATGGGTAAACATCAAAAAATGATATTACATTTCATTAATGATATTACCTATGTTTTAATGATCTTATAATGAATTATATTAGATCCATCTGGATTAATCATTTGATAATAATTAACTGATGATTATTTTGGTTAATTTGATTGATTTTTCGATCATAAGGATTTTGTTTTATTTTCTAACTAGAAATATGGTCATATGTTAGTTCTAGAACATGAAAAAGCAGATAGTACATATAAAATATTCTGTTTCTACCATAAAAATGGTTTCCTGACAGAATCTGAGTGTAGACATGGATGAAGAAAGCATGTCATTCTTGAAGGTGAAAAATTAACACCTCATGAACAATGTTCTCTTTAATAAAATAAAAGGAATAGGGAAAGGGGGTCAGATGATATAATATCTCATTAGCATCATAAAATTACATTATATTTATAATACTGGAGTTAAAATACAATTCATATGAAGATAAGTGGGGAGAGATCAAGAAATGAACTTGCACTTGAAATGAAATTAAAGGATAAGAGGGAGAGAAATTACCTCTTGAATCCTTCTCTTGACAACCTCCTTAAGGGCCTATTCTTTGTATTTTTATGAGACCAGATGCTCTTGAACATTGGTTTGGGGCTAGGTAAGGTGTTTGGTTGAGTTTAGAGAAGCTTTGGATTTTGGAATGTGTGAGGATATGAGGGTGTGAATGGTGGCTTTTATAGTGGAGGGGAGAGGGGTTTCCTAAATATAAAATCAATTAGTTTATTATTTCCTCAGAAGAGAAGGAATAGTGAGTATTCCATAACCAAGAATAGTAATTTTATCAAGTGATCCCGATCCAAGTGGGCTTACATCAGCAGATCATCATCGATCACTCAATTAATCCATTATTTAGCATTTATTGTAAATTATCAGATTCTACTATTCATCAAAAATTCAAGTTTCTCAGAAAAATCTAAAAAATTTAACCCAAATTTTTTTTAAAGTGTATAATCCAAAAATGAAATCCATTTTTCAAAAATAATTTTCTAAATATTATTAATTTAATATTTAATTAAAATCATAATTTACCTAAAAAACAGTTTTTAAAATTAAAACTGATTTTATAGTGCTTTCAAAAATTACGTAGGGTCTTATAAAATTATCTAAAAACTATAATACATTGATTAAATAATTTATGAAAACATTTTAGGGAAATAAATTTTATTTTAAATTAATTAATTAATTATAATTAATTATTTATGACTTACAAAATACCAAAACATTTACTAAGGTCAAATTGTCACATTCTAAGATGCCTACATTTTATTTAATTATTCATAGGTAATGTTACTCTTATGTTGGATGATTTACTATTCATAAGGGTCATATTACTATTCATAAGGGTATGTTACTAATCATAAGGGTTGGTCACTATTCCCCAAAAATTATTTTTATTTCATTAGACTTCAAAAATCATCTTGAGCACAACTGTGTTTGTCGGATTTTTGAAATTCCAAACACAGAAGTGACAAACATATGTTTAAAGGTCACTTATCACTTATTAGATAATTATGTTTATTTTCATATTAGTTTATGACATAAATATAAGAAGGTAATTTCCATTGAAAAATGTTGGGTCGTTACATTCTTCCCCCCTTAAAAAATTTTGCCCCCAAAATTTCACATTATACAAACATGTGAGGGTGTTTCTCCTTCATTTCCTCTTCGGGTTCCCAAGTTGCTTCCTCGAACATATATTTCCTCCACAACACTTTTAAAAGATGGGTTTTCGTGTTGGGTAGAACCTTATCTCTATGATCCAAGAATCTTTACTGTTTATTCCTCATAGGAGAGATCATCTTACAGCTGCACCACCTCTGAGTTTAGTACATGTGAGGGGTCCAGTATATACTTCTTATCTAGTGATACATGAAAAACATCATTAAATTGAGCCATATTTGGTGGAAGTGCAAGATAATAGGCCACAGATTCTATTTGGTCAAGGATCTCATAGGGGCCAATATAACTTGGGCTTAGCTTCCCTTTCTTCACGAATCACATAACTTTCTTCTATGGAGATATTCGAAGGAAGACTTTATCTCCAACGTCAAACTCCAAGTCCCTTCAACGATTGTCATCATATCTCTTTTTCCAAATTTGAGAAGATTTGTTGTGTTTCTGGATGACTTGAACCATCTCTGGTATCTCTTGAACAAGATTGGGTCCAAGTATCTTTATTTTTCCAACTTCATCCCAACAGGTTGGAGTTCTACATCGCTTTCCATACAGAGCTTCATATGGACACATATGGATACTTGAGTGGAAGATATTGTTTTATGAGAACTCAACCAATGGGATATGCTGATCCCATCCACTTTTGAATTCTAGAGGGCATGCTCTTAGCATATCTTGAAACGTCTGAATAGTCCTTTCAGATTGGCCATCAGTTTGGGGGTGATAGGCCATGATGAAATTTAATTCAGTACTCAAAACATGTTGAAGGCTCCTCCATAACATAGATGTGAACCTTGGATCATGGTTAGAGACAATTGATAGTAGAACACCGTTCAGTCTCACCACTTTCTTCATATATATCTTTGCATGTTGTTCAAGCAAGATGTCTTCCCGAATAGCAATAAAATGGGCAGTCTTGGTGAGTCGGTCAACCACAACCCATATCGCATTATTTCCCTTCGAAATATTTGGGATACCCATGACAAAGTCCATAGTAACATTTTCCCATTTCCACATGGGTATAAGCAATGACTACATCATACCTTTGAACTTTTGTCGCTCAACATTAACTTTCTGACATACCAAGCACTTTGATATATATTATGCAATCTCATTCTTCATGTTATCCCACCAGAAGTGTTCTCGGAGATCAAGATACATCTTGGTACTCCCATGATGGATAGAGAAAGTTCAACTATGTGCATTAACCAAAAGATCCTTCTTTATCTTGGGTGATTAAGGCACACAAATCATCATTCCAAACCGAATCACACCATCATCGTCGATAAGGAACTCTTTCAGATTCTCTTCCTTTACTGCATTCACCCTCTTTTGTATCTCCACATCATCCCATTGTGCTTCATTAATCTTATCCTGGATGGATGGTTGTGAAATATTTTGGGCAAGGTAAGATGTATCCCATGCCCTTATGATTTAAAAATCCATTCTTTTTATATCCAAGAAGATTGGGTCCTTCTCAATCTGCAACACGGATAGAGTAGTAGGTTCTTTTCTGCTTAGAGAATCAGATACCTTTTTCTCCTTTATAGGATGATAGTTATTAGAGAAATCGTAATACTTGATTTTCTCTAACCATCTCCTTTGACGCATGTTGAGCTCCTTTTGTGTGAATATATACTTTAGGCTCATGTGTTCAGTGTATATGTCTCACTTCTCGCCATAAAGGTAGTGTCGCTAGATATTCAAGGCAAAAATCACGGCTACCAGCTCTAGATCATGCGTCGGGTAGTTCTGGTCATGGATCGTCAACTATCGTGAGGCGTAGGCTATCACATTATAATTTTTCTTGAGTACACAACCCAAAACATTATTTGAACCATCACTATATATGACAAGACATTCTCCACTTTTCGGTAGTGTGAGTATAGGTGTAGTGATCAGCCTTCTCTTTATCTCCTTATAGATTCCCTCACATTCCTCCATCCAGACATACTTTACCCCTTTCCACGTTAACATAATTAGTGGGCTTGACAATCGTGAGAAGTTTCCCACAAAAAATCTGTAGTACCCATCTAATCCTAGAAAAATATGGATTACTGTGACACTAGAGGGCCTGGGCCATTCCTCAATCGCCTTTGTCTTTGAAGGATCCACTGAAATTCCCTCACATGTGATCACATGTCCCCAGAACGTGACTTTCTTCATCCAAAAGTCACACTTTCTGAACATGGCGTACAACTTCTCCTTTCTTAATGTCGCCAACACAAGTTTTAGATGTTCTTCATGTTCCTACTTTCTCTTGGAGTAGTTGAGAATAGCATCGATAAACACTACCACAAATTTGTCGAGGTAATGTCTAAAGATTCTATTCATAAAATACATGATGTTTGTATGGGAATTAGTAAGTCCAAACGGAATCACCAAAAACTCATAGTGCCCATAACTTGTTCGGAATTCAGTCTTCTGAACATCTTTCAGCTTCACCTTTATCTGATGATATCCAGAACGAAGATCCGTCGTTGAGAAGTATTGATGTCATCTTAACTAGTCTTACAAGCCATCGATCCTTGGGGGAGGATACTTTTTATTTTTGGTGGTCTTGTTGAGTTCCTGATAATCGATACACAGTCGCATTGTTCCATCCTTATCCTTTACAAAGAGCACTTGCGCACCCCAAGGTGATGCACAAGGGCGTATGAACCCTTTGTCTAGATGCTCTTGTAGATTCTTCTTTGACTCCTCTACTTTGATAGGATCCATCCTATAGGGACACTTCGAGATAGGAGTAGCTCCATGTATGATTTCAATTGAGAACTCTACCTCACGATCCGGGGGAATTCTAAGTAACTCCTCATGAAATACATCGTCGTATTCCCTCCCGATGGGAATTTCTTCACGGTTGAAACTTTCCTTCGACTCAACAATTTGGGTGATCTATGCTTCTTCATAGGGAATCAACACCCACACAATTGAAGGATTTTCCAAAGGAGATTCATGATCTTCCTTGCATTTGTAGAGGATCATGGGATGGTTTGGAATATGAAAAGATATCTCTTTTTCCCGACAGTTGATATGTGCTCTATATAACAAGAGCAAATCCATTCTTATTATAGAGTCGAATTCCACCAAGGGAATTATTACAATATTTTCTAGAAGAATCTTCCCACATATGCCAATAGGAGAAGAGTCAAACACTTGGGTTACAATAATTGCACCACTTCGTGTTTTTATAGATATCACTACTTCAAGGTTTTGGGGCTTCGATTCTGTAGTTCAAGAAAACATCCAAGATATAAAGGAATGAATAGAACCAAAATCAAATAAGACTTTTTCCATTCTTGATTGAAAAGGAAGTTTACCTTGTATGACTTAATTACCATCCTCCACATCCGCAGTTGTTATGGAATAAGCCTTTCCTAGTTCCTTTGGCTTTGGTGGCTGCTGAAGCTGATTAACCTTGAGAGCTCGAGGTTTTCTGCACTCGTTTTTATAGTTCCCTAGCTCCATACAGTTGTAGCATTGAACCATGAGTGGTTCTCTCCTTTCATTGGCTACATTCTCCTTCCTTTTCGTGTATTTTCGACACTCTTGAGCATGGTGTCCTTCTTTCCCCCATATGAAGCATTTCCCCTTCCCTTTGAGGTAGTTCCCACGGTGCAAAATCCCACATTTTTGGCATGTGGGTTATTGATTTTTCTTCCTGCCTTTGTCATTAGATCCACCATCTTGAAACTCCATCTTTCTTTTCTTATCACTATAACCATGGATCCATTCTACAAACTCCATCTCCACTTTTAGAGCACACTAAACAACTTATTCATAACTCCCAAAGTCACAAATTGCAATATACTTTTTAAGGTGTTGTTTTAATCCACTAAAGAATCTATCAATTTTTATATCATTGTTGATAACAAAACCCGAAGCATACCTTGCGAGAATTGTGAAATTTTCTTCATAGGTTGTGACAGATTCTCCTTCGTTTTTCTTGAGATCTATAAATTCTTTATCCATCTTCGTGCGAAGATTTCATGGGATGTAATTATTAAGAAACATTATCTAAAAGTATTTCCATTCCATCTCTTCAATTTCATCCCTTGGCTTGGGGTTCTTAATCAAATCCCACCATTGATCGACTTCTCCATCTAGATGATAAATTTCACGACCCGCCTTCACCAAAAGGAGGGAAGGGTTAGTAGGTTGCTAGGCCCTTCCTTCTTTAAGTTTAAGGAGAGATAATGACACCCAAGACCCGCCTTCAATAGATCCCGGAATGGAGACTATCACCAAGGGTATAGAAATTTCTCACAAATGGAAGGCATTGCCCCTTTTTTGTTTTATAAGATTGAGAGATAAGATTATGAAACTCATCAACTCCAAGGTAAAAGAAATGTAAATCCAAAATTAAACCATTCCCACATGCATGTTCCAAAAGTAAAGCCATAATGTACAAAAATGTGACAACAAAGGTAAGTACCAATGAAGAAAAGAAACAATTGCAACTGCCCCAAAGGTCCGAGCTAGTATGGTCCCGCATGATCCCCGAAGTCCTCTTGGAAACCTGAATGCAGTTTTATATTAGTAGGGTGAGCGTACAAGTACACTCAATATGGAAGACCAAAGACTCTCGTGCACAAGTGGGGGAACGTACTAAAGTCTCATGAGAAAAAGAGTAAACCAAATGCCTATCAAGGTAAAATATCCACCCAAGCCTCACCAGGGAACACTCCCCAAATAACGCAAGTCTAGTAATATATATAATAGGAGCACATCGATGTTTGGGTACCCCGTTACACTTTCCCATTGGTTATTGAGACATCCTACGCATCGAACCAATCCCGCCATTCTCACCGCAGTCCCACTTCCACACCCTCCCGCAAACACCTGGGCCATGACCACACGCAGTCCCACTGCCGAAATCCAACCCGCAAACACCTAGGCCACAACTATCACATGTAACCACGCCTACAAACACCTAGGCTAGAACAGCCACCACCACGCCTGAAGACACCTGGGCTAGAGAATCCACTACCACTCCCGAAGACTCCTAGGCTTCATCCCGAAGACACATGGGAAACCACATGCCACACACACCTGGCCAACCACCACACTACCCCCACCCGATGGTTCATGGGCCAATAATGGACCTCAGGCCATCACAACCTGCCCGAAGATACTTGGGCTATCCAAGAAAGGGAGTCTAAAAGGAGCTAATAACCAGCCACTAAGAATAGTGTTGGGAAAACACCCTCCCCCATGAAATGGGGGTGTTCGGCACTAAGTGCTCAACTTGGGTGGGGAGCGAATAAGAAACACAAAACTACAAGTATAGATATAGGTAACAAGCACTCACCCAAAGCCTAGGTTTTTCTTCATCTAGCCTAAGAAAACGACAACACTCAAGTCTGGGTCACAACTCACGTCAACCAAAACCCATTTATCACGTTCTTTTTTCATGTTCAGTAACAATGTTCAAGTTTAAGCATTACTGGACAAATAGTAGGCATAGGCATAATTCCAGGAAAGTAAACAGTCAAAAATCAATTTAAACATTATCTTGTAATGTTACAACAACAAGGAAAAAAGTGAGATCCCTGAAATACTGGAACCAAAGACAACCCGGGACACTACCATGTGTCCCCTCCCAAAAGCTTTTTCATCAAAAGAGGATCACAGCCGAGTCTGTGATTTAAACAAGTACCCACCCGGTCTTAAAACACACAACCACTGAATCCACATCAACAGGGGATCCCAACCCCAATTTCACACAACCACTGAGGGTATAAAGATAGGGGATCCCATCCCCTCCCACGTCTCTAGCAATCGGCCCGAAAGGAAAACAACCAATTACCATCACCAACACAAATCAGGGCCATGCCAGTATTTTCAAATTTAAACGACTTAACACACTCCATGATTTCAATTTTATTGTGTTTTAACCGGGGTTATCACAAAAGGATTAATCCTGGTGCCACAATTTATATGGCCGGATATACATGATTAACTAATTTACTTTTCACAGCACGAGTTTACAACCACAAACAACACATTTAAAACATCAGGAGGGGTTCATTAGTGCACAAACAATGACCACCAACAACCTCGATTTTCAGAAGGCGTAAGCCATCACAACTCAGAAAGAAGATCATAATATAAAACGGCATCAACGATCACAGCCCCCCCCCCCCCCTCTTTCTTTACAGGATTCATTCATTATCCTTAATTAGGTCTGCTTTATCCAATTCTACGGAATCAAAAGCACGCCCACCCCGCATGATACACAAAAGAGAGAGGTGAAGGAGAAATTCCCTACTTGTTGATAGATGATCTACGTTTAGGACGGGCGCGGAACTTTTTGGATAACGATGCGGCGCGCCCGATGAACCAGAAGCTGTTTGTGAAAAGCCACGATCGAGGAAAGGAGACACCACGGATTACCCTTAGTTTAAAAGGCCCACGGACGGTTGAGATGAAAACACGAAACCGTGTGAGGGGAGGCGGTCATGGGTTGACACGTTCGGTCCTGGGCTGCCTTCATCCTTTCCCATATGAGCTGAACATTCTCTGTTGTGATCTGCACCACCGCCGGGCCAAGGATTCCTACCTCTCCTACTTCGGCCCAACACATAGGTGAATGGAATTGCCTCCCGTAAAAGGCTTCAAACGGGGCCATACCGATGGTAGAGTGGTATCTATTATTGTAGGAAAACTCTACCAGGGGCAAGTGTCGTACCCATGATCCTCCTGAGTCCAGAACACATGCCTATAGCATATCCTCCAAGGTCTGGATGGTGCACTCTGTTTTTCCATCTGTCTGGGGATGGAAAGCAGTGCTAAGGCATAACTGGGTGCCAAACTCATGCTGCAATCCTCTCCAGACTCACGAGGTAAACCATGCATCCCTATCCGAGACTATAGACCTCGGAACTGCATTCAACTGCACCACCTCATCCACGTAATTTCGTGCCAAAGCATCCACAGTACTCGACTCCCTGATTTCCAGAAAGTGAGCCGATTTCGTCAACTTGTCCACTACCACTCAGATGTCATCATACCCTCCTTGTACCTTGGGTAGTCTTGTGACAAAATCCATTGAGATGTCATCCCACTTTCACTCGGGGACATCTAGAGACTGTAGTAGGCCGCCAGGAACTTGGTGTTCAGCCTTCACTTACTGACACACTAAGCACTTGGCCACAAACTCGGCCACTGCTCTCTTCACTCCAGGCCACCAAATCTGTCCTTTCAGTCCCTGGTACATCTTGGAAACTCCTGGGTGTACCGCCAGGGGTGAGTTGTGGAACTCACTGAGAACCTTTCCATGCATCACTCCTGGAACAAACAACCTTTTCTGGAAATGCATCCGGTTCTGACCATCCTTTGCCCATCCTTCTGGAGCATTGCCCTGGTCAACCCGGTCACGCATCACTTCGCACTCCGGGTCTCCCCACTGAGACTCCTCCACTTGTCGAAACAGATATGACTTCACTATCATCAGATATAGGCAGCCTCTGCCGCTATCCATCTTTGCATCCAGGTGTAAGGCGGCCAACTCCTCCATTGCCTTCCAGGCGTCCGCCGACTCTCAGACCGCATCCTTCTGCGTCCTCCTACTCAAGGCATCGGCCACCACATTTCCCTTGCCCTCAGTATAAGAGATCTCAAAGTCGTAATCATGTAGGAACTCCACCCATCTCCGCTATCGCATGTTTAAGTCCTGCTTGGAGAAGATATACCTCAAGATTTTATGATCCGTGAAGACCACAAAGCGTTCCCCGATGAGGTAGTTCCGCCATAACTTTAGCGCAAAAACTACCACTGCAAGCTCCAGGTCGTGGGTGGCATAATTACGCTCATAGGAACGCAGCTGCCTGGACCCATAAGAGATCACCCCATGTCGCTGCATCAACACGCATCCCAGGCCCTGTCCTGAAGCATCACAGAACACCTCATAAGCCGCCCCTTCTTCTGGTAATCTTAGCACTGGGGAACTGACCAACTTCTCCTTCAAAGAGCTGAAGGCTGACTGGCACTGCTCACTCCATACGAAAGCCTGGCCCTTCTTGGTCAGAGCCATCAAAGGGGCTGCTACTCGGGAGAAGTTGGGTACGAATATCCGTAGTAACCTTCCAGCCCAAGGAAACTACGAAACTCTTCCACATTCTTGGGTGCTTCCCAAGAACAACTACCTCAAGTTTTGATGGGTCTACTGCTACCCCCTACTCGGACAAGACCTTCCTGAGAAAGTGCACCTCCCGTGACCAGAACTTGCATTTTGAAAACTTCCCATAGAGCTGGTGTTGTCGGAGGACCTCCAAAACCGTCCTCAGGTGATTCTCATGGTCCTCCTTTGATTTTGAGTAGACCAGGATATCGTCGATGAATACAAACACAAACCGATCCTATTACTCCCGGAAGATGGAGTTCATAAGCCCCATGAACAATGCCGGGGCGTTCGTAAAACCGAAGGGCATGACTATAAAGTCGAAGTTTCCATACCTGCACCTGAACGATGTCTTTGCGATGTCGCCCTCTTTCAACCTCAGCTGGTGGTACCCAGACCGCAGGTCGTTCTTTGAGAACCATCCTTCCCCTTTCAGCTGGTCGAAAATATCATCTATTCTCGGAAGAGGGTAGCGATTCTTTATCGTTACCAGATTCAGCCTCCTGTAGTCTATGCACAATCTGAGGCCACCATCTGCCTTCTTTGCGAATAGGACTGGAGTGCCCCATGGTGACGCACTTAGATGAACATAACCCCTCTTCATCATATCGTCAATCTGTATCAGCAACTCCCGTAGCTCCGAAGGTTCCATCCGGTAAGAAGCCATCGAGATTGGACGAGCGTCGGGCTGCAGGTCTATCCTAAACTCGATATCACATCGAGGGGGTAGAGTCGTCGCCTCCTCAGGAAAGATGTCCATAATCTCAGGGATGATCACTGGCACTTGCACCATTTCAGCATCTACTGATTCCACTGTCAGCTCGGTCAACAAGGAGAGGAGAGGTTCCTCTCTCATGTTTCCCTTCGGACTGCTCCGCTCGCCGGTGAAGGTAACACGCCGGCCGTCCAAGTCTGAGAACACCACCCTTCTTCGGAAACAGTCTATGATGGCACACACAGAAAATAGCCAGTCGATTCCTAGGATGACATTGTATGGATGAATCTATAGCAGAAGAATATCCCTAACTGACTGATGTGGCCCTATCATCAGTCTACATCCCCGAAAAATGAACAACAAGTCGGTCTGACCTCGGACTGGTGCGCTCAACACCAAGGGCACTGGAAGTCTCTCGGCATCTAGACCCAAGGCACGGGCTAGACTGGGTGCAACAAAGGAGTGGGAAGCTCCGGTATCGAACAAAGCATAAGCAAGAGTGCTAAACAGACTGATCGTTCCTCGAACAACCTTTATCCCTACTGGAACTGCTACCTTTGCGGCGTGTAACTGTCCACACCCAACTCCTATACCCCTCGGTTTCTGGCCACCTCCCTGACCACACCCTGGTCAAGGTCCCTGAGGTGCGCCATGTGGTCGTCCTCCTCCTCCTACGTCAGCCCTTGGAGGAGCGGGAGCTCGCTGTCCTTGCTGCTGCTGCTGCTGGAAAGGTCTGGCTGGAAGCTGCTGCTGGGGTGGGTGGTGGGGCTGTCCACCACCGCCGTACTACACCCGGTCCGGGCACTGACTCAAGAGATGTCCAGGGCTCCCACCAATGAAGCACTGCAGTCCTGGGCCCGATGAAAAGGGTTGAGAACCAGGGGATCGAAACTAAAACTGCTGCTTCCTGCTCCCTACGGGTCGGAACCTAGAGGGTCCTGACGTAGGAGGCCTGGTGCTGACGACCTTCCCCTTCGATGGTCCCAGCTGGATCCCCTCTTGGGATACATCTCCTAGAGTGTGCATCGTCTCCACCACTTAGGCCTTCTTCTGGACCTCCCAGTACGTCGGAAGGGTAAAGGGGGTAACAACATTCTAGAGGGAGGGTCGGAGCGCCTCCTCCAAACGTCTTGCCTGAGACTCCTCGTTGGGAAAGAGGTCCGGAGAAAACGTAGGAGGTCCTTGAACTTGATCCCTATCTCCCTCTCTGACATACTCCCCTACTGGATGGAGAGCAGTTCCTGCCTCTTTTCTGCCTTCATCGTCGAGGAGAGGAATTCCGCCCAGAACTCCCTCTCGAAATCTACCCAAGAAACCTCAGACTCTCTCCTCTCCCCCAGGTAAAGCATCCACCACTAACGTGCTGCTCCCCGCATCAAGCTAACGGCCAGAGGAACCCAGTACTCAGTCGGGGCCCGAATCAGACCGAAGGCTATAACTAGCTCCTATAGCCAGCCTTCCATCTTCATGTCGAAGGTGCTGCCCTCATACTTCTCGAGGGCCTGTCGCTGGAAGGCTCGAAGAGTCTTCTTCCACTGGTCGTCCTCTTCCTCTCGATTAGCTCTCTGTCGATCGGCCAAAGTAGTCTCCGGGGCCTCGATTTCCTGTACCACACGTGGTCGCCTTCCAGGTTCCATAACTTCAAGTAAACAAGGAATCCCTAAGCCCATGTAGTGCAGAATATCGTTCTTAAAACTTCTTAAAATTTCAAATTTATTCTTAATTTCCAAGACATCCCATAAACACAAGAACACAAGTCATTTATGATGCATGTACCTTTCCTAGGGTCTCTACCCTGCAATCAATGTTGTCTCACTTGGTCGTTCGGTAGGTCTATAGTCCTTGCATCAGATCACAGGGGGCCCTAAAATCCCGTGTCCTAGCCGGTCTTCCCTGGCATAATTCACGCGCCATGGTCACCCAACATTGTTTCCTTACCATCCCATGTGATCCTCACCGTACCTAACTCCATACTCCAACCTATCTCTCAACCATCACCTCTGATACCATTTTGTCATGACCAGCCTTCAACAAAAGGAGGGAAGGGTTAGCATGTTGCCATGCCCTTCCTTCTTTAAGTTGAAGGAGAGATAATGACCCCAGAGACCCGCCTTCAATAGATCCCGGAGTGGCGACTAGCACCAAGGGTATAGAAATTTCTCACATATGGAAGGCATTACCCCTTTTTTGTTTAATAAGATCGAGAGATAAGATGATGAAACTCATCAACACCAAGGTAAAAGAAAAGTAAAGCCAAAAGTAAACCATTCCCACATGCATGTTCTAAAAGTAAATCCATAAAGTACAAAAAGGTGACTATAAAGGTATGTACCAAAGAAGAAAAGCATCAACTGAAACTGCCCCAAAGGTCCGAGCTAGTATGGTCCCACGTGGTCCCCAAAGTCCTCCTAGAAACCTGAAAGTAGTTTTATATACGTAGGGTGAGCATACAAGTACACTCAGTACGGAAGACCGAAGACTCTCATGCACAAGTGGGGGAACGTACTAAAGTCCTATGAGAAAAAGTGTAATCCAAACGCCTATCAAGGTAAAATATCCACCCAAGCCTCACTAGGGAACACTCCACAAATAACACAAGTCAAGTAATTTATATAATTGGATCACATCGATGTTTGGGTACCCCGCGCCACTTTCCCACTGGTTATTGAGACATCCTACACATCTGACCAATCTCGCCATTCTCACCGCAGTCCCACTGCCACACCCGCCCGCACACACCTGGGCCACGACCACACGCAGTCCCACTACCGAAATCCCGCCTGCAAACACCTGGGCCACAACTATCACATGTAACCATGCCTGCAAACACCTAGTCCAGAACAACCACCACCATGCTCGAAGACACCTGGGCTAGAGAATCCACTACCACGCCCGAAGACACCTAGGCCTCATCCCAAAGACACTTGGGAAACCACCTGCCGCACACACCTGGCCAACCACAACACTACCCCGCCTGAAGGTTCTTGGGATAATAATGGACCTCAGGCCATCACAACCTACCCGAAGATACTTGGGCTATCAGGGAAAGGGTGCAGAAAAGGAGCTAATAACCAGCCACTAAGAATAGTGTTGGAAAAAACACCCTCCCCCATGAAATGGGGGTGTTCGGCACTAAGTGCTCAACTTGGGTGGGGCACGAATAAGAAACACAAAACTAAAAGTATAGATATAGGTAACAAGCACTCACCCAAAGCCTAGATTTTTCTTTGGCCAACCTAAGAACACAACAGCACTCATGTCCGGGTCACAACTCACGTCAACCAAAACACATTTATCCCGTTCTTGTTTCATGTTCAGTAACAATGTTCAAGTTTATGCACTACTGGGAAACTAGTAGGCATAGGCATAAGTCCAGGAAAGTAAACAGTGAACATCAATTTAAACATTCTCTTGTAATGTTACAACAACAAAGAAAAAGTGAGATCCCCGAAGTACTGGAACCAAAAAAAACCCTGGACACTTCCCTGTGTCCCCTCCCAAAAGATTTTTCATCAACAGAGGATCCCACCCGAGTTTGTGATATAAAAAAGTACCCACCCGGTCTTAAAACTCACAACCACCGAATCCATACCAATAGGGGATCCCATCCCCAATTTCACACAACCACCGAGGGTATAAAGACAGGGGATCACATCCCCTCCCACATCTCCAGCAATCGGCCCAAAAGGAAAAAAACCAACTACCACCACCAACACAAGTCAGGGCCATGCCGGTATTTTCATATTTAAACGACTTAACACACTCCATGATTTCAATTTTCATGTGTTTTAACCAGGGTTATCACAGAAGGATTAATCTTGGTGCATCAATTAATTTGGACGAATATACGTGATTAACCAATTTACTTTTCACAAAAGGAGTTTACAACCACAAACAAGCAATTTAAAACATCAGTAGGGGTTCATTAGTGCACAAACAACGACCACCAACGACCTCTATTTTCAGAAGGCGTAAGCCAGCACAACTCAAAAAGAAGATCATAATATAAAATGGAATCAACGATCACAACCCCCCCTTCTTTATTTACAGGATTCATTCATTATATTTAACTAGGTCTGGTTTATCCAATTCTACGGAATCAAAAGCACTCCCACCAACCATGATACACAAAAGAGAGTGGCGAAGGAGAAATTCCCTACTTGTTGATAGATGATCGACATTTAGGCCGGGCACGGAACATTATGGATAACGATGCAGCGTGCCCGATGAACCAGAAGCTATTTGTGAAAATCCGCGATCGAGGAAAGGAGAAACCATGACTAACCCTAAGTTTATAAGGCCCGCGGACGGTTGAGATAAAAATGCGAAACCGCATGAGGGGCAGGGGTCATGGGTTGACATGTTTGGGTCAGGCGGTTTAAACCGACTAATTAATTCATTAACCATTTAATTAACTCTTATGGGTGTTAAGTGTCTTTAAAACGCGCTCAGCAGGTCAAAATAGGGTTTAAAACCCTATTTTCTGAAAAAGGAGCGCTACTGGAAACAACTCGACAAGGCCGGGTGACGTCGATCGGTCTCACCGAGACGCCACCCCTTTTGGACCCAAATTTTGGTAAAGGGAAGGACCAAGAGAGTCTGGGTCATCACAATAAATGGATAGGGTCACCTTTCCCATCTCAGAACAGTGAATAACAGAAAATATCTTCTCCATGGAGTTGACCCACTATTCTGCAACTAGTGGATCAGAAGATCCACTAAGCGTCGGTGGTCATTGACGCATAAAACATTCGATAACATGTTGCTCCCTCTTTGGTGAAAGAGGATGTTCCCCATTATTATGGTTATTGTTCATAACCTTAGATAATTGGGTAAGCATTGCCATTATGTTTTTAAATCCACCTCCCAAATAATTGGGGATTTCGTTTGGGCAATCGTTGCATAGGCCCTCGCAAGAGTTGTTGTCCTGATTTCTCTTGGTTCCCACCATTTTCTAAAATAGAAAAGGTTGGAACAATACATAAGTAAAAAATTCATGAATATATAAATTATTCATTTGAACAATTTATACTAAAAGCATAACATATGGGATCCCTATGTAAATACTCTTGTGTGCATATTTGTACTTAGTCTCATGCTACAGGTTTTCTCTAGGGTTCACCAATCCTAATTCCCAAATTAATTAATCCTTGCCTCAGATACCAACTATAGAGTCCCGAAATTTTCTTAAATTACTATTAAACCATTTTAAATATAAACAACATAATAGTATTACACATAGAGGATACAATGGTTTAGTGTCTTGGGAAAACTAGGACCATACATAACAATTACAACATCAAGTATAAACATTTATTTAATTTCTTCCTCTCTAGCTTCTTATTGGCACTTGTCCTCTCCTTAGTACATGTAGCCACCTGAGGATATATATCAAAAGCGGTGATCTAGAATCCTAGTAAGAGGATATATAAGAACAATATATCATGGGGTGATCATAATCATAACTTGAGAAAACGATCATGAACATGATATGAAGCATAAATATATGACTTGAAATGTGGAAATGAATTAAAATGAAACATCATGTATTAGTGGATAAATACCACACATACTTGTGAAAAAATATAGCATCTTGTTCACAAATCATTCAACAATTAATCCTGATATTCATCAAATTACCCAATGAATTGGAGTGCTGTATAATTCCGAGCACACCCTTCAGTTTGAAACATTCATATTGAGCTTTATAATTCTGGGTGCACCCATCACATCATAACATTATCATTGTCATGCTTAAAAAATAAAACACATATCAAAAATGAAAATAACTAAACAATAGAAAGTAATGGGTTTCATCTCATAATAACACATTCATAAACTTTGGGTTCCCAAAATAAAGAGGGAATAACATACATGTTCCAAGAACTGTTCACTTTTAGGGAGAAGTAAAATCTGTGTTCTTAAAAGAAGAGTTCTTTAGAAAAAAACATTTTTTTAACAAAAAAAACAATGAAAAACATGTATATCCTCTAAATGGAAAGAAAATTATGAATAAATTATATTTATGAAGTAACCATTTCAAAAATAATGGAGTGAAAGAGGGAGAACCTGAAGGATGAAAGTTGGGTTCGAGAATTTCCACTTACCATGTATCTGAATGCTTCCTTCTCTTTAATGTCCTATATAATGACATTATATTAATTAATTAGAAATTAAAGAACCATTTATACATTAATAGGGTTAATTATGATTTCATTATGTAATTTAATGTTCCTTTGGATGAAATATAGAGTCTAAAAACATTGTTCAGGGATGTTTGTTTTTATGGTTTTCTTGGGTGGTTCACTTGTATTCTTTAATTGAAGTTCGGGTAGAACATGGGTAAAAATATAGAAAGGATATTACATTTCATTAATAAAATTACATAATTTTTAATGATCTTATAGTTAATTATATTATATCAATGTAGATGAATCATTTGATAAGAATTAAATGATGATTATTTGGGTTAATTTGAGTGATTTTTAGATCATAATGATCTTGTTTTATTTTATAACTAAGAATATGGTCATAAGTTAGTTCCAAAAAATTAAATAGGAGATAATACATATACCATATTATGTTTATACCATCAAATATGGTTTCGTGTCCAGATCTAAATGTAGAAATGGAAGAAGAAACCATGTCGTTCTTGATGGAAAAAAATTAACACCTCACGAACAATGTTCTCTTTAAAAAAATAAAAGGAAGAGGGAAATGGGATTGGATGATATAATATCCCATTAGAATCATAAAATTCCAATACATGTATAATAATGTAGTCACAATACAATTCAGATGATGATAGGTGGTGGTATATCATGAAATGAACTTGAACTTTAAAGGAAATTAAAGGTGAAGAGGGAGAGAAATTACTTCTTGAAACCTTCTCTTCAGAACCACCTTAAGGGCCTAAGATTGATCTTTTGATGAGACCAGAAGATCTTGGACGTGGGGGAGGGGCTAGGGAAGGTTTTTGAGAAAAGTTTATAGAAGCCTTGGAGCTTTAGAGGTGTGAGAAAATGATGGTTTGAAGGGTGGCTTTTACAGTGGAAGGGGGAGGGGTTTCCTTAATATAAAATTAATTTGTTTATTATTTCTTCACAAGAAAAAAAATAGTGAGTATTCAATGACCAAGAATGGTAATTTTTTCAGGTGATCCAGAACCAAGTGTTCTTACATCAGTAGATCCTCATCGATGACTCAATTAATCCATTATTTAGAATTTATTGCAAATTATCAGAATCTACTATTCAAAAAAAATTCATGTATCTCAGAAAAATCCCAAAAATTTACCCCAACCATTTTTCGACGTGTAGAATCCAAAAATGAAGTCCATTTTTCTAAAATAATTTTTTTAACACTAATAGTGTAATATTTATTTTAAATCAAAATTTAATTAAAAAATAGATTTTAAAATTAAAACTGATTTTATAGTGCTTTAAAAAATTACGTAGGGTCTTATAAAATTATCAAAAAACTATAAGGCATTGATTAAATAATTTGTGAATAAATTTTATGGAAATAAATTTTCGTTTAAATTATTTAATTAGTTATGACATACAAAATACCAAAACGTTTGATAAGGTCAAATTGAAACTTTCTATGAAGTCAAAATTTTATTTAATTATTTATTGGTAATGTTACTCTTCTGTTGGATGATTTAATATTCATATGGGTCATATTACTATTCATAAGAGTATGTTATTATTCCTAAGGGTAGGTAGCTATCCAAAAAAATTATTTTTGTTTCATAAGACTCCAAAAATTATCTTGAGTACAACAGTGTATGTCGTATTTTTAAAATTCCAATCACAGAAGTGACAAACTTGTGTTTAAAGGTCACTTATCAATTATTAGTACATTACATTTTGTTTTCATGTTATTTTCTTACATAAATATAAGAAAGGAATTTCCACTTAAATACTTTGGGTCGTTACACATAGGAAAGAGTATTCCAAGAAAACCTACCATAAAAACTACTAAAAATTAAAATAAAGTTATTTTTTACTTATTTAAAATAATGTGAATATGTAGAAGGTGTTCATGGATGAGTGAAATGTGTGTGGTGGGGATACAACATGGTGATAATGTAGAAAACCCTATATCTAAAGGTTATTTCTATTATAAAAAAACATTTTGTTATCATTATATTATGTATTGAGTATTTGTATTATTGATTGTTTATAGTACTGTGAATGTGATATGATATTACCATATAATTACATCCACTAAAAAGATTTTCCATATTGGATATGTAATGTTTGATTACTTATAATCTATGCCAAGGACTATCCACTCTTATTGAATCATGAACCTAGTAAATACTTATATGAAAACGGTTATTCTAATTTAATGGTTTCAATCCGAATACATTCTCACTAATTAGAGGTGATGGATATTTATTGTATAAGAAAATATAAAATTAAAACATTAATGTTTTAAAACTCCAACTCTTAGTGCTCAAAGTCATCCTGATTGGTCATTTCAATTTGAAACATCAGGGTATATTTAATATTTTTATATCACATTATAAATTGTGTATTTAAATCATATTTACCATTTTTTACTCTACATTTTTCATAACATTTATTTCAAACAACAAATTTCCAAGGGTGGGATCATTTTCTATATTTTCAAAAAAATTAATTCAAACATCTCTAGAATATTCCATATGAATAAAATATTTAGTTTCAAATAGAGTATCTATTTCTATATAATAAATTATTTAAGGGAAAATATTCTTTTTTATAGTAGTATAACATTTCATGAAATTATAGAACATGAACCCTAGGTCTCTATCCATATTTCATAGGGTTGATTACGAGTACTTGAGGGACATATTAGACAATAGTTTTATTAATATGGTATTATATTATTATCTAATAATGGATTTAAATTTAATTATTTTGGATAATTAAATTCATAAATTTACTCATAATGAAAAATATAAATAACAATATGACATTAATGTCTAAAATAAATTACATTGTTCTATGACCCAGAGCACAATTAATCAAATATATTCTAGTGATATTACTAATGGTATTTTGATAAAACATGTGATTACACATTTAAAAATATATGAGATGTCAAAAACAATAATCTTGATTATTCATAAGGATTATAAGCATTTATATTTCATACATTTTGAATCAGTTCCACAAAATCATCAACAATTTATGATTATTAACATGTTCCAGTCACTTGATGGGAAGGTTAATTTTAATGAATAGTTATTTTAAAATATAAATATTAATCATCTGAATTAATGGGAATATATTAGTACACTTATTGATGATAAGAAGAATCTCAAAACAAATAATCTTAATGATCTCATACGATTTTCAATGCTATATGAAAATTGGTTGAAGTTAGATATACATAAAAAGAAGTGGTAAAAAACGTTTTTTACTACACCGTTCAAATTAGAAATATACATGGAAATTATATCAAGCTTTACCTCATGTAACCATTCAGATAAATGTAATGCAGATCATAGAGAAGGTGATATTTCTTGATTACAGATATGAATGAATAGAAAAATATGAAAAATATTTTTTAAAAATTTTAAAAAATTGTTTGGAAATATAATTGTTAAATAAAATATGACGAGAATGTTTCATCATATGTTACTTGAAATTACTATAATTAGATATTATATATTAGATTGTATTTTTGAATTTTTTGAAGGAATGTAAATTTTCATATGATTCTAAATGTAAAAATGACTAGAATTTTTTAAGTGAACTAATTTCTAACATAAAAGTGAGTATTAATATTCAAATAATTGTGATTTGGATAGAGAAAACATATGTATGATCAATACATTCTATTTATTAAATCCAACATAATAAAAATTCTTTTGAAGCTATGGTAACCCCTTAAAAATTTATGCTCATTTCTTTATATTCTATTTCTCTGTATTTCTATCTTTATAGGTTGAAAAAGATACTACATAATTTTAAGAATGTAAATGGATAACTATGATAACGATATAAAAAATTTTGATAATTAAAATTATAGTATTTAAAAATATACATCCATGATGAATGTAAAACCTATTTTTGAATTAACATATAATTATTTGATTAATTATGTAAAATATAAGTGTGATGTTGAATTTATAATGAATTTTACTTCTAGTTTAACTATTTTAATGCGTAAATTTAAAATATTCTAGGATAATTAAAACCATCTCTCTTATCTTTCATATTTGGTTATAGATAATTTAAAAGTTTTGTTTTAGTAAAAAAAATTAAAAAAGTTAATTTGTTTTTATTTAATTATCATATAGGTTTCACTAGAATAATTAATTATAATTGGGTAGAAATAAATAGTTTTTATCTTTTAAATATATTATTTCTAGAGAACATGTATTCATTCAACATTTTATAGTGGTATTGAGGTTGGTTTTGAAATTATTTTTAGATTCATCTTAAGGAAAAAAATCTTAGATCCAAATAATTTAGCTATATCTATTAATATAATAGTGTTTTTGAGCTGATGTTTAAAAATTTATATTTTTTTAATTTTATATCTATTTAATAATAGAATCATACCCAAATTCAAGAACATAGAAAAAAGTAAATTATAAACATTGTATTTTTAGAGAAAATGTGAAATGTCTTATAATTTTTTAACATTGATTTTTATATAGAGCCTATATATTCATTTTTATTTATACATTTGTAATATTTAATAATAATTTTATCTTTATGTCAACTCTATGAATATGTATTGTATTTGAATATAGGGAATGAAGGATATAACATCACTAATTCAGAAATAGTTCATATCAAATCTATTGATACGAATTATACTATTCACAAAACTGAACTAGAAGTCCATAAATACTAGAATATTCTTTTATATATTATAATAGTAGCTATTTATTGAGTATATCATATAATAAATGGATAATAAATTTATTGGCCTAAAATAAATATCTAATAAGGGACTTGTGATGGAACTTTCATAACATAAGTTCATTTTCCAAGATATTATGACACATTTTAATGTAGTAAAAAAATAAGTCTAAATTTAAAACAATCGGTGATGTTTTAAAATTTTTATCTCATCAGTTAGAGATGAAGGACTGCTTTGGATTATAAAATTTTAAATTTATTGGTGGAAAAAAATATGTGTGTGACTTAGTGCAGGATTACACCACGATTAAAAGTATTTTTACTGATCATAAATCATATAATCCTTCTTTGAAAGGTATTTAAGATATATTTAAAAATTAAAAAAACATCCCATTATTAGTCTCTGTAGTTATCATAGTGTAGATTTTCTAAATACAATTTTGAATCCATTTTTATTGAAAATGAATAAAACATGATATTTTATCACGAAGAACACGATGAAATTGTATTACTGTGTAAGAATATAATAATATATGAAATTATTGATAAAATCATTTTCTAATATTATTTTACTAATCATTTTATGGGTAGATTTTTTAATACTGCATCTTACACTATAACTTTATTTTCAATTCATCTAATTTTAAAGAGAACACCTTGCGAAATGTATACTGAATGAATAAAAATGAGGGTTAATTTATAAATTTTATATGAAAGATAAACATTTTGAATACTGAATTTAATTATTATCAAAATGATCTATATTATTATGAATTGGGTATTCACGTTTAACCCATTCTATATAAGGATAACCTTATGTTAAATTTTTGGTAAAATATCATTGAAATAACTATTAATATTTAGTATATAGAAGTTAATCCTTAGGGAATGCTATAATGTCAAATTATGAGAATAATATTATATGTGTTTTTTATTACCCCATTGATATAAATATGTGGCCAAAACCACTTTCATTGACTGAAATCCTTCTGTATGTTAGTATTATTAATGATAACAACATTTAATATGTGAACCAACATACTAATTTTTCCATCATCTATAAAATATTAATTAACCATATTATTTATAATATCTTTGAAGATTTAGAAAAACCAATTTGAAATATATGTTCTCTAGTAAAACATAATGATATCCATAAATTCATGTATAATTTTGAAATTAAAATTTTAATTAATTTTGTTGGTTTTGAGATCAATATAGTTTATATCTGTGAATAGATTGATCGGTTTAAATGAAACATGTTTCAGAATATGTTTTAATAATTTTAACATCCTCTGATAATAGTTGTTTAATTGTTCTTCTGAAATACATCTTATGAAAATTAATCCATAGTTCAAAATAGATAAAATAATGTTACAAAAATTTTATAATAAATAATTTTCTATATAATATTAAAAAAATTCTTCTCTAGTTCCAAATCATAAGTCTACTTTTGAAATATACCATCCCTCGCATATCATCCGAACATATCTCTACTTTAAATGGATATAAATAGTATAATTATTAATGTTTTCTAAGGATGATGTTCATATTAAAACAAACTTATATATTTGATGATAAAAAGTTTTTAAACATCTTTTTATACAAGTAAAATCAATTTAATTACATAAAATCATTAGGATACTTGTATGACAGACATTACATATTATAAATTTAAAAATAATTTTATAAATGAATAGATGACACAAATATATTTATTATAAAATCACATAACAAAAATAATATTATAAATATTTTTTTGATGAAATTTATTTCAATTTCACCTTGAAACTACTTATAGATTGATTCATAAAACATATACAATGTGAACAAAATACATATATGAAAGGTGAAATTAATTTTTTTTCATGAATTCTTAATAAATCAAAACCATAAGAGACTATTATAAATTCACTTAAATATATCTTATATCTAATTAAATAATTTTTTACAGTGTTGTTAATATTAATACATCATTGTGTAACTATTGTACGATTTATCATGATGAATCCAGAAAATCTGTAGATCATGAACACTCTATAAGTATTCCTAGAAGTCTACATTACATTAATTATTTTCAACCACATATTATGTACAATGTGTTTTTGTGTGTGAGATTCCAGGATAATCGGAAACATTTCTCACTTAAGACTATCAAATAGAAATTTTATTTTCGTAAAAGTTCTCTTGAAAAAAGGCAATTTAATACATTCATATTCGAGATAATCCTCTATATCTATTCATATACAGACTTTTTACTTTGAAGAATGGATAAGAATTTTTTTCTATATCTTTTCATTATCTAGGCTGATAATTATATTCATGGTCCAATAAAAAGAGACAATCATTTTTACATTACATGTTGATGCTTAATATTTAGTAACAATAACATATTATTCCACAATAAAATGATTGAAACACACACAAAAAATGACTTTAGAATAAATTTCACTCAATCTAAAATTCATTGTTACAATACTAGTTCCATATCATATACTATGAATCCAACACATCACTCATAATAAAACACCAAAAGTTATAAACCTTCAATTTTTTTAATATCACACCAAAAAATTGAGAAATTTTCACCATGATTATAAAAACATGTAATTCGAATTGTGATATATCTTAGAAACCATTATATTATAAAATATGGATATATGTTAGTAAATAAGGGTATAATATCTATTTATAGATCATCAAGTATTTCATTGTAGTTATTCTAATAAAATTAAAAAACACATAAATAAAGATTAGTAATTTTTTTCATATAATAACTATGATATATATATATATACATCTTTAGGTATTACTTCTATCCTAGAATACCATTGAATAAATTTTATGGTTTTACATAATACATGTTCTAGAAAAAAAAATAAATGATATATGTATCATGTGATAAATTATATATTGAATTTTAGATTGTATTATTTATATTGAATATTTTTTCCAAAATAAAACATAATATGGTTTTATTTTCTATTTTTGTTTAATAATAACACATTAATATTTACATGGATACTTTATCTCTATAATATATTATTACATAGTTGATTTTGTATTCAAAATAAAGTCATCCTATTTTAGTTATATTTTTTCTTATATAGTTTTTGAGGTTAATTTTTATTCATATGAAAAACATTATTACTCTCATGAGGCCATAAATCATTTTTTCTATTTAATTAACATTTATATAATTGTTATATAATCCAAAAGGATGATAAATGTTGTGTGGAATTGTCCACCTACAATAATATAGAAAGTATAACAAATTGTAAGAAAGGTTAAGTATAGGAGACGTTATTTTTGTTTGTTTCAGATATGGGGAATATTTTATATACTCATTTCATTTACTAGTGGGAATTGTGTTTTCATAACAAATGATAGTTTTATATTAATCATAATTATATTCAAGATACAATTGATATAATTTTTTTAAAAGGGGTGACAATTGAATCATACTCCTAAAATGTGTTCGTTTGGATCAGTTGTTTTGATTAATGACTACACACCCACTATATTACATGTGAGCACATAAACCTAATTTTTTATGATTCTTTTTACAGTTTTATATTTTTAATCACATGTCAAAAACACTTTGAATTTAAAACACACATTTTTTAAACATCCGAATGTATCTTAAACTAATCCATTTAGAAGATCATGATTGTAATTTATAATTTTCTATGGGTGACATTAGTTCTCAATCATTTCATAGATTACTATTAAAAGTATATTAAAATCAACTCCCACAAATAAGTGTATAAGGGTTTGGATAACATGTTTTGTATCACATTAATGTTATGAGTTGTGAGAGTTATTCACATAATTTTTTATATGGGATCATATGTTTTTTTTCATTTTTACCTTGCTTACTATATTTATATGAGGTTTCTTTGTAAAATGTATGTGTTTTAATTATTATTATTTTTTATTATCTTATGAAAAAAAATCTAGGGGAACGAAAGGGTACTTTAAAAAATTTATTCTTCACAAAATCTTATGGATAATTACTTAGCAAATTCTGGCCATTTGATCAAATATAATTTCTAAGGTATGATCTTGTACCAACAGAATAATTTATAAAAATTATAAGGATATGACAAATGTTTATGAATATTTACTATAATAAAATTATGAGTTTCAAAAAAAATATAAAATTTAAATCTTGGTTTTGAACATCCTGGTACATTGAATCAAAAGTGAAATGTTCATATTATAAGAACTATGATATCCTATAATCATATATTTTAGGTGTATTTTTATTTTTTTCTGAAACATAGTTCTTTTTTCATGATTTTTTATTCTAGATGTTCAATCTAACTTATTTATGTTTCTTAGGTGTTATCTTCGGGCCCTATTATTTCCATTCCACTAAAAATTTATTTTACTCTAGTTAGTTTTGATTCTATAACATTCCAAGACACTTAACCTAGAGTGAGAGAAGTCGTTTTATTTGTTAAAAAATCTATTCACCATCAAATGAACCAAGATGAAACATTATTTATATTATTACTACAATAAATTATTATATTTCTTGTTTAAATAAATATTTTTTAAACCCTGAAAAACAACATTTTAATTAGTATCCATCTAAAATTATATTATTTATTCACTTATGTAAATTATTTTTTAAATATTTTCACCAAACTATCATTTGAAAGGGGAATTAAAATTGATTTTAATAATAAATTTTTGATTCGGACACCCCATTTTTTCACTATAATAATAAAATATTTTTAATAATAATATATTTTTTGTAGTATAAAATTATTAGAAATAAATTACAAGTAATAAATAATAATAAGTAAAAATTTAATTATATTTATTTAATAATACTTATTGTATAAATAATTTAATTACAAATAATAACTAATGTAAATATAATTAAATATATAAATAATAATTATTCGTTCATATTTTAATTAATAATGATTATTAAGCATTATGCTTCGAAAACCTGTGTTTGAATTTCTATTGATAGAGAACTTCATAAGTGATGTTTTTCATCACAGTAATATATAGTCCCTAGTATAATAATTTGAGTCAGATATACAAAACCTAAATTATCCATTGTATGAAAATAATAAGCCCGTAATATAAATCATTTACGTGAAAGCACAAGATAAATGAGATAAATAAAAGGAAATAAAAATAACCACAATCCCCTTTATCATTAAATGATTATAAAGTAATCCATGGTATAATAAACTCCAAAAAATAGATATAATGTTCATGAAAATAACAATACTCAGTATCCCAGCACGTGCCTTGCCACATTAAAATCATTACAATTATAAGAAATTGATATGGTAGATTGAAATATATCTATAAAAGAATATATTCATATATATGGGCTTAAATGTAATCAATATATACACAACATTTTGAATACTTATTTTCATTTATTTTTAATTTAATAAAATCACTAAAACCCATACTATCGGCCTTTATCCCATATTTAATAGAAACATTGATTTTGAGTTCAAAATTGAAATCATATTATGTGTATATTTTTAAATATTTTTAAGAAATTATTCTAAATGAATGAAAAATAATAAATAAAAATTATCATATAACATTAAGACAAGAGAGAAGAAGTAGAAAATATTTAGAAATAAGTAGTCAACAGAATAAAAATAAATAACACTCCTTAATTTGGGTAATCCTAAAATTATAGGTAGTTACTAAAATTTCAATTTGGTGACACTGTAAGGAATTTATTTGGAATCATCTATCATCCTATCGATGAATCTATTGTGTCTATAACGAACCATGATCCTCTAAACTTTCTTCAATACTGGAACAACTATCTATGGTCACTAACGCCACATGGTATATTGTAAACCTCATTGCGACTATATTTAAATGTCTCCCATAAATCACTATGAGGTCTAGGATCCACATGTATGATAATAAATATGATGTAAAAAATAGAAATATCAATACAATACAAATAATTCAAACACATATCACCTCATATTCCCTCAAAAAAACATCCTTGATATCATTTGATCAAAATAGAAAATATATCCCTTGGTTTAAAATGTACTTAAAAGAAACAACATATTTTCTCCTATTGGGGAACTATTTGATAAGGGGATAATGGTGTTAATACACAGACACAAAATTTATAAAAAATTAATATTTAAAAATAAGCCTTTATTGAAAAGGGATCTGGATGGAAATCCGTTTTCTATGCATTCTAAATTCTTATATCAAACAATTCATTAAAATCAATCCTTTGAAATAAAATTCCATACATAATATTTTAAAATATAAGCCACCTTAAAACATTGAATATTAATTAATGTAATAGAAAATTAATTTTAAATTCTTAAAATAAAAAAACATAACATTCCATATTAATTTATGACCAACCATGTAATATTCATTGGAAAAACTAAAAAATAAAAAATAATATAAATGTAAAATTAACTTTTTTATTACAAGTACCACTATAAAACCATATTAAATAAACATAAAAATAAATTTTAAAAATCATAACACCTTTATTAATAAAATAAAATTTTCAAAGGGCCATTCAAAATATAAAATTTTCATCCAAAGTGTAAAAATACAAAATAAAAATATCATGTTTTGATATCTTGAAAACATCATCAATGACGAGAAAAATTTAGAGAATGATTATTCATTGAAATAATTCATTAATATATTGAAAACTATCGCTGAGAATTTTAATCATTAATTAATCACCAAATAATTCAATTTTTATTAAATTTAGGTATTCATAAATGGAAATACCTATATAATATCATAATAGGATGGCCTAAAATGTTTCACCGTCAATGGTGACCTCCCATGAAATGATTAAGGAATCCACCCAAACTCTAAACAAAAAATTAATTATTAAAAATCAGGTGAGTAAATTGAATGAGAGTTTGGCAAAGTAAAACAACGATAGAGGTAGCTTAAATATTTAGTAGAAGATGAATAATGGGAGGATGAAAAATTACTTTATGGAATCATCCATGAACCCCGAATAATATGTAAAGAAACACCAAATGGAGAAGTTGTCTCAAGGGGGAAGATGGGCTTGGAAGATAGGGTATTAGACATGGTGTTAGGCATGCATAATATGGAAGGATGAAGTGGAATAGATTCAAGGATTTTACGAGATAAATAAATAAAACAGTAAAATAAAATTTTCAAATACCGGTTGACCCGAATGACTTACCCATACATTTTCCATCAAAATTGGTAACCACGCAGTAGCCACAAAACACCCAAAATAATTATCACAATGTTAATCATAGGACCCCACTTGATTAATATAACTATATGAAAACCGTTCCAAATGATATTTTTTTATGAATAACCATATAATATAGTTTCAAACTAATTTTCAAAACCCTGATGGATAACCTTATAGCCCCATTAAAAGTTTACAGTTTCAATCCAAAAAATATAGCCAAAATTATTGTAACTTGAAATAATATTTCAAAAAAATAAAAAAAATAAAACGTTGATATGTGTTAGGAATCTAAACATATCACTTTCTACCCTTTATAAAAATTTGAATATTCATTGAATAATCCAAAGTAATTAAAACTAAAACATCCCATGAAAGAGTTCAGAGATACGTACAAAGAGATAAATTTCATAAACTAGAGTAATCCCAAAATATAACCACTCTTCAATACTAATTATGTAAATCCCAAAAAAACTAATATTTTGAAGTAGAATCCAACCAAATAAGAAATGAAGAAAATAATTTTCTAGCACCATAGCATCTTATTTCTTCCAAAATATTAACATATAATCTATAATGTGGGCTCAATGGGATAACCTGACACTAAAGTATACAACATCATGAAAACATTCTTCAATAAATAAAATATAAGAAACTATAATTCATGTATCTGTTATACCAAAAATATAGTAATCAATATCAACTCGTTGTACATAGAATCCAAAAAAATAATTTACAAAAGAAATCTCCAAAAATTATGTCAACAAATAAAAACATGTGATTTTTTCCTTGGGCATCATACTCAGTCATATAAATTAGTAACTCAAAATCACAACATATTCTCATTGAAAAAGCATAAAATAATAATCAACACCTCCGAGATCACAGCCTAAACGTAAAATCACCAACCCCAATTATCACATGCCTTATTCATCCAAAAACACTACCACAAATAATACTCATCTCAAAAAACATCTAATGAATATATATGAATCCAAAAAAATTTCTCTTCCAAAAATTAATGAATGAAACTTGAAATAAAATTATGATATCATCAAAAAAACTCATATTACGTCCTCAATAAACACCAAATGAGAATTAAATAAATAGAAAACTACTAAATGAAAACACACAAAACATAAATTATATAAGTGTAACCATAAATAATTTTATAAAATCTCAATAATCATGGATTTAAATAACCAAATAAAAGAAACACGTCAATAACAAAAGGAAAACCAAATTCTATGGTGAACCATGATCACTACACAAAAAGAATGATAATGAATCATAGAAATAAATATTTTGTCCTTACCACTCAATGATAAGCCACGTTAGGTCCACTAATGATTGAAATGATTATTAATAGTTATGTTTCCCACAAAAAAATGATCAACCCTAGAATCATAAAATACATATTTTCTCACACACTTTAAGAGAGGACGAATTCAAATAATAAAAACATAAACTCAACTAGTTTTTATCACACACAGTGAACAAATATGACCCATTAAACATGGGAAATTCTAAAATAACAAATCTAATAAAACTTAGCATATAATATTTACAAAATAAAAAAATATCATTTTACCAAACTCGTATACATGAAATCTACTTTAAAATAAAACAAACCCTTTCTTTTTTAACCCACTCCCCAACCCAAATTTTAAATTCCTTTCACTCTTATTAAATCATTTATATACATATATTATATTCCATGAAATGATTTTTTTAAAACCCATATATGGGTCAAAATATCCTATATTAAAACCATTCGTAGTGTTCAAAATAAAATCACTCTCTATAACTGATTTTAAAATCAGTTAGTCTTAAAAATAATTCAAAAGGATTTTCAAAAAAAATTCTCATTTATAATTAACGTTTCTAAAATCACTAAAAACTATTTTTAAGATCATCAATTCCTAAAATTCACCTTCTATATGAAAAAAGGGTTTTTAAATTTCACATAAGTGAAATAATACAAAAAATTATAACTATATCAGCATCATATCACAAATCCTACATGAATCACTTCTCAGTAATCGAAATCACTCAAGAATAACCTTTAATGGGAATACAAAACTAATCATGATAGTACCCCTGGTTTTAAAGACAATGGTCTAGTCACACAATAATTACTATGATATCTCATGATAGATAATCTAGTAACTACCCTATTTATCATGTCATGTAATCCAACCTCCCATGACTAATCATATTTCCATTATCTCTTAAAAACATTAACTAGCACCCAAGGTATCTAATCATGAATTTGTAGATCAATACATAATCAGTGATAATAAAATAAATTTTCTAACAAAAAAACAATTCAGAACACCCTATTTTAACTTAAGCATCATCATGAAGATTATTGATCATAAAGCCACTCACGATCAGCCTTTTAAAACCTAATGTAGGATCCTAACATTTGGGTGTAATTTATATAGTTGAAGGGAATCCTTGATGACCCCGATCAGTTGAAAAGAATCACTAGAATAAAATAAAATCACTGGGTCTAACATCAACCAAGAATTAATTCAAAATAGATATTATAAATCTTTAATTTTTTCTAATTTTTTTAAAATTTAGTCATCTATGTTAAATAATAATATTATATAAAACTAATATATATTTAAGAAATATCCCTTTAATATGAATAAATACCTATGCTTAACCATAAAAATCAAACACCAAGTTAGATCCCTCCAATCACCCCCAAAATCCTTCAAAATTTTGAATCTTTCAAATAACCTAGTCTCTATATAAATATTACAATCCTAAAAAAATTAAATTAGTAAACAATTAATTTAATTGGAACACTAGGAGAAGAATTATATGAAAATAAAAAAGGAATTTCCAAAAATAAATGTAACATACACCAGAATTTGAAAGGAAAAAATTATACCGAATAATACAAAACACATTCCCTTAATCATTTTCAATTGATGAGTGATCCATAGCTAATGAAGATCCTGAAAAAGATATATAATTGGCATGAGACCAAAAAATAATCAGTAGGCCAACAACCTCAATTCCACATGGTGAACATTTTATTGCAAAACGATTTTAAGCTACTTCAAAAAATATGAAATATATTACCATATATAAGTTCATAAAATCAATCAACATATATAATACATTTTAGGGATTTCATTTCTATTTTTTTTAAACGGAACTAACATGATAATACCAAATTACCCGGATTTAACCCAAATTTTAATGAAAATTTAATTTTGAATAAACTATTTAAATAAATATTTAATATCCATTTTAAAATAATTTAGTGAATAAAGATAAATTTATAAACAATAATAAATAAATACATGATAATCACAAGAAGAAGAATGAAAAAAGTTTCATTTTTATATGTGCCAATTAAATAAGAGAAATCAAGGTATGAACATCAAATAATGTGTGTAATTTGGTAAGGATATGGAATTTATATAAATATCATGTGGTGACCCTATATATTCCTTGTTCAGAACCAAATTTATGACTATCGATAAGGTTCCAAAATATATAAGAAACACAACTTCTCTCAATTATCCTCGCAGTTTAGAAAACCCATTATTGCCTCTTACACCATAGGGGATCCATACTATCTAATAGGTAAAATATCGAAATGACTGTATAACACCCCAAGGATTTAAAAATAACAATAAATTAAAGTCATTTATCTTTTTTTATTAGAAATTTATATCTAACCTTTAAAAATAATTTCCCAGCTTCTATGTTTTGAATATAAAAAAACAGTCATCTACAAATTTGATTTGTATGTTATTTGTAGACTAATAGAACCGACCTGAATTTTTTTGAATAGTAAACTACCCTTATGAATTGTAATATGAATATTAATGTGACCCTAATGAATAGTAAAGTGTCTTATTATTTTATTTTCTTTAGGTTATAAGATAATGAGATGTTGATTAATTTTTCATGGTGTTAAAAATGATTTTTAGATTTAAAATTGCTACTTTTGAATAAATTAGGATTTTATGTAAAAATTAAATTAATAATATTTATAAAATTATTTTCAAAAAATGGTGTTCTTTTTTGAATTCTACATGTCAAAAAATGGTTAGGGTGAATTTTTGGGATTTTTTGGAAATAATTCAATTTTCAGTTAATCATAAAAATACAGTTTTGAGTTTCTGTGTGTTTAAGAACATCGTTAATTATATAATAATTGTGTAATAATTTTGGTAGGCATATTTATAGTAAAATTAGAAATGAGGTGTCCCAAGTGGACAATACCATGGGAAAATACCACGGGCATGCCTGTTGTTGTTAAAATATCACTAATGAGGTGTCCCGTGGAAATTAATAAAAAAACTTCCCTCACTTTTTCTATAAATACCATCCCATTCCTTCATTACTTTCATTACAAATTTATCCTCAACTAGATCTGGTCCTCATACCTCTTTAATAGTCCTACCATGGTTTCCTCAATATTCCAAGGTCCCAACCACCATGTCTTAGGAGTTACTCAACAAGGTAAAAGAATTCTCCACTTCTTTCTTTACCCATTCAAGTTATCATTTATGGGGTATAACATTCAGGATTCCATACCATGTTATTATTTCTATTTTACTCTCTCTATATATTTTATACTGATTAATTTCTGGATGGTTGAACCATATCCCCTCAATTTGTAATGTTTTCTAAACCCATTTTTCATTGTTGTTGGGATGTTGATTTTTCATAAAGGATTTCTCCACTATTCATTTATTTTGATTTTTCATTATATTCATATTCTTTCCTCATATCCCCACAACCAGGAGGCATAAATAATCTATTATCTTAAATATTATGGATTTAATCATGTTAATGAAAGATTCAACATTATACTTCTTCTCCTCTCACACTTATTGATGAAATAAAAACAGCGTCTGTGATATGTCGATTTACTGACATCGTGGACGATGTGATTTCAATTTTTTTATATAATTCAAGACTGGTCAAGATATAATTTTTTAGTTGAACCAGATTATAATTTATGTATTATATCTTATATAAGGTTTTGGAATTTTTGTGAACATGTGTTATTAATTTATAAAATAGAATGGGTTCATTTTTATCAATGAATCGCCAAAATGACCTAAAAATCAATACTGTTTTAACTTATTAATCATCCTCATGTCATAATTCAAAATGATAAATGGTACAATTTGTTGTTCTAGAAATATTTAAATATCATTCCATTCCAATTCTGGGGTATCACTTCCAATCATTATGAATGTCCTTCATAATCCAATCATGGAAACCATGTAAAGAACACACCTGAAACAATGTAAATAACAAAATGATACTACAAATGTGTTGAATAAAGATGTAGAATGATCATATAAGGTGTTATAAACATGAATATTTTTTATTAATACATTAATAACACAATTTTAACCATTATTCAAGAGGATTAAACACTTTTGATGTTAGAAGAACCTTGGGTATTGGAATTCTTAATTCAATTTCCCTTATTTGGGTTAACAATCTTCTTTATTCATTATGTGGTATTAAGATTATTGGTGAGAGAAATTTCTGTTTATATTTGGTTTCAATATTTTTATTTACAATGTATTTACATATCCATTCAATTCTATTAATTCTCACTGCAATTATATATTAAGGTACTTTCCCTTTAAAATCCTTTTTAAAACTATTGTTAATAATTTTCAAAAGGATTGTTTTTTATATGTAAATGGAATGAGTGGTTTCTCCTGATTTCAACATACATTATTACCATGATATGTTCCTTAGAAATTATTTATATTTTATTGATCCCATTATAGCTCTTGATATGTTGGGTTGAGCCCATTATAGATCAAGATATGATGGGTTGAGTCCATTATATCTTAAGATATGACGGGTGAGCCCCATTATAGCTCTCTGATGCATTGGGTACACCAGAGATGGAAGTTGGCCAAAAGGTAAGTAAATGTGTAAAGGTGAATTTAATATTGATATGTAAAATATGTCCCAAGAAAAATACAAGATGTTTATATTCATATGAGATTTTATGATTATGGGTTATATTGGTTGTTATGTTATCACATGACTAAAATTTTCTTTCATTAAATCCCTTACTGAGTTTTATATTCATCTAAATATTTTAAAATAATTTTCATAGCATATATGGATTGGTAATAGAAATAAGGGAGTAGCGATTTTTGATATGGAGTGTTTCTAAATAAATCATGTTATAAGGATTAATGTTTTATATTTTGAAAATAATGAAATTTTTTTGTAGTAGTATCCTTTTTGTATGAACATGGTATTTTATGTATGTACGATATCCTAGTTCCTTAAAAATGTAAACCCAAAAAATCATCATTATTTTATAATGTATGCTCTTTTCTAAATTTCAACATTAAGTAACGTTTTAAGGTCAGGTCATTATAATTAGTATCAAATGATGTTTTACATAACTTTAGGGGTTAGGATGTTGTTAAAAGAATACAATAAATGATATTTAACCTATTGTAATTTAAAATGTTATATAATTTAAGGATTACCATGTTGATTCATCTATGTTATGCCTATACAGAATGGTTTTCCACTGAAGAAGCATGGAAGCTGAAGTAGGAAGAAAACAAGAGGTTGATGTCTGTAAGAATCTACTGTATAGAATGGTTAAATCAGAACTGAGAATATTGTGGCAGTAATGGAATATTTTAGTCAATAAATAAATGGTGTTTTTATCAATGATAGAGAGGAACATGAAATACCATGAAGAATCATGTCTCTTGTGGAGAATTTTTTTAGGCAACATCCTCTAGTATTTCGTGGAACCAAAGATCCAATGATAGTCACAGGATGTATCAATTCCCTAGAAAGGATATTTGATTTCATGGGATATTTGGAACATCAAAATGAAATAGTATCCATTTATCATTTGGAAGGTGAATCCAATCAATGGTGGTCTCTGGTTACGAATATTAAAGAAATTTATGATCCTCACACTCTGGAATGGGATGATTAGGAGTCTTTTTCTGGAAAAATAATTTCCCAAAATTGTTCGACTCAAAATGGAGAAGAAATACATTGAATTGAAGTAGAAATATGATGATTTAATGGAATTATATAATGACAATGTTACAATACTGGAATGTTTCGTAACATATTTTACTCTAGATTTTTATACCAAAATTAATAGATATTACCCTAATTTGAAACTATTTTTTCAAGGATATTTTTCATCACGAGAGTTTAAAATCTATGAGAAACTTGTTCGTTGAGATGAAAAAGTAGAGATATAGTTTTCTAAATCATATTTTCATCATGATGACTATAATAATTGGTTATGTTGGAAGTCTTTGGGTAAGAATTAATCAAAAAAATTTGAGGAAAGAAAATCAATTTCCCCTCTTATGAAGAGTGAGGTAAAAGGAATATTGGTGAATGTATTGTAAATTATGGGAAATGATATCATTGTAGAATTTTGGGACACATGTCTTGTGAGTGCATGGAAAATTATCAGAATATTAATATTATATCAATGGTGAGATTCTTTAACTATAAGTAATTTGGTCACTTTGATAATGTTTTTCGGAAGCTAGTCACTCAAGTAGGGAATCAACAAAGATGGATGTTGAAGGGTTTGGTAAAATCATTTGCAACCACATCAGCAGATTTTCGGATATCAAATGAGGTGGTGCCAGGTACATTTCTTTTCTTTACATATTTAAAAAATGTGTTGTTTGATTCAAGGTATACACATTCCTTTATTTCTACGAAATTTTCTAAAAAATATGGAATTCAACCTCATAAAATGAAACCAGATCTCATGGTAAAAAAACTGAAGGAAATGTTTTATAACAATTATAATAATCAACCCAACCTTGGGTGTGAAAATATTTTACCTGAAAACCATGTTTCTTTCCCTATAGTATAGATTCATGTTATTTTGGATATGGACTGGTTTTATTTTTATCATACTAAGTTAGATTGGAGTGAAAAAAAAGATGTTTTTTAAATAGAATTTCAATTTGTGTACATGAATGAACCAATACCATAAAAAACATATCCACAATCTAAGAAGCTAATGAAGGATGGAAATTAATGTTATCCTGGTCATATTTGTTAAGATAAAAGTTCATCCTGCCAAAACAAAGTGGTTGGTGAATAGCCCAGAACAACAAATGTTACAGAGATTCATAGTTTCCAAGGATTAGAGGGTAATTACCAAGAATTTTTAAAAACATTACACAATTATCTAGTAATCTATTTATGTTATGAAAAAGGGGTTAATTTATTTGGAGAGAAGAATGTGATGTTTGTTTTCCAGAACTGAAGAAGTGATTGTTCAATGATCATGTTTTGGCCTTGCCTTCCCAAAATAGAGATCTTTTCATATATTATGATGATTCATTGAAGGGACATGGTTTTGTTCTAATGAAGATTGATCATGTAATTTCTTATACATCAAAACAACTAAAACATCATGACTTTAATTATACCACAAATGATTTCAAATTTTATTCTATGGTTATTGCTATGAAAAATTAGAGGCACCATTTATACAGATTCAAATGACAAATATATACTGAAAATTAAAGTCTGAATTATATATTAATTCTGGATGAAGTAATAATGAGGAAGATAAGATAAATGAGACTGATTAGGAATATGATTGTACGATCAATTTCTATCAATGAAAATCAAAAAAATTGTTAGATTCCATGATTCGAAATAAAACATGCATCATTAACCATGTTACCTTTGGATTGCGATACCTTGATTAATGATTTGATAAATTTTGGATTAGAAGTGGTTGGTGTAGGGAACACATCAGTTTTATTTCAGGTTTTAGTCTATTCATCACTATCAGAAAAAATTAAGAAAGCACAAAATAAAGACCATGAGCTATATGAAAAAGAATAATTGGTTAAAATGGGTAAGTTTCAATAATTTAACCTTGATAACGACTGTGATTTATGATTTGGAAGAAATTTATGTATGCCTTGTGATTCCTAGTTAAAGAACTATTTGTTGTGTGAAACTCATAATTCTCCATTTATAGGTCATCCAAGAAGTACTAAGATGTACATAGGCCTTCGAGAGTATTACTGGTGGGATGGAATGAACATGGATATTGCAGGATTTACTTTTAAATGTCTGACATGTCAAAAGGTAAATACAGAGCGGCTGTTACCGAAGTGGGTGCTTCAGCTTTTTCTAGTTCCAGTGAAAAAATGGGAGAATATATCCATGGACTTCATAGTCGAACTACCTAAGACATCTCGAGGTAACAATGTGATTTAGGTTATTGATGACTGATTGAAAAAATATTTACATTGTCATTATATTTGAGATACAATGTCGTTGGATCAGATTTGTCGATTGTACCTCAAAGTGATTTTCATGTTACATGTAGTTCCTCTTACCATTGTATCATATTGGGATCCTATGTTCACTTCTAACTTCTGGGAGGGCCTTTAGAAGTAGTTAGGCATAGAATTAAATTTTAGAACAATTTATCATCCTCGATTATATGGGTTGTCATAACAATTGATTCAAACATTTGTGGATAAGCTTAGAGCATGTTCAATGGACTACCAGGGAATTTGTGATCAACATCATTCCTTAGTGGAAATTTCTTATAATAACAGTTTAACTCCAGTATATAGAGGCGACGTTTTGAGGCATTGTATGGGACGAGGTGTTGATCTCTAGATTTTCGGGATGATGTTAGTGAAAGGAGGTTGATGGGACTAGAATTATTAACGGAAGTGGCTAAGAAAGTGATTATGATTTAGCATCACATGAGGATGGCTAAGAACAGTTAGAAATGTTGTGGAGTTAACAGATGGAATGATTTCACTTTTGAGGTAGGTGACCATGTTTTCATTAAAATCCATCCTTGGAAAATTGTGATGTGTTTTAGTAATAAAAGAAAGCTAATTCTATAGTTTATCTATCCATTCATAAATTTGGAGAATGTTGGAGCAGTTGGATATCGAGTAGCTTTACCTCTGAGTTTATCTCAGGTATAGAATGTTTTTCATGTTTCAACGTTGAGAAAATATGTGGCAAATTCATCTCATGTCTTTAGCCCAGAAATAGTTCAGATGGAAGAGAACCATTCTTGTGAAGAGAAACTAGTTCATATTTATCATCAAAGGGAACCAGTGTTGCAGAATAAGGTTATCATCCAAGTAAAGGTTTTTTGGAGAAACTTCATGGTTGAAAAAGAAACATCAGAATCTGAAAATTCTATTAGATAAAGGAACCCTCAAATTTTTAATGAGTAAAAAAATTCTGAGGAAAATTTTTCCAGAAGGTGGGGATAATGTAAACCCAAAATATTTTAAAAAATAATAAATTAAATGAATGAATCTTTTTGTTATGTAGATATTTATATCTATCCATTAAAATTAATTTTTTAGCTTCTATGTTTTTAATTTCAGAAAAAGGACATCTAGAATTGTGATTGAAATGTTATTTTCAGTATACTGGAACCGAAATGATTTCTATTGAATACTAACCAACCTTTATGAATAGATATGTCATTATTAATATGACCCAAATTAATAGTAAATTTTATAATTATTTTATTTTCATAAGTATATTAGATAATGATATGTTGATTTATTTTTCACGGTGTTAAAATATGTGTGATAGATTTAAAATTGTAATTTTTGAGTTTATATTAGAATTATACACATTGAAAAATGGATAGGGTTAATTTTGGGGATTTTTCTGAAATAGTTGTATTTTCGGTTAATATTAAAAATAATTTTTTGAGTTTTGGTGTGTTTAATGACATCATTATTGATGTAATTTTTCTGGTCAACTTGTGTACAGTAAAATTAGATATGATAATCCCAATAGGAATGTACCATTGGAAAATACCATGGGAAATCCCATGGTTTTTCCAATACCACAAATAAGGTGTCCCTTGGAAAATAATAAAATATTCCATGACTTTTGATAAAATACCACACCATTCCTTCATTCCAATCATTATAAATTCATCCATAAAAATATGTGATCTTATTACCTCCCTAGTAGTCCACCAAAGGTTTCCTTAATCCCTCAAGGTTCCATCTTTGATGTCTTAGTAGTTAAACTATATGGTAAGAGAATTTTGAACTTATTTCCTTTTTCATTCACGTTTCTTTAATGTGCTATAACATTCATTTTTCAATAAATTTTTATTATTTACATTTTATTCTATATCTATAATGTGTTATGATAACTTTTTGTATTGGTGACCCCTGTCACCTCTCTTTTTAATGCTTTCTAAAACCATGTTGCAAAGTCGTTAGGCTGGGGATTTTTTGTAATAGATTTTTCAACTATTCTGTTATTTCTCGTATCATTATTTTCTTATCATTTAATCATCACACAATATACCATAGTCTTTAATGATCTAGTATCTTATATATTCAAGATATAAATATTCTTATGGAATACTCACCATTATACTTCTTCTCCTCTCTAACTTAATCATGAAATTAAAACATCATTTGTGATGTTTAGATTTACCGACATCATGGATGATGTGATTTCAATTTCTACTGCATCCTTAATGATAGGTCATGAAATGATTTTTATGGTTGATTCAGATTATAAATTATGTAATATATCTTATATAAGGTTTTGTAAGCATTTTTTACATATTTGATTAATATATAATACAAAAGGAGATCATTAAGATCAAAGAATCACCAATGTGACCTAAACAAATATCATTAATGTTTTAACTTATGAATCATCCTTATGTTAGATTTAAAATTGATATACGATATAATTTATTGTTCTAGAAATATGTAAATAACATTCCATTCCAATTCTATAGTTTCAGTTCCAATCGACAAGAATATCCGCCATGAACTGATCTTGGAAACTATGTAAAGAACACACCCACAACAATGTAAATAGCAAAATATTATTGATAAATTAGTCAAATGAAGTTCCAAAATGATCATATGAGGTGTTATAAATATTTAAATGTTTCATTAATTTAGTAATAACACTCTTTTAACCATTATATAGTAGATTTATACACTTTTTATGTAAAATTATCTTGAGGTATGTGAATTCTTAACCCAATTTACATTCATTGGGTTAACAGTCTTCTTTATTCATTATGTGGTATTAAGATTATTGGTGCGATGAATTTTTTTCTATTTTGTTGAAATATGTGTATTTAAATTGTATAAACATATCCATTCCATTCTATTAATTCTCACTCTATTTATATTTCAAAGGAAATTCCATTTAAAATTCTTTTGAAAACTATCTTTAATAAATTTCGAAATAATTTCTTTTTATATGTATATGGAATGATTGGTTTCAACTGATTTCAAGATACTTGGTTACCATGATATTTTCCATAGAAATTATTTCTATTGGGTTGATCCCATTATAGATCTATATATTTTGTAATGACCCCATTATATCTCAAGATATGACGGGTGATCCCCATTAGAGCTATTCAATGCATTGGGTACTCCAGATATGGATGTTTTACAAAAGGTCATTCCACGTGTAGGGGTGAATGTAATTGTGATATGGTGATGATGTCCTATGCTAATAACCTGATGTTTCTATGGATATGAATTTTTATGGTTATGGGTTTTATTTGTTTATATATTATATATTGACAAACTATTTCATTTAATTTATACCTTACTAAGTTTTATACTTATCCAATGTTTTTAAAAATATCCCAAGAGATAAGGATGTGTAAGAGAAATAAGGGATTCTTTATGTTTGATATAGAGACTTTCTATAAAAATAATGTTTTAAATTTCATTTTTTATATTTTAAAAAAATGGATACTTTTTTTAGTATTATTCTCTTAGTATGAATGTGGTATGTTATGTATGTACGACATCCAAATTCATTAAAACACTAAACATGAAAAGATCATGATTATGTAATAATGTATGTTCATGAATAAAATTTATTATTAAGTAAAATTTTTAGTTCGGGTTTTTATAGAATATCATCCATTAGTGAAATGCCAAGGATCCAATTATATGTCAATAAATACGATTTGAGAAATTATAAGTACCAATATAATATTAATAAACAATACTAATCTCACCTCATTCTTCATCAAAAAAATAAAAGATAACTGATTCATTCCAACAAAAACTTTGGGAATTCTCTGTGGGAAAATCAAAGTCAATGAAATAATCACTATCACTCCATTTGGGAGAAATTCAAGAAGAGGCTCAAGTGGGCCTCACTAAAACACACACCATTTACAAAACAATTCAATATTACAAACAAGTCCTTATTGAAAATGTATCAGGATAAAAATCCATTTAATAATGGTTTGAAAATTCTTTTTGAAAATATTCTTTTAAATTCACACCTTTTAAATCCATTTAATATCATTATTTCAAAAAACCTACTACCTAACAAAAATTATAATCCAAGGAAAAAATAATTTATTTTTCATTTATAAATATCACCATATTAGATAATCAGATTATAATTTTATTTTTTATTCAACAGGGACCAAATCATTTGAAACCCTAAAATTATATTTCATCAAACATTTAAATAATTAATTACCACTTATATTCATCAATAACTCATAGAATACCATGTAAAAACATTTCAACAATATATATTAAAACACATAAATCCATTAAGAAGTTAAAAATTATTTTAAAAGTTTCATTTTCTAAATATTATTTAACTACTATAGTGGAACACTATTTAAAACTAAATTTTAACATATTCTAAAATCTTTAAAACAAATATGTAATGACGTGAAAATACAGTATAATATGATTCTTACTTCATATAAAAATTAATTATATTAAAAATATTATTGGGAAACTAAAACAAAAGGTTCATCCAATAAATTCCATAGATCTAAACATAAAAAGTTAAACATGGGAAAAACAATAATCAATTATTGATGATTATCTAAAAAGAATGACCTATGAAAAATAAAAATAATAAACATATAAAGAACCCACATGAAGCCTAAATAATTTAGGACCCAATCATAATTCGATCAAACACATGACCAAGTGTTTACCGCACCAAAACTATGATTTGGTAACAATAAATCATTTTGAAATTGAGAAGACATGTAATGTGAATCTTTACCTAGAATAATTTATCATAATACATGATAATTCCACAAATAAATGCATGTGTTATTGGATTCCATAAGGTAGAGAGTTCACAATGAAGGGTATCTCAGATAATGGGGTGGCATTTACGGCCTGGGGGAGAGGAGACAAAATATATGTAGGGGACTAAATAATTTAAGAAAAGATAAAATAAAATATCAAAATTTATGGAAACCCAAAAGGTTTACTCGCATGTCTTATCAAACTCTACAATTATTGTATAATGGACAGCAGATTCCCTAAACAAACATCACATAATTATTCCATGTAAATTACATGGTTAAACCAGTTGTGTGATAAATATGTAAAAAAATTACAAATATTTAACAAATCTATAGTGTTTTAATGCTTTTCCAAATGGAGTTGGATAATTGTGATGTCTCATTAAATTTTAAAAAATTCAATCCTAATAATTTCTGAAACACAACGTAACTCGATATATTATTTAAATATATAATATTATAAATATTAAAATTTCAAGTTGTGCTAGACTCGCATAATAAAAGGAAGGATGTTTGAGACATTAGGAGGTTTGAGGATCATAGACTAAGAATGAGAAATACTATATGGGATATATCAATGAGATTAGTTGGGGTCATGTTTTTACACTTCAGAATGAAGATATCGAGGATTCTGATTGGACAAATACCCACACTCCCAGATCTAATCCTATATACATATTAATAAAAAATTATTCTAAAATTATATAATATATTAATATGATTACTTTCATAAATTTCAATATTTTATACATTATATCTAATCACACAATACCAATAATCGATGTGGTAGTATTTTGAATTTCAAAAATAGAATAATATTATTGTAGGATAATTCTGCATATTTATCCATAATCGAACCCCTTTTGAATCCATTATAAAATTATTAAAACTTATATTAATATTCTAAATTGTGGGAATATAATCATAAGAAATTATTAATCTAAAAAAATAAAGAAACTGTTATGACCTTGTTGTCATGGTCAATATCATAGTCATAAGAGAGAAAATTATAAATGAAGATATATCTAACTAAAAATTACATTTAATAATATGATTTTTACATATGTAACTGTCTGAGGATATGTAATCTCAAATAAACAAATATATTTCATGGAAAACATGTATAGAATCACGAGACATTAATAATCATCCATTGATAATAATCATAAGAATATAACAGAAATATATTTTATAACCATATAAACATGAAATTTTATACTAATAGAGAAAGAATTATAACATGATTATTATGTAACAATGGGAATGGGACAACAAATCATGTAATCTATTGGACATAGGCTATGACATGTGTTCCCACATTGGGTTTAGCTATAAACCATGTAACCTCATGGCCATGTGAAACTACACATGTCCCCTATTGGTCTTCGGTTAGTACCCATGTATGATATTAGTCTATTGATATTATCCAAATACCCTCATGGGGTTGATCATATATAGGTGTACCATCATGGGAATATTCTACAAATTATGTAACACCATGGTCTTTGGGTACACCATACGTATATTTTATTACTTCATCAGAAATAAAGAATCAGTCCATATATTTTATGGAGATATAGGATCCCACCCATAAAGTTATTTTTCACTTTTAAACCTCAATTTCACATCACATTAATGGGATTGATATTAAATTAAATTCACCCACTTCTATAAATTGAAATGTAAAAAATGAGTTCAATATTTTGGATTAATTTTTTTTATTATACAATAATTTCAAGATAATTTTTTACCAAAATTAATAATGAAAATAGGGAAAATTAATTAACACAATTATGATACAAAAGGGCTTACCTTTGGTTAAAATAAAAAAATTCTTTTTTGAATGTACCAAAACATGTATATATCATATTTTATGCAAATATTTTAATAATATTCTCAAAAATTCTCATGAATGGTAATTTATAATCTTTTTTCTTATGAATGACTTTATTAATCTGGATTTGTTCGGGAAATTTTCATGTAGATTCTATGTGGGTTCTTTTCCCCCAATTATAAATAGACACTAAAAACCATAACATATTAACACTTACAAAGCCACATAGCCCATAAAAACCTAGCCAAATACCTTTTCATTATCATTATCCATGTTCTAAAGCTTCTAATTCTACCAAAATACCAACACCAAGGTCCTTAATAATATATCCAAAGTTGGGGGTTACAAGCGAGGGTAATTTTCTTCACTAATATACTTATTTTAATACTTTTTTTCACCCTCAATTATATCATAAAACTGAAAATATAATATATAAAATATCTCTTAAATAATGAAATTTTATTATTTTGATGTAATAACCTTCAACCATTTCCACTTCCATCAAATGGGATTCAAAAAACATCATTTGTGTGTATGGTGGAATACAACCATATGAACAGATGTACATCGAATCTCCATTACCGCCAATAAATGATTTTTATAATGATGTATTAAATGTATATATATTATATTTATACCACAAATAACTTAATACTTCCTATTTTTTGAATATGATATTTTTGTCTACGAAGAATACCACTTCGAGAGGTAATGTGCTTTGGTCATGCTATAGATGAATGGTAATAAGGATAGTTTTAATGAAATTATGATATATATATATATAATAAAATTTATTCTATAAATATAATATATTATTAACATTTATTTTATCTAATATATTCAATAAATGGAAATATGGTTTATGTGTATGTTTGACCTACCGTCTCCAATAAACGTGTATTACAATTTCTATCCCTATTATTTATAGAATACAGTATATTAATATATAATGAATATATATGGTATTTATATCATGTTTATAATTTTTTATATGACCGTTCAATTATCAAAGAAGTGAGAATAATATTTAATAATAACAAACAACAAAAAATTCCATTACGTCCTAGCATCTTGACCACGAAATGATTTCACAAATCCCTAAAAAATATTTAATGTTATTTTCATCTAAATTTTCCCAGATAATTTTTTGGAATTTTTTTATAATCAATGATTTTGAAATAATAAATATTTTGAAAATGTTTTTTCATAAAAAAGTATATTTAAATTAATTAAGGTTATTTCCCTAAAAAATGAATGACTTTTAATGATTCCATTAAATGCTTTAACATTTATTATCATCTAAACTGATTTCCAAAATATTTTATGAATTATTAATTTTAAAAATTTATTTTCAATGAAAATTTATATTCCTTAAGAAGTGTACCATGAAATTTATCTTTAAAAATATAATGAAATATAAGATTAAAATATTTTAGGTAATGATTCCATTAATTAGATGTAAATAATGGATACCATTATTATTCCTTGACTAAATGGTTTATGATGAAAAAAATTTTTATGAAACATGTTACTCTTGAATGGGTTATACCATGATAAAATTATTATGAAGAATTATTAATTTTAAAGTGGATATGGAATTATAAATTGATGAAATTATTAAAAAACATATATATTTTCCATGTGTCATGACATGATTGATTTTCTATGGAATCCATTTCATTATTTTAGTTATTATAAGATTAATTTTTAATAACATTTTTGGCACATATATATTATTTTAATTATATTATGGTCTTATTTTACAACCAAGGATGATTGTTATATTATAACCATGGACAATAGTTAAATTATAACCAATTATTATAGGGACTTGTATCCCCCTCCAATTAATTTGGTGATGATTAATATCTCATGATATAGAGAGTACTGTAATGAGAAGCGAACACATTTTAATAAGATAAATTTTTCCACTATTGTTTTCATGGGAGTAAAAATTGACTATTATGATTGTTTTGGTAGTGAACACATTCCACAATGAAATGCTTAGTATTGAGACTTGATTACAATGAAAATGATTTTCTATGGATACATGTATACAAAAATTACATGTATTGTGACAATATTCTGCTCTCATGAATCATGTTATTTGATTTATATATGTTTCATATCTTATGAACTACCAATAAATATTCCATCACACAATATTATGTAATTTTATATTCATAGTATGGTTTTCATGTTCTATTAACATGGTCTCATACCCTTATATGAATTTTATGCTTACGTTTCTCCTCTGATTAACCGTTCTTATAATCTGTTCTAAACCTAACCAATGTTTTATTTCACCTTGTTATGTTGAAATTTCTTACATACAGAATGTTTGGGAAGATTAATAGATGATAAAATAGTCATGGGATATGTTTAATATCTTTCACCAAATGATAATATTTATTACCTAGCACCAAAATACATTAATTTATTATAGTCCCAATTAATTTGTTTGTGTAATTTATTGAATATTTATATAAAATGTTGATAGATCTATATATGAAAGTTCTTATGTCGATATATATAATACAAATAACTGTTTCCTTATAAATTTTAAAGGTCGGTTCTTAATGACTATTTACCATGGAAATCAAGACTTTAGAGATAAAGAGAAAAATTAATGTCCAACCATAATTTTTTTCCTAAATGTTTTATAACCTTCATATAAAACATGATGTTATTATCAGATTTAAAATAAATTATTGAAAATTTTAAGTGAAAATATTTAAAAAGGAATATATTTTATGAGGACCTTTCATTAGTGCACCGTTTTAATATAAATACATTATAAGAAAAATGCGATGTTAAATCACCTTAGAATATTTCACTTTTTAAAATAAATTCATCATTAATGGGTCATTAAAAGAGTCATATATTTTTCAAAAAGCTGAGGTGAAATAGTTTTGGGATCTTTTTATTTTAAAAATAATTCTATATATTAGATATTTTAAACAATATAATATATTTTTATAGAGAATATACAGTGGAAGATAAATGTTTTATTTTAAATGTATTAGAAACATTTTCATATTTCAAAATAATTATGGTCCAAACCTCCATAATAAAATCAGAAACCATAAAATAATTTTGAGTGAGGATAAATAAAATATGAATTTCACATGACTGGAATAATATTTTGTATTTAAAATTTTAATGATAATGGGTTTTGGGACAATGAAAATGGAAATATATTTAAAATAATATTTAATGGATATAATATTGTTTCTTAGAAACATTTCAGTTTTATAATAATGAAATTCACTGATAAGGAATCATTGTGTTAGAAATATCATTTTCCCTAGAGATTAAAGAAAAAATTTCTCATTAAATTTTAAATATTATAATTTATCAAAGATATATGAATGATTCTCCTAGAATAACATTATAACTTAATGAAATGAATTTGTAGTCAATGAAATTCTTTTTGAATATCAAAATTCATATTGAAAGAGACATTTATATGATGTTTATGTGTTAGAAATTGAAATCCTTACAAAATAAAAAAATAAATTTGATGAGATAAATTATCTTAATGATCCAAATATATGTTAAATAAGTTCTCAAGGAACAATCAAAACTCATGTAAGGAAAATTGAGTTTTAAAAAACTCACAGATAATGATAAAAATGAATTAAAAATATATGTAATGTCTAAATGGTAGGAATTTTTAAATCATATATATTTCCGAAAAGTTTATCTAATATAAATATTTATAGCTATATATACACTTTCAAATTTAAATTATTTTTCAGTACACATCATTTCTCAATAAACAAAAAATGATATGGAAAACCCTTTTAGTATTTAAAATAAATGAATCAAAAGAACATATGATGGTTACCAAGAATTGAAAATGAAAATTTCATAAAATTAAATATATTTATTATAATTAATGTATGTCTGTTAATGATTACACCATAAAAAATTTGATGGTTTATAATATCAAAATTGTATGATAAAATTTATAATATAGTCGAATATCCTTTAAACATAATTGTATCCTTTGAATACAAACCCATTTAAAGAATGAATGTAATATTTTTCTTAAACCCCATGAATTATGTAAATATATTAAATATAACACGGTACACAATATGAAATAATTTTCATGAAATTAAATGTGACAGAAAGAACCCCATACCTTCAATAATTTTTGTTCGAGAATTCTATAAAAAATATATCAGGAATCTAAGTATATTAAAAAATATAACCGCATTAAAAAAATTTATATTTTCTAAAAATATTTTATACCCATCTATCTCTATTATGAATCTTGGTAATAAATTATTTTCATCATTGAAAGGTATAATTCATCAAATGTTTATTTTTTAAAAGAATCATGGTTATGTGTCGATTATTACATATCATTTCTTATATAATAATTATGAAAAGTTTTATTATATCCTACTCACTTTTATCACATTACCCTTCATTCAAATTTCATTAGGTAAAATACATGGATATCATTCATGTTATATGAAATTATGATGAACTAAATTCCCTATTTTTAATTATTAAAACATTGTATATTAACAAAAATAAAAAATATTAATATCAAATTTTAAAATCATTTGAAAATATTAAATATATTATTATTACATGATATTATAATTATATAAAATAACTTAATCATATATTATATACACAATATAACTTAGTTCACCTAGTTTTTAATATATTCCCAAACGATATCATGTAGTAATGATTTCAAGAGTAAGGAAATGTTGTTATATATTTTTAATATAATTTTTAAAGAATATTTAAAATTTAATAATGATAATTTTCTTTAGTCAAATTCATTGCTATAAACATTCATATATGGTGTTTAGGAAAATATAATTCATTATTTTTGGTGGTGATCATCCAAAAGAACACAACATTAACAATTCCATTTCAAAATGAATGGGATGAGATGAATTTATATGATAAAAAATCATTCCATAATTATAAAATTTAAATATTAAATATATTTTTTTCTCAAATTTATCCATGTTATCAACCATGAATGGTGGGTATAAAAATGATCACCAATGCCTCATGGAGGTAGAATTTTACAAGTACACGTGATTTATATCGTTTTGTATTTTTTGTGGATAAAAAGGATTGAATAATTTTAGATAAATTAATATAGAAACATTTTATTATAATAGTAATATTTAAATCATTTAGTTTTGTTTAAAATTTTTTTGTATGAATATTATTATAATAAATGACTAAGGTGTAAGAATTAATCCTATTGGAATGTTGATATTTCTAATGGAAATGTCCTGAGAAATGGAATCTTATGATTCCATATTGATAACATAGGATTTTTGACAAGAAATAATCTTATATAGTATAAAACATTTCTAATTTTATGAATAAATTAAAATAGATTTTTGTATCGTTAATTTGGGTTATTTATCAACATTTATAAGTGAAAACAGGGTAATTTTGGCTGCAATTATTACATTTCAGGAACAGTATGTCGCTATTCAATTGTCTGTGAGATAAAAAATAACCAATAAATAATAGTATAAAAAAATAATTTCAACAATTCTCTAAAACATATAAAATATTTCTTTTAGGTTAGGCTTTCCCCATTAGTTTTTAACATCATTAATTAATGACTTTTATCATAGTAACTAATTTTTAACATCTATAATAAATATAAATGACAAAATTAAAATTATCCATGGTACCATTTTTATACTATGATATCTAATATGTAATTAATTTTTTAAAATTAAAATTAAATTATTGAGAAAATTTAACATCATAATAAATGTCTATTGAATATAAATGTCTCTTAATGGAAGTGTGTTTTAATGATTAAAATATTTTTAATGGGTAAAAGTTTTGATTTTAATTTTTTCAAGTCATAAATATATTTTTTATAAAACACATTAATATGTATATCTTATAATGAAATCAAGAATTTCGTTTTCTAAAATACCATATAATTTAATAATTGTACCAAAATAGTTTTCTATTAGAAATCATTACTGAATTACTTAATATCCCAATCATTCCATCTCTAATTTTAACATAGTATTTTTATGTAAATAATATTACTACATAAATATATCACATCATAAAAAATGTTTATTATGTTTTCATGTATTACTTAATTCATGATATAGTCATAAATTACACAATTTCATTATAAACCACATTTTTCACTATTACCTAAATAAGAAATAAATTTATTTAATGGCCCATTGGGCCTTCGGGCTATGTAATGGGTCTCCCTCTACCCAGTTAAAAGAGGTCATTGCTTTGCTTTATTAATAAAAATGAGGCTTCGGCCCGAACCTTTAAAAAAATTATAAAAATAAAAAAATTATCTATATGATAATTTGGACAAACATAATCAAAAAATTACATTGATTTTACAAAATTAATTTTGTAAAAATTATAAATTTGTGTTTTCAATGAAAATATATATTATAATGAAATACTGATTTATTTAAAAATTACTTCCTAAAACAATAATTGTTCAAAATCTATTTTTGTGTGAATGTATACTTGATTACAATGTTCATATTTACTAGTTGTTTTATTTTTCATAAATTATATTTTTAATATACATCAAAAATTATTTGTCTCATTTTAGTTTGGTGTTGTGTATGTAACAAGATATTAGTAAAATGTATATTTAAAAGAATATATATTCTAAACATGATTGTGATGCATTCCCAATAAATAAATTTCTTCATTACAATTAAAATTACCACTGACTAATGAATGAAACTAAAGGAGCTATATGAAAATTAATACAAATATAAGGACCCAATCATAAACATTATAGAGTCATGTATCTATAGAAATGATTTTTTCCCTAAATTAAAACAATTCATTTATTTTTATAATTATTGTGATTTTGGTCATAAATCATACATAATAGTCCCATATATTAAAAATAATAAAAAAATATACATTATTTATTTTGATCACAATATATCACTTTTAAAGTAAAAATATTATTTAATTTCATGAAAAATAGAAATAAATTTATACATGCTTTCTTATGTTCCCTAACTCATTAGTAATCCCCTTGATAATCATTATAAAATGTGGAATGAGAAAAATATTATTAGTAAGGGTCATAAAAAATAATGAATTAAATAGATATTCCATGAATACTTATAAAAAACTACCCTTTTGAAAACAATATTTTCATGAAAAATAAATAATATCATTCCGAAAAAATCAAATTATCTTCCAAATGATTTTTTTTAAAATGCATCATTAGAAATCCTACATGAAAAATAAAAAACATAAGGTTTTTATGAAAAAAATAATCGGTTAACTTAAATTTTTGACCAATGAAATAAATAGCTATAATGGGTTCACATAACCTTTAATTATAATAGATACACCGATCATTTTAAATAATTCCCAATAACCGGAATTGTTTTTAAAAGATTACATCCTAAAAATATTCATTGTGCCAATAAAAAAAAATTTCATATACTAGAACAGTAATTCTAATTAAGAAAAATTGTATAAAATAATTTTATCTAACGTAAGGATGTTTCTTCATTGAATAAAATATGAAATCTAATAGTTTAATCCAAAATCAAATAACGATTATTTCAATATGAATCATAGTTGTTCTTATAATTTTTTTAAAGAACAATCCTTTTGACATTTTATGAAAGAACTTAAAACATTTGGTAAAATATTCCTTTTAAAATACATTGAAACAAATTTATTGGAAAAAAACTTGTTTTATAATTCACTTATACAAAATTAAATACAACCATATGTTAATTTTAAAAATATATGCAAGGATCAAGAAGATAGTTTATAAGAGAAACATTAAAAGTTATTTTTAAATGAATATCTAATAACATGAGTATGAATAGTGAATTATGTTATTGATATTTCTAAATAATAATATAGGTTATTTATTTACATTATCAAAAGTGTTTTTCAATTTTAGTTTTCTTTTTTTCTTTTTCTGCTATACTTAATTATTTAATTTATTAAATCCTCATCGAATGTTTTGATGATATTTGTTGCATAAGTCCAAAATGCCTTCGATAAGTTGAATATGGTAAAAGTGTTCATTATTAAATAATATCCAAATTAATAATAATCATTTAATTATCATTTTTATAGATAAATTACACTTTTAAACCTATTATATAAATATGGTTATTAAAAATTAACATGGTCACAATCATTGAGAGGTTTGTCCATACGTACGCATGAATCATGGTTCCATTTTTGAATTTTAATTTTCGGAATAATGTAAGTATCATTTTATATTTAATTAAATATATCATATAATTAGTTTCATCTTATTTATTTTACTTTGATAATATATAACATTCTTGTGGTGTGGTGATGAAAATGAAATCACATCGCTTTGTGGCAGTGGTAGTCCACACATACACACAAATGAAGTTATTATTTTAAGTGAATGGAATGGTGAAAAATTAAATGATATATTATCTTTTAATAATGATAAATGTTTCAGTAACTTCATATATATATATATATTCAATAATGTTAAATATTTATAAGAGACGATGATGGAAGATGAATTACATTTGTTCGTGGCTTGGTAGCATGAAGTACACATGAATGATGATTTCATTTTCCATTTAATTATAGAGAAGATGGGTATGGTTTCGTAAAATAACCTAAATAACATTATTATATGAATTATATTTGTTTTATATATTAATGGTTCAATAATTGGTGAGGGATGTAGAAGAAAAAAAATAGAAACACTCGTTTAGGAATGATACCTCTTATTCGGACATACTCCTTTTCTTCACACCTTAGGATAAAAAAAGGTGGCAGTATTCCCTAAATAAGGACTGTAAATAATAATAACGGATTTTATGATTGTTTTTGGGTAATTTTTGGAATATAAAAATGTGTTTTGAAGTGTGAAGTAATGGTAATGAAAGATTCCATTTCATAAGAGCTGGGATCGGCATAGATGGAATTTTTGAATATATTAAATAAATATTAATTATTTTTCAATTCTAAAAACCTCAAAAAATAATTTATTTAATATATAGTATTATTATGGATTTAATAAATCACAATGATTTAAAATTATATAGGTTTGGACTATAGTTTTTTCTTTGTCTTTTAGTTTTAACCAATCGTTATCCATTTAGACTATTAAACAATTATTTGAATATTCAAAACATTAAGGGTCAATAATGTGTCATAAAATGGAAATGAATCCATAAATGGACCACGATTGACTACGTTAACCATATACCATTTATTTTTCCAGTACTATGATTACAAAATTTTTCATATCATTTAATAATATATTATTTTTATGAAATATTAATTATGTTAATTTTCAAAGTATTCATTTACGTTGATTTTTATATATTAATACAAATATTTAATAAAAATATAGTCAATTACCATATATTTCAAATTATATAGTTATATAAAAAATTGTATATCACGTTAAATATTTCAAATAATTTTAATTATATATTTTTTAATATATTTTGTTTTATTTTTACATTAATTAATCAAATAATCTGTCAACATTATGTAAGAATTTGCAGTAATTATTTCATTACTAAAAATAAAAACTAAATTACCATCAAGAAGATAAATTATTTTTATTTCAAATTACCATTAATAATCGAAAATAACCTCTATGTATGAACATGTATAAAATATTCCATTTAATGAAAACACGAGTCTTAAATTTTTACTAATGTAACGAAATTTATAATAGTTATAATTATATAAAAATGAAAATAACAAATAACATAATATCTGACTATTATATATTAATGGACCCATAAAATAGAATGAATTCTTATTTTTGTGTCATTTTATAGTAATTTATTATTTTATTTTTAACACTACCTACCTAATTTAGACATAATAAAGTTAAAATAAATTACTAAGGATACAATTCATATTGAAGAATAAATACCAATTGACCAAATTTATACCCACTCATTCAAAATATAGAATTAATTTTTCAAAAACTGAGACATAAATGTAGAAGAGTATAATTTGAAATTAAGACTGAAAACACTATGGAAAATTGTTTATGAGAAAAATAAATTATTAAAATATGAAATGATGGAATTCTACATTCAATTATTTGATTCAGTTAAAATATATAATTTTGTTATTTTCAAAAAAAAGAAACAAATTAAATATTTAATGTAATCCAAAATTGAAAATTAATTTAAAATTATTTTTAATGGAAATATAGTTCTCCATAACAATATGTATGTCAAACAATTCACTAAGATCATTCATCCAACATCTTTTTTTCTCATAAAAATTAATGTACCATTATTTTTTCAACCTGAATTATAATTATTTTTTCATCAACATAGTCTTTTGGCTATTTAAATGTAACGTATCGGTTCCAGAAGATGCCTAGAAGTTCCCCATACCCGGTTGGTAACATGGACTCAAGCACACATTCTTAAACGCCAGAGACTGCCGACAAGTTGTGGGGGCCTTGGGTGTGATAGTGGAGAATCTATTCCCTCATTGACAGAGTAACATAGCATAAGTAAAATAGATAACAATTGCAGAAATAGTAATAATCCCGTACAACAGTAAACAGTGGAAGACTGAAAGTAAGAAACAAGGGGAGCACATATATAAATGATGTGTAATACATATGTCAAGGAAAACAACCAAACCAATCATAAAGCTGGAATAAAAACATAGCCATTTTAAAAAATAAATAGATAACCTATAGCAGCATCGCAAGCCCTAGCTTGGAACCATGCTCTCCATATCCTCAGCAATAAAGTAAATAATGTATAAGGGCAGTTTTTCTTATTTATACCTGCAACAATATAATATATTTGGGCCCAAAATCATGACCCATATAGTGTTTAAGATGAATCCCATTAGGAAACCACCAGAATATCTATTCCTAATAGTCAGTGAATAAATATGGTAGGCAAAGTAAAAAAGAAGCAGTAAACAAGGAAGTACTCAGCAGCAAAAAATCCTACAGTTCAATTGCATTCAATTTCTTATAATAAGTAAGACAAAAATCAAAGTGGGTAACCCTCTGGGAAACACTCTCAGCCTAACCCCTCTGGTTCATCCAAATAAGAAAAAAAACCCTCGGGGATGTACACATAGTATAACCCCTCATGTTTAGCATAATCATAGACTCTCTCAGGAAGAACTCACTGTCAATTCCCCAATAGTCTCTTATCAGTAATGAAATGGATCTTTAGGGAAGAACTCAATGTCACATTCCCCCTGTGGCCAACATCAAGGAACTATTGAAACTCTAAGGAAGGACTTACGTCAATTCCATTTATGGTCTCACATCGTAACAGTAAACAAAAACACTAGGGAAGCCCTAACCGTCCATTATACCTATAGTTTACTACACCATGTTCTCAATACCCTGTGTAATTAAATTGAGCACATTAATGCATAGTGGCCAATATAAATCTAAAGAACTACTTAGCTAAACAGTCTACAACATAACATCATGACAGATAACAACACTCCATCCGAAAATACTAGGCATGGGAAAAACAATCAACAACTTATCAGGAAAATCCAGACCAAACGATCAAAAGCACACAGACATGGGAAAACACATCCATTGTAATGTAATTAAGCTTATTTACAATAAAAAAACATCTACTCAAGAACACAAGGCATAGAAGTCAAATATCAGGGCTAAAACCATAAACATGAAATACCCCATTCAAGTGTATTGGGACCTTTTGCACATAATATTCCCAGAATATCGATGTAAAGACACAAACCAAGTACATCGGTGTTGTAAGATTGATATATGTGAAAATCAATACTTGAATATCCCATGAACACTATAGATATACAAAAAATGATAATAACACTCAACTGAGGATAACATGAGAGAGAGGATAAATCCGGAAACGAGGTTCAAGAAGAAGATAGAAATCACTGATGCAATTCCAATGAAACTCACAGAGTTCTATTTGGAGAACGAATGGTGAGTTGGGGCATGGAAAAGATTTTTCGGCGTATAGAATCTCTTGGATGATTCAGAAAAACAAGTATATGTTTCTATTGATTAGACGTGACTCTAGTCCATTTAATGAAAAAAATTACACGGTGTTACCTTTATATGGAAACAGTGTGTACTTTCATTATCGGCCCCCACCTTAGGCAGTCTCTAGGTCACCACACATGGCCATGTGTAGGACTGTTAAATGGCCATCACATAGCTACCCAGGGTAACCGAGTACATAACATGTACTTATACAGAACATGGGGTGTACTTAAATAATTTCCAGATAAACCCAGTTTTCTCAAATACACCAGAAGAAGGAAAACATATTGGAAAACAAAATATGGGTTCTTACATACATCCCCCCTTAATGAAATTTTTCCCTGCATTTATATATCAAGTCAGCGAAGAAGAAGAATCCCCGAACAGTTTCAGCCACTATGATCGTACATCGGCTCCCTCTCCCATATCGCATCCTGTACTCCCTCGTGCTACCATAGCACTTGTACCTGGGGTACATACTGGTAATGGATAACCTTTTCACTTCTATCAATAATACAGATAATATGTTCCTCAAACAAGGCATCCATCTTGATCTCAACCTATTCATGTTGGAAAACATGACATGAGTATGAGATGTAATGTCAAAGCTATGAAACGAGGAGGACGTTAGGCATAGATCGGTACCTTTGAGGTAACTACAACTGATAGGAAACCGGACCAACTCTCTCTAAAACCTAAAATGGCCCGACATACTTTAGATAAATATTACCATGTCTCCTAATCCTCCTGTGTCTCAACCTTTGTTAGACCTGAAATAAAACCTGATCTCCAACCTCGAACTCTAGAGGTCGTCTTCGTCGATCAGCATAAGACATCTGATGTGAATGTGTAGTAGCCATCCTCTTCTTGAATCTACTCTATCTACTCTATGGCATCCTTGACAAGAGTAGGTCCCAACATAGCTGTCTTTCTTTCCTCTATCCAAAATTAGGGTGATTGACATGGCGTACTGTACAAAGCCTTGTATGGTGCCATTTTAATAGTTTCTTTAAAACTATTCTTGTATGAAAACTCCACAATTTTTTGTGCATCTCTGATGAACCTAAAAAATTCAGGATGAATGCTCGAAGCATGTCCTCAAGAACCTAAATCGTATGCTCGGACTGCAAATCTATTTGGGGTTCGTAATCTATACTCAAAAGTACATGTGTACCCAAATCCTTATGTATCCCATGCCAGACCCAAGAAGTAAAACATGCATCTCTCTCTGAAACATTGGAGTGTGGAACCCCATGTAGACATAAAATATCTCGGATGTACAACCTTTCCATCTCATCAGCACTGATGGTCTCCTTGATTAGAAACAAATGAGAAACCATTGTGAGTCTGCCAATGACAACCCAAAAGACATCATTCCCTTGAGGAAACCTCAGCAAACCTATCACGAAATCCATTATGAAATCATTCCACTTCCACTCGGGAATGGGTTACCATTGCCAAAGCCCTGATGGATGCCGATGCTCTGCCTTTGTTTGCTGATAGGTGGAACACCTCATGAAGAAACCAACAACATCTCTCTTCATACCTGGCCACCAATAATGACTGTGTAGATCACGATACATCTTGGTGATTCCAGGATGAACAGCCCAAATCAAGGAATAAAAGTCCCACATTAGCTCCTCACAAATGTCTGCTGACACCCATATGCGCCTACAAAAATGCCAGATCACACCTAATCCTATGGTACATCCATGAATAGGTTCATCTCTTGAAACACTCTCTCGTAGGACTAGGCCTTCTAAATATTATAGATGCATCATTCGCACACGATCAAGAATTGTAGAGGTAACAACTATATAATATAAATTTTTTTCCCTATCTATCGTGCATCTCCAAATGCATCTTAGAGAACATATCAATAAGTTTCCTCTCACTAGTGGCCTCTTGAACTACCTGTATCATATTCCTCTTACTCAACGCGTCAGCCATTGCGTTTCCCATCTCAGGCGTATTGGCAAACTAAAAGTTGAAGGACTGGAGGTACTCAACCCACCTACGCTGTCTCAAATTCAGGTCACGCTGAGTGAAAATGTACTAGAGACTTTTACAATTGGTGAAAACCACAATATTCTCTCCTAAAATATAATGTCTCCAACATCGTAAAGTATGAACAGTAGTATCCAACTCAAGATCATGTGTCGGGTAATTCCTCCCATGTGGCCTAAACTGCCGAGAGTCATACGTAATGAATCCTCCCCCCTGCATAACAACATCCCCCTTAATGATACCGGATGAATCACAGTACACAGTATATCCCTTTACAGGATCTAGAAATACTGGTATTAGTGCATAAGTCAACCTCCCATTCAACTCCTCAAAGGATGACTCACAAGAATATGACCCCAATTATTTCTCACCCTTCTTAGTCAGACCCTTCAGTGGTGCTTTTGCACGTGAATAGTCATGTATAAAACATATTTAGTATCCAGCCAGCCCAAGAAATCTCCTAATCTCACTGACGTTATTTGGATTCTCATAGGAAACTAATGCTCTAAAATTTTCTGGGTCTACTAATACTCCTGAGTTTGAGATAACATGACCCATGAAGTGAATCAGATCCAACATAAAGTGGAATTTTGAGAGCTTAACATATAAAATAATCTCTTTCAGTGTACTCAAAACGATCTCAATATGGGTAGCATGGTCTGTCAAGTGTGAGAGTAAACCATGATATCATCAATGAATACTTCCACGAAAAAATAAAAGTATAGATGGAACACTCAGTTCATTAATGCCATGAATACTATTGTCTCATTCATGAGACCGAATGGTATATCCACTTACTTGTATAGACCATACCTACTCTAGAAGGTTGTAAGAGGTATATCAGATGGTCTAACGTGCAACTGGTGGTAACCAAATCTCAAGTCAATATTTGATGACACCTAGGATCCTTGAATATGATCTAAGATATCATCAATCCTCGATAAGTGATATCGATTCTTGATTTTCAACTAGTGAAACATCCTATAATCCACACGATGTCGGAGGGTACCGTCCTCCTTCTTTACAAATAGGATAGTCGAACCCCAAGGAGATGTATTGGGTTGGTTGAATCCCATTGTTTGTAACTCATCCAACTTCTTCTTGAGCTTCTGTAACTATGATTTAGCCACCTTATAAAGAGTAATAGACACTCTTACCACTCTAGGAAAAAAAATATAGAAAATTCTACCTCTCGCTATGGTGGAAAACCTGACAATTAATCTAGAAAGAAAGCCCTAAAACAATCCACCACTAGAGGAAAGTCCATCTGTGATGTCGCCTGATTATCCAGACATAAACTAGAAATATAGGTTGTAACACTTCTTAACCCATGATGCATGTGTCCCGCTCTGCTTGCCTAGACATGCCATTTTCCCAAATGAAAAAATGATCCACCTTCTGGTGATGTGAAACTAACCCTACGACGATTGCAATCGACAATATCCTGGAAGGGAACTAACCAGTCCATTCCAAGAATAATGTCATAGTTTGTCATCTCTAGAAATTAGTGGTTCCATAAGAAGTGACACCCACCAACCTCAAGAGGGACTCCTTGAACTGATGTACACTAGCCTTTCAAGTCCCTAATAGAGTGTCTAGCATCAAGATATCAACAGAAGAAAAGATACAGATACCAATGCTCTCCACAACAATAATAGATATAAATTTATGGGAATTACCTATATCGAACAGAGAATAAGCTAAAACTAAGGCTACTAAAATCGTACCTAGAAATGTAGAGGGTTCAAAATCCTATTTCTCTTGGTCCTACTCCACTAAAAAAGTATGACTACACCACATCCCTATGCCCCTACCTGACCACTCTTAGCTGATCCACCATGTTTTCACTGAAAGCCTGTTGACTGAATACCATGGTTGTAACCTCTACCTCAGCCTGAATGGCTGGAAGAAATCTAGTTCCCATACTTGTGAGAAACTGGTGGTGCTTCTTCTAAACGAGGAGTCATAAAATAACACCTATCACAAGATGTTGGTGAGAAGATCTAACAGAAGTGTTGAAGATGTACCATATTTCTGCAAGATCGGCACTCCAATAGGTCTCTTGGGAAATGTTCCCTCACTGATATTTGGTATCCTCTGGTATTCAGGGAAATTCTCTTAAGGCCATGTGACCAACCGAGTATTGGCCACCTCTGATTCCACTTTGTAAGGTCCAAATTCCAGAAGCCACCCAGAGGTGCACTATACCCGGATGGTCACATGGCCGTAATCGCATTTCCCTAAACACCAGAGGCTTCCGACTAGTAGTGCTGGACTTGGGTGTGATAGTGGGGAAACTATTACTTCATTGGATGAGTAACACAGTGGTAGTGAAATGGATAACAATAGCCAAAACAGTAATAATAACATACAATAGTAAAAAACATAATACTGAGAGTATGAAACAAATGGAGAACATATATAAATTATGCATGATAAATATGTCTATGAAAACATTGAAACAAGTTAAAAAGCTAGTATAAAAACTAAACCAAGTTCAAAAGTAAACAAAGAAACTCAAGAAGCATCGCAAGCCTCATCTTGGTCTCTTGCTCTCCATTTCCTCACCAATCACGTACCTGAAGTAGAAGGGTGCATGTCCTTATATATACATATAGCAATATAATCTATTTGGACCTCAAAGAATGACCCAAACAGGGTGTGAGACAAATCCTAGTAAGAAATCATGAGACGATCTTTGTCTAAAAGTCAGTGAATAAATTTGGCTAGAATAGTAAAAAGTAGTAAACAAGGAATTACTCAGTAGAAAACATTCCTACATGTAAATTTCATTCAATTTCATATAACAAGTAAGTTGATAATAAAATCAGGAAACCCTCTAGGGTGTACTCTCAGCCTAACCCCTCAGGATCAACCAAACAAGAACAAGAAACCCACAATGAAGTACACACAGTCTAACCCCTATGGTTCAACTTAAGCATATACTCTCTGAGCAAGCACTCACAATCAATTCCCCCTATAGTCCCGTATTGGTAACTAAAAGGCACTTTAGGGAATCACTCAATGTCCGATTACCCCTATGGCCCACATCGAGGAACTATAGACACTATGAGGAAGAACTTACTTCAATTTCCCCTATGGTATCGTATCGTAACAGTAAATAGACACTCTAGAGAACCTCTCAACGTCCATTCTACCTATGGTCTACTACACCAGATTATCACGGACCTGGGTAAGTCAATTGAGCACAAAAATTCATAGAGGACAAAGTAAACCTCAAGTAATACTTGGATAAACAGTCTAAAGCATAACCACATGTTAGATAACAACACTCCATCCTTAAATACTAGGAATGGAAAAAACAATCAACAGCCTATCAGGCAAAGCTCGTCCAAATAGTCGAAAGCACACTAACTTGGGAAACACATCCATTGCAATGTAAATAACCATATTTACAATTAAAAAACCTATACTCAAGAAAAAATGGAATAGAAGGAAAATATCAGGGCTAAACCTATAAACATGCAATACCCCATTCAAGGGTACTGGAAACTTTTGCAAATAATATTCTAGGACAGTCTACGGAAAAGAAAAATCCAAATACATCAGTGTTGTAGAATTGATATACGTTAACCTTAAGCCTTGAATCACCCAAGAACACCGTAGATCAAAAAAGTTAAAAAAAATAAACCAATAATAACATAATATAGAGAAGAAATCAAGTATTGAGGTTCGAGAAGAAGTCAGAACTCAGCGTTGTGATTCCAATTCAACCGACAGAGTTCTATTCGGAGAATAGATGGCGAGTCAGGGGCTTAGAGAAGATTCATCGGTGTACATGTTCGCCTGGATGAGTCGGACAAAGAAAGAGGTGTTTAGTTCAATTAGACGTGACCCTAGTCTATTTAAATGAAAAAAATAATTTACATAGATTGTACAGTATAATTACATGGCGTGTACTTGCCCTTATCATCCCATGCACTAGGCGGTCTCTTGGTCACCACACACGGCTGTGTGCTCAGCCGTTACAGGGTTAGCACATGACTACCTACGGTAACCGAGTACACGACGTATACTTATAAGGTATTCAGTATGTACATATAAATATCATGGCGTGTACTTAGGAAATTTCCATAAAAAATCTTTTTCTCAAGAAAACCAGAAAAAGAAAAACAAACCTGGAACAAAAATCCATGTACTTACATTAAAAATGCAATGTTTTCAAAGAATTACTGAAAATATCTTCTTACCCAAGAAAAATATGATTCTCTATAACATTTGTAGGTCTTAACAATTAACCAAACACCTTAGTTTATGGGAAATAAAATCTTATTTTTTTAATTAATTATAATCTGTTAAGGGAATGAAAATTATTGTAAAAAAAATCACATTTTAAAAATATTTCCTATAATTTTTTTCCTTCAGGTTTTGGAGAAAAACACATAAAATATATTATGATCCTTAAATTTCCTTTAATTAATTTTTATATAATCAATAAAAATACAATCATATAATGAAATTCATGGAATAATCTATTCATAAAATCCATAAATACAACTAGTGAATTTATTAACCTGATAAAAATAACCACAAACTAATAACATCCATATCTAGTTTGAAAGGATATTTTTGGAATTTCATCATCCTCCACCATCAAATGAATGTGAAAAGACCACATTTCACCATATAAATAAATTTTCCTCAATATATAAGATCAATAATATCATAAATAATATTTAAATGATATATATTTATAAAAGTGATGTTTTTTAAAACTCTATATTCATTTCATAGAATAATTGAACCATAATTCTTTTCAAAAAAACTAAAAGGATCATTTTGAGGTGAAGGGCTAAGGGGATTGAACCTATTATCAGAAAAATGATGCAACAGGTATTTTATTTCCAAAATATCCACATATTCCATTTTATAAGGGAGATATCAAAGTGTGTTATCATTAAGAACTAAGACAGTAGTAAAATCAACTTCAGGATCATGTATAACACCAAAAAACTCATTAGGGAAAATTTCCTTGTATTATATTTCTACTGAAACATATTCAATATATAAAGTTTCTTTATTTTCATTAATATGTTCAAGAATAAAATCATTAAAATATTAACAGTTTTTACTCTTCTATATATCTTATCATATATATTGTATCATTCTTATATACTAAATTCAATTATTCTAGAAATATAAATTATTTACATCTACAATATTTCATAACATTGGAAATAGTAATAAAATCCATATACAGAATAACATCAAACTCTAATAGGGGAATGAAAAAAATAGTAGGTAATGTCTTCCCACAAACCATGTCATTAATATTCATATATTTTCATTTTCCAGTTATACATACTCCTTGAGTTTTTACCATATGTTATGAATTCATTTCTTAAGTTGGAATTTACAATTTAAAATAAAATTTCTCAAACTATAATGAATATATAGAACACGAAACTAAGAATACATTACCATAATATGATTAATATAAAATGTCTATAATACTTCATCGTTCGATGTCCCTCGTCGACTAATATGGGTAAAAAGGGATTTAACCACACCATTTTTCTTATAGTCTAGTTATTTCCCATCATTGTGTTTCTTCTTTGGACACTCATGTTCAGAATGATCCATCACATAACATTGAAACCATTTTACTTCCTATTTATTAAAATTTTCCATACCACAAACATGAATTTTTTAATTAAAATCCATATTCCCCATCCTTCCAAATATGATGAAAATACCAAACATCATATTTCATTACTCATTATTCTTTTTACCAATCTCCTCATATTTTAAAATCATAAAATTCAATCCATCAAATTTCATTGATCCATATGTTCATTTAACATTCAACATGGACTAATTTTCAGTATTGTTTTGGAGGTACAAATGATTATCAAAAAACAATACTTTGAAATTTTTTGAATATCAAAAAAGGTTCTCAAATTTTTTTAATTCATCGGATGCTAGTTCCCAATAATAAATTGGATTTAATCCTATGTAAAAACACTTTATATTTCTATCAAAATAACATATAAAATTTAGTTCATTACATTCTAATAAGGTGAAGTTATCTTCATACTTGTCCACTAAATCATTCTCATTTTCCCTCAATTTAAAGAATAAAAATTGTATCATATGTAAAATAGCTTTAGGAAAATATTTCTTACGGAGAATATTCCTAAAATCATCCCAATCCAAACTATAAATCACTACACATTATTTAGTATTCATAAACATTTTTCACCATTGATTATTTTATCCTAAAAATGTTAAATATTAATAATTACATGTTGATGATATGAGAATCCCATGACTTATAATTTCATTCATAGTTAGTTAATCAATCCTTCATTTACCACTAAATTTGATGATCCACTAAATGTATGAACATGTTTTCTTATAAAATGTTTCACTATCAACATGTTCCATTATGGTATATTTGGATAATATCTGGAACAAATACCACAAAAATTTAAAACCTATGTAAAATGATCCATCCCAGAAATATAATTGATCCATTCTAATCCCAACCATTCTTGGATACCTATTCAACAGGATATCATCCCCTTGGTGACTTCGTACTTCAAATTCTATATTCCTATTAAATAAAACCAATTTAGACAAACATTGTTTTGATTGATAAACATAATAATATTAAAATTATATTTTATTTCAACATAACCACAACGTATTAAAATTTAAAGGAATTTTATAAACATTATCAAAACATATAAGTATATCAAAATCCTACTGTGATTCCAACTATAATGAACCAACCATAAAAAATAAATAATATAGTATCTATAGAGAAGATTTATTTTTTACTTCATTACAGAAGAATATTTATCTTTATAGTTTTAGATATTTCATTCATAACTCTTACCTAATAATCACATCTTTTATAAAGTGTAAACTTCTACCAACTATCAAATTTTCACAATATAATACAATTAAAGTAAAACTATACTTTCTATGAAAATTAAACATAAAATGTAACATCACATAGTTATTTCCGTTAAATTTTTTAATGTCCTATGAATAAATATTTTAGAACATTAGATTACCACAAAAAATCTTAGTAAGGTAAGTAAAAAATAAATAAATAATCCAATAGTCCATTAATACTTAAAAAAAATTCATTTTCATAATAATATTGGGGTTCAAAAAAACATTATAACACCAAAAACCCTCATGGTTGTACATGGAATAACCATCATGATTCTATATGGATTAACCATCACTTTTACACACGAAATATCCCTCATGGTTATACATGGAATAACAATCACAGTATATTCCCTTAATTTTTTAGGATAAAAATAATCAGTTTACTCTTTCCTATTACCATATTAAATGGAGAGGTAAAATGGACTCACCCAGTCATGGTTTATAATGGAACCACCAATTGTAATAAATACTTTTTTGAACTATAAAATAGTTTATAAAACATTTCATTGTAAAAACATTTTTATGCCCATAAGAATGTATTTTGGGATATTGAAATATAAATTACATTTCAAAAACCTTTTTCAAAATAACCATTACATGGGGAAAGGATTTTCCATTGACAACAATGAACATTTTTATAGGAATCCAACATCAAATCGAGATTATGACAGCGAGAATGATCATTATCGATGTATATGACAAAATAAAACATTCACTTGGTCTTTTTATAAAGAACATTAAAACATTATGTAAAAGATATATTATGAAAACAATTGATTGAAATTAGAAGGAAAAATAAATTATCCGTTATATTTCAATTATTTCAATATAAATATATAAATAAAATAATTTAAAAAATATGGATACGACATAAAAAGTCGGTTTACAAGGGGAATATTAAAAATGTATTTTTTAAAGACCCTTACCATAGGGATTACATCTCATTTACATTATATATCATTATAAATAATTTAAATAATTTAATTCTTTACTTACATAATTATACAATGCATGGTCAATATTAATATTATTTCATCTCTTAAATTATATATTTAATTATTTAATTAACTAAATTCTCATTAGATGTATTGGAAATATTCATTTGATGAATCCAAAATGCATTCACTATGTCAATTATGGTCAATAATTTAATTATTCCATAATCTATATAGAAATAATATTGAAGTACTTTTCATTTTTATACATTAATTACACTTTTAATAACAATCAATTAATATTTTTATGATAAATGAACTACGATACAAAAATAGAGATGGTAGGTTGCAGGTACGCATTAGGAACCATTCCACTTTTCAATAATCATTATGAAATGAAGTTAAATATCACTTTATATTACCAGAATGATCATAATATAATAAATAGATTATTATTTATTGAATTATAATTATATATATTTTACATTTTATGTGGTGAAAAAAATGAATCACATTTCATTGCGAATGTGGTAGTCCCCACCTACGCGCGAATGACGTTATCATTTTTCTATGAATGGAAAGGTATGAAATTAAATGATAAATTATATTTATAGAATGAAAAATATTTCATGAGTATAAATTATATAAATAAATATATATACACTATAATTCTATAAATATAACTACTGTTAGAGGTGTTGATGGAAAATGAAGAACCTCATTTTATACGGTTGTGGTCTTCTTTACACATGTATGATGGTTTCATGCCTATTTGATGGGTGATTATAACGATATAGTTTTTACAATTATCATTAAAACAAAACGGAATATGTAATGTAATTTTTTATTATATAATCATGGATAATGTTGTTTTTACACAGGTTAAGGAAAAAATAAATCTGATACAGTAGATTATAAACAATACCACTTTTTTGAAAACCTCCTTGGAATATCACCTTAAGTCGACTAAAGAGGGTATTCTACCCTAAATAAGGACTTCAAGATGTGGGAAGGGATATGAGGAGTTCATTTTCATATATATTTTATGAAACTAATTTTCTATTACTGTGATTTAAATGTTATAAAGGATGCAATTTTAAAAGAGATAGGAGGATCAATTTTAGGATTTCTCAAAATATTAAATTAATTTAAATTAAATATCAATTACATGTGGCACAAAACTAATTTATTTAAAGTATTAGAAATAAATTGATATAAATCCAATAATAGAATATTTATTATATATGTAATAACAATATTTTTACTCTTATCTTTTGTATTTTACCTTTCATTATCCATTTTAACAATTACATCAATATTAAAATGTTCAGAAATTGGAGGAATAAAAATGTTAATATAAAATATCAAAAGAATCATAAATGGATTTTTTTAATTTAATTTAAAAAATAAAATTAATTTTTCCCAATATAACGTTTTTGTAACTTTTATATCATTTATTAATATATCATTATAAAAAAATATCAATAGTATCAATTTTAGAACTATTAATTTATAATGACCTTCTATAACATAAAGACAAACATGGAATTCCTATATAATAAATTAACATATGCCTAATACGATATAGTTATCCAATAAATTCATGTGTCAAATTTATAAATTAATGTAAAAATATTTTACATTTTTTTGTTATAATTTATTTTATTTTTACATTAATTGAATCATTACCGAATTGGCATTGTGTAATAATTTAGAGTAATTATTTATTATATAAAATAAAAAATAAATTAAAATGATAATGATAACTTATTTATATTTTAATTAGTATTATAAACCATTTTATACATTGTTTATACCCATATTAATGATATTATAGTTACTAAAAAGAAGTGTGTGACATTTTTTAATTTTCATTAAATAAAATATTGTATATGTTATAACTACATCCAAATGGAATCCAATGGCCATAGAACATAATATTGGAATATTATAGATGAAATGGACTCATTAAAATGAAATTAAGGCATGTGTTTGTATCATTATAGAGTCATTATCATTTTATTTTTATGTGTAAGTATATGATTTACCCTTTATCGAGGAATCGAAACTTACTAAGGATACTATTCATATTGACGAAATATGGAAAAGAACTATTTACCAAATTTTGGTGAACTAATTTTCAATATTAAACACATTTTTCATTAATCAATAAAAATAAGTGATAGGATTTAATTATATATTTAACGAAATAATCATAATAATAAATGAATTTTTTGAAAAATGTCCTCTTTAAATATAAAATGTTTTATCAATAAATTTATATATTAAATTAATATTAATAAATTTAATTGGATCACATAAAAAACTAGAAAATTTATAATTTCATAACTAATACAATATATAATTAAAATTTATAAATACTTTACAATTAAATACATTTTTCAATAAAAATAAGGTTTATTCACTATTCATTTAAATATAAAACATATAAAAAAATTATAATAAATTAATCCTAAGATAATTTTTGATTATTACCTCAAGAATTAGATTATTTTTTCTAAATTAAAATTTTAATTTATAGAAATGAATATTTTAAAATTAAAAATATAATGAATGATGTTAAGAAAAATATTCTCTTTCTGATTTAATACAATTAATAATGAATATAAATATTTATCTCAATAATAATAATAATAATTTCTATTTTTATTCTCAATAATTCGGATGTTAAAATATATATATTTAATGGAACATCAACCTTATAATATTATATAGTACGAGACTCTTCATTTCCCACACAATGGTAATGTATTGGTATTTTTCATTTATCTCACAAATTTATAAAAATAATGCTTCATTATTTGGTCATAAAACATTATTGATATATACCTTCCAGGGAATCATTTTAATTATCCCTTCTTAAAACAAAATATTAAAGAATAAATGGTTATGATAACATCAAATAATATCATATTAAAAGATAATATTAATATGAGGAATCAATTCTATGATATCTTATCGAATGATACCTTCATTTAAAATCATGATATTGTTTGTTCTACTATGATATAATTGAACAAATCTATCACTCATTAACATTATACTCCTTTTTATGTAGACATATAATTATTTTATTTTATACCCTAATGTGTAATTTATTAAATCAATAATTTTGATTTAAATATTTCATAATGTATTATATAGAAATTTTAACTAACCAATGCATATCTATCAATAGTGTTTATCTATGTGTAAAATAATATGAAAACTCTTCATGTAATGACTGATGATTTATTTAAAACAAAATCAATATTTTTCTAGGTGGTTTTTTACATGGTGAATTTGTTGCACTACTACATCCACAAGTCCATATCTTGATTTGGATTTTAAATCAAAGACACCAAAAAATCTCTACATTACCGATAATATGATTTTTTTTCTATACAAGGACATAATATTAGGGTTATTACTAATGTTATCAAATCATAATCTCCAAAAATATCTAAAACAATTAATAAATTTAACTAAAACATAATTTGATACTAATTGAGAACCCCAACCTTGCACTCCTAAATCTAGTGAATAAAAACACCTTCTTTAGACCCTTGGATTAATAAAAATTAATATGAACAAATTCTTATTTTACATTGTTTACATTAGTTAATGTTTACATATCTCTGATAATCGAACAATCCCATGAATATACGGCTTAGTATCTTTGATGATCCAGAACATAATCATCTTAAATTTCGATACATGTGAACATTTCTCAATAATGGAACAACAAAAAACATTCATTCTAGACATATAAAATGTTATAATCATCAGCATCCCCTGGGGAGGGAGAAAATAAATATATATTTCAGACAGTCAGTAAGGGAATTGTTTTTAAAATTTCCTCATGGAATAAATCAGAATTAACTGAGAAATAATGATTAGGAGAGAATTATATTAGTTAAAAAACTGAAAAAAAATATGCTTTTTCCATAACTCTTTATATAAGGACATGTATTCTAAAATTAACAAGCACATATTGTGGATATATATATATATATATATAATCAAGAAACATTAAACATGAAATAAATACAATATGAATATGTATATAACATTTAAATGTGGAATAAGCATAAAAAAGTAAATCATCACTTATTTGATAAATAATTACAACAATAATATCAAAACATCGTGGGATTCAGCTAAAAATACATGAACTTTCGCCACCTTTATCTAGAACATGAGTTCCCTATTGGCGAAGGAATAATACCAACATTCCCTATTTGAAAAGGGATACAACCCTTATACCCACTTGAACATTGGCTATAATTTGTTTACCCCCATAGGCTTTTGATACCATTTTATTAAAATAATAGATTTGGGTTATTTTCTTTTCATACTATTATGATTTAGATACTACTTATGTACCCTCTTGGGCATGGAACACTATATATATACCCTCATGGGCTTGGATTACAACACGAATATAATTTTGAGCTCATGATATATAAAACTACAAAAATATTTATAGAGTTAAATATAAGACCCCACTCATCAATCACCCATTAAAATGTGTTCCAATAAAAAATCCCACATTACACCATAAAAATCCCATGGAAGAAGAAAAGTTTTTTCTTATATTTCTAAAATGTAGTTAAGGATTTTACCTCAATAATTTAAATTTTTTAAAACAAAAAAATCCATCACCCAAAAAGTTTATTTAATGAGATCATATACTATGTAATTCATGAAAAATAATATCTATATAATTAATTCCATTAAATATTAAGGGAAAAATGTATATGAAACCATATTAAAATTATATGATTATTTTAGCTAGGGCATACTATATGAAGTTTATTTTACTTTGAAATGTTATTTCTAAAATTTAAAATTGATAATATTAGAACTAAATTTACATTTAAAAATCTATTTCAAAATTGGGCTCATTCAATAAACTAATATCTCAACATGGTAATGTGAATTTATCTGAAAAAAAAATTTCCTTTAGAAAAATCATCAATAAACGGTCCCTAAAAATATCAGAAATTATTTCAAAACGGTTAAGTAAAAATACATTCATAGATTATAATTTGAAAAATGTTTTATAATAAAAATTATTTCATAATAAATAAAGTATTTAAAAATATAAGGTGGAGTATAATTTGACATTTATGATTTTAATAATATGGAAACTGATTTTAATACATTGAAATACCAATACTGATTTACAAAATTATATTAAGAGTACCTATAACTTTATTTTGGAAATTGGATAATGGTAATATGGGGGCCATAAGATTAATTACATATTTGGATTTGAAAATTATAAATAATAAAATTATTCGGAATAAATAACTGCAAATGATGGAAAATGGTCTATAAAAGTGGTAGAAGTTTATCATTAAAAAGGATTCAATTTTATAGAATCGAAATTCATTGAGAAAGTATCCTTGAGTTAAAAATAATAATTTTCTCTACATTTAAAATATGACATTTATTCTGAAATATGAAATATAAAATTTTATACTGAATATAATAATGATGATAAAGGAATATCATTTTATATCAAAGAAAGGAAATTTTAGTTAAGTAACTCCCTTATTGATTTAATTAAGAATTAATGAAGAATCATTTTGAAAGGGGTTTTGTGGTTGGAAATTAAATCCTAAAAATGATAGGAAAAATGAAATAGAACAAAATCAATGATCATAATATTCCCAATTTATAATAAATTATTTTGATAAGTAATATTATATCTCAAAGAATGTAATTGAGTTTCTAAAAACACATAGATTTACATAATATTTCTAATTGAAAATACATGAAATGTAGAAGGTGGGTATGATTTTAAAATACATTATAATTAGAAAAAGTTTAGGATAACATGAATTTGTGTCTAATATATACAACATAAAAAATAAAATCAGCATTGTAGATTAATCGATATAGATGAAGTGAAATTGAGATTCAAAAACACTCATTGGAATCCTAATGTAAGATTCATAAGAAATAAATGGGTTTCATGAAATGGTGATTAAAATATCCTAAAATTAAAAATAATACATATAATAATAAAAATATTTAGTGTATACACAATATGAAAATAAAATATAGTGTGAAATATCACAAATGTATCATAGAATTTAAAATAGTAGCAAATTATTCTTACAACATTTGTATCATTTGAATCGAAAATCCATTTATATAAAGACCAAGATATGGATCTTAAAAAAATTATTTATGTGAATACAAAAAAACCATTCATTAGTAAGTATTTACTATATATAAATGATATTGTTCTCCACAATCTGAAATAAGTATCAAGATATTTAACTTTGGACAAAGAACCCCATAGCATAAATCCTACAAAGTCGATTATTCCCCACCCACTTATTAAATGAATATCACTGTCCAAAAAAATAATTTCATTTCCATATAAAAATATATTACAATTTATAGACATGAATTATTGACATATATCAAAAAAATAACATATTTATAGAATATTTTTATTATGGATGTAAGGATTTTTTGATGGTTCATTTTGTACAAGTTTCAAATGATATGATTGATTACAGCATATTAGTTCAAAGTTCATCATTCCTATATTATTTAATATATTATAGTAATTTTTTATAATAATTACATATGTACAATTTTATTAGGTGAAATAAATGGACATTGTTAATGAAAAAGTAAATACTTATGAACTAGTTTAATTATGATTAAATATTGAAGGGTATTATGCCAATAAATATACAAAATATTAATAAAACATTTATAATATCATTTAAATATATTAAATATATTATTATTACCTAGTATTAAAATTATAAAATAATACTTCATCATTCATGATATAATCATTTTAAAATAATTTATGCATGTGTAAAACTAATGAAAATGAGCGTGTCTTTTCTTTATATAATGAATAAGGGAATTTTTTTATCAATTTTGAATAAAAAATATAAATAAAAAAAATTCAAAAAAAATATATTAACTAAATTATTTCTTTGAAGCGTACATGGATATTCGTGATGAAAAATTTAATTTTTCATCGATGTGGGATATAGTATACATGTGTGCATGATTATTGATTCATTTTCTAACTGAATGGGATGGAATGAAGGTATATGATAATTTATAACATCTGAATTATAAATGTGCATTATTAAATATATAAATTTTATATATCTATCTTAATTTCCAAATATTAAAGGTGGCCCTATGAAATGAACCACATCAATTTTTGGAGGTGGTACATTGCATGTTACCAAGATCAATGAAGTTTATTCTTAGTGGATAAAAAGTGTTGAATTTTTTTTGTCAAATTATTATAAAAAAAATAAATAATATTAAAATTATGTTTTCATCAATAATTATGTCTATAAAATTTCTTTAAGGGGACAATAATGATTAAATTTACATGGATTAATAAATAGTGATTTTTTAAACTAGAGGTTTTTTTAAAATATCAATTGATATAGAGGTCTTAGAAAAATTAATTAATATTATAGGAATGTAAACATAATATTGAATTCTAGATTTAGAATAATTTGAGACATTTAGGATGAAATTAAATGTGATCATATAAGCATGAAGTGGTGGAAATGATACTCTTCTACAATAAAGAGAAGGGTAATTTTTATGTACTCATTACATTTAAATAATTTTCAGTAAGAATTAAAGTTCCAAAGACTCCCAAAGTAGGAAATAATTAATTATATGGCAATTTAAGGTCAATTTACCTCTCCAAAAGAAATATTCATCAATAAAGTAATGAAAAATGTCCTTTGAGAGGATGGAGATTCGGAGAAAGAACCCTAATCTTCCTTCGCATCAATGGAGATTCAGAGAACCTTGATCTTATTACCTGAATATCTCAATGGATTCTTTCAATCCAGAGTGGGAAATGTCTTTCAGGGACAATCGTCAAGAAGCGAAGGAAATTTACAAACCCTCGGGGTTCAAAGATTCATCGATTCTTAGAAAGAAGAATCTTTCCTTCGCAGAGGTTCTTTCTGGAGCAGAAAATCCTACAAAGGTGGATTCATCTAAATCAAATATCACCAGGTTAAAAAATGGTGGATTCTCAGTGGTTGCAGATTCAAATGCACTACAGCAACGGCTGGACCTTTGTAAGTATTCATTACTAGGTCGTGTTATTTACTCGAAGGGAGACAAACCCTGGTCTTTTTCTGTTCTCAAAAAAAGAATTTCTCATTGCTGGAGTTTAAGAGATTGGAAATTTATTTCAATCGGAAAAGGGTATTTTCACATTATCTTCACCTCCTCTACTTCCTTGAATTCGGTTTGGAAGATAGGTAGCCTTCAACTCAAACCTGGATTTCTAAGGTTATCAGAAGGGAATTTTAATTTCAATCATATTAACCTCAAGCAATCTAATGCACAAATTTGGGTAAAATTGCATGGATTAAATTGGGTGTATTGGCATCCTAGAATCCTCAACGACATTGCTTCATGTATTGGTTCTCCTATGAGGATAGATCAACACACCATGGATGGTGAAAATGGTTATTTTCCCAGAATACTTGTGGACATTAACCTGGAAGTCAAAAGACCTGCTTCGATTCTGTTTAATGCTAATGGTATTAAATCTGATATTCGATTGGAATATGAGAATGTGCCCTACTTTTGTGATGTCTGTAAAATTCTGGGACATAATATCTCTAACTGTAGGTTGATTCAGAGAAATGCCAAGGTGTCATCTAAGGTTTCTGAATGGAATGATGTCAACAGAAATAAAAAGAACAAGGATGTCTTTATTGAAAAAAAGGAATTCTAAAGTCAGATGTCCCCCCTGTTAAAACTCATATTCCTTTTGAAAATGCTTCTTTAACAAAGTATCATGTTTCTTCTTCATCACAAAGAGTTTCATGGGATGATGTGGCTGAGGAGGAAGAGCAGATTTTAAAACATGTGCCTATTCAGCCGGTTTTTGAATGGGTTTCAAAGGAGGATCTTCACCTATTCTCTGAGATTAGCAATGATGTTTGTATTCCGGTTTATGACTTATAGAATGAGGAGGATGAGTATCAGTTTTTTCTGAATTTTTAGAATGAAATCCATGATTTTTTCATCTCTTTACAGGATGATAAAGAAGATGTTATTGTTGCATCAAACCTGGATACTTCCACAGAGGATGAAGCTGGGCAAGAACTGTGATCCTAATTCAGTTACAGAACTGAATTTCAGCATCAATACTCAGAAGAACCTACAGATTCATCTACCAGCTTCCATGGAGAGCATGTCCGATACTTCGGCTATGTTATCTACTGTTAACAGTAATGTTGCTTCTGAAACAAATTCTCAAAATGCTGCCCATCATTCTGGTTCCCATGGATGCTCACAAATATTTTCAAAGGATAGTGGGATACCTGAAGTTGTTAACATTGATGACCTTCTTCAAGGCTACAAAGGTCCTCAATGCTCGAAAAGGAAAGTAGGGAGACCCCCTAAAGCTAGGAAAATCACGGATACTGCTTTAAAGGTAAGGAGTTCAAAACATATGACCATAATGACTAAAGCATGTCTTGATGAGCTGGCTGAATCTGGAAATAAATTACCATGAGTTTTCTCTCGGCTGGTTCATGTCACTTTATGGCATTAGTTTGGACATAAAAGGATTCAAAGCTATTTTTTCGGAGTTCACATGGAGCTGAAAATGGCTATGAATGGGCCGGACATCATGGTTTTGGGTGATTTTCTTTGCTGGTTTTGGTTTGAACTTTATGAGCTTACCCTCAGTTCCCAGCCGGATAGCTGGAGTCTGCAGAGTTGCTGGCTTCATTTGGTTTCCCAAATTCATGGAATCAGTGTGCTGTTTGGAGCGGGCTGGAGGCTTAGTTGCTGGCTTCTTTTGGTGGAAGGAAGGCTTTTTTGTTGCTATTTTTTGGATAATAAAGGCCAGGGCTGTTGTCTGCTTTGGTTTCTTTCCTTTTCACCTTAACCATTTTTTATGGTTTTGGTGTTTTTTGTTTGTATTTTTCTTGTACTGTTTTCTTTTCTCTTTAATAAATTTCCATTATACCTCTCAAAAATATTTTTTAACAACTTTTAATTATTTTTTCCATCCTCCCGTAGGTTTTAAATTTAAATATAGTCAACTATTACAGTAGTTACAAATTTTTAAACATAATAGTACATATTAATATTGAAAATTTAAATTAAAACTAATATTTAAATAGAAAATAATGATATCTAAATGTTAATTAATGTTATCAAATAAAATTTCTTTAGTTGAGAAAATTTAATTTCCAAATTAAACCTAATGAAATGCTAATGGTATTTTTTTATAAAAACTATTTTTTTGAATTTAAATTTATTTATTAGATAAAATTACCTATTTTTTCATTACATAAACATATTTTATATTAAATAAATAAATCATATGTGTAATTATAATAAAGATACACTAATTTTTATCAAAATTATATACAATTAAAAGGAAGCTCAAAAAAAATTAGTAAGAAAAACATAATTCAACCCATTCTATTTTCGTCATTAAATTTATATACTTAATATATTAATTTTAACATAAAAATTTTAATAATAAAAAGATTATAATAAATAATTTTTAATAGGATACTAATTTATACTTACATCATGATATATTAATAAATTATACAAATATTGTAAAAATTACTTTTGATAATAATCACTTAAAAATCATTATTTTATAAAAATATAAAAAACATACCATAATCGAATAACTATGTTATTTTTTTAAAAATACCTCATCTAAAATATATAAATGTATCATTAACATGATAATAAAATATATAAATAAAAACTTATTTTATTGGAAAATATCCAATAAATAAGTTTTTTGTTTTTAACCATGTTTAAAATGCATTTCGAATTGATTAAAATCATTTAGTTTACATGATTTTGTGTTATATTATATTCTATTAGTAATATTTATCAAATATTAAATATATAAATTTAGTTTTTTTTCCATAAGAAACAATATATTAGTGTTATTCATATATAAATTAAAATATGTTTCAAATCTCTCAGTGTTACTATCTCTATTCCAATATATGAGCTTCATTGATAGGAGTGATGTTTTGGTATCTGGAAGAGGTGAAACACATGAATATTATTAATCATATTAACAAATAAATGGGAAATAATAGGTGTATTTATTGTGATATATCAACAAAGAACAAAAAATTACATATTTGAATTCTTTGGTCAAATGTAAAATGAATTTGTTTGATGATAACATGTTCAAAAATTTAACTCCCATGAGGTAATAGATGGAAAAATCTGGTCTAAATTATAAAATGGTAGCCATTTTATAGTGTATAATCTGTTACTATGATTTGTGGGAAGAATTTAGCATTTATGATATTGGTATAGAGTTATATTATTTTGATTATGGTTTCTCACTTCTATTGTTTCAGAATTGTCAAAATAAGTGGTCATGTGAGGACTCATCTCTAGTTTCCCTGTTATATATTTTTTTATTTAGAAAATTTTAAATTATAACCATGGGATCTTGGTTGTAAACTTTTTTGAATAATATTTATATTAGAACATGTAGAATTGTTATTATTATTGTTATTAATGTTAATATTTTTTTGTATTTATAATTAATTATTGATAGACACCATTGGGAAATTGGTTAGTGCCTGAGAAGATCTTCATGGAGTAGTAAAAAAGATATTACATATGAAAATGGTCATTTAGACAGATTATACCACTAAACATTGATGTTTCAGCTCCTGATATAAATATTTTCTAAATTAAATAAGTTTTCATAGATAGAAATGAATTATAATTATTGAAATTCTTCTAATTAAATGTATTAATTTTTGAATGATATTGAAATATAGATTTTATTTCTATCTGGGAGAATCATATGATCAGATTATCTATAACAATGATATAATAAACTTGAATATAAATTGTTGAACCACTAATGACCAAACTAGAATATATAAAGCCTATGTTCAATATAATATCTCATCCCGAATCATATTTTTTTGGTCGAATTAGAATTTTAGAATTATTTACCACTACGTTAAGGCTCCAAAATGAACCAAAATTCTGAAAAACATAGATGCCTCACTATGTACTTGAGTATGGAATAATTATCATAGCTAAGACATGTGGATTTAAATTTTTAATTACATATGTTGTGATGACATTCAGCCACGTGTTTTCGATTAAAATAGGTGATAATAGATTCTATTGTCACTGTGTGAAAACTCTAATGGATCATGTTGATAATAGGTATCATTATAGATATTAATTTTTTTATTATATCCTTACATACTAATGGTTGCAGTATATTTAGTTTATAATGATCACAATGTGAAATCCTTTTCCCTATGTTCTCATGTGGATTGTTTTCTATTATAAATTTTTACAATAAATGTAGATGTTTATCTAAAGGATAACGATTGGTAATTGATTTATAATTATAGTTAGATTATCAAACATGATTTTTGGGGATTAAATACATGTCTGATTATATTAGCTAATTTATTTTACCTAGAATGTTTTTAATGTGGGTATAATAGTATGATTAACATAATTTATTTTTCAGCATCAATGATTATCCCGATTTATGTATTCATATTTTCTTGCTCAAGATGATACTCAGTTTATGTTGGGAGAGAATATCCTGATTAGGATTTATATGGATCAATCTTCCACTCTTTCCAGATATGGGCATATCATAATTTAATTTGTTCTAATTTTTCCCAAAATATAGATAGTGTATGCTCAATTCACCTTGTATTATCATTGTAACCTATATTTTCATTAATCAATTTTGTAAGTGTATTTATGGGGAGGAAAACTTATATGTAGAATCATTATGGATTATGTATATAGATTCTTATCAGGGGTTGTAGGGAATTCCATTTAATATATGTGAAATTCATATATGAATATTTGGAAGGCAATCGGTCCCTAAATCTTAGAATATGATTTGATTATGGGACATTGTATTTAATTAATCAATTGGAAGGAAAGAACCTTTGTTTAATAATACTGGTGATGATTTTCAGAAACCTCACCAAAATTTTTTACTACATCAAATTATGATGTGAGGAGTTTACTAACCACTGTGCATTAAATTACTAATTCCTATGTCTCTTTAGGGGGAACTGGTAATGAAAAAAACCAACAAAAACATCCTTGATATGGGAAAACAAGGGTAGTTATTTCCTTTTATTTATACAATGATGTCACCTTTTGTAAGATCATTAAAGAGTGGATCATCAAGATATTTTGGATAATAAAAATGTCATTTTGGGGAGAATAAACACTAAATAACTATCCATTATTCAATTTTCATCCTCCCTTTGCTGGTTCCTACTAAGAAGTCGACAACCCATGTATCTAAATTAATAATACATTGGGATTCAAGAACAATGAAAAAAGCATATTAATTGATTAATATTCCAATTTCATGGTCACTAATGACTTCTAAAAAAGTCCTGAATATTTGGATCTATATGATTTAATTATATTTTACAAAGAATAATTGAATTGGATAGGTCTATAGATCCCTTAAATGTTAAAAATAACATATAAAATATATGGGTTCACATTCATAATTAAAATCAGTTGTATTGAAATACCTCAATTCTATAAGATATAATCCCCCTAATAGATACACCAATCATACTGGATATATAGTCCATAAAATCTAGATATGGGTATATTTCAAGGACTATAGTGGATGTGAATTTTTTACCAACTCTTATTGAAGAAGATCCACTACTAAAATGAATTACAAAACTAATTTGGAGGTTATGTATGAATTTATTCCAATGTTCTATAGTGAAAAAAATGTTATTTGTAATTTTCCAAAATAATTTCTTAGAATAAATGTATTCATTTTAAATTGACAGACAAGAAATTAGGACACCACCTAACAGAGGAATCCACCTAAATGGAATGAAAAATCACTAGACCCACCATATCAAAATTTTATTATAAAAAAGATGAGTTATCTCAAACTGAATATATACCAAAATCCTCTAGGTTCTCCCTAGAGGTCTTCTGGATGGTCACCTAAACCTTTTCTAAGAATGATAGAACCTCAAGGCATTAAGTCAAAATTTTCACTCTTAATTTTTCCATGTTTTTTAAATCAGAACCCCATTTCCTTTAATATATTTTTCTTTAATTTTATAAGAATTTTTATCAATTTCAATGTAAGATCAATTAAAATCGGACTCATGTTCCTTAATTATTTCCATTCTATTCTAAATACATGTCTAACAAAATATTTCTTAAGACTAAAAAGATACTACTATCAATGAAAACTGAATACATACAAATAATCGAATACACGGTATCTCAAATCTAATTCAATGGGATTTTTGTAACTGATTCACAGTGTTTCTCAAATCCAATATGCATAGTTTTTTTAATATGATTCACAGAGTTTCTCAAATTCTATTCGATCAGATTTACAAAAGTAATTCTGAAAGTTTCCCAAATATGCCTCTCTCATAATATCGAATATGATTATCTCTGAATTTTGAATCTGATTCTAACACTTTATCGAATCTGATTCTCATAAATTAATGAATTTTATTTTCTCACTTTCAAAAAAATAGTTAGTATTTTTTATGTATATACACATACATGTAAAATTAATCTAACAAATATTCATGTTTACTTCCATAATAGCGTTTCTCATGATAATTATTCTTATGATAAATCATTATCATCTAGTATTCTATTTAATAACCATTGTATGTGCCAGATATACATGTCCCTCTAAAATTTATGGATAAATATGACCATTAGAGACCACGTCATCTGTTTTATTCCATGACTATAAATACCTAATCACTTCTTCATTTTAAAAAGGCTATCTTGATAAAAGCCAGTGTGTTTACTTGCTGTAAATTGTTTCTCGTGATACTAGAGTTTGAAATGTCTGTTCCCTGTGTTATTATACTTTAGTAAGAGAGTGTCTATATTAAATTACCCATGTCAGGTTGTATATTTAATATATTATTCATAAATATAGTTATTTAATAAAGGGATTCCAACAGAATAAAGATAGAGGTTCTGGTTACCTGCTTTATTGAAGGCTTATGGTGATAGAATGATAGAAGTTTCACCTGAACTTTTGTGGATCGAGGGCATACCCTTGTGTGGTTAAGACAGAATTTATTGTAATTATAAATCAAGGTAATTTTATCCAAGGTCATTAGATACCAATCTCTTTCTCTTTAACAATTCATTTAATTTTTTCTACTAGTTATGTTACAGGTTTCTTTACTTACGTTGTGATTTTTTACAAATAGAAAGTGATGTTTTATATACATTTCTATTGTTTAAATTTTTATTTAATATTATATACTCTTTAACGTAGAATTTATTTTTTGTAAAATTATGTATTAATTTCATTATGATTATAATATCTGATGGACCAAACTTATTTTTTTAATTAACCATATAGAATAGGGTTTAATGAATTTTATTTGTTTAACCTTGCTAAATGTATACTTCCTTAGCATTAAAAATGAATGTTTTTAAACATAAAATTCACCTCCCCATCTTATAATTATTCTATGTTCATACATATTTAGATCCAAAAATTGTTAATAGAGTAGTTTTCCACTACAAATATAGTTTATAACATTACTTTTACATGTCTGTTATATTTATCAAACATTCATTTTGTTTAAAATTATGTTTTTACACTAACATGTATTGTGGAGAAATAATTATTTTATTATACATGAGAGTTCATGTTTTAATTTCGGATATATATGAAATTAGAATTCTATAAGAACATCTTTTTTTTATGTTAATGACTATGAATTCTAGAGATACATAATGAAGTTGTTTGTTCTCAATACTGGTGTTGACAATTTTTTAATTCATACTGGAGATTAAACTATTCATAATAAAGAAGTTAGACTCTTTAAAAATCAGGATATTCATGAATATAAACTTAAATATAAGGTACATATTACATGAAATTTTTCAATGACTAGAAATATATATTTCCATATATCATATTATGAAGTAGAAAATAGAATTTTGAAGAAACTATATATTACTCATTTTGGTACATCTAAATTCATCGAGACAAGATGAGACAAGAATCAATAAGACTATCATTCTTTTTTAAAAAAATGGAGATCATTTAACTATAGATCCACAATGATTTATGACTATTTTAAATAGAGTACAATCCATGAGAGTAAAAGTTTAGAAAATGATGTTCTTGTGGAAAAGATCATATACATCATACCTAATGAATGGCAGTCAAAGAGAAAAGAAGTTGATAAATAAATAAAATATAGAAATATTACTCTTGATGATATATCTTGAACAATTCTAAAATATGAGAATATAATAAATAGATATTCTAAAAAATTAAATAAAATAACAGATGTGTTGATTTTACAACAACATCAAATTAAATGATATTCAAGACCTCTGAGAAAATATTGATGTCAATAATGAAAAAAAAATCCTTGGACTAGTTAGACTGAAGTGACACTGATCATTTGGAAAATATATTTTCCAATATTATATTATGTATGAAAAAGATTGCTGGAAAAAAGTATCTTCAATACAGATAAAATAAAAAGGATAGGAAGGAAAATAAATATTTAGAAGTTACATGCTATGAATGTAAGACAGAAAGAGACATCAGACCTATTTTTACAATGCATAAAACATAAGATATAAATTCCTTGCATTCTGTGAGGAATCATAATAAATAATAAAAGACAAAAATAAATATAGTTATAAAGTAAAATGACTCATGTAGTGAAAGTGGTAGATATTCATCTAATGAATCATCATATAATGAATATTTCGTATAGAATAATATTTGAATTCAATAAATAATACTTTTTTAGGATCAATATTTAATGATAAAGGTGCACACAAATGAATCCTTAACAAGAATTTCCGTAAAATTCTAATTATCCTAATGAAGAAAATATTAAGTCCTATGAAGAAGAATCATCCTTAGTAGAAAGTAATTCTTTACATTCTTTTAATGATGTGTCTATATTTTCAACAAAATTTGAGAATGAAAATTGAAAAGTAAAAAAAGAAATTTGAAAAGGCAAATTCTAGAATCAATGTTTTAAAAATATAAGTATCAGATCGTTATGAGGATCTTGATGAAAAATATTTTTAATTCCTTTATATTTCAAAAAATTGTGTGTATTTAAATTCTGAATAGGACAAACGTTATAAAGATATTAAAAACAATTATTAGAGTAACTATTTAGATACAAACACCAATTCTGAAAAAAAAAACTTGCAAGGATAAAAATTTAGTCATTATACCATAAAAAAAATTCTTTAATAAAGATAATTTTATCAGACTTTACTTCTGGTATGGAATAAATTGATAATATGTATAATGAAATTTCTCCAATAATAAGTATATCCTAAATGGGTTACTACCATTCAAAACCTATTATTCGTAATAACTATTTTTCCAAAATGTATCACATTCTATAGTAAATATCAATGTGGTGGAAATTAGGGAAAAAATTCATTAAAAAACATCCAATACTTGTGATTTTATAGAGCCCATTTTTCTAAATAAATGTGGATTCCTAATATTTTACTTCATAAGAATTATATATCCAAGAATTTTTTGAGTCTGAAAATCTTATTGTTTTGTTCTTAGAAAAACCAAGGATGTACCAAAAACAATATATGGTAAATGGATTGTGGATTTTCCCAACAGATGTCCTAAAAGGGAGAAATATATTAAAATATTCATGGAGAAAGGTGGAAAAGTAACTTCTGGACATAATTCTCAAGAAAATATTTCTGTTATAGGTAACATTAATATTCTTTGAAAAAAATTGATTTCGAATGTTTTATTTGATAACAGTCACATGAAAACCTTATAATAATAATTTATCTTGTGATGATGTTTACCACATTAATTATAAAAATGATAAATTCATAGTACACAATTCCAATGATAAATTAATTTTTTCGGCCCATCGGCCTGAGAATGTTTACACACTCAACAAGGAGTACTTTATGAGCCAAGACTTACCTCGATTAAGTGTAATGGAAGATCAATATTGGTTATGGAATAGAATATTTACACACTAGAAGCACAGGAGTATATTAAAATTGACTATGAAAGGACATGTTAAGGATCTATTGGATCCTATATTTGATTCATCAAAAGTATGCGATCCTTGTCAATATAGAAACAAACATAATCCAAGCTTTAAATTATTTATTTAAGTCTTCACTTCTTATTATATACAACTAGTGAACAAGGGCTTGTTTGGTCCCACAAAAACATGAAGTATGAGACAAAAATACTATGTATTTTTTCAGTTTAAGCTTACAATATATTTACATGTGAGTATTTTATTACACAGAAATATTAAGCATTTTCATATTTTAAAAATTTCTCAGCCTAATTTAAAAATTAAAAAAACATAGCATTCATAACTATTCATATTGACCATGGTAGGAAATTTTAAAATTCATATTTTGAATCTTTCTGTAGTGAGAATGAAATTGCTCCCAAATTATTACCTCAGAGAAATCGTCATGGAAATTTTTTTACTTAAAGAATAAGACACATTCTAAAAGAGATAAAAAGATCCATTTTGAGTTAATATTCAATTTGTAATCATTTTAGATGAAATCTATTACTAATACATTCTATACTATAAATCGAGTTTCAATTAGACCATTTCTTAATTAAACACCTTATGAGTTAAGGACAGGTCGGAAAGCAAAATTTTCATACATCAGAGAATTTGTATGTAAAGTATTCATTTTGAATTCCAAAGATAACTTAAATAAATTTTAACCCAATCCGGATGAAGGCATATTTTAAGGCTATTCCACTACTTCTATGCCTTATAATGTTTATATTAAAAATTATTGTATTATTTTGGATAAAATACATGTCATATTTGGTGAAACCAAACCATTTTTTTAAACAATAACAACCTATAGCTTTTGATGTGTTTTCTAAAATTGATTATAAAATTTTGATAGATGATTCTTCTAACAGGGATAACACTCATAAAATTCTTTCTGAAGTATTCACTCTATATGACATTCTACATTATGTTGATGATTAGGTTTTAATAAACCCAAGTCAGTTGTTTCTATGGAATCATCCAAGTTATAATATCATTAGTGTGTAAATTAACCTGTTAAGAATAGATTTTCTTAAATAAATGAATTAGAACCTCTTTTTATTCATTCTAAATTAGAACCCATAAGTACTTAGGAGGCTTTAAATGATTAATATTTGTTTAAATTTATGTAAGATTAAATAAATGAATTGTAAAGTAAAAAATAATGGACAATAGTTAAAGGACCTAAAATACTACTATAATTAGTTTAAATTGGGTTTTTACAAGTAAATGTGATGAAAATGAAATCATGGTTACAAATAAAGAAAGACTATTTTCTAAAGGATATAATCAATAATAGGGAATAGAAAATGAAGAAACTTTTTCCATAGTAGAAATACTTGAATCAATATAAATTCTGTTATCCTTTACAGTATTATTTAATTTCAAACATTTTTAAATGGATGTGAAGTGTGCTTTCCATAATAGATATGGTCATGAGGGAGTTTATTTTGAAACAACTCCCTATTTTGAAGACAAAAATCATCCTCAATATATATTTAAATATAAAAAATATATATATCTTCTTAAACAATCCCCTAAAGCCTAGTATGGTAGACTTATTGTATTTTTGTTAAAAACAATTATTTTTAATGAAATATCTTATCCAAACCATTTAATAATGAATGAAAATAAAAACCCAATTTTATTTTTCAGATTTATTCCTAGGAAATTATATTCAGATATACCCAAAAATCCTTAATTTATTCACTTTTCAATATTATGAAATCTGAGTTTGAGATGAGTATGATGGGTGAGTGAACATTTTATATTGGTTTTAAAATTTCTCAACAACTTGAAGAAACCTTTATATATCAACATTAGTTTATTAAATATCTTCTTTTGAATTATAGATATTAAAACAATAAAATTTTTATTACTCCAATCGGAACCACATAAACTGTTGAAATTGATGAAGCTATCCAACCAGTTGATCAGACAAATTTTTAAGGTATGATAGAATGTTTACTATATATAATATCCAGTCACCTAGAAATAGTTTTTTCAGTATTTTTTGTTGAAATATATGAAAAAAATAGAAAATATTCCCATTTAATTGATGTCACAATGTTTAATCAATTATTTGTAGGGAACCATGGATTATGAACTTTTTTATTCTTCTTGAAATGATTTTAATGTTAAATGTTTTTCAGATACTGAATTTTATGGTTATAGAATGAATAGAAAAGTTACATCTAGAGATTTTTATTTTATGGGAGATCATTAGTTTATTGGCATTGCAATAAATAACACTCATTAGCACATTGTACTACTGATATTGAATATGTATTTAAAGGAATCAGTTGTGCCCAATTCTTGTGGATGAAACACACACACATTGATTATGGAATGAGTTTTACTAAAACTCCAATAATTTCTGATAAAAATAGTTTTATATATTTAATCTGAAACCCAACATATCACTCACCTAAATGAAATATTTTAAGCACTACATTCATAGTAATTTAACACTTAAAATAGATCTTATTTTATATTTCATTTGAACGCAAGAATACTTTGAAAATATATTTACAAAACCATTAATTTTTGATAGATTAAAATACATTGAAAAAAATGTTTGGAATGATAACTATCAGCTAATCATTCATTTACACATTTTCTGTAATGTCCCGACCATAGAAGCCCGAATCCGGTGAATTATTTTAATACATTGGCATGATTAAAAGGAATCAATTCCCCATGGACCAATCATTTTAGCAGTCTTGTAAAATAGAGTACATACATGAACTATACATTACACATTCAAACATAAAACAGAACTTAAATAATCCTTTCATAATTCCATTATTACTATATATTAACCCTACATATCAATCATAAAACAATACATAATAAAGGGGTGAGCTGAGATTCTCAATAAGGGTAAATAATTTAGCGGAAGAAATAAACATTTCAAGAAAGATGTGTAATAAAAACAAAAACCTTTTAACCATAAATGTAAATATAATATGAAAAACTTAAATCAAACATTAACATATAAACATTCACATGGATATTCTACTAGTTGAATAATCACAAGTAATAATTACTTTTATAACGAAGGAATGCATAAATTTCCACATCATAACCACATAGCCAAGGGCTTGTCCCAAGAATAAAAATAAAAATTTTGTTAAGGCCTTGTTTCATGACACTAATTTTCTTCATGAGACCAACTGAGGCTTCAAAGGGCTATAGTGGGCCCCGCTCATCACTTACTATGTCTAATGTATTTCACATATGAAAATGGTGACATGTAACATAAATATTCATTTTAAAACTAACATAAGATATTTCTATACTTTACTGTAAACCATGAATGGTATAAAAATAGAACATACATAGTCAAACATATCATAATGCATTCAATAGAATATAGAATATTGTATCATAATTATCAAAACTCAATCATAAATAATATCCAATAAAGGATGATGGAATAGATAGATTAGTAAAACTCTTTGAGAGAAATTTCCATTTTTCTTGAAATCATTTAAAAGTCACACAATTTAGAAAGCAAGTAATTTAAAAGCCATTTTTGAATCAAATTATCCCATACCACTTTGAAACTTTTGAATACTATAAAGATTTTGAAACATTCATGTTTATGTAAATAAATCCTTAAACCCATTTTGAAAACATGGATATTAATGAGAATGATATAGAAGAATAAATATTTAAAGCATTTAAAATGAGGTTTTAGTTAAAAAGTAGCTTAAAAATAATCTTTTTAAAAACACTTTAATGAATCATGGACATGAATAATAAATATTTCCCAGTAAATACTTACACATAAACAATCTCAAAGAATAATGAGATTGAGGAATTAACGCTTACATTGTACTTTCCATTGGTCGACGTTACGTTTAACCTCCAATATAATGACAATAGTATGTTATTAAATTATACTAGAACCGTATTCATATTTATGATATCATAAAGGATTCATTTATGGATTTATAATACCCATTTAATAATAATTTCTATGTTAAAATAACAGTTTCGGTAATAATCTCTTTCTCTATCGTATATGTTTTAACTTTTAATTCTGGATCATATCACTTATATCATGATTTAATTTCTCTAAGAATATAAAAAATTATTTATGAATCAACTATATTTATAATATGAATATGTATAATTTATTGACACATGAAATTGAAATCACTGTTTATTGAAATGGTAGGCCGTATGTATGCATAAACATTGTTTTCGTTTTCATATCATATGGAACGGAAAAATGTAAATGAGATATATTTATATATATATATATATCCAGTAATATAATTATGTCATATATTACATAATTATTAATAACAAATATTTTTATGACCATCATTGAATGGTTAACGTGGAAATGAATTTTATCATGTCATGGAGATGGTAGGTTGTACGTGCACCCGAGTGACGATATCGTTCTATTGATGGTGAATTTTTTTTAAATAGGATGATGTTATATATATTGAATCATTAAAATTTTATATTAATTATTTATATCAATTATACTCAATATTATACCCATCCAAATAAAGATGTGTTGAATAACAAACTACACCACAACGTGCAGACGGTAAGCCGTACGTACGCACGTATGGTGTCTTTTTTTATTCATTGGATGGATAGAATAAAGAGTATCATTGTACCATATTTATAATACCATGTCTATAGTTATAAGGTATTGTTGTTATTTAATTATGGAAATAACAAAAAAATCGTAATTATAAGAAGAAATGAACATTGAACGATGTCATAAAATAATTACCTCTTCTTCAGGTGCTTCTTTTTTATTTGAACAAAATGGCACCATTGGTCAGAATTTTAGATCAAATTAATGCATGTATGATGAATTGAAGGTCGTTGGGAGGGTATTTGACTAGGTATTGGATGGTTAAAATGGCTTTGGAGGTGTGAAGACAAAAGAAGGGAAAGTACCCTTTTATAAGAGAGGTGAGGGGCACTTTAGGAAAAGATGGAAATATTAATTTATTATAAAATATGTTTTGTTTTCTAATAGCTCCAAATGGATTTATTTCGAGTCTAATATGGTTATGGGTTTATATTCTCTCAAACTATAGGTTTTAGACATGTTTAGGTCACCATATTAAACATATATTTTAGATTTAACTCTTAGTTAAATAGAATAACATTTACCCTATCTTCTTGTATTCTTACACTATATAGTTAATAAACATATTATAATCATCCAATAGAACCTAAAGTGGTTCATTAATGGAATATATAATATTATCTAATTCCATTGTTCTATCCTTATATTTTTAGGAATATTATTTCATTTAATACAACAATATTATTTTAGAAACTCATTTATGTCAATTTTGACATTATTTTGTATTTTGTTTTTCTAAAACTAATAAAACATAATTACATCAAATAAAATAGATTTAATCAACCCTAACATGTCATATTAACCTAGAAAATTATTGTATGGAATCAAAAGTCTCAATATACATTTATTTTTATATTTATAAAATCAGTTATTTTAATCATTCGTTAATAAGGTAATTACTACATCATCGGTGTGTCAAATATAAATTTAATTATTAAATATCTATAAATTATAAATTATATACCATGATGTAGGAAATCGTTTTATCTTTCTAATGAATATTTATAGTATAATTTATCTAATGTGTTACTCTATATTAATGATGGTTTTGCTAATAAAATTTGAATTTAACACTTTCAACACTTCTTTAAAAAAATATCATAAATGTCCTAATATAATACAGTGGATCAAAAAGGATCATTTTTTTCCTATGTTTGATTTTGGCCGAATTAAAATTATCCAATAGATTTAGGACTTGTGTTTACGTAATTATTATATCATTTTTACCTCTAATTACCCTATTTAATTTTAACCGTGGTAAATAAAAATCCAAAGGTACTCTTCAACAAAAATTGTTTTCATCCCATTGAATTGAATTATAGATAATGATAAAAAAAATTGTCAGATTTGTTAAATTAAATTCATATAAGCGATAAAATTATGTTTTCTTCAAATTTGCAAATGTCCATAGATTGTGGGTAAAAAGATGTTAAAAAAATTCAGTAATATTTTATATGTAAAATATTATTATACAATGAAAAAAATGAATTAAATTGAACTAATATATGGATAATTTAACAATTTTTTACTTTAAGGTAAATTAAAAATAATTATTTAAATTAAAATTTTGGTTTTATCCACATTTTATTGTTTTTCACAATTCATCAAAAATTGAATGTTTTTAGTAATATATCAAAAAATTCACCAAAAGATAATTTTTATATTACAAGTTCAAAAATGATGTCATATTTTCCAAATTCCAAACATATAAGTTTCATAAATTATATTAAAATTAATTGATGTTGTCAAAACTATAAATTAGGTTTTTTAAAAGGACAAACTATCAAAAGATTGGCATGTGCCTATGTTCAATTTAAATGTTAAATTACATGAAATGACTTAAATTATATTAAATTATAAAAATGTAATCTAATGATACATTAAAACCACTCATATTTCTAATTTAATACTATAACTTATTTTTATTAAAAACATGTTTTTAATTAAAATTTAGTATTTTTCAATCTTAATCAAATATGAATGTTATCAGAAAAGTACCAAAAACTTATCCCAACGAAATATTTATGTCCTTATTAAAATGAATAATTTAATTTCATTATAGTTATTATATAATTGTTTAAAATATTGTATTTAAAATGGTTTCTACATTAAATGGGGAAAAAACTAATTTTTTTAAAAATTCATCTTTTATCTCAAAAATTGAATTTGTCCTTATATTATGTCTAAGAAAAAAAAATATGGATGGTAAAATTATATAAGATATATATATATATATTTTACAATGCGATTAGCATTATTCATATCCACTTTTTAAATGATTGTTTGATAGGTCGTGATGTGCTTGAACTCGTTGTTGTGTATAGAGTGGGCTATTGAACTGTTTAAAAGATATAACATACTATGACATATTGGGGTGTTAAATTTTTTTAAATTACCTCCTTATATTAGGTTACTTTTTTATAGGGGTACATTTGAAATTTTTTTCTAACATTTTTTAGAACATATCATACTTTTTTAAACCCTACTAAATTTTTCAAAATTTAGTACCTTTTTAGCATTATTTATATAATAATAAAATTTTGGATTAAAAAATCATAAGATGTTTTTATTTCTAATAAAAATAAATATTTTGAGAAATCAAAAAGTTATGAATTCTTAATTATTATTTCTTAATTTCATTTCAATATGTTGGTATTTCATTTTTTAAATCAACTTTTCTTATAACTATTTTTTTCATAGAAACTCAAATGTTCAGAACACATAAATATTTTTTCTTCTTAATATTAATTTCTCGATTATACCTGTGTATTTTTAACCATTAGATTTATCTTGGAAGTATAACCATCACCTCACCCCCAATATATAGAATGGGAACCCCTCCCTCGTGTCCCACATTGATCTCAACTATCTTCTTCTTGACCCATAATGGGCCTTCAAAACCCTCAGCCCATTTTATTTTGATTTACTTGAACCTAAATGTCTCAGTGAGTATCTTCTCATATTTCAATGCCTGTGTTTAAGGAATTAAATGTTTGGTTTATAATTCGAGATATCGTAGTTTATCAAGATTTCATTCTTAGGTATGATTCTTTGTTATGTAAAATCATAAAATTACAAGGATATAAATCTATATGTGTTCTGAAAAACAAGGGAGATCAGAATCTAGTCTATTTTTTAATTAGTTATTGAGTTTTATGAATCCATTTAATTTACTATATAAGGAATAGAAGATAAGTTATAATTTAAATGTTATAAAAAACATACTCAAGGTCATTCAATAAAGAATTCAATATCCTAGTTATACCCTTTGATGGAGAATCATTCTACCCTTCCCAAATACTGTTTCAATCAGATGGCTATTTCCATTAGAAAATGAAAATATATTATTTATTACTTCAATATACAAATAATCCCAATCATTTTTATCTCTCCTCAAACAATAAGATTATTTAATTATTGATACAAGGGTTAATCATTCCGATAAAAGGATAAAAGGTCACCTACATGGTAATAGATATATTTGGCCATAATTTATTGTAAATAAAACAAAGATAAACTTAATAAGATACATCGTTTTGAAAATTAGTAAGATAAAGGATAGATCTATCATGTCTCAGATCCTCGTGTTTCCCTAAATTGTTTCCATTTTGTTTTTAAATTTCTCGAATACATTCAATTTCCTCTTATGCCAAAGTGATAGAAGATCAAGATTATTATTTTAATTGATGACACGCATAGAAGACTCAAATATTATATTAGTGATAATTGTATAGAGTATGTTGAATTATCTGGGAAGCCTGGTCAAGTTGGAGAAATTTCTAAGATATAAATAGTTGCATATAATAAAAGAATATCTCAGTCTTCCAAACTACAGATTTCGAAGATGTAGAAATTTTATCCCGATGAGTTTGTTGCAATGTGGATAAAAAATAGAGGGGACTGGAAAGAAAAAGATCCAGTTTATATAGTAAATATATAAATGTAAATATATTTATTTGTTTAATGTGTTTTAGAACATGAAAAAGAATATAAGGATATAAAGCTTAAGTTAAATGTAACAGAAGATGATTTATTCCATGATTTGTTGAAATCCTCAAAATATGATTTAGAAAAAATTACTATTCCATATTTTTTTCTTCAAGAATACAAACATCCCCCTCAGTTATCAGGTTCCATGAAGGAGTAGGGAACAACATATGTTAAAGAAAAATAAGTAGTTTTGGGTTCAGTTCTGAGTGCGGAAGAACAATCAAAAGCAGGAGATGAAGCTAGTGGATAGAAAGGAAGTTATGATGACATTCAAGAAATAGAACATATTCAAGGTGATATACAATCCTAAAAACAATCTATGAGAAAATATCAAGCTTCTTCCACTATTATTTATTCAATGGAAAAGTCAATTCATATATCTAATAGTCAGATCTTGAAATCAACCTCATCCCATAAAGAAAATGTAATTGATAGAGAAGGTTAGAATGGTCCTTCTGATGGTGATAATGATAATGAAGATGATGGTGATTATAGAGATTCATCCATTTCCTACACTAATATTAAATAATTTAGAATATAAAAGTCATATTATTATTACACAATAAGGACCCAATGTTTTAGTGTCTTGGAAAACAAGTAACATACATAACATTTACAAAATAAAATTTAAACATTTATTTAATCAATTATTCTGTAGCTTTTTATTGTCCCATGAAAACTCCATAGAACACATAATAACTTGATGATATAAATAAAAAGTGTTGAGATAAAATCTCATTAATAGGACAGATATGAAAAATATAAAAATGGGTGTGTACAATCTGAACATATAAAAAGGATCATGAACATAAGAGAAATAATAAATAAAAAACTTGAAATGTTGCAATGTATAAAAATGAAACATCATTTCATAGTGGTCATCAAACACACAAAGTTTTGATCATTCCTTACATCATGTTCACACATCATCTCCAGTTAAATCACGAGATTCATCACTTTACCCAATTAATAGATTCATGTATAATTCTGGGCGCATCTGTCACATCATAACATTCATGTTGTGCTATATAATTCTGGGTGCACCTATCCCATCATAACATTTAGATTATCATGCATGACACATAGAACATATATCAAACATAAAAATAAAATATCCCATGGAATGGAATGGGTTTCAAGTAATAATTAATAAATTAATAAGCATTTGGCTCCCAATAAAAATAGGGGATAACATTCTTGATATAGAAAAATCAACGATTACTGAAGTAGAAACAATAATTGAAAAGTAAAAAAGGCAGTGTTAATTTATAAGAAGTGTTCTTTTGGAATATTATTGGGTTTGTTCATAAACACAATTAGAAAACATATATATCCTAGAATAGGTTATATGATGATTAATGAATGATTCTTATGAAATATCTATACTGAAAATGGTTTGAAAGAGGGAAAACCAAAAGTCTGATTGTTGGGCTCGAGAATATCCACTTACCGTGTATCCAAACACATTCTTCTCTTTAATGTCATGTATAAATAAATTAGAATCATTAATTAAAAATTATAGACCCTATTATAAGAAATTAGGATTCATTATGTATTTATTATGTTCATTTATGGGCTTTTGGATGAGTTATATAGTTTATATTAATTGTTTTGGATGTTCATTTTTATAGTTTTCTTGAACGGTTCACTTGTATTCAGGAATGAACGTCCATTTGAGACATGGATAAACATGTAGAATTATAATTATATGTAATTTAAGAAATTAAATAACATTAAATGAGAATATAATTAATTTTTTTATATACCATGATATTGAATCATTAGATAAACATTTAATGATGATGGTATAGGTTAATTTGGGCGGTTTTTCGACCACAATGAACTTGTTTTGTTTAATCATTTAGTACTATGTACATAATATATTTCCAGAAAATTATATAGGATATAATACATATAAAATAATCTTCCTCAACCATAAAAATGGTTTCATGTCCATATCAAAATGTGGTAAAGGAAAATGACAATAAGTCTTTCTTGAAGGTGATAAATTAACACCTCACGAACATCTTTTTCCATAATAAAATTAAAAGAAGCAGAGAAGGGGGTTGGATGATATATTATACCATTAGTATCGTAAAAAGATATTATATTTAAGATAATATAGATACCATACCATATGGATGAGGATAGGTGGGGAGAGATCAAGAAGAGAAATTGAAATTGAATGGAAATTAAAGTAAAAGAGACAGAGGGGAATTACCTCATGAATCCTCTTTGAGGAACTATAGATTCATCTTTTGATGAGACCAAAAGATCTTGGAAGTGGTTTAGGGGGTAGGGAAAATATTTTGGGTAGAGTTTAGACAAGGATTGAAGCTTGTGAGGTGTGAGGAATTGAGGGTGTGAAGGTTTCTATTTATTATGGAGGGGAGGGTTGCTTTTAAAATATTTTAATCATTAATTTATTAATTTCCATAAAGACACAAAATAGTTAGTGTTATTAGACTAAATACAGTAAATAGTTCATGTGAGTTTCAAAATATTGGGTTTAAATCAGCATAACATCATCCCTGACTCTATAATTCATGAATTTATCTTATTTTTTAAATTATCACATTTTATTATTTCTAAAAAATTCTAGTATTTTGAAAAAATCATAACCATTCACCCTAACTATTTTTCGACGTTTATAATACAAAAATTAACTATAATTTTAAAAATTAATTTTTTAAATTCGTTAATTTTTTTTTAAAAAAATAGTTTATTCGAAAAATAAAAATTAAAAATAAATTATTTTCTTAGTCCAAGATATATGTATATCATAATTTCACATAAATCTTATATATATACTATAATATGTAAGATTAATATTAAAATGGGTAGGTTACTATTTATATCGGATGGTTACTATTCACAAGGGTAGGCTACTATTTACAAAAAAATTAGGTTTTTTCCATGAGACCTCAAAAAAACATCCTGGACACAACTGTGTATGACAGATATTCAAAATTTAAAACACAAAAGTAGAAATATTATGTCTAATGGATACATAATATTTAGTATCATTATATTTCATTGTGTTTTATAATATTATTATACTTTCAAGAATGATTATAAGATGGTATTTTCATTGAAAAAACATTATGTCGTTATATTCTTTCACCCTTATGAATATTCACCGTCCAAATTTTATTTTACATAAACTGGTGAGGGTACTGCTCCTTAATCACATCCTTTAGTTCCTGAGTTTCTTATTCATATTTATGGTTCCTCTACAACACTTTGAAATGCTAGGCTGTCCTATTGCGTAGAACATTATATCTTCGGTCCAAGATCCTTACTTAATGCTCATCATAAGAGAGATCATCTTCCAGGTGTACCACCGCCGATTTCATTACATGTAAGAGATCAGTATGTAATTCCATAGAAGTGATATATGAAACATATCATGAACATGATCCATATTCAGTAGATGTGCATGCTGATATTCCACATATCCTATACGGTAGAGAATCTCAAAGGGGCCAATGTAACTTGGGATTAACATCCCTTTCATTATAAATTGAATGAATCTCCTACATGGTGATATTCGAAGGAAGAATTTATATCCAATGTGAAACTCCATGCCCTACAACAGTTATCATCTCAACTCTATTTCTGACTTTGAGCAGCATTGATTTGTTTCTGGATGACTTGAACTATCTAAATCTTCTCTTTCACAAGATCAATTCCAAGAATCATTCTTTCTCCAAATTCATCCCAATAGGTTGGATTTATATATCACATTCCATTCAGTGCTTCATATATAGATTTTTGAATACTCATGTAGAAGCTATTATTTAATTAGAACTCAATAAATAAGGGATGTTGATCCCATACACCTTTTAATTATATAGAGGAGGCCCTTAGCATGTCTTTAGACATTTGAATATTCCTTTCAAATTGTACATCAGTTTGGGGTTATAGATCGTGCTGAAATTTAATTCAATACTCAAACCACTATGAAGACTTCATTATAATTTATATGTCAACTATGGATAACGATCAGAGACAATAGATAGTGGAACACCATCAGGTCTCACCATATCCTTCACATATATCATTGCATGTTGTTCAAGTGAGAGATCATCCCAGCTAGTGAAATAATGGGTTGTCTTGGTTAGTTGGTCAAACACCACCCATATCACATTATTTCCCATCGATGTCTTCATGAGACCTATGACAAAGTCCATTGTGACATTCTCACTTTTCTACATGGGTATCGAGAAGGGTTACATCAACCCTTAGGACTTTTTTCTCTCTTTCTTAACTTGCTACCATACCAAGAACCTTGAGATATATTCCGCAATCTTTTTCTTCATGTTATACCACTAGTGCTTATCTAAAAGATATTAGTACGTCTCTATGCTACCACCATGGATTGAGAATGTTGATCTATGTTCATTGTCCAATAGATCCTTCTTTTTCCTGAGTGATGAAGCTACAAAAAGCCACATTCCTAACCGAATCAAACCATCATCGTCGATATAGAACTAATTCAAATTCCATTCCATTACTTCATGTACCTTCTTTTGTAACTCCAGATCATCCCTATGTGCCTCCATAACCATATCAAGGATTAACGGTTGAACAATAATTTGGGAAAGGTAGAATTTATCCCCAACCCTTATGATTCACAAATCCATCCTTTGAATATCCATGAAGATATGTTCTTTCTCAATCTGTACCATTAGTAGAGTTGGGGGTTATTATCTAGTTAGAGCATCAGCTTCCTTTTTCACCTTTCCAGGATGATAGTGAATAAGGAAATGATAGTCCTCGATTAGCTCTAACCATCTCCTTTTATGCATGTTGAGCTCCTTTTGTTTGAATATATGCTATAAGATCTTATGGTCTATGTATATGTCACACTTCTCACCATAAAGATAGTTGCACCATATATTTAAGGAAATCATAATGGCTTCCAGCTCTAGATCATGTTTTTGGTAGTTATACTCTAGTATCTTCATCTTTCATGAGGCCTAGGATATCAAATTATAATTTTGTATGAGTACACACCACAAGACATTCTTTGAAGCATCACTGTATATCACAAAACAGTCTCTACTCTTTGCTAATGTTAGTATAGGTGCAGTGTTCAGCCATCTATTTATCTCTTTGAATATTTCTTCACATTTTGAAGTCTATACATAATTTATCCCTTTACCTATTAATTAAGTCTACGGGATTGACAATCATGAGATTTTTCCTACAAAACGTTGGTAGTACCCATCTAATCCAAGAAAAATACTGATTTATGTGAAACTAATAGTTCTCAGCCATTTCCCAATCCTTTTTTTTGAGGGGTCACCAAAAATTACATCAATTGTTATCACTTGTCCCACGAATGTGAATTTATTCATCCAATAGTCACACATGATGATCTTGGAGTAGAAATTATCTTTTCTTAATGCCACCAACACAAGTCTTAGATGTTCTTTATGTTCCTACTTTCTCTTAGATTAGATGATAATATCATCAATAAAAACTACAACAAATTAGTCACGGAAATATATAAAGAATCTCTTCACCAATACATAATGAATTCTAGGGAATTAGTAAGTCCAAAGGGAATCTCCAGAAACTCATTGTTCCCATACCTTGTACAGAACATTGTCTTCTGAATATCTTCTTTCATCACCATTTTCTGATGATATTCATAATGAAGATCCACCTTTGTGAATTATTGAGGTCAACATAACTGATCAAACAAGTCAAAATCCTAGTAAGATCATACTTTTTCATTATGGTGAACTTGTTGAGTTCTTGATAATTGATTCATAGCCTCTTTATTCCACCATATACTTCACAAAGAGCATGGGTGAACCCAAAGTGATTCACTAGGGTCTATGAACCCTTTGTCCAAATTCTATTGTAACTTTTTCATTAACTCCTCTAGTAAGATATGATCCATCCTATAGGGACACATTGAGATAGGAGTAGCTCTGGGTATGAGTTATATTAAAAACTTTACCCCAATATCAAGGGAAATTCTGGGTAACTCTTTGGGAAATACATAACTTTATTACCTCACTATTGGAATTTCCACAAGGTCGACACTATTTATTGACTCCACCATTTGAGTGAGGTATTCTTCATAGTAGGGAATCAAAACCCACATTAATGAAGGATTTTCTATAAGATAATCATGATCTTTCTTTCATTTTTAGAGGAGAATGGGATGGTTCAGAATATGAAATGATATTTTATTTTATGATATTTTATATGTGCTCTATATAGAGAGAGATCCATTCCATTCCCACTATAACATCAAATTCCCTAAGGGAAGTATTATGAGATTCCTAGAAGAGTATTTCCAAATACAACAACAAGATAAATTTCAAACACATGGGTTAAAATGATTACACCACTTGGTTTGTTTATAGATATATCTACTTAAATGTTTCGGGGCTTTGATTTTATATTTCTGGAAAACATGGATGATATAAAGGAGTGCGTAGAACCAGAATCAAAAAGGACTTATTTAATTATTGATTTAATAGGAAGCGTACCTTGTACTACATAATTTTCATACATCACTTCCATAGTAGTGATGGCATAATCCATCCCTTTTTTCCTTTGGTTTTGGTGGCTGTAGATGCAGATTATCCTCAAGGACATGCGGTTTAATACACTGGCATGCATAGTGCCCCTGCTCTTTATAGTTATAAAATCGATCCTTAGGTGGTGATCTCCTTTCTTCCACCAAATTATCCTACCTTATAATATATTTTAGAAATTCATAATCTTGGTGGACTTCTTTCCCACAATTGAATTCTTTCCTCTTCCCTTTTAGGAAGATCCCATGATGTGTCTTACAACATTTTTGGCATGTGGATGGTTGATTTTTCATTCAAAAAATATCATTAGATCCTAAGTCATGAAACTCCATATTTAGTTTCTTATCACCATAGACATGGGACCCTTCTCCAAACTCCATCTCCACTTTGAGAGAACATCTAAGAACTTCTTCATAACTCTCAAAGTCCTAAATTTCAGGATCCTTCCAAAGGTGTGGCTTTAGTCTATTAAAAAATCTTTCAATTTTGCTATCATTGTTGATAAAAATCTCTAAGTGTACCATTAAATACTTGTGATACTCACTTAGTAGGCTATGAAATATTCTCCTTCATTTTTCAAGAGCTCAATAAAATATCTCTCCATCACTGTAAAAAAAGATCATGGGAAATACTTGTTAAGAAACATTATCTTAAAGTATTACTATATCATCACATCAATTTAGTCAACCAGTGTTGTGTTCTTAACCAAGTCCCACCAATTGTCGGCCTCACCATCTAGTTAAAAAATGCACAGAGTCACCTTCTCCATCTCAGAATAGTAAATCACAAAAAATATCTTCTCAATGTAGTTGACCCACTGTTACACAATTAGTTGATCAAGATACCAACAAAACGTTGCTGGATGTTTCCACATAAAACACTTTATAACCAGTTTCTACCGCTTAGGTAAAGGAGGAAATTCCCCATTGTTAATGTTATTGTTCATAACCTGAGATAGTTGCATAAGCATTTCAATTATGATTTTAACTCCACCTCGTAAATCATTGGGGATATCATTTTGGAAATAGTTGTGTTGTCCTTCACATGGGTTGTTTTCCTGGTTTCTCATAGTTCCCTCCATTTATAAAATAGAAAAGGATATAACACTGGGAGACCCAATCTACCATTATCGATTGCGTAGTTCAACTAAACCTCGGTGCTTATGAATCTGATGTTGATTGCTCGGTTCAAGAAATGAAGTCCTTCGTTTGATGCGTTCGACAGGTATATTTTCAGTTCTTGGGATTTACAGGAAAAGGGCGATTTTGGGTTTGATCGACAGCAGGAATATTATGATATGTTTTTCCTTGGAGGAGGATTTAATCAAAGAGAGGTCCAGTGCCCCACGTTCCTTCAATGGATATCGGTTCTACCTCATCTGATGGACATACGATTTTCATATGAAGCGTGATTCCTCCTCCGTGGAAGTTTGGGTAAGCTTTACAAATTTTCCCCTACCATTTCAGAACCCCTCAGTTATTAGAATGGTTGTAAATTTAATAGGTATATATCTGTGTTTGGATAGCCGAAATGCAACACTTTTCCATCCTATTAATCTGCGGGTCTGCGTTGAAGTAGATGTTTCCAAGGATCCTATCGATTATGTTTGGATAACTGTAGTGGAAGAATTTCGATGAAAACAGGAGGTGGTCTTCAAATCATGGTTTGATTTCTGTTTGGACTGTAAGAGGATGGGGCACTCGACAAAAGCTTATAGGTGAGGACCTAAGAATCATATGGGTATTGACAGTGGTAAAGAATCAGGTACTCATCCCGAGGGAGGACCTCCGGGACATGAACCGGATGATGTGGATCCTGAGGTAATGTCGGCAGTGGAGGTGAGCTGTGGGCCTCAGGCGGTGAATCCTTTGGTGAAGGATGTCTTCAAATGCTTGAGGGATGATATGGGTGGATTTCAGGACTCTACACCGGTTGAGGGTGAGGTTGTGGAGTAGGTGCAACCTGGCAGTGTTACCAAAGTGATGGATTCTCAAATGGTTGAAGAAGAAGGCACCATGACTCCTCGGACAGCATCATATGTAGAGGTTGTGCGTGCAGGGTTTAGAACCAATGACAAATGCATGGAACCCGAGGCATCAAGGGAGGGTGTCTCTCTTGGAAGTAAGGTACTGCATCAGGATTTAGGTAATCTACGAAGTAGAGAAATGTGTGCAATTTTGATTAAAAACATATTTTATGGGCTTTCACAGGATAACCCAGAACAGGAGGTTGATCCGGCTAGGTCCTCACTGAAGAAGGGGGAATCTTGGACAGAATCCAGTGATGGGAAATCTGAGAATTTTTCCAGTGATATCGGAGAATAATTTCTCGGGACAAACTGGTAGACCATTTCGAATACCTTCTAAAGGGTGATTCTGATACTCAGGTTAGTATTCTCTCTTCACATCTACGTATGGAGATTTACTCTAACCGGCTCAAACTATTCTTCAATGCTTCATCTATTTCCTTTTGTGCATGAACGATTGGTTTCTCACTTTTCCCACAATAGTGTTTATTTAATAAAAAATTTAATTTTCAGCAGTATCATACTAAGGATTTTTCCTATGGTTCTCTAATCCTAATTCCCTATTTAACTAAAACATTCCACTAATACCAACTATAGATACCCATACATTTCACACACTACTATTATATCATTCAGAATATAAACAACATAATATATTAAACAACAAGGATCCAAAGATATAGTGTCTCAGAAAAACTAGGACCGTACATAACATTTACAACAAAAATGTAATCATATATTTAATTAATTCTTCTCCAACTTCTTATTGTCCCTTGAAAACTCTTTAGTACACATAATCACCTCAGGATATACATAAAAAGGGGTGATCTAAAATCCCAGTAAGAGGATAGATATGAAAAATATAACAATGGGTGAGGACAATCATAATGTAAGAAAAGTATCACGATCACAATAGGAAGAATTAATAAAATACTTTAAATATGGAAATGTATAAATATTAAACATCATGTCTTAGTTGTCTACTACCACACATAGTTTTGAACAATGATAGAATCATGATAATGCATAATTTCCTTTTAACTAATGAGATTCATCACTTTACCCAACTCATTTAAGTGCTTTGTAATTTTGGGTGCACTTGTCACTTTATAACATTTATATTTTTCTATATAATTCTTTGTGCACCCATCACATTATAAAATTTACATTATCATGCATGACATATAGAGCATATGTCAAAATTAAAAAAAAATAACCCATGTAAATCATTGGGATTCATATAATAATGAATACATTCATAAACATTTGTATTCCAAAATAAATATGGGATACCATTCATGACATAGATTAGTCAGCAATGGGTGAATTAGAAATAATCGTTGAGAAGTAAAAAAGTGGGGTTTTATTTGTAAGAAGAGTTATTTTGGAAGAACATTGGGCATTTCATAAACTCAATTAGAAAAAATGAATATCACAAAATACATAATATGAGGACGTTGGAATGATATTATAAGGCATATCCATTCTAAAAATGGTTTGAATGAGGGAAACCCCAAATTATGAGACTTAGGCTTGATAATTTCCTCTAACCTAGTATCTGAATGCTTTCTCCACATTAATGTCCTCTATAACCAAATTGGAGAACATAATTTACAATTAAAGAACTATTTATACATTATTAATACTCATTATGGATTTATTATGTTCTTTTTTGGGATTTTGGATGAGTTATAGAGTATAAATCCATTGTTTGGGAATGTTCGTTTTTTTTGTATTTTTAATGAACAATTCACTTGTATTCATGAATGGAAGCTAATTTAAAATGTGGATAAAAATAAATAATTGTAATTATATGTTATTTATGATGTAAAAAAAATTTATATGATCTTATAAATAATTTATTTATATACCGTGAGAATGAGTCATTAGATAATAATTTAATGATGATCATTTGGGTAAATTCCGGCGGTTTTTTGACCACAATGAAGTTGTTTTGTTTAATAGTTCAGTTATATGAACATATGTTAGTTCCAGAACATTAAATAGGTTATAATACATATTAAATAATCTGGTTCAACCATAAAAATAATTTTATTACCATATCTGATGGTGGTAAAGGAAAATGAAAACTAGTCTTTCGTGAAGGCGATAAATTAACACCTCACGAACAATGTTTTCCTATCAAAAATAAAGAGAAGAGGGTAAAAGGGTTTTAAGATATATTATCCCATTATTAACTTAACATTCCCTCAAATTAGTGATATTTTAGTTACCATACCTTGTTTATGAGGATAAGTGGGGAGATATTAAGAAATTAACATGAAATTGAAAGTGTATTAAAGGAAACGAGATAGAAGGGAATTGACTCTTGAATCCTCCTTAAGAATTCATGGATTGGACTTTTTATGAGACTATAAGTTATTAGAAGTGGGTAATGGGATATAGAAAATTTTTGTGTAGTGTTTATACATGGCATGAATATTAATAGTTGTGAGGAAATTAGGGTGTGAAGGGTAGTATTTATAGTGGAAGGGAGGGGTGCTTTACAAATATTTTAATCATTAGCATATTAATTTATTTAAATATAATAAATATCAATTGTTGCCTGAATGAATATAGTAAGGAGTTCATGTTAGTTCGAACCAATTGGGCTTACATCAGTATAACATAACTCATGACTCTATAATTCTTGAATTTAACTTATTTTGTAAATTATCATATTCCACTATTGATAAAAAAAATCATGTATTTCAGAAAAACCGCAATAATTCACCGTATCGATTATTTGATATACAAAATACAAAACTGAAATCCATATTTCCAAAAAAATTTCTAAATATGCTAAATTATATTTTGATGTAAAAATAATTTATATTCGAAAAATACCAATTTAAAATAATTTATTTACTTACTCCAAGATATATATGTATACTATCATATCTTAGGTAAATATTCATCGATGTAGGTTAATATTCATTAGGGTAGGTTACCATTTATAAGTGTATATTACTATTCACTAATAAATTATGTCTATTTCATCAGACCCCAAAAATCTTCCTGGATGCAACCTTGTATGTCATATATTCGAAATTCAAAACATAGAAGTGGAAAAATTATGTTTAATGGTAACATAGTATTTAGTATCAATATATGCAATTTTCTATAATAATTTGACTATCTATTATGGCATGATTATAAAAGGAATTTCTGTTGATAAAACATTGCTTCGTTTTAGTGATGATGATAAAGTCCACATTGTTCAAATTTCTAAATAAAGGACAAAACATTGGAAATAAATCGGAATATATGAAAGAAAAATAGAAGAAGAAATATTTTAGAACTTATAAGAAAAAGCAATCAAAATAAGAAAAGTAATCTTCTTCAATATGAGAATATTTCATTGCTCAATCATTGATAAAGTTAGTAAAGTCCATTCAATACGTTCCAAATATTGAGTCAAGATGTCAAATACTACAAGAATATTTAAACAAGAAATTAGACTAAATAAAACCTAAAATTAAAAAGTTGACAAAAAATTACGTAGATTTCAAAACCTTCAAGGATAATTATCATTATCACAGGAAATCAAGAAATGAGATAATGAAGTGGTCCAGGATGATTATTATTGATCATAAATTAATTGATGATATGATTTATTCATTCAAAAAATATTTAGAAGAATTTGATGAATCTATCAATGAATTATTTAATAGTTTTTCTGAGAACATGAAGGAGGAAAAAGAATTTCGGTTTTAGGAAGACAAATATTAGTTTGGGAAACTAAATTTCATCGCAACTGTATATAAAAATTTTAAGGCTTGAAAAGATGAGATCATTATTTTAAAGAATAACAATGATGATTTAGTTTAAAATAATAAATTCTCATGATGAAATGTTTCAGGGTCAAGAATAAAAAATTTAAATACTTTAAAATAATAATAAGCATCAGGAAGTTATCCTTTCAATGGTTTACTAAGATCAAAATAATTGAGAATGTTTATAAAACTTGTCAAATCCTTAATGTCGAAGAATGATTAATTTTTTTTGTATCTCTACTACTGTGGTTGTAAAAAATTTCAATATCAAGTATTTTTACCTGCGTTGATTTGTATAGAATGTTTCTTCATCATTTTTAGGTACATTATATTTTCTCCATAACTTTTTTTAAATAAAAAGGGGGAGAATGCATAAGAATATTAAAGAAGATATATTTATATTATGGGAGATATTACCTAATGCAAGGAATAAAATACTTTACGAAAATAATATGATATTTATGGGGTGTTCATATCCTAAGGGGTAATTAGTCATATTTATCATTTTATGAGTTATAAACATGAGTTTAGATAATTATTTCTTTTCATGTTGAAACATTAAATTTTATGGGTATTAATATTCTTTCCAAAAAGTGATTTTCCTGCCTTCCAAAAAGGGGGATATTGTTGAGTCGAAAGTTTCTTTATGACATTTCTCATTCCTTTATGTTTTGGAAATTACAATCCCTTTTCATTTAATATTTTTTCATACCTTCAATATGAATTTTTTTCTAAACATATCCATGTCCTATTATAATTGGAATCATGATCATTAATCTTTTCTATTCTATATTCTAGATACATCTACCAATATATTCTGAGAGATCACCTACATAGTATAACCAATTAAAACTAGATCCATACTTATAATCAGATGTATAGTTTCTAAAATATTAGTCACTCATATATTCAAATATGTGTCATAGAGTCACTTAAATTGGAATTACTCACATTTTGTAATTCGGTTCAAAGATATTTTTTGTAAAGACCCAAAATTTACATATAATTGTTTTTAAATATATGGGAATTTAACGAGTACGTGAAAATTGACGATGAGTGATTCCGAGTCCCGGAGTGCCTAGAATGAAGTTCTGATCATTATTTTGGGTATGTTCAGTAAAAGTGCGAGTGGGGTTTTCTAGATTTTTATTTGGTGCTCGGAATTGAATCTGAGGACACCGTTGAACTTGCAATGCTGGTTTTCTCTTAAGAAGACTTTCACCTCGACGATGGTTGGTTGAGGGTGAAGGTTAGTTTTTGGGTTTTTCGTGTGTTATTAAAATAAAAATAAAATTGTATGAAATTTATATTTTTATTTGTAACAACCATGTGGGGTGTTTAGAGGTGGGGTCCACTGGAACTAAACCTCCATGTGGAAGTTGAGGTGTGGGGACCTCCAAACCTTATCCTCTCATAAGAGGTTATTATGGTGGAGACCACCCGAACCATTACATACCATGAGAGGTTATGGTGGTGGGGACCACCCGGGACTAAACCCCCTTCAATTGAAAGAAACTCCCAACACCCATCATTAATGTGGATGAGCCTCTTGACTTCCTCCACATTTATTGTGTCAATGGAAATACCTTTAATTGTTCCAAATTATTTATTTGGATCTCCCCTTATTAAATTAAGTAACATCCTAATTGGAATTTATAAAGTTTTCATATAAGTGAATCGTCATAAATTACACGATTATTTCCTACCTACCCCTTCTTCTATATATATGGAGCTTCGGAGGAGGATTTGCAATGGCTTAACCAAGGGATGAAGCGCTGCTAAGTGACGCAGTGCCTAACACCTGGAGGATTACGCTCTCTAATGAAGAATGCGCACTCCAATGAGAAACTCTCTACAGAAGAAGAACACCGACCCCAGCTTCGACCTTCTTCCTCGAGACTTCCTCCGATGTAGGTCTTCTTCGACTATGACAAACCAACGCACAAACCGACGATCGAGGAAAACACCAATGACACTGACGTTTGTCTTTTTTCCAATGATTCAACGTGTTCCCCGCAACTCCGTTGATGTATAAACCCGAGGTAGGGGTTTAATGCTATTCGTTATCACTTTCCTTGCACCCCCTTCTTTTTCTTTTGTTGGGAAGAATCTTTGGGAGAGGGTTTGATGTGCTTCTTTCTTGTGAACCTCTTACTACCGCTCTAATGCGGAGAGTGCGGGCCAAACTACCATAGTCTGTCCTCTCAGTAACCCTTGTATGGATTTGTGGTGTTCTTCAAAATATAGTAAGGTGACGAAGGTGAGAAGGCGATGAAGGCAACGAAGGCAACGACGTCACCCCCCCACAGCCTCCGTGCCCCGCGCCACCCCCACAGTTCCCTGGCCTCATGGAAAAACTGGCCCCAAGCCGCCGCCGGCTGAACCGGCCCCTGGCCGTGCCGCACCCTGGCCACGTCGTGCCCTGTCCCCATCGCACCCTGGCCTTCCGGCCACACCACCTGGCCACCCGGCCAAGCCGCCCAGGCCACGCCATCCACCGGTCGAGAAACCCTAGCCGATATGACCTCCCTGCCGAGCCGAACTGGCCCGTCACCCAACGCCGAGTCGCTCCCACGCGGCCCTCCGAGCTGCACATTCCCCGCGCCACGCACCGAGCCGCCCTCATGGTGCCATCAAACCTGAGCTTCCCGCGCGACGCCCTCCAATCCAAACCGCCCTCGAGCTAACTCGCCTTTGGTTCATGCCCTTGCTGGTGGTCCGCTCCGTCATGACTCGTTGCGGCCCCACGTGGGCAGCTGGGCTGGGCCCAGCGGGCCGGGCCAAACCCAACGGTCTGGCCCGACCAACGGGCCGGACAAGACCCAACAAGTCAGGACAGGTTGGACCGACTAGGTCAGACCAGACATGGGCCCACTAAGACCCATTTATTCTCCTAAGGCCATATCTTTGACAAAAGACATCGATTTGACGACCCATCAGTAGCGCTGAAATCATGGAGTGTGATGGCCCTTTGAGTATTCCTCATTGGAGTTTGGGGTATAATTGACATACGGTCAGGTTGGATCATGCACAAATCCAACCGGGCCCTGGGACTAAAAGGCTAATAACTCATAGACTGAGCATCCATTTGATGCACCGTATATTGTGTTGAGACCCCTATAACGTGTCAGACCTTTGAGATACTTCTTCTTGGTACGTCATGACAGTTGTAGTATCGACCCATAGCTCATTTAGTGGATCCTTTTGGGGACGAGCGAGCATAGTGAGGAAACATAGTAGTTGGATGAGACCTGACCATTGGTGACCATTTTGACTCGGAGTGACTCTACTAGCCCAGTGGGGAGGGCCTTGCAGTTATGGAAGACCCACAGTGGGGAGAACCTTGGTGTTGTAGCAGAACCAAGGTGGAGAGCGTACTTGGTGATGCGGGAGATCCACAGTACTCAACAGGAGAAGTATCTAAGCATTCCAAGGTTAGTGGGAAGCGTTCTTGGTGTCACCGTAGGCCCACTATATTTTATAGTGGAGGAGTTATCCCGCAGCTGAGTTTTCGACAATGTGACATGGGTTGTTACTTGATACGACCCCTTGAATAAAATCCCGTTTGAGATGTGCCAGTTTTCCTATTTTTTCCTATTGATTTAGATGGATCACTTGATAACTTAGGTATATGTATGGGAAAATACCTAAGTAAGGTTATCTGTTGATTTCATACTTTTTGGTTTAGCCTTGTTAGATTTTGTGAGACTTTGAGGGTCTCAGGTCCCTAAGAGTATCATTATACTCACCCATCCAAAGGCTATACCCACACCATGTTGTGTTGGATGCAGCAGAAAGACAACATTAACTAAGGCTTGGAGTACCAGGACTGAACAATACCTAGAGATAGACCATACGGCAAGTCGGTACACCGAGGAGACGTTTGGATGTGGAGTGCTAAGGAGGTCATCTGTACCTACCCTTCAGGTAGGAACCCTGGAGGACAATCTTGTATCTATATTCCCTTATCATTCAGTTTTATTGTATCATTGTTGTACTTGTACTTTCCATATGGGCTTGTATTCTGGCCCCTTTTTCTTTCAGCACTCTTTTGTTATATAGTTTACTTGGTTTTTTGTCCATCTGTGAGTTTCTTGTGTGTGTCATTACATGTTATAAATACAATTCCTTCCCACTTTTAGGAAATTACACCTTTTTTCTAGTTTCCATCCCCTGGCCAATGGAATTCAGGCTTGGGGTAGTCAAGGCACGAGACATGGGGAACAATTCATGAAACATTGGTATCAGAGGTGTCAGTTATACAATAGAACTTAAGATTATGAACTATATTGTGAAGCGATATATTTATGTGTTGTGAGTGTGGTTTTCAGTTTCGGGAGTCTATTGTTGGTGCGGTGGCCGATGTATCCATACACCATGACCCTGACTTCTGATTCATGACTCAATGCATTAAAAAGCTGATATCGTGTTTGTTTTCATGTGTTTTCACTAAGTCATCTCATCAGGTCAGCTCACTAGGTATAAATTTTTAACCGTAGTGCACCTGTTTCTCTTCAGAATGCCTCCACCCAGATAGCCATGTTGAGTTCTGAGAGATTTATCAATGATAGCCCACCAAGAGACGAGGCCTCGGTGCATGCACCTTTTCTAGTAGAGGAACTAGCGGTACCACTCCCCGTTGGACCACCCATGCCACCAGTCCCAGCAGCAGACGATGCGCACCACTTGATGTCATTGTCTGAGTTCCAGCACCAGAGGCCACCCAGGTTCATGGGGGAGATAGACCCTCAAGCAGTTGAGGAATGGATAGAGTCTATGGTGAGAGTCTTCTGACTGGTTGGGACACTAGTAGACGTCATGGTGATCCTTGCTTCCATCATTCTACAAGAAGAAACAGGAAGGTTTTGGAGCTGGATGCTTCAGGATCATGACAGGGTGACACTTATCTGGGTAGAATTTGAGAGCCTATTTTAAGAAGAGTTTTTTCTAAAGACTCTTCGCGCAGTGCGCATTCAAGAGATACTTCATCGGAAGTAGGAGAGCATGACTTTGGATCAGTACTCAGCGAGGTTCACAAACCTCTCATAGCTACTCCGCCAATATGATGGGGACCCATTATTCAGGGACAGGACCATCGAGAAGGGACTCAGGTGGGAGATCAAGGCTTCGATGATCTCACTCAGCATCCAGACATAGGCAGGTGTGTTAAAGAGATCCCTCTTTTTGGAGAGTTTCCTTGCTGAGCAGTCACCAGTAGAAAGACCCACTACCATTCATCATGCAACAGAGTCTTCTGTAGCTAGTAGTACACAGATGTCGTAGAGGTCCAAGAGGAACAGACCTACATGTGGACGACCACATGACTCAGGATCAGTGGTGCGAATTACCCAAGGTAGAGACAGTCATGCCAACAGCGGGTAGTGTTACCCATGCGGTGGGCAGAGTAACATGGATCGTGACTGTTCGACCTTCCGTTCAGATAATCAACTGATGATCGAAAGACCACCCCGGTAGAGATAGATATTTGATCGAGGTGGTCTTCAGGGAGTAAGTGGACATGGCAGGGGAGATGGTGGACAGAGGAGAGCTCAGCTCCAGGCAGCTGAGGCCTACGATCCCAATGTATCAGAGATGATATGAGGTATGATCTGTATAGACTCCACATTAGATGAAATTTTTATATACATCAGTGTTATTCATTATTTTACTTCCACTTCCCTAGTTCGAAGCTCAGGGATTCTGTCGATGCCGATGGCTTGATCCTCACAGCTATGGACTCCCATGAGTGCAGATTTGAAAATTAAGCACTTGTGCCGGCAGTACGAGCTTACTCAAGGAGGCAATATATTTGGATGGGCTCTCCTAGTAGAGGAATCGAGGCCTTATGAATTCATCTTGGGTATGAACATGTTATCTATATTAGATGCTCAGATTGATTGTATTACGCGCAATGTTAGGTGTGTCCACACAGATGGGACCCAGTTTACCTTCACCGCTGAGAAGGGAGCCTTTGCAGTAAAGAATGGACTTACCTAGAGGAGAGTGCTGCCGATCACTCATCATATGGCTAGCCTTACCCTCGAAGCAGTTGATGTGGAGAATCTCAAATATCCTGTAGTGGTGCCCCATTATGCGGATGTTTTCCCAGATGCGACCACTGGTGAGAAGGGAGCCTTTGCAGCATAGAATGGACTTACATAGAGGAGAGTGTCGCCGATCACTAATCAAATGGCTATCCTTACCCTCGAAGTAGTTGATGTGGAAAATCTGAAATATCCTGTAGTGGTGCACCATTATGCGGATGTTTTCCCAGATGATGTCACAGGTCTACCTCCTCGTTGATAGGTGGACTCTTACATTGAATTGTACCCCGGGATGACACCAATATCTACACCAGCATGTCAGATGGATTCTGCGGAGCTTTGTGAGTTTTGGGTATAACATGAGGACTTACAAGAGAAGGGATTCATTCGGCTCAGTGATTCTCCCTGGGATACAGATGTGTCGTGATGCAGGAGCGATCAGTGATCGGATATGGCTCTCGACAGCAGAGACAACATGAGAAAAACTACCATACCCATTACCTAGATTTAGCAGTAGTGGTCTTCTACTTGAATATGTGGAGGCACTATCTGATGGAAGAATTTTTTACCGTGTAAATTGATCACAGGAGTCTCATTAATATTTTCTTGCAGAAGGACCTGAACTTGAGACATCGTCATTGGATTGAGTTCCTTCATGACTATGACTTCAAGATAGTCTATACTCTTGGGAAGGGGGACATTGTAGCAGATGCACAGAGCATGAGGTCTAGTATACAACTTCTAGGTGAGGCGACGGATCAGGTGGCCGCCTGCGAGGTATATTTTGTGGACAGATATGGACCAGCTTTTCGTTAGTCTCATACAGTCACTCCCACACTTCATTAGCAAGTCAAGGAGGCGCCATGCGGGGACACTGACTGGGAGACAAGACGTGCTCAAATATTCATGGGGCAGGCACCTGATGGATTTTCTTAAGGTGGGGAGCACGTCATCCTCTTTAGAGGACGTACCATAGTACTCATGTCACTTCAGGAGGAAGTGTTAAGGGAGTTCCACACATCCCCTCTAGCGGTACATCCATAAGTGGAGAAGATGTACCAGGACATCCGACAATAGTACTATTGGCTGGAAATGAAGAAATCAGTTGTATATTTTGTCTCTTGATTCCTCACTTGTCATCAAGTGAAGGCGGAGCATCTGGTACCAGCAGTATTGGTTCATCATTTAGATGTCCCTCATTGGAAGTGGGATGGGATATACATGGACTTGGTGATAGGAATTACACATATATACAAAGGCCATGACTCGATTTGGGTGATCGTCGACCGACTCACCAAGTCGGCCCACTTCCTACCCATCAGATATCAGGGTTCAGTAGAGAGCTTGGGACGCCTCAATGTGTAGAATATTGTGTGACTACATAGAGTACCCACGATGATTGTCTCTAATCATGATGCATGATTTACATCCCAGCTATGGAAGGGTTTGTTGGAGGCTTTCGGGATGCAGCTTCATTTGAGCACATCCTTGCATCCTCAGACGGATGACCTAACTGAGCGGACCATTCATAATCTCAAGGACACACTACGTGCTTGTGTTCTCAACTTTGGTAGCAGCTTGGAGGATCACTTACCTTTGGTGGAGTTTGTGTACAAAAACATCTATCACACCACCATTAGGATGGCACCATTTGAAGTGTTATACGGGGGACCATGCAGATCACCTTTGTGATGGACTTACCCATGGGAGTCAGTATTAGTGGGATCAGAGATGGTATCGCCTAACACAGAGAAGGTGAGGATCATCCAGCAGTGAATGAAGACTGCAAAGATCATGCATAAGTCATATGCTGACAGGGGAAGGAGACCTCTAGAGTTCGTGGATGGCTGCCACGTCTTTCTACGGGTATCACCTCAATGAGATATACATAGATTTGGCCGAGGCGGGAAGTTATCTACGAGATTCATCATACCTTTTCAGGTTCTCAGTACAGTTGGTGAGGTGGCATATCACATACCTATTCCACCTCAGTTGCACTGGGTGCACGACGTCTTCTACGTGTCCCAGATGAGAAGATATGTGCATGGCCCTTCTCACATCATTGAACTTGGGGAGCTGGACATCGACGATGGGGAGACTTTTACGGAGGTTCAAGTAGATATTGAGGATCGACAGGAGTGGTTCTTTTGTGGATGGTCGATACCTATGGTGCGTGTTCACTGGCAGCATGAGAACCTTCTGGAGAGCACATGGGAGTGGGTGGCTCAGATATGTGCTCTTTACCCCCACTTGTTCCCTTAGTTATGAGTTGTGTCTTAAGGGGACGTAGAACCCTAAAGAGGGGAGAATGTAATGACCCGAAATGTCCATGCAATTTTTTTTTAAATATATTGGTATTTTAAGAGTCTTTGCAAAAATTGACGGTGCGTGATTCTGAAGCCTGGAATGCATGGAATGAAATTATGAACATTATTTCAGGTACGTTCGGCAAACATGTGTGTGGGTTTTTCTAATATTTGAACTGGTTCTCAGAATTGAAATTTGAGGGCACCGTTGAATTTGCATCGCTGATTTTCACTTAAGAAGACTTTCACCTTGAATATTTTTTGTCAAGGATAAAAGTTAGTTTTTGGGTTTTTCATGTGGGAATAAAATAAAAATAGATGTGTATGAAATTTATATTTTTATTTGCAACACCCATGTGGGTGTTGGGATGTGGGGTCCACCAGAAATGAACCTCCATGTGGAAGTTTAGGTGTGGGGACCACCAAAACATAACCTCTCATGAGAGGTTATGGTGGTGGGGACCACCCGAACCATAACCCCCCATTAGATGTTATGGTGTTGGGGACCACCCAAGACTAAACTCCGCATTAATATAGATAAACTCTAAACACCCCTGATTAATGTTGAGGATCCTCTTGACTTTATCCACATTAATTGTCCCAACACATATACCTTTAATTATACGAACTTAGTAATTTGGCTTGCCCTCTTTTAAAATTAAGTAACAACCTCGTTAGAATTTATAAAGGTTCCTAATAAATGAAGCATCATAAATTCCATGATCATTACCTTCCTACCCCCCTCTCCTATATATATAGAGATTGGGAAGAGGATTTGTGAAGGATTTAACAACCTAAGAAGAGATGGTAAATTGACGTGGTGCCCAACACTTGGAGGATTACCTTCTCCAATGAAAATAGCGCTCTCCAACGAAGAACACTCCATCGATGAAGAACACCAAACCCGACTTCAACCTCCATCCTCGAGACTTCCTCCGATGCAGGATGTCTTCGACTACAGTGAACCGACGTACAAACTGATGATCGAGGAAAACATCGACGACACTGACATCTATCCTTTTCCCAATGATTCGTTGTCATCCCCATGACTCTGTCGATGTATCAACCCGAGGTATAGGTTTAATACTATTGGTTAGTAACTTTCCATGCACCCCATTTATTTTCTTTCGCAGGTTGGGAAGAATCTTAGCTTGAGTGTTTGATGTTCTTTGTTCTTGTGAACCTTTTGCTGCTACTCTAATGCAGATAGTGTGGGCTAAACTAACATGGATTGTCCTCTCCATAACCCTTGTGTTGATTTGTGGTGTTCTTAGAAATAGAGGAAGGCGACAAAGGTGATGAAGGTGATGAAAGTGGTGAAGGAAACGACACCACCACCCGAGGCCTCTACGACCCACATCGCCCTCGTGGTGCTCCAGCCTCCCAGCCACACCGGCCCCATGCCGCCACCGACCGAACTGACCCCAAGTCATGTTGCACCCCGACCTCACGCCGCACCGGCCACCCAGTCGCGCTGCCCCGAGACGCACCCCTGTGGCCCTCCGAGCCGAACCGACACCGTTCCCTGGGCCAATCCACCCTCGTAGTTCCCTCCAGGATGAACCACCCCCGTGCCAACCTGTGGTCAGTTCACGTCGTCATGACCAGTCTGTACCCTCACAGCTCACTGCCGCCCCACGTGGAATGCTGGGCAGGACCCAGCGGGCTAGGCCGAACCCATCTAGCTAGCCCGCACAATGGGCCGGACCAAACCCAACAAGTCAGGATGGGTCGACACAAACCGGGTCAGGTCGGGTCGGTCCGACCGGGTCGGACTGGCCTCGGACCCACTACGACCCTTTTACTCTCATTCGGCCATATCGTTGGCACCAGACATCCGTTTGAAGAACCGTCGGCGACGCTAGAAATCTTGGAATGTGACAGTACCTTTGAGTATACCACACTAGAGTTTGGGGTATAGTTGATATACAGTTTGGTTGGATCATGCACAAATCCAACAGGGCCTCGAGGACTAAAAGGCTAATAACTCACAGACGGAGCATCTGATTGACGCGTCGTCTATTGCATTGAGACCCCTATGACGTGGCAGACATTTGAGATACTTCTTCGTGGGACTGAAATGATAGTTATAGTATCAAACAGTAGCTTACTGAGAATATCCTCTCAGAGAAGAGCGATCATAGTGTAGAGACATAGTAGCTAGCTGAGACCTGACTACTACTAACCATTTTGACTCAAAGTGACGCTACTAGCCTAGTGGGGAGTGACTTGGTTTCCTGTAAGTCCCACGTTGGGGAGTGACTTAGTGTTGTGGATGACCCATAGTACTCGACAAGAGGAGTACCATAGCAGGCTACGAGGGGGAGAGTGCTTGGTTACGTGGCAGAACCAATGTGGGGAGTGCTCTTGGTGATGCGACAAATCCATGGTACTCGACAGGAGGAGTTCTTCAGCAGTCCAAGGTTAGTGGGAACCGCGCTTGGTGTCGCGGTAGTTCCACTATACTCTATAGAAGAGGAGTTCTCCTGTAGCCGAGGTTTCGATAATGTGACATGGGATGTTACTTGATACTACCCCTAGAATAAAATACTTGTTGAGCTGAGTAAGTTTTTCTATGTTTTCCTCATGATTGAGATGGATCCCCTGATAACATTGGTATATGTATGGGCATATACCTAAGAATGGTTTTTTTTCATTCCATACAATGTCGTTTATCTTTGTTGGACTTTGTGAGACCTTGAGGGTCTTGGGGTCCTTACAGAGTATCATTATACTGACCCCTGCACTGGCTATGCCCACACCTTGTTGCGTTCGATGAAGACGATGGATAGTGGTGACTGAGGCTTAGAGTACCAGTACTAGATGGTACATGGAGGTGGACCATATAGTGATTCACTACATGGAGGAGATGGTCAGACATGGAGTGCTGGGGAGGCGATCTGTACCTACCCTTCAGGTAGGAACCCCAGAGGATGATCCAGAATATTTCTTCCCTTATCTTTCAGTTGTTTTGTATCATTGTTGTACTTGTACTTTCCAAATGGGTTTGTATTCTGGCCCCTTTTTCTTTCAATACAATTTTGTTATACAGTTAACTTGGTGTTTCATCCATCTGTGGGCTTGCTTGTGTGTGTTTACAGGTTATAAAGGCAACGCCTTCCCAATTTTAAAGAATTACACCTTTGGTGCTAGTCGCCAGCCCCTGGCCTATGGAAGGCATGCTTGGGGTAGTCACAGCACGAGTCCCATGGGACGAGTCATGAAATTTTTAAATACGATTCTCTCATATTTTCAAATCTAATTCATAATGTTTCTCAAATAAGATTATCTCAAAATATTGAATCTAAATCTCTAAAAATTGTTAATCTTATTTTAAAAAATTATCAAATTAGTTTCTCATACATTATCAAATCTGATTTTATCACATTCTCAAAAAAAATTAGTCTATTTTCATATTATTCTCATACCTATAATCAGATTCTAACATATATTCTTGTTTTTGTACATAATAATGGTTCTCATGATACTTATCCTTTTGATGAAAAAAATTCATATATATGGTATTTTATTACGATTTTATCTTCTAGTTGTACAGGTTCCATTGAAATTCAAGGAATAATATGACCGTTGGAGACCAAGTCAACCATTGAATTCCTAGCGTCTAAATTCTCTTTCAGTTCATCATTAGAAAAAGTCTAGCTCCAAAATTTTCTATTTGTCTACTTGATGTAAATTATTTCTCAGGAAACTAGAGTTCGAAATACTTGTTCCCTATGTTATTATACATTAGCAATGGAGTTTACATCTTAAAGAAACCTTTCCAGATTGTCTCTTTAATATTTTATTCATGCATCTTATTCGTTAATCGAGGTCTTCTAGATAAATGATGATAGAGGTTCTGGTTACCTTTTTAATTGAGGGATTATGGGGATAGCAGACCGTAGTTGCATCCGATCATTTGTGGATCGAGGGCTTACCCTAGTGTGGATATGACAGAATTTCATGAATGAATAAATTAAGGGACTTTTATGCAAATTCATTTGATACCATTCGGTTTGGGTTAATATTTATCAATTCATTTGTTGTACTTGGAATTTTACATGTTTCGCTAATTCCAATGAAATTTCTTACAAATAGAAAATAGTATTTCACCCTCCCCACTTGTAATTTTTCTATCATAGTTTATATTTCAATCCAACACATGGACAAATTATCTGGTACCATATTTAAATTAAAATAGTATTTCCCAAACAGATTATTGTGTTTCTATATCTGTTGAAGTTGAACTTGTTATGATTAAACACACTATTACTGATTATATCTCAACCATCGGCCACACATGTCTAAATGATTCTCAAAAAAATAAAGTATTCTTTGAAGAGATAGATGTTACATTAAATGAAAATTTATTTAACATGAAAAATCTTCTTCCTGATAAAGAGATCCCTTTATTTAATGAGATATATTTGAAAAGATACCACATTATGTGACCTGATGTAGATTTATATGAGAGATGGTCTTTAAACAATAGGATATCACTGTAACCACTTTTCATTTCGAAATGTGGAACCATAACCCCTATGGAATCTTTAATCTAGCATAACAAGTTAAAATACTCGAATAGAGTCCCCTTTTTCTATTCACCAATCCTCAATACATATTGTATAAAATTAATCTCTATTAGTGGTAATGGACTATTTATGGAGGTTGACATTTCTGAGAATATTTAAAAGAATGTGATTCCATATGATTGTCCTTCATATTCAATAATGATCAATGACACTATAAAAAATTCTATCTATAGAGGTTAGGGAGAAAAACATATATTAATATAAGGGAATATCATACTCTAAATATGTATCCAAATTTATAACTTACAAGGATAGTTAAGTGAGATATCTCTCTAACCCTCATATAATTCATCTCATATGATAATACTCTATTGAATGTAATTATTGAACCTATGGATGGGTTTTAGGAATTCAAAAAAAATCTATATTAAGAAAGGACACATGTGGAAAATCTGGTTTAAAAGGGGTATCATATTCCCAAAGAACATATCAGGGTTAAATAGATTATTAAAAGAGATTGAAACTCATATTTTTATCACATTCATCATAGGGAAAAAAATTAAATTGTTGATTTAATTTATTTCTATTAATTGAGACATCCTTACATTGGATTATAGTATTACTGAGGTCATAATCGCTTTATTTAAATAAAACATCAGTAAATTGGATTGTAGTTGATCATCTAAGATTAATAATTTCTTATCACTAATTATGTGAATGATATATTGAATTCTTTACATACTTTTACCCCACTTGATGATGAAATAAAATATTCCCTTTACTCTATCAACATAGAGAGTACTGGTAGACATGATGGATTCTATACTACGTAACTCATTCCTTTTTAGGTCATTTTATAACTTAAACTAACACTAAATTTTGGGGGTTTTTTAATAGAGAAAAAATTCACCTGACCTTAATAATAAATTAAGTATCATGATTAAAAAATCTGACCATGATTTTTATATGAAATATTGTTCGTCCATTTTTTATGGAAATGCTCTTCATATATTCATTGGTAAAATTGTTTCCTTCATACACCAAATAATTACAAATATAGAGGTATATCCTAACAACATTTTATTTATTTAGAGTTTGAAAATCCATGAAAATATCTATACTTCCCTATAAATAATCTCTACTCTTCATAAAAATAATCCATTGCTGGGAATATAACATAAAAACAATATATCCTAAAGTAATTGATGTACAGAATTTGAATTTCATCTATGAAATGAATTAATTTTTATATTTCATTTAATATTAATAAACTTAATAAAATAAATAATATTAAGTTAATGTATTATAGTTTTATTTAATGGGTTTTACATTTACGAGAGAGGGGTGAGACATGGGGACCCCCTTTCACACATCCATTTAGCCTCCATAAATATAACATTAGTAGAAATATTAAAAATGTACTAAACTAGGATAAAATATATCATTGTAAGAAAGCTAAAATTATTATTTCCCAAAATAATATATTCTTTATAGATTACATCTTAAATTTATTTGATCCTAAACATGTATTTTTGAGCATTAATAATACTATATATCACAACTACGAATGAGTCTCTCAAATATCAATAAAATTTGAAAACAATCTATTGATATTTTTTAATGGAATTAACGATAATTGTTAGAGTTATATCATAAATATCATGAAGGATAGAAATGGAGAATTTCCATTCTAGTGCATCAGTACCCCCAACCACCCACTTTTAAGGTTTTGTAAAATCATGATTCCTTAAGATAAGGAGAAAAAAATTCATCCCACCTTTCCTTTTTAATTAAATGAATCTAGATTATGGTAATATTATTTTACTATTTAGAAAATACATGATCTATATAATTTTTTTCATTATATATTGAAACATATCCTAGATAGTGGATACAAACTCAAGGAATCTAAATTGGGAGCTGTGATATTCCATAAGTATTCCTGAAAGAGATATTATCATGGTTGCTCAGAAAAAATATACAGGACTACAAATTTGTTAGAGTTAGTATCAAAAATCTTAATCTACTTAACAAATACATTAATACCAGATATCATTGGAATAAATTATAATTGTACCATGATTCAACTTATTTTCTAAATAAAATATTAATTGATAGAATATATAAGGGAAACCACTTCTCTAGGGGATTAAAATTTTAGTTCTAAATTAGAGAAGAATATTTTAGAATATGATGAAGACTCTTTGTATACCATCAAGATAGTAAATAGCTAATTTTTTGAGCTTTATAAATTGGTTTTATTTCCTAAACCATTATGTATATTTCTATCATGAGTGATTTTGATTAAATTTCACTAGGTGAAGTAATTAAACAAATTATTACATCCATGGACTTCTAGTAGTAGAAAATCGATTTTTGGTACTCTTACCGACATGAAAATATATATCATAAACTACACTATAGGTTAGTTATCTTTTTCTATTGATTTAGTTCCAAGGTGGTCAAAATATATTCAAGGAAACCATCAAACATCCCTACCTATATATTTTATTCTATACGGTAGTAATTAACTTAAAGTTAACTATTGAGGGACTTCAAATTATTTTAATTGCAATGGCATCAGGTTCTAAAGTCACAAAAACTATTATTATTTATTATATAAAAGTCATGGATCCTCCATTATAATATTATATATAATTTAAATAAGAAAAGAACCAAAATAAGGTTAGACAGAATGATCATCATGAAAATTTTCTTCAGTCCAACATGGTCCTATCACCATCTCAAAAATTTAATTCCCATATATTATCATGAAATATATAATTTCCTTAAACATATATCCATACACCAAATATTCATCAATATTTGTACCCTGTTATCATGATATAATAATAAGGATGTTATTATAATGTAGTAGGCCACCAGCAATGGTGTCGCTAAAATAACCAGTCTATAACAACAATGTATGTAGTATTTCTCAAACAAAAAATTAAAAATAAAACCATTTAAAAATTTTAAACAATAACATAGAAAAATAAGATGAACATGAAGGTTGAGTTTACCATGGGAATAGTACATGATATCTTCATTACATATTATGGTGTCTTTGATCATATTGAGTAGACATTCCCTACCCAACCACTCCCAAACAACGGTAATACCCACATCCATAATATAAAAAATTATTTTTTGGTAGTGTACCCATATATTGAGCCTCAAAATCAACCCAATGGTTGTTTTCACCATAGGATTAACCATAAGATCCAGTATCCCCCACTGGTCATTTTCACCACCCGTTAACAATCTTGTCAAAGCTTCTCCCTAGGGTGGGGTTTACACTGGGTTAACCCTAACACTAAATAATCCCTTGAGGTCCATTTTCACCAGGGTGTAACCATAAATCCAATTAATTATATTGAGTATTAAAATATAAAGATTTAATATAAATGAACAATCACATGTTATAAGGGTTGTTTTATAGTTTATTCTTAAAAAACAGTCGAACCCCATTGGGTGTTTTTATTATCATTAAACATTCAAAAAGAAAATATTATTCTTTATAAACAAAATACACATTGAAATTCCTCTAATTAAAAATAATTTTCAATTTTAAAATTTTCATATGTTTTAATAAATTTTTATGAGAATAATATTAAAAAAAGAGATACCAATTTCCATAAAAAAAACATAAGTAATCTAAAACCACATAGACAAAATAATCTATTTTTCAGAACAATTTACTAATTCCTTGTGTAAGTAAACAAATGAAAGACCAATTAAAATATTTTAAATTATATTACAATTTTAGTTTTTCCAATAAATAACATATCAATTTCACACTTAAGTAATGGTTATGAAATTCTATTTCAGAATCATAGGTTTGAAATCGTATTTCTCATTTTTGAACAAATATTGAATATGACATAACTAATTAATAAAAAATGATCCATGAGTAATAAAATATAAATATGGGAAATTAAATAATGAAAAAAATAAAATTAAAAACTTATTTAAAATCCATGTTGGTGGCATGCTAAATTGGAGATACTAAGAAACAAATACAGTAGAACTCGATTAAGACTACGTGTAAAATTGTGTTACTATCTACCTAATTCCATTGAGATTTTCCACATCTCAAACTAGCTAATATGTCATCTAGAATCAAAAAAATTGAAAAACTAGAAAAAATAAATAAATATATGTCATATTTTATAAATAAAGGGATATATACATTATTGTGAATGAAAACTAATGTTTATGGGATGTGATATGTAAAATTATCATAAACTATCCAAAGCTTGAGACTAAAATTGATTCACTTGAGGAATGGTGTATATTATCACATGGAATGAGGATAATTAATGGTGATCTCTAAAGGAATGGTGTAAAAATGATAGGATAGAATTAGGTTAAACGCGTAAGAGTTCATATGGTCATTTTTGGAAATTTTGTAAATTAAAATATTTGCATTGTTTGGCAAAAACATTTCTAGTGTGTCTCCCACTATGAATTTCCAACTATCTGGTACCAACCATTCACACAGTTAGCTCTCACTATTTTTCAAAATATTGACAACCCATATGATCCCCTCCTAATTTTTTTTTTACAAATTTATCATGGTTTGATGGAGTCCCTTACACAACATAATCAAATATTGTTCTTATAAAACAAAGATAAATGGTTAGGGTGCATGATTAGCATGAAATTTTTGTTAATATTACACACAATTACATTCTCTCGAAAACATTTTCTTATCCTAGAATCTCTCATGAATTATCCAAGAACATAGTGGACATATCTGGTCTAATATTGTAAAAATCATTCTTTTAAAGTGTTAGAACTCTTGAAATTTAAATATGTTTATTGGAAGAAAATATGAACCCTTCACCAAATGAGAAAATCAAATAAAATTTTTCAGATAAAATACTATATGTACACCGATTCCATAAAATAGTTATTTCCAATATAACTATATAATACTCACACCCTATTTATCTTACTCATCATAGTCAAACACATGTTTTTTTAATTTCTGTTGTTGTTTCTTTGTCACTATCAGGGTCATTTTTTATAGATGGATGGTCACCAAGGGGATACATTGAGATTTCGTTGGGTTATTTATTTTATTTTAGTTTTTATTTTGTATCATAGATATAACATCCTAATCATTCAACTGTACACATTATCATAGTGTAGCACAATAATTATTTATTTATGTACAATTGATTATGAATTTTGGTTAGGATTCATTATTATGTTTTATTTTATTTTTCTTTTTTTCACTTTTTATGACATAAGGTGGGAATAAAATACTTCGAAAGATAATGATGCAATTTTTAGATAAATTTTGATGTTCATAAATCATTATCTATAAGGTGAAATCACCCCCATTATTTTCTTGTGTTTTCATAGATGATTGGTTTTAAACTAGGGGTAGGGATGACCGTTGGGAATGAAATATACAAATGTGATTGTATGATTTTGGGATAACCTAGGATATTTCATGAAAAATAATGTAAAGGATTCTCTACGTAGATATTCCAATCAAAATAATATGGTTTTGAAAAAAGCACGAATTTTTGGATAATGTGGTGATATAAGAAGAATCCATAAGTAGTGTTATAGAAGATGGTGAAGATAAATATATAGATATAATATTCAAGAAAAAACATAGTTACATTCATGATAAAAAAATAGAAAAATAATATGGATTTTGTAGAAAAAAATGGTAATAAGTTTGAAGGAATATAAGAGTTCATCAAAATAGAAATATGTTGAATTTAAGATATTAAAATATTCTAGATGAAGGTTTATGATTAAGTTTTAATTTTGAAAGTCATTAGTGATATACAATATCTAATTTAATTAATGATAAATATGGCATAGAAAATTTTCCTTCAAGTTGAAATTTCCATGAAGAAGATAAGAGTGAAATTCAAAAATTATGTAGAAATTAATCTTGAATCATCGAAATATATTGAAAACATGATACTGAAATGGTATGTTTTATCTATATATTCTTATCCTAAAAATAAAGTTATTATTTCTAATATATTCGGTCCCAAAAACAAATCTTGGTGGGATTTATAAAATATATATCATGTGCCATCTTTTTCAATATTAAAGGGAGAGACAATTTTCTTCATAATATCATACACTCTAACAAAAAAATATTTACAATATATGATAGGTCGATATCATAAATTGTGTATAAAAAATTATCATCTACATAAAATATCTATAATCTATATAATGTTAATGTTTCTTGGTGTATCTAGGAACAAACTATATTCATATTGGTACAAAATAACACTTCTCTAAATAAGGTAGGAAACAATTCTGGATCCAAAAAAGATTATATTATATTCTCAAATGAGTTACGTTTTTACTCAAAACAATCCTTTATCCATATAAATATATGATATTTAAATACCTACAAGAAATTTATAGCAGTATTAAAAAATATGGTAGTTATGTTAAATAAATTATAAATAATATTCATTTAACATTTTCCTATTCCAAAAACTAAAAATAAATTGAAAATTATTAAGGAATAAAAGTTAGTTATTTTTATGTTCTATAAAAATATTGAAAAATTAGTAAGTCAGGGATTCATTCAAGTAACATTTCATATAATATGTTTGGTTATAAAAATTTCATCAAAAATAATAAATTATTTTATGGAGTTTTAGTGATGTTTTTAAATGAATATTACCTATCAATCATAGGAGTTGATTCCACTAAACATAAATACAAAAACCTTAAATACAGAGTTGTTAATTCTATTAATGGGATTAAATGAAATCTATTATATATAAAATATATTTATAAAAATATAACTAAGGATATATATAGGAAAAATAATTTTTTAACATGAAATAAATGGATTAAAGAATAAATATCATAGAAATGAACACGAAAAATATAATTCAAATTGGTGTTATTATTAATTCATGTTCGAATAAACCTGTCATAATAGAAGTGTGTTAGAGAGATATATTTTTTAAATAGATTATTTTATGGGGAATATAGTTCATGTAACCCAAAAAAGGTGTCATATTAATTGCAATAGTATAGAAACTTAATATTTTCCTACATAGATATATCATATTTATATTTTAATATTCATTACATAACATTTTGATCCATGCCACAATCATATTGTTCTACTACCTTTAGAACCATTTCCACATAAACAAGTCGTTCAAAAATTATCTATATCATCTACCACTAAGTTCTTCATATCTAGAGCCCTTCTTAGACATATAATTTATAAAACCTCTCTTTATAAAATTGGTAATATAAATATAAGAATGGGTGAACTCAAATGCCCATTAAGTGTAATCATAATAGATATTAATGGTGACATTATCTTAACATGAGTATTAGTTTGTTAGATAATGACGTTAATATATAAAATATACAACCTACAAATCATAGATCCTTATGTTGGGTCATGTAATAACATGTGGAAGTTCGTAAAACACAAATAATAAAATCTTTGAGGAACATGATCCATGAGATTATAACATCAGTATAAGGCATGGAATTGTTGAACATACATAAAATTTAACATTTTAAACAAGTATAAATTTAAACCCATTCACTAATAATATTAAATACCCAAAATCATGTCCTCACATAAACCTATGTATATAATTAAATTTCCACATATGATATTATAAATATGAATTCCATGTCACCACATAAAAAACAGATATTATGTTCAGTTATATACATAAACATATTGATATAAAAACAATGCATATATAATAAATTGTGAAAATTAAATCAGGTTCATGAATAAAATATTATCCCATTTATTTATCCAAATTTTTCCTATGCATTTACGGGAGATATAGGTTCCACATGTAACCTAAAAAAGTAATATATATCAGTTATAAGGGATCATAAAAAATCAACATCACATAATTAGTTAAAAACGAATTTGATAAATCTTTCATTAACGTATAACTTTTCGTAAAGGGAATGGGTTTTTTCAATATAATTTCATTGTAATCGTAACCCTTCCATAGAAATAATAATGATTGTATCATTGTATCATAATATTCCCCATTGAGGTTAATAAACCTAAAATTTTGATATATGATATGGAAAATTATTTTGAAATATCACTTGAAATAATATTGGAGGAATATAACCAATCGATTTTGAAATGAATTTTTTAAAATAAATTGCACAATTATACAGAAATAGATTTTCATCTCAAAGTAGTGTCTAAAAATGTATTATAATATGTAAAGAAAAAATTACTCATAATGGTGTAAAAATTCATTCAATCAAAATAAAATAAAATACATTCCTTCCATATTTATTTAATAAAAATTACAAAGTTCCACATTTGGAAAGTGATAAGAGTATCCCATTAAAATTGTTTTTAGAGAAGTACAACATGTTAAAAAATTACATTATAATTTCATCATAGAATAGTAAAAAAATTCATCAACAAATTTTATTTAAAATATGGATATAAAATAAATATATTTGTCATTATATTCTTAAGAAAAAAACAATCCCAAATATTGTTGAGATTGTGAAATAAAACCCTTACCAATTTGTTATTATTTTAATCATAATACCCATGAAGTAATGGGACATAGATGGATTTGAAAATACATACTATTAATGATTATAATTATAAAATAAATCTGTTGGTAGTATATACACCACACAAGTTATGCTAGTGGCTTAAACACATATGTCTCACAAAAATAAAAAGGACATGAAAATCCCTTACCCTGAGTTCACTATGTCTTGAAAGCACTCTGAAATCATTTATTACAAATTTAAATGTTTAATTTCACAAGTATAATTGTGTAATTAACATAATAAATAAATAATTAACTCATCACCATACCCATCCATAATAAACAGTTATGAAAAATTAATTTTACCCCTACATAGAAATGGTATGTTGTACGCACGCTTGAGCGATATTTTTACATCTTATTTGATGGGAAATATGGTTTATAATGGTATTTTGATAATAATAAGAAAATATAATCATATTTTATTAATCTAATGTATTGTTTTATGATAAAAATCATATATATATAGGAGGATTGTCGAAGTAGAAAATAAATATATTAGTTAAAGTTGTTACCTCTTCTAAATAATGCATATTTTAGATCTTCTCTAATGATATCTAGTGTTGGAATTTTTGGAAAAAAAGAAACTATATAATAGTTCAATGAAATTTTACAATAGGAATTAGTAAAAAAAGATATATATATGGTTTGAGGTGGTTTTAAAAAGTCAAGGAGGATTTTTTCATAAATTTATGTGTGGGAAGCTTTTTGGAATTTCAAAATTGAATAAATTATAGTAATTTAAATATATGTAAAAATGGTTCAAAAAATCCTCTAAATTTATAAGTGTCTATGTTTTATACCATATCATTCCCCATTTTTTAAATATTTTTTATATTTTTAATTATTTTAATTAAATATTTTTCTAATAAAATTTCGCTATGGTCTATTTAGACACTATTCGGGTTATTTGATCTAAAAATTAGAAATAAAAGGATTTTATTTTCATAGATCCATTTAAAAAAATACAAATATGTTATATAGAAATATATAATTTTAATAGAACAATAAAATTAAATTTCTTTTAATGTGCTTATAATCTTTTATTATGTTTTCTTATTGACTGAAAAAATAATGCATCAGTGGTGCATAAGAAAATAATTTAAATATATAATTACTAAAAATTGGAAATAAATTTATATCCAATGAATAATTTTATTATTCGAAAAAAATAAACATATATTACTTTATAATTACATTTTTTCCATATATGTACACATGAGATATATTGAAATTAATAAGAGGGATATTTTTTTACTTTTTTATTTAAATAATATATAACTAATTTTTATAGATAATTATCCATTAAAAACAGAATATTGAGAATAATGTGGAAATGATTTAATTACCATCATCTAATAAAAAATAGACATGTTTTGATGATGTTTTTACCCTTATCATTTTGTTTGAACCCCTCACTAACCCTTTTAAAATATAATATGCCACCAAGTGTTATTACTCATTGAGGGTCAATATAGTCTCAATAAATGGAAAAAACACAATATTAAGGTATAACAGATGATAGTATAATCCAAATCCAGTACCTATTTGAATCTAATATTTCTGGGGATTTTATTTATTATAGTACTATATAATTTATTTTAAAATATCAATAATTTTAATTTTTAGAAGTATTCATTATAATAACATTAATAACACCAAGAAAAAAATGTAAGGTTAGAATAAAATATATTAATATATATCCTTATAATATAACATATAAAATTAGTGTATCATGTTATTTATTTCAAAACTATTTTTTTAATATTTTTAATATCATTTATTAGTTTTTGTCAATTATTCCGATAGTAACTGCATCAGCGTCGTATAAGCATTTATTGTAACTATTTATTTCCTAAAATTTAAATGAAATTACCATGATAAAGGTTACTCTTTTATATTTCAAATTACTATTTATAACTGAACATATACTATATTTGACCCCTTTAAAAAATACTCTAATTATTAAAAACAAGAGTCTTACATTTTTTTACTTTTCATTACATAATGTATTAAATTTGATCATAATCTCATTAAAATCATAATAAGTCCATATAAGTGAATCATGGATTTGTATGTATGAAATTAACTCCTTAAATAAATTTATAATATGATTACGAGTCATTTTATATTTCTTATTAATTTATTTATAAGGTTAATTACTCAATTGACCCTTTAACGTGGTTAAAAAGATTATTATTATTACTATTCACAATGAAAAAAAATAAAAAATTCATATTTACCAAATTTAGACGAAATAATTCTAAATATGGACTATTTTTTAAAATTTCATAAAAGATATGTGGAATTAATCAAATTAAATTTTTACGGGTAAAAATCTATGAAAATTATTATTTGAGAAAATACACTTTTATATATGAATTTTTATACTAAATTATATTGCAATTCTTTTTTCAAAATTAATAATTGAATTATTATAAATAAATTATAAATAATGAAATTTAAACTAATCCAAAACATAATTTTACATTGTATGTACCTAAAAACAAACTAATTTTTTCAATAAAAATCGGTAGTTTTAAATATTAATTGAAAAATAATTTTTTCCAAATATTATTACAATTTTTACTTAAATTTATTTGTGAAATCTAAATTTAAATACTAAATTAATTTATAAAAAAAATATTTTCTAACATTTATATAAATTAATTATCATATTTACCCATAAAAAAAGGAAAACCAATTTTTGAAGAAAACTTATTATTAAAGAATAATGATTAATTACTAAAAATTAAGTGAATATTTTATAACTATTTACAATTAATTTATACCGATTATGATATTTATATTTATTTCTTAAATAAATTATTACTATTCGTGCATTTCAATTTAATGCCTTAGTTATAACGATAAACCTTAAATAATAATATATAAAATGTGTATTGTGGATTATTTAAAATCAGTGTTGCTTTTAATTCTAGCTATGAATGAAATAAATATATTAAAAATGAAATATTTTATTCAATCTTAGTGAATTGCCACTATCCTGCATAATCTAATACATTGTAGCTTATATGAAATGGTGAGATAAATTTTAATTAAAGGTGATCAATAGTTTTTCATATTGGTTAGTTATTTTATCTATATGAATAATATAATATTCATGAGAGTAGAATTTGTTTCCTAGAAATGTTAATAATAATTCGTTGTCAATATATAAAAATTAGGATCATATAATTTTAGTGAGGTTTATTATTATTTATTTAAATAATATTTTTAATTGCATGGAAATAATCACCAATACAGGCCTCCCTATATTGCTTGTTATAAGAGGGTATTAGATATTATTACATGGTTATTGGTTAAAATGAATATTACAATTCTTTTTGACCATAAACACTAGAAATTGTTTGTACATAATAAGTTTAAAATATTTTCACAAACAAAAAATATTTGTTTGATACAAAATAAAAATAACACCATACGAGTCATATATAAAATAAATCCTATTTAGAAATAATTAAATTTCTTATTAGTTCATGTTTTATAATTTTTTAAAATGAAAATCTGAGATAATTGGTGGAGAATGATGAATAAAGAGATCATTATTGGCTATCTATCCGATTATCGAGACAAATGATGATAGAAATATATTTAACCAAAATTAGTGGATTGTTTTGATGATAATATTAATTACATTAAACCCATTAATAGTGATTAGAATGAAGCCATTATACAAAATTCATTAATATATTGTTTTTAGATTACTAGTAATGAGAATGACAAAGAATCGAGAAATGAACCAATTATAATTTATTTTTAAATACATAAAATAATTAATGATAATTAAGCTATTGGAAATGATTAATTGATGATCCCAATATAACTATATGATATTATTGGAATTCATTATGTTCTTGTGTATATTAGGGGATGATTTAGAATTGATTATCAAACAACTATCATTTAATTTATTTGGCCACAAATAGTTTAAAAGCTAGTTGATCATAACAAAAGAATAAATTAAATGAATAATGAAATTGAAGAGATAAATACAAATTATATATGTGATCTTATTCCAATACATGTTGCTAAAAATTTTATAGAAACTAGTTGTGTATTTCAAAATTTTTTTTGTAAAATTACATGTTTTGATATATATGGAATGACTGTTTTTTGAAGTTTAATCATAGATAGAAGGTATATACATTTAAGATAATTTTTCACCATTTCTAATATGTCAATAAATTAAAATGTTTCTTGTTGTCTCAATACACAAGAACTAATGTTTTAAAAATATTATTGATGTATTCCTTTTTTTAATAAAGGAAGATAAGAATAATATTTATTACATGGCCTTAAAGATTTATCCATTATATTACCGGAAGATTGGTGCATAAATTAAATAAAGACTTGAATTAGTCAGAATAATCCCCTATTTCTAGGTACTCCAAACATGATAGTTTCCCGTCAATATTGACATTTTCTAAGGTAAATTTTTATATGATTTTTTAAAAGAATATTTCTATACTAATTATAGTTTTCATAAATTGTGTTTATGAAATAGATATTATTAATGAAAAATAATATTATTTGGTGGAATTTATATTGTAAAGGAAAATTTTTTCATGATTTAATCAAGGAGTGAAATGAGATACATTATAGGATTTAATATAAAACAAATAGATGATGACATATTCTTTTATAAAAAAAATATTTCTAATAATAGTTAAATAAATTTTTATGGATGATTATAAATATTTATCATAACATAAAAAATGTGCAATGAAAATTTCCAATGATTTATAATGAATTAGTGTTATTTATAATATTTTTAGGATAAAAAATTAAATTTTAAACGATCTAAAAATATCCAAAAAAGCCAAATTGTATGGATAAAAACTCTTTAAAGGTAATCAATTTGAATATATGGAATCCCAAATTATAAAATTATAAAATTTATTACTCTTATAATTCAAAGTAAACAAATAAAATATGGTCTGATCTTCAGAAAAACAATAAATTTAATTTATGAGTTTTGACATATACTAGACCATATAGGAATTTAATTAATAAATATCAATTTTATGTGGCTCATTCATTTTTAGTATACTTTTTATGATTTGGTATGACAAGGAAAACTGTTTAATTTTTTTTATTACAACTATTTCTGAATATATAATATCAATAAATGCTTATACACAAATTTTATTGATGAAAGTGAAACTCAAGAGCATAAAATTAGATATTTATAAGATATTATTTATTACATGTGATAATCAATGGAAAATTTATTTTCCCAAAAATACATTGATGAATTCAACATTAAAATATATTGATAATAAATATCTTTTCAAAAAGACTAAATTGATAAATATTGATATGTGGTTAGATTATATCTTCATAAATAACCAAATTGCATTTTGTACCAAAGTGTTTCATTTTTTTCAATAATGCGTCAATATATTTTTTGGATAATAAGATTATGTGGTGAATCATAGAGAATTAGTATGGAATCAGTTAATTAAATTAGATTCACTTCATTAGAAATTCTATATGTATTTATCATTCTTGATGTCCCATTCTTAAATTAATGTCATATAAAAATGTGACTTGAAGATGTAAAAATTTTTATAACAATGAAGAATATATGAGGAATTAATAATATTATATTTTTAAGGGATCATTGTAATTATTATTTATCAATATAAAGTGAATTTGTTTTTTAGGGGAATAATTTTTACAATTTTTATAAATGACATCAGATAATTTATCCACCAAAAGACCATAAATTACATAACACAAACATGGGTATAGGCATCTACCACATCGGAGGTAGGGTGACCTTTCATTCCCATTGAAGAATGGGTTAAGGCTAGACGCCTATTAGTAGGATGTATTGTGCGGTTGAGAATGAAAAGTGATTATAGTGTGTGGAAGTTTTTTTTGTGTGGTGGTGTTATAGAGCCACCATGTGTGGTGGCAAGGTGGTTTGAGGATGTGTTTTGTGTAGTATTACGAATGCCAATCCCGAGTGTTGACTATTTTAAAAATAGTCAAGATGTTGTATTAAATGGATATGAAACATTAAGAAAATTATTTTGGACCATTTCTGGCATGGAAATATAGTGCATTTTGATATCGTAAACAATGTAAAGTCATCCGAAAAAATTTATAAAGACCATTTGACCAATCAAAAATATTGTATCTTTTTTCAAGCTCCCCCAAGGGTTTCTATTCATCCTATTTTTCATGGAAAAATAATTCTAAATCATAAAAATATCAACATATTAGTATATATGTTAATATATGATGGTTTTGAGATCTACATATTAATATGGCATGGGAATGAACTGTCATTAATGTGTGTTGTTATTTATATGATTATAGGGTTATTAATGACATGAATTAGATGAATTAATGGTTATTTGTTGAATTATATTTTATTTTGTGAATTGGATTATATGGATTTAAACTATTAGACTTGTGATACAAGAATGAATGTGATTCCAAAATCAAAGTAGAAAATATTCACTGAGAAGTCACTACCTTAATCTCTTTCACATGGTAAGGATACCAATGTTCAAAGAATAAGGGAATATTGAGATCATAGAGATTTAAAAATTTTTGATTAACATGGAATTACTAATAAGAATTTATTTTGGTAAAAAATAATATAGGAATGTAGAGGAACTCACCTATAAAAGTAGATGTCTTATATATAGAGATCATCGCTTATAGTTGAGAAATATATCTCTCCTTTTCCTAAGAAAACATATCCCAAGAAAACCATTTTTATTGATGATTATTTATATGAATTAATCAATTTTTATAAATAATAAATTATCTTATGATACCCTTATTTGAAGGAGGGTAAAATAACACATGCCTTCAAACAATGTTTTACACATAGAAATGGATTTATAAATAAATTGTTCTACCAATCCATTCTAGATTTCCTAAATATATTACTTGTAAAAACTTGATAATTTTAATATAGTATATAATTATAGAATATTAAAACATCAGTCACATCAATAATTACTTTCTCCTAATAATAAATGATATATAAGGTGCCAGTTTCTGTGACAAAGAACCATCTCAGGACTACATAGAGAAGGGAATGGCTTAAGAAATGGTGTAAAATTAAATAAATTAAAGATAGATCATGTTCACATGCATTACATTAAGTAATTTTTTATCACATGTGTTAAACTAAAACAAAATTTAAACACATTTAATAGCACATAAAATAATAATAAGAAATATATATGTTTTATGTTTTATGAAGACCATGAAGTATACTGTACAAGCATGATGTTATGGGAGTATTTATTTAATATAGTGATATATATTTCATGTATAATATATTATTAATGTAATTTTGTAAATCAATAAATCACACATAAGTGATTTCATGACTTATTCATAAAAAATCATAATTTAACAATAATTATTTCACAAAGGAAACTGATCATACATTGGTTATCATAATTATTGAGCAATACTGAAAGATGAGATCAATGGTTATTGATGGTAAATTATGTGTGCATGTTAAATTAAGATTCATCAAGCTAATAGAGTAAGATCAAAAAATCATTATATAGATGATCTACCCTACAAAACGGATGAAATATATTAGTTGGAGATGGGTGTAATAGAATTTATTCAGTTGGTCATGTGAGAAGAATAATTCTTTGAGGTTGAGAATAGATCATTATAAGACACTTTTGGGGATATAAAGTATGATAATATCATTGGGGATTATAACCAACAAATTCAAAAGTGTTGTAATATAGGGGGTATTACTAGAATAATTTTGAGGGTTGGTAATTGAGAGGTATAACCAGTTCATTCCTAAAATAATGAAATTGATACTATGATTATAGTGAAAATATATGTTTGGGGTCCAAAAATCAAAGGAATTAGTTGTTATTTTTTATTTAAATTATGTATATTTGGCGATACTATAAGATATCACAGACAAGATCAAGGACCTCAACAAGTTCAATATGATGACTCTAATAAAAACATAAATGTAAACAATGGATTTACCACCCTCTATATGGTCAATCATATTTGGGGAACCACAAGTGGTATCAAAATATTTGAGCACATGTATTGAAATTTATAATGTAAAGATATATTAACAAAAAATAAAAAGGTGTAGATTGTTGTTACGAAGTGCTCCATATTTTTAAATGATGTGTCAATATGTGTTTTTGTTAGTTGAAGATGAAGATTTCATGATTAGGAAATTTTAATCGATTTATAGAATGAAATTTTCTATTTGACGTTATAAATTCTTATTACAATTTTTTTATTGAACAAGTGTTCTTAATTTCTAAGAGATGTAAAAAAAGAATTTTAAGAAGAGAGTGTTGTTTACAAAATATAAGAACATGTGAAAAATTATGAATATTTGATTTTTATGAGATCATTATAATTTATACTCCAATAATTAAAGAATAAAAATTATTTAGAAGAATATTATTTAGAATTTATATATGCGTTAAAAAAATTTATTGCCAACAAAATGCCTCTAAAGGAACTACCTCAAACAAATATGAGACCAATGGTCAACCATATAGAAGTAATGAATAATAAGAATACCATGGTGGAATGGCATAATGTTAAAAACCATTAGGAAGGTAATAAAGTATAGTTGGGTGTGTGTACTGCTAGTAGAGTGTGTAAGGTTGAGTGTATAGAGTTATTAAATAGACATTGTACATAGTGAAACATCAACATGAGGGCTCTATATGTGTATTTTTTCTGTTTCTCAACCCCAAGGAAGACTCGAGAAAAATGTTGCATGGGATTGTATTATATAGATCCATCAGATAAAATAAACGATTTGGGATCTTTATGTAGCATACACTATAGAAATTTATCAAATGTGGAACGAAAAAGATTAATCGGATTTGTTTTATATAGCTTATTTGACCAATTTGACGCATCATCTCTTTTCATAAACATATCAAATGGATTATATTTTGAAGATTATTCATGGAAGAAGATTTATATATTGAATCATGATTTCATTCTTGATATTTCTGGTGATATAATATTGTTTTGAGATTGTGATTTTGAAATGATTAGCATAAGATCCGTTATGCATGCATGTTATCATTATCATCAAAAATAATATTTCAATGAAAATTCCTTGTCCAAATATAGATGAAGTTAATGAGTTATATTAGAGGATATTAAATGTTACATAGATTTTAAAATTATGTTGCATGTGGTATAAGAATAAATTTCAGTTCAGTATCATGGGAAAAAATATTCACATCAAGACACAAGCTTTGTTGACATTCCAGGACAAGGAAATCTAGATAACAATAATATATAAATGAAAAGATAAATGTATATTCAAATTAGTGATTGGAACATAATTATTCTATAAATTTATCTCAGTGAAAGAAAACAATTAAGGCGCTGGAGGTATCCTTTTAAAGGAGAGATCCTAACATGAGATTCCATTGTTTTTACTTGAGAAGGAGATATATTGCTTTATAAATAAAAATAGATCAAATAAAATCCTTGTTCTGTAATGTTTAATTCCATGAAACAATATTCTTTTTAAATTAATAATTCCTCTAGTGAGACCCTTATACAATAACGAAGAAGATATTGTTGGCCTTCAACTCTTGATTAAGAAACTCGAAGTTGTTCGTAATTAACTGGTTCTATGAAAACGTTTTGGTTTTCCAGAAGATATTATGTGGAGAATATTGATGATCGACCTATATTTTTTTATAAAAACAAGGATGTTACAACATGTATATTAAAAATTCTATTTTATCAAGTATACAAAAGATTGAGTTCTCCTATTTGGATGATCAAGAACTATCTCATGACTGTGTAGAGAAGATAGTGGAAGAGGTGAAGGAGTAGACCACATGATCTATAAATACAATGCAAGTACACATTCATTACATACATGAATAGAAGGACACTTTAGAAAACCTAAAATAGAAACACATTAAACAAAACATATTATAATTACATGGAATATATATATTAAAGGGTTTACAAATATCATAATGAGTACTATACAAGAAAAATGTTCAAGGGAAGAATATATTGAGATTACGAATGAGATTTGGTACATAAAATATTATTTAATTAATTTTTTCTTAAAACCCACACAATAAAATGCGGTCAAGACATCATCTCATGTATCGATGAATTTAGAGAGAATTTGTTTACTAAGAAGCTCGATTATACAGAAGTGATCAGAAATATTAAATAATAAAAAAACAATGATTATTGTTTATTGGAGGTTCTTTATTTGTGCATGAGAATGTTTGATCAAAATATATCCTGATGTTAGTATAAAGGATCTTCCTATGGTGGATTTGTCTTAATGAAGAGTACAAGTCTATCATTGAGAGTTAGAAGAAGAGGATGTCTTCTATATGGTTATATAAGTAAAATAAGCATCCTAATTTATTCTAGTATCATTATATTAATCTAGTTGGAATATAGAAAATCGAAATATGGTTGTGGGTACAACCAATCGAGGGAGAAGAGTTGGATTATTTTTGGGTATAACTAAAAACACTTAGAGAATCAATAAATGGATTATATAATCAACTTCTTTTTGAACCCTGTAAATTGACAATAAAAGTATTATTGAGAACCATTATTGCGGTCTCTAAACAATATAACAAGGATATGTTCTTTGTTCTAAACCGTGTACAAACCATGTGATGTGATCTCTCTTCTAATTTCATCATACGATTTGAGAACGTGATATAATATTTATTGTATTTTTCACCATAACTAGTTCAATCAGATAAATTAAATCGAAAAAATTCATAATTTAAACAATTTATTCATCTCCCTAGTGTCTTATCCTTATAGGGGATCTATATTTTCAATGGGATTTCAAATGATATTACAAGAGAGATAATTTTTGATTTAATGCGGAAACACCATGTTTAATATTCCACTATAACATAAGGTGATTTTGTAATAACCAAAAAAATTGGATCAATTAATTAATTGTATTGCAAAAACATTAAAAACTTTTTCCCCCATTTTTATTTATTCAATTCTATTTAGGGAGTTTTAATAATAATTCATGAATTATTTTCATCTTTTGAATTTTTTTTCAATTTGGAAAATTTAATATTGAATTTATAACATGATTTATAGAGAAATTTGAATGGAAATATACTGGTTATTATTTATATCATTATTATCTTTCCTAAAGAATTAAGGGTAACATTTGATTTCATACCTAGTAAGGTAGCTACCATATAATGTGGTGATGATATTTTGATTATATTGGATTCTTCTTCTAATAAAACTTGAATGAAGGAATACTTATTAGGGGATATATTTTGGATTTGTTGTCATGATTATAAATTACTCATTTGTTAAATTTATATGAGTTTGTAATATGATCTATCATGTTCAGAAGAAGTTTTGATGGTTTCTAATTATGTGTTAGGAACAACAGTATGGATGAATGAAGTCCTAGAATAAATAATATAGTCCACATATCATGAATTCAGTTTCATGTGACAACCATTTTAGAACCTCTTAAAGGAGAAAAACGGAAATAGGTTAACCAAACCATACACCCGAGTTGGTCATCGCATGGTATGGTGAAACAAGAAATGGTACGATTATTATTTATAATTATAGACAACACACAAAAAAGATACTAAGAGGACTAAATATATAAAGCCATTCCCATAAAATAAATGAAAAAATTGATAAACTAGAAATTATGAATAAATATTGAATGGAATGTCTCCATATGACCACCGCTCCACTCTAACCCACCCTGCTATGAAGGAAAATACCAATGGATTATCTGACATGGTATAAGATACCCTTTTGAATACATGTTTCCCTTAATAAAACATCTAGAACATCTCTATGGAAAAGTAGGTTGTGAGAAAAAAAATCATAGTACGATACTCCCATATAGTATAAATAAGGTATAATATCATGAATTCATTAGTTATAAACTTAAAAAAACAATTTTTCATTGAATTTTTATAAATATCTAATCCATTTCTAAATTTAGTTCCCTTCTATTTTTATAAAATCCTTTTATATTCTCAAAAACATAAATGTGACATGTATGTGTGTTAAAAATGGAAATCATAAACATGAATTAATATCTAAGAAATTAAACACATACCCATGAAATAGAAAATAATGTGAAGTTGTATGATATAACCACATATATAAAAAATGTGAACAACAATCCATTATAAAACCCATCATGTGATAGACAACCATAAATGAAAAATCAACTCGTATAGGGCCCCGACCTATGGGATAATTCATACTAAACATTCAATTGCCTAAACATGGATATTATTGGATCCGACCAATATTAAGTAATTTCAAAGTTTATCAGTATACAAAATGTTACATATATGTTGTTTTACACTCAATAAGTCTTCCCATATCTATTTCCTAACACAGCCAAGGTTCCCAATATGTCAGCACTACTGAAAAAACGGCCTATACCCACGGTTCAAAACCGTGGGTATAGCCTCCAAAACCGTGGGTATAGCCTATACCCACGGTTTTGGGAACCGCGGGCTGGAACGCCGTCGGTATAGGTCCCCAGCCTATACCCACGGTTTTGGAAAACCGTGGGTATAGGTGTCCTGCCACCGTGTCACCGAAACATAGAGAATTTCCACGGTTTCAACGGCTTTTACCCACGGTTTCAAAACCGTGGGTATTGGTCCTAAAATAATGCACGCGCCGAGTTTCGATCCCGCAACCTCTTCGCTGCAAACACCGCGTCTAACCACTACCCTAACTTCACATATATGTATATATATATCTATTAGTTAAATATAGTTATAAAAACCGTGGGTATAGAGGGAAGAACCGTGGGTATAGGGTTCCTGCCAAAAAAAATTCCTTCCCGCGGGGAAAAAAAATTTCCCGCGGACACAAAATTGACCTATACCCACGGTTTTGAAAAACCGTGGGTATAGGTATTTTATCCCAGACCTATCCCCACGGTTTTCACCAAAACCGTGGGGATAGACCCCCCCTATACCCACGGTTTTGGAAAACCGTGGGTATAGGTGAATTTTGATGACCTATACCCACGGTTTGCCAAAACCGTGGGGATAGAGCCCCCTATACCCACGGTTTTGGCAAACCGTGGGTATAGGTCATCAAAATTCACCTATACCCACGGTTTTCCAAAACCGTGGGTATAGGGGGGGTCTATCCCCACGGTTTTGGTGAAAACCGTGGGGATAGGTACATTTTCCAGTAGTGCAGCTATCAAAATAAATTTCAATAAAATGCTCAAAATGATTTAATAAAATTTCAAATCAAAGATAATCTACTTTGGTGTTTGAAAACCCATTTTCAAATGAAGAAATTATATTTTCCTAGATAACCCACATTAAAAATATGTCATTTCCATGAAATCCCATAGAAAAACATATAACATCAAATAAATGAATGAATAAAATATTTTACCACGAATGATAATAAATTCACAAAATTATTCCATTGAATTCAAAAAACTACCTAAAATTTCTAAAAAAACATACTGTGTATGGGAATAGTGATTGGAAACAATGACATCAACATATTAATGAGAAGGTATGACAAGATACTAAAAATTATCTATATAAAATAAGAACTAATTATGAATCTGAAACTAACTATAGAGAATGAAAAAACCAAAACTATAGAAATAAATATCCAATAAGAGTTCTTATATGGAGAGTCACACCGCAACAACCCTGATGATTGATCATCGAAGGATGTGATACAAAATTAAGGAAGATATCCAAAATCTCATAGGGTAATATTTGGGTTAATATAGATAGTTTTTATGAATGAATGAAATGAAAATAAATTTTCTGGACACAAATAACATCATATAAATATAATTACACAACAAGTAATCCCATTACACATAATGTATTCTAAAATGTCATAAAATTCTAAAAAATGCAACCAATTGTTATTAAAAATCAAATTTTCAACCAGTAAACTTCGTGAACCTGTTACAAAAAGTGTAAATATTTCTTTCTATATATTTTCTCATGTATTCTCTTATTCATCAAATACATGTAGTTTAAACCCATTACTCAGTGATTATTTCCCTAGCAGATGACATAAACTGCAGCTTTATGCAAAAAAAAGTCACCCTGGTCATTCTCCGATCATGGGGAGAAACCATCTAATCCATTAAAACATTTATACTAAAAATCCATTAATTAAAACAAACAAAAATCCCAAATCATTATTTAATTATCCTAGTAATTTTTCTATAACCCCCAGAATCCCGAAAAATAACCCAAATAGGGATGATAATTAAATAGAAAACAAGAGAGTACCAGAAATGTATAAGAGGGTCTCACAATCCCCCTATCATAAATGATTTTACCCCCAAAATTCATTATATTAATATACTCTAAAAAGTTAAGGTTGTTGCTGCCACATCAATAATATTATCTACCACATCTCATTTTGATCTCTTCCACATAGACATTGTAACACCTGGACCCCATTTTCCTAGAGTCGGGGTATTATATAAATACATTGGCATGATTACAAATAATTATGTCTTAAAGGACAGATCTATTTATTAGTCTTGGAAAATAGATTCTATATATGAACGTTACATTTAAATTTATAAAATAAAACACAACATAAATAATCCATTGAGAACTCCATTATTACCCTAGCTTAACCCTGCATATCAATCATTACACAATTCTTCGCATCGTAGTAAAAATAAAACATTTGAAAGGGGTGAGCTCAAATGCTCAGTAAGAATAACAATATAGCGGAAACTATCATAAATAAGCATAAACATTTAATGATATGTATAAGACTAAAAAATACCTTCTATGCTTAAACTTCAGTATAATATGTAAATAACTAATAAAATAATTCCATTTACTTATTCACCTTGATATTCAAATAGTCGAATAATCACAGGTATTATAAATTGCTAATTTCATAATGATAGAATGCGTAATTAAGGACATCATAACCACATAGTGAAGGCCTCTTGCCAAGACTACAAATAATTATTTTGTCATGGGTTTGTGGAAATACACTAGTTTGTTTCATGAGACCTACTGATGCATCTAAGATCTATAGCAGGATCCCTCCATCACTTTCTAAGTCCAATGCAATCCTCATATGAATAGGGAGAAACATAAACTAAACATTATTATTAAAACAAGAATAATAAATGCAAATACATTCACCATAAAGCATGAATGGAATAAGAACAAAAACACCATTTTCAAATATATAACAACTCATTAAATATAATATAGAACATTTTATTATAATAAATAAACCTCAATCATGAATAATATCCAGTAAAGGATTTTGACTTCGATGAAAATGATCACTAAAACACTATGAGAGAAATGTCCCTTTTTCAAGAAATCATTAAAAAGTAACATAATTTTGAAAGGTATAAATTTAAAATACATTTATGAATCCAAGTTTCCCATACCACTTGGAAACTATTTGAGGAAAATAATCTTTTAAAACATTTACGTCCATAAAAATATATCCTTAAAACCATTTTGAAAACATGGACATCAATGAGAATGATATAGAAGAATAAATATTTAAACCATTTAAAATGATGTTTTGGTTAAAGAGACAGTAAAAAAGAATTCTTTTAACAAATATTTTATAATACATGGTGTGGCATAATAAATATGTCCCAGTAAATACTTACTCATAAACAATCTGGGATAATTATGAGATTGAGGAATTAACACTTACCTTTAACTTTCCTTTGATCGAGGGTACGTTTAACCTCGGGTATACTGTCCATAGTATTTTATTAAATTATACCAGAACAATATTAATATTTATGATATCATTCTTTATTCATTTATGGATTTATACATTCCATATTATAATAATTTCTATTTTAAAATAACAATTCGGGTAATAATTGTTTTCTCTATCGTACATGTTTTAACTTGTTATTCTTGATTGTATCACATATATCATGACTTATTTTCTTCCAGAATATAAAAAATTATTGATGTATCATATATATTAATAATATAAATATGTATAATATATAGAAATATTAAATGGAAAACACTATTTATGGAGTCAGTAGGCCGTATGTACGCATAAACATTTTCTCCATTTTCATGTCTTATTTTATGGAAGTAATTAAATCAGATATATATAAATATATATATATATATGTAGATATATATATTTATTTATTTCTAGTATAATTACTATTTCATATATTACATGCTTATTAATAATATATATTTTATAATCATCATTGAATGGTGAATGTGGAAATGAATCTCCTCGCGTCGTGGAGACTGTAAGCCGTACGTATGCACGGGCAACGATATCATTCTATTGATGATGAAGTCGTATGTAATTTGATGGAATATTATATATAAAAAATCATTAACAAGTTATATTTATTATTTACTAAATTAAACTTATTATTATACACATCCAAATAATGAAGTGTTGAATAAAAAACTACACCACGATGTGGAGTCGGTAACCCGTACGTACACACATATGGTGACGTTGTCATTCACAGAATAGATACAATAGAGAATATAGTTATACTTTATTTATAATAACATCTCATCATGTAGAGGTTATTTAATTTATAGTAAGGAAAAAATAAATTAAAGAGGATGTGCAAGAAGAAAAGATCTTTGAAAGTGGTGATGAATAAATTACCTCTTCTTCGGGTTCTTCCTTTTGATTTGTTCAAAAGGGATCCTTAGGTTATATTCTGATAAAAGTTAGATCCCTAGGTTTAATTGAGGGTAGTTTTGAGGATATTTGTGTACGGGTTTTCCGAGCCAAATGGATTAGGTGGTGTGATTTGGAGGGTAGGGGAAGTAGTTTTTTATATGATAGGTGAGGGGCACTTTATGAAAAGTATGAATTATTATTTTCCTATAAAATCATTTTCTATTTATAATGGCTCAAAATGGACTTATATCATGGATAAGTTGTGGATGGGTCTAAATACTCTCAACCAATAGGTTTTATACATGTTTAGGTGACTATAGTAACCTTATATTTTATATTTAACTCATAGTTACGTAGTTTAATTTTTACAATGTCCTCTTCTATTTTTATATTAATTGGTTATTGAACATACAATAAAATGAAAAAATATGCTCAGGTGGTTAATTAATGAAATATATATAATTATATAAGTCCTTCGGCCTAACCTTATATTTTTTGGAATATTATATCATTTAATAATATAGTATTTGTATTAAAAACTCATTTATGTCAATTTTTACACTATTTGGTATTTGTTTTTTTTTTGAAAGTCTGAAAAAACATGATTACTTCGATATAAATACATTAAATCAACCCTAACATGTGAAATTAATCTTTAAAATTCGTGTAATACATCATTAGTCACAATTTAAATTTATTTTTATATTTATAATATCATTTATTTTAATCTTTCATAAATATGGTAATTATTACATCATCAGTGTGTAATAAATAAATTTATTTATATAATGTCAAAAATTTTTGAATAAAATACCATGATGAAGGAAATATTTTTATATTTATAATGAATATTTATAGCCTAATTTATATTACGTATAACCTTATATTAAAAATGGTTTAATTATTAAACCTTGAATTTATGACTTTTACGTCTTCTTTAAATAAAATAACAATAAATTTCATAATCTGATCCATGTGAATCAAAAGGGTTATATTTTATTCCTAAGGTTTATTTAGTTCTAAATACACTTATCAATTGGATTATGATAGATGTTAGCGTAATTATTACATCATTTTGACATTTAATTGCCCTATTTACTTTTAAATGTGGTAAATAAAATTAAATAGTTAGTATTCAAAAACAATTTTATCATATTTTTGAACAAACTTTTACATACTGATGTCAACCGTATCTCCCGGACATTGGGAATTCAATTCACATAAGCTGTAAAATTACATTTTATTCAATTTTGTAAGTGTTCCTAAAAGGCTGGTAAAAGATGTTAAAAAATTTAATAAAATTTTATACATCTAATATTATTATAAAATGACTCAAATGAATTAAATTTAAAAAATATAGGTTTTTTGTATCTATTTTAATTTATAATAATTTAAATAAAAATATTAATTATTTAAATAAAAAACAGTTTTAAACAATAACGTAGTCTTATTCACTATTCATAAAAAAATTTAAGTTTTCAAAAAAATACCAAAAATTCACCCTAAACTAATTTTATATTTTGAATCAAAAAATGATTTCTATTTTACCAAATTGAAAATATATGAGTTGAGTTAACTAATTTTAAATTAATTATCATTGTCAAAACCTGAAAGCAGGTTTTTATGAAATAAAATCTACCAAAGGATTGACATGTGTTTATGTGAAATTTAACTGTGAATTTACATCCAATGACCTACATTATATTAAATGATAAAAATATAATCTAATTATACTTTTAACCCACTCAAATTCATAATTTAGCACTAAAAATATTTCAATTAAAAAAGTTGTTCTCAACTAAAATTTAGTAATTGTCATTATTCATCAAAATATGAAAGTTATCAAAAAAGTACCAAATGTTTATCCCAACTAAATTTGTTGGTCCCTCTTTTAAATAAGAATTTAATTTCATTAAATTGAATATAAACAAGTGTCAAATATATGATTTAAAAAAATTACATTAAAAGGTGGTAAAATTTCATTTTTTCTAAAAAACATATTTTATATAAAAAAATTTAATTTGTTCTTATATTATGTCTATGAAACACATAATGTAGATTATAAAATTATATATAGTATATAAAATTCAAAATTCAGTTAATAATATTCATAACTTCTTTTTCAACTGTTAGTTTAGTAAGTTGTGGTGAGCTCAAACTTGGTGTTTCGTGTAGTGCATGCTATTGAATTACTTTAAAGATACAACATTCTATGAAATAATGGGGTGTTACATTCTCCCCACCTACAATAAATTACTCCCTCAAAATTTTAAATTGTTCAACATAAATAAAATGTTAAAAATAGAAAATACCTTTGTGGAAAACCCATATCCGAATTATGATTAATAAAATTTATAAATAAAAAGAGGGAAAGGAAAAAAGGAAAAGTCACCACAAAATTAGGATTTTGAATAAGATAACAATGGTGGAAATTTGAGACACATAATTGGGGGAATATTTTAATATTTATAGGGATTTATTGATGTCATGAATCACATACAAGTGAACAATAAAAAGAAAATTGAGGGCCTCAAAGCCATAAATCTATGATGACATAAAATATTATTGGTTCATCAAAACAAAACGTATTTGGATAACACATTTTTGGTTTTATTATCTTTTCCCTAAATATTATGTATTAATTTCATCATATAATAATAAATAAAATACTTTACAAGTAGAGTTCCATCCTTTAACTAATATCTACCACAAACTCATATTTAACTCCCAAAAGATAACTGAACTCAAAAATATTCTTTTTCTCTTAATAGTATAGGGTTCAAAAAAATAATTTACAATTAATCATTCATACATTTAAAAAACTAAATTATACAATCTAGGACGTCACGTAGGCCAGTGGTAGGTGATTCACCCTTGACGCCCATCAGTTATGGGTTTAAATATTGCAGCCTTGTCAGACGCGACGGGTTGTCGCCCGACCTCCAGGTTGTCCTTTTTATAAAAATCCAAAAATAATATTAATAATATCTTTAACCTTAACAATAGTATCCGATGTCAAACATAATCTATTCCATTTTTTATACATATACATAATACTTCTGTCCAAACTCACAGTCCAAAATTTATAAGAAAGGTCACATAATATACATATGAATACCTTCATTGGGTATTCTTTTAAACTTTTGTAATAAAATGAAGTACCAGAAAACCATATTTGAATAGGTATGTACTTTCTTATTCTTGCTATGAAACAAAGAATATTGGAAATACTCCTTATATCCAAAAATGTTGTAATCTGTAACAATGATGGAATAAACAAACCATTAATTAGGTCCATGGTTTTTAATAATATCTAATATAATTTATCTAAATCAATAATCTCTTATTCCTAAATCAATATCTCAGCCTCACAACCATATTAATGTTTTTCTTTCCTACAACCATATATTTTCCAAAAAGTTTAACTTGATATTAAATCACTTTTCAAGGTACCACACAATCTTAAATCTTAAATGAAATAGTACTGCAGTATGATCCTAATATACTATTTAATTCTTATGAATAGTACATATTAATAAAACACTAAAATGACATAATTTATTACTATCAACATAAGAACACTAGTCATTAATCATCATCTATGGTAGTATTGTAAATTTATCATTATCCAACTTCATCATTTGGAGTATACTTGCATGATTGAGATGCTGACTTACGTAGTGTCCCAACTCCTCGTAGATGAAGCATTATACATTTGAAAAAATTTTCATACCCTTTCAATCGTTTCCTTGGCTCCCTTTTTCTCCAAACATATAACAAACTCACATTCTCTAAAATCATTTACCAAGGTGACTCTTTCCACAGTTATCACATATGGGAAAATCCTTCTTTCCCTTTCCCCCCTTTATTTATATTTTTTTCCACCATTTTCTTCTTCTCTGGATTCCCTTCAAAGCCATAGGACTCAAATAATTATTTACTTATCTTATAAACAGATAACTCAATTTCTTCATATAATGAGAATACATGGGAGGCTATTCACCATGTAAATTTTGGATTAATATCATGAATTATATGATATTTCTTACTCATTGGATCATGCATATTGCTGGAGTTATCTGTCCTTTTATTGGGGACCATTTCTAAACAATGGGATACACTAGGTTAGTTAATAAATCACAATGACAAATTTAAAACATGTAAAATACCGAACAAAAATTGAACAATTTATCCATACAATCCATAATCATGAAAAATGTTTTCTTTCAGTAGGTATTTAGTAATTAATCCTTCATAATGGTTTTTAATGAATTTTATAATTATCCTAAGTATATCACCTCAGAGATTCATAACCAAGAGAGCTGCAAGTCCCGTTTTAGTGTACCAAAATACCCTGGGTAAAGCTCTACATTCATTGTTAGAGTTTTCACTCATCGGTACATTTGTTTCAGAGCTGCCTCTACCTACTCGTATCCAGACAGGGATGTATTTGTTGGAAAATTCATAAAATCACTACATTACCAAAATTATAGTAAGTTATTCCATACTAATCTTAAAGCACTTTCTAAGGGTAACTTTTTAAAATGAGAGTTTATCTAAATTTATTTCCATGTTTGATTCTAAACTTCCACTGATACCAACTGTAACTCCTTGACCCTAGTTACCCAAAGTAAGTGCGTTATTTTAATACATTGGCATGATTAAAAGGAATGATGTCTTGAAGGACCTATTAGTTTATCAGTCTTGGAAATTATATTACATATATGAAGGTTACATTACAATTTATAAATTAAAACAAAACATAAATAATCCTTTTGGAGTGCCATTATTTCCCTAGATTAACCAATCATATCAATCATAACACAATTCTTCGCAGCCTGGTATAAATAAAACATAAGAAAGGGGTGAGCTTTGATGCTTAGTATGGACAACAATATAGAAAAAACTATCATAAATAAGCATAAATATTTAAGGCAATTTATAAGACTAAAACAAAATCCTTTTAAACAAAATCTTCAACATAATATGAAAATATTAATCAAATAATTCCATCTACTTATTCACATGGATACTCTACTAGTTTAATAATCACATGTAATATCAATAGATCATTTCATAATGATGGAATGCCTAATACCGGACATCATAACCAAAGAGTAAATACCTCATTCCCAGACTACAAATAATTTTTTTAAAGGCCCTGTGCCAGGACATTATTTTGTCTTATGATACCTACCGACACAACAATGATCTATAGAGGGATCCTCCCGTCACATACTAAGTCCAATGCATTCCTTATATGAAATGGGTGAATCATATCATAAACATTCATATTAAAACTATAATATGAAGTTTAAATACTTTAACCATAAACCATGAATGGTATAACCACAATACATCCATAGTATATCATATCATAACTCATTAAATACAATATAGAACAATTTATTATAGTAAATAGACCTTAATCATGAATAATATCTAGTAAAGGATGTTGACATAGTTGAAAATGATCAGTAAACAATATTGGAGAGAAATATACATTTTTCATAAAATCATTTAAAAGACCCAAAATTTAAAAAGGATAATATTTGAAATAACATTTTAATAAAAGTTCACATACCACTTTGAATATTTTTAGAGGAATTATCATTTTAAAAAATTCATTTCCATATAAAATAATCCTTAATAGCATTTTGAAAACCTAGAAATTAATGAGAATGATTTAGCATAATAAATATTTAAACCATTTAAAATGATTTCTTAGTTAATGTTTCCATTAAATAGAATAATTGTGAATAATATTTTATGAAACATGGACATGGATAATAAATATATCACAACAAATACTTACACAAAAACAATCTCAGAAAATTATGAGATTGAAGAGTTAACCCTTACCTTGAAATTTTTTTTATTAGAGGGTACATTTAACCTCTTGTATAATGACCATAGTATTTTATTAAATTATACTAGAACCATATTCATATTAATGATTTTAGACTTTATTCATTTATGGATTTATACTACCCAATTTAAAAAAATGATTTATGTTAAAAAACATTTCAGGTAACAATCATTTTCTCTAAAGAAGATGTTTTAACTTATTATTCTTAATTGTATCACTTATATCATGATTTAATTGATTACAGAATATAAAAAATTATTTATATATCATATATATTCATAATATATATATGTATAATATATAGATATATGAAAGGGAAAACACCACTTATAGAGACAGTAGGCCGTACGTATGCATAAATGTTGTTTTCGTTTTCATATAGTATTGAATGGAAGTAGGTGAATAGGATAAATGTATATATATATATATTATAATTATTATTTAAAATATTAAATATATATTAATAATATATATTTTTATAATCATCGTTGAATGGTGAACGTGTAAATCAATCTCATCACGTCGTGAAGACGGTAAGCCTCACATACGCACGAGCCACAATATCATTATATTAATGGTGAAGTCGTATGTAATTTGATGTTATATTATATATAAATCATTTAAATGTTATTGTTATTATTTAGATCAATTATAATCATAATTATACCCATTAAAATAATGATGTTTTGAATAAAAAACTACACAATGACGTAGAGATGGTAACCTGTACGTACACACATTTGGTGACTTTTCATTCATAGAATGGAAAGAATAATGAATATGGTTGTACCATATTTATAAAAAAATATCATAATTTGATGGAACTGGAGTTATTATTTTAGTATGTAAAATATCAAAGAATGATAAAGTGGAAGAAGAAAAGAACTTTGAAAGAGGGGATGAAGTAATTACCTCTTTTTCTGGTTCATCCTTTTGATTTGATTAAAATGGCACTATAAAGTTCCTTATGATAAATGTAAGGCCTCTAGGGTGAATTGAGGGTAGTTGGGATGATTATTTAGCAGGGGTTGGTGAGGAAAAAAGGCTCTGGAGGTGTTATTTTGAGAGAAAGGGATGTACCCTTTTATAAGGGAGATGAGGGTCCCTTTAAGAAAAGTTTGAAATATTATTTTATTATAAATTTATTTTCGGTTTATAATGAATGTAAATGGATTTATATCTAGGATACTATTGGGATGGGTCGAAATAATCTCATCAAATATTTTTTAGATAAGTTTATATTACCATGTTAACTTCATATTTATATTTAACTCTTAGTTAAATAGTTTAACTTTTACAGTGTATTCGTTTATTTTTATATTGCATGGTTAACAATTATACTATAAAATTCCATGAGAACCTGAAGTGGTTAATTAATGAAATATATATAATTATATAAGTCCATTGGCATATAGTTAGATATTTAAGAATATAATATCATTAAATAATATGTTATTTGTTTTAAAAACTCATTTATTTAAATCTTGAAAGTATTGAGTATTTGGTTTTTTTTGAAAGCCCACAATACATGATTACTTCAAAATAAATACATTATATCAACATTAACATGTAATATTAACCTATAATATTCGTTTAATACATCAAAATACTAAGTTTAAATTTATTTTTATATTTATAATATCAATTATTTTAATCTTTCATTAATAAGGTAATTATTGCATCATCATTGTGTCCTAAATAAATTTAATTACATAATATGTAAAAATTATAAATAAAATACCATGATGTAGGAAATGTTTTATTATTTCTAATTAATATTTATAGTCTAATTTATCATATGTTTTACTCTATATTAATAATGGTTTAGTTATTAGACATTGAATTTAACACTTTTAACTATTCTTTTAAGAAAATCATAATAAATTTTGTAATATAATCCATGTGAACCAAAATGGTCATATTTTATTATTGAGGATTATTTTGGTCGAAATACACTTTTCCAATTGAATTAGGACATTTTTTTGGTAATTATAGAATCATTTTTACCTTTAATTACCCAATTTATTTTTAACCATGGTAAATAAAATTCAAAAGTTACCATTCACCAAAAAATATTGTCATCATATTAAACCACATTTTACTTAATGATGTCAACCGTGTCTCTCGTAATTTTTATATTTAATTCACAGAGGTAGTGAAATTACGTTTTATGCAAATTTGCAAATGTACCTAGAAGGTGGGTAAAGACGTTAAAAATTTCAATAAAATATTATACATCTAATATTCTTATAAAATGAAATCAATGAATTACATTTAACTAATATATGTATTGTGTATCTATTTTTAATTTAATATAAATTAAAAAAAATTATTATTATTTAAATAAAAGTCATTTTTAAACAATAACGTAGTGGTTTTCATTATTTATCAACATTTGAAAGATTTTATAAAAATTCCAAAAATTCACCATAAGATAATTTTGATAGTATGATTCCAAAAATGATTTATATTTTATCAAATTCAGAACACATGAGTTTCATTAAATAATTTATAATTATTTCTTGTTGTCAAAACCGGAAAGCATGTTTTTAAGATGTAAAAACTATCAAAAGATTCACATCTGTTTATGTAAAATTGTAATGTGATTTTACATCAAATGACCAAAAATATATTAAATGATAAAAATATAATATAATTATACTTAAATAACAAACAAATTTAAAATTTAGCACTATAAATTACTTTTATTAAAAATGTTTTTTTCAATTAAAATTTAAAAAGTTTCACTGTTCATCAAAATATGAATGTTACCAGAAAAGTAATATAACGTTATCCAAACTAAATTTTTAGTTCCCCATTATATAGAAAAATATTATTTCATTATATATAATAAAAAAGTGTCAAATATTGATTTTATAAAGGGTCGTCCATTAAAAGGCTGTAAAATTGCATTTTTTTAAAATTACTTATTTTTCTGAAAAAAAAATTAATTTTTTCTTATATTATGTCTAAGAAACACATAATATGGATTCTAAAACTATATTGAGTATATGAAATTCAAAATTAAGTTAATCATATTCATAAATTATTTTTCAATGGCTAGTTTTGAAAGTCATGGTGAGCTCGTACTCGGTGTTGTGTGTAGAGCAATCCATTGAATTACTTTAAAGAAATAATGTACTATAAAATAATGGGGTTTTACAGAAATTCTACCCAAACCATAGGAAATTTTTTACCTTGTAGTACCTTCTCCCAGTAATCGATAATCAAAAATGGATTCTAAACAATGTTTTATTCAGTATTAATATCATAACACCACATACAATCACCTGGGTAGGGTCCAATATGTACCTACATTGTATTGAAATTTCAGAAAAGATAACGATAGATTTAAAACGAGACAAAAAATCTAATTGATAAGTCATTGTTCCCAATCATCCAACAATCTAAAATTGGTGTGAAAACCTCAGTTCTAACATACCCTTCACATGGAAATGAAAACATCATATGAGACATGTGTCTTTATGGAATACCCAATCACCAACCTCAAGCTCTAGGGTTTGATGATGATGGCATATATAATATTTTTGATGAGTATGTTCCATGATAAATATCCTATGAATGAACATCACTCTCTTTGTTGTATTCCGAAAAAGACTCGACCAAACCAGAAATGGCTCTCTGAACTCTTCCCAGGTCATATAAGATTTACATGGCTTTCCATACAAATCCTAAAAGTTTGTAATCCTAATAAAGGCATTATTAATATATTTATAGTATAAAATGAAAATAGGTAAACTATTTTCTATATATCCACAAAAATTAGGCGCATAATCCTAGATCATATCCCAAATAATCTGGATAACCATATATGTATGTACATAAATCATCGGATAATAAGAATTCTCAATATAATATAGGAACCCATCACCTCATGTATACCTTTCCAAGACTTTAACATGACCATCTAGACCCTTTCATATGCAACTACATTGGGACACACTTGAAGTCTTGTAATACCTATGCATGAAAGTTCTCAATCCGTTTTTATTTCTTCTTCTATGTGTTTGGGAACAAATTTTCAGATTTCATTAAACAATCAATGACAACCCAAATCACATAATTCCCACATGGATTCATTGGAAAAAAATAATTAATTCAATGAAAATATTACCCCTTGTCGATACAATAATGGTTGTGGGATGAAACAATCTTACCGGTCTCTAGTTTTCCACCATAATTCATTGAAAATTAAGACAACGTGACACAAAATATTCAATTGACCACATCATATCTACCCACCAATAATGATGGATTATGTAGTTATATATATTAGTATCCCTATGGAGAATCAACCAACTACACATGGGTCCTCGGACTTTCAACTCCTACCTTATGTAAAATGAAACAACTGACTAACCAAAGAAAAAAACCATCCACCAAGAGATCGAGACCACTCACATGGGTACTCCCTAATATAATGGTTTTAAATAAAGAGTTGGAACTCTGTGATTATCATAATATCAATTTAAACACTTTATTTCAATGATGGGTCAACATCCACAGAATCCAATAACACCTATCCACAAAACCCTTCATCTCTAAAACTCTTCCTTGCAAACAAACTCATTAAATACCATTCCTGAACTAATTCTTTCACAGCTAATGTCGATACATTTCTGCTCAATATCTTTGAAACCCCATTTCCATTCCTAGTATTCTAAATAATATCAAAGTCAAAATTATGAAATGGTGATGATATAAACCTCACCTTATTGTCCTAAAAATATGTCTTTATGTTTTCATTATATAAAAACATTATACCCTCCTAGTTTAATAATTTCATTAATTCTACAAGCATAGATATATACATAATAAACCACCTATAGTAACCAACAAAACCCAAGAAGTTGTAGATCAAAAACAGATTTCCCATTTTCTCCTAAGACTAAACAACTTATTTCTTCTCAGTATCCATTAATACACCCCTAATCGATGTTAAATTACCCCGAAATGTTTCTTCCCTAATCCAGAACTCACAGTTGTTGAGCATACATTATAGACATTGTTCCTTCATGTTTTGATGATTTTTCCCCAAAAGTTTATATGTTATCCACCTATGACTTCTATTACACAACAATATCATTCATTAACACCAAAACAAATTTTCCTAATAATTAATTAAATATCTCATTTATAAAATTTTTATATATTATAGGAGTGTTAAAAAAACTGATTGCAATAACCAAAAAATTATAATGCCCATAACTGCACCTAAACATTGTCGTATAAATATCATCTTATTATACTCTCAACTAGTGGTACATTGATAGAATTTTCAAAATTTAAAACCAATACTCCCTATAAAACGGTCAATAAGATCATGAATCCTAGAAAAAATGATTTGTTTTTATTAATGGTCACCTAATTAATCTTCTCATACTAATTACAGATTCTGAGTCTCCTTTCTAACATTATATGAAATAGGATAGGTGAATCCCAAAGTGACATTCTAGGATGAATAAATACTTTAGACTATAGTTTGTCAATGTAGACTATGAGTTCAACAAGATAAATTTGTTTTATTCTATAAGATGGTATAAAATGGGAATCGTAATATGGAGTAGATCAATAATATACTCGACATCCCTCTAGGGTGGTAAACCCTAAAAATAATTTGGAATGACCATGTAATATCAACTCACCACTACATAAATTCGACCACTCGAACAAGGGTAAACTACATCAAGAAACACCACTAAAAACTAACATGATAATACCCCTACAAAAGGAAAAAATGACAATCCCTTCTTGATATAGAGTCCCACTCACCCTAAAGGGAATGTGTGTCCACATCGGTAGATAAGAACTATACTAATTGATGATCGTAGTCTATCCGGAACATAAAATCGATAAACTAATCTATGTCGTTAATAAATTCAAATAAGTAAACATCAAACACATTGATTTCCCATTCTACCATAATTTCAGTTATCATCACCCAACATATAGGTCATATAAAACCATATTCCAACATTTTCCCCAGAGATGTTGACAGATCCAAAAAATATGTCATCCGTTTAAAACATAATAAAAAAATTAAAATAACTTTGATGGTATAAAAAAACTGTGTAGAAACTGTTTCAAATAAATATAGCTCTATTGAAGTCAAAATAAACTTTTTACCTATAACATAAGTTGGACCTACGTTATATTACTCTTGAACATACTCAGACAAATAAGTACATCAATTAATAACCACATAGACATCCCCTTTTCTAATGGATTTGACCCATCACCCCTGGGTGCATCGTAAAAAACCTGTTAACCCCTAGTGAGAGTGTATCAAGCCTTACTAACATGACATATACATTCACTAAAACTCTATATATGTCATTATTAACTATAAAAATAAAAATTCATAATAGCCATTAATTTTTTTTCGTAGAATGTATAAACCACCCACACTTACAGAAAATATTCTTCTTCTTTCCTGATGAAACCCATAAAACTGTCCCTTATGGGAACAGCCCACCCTAATATTTATTTTTTTAGACATAATATAATCTCTGATAGAAAACAGTACTAACTAAAGCACCACTCAAACATATCTTCCTAGTTATTTCTGCCTCATCACATGATTCTTTGTTGACCACCTTCACAATGGGTAGAAGGAAAAAAAATGAACATCGACCCAATATCATGCCTCATTCCTAACTCAATCCTCTGAAGCTTTAGGAATTCAATAGTATTAATATTTGATTCTAGATGCACTTTCTCAAAAAAATGTTTATAAAACTCTATAATAGTATGTTTTATCTACTTCATGGTCATAAATGATCACGACTTTCATGAAAGTAACATGTCATGGTAAAAAATTAGATGAGCTATTTTTTTAAAATAGATCATGTAAGATCCTTCTGGAACTTATCTTTCACAATAGAGTCTCATCATCTCCTTTTGAGTCCCTCAAGTAAATACATGAAAAACCGCATCTTCTAGTGTTCATGAGTCATCGAGATATTAAAGATCATATCAATACTTTCAATACACTAATCACATTTTTGTGCTCTTTTTCACCATGGAAGATATGTGGACTTTTATTTAAAAACTCTGATCCATTATCTACTACACATCCCTAGTTTTTGAAACCCACATAAGACATAGTATAAATAGTATATATTACATATTATAACAATGAAAGTTGCACTACAGAATAATACAATGAAATAATTATTGTATCTTCTTCTCTAGGATTTTTAAGATTTATTTTTAGTGTATTTTTAAAATAAATACATGAAAATAATCAATTATATCAGGAGTACATTCTAAAATTTTAGTACCACTACTGAATTCAAACCAATTCTTTAAAATAAAAAACAATATATAGAATATATATACTCTATAAGAATAAGAAAATGTCAAATAGAATAGTTCAATTTATGTAATCCTCCCATACAGTACATTTCCCTTTCCCAAAACCTCAATTCTCCAACTAGGTAATAGTCCCTTACCTCCCATGAAAACTCATGCTCAGTCATAGAAGGGAGCATATAAAGACCCTTTTCTACACTTACTATCCAAATTATAAGGATCCTAACTCTTTTCTACCCAATACATAGAATAAAACATGGGCTATGTCAATACAAATCATGATGAGAATTCCATTTGATACCCATTTTTAATAGAATAAACGGGTTCAAATGAAATCATACACTCAATCTATCTATGACATGTTGAGGTGGTGTATGAAAATATAAAAATAATTTTATATAATGAAACAATAAATATGTATATAGTACTAAGGAGAGGAAAAAATACAACCATGTCAATAAGATCCAATCAAAATGAGATAAATTAATACTTATGAAGAAAGGAATAATGAAAAGTCTCCATGTGACTATCATTCGTATCTGAACCTCCCTGCAACATTTTTAATGGCCAATGAAGAATTTGACATGTTAATAGATGTTGTTCCCATTATTTATATCCTGAAATAAAACACGCACAACCTCCCTATTGTTAAATTAGGATATGAGTAAAAATATTGGTATCACACCCCCATAGATTATATACAAGTTCTAATATCAATAATGAAACAGTTATAGAATTTAAAATATAATAGTTTTACAATTCATTTCTAGAAATCCCAAATCCATTTTTAAATAATTTTCTATTTGATTTTCATAAAATCCTTTAACATTCTAAAACCCACTAATATGGAAATTATAAGTGATAAAACAAGAAATAGTATCAATTTATCAAGATTTATGATGTTAAACACACATCAATTAAGTAATGTATTATATCAGGCTATGTGATACAATATCATATGAAAACATTTGAGAGACAATCCACGATAAAAACAATCATCTGATAAATAACCATTAATGACAAAGAACTGTGTGTTAGGGACCATACTATTAGAAAATGTATACTACTCACCCATGATCCAAAATAGGATAAACAATAGATCTAACCAATAATGATCCATACCTCAATCTATCGATATACCAAATGAGACCACCTAGGGGTTCAGTGCACACTAAGGCTTCTAAGTCAATTTCTTGATGAAACCAATTTTACTAATTGTCCAATTGTCAACATATATTTCAAAACCATGTTCAATATTTTATTTATCATTTTAAAATCTAATAAAGTAATATTCAACGATTAAAACCGCATTTCAAAATCAAAGAAATCAGTTTTCAAAGGAAAATGACAATAAAAGCAATTTCATATCCATGAAATCCCTTAAAACTACATATCATTTCATATTGGTGAATAAAAAAATTCAATTTAACAAGATTTATTATAAAAAATATTAAATTTAATGACCTTATAGAAACAATTACCTTAAAATGGTATAAACAGGCTATTTGAATCAATGGTGGAAATAAACCATGATATTGACTTTTCAAAAAAAATACACTATAAAAAACTAAAAAGTAGAAATTGAAAACAATATGTGACCGTGAATATGAAACCCAACAATATCTAAAACAATAACTGTGACCAATGGAATGATGAACCAAAATGAAAACTTTCCCGTAATGGGACACCGCAACAACCCTGATGATTGATCATCAAACAAAGAGATTCGGAAGGGAGAATGATCATTAAAACATCCCAGGTTGATATCTGGTTCAAAAGAAGAATGTTGAATGGATGAATGAATTAAAAATAGCTCTTAATGATGCCTAAAACATCAAATCATGATATTCAAATGGATTTTAATCCCATTACAAATCATATAATACCGAAAGGCTGAAAACACTAAAAAATGTGTCGAAATTTTATTAAAAAGTAAATTTTCTACCATTACGCGTTGTCAAGATGTTATATGGCATGTAAATATTTTATAGATTAAAATAGTTCCTAGAATCGGTTATGAAATTAACACACATCATGTAAAAACCTTACTTGGTGTATCATTCCCTAGTAGACAATAATAATTGTAGGTTTCAGTAGAAAAGTATAATCCACGTGGGACGTTCTCCAAATTTAGTATGAACCCCTCTATCTATTAATATATTTATACCTGGAAAGTATTAGTTCCAAAAACATAAATCCATGAATGTTAGTTAATTTTCCGTAGATAATTCTCTCCATCCCTTAAAATTTTTTAATTGAAACCAAACATGGATGATAAAAAAGAAACCATTAGAGTTTTTAAAAAACATAATTGGGTGTTACAGTAATGATCATGCATCCCCCATAAGTATGATTTCCTAAAATAAAACTACGGAAATAATGATTATTACATAATAACTAATCATTATTTTAATCATAATATATTTTTATGAATATCTATTTAAGGTTCATTCCATTTTAAATTTTAAAACATTATAAAGTTAAATCTAGACTATATATGAATGATTCCATAATGTTTAAGAATCATTACATTGTAAATTTTAGAATAATTGAGGATTTTAATTAGAACATTTTTTAGATCAAATTCACTAATACCACATGTTTTTTGTTTACATAGAAGAATTAATACAACCAATAAAATTCATCAGCTTGTATTAAAATATTAATGATATTTTGATCCTAAATAAAAAATGGGACTTCTAGGGAAGATAATATCATGGTCAAGAATGAATTAAAAAAGTTTTTAGAATCATTAGAAAACAAAATGGAGAATTTATCTAATGAGTAATTAAACAACACTACTAGAATTCATGAAAAAAAACTGAGAAGAGGGTCTACCTGGAATGGATGACACACACCAAGAAAGATTCACCCATTCTATTGAGGCTACATATTAAAAAAAGTAATTTTTTTATATTCTAATTCATAATACTCTAAAATGAATTATTACTTATCATTTATGATTACTACTTCTTAGATAGAGGGTTATAAATGATATGTTATTCTGTAAGTAAAGGATGTTAGTTTGTTCTGTTCATTACTAAACACCCTAAAAAATTATATCATATGATTAACATGTTTTAGGTTCCTCTTAAATTTTTTAATAACATATGTAATTTCTTATGGTTAAATTATATTTATTATTTTCTTCATTAGACTATAGTAATTATATACATCTACACATATTAATTAATATATGATGGAATTGGAAATTCTGATAAGTGATGTCTATGGTGATTGTTGGATTTTGTGGATTGGAATTGGAATACCCCTAGTTTTCTCAGCAAAAATAAAATCCAATTAATTCATTCCTATATATACGAAGAGTAGTTTTTTGCATTATTTTTTCCACAAATAAATAGGATACATTGACAAGTATTATTTTTTATATAAATTTATTATTATATCCATTCACACGTTGGAGGGATTTGAAATCATTGTGGAACCTCTCACTTGCTAGTTAATATCATGTAGTGTAAAATAATATTAAACCATGAAAGTATTATAATTGAACATACATCCATGATCCACTATGTTCTTATCAATTTTAATCTCATTCAATATTCATCATTGTTTATCTCTAATTTTTTTATTTTACAATTTTTTTTAAAACTAATAGAAAAACATTTCTATATAATTAAATGAAAATTATTTTCAAACACCACACCTTCACGAAAACACTTGGTTACCACCATTCTATATGTAACCTTAGAAAATATTTTTTTGCATACCCAATGAAAATATATTATCAGAAAATACAATCATATTGAGGTAGTTTGATCCAAAATCAACATATTTGATTCATATAAAAAAATTTAATCCTAGACAAAAAAAACCTCTCTACTCCTTGATATATAGATAGCTACACTAGTAAGGAATATACAATTTAACAAAAACTTTGAATTTAAATATTATTTAGCTATTTAATAAAGTCATATTTCCATTTTTCATCATGATGCTACCACTATATAAGTAAACCACAGTCAGTCATTTTTAGATCCTTCTTCGCATAAGTTTATAAAAAAATTATTTTTAATGCATGATCTACAGAATGATTTTGAATTCAAAACTAGCCTAATTCAACTATTTTTTATGTATAATTTCATGTAAGGTATGTTACAAATAAAAATATCATTGAAATTAAAAAAACCATTCCCTAATCGATTCATATGTCAATGGTCGAGTAACTTTTCAAGTTTATAGGATTGATTTTCTCACATTAATGATAAGCTAATAAATGGTTGCAGTGTTTTAAATTTAATTATTAAAGCATTTTTATGACATATACAGAAGTTTACCTTGGAGAATATTCCATTCCATTAGATATAAATCCATCGAGAATGAAATTTATACAATTAAATATGATTCTGGAGATACTCTCTCTAGGTATTAGGATGTATTCCAAAATATTTTTCCAGTTTCCCAAACCATTACATTGAGGAGTACAATTTTCATTTTATCATTTTATAAATTCGTAATTGACTAAGGCATTATATATGGAATATTATATAGATGAATCAGTAGTGGAGGAAAAATTAAATCATTAGCAAGATATCCTAGACCATTCATTTGTTTCGTATAGGATGTATAGTTACTAGTGGTTTATATGATATATGGTCTTCTAATTCATATATAATGTAAGAATAAAAACCTTAGAAACTAACCAAACAAGTTATAAAAATATCCCTAAAACCGTATAGTGAATAGAATTCATCAGTGATGGTATGTGTATTATGATCATATCCTAATCATTATACTGATTACTATGTGGAAATGAAAAGAGCTAAATACTCTATAGTGAAATACTTATGAATATCGATATAGATGAAAAAATAGACATATCCATCCGAAGTCAAATATTATTGTTGAATCAGATAAATCATAGGTAATCCACCTACGAAAATAATTTATACTAGTAACCAAATTTTTAACATCAATGAAAATATACCAAAATTAATCATTTCTTTCAACCACACTCTTATTAGAAAATGAACATATTTAGATAATCATTAACCATTATGAAAGATAATAATCCTTGGGGAAACATACTGATTTTTATTAACTATGTGAAGGATTAAAATAATTAATTTAGTAAATTAATGGAAATACATTACAAAAATCCAAGAAAACATAATTCCAAAAAAAATTAGGAATATATATCTGGACATATAAATAAGTGACAACAAAGAAATGTATATTGTTAGTGGAGGATAAGAATAACATTCCACTCCCGATTCACCATTTCCATAAATGATGTTTCCAACCAAGAATATATATAAATAATAATTCATAAAATGAATTTTGGTCTCTTTCTAGAATGTTGATTTTAAAATCACCTTCTAGAATATCTGATGAATATTCCACGTTTTTGTAATTTCCTACAATAACTATACATAAAAATTTGGATACGTTAAATTAATTATAGTGTAAAACATTTAAAAATTATATTGACTTCAATATCATCATAATTTCCAACAATGTTTTAATATTAAAAGACATTTTTTATCCCTTGATCAACTGGATCTACAAATATAATTGATTGATTTTTTTATTTCATTGCTTCAAACAATTTAATGGCTCACTTAATTTTTTTTATTTAAATATAGTAGAATTGAAACACAGAATAATGGTTGTGAAAAAATATATTATTTTACTTGTTTTATAGCAGGAGTATTGTAGGATGTACCAGTTTTTGTAAAAAAACCAAAATATTTATTTCACTCTATTGTGATCATAATAATGTATAACAATCACCTATATAGTAACTTTTAACATTAGGGAGACCCTTTGGAATACATAAAATACCACCATTAATAAGTATGATATAACTCCCTCCATACCATTTGAAGAAAAAACTATCCACATTAACATATTTGATGTTATTAAATACCACAGTGATAGGAAAATGATCATCAAATTATCACATATTATTGGGGAAAACCCCATTGAATATCATGGTAAGGGGCATTAAATTTTACCTTCATAGAATCAATATTTTATTAAAAAAATCTATAGATAGAGTGGTAATTTAGTAACATAAAAAATTTGTTTTTTAGAGGATGTGGAAATCACAGAATTCTTTTTTATGTAATTTAATTTTTATTTCATTTTAAAAAAGTTATTATTTATCTCTAGTATTGTAAAATAAATATTTTAATTTAATATGTCAATGCTTGATTTTATCCTCGGGATAGCCCCCATGTTTTGATTTGAAATAATTTCACAGAGATCTAAATAATGAAGACTAATTAGAAGGAGTTCAGTAATCTATAATAACTTATAATAACTTCTATTCACACAAATAATTATATATGATTGATTTTTAAAATTTTGTTTTACAATAAATAGGTTCATGTTTAATAGATATTCAATGAAAAAATATGATATTCTCATAAAAAATAATTATAAATGAAGATACATCAAAACTTTTAAGAATCCAAAAAAATAGTCATCCAAACCACAATGGATGTTTTTAACAATAATATATAAATGAGTTTTGAGGTATGGATCATATATATCACTTCAGACTCATTATTGGATTTTCCCATCCACATATTTCAAAAAAATAACTAGAATCAACATTATAAGGAGTGATCATAATAATGGGATACCTATTATAGTTCAAAATAGCTATATAGGGTTTATAGATCATGGGAATTTGAAATATGATTATATAAAAGATAATTTTTCCATTCCTTTTAATGACTTTATGCTTGAAACGACAGTATGTCTATCTCACAAGTATTTTTATATTTACTATTAGGTTACATTCATGTTCCCATTTCACCCCATGATTTGGACACAACTACATTTACATGGCTCTATCAACCCATTTCATAAACAATTATATAATTTTGAATATGAAATTCCATTGGTAGAGTTTAAATTGGTATAGTAATTATCTTTTTATATCTCATTAATGGCTACCTAGGGGAATTTTATTATAACATCATTTTTTATTGATTTTTGATAATTTATTGAAAAATATAAGTAACATATTAAAAATAATCATATTAACGTACTTGGTTTTAAATTATGAAAATTTTAAATTCATGGTGGAATAAATAATATTCATCATGTGTGTAATATCAAAAACAATAAATATATTTGGAGAAGTCCAAATATAAAGTGTTGAATGAATTTAAATATCAATCTTCCATAAATAATATATATCCTTTCAATTATATTCAAGATATTTTAGGAAATTCATAAAGGATTATAATAATGTTTCTCTTTCCCATTGGAGGATTCATTTGAATTATGTCGACTTTATCATTGATGGAAAATGTCTTGTAAAACTCATTTGTTTTAATGATCACATCCACTAAGGTGCTTCTAACCATTTTCTTTTTTATTATTTAATATGCATATTGTATAGAAATCTTTTTTTAATAAAATTATAACATTTTTTTGTATTTAAATGAACATTGGAGGATAGTTACGAGGATATCATAAGCTAATAGCATTAAATAGTTTAGAGAAGACCACCAGTTGTCATGTAGTGCTTCCAGTAGCACCTACAGCCCATTCATTACCATAAACTATATATTTCATCTCATATAGTATATAGTGGGATCATGATAAAACTATAAAACTATACAAGGGTAAATGGATACATGGTTGTACCACGTGGCCTTTTGATGGTTTTGATCGAACTCATTATAATAGAATTATTTATTCATCGTTAAATAGTAGAATTTTCTCATTAAGGAATTGACTCATCATAGGGAACCCTCTACTATTATAAAGGATATAAATATATACCAATGTATTCATGAATATCAACTATGACCTCAACTATCATCAAGAATGACTATATTATTTTGAATAAATCCTAAAATTTCATTTATAAGAGATCTTATAGATTATTCTAAATAATAAAATGATATCTTAGATTCAATGACAACAATCCATTTAATTTTTTTCCTTTTCATTTTTCATATTTTTCATGGGTAATATAGAATTATAAATAAGTTAATTAATTCTTTTTAGATAATGTATTTAACATTTATATTTGGGTGGTTTTAAAGGTTATTTGATGGTGTTTAAATGTGGATTGATATTAATTGTGGATCAAGAATGTCCATTATCCATCCCATGGAATTATGGAAGGATAATATTTGATAATAATTTCACCATACATAATATGGAATCACAATATTCCACTGTTGATGTTCCCTATGGTGTATTCTTTCTTCTTATCACCACAATCTAGAAATAAAAATGTATCAGTTATCCGATTACATTAGACTATGAAATCTAAGTAACATTTATTTGTTGTTTTTTCACATTGAAATCCTAATTGAATGCAGTAATCAAAATATTAAACACATATTCTGACTAGTGATCTTGGTAACACCTCCCATTGGTGGTTTTGGGTTCTCTAAAATTCACTATTTGGAATTTTCAATACGAAGTAGATATAGTTTCATTTAATTGGTAATTCTAATCTATTTACTTCTATTCGTTCTTGAATTTATTTATTATAAAACAATATATTATTTTCTGATCAGATTTATCAATCACGTGTCTATTCTATATGAGTTTATCATAGATTGTTTTTTTGTTTGGTTCTCGGAGGTCGGATATTTTTTGTTTTGGTGTTTCTCTCAAGTTAGACAATTAATTTGATCTACAATATTATATTAATACCCTATTATTATTAAATATAAATTATATGTTGTAGTAAAAAATTTAAAGTCCCTATTTTAACATTAATTTAGGTTATCATTCCTTTTCTTTTGTTGATCGCATTGTTTAATTCTGTGAACCCACATGTGAGGTGGGTGGTTTTGTCTCTAGTCAATGTTTGGTGAACCACAGAAGCTCTGGTTTTATATCCTTTTATCTAATTAATGATTGAAATGGTCATTGATATTTTTGATATGAATGAAAAAATGGTATTTGTCAAAACATTGTTTTTAAGGGATGATAAAATGAAATCCCCACCCTTAGAAAACATGTCATGGCCAACATATTCATAGAAGAAAAATCAACAAGACCAGCAATGGTTCTCCCCATCCTTAATGACCATTAATGAATGAGAATAATATAATTATACATGAACTAGAACTGGGACTTTCCCACATTAGAAAAAAAAACTATTCCACAATGACCTACCTAAAATAAGAAGGATACATATTATGGAAAACACATTAAGAGAATTTTAACTGACCACTCCCAAATGGAGGGGAGCAAAACTAAGGAGAAACTTCTCGCACAGGCCATCAACCACCCACCACTCTTCTCATATAGATGGATAAAATCTGCGACCACACCCAATTCACATGGGCAATCCCTATAAGTACAGTGAAAAAAATTTGAATCCATGAATGTGTAATCATAGACACTGCGTGAGGGGTATGTCCACCATTCTTTATGTGATAACAGGAAATTTATAGTGACATGAATCCATGATAAAAACACTACAATTAACTTACTATAATGGCAGATGCATGAACTTAGCCAAATTCCTTAAACCCTTGGGATTCTTGAAAATGCTCCATCTTAAATCTAATACATATTCCTAGAGACATGATGGTAGAATAAACTACATCTTTTCCTTTTGGAGATGATAATCCATAACCCAAACCCCTTCTTATAGTGCCACAATAAGACACCTAATACTCACAGGGAAAAAATAAATGTTTATGACACCCCACAAAACTAACTTCCTCTACCAAAACACTTTTACCTAGATAGGGACTTAAGGATAAACATCAAAATTTTATATAACTCCTATCAATGAGAAAAATGAACTAAGAACATAGAGAATTCCATAAACATCGCAGATAATAACTTCCCAAACTGAGAGAATCACTATAATAGTAATCCACTTTAAATTGAGCCCAAATAGCTCTCAATGCCAACGAATGCTTTGAGGAATCATTTGAATATGTGGATTTAACATTTTAAATGAATATTTCGGTTTATAAACTATAAATCATTTTAATGGAGAACCATTCCTGGATAAATCACACCGTCCATCAAATCATTAGAAACCCACAAAAAATTACTCCAAAACAGATTCACCAAAAAATATTTCATCTCATAAAAAAAACCAGAGTATCACATACAGACCATGAGGAATCATACCAAATAAAGCACACTTCTATTACATGAAGAAGAAACCCATAGGACCATTTGTTTTCAAAAATACCCCAATTTTTCAGCATAAATCACTTTTTAAAAACAAATAAACATGGTGTATTTTCTCACTCAACGTTGTTATTTAATTAAGTCTCACTCACATGTGAATTTCTGTGCCACCCTGAGCACCCATAAAATCATTTCATACCCAAAATCTACCACATTTCCATATACCACCATCCATGTGATTACCCATGAACACACCAATTTCTAAAAAACATCCTCATTTTCTCAGAAAAATCATTCAACCAATTTCAAAAATCTTGTACATTCCAAAGTAACAATAACTAAAAAGTCAAATATAATTCTCAAATTACAATACAACAATCCATTTTACAATGATTGAAAAAGAAATCCCATCTGTTTCCATAAAAATTATCTCCCCTTTATATAAAATATTTTCCATCAATTCAATAAACCAAATTTCATAAGAAATATCTACTTAAAACTCACCTATTTCTCATTCAAATAATCTACCAATAAAATGTGTAATTTCAAACAACCCTTTCTCATTTTAAAAAATTCATCAAATCCCCTTTCCATAATCTTAATTACACAGAGATGGAAACCATTTTTACAAAAATACTAACCCCTCAAAACTATCATTAAAGAACATTTATTTATGTAAATGATGAAAATCCATTTTTCCACTTTTCAAAATCCAACTATTACATTAAACTAAATTTTCACAATTTCCACACAAGGATATAAAAAATGAATTCAAAAAAGGTCCAAGGTACCCTCAAAATGCAACTAGTGTTGGTGGGTGTCCTAACCATATGTTTGGAGGCCATTTTCTAAACACACCACCAACACATAGATCCTTCTTAGGACAATTCTCTAGATCCACTTGGCATTCCATGTCCCACGATCTCACACGACAATTAGTCAAACTCCCCTTATCATATCCCAATCACTAAACAATCCCTAAATACCCATAATTCTAATAAAAAAGAAATTCCCATGGAAACTCAAGGATCATAATGAGCAAGAGTTCACAACATCCTTCCTGCAGCTACCCCTCAAGTCCTCAAAATCATAATCCATCTACCAGGATGTCCCCACATAGTGAAGGGTGATGTGAAATGTATGGTCCTCTATGATCTGACCTCCGTTTACATGATTTTGTTACAAACCATCTCTATTTGACCCTAAACTAGTCACCTGAGCCAGTATTTGATGTGGCCCAAAGGGAATTCCTGATCCTAATGAGTAGGAAACTAGTTTCATGCATTATCATAGTACACGAGGGACCAATTTCATACAATAAAAAAATAATAAACCAAATAGAAGAAGTAAAATGACATCCCTATATATATATAAATATATAATTTAATTAAACATCATTAATACTAAATACAAAATGTAAAACATAACAATATAACTAAACCATCCAAAGATGATGACCAAACTAACTCCATGTCACCCTACTGGTCACTCTCCAACACAATGATCAAACATCACTCAAGTTGATCGAACTCCAACCGAATCCTGCCCAAGGGATAAAAAATAGAAATGAATTATAGGTGTGAATATTAAAACTCATTAGGCTAGCCCAAAAATTTATTAAAATTTCACATCATTTAAAATAAAATAAATTTCAATTTCAGGTTTAAAATACAATATATAAAAGTAGTTTTCTTATTGGTTACTCAAAACAAATTACAATCCATTTCCCTAATTTATTTCCAAAACAAGATTCATTTCATTAGTGTGCCATTAGTATTTTTAAGGGGAAAGTGATTTCTATATTTTTCATATTATACAAAGGGGTAAAAACCCTTCACTTGAAAACAATTTTCATAAACCTTATTAAAATCACCCCCAGATTCTAAGGAAAACAATACACAACAAGGCACAATAGTAATCACACAATAAGGGAAATGTAAATATACATTCAAACATAGTATTCATCAATACAAGAAAATAAAATACAATGGACATGGGTGAACCTAGGAGATGATGAATAATACCAAACACACCAACACCTGGGACCTCATTCCCACTAACATGTTACACATTATGAATTAAAAATTATCAATATACTCAATTAACCAAACTCACGGTAGGCTGCAAGAAAATCCCATAGGAATAAACCCAAATATATCCACCTGTGTTGGGTGACAGGTTAGTCCATACACTACCATTACATCAATCATTCATAAAGTATTCCACCTATATTTTATGTTCCAATATCTCATGTATTTAAGGGGGGTGAGGAAACTGATGTAATTAGAGCCTCAATGATAACATATAGATAATAATAATTCACAAAAGTCATCACTCAGAGTCAATCCAAGGACCGATCTCAGGACACATAACAAACGGAACACAAGATTCCAACCCAAGGCCCTCTAATAGTGGATCACTAGGATTCCAGATCAATGACATAACATCTGTTATATACATACAATAATGGCATCAGAAACATGCACATGAGGTTTTTATAATAATCATTTTCACCATTATGACCAAAACTACCAATCAGGCCATTAAGAAATTCATTCCGAAATAAATTTTAATGAAGAAACAATTGAAAATTTTCATAAAGAAGTGAAAACAGATCATTATAATATTGAAAACATTTTTATCCACCTTAAAAATATTCATACTTCACAACCAATACACAACCATTTTTATAAGAGTTCCAAACGGGCCTTCTACAAGGAATACATAACTAAACACCTTAAAAACAAATACACAATATTTATGAAAACTAAAACCATCTTGGAACCCATATAAGGAAACAAAAAATATTTATCTTCCTGTTTACAATATGATTATGAAACAAAACCAGTCATTTTAAACCAATCATAACACATAAAAACCTATCAGGAAATTTTCTGAACGCATGGCATGTACTTTTTGACAAAATAATTCGTTTTAGGCACTTGAAGTGGAATAAAACACCACATTCATTCCATAAATTTATTCAAGCTACCAAAACATGTTCAAAATACAAAAATCCAGGTTCAAAATCTCACATAACAATTTATCAAACAAAGGGATTATACATTTATACCAAAACAACTCTATCATTCACAAAACAAGGTATAAACAATAATTTTCACATCAAAAAATTAAAACAATGGTTTCAAAATAGCACATAGAATATAATTATGTTTATAAAAAAGTATATGAAATGTAATTTATAAAGGATTGTGCAAGGGATATACTACCTCAAAACCATAGTTGAATACAAACGCAGACCCATAAACACATGTCACGGGTTCTAAAACCATAGATCTATGGATAACATCCTTAAACAAACAAAACACCATTAAAAACATATTTATAATAGGACCATATTTTGTTCACGACCATGGGAGAAGTGAAATCCATGAAAAAATAAATGAATAATGAAAAAGGAAAAGGAAAGAGAAATATTTGATGAAGAAATTAATAAGAACCAATAAAATTTGGTGATAAATCTATCAAAAAGTGGCCTAAAATAAAGTAGAACAATGGTGGAGTAACCGCTACTAGATAACCAATGGTTAAGGATCTTTTTGGAGGTGAAATCATGAAAAAAATAATTTTTAGTATAAAATTTATTAAGCCCAAAGTGGGAGCATGGTTTTTCTGCATAGTTTTGTAAATTGTTCACAAACCATGCGAGGGATACTGAAAAAAAATCTTCAACATTCAGGTATAATGTTTCATAGTTTGGGAAAAACATACTCAAAACATACAACCCCAAAAATTAGCCAAAACCCCAAAAGACTCCCAAAACACTATGGGATACCCACCCAAATATCCTTAAATTATTTAACCACAATATAGTAACACCATAGTTGTCATAAACTACCCACCATGAATATTTTTCCTAACACAAACCAGAGTCCAAATAAGAGGAAAATATATTACAAATAAAAAACTTCATAACAAAACACATGTCACCCCTGAAACCCACAAAAGGCCGAGATTCCCATTGAACAGGAACATAAACCATAACATAAAAAATTATGTGTGATCGGTTGTATATCTCAGCATTAACCCCTCTCTAATACATAATAATCATTTTTTAATGTAAGATTGACCTTATAGTGTGTAAAGGAAGGGAAAACCTCATGAACAATCCCTGCACCTCTAATTAATGGTAGTGCTTATGGTTGTTGAGAAAATATAAAGAGATTCTAAAATGACCTGCCAACTAATCAAATATGGATATGTATAATTAACTATGAAGGGTATCAAAATGTAATAAAAATTTTATAAGATTAATGGGATCGTTACACAAGAATCTATAATGAAAAATATTCACTCGGTGGTGGTGATATAGGAACAAGTTGGTGCTTTTCTAGCTAAAGTTAGAGGATCCATTTTTATTGCATCTTCTAAAAAAATATTTTTGTAATAGTTTATGTGAAGTAATATTACCTTTCCATTTTGTACATTTTTAAAAAATTTGATGAGGATAATGTACTATATTTTTTATCTGGTGATAACACTTCGACTGCGGATGTGGAAACTATTTTATTTTCCTGTATGTTCTCTTTTTATAGCCAATGTTGAGTCAGTCATGGACTTTCTGGATATTGATCATTATATTTTTGACATTATCATTGGTATGGATTGAATGGTTTCTCATAGAGACTATATTGGTTGTTATAATTATTATATTTAATTGTTTCATACTGATGGGATCTCTCATGTGTTTTAAGGAGAGTGGGATTCATTGTCTAATCATAGAATACCTTATTGTCTAGTTATTTGTAATCTATAATCTTTTGATATAGTTCAACAAGACAATGAATTTTATATTTTTGACCCTTCCTTATAATTTTAGGATTCACCATGGTTTTCTCTACATAAAATTTCTACACTAATATATTTATTAACAATTGTTATAGTTTTTTAATATGAATTGTTTATTAAAAACTGAATCCAGTTAAAATTTAAAATATGTATCTTTTTCCACATGTGAATGGACTACTTAATTATTTACAAGGGAGAATTGGTTTTCTAAGATATTTATTTGATCAGGTAATTATCATCTTCGGTTTAAGAATTTATATATCCTAAGACCACATTCAAGGGAATTTATGGACATGTTGAATTATTTATAATGATTTTCTCAAATCTAACTTTATTTCATTTTTATATATTTCATGAACCATATATTCCAAAAATACCTCAATAAATTTTTAATGGTATTTTTGGATGATATCATGTTCTCTTCAAGTTCTGATCAAGAACATGAGTACCATATCAGTTTAGTTTTGGTAATATTGAGGAGTCATTTCCTCTTGGAAAACGTATTTAATTTCAAATTCTAGATTATAGTGGTGATGTTCTTGAAGAATTTTATTTTTCCTCATGTCATATCATTTGATATTGAAAATGTGATGGTCTCCTTATCATGGGAATGATTGTAAAAAAAATTTCACGATACAGAGCTCCATACGTATAAAATGTTATTATCAAACATTCATCAAGTATATTTATAAGTTTGAATCAATATTGATTATATTACTATGAAAAGGATGAAATTATAATAGGATTATAACAATTAGTAATATTTTGATGAGTTTAAATGGATTCTAATAATGTCATCTATTTTTCTCTTCTGTTAATTGGTAAGGTTTTTTGGTTTATTATGATTCTCTTAGTGCTAATGTAGTTGGTATTGTTATATTGGATGATCATGTGGTGGAATATAATTCTTATCCTATTTTGGTTCGTAATAAGGAATTATACCACTAATGATGTCAAACTCACTATGTTTATGTATTTTCCCATGTGTAAGTGACACTATATTTATTTGTAAAGGTCTATAGTATATTATGATCACAGGATCGTAAGCTATATCTTCTCTCAATTGTACAAAAACATTTGACTGGGTAAATGTGATCAATAAATTTAGATATATGAAATTAACATTCCCTACACATTTGATGAGGGTAAAGCTTTTAATGATGCCCTGAGTAGTAACCTAAAATCTCATGTGATATTAGATAAATAAAGTGGGTGAAATGTGAGGTAGATTTTATTAGATTCATCTAATGATTAAGATGATTATATTGGTACGGTATTGACTAGATTTAATTTTTCAATATATCTATTTTATTTTAATATTATATAATAATAGTATGGTGATGAGTTCAATTAATTATTGAATCCTTATGTAGTGGGGAGACCTCTATAGGAAGGTCCATCCCTTAATATAGATTTATTCACTTTGAGAATTAATTATACATTAAATTATATTTTTGAAATTTTGAGATGAAAATTTTTCCATGATCATAGTGGGTTATTTATCGTTGGACTATGAAGATATATCATGGAATGGGACATAATTTAAAATGGATGGGTATAAATGAAAACAATACTAATTTTGCATATCATTGTTATAGCTACTAATAGAGAACATAAATCCTTTTAGTTTTCTTAAAACTATGATATTATAATCTTGAAATCTTAAAATCATTCCATAGACATCAATGTTGAATTTCCACAGACTCCCAGAGATAACAATGTTAAGTATGTTGTGATTGATCATTTGAAAAAATCTTATCATTTCATTCAAAATAAAGAATATTCTGTGGTTGATGATCAAGGTAATCTATATATCCATACAATTTTTAGTTTTCATGGAAATACCTCTTACATTATTATATATATAGATATTACTATTACTTTAATGTTATGGAAAGGTCTGTAAGAGGTGATGGGGAATCATTTCAGGTCAATTACAGCTTCTAATCTACAGTCAGATCACCAAATGATATATTTTATTTAGATTTTAGAGGACTTTATTCAATCAAATATCTTAGATTTTATAAAATCGTAGGATATCCATTTAGGAATAATTTAGTTTTAATATCATAATAGTTAATAAAGGTATCAGGATGGTTCTTTGTTAGGTTTTTTGTGGTCTCCCATGTAGGTCACCGCATTTTTGGTCGGAGGTGAGTGATGAAACATGCAATGGAAAAACTATTCTTCAGGGGGATTTGATAATTATTTGATATATGCATAGATGATTGGTTAAAACTAAGATTCAATGAAAATATTTTTTTGATCACTAACACCATCATATGGATTTTTCTATTAATAAATACGTCTTCAAGAAAGTTTTTCCTTAGTCCAGTCAACATCATCAAGGGATATATGATAAGTTGAATATAAGATATATTATTCTATTAAATATTAATAAGTAGGTTTGATAGGGAGTGTATTATTTAAATATCCAACAAAGTTAATGGATATTTATGAATTTCCATATATTAAAAATAAAGATATATCATCATGATGCTTCCCATTTTCTGAACTGAGTGAAATTTGTGTTAGAGTTGAACATAACTGTTGTGAAGATCCTATGGAATAACATTAAAAAATTATGAAATTTCAGCATGGGAATTAAGTTATATTACTCAAAGTGTTATGAAAGAATTTATCACATTCTTACAAGATATGAAAGAATGAATCATCATATAATGAAAAATGTCCTCATCGCATCTCGGATCATCAATATTTTGTATGTCTATCTAGATATATAAACTCATATGTTGGGTATAATTACAAAATCCTAGTCAGGTTAATTAATTCTATTATGTTTAATGGGTTATATTCCAAATTTCAGACATGTCGTAAGTGACATTGTTGAGTTTCAATGTTGAATAACCATAATCTTGGTTGTAGGAAGCCCACCGGTAGGCCGATGAGACCCACAAGCTAGTAAGTGGAATGTTTGTAGAATGAAATTCTAATATCAATTACACCAAAAAATGCAATCTCAAGTGTTGTAGTATTTCTTCCTAGGACCACCATATAACCAGTGTCATTGGCCTCTGTTGGTAAGTAATGGTTTTATAGTATTTGTATATCATCCAAACACTATTTTTACTATTTAATCCTTCTATTCTGAACCAAACTAACCATGTATCTTAGAGATGATTCTCATGATCATTTTTTAAACATTTGAATTTATTTAATTATCATTTGGATCTTCGAATGATCAATTTTCATCAAATTGGTATGTTTGATCCATTTTCATCCATTATTTCGTTATATATTGGGGTTTAAATTGATCTATGCCACATTGATATGTTTGATCAATTTTTTTATGATTCCACTCTTACTTGATATATATATATATTTTGTTATTAGTTAATAGAGTCTGGATATTTATTTTGTGGGTGTAGATGTAATTTTCATTAGGTTATGTTATCCTAAATATTTTTTCCAACCATGTTTTTGTAGAAAGTCTATTCTATTCTATTAAAATCATTATCAATGTCCCCTTTATTCATTATTTCATGTTACATTTTATTGGGGTGTGTTGATCTCTTTGTTTTTGTAATGTGAACCAATGATTGAGTTAGGAATTTCTATCGTTAGTCATTGATTGTAGAAAAACACATGGGATGGTTTTGTAGATTATAATCTAATTGATGATTATCATGACCATGGACCTCTTGATATGCATGCATAAATAGTTTCTCATAAAATTATATTTTCCAATTTCCTTGTTCAAATATATATATATTAATATAACTATGAAATGGTATATGAAATTTGTTTTCAAACCATGATTTTGAAGAAGAATGTTTTTTTGTAAACTATTTTATGAAATTACAAAATTCAAATGAAATTGTTTGACATACACAACACATAGGATACTTTGGAACATAGTATGGTGTTATATAATTTGCACATTTAATTCATCCTTAGGGGATAACCGATGTGGTGATCAACTATTCCGTAGGACCATTTATTTTAGGGTCATGATTCTCTAACACTATAGTGGGTTCTCCCTTGGGGAGTTTCTATATTCCATAGACATTATTTTTCAATGGAATTTTTTAGTGTGCACTAAGTATTGAAATCATTACTAAGGTATAATATAGCTTCCAATCCTATACCTTAGTTATCTTGTAATTATATCCATTGTCCTATAGTTTTTTTAGATTTTATTTTTTATGTCCTTGATATTAATAATTATTTATACATTGGTAAATAGTTTATATTTTTATTTTATTTAACTTGTGATTTATGGTATATTCTTTAAAGGATTAAAAAGGGTATATATATTTACCCAATTTTTGAAATAAATTTGAAAAAAGATAGTCATTCCATTTTACATATATTGAGAATAATTTTATTGTTAAACATATACCTATGATATAACATGTGGTTAATATCCTACTAATAATTTATTTATCACACATTTTACACTCCCATGTGGGTGAGTAGAAATTTTATTTTTAGAAGTAGGAAACTGAATAAAACTTTATTGAGCTAGAGGGGTTCCATGTCATATTTGAATGGGCATCTGGTCGTGATATGGTCGGATGTTTCCCATATATATCATAGAATTTTTTTTATAAGATTAGATTTCGTTATATTTATTCATAGAAATATACAATTTTTTGGCATGATTCCTTATTTTTATGTGTACCTCAGTTGGTTTCTATTTATAGAATATTTCATTTCTTTTTTTATTTATATAATTAAATTCCATGTTCATTATTTAGCATGGTAAAAGTGTTCCATTTGGTTTTTATTGGATTCTAATGTGCTAGAGTCCAGCTCTTTGAGATCAAAAATTCACTTATAGTATTTCCAAAATATAGTTTAGAGAATATTTTTTTTTATTTTTACAAGCCGAGTCATGAATAATCAAAATTCTACCTATTAATAATTTCTTAAAATCACTTCCAAAATAGTTTTCTATCTTTTTCTCTATAAATTTCATGTTCTTCTAAAAATTCTTGAGAGATAATTAACCACATTCAAAAGGTCTTCTAAAATCAAACATCTATCCTCATTTTCTTATTCTTTATGTGATCACCACCATCAATGTGAGGGATCATGGTTCATGGTATTTCTTAAAAAATGAGGGCCTTCGTTTTGTATATAATTTTTATTAAAATAAATGGTCTCTATATTCTCCATTGTTCTTGGTATTAAATAAATACCAAAAGAGTAATATAATCCTACCAATAATGTTTTGGGGAAGGATATGTGGAATATCATTAATGAATTGTTGCAGAAATAAATTATCAAAGTGTTCCTTTTTTATTTCATCATTTTATTATTAGCTAATGATTCATTACTTTTATTTTTATTTGATTAATTAAAATTGTTTAATAAAAAAAGATTTATTTACATAAATTGATTTAAATTATTCATAAAATACTATTCACCCAGCCCCTTCTATTTTATCTCTAAACAGTATTTGATGTCAAAGGAGAACATTGTGTTTTCCTTAAAATGCCATAGTTTTTTAATTTTCATATCATTTTCAAAAATTTAACCAATTTAAATGTTTTTAAATGGTATATTTTTCAAGAACCTCTTGTGGTAATAAAGAACATTATATATTTCATGGACCTTTTATTACTGTTATTGACTTACAAAATAGAAAAATAAAGTGTCCTTTTTTAATGGTTGAATAAGATGCACTATTTTTAAAATTGATATCCCTGAATTTACACATTTAAAAGAATCATAGGATAAATTCTACTAACAATGAGATATCCTATTTTGAACTTAAAAACAACGATATGGGTGGTTTAGTTGTGGATTATATCGTAATGATCATTAATGAATTTTAACATGAAATACCACTAATGAAATTATGATAATAATTTAATTTACTTTTGAAGGAACAAAAAATGATATGATACAAGACTTAATACATCTATAAAAGAATTTTTATATTTTACAATTCATCTACATGAATTTTTTGTTTATTTTTTCTCTCAGTTTTCTAGCATATGTAGTTGAATAAAATCTTTTGATGATGATTTTTCTATACAAACTATAGTACAGAAGATCCATTGGGAATTATCAAAAAATTTGGAGCCCAAAGTTATTGAAATAAAACTATTCAACAAAAAAAACAAAATTCTATTTGAGGAGATAATCAGATCTTTCATAACCATTAATGTGATAATAAAGAGAAAATAAGTTAGGAATCCACCAAATTCAAGGATTAAAGGGTTATTACATTTATAAAAATTAATGTCTACTCCTAAAATCATAATGAAATAGTTAAACTGTCCATATAGATTAATATATTTTTAAAAATAAATAAATCATACCTACATTCCAAAAAGGATGATTATCAAATTAAACTAGATGCTAATTTTTTATAATATAAAAATCAAAAGACACATTTGTATATAATTAAACCTTGCTTAAAAATATGAGGAAAGGGTAGAATAATTAAAAAAATATGGAATAAATTTCTCATCCAGGAGTTCAGTTGATGAGTCTATATCCCTAGGAAAATAAAGCAATCGGGGTTCCTAGTGTCTCATGGCTTAATTTGAGGTTATTAGTGAATAAAATTCAAATTCCTAGTATTCTACCCTCTGAAATTATTATTCCTGATACTAAAATTATTCTTCTTCCAATGACCTAATATATGATGTTATATAATATATATGTGATCATCATGAATAAGATTTTTTCTCCCAAAAATTAATATACCATGTGCATAAGAAGGAGCATAATAAAATTCTTAATGAAAAGGATAAAAACACAATTTAAGAAGGCTAATTTTCATAAAAATTAATGATTTATCAAATATGATAAAATTATAATTGACTATCAGTGGTATCATAAAATATCCTATGAAATTGAAATAGGTTGAGGAGAAAATAAATATAATTTATGGATCTCTATGAATTTTAAAAATATTGTTTTATTTCAATTTTTAAATCATGCTACCTAATCCAAAAATATTTCTTTTCTAAAATAAATTTTATAAAATATATTTAATAATTATTTTAATAAACATCTATATTTATTTCAAGGTTGTACATAAAAAATAATAATCTAGTAGAAATATATTACGTGTCATTCACCCAATATCTCACATTAAAAACATGTTTCAACAAATTTTGGATTCCCAAATCCCTATGATCTAACTTATGTGGACCCAAAATCTGTTTACCAAACACAATACTTTCATAAAATAGTAGGAATAGTTTCTAGAGAGTAAATCCAAACAAGAAAAACAATACATGGATATTGGATTCAATTGAAACCAATGTGGTTAACCCTTCAAATTTAATTAATATAAAAAAATAAATGTAGTATACATTACTTTCGGTGACAATTCACAAAGTAAAATCATTATTATTAGTAAAATTGGTTTTGAAAATATTTTTCTTATAAAATATGTTTTACCCAATGATGGTTTAAATAAATTCCGTATATATTAGCTGATTTTTTTAGAAATAATTAAAATTATATTACAAATATAATTTTTTTTATTTTTTTAAAACTCAAAGAAACCCCAATATTTATAAAATTTATTTTTCAAAATTATTATATTGTAAATTTAAAATTGATTTCTTTTTAAAATGATAACTTTTTATGTAAATAGGATAGTTATTGTGGATTTTTCAAAGATTCGTTGTTCATTATACCACACACACATGCATTAAGTTAATTTGGCCCCAACTAATATGATGTTTTAAAAATCATTTCAATGATTAGATTTCATTGTAACCATAGTGACATAGTAAGAATCACATAACATAAATAAAACCTAATCAAGAAGTATCAAACTCTAAATAACATGATAATTTTAATCTTAATATCTTTTGACAAACTCATGTGAAAATTATACAAGGAAAATAATAATATTCTATGATTATTCAATATTATAAAAGAAATAGGGATAAATGTTGAACAGATTTTTAATATGAAATAGGTATTTTTTGATGGAAAATTCCAGAACATGTCATTTAACTTGTGACACGTTTTTAAGAGAATAAAGAAGAACCAGAAAATTATATAGTTAATGTCTGTGTGGCTACACCATGATTAATTTATGTCATAACATGGTAGTTGTATTCATTTTATTAATATATAGTTTGGAATGTTGATTCCATTTTTAATGAAGTTTTAATGAAACATTTCATGATTAATTATTTTTTATTACGAAAAATATATATACATTTATTCATGTACATATCCTAGATAGGTTTTTTTTCAGATTTCTGTGTATCAAATGAATAGAATAAGTAAATTAAAAATTTAAAGAAATATAATTCAGGAATATTCATACTGAGGTAAATGTTTTTATATTTGTGAAAGCAATTATTAGATCCTATATATTCAATGATATAATTTTGATAATTAGACCATTAATGATCTAGAAATAGTGGACTAGGGTAAACGATATAGGTTTGACACCAAATTCTAGAGGTTGAAGATTATAAGGAATTGAAAACATTTTGATTCGTATTATATGATGTCTTGAATGTTAGATTTTCATCATGATTTTCTAAAGTATTCATGAATATCTTGTAATCATACTCACTAAACCGATAAATACTTTTGAGCTTAAAAAACTCAATTTAATCATCGAAATGTTATCTATTGTGAAATACTCATATGTAGATGATTATAACTTCTCATCAACTTGTTTTGTGATTCATTATACTAAAAAATATATTACTTTGATTTAAATAAATCGCAACAAATAACAGGTTCCCACACAGAGGTTGAACAATTTAAAAATTATTTGTTCCATATGATATTTATCATTGTTATATATTTATGAATGGATAGGATTTTATAATTTAGTGGACTAGATTCTAAAAAATAATATACATTTATTTAAAGAGAATATGTTAAAAAATATATAACCTTGATTTAATCCCCTTCCCCTTCTTTATGGTATAACCCCTTCCAAGACACTTCGCCTTTTTTTGAAGAACCCAATTTTCTTCCTTATTATCCATATTATGATAGAGATATATAATTTAAACTCAATTAAAATTTTATGTGTTCACACATTTATGGAAAAAGTGTCATGGATGGAATAGTATGATGATACGAAATCTACTCTCACTCAGACTAGATGTCGTAGACAGTGCTACTATAGGGTTTCCAAACATGAGATAGATAATCTTATTTACATTAATAATAATATAAACCTATATGTAGATTGAATGACATGTAATCTCATTCCTATATTCATTTTGGAAAATTTATACAATAATGTAATGAAATTTTAATGAGAAATAAACATTAATACTATCCTAAAAATATTTTCCATGTTAAAAAATGTGTAAATACAAGGATAAAATATTGATAAAATGGTGATGGATGATATTGCGCCAGTTATGACTATATAAAAAGAGTAAATGAAATATTCAGTAATATTATTAGTTATAGAGAAATATTAGTAACCTTTACAAATTTGGAGAATTTAATGGGAAACTCTATCGATATGATTTATCCAAAAACATTATTATAAGAATGGAAATACCATTTCTATCTTTACTTTCCAAATGATCTACATATTTATTATGAGATGGGAAAACATCCATATTTTAATAATTTATTCATAGAAGGAATATATTTTAAATCAATGGGAAAATTAGACTCAAGGAAAAAAATATGAGAAAATAAGTGATTAAGAATATGAAAAGGAAATGGATGAAGTGTATAAGAGGATTATGCATCATATATCATGAAAGTTCATAAAAGTTGATTAATGAGAAAATTCAAACTCCCACTAAAAAAAATTAAAATTTGTGGTAATTGTGATTTATTTAATTAAATATCAAGTAAACGTGTTATGTATGAGGATTATGAGAAAAAATAAATATACTAGAAAAATAAATTGCCGTAAATCAAAAAGGAAGTTGTATAATCTACTGTTAGAAATAAAAATATTTCATTAATAAATACATCAGTATTAATAATAAAATATTCTCACACTAAGACATATACAACATCTTTATTTGGTTTTACTGTATATTGGGTATTTTCCTTGATTTTCTTGATGATTATATTTAAATTTTTATGTTTTTTGGTTTTTGTGCTTTGTGAACATTTATCCCACACGATCACAAAAGCAATAGAGAAACTATACACCAACACCAAAAATGTTCAAATATGTATCATGGTTTTCCCAAATTTTCATAACAACAATGTGGTTCCCAGTTTCTCTCTTGAGTGGGGAACATACTAGTCACATGATTTGGTAAAAGTGTGGCCAAAACATTCCTAGTTCCAAAAATCATAAATAATTGGTTGTTTCATATTTCTATCTCTTGAACTAAAACACTAAATGGGATCTTCACTCCCCTATTTAAAGATTAAAATAATTGTGATATTACCTTGGTGATAATAACTTATTTTCCCTTGATTCCATTGGGCATTCCTCATGGCTTCAAGTCGAATCTTCTAGGTATACCCTCATTTTATCTTCTACATCTCTCTTTCTCTTGTTTTCTCCTCTTTTACACCTAATATTCATGTTGGCCAAACACTGAGGATGTATTTAAAAATATTTTTTTATGTTAGATTGTGTAGAGCATTACTATGGACATATTCCTCTTCTCTCTGAATGTTTCACCAAATCTACACACGATTTTAAGTTGTTATATCCAAGGAATAGCATTTTCTTTACACAGCATGACTATTTTGGCATTATAAGTTGGTTTCTTCATAAATTAATTTTTTGTATCCTATGATCTTTCTTTTAAAATGATTCATATGGTATGAGATCCTATCATTTGTTTTTAAATTAATTTTGTATATATCATATACTTTATAAAATGAATAAATTAGATTGATATTATTATTGATTGTTTCAAATTATATAGTTTTATTTCTAAGACTTTTGTATGATGGTATTATTGATTTTAAGTATTTTCTATTTTTTTATGAATAATTATCAATTTTCGGTGAATTACCTTGTCGAACCATTTAATTTTTGATAAATTGACTGAATTTTATTTATTATTCGTCTCTTGGTTGTTTCCCATGAACAAGGATAACTATTAGTAAATGTGGTTAAGAATATATATATATATATATATATAGACTTTTATAGATTTTTTATGTGTATATAGATGGATGTTTATGGTATTCCCTTCAAGAAAACATGGCTTCTCATAATTGTTTTACAGTGTTTAATGGGGGTCTGAAGCTTGATTTGCAATGGTGAATTACTCAATTCAACTCCTAATCCTGGTTAGAGTTTCTTAAGGTAATCTAAATATTTTTTTGAATTGGAAATATATTTTAAAGGGTGTTTTCAAAATCATTCATATATTAATTTTTTGGAACATTAACAAAAAACATTAAAGACATTATGATATGAATGGTTTTCAAAGAGTTTTGGAAAGAATGTTGTTAGTTTTAAATATAATTGACCATTTTTATATTGGAATAGATTTCATATAATGTGGAAACCTGAATGGAAGAATTATCTTTTATGTGGGGTCTCGCATGGGTGGTTTTATGAGGTGGGGTGAGAATATGGGATGACTTATAATGACCCATAATTCATAACTTTTTTATTGTTTGTCGAGCCCAACATCTAATTATATCATCATAAATGAATATTATAAATATTAGTGAGGGATGATAAATAGTTACTACATAGTAACAATTATATATACTAGATACCGAATGTGGTTGGTTTTTTATAGGTCATTATAGTGTTCTATATGAGGGTCCAGTTGAGGAAATTAGGTTGGCTATTTAGATATGAACAACATTAATAGTCTAAAAAATTGTCCCAAATAAACAAACACTCAAGATTCTTTATGGGATGTTTATTAACACCCAAATATTATCTATTTAATATATTTTCTTTATTATACTTTTTTGATAAACCAACGTTTCTTTTATTTTTTTTCATTATCAGGTTTATCATGCTGGTTCAACATTCAAATTATGTTCCTACATCTTAATCTTATTCCATTTATATCGTTACTTTAGAGGTAATTGGGTGTTTGTTTAAAAAATTGTTCCCAAAAGGTGTATTTAAACTGATGGTATCCTAAAAGACCTTTAAAGTTTGCTTTAAATAATTTTTGGATTCAAATGGTTTATTTCAAAATTCTCTTAATTGGTTTTTATTAAAAACATAAAAGGAATTTTTATCTATATTCGTAAAATTTTATTGATGTTCTATTTTAGAAATGAAATTTCCTGGACTCTCTAGTTATTTTAAATTAATATTTATTATGATCAAACCTTACTTGTGTAGGTCCGTGTCATTATGCGTTGAAGTTTTTATCATTTCTGGTTTAGTATTTTGATCACTTCTTGGGAGAGTGGATTTATTAATTAATAGTGACCAAGAGGTCACACCAAGGACATTTCAGGTTCTATTGAGGTTTTAGTTTTTATTTTTTATCACATATCCATTGTACTTTTCATCATTATGTACTCCTGATACCGATATAACAATGTAGTTATTTGTTTATGTGTATTGGTTTTGTATTCAAGTTATTTTTTAGATTTTTTTATTTTTTTTATAATTTTTTCTATATTAACCACTAGTAATGGATTTCAAATATCTAGATAGATCATGTTAGAATTTATTTTGAAATTTATATTCTGATAAATAATTATTTATTGGATGGAATAATACCCAATATTTATTTTTAATTCATTTGATGATTTTCAATGTCCCATGGAGATTTAGGATTCCCCTAGGCATGTCATGGACAAGTTCAAGTGACAGATTTAGAGATGAATAGGGTTAGTTCATGAAACATAAAATTAACGCTTCATTACATCATCTATCCAATTAGATGAAGATGCTACTAAACAATTCACAACTCTATGAAAAAGGATATTATTCCTTAATAATACTCATTTATTAAAGAAGGTGGTGATGAATGTGAGGAGACATATATGGAGCATATAATGAAGTAAAAACGTAGTCCATGTCCTAAAAGAAAAATACTTAATTCATTAATTTTAATACATTTTTATTAAATAATAATGGTAAAAATAAAAAAGTAATGTTTGATTTAAAATAAATAGTAGAGAGTTACATTAAAGATAATAAAATTTTCAAACCGAAGGATATCAAGTAAGACGTAATTATTATAAGCCATATTTATTAACTAGATCTGAAGTAATTAGAGATAAATGTGACACAATAAAATTGAATTGAAGCTTAATATTCCATTAAAATAAAAGATAATACATTAATAATGATATAAAAATTTTGTCTCAATCATCACAAGATATTTATAATTTGAGGCTAAAAAGTGATGTTAATCCATATACCCGATAAACTAAAAACTATATATATTTTTTTCTGCTAATCATGCTATTTCAGATACCCATTTTTACTTTTTTATGAAAACATAAAGTATTTAAGATCCATTTGTCCATTAAAAAATGAAATAAATATCTCAAGAAGATCTTACTCCACAAAATTAAAGGAAGTAAAACATATCATAGGTTAAAATAAATTATTCCTTAGAGAGAATTCATATCAACATGGAATATCAAAAATCTAGACTATATTACTAGTTCATTCAGGTGTCTAAGAAAAAAATCCTATTTTGGTTGGTTAAACATGTCACTTAAATTAATAATTCATGAATATGGCCTTCTGGAATATAAGAAATACCATCATTATTATGTGTGATAGAACGTTTTCTATATAATTTGGAGATAATATTGTACACTTCAATGTTTTTCATCTAATAAAGATAACTAAGAGATAAAATCACTCATCACATTTTAACACATTGAGGATATAGAACCTAGTGATGATCTAACTATTCTAAATAATATTTTTCTCTATGGGAAAAATGAATATTAAATAACTATATAAAAATAAAATATTCAGTAATATAACATTTTTATTCATATTATCTTCTATAATGGTTTCACATATAAAGACATGTATTTTTGAGGGGTTATTGTGAATCATGTAATTATAACAACTACCGTTGGTAAAGAAAAAAAGATTCTAAATAGAAACATAAATCTTGCAGATGAACCTAACTGGTGAATTTTTTTTGGAACCTGACATTGGGCTCTTCTATGCTTGGGAGTTCATCTCATTTATGCATACAAATCAGGTGTCTGGTGAGTGGGATAAGGTAATGGTATAAAAATCAAGAAAATATTAACATTATATTTTTTTTGTTGAGGAGCATATCCATCAGTACTAATGATTACATATATAAGAATTCTATTTACCATTTCTGTCATTACATCTGCTATGAGCCACCCAAAGGAATCATCCATTCAATTATTATTTGAACTATAATAGGATAGTATCATTTGTTTCATTCCAGAGAATGTTTTGGAATTTTGGAAATTTGGGATTTCATTATATATTTCCTCTCATATGGGTGTAATGGGGTCACTTAACCCATAAATGGCACCAAAATTTATGGCATTGTGTTTTCAGTCATGTGTTGTGTGATATGGGAGGCACGAAACAGAGAATGATGTAATAGAAATTTTCTTTTTTTCCATTTTTTTGTTCCTTTTAAATACCTTATACTGAAACTTATAACTCATATATTAGGAAAGGATACACCATAATTCATCATGGGATTCTACTAAGTAACTCCATATAGATAATGGGAGGTGGTAGGGATCTCAAAGGTAAGTGGGATAAATGGAGACCACCAAGTTTTGGGATGAACATGAATTGGAATGTATCATGTGGTCATGGAGACATGTGAGTATGTGGTTTTGTGTGTGATGAAAGGGGATGAATAATGAATGTTTTTAGTTCATTCTATGGAATAGGAATTTCAATGTCTGTTGATATAAGATAAATTTAAGATAGACTCTCATCATGCTATAATTTCTACATCAACAGTTCCATGGTGAAGTACAAATCCAAAATATTGGATATAATTCATTATAATAGTGTTATAACCTCATGTAAAATATCTAAAAACATTTTAATGTGTTGCTTTATCATTGATCATAGTATGAAAGTTAGTCATTGATGGATTGATGGTATTTTTTCAGCTTACAATACAACTATTAATGGTGTCTATAGTGAATGCCTAATTTTTTATTAATATATATGAACTCTACTGCATGGTTGTAACCACGTTGTATATAGTGATATGTTTGGTATTCACTATATTATACCCCCTTATTTATGGGGCCTTTATAAATATTTAAAATTGATTTTGAGTGAATTTAATAATCTTATGTTTGATTTCATCCTTGGAATTGTGCCCAGATAAATAATTAGATAATTTCCCCAGATATTAACATTGAATACCTAATATAATGTCAAATATTACTATCCATCATTTCTAATGATCTATATTTATACCCATCACAAAATATGATTGAACTATCAAAAAGAAATTTATAAGTAGTAGGGGGCATTTAATAGATATTCTACGAAGAAATTAAAAATTCAACACATATTGAATTAATCATGATGATAAATCATAAAATTTTTTGCAGTAACAAACAATACATAAAAACCATGGTTGTTGTTTTGAATAATAGGATAGAGAAAATTTCAGATACATGGATCGTATATCACATTTGAGACTCAAAAAGGGTCAGTACCACCAAATATTTCCTAAAAGAGATGAAATGAATGTAGTGATGAATAAACCTAATGGGTTGATACCAATAAGAATATTGAATATTTAGAGAGTATGTATATATCATACTAATCTGAAATATGTTACTATAAAATATAATTTCACCATTTCTTCATGTTATAAATGTCCGTATGTCAAACTCACTAATGATTATTAAATGTCATTTCAGATTTCTTTCAAGATCCCATTCAACCAGAGGATCCTGAAAAACACATGATTACATGTACATATGGTACCTTTTCATAAAAAATGATGAAATTTTAATTATTTAACACTCCATGTGCATTTCAAATTCATATAGTAAGTATCTGTTCATATCACATTGAATACTTCCTATATAAATTATTCGGTTGCTTCATTTTTTAGTGATTCTTTTTATCATTTCATCAATCATTTTCGTTGTGTTATAAAATCATTCATAGAAGATAACCATGTTTTAAATTATGAGAATTGACACATCATTGACGAACTAGGAATAGTCCATGGGTAGGTAATCACATAAAAAGGTAGAATGATTTATAAGCCCATAAATGATGTGTTTAGTGAATTCACGTATAAATATTATATAAAACAAATTTCCTCATTTCGTGGAAATAACTAAATTTATAAAAAATTGAACAATAACGTGATAATCTTTCTCTTCATCATTCCAAGATACTTTTGAAAGATATCAACATTATCATTTATCATGAATGGGTTGAACCACTAATGTTTTTTATCATCCCAACCACCATGGTGATTCTAAACCTCTTCACAGTATTTATTGTTTATAAAATTAAGAAATATTACTTGGTTAAAATCAAACCATGAAGACGCATCAAAATAGAGAATGTAAGCCAATACCATGGTTATTTCTTTCCAAAAACACTAAAAATATATAGAATAACATAGACTAGTTTGTAACTCGACTAGTTTCTCTTATAGATCCTTCACACCCACTGTCTACCTGGTGGAGCTCATCAAGTACCCGATAAGATATGGATGGAATTTGACCACAACAAGACTATCACCATATAGATGGTGTAATTTGGTGGAATGTCTATTTATTATGTCCAACATAGTACAATGAAATTACTTTTCTATATTTCATGAATATAATTACAGCATTAAACTGGTTCCTTAGCATAAGGGATCTTTATCTACTATAAGGAAAAAAATTGTTTAGACCGTGGATTTTATAGAATAATACATTCTGATTTATATTAATAATTATTAATTAGATATTATTTTTAAAATAAATGGGATGATTTTTCTGACAACATATACAACACGTAACAATTGGTCTCTTGGAAATCATACATTGCACACAACTTTGAGTTACATCAAAAAAGTAATATATTATTATTATTATTTTAAATAGTAGTTAACGACTTGTTGTTGTACTGGTGGGAATGAACAGAACTAACTAAAATATTATTATACATTTTTGTTAAATGTATTTACATTTATCTAATAAATTTATAGGCTTAAAATAATAATGAGTCTTATTTTAAGCATTAAATACTTTAATATTTTTAAATGTTTGTTTTACCTCCATTTTATGGAGAACCATTCTTAAATCCTGTTTTGATAATTTTATATGTTCTATTTTACAAATTAAATGTATTATATGGAATAAGTACATCAAAAATATCTTTGGATAAATTTTTGGTAATTTTTTGATAATGTTCAATTTTTCATTAGTACTGAAAAATAACTCATTTTAAGTGAAAATAAACATTTAATCTAATTTATTTATATAGTTAGATTGTAATTTTAATTATTTTTAAAGTCTAATATGATTATATTTTTATAATTTAATGCAATAATGGTAATTGGAAGTAATTTTACTATTAACATAGACATAAACACATGTCAATATTTTGATAGTTATTACTTCTTAAAAACCATGCCTTATGGTTTTGACAACTGGAATTAATTTTATATTAATTTTTTCTAATTCCATGTTTTGAATTTGAAAATATGAAATCCATATATAGAATAAGGAGGTCCAAATTGTGTAAATTGGTACCTTTTTTTAGTCATTATGAATAGTAACTTTAGTAATTATTTTATTTATCATGGTTAAAGGGTAAATCTATTAAATAAGGGTTAAAATAATATTATAATTATATTAAACTACACTAAAATGTGTCTAAATCCTATTTTATGAGATATTTCCAACAATGGAAATACTTTGGTCTATTTCGGGACCCCATGTAGCCACATGGATGTGAAAATGTCATTTTATAATAATTAATTTAATGTAAAGAAAAATTTATCGTAAAAATGAATGTTTTAGTAAAACAAATTATATAGGGTTATATAAGTGATATCTTCCACTATAAAAAGTCAATATAAATATAAAAAAATTGATATATCTATGTATTTTATTTATAATTTTTATACATAAAATAAATATATATATTTATGACACAATAATGATTAAGTGATTACCTTATTAATGAATAATTTTGATATATGAGATTATAAATTTTAACATAAATTTATTTTTAAAACTTTTTATGCCATCCACAAATTTTATGGATGACTGTGACTTTTTAAATTTGAAATAATAAATTTTTTCAAAATAATCCAGTTGTTATGAATTTTTTAAAAGTCATGCTATGAATAGAATAAAAATTGACATAAATGAGTTTCTTAAAAGAGATACTATTTTTTAAAATGATAAAATAGTTTTAAAAATATATTATTTGGCCAAATGGAATAGATATTGTTTAAAATTTAATTAATGAACCACTTAATGTTCTTTTGGCATTTTATAGTAACTATTATAACCAAATAGTATGAATATAAAATAACACATGCTAAGTGTAAAATTAGTTAACTAAGGGTTGATGATAAAAGGAATGGTTAAATTTGTGACCAAGAATTTTCTCAAACATGTTGGTTGAGAGGTTTTCGACCCCAAATAATCGTATATTTTAATTACATGACTTTGGGATCATTTTAACATAAAAATAAATTTATAATAAAATCTTATTCCAAGATACTCCTAAAGTTCCCCAGTTCCCTCTTATAGAAGGGAATCTAATATACCCATTTAATTACACCTCAAGAGTCCCTTGTCTTGTCTATATTCTTCCCATATACGCTCCCTAAATCCCTCCAACCTCATAGAAGCCTTGCCTTAGGCAGAATCCAAGTCAATAATGCCATTTGGATCAAATCAATGGGAGTTACACGGTTTGAGAGAAAATTTCTTCTCTAACATTACTTTTAATTATTTTACTTCTCCAATACCTATTATATTCTAATTATTTTATTACCTAACAATACCATAATCCTCAATATAATAGGATTTTTTATGAAATAGATTTTAACTACACATGCATACACACACCTCACAAAATGACGATTGTTTGATTTTCCCCTACCACCTATCATGGTGGCCATTATAATGGAAATATATTTATATATGATATATATTATATTTATATCATATATTTGATATCGTACTTTTTATTTAGAAACCTAACATTATGTTTTTAATGATGTGTAAATACGGAAATTTCATTTGAATATGTGCGGACTACAACCCCCTCAAAGTGATATAACTCATTCATGCCATAAATAGAATGTATAAAGGTTGGAGTTAATGAACTTATGTAACATATATATCATAATATATTATTCATGAATTATAATATACATATGTATCATTTAGTTTTCATTTTATTAATATGAAAAATAAATGAACTTATCATTTATAGGTATGTATGTATGGCTTACCGTCTCCATGAATAGTACATTTCATTTATTATCTCCACGTGTTATAGAATATTATAAATAAATGTATTCATGATATATATGATATTTAAATTATTAATACTATTCTGGAGATAATTTTTTTTACAACATGGACAATTTGTAATTATAACAAGATTATTTTTTACTCAAGTACCCTATATCGACAAAATGACAGACATTAACTTAAATCATTATTTTAATTTTATAACATAGAAATAAGTTATATAAGAGGAATAATAAACTTGAAATAGGTTCATAAGAAATTATAAATTACCTTAATTTTATTATTCATGAAGAATAAAGAATATAGGTGATGAATCTAACTAAAGTTATGGGACTTCGTCTCAATCTCCATTCACGGAGGCAAGCATTGATAATATACATGTCCTTATTTTATACAGTTTATAATAAACCCATTTGACTTTTAATTTCATTAAAATGGAATATTATTATACTAATAGTATTTACTAAATGATTAAAGGGTTGTTTTAACTTATGTGGTTCCAATGACCTTTCTTTTTCCATGAGGATTATTTTGATATTTGGATTCCTTAACAAGCTGTAATTTTTTTAAAATGAAAATAAATAGCATATACCCTTATTACGTATTTTGGAATTGAAAACAGTTTTTAAATGGATTGAGTATTTCAATAACTTTTAATAATTTCTTGTGATTGAAATTAAATGTTATTAGTGATGTTTTAATAATTTCCATATTTTTGTGTAATGATTATATAATGGTACTTAGTCATTTGACAAGTGGTAAAGTGATAAATGACTGACATGCGGTTAAATGATAAACCAAGTGAAATGTTGTTCTATGATAAACTATGGATGGGTGGTAACATTATATCCTCCACGGAATTGGGTATGGAAGTCGGTTGTATGGCTATTTCATTTAGCGATATGTGTGGAAGTGGACCGTTTGGTTATTCCATTTAAATATGTTTATCTCCCAATTTATCTTTATAAGATACATTTTAACAAAAATGGGATTTAAGTTCATATTTTTGTTACAGAAAAGGGTAGAAATTAGATTATATTTGGTGAAGTATATTTATTACTTCTTATAAGTGATAAGCGTTACATTATGATAAATTATCCATGGTTTTCATTTTGTCCCAAGACTAATAGATTTCATTATCTATGTATCCCATACTGAGATTTTTATCCTCATACGATGTATTCAAATTTTTTTCATAGGACATAAGGTATAATTTATTAATGTATTGGGTCAAGGAAAATCTATGCCATTAAAAATATTAAATGATGACATATTTCGTTTTAAAAAGATTTTGTTTAATGAAAATAATTTATAGTGATTAGAAGTGTATACATGTAATATTCAAGATGTTATGCATAAGCTGTGACCTATGTCTCTAAATAACTAAACATAAAAATATCCTTGTTGATTATTAAAGTAAAATTATCATCTTATCTCAAGATTAAGTCGTGTTTATTGCTGGGGCCTTTTTAAAATAGAGACCATATGAGTCATAAATGTCAACAATGAATCTCAAAAAACATCTACTATTACTAATTACTTCATAATCGATCCTTTAAGTGATTTTAAAAGAGATATTATATAATATTCCAAAAATAAAATGGTATTATAGGATTCAATGTCTTGAATTCAATTTCTATTTTTTTCACATTGACTATTTCACTTTATTCCATTTATTCCCAAGTATTCATTTTTCAAAGACACATTCTCTTAATTTATCTCCCTATATATATATATATCTCTCTAATTCATGTTTTTTAGATCTTATATATAGATAATTTATTTTCTTGTAAATTTCTTTTAAATCAAATCGATATCATATAAATTGCCTTATTAAGATTTTCATTCTTGTCAAAGTGATGGTTCGAGGTTCCCAGTTTCTGTTAAAAAAGGGCCTTATTTTGGTTCACAGTATCTATTAAAACCAAGGTTTTAATTCTTATTATTATGTATTTAGACATTTATTAAATATAAAATTTAAATATAACACCAGTATTTCGATTTGGTGGGAGGTTACGTAGGATCACATTCTTGATCTATTATAAAACAACATTATCAATGTTTTCCTTTTGGTATTCTTCAATTTATTTTCCATAGTGTTTGGTTTACATTTATTGTTATATACCTAATTAAAAAAAATTCATGATAAACCCATAGATTTCATAGAATAGTTTTAAATTATATTAATATGAAAATTAACCCTACCCCATTTTTCTATTTTATCTCTCACTAAAATTTGGAATAAAATGAAAATTTTTAGTTTTTTCTCAAAATATTTTTTTTAAATTATTTTTAATTCCCCAAATATCAACCAATTTCAAGGATTAATATTTTTAAAATTAAACTTTTTCAAACACCCATAGTGGTCTTGAAGTACATTTAATGGGTCTTCCACAATTCATTAATGTGTCAAACTATACATATCAGAAAACTCACATGTCCAATTTTCTATCTAGTATAGCATACCTGATTTGTAAATTTTTTTGTACATGGACTAGAAAATTCTAAAGAATCGATGACAAAAAGAAATGATATCTTATTTTAAACATAATTATAATGTTATGAATTCTTTACATTTTGGTTTACACCATAGAGAGTTTAATCACATGTCTACATCTAAAATGGCTTATGAAATAAAAAAATGAAAAATTCATTCATGATGAAGAAAATAATTTTAATGATGCAAGAGTTGATATGTATTGGAAATACCTTATATGTTTCAGTATTAATTAAAATTAATCTATTTCATGGATACTTCCATACATTAATTGAATATAAAATTAACAGAAATGACATGGTTTTTCATTTTCTAAAGATTCTATAGTAATGAATATCCTTTGGGACTTAAAAAGAAACTAGGAACTCAATGTGATTACATTACATGAAGTGAGTGGTATAGAGAAAATATATTTGAGTATTTTATTGGATTTATCATGACATTTGAGAACATAACAAAGATACAAGATGATATGTAAGCCAATGAAGTAAAGTAGAAAAGGTTGACTACATTCAATGAAATTATTTAGTACTCCTAAAATTATAATAATGTGGATCATCTATCCAAGAATATAAGTTTTTTTTAGAAATTTATGTCCTTAACTTGAAAAAATATGGTTCATATATGAATGGAATTCCCCTGAAAAAAATAACATTATAGAGAAGAATAATTAAAATAATAATGGTTTCAATGTTTCATCCTATAGTGAAAATGATGAGTCACTCTCCTCAGGAGATTCATGATAAGAATGTTCTATGTGTCACATGGATTATGTCATGTTCGGTAGTGAAGTAAACTCAAACTTCTCATTATCATCCTCCTCAAATTAATATTTATCTTCTTCAAATTATTCTTCTTATAATTACCTATTCTATAGAGACCTAAAATAAGATCATGATAAAATTGAAAAGGTTTTTGTGAAAAAAATTTAATATTCCAATAGCTTGAAATAAGTATAACATTGCCCTTAATAAAATGGATCAAATCCCATTCAAAGATGGCCAATTATCATAAAATATTAATCATTAATCAAATGTTTATAAATAATAATTTCCAATCAATGATCTCAAATCATATCTCATGAAATTCACTAAAGGTGAAGTTGAATAAAATAAAATTATCAGTTCTCAAAGACCCATAAAAATTTTGTTGGATTCATATTCTAAATAATGCTAGCTCTTATAAAAACGACTTCTATAAAATTCCATTTACAAAATAATTTTTTTCAATATTTTCATAGACAAGGAAATTTAATTCATGAATTTGATTGAAATATTTATTGATATGGTAGACCAAAATAGTATTGATATTTTATCCAATATCCCCTCTCAAAAACCATTTTCAAACAGAAATTGATTCCAAAATCCCTATTTGCTAATGTATGTGGACTCAAAGTCTCTGAACCAAAATAAATATTTTCTAATTTTTATAGGAAAAAAGTTCAAAGAGTAAATACATAAAATTAATGTGCAACATGGATACTGGATTTTGGTAACATATGTGTGGTAACACATTTTTATTCTATAATCATGAAAAATGTAACTGAGGATACATGACACTCTGTATTAATTCAATAAGTTAAATCATCGATATCAGAACAATATTATAATCATTATCCAGTAGTTTAAAAATTGATTTATTATATTTTCCAAAAAATAATTTTGAAAAGTATTTAATCTCAAATAAAATTTCTTACTTTCAATTTTTTTAAAAATATATATATTAATAACTTATAATATTCTTCTTCTGAAAATGATAAATGTTTGGCCATTCAAGATAGTGGGTTTTGGCTTTGTCATATACACATTGGTAAATGTTTCTCACACACACTCATTAATATCTACTAAAATTTACTATTATGATATTTTCTAAAATTTCATATCAAATGTTATATATTTTTCATATTTCGAACAAAGTAAGAATGAAAAAACTTCTCCCCAAACCAAATAAGATATATTGACCTCTAAATCCATTATTCTGTCACACTTTTTTTCGATCTCATTTCAAATGTATCAATGAAAAATAATTTTTATTTATTATTATTGATTATTATACATGATTTACTTGGGTATTTTTATTAGAACAAAAAGAAGAGGCTTATTAATTCTGTATAAGTATAGATAGACTTTTTTCCTTATATAACATTGAAATACATAATGAAGTATTTTTGAAGATAAAAAATATGATGGTTTGATATTTTGAGGCTTGATGATTCAGTAATTACTTTTATAAAAAATATTTGATATATTTATCTCACATTAATATAGTTTTTTAGAGTAAATATAACTTCTTATAAACAGATTCCTAAATAAAAAATCCAATGTAATTAATGAATCTAGACTATGTGGTTTACCCTAGGTACAAAATAATGTTGGTCAGTGTTGGATGTTTAGTTGAGGAATTCGTTGGAAGGTGTGCTTAATTGAATGAAATAAATTATTTTGTTGTTCATTTTATTAATATCCCTAATAAAATAATTTATAAACATTATCTAATAACATCTTTCCTGGGATAGGTACATAACCCTTGTATTAATTGATAAGAACCTTCACAACCATCATTATGAATCGACATCGAACAACACTCAACGAAATGTAGATTGATATAAAAAACAAATTGTATTATCAGCATCACTAAAAATAACATTTTTCTACATTTATCAATCCATAATAATGGTAGGGCTTATACCATATGGTTTCCTCACTTGATTAAATGTTTTAACATGGTATTTTATTTCATATTTTGATTCTGTGTATTCTCACCCTTCGTGTGAGCCCATTATCAAATTTACTAATTTTATTTGATTAAATATTATAGAATTATAGGATATCAACTGTGATATATCCTCATTAAAATAATATGTTGAAAAGGATTGGAAAATGGTATTTATCAGCCTTTTCTGGTAGTTTTCCCCCATCGTCCTTCACATTCATTATCATTGGCCATCAAGTTCATGGTTTTCCATTTCCATGGAGGGTTAGATCATGATCAAACCCCCAAATTCATTGTGTTAATTAAAAATATGATTGGTATGGTGTATTTTGGATATATCAATATCTATTGTGGTAAGCGGGTGATGATTCCCACCCATCTGGGATACTAGATTGAGAGAAATGACTAGAGGAGTCCTGAGCATGTGAGGGATTTCTTCAAATGAATGGAATATTTTATCCATACACATAAGTGTATGAAATTATTTTTTTGACACTACTATGACTATTTTAAACGGTAAAATAGCTGAAATCCTAGAGGATTTTTTGGATCAACAAGACACATTAATACACATTATTTATATTAAAATCCCATCTATGCTTCCTGTAATGAGATGGAAACAAACAAAGTAGTTAGCCAGCTTTGTTTTCTAGTGTTTCATGAAAATAATAAGAATCACATATTATGTGGTGAGGGGGGGAACAATGCGTGACTCTCCTTTGTTATGCAAGATGTGTTCTTGAGTCACATTTCTAGGACCCCATGTAGGAGGAAACACTATATACTATGGTAGTACATGGGCATGTGTTGATACCAATGCTTGGACAAGTATCAGGACATGCTCACGACATGGTCTGAAAGACACATGCATCGCTTGGAACACACGAGAAGGCCATAGGTGTTGACGAAAATGTGTGTGGGTCCCATAGCCATCACAGATAGTAAAATGGAATCAAGGACATTCACATAGGAGAACATGACCAAGGGTGGAGTGGGACCACACATCGCGCAAACCCCATACACGTCACGTACCAACCATTTTAGGAACTTATATCTCTCATATATTAATCAGTTTAACTCTAATTTTGGTCTTCATTAGCCTATACTATGTTTTTTTCATATAACATGATGGTATCCTTGATTGTAAAAAATGCGATATTATGTGAGATGATCAAAGAATGTATCTTCTTGAGTTGATTCTCGATGATTAAAGTGAATAGTCAGTATCATTAGAGAGATTATATATAGTCTTGGTATTCCTTTATCTGGTTAGGGTGAGGTCCCTCTATCCATGGGGAATTTACTCCCATGTACCACCATGGAACGAATCCTGTATACTCAGTTTATGAGGAAGTGGTTGTACGCCCTTGTCATAAAAGGGTGTAGGTCCTTTATCCATGTAAATAGTACTGCCATATCACACTAAGGCATAATTAACACATACTCTTTAAAAAGAAATATATGGTACTCCCCTATAATACAGAGGATGTGGGACCTATATCTACTGGATCAGAACCCCCTATCTTTTCAAGCTCTAGTGGTGTGAATGTCCTCTATGAGAATTGGGGATACCTTGGATGTGGAACGTAGTTGGTGGTGCACCCCCCCCCCACTCTTATCTATATACGTTATGTGGTATACATTGTTCTATGTTGTGGCTCCATAGAATGTGGAATTAATGGTGTTGAATTGTGAGGCCCTTCACATGGGTCCTCTATCTATAGAGACAATACAACTCTTTCCCACTACTGTGCGGTGTCACAACCCGTCCTCGGGGCCCGTGTTGTGACTACCCAAAGCCCGCCTTCCATAGGCCAGGGGCTGGCGACTAACACCAAAGATGTAAATCCCAATAAAAAGGGGAGGCATTGCCTTTATAAAAGTAAACAAACACAATAGTGTACGCAACAGAAGAAAGCACTAAGTAATACTGAATACAAAAGTAAGCTCTGAAAGGAAAGGAGTCGAATATAAAATACCAAAAGTAAGTACAGTACAACTGAAAATCTAGTACAACTACAGTAAAGAAAAACATCAACCACTGAGTTGTCCTCTGAGATTCCCACCTAATGGGTGGGTATATATGGCCTCCTCAACACCTCAGGTCCAGTCGTCTGCTCCGTATACGTCTCTCCAAGTGGTCCACCTCTAGGTACTGTTCATCTCCACAATCCTCCACCTCGATCAGCGTTTCCTATCTTCTGCATCCAACACAACGTAGTGCAAGAATATCCCATGCATGGGTGAGTATACGAGAATCAGTAGGGACCCTGAGACCCCCGAAGGTCTCCTAGAATCCACAAAAGACAAACCACAGAATAAAGATATATTCATGAAGTATCAACTGACTCTACTTAGTTATATTCCCATACATATAACTATGTTATCAATCTCAGTTCGTCTCCAACTCTCGAGCCCAAGCACAAACCAGTCCACACAAGAAAGAAAGTCAATCACATTGATGATATATATTGAAAGTAAAGAATCAGCTCACGCATGTATACATCTTTCGTAAAGTGATATAGATGATCAAATGTAGTCCCAGATTCATCTTAGATATCGAACCAACTTAGGATACTAGACCAGCTAAGTTGTCAGACCCACATAGGATACTAGATCAGCTACTCTGTCGGACCCACTTAGGATACAAGTACAGAAGTCAAACTGTCAGACCCACTTAGGATACAAGTATAGTAATCATTTCTGGCGATCCCATGGAGTATTTCAGTACAGTTGTCGTTGATGTCGAACCAATGGAGGATTCCAGTACATTTGTTAACGCTAACAAACCCAAAGAGGATTTCCGTACATTAGTCATTACAGTCTCAAACAGCTCTAGGGTTCCCGCACATGGCACGCTCGATTCCGGGAGGGTCCACTCCTCGAGCCAAGGGGTAGATACATCAACTATCACGAAGTCTAGAGTTGATGTATAACAATGTTTTGTCTCGTCAAAAGGAACCCAACATGATAGACGACGCGTCAATCAGACACCCGATTTGAGAGATGTGTACTTTTCCGCTCCAGGGGGCCTAGTTGGAATTACGCTCGTTCCAAATCCCGACCATTTTCTAAAGTCATCCAAAACACACATTGAGTATCGAAAAAGGACAGCTTCATGGTGTGGGTCCCAGTTTCGTATACGGGGCGTCGATTGGACATTCGTTCATAAACGTTTTCACATTTATGTGAATCAGGCCGAGCCCGTCAATCCCAGTGGGCTGGCGGGTCGACCAGACCCGATTTGGCGGATCCAACCTGGCAGGGGGGTTGACCGGACCCGGTGGGGCGCATCTCGGCCTGGCGCAGCGCTGTCTGGATGGGCGAGTGATGCAGGGGGAAGCGGCCCCCCGTTTTCCAGAACCGATGGTGATGAGCGGCGCCACCCTCCTATCCGGCCGGCTGAAGCCGACCGGTCATCCCAGTGTGAGCGGCCCGCACGAGCGGGCTACTGTCCTCCCGTGGGGCACCTGCAGGTGCCACAACCTCCTCCATCATGGCCGTTTAACGAGTCAGCCTGTTCGCCCACTGAAGCGGCCTGTGGAGCATGGGCCGCGGTCCACCGCAGCACGGCGCCATGGGGCATCGCGGTTCCACCAGCCCGGCCGGCTACGGCCGAATGGGTCTTCTTCGGCCGAGCGGCCCACAGTTGTGGGCCACTGTTCTTCCACACGGGGCCGACACATACTCGCTTCCTTCACTCATCACCGCCTCTGTTTTCCACCGCCATCTGTTGTTGTCGCCCAAATATTCAAGAATCATCGGAGGGTCCACAGGCCGTGTGCATTCAGCTCGTGCACTCCATGTTACACGATATCAATTGCTCGAAGATAAATCAAGGATGGAATATAATTTCATTCACTTCAAATTATATAAAACCCCCTACCTCATTTTCAAGAGTGGAGTACGTATACGAGTCGTGGAAGACAAGCGTCGTGGAGGTCGGGCGTCATGGAATACGAACGTCGATCCCATTGACGTCGGGGTGTGTAAGAAGGGAAGTGTCAATGGAGAAGTCCTTCACGTTCTTCATAATAGATTTTCTTCGTTGAAGTGCGGTGTTATTCATTGGTGAGGGATAAAGCTCTATCCAATTATCCAAAGGTTCCATCACCAATATTTACCAAGAAAATATTTTAGAAATGCTTTCAACAATAAAATAGAATTTCCATGAAATTCAAAACAATTCAAAAGATTTGTTTACACAAAAATTAATTAATGAAATCAATAATTAATTGTGTCGTCATACTTAATGAGAGGGATGTGGAGAGTTTAAAATTCAAAAGAGAGGTGTTGAAAATTAAATTAAGAGGAGTTAATGGGGAGTTGAAGGGTTAGGGTCTTGTGTGGGCCCTACCACACTAAATCCTGTCATTGGAGGTTATGTGTGTGTGGGCCCTACCCCTAACTTCCTCTTAGAGGGATTAACCACCTCATAAAATAAAATTTTGTATCTCCACAATTTTATTTAATTTAAGGTAAATCCCAATGTTATAACATTCAACCCGCATAAAACGCAACTACAGTAAAGGTCCCCTTAAGAGAATATCCGCACTGTGAGTCCATCAGTGCCCTCAGATTTCAATTCTGAGAATTAGTTAAAAAGTTAGAAAAACCCGCACGTATGTTTACTAAATGTACCCAAACCAAACTTCATAAATTGATTCTGGGCACACTGGGCCTCGGAATCAGGCGTCATAAGAAATAGAAGACTCGTAAAATTTCCAAATAATTAGGAAAATAATTTCCTTTAAATTTCCGGGACATTACATTACTCCCACATCAGGGCTTACGTCCTCGTAATGCTACAACACACACTAGGGAAACAAATGGGGGTATTGTACATGCATTTGAGCCTCCTTCTCCCATGTTCTCTCCTGGAGGTTCACGTGCTACTAGTGAATGTGAACCAGAAGAATCGACCATCCACATAGGACCCACTCTTGTCGATCCGCGATTTCCACCAGGACCTCCATGAATGTTTCCTCTTTATCGATATCTATCTCACTGTGTTCGATGATGTGGGAGGGGTCATGCACGTATCTCCTCAGCTGCGATACGTGGAAGACATCGTGAACCCGATGAAACTGAGGTGGAAGGGCCACACGGTAAGCCACCTCGATTACTTTGTTGAGGACCTAGAAAGGTCCAATGAAAGGCGAAGATAACTTGCCACTCTGGCCAAATCTTTGTAGACCTCATCGAGGTGAGACCCGTAAGAAGACGTGGTCACCATCCTCAATCTCTAGTGGTCCCCATCTCCTATCAGGATAGGGCTTCGGTCTGCTCTGTGCGGTCTTCATCTGCTCCTGAATGATATGTACCTTCTCCATCATAACCTGAACCATCTCTATTCCTACAATTGATGACTCCCCTAGGTCAGTCCAGCACAGAGGTGATCTGCAAGGTCGGTTGTACAATGCCTTATAAGGGGCAATCCCGATAGTGGAGTGGTAGCTATTATTGTACGCAAACTCCACCAAGGGTAGGTGATCCTCCCAGCTGCGACCAAAGTCAAGGACACATGCACGAAGCATGCCCTCGAGAGTCTGAATGGTCCTCTCAGTCTGACCATCCGTTTGAGGATGGAAGGCGGTGCTCAGATGTAACTGTGTCTCAAAAGCCTCCTATAGCCCCTTCCATAACCTGGTAGTGAAATGAGCATCTCGATCGGAGATGATAGTTGATGTAACACCATGAAGCCATACGATCTCCTGAATTTAGAGGCGTCCCATGCTCTCTACATAGCCCTGCTCTCTGATCGGCAGGATGTGGGCCGACTTGGTGAGTCGGTCGACAATCACCCAGATAGAGTCTTGTCCTCTGGATGTACGTGGAAGCCCCATCACTAAATCCATGGATATGACATCCCACTTCCCCTCTGGAACCTCTAAGGGCTGTACCAAGCCTGATGTTACTTAGTGATCCACCTTCACTTGCTGACAAGTGAGGCATTGTGAAACGAACTCTGATACAACCTTATTCACTCGTTGCTATCTCAGGATCATTTCGTTCTTCGAAAAGACATACTTGAGACTCTGGTGGTCAGAATAGACATTAAATCGCTCACCCATCAGGTAGTTTCGCCACATCTTCAAGGTGAATACAACTATTGCTAACTCCAGGTCATGCGTAGCGTAGTATTACTTGTTCTATCTCAACTACTGTGAACAATAAGCGATCGTCGCTCCCTCCTGCATCAGGACCCACCCGAGTCTGGTCCCTGATGTGTCTCAGTAAACTACGTACCCAACACCCACCTCCGGTATCCTCAAGATGGGTGCACTAGTCAATATCTACCTCATCTCCTAAAAGCTCTTCTGGAATCTCTCGGACCACAGGAATGGTTTCCCCTTCTTCATTAAAGCTGAAAGCGATGCTGCAAATCTGGAGAAGTCTGGCACAAATCTCTGGTAATACCCAGCAAGACCTAGAAAACTCCGAACCTCCATCACACTCCGGGATGCTCCCAAGAAAGAACTACCTCGATCTTCGCTGGATCCACTGCTACCCCAGCCTCCGAGATGAGGTGTCCCATTATGTAAACCTCTCCAATCCAGAACTAGCACTTCGGGAGCTTACCATAAAGCTGGTGCTCTTAGAGTGTATCCAGTACAACCTGCAAGTGGTAAGCATGCTCCCCCTCAGTAGTCGAGTAAATCAAAATGACGTCAATGAAAACTATGAAGAAATCGATCAAGGTAAGGCTAGAATATCCTGTTCATCAGACTCATGAACACTGCTGGAGTGTTGGTTATGCCGAAAGGCATAACCAAGAACTCATTGTGGCCATAAAAACACCAGAAGGCTGTCTTCTACACATCATCATCTTCAACTCTGAGCTGGTGATAGCTTGACCCGAGGTCTATCTTCAAGAACCATCGTTCTCCCTTGAGCTGATCAAAGAGGTCGTAAATCCTCAGGAGTGGGTACTTGTTCATCACTGTCACATGATTCAGGAGATGGTAGTCGACACACAGTCGCAAGCTCCTATCATTTTTTTTGGTGAACAAAATCGGAGAAGCCCATGGTGATACACTAGGTCGGATAAATCCCTTTCCCTGCATGTCCTCCAGCTGTACCCACAGCTCATGAAGCTTAGCGAGAGCCATCCGATATGATATAGTAGATATCGGTGCTATCTCGGGGTATAGGTCTATATAGAAGTCTACCTCTCTGCGAGGAGTATGTCCTGGAACATCGTCAGGAAAAATTTCTGCATACTGATCCACCATAATAGCAAAACTCGGACTCCTCATATCTTTTTCTCCAAGGATGAGACTGGCCAACTGATGTGTGATTGGCTGCCCTCTCCTCTACGTAAGTCCATCCTTCGCTGCTAAGGCTCCTTTCTTGTCGGTGAAGGTCAACCTGGTCCCATCCGTCTGGATAAACCGCACATTGTACCTAATGCAGTCGATCTGAGCATGGACTCTAGACAACCAGTCCATAGCCAAGATGACGCCATAAGGCCTCAAAGTCACTACAAGAAGATCCTAGCCGAATCTCTCGCCTCTAAGAGTAAGCTCACACTACTAGCACCAGTGCGTAATCGTTGATTCTAGTCCTGTAAGAGTCTATAGCTATATGGATCGAGCCAACGGCTCTGTTGGAATCTCCGAGCTCCGAACAAGGGAAGAGGAAATAAAATAATGACCCGCACCTATGTCTATATGCACTAAAAAAGGTTGGAGTAGACACAAATAGTACCTCAAATCATCTCAGGTGCGCCATGGTCATAGGCCTCGACTTCCTAGAGCTGAGCCTGCCCTGTCTGCCAGCTCCCTGTTATCGAGTTGGTCCTCCTGGTTGTGGTGGTGCTAGAGCCTTGAAACATCATACACCACCCGCTGCTCGGCTAGCTCCTCTGCCACGTCCACCTGCTCCCTGCGAACCGCCACGGTCGAACCTATACCTCTTCGTGGGAGGTCCCTCAACTATCTGCTTCTCATCTGCATAACAGGTTCAATAGTCTCGAGCCATGTGACCCTTCCCATCGCATGCATAGAACATCCTGCTGCTCGTATAGGTGGCTCAGTTTCATGTGCCCCGCACAACTGAACCTGTATGCTGAGGTCTCCCACCTGATGGCCAGGTCCGCTTGGACCTCAGTGGAAATTTTCTACTAACGGCTGCAGAAAACTCTGCTATTTGTCGTCCTGTGGTGGGTCTCGCATCTGGTGTCAGATCAGCATGAAATCTCTCCACAAGAAGGGATCTCTCCAGTACTCCTGACTGCATCGGAATACTGAGAGAGATCATCGAATACCTGATCTCATGTCTAAGTCTCTACTCAAAGGTCCAGGCCTTAAAAAATGGGTCTCGTACCATGTCTGTGGATTAGCGTGAGAGATCAGTGAACCTCACTGAGTACTGAGATACTGCCATGCTGCCCTACTGCAGATGAAGTAACTCCTGAATCTGCACCGCACGAAGGGTGGCTGGAACAAACTCAAAGTGGAAGAGACTCTCAAAGTCTGTCCAAAGTAAATATGCCTCGTCATTCACCTAGAGCATCAGGCTCCGTCATCTACCTGCTGCTGCGTGCAAGAGATTCGCGACAACAATCACCATAAGGTCTGCTAGTTTCCATACCAATCTAAAAACTCTGACGATAACCTCCAGCCAATCCTTAGCTACATGTGGGACCGTCTCTCCACCGAACCTAGGCGGCCACTGTTGCTGGAACTCATGCAATGCACTCAGGCGATGTGCACTTTCTGCTGCTGGGGCTGGTCGTATCGGTGGCCCAGTGTGTAGTGGTACCGCTGGTGCCCCCGCTATGATGGGGCCCTGCACCAAGGCCTTTTCGCTCAGTGAGCTACAATCTGGCACATTACATTGAACCCTATATGGCTGCGTTTGTGGGTCCATCCTGAAAAGAAACAGGTGAGCCACTGTCAAAATAGTATACCTAGTGAGCTGACGCAAAGTAATCACAAAAAAAAATTTGAAACACACATGAAATCAGTGTTTTCGTGCACATGTTGGAAATCAGAGGTCAGGGTCCTGGTGTATGGATACGTCAGCCGCCGCACCAACACTAGACTCCCTGGACTGAAAACCGCACTCAATTCTATTAACATTATTGCTTCACAGAAAAGAACGATCAGAGTCTTGAGTTATGCAGTAGAACTAACTCCTTTGATACCAATTTGTCATGACCCTTCCTTAGGGCCCGTTCCGTGACTACCCCATGCCAGCCTTTTAGAGGCCAGGGGCTGGCGATTAGAACCAAAGGAGTAAATCCCGATAAAAAGGGAAAGCATTTCTTTTATAAAAAAACAAACACAAAAAAGTATTCAACATAAGAAACCACTATGTAATACAGAATACAGAAGGAAGTGCTGAAAGGAAAGACGTTAGAAATAGAAGCCCAACACTAAGTACAGTACAATTTAAAAGCTAGTACTATAGAAGTAAATTAAAATAGAAACCACTGAGTTGTCCTCTGAGATTCCTACCTGAATGGTGGGTGCAGATGGCATCCTCATCACCTCAGGTCCGGTCATCCACTCCATGTACGTCTCGCCAAATGGTCCACCTCCAGGTACCGTCCCGCTCCACAAGCCTCCACCTTGATCAGTGATGTCCATCATCTGCATCCAACAAAACATAGTGCAGGAAAATCCCATGTAGGGGTGAGTATATGATAATCAGTAGGGAGCCCGAGACCCCAGAATGTCTCCTAGAATCCACGAAGGAGAAACCACAAAAAAAAAGATACAATCACAAATTATCAACCAACTCTACTTAGGTATATTCCCATACATATACCTATGTTATTAATCTCAGTTCGGATCCAAATCTGGAGCCTAAGCACAACCCAGTCCACACAGTAAAGTAAGTCAATCACATCAAGGAAATTGATTGAAAGTCAAAACTCATCTCACACAGGTATACATCATTCGTAAAGCTATAGAGATGATCAGATGTAGTCAGTGATTCATCTAAGCTATCGGACCCACATAGGATACTAGACCAGCTACTCTGTCAGACCCACTCAGGATACTATTACAGAAGTCAAACTGTTGGACCCACTTAGTATACAAGTACAGTAATCCTTGTTGTCGACCCCACGGAGGATTCCAGTACAGTTTTCTTCACTGAAGAACCCGTGGTGGATTACAGTAAAGTTGTTGTCATTACCGAACCCATGGAGGATTCCATTATATTAGTCGTTGTAGTCGCAGCCAGCTCTAGGGTCCCGCACACAACACGCTCGATTCCGAGAGGGGCCTCTCCTCGAGCCAAATGGTTGATACATCAACTATCACGAAGTCCAGAGTTTATGTATCCCAAAGTTCTGTCTTGTCAAAAGGAACCCAATGCGATAGACGGCGCATCAATCAGACACCCAGTCTGAGAGATATTGGCTTTTCCATTTTAGGGGGCCCAGTTGAAATTACGCTCCTTCCAAACGCATCAATTTCCCAATGTCATCCAAAACACAGATAGAGTATCAAGAAAGGAACTATTCATCACGAGGGTCCTATTTTTGTAGACGGTGCATCGATCGGACACACGGTTTTAAAATTATTCATGTTTATGTTAATCGGGCCCGGCCCATCAAGCCCAGTGGGCTGGCGGGTCGGACCGACCTGATTTGGCGGGTCTGACCCGGTAGGGGGCCGGCCCAGCTAGGCGGGGCTCATCCCGGACCAGTAGGGCGCTGCCCGGCCCAGCGGGGTGCGGCCCGGACCAGTAGGGTGCCGCCCGGCCCGGCGCGGTGCGGCCCAGCCAGCGGTTGGCCGAGCGATATGGGGGGGGGGGCGCTTTCCCGAACCAGCAGTTTTGAGCAGCGCCGCCCTCTTATCCGGCTGGACGAAGTAGGTCGGTCTTCTCGGAGCGAGTGGCATGCACGGGGGAGTCATTGTCCTCCCGTGCCGCACATGCAGGTGCCACAGCCTCCTCCAACCCAGCTGGCTGACGATCCGGCCCGTTCGCCCGCCGAAGTGGCCCGTGGAGTGTGGGCCATGGTCCTCCATAGTGCAGCACTTTAGGGTGCCGCAGTTTTACCAGCCCGGCTGGCTACAACCAGATGGTTCTTATTCTTCCAAGCGGCCCGCGATTACGGGCCGCGGTTCTTCCACATGTGGCCAGCGTGCGGCCGCCGCCTTCCCTTGCTGCCACCTCCGTTCTCCAACGCCTCCTGTTGTCGCCGCCCAAATATTCAGGAATCATCGGAGGGTCGTCAGGCCGTGTGCATTCGTCCCACGGCCTCCGCATTAGGCGATATCATTTGGCTGAAGACAAATCAAGGATGGAATATAATTTCATACACTTCAAATTATATCAAAACCCATACATCGTTTTCAAGAGCGGAGTACGTCAACGAGTCGTGGAAGACAAGCGTCACGGAGGTCGGGTGTCTCAGAATATAGACATCGATTCCATTGACGTCGGGGTGCGTCTGAAGGGAAGGGTCGATGGAGAAGTCCTTCGCTTTCTTTGTGGGAGTTGATCTTCATTGAAGAATGGTGTTCTTCATTAGCGAGGGATAAATCTTTCGTCCAATTTTCCAAAATCTGCACCACCAATTATTGCGAAGAAAATATTTTAGAATGGCTTCCCCCAATAAAATAGAATTTCCATGCAATTTAAAACAATTCAAAAGAATTGTTTACCCACAAATTAATTAATAAAGTCATTAATTAATTGTTTTGGCATACTTAATGAGAGGGACATGGAGAGTTTAAAATTCAAAAGAGGGGTTTTGTCAAATTAAATAAAGGGGAGTTAATGCGGAGTTGAAGGGATGGGGGCTCGTGTGGGCCCCACCACACTAAATCCTCTTCTGGGAGGTTATGTGTGTGGGGGACCTACCCCTAACTTCCTCTTGGAGGGATTAATCACCTCTTAAATTAAAATTGTGCATCTCCACAATTTTATTTAATTTAAGGTAAATCCCCAAATTATAACATTGAACCTGCATAAAACACAACTGCGGTAAAGGTCCCCTTAAGAGAATACCAGCGCTGTGAGTCCATTGGTGCCCTCGGATTTCAATTACGAGCACTGGTTCAAATTTCAGAAAAACTCATGTGTACATTTACTGAATGTACCCGAACAAAACATCAGAAATTGATTCTGGGCAGAACGGGCCTCGGAATCAGGCACTGTCAGAAACTGTGGACATGTAAAATTTCCAAAGAACTAAGAATAAAATTTCCTTGAAATTTTCGGGTCATTACATGCGATTCCTCTATCCAAGGGGAAGGTATTGTATCCTCTCCCATGGGGAAAGGTACGCAATATATTGGTACGGTAATCCCCTTAAAAACAAAGGTGTTGGTCATCCATACACATTCTTCATATAGTGATGATAATTCCCTACCACACTAGGGTGTAGTTCCACAATTCACATAGATGATACTCCCCTATTTCCCTAGGGTGTAGGTCTTACATATTCATTATTATTAGTAGATGCGATACTCAACATTATAGACATGGATCCTCTATCAATGGGGATGGTACTCGCCTGTCACACCAGGGAATGGGTCCCATCAATTATATACACAAATACTGAAATGAAACCCCCCCACCCCCACACTAGTATGGGTTCTCTATCGATAGAGTGTAATTATCCTACTGTATCATGGTTTTCTATCACTATATTTTGATGATTTCACTCCCTAGGGTTTTTTACAAGTGTTATGTTGTAGTCCATACTCAAACCTTCTTTGTAAAAATAAATAATATTATATAAATTGATGATGGACCTTTGAAGTTTTTGGATGACTTATTTTCCTGATATGGGATTTCACATAGAGCTCCCATTTCTCTCTTTTATGGGTATCTTATATGACTATATATATCTGTGTTTTTCGGTTTTATTTCCCAAATAATCGGTTTGATATGAAAAAATATATCATGTCCTAAATTTCATCATCATTTCTTTTTGGGGTTTCATAATGGGTCTATATAATCTCACGCCTGGATGGGTCTTTCCCACACATGTTGTATCTTGTGAAAGCTAATGAAAAATAGTCAGTGGTTTTAGAGGGTCATAAGGATACACTGGCCCATAGACCATGCAAGGTGTTCATGGATTTGAGATCAGGTGTCCGGATCTCTGATATATTTTCCATTAATATTTCTTTCAGGTCAAGAGATTTTTTATAGGGGTATGTATTTTTTACTTTTAATGTTTGATTTCACTACTAAAATATTTTTTTCTACTTATAGGTTCTTACATTCAGGGTTGATAATCTATATGTTACTGTATTTTATTAATATTACTCTGAACATATTAATGGATATGGTTGGGTTCAGGTATATTGTTACATTAAGAAAAGTCCCCCCATTAAAGTTATATAATCTCATCACTCATTTCCAACACCTGTCCTATAGTGAATTTCTTCGGTTTGTGTCAGGCCCATGTTTAAAATGCTAGGTAGGCCTCAGTGGGCCAGGACATTAGAGTGTGGTATCCAAGGTTGTTATACTTTAGGATGGATTTTATAGTTTTTATCTTATAATGGTTGGTTAGGAATTTAAGGAATACAGTAAAAGTTTCACGAGTGTGTATTTCAAGTTAGGGAACCTAGTTGTGCTGCAGTGGTAAAAGTATATATAAAGCCAAACTGTTACAACCTGATTAATGAGTTAGTATACCAAGTCATTGGTTGTAGATAATAGATGAACTTTAATCATATATTATTGAGTCTTTTCAACATCTATCTTAATTCCACTCATATAATATATATTTTCATTTGTCTGTTGGACGTCTTGATTAATTTCAGGATGCTTCTATGAAGACAACCATATTGGTAACCGAATCAGGATTTTGGTGATGATATGATGAGTAATGATCCCTTAGATTAGGGACCATATCATGACATCTTTAAAAAAGTTAGGATGTTAGAAACACCCCCACGTATCAAATAGAATATTGTACTAAAAGGGCATATTAAGGATGCTCGTAATCTTAGATCACTTTTCATGTTCTAGAATTCGAGGCTTATAAGGATCCATGGTAACCCAGATTCCCAGGTTGTGAAGGATTGACTTCAGTTGATGATCCATGTTTTCAGATATTTATAGACCATGATTGATGATATCATGGCAATGGTTTACATTATTTTCCATGAGTAGTTGTGTGATAATGGAACCTAGTCATGTAGATGAATTATGAGTCGTCACTCTCATGGTCTGACTTCCAATATCTGTTTCATGAGGTGTACTAGCCCTTTTTCTTACCCTCCAGTCACATTCAAGAGATTTTGGTGCTGAAGTTGGGAGGGTTCCCGGTTTATGAGTATGTCATGAGATTCAAAAACCATACATTATACACCATCTACATGATTCATTATAGTTAATTTTGGGAATGGAATTTTAGTAGGGTATCTACATATACATCTCTGACATTGTGGAACCCCAATGAATTCCCAATTCTGAAATAGTTACAGCGAGGGTGTTGGTGGTGGATATATTTTCATATGAGTTAAACCATGAATATGGTACCATCATTATCCATCATAGGTCTTAGTCATCTACATTGCCTAGAAAATTATGGTTTCAAAACATAGGAGGCATACTCATGGACAGACATATTCAAATTATCATGAAGCATAGGGAATACGTGGAGGACTATTGAAACCCAAGGTGGTGTGATGTTATTCATGTGATGGGATAGGTCACTTGGAACGTTCTTGCCTTACAAAATGTAATGTGGTGGGAAGGATGGTAGTGGATGGACCACCAAGGTAGAGTAATCGTAAAGACCTAGGTATTCTAAGGCTTTTATTGGGCGGACCCCAGGTAATTGTATCTTCAAAAGGAGTATGTGTGGCTCCATGAGGACTAGCTTTTGGTGGTGGGTGAAATTGTGATGTACTTCCACCACCACCACTTGGAGGACCATGTTAAACTCATGGAGTTCATATGTAGGGATGCATGAAACTACAGTCTTAGGAGACTTATCATACAACATCTCATGAGTTGATTAGAGGAGTGATATATGATAATTCTACTCATTCATCAATACTAGTAGATATATTTTGGAGCGATTAAATCATATCATTACTCTTTTTGTGATATTTTGAGCTCTAATTTTTGAATTTATCTAAAAAAAATTAGATTTATGTTCATACAGGGAAGGCTTCTTCGATATAACTTATTTAGTTGTTTTGTGGGCTATCACATTAGGGAAAAGTTTTCAAATGGAAATAAGTTTCATTATAATGAGACCTTATGACCTCATCTTTGGTCTAGAATATTTTTCATCATTTTAACCTATGTTGAATGTCACCGCAGATGAGATATATACTATAAACATATGGATGATATTATCCTTTGAGGGTGAAAGGGAACTCTTGCTAGAGTGTGTGGGTTTTATGATAATTAATCTACAACCCATAACCCATCAGTTCATAAATATTTTCCTTGGAATAGTGGAGTCTTCATAAATATGGGTTCCCTACGTCATGGAGGATTCTTTGGATGTCTTTCCTAATGATATATTGGGACTACCTATGAGATGGGATATGGAGTTTTACATCTACATTCACCATGAGACTACTCTAATATCTTTTGGAGCATATCATATGTATACATATGTAATGAGGGAGATGGGGGTGTAGTTAGAGGACCATTGAGAGAAAGGGTTTCATCAGACCAAGTTCGTCACTCTGTGAAGCACTAGTTTTTTTCATGAAAAAGGGGAGTGGATCGTACAGGTTTAGTTTTTTATCTTCACATTGACTAGACCATGCTAAATAACAATAACATTTTCGATGATTTATGAACTCTTTGATTATCTATGATGTGTGAGATAGTCCTTAAAGATTGATCTTGGGTTTGGAATCCATCCGTTGAGGGTTCATGAGGATTATCTTCCAATGATTTAATTATGATGTCACTATGGACACTATGATTTTCTATTTATTCATTTATGTGTGAATAATTCACCTTATGAGTTTTCATCTCTAATGAACCAAATCACCTTTCCATATATGGAACGTTTTGTGTTTATCTTAATTGATGACATATGCATCTACTATGTGTAAGAGGAGGAACATGTTTATTTTGGAACTCTATTATTATGTTATTCTCTTGGTTTGATAGTTCTATATCCCCTATGTTCACTTTATGTGTCATTCCATTTATGAAAATCCAATAGATATGGACCTGGTGAATATTGATTCAATTCTTTCATTGAATCCACCGAAAGGGGCTTTTAGAGGTGTATAGTTTTCTTGGATTGAAGGGATATTGTAAGAGGTTCATTGAGGACATCTATATGATTTTACCCCATTGAAAACTCTAACATGTAAATAGAAATAATTTAGTGGATAAATTAGTGGCATATATCCTTTGATTCATTGAGTTTGAGGTTGGTCAGTGCCCATATTTTTAGACTACTAGAGGTGGGCATAGAGTACACAGTGTATTATGATGCCTAGAGACTTGGGGTTGGGTTTTTTATTATAATTCCACCTTCCTTTTAGAAATATTATTACAAGTTATTATGGTTAAATAACCATAAAATTACAGTCAAAAGATAGTAAAATAGAGTGTATTTATAATATTAGATACATAATTAAACATCATGATACCAAAACGAAACGTATTTTATTAAATATTTAAAAATAAATCCTAACATTCTTTAATCCCATGACTTTTCCTAGGATATCCTAGGGAATACATGAGAAAATGGATGAGGTCAAATCCACGTAAGGAAAATGACATATGAGGAAATCATAGTACAATTGTTAGAATTCATTAGAAGATGACATAGAAAGGCAGGAAAGAGGAATAATCATTTTGAAGCATAACATATAGACCAAGGGATAATGTAATTATGTAATCATAAAAATGTGTAAGAAACATAAAACCCGACTTAATCATGACTCAATGCTCACTATACACGGTGGATATTGAGTCAAGGAAACCCACCACGACCGTTGCATATAACATCTCATGAAACTAAAAATTAGCCAATTCATTGGATCTCAATATAGGATCACCCATAATAACATGTTCGTGAGTATTTCTTCCACATGAATAATCAAACATAGGGAATAAAACATAAACAAAAGGTTTATTCGTGGAATGAATTGGGTATCACAATCATGTTAGAATGAATAATATAAGAGAATATAATAATGGGGTCTATGAAATAAATGATTTAAATAATACATGTAAATTAAAAGGTAAAAATAGCAATAGATAATGATAATTGGTTTTAAACAGAAGTGAATACATGTAAAATTAGTGTTTAAGAAACTTAATATATAAAATATTTAGCGTGATTTAATGAAAATATTAAATATTATTTAAAATAGAAAAGGATTAATTGTTTTTATAAAACAATGAATGAACCAGGATAAATTTTCAAGATAAAATTAGTGATATTATAAAAATAATGGTTTCTTAAAACATGTTATTGATTTCACGTGAAAACCTGTGAGAAATTGGTTAGTTCCCTTAAATCAGGCATTTTAATTGGGAATAATTGAAGAAGGGAATTGTATTAAAATGTGTGTATCCCCATTAAATTAGAATAAAAGGTTTGGATATATGAATTTGGAACATATAAACTTAATTAAAAACAATTATCTAAAAACATTATCCTTACATTGGTGTAATGAGAGAGGAAATCGATCCCGAAAGAATATAATAGTGTTTCATGTAGAATCGATTACCTTATGATAAAAAGTGTGTTGTACTAGATCTTAATGTCCTAGATAATAAAATAAAATTAATTAATTTAAAAATAAATAACCATTTATACATTATGTTGATTCATTATAATTTTATTAAGAACATTTATTTGAAATTTAATAAGTTATAGTGTTTAATTTCAACTTTCAAGAGTGTTTGTTTTCTTGGTTTTCATGATCGGTCCACTTGTATAAGAGTATGTAAGTTCATTTAGAATGGATATAATTCTCCATAATTGAAATTATATGTTATTAATGTAAATAAATTAAATTAAATGGTCTTATATATTATTATTTTTCTATATATTAGGACGAATCATTTGATAACATGTTAAAGAAAATTGTTTTGAATAATTTTAGCGGGTTTTCAACCACAATGAACTAGTTTTGTTTTATCATTAGAATTATTTTTATATGATAGTCCAAAACAAAAAAAGGGATATAAAATATTTTTTACAATCTTTTTCAACCATTATAAATGTTTTAAAATCATATTTGAAAAAGGTAAATGGGAATGAAAACTTTTCATCCACGAATGGTATAAGTCAACACCTCACGGACGATAGTTTCAATTTTTAAAATAAAGGGTGGGAGAAGGGGTTTGAAGATGAAATATTTCATTAAAATATTATCATTTCATTATATTTTATTTACAATATTTATAATTAAATTTTAAAAAGGGTAGGGGAGGAGATAATATGTAAACAAAATAAGATGAAAATAAATTAAAAGAAAATAATGTGGAAATTACCACTTGAAATCCTCGTCCTTGGGAACCTCTTTAGGGAAAAGATTTTGGTATTTTTAAGAGAAGAAGAGATACGAGATGTGTGGTAGGGGGTTTTTGAGATTATGTTTTATAATTTGGACTTTTATGAATTTTTGGATGGTGTGAGGGGAAGAGGTGGTGAGGGTGGTATTTATAGTGGATTAAAGGGGTGTTTCCTACTTATTATAATCGTATGTTTATTATTTTTATTCAAGAAAAGAAATATTTATGACTCCATGACTAAATAAATTTAATATCTAATAATAATTCATGATTAACGTAATTACATCATTGATGTATAAAGGAATATTTTATCAAACTTATGATATATTTATACAATGAATTACTGTATATCACTACTCACAAAAAAAAATCACATATTTTTTAAAAATCCCAAAAATTAGTCCAATTATTTTTTGATGTGTAGAATTAAAAAATTAAATACATATTATGAAATAAAATTAAATATGAGAAATATAAATTTTAAATAAATTCATCATTAACTCTAAAATACATATTTAAAAATAATAACTGATTATACTACACAATTCAATATTAATTGTTGTATCATACAATTTTCTTATAATAATTAGACATGAAAATATTTATTCATAAGTAAATTTTATGAAGATACACTTTATTTTAAATAATATATTATTAATAATAATAAATTAAATATTTATGAATTACAAAAATACCTATACATAATAAATAATTTTTAAAGTGTTTATTTACTAATAATTCAATAAAATTATATCATAAATTCATTCATAAGATTCCTAAATTCTATCTATAAATTTTATGGGTGAGGTTACTTTTCATTTTGACAGTTAACTATTCATATGGACTATATTGCTATTACAAAGTTCATGTTACAAATTTATTGGTATATGTTCTATAACTTCTAGAAATTCATATTATTTAATAAATTATTAATTTATAAGGTTTTTATTGTTTTTATTTGTTATTTAATGTGATTTAAACTATAATAAATATTAATAAGAATCCAATTTCTTGTTGATACAATTCTTGGAATTTACATTCTTACCCCCATATGAAATTGCGCCCTAAAAATTTCATTTTACAAACTATGGGGAAAATAGGTTAGGGTACATCTTCTAGATTTCGTCTCATGGTTCCCATTATTCCTCTTCATACATATGGTTCTACCTTAGTACATTGACTTGGTGGGTAGTCGTGTTGTCAAGAACATTATATCTATGGTCCAAAATTTTCATTGGTTGCTCCTCAAAAGAGAGATCATTCTTCCAATGGTTCCACATATGGATTCCATACAGCATAAGGATATTGTATGTTCTTCATAAAGAGGGATACATGAACTACATCGTGCAATTGAGACATGGTATGTGTAGCTTTTTGTCGATATACCATAGCTCTGAAATGATCAAGGTCCTCTAAGGGATTGATGTACTAGGGACTCAATAATAATTTCCATCCAAATCTCATGATCCTTTTCCATAGTGACTATTGGAGGAATACCATGTCTCCATCTTTAATATCTAGGTCATATAGGTTAATGTCTACATAGATCTAATGTTGACATTGGGATGGCTTTATGTACTGTTGAATGGTTTTCAGCATATCTACTATTTCATCAACTATTTCAGGTGCTATCAGCTTACGTTCATTTACTTCCTCCAAGCATTCTGGTGTTCTCCATATATTCCCATAAATGGATTCATATGTATCCATTTGGATTCATTAGTGTAAAACCTTATTGAAGGATAATTCAAAACGTGGAAAAAGTTGGTACCATCCTTGTAGAGACCCAAAGCTTGACTTACATTGACATTACATTACTTTTGCGGAATACTTAGTACATAACAAAAACAGACAGACAAGGACCGTAATAGTTTAGTGTCTTTGGAATCTTGGAATATAATCTTCTAATCGTGGTGAAAGATCTTCAACATGTCCCATAAAAATCGTCCCCTTTTTTTCTTACCTAAAAACATTCTTTATATCCTGGGGAATAGAAAATATAAAAGGGTTGAGCTCAAATTACCAGTAAGGATAAACATAGAGAACATAAAACAATCCATAAACATTTGAATGCTAAAACCTGAACATAAAAGCTAAACATCAAAATCTTGAGCAAAGTCATGAATCTTGGAAGTATGTAGGACATATATCATAAGGGAACATCAATCATGAAAAATATCAGAGGAATAAAACATGTAATTGGGGAAACCATTAAGCACATGTTATGATTTCCATAGTTTCCAAGACATTGCTGCGAAGACCATATTAATGGACAAAGTCCATTTCTGAATCGAGTTCACTCATCGTTTCAGTCCTATAACACTGAACAGGATTAACTTACCGTTACTTCCATGTCTATCTCATGAGATATAAATCATTACCCAATGCATTGTAGGGAGATATAGGTCCCACCCATCTCATAATGAAATCATTCTTACTTGTGCCACAAAATAAACATACATCGTTCATAATAACCCAACCAATAAATTGGGTTTCATAAACATCATCCCATCATCACATAATCAATATAAAATAATTGGATATCAATTCATAATAAGAAAAGTGAAACCAAGTAAATCATAGAGACATTATACTTGAAACATACACATATGAAATAATGTCATCTTATATGAAAAAAGGGTTTTGATAAAACATTTGAAATGAATTCTTGAGGAAAATATCCTTTCTTCGTCAAAATCATTTTATTTTCAAAAAAATGCCATGCACTTTTAAAATAAAAGTATTTTTTTGAAAATAGTCCTAAAATCATGTATAGTAAGATTCATGAAAATGAGGCATTATGAATCCGTAAAAATCCGTTCACACCATATAAGTTAAAAATAACATTCTCCTCATACTTTTGTCAGAAAAGTCAAAAAATACCTCCTATGGTAAAAAATGATTCCTTACATACCATGTAGTAAAATTAAAAAATTGTTAAAAAGGACTTTATACACACATGAAAACACTTTTATAAAACATGGACATGGATGATAGAAATAACCCCAGTAAATACTTACGAATTACAATTTCGGATAAGAACGAGATTGGAATAGTTATCCCTTACCTTAGGTCTGATATGCTTCGTACGTATCCAAACCTCCTATATAATGACTTAAATAATTTCATTGACTTATTACAGAATAATATTCATTTTTATGATATCATATATGGTTCACTTATGACTTTATATTACCCGTTATTTTTTATGTTCCATGTTAAAGCAGCGTTTTGGGTTAAATCATTTTATTTATCATACGTGTTTGGACATGTTTTTCTTGATATTATAACTTATATCCTGATTTACATAACTCCAGAATTTAAAACATGATTTATATATAATATAGATTCAGTATATACATATATATATGATAGATCGATTAAATGGAATGAAATACACCGTTCATGGAGACGGTAGGCCGTACGTACGCATGAACGTTGTTTTCGTTTCCTTATTGAATTGAATGAAATTAAGTAGATGACATACATATATATACACATAAATCCAGTATCATTATAATTTAATATATTTCATTATTACTTATTATATATATTTTATAATCATTCATGAATGGTTAACATTGATAATGAATCTCATCGCGTTGTGGAGACGGTAGTCCGTACATACACACGAGCAATGATATCATTCCCATGATCGTGGAATTTCATTTAAGTGTATGTATAATATTTCAGAATCAATATCACTTTGCAATAATCATATATAGTAATTTATTTACACCATTACACCCATCCAAGTAAGGTGGTGGTCGAAAACAGGTTACACCACGACGTGGAGACGGTATTCCGTATGTAGGCACGTGCGGTGATTTCATTTTCCGTAGGATGGATAGATGGCGAAATAGGGTTGTTTCATACTTATAATAACATATCAGTATATTATTGATACTTATGTTATTACTTCATAATGAAACAACTAAATAAGAATAAGTAGAAGAAGAAATAAAGTCGAAAGAATCGGTAACGGATATTACCTCTTCTTTCGACACGCCTTTTTGAAACCTCCTCTTAGGGCACTAAGATTGGTCATTGAAGAATACAAGAACCTCTAGGATGTTTCTATGGATGTGGAGAAGATAAATTGGCAGGGGTTGGCTGAGCATGAATGCTCAATGTGGTGTGAGGAAGAGAGGGAGGAGGTTCCCTTTTATAAGGGAGGAGAGTGGCACCTTTGGAATAACTAAAAATATTATTTTATTATGATGTCATATTAGGTTTTTAATAGCTCCAAATTGAGTTATTTATAAGCTAAGGTGGGGACGGGTCTAAATCCTATCATCCAATAGAACATATACAAGTTTAGGTTTCTATTTTAGCCTTATCATTTAGATTTAACTTTAAGTTAAATAATTTTTCTTTTCCTGTGTCTTCATGTTTTCTTACACTATAATGTTAATAAACATACTATAACAATCCAAAAGAACCCCAAGTTTTCTATTATTAATATATATAACCTTATATAAGTCATTTGGCTGAACCTTAGATTTTTAGAAATAAAATAACAATTAATAATGTAATATTTGTTATAAAAAGTATTTTATGTCAATTTTGACACTATTTGGTAATTTATTTTTGTGAAACTCATAACAAAATTATTAGTTCTAAAAAAGTTAATTAAATCAATACTAACAGGTCATATTAACCTAGAAAATTATTTTAATTCATTAAAAGTCTCAAATTACATTTATTTGGGTATTTATAACATCAATTATATCAATATTTCATTAATAAGATAATTATTGCATCATCATTGTGTCATAAATAAAATAAATTATTTAATGCATAAAAATTATAAATAAAACACCATTATGTAGAAAATATTTTTATCATTCTAATGAATATTAATAGTCGAATTTATCTTATGTATAACCCTATATTAAAAATGACTTAGTTATAAAACATTGATTTTAACTATTTTTACCCTTCTTTAAATAAATTAATATTAAATTTCCTAACTAATCCAAGTGGGCCTAAATGACCATTTTTTATTCCTAAGGTTGTTTTTGGTCGAATTACACTTATCCAATATAATTAGGACATGTTTTTGGATAATAATAATATCATTTTCACCCTTAATTACCCTATTTACTTTTAACCGTGGTAAAAAAAGTAAAAAGTTACTATTCATGAAACATTATTTTCATCTCATTGAACCACATTTCAGTCCTTGATATGTACCGTGTCTCTTGGATTTTTGAAATTCCACTCATAGAAGCGGTAAAATTATGTTTTATGTGAATTTGCAAATTCTCTTAGGAGGTGGGTAAAAGACGGTGAAAAGTTCAATAAAATTTATATATATCTAAAATTATTATAAAATGACTCCAATGACATAAATTTAACTTATATAGGTATTATGTATCAATTTTCAACTAAAATAAATTTAAATTAAATAAATAATTATTTAAATAAAAAAGTCGGTTTTTGAATAGTATCCTAGTGTTTTCACTATTCATCAAAAATTGAAAGTTTTCTGAAAAATACCAAAAATTCACCCTAGGCTAATTTCAATTTTTTGAATCCAAAAATGAATTCTATTTTGAATGATTAGATTAATAAAATTTCAAAAAGTGGGTATTACTATTCATAACAGCTAGTTTATATAACATTTCATTGTTTAGTCAAACTCGGTATTGCGTACAACACACGCTATCATGGAAGGTCGCGATTGTGTGTAATGCAAGTCAAGTCAGGGATGCGTGTTATGCAAGATTCTTTTGGTGTAGCATACAACACAAGAAATTAATGAAATTAAAAAAGAATATTTTTCATAAAATCTTGGGGTGTTACATTCTACCCCCCTTAAAATAAATTTTGACCTCGAAATTCGTCGGTGTTATAATTTGTTTACTACTCGGAAGTTTTTTTAACAGAAACCCACATCGTAAAAAGGAATACCAAAACTTGGCTTTAAAAACTAAAGTATGAACCGTAACGGTTACCCAAATTAACTAATCACCAGGTTTCCACATAGGAGAACATAGGTGAAAATATGGATATGGAAGATAAATCTAACCATCATGTTCTGATGGAGAGTGGTAGAGAACATGGCTATGAAAAAGACAACAATCACAAATCCATATATTTGTGATGATCTAGGGTACCATCTAATTCATCGGATGTAAGGGCTCTAGGACAACATTTTTGGATTTCAAGATCATTTCACTAAAGATGAAGATTTGAAATTAGAATAAATACTAACTTTTTTTGTTGTAATCCCATCGTTGTTCGTGCCTTGAACAATTTCCACTTAATCACTTTATGAAATGAAGTTGAATTTGTCTTTCACGATGTTTTAGCAGATCATGTGATAGAATGATAGGTCATTCCATCTGTCTCAAACATAAGTTAGCAAAAATTATATACATAATTCCATCTATGGTGGGATTAATCATATATGGTTCCAAATTGGACTTTTCATATATCATCCTATATAATAAGATAAAACTAGTTTCTACTAACCAAGTTCTTCCTGTAGGCTAGTGGTAGAAAATAAAGGCTTGTCGCACTTCGGTTGTGGGTTCGATTTCCACAGCCTTGTCCGACGTGACAGGTTGTCGCTCATTCTGTAGGTTGTCCTTTTTTTTCTAAAAATAGAATACTAACTTATCTCCAACATAATCCATTACAATATTTATGCTTATACATAATATTTCATTCCATTCTCATATTATAGTGAAAGAGATTACCAGAGATTTCATATAACAAGCATGTTAATACCATCGTTGATCCCCATATATCATAAGATATGTCTTGTTGGTCACATTCCAAACATTCTAAGGCCTTAATCATGTATTCTCTTGAGAAATGAATACCCATTGAATCTTAGTGAAAACATGAGTGCTGTCAAAAGTAAACTCTTTCCACATACCAAAACCACAAAATTTTATATACTCAAACCATGATATAACTATTTCCTTATATCAGTCATGAGCTCATGAATACTGTCAAACATTTCATTTTCTCCTTATCCCTTGATTATGCGCATATCATATTCTTTCAAAAAATATCTCAATCACTTTCCATGGTTACCGATACCATAAAATTATTGAAAAAGACAATAGGCCAATACATAAATATTCTAATATTCCAAGATACTATATACAACATTATTTTGGAATCCCATTACAAAACAGTTAATCATTCCACCACATCGTTTTCATATTCAACATCGCCAATAGTGATCTCATGTGACTTCCTTTTGTAATTTTCCTTAAGTGGTTGCTCATGTTGATCATCATTAACCCTTGGATTAGGGCATTGATTAGCATAATTCCCTATTTCATTACACTTGAAGCATTGAAGTGTTGGTGGTGCGTTCTCTGCATTCTTTTCTTTATTCACATCATTAGCGACCATTTTTCCGTTACTTCTACACTCACCTACTCGATGACCTTCTTTTCCAAACATAAAACATTTTCTATTCCCTTTAAGACAATCTCCACCTTTCTTATTTTCACACATTGAGCATAAGGAAACAATCATCTTCATTTCACCATTATTCTGAGATTTCTCTTTGAACTCCATCCTTCGTTTCTTGTCAAAACCATGAGATGGATATGTAACACCAACTTCCATTTCTACCTTTATATCACAACACACAATTTCTTCATAGCTACTGATGTTTCTTATAGCTAATTCCTTTCGACGATTTGGTTTTATGCCCCTAAAAAATCGATCAAATTTACTTTCCGGTTGGATGATAAACCCAGATGCATACCTTGAAATCCTTGTAAAATTATCTTTGTATATGCCAAAAGATTCATCATCCTTTTTCTTTAGTTAAAGAAACTCCTTCTCCATCTTTGTTTGATGAATACGAGGGAAGTACTTACTGAAAAATAAGTTTATGAACTCGTCCCATTACATAGACTCAATTTCATCTCTTGGCCTCGTATTTTTGATAAAATTCCACCATTGATTAGGTTCACCTTCCAAACGATATACTGCTAAGATGACTTTATCATGTTCAGAACATTGAAGAACTGAAAATATCTTTTCAATGGTACTGATCCATTATTCAGCAATAAGTGGATCAGAAGTCCCACTGAATGAAGGTGGACATTGCCTCATGAAGGACTCAATAGAATATTATTCACTTATCTTCTCATTCAGAAGTCCAGAATGATTCATATATTGTGTAAGTATAGAAATATGATTTTGCACTCCATCTCCAATAACATTTGTTTGTTCAGAAGGACAATCATTGCATTTTTCCATTACATTTATCCACACGGTTCCTTCGGGTTCCAGCCATCGTCTAAGACCCAAAACGAATAGTGTGAGAGGCAAAAATCATGCTAGGGAAAATAACATAATAAAGGGGGAGTACCTTCAATATCTAAAATATTAGGTTTAATTCTAAGATCGTTACCATAATTCTAGAACTATAACATATACTTATACTTAACCTTAGGGACATCCCTAGACATACCTTAGAAATATCTCGAGGGATCTCACTAAAGTTATCGCATCCTAGTTTCCAAAGGATGACTAAACCTTTCCTCTGATACCAACAGTAGAGACCCAAAGCATGACGTACATGGACATTAAATTAATTTTGCGGAATACTTAGTACATAACAAAAACAGACACACAATGACCATAATATTTTAGTGTCTTTGGAAACTCGGAATATAATCTTCTAATCGTGGTGAAAGATCATCAACATCTCCCATAAAGATCTTCCCCTTTTTTTCTTACCTAAAACCTTTCTTTATATCTGGGGGAAAATAAATCATAAAAGGGGTGAGCTCAAATACACAGTAAGGGTAAACATAGAGAACATAAAACCATCCACAAACATTTTAATGCAAAAACTGGAACATAAAATCTAAACATCAAAATCTTGAGAAAAGACATGAATCTTGGAAGTTCGTAAGGAATATATCATAAAGGAACATCTTTCATGATAAAATTGAATGGGAATAAAAAATGTAATTGTGGAAACCATTAAGCACATGTTATGATTTCCATAATAGCCAAGGAATTTCTTCCAAGACCATCTTAGTGGATAAAGTCTCTTTCTGAATCGAGTCCACTCCTCGTTTCAGTCCTATAACACTGAAATAGATTAACTTACCATTCTAGACATGTCTATATAATGAGATATAATTCATTTCCCAATGCATTGGAGGGATATATTGGTCCCACCCATCTCATAATAAAATCATTCTTACTTGTGCCACAAAGTAAACATACATCAATCATAATAACCTAATGAATAAATTGGGTTTCATAAACATCATCCCATCATCACATAATCCATATAAAAGAAATGGATATCATTTCCTAATAAGAAAAGTGAAACCATGTAAATAATAGAGGCATTATACTTGAAACATACACATATGAAATAATGTTATCTTGGATGAAAAAAGGGTTTTGATAAAACATTTGAAATGAATTCTTGAGGAAAATATCCTTTCTTTGTCAAAATAATTTTCATTTCAAAAAAATGCCATGCAATTTTAAAATAAATGTATTTTTTTGAAAATAGTCATAAAATAATTTTGAGTAAGCTTCATGAAAATGAGGCATTATGAAACCATAAAAATCCGTTCACGCCGTATAAGTTAAAAATAACATTCTCCTTGTACTTTCATCAGAAAAGTCAAAAAGTACCTCGTATGGTAAAAAATTATTCCTTACATACCATGTTGTAAAGTAAACAATGGTTAAAAAGGACATTAAACATACATGAAAACACTTTTATAAAACATGGACATGGATGATAGAAATAACCCCATTAAATACTTACGAATAACAATCTCGGATAAGAATGAGATTGGAATAGGTATCCCTTACCTAAGGTCTGATATGCTTCGTACGTATCCGAACCTCCTGTATAATGATTTAAATAATGTATTTGACTTATTACAGAATAATATTCATTGTTATGATATCATATATGGTTCACTTATGACTTTATATTACCCGTTCTTTTGTAAGTTCCATGTTAAAGCAGCGTTTTGGGTTAAATTGTTTTATTTATCGTACGTGTTTGGACATGTTATTCTTGATATTATTACTTATATCCTGATTTACGTAATTCTACAATGTAAAACATGATTTTTATATAATATGTATTCCGTATATACATATATATATGAGAGATCTATTAAATGGAATGAAATACACCGTTCATGGAGACGGTAGGCCGTACGTATGCATGAACGCTGTTTTCGTTTCCTTATTGAATTGAATGAAATTAAGTAGATGACATACATATATATACACATAAATCCAGTATCATTATTATGTCATATATGTCATGATTACTTATTATATATACTTTATAATCATTCATTAATGGTTAACATGGAGAATGAATCACATCACGTCGTGGAGACGGTAGTCCCTATGTATGCACGAGCGATGATATCATGACCATGATCGTGGAATTGCATTGAAGTGTATGTATAATATTTCAGAATCAATATCACTTTTCAATAATCATATATAGTTATTTATTTGCACCATTATACCCATCCATGTAAGGTGGTGGTCGAGAACAGATTACACCATGGCGTAGAGACGGTATTCCATACGTAGGCATGCACAGTGATTTTGTTTTCTGTAGGATGGATAGATGGTGAAATGGGGTTGTTTCATACTTATAATAACATATCAGTATGTGAGTGATACTGATGTTATTAATTCATAATTAAACAAATAAAGAAGAATAAGTATAAGAAGAAATAATGTTGAAATAATCGGTAACAGATATTACCTCTTCTTTCGACATGCCTTTTTGAAACCTCCTCTTAGGGCACTAAGATTTGTCTTTAAAGAAGACCAGAACCTCTAGGATGTTTCTATGGAAGTGGAGGAGAGAAATTCTAAGGGGTTGGCAGATCATGAAGTATCAAAGTGGTATGAGGAAGAGAGAGAGGAGGTACCCTTTTATAAGGGAGAAGGTCGCGATTGCGTGTAATGCAAGCCAAGTCAGGGGTGCATGTTCTGAAAGCTCCTTTTGGTGTAGCGTACAACACAAGACATTAATGAAATTAAAAAGAATATTTTTCATAAAATCTCTGGGTGTTAAAATCCTCTCTTAAAGTCCATGGAATATGCTATAAACATGTATTCTATGCTTTGAATAGTCCTATTAGATTAACCATCTGTTTAAGGATGAAATGACTTAATGAAGTTCATCCCACTACTTAGAGAATGTTGTAGACTTTTCCATAACATATATATGAATCTCAAATCTTGATCAGAAACAATATATAGTGGTACACCATCAAATTTTAACAATTATATGATGTATATCCATGATATTTGATCCTATTAGAATTCTTCTGGAGTTGAGATAATGTAATTTATCATTGTAATGGGATCCACAACAACCCATATAGAATTGTTTCATTTGGATGTATTCAGATCTCTGGTGACAATGTCAATGGTGTGTTATTCACCCTTCCATGTTGGTATGGGTAATGGTTTCATGATCCCTTTATAATTTTTCCTTCATAACTCCCTATCTGACACACTACTCACTTTGATGTATATTCAGTAACCTCTTTCATAATATTGTCACACCAATATTTCCCTTAGTGATCTCTGTATATCATTGTGATCCCTGGGTAAATAGAGAAGGTTGTTCTATATGGTTCATTTAAAAGATAATTATTTATCTCTAAATCAGATTGTACACATAATCATGAACCAAATATTATGAATCCTTTTCCATAAATTTTAATCTCTAAGGATGACCCATTTCCCAAAGAATCCATCTTCTTTTGAATTTCCATATCATTTCTTTGAGTATCATTTATTTTCTCCACAAGGGATGGTTGAGAAATCATTTGAGAAAGCATTAATGATTTTCCATCCTTAAGGATTCTTGTTTCGATCCATTTTTTGTCTACAATGATTGGATCCTTATCAACTATCATCATTAATAATAATGTATAATCATATCTACATGGAGTATCTGATAATTTTTTTTCCTTATGAAGATGGATGTGGATTGAGCAGTCATAATCCAGGATAAGATCTGACAATCTCTATTGGTGCTTATTTATCCCCTTATATTTTGAATATATATTTGATACTATTTTGATCAAAATATAACTCACAATTATCGCCACAAAGATAATGCTGCAGGATTTTAAATGTAAGGATCGCAGCTCCCATATCCAGAACATGTGTGGGATAGATTTCATCTTTAATTTTCAACTTCATTGTGGAATAGGCTGTCACATTTTAATTTTTCATCAGTACACAACCTAATCCATACTTTTAACCAACAAATTACGCCACAATCTATTCCCCACTTGTTGGTAGGGAGAGTACTGGTGTAGTGATAATCCTCTTTTTCAACTATATGAAATTATCTTCACATTAACCGGTCTAGAAAAACATCACTCCTTTCTAAATCACCCAGGTTATTGGTTAGGATAATTGTGATAATTTCATCAAAAATCATCTGTAATACCCTGGTAGACCAAGGAAAATATTGGTATTCTTTGAAAATGTTGTCATGGGCCACTCTTTTATTTCATTTTCTTTGTATGGTCCACAGATAACCATTTTTTGGTGATTACATGACCTAGTAATGAAACTTCCTCCATCCAAAAATCACATTTACTATACATTGCATAAATTTTCACCCATCATAATGTGTTTACCAAATATTTTGATTCTCCCATTACACCTCTTTTTTTTAATTATACTAGAATATAATCTATAAAGACTTCCACAAATTAGCTGAGGAAATGTCTAAACACTCTATTCATTATGACCTTTAAAATAATTGGAGTATTAATGAGTCACAAGGGAATCAATTTAAAATCATAGTGTCCATTCCATGTTCAAAAGACCTTCTTGGTAATATCTTTCTTCCTCACCTTTAATTGGTGATATCTCAACTGAATGTCCATATTAGAGAACTAATTTACCCCAAGTTACTGATCAAACATGTTATCTATCCATGGTAGGGGATACATTTTCATTATCATTATTTTTTTGAGCTCATGAAAATCAATACAGAGGCACATTGATCTAACCTTATTTTGATTAAGTGGATTGGTGCACCATATGTTGAATCACATGGCTGTATAAAACACTTTTCTAGATTCTCCTGTAATTGTTTATTTAGATATTCATGCTCAATAGTTGCCATTTTATAAAGTGTCTTTAATATATTCAAAGATCCATGAATAATTTCAATTGATTACTTAACGTCTCGATCATGAGGATGACCATGAAACTCTTTGGGGGACACATCAGTGTCATCCCTCACCATGGGAATCTCTTCGAGCATGATTACTTCATGTTTTTCAATAATTTGAGATATATATGCTTTCTCATAAGCCAGTAATATCCAATAATTAGATTATTATTTTGAAGGATATTATGGTTCCTTCATAAAATGATATAGAATTAGTGGATGATTTGGTATGTGAATAGTGATATTCATTTTCTCACATTTGATACTAGATTTATATAATGATAGAAAATCTATTCCCAATATAAAATCAAACCCCCAGAAAAGGGAGTATGAAAATATATTATTGGAGGTTCAGTGCAAAAACATTAACAAGTGAGGAGTAATAAATTATGTTTGAAATAATTTCCCCGTTTATTGTTCTAATAGATAACTCAACCAAAACATTTTGAGGTTGTTTTGTAATAGTTCCTCTAAACAAGAAAGATATGATAGAATGTGTAAAACCAAAATCTAGTAGTACATTCACTAATGTTGAATGAATATCTAGTGTACCTATCAGAACAACACTGTCAGCCTCCACCTCGGCAGTAGTGATAAAAAAAGTCATTCATTGATTCTTTTCTTGTTTATTTCCTCCAACAAAGCTTGGCATAGGGAAATGGTTCGCATAATTTCCATGTTCCTTATAGTCAAAACATTTCACTCCATGTTGAGTATTGATCTAAATCTTCCCTTATTCTCCCACATTAGTGGGATTATTCATATCCGCTCAGTAGTAATTATCCAAATTCTCTATTATTTTACATCTGAAGCATTTAATAGTTCCCTTTAGATAGTTCCGATTATTCTTCTTCCCACAATTTTAAAATGTGGGATAATGGGGTCTCTTTTTATCATGGGGTTAATCTATTGATCCACCAATATTAAACTCCATTTTCCCCTATTTATCACCAGGCCCACAAGACCACTGAGAGTCGCTGATATCTATTTCATCCTTAACTACCCAAATAAATGTCTCCTTTTATCTAGACAGGGATGTATTTTCTAGATAAACTACTTAATCTATACATTCCAAAATTTAGTGATTTTTCATATGATTAGTCGTATCCCTATGGATTTTATTAAAGGGATCTATTACATATATCCCAAAAAAACTACACATTCCTCTGAAACCAACAATAATTTCCCTACCCTTTTAAACATGTTATTATAAGATATTAATCATAATTAATCACAAAATAACAATCCATGAATTTTAATGTCTATTGTATTTATAAGAGTAGTTACATAATTAATCAACATGAAACCAAAATATAATATTATTAATTTAATCTTCAGAAGGAGCTCCTAACATAATTTGAGACCTAAAAAATACATAGGATGCCCTAGGGAATACATGAGAAAAGGGATGACATGAAAATAACATTAAGGAAATATATAAATGAATAAAGTATATTACGTGGGTTAAATATCAAAACACAGTGACATGGAAATGTATGGAAGAAGAATATACATATGGACACATAACATGCAGAACAAGAAATCATTTAATCATTGAATCATTTAAATGTGGTTTCAACATAAAAAATTACTTAATTATGAGTCAAGGTGTATTTTACATGGAGGATCATGATTCAAGGATAAGAACCAAGACCATTTCTCATGGAGAAATAGTCAAGGATAACCAACAAGATTGTTTCCCATGAAATCGCATGAGCCTAAACATTATCCAATGAATTAGAGAACTATTTGAGAGAACCCATAATAATATATTCATTAAGATGTGTTCCACATTAATAATCATACATAAAGAATCAAACAAAAACATACAGGTTACCCACGGAATGAATAGGTTATCGTAATCTTGTTAGAAGCCATAGAAATTATAGAATATCCTAATAGTGTCCATTAAATAAAGGATTTAAGTACTAAATGGAAATTCATAGGTGAAAATGTTCATAGATCATTATAATTGATGTAGAAAAAGGAAGAATGCATGTAAAAATAGTGTTTAATAAACATTATAAATAAAACATTTTACAGTGGTTTAAGGAAAATATTATTAATTCATTAAAACAGAAAATGAATAATAGTTTTTATAAAAACATAAATGAACCAAGATATATTTTCATAGTAAAATGATTGATTTTATAATTATAATGGTTACTAAAAATATATTTTGTATTGAACTTGAAAATGTGTAAGAAATCGAGTTGTTTTCTTGAATTGGGCTTGTTTACTGGGAATAATTTTGTGGGGTCCTTATTAAAACATTTATATAACAAAAAATTATGATTAAATGATCTTGATATATTTGTTTCTAAAATATAAATAGAATTTATAAATATTATATTCAATTAAATAATCATTATATTTGGGATAATAGGAGAGAATGATCAACCCGAAGAGAAATAAAGGAGGTTCGAGTAGAATCACTTACCATATGCCCAAAAGTGTTATGCACTTGATCTTACTGTCATGTATAATCTAATTAAATTCATTAATTTAAAAATAAAAAACCATTAATACCATAATTTTATTTATTATAACATTATTAAGATCATTTATTGGATTCGTGATGCGTTATAGAGTTTAATTTATTTGTTTACGTGTGTTCGTTTTCTCAGATTTCATGATAGGTTCACTTTAATATGAGAATGGATGTTCACGTAGAATGGTAATAATTTTCAAGAATTAAAATTAAATATAATTGATGAAATTATATATGTTTAATTAGTCTTATATAATATATTTTTTCTTTACATGAGGATAAATCATAATATAACATGTCAATAATAATGCTTTAGATTAATTTTTGTGGTTTTTCGATCAAAATGAATAGTTTTGTTTAATCATTTAGTATTTTGTATATATGTTCTTTCAAAAAAACAAAAACAATTTTATATTATATGTTTTTTAGTATTTTTCTAAAATTATAATTTTTTATGTCTATATTTGAATTAGTTAAAGGAAAATGAATACTTTTCATCAACGAAGGCGATAAATCAACAGCTCACAGACAGTGGTTTTATTTTTTAGTATAAAATAGAGGGGAGAATGTGTTGGATGATGGATTATTCCATTATCAACATATAATTATAGTATATTTAATGTATTGGAGTAACCATTCCATTAGGAAGAGGGGTTCTGAGGAGAGAATAAGGAAATAAAATAACATGAAAAAAATTAAAATAAAATAAAGATGAATTTTCCTCTTGAATGTATCTTCCTTGAAAACATCCTTAGGGTTATATTTTGGCCTTTTATGATACATTATGCTCTTAGTCATGAGGTAGGGGTTATGGAAGTTTGTTGTTTTGATTTTGGACATGTCTCGAAGCATGTAACATGTAAGGATAATAGGCGGTGAGGGGTGGCATTTATAATTTTCGGGAAGAGTGCTTTCTCATTATTTTACGCATTTTTTATTAGTTTTCCTCATTAAAATTAATATTGATGATTCCATGACTAAATACAGAAATTATGGAAGTTTAATGTGAGATTATGGTTCTTATATTAGCGATGACTCAAGTAATAGTGTATTAAACTTGTAATGTACTTATACTCTAAATTGTTGTATTTCAATAATCGCAAAAATCATGTATTTTTGAAGAATAATAAAAAAATAAACCGAACCATTTTTTCATGTGTAAATTTCAAAAACGAAATGAATTTGTTAAAAATATTTTTATAAATATTATAAATTTAATATTGAATTGAAATCACTATTTACTGAAAAAAAAATTCTTCAAATTATAACTTATTTTATAACTCACAGAAAAATTCATCAAGGTCTCATAAAATTATGTTGAAATCACGAGACATAAAAATTATAATTTATTAATAAATTTTAGGAAAATAAATTTTCTCTTAAATTGTATATTAATTATGAAATTAAAATTTAAAATTTATGACTTATAAAAATCCATACACTTAATTAATTATTTTAAAACATTTACTTACATATTATGATATATAATAATAAAATACATTCATTTATCAGATATCTAAATATTATCTATAATTTTATGGGTTATATTACTTTTCATTTTTCTGTTTTACTATTCATAACAATTATATTAGTATTCCAATATAAAAGTAACTATTTCATGGGTACGTGAACCATAAATTCTTGAAAACCCTCTTATTTCATTCATTCATCATGTATAAATTTTTTATTTTTCTCGATGCATGATTTTATGGGATTTACACTATAATACATAATTATAAGAAGTGAATTTTTCAAGGATAGAATTTGGCATCATTATAGTGTTAATACAGCAGAAGGCAGTTGTTGTATATGGGTTGAGGTTGATGAGACCCATAAAACAATCATTGTGAAAATGTCCTTCAATTGGATGTGTAAGTATTCACACTATGGATGTGGAGGCACTATCTTATGGGATATTTTCTTTAATTTACTCATTCCATCCGAGTCTCAGGTATATTTTCTTGTAGAGATATCTGAACCTGAGATAGAGGTGCTAGTTGGAGTTATATTATGACTATGCCTTTATGAGAGTCTACACTCCATGGGATGAAATTAAGGGGGTATATTCGATTAGAATTATTTCCCACTCTCTCCGGGTTGGGGAGGAATTAAAGAAATTTGATTCATTATTGCTTACACTGGTGTAGGACAGTGGGGAAGTTTATCTTCAGTAAATTATATCGATACCTCCATTTATCAATGTTTGAGTGAATATAAATTTTGAGACATCTACATTAAGGTCTGATGTGACCAGTTAACCTTAAGAGAATCACTAGATTGATTCTATGAAGTATGGAATCATGCCATCCTTTTCGAGGGATAGACAGTGGTTCTTGACATTTTCTAAGAGGAGGTATTCTTTGAGTTTTATACTTATCCTTTGGTTGTCCATCCCTATCTAGAGAAGAAGTATAAATAACATTAGTAAAAAAATTTGGTATGGAATGAGGCTAAGCGTAGAAGATTCTTTCATTCAGTGTCTCAATGGTTAGAAGGATATTTCTAAGAACCATGATCTGGAAGGTTTGTTTCAATCTCTTGATATCCCAGAGTGGAAGTGGAATTAAATACTCATGTATAATATTATTCTGATTTTGTTAATAGTGATATTTCATGATTTCATCTGGGTTATAGTTGACGGACTTACCAATTTATCACACATTCATCTATCGTGGAGTGGTGTTCTTGAGAGTGTTTGGGTATTTATATATTAATAATATCATACACCACCATGGGTTGGACATTGAAATTTATCTCCATCTATGATTTTTTGTTCATATAACAGTTGTGGTGAGGTTTGTTGGACGAAATTGGAAATAATTTGAAGATGAGTATATCTTTTCACCAATAGAAAGTTGTGTAGGCTGATCACACAATCCATGTGTCATACTATTTAATGAGGGCTTGTGTGCTCGACATTAATTGGAACTTGTAGGATCACACACCCCTGGTAAACATTTCTTACAATAATATCAAATAACATAATATTATAATAGAACATTTTGAGGCCATGTATGGGAGACAATGTATGTTACCCATATACTAGACTGAGTTATGTGAGGTGTCACTTGTTTGGATAATGTTGGTGTAGGAGACGATAGAGATAACCCATGTGATCTTTGAGTTGATTATTACCGCCTTGAGTTGATAAAAATATTTTAAATATCAACATTGTAAGCCCATTTATGTCAACTTGGGAGACCATGTTTTAAATAAATTTTCCCAAAGATTATTATTTTGATGTTTTATCTTGAATGAACGTTATCTAAGAGTCTTACCATGCCATTTGAGATCCTATATACGGTTGTGGAGGTTGTTTTCTGCCTCGCCTCACCCCCACAGTTGGATCAAGTTCACAACGACATCCAATTGTCACATATGAGGTGAAACATGCACGTTCATACAAGAATTATTCAATGGGGAAATATATACATCAATTATGGTTCCACCATCCATGAGTACCTAGTGGTGATCGAGCATTGCTAGGGTAGGATCCTTTTAGTAAAGATTATTCCTTTGGTTCGTGTAATGTGGTGGCATGGGAGCATATAGAAGAGATCTGAGGATCAAAATATACAAATTCGGGATCAACATCCCCAACTTTTTTTAGTTTATTATCTTCAAGTATGAATGTATTTTAATCATAGAAAAATGTAGAAGCTAATTTATTTTAATAATTTTAAATATATTATGGAATCTTTTCAGAGCTCGTCGATGAAACAATGTGATAGTCTGAGGCCTAGGGAGCCCATAAATAATTTTATAAAAATATTATATATATTTATATCATGCATAAATAGTTTTTCAAAGATAATATAATATATCTTAAGTTGTGATTTGAATCATAAATTTTAGAAAATGGACGAATCTGGAGTCTGGGGCTTACCCTATGTGTAAACTAAAGACGGTTGATGCCTAACGTCCCATTGAGGTGGTTGTTGGCGAATAGCTTTTAATAAAATAAATTAATAAAGAATTTATTTTTTATTAAATTTCCTAATAAAATCCTATAAAAATGGCCCTTTATGATAATACTCTAGGATTAGGCTCATAAACCTAAGGAGAATTGATAGGAACTCTAAAGACCTTTATTAAAGATTCGGAATCAAAATATCCTTGATGAACAGATCAAGATGGATTTATATAGAGCAAACGCATAAGATCGTCCTCATCTATAGAAATTCATTATTCACTAATGATCAATCCAAAAATAATGTATGAAAATTTAATTTAGGTAAAAACCCTTTTTAATTGTTTTTGAAATCAAAATTTGATTATTTACTTTTGATTATATTTATTCTCACTGATCGATTTATCCCATTATTTAATTGAATCAATTATCACAATTAATTGTTTACATATTCCATGATCTCAGCCTTTATTTCCCCACATTGAAATATTTGGACAAGAACACTTTTAAATTTTAATTTATCACCCTTGTTATGGTGATTTTCTCTAGTGTTCTTCTCTTTATTCACTATTTTCCAACAAGCTCATGGTACCACTTTTGGGGGAGGGTTCTAGAAAAATAAATACCTAGATTGATGGTATTTTTGTAAAAATATATTGGGTTGGTGTTTTACATATGGATTAAGATTTGATTCAGGGTGTGAGTTATGATTCTTTTGTATTTGGAATTTGAGAATAAGTTAAAGTGAAAAGAGATTTTTTGTGGGATTTCCATGAATGAATATATTTCCTTTTGAGCCACTAATGTCAGAGAAATGATGGGAAAAGGAGGTTTCCACTATTTTTATGTATTCAAATGGAATATATCATGGTGGAAGTATTGGATATAAAATTCATGTTATGAACCATTCGTTCAGTTATAATCTAGACTACACGGTAGTTGCTGGGATGAACCCACATTGTGTACTCACCCATCTATGGTGGCTAAGGGTCTCGGAAAAGGATGAGAATCATTTGTCATGTGGAAAGGCTATATGGAATTTGACCCTTTCCATATAGACAAACCATATAATATATGAACAAAACTAGCATCCCATGTGTGAGGACATTCCATTTACTTTAGGTGTACTTAGGCATGTGTCGATGTACGGTATATGGCTAGGAACTTGATGCATCCAAACTGAAATGGGAACAACGCATAGTACAGTGGAAGGGACTAGGTGGTTGAGACACTCTGTATGGATCCCCTAAAAAAAGTGTGCAATGACATGTACATTTATCCTTGTCCAATGAAGAAGTCATTTTTGTAGTGGAGTGAGACACCATTCAGTGAAAACCACATATATGTTGTGTACCACTCTTTTTAATGAAATTCTACCTCTTGTATCTCCAAAAATTTGGCTTAGATTTTTATACCATGTATCCTATCATAAATGTTTTTTAATTTATAATTTTATTTCACCCTTAATTTTAATAAATGATATATGATATGAAATCATTTATGTTTGGTGCTTCTTTTGGTGATGCTTGACAGTGGAAGTGATTGAGGATGGTCGTTAGAGATATTTCATGTAGGGATGGTACTCAACTATCATACCAGGTGAGGGGCCATTATGCATTGGTATGGTACTCCCATATGACACTCAGATGTTGGTCCCCCATACTCATTATTCTATGAATATATTGTACACCAATATCATACTATGGTTTGGGTCTTCAATCCATGGGTATGGTACTCCCCCACCATAACAATGTGTGTGTCATCCATAGTGATTAAACATATAGAGGCGGTACTCCCACATAATAGAAAGGGGTAGGTCTGTATTATTAACATATTGGAACTCCCCCGTATTTTTTATCTCTAGTAGTGCATCTATCCTCCATGGAAGTTGGGCGCCCCAGACTAGGGAGCACAATTTTGCGGTGAGGGCCCCTTCACTCTTTTTAGGTGAGGTTATGCAAGATATAAGATTTATAGGTATTCCACCCTCGGTTGTGGTGTGTGTATTAGAACAATTTTATCCTCTACAGATGAGTCATATATCTATCATGACCATACTTCTATATCTCACATGGGGCATTTCATCCGTACTCATTTTATAAATAGAGATGATACTCTCGTATTATACCAGCATGATAGTCCTCTACCCATTGAGATGGTAACCCTCTATTTCAATATGGAATTGGTATTCTTTCTATTGGGGTGTTACTCCCCTGTTTCTCTAGGGTTTTGTTTCTCTATACATGGAAAAATTAATCCCATATCACAAAAAGGATAAGGTTCTCCATACTTATTATTCTAGGTAGAGGTGTTAATCCCCTATACAGGTGTGGCTCCTCTATCTATAGGGATGGTACTCCTCTATCGTTCTAGGTAATGGGTCTAACATATTTAATAAATAGATATATATTTATCATTAAACTACATTTTCATGGTTCCTCTATATATTCAGTGGAATTTACCTACTGTATCCTGGAGTGGGTCCTCTATATTTTGGATAATTCACTTCCTTGAGCCGTAGAGAAGCGGCAAGGTGTGGGCCCTCCTCAAGACATATTTGGAAAGTGATATAACATGTTGGGTATCAATGATAGATATTTGGAGCTACAGGTAGACTCTTCATTATGAGAAGGGTTGTGAAATATATAACTAGTTTCACCCTAATCTGGGTTACTTATATGAGTATATATATCTATATTATAGGGTTTAGTTCCCCTCTTTCATTTGGTTGATCAGACTACATCTATCATGTCTCATATTTCCACCGGCTTGGTTTTAGGGTTCCCTAAAGGGTGTGTATATACTCACTCATTAATGTGACTTATCCATACATTTATGGTTTTTTGTAGATGACAGAAAAATTGAAAGTAATTTCAGATGGTAATTTGGATACTCGGGTGTATAGACCACATATGGTCGCCTGATAATGGAGCCCAGTAGTTAGGGTCTTTGATAAATTTCATATTCCAATTTTTATTAGGTTGGGAAATTTTTCCTGGTGGGAATTTTTTTCTTGCATAACTTCTGGATTTCATCATCCCGTCATGTTTTATTTAGAGTTTATTACATTCATGGTTTTTACTCTTTATTTGACTGCATTTTATTATCACTCATATGAACTATAGAATGAATATTGATGGGAGTATATGTAGATGTACATTAGTAAAATTCCTACCATTTAATTTATGTCTTCTTGGTGCTTCTCTCCAACCGCGATCCTTTTTAGGTACACTTCGAGTTGTGGCAGATCAGTCTTCCATCAACTAAGTGGGCCTCGGTGGGTCAAGTTGTTACAAGAATATTTACCAAGATGGTATAAAATAAAAATGGTAACAAAATAATTTCTATTTTTAGTGATCATAGAGGAATATTTTTAACAAATAGTTTGATAAACATTATAGTGAACAAGGTTATAATCATACTTTTTCTTTTCCTAGAAAACATAAAAAAATGGGGAAGTAGAGTGATGGGAATTAAATTATCATGAAATCTGAAGAGCCCTCTAAAATGATTTCAAACACCCACAAAACATTTTATCTAAGGAAATTGATACTTATTTTTGTCATAAATTATATTCTTGAATGATTATTTATAAAAAAATATCACCTTTTAACATTGGAACAATAAAATTAGAAAAAAAAATTTCAATGTTTATGGATGTAGAAGTACTATTATTAATACTCTAGAAAATATAGAGAAATTTGATTTGAAATTAGATAAACAAATCATTCATAGGTACTCAAAATCAAGTATATAATATTGAGTATTCAATAAAAGAACAAAAATTATTGAATAATCCATTCATATAAAATTAGATGAAAGTATTTTCAAACCTTCATCAAGGTTCTAATGGTATGGATAACTATGAAACATTGATTTTAAATAATCCACCTTCTCTTAATGAGCCTATTATTAAAACTCATTCTAGTCCTATACCTAATGCTTTGAAAAATTATTAAACCATATCTTTGATAATATTATCATATATTTTCATGATATTAATCATATCATAAGATCAATATGAAATGAATTTGAAAATAGTTCTTTGCATTCATTTATAGAAAATTAACACCTTGATGATGTCATTAAGGATGAACAATGGATTTTTCACTTAAATAGAAGCTAAAAAATTCTAGTAGAGTTTTATTTGGGGTCTTAATAGAATAGATAAACATCATCATATGATTAGTAAAAAATGGGTTTCATAGAATGAAATTAGATGAATAATGAAAAAATCACATTCAACAAATAAAGAATCCTGGTTAAAGGCTATAATCAAGAAGAACTAACTTATTACAGTGAAACCTATACCCATGATTCATGGATATAATCTACAATAATAATCTTGGGTTGTTTATAATATCGAAATTTTGATTATTTTTCAAATGGATATAAAATTGCTTTTTTAAAAGTGTTTAATTTTGAATATGATTTTCGTAAACCAAAACTGGGCTTTGAGAATGAAAAATTTCCCAATTTTCAATTTCTTGTTCACCAATGATCTCTATGGTTTAATATAAAACTATATGTCTTGGAATAAAATATTTACTAGATTTATTTGATAAAATTATTTTATAATTGGAAATGTCGATTGAATATTATTTATAAATTTATTTAATGTGATCATTTAGTCATTAAAATCTATGTAGATGACATTATTTTTGGATAAAAATGTATTCTCATTCAATTATTTTAAAAATATAATGTGAAAAGAATTTGAAATTATTTTTATGACTGATAGAAAATTATTTCAAAGTTTTCAAATATATCCAAATGGAAATAGATATTTTCTTAGCTTAATAAAATAAATTATTGAACTACAATTTTATCTAGAATTCATCTTCATATTTAATTAGCACACCTGTGACTATGATATGTAAGTAGTTTTTTGAAGAATTTGGTGAACCTATTGGAAACATGCTTTTTAGAAGTACGGTTTCGAGACGATATTAACTTACTATTACCTAAACATACATTATTTTTAGTGCTTTTCTTTGTTCTTGTTTTCAACATAATCATAATTAATCACATTTAAAATATCTAAAATTTATTTTATTTAAGTTACAAACAACATGGTTTATATTATCAAAAGGAACATATTATAATATTTTTAGTTTTTTCAGGTTGTAATTCTCACATTCTTGGATATTATTCAATATTTTTTAACAATAATAATAATAATTTAGTTTCTCAATCAATAGGTAAACTAGAATAAATTGATATGGGTATTTTTTCACTTAAATTAAATAGATGAAGCAAAATAGGTTACAATTTGTGCTAAAAATTATTCATGTTCTAGTTATATGTGATATTTTTAATAAAATAATAATATCTATAAATCTTATTTTTCAATCACCAACAAGGAACATAGATTTTTAGTATCACGTTTTGAGATAACCCATTAAAAATAAATATAACGGGTTAGAATAAGTTAGCATGGATATTTTATTATATGATATCTTCTAGAACTATAAAATATTATTTTTATTAAGTGTTATCTAATATTGGATTTATAATAATTATTTACTACATATATTTTACATTTAATTACCCACAATTGTTAATAATAATTTAAAATTATTTTTTTATTTTTAGGAAATATTTGTCAAATTTCAAAAAAAAGTTGTTTTTATTACTCAGATTATATTTTATGTTTTTTATCATAATAATCTAACACTTTGACATTGTATGTAATTTTTTAAAATCAAAATGAGGGGGAAATATTACTATTTTCTGGTAGAAAAGTCTAGAGGATAAATGGTTCAATTTTTGTGTATAAATTATTATTTTTTTTAAAAGAATGATATCTGAAGAGTGTGATATTATTATAAGGGGGTCATTATTCATTCATGTAAAAATGTATTTCTTATCCTTTTACATTATGTTGTTTAACTCCTATTTCTTCAAACCTATTACTTCATTACATCATTGTTATCAATAGTTAATTTATTCCAATATTAAATAGGTATCTTTTATCATCAAAAGGGGGGGTTATAAAATATATCATGTGTTTTAATGATCACAACCTATAAATTTATTATAAATATTATATTTTTTGTTTATTTTCTTTTTATATTAATTACAAAACATCTTAGTAACAATTAGGGCATGAGGAAGAACCCAAAATATCATGCATGGAAATTTTTAAGGAGTTCCCTGGATAATAATGCCAGCCAGCTAGTGGAAGACAGCCAACATGATTACCCTATTAGTAGTAGTTCTCGCATTACAACCAAGCCCACCATCTTAATTAGTGTTGATGACTAGTTTTTTTGGTGGGATATATTCACATGTCTAATTCAATAAGGGTGTTACATAATATTTGTTGGTAATGGGAGACTAGAGATATACTTCGATCCAACATAGACAAATTGAATTAGTTTATTTCATTTAAAGAATTTAAATGTATATTTAATGTGTTGGATCAAACCAAGGTACTAAAAGATCTAATAAAAGATACAAATATACCTCTAAGGAAGCTTTTTATGACAAAAAAATATAAACAAATATTTAAGTTAAAATATTCTTATGAATCAATCCCCAAACTGGTTATTCAAGATATCCAAAGGCTTTGTCTATATCTAAAAATTAAATAAAGGATTTAAAAACTAAAAACAATTTTACCATTCATTTTTCTCTTGTAATAATTCAATTTGAACCCATTTCTCTGTTCCTATAATTTTATAATGGATATTCCTCTTCTACCATTTCTCTATATCCCTTGGTTTTTTGTTCTTCTAAATCATACATAGATAGAATTGAGTGCTTTTTAATGTTTGTGTAAAAACCCTATATCATCTCCATATTCATCATTAGGATCCCACCACTACAAATTTGATGGTTCATAGTTATATTTTTCAATTAAAACCAAGGGTATTATTTTGGTTCTTCATTTCTATTAAAACAATCGATTAATTTCACTAATTTTTGGAATTCAGATAGAACAAAGTGATAAATATGAAAATATAATTCCTACCTATGGGGAGGAGATGCAAGAGATCATTATTGATATATTTTCATGGTCCTTTTTAATATTTTTCATTTTGAATTTCCACAATTATTTAAATATTATTTTTGCTTCACTTTTATTTTGTAGGCATAATTTTATTTTTTTCATGATAAGTAGACAATTTTAATAGAATAATTTTATATTATTTAGAAAATTAAATTAACAACCCCCACCAATTCGAAATTATATCTACCCTATATAATACTTAGGATATTTTTATGGTTTGAAGAAGAAGATGATCACCCCACAATGGATGCATCCCCCAATCTAAGAACACCTCTTTTTACTGCACTATAATGATTATAACTTATTTATATTAAATTAAAACATCCAACCACTATGTATTAATCATCGATAATTGATGATACTAACAACCACGGAAACCCACTAAAAATATTCTTTAGTTTTCCTTCCTTCTTTGTAAAAAATCTGATCATTTTTATTTTTAACATAAATTATGGTTTTTCTATTTATCAAAGATATAGATATTTGATCATGAAGGTAGAATATAAAATATGGTTTGTAAGATATAATTTATTACTCAAGGAGTCCAAAATAATGTTTAAATAAAATAAATAAGTTGATAAACATATATATATCTACCTATGTAATCTTCCCAAAGAGACTGAAGTGGATAATCTATCCAATGAACCATTGAATTACTTATTACAAAGAGATAACTTGTTCTTTATTGTTGGAGAAGTCCCATACTATAATAATATTGTAACTTTTCTAGTAACAAATCATTTTCAACCTCACATAAACTCATGATAATGTTTTATTAATAAGTCTAAATCATAATTTTATATATAGTATGATCTATATTTTAATAAAATGTTAACTGTTTAAATAATAATATGATGCTTAAATGAGAGTGAGATTCAATTTATTCTAAAGTTTACCAAAACTATAACATTTATTGGTTACATTAGTCCTCAAATGATATTTATAAAATTGTTAAAATATTGAATATATACCTTCTTACTCAATTTATTGATGAACATGATTTTTTTAAAAGAATAAAAAAATAAGTTAGTAAGTATTATATGTAAATGAGAATAAATTATTGAAACCTCCATCATAATTTCATTAATCATAGATATCTTATGAATTGATTTAATGATACCATTTGTTATATAATTTAGTAATGTTTTCATAATGTTATGTGATGAATATGTCTCAAAATGGTTGGAGTTAAAATGAAAAAAAAACGATATTATTATTGTTTTTCATTTAGTAAAAAAACATGTTTTGTGTGTTTATAATTCAATGATAAATAATCATTGAAAAGGTACTCATTTCAGATATATAATCATAGAATCTTTGATGATGAAAAATAGACTAAAGATCAAGACATATAGAACCCATGATATAAAAATTAATGTCCTAGTAATGGTTTTAAATAATGTAATAAATGGATACTAAGAAACATAATTCAATTAAAATATTGAAAATTGGTTCCCAAGGATGGAACATGCAATATTGAATTTTACGAAATCCTGAAAACACCTATTCAGAGGAGTCTATAAATGTTGATTTATAGTAAGTGATGTCACATGCATGTAGAATTAGAGCCAACACATATTGCGTAGTGTGGAAATAGACTTATTATATGAGAAACGATAGATAATAATGGAAAATAAAGTAGAAAGAGGTTGAAAAAATTAGAATGAAATCTTATTTAAGCCCACAAATTTATAAATATAGAACTATATAGGATCTTGAATAATTGATTAAAAATAAGACCTTTATATAGTTGATAAATTGTTGTTTTATAATTACAAACATGAGCGGATTAAGGGTATGATTTTTTAATAAGAATGAACATTTATTACCACTATTTTGTACCATTTTCTTATTAATATTTTATTATGAAAGTATAAAAAACACATTCCTTATTGATGGGATATGACTTGTGGAATTAATTGAAAATTTACCCTAAAACCAATAGAGTATATAATCCTCCTAAAACCATGTTATCAATAAGAACCATCATATTATGCCCTTATCTGAAACATGAATTATTGGACACTATTTTTAACTATATTTTCATACCAAAATCTATTAGAATAATTGAAGACCCTTAATTATTTTATTATGGGGGAAGGGACCCTTTTAGTTTGGATTTCATAAAAAATTCATTTACATGTTTTTTATATATTTTTAGAAAATTATTATTTTTTCTTTTAATATAGAGATTTCTTTAAAATCAGTGAAGCTAAATTTGAGTAATTTTGATAATATTTAATTTCATCCAATATTGAAAAAATTATGATCCTTTTATGTTCCGTATACAAATTTCATGGAGGATTCGTTATTGACTTCTAATGTAAGAGAAATTATTGAAAAACACACAAATTTTTATATATCATATCATGACATTTTATCATATATTTTAATCACGTACCAAAGTGGATAAGAAATTTATATTTTTATCCTCTTAAAATCCTCACATTTCATGTGAATACTATTTCATGTTTAAATAGTTATATTTTTTTAGTCTTTTCGTAATAACCTTATAGAATCATGAACATTATTATATAATTGAATGAGGCATTCAATAAAAAATACCTTTATACATTTAACATGAATTTTATTCTATACTATACATTTATTCAAAGTAACAATTATTTATAATGAATATAATCCTTATGCATCCAAATTTTAATACAACTATTTCTATCATCCTTCCTCGTTATTTTGATGCATGACTTATATTTCATTTGTGTGTGGGGTTGGGATAATGTGAGTTGGGACAAGCTATTTTGAAAATTCTTCTTTAGTTTAAGGTAAAATTCAATGCATCATCTATGCGGATATTTGGTGAGGAAAAAAATATGGAGAATAATGTTAGGATGGTATAGATATCATTCATGTATGGATATAGAAGACTACCAAAATTTCTAAATGAATTATATATCTATTTCCATCAAAAGATTTGAAATTTTCAAAAATATTTCGATCTGTCAGAAGTTCATTAAAAATATTTCTAAATAGGGAATTAGAGAGGAACAAAAATTTATGGTTTATAATCTATATGTAAAAAAATAAAAAATAATAATTCTGAGGATAAGAAGATGGAAATTTCAAACCAATTCTATAATAACACAATAACATAATATTACCTATTAGTGTCTGGATAATTCTAATTAAATAGGTTTTCGGATTTATCAAAATAATAGTCAAGTAAAAATCAAAATGGAGATAAATATATTATAATCATGGAATATGGATATCAAAACCCAACTCAGGAATAAAAATCACCTCAATGACATCAAAAAATAAGCATAAAAAATTAATGACCTCAAAAGAAAATAATGAGAATAGATGTGTGTTACAACTGAATTGCTAGTGGTATTACCTACCCCATTAGAAATGAATTTAGTGGATTCCTATCAATATAAGAGATTAATTATACTATTTAAATATAAAAATAAACAGAATACACTATACTTAAAAATATTTCTAAACCAATTATTTTGATACACTTTTTTTTAATAAACCCCACCAACTCTTAACCGACATAAAACAACCCCAAAAAACCCACTAATATGCACAATTAAATTACTCATTGGGGTAATAAAAATAAATTCATTAATAATATGGTAATTCCTTCATGAAAATGGAATGAGATAGATTTTTTTAAAATCATATTTTAGTATTGAATGAACTAATTCTTGGAAGGTATGTATTAGGGATAATAAAAAGGATAAATATATAATAACAAAATTTAATTAAAATCATGATGAAAATGAAACTATGAATATTTATGGTGTATGATAAGATTGAAAATTTTATTTTTGAAAAGGAAACTCACATTGCCTTGTGTTTCTATTTATTCTATGGAAATATTTTTTAGGTTCACATGAAAATGAGTCAATTGATTCACTATTGGGGAATTGACATAGTTAACAAATGAATTCTATTTTTTATATATTTCAATTAATTTTTTTCAATTTTTTTAATTCAATGTTTTCATGAAAATTTTGGAATTTAAGAATCAGTTAGTTACATTTTTTCAATATTATTTGAAGGGGAAAATTGGAAAATTAATTTACTCACTGGTTTTTTAGTCTAATATAAATAACTATCTGATGATTCTTCATCATATTGTCATCATAATTTCATAGAACATGGGCTGTGATGTTATATTTCGTTCATAATAACTAAATTTTTAAATGGATTGGAAATGATCAATTGTTTTTATGGATCCATCACCCATTATTGATTGAAGAATTGAATTTTTATTTTGGATTACCTTGAGGAGTGGTGCTTGTAATTTTGATTTACAGAGTTGATAACATTAGAAGGGTTTATATGATCATCCAAAATATAAGGAAGTCGCTGTCATGTTTTCTAGTTTGTGAACCAAGTCCACCATTGAGGATAATTGAATTATACATTGAAAACATTCAAGCTAAAAAACATGAATCCAGTGTTACATAATCATCATTATGGAACACCGTAAAGAACATCCATATAACGTAAACATGGATTACCATAAGAATAACCGTACATAAAGGATTATTTTTTACTATATAAGCCTAATATTTATCATCATTCATAAGGATAAATTCCTTTTTAAGGTCCATTCTATTATAATTTTTGGATCTTGGTAGGGATAAATTGTGTCCATGCAATCGTTATTAGTTTCCATATATGCATTTTGACTTTAGATATTTTTCTAAAATGAATGTCTCCCATAAACACTTCTTAAGGATAATATTTACTACTTCCCTATAGTTTTCAGGTTCATAATAGAAAGTACACATCCAACTAAATTCAACCCCTTAGATTATAATGTGTATTATATTTCTTTCAACAATAAAAATAAAATCTAAGTATTTTAGGGAAGACTGGATCACTACTAAGAATTAATTAACAGACCATTGAAAAAAAGTAAAAATCATAAATAGATTGGGGTTTCTCCCAGGATTTGAACAAACAAACAATAAATAAGTAATGATATAATAATAATTATGTATGGTTAGAAAAGGAGGACAATGCAAAACCACAAATTTGAACACATGTTACTACTGTTACTATTTTTAATTTTTTTACATTGTTTTTATTTAATTTTTATTTGCATGAAATGTATTCTTATACAATTTTAAACACTTCTACCTCGGAAATAGATACTATAGAAACACATAGTTATCAGGGAATTAAATAATATCAGTTGTAGTGTCTGAGTGTTGAATGCACTAAATAAAACACTCTACTATAATTAACTGGATTTAGTATTCATTAGTATTTCATAACATCTTATGAGATTTTTTTTAATGTAAAAATATTTATTATATTATTCCACTTATATATTATCATTATCTCCCTCATAATAGATTAATCAATATATAAATAAATATAAAAGGTTGAGTGGTAGAGTGTTTTTTAATCACTAACATGTGTGGAAAGGTAGTAGAAGACTATAGGGTTTCTCAGGAGACAAGAAACATGATTGGGTTATTCCTTAGTAAAATGGGATCATTTTTTTATTTTTCTTCATACAAAATGATTAAAGATAGAACATGATTATATCATGGTAAATTCAATTCCCAAAATATCAATTCCAAATTTTATGAAAACTACAATGATTTTGGAACCTCCCACTTGAATATTAATATGATAAAGACTAAAATAATTTGAACCCATGATATCATTACAATTGAAAATATACCCCTAAATAATCACCTTCCAATAAATTTTAATATGAATCACATTTAATCTTACTGTATTTCTTTATTATTTTTCCTTAACAAGGTTTTCAAAAAAAAAACAACACCAGAATATTTTTTCATTTTTTAGTGAGAAATTTTTCGAACTACTACTCAATTATGACGACGCTAATTTTCCACTAAACAGACTTTAAAATAATAAAATAATATATTTTTTTCCCGCATGATATGTGTTTTTTATACCCCCAATGATTTTGGTTTTTAGTCAAATGGGGGGGGGATAACTTCACTCGAACTCTTATGAGTGTAGGGTAAAAATACATTTCTGTATTGTTTTTTATTCGGTGGATTAGGTTACTATAATTATTTGGATAAAATAATTATTTTTTTATAGATTAATTAGGTGATAATATAATTCACCAAGAAAAATATTTATTATCATGATGAGATTAATTTTTTTTAACATTGACTTATACAATAATGTAGTTTCATAACACTTCTCTCTAAGAGGTTATATGATTTTATTAAAGTTTGTGTGAACAGTTAGTGTTCAAAAAAATCAAAAACGGGGATATTTGAAAAAAAAATTGACTTATTGAAGTGTTGTATTTCATTATAACCTTGATTGGAATCCATTTTAAACTATTCAAGATGTGTTTCCATGGTTTTCAAATGTTTTTTACATGATTTGAGGATATTGGAGTTCCTTGAGAAATATTTTAGGGACGTTTTGAATTTATTCTATGTTTCAAAGTTGTGTAGAAAATTGGATAAGGTATATGTGTGTACAATTCCTCTAAAATATGTTTTAATGTAAGTTAGAATACATGAAAATAAATTTATAATGGAATAGGCTATATATATTTCCTCTAATCCATGAATATGAGTAATTTGTGAGTGTATCCAATGATTATTCAATGTATCCAAAATGTGTTATAGTGCCCGTCATCATATATAAACGTAACTCTAAATAAGTTAAGTAAATTTTTTCTAAGTCTCCATTTTTCATGATTCATCTGAGTATTTCATAAAATCATCTCCACCTTCATACATAGGATATAAAAAATTAATTGAGAAACATATGACTAAGTATATATTTTGTAAGAGCCATTTTCTAAATATTGGTCATTGAAATATTCCAAATTATTAAAGTAACAATTAGCTACATATGAGTGATTTAACTCATATATATAAATAATTCATTGAGAAATTATTAAACTATATCATAATTCACTAAAGTATGTAAGAATTATCATTTGATGATGGGATTCATACATAAAATCATAACTATCACATAGATTTAGGATACGAAACATTTCCGTAGAATATGTAAATGTATAGAAATTATCATGGAAATTAATGTGGAGAAATTACTCTATTATATAATTCAAAATTATAATGGGATGTTGGTACCACTCTATTAATTTATTTGTAGTTGTTTTGAATGAGGTCAACGGAAGTCAATGATGGTTAAAGACACTCTCCTATGTGAAATAGTGAATGGAAAATTAGAAAATTTTAGTGATGCCCCTATGTTCAAGGAACTTTTATCATGTGTGATTGAATGTTTACATCATTGAAGTAGCATTTGGATTTGAAAATATAAAAAGGACTGGTAGAAGGAGAGAAAAAGTGAGTGGCATGATCTTGGTACTTGAAGGTGGTATCCATGCATGTGCATTATATTTTAATTTGTCCATGCGTGAGGTTGGTTTTTGTTTAATGATGGGCATTTATTTTTTTGCATACATGGTTTTATACCAAGTATTTATTTTGTGTCTTACTTAAAAATTGGAGCTAGCCCATGAGCTAGCTACCCAACCTAAACCCGAGGCACAAGAGGGAGCACAATGGGTCGAATGTACCCATGGGGAAGCCAAGGCATATCCATCCCACAAGAGGTCTGTGTGTTTAGTGTATAAGACCACAGGAGTGTGCACATAGTTATCAACATGTGCATAGGGATGAAAATTGGTCTCTAGGAGCGTGCCCACTGGAGGCATACGAGGTTGCAGAAGCGCAGCCGCAAAGAATCGGTGCGGGGCAGCACCAAAGGGGGAGAGAAAACTTCTGAGCTCATGCTGAGGGGAGTTGATTGATAAATTGTGCCTCTCCCACCTCTTCATTTCGATGTGGGAGGGGTTTAAAAAACACGAAAGTAATCTTGGCCACTCATCTGATCTCATGTAACATCTCGACCGAACGCTCCATCCCACATCATGTGTTGTAATCGTGGTCATCCCAGATCAATACGATCTGATCCAATTGCTGTGGAATATTCTTTAACCTCTAACCACATGGAGAGTAACCTGACTCCACTTCTCACTATCTCCACTACAGATCCACCATTATCATTATCCATGTTTTTATTGATGATGAAAAGTACTTCATGTTAATCATCTGATCAAACTGAGACTATGCATGCAATCTATGTCATGAATGCATGCCAATATTCCGAAAGAGGCTGAAACAAACCGTGTTTTGAGGCCTTAGATTTTTTCTTACATTCATTTATGATTCATTCCTGATTTAAAAATTAGATAAATTTCAATCTCACATGAATGAATGAGATCAGATAATATCCTTTGTTGGAAAACGAAAACAACCAAGATATTAGGTGAATCAAAAATCTAGGTTTGAATATCATGAAGAGTCAAGTATCTCATGTATTCATAGAGAAATATTCAAATGATATTCGTATGAGATTTGAATGTAGAAACAAATACTTTATCATGTTTATAAAAGGAGATACTTGAGCTACATAAGTGTGTTTCTCGGATATACCTGAAGTGTTTCTATTCCAAATACCCAGAGCACACTCTTTGAAGAAATAAGTTGTGTCCCGCAGACCATCAACAAGTTCCACGCACTCTTGAAGAGCCTTAAAAATAAGAATAGGATATGTAGTCCCTTATGTGAAGAAGAATTCACAAAACATGCAATATGTTTACCCAAACCCTCGCAGTGTTTTTGTGAGGGAAATCTCACGGCTACGCAATTGGTGAAATCAACCCGTTTTTTGTTATTTGCAAATATAGTTCCACAATCTACCCTCCCGATTCTATGAAGTAGATTCATGTGCACTCTTTGAATAAGAAGGATGCCCGTGGGCCATTCTGGTTACATGATGAATAGTGATAACACCCTCTTGTTTGGATGTTTATATTATATTGTTTCCATGGGTTCATGTTTTTGTGAAGTAGGATGGGGAAGTACACGTTTCATGCACCCATGTGCATTGTTTGAAGATGCCCAAGGACCTGAAGAATGATTTTTAAAAAAGGAAGGGTTATACCCATTCTGGTTTGATGATTCATACATATAATCCTAAAGAAACATCCTAAGTATGTTTATGAAAAGAAAAGAAGAGAAAGATAAAAAAAGGTCGAGTTTGTGTTTTCTCAATGAATCATACCCTTTATGATTCTCACAGAAAAAGAGTAAAAGGTGAATGCATTCATTCATGCATGAACATGCTCACATAAAGTCTGAACATGTGAAAATAATACTATGAATGAAAGCTAATAAAAGGATTAACCTAAATTACGTATTCATCTTCACATGCATTCATGAACAAGAGAGAAGACTAGATTTAGATGATTCCATGTGAACTGATCTACATTGCCTGAATAATAACACTAGTGATTGTGATTCAAGGCAATAAAAGTGAATAAGTTTTAGGGAGGTTTGTTGTTTCACTATGAAGAATATAGAATAATTCTAGTTATGATTGTGTTTCACTATGAAATAATAGAAATAAATAAGGAAGAATTTATTGCCTACCGCTTTTCAAGTAATTTATTAATGAGCACAAAAGAAAACCAAGAGGAGAACCTACCTTTTGAATAAGTAAGAAGACTTTCTCTATAGGCAGTATAATGAACTAGCTAGAATCTGTAGGTTTTAATAGGCTATCAAAAGTATAGGGAAGAGGATTGTTTCCCACCCCCACCATAGTTTAGGGGCTCACACGGGATAGATGATTTTTTTCCTAGACACGTAATTGCAACAACATATAAAATTATAGTGGAGAATCCATGCAATGGTCATCCCCATTCATGGAAATGACTTACCTACACATATTGAGTGGTGAAACTTGTAAAAATATCATGTGTATGTATTTAATGCTTTTTATTATTGCATTAGATTGGGAAAAGAGAATAAAGGAATCAATATCCTAATAGTTCAAGAGGTATAAGGATAAAAACATGGAATTGGTTTTAAAAGTCCCCAACACTAATTCACCCCTCCCCCATCTTAGTGTTAGATATATCCCAAACTAGTCCTATCAATTGGTATCATAGGGACAAGATCACCTATGTTCAATTATCATAGTGAATTTATTATCTTTGGAAGACTTCAGTTTTATTCCTGAGTTATCAGTGAGTTGCACTTTCCGTGAAGATTCAGTTATCTCTATGAAGAACGCTATCTCTACAGAGACCATGATGAACATGAAAATGAAGGAGAAGAAAAAGTTGAAAATTAAGTCCCTCTTATCTAAATAAGAGGAAGAATCTGGTTCTCCATATCTGGTGGATATTGATGACACACCAAATATGGAATGTTAGGAGAAGGTGGCTTAGTCAACCACAAAGAATATGGACAACCTTCCTACCTCAACGGACAAGAGTTATTTCTCAGTACATTTAGAAGTTATTCTCTTGATGAAAATTCTAGCACAAGTGATGATGATCAATCGACAACATATCAAGAAATATCAGTTGATAGATTAAGAATGACTCTACATTGTATTCCTGAAAATATTACATCAATGGTTTGTGGATTATTTCAATTATTGTGGGAAAATATCAACCAGCTGGAAGAAGAAACTAATCTTTTGAGGAAAGGATTACACGAGAAAAATTGTTTAATTGCATTATCTCTCCAGAATGTTTGGAACCATTGAAGAAACAAAGAGGTTATTTGATGTAAGTTCTTTAAATTGGATCAAAGATGTTGAGGAAAAGGAGGGAATCAATAAGACCCTTTAAAAGAAGATACATGCCCTTGAATATGAGATAAAAAAGATGAATGATGTCAATGTGTTATATTCAGAAGAAGACTCCATGAAGAAAAAAGAACAAGAATCTATGTTACAAAACAAAGTAAAGATGAATGAAGATGAAGTTGGAAGATTAGAGATTTCTTGTGAAGAGATGCTGATTGTGTTTGAAGACCATGAAGTCATCCTTAATATGACATGTCTAGAATTGGAATCTGAGTTGAACATTCATGAAAAGACACATATTGAGACTCCAAAAAAGAAATAAATATTTTTTTCTAGTACTCAATGATCATTGGAGTATTATACTATCAAAATACCTCTTACTTGTAATAATAATATCATGGATTCACTCAATAATATATCACATGTAGCTAATAAAGTAAAGGTACCATCCATTCTAACTTGTACTAATGTTTCTAAAATTGCCTCTACAAAAAGTGTAGGGTGGAAGGAAAATTCTAAATAACTATGGATGAATAAATGTGAGTAGAAACCTACCACCATGTCTAAGATGCATAGGGGAAAGTGAGGGGAAGATATCTCCCCTCAGAAAGCACAACATAATAGGAAGAAGATTCACCAACCTAATAAATAAGATGGCAAGATGTCATGGGTTTATTGTCAATGTCAGTGTTATAATAGATTTGGGAATTCTGCACTGGGTTGTTTGTACAATACCATAAATGTAAAAGCATAGATAAATACCATCTAGAGGGGGAGAAATCTATATAAGAGGAAGAAACAACCACAGATCCAAAATCATTTTTATATTGCAAAAAAAATTTGAATATTGGATAACATCTTGGATGTATACAATAAGAGTGGTCATACGAATGGTGCATGTTCATTTCAATAGGTACCCAAATCTAATAAGAATATAAGACCACATGAACTAGGTAATAATAAATAATCATACTTGGAAATAAATTAGCTGAATAATTTGAAAAAAAATCACCAAAAAAGATTTCAAGAAGGAAAGACGAGAAGTCCTTGGATTCTAAACCCAAGAAGATGAAGGGTAGTGAATCCGAAATAACTACTAAGAAGTATGACACTCAAGAGAATCCATGTATGAGATCCAATCTTGATGACTCAGTCCCTAATGATATATTTGAGGTTTTGACAGAAGCTCTAGAAATAATGAGAAATATGAAAGAAGCACAGGCTTAGGGTAGTGCTAAAAACAAAAAGAATATTCTACGTGAAGGAAAAAATCTGTTTTTGAGGTGAAACAAGGTTGGTCATACAATTAGAATATGCATTAAATTAACTCCACCCCAAAAATAATTCTTCATAATGATTAATGTTTCACCAATAGATTCTCATGCTTTGAAATACCTTGAATAAAGACGATTCACACCCAAATAGGTGGAAGAAATAGTAAGGTCTACACAATCACTATCAAAATTTAAGAGCAGATGTGGATGTGTGAATAATGAATCATATGGGTTGAGAAAATCATCTCAACCTTGTTGTTCATAAAGACAGAGCAGAAGGATCCACCTTATTCCATTAAATATTTTTGCCTTGTATTTTTTCTTATATTATGGGGACTTAATGTTGATGCAAGCTCTCTGGGGGAGAACCTAAGAGTCAGTGATAAGAAGTGTTCCATTGAGGGGGAGACAAATGAAGATGCCATAGTATTTATTTTAATTTTTTTAACTACAATTGATATCAAAATTCAATTACTCTAATGTTTTTTTGAAACAAGTCATTGTAAAATAATTTTTATTTACTTATATCTCATTCTTGGTTACTCATAGTAAATATAATTTTTCAAATGTGGTAACTGAATTACAATGTGATCTAAGAATAATATAAGTGTTACATGGTCATTTGTCCTACCTGTTGTACTTGAATATATTTGATCCATTTCTTAATGTGAGTACAGGAGTTTCATGTGGATTAATTAATATCACACTTATTATCGTATGCTTGGAATAAAAGTGGAAATCCCTTGAAGAAAAGTACATGAATTCTCATATCATGAGGTGTCATTATTACTAGTGAAAAAACAACTTTGTTGTCTAAATAAAATATTCTTGTTTTCTACACTGAGCATTGCTCAAGTATACTCAGTGTGAAATGATCGATGGAACATTTCTTGAGTATGGATTTATTTCCATATTACAATGTACTTTGTATTTCTTGCCAACAAGGGGGAGAGAAGTGAAATAAAATATTAAGGGAGAGAAATAAGTGAAGACCCAAAACTCATATTGACATATTAATTTAGTATAAAAACATTGGGTATGGTCAAGAAAAAAAAATTGGGAGATTTTTTGATCACTCTAGTAATTGGGTTGTATTTTTTTGTCCATGATGTCAATTAATGTCAATGACGGTTAAAGACACTCTCTTATGTGAAATAGAGAATAGAAAATCATATGATTGATGTGATTCTCCTATGTTCAAAGAACATGTATAATGTGTGATAAAATATTTACAACATTGATGTAGCATTTGGATTTGATAATCCAAAAAGGAAGGGTATATAGAGATAAGAAGGATGTGGCATGAGCTTGGCACTTGAAGGTGGTAACCATGCATGTGCATTGTGGTTTAATGTTTCCATGCATGATGTTGGTTTTTTTAATTATGGACATTTATTTTCATTCATACGTGGTTTTCTACAAAGTATTTATTATCTGGTTTACTAAAAAATTAGGGCTAGCCCATGAGCTAGCTACCTGGCATTAACCTAAGGCACATGCGGGACCACAGGGGGATGACTACGCCCGTGGAGTAACCAAGGAACTGATATCCCGCAAGAGGCATGTGTGGGTCATGTATAAGTGTGCATGAGTGTGTGTACGGTTATCTAACCATGTGCATGGATGCATATTGAGCGTAAGGAGTGGGCCCGAAGGAGGCATAGGTGGGTGCAGAAGCGCGCCCGCAGAGAATCGGTGTGGGGCTGCACCAGAGGGGGAGATGATAATTCTGGGATGATGCTGATGGGAGTTGATTGATAAACCATGCCTCTCTCACATATCCATTTCAATGTGGGACAGGTTTAAAAAATGCAGAGGTAATCCTGGATGCTCATCTGATCTCGTGTGAGATATCGAACACACGCTCCATCCCGCATCATGTGTTATAATCGTGCCCATCTGATATCAATCCAAGATGATCCAATGGTTGTGGAATTTTTATCAACCTCTAACTACATGGAGAGTAACCCAAGATTGTTTATTTCCATCTCCACTACTGATCCACAATGATCATGCTACCGAACAGTGGTGATGATAAAAACTTCTGCACGGTAATCATTGGATCGAACCGAGACTATGCATGCAATCTACGTCTTATAAGCATGCGGATATCTCTATGAATGCCAAAGAAAACAGATATTTAAGGCCTTTAAATTCATCCATGATTCATGGATGATTCATTCTTGATATAAAAAAAAGATAAATCAAAATCTCAAATGCATGCACAACATCAGATTTGAGACTTCGTTTCAAAACGAAAACATTCGAGATATCGAGTGAATAACAAACGTGTGTTTGAATATATTCAAGATCCAGAATTATCATGTATTCAAAGGGGAATATTCAATGGATATCCATGTGATATTTAAACAGAGAAATAAATACTCTCTCTTGCCTATAAAAGAAGATCCTTGAGCTAATTAAGTGTGCTTCTCGCGTATACCTGGAGTGTTTCTATTCCAAAAATCCAGATCACACTCATTGATGAAATAAGTGGTGTCCCGCGAACCATCAACATGTGCCATGCACTCTTGAAGTGCCTCATGAAGAAGAAGAGGATATTAACTCCCTTGTGTGAAGAAGATACCACAAAACACATGATAGTTTTATCCAACCCCTCGCAATGTATTTCTGAAGAAAATCCCACAGCTACACAATTGGTGAAATCACACAATTGTTTTGATTTGTGAAGAAAGTTCCACACACTGCCCTCTCGATTCTATGAAGGATATTCATGTGCAATGGTTGAATAGGAATGAGACTCGTGGGCCATTTTGGTTTCACAACAAAATGTGAGAACACCCTCTTTTTTACATGTTTATATTCTATTGTTTTCAGGGGTACAAGTTTTGGTGGAGAAAGATGGGGTAGAACATGTTGTATGCACCCATGTTCATTGTTTGAGGAAGCTTGAGGCCTTGAAGAATGATTTTTTCACAATGTAAGGGTTATACCCATTCGATTTTAATGATTCATACATATATACCTAAATAAACACCCAAACTAAGTGAAAGAGAAGAAAAGAAGAGATAGATAAGAAGAGGCCAAGTGTGTGTTTTCTCAAAGTATCATACCCATTAGGGTTCTCACACAAAAAGAGGAAGAGGTGAATGCATGAATTCTTTCATGCACGTGCACATGTAAAGTGACCTAAATAAAGAACCAAAAACATGTTTTTTCACATGTGAAAATAAGAAGAAGAAAGAAAGGGATGAAATGGTTCATCTTAATGCAATAGTCATGTTCACATGCAATGACAAACAAGAGAGAAACATTGTTTTAGATAATGCCAAGTGAACTTATCTTCATTTCTTAAATAATTTCATTGGTGTATGTGATTATAGCCAAGAAGAGAGAATAAGTGTTAGTGTAGTTGGTTGTTGCAATGAGCAGAAGAAACAAGAAGTCTAGTGCAGTTGGTGTTTCTACTAGAGAAGAAGAGAAAGAAAGAATGAAATATTTCTTGCCTGCTTCATTACGAGTAATCAAGTAAAGGGAAATAAATAAGACCAGGAGTAGAACCTACCTTTTATAGAAGGAAGATGATTGTATCTATAGGCATTATAAAGAACAAGCAATAAGCTGTATGTTAGACAAGGCTATCACCAGTACATGGAATATTATTGTTTCCCACCTCCCTACAAATTGTAGGGAGTCACACTGGCTAGAGGATTGTTTTCCTAGAAATTCTACTGTAACAAAATATTACATTATATTTGGGAAACCATGCACTGGTCAACCCCATTCATGGAAAGGACCTAGCTACTCTTATTGAGTGGTGAACCATATAAAAATATCATGTGCATATTTTTACTGCTTTATATTATTTCATGCGATAAGGAAAAGAGAATAAAAGAATCAATATCTTAATAAGTCAAGAGGTACATGGATAAAAAGTTTTAATTGGTTTCAAATGTCCCCAATAATAATTCACCCCCTCTCGGTGTTAGATATATCCCAAACCAGTCCTCTCATGGGATGATGATTTATATTTTGATTATAGATGGGGATTATAAATAATTAAACATAATGGTTTCACATTGTAGATAGGATTATAACACCATGAAGACGATTATAATATGAAGAATCCAATAAAGATCGTATTATTACTTTGAGGTGGTTCAACATCATTGGAATGAAAGTAAACTTGTGGTGACTATTAAATTCAGAGATATTGAAACCCATTCAATAACATTATGTATTTATCTTTGGAAACTATATTATAATAAACTAAAAAATCAAACATATCATGAAAATAATCCTGGTGGATAAAATATGATTTATTCATGCTAGGATAGGTTTTTTTACCTTTCAAGAATAAATGGTTGTCCAAGATAAGTATTTTTTCAATACGTTTTAAGAAAGACTTCACTAGTTAATATTGGTAATCCGAGTGATTGAAATACAATATCAATAATGGGATTATCATCAACCAATTTGGTAAAATTTATATCTATAAAATATTAATAATATAAAAGAGTAATTCAAAGAAAACTGAACATCAAATGTTATGCTTTAGATTAGGCAGATTCAAACCGTGGAGTGAAATAAATAGATCCTAAGAGTCTAATGATTCAAGAAACAAGAGATCAACATTAAGGTTTTCAAAGAAATGAAAAGGAAAACTAATTGCAGTTTTAAACTAAATTCCAGATGAACAAGTTCTTAAAGTGTTCATGATATTTTGATTATATTAATCTTAAGGATTGAGAGTAATATAACCACCATATTTTAATGAATTATCACATACTCTAGTGATATTACTCATCGAGTTATAAAATACCCTTATGTTGGTAAGAGTTTGATAAATTGATGGGATGTTGTGAGCTAGGAAACAAATCAATGAATATGATGATACCTCCTTATTAACATGTAAACTATAATTCATTCATTTTGAACAAAATATTAATAATACTAAATAAAATCAACCTAAATATTACGTACATAATTTCTGAATAAACCTTGAACAACTTATATATCACTTGTGTTATTAATCATTTTGGTGCATTCAGTTACAGGTGATATTTTATAAATGAGTGGGTCAAATTATAAAAAATAAAATGATCTATTATTAAGAGAAGAAATTCTAAAATAAAAACTTGTAATTAAACCATCCCTGAATGGAACAACCTATCATGATTTATCCCCACTGAAACCCCTTCTAGGCCTATAGAGAAGGAAAGAGTTACCCATAATTATTTCCTCCAATAGGCCTCTATTGGAAACTATCATTGAGGTTATTAAGTATATATATGAGATTCATTACCCTCATAAGATCCTAGAAATAATAAAACAACCATTAATCAACACTAGAGAGTTCGTTTTCCATAATATATGATCAAAAAACAATGTTTTAGGCATATATGAAGTAAAAAATAATCAATATACTCATGAAAAAAGAGTTCCAAAGAACTGAATCATCTAAAAAATACATCCAAGCTACATAAATTGTATCTTCATTTGAAATTGTTCTATCTTCTATAAAATTGAAAATATTTCACTATTTATTTAATTTATAAAAATCAGTATGATCATATACTAAAGAAAATAAACATCAATCAAAATTAAATATTCAAGAGTAAAAAGTTAAATATCAAAAACCAAACATAAGAAAAAATATGACTAGAAAATTTTATATAATGTTCTAACATAGAGCTCCATGTTCAAAAATACTCTCATAATATACACCCTCTCCTATAATTTACCCTTCTAATCCTATTCATAAGAACCCTATAAATTCCATCACCTATAACAGGTAATAATCCACTACCCCATAACCATCATCGTTAACCACATATTCACATTTAAAACTCCACAATGGTAATGATACATAAACATGAATGGCACAGACCTCAATTTCATCCACACCCATGTGTGCCCTCCTCTAAAATCACATCTCTGTATACACCATGTGAACTGAGAATCACAATAAGGTATCATTCTCATTCAGTAAATCAACATCGTCGCCACCTCCTAAAATTCATAAACCTACCCCACCCCCATTTCCCATTGTTCAACACCATGTAGAGTATTCCATTGAATCATATACATTATAATCAACAGTTTTTGGGAAAGAATATATCGTAAAGGTTGATACAATCACTAGATTATTGAACCTTGACTTCACAGGAAATTAGTATCATTATATATTTCAATGCTGTGGAATTTTGATAACTAGTTAATTTATACTTGTGTTATAGTATAGAAATTTGGAATTCATGTAACACCCCATTCACCACTAAAAATGAATCACACACGAAAAAACATGCGATGAATGGGAAATCAAAAATGGAACAATTTTTTAAAATTTATTATAAATCCATCCTATATTCATGGGCGAATATTAAAATGATTTTTTTAGTACTAAAAGAAGAATACTTATTAACATTTTCCCTAATTAATCCATCATTTCAAATTCAGGATATATTGTAGTACAGTAAAAACATCAACTGCTGGTCCCAACTCTTTATATAGAGGTTCTTTTTAGTCAAAAATTAACATTTCCCATCAATATTTTACAGCATCCATCCGTTTACACCATAATTTTTTGGAGATTTATACGGAAATAACAAAAGATGTAGAATATTTTTCACCAGAACAAAATACTAATATGAACACAAAAAATCAAATCATTGTGAACACATGATAGTCTTTACTATAAGATTAAGGTTTCTACATCCAATGATCTGTCAGTTTTGAATAAAAATGATGATTTATTAACATCTAGTGACTGAACAGATGATGAATTAAAGAAAAAAAGATCCCAACGATAAACCACCTTGAAATAATTTCAAGGAACCCCATGAACATCCAATTACACCATTATAAAATTTCCATTCTTATTATACATTAATTATAGTATTCCTCACCCTTATCATAATCAGCAAAGCCCCATTGAGGCACAAAACTACCAAAAGTTATCTTTAAATAAAACTATTAGGAATATTTCCGTTGAAATTTTCTTCTATATGAAAATTTATATTTCAAACTCATTCTCATCCACAACCATCCAAATGAAATTGAATTTTAGGTAAAAAAATCATTCGTTTATGAAATGAAAAATTCTTATAAAGATAAGTATCACTATAACTGTCACAAAATAACATTATTATTTCTAATTAATTACCAAACTCCATTATAATGTGAATTAAAAATATCAAATCCTTCCCAACCTCGATAGTTATTGCATTAATTTATTCAGTCTTAAACAAATTAACTACTGAATATAGTCTTGACATCTAACTGATTTTCATTCCACAAAATTTAAACAAAAAACGTGTTTTGTTTTTTGCAGGGTTGAAATGATCAACAAAATCAATATTGATAAAACATTGTAGAGGTCCATAAATCCTATATCATAGTGCTAACTCAATCGATCCAATATTGTATTGGATTATTAACTACATATATTCCCATTTTTTCATTCAAGGTTTACATGTGAAATGACTTACAACTCCCATATAATTGCAATGTACTTTCTTGTACAAACCATCACATGAATCGAGATTCCAATATATAGTGAAAATGGTTATTACTTTATATTATATATATATAATAATATTTTCTCGGTGTATGGACCATGGATAATGTGACATTTCTACAAAGGGGAGTTCTAAAATATTTACATCTGTTCATTAGAAAAAATTCAATGATCTTTCATATGTAATCATTCTGGGACAAAACCAGAATAATGAATTTCCAATCCCTCTCTATCCTCATCCCCAAGAATTTATTAGGTTCTCTATGATCCTTTATTTAAAATATTTTTTAAAACATACACTATTTGTCCATAAACTGTTAAATTTTTTATCCATCTAGTAAAATGTTATCTATATTGTTTTGGAAATTTTCTCACTTCAAGCGTTCTAAAATTTTATAGAAACAGTGATTGGAATCACTAAATGTGAATCACTATACTTTCATTAATTCATCTTTCATCTTATTCAACTATCAATTTTCTTATTTCAATCCATAAATATTTTAGTTTTTTCAAATGGGTTCTTCCATATGATGGTGTTCAGTCCCCATTGAATGCTTCATATATATCTCCACTGCTCTGTCACCAAGAAGAAATGTAGTCTTCATATACATCTTCCATAGGTGTAGACCATTGAATGAATAAATTATTAGAAATATATAGATATTAATATACATTATTATCAATGAATATTTTTATTATAAAATATTTTTTCCTTATAGGTGAATCCTTTAACCATCAGCCATGCTATATACCTTCTTTATTCACAAGCTCATTCATTCATGTGATAGACAAATTTGTTCTCTAGTTTTCATTTCTGTTTGTATGGTTCTTTAAACTCCCATGTTCACTTAAAATCTATGGAATTAAATTCATCTCCCATATTTGAATCTAATTTAATTGAGTCACTATGTTTTTTTGTATCTTATATAAATTCATGTTCCCTATCATAAGAGATAAGTAATAAGTTCATCTCAACTCCATAACACTAGAATAGTAATCTCACAACAAAATATTCTTTCCTAGATGTTTATATATTAATAGGAACATCAATTTAATTTGTTTGAACATTTTATTCTCTGGTAGATAATCATTATTATACTAGATAATTTCCTCATACTTTTATAATTTTCAATCATTCTTGTATATATTTTATTATAGTAATTTTAGATTCAATTTATCTATTATCTAGTATCACAATTATTTGTGATTTTCTAGTGTGATTATATAGAAAAAAATTAATCTTCAGAAGTTGACATATTTTCATCAACTTATTATCTTGCCATGTCATGATCCCTCCATAGGCTCTGTTCAGGGAAGATTACATAAAAAAATATGAGAATATACTGTTGATCATCACTCTATAGTGGATATCAAAACTCTTGTTTTCTTTAAGATGTGTAGAAATAGGATTTTTACTTGTCCTCTAGCTTATCTATGTACTTTTCATCAATAATATAATAAGAAGTGATACCAAATATTATGAGTTATGAATCCTATGACAGATTATCATTTCAAAGTTATAATTGATCTTATTTCAAAGGATGAACTATTATTGGCCTTATTTTTTCGTGTAAATTTATACCTCCTAGGTGGATTTGGGAAAACCATAGTGAACATATATGAATCTATCCATCATAATCAATGTCTGGTTCGTCATCTCCACTACTCCCCAAAGTTGTGGAATTCTAGGTAATATTTCCTAAATATTGAATCCTATCATCTAATTATTTTGCTAGATGTTTATTTTTTTATTCAACACCATTATCAGATCATTACCACTTCAATTTCTAACAAATTTCCATCTCTATCATGGATTTCCACTATACAATTTCATTAATCAGACTAGATTATTTTTTCAGAAAAAAAGCCCATAACATCCTCATGGAATTGTCAACTAATGTGAAAAAAAATATCATGATCTTTCATCATATTTAACTAATGTAGGTCTCTATATATCAATGTAAATAGGTTCTATCTTATGATCTCTTCTCTTTAGTCCATTAATATTGAATGAAGCCCTATTTTTGTTCCAATCATGGAGCCCTCAAAAATAATGATAGATTTATGATCAATCTTCATAATGGTCAACCCTAGAAAAACCCTCATATAATTATTATAAAGGTGACTTGACATGAAATTTCAAACCTCCAAATTTTCACAAGATGAAATTCAATCCATTACACTCTTATCTGGGACTCCATTCAAATTAATGGTTTTTCCTTAACTTCTCATGGCATCATCAGGGATCCTTCAATAACTTTCTAGAATCCATTTCTAAATGTAGTTATAAATCATTCATTATCCAATCACACAACTTAAATAAGATTAATCTAAAGATATGGCATGTGTATCAATCCTTTTGATGGAAGAATAGTCAAATTCTATATCAGGAATTTTACATCTATTTTTCTAACCACATACAAGTTATCATTGTCTCCCATAAAAATATTCGCAAGGGATTTCAGATATATATCATATCTATAGTCTCTAATATTTCAATAATTTGAAGGATTTACCATAGTAAACTACCCATTTATCCATTAGGTAATATATATTTATTGGTAAGTCTCTAACATATTTTATTACATTAATGGAATATTGAAATCAATAAATAATCATTACATTATCTCCCTTGTTATTTCTATTGCTACTCTGAAGATATCCTATATTGGCACAATGAAATAAATTATTTCCTAGATCCCTATACTTTTCATGACTCATATCTCTAGTATTATATTTCAAAATTTCATGATTATTTTTATGAGGTGAGTGTCCCCTTTTGTTTGTAGTCAATGTGCTATCAGAATGTTCAAGGACCTATCTTTTCCCACTCTCCTCATTAATGATTAAAATTATAGTAATATAAAAAATTAAGATTTAACTTTACATGGTAATTACATACTGAAATTACCATTCCATCCCATTATTCCAATAAAAATGAACATAGTAGAGTATCCCACACAACGTCTATGAAAGTCAAATTCATTGATTCATGCTTACATTACCTCCAACGTCCTGAAGAACATCAAAAAATTTTATTATAAAAGATAAAACACCCTTTTAATGGATGACGGGTGTGGAAACCCAAGCAAGACATCATTGAAAAAGGAAAACCACTCGAAAGATAGAAAGAGAAAAACCAGAAAGACATCACAGTATAGCTCCTCCAAGAATTTGAACATGGTGTAGCGTTCCAACATTGCAAGGTTGTTCGGAAATAAAATGTCATGTGTCAAAGCACAGGCCCAATCCGATGGCTGATACCATTCCCTCTCAAACAACCAAATCCAAAAAAACCATGCATGGATGAACCACCGGCTCTAAAACCACTTCAGGAGTATGTTTCTTGAAGTCGGGTCCGGTATCACAAACTCCCCACATTAAAAACTCAAACCGTCCAAACACCCAACAACTACTATCAAAGAAAACACTCAAGAAATCACACAAACATCAATCCAGCATCCCTAGAATTCTATCAGATTTTCCAATACAGAATCATCACCAACAAGGGAGCCTCTTCCATCCATCCACCTCCGAGAAATCCAAAACTGAAAAAGCAACATGTTGCTTTAAATGTTGATTTCAGGGAGGACACACGACATTCCAATGTTGAAAAACAAGAAATCACCACAAATCCCCTTCCGCCATTAGTTCATCACACTAAAAACCATCAAAATTGCTTCCAAAGAGAAAATCCTAGGAAAACAGATTCAGAACGCGCAGAACCAAAGCCAAAATGCATGGTCAACAAGAAAATCATCAATCCTTGTTGGCCAGAGGAGCATAGACAACCATCTCGCAACACAAAACAACAATATTCCTAGAGAGATTAATCCAAAGAAAACTGACACAAAACCGTAGAAATCGAATCAATGGCAGTAGGCAAACCCAAAAATGAGAAAGAAGAAAAAGGTCGAGAGAGAGAACCCATCACCATTCCTGGATGTGATAGGTCAACCAAATATATCTTGTCACCACCAACCGCCAGACCGCAGAAGACCACCATGAGCCTTCGAATCATACAATCCTTCTTATCATAACCACATCCCTCAAGCTTCGACAAACTAGGATCACATTGCACTATGAGAAATCGCGATCTCATGAACACTGCAAAATAGATGTTTTATATTCTTATATAATTGATAGTTCTCATTGTTCATATTCTAAAAACCAATTTCTATTCCATTAAACTGACTAATCCTAAATTCTACTTTATTACAAAAAAACAAAATGATTGTATAATCGATAGAAATTCAATATTACAATAATGTATGTTATAAGGTTACATGAGTTTCAAAGGGTCTCCAAACCAAGTACCCATCTATACCACTTATTGAGAAATAAGATGTTAGAAATTTCAATGAAACCACAAGATGATTGTCCATTGAGTTCAAAAACAATCATATCCAAAAAAAATATTGATATAAAATTTCAACAAATTTATTTCCCTTTCATATTAAAACTACTATATTGATTATCTCAAGAAGTTCCCTAATCACAACTCTAAATCTGAATCAAAAATATTAAGTATATAAATAATGAGGATAAAAAGAACGAATACTAGTTTTATGTGGTTTAGACTTTTTTCTTACATCCATAGGATAAAATATCCAAAAAATTTATATTATAGAAAGAACTATATATAAAAAAATTTAAGCAAGTAAGAAATCATTACACATTATAATCCATTAATTCACATAATTGTTCAACCAATATATCCATCAAACTAGTTGATATGCTAATCATCTTTAAAAAACAAGTACATGCATGATTTGTTTAATTTTTTCAATGATTTGGTAGTTTGTATTATAAGTTGATGTTTTTTATGATATTTATCTGTAAAGAATTAATAAAATTACTGGATTATATACATTTAATGAGTGATCTTTCAAGGACATGAAGAAAATTATGTGATCTTAATAGTTCCTTATACGGAATAAAAATACATCATGTGCCTCCTCATCAATACACCATTGGATTATATATATATATATCATTTAAATACTCGTTAATCTTTCATATAATCCATAAGTACATCATGTAAAAATTCAACAATACCCTTGTACTGTCTTCCAATACATAACGTATCTCCTAATCAATACCATATTTAGAATTATATTACATCATGTGAATCCTCATTACTACCCCATAGTAACTTCTAGTACATCATGTGTCACCTCTTTAAATATCTTATAATGTATTCCACATTACCTCAATCAAAAAATCAAGCTATTATATCTCATATGATATCTTCTACCTCAAGACATCATGGCCTAAAAATTTCAACCTCTTAAATTCTCCCTTCCTCTACCTGATTTCCCAAATATAATCCCATAAGCTCATCATGAAAAATTTATAAAAACACATAAAATACAAAAAAAATCATAACAAAACATTATCATTGATAGAACAACCATTCATCAAGATAATAAACTATATTGGTAACAATTTTATATTTTACCAATTATTTCATTTCACATGATTTACTATTTTCCAACCACATTATATTTTTAATTTCATTCATTTACCCATGTTTGTTGAATCTAAAACCCAAATACCATCATATAAAAATAAATTAATGGAATTTCAATAGTAAATAAAAACATCGAAAAAGAAATAATAAATAGAAATATCAAAAAAATAGAATTAAAAACCGTAAAAGGAAAGAATAAAAAGCAGCCATATCATTCTAAATTCCATAAATTTGACATTTTTATCTTACAAATCAAACATTATTTAAAATATAAATTAATAAATTTTATCATCTCTAAATTTTTTAAATTTAATTATTTAAAAATACATAACCTACCCTTCATGAAATCCACATCAACCACCCCATTCATTTATTTCATTTCAGTTGTTACTATCTATTTATTATAAATTTAAATCAGTTTTATTCAAATTCTATCTTTCTTTCATCTTACCTAACATATATTTGACACTGCCACACCATAATTTTCATATAATATTTGGAATTACTCACACTCTCTATTATAATTTATAACTATTATTCCTATCCCATAAACCATTTTACCCATATGATAAACAGACAGATCAAATAACAAATAACATCACATCAATAAAAATAAATGAAAATCAATTTAATTTTCCAATTCTATATTTCATAAATACCAGTAAGATTTATACTTTTATGTTATTGTTCCATTACTGAGGTCAATAATGTATTTGAAAATTCATATATACAAAAGTTTCACAAAATAATGAATTCACCCAACAATAGGATTCATTTCCATAAAACATAAAAACAACTCTTTCTGATAAAATTTACCATAAACATATTTTATAATATTCATAAAATCATTTATTTTACCAACTCCCAACAATAATGATCACCTAATATTATATATCAAAAATATAATGGATAAAATTTGAACTAACCAAGGAAGAGATCACAATATGGTATAAAAGAATATAATTCCATAATATTGAAAATGGGTTTATAAATCCCCAACTACATTTGAGGAATCAACTATAAAACACTAAAATGATTAAGAATAAAAGGTATTGAATAAAAATAAATTAATTAAAACCATGGAACCTAAAAATGAGGTAACATTCCTAAAATCATGATCATATATCATCAAATACTAAAGGAACTCACTACCATAACTATAAAATATAGGAGAACCGAAAATCTAAATTGAAAATAAATATGGGATAATAAAAAAACATCATAGAAAATAGAAAAAATTTAAACTAATATATAGAGGATTATTATACCGAATATAAAGTGTAATTGAATAAATAAAATAATTGGGTTCATCGTGGGTTTTAACTAATTGAATTAGAACTAAACCTAAGGATTCTCGAGCACAAATTTATAGAAGAAACCCAACATGGATTGACAAAAATAAGGTATATATCATCACATTTGTAAATAATATGGTCAAAGTATATCCAAAAAGATCATAATTAAAATTTAATAACTCTTTATATATTTATGAGCATTTTTTACCAAATTAAAATATATTAACCATCATAACACCATGAACTATAGTGAGGTAGATGGTGTTTCAACTCCCTACATTTACACCATGTATACGACCACTATATAGGGAAAATCCCTTGTAATTTAACTCCTCATAATATGATTCAACCCCTATTTTACTTTTACCATCCTCTACAAATGGATAAACCATATAGAATATTGATACTTCATTGAACGTAATTATGAACCAACAGACTTACAATACACCACATCTTGTACTATTGAATAGATGGATTTCCCCTCAATTTAAATTACATTTATTAATGAATTGACCATGTTGAAACACATGGTCACCATTAAATTCTCTATTGCACGTAGAATTTCTTATTTCCCATAGGATAACACACCTGGAAAAATTGCAACCACCATGGGTGTTTTGGCCCTCATGGTGTGCCAATAACAAATAAACATTTTGTATATTTAGTATTAAAAAATTGGACTAATAAAAAATCCAACTGCACTACTATGTCCATCGTTGTGTCATGGTTATCCTACTCAAAAACAATACTCAATCCACCCCCAGTATTTCCACACTATCCTTGGATTCCCTAAACTCTAATTAAATAGAATCTAACATGCCAAATTGGTCCATGTTGTTACATAACCCAATATTATACACTAAAAATATTATTATTAATATTATTATCTACATAATTTTACATAGAAATTTTATAATAGAAAAACAATAGAATGAATGGTGTGGGTATTGTAGTAGAAACAATAGTAGGTACTATTGTAGGAATTGTAGAAGGAACACTAGAATTCAATATAATAGCTCATGAAATTAATCATAAATGGATATTAGGCCCCATTTTTAAGGTATTATATCCCAAATTTTATGTTCATTTACCAATAATTCTTATTCCTTCATGACCTTATGTAATCAAAAGGGGTAATGAGAGGTATGCTACCCCTTTGGAGGAATTTTGTCTTTTGGTCCAACATGCTCTTGTGCAAATGTTTTTGTCATTTAATATGATTTTACAACAAAATAAATACATATATTATCCTTATAATTACGATTATTTTAATATTTAATTACATTAATTTTTGGGGTTCTAATCATAACGGTAAAATACATACACTCACACAACCAAATTGGATCTAGCCGCCATCCCCTTTAAAGTGTTGACTCCCATGTTTTCCATAAGGTAATTTAAATAATTATTCATTATTAATTAATATTATTTTTATATAAAATATAAATAATGGTTTTTATTATTATTATTGACATTGATTTTTTTATCATTATTATATTACCTTGGCTATGGTCGAGTGGTATTTGTTAATGGTACCGTATCTAGAAGATCTTGGAAGAATTCTTAGCCTTTATTTTATCTAACATTCATTACTTGCAAGGTTTTATTCATATGTAACCATGACATTGGGGAATACTATAATGGATATTAGTCTTTGTTTTTATTCATTATACCCAATTAAAAGTTAGAATTATTTTTGTGTGGATGTTCCACATTGTTGTTGAGGAGGTGAGGGAGACACACACTTGTAGGAGGAGATCAGTCTTCAGGCAGAAGGGGGTGTTTCCCAAGTAGTTTTGAATGATGTTTGGAATGTTTGATTTATATTTTCAATGTTATGGAAAGAGAATCATAACGTTTTGAATTAATGAAAATTCTTGTCGACCTCATGCAGAATATGGGGTTGAGTCATTAAATCATATTCTCAAGTTGTACAAGGAATGAGGGGATATATGATCAATAATATTTTTCAATGACGAAGTAATATTTATGGTGAAAATAGGAATATTTCTTCAACCAAAGAATATGTATGATCATATATTGTATTTTTTATGAGGATAAATATGCTTGCACACATGATGATAGGGAAATGGTAGATGGAAATGATTACACTAGTGGGAAGTATCTTGTATAAGCTTCCAGTGACAGATGCACTGATGGTTTAAGTAAATTAAAATGGGATGGGGTCAATAGTATAAGGGAAGCTATTACACATACAAAATATTTACGAAAATCTATAGTATAGATGTGGGGATAGTATTTGTTAACATGGGAGATAGAGAGGGGATTGAATATAAGAACATTTGTGGTCATCTCTAGTGGAGACTAAAAAATAAGTGAAAAGATACACATGATAGGAAAAAGATGCGGGAAATACTAGGGAGGATAGTTTGAGTCAATGCACATGTTATGTGGGAAATGTAAAAAATATATGGTTGTGAATATGTTAGGTGTTTCACTTCTGGTTGAGGGAGTGTATAATTACATCTCAATATATACTGCACATGTAGGTTGATACATAAAATAAGGGATAACCCTTGGACCCTGAAAGGTATTTGAACCTGTAATTTACTATGTCTGAATAGAACTTCTCAATTCAAAAGGTAACTGATTGTTCTGGTTTGTGGCTTTTTATTTTAAATTTATTATATTTTATGATTTGTTATTAGGATTAGAACACCATAAGGGAGGTGTTATTTATTTGAAAGGAGGACTGGGTGTCCTCTTAGTGGGCTCATAAGAGCTCAGAAATGATTTGTGTCACTACTACACCCAAACATATCAAAATTCCAACAACTAGGTTGTGAGGGTATTTAAGCGTCAAAATAACATTTATTCCCCCTTAATGTTTAAAGACGAAAATACCTACTACTTACTCTTCTTATGTCATATACAAAAGGAGTTATCCCCCTTTTTCCATCATTCAATCACCCTCATGGGAGGGAGTATATTATCTAAAAAATAGATTTGAGGTATAATTCTTCATAGGGTAACCACCCTTCTTTTCATCATCCATTTATTCTAATTTTTTATCATCATCATAGACCTAATGATAATTTTTTCATTTATAAATTAAATTTATATTAATTTTTTTTATTTCATATGATAAAATAACATTCATATATCACTAAATACATTGGTCAGTATACTAAAATGTTGGTTTTTCTTTACTATGTTTTGTACTCATGCACTACTCGGGCTGCCACAACACTTGGGTGCCGGAGAAGATGTTCACTTTTTTGTAATTCGAGGTTTGGGCTGACACTTGGGATATCATAATCACATGGGATATCTAAAAAGAGAACATGGATTTTGGGATGATTTATTCCTGAAGGATGTTTGGGATCCACCTTCAATATTTTATTTTATTCAATTTTATATGTGGGGTCAGCTCTGTAAGTGACCATTGTAGTGTAATTTTACAACTCTTTAAGGAATATTATTATTTCATTGGTTATTAGGTATCTGTTATACTCTGATAATTTTAAGATATATTTTATCTAGTTCTTCATTTTTCATTTCCCACTATGATACATGGGGTATAAACTCCCCATAGTGCACCCTAGATTCTCATTGTAAATTGTAAACTTTGGGTTTACGGGGCAGTGAACAAGAGGAATATTAGAGACCATCATTCTATATCTCGTTCGATAGTTTAGGATAATGTAATATTACAATGTGGTGTGAAATATATTTTTAATATTTTCCTTAAGTTTTTTATATCTGGTAGATGGGTGAAATAAGAATTTGTCAGTGCCTGTGATGGATATCGGGCAGGTGTTTCATGGGAACATATTTTGTTTTTAGGTCTATGGTACTATGTTTTGGATTATTATCATGCTTTCTGATGTTATGGTGGTATGTAAATGTCCCCATGAGGGAAACAAATCTGTTCTCTATTTTTTTTACCTATTATGGATTTATATCTATTTCAATTTTTTTAAAAGGCCACTAGTTTTATTTTTCATCTTATCTAATAGATAAATGGCGAATATTGTGCATCATATTGGGAATGTGTGATTAAGATGACATATATTAATTATAAAAGTGTGATTTTATGAAGAGTGAGGATTATTATCTGAATTTTTCAACAATTTATCAATATAAATTTTCTCATTTAAATTGTAGATGGAATTCTAAACAGATGGGATTAACTATATATATATATCTCTTATTGGTTCTAGGTCAGGTTCATCTATGATGAGATTGGACTTTCTTGCACCCCATTCACTGTCAGGGTACCCGGGTGCACATGGCTGGAGTAGTGGTCGGGCATGACTGGATTTGGGTATGAGCTGCTTTCCTAACCTAGTTGAGCTGACGTTCCATTTTGGCAGGTATTGGGTTCCTGCTTTCTGCTTCCATTTTCCGAATATATAGAATAGACGGTCCTGCTTTCACTCCATGCTATCGCCTTTTCCAGTTGAGCGTGTCATAGGCCATGTGAATAAAAGGTTTAGTGACCCTGGTGGGTCAGTTTGGATTTGGATTTTAGATGATAAAGTCATTATTGGTTATTGTTGATTATATTTGTTCATTTAATGTTACTGTACCATCCTATATGGTTTTTTCCAACATAAAATAGATTGTCAGTCAATTCTACCGAAATTCAGGTGTGGGTTTCCCGTTGTATATATATTCTAGGATGATGTCATTTTTTATAGTAAGAGACCGCAAATCAGACATGATCCTCCAAGGTGTAGTCTGATGTGAATATTCAATAAGAGGATGTGTTCCCTAGTTGTTGGTGATGGTCATCATGTGTAATTTCTATATATTGTACCATTTAGATTGTATTTTGTTTATGTGATATATTATATGTGGATTGATATGGGATAATGGATGACACTGCATGGGTTATCACATTCTTCAATATTTCATCTATGATATATGTGTTCAAACCTAATGACCTTTATGTGATAGTTTATGGAGCTTTAGGAAATGGAGGGAGTACTAAAGTCTCATATTTTGGACTTGGACTGTAGTGAGTCATTATTGGTCTAATCAATGATGACATGTCTATTGGGTATCCTAGAATAGTGTTTTATTTAGTAATGAGAATCTTGGTTAAGTTCTTGCATTTCAGATCGATGCATTTAACATTATTGTAGTTCACATAATATACCGGTTGATGCCTTGGGTTTATGCTCACGCACCTTGAGTAAATAAGTATTAAGGTATAGCTTTGATAGACAGGACCAGGGTGATTTCTAGACCTATCTGTTTTTTTTTGCACCTTATCAGCATAATGAGACTATGGGTAGATGCTCTTAACTAAAATAGAACATGGTGGAAGCTAAAGATGTGGTTTTATTAACACTCAATCATTCCTTAGAGTATGGAAGGAAACGTATAGTGTAAAAATAATTCATGTTACAGTCAGTCGTGAGATGGATCATTTCATGGAAGGGATGTCTTATTTTGAATATGAGTTTTTGGGGAGTTGTTTGTTCTTCAATAATGATGTTCCATAGATCGTCATTATCATGGCCTTGGTTTCTTCAACAAATAGGACACTATGACCGGTTATATATTTTGGTCGTAAAGTAGAATAACCCGGTTATGATTACTGAGTTAGATTCACCATGAACTAATTACATTTTGTGTCATTAAGGTATGGAATCAGAGATGATAATAAATAGGATGAGGAATAAAGGATATTTTATGGGTTTATTATGGTACAGGTATCCTAATTACCTCATGACAGTCCGCTGAGAAGAGAGAAACTCAAAGAAATATGCTAATAAAGAAGGGTGTGTTAGTCCAGGTGGTGGGAAATACGTAATTAGTTGGTTGAGTGGGGGAACCATATTATGACCTATGTATTATATTATTTAATGGGTTAGATACATGTGTATCATGGTCTGGTTTTAATTACAGTAATAAAATTCGTCACATTTTAGTGAATGAGTTTGGCCACTCTAGTCATTAAGCACATTTATGGATGGGGTGTGGGCCAAACTGGTGGCAAACCTATTTAGGTAGTAAGGTGATAAGAGTTCTACTTAGGTTGGTATTTGAATATTAGTCATGATCATGTGGCCCTAAAATTATTGGGGACATGGGAGGGGGATTGGTCATTTGATGGAAATTTTGTTATTTGAATGTTGTATGACATGAGTTTTATTAGATTCCTCAAGTAATACAATGTATGAATTCAGACAAACTAAAAGGTGAATAATGAGTGTGGGTGGAAGTTTTGGAATGGATTATAATAATCGTTCATGTTATTAGATATTATATGATTTAATACATGTGTTAGGGCCTAATGATGAATTTGAGAGATTTATGATCTGATTGTGGTATAAAAATAGGGATTCGGGCATAAACATAGATGAGTGTTTTCAATTTTCGAGTCATATCTCATGGAAAAAGGACACCAGAATCAGATAGTGTAACATCATCATTCGGCGAAGGCAATAATTTTCAAGATGTTTCTCTAGAGTATGATCTACTGTTATTCTCATGTATAATTGAGTGTGGTCAGATTATAATAACATTTGGCACGTCATTGGGATATGATGGGAGTGTTTGGTCTTTAAGTAGGAATTTTAAGGTAATGGCTAGGGTTCTCATGTTATTAATTTAAATTGAAGGAATATTCATTCAGAATTAGAATTCAAAAATTAAAATGGATTTTTTGGTGGATAGATTGTTTCATATATGTATGTAAGTGACAATTTGGGAACCGTTATATGTGTTTATTTGGAATTTAATTATCGTATTACATTAGGTAATTCCAATGGTATAAGTCTCAATGTATCTTTATTAGGGGTAACATCCATTTTCATGTATTGGAGTGTTCCATGGGCCTAGTGATGTTTTGGATGAGTATGGTGACACTGTTTGGGTATTTTTCTGATCATTCCAGGCGATGACTCCCCCTTAATGAACTATATGATGAAACAACTACATATCTACAAAGAGGGGCTCGAGAGAGGGAGAGAGTTGTCTTAGTGTTTAATTTGTAGTTTATAAATTTGGATCATATTTTGGTGGATCTAGAACCACATGTTTGAGGTTGTTCCTTGGATATGTTGTGGGTGTTCCTCAATGGGACACAATGATTTGAGAAGAATTCAGGGCCACAATAATTGAAGATGTTTAGTTTGATGACCACTGAGGGTTCTTGGGTATTCTAATGATATGGTTGATAGCTTGAAAATTCCAATGCTCATATTGACGGTCGAAATTGAAAATTATTTCGATGGTTAAAGTAAGTGGCCCTGTAAAGTATTTTTTGATATTCATATTCAATTTTTATGTCTTGTAAAACATTATGGTAGGTATATTTACATGAATATAGGATCAAGAGACATATTAAAGGGGCTCATATGAGCCATTTAAGGGGTCGGGTAACAAATTAAATGAAAACTATAGCAGTTCGACTGGCTAGATAGTGGTGGTATTAAAGATTCATAATGACCCTTACGCCCCTACAGTTTAAGGGTAACATCCCCCTCTATTATCATCCTTGAAAACCCATTAAATGTGTTCTACAACCCTTCCCCCCCCCCTCCATAGATCACCCTATATGGAGGGGTTTTGGTTGCTTCAAATGTTGATTACCTATATAATTTCACATATTGTAGCCTCCATTATTCTCACTCTCCCTTGTTTCTATTTTATTGTCCCTACCATATTATGTTTATTAGATTCTACTAGATTTAGGTGGAATCATCCATGAATGATGGGGAATTTATTATTTTTATAAAGTTGGTGTCTTGGGACAGCATCTTCATGCGCTGGCTCATTGATTCGACTGAGGAATGATGCATCATAAAATTTTTATTGGTATCTTAGATAAAATTATCCTAAAATTCAATTTTTTTTGTTTTCAATTTTTTTTTTCACTCATCATTGGAATAGGGATGTGACACCGAATATTTGGTTTTTTTTTGTGTAATACTATATTGTGAATTTACCCGTTGAGTTATCCAACATTAGACTCACATTAATTTTGGTTATTTTATTAATTACAATTTTTATAATAAAAAAATTAGTGGAGTAAAGTTTGAAATTAGAGCTTTATTAGTTGAATAATGAGAAATCGATATTGCATGGATTATATGAGGTTTGGAAGCTACTAACAGCTCAAGAAAAAAAATGAAAATCTTAATTTTAGGTAAGTGGTCTCATTTACTAAACCTTTGGAATTTGATTTTTTTTATATTTCATATAAATGCTCTGGAATTTTGATAAGTGAGATACACCAATTTAATTAAATAAAAAATGATTTTTAAAATATTTGAAATTTTAATACCAAGTGAATGATACACAAGGATCACAAAAAACCAAAGTGATAAATATGGATGCCCAATTTATCTGTGTCTAAGTCTGATAAATTTGAGATATCAGGTGGCCACTATACAGCTAGGGAGTTGATGTCAGAATAATGAGACGATTATTACTATGTGTTTGGTTTTTAGACAACTAAATGCATTAGGAGAGGTATAACATGAGATTATAGTACATGTAGGCCATACAAGACCTAAATTTTGTGATTTTGAAATAATTAGTCTTATTATAAGTATTGTGGGATGAGTTATCCTCTCACAAAAATTGTGACCAAGCATATGAGGATAAACTGCGGCTAGACTGAAATCGGCTTTGGTGAGAAACCCAAAACTAATCTACCTTGATAAATATATAAGTTTTTTTCCATCTCATGATTATTTACTAAATTTTGGGACCTAAGGTAGTTGGAAAGTTCACTCTACTCTATTGATGGTGATGGAGGACACTATGTCATTGGGGCATTGAGAGTTGACCTGAGTCTAAAACTGAGGTAGAGGACAAAAGTGGGGGTGCCTATATTATATTAAGAATAAAGGGGGTCCTAAAGGGTTCTCTAATGAAATATCAACACTTATTAGGTTAATGTTTCAAGGTGGAAGTTGCTAACATATCATCCATAGTGGAGTGGTTGGATTGATGGCCTATGTATAGTGGTTTTCTGTTCCAGTGTTTTGGCATACTTTTTGTTTCTTTACCTATGGTTGTTTATAGAATGTACCCTGATGGTAGATGTAAAATGTTGGTGCCTATATATATGAGGATTCTAGTGCATATATTTAATTCTATGATTTATATTTTCCATATGGATAGTGTCATCCTAGGTCATAGAGATCATTGATTATAGCTTCCTCACCTTAAGATATTGGTTTATGGTTGAGATAACATGGAATATGAGATTGTATGTTTATAATATCATGGTAACTGACACAAGGGTCATGATAACAGAATTCATTTTATCTAGAATAAGACCTTGGATTATGGTTATGTATAGGACTTTTGCCGATAGATACATGGATGATCATCGTAGGGTCGATCTCCCCTGTATTTCGATCTAGGATTTTTGAATTGTCGTGGGATAAGAATCCATAGTCATGGAGATTGGTTGGGGGTGCCATGATACTGGGACCCGAATATTATTTCAGAGTCACAGTCAGCATGGTCTTATCAGTGAAACCCCATCACCGGTATATGTAGGTGTGGTCTATCAGGGTAATTGACTAGAAGTTAGATATTTTATTATTTATTTATTTATTTATTTGGTATTTTATGTTAATTTTAATTGAGAACATCACATGAACATATCCCTCAATATATTAGTTTTCATAATACAATTTTAGTGATTTCCTATTGAATTTTGTACTCACACCCTTCTCAGATCACCCCTACACTTATGTGTCAGATCAAAAGTTCACTTGGTTATAGACATAAGTTTAGGTTGAGGCCTAGGATGAAATGATTGAGTAGGAAACATATACATATAAAGGAATATTTACATATGATATGACTCAATTATTTCATAGATCCAATGTATTTGTTCTCCTTCTTTCTAATATTTATACGGGGTTGTCCCAAGTGATGTTTGTTTATTTACTACTCCTCGTGTAATGTGATTTTTAGTTTGGATGTTTTCTTATCCTCTATAAAATATAGTTTTTAAGATAAATTGTATCTAGTTATATATCCATTATTATGAACTCTGATACATGGTTTATAATCTCCTTACAATACCAACCAACCCCCTCCCATATATTTGAAAGCCTCTGGCATGCTGGGAGACATACTTGTGTTATAGTGGAGACCATTGTTCCCAGAAATGATCAGTGGTATGATAAGGAAGCATGTTATAAGTCCTAATTAATGATGTCTCTTCAATTCAAATAACAATTTAGGACTTCAAGACAATATATTAATTATATTGTATTGAAGAAAAATCTAATCCCTTGAGCTAGTGAAAACCAATTTTCTTTGCGTCTAATAAGTGAACACCATTTAGCCAGAACAAATTTAGTCATTTGAAAATGAAATATAATCATTGAGGATTGTAAAATTATAATGGGTCATCTATGGATTTGGAAAAACTTATAAGGGGTTGTGGTTTTTCATTAGTATACCCCATATTTTTTGAGTTGATTGTGTTTCTTGTAACATCCATTAACAAAATAATTTTTAGTAATTATTAATTATTATTAATAATAATTATTAAATACATTATTGATAATAAATTAAATATTATTATTTATTAACATTTCAAATTTTAAATATTATAATTTATGTAATAGTTAATAGGTAAATTATTAATATTTTATAATAAATAATTATAATTATATTAATTATATCCAAAACAGACTTTATAATACTTCTCAAAATATTAATGATTGTTTTATTTACTATGATTATTATGAATACAAAAATTATTTAATAATTACTTTTTTGATTATTAACTTCTTTTTAAATACTTTTTTAAATAATAATGAATAATATGCTTGTTATTGACATATTATTACTATTATTATAAAAATAATTTTTATATGTAATAATTTTTTTATATTTTGATTATTATATTGAAAACTAAATTAAATTTTAATCCTATTATAATATATTTTAAAAAACAGTGACATCCCTTATCAGCACCATTAAAAAGCACTGATAAATAATGTCATTTATCTGTGAATATGATAGATTTCATAATGGTGTGTATGTATAACTCCATTTTTAACACTGATAGTGTATTAAACACAGAAAAAACAAATATCAACTATTTTAAATAAACACACATCTTCATAGAAATTTTGTTTATCCAACATATCACATACATAGTAATCCAAGTCTACTTCTAGTTTCAACATAGTACATCTCCTGATAAAAAATTTGCATGTGTGTAAGTATTTTTTATATTTATAGAGATTTAGAATCAAAATTAGTGTTCCGAAAAATGAGTTACCTACACTTATTTATATATTTACAACCTAAATTACAGATGGGAACGATCAAATTAATTTTTTTAAAATAAGTTAACATTCAACCGTTGATGAGTATAACATATTTTTAGTGACATAAATATTCTTACCCAACCCATAGAACTAGTATATATTTATTCAAGAGACCCCTATTGGTATATAATAATTAAACATATTCCATATGTCTCACGTTTTTAAATATATCTACATGTTTATAAAAATTGTGAACATGTGCTATAATTTTTTTTCCAAAGTTATCCTGAATAAAGTCGGAATCCTAGTTAATGTGTTTTTTCGCACTCATAATATTATAGTTTTTTATATATTTTAACTACTTCTTTATTATCATACTAGCTATTTATATGATTCTATTAATTAAAAATAATCTCCTATATTACTTTTTGATCCCAAACTATCACTAAAATAAGATGACCAATATCCAAATATTAAGATGGTACAATGGATCAAGATAAATTTTTATACTTTCTACCAATCCAATATGTAATATTATAAGTGATGAAAAAAACAATCATGATGTGGGACTACATGATGAATGAAGTGTTATAAAATTCTCATTATAAAAAACTATAAATATTTGTGTGATCATTGCTGACTATAATAATCCATCACGAGGCTCTTTCTCTATGTACTAAAAATTTTAATGGACATCCTCCTATAATATTGTCATTGTATATTCCATAAATGAAGATATTTTTCTTACTACACATATAATATTAAGTCAAGTAATAAATAGATAACTTGACATCCCAGCAAGTCGTTGATGACTTTATGAGACATCTCTCTACGACATAGGGGTGAACCAAAACTATCTATTAATGTCATGTATTTCAGATATATTGGAATGAGGATATATTTCCACTAATAATCGAATCTCCCCTAGCCATACCATCAAACGCCAATCCCCCAGAAGCTTCATATAAAATCCATTCCTTTGTATAAATTTGTTGAAGATGATAGTAATTTATTTAATTAATCCCAACCAATACACTACATTTAGTGATAATATAGTCAATATAAAAAATGAGAAGATTAATCCTTATATTAAACTAGTGCTAAAGGATAAAGGAATCTACATAATTTGGACCAATCCAAGAGATGGAAACAATATTTTTGAATCACCCAAACTAGGCACGGGATGGCTAATGGATACCATAAATGAAAAATCAAAGACAATATTACATATAATAACCCCATAGAAAAGTAACCTATGACAGTTCTCTATATAGAAATCCACATCAAGAAACCCATAAATAAAATAAATTTTTAGATCCATTTTATAGAGTTTGAAATTGGTAGTGGTATTTAATATATAGAGGAAAAAGGATAACACTATTAATATATATAAAAAAGATAATTCGATAATAATGTTTTTATCCCTTAGACCAAGAAGGTATTTTAGTAAATAATGTGATCCATATATGATAACACATTTGTTTCTAGTCCATTTTCACTAAAAACCCATTTTACATGGATGATAACTGAATGGTTAGTAAGTAAATCATATGACTCTTCCTTCAAGGCCTATAACTGTCCTTTATGATACTTTTCTTTGGCTACTAATGGGAGGTATAGAATTTTTTTCTACTGCATCAAGAAATGTAGTAGTATCAGCATATAATCTTTTAAATTTTTAGGTTTTAACTATGATTATATGAAAAAACCATTTAAACTTTTTATAGTGAACTTAGAAATTTATCATTCATCATATGATAAATAATGGATTCACCAAATAAATAGTGAGAATAAACCATAGTGATAATGATATAAAGTGGATTGTGGGAACAACTGCAATAAAAAGAAGCTACTGGTGGTAGACTAGTGAATATATAAGGGGAATATCAAGATCATAAAGTGGAGATGATTGAGGTGGTTATGAGAAAGTCAAATTGATAGATTATGTAATTTAAACATCAATAAATACCATATAATGATGAAAATATAGTAAGAAATGTTGATATCAATGTCTAGTCTTTATAGAAATTGAAGATTTTACATTGAAACATTGATTAAAACATGGTGAATGAATGGCGGGAGATAAAAACATAACATTTAAAACTAAAATTATTAAGTGGAAGAGAAATTAATTATAAATTTTTTAATATCACATTATTGATTGTCTCCTAATAATAAAGAAATTAAAGAAGTTAGTTAATTGGTAAGTTAGATGTGAGAATATCGTCACCCTAAAGATCGTTAGTTCCTTCTAAAAATGGGAAAATGAAATACTTCTTACAAATTTTGATTCTATTATTTGGAATCATATTTTATTATGGTCTATCGATACAATATCATTTTTACACAATACATGACTAGTAATAATGGAATGGATAATGTTAGATAAATATGCACAACCATTTCTGATATTTATTCATTTAAGATATGTTGGTAATCAGTTTGTAATTTTATTAAAAAATTCCTTTGAAAAAATGACAACTTAAGGGATTTGATTCAACAAATACACAGAATAAGTGAATGAAAAATCCATGATAAATGTGACTAAATAAAATAATACAAACTACATAAATAAAGATATCCCCCTATACATCATAATATACCAAATAAAATTAACATTATTAAATAGATATCTACCATGGAACATAAAATACTTTTTGATTTTTTGAAAGCTAACATGACTCATAGTACAAAGATGAAATGATATATATTAAAAAAAATTAATAATTGATTTATTAGGATATAAATTTTTTTAGTGATGTTTTGTACATTGATCAGGGAGAGAAAAGAATGATAGAGAAGATATAAAGTTAAGAATGGAGATGCCACATCGATTTATTTTACTACTAAGCACTTGATTCGATGAAAGATCATATAAAATAACTATCATTGGTGGGATAATTAACATGGATTGCAATTAATATGTAATATTAATAATTGAAAATAAATTAAATGTTCAATTTTCAATATGAAAAATTGAATAGAATATTATAGGGGGTTAAATTGAAAAAAAAATTATATTCCATAATATATATAGATGAACCACCCACAACAATAATAGTAAAAACCATAAGTATTGAGTGACAGGACTTTGGAATATATGAATTCATGGATATATGATCATATTGACTTGAATTAATAAATTTGTTGGTCGAGTTCAAGGTAACACATGTAGGAGGACCATCATAATTGGAAACACTCATACTGGAAGAAGATGAAGTGAAATATGTCTTTATAAGTTGATACTACTAATCAGAATCTACAATTGTATAATGAATATTTTTTTAGAGTCATAAGAAGATCATCAAGGGAAAGAACTATATATTTTAAGGGAATAATATCCATCTAATCATTCACACATTATACAAGTTAAATTAGTTATTGTGTTTTAAAAAATGGATGCAGAATCCATGATGTACCAGATCACGGTTTCGAAACTGAATAAATAGGGATTAAATGGAATAAATATATAAGGTTAAAAATTTACAAGGAGTTATGTTTTTTTAAACATTCAGTTCCGGAATGTAGAAGGAAGCATCTATGGATTCTTTCGCAACCATTAAATAGGGATATTGGGATTAGGTAGGGGAGGAGGCTTGGGTTGGCAGTGTATCAAGATGATGTTCTTGATGAAGATATCTGATAGGGTAGATCTAATAAGTTGTAGAAACTCTTTATCACCATTTTTCTTCCAAAAATGTGGTCTGGCCATTAACATATATATCTCGAATCCAATGTACAATTCAGAAATTAAATTTTAAATATACAAAAAATAGAAATACTAGTCAATAATTTGATAGGTAACCTTTTAAATACCATAAATTTTAGAACTATATATATATGTGTGTGATTAGATATATAAAATTATTATAAAATATATTATTTTGAATACAATTTATTATGATAAAAAATGAGAAACTACTTAATAATATTATATAACTAATCATATGTGTTTATATATTTCTATGGATATTAGGGTTATATATCATTAATTGAAAATATTCAATTTAGGTTTAAAATTTATTAATAATTTGAACAATTGTTAAAATAATTATGTCTTTTCATAATTATTAAAAAAGTATTATTATTAATAACAAATATATGTAATGACAATTTTAAAAAAGATAATAATTATGTATTTGTGTGTATGTGTTCTTACACACATGTACATACACACAAGTATATGTTTGTGTGTGAAACCAAATGCCATTAATATATTTTAATGTGCTAGTGTTTATATATATAAATATATATTATATTTCTATATATGTTAATATAATTAAAATGTTATTGGATATTGAATAATTCCACGTATATTTATGTTTCTTTAAAGTGGTGGAACCCAAGGGTGTCGCCTAATACAATGTTATTACAATAAAAGTGAAGGGATCTTGTTTTACAATATATTTGGAGATTAAATGTTTACCGATAAAGAATAACATTAATATAATTATGTGTATTTTCAGTAAATTTTTAAGTATTTATTGTATAATTAATATATGGATGTTTTGTAATATATAAGAATATTCATTGAAATTTGATTTTATAAATTAAAAAAATAAACTTTTTATACAGAAAAATATTTGTTTTTGTTCATATATATATATATATATATGTATCTATTAATATATTTACCCACAGAATACAAAACTTAGATGAAACAAAAAAGCAATTGAGCAGGAGACTCATGGTCTATGGGCATGCATCCCCTTGAACCAGTGGATACCAAATTGAAGTGGGGGTCTATGGAGGGATTTTAGGGAGTATATATCTCATGAATATAAAAATTAATAATAATAGTTGAATAATAGAAATAATAAGTAAAACACAAAAAAATCACTAGCATAATAAACCACACATCACACATTATAAAAATATGCATCCTGAATCTAAAGCCAGGAATATAATTGAAAATATGATCACACTCAATCAGATCGTGTAAAGACTAGTCAAAGAAAGGCAATCCCAATTTCGGCACTGAGGATCCACCTTATCAACCTCCAAACAACGGTGTAAGGCAAGTGCATTATAAAAATCGATAATCATTATACTCTAGATGGTGGATCATTTCCTCATCCTATGACACAAGATATAAATTTCACATGAGACCAATAGATCCCATGAAGCTAGTGACTATGAATAGGGTAGGACACCACAAATCGACTACCTATATAACATCCATATGTATAATATTTTATATAGATTTCAAGGTATGCCAACCAAATCATCTGTTTCATATTAGATAACCCATGTTTGACCATCCTTGAGTGATCCACTACCTACAAAATCTAGTTTCGTATTGGAAAAACGTATTCACAGTATTTCTTGATGAATTATCCCTTGATCATTAAACCTATTTAAAGTCATAGAGTGTTACACACCAACCAAAATGTACAAAACCATTTTGAACCATTAATAATTAACCAATGTAAATCATTGAATCATATTAGAGGTCTCACTATAATCTGACCCCATTTCCAGACCATCAGATAAATATCTCGATAAAAGATATGGCATTGTGAATTTACATTATTTACATTCCATGTCCCATAAACCGCAATATATCCAATAGTTTTGGAAATTATCTTACTCCCAATTGTTGATCTAAATTTCCCTAATGATCAAATAACCACATATGGTGTACCCATACTCCTAAACAATGGTTTATATAATCTCCCATAATAAAATTAATATATATAGGATACCATTGAAAATTATCAGTCAAAGCCTCCAAATTGGTTGTGTGTACATTCCCCCAATACCCTTCGAATCTTGGTGATTATAAATCACCAATTCAATACAACCAAAACTTTTAAAGTGTATCATAATCACTACTGTTGTAAATGATTATATAAAACTGAATAATAGAAGCTATCCATTGTTACCCTGCCATGGATGATCCACATCACCCTCATCATTCCAATATATCCCAGGAAACCATTGTTTATACACCACATTAGAATAAGAAACAAAATCCCACACAGGTTCCTGAAAGGTAAAGAATAATTTATAACAATAGTCAAATGACCAGATTATGGAATCTCATAAATAAATATCAGCCCAAATCCACATGTAATATCCTTGTACCACTCTGTGACTAGCCTCAAGTAGCCCAAATAACACAATTATTTATTATCAAAATTTCATAGATTACTTTAACCATGCCAACATTTCAACTAATTCATAATAAATGTATAACATAGGATATATCTAGGAACCACCTAGATGGTATAAACAAAAGCATAAATTCCATGAATAATTTTTCCACTCTACAATAAGAAAATGAAATCGAATATTAATTTTATTCAAAACTCATCATAGTGATAAAAACCTGGTGGTGGAAGAAGAATATTTATACCTATGGAATCGCCTAGGGATAAACCACTGAAAGGTATAATAAAAAATGGATGATATCCCTCAAATGACCTATTTTAACTTAGGGGGGTCGTGTCTACGATAAACATGGATCCAGAGAGGGACACTGTATTTGGATTCATTTTTTAGAATTTAAAATGGTTGAATTGGACACATTTTAAATGTTTAATTTTTTATGCTGGTGATTGGGAGGAAAGGACCGAATTAGAATCCATTATTTCAATTGATGGAGGTTTCTCAGATGGTGGTATAAAGAAGACACTATAAACCCAGTGATATTCCAGGAGAGTTGTGGTGGGATGAATAATGGTTTTGAAACTCTATCCCTATAATTATAAGTGTAATGGTAATCCATTAAAATTTGAGTGGAAGAATATTAATATTTTAATAAGGTTTAAAGATGATATTATCAACCATTTAGTAGAAACTCAATCATGCCTCCCTATGATGGTTGGGATAATAGATAATGAATATTGAATCTCTCTACCTCATTTATTCGCATTTTTACCATTTAATATTGGTGTGTGGAAGATAATTCATCAAACTAATTCTTGGTAGATTAATATTTTTTATTTCTATATTGTTCACATTATTTATTTCCCTATAATTTTATGTGGTGGTATAATGGATTTGATTCTCATTCATCTATGTAATGGGGGAACCAAAGATGGATTTTATGGATTTTATTATTCTTGTCCATAGGTGATCCTGGAACGATTAACACATGATATTTCATGCAGTTTCATTGAGTTAATACATTTAAAAATGAGATATTTTGTTTTATATATAATTTGGCATGAAATGAATGGGTGGATTGAGATTGAATTTTGGGCATTTTATGTGATATATGTCCAAGTAAATTTCAAGGTCGGTCTCACTCTATATCAAAAGGATTGGGATATAAAAGATGAAATGTTAGTTTTTTATTCCCTTATTACATAAAGAAATGATATTTTTTATTTATAATAATTAATAAAATTTATTTAAAATTAATACAAGTTGAAATTTATTAGAGTTAGGGCATTATATTTGTACATTATGTCCACCTAATCCTAGTCAATGTCATAGTAAAACGTTTCTCAGTAGATCTCTATATTATTTATGATCGGTCACCATTGAGCATCCCTATATGATTAATAAATAATTCTATGTCATGTGTGATATGTGGTATCTCCATTTTTGTGTGATCAACATTAAATTTAAAATAATTTTTTTCTTTTACCCACATGACTGATATGAATTTCTAAGGGGAATAATGGCTCTTTTATTATAAAGTGTTTATTCCTCGATGAAGGATTGTCAATGTCTTGACGTATTGTTATAGATTTATAAAAATTGATCCCCAAAGGGGCATGATTATCATTTAATTTATCATTGTAAACATTATAATTGGTTCCCTAATTCCCCTCTACATAATGTTGTGTGATATATTTAGAATTTTGGTCTTGGGGGTAGGCCATATTAAACATTAATCTACCTTATATCCTCATGTTCATTTTTTTAGTGAATAAGGTTAGTGTTCCTCCATAATTTGTTATTTCTAAATGGGTGATTATACCTTGTACATGGACTTAGGTATTGGTATGGATTGATAAGATCAGACTAGTGGGACCTTGCAAGTAAGATAGAAGTTATTTCATTTACATTGTGATTACTATAGATTTTGTGGGTTTTCCATCTATTGATAATAGAAAACAAATGTTGTTATATTTAATGGATTTTAATCTCATTGAGTGATAGGCCCTGAATCTAGTGTTTAAAAATGTAATGTTCCATATTTTTTTCCATGTATTAATTTAATATTATATGGGAATTATTTCGAGACCAGGCTCTGAGACAGCGTGCTGTTCCGGGGCCCGGTGAGCCCCGAACAAATGTTTGAATTTAATATTATAATTAAATTACGCACGCATGCGGTTTTCCTGAAAAATTGAGTAACACCCGAATGGGTGATCGTATCAGAAATCTGAGGGCGCCGGTGCGTTCAGAACAGTGATTTTACCTAAGGTGGGGCCTAACATTGGCCGGTGCTGGTCGGTGGTGAAATATGGTTTTTTGACACAACAGTAATAAAATATTTAATAAAAATATTTTATTAAAATCTTGTTTCTGCATCGAGATCTTTTTAAAATCTGTTGCACCAACTATCTGTTATCCTCTTTAAATAGAGTCTTACGCCAGGGTATAGGGTTACTAACCCCATAACCCTGAAAACCCTTGGCGGCTCTGGGGGTCCTGGAGGAAGCCTCCTAAAGAGACGATGGTGTTCTTGACGATCTTTGTCGGCAACGACGACTCGGAAACCGGATCTTCGCCAACAAATGCCGTGAAATCCAGGTAGGATGATTGTTATTGATTTCTCCTTACTATGTTTTTGATTTCCACGACGAACACAGACAAATCCCCCAACAGATTAGCCCGCGGGTCGATTGTTCTTGCGGGACGGGTTCATTCGGGGATTTGAGGCTTTGATTCTAGAGATTGTCTTGGTTTTCAATCTAACGGCGGCAAACCCGGATCGTCACGAACAACGATCGAGGTTCACCCATATTTTTTAATCTTGTTTTTACCCCTCATGTTGTTCGTTGCGTTCTAAATGTTCTTGGAGAAAATCGATCATTGTGCATTCGTTTGTTGACACAACGATCTGAAATCAAAGATCTAACATCAAGGCGACCTAGAGGAGGTGCGACAGTGAAGGCAGCGGATGAATCGGTTTGGTTCAGAAATTCTCGTTCTTCGGGCGTTTTCGTGCGGACAGATTGGGATGCATTTTCAGGCCCATTCGGAAGCCCAAACTAGAGGAATCACTTTCGTAGGGGCAGGATGACCCCATATCCTATGTTTTGTGATGATCAGACGGTTGGATCAAAATCCGAAGGGTTAGCCGAGGCGCGCGGAGGAAGACGACAGTTCTGGAAAATTCCCGACTACACGCCGTGTAATATGGGCTACACGGCATGTGTTCGTCGGCGAATGACCTGTTGTGTACTCCGGGAGTACATGGACACGGGCAGGGTACACGGCCATAGACACTCCGTGTATACCCCTCCCTGGCCAGACCCGGCCAGATACACGGGATACCCCGTGTACTGGTACACGGGCAGGCGAAACAGACATGGGTAGAGACCATGTACGGGCACATGGCCAGCGTACACGGAGCGAGCCCAGGTGCTCGAACACAACATGTGATTTCTTCTACACGTCGTGTAGTTTTTTTCTATTCGACAAGCCTAATGACACGGGCTGTTTACACTGGCAGCACCTATGGTAAAGGACCACGACGTGTACATTTCTACACACCGTGTAGTTTGGTTTTTCACGGCTTGAATGAAGGACATGGGCCGTTTACACGGGTAGTACCCAGGATCACGGAACACAGAGTGTAACCATACTAGACACCATGTAACTTTTTCTTCATGGCTTGAGCCACTTGGATTCTGTGACTTGGAGTAGTTCTTAGGTTCCATACACATGGTAATCCGCTGAAGGTTCTGGTATCAATTCCTTTATACAGTACTATGATCCCTACCGCAGAACTCCCTGAATACAGTTTTTGGAATCCCCTATGTGAGACTTAGAGCTGGATACTCTATTCATTCCTGGAACCCTAGGTAGAGTTCTTGGTATCGACATGACCAACTTTACCCGGGCATCGATCCTCTGCTTAGCGGATTAGCTCAGACTGAGTTGTCAGAATCACCCCTTGACTTTGTTGTGATCCTCATCTGAGCATATTGTTCCCAAGTTCCATGTAGAGTGTGTTCTCCTGGAACTATTACTTCATGTCTCTCTCTTCAGAACTAGGAGTGTGTTCTCTTGATGGTATTCTTAGTGAAATCTTCGAGGTGGATCTTAGTTGTGGTTTCGCGATGGTCGCCTGAGTATGATTATATCTGGATATTATTGTTATATGTTCCATAGACATATACTGTGTAGAGCTGATGGTACCTTTCTTCATGGTATTTTCCTTTGTTATATTCCTTTTTGGTTTTCGAGTTGTCCTACTGGGTATTGTTATACTCACCCCTGCACGGGCTTTGCCCACATGTGTCGTGTCTTTTGCAGACGAGCGATCCTTTGATAGGATTCTAGGCGGACCAGGACCGAACGGTTCTCAGTGAGATCAGACAAGCCGAGGGGTCTTCCTTCGACGATGGGTTGTAGTCCCAGTACCTTTCTCTATAGGTTGGACTTTGTTGCAGACTTTCTTTTGGTGGGCTTATACTTTTCGCCCAGGGTTTTACTTTACTGTACTTTACTTCCCTGTCGAACTCTGTTGGTTGGGTTTTAGTGTATGCATGAATTTTTTCCTTTTAATAGTATTTACTTTTCAGATTTTTGGGCTTGGAGATGTGTATGCGTCTTTACAGGTTTATAGGAAATGTCTCCCATGTTAGTATCATGCCTACTCGGTGCTAGTCACCAGCCCCTGGCCTATTGGAGGCGGGCTTGGGGAGTTGCGGCTTGGGCCCCACTGGGATGGGTCATGAGAGAGTGGTATCAGAGGTGGTCGGTTCTACCTTAGGACCGAGAGTCTGTTAGTTGGTTTGGGGAAACATTGTTAAGTGTTTCGAGTTCGGCTCTCAGGCCAGGGACCCAAGTGTTAGTGCGGCGGCCGACGTATCCATACACCATGACTCTTATAAATTGCTTTTCGACTCGGAACAAGAAGACACTATTTGCATGGGGAAAAAAATAATGTTACATGAATCATATAGGAATGGGTTGTGGTTTCCATGTCCTTCTTGAGTCATCTCTCTAGATATACTCACTAACTGCGATACATCTTGTTTTTTAAACAGGATGCCTCCGCTGCACGCACCCACTAGGATCTAGCAGCTCGATCACGAGCATGACCCCCCTCAGTGATGAAGCTTCGATACAGGGACCAGATCCCCTAGTTCTACCACTGGGTGGCATTCCAGTTATCCTGCCACCTATGGAGTAGTGTTTAGTGCTTTCTGTACCAGTGGAGGAGGAGCACAGGCTGAGCACACTCCACGAGTTTCAGAGACAAAGACCCCTCAGGTTTCAAGGAGAGCCTAACCCTCAGGCAGTAGAGGACTGGCTTGAGGCAGTGACCAGAGTCTTCTGTTTGTTCAGAACACCAGCATACCAGATGGTGATCCTAGCAGCGATCCTTCTACAGGTCTCGGCATGGCGATGGTGGATTTTGGTCATCCAGACTCACGACGAGGTGACTCTGGCATGGTCAGAGTTTGAGCATCTCTTCAAAGATGAGTTCTCACCAGTTACCCTGAGAGTAGTATGTATACAGGAGCTTCTTCGACTCCAGTAGGAAACCATGACGGTGGCTGACTATTCATCGAGGTTTACTGACCTCTCACAGTACTCAATGGATATGGTCAGAGATCAGTACATCAGGGCTCGGACTTTTGATCAGGGCTTGCGCAGAGATATCCGAGCTAGAATCATCTCTATGAGCATTCCTAATTTTACTGGGGTACTTGAGCGGGATTTGGTGGTCGAGAGATTCCTGGCGGAGCAGGGATAGCCGACAGTAGTCAGTAGTGGGCGAGCTGGAGCAGAGACCTCGGTGGTGGGGAGCCGACGTTAGGGACCCAGGTGCGGAGGACGGTTCTAGAGGAGATCCCAAGACAGGGGATCAGTCGTAAAGGGCTCACAGGGTGCATCCATCCAGCCTCGAGAGAGGTGATGTTACTCATGTGACGGTAGGGGACATCTCGCTCGTGATTGTCCGACACGCCGTACTACTAACACAGGAGTAGTGGATGGACCACGGAGGCAGAGGCAATGTGTGGAGTAGGCAGATCCGCGAGGCGGAGGATGTGGTAGAGGATTTTGCAGAGCAGCTGGAGGTGGTCGGCTATTCGACCCTTTACCACCACCACATCCAAGAGGTCCAACCCAGGCTCAGGGAGCTGGTGGACAGAGGCAGGGACAGCTGCAGGCGGTAGACGCTTATAACCCAGGTACACAGAGGATGATTAGATGTACTATCTGTGTCTTTTCTATTTTGGTTGTCGTATTGATAGACACAGCTATTAGTCATTCCTTTCTGTCTATTTATCTTGTTTGAGACCTTGAGATTCCAGTTGATTCGTTGACTCGACCCTTAAGCTTAGAAACACCGACTGGAGAAGATTCAGAGATCACACACCATTGCAAGCAGTGTGACCTGACCCTTGGAGGTGAGAGATTCGGTTGGAACCTCTTGGTGGTAGCGTTGAGGCTTTACGATGTCATTCATGGCATGGATTGGTTATCCACAATTCAATCCCAGATTGATTGTTTTAGGCGAAGGGTGCGGTGTGTCTGAAGTGATGGAACGAGGTTCTCTTTTGTCAGTGAAAGAGAGACTCAAGCAGCGCAGTATGGACTCATGCATAGGAGGGCACAACCGATTTCACATCAGTTGGCTAGCCTTGCCCTTGGCGCGGTAGATGTTACGAGTTTCCGGTTCCCAGCAGTGGTGGATGAGTACAAGGAAGTCTTTTCGGAGGATGTCCCTGGGCTACCTCCCCATCGATAGATAGATTTTTGCATTGAGTTGCAACCCTGTACGTCCCCGATATCAGCATCGGCTTATCGGATGGATCCTGCAGAGCATCGTGAGCTGAGGATGCAGTTGGATGACTTGCAGAAGAAGGGCTTTATGAGACCTACTGTTTCACACTGGGCGGTCCCAGTGTTTTTTGGCAAGAAGGAGGACGGGAGCTTGGGGCCGTGTGTGGATTACTGGCGCTTAAATCATGTGACCGTGAAGAACAGGTATCCACTACCGAGGATCGATGACCTCTTTGACCAGTTGAGAGGGGAACGATGGTTCTCGAAAGTTGATCTATGATCAGGCTATCACCAGTTGCGAGTACGGGGGGTGGATATACCGAAGATGGATTTCAGATGTCGCTACGATCACTATGAGTACTTGGTGATGCCCTTCGGCATGTAGAACGCCCCGACAGTGTTCATGGAACTCATGAACCGGATCTTTCAGCCTTATCTAGAATGGTTTGTGGTGGTCTTCATCGATGATATCCTTGTGTACTCTGCGTCTGAGGAGGAGCACGCGAGACACCTAAGGATGGTTCTGGACACACTCCAAGAGCACCAGTGGAATAGGAAACTCTCTAAGTGTCAGTTCTAGTTACAGGAGGTCCACATTCTGGGGCATGTTACCTCAGCGGATGGTGAAGCAGTGGACCCAGGGAAGGTGGAGGCAGTGCTAGCATGGGAGCCACCCCGGAGCATGACAGAGGTGTGGTGTTTCCTTGGGTTGGGAGGCTACTATCAGATATTCATCCATGATTTCTCCTGGATTGCAGCACCCATGACAGCTTTGACCCGAAAGGGATAGCCTTTCATGTGGACCGAGAGATGCCACCAGGCTTTCCAGCAGTTGAGAGAGAGTTTGACGAGTGCCTCGATCTTGAGATTACTGGATGAGGGTGTTGAGTACATAGTGTTCTGTGACGCAACCGGAACTGGGCTTGGTTGTGTCCTGATGTAGAGGCAAGCGGTGATTGCCTATGGCTCATGTCAGTTGAGGCCACATGAGCAGAACTACGTGACCCATGATCTTGATTTGGCATCTGTAGTCATTGGATTGAAGATGTAGCGGCACTACCTAATGGGCGAACGATTTACCGTCTACTCTGATCACAAAAGTCTCATATATATCTTTTCTTAGAAGGATCTAAATTTGAGACAGAGGCGATGTCTTGAGTTCCTCCAAGATTACGACTTTGAGATTGTTTATACTCTTGGGAAGGGGAACGTGGTGGATGATGCTCTCATTAGGAAATCAAGTTCGCAGTTGCTGGATGAGGCGACAAGGCAGTTGGCCTATTTGTAGTTGTCCTTCGTGGATAGAGATGAGGGAGATTAACTTCAGTCGAGGGTTGTTACCCCTCTACTCTTACAGTGAGTCGGGGAAACACAGTGCGAGGATGCTAGCTGTGAGACTCTACGTTCTCAGATATCCATAGGTGAGGCTGCTGATGGATTTTCAGAAGGAGGGGAGGACGTTGTCCTTTTTAGAGGGCACACAAGAGTACCAATGATGTTTCGGGATGAGGTTCTGAGGGAGTTCCATACATCCCCTTTGGCGGTGCATCCAGGCATGGAAAATATGTACCAGGACCTCCGACGTCAGTTCTGGTGGCCATGGATGAAGAAGAGCGTGGCAGAGTTTGTTTCTCGGTGCCTTACTTGTCAGCAAGTAAAGGCTCAGCAATAGGTTCCAGCATGTTTGACTCAACCCCTTGAGGTTCCAAAGTGGAAGTGGGACAGGATATCCATGGACTTCGTGATGGGTTTAACACACATGTACAGGGGACACGATGCCATCCGGGTGATCGTTGATCGACTCACCAAGTTCGACCACATCCTAGCCATACAGGAGAAAAGTTTAGTAGAGAGCTTGGGATGCCTCTACGTGCAGGAGATAGTTCGACTTCATGGAGTACCATCCACGATCGTCTCAGATCATGATGCTTGTTTCACATCCCAGTTGTGGAAGGGATTCCTGGATGCTTTTCGGACTCAGTTACGCTTGAGCACAGCGTTTCATCCCTAGACTGATGGTCAGACAGAGCGGACCATCCAGGTCTTGGTGGATATGCTACGATCTTGCATACTTGACTTCGGTCGTAGCTGGGAGGATCACCTAACACTGATTTAATTTTCTTATAACAACAGTTATCATTCCACTATTGGTATGGCACCATTCGTGGCTCTATATGGGGGACCTTGCAGGTCGCCACTTTGTTGGACTGACCCAGGAGAGTCATCACTCATGGGCCCAGAAATAGTGAGAGCTACAACAGAGAAGGTGTAGGTCATCCAGCAGCGGATGAAGACTACACAGAGTCGGAAAAAGTTTTATGTCGAGTGGAGGCGGAGGCCTTTGGAGTTCGAGGAGGGAGACCATGTGTTCCTTCGGGTCTCACCTCAACAAGGATTACAGAGATTTGGCCGAGGCGGAAAGCCATCTCTGATGTTCGTCGGCCCTTTTCAGATTCTGAGTAGAGTTTTTGAGGTGGCGTATCACTTGGCTCTACCCCCTCATATGGACCGGGTACACAATTTCTACCATGTGTCGTAGCTACGGAGGTACGTGCCTGATCCATCACACGTCAACGACTGGGGAGAGCTGGACATCGATGATGGAGTGACCTTTGCTGAGTACCCAGTGGAGATCGAGGATCAGAATGAGAATATCCTTCGTGGGAGAGCTATTCCTTTGGTGCATGTCTGGTGGCAGGACGGTAATCTCCAGGAGAGCACGTTGGAGCTAGAGGCTCAGATTCGCATGCAGTACCCACATCTTTTTGAGTAGCCTTTGTTTTGGCTTTTCGGGGACGTAAAATACCTAAGGTGGGTGTGATTTAATGTCCCGTATTTTTTTCCATGTATTATTTTAATATTATATGGGAATTATTTGGAGACAAGGCTCTGAGACGGCATGCAGTTCCGGGTTCTGGTGACCCCGGAACAAATTTTGGAATTTAATTTAATAACTAAATTATGCAGGAATGCGGTTTTCCTAAAAAAGTGGAATAACTCCCGAATGGGTGCTCGGATCAGAAATCTGAGGACACTATTGCGTTCAGAACAGCGATTTTACCTAATGCGAGGCCTAACATCGGCCAGCGCAGGTCGGTTGTGAAATCAAGTTTTTGGACGCAACAGTAATAAAATATTTAATAAAAATATTTTTTTTAAATCTTGTTTTTGTAGCGAGATCTTTTTAGAATATGTTGCACCAAATATCTTTTATCCTCTTTTAATAGTGGTTTGCCCAAGGGTCCAGGGTTACAAACCCCATAACCCTGAAAACCCTTGGTGGCTCTGGAGGTCCTGGAGGAAGCCTCCCAATGCGGCGATGGTGTTCTTGATGAGCTTCGCTGGCGACGACGACTCGGCAACCAGATCTTCACCAACGAACACCGTGAAATCCAAGTAGGATGATTCTCATTGATTTCTGCTTCCCCCATTATTTATTTCAATGAAGAACGCGGACTAATCCATGAATAGATTAGCCCGTTGGTCGATCGTTCTTGCGGGATGGGTTCTTGAGGGGATTTGAGGCTTTGATTCTAGAGATTTTTTTGGTTTTCAATCTAACGGCGGAAAACACGGATGGTCACGAAAAACGATCGAGTTTCGCCCCTCTTGTTGATTCTTTTTTCCCCTCGCATTATTTGTTGTGTTCTATGCATTCTAGGAGGAAATAGATCATTTTCCATTCATTTATAGACACAACGATCCGAAATGAAAGATCCAACGTTAAGGTGACCTAGAGGAGGTGCATCGGTGACAGCGACAGATGAATCGGTGCGGTTCGGAAGTTACCCTTCTTCGGGTGTTTTCATGCGGATGGATCGGGATGAATTTTCATGACTGATCAGAAGCCCAAAACTGATAGAATGAGTTTTGTATTGGCAAGACAACCCCAAATCTGAAGTTTTGTGATGATCGGACGGTTGGATCAAAATCCCGAGGGTTAGCCGAGGCGCATGGAGGAAGACGACGGTTCTGGAAAATTCCTGACTACACGACGTGTAGTGTGAGCTACACGGCATGTGTTCGTCGGCGAAGGACCTGGTATGTACTCCGGGCCTACACGGACACGGGCATGGTACATGGACATGGACATGTTGTGTATACCCCTACCCGACCAGACCCAGCTAGATACACGGGATACCCCGTGTACTGGTACACGGGCAGGCGACACGGACACGGGCAGAGACCGTGTACGGGCACATGGCCAGTGTACACGGAGCGAGCCCAGGTGCTTGAACACGGAGTGTGATTTCTTCTACATTCCGTGTAGTTGTTTTCTATCCGACAAGTTGGATGACACGGGCCGGTTACATGGGCAGCACCCAGGGTAAAGGAACACAGCGTGTACTTTTCTACACACCATGTAGTTTGGTTTTGCATGGCCTGAATGAAGGACACAGGCCATTTACACGGGCAGTACCCGGGGTCAGCAGAACTCCCTGAATAGAGTTGTTGGAATCCCCTCTATGAGACTTAGAGCCAGATCCGCTATTCATTCCTAGAACCCTAGGAAGAGTTCTTGGTATCGATGTGACCAACTTTACCCGGGCGCCGATCCTATGCTTAGAGGATTAGCTCAGACAGAGTTGTCGGAATCACCCCATGACATGGTTGTGATCCTCATCTGAGCATCATGTTCCCTAGGTCCTTGTGGAGTGTGTTCTCCCGGAATGAGTACTTTGTGTCTCTCCCTTCAGACCTAAAAGTGTGTTGTACCGATGTTATGCTTAGTGAAATCTTCGAGCTGGATATTAGTGGTGGTTTTGCGATGGTCGCCTGTGTATGAGTATATCTGGATGTTCTTGTTATATGTTCTGTAGACATATACTATGTAGAGTTGAATGTACCTTTCATCATGGTATTTTCCTTTGTTGTATTCCTTTGTGGTTTTCGGGGTGTCCTACTGGGTATTGTTACACTCACCCATGCACGGGCTTTGCCCGCACCTGTCGTGTCTTGTGTAGATAAGGGACCCTTTGATAGGGTTCTAGGTGGACCAGGACCGGATGGTGCTCAGTGAGATCAGACAGGCCGAGGTGCATTCCTTCGGTGATGGGTTGTAGTCCCAGTACCTTTCTCTACAGGTTGGACTTTGTTGCAGACTTTCTTTTGGTAGGCTTGTACTTTTGGACTAGGGTTTTACTTTACTGTACTTTACTTCCCTGTCGTACTCTGTTGGTTGGGTTTTAGTGTATGCATGAATCTTTTCCTTTTAGTAGTTTTAACTTTTCAGCTTTGTGGGTTTGAAGATGTGTGTGCATGCGTACAGGTTTATAGGAAATAATTCCCATGTCAGTAGCATGCCTACTCGGTGCTAATCACCAACCCATGGCCTATTGGAGGCGGGCTTGGGGAGTTGCAGCTCGGGCCCCACTGGGACGGGTCTTGACAAAAAATTCACAAGAGGAACCCACAAGTGGTTTCCTAGGGATTATGAAACCTAGTTGACCATAGAATGTAACCTAATATTGTGATGGGATTTATTTTAAGAGATTTATAATATAATTATATCATGGGGTAACCATAGATTGGTGTAATATTGAAATTGGTTGTGTGATAGAGAAAAAAATGGTAAATTAATATCAGTTCTTGGAGATCTTACAACAATGTTTACCTATATGATAAATGTGTGTTGGATAACCATTTTACTGCCAATGTGTTAAGGTAATGATATTATTTATATTAGGTGATTTCTAATGATTTTTATCCTAAATTGGATGGATTATTATTTTGTTTGGGAATTCGTTATTGTCATGTTCATGATATGTAATTGGATGTGATGGGATATTTTTTCTACACCATATTGGGTAATCAAGACAACTATAGTGATGTTGGTTTATTAGGTATTGATTATATATTTTTTTGGAAACATTCCAATAGAATAAATAATTTTTTATGTGTTGGAATTTCATTTAAAACATAATTGTGTGAGATGTTATGCAATTGATATTATTATATAGGTATGGAGATCCTTATAAACATGTATGTTCTTAATTGAATTGTCAGGTATCAAGAAAAATATATCTTTATAGACATTATAGTTGGGAATTCAAGCTAACCTCAGTTGATTTACAACTATTTTTTCATATGGATTTTCTTTTCGGTGTTCATTTCAACTATGGGTAACAAATTACTTTTGACTTCCCATTTGTTTTTTTGAATGATATACCAATTTTGATTGTTTAAAAATATATCATGATTTTAGATCTTATGGGTTGAAAGTGATGTATCTTGAGGATTTTTAGTATTAAGCTAGATGTATGATATAGGATTGATGTGATGCCTCTCAGATACCTAGTGACATGGAGGGTTTCATTTCATTCACCTTATGTAATTTTTTATACAATATGGATGTCATACCTCTAAGGCATGGTCAATATTTGTTTTATCAAAGATGGATTGAAATGTGATATGTCATATCAAATAATTCTGAGCAGTGTTCTTGAGTCACATATTCAATGATACCATGACACTAACCGAAGAAGGAATGGACAAACCAGGTTGTCTTGGGTTGTCTCAATGGTAATAGAAGTATTAGTTTTTTAGATAATTATTTTTCAAATGAAATCATATCATATTTTATGTGAATTATATAAATTTAGTATTTTTGATACACAATTGGTAGTGGATTTATAATTTATACTCAAAACCATCCCATGTAGTCTTAACACTTTTGTAATCAGTAGACCTCGTGTTTGGAGTCATAGGTTGGGTAAAGGTTATGTGTTGGATAACTGAGCAAGATAGTTTGGTTTAGTCTAGAGAGGAGATGGATTTGGGAATTGACACCAAGTGATTGTTATTTTTAAATTCCATTTATATTAGTCAGTTTTATTTATGATCTTCCCATGGGAGATATTACTGTTTTATACCTGAACCATGTCACAAAAAGTTATTTCATTCTGTTTTAGAATGTGTTATATTATTTAATTTTTTAGGGAATTTATTATGGTTCACTTTTGACTTGTCTCACTTTGGGATGACTAATTGGACATTACTTCATTTGTAATTTATGGATACTTATATGAGAGGATACATTATCCTCTGGGTATCACCTTTTATTCATTCACCTCATTATTATCATCTATGATATGAGGAGGAATTCTATATGTTATGTGTCGTATTCTGTAGTTAAATTTCTAGGTGTTGGGTCAGGAAATTTCACAGTGTAAATAGTGTCTTATTTCTTTTTCTAACTAATTATAATATGGATATAATTATATATAACTGAATAATTTTTGAGATGGAGGTTGATATTATTCCATTCTATCGACATCATAAGCTGAATTACAAGATACTAAGGAACCAGAATTGATGTTATTAGTTTTAAATATTATAATTGGGATTATTATTTCCTTGTAATATGTTTTTTTTTGTTTCTACTATTATACTATAGGGAAAGGATGTTTTGTTTCATGAATAACCATTATCTTGAGGGTTCAAATGAGATATGCATGCTAATGTGTGACTGTGATACTACCTTAAAAAAATGATATCAGTTTTTTATTGACTTACATTTATCTTATTTGTTTTCTTATCATATAATTTATTTGTGGAATTATTCCTAACTAATCATTATTATTTTTAATTACTCAATATGAGACATTATAATGTGCCCTTATACATATATATATATGCACATTTATGTGATCAGGATCCTAAAGTGGGTAGTCTAGTTTATAGAAAACCCGTGATGATTGGTACACCTGATTGGAAGGTCATTTTTGTTAATTGAAGCCAATGTATAATTGTATAGCCTAAATGTTGGTTTCATACATTGTGATTTGTTTCTATATTCTGATACAATATAGTGGATTTCGCTCAGTTAGTCATGAACTATATGGGATGTAACCTTTAGACTATGTGAGTGATCTTAGTGATGTTGATATAAGGAACAACATACATGTAGGATGAGTTTTATAATTGAGTAGCACGGTTCATTACTATTATGTCCTAAGATAAGTTTCCATATAGATGGGTTTCACGAATGAGGGGTTATCCTATTATTGTATGTTCCATCAGATAGAAAAATACTTTGTTGTTTTCATTTTGCAAATAACACACAACTGTGGTGTGATCATGTGTGTAGTTATTCATATTATTGTATTATTTATTGTGAATTTTCATGTTTCAGTAGTTCTCAATTTAGTATGTTCACACATACATGAGAGGAATATTTAGTTAGTTATTAAGTGAGTGAGAATAGAAAATTTCAATGTAGGTCATTGGGTAATGAGTTGTGTAAATTTGGAATGAGTCACAAGGTTGTATGCCTATGTATTGATGAGTTTTGATCATAAAAATGGTAATTTATCATTCGTGGGAGATTGGTTGGATTTAGAGTTTCATATTATGTCTGTCTGTTGATTTTATCCACCATGGTCCTTGGAATTTGAACATGGCGATTTGTAAGTTGTATTTTGTAGTAGAAGGCATGAGCTGCTTAATAATGGTTTCTTTTTAGAATATCTCTTTGATAATAAGATTGAATTATAAAGGGAACATGAATTTTTGGGTCAGTTCATGCTGATATATTTAAATACATTATAGATATATTTTATACCTTCCTAGTGTTTAGTTTAATACATTTGGGTGTTTTTTATTACTCCATTGAGACACAATTGTTGTTATGAACTTGATATGTTCCTATGGGGAATTATGGGGTCTAGGACTCCCTAGTTTCCCATATATCTTGATATTGATAGTAGGATTACTGTACGGCATAGTGTATGACTATTCAAGGGGTGATCTAAAATGAGATAATAGAATGAATGTTTTGAGACACCTTGATGTGGTCAAAGAATGGAAAAAAAATTGATGATCATTAGTTATAAGTAATATATTTATACTATATTGGTGGTTTTCAAGGAAGAAGTTGTGTTTCAACAAAAAGATATAGCGCATCATGGTATGAATTGTGCATGAGATGCAATATATATTGTGTGGTGATAATTTTTTGAGGTTCATAATCTTGTGTATGAGTCAAGGTAATTAACTCATGTAAGATATGTGATTCGCCTATTGGGAAATTTGAAATACGGTATAATGATAAATGGGTCCAATAGGGTGTTGAGAGGCTAATTAAATTAGATTAATTTAAAGGAAATTAATGACTTATATGATAATTGTATGTATTCCACTAATGTGTTGGTGAATTATTAGTTCCACCAAGTATATTTTATAGAATTTTTCAATTAGAGAGTCATGTTATCTAAACAATGATGTGGACCCTGAGATTCATATATTTTTAATACGTATTGCGATTATCGGTTATTAATATAATTAGATACTGGTTTCTTGGGGGTTTTTTGGTATCAATGAACTATAGAATGGGGTATGTAATAATGACTTCTGTCTGAAATATTAGTAGGTATCCCAAGTGTCATAATTATAATTGATGTTGGGATCTATAATGATCATTCTCACTAATCAATGATACGGGAAATACTATAGTGAAAAGTACACCATAAATGAAAAGAGAGTGTCACACTTTTTTTACTAGTTCCCAATAAACATAGGGGTGATGTGTTAATCAAACAAAACCATAGGGGTTCTTGTTTTGAGTCAATTTATAAATAAAAATGGTAAACATATTTTTAGAAAATGGGAAACACAAAAATGAGGATATTAATTGATGGGTATTTTAATAGTAAATATTCTCACTAACTAATAGGTACACATTATTGATTACAAACTAGTAGTTAAATCTGTTAATGAATTTTCTGAAACATAGAAATATGGTAAGACGGTGTATAAAGTATTTGTCCCTAATTTTATGTAACATAGATGTTATGAAAAATTATGTATCATTTTATGAGTATAGTTTCGGGGGTCAAACAATAGTATCTGTTGACAACGATAGGGTGATGCCTAGGTAAGACATCAAGTGGGTTATGATGAATTGTGGACATGTAATTTGAACCTACTATGTATAATTTTATAAAAATAAGAATTCATGCATACAATTTGTAATGGGAAATCATCATGAATTTATTGGAATTTTTCAACACCGTGATGCATGGATCGATGGGCTTTCAAGAATATTTAATGTGATGGGTTATTAGCTACTGTGTTTTATGAATGACTTAAGATACCATTAAAATGTGAAAAAAATCATTGATGGAATTTATATTATTATCATGGTTTTTCTAATATGCTCCCTGAATTTTGATTAGTGGAACTAGATCAAATTTGGGGTCGTCATCATTTTAATCAATGTGAGTCATGGAATTAGGCTATGAATTAGCTGATTGGTAACTCGGTTATTTTCTGACGGATTCATATAGAGCCTTATTAGTGATCATAAATTTTATATTTGGGAAGTTTTTATGACCAAAATTTAGTTTTCTTTAGTGTATTATATAATGAAAAATATTCTAGAGAGGACATAAATGGAATAGGATCAAATTTTTATATTGGGATTAAAGGACATGGCATAGATACTTAAAGTAGGAAGCCTGTGGAAGTCCCATATGTTTCTAGTTATTTTAAATTTATTTTCCCCCACATTCCATTCCATTAAATGACTTGTATAGGTCCCCATGATAAATTTCCATCCTGGTAATTTTTTTAAAATAGGTTTATATAGGGATTTAACCCATCCACCCCCCACCCAATAGAAACCCACTTAAGGTTCCTTGTGTTGTCAGGTGAAAAGAGTGAGTAGGATAAATTCTCCACATATTCCTCATTTATATTCCCCTTTAATCCAATTTTATCATAGTTTTTTCTCACCACTTATTTGATATAGGATGGCCTCCTCATTTTCATTTTTTTTCATTTTCATTTTCCCTTTTATTTTGTGGGGTTGGGTTAGGTATTTTGTTATGATTCCACTGATAAATAGTAGATTTAGGGTTGGATGATGGAGAAAATAAATTACATGACTATTTGGGACCCTAGAATGAAGAAAACACAATGAATCATGCAGTTTTTTTAAATTAGTCAATAACTAAGGGTTTTTTAGTTTTTTTAAATATTTATCAATAAATTGATAGCTTCCCTGAAGTTGTATTCAAATTATTTTTTTACTAGAGATCTAGGTATAATTTGTGGATAGTTTATACCCCATGTTTTCATTGTTCAAATCATGTCTGATCTATCAATGTGTTGTTCTTAATTTATTAATAATTGAATTAATATTTGTGAAATGTGATAATTGGTTACAATTATTTAATAATTAATTAATGTGGATATCCATTTCCTTAAGGATATTTTATTGGAGGTTAATGTTTGTTTGAGGATATTAAACAATAGTGGTTATAATTTTCAAAGGTAATGAAATAGAATATTTAGGTAGATATCATATGGTAATTATATTTATTGTATATGTATTTTTTTATCTTATATGTGACATGTAGTATCTGTATTTTTGGATGATAATCCTTAAAATTAAAATTATTTATTAATCATTAACAACATGACCGGTAAAAAAATATTGGGCCCCCAATAGACCCATGAATTTTATTTTTTAATACCTCAGTCATTGAAGGCCAAGATCAGGATCAATATTATATGATCTGTGAAAGTTGAAACAAAGAGTGGTGTGGATATACTATAATAAAATATTGAATACCATAAGAAAACAGTCCATGGTCTCCTCTAGAAAAAAGGGTGTGATGTATTAATTATGGTCATATAAGGGGTTGGACATGGAATTAAATATCTGTTAGGATTGATGTGACCAACCAAATACTATAATGGAAGTGATATGGACCTTATGTCATGCCAAATGTAACAAAATGTGATTGAATGGATTTATATATATCATTGGGGGGAGAATTCCCGCCATAGCGATCCATGATTATATGGTATTTCTTGTGATATGGTTTGGGTGACATGAATAATGTTTGTGGGTTTTGGTATGGTTTAGGTACTCATTCTATCTTCGGATGTGTAAGAATTTATAGAATGGATACCATAAAATGGGTTGGGTGAGCATAATAACAATATATCTACATAAGGGGTGAGTTGGGCTATATGATATATTTTTCTCGAATGATGGTAGTGTTTGATTTTCATGAAAACTGCTCATAATATAAGTCTAGTGTTTTGGATTGGGATTTCACATAAAATATGGACTATTGGTGGATTTTGATCTGAACATTGTTTTGGATGTTCTTTCCTACAAACTATGTATATTTTGTGAGAAATAAAATGATATGTGATCTTTCAAGTTGGGCAAGATTCCTCTTTCGGTTTTTTGGATTGAAGATAGATGTGTGATACATGCTATATCTGATAAGTCTTTGGGACCATGTGATGTGGTGGGTTAGATATCATTTCTCTTGAGGACACTATGATGTGGGATGTATGTTATTATTCATATATATGTTGAATGGTTATGATAAAATGTGGTATGTTATATGATTTTTTCACGGGATGTTGTTCCCAATAGGTATACTTATGTGACATATTCTAAGACACCTGGACACATTCCAAAGAGGGCTTGGTCACGTTAGGGTGTCTCAAGAATCAACAATATTCATAAGAAATATTATTAATCAAATTTTTTATTTATCTATTTTAAGAATATTAAATTTTATATGCATATTAAATACAATATTTTTAGGGACACCATCGGTGGTGTCCTACTATGTTATAATCACACGCTTCTTGAGAGGCCTTGTAACATCATTACACAAGTAGGTCGTGTGAATGTAGGCACATGTATAGTAAAGGTACAAAATTATATATTTGATATTGATATCTTGGTCTTATAAAAAGGTGTGATCAATTTGGTTTTTAGGACCAAGTTGTGGTTATTTTTCAGTTCTATTTATATTTTTTAGAGTTGTATATGAATATCCCATTAAAGATCATGTTGGTGTCTGACTAATTCAATTATCATATAGACAGTTAGATTAATTATAGAATATGATATTTTATTTAATTTTATACTTACTTTTATGTGGTGGTATTTTTTTAATTATGATTTCATGTGATTGATTGGATTTTACATCCACTGCGATTTAAGGTTCTCTATAACAGAGTGTATAGTATCCTCACTATATCTGTATAAAACCTCACTACCAGTCATAATACGTTTTTGTATTGTGAGTCATGCCTGATTTCATGTGGAACACTAGTCCATTTAATGTTCAGTGAGATGGGATGACACATTACAATGCACGGATTGTATGAATTGGGAATAAAGGGAATGATGGATGAGAACTACTGGGCAACAGCATATCAACCAAGGGATTACCTATTTAAATACATTAATCAAATTAATTAGATTAATTAAGAATTAAAAATCCATGATGGAACCAATATAGAACCTAGTCACTAATAACCAATTACACTATATATATTTTTATACCCACCCTATGTCCACCACGTGTTCGTTGGAAATTACAGGGACAACTGATCACCTAATACTACCACCATGTGGCTAATGTTAGTACACTAAGTCATTAGAACCCACAATACTCAACATAAACATTACAATACCAAGAAAAAGTTTCTAAACCCTACCTATTGTTCCTCTATTACCACTCAAACACTTATAAACACCTAGATACAGAAATTTAGGAAATTTTAACATTAAAATTACTTCCCTAGAAAACATTATTCATTACTACCTACTAACCATACTACATCTCGTCTCTAAGTTTTCTAATTGAATGATACTGGCTAGAAATCCTAAAACCCCATGTTTCTTACTCACCCAACCTTCATACACTATATTGATGTGAAATACATATTTCTCTTCTAGGTTACTAAGACCAACCGAGTAAAACTATCTAATTATATCTATGGGATGTCACTGCCATTGGAATAACCTACTCAACATCATCACTACTAGAAATCCCAATATTCCAATGGTAACATACTTTACCATCATCTCATATTTCATACATATTTCAAATTAATATATTCATCATGAATCATGAATTATTCCCCAAACTCCACCATCACATGGTCATTTGATTAAAAATGTATTCACTCTATGCACTTGTATCCATCATAGAAAACCAAAAACAAACAAGATCATGGAATAAAATAACTATCAAAATCTCCCTATCGTACTCAAAATACATGAAGTCACTAATATTACATTAACTCAATACCTTATTCCCTAATTCATGTCCTCTCTATGAATTCAATCTTGACATTGAAAAATCCCCCAAGATAATGTATCTCACACTCTTATATGACCCGTATGGATGAATGAATATGAACTTATATCTGTTAACATAGAACTTTCTTTGAACTCGTAAGCATGAATGTGAACTATGACCCAGTAACCTTTGAAATATGAACTCATATAGAAAACCCTACTCCTAATAGTCCATCTAGACACAAACTCGATACTCATTTAGTGGTTGACTACACTTGGAATGAACAAGGAATGTTTGTCCACATTAGAGACAACTCACTGATGACCCACTACATGTTAAAAACATCGATTCTTTACTTAATCCACCTTGTTAGACCCACTTCTATCTACACATATTGAAACTAAAATACCCACTACTATCATTTTTTAATATTAGTATCAACCTTTGTATGTTAAAATTAAAAGGTTTTGATCCAATGCCAACTCCATGTTCACAACCTCTATGAATATGGTCCATATAAAATTGATCACACTTACCCTAAAAAATACAGAGGATACCATCATCGAATCACTGTATATTGGTGATATGATCTTCCTACCACATTCTTATAAATTATAATAGTCCAATTAATATCACAGTGTACTCCATAACCAAAGTCTCACTTTACACAAAATACATGTACTTATGGGTTTGATCCTACACTAGTGTCTCATTAAATACATTCCCAAAAAACATCACCTTAAATTATTTCAAATTCAACCCTTCATGACTTGAAACATATACCATCAAATTACACTGTTATTTTTGAATCCCATGAGAAGAAATATTTCTAGTTTTACACTTCACCCTATTTGTGTCTCAATTTTATGAAACATTACATGTAATAACTTTATTTAATACAAAAATATCTTATTTTGTCCAGCTCTATATAGAAAGGTAAGATGTTGTGACTATAACACTCATGTCATGTATTTCTGGATGACTCGTCTCCTACTGCCCCTCAGAAGATGGTTTGTATAACACTTGATAATATCACCATGACATGATCATAAAACCACTACTCCATCACATCTATACTCTTTGGATAGAATTATTTCATTAGCATATCTACCTATAGCACATGCTTGTTTCTTCACTTAGGGGCTCCAACCTGATCCCCCCATGGTGGAATAATGTCTTTTCCCTCTTGATTCTTTGAGGAGGGTTTTTGTTGTAAAGTATCATTGAGGACCTAATACCATGACCAAAAAATATAAAAATGTATAGATATTCTAGACCATACACTTCTTTATCCACATTCATTTCACGTATTATTTGGCCTCATTGCCCTACCAACCCATGTAGGGGTTACATACTACACACACATAGGATTAACACCCCGAATAACACATGGATTCACATATCAGGTTTATCTATGTAGAATGAAACCATGATGTTGGGTGAGAAAAATGTATATAATTTGTTTATAACAATTTAAATAAAATAAAATCATTATCATTACAGAACTAAAGTCTAAATATAAAATAATTGTCTCCAGCTATAGGTCATCAGATCTTTATACTCCTATAGTGATGAATGGTTATCACTTCTATACCCTTGAGGTTGTGAGTCTGAAAAAATCAGTTACATCAAATACGAGTTTATCAAAATCATATTAGCTACCTATAATCTAAAAAACCAAACTATTATTCATAGTTTCCCTATGAACTTATTTTTCATCATGTGATTTTACTTCATTGGAAAAATTCATGATATCTGTCCCAATTCTCAAAACATCCCTAACATCTATCCATTTTTTACAAAATAAAAAACACTCAATAGGATTTTATCTCAACCCATTATGTTACCACATTATATAATCATAAATAGAGAAACAATAATGATCCCTAATCTAATGACCTTGTGAACTCAAATGTACTTGCCAATATGCCAAATGTTTTCAACTACTTTCAAGTATCTAAGAGGTAATCCATAGGATATAATAGTACATAATTATAAAAATAAAAATATAATCATAAACATGACTATAAAATAACATAAACTCATAGGCACAACTGACCACACAACCCATAGGTAGATCTAATAAAACAAGTCAAAAAACTCAATCCCCTACCTCGTCCCAATGGATCATCCCATTCTACAACACATCCACCTACTACATGCTATAATTTTGGTTATTTCCTCTTCATGTATCCTGAGAGTAATGTTTCCATCTATCCTAGTTGGATTGTGCATGGTATGATTATAAACCTTATAGGCCACAATAAATTGTATCCCAATATAATATTCATATGTATATGAAAATATGTAAATTGAATGTATGAAAAATAGATCATGAATTATATCACAATCCACCTATACATGATTGTCCAGGAATGGGCCTTTACCTACTTCATCCAGAGCCATATTGTTATCGGGTACCCATTTATTGTCACACTAGAAGAACCCTAGATATTCTAACCCAGTTCATGTAAAAAAATTACATTCTAACTAGACATTGTGAAACCAATTTAATAAATTAAAAAAATCAAATTTTACATCACTATATCATAAAACAAGTTCCACGGTCATGTGGACTTTTTTACCAACCACTAGCTCAACAACCGAATGAAACACATGGCATAGAGAATATATTTCCCTCACCAATCACATCCCATCTTCCACAATATATTCCACACATGCAGTGAACATACTAATTCCTAATAAAAATCTCAACTATCCAAATGATCCCATGAAAACGTATGATGTATCACTCCTTTGTGACAATGATCAATACATTTGTAGACATGCTGCACATTCTATGAAGGAGCTCACTAATAACCAATGGGATAAACAACCGCATTATCTGATATGATATAAATGTTCCCAAATATATTTTTATACATTTAAAATACACATAATTATAGTTAAATTCCTTTGTTAATAACTTTTTCTATTGACAATCTTAAATTTGAACATAGTTGGAATTTTTCTTTAAAAATGGTATTCATTGATTAATATTTTTTTTATTTAAACAGAAAATCCCAGATTAAGGTATTTATTTATTTTAAAGTGGACATTATTAATACACTAAGGAAGAAAATGACCTCTTTCATTATAGAAATTATTGGGGCCCAAAAATTTCCATTACATCCACGATCACTAGGTTTAGGTCAATTTTTGACCACATGTTTCCTCAGCATGAAACTGAAATATCATCATAGGCATGGTGAACATGTCTTAATCCTACAACAATCACTACTCACAATCAAATTACCACCTTACCACACACCATTTTCATTGTAGACATACCTGTTTTGAGTATCAATATCAGACTATTTGTGTTAAAAGAAATACGAAAAGGAAATAAGTGATGATTGAATGAATAATTTTATTAACACTTCCTCTTATTTTCTTATAGACATAAAAAATAACCTGAGAATCCTCGTATTCTTAAAATAGATGACCTTTTGATTCATACCAGGTGAGGTCTGAAAGCTATGAGCTTCTCCAGAAAAAGGGATATACTACCCCAATTTATGCACCTCCATCATAAGTATGAATAGGGAGACACCTTCCTTGGGGATACCACCTTTATTTCTAGGAATTAATCTAATATGATGATGGATTTGAGATACCCTTTTAGGAGATTCAAAGAATTAAACTACTCTCATCGGCACTCACTCAAATAGAGGTTCATTCGAGCACAGTACATTAAGATCCTCCCTTCCAATAAAACTTTCGAAGGATCCAGAGAAATCCCCTCTATGTAGAAGAAGAATATGATCAGTCCAAACTAAATAGACACAATAATAGACAATGATTACATGTGTGCCAGAAAGGAAAAAGGAAAAGTATTTAACTAATAATCCATCCCATGTCATTTAATTGAATTATTTTCAGGTGTGAACTCTAAGTACGTGGTGGGAAGAAAGAACCAGTCCATGGAGAAGATTCCAAGACACTGAAAAGAAAAATGATGGCCTTCTACTAAAAATGATGGAATAATCCAATAGAAGATTCACGAAAAAATTAAGTCCTATTAGTGAAATAATTTATACCAATCAGTTTGAAAAATATAAATAAACCATAATTTAAAATCTCAATCCCACATTTCCTTACCAATAACTATGAAACATCTGATTAATGCTCCCTCAAAAGGAAAAATAGGTTGGAATATGGAAATTGGACCTACTCTATCGGATTATTGAAATAATATCGTGTGCCTCTTATATATATAGATGTTACATGTTCTCTATAAAAGTAACATAATTGGGAGAATATAACGGGGGTGAAATTTTAAGATGGTGCATAAATTACTCTAGAGTGTTTCCATCTGAAACTCTTTTGTAATTTTCATTTATTTTTTTAATACTACTGTGATGGTACATAAATAGATTAGTAATTAAACCACGGATAATTATCATTTCCATCCCTAATGATTAATTGTATTATTTCAACGTTTAATAACTTCACTTTTAGAGTTAATAGTTTGGTTAGTGGAGGTCAATTCTGATTCTCTATTAATTTCTTCATATTACTAAAGGAATTGAATACCCAATCCACTAGAATTATGTGTATTTCAAGTGATCTATAAGAATATGTTAATCCAAGGGTATATGGAAATATCCAAATACCACGCTAGGGAAGGATAGTTGTAATGTCCACTAGGTTGAATACCCAGAGAGTGAGGTTGAATCTGGGTATGATATATTTCAACTGATACCATTTTTTATCATTTTTTGATTAAAAAAACAAATCACTCTCTGTATACCATATAAATATATGAACATAAATTAAATCATGCACGTGAAAAAACAATTTTACTTGGTTAATCATCACTAGGCTATGTCAAATGATGATAAACCAGCAATGTGATGATGTACAAAATCCACTAAAATCACACTGCAATTGATAAGGTTTGGGATATATATTCTATGACAAGGCTCACTGCATTTACAATTTTTAGGCTCTTCTTACTGCATTCCCAAGGGTCACTCCTTATTTTTCTTCTGTTGGCTCACTACTGGTCGAAAGGGTCAACATCCTCTCCTTCATTCGATTACTAATCTTGAAAGGTATCCACTCATAGTTTATAGACTTGTAGATCCCTTCATTATCTCTAATGAGTATTGAATCCTCAACTATATATAGATTATCTGTTGAATTCCGACATTAATGCACTGAATAACACCATTATACCACATTATTAAAGGGCAACCTCAAATCATTCGTTTAACCCTTACTATGCCTTGCACACATGTTTTATGCCTTGCATGCAAAACTCCTCTTACGAAAAACATTCCAATTACACACAACACCAGTATTATGTCCAACCACCTTAGCATTTAAACAACTCTACTTTAATGTGAATCTCAAATTCTTATGTGCTACTCCCAAACTTATTCCAAGCTTCCATAGCTTTCACGCAAATCCCTTTACATATAATTCATCCATGATATAGAGCTCTGGTTTACTTTAGGTGTTTAGATTATTCAAAATGAGTGGGGTTACCTATTATTTATAGTAATATACAACCACTAAAATCAAAACCGTAACATGTCATGAAAATACCTCGTCGATCATGCAAAACAAAATTTGGCTTTGGATAGTGCGCATAAACCTCTTTCATGGAAACTCACCTTTCATGCACATTTCCAAATCCTTTAAACACTTCATTCCTTTACCATATTTTGACATTTTGATCATGAAACATTCCTTTCACTCATATTTACATGCCACCTTCAATCTTGTGCGCATCATCCTTTTTCAAAAATAGATATCCCCATTTTTCCAACATTGAGGCCCAAATTTTTTTCCAAACAATGGAAAATGGTACCACCTTTTAGGTGTTCTTTTGTACCACATTCAAAGTATCCACTACTTTTTCTTGGATATTTCTCAATATATATGTTAAATAATATATCCAGAACACCCCAATTGACCATGGTAACCCCCCTTATCAACAAATACAATTGACCCAGAAATTCATCAATGTTACCTTAATGGATTGTTTCTAAAAAATAGTTGATATATTGATTATGGTGATTCCATACCTAAAAAAACTATATAATATAAGAAATGAGTTAAATTAAAGTGATAAAAAGGATATTAGAGACATTAAGAATAATGATTCAATTGGTGAATGCGAGAATAATCCTAGGCTGGACCATTGTTTATTAAATTTATTACAAATCAACAAAAATTACATTCAATTTCAATAAAAAGTGAACCCACCAACAATATTTTTTACATTCATTCAATGCTATATTATCTACAGAAAATCTAAGTCCATCATTTACAACTTTAGTTTCGTAGTTAAATATTTTTTCCTGATAACCCCATGCAAGGTGCTCATCAAACATTGCTATATTTTTTTGTCAAAATAATTGTTTTTTTAAATTTATTTAATTTTATTTCCAATTATGAAATCCAGTTCCTCTAACCTCACTATTTTTAATACATGTTTTGAAATTATTATGCTACCAATAAAATGAACATTAAGATATAGAGACTATGAGAAAATGTAATTTTTCATCATCTCATTATATGATACTCCCTCCACATCATCATCTTCTTCACAGTATATAATATAAATAGATGATATAGATTGTAATATGGGACATGTTAATAGAACATTAAGAGAAATGTATGCACATAATTTCAATAGTACCAACTAATAATTTTAACTAAATGATCAACAAGGTTGTGAACTCAAAAATTGAATGATTGGGATACTGCATAATATTCATGGTCTATCTGGTGAAGTCCCCAATAGGTAATTAGGATAATTTAATGATTATTACAGTGGATTAAGAACTATAGGAGTCACTAAAGATCAAATCAAATAGAAAGCCTTCACAGTATCACTTGATGATAATCCAATGAGTGGTTCTAAAATCAATATCCGAGAGAAGTCCAAAAATTGGAGGAGTTATTGAATACGTTCTTCCAGAAATTATTTCATGATTCCTGAATTACATGGCTTTGGAAGAAGATTTATTGAATCAAATATTAAACTATAAAAACCCTCTAAATTTTTTTAGATGTTAAATAATATAAATTCAACCTACCAAAACCATCCTTATGATGAAAACCAATTCTTGTTGTTTTTATACCAGGACTTATAGAAAATGAATGGAACCTAATCGATGCTTCATTATGAGGAGATCTCATTGTGAATTCAATAGTAAATGTGTGAGAACTCATTGAAGGGATATCACAAAATTCACAATAGTTTGGTTCTAGAACTATTACCAGAGGTGCGCATGAGGTAAAAATATCTACATAACTACAATTATAAATTATATTTGATAGAATAACATACCTTGTAAATAAATTATCTATAAAAAATGTTAAAAAATCATCATCCCCCACACATCCATGAGAATTAAATCAATTATATTCTTAGGAAGAATTTATAAGTAGAATCCCTCAAATTCACATAAATGATAGTCATGAAACCATGTACCAAAGTATATTCTTAAAAAAACCAAGTGGAAACCAAGGATTAAAATAATTAATCAATAAAAAATGTTTAGGTGGGACCCCTAATACCCAATTAATACCATTACAACACACTTCTATAAAAAAATTTCAACCCCCCCCCGCCCCCCAATTCAAAAGATCGAATTCACAACCATATAATATTTATCAACAAATAAAATCACAATAACCATATGTTAAATACTTGTTCTAACAAGTAATAAAATCAAAAAAATCATCATAACACCACCCTCACCACACATGGGTTGGAATTAGAAGAATAAAAATAGAAATTCATTCATCTCATAACAAACCTAAATAATATGGTATATAAGTTATTATTATTATTCAATATAAAATTAGTAAAATTACTTATTCCAATGAATTATTTCACTTATGCGATTCAATTAATGTCATTAACTATTCCATTTATTATTATCTATAGATGGTAGAATATAAACCCATGTTTGTGGTTGTGAAACATTCCAATAGAGGCACTTCTTATGTGGTTGGTTTCCTTGAAGATGTCTTGTAAAGTGTACAGTGTTACCCATTCCATGATGACATATACATTTTCCAAATAGAAGTATGAAAAGATAAATACCATTCCCCCATCACTCTAGGAAGACCCTTCCTAACAACTGCTCAACCCATCTTAAATGTTAATGAGTGCACCAATTCTATGAAATTTGGTTATGAACATTCTGTTTCACATGAAATCATTATTATCTTATTTATTCTACTAGGGAGGAAATTTATATTTTTTTTGTAGAATAATTATATTAGGGGAGGTTATGAAAACACCTAATCTGGTTGTAAAATATATGTTTGAAAATGATCTAAATTTTGTAAAAATATCACCTAGGGATCATATTGAAGAAATTTATGAGAATTGTTTTGATGAGTTACTTAAATATTACACAAATAGTTCTTCCATATGTGTGAAAGTGGCCATAATGGAGAATAGAGATAAGAAAACGTCCTTAAAACCCCATTTTTTATAATTAAAGTTCCTTCTTAAAAATATTAAATATTCCTTATTAATATTGGATAATAGTCTTCCGATCATAATACCAAACAATTTAGAACCTGGCCAAAAAACTAATCTTTCAAAATCATGAAAAAATAATCAAATGATTAATAAGGAAATTTATAGATATTCTATGAAATGGTACCACAAAAAACATGCAGCTATTTTTTTCATAAAGATAAAAATTAGTAACACAGCACCAAAGAGGACTGAACCCAACCCTCTAGGAGGAAGACAAAATAGAAGTAAAGGGAATCATAAATGGTGACATTATTTTTCCCATATCATATTTCAAATGGGTAATCCCCAATCATATTGTTCCAAAAACCTATTACAAAATTCAGATAAATGAAAAAAATGAATTGGTACCCACAAGAATCTAGAATATTTGGAGTGTTTGTATTGATTGCGGGCAACTAAACCATGTAATAAAAAAATAAAATTTCTTCAAAGGAACTGTAGAAGAAATTTTGGATAGATTATCTCAAAAAGTACATTATCTATTCCTAATTGGTTTATCTACAATTTCCAAAGATCCAATTTCCCTTGTGACCAAGACAATACCGCCATTACATTTCCATTCAATATATTTTATTACTGAATGATTCAATTTGGAATCTGTAATTCCATAATATCCTTTCAAATATGTATGGTAAGTATATTTTCACACCTGATTGAAATTTTTCTATATTAATTCCTTGATTTTTTCACTATGTATCGAACATTCATTCAAAATTGTTTAGAGATTTCAGAAAACGTTTTACAATAGTGTACTGAGAAACTACTTGTTTTGAATTTATAAGAAATTTATTTTAGGGTTTAAAAAGGGAATGTATTAGAAAATTTTATATCATTTACATTCTTCCATTCCCCACCCATGTTAGGAAAATTATATCTTTTTATGTTGATGATATATTTTATAGATGTTTTATTATGGACATTAAAAAAAAATTTGACCCATAACTAACCTAATCAAGAAATAAATTAAAGTTTTATTTAATGACTCCAATATGATAGTCTTTGAAATATTAATAGAATTTTAAACCACTATCCCATTCATTTTCCCTCCAAGATAGAGTCGCTCCTTCTATTTACTTTTAGATGTCTCCAATAGAGGTATATGGGTTTTATTTATCCCATAGTATTAATATGATTTTAGAAGTGGTGTCATACATTTCAGAATCTATGGAAACTACACATATGATCTAAAAAATAATAGAGATGAGTTTTTCTCAATTGCTGTAGCTATGGGAAAAATAGTCTTAGCTCTTAGAGATTAAGGTTATTAATTCTTCTGATCATACAACGTTAATATGGTTTTTTAAAAATATCACATCCAAGTTGAGGATTTTTATGTGGATATTATTTATGTAACAAATTTAACAAGAGAATAAATATAATATTATATTTAAAAATATAGTGTATGGCCACATGATAATATTTCCTCACAATACTGAGGTAGAACCTATCCCAAAGAATATCATGGATGATTCCTTCCCTTGTAGGAAATTTTATATCCTTACCCCAACGCCAATGTATGTTGATATATTGAATTTTATGGTCCCATAGAGTTTGCTTTTTCGATCTCAAATAATCATATTGAAAAATTACAATCAATATCAAAATACTATTTTTTGGGGGACCCTTATTTATAGACGATTTTAAATTAAAAATTATTAAAATATGTATTCCTGATGAATAAATTTATTATGTACCTTTATATTTTCCAACCACTAACTTGTTGAGGAAATTATGTATTTAAAATAACCACTACTGAAAATATGAACATGGGATTATTTTGGCGCACTATATTTGAAAATATTTATTAATTTGATAAAAAATGACCAAAATGACATTTTACTAGTGGAGTTTCAAAAATATAAGAAATACTCTAATAGATATTGATTTTTTATGAAACTTTTTATGTTTGGGTAATTGAATTCATGGGTCACTTCCCCATGTAATTTTAATTTCCATATATATTTTGGACATTAATGTATGTGCCTAAATTGATTGAATCCAATGTTATTCAGAAACATGACTCAAAGACATTAATTTAATTTCTAAAATAAAACATATTTTGTAGGATATGAATACATATATCATTAATTTTTTTACAGGAAACACATTTATATAACAATAATATGAAATTCCACATGATAAAATACTATGTTCTCTATAAGACTGTCATTGGATACCACACAAAGACAAATGGTTTGGAAGTGGTATACAATATAGAGGTCAAAATGATCTTGTAAAAAAAAGTACAACCAAGTCGAACGGATGAACGTATGATGCTAGAAGATTCAGTGTGGGCATAAAATAACTCTCTATAATACCCCAATTGGTAGTTCTTCATACTGAATTTTATAGGGAAACCATTTCCATTTTTTTCCTGATCTGCACCACCAAGATTATTGGGATGAAAAACATGAAAACCTAGAGTTTATTCTTGATGGTAAATAAAGGATACTACATCTAATGGAGCTTTATAAATTAAGGATAAATGTATATGTGAACTCATTGTTGTATAAGTGAAAATTAAAATCTTTCAATGATAATAGGGTCTATTAGGGAGATTTTCAATTTGGTTATAAAGTACTACTACTTTCTTCCCCAATAAAACTCCTCACAAGGAAGTGTCATACCCAATGGACTAGACCTTATGTAGTAACTAATACATTCCCATTTGGTGAAGTTGATATTGAAAGATAATATTCAATGAAACCATTAATTTTGAACATCTAACAACATATTATATTCTAAAAGGACATTTGGAAAGAACCTATGGAGATGTCTAGACTCATCCATGCTAATGAAAAGAAAACACATCAAGGTATTATCATTCCATCATTGTGGTCTTCATGTGTATTTTAATGAATATTTATATGTATTTAAATTCAATTGTAATAGTATTAGAACCATGTTTGGGTGAAGTGGTTAAGAGTAATCTATAAATATTTTTTCCTATAAATAATTTTTTGATTTGTTTTTTATTTAATTTTTACCCTTTTCCTTGAAACATAATTTTTACCCAACCGAGTTTAAAACTTCCATTTTATAGTTAACATAAATCATGGATTCTAAAACTTTAAAACATTAAATGATTACTGTGTTCTTTTATCATTATTTTATTTAATATTAGTGATCTAAATATGAGATATGCTCTGAGAGAATATATCTATGTAAAATCAATTTTTTAACAATAAGATAGTGGAATGTTTTTTACTTGATCCAAAGAAAATATGAACTCTATAAAATAGAAAAACTTATTGAACCATTTTAAATGTAAATTCTATAAGATTATCAACGTGGAATAAAAAATTTCAATTGGGAACCCCCAATTGATATATGATAAGATTGGAACAGGTTGTGTTCATGAAATTAAAAACATCCTTCTCAGAAATGGTTAGGAATAGTGATTTCTAAACAATTATGGGTGGGATAGATAATTTCAAATAAATGCCCCTTATCAAAAATTATTCAATTTAGGCGGGGGATATTTAACCAATATAAATAGGGAAATATTAAATATAAAACATTCATTAATGTTGTCTCAACTATGTGGAACATTAAATTGTGGCTTAAGTAACATAATAACGAGTAATAGTGTATGTTCTTGTTTTTAAAGTATTAATTCCACATCAAAATATTCAATCCACTGTTGAAATAAATGATTGACTTAATTGAAGTGAGGTAGTTTCTTGATTTTCATACCATGTGTGATAACATAAAAAATGTATGAATATGTGTTCTATTTCAACTATAGATGGTAAATTCATTTTTATGAATACTGAATTTTAATTGAAATCGATGATCATATTTCACAGGATTAAAATATAGTTTGTGTGGGGGAGTTATGTGAGCTAAACTTTAACTGGTTTTTATTTTTTATGCATTAAAAATACCCCCCATTATATTTAAATTTCCCTCTTCATATTTTTTTTTAAATTATTTAATTAGAACATAATTGGAACAGGGATTTATATATTTTATTTCATAATAAATAAAAAATTCGATTTAAATTGAGATTACCATATTAAGGAGATTATTTATTTTAAGGATGATATTATTGTTGAAGTAAGTAAAAAATAAATTTGTTGGTTGAAAATTATAGAGGCTATGAGTAATCGTTACATCCATGGTCACTAGACTTATCGTAGGGGTTGACCATATGCTACCCCTTACTTGAACATTTTGTCTCATGATAGGCATGGTGGCATTGTTTAATCCTACTATAAGAACAACACATTTTCACCTTCCAACCTTACTGAATCCTATAGATACTATACGAATTCATGATGGGAGTACCGATAATAACCATGTGTGCTAAAAATATACAAAGTATGTAAGATAAAGTAACAAAAATAATTACTAAAACAAGCCTCTACCCTTTCTATTTTCATCAAACAAAACTATATCCTTATCCTCCTTTAAATATTATTAACATTTAATTGCATACTTTTTGATGAGAATAGGAATATATATTCTTTAAAATAGGAAGATAACACCCAAATTAACATGCCTCCACCCTAAAGAAGAACATGAATACACCTTCCCTACTAATACCACCATTTGTTTCCACCCATGAATCTCATATTCCAATTGAATATATCTACTCTTTTATGATTTTTGCGGTAGAATTATTCTATCATTTTGGATCCACACACACTTAGAGGGAAGTCCATCCAAGAATTCCACATTCATAGCCACTGTACCCATACAGTTACAGAAGGATCCAAAGCATTTTTTTGTTGGAAATTGAAATATGGTGTATCAAGACCATATTTGTGCAATGGAAGACTAGGTTCTGACGATGACTAGTAGGAAACAATGGAACTACATCAAACATAGAATCCCCCACCTACATTTAATATAAATATTGTTGAGTTTGGGATCCATGAATGAGGTGAGAAGAAAGAACTAGGAAGTTGAGAAGCTGCAACTACACTTGAAAAAAATACGGTTGGCCTTTGTAAGCCAATGGTTAAATATTACAGGAATAAATTCCAGATGAAATGATGTCTTTTGGATGAAATAATTAATCCTATGAAATTTGAAAATTTACTAATAAAATAATTTAAAATTCTATGTTCCATATCTTATTCCCACTACTATGATTCACTTTATTACTACATCCTCAAAAGAACAAATAGGATGGACTATAGACAGTGTACCTACACCCTGATATTACTGAAACCAAGTTACATGTCTATCTAGTGGAGAGATATTATCCATATTCTATAAAAGGAACCCAGAAAGGAGAAGATATATGAGTTAAATATGAATAGTGTGGATAACATACAATGTATGGTTGTTATCAGAAAATATTTTTGAATTTACATTTCTTTTGATAATACTCCCGTCAGGGGACATTGCACCATCAGTTGTTTGGATATGGAAAATTCAGATATTATTTCTTGTTGATGAACTCTAATATTTTAATGTTGTACTATCTCTTTTTTAAGTAAATTTTTTGTCAATTGGATGTCTCCTATTATTGTATTTTAATTTATTCTCTATTTAATTTGTTAAACACATGATACACTTGAATTATTTCCGTTTAAAGAGATAACAAACAATGGGGGTATTTCCATAGAGAAAGGAAATAAATAAATTTTACGCTTGGAATTTATATGGGATATAGTGATAATTGTGATTACTTATCAAAACTGATGAATTTTGGTACATGTAATAATTTGGATTCAATAGATAAGAGGGATATTAGAGTATTTATAAATAACGATTCAACATGAAAATGGGGGAATAATTCAAGGATGTTCCCCTTCAGCCTAAATTTATTTTAAACCCACCAATACAACAATATGATTCTTTAAATAATTAACCCAACATTTGGATTGGCACATTCACACATCACTTACTTCTCGATAGACAATCTAAGTCCCACTTTTACATTATTATTCTTGGGTTCAAATAGTTTTTTCTAAGAATCATATGATAAGTTCTCATCATTTTCCATGTCTTTTGAGTATATACCCCAACATCACCGACCCCACTACTATTGTGTATCATTAAAAACCAAAATCAACAACATGTATATTGAACCCAAATATCCACAATTAAAAATGATAATCATCGACAACAGAATTATTTAGATTCCACTTAACCCCACCATAGTTGATATAGAAGACCCCCATTCTACTATCATGTCCAATTACACCCATATCCACATACCATATCAGACATAAGAAACCAAATCCTATCCAATTAATTTATAGGTGACATCTCGTTCTAACCACTAGTTCAATGACCAACAAAAAATATCCTATCAATATAAGTTAACCTGAATCTATATGAAATAGTCTTAGAAAACCTTAGGACAAACCATGAGTACTCAAGAAATGATTAATGGTTCCAATTTTGGTCACTAACATTACCATGCCCATACCTACATTTCACATGGAGAATAAACACACATACCACTTTCAAAATATATATATTCCCCATATACATGGTATATATATGAGTGATTATTTATAGTGTTATAATAATCTATGAATCTGGGAAGAAGATATAAATTAACAATAGAAAATCCTTAAAATAATAGTTTTTTATAAATTAAATTTCTATAATTATAATAATTAGAAATTTTTTGTGAAGGTAGTGAAACGTTACAATCAATTACACTTCGGGACCATCTACTTGAATAAATATTGAATGGAGGAAGAGATAACCACTATGAGAGAGAAGGTAAAAAAAATAAAAAATAGAGGTGAGGGATTCCCTGAATAGAATCTATTTAAAATTATGGTTTCCTTGATAATATAAATTAATTTTTGTATTAATATGAAAACATTATAGAACCAACTGGGTTACCACTTCCACAGACTACATAATATTATCCCACTACATACATAGTTCCCTCTATCATGAAAAGACAATGTCTGACACCCAATTACACATTCACAAACCATACCATCGTGCATTATTGGAACCCTCCAACACTTGAAAAAACATCTATATAAACATTTTAAGCCACTATGATAAATAAATTACCCATAACACCCAGATGTTTTTTCAAAATATTTTCTTTAATTAATTTTTACTCTTCAATAACATGTAATGCTTGCAATCTTGAGTTTAAAAAACCACGAGATTCCATAATACAAAATATCTATTATAGCCTATAAGATAATGAAATATATATTTTATATATTTAATAAAATATTTTTTGTATTCATCCAATTAATATTTTAGTCATTGAGTAGGAATAAAATATACTTTCATGTACAAACCCTTATATTATTAAAAAGATAAAATAAAAAATTAATGGAGAACCCATTTTAATTTAAAATTCTGACATATTAATAATTGTTATATGAAAACATAATCCACTTATTTGGATGTAGGATATATAAATTTACATAGGATTAATTATTTATATTTTTATCAAAACTATCATTTTTTTTAAATAAAAGAAATATAAAAAAATTTAATTGAAACAAATTTTTTCATCAAATTAATTTTTACGGTTATATTATATTATTGAATGATTTTAAAGAATACATTGATTATATTTTATTTAATTTGTATAATTTATATCATTGACATTAATTATACATGGAATTTAAATGTAATAACATTTCAATATTTTGAAATGTTTTAAATTTTAAAAACTAAAATTATCATTATGAAAATGATTTTATTTTTATATTAATTACTAAATTTTTATTTGTTTTGAATTTTTGAAAAATAATTTTTTAGTTTGGAATCAATTATTTCAAATTATTTAAATATATTTCATTTATTTTTGGGAATTATTAATTGTAACATTAATAATAGTTATTAATTTAGTAAAAGGGAAAATTGGGAAATTAAGGGTAGAAATAATATTTTAAAATTACCCTAAAATTTTTCTTATTAACTTTTTATGATTTTTTTGTCCTAAATCATCCTTGGGTAAGAATAGTGTCCTATGAAAACCAAATTGAAGTGATTAATGAAAATTTAAATATGTCTTACAAAAATTTAAATAAATATATACTTTTTAATAGAAGTTTAAATAGAAGAAAATACATATACCAATACTAATATTATATCTACAAATTATTTTTACTCTGTTATTTTTTTATAATGTCTATCAATAAAAATTTTCATAAAGGATTATACATTGACGTTGTATAAAATATTTAATTGATGAAAAATCAATAATTTTGTTTTAAATATAATAACCCTTAAGAGAAAACCAAACATGAAAAAATATTATTTTTGTAGTACATATCGACCATAATAATACAGAGGTATATTTATTGACAATTTTGAGTCATATGAAAAATATTATGATACATATGAAATGTTATTTAATGTGATGTTAATGTTGTCACAATCATGTTTTAAGACATATAAAAATTTTAATGTTGGATTTTATAGATGATATATTTGGAAAAAAGTATTCTTATTAAATATAGAGGATTTAACTTCATCATAGTATTTTAATTTTAATTTTTAATCAATAAATAAGTATATTAAATAACTACACAAAAGTTTTGTTGTAATTATTTTATTAATGGATATAATAAATAAATATAATTAAAAAATTTAAAATAAATATAATTTGGGACAATTAATATATCTAATGTGTTTTATAGAATAACATGACCAATTTGGAATATAATAAAAAAATTTAAATTAAAATAGTTATCCTTATATTTTTAATGATCAATAAATTTAATAGTTTCAAAAGTTCCTCTATTTTTTTGTTTAATAAAATAATGTATTATTATATTTCTAAAAAATTATAAAACATTATTAAAAATATTTAATAATTATTATATGTTCTAATATATTATAAAAATATTTATTTCTGGTCTAATTGGCATCATATAAGTAAATTTTTCACCATTTAGTATTGAAATATGTGTTACCTTAGTTAAACATTAAATAGAATAACTATGTATTAATTAAAATGACGAGGTATAAATTTATAGAAAACATGTCTAAAATTTGTTGGTTGATGGGGTTATAACCTTATATAATATAATCTTATAAATTATGACATTTTTTTGTTTTTTGGATGTGGATTTATAATATAATAAATTAATAATTCTTTAGATTTCAGAAGTGCCCTGCACGTAAATTATAAAAGGGAACATCATGCTTTACTTATTCTCTTCAGTTTGAGAATTCATGATCCAAAATACCATATCCATTTCCCTTAGGAATTTCCCCATATAAATTCTACAGTTTCTTCTCCCATCATTAGTTTAACTATAGTGACCGTAAGATGATATCTTGAAAGTGCGGACGATTGTCGCCTATCGACCATTCTACATTCTAAAGCTCTGTTAATGTGTATATCATCACTCGGATCGAATCCCTGGTCATGATACTTTTTAATAGCCAAATTGTTTTAGTTGATAGTATTTTGATTGGGAGGTTTATTTTTGGAGATTAATTGAAAAGATTGATTTATTGATATTTTTTAACACTTTTGTAAATATTGGAGTGAGTTAATTATTGGGTAGTTAATATTGTTATATCCTTGAGCTTTTCATTATATTGCATTAAAATTTCACTCATGCCAAAAGTTGATGTTTATTGGAATTCCCAAGTTTTATGTCTTTAATCGGAGCCATAACTTAACATAAGGTTATAATACTAATCATATATGGTTTATGTTATTGTATTTATGGTTCCAATAATTCATGTAAACCACACGTTAAACAAAAAAAGTCATTAATCGATGGCATGTCAAGTCCATCATACATAATGATAATTCAAAGAATACTCATCGAGAAAAAGTTATCAATCAATTAACATCCCTAAATTTAAACTCTCCCCAATGAGATATTTACAGATCCATTGAATGTATCAGTAATATAGTTATAATGATTATGATGATAAATTAAGAAGAAAATAAAAATAAAGGGATAAGAAAAGAGTTGTGCACTGAACAAAACAAATAAACGATGATTAGAATTAAAAATAGAATTTCGATTGAATAAGGAAAAAAAGAAGGACAGGGTTTTCTTCTTGATTTAAAATATTTTTTAGAATTAATATTTAAGAACATATGGTGTATGATTAAAATAGAATATGAAGAAGAAAATTTCATTAAAACGGAATTACAAAATAAGGACTCAGAAGATTACAAATGACGAAATGAAAAAACCTAAATGAAATCAATGAGAGGATGAAGGGTATTTAAAGTGAACACTTGAGTATGGAATGTCCTCCCAATACATTTTAAGGCTATTTTCATGGAAATATAATCTCATGTCTCTGGAAATGCCAACCCTTTTGAATAAAGAGAAGCGGATATATTTATAGCCCAAGGTGGTGGACTGTTTTGATCCCAAAAACTACCCCTCCACATGGATTGAAGATTTGAACATCCTGATACAGGAATCTCAAGATATCATATTCTAATACGTTTTATATAATAATTTTGGGAGACTACTACAAAAATATGGGTGTATTTAGACATATGGAACCAATGTTATGGCTGTTGGAGTAAACAATTGTAATCTATCCATCTCAATCAAGACTTTTCAAAAGGTAGAAATGTGAATGGGTTTGTGAACATGAAGATTCCCTAAAATAAAAATAGTTTCTCCTGTAAAGTTGGCCGTATATATATTATCTTTCACAATGATGAAACCCATCTTTATTTTATGACTAGATAATGAGTAATGTCATGAATTGTGTCCGGATTTTAATTCACGGCCAGAATGGTCGGCTGGAATTCAATGAATTGTTTGGGCCAATTGTTCTTACAATTAGACCATCAAATTTTAATCCATGATTAATTTTGATAATTGGAAGAATTTGGTATAGTTTAATAAAATTTGGGCTTCGAGATTTTGTCCAGTGAATCAATCATCATGGTTGGTCCAGTTTCATCACAAAATCATTGGGTCATCTTGTGAGGACCATATAACCCTTAAAATGGAAGAATTGTCCAATGAGTCCTTCTAATTATATGTTATAAATTTTATAGTGATTCCTAAAGACCCATAATCACACAAATATGATCTGTATGGTGGTATTTATAAAAAAATAGTAAACTAACTCAAATAGGATACATCTAAAAATTCTCAAAAATTATATCTAGAATAAAAACATAATTATTTCACAAAAATTATGCACATTTCACATAAAATCATTAAATAGAGTATATAATAAGTCCTGAAAATTTTAATAACATCAAATCTCCCATACATAGTCTTGTGCATGTCCTCATGTATAGAAAATATAAAAATCATAAAAAAAGTATTTTTACTCAACAAAAAATATTAAAATCTTGTTTTCCCCAATCAGGGGAGGTTTAAAAAATTTCACCCATCCATATTTAATTCCACCAAAAGTTTTTACTGAAGAAATTTTCCAAAAACAATTAATTTTTTCATGCTCAAATTTAGAGATGGAAAACGGTGGTACACTAAACATACTCCTCTCAAGATTATAAAATTAATTTATGGAGCTTCACTCATTCACCAACCAAAAGTGAAAATCATATATTTTGTATGAGATCTTAGATTCCATTACATATCATAAAGTGATCAAAAATAAAAATGTCTTTTAGTGGTTTTTCTGTGGCTATAGGACGGTAGGAAGATGATATCCAAAAGATAGGAAAAAGAGGGTAAAATAGAAACATGAAAAAATGAATGCATATTTTTTAAAATGAAACATGGAAGGAAATGGAAACACATATTTACAGGGTAATGATTATGTGAATAAGGGCACAAGATAGTTATAAAATTTGAAGGGTGTGAGAAGATGAAATATTTACAAAACGAAAAAAAATCTCCCAATGAAAAATGTGTTCTTGTTTTTATTTTCTTTTCTTCATTTTCTTCATTTTTCGAATTTTGAACTTTAAAATGATCTCGCACTCATATCCCAACCCATGATTTATCTCCTCATGAAACTAATTGTAATAGATATAACAAGATAAAAGGTAGAGGAAGTGTGATTTTTTACCTACCCAAGAGACAACCCCCTTTTTTTATTTCTATTTTTATTTTTGGTTTTGTTATTTTTTTTGTTTTATATAGCACTTGTTAACATCATTTACAAAAGTACCTAAATTAAATTACATTATATTCCCCAAAACTAACTGAATGAAAACCTCTACCCCACACTAAAATGGATGTTTTCCCTCAAGCATATGACAACTCATTGAAAATCAATAAAAGGGAACCAAAAAAATAAAATCAATTCCCCACACACATAAATTTCAAAAAATAGTGTAATGTAAATCCATTTAGATATTGGGTGGGATAAGTTATTGGGATTGTAATGTGGTTATCAAAGAAAAGGTTTTCATAGGTTCGAAGGGGTTTCACAAGGAGGATTAATGTTGGTGTAATGGGAGGCTATTTAGCTATTTTTATTCTTTTTCCATTCATAAAATGACTCTACCTTATTAATCCACACCAAATTAAGAAATTTAGCTCGAAGGCCAAAAAACTATAAACTCACAAATGGGGGTAAAAAAACACACATATTTTGAAAAGATAGACATATTTGGCCTTACCATGAAAGCTAATGTTGGTTCTCACGGTTGGGGAAAATCATTTTCCAAATCGAAAATTGAGCATTCAAAATTTTTTGGTTTTGAAAAAAAAAATTCTTTATCCAAAGTCCTGATGAAAATAAAAAAAAATTAGATGAAAACATGTCTTTTAAGTCACCAATCTGGTTTGAAAGAATTTCAAAAGATGAAGGTGATTAATCATGACTCTTTCTTTTCTATGATTATTATTTTATTCTGATTATTGTTTTCTAGTTGTTTAGGTTTTTTTAGATTTTTTTAAATGCACATCCACACAAAAAGAGTAAATAAAAACTTTGATGAGGAAATTGGTAAAAATATGAAAGATATGGGAATAAGAAGAAAGAGTTAAAGAGAAGAATAGATAGAGAGAGTTAAATGGAAAGAGGTTCCCCCTGCTTTGGATTTGGAGAGTCGATGTGGTTCTAGGATTTTGGGTCCTCCCACAGTTATGTTTTAACCGATGTCCATTAAATTTGAATTTCATTTTTGAAGTGGGGTCTTGGACCGGCACTACACCAAATTGGTAAACAATATTAATAACAAAAGGACCTTCCCAAGATGAATTAAGCTTACCTGGGTGAAGTCTAAATAGATAATTGAAGAGTAATACCTCATCACCTTCATAGAATACCTTTCACATGATCTGTGTGTCATGGAGTACCTTGGATTTTTTTGTAGATTATAATTCTTATAAGAATCAAGTCGAAGCTCCTTGAGTTCAGCCAATTGAATCATTCTTTCCTCAATATATTTTTCACAATCAAATATATAGGTTTTCACAGCCAAAAAGTCTAATGTAGTATTTCAACTAGATAATGTCATGTTTTACCAAAAACTAGCCTAATCGGAGACATCCTAATAGCGGTTTTATTGCCATTTTGATAATCCCAAAGTGATTCACCATGTCTTTTAGGCTAGTCTTTTCTGGTTTGTTTTACAATTATCTCAAGCACTCTTTTCACTTATCTATTAGAAATTTTAGCCATGCCATTTTCTTGGGGGTGATATACATTTTATGTTTTATGTACAACCCCATTGTTTTTCAAAAGATATTCCATTGTTTTATTACAAAAATGGGGTCTTAAGTTACTTATCAAGGCACATGGTGTGACAAATTGGTGGAATATATGAGCCTTTAGGATCTTACTAAGAGTATGTGAATCATCCTTTCTAGTGGGCTTGGCCTCAACCCACCTAGAAATAGAATAAACTGCAAGAAGAGTGTATGATGATCCATTAGAAGGGTGGAATGGTACCATTAAATTGATTCCCCCAACATCAAAGATCTCACAAAAAATTAATGGCTTTTGGGTCATTTTATTTCTCTTTTAAATTTCACCAAACTTTTGGCAAGCGGGACATGATTTCCATAACTCACGTGAGTCCTTGAAAGTGATAGCTAGAAGAATCCAAATTCTATGACCTTTTGTGAGGTTCATTATTGTCTAAATTGGGCACCACTAGGCATTGAGTTACAGAATTCTAAGATAAGAGAATGTTAATTTTCATCAACACAAATCCTAATTACCATGTCTTCCCTAGTTTCCAAAGTTTATTTTCTTTCCAAAAATAGTATTTTCAATAACGTTTCAACGTCATTTTTTATTCTTTTGAAAAAATTCATGAAAAACACCAGAAACAATGTAATTTAAATTGTGGAATAACATGGTGACTTTGGAGTGAGATTTAAATGGTGACCAGTGGTGAATTCGGGATTAATAATTTCTAAATGAGATGAATTAGAAATTCTACTCAAGTGGTCAACAATAGGGTTTTCATTTTTTGGTCTATCTTTGATTTCAAGATCTAACTCATAGAGAATTAGGATCAATCTTATTAGCCCCAGTTTGGAATCACTTTTCTTGAGTATGACCTTTATAGATTAATGATATATGAGATTATGATTTTGGCACCTAAGAGATAGGGATGAAATTTATCTAAGTCAAAATCCACTGTTAAAAGTTATTTTGCAGTCATAGTATAGAGATATTTAGTTTCATCCAAAGTTTTTGAGGCATAATAGATGACATGGGGAATTTTTTCTCTTCTTTAATCAAGAACAGCCCCCAAAGACTTTATCATAAGAATGACACATCAACACAAAGGGTAAGGAAAAATCTGGAGTCGGATTTTCAGGGCAGATGTAAGAGCAATTTTGAGTTCAACGAAGTTTCTCCTGAAAACCTCATTGAAATTGAATGTTACATCATTTTGGAGCAACTGATTGTGTGGGAGGGAAATTATATTTATGTTATGGATGAATTGCTGATAAAAATTGGCATGAACAAGGAGTGAATAGATGTCTTGAATATTGGTGGGTTCAAGAAGAGATTGGATCACATCAATTTTAGCAGGATTAACTTCAATACCCTATTTTGAACCTATGTGCCCAAGAACAATCTCATTTGGAACCATGAAGTGTCATTTTTCAAAATGTAACACAAGGATACACATGACACACTTTTTGAGGTCTATAGAGAGTGAATTCAATCATGATTCAATTGAATCATTGTAAATGGTAAAGTTATCCATGAATACTACCATGAAATGTTCAATGAATTTAGAAAATATACTTGTAATACACCTATGGAGTGTTGGAAGAGCATTACAATGTCCAAACGGTATTCAGCTATATTCATATGATCCAAAGTGAAAACTTAATGTAGTCTTTTCTTAGTCCTGATGTGTGATTAGAATATGGAAGTAGCTCATGTTTCCATCAAGAAAACAATAGTGTCACTTTCCGGCTAATCGTTATTGCATTTGATCAAGGAATGGAAGAGGGTAGTGATCTTTTCATGTTTAAACATTCAATTTCCTATAGTCTATTCACACACACCATTTGTTTTTCACTCATGTTGTGACCTCCTCCCCATGTTCATTTGTGAAAATAGTTATCCCACCCTTCTTAGGTACAAATTTAATTGGACTAACCCATTCACTATCAAAAATTGTGTCGATAATACAAGATTGATGAAGATTGGTGATCTCTTCCCTAACTACCTCGTGTATGAGTGGATGAAGTCTTCTTTTTGGTTGTCTAATTAGTTTGGATGATTCTTCAAGAAGGATGTGATGCATGGAAATTGAAAGGTTGATTCTAGGTATGTCATCTAGGGTCAAACCTATAGAATTTTCTTTTCCTCTAGCACCTGAGTAAGATTGGACTCCTCAGTTTCAGTAAGTGAAGTGAAGATATTGACAGGATATGAGTGATCATGGAAAATTAATATATATTTCAGGTGTTCAAGGAGAGTTTTTAGATCAGTCTCATCTTTCATTTATGGGTAAGACAACTCAGGAATTAAAAAAGGGACTTCAGTTGGTTTTGATTCATTTTCCTTAATACTATCAAGGGTGGAGTATTGGGGATCAGACTTTATATGGGATTCAAGAGAGTTTTCAAGATCTTCTAGATTGATAGAGTCTATGAATGAAATTTCCACATCAAATTCACCATTTATTACTCGGTTAATCATCATGCAGATTTTACGACATCCTTTTTCAATAGAACGTGAAGAACATTATGGATTGGGGTTCAATTAACTCTTAAGACGTCTCCTCAAAAGCATGGATTCAGAATGTAGAGTGATCCTCAGATGGGTATCGCATGGCTTGGATAATGTTGAACTTGACCAGTTGGTCACAAAATTCCATGGATAAGATTCTTGAATGGAAATCAATCTTGGTTCTCTCTATCATTTGGAATGGTCTACCTAGAATTTAGGGACATCGATAATATTTTTTCTCACCTCCCACATCAAGGACATAGAAATCAACAGCGAATATAAGATTATTCACATGATCAAGGGAATCCTCGATTATACCCTCATGACTATTAGTACATCGATTGGACAATTGAATTACAACACCCGTTGGATGTAAGGGACCAATATCAAGGTTGTAGAATATGGATTTGGGCATGAAATTAATTGAGGCGCCTTGGTCTATGATTGCATCATTGAAGTTGGAACATCCAATTTTGAATGGAACTATAAAGGTCCCTATATCATTTCAGTTTATGGGAATTGACTAATGGGTGGAAACATTTTCGAAGGTCTTAGGTTTCCTCTAGTGGGTGCACGATTCCTTAAGAAACCCGGCTTACATAGGGATTTGTTTTATGGAATCTACGAGGGGAATGTTTACATCAACACGTCCAAACATGTTGAGAATTTCAAGATAGGATTAAAAGACATATTTGTCATTAAATGGGTTGAAGAAAATGAATTTTCTTACTAATTGGAATAAAATGAGGTGAGGGAATGGATTATGATAACTTTTCAAGTTTCTTTTTCTTTTCATTTTTTGGGTTACCATTTAATGGGGAGTAGGAGGTCTCGTCATTAGGCACCAAAATTTTCATTCCCTATATAAGTTAAATTTCACTAACATTACCTTTAGGGTTGGGTAATGGTTGAGGTAGGAGTTGGGAAGAATTTAATTGTTGTTGCTGGATTAGTTGGGAAGAAATTTTACCAATTTGGATTTCAATGTTCTTGAGGCTAGAACAGGTGAAGGAGGAAAGATTTTCTATAGCACAATCCCTTGGTTTCTTGAAAAAAGAGGCTTGTCCCAGTAGGGGATTACCTTGATTTTGGTTATTGGGAATGTAATTGTATTGGTTTGGGAATTGGGAAGGCTCACTAGGATAGTGGAATCCTGTCAGAGGAAGTGGAGGATTGATCCTTTGAGGTTGAGGAAAAAAAGGATAAGGTTGATGGAAGTTACCACCACCTTGACCATATTAGAATTGGTTTGGGTTTTGATGATGGAATTGTGGGGGATGAAAAATGGTAATAACATACCTTATGCGTTGGTTAAAGGTTGAAGAGAAGGGCTCAGAGTGGGTTTGGTTGATATTTCTAATTAACTGGCTTTATTGTTGAGGGTTGATGTTCCTCTGAGCATATGCAGCATTGAGCTCCATTTCTCTGAATGATTCTGATGTATCCTATTGAAGTTGTTGACATGTGTCAGTAACATGAGATAGGGAACTATATATTCCATTGTTCTTGATAGGTCCAGGGAAAAGAGATTGTGGGGAAGATGACGTTGGGGATTTGGTAGCGACAGCTAGTTGTTGCACAAGACCTGTAAGTTCACTCATCCACACTGTCCTCTTGTTTGTCTCTATATATTGACTATCGTGGGCTTTTTTGACTTGAGAATGTGCTCAAGTAAGGAATTTTTGTGTGTTTTTAGCCATGTTACTTATGAGATATCTCGCAACTTTAGGATTTTTATCAACAAGAGCACTTCCACTTGCAGCATCAATGAAGGGTCTCTCCATAGCCTATAACCCCTCATAGAAGTGTTGGATCAAGATTTGGTCAAGGATTTAGTAGTGTGGGCAGGTTGAAACAAGATTTTTGAACCTCTCCTATTATTCATGGAGTGACTCATTTGGGAATTGACGAATACCACTTATTTCTTTACGAATAGAAGTAGTACGAGAAGCAGGAAAGAATTTCTCTAAAAAGAGTAACTTCATGTCATTTCCATGTGGTTATAGAACCAGGAGAGATGTAGTAAATTGATGTGTTAGCAGTTTCATCTATGGAGAATGGGAATTCTTAGAGTTTTATTTTTTCCTCTGAAACCCCTTGAGGCTTTATGGTAGAGTACACCACTTGGAACTCTTTAAGGTGGACCTGTTGATCCTCACCGGTTTGCCCATGGAAATGAGGAAGAAGATAAATCGAACCCAATTTGAGTTCTAATTCATCCTCAATGTTTGGATATTTAATACCCAAAATTTTGGTAATTCATATCAGGGTCAACAGGTTCTTTATGTTTTTTTTCACTAGGATTGGCCATATCTAATTAATTTGGATGGACAAGGAAAGGTTCTTGAATAGGTTGATTAACTATTATGTTCCTCCTAAGTTGGATAATTTCTCACTTAATTTTAGGGTCAATCCAATCCGATGGATTGTTTGGGTGGATATGATGAATTTGGAGAGATTTCGGAAGAAATGGGGAAATGGGTTATTCTCTGTGTTTATTTCGCTTAATTTTTTATGCGAAGGCGGGTATTTCGTTGTGTTTTTTTATTTTTTTAAAAAAAATTTCTTTTATTTGATTTTTAGAATAACAAAAAACTAATGACTATTTAATTGAACCATCCCTAGAAATGGATCCATTTGAAATAATGAACTATTTTCGCATATCAACCGTTAAATGTTCCCATGCTCGGCTAATGTGTATAGAAGAACTCGGTTTGAGTCCTCAGCGATGATACTTTTTAAAAGTAAAATGTTTTTAGTTGGTTGTATTTTAATTTGCAGGTTTGTTTGTGGAGATTATTTGAAATGATTGATTTATTAATATTGATTTAACAATTTCACAAATATTTGGGTCAGTTCATCAATATGTAGTTAATCATTTGATATCCTTGATCATTTTTTATATTGCATTAAATTAACACTCATGTCACAAGTTGATGTTGATTAAAATTACCAAGTGTCAAGGCTTTAATCCAAGACTTAATGTAACATATGGTTATAATATTAATCATATATTTTTTATTGTATTGTATTTATGGTTCTAATAATCCGTGTAAACAACTCGTTAAACAAAACAAGTCATTAATCCATAACATGTTAAGTTCAACATACACAATGTTAATACAAAGAATACTTATTGGGGAAAAGCATTCAATTTCATAACATCCCTAAATTATAACTATCCCTAAGGAGAGAATTAATCATCAGTTGAAATGATTAGTAAAATGGTTAGAATGCTTATTATGGTAAATTAAGAAGAAAAGAAATATAATGGGTTAAGAAAATAGTTGGGTGCCGAACACAAACACAGAAACAGTAATGGGAAATAAAAATAAAATTTTGATTGAATGAGAAAGAAAAAAAAGGAAAGGGTTTTCATATATATATATATAATATTTGAGGAGAATTAATATTTATGAATATAGGGTAGATGATTAAAACAGAATATAAAGAAGAAACTTGCATTAAAACAGAATTACAAAAAGAAATTACAAGATTACAAATGAAGAAAAGCACAAAAGTAAATGAAAACAAAGAGAGGATGAAGGGACTCTAAATTGAAAACATGAGTATGAAAGTTCCTACCAATGAATTGGAAAGAATTTTGTCGTGCCAATTTCTTCTCTTCAATTTTGAACTATCAACCCTTTTTAAAGGAGATGAGGGGATGTATTTATATTTTAATGTGGTGGACTGTTTTCATCCCAAAACAACCCCTCCAATGGGCTCAATGACTTGGACATTCAGACGCTGAATCATGAGATATATTATTCTCAAAAGTATTAAATAATAATTTTGGGTGACTAATCTCAAAATTTGGAGCCATTTGGACCTATGGAACTAATGTTATGGTGGTTGGAGTAAACAATTGTAATTTTTCCATCTCAATCTGGACTTTTCAAAAGGTAGAAATGTGAATGGGTTTTTGAACAGGAATATGACCTAAAATAAATATTGTTTCTTATATCACGTTGGCCTCACATATATTAGCTTTCACACTACAAAATCCCAGCTTTCTTTGATCACTAGATCATGAGCACTATCATGAATAGTTTCTGGATTTTAATTTCTGACCATAATTGTGGGGTGGACTTCAAAGAATCGATTGGGACCCTTGTTATTGTAGTTGGACCTTAAAATTTTTATCCCTGATTAATTTTCATAATAATGAAAATATGGTATAGTTTCATTAAATTTTGGCTTTGGGATGTAGGACAGTAACTCAATCATCATGGCTGGTCAAGTTTCTCCACAGAATCTTCGGGTCATCTAGTGGGGACCATATGACCAATAAAATGGAATAATTGGCCACTTATTCCTTCTAATGATATATTTTAAATGGAATAATTAATCTTAAAAAACTGGAATCAGACATTTTGGATTAGTAGGTTGATATTTATAAATAAAATATTAAACTGACTCAATTGGACTACATCTAAAAATGGTCAAATATTATATTTAGTATTAAAAAATCAATATTTAACACAAATTATTTACATTTATTATAAAATAAGTAAAGGGGGTATATAATAAGTCAATAAAATATGAACAAAATCATATATAAATGGAAATTTTTTATGAAGAGGTAATATCCTCAACTAATTCATTCAAAATTATGTATTCTTCTACATCATCTTCATTAGATTTTCCTTTATAGAGTAATAAATCTAGTATAAATTATATAATCATATTTTATAATGATTATGTAAAAACCATATTCCCTCTTTTATCTATCCTTTGAAAAATAAATTCACCATTTTGGTGTAGGTATGACTTATTGTATCTATGTCTTAGTGTAATTTTTTTCACCACCACCTTACACAGATGGGTATAATGATGGAAATAATAACTATTTATTTTAATTATAACATGATATGTTTTATATAATAAATTATATACCATACACTTCCATACCATTTCACAATTATGGGATGTATATCATCGCTCGTGCGTACATACTGCCAGCTGTATCCCTAGTGCAATGTTATTTATTCTACATAATATACATTAAGGAAGATAATATAAATGTATAGAATTATCAAATATGATTAATATTATCTTAATATAATTTTTATTGATATAAATTGGACCTATGAATGAGAACCATATGTTCTTCCACAAAACATGCATAAGAAACTGAAGCGCCTAATACCTGAATTACGAGTGATAATGAAATGTTATTAACAAAAGATAATAATATGATAATATATTATATCATAAATATGATTGTGATTACGTAATAAGTAAATGAAACTATATAAATAATTATACATGAGTTTCATATACATACAGTGGATATGGGACGTAAGGTAATAGATAATTTCACAATTTCATTATTATCCGAGATTGCTTATACGCAAGTATTTACTAGGTTATATTTATCAAAAATGTACATGTTTCAAAGAAATATGTATTCTAGATAATTATTTCAATTATACTAAAAAAATTTAAACATTATTTTACCAATTTTTTAATTTTTATTAATTGTTATGAAATGGATCCTTATCATTTTTGATACGATTCACTTTTTTACTTATTCAGTAAAAACATGAGATGAATGTTTTCTAATAAATTATATAGGAAGAAATGATTTTTATTTTTCAATAATTCTTTATTTCCATTTACATTACTTTGAATTATTTAAAGGATATTTTCATTAAAATTATTTTCATATAATATTGTGTGTAATTTTGAGAATTTTTTTTTAAAAAAAATATATGATATTTTCCACATGAACTAATTTTAGTTGTTCTATCAAATTTATTTTTCATCTAAGCTAACATGTTTTATTATAGATATGTTCAATGTATAAAACCCCAATATTCATAGTTTTTATTATGTTGATGATTTAATTCTAATTAGTAAATATATTTTTTTGACATGGATTATGTTATGATGGAATGCTATTTAATAAACCCATTTTATTCCTTAGGTTATGCTCTGATGAATGTCAAATGTTATTGCGACACGTAAGAATGATTTCATTATGAGATGGATGTGACATAAATGTCCCTCCAATTACTGGGTTAAATATTTATATGGCGTTAGATAGACATGGTTGGAATGTGAAATGATCATGGACCAGTAATACAGGGATTGAATTGGAATTAAACCTCTTTTAGTAATATAGGACATTAATGAAGAGTGAGCACGGTTTAGTAAGGGACTTTGTCCACTATGATGTTCTTTGCAATGATTCTTGAATAATATAAAATGATCTTATATTATTATGTGTATAACACAAGTCCCATGTCTTATGTCATGACATTTGAGAATATGTTAATTGATTCTTTATAAACTTTTATTATTTGTCTAATAACATGATATCATGATCTTTCATATGAATAATAAGACAATCAAATGTTATGGTCTTATATCTTATGTCTATGATATGATTGATATTTTCTTTATTTACTATTATTGAGTATCACATGTCACTTTTTCTTATGATATATTTCTATGTGTAATGACTAATTTTATAAAGTAATATTTGTCAAAAAGGTGTATATTTATGAAGGAATAAATGGGATAAAATGTAGATTTCTTATGAACATATTTTTTTATGTTTCCCAGTTTCTATATAAATTTAACCTATATTGTCATGGAATGGTCATAGGTTGTTTTGTATTGAATATTCGTCATTTGTGATGTAACATCTATGTATGTATATTATGGGTCATTATAGTTGGTATCAGAGAAAGGTATTGTTAGACTTTGGATACTATGATTTTGAAACCTTAGTAAAAACACCAAGGATACGTCAATGTATACATTACAATACTAATGTTTTAAAAATGATAAAAAATAACAGAGGATAAAATATAATGTCTTATAAATTTAAATTTTAATCCAGATTATGTGTTTCTTCCATTATGATTAGTTTTCCTCGCACAGTTCTTCTTGGTTTTTCTCTATGGATGGAACCCACAGAAACCAGATTAATGTTGAATGTGAGGGGAAATTAAATGATTTTACTCCAAAGAAACTAATTTTCATGGGATTTTTAATGTAATATATGGTCACTATTATCACACAACTTTCTCCAGCTATGAACCATTTTGGACTCCCGAATGAGAAAAAGATGGAACAAAATTCCATTGAGTCCTTCATGAGGAAGTTTCTACCTTTAGTCAGTGGGTCCTCTACTCCACTAGTTCATGAAAAATGGATCAATACCACTGAAAATATATTTTCAGTTCCCCAAATTTTTTAACATTATAAATTCAACTTAGTAGTCTGTTATTTTGAAGGTGAAGTTGATCAATGGTGTAAGTTTATCAAGAATATGATGAATATAATTGAAATTGAATACATGGAATCGGATGAGTCTAAGAAATTGTTTTGAAATAAGTACATTTCCAATACTCATGGGAAAACTATAAAGAACGAGTTCCATGATCTTAAGAAAATGGATGAATAATCTGTTGGTACCTGTGAAGAATATTTTACAAGACTTACAAGATACTCTTCTAGAATTTTTATCCATAATGAGATTAAAATTGAATGATTCTTTAGTGTCATAAAACAAAGTCTCTGACTAGAATTATCCATAAAGGACAGTAATAGTGATTAAAAAAATTATAACATTTTTCAAGGTTTATATGGATGTAGGTTTAATCCCTCAGTCCTATTGTAACGTCCTAGATCAGGGTGACACTCAACAAGTGCCCTGAACCCAGTTGGTGACATGACCTCAAGCACATTTCCCAAAAATCTAGAGGCTACCGACTAGCAGTGAGGGCCTAGGTCTGATAATGGGAAAACTATTCCCTTATTTGTCAAAGAGTAATGCAGTAGAACAAAATAAAAGCATACAAAAGCAAAACCAGTAAACAATAAAAAGATAAAATCGAAATTAGTATAGAAATAAAAAATGAAAAATAGTCTTATATAATGATGAAATATGTCCCTTGGTGTAAGAAAGTATCCAAAATAGGACACGCTGTAATCTGAAGGAATACTATACAAGGAAAAATACAGCAAAGAAAAATAAACAGCGCAGCAGAAACTCAGAAGCATTGCAAGCCTAAGCATGGTCCCATGCTCTCCTACTCCTCTGTAACAATCAAGTGCCTGTATAATGAATCTTTCCTTATCTAAACCTGCAGTAATATAATCTGTTTGGGCCCAAGGCATGACACAAATAGGATGTGAGAAATAAATCCCGGTAGGCAACCACCAAAATCCTATGCCCAACTATCAGTTATTTTTTTCAAAAGTAGTGTAGTAATGGAAATGCAGTAAACTAGAATGTATGGGAGCAGTGGCATACCCTCTCTCTTGAGCGTTAGGGTTCCAACTAAGGTTTCTCTCCCTTCCCTCCTCCAGCCTTAGTCGACTCGGCTTCCGTGTCCCCTCATCAGTGATCCTCGGTGGCTCGGTTGTCATCATAGCCTCATCTCTGCGGGATAAGGCTTTAGGAGGTTCCTTGATGGTAGATTTGGGCTTGGTGGATATGGGCGACGGATTCAGTCAGGAGTGGCTCGGTGTCGGTCCCGGTATGGTACGGAGGGGCGAGAGGATTTGATGGTATCATTTTTTTAGGTTTTTTGAATTTTTCTTTGTGTGACAGTTTTCTAGATTTCTTACATTGGTTTCATTTTTTGTGTACCCTTCTGCGTCATCGGTTCCTCTTTCTTTCCATGGATTTTCGTTGAGGAATCCGTTGAGGGTCTTGCTATGGTAGAGATTTTTCTGGCTTCAGCCCAGAGAGGCGTCGTTGGCTCTGATCTGCTCGGATTCCTTCAATTGAGGCTTTCCATTGAGGCGATGTCGGTTCTCCCAGTCCTAGGTGATGAAGACCCGACTTCTTTCTCCTTGGACTGTCTTCTTCATCGGGTTTCTGCAGATGTGGATGGCGGAGATCGCAGTTGCGGTGGGGTGCTTCCCATTTTGGCTCTGGAGCTCGGCTATTGTCCTATTGATGGCTTGGTTTTTTGAGCTCATGAAGGCTATATTTTTGGATTGTAAGTATGTTGATTTTCTTTTGAATTCATTGACAGTGTATGTTTTTAATTTGATTTTGAAGTCAACGGATGGTTCCCTTTGGTTTTGAAGACAGAGGAGGGTGTTTCTACAGCGTGGGTGTTGTTTGATCATGCCCAGCTTTCTGATCTTTGTGTTGACTGCGTTCTCTTCAATTTGGGTTTTCTCAGCATCAGTAATGCTATAAAGCAGATAGAGGAGTCTCATTTGGTCTGATATTGTGATGTGGTTTCTAGCAGAGTAGGGTTTTGCATCCCGACGGCCTGGTCATCCTCGTTCGGGTTTCTTCATCTCCCTTTGTGGATGTGCTCTTTCCATGGTTCATCTCACTTCGCTAGAGCTTTTGGGAAAACTCTTATGGGAGTCTGCCAATGGGTTTGTGGATTTGGGATGGTGTTGTTGGTCACACCGGTGGGCGTTTGAGGTGACAGGTTCTGAGGTTTGTCGAGCTTTCTTGAAGCTCATACTCTCTGGTTCAAGGTACCTCAGATTTCTCTCAGCGATTTCAGCTCCATCTTTGATGGTTTTATGTATAAATGCTTGAATGGATTTTTCATACATTTTTCTTGTATGATTTTATGTGGTGAAGTGGTTAATTGGTTATGTGGGGAAGTTATTTTAGGTTTCTCAATTTTTTCATTAAAATTGTTTTTATAATTAAAAAACAATTTTCGGTTAGTAAACTAGGATGTAATCAAAAGCAGCTACTCCTACGATTTCTATTTTAATTTATTTATTATTTATAAATTCATTTTACTTGAATTATATGTTTCCAAGCCTCAGCCTCAGCCGACAATCTCCTAACATTGCCGTAGAAAAACAACAACAAGCTATCTAACAAGTCCAAGGTAAAATGATACCAAGCATATTCTTGATCTTGGCTGGTATAATGACCACCATAGTGAATATTAAAATGTACATTTCCCTCAGGAAAAATAGTACCAGGCCCTTAGGCTATTCAAATCCTTTCCCATAGGCCAAACTGAAATGAAACCCTCATGTATATGCCCTCAGACATAACATGTATTACACTCAGGAGCAATAGAACCATGCCCTCAGGCATTGACGTCAAACGAAATAGAACTGGACCCTCAGGAGAATCAATACCTTAACTTCAAGCGAAACAATCCATTGCCATTAGGCTAAACTAAACATTTCCATTGGGCTAAGCATGCAACTGGGCCAATCCCATCATATGAGTAAGAAATTTGTATAGATTTTCACTCAAGAAAATTCAGAGCATGCTAAAAATCACGGAATACCCTTAGGTACCCTGGCCAAATGGATAAGCAAGGGAAATGAACCCACGGGGTGGAATTGGATGCATGAAATGATCCCAAATATTAGTTTCAACATAATCCTAAAATTACCTATACAATTATAGGAATTTAATTAGTCATGGCCTCATCTATACGACACCCCAAACATGGGTGCATAGCACAAGGGTACACAAAAACAACATGAGAGTTGGAATTAAACACTATACCACCTACCTCGATCACCTCTGACTGATATATGTGAATGACGCCTTCCGAAACAATCAAGAATGGAGTAGAACCGCATGGTTCAAACTAGATCAACGGCGGAAGAAACGGATTCCCAGCGTATGATCGGGAACTCCTCCAAGCTCTGATCTCTCCTTCTGAGCTCCAAACGAGCTTACTGCCTCCTCTCCCAAATGAGGAGGCTACTGCCCATTTGAAGAGAAAAAACCCAACTACAGGGCATGTACTCTGAATTACACGGTGTGTACTTTTCATTTTTTTAACTGTTCCACTGGTGGCTTCTTTTCACTGCCACACTGTTCATCTATCGACATGAGTACATGGTGTTTATTTCAAAATACATGGCATGTACTTTCGATCCACTGGTGGCTACTCCCACCAAATTACTGTTCACCTGCCAACTGATTACACGGTGGGTAAATAACAATAACACAGTGTGTAGTCATATTTTTTACACCTTTTTTCATCGACATGCCTACACGCCTTGTGTACTCATCCCACACGGAAAAAGTACACGACGTGTGGAAAATTACATGGCGTGTACCACCAAAATTTGGGATTTTCCACATTTTTCTTATTTTCTCAAAAATAATTAAGGAAATAGGGAAAAGAAGAAACATGTGCCTTAAAATAAGAACATGGTTCTTACAATCTTCCCCCCTTAAAGCAATTCATCCCCAAATTTCTCTTCTAGTGTGGCGAAGATCAAGATGTGAACAACTCTGGCCACTGAGCACCTACATCGGTCTCCCACTCCTAGGTTTCTTCCTACACTCGACAATGCGGCCATAACACCCGCACGAGAGGAACTGACCATCCTTGGAGAACCTTCGTTCTCTTATCAAAAATGTGAATCGGATGCTCCTCAAAGGATGCATAAACCTGAAGTTCAACCTCCTCGGGCTGAAAAACGTGAGACGGGTCTGAGTGATAACGATGTAGCTAAGATATGTGGAAGACGTCGTGCATGGACCGTTACCTCTGCGGTAATTGCAACTGATAGGTAACAGACCTGACTCTCCCTAGAATAAAAAATGTCCCCACATAACTTGGTGAAATTTTACCATGTCTCGTGATCCTCCTGTGTACCAACCTCGGGGAAACATGCAAGAAAACATGATCCCTGACCATGAACTCCAAGGGTCTTATGTGGCGATCAGCATAAGATTTCAGACGAGACTGTGTAGTAGCCATCTGCTTCTGAATCAACTGGACCTGCTCTAGAGTCTCTTTCATGAGATGAGGTCCCAATAAAGCATCATCACCTACCTCCAACCGGTATAAAGGTGATAGGAATGGCCTTCCAAATAAACCCTCGCAGGGTGCCATCTCAACAGTGTCCTGAAAACTATTATTGTAGGCAAACTTGACCAGCGGTATGTGCTTCTCCCAAGAGACACCAAAGTCCAGGACACATGCACGCAACATGTCCTCTAGCACCTGTATCGTACGCTCTGACTGGCCATCAGTCTGAGGGTGGTAAGTTGTGCTTAGAAGCACCTGTGTACCCAGTGCCCTCTGAAAACTCTGCCAGAAACGCGACGTAAATCCGGTGTCAATATTTGAAATGATAGAACGATGATCCCCATGAAGACGTACCACCTATCGGATATAAAATGTACCAAGATCATCAATACAAAAGGTCTCCTTGATTGGAAAAGGTGATTTACCTTTATATGGTTATCCAAAACAACCCACACGACATCAGTGCCTCGAGGTGACCTGGGAAACCCAGTCACGAAATTCATCGCATCATCATCCCATTTCCACTCTGAAATGGGTAACTTTCGTCACTGGCCAACAGGTGGTACATCTTGTAAAAAAACCAGCTACCTCTCGTTTCATACCCAGCCACCAATACTAAAATCTCAAGTCACAGTGCATTTTCATAACTCCAGGATGTACTACCCAATCTGAAGCCTGAAATTCCCACATTAATTCCTCACATATATCCCCTGGAACCCACACTCATCCATGGATATGTAGTACCTCATCATCACCTATCGTCCAACCAGGAGGAGGGTCCTCACTTGCCACTGACTCCCATAGAACTAGACCTTCATAATCTGATAGTTTTCTTATCTTGACTCTCTCAAGGAGGGTAGAAGTCACAGCTAATGAAGAAATATGGGCTCGCCCCTGACTATCATGCACCTTCAAATGCATCTCAGAGAATAAATCCATAATTTTCCACTCATCACTGGCCTCTTGCACTGCATGTATCTGAGTCCTCCAAATCAGTGCATTAGCAACTACGTTACCCTTACCAGGTGTATAGGCAAGCTCAAAGTCGAAAGACTGAAGCTATTCAACCTTCATTCTATGTCTTAGATTCAAGTCACACTTTGTAATGATTTATTTCAGACTTTTGTTGTCTGTAAACACCAAAAAATTCTCTCCCAAGAGATATTGTCTCCAACAACGTAATTAAGGAACCACTGCAGCCAACTCAAGATCATGTGTCAGGTAATTCATCTCATGTGGCCTCAACTGCCGAGACCCGTATGCAACTACTCGATCTCCCTACATCAACACAGCTCCTAAACCAATATGTGATGCATCACAGTAAACTATATATCTCTTCATGTGCTCTAGTTGTATCAGGACAGGTTCTGATGTCAACTTTCCTTTCAACTACAGAAAGGATGTCTTGCAAGCTTCTGACAAAATGAACTTCACACCATTATTATTCAAACCTATAAATAGCATTTCGAAGTGGGAGAACTCCTGTAGAAAACACCTGTAGTACCAAGCCAGCCCCAAGAAACTTCATATATCAAACATGTTCTTAGGCTGCTCCCAAAAAACTACTACTCTCACTTTTCTGGGTCTACCGCAACTCCTGCCTCTAAGATAATATGTCCAGGAAGTGTATCTGGTCCATCCAAAAGTGGAACATTGAGATATTATCATGTAGTTGATGCTCTCTCGGGGTACTCAGAACGATCTCAAGATGGGTATCATTGTTTTGTCGAGTGTGAGAGTACACCAAGATATCTTTTAAGGAGACTACCACAAATGAATTTGGATAAGGGTGGAACACACGATTCATCAAAGCCATGAAAACAGCTCGTGCGTTCGTGAGTCTGTACAGAATGAACAAGTAGTCGTATAGAGCATATCTACTCCAAAAATATTTAATCAGTATATCTGATGGTCTAACGCGTAACTGATGATATCCAGATCTCAAGTCAATCTTCGAGAACACTCGTGCTCTTCAATGTTGATCAAAAATATCATCAATCCTTGGAAAGGGATATCGGTTCTTGACCGTTAACTGGTTCAACTTCCGATAATCCACACAAAGTCTGAGGGTAACATCCTCCTTCTTCGCAAACAGGAAACGAAAACCCCAAGGAGAGGAACTAGGTCGGATGAACCCCTTTTTCCGAAACTACTCTAACTACCTCTTGAGCTCCTGAAACTCTGGTGTGGCCATCCTATAAGGGGGAATGGACACCGTTGCTGCTCCTGGCACAAGCTCAATAGAGAAATACAGCTCTCACACCAGAGGAAGACTTGAAAAGTCATCTGGGAAGACATCCCTCAAACGATCAACTACTAGAGGGAAATTCTTCTAGAAAGTTCCCTGGTCATCCAGATATAAACTCACAATCTGGTTTGTCACTCCTCCTCGCCCACGATGCTCAGGTCCAGCTCATCTCGCCCGAACATCTCATTATCCCTTGTATAGAAACTCCCGGCCCTCTGGTACCGTGAAACTTACCCTGCAAAGATAGCAATTCACAATGGCTCGAAAGGGTACCAACCAGTACATCCTGAGAATGACATCATAGCACCTCATCTCTAAGACATAGAGGTCCCATAGAAAGTTATTCCAACAAACCTCAAAGAGTCACTACTTTCACTGACACACACATTCTGTTCTAGTCCCTTACAGAGTGTCTAGTGTCATAATATCAGAAGAAGAATAAACAAGGAGCCCAAGGATCTCTACAAGGGAACATATATAAATCTCTATGTAGCACCCGTATAAAAAAGTATAGAAGATAATACAGATCCAACTATAAGAGTACCTCTGACAGTAGACGGTCATGGATCCTTCTCTTATTGGATCTGTTGCACTACATATGCCTGCCCAGTGTCGCGACCCTACGACACAGCCAGGATACCCTGAGTAGACTTGCCCTGATGTATCTGAGATCTTGTTGTCCGGCTACCTTGGCCACAACCACCACCTCTTCCTGAACATCCCGACGTATCCAAATTCCCTGACTGGTAAAAAGATGATGGCCTTGTTCTCGTATGGGAAGTCTGTACAGAACCACTCTCACTTGTCACTGGTGGAAACGAGACCTGCAAAATCGCTATAGATGACCCATCTTTCTGCAATCTCGGCACTCCATTGGGTCACATGGACACTGAGGTCTCTTGTTCCCCTATTTACCCCACTGGTAGCACATCACTAGGCCACCTAAAGAATTCCTCTGGCTAGTACATCCACAATGAGTGAAATCCATCTTCCTCTTCCACTTACTGGTACAAATAGTACCTGAAACTGGTGTCGAACCGCCCTGTCCTGCACCATTAGCTTCCAGTAGGTTCCGCTCAGAAATCCGTGATTGGTTAACAATAGCATGCACTATAGGCAACCTGAAAACGATCATCAATGCTTGGATGTCATATCAAAGACCATCCTCAAAGCGTTGATCCCTCAACATCTCAACTCTCACCATAATAGGTGTGAAGTACTGTAGCTCAGTGAAGCGGGCAGAATATTCCATCACTAACATGGAGCATGCTGCAGATTCATGAAATCTTGAGCATTATCTTCCCACAGCATCTCTAGAGAGAAAAAGTTCAAGAATACTACCTGAAAATCTTCCCATGCCATGTCTCGGTGATGCTCTCTCTCAGTGGTAACATCCCACCATCTCTTGGTGGAAACACATAACATTTATGTAGCAATATTGACCCTCCACCTTGGAGGCGTCTCTAGATGCTCTAAGAATGTGTGCATAGAAACCTTCCAAGAATCCGCAGCATGTGGTCTACCATACCCTGAAAAAGTAGGCGGATGCTGCTACTAGAATATACGTGTCAGCTCTGCCATAGATGTGGCTGCTGGAAGTGCTCCCTAGAAAGTCTGCATAAACTGCATAAAGCCTTCATGGAACTGTGCTTCCACGCCTATGTCCAGTATAACGGATGGCGCCGCATCTGGATCTTCTAGAGGATCCATCGGTAGCCAGTGTCCTACCATCTTTGGAGTATACTCGGTGCCTCTCTCCTAGAGAACAACTCGTGGTCATCTCGGTGGCATGACTCTACATGGTGAAACACACACCTGAGATTATGATCATCCAAGACTGAAAACAAGGAATGTAAGAAGGGAAAAGGAGAAAGAAAACATTCATGTTTTATAATACAAGACTACACAGCATGAATAATAATTACCTAGAGTATTCCCTTACGTATTTTACATGGGCGTGTACATCTTCCAAAACTAGTCGTGTAACACCCCAAACACACGGCGTTTTGTCAACACACATGACGTGGACATGAAATTTCTTCCCCTTCCCATGTCCTTCTACACGACTTAGACACACGTCTCCCTTTTACACGAGACTACACGGTGTGTATAAGGTTTACACGGCATGTACTAGACGATCTTCACCAACCCATGTTATCCATTACATGGCCGGGTACATAGCTTAGACTACATGGCATGTTCCAGACAAAGATGGCATGTACTTATTAGATTACAATTGCCCATGTTGTTAGTGCCAAGTCTGGCTACTCGGCTGACACTACATGGCACGTTACACCCGAACACGGCGTGTACACCACTCGGTTTCCCTAGCCACATGGCCAAGTCCACATGGTCTTTCAACGGTCAAGACTACATGGTGTGTCCCTCAGGTACACGGCATGTTTATGAGGAGGTAACGTTGATCTGTCTTTGTTAGCTACACAACTGGATCCCCAGGTAAAACTACAAGGCATGTTCATTGTGGACACGGCGTGTATAAGATCATATTTTTTCTCCCATGATTTTAGTTACACGGTGGTCATAGGGTCAACACAACACAACATGTATAATAACAACACGGTGCATTTCTTCAGGTTTCCCTATACCATGCTTCTGCATACATGGCCCATGACACTGGTAGAAACTACACTACATGTACATATGGTACATTTCATGTACATAATTGTTTTTCATTTCTTCTCGAACATAAGATTAAACGGTGTGTAATCAAAACTACACAGCGTGTTTTATAGGTTTTTCTGGACACTATGCCTCAGAAACTACTCCGGAGCCCAGAAAAACACTGAAACTAACACCTAAGTGCCAAATTCCGATTCATGAGGGCCCATTATCCCCCACGAATCAATGCTTGACATCTTATGTGTGTTATAACAAGGTAATCAAGTTGATTATCCACCAAATTCTGGTTGATGAGGGCCCATACTCCTCAAAAACCAAAGTCTGGTGTTCATTCACAGAACCTTACATAACAATACCTTATCAAATAGAAGGTATTTTATCATGGAACCCATCAGAATAGCATTCCTTTTCTAGCACAACATCTATCACAACAACATGCAATTTATAATGAACCTATATGGCATGGAGACTATGCATGGAATGAGATTCTATCATGTTCCTAAATGATTCATGAGATGACAGACCCTCATCTCATCATGTTGAAACTAAATAGAACCCAGTTATAAAAATATAAACAGCACACAACAAGTGCATCCCCCAATGGTGAAAATCAGATCAATATTAATAATCATAAAAATAAAATCAAAATTTAATTCAAGGAAATCTGGCTGTTACCTGTACATGGGGTAGCTACTCTTGGGCATAGTTAGTACTGAATCCCTTATAAATCTATCTCTTTACATTATCTCCAAATAATAAAATAATTCATAGAAAAGAATAACCTATGATACCACTTTTTAATGTCCTGTATCTGGGTGCCACTCAATGGGTGCCCCGAACTCGTTTGGTCACATGACCTCAAGCACATTTACCCAAACGCCGGAGGTTGCCGACTAGCAGTGAGGGCTAGTTCTGATAGTGGGGAAACTATGACCTCATTGGTCAAATTGTAACGCAACGGAAAAAAAATTCAAGCATACAAAAGCGGAAGCAGTAAACAATACCAAAGCTGAAATGGATAACAGTACAGAAATAATGAAATGACCAACGGTCATATATAATGATGAAATATGTCCCTAAGTCTAGGAATGTATCGAAAATAAGATACACTATAATCTCAAGAAATAGCATACTATGAAAAATACAGCAAAGCAAAATAAACAGCGCAGCAGAAACTCAATAGCATCGCAAACCTAAGCTCCGCCCCATGCTCTCTTACACCTCTACAACAATCAAGTACCTGTATAGGTACTCTTTCCCTTATCTACACCTACAGAAATATGATCTATTTGGGCCGAAGACATCACCCAAATAGGGTGTGAGGAACAAATCCATGTAGGCAACCACTAAAGGCTCATGCCCAACTATTAGTGAATTTGTGCAACAATAGTGTAGTAATGGAAATATAGTAAACTAGGAAGTACTTAAAAGAAGCTACTCTTACCAGTTCCATTTTCATTTGTTTATTATTTAGAAATTCATTGTACATTAATTATAATTTATTGAGACTCATCCTCAACCGACAATCTCTTAACAACGCTGCAACAAAACTACAACAATCTATCTAATAAGTACGAGGTAAAACGATACCAAGCCTAATCTTGAGCATGGAAGGTATAATGACCACCATAGTGAATATTCAAATGTAAATTGTCCTCTGGATAAATAGTACCATGCCCTCAGGATAATCTGATCCTTTCCCTTAGGAAAACCTGAAACGAAACCCTCAGGTATGTGCCCTCTGGCATTACGAGTATTGCCCTCAAGTGAAACAGAACCTTGCCCTCAGGAGAAAAAGAACCTGGACCTCAGGAAAATCAATACCATGCCCTCAGGCGAAACAATCCCTTGCCCTCAGGCTGAAAAAACAACATTTCCCTTAGGCTAAACATGCAACCGGGCCATGCCCAATATATAAGCAAGAAATTTGTATACATTTTCTCTCAATAAAATTCAAAGCATGCTAAAAATCACAGCATACCCTCAGGTATCCTGGAAAAAGGGATAAACAAGGGAAACGCACCCACAGGGTGGCCCTGTATCCATGAAATGATCCCAAATAATAGTTTGTACATAATCAATAAATTACCTGTACAATTCTAGGCATTTAATTAGTCATGAACTCAGCCATACGGCACCCCAAACATGGGTGCATAGCATAATGGTAAACAAAAAAAACATGAAACTTAGAATTAAACATAAGAACACCTACCATGATTACCTCTGATCGATATATGTGAATGACACCTTCCTAAACAACCAAGAAGGGCATAGATCCGCACGATTCAAACAAGATCGGCGGCGGAAGAAACGGATTCACGGCGTAAGATCAGGAGCTCCTCCATGCTCCGGCCTCTCCTTCTGAGATCCAAACAAGCTTACTGCCTCCTATGCCAAATGGGGAGGCTACTACCCATTTTAAGCAAAAACAAACAAACTACACTACATGTACTCTCAAGTACATGATGTGTACGTTTCATTTTCTTAACTGTTCCATTAGCGGCAACTTCTCACTGCCACACTATTCATCTATCGACATGAGTACATGATGTGTACTTCTAAATACATGGAATTTATTAACACTCCACTAGTAGCTTCTCCCATTGCCTTACTATTCACCTACTGACTGATTACACTTCTTGTAAATACCAAGCACACGGTGTGTAGTCACTTTTTACACCCTTCATCTCCGACAGGCCTACATGCCCTATGTACTCATCCCACACAGACAAAGTACACTGTGTGTGGAAAATTACATGTCGTGTACCCCCAAAATTTGGAATTTTCACCATTTTCCTTATTTTCTCAATACCAATTAAGGATAAAGGTAAAGAAGGAACCCATACCTTAAAAATAAGAACCGGGTTCTTACACCTATGGGTTTCATAAGAAAAAAATAATGGAATTCAAGGTAAAATATATAAGACCACACTGAAATGAGTATGATTTTCCCTTATGATCAACGTGTGGAATGAAACATAGAGTAAATTGCTTTAATGGGATACGAAAATGTCTTAGGTGTGGGAGGGAATATTATCTAGCAGTTGAATGCTAAATTGATGGAAAAAATGATGTCTAATAATGTGAATAGATAAAAGTAAACACAGAATGCTCCTCCCACACTTCAATGCTACAAGTGAATGGAAAATGGGATGTATTCCAAGCAATTACCTGATCCAATGGTTAATGATGATGATTAAACCAGAAAACTTTTAAGGAAAAACACAAATTCATGTCACAATAGATCACTATCGGTGATGTGGAGTATGATAATGATGTGGTGAAAGGTACAATTACCATCCACTCAAAAGTACAAAATGTTTTATTTAATTCTGGATCCACCCAATCTTGTATTTATAAAAAATATCTAGGGGTATCACTGGGTTAAATCAATAATTAGATATTATGTTGTCTGTGATTACTCATAAAAGAATAGTGGTAAGATCCAAATATTATAATTCTTCTACAGATGAAGAATGTGGGAAATTTCTTCCTGTAATTATTTTTACCATCCTTTATTGTAATTTCATGTGATTATTTGATTGTATTATATTTATCCGTATTGATCTCATATCAATTTCCAAGGAAGGGAATTCACATTTCATATTCTAGATCAATCTATGATCACCTATCGATACATGTTTTAGAATGACCTTATAGTATAAATTTAATCCATATTATCAGTCTTGATTCCTATAAATGAAGGATATATATCTCAAATAGATGAGTAGAAAATAAAAATTAATAATACACCTATTTTATGGGAATTTTTTATTCCATTCCGGAGGAATTATCATGTCTTCCACGGTATATGGATGTTTATTTTTCTATAAAAATCATAAATTTCATGATCCCTATTTCAAAGAAACCATAAAAAATTTCTCAAAATGAGTTCCAGGAATTAAATAATCAACTCTAATAGAATCTTGTAAGGGGTTCATATTTCCTAGTGTGTCACCCTGGACTATACTTATTTTTTTGTTAATAATTAATTTGGATCTGTGAGTCTATTTATTTATTTTCAAGGACATAACAAGATCGCTAGCAAGAAAAAATATCCACTTCCTTGCATTATTGACTTATTAGACTAATTTCATAGATATAAATACTTTAACAAGATTTATCTTCATTTATGATATCATTAATTTAGGTTCAAAAAGTATGATATACAAAAGACAAATTCTCAAACATGGTATAGAAATTATGAATTTATTGTAATGTCTTTTACTCTTACAAATACCCCCACTATCAGTATAGATCTAATGAATCATGTCTTTAGATACTATCATGATCATTTATTGGTATTAATTATGTAGCACCCTATTATTTCATAGTATGTTATCTTTTTAATGTAATTCAACAGTTTGTGCTACATGCAACACCGAGTTCGAGCGCACCATGACTTACCAAACAAGCCATTCAAAAGAAGTTATGAATAGTATTAACTGAATTTTAAATTTTATATATTCCAAATAAATTTGACATCCATATTATGTGTTTCTTAGACATAATATAAGAACAAATTTATTTTTTCAGATAAATTATGTATTTTTGAGAAAATGAAAATTTACCACCTTTTAATTGAAAACCCTTTTAAAATATAATATTTGAAACTTTTAAATATTCTATTTGACATAATAAAATTATTCATTAGAATTGGGACATAAAAATATAGTTTGGATAAATTTTTCGTACATTTATGATCACTTTCATATTTTAATGAATACTGAAAAATACTAATTTTTAATCGATAACAAATTTTTCAATCGAAATAATTTATAGTGTTAAATTATTCATTTCTGTGTTTTTAAAGTATAATAAGATTATATTTTTATAATTTAATATAATTTAGGTTCTTATAAGTAATTTCACAATTAAATTGGACATGAACACATGTAAATCTTTTGATAGTTTTTTCTTTTTCAAAAACACGCTCTTTAGTTTTATCAATGAGAATTAATTTTAAATTAACTAATACAGCTTCTATGTTTTCAATTTGGTAAAATAGAATTCATTTTTTAGTTTTTATTAGAAAAATTATCTTAGTCTGAATTTTTGGTATTTTCCTGAAAAATTTCAATTTTTGATGAATTGTGAAAAACACTACGGTATTGTTTAAAACCGACAATTAATTAAATAATTATTATTTTTATTTTAATTTATTTTAATTTCAAAATATACACATAATACCTATATAAGTTCAATTTAATTCATTGGAGTCGTATTATAATTAGTTTATATATATATAATTTTGTGGAACTTTTTACTGTCTTTTACCCACCTTATAGACATTTGAAAATTTGGGTAAAACATAATTTTACCACTTCTGTGAATTGAATTAAAAAAATCTGAGAGACACGATTGACATCAATAAGTAAAATGTGTCTCAAAAAAATGAAAACAATTTTTTGGTGAATAATAACTTTTGAATTTTATTTACCACGGTTAAAATTAAATAGGGCAATTAAAGGTAAAAATTATGTTATAATTACCCTAACTCATGTTCTAATTCTATTAGATAGGTCTTTTAGACTGAAAGAAAACTTTGGAATAAAATATTATCCTCTTTGATCAATTTGGATTAGATTATGACATTTATTATTATTTTATTTAAAGAAGAGTTAAAAGTGTAAAATTCAATGTTTAATAACTAAACAATTTTTAATATGGGAGTATAAATTATATAAATTTAACTATAAATATTCATTATAAATCTAAAATTATTTCCTACATCATATTATTTTATTTATAATTTGTAGACATTAAATAATTAAATTTATTTATGACACAATGATGATGCAATTATTACTTTATTAATGAAAGATTAAAATAAATGATGTTGTAAATATCCAAATAAAGGTAAATTGAGACTTTTGATGCATTTCACAAACATTATAGGTTACTATGACATGATACAGATTATTCAAAGAATTTCTTTCAATGTAAAAATGTTGTTATGGCTTTCACAAAAACAAAATACTAAACAGTGTCAAAATTGACATAAATGAGTTTTTAATACAAATAATATTTTATTAAATGATAAAATACTCCATAAAATCTAAGATTCGGCCAAAGGACATATATAAGATTAAGTATGCCAATAATTAATCACATGGGGTTCTCTTTTATTTTCATAGTATTTTTATTAACCATTAATTATAATAATACAGGATGGCATTGAAAAAGTTAAACTATTTAACTAAGAGTTAAATATAAAAGATAGGGTTAATTTTGTGACCAAAACTTGTCAATAACCTATTGGTAGAGATGATTTCAACACATATTCAAAATATCTTTGAGTTAAATTAATTTTGACCCATTCGAAACTGAAATTTATTTTATAATAAAATTATATTTCAAACTTTTCTTAAAGTGACCCTCACCTCTCTTATAAAAGGTTATTTCCCCTTCTCTCAAAATAACACATCCAAAGCCATTTGGATCGGCCAAACTCTGCCTAAATATCCTACCAACTTCCCTCACATGAACCCATAGGACACCCCTTGAGCATAAAGGAAACCTAAGTAGCCATTTTGTTCGAATCAAAAGGAAATACCCAAAGAAGAGGTAATTATTTTATCACCTCTTTCAATGTTCTTTTCTTCTTCCACTTTACCTTTATTTGTTATTTACATAACAAAAATAACTCCATTAGCTTCTATATATTGGGATGTTATTATAAATATTTTACAACCAAACTCATTATTTTATCCATCCTATGAATGATAATGTCACCATGTGTGAGTGCGTACGACTTACCGTCTCCATGCCGTGTTGTAATTTGTTATTCAACACAATGTTATTTATATGCATATAATGATGAGTAATATATATATAAATAATTAAAATAACATTTTAATTTCTCTATAAAATTAATATACCATCCAATTCCACACTTTTTAGTCATTAAGTAAATGATATTGTCACTCTTGTTTACGTACGGCTTACTGTCTCCACTACGTGATGAGATTCATTTCCACTTTCACCATTCAACAATGATTATAAAAATATATATTATTAATAAGTATGTAATATATGACTTAATAATGATATTGGAGATATATATATATATATATTTGTGTTTGTGTTTGTATGTGTACTTACATATATCTTATTCACTTACAGCTGTTCAATGCGATATAAAAACAAAAACATCATTTATACGTACCTACGGCCAACCATTTACATAATAAGTGTTTCCCATTTCATATATATATCTATTATAAATATTTATATTATAAATATATATGATATATAAATCATGTTTTATATTCTGTAAGTATTTAAATCATGATCTAAGTGATACGATCAGGAATGACAAGTTAAAACATGTATGATAAAGAAATGGATTATTACCCAAAATGTTAATATAGCATTGAAATTATTATCAAATGGGTAGTATAAATTCAAAATGAATCATGTATGATATCCAAAATATTAATATTGTCTAATTATAATTTAATAACATACTATGGTCATTATACATCTTGTTAAACGTACCATCGACTAATGGAAAGTATAATGTCCGGGTTAATTCTTCAATCTCATTATTATCCGAGCTTGTTTATGTATATGTTTTTACTTTTAAATATTTATAATCCATGCCCATGTTTAATAAAACAATTTTCAAAAGGATTATTTTTAAGGTACTCTTTAACTAAAATATCATTTTAAATGATTTAAATTTTTATTCTTCTAAATATTTCTCATTAATGTCCATGTTTTCAAAATGGTTTTATGGATATTTTTTTATATGGACATGGATGTTTTAAAATGTTAATTAATTTGAAATGTTTCAAATTGGTATGGGACAATATGATTCAAAATATATTTTAAATTTCTACTTTTATAAATTATGTGTATTTTAAATTATTTCCGGAAAAATGGGCATTTCACTAAAAGAGTATTGCTAGTCATTTTCAACTATATCAACATAATTTACATAATATTATTCTTGATTGAGTTTGATTTATTATAATAAAATCTTCTATATTTTGTTGAATGAGTTATGATATGTTTTATTGTGGACGTAATATTTTTATACCATTCATCATTTATGGCTAAATTATTTAAATTTCATATGCTAGAATTAATACAAATGCTTATATTATTTTTCAACATTTTCATATGAGGAATGAAATGGACTTAATAAGTGATGGGTGGGGCCTGCTATAGCCACTTGATGCATCAGTAGGTTTCATTAGACAAACTATTGTCTTGGAACATGGCCATGAAAAAAATCTTATTTTCAGTCTTGGCACAAGGCCTTGACTTTGCGATAATGATATCCGGTATTAGGCATTCCCTCATTATGAAATTTGTTACTACATGTGATTATTCGACTAGTATAATATCCATGTTCATGTTTATATGGTAATGTTTGATTTATTTTTTTCCATATTATGTTCATGATTATTTTTAAAAAGGTTGTTGTTTTTATTACACATCAGTCCTTAAAAGATTATAGCTTTCACTAAATTATTTACCCATACTGAGCATCGGAGCTCACCCCTTTCTTATGTTTTATGTTACCAGGATGCCAAGAAGTGTACTATGATTTATATGCATATTTAAGTTAGAGGAATGATGGAATTATCAAAAGATTATCTATGTTATATTTTATGTTATAAATTGTAATGTAATGTTCATGTATGTAATATATATTCCAAGACTGCTAAACTGTTCGGTCCATAAATCCATGATTCCTTGTAGTCATGCCAATATATTAAAATAAAGCACCAGATCTTGGTTTTTGGGGTCGGGACGTTGTAGTTTGTTTTAGAGTAATTTTTTACATTATCCTTGGAAACTAGATTTAGAACAACTGTGATTAAATAACGTTACCCTAAGATTATATTTTTGGATTATTATAGAAGAACTTCCTAGAATTTTGGTAATAAATAGATTTTGTGAAATTTCCACGAAATACATCCCTATCTATATACGTGCAGGTTGCGGCGGATCTGGAACATATGTACATTGGAGTGAAAACTCCAACAAGGAGTTTCAGATTTGACCGGGGGTATCCTAGTACATGACAATGGGTCTCGCTGCACTCTTGGTTACGACACTCTCGGGGGATATTCTTATGATAATTCACATTTTATTTACAAACATTTATGAAGGTTTTAAGAGAAATACTTCCTTAATTAAAATTATTTTTATGATTATGAGTTATATTCATAAACCTTTCAATTTACATTTGGTGTTTTACAAGTTTGGAATCATGCATTGAGAATCAAAAACTAACCTAGTGTATACCATTGTTTAGAAATGGTGCCCAATAGAAGGAATGAGAACTCCAACAATGGTCATGATCCAAAGAGTAAGAAGGGTCGTATCTTTCGTGGTCTTAAGAAAACATTTAGAAATTAAGTATTCTCTTATGTATTCTCATCAAATGAGGAAATAATATCATGTCTTAATAAGATAATTGACGAATTCTCTGAGTCATATGGAATTGAAGGGAAGCCGGAGAATAAAAGGATAGTAGAGAGAATGATGGATAAAGGGAAGAAGGGAACGAAAGATTTTCCCATATGTGATAATTGGGGAAAGAATCACCTTGGAAAATGATTGAAGGGAATAGAAATTTGTTATATGTATGGAGGAAAAGGACAAAAAGTACGTGATTACTATGGTAAGAAAAGGGTTTGAAATGTACATTGCTTCATCTGTAAGGAGTTGGGAAACTATAAGAATAAAAGATCCAATCATAAGAGTATACCCAAAATAATGCTATTGGATAATAATAATGTTATGACAATATCAAAGGAGAACAGAATTAATTAAGGTTCTTTTATTGTGTCAATTGAGTGTTGTATCAATGATGTACTTGTTACATAAATTTTTGAAATAAATACGGATTATACTGTAGAACTATTTCATTGAGGATTTGATAATATGTAGTACTAATAAATGTGACTCAACAACGAGTTAATATTTTTGGAAAATACATGGTTGAATAAAAGATAAACCATAACATGATCCTGATACTGAGGTAATGATTTTTAATAAGATACTTTTTATTTGGATAAATTATATTAGATATTCTTGACTACATTGGAACTAATTAATGGTTTGTTTATTCCATCACTGTTGGACTATTCATCATTTTTGGATATAAAGAACATATCTAGTATTCTATAAGGAATAAGGGAACATGAATGTAATAAATAAGGTTTTATGGTATTTCAAGGAGTTACCATGTTTTTTGAGAATACATGATGAAGTTAATGACATGTTATAATGTAGAAAAAAATAGTTGATCATTATGTTATGTTCACCTTCCTTATATATTTTTGGACTATAACTTTGGACACAAGTATTTTATATAAGTCTAAATGCCGTAATGGATTAAGTTCGACATTGGATACTGTAGTTTAATATTAAATCATTTCTTAATATTATTTTTTTATTTTTTTTATAAAAAGGATAACATGATGGTTGAGCAAAAACCTGTCACATCCAAGAATTTCGTGAGACTTAAACCCGCAACTGAAGGGTGACAAGGGTTAATTATATAGTACTGGACTTTGTGATGTCATGGTTTTTATAATGTAGTTATTTTATATAATCTTATAGATGAGTTATAATTTCATTTTTTTTAAACCCTATATGATTAGGATAAATAGAAAATTTTTGAATTTAATTCTATTTTTTTGTGAAAGATGAGTTTGTGGTAGAAGCTAGTTGAAGGATATAACTCTACTTATTAATTACTTATTTCTACTTATTCTATGACAAAAAAAATTCTTAAACATTAGTGAATGGATCTTAAACCCAAATACATGTTATCCTAATACATTATGTTTTGTTGAAGTGATGGAATTTAAATCATCATAGATTTATGGCTTTGAGGCCCTCAATATTACATTTATTGTTCACTTGTTTGTGATTGATGAACTTTATCACTCACTATAAATATTTACATTTTCAACCAATTATGTGTCTATAATTTCCACCAATGTTCTCGTATTCAAGATCATAATTTGGTGGTGAATTTTTCATTTTCTTTCCCTTCTTATTAAGACTAAATTTTATTAACCCTATTCCCAATGCGGGTTTTCCACAAATGTATTTCCTATTTTTAACATTTAATTTTTGAAGAAACATTTCAAATTGAGAGGACACATTTTATTGAAGTAGAGGAGAATGTGAGACCCCAAGATTTCATAGTACGATATCTTATTAAAGTAATTCAATTGTTTGTGTTACACGCAACACCGAGTTTTAGAACACCACCACTTACCAAACTATTCATTCAAAAGAGGTTATGAATAGTATTAACTAAATTTTGAATTTTATATATTCCTTATAATTTTACCATCCATATTATGTGTTTTTTAGAAATAATATATTAAGAAATTCAATTTTTCAGATAAAGGAAGTTTTTTTAAAAAAATGAAATTTTACCGTCTTTTAATGGAGAACCCTTTTTAAATCCAATATTTGACACTTTTATATATTCGATTTGACAAAATATAAATCTTTATTAGAGTTGGGACATAAAAATTTAGTTTGGATAAATTTTTTGAATATTTCTGATAACTTTCATATTTTGACGAATAGTGAAAATACCAAATTTTAATTCAAGCCAACTTTCTTAATCAAAATAATTTATAGTGATAAATTATCCATTTGACTGGTTTTAAAGTATAATTAAATTATATTTTTATCATTTAATATAATTTAGGTCATTATAAGTAATTTCACATTTAAATTGGATGTAAACACATGCCAATATTTTGATAGTTTTTACTTTTTTAAAACCCCGCTTTTGGTTTTGACAACATGAATTAATTTTAAATTAATTAATGAAAATTCTATATTTTGAATTTGGTAATATAGATTTAATTTTTTATTTTTTATTATCAAAATTATCTTTGGGTGAATTTTTGGAATTCTTCTGAAAACATTCAATTTTTTATAAATAGTGAACAACATTGTGTTATTGTTTAAAACTGACATTTATTTAAATAATTATTATTTTTTATTTAAATTTATTTTAATGTAAAAATAGATACATAATACATATATAATTTCATTGTAATTCAGTGCATTATTTTTATAATAGGTTTAGATATATAAAATTGTATTGAACTTTTTACTGTATTATACCCACCTTCTTTGCACATTTGCAAATTTTCATAAAACATAACTTTACCTCTACTGTGAATTGATTTTCAAAAATCCAAGAGATGCTGTTGAAATTAGTAGGTAAAATTTGGTTCAATAAGATGAATTTTTTTTACTGAATAGTAACTTTTGAATTTTATTTACCACGGTTACAAGTAAATAGTGTAATAAAAGATAAAAATGATGTTATAATTACCCTAACACATATACTAATTCCATTGGATAAGTTTTTTGCGATCAAAATCAACATTAGGAATAAAATATGAACCTATTTGATCCACTTGGATCAGATTGGGACATTTAATGTTATTTTATTTAAAGAATTGTTAAAAGTGTAAAATTCAATGTTTAATAAATAAACGATTTTTAATATATGGATATACCCAATATAAATTTGACTATAAATATTAAATCGAAAGAAAAAAATATTTCCTACTTTATATTATTTTATTTTTAATTTTTAGAAATTATATAATTAAATTTATTAATGACACAATGATAATGTAGTATTTACATTATTAATGAAAGATAAAACTAATTGATGTTATAAATATAAAAATAAATGTAAATTGATACTTTTGATGTATTAAAAGAATTTTCTACATTAACATGACATGTTAGGTTTGATTAAATGATTTTTTTATGTAATAATTTTTTGTGACTTTCACAAAAACCAAATACTAAATAGTGTCAAAATTGACATAACTGAGTTTTTAAAACGAATACTATTTTATTAAAGGATAAAATACTCCTAAAAATATAAGGTTTGGAAAAAGGACCTTGATAGGATTATATATGTAAATAATTAACCAATTGGGGTATGTATGGATTTTTATATTCCATTTATTAACTATTTGTTATAATAATACAAGAGGACATGGTAAACGTTAAACTATTTAACTAAGAGTTAAATATAAAAGGTAGGGTTAATATAGTGACTTAGACTTTTATAGAACATAATGGTTGAGAGGATTTAGACCCATCCCCACATTAGCTTCTAAATAAATTAATTTCGTGCCATTAGAAACCGAAAATTATTTTATAATAAAATAATATTTCAAAAATTTTATAAAGTGACTCTCACATCTATTATAAGAGGTTACATTTCCTTCTCACAAAATCACACCACCAAAGCCATTTTTATCCACCAAACCCATCCCAAATATCCTCCCAACTTCTATAAATTCATCATAGTGGCATTCCCTTGAGCTAAATCCATCCCAAGGAGACCTTTTTTCAAATCAAAAGGAAACAACCCAAGAAGTGGTAATTATTTTATCAAATTATTCAAAGTCACTTTCTTCTTCCAATTTATGTTTCATTGTTATTTAAATACAAAAATAATAACTCCAGTACCTTATACATACTGTTATGTTATTATAAATATGGTAAAACCTTACTCAATATTTTATCCATACTATGAATGATAATGTCACCTTGCGTACGTACATACGGCATACGGTCTCCACATTGTGGTGTTATTTGTTATTCAACACTATGTTATTTGGACAGATAGAAATATAGGTAATATGTATATAAATATTGAAAAAACATTATAATTTCTATATAAAATTAATATACCATCAAATTCCACACCTTTTAGTCAATAACTAAATGATATCTTCGCTCATGTGTACGTACGGCTTACCGTCTCCACGACGCGATAAGATTCATTTCCACGTTCACCATTCAATGATGATTAAAAATATATATATTATTAATAAGTATGTAATATATGACATAATAATTATACTTGGATATATATATATATATATATATAATTTTATGTACTTTCAAATATCTTATTCACTTACTTCTGTTCAATGCAACATGAAAACAGAAATCGCGTTTATGCGTACGTACTGTCTACCGTCTCCATAAACGGTGTTTTCCATTTCATATATATATATATATAATATTTATATTTATATTTAAAATATATAAGATATATAAATAATGTTTTATATTCTTTATGTATTTAAATTACGATCTAATTGATACGATCATGAATAACAAGTTAAAACATGCATGATAAAGAAAGTCATTATTACCAAAAATGTTAATTTATCATGGAAGTTATTATTATAGGTGTAGTATAAATTTGTAAGTGAATCATTTATGATATCATAAATATTAATATATTTTGGTTATAATTTAATAACATACTATGCTCATTGTATAAGAGGTTAAACGTACCCTCAACTAAAGGAAGGTATAAGGTAAGTGTTAATTCCTAAATCTCATTATTTTCCATGATTGTTTATGTGTATATTTATACTCCAAAATTGTTATTATCCATGTCCATGTTTCATAAAATATTTTTGAAAATGATTCTTTTTGGGGTACTCTTTAAATAGACATCATTTTAAATTTTTTAAATATTTATTCTTCTAAATCATTCTCATTAATTTCCATGTTTTCAAAATAATTTTAAGGATATATTTATATGGACATGGATGTTTTTAAAATTTTAATTACTTAAAAGAATTTCAATGTGGTAGGGGATACTTTGGTTCAAAAATATATTTTAGTTGTTATCCATTATAAATTGTGTGAATTTTAAATAATTTCATGAAATGGGGTATTTCACTCAAAGAGTTTCACTGATCATTTTCAACTATATCAACATCCTTTACTGGATATTATTCTTGATTGGGGTTGATTTATTATAATAAAATCTTCTATATTGTATTGAATGATTTATGATATGTTTTACAGTTGATGTGATATTTTTATACCATTCATGGTTTATGGCTAAAGTATTTACATTTTATATGCTAGTTTTAATACAAATGATTATGTTATGTTTCAACATTTTCATATGAGGAATGCAGTGGAATTAGTATGTGATGGGTGGGGCCCGATATAATCCCTCAATGCAATAATAAGTATCATGAGACAAACTAGTGTCTTGGCACAAGGCCTTGAAAAAATATTATTTGTAGTCTTGGCACGAGGCCTTGACTATGCGGTAATGATCTCTGGCATTAGGCATTCCCTACTTATGAAATTAGTTACTATACGTGATTATTCGACTAGTAGAATATCCATTTGAATGTTTAAATAGTAATGTTTGATTTATTATTTCTATATTATATTCAAGATTTTGTTTAAAAAGGTTGTTGTATTTATTACACATCTTACCTTAAAGGCTTATATATTCTGCTAAATTATTTACTGTTACTGAGCATCTGAGCTCACCCCTTTCTTATATTTTATTTTCCTAGGATTCCATGATGTGTACTATGATTTAAAAGAAGGTTTAAGAGAGAAGAATAATGTAATTATAAAATTATTATCGATATTTTATTTTATTTATGAAATTTTATTGCAATGTTCATGTATGTAATCTATTTTCCAAGACTGCTAAAATGATCAGTCATTCGGGACTTGATTCATTATAATCATTCTAATATATTAAAATAATGCACCGGCTCTGGGATTCTGGGGTTGGGGAATTAAAATTTAGAGATGATATTCCTGTATATTCAAATAGTAATCATGAAAATGGATATCAACTGAGAATTGTATTTCATACCCTAAGAAAGGGTTATCTTTAGGAAAAATTTACCAAGTGTGAATTCTGGTTTCAGATAGTTTCATTTTTTCATCACATAATCTCATGAGTGGGGATATCTATGGATCCACCCATAACAAAATTTATTCAAAATTGGCATAGGCTAATAAAGGTAACATAGATCTTCTATTTTCATGGATATGCAGGATATTATCGACATTTTGTTAAATAAATTTCAGGAATATAAAATTCACTCACCAAGTTGACTCGAAAAGAATTTATGTTTGTGTGGAAGGAGGAATGTGGGTAGAATTTCTAAGAGCTCAAAACTAGGCTAACAAGTGCACCTGTGATGACACTGCCTTGTAGTGGGGAAAGGATTGTGATCTATAGTGATGAATCTAAGAAGTGTATAGGATCTTACTCGTGAAAAATCATATGGTGACATCTTATTCTTCAAGACAAGTGAAAATCCCTGAGGAATATTACGCAAATCATGATTTGGAGTTATCTATGGTAATAATTTCATTATAGATATGGAGGAATTATCATTATACTGATATGTTTAATATTAATACTATTAATAAAAGTTTAATGTATATTTTTACACAAAAAGATATGAATATTATAAAAATAAGTTGGTTGGATTAGATTAATGATTAAAAATTCTCAATACATTACCACCCTATAAAAGAGAAAAAGATGGGATATTCATTGAGTCGCATGGACCATGTTAGCTTATCGATGTTGATGATTAAAAAATATCCAATATATATAGATTTTCGAATGATGGGTCTGGAAATTTTAAGGGAGATAAATATTATCTTTTTCAAATGAATGTTCAACCATTTATATAAGTAAATATTAAGGAGGCATAGAAAGAATATTTGGAGCCAAAAAAGTAGATATGAAATGTTCTTGAATTCGACCTTAATTTTCATGGAATAATAACATTCATGAATCATTTTTGAATTCATCCAATTCAAGAATTTATAATGGAGTTGATGGATAAATAACATATTTCTTCATATTCTATTCATCATGGAATCTCAAAGATATGTAGGGACATGAAAGAGTATTTATTGTGTGATGGTATGAAAATAGTTAATGTTGAATATGATTCTTGGTGCTTGGTTTTATAGTAATTCAAGGCTGAGAGACAAAAGTATAACCGGGTGTTACAATCATTACCAATACCAGGATGTATATCGAAAAAAATTTCTATGGAATTTGTTGTTGGAATTTGAAAAATATATAAATGTCACAATGCTATATGATTTATAGTTGATCGCCTTACGTTGTTGGCACATCATTTCTATTATGTAGGATTTCTCTCTTTTCTCCTCTTCCCAGGATATATATAAAGCACGTGATAAGATTTCATGTTGTACCACATTCCATTATATATGGGATCTGAGGTTTACCCCGATGTTCTAGAGATGTCCTGAGTAGGATTTGGATAGAGAGTTATGTTTCAGCACTTCTTATCATCCTTTGATAGATTTTCAGTACTGTAGAACAATTCAATCTCTAGATACATGTTGAGATATTTGTATATGTATTTTCAAGTAGGTTGGGAACAACACTTACCGTTCATAAAATTTTCATAGAATAATATCTTTCACTAAAGTAATCTGAGGGATATTTATAAAGCACACTATGGAAATAAGTGTAGAATTCCAACTTTCTTGGATGAATTTTGGGAAAGAATACTATTAGGACCTGATCATATTGATGTAATAGTAGAGAATGTTATATATATTTAACAACACATAAGATCATCTTAGATATGAAAAAAAGATATACTACCAACCGATGATAAGACCTAGAGTTTGACATGGGTGGAAAGGTGTTTCTACAAATATCTCCCTGGAAGAGAGTGATTGGAACACTCCAAGCTTCCATGGTATGTTTCTCTTTGAATGATACAGTAGTGTGTTTTGTACGCAACTTTGAGTTCTAACACACACCACAACCAATCAAACTAACCATTATGAATAGTAATACACAATTTTTGAAATTTTATAAATTTTATCTTTCAAAATGGAATTTATTTTTGGATTTATAATATCAAAATTAGGTTAGGGTGATTTTTTGGTATTTTTCTGAAAACATTCAATTTTTGATGAATAGTGAAAATCACTAAATTTTAATTAAAAACAACTTTTTTAATAGAAATAATTAGTAGTGATAAATTATGAATTTGATTGTTTTTAAAAAATATTTAGAAAATATTTTTACCATTTAATAAAATATTGTTCATTGGTCATAATTTCACATTTAAACCGGACATAAACAAGTGTCAATCTTTTGATAGTTATTATTTCTTAAAAACATGCTTTTTTTTACAGTAGGAATTAATTTTAAATTAATTTCTGCCACTTCTATGTTTTTAATTTAGAAAAAATGGATTCCAAATTTAGAATCATGAGGTCCAAATTGTGTAAATATGTAACTTTTATTTTTAGACATTTTGAATAATTATTACGATAAATATTTTATTTACCCTGGTTAAAGGGAAAATCCGGTAAATAAGGGTAAAAAAATAATATTATAATAATATTAAATTACCGTAAAACATGTCCTAACCCTATGGGTTGATAAATTTCTGAGCATGGGAATCTTTGGGTTGATTTTGGGACCTCATGGATCCACTTGAAAGTGATAATGACACTTTATATTAATTAAGTTAATCTAAATACAAAAATGACATAAGCATATATCTTTTAGCATAAACAATTTTTACATAGGGTTATATATGTTATATTTTTTACTATAAATATTCATTAGAAAAAAATGATTTCCTACATGATGGTATTTGTTTTATAATTTTTAGACATCTAATAAACTAAATTATTTATGACACAATAATGATGTAGTGTTTACCTCATTAATAAATGATTTAAATATATAAGATTATAAAGACTAAAATAAAACTCAAAACCTATCCAATTTTTATTGGATGATTTAATTTAGATAATGAGTCATCTTATATTCAACTTTTATGAGCTTTAGACCTTTAGAAATGGAATTTCATTATATAATAAAATAATATTTTCAATCTTTCCAAAAGAGCCCCTCCTCCCCCTTATAAAAGAACACCACTTATAACCAATTTCTCACACCTCTAAAGCCTTTTGGATCAACCAAACTCTGACAAATTAAGCTCCCTACAGCCCTTTACTCCTCTTAGAAGCCTTACCTTAGGCAAAATGCATTTCAAGAGTCCTTTTTAGTTCAAACCAAAGGGAGTTACCCAAATTTATGGTATCAATTTATCTTAACTTATTTTATTTTATTTTACTTCTCCAACCCCTAAAATATTTTTATTATTTTCTTTTGTAACAAAACCAGTATAATAAATATACTAGGATATTTTTATTAGAATTATTCAAACTACACTTAAACAAACATCCATCTAATGGGTGAAGAACATAATGTTTCTGTGGATGGCAACCAAACGCCTCACGAAACGATGACGGTTCAATTACCTCCTAACACCTCTCATGGTGGAAATTATGATGGAACTATAATTAAATATGATATTAATGATATTTATTTAATATATAATATTCTATAATTCCATTTTATAGCATACCATTATAAGGTTCATGTTGTATATATATACAATAATTTCATTTGAGGAAGTGCGGACTACCACCCCCGTAAAGTGATATGACTCGTTCATACTATACATGGAACGTATAAATAATGGTGTCAATAAACTCAATTAACATATATAAGATAACATATTATAATGGAATAATAATATACCTATGTATCATTTTGGTTTTATTGCTTTTAAAATGAAAAATGAATTGGAAGTAGCATTCGTACGTACAGACTACCGTCTCCACGAACGCAATGAGATTCATTCCACATCGTATACATTGAAGAATAATTTAATTTTATGATTAAAAATAATGTTTAGTGACTTTATATAATTCTATATATTAATTAGATACAACCTATGGATAACAAACACGACTTTTGTATCAAAACATATAAAAAAACGAGTAAGTGAACACCAGAAATGACGATAATACTAAAATATTATTAACAACGAAATATAAAAGGATCATATCTGATATCATATTTATGTATATTATTATTGTATAATTTAATAGCAATTACTTAACTATTATAAAAGATTTTAACCTACCCTCTACCATAGAAAAGTACAAGGTAAGGGTTAATTTTACAATCTCTTTATTATCTAAGGTTGTTTATACATAATCATCTATTGGGACCTCTTTATCATCCACATCCATGTTTCTAAAAAATGTATTTCAAAAAAAATTACTATTTACTAGAAAACGGGTTAAAGTCATTTATACCCTTCTGTGTTTTGAAAGGAAGCTTTCCGTTGTTTTTTAAACAAGGTACTTTTTAACCTTTTGACAAATTTAAGGTAATAATATCTTTTTTAACATATAAAGTGGGTGTGGTTATTTTCTGCCACTATAAAATCGTCAAAGAATCCCTTAAAAGATTATATGAATATTATCAAAATAAATTTTTTCTTTATAATTATGTGACTCTTAAATATTTTCAAAACAGTAAGTGATATTTCTAAAAATGGAATTTTATTTCATCTATGTCAACATCCTTTGATGGATTTTAAGTTTATTTGATGATGATTTATTATGATACAAAACTGCCATATTTTATTGAAGGTTTTGTGATTTGTTTGAAAGTGGATGTGATATTTTTATACCATTCATGGTTTACGGTTAAAGTATTTACATTTCGTATGCTACTTTTAATACGAATGTTTATGATATGTTTAAACCTTTTCATATGAGGAATGTATTGGACATAGTAAGTGACAAGTGGAGCATGCTATTGCTCCTCGATGCATCTATAGGTCTCCTGAGACAACTAGATTTGGAATTGGATGAGGCCCTTTCCCAATTTGATTTATGGTTTTGGCTGAGGCCATAATCAATTTTAGACGTCTTGGCCAAGGCATTGAACAAATGCTTCAGAATGTCCGGCACTATACATTCCCTCATTATGGAAATAATATTGATGGTTCATGTGGTCATTCGACTAGTAGAATACCCATGATTATGTTTTATTATTTCATTATTTAATTAGCTCATATTCTTCCCATAATAGTAAACATGTTTATTATTGGTAAAGTCATGTGGTTTCAATTATTTACCGTTCTTAATATTTATGTCATTTTCCATTGTATTACTTACCCTTACTAAGCATTTGAGCTCATTGTTTTCTTATGTTTCATTTTCCCAGGATATGAAGACGTTAGTTATGAGTGACCTGCAGGCATAATCGAGGAGGCTTGGATGTTTATAATGAAATATATTTGTGTTTTGTTTCTTTTCAAGTTGTAAATTTAGACTTATGTATGAATCTTGTTTCCAATAATACTAAACTGATCGGTCTTTCAAGACATGATTTCCTTGTATCATTCCAATGTTATGTAATAATGCACCGACTCTAGGTAACTAGGGTTGGGGTGTTACAGTTGGTATCAGAGGAAGTTTAGTACAAACCTTAGAAACTAGATTTAGATAAGCTCTGATTAAGGCACACAGACCTAAGATTGACTTTGGGGATTAGTATAGAATAACTTCCTAGAATTTTGGTATTGTAGAGATTTTGTGAGTTTTTCAAGAAATACATCCCTGTCTAAATACGATTGGGTAGAGGCAGCTCTAGAACAGATGTACCTAGGGGTAAAACCCCAAAACACCGCTATAAGCTAGACTCGAACTGGAACTCATGCATGACAATGGGATTTGATGCACTCTGGGTTACTAAACTCTCAGGGGATATTCTTAAGATAATTATCATTTTATTTACAACCCATTATGAAGTGTTTATGAGTATATACTCTCTCAAAGAAACATTTTTATGATTATATATTATATCTATAAACTGTTCAATTCATGTTAAGTGTTTTACAAGTTTAGATTTATGTATTGCGATTCCTAAACTAAACTAGTGTATTCTATTGTTTAGAAATGGCACTAAGTGGAAGAAATGGAAACCGTATCAATTCACATACTCCATGTAGGGATTTCTGTCCTGAGCAAGATAATTATAGTGGCGCTAGTGATGCAACTGGTGCTGATCAGCAAATCACTCTACTGGGACAAGTCACTCATGTTATGAATAATAACCTCACCCGTATGGAGCACCCAGATACACAGCATGGAGGATCAATGTTAGATCTCTTCATAAGGAAAAAAATATAAACATTAAATTATAATACAAATCCATTGGTAACTGAGCAATGGATAAGTTCCCTAGAGAAAATATTTCAGGCTTTGGAGATTAGTGAAAGGGAAACAGTTATCAAGGCAGTTTATCACCTTACTGGATATGCTGATCAATGGTGGTCATTGATTCAAAACAAAAAGTAAGATGATGAAGTATCAAATATGGAATGGAGGGAGTTCAATGTTATTTTCGTAGAAAAATACTTTTCTCATGACCATCGAGCAGATATGGAAAGGCAATTTCTGAGTCTGAGGCAAAAGGAGTATGAGAATATCGCAAAGTATGAGGCTAACATTACAATGTTAGCGAGGCAAGCTAAAAATTATATATGTAATCCAAGAAGTAAGATTGATCGTTTCTTTGATGAGTTAAAACCATTTCTCTGTCGAGCATTAGTATCACAATCCTTCTCATCATATGAAGATATTGTCTCGTGTGCTATCAAGACAAAAAAGGAATTCTCTATGTCTTATGAATTTAAATCAAAGCAATAGAAGAAGAGATCTACTGAACACTCTAGGAAAGGAAATAAGGAAAAAGGGAAGATGGAAAGAATTGAATTTCCACCTTGTGATAATTCCGGAAGTAATCACCCTGGTGCCTATCTAAAAGGAAAACGAGTATGCTTCAAATGTGGACAGAAAGGTCATCTAGCTGGTGATTGTAAAGGAAAGAAAGACGCTACCAATGTTCAATGCTAAAATTTTAGAGAGATGGGAGATTATGCAAATGAATGTCCTAAGTGTCAGGGAAACTTACCTCAGAAAAGGCCAACGGATCAAGGCCAAGATTTTGCAATCACTACTATTGAGGTTGAAGCCCCGAAACACATGGTGGCAGGTAATTTAATGGTTTCCTCATGTTTAGAAAATGATTTATTTGATTCTGGATCATTTTATTGTTTAATATCATCCTAGTTTGCTAAGAAAAATATACATTTCCAATTTGATTTAACAAGGGAGTTTTCAGTTAAAAATCCTAAGGGAAGTATCATTTCTACAATGTTTTGTGGATCTGTTCCCATTAGGGCATATAAATGTTCTTTATCTGCTTATCTCATCGTCATACCCATGACTAAATGTGATAAAATCCTCGGTATGGATTGGGTTTCATACCATTATGTAATGATTTATTATAATAAGAAGGATGTTATGATGTTTGATGATGATGATAAGGAACACCTTATCTTTAGTGCAGAATCGTCACCACCTAATTCTTATCTAGATCCACCCCCATTAGCTCAACTGAATTCAATTATTGGGAAGGCAAAGATTTAAATAACTATCGGTGAGGAATGTAATGTTCAAATAGAGGATGTACCTATTGTGAAAGTATATATTGATGTTTTTCTAGGGGATTTACCTGGACAACCTCCAGAACAAGAAATTGAGTTTTCCATTGATTTAATTCCTAGTTCAAGGCCTATATCGATGACCCCTTATAGAATGGTCATTGTGGAATTAGTTGAACTAAAGAAACAACTAGAGGAATTGAGTAATAAGGGATTTATTCTCCCTAGTATTTCTCAAGGGGGTTACCCTATTATTTTTGTTGAAAAGAAAGATGGATCTATGCGATTGTGCATTGACTATAGGGATATCAATGCTATAACAACAATGAACAAGTATCCCCTACCTCGCATTGATGATTCATTTGAACAACTGCATGGAGATCAAAAAATTTCAATGATTGACCTTCGATCTGGATACCATCAGTTGTGTTTGAAAAAGGAAGACATTCTGAAGACAGCATTTCGAACCAGGTACGAGCATTGCGAGTTTACAGTAATGCCTTTTGGATTGACTAATGCACCCTCTATATTCATGGATATAATGAATAGAGTTTTCAAGGAATATCTCAATGAATTTTTGGTGGTATTGATTGATGATATCTAGGTATACTTTAAATTCTATGAAGATCTTGAAAATCACATGCGCATTATCCTGAAGACTCTTAGAAGACATAAATTATATGGGAAGTTTTGGAAGTGTGAATTCTAGCTTCAGAACATTTCTTTTCTTTGTCATATTGTCTCCAAATATGGAATTTCCATTGATCCTTTTAAGGCCTTGGCAATCCAAGAATGGCCAGCACCGACAAGTATAACTGAGATATGTAGTTTTATTGGTTTAGCATGTTATTATTGCCATTTTATCCAGAAATTTACCCGATTGGCTAACCAATTAATGAAGCTCACATGTAAAGGGGATAAATTTGTTTGGAAAAAAGAATTTGAAGAATGTTTTGAAGAACTGAAGAGAAGATTAGTCAATGCTCCTATATTGACTCTACTATCAAGAAATGATGAGTCTGTTATTTATAGTGATGCATCGAAGAAAGGACTAGGTTGTGTCCTTTTGAAAAATTATAGGGTTATTTCCTATGCATCACGACAACTAAAAATTCCTGAGCAAAACTATCCTACTCATGATCTGGAGTTAGCTTATGTAATATTTTCATTGAAGATACGAGGACATTATCTCTTTGGTGAAAAATGTGAGATTTATACTGATCACAAGAGTTTGAAGTATATTTTCTCAGAGAAAGTACTCAACATGAGGAAAAGGATATGGCTTGAACTACTCAAGGATTATGATTTCATGATACACTACCTCCTGGGGAAGGAAAATATGGTGGCAGATGCTTTGAGTAGAAAGGATTATGGATTTTTGAGCAAGATGTGAGTTGAAAAGGATCTTATATATATGGATCTAGTAAAGATGGATATGGGAATAACCATGGAAGGTGAAACATCAATTCTTTTTCAAATGGTTTCCAAAGCATCTTTACTAGAAAGGATAAAAAATTCTCAGATCGGTGATGAAGAGTTTCAAAAGATGATTAAAGTGGTGAATGATGGGAGATTGAGTGACATTGTCTATGAAGATGGAAATTTGAAATTTCAGAAGAGACTTTGTGTTCCCAATATACCTAATCTAAAAATAGAGTTGTTATATGATGCTCAGAGTTCCAATTTCTCTATACACCCTGGAAGCACCAAAATGTATAGAGATTTGATGGAACATTTTTTGGTGGGACAACATGAAGAGGGGGATTGCTGATTTTGTGTCAATATGTATGGTTTGTCAACAAGTGAAAGCTGGAAGGCAACATCCTAGGGGAGTATTGCAACCTCTTCCCATGCCCGAGTGGAAATCGGATAATATTACAATGTAATTTTTCATGGGACTACCAAAGACTTCAAGAAGAAATGATTCAATATGGGTCATTGTTGATTTTCCTACCAAGTCATCACATTTTCCTTCTATAATAGAATATCTTAAACTTGAATGTCTCGCAAGACAATATATTAATGAATGCGTGAGACTTCATGGAGTACCCGTATCGATTGTTTCTGATCGTGATCCCTATTTTACATCAAGATTCTGGAAGAGCCTTCAGATGTCCTTGGATACAGAAATTTGTTTGAGCACTTCCTACCACCCTCAAATAGATGGACAATCATAACGGACTATTCAAACCTTAGAAGACATGTTGAGATCATGCACACTTGACTTTCAGGGTATGTGGGATCAATATTTACCTATGGTAGAATTTTCCTATAACAGTAGCTTCCATTCAAGTATTCAGATGGCGTCGTATGAAGCATTATATGGAAAGAGATGTCGCACACCAACCTGTTGGGATGATGTTGGTGAAAGAAAACTCATAGGCACAGAACTGGTGGAGGAAACAATGGAAAAGGTGAAGGTAATCCAAAGCCACATCAAAGCATCTCAAAGTAGGCAGAAGAGCTATGCCGATAACCGAAGGAAGGATTTGGAATTTCAGGTAGAAGATCAAGTTTTCTTGAAGGTATCTCCATGGAAGGGAGTTATACGTTTTGGTAATAAAGATAAATTGAGTCCCAGGTACATCGGACCTTTTTAAATTCTAGAACGAATAGGGGTTGTAGCTTATCATTTGGAAATGCCACCAAATCTATCCAAAGTTCACAATGTGTTCCACGTATCACTGTTGAAAAAATATATGCCTGACCCAATGCATGTACTAACTTATGAGGAAGTAGAACTAGAACCCAATCTGTCTTATTGTGAAGATCCCATTAGGATTCTTGATACCAGAGAATGAGTGTTGAGAAATCAGACGACTTGTCTGGTAAAAGTTCTATGGAGAAACCATAAGAAGGAAGAGGCAACGTGGGATCCTGAGGAACTTATGATGAAGAACCACCCAAGTCCATTCATATTGTAGTATTCTAGAAATTTCAAGGTTGAAATTATTGGAAGGATGGTAGAATTTAACACCCCAAGCATCCATGTTATGCATTTCTTTGAATAATACAGTAGTGTGTGTTGTATGAAACTTCGAGTTCTAACATACACTACAACCAATCAAACTAGCCGTTATAAATAGTAATACCCAATTTTTTATATTTTATACACTTTATCCTTCAAAATGGACTTTATTTTTGGATTTGGAATATCGAAATTATCTTATGGTGAATTTTTGGAATTTTTTTGAAGAATTTCAATTTTTGATGAATAATGAAAATCACTAAATTTTAATTAAAAACAACTTATTTAATAGAAATAATTAATAGTGATAAATTATGAATTTTAGTGGTTTTAAAGAATATTTGTAATATATTTTTACCATTTAATACAATTTTGGTCATGGGACACAATTTCATAGTTAAAATGGACATAGACAAGTGTCAATCTTTTGATACATATTATTTCATGAAAACACGCTTTTTATTTTGACAGTGAGAATTAATTTTAAATTAATTTCTGACACTTATGTGTTTTTAATTAAGAAAAATTGATTCCATATTTATAATGAGGAGGTTTAAATTTTGTAAATAGGTAACTTTTACTTTTAGACTAATTGAATAAATACTTCGGTAAATATTTTATCTACCATGGTTAAAAGGTAAATCTGTTAAATAAGGGTAAACAAATAATATTATAATAATACTAAATTACTCTAAAACGCCTCCTAAAAATATTGGTTGATACATTTCCGAGCATGAGCATCTTTGGGTCGATTTTGGGACCTCATGGATCCACATGTAAGTGATAATGACACTTTATATTAATTATGTTAAAGTAAATACAAAAATGACATAAGCATATATATTTTAGAAAACTAATTTTTACATAAGGTTATATATGTTATATTTTTTACTATAAATATTCATTGGAAAGAGAAAAATATTTCCTACATCATGGTATTTATTTTATAATTTTTAGACATCAAATAAAAAAATTATTTATGACACAATAATGATGTTGTGTTTACCTCATTACTAAATGATTTAAATAAATAAGATTATAATGACTAAAATTTTACCCAAAACCTATCAAATTCTTATTGGATTGTTGATTTAGATAATGTGTCATCTTATCATAAAATATAATGAGTTTTGGACCTTTATAAACCGAATATAATTATATAATAAAATAATATTTTCATTGTTTCCCTAAGAGCCCCTCCTCCCCCTTATAAAAGGACACCACTTCTAACCAATTTCTCACACCTCTAAAGCCTTTTAGATCGGCCAAAATCTACCCAATTAATCTCCCTACATACCTCTACTCCACCTAGAAGCCTTACCTTAGGCAGATGTCACTTCAATAGTCCTTCTTCGTTCAAACCAAAGAGAGTTACCCAAATTAAAGGTAACGATTTCTCTTAGCTTCTTTTCTTTTATTTTACTTCTCCAACCCCTAAACTCTTCTTATTATTTTCTTTTGTAAAAACAGTAGTGTACTCAATATAATAAGATTTTGTTATGAGAATTATTCTAACTACACTTACCCATACCTCCATCTAATGGGTGAAGAACATAATGTTTATGGGGATGGAAACCAAACGCCTCACGAAAAGATGATTGTTCAATTATCTCTTACCACCTCTCATGGTGGCCATTATGATGGAACTATAATTAAATATGATATTAGTGATATTTATTTTATATATAATCTTATGTAATTCCATTTTATAGCATACCATTATTTGTTTCATATTGTAAATATATACGATAATTACATTTGAGAAAGTGCGGACTATCGCCCCCTCAAAGTGGTATGACTCGTTCATACCATACGTGGAACGTATAAAAGATGTTGTCAATGAACTTAAGTAACATATATAAGATAATATATTATACTGGAATAATAATATACTTATATATCATTTGTTTTGGATTCCTTTTAAAATGAAAAATGAAATGGAAGTAGCGTTCGTGCGTACGTACGGACTATCGTCTCCATGAATGCGATGAGATTCATTCCCCGTCGTATCTATTCAAGACTAATTTCATTTTTTGATTAAAAATAATGTTTAAGGACATGATATAATTCTGTATATGAATAATATAAAACTTATGGATAACAAACATGAATTATGTATCAAAACATATAAAAAACGAGTTGGTGAACAACTGAAACGACGATAATACTTAAATATTATTAACAAATCAATATTAAAAGATCATATATGATATCATATTTATGTATATGATTATTTTATAATTTAATAAAAATTATTTAACTATTATACAGGAGGGTAACCTACCGTCGACCAAGGAAAAGTACAAGGTAAGGGTTAATTTCACAATTTCTTTATTATCCGAGGTTGTTTTTACGTAATCATCTACTCAGACCTCATTATCATCCACATCCGTTTTTCTAAAAAAATTATTTCAAAACATTTTTACTATTTACTAGAAAATATTTTAAAGTCATTTATACCCTTATGAGTTTTGAAATGAATCTTTCCGTGTTTTTCTAAACAAGGTACTTTTTATCCTTTTGGAAAAAATTAAGGTAAGAATGTCTTTTTTAACTTATACGTCAGGTGCGGTAATTTTCCGCCGTTATAAAATCGTCGAAGCTTCCCTTTCAAGCTTATAATAATATTTTCATAATAATTGTTTTCATTATAATTATGTGACTCATAAATAATTTAGAAATATAAAAGGATATTTCTCTAAAAAGGATTTTGATTTCATCTATGTCATCATCCTTTGAGATATTTTAAGTTTATTTGAAGTTGTTTTATTATGATACAAAACATCCATATTTTATGGAATGTTTTGTGATATTTTTGACTGTGGATGTGATATTTTTATACTATTCATGGATTATGGTGAAAGTATTGACATTTCATATGCTAGTTTTAATACGAATGTTTATGATATATTTAAACCTTTTTATAGGAGGAATGTATAGGACTTAGTAAGTGACGGGTGGAGCCTACTATAGATCCTCAATGCTTCGGTAGGTCTCATGAGACAAATACATGTGTAATTGTACAAGTCCCTTTCCCAATTTTATTTAGGGTTTTGGCCAAGGCCTTAATCATTTTTATACGTCTTGGTTGAGGCCTTGACAAAAAATTTCAGAATGTCCAGCATTATACATTCCCTCATTATGGAAATATTATTTATGGTTCATGTGGTCAATAGACTAGTATAATACCCATGATTATGTTTTATTATGGAATTATTTACTCATCTCATATTCATTCCATAAAATTATTCATATTTATTATTGGTAAAGGCATGTGGTTTCAAATATTTACCATGCTTAATATTTATGTCATTTTCCATTGTATTACTTACCCGTACTAAGCATTTGAGCTCACCCCTTTCTTATGTTTCATTTTCCCAGGATATGAAGATGTTAGTTATGAGTGACTTGTAGGAATAATCTTTGAGGCTTGTATGTTTCTAATGAAATATATTTGTGGTGTGTTTCTTTTCACGTTGTAAAGTTGAACTTATGTATGAATCTTGTTTCCAATAATACAAAATTGATCGATCTTTAGAGACATGATTTCCTTGTGATCATGCCAATGTTATGTAATAATCCACCGACTATGGGTAACTGGGGTCAGGGCGTTACAGTGATGATATTTGGAAAAATGGTAAATCTAAGCCCTAGGTATGTCAGTTATTTTGATATTCTATATTTTGTTGGACAGTTAGATTATCAATGGGCACTTCTACTAATTATCTCTCATGTTTAAGATGTGTTCCATGTATCTACCCTGAGAAAGTACATATCCAACACCTCACATGTACTAAAAATAGAATTCATATCACTTCATCTAGATATTTTTTCTGATGAAAACCCCAATAGAAATTCTATATCATAGTGAAAAAGTTCTACGAAACATGGAAACTTGGTTAATGTTTTATTTCAGAACCACCAATTTGAGGAAGCTACGTGGGAACTAGACTATGTGATCAGTCAAAGGTACCCCATATATTTTTATCAATGTGAGAAATTTAGAGGGAAAAAATTAGTTAAATGGGGTTAGAATGTAACACTTTGAGGTTATTATAAAATATTTTCTTTAAATAATTCTAATTCTTCAATATATTGCATTGAACACAACCGTGAGATTAAAAAATAGAGATATTTCATATTATAAAATTACAATTGAAACCTATCTGTCAATGATATATATATGTTATATATTAAATAAAATAATTTTTTATTCATCCAATAAATATTTTAGTCATAGGATATGGAAAACCCTATTTTATGTACAAAAACCTTTATTTTTCAAAAGAGTCATTTTACTGACTTTTCATAGTGAACCCATTTTAAATTAACAACTTTGACAAATTAATAAATTTTAAATGAAAATATAAAACTATTAAATATATTTGGGATATAAAAAATTAAATTGGACCAATTTTTGATATTTTTCTAATAACCTTCTAGTTTTGATGAATAGTAAAAATATACTAAGTTTTATTTGAATCCAATTTTTCTCCTCAAAATAATTAATATTTTTAAATTAAATTATTTATTGGTCTTAAAGTATAAATGGATTATATTTTTATCACTTAATATAATTTAGGTCATTGGATTTAATTATACATTGAATATATATGTAAAAATATTTCAATCTTTTGAAATGTTTCACCTTTTAAAAAATTATTTTCTCATTCTAAAATTGACATTAATTCTAATTTAATTACTAAAAAATATATGTTTTGAATTCTGAAAAATATATTCTTTATTTTGAATCAATGGGTCTATGTTATGTAAATATATTTCTTTTATTTTTTTGTATAATGAATACTAGCTTCAGTAATTTTTATTATTATGGTAAAAAGGTAAATTGGTTAATTAAGTGGAAAATTAACATTATAAAATTACCCTAACACTTTTAGTAATATAATTTTATGAATATTTTTAAACCTAAATAATCCATGGGTCAAAATAGTACCCTTTCAAAGCCACTTGGATGAGATTAACGAAAATCTAAATATGTCTAACTCAAATTTTAAAAACTATATAAATTTTATAATATTGTTATATAAGGAAGTTGAATTATACTATAAATACTCATTTAATAGATAAATTTTTTATCTTTACCATGGTAATTCATTTTTAATTTTCAGTAAGTAGTTCATTTTATTTAAAAGCTTATACATTGATGATTAAAAAATTATTTAATTGATGAAAACCCCACAAAAGTTTTATAAAAATGATAATAACCATTAAAATACAAAAAAGGATTAACAAATATAATTTTTATATTATATATTGGTCATAATCATCCATCAGTAGAGTATTTTCCATTTCTATCCACATGAAAGAATATTATGACCCTTGTAATGTATTATTTAATGTGGCGTTAATGTTGTCATAGTAATGTTTTAATATATATAACATTTTTAATGAAGGATTTGGAAAATTATATTTTCAAAATTGAGTATTACTATATAACATATAGGATTTTTCTTCATCATAGTATTTTATCTTCATTTTTTTCAATAATTAAGTATATTAATTAATTAAACATAACTTATGTTGTAATTAATTTAGTAATGGAGATAAAACAATATTTTCTATTACAAATATCTAAATATGAATAATTTTGTACAATTGATAAATATTAATAATTTTATAGATAAAATTGACCTTTAAAAATTTAATAAAATATTTGGATCAAAGATAAATATTTATCCATATATTTTTAATAATCAGTGAATTGAATAGTGTCAAAATTGACACCATTGTTTGTTTATCAAAATTAGGTATTATTAAATTATATAAAAATCATAATGTATTTTAAAAAATAAATTATTATTATATGGAATAAAATGTTCTATAATATTTATTTATGGTCTAATTAACATCTAACAACAAAATATTACTCCCTTTTAATATTAAATAATTTTTTACCTTTGATAAAAACTAAATAGAATGCATAAGTGCTAATTAAAAGAATGAGTTTAAATTGATATAAAAACATCACTAAAATTTATTAGATGATTATATTACAAAATTTTACTTATATAATATTACAAATTAGTATATTTTGAGGTTTTTGGATGTGGTTTTATTTTATTATAAATTAATATTTTTTTAGATTCCAGAAGTTCTTTTAACCGCAACTATAAAAGAAAACCTCCTCCCTCACTTATTCACTTCACATTAAGCTTCAAATATCATCTTAAACGTACCCATTATCCAAATCAATATCCATAGTTACATTATATAGGTTCTATACATCTCATAAAACCAACACTTGTGCCATTATGAGGACATGAAGAGGGATCTTGTTGAAGAAGAGGTAATCTCATCTACCGAATCTTTCAAACATATTTCTTTCTATGCTTCCTCTTAATGAGTTATTTCCATTATGAGGTAATAACTATAGTATAAATTATATATTGATATGTTATTAGTATTATGGAACAACCATATTCCAACTTTTATCCATCTTATGAAAAATAAAATCACCACACGTGTGTACGTACGACTAACCGTCTCCATTTCGTGGTGCAATCTTTTAAACACCACCACCTTCCTTGTATGGGTATAATTATGGAAATAATTCAAATATTTTACAATTATATTATGATATTGATTTTTGGAAAAATATATTTCATCCACTTCCATACCATTTCACAATTATGGTAATGATATCGTCTCTTATGCGTACATACGGCATACCGTCTACATGATGTGATGTGGTTAATTCTACATGATATCAGATATATAATGATTATATAAGTGTATATAATTAATAAATATTATATGTGTTATTTTATTATAATTTTTGAATTATATAATTATGACCTAATAGGTAGAACTATAACTTATTCAACAAAACATGCACAATAAAAAGTTCCTGTTACTACCTGAATAACTAGTAATAATGAATGATATTAACAAAAACAATAAAATATAAAAATATATGGTCACATGAAAGTTCTATAATTCTATAATAAATAAATGATATAATTTAAATCATTATACATGAGGTTCTGATACATACAAATTATATCATACCTAAGGTAAGAGACAATTTCACAATTTCATTATTGTTTGATATTTTTATAGAAAAGTATTTTCTGGTGTATATTAATCATTAATGTCTATGATTCCAAAATATGTATTCCAATATATTATTTCTATTATTCTAAAAAAGTAATGTCAATTTTAACAATTTATGAATTTTTATTAAATGATATGAACTGTTTATTTTTTCGTTTTCTAGACGATGTACTTTTTAAATTAGTAGACAAAATTACAATAAGAATATTTTCTATTAACATAAATAGTATGAATGGTTTTTTTTCATATAGCCATATTTTTTGAAGCTTCCCTTACAATATTAAATTTCTATTTTCAAATAAATTAGTTTCCTTTAAAATTGTGTGGAATTTTGAGAAAAATAAAAAACATTAATGAAGAAATGATAATTTCCAAAAGAATTAATTTCATGTTTTCTTTTAAAACAATTCACCTAATATGGAACGTTTTAAAGTACACTTCCTTTTTAATTTTGGTTTCAGGTGCATCTGGGTGATGATTTAGGAAAAATATATGGATAGAGGATTGTGCATTGTTTGTGAACGTTTTGAAAAATTGTGCGAAAAAACCTAGGTAACTGTTCAAATTGTACAAACCTGGGCAGTGAGGTTAGTATGGTTTCCACACAGTTTCCTTAACAGTGCGCCTGTGCTAGGTGAAACCGTGCATGCAGAACCATTTCTTAAAAAGGTTAGTTTAAAAAATCCAATCTCTTGAAACACATTTATATCAACCTAGGCTCAAGATTGAGGAATTATATATTATCCCCTATCATTCTAGAGGGATCCTACAGTGATTCGAAGACCATTCATCGAGATCAAAATCTAGGATTGAATATCTCCTCTGTTCCCAGTAAGTGGATTTCATCCCGATGCTTTTCCCATTCTTCCCTCTGACATTTTTTGATCTTTTTATGGAAGATCCCCATTATTTCCACATATCTAAAACTATGTGTTGAGATCAAGATCTTGTATTGTAGATCTATATCAAGAGTTTCAATATCTTGATGCCTTTGATCTAAATTTTGGGTTTATGGATTTATATCCATATATTAATTGACATCACTATGACGCTTGTATTTTAGGGATTTTCTTTGGAATATCATTTGTCAAAAGACCAAGGTAGGTTTTCTAAAGGGAACTCACATATTCATCAATTTGATAGGTGTATGTGAGGTTATTAATTTCTAATATTTCTTTAATAATTGATTTACTAAATTAGTTTAATTATGAAGGTGGGGTTGAATTTCAGTTTCCTTGTTGATTAAATGGATGATTGAACCATGGAGGTAAGTGGTTATCCAATTTGATTATTAATTTGTGGGAATTGTTTATGATTCAAGATATTGTAATTTACGATGTAGAATTTTGTTGGGTTTGAGATAATTTATCTAGGGGATTTAATTTTGATATTTTGTTTTGTTATTTGAGATAATTATTGGTGAATTAATTATGTGCCATGAAGTTGATTAAGATAATTAATTTTGAGATTACATATGACAGGTTGATATTTTTTGGATGTTTAATTGTGGATAATTAATTATGGAATAATATTTTTTTTGATTGATTAGTTTATTGATGGATTAATTAATGGGTTGTGTACTTAGTTATTTGTTAAGATAACTATTGGTCTTTGATATAAATTACCAATAGTTGGATTAGTAACAGAATGAAGTTATAAATTTTGATGAATTAATAAATTATTTGAATGATTGAGAAAGTGGGTTCTAAACATGTAATTTTAGACCAATTGAGATGTTGGGGTGTAAGGCATGGAGTTTTACCCCAATACCTAATACAATAACATGTGATGTTGAGTGGTAGACATAGATATCTTCACTGATTGAGAAAGTGGGGTGCGAGATATGGCGGTCTACATCGATTGAGATATTGAGTGTTATACATGGAATTCCACACCAAACTAATGATAATGGTGAATTGTGTGTTCAATTAGAGACATGGATCAACCCCAAGTCTAATGTGATTTTTAAATAATATTTTATAATTTAATAAATATTTAATTACGAATTTCATTTGTTTCTTAATAGGATTACATGAACATTTTTTTACTAGACTTATTTTAGACACCGTTGGTGGTGGCATACTGAGTTGTATTCAGAACCTATTAGAACCACATAATCAGCACCCAAGTAGACATTGTTGTTTCAAGATAGGATAAGGGAAAGGATTTGGGATATGTCTTTGTTTTGAAATGGAGCATGTTTAAGGGAACTAGACGTGGTTCGGGACCAAAATTTGGATTTTTTGTGTCTTTTTATCAGTTTCATTATATACATTTTAAAATTGCATTTTCATAGGATTACTTACATTTTAGTTGAGTATTGTATTTCTTGTTTTGACTATCATGTGAATTGGTATTGTTCTAGGTATTTATATTATTATGCACTTGTTTAATGTTGTTTTCCTCCACTGGTGATTTACTATGATAAAAGTGGGTATAATCTCCCCAGGAATTACTTACAAGACCCTTACAAAAAATTAGAACCCTCTATTGTAAAGGGATGCATGATTGAGTGCATGTGACCAACCATCTTAGGGAACCACTTAGTGGAACATGGGTTGAGAAATTATAATGTGGTATCACATGAGTTTTCATTTTTTTTCCTTCTTTTTCTTTCTATTTTGGGAAATTTTGAGAGGAGTCTTGGATGATTCAGGGATTGGTAATGACCTCGAGAATGGTAGTCATAATCCCATGTACGGGGGAGGTTGGATCTGGGTACTTAGGGTGGGATATTTGTGTGTATTGTTTGTTTTTATAGTTGGATATTATTTTACCATGGATGAATCACTTGTGGTGTGATGTGATAATTGTTTTTTGTAATTTTTTATTATTGACTCATGGCCTGAACAGGCACAAGAGTTGAGTCTTCTTGAATCATTATATCCACTCCAGGTTATTTTGACATGCATCATTTTAGGAAATCATGGGAAAATGGGTTATGGGTAAGTTGTTGACCATAAAATTTTTTCAATGTTTTTATATTCAAATGAAAATTGTTTCCCCCATGAATTGAGAAGTACTAAAAAATGATGAAAATTGAGGACAATTGGTAGTCTAAATGTGAAACTTGTTAATAAAAATTTTATTAACCATGTCAACAAATCCCTAGGAGTAGGTTGGTTAGGGGTAGTGATAATCCCTTAGTATTGACCATGTGGAGATAAATAGAAAAGGAACCTTTTTAAAATTATTTTGTTTCTTTTTCCTTTTACGTAAATGTTTTATGGTTGTGTTGTGAGACCTATGATCTGTTCTTGGAATTGTATAGATTATACCATCACGGTGCTAGTTGAGTGGAAGGCCAAGGGGTATGGATCATAACGAACTTACAGATAGGGAACTTGAGGCACCATTGGTGAAATCAGAAGTTGAATGGGTGTAGTTCTCTGAGAACTTTTCCCATTTCAATAAATTCCTGGATAGAGGGCCAGAGATGTTTCGGAAATACATGTCAGAGATGACAAGGTAGTTTTAGCTACAACACCCTTTTACTAATACTAGAGATGATGGACCTATGGGAACGTAATTAAGGATTGAATCCAAAGAGATTATACATGACCATTTGGAGATTCTAGTAGAGAGGATGGTCATGTTGGCTATTTATATGCTATGAGGGTCAATGAATCTCTGGTGGAAAATTTTGGTACTATCTAAACAGTTTGATGATATCTTATAAAAAGAATTTATGGAGATGTTCTCGGTGAAATTTTATCTAGAGACATTAATACAAGAGAAGGATTTAGTGTTTATACACCCAACCTATGGAATCATATCCATAATTAATTTTGATGAATGTTTCAATTATTTACAGGTTTTTTATCTAGATTTTCTAGATGATGGGGCTTCTTCTACAAAATGATTTCAGGATAAACTTATGTGTGAATTTAAGTCATATGTGAATATCCTTAGGATAAACAGGTTCTCAAAAGTGGTTAATCAAGATCTCATTTCAAAGGGGAACCTGAAGGGGGATTCTAGTACTACATAGATAGATGTCACTGGATGATTAGGGAGTGTGCTTTCTGAGAGCAGGAAGCATTGTTATGAGAAGCTTAGTCACTATAGTGGAAAGAGGGTTGGATAATCTGGAGGAACAGTTGCTCTGGACATTATTCTGGTGCTTTACCACCAGTGTGGTAATCCAAGATACTACCACATAATTTGTCCTCGACCATCTATTGAGTGCCGATTTTGTAGCAATATGGAACTCCTACAAGAGTTTTTCATGAAGTAGTGGCAATATGGTGTTGAGGGAGGAAATGCACAGTGTCAGAGGGTGGGAAAGGGGTCTTCTAAACCTTATAGGTCTGGCAGTTGGGGTTCTACTTGTAGAGATGGTAGAAGTAGTGGATATGGTTCTTTATGGTATTATCACCCAAATCAGGAGGGTGGTGATACTAATGGGATTCATACGGTTCCACACAGTATAAGGGTAGGACAGTTTCATATAGTGCAGCCTATAGTTTTGGAGAGTGATGAAGGGTTATCAACAGTGAGAAGTAATATTCTAGTAGCTTCTACATTATCTAGTTCATTTTTTGATACTGGTTCCTCTAATTCCTTTATATCTTCAAATATGGGTTTTGGGTTGATTCTAGAGGTGGAGTCCATAAGTTGAGTAATGAATATCGATACACCATTGGGAACAATGTCTAGATATATCTTTCTATGCCAGGGATATTCACATGAGATCTAGGAGTATCTTTTTCTTTGCGATCTATATGTCCTTGATATTATGGGATCTAACCTGATTATGGGTACGGACTGGTTAGTCTCATACTGATCCCACATCAATTGTTACCATATCAGAGTTGCCTTGGGGTATCCAAGGGGTAACCAGTATGTTCATCATGGAGAGTCGGATATGTAGGTGAGCCGAGAAGGGACAATTATACAGTAACTGGGAGAGTTTGTAGTCCAACTCTCTAGTCTTTTACTCGATGTTGGGATTGGTAGGCAATATATCCTTCAACCAATTGTAAAATAGTTCCAAGAAGTATTTCTTGATGACTTATCAAGGTTTCCAGCTAAGAGATATGTGGAATTCACTATTTATTTCAAGCTGGTAGATGAGCCAATACCTTTCCCACCTTATAGAATTCAACTGATTGATCTTCAAGGAATCGAGATACAGTTGGAGGAGCTAGAGGATAATTGGTTTATCTGTACAATTATTTCACCTTGGTGATCACCAGGGTTTTTTTGAAATGAAGTATGGTGGGAGTTTACATTTTTGTGGCTATTACCAAAAAATGAAGACATTACTATGACAAATTGATATCTACTTTTGTGTATTGACAACCAATTTTAATAGATAATGGGAGCTTGTATATTCCAAAATATTTATTTGAGATCAGTTTATCCTTAGATGAGAGTTCAACCTTTTGATATACCAAGGAATGATTCAAAAGTATGTACGGCCATTAAGAGTTTTTCATAATGCTGTTTTGGTTGAAAAAAGATCTAGTGGTGTTTATGGCCTTGTTGAATAGGATATTTAATCTGTACCTGGATCAGTTTGTGGTGTTTTTCATCAAAGAAATATTAGTTTACACCAATACTCTTGATGACCATTCCCAACATCTTGACATCGTTTTACCTACACTAAGAGGGTATCAGAAATATTCCAAGCTATCTATTTGTCAGATTTTGATTGATCGACTACACTTTTTGGGGCACATCATCTCAGATGAAGGGGTGGAAGTGGACCTATAAAAGGTGAAATCAATTGTTTTTTGAGAGAATAGAAAGAATTTTTTTTATATCTGATGATTTTTGGGATTAGCTATATATTATATAAGGTCTATACAAGACTTTTCTTGATTGTAAGTACCACATTCGGGTTCAACAAATAAATGGGTAATGATTGAATGGATGGATGCATGTGATAATTCTTTCCAAGAGATAAAGACGAACATGCAATCATCACAAATTTTAATCTTACCTGAGTCGTGTCAGGATTACTTGATATATTGTGAGGCATCTGGGTTAGGACTCCAAGCTATGTTGATGCAAGGGGATCAAGTCGTTTCTTATGGGTATTGACATTGGAGGCTACATGAATGGAATTATCCCATGCATGACCTTGAGTATGTTGTGGCGGTTTACGCTCATAGGTGTTGGTGAAACTATATTTTGGATTAAAAATTAATAGTTTTTATAGATCAAAAAATATTAAATTACATATTTTCATAGCTGAACATGAATCTTCAACAGAGAAGATGGGTAGAGTATATGAAGTCCTTTTATTTTGATGATTCATGTCCGGCTATGAGTCCTTTTATTTTGACCTGGAATATACACTTGGGATGGGGAATAGTGTGGTTAATGCCTTAAGAAGGTAAAATCAGGCCCAATTGGTACATGAGTTGAGTGTGGTGTGGAATATTATGACATTGTTGGCTGAAATGCATGTGTTTCTTTAAAAAAATTCATGGGAAAATGCCACTAGTTTCAATCGTAGTGTTGGCTGAAATTTTGAGACAGATTAGGGACAAAAATATTTGAGGATCCCAATTTCTTATCCTTGAGGAAAATACTTGATGGTGGGAATAAAACATCAGACTAGATGATAGATGAGTATTAGGTCATCTATGTGAAAAATAATTTTTGTGTGCCTATGATCATTTAAGAGGAACTCGTGCGGTAATTTCATACATTGAAAGGGGTGGTACATCCTGGGGTGAAAAATATGTACTTTGACCTATGAAGAATTTTTTGGTGGCCAGACATGAAAAAATGAGATAAATGGTTTCATGACGAGATGTTTCACATGTTAGAATGTAAAGGCAGAGCACTGAAGACCTATAGCATTACTAAAGCCGCTACCAATTCATGAATGGAAATGGGATGATGGAACCATGTATTTTGTTGTAGGTCTTACAAAGATGCTTATGAGGAATGATGCAGTATTGGTCATTGCGGATAGACTAAAAAAGTCTCACATTTATTTCTCATTATGGATGCCATGACAGTGGAACAATTTTTGGAGTTGTATGTTTTAATGATAGTTCTATTTCATGAGGTAATATGGACTATAGTTTCATATTCTAATTCAAGATTTACATAACACATCTGCCCGGGCATGCAGAAGGTGCATAGCACATAGTTTTTCTTGAGTGTGGATTTCAATCCACTGATAGATGGGATTTCGTAGTGTACTAAAGAGGTGTTAGAGGAAATGTTGTGGCAATGAGTTCTTGGCTTGGGTGGTTCTTAGGAGAAGAACTTGGATATTTTGATGTTCTCCTATAACAAAAGTTATCAGTAAACTAGAAAAATGACACCATATGAGGCAATTTATGTTATACCATGTTGATCACCAAAATTCTAGATTGAGGTGGTTGAGTCAGAGCTATTGGGAATGAGTCTCGTGTAGGACAAGTCGGAGCTAGTGCAGTTGATTCAAAAATGTATGGATGCATCTCAATGTATATAGAAGTCATATGTTGATAGACGGAGATGACCCCTATAGTATACATAGGGTCATCATGTATTTCTTTAGGTTTATCCAAGGGTGGGTCACCCCATGATATGGAGGCATAGATGGATGGCGCCAAGGTTTTTAAGATAGTTTGTGGTAATGGAGAGAATCGGGTCGATGGCCTACCTATTGACACTTCCAAAAAAACAGAGCTATTCATGATGTTTTCCATTTATCACAACTATCATTATTTCACCCCAATGCTTTTCATATGATCGATGTGGATAATGGTGGTCTTGAGATACATGAATCCTTTGAAGAGCATCTGATATAGGTTCTAGATCAGACTAAGAAAGTGTTTAGGGGAAAGGTTGTGCTGATAGTTTCTGTGTTATGGAAACATGGATGTTTTCAAGAGGAATCTTGGTAACCGAAAGTAGACATGAGGGCTTAGTGGCCAATTCTTTTTATTTTAGATTCTTAGAAAAGTTCAGGAGTGCATATCGAGGAAAATATTTTATAAGGTGGGGATATTATAAGATCCTATCATTTTCTAGAGTCATATCGGGAATTTTTTTTAAGTGATTTTAGTTTTTTAGATGTACCTTTACTTTGGAACTATGGTTTGAGGTTATTTTGGGTGAATTTTTATGAAACAACTATGGGAAAAGTGTTCTATAGACTTTGTGCATGGTTTGAAAAACTGTGTGACCATACCTAGGTAACCGTGAAAACCGAGTGAACCTGGATAATGAGGTCTTCATGGTTTGTGCCTCGTTTCCTTAACCATGCACCCCTTCCAGCTGAAACCATATGTTGAGAACATTTATATATAAAAATTTGTTTCTAAAACCACCTGAACCACCTAAAATCATTTATTTCAACCTAGAATCATTCTTGATGAATTCTTTGTGATCCCCAGAGCATTCTGGGAGGATCCCTAAGAGATTCGAACACTATTCATCGAGATCGAAAGCCTGAAATGAAGATATTCTCTTTTTCCAGTAAGTGGATTTAATCCAGATGCTTATCTCATTCTTCTGTCTACAGTTCCTTGATCTTTCCATGGAATATCTGCACTATTCCCATAGATCTAATCCTATGTGTTGAGATCTTGATCTTGGATAGTAGATCTAGATCAAGAGTGTAAATATCATCATGAATTTGATATTAATTTTGTGTTTACGGATTTAGATCTGGATCTTGTTCAACGTCATTGTACCACTCAGATTTTGGGGATTTTGGTTTGACTATTGTCCATCAATGAACCAAGGTAGGAGGATTAAATCAATATTCTATAGTCAGGATTTGATATGTGTATGCGATTTTATTGATTTGTTAGCTTCCCTTGATAATTTAATTCCTAGTCTGGAGTAATTTGGAATGTGGAGTTGAATTGTGGTTTCCATAGTGATTAAATGGATGATTGAAACATGGGGATAAGGGGTAGTCCAAATAGATGATTTATTTTGGGGAATAGTTTATAATTTGGGATATTTTACCTGAGATATAAAATGTGGTTGGGTTTGAAATAACTGATCAGGGGGAATTAATTATGATATGATATTTCGATATATGATATAATTAATGGGGAATTAATTATGTTCCATGATATTATTATGATAAATTATGTTGATTTTAATTATAAAATATTGACATTTTTTTGGATAATTAATTGTGGAGAATTAATTATGGTTTAAGAATTATATTGATTGATTGATTATGTAATGTATTAATTAATGGTTTCTGTACTTAGTTTGCTTTTGGGTTAACTAATGTTCTTGGATATGTTTAACCAATCATTATATTATTTAGGGAATGATGTGGTTTGTTCTGATGATTTGATAAATGATATGAATGTTTGAGAAAGTTGGTGTAAGGCATGGAATTTGAGACCAATTGAGAAGTTGGGGCGTGAGACATGATGTTCTACCCCAATAGTTGATATAAGGGCGTATGAGGTTGAATGGTAGACATGGAGATATACACAAATTTATAATGTGGGGTGTGAGATATAGAGATATATACTGATAGAGATGTTGAGTGTTTGACCTAAAATTTGACACCAAACTGCTGATAATGATGAATTATGAGTTGAATTGGAGACATGGATAAATCCCAATTCTAATGTGATGATTACGGAATATGTGACAATGCATAACTTTTTAATTAAACATTTTATTTATTGATTCATTGGATTTTATGAACAATCTTTTGACTGGACTAGTTTAGAAACTGTTGGTGGTGGCCTATTGAGTTATACGCATACCCTATAAGGGATACCTGATCGTCACACGATCAGAATTTGTTGTTGTAGGACGGGATAAGGGAAATACCCTAGGATAGGTTGATGTTTGGGAATGAAATATGGGTAAGGGAACAATATTTGGTTAAAGAATTGATTTTGAGCCATCGTATCTTTATTTTCAATTTCATTGTAGACACTTGAAAATTCCTTTGTCATAGGATTATTTCCCTTTCAGTTGAGTATTGTATTTCATGTTTGACTATAATGTGACATGGTATTTTTATAGATATTTATATGATTATATAATCTTTTATTGTTGTTTACTCTTTATGTTGTTTTACTTTGTTAAAAAATGGTATAGTCTCTTGATGACTGACTTACCAGACCCTCATTGCTATTTGGACCCCACTAGCATATAGGGAGGTGCGCTTGAGGGCATGTGACCAACCTACTCGGGGAACAATTTATTGGAACCTCATTGAGGACGTTACATAGGCTATGATGAATGATATGTGATTTTTTAGTACATGTAAGAATAATTTCATTATGAGATGGGTGTGACCTAGATCTCCCTCAAATGCATTGGGTAAAGATTTATATCTCATGATATAAATAGAAATGAAATGGAAAATGATCTTGTTTCAGTAATACATGGATGGAACATGAATTAAACCTGGTTCAGTAATACATGGACAGAATGAGGAGTGAACTCGGTTTAGTAAGGGACTATTTCTGCTATTATGGCCTTATAAATCCTCCTTCACTAATATGAAATTATTATATATGCTTATGTGTATGCCAAAAATTTCACATCTTCTATTATGGATTTTGAGGATATGTTAAATAACCCTTTATAAACATTTATGATTTATCACATGACATCATATCATGATCTTTCAAATATATGATAGGATTTTAAAATTTAATATACTTATGTCTCATGATTATGATATGATTTATATCACCCTTGTTTACTCTTATTGGGCATTTGAGCTCACCCTTATGTTTCTTTTCCCATGTTTGGAAGAATGGTATTAAGTACGATTTTTGAATTTTGGGTCCAATTATGAAAGAATAAGTGGGATACAATAGATATGTCTTATAAAACTGTTTTTTATCTTTAAAAGATACTAAACACACTACAAATATACGTTCCCAGCATGGTTGTGTTCTATTTTTAATGAATATTCTTCAATTTTGAAGTATTATTTATGTATGTAATGTATTGGTCTTTATATTACCCACTGAAAAACCTGATTCATTACAGAATACATGCATCGAGCTATATACAGTTGGTTATATGTATGTCTGTATATATTAATGGATCTATGCATGAATGAATGGAAGTATGTATATATGAATGAATGAATTCATCCATGGATGCATGCAGGTTTTTTTGTTTGTATGGATGCATTCGTATATGGATAAATGTATATATGGATGGATGGATGTATATATGCATGCATGCATGAATATTGGAATCATTGTATGTATATATGGATACTTTCTTTCATGTTTGATTGTGTGTGTGTGTTTCATTTTATGTGTGTGCACGCGCACATATCTATATATGACTGTATGTATATATGTATGTTTGTTTGAAAATTTATATGTTTGTATGTATGTGTGTGTGTATGCTCGTGTTTCTAGATATGTATATATTTATATATGTATTTGTAAATATTTTATATATTTCTATATTTCTATAGATACACACACAAATGCATATATAAACAATTATATATTAGAAAACATGTATTTAATTTGTTGATTTATTTAGTTATTTATTTAATATATAAAATTATAGTTATATATATATATATATTTAATTTTTTATATGTTTATAAATTTATTATAAAATGTTGAATTTATATTTATATTTTTGAATACATTATATATATATGTATAAATTATATTTTATAATTATATTATTTAAAATTATATAATATATAATTTCTGTATTTAAAAACTAATATGTTATATGCATAACTTATGTTTATATATTTTTTTATGAAATATGAATATTGTTAAACCTAATAGAATTGTATATTAATAAATAGATAAAAAGGATTAAATTATATGGAAAAATTGTCTAAGTATGTGGTTAAAGTGTTCATCATGTTTGTAATAATGAATTAAAATTACCTTTCTCTGGTTATTTTTTCATGTTTACACAATTTTTATTGATGAAAAATTTATAGAGGTAAGTTGCAATAACACATAATGTGTTTTGGAGTAGATCAAATATATAAAAATTTTATGTGACATGGGAATGATCCTAATATAGCTAATGATTGGGGTTACAATTTGGTTCTCATATCATCATATATTTTTATAAATATATACATTGAAATAGATCATTCTGAGTAAATGAAGAAAGTGGTTTAATATGACCATCATGGTCATCCAAGGATGTTTGAGCAGTGAAATAACTTTAAATAGAACCTACATAAGTTACTTTTTACAAAATATATAACATTATTTATCATGTTTAACATCTATACTTCCAATTATGGAAATGGATGGAGTGACACCAAAATTGCAGATCTATTTTCTCTCTTGAATGATAGGTTCCTAGAAGCTAATATGCTCACTTCTTGAAAATATGACACTAATAATGTTATTTTGACATATAAGACCAACAAAATACAATATTACTATCCTATTCAAATTATATTTTGTTAAAAGGAATATAAATTAATTAAATAATATATTATGTATGGTGTGACTCTATATAATAAATATGAATCAACTACTTCAATAGTCTCCTGGTTTTTCCCTCATCATTGATCTAGAGGGGGGAGGATAAACTATTGTCTTAATCATTGAGTTGTAGGGATTCTTCAATGTCACCCACCCCCCCTCCTTGTCCTCTGTTTCTTCCTCCTTCAAAGGATTTGTCAATCGATGAATATCACCGCTCAAGGCGGTTGTATCATTTTCATGGTGCCTTTAATGATGGAAGGTCTAATGGTGGTTTATAGGTGTCATCATCAAAGATTGTTCCCTATATGTGGTCCTCAGTGGTTTCCATCTATTATAATTCCTACAAGTTTTCTCGATTTAGCCTCTAGTGTCGGTTCCTCCTCGGCTCATATATGCTCTGTGTCATGCACAGAGTGTTACTTCTGGTTCAAATCTACTCAGACCCCCTCATCGGTGATTTTTTCTTTTTGTGGTGGTTGGTTCATCTCTCCCTGGGTGTAATTGGCTTGTCTTTGCACATATTGGAGAATCTACCTCTTTTGTTTTCTCATTATATGTTTGTTGTATCGAAGGGACTCTCATGGATTGTCGTAGATATTTCTTTCGGTGATAGTTCTGGAAACTAATATGTAGTCAATGTCGATGCAGTTTTTTAAAGAGAAATGGTGATGAATTTTTTGACTATATGGAATGGATTTTCTCGGGGTCTGATTCTACTATGCGGCCTTTATGGTCCAAAGTTCAAGGGCTTATGCAACCACACCTACTACAAGGTGATTCCCTAGATAAGGTTTAGAGTGGGGAGTTTTCACTGGACCATTTATATCCGGAAATAGATGATTGATAGAGTGTGTAAATTTACCTCAGTACCAAGCTCATTCATATCTACATCGGATAAAATTCAATCAACGATGAAAGGGTCGAATCTGGACATTGCATTTCCGATTCTGGGGATGGTTTTTTATTTATGGACTTAAACTGTGTTGTTTATAGCCTAGAGATTTTTGACTATTTGGACACGATTATTGTTTCAAAGTCTTTAATGTAATATTCAGTCCACCATCATCACTTAAAAGTGATTTCATGTTAATTAAAAATTAATTTTGAGTCTGTTTATAATGAATAAATCCCTTTGGTGTAAAAATCATCACTCACTGTACACATTCAGTTATGTTGGTCAACTATAACTTTCCATTATGCTTATGTATTATTTGAACATACATTGGGTTGTGTATAGTAATTTCAAGACCAAAATATTAAACTAATTACATTTATGTTCATTAGGATTCATTTATTATAGTTCTAAACTTTAGGAAGGATGTGATTTTTTTTATGTATGATTCCCATAGAAATTAAGTGTAAATTAATAGAATGTTTTTGAAATAGTATAATTGAAATTACATATTATTTAAATTTTTTATGATATAACAATAAATGTCTATTAGAGTTTACAGTTTTTTCAAAAAAAAATAAACAATTAGTCAAGATAAAACATTCTATGAATATATTGTATATTGAACATCAAACAATTTTACCCTAGTGAAATAAATAAGTCTCAAAAAAAATAATATTTTAATGGAATTTGGGATAACATACAACACTTTCCCCTTTAACAAGTTTTTTTTTTGAAATAAAATAATGTATTGACCATTTTTAATAAAAATATTGAAAAAGTTATGAAATAATATTTAAAAAGAGACTAGTTTTCATTGAATTTAAATATTGTAATTTTTTTCATCATAAATTTTCTTAACCTTACTCATTTAAGAGAAATACATCTACCAATATAATATTAAGTTTAATAAATGCACTATGAAAAATAAAAATGTGCATCAATTATAGATTAGAAATGATTTTTTTGAGTATATGGTATGATTTAGTGACAGAAAAGGATAGAATATGTAATTTTCATCATTGAAAAAATAAAAATTCTTCTAGGTAAAAGATATTTTAGTTTTAAAACATTATTATTAGTATAATGGTTTAAAATTAGTATTCATGAAATATCATGAATATCATATTCATAAATGAGATGAAGTTATATAGGTTAAAATAACATGATTTCCATGTTTTTATAAATGATCTAATATACGTTTCTATATGATGAATCTAGAAAAAAAATTAACCCACAATAACCAAGATTTAGACATTTTTCATAGATATACCTAGTAATTTTATAAAACTAACTAACTATAATTTATGAAAAATAAAAAATTTCCTACATATTAATAGAACTAGATATATAATTCCCATTTAATTATTTGATATAAATGTTCACATGATGGTTCAATTTGTGGGTGAGATACATGTTTTTATTCCTACCCATTAAAAATTGATATGCGTAATTGAATGGCATATGAATATTTTAAGTAGTTATAAAATAACAAATTCACATAAATGGGGGTATTATGGAGCATTATATTTTTGAGTAAGGTTAATAATTATTTATTTAATACATATATGATGAGGATTACATGGGACGACCAATATTTTATGATCGTGATTGCCATTTATTGAAGTAAATTTTGGATAAATTGTAAAAACTTCAATGATATAATGGGTGTACGAAAACCATTATATTTACATAGAATTGTATAGGATTTGTTTTATGTTGAAGCTCATAAATAAATTCGGAAAAATTTTAATTCATAAAGGATTAAATGATGGATATAAAATATATATAAGTAATAGTTTTACGTTGGTAATAAAGAAACATTATAAGTAACTATAGGAAAATCATTATTATTTTTATAAAATACTTTGATAGTAAGTTGGAGGTTCATGATTATATATATTATCTTATAATGGTTAATTATTTATCGGTTTTAATGTTTTAATAGGGTAAACTGATCAATGATATAAAATAAAAAATATTATAGTTACACTTTTTGTTGATGTGATGTATATAGCTGGAAATAAGGAAAAATATATTTTTAATAAACATATCATACTTTGGAATTAATGAAACAAAATCTACTTTTATTGTATGCCATTTCAAGTATATGTTTTAATTTAAAAAATTAACAATAAAATTATAGTTAATATAGATAAATTGGGATTCATAAAATTAAATTTTGGTATGTAAGTACATAACAAATAACCCTAAATTATGGAATCACAGGTAGTACATGTAGTTTTTATCATATCCTAAATATATATATTTGTTTTTTATTTGATTAGTGACTAAGATAATTTTAAAATAGAATTAAAATTTCATTTAGGATTATCCTTTCATCAGGATATCACAATAATTTTGTCTTGGTCCTATTATTGATGGTCTTTTGTAAATTATATGGGATTATATAGAGGGGATATGGATACTAGATAAAGGGAACAAATCCTTTCAACCATTTAATAAATGTAAATGCGTTAGTAAATAGGTTAGATTACTTTAGGGGGTTTCACATATATAATATGTATTTTCTATATATTTTGTGAAAATTATTATGGATATATATTTTATATAATTTATTTCACTAGTCATGAATACAATGGATTCTACACCAATTGATGTTACTACTCTTGTAGAACAACATGATAATGACTTTGAAATTGGGCAATTGTCTGAAGGTTAATGATATACTAATGGTTAAAAAGAACCTAATGTTGAGAAATAACCTAATAGTGTCAAAAAAAATAATGTAAATTAATAATGAAAAATTCATCATGGTAACAAAAATAAAATAGAAACACCATGAATTGATGATAGAAATTTTAATTGAGGTGAGAAGTAATGGTTAAAAAATAAAGATTGGTTATAATGAAATGGTAACCCTATTACCACAAAAAAGACTACTTTCAATATTTATTTTTATTAGTAATAAAATTAATCAAACATTTGATATACAAAAATCGACCAAAAATGTGTTATAATAATATAAACAATTTTTGGATACATTATAGAAACATAATTACATACTTTATATATTATATTGAAATATAAAATAATGAAATATTTTTTTACTCATCATTATACAATGTTGGGTACATTTATATAAGAAGACTATAGGAGGAAATTTTTACTAATAGTTTCTAGAAAGAGTTAGAATGAATAAAAAATCATTATACCAATTGAAATATGAGGAGCATTGATGGTACTACCAAGCCCCACACACAATCATTGAACACAAACATCATTAACCAAGCAATTTGGGATTCTTCTAACACCCTTCAAGATAAATTAACATTATATTTATACAAAAAGGATTTTATTTTTATATAATTCCTTGAATAAATTATATTTCATATAATTATTAATTTATAAAACTAGAAAATGAGTGTAAAAATTACCAACATGTATCAAACTCACCCTACCCCTACCGTAAAAAAGGGTTCGATACACTTCACTTCAAAAACTTATGGTATGTATTTCTAATATATAGTATAACATTAATTTGATAAAAAAATTAAAATTAATTAATTTTTATGTTTATATTATATTGATCAATATAGATCTCAGTCTATGTTTATCCCATTTCATGTTCAATTCAAAAAATATTGTGTGAATAATATGGGACAAATCATAGTTGAAACACTCAAAAAATATAATAATTGTTTGTATGTATGAAATAATAGAAATTTTATTTGATGTAAACTACAATCAAATTAAAATACTACATATTTTATTATATTTCCCTCTTATTTATACACAATAAGTCTCATATAACATAGATGAAGAAAAGATATTTTGATTTGATTTGAAACTTCTGGACTAGTATGACCACGATAGAGGTATTTTTCTTCGAGTCTCCTCGTGAGAATAGTTCAGGAAAACACAAAGGAATATTTCAAATAATAATGAAATGAAATACGTATAGAAACAAATTAAAACACTAATGGAAATATTTTAGGAAAAAATACTTAATATTATATATTTTTTAAGGGGTTCGAAAAGAATAATTTTCAAAAAATCATATAATACACCATCAAGAGCCCTATGCCACATGTTTTGGGTCTATCAAGTCCTCCCAAATAGCCAACCTTACTTAATAAAATCAAGTTATTCACAATAGTTTATGTTAAATAATTAGTGATATTATTCTTGTATTGAAATATTACAATCTTATATTTATTGGGATTATTAACAATTGAAACCAAAGAATCACCTTAATATTAACGGTATAGTGTAAAATATAAAAGACATATCATATATAATAATCATTTTCAAAAATATCATGTCATGTTTTGATTTATACTGCTCATGATTAAATCACTAATATAAATAATGCATTTTTCCATGTTTATATTCACATTGTGGAAATTAATATTTGAACATTCCGAGCATTGAAAATTAATCTTATCAAGAAACATTATGATAAGGGGGATTGTCCTTTAGAATTTATTTTATATAAAATAATTTTTATAGTGAATCAAAAATATTAGAAATATTGTTTGTAATGATTGAAGGGGAATGATAGATATTAGTCAATAAAATCCCAAGCATCAGTTATTTGATAAAAAATTGCTTCTAAAAATGTATTTACCCCCACCAATAAAACTATTTATTTATTTAATGTAATAAATTTAGATAGATAAAACATTCACATGCATATAAATATCATACATTGAATTTAATGATATAATATATAGAATATTCCCCCATGAAATTATTATTCTAGATAGTTTCAATGAAATTGTTAATCATGATTTTGTGTAGGCCATGATAGTGAATGTGTATATGGGGAAATGTTAATAATTCATATATATAATAATTTATATAATATTTTTATAATAATATATAAGTGATTATATTTTTAAGACATATATATTTCCAATATTAATGGTAAATAAATTTTGTAAATTCTTTTGTTTTTTAGTCATCAAGTCAATTAAACACATGAAAATTCCATAGAATGAGATTAAATATAAATTGGAGAAGATCAAATAGGAGTTGTCCACGAAAAAAATATTATATTATTATTAATACCTATATTTTAGAGGTAAAACTATGTCCTCTGACTTCAAATAAATATAATATTGATATTTCAATTAATTAATTTCTCAATTTTTGTTTCATGGAATCCCTCGATGCTCATTATATTTAATTTGGATATAATAAAGCTCTATTATATGGATCCAATGATTAGATATCTGAAAAATAAACTACCTGTGATGAACCTTACAAATTATTGATGTATAATATTCGATTTGTTATAAAACATATTATAATTATGTGTTTTATTAGCGGTTTTAAGAATATTTGTATTATATATGGTGATTTATGATTATTTTTAAAATAATCGTATATGGATATTCAATAAACATATGAAACATATGGATTTATATGATTGAATAATTATTAAGTTATATATAAAAAAATATTTCACTATCAAAACAAACATCATACAAAAACTTATATTTATAAATACTATTTTCACATGAAAAAAATAAATGAAAAGGATTGTGTTTTTATCGACATTTATGAAAATTTCCATTATCCATAAACAAAATTGGATCCTAAAAGAGGTATTTATGGGAGTAAATAAAATTAAATTCAAAACATTTATTAAAAAATTTCATGTCTACGTATTATGTTGAAAAAAATCATATGATTTATTAAGATTAGGGAATAGATTATTCCAATAACGGGTTGGTAGATTTCATATTGTAAGAATCTCTGAATACAATATGAATATGTGGTTTCCTATCATATTTATAATTTTGAGAGTAATTAAACTTAAATTATTATTTCTTTTCACACATTTAAACATTTTCTAATATGTTTACATTCTCATCATGGACCTCTTCACAATCATTTAATTTTCATGTAGAAAATCATGATTTTTTATAATAAATAAAAAAAATTAAAAACATGAAGAAACTAATGAAAATTGTATGTGTTTGGATTGTTTGAGGGAACTAAGAGGAGTATAAAATAGATCTGATTATCCAAATATAGAATTATTAATTATTTCATGGGTTATGATACCAACTATTATATTATCCAAGAATTAAATTAAATAATTATACATTTTCTATTTTATAAATGGGAAAATCCCTAATAGTTTTTCCATCACTAAGGATTGATAGTGAATGTTAGTTTCAAATTAATAATTATCACAACTAAAAGATCCTCCATGTTTTGTATTTTGGGTGTTATAATCACCATAACACATTAATAATACTTTTTCCTCATATTACTAAGGAAATTCACAATCATGGTAAGGTACTCTTGGTGATCCAAATAGATTCACTTCCTTCCATACTGAAATTAGTGAATCCCAAGATACTTCACCCCAAGGAAATTTTCATTCTAATATATATAGTAAAAATATAGTGGATAAAGAAAAAATGTAAAAACACATGAAGATAAATTGGTATATAAATATAAAATTAATATGATATCATATAATTTAATAAAAATACTAAAAATCAAGAAAAAGTAACAGAATAAGAATGTACTATTAATATTTAAATTCAATCAGGAATTATATGTTCTACTCTCTACTATAAAAATATCTAAAATGTTTATAACCCTCTACATAACAGGCCATAGTCATGAATGAATTATGGACAACAAAAAATTTATATAAAAATAGAAAAAGAGAATAACAACATCTGTGGATAAGTTTATTTATTATAAACTCAGAAACAACCCCTTATTCCTGGTTCACTCCATGCTCTTTTGAGTTTCTCCAGATAAACTATATGTTTAGTGTATATTCATTCCTTTAATTATCAATTTAACCCCACATTTCCTCAGTCATAAAATATTTATTCCCCTCTCAATATTTCCTATCATATTTCCTTAATTCATAATTAAAATATACTAAATGAAGGTAGATTTTTTCAGTCACCTAAATAATGCACAAGAACCATACGACACTTGGATGGTATTTGTGGAAATATGATTTTATTATTATATATAATTCTTTACTCATGATTTTGAAAATGATATGATATTACAAATGATGATATTACTTCATATCCACCTGATCAAAATTAGACCATGTAAAAACCCATTATGACATTCTATTCCTGGTTATATCTCGATTTTATAAAAGTAATGATATGTATGTGAGTTCTATTAAATTTTATGTATCTTGTGATACCTCCATTTTATTCTTATATAACATCAGTTTATTAGTTCATATGAGTTTATAATTCTTATTTATCATTGAATATATATTTTATATCTCAAGGAAGCTAGATATAATTTTTACTAATCCTATGGAACCAAACTCTTTCCGACTTAGTAATAAATGAAAATTCCTTACGTATCAAAGCACATTTCAAAACAACCAAGTAAAATTATTTATTTATGATATATCACATGAAATTATTATTTAATTACAAATTTATCTAAAAATAAACTATTTAATATATATATATATATGAATGAAATTAAATGATAATAATGAAATATAATGAATTAATTTCTTCTATGAATTTCACCACACATAAAATTTGACTTATGGACAAGTGATCAAATGAAAATGTAAAAAATGTGAAATTCAAATCACAAGAAAGAGTTAGTTCCCTTTTCAAAATCCATTCCACTCAAGCTCACCATGCCTCTAATATGTTATTAATTTTATATTCAGTATCACTTATATTCTACTAATTTAAATCATTTTATTTATTACATTCTCATTTGTACCAACCATCAGAGAAATAATTTTCTCTCCACAAAAAGTATGAATTTAATAAAAAAATTAACATTCTAAACTCGTGTATGGGTCACTGTAGGATTTATATATTTCTAAATATCTAACTATATTTTTATAATTTTGATTATCTACAAGTATATTACAGGGTTATTAGGTGGCCCTGAGTTTTCTGTTGTTGATGTTAATATCATCAATATAATAATGAGGTGGTTTGGTTAAAAATGAAAAAAAATCAATTTTTAGTTTGCACTATAAAATTGTATCATCAATCATTATCTTATAAAGAAATTCACCACTCAAATTCATTAGATTCCAATATATGACTCCCATATATATAATTTTTATAGGATGAGAATATTTCTAAACACTTCTTTATTTATCATGCATCTTCATTCATTTATTTATGTATGTTCATCAAAATATCTATGAAAATATATTTATTCAATATATAGAGGAATGTTTAAATTTTGAAACATTTTGTGAACATTCTAACCCAAATTTAATATATATATTTTGATCCATCATTCCAAGACTCGATCTTCTCCCAATATTTTTTTACAAAACAACATTTTCATTGCATGTATTTTTAACATAGATCGTGAATTTAATTGTAGAGAAAGGTGGTTTGGGATATCAGGATCTTAATATAGTGGAATAAAAAGGATTTATAGGACATACAGAGGCCTACTAAATTGAAAAATATTACTAGATGGTTCAAAATAACTTTGATAAATGGAGGATTTTCAAACCAATATGTTGAACCCTCTGGAATTAAGTGGCTTTATTGTGTTTTGATAATCTCAACCATTCTTTCTTTATATCTTGATTATGCTTAATACATTTCAAATATACTTTAATATATGTTGTTACTTTCATTATGCTTAAATTAAGTCTTTTGAATTATCAGATATATGTTTACAATGACTTAACTCATTCTGCCAAGTGAATGCTCAAATAGTTTTTAGCTACAGTTACAAGCTAGCTACCAATACAGAACAGTAGCCACTGTTATGGATTAGAGCTACCGATATCGAATAGAGCTACTGATACCGAGTTCACCAATACATCAAGGTCACCGGTACTAAAAGATCACCACTACATCAAATTCAACCGATACGGAACATCAAGTCTACCGATAGAGTTACAGTTAGAAGCTCACCGGTACTCAAGCCTACCGCTACATCGAAGTCGACAGCTACCGATACAAAGCTACCGATATGCTGAAGTCTACTGATATGCTGAAGTCCACCGTTATGAAAAGTCTACCGATAGAGACTTACCACTACCGATATAAGGCAGAGTCACAACTACCGTTACAAGTCTACCTCTACTGATGCGATCAAATCTACTGTTACAGTTACCGATACAAATTCTACCGTTACAAATGAAGTCTACTGATACAGACACCTACTGTAACACAATTCTACCGATATCAAGAGCTACCGTTACAGAGACAGAACCCGACACTGCTTTACTTTCTTTACCATTGTTTAATCTAACCAAAGGTCATATCAGGTATATTTTAATACACTGACATTTATTTAATGTGTGTTTTTGGATGTCAGGGAACCGTACCTCATACCTGCAAAATGTAAATCATCTTTTGCTGGAGCACATGGTTTAACTAAAGGAAGGATGTGCTACTACAAAATAGATGAATACAGATACAGACAAAAAAACATGGGTGTGCGAGATATAGACGAATACACAGAGAGATACATATACCACGAGGTGTGCTGGAAGAACAACTAAACGTGAATACAAAGAGACGACATAACTTACACGAAGAACTCATTACTGCATAACAGTGAAGAGCTGAGAATGAGAACATAACACAAGAGCTTCATCGACTGTCTATACACCTGGAAGTCAAGGAAACAGACGATACTCTTTTTTCCAGACAAAAACCAGAAGAGGACTCAGAGCGAATTCTGATCAATCAAAGGATTCTGGAACTGCATGACAATCACTAGAGCCATTTCTAAACTCTAAATATTTGCTCTCTGATTTATCCTTTTACATATTGAGCAGTGTGTGTTATCTGCTGCATTTTACACACACACTATCTCCTGTACTCTAACTGGAGGATTTGTAAATCCTCACTCAATATTCTTACATATTTTATATCCCACTGGGATAGTGGTAGAGGTCGTGTGACCTGGACAGCTGGTTGTTGTTGTTTTTGTTTCCCACGGATAACAGTGGTAGAGGTCGTGTGACCTGGACAGTTGTATACTGTTGTTTATCCCTGATCCAGGGTGTGGATCACTTTTTTATAAAAGCTTTTTAGAGGACTAAGTCTCAGCTTGAGACTGAACCTCTTGGTTAAAACTGCAGTGCTTATTTACTTTCAAAGTTATTTGTTTTTATTCCGCTGCTAATACTTTAAAACCAAAATTGTTTTAAAGCTACTTTGATAATTAAATTCGCTTGTGTTTATATTAGTTTTAAATCAGTAAGTTGGTTTTAAAATTTAATCAACTGATTAACTGGGAAATAATCAATCCCTTGAGAACCCAACAGAACCTATACTTTGAGATAAATTCACTACAGTTTAATTCTGTATTCTATTTGGGGAATTTTAACTCAAAGTTTTAAAACAGAAATTTTAATTGGAACTCAATTCACCCCCCCTCTTGAGTGTCCACTCTGACCAACAATTGGTATCAGAGGCTTGTTTAAAATATTTTGTACTCTGTTTTTCAACTGTGATTTTAGTTGTATTTTAATGTTCTTAAAATTTCTGTTATTTCTAAATTTTTATCTCTTTAAAATCTTTTCTTTAATTTAGTTATCATGGACAATAGAGTTGAAGGTGTTTCTACCAATAGACCACCATTTTTCAATGGCACCAATTATGCTCAGTGGAAACTTAAGATGAAAATTAATTTAGAGAGCATGGGTTTTGATATTTGGACTGCTATAGAATCTGAATACAAAATACCAACTACTGTTAGATCTACTTGGAATGAAGCTACTAAGACAGCTTATAATAATAGTTGTAAAGCTCTGAATGCTTTGTACTGTACTCTAGGAGATGAGTAATTTAATAGAATATCTTCCTGTAAAACTGCTTATGAAATTTGGGATACCTTAGCTGTTTCTCATGAAGGAACAACTAATGTTAAGGAGATGAGATTGAATACATATACCATTAAGTATGATAATTTTAAGATGAAGCCTGATGAACCCATTTATGATATGTATTTCAGGATCAATGAAATTGTCAACACAATGAATTCTCTAGGAATGGATGTTCCAGCAAAGGAACAAATCATGAGAATTTTGAGATGTCTACCTGAAAGATGGAGAGGAACCTCTGTCTCCATTAGAGAATCGTGTGACATTGGAGAACTGCCAGTCAAAGAACTAATTGGAAAACTGATGATGTATGAAGTGGAACATAAAGTGAAAAAATAAGAAGATGATGAACCTAGAAGGAAGTCTGTTGCCTTCAAAACTAAAACCTAAAAGAATAAGGATAAGGAAAAGATTCAAGCTATCAATGAAAGTTCAAGATGTGAAGACAGTGAGAGTGATTCTGACAGTGATGCTGAGATGTCTCACATTGCTAGAAGGTTTAAGAAATTTTATAGGAAGAAGAAGTTTTTCAGAAAGTCAAAGTACAAATGTAAGTATGACAACAAAGGACATTGGAAAAAGGATTGGAAGAAGCCTGATAAATTAGATGAAGTTGTCTGTTATGATTGCAAAAGGAATGGACACATAAAAGCAGACTGTCCAAAGCTGAAATACAAGAAGAAGTATGAATACAAGGATAACATGTATAAGAAAGCCATGAAGGCCACTTTGAGTGCTTCTGAGGATAGTTCTAGTGAATCTGATGTTTCTGAAACTGAACACAAAAATAAGGCGAACATGTGTTTTATGACAAACACTTCTGAGGTAACTTCAGAAACTCCTGCTTCTAATTCATATTATTCTGGAGATGATTCTGAATGTTATAACATGTATAAATATGATCTATTTGAATATTGTGATATGTTAGAAGAAACCTGTAATGAGCTGAATGACAAATACAAAGGTTTAAAGAAACAGTATGCTTTAACTGTTAAACATAAATCTGATCATGATATTGAAATGGAAAAGAATGCTCAGTTTATTAAAGAAAACACTGAACTAAAATTATCTAATGAGAAACTCAAGAAAGACATAGAGAAATTTACAAATGGTAAATATAATCTTACTCAGATGCTAGGTAAGAAAATAGAACCTAGATACACTACTGGTATAGGATACCAACCTGGACAAAGGAAAATTACCCAAACTAGATTCATTCCTAAATCTGGACAGAATGTAGCTAGCTCTGGAACTTCATATGCTTAAATGAGTTATATTCATAGTTATGGATCTAATAAGGATTATCTTTCCAAATCTGTTGATTCTAGAAATTCTATGAGACCCATTAGACAAATATGGGTACCTAAAGTATTATTGGCTAACCTGTCTGGACCCAAGAAAATCTGGGTACCAAAATCATTTCCTGTTTAAATATTTTTGTAGGAAACCTGATTAAAGAGCTCTTGTAAAAAGACCTGGTACATGGACAGTGGATGTTCAAGACATATGTCAGGAGACTTATCATGCTTTAAAAGCTTAGTCAGAGTTGATGGAGGTTGTGTCACCTTTGGTGATAACTCAAAAGGAAAAATCATCGGCTTAGGCCAGATTGGTAATACTGACTCAGTATTAATTTCCGAAGTTTTATATGTTGATGGAATTAAATACAATTTGTTAAGTATTTCTCGGGTATGTGATGATGGTTTTTATGTTTAATTTGAAAATGATTCTTGCAATGTTTTTAATTCTAAATTTTTTTTAGAATTTTCTGCATTGAGAAATGAAAATGTTTATGATGTTTATTGAAATTCTTTAGATAAGAAAAATATTACTTGTTTAAATGCCTTTCATAAAGAGTCTTGTCTTTGGCACAGAAGATTAGGACACTGCAATGTGCATTCACTTAGAAAACCTTCTACGAAAAACTTAGTCAGAGACCTACCCAAACTTTAATTTCCAGCAGACAAAGTTTGTAATCCCTATCAAAATGGAAAGCAACATAAAGTTTCTTTTAAATCAAAGAAAGAAGTTTCAACTTCTCAACCTCTCGAGTTGGTTCACACAGATTTATTTGGACCTTCTAGAGTTTCTAGTTTAAATGGAAAGCATTATGTCAATGTTCTTGTAGATGACTATTCTAGATATACTTGGGTAAATTTTCTAGCTCACAAAAGTGAAGCTTGTTCTTACTTTGTTAAATATTCCAAGTCTGCAGAGAACCTTAGTGGACTTAAGATTAAAACTCCGAGAAGTGATCATGGCCGTGAGTTTGAAAATAATGAGTTTGAATCCTACTGCTCACACAATGGCTATAGTCACAATTTCTCTTCCCCTAGGACACCTCATCAAAATGATGTAGTAGAAAGAAGGAATAGAAACCTACAAGAAATTTCTAGAACCATGCTTAATGAGTATGACCTACCCGTTTACTTTTGGGCTGAAGCTGTAAATACAGCTTGTTATGTTATTAATAGAGTCTTGATTAGACATGTTCTTAAGAGGACCCTTTATGAGTTGTGGAACCGTAGGAAACCTAAGTTTAACTACTTCAAAGATTTTGGCTGCAAAGTCTTTATTCTTAATACTAAAGACAATCTCGACAAATTTGCATCCAAGAGTGATGAAGGAATTTTCCTAGGTTACTCTATTTCTAGTAAAGCATATAGAGTTTTCAATAAGAGAACCAAATGTGTGGAAGAATCTGTTCACATCAAATTTGATGTAACTGATCCACATGAACCTAAGACCTCTCTTGAAAATCATGAAGATGATCTCTCTGGTTTGAACCTTAATGATAAAAATTGTGGACCTGTAGTTAAAACATCTAGTTCTGGAAATTTTCCAGACCCTGCTTCTATTGAACCTCAACCTATAGATGAACCTGAAATCTCGAGCCCTACCTTTTCTAGATCAACTAGAATTCTGAAGAATCATCCTTTAGATGTTGTTGTATGAAATCTTGATAGAGGGACACAGACTAGAGCTTCTCTTAGAAATCAGGTTGAACATCAAGCCTTCTTGTCACAGCTAGAACCTAAAAATATCAATGATGCTATTAATGATGAATTTTGGGTAATGGATATGCAAGAGGAACTAAATCAATTTGAAAGAAACAAAGTCTGGAAATTAGTAGAAAGACTTAAGGATACTATCACCATAGGCACAAAATGGGTGTTTAGAAACAAAGTTGATGAATCTGGAAACATCATTAGAAACAAAGCTAGGCTAGTTTCACACGGTTACAATCAAGAAGAAGGGATTGACTATGAGGAAACCTTTGCACCTGTAGCTATATTAGAGGCTATTAGGATCTTACTTGCTTATGCATCACATCTAAATTTCATTTTATGTCAAATAGATATGAAAAGTGATTTTCTAAATGGTTTTATTGTTGAAGATGTTTTTGTAGAACAACCACCTGGTTTTTCAAATCCTCATTTTCAAAATCATGTTTTTAAACTTTCTAAAGCTTTATATGGTTTAAAACAAGCTCCAATATCTTGGTATGAAAGACTTTCAAACTTTCTAATTTCAAAAGGATTTTCAAAAGGAATTGATGATCCCACTCTTATTATAAAAAGACTTTCAAAAGATGTATTGATAATAAAAATCTATGTTGATGATATTATTTTTGGATCTTTGAAAAATTCTTTATGTACTGATTTTTCAAAGGTTATGAAAAATGAATTTGAAATGAGCTTAATGGGAGAGCTTAAGTATTTTCATGGTTTTCAAATTTTTCAAACTAAATATGGAATTATTTTAAATCAAAGTAAATATACTAAGGATTTATTAAAACATATTGGTTAGGATAGTATTAAGGAAAGTGACATACCTATGCATACCACCTGTAAATTGGATATTGATGAAACTGGTAAACCAGTAGATCAAACTAATTATAGAGGTATGATTGGGAGTTTACTTTATCTTACTGCTAGTCGACCAAATATTATGTTTAGTGTGTGTGTGTGTGATAGATTTCATGCTAATCCTAAAGAGTCACACTTACTTGCTGTTAAAAGAATTTTTAAATATCTTAAGTATACTGCAAATTTAGGTTTGTTTTATCCAAAAGAAAAATCATTTGATTTAATAAGTTATTCAGATGCTGATTTTTTTGGCTGTTAGTTAGATAGGAAGAGAACATCTGGAACATGTCATTTACTTGGAAAGTCCCTTGTATCATGGTGTAGTAAGAAACAGAACTCAGTTGCATTGTCTACTGCTGAAGCAAAATATATAGCTGCTGGTAGTTGCTGTGCACAGATTCTGTGGATAAAACACACTTTATTGGACTATGGATTTATCTTTAAACATGTTTCAATCAACTATGACAACACTAGTGCGATTAATATCTCTAAGAATCATGTGTCTCACTCTAGAACTAAACATATTGATGTTAGACACCATTTTCTAAGAGATCATTATCAAAGAGGTGATATAACAATTGAATTTATAGGCATCAAACTTCAATTAGCTGATATTTTCACTAAGCCTTTATGTTCAGAAAGATTAAGTTTCATCAGACATGAATTAGGAATGATAACTTACCCTTGAAAGCGTTAATGAATTCTCACCGTTAGGGAAACCTCACTGTTAGGGAAACCTCACCATTAGGGAAACCTCACCGTTTGGGAAACCTCACTGTTTGGGAAACCTCACCGTTAGGGAAACCTCACCATTAGGGAGACCTTACCATTAGAAGACTTTACCGGTACATTTGTGCACTGTATTATTCTGTAAATCCGAGTCATCGAACCATTGTTTATTTTATTTATGATTTATGGGAATTATTAATCCTAAATGATATTAAAACTCTAACTAGGCTCACTCAATCTCACCGCGAACATGTCTGCTCGAATTATCCTAAACCTAAACCTCGCAAACTTCAGAACCCTAGCCTCAAATCCGTAATCGCCCGCGTCAAGAGACCCCAAGTCATAGATGGGAGTGAATCGCCGGCAGCGAAGAGACAAAAAGTAGCTAGTACTGATGCCAGTGGAAGTGGCAGTGGAAGTGTAGCTCAGAGAAGACCAGTTAACCCGCACCTATCGAAGTGTGAGATAGTTGTTGAAAAAGAGGTGTGTGCAGAATGGCTGATGGAAAGCTAGTCGTTAGTTCTTAAGGTTTTAAAAGAACAAGGTTGGCTAGAATGCTTCTTGAACAACAACGGACCTTATTATCCAAGACTGGTGAAACAGTTCTACGAATTCGTTCATTTTGAAAAGTCTGAAGTAGAAAGTAGAATGAATTCTATGGTAAATGGTCAGGAAGTATCTTTTATTTCAGGACAATGGGATGAGAACCTAAGAGTTCCACATGAAGGAGATTATGCGTTCTTCTCAAAGTCTGTACCTTCGACCAGTGATGTGTTTCAATATGAATATGCTTTTCTGGAGCTCTCAGGGGATGGGACCCCTAGAAAGGTGATTTCTGCAGAGATATTAGGAGAGGATAAGATGTTGTTTAAGTTTATTCAACATGTTGTTAGTCCGAGAAGAGGAGACTTTGCCACCTTGAGATTCCAAGACATATATCTGTTACATTTTCTGAAGCACAGTGTAAGAATCAATCTATGTAGATTGATTATCGTTCAAGTGGAAGATATGACTAGACCGAAGTCCAAATAAAATTCCTTGTTTTTCTAAAAGCTAATTTCTGTGATGCTGAAAGTGAAGGAGATAGCTGGACCTCAGGATGAGCTGGTAGTGGTTAAGGATAACTTCTGTATTACAAGAACTGTCTGTAAATACATGAAAGTCAGCTGGAATCCTTGTAAGAAATCATGGGTGAATGATGATGGAAAAATTTATGACAAGTATACTCCTATGGATCATCCTTCTAGACCAATGGATGTGAGGGATCCTGGTTTTGGACCAGATGAGCCAGAACAGGTCTAAAGTGATGATGATGCTGAGGAGGAAGGGACATCATTAGAGGAGGGAGGAGATCCAGACTTACCCCCTAGTCCTATGCATCAAGTTATTTCTTATGGAGCAGCTAGCCCTCCAAAAGAACTACCAAAGAGAGAAACTATCTTGAAGGACAATGATACAGAGACTACAGAAGAAGAAGAATAATCATGCCAGTATGTTTTCAAGGATACCTCTGAGGAAGATGAGACAACCGAATTTGATCATAATATTAATGGAAAAAGGAGGTTGATGGTGAAGCAGATGATGAGGAAAATGTTGAAAAAGAGCTCAGTTTGAGTCCTCTAATAGTCAGTATAGTCAGGACAGTGGCTGATCAGGAAGACATAGCAGTAGCACCTGTTAATGAGAGAGTCATTAATGACTCAGAACAAATGGATATTGAATCTACTGTGGTTGTAGAGGAAATTGCAGAATTACCTCAGGAAGAACAGTTAGAAGAGATACCTCTGGAGAATGTTCCAAGTGAGGGAGATAATCTTGGCTCAGTATCAGTATTATATGACATTGAAGGTTGGAAATCAGATCCCGGATATATGATTCTTGGAATTTCTTATGGAGATTCGGATGAGGAAGACCAACCCCAAAAGGAATCAGTTACCTTACCCACTGTGGCTGAAAATGTGGCAACCAAGGAGGACCTTAAGTCTTTAAAAGCCGAATTGATAGAAGAAATAAAATAATCAGTGGCAGATATGAAGAAAAGTATGGTTGAAGAGATGAAAAGCGTGTATCAATCCCTTGATTTATCCATTGGACGTAGTGTGTCCAGTCCTGTGAAAGAAATGGTGGATGAACTTAAGGTGTGCCACACTCAGATTGAGAGTTGGACAGGATCTGTAGTTGCTCTTAGAAAATCAATTTCTTCATTGACTGTTTTGAACAGTCCTCAAACCCAAGTGCACACTGACATTCGATATATCAAAGAAGTGGTCAAACAATTTGTGGATGTTTTTGATGCCTTTAAGAAGTCAGTCAAAGAACATCTGAATTGTTAGGATGAACTTGTTCAGAAGGTGGTCAGTAGTCTGACTCAATCTTTCAAAGAGACAGTGGCCTTCTCAATGAAACCTCTTCCCTCAACAAGCTCCAGTGTGAACATTGACCAGATCCGTACTATTATTCAGGAAGAATTGGCTAAGGCCAGTCCCAGTGGTGCATCAGATACTCTGATTCTTGCTACCACTAGGGAAGTTAGTAGTTTAGTTCGTGATCACCTGCGGGCAGCTACTGCTTCTCAAGAGGCAATCAAGAATAAGGTGGATGCTTATTTTGAAAAGGTTTATACCAAGCACCAAATGACAAACCATTTCAAGATTTTTCTTGAGAATATGAAGTTACCTCCAGTTACCCAAGCCTTCAGGTAACAAGTTAGTAGGCTCAAGGAGCTCACTTCTGCTTTGGATAAGTTTATAGAGAATAGAGATGATTTTGTATCTACGATGGAGAGAGGTGGAAGCATCGTCATGGATTTCAGGAATCTCATGCTGCCTTTCCTACATGTGGATGCTCGGCAGTGATTGTACCTCTAGAACTTCCTGATTCTATCTATGGGAGTACTCCTCAACTGACTCCAGTTCAAGCCATCAGAAGCCTGACACCGATGATCACTCAGAGGAGCTCAGATTACAGATCTAGTACTGTATCAGTTGCTGATCCACCAGTGGTTCTTTCAGGAATTCCCAAGCCTGCTGACTCTTCCTATGAACCCTCTACTGATCCCAAGGGAAAGATACCTATCCAAGAAGATGATTTAGTGATTCTAGCTCCATTTTTTATGGGATTCATTATATTTTTGTACTTTTCTGATTTTCTCAATGTATCTTTTTCTTATCAATCACATACTTCATTCCTCTCTTCACTGTGTATTTTACTCTGTCTATTTTCTTTCCTAGTCCTTCTCTTTTCTCTGATACCCTCCTTTTTGTTAATCTCAATGGGGGAGAAATTGATAGGGGGAGAAAATCACTACTTTGGAGGAAAATCCTGTAGTTAAATTGATAGGGGGAGGAATATGCGAATCTTTTCAAACTAAAGAATCTTGTATGTTTTTTTCCTCTTATACTACATTATTTTTTGATATATTCCTGTTTTCATATTTTTCCTCTGATACTATTTTATTTTTGATATCAATTGCTGAGATTTTTCTTCTGATACTATACTGTGGCTATCATACTTTGATATATTTTTTCCTCTAATATTACTTTATTTTTTTCATAAGTTGTGATTATCAAAAAGGGGGAGATTGTTGAACACTCTGGAATTAAGTGGCTTTATTGTGTTTTGATAATCCCAACCATTCTTTCTTTATATCTTGATTATGATTAATACATTCCAAATATACTTTATTATATGTTGTTACTTTCATTTTGCTTAAATTAAGTCTTTTGAATTATCAGATATATGTTTACTATGACTTAACTCATTCTGCCAAGTGAATGCTCAAACAGTTTTCCGCTACCGTTACAAACTAGCTACCGATACAGAACAGTAGCCACCATTATGGATTAGAGCTACCGATATCGAATAGAGCTACCGATACGGAGTTCACCAATACATCAAGTTCACCGGTACTAAAATATCACCGCTACATCAAAGTCTACCGATACGGAACATCAAGTATACCGATAGAGTTACAGTTACAATCTCACCGGTACTCAAGCCTACTGCTACATCGAAGTCGACAGCTACCGATACAGAGCTACCGATATGCTGAAGTCTACCGATATTCTGAAGTCCACCATTATGAAAAGTCTACCGATAGAGACTTACCGCTACCGATACAAGGCAGAGCCACAACTACAGTTACAAGTCTACCGCTACTGATACGATCAAATCTACAGTTACAGCTACCAATACAAATTCTACCGTTACAAATGAAGTCTACCGATAGAGACACCTACTGTAACACAAGTCTACCGATATCAAGAGCTACCGTTACAGAGACAGAACACGACACTGCTTTACTTTCTTTACCTTTGTTTAATCTATCCAACGGTCATATCAGGTATATTTTAATACACTGACATTTATTAAATGTGTGCTGTTGGATGTCAGGGAACCGTACCTCATACCTGCAAAAAGTAAATCATCTTTTGCCAGAGCACGTGGTTTAACTAAATGAAGGATGTGCTACTACAAAATAGATGAATATAGATACAGACAAAAAAAACATGGGTGTGCGAGATATAGACGAATACACAGAGAGAAACATATACCACAATGTGTGACGGAAGAACAACTAAGCGTGAATACAAAGAGACGACAGAACTTTCACGAAGAACTCATTACTGCATACCAGTGAAGAGCTGAGAACGAGAACATAACAGAAGAGCTTCATCGACTGTCTCTACACCTGGAAGTCAAGGAAACAGACGATACTCTTTTTTCCAGACAAAAAACCAAAAGCGGACTCAGAACGAATTCTGATCAATCAAAGGATTCTGGCAATGCATGACAATCACTAGAGCCATTTCTAAACTCTAAATATTTTCTCTGTGATTTATGCTTTTACATATTGAGCAGTGTGTGTTATCTGATGAATTTTACACACACACTATCTCCTGTACTATAACTTCAGGATTTGTAAATCCTCACTCAATACTCTTTCATCTTTTATTTCCCACTGGGATAGAGGTAGAGGTTGTGTGACCTGGACAACTGATTGTTGTTGTTTTTGTTTCCCACGGATAATAGTGGTAGAGGTCGTGTGACCTAGAAAGTTTTATACTGTTGTTTATCCCCGATCCAGGGTGTGGATCACTTTTTTATAAAATCTTTTGAGAGGACTAAGTCTCAGCTTGAGACTGAACCTCTTGGTTAAAACTGTTGTTCTTATTTACTTTCAAAGTTATTTGTTTTAATTCCACTGCTAATACTTTAAAACCAAAAATTTTTTAAAGCTACTTTGATAATTAAATTCGCAAGTGTTTATATTAGTTGTAAATCAGTAAGTTGGTTTCAAATGTTAATCAACTGATTAACTAGGAAATAATCAATCCCTTGAGAACCCAACAGAACCTTTACTTTGATATAAATTCACTACAGTTTAATTCTGTATTCTATTTGGGGGATTTTAACTCAATGTTTTAAAACAGAAATTTTAATTGGAACTCAATTCACCCTCCCCCCTCTTGAGTGTCCACTCTGAACAACTCAATATAATTCATCAATAATTTTCAGCACAACTTCTTTAATTCTATATGGTTTGAATATATTTCATTGAAAATTTCGGTAATTCAATAATGGATTCATTAATTAGAAAAATTGTTGAACTGTGAAATGAATAAATAATTAGTTTAAATTACTCTTAAGTGGTTGAACATAAAAATTGACATTATTTCATGTAATGATATTAAAAAACAAATGGCCTTTTAATGAATATAAAAAATAATGAATCTATGAAAAATTATTTCCAATGTTCATCTAAGTTGATTTAACAAGGTATAAATTAGTTTCAAAAATTTTATTTGGTTTTAGACATATAAAGGCATTAAAATTTAGATCAAAAGGTGTAAAATATAAAAAAATATAAACCAAAACTATCGAAAAATTAAAAATATAAAATTCTTACAAAACTACAAGGCTTACCTTTTAAACACTATATTCATTCAATCTCCTCAGTACATTATAACATGTGTAAAAAAATTTAACATTTTATATATTACAATAATAATAAATAAGTTTTTATAAAGATAAAAATAGGTTGTTTTCAATTGTAAAATAGACGGAGGAGTGTAACATCCTCCACAGGTGTGTCCAGTAGATGTTAGAAATGTTTCTTTACCATATTTTCATTTATAGTTCATGACTATTATAACACGATGATATTTTATTTTATTTTACACTAAAAATATAATATGTTATATTTAATGTACCACAAAAATCTCCAATATTATGTTAATCATGATATACTATAGAAATATTATTATTAAAATATGATCATTATAATATAACAGTTGGTTTGGGAGTTATGAATAGAGGAAAATCCACTATAAAAAAATGTTTGAATTTTTTTTATTAGTCAAACATATTAATAAATTCATAAGAAAAAAATTCTTGTATTTTTTAAAACAATAATAATAAAATAAGGATTAAAATCCTTAAAAATATAAAAGGGTTATTTTCCCATAAAAGATAGATTTTTATATATATTTTTTAATTAAAAAAATAAATATGAATTATAAAAAATTTATTTGATAAAATAAAAAAAATTATGTCACCATATTAAATTTATCATAAGTTTAATATTTTATATATTCTAAAAAATATTTATGTTTTGGTGATTAGTGAAATATACTGATTTTTTTTAAAATTATAATTTTATTATAGTTTTTACAAAATCCTCACCATTTTTTATTTTTTTTAAAGAGAAATATATCCCATTTTATTAATAATAATTTGATTAATTAAATGGGTTCACCATTATACATGATTTTGGAATAAAATCATGTTCATGTGTAAAACTGGTATTTTCTAGGAAACAGTTTTCACTTGGTTTCACAAAATAATATTAAAAATATTAATTAAAAATAATATAAATTCAATCAATGGAAACCTATTCCATAATTAGATTCATAATTTTGAAATTTTTTAATAACATTAAATTAAATTTTATTCATGGTCGTCTTTCACTACCATAAAAAATAGTAAATTGGTATAAATATGTTTTAAACACTAGGATACTATTAAAAAATAAAAAAACCATTCCTTTATTATGTTTGATGTTTATATTACTAAAAAAATCCTTATAATTTACAAAATAGGGAATTAGGGTGCCACTTTACCTTGATTATGACTATTATGTTATTTTTGGTAATACATAATTACAAAATCTCACTCTCTCTCACCAATTATATTGTTAAGATATGGATATAGTAAAAAATGATTTGTAAATGATTCAAGATACTAAATTTTATGAATATTAAGATTTATCATTGATGTAATTTTTAATTTTTATAGATGATATAATTATCCAGAATGTTTACATAATTTTGATTCAAGGCTTTTGAATGGTGTATAAATATTAAATAAGTGACTATAAAAACATTAAATGTAATAATATTTTGGTAAATTAAGGTTTTCCATAAATTTAAATTAAAATAATATAATATTATATATTTTTAAGTATTTATATTATAATTCCATTATAATTTTCATGCCTTCAAATTCAAATTTTATTAATAGTCCCAAAAGTGAATGTAAATGGTAATTAATGATTTTAAGAAATTTAAATTATGGAAAAAAATTTATTATATTGTAATATATCCATTGGATTGAAATATATAACGGATATCAAAAATATTCTTGGTATTTCCCACATATAATTTTTAAAATTACATTAATGGCCCTTATATATTGAAAAAACAATTATCATGGTTATTGTTAAAAGGGTAAATGGTGAGGTTATACATCGGTATAAGGTTAATACATCACATAAACTTGACTATGTTTTATTTTATTAATTTATTTTGAACTTATACTCTTTTTATTATAATCTATGGGGGTTTTAATCTCTTTAAAATGAGTTATACACATATTATATATTAATATTTCTTTTTTTTAATATTCCCACCCAACTCGCTTATAAAACTCACCCCTACTCGTTTATTACAGACACTTATTGACAAATTTAGATCCACCATAATATGAAAAATATCTTCAAACCCTTATTATCCTTTTCTTAGATGTTCTATTCTCATAAAAGGAAATTTTAGTGTTCATTATGTGTAATCCAGGGTAGGCTTCTCGAAAAAGTGGTATAACTATTAATAGAGTATTTTCATGTTTATTTCTTCCTATAAAACCATAAAATATTATATAATAAATATTACTTTTTAATAAAAGTTTCTACCATATAATTAAATGTTATTTTTTTATGTAAAACTTCTTATTAATCCCATTTACCTTCCTATGTGAGATGAAAATATCATTCCTACGTATATTTGGACTACCACTACCAAGAACCGATGTGTTTCATTTTCCATCACCGCCTCAGATGGATGGTTTTAAAGACGAAATATATTAATATATAAAATTATTTTGAAATTATTATGATTATTTAAAGAATATATTTTAAAACATTCATTCCATTCAAATATGATGTAAAATAAAAACATCTCTCATGCGTTCACGTGGACTACCACCCCTGTGAAGCGATGTGAACTTTTTTTCATAACTCTCTCAAATTATTGGCCAGATATGTCTAATTAATGAATAAATGTAAAATGTTTAACATACTTTTGATTATTGAAAATTAAAATATTGTATAATATATTTTTTCCACCATGTAAGAAAATGGAAATTCTGCTTTGGTGTACGTCGGGACTACGACCTCCATTAAATGAAAAATTTCATTTTCAGGTTTACCATCCATGAAGAGTTATAAAAATACTTTAAATGAATAAAAATAATAATTTTTTCATTATTCCGACTTTATATATGATGTAATAATTATTCCATTTACCGTAGTCAACCTAACAATGTCATTTTCAACTTATAAATTGAATGTATTCCATACATCCAATGTGAAGTTAACATTTTGTTATCTAAATAAAACATGTTTATAAATTAAATGAATGTAATAATGATAATTTAATAAAAAAGATAATGGTTCTTAATTAATTTTAACACGATTATAATTTTTCTCTTCAAGTGGGTACATATATGAACAAAATAATTCAAGACTCAATTTTATAGAATTTCTTTTAAAAAATAGGTTATAATGTTTTATATCAAAAACATTTTCTTCCATATATAACTTAATTTATATATTTATATAATTTTTGTATTTATAAATCAAATTTTGATAATGGTCATTTTTTACTATTTTTATCTATATTTAAAAATTATTTAAAAGAATTATTTCCATGTTTTTCTTTTTGTGTATTTGAATCTTTTTACCAAATCATAAAATGCGTCTTTTATTTTAAACACCTTCACCTACATTTCCCTTAATCATATACATCATTCATTACCTGTATTCCTCCACATTTTAACATTGTTTTTCAATGAAAATATTCCCTCTCTTCTGAGAATTTTTTATGTTAAAATTTTCTCCCATGAAAATTGAAATTTTAAATTAGAGAACTAATAGCATTATTGATTATGGGTTGGAAGGAATTCTTTTAATTACCTAATATTATAATATTTGATTCTTTTAATTAAGTCAAATATGTTTGATATCATTCTCTGCATGCAACACCAAACTAAAATTAAACTATTTTATATATGTAAATAAATATATATTATAAATATTATTTAGTGATAATAAAACTAGTCATCCAATTAGTAAGTTTGAATATAAATAATTTAATTACAAAATCTATCAATATAGGTATTTATTTAAATATATGATTTTTTATAAGTAATTAACTTACCCGTTATTATGTTCAAGATTATACCATTTAATGCATTATACATTTCACAAAATAAAAATTTTATATTATTGTTAAATTATTAATTAAAAAATATAATATTGATTGATTAATGTTATCATTGTTAGTGTTATATAAATTAAAAAATAATAATAAAACCTAGTATGTTAAAAAGATAGTTTCTTATGAAAGATGATTTTTCCTATGCGTTATAATTTTATTAAAAAGTTAAATTTAGATAATTTATAATATTGATTTGAAAAATAAACGTAATTTTTTGGTTTTAGAATAACAATTTTAGCTATAGTTAATTTTTTTGGAATTATATAAAAATATTAAATTTTAGATAAATAGTGGAAAATATTTTTATTACAAATTAAAATATTTTTATGAAATTATTATCAAATAAGTATAGACTATAAAAACATTAAAAAAATTATTAAAACGAATAAATATTTTATAAGTGACTATAAATTTGGAAATATTTTTAGGATTTATAAACCCAGATATCAGAATTTAGAACTTCTGTAATATATTTAAAAAGAAATGTTTTTAAAATAATAAAATTTTAAAATTTTAAAATTAATTTTTATCACATTTATTAATTGAATGAAAAAATGTTATATCAATTTTAGAAAAATTATAGAAAAATTATATAAATAGGGCCATCTTATTTTTGGTCAAAATAGAGAATTGCCTAGGTAAATACTAGTTACAGTGGTGATAATAACAATGGTTAAAATGATTAGCCTAAATGGTATAGATGATATCATGTCCAAAACATGTTTTCAAAGGATTTTTTAATCTATTTCAAGACATTATCTCTCCCCTAATCGATTGTTTATAAATTTTTCATCCTCTTTCACTGATAGTGACTTCAATTATTTTACTTTTTTTAGGTATTTACATAAATTTCAATCCTCTCCACTTATAAAATGGTTACTCACTTCACTTCCCATCATCATACAACCCACTAAGTTAAGACCATACACTACCCAGAACTATCCTAAAAATTCATATCATCCTTTAAGAGTCTTATTTATTCTCAAAATACCATTTCTCAATGGACTTCCCCCATTTCCAAGAAATATAATAAAATAACTAAAGTATATAAACTTCTAACCACTAATTTTTCATATCTATTTATTTATATAAACATTTTCTCCCAAAAAATATGTTACAAAATCATAAAATTATAAAATAATTATCATTATTATATTTTTATGTCATTATATTTATGGTATAATAATAAATCACCAATACATTTTTTATTAAGAAAAAAATCAAACATTCAATTGTGTGTTGTGCAGGCTACCACCTCCATGGTGCAACAAGTTTCATTTTATTTCACCTACATATAAAGATAATAAAAGGAATTTAATATGTATTTATTATATTTATATCATATTTCAAATTATGATATGATAACCCATATTTATTTTTTTCCCATTCTATAGAACATGATATTACCATCCATGTTTATTTTTGGAAAACCACCACAATGGAAGAGTATATTTGTAAGAACTCAGATCTTCTTTTAGGTGTATTTTTCCTTTTCTGGTCGTTTTTTAGGAATGGAGGATATTCTAGAAATTTTTGAAGTACACGTAGTGTACTTTATGATTACACGATTTGTACTTCCTTGCCGCAGGAAACCGTGTGCTGGCTGTGTCCTGGCCACACACATGGCTATATGGGGGTGACATGGAGGCCACCTAAAGTGGAGTACGGAAAAGGTGATTACACGCCGTGTACTGCAAAAGTAAACTCCGTGAATTTTGTTTTTTTCATGAAATGGACCGGGGTCGGGTCTGATCATCAGAAGTTTCTTCTTCTAGGTCTCATTCAACTAAGAGAAATCAAATGATGCTGAAACATCTCGGATCCCTTGAGCCTCTGTCTGTTCTCCGAATCGACCACCATCGATTGCGTCGGAACCGCAGCGGTAAAATCTTCCTTCTTCTATAGAATCATTTTCCAATTCTTCCTCTTTTCTAAGTTATCGTGGTTGGAAATATTTTTACATTTTTGTTGATCATTGACATTCCAAGAAGATTTAGGTCTCGAGGTTCACGTATAGCGATCTCCTAATGCCAAGGTAGGTGGTTTGTGACTTTCCATTCAAATTCTTGGAGGATTATGTGCAAATTCCACCAATACCCTTGAACGGGGTATTGTGTGATTACCTTTTTACCCCTATTGTTTTCCCACCATTCTTGTATGACTTTGTAAAGGTAATTTGGATATTAATTGGGCAGGTTTCTATGCCTTGGATGTTCTTCTCATGCTTTGTTCTGTTTACGACCGTTAGGTCCTGTTTATCTTATTGGTCATTTACCTGTTTTTCAAGCCTTGTGGTCGTAGCATGGAGTGTTTTTTCTGACATACTTGAGATTTCATAGACTAGTTATCCAAGTAGTTCTATAGGTTTACATTGGCCATATATCATTACTATGCGTTGACTTACACTGGGCCGTGAGAACCTGGTTTTATAGACTATAAAAGGATAGACTGAGTGAGCTTCCTCATAAGGTCTTTGGACATTATATACTATAGGGGGATAGATCGAGTGAGCTTCCTCAGAGAGTATTTGAGCTTTATATACTATAAGGGGACAGACTGACTGAGCTTCCTCATAGAGTCTTTTTTTAATTGAATTATCTTTAACCACTCCAGGGTATAAGGGTAATTGACCGGGTGAGCTTCCTCATAGATTCTATGAACGACCTAGGTCTATAAGAGGAATTTACCAAGTGATCTTCCTCAGAGAGTCTCTTTAACTTTTGGGTATAAGGGGAATTTACCTTGTGTGCTTCCTCGGAGAGTCATTGACTACCTCAGACTATAAGGGTAATTGACCGAGAGTGCTTTCTCAGATAGTTTTTATGAATTCTTAGGACAGAACCAGAGGGTTTAGGCTGAGTGTACTTCCCATAGGGTTGCTTGTTCTTGTCTGTTAAGACTAGATGGGATGGTTGTGGGTACTTCCCATAGGTTTACCTATGTGTGTTATATGCTTCTTGACTTTTAAATGTGGTTTGTTACTGCTGTGTACTTTCTTGTTTACTGCTTTCTGTACTTTTACCTACCATATATTCACTAACAATTAGGCATAGATCTTCAGGTGGTTTCCTACTAGTATTTAGTCTCACACTCGAATTGAGTCTTGATTTTGGGCCCAAACAGATTAGATTGATGTAGGTATAGATAAGGGTAAGCGCCCTTCAACTTCACGTACTTGACTTGCTGTGGTGATGTAGTGCATGGGACCAAGCTTTGGCTTGCGATGCTGAGGAGCTGTTTTGTTGTTTCTTTTGTACTTGGGTTTATTACTATTTAGTATTCCAGCATTTTAATCTGTTTGGATTCTTTCCTAGACATATTTATCATGCATCATTTATATATATGTGGTCCAGTTGTTTCTTACTTTTAGTCTTCCGCTGATTGCTTTTGTATGGATTATTACTTCTTCCGATATTTTATATTATTTCTCATCTGATCTATACTCTTCCAATGAGGGAATTGTTTCCCCATTATCACACCCAAGGCCCTTGCTGCTATTCTGCAGCCTCTAGCTTTGGGAAAAATTTCTTGATACCATGTGACCAACATGGTATGGGGCGCCTCTAGGTGGCTACCCGGACCGGGATGTTACAAAGTAGAATCAGAGGGATTCTTTTCTCTTGACTTACTATTTGGAGACATTAACCAGGAATAGGAAGAAATAAGAACTTGGTACCAAGCTATGCCCGGGATTAGCTAACCTGTTTATAGGGAAAATCCAATATACCTCGTTATTAAAAATTTCCTGGTTTTTCAATTTTACGGTTGATTTGATTTTCACCTTTGGGTGACACTTATGTATTGCGATGTTATTGTTGACGTTATTTAGGTTTAATTTCTATTGCAACCTGGTGAGATGAGGGTATTCCATCTCATGCATCATATAGTCACTTTCATGAAATCACATGTCATGCATTTTGTCATTCCAGCTAGGATGCATTAGAGATTTCATTTTTTTGTTATAGATGATGTGTAAAATATGCATGATGTTGTGATAGGTTCCTTGATAAGAATACCTATTGATTTATATGGTATTGTTGTGTGTATGGTCTTGTTTAAATGAACGTCAAATTTTGGTTCTAGAGGTGTTATGGTACCTCATGAATCGGAAATTGGTGGATCATTGACTTTTTTCCCTTTTATATGACATGTATAAGATGCCAACATTTGATTCACGGGGCTTAAGGGCCATCATGGATCAGAAGTTTTCACCTTAACGCCTTTTTCTGTGTTTTCTGGGCTCTGGAGAAGTTCCAGAGGCTACTGTCCAAAAAACCCAGAATACACAGCATGTAGTTTATGAATACACACCATGTAGTATATAACCGGGTCACTGACTGTGTTGGCAGGGACACAGGGTTGTGAAAAATCTTGCAGGAACATGTCGTGTGTAGTACGTACATGCCATGTTACAGTGACCATGTGTCTACCCGTGTGACTAATGACATGGATGGATGAAATGTAGGCTATACAAACTGTGTCCTGATTTCACATGTCGTGTAGTGTAACTTAGGTACCCGGCTATGTCACGAACAACACGGGTCGGGGAAATCCTTCATGTACACACCATGTGCACATGGATCACGCCGTGTAGAGTGAACTGTGTAGCCGTCTGTGTAACTAACAACACGGGTAATTGAAACTTGTCTACTAAACGCCATGTGCATCGTTAACACGCCGTGTAATCTAGGATTAAGAGGACCATGTGGGTTAGCAATGTAAGGAGACTCAAGAAGGGGAATAGAGTTTAGGTACACACTGTGTGTGGAGAAAACACGCAGTGTGGTTGGGGTGTTTCACAACCAGTTGTAGCAGAACTACATGCCCATGTGAATGGTTTAAGAGAACACACCGTGTAGTCATGTTTTGTAAAAATTAGATTTTTTTTCTTTCTCCTTTTCCTTTCTTGTACTCTTATGTTTTCAGTATGTGATAATACTGATCTAAGGTGTGTGTTTGACCTTTTATAATTATTCCACTGATACATCCTCTGGTTGTATTCCTGTTTCCAGACGGTTATCAGACTCTAGATATGGATGATCAGGGACTTCCAGCAGATCCTCCTATTATTCTAGCCATGGAACCAGCCGTTATACCTGCCACAGTTGCTAATGAAAAATTTAGGGAGGGATTTTTGAGGATGATGCATACTTCTCAGGGAGTGCCATCTCCTTCCCCATTGATGGTGGAATTGAATCTGGTTTTTCACCAGCAGTATCCTCCAACTTTCTCAGAGGATGGAGGACCCCAAGCTACATAATCATGGCTAGAGGCCACGCTGACAATCTTTGAGCATCTAGATATACCTATAGTGAAAAGGGTGAAGCTCACTATCTATATTCTTCGAGACATCGCCAAGAGGTTGTGGGAGGTGATCTCACAGGTGGTATTCCACAAGAATATGGAATGGGAGGAGTTCTCGCGTATCTTTTATGATTATTTATACTAGGAGAACTTGAGGGACGATCGAGCCTGGGAGTTCATGAGCCTGGAGCAGGGGAATATTTCTTTGATGGAGTATTCCTCTCTCTTAGCAGAGATGAAGTGTTTCACACCTATTCCAGTAGGTGGTGAGTTTTTTCTAGATATGAAGATTGGAGTATGGTCTCAGGAAAGAGATACATTCCTAGATGAACATCTTCAGGTTTACATTGATATCCTCTATCGTCAACCAGGCACTGATCACTGAGCACAATCTGAGGGATTCTTGAGCAGCCAGTGAGGGCGGTTCGACATCCAGATTACTGTTCCTCCTACTGATAGCAGGAAGCACCACAAGGAGTCTGCTTGAGGAGATCAGAGTAGGTGGGATGTATCTTTAGGAAACCATGTAGTATGCTACCAATGTGGGAGGAGCGGGCATACTTGGACACAGTTCCAGAGAGACCTAATGGAGTGTCAATATTTCATAAAGATAGTCCATATTCAGCATTTCTGTCAGATATTCTCACCTGTAGCTGGTGGTAGGGTCTCTTCTATGACCCCACGTTTAGGAGAAGCATCACAAGTTTCTCACCGGTTGGGGAACATGAGTTCTTTCAGCCATTTGGGCTGAGGTAGTGGATGCTGCTATGGTGGTCAGTCACTAGGATACCAGTGACAGCAGAGTGGATTAGCTCAGAGTGGTTAGGTAGGGTCACAGTTCCTTGGACCAGGACAGACCATTTCATTCGAGTAGACCAATCAAGATAAGGATCTCGGACCCTCTACAGCTCAAGGTACGATCATAGTAGCCTCATTTTTATCTCCATCTATTTTCAATACTGGTGTTACGCATAGATTTATATCTATTTCTATTGTGGAAAGCCTTGGCCTCAAAATCTTTTCTTATGCTAATATATTGACTCTAGAAACACTGTTGGGGACTAGAACATCTTTTGTACATCAGTGCAAGGAGTGCCCTCTGGAGGTTGGTAGGTTTCACTTCCTTTTGAATCTTTATTTTCTAGATATGACAGACTATGATGTCATTATTGTAATGGATTGTCTAGTTCCCATGTAGGCATTCATCGATTGTTATCACTGTAGGGTGAGTTTCATATATCCAGAGGGTGGATCATTTCTTCATAAGGTTGAGTGGGATATCCAGGTGAGCAGAACAGGACCAGAGCATTATGGGTTGGGAGCAGTTATAGCCCAGATTGCTAGTATTTATCGGGATGACCAGGGGACTTCAGGGTTAGACTTTCCTCCAATGGTGGATCGTTTTAGATATGCCTTTATAAGGGAATTTTTAGGTTTTCCTCCAGATTGTGAGTTAGTCTTTTCTATTGAGCTTGTGCCAGGGGTGGCACTAGTGTCCATTCCTCCTAATAGGATTGCTACACCATAGTTGTTGGAGCTCAAGAAACAGTTGGAGGAGTTTCCGGCCCAAGGTTTCATCTGACACAGTACTTCTCTTTGGGGTTCGCCTATACTTTTTGTGAAGAAGTCAGACGATACCATTAGGCTTTTTGTGGATTATCGGAAGCTAAAAAAGTTGATGATCCAGAACTGATATCCCTTTCCTCAGATTGATGATCTCCTTGATCAGCTTCGAGGAGCCCACATGTTATGAAAGATTAACTTGAGGTCCTCTTATCATCACATTAGAACATCAGATATACCTATTAGATCCTTCAGTATTAGGTATGTTCTATACAAGTACATAGTTATGTCATCCAGTCTCAAGAACGCACCTACAGTTTTCATGGCATTGATGAACCGAGTATTCCATCCATACTTAGATTCCTTCGTGGTGGTCTTCATGGATGATATATTGGTGTAATCTCACACTATACACGACCATGATTCCCATATTGATATCGTTTTGAGTGCACTGGGGGAGCATCAATTATATGCTAACCTCTTGAAGTGCCACTTTTGGATAGACTAGATTCACTTATTGGGTCACATTACTTCAGAGACAGGAGTATTAGTAGACCCAGAGAAAGTGAGAGATGTAGTTTACTAGGAGATGCCAAATAATGTCTTTGAGGTGCTAAGTATTCTAGGGCTGGATGGATACTACAGACATTTTATACGGGACTTTTCACACTTAGCAGCACCAGTGCCAGGTATGACCAAGAAGGGTACGATGTTCTTATGGTCAGATTCATGTGAGTCAACCTTTCAGGAACATAAAGATAGGTTGACATCAGCACCAATACTAGTCTTTCCATATCCAGGAAAGATCTATATTGTTTATTGTGATGATTGAGGTATCGGGCTGGGAGTTGTGCTTATGCAGGCAGATGGATTCGTTGCGTACGGGTGTCAGTAGTTGAGGCCACATGAGAGGAACTACCCCACGCACAATCTGGAGTTGGCAGTTGTTGTTCATGCCTTACGCAGTTGGAGACATTATCTTCTGGGAGAGTACTTTTTGGTTTTCATCGACTATAAGAGTCTCAAGCAAATCTTCAGTCAGGGTGATCTGAATTTTAGACAGTGAAGGTGGGTTGAGTACAATAAGACTTTTGACTTTGATCATGCCTAAATGTCGGGGAAACGCAACGTAGTGGCTGATGCATTGAGTAGGAGGACTCAAATACATGTTGTTTGGGAGGCCAGTATTGAGTGGAAACTTTTGGCTCTGTTCTCTGAGATGCATTTGGTGGTTCATGATAGATAAAGGCAGAATTTTCTATCTTCTGTAGCTATTACCTCTACACTTCAGGATCAGGAAAGAATGAGGCAGTTATCTTATTGTGATGGCCTAGTATTAAGGGAGGGTGTGTCAGGAGAGGACCCTATTCTTGGATGGATTATAGGCAAGGATGAGATCTTGCATTTCCAGGGGAACGCATGGGTGCCAGTAGATATATGTGAGGAGATGATGTGAGACTTTCATTCCTTAGTTTGGGAAGTTCATCCTGGCTTAACCAAGATGTATCGTGATCTACACCATCAGTATTGGTGGCTAGGTATGAAGAGGGATTTTTCTGGTTTCTTCATGAATTGATCCACATGTCAGTAGGTGAAGGCGAAGCATCATCGACCAGCATGGCTTTTGTAGCAGTTACCAATTCCCGAGTGGATGTTGAATGACGTCGCAATGGACTCCGTGACCGGGATTATGAGGTCTCCTCGAGGGAATGAAGCAGTTTGGGTTGTCATTGATAGGCTCATGATGGTTTCTCACTTATTTCTGATCAAGGAGACCTTCAGTGTTGATGAGATGGGGTGGTTGTACATCCGAGAGATTGTACGTCTGCTTGGAGTTCCACACTCCATTATTTCAGACAGGGATGCCCGTTTCACTTCTCGGGCCGGGAAGGGGCTACAGAAAGCTTTGGGTAAATGGGTTCATTTGAGTATATCCTACCACCCCCAGACAGATTGCTAGTCCGAACGTACTATTGAGGTCTTTGAGGGCATGCTCTGAGAATGAATTATGGATTTTTGAGGTTCTTGGGAGAAGTATTTACCACTTTTAGAGTTTTCCTAAAACAATAATTTTCAAGAAACTATCCAGATGGTACCTTATGTGGCTTTGTATAGTAGTCCATGATGATCCCCCTTATGTTGGATGGAGGTAGGAGAGTCATCTTTGGTGGGGCCTCGTCTTGTTCAAGAGACCACAAAGCAGATAGAGTTGATTCAGAAGAGGATGGCTACTACACAGTCTCGACAGAAGTCTTATGCTGATCAGCAGAGATGTCCTCTGGAGTTAGAGTTTGGGGATTTGGTTTTCCTACCTATCTCACTGAGGTTGGGACACTAGAGTATTAGGAGACAAGGTTTGCTTTTGTCAAGGTACGTCAGACCGTTTGAGGGGTTGTATATAGTTGGATTGGTTGCCTTTCAGTTCCAGTTACCTCAGAGGTACCGAGATATGCATGATTTTTTCACATCTCTCAGATCCGAAGTTACTTATCAGACCTGTCTCATGTTTTTTCAACATGATGAGGTGAAGCTCGAAGCAGATTCATTATTTGAGGAGCATCCTATCCAAATTTTCGATCGTAGTACAAAGGTTCTCCTTGGCCGGTATGTTTCTCTGGTATGAGTGAAATGCAGCATAGGTGAGTACATGATGTGACTTGGGAGTGGGAGGCCAATGGTATGATCATAGTGGTCATATACTTTATGAGTACATGTCGTGTACTTCCTTTCCACAGGAGACCGTGTGTTGGCTGTGTCCTGGCCACACACACGGTCATGTGGGGGTGACATGGAGGCCACCTAAATCGGAGTATGGAAAAGGCGATTAAAAGCCTTGTACTTCAAAAGTACACGCCGTGTATTTTGTTTTTTTCATTAAACGGACCGGGGTCGCGTTTGATTTTTAGAAGTGTATTCTTCTAGGTCTCGTTCGACTGATAGAAATTGTACGGCACTGAAACTTCTCTGAGCCTCCGAGCCTCCTCCTATTCTATGAATCGAAAACCGTTGTTTGTGTTGTAACCGTATCAGTAAGCTCTTTTTTTCTTCTAGATCATCGTTTTCCAATTCCTCATATTTTCCAAGTTATCATGGGTTGAATGCTTTAAAAAAATTTGTATATCGTTGACTTTCCATGGATATTCAAGTTTCGAGGTTCACGTATAGAAATATCCTAATGCCATGGATGGTGGTATGTGCTTTTCTATTCGAATTATTTGAGAATTATGTGAAAATTCCACCAATAACCTTGCACAGGGTATTGTGTGTTTACTGTTTTACCACCGTTGTTTTACAATCATGCTTGTATACCTTTTTAGAGGTAATTTGGTTATGAATTGAGTAGATTTCTATGCCTTTGACGTTCTTATAATGCTTTGTTTTGTTTACGACCGTTTGGTCATGTTTAGCCTATTGGTCGTTTACCTGTTTTCTATGCCTTCTGGTCGTAGGATGGAGTGTTGTTTTCTAACTTGCTTCCGATGTTGTAGACTAGTTATCCAAGTAGTTCTAAAGGTTTACTTTGGACATATAGGATTACTATGGTTTGAATTACATGAGGTCGTCAGAACATGGTGTTATAGACTATAAGAGGATAGACCGAGTGAGCTTTCTCAGAGAGACATTGGACATTATAGACCATAGGGGGATAGATCGAGTGAGATTCCTCATAGATTCTTTGAGTTTTATAGCCTATAAGGGGACAGAATGAGTGAGCTTCCTCTGAGAGTCTTAGTTTTACATGAATTACCTTGAACCACTATAGGCTTTAAGGGGAATTGAATGGGTGAAAATCCTCAGAGATTCTATGAACGACCTGGGGATATAAGAGGAATTGACCAAGTGAGCTTCCTTACAGAGTCTCTTGACCTTGGGCATATAAGTTGAATTGACCTTTTGTGCTACATCAGAGAGTCCTCGAATACCTTAGACTATAAGGGGAATTTACTGAGAGTGCTTCCCCAGAGAGTCTTTATGAATTCTTATGACAGAACCATAGGGGTTAGGCTGAGTGTACTTCCTAGAGGGTTTCTTGTGCTCATTTGGTAGGACCTGAGGGGATGGTCGTGGGTACTTCCCATAGGTTTTCCTGTGTTTGTTAGCTACTTCTTCATTTTGGATTGTGGATTGTTACTGTTGTGTACTTTCCTGTTTATTGCTTTTTGTACATTTACCTACCATATATTCACTGACTGTTAGGAACAGATCTTCAGGTGGTTGCCTACTGGGATATAGTCTCACACCCTATTTGGATCATGCTTCTGGGCCCAAACAAATTATATTTCTGCAGGTATAGATAATGGCAAGCACCCTTCAACATCAGGTACTTGACTTGTGGTGGAGCTGGAGAGCATAGGACCAAGCTTTGGCTTGCGATGCTGAGGAGCTGTTTAGCTTTATCTTTTGAACTTGGGTTTAGTACAATTTTGTATTCCAGAATTTTGATATGTTTGGCTGCTTTCCTAGACATATGTATCATGCATAATTTATATATATGTCCTCCAGTTGTTTCTTACATTTAGTCTTTTGTTGATTGTTTTTTATGGATTATTACTACTTCCACTATTGTATATTGTTTTTCATCCGTTGTTTACTCTACAAATGAGGACATAGTTTCCCCAATATCACACCCAAGGCCCCCACGGCTAATCGACATCCTCTAGAATTCTGGGAAATGCGTGTGAGGCCATGTGACCAACTGGGTATGGGGTGCCTCTGTGTGGCTTTCGGGACCGGGACGTTACAATATTCCATAATTCATTACCACCTTTAATATTTAATTATATGACTTGTTTTAAAGAATAGTTATGTTATTTAAAATATTAATAAGGATAGGGTTACTAATATTAAACAACATGTTAATGATCTTAATGATGTATAATCATTACAAATTTAACTGTCTTAAACAAGTGAGCTATGAAGAAAAAAACAGTTTATCTCAATTTGTTAATATTTTAAAATCCATTTACTATTATTTTTAAATACCCAAAATTATTATATATCATACTATTAAACACTAATTATGATTTATATTATTCTACTATAATTATTTTCCCACTTAACAAGCACATAATTATCAATTACTCAAAGAATGTTTATAATTGTGTTGGTTCAAAATCTACTTGAATAATGTTTTGAATTTCTATAATGATTTAATATTGTATATTAATTAATGTTTTAATTAGATATAAATGTGTAAATGTTTATCTATTTGATTTTTTATTTATATCATTATTATAAAACTCATTAATTAATAAATAACCATTTATTCATAAATAATCACAATTATATACTTGTTATCGATTTCATTTTCAAGGATAATTAATAAAATTCTCATAGAAGGAGTTTAGAACATAATTTTTTTATATAATTCATAATAGTAACTTTAATAAAAAATTAATGATGAAATTTGGGATAATAGTGAACTACAACACTTCTATTTTGAAACTACTTCAAGAATAACACGGTTACTCATACTCTATATAACAAATAAATAATAACTAGCTAATATATATGCAGAGAATAATCATAAACTATGTTTATAAAAGGTTATAGATATGAAAAAAATTTATAAATTAATTAATATGATATTTTTTTGTTATAAGGGTTATTAGATCACATTTGATGTTGACGGTAAATAGGTTAAGGATTTTTATACGTCAAATTTTAATTCCCTAAGACATGTTAAATTTATACAGCCTAATTACTCTTCTGTGGGTAAAATGATGCCTCATTATCACTTTTTCTCATAGTTCCATTATATTCCATGTTATGTAATGTTCTATTCCATTCTCATTTTCTCCTGACATTTTTACTCAAAAATTAAAAAGGTTCATTTTTTTATAATTTTATATTCCATGGGATATGCTTGATAATGTGAACCATGATTTATTTTCTATAGTGTATTCATTATTAAATTTCTCTCATATATGAAATTATCTTCTATTTTATGAGATTCCAATATCTATTTTATGATCTTCCTATCAAATCTCTTTGAGTATTATTTTTACCTATTCAATAAGAGTTACATCGACTCAATTTCTAATCTATTCGGTCATAATATATCTTACATGAATATACCATTAAAGCCTTTAAAGATCTTACCATTCCCCAATTTTATTTATAATTTTAGTTTTGTCTCTAGTAAAATTAATTCTTAAAAATAATAACTAACTCTTTGATCAATTTTTTTTAGGTAATGTTACAATGCTAGGTAGAATAATTCATATTCTAATTAAAATATTATTTATTCCATTTCCATTTTTTAATTTCCCATAATTTTATCCAGTATATTTGGGAAATATAATTTTGATTATCATTTATGATAAAAATAATTCTCTTCAACCATTTTACAAATAAAATATAATAAACATTTTAGAATGTGGGTGTTTGAAACAATGGTATTTCAAACTTTATAATATATTATTTCCATCCATTAAAAATAATAGAAATTATTTTCCACCACACATTTATTTTGATAACTATTAGTTATTTTCAAGGGTCCACTATTCGATTCTATTTTTCAAAAGTAAATATTTTCAATTCCTCTATTATAACATTAATTGGGATATGTGAAGCGAAGCTTCGTGTATTATGTAATTTTAAGAAAAAATAAAAATTATTTTTATGTTTTTCTTCCTTATGAACACATATTTTCACTGAAAATATCATTTTATATTAACCATTTACTTAATTGATTATTTATTTCTAAAAAAATTATTTTTATAATAGTTTGATAAAATATCTCTTTTAATAATCATTGAAAAGAATAAGGAAGAATTATCATTTCAAAATTTATTTTACAAAAAATCTTAAAAAATTTAAATGAACCATTATCCTTTGATGAAAAAATTTCTTGATCGAATATATTTTTCAAATGATACAATTCACCTAATTTATTTTTCAAATTATATTATGAATGTACTTTTTTATCATGTAAATGATCCATTACTACATTTTTAATTCCTAGTAATTTATGGTTTATAAACCTAATTTCTCATTCAATGGCTTCCCACTGTGAATACCCAATCATTGATTCCATTGATTGAACAATGCACACATTTATATCATATATAGATTTATAAGGGAAATTATTTTATTAACTAAATACCCTTTATCTATATGATGGAAATAACATATGTTATATTTTGTTCATATAATGGTATTTAAATTGAATGTTACATGATGTCATTATATTCCCATCTATCAAACACGGGTATACCATTTTATGGTTATTGATAGAATTATTAATTTTTTGTTATGTGATAACATTAGAAAATAATATGAAACTAATTTTATTTCCTTGGGTTCAATATGATATTATGACTTATTTTAGATTGGGCACATATATATATGGATAATGATGGTGTTGGACCTATATATCCCTCAAATTAATTGGGTAAATGTTTGTAACTCATTTGATATGTATTCATAAGTAAATTTAATTTTCTTTTTTGAATGGAAAATGATGGTGTCAATCATACAATTATTATTCATCATAAAACTATATATGGGTTACCTTAAAGATGTGTCATTATTTTATTCTTATACTTATAAATATGCTATACTCTTAAGGATCATATTTATTTACTCAATCTTTTAATTTTTTTATATTTCACATCCTGATTTATTCCTAGATTTGTGACCTAAATTTATTTCGGTCTATTTATCTTCTGTCTCTATATTATACTCATACGTTTATATTATATTCAGTTAGGATCTTTGATCTTTTCTATTTATGATTACCCTTACTGGGAATTTTAGATCAACCCTCTCTTCAATTTCCAATTCCCTCTTTTGTGTGGATAATAAAAGATTAAAACATATTGAATATTAACATATGTAGACAATTTTTGGAGAAATTGAAGATTCATATTAGATTTAGTGTTCTTACATATTATAGTAAAAATATAAAATTAATACAAAGTACATAAGTTTTGTAAGTAATTGTTTTTTTATTTATCTAAAATGGTAATGCTAAAATTACATGGTAGAGTATTTTAATGACCAATTTTTATTAAGACATGTTACTTATATAACTATGTTCATGGGGTGTTTTAGATTGTGTCAAATCTGGATTTAGATAAATTTAGATATTAGGATGTTATTAGATTAGGATATATCAGGGGATAGAAATGTCTTAAATGATTAATAAGTTATAGTCGATTATAATTTCAATGTTTTTTATAGAAAAATATGTTGGTTGACATAATTTTATATTAATATTGATAAGATAACTTTTGTTAAACACTATGGATAATTTTAAGGGAAACATATATGAATATCATAACATCCTGATGTTTTTGTAAAGTCTGGATTGTGTTTCTTTCTAGGTAAAAACATAATTATATGAATAAGAAAAGTGGATTAATTATCTGTAATAAATTTACCAATGATTAGTAACCCGAAATAGGTCATATTAGGTATTAACTCAATCTTTACATCATGCACTAAAAATAGTCCTAACTGCACATCTGGTTTAAAACTCTTTAAGGATATGATTTGTTTAATCACATTCTCATTAATAAACATTATGATATATAATTTACTAATCACATTAATTTATAATGTTACGAAATATGATACAACATTACATAACCAATTATAACCAAGATATTTATAGGGTGTACCATGTATGTCATTATTAAAATTAAAGATTCATATGTTAATATGAAGGCTTCACTGCACAATACATCTGAGTATAGAGAATTGATATTCATATGATCATTTACATTTATTATATTAGATATTATCCTAATTTTTTAGTTTTAGTATTTCATTGAAATAAGATCATGTAAATAAAGATAATAAAATTATGTATCTAGGAACCACTATTTCAAATAACTATATAATGGAGAATACATAAAGGGTTTAGCATCTTTTTATATGAATGTTATGATGGATAGTGTTTGTTTCCTAGTCTTACAATTGGATTCAAGGTTAAAATCACAATTTAAATTAATTGTTGATACACTAAGCTATTTTTACCTGTGAGTGATATTTATTGATGATATAATTGAATATTCTAAATATTAATAGAATTATGTGAAACGTGTAATGGTTTTTCTCATATTATTATTTTTCTTTGGAGTATTAGATAGATAATTTAAAAATTATCAGTAACCTTGTTATTTTATTTTATGATATGGTTGTGTTTTTTGGATTATTATTGGACAACACATGATTTTCATATATAATATAATTAGTTTTAATATATTCTTGATGTTGAGGTAATAAATTATTTATTAATTTTTAGAAAAGGGAGAGAGGTAGTATTTATAGCCTTATAAATGAATATTGATATAATTAAAATGTAATACTTGATATTTTTGGTGATTTTTATCTCATTTCATAGATTACAATATTCATTTACTAGTGTGAGATTTTATAATGGACTGGTTGAAGATTAGAGAAAATTTTTAGAAAAATATATTTGTTCATTGTGGTTTAAAGCATCAGAGATTCAAGTACATATGGGATGGTATATAATGGATAATATATCATTACTGTGTATATATTTATATATGTATATATATATATATTATTGTATGAATGCATAATATTGATTGATGAATTATTAGTAATGTTATCTGTCCTAATATAGATGTCATATACTAATTGATGAATATGTTAAGAATTCCATAACATAATTCATTAGTTTTAAATAATTAAAATTATGAGGATATAATTCATTTACATCGGGTAATATAATAAAATAATATTTTAATATGTGATTTCTTCTAATTAAGTTACAGAAGTTTGACAACATCCTCCACATGCAACCCCGAACTAAAACAAAATAAGAGTATCAATATATATGAATATAGTTATATGTACTATAAATATTAATTATGGCTTATACAACTAGCCACCAAATTAGCAGGTATGAAAATCAGTAATTTAATGAAGTATATCTATATTTATTTATTTATTTATTTATTTAAATGTTATTTTACATAAAATTAGATAACCAATTACTATAATTAAGTTTCAATAATTTTATGCACCACACTTTTAATTAAAGAAAAATAAATTCATTAAATTAAAATTATTATTTAAAAATATTGATTGATTATATCTTCATTTATTAACATTTTCTGATTTAAAAATAAAAACAATGAGTATTTTAAAAAGTAATTTTACTGTAAAAATAGTTATATATATATTTTATAATTTTTTTAATTTTTGATTTTAATATATTATAATTTTAAATAGATATATAAATTTATATCTTAACTAATCATAACACTATTTTTAAGGATAAATGTTTGCTAATATTCTAAAAAATATTTATTTTTAGCTAAATAGTGAAAATTTCCATTATTACAAATTACTAGACTGTTATGAAATTATTAGTTTATAATTATTAATTTCAAATTCATAAAGATTTAATATATTATAAAATATATATTTTATATGTGGATTTAAAATTTTAAAAATTGCTCTTAACATCAAAACCCCTTATTTTAATATTTATAACATAATTTATATTTCTCGAAAAAAATTATTTTTGAAAAATTATTTAACTTGAATTTTAGAATATATTTTATCACAATTAAAAAATGGATCCAAAACTATTTTGTCAAATTTTTAATTGAAAGGTATAAATTTGGTAATAATGACTATTTTATTATTCAGCATAAAAGAATCATTTCCAAGGTAAAAAATAGTTACTATGGTGAAAAAATGGTAAAAAGATTTCAATTATGATTTTTAGGTGTGTATGAAACATATCTCTTAAACAATAAGTTATATAACAATTTTGGATGCATATTCCATTATATTAGACTTTTTTTAATTAAAATTTTTTGGTATTTTAAAAAATCATCTTTCTTCGCTTATAAACATTGAACTTCTCTCCTCATTTCCCCTCACACAACTGTCCACTTATTTCTGATGATAATCTACACAAACAACCCATTAAAATTCTTATACACTGTAAATTTTTATTTTTATTCTCAAAACACTATCTCTTAATGTATTAATCACCTATGAAATGGATAAAATCCAAGAAGTAAGGTAGGAATTTTTAAACAACACCTCTCTCTTTTCTATTTTTTATGTGTGCTAATAATTAATATAATTAAATTACAATATAATAGAATTATAAAATCAATAAAATTATAGAAATATTATTTTATTATAATTATGGTACAATAATTTACCATATTTCACTTTACTATTATATAAAACAAAACTATAATTAGAGTATTTTGAGGCTTACCACCTCCATAATACAACATGTTTAATTTTCCTTCACCAACATAAAATGATAGTGATAACATGGAATTTAATATATTATTCTAACATTAATTAAATATTATATATTATAAAATGATAATCCCTATTAGTTTTTTTAACTATTTAATGTAAAATTAAATCATCGTTGATGTGTATGTGTGGAATACCACCTCCATGAAATAGTGTATTTTTTCATTCATTACAACCTTTCATGGCTAGTTTCAGTAATATTATAATATAAAAAGATGATTTTAATGTTATTAAAAATGATTTTTTAACATAAAATTAATATCCAATTAACAATAATAATGATAAAAAGTCCTTATAAAGTTAATAATCTTAGACAAACAAATAATGATGAACCAAAATTATTCATATTAAGTTAAATTTTAAAATTAGTTAATTATTCTTATAATACCTTCCAATTTATATATATATAACTAATAAAAAATAAATATTATCATTATATTTCATTAATAATGATATTATAACTAAACCACCACAAAATATTGAATTTATCAAGACACGTTCTTATTTGGATTGGCTTAACAACATAATTGATCAATGTTACCAATTTATATAATGGAAAAATATGGAAACATAATTATTGGTATAATATGTTTTAAAATTTTAGATAATTATTTTTATTGGTTATACACAGGTAAAATAGTTATTAAACTAATTAATTAATAAAAAAATTTCTCCTCAAGAATCACCAAAATATTCTTATTATCTATTTAATCATCAATGATAATGACTAATACATTCAGGAGTGTAATTTAAAACATAAAAAATAATTATAAATAATTACTAATATTTACATCAATTATCAGGTAAATATAATCTTTTGGACAATAATGACCACTAGAATCTCAACTATAAAATAATTTCAGAACAATCATGGTTACTCTTGCGAGATATTGAAAAAAGTAATTATCTTATATATAGGTAGAGAATAATTATAAATTATTTTTAAAATATTGTTTAATATTAAGAATGATTTAAAATAGGTGAGTAAGATATATAATTTTGGTATTGCTGCTTATAGTGTATTTTACAAATCATGGAAACTAGATAAGGGTCCTTTTCTTAAATTTTATTTCATTAATAAATGTTTGTGTTATACACCAAGATTTATTATTCATAGTTAAAATACTACACCATTATAATTTTTTGTCATTATTCCATTAAATTTAATGATGTTTGATGTTTTATCCCATGTTCGTTATCACATGGATTTTTGACTAAAACATTAAAAAAAGATTAATAGGATTCTATTTCTAATTTTCAACACCAGGGGACATGTTTCATATTTTTCACCATAATTCCAATTATACAGTGTATTAATTAACCAATTTACTTAAAATGTAAAAATAACATCAATTTCATAAGATTTTATTTCCATTTATTGATATTTCTCTTAATATTTTTCTGTTGTTGTGAATCCAGTTTCATAAGGGACTCATTAACAAAGTTTTAGATTCATTCGGTCATAGTCATTTTTATGTGAAAATAACATTAACACATTCATTGATCATACCATTTCCCAATAATATATTTTATTCACTTTTTCTGGTAGGTTAATTACTTCTCATCATCAATAATTTCATCATTGATCAAATTCCTTTCGTAATAAAAAATAATATCGGCATGAATAACTCTACTTTTTTAATGAATCATTTCTTCCATTTCTATATTTTCCTTCCTCATAATATTTTTAGGAAATAAAATATTTATTATTTTATATTATTCTCATTATTCACTTTACACCTTTTCAATATGAAAATATAATACTCCTTTTATGATGTTATTTTTCAAATAATGGTATTTGAAAATATTTTAAAGTATTTTCCCTCCTTTCAAAATGAAATTTTTTTATCATTGAGCCTGCATTTATTTTGATAAATGTTATATATATTCTAGAATCCATTATTGAATTATTTTTTAAGATTAAATGTTTTATATGATTTTAATTCACCCTATTCCAAAAAATATTTTAATGTGACCTTCATGTTTTTACAAAAATATTTACAATTTCATCTAAAAGATATTTTTATGTTTTTCTTCCTCATGAACACATATTTGCACAACCTATTTCATTGTACATGATAATTTATCATGGCCCGTCCCATGAGGCCCGTATCGTTACTACCCCAATCCCTCCTTCCATAGGCTAGGGTTTGGCAACTAGCACCAAAGGCGTAAATCCCTAAACTTGGATATCATTTCCTTTTTAACTGTAAACAAACACATCAGATTACACAACTGGAAGCAATACACTATGAAAAACTATATACAAAAGAAGTGCTGGAAAGTAAAAGGGGCCAGAAATACAAGCCCAATAGGGATGTACAATTACAACTGAAAGCAAGTACAAATGAAGAAAATTAGAGGAGCTATTGGGTCGTCCTCCAGGGTTCCTACCTGAAGGGTAGGTACAGATGGCCTCTTCAACACTCTTGTCTTTCCATCTCCTCTGTGAACTATCACACCGAGTGGTCCACCTTCGGGTATCGTCCAGTCCTGCTACTCTCTAACTCAGTCGTCACAGTCCATCCTCTACAACCAACACAACGAGATGAGGGAATAACCCATATAACGATACTCAGTCGGGACCCCGAGACACTCAATGTCTCACAAAATCCAACAAGGATAAACAAAAATTTATGAAATCAACAGATAACCATTACATAAGTATATGCCATTACATATACCTATGTTATCTAGTAACTCATCTCAATCATGAGGAAAACAAAAAAGTCATTGAATCAGCTCAAAGCAGGATTTTATTATCGAAACAACGGCTGCTGGAGGACTACTCTTCTATCGAGTACAGTGGGCATGTCGCAACACCGAGGCACTTCCCACTAACCTTGAGCTGCTGATGTACTTCTCCTGTTGAGTTCATGGGTCTGATACCAACTACCAAGCACTCCTCCACTATGGGTCTACTACCAACTATAAAGTGCTCCCCCTAATAGCCTACAGAGGTACTCCTCTTGTCGGGTACCACGGTTCTTCTTCCAAATACTAGGTGCTCCTCCACCGTGAATCTACTTCCAACTACCAGGAGATACCAACTGGGTTAGTCGAATCACTCTAAGTCAAATCGTTCAAGCAGTCATCAGGACTTCCAGCTACTAGGTCTCTGTACTCTATCTGCTCATCACTGGAAGGATCTGCTCCATGAGCTACTGGGAAATACTCCAACTGTCGCGAAGTGACACGAAGAAGTATCTCAACAGTTTTCCTCATCATAGGGGTCTCAACACAATAGATGGCATATCAATCAGATAACCTATCTGTTAGTTATTAGCCTTTTAGTCCTAGGATCCTAGTTGAATTCATGTACGATTCAACCTGACCATAACTCAAAAATACCTCGAACTCTAGTAGAGTATTCTCAAAGGGACCATCTCTCATTGATATTACCAGAACCAATAAAGGGTTGTCAAACGGATATTCGGTGCCAAAGATATGGCCAGAGAAAAAAAACGGTCACTAGTGGGCCGGAGTCTGGTCCGACCTGGTCTGGGTAAGCTCAGACAGACCTGTTGGGTCTGACTCGGCCCGTTGGGTGGGTTATCCCGCTATGTTAAACTCAGTCTTCTTTTCCCAACCCAATAGATTTCGGGGGCGGTTCGTCCCGGGCTCGGGGGCGGTTCATCCCTGGCTCGGGGCCAGTTCGGCCCGGAGCGTTTGTAAAGACCCCTAAATTTCAAGGAAATTTTTTCCTTAATTTTCTTTGAAATTTTACAAGAGCGTAGCTTCTGACGGCACCTGATTCCGAGGCCCGGTGTGCCCGGAATCATTTTCCGAAGTTTGGCTCGGGTATGTTCAGTGAACAGAAGAGCGGGTTTTTCTAACTTTTGAACCAGTGCCCGGAATCGAATTCCGAGGGCACCGATGAAATCACAGCGCCGGTATTCTCTTAGAAACCCCTCTTCCGGAGTTGCGTTTGCTCGGGTGTGGTTTTTAATTTTCGGTCTTAAAGTTAAGAAATAAAATAATTTTACGACAACTTTATTTTATTTCACTTAAGCCACTTGGAAGCCACAAGAAGCCACTTAAAAGTGTCTTAAACTGAGTTGATCCGGATAGGATGCTATCCAGAAAATATCCTACCCCCTTGGTAGGATATTTGTGAGGTGGGGCCCGCACGAGCCCCGCCGTTTCTTTCCACTAAGTAACGCACCCGCGAAAACCCGTCATTATGAACGTCAACTGACGCGTTTTCTTAAATTCTTAACAGACCATTTAATTGGGCGGTTTATTTCGTAAATTAAATGAGCTGTTTCTTTTGTTGAATTAATTAAACGAATTGAATGGTCGTTACTTACTTTTTTTCGTTTGTTGGCATAATAATAAAATAAGACCAACCAATCTTTTTGGAGGATTACTGGTTGAGAGGTTTTGTAAGAATCCTTGAGCCTTCATCCTACTACGCGAAGAACGCGAAGAACACGAAGAACGTGAAGAACGCTGTCACCCTCGGAGTTTGACGACGCTTCATCCGAGACATCCTTCCCCGCCCCGATCTTCGATCAACAGCTTGAGGTAAGAGTCTCGGATTGTTCTTTTAATTTCCTTTGTGGTTTTTACCAAAACACGGATTTAATTATTTAAATTAAATTTGTTGTTTCATGGTCCATTGAGTTCGCCGAATCAACGCCGGTTTCCGCGACGATGTGACGCCCTTCCACGATGACGCGACGATCTCCTTATTCCACGACGAGCAATTCCGCGTAGAACGCTCACGCGCGACGACTTCGAGGTAGGGATTTTATTTTTGGAATTACTCCATTTTATTATTCCCATAAATGTTTCTTTAAAAAGTTAAAGAACCGGATTTGTGAACAATTTTAATTTATTAAAATTGTTGTTTCCTGTGTGGAATAAAAATTCTCCCGTTGTTTATATCTAACGCGGAGGGTGCGGGCCAAACGAACACGGCCCGAAGACCCTCCTCCATTCTTTGTTGTTATGCGGATTTGACGGGCGACGACGAAACTTGCCGTAATGGAGGTTTAAAGATTTCGCAGTGAAGAATGAGTCCCGGGAGGAGCAACGGTGTAGACGGGAAGAAAATCGGGCCACCGGAGCGACTCTGGCGGCCCGCGGAAGCCAGCGCCCAGAGGCGGCGGCGCCCGGCGTGCCGCTGGACGAGACCGCCGCGGCACTGGCCGCGGCGGCGGCGCTCACAGGACATGGCTGAAGCTGCGTCCGGCCACCAGGGAGACACCCCGCGGGTGTCGCGGGGGTGTCACGCGGGGGCTGCGGCTCCCCCCCGCGTCACTCGAGACTGTATGGCCGACACCCCGCGGGTGCCGCGGGGGTGTCACGCGGGGCGGCGGCTCTCCCCGCGTCGGCCTCTCGGCCGCTCGGCCGAGCCGGGCCTGGCTAGCCGAGCCAGACCGGTCCGACCGGGTCGGACCGGGTTCGGCCGACCCAGGGGGTCGGCCCGGGCCCGGACCCCCCGTCTTCGGATGGTTTTCGTTCAAATGGTCGTATCTTGAGCTACGGCCTCCAAAAGACTCGCCGTCAGCGGCAACGCGATCCTTGGATCGAGACGGTCGTTTCGGTATATCGCACTCAAGGTTTTGGAATACTTTGAGTTCGGCCGGGTTGGTTCGTGCACGAAACCAACCAGGCCCTCGGAGCGTAAACACTCATATCTTGAGCTACGGACATCCGATTGACGTTCCGTCAGCTTTGTTGATTTCCTCTATGTGAGACGGATCTTTTGTCACACTCCGCCCGAGGTTTGGACGTAGGTGGAGTACGGTCGGGTTTGTTTTGCCTTAAAAACCAACTAGGCCCCTTGGACGAAAAAGCCAATAACTCTCAGACCGGGCATCCGATCGACGCGCCGTCTACGACGTTGAGTTCCTGTTGGCGATACGAAACTTTTGGATACATCAACTTCGGACTATGTGACAGTTGATGTATCAGCCTCTCGGCTAATGGAGCGAACCCTCCCGAACGAGCTTGCTGTGTGCGGGAACCCTAGAGCTGGCTGCGACTGCTGCTTCGACGACGACGACTGTGCAGAAATCCTCAGTGGACTGCGACGATGAAGCCGTGCTGGTCTTGTATCCTATGTGGGTCCCAGGTTAGATGATTCAATACTGGTCTTGTATCCTATGTGGGTCCCAGTATAGATGAATCAATGAAGCTGTGCTGGTCTCGTATCCTATGTGGGTCCCAGCTTAGATGATTCAATACTGGTCGTGTATCCTATGTGGGTCCCAGTATAGATGAATCAATGAAGTCGTGCTGGTCTTGTATCCTTTGTGGGTCCCAGCTTAGATGATTCAATACTGGTCTTGTATCCTATGTGGGTCCCAGTATAGATGAATCAATGAAGACAGCTGGTCTTGTATCCTATGTGGGTCCTAGCTGTGCTGGTCTCGTATCCTATGTGGGTCCCAGCATAGATGATTCAATACTGGTCTTGTATCCTATGTGGGTCCCAGTATAGATGAATCGAAGAAGAGTGCTGGTTTTGTAAACTATGTGGGTTCCAGCCGTGCTGGTCTCGTATCCTATGTGGGTCCCAGCTTAGATGATTCAATACTGGTCTTGTATCCTCTATGGGTCCCAGTATAGATGAATCAATGAAGACAACTGGTCTTGTATCCTCTGTGGGTCCCAGTATAGATGAATCAATGAAGAAAACTGGTCTTGTATACTATATGGGTCCCAGCTTAGATGATTCAGTATCTATATCTGATCATCTTTATCGTCATTAGAAGAAGTTTACCTGTGTGAGCTGAATCTTGAGTTACTCTCCTTTGTGGATTGTGTTGAGCTATCCTGTGTGGATTTACTGTTTACTCTCCTTTGTGGATTGTGTTGAGCTATCCTGTGTGGATTTACTATTTACTCTCCTTTGTGGATTCTGTTGATCTATCCTGTGTGGATTTACTGTTTACTCTCCTTTGTGGATTGTGTTGAGCTATCCTCTATGGATTTACTGTTTACTCTCCTTTTTGGATTGTGTTGAGCTATACTGTGTGGGTATACGTTTTCTTTCCTTTGTGGACTGGGTTGTGCTTGGGCTCGGACGTTGGAGCCGAACGGGAATTGATGACTTAGGTATATGTATAGGCATATACCTAAGCAGTGTCGGTTGTTACTTCATGACTGTAACTTCCCTTTGTGGTTTATCCTTTGTGAATTTCGGGAGACCTTCGGGGGTCTCAGGGTCCCTACTGAGTAGCTCATAATCACCCAGGCACGGGCTATGCCCGCACTTTGTTGTGTTGGTTGCAGACGACGGACAGCGCTGATCGTGGTGGAGGCATGCGGAGCAGGACGGTACCTGGAGGTGGACCACTTGGCGGGACGTACTCGGAGCGGTCAGGTGGACCCGAGGTGCAGTGGAGGCTATCTGTACCCACCCTTCAGGTGGGACTTCCAGAGGACGGCTCGACGCTGCGGCTTTTCCTTTCAGTTGTACTTTACAGTTGGGCTTGTATTTCCGGCCCCTTTTACTTTCAGCATAGCTTGTACAGTTTTTACTTAGTGATTACTTTTCCGCTTTCTTACTCTGTGGTGCTTGTTTACTTTTCCAAGGCAATGCCTTCCCTTTTTGTTGGGTTTTACGCCTTTCTGCTAGTCGCCAGCCCCAGGCCTATAGAAGGCAGGCTTGGGGTAGTCATGGCACGGGCCCCGAGGACGGGTCGTGACAAATTGGTATTAGAGAAGGTCGGTTCTACCGCAGACTCTGATCTTTCTTCTATGTGAAGCAATAGTGTTTAGCGTATTGGGTGTGGTTATCAGTCCAGGGAGTCCAGTGTTGGTACGGCGGCCGACGTATCCGTACACCCGGACCCTGACTTCTGATTTCCGACTTAATGCCCGAAAACATTGATTGCATATGTGTTTCAAGTTTTCTTTGTGATTACTTGTTTCATCTCACCATGTATACTATTCTGACCGTGGCACACCTGTTTCTTTCAGGATGGCCCCACGACGGCATCTAGCTAGGGTTCCGAGAGTGGAGCGTGATGACAACCCACCGAGCGACGAGGCCTCGGTGCAGGGCTCCTTGTCAGTAGAGGCATCGGTGGTACCTTTACCCACCGAGCCCCCGATGCTTCCAGCACTGATCGCCGACAATGCACGACGCCTCGGAGCTCTGCACGAGTTTCAGCACCAGCGACCACCTAGGTTCTGTGGGGAGACGGACCCCCAGGCAGCTGAGGACTGGCTGGAGGCAGTCGTCCGAGTTTTCAGGCTAGTGAGGACACCAGCAGACCTCATGGTGATCCTCGCGGCGAACCTACTGCACGCAGCAGCAGGACGATGGTGGAGCTTGATGCTCCAGGTACACGATGAGGCATCCCTCCTCTGGATGGATTTTGAGAGCATCTTCCGCTCCGAGTTCGTCCCAGCCACCCTCCGTGTGGTACGCATACAGGAGCTTCTTCAGCTGCGGCAGGGCAGCTTGACAGTGGCCCAGAACTCAGCGAGATTTACTGATCTCTCGCGCTACTCCACAGATATGGTACAGGACCCGTTCTTCCGAGCCCGGACCTTCGAGCAGGGACTGAGGCACTAGATCAGGGCTTCGATGATCTCCCTCAACATTCCGACACAGGCAGAGGTGTTGGAGAGGGCCCTTCTAGTGGAGAGTTTTCTCGCTGAGCAGGCTCCAGTGACAGGACCCTCCACAGGACGGCCCGTAGCAGGGTCTTCTACAGCTGGCAGTAGACAGGTGACGCAGAGGTTCAAACGGGCCAGACCATCAGATGGGCAGTCTCAGGATGAAGATTCGGTTGTGCGGGGCACCCGAAGGAGAGCCAGCTATGCGAGGGGCAAACATTTCTACGCATGCAGTGGGCGAGGTCACATGGCTCGAGACTTCCCGACTCGTCTTACAGATGAGAAGCAGGAGGTAGAGGGACCTCCCAGAGAGAGGTTCGGCCACGGTGGTCCATAGGGTGCAGGCAAACGAGGCAGAGGAGCTGGCCGAGTAGCCGATGGTGGGAGACACTTCGAGGTGTTGCCACCACCACCACCAGGAGGTCCACCCCGACCGCAGGGAGTAGGTGGACATACGAGAGCTCAGCTTCAGGAAGCCGAGGCCTTCGATCATGGAGCTCTAGGAGCAGATGGACGGGAGCGGAACTAGTGGATACGCCCTTTGTACTTCTAGTTCCTTGTTGCTTTTGTGTAGTGTCTTTGTATTATGAGCTGCAATAATAAAAGACGCATACCTTTGTGATGTTTTCATTCCTGTCCTCTTTTGTGTTGTTACTAAGAGGTTCCAGTTTTGACTGTTGACTTGACCATCACTTGTGAGACATCTACTGGAGGAGACCCAGTTACCACACACTAATGCCGACAGTGTGACTCATCCTTTGGAGGAGAGAGTAACGGTTGGATCTCTTGGAAGTAGCGTCGAGGCCTTACGACGTCATCCTTGGTATGGATTAGTATCATCCATGTTAGGATTGACTGTATTAGGCAAAGAATGTGGTTCATCCTGGGGATGGGACCAGATTTCTCTTATCGGAAAAGAAGAAATCTTAGCAGCTCTTGTGGGATCGGGGATGGTCCAGGCCACGACAGGGAAGGTCCAGGTCATCTAGGAGTGATGAGTACAGCTCAGAGCCGGCAGAAGTCTTATGCTGACAGGAGGCGGAGGCCACTAGAGTTCGAGGGTGGCGACCACGTCTTCTTGCGTGTCTCACCTCGACGTGGTTTGCGGAGATTTGGCCGAGGCGGCAAGTCATCTCCACGCTTCATCGTTGACCATGGGGAGCTAGGCGTGGATGATTGGGTGACTTTTACAGAGGTCCCGGTGGAGATAGAGGATCGAGAGGAGCAGGTCCTTCCTGGACGATCGATTCCTCTTGTGCGCATCAGATGGCAGCACGGGAACCTCCAGGGAGCACATGGGAGTGGGAGGCTCAGATGCGGGCTCAGTACCACCTTTATTTCCCTAGTTTGTGTTAAAGCTTTACGGGGACGTAAATCCCTGTGGTGGGAGTAATGTAAAGACCCGTAAATTTCAAAGAAATTTTTTTCTTAATTTGTTTTGGAATTTTACAAGAGTGTAGTTTCTGACAGAACCTGATTCCGAGGCCTGGTGTGCCTGGAATCATTTTCTGAAATTTGGCTCAGGTACGTTCAGTGAACGGACGAGTGGGTTTTTCTAACTTTTGAACCGGTTCCCAGAATTGAATTCTGAGGGCACCGATGAAATCTCAGCGCCGGTATTCGCTTAGAAACACCTCTTCCGGAGTTGCGTTTGCTCGGGTGTGGTTTTTAATTTTCGGGCGTAAAGTTAAGAAATAAAATAATTTTACAACGACATTATTTTATTTCACTTAAGCCACTTGGAAGCCACTTGAAGCCACATAAAAGAGGCTTAAACTGAGTTGATCCGGATAGGATGCTATCTAGAAAATATCATACCCCCTCGGTAGGATATTTTTGAGGTGGGGCCCGCACGAGCCCCGCCATTTCTTTCCGCTAAGTAACGCACCCGCGAAAACCCGTCATTATGAAAGTCAACTGACAAATTTTCTTAAATTCTTAACAGACCATTTAATTGGGCGGTTTATTTCGTTAATTAAATGAGCTGTTTCTTTCGTTGAATTAATTCAACGAATTGATGGGTCGTTACTTACTTTTTTTCGTTTGTTGGCGTAATAATAAAATAAGACCAACCAATCTTTTTGGAGGATTACTGGTTGAGATGTTTTGTAAGAATCCTTGAGCCTTCATCCTCCTTCGCGAAGAATGCGAAGAACGCGAAGAACGCCATCACCCTCGGAGTTTGACGACGCTTCATCCGAGACGTCCTTCCCCGCCCCGATCATCGATCAACTGCTTGAGGTAAGAGTCTCATATTGTTCTTTTAATCTCCTTTGTGGTTTTTACCAAAACACGGATTTAATTATTTAAATTAAATCTGTTGTTTCATGGTCCGTTGAGTTTGCCGACTCAACGCTGGATTCCGCGACGACGCGACGCCCTTCCGCAACGACGCGACGATCTCCATCTTCCGCGACGAGCAATTCCGCGAAGAACGCTCACGCGCGACGACTTCGAGGTAGGGATTTTATTTTTGGAATTACCCCTTTTTATTATTCTCGTAAATGTTTCTTTAAAAATTTAATGAACAGGATTTGTGAACAATTTTAATTTATTAAAATTGTTGTTTCCTGTGTGGAATAAAAATTCTCCCGTTGTTTATATCTAACGCGGAGGGTGCGGGCCAAACGAACACGGCCCGACGACCCTCCGCCATTCTACGTTGTTATGCGGATTTGAAGGGCAATGACGGAACGTTCCACAACGGAGTTTTGAAGATTCCACAGTGAAGAACGAGTCCCGCGAGGAGCAACGGCGCAGAAGGGAAGAAAATCAGGCCACTGGAGCGACTCTGGCGGCCCGCGGAAGCCGGCGGCGGTGCCCGGCGCGCCGCTGGACGAGACCGCCACGACACCGGCCGCAGTGGCAGCGCTCGCGGGACGCGGATGAAGCCGTGTCCGGCCACCAGGGAGACACCCCGCGGGTGTCGCGGGGGTGTCACGCAGGGGCGGCGGCTCCCCCCCGCGTCACTCGGGACGCGGCTTCAGCCGCGTCTGGGTGTCAGGCCGACACCCCGCGGGTGCCGCGGGGGTGTCACGCGGGGCGGCGGCTCCCCCCGCGTCGGCTGCTCGGCCGAGCCGAGCCTGGCTGGCCGAGCCAGACCGGGTTCGGCAGACCCAGGGGGGTCGGGCCGGGTCGGCCAGGGCCCGGACCCCCCATATTCAGACGGTTTTCGTTCAAATGGCCGTATCTTGAGCTATGGGCCTTCAAACGACTCGCCGTCAGTGGCAACGCGATCCTTGGATCGAGACGGTCGTTTCTGTATATCTCACTCAAGGTTTCGGAATACTTTGAGTTTGGCCGGGTTGGTTCATGCACGAAACCAATCGGGCCCTCGGAGCGGAAACACTCATATCTTGAGCAACGGACGTCTGATTGACGTGCCGTCAGCTTTGTTGAATTCCTCTATGTGAGATGGATCTTTTGGCACACTCCGCCCGAGATTTGGACGCATGTGGAGTACGGTCGGGTCGGTTTTGCCTTAAAAACCAACCGGGCCCCTGGGACGAAAAGGCCAATAACTCTCAGACCGGGCGTCCGATCGACGCGCCGTCTGCGACGTTGAGTTCCTGTTGGCGATACGGAACTTTTGGATACATCAACTTCGGACTTTGTGAAAGTTGATGTATCAGCCTCTCGGCTCGTGGAGCAGACCCTCCCGAACGAGCTTGTTGTGTGCGGGAACCCTAGAGCTGGCTGCGACTGCTACTTCGACAACGACGACTGTCCAGAAATCCTCAGTGGACTGCGATGATGAAGCCGTGATGGTCCTGTATCATATGTGGGTCCCAGCTTAGATGATTCAACAATGGTCTTGTATCCTATGTGGGTCCCAGTATAGATGAATCAATGAAGTCGTGCTGGTCTCGTATCCTATGTGGGTCCCAGCTTAGATGATTCAATACTGGTCTTGTATCCTATGTGGGTCCCAGTATAGATGAATCAATGAAGCCGTACTGGTCTCGTATCCTATGTGGGTCCCAGCTTAGATGATTCAATACTGGTCTTGTATCCTATGTGGGTCCCAGTATAGATGAATCAATGAAGACAGCTGGTCTTGTATCCTATGTGGGTCCTAGCCGTGCTGGTCTAGTATCCTATGTGGGTCCCGGCTTAGATGATTCAATACTGGTCTTGTATTCTATGTGGGTCCCAGTATAGATGAATTGATGAAGAGGGTTGGTCTTGTATCCTATGTGGGTCCCAGCAGTGCTGGTCTCGTATCCTATGTGGGTCCCAGCTTAGATGATTCAATACTGGTCTTGTATCCTCGGTGGGTCCCAGTATAGATGAATCAATGAAGACAACTGGTGTTGTATCCTCTGTGGGTCCCAGTATAGATGAATCAATGAAGACAACTGGTCTTGTATCTTATGTGGGCCCCAGCTTAGATGATTCAGTATCTATATCTGATCATCTTTATCATCATTCGAAGAAGTATACCTGTGTGAGCTGAATCTTGAGTTACTCTCCTTCGTGGATTGTGTTGAGCTATCCTGTGTGGATTTACTGTTTACTCTCCTTTGTGGATTGTGTTGAGCTATCCTGTGTGGATTTACTATTTACTCTCCTTTGTGGATTTTGTTGAGCTATCCTATGTGGATTTACTGTTTACTCTCCTTTTTGGATTGTGTGGAGCTATCCTGTGTGGGTATACGTTTGCTTTCCTGTGTGGACTGGGTTGTGCTTGGGCTCGGACGTTGGAGCCGAACGAGAATTGATGACTTAGGTATATGTATGGGCATATACCTAAGCAGTGTCGGTTGTTACTTCGTGATTGTAACTTCCCTTTGTGGTTTATCCTTTGTGGATTTCGGGAGACCTTCGGGGGTCTCGGGGTCCCTAGGGAGTATCTCATACTCACCTTTGCATGGGCTATGCCCGCACTTCGTTGTGTTGGTTGCAGACGACGGATAGCGCTGATCGTGGTGGAGGCGTGCGGAGCAGGACGGTACCTGGAGGTGGACCAATGGGCGGAACGTACTCGGAGCGGTCAGGTGGACCCGAGGAGCAGTGGAGGCTATCTGTACCCACCATTCGGGTGGTACTTCCAGAGGATGGCTCGACGCTGCGGCTTTTCCTTTCAGTTGTACTTTACAGTTGGGCTTGTATTTCCGGCCCCTTTTACTTTTAGCACGACTTGTATAGTTTTTACTTAGTGATTACTTTTCCGCTTGCTTACTCTGTGGTGCTTGTTTACTTTTCAAAGGCAATGCCTTCCCTTTTTGTTGATTTTTAGGCCTTGGTGCTAGTCGCCAGCCCCTGACCTATGGAAGGCGAGCTTGGGGTAGTCAGGGCACGGGCCCCGAGGACGGGTCGTGACAGCATTGGGAGGGCATGGCCCAGCACAGCTCGACCTGAAGGGCGCGGCTGGGCCAGTTCGGCCTGGGTCCTGCGAGGCGGCCGGCATACCTAGTCGGTGGGGTGGCCGAGAGGGATCTGGGACGTCGTGGGTTCCCCAGGCAGGGCGAGGTAGGGCACCGTGGGTGCCGGGCATGCCGCGGTAGGGGTCGGGTGTGCCGGGCAGGGTGTGGCAGGGCGCTAGGGGTGCCGAGCAGGGCGCAGTAGGGCACCGGGCAGGCTGCGGGGCGATGGACAGTGCGTGGGGCAGCGCACGAGGGTGCCGAGCAGGGCGCCAGTGGGGCCAGGCAGGCCAGGAGCCGCCAGGGCTGGCGATGTCTGGCCATAAGCTTCAGTGCACTGCGGGTTTCGTGAAGGCAACGAGGATCGTAGAGGCTGCGGGTAGCGCTGCCTTTGTCGTCGTCTCTTTCATCGTCTCCTCGTTGTTACGTTGCCATGCCGAAGGAACGTCAAAAAAAGGATCAGCATAGGGATTCTTCCCATGTTAGTTTGCCCACACCCTCCACATTCATGGGTGATAACAATTGTTCAACAAAGAGGAAGGAAGTTGTACTGTAATCATTTAATACTTCACATCGATTCTTTTCAATGAAGAGGAGAAAAGAAAAGGGAAGCAACAACTTGCAATAACCCCTACCTTGCTCGATGTTTGTCGACGTTGTCTCAAGAAGACGGTCATTGATCCGTGGTAGACGAACACATCCCACATCGAAGGAGTATGAGGAAAAAGGTCGGAGGAGGTTATTCTTCATAGTCGAAGGCGTCCCTCATCAACGTTCTTCGTTGAGAGAGCATTCTTCACTTGAAGAGCATTCATCGTTGGAGATTGTTATTCGTTATTCATTGGGAGATTTTCTCTCAAGTTCCTCTTCTCAAGATCTACCAAAATGAATATGAAACAAAAATAATAGATTGAAATATCCAATTAATTTTGTTGGCACAATATTCGAATTGTACTCATTAATTTGGTAGGATCCCCTTAATTAATGGGGAGAATTGGCATAATATATTAAAGGATAGTTGGCTCCATAAAGGTGAAGAGGCTCTACCTCATTAATGAGGGAGAGTTGAGAGGTTATACTCTCCTCCCATTAATAGGGTTCGGTTGGTCCCCACCCCTATTATTGAAATGAGAGGTTATGGTCTCTGGTGGTCCCCACGTCGTATCCTCTCGTGGGAGGTTATGTTCGAGTGGGACCCATCACCATAACCTCTCATTGGAGGTTAAGGTGTGGTGGGCCCACCTTCATAACTCCACTTGGAGAATTTAACTATCCAATCTCCACTTGGTGGATAAAATAAAATAAAGTGTTAGCTCACATTATTTTATAAATTTTTTATAAAAAGACAAAAACTAACTTTTCTTCTTGACCAACTGCCATCGAGGTGAAAGTATTCTTAACTGCATACCGGTGCTGTGAGTTCAACGGTGCCCTCAGATATCAGTTCCGAGCACCGGTTCAAAAGATATAAAAACCCGCTCGTACGTTTACTGAACATACCCAAACAAAACTTCAAAAATTAATTCCGGGCACACCAGGCCTCAGAATCATGCGCCGTTAGTTTTCACAGACTCATAAAATTCCACAGAATTTCTGGGTCTTTACATAATTTCCATCTATATTTTCATGATTTATGAATTAAATTATTTTCCTTACATTTTTATAAAATATTACTTTCAAAATGATTTCAAATGATCAATGACATTTCTTTTTTCCAAAGGGATTTTTTAAAAACATCTAAAAGAATTGTTTTCATCTAGGTTATTTTCATTGATACATCTTATTCTTGGTTAATAATATTATTTAAATGATAAAAAACACTGAATTTAGATGTATTCATTATTAACGTTTCTTTCAATCATGGAAATATTTCTTCATTGACTTTTTCTTTCCAATTCATTATTTCTTTATAAACATAATTTTTTTTAAATACTTCTATTTCAAAATTAAATATTTCTAATTTATTTTTTTAAGGGAATCCATGTAGATTATATAAATTTATTTTTTATGAAAATTATTTTCATTACCATTAAAACTTTATTTATATATTTTAAATACTATATGAAACATTATCATGATTGAATGATATATAACTTTAATGTTACTTCGTTTCCTTGGAAACACGTTTATTATCCACAATTTTATCATGTTAGGATTAATGATGGAATTTTAAATTTTTTTTAATATTATTCCATTAGAAAATAATTTGAAACAAGTTTTATTTCCATTGGTTCTTTATGGTGTGATGACTTTTTTGGTGCACTTATTTGTGAATAATGATCAGTGGGGTACTATATCACCCTCCAATTAAATTATTAACAGTTTATATCCCCTAAGATATGTATTAGTTAGTAATTTTAGTTTTTATTGAGAGTTGGACCTGATAGTGTGTCTCATGTATGTTACACTCCTTATACTACTATATGTATTATATTTTTAAGATATTTTATAGTTTTATACTAATTATCATTATGATGTTATCTTGTCACTGTTCATGGTTATTGAATCACTATTTTTACATGTGTATTATTTTATATCAATATTTATTATATGCATCATGACCTAATAATTGGTGGTTATGTTTTTCTTAGTTATTTTGAATGTACAATTTTTCAAATCTTTTTATCACTTATGATATTTTATTTTAATCACTTATGTTTACCATTACAAGGCATCAAATCTCACCTCTTTATTATGTTTCGATTTATCTAGGTTATGAATGAATGAAACACCTATGAGAGTAAATTATGTGGAAAATCAGTTGGATTCATTGATAAATCATTGTATATTAATTAGTTTTGATTATAATAGTTAAAATAAAAAATTTAAACAAATAATAATAGTTCTATTATATAATTTTTTTCTAAATTTTTATTAAATATAAACCAAATAGGTCTTGGGAATTTTTTTTATAATGTAATGTTTTATTTAGTGCATGTAATTAGGACGTCCATGTTCATAGACTTATGTATTATTTAAATTATTTCAACTGTTAAATTGTTAGCTATATGTATTTTATTCAATGTTTGGTTCTTTTAAATTTTATATAAATGTTGCCTACGCCTGATATGGCTCTTACTATGGGTGATCTGGATGTATCCCACTAGTATATTTTGTAAAGAGACAGTGTATACCAGTGATAGCTTACTCTTAAGATATTTGGGAATTATCAGTTTATGTTATTCCATTGAAGTAGTTCTTATAAGGGTGGAGGAAATTATATTACCCCATGGATACTACATGATATATATGTAATTATTTTTAAATTAAATCGTTGATTTTAAAAATGTACATAATTGATTTTATGTTATTAAAAAAAGTGCATGAATTTTTAAAAAGATAAAAGGTTTTTATTCAGGAAAATATATTTTAATCTATTTTCATGAATTTTAAATGATATTTGTGAATATAATTTTTTCCATTTATTCATTGATATAACATTAATGGAAAACATTTGGAAATTAGGTTAATTTCATGAGTTGTTAAATGATTATTTTTTATCAACATAATTTGGTAACAAATGAAAATAAAATTATTGATTTTAAAATTTTCAAATGGGCTAATAAATTTATTTTATTTTATATTGCTTACTAAGATTTATTTTCTCAACACATATTTATAAATATTCATCATACAACATAAGAATCAGTATGAAATCATGTACTTTCTAGATAGGAGTATGGGAAATTCGGCTTCAATGAAGAAGATATCTAATTTATAATTATTTGTTTGTTTAATAGGAAAAATAACCATCTAAAAGATAAATATATGGGTTTTTTAAGGAATGGATTGTCATAATTATAAAGGGTACTTGGAATATATGTGAATCATAGTTTTCATCATGAAAGTTTGATATTTTTTGCAACTACTGGTATCAAATATAGATGTAAAAAATTAATATTTCAGCACGGAATCTGGGTGTTTGGGCTTTACGTGTTATCTTTTATACTCTATATGTTTAGTTATATACATTGTGAGAATGGGATAAAAATTAGTGATAGTTAATGGACTTTATATTCTAGAATTAATTTTAATTGGTATAAACATAATTCTAGAGTTGTGATACGTACTTATTTCCTAAGGTGAATGTCCCTTTGTTGAATCATTGTGTCATCTTCCACCCTTGTTCATTCTATGTAAATTATAGAATTTAAAAACTCGTCTTTCATTTTCCCTTTCATATCATGAATTTGAAATATAATTCACCAACCAAATTTTTACTTATCCGTATTCATTTCATCAACTACCTAACAAGCTCTGTATTTTAGCTCAACATATATTATCCCTAGACCGATACACCAAGACCTGGTGCGGAAAATATACTCATTATACAATGGATTTTATATTGACTAAAGAGACCCAAATATAACTTATCATATTTACTGTAAATTACCAATTATATTATATACCAAAGTTTTTTTGGTTTATATCTTTAAGGAATTAAAAACATTACTAAAAAAACCCATATCTTTCTCACCCAATTGACATTTTTTCCATTATACCTAGATTTTGTTTTTCCATTATAAGCCTTTAACATTTCACATAAAATTATCCTTATATAATACACTTCATGATATATCAGATGTGTTATGATTTTTTATAAAATGGGTATATAGTAATATAATATGGATGATATAAAATTATAGGTAAGAGGATAAAAAAATTTGAATCAGTAATAGAATAATAAATGAATGAATTATATAGTAAGAATATATTATAAAAAGATAATATTAAATAAATAATGACATAATATTTACAAAATCAGATTTTAGAGTGATAGAATGAATAATGTTTTATATTATAATATTTCTATAAAAACCTTAGTGAAGACATAAAATGTATTTCAAAAACATTAACAAAGTCATCACAAAAACAATTAAAGAACACAAACAATCTATAGGCTAGATTGCCTCAGGAGACCTACTAATGCATCAAGGAGTGATCTAATATTAGGTCTCACACATCACATATTAAGCCCATTGAATTCATAATATGAAGTAAATGAATTAAAATAAATTAAATAATAAATATTACTAATTAATGAATAAATATCAATATTGAATCAGCTATATTGAATTTCAATATGCCCTTATTATAAATGTTACTTGACATAGAAGTTAATAATTATCCTTATAGGGAAAAATTTATATGGATATTCAATGTTTCCCAAATCAATAAATGAATTATCATTCATGGAAAAAACCCAAATATGCATTAAATAAAATGGTGTGTTTACACCATATAAGTTAGTGAGTATACTGCTATGTAAATACTATAAATTATAGAAATGAATAATACCTTGATTTATTCAGAAATGAGGGAATATTATTAAATACATGTCCTTTATAATATATATTGTAAAAACGGAATTGAAATTTTTGAAAATAGATTTTTATTAATCCATTTGTAACATTGTTGAAAAAACAATGTTTAGAGTCACTTGGAAATCTATTTCTGTGATTTTACAAGGACACCATTAATAGCATTTAATATAACTTATAATAATGGAATATTGAAAATAATCTATATTTATGCGTGAAAGTGTGGAGTGAAAGAAAAAATATACAAAATTTGAATGGAATAAATTTTCCAAACATTTAAGAAAATAATGTCCTATTATTTTTAGAACATCATACAATAATTGGAATATATATTATTTTAAAAAACATGAAGATATTCAAATAAATATAAATAATGAATAATCATCCAAATAGTGTGAGAAATCAATCACGCTTAAAAGGTTCAAAAATATATCTTATTGCAATTTTATAAAAAAATGTCAGGAAATAATTATAAATAAATTATTCAAAAAAATTCAAATATTATAATTGATACTAATATTTAATACAAATCATCCTTAAAAAATCATTTACAGAATATAGAGATGTTAGAGAAGGGTTAGTGACCAAAATAGATAAATAGTGATGAATTTTTTTTAAAATCAAATGATTTGATTACCCAAGAGAATAAAAATGGAGAGAACTCTTGAAATCCATATCAATGGATATAATATATAAAAATAGATGGGATTTACTATAGTTTGAACATATAATCCAAAAAATTAAAATTAAAACATTTACAATCCTGATATAATATATATTGTGAAAAAACCTTATGGAATTGAAATAGTTGAATGATAGCCTTTTAAAGGATATGGATAAAAATGGAACATTAATTACCAAGATTTTATAGTATATTACCATATAATATTTTATAGAATCAACATATTCACCATATAATATAAATAGATTCATATTTCAAAACATGTCTCCAAGAAATATGTTTTGGAATAGAAACTATAACCCAGAGTGTAACAAGTGATGTAAGGTTATATAAATGAATAGATTATGGGTAAGAATTGTATACATGTAAAAAATAATCATAAATAGAAAATAAAAACCATAAGTCCTTATAATTATAAGTTTTTCTGAACATAATCAATATAGATGTGATATAACCTGATGAATGAAAGTTTAGTTAATAATTCCATTTCATTAGATTTTCGCTTAGTAGAACACACCCTAACATCCATTTATTAATAATTTTGATTTATTATGAATCTATAATAGAACAATATTTATATTTATCTATCTATATGTCTCTCATTTATAACTTCTTATTACTCACTTAGCAATTATCATCATTAAACTCAATATTTTTATTTTAGCTATATACCTTTCCATATATGGTTTGATTCATCAGTTCCATTCCTTTCACATTGTTCATGGTTTTATAATATCATAGATATTTATAAAGGTATATACTTATTTTAGATATATTAATGTACTCACATGAACACATCACCGAACTTATAGTGATGATCAACATGAAAATCTCAAAAAATATCATTTTGAGATAATGATTCTAAAAAAACTTATTTTTATTAATTAATAATAATATTTATATGACCATTATAAAATTATGAAAACAACCTAAACCCATTATATTTATATCATAGTACCATTATTTAACATTAATTAGTCTTTTTGACATAAAAATTATATAATAATTTATTTATGTTGTAAAACATGTCCAATCTAGAACGTGTTATAAGAATTGAATGAGTAAGATAATTATATTTCGAAATTATAAAATTAATTATAAAAATAATTAATGATTTAAAAATAATTTTATTAGAGTGATAAATTATATTTAATAATATTTATATGAATTATATAAATTAATGTGAATGTTTAAGGAGTTAATTCTTTCAAAGTGTCTACGTATGCTCATTTTAAGATATGACCTTTCAGAACGACTAATTATTATTAATTTAATTTTAATAGTAAAAAATAAATTTTAAAAATCAATAATCGCAAAATAAAAATTATACATATTCCATAAATTTATTATTATAAAAATTGATGAATACAGGTCATGTAAAATGAAATATATTATTCATAGAGGTTGTAGTCTTCATACACACATGAGCAACATTTTCATTTTCTAATGAAATGTATGGGAGAACGGAAGATAATGGTTTTATTTATTTAATAATATTACATTATTAAATATATTATTTTCTCATATTTTTTATTATTCCTTGTATTTTGGTGATTAAAAATGAAATACATCATTCGTGAAGGGGTAATATGCATACAATAAAGTTTGAAATTCCCAATTTCCATTAGATATAGTGGAGGTTGATGCCGGTTATTACATTAGAATAATAAGTTTAATTAATCCAATTATACTTAAATTATTATTTTTTGATAGATATAAATTAATTTAAGGAGGTTTACGATGGAAGAAAAATCAAATAACATTGTTAAGAAGATTACATCTTCCTTGAGTATCTTCCATTAGATCTTTCCTGGGGCCTACTTGGGTTACTCTCTTGATTAAAACATAATCTCTACTGCATGGATAAGGGTGTTAAAAAGTGATATTGGAATATATGTTTTATCTAAATATCTAAAATTTTGTTGTGAAGTGATATGAGGATGGATCTTTTTATATGTGATGGGAGGGGCACTCTTGTAAATAATCTAACCGTTAAAAGAATATAATGTCATATTCAAGGGAAAGGGGATCCAAATAAATAAATTATTGAATATAGTATAATTTAGGTTCTAAATATGCACATAAAATCAAATTTAGTGATGTATTAGAAATAAATGAAGCCCCATCGCTTATATTATCCCTCTCTTTAAACATTTTAATGGAAATTATGGTGACTGATAATTTACTATATTAACTTATACGTATGATTAATAATGAAAGGGATATTAATAAATATTTTAAATAATCAAATTATAAAAATTTATTTGATTTTACATGATCTAATTTAAATATGTGGTAAAATTAATATTAATATAATTATGCGAAATTAAATAAAAAATATTTTAAAAAAAATATAATTTAGGAATAAAAATGTTTTATATAAAACCATGTTTAGAATTGATCTCAATGAAATTTTTTAGTCCGTAAAAAATAATATTTATGTCATTTTAAACCCAATCCAAATTATAATGTAAAAATGTAAAAATTTAATAAAAAAAGATTAAATATATTCCATTAAATTTACATTCTAAAGGTTTGTTAAAAATAGATCTCAGAAAAATATCTCTTTTTAATATTGAAAAATTTTAATCATATTTTCATAAAAAAATTTTTCAAATCAATAAATTCCATCAATACATAATAAAAGTATTAAATTGATAAATTAAATATCATATTTTTATAACATTGTGGTTCTAAACTTATTGTAAATTCATAATGATGTCTCATATTTTATTCTCATGCTGTATTCTAATAAAAAAATATAGTGATTATATTTAGTTTTATATATCATATAAAAATTTCTATTCAATGTAGTATTATTTAAATGGGAATGGAATATTTAAATATTTTGGTGAGACATCACCCCTCCTCCAAATATATTTTATCCTGATAGTTTTAATTTATTCATACAAAATGATTGAATCGTCACATAGTAAAAAAGTATGATATAAATTTTATCATGATTATTAATCTAAAATACATTACTTAAAACCAAGTATTTCCGAATTAAATATTTCCAATACTGTGTATGTACCATTATAAGACTCTATATTTTGAATGAACTGTACCTTAATTGCTGAGTAATATTCTTAATATAATAATTTATAGAATTATATATACTAATGGTTTTGGACCGAACTGTGCGAATATGTCCATAAAAGTGACATATACCAACAGTTTTGGATAAAAACATGGGTTTATATCCATATAAGTGACCTATACCAATAGTTTTGAAAACAAGGCTACTATTGGTTCTCTAAAATTGACTTATACCAACGTATTTGGTCAAAATAGTTTGTATAGGGTGCCTCTATGGTATTTATACAAACGGTTTTGGAAAACCAGTTTCTATATTTTCTATCTACGGTACATATACCAACTGTTCTTTCAAAACCATTAGCATAAGTCCATTTTTTTACCTACAATTTCTACTAGTGAGTTATTCCCCAAAACCACATGTTATTTTATAAACCAAAAATTGTTAGTACATGTTATGATTATATCCAATATGAATAAACCTTCATGGGAGAAATTCAATCATTAATCCCCAAAATTTCAATAATAAAACCTAATGTTCAACTCAAATCATTATTAAAACACGTCAAACAATGTATTACTATATTAAAAACCAAAAAATTTGAAATATTTGATCGCAACCTCTTATAAAATTAGTTTCAACTGTATCTACAAACAATATTAGTCACTCCAAAGTCAAAAAACAAATATATATATATATATATATACTTTAAAAATATTTCTCTAAGATATACTTTATATATATGTAGATAATTCTGAATCAACATGACATAAAATAAAAAAAATTATAGTACATTATTCCAAAATACTACTAAATCATTAATCCTTAAATAAATAAACACCTTTAAATAAAAATCCTTTACGAGCAAATAATTTCAAATTATCCTTAATCCTATAAACATCAATTAATTCAATAATACATTATCTTTATTAAACATTATTAACTCAACATCATATAATGTATTAACCCTCATGGTAACCTATTCTTTTCAATTAATTTTCCCAAATATAATATTCTTTTATGTTTTGTTGATTGAGACAAAAAACCCAACGATTATACATAATGTAATCATGTAGTACTTGTACAATTCCATAAATGTCTCCAAAAATCTATAATCCCTTCAGGGGCAATTCACAAGAAGTCAATAAATTATGTCAACACCTTCAACATTATGATCAAACTTATATTTATTAACACCCGATAGTATTTATAACTCATAAATTATACTCATCTGATGAACTCATATTCTCTAAATCTATCTAATCCCATATTTCATACCATCTAAAGTAACCTAAAATATATACACCGAGTTCTAATACTGAAAACATAATATTTACATACTAGATATGATATTGAGTGAAGAGACCCAAATTAAACTACCATCAATCAGTATAATTTATGGTTTAACTAATATAAACAAGAAATTTTTAGGTTTAGAGCTTTTGGGAATTATGAAAAATGGTACTTAACAAAACTCATATCTTTCTTATTGAATGTAAATTTTTCAATTATAACCAAAAAAATTTATTCCATAATAAATCATCAACATTTATCATGAAATTAATAACACAAGATACATGAATGAAATTTCATATGTATTTCTCATCTTCATAAACTGGGGAAATGAAACAATAGTAAGTGTGAACATAAATTCTCTATAACATCCAAACCAAAGAAATTCAAAGGAGGTGAATTATTTTATTAAATTGGAATACATATAAGCTTCAAATCCATTGGAATCGAATATTATTGGAGTTTTGGAAAACCATATTACATAAATGATACCCATAATAAATTGGTAATATATAACAAGCACATCATAAATAATAAAAGGAGATAAAAGTCATTCCTAAAATCATTCTATGGAATCTTCATCATAACCTGGGGAAATACAAAATAAAAAGGGTGACATAAAAAGATTAGTAATTGTAATTAATGTGGAAGAAATAATGAACTGATGTTGTTAAATCAACATTTCAAGGTAAATAAATAACAAAACACTCCATTCAAAGAATTAGATAAAGAAATATTAGTATGACTATGTAAGAAACTAATACACATGACATTTAATAAATAAAATGAGAATAGAATGCATCCATAGATATGTTAATGAAAAAAATATAATGGATGAATAGAAAGTTAATCTGAATGATGGAAATGCATTAAATTTGAGTTCCATGTTTCCCAGTCACATGGTACCTTTACCATCAACATTTATTCGAAATACAGTTTAAACTATTCTAATTTAGATGATTAATTTTCCGCATAAGACTGTTGATTCATCAAGGGGCTATCTATAAAAAAACACACATGTTTTATATTTTTCAATGTATTCCTCCTATATTGAATAATCGATTTAACCAAAGAAAAATATGCCATATTAAATATATCTATTGAATAAAAAATATGTATTTATGAATAATTCCCCAATTAATTAAATGACTATTAAAGAAATCACAAAATGTAAAATGGAATATGGTTTCGGCAACAATAATATCAATTTCATAAGAATGTGGATATTTAAGACAAATGTAATATAAAATAAAAAAGTCAAAAACAAATTTATTGTTTCAATAGAATGTTAAAAATCACAAAAAAAAAATGGGATTTTAAAGGTAATAATTTAATATATTCTTGAGGAAAATAAAATATAAACTTTAAAAAGTGTCTCATACCACTTTGAAATATTTGTCTTAGAATCCCCAAGATGGAATAATATTAAATGAAACAGAGAATATTATATTAATTAAAACATTTGTGATATAACATTTCAAATGGTAATATATTAACCATATATTAAAGTGAATTGGTGAATAAAAACAAACTTGGAGTGGATAAAATATAGCCATAAAATTTGTTTTTGAAAGTTTTATAGTTCATTAATCCCTTTATGATTAATTTGTAGTCCCTTGCTAAGCTTACTTTTACCTTAATCAATGTAATTACTATTAATTACATTTTCTACTATTTTTTTTGAAACAAATGTTGACGTTATTATAAATAATAAACTAAACTAATTAAAATTATGGAATCCATTTTTCCAAATTATAATCACAGAAATTTTTAGAAATTAATTTAAATTTAGTCATGTGGATGGGATGATAATGCTGGTTTTAATGTAAAAACGTTCACAAGTTTCTATGTTTTTATATTAAATTAGAATTTTAAATTGATTCTCATAAAATACACTAGATTAATTTAAAAAAATATTAAAACAATTAAACAATAAAACCATTTAAATGTATAATTTAACCTTATATATAAATTTGACAAAATTACTTTTTTATTAAAATTCGTTATTTTTTAGTATTCATTAAAAATGAATCTTCCCAGAAAAATAAAATAAAATCAACTGAACATAAATTTATATGTTTTTCATTAAAAATTAGTTTTATTTTGACATATAGAATTTATAAAATTTACAAAATTTAAATTCAAAATTTGTTCTCTATTTAAATGTGGTAAATTTGTTTTATAAAAATATAGGTTTTCATGTTTAATATTAGGTATGTTCTTATCGTGTGCCTATAAAATAAATTGGGTTAATATCAAAAACATATCATTGAATATATATGATATAAATTTAATTATTTCTGTTCACTAATATTAATTAATTTTACTGATTTAAAAATCAACATTTTCCCATAAAAATATACTTTTAAAAAATCATTCCCTTTATATTCATTTGGTTTATATATTCATTTCTAATTAAATTGTATCCAATGAATTAAACAATATATTTTCTAAATAAAGATAATATTATTAATGAAAATAAATTAAATTTCTTATTATTAATGAATTATTTTAAAAATAAATATTCCTAATAATATATTATTGTTTTGTAAATCTCAGTATTTCATGTTATGCCATCCATCGAGGAAATTCAGTCTCGTGTGTACGCAAGCTTGCCTCATTGTTCATTATAGATAAATATGAACATTATTTTTCATGTAACATGAGATTTAATTTTTGTTTGATATAAATCAATCTAGGACCATAAATTAAATTATTCTAGGATGAAAATATTTTAAAGTCTTGGGGTGTTACATTCTCCCCACATTAAATAAATTTTGTCCTCAGAATTCAAACATCATCTCAGTAACCAAGAAGATGGTAATTTAAAATAAACTATGGTTGATTAACCACATTATGATTAGTATTAATAAAAAAACATATTAATAATATAATAAGGTAAGTAAAATGTTCACATAATAGGGTTCTATCGAGGGAGAACATAAGTGGGAAAGGAAACATGGAAGTTGAATAAAACATAAAACAATAATGTTTTGATGGAGAGTATTATAGAACATGTTCATCTAAATGCTGATGACCACAATTACTGAAAAAACTCTTAGGAAATAGTCATTTATGTCATATGAAATTATGACAATTAGAAAAAATTCGTGTTTCTAGACTATTTTTTCCTATAGATTAATAATTCTTTCAATCTATAAGTTTATATGTAAATATATGATTCTATTACATAAACACATTCTTATCCTTTGGTTGTGCCTAGAAATATTTCAATATCATTTCGTAGCACATAATGCATCATATGGTTATGTAATAAATTATACCCAAAAACCTCATCCAAGGATAAAAATAAACTATTTCATAAATTGATAACATTTCAAAAAGATTATTATACAACACATTATAAGTAATATCACCAAATTTCCCAAAACATTATAGAATATCTTGAAGTGGATTTTAATCATCCCATACCAAAAATATGAATATGTTAATATGTTTAATCAATATAGAACACTATTATAAACATTCGTCCTTTCTTATTTATTTATTAATACCCATGTTATAAGATATATTATATAAATAAAAAGGAGTTGTAAACTGCATCAATGATTTCATAAACTGCTTTTACTAAAAACCATTAATTAGTTCCAAAGTAGTCGGGAATATATAAGTTACTTTTTAAAAATCAATCATATCTTAATTCCAACATAATTATATCAATATTAGGAACATATGAAGCGTTATCTTAGCCTTTACCATGTATTTTATAAAACATTTAACATTCAACTGAGTCATATTTCTTGGTACCATTCAATCGATGATATCAAATACTTAATATACAAGTGATGGATTATAATCATTATATATTTCATAATACATATTACGAGAATATCATCAATGAAATACATTCAAAAAATAATTTATAGATTCAATTACATAAGTAAATTAATCATTCCACTTTGGATGTGTTAATAACATATGCATGTCCTTCATCCCTTAGCTTCTTCTGAGGTATATTTATTCGATGCCTAGGGATTTTGTTTACATAGTGACTCATCTCTTTACGGTTGTAACACTGTATTGTAGCCTTTTTAATCATCCCATTTCATTATTTATCATAGGTACAATTATATCAACACTTATAACAAACCCTCACACCATTTAAGAATTCATGAGGGTGATTATTTCTACAGTTCTAACATGATTGAAATTCATTCATCATATTCATTGATTCATTATATTTCTATTGGTGTTCATATAGACTCTTCTTCTCTCAATTCCCCTTTAATATATTAATCCAATAAAATTGCTTCAACATTTTGATGGCACATCAAACTATCTATTCGTATGATGAAGATTTATGAGAAACCAATGCCCATCAAAGAATTGGAATAATACCATCAATCAATTGGTTGATCTTTCACTCCATGTTGCATAAGTAATATGTAACATACATGGATATACTTTTAATGGTAGCCTGAAAATATTCAACATTGAATTATTCCTTTTTGTTCAAGATAAGGAACACTCTTTATCTCAATTGGTTGGCCATGAGGGAAGTATTTATCAAAAAATGTTTACTTAAAAATTATCCATTCCATGAGTTCTATTTATTCGTCCTCCCATGTATTATGGATCAAGGACAAACATTGATTAGAATCACCATTGATACAATAAACTACAAGTGAATCCATTTCCTTTTCACCACACCCCATTGGCATGAATATCTTCTCCAAAGATGTAATCCATTTCACAGACTCTATTAGATATGTTAGCCCACTAAATGATGGGGGGATCCTTCACATAAAGATATCAAACATTGCATATTGTCTCTATAGAGTAGGTTTATCCATTTTGGAAATGTTATTTTTCATAATATGGATAAGATTCCCCAATATATCCCTAACATGATCATTTATTATCCAAGGTAAATTGAATTTCTCATCAGATAAATCTCAACATTGTCCACGAGTATTGATACCATCCTTACTTATAGGTTCCATTTCTAAATAATTGAATGTACATTATTAGCTCATGAAATTATGAACCTTTTATAAATATAAATATAGAGTGTCACTTATCATAATGTTAAACATATTATTTCATAGAACTGTAAACTATAGCTTTTTGTGGATATATTTACATATAAATACTCTATAATGGTTTGTAAATAAAATATGAATTATCCAAAGTGTATCCCAAAGTATTTTCAATCCAGGTACACATTAATGATTGTTGTCATTGACTAGGTTATGTTGATTCAAGAACCGAACACCTGGTCAGAGTTTTTACCCCTAGGTTCATATGTCCAAGAATCACATCAACTTGTAGAATCCATATACAGATGTATTTCTAAGAAGAACCCCATAATATCTACCTTACCAAAATTATGAGATGTTCTTTGACACTTATCATAAAACCCTATCTTATGTTTATTTTCCTTAAACTATTTTTTCTAAATTTTTCTTCCAAGGTTACTCCCGAACCTTCCCTTACACCAACTGTAACACCCTCGGCCCATGAATCCTAGAGCCAGTTCATTTTTTTACATTGTCGTAGATAAAAGCTTCAAATCCAATTAGACATCATAGTTTATATGTTTTGGAAAAACAAATTAACTACATGATACCCATAATATCTTGGGAAAATAAAATAAGAACATCATTCATAATAAAATGAAAAAAACAAAACCATTGATGATCATTTTATAAAATATTCATCATAACCTATCGAAATAAAACGTAATATGTAACACCCTGAGATTTTATAAAAAATATTATTTTTAATTTCATTGATGTCTTGTGTTGTACGCTACACCAAAAGGATCTTTCAATACACGCATCCCTAACTTGGCTTACATTACACGTAATCGCGACCTTCCACGATAGCGTGTGTTGTACGCAATACCAAGTTTCACTAAACAACGATATGTTATGAAAATATTATTTAAACTATCCGTTATGAAGAGTAATAACCACTTTTTGAAATTTTATTTTTCAAAATGGACTTAATTTTTTGATTCGGAATATCAAAATTAGCCTAGGGTGATTTTTTGGTATTTTTCTGAAAACTTTCAATTTTTGATGAATAGTAAAAACACTTTGTTACTATTTAAAAACCGACTTTTTATATAAATAATTATTTATTTTATTTAAATTTATTTTTTGTTAAAATTGATACATAATACCTATATATGTTCAATTTAATTCATTAGAGTCATTTTTTAATAATTTTAGATATATAAAAATTTTATTGAACTTTTCACCGTCTTTCACCCACCTCGTTGAAGAGTTTGAAAATTTACATAAAACATAATTTTACCACATCTGTGGGTGGAATTTCAAATATCAGAGAGACATGGTTAATATCAAGGAGTAAAATGTGGTTCAATAAGATAAAAATAATTTTTGGTGAACAGTAACTTTTTACTATTATTTACCACGGTAAAAAGTAAATAGGGTAATTAAGGGTAAAAATGATATTATTATTACCCTAAAACATGTCCTATTTATATTTGATAAGTGTAATTCGACCAAGAAAAACCTTTGGAATAATATATTATCTTTTAGGTCCACTTGGAATAGATTAGGACATTTATTATTATTTTATTTAAAGAAAATTTAAATAGGTAAAATCAATGTTTAATAACTAAAACATTTTTAATATAAGAATATACAAAATATAAATTCGACTATAAATATTAAATAAAAATATAAAAATATTTCCTACATAATGGTATTTTATTTATAATTTTTAGACATTAAATATTTTAATTTATTTATGACACAATGATGATGCAGTAATTTCCTTATTAATGAAATATTACCATAATTGATGTTATAAATACCCAAATAAATTTAATTTTAGTCTTTTTTGAATTAAACTAATTTTATATGTTTATATGACATGTTATTATTGATTTAATTAACTTTTTTCGAACTAATCATGCTGTTTTGATTTTCACAAAAATCAATTACCAAATACTGTCAAAATTGACATAAAATAGTTTTTAAAATAAATATTCTATTATTAATTGTTATAATGTTCATAAAAATCAATGGTTTGGAAAAATTACTTATATAAGGTTATATATATTAATAATGAACCACTTTGGGTTGGTTTGGATTTTTATAGTAACTTTATTAACCATATAGTGTAAGACAACAAGAAGACACTGTAAATGTTTAATTAATTAACATAGAGTTAAATCTAAAAGATAAGGTTAAAATATTAACCTAAACTTGTCTAAAACCTATTGGTTGAGTGTATTTCTACCCATACTTACCTTAGCTTCGAAATAAATCAATTCGGAGATATGAAAAATTGAATATGACTTTATTATAAAATAATATTTTAAGTTTTCCTAAGGTGCCCCTCTCCTCCCTTATAAAAAGGGCGCCCTCCCCTCTTCTCTTCACACCCTTTTGAGCCTTGAAGATAGGAAAAAACCTGCCAATTCCTATTCCTAAACTCTCTAGTTATATCATAGAGGATTGTTTCTTCTCAAAAGACCAACTCTAGTGCCATAATAAGAAGTGTAAAATAGGTGTGTCGAGGAAGAGGTAATCTCTTCTAACGATTCATTCAAGATTATTTATTCTTCAACTTCTTCTCCTTTAGTTGTTTCATTATATAGTAATAACATCAGTATTACTTATATACTGATATTTTATTATAAATATTAAACAACCTCATTTCACATTCTATACATCCTACGGAAAAAGAAATCACCGCGCGTGCGTACGTACAGAATACCGTCTCCACGCCACGGTATAATCTGTTTTTCCACCACCACATTACCTGGATGGGTATAATGGTGTAAATAATATATATATATATATTATTATTATAACATCATACATATTCTATGAAATTATATCATCCACTCCAATTCCATTCACCAAATATGGGAACGATATCATCGATCGTGCGTATGTACGGATTACCGTCTCCACGAGGCGATGAGATTCATTTTCCATGTTAACAATTCAATAATGATTATATGGTATATATAATAAGTAATCATGAAATATATGACATAATAATGCTACTGGATTTATGTATATATATATATATGTATGTCACCTACGTAATTCCATTCAAGTCAATAAGAAAGGAAAACAGTGTTCATACGTACGTACGGTCTACCGTCTCCATGAATGGTGTATATCATACATCTATCAATTATATATATATATATATACTGAATATATATGATATATAAATCATGATTTACATTCTGGAAGAAATTAAATAATGATATACGTAATAATTATATCAAGAACAACAAATCGAAACATGTATGATAAATAAAACGATTTTACCCAAAACGCTCCATTAACATGGAATTTATAAAAGAACGGGTATTATAAAGTCATAATTGAACTATATATGATATCATAACAATGAATACGATTCTTTAATAATTAAATAACATTATTAAAATCATTATACAGAAGGTCCGGATACATACGAACCATATCAGACATAAGGTACGGGATAATTTTGCAAATCTCATTTTTATCCAAGACTGCTTATACGTAACTATTTACTGGGGTTATATTTTTCATCTATTCCCATAAAAAGTTTTCAATAATGTATTTTATATTCTTCCATGTATGTTTAATTTCATGTTTACCCCTATTTGACTTTTACTTTGTGTTATGGAAGGAATCTTTCTTTTGATTACCATACGAGGAACTTTTTGACTTTTCCGACTAAAGTACAAGATGAATGTTATTTTTAACTTATACAGCGTGAATGGATTTTTCGGTTTCATAATGACATATTTCAATAAAGTTTCCTCTCCAAAATTTTATTATTGTTTTCAAAAAAATAATTTTCTTTTATGATTTCATGGCATTTTGTGAAATAAAAAGGATTTCGAAGAAGAAAGGATATTTTCCTCAAGAATTCATTTAACATGTTTTATCAAAACCATTTTCCATCTAGGATGACATTATTTCATATGTGTATGTTTCAAGTATAATTTATCTATGATTTACATGGTTTTACTTATCTTATGATGAAATTATATCCATTTTTTTATATGTATTATGTTATGATGGGATGATGTTTATGAAACCCATTTTATTCATTGGGATATGATGAATGTTTTATGTTTATTTTGTGGCACAAGTAAGAATGATTTCATTATGAGATTTGTGTGACCTATATCTACCTCCAATTAATGGTGTAATGATTTATATCTCATGAGATAGACATGGCTGGAACGGTAAGTTAATCTGGTTCAGTGTTACAGGACTAAAACGAGGAGTGAACTCGATTCAGAAAAGGACTTTGTCCACTAATACAGTCTTGGCAGTAATGCCTTGGCTACTATGGAAATCATATCATGTGATTAATGGTTTTCCACAATTACATGTTTTATTCCCATTCCATTTTATCATGATTCATGTTCCCTTATGATATATGAATTGCGAAGATTCATGTCTTTTCTCAAGATTTTGATGTTTAGATTTTATGTTCAAGATTTTGAATTCAAATGTTTATGGATTGTTTTATGTTCCCTATGTTTACCCTTACTGAGAATTTGAGCTCAAAGTTTATATGTTTTCTTTTCTCTAGGATATAGAGAAAATTTTTAGGTAAGAAAACTAAAGGAGAAGATCTTTATGGGAGATGTTGAAGATCTATCACAACGATTAGAAGATTTTGTTCCGAGTTTCCAAAGATAATAAACTATTACGATCCTTGAGTGTTGGTTTTTATAATGTATTAAGTATTCCACAAAAGGAATGTAATGTCCATGTACGTCAGGATTTGGGTCTCTACAGTTGGTATCATAGGAAAGGTTTAGTTATCCTTTGGAAACTAGGATGCGAAAACATTAGTGAGATCCCTAGAGATATTTCTAAGGTATGTCTAGGGATGCCCCTAAGGTTAATTATAAGTATAGGTTATTGTCCTCGAATTACTGTATCAATCTTAGAAATATACCTAGGATTTTAGATATTTAAGGTACTTCCCCATTGTTATGTTGTTTTACCTAGCATGATTGTTGTCTCTCACACTATTCTTTTTGGGTTTTAGACGATGGATGGAACCCAAATGAACCGTGTTGATCAATGTAATGGACGATGCAGTGATTGTACTCCTGAACAAACCAATGTTATGGGAGATGGTGTGGAAAATCTTATTGCTATACTTAAACAAGCTATGAATAATTCTGGACTTCCAAATGAACAGAGAAGGGAACACTATTATATTGAGTCCTTCATAAGGAAACGTACACCATCTTTCAGTGGGTCTTCTGATCCACTTGTTGTTGAAAAATGGATCAATACCATTGAAAAGATATTTTCCATACTTCACTATTCAGAACATGAAAAATTCATTCTTCCTATTTACCGTTTAGAAGGTGAAGCAGATCAATGGTGGACTCTAATTAAGAATACAAGGCCCTAAGATTAAATTGAATCCATGGAATGGGATGAGTTCAAGAACTTATTTTTCAATAAGTACTTCCCTCATATTCTTTGAACAAACATAGAAAAGGATTTCCTTGAGCTTATTCAAAAGAATGATTAATTTTTATGTATATACGAAGCGAATAATACAAGGCTTGCAAGTTACGCATCTGGCTTTATCATCTAACCTGTAAGTAAAGTTGATCGATTATTTAGTGGCTTGAAACCAAGTCTTCGAAGGGCATTAGCTATAATAGACTTCAGTATATATGAAGAAATTTTTCATTGCGGTATCAAGGTAGAAATGGAATTTGGTGTTAGATATCCATCTCATGGTTTTTACAAGAAATGAAAGATGGAGTTCAAGGAGAAATATCAAAATAATGGTGAAAAGAAGATAAATGTTTTTTATGCTCAATGTGTTGAAAGAAGCATGGTGGAGATTGTATTAAAGGGACTAGAAAATGTTTTAAGTGTGGAAAATAAGTTCATCGAGCAACTGAGTGTCGAAGTAATGGAAAAAGGGTTGAAACTGATGTGAATATAGAAAAGACTGTAGAGAACGCACCACCAACACTTCAATGCTTCAAGTGCAAGGAAATGGGGGATTATGCTAATCAATGCCTTATTCCAAGGGTTAATGATGATCAACATGAGTAACCTCTTAAGGAAAAGGAAAAAAGGGAAGTCACATGCAATCACTATTATCAATGTTGAGTTTGACAACGATGTGGTGGAATGATTATGTGTTTATGTAAAGGGATTCCAAAATCATTTTGTGGAATCTCATTTATAGTATTGTGGATCATTGGAATATCTATGTAATTGTTTATTGTGCTTTTCAATAATTATATGGCACTGGTAACCATGAAAATTAAATCAAATATTTTTGAAAGCATATGATATGCGCATCAATAAGGGATAAGGAGATAATGAAATGTTTGATAAAATTAATGAGCTCATGACTAATATAAGGAAAAACTGATATCATGGTTTGAGTATATAGAATTTTTGAGATTTTGGGTTATGGAAAGAGTTGCCTTGTGGAATCATTCATGTTTTCACTATGGTTTAAGAGAATACATGATTAAGGTATTCACATGTTTGAAATGTGACCAACAAGATATATCGTATGATATATGGGGGATAAATGATCGTATTCACATGCTTGGTAGATGAAATTTCTAGTAATTTTTTTCTTTATACTATCAGCTTGGACAGAAGTATTTTGTATAAGCCTAAATATTGGAATGAATTAAGTTAGATATAAGATTGTATTTTTTTTCTATCTTATTGCAGGAATGTTATTATAATGTTGCTTTAGAAAAAGGGACAACCTGAAGGATGGGAGTCAACCCATCGTGTTGCACAAGGTTCTGGGAATCAAACCCACAACTGAAGTGCGACATGTCTTTATCACCTACCACTGGCCTATAGGAAGCCCCAGGTTAGTAGAAACTAGTTTTATTATATTAACCAGTATGATAGATGAAGTATAAGTCCATTTTTGGAATCATATACGATTAACCTCACCATAGATGGACTTATGGATATTTGATAACATTTGCTAACCTTTTGTTTGAGACATATGGAATGACCGATCATTCTATCAAATGATCTGCTAACACCTCATGAATGAAAAATTCAACTTCATTTCTTTAAGAGATGAAGTGGAAATTGTTCAAGGCACGAACAACGGTGAGATTATACCAAAATAAAGTAAGTATTTATTCTAATTCTTCAACTTTAGGGAAATAATCTTGAAAACCATAAATGTTGTCCTAGTGCACTTATATCCAATGATTCAGATGGTACCTTAGATCATCACAAATTTATGTCGTTCTGATAGTTGGATTTTTTATAGCAATGTTCTCTACCACTCACCATCAGAATATGATGGTTAGATTTCTCTTCCATATCCATATTTTCACATATGTTCTCCTATGTGGAAACCCAGTGATTAGTTAATTTGGGTAACCGTTGCATTTCATAAATTAGTTTTTAAAGATAAGTTTTGGTATTCCTTTTTACGATGTGGGTTTCTATTAAAGAAACTTTCGAGTAGTAAACCATTTATAACCCCGATGAATTTCAAGGGAGAAATTAATTTTAAGGGGGGTAGAATGTAACACCTCGAGATTTTATGAGAAATATTATTTTTAATTTCATTGATATCTTGTGTTGTACACTACACCAAAAGGAGCGTTCACTACACACATCCCTGACTTGTCTTGAATTACACGCAATCGCGACCTTCCACGATAGCGTGTGTTGTACGCAATACAGAGTTTCACTAAACAACGATATGTTATTATAATATTATATAAACTAGCCGTTATGAATAGAAATACCCACTTTTTAAAATTTTATTTTTCAAAATGGACTTCATTTTTGGATTTGGAATATCAAAATTAGCCTAGGGTGAATTTTTGGTATTTTTCTAAAAATGTTTAAATTTTGATGAACAGTGAAAACATTGGGTTACTATTTAAAAACTGACTTTTTATATAAAAATTATTTATTTTATTTAAATATATTTTAGGTAAAAATTTATACATAATACCTATATATGTTCAATGTAATTCATTGCAGTCATTTTATAAAAATTTTAGACATATAAAAATTTTATTTAACTTTTCACTGTCTTTTACCCACCTCTTATAAGAGTTTGAAATTTACATAAAACATAATTTTACAGCTTTTGTGAGTGGAATTTCGGAAATCCGAGAGACACGGTTAATATGAAGGATTAAAATTTGGTTCAATAAGATAAAAATAGTTTTTGGTGAATAGTATCTTTTTACTTTTTTTACCACGGTAAAAAGTAAATAGGGTAATTTAGGTAAAAATGATATGATTATTACCCTAACACATGTCCAAATTCTATTGGATAAGTGTAATTCGGACAAAAACAACCTTAGGAATAAAATATCACCCTTTAGGTCCACTTGGATTTGATTAGGACATTTATTATTATTTAATTTCAAGAAGAATTAAAATAGTTAAAATCAAATTGTAATAACAAAAAAAATTTAATATGCGGATATACAGAAGATAAATTCGACTACAAATATTAAATAAAAATATAAAAATATTTCCTAAATAATTGTATTTTATTTATAATTTTTAGACCTTAAATAATTTAATTTATTCATGACACAATGATGATGCAGTAATTACCTTATTAAAAAAATATTAACATAATTGTTGTTATAAATACCCAAATAAATTAAATTTTAGACTTTTTATGATTTTCAAAAAATTTATAGGTTAATATGACATATAAGTATTGATTTAATTAACTTTTTTCGAACTACTCATGCTTTTATGATTTTCACAAAAATCAATTACCAAATAGAGTCAAAATTGACATAAAATAGTTTTTAAAACAAATATTATATTATTAATTTTTATAATATTCCTAAAAATATAAAGATCAGCCAAATAACTTCTATAAGGTTATATATATTAATTATTAACCACTTGGGGTTCTTTTGGCTTTTTATAGTATGTTTATTAACAATATAGTGTAAGAAAACAAGAAGAAACAGTAAAAGTTAAATTATATAACTTAGAGTTAAATCTAAAAGAAGAGGTTAAAATAGTAACCTAAACTTGTCTAAAACCTATTGTTTTAAATTATTTCGACTCATACCCACCTTATCATTGAGATAAACAAATTCGGAGCTATGAAAAACCGAATATGACCATATTATAATATAATATTTTAAGTTTTCCTAAGGTGCCCCTCTCCTCCATTATAAAAAGGGCACCCCTTCCCCCTTCTCATCACACCCTTTTGAGCCTTGAATCTCGGAAAAAACCTGCCAAATCCTTTTCCAAAACTCTCTATTTATATCATATAGGTTCTGGTTTTCTCAAAATACCAACTCTAGTGCCCTAATAAGATGTTTAAAGGATGTGCGCCGAGGAAGAGGTAATCTCTTCTAACGATTCTTTCATGTTTCGTTTTTCTTCAACTTATTCTTATTTAGTAGATTCATTATAATTTAATAACATAAGTATTAATTATATACTTATATATTATTATAAATATTAAACAACCCAATTTCACATTCTATCCATCCTACAGAAAACGAAATCACCGTGCATGCGTATGTATGGAATACCGTCTCCACGCCGTGGTGTAATCTGTTTTTCCACCACCACCATACTTGGATGAGTATAATGGTGTAAAGAATAACTATATATGATTATTATAACATCAAACAGATACTAGGATATTATATCATCCACTCCAATTCCATTCAATAAATATGGGAACGATATCATCACTCGTGTGTACGTACGGATTATCGTCTCCACGATGCGATGAGATTCATTTTCCATGTTAACAATTCATGAATGATTATAAAGTATATATAATGAGTAATCATGAAATATATGAAAAAATAATGCTACTGGATTTATGTATATATATATATGTATGTCACCTACTTAATTCCATTCAAGTCATTAAGAAAGGAAAACATCTTTTATGCATATGTACGGTCTACCGTCTCCATGAACGGTGTATTTCATTTATCTATCTATTATATATTTATATATATATATATATATACTGAATATATATGATATATAAATCATGATTTACATTCTGGAAAAATTTAAATCATGATATAAGTAATAATAATGTCAGGAACGACAAATCGAAACACGTACGATAAATAAAACGATTTTACCCAAAATAGTGCTTTAACATGGAATTTATAAAAGAACGGTTATTATATAGTCATAATTGAACCTTATATGATATCATAACAATGAATATGATTCTTTAATAAGTCAATAACATTATTTAAATCATTATACAAGAGGTCCGGATACATACGAACCATATCGGACATAAGGTATGGGATAATTTTGCAATTCCCATTCTTATCCGAGATTGCTTATACGTAAATATTTATTGGGGTAATATTTTTCATCTATGCCCATAAAATGTTTTTCATAAATTATTTAATATCATTCCATGTATTTTTAATGTCATGTTTACCCCTCTTTGACTTTTAGTTTGTGTTATGGAAGGAATCTTTCTTTTGTTTACCATACGAGGAACTTTTTGACTTTTCTGACAAAAGTATGAGAAGAATGTTATTTTTAACTTATACGGCATGAATGGATTTTTACGGTTTCATAACGAATTATTTAAATGAAGCTTCCTCTACAAAAGTTAGGTCTATTTTGAGAAAAATACTTTTATTTTAATATTTCATGGCACTTTGTGAAAAGATAATGATTTTGAAGAAGAAAGGATATTTTCCTCATGAATTTATTTCAAGTGTTTTATCAAAACCATTTTCTATCTAAGAAGACATTATTTCATATGTGTATGTTTCAGTTATAATTTCTCTATGATTTAAATGGTTTTACTTATCTTATGATGAAATTATAGCCATTTTTTATATGGATTATGTTATGATGGGATGATTTTTATGAAACCCATTTTATTCTTTGGGTTATGATGAATGTTTTAAGCTTATTTTGTGGAACATGTAAGAGTGATTTCATTATGAGATGGGTGAGACCTATATCTCCCTCCAAATCATTGGGTAAAAATTTATATCTCATTAAATAGACATGGATGGAACTGTAAGTTAATCTGGTTCAGTGTTACAGGACTGAACTGAGGAGTGAACTCGATTCATAAGGGGACATTGTCAACTAAGATGGTCTTGGCAGTAATTCCTTCTCTACTATGGAAATAATATCATGTGATTAATGGTTTGCCACAATTACATTTTTTATTCCCAATCTATTTTATGATGATTTATGTTCCCTTATGATATATGGCTTGTGAAGATTCATGTCTTTGCTCAAGATTTTGATGTTTAGATTTTATGTTCAAGTTATTGCATTCAAATTTTTATGGATTGTTTTATGTTCTCTATGTTTACCATTAATGAGAATTTGAGATCACCCTTTATATGTTTTCTTTTCCCCAGGATTTAAATAAAAAAATTTGGTAATAAAAACAAAGGTGAAGATATTGATGGGAGATGTTGAATATCTTTCACAAGGATTAGAAGATTTTGTTCCGAGTTTACAAAGACACTAAACTATTACGATCCTTGAGTGTTGGTTTTTGTTATGTATTAAGTATTATGAAAAATTAATGTAATTTCCATGTATTTCAGGCTTTGGTTCCCTACAGTTGGTATCAGAGGAAATGTTTAATTATCCTTTGGAAACTAGGATGCGAAAACCTTTGTGAGATCCCTAGAGATATTTATAAGGTATGTCTAGGGATGTCCCTGAGGTTAATTATAAGTATAGTTTATAGTCCTTGAATTACTACAACGATCATAGAAATATACCTAAGATGTTAGATATTGAAGGTAGTTCCCCTTTATTATGTTGTTTTCCCTAGCATGATTTTTGTCTCTCACACTATTCCTTCTGGGTTTTAGACGATGGTTGTAACACGAAGGAACCATGTTGATCAATGTAATGGACGATGCAATGATTTTCCCCCTGAACAAACCAATGTTATGGGAGATGGAGTGAAAAATATTATTGATATACTTACACAAGCTATGAATCATTCTGGAATTCCAAATAAGCAGAGAAGGGAACACTATTCTATTGAGTCCTTCATGAGGAAATGTCCACCTTCTTTCAGTGGGTCTTCTGATCCACTTGTTGATGAATAATGGATTCGTACCATTGAAAAGATATTTTCCATACTTCTCGGAACATGAAAAAGTCATTCTGGCTATTTACCGTTTAAAAGGTAAAGCAGGTCAATGGTGGACTCTAATTAAGAATACAAGGCCCCGAGATGAAATTTAATCCATGGAATGGGATGACTTCAAGAACTTATTTTTGAATAATTACTTCCATCATATTCTTCGAACAAAGATGGAAAATGATTTCCTTGAGCTTAAGAAAAAGGATGATGAATCTTTTGGGGTATACAAAGAAAATTTTACAAGGCTTTCAAGGTATGCATCTGGCATTATCATCCAACCTAAAAGTAATGTTGATCGATTCTTCAGTGCATTAAAACCAAGTATTTGAAGGGAATTAGCTATATGAGACTTTAGTAGCTCTGAAGAAATTGTGTGTTGTGCTGTCAAGGAAGAAATGGAAGTTGGTGTTACATATCCATCTCATGGTTTTGAAAAGAAATGAAAGATGGCGTTCAAGGAGAAATCTCATAATAATGGTGAAAATAAGATAAATGTTTCTTTATGCTAAATTTGTGGAAATAATCATGGTGGAGATCATCTTAAAGGGACTACAAAATGTTTTAAGTGTGGAAAAGAAGGTCATCGATCAGCTGAGTGTCGAAGTAATGGAAAAAGGGTTGCTAATGATGTGAATAAAGAAAATACTGTAGAGAACGCACCACCAACACTTCAATGATTAAAGTGAAAGGAAATGGGGAATTATACTAATAAATGCCCTAATCCAAGGGTTAATGATGATCAACGTGAGCAACCTCTTAAGGAAAAGGAAACAAGGGAAGTCACATGCGATCACTGTTAGCAATGTTGAGTATGACAATGATGTGGTGGAATGATTATGTGTTTATGTAAAGGGATTCCAAAATAATGTTGTCGAATCTCATTTATAGTATTATGGAACATTGGAATATCTATGTAATGGTTTATTGTGGTTTTCGAAAATTATATAGTGCCGGTAACCATGAAAAGGGAATCAAATATTTTGGAAAGCAGATGATAGGCACATAAAGAAGGTATAAGGACATAATGAAATGTTTGATAGTATTAATGAGCTCATGACTAATATAAGGAAGAAGTGATATCATGGTTTGAGTATATAGAATTTTTGGGATTTTGGTTTAAGGAAAGAGTTGCCTTGTGGCAGCATTCATGTTTTCACTATGGTTTAAGAGAATACATGATTAAGGTATTCACATGTTTGAAATGTGACCAACAAGATATATCGTATGATATATGGGGGATAAATGATGGTATTCACATTCTCAGTAAATGACATTTCTAGTAATTGTTTTCATTATACTATGATATTGGACAAAAGTATTTTGTATAAGCCAAAATATTGGAATCAATTAAGTTAGATATAAGATAGTATTTTTTTCTATTTTATTACAGGAATGATATTAAAATGTAGTTTTAGAAAAAGGGACAACCTGCAGGGTGGGAGACAACCCGTCACGTCGGACAAGGTTGTGGGAATCGAACCCACAACAGATGTGTGACAGGTCTTTATCACCACCACTGGCCTAAAAGAAGTCCATGGTTAGTAGAAAAATGTTTTATTATATTAAGAAGTATGATAGATGAAGTATAAGTCCATTTTTGGAATCATATACGATTAACCTCACCATAGATGGACTTATGTATATTTGATAACCTTTTCTAACCTTTTGTTTGAGACATATGGAATGACCCATCATTTTATAACATGATCTTCTAACACCTCACGAATGAAAAATTCAACTTCATTTTTTTAAGAAATGAGGAGGAAATTGTTCAAGGTACGAACAACAGTGAGATTATACTGAAATAAAGTAAGTATTTCTTCTAATTCTTCAACTTTAGGGAAATGATCCTGAAAACCAAAAATGTTGTCCTAGTGCACTTATATCCGATGAATCAGATGGTACCTTAGATAATTAAAAATTTATGGCTTTGTGATTGTTGGATTTTTCATAGCAATGTTCTGTACCACTCACCATCAGAAAATGATGGTCAGATTTCTCTTCCATATCCATATTTTCACCTATGTTCTCTTATATGGAAACCCGATGATTAATTATTTTGGGCAACTGTTACGTTTTATACATTAGTTTTTTAAGATAAGTTTTGGTATTCCTTTTTACGATGTGGGTTTCTATTAAAGATACTTTCGATTAGTAAACCATTTCTATCCCCGACGAATTTGGAGGGTGAAATTCATTTTAAGGGGGGTAGAATGTAACACCCCGAGATTTTATGAAAAATATTTCTTTTAATTTCATTGATGTCTTTTGTTGTATACTACACCAAAATGAGCTTGCACTACATGCATCCCTGACTTGGCTTGCATTACACGAAATCGTAACCTTCCAGGATAGCGTGTGTTGTACGCAATACCGAGTTTCACTAAACAACGATATGTGATTAAAATATTATATAAACTAGCCGTTATGAACAGTAATACCCACTTTTTGAAATTTTATTTTTCAAAATGGACATCATTTTTGGATATATAATATCAAAATTATCCTAGGGTGAATTTTTGGTATTTTTCTGAAAACTTTCAATTTTTGATGAATAGTGAAAACAGTGGGTTACTATTTAAAACCCGACTTTTTATATAAATAATTGTTTATTTTATTTAAATTTAATTTAGGTAAAAATTGATACATAATACATATATAAGTTCAATTTAATTCATTGAAGTCATTTTATAATAATTTTAGACATATAAAAATTTTATTGAACTTTTCACCGTCTTTTACCCACCTCCTATGAGAGTTTGAAAATTTACATAAAACTTAATTTTACCGCTTCTGTGAGTGGAATTTCTAAAATCAGAGAGACACGGCTAATATCAAGGAGTAAAATGTGGTTTAATAAGATAAAAATATTTTTGGGGGAATAGTAACTTTTTACTATTATTTTAGCACGGTAAAAAGTAAATTGGGTAATTAAGGGTAGAAATGATATTACTATTACCCAAACACATGTCCTAATTCTATTGGATAAGTTTAATTCGACCTAAAACAACCTTAGGAATAAAATATCACCCTTTAGGTCCACTACGATTAGATTAGGACATTTATTATTATTTTATTTAAAGAAGAATTAAAATAGTTAAAATCAAAGTTTAATAACTAAAACATTTTTAATATAGGGTTATACATAATATAAATTTGAATATAAATATTAAATATAAATAGAAAAATATTTCCTACATAAGGGTATTTTATTTATAATTTTTAGACATTAAGTAATTTAATTTATTTATGACACAATAATGATGCAGTAATTACATTATTAATGAAATATTAACATAATTGATGTTATAAATACCCAAATAAATGTAATTTTAGACTTTTTATGAATTCCAATAATTTTATAGGTTAATATGAAATGTTATTATTTATTTAATTAACTTTTTTTGAACTAATCATGCTTTTATTATTTTCACAAAAATCAATTACCAAATAGTGTCAAAATTGACATAAAATAGTTTTTAAAACAAATATTATATTATTAATTGTTATAATATTCCTAAAAATATATGGTTCGTCCAAATGACATAGATAAGGTTATATATATACATAATGAATCACTTGGGGTTCTTTTGTCTTGTTATAGTATGTTTATTAACCATATAGTGTAAGAAAACAAGAGGACACGGTAAAAGATAAATTATTTAACTTATAGTTAAATAAATGAAGATAAGGTTTAAATAGAAACCTAAACTTGTCTAAAACCTATTGGTGGAGAGGCTTTATACCCATACCCACCTTAGATTAAAAATAAATAAATTTGGAGCTATGAAAAACCTAATATGACTTTATTATAAAATAATATTTTAAGTTTTCCTAAGGTGCCCCTCTCCTCCCTTATAAAAAGGGCACCACTTCCCTCTTCTCATAACACCCTTTTGAGCCTTGAAGATCGGCCAAACCCTGCCAATTCATCTTCCCAACCTCTCTAGTTATATCATAGAGGTTATGGTCTTCTCAAAAGACCAACTCTAGTGCACTAATAAGAAGTTTAAAGGAGGTGCGCCGAGGAAGAGGTAATCTCTTCTAACGATTCTTTCAAGTTTCTTTATTCTTAAACTTATTCTTATTTAGTTGTTTCATTATATGTTAATAACATTATTATTACTTATATACTTATTTTTTATTATAAATATGAAACAACACCATTTCACATTCTATCCATCCTACAGAAAACGATATCACCGCGTGTGCGTACGTACAGAATATCATCTCCACGCCGTGGTGTAATCTGTTTTTCAACCACCACCTTACTTGGATGGGTATAATGTTGTAAAGAATAACTATATATGATTACTATAATATCATGATGATTCTATTATATTCTATCATCCACTCAAATTCCATTCAATAAATATGGGAATGATATCATTGCCCGTGCATACGTACAAGAAGAATGTTATTTTTAACTTATACAGAGTGAATAGATTTTTACGGTTTCATAACGACTTATTTCAATGAAGTTTCCTCTGAAATATTTTATAAGTATTTTCAAAAAAATACTTTTCTTTTATGATTTCATGTAATTTTTTGAAAAGAAAATTATTTTGATGAAGAAGGGATATTTTCCTCAAGAATTTATTTCAAGTGTTTTATCAAAACCATTTTCCGTCTAAGATAACTTTATTTCATGTGTATGTTTCAAGTATAATGTCTCTATTATTTACATGGTTTTACTTATCTTATGATGAAATTATATCCATTTGTTTTATATGGATTATGTTGTGATGGGTTCATGTTTATGAAACCCATTTCATTCTTTGGGATATGATGAATGTTTTAAGTTTATTTTGTAGCAAAAGTAAGAATGATTTCATTATGAGATGGGTGGAACCTATATCTCCCTACAATGCATTGGGTAAAGATTTTTATCTCCTGATATAGACATGGCTGGAACGGTAAGTTAATCTGGTTCAGTGTTACAGTACTGAAATGGGGAGTGAACTCTATTCAGAAAGGAACTTTTTCCACTAAGATGGTCTTGGCAGTAATGCCTTGGCTACTATGGAAATCATATCATGTGATTAATTTTTTGAAAAATTACATGTTTTATTCCCATGCTATTTTATCATGATTGATGTTCCCTTATGATATATAACTTATAAAGATTCATGTCTTTTCTCAAGATTTTTATGTTTAGATTTTATGTTCAAGTTTTTGCATTCAAATGTTTATGGATGGTTTTATGTTCTCTATGTTTACCCTTACTGAGCATTTGAGCTCACCCTCTATATGGTTTATTTTTCCTAGGATATCATGAAACGTTTTAGGGAAGAAAACCAAAGGGTAAGATCTTTATGGGAGATGTTGAAGATCTTTCACAACGATTAGAATATTTTGTTCCGAGTTTCCAAAGACACTATACTATTACGATCCTTGAGTGTTGGTTTTTGTTATGTATTAAGTATTACGCAAAAGTAATGTAATGTCCATGTACGTTAGCCTTTGGGTCTCTACATAATATGGGTGCGCTAAAATAAAAATTAATTGTAAGTATAGTGGAATGAATAATGGGTTGATGATATTTAATAAACATAGAAATGAAAAAAATGATAACATATACCATTCCAAAAAATACATAAGCTAATTTCAATATGGAATGGTATAAAACTGAAACAAATTACATTTAATCAAAAAACTATAAGTAGAATTCACTCATAGATATTTCAACACAGAAATTTCATCGACAAATAATAACTGAATATGAATTAGGGAAATTCTTAATAATTGGATTCCATGTTTTCTAGGTAGATAGTACCTTTACCGTGAAGATTTATTCTCAATATAGTTTAAACTAATTTTATTTGGAAAACATATTTGTCTCATGAGACAAGAGATACATCGAGGGGATATATATAACAGGGCCCCAGCAGTGTTATATTTGTCTAAATAAGTTCTCATTTAAAAAATAATCTATTTATCTCATGAACAATATGGATTATGAAATTTCCATGTTGAATAAATGATATGGACTAATAGATAATTCCCTAGTTAATAAAATAACTATCGAAATGAAAACTGTTTTGAAAATGGTATACGTTTTAGGGAATAATAATATACATTGCATAAAATATGAATATTTAATAAAAAATTAATGTACCATAAAATGTGTCATAATAAATTAATTCTCTAAATATAAATTTAACAATCATAAAATAAATTGGTCTATAAAAGTTAATCATCATAGACATTCATCAAGAAAATAATGTTTAATCATTCAAAAGTGTCTCATACCACTTGGAATCATTCGAATTATAATCCCCATGAAGGAGTAACATTAAATTAAAATTAAAATATCTTGGGAATAAGGATATTCATGATATAACATGTCAATGGAAAGTATATACACCGTATATAAAATATAATTTGTGCATAATAAAAAATAATCCTTTGTGGAATGTAAATTGAGACGAAATTCCTTACCTTGAGTCCAATTTATCACATTTATATTTATATTCTTTAATAATAAACTTATTTTAATTATTTACATTATTAATAACATTTTAATATTTTTTATTTCTTTTATATCACATAATACATTGTTTCATACCACATCTTAGGTAGTTATGTCTACTTTAGGCATTTTTGACCAAATTCAGTTTATATGTCAAGAACGACTATGGTATGTTATCTATGGTCAAAGGGGTCATTATATATACATATAAATAATAATAATAAATATATAATTATCATATTTATATATAAATTCTTCTTGTAATTCCAATAATAAAATATGGTTATGAAAAATGATCCGACCTTACAATTATAAATGTAGTAGGTAGTACGTACGCATGGGTAATGTTCCCATTTTACATTAATCGTTATAGAATGAATGTAAGAAAAAATATATATTAAAATAATTATAATTATATTATAAATTACATTTTATTTAATAATATATACTTATATATATAATTATTATGATTTAGAAAGAATTATATCATGTCGGTGAGGCAGTAGTCCACACGTCCCAGACCGATTTTATCACTTTTTAGTTTATGTTAAAAGGATAATAAATAAAATGATGTATTATATTTCCAGAAGGATAATTAGGTAATTAATATAATAATTATTTAATTTATTTAAAAAAATTAATTGAAACCATCTTTTTTATGTTTAATGTATAGTGTGAACAAGTCACATCGTTTTGACGAGGCGGTAGTCTACGCTTCCCCAGACGATGTTATCGTATTTAGAAAAAGTATAAATCACAAGGATATGTGTTGTATAAAAACTATATATGCCCAAATAATTTATAAATATTATTTATATAAATATATAATTCTCCCACCATAATTACCAACTATGTGTGGTTGTAAAGGAAAAATGAACGACATCATTTTGGGTGGAGGTATTTCGTCTTCAACAGAAACGGTAAGTTAATTAACTATTAGATGAATGTGTGTGTATGTATATGTTGAACCCATAATATTTAAAGATATTAGTATATATATTATAATTATATTCAGATATAACAATTAAATACTAAAATTTTACTATGTGGAGAAATAAAATAATACTGAAGAGCATTAAGAAGGATGTTCCCTCTTCCTTGGGTAACTCATTTTGGTTTGCACCCAAGGGATTTATTGGATGGATTTATTCAATAGTTGATGATTCACAGTTGAGGTGAGGTATTTTGAGTTCATATTAGGATATATATTTGTTGATACAAATTTTCTTAAGTGGTGTGGGGATGTTATAGAGGTGAGTGCCTTTTTATGTTAGAGCGAAATAACACACTTATTTTTTTAAAAGAATTGTGTGTTACCCAAGTATTACATATTCCCAAACTGTCCAAACGAAAAATTATATAACCTTATAGGATTATTCATATAAATATGTACATAAAATATTTTTTTACGAGGTTATAGTTCATTTTTTTCCTTAATATTAAGTATTACACCCTTGTTAAAAATAATTTTACCTTAATCTATGTAATTTATTTTAATTAAATTCACAAATGTTTTTGGGTAAAAAAAATTCTTAACTTATTATACTATATAGATTATTATTAATTTAAATATTGAATACATTATTAAAAATTACCACCATAGAATTGGAAAAAATTAATTTAAATTTAAGACCACGGACGAGACGACAATGCAGGTTTCTAACATAAAAATGTTCTGTAGGTTGATAAGAATTTATATTAAATTTTAAAGTGAAATTGATTCCAATGACCTATATTATATGAAATTTTATAATATTAAACTAATTAAACTTTAATATAATTTAAAAATATAATTTATCATTATTATTATATTCTAAGAAATATAAATTTTGAAATAAAATTCGTTATTGTTTTCTATTCAGGAAAAAATGAAACTTCACAGAACAATACCAAAAATTTACCCTATCAAAATTTTATTTTTCATACTAAAAAAATGAATTTAATTTTTAAATGTAAAATTTATAGAAGTTCCAAAGATTATATTTAATATTTTTTCTCCATTAAAAGGAGATAAAACTACTTTTATAAAAATATTGGTTTTTATGTGTAATATTGTATGTGTTCTCATATTATTACTATAAGATAAGTTAGATGAATAGAAAAAAATAGTTTATTTAATATAAAAAATATAAATTTAATTAATATAATTCACTAATATTAATACATTTATCATATTAATATAAATATCTTTTTGAACATAAAAATAATCTTTTGTAAAATCATTCCCTTTATACTCATTTAGTTTTTATATTCATTTCAAATTAATTTTTGACCATTGAATTCAACCATATATTTTTTTCTATTCAGTAAATCATTCCATTTTTTTTGAGTTTATTATTTTTTTCTATTCAGTAAATATTGGTCTTTGGTGTTACGTAAGATATCAAGGAATGTCAGACTTGAGTGTATTGAATGGTAACCTCATTGTTCCATGTAGACAAATCTAAACAATAAGTTTCATGTAACATAATATTAAAATGGAGTTTCGTATAATGAAATCTATGAATAAGAATTTAATTTATTCTAAAAGGAAAATATTGTAAATTCATGGGTGGTACATTCTTAGTGATTGGTAGCATACATTGGAAGTTATTAGAGAAAACATATGGAAAGAAAGATATATAAAAATATGTTAAATAAATAATTCCACAAAACTAATCTCAAATTAACAACCATTATTGATTAAATATTGATGCAATTCATAATTATTAATTTCAAAAATTTAACATCAATACATCAACCAATAAATCATACATACTAATTAGGCCTCAACCAAAACATATTAAACACTTTGGTAAGAATAAACTAAATACACATACTAGTTCTTCTCAAGAGTCTTGTATATTCATGTAGGGTTTATCTAATATTTTTCCCCACCCACCTATTACTATGTCCACTACATTCACCATATTTTATAATTTAATAAAAACCCAATACATAATCAATCTGACTTATCATTTAATATGTATATGTATTGAATCAATAATACTAAATGTCTGTATTTCCCCAGTATATAATAAAAATTCCATTGTATTCAATAATCATTACTATATTTATAACATTTATGGAGATTTTCAATGTTTCTTAAACAATAAATGAGATATCATTTTTAGAAAATACACCAAATACGACTTATATAAAATTGAGATTCTACACCATATAGTGTAACAAGTGTGTGGATAATACATTACAACAAAAATCAGGCATGAAGAAGACCATAAATTCATCATAAATGTATTAATTTCATAAATTATGAGTCTTTTGGATAATATAAATTAAAATCTAACCGAATCATTTAAAACAATATTTCGTTTATATATTCAGTAACCTTTTTTCAAAAATAATGTTTAAAGTCATTATTAAAAAAATTATTTTATTTAAAGGATAAATTTAAAAAAAACATTTAATTTTTTTTTTAATTTAATATTGAATATAATATATAATTTTTTATGAAAATATAGGGTGAAAGGAAAAAATATAGCTTAGTGGAATGAAATCCATTTTCAAAAAATTTTATGAAAATAATATCCTTTTATTCCGAAAATTATAAAGAATAATGGAAATATAAAATTATGTTCATAAATATAATAAACTCTAATGTAATACTAATAATAAATGATTTCCCATATGATTGGAAGATCTATTCATAAAACAATGTTTAAAAATTTAATCATTTTATACATTGATATGGAATGTCAAGAATAACATATTTAGAAAAAAACATCCCATTAAAACATGTGAATATAAAGTAAAGGTTAAGAGATAATAACCTTAATAAATCATTTATGTATAGAAATAAAATATATTAAAATAAAATTATTAATATGGTATGGGAGAGAGGGTTTATTATCAAATAGTGGAAATAATTTTTGGTTTTATCCAAAACATTCTTTCAATTTATTTTAGTTCTGAATAAAGTGAATATGAAAATAAGACATCATAACCCTTTAAAAATCAATTGTAGAATAAACTAGATGGGATTTATTAGAGTAATAACATATAAACAACTTAATTTAAATTTAAACATATGTAATCACAATAAAATTTAGATTATAATTTAAACATTATCGATTTTAAAAAACTAAATCAAAACCTTTTGAAAGCGATGAATTTTAATGAAACATAAATTATAATGATTAGTTAGTGGGTCATGATATAATATTTCACATAGGTGAAATATAAACTATAAAATTAAAACATATGAATAACTTAAAACATTTCTCAAAAAATGAATATTGATATGATATTCCCTTACCATGTCACTTACAAGTGAATTAAGGGTACATAAAGGAGGGGATTATGTGAAATAGTTATATATCCACAAGAGGAAATATTAAATAAAACAAAAAACCAGAGGTCATAACACATGTAATATTTTCATAACCTAGTTAATGAAAAATGTGAACAACCTAATGAAAGGAAATTGAGTTAATAATCTCCATACACAGGATTCCTTCTTTTTCAGAAGAACTCTAACTACAGGTTTCTTGTTTTTTTGGAAGTGGTTGATGGGGCATGCCCAACTCATATTTTTTTTCATAATTGATGATTAATCATAGAATTAAAATATGAAGAATGTCTTGATCAATGTAATTGAATAAAATAATATGGTAAATATATATACATAGGAACCAAATCATATGATGATGTCATTTTATTTATAATTAATTTAAGCAAATAAAGAATTACATTGTGATAATTTTTTTATTTGTTAGTGGATCTAAAAATGTGTCTAAGTCATTTCATCATTGTTTTTTATGAATCCATAGTAGATTCCCACTAATAGTGATCCATACATGTTCCATGAACCTTGAAGCATCGTCGTGGGAATCTCTTTGGGCAAGCACAACAAATCCTAATGGTTTCGTCGTTCACAGTTGGTCACCTCAAGAATCGACTCGTGGAAGGGTTCTCTTCGATCTATTTAGAATTGAGATTGGTTGTAGAGAAGAAGCACTTTAAATTCTTATAAGAGTTCATGGAGAGGGATCTATCATGGTATTTCAGTATATTCTATTGAGATATTCTCTTACACAAAAAAATTGGTACACTAAATAATATATAATAACTGTGTTTATATACAACTAGCAGTAGTAAAAAATGATTTCATGTGCATCAAATATTATTTTCATAATCCCTACAGACCCTATGTCTATAATAATAACATTATTATTTAATTACATAAGTTATACTCATGAACTAAATTAAATAGTATTTTAAAAAACAATATTCAATATATAATATTTCTCACAAGACCATTAAAATCAGTCATCAATTCCTCCACAATATTTATCGAGGCTTGAATAATTACTATTTATTTAATAAATAAATATCACAACAGTATTATCTAATAAATAAATAAATATTATATTCACTCAATATAAAATATATAACTATAAAAATATATTTTCATAAAATTAACACAAATAACACATGAAAGAATATATGTGATCAATAAAATATGAATAATTATTAAACCATATACAGAGATAAAATCTATTCAACTTATTAAAAAATATTCCTTTAACTACTATTTTAGATATATTTTATTTGTTACCCTCTAGGGATATTTCTCAGTGGAATTAGGTGAATTCTAATCACATCCAATGTTAGTGTCTAGAAACATTCCAAAGAAACCATAGAAAAACATTTTAATTCCATAATGAAATAATACCCCATACAACAGTTTAATGTATAATATATTCCCTTTATCTTGATATCTGTAGTCAAGTACGTTTTATGCTAATTCCATAAACATATGTTCTATATGTCTCTTTCTTTAACTTTTTTGGAAATCAAACATGCCTATTGAACACAATGTCCAGGGAATAATTTAGGCTATAACATTTCCATCAAAAGTAAATATATATCAACATCAACTAAAAAATAAGGGGTAAATATTTTCTCACATTATTCATTAATGATATATTACTTTTAGATCACCTAATATATCCTACTGTATCAATAAAATATGTTATCAAATGATTTTTCAATACATAAAAAAATTACATATAATACTCATTAAAAATAATCTTCACGTGTAAGGATTAATACACACATTCGCACATAGAAACATCTAATGACACGTTTAATTGGTGATTTCCGACTAGCGGATCTCATTCTCATAATTTCAGACATTTCAAATAATCAAGGTAATACACTTAAGACATTTCCATGTACTATGTTACAAAAAATAAGATTAATTATGTGATAAAAAATTTACTAATATTCAAAACATTTAATACACATTATCATAAAGTACACAGATGTTGGTTCTTGAGCACCAACTCCAACAGACACCAACCTGCACTAGACCCAACAACTCATAACCCTCATCTCTCTAGCTCTCACTTGACACTCATTCTTCTATTATATTGGCCTTTATTAAAGAAGATCACAATGTTTCCTTTTATGGTATCTTTTATTAAAATAACTTCACACATATAAGAAAAACCCATCAAGAGATGATACTTTTGAAGTATGTTCTTTTTTCAATGATGAGACCCTATCTCTTATGAAAGATCCTTTGTTGTATTATTATCACAACAAAATGTGATATGGAACTTATTGTTAGGTACCACATCCTGTCCCATGGATTTTTTTTATATCCAAATGGCTACCATGGTTGCATCAAAAGCCTCTATATACTTAGACTCTAATGTAGAATCAACGAAAACTGGATGGTTTGACCTCTTCTAACTTACATGTCTAGAATTGAGAAATAAAATCTATGTTGAAGTTATATTAGATCATTCAGATCTTTTTGAAAACTAGCTTCATTATAACCCATAAAAACTGGCTTCTCATCTTCTCAATACATCGGGAATATATGCCCAGTTCTTCTAATATGCTTAATGATATCTTTAAAAGTGGACCAATGTTGTTCTCTTATGTCATATTGATATTTTTCCACCATGATAAACAGATAGGAAAAATAATTTATAGTATATAACAATGATTAAATGATTGGTCTTATTAGTTAATTTAATGGAATATTAAACATCTCCAATTTCTATTATTATTTGTTATGACATGTTTTCTTAGAAATTTGTTTACCACGTGACACGTGAACTAGTCTCCTCTAGGATTGTTCGATAATAAATCTTTTTACTCTATTGTCAATGTATATATCTTCACATATTTTTAGTATCATATTGGATTTATCATTAATGATCATGATCTCTATAAAATAGGAATCTTCATATAATTCCATTATAGAAAAACACTTGTTTAACTAGTCCTTAAATTACAAAAGAAATCATCATCATTTACAAAAAATAATATATCATAAAAATTAACAATATGATAATAAAATCATTCCCCCTAAACCTCTAATAATCACATGGGTTTCATTCATTATTAACGAAACCAAATTCATATATAATTTTATTGAATTGAATGATCCACGACCTATATGAATTATTCAATCCAAAAATGGATCTATACAACATTAATATCCTTTTAGAAACATGTGGAGTAAAATGGAATTTTTTTTCACATGTAGACATTTTCTTGAAGTTACCGTAATAGAAATATTTTTGACATCAATATGATAAAATGCATAGTCTTGTAAATATCTTATATAAAGTATAATTTTATGGATTTAAACATGGAAATGGGTGAAGAAAATTAATCATAGTCAATTCCTTGAAACTATTAAAATAATATATCCACTAAACTTTATTTACTATGTTTAACATTACCTTTCATGTCTATATTCTTTTGGATACCAATTTTTAACCTATCTGACATAAATCATCAATTCCATCACCCATAACAAAAAATAGTATATGATAGATGGAATACATTTTAAAATTCATGTATTATTTTCATATTACATCTTATGAGATCTATGTTATAGGTTATCCATTTTCATCCAATTATGAATCATAGTATTTGGTTAATAGAAAACCAAGACTCATTCTTTATCTTACCTCTCTAGTATTCCTACACTGTACTTGTGTTTCTGGAACTACATCTTCCTTGACTACCTGTGTAATATGTTCTAATACTATCTCTTTTGTATCATGAGCATCAACTTCATCAAAGTCAATATTTCTCCCACAAACATCTTTGAGGGTGTCCTACCTCCCATGAAATATGGGGTTTCTGGTGATAGTCACAATTTTATATTAGAAATTATATAGGTATTTTCCCTTTTCTTCTTTAATATACAATATAAATATACACTTTGTGCCATGGTTTATAAAATGTTGCTTTAAAAGGACTTGGAAAACACATTGAAACCTCATATATGTTTATGTAAATAATAATTCATTAGTTTCACTCCATAACATGATGTGAATTCCATTTATCTATTCAGTTGGTACTCAGTTTAGTATGTATTCCATATTTTGTAATACATATCCCTAAATAGATTATAAAATATTTTCATGACCCATCATTCACCTTACCATATCATGTAAGGTACAGATCCTCCTTTCACAAACACCATTCCATCATGGTTTTTATAGAATAGTGAGTTGATAAAGGATTTTAAACTCCCATAAAATGTCGATAAACTTTTGGTTAATATTTTCACCACCTCAATACAACCTAAGATTATTTATCTTCTTTCCATATCAATTCCCTAATTCATTTTTTAAATAATTGAAATTATAAAAGGAATCATAATTATACCTCATTAAGTATAGATATCCACACTTACTCGATTCATCAATAAAATTATTAAGTAAAAATAAAAACCTATAACATCTACTATAAATGGACTACACACATAATTGTGTAAAAATCCTGAAATATCTGTGGCCCTTTAACCGAGTCAACTGAATGGGAGTTTGGTTATTTTTCATTGTAAATAAAAATTAAATATTCCTAGTGGATTCATCATAATAGTAACTGAAAAAAATATTGATAGGGATTTGTCAAATTATTCTCATTTACATAACCAAGATGTTGATGCCCTATCTAGGTGTTATATGAGTCGTGGTAATAAGATCTGTAATCTATTTCCAATAATTCTTTTCTTAATTTAATAAATAAAGTTCCTTAATTAAATTTAGTGTACCATAACATATGTAGTATTTATAAAAGAAATAAATTTTGTTTCCTAATTATAAAATAAAACCCTTTGTATATAGAAAACATATAGAAATTTTGTTTTTTAAAATTGTTAATACATAATAATAATATCATAAAATCAATATCATTTTTATTTGAAATTAAAGGTGGTAGTATCCAATGGCTAGAGAATCCATCCTCACACCATTAGAATATAATAAATCTACCTATCATCTGGAGATATTTGAGAATTTTCTTGATTCTTTCATTTTGATATAGATATGAGAAAAAAATATTTATCTAAACTCCTATGTGTAGATATTTAAGGTTTACAACTGATATTTTATGCACTTTTAGATTTCCCTTGACTCTATGTGCAGTTATTCATATAGTGGCCTAGCTTACTATATTAAATACATACTTCTTCCTTTCCCTTAATATCCTCTGGATTTTTCTCTTTTTTGAAGGATTGTGCTCAGGAACATTTGACTTCTTATGAGCCTTTTTTCCCTTCACCTTGTTTATCAATTTCTTATTCTCCATATGGGCCATGGGGTTTTCACACCCCTTTTACTTCTACACTTGGACATTAAAAAAATATGTTATGAAAGAATCATCTGATTTTTAACCATGTTATGATTAAGAATTAAACTTTAAAATGACTTATGTAGTGAATAAATTATGATATCTGTGTGAAAATAATCAAGAAATTTAATCCCTATGATGTATATGTCTTAAATATGACCAATAATATTAAATACATGAGACCTAGATGGGGATAAATCTCTGATATTTTTTTCAACTGATATATGGAAATCTCATATATATCTTATATCACCAACTCTTGATAGAGATCCCAAAGATGAGACACTGTGCTATATGCATCCATTTTCTTGACTCATCCCTCGGGGCATGTTCTATGACTACCCCAAACCTGTATTCCATAGTACATGGGCTATTAACTGTCATCGAAAAGGAATATCCCAAAAAGGGAGGCATTTCCTTTAAACCTGTACACACAATGATAAACAATACTGCACAATGACAACCAAAAAAGAAAATAAAGTAGTAAAACCACCACAAAGTGTCACTACTGAGATTAAAATATGTTAATTGGAAGTAAATGAGCCAGAATACTGGCCCACCTAAAAGGAATGTACAAAAAAATTTGTACAAGCTCTGGAGGTTGTCCGCCAAGGATCCTACCTGAAGGGTACATATATCTCTCTATCGGAGGTCACTACAGCACAACACATATATCAATACAACTAAAAGAACCATCTATTCTTGGCTCACCAAAGTCCCTATCAAAGCTACCCTTTATCTGAACAAGACACAACATGTGTGAGGATGCCTATGTAGTTGCGAGTATAACAATACATAGTAGGGACCCTGAGACCCCCGAAAGTCTCTTAGTAATCCCCAATGAAAAAAACCAAGAAGAAAACTGCACATAGGTAATACCACCAAGAAGGATCTAAAACACATTTCTCAAAGTAGAAGACACATCTCACAACAGGTATAACATAATTACAAAAGTAAAGATTATTAGTCGTAAATCTATATCATCTTAATCTATTGAGAGACTCCACTACTGATCTATATAGGGTTTCATGGTGCTGACCCAAATATAATTTCATGGTGACGACCAACACAGGTTTTCTAGGTGCTTACCCACATAGGTTCTCTAGGTTCTGACCCATACAGGATCTCTATGTGTTGACCAACATAGGATTGCTATTCATTTTTCACATCACAGCTAGCCAATGGATTCCAGCACATAAGGAACTTGATTCTAGGAGGATTATCTCCTCAAGACATCGATCATACATCAACATCCATGAATTACCACATAGAGTAACCCTAAAGGACCCTCTCATTGTAAGGGTCCCATTGAAAAAGTTGGTGCATCGAACGAACTATCGATCTGTAAGATATGGTCATTTTTTGTAAAAATGGTCTCGTTGGATTCGAGTCTGATCCAACCATTGTCACATTAGAAATTCATATAAGACTCTAATAGAGTATCTCGTAGAATAGGTCTAGTCACTAGGGCCCCAACACCACTGATAGTGCATCAATCAGACACCTGATTTGAGAGATACAGGCGTTTTAGTGAAACGAGGGCCGGTTAGGTCTGGGTCCAGTCCGACCCGGTTGAACTGAACTGACCCGACCCAACCCAGTCCCGCCAAGGCCCAGCCTATTGGGTAGTGGGTCCAACCTAGTAGCGCGGGTCTAGCCTGGTAGGGTGGGTCAGTCCCACGGATTTTCCCGATCCCCCAGAGGTGAACCGACCTTCGGCCAAGCTGGAAGGTGGCTGGAAGCGACATCCTGTTATTCTAAATCCACGGTAGACTGACTGAGGCCCTTTGTGTTCCAAGATGCACACAGTCACAGATGTGGATGAGTGGCCACATCTTCCTCATCACTTGTGGACTGAGACCGCAGGTTCAATTTGGTCAATGTGGTGTTATGGATCTCCAACTCCACGTTAGTAAGCCACTACGGCGCACCCCTTGGTGTGTCGCCTTCCTCCTCCCGCAGTCGTCGCCACCGATGTCGTCGCAGCGGTAGTTTCTTTTGCAGCCCATTGGAGTTTCTCCAATGGTCGGTTTCTCAATCTATTTGCATCTACAGAATCGTTAAGAAGTTACTTTACTTCGGCGTCCTCAAACATTTTATTCCTCCATTTAGAGAAATCATCCACGAAGAAGGCACATGCGGAGGGACTCGGGCCTTGTTCAGGTTAGTCTATTCCTTCCGCGTTATAATTTTGAAAACATGGGGAGGGTTGTGGATTTTAATTCATCCAACACAGGTGATGATATAATCCCAGATATAGAAATCCCAAAAGATATTACCCTCCCCCAAGAACGCATGGTCCACTAATTTACATGTTCGTGGGTTAATCTGCATTCGTCATTTGGAATAAGAATGGGAAAATTTAAATGGTTCAAACCCCTAAATTCATTGATGTTTCTTGTTGTACCATTCCATCCTTAAGGGTCCAAAGGGTCGATTTTGTTCATCACTTTTCAGCATCTTCCATCGAGGTAAGTTGAATTCGATGACATTCTGCCAGTGTTCTTCATTTTTCATTGGAGAAAAATATCACTGGTGGATCATCATATATTTTCCAAAAATTTTCTTTTCTACTATCCTAGATATTCATTTAATAAAAATAAAAATGTTGTATCATTTCTATTATGATGCGTCGTTTCGTCGTTACACTATTTCATTTGTGAAACAGCCTATTTGTTACGCTTAAAAAATGAGCCATTAAGTGGATTCCCTAATTGCGCCTCATCATCACCTCATTGTTGCACCATAGAATTTTTGGTCTCCTCTTAATAGTGCAAATGAATAATAAAATAACCATATAATGTTATTTTTTTATTTATCTGAAAAGTACCAAAAATTTACTTTTCCATCTGAACCTTTCTTGTAAAAACTATTTCCTTTATCAGAGAATAATTGGGTTCTAAGTTCAATGGTGGCCTCAGAATTTTGATCCAATAACAGGTTCAAAAGTTATAAAAACCCTCTTGTATGTTTATTGAATGTACATTAAAAAAAGATCAAAATTACATTCTAGGCACTTCGGGCCTTAGAATCACATGTCGTCAAAGATTTCGGTCTCAAAATAATTGCATATAATTTAAAACAATTACATATAAATTCCAACACATTACCTCTATGTCCTCATGTTTCTTCAAAATATCATTTTTTATAGATTAAATTCTAAAACATAAAAAATCAATAAAATCAATAAAATTTTTCTCATAGAGAGATAACTCTTTTTCATTTTCCTCATTACCATGCACATCAAATATATGTTCTTTCACCATGTACTGTTTTCTTTCAAGTCAAAGTATAACATGTAAGTTCCATACCTACTCATGGATAGTTGACATAGTGAGATGATTGTCTATCTCATGTATAGATCACAGTGATATTTTTTATAAAAAATTTTCTATTTCTTCAACAAATTATATTAGCAAAGTTTTAGTACATTATCTGATAAAATTTATTCCAATAGATAAATATTTTATTATTAATATATATATATTTTATTGAAACCTAATATCCCTTCCTATTGGCTTTAGAATATCATATTTCCTGGACATTCTTGTGCCTATGATCCATATCCCCCTTCTGACCACCTGACCATTTTCCAGTCATGCAATTTTAAGGGTTTTGGGTACGAACACAAAATTTAAACTAAATTAACTCAAAATTCTATGATCTCATGATTGACATCTCCAATCACTGAATCCTTAAATTACATTTCCTTAGCCTTTCCCTCTCAGTTACACTAGGTCTTGCGTTGGAAGTTAACCCATGATGTGAACAAAGTTAAGTCAACCCAAAAAATCATGTTAAAATTCCCCAATAAATAAAAGATTACAAACTTGGGATAGTCAATAACCTTGAATTATGGTTGAATTTTATTAAATATAGTGGAAGTATATGAAAACTTAATATATATATTTGAGTTATTTTAGGTTATATTCATAAATTTCTTATTGTTATATTTATTTCATGCCTGTTAATATAAAGTGGATTTAATTTTTTGATTAATATTGTGTTAAATAATATTTACATATAAGTTGGGTTTTTATATTTATATCTTGAATTCATGTTCATTAATTAATTCATGTGATCGATAAAAAACATCCAATGTGAAATGACTATGATACATGAAAATAAAACAAAATAATAATGTGGTATGATCATTAGATTTTACTAATGGTTATTTAGTCTAGTGGATGATAAGCTAACTGTCGACCTAAGATAAATATACCTTGATCCATTTATGGTTTTTGTTTTCTTATTCCATGGACCCACCAATATACCCCTATGGGATTGGTTTCTCATTGGTTCCAAACATGAAAAACCTCCAATAGCTTGGGACACCCATCCATTACTTAATATTTTCTCACATGAATGGGAGGATAACCAAAGGATTGGTTAACATGTTTACATTAATGAATCAATGGGCATAAATACCCTTACATAATGAGTTAATGGATTAAAATTAGGCCAAATATTTAATTTATTTTTAAATAAAAAAATAATAATCACATACAATTCTATATTCTAGGATCATGGTAATCAACATTCATTAATGGAATTATTAATTTAATAAATTTTTCATTCAATTCTAATCTGTCATATTTAAGATAAATCAAGCATTAGTAAATTAGTTATATTCATTAATTAATCAATTATATTATCCTAATTCTCATCCAAATTTTCTTGAAATTATCATCTATTGTAATTTCAAAAAAATTAAATAGATTTATTTAAAATTAATTGTGTCAAGAAAATTATACCACGGAGGAAACACGGTGAATACCTATCCAAACTACCCCATTTTTATTAAAATTGTATATATTGTACTCTTATGACATGTCACATACATGAATTATCATGTAATTTTATGGTTTGTACAATCAACTTAATGACCACAAAGAACACAAAGTATTTATGTAGTGTGTTATAATTCATTTCATGTAGATTAATAATTATAACAACACACATACATGATATGTACTTCGAAAAATTATGATGAAATTAATTAGAAACGTATATATTTATATAAATAGTCACATTAGGTGTATTATCAACCTAATGACCACACTGAACCCGTAATAGTAAGGTTTAAAGAAAATAATAGATTAATTGTTTCTTTTGTGTAATTTTGTAAAAGTATATGGTGTGTATATTGATTCTACACTCAATGTATTATTATCTTAATAAATATTCAGATCATTATTAGGGACTCATCATGTAACCATGCCAGTGAAAATATTGATATTTAAAGAACATACAGTGTTGGCAAGGTGTGTTGTCTCGTAGATAAAAAGTCACCTATCATGTAGGTCTTGTATAATGATAGATGGAATGCCTGTGAATAAAGGAATATATTTTGTGTATAGAATCTACATAGAATGTACTCTAACAGACCATGTTCCCGGCTAGCCCAGTTAATATGAGGGGTAAAATTAAATTCAACGCATGTGATAATTTCAAATATCTTGAATTAATTCAGGGTTCATTAAAAATGTGTACATTGTTTGTACTCTTCTGTTTCCCAACCATTCTCCTAAAACCTCAAGATACAATCTTTGAATTTATTTTGTTAACAAAATTAACTGATTTTATTATATTTGTGAGAAAATAAAATGAAGAAATATGATACCGTAATTCTTATCAAAGAATGATTAAACTAGATTTGAAAACAAATAATAAATGTTTAAATCAATCAATGATCATTAAATAATTATAAATAATTATGTGTCCACTCAAATTATCCTAGTGGATTTTTTTCATAGAGGAAGCAGCGGATAGGAAAATCCCAACTGGGTTTTTTTGTGATCAGTGGTTTCTAAGAAATACACATCGATAAATATCATAATCAATGGAATTGAATCAATAAAAATATACAATATAAAAAACATGGAACCAAATAACTAGATACTCACATATTATTTATAATTTGTTTTTGCAATTATAAAATTACCTTTTGATAAATTATTTCTTCATTGATGGATTTTAAAACATCTCTACATCATACCATGATTTCATTGTAGGAATCAATAATATATTCCTTCCAAATATTATCGAAAAATTTTCCATGGACCTCCAACATGTTGTAGGAATAAACCGGTTCTATCACAGAAAATCCCATTTCATGTATTGTTTTCCTCTTATCACCCAAATCATTTCATCAAGTTAGGGGTCTCTTTGATCCCGATATACTTTAGAGTTTAGGTGGATGAGGATCTCTCTCCATTCTCCATATAATTCTTGGAGAGAAATTTTTCTATAGATTTGAGAGGATTCTCTCCAGATCTCACTGTGCACAACAAAATTAAATTTTCACTCTTAATAAAATAATATACTTTTGTTAATATATGGCTAGAGTAGGAAAATAATAATTTTACATATTTACTTTATTATTTTTGTAATCCTTATGGGTTACTATATGTATAATAATGTTGTTATTACTACTTCTTAGCATGTTAATAACCCACAATTTAAATAAGAAATTATTAATTAAAATTATATTCAAAATATTATATCTCACACCTAATCATTAATGTCGGGACATCATTCCTCTACTATGATTATCCGGTCTTGAATAATGAATTTTTACTTAATAAATAAATATCACTCCACATTTTGATAATATATAAATAAATATTATATTCAATAAATAGGAAATAAATATTAATTAAATATTCTTCTCACACAACATTCTCTCGAATAAAGGGTGAGGAAATATTTTGAATCAAACATACATGAATATTTATTAAATCACATGTGGGATTAATATTTTTTAAAAAAATTAAAAAAAATATTATTATTTATCTAATAATTTGGATGCACTTATTGTGTGACCCTCAAGGCCAGTTTTTCAGTGGAATTTGGTGAGAAGTATAATGCCCAAGGATATAAACATGGAACACATCAGGGTACCCATAGAGGAAAAAGTTAATGTCATAGGTACAAAATACCTTATAAGGATGCCTGCTATGAAATATAAACCATTTATCATTATATCTATAATCAATAATGTTAATTGTTGGCGCCATAAACCTATGTGTTTGAGGCCTCACTCTTTGAATTTTCTTGAAATCAAACTTTTATATAGAATACCATATCAATAGATTTATTTGTGCTATATAATTTCCACGAAAGGGACTTAGATATCAACCTCTTTTGAATAAAAGAATGGATAAATCCTTTCCCAAATTATTTATTAATGAAATATCACACATCATGCACCCAACATATCCTACCTCACTAAGAAAATATGTTTTCCAAAAAAATCAATACATCAAAATATGTAACTTATAATAATCATTAATAATAATGATAAATCCTAAGGATCAATACAAACATAAAAATATTGGATCATCCAATGACACATATAAATATAGGTTTCCCACTAGAGGGTCTTCTACTTAATATTTTTAACACTAGAAATTACCAAGGGCGTACACCATGAGAAGGATCCTTAAAGTCTTATGAGTCTCCAGCTTAACTGGAATATATCATTCGTGTCCCTTAAATGACATCATTTGGATATAAATAATAATTTAAAAATATTATCATGGATCTTATAGGTTCTCATCATTATGAAGAATTATTATGACCTTTCATCATCATAGAAAATATTTTGACATTATCAAATTCTATGGTATATATAAGAACAATCATGATTTTATTGAAAATTTATTAATATTCATAATAAAGAATACATGTTATCATAGAGTACAGAGACGTTGGTTCTAGGGAAAAACTCCAACAATAAAATCAATATTTTATAAAGATGGATTTATTATACATGTATATTAGAATAATATTTTTATTTATCTTCCTACATACAAAACTTATTATTACCCACTTTGAAAACAATTCTATTATAAAATCAGTTTTTATCACTTAAATATTTTTTCCACCCATGTTTCGATTCAAAAGATCTATTAAAATCACTCTTAAATTGGATTTAGCATATTAATTATCTTATTTAAGTCATATAGTATGTTTTCTATATATTTATTTAGTTCCATTATCAAATCATGGAACATATGGTAATGATTCTCATTGGAGAAATAGTATTTTGGATTTCATGAAATTTAAATTCCATAAAAAGAATTGGCATTATTAGTGAATATAAATACTTACATAACCATTACAATACCATTAAAAGGTATTGAAATAATTCATTAAATTTTATATTTCCACTATCTTACATTCCTTATTACTACATATCATTACCATTATAATATCTTTCATGTTGTTGTTAAAACAGACCCAAACCAGAGCATCATATAACAAATTAATATGTAGGGACAAGATATTTAATAATGATAATATTTGTTTTACCAATTCATAATTACATAAAATATAGTATAATAAAGTGATAAATAATATTTAAACATATTTAGATTAATAATATAAATGAAAATTAATCATAAGAATTTATTAATTTCTAAGTGTCTTGTCAAACTCATTTTTTTAGATTAGACTTTTTGATGACCATTTACTGTAACTATCATAATAAGAGTGGAAATATTTTTTTATAGAACCTTAATAATTTTATAAGCACTATCTTAATTTATTTAATATTTTTATACCCATATCTGTCATGTTATTATGGAAAATGAAATACATTGTTCTTGGTGGTGGGAGTTTGCACGTTGACACAAGTGACATTTTCATTTTATTAATGAATGGGAGGGGATAAAGGTAGGTAATTTTCTATCAATATAATACATAATTAAATACAAAATATTATATATTTTCATGAAATATATTTTTTATATCGTTTCATGTATGGAAATGATGAAATATTAAATATGTTATTCGTAGAGGTTGTAGTATGCATGTATGTAGGAGTGAACCTTTCATTTCACAATGGTTGGAAATGAAGTGGATAATGGTTGTCAAATAAACATAATAAAATTTATGTAATCTACATAAAATTATTTGATTATTTTAACATGGTTAAGAAATATTTTGAGCATTTTTAAGAATGAAAAAACATGAAAGAACAAGGTTAGGATGACTACATATTTCTTGGATATCTTCCAATGGATATCTTATTAACCCTATATGGGTTTATATTTTAGTGAGAATAAATGATATAGTACTTATATAAGGTTTTCAATAAGTTATTTCTAAAGATATCGGCTGATCCAATGGGATAAAATTGTGAGTTTATGAGAGAAAAGGATTGGCCCATTTATAAGTTAGGGGAGTGGCACTCTTATAAATACTCTTCACTTTAAAATAATATATGTTCGTTTTATAGGAACTTTTTCACCAAATCAAAATATTTCAGAACATATAATAAGGGATTAAAATAATATTTTGATAATTTTTAATTATATATGAATCCTTAACCGTTGGATTAACAACCTCATTTAGGCTTTTTACCCTTATTGTTGATATTAATTATTAATATGGTAACATAATTTTATGAATAAAAATGAAATGGATATTATTAAATATTTTGAATATTATGATTAAAAAAATTTAATCTATTTTACAATATTAAATTTCTTGATATGGTAAAAATTACATTTAATATACACATGCATAGAATCCAACGAAAAACAATTTTTCAGAAAAAAAAAGTATTTTTATCATTAAATTGATTTGACACTAAAATCATGTGTAGAATGTTACTATATGAAGTGTAATGTTGTAATAAATAAATATTATAATTTTTTTAATTTAAAACAAAAAAATGTTTCTATTTATATAATTAATTAAAGTAAAGGATTGAGAAAATTTCTTCTATTAGTATAAAACATGTAAGAACCCAGTTTTTTCTGTGAAAGACATTGGAATAATCTTCATGATATTCCAGAGCAGCGCCTTCAGACGGCGTGTGATTCCGAGCCCCGGAGTGGCCGGAATTAAAATTTTCAGTGCGTTCAAACTTCAAATGCCAAATAAATACGATAACTCCTAAACGGAGTTCCGGATCAGAGATCCGAGTGTACGGATGGGTCCGGAATGGGGTTTTTATCCTAGGAACGACATAAAACTTGTCGGTGCGGGATGTCTGGACCCCTCGCCCGCTTCTGGAACGTTAAATAGATTAATTAATTTGTTTAGTGTTGAAACTCAAGTATCTCTTAAACGGTGGCTTGGGTTGGAAAACTGAGGGAATCGTTGAGTTCAGAGAGTGTCGTTTACCCTGGGAGGCGTGTATGTTTTGCGGGCGCGGCCCGTCTGTGAAAAATGACCCCAGGGGCGTTTTCGTAATTTGGTGGCCTCGGGCGCTAAGTTTAATAACTTTTGAACTGGGCCTCGGAATAAAATTCCGAGACCGCTGTTGCGCTCAAAGCGTGGTTCTTATCGTAGGGGAGGCAAAATCCCGACCCCGTCAGGAGTTCGGGTACGGGGCCGCGGGAGGGTGTTAAGTTAATTAATTTATTTAATTAACCTAAACCCCCCTCTCTTCTCCCTCATTTCCCCTCCCCTGGAAATACTCTCCCCTCTCCTCCTCCATATCCGGAGAGTTATCTCTGGTGAAGCGGTCCGGCGAGGCGCGGCCACCCCGCCGGGTTGACGGCGAAGCGACGGGCTTTGTCCCAAGAGGTAGGCGTTGTTCTTTTGAGTTTTGAATCCTGAACCCCCCTTTGAGCCCCAATTTTAGCGTCAATTTGTTTATTTCTCTTCGAGAAATTTCCCTGGTTGTGTAGCACACATTTTATTCTTTCCATCGCTTCTTTCGGAATTGAAATCTGAGTTCCAGGGACCCAGCAATCATTCGTCGAAGATTGCGGGTTTAAGGCTGTTTTCCGGTGGTTTTTGGGGTGTTCTGTTGAGGTATTGTGTCGGCTTTGGATCCAGGTAGTGGCGGGGCGAGCAGGCGGTGGCAGGGAAAGCAGGCGGTGGCTCCGGCTCCAGGCGGCGGCGCAACGTGCAGACGGCAGCACGACGCTTCGAACGGGCGGCGGGGCGTGGTCATCCGGGTAGACAGGGGTCGCGGCGCGACCCCACGCAAGGAACAGAGACCCGCTTCCAGCGGGTCTCCTCGTAGACCGAAGACCGGCCTTAGCGGCTGGTCGGCTGAAGAGGAGACCACGAGGGAACCACGGATCCGTGGCCGGCCCGTGCGGCAAAGCCACGGGCCGGCGCTGCGAGCCGGGCCGGCCCAGGCCGGGTGGACCAGCCAGCTAGGCCGGTCCAGCCCAAGGGCTTGTCCCTTCCGGCTTCGGACACCCGTATATATTTCTACGGGTGTCCGTTTTACACGCCATCTATGGCAGGATGATCCTCTTCTCGTGGAGTATATTCTGGGGTGGCTTTGGGAAATTATAATCCCCAGAACAAGAGCTCGGTGGCGCGTCACGCGCGTTAAGTGCTATGCCGGAATTCTTGTTTGGGTTGGCTCGGACACATCCAATGTCTGATTTTCATGCCATCTACAGCATAGACTTCCTGGCGTCGAGGAAAAGTTTCTGAGATGGTTTCGAGAATTTAAATTCCTGAAATGAGAGAGTCGTGGAGGTGCGACGTGTCTTTAAGTGGACGAGTGTTTTTCCCGAGATCCTTGTTTTGGGCAGCGCGGACGCATCCGACGTCCTTTTTGAGCGCCGTCAGCGGCGTTGTGCCCCTAGAACTGAGGAGGAGGTTTCCAAGGTAGTTTCGGGCGTTGAGACTGGATTTGAGGCGTGGCCCCCACAACCCATCTTTTGAGCTACGTGCAGCGTTTCACGCCTTTCTCACCGGGCGTCCATTCGGGGTGCGCGAGCAGTTGATTCTGAATATTTTCCGAGGGGATTGCAATGGTGCAATCCGCCCGCTCTAATTCGGCACGATGGTGCGGGGCCCATGAGGGTTGTTTGGGCATCGACGACGATTTTCCATCTCTATCACCGGGTGACCGTTTTGGACAAGTGAGTAGTCCACCTTGTGTCCGTTTATGAGAGGATCGAAACGGTGTGATCCATTGGCAGCACTTCGGGACCGGGATGCGGGTCCCACGCAGCACCGCTCGTGTGCGGTGCGCTGGAATGCACCTTTTTCTCCGGATATTTGTTGCACTCATGTGATTAGTGCTTTTGATGTGTTTTCCTGAGGGGATCGCAATGGTGCAATGCGCCCGACTGTTTTCAGGGCCGGGGCTCGGGATCACGGGACGTCGTTCGGGCGTGAGGCGGTGTTGGTGACTTTTCCGTCGGATATCCATTGGAGGCAAGTAAGTAGTCTAACTCGTCTATTTTTCTGCGAGGATTTCAACCGTGCGATCTGTTTGGCTATGCGGAGCCTGTTGCACGATCTTATTAAATTTGGAAGCATTAAAGGTGCTCCGGTGGTGGTTTGTCCTACCATGGTTGTAGCGGACCCTTGGCGTGTGATAGCGCACTCTTGGGAGAGTGATGTAAATGGTTCACAAGATGCAGTTGGTTGTGCCTGGGCCTTTGAGTTGGAGATGTTACGTTACGCCTTCGCGTTGACGTTGGGTGTCGTGTGCACGATAGCCCTTGGGCTGAAAATGAGGTATACTCTGGGAGTATACGGGAGTTCTTGGAGGTACGTGTGGTTTATACCTGAGACTGTTTGTGCGCTTGGTTCGGGTTTGACTTGGGGCCACACGTCGTGTGGGCCCCATGTGCGTGATGTGTTCTGCTTTGCGTACCTTTGACCTCTTACGACGTAGAGGGTCCCTCTGTGGTCGTTTGTTTGACTAGCAGGGTGGAGTTTTCCTCTGGCTCTGTGCTCGTTTGTTTGACCAGCTGGGTTGAGTGGTCTCCCCCTGGTTTCGTTCTTGATGGATCAGCCGGTAGTGGTGCTAGTGAAACCAATTGATGGAGCAAGCGCTGAACCTCTTTTGGGAGATTTGTTCTAGAGTTGGGTGGTTGCGTGATACCCACTCCGTGTTTGGTTGGTCAGTGTTGTACCCTCTAGTAGAGATGGCCAGAGCAGTTCTGAGTTTTACCCTCCAGCGGGGCTGGGCAGTGGGTTACTCATCGACTTCTTCGGGTTTACCCTCCAGCAGGGTTGGGCAGTGGGTTGCTCACTGACTTCTAGGGTTTACCCTCCAACAAAGACTGGGCAGTGGGTCACTCGATGCTATTAGGGTCTACCCTCCATCAGAGACTGGGCAGTGGGTCACCCGACGCTATTAGGGTCCACCCTCCAGCAGAGACTGGGCAGTGGGTCACCCGACGACCTCTTAGGGTCTACCCTTCAGCAGGGCTGGTCAGTGGGTCACACGTCGTTTAGTTCCAGGTCTACCCTCCATCAAGGCTGGGCAGTGGGTTGCATGTCGACTTATTTGAGGTATACACTCCTGTGGGGCTGGGGAGTGGGTCGCCTGATGATGTATTGGGGTCTACCCTCCAGCGGGGCTGGGCAGTGGGTCTCCTGATGATGTATTATGGTTTACCCTCCAGCAGGGCTGGGCAGTGGGACACTCGTTGACATTCCAGGCTCAGTCCTTTCTACTAGGAAAGCCTGTGGCTTTCCTCCTTGATTACCGGAGCGGGACCCATGGTTATACGGGTTGGTGTTGTGATGGTCTTTGACTATGAGGAGAACTCTCGACTGCGGGGCAGTGACGAGGTGTGGTTTGACTTAACCCGAAACTCTCAAGTATGAGGGGAACATTCCCCCACCGAGATGCGTCCTTGTGACGCAACGTAAAACCGTACGGGTGATTCAGTTCCGCCCAAAGCGGATAATGTCAAGGTGTGGTGGTTTGAGCCCCTTGACTTGTAGTTCGGGGCAGACATGCGGGATGCTGGGCATCGATGATAGTGTTTACTTCTAGGACTGTAGGCAGCTCACTTTTCTTGGGATGAGCTACGGGACGGAGATCCCCTTACGACCTTGTTCGGTTTTCTTGTTGAGCATATGGATATGTATATACCATGTTCCTGTACCCACTTCTAGGGTTTGGTTACTCTCGTTCTAGGGGAGGCGAAGACGCGTGGGGTATGCCACGTGCTTTCCGTGTCTAGCTTCTCATGGTTGGACGAGTCTACTCTCCTACTATAGGTAGAGAAGACTCGACGGGAAGTTCTTCTTCTCACCCTTTCCAACTCCTTGTGTTTGGTCGAGTCTACCTTCTTTCCTTTTGATGGGTTGAGCTGGACTCTCTACTGTTACTCTACTGCACTCTTTGTTGACTGCTTTACTTTTCCTGTTTACTCTACTGCTCACCCATCGGTACCTCCTTTGTTGCTCCCTCGAGCCTTCAGGGTATCCTACTGAGTATTTCTATACTCACCCCTACTTGGGATTTGCCCACACTTGTTGTGCCCTTGAAGACGACATACAGGTTGGTCGTGACGTTAGAGGAGCCTAGGAGCTTGGGAGCTTGGACAGCGTGTGGTGGTCGGAGTCGGGTTCCAGGTGGGGGACCCTTCCAGCAGTTTTCCTTTTGTTTACCTGTTGCCGGGTTGTGGCACTTTTTGGATTGGGCGCGTGTTTTTCCACTTTACTTTTCATTGTACCTTCATCTTTCCTTATACTTTTAGAGGTCGATACAATTTGTGGTATATATATAGTAGTTTCCCTTTTTCTTTACATGCCTTTACTATACTCTTCACTTTGCATTGAGTGTGCTGCTTGTGTGTACAGGTACTTAGGCAAAGGCCTCCCTGAGTTATTGTGCCTTCGACGCTGGTCGCCAGCCCTGGCCTATGGAAGCGGGCTTGGGGTAGTTGCGGCTCGAGCCCGAGTAGGGTCGGGTCGTGACAAAACATCACTTTGGTTTTAAAATGTAAAGCATCAGTTTTGAAATTGAATATTTATTTAAATGTAATATATTAATATATAAACACATATTATTCCTATAAAATTGGATCCACTAACCTGTTTGAAATTATTATATCTTGATGATGTTATGAAATTGATAGTGTTTGTAATGAAAGTATTTTCCACTATTCAACTAAAAACATCAATTTTTGAAAAATACAAAAAATTCTCACAAAGATAATTATCTCCTGAAAAATTAATATATGAAATTATTTTCATCGAGTTTAATTTAAAAAATTCCTAAATTAATATTTTAATTGAAAATAAATATTATAATTGAAAACACCTTTCATAGAGAAGTGATGATTTTAAAAATCAAGTTTTTTTAATAATATTTCCTATCAAATTACAGTTAATTGAGTGTTAATTTATTATTTATACATTGAAATATTAATTGCTATCTTTTAAAGGTGAAATTTTTTATTACCAAAATAGTCTTAACGTTACAAACATTTTTGTGAAAAATATTCCTTTTTAATATTGTATAAATATAATCATTTCATTTTAATTATTTATCATATTATCATAATTATTAATAAATAAATTATTATTATTTTTATTTTTATTTAATAAATTTATTATAATGTGTTTATAAATAGTGAGGGTATACACTACTTATAATTCCATAATTATGTTACATATTGTATTTTCATAATGCATTGTAAGAAAATATAGTGATTAAATTATTTTTGGTGTGTGAAACCGAATATATATAAAATTACTTTTTCAAGGAAAATTAAGTATTGAAATCCTTGGCTGCTACACATTGGCCAATTATAGGTTTTCTTATAGATCAAGTGGTACAGGATCAAGATAATATGGTTTTTGTAATTTTTAATTTAATCCAATAATTTTTGTCCAAACAATGGCTCAAAACCTTCCTATTTGTAATGAATGTATTTTCTAAAAAATGGTTAATCACCCTCCTAAAAAGTTCATATTATTTATTTCTGTGTGGATGGTAAGGGATTGATGTTTTGTAAGTCTATACCTATCTTATCATCAAATATTACAGGATTCTACTTCAAAAGTGAGTCTCATTTTCACTGGTGATATCACATGGGATTAAAAATATAATAATTATATTACTATAAAAAAATTAAAATGTAAAAATGGAACATTTTTTTGATGGAATTGAGTTTCACCGATTTACAAACAATATATATATATATATAAAGATTTAAGAATATCGAAATTACGTTGTAATTATTCCCTTAAATCTTTTCACTAAAAATGTCATTGGTATTTAAGAAATTTCATAAATTTTTGGATTTTTTCCTAGTAGACCATTAGTGCTGAAATGTTCACAAGATAGATAGGTATACTGAAACAATTTCTTCCATTATATTCCATATTTTACAAATTTTCTAGAATTTCTTTATGGACCAAAATATTCTCCATAAGTTAAAGAACCAAAAGTTTTAATATAGATTTCACTTAATTTTCCTGATAAAATATATTAATCATTTTGTCACTAAATATAATCAAAAGATATGGACTATCAAAAATAGAATATTTTGACTCTAATTTGAATATAAAGAATAATTATTGGTTTACATGCTATATAATATAATATGTTACTAGTTAAAATACATTGTTAGTTTACCTTAGTATATATCTTTCTAGTATATCATTTTTTTACCAAAAATGAATTCATTAAGTGGATCATAGAGGATTGAATATAATAGAATGAGTGGGGTGAATTTATTTTACAAAAAAAGTAATATATTCAAATGAAGATGTTGTTAGTGCACCTTCATCAGCTGATAAGTGGACTCATAGATGGTGAAGGGAATTCAATCTATAAAACCACGTAGTCTATGTTTAATACATGTTTTAAACGAACTAGCACAGATATCTAGTTTCCTTAAATGTTATTATAAGGAACATGGAACATCCTTCCATGTGCATAACTCATACATTCAGCTTTAGAACAATATTTAATGCCTATATTTGAATTAATCATAATCCGAAATATTTCATCACATGGCTCTTTAAAAAACATGAAATGGGTTCCAAAATGAAATTATTGAGATTCTCACAATGAAAATATTAGATCCTAAATTGGTTTTATTGATTATTAAAACAACAATAGATAGAGTGGAATAAAAGTCTACCAATTTTCCTATACCACAAACACTTAATCATAAAAATCAATATTAGGTTTAAATCAATGATACATGAAATAAATTCAAGATATTATACTTTTATAATAATAAACTTTCTCATGAGATATATATAAACATATTAAACATTCACAATAGTTAATAAATTCAATATTTCTAATGGATAAATAAAAATTTCACTAAAACTAAGAAACATCTCCCATAAAATATATAAAACAATTTCCACTTTATCCCAAAATAATTTACTTATTTTAAATCATAAAATAGAAATATTCTCCCTATTTTTATTATAAAGAAGAAAAAAAGTAAGAGAAAAAATATTAGATAGATAATTAAGAAACTTATTAATTGAAAAATTCTCTCCTACTCAATGAAATAAATATATATGACTCTCCACCCTTTAAAGTGAAACCAATTGATATAATTGTATAAAATAAATCCTTAGAGATAAATCAATGATAAAACACTTATGATTACATTATGATAATTATAATTTAAGGATAGGAGTGAAACCCAATAATTATTAAAGAAAATTTGGAAAAAAATAAAAAATAATTTTTAAAAAAGAATATAATAAAAAAAATTATAAATACAAGGGAAGTAACTTTAACAAGATTATAAATTAAATTTAAAAAATTAAAACATTTAGTAGAGATATAATGATTAAAAATACGACATATTCACTTATAATAAATCATATATAAGAGAGTGGGGTATAGATCTGCAAATAAATTTCATGAGAAAAATAAAAAGTAACTATATCTAAATACCTTTTTCCTATATAGGAAAATTTATACATCTAAATTTATTTGGAAAGAAGATATTTATGATCCCACTTCGATGGAGCATTAAATGATAAACTTCAGAGTTAAATAATTCCTTATTGATTTCAAGAGGTTGAAACAACATTTAAGTTAATAATCCAACATATGATAAAATAATTAACCTTAATAGTGAATTCCGAAAAAATATCAAATGATGTTTTTTTGGTACCTTTTAAGTTCTGGAAGAGTTTATATTAAATGAATTAGGTATCCCAAAAATTATGTCCATAAGTATTACCCAATAAGGTTTTAGGTACCAAAGAATGATTGTATTTTTTCTGAATATTTGATGAATTTTTAATAGTCTTGGGAGTCCAATTACAAACATTCATTAAATCACATAAATAAATTAAATTCCAATATTTTAAAAAAATATTTTTTTAATTGACTTCTGACGAATGGTTTTCACAAAATGTTGTTTTTTAAGAATTATTTTTAAAAAAATAATATGATGATTATTTATTTTAATACATTGTGAATAGATTATCATGTAACTATTTTTTCATATTGGGTGAATTTTTAAATAAATATTCTATGTTTATTGATTTTATATTTGAAAACCTCAACTTCTTATATATTTTTTATTTTAAAAATAAATCATTGTATCATTTAGTAAAAGATAATATTAATTTTAAATTAGATTTTTTCAATTATCAAATTGTTTGTACTTATTTTCAAGATCATTACATAATGATTTTTTTTAGAAAAATATATTTGAATTTATCATGAGTGCATGTTAGGTATCCTTAGATAAAGGGACCTCAAAAAGATAATGATCCATATGAATAGGTGGTAAATTGTTCTAAATTTAAATTGTTACTTACCACATATTCATCAATAATAAACATTTTAATTGAGTATATTTAGGAGAGGGGTTCTATGGAGTGATCACTAGTACACCATGTTGTAACTCTAAGGGCTCCATACCCATTTCTTTCTCCCTAATTTAATATATTGAGCATTCAAGTCCTATATGATCCTTTTAGTGTAATTTTTTGAATGTTTAAAGAATCTATTTAATTCTATATTGAATTTTTGTGTGTCAATATAGTTTTTTATTCTTAAAATATATTTCACATATTTTTTAAAACTCGATAAATTTCTCATTTATCGTCTTTGCCAATTATATAAGAAACATCATCTATAATTTTATTAAAGGGTATGTTTTTAAATGTTTCAATAACTACCATTTCTTATCCTATCAACACTAATTTCATTGGAATCTCATGCATCGTGATTTATTTTATGAGATATTCATCCACCATGTCCTTTATATCTTTTTCTTCTTGGCTGACTATGACTTAAGGATCCTTGGAGCTGGGTAAAACCTGTTGGATTTTATTCATCAGCCTTTCTAAATATAAAACATAACTACAGTAATTTATACCATTTTAAATATTATTAAACCTCATAAATATATTATTGGAAGATTAATTTGGATTCATAGAGAAATTTTAGAAACCATTATAATACATATTCAATCTTGAATATTTTACATTATTTGTGATTTTGTTCATGATTTATCAATGTTTACAAATTTGTGAGGAATTTTTTCAAGTAAAAATTATTTTAAATTAATTTTTATCTAAATCAGTATGAATGTAATTCATATATTTAAGATATAATTAAAAATATCCAATGTCTTGGGGAGTCTAACTTTCTTCAAGTTCATTTGTAGTAATATAACCATGAATTACCATTTTATAAATAAGATATCCAATTATTATTAGGAAAACATGTTTTTTTATTTTTTCCTAAATGAATAATTTAAACAAGAAAATAATGATTCGTGACTGTAAGATATAGATTCTGTTTTAAAAATGTAATTTAAAACCAATACAAACAAATAAAATCAAAAAAAATTGAAACACAAATATTTTGAAAGGAAAAAAATTTCCCCCTTTAATATCAATTAAAGGATGGAGTTGAATGGAATGGGGGGGTTCTATTTCCTTTGAAAAAAATATTGAGATGGAATAAAACAAAAATTTTTAAAATAAATTAATTTCAAAAGGATAAAAAAAATGAGATAGAATAAATTAATCCTTACTTAATAAATTAAATTCATATAATAAAATTAACATAATGGTTTATTGATAAATCAATCATAGGAGAAATAGGATTAATTAAATTTACACATATATTTAAATTAAGGGTAAGTGATGTAATAAGAAAAGTTAAATAAGAGAGTTAATGAAATTTGAAAATGAGTTAAGAAATAGAAAATGAGGTTCCCCTATACCTCTGACCATTAATTAGAGAGATATTACTTATAAAGGCCATCTGTTAGTATTAATTTATATCCAATAAAATCATTTTATTGGTTTTAATGATGACCAAAGAACCAAACATTCATGTGTTTTAATAGAGACCGAGGAACCAAACAATTATTGGTATTAATTAAAATTTGAGGACCTAAGGTATATGCTCAGATGAGAATAGATGATTTTATTTATTAAAATTAATTATAATTTTGGTCATATATATCTATTAATGTATATATGTATTTTTATAAATATATATAAAGAAAGGTGATATCCCTTGAGTTTTCAAAAGGGGAATGGATCATCGATATAGGATAATGAGATTGTAAAAACTTCTCTATAAAACTATCATTGACATATTTAGTGAATTTTTTTGATTCATTTATTAATTTATAAGGTTAACATATAGTCCTCCTTGATCAACTATTTATAATCTTCTAATCATAAAAAAATTGAATTATTTGGTGAATTTAGAAATGTAAATAACCTTGTATGATCTTTTTTGTCCATCAAAAATGAATTCCTAAAGTTCTTAATTAAACACCAATGGATACATGGTTTGCTAAACCATGTAGTAAATGGTATACTTAGATGATACTAGTGCTTAAAGACATCCAACAGAACACCTTTTCACTTCAAAAATCTAGAAATTGGACTAATGTGGTATGAACATAATTGTTTTCATACCATCAGCTAGTGGGTTCTTCATATAAGTTAGATAACACTAACATAATCGTTTATATTATTTAAATGTACATATATAAAACCTATAACATATTTCAATTGATTTGAATCTCCAACTATAATTTAAGAAGTAAAATAATCCACTCATATGTATAACCCTTGATTCTTAATATTCCATCAATGGTATCGTTAAAAACATGATTTGAATCCAAGAAATCTGTCACGACCCGTCCTCGAGGCCCATTTTGTGACTACCCCAAGCCCGCCTTCCATAGGCCAGGGGCTGGCGACTAGCACCAAAGGTGTAAATCTTGATAAAAGGGAAGGCATTTTCTTTTATAAAGTAAACAGAAACACAACAGAGTACGCAAGTGAAGTGAGCAATAAGTAAAATTGAGTACAAGGTAAGTGCTTAAAGTAAATGGGCCAATATACAAACCCAACTAAAAGTATAGTGAAACTGAAAGTAAATTACAACAATATTTAGTAATACAATAACACTGAGTCATTCTCTAGAAATCCCAGATGAAGGGTGGGTATAGATAGTCTACTCAGCTCCTCGGGTCCGGTCGTCTGCTCTGTGTACTTCTCGCTATGTGGTCCACCTCTGGGGGCCACCCAACTCCACTAGCCTCCACCTAGATCAATGTTGTTCATCATCTAAATCCAACACAAATTAGTGTGGGCATAGCCCATGTAGGGGTGAGTGTACGATACATAGTAGGGACCTCGAGGTCTCCTAGAATCCTCGTAGGATAAACCACAAAGAAAAGATACAATCACGAAGTATCAAACAACTCTACTTAGATATATGCCCATAAATATACCTAAGTCATCAGTTACAGTTCGTCTCCAACTCTCGAGCCCAAGCACAACCCAGTCCACACAAAAAAACACAACCCAGTCCACACAGGAAAACACAACCCAATCCACACAGGAAAGCAAGTCAATCACATCAATGATAAGGATTGAAAATCAAGACTCATCTCAAACTGGTATACACTTCGTAAGGTGATAGAGATGATCAGATGTATCCACTGATTCATTTAAGATGTCGGACCCACATATGATACAAGACCAGCTAAGCTTTCGGACCCACAAAGGATACATGACCAGCTACTCTGTCGAACCCACTCAGGATACAAGTTCAGAGGTCATACTATCGGACCCACATAGGATAAAAGAATAGTATTCATCGCCATCAAACCCAACGAGGATCCTAGTATAGTTGTTGTCACTGCCGAACCCACAGAGGATCCAACTACAGTCGTCCTCGCTGCCGAACCCATGGAGGATCCAAGTGCAGTCGTCATCGTCGTAGTCGCTGCCAGCTCTAGGTTTCCCGCACACAGCATGCTCAATTCCTGGAGGGTCTTCTCCTTGATCAAGAGATTTGATACATAAACTGTCACGTAGTCTAGATTTGATGTATTCCAAAGCTCTGTCTCGTCAAAAGAATCCCAATGCGACAGACGGCGAGTCCATCGGACGCCCAGTCCATGAGTTATAGGATTTTCCGTCCCAGGGGCCTGGTTGGTTTTTAAGCTAAAACCAACCCAACCGTACTCCAAATGCATCCAAACTTCAAGTTGAGTAAGCCAAAAGGCCCGTCTCAAAAAAAAGGATTCAAACACAATTGACGACATGTCAAACGGACATCCGGTCCTTAAGTTATAAGTGTTTCTGCTCCAAGGGCCCGGTTTGTTTCGGGTTCAAACCAACCCGGACATACCCAAACATTGTCGAAACCTTGATTGTAATATACGAAAACTACCGAATCGATCCAAGGATTCATACGCAATTGATGGTGTGTCGATCGTAGGTCTGCCTCTCATGTTATGGGAAAAAGACCGAAAACAGTCCGAAGTGGGGGTCTGGGCCCGGTCCGACCCGGCCCCACCCCTCCCCACACCCCCCCTGGGTCGGATCGGCTGAGCGCGGCCCAGCCCATGAGACCCACCCCGGCCCGGCCGGGGGGTGGGGCACGCTGGCTCAGCCAGAAACCCGAGCGAGTGGGGGGGGATGCGGCACCCCTCTGTTCTGTAGATGTGTCGCCTGGCGCCACGTCTCCCCTGTATCCCATGCTTCCACGGGGTCCTTCTCTCGCCATCGTGGCTTCATCCACAACGAGCTTCTGGTGGCGGTGCACCAGGGCGCCGCCGCACCGGCAACCGGAACTGCCGGGGACTGCCGTAAGCCACCGGAGTCATTTTGGAGGTCTGATATTTCTCTCGTCTGCCCCTACGGTCATCTCGGGACCCGTACATCACTGCAAAGGCCTCCAATCGCCATTTCGGTCCCCCCTCGTCATATCTAAGTATTCTACGCATCAAGAACAAAATAGCGGTGGGTTTGGGCTTTTTCGTTAACCCGCACCCACAGCATTAGAGATGAAAATGTCGCCCAACAATTTAATCACCAAGAATGAGGGTATAATTCTCATAAAAGAAAGAATATACAAATTTTCCCCTACCTCAACAAATGATTTCAAACGTCAGCATCGCTGTAGATGGTATCACGAGGAAAGGATCATAGGCAACGTCGGAGTGCGCTGAGGAGGAAGCGGTGTATCCTCTCTTCTCATGGAGAAGAGAATTGGTGGTGCGTCGTTGATCTTCGAGGAACCAGCGTTCTTCTTCGTTCTTCGTCGGAGGCCGGTGTTGTTCGTCGTTCTTCGTTGGAGACATGTGTTCTTTCAAAATCTCAAGATCTCTCCTCTGATCTTCCTTACGCACAATGAAGCTCTCTCCAAAATTAAATAATAGGCTTCTACTATTATTTAATTACACATGAAAAGAAAATCCCATAATTAAATCACCCCATTTAATAACGTGTTGACAAACAATTATGGAAGGGAGAGGGAATGTCCCCATTAATTTAATGTGTTGGCAATTAAATGGGGGGTTTTCTAATTTAAAGAGGGGTTGTTAATGATATTAGAGGAAATTTAATGATGGGGCTCATGTGGGCCCCACCACTCTAACATCCACACATGGGTAGTTAGTTGAATGTGGGCCCCACCCTTAACTACCCATGGGAGGGAATATCCTCCTTATGAAATAAAAATTGTTCTGATAATTTTTATTTACTTCTTAAATAAACCCCCAAAATTATATTCTCCTCCTTTGCGAACACAACTATGGTAAGTGTCCCATTTAGCAATTACTGGCACTGCAAGTTCATCGATGCCCTTGTATTTTAATTACGATCACTGGTTTAAAAGTTAGAAAAACCCACTCATTCGTTCACTGAACGTACCCGAGATAAACTTCGGAAATTGATTCTGGGCACACCAGGCCTCAGAATCAAGTGACATCAAAATCCACAGACTCGTAAAATTTCAAAGTATTTTAAAAAAAATTCCTTGAAATTTTCGGGTCTTTAAAAATCCATAAATAAGATTCAGTCAATGAAAATATTAGACATATAATTCATTATTTATCATCATTGAGAAATCATGAGAATGATATATGTAAAAAGGATTTTTTTTCTTAAATCTCTAGCACATGATTATAGGGTATCCTCCTCTTATGATCGTCCATTTATTTTTAACCTCTTAAATAATCATTTCTTTCCAAATAAAAATCCTAATCCAATATAATATATTTTATTAGCCATTTATTTTCCTAGGAATTCATTATTAGGTACCTTACGGTTGCTTAATTAGAGAAAATAGGTAATTTACTTTTAACAATATAATTCTTTAAATTTCCTAAGTTTTAAATATTATCTAAGAACTCCTATTAAGTAGTGGTGTGGTGGTTATCCTCTACAAGCATGGTTTTGGATAAAAAAGTAATACCATTGTTCTTCAATAAATTTTTTGATAAAAAAATAGCTCATATATAATGGATTGAATTATATCATAATATTTTATAAGGGTGTTCTAAAAATTTATCGTATAAAGAGTGGTATGGAATGTTTACACAAAAAATCATAAAAATATTTATCTCATGGGACATAAAATTTGATTTCATAACATTTTAATCATAATAAAACCCTTGATTATTCTTCTATAGAATCATTCATATCATTAAAAGGATATATAATTTTTCACACTAGTTAGATAAGTAAAAGAAATGATTATTTCAATATTTGATTTCTCAGATTAAATATTTTTTTGTGAAATTACATGACCAATAAAAATTTCTTTTTCCACATTGAAATGATACTTTTAAAGTTAAATACCGGATTATTTTCAAGTAAAATTTTTATATGTTTTTAATATTTTTTAATCAATAATAAATTTAATTGATAAAAATTATAAAATCACCCAAAAAAATCTTAATATCCTTAATTAAATTAAATAAATGAATACCATGAATATTTGGATGTTAGTTACTGAATTTAATAATATATATATAATTATCAAATATTAAAAGTGATCATTAATATAGGATAATATTTTCTATTTTTTTCCTCTCGTGTAATGGTCATAAGTAATTATCCTTAGAATCGATCTAAAATGAGTTTCTGGGGTTTTTATAAAAATATATCCAGTGTTTATCAAGTAAATGGTATTTGAAATTAACTTATTCATGTGACCCAATTCAATTAACAATATACAATATACCCTATCTTATTATTTTATACTCTCATATATATAAGTTATTTTTGTTTAATCATAAAAATAGATTTTTGAAATCTTTAAGAATTATCCATAGTGGATGAGAAATTTGGTAAATGAGTTCAAACTATATATTCTTTTTATCTTATATTTTCACTACATCCTTAAGTATTTGAAAATTTCTCTTAGGAGGTTTCCTAAAATTATTTTCATCATATTCAATAAAACTTATCTATTAATGATATTTGGTACTAATTATAAGGTTTTTTATAAACATCATTTTATATATTTCAAATTATATTTAAATAGATCATGTAGTTTTTACTCAGGATTAGTGAACAAGTTTCTAGAAAGAATTAATGTAAACTATACATTTTTTATAAAATACACATATTTAAATTCTAGTGGAAATTTGTTTAATTCTATATTTAGTATTCCTAAGTAAATATGATATTAATATTATTTAACTTACCAATGTGTCCTAAAATTAATACCCAAGGGATAAAGTTTTAACTTCTTAATTTTTGAATAACAAACAAAATAAATCAATGAATTCAGAAGTTAACTAATCCTATTGTGGTTCTGGAGTGAGAAAATTTAATTCCTTGATATTTCTCAAAGATATTTTATATGGAAATTGTTTTGATAAATTCATAATTTAATCAAAAAAATAGTTTCTCTCATTTAGAATTGGATCATTAGAATGCATGAGTGTAAAAATTTAGTTTTCCTAGAAAAGTAATTTAACAGAATAAAATATATTAAAGTGAACTATTTTTAACACAAATTCAATAATCAATATACATCATGTTACATTTATGATTTTATTTTGTGTTATTAAGAAATATTTGATGAAGATAACTATTAAATGATTTAGTTTCCAAACTTCATATATGTTTATAACATAATAATCGGCTAGGGATATCAAATTTTACACTCTCACCATGACATTTACAATATCTCAATCTAGGAATGTAGTGGATATGTTGGACAGTTATATGACCACACTTGTTAATTTTAGATCTACCATATGTAAAGAATAAAATATATATTATGGGATGAATTTGATATAAGATCCAATATATTATAAGCTATCCAAGGAAGGTGTAGATCAAACTATGAATTAAATTATAAATTTCTCTAGATATAAAACTTTTGTGGATTATTTTGGTGTTATAAATGTTTAACTATTCCTCTAAAAATTAAGTCATTTATTCCACTAAAGTATCCTCTTCATGGATAACAATTCCACATGTTACTTTGTATATTTGGGAACAGTTTTAGGGGCTTTAGGAATAGGTATGTTGAGTTCAACATTTTTATGGAATTTTTAATTTATTTTTGGATTTATTCCATATTAATAATTTTTTATTATACAATTATTTAGGGTAATAATATAGATATTTTTTGTCTGAAGTTGATTTTTTTTAACATTTCATTAATATTCCACAAATTCTTATATATTTTTATCCTATTACTAAAGGGTTGAATTGGGTTATTTCATGAAATGTTTTTGGTATGGGTGTATTTATTTAACACTACTAGTTGTTTACACACTCACACTCTTCTTTTATTTACAATGAGGTCTACTAACAGTTTCTCATGATTTTTCTAGTCATATATATATAGCTTTATAACAGATTTTTTTAATAATTTTATCACACATCTAAACTAATAAATTCTTTGATCTGATTAGTTTTGAATTCATGGTTGGGAAAATATTAAAATCTATTCTTGAAATTTATTCTTTTGAAAGGTTGGTTGGAAGAATGTTTATTAGTTATACTGCTGTGTAAAGTGTTCTAAGAATGGTATAGGTTAATAAATTTTTCAAAAATATGGGATAGAATAATTTAATTATTTACATCATTCATTTTAAAAATGATATCATTTTGTATATATTTTATCTATCATTAGTTGATTAAATTACCTTTTTCAAATGTAGGATACTCAACATTCACTAACAATCACTTCAACACATTATCCAACAATGGGATTTAGTGAAGAAAAAATTCCACAAAACATAATGGGTGATATTTCATCATTTGATAGAATAAAGTCTGTGTTCTTAACCAAATCGGTTAATTATTAAATTTTATATTCAATAATTCTTGATTGAGAAAATATTTCTAATACAATCATCGAGTACCATTACATTTTGCAACAAATTTTTTTTGAATTTCATGCAATCTTTCTTGATCCAAATATTAGTTTTGGGTGATTTTGAGAGCATAGGATTATTTATGACACCCATGTAAAATTACAATAACACAACGTAGAAATATAAACCCATAGGGTTTTGGGATTTTTTTAGAATATTTTAAGAAAATATGTTTATTTTTTGAATTTGGTTTTCAAAACATTAATCATATTAAAATATAAAAAATAATAAAATATATTGTGTGAGTTGATGGTTGTTTAAAATTTTGAAAGTGCTTGATATATGTTTAGATAATTTCATGGAATAATTGGATGTGTCATAATTCATTTAAATAAGGTTTAGTTGGAAATAAAATTTTATTTAGAATTATAGTATAAAAATTATGTTGTTCATGACTTTTAAACTAGTGTAAGACGTTTTCTAAAATTATAAAACATTAAAATTTTATAATAATTTATATTTTTAGGTTTAAATGATAAATTAAAGATGGTTTCATAAACCTTTATGACATTGTATAATACTTAATGTATAATATAATACATTTTCTCCTGAGTTAATAAAATTATTTCTATCTTATTTCATAATAAATTAGATTAATTTCATAATAACTATAAACCATTAATGTCTTATCCAAAATTTAAATATGGTAAAGGGATTAATGCGTAAGTATTTTTGTAAATGAATAAGACTTTACTGAAAATGGACAAGAATTTTTTTAGCACGATACATTATCTATCTATGTATGAAACATTTCAAATTTCTAGAATTTTTTAAAGTAATCAACTTTATAGGAATATATTGAATCATTTAAAATTATTCAATAAGACCTAACTTATTAATACAGTGTGTCTATAGGGCTCATTTAAAATTTCACGACACATATAATGTTTTAAAAAAATATCTATAGTAGTCTAAAAACAGAAAAGTATTATAATATCTTATCCTTATAACATTACATAATCTGTAATTTTATTCAAGAACTCACTTCCTTTCCCATTGAGGATCCTTTAGAGTTTAGAGTTTTTGAGAATTTTGTTATAACATGTACATCACATTCTATATTTATGCAATGTAGATAGCCGAATAACGTATCCATTTCTTCCAAAATATAAATCATTTCAATATAAAACATGTTTTCTTTCCCCAATTCTCATAAAATTTAACATGGCTTCATTATTAGAATTATAAATCCTTCTAACCTGTAAAAATAATTTAAAAACATGGTATGAGAACAAAAAGTTAAATAAAGGATATAAAAATAATGAAAGAAAACATTAGTCCATGAGTTCTTGTAATGTATGAAATTATTTTCAAAAATACATGCATCTCACCCATATAAACTCACTTTGTGAAACATGATATTTATATGATATTTACACAAAACATATAGAACATAAATAGTACCATAATCCTATCATGGAGAATTACTTACATAATCTTGTAACCCACTTGACTGCCTTATAATTTATAACTTTCCTGGCTACCTTACAATGTAAGCCTCAAAGCTACCTTATTGTGTAACCATTGTCGAAACACTTAGTGTAACTATACAACCAACCTAGAGCTTCCACATAAGAAATTCATTATATGGAGATATAGGTACCACACATAATAATTAAAAGTGCCCTATAATCATAACATAATCATCAAGAATATTACTTGTATAAAAACATTCACTTTGAATTTTCTAAAATAGGAGGTTTAAAAGGAGATTTATAAGAAAAGTCCCTAAAAATTACATATAATTGATATTAGAATCAATATAAATATATTAATATGTGTATAAACTATAAATAAAAATCATACAACATAATATAAATAAAACGTTCATCACGAAAATGACTTAATACCACACAAGTGATGAAGTAGAAGGTTTACCCAATGAATAGAAATTGGTTTAGGAATTCCCTTACAACTATCATATAATTTATTTCATAAATTAATATAATGAAATTAATATGTGTATACACAATAAAAACACATAATAAAACATAATATAAAAATATTATTCAGACAAATAATCATAACACCACATAATTAATGATGTATAAGGTTAACCCAAAGAACAAAAATTAAGTTAAGATTCCCCATACAAATGTCATATAATTGATATGATAAATAAATATAATGAAATTAATATGTGTATACATTATAAATACACATAATAAAACCTAATATGATAAAAAATTCATCACACAAGTAATCTTAAGACCGAATAATGAATGATGTATAAGGTTAAACCAAAGAACATAAATTGGGTTAAGAATTCCCTTACTTGTGTCTAGTGTTACGTAAAACTTGTTTGAAAATCTTGAGTAATGCTTTAAAATATGTTATTAATATTTTAAATAAACAAATTTATGTTTTTAAAACCTTATACTATCGTTTCATAACATTAAATCACCCCTTTAATTAATAGTGTTCTGTTCCTCCCATTATTTTGGGCGCGTGCTTTACAAGATTTCCATGACCAGTTTATATTTGATATTCATGTCGTATAGAAATGAAATTATAGAAGTGGAAAACAATGGTACTCATATGTTTCTATAAAAAATAATTATACAATAATTAATTTTTTTATCGTATATGATGATAATTGTTTTAAAAAAACATTAACAATCTATGTTAAGATCATTTTTTGTGGTTCCTCGATAATCATGAACTTGTTTCATTGTATAATATAATGTAATGCATTTAAGTTAATTAAAAAACTTAAAATAAGTTACATAATAAACATTACACAAAATTTTAACCATTAAAATGTTTTTATGATAATCTTTTAAGTAATTAATGTAAATTCAAAACACATCATCCATGATTTTGGAAAACTGGCAATTACGGATGCTATTTTTATTTATAGATTAAGACTGAGAGGAGGGTAAGAAACATGATGAATTTTTTATGTCAACATGATAGTATAAATAATATAAAATATTCTCAAGATTTCATACCTCCTGGATAATGCTAGGGGAAGAGAGTATATAAAAATAAACGAATTGAAAAGAAAACACATGAAAAAAGAAGGGGATTCTTAAATCTTCATCTGTTCTCCTTGAGATCCTCCTTAGGGATTTTGTTTATCCTTTTGGTGATACCATCTGGTCTTGGACATGGGAAGTATCCTTGAGGAGGGTATTTGGCATAACTTAGACAAATCCCATGTCATTATATGGGCGATAGGTAGAAGCAAATGATGGTGGTATTTATAGTGGAGGGGAGGAGGGATTTTACATTATTTTAATCATTATTTTCATATTTTTCCTCAAGACTATGAATAGTCATGATTAATGTGACCCAAAAGAGTAATAATTTCATGTAAATTCTAACAATGTGGTATTAAATTAGCCTTACATCATCTATTATGCAGTAAAACAAGTATTTAGAATTTATCGTAATTTATCGTATTTTACTATTCATCAAAAATTCAAAAATTTCATAAAAATACCAAAAATTCACCATAACGATTTTTCGACATGTATAATTAAAAATATAAACTCCATTTTATGAAAATAATTTTCTAAATATTATAAATAATATTTTTAAATAAAATCATAATTTATTCAAAAACAATAATTTTAAATCTATAACTCATTTTTACACCATGAAAAATTATTCAACATCCCATTATCTTATAACTGTAAGAAAATAAAATAATAATATGATTTACTATGTATAAGGATCTTATTAAAATTTATATTGGTATTCATAAGGATATGTTACTATTCACCAAAAAAACAAGTTGGTTATATCCGACTCCAAAAAATTTATAGATCGTAATCATAGATGACCGTTTTTATGAAATTGAAATCCAAAACGTAGAAAAATTATTATTATATAATGAAATAACTATCTACCTAAAACAATGTTTCATGAATTTTAATTTATTTTTAAAACCTTGTGGTGGTAAATTATCCCCACCTACTAGAAATTGTATCCTCTAAATTTTATTTACTTATTAGCAAGTGTGGGTAACTTTCCTCACGATATGTTAATATTCCCATGTTTCTTCTTCTTCCTTGTGGTTTATCCACAAAACCTTCACTAGGTGGATTACCTTATTCCTCAATACTTGTTCTCTTCTATCAAGAATCTGAAAAGGTTTCTCTATATAAGAGCTTTTCTTTTCCAATTGAACTACTTCTGGGCTCAAAACATGAGATAAATCCGGTACGTACATTCACAACATTGAAACATGAAAAACATGGTGTACCTGAGATAAAATCATAGGAAAGGCTTCTTGATAGGTGACATGTACAAATTTCTATATAATTTCATTATTTCCAATGAACTTTGGACTTATATTTCCATTCATAGAAAAATGCATAACACTTTTCCATGGTGATATTCTAATAAAAACATAATCAACTACCTCAAAAGTAAATAATATCCTCTTGTTGTCAGCAAAACTTTTCAAAAAAAAACTCTAAGTTTTTATCATGTGTTTCTGGATCATCTTTGCTTTCTTATCCCCCTAATCTATTAATTATGGTCCCATAAACATCTTTTTCCCAACATCATCCCAAAAATCTACTGTTAGACAATGCTTCCCCTAAAATGACTCAAAAGGTTCCATCTGTATACTTGAATAAAAATAATTTTCATAAGAATAATCAACTAATGAAAGATGTTGATCTAAAATTCCCTGGTGGAACACTGAACAATCTTAATTCATATCCTCCATAGTCTTAATCATTAATCTTGACTACCCATCTGAATGAGGATAGAAAGTTGTAATGAAATTTAATTCAATGCACAATAAATTATGAAGGCCCTTCAAAAAATTAAAATTTATCCCCAGATCCTAGTCAGATACAATGTAAAGAAGAACACTATGTAACATGAAAATATCTTTGAGGTGCAGTCAAGACATCTAATCCAGAGACATTTTATCTCTAATAAGAAGGAAATGAGCAGATTTAGTCAGTCTGTCAACAATAAATCATATTGCATTCTAACCTCGAGAAGTCTTTTGTAGTCCCACAACGAATTCCATGGATATATTTTTCAATTTCCACTCTGGAAATGGTAAAGGATGAAGAATCTTGTACAATAACTTCCACTTTACTTTAACCTGTTAATATTTCAAACATTTCATAGTAAATTATGAAATATCTCTTTTTATTCCATCCCACCAATAATAATCTTGAATGACTATGTACATCTTAGTACATCTAGGATGAAATGAAACTAGAGAACGTTGAGCTTCACACAATAAATCATTCTTCAACTAAGAATCACAAGGCACACACAGTCTTTTTCCAAATCTCAAAATAGAATCTTTATCAAGGTTAAATTCTCATACCCATGTTATCCAATTCTACATTTTTATGTAGCTCACAATCTTCCCTCTACGCTTACATAGTTTTTTCTGATGATGATGACTTCACTAAAGGCGGAAACAAAATAGATGTATTTTCTACACCAACAACATCTATGAAATAATTCATCAAATCATTAATAAAGTGATCATGTTCTAAACCTAACATGTGTAATGATTCATGATGTTTTCGACCCAAGCAATCTACTAATTTTTTTTCTTTTCGTAGATGGTAATTGATCATTAAATCATAATATTTTATCATCTCACAACATCTTATTTTCTCATGTTTAATTCCTTTTGATTGAATATGTACTTTATACTTTTATGGTTATTATATATTTCACATTGTTCTCCGTATAAATGATGCCTCTAAATTTTTAAAGAAAAACCCATAGCAGCCGATTCCAAATCATGTGTGCGATAATTTAACTCGTAAGGTTTTAGTTGTATTCAATGATAACATATTACCAGATCATTTTGTATTAGAACATAATGAAGTTCATTCAATGAAGAATCATTGTAGAAGACAAACTCACCATTTAGTGAAGGCATAGCCAAAAATAGATTATTCACCAATCTCTTCTGTAATTCCTAAAAACAAACATCACATTCTTCTGTCCAAATAACTTTAACCCCATTTCGTGTTAACTTAGGTAGAGGGAAAGATAAACATTCCATGACTTTAACATACCTTCAGAAAAAAAAAGGTAATCCAAGAAAAATACAAATCTATTTAATATTTATAGGTCTTGTACATTCATTAACCACTTTTTTTGGTAGGATAAGTTGTTATTCTATTCTTATTTACAACGTGCCAAAGAAAAGAAATATTTTGTGACAAAAATCTCACTTTTTGAATTTTCCATAAATTTTATTTTCTTTTAATGTTTTCAAAACAACCCTCATATATTTCTCATGCTCTTATTTACTCATAGAAAATACTATAATTTTTTCAATAAACACAACCACAAACATATCCTAGAACTAATGAAATATTATATCCATAAGATCCAGGAATACAGTAGGTTCATTAGTAAACCCAAACGGAAAGAAAAAAAATTCATAATTCCCATATCGATTACAAAAAAATCAGGATATCATCCTCCTATACCATTAGGTGGTGGTATCTAGATCTCATGCCAATCTTTGAAATGTATTGAGATCCCTAGATCTGATCAAACAAGTCATCGATTTGAGGCAAGGGATACAATGTTTTAACAGTGATTTAATTCAAAGCTCTATAATCAATGAAATGTCTCATGGAACCATATTTATTTTTTAAGAAAATTGGGAGAACCACATGGTGAAGTGATAGTATGAATGAAGCCTATATCAATCAACTCCTACAACTAATTTTTCAATTCAATAAGTTCCATTTGAGACATTAATTATGGGGGTTTTGAAATGGTATTAGAATCTAGAACTCAGAAAATTTTGAATTTGACATTCTGATCAGGTATGAGATCAGGTAACTCATTAGAAAAAATATTAAGGTATTCATTTAGCACTGGAACATCATTAATCACAATATTTCCCCTAGTTTCATGAATTTGAGAAATAATAGTTTCATTTCTGACTTTCAATGATTTCTTAGCTTCCTAATATGTTATAAATTTTATGTGGTTCTTCTTGTATACAAGAAGAAACTCTTTCAAAAAATAACATCTTTATCTCTATGGTCAATCTTAGCATGATAAACAGAAAACCAATCCATTCATAGAATAACATTAAACTCTGCTAAGGGAAAAACAAAAATGTTTTCCGGTGATTTATTCCCATAGAACACAAAAGAAGGATTCTTAAAATTATTCTTTTCTATAATATTTCCCCATTGTGTTTTAACAATAAGTTTCCATATCCTTTATTGAGGTGATATTTCCAATTTACTAGAAAATTCCTCTAAAATAAAAGAATGTGTATACCCCTTATGAAACAAAACAATAGCAACATATAATTAAACAAACAAGGTACATGATATAGCATCATTGGATGGCCTAACATATGCTGACGTAATCATAAAAGATCTCATTATACCTTTCTGCTTACAGTATAGCTTCTTTGAATCCATTGGATCTCTCTTTGGGTATGAATTTTCATAATGAATCATCTCAGCACATTTAAAACACTTTTTATGTTTCTTATCAAGATTAGTTTTAATAAAATTTTCATTAAAATCTCTAGCCACATCTCAAAACATACCACATCAAATACACTTCAGATGTTTTGGTAAGGCATTCCCCACGGTTCTGTTTTCTACACTTTTCACGAACTAGAAACTGGACTTTCTTAGCATCAAAATTTTTGATTGATTCTTAACCATTGATTTATATCTAGACCTATTCTTATCCTTGTTCTAAAAGTTAATATGATCATCAAAAAAATCCATCACCACACTATCATCACATTGAAAAGGTTTCTCATAAATTTTTAATTTATAGGAGTCCAATTCCATTTGATACCATGGTGTTAATCCTGAATAAAAGATGTTGATTTTTTTATCGACTTCCAGAATATGAATTTGAGAATACCTTTCTAGTCGGGTGAAGTTTTACTGATACGCTGCCACTGAATCTTTCCCTTTTTCCTTTTATACAAGGAATATCTTCTCCATCAAATTTCACATTATAATAGGAAACAAAATCAAGAAAAATAATTTTTAATTCATCCCACTGAAAAGCATCAATATTCTCTCTATCCCCGATATATATGACCATTAAAAACCACTAATTATTATCACCTTTGAAACGATAAACAGAAAGACTTTCCTTTTGATTATCTGAACATCCCATAACATTTAATATAATTATAAGGGATATAATCCATCCTTCAGCTGCTATTGGGTCAGAAGATCCACTAAAAGTAGGAGGGTGTTTCCTCATAAAATCTTCCACTTTCATCATGTTTATTTGTGGTGTATATGGTTGTTCTATTTCATATATTCCACTAATGTCTATTTCATATGTCATATGACCCATTATTATCAAAAACATTTCGGTTCCAATCTCTACCATTCTAGGCTATATTTTTAGAAGGATATCGTTCTGTTAGTGCCTTTCTACATCATCTTCCCTCTTTCTTCTGCAAAAAAACCCATTCTAAACAAAAAAAAATCATAGATGAACCCAAATTGTAATATTTAAATGATATTACATTTCAACTTAACCATAGCGTACAAATCATTTATGGTATTCTATTAACATCATCTTAATCCATGAAGTTATCTAAACCATCCTGTGATACCAACTATAAGGAACTGTACTTATGACAACACATAATCTTGATTTTTAGTCAAGAAATCGCATCATTTTACATTTAGGATCTTTTAAAGTAGAGAGTTTTATATAATAAAGATATAACACATACATAACATTCCAAATTTAAATAGTGTACTTGCCCCAAAAATAGTATCCATTTCTTCTGAAATATAATAATTTTCAAAATAAAACATGTTTTCTTTAACAAATATTCATAACATTTAAAATGGATTCCTTCATTGTCTTACACATCCTTATAACCTGTGAAAAACATTTAAAAACATGGTATGAGCACAAAAAGCTTTGTAATGGATATAAAAAAATGAAAGAAAATTTTAGTCCACGAGTACTTGTAACATTTGAAGTTACTTTTAAAAAGACATACTTGTCACCCATATAAACATACTTTGTGAAACATGATATTTAAATTAGATTTAAAAAAAGAATATAGGAAATAAATAAAACCATAAATGTATATTGTGTAATTACATAAATAATCTTTTAACACTCCCAGCTACCTTATAATTGGTAACCCTTATGGTTACCTTGCATTGTAACCCTTACAGCTACCATATTGTGTAACCATCATAGTTACACTTGGAGTAACCATACATACAAACTCCAACTTACACATACCCAATACATTGGAATGATATATAGTTCCCACCCCTAATCATAAAAACTTCCAAATAACCATAACATAATCTTCAACAATAATACTTGTATAAAAATATTCACTTTGAATTTTGTAAAACTAGGAGTTTACAAATGATTTTATAAAAAAGACACATAATAATAACATATAATTGATATGAGAATAAATAGAAAGAAAGTAATATATTTATAAACATTAAATAAAAATAATACCACATATTATAAAAAAACATCATCAGACAAATGATCTTAAAATCACGCTATTAATGAAGTATAAGGTTACCCTAAAGAATGGAAAATGGTATATGAATTCCCTTAAAAATGTCTTATTATAGATTTGATAAATTAATATAATGAAATTAATATTTATATATATAGTAAATAAAAATAATAAAACATAATATAAACAAAAATTCATCACACAAATTGTATTGACACCTAATAATGAATGATGTTGAAGGTTAACCCAAATAATGGAAATTGGGTTAAAAATTTCCTAAAAAATTTCATATAATTGAGGTGATAAATTAATATAATGAAATTAATATGTGTATGAATTTTAAATGAACATAATAAAACAAAATATAAACAAAAATCCATCACATAAATAATCATATTTCCACATAATTATTGATGTAGAAGGCTAACCCAAAGAACATAAATATGGTTAAGAATTCACTTACCTCAGGTTGGTCTTACTTAAATATTGATTAAACCTCTTGTATAATGGTTAAAAGGGTGTTATTAATATCTTATATAAACATATTCATGTTTATAATACATTGTATTATCATTTCATAACATCATTTAACCCATTAATTATTAGTATTTTTTTCCTTCCATTGTTTTGGATGCATTCCTTACATGATTTCTATGGCCGGTTTGTATTTGATTATCTTATAGTATGGAAATTAATTTCCAAAAGTGGAATGAAATTGTATTAATATGTTTTGAGAAAATTGAATTAAACCATAAATCATTTTTATCATATATGATTATTAATATTTAGATAAAACAATAATGATATTTGTTTAGATCATTTTTTGTGGTTCCTCGATAATCATGAACTTATATCATTAAATAATTTAACTTCCGGCAGAAAAGTTAATTATATAACATAAAATAGGTTTCATGATAAAAATTACATTATTTTTCAATAATTAAAAGTATTTTATGATTATCGTTGAATTATTTAATTGAAATTGAAGACACATCATCCATTATTTTCGTAAATTGTCACATCATAGATGGTGTTTTTATTTTTAGAATAAGAGGGAGAGAAGAGGAAGAAAGATGGTGATTTTTTTAAATTAATAGTATAAAATATAGAATATATAATCATATGGATATTTCATACCTCCTAGATAAGGGAAAGGGGGGAAGTATAATAAAATAAAGTAATTGAAAAGAAAACACATAAAAAAGATGATTTTTACCTCTTGATCTCTTCTCCTTGAGATCCTCCTTAAGGGCTTTGGTTTTTGCCTTTTGTTGAGACTAGTAGGTACTGGATGTGGGTAAGATAATTGGGGAGGTTATTGACAAGAAAATAGATGATTCTCAAGGCTTGATAGGTGTGATAGGAAGAAAGTAATGAGTGTTGTATTTACAGTGGAGGAGAGGACTGGTTCTATAATATTTTAATCATTTTATTAATATTTTTCTCAAATTTTTGAGTACTCTTAATTTATGTGACAAAAAATAGTAATAATTTTATGTAATCTAGAACCAAGTAGGCTTACATCATCATTGAATCACATATTATGTAGTAAAATAAGTATTTAATAGTTATCTTAATGATAACATATTTTATTATTCATCAAAAATTCAAGAATTTTAGAAAAAGCCCAAAACTTTACTATAACAACTTTTCATGGTGTAAAACTAAAAATTGAACTGCATTTTCTGAAATCATTCTTTTAAATATTATTAATTAAATTATTTTTGAAATCATAATTTATTCAAAAATAATAGTTTTAAATCTATAACTCATTTTTAGCACCATGAAAAATTAATCAACTTCCCATTATATTACAATCATAAGAAAATAAAATAATATTATGATTTACTATTCATAATGGTCTTATTATTCTTCAAATTAATATTCATAATGTTATTTTTCTATTCACTAAAAAACATTTTTTTCTATCGGACTCCAAATAACTTACTGATCACTTTCATTGATGACAATTTTTGGAAATGCAAATCAGAGAAGAAGCAAAATTATGCTTAAAGTATAGTTATAACTATTTGCCTAAAACAAATATTTATATAATTTTGATTTATTTTTAAAACATTTAGGTTTTATAGGAATAAAGATATAAAATCATATGGAAAGGGTCATATTTCAAAAATTGTAATACTTTTGAAAAGTGTGTAATATTTTGAAGATACTTCCCTATAAAAAAATTATATGATTTTTCAATGGAAAAATCAGTTTTAGAATCTCATGAAGCGAATTTTTTATCAATGTTTTGGGACAACTATGGTTCACATCATAAATATATTATTGTGTCATAAAAGGAATTTAAAAAATAATAATTTAACATACATATTTTTTTTCAGATATTTTTTCCATATTTTATGTCAGAGTATACTTGGATATATTCATGAATAGAATACAGGAAGTATAAATGGTAAAATAATATAAGTTTAAAAAGTAGTATGTAATTTTAATTTAAAATTGAAACTCAAATTTTAACATGATATAGTTATTATTGTGTGATAAATAAAATATATATGTTGTGAAAATAATATAAACTAGTATTTACAATACATAGAAATAAATATAGGAATATTGTGTTTTAACATACAAGAGAAAATAATTCAATAGATTATCCAAAACAGATAGAATAAAAGGAACTAGAAATACTATTTTGGTGACATAATGGAAGTCTTATTTGGTTGAAGACTTCACTATTGTTAAAATTATCTATATATCATTGTATCAGTGTAGGACAAACATTAAACTTTTAGAATACTATAATGTAAAATAAAATCAAGGATAACCCTAATTAATTATAAACCAAATGATATAACTAATATAGTTTATGATCATGGGTGAATCTGAATCATTACAATGACTAGTTAATAAATTTGATTTGTGAACCTCATAAAAATTTTGTGTTCATTATTTGTGTTTTTTTGTTCTTTATAGATAACTTTTTTATCAATTTAACAGTTGAAAAAGTTTATTTCTATTTAAAAAATAAAAATAATTGTTCAACATTAGCTCCCCCCCCCACACACTATGGATTTATCTAAAATATTAATGGTTTTTCTATGAGTATTAAATACATGTTCTCTTTGAAGATGATATGCTATTTAATGTTTTGTGGAAATGTATAATTATATTTTTTTAGAGTTGCTACTAAATTTACAATATAAATGTATAAAACCAAATTCAATTAAAAGTTTGGGAATATTAAAATTTTAAGGGAAATATTATTACATATTTAATGATTAGGTTCTACTCTACTTATTATAATTTATTTTGTTTGTATTACGGGCTTAGATGGGTAGATTTATTCATCGTGTTGAAGAAATTACTGAGAAAAAATATAAAGAATAAGGAAGTTTTTGGTCATTTCCAAAATGATATTTCATTATCTATTCCAATTTTAGAGTTTTTGAATTTAAAAGGTATCAAAAACATATGGTATATTGGGTAATTTAAAGTTTTTTATTAATTAAATACTAAGGTGAAGTAATATAATATATAGGTTTGGATGTTTGAAAAATAAAGACATAAAATTAATGGAATATAGAATAATAGATGGTTTATTATCCTAATATAATTAAATAGTGAGAACTATCAGATATTTTGTTGTAAAGATAGTGGATACAATAATTTTTTATAATATACTATACATTCTTCCAAAAAGGCTTGATGAAAATCCACAACACATATAGTCTGAGATTTTTTTTGCATCCTTTATTTTATTTACTATTTAAAATGATATATGAAGGAGAATTTTATTAAAAGATTATGGTAAGGATAAAAATAAAATTTCTTTTCTATTATTAAAATAATATAAGGCTAATAATCAAATACATTTATAAGATTGATTTTATGATGAAGATGAAGATATTGAAGAATTATTAAAAAAACACATTCCTCCTAATTGTATAGAAGTTAGATTATTAAAATGAATGTTTTGTGGGTAGTTAAAAATAATTTAGGTATGTTGTTGTCATATATTTTCCAGAAAAATAAGGAATGATAAAATAGTAATAAATTAGTGATGGTGATTATGAGAGGCCAAGGATATACCAAAAAAGTAAGAAAAAACTAATATATCAAAGTTTTGTCTGAAATTTATGGGTATATATATCTGTAAATAAAAAAATTAACTAATTATAAACATTATATAATGCTGATAATTGTGAGGTTGAAAAAGAACTTGATACTGGTAATCAATATGATGAAATCTAAATGATTCCAAATGTAAATGAGAAGCAGTTCACATATAATAAAAGTGTTGATGTGGCAGTGAGTAACAAATATAAATTGAGTTTCTGTTTAAGTGATACCTTAAGAAATTTCTTTTAAAGATCTATAAATTAAAAAAAAAATTAAAAAACGTTAAATAAAGGTAATTTTTCTTTTATGAAAAAATGATTATATATATGCTGATAAAAATATGACGTTAGTGAAGGATGTTGATGAATTGAATAAATTTCAAGAAAAATTTATCAATATAAAAATAAATAAATAAAAGGATTTAAAATAATATGAAGGAAAATGTGAAATTATAATTTAATTTTTTCTGAAAAGAATATTTTTAATAAAAATTGTCCAAGAAAAATATAACTTTTAAAAAAAATCTGACAATATATCTAAACAATCAAATAATAAGGTTGTTAAATATGTTATAGTTTCATATAATAATGAGACATAAGTAGAACATCATGGATCACTATAAAATATTCACAAATATCCTAAAAGTTTTGATATAATGTCTAGGTTGAAATAATATAAAATAAAATCCATGTTTCATTAAATACAATGTAATTCTCAAAAATGTAGAAATTTTGGGAACACTGACATGAAGAAAATAACACAAATAGTGATTCATAAAATGACATAAATAATTATATATCATATAATAAAATATTGGTATCCTATAATAAATTGTTTTCACCAAAATTATCCAAAATGTATGATAAAGAGTCACAATAAGGTCGGTTTTAACACATGGGCAATTAAACATTTTTAGTCATAAATGTTCTTTTTTATTAATATTATGGAACTAAGAGGGATTTTTTAGTGTGGAAATAAATTTTCAATCTCATTTACAATAATTATATGATTCTATAAGTATTGGATGAACAATTATTAAGTTGATTCATCCCATTTAAGATTATCTCACCACCTTACCATGATAATTGAGTTTCCATCACAATGATCCAAATTCCCAGAAGAATAATGAAAAGAAAATTATTAACGAAGCTGTAGTTAAATATTCTTAATGGGAAAGTCCATGTATTATAAATAAATGATTTTATTCAAAAAGGATGATAAATTTAAATCTTAAAAAGAATGATGAAAAATAGAATGCAGGTATTTTGACCATTGGAAATGATTGATCACTTAATGTTAAAGGAAATTGATCATTAATTATTGGAAAGTAAATGTTATAGTCCAAGAACACATTATATGTATTTAGGTCGAAACAAAATATATTAACTATATCATATCTATGTGATGAAGGTAATACAGTTTTTTTTATATTTGGATAATGTTTTAATAGTTTCAATGATTGATACATATTTAGAAGGTGGTAGTGAATATGGGGAAACTTGTTTTAGATTAGTAATACACAAAAATCATGATACATAAACATGAAAAAAAACATTTGTTTCCTTGATGAGATGGATTTATTGACCAAAAGATAATGAACAATCTTACTCAGAGAGTGAATGTTCATAATATTCATCATTATAAAAGAGAGATAATATGTATGTCCCCTACATGTTAAAAGGGGGTACTATAAATTCCATTCAAAATAAAAAATAAATTCCAACATCTCATCCATTTGAGAACATAAATTCATATGTTTTTTAGGCTTATGAAAAATTAAATCAATAATTAAGGAGACAAGTTTTATTTTCTTTAGTGATGATTTTAATCGTGTCACCTATATCATATTTATGAATAAAAAGTCATAGCAAATGAAAATATTCGAAACATTTTTAAAAGTTTCCAATAATGAATTTGGTTTCTCCTTGAAAAATATCTAGAAATACAGTTTTGAAGAATATACTAGTAAAATAATTTAATTATATATTTATAAGAATAGTATCCACTATGAACTCAATGTAGCTTAAAAACCAGGAAAAAATGGTTTTATAAAATGGAAAGAAACAATTTTGGAAGATATGGATCATACTATGATGATTGGGAAATATATTTTCTAGTACATTTTGAGAATAAAATTGGTGTAAAAGTTCACATAAAAAATCATTGATTATATAAATAAATTTAGATATTTCACTGTATTTTATTTTTTATAAAAATTATTCAGGTTTTAAATATTTAATGGCCTTTCGTAGAACCTATATAATCAAACATAAAAGTAAAATTTATAAGAAGTTCTCTCAAAGGGGAGTTGATGGTATCTTACTTTGTTATCATCCAAATTGGAGATTTTACAACTATTACCTCAAATTGATAGTTAATATTTTGGATAAAATGAATTAAAATAAATAAAATAAATAATGGAATCACATTTACATAAATAGTAAGTTACATATGTGATTATTATGAAGTTGTTATCATTTAAAAATTTGTTTCTAAATGTAAGAACAAAAGTTTCAAAGATATTGATCAAACTATGTTGATCATGAAAGATATTTTTTGGTAATTTTAGAGATAAAAAGTTGGGGTAGAATTTCACACTGAAAATAATTGATTATATAAAACAAATTTATATATTTCACTTTACTAGTTGTATTATAAGAATTTTTAAATTTTAAAAAATTTAGGGTATTTGGAATCCCCTGTATAATTAAATTGAATAGTGAAAATATTAATAACGTTGATGAAATAGGATTTTATGGTGTATTACTTGGTTATCATCCCAATGGAATATAATACCATTATTTAAACAAATATATAGGTAATATTATTGATTCTATTGATGTAATGGTACTAAAATACTCAATGAAATACCTTTCACATCATGAATTAAGTTCAAGATGTTTTGAATATAATGTAGTTATTATTGAAAATCATGATAACATTTTTGAAATTAATGTGTGTTCAAAAAGAGTAGGATAAAGTTGATTATTCGAATATTAATAGTGATTGATAGAAACCTATATAATCTAATACAAGGCTAGTAAAGTAGATATAGGTACAAAATATTAATGGATATGATGGATTATGTTTTTAGACTAGAATATCTTATAGGATATGAAAACATAGCTCAAAATTTTTGGTTATTAAGCTAAGATCCCTGAAGAAGTAATAGTATCATTAATAGTATGATGATTTAATGAATGGTGAATTAGATCATATAGAGAATAATTTAACTTGGGAGTTGGAAACCAAACCTAAAAAAACAATAATGTTGTTGGAACTAAGTGGGAGTTTTGAAACAAGATGAATGAAAGATAAGAATTTGTTAGAAACAAGGTAACACGTGAATTAAAAGGGTACACCTAGGTTAAAATAATAAACTCTAGTGTGAAATTTAAAACTGTTACAATATTAGTGACCATAATCATATTTCATTCAACTATAGTATAAGTGCAATGAAATATTATCTTCATAAATTTAATTTTTATCATCATCAATGGAGAATTTGAAAGAGGAAGTGAACATTGAAAAACATAATCATTTCATTCTTGGTGAAGATTAGTGTTGTGTATAAAAGTTATAATGTTATTATATGGGTTAAAAATCCCAAAATATATGTTATTACACATTAGATATATTCTTAAAAAAATGATATTTGAGAATGGAAGAGTGTAAAAAAAATATTTTTTAAATAAGACATCTAAGAGTCAAATTTTATTGTTATTTTGATAAATTAAATTACTTTTATAAGAAATAATGATGATTATTGTTAATATTTTTCTTTTTAAATGAGAAATTTCTCTAAAATGTATAGGCTTTTTCAAATAGGATATTTTATCACATAATAACTTTGTCAAAATTAAGATCAATTATTTAATTCACAAAAGATGTATAATAAGGAACATCTAATAAAATTTCTAAAGAAGGATTAAAAACTAGTTTTACCAACTATTTTACTAGGAATTAAATATCAAAATAACCAAAAGGTTAAATAAATATCCCCAAGAGAATTCATATAGTATATTTTAATTTTACTATATGCAACATATTCTATGGAAATTATATTATATGTTGTTATGTTAGTTTTCTGATGGAAATGTTCACCAGATGTGTTTTTTGTGGCTTGAAAGGGATTTCGCAGAAATATAAAAGGAAAAACCAATTAGGGATTCATATGTTAATTTATTGAAAATCCTTATCTGTCTAACTACACATATAATGGATGTAATAAAAATATAGATGGTAGAAGATAAACGTCTTCTGTTTTTTTCTTTTTAGGCCATGTGCATTTTGGTTAGCATATAAATATGAAATTTTATATAACCTAGAGAACTAGTAAACAAAAATATACGTCACAAGATCAACCCTCAATCCATTTTATTTGGATGAGTATGGAGATTTAAGATCTCAAGGTGGAAGTAAAGACTCACTTTTTTGTGGGTTGTTATAATAATTGTTCTATCAATTTATCAATAAATCCAATTTAATAATAAAAATATATTCACTTGTATTTAAAATAATACTCCATCAAAAATATTTTTATTGAAAACTGTGGTTAATCATGAAGTTCTCCCAATAAAGGTTAATATATCTAGTGTTTTCACTAATCAAACACTAAATTTTGGATTTCAATGACTGATATCTGTTATGTGATTTTTACATCGCTCCATTGAGGGCTAAAAAAAATGGTGACTCAATCCCCTCTCTTACTTATTCTTTAGATATTATATTCAATATGATATATATTTAAAAAAATATATATTTTTTTAATCCTATGGTCTGTTTAATATTTGGGAGGGAAGCTATATAGGGTAAATATCTGAAGGTAAGTGTTTAATATAATGGGTGTGAGATATCTTATTATGAAAAAACATGTAATTTGGGAGGGTTATTATAAGGTGAAATTTGTGTTCCCATAAAATAAAATTTAATAATATTTATTTTAAAGAAAATTAACTATTTTTAAGAGCTTGGATGTAATAAAATGTTATTAAGAGGTCTAAAAAATAGTTTTGAGATGGGAAAAAATTATTTGAGGTAGATATAAAGTGGAATAAAGGGATAATAAAATTTTATTTTTTTTAACTGGAATCAAGTGGATAAAGAGTTCTAATTCATTTGACTTATATTAGGGAAAACATGATATTTTTTAAAATGTTTTAGTTTTCAATACTAATTTTTCTCATGTCGGATTAAAATTATTGAATAATTATTTATTTCTTACTATATAGTTTCTTATAGAGATTTAAATTAATTGGATACCAAAAAAACTCTAATCGGGGACCTTTTGGGCCTAATAGTTGTTTTAGTGATGTTAAAACCTAGTAGATTTTTTTGAGACCCAAGTAGAAGTTCTTGTAATCTGGGGTTGAACACCAATCCCTTGGTCATATGATATGTTTGTAGGGTAAGTATTTACAATGAATATGATTATTGTATCATATATTGTTTTAAATAAATAAATCATATTCAAACTCACATAAAATAAACATAATTATATAATTTTAGTGAGGTATAAATGTTTTAAAGAGTTTATTATTGTTTTAGTAAAGTTCACATATAAATTAAAAATGTTCATAATCTATTTGAATAGCTCTATGGTTTAATATTTGGATCTGAATTTTTTAAAATTATCAAATAATATATTTTTTGTAACGTAAATCATTTTAAATGGTGTATTATTTATTCTTTATTTAATATGAATTTAAAATTTCATAATAATTAAAATTTGTGGCTAAAAATGAAAATAAAATGATTGTTTTAAATGTATTTATTGGATTTTTTATGAATTCATGCAAAACAAAAGACTTTGTCTCCCAAGTAAAAAAATTGTCTAAGTAATGTGTCCTAAGAATTAAGAGGCATTTAATAATACTATAATCCCTATAACACTTTCTCAAATAGAAATTGGGAAAATTGATGACCTTTTAAGCCTTTTGGGGTAGTCCATGAGGTTTATCTAAAAATTTGTAAGACTTTTTATAAGAATACTCTTTCACCCTTCAAGTAATAATATTAATTTATCTAGAATCTAACTATTTCAACAATATGTAACAATTCTCTTGGAACCCATAATACATTTTTATGAGTAATAATTTGGAAAAACATGAGACTATAATAATCAAGGAATATTTTCAAATACATACTATGTATAGTAATGTATATGTTTTAGTTTGAAAACTATTAAATACATGGATATATAACATCCTATAATATCAGTTGTATTATAAAACATGTATGAATTTTTAGAAACTAATAATTTCTTAATAATTCTTCAAGAATAATAAATTATGTCATATCAATGATGATATAGAATTGTTTTAATAGGATAAAGTCAGTCTATGATTCAATTTACAAGATAAAGGTTGTTCACTCAAGGGATGTGTTATTTCTCTATGAATGGATTTTTAGTTTAAGAATAATGGATCTTACCTATAGTACTTCATGCATTTATAACATGTTTTGTTTAAGATAAAAGCTAAGGAGATTAAATTACTAAAAAAGATGATTATAATGTAAGAAAAAATGATAGTAGAAGAAGTAGTTGATCAATAATTGTTATCATGAATAATAAATTTTAATTAAAACTCTACCATGGTTTCTCTATTATGTGTGAGATTAATTAAACAAATATCTAATATGAATTATATAACATAACATGTTTTTTTACAAATAAATATTGGAATATTCAAGTCTATTGTACAAGATAAAATAATCAAAAATATTATTCAAAAGGGAGATGGAAATGGAAAGAACAGATAACAATGGGGAAACTCACTTTTTATCATATTCAGTCGAGGAGTCCATTTTTTCTGAAATAAATTATATATTTATATCACTATATGAAAATTTTTTGATATTGGGATATTCTCATGTAACACGAGTGAAAAGATTAACCTTTATCATTGTAATCTGCATTATGAAAATAGTGGGATACATGATCTTAGGTGAATAAGGATAATTCCCATGACTAGATATTCATTTTCAGTAGTGAATATTTTAATAATATTTTTTTCTTATTTTTTTTACTTAGGTTTTTTTGAATGTGATATTTTTTATCTTTTTAAAAGGTGGTGAATTATTCTATATAAGAAACGTGAAAATATTTTTAAGACACTAATTTAGTCCCTTACCTTTAGAAATTGCCTTTTTAATTAAGGATCCTCCTATTGATACATCTAGTAGAGTCCTATCACAGTCAAGTATTCATTGATAGATGAATGGTGGAAGAAATATTCCAATTTTTATTGATGTGATAGGCTTTCATAGAATATCATATATCTTTCACAAAACTCATATAAGGTCTCTCTCGATAATTTTGTAATGGTAAATATGTCCTTTATTATGGTAGTTCACCTTGAATTTGGAAAGACCATTTTTGAAAAATATCTTTAACAGTTTTACAAATCATTGATTCTTCTAATTTATAGGTTATATAACGATTTTTTGTCCATTACATTGGGACTGAAGGGAAATGATCTCCACTTATTTTGTTCCTAGTCCAGTATATTTAGAATTAATTATATAAAATCCATTGTAAATGATTCTTTGTGAGAGTTGTTATCATCCCCTTGAAAAAATAAAACAATATAAATGTTGATTATAACCAATTTTATGTTCAAAATCATCTTGTAACCCAATAATAACAATTTTATTATTTCTAAAATGTCTCACGTAAAGATCTCTCTGAGTTTGGTTAGGATCCCAAACTATGATTTCATATTAATAATGATAATTTAAAGTTTCAATTGAGTCTATCAATTCAATTTTATTCAAAACATAATCCATATTTTTCAATTTTCTCAGTTCTGTCAATCTATAAAAAATGATTCTTTCAATATCTAGGTCAGGAGTCAAATTGTGGTATATGTGGTATTTGTTTATTTTAATTAAGGTTTGGCTTAATTATAATGTATTCAGCACCACATCTCCAAAAATGGTTAAATGTTTTTATCACACCTATTTTGCAGTAAGTAGAAATAGATTTCAGTATAAGGTAAAAATTGAGTATAATATAAACCAAATGATGAATCTAATGAGTATTATAAAATCATTTTACTGTAGTTATTCAAAATGAGGTTAGCATATATATTGTTTGATATAACTAACAGTAGTTTGAAATAGATTTTAATATCATGAAATAAATTTAGTGATTGGTTTACTAGTACGATTAAAAAATTTTATGTGATCCTAGCATCAAATTAATTAATTTCTATTATGTTTTTTACCTTTGAGAGAGCCCAAAATCAATTATCTATCACCGATTATTGATAATGAATGTGAGTTTCAAATCAAAAACAATCACATCTCATTCACCCTTCTTCATTTTTGTGTGGGAATATATGAGTGACTTTTAAAGGAATATCAAGTAGAAAATAGTCCACAAAAATATAAACCGAAAATATTATATCTTATTAAATATCCCAACACTGAAATATAAGACCAGATAATTGAAAATAATTTACTATATAAATTTAGAAATAGACACAAATAGTTTGTTCTCTACCCTAATTTATCATTCAACAAGATAATATTAACCCTAGATGAAAGGGGATATATAAAATGGATGATGATGAACAAGATATAAAATATATTAAAATGAACAAATATATATATCGCCCACCCACATATTGATGGTATTTGACCTAAATTTATAATCTCACCCAACTTCTATGATCATTTAATGTTCCATAGATATTCTATATATCAAAACCTTGTGGGATATATGATCTATCATTGAAATATTGAGTAATGGACACACATATATGATAAGAATTTATTTCATACTCTACAATGATAACTTAATATTTATCCTTTGTTCATCATTTGGTTAGATTTAATAAATTTTATATTTGTTGGTCTTCCATAGCATACATGAGAACCATATTTCCCATAGATGATATTCATATCCAAAATCTATTATTATATCTTTTAATCTCTTTATATAAATTTTAATAAGTATATGTTAATATGCATCCTATGATTATTCCACGTTTAGTTGATATAATTATCAAAATAAAAAACCATATAAGAAAATTAATTCAAATTCAAAACTCAATTTCACAACTGAAAAAAACATACATGAGTTCCATAAAATCTAAAATATCATAAAATACCTTTGAGTTACTCTTACATATTTCCAATTAATAATTTCATGTGAGAAGTTAATTATTTCATATCACTAAATATATGTTTCATTAGGGAGATTACAAAATCCATCTTATATACCCTATAGAACTCGGCCCATTCCATCTTAGGGTAATGTAAAATTCTTCACATAATAAGGAATATTCCTTACATTCCAAGATGAATTCATTTTTTATTATCTAGAAATAGTATATCTCTCTTTGGAGATCCCACATATCACTAACTAAATTTTATATATCCTTGTGTGAGTTTTTGAGTACTTTGTTAATTATTTGGGATTTATTCAATATTGTAGACACTCAAGTACATAACATTCAATAAAATATCTCAAATGACTATCTAAACCTAGTAAATAATTTTCTTCTTCAAACTGAAAAAATATATTAAATTTACCATCTTGACCATTTTAACAAGTATTCATAAAATCCAATAAAATGGTATGTTACATCCAAAACTCTGTAAAATTAAATTAATAAATTAATGTGATGGAATAATATGAATTGTTTTTCATTGAATTAAAATGATTTTTTTTAAATTTTTCATATTAATGGTTGTAATGTTTTTACAAAAATATCATGGGGTATGAAAAAATAGAATTCATAACACTCTTAACACAGTGTAGTGGCTGACCAGAGTCATATGTAAAGTTTCATGTTTTGGATTTCTCAATATCTCATTTTTATACTATATTTTTATTATTTTTAATTTATGGAGATTATGTAAAATGGATGTTTTTTAATTTATGTTTAGAATTAATGAATTCAATTGAGATCAAGTAAAAAAGATAAGTTAGAGGGAAGGTTGAATGATCCTAGTTTTTTCACTTGTTAATTTTTTATTATATATATTTAGTTAAATTCATTTCAGTTACAAATTCAATAACTTTTTTATTGATCTCCTTTGATTATTATTGTGGTTTTAAGCACAAATGAGAAATATTCCATGTATATCAAGTCCAACCACCTCTATAGTGAAAGGGAAGTGCACACCTCCATCGAGAGAGCATGAATTACAAGAATTAGGGTCCATTATATTTCATCCATCCCTTAGACACCTAAACTTTATCATATAAAGAGTTACAAAATAAAATATTGATGAGATAGTTATTTAAAAGTGTAGAATTTATTCTTATAGGATTCGATGGTAAAAATTCCCTATGATAATAATTTAATTCCAATCCTCTTAGTAGAAAATGAATAAAAACTATGATTAAATATAATAACATAACTTGAAGCATGTGATCCACATCACAGTTGATGGGTACACTTCAAGTGAATTCATGAGACCCAGGACCAAATCCATGAAGAATAATATTTCTACGTTACTGTAGCAGTTAATATACTATGTACTATATGATATTATAGTAGCTATAATTATTCACCTTTGGGCCACCGTTGTGGTCATCAAGTCCTTCATGTCCTTCGTGGAACCGAATACATCGGGTTGGTAAGGATTTTGAGCTATATTAAGGAATTAGGGAAACCTCAAGGTCTTCATGAAACAATAAGGATTTAAAGACACGTGATGTGCAGACACAAACCAGAAAGATTCTATAAGGAACAATCTCCAAAGGATGATTCATAGTATGAATATTTACTAGAGCAGAGTTATTATATTTGGAATAAAGAGTGGGTATGGGAATTTTCATTGGTACCAAGCCCATGAATCACTCAACATGATGGAAAATGGAACAACTATGTGAAGGTGGAGAGCTGATCAAGATGAAGATGCTGGGGAGGGGTAGTTCAAAGAAGTCATAGTCATGGATTAATTCATGTATGACATTCGGGTCATGTGACGTTATGAATCCTATAGACCTTTTCAGGGTTCCCCATCAATCCATAAAGATGGATTATCACAAATGAATAAAAATTGAAGGTCTTCAGTCAATTAATGAAGAATATAACATGAAAATTCTACATCTTCTTCAATAATCAGGGCCCTTAGTTAGTTATCTTCTATCATGGAGTTACATTGGCATAATTTTGGAACACAATAAAATAATTGGAAAGAGATTATTTCTGTTTAAAAACTGTGTTAAAAAATAAATAAAAAAGAACATAATTTATTCACATGACCAAATGCCAGATTATTTACTTTTGAATTGTAAATAAATTTTTAACATTTCTATCAAGGGTTATGATATAATTGATCTTATATTACTCATAGAGAATAATAGTGGTTTAATAGGGTCTTAATGTGATTATTTTAGATCACACGCTATCTCTTTTCACCTATTATATTTATATTCATTTAATGTACTTATTGAAAATAAAATTGAAGTGTTGTTTCTTACGATGAGAATACATTAAGGTTAATGGAAAAAAGTAAAAAACATTAGTTCACAAGTAAAGTAATTGATCCTAGGGTTTTTATGGATTTTATTTTGGTTACATTTAGTTATTAAATTTTTTTTCAATAATCATCTCTCTATCATTGAATGAGTAACATCCTTTAACTAATGTTCCCAAGAATATCAATCTCACCTCCGCTATAATAAAACTGTAGTGAACACCTCAATTTAGATTTCACACCATTCCTGAATCTTGACCATATAGCCTCATTCATTACTCAACCTTATCAACTCCATTGTTTGAATAGTTTTTTTTGGGAAATGGGGTAGAAGTTTTTTATGAAAATAGTTTATGTGGACCCTTTAAGTGTTAGTGGTGACTTTCCCCTTCTTGATTCCATGTTTTATATCTTCACACTAAGAAAATGAATAAAAATTTGATAAAATAAAATGAATAGTCTTAAGAAAACATAGATTCACTCATGATCAAGGTCTTCAGTTAGTTATCCACCATCAAGGTATTAAATAAGAATGGTGTGTGAAAACATTGAAAAATATAAGAGTGAGAAACATTTATTATATTACTAATAAAAAAGAAATATAAATAATTAAATAATATATTTTCAATGTTAAGGGAAATATTTCATATTAAGGTCAAACTCTGTATAATGTACGGAATAAATAGACTAAAACATTGACTTAATATATCTTTAAATGAATGGGAATGGATCCATGTAGGATGTCTTGAGAAGTAAGCTTCATCCATGGGTCATTATTATAGTTTTTTAAAATTTATTAATTTATTTAAATATTCCAATGTTCCTCGACCAATTCATTCCATAAAATCTCCCTCATGAACTTGTTTCCTAATTCCCAGTCACAAAAAAATATATTAATATATATATGTTCCTCAAATGATTGGTGGTTCCATTAGGAATTCAATGATCACTCCAAACATTCTATATATTTAAATGATGAACCTTACAATCTTGAAATAATCATCATGAATATTAGTAATCCTTTTGAAGTGGTTCACACAAGATTCATGGTTGATTAGGCTTGTGTTAAAGGGTGAAATTATCTCCTTTATTGGTTGAGGACACTTCACTGTGACTAAATTTGTGGGCTTCTCCCTCTATTTCTGTGTATATTTATCAAAAATGAGTAACTTGGCAGAAATTTTATAAATAAAGATCCTTATGTATCATCGTTCAAATTCCTTCTATATTATATATCATTGAATTGAATATCATGTCTCACAAGTTACTTCTTATGTAATAAGAAATAGGATATTACATGTCTTAGGGAGTATCAAAATGCGTATTTTGTATGCCAAAGGACTAAAATACATCAATATTAGTTTTATTGGAAAACTCATCACATTTTAGGGAATAATCATTATGTACCAAGTCACATGTCAAATATACTAAGGATAATTGTCACATATATGAGATAATTATTTATATGGATAAGGAAAGTACCTTACATGAAAATGTGTATTTGTGGTGTTATAATTATGTATTATGAACAATTTCGACTTCAATCCTCTTTATCCCCCCTATTCTAAAATGTTGGATTAATTACCTTCACCTTAGAATCAATAAAAATTGATTTTTAAACACTTGGACATTAGAATTTAAGAACATAATCAAATTTTAAAAAATAATAAAACTCAAAGTAACCCATTTTCTTTTTAATCTCAATAATAAACGTATAAAAATATTATAATGGCCTCAAATTATGATAATTATATGGATTTAATATATTAATTATAAAGAAAAATTAATTTAAATATTTTCACTTTTAATTTATTAACACATAAATGTTATACTCATTGGATATCATCATATATCCAAATCAAATCCATACAAAAATTAACTAATGTAAAATTTTCCATGATCATTTTTACGATAAAAACTTATCATGTATCCTTTATTAAAAAACATTCTTCTTATTTTTATCCCACTTTTAAATTATTTTAATTTCCTTGATCTATCTTAGAACAAATCACAAACTACATCACAAGGAAATGTATTCTTTTGGCATACGACTTCTGTCTGCTTTGTGAAGTCTTCATCCACTCATTGATGATCTGCACTTTCTTTGTGGTATCATGTACCATCTCGGGTCCCACTACTGCTGACTCCCAATGGTCATTCAAGAACAAATTCGATCTGCAAGGTGACCTGTAAAACTCCTCAAAAGGTTCCTTCCTAATGGTGGAGTGATAGTTTTTGTTGTGTGAAAACTCCACCAGAGGAAAGTGATCCTCCGAGCTGCGACCGAAGTCGAGGATGCATTCCCGTAGCATGTCCTCGAGGGTCGGAATGGTCTTCTCAGTTTAGCAATCCATCTGAGGATGGAAGGTGGTGCTCAAATGAATTTTCATCCCGAAAGCCTCCTGAAACCCCTTCCATAGCTGGGATGTAAAATGTTTATCACGATCGGAGACAATCATTGAGGGTAATCCATGTAGCCACACAATCTCATGCACGTAGAGGCGTCCCAAGATCTCTATTGAACCCTTCTCTCTGATCGGTAAGAAGTGGGTCCACTTTTTTGAGTCAGTCGATGATCACCCAGATCGAGTCATGACCTCTGTACATACGTGTATGTACTGTCATGAAGTCCAGGGATATACCATCCCACTTCCACTCTAGGACCTCTAGAGGTTGAACAAAGCCTGATGGTACCTGATTCTTCGCCGTCACTTGGTGACAAGTGAGGGATTGGGAGACAAACTCTGCTACTAATTTCTTCATTCACGACCACTAGTACTGTAATCGTAGATCCTGGTACATCTTCGCCACTCTTGGATGTACCACTATATGGGATGTGTGGATCTCCCTCAACACTTCCTCCCGAAGGGACACTGGTACCACGGTATGTCATCTGAAGAGGATTATGTGGTCCCGACCTTCAGAAAATTCATCAGGTGTATGCCATGTGGATATCTTAGCACATCGAGCCTCATAGTCAGCATCCCCACATTGTGCCTCCCTGACTCACTGAAGAAGTGGGGGAGTGAATGTAAGATACTGAAGAAAATATGTTTCATTCCGATCCACAAAGGATATCTGGAAAGCAGACAACTACTTTGTCAACTCACCTAGAATTTGTATATAATATCTCCTGCTATGTGCATCTGATACAACATTCCCCATCCTAGAAGTATAAATAATCACGAAGTAATAGTACTATAGGAACTCAATCCAGAGTCACTATCTCAGGTTCAGGTCCTTATGAGAGATGATATACTTGAGACTCTTCTGATCCGAGTAGACTGTGAAATGTGTTCCCATCAAGTATTGTCGCCACATCATCAAGGTGAATACCACTGCTTCTAACTCCAGGTCATGGGTATCATAGTTCTTCTCATGCTTTATCAGCTTTTGAAAACCATATGCGATAACTTCTCACTCCAGCATCTATACACATCAGATTCTGGCCCCTAACGCGTTGTAGTAGACTATATACCCTATGCCCTCCTCCGGTAGCCTTAAGATGAGGGCACCGGTCATCCACTGCCTCAACACCTGAAAATTCCTCTAGAATCTCTCTAACCACATGAAGGGTTTCCCCTTCTTCATCAATGCTGATAGAGGTGTTGCAAATCTTGATGAATCTGTCACAAATCTACGGTAGTATCCAGCCAAACCCAGGAAACTCTACACCTCTGTCACACTCCTAGGTAGCTCTCAAACAGGTACCGCCTCAATCTTCACTAGATCCACTACAAATCCATCCTCTGCTATGAAATTTCCCAAAAACTGAATCTCTCTGATCCGTAACTGGAACTTCGAGAGATTACCCTAATTTTGGTGCTCTCGAAGTGTGTCCAAAACTATCTTCAAATGATAAACATGCTCATCCTGAGTAGTCGATTAGATCAGAATGTCGTTGATGAAGACTACTACAAAGAGATCGAGTTATGGCTGAAAGATCCAATTCATGAGTTCCATGAACAATACTGGAGCATTGGTTACGCTGAATGACATAACCAAGAACTAGTAATGGTTGTACTGACTTCATAAATTCATCTTCTACACATCCTCGTCTTGCACTCTTAGCTGGTGATAGCCTGATCTAAGATCTATCTTTGAGAACCATCAAGCTCCTTTCAGCTAATAAAAGAGGACATCAATCCTTGGAAGTGTGTAATTGTTCTTCATAATCACCAGGTTCAGGCACCAAGAGCCAACAAAAAGTCTCAAGCTCCCTTCTGCCTTCTTGGAGAACAAAATCAGGGCTTCCCAAGGTGAAACACTGGGCCTAATGAATCTCTTCCCCAACCAGTCCTCAAGCTGTACCTGTAGCTCACGATGCTCTGCGGGAGCCATCCGATATGCTGGGGTAGATATCAGTGCCATCCTGGGGTAAAGGTTAATGTAAAAGTCCACCTATATGTGATGAGGTAGACCCGGAACATCATCAGGGAAGATATTTTCGTACTGATCCACCACTACAAGATAGCTCGGATTCTTTATATCAACCGCTTTGAGGGTATGGCTAGCCAACTGATGACTGATTGGCTTCACTCTTCTCTGAGTAAGTCCATCCTGTGCTGCAAAGGCTCCCTTCTCACCGGTGAAGGTAAAACTAGTACCATCTATGTGGACACACAACACTTTGTGCCTTATATAGACAATTTGAGAATGGAGAGTAGATAATCAGTCCATACCCAGGATGATGTCGTAAGGCCTCTACACCACTACTAGGAGATCCCAACCAAAGCTCTCTCCTCCTAGAGTAAGCTCACACTATCGGGACCAGTGCGTAATCATAGAATCCTCTCATGTATAAGTCTCTAGAAATAAGGATCAAGACAAAGTCTCCATCAGAATCTCTGAGCTCCAAAAGAGGGTAGTAGAAATAAAAGAATGACCGACACCTATGTGTATAAGTACTGCAACTAAGGTGGATTTGACACAGATCATACCTCGTATCATCACCGGAGTGCCGTGATCATAGGCCTCAACTACATGGAGCTGAGATCGACCCTATCCTTATGCTCCCTACAGTCGGGGTGGACCTCCTGGTGGTTGTGCCGGTAGCATCTCAAATTGTCTCCCACCACCTACGGTATATCAATCTCCTCTTCCATGTTTGCATGATCCCTGCAGACTACATCAATCAGACCTTTGTCTCTTCATGGGTAGTCTTTATACGGTCTAATGATCATCAGTGTGGTGGTTCAGACAGTCACAATCCATGTGACCCTGCCCACCGCATGTGTAACACTGCCCACTCCCATCATGACTGGCTCTATCTTAGGTGACCCACAAAATCGACCCTAAATCATGTGGTCGTCTGCCTATAGGTCTATTCCTCTTGAACCTCCATTCCATCTGTCTGCATCCAATTGCATAATACTCTTCAACATGACAACCGGTGATGGGTCTCGCTACTGGTGACTGCTTAGTAAGGAAACTCTCCACTATGAGGGCTCTCTCCAACACCCCCACCTACGTCGGGATGCTGAGTGAGATCATCAAAGCGCTAATATCTCACGTGAGTCCTTGCTCGATGGTTCGGGCCCTAAATAGTGGGAACTGCACCATATCTATAGAGTAGCGTGAAAGGTCAGTGAAACTCGCTGAATACGGAGCTATAGTCCTGTTTCCCTACTACAGATGAAGAATATCCTATATGTGCACTGTGCGAAGAGTAACTGGGAAAAACATTGCCCGAAATAGTCTCTCGAAGTCTTCCCAGAGATGCATCACCTCATCGTGAACCTGGAGCATCAAGATCCACCATCTGCCTACTAATTCCTATTGAAGGTTCGCGGAAAGGTCACCATTAGATCATCTGGTGTCCCTACCAGTCAGAAGACTCTCACCAGAGCCTCCCACCAATCCCCAGCCACCTATGGGTCTGTCTATCCCCTGATCATTGGTGGCATCAGGAGCTAGAAACCATGAAATTCACTCAACTGGCATGGACCCTCTACTGCTGGGGCTGGTGGCATCAGTGGCCCAACGGGTAATGGTACCGATGGTGCCTCTACTGGAATGGGGTCACGCACTGAGGCCTCGTCGCTCTGTGGGATATAAGTGCATACTACTCTCGGAACCCTAGCCGGCTGTCTTTATGGAGACATCCTGAAAATAAACAGGTGTTCCACAGTCAATAAGTTATACCTATTGAGCTGACTCAAGAAATCACAAAGAAAGCTCTTGAAAACACACACTCAATTAGGGGTTTCAAGCACTGAGTCGGAAGTCAAAAGTAAGGGTCCCGGTGTATGGATACGTCAGTCACTACACAAATATTGCATTACCTAAACTGATAACCAAACTCAAAACACTTAACACTATTGTCGTTAAAACAAAGATCAAAGACCTATGTTCTACGGTAGAACCGACTCCTCTGATACCAATTTGTAATGACCGCCCCCGGGGCCAGTTCCGTGACTAACCTCAGGCTCGTCTTCCATAGGCCTGTGGCTGGTGACTAGCTCCAAAGAAGTATTCCCAAAATATGAGAATGCATTGCCTTTATTACCTGTAAACACATTCAACCAAGCACACAGCCTGATACGAACATAAGACAATTGTATATAAAAAAGTGTGATGAAAGTAAAAAATGGTTCGGAATGAAAGCCCAATAGTAATCGTAAAAGTACAACTGAAATACAATAAAACTGAAAAAAAGTAGCTACTGGGTCATCCTCTAGGTTCCTACTTGAACGGTATGTACAGATCGCCTCCACAACCCTCCATGTCCACCCATCTCCTCTGCATACCGACACGTCGTATGGTCCACCTCCGAGCTTTGCCCAGTCCTGGTACTCCCAACTTCGATCAGCGTTGTCCGTCTTCTGCATCCAACACAATGAGTTTCAGGCATAGCCCGTGTGGGGGTGAGTATAACGATACTCAGTAGGGACCCCGAGACCCTCAAGGTCTCACAAATCCACAAAGGATAATCCTCAAATCATGAAGTCAATTGTCAACTCAACTTAGGTATATGCCCATACATAAACCTAAGTTAACAATTATACCAATTTAAATCCTGAGGAAATGCGGGGTCCAACCAAAAATCTCAAAGCTCAACTATTCCACAATGGGAGGAAAACCAAAAAAAGAAAATACCACACTAGTACTCCACACATAAGAATACCACCAAGGTATCACCATGAAGAAAAGTACAGCACAGGTATGAAATCAACTCACACTAGTTATAACTAAGTTATGGTAGTTGATATGATTAGTTATTGCTACTAAATCATATTAATTCATTAAGAGGCTCTGCTATTGACCTACACAGAATCTCTAGGAGCTGACCCACACATGATCATTAGGATATGACCCACACAGGATCGCTTGAAGCTGATCCACACAGGATCGGTCGGAGCTAACCCACATAGGATCGCAAGGATCTGACCCACACAAAATCACTTAGAGATGACCCACATAGTATTTCTAGAAGTTGACCCACACAAGATCGCTAGAAGCTGACCCACACAGGATCTCTAGGAGCTGACCCACACAATAGTGCTAAGAGCTGACCCACACAGGATCACAAGAAGCTGACTCACACAGGATTTCTAGTCTGTTTTCTCATCACAGCTAGCTACTGGGTTCCCGCACTAAGCTTTCTCATAACCGGGAGGGTCTGATCCCCAAGACATAGGTCAATACTCTAATTGCCATTATGTCTTATGGAGAATTATCTTAAAGGACCGCCACATCATAGGGGTCTCAATGCTATATATGGTGTGTCAATCGGACGCCCGGTCTGTGATTCATAACCCTTGTAGTCTCGAGGGCCCTGTTCTATTTGTGCTAGATCCAACCTGACCGTACCCCATCCTTATCCAAATCTCTAGTGGGGTATAACAAAAGGGACTGTCTTTTTCCATGGTTTCTAGTTCCACTGACGGTTTGTCAAATGGATTTCTGGTGCCAATGTTACTACCAAAAGAGTGTAAATGGGTCGAAGTGGGTCCGAGTCCAGTCCGACCTGGTAGGATCGACCCGGCCCGTGGGGTTCCGCCTGACAAGTTGGGTAGTCTGGTAGGCTTTTAGGGTCTGTGGAGGTCTATGGTGGTTTGGCCGTGGACGGTGCGAGGCCGCAGGGTGGCTCGGTTGCATGTGGCGCGAGGTCGTGGGGCAGCGCGAGGCCGCAGTGTGGCACGAGGTCGCGGGTGGCGCGAGGCCGCAGGGCGGCACAAGGCTACAGGGCGGCTCGACTACGGGCGGTTCCCGCAAGGGATAGAGGTTGTGGGATGGCTCAGCCGGTGCGATTTGGCCAGAGTGGCTCGGTCGGGAGGGAAGAGGACGTGGGATGGCTCAGCCGTAGGGCGGAGGCTGTAGGGCGGGTCGACTTGAGGGAAGACGCCGTTGGGCGGCTGGGCCGGGGTAGGGAGGTCGTGGGGTGGCGCGGCGAGCCACTAGCAGCGGATCCACTGGCAGTCGTGGCCACATGGTGGAATCTTTGCCTTCGTTGCAGTTGCTATCTGACCTCTTACATCGCAAAGAACACCCCAAATCATCACAAGAATTTAGGACAATACGAGTCATGTTTGTTTGCCCGAAATCTCTACATTAGAGTTGTAGAAAACAGCTATAATATCTCTTTAAATATAAAGAGTTCTCAAGAACGAAAAAGGGAAGAACATGGGAAAATAATCATACTAAATTTAAACCCCCACCTTGTTCGTTAGATTCGTTGAAGATTTTCCATAGGGAAAGAGATGATGTCGTTGGGGATAAACGGATTTCGGTGACATCGACGTTTCCTCGATCATCGGGTTGTTGATGTTCAAGACGTTCCTCATCAACGATTGTCCTGAAGAAGAAGTCGGAGTCAAATTCTATGTTATTCGTTGGCGTTCTTCATTGGAGAGCTTTCTCCCTAGGATCCTTTCTCCTAATTCCACAAAAAAGTAAAGTAGCCATTTAAGTTGAGTTTCCCCAATTTAATTGTTGGAACAAATTTCAAATTTTTATAATTAATTACATTGAGTTGGTATAATTAATTAAGGGGGTGGCACAAATTAAGTGGGGGAGTTCAAGAGGTTTGTCCCCATTAATAGAGAAGTTCAAGGGGGTTTAAGCCTCGAGTGGTCCCCACCACCATAACCTCTCAGGGGAGGTTAGGCTCAGTGGTACCCACCTCCATAACCTCTCATGGGAGGTTTTAGTTCAGTGGTCCCCACCTTTCAATCATCTACATGGTATTTTCAAAAGAAAATTAAAATAAAATGTTACACCATTTTATTTTATTTTATTATTTCACGAAAAAATGAAAAAATAACTTCCACCCTCGACCTACTGCGATCGAGGTGAAGGTCTCTTTAAGATAATACCAGTGCTGTGAGTTCAACGGTGTCCTCAGATTTTAATTCCGAGCAATGGTTCAAAAGATAGAAAAACCCACTTGAACGTTTACTGAACATACCTGAAAAAAAAATATCAGAAATTCATTTTGGGCACTCTGGGCCTCAGAATCACGTACCGTAAATTTTCACAGACTCGTAAAATTTCTATTTAATTAAACCTGGAGCACTACGCTCCACCATCTATATACCGCTACCTGTATAAGGTTGGAGTAAAGGACCAGCTTGAGATCGGATGATGTCCCTACCAGTCATAAGACTCTCACCACAGCCTTCATCCAATCCTCAGCCGCCCTTGGGACCATCTCTCCCCAAAACCAGGGTGGCCTTAGGCACTAGAACTTGTGCATCGCGCTCAAGAGGTGTGAAGGCTCTACTTCTGGGGCTGGTGGCATCATTGGTCCAACTGGTAAGGGTACCGAAAGTACCTCCACTTGTGTCTCTAATGGAAACGGGCTATACACCGAGGCCCCATCGCTTGGTGGGCAGTTTGTTCATACTACTCTCGGAACTCTAGCTGGATATCTTTGTGGAGGCATCCTGAAAAGAAACAGGTGTGCCACAATCAATAAGTTATACATGGTGAGCTGACTCAAGTGATCACAACGAAACCTCTTAAAAACCCACACGTAATCAGTGTTTTCATGCACTAAGTCGGAAATCAGAAGTCAGGGTCCTGGTGTATAGATACGTCGGTCACCGAACCAACACTGGATTCCATTAACTAAAAACCACACTCAAAACACTTAACACTATTGCTGTTAAAATAAATATCAGAGTCTTATGTTCTATGGTAGAACCAACTCCTCTGATACCAATTTTCCATGACCCAACCCCTGGGGATCGTGCCGTGACTAACCCCAAACCCACCTTCCATAGGCTAGGTGTTGGAAACTAGCACTAAAGGCATATTCCCTAAATCTGGGAAGGCATTGCCTTTATAACCTGTAAACACATGCAACCAAGCACACAACATGATACGAATGCAAGTAAACTGTATAGAAAAAATAGTTCTTAAAGTAAAAAAGGGGTCGGAATACAAGCCTAACAGTAATAGTACAAGTACAACAGAAATAAAATACAACTGACAAAAAATAAATGCATCTATTGGGTCATCATCTAGGTTCCTACCTGAAGGGTAGGTGCAGATCACCTCCACAACACTCCACGTCCACCCATCTCCTCTACGTACCGACACGTCGTGTGGTCCACCTCCGAGCACCATCCAGTCCTGGTACTCTCAACCTCGATCAGCGTTGTTCTTCATCTACATCCAACACAATGAGGTGCGGGCATAGCCCATGCAGGGGTGAGTATAACAGTACTCAGAAGGGACCCCAATACCCTCATGCTCTAACAAAATCCACAAAAGATAAACCTCAAAGCATGAAGTCAACTGTAAACCCTACTTAGTTATATGCCCATACATATACCTAAGTTAACATGTATACCCATCTCAATCATGAGGAAACAGAGGTTCCAACCCAAAATCACAATGTTTAACTATTCCACAAAGGAAGGAAAACCACAAAGGCAAGTACCACATAGGTACTCCACACAAAAGAATACCACCAAGGCATTACCACGATGAAAAGTAGCACACAGGTACGAACTCATCTCACACCAGGAATAACTAAGCTATGGTAGTATAGATGATTATTTATATCTAATAAATCATCTTACTTTGTTAAGAGGCTCTCTTGCTGACCGACAGAGAATCTCTAGGAGCTGACGCACACAGGATCGTTAGGAGCTGACCCACAAAGTGTCTCTAGAAGCTGACCCACACAGGCTCACTATAGAGACCAAAGATTAACGTACAAGGACATTACATTACTTTTTCAGAATAATTAATATATATAAAGAACCAACACTCAAGGACTATAATAGTTTAGTGTCTTTGGAAACTCGGAACATAATCTCATAATCATGGTGAAAGATCTTCAACATCTCCCATAAAGATCTTCCCCTTCTGTTTTCTTACCTAAAACCTTTTTTAAAATCCCGGGGAAAAGAAAACATATAAAGGGTGAGCTTAAATGCTCGGTAAGGGTAAGCATGGAAAAAATAAAACAAATCATATACATTTGAACTTAAAAAAACATGATCAAAAAGTTCAATCATAAAAATCTTGAGAAATAAATCTTGGCAGTACATAAGGCATAGATCAAAAAAACATTACCCATGATAAAATAGCATGGGAATAAAACATGTAATTGTGGAAACCATTAACCACAAGATATAATTTACATAGTAGCCAAGGCATTTCTTCCAAGACCATCATAGTCGACAAAGTCCCTTACTGAATCGAGTTCACTCCTCATTCCAGTCATGTATCACTAAACCAGATTAACTTTCCATTCCAGCCATGTCTATCTAATGAGATATATATCTTTACCCAATTCATTGGAGGGAGATATAGGTGCCACCTATGTCATAATGAATTCATTTTTCACATGCCAAAATATAAACATACATCATTCATAATAACTCAAAGAATAAAATGGGTTTCATAAACATCATCCCATTGTAATATAATCCATATAAAAGAAATGGATATCATTTCATCATAAGAAAAATCTAACCATGTAAAAAATAGAGTCATTATACATGAAATATAAATATACTAAATAATTTCATCTTATATGGAAAAATAATTTTGATAAAACACTTGAAAATAATTCTTGAGTAAAATATCCTTTCTTCTTCAAAATCATTTTCTTTTCACAAAAGTACATTCAATTTTAAAAGAAATGGATTTTTTTGAAAATAATCATGAAATTTTGTAGAGGAATATTCATTGAAATAAGTCATTATGAATGTTTTAAAAATTTATTCATGCGGTATATGTTAAAAAATATATTCTTGTACTTTTTCCAGAAAAGTCAAAAAGTACCTCGTCTAGTATACAAAAGAAAGATTCCATTCATACTACATTGTAAAAGTCAAAAAAGGGTTAAAAATGAATTTAAAAATACATGGAAGAATAGTAAAAAATTTATGAAAACATTCTTATAAAACACATACATGGATGATAAGTATAACCATAGTAAATACTTACGTATAAGCAATCTCGGATAAAAAATGAGATTGAAAAATTATCCCTTACCTTAGGTCCAATATCTTCTGTACATGTATGAAACTCCTATATATTGGGTTTAAACATATTATTAACTTGTAACAGAACCATAATAATATTTATGATATCATATATGATTCACTTAAGACTTTATATTACCCGTTCTTTGGTCAATTCCATGTTAAAGCAATGTTTTGGGTAAAATCGTTTCATTTATCGTACGTGTTTGGACTTGTTGTTCTTGATTTTATTATTACTTATATCATGATTTCATTACATACGGAATGTAAAACATGATTTATATATCATATATAATCAGTATATATATATATATATAATAGATAGATAAATGAAATTGAACACACCGTTCAGGGAGACGGTAGGCCGTAGGTATGCATGAACGTTGTTGTCCTTTCCTTATTGACTTGAATGGAAGTATGTACATGAAATATATATATACATAAATCCAGTAGCATTATTATGTCATATATATAATTATTCTTCATTATATATACTTTATAATCATTCTTGAATGGTTAACATGGATAATTAATCTCATCGTGTTTTAGAGACGGTAATCCCTACGTACGCACGAGCGTTGATATCGTTCCCATTATTATTGAATGAAATTGAGTTAATGATATAATATCTCATGATTAGTATCATGTTATAACAACCATATATAGTTATTCTTTACACCATTATACCCATCCATGTAAGGTGGTGGTGGAAAAACAGATTACACCACGGCCTGGAGATGGTACTACGTACGTACGCACGCGCGGTGATTTCGTTTTCCATAGGATGGATAGAAGATGAAATGGGGTAGTTTCATATTTATAATTACATATAATTATATTAGCTATAATGATGTTATTACTTTATAATGAAACAACTAAATATGAGGAAGTAGAAGAATAATGAAACCTGAAAGAATTGGTAGAAGCGATTACCTCTTCATTGACGCACCTCCTATTAACCTCCTCTTACGGCACTATAGTTGGTCTTTGAAGAACACAAAAACCCCTCGTAGGTTTCTATAGAAGTGGTTAAGTTAAATGGGCATGGGTTTTCTGAGCTTCAAGGCTCAAATTTGTGTGACGAGTAGATGGAGGAGGTGCACTTTGATAAGGGAGGAGAGAGGAACCTTAGGAAAAACTTCAAATATTATTTTATAATAAAGCCATATTCGGTTTATAATGGCTCTAAAGTGGCTTATTTAGAATATAGGGTGGGGATGGGTCTAATGCCTCTCATACAATAAGTTTTATACAAAGTTAGTTTGCCATTTTAACCTTATCATTTAGATTTCACTCTATTTTAAAATAATTTAACTTTTACCGTGTCTTCTTGTATTCTTACACTGTATGGTTAATAAACATACTATAAACATCCAATAGAATCCCAATTGGTACATTAATGTCATATATATTATTATATAAGTCTTTCTATAAAACATTAGATTTTTAGGAATAGAAAAACAATTAATAATATCATATTTTTTTTAAAACTCTTTTATGCCAATTTTGACACTATTTGGTATTTTGTTTTTGTTAAATTCGTAACAGAATTATTACATCGAAAAAAAAATTAATCTAACTAACCCTAATATGTTATATTAACCTATAAAATTATTTAAATTTATAAAAAGTTCCAAATTACATTTATTTGGGTATTAATAACTTTAATTATGTTAATATTTCATTAATAAGGTAATTATTACGTCATCATTGTGTCATAAATAACTTACATTATTTACGGTTTAAAAATTATAAATAAAATTTCATTATGTAGGAAATAATATTATATTTATAATTAATATTTATAGTCGAATTTATCTTATGTATATCCCTATAATAAAATTTTTTACTTATTAAACATTGATTTTAACTCTTTTAACTCTTCTTTGAATTAAATAATAATAAATGTCCTAATATAATCCAAGTGGACCTAAAGGGTAATATTTTATTCCTAAGGTTGTTTTTGGTCGAATTAAGCTTATCCAATAGAATTAGTACATGCATTAGGGTAATAATAATATCATTTTTACCCTTAATTACCCTATTTACTTTTAACCGTGGTTAATAATAGTAAAAAGTAACTATTCACCAAAAATTATTTTTATCTTATTGAATGACATTTTACTCCTTGATATTAATCTTGTCTCTCGGATTTTTGAAATTCCACTCACAGAAGTGGTAAAATTAGGTTTTATGTGAATTTTTAAATTCCTCTAGGAGGTGGGTAAGAAACGGTCAAAAGTTCAATAAACATTTTATATATCTAAAATTATTATAAAATGACTTCAATTAATTACATTGAACTTATATAGGTATTATGAATCTATTTTGACCTAAAATAAATTTAAATAAAATAAATTATTATTTAAATAAAAAGTCACCTTTAACAAATAACTCAGTGTTTTCACTATTCATCAAAAATTGAATGTTTTCAGAAAAATACCAAAAATTCACCCCATGATAATATCGATATTCAGAATCCAAAAATGAAATCCATTTTAAAAGATAAAATTTATAAAATTTAAAAAATTGGGTATTACTATTCATAACGACTCGTTTATATAATATTTTAATAACATATCCTTGTTTAGTGAATCCCGGTATTGCGTACTACAAACGCTATAGAGGAAGGTCATGATTGCGTGTAATGAAAGCCAAGTTAGGGATTTGGGTTGTGAAATCTCCCTTTGGTGTTGTATATATCATAATCATAACTTATTTCATTTATACATTAATCAAAATCTATACTTAATGTTGTGTAGAATAATTCCCACAAAATGATCATGAAATTGTGTGGAACACAAGCCAAGAATAGTGTTGCGTATATTGTAAGCTAATACAGGGTTACGTATAGCACAAGTTAATGATGGTGTAGCGTACAACACAAGAAATAAATGGAATTAAAAGAATATTTTTCATAAAATTTCAAGGTGTTACATTCTACCGCCCTTAAAACGAATTTCACCCTCGAAATTCATCGGGGTTATAAATGGTTTACTACTTGAAAGTTTCTTTAATAGAAACCTACATCATAGAAAGTAATACCAAAACTTAACTTTAAAAACTAAATTACGAAACGTAATGTTTACCCAAATTAACTAATCACTGGGTTTCCACATAGGAGAACATAAATGAAAATATGGATATGAAAGAGAAATCTAACCATCCGGTTCTGATGGAGAGTGGTAGAGAACATGGCTATCAAAAATCCAACAATCACAAAGCCATAAATTTTTTATGATCAAAGGTACCATTTGATTCATCAGATATGAGGGCACTAGGACAACATTTTTGGTTTTCAAGATCATTTCCCAAATTAAAAGAAATACTTACTTAATTTTGGTACAATATCACCGTTACTTGAGCCTTGAACAATTTCCACTTCATCTCTTAATGAAATGAAGTTGAATTTTTCTTTCGTGAAGTGTTAGCAGATCATGCGATAGAATGATAGGTCATTCCATCTGTCTCAAACAAAAGGTTAACAAAAGTTATTAAATATACATAAGTCCATCTATGGCGAGATTAATCGTATATGGTTCCAAAAATGGACTTATACTTCATCTATCATACCACTTAATAAAATAAAACCAGTTTCTACTAACCAGGGACTTCCTGTAGGCCAGTGGTAGGTAATAAAATCATGCCACACTTTGGTTGTGGTTTCAATTCTTGCATCCTAATCCGACGTGATGGGTTGTCACCCATCTTACGGGTTGCCCTTTTTCTAAAAATATTCTATTACAACATTCCAGAAATAATATAAAAAATTTATAGCCTTAAATAATATTATCTTATGTCCAACTTAATGCATTCCAATCTTTAGACTTATCCAAAATTCATCTATCCAATCTCATAGTATAAAGAAAACAATTACTGTAAATTTCCCATAACAATCACGTGAATACCATCATTTATCCCCCATATATCCTAAGATATATCTTGTTGATCGCATTCCAAACATGTGAATACCTTAATCATGTATTCTCTTGAAACAATAATTACCATAGAACCTTACCGAAAACATGAATTATGTCCAAAGATAACTCTTCACACATACTAAAATCCCAAAGTTTCTATATACTCAAACCATGATATCACATTGTCCTTATATCAGTAATGATCTCATTAATACTATCAAACATCTCATTATCTCCATATCCCTTCTTTATGCGCATATCATCTACTTTCCAAATATATCTGAATAACCTTTCATGGTTTCTAGTACCATTCAACAAATACTTTCAAATTCTTTAGGAAAAACAATAGTGTAACAATACTTAGATATGTCTTTAATGCATAGTACCATTACCTATACAACATAACTCTTGATAAACAAAAATCATTCCACTACCTTCTTAAACCATTGACCGAGATTCAACAATTCTTTCATCTCACATATCATTTGTAGTCTCTTCATCATCAAAAACATAAATACTACCCATAAAACCATACTTATTCACTTCATGAGAATTTCCCTTAGGTCATTGATTTGAATAATTCCCATACATTACACATTTAAAACATTTAATCGTTGTTGATGTCATAGCAATACCATTATCCTTGTCCATGGTGTTAACTGAACCTTTTCCTTTGCACTTACTGGCTTTGTGTCCTTCTTTTCCACACCCAATAAAACTTCTAGTTCCTTTGAAACATTCTCCTTGATGCCACATCCCACATGATTTACATGAGGGAAATTGAATTTTCTTTCCTCTATGATCATCATGAAACTCCATATTTCTCTTATTAGCCCAGTCAGGAAACTTACCAAAGTTGATATTATTGATCATATGATGAGATTTCTTATTAGGAATAATAATGATGTTTGGACTTCCAAATCCCATTTCATTTGGTTGATCATTAATAATATCATTCCATTTTCATTAATATCCTCTATTATCGTGAATCATCATATTTGCAACCATTCTCTAAAACCCAAATAAATAGTGTGAGAGTCAAAAATCATGCTAGGAAAACAACATAATAAAGGAGGAGTAACTTCAATATATAACAACTTAGGTTTAATTCTAATATCGTTAACGTAATTCTAGGACTATAACGTATATGTATACATAACCTTAGAGACATCCCTAGACATGCCTTAGAAATATCTCTAGGGATTTCACTAAAGTTTTCACATCCTAGTTTCCAAAGGTTAACTAAACCTTTCCTCTGATACCAACTGTAGAGACCCAAGATTGACATATATGGTCATTACATAACTTTTTCAGAATAATTAATACATAAAAAGAACCAAAACTCAAGGACAGTAATAGTTTATTGTCTTTGGAATCTCGGAACATAATCTTCTAATCATGGTGAAAGATCTTCAACATCTCCCATTAAGATCTTCCCCTTTAGTTTTCTTACCTAAAACCTTTCTTTAAATAATGGGGAAAAGAAAAAAATATAAAGGGTGAGATAAAATTCTCATTAAGGGTAATCATGGAGAAAATAAAACAAATCATACACATTTGAACTTAAAAAAAACGTGAACATAATTTAAACATCAAAATCATGAGAAACAAATCTTGGCAGTACATAAGGCATAGATAAAAAAGAAACATTAACCAAGATCAAATATCATGTGAATAAAACATTTAATTGTGTAAACCATTAAGTACATGATATTATTTCCATATTATCCGTGTCATTGTTGCCAAGACCATCATAGTGGACAAAGTCCCTTACTGAATCAAGTTCACTCCTCTTTCCAGTCCTATATCACTGAAATAGATTAACTTTCCATTCCCTCCATGTCTATATCATGAGATATAAATCATTAACCAATGAATTTTAGGGAGATATAGGTCCCACTCATATCATAATTGAATCATTTTTTATGTGCTACAAAATAAACTTGCATCATTCATAATAACCCAACGAATAAAATGGGTTTCATAAAAATCATCGCATCATAACATAATCCATATAAAAGTAATGGATATCATTTCATTATAAGAAAAATTAAACCATGTAAAAAATAGAGAAATTATACTTGAAACATAAACATACTAAATACTTTCATCTTAGATAGAAAATATTTTTGATAAAACACTTGAAATGAATATTTCTTGAGAAAAATATCCTTTCTTCTTCAAAATCATTTTCTTTTCACAAAATTACATTAAATTTTAATATAAAATGAATTTTTTAAAATAATCATGAAATTTTGTAGAGGAAGATTCATTGAAATAATTCATTATTAATGGGTAAAAATCCATTCATGTCGTATAAGTTAAAAAAACATTCTTCTTGTACTTTTGCAGGAAAAGTCAAAAAGTACCTTGTTTGGTAAAAAAAGAAAGATTCCTTTCATACTACATAGTGAAAGTCAAAAAAGGGGTAAAAATGACTTTAAAAATACATGGATGAATAGTAAACACTTTATGAAAAAATTATTATAAAACACATACATGGATTATAAGTATAACCCCAGTAAATACTTACGTATAAGCAATCTCGGATAAAAATGAGATTGTAAAATTATCCCTTACCTTGGGTCCAATTTCTTCTGTACATGTCATAAACTCTTTTATAGTTTGTTTAAACATATAATTAACTTGTAAAAGGAACATAATAATATTTATGATATCATATATTATTAACTTATGACATTATATTACCCGTTCTTTTGTCAATTCTAGGTTAAAGCAACGTTTTGGGTAAAATCATTTCATTTATCGTACGTGTTTGGACTTGTTGTTCTTGATATTATTATTAATTATATCATGATATATTTACTTCTAGAATGTAAAAAATGATTTATATATATTATATATTCAGTATATATATATATAATAGATAGATAAATGAAATGAAAGACATCGTTCATGGAGACGGTAGGCCGTATGTGTGCATGAACGTTGTATTCCTTTCCTTATTGACATAAATGGAAGTAAGTAGATGAAATATATATACATACATACCTCCAGTAGAATTATTATGTCATATATTTCATTATTATTCATTATATATACATTATAATCATTCTTGAATGGTTAACATGGAGAATAAATCTCATCGCATCGTGGAGACGGTAATCCATACGTACGCACGAGCGATGATATCGTTTCCTTTATTATTGAATGAAATTTGAGTGTAGGATCTAATATCTCATAATTAGTATCATTTTATAATAACCACATATAGTTATTCTTTACACCATTATACCCATCCATGTATGTTGGTGGTGGAAAAACAGATTATACCACGGCGTAGAGACGGTATTTCGTACGTATGCATGCACGGTGATTTCATTTTCTGTAGGATGGATAGAAGGTGAAATGGGGTTGTTGAATATTTATAATAACATATCAGTATATTAGTTATACTTATGTTATTAATTTATAATGAAACAACTAAATATGATGAAGTAGAAGAATAATGAAACATGAAAGAATCTGTAGAAGAGATTACCTCTTCTTTGACGCGCCTCCTCTTGACCTCCTCTTAGGGCACTAAAGATGGTATTTGAAGAAGAAGAAGAAAACATATAGTATGTTTCAATGGAAGTGGATAAGTGAAATGGGCAGGGTTTTTCTGAGCATGAAGGCTCAAATTTGTCTGAAGAGGAGAGGGACGAGATGCCCTTTTATAAGGGAGTAGAGGGGAACCTTAGAAAAAACTTAAAATATTATTTTATAATAAAGACATATTAGGTTTATAATGGCTCCAAAGTGGATTTTTTTGAATATAGTGTGGGGATGGGTCGAAATCCTCTCATCCAATAGGTTTTATACAACTTTAGGCTACCATTTTATCCTTATCATTTAGATTTAACTCTAAGTTAAATAATTTTACTTTTACCGTGTCTTCTTGTATTCTTACACTATATGGTCAGTAAACATACTATACACATTCCATAGAACCCAAATTAGTTCATTAATGTCATATATATTATTATATAAGTCTTTTGGCAGAACAATATATTTTTAGGAAAATAATAATGATTAATAATATAATATTTGTTTTAAAAACTCTTTTAGGTCAATTTTGACACTATTTGATATTTTGTTTTTGTTAAATTCAGAACATAATTATTACTTAGAAAAAATTCATCTAACTAACCCTAATATGTTATATGAATTTATAGAATTATTTTTATTCATAAAAAGTCTCAAATTACATTTATTTGGGTATTTATAACATCAATTATGTTAATATTTCATTAATAAGGTAATTATAACATCGTCATTGTGTCATAAATAATGTACATTAGATAATGTCTAAAAATTATAAATAAACTTTAATTATGTATTAAATATCATTATCATTATAATGAATATTTATAGTTGAATTTATCTTATGTATAACCCTATTATAAAAAAATTTTACTTATTAAACCTTGATTGTAACTCTTTTAACTCTTCTTTGAATTAAATAATAATAAATGTCCTAATCTAATCCAAGTGGACCGAAAGGGTATTATTTTATTCCTAAGGTTTTTTTGGTCAAATTAAACTTATCCAATAGAATTAGGACTTCTTTTAGGGTAATAATAATATCATTTTTACCCTTAATTACCATATTTACTTTTAACCGTGGTAAATAAAAGTAAAAAGTTACTATTCACCAAAAATTATTTTTATCTTATTAAACCACATTTTACTCCTTGATATTAACCATGTATCTCTAATTTTTTAAATTCCACTCACAGAATTGGAAAAAATAGGTTTTATGTGAATTTAAAAATTCCCTTAAGAGGTGGGTAAAAGACGGTCAAAACTTCAATAAAATTTTTATATATCTAAAATTATTATAAACTGACTCCAATTAATTACATTGAATTTATATAGGTATTATATATCTATTTTTACATTAAATATATTTAAATAAAATAAATAATTATTTAAATAAAAAGTCGGTTTTAACCAATAACTCAGTGTTTTCACTATTCATCAAAAATTGAACGTTTTCAGAAAAATACCAAAAAATCACCCTAGGCTAATTTTAATATTCTGAATCCAAAAATGAAGTCCATTTTGAAACATAAAATTTATAAAATTTCAAAAAGTGGGTATTACTATTCATAACGACTCATTAATATATTATTTTAATAAAATATCGTTGTTTAGTGAACCCCATTATTGTGTACTACACATGCTATCGAGGAAGGTCGCGATTGCGTGTAATTCCAGCCAAGTTAGGGCTATGTGTAGTCCAAGATCCCTTTGGTGTTGTGTATATCGTAATCAAAACTTATTTCATTTATACATTAAATAAAATCTATACTTAATGTTGCATGAAATAATTCCCACAAAACAAACATGAAATTATGTGTAACACAAGACAAGAATAGTGTAACGTATACTGTAGGCTAATACGGTGTTGTGTATAGCACAAGATAATTTCGGTGTAGCGTACAAAAGAAGGCTTCAATGAAATTAAAATAATTTTTTTCATAAAATCTTGGGGTGTTACACTCACTAGGGGATAACCCACACATGATCGCTAGGATTTAACCCACACAGGATCGCTAGGAGCAGACCCACACAGGATCTCTAGGAGCTGACCCACACATGATCACCAGGATCTTACCCATATAGGATCGCTAGCAGATGACCCACAAAGGATCGTTTGGAGTTGACCCACAAAGGATCACTAGGAGATGACCAACACAGTATCGCTAGGATTTGACCCAAATAGGATCGCTAGAAGCTGACCCACACAGGAACATAAGTCAGTCTTCTCATCACAGCCAGCTACTAGGTTCCCGCCCTAGGCTTTCTCGTCACCGTGAGGGTATGCTCCCCAATCCACGGGTCAATACTCCAATTTCCAAAACATCTCACGAAGAAGTTTTTCAATCGACCGCCATGTCATAGGGGTCTCAATGCAATATATGGTGCGTCAATCAGACGCCTTGTCTGTGAGTTATTAGCCTTTTAGTCCCAAGGGCCTGGTTGGATTCGTTCTCGATCCAGCCTGACCATAACCCATCCTTATCCAAATCGCTAGTGGGGTTTTCCAAAGGTACCATCTCTCTCCAAGGTTTCCAGCGCCGCTGAAGGTTCGTCAAATAAACGTCATGTGCCAAAGTTATAGCCATAAGAGAGTAAATGGGTCGAAGTGGGTCAGGGTCTGGTCTAACCCGGTCGGACCGACCCATCCTGTTGGGTTCATCCCGGCATGTTGGGTGGTCCGGTAGGCCGCAAGTGGCCACGGAGGGCCATAGGGGTTCGGTCGTGGATGGCATGAGGTCACGGGGCAGCTCAGTTGCGGATGGCACGAGGCCGCGGGGCAGCTCGTCCATGGGCAGCGTGAGTCTACGGGGTGTGAGATAGTAGAGTGGGGAGGCTGGGGTGGCTTGGCCGGGAGGGTGGAGGCTGCGGGGTGGCTCGGCCTGAGGGCGGAGGCAGCGGGGTGGCTCGGCCAGAGGGCAGAGGCCGTAGGGCGGCTTGGCCTCCGGGAGAAGACCGCGGGGTGGCTCGTCCTGAGGGTGGAGGAAACGGGGGGTCTAAGCTAGAGGGCAGAAGCCACGGGGCTGCTCGGCTAGGGAGGCGAGGCTGCGGTGCGGCGCGGCGAGGCTGCAGTGCGGCGGAGCGAGCCGCAGGCGGCAACACCGCAGGTGTCGTTGGCCACCAGTGGCGGTGGCTGAGGGGCGGTGTTGTTGCCTTCATTGCATTCATAGCAGTTGATAACCGACCTCTTCCATCATGGAGAACACCACAAATCATCACAAGAATTACGGAGAGAATGGGCCATGTTTTTTTGGCCATCACTCTCTGCATTATAGTGGTAGCAAGTGTCTATAATTTCTCTTGAATTACGAAGACTCATCAAGAACCAAAAAGGGAAGAACATGGGAAAATAATCATACTCAATTTAAACCCCTACATCATTTATTTGATTCATCAAAGATTGTATGTGGGGAAGGGGACGATGTCATTGGGAATAGACGGACATCGGTGACATTGGAATTTCCTCGATCGTCGGTTCGTTGATGTTGAAGATGTTCCTTGTCAACGAATGTCCCGAGGAAGAATTCAGAGTCGAATATGACATTCTTAGTTTTCGTTCTTTGTTGGAGAGCTTTCTCCCTAGTCTTCATTCTCCCAATTCCACCAAAAAGTAATGTAGCCAATTAAGTTGTCTTTCCACAATTTAATTGTTGGCAAAAATTTTAAATTGGCTTAATTAATTACATTGATTCGGTATAATTAATTAAGGGGGATGGCACAAATTTAGTGGGGTACATCAAGAGGTTTCTCCACAAAAAGAGGGAAGTTCAAAGGGGTTTAAGGCTCGGGTGGTCCCAACCACCATAACCTCTCATGGGAGTTTAGGCTCAGTGGCCCCCACCTCCATAACCTCTCATGGGAGGTTTTAGTTTAGTGGTCCCCACCTGTGAATCCTCTACATGGGAGTCTCAAAAGAAAATAAAAATAAAATGTTATAGCATTTTTTTATTATTTCATGAATAAGTGAAAAAAGAACATCCACCCTCGACCAACTACGATCTAGGTGAAGGTGTCCATAAGAGAATACCGACACTCTGAGTTCAACGGTGTCCTCAGAATTCTATTCCAAGCACCAGTTCAAATGTTAGGAAAAACCAGCTCACTTGTTTACTGACGTACATGACAAAAAGTTCAGAAATTCATTCTGGGCACTCTGGGCCTCGGAATCACATGCCGTCAATTTTTGCGGACTCGTAAAATTCCCATTTAATTAAAAACAATTACATGGAAATTCTTGGTCATTACAATAATTAACTAACAAATTCTAGTTTTCTCTTAATAATGTGAGTGTATTATGAAGAATGTGTCAAAAGGATTTACAATACCTCTCAATTTGGGTGATATAATTTGAATACTTTTTCAATAACATGAATTTCCAAAAAATTCCAAAATTATTGAAAAAAAATTTCAAGTAAAAAAATTTGTATCATTAATAATTTTAAAAACTATTTTTTCAAAAAAGAATGTAAAATTTCTAAAATTCAACACAATTGTGAAAAATGATAATGGGTATTCAATAAATATCAAATTTATAAATATAATAAAATAAAAGTAAAATGAAAATAAGAAATAACCCACTCAAAAATCTAAAATAAGTCAATATCTCCCACGAAACAATGTTATTTACTATTCAGGAAGTGTAAATGTTTAAAATTTAAGTGGTAAACATAATATTTTTTAGAAAAAAATATTGTTTTTTCTTCATCCAATAGATTCAGTTAGGATCCTAAATATGACATTCATTATTTTAAATATAAAATAAGTTATTTGGTAATAATTTCAATACTAAATAAATAAATACATAAAAAAAAGTTAAAAAAAATTGTAACACTATGATTTTATATTCGTATACTTCTTACATCCATGTAGTACTATAACTATCCTCAATAGATATGAGGATAGAGTTTCTTTGAATAAAATCAACAACTCCTTATGGCACCCTATCTATTCAAATTCTACTTCTTTTGGAGGTCCCCATAAGTATTGTAATATTTTTTAACCATAAAAACACTAAATGATAGATCAGGTTCTAGGGGTGGAAGAATGTATGACTCTTATTCCACTATAACTAATTATGTAGCTTATTCTTTCAAACCATGGGCTACTTAATTTGTGTTGTGTGAAAAAAATTATCATAGAAGATTTTGACACCCCAACCTAAAACACTAAATCTGAGGCAGAGTTTTATATTTCCTCATGCATGTCTCCCCATTCGTAAGAGGTTATCAACTAATATAAAGAGCCTGAACCACATCATTAGAAATGTTATTCCATCAATATGAGTAAATAAAATCATTAAATAATAACATAGGATAACATAGTGGGAAACCTAAACAATGTCATAATGAATTGAATTTATGTTATCTAAAGTCATACAAAAAAAATCAATGTTATAATGAATAGAATCAAAATTTTCTACATGCACATCTATATTCCCATGTAGTGTGTGATTATAACCCAACAAGGAAACCACCAATGTGTCATTGACATGAGTTCTCATTAATTTTAGTGTATGTTAAGATAATAAATACATGTTCAAGAAAAAACATACAATCGCATGAAGAGAAGCTGTGTGCAAACCAAGAAACCACAAAAGCATCAACCCTGCCATCTTCATCTTCATAATGGAAAAACGGTACAGGTGTAGTCTATTTCATAACTCAGATCATATCTAGTGATTTATTACTCTTTTAAGGAGATTCACCTTCCACACTTAAAGAACAATCCCTTCATCCACCTTTAGATACACGCATATGTTTACCCAATTTATGGCTCTAGGTTTAGCCTCATACCTCGTTTCCACCCAATCCATGCCTCTAGGGTAAAACACTACTTCAACCACACTCCCCCTCTAACGATGTGACCTGTATTTCTGACCAACATTACACCAAAACATTAAAAAAAGAGGTACCATAAGTTCTTTACCAAACCACATATAAAAAATAACATGGTATTTAATATTATAACATAACAAGAATGATATCCTTACTCATATAAATACACACACATGTGATCATACTCAAATAGGGTCTGAAAGTTTATATATACACACATTCGATCAAACATCAACCATAGTTTAAAGTACATAATCACATAACATCAAATAATTAAAAAATTATTTACAAAGCCTCTTGATGGTAAGGAATATCCTACCTCAATGATGTCGATTTCGACATCAAGTTCCATCAATCGCATCATCCCCTGAACCAATATCACTCTCATGGAGATTAATAATAATATTTAATATTTCATAATAGTTGAAAAATGAGGATTCAACAATAGGAAAACCCAAAATATAGATCAGAGGACTCACCTAGGGGCATTGTCAAAATATTCACCACTAACGTATCGAAGAATACTGAAGGTCCTCGGGAAGAGGTATTATTAAATTAAAAATGAAATAACCCCTACTTGGTTACATGAAACATTATAGAGGGTTGAGAATAAGTTTTTCCTAACCATAAAAGACTCACTAAATCACCCAAAACGAGATGAACAAACCAAGGAGGATAAATTGAGGCATGAGATCATCTAAAGGGTGGGTAGTATCACTCCATTCAAGGAAGAAAATTGAATGAAATGGTGGCTTCCAGCACACATTCCACCTTCCACCAAGAATACTCAAAAATATATAATCTCTATGAATGGTGGATATTTCATCTCTTTAATTAGGGTAAAATAAATTGTAAGTGTATTAATCACTCCCTCCATAACATTCTAACATGTGTTGAAAGCCAACCCATCACATTGAAGGATAATTAAGGAGGTATATGTTGATTTATCTATTTCATACATAGAAACATTGTCTCCATAGAAAATGCCATGTTCTATCAATGGCCATGTTTTTTCATAAAATATTCATGTCATGGTTTGCATCTAAATAGTGGTACCAAAAATGATATCATATTCTTTCAATATGTTCATGGTGATGTCGTGTGAGACATGATCCACCAAAGGACCTACAGAGCACCATAAATAATCCATGACTTTCCCACTACAATTCCCACCGAGTCGTTTTCTTGAATGTACCACCACATCCATAACCACAACAATTGTGTTTCCTATATTCGACAAAGAACATCTATTGAACAAAAACAGACATCCAAATACTACTGAAGGACAACTAAGCTTCACCCATGAAATGATAAACTAAGATACCCTTATTGAAATAATAGATACAGGGTTTTACAAATATAAAACAAAATTATTAGACTTTAAACTCTCCCATTTTAAGGAAAAATTGTAAATAAGATGAATATATATAATTCATTTTCAAAAAACTCTATCAACTAATCTCAAAAATTTGATTTGCGCTCCAACATCTCACATTGGAATATTAAAATATTAATAACACAAAAAACTGGTATTTTATTCTGCCAAAATTCATATTCTCTCTAATCAATGATCCAGACTGGGAACTCATGAAAATATTTATATATTTCTAACTGAACACCATCACATTTGATCACAAGAGAATGATCAGTAATGTACCTCTAATACTGAGAAACTTGGAAAACAACACATATTACTTGATAAAGTGGATTTACTCCTAGTTTTAAGGAAATTAGTCTTATTCATTTTGTGATCTCAAATAGTACCACATTACATGGTATCAATTTCCTTTACTTATATTTATGATGATGGCCCAACTGAGGTGACACACCTAATAAAACCCATTTTATAATATAGAACTCAAAAGGTTATCTCTTATTATTTACATATAATTATTTCTTCTATAAATAACAAACAAAATCTTCCTGATAAATTTCACTCACTCAAGGATCTCAATATATAGTATACAGCCTAGTAATTCCAACCTTTCCCACTTAATATCAACATATTAGTAAGAGGCATATTAATCCATAAAGAGACTTAAAAATTTTTATATGAATATAATCTAAGAAACTATTTTTTTATGTGAATTATATAAATTCTATATTCTCATACAATTCTCTACGGATGTTTAAGTTGCATGCCTGAAACATATAATAAGATATTTGAATTTTTGACCCTGACTATTCATTGGTTTGTGGGCGATATAATGTTCTCATATTTAACTAAGTCCTCAAGGACTTAATTAATCATTTTCAAATCATTAAAATAAAGTGATCATTTCATTTAAATATGATACTCACTGGATCTCTATGTGGGTGTAAAATATATCATAAAATACAAATTTTCATTCTAATCCCCTAAATTAACCTCATTAATCTATATCATGTGTACTACTATTACTAGATGTTTGACTATACCTGAAATGAAATCATGAATATATGGGGTCTAGGTAATCTCATAAAAATATCCATAATCATGTCCTCCATCCTCCATAATTTCACTATATGTTCCTAGAGAAATACACTAAAGAGGTAATTTTCATTCTTTACCCTCTATTAGGTTAGGCATCCCGAAACAAAACTAGTGATATCACTCTTCACACTTGGCCACAAAAACTTCCATCTAATGTCATGGTACATCACAGTTGATCCTGGATGCACTATCTACTTTAAAAAGTGTGATCCACTCATTATCTCTTCCCTAAATGAATTTTGTACTAGTATCCTATCAAAAGAATAAATCCCATTGTTATCATTTAAGGAATCATATCATCTCTTCCCAAGTATTCATATATCACTTTCCACTCAGAATATGAATCTTGGATCACATTCACATGGTTCACCAATGAAGATAGGATAAAATGTGGGCACATGTCATCACACCATTATTAATTGTTTAATAAAAACTCCACACATTCATCAAACTAATCAAGAATCATTCATCATATTAAGGCATCTCTCCAAGAACATGTTTATCGAGCATTTTCCTTCTATTAGTATTAGCAATGACATTACCCTTCCCTAGATATTAATCGATCACAAACTAGAATATAGTTAATTACATTTCTCTATATTATATTTTCATCCATCTATGTGAAGACATATCACAAGAACTTATGGTACATATATATTATCAATAAATCAATAGAGATATTTTTACTCCAACACTTATGTTCATTTCCACAACATCCAAATAAAATTCATCTCTCATGGAGTTACACTTATGTGGTCAAAGATGACGTGACCTATAAACTACTGCATGGTCCCTCAAAATTTTTATACCTCCCAAACCAACACCTGATAATCACAATAAGCTATATATCTAATACAAATCCCTAGAAATGTCTGCATTGGGGAAGTCATATATATCTCATTTACCTCAAGGAATATCTATTTACACTAATTATTCTAATGAAACTTATTCCTATTATTTTTCAATTCATTCATTAGAATATAAAAATGGGAGATTTCTTGGGTCAAATGTTTATAGATACCAGATAACCTGTAAAAACACATCTTCTCAAAAACATTCATAGGGAAAGACTAAGACATCAACACCTAAACATTATTTAAGTCAACATAAATTACTACATCAGAGACCAAATCCCCAAGTAAAAGAACATATATCCGCAAATCTAATAATTTTAAATTTTAGAATATAACTAGTGCGCTCAAAGTGTACTAGATACAGTCTTAAGGTTCCCCACATGAAAATAAATTGTCTTTCAATATATCATGATATCATCAATGAATACAACAATAAAAATATTCAAAACATTTCAAGAGTATTTTTCATCACAAAATGAATAATCGAATAATAACATAGTGCATATCTACTCATAAACCTTGTTTTGGAAATATCAACTTCTCTAAATCAAGGATGATGGTAGAATAAACAAATATAAATCTTAGAGAACCATCACGCTTCTCATAAATAATTGAATAGATCATCAATCATGGGAAGGGATACATATTATTTATAGTTCCAGGATTCAACATCATGAAATCTACACAAATACATAAGCTACTATCAAATATCAGATAAAATAAAAATAAAGCACTCTAGGGAGACATTCTTTTTTTTATAAATCCTTTTATCTCCAAATCATCTCACTTCACATTCAAATCTCTGAAAATATTTGGTGTCATATGAGAACAATTCATTGAAATTGTTTGTTGTCAAAGAACAAGAGCAATATTGAACTCAATCCACCTGTCAAACAAAAGACATGATAAGTAATCTGAAATTACATCTAGATATAGGACCACCGCTGCCAAAAAATAAGTGATTACTATTGGATCATCCAAAATATACAAACTGGAAACTTACATCATAATTAATCCAATCTTACTCTAGTATTTTCCCACATTACCTGCTCTAAAAACGCTCATTAGTCATTAAAAACTTCTCTCACAAGTAAGTAGAAAATAATTCCCATATCTGATAATAGTTGACGAGTAATAACCTGAACATTTATAAATTAAATACCTTCTATTGAATTGAATAAAATTCTCCTTTTGTAATGAGGCTATATAAAACACATGAATTACTTATGTAATTTTGAAATATCATATCCTATCAGATTTAAAAAACTAAAAAACATCATAACTATTGATAATATTATTTTTGAATAGTGATCATATTCTTTTTATAAATTAAGGGTTATGAAAAATTCCATTGATACAAATTAATGAAATTATGTCCTCGACTAGTTGAATCGTACACAATGAGGACCGTTATTTTGAGATTATATAGTATATAGGATCATGGTAATTTGACATTGAAGAAGACCATGTAGATATTGAATTACATAGTCACAATATAAACTATTTATGAGTTTATCTATAGCTCATTGATATCACCGTTCAAACCATGTTCTCCCAACCACCCCATGAAAATCTCATTATCGCACACCTTACCCATATAGAGTTTGCTGGTTTAACAAAGGGATATGTATACTAACCCAAACAAAATAAATATTTATATTTTATTTTCAATTAAATATTTTTAATATGTATTCCTTGTTTATTTTACATTATGAATGATTAAATAATGAGTTTAATAAAAGTTCGATTTCAATCTGCCAAAACATGAATTGTATTTTTGGGTAACAGGAAATGTCAATTAAGAGATTCCTTTTGATAAATTGATGAATTTTCAAAATAAATTTAATTCTAATAAAATTTTTTTATGTTTTGATATTTACTAATCATACTTGATAATATAAATCAACAAAAGTCAAAAAAAAATTTATAAGGGCCGGAAAACTATAATTGTCAAACGAATTAGTATTTTTCAATAAATATAGATTTTTTATTTATAAATATAAATTATCTTATATAGATATTTATATTGATAAAATAAATATCATTTCTAGATTCATTACATTTAAATTTTTTAATGGTTAATTTTACATATTCTTCCGAGATAATCAACTATTCATGTTAAAATTAAATATTTTATAAATATATAGCATATATTATCACATTATAATAACCCAAAAGTGATGTAATTTATTCCATTAAACATATCCAAAAACAAATATATCCATTAAATTTAAAATATTGTGTTTGGAGGTTATTTTATTAACATTATAAATCCATTACGAATCCTACAAAACCAATAACTTATGTGAAGGTTTTAAAATAAATTAATTGTGAACATGACTCAATTTCACATCACTAAGGGTAATATTTTAATTATTTAGGTTTATTGTTTATAAAATAATGAAAAAAAATTCTATTTTGTAGAATCCTTGGGAAAAAACAATGTTATGTTTCGTGTTTTAGAATGCTTTGTTGTAGATTCCAAGAACCAATTTTTTGAAATAATAATAAACTCCAATCTAATTTCCAATATTAACTGAATAGATAACACATTTATACTCACTAAGAAACCTTATATAACGACATTAATCTTCTAATTCCAATGTATGTCTCTCACAAGGTTCCCAAAATCTCTCAATAATATCCTTCACATTTTTGGAAACAACCTCTCAAGCTAAGGGGTCATCTCTTTATCCTATTTATTCGAGAACCCTGTTTATTTTATTCCTTTTGATTTCCAATTCCTAATGTTTGGATATATATATTTATAAAATTCATTATTTCCTTTTAAATTTCAAACAATTAGATACCCCTTTATTCCTCATTAAACCATTTTATGAATCTATAGGTGATGTTGTTATGATACTAAAATTTTACTGTGATTTTTCATGCCAAATTATTATGAATTGAATTATCATACCCATTTCCACCCAAGGGTGTTCACCTATATGTACCTATAATTAATTTTTTAGGTAAATCCATTTTTGAAACCAACACTCCTAATTAATGGGGTTATTATATATGAAATACAATTTTATATTATATGATATATATGGCACAATTATTCATGTACTTGATATAATTAGGATGGGTGTTCTTGGATAGACATCCAATGCATTGGCTAATGTTTTAATCTCATGAGATACCATTAAACATGCCAAAGAGTTTATTTCAAACAAACTATGTAATGTTTTCTTGGCTGTTCGGCTTTAAATACACTTATGATTCCATGTTTTATGTTGTTTCTATATTTCAATGTTTCCATTATATAATAATCACGTATCATGCATCATTATCAATAATTATGATTATAGACAATTTTATTACATTATTATTCTTCTTAGATCACATGTATTTATTTACACTATTCAATTCGTTTTCTATTACCTTACTGGGCTTTATATGTCATCTTTTTCTTATGTGCATTCAGAGGTTATCCTACATCTGTTTAAGAGCAATTTAATTTTAGGATCATGTGAATAAAATTTTCAAAAAAAATTTTATATCTATGTATCAATTTATTTTTCTATGTACATAATTAGAAAATAAAAATTATTTCAAATTCTTTTGGAATTTTATCATGTGTACATTTTTGTACTAAATCATAAAATTAACTGTATTAGAAATATGAGTTGTCATACGATGTCGGCACAAAATATTTTCAATCAGTGCATGCTAAATATCACATGAAAATGTCTCATCATGAGGAGCATGATTCCATATAAATTGTATATATCCATAAAATACTATGGGATACTTAGAAAACATTTAAATATGGTCTAATTTATTCCCTAAGGTTCTATTGATTGATAGATGATATGAAGAAAACATGATGTTTAAGTCAAGCTGAGAAACAATTTGAGAAAATATAAAAAAAATGTGAAGCAGTAGTATTGAATAAATCATAATAAATCATAGTTTATATGGATAATAGCCTAAATTCTTTTATAGTTACTCTAATGGTAAGTTGTGAAATGGTCCATCACATACACGCATACCACATAAGCTCCATGTCCATTCCCCTAGTATGCATGACTCATAAAATTAATAACCTTCATATGGTTCAGAAACTACTGGTGACAAACACTGTCATCACCTTAAACATTTCTCCTCAAATCTATATGTGGAATGTTAAAACAAAATCAATGACAATGTCCCATATTTCCTTAATGGTGAAACTTCTTAGGTGAACTTGTTCATGATGTATTAAAATGTACCTTCCATCCTCATTTGTACTACCAGGTTGAACCAAATTATATATAGGGATTAGAAGATTCTCGACTCTACTCCACTAGCATTATGCATTTTTTTACCACCTCAGTATTTCAATTACTTCAACCAGAAGAGTAAATAGAAGTTATATTGGGAGGTTCAATTGTCAGTTCACTGTAAGATATAAGAAAACCAAATATCCTATCATCCTATATACCTTCTCATAATTTAAGTCCTTGTAAAGAACCTGAGTATATTTCATCGGGTTAAATCCATAGACTAGTTTTTGGAGCCTTAGAATCATAAATATCATTATCATCCTAGCCTTATTTGGATCAATCCCATTAAAAAGATTAGAACAATGTATTAACCCCGTGAATCAATTTGAGTATATGTTAATATACATAATCATTTTTTAACCCTTATAAACTCTTCATATCTATCTAGAATCAATGTTGTTATATAAAACTCCTCAAATAATAGCTATTTGATTGTAACCCAATTAAGACTCTCATGTATGCCCACCTAAACAATGATAGACCACCTCTTATGAGCATGCTTATGAAACATAATGACTGTAAGATTCACCTTTCTATCGCCGAGAGTCTCTACTAAGTAAAATACTCCCACTATGATATAAATAATTTGTTTATTATCTTAAGGACCACTAATTCCCTAAAATATTGGTAGATAATCAATCTGAAAATATTGAGTAGATCTGACCATCAACCTTTATAGAACTCCGAGATATGTTTGGTTCACTACATGAACCATCTACATAGTTCCAAGACCACAATAATGTTGATTGTCCTGCGTACCCTATGGTGGAAAATGTGCATCATCTTTAGAGGGATAAATCAGAAATTTCAATGGTGGATTTCTATGAAACACCAAATTAATGTTTCTAATTCATATAATTAAATTACTTAAGTATTTATAAGGCACACATGAGATATTTTTATGGAATCTGGTTCTAAGAGTCTTTCCACAATAATAAGGAGCATCCCTTCTTTAAATAATCATGGATCTGAGAACATGTACAAATTTTAAAATCATATATATATATAACACAACAAAATTTTCAATTTCGACAAACTAATTACATCATAGATACATCATAATTTTAGATACCATTGATATTCCCCTCAATTGAAAATACTAGTTTATCTCAAAATGATAGAAACAATTAAGGAATAAAATTTGGGAACAATTATATAGTAAAAAAATGGACATATATTACATATAAACCTACTCACTACTCAAGATTCATTGTCACATCCAAATCCAAGAATACATTAATTGAAAAATATTCTCAGGATTCATTTGAAACCATAAAACTATAGTTATAGATGTAGTACAAAATTGGTATCTTGGAAGTGTATTACACATGTGTTTTCCCAGACCATATGGAAATCCCCTTCCTTAATCACACACAACCTCACCCCACTCTTCGTTCACCAAATAAATTTCCAAAAAATTAGAAAATACCACTTTTGATACCACATTTGGGATTACTCAACCTGAATAACCAATTATAAGATAGACTTCAACATGGGTTTTTTCAAGACTCCTCATATGAAAGAGGTTTTCAAGTGGAATTTAGGATCCTAAAATCATCACTAGGTAGACTATACCTATAATATTAGAAAAAAAATCTTAATAATATAAAATAGAAAAAAAATATGAAAACAAATAAACAATGATATAATGAATGGATTGGAAAGTATCTCACAAAATATAAAAAATAACCTAATGACTCCAAAAGTATATATTCAAAGAAATGTATTATATATACAAGTAAGTTAGTAAAATAGTGTTGCATCACTATAGATACTTTCCTGAAACTAACTCCAAAAACTGTTCCTTTTCTATTTGCTTCATATCGATTGGTCCTTGCACGTTCCTATATCCCTAATAATGAATTAAAAATTCACATCGAGATGTATATGCTTAATGTTAATATAAACCCAGTAGGAAATTTTTTTTCCCTTAACACAGTTTCAGATGAATAGGATTGTGTGTTGGGATAATAAATAAATAAACAAGAAATGACATAAAATCATGTAATGAGTGGTTGTTTGATCATCATATCACCAAAAATCCTTAGTCATTCAAATTACGGATCCATACCAGAATTAAACTATACATGATGTCAATTTAATGACTAACATAATATCAGGTGATTATTTTTTCCTTTAAGGGAAATCATGTTCTACCTTTAATAAATAACCCCTCTATTTACCTTTAAGAACATTCACAATTCCACCAAAATAATGACTCTATAGCACGCTTCATGTCATATGTCAAACCATTTGAATGTTCTATGGAAATCCATCACATCATAAACACTCCCACTCTAATGGACTCACCAAGCCTATTAGGGCTACCTATCAACCAGAATAATAAAAATAGAGGTTCCACAAAATATACCCCAAATCACATATAGAAAATTAAATAGAAAGGAATATTATAGGAAAAACGGTATTGGTAGATATATGTTTACACAAAAACATTATATCATTCTAAAAACTATTTACCTAGTGTATACTATTCAATGAGCTTAAGAAACAATTTTCTTCCACAATTTCATCACTTGATCCATTCTCACACCCAACGAGCCTATGAACCATTTTTAATATCACATTAGGTTCTAATAATAGTGATTCCACAAGAGGAACACTCAAAAAATACTACAATGGAATCACCTATGTGAAATTTCCAAATGGTTCACCACAAAGGTGTCAAATAATTCCAAAGAATCCATGATAACTGTTGTTATATCATTAATGCCAATATATTACTCTTTAGTTCACTTGACACATAAAGGAGGTAAGTGAATAAATTAATCCAAACTAAAAAAGAATAATTGATGTTCTTCATCGTATCACTATAAACCCGAAGCACAAACATAGAGGGATGAACCAAGGACTTAGATCAACCAAATGTTTGTTAATATCATGAAAAACAACGAAGGAAATAAAACCCAAAGGAGTTTCATAGAATTCATCCCACCTAAAACCTAGAATGACCCTGAATCTCCAATCTCTTTGAATGAATGAGGTTTTGTCTACATAATTATGTTTAAAATGATTGATAAGGGTTTTAATCTTTCCACAATTTTATTTTAATTTTTTTTAGAAAAATATACTGCATTTATGGATTTCTAAGGACTAAGTGATCATTTCACCCATTTTAAATGTTGTTGATCAATGTCATGGACTACACCATGGTCTAGACATGGTCTAGTTTTTCCTAAACACATCCCCAATATAAGATTCATCTATGGATTATAACCAAAAATTATGATGATTTCCATCACCACGACCTCCACCATGGTCGTAGTGAGGTTTACCGTGCCATGGCCCACAGAACAACCATTGGATTTTTATTACCTAGACACAAATTAATTACCTAGTTTCCTCTGTAGTTATTTAACACCCTTAACCACAACAGTTGTATCCACATTCTTGGTGTCTCCCTTTTGGGAAAAAATATTCTATAACCCACTTTTTAGATTCCAAAATATTCTTAAGGAACATAAAGATTTAACCAAGAATGGCTAACTTATATACCCTTAAGGAACACATTGAGACAATATTTTATATATTTGAAACAAAACTGATGGAGATAATAATGATATAAGTCACTAAATTTATTTGATTTAAATGAAAACATATGAGTTTAGAAAAAAAAAACATACCCATTAATGTTATCATTATTAGATATTATTTTCTCATATAATTCCACAGGTAACTCTCCATTTTCACCCTTTAAAAAATTATAAAGTGTTTAGAGAACTATATTTGTTTCCCTATTAGTTAATTTTATTCTTCTAGATCCACTAAAAGATATAAGAGAGTTGGGTAATTATTATTAATAGTGGGATTATCATTTTTAATTTATTTTCTGAGTGATTATTAAAAAGCATATTCATATACAAAATGTGTTTTATCTAGAAAATAGACTTCAGTGATCTCATGCCATAGGGGTAGAGTAATGTCTGATGATAATATATCTACTAAAAACTCCTTATTAGACTCCATGGGTTCTGAAATCAGGATATTGGGAGGGGAAATCCCTTCCTACAATTTTCCATATTATTACATCTTTAGCAGTGATTTATTATATTCATATAGGTACTCTCCTATCAATGTAGATTTTTTTATTATAACCCTTGTTTTTTCTGTGAGTTCTTGCAATGTGTCAGTCCATGAATAATGAACTTATTCTTCTTTCACATATGATTAGTTATCCCCAAAAATGATATTTTTATTCTTGTAATTTCACCATGTAAATATGATGTATTCTTGTAAATAAATTATAAAAATAAAGAAATTTTTATAATTTTTATAATAAATAATCATAGATAGGTGAGATCCTCAAAAATAATTTCATCATTTTTGCACAGAAATTTTCTGATATGAGAAAATATAATTTATATTAATCATATTATATCACAATATTTGTCTAGAGAATTCATTTTAGGAGACTCTATTTTACCACTCATGGTCCTTTTCAAATTGTTATATTTTTGGTCATTTTAATGTTTGAAAATAGTGGTATGGTTTTTTTATTATGTCAATACAGTAAAGTGAATGAGATAAACTAAAAAAATTATTATATGAAAATAAATTGATCTATGAAATTTTAATGAAGTAATTCATTTTTCACCTTATATATTTAAATTAATTTTAAAACCCAACTAAATTTCATCCGTCAATTAACAACCATTTGTTATTTCATGGTACTAAATACACAATATTTATTTCACATTAATATCATGTCCCACATTCTCCACACTTCACGGATTTTTCAGAACATAATCTATTTTTCATAAATTCTAATCATCACACTCCATTATATGAAATTAATCCTCTCACCTACTAAAAGCTATCATCTAACAATGTTCTCAAGAAAGGGGTTAAGGTAGGGTTAATGAAAGGAGTGGAACCAATCTTTCTATATTAACCCGTTAATTATCTCTACCTAAAAAATTATGAATAAAAACATTGATAAAATAAAAGAATTTATCTTGGTAATATCATGTCGTCCCCTTGTAAAAATACCATTGATTATTTCTCCTATAACAAGTAGTTACATAAGGAAAATGTGCATCGACAATTAAAGATAAAAGAAAGAGAAATTATACTAGAATTTAAAATATATAAAAACTGAAATAAAAATACCTAATATACAAAAAATTATAAATCATAGGTTTTAAACTAAATCCATGAAACCTAAAATGTGGGATATAATGTAATTAAATAAGAAATAGTGGGTAATAAATATCACTCCAAGTAAAGGAGAATAAAACCAGGTAGAGAATTTCCTATGACTATTGAATCCACTCACCAAGTTAACTCAGAATGGATCTAAGTTCTTTTGGATGGATGAATGTGATAAAAACTTTCAATAGACTGAAGAAAAGTTCAGTCATTAAAATTGTGATCACATTACCCTACAACGGATAATGGTATGTAACATATAGTGATACATTCATGATAGTATTGGGTGAATTATCTTGTATAAGGACTTGGTTATAGATTATTCCTTATGAAAATTGATGGTTTTTTATAAAAATTAACCAGCATATGATTTGGAGTTTGATTCGTTATTTCTATAATTAATGATATGGAGAAATTATAATTAAGGAGAAAAGTGTGATATATATACATATCAAAAAAATAATGTATATATTCACAAATATAGAGTTGAATATGAACAAGATAATATTGTTGGATCTGATTAAAGATTACAACTACTCTATACATAACAACCCTGGGAAAATGAATAAGGTGGTCGATGATTTGAATAAAAAGATCATACAAGAATATATATTATTGGGATTAAAAAATATCAAATAATTATGGAATTACAAAGTATGTATTTTTAATATTTAATAAAGGGGGGAAATATTATCATCCCCAATGAATTATTCCACAACATATCCATGTGAAGATAAAAGAGGCAGATAATGAACATATAGATCTACAAAATGTGATAAATGTTCCTTAGATTAATATTGATCATGATGGAGTGACATGGTTCTGGTACCGTATACGTGTTCTAATGATACTAGATTTTAAGATATATCTATTAAAATAATATCATAGTTCTTCATTCTATATTCATCTTATAATTCTAAATATAAATTGATATCTAAAAGAGTATCTTTTTGTGGGAAAAATTTAGAGGGATGTAGTAGTTTTTGAATCTCAGTGTTTGGTATGTCTGCAAGTATTCTAAGAGAGAACAAATTATAAGGGGATGCTAAACCATTATCTCTACAAAATTGGAAATGGGAAATAAACATAATATATTTTATTATTGAACTTCAAAAAACATATAAATAGATTAATTATATATTGTTTTTAGTTCATCACATAAGAATATGTCACACATCATCACTATTAGAGAGTATTTAAATATGGATCAACTCTCTAGGATATACATTAAGGAAGTGGTATAGTTACATTGAGTTATACAATCAATTGTTTTTTATTGAGATCCATGGTTTACCTAAATGTAATATCAAATTATACAATAATAACATGATATAGAGTTGTTTTTTACCACAATGTATCATCATAAGATATATTTTCAGTCTAAGAAAACCATTCAACTCCATGAAGATATACTGATATATTGTTCTATGAATTTCAAAGGTCATTTGGGACAAGAGCTACCTCGAGTTGAGTTTTATTACAAAAGTAGTCATCACTCAAGCATTCATATGGATCCTTATGAAGAACTATATATGAATAAGTATAGAAATAAAACATAATATTATGAAGTTAAGGGGAATATCCTATTGGGACTCTAGCTAGAAAAGAAAATTGTAGAGAAGTTATGATCTATTCTGATACAAATTATGATGAAAAAAAGTGAGAAGAAAATTTATACATATAATAACGGATGTGATATGGAATTTGAATATAGAGATAATTTTTTATGAGTTTCTCCATAGAAAAAGGTTTTGATAATTGGTATGTAAGGGAAACTCAACCCTAGGTATTTAATTCCCTTTTAAATTATTGATCATATCAGAATTGTAGCTTGTCGGTTGGAATATCCACTGAACCTCTCTCAGTTTAGGATTTGTTCCACGTATCTCTATCAAGAAAGTACATGCTAAATCTTTCACATGAAATAAACATAGAGGTTGTATCTCGAGAGCATGATATTTATTATTATTGAAAACCAATGAAGATTTAGGATCATAAAGAGAGACAGATGTTATAACATACTGCTCACTTGGTTAAATTTTGGGGGTGAAATTACCAGTTTGAGGAAGCTCCCTGAGAATCGTAGGATTTGATGAGGAAGAAGTTTCCTTAGTTATATTTACTAAAGTGATATAATTTAAAGTGTGAAAATAATTTTAAAGGGGTATAATGTAACAACCGTCCAATGAAATATTTTTCCTCAAAAAAATTAATTTTTTCGATAGCTTACTTTAAACAAAACACCGAGTTTTTTGACAAGTCGTGATATATTATTATTATTATTATCTAATAAAGAATGTTATAGCCAATCAATTAAATTTGGATATGTGAATAGAAATAACCACTTTTAAAATATAAAGTATATTTTTTTAATATAAATAAAACATATTGATATAAATGTAATTTATTTCTAATAATGTCATTATATTTCTAAAAACTATTGTTTTCTTAAAAATATTTTTTATTACATCTTGGAAAAACATAATGAAATTAATTATTTAAAAATTAATAAAAATTACACAACAAATTAAAATTCATTTTTTCAAAATTGTATTTATAAATTATTATTGTGTGATTTTAAATAATTTTTCATAATAGATTAATTTTTTGATGATTAATGAAAATATACAAGTTTTATTAAAAACATCCTTATCATTTTTAAAATTAATAAGGTTTAACTTCATTATAAAATTGTTTAAAATGTAAAAATAATTCTATTATATTAAAATTAACCCATTATAAATCGTTATAATAAATTTCATTTTTATTTTTGTTATAAAAACATTTTATACTTTTGAAATTTTCTTTATTGGAAACCTACGCTTTCATCGCATCTAGAGGTCCAATTTTAAATATCAATTTTCCAATTATGTCTCTGGAATTTGGAAAATTGGATTCAATATCATTAAAATTAAAACTATATAATATTTTCATCTTAGTGATTGATCAAAATGAATAGTCAAAATAGTAAAAAAACATTATTGTGGTTATTGTTAAAAATAGGTTTACCTAGGGTTAAAGTAGAAAATATAATGAATAAAATGTCCTATAAACTTATCCAATAACAATTTTACATCCACATATTGACCAAATAATCACTGAGGTTCTTCAAGATACTATTTGTTTAGATATTTAGTATGTATAAAATGTGGTAAAACATTAATATTTTTAAAACTTCCATATATGTACTCTCCCCCACATATAAAAGGCCACCCACTCTCCTCTCCATTTCACACATACAAAATCATTTAGTTAGTCTAATGACATTCGAAATATCTTCTTCACATTCCTACCCACACCTTATAGGACTAATTTTTATTTGGGAACACTTCTAATAATACATTAGGTATAAACCAAAATAGGATCCCCAAAGAAGAGGGAAAATTCATAAACATTTATTTTTGTTTTATTTGTTCTTCCTTATCCTTAAAATATTAATAAATTATAATAATATAACAACATCATTTTAAACTATATACATAGATGATATTATTTTATTGTAATGACCAACATATATCTCATCTTCCATCAAATGAGAAATGAATTTGTTGATCATGTGTACGAAGGACTACCGCCTCGCAAACCGATGTTTTTCATTTTATGTCTCCACCAATCACTGATGGAAACAATGATTGATTAAATTTTTATATATTATATTTTTTATAGTACAATATTACTATATTTATAATATCATATATATACCATCTACCTATTTTTCAATGGAATATAATAGTATCGCTCTTGTGCATGGTAAACTACCGCCTAACTGAGATATGTGATTTACTTTTTTCTTTCGCTTTACATGGAAGGTAATAAGGGTAAATAAAATTAATATAGGTGATATAAAAAATAATTTTTTTAAAGATAATATATTATTTATCTGCCATTATTTTCTTCCATCTATAAAATGGGAATAGCGTTCAGGCAAACGTATGACACATTGTCTCCATGAATGGTGTAATTCATTTTCTATGTCTAAATTTAATAGATTACATTAATACTTATATAATAATTATATATGATAATTATATTATGGTTAAAATTATTTATTTGACTTAACCATGATCAGGATTAAATGATCCTAGATACCAAAGCCAAATATACATGAAAAATGAAGAATTTATTACCCAAAACGTGATTTTAGAAATGATTTCTTAATAAACCTATAATAAAATTTCATAAGTAAATAAAATATAGTATGAAACATATGAATTTAGTTTTTTCAATATATATATATGTTATAAATAATTTTTTTTATATAATAGTTTAAACAAATACAATATAATTTGAGACTTATGGTAATGGATTTTTGTAACAATTTATCTTCTTCGAAACATATGTTGTGCTATACAACTATATTATTTTATTCGGTTTATATATTAACCCTATGAAAAATTATTACATTAATATCCCTATATTAATAACATTTAAATTTTATTTTAATTTTATTCTATAATGGGGCTTCTCATTCAAATGTTATCAAAGTGGAAATGGTCTAATGTTAAAATATAATTCTTTATCATGATTTTAAGATTTTGTTTTCGATAATGAAATATTATTATATATTCCCCAAGAAACTCATAAATGTTGTTGTCCTATATTAATTAATATACAATATATTTTTTACCACTATTTTCCTCTTTTTATGTAATTAATATAACAAAATAATTATTTTATATAAAAATGACATTATTTCTTTCTTTTTTCGAAAACCCTTTTGCTTCCGTATCAATGTTTTCTAAAAACATTTTCACTAATGTTATATTAATTATATATTATTTTCTAAAAAATTTTTTACCCATATTTGAAATCTTTTACAGAATATTTAAAAATGAATCTTCAATTCGTCTTCTAACCACGGCTTGTATTCATTTGTATGAAAATATGAATCGAATATTTTTTTTATTGTGTACCGTATGAACAAAATTTATAATCATCATGATAACTCATTGTTCTACAGAATCATTTTCAAATTTAGAATTTTATTTTCATAGAAGAATATTTAACAAATATATTAACAATTTATATTTTTAGAAAGTTAATTTCAAATAATGGTTATTTTACTAAAGTAATCTTCCAATTAATTGTTCAAAATAATTTTCCATATAAAATGATATAATTTTATGTTAATTACACTTTATTGGGAATATGATATAATGAAATAATAATTATTCATTCATTAAAGGAATTGTGTTTATCATTATAATATTTTTATGAAACCCTTTTCTCATCCACAGCATACACCATGATATAATTATTATAAAACCTGCTCATTTTTTCAAAGGATATGATATTATGAAATGATTAAATGATTATAAAACCTGTTTCTTTTCCTCATTTTATGATATGATGAAATGTTTATGAAACTCATTTCTTTTCATGGGTTTTGATATGGGGAATGTTTTACGATCCTGTGGAACACTTATTTAAAATATTTATTATATGATGGGTGGGACTTATATCTCCCTATAATGAATTGGTTAAGGATTCATATATCATAAGATAAAGAGGAATAAAATGGTCAATGAACCCTGTCAATTAAATCAATTTTTCCACTATGATAGTGATAGAGTTAATATTTTCATTATTATTTATATGTTTTTCAATGATTTAATCCCTCCCAATTATTCAATGTTAGTGTATTTGCATCATTTATGTGTTTTTGGTGTATTTTGGGCTTAAATGTGAAAATGGGGTAATTCTGTAAAATTGGAAGTCTTATATAGCTTCTGTTTTTCAGGAATAACTTTTATAATATAGTTCCAATTGAAGTGAATCCTTTTTTTAGGATTCCTATGCTTGTGTTATTCAAATGTTCTTTCTGGACCAATACCCAATTCGAAACCCAATGGTACAGAAAATTCAATCCAGTGGAAAAATCAGTTTGGCAGGCTGAATGGACCCCACTGCATTAAATATGGAATGGCCCCTTCATCTGTCCTTAGAATGAGGTACTTATAGATGGTGTCAAAAGAGGACTTTAAAGGGACAGTTCATAGTAAATTTCTTAAAATATGAATCTCATTAAGGCATCTTTTGGGCACATCCAAGTGGAGTGGGTGAAACAGTGTTTGGCGGCCAGAAAAGTAATGGTCATTGATTCAGCCATATCATTCTTTACGCCTGTACAATGACTCTCAGATTTTGAGGTTCGATAGAAAACTTCATTTCCAACATTCTATAATAAGAGGCCTCAGGGATTCTCGGTTGTCTGGTGGGAATAACATAGGCAAACTTCTGGAGGACAGAATCTGGAGCATCAAATGTTTTGTTCTTTGTTTTCTCTCTTTTGTTCTTCTTAGTTTTGTAATGAATTATTCTTTCCCCTTAGTCATAATTAACCTTAACATGGTGGGGTAAGATTATGTGTGATTTGGGAAGGAGGGGTTTTCCATGTTTTATTACATGAGTTCCTTCTCTTAATGTTTTAAAATCCTCTTCTCTTATGTGAATTAGTTTCAATTTCCTATAACAGTTTTTATTATCATGTACGATTGTATCTGATTTTAGATTCTATTGTTCATTTGTATTTTTTCAATGATCAATATCTCCCTCCACTACATTATGGTTTATACATGATGGAATAGATCAGGACTGAGTGTTGAAGTACTCAGTGATCACTGGTACGTGTGTGAGGAGTAGTGAATGTTCTTGATTACTTGGGATAAACAAGACCCGATTGGGAATTGCCTAAGATAATTGGGGGTATTTTCTACAACTCTATTACACATTGGAAGGAGGGTATACCAACCTAAGATTTTAGTAATATTTATTCTGACATTTTTAATTGACAAAGGGAGTGAGAAGAAACGATCGTGGATTCTCACTCTTAATGATTTAGCAGAAGATAATTGGATAAATTGGAACTATGATAGAATTACAAATGGAGAACCAACTCTAACTTAATCACCCTTCTCATATAATAGTTTCACGTACTTGTTTTATCCATTTGTTCTCAATCATTTTTTTAAACCTCTTTACTTTACTCTTGTCTTTTCAAAATCAATCAATTTCTAAAAACATTCTCACTTCTTTCTCTTATTTTAAGGTGACAGCTTAATTGTTGTGCACTCCTCTCTAGAGACAACCTAGGATAACCACTATACTGCATTTTAACATTGTTAATATTTGTTTTTGTCACACCCCACGATAGGCACGTGTCAAAACATGGCGTTGTTTCTGGGGAGGTAGCGCCAACATTTCTTTTATTTTCTTTTCTCTCTTTTCATCTTTCTCTTCAAAATTGCATGACTCGAACCTCAACAACTGAACCTTTAACCATAGATCCTGAAATTGAAAGAACCTTGTTGAATAGACATAGAAATAGTAATTTGGAATCTGAATTTGAGGAAGTTCCCCTTACAGACTCAAGTGAAACTTCAAGTGTTCACTCTGAGCCTGTCATCATGGCTGAAAATCAAAACCAAACACTTAGAGACCTATGTGCACCACAATTCCTTAATCAAAACAATCAACTTTCCATGCCAGTGTTAAAAAATGATTTTTAAATGAAACCTAACATGATTCCTTTTCTTCCAAAGTTTCATGGTTTGGCAGGTGAAGATCCAAACAAACACATTAAAGAGTTCACACATGTTTTCTCAACTTTCAGACCCCGTGGAATTACCGAGGAGCAGGTAAAGTGGAAGGCATTTCCGTTTTCATTGGATGGAGGTGCTAAATAATGGCTGTACAGCCTAAAACCAAGAAACATACATGATGGGAATGACCTGGTAAGATGTTTTATGCAAAGATTCTTCCCCACCACTAGAAGCATAGCCAATCAGAAGGAAATCTACCCCATACGACAATCATATGGAGAAACCCATTACGAGTACTGGGAGAGATTTAAGAAGCTATGTGCCAGATGTCCGCATCAAGCCATTAAGGAACACCACTTTCTTGCCTTCTTATATCAAGGACTACTAGATAATGATAGAAACCTTCTTGATGCATCATCTGGAGGTGCACTGATTGACAAGTCACTAGAAGAAGACAAGGTCTTGATTGAGAATATTTCCCAAAACTTGCAGCAATTTGGAACAAGAGGTATTGGAACAAGAGGTATTCATGAGGTACACACTTATCATCCATCACCCTTATTAGAAACTAATATTGAATATTGTACTAGTTTGGTGAGACAGATGGCCTTGAAGCATGTTAGTGACCAACAAGCGCCAGCTAAGGTATGTGGTTTATGCTCATCACCTGATCATTTTAATGAACAATGTTCTGAAATACAGGGAGTGGAAACATGAGTAGCAGCCTTTCATCCAAGGCAGTTCCAACAAAATCAAGGATGGAGAGATCCTAACCAAGTCCAATATGGGTTTGGAAATTAGCAGAATCAAGGTAGACCCCCATACCAAAACCAGTTTCAAAACCAACCACCATTCCAGAATCAATTCCAGAATCCACCGCCATTTCAACAAAAACCATCTTATAACCAACCTTCATACCAAAAACCAACCAATCTCCAAAGACCCGATGAGAAACCATCCACCATTTCACAACCTCAAATTCAAAACCAACAAAAATCTGAGTTTTAAGGACTGAAAGACAATGTTAAATATTTTCCAACAAGTTTGAAAGTCTCATGGACTTTATAACCAAAAATCCAGGTAAAATCCCTTCCCAAACAGTCCCAAACCCAAAGGAGAATGTTAGTATTATAACTACATGAAGTGGAAAAGAACTCCAACCACCATCCACCATTGAAACTGAAACAAGAAAAACTATTGTGGGTGAGAATGAAGTTAGAAATGATGAAAATTCTATGAAAATGTATCGGGAAGAAGATAAGAAAGAGGAGGATGATAATGATAGGACAAGAAGGAAGAAACAAGAAACATCATTTCAAAGGAAAAAAATGGAGAAGAAAGATATACCACCACCATTTCCATCAAGGATGATTGAATCAAAGAGGTTACAAGAGGAAGCACTGCAAAAATAAATTCTGGACACCTTCTAGAAAGTGGAAATCAACATACCTCTGCATGAAGCACTAAAAAAATTCCAAAGTATGCTATGTTTTTTAAGGATATTTTCACCAAGAAAAGAATACATCAAGGGAATGAGAGGATCAATTTGGGAAGAAGCGTCTCAGCCCTTATCACACCACAATTTCTAACCAAATGTCAAGATCCAGGGATGTTTTCTATTCCATGAACCATTGGTTCATTAAATTTCTCTAATGCTTTGTGCGATTTGGGTGAATCAACTAATGTATTACCTCACTCAGTGTATACTTCTTTGCAGATGGGAGACTTGAAGCCCACAAGATTGGTGGTCCAGCTTGAAAATAGATACACAGTTTTCCCAGCAGGAGTTCTGGAGGATGTCCTGGTAAAAGTCAAAGATCTTTTATTCCCTGTTGACTTTTATGTGTTGAATATGGAAGATGATAGGATACCATCACACTCACCCATAATTTTGGGGATACCATTCTTAAAGATGGCCAAAACCATCATCAATGTCCATGAAGGGACACTTACCATGGAGTTTGGAGATAGCACTGTCCACTTCAATATTTTTGAATCCATGAGGCACCCATCAGATGATCATTCACTCTTCGCACTCTCCCATGAAGATGAAATAGAACCAATTGAATAATAAGGTATGTTTCATGAATTTTTATAATTAGGAGTGAATTTTTCCATTAAAGATATCACTGAACATATGGATTCCCAAACTATTGCAGGTTCTGATTTCCTGTTGCAAGAAGAGGTAAAATCTGATTTCTTTGATAATTTGTTAAATGATGATGAAGATGACATGATTTCTTGTGTGCAGGATGTCAAATCATTGGAACAAGATAACCTCAATTTAGTTTCATCTCTTGAGAATCCTCCTGATCTAGAATTAAAACTACTCCCCACTGATTTGAAATATGTTTACCTTTTGGAGGGAGAAAAATTACCAGTAATAATTGCTAATAATCTATCTAAAACTCAAGAAAAATCAATGATTGAGATTTTGAGAGAGAATTTCCATGAAATAGGGTGGATCTTTGGTGATATCCCAGGAATAAACCCAAAAAATTGCTCACATTGAATTTTTCTTGAGGGATATTCCAAACCTGTCAGACAACCCCAAAGGATGTTGAACCCTACCCTGATGGAGGTTGTGAAAAAAGAGATTGAGAAGTTATTAGAAGCTGGGATCATCTATCCTATATCAGATTAACAATGTGTTAGCCCCATCCATGTAGTCCCAAAGAAAACTGGCCTAACCATTGTGAGGAATGAAAAGAATGAATTAATCCCTGTGAGAATTCATAATAGCTAGAGAGTATGCATAGATTTTAGGAAGTTGAATCAGGTCACTCGAAAAGATCATTTCCCTATCCCTTTCATTGATCAGAATCTAGAGAGGTTGGCAGGTAGAACTCATTATTGCTTTTTGGATGGATTTTCGGGTTATTTTCAGGTACCCATTGCTCCCGAAGATCAAGAGAAGACTACCTTTACTTGTCCTTTCGGCACTTTTGCAAACAAAATGATGCCATTTGGATTGTGTAATGCTCTAGGTACATTTCAGAGGTGTATGGTAAGTATATTTTCCTATTACATTGAATATTTCTTGGAGGTTTTCTATGATGATTTCACAGTTTTTGGAAATTCTTTTGACCATTGTTTGAAAAATCTGGAAAACGTTTTAAAAAAATGCATTGAAAAAAACCTTGTTTTGAATTTTGAAAAGTGTCATTTTATGGTTGAGAGAGGAATTGTCCTTGGGCATGTCATTTCTCAGAAAGGCATTGAAGTTGATAAATCAAAAATTGAAGTGATAAATTCTTTTCCTTACCCAACTTCTGTGAAACATGTTAGATCATTTTTAGGACATGCAGGATTCTACATGATGATTATAAAAGATTTTAGTAAGATTTCTCTCCCTATATATAGATTACTATGGGAAGATACTGATTTTGATTTCAAAAGTTCATGTAGGGAAGCATTTGATGAGTTGAAGAAGAGATTGATTACACTACTAGTGATGCAGCCACCAAATTGGGAAGAACCATTTGAGCTACTTTGTGATGCTTCAAATCATCAGTTGGAGTTGTCCTTTCTCAGTGAATTGAGGGCAGGCCACAAGTCATTGCATATTCCTCGAAAACCTTAGATGCGGCCCAATTCAACTACACAACAACAGAAAAACAGTTTTTAGCAGTTGCTTTTTCTTTAGAAAGATTTAGATCATATCTGCTTGGAACTAAAGTCATTGTGTTTTCTGATCATTCTTCTCTTAGGTACTTGATGAAGAAGGTTGAAGAAAAACCAAGGCTAGGGAGATGGATGCTACCACTATAGGAATTCAACATAGAAATCAAAGATAAGAAGGGATCTGAGAACCAAGTGGCTGATCACTTAAGTAGACTACCCAACGCCGCTGAAGTAGAAATTCCAGACACTGAACCACTAAATGATCACCTTCCAGGAGAGAAGTTGTACTTGATTGAAGGAGAAGTGCCTTGGTATGCTGACATGGTCAATTATCTTGTAACAACTCAGGTCACATCTCATTTAAATTATCACCAAATTCACAAATTGAAAGCTGAATCTAGATATTACATCTGGGATGATCCATTTCTATGGAAGATTTACAATGACCAAATGATAAGAAGATATTTTCCTAAAAATGAAATTGATTTTTTATTAATGTTTTGTCACACATTATCTTGTGGATGCCACTTTAGACCTCAAAGGACAGCAAGTAAGGTTTTAGAATATAGACCATATTGGCCAAAACTTTTCAAATATTCTCATGAATTTTGTAAATGGTGTGAAAAATGTAAATTTTTAGGAAATATTTCAAAGAGACAAGAAATGCCCCAAAATCCACTTAATTGTTTTGAAATATTTGATGTTTGGGGGATAGATCTTATGGGAACTTTCACAATGTCATTTGGAAATTCTTATATTCTTCTTGCTATTGATTATGTTTCCAAATGGGTGGAAGCAAAAGCCACCAGGATTGACAATGTTAAAGTTGTTTGTGATTTTGTCAGGGATAACATATTTTGTAGGTTTGGAGTTCCTAGAGCCATCATTAGTGAACAAGGGACACACTTTTGCAATAAAAGAATAGAGGCTCTATTAAAAAAGTATGGGGTGCATCATAAAACATCAACTCCCTATCATCCACAGACTAATGGGAAAGCTGAAGTGTCCATTAGGGAAATCAAAGGAATTTTGGAAAATCTTGTTAATAAAAATAGGAAGGATTGGAGCCAATGGTTATAAGACACATTATGGGCCTATAGGACAGCCTACAAAACCCCAATTGGAATGAGTCCATATAGGCTGATTTATGGGAAAAGTTGTCACCTGCCTGGGGAATTGGAACACAAGCCATACTGGGCTGTGAGGATGATGAATCTAGATCTTGAAAGTGCTGGGAAAGAGAGAAGATTGCAGTTACAGGAGTTTGAAGAAATTATAAGGGAAGAATTTGAAAATTTTAAGATTTACAAAGAGAGAACACGAGTGGCTCATGACAAACTGATCCAACCAAAAGACTTTCATCCTAGATAAAAGGTGTTTTTATTCAATTCAAGACTCAAACTGATGCCAGGTAAACTTTGTTCCAGGTGGGAAGGTCCATTTATAGTTACTAATGTATATCCTTTTGGTGTTGGGTAGATTGTGAAGGATGGAGCGAAGGATCCATTCATTGTTAATGGGCACAGATTGAAGAAATTCCTTGGGACCATGCCATCAGAGCCAATGGAGGAGATCACACTCCTCCAACATGTTTATCAATAAACTCCATCAGGTCATACCTCTCCTTTATATTTTCATGATTTCTATGATTCAATTTCCAATATTCCTACTTGTTAAATACATTTTAATGCATTCTGGACACTACATCATTTAAGTTTGGGGGAGGGAACCTTTGTAGTTTATGATTTTTATGTGTTGTTTTTTTTCCTGTTTGTTTTAATAAAAACATGTGTGTGTTTCAAATTTTGGGTTCTTATTTTTAAATTTTTGTGTGTTTTTGAAACTTTTGAGCTGAAATAATTATCATTGGTATTTTTGAAACCCATCTCCATGAGTGAAATAATTTATTCCTTGAAACTGATCATAAATGAATGCTGAAAATGATATTGTTTAAAGTTCAATTCTTTGGGAATTTCATGAAAAAATACTCTGTTTTTTGAATCCCATGCCACATATCACTGTCTTTATATTTTAAATCACATTCCAGTGAGGCTTATAAACCAATTATTTTTATATTATTTACATTCACCTCACTTCTTGAGAGAACCAAATCATGCTTGATTTAACCAGAATTTGATTTATTCCTGTCAAAACTTGAGGGTTTGAGGTACTTTTGTTTTAAATGATTGAGGCATTTCTTTGGTTTGAAAGCCCCCTTTTCAAGATAATCCCTTTCATAATGGCCTACCTTGAACATTTAATCCTTTTAGCCCATAGAAGCCATGAAAATCCTATTAGGTTAGCCACATTACAAGCCAATATTCCCTATCCAACCTACTCTTGAAGTGAAATTGCATGATCTATTTGAACATAAGTGTGGGGGGGAAGATGTCTTGTATTGTACTACCTTATTTGGGGATAATTTGGGTGAAAAAACGTTGAAGATATGTTATTTATACTGAAACAAAACCATCTTGTTGAAAGCTGCGCCTTTTCTAGAGCTTTCATGATGAGAGAAGTTGTGCCTTTCTAGAGCATCTAATGTAAAAAAAGAAAGTTGTGCCTTTTCTACAGCTTTCAAGAAATATTATATTTGAGAAGAATGAAATTTTTTCTGCTGAAATGATGAACTGTGTGAACATTCCTTGATATTCCGTGAAGAAGGAGCTTATTTTCTACTAAGGGGAGTGAAGAGGAGACCATACTTTTGTGAAATTCAGATTAATGCAATTTTGCTTCAAAAAGAGCCAAACCCTCTCATTCTGCCTCAGAATATTTCACATAGAAATCCTACCAACAAAAAGCCACAGAACAACCTTAATAAATCCTCATGATAAACATATGTCTTTGACTCACATCGGGTGGAGATGTAGGAATTTATCAAGCCTATGGTGACCCTTGTATGAGTTTGGATGAGAAAGACATTGCTAAAAAATTGATAATTTGTGTGATGAGAGATAATAAAAGTTAAGTAAGTGTTTCATGTGAATGGGATTGGAAATGAAGAGTAAATATATTGAATGATCTTAAATTAAGAGCATGAAATAATATATTTTTATGAGGCATGATATATTTTGTTTCTTGTTTTAAAATCGGTGGATCTCATGGATATGTGTTTTGAATTTACTTTGATTTTATTTTGATTCTGACTTGTCCAGGAGTCCAAGTGATAAGTGTGGGGGAATTGATAGAGTTAATATTTTCATTATTATTTATATGTTTTTCAATGATTTAATCCCTCCAAATTATTCAATGTTAGTGTATTTTCATCATTTATGTGTTTTTGGTGTATTTTGGGCTTTAATGTGAAAATGGGGTAATTCTGTAAAATTGGCAGTTTTATATAGCTTATGTGTTTCGGGCATAACTTTTATAATATGGGTCCAATTGAAGTGAATCCTTTTTTAGGATTTCTATTATTCTGGGTTAAAAATGTTCCTTCTGGACCAAGACCCAATTCAATACCCAATGGTACAGAAAATTCAATCAAGTGGAGAAATCAGTTTGGCAGGCAGAATGGACCCCACTACATTAAATATGGAATATCTTCTTCATCCGACCTTATAATGAGGTTATTCCAGCTTCTGTCTACATAGGACTTTCAAGGGACAGTTATTATTAAATTTAATAAAATATAAATCTCATTAAGACATCTTTTTGGCGCGTCCAAGTGGAGTGGGTGAAATAGTGTTTGGAGGGCAGAAAATTAATGGTCATTGATTCGGCCATATCTTTCTTTACACTGGTACAAGGACTCTCAAATTTTGAGGGTCGATAGAAAACTTCATTTACAACATTCTATAACAAGGGACATCAGTGATTTTCGGCCGTCTGGTGGGCAGAACAGAGGCAATATTCTGGAGGACAGAATCTAGAGCATCAAATTTTATGTTCTTGGTTTTCTCTCTTTTGTTCTTCTTAGTTTTGTAATGAATTATTCTTTCCCCTTTGTCACAATTAAACTTAACATGGTGGGGTAAACTTCTATGTGATTGGGGAAGGAGAGGATTTTCTTTTTTTATTACATGAGTTCCTTCTCTTAATATTTTAAAATCCTCTTCTCTTATGTGAATCAGTTTCAATTTCCTATAACAGTTTTTATTATCATGTACGATTGTATCTGATTTTAGATTCTGTTGTTCATATATATTTGGTCAATGATCAATATCTCCCTCCACTAGGTTCTGGTTTATAAACGATGGAATAGACCAGGACTTAGTGGTGAAGTACTCGGTGATCACCAGTACGTGTGTGAGGAGTAGTGAATGTTCTTGATTACTTGGGATAAACAATACCCGATTAAGAATTGCCTAAGATAATTGGGGGTATTTTCTACAACTCTATTACACATTGGAAGGAGAGTATACCAACCTATGATTTTAGTAATGTTTATTCTCACATTTTTAATTGACCAAGGGAGTGAGAAGAAATGGTCGTGGATTCTCACTCTTAACGATTTAGCAGAAGAGAATTGGATAAATTGGAACTATGATAGAATTACAAATGGAGAACCAACTCTAACCTAATCACCCTTCTCATATAATAGTTTAAATTACTTGTTTTATCAATTTTTTCTCAATCCTTTTCTTAAACCTTTTTCCTTCACTTTTGTCTTTTCAAAATCAATCAATTTCTAAAAACATCCTCACTCCTTTCTCTTGTTTTAAGGTGACAACTTAATTGTTGTGCACTCCTCTCTAGAGAAAACCTAGGATAACCACTCTACTGCATTTTAACTTAGGTAATATTTGTTTTTGTCACGCCCCACGACAGGAATGTGTCAGAAATCCCTAGGATTGAACCATGTATACAATGATGGTTAGGGTATGGAACACAATCCCCTTATGATAGTATTTCCAGTGATCCTTTACTAATAATTATATTATTTTATATACATATGTTTATGAAACACATCTATGTATTTTGACAATTTTATTCTCTCCTATATTATTTTCTATGATTTTTTTATTATTCAAACCTTATGAACTTCAATGTTCTCTTCCATGACTCTGGATTGGGAAATTAGATATGTAGGGTATGGATTTCAAATGTCATTTTCATGTTATCATACACTTATTATAATGTTTGGCTAATGTGATCATTGATATATCATTTTTTTTACCTTACTGATCATATGATCTCACCATTTCTTATGTTACACATCATTAGTTTATTGAGAAAGTAATTATATATAATAAGTATACGAATGTTTATAACTTTGATGAACAATGTGGGTGCTGATGTGGATCGCCTATGGACTGGTTTTTTATGTTTCCAAGTCTCTTATATGATGTTATTGTGGATCATTAAATTATTTAATTAAAATTCAACTATTAATATGTAATATAAATCTTTGCATAGTTTATAACATTGAATTTGTTCTCAAGGATATTTTTATTACAACTACATGATTCTATTATTAGAAAATGTTAGTGAAAACACTTTTAATAATCCTATGTATAGAATAAGATCCTATTTTATGGTAATAATGGGAGTACTATTTTCCTTAGAATATAGGTTATATACATGGTTTTATTTCGAGGAATTCCTTTGTTTATTTATTTTTTGTTATGTTTATCCTTTTGTTTCCTAATGATATTTTGTATAATAAAGTAGATTTGGGCATGATAGCTGATAGTGCGTAGTTGGTCCACTATTAAGGAAAAATATGCACCCTTTCCAATGAAACTGAGTGGAAAATGTTAGTTTTAGAAAGTGGTGACTTCACATTTGGTACATGGTTTGGAAAATTGTGTGGGATAAGTATGTGTCTTTCTCTATTTGGACACTAGGGCGTAAGGTTTCCAAACATATTGGAAAACCATGCGAGATAATAGTGACACTTATCCAATTCCATAAAAGTTGGATTTTACCTTTTTTCCTCACTGATTATAACACTAAACCTCATCTTATCCACCCACTTCATGATTTTAATCCATGGGAACCTCATCTAAGTTTCCTTGGACCAGTTAAGAATTACTCCATGGGTGGTTTTGGTGTGGGAACTTCACGTAATCATCAATTAAGTCAGTTTTCCCTTGATTTCCCCATTCTCATAGGGTTTCTATTTCCTATAACTTGAGTTCTTATTTTACAACATGTTTTTAATGTAAACAATATTTTATATTATGTTTTTGGGTAAAATCATGATGATTATTGTTGGATACTGAATGTATAGGGTATTGTAGTGGTTCGTTGGTGGTTTCTCACTAATTTCTATAATTTTCCTAGTTTAAGGAAGATGGATCAATGATTTTAGCTTATTATATGATTATAATATGATTTATTAGGTTCTTGAATGTGTTCTATGGGTAATGTTGTGGTTTTAAATATGCTTTATTCCCTTTGTGAAATGATTAAATGTATTTTCAAAAAGACCTAAGGGTTATAATGTGTTGGATGTGTATTTTCTAAGGGAAATGGGGTTTCTTTTCTTGTTATATTCCCTATTGTGCACATTTCTTGTGTCTTTGAACTGTAAAATTAATGCTAAACATGTTATAAAATGGAATTGATGATAGTATGGATTTGAAAGGGTATTTTCCCAGGTAAATGGTTGGATTTCACACTTTTTCTACTTTTCTCTCTTTGAAATGGGTTTCATGAATTGTAAAAGTGGTGAAAAATTTATTTCCAAAAGGATTTGATGTGAGTTTAAAATGGAATGTGGTTTTGGTTATAGAAAAATGGTTGTGTCTATGTATGTCTTGATCATTGGATCAATGAAAATTTTTGATAATGTTGATTTAATTTTGTGCTTGTGATGCCTGGAATGCATATGTGAAGGTGATAATTTTTATGATATGTGAAATGGAATTTGATCACAAATGGAATCCCTTGTATCTAGGTTGTCAAACTCGAACTGGTACGCTAGTTGAATCGGAAGAGCCTGACGCTCAAATTCAACTAGTAGGGTTCTTGATTACAACACTAACTAAACATGTCATATGATTGGGGTCCACTAGAAAATGGGATGCTTCCCCCTCAATTTGGTCATTCATGGGAATTGTTTGGGATTTAGATTATCATGTGCAGGCCATTAGACATTGGGATTGTATCCCCTCTAATGGATCTTATAATTGAACATTTTTGGTAGTTTAGTGGAGTATTTTGATATTCAAGGTACAATGATTCAAGAGTCCCATTAGATCCAGTTACCATTATGGATTTTCCCACAGTTTCTTCTTATGACATTATTATTGTGTGATGCGGTTATATCCATCAGTATAGAGTAAACCTAGTGTTCAAATTATCTTAAAGAAAGATTTTTTGTGGAGATTTTTTCCATAAAAATTTTTTCTTTATGATGTTTTCCATAAAAACATTTCTTGAAAATGTTTCAAATATTCATAGGGAAATTTGAGTGTTGATTTTTCCTTAAATTTTATAAATGTAATAATTTCATATGGGTGGAATCATACTGGTCTTTTTCTCACAGCCTACATATAACTTAGGGTGTATCTGGACTTTCTTATGTATGATCCTGGTAAAGGCCAAAGGTATCATGGTAGTGATGGTTTAAATGGTTTCTAGTGTTCCACATCATATATGTGTTTGTAGTGGCGGTTTTCGGGTTATTTCACACTTGTTTCATGATGGATTTTTGGGATATTATGTGTTTTTAATTCCTATATTGTAGATTTGATTTTGGTTAAAGTTGTAAAACTTTGGATCTAAAAATTATTGTACCTCATTTAGTTATGTTATTCAGTCATGTGATTTCCTATTATTTTTGTTTTATTGTTATTATTTAAATGTGTAAAATCATTCCCAAGAAATATTATTCATACTCAGGTACTATTTTCTATTCTTTGGGGATTAGGAATGTCCTTTAAGGTATGCCATGATTTAGGCCGGGTATCTGGTTGGATGGCATCTGAGCTTGGTTCATGAAACAATTGTGTCATATATAGGATACACTCTTATGAATCAAGTTATTTATGATGATTGTAGATAGATATGAGCTAGGATGTTTTGGGATTGAGGGTTTGGTTCTGAGTGGGGTGTTTGGAAAGCACACCTCACGACAAGTTGTGAGTCGCCATGGGATGTTGGGATTTGCTTTGACTTCTCCTCTTGGTAAGACGCACATACTACAGACTGTATATAGACACTATGTCATGGTGGATTAAATTATTTTTTTCTCTATAGTATTTTGTATATGGTTATTACATAATTTAAATATGGTTTTTATATTTTTTTCTTCTTACTAAAAATTTCCTGAATATGTGTTGATGTTATTTCATGTGGTTGTCATCTGAAGTAGTAAAATTATTCCCTAGAGAACACATGTGTGACCTCATGAAGAGGCTAGAGAGATATATCCCTTGCTATTTGATTATATTTTAAATAAATTTGTGGTTCAAGATTTTGAAGAGTTATTTCAAGGAGCGGGCTTTAGTTCAAGTTAGGTTAAATCAGCTGATCCATGTCTTGGAAAGGATAAATCTTCAGAGTTCTTCAATAACAAGCCTCCTAGTTTCTGAGGTATCATGGAACATTGGGATATAGAGGAGTGTCTTGAGATGATAGAGAGTATGTTTTATTTTCTTAACCCTCCTATGGTTGTTAGACTGAATTATTCCTCATTCGTGTTGGAGGGTCCCAGTCGGAAGTGGTGAGACTCAGTAGTGCAAGCAGGAAAGCACGAGCAGATGGGTTGGAAAGACAATAAGGACAATTTCAACGAGTAATATTATATTTATATTTTTTACTACTCTAGGTCCCATGAGTTTTTGGAGCTTATACAGGGAGACCGAAACATAATGGAGTTTGATAAAAACTTTTTAAATCTAGTTTGGTACGCACTTGTTGTCATTTATAATGAGGAGATGAATGATCTTATGTTTGAGAAGTTTTTATAGTAATATATTTGATCTTATATCTTCTTGTTTAAACTAAAACGATAAGATGATATGGTTGATCACGCTATGATTGTCGAGATTTATCATGGAATAATGACATGTTTCTCTAGAGAATTTTCAGCTATGGGCAGTGGAAGTTTTTTGTGAAATAATCGGAAGAGGGACAAATAAGGGAAGTAGAAAGGTGGTAGTACAGGCCATCCTTCATGTTTTTCTTCATATGTGGCTTCTGATTGAAACAAAAATCTATCATAAATAAATATTAGTCAATATTAGTCACTCATAATGTCATACACCCAAAAAATCATATTCTTTATTCATGTAATCTCCACAAGATTATAATTATTTAAATAAATAACTTGAATTTCCATTAGGACACAATAAAATCAAATATCCTTCAAAAATATAATTCAACAATTATTATTAAAATAATATCCAAATATATTCTATTAAACTTCATCGTATAACGTTCTAAAAAATGTTAATTTCTTATAAAATAATATTGATCACTTAATAAACAAATTATTTTAAATTTCATTGGTATCTACCTGATAAAACATATGTTATCAATATCAAAATAATAGTTTTTTTCTAAATCATTTAATTATAAAAATTATTTCATACTATCCAGGAAATCATATAGGATGGTGGTAGGCGTTAAGCCATCGTCGCCCTTCTATTATGGTTTCAATCTCCATGGCCCTATCGGATGTTACGGGTTGTCAATCATCATATGGTTTATCCTTTATCTAAAATAATATTACAATAATTTTTATTACATTAAAATAAATATGTTAAATATCTTAAAAAATAACCTTATTCATCAAATGTAATTTAAACACAAAATTTTATCAATACCTTTCAACTTTTCTCCACAAAATTAAAAGAGTATTTTCTCTAAAATAATTTTTCTATATATTAATATTAAGAGTATCATAAACCTATAACATATATCAAAACTCATTTGTTTTCTCAAAAATACACCTAGTAATTAAAAAATCAAAAGATCATTAATTATTTTAAACTTATGATCATCCTTAAATCTACCATGAAAACATAAATATTCAATCCATGTATGTATGACAAATTATTTTTGAAATATTATTTATAATATTTAAACTTTGATTTTAAATCATATTCTTTGATGTTTACATTCAATAAATAAAAATATAAATCACATCCTATGATTCATAAATATCTTAACATAAGCGAGGATATATTCCATACCTTTTATATGCCATTTGAATTTTTCCCATACTCAACAATAATGGAATTTCGAATCGTTAACCTTTTTATTTATGGTCTTGTTGATATCATTCTTCAGCTTCCCCTATAAAAAATTTATTTTCCTAATCCCCACAATCCCCATATTTAAAATATTACAATTATGCCATGAGAATAAATATATTCCTCTTCATGGAAATAATTAAATGCTTCCTTTTCCCATGGATTATTTTTTATCTATCCCCTCCTTTAATGTATAAATTAATCTTCATGTTATTTTAAGAAATTTTCATCGCTGATTATTTTCACATTATTGACTCATAGGTCATTGAGTATTTTTACCTTTATGACCATTATCACCTAAACATCAACATATCTTTATTTCTCTCTTATTTTATTTGTTGGGTAACTCCCCAAGGATCAAGTTGTAATTCATAACATGTAATAGTTGTTGAGGATTAACCAATATAGATTTTACTATAATTCTTATTCCTTTTAGTTTCTCATCTAAAAAACCAACAAATTTTACTTTATAACCATTGTTACTTTGGTTTCTATAGGGTCAATACATTTACTAAATCCAAAAACGGTTGTGTTAGAATATTAATAAAATCATAATATACTCTGTTATAAGGAGGGTAAGTACTAAGATATTATTAAACATGTTATTGTTAAATCATTCTATTTATTCAAAATAACTATAGTTCTCCCCATCATAATAACCATTGTTCTTAAATAGGACTACTAAATTATGCCCAAAAAACATCTTAACCTCTTTTTTTGTCTAAACATGTATTTGAAAACAACATTAAGGACCATGCCTTTAATAATACATATTCTAGTGTCTTTATATAGGAATTCACATTCATATATTCCAAAATAACTTTTAGTTTTAATTTTTTATATAATTAGGTCATAACACTTGCATAAAAATCTATAAGTTAAAAATTGACAACTTCTACATAATATCAATTTTTCACATAATATAAAACTTATTAAAAAAGTATTTATTTTAATGAAAAATGATTAAAATTTTAATATTGAACTTATACTTATCAATAATCATCATTAAATCCTTAAAATCACTAAAAATTGTGGGATGAGAGCTAAAATCAAATTAAGTGATATAAAAATAATAAAATAATCCATTATTATAAGAATTAAAGTAATAATTTTACTTTTTCAAAATAATCGTTTCATTCAAAAAAAAAATTCTTACCAAATATATAAAATTATATACCTAAATATTTTCACAAATTATTTCATACAAATTATTAATGATATATTAAACTCATAAGGGTTTCTTTAAAATCATTAGAATATTTTCAAAAAAATTTCACAAAAATTATACTTTTATACCTTAAGAATTATAAAATACATTTCTTAAAAAATAATATCATTAGCTTACCTAGAGAAATCATATTATTTCCATAAAATTCCAAAATAGGAGTGGATAAATCATTTATGTAACATGAGACATCAATATAAATATCACTCTTACAAATTAAAAAACCAAATTTATCCACTACCACACTAATTTCATTATAGATCTATCATGGACCCACCCGTCCTTGGTTTATAACAGAACCACCTATACTTGGTTAATAACCTAACCACATATCCTTGTATAATAACGGAACTACTCATCATCATAAATGATTCCCCACTACCATAACATAGTAAAAAATAATTTTTTTTATTTTCACCGTCTCACTCATAATTATATTCTTTTATACCAAAGTGGGTCCAGCCCGAAGAGAAAGATTATGACTATTTGTTTAATTAAATAAATTATAAAAAAATTAAAAGAGGAGGATAATATAAGAAAAGAAGGTCACAACCCCAAACATCTAGGAAACAAAACCTCAAACATCACCATAATTATGATCTTGGTCATGTTCAAAGCCTTCAGCAGTATCAGATTCCCAATATGACTATGTGTTCTGCTGGATGAGAGGTGAAGTGTACATATCCTTAAGCGGAAATTTTTTCTATAGTGATCTTGGACGATCTATAAGAACCAACTCATCCACGCCCTTGAGTAACCTCTTCTCAGAAACGTCTGTGGTTATGTCCTTTTGGGTGCCTACCCCTTCTCTAAGTCTGCTGATGCACAGCAACATACCTATTTTAGCAGTAGCCATTTCCATAGACCCATGACTGATATCATCATTGTTTTCATCAAGAACATTAAAACTATTAACCACAGTGACAATTTCTTCATCCTTTTGTTCTTATAATCTTTATGTGAATCATGTAGGAGAAATAATTTAAATGAAATCATATTAAACCCTTAATCACCCGCAATCAGCTTCCCGTTGCATTTCACAATAGATTTACTCACAATAAGTTCCAGCCTTTCTAATAGAGAAAATTCATTCAATAAACTCATTTTTTAAATCATCTAGATTGGACTCAGAGACTCTTTACATGAATTGAGATCTTTATCAGAAAAAATTTCTTACAATAATTTATTCCTATCAACGATATGTGGACGTTCTAAACTAGATTTAAGTGGGGCAGCCTCTATGCCTTCAGAACACTGAGTATTAGTTTTTGGAATGACATTTTCCTGCACTTCATCAACGTCCAGCACAACAACATTAGCATTTCTCTTCTCAGCAATGATCTTCTCAGCTGAAAGGCCCTCATTTGTTTCTGGAAGGGCATTAGCATGAACAGATTCATCAATAGTCTCTATCGATTCATCTATATTACTCAAGTTAGTCCCAATTGCCTCATTTGCAGTAATAGGATCACAAGAAACACTAACAGGTTTCTCTTCACCTAGACCAGGCTGAGATGACTTGAAGAATTTCTCCAGACAATGATTCCTATCATTCACATGAGTAGAACACAAATAAAAAACCCACAAATCTCTTGCAACATTCCCTTTCTTGGCCAATTACCCTACATTACAAACTGAATTTTGGAAAGTGTTCATAGACAGTCTTTAAATCAAACTCCTCATCATTAGTAGATAAGAAAACTATATAAACCTTTGTTGAGGTTAAATAAATTTCAACCAAATATCTAGAAAAATTATCAAACCTTGCATCTCATATTTTTTTATCCATGTTAATGGGTAACCCATGAAACTTTGCCACATCATGAAGGATTCCTGGATGCCAAAGATTCCAATACAAACCATAAACTTGAACCCACACCTGCATAGAGGAACAACATGCATTCAAATCATCAAAACAAAGGTCTCATTATTTAATGTAAAGAAATAATGGCTTCAAGGAGACGGATCAAAACACCCAAGCTCGTGATTTTAAATCCTCATAGGTAAATATGATTTGGAAGAAACCCCAACCCAGATCCACACTGAGCCAATTAATTAATTGATTATTTTCGGTTAAATGTTGTCTTAATGTAAAATAAGACCATAAATAGACTGTGGTTCATATATTCAATCATATCCAAATCACATGGCTGAGAATCGGGTTATTTATAGTTATATATGATTTAATAAAATATTATTTTTTATTAAATAATTTTAATATTGATTGTGGATATGTTCATTTAATTTTAATTTTAAAACAAAAACGAAAACAATGGAATTTGAAAATAATTAATTAAAAACTATATAATATGTAATTTTTACCTACAGAAATCATTTAACATAATAATTCTATCAAATCATATTAAATATATCATTTTTAATTTCATTTAGTTAATTTTTCTAATAACTGAGTAAACATTTTATCGGCATTGGATATTAAAATAAGAGAATTATTTCATCACTAAAAATGATAAAGTAAGTACTATGATATATAAAAATTATTTATATTTTAAAAGAATATTTAGAGCTGAACATAACTTCTTTATATCACTATATCAAAAATCTATTGTAATAAATCAAAGAGAATTACATTTTTTAATTTTATTTACATAAAATATTATAAATGTCAAAATCATGTCCATATAAAAAAAAGTTCATATATTCTAATTTTGGATGATTATGGACAAAATATATTCTTCCAATAAAATTATTTCAAGCATAATGGTAACTTTACAGTCTCTATCACATTATTTTTACCCCTAATTAACCCACTTTACCAATACCATGGTAACAAAATTTACTATGCATATTATTCACAATGAATAAAAAAAAGTTCCCGATTTAAAAAAATTTGGACCTCCTAAAAAAAATATTGATACTATTTTCCATTTTTTGATTCATATGAGTGCACTAATATAATTTATAATTATCTTAGTAAAACGTAACAAAAAACGTATTTTTCAAAAAAAATCATTTTTTAGTTACAAATGGTTTTATATCAAGTTCAAGTATAAAATTAATTATAAGGAATTTAATTAGATTTTATTTAGTAAAAAGGATATAATTTTTTTAAACTATATAAAATAGAATTTTTCTTTTTAAATACTTTTAAAGAAAATATATTTTTCAATAAACATTTGTATTTTCAGTATTCACATAAAATCAACCTTTTTAGAAAATTCTAAAAATTTCACCCTACAAAAATTTTAATTTTCTAATTTCAAAAATTAGTGTCATTTTATTAAATGAATTTTCTAAAACTTCCAGATATAATTATTTTATTTTCTGACAAAAATCAATAAAAATCATTTTTAAAGAAAACATAATTTTAAATTATTAAATGTTTTCAATAAAATTGAATTTCTTATTTCCAAATAATTAATCCATATATTTATATCAGTGAATACCTTTATTTGTAATTCATATATTTTTTAATCCTATTGATACCTATTGATTTTATAGTTTGGTTATAATGTTCATATTTAAAAAATAATATTTCTAGATTCATTAGAACTCAGTATTTCATATCTTATATACTGTTGAAAATATACATTCTTTTCAAATCGTGACATATTACACTTTATATTGGGTCTCCCACCAAAAAAAGGGATATAATGATGTTCTTAATAGTATTTTTAAACATGTGTGAGGTTTAGTAATGTTTGTAAATGAATATTTTGTAAAGACCCGGAAATTTCAAGAAATTTTTTTTCTTAATTTCTTTGGAATTTTGTGAGTGAGCGGTTTCAGACGGCACCTGATTCTGAGGCCCGATGTGCCTGGATTAATTTTCCGAAGTTTTGTTAAGCTTAAATTAACACGCGTAAGCAGTTTTACTGAAAAAGTGTAATAAATCTTAAAAGGTTACTCGGATCAGAAATCTGAGGGCACCGTCGCGCTTAGGCTGGCGGGTTTACCCTAGGCGCGACTTAAGTTTAGTCGGCACGGGCCTCCTGTGAGAAATTCAAAAATGGCATAACCATAAATAAAATAATTAAATAAATTATTTTATTTTTCAAATGCTTATAACTCAAAAATTTTAGGTCGGATTAAATATATGAGACAACTGCTGAACTCGGGAGGGAATGATTTATTTAAGAGGATACTAACTTTGGCCGGCGCGAGCCACTAGAAAAAGTTAGTTTTTGGCTGCAAATAAAATAATTAAATGACAATCATTTTATTGTAAATTTCGTATCTTTTAAACGGTAACTCGGATTGAAAGTCTGAGAGTACCGTTGGATTCGTTGGGGTGTGTTTCACTTAGACAGAGCCTAACCTTGACTGGTGCGGGTCGAGGGTGACTGATAATAATTTTCCGAACCTTATTTCGGGTACGTTCAGTGAATGAATGAGTGGGTTTTTCTATCTTTTAAACCGGTGCTCGGAATTGAAATCCTAGGGCACGGATGAACTCGCGGCGTCGGTATTCTCTTAAGGGGACCTTTACTGCTGTTGTGTTTTGACGTATGTGGTAGTTAAAAATTGGGGATTCAATAAGAATTAAAAATAATTTTTGTGAAACAATTTTTATTTAAGTGGAAGTTTTTTCCTCTAAAAGGAAGTTGGAGGTGGGGCTCACACCCCACCTATCTTCCCATGGAAAAATATCTAAGGTTGGTGGAGCCCACACGAGCCCCCAACTTTTCACATTCCCTCAACACCTTGAAACTCCTCTTTAACTGCCCTTCTAATTAATTGTGGAAACTCTTCCTCTTCCTCTCTCTTTCACTTTAATGTTGCCAACACATGTTAATCAAGGAATTCTAACTAATTAATTAATTAATTAAGTTGTTTGAATTTTGAATAACTTGGGTGAATAAAATAATAGCTTGACCATTATATTATTTTGGCACTTGTTGTGTTGGGATTTTGGGGGAAGCTCTAGTGAAATTGAGAACGGTGTTCGTCTCTTAAAACTAAGAACATCAACCATCCAATGAGGAACATCTTCTCCCGGCGAAGAATGCTTCACGCCTTCAATTCTTCTTCTTCCTCCGCGTCAAGGGAGAAGTCATCGTTAGTGATGTGTATCATCTACAACAACGACTCCTCCTTCGAAAATGACGGAATCGACACCATTCTACCGCGACGTTGGACTTCCGCGACTCGATGACGTGCGACGTCAATTACGAGGTAGGGGATTTTATATATGATTGAATTCATTTTATTGAATCTTCATATCTTAAATTCACGATGATGATGACCAAATGAACATGGACATCGTCCTGCACATAAACCATTCTCCTTTTTCTTTTTATTCATCATGTGTTCTTTGTGCGTTCTTCAATGCCAAATATTTATTGACGCTGGAAACACAAAGTTTTGTTGAGTGCAATATATGGATGCGAAGCCCTCAACGCAAGGATCACAAATATGCGATCGTTTAATTATTCAGGCTTGGAATGAAGCCGCAATGGCTCACAGAAGGAGACGTCCAAATATTTATTGACGCTGGAAACTCAATGCTTCTCTGAGCGCGACATACGAACGCGAAGATCTCAACTCGAGGATCAAGGATATGTGTTCGTATCTTTTTTCCGAGTTAAATTGAAGTCGAAATGGACTGCGGAAGGATTTGGAGGCGCAGCTGGCAGGCAGCCAAAGGTGGTGGCCATACGTAAAGAAGAGGAGGCGCTAGTTTGGGTGGTGCGTGGCTTTTGGGTGTGTTAAGTTAAGAATTCAATTAAATTAATAATAATAATAATATAATAATGTTATTATTATTTTCGTTGGGAAAACCGTATTTTGACGGTATCTTCTTCGTGCGACCTCGGTTTCACGAACCGTTAGTGGTAGTGCGACCCTGACTTCGAGACGGAATTTATGAGTCCAATATTGGATGTACTTTTTGGGTTTTTGGATCAGGTACCCGAAACGCTCGTACATAATAAATTTAATATTATTATTAAATCTTTGACCCGCCATAACTCATGCGTGCGACGTCCGATTGACTCGCCGTCAGCGGCGATGTGACTCTATCTTTAAGATGGTCGATTCAAGTCTAATGTTTGATAATAAATTCTGGTTCGTGGCTCGGGCCCACGAAACACCGAATAATAATATTATTATTATTATTACGGGATCTTGTATCGGACATATCTCTCTCATACGGTGTCGGAATGATGAACCGTCTACGACGTTGTGACCCTGGAATTACGTCAGATGTTTCAAGACTAATTTTGGATATTTAAGTCGAGGTCGAGGCGTGGGCCCCACGAGGCCCGGTTCGCGCGTGTTGCGGTGAAATGCAATTTTTTTCACCTGTTATCCGTTTTGGACCAATGGGTAGTCCATCTCGTGTGTTTTTCCGTATGGATCGCAATGGTGTGACCGGTTTAATTAACCAGTGTCATTTGAAGTAGTTCCGGGTTGGTTTGAACCAGAAACCAACCGGGCCCTCGGAGCGGAAACGCTTATATCTTGAGCTCCGAACATCCGATTGACGTACCGTCAACTTTGTTGGATTCCTCTTGATGAGACGGAACTTTTGGATTACTCCGCTCGAGGTTTGGATGTCGTCAGAGTGCGGTCGAGTTGGTTCGCTCACGAAACCAACCGGGCCCCTGGAACAAAAAAGCCAATAACTCACAGACCGGGCGTCCGATTGACACGTCGTCTGTCTCGTTGATTTCCTCTTGATGAGACGGAACTTTTGGCATAATTCTCTTGAGTTTTGAATGTAGTTGGATTGTGGCCAGGTTAGATTGCACCCGAAATCCAACCAGGCCCCTGAAACGGAAAAGCTGATAACTTTCAGACTGGACGTCCGTTTGACGAACCATCAACGGCGTTGGTGATCACATGGCGAAACGGTCCCTATGAGTTTAACCTATGAGAGTTCAGGGTACAGTTGAGATACGGCTGGATTGGTTCGCACACGAAACCAAACGGGCCCCTGGGACGAAAAGGCTAATAACTCACAGACCATGCATCTGATTGACGCGCCGTCTACTGCGTTGAGACCCCTATGACGAGGCGGTCCTTTGAGATAATTTCTCGTGGGACTTTGTGATACTTTGAGTATCGAACAGTAGCTCGTGGGCCGGACCCTCATGGAGACGAGCATGCGGAGTACGGTGACTGTGTAGCTGGCTGAGACCTTACGACTGCTTGACCGATCGACTCGGTGTGTTTCGGATAGCCCAGTGGGGAGCGCTTGGTTGTAGCGGCAGACCCACGGCGGAGGAGCGCTTGGTTATAGAGGCAGACTTGCGGTACTCAACAGAAGGAGTACCTCTGGAGGCTATGAGGGGGAGCTCTTGGTTGTAGCGACAGACCCACGGCGGAGGAGCGCTTGGTTGTAGCGGCAGACCCGTGGTACTCAACAGAAGGAGTACCTCTGGAGGCTATGAGGGGGAGCGCTTGGTTGTAGCGGCAGACCCATGGTGGGAAGCGCTTGGTTATAGCAGCAGCCCCACAGTACTCGACAGGAGGAGTACCTCAGCAGTCTTAGGTTAGTGACCAGTACCTCGGAGTCATGACATGACCACTGTACACTCCAGAGACGGGGCTTTTCAGCAGTTACGGTTTCGTTAATGAAATTCTGGTTTGAGCTGAGTCTATAATCTTTGTGTTTCCTCATGATTGAGATCGGTTACTTGATAACTTTGGTATATGTATGGGTATATACCTAGGTAGAGTTTATCTATTGAAATCTTCTATGTGGTTATCCTTGTTGGATTTAGTGAGACCGTGAGGGTCTCGGGGTCCCTACTGACTATCGTTATACTCACCCCTGCACGGGCTATGCCCGCACCTTGTTGTGTTGGTTACAGATGACGGGCAGCACAGACAGAGTCCGAGTGTTCAAGGACTGGACGGTACCCGGAGGTAGACCTCACGACGAGAGAGTATCTGGTGGTGGACTTCACGACGAGACGACACTCAGAGGAGGTTGACGGGCGAGAGCGTTGTGGAGGCTATCTGTACCTACCCTTCAGATAGGATCCGTGGTGGACGATCCAGGAGCTGCGCTATCTGTACCTAACCTTCAGGTAGGATCCTTGGTGGATGATCCAAGAGCTTCTTGTCACATTCCATCTGTTTTGTCTTTTACCTTGTACTTTACAGTTGGGCTTGTATTTCCGGCCCCTTTACCTTCAGCACTACTTTTGTTTTTAGTTTTACTTAGTTTTTGCTTCTGCTTGTACTTTGATTGGTGTTTGTTTTCTTTTGTAAAGGCAATGCCTTCCCAGTTATTGGGATATACGCCTTTGGTGCTAGTCGCCAGCCTCTGGCCTTTGGAAGGCGTGCTTGGGGTAGTTACGACACGGGCCCCGGGGGACGGGTCGTGAAAAATTGGTATCAGAGGAGTCGGTTCTACCACAGAACTTATAACTCTGATATTCCCTTTCTGTGAAGCAATAGTGTTAAGGGTACCGAGTGTAGTTTTCAGATCAGGGAGTCCAGTGTTGGTGCGGCGGCCGACGTATCCGTACACCGGGACCCTGACTACTGATTTCTGACTTTGTGCATGAAAACACTGATTGCGTGTGTGTTTCCAAGAGTTTTAAAGTCATCTCAAACCAGGTCAGCTCACCAGGTATAAATCATTTGACCATGTCGTATATGTTCAGGATGTCTCCATGCAGACAGTTAGTTGGAGTTCTGATATAGTAAACGATGACAGACCACCGAGCGACGAGGTTCCGGTGCAGGGCCCTTTTTACTATGTTGGCACCCTCGGGTGGTGTACCAGCAACAACACCACTTGTTGGGCAGCAGCTGCTACCAGCCGGACTAGTAGATCATGCACGCTGGCAGAGTGCGTTGCACGAGTTCCAGCAGTAGAGGCCTCTGAGGTTACGAGGCGAGACAGATTCCCAGATAGCAGAGCACTGGCTGGAGGCGATTGCTATAGTTTTCCGCCTAGTTGAGACATCAGTAGGGTAGATGGTGGACTTGGCCACTAGTTGTTTTCAGTAAATGACCATGAGGATGGTCCGCATAGTGATGAGGCTTCGGTACGTGGACCGATGCCTGAGATAGTGCCTTCGGGTAGTGTGTCAGCAATACATCACTACCTATTGGTCAGCAGTTACAACCAGCGGTACCGATAGGTGACATATGTAGGCTTACTACCTTACACATTTTCTAAAATCAGATACCCTCAAGTTCCGAGGCGAACCTGACTCATAGGCGGTTGAGGACTGGCTTGAGGAGGTGGCTGAGAGTTTTCTAGAGCTTATACAGCTTCGGCATGATGACATGTCGGTAGCTGAGTATTCATCTAGGTGTACCGATCGTTTTTGGTACTAGATGACTACGATATGATCAGTGCTTAGAGCTCGGACCTCATAGAGAGGTGTGTTTAAGGGATATCCGATTAAGAACTCTTTTCTCTATGCATTCCTACTTATGTTAGGGTGCTAGAATGAACCTTTGTGGTTGAATGTTCTTTGGATGATCGGTTTTAGCCAGTGAATGTTAACAGTGGGAAGATACGAACTGGCATCAATCTTATAGACTTGGATGTGTAAAATGTTTCAAGAAAAGGAAGTGTTAAGGACAGATGAATCTGCAGAGTAGCAGATGTGGAAGCAGAGCTAAGAGTGCACCATGAGGTGGTGTACATTTCGACATGTTACAACCACCCGCCTTTATAGTCCCCACCAGGCCCAGGGAGCAGGAGGGTAGGGGAAGATAATAGTTTCATGCGGTCATAGAGTGTGACCCAAGGGCTCTAAGAATGATTTGAGGTACGGTCTGTGTCTACTACGAGCTTCTATATCAACAGACATAGGTACCAATCATTCCTTCCTTCCACGAATCTTGTCCCAGACCTAGAGTTTCTGGTTAAAACCGTTGACTTGACCCTCGCGTCTAGAGATACCATTGAGAGGAGACTCGATAAACACACTTACGCCAACAGGTGTAATCTGACCCTTGAGGTGAGTGTTTCGGTTGGAACCTCTTGGTGATAGCGTCGAGGCCTTACGACGTTAGTTTGGGTATGGACTGGGTAATCACAGTTCATACACGGATTGACGGTATTAGGAAAAAAGGTTGTGATTTACTTACAAAGATGGGATGGGTTTTCCTTGGTCGGTGAAAAGGAAATGTCATGCAGCACAGGAACCTCCAAGAGAGCACATGAGAGCAGAAGGCTCAGATGCGTGCTCAGTACCACTTTTTGTTTCCCAAAGTGTGTGTTTAAGCTTTACGGGGACGTAAAGCCCTGAGGTGGGAGTAATGTAAAGACCCTGAAATTTCAAGAAATATTTTTTCTTAATTTCTTTGGAATTTTTTGAGTGCGTGGTTTCATACGGCACCTGATTCTGAGGCCTGATGTGCCTGAATAATATTCCGATGTTTTGTTAAGCTTAAATTAACGCGCGTAAGCAGTTTTACTGAAAAAGTGTAATAACTCTTAAATGGTTAATCGGATCAGAAATCTGAGGGCACCATTTCACTCCGGATGGTGGGTTTACCCTAGGCGCGACTTATGTTTAGTCGGCGCGGGCCTCCTTTGAGAAATTCAAAAATGGCATAACCGTAAATAAAATAATTAAATAAATTATTTTATTTTTCAAATGCTTATAACTCAAAAACGGTAGCTCGGATTAAAAATCCGAGACAACCGCTGAACTCGTGAGGGCATGATTTATTTATGCAGATAGTAACTTTGGCCGGCCAAGGCCACCAGAAAAAGTTAGTTTTTGGCTGCAAATAAAATAATTAAATGACAATTATTTTATTGTAAATTTCGTATCTTTTAAACGGTAACTTGGATTGAAAATCCGAGAGTACCTTTGTATTCGTTGGGGCATGTGTCACTTAGCCAGAGCCTAACCATGACCGGTGCGGGTCGAGGGTGACTGATAATAATTTTCCGAACATTATTTCGGGTACGTTCAGTGAACGAACGAGCGGGTTTTTCTATCTTTTAAACCGGTTCTTGGAATTGAAATTCAAGGGCACCGATGAACTCGCGGCGCCGGTATTCGCTTAAGGGGACCTTTATTGCAGTTGCGTTTTGACGTATGTGGAAGTTAAAAATTGGGGATTCAATAAGAATTAAATATAATTGTTGTGAAACAATTTTTATTTAAGTGGAAGTTTTTCCCTCTAAAAGGAAGTTGGAGGTGGGGCTCACACCCCACCTAACTTCCCATGGAAAAACATCTAAGGTTGGTGGATCCCACACGAGCCACCAACTTTTCACATTCCCTCAACACCTTGAAACTCCTCTTTAACTCCCCTTCTAATTAATTGTGGAAACTCTTCCTCTCCCTGTCTCTTTAACTTTAATGTTGCCAACACATGTTAATCAATGAATTCTAACTATTTAATTAATTAATTAAGCTGTTTGAATTATTAATAACTTGGGTGAATAAAATAATAGCTTGGCCATTATATTATTTTGGCACTTGTTGTGTTGGGATTTTGGGGGAAGCTCTAGTGAAATTGAGAATGGTGTTTGTCTCTTAAAACTAAGAACATCGACCATCCAATGAGGAACATCTTCTCCCGGCGAAGAATGATTCACGCCTTCAATTCTTCTTCTTCCTCCGCGTCAAGGGAGAAGACTCTATTACTGAGGAGAATCGTCTACAACAACGACTCCTCCTTCGAAAATGACGGAATCAACACCATTCTACCGCGACGTTCGACTTCCACGACTCGATGACGTGCGACGTCAATTATGAGGTAGGGGATTTTATATATGATTGAATTCGTTTTATTGATTCTTCATATCTTAAATTCACGATGATGATGACCAAATGAACATCGACATTGTCCTGCACATAAACCATTCTCCTTTTTCTTTTTACTCTTCACGTGTTCTTTGTGAGTTCTTCAATGCCAAATATTTATTGACGCTGGAAACACAATGTTTTGTTGAGCGCAATATATGGATGTGAATCCCTCGACGCAAGGATCACAAATATGCGATCGTTTAATTTTTTAGGCTTGGAACGAAGCCGCAATGGCTCGTGGAAGGAGGCGTCCAAATATTTATTGATGCTGGAAACTCAATGTTTCCCTGAGCGCGACATACGGACGCGAAGATCTCAACCCGAGGATCAAGGATATGTGTTCGTATCTTTTTTCCGAATTAAATTGAAGTCGGAATGGACTGCGGAAGGATTTGGAGGCGCAGCTGGCAGGCAGCCAAAGGTGGTGGCCATAACTCATGCGTCCGACGTCCGATTGAATCGCTGTCATCGGCGATGTGACTCTATCTTTAAGATGGTAGATTCAAGTCTAATGTTAGATATTAAATTCTAGTTCGTGGCTCAGGCCCACGAAACACCGAATAATATTATTATTATGATTACGGGATCTTGTATCGGGCATATCTCTCTCGTACGGTGTCGGAATGACGAACCGTCTGCGACGTTCCGACCCTGGAATTACGACAGATGTTTCAAGACTAATTTTGGATATTTAAGTCAAGGTCGAGGCGTGGGCCCCATGAGGCCCAGTTCGCGCGTGTTGTAGTGAAATGTAATTTTTTTTACCGGATATCCGTTTTGGACCAATGGGTAGTCCATCCCGTGTGTTTTTTCGTATGGATCGCAATGGTGTGACCGGTTTAATTAACCAATGTCATTTGAAGTACTGCCGGGTTGGTTCGAACCCGAAACCAACCGGGCCCTCGGAGCAGAAACGCTTATATCTTGAGCTCCGGATGTCCGATTGACGTACCGTCAACTTTGTTGGATTCCTCTTGATTAGACGTAACTTTTGGCTTACTCCACTCGAGGTTTGGATGCCGTCGGAGTGCGGTTGGGTTGGTTCGCTCATGAAACCAACCGGGCCCCTGGAACGAAAAATCCAATTACTCATAGACCGTGCATCCGATTGACGTGCCGTCTGTCTCGTTGATTTCCTCTTGATGAGACGGAACTTTTGGCATACTTCGCTTGAGTTTTGGATGAAGTTGGATAGTGGCCTGGTTGGATTGCACCCGAAATCCAACCAGGCCCCCTGAAACGGAAAAGCAGATTACTTTCAGACTGGACGTCCGTTTGACGAACCGTCAACGGCTTTGGTGATCACGTGGAGAAACGGTCCCTATGAGTTTACCCTATGAGAGTTCAGGGTACAGTTGAGATACGGCTGGATTGGTTCACACACGAAACCTACCGGGCCCCTGGGACGAAAAGGATAATAACTCACAGACCAGGCATCTAATTGACGCGCCGTCTGCTGCGTTGAGACCCCTATGACGAGGCGGTCCTTTGAGATACTTTTTCATGGGACTTTGTGATACATGGAGTATCGACCAGTAGCTCGTGGAGCGGACCCTCCTAGAGATGAGCGTGCGGAGTACGAAGACCGTGTACCTGGCTGAGACCAGACGACTGCTTGACTGATCGACTCGGTGTGTTTCGGATAGCCTAGTGGGGAGCGCTTGGTTGTAGCGGCAGACCCACGGCGAAGGAGCGCTTGGTTGTAGCGGCAGACCCGCGGTACTCAACAGAAGGATTACCTCTAGAGGCTATGAGGGGGAGCGCTTGGTTGTAGCGACAGACCCACAGCGGAGGAGCGCTTGGTTGTAGCGGCAGACCCGCGGTACTCAACAGAAGGAGTACCTCTAGAGGCTATGAGGGGGGGCGCTTGGTTGTAGCGGCAGACCCATGGTGGGAAGCGCATGGTTGTAGTAGCAGGCCCACAGTACTCGATAGGAGGAGTACCTTAGCAGTCTTAGGTTACTGAGCAGTATCTCGGAGTCATGACATGACCATTGTACACTCCAGAGACGGGGCTTTTCAGCAATTACGGTTTCGTTAATGAAATCATGGTTTGAGCCGAGTCTATAATCTTTTTGTTTCCTCATGATTGAGATCGGTTACTTGATAACTTAGGTATATGTATGGGCATATACCTAGGTAGAGGTTACCTATTGAAATCTTTTTTGTGGTTATCCTTGTTGGATTTAGTGATACCTTGAGGGTCTCGGGGTCCCTACTGAGTATCGTTATACTCACCCCTGCACGGGCTATGCCCGCACCTTGTTGTGTTGGTTGCAGATGACAGGCAGTGCAGACAGAGGCCGAGTGTTCAAGGACTGGACGGTACCCGGAGGTGGACCTCACGACGAGACATTATCTGGTGGTGGACTTCACGACGAGACGACACTCGGAGGAGGTTGATGGGCGAGAGTGTTGTGGAGGCTATCTGTACCTACCCTTCAGGTAGGATCCGTGGTGGACGATCCAGGAGCTGCGCTATCTGTACCTACCCTTCAGGTTGGATCCTTGGTGGATGATCCAGGAGCTGCTTGTCACCTTCCAGCTATTTTGTCTTTTACCTTGTACATTATAGTTGGGCTTTTATTTCCGGACCCTTTACTTTTAGCACTACTTTTTTATAGTTTTACTTAGTGTTTGCTTCCTCTTGTACTCTGATTAGAGTTTGTTTACTTTTATAAAGGCAATGCCTTCCCAGTTATCGGGATATACGCCTTCGGTGCTAGTCGCCAGCCCCTGGCCTGTGGAAGGTGGGCTTGGGGTAGTTACGACACGGGCCCCGGGGGACGGGTCGTGACATGTTCCTAGAAAATCAATGGTTTTGGAACATCTAAAATGGATAAGGATAATTCAATATATGATTATGTGATATATATTAAAGGGATAAAAACAAGTATTTAGTGTTAGAAAACATTTCAATAATGGGAATGAGGTAATATTCAATACAAAAACATCCATTGTCAAAATATGAAATGGTGGAAGAACAATTTCTCATGGTAGTAGAAAAATGGAAAAAAAATTCTTGATTAGTGATCCATATAATACGTTTTACATGTGTATGAGAGATGAGAAAATTATATGTTATAGGATACTTGGTAATCACGGGAAAGGAATAATTAACAATATTTTAAAACTTGTTTTGAGTGATATTTACCAAAGATAAAGAGTTATGAAGATGTAATTTTTGGGACATGTCAGAAAAGAAATATAACTCTAAATACTAGAAGGAAGGTGGATATTACTTCCATAAGTCAATTGGAATTAGTACACAAATATCTTTGCTAAAATATGAGATAAAAATAAACTCAATGTGATATTTTTTCATTACATAAATTGATAACTTTACTCATATGACCTATTTAATCTTCATCAACAATAGGTTTTAGGCTGTGATAATTTTTTAAAATATATAAAAGATAGGTTGAAAATAGATTGGTTTTTTCGTCAACAAACTGATTTTTTATAATGTGAAAGAATATAAAAGTGATTTAATTATAATATATCATATAAAATTATGAATCAATCATTTTTATAGAACACTTTATACACCATAACAAAAATGTGTTTCATAGAGTAAGAATAATAGGATTACTTAAATGGTAAGGACAATGTTGGAAAATAATATTATTTCAAAATATTTCTAGGGAAAATTAGAGTGTACAACATTGAATATTCAAAATAGATTCATTTTTATAACCAAGACACATGTTACACCCTATGATAATTGGTTTCTATAAAACCTATATTAAAATATTTCAAGGACTTTGGTTGTTCTTATTATATCAGAATCATTGGAATAAACTAGTAAAGGTTTCAAAAAAATGATGATGTTAGAGTATTTATTTGGTATTTATAAAATTGGAATGGATAATGATGTTGGAATAAGATATTTAAAAAAAAGTATTTTTTATATATGAAAAATGATAATAATCTATTAAAATAAAGGATGTTAATTCATAAATATTTTGAGTTTCTAATAGAACATAGATAAAATATTTCTAAAGAATAGTTGAAAAAGTTGTTGAAATAAAACAAAAAATAGTTAAAATTAATTTAGAATATTCTTATGATGACGATTAAGGTACTAGTGATGAATAAAATTAGTTTTAGAGGATAACAAAACTTTTAGAAACTATTAATTTCATTCAACAATATAATTCTCTTGTTCAGACTAGACAATGGTCAATAGTTTTGAAATAAATAGCACATGTATCATAAGTAGAGCGTAGAATAGTGTTTGAGGATATTGAACATAATTAAACAATGAAATAAATTAATGAATAAATCACTAAAATTTATATTAGTATTACATTATAACCTTTTCCTAAAACGAAAACTAAAATTTTGGTTGGTACAAAAAGGGTTTTCAGAAAAAATTGAATTAGATAAGTGAAGTAACATTGAAAAAATCTAGTCTTTTTTGTAAATGATTTTATTAAATGTAAGGAAGAAACATTCAATATAAATTTTCTCTAGATTATATTATTGATACAATAATAGTTTTCTTAGAAGTGGATTCTAATAAGCATTATAGGGTATATCAAATTTATATAAAGCCCATATTCTTGAATAGTGACCTTGAAGAAGAAGTCATAATTGAGAAACCCAAAGGCTTCATTCATTAAAATGATATAAAATGATTTAAATATTGAAAAAGGAACTATATAGATTAAAATAGGATCCAAGGACCTGTGATACTAAACATTATGACTAATTGAGAAAAATAGATATTTACAGTTGCACTGTTTATTAAAACATGTACTTAAATTTGGATTGATCAGATACACCAATGGTTATTTTATATATGGATGACATAAGTTCATTCACTAATAATAATTGCATTTATGGTTAATCTTCATATGAAAAAGAATATTTAGTTTTAAATTCCTATGTTGGGTGAACTAAACTATTTTTAGTTGTTAAATATTAAAATAACATGGATTAAATCATTATTTCAAAAGAAAAATTTTTCATATAATTATTGAGAACGGTTAGAATATTTGATTTGAAAAAGGAATCTAAACCAATATTAGTTGGGAAAAAATTTACAAAATATGAACATTGAAACAAGGTTGAGTAGAATAAATTTATAATTATGATTTTCATCATGCTATATCTCATAGAATCCAAACCAAACAATGACTATGAGGTGGAAATATATGATAGGTGTCAATGTGGAATCAAGGATTCACACATTATAAAAACTAAATGAATTATGAGGTTTTGTAAATATAACAGTAAATTCAGGATTTCTCAATAGAGGTTTTTTAGAACTCGACATTCTTAGTTACAATGATGAAGAATGGGCATGTGATTGTATTGATTTAAGATCCATATCATATAGTGTGTTATTTTTTAGTAATGGTTGTCTGAGATAGTACAGTAATAAGTAGAGATCGGTGAACCTCTATAAAACTGAAATAGAGTATGTGGAAATTTCTCATGTAGTTATGTGGTATTTATAGGTACAGATCTATATAATATATTTGTGGTTTGATTTTCAGATATCATTAAATATTATTTTTAACATGTAATGTAATATTGATCTTTAAAAAATCTAGTTTAACACTCTCGGTCTAAACAATTTTAAACCTGATGAAAATTTTTAAAAATAGAAGGTGGATTATGGTAAACTAAAAAAATTATGAACAAAATATAAGCTTATTGATATCCTTATAAATTTATTTCATGTGATAATTTTTTTCTTTTAAGGGTAAAACATCATGAACAACCTTAAACTAACACTAAGAATATTCCTTTTTAATACAGACTCTGGTTCTTTTTATTTGTGGCTTGTTTTAATAGAGTTTTAATATCCCTTAGTTTAATAGTTATCTTGGGTTTTGTTATTTGTCAACAATCATCCATGAGGCGTTCCTTAATTCTAATGGTCCTTTATAAAGTTTATATAGAATATATATCTTGTAAGGTATTTTTCATAATACTATAAAGTGTTTCTAATTTTTCTTGAATTTAAATTGAATAAGTTCTAAGTGATTTTGAGAATAATCAGAAATTTTCTAGATTCATGTATGTGTTTTTAGTACATCGGTGATCCACATATCCAAATTAATAAAAAAGGAAAATAACATATCCCTATTATCTATGACTGAATTTTGATAACCACATGTATTCTAATTTTTATATAGCTAATTTCTATGTAGGTGACTCTATAATTTTAGGAAAATTAAATAGTTGATCAGGTGACATAATTGTATGATGTGACATTAGAGAAAGGATTCATGTATCTATTTCATTCTTGTCTCTAAAACCATCTAAATGAATTCTTCACAATAGAAAATTTTTTGATTTGACATATCAGAATAATTTACATAGTAATATGATTCAGTTAGGTGATTTATATTAATATATTTAGTCCATCGAAAAATGTATATGATTTGGGAAATCTTATAGCCAATTTATATACTTAGCTTTGTTTGAACTGATTTTCAGCATGTTTCCAAAATTTCAAAATTCTGAGGAGAAAAGCTTATTATGTTGATTTGATGATTTTTAATTATATAACGGTCATAGTATTAGGTTTTTAATCCATGATTAAAATATTATTTGAATTATTTTTTAGTGGTTAGTTAATGTAATTAAATGGTGAATTAATTTATGTTGTAAAAGAAAAAAAGAACCATAATGCAGTTTCATTTTGGAAAAACATTTGTGGATATTATAGTGTTATTATGAATATATGTTTATTTTAAACAATATATTAAAAATATTTTTGGTGTAAAAGTGTGTCTATATACAATATGACTTTTTATATTATGTGAGAAAGTCAGAATAATATGATTCTGAAGATGAGTTCAATTATTCAGTGATCAATATCTGTTGAATCCCATGATTTTATTACATATAATTTGATTTTGAGATTATTTGAGTAAGAAAATTCATGCCCTCACTATGAGTGATCACTTCTGGAAAATTATAGAGTCTCATGTAAGAGGATATATATCTTCTATTATTTAAAATATCAGGTCTATTTGGTTGTCTTCTTCATCTTGTATTATATTTTTTGTATTACAGCATGATGATATGATGTTTAGTATGACTCCTTAAATGTGTGGTGTGGTGTTGCATAAATTATTTTATTTTGTATTAAATTGTTATTGTAGTGAAAAGGACCTATGGTTGGGGATGAATCCCAATAATGGGGAATATTTGGATTCCACATTGGAACTGACCCATATAAAAAAGGTGGGTTCCTTATTCTTTTATTCCATGAAGATCATGTGATGATAAGATATTTTATATCTATAGCGGATCATACTATTTTTGTTTCATATGATTATTTATGTTGTAATTAAATTATAAAAAACAAACCTCAAATGATTCAACACCCCCACCCCCTTCTCAATAGAGGAAACATATCATGTCGTAAAATTCATGGCATTGAATTATGATATTATAAAAACACTAATAGTGTGATTAAATATAAATAGATTCGAATGGAATGATTTATTCATAGTTGTATATATTTTTTATCTCTATATCATATTAAATAAATGGATACCCTATATCAATTATTTTTCCATTGATCAAGATGATACAGTCCATTTGACCACGTGAGGTTATTTATATTGAGTTAAAAAGAGGTTCAGACTTTATATACTAAGAGGAGATAGTGTTGTTTGAGTATGTAATACCTTGACATTTTATAATATAAATTCCATTTTTTCATTCAAAGTGTTCCATAGTTTTATTGGTACAGAACATTAAGATTAAATAGATCGTGATATACCATAGAAATATCATCATTAAATATTATTTTTATACCCTAACTGTTAGATTTGCTATTTTTAATATGGATAAATAAATTATGAAAAATATTTGTAACCTTTTTCCTCAATTAAAAACATTATTCTTAGTAAATAAATAGTCTCTTTTAAATGTTAAAAATAAAAGTATTCTAGGTTAAAATATTAATTTTTCTAAGTATTTTAGTTTTCAATATATTATGTACTTTAATCATCAATTAATGATGGTTTTGATGAAATCAAATTATATTAAATTAATTAAAATAAAAAATCATTAATACATTAATTATAAATTTGTTTGAAGTGAAGATAAAATCATTTGAAGGTGAAAAAGAAATATTTTTCAGCTTCCTGTTTTCATGTCGATAATGTATTATATCATAATAAATTTAATTAAATTATATTTATGAGTTATTTTAATGAATTTTTTTAAATAATATTTATATTTAAATATATTAACATTCATCTAATTGTTTTTACTAGTCATTTAATGATAATAAAATCATTTTTATACTTAAATGAATATTTCCTTTAAAATTGGATTTTACATGTTTGATGTGAGGATATTAGAATTTATTTCTACCACTTCAAGTTATTGAAACTTATAAAATGGATTACGTATTTTTAATCTTCATATTTAATATTTTTTAATTATTTTACTTAATTGTTTTTAATAATAAATATTTACCTTTGTAAAAATATGGTTACCCCAATAATGTTTAAAATTTGTAAAAAGGGGGTTACTTAAGATATAGGCTTTAAAATATCTGAAAAAAATACCGCATTAATTATAATTTTTTATTATATTTATAAATTGAAATTATTAAATTTTATTATTTAGACATTTTGGTCCTCTTGACTTGATTTTGAAATATATTATACAATAAATCTTTATGTATTTACTAGATTACTATCCACCTCACTTATAAAAGGTCACACACTCTTATCACTTATCTATACAAGTATAAAACATTATCTCAACCAATATCTATCCTAACACCCTCAAAAAATATTTATAGATGACCTTGAGGTTTTGATCGTCCCAAAAGACCCATCCAATAATCTTTAAGGTGCTTTTTAAAGGAGGATCCCAGAATGATAGGTATATGTTCTTACCAACTTTTTTATGTACATTTCTCCTAAAACATACAATATATATTCCATAACAATATTTATAATATTAAATCTGTATAATTACTATAATTAAATGTTGTTATGTTAATTTCCTAATCATTTTCTATCTCATTTACATAAAATGTGAAATGAAAACATCGTTCATGAGTGCATACGTTGTACCGTCAATATAAAGTGGTGTATCCTATTTTACATCATTTTCTCTCTCAAATGCATATATAAAAAAATTTATCAAATATATAGGATATTTATTTTATAAATAAAACATTATAAGCGTAAATTATTATTTACCATTTTTTTCATTCCATCTTTAAAAATGTAGAAACATCGGTGGTGTGTATACAAAAACTACAATCTCCATTAAGTGATGTAATTATTTTCTCATTACTATATAATATTTATGCTTATAAAAGTTTATGTAATGAATAAATATGATATTTCTGACATATTTGAGATACTTTATAAAATTAAACCATATAAAAGGTTCAAATACGAAAACCATCAAACTGAATTATACATGAAAAATGAGTCAGTTTGCACCTGGATAATTATTTTGATGATGAAATACTAATAAAAGTGTAACAGAAAATTATAATAGAATTTTATATAGTAACATATATACTGATATAGTTCTATATTATATTTATAATAAATCTATATTCATTATACACATGTATTGAACATGTATGAAACAATATGGAACTTGAGATAAGGGTTTATGTAATAATTTCAATTATTTTTGGGATTATCTATCTTAAATTTAAATTGAGTGAAATTATATGATACTTAATTGTTAAACTCTACATATTTATTTTACATAGGTTCTTTATTGTTTCTGTATATTTTTTTACTTTTCTACTTTCATTTGTAATCAAAATGATCATGGAAATATTTAAAATAAATTTTTTCCGTGTTTCTTATTTTTTGGCCTAAGGATATTTCTCCTCCATGTGTATATTAAACAAAATTGTATATGAATGTTTAAATCTATATGAACATTTTTGAGAAATTATAATTTTTACAATAATTTTATTCTATACAACTTACAAGATAGAATCTTTTATAATTTTTTTCATATGAATCGCATTTAACATTTTGTGGAAGTGTGAAATGATTTTTTTTCTTTTAACATATACATCATAAATGGATTTTCCCTCCATCATGATGTTACTTTATCATGGATATTAATTTACATGCTTCACTTGTTTTGTAAAGAAAATCATATTCCCAATATCTATTAATATTAGTTTTTAATGACACTAAAGTTAAAGGCATGTTTCTCATGATTTTTTAATCATATTTTCAATGATTTTATAAAAGATATTTCTAATCAATGTCAACATCCATTAAGGACTGCTATGATTTATTGTGTTTTTTAAATTAGGATATTGACCACTTTCTACATATATATATCATATATTGGTAATGTTTTAAATTTAATTCCATCAAATATGTTACTTTCAAATGGGTTTATTATGTTGTGATGAAATATTTATTAAACTTATTTCATTAACATAGGTTATGATTTGGTTTCTGGTTTTTAAACTTGTAAATAACTTTTGTGTGGTATTAATTATGTTTTCTGTGGTCTTGGAATTATATATAACAAAAATTCATTGGGTAAATATTGATATCTTCTGATATAATATGAACTAGACTGGGGTTTATACCCATTTTAGAAAGGGACTCTATCCAATGTGGTAGCCTTAGTTGTGATCCATGATAATGGAACTGATGGAATGGGTAGTAAACCAAACACACTATGGGTATTCTTCAACTACAATAGTATTTTTGGTGATTTTTGGCTATGGAAATGATTTTTTTCCTATGTGTATGCCAATATCTTATGTCTTATGATTATGATATTTTTCTCATGGCTAAGGATTTATTATCGATAATTCCACACAATTATGAATAGTGTTTTTTTAACAAGTCAATATGACATGAATCCTGATTTATGATCTTTGAATAATTATGTAGAAATTTCATATGTTATGATCCAGTTATCAAACACAATTTTTATTTTACGAAAATATATGATCATTGATTAATTTCTCATTTGTTTATCCTTGTTGAGAATTTTATATCACCCTTTATTATGACCCATTTCACTAGGTTATGAATAATGGTTTTAGATAAGAAATGTCTATGAAGGGTATATTTGAGAATAACTTTATTGAATACATTAAATATATTTCATGAAATATGTTTATTTCATATCTAAACACCAAAGAAACTTATCCTTTACAGTTTTAGGGTGGATTTTATTATTAAGTTCATTTAATATTCATAAAAAATAATTTAATATTTACAAATGTAATTCTTGATTCGCCATAGTTGGTATGAGAGAAGTATTCATAATTTTAGAAGATTAGAATTAAAAAATATTAGTGAATACTCTGGGGATTATTCTAAGGATAATATACTTTCCTGGTGTTTTGGTAAGATAATGACTATATAGTTGCCTAGAAATAAAATACTTATCTAGATACAAAAACTGGGATATAGGATCTAAATGAAATTCAAAAAGGAGTAATAACCCTAAAAATGTGAGTTAGGTATTGTAATTATCGTCACCAAGTGCACGACAAAGAGGCCTTACTGCCCACATGGTTTAACAATCCTGAGGGAAATTATTTAGTTAATTAATATTCCCTTAATGAACCATTATAATGAAAATAATTTTTGAAAATATGTGATAAGCCATTATGATATGGGATTAACCTTAACTATCATGGGTTTAAATAAGGTTTCATGGTTTGAAAAAAAAATAAGAATGATATTCATAATTATATGATTTTTACCCTAATTGTTGATCATTGATACTAACATTAAGAATGTTGGTTTTTTTAAATGGTTGTATCTAGGATAATTCATGTGAAAAAGGAAGGTTTTAAATAATGAAGTGATCATATTCTTTATAAATAAAAGTATATAATAGTTTGGGGTAATAATTATATAGTTATTCTCACCCAACTATCTTATTCTATAAACAGTAACATGAATCCTGATAAATTTACAGAAGGTAAAATAAGGAAAAATAAGCATTGATATTATTTTGGAGTAACATACAACTTCTTTTAGTGGATACTCTAACACACCTATTATTGAGAAATGATCAATAATATAAAAAATATATTATTTATTATTTAATTCTTGGAAAAAGATAATATAGGGTCCCTGTATTTTCTTACATTACTATTAAATAATTTTAATGATAGAAAATATAAAATCATTACCTAACTATGATCTGAAGGTTTATAGTTTTGGGAAAATTAGGACTATACATAACATTTAAAAAATAAAACATAAACATTAATTTAATTCCTTTTTTCTAACTTCTTATTCATATTTGAATTCTATTAATTACATGTAGTCACATGAAGATATACGTCAAAGAAATGGGTAAGCTAAAATCCCATTAAGAGGATAGATAAGAACAATATAACATGGGGTGATAACAATCATAACATCATCATCATTATCATGATAATAATAATTAGATGATGTCATGGAATGTGGTAATGCATAAAAATGAAATATCATGTCACCATGGCCGACGACCACACATAGTTGTGAATAAATCAAGAATCTTATTCATACATATTTCAATTTTATCACTAGATACATCATGTTAACCAATGAATGGTGGTTTAATATAATTTCGGTCACACCCATCACATCATAACATTTACATTATGCTATATATTTCTGGGCCTGCCTGTCACATCATAACATTAACATTATATTGCATGCCACATAGAAAGTATATCAATATTTGAAATAAAATAACCAAGAGAAATTAATGTGTTTCATTTCATAAATCATAAATTCATAAACATTGGGTTCTCAAATTAAATTGGTAATAACAAACTTGATATATGAATCATCAACCTTGGGGGAAGAAGAAACAATATTGAGAAGTTAAAGGTATTTTCATAAAGGAAGAGTTCTTTTGGAAAACATTGTTTTTATTATAAAACCAAGTAGAAAACATATATATCTCATAAAATTTAATATAATGATGAAAATATTATTTATTGAAAATACACACTGAAAATGGGGTAAAAGTGGTAAAACCCATTGAAATATATTTGGGTTTGAGATTTCCCCTTTTCTTATGTCTGAATGCTTTATTCACTTTAATGTCATGTATAATCACATTATATTCATTTATTAACAATTTTATAAACTTTTATACATTTATTTTATTCATTATATTTTTATTAAGTGCAATTATGGGAATTTTAATGAGATAGTGTTTAATTTTATCATTCATGAATGTTTGTTTTCATAATTTTCAGGATCAGTTCACATGTATAAATGAATGGAAGTTCATGTAACATGCTAATAAAAATGTAGAATTGTTATTATATTTTATTTATGGTCTTAAATAATTTTAATTGATCTTATAAATAATTCTTTATATGTTATGAGGATGAATCATTAGATAAAAGTGAATGATGACCATTTGAAGTTAATTTTGGTGGTTTTTATATCACAGTGAACTCGTTTTGTTTTATCATTTATAAATATTTATAAAAGGTATTTATAAAACATAAAAATGATCATAAAGTAAAATTAAAAATTATTTTTCAACCATTTAGTTTTTTTATTATCATCTGTTAAGGCGTTAAAGGAAGATGAATGTGTATTTCCCATGATGTTATAAAATTGAAACATCATAGGTGATGAATACATTTTTATAATAAAATAGTGTGGTGGATGTGTTTATTGATGGATATTCTATTAAAATTATATAATTACAGTATATGTAAGTTAATAGGTTTATCATTCCAATTGTATGATGGGGGTTAAAATATAATAAAAAGAAAATATCATGAAAAGAAATTAAAATGAAAGGAAAAGAAATTTTCCTCTTGAATTTCTCCTCCTTGAGAACCTCCTTAGGTAAAAGGATTTGGTATATAGATGGGAAAAAGAGCCCTTTAAAATGTGGGAGGTGATAGGGAATATTTTTGGGGGTAATTTTGGGAATTATCAAATCTTTATAGTTCTAAGGATAAGAGGGGGTGAGAGGTGGTATTTATAGTGGAGGAGAGGGGTTTTTTCTCGTTAGATATTTTTTAGTTTATTAATTTGACCCACAAAAATGATTATTTTGAGAATTATCCCTAAATATACTAAAATAATGAAGGATAGTTCGAGATTTTGTGCTTACATCTACCTTACCTAATCTATGACTCCATATTTCTTGTACATATCATCAATTATAAATTATCATATTTTCATTTTGATCAAGAATCCAACTATATTAGAAAAATCCCAAGAAATTAACTCTAACCATTTTTAATTGTATATAATTTAAAAATGAACTCCATTTTATGAAAATAATTCTTCAAATATGAGTAATCTATTTCTTATTAAAACAATCATTTACTTGTAAAATATATATTTTAAAATTAAAACCCATTTTATAATTCTTTGAACAATTCATTATGGTCTCAAAAAATTATCATAAAATTACATGACATAAAAAATATTAATTTAGGAATACATTTTATAAGAATAAATTTCTTTTAAATAGTAAAATTAATCAAAAAAATTAATTAAATATTTATGACATACAAAAAATATAATACTTAATTAATAATTTTAAATCATTTATTTGGATAAACTATGATATAATTATACCACACATTTATTTATAATATACCTAAATTTTATATATACTTTCAAGGGTGATGATACTTTTCATTTTTTATTAACTATTCATAAGGATTATATTACAATTTCTAAGGTCATGTTACTATTCCATCAGTATGGTTGTATTAACTTCTAAAAACACTTCTTATTTGATTAATTATTTTTCTATATGGTTTTATTATTCTGTATACGTGATTTAATGTGATTTATATTATATTAAATTAATATAAGAAGGGATATATTTCATTTATAAATTTTTTCGCCATTATAAAAAATATTATTTCGGCTACGTATTATTTAAAAGGTGAAGCTAGTCAATAGTGGAATATTATCAAAATTATGTTTCAACAGTAGTAATTTAAATCAATTTAATTGAAAGAATATAAGAAGGAATTTTCCAATTGTAATTTTCCTTTAACTATTCACACTAAAATACGGAGGGAATTTCTTGCACTAATATAGAGAGATTAGGAATTGAATAGTACCTATGAGGAAAAATTTACAGGACTCAAAAGATATGATTATGTTTTTATCAATGATTCATAAGGAAAGGTTGATCGAATCATTTGTTTTTTAGAGCAAGTCTCCAAAATTAACAATCTATAAGTAACTATTATAGATATGATGAAATTTTTTGATGTTATCTCAAGAAAATAATGGCTATTGGACACTCTCATTATTCCCATGCTTTTAGGAATAATAATTAAAATGTTGAATATTAAGGAAACATTAATAATAATACCTATGGAGGAAAGAAAAGTAATATTCATTTATATCAAAAGCGTGGATAGAATCATGCATGAATTTTTTTAGGGGTCTGGTAATTATTTTAAGTGTAGAAAATAATGTCCTTGAGAAAAATAATGTAAAGGTTTTGTGATAAAGTAATGGGATGAAACATATAGAGAGAAATATAATCTTAATGTACCACACACACATCAATGATATAATTTCATTGAATATTGAAACTATGTCAATTAGTTCACAAATAAAAGTGTTAATGTTGATAATTTACATTGAAAACCTCTTTTAAAAAATAGACAAAGGGAAATATCATGGGATAATAACTACAGAAGTGAGTTAAAAGAGAAAAGTGGTGAAAGGTACACTAACCTACTTGATAACCACAAATATCTTATTTCATTCTGGCTCCACCCACTCGTGTATATCTAATAAATTGTTAAGGATATCATATCACTACCCCGATGATTGGATGTTGAGTTTTCCGAAAAAAACTACAAATTCTATGATGATATCTTATCAACTATAAAACTCCACTATAATAAATGTTTTTGGGAATGTGATTCATGTAAATCATTTTCATCTCCCTTTAGATGAATTTTATAATGTGGATTAGTAGTTATTATATAGATCCTGTATCAATTATTAAGGAAGTGAAATTGCAATTGATATTCCAAATCAATCTATGATAATCTATAATTGTAAGGATGAATATAAACTTCTAATGGAAATTACATCGAATTTTTGGAACTTAATACATATACATGAGGAATATTAAACTCAAATGTTTTTGGAGGAAATCATATTTCAAATATTTCTACTTTTCAAGAATATTTTGATTTATTTCTTAAAGACTTCTCTTTATCCCCCAATTATTGAATATGATTTTTCCATAGAACTCATACATGGGGTTACACCTATTTTAAAAACTCTTTTCTGAAAGGCCCCAATTGACTTATAGGAATTAAATAATAATGTCCACAATATTATATAAATATGATGTAGATGTCCAAGTACATCAACATGCGGTGAACCTGTTTTTTTAATAAGAACAATGGGTCAATTCATCTTTGAATAGACTATAAGTAAAATGACAAGATCACTATCAAGAAAAAAATATCCTCTTCCCATATATTGATGACTTGTTTCATCAAATAGATATACCTCAGTTCATTTTAGAGTGTAACCTTAATTTAGGATATCATTAATTGAGGGTCAAGATGGATGGTATATGCAAGATATCCTTCCTTATAATGTAAGGTCACTATGGATTTGTAATGATGGAATTTGTACTAACTAGTGTCACAGTTATCTTCATGGATCTAATGAGTAGAATCTTTAGAGAATTCATCAATATTTTTTTAGTATCCTTTATATATTAAATTATAATATATTCAATAAGAAAATAAGAGAACAAAGATCATTTTATGATTTAATTAAAGAACCTAGGGAAAGAGAGTCTATATTCCAAATTTACAAAGTCTGAATTTTATACAAATAGAGATTCATTCATGGGATGTATAATCATAGTGGAGGGTATATCAGTGATTCCATAAAAAATATTGTTATTAATAAATGGACTAAACTAACCATGGTGACTAGTTCCAATATTTTTATTAGGTTGGTCAGATACTACCATTGATATGTGATAAATTTCTCATGGATATCAAAAAAATTACCATGTTGACTTATAAGGGATCCAAGATCCTTAACCAAATGAATATAAGGATAATTTCAAGGATGTAAAATGAATATTGTTCAAAGAAACTATAATCCCCTATAGTTTAGTGGAGAAGGTTTTTTATATATATTTTTTGAATTGATGGTGTTTTTATTATGCCTTCTTAAATATAATTACATTATTGTAGGAAATTCCTCCCAATAATTAAGGGTCCATAAGAAAATTTACATGCCTTGTGATTTTGATCTTACACCAATAGTTTTGTGTTGAAAATCATGAAGTATTATTTTTATAGTGAAATTTGTGATATATGTATATATACTAAACATAAAATCATATACTATACATATAAATAGTTAAATATGGACCATAATTGATAGTTCAGGTTTATTAATGATTTTGACCAATCAATATAAGAGAAAGCAAAAAATTGTGGTCGATGCTCTGATTCGGAAAGACCATGCACGTTTTTCCAAGGTGATGATTAAAAGAAATTATGGATATTTGGAATATGGATCATAAAATCATGGGGAAATGGTACATATAATATCTATATATGATTAATGCTAAACCATCTATGCAAGTTAAGATTAAAGAGGCGTATTAAGAAGAGGTAGAATATTGGAAGAAGTTGAGGAATCTTCATATGTTGAACCTTGATTATGATGGAATAAGGAACCTAGTATATGTCTTATCAATACCAAACATTAAGAGATAGATATTTTATGAAGATTATAATTTATCATTCTTTATCCATCCTATAAGAACTATTATTCTAGACATCTCATATAGTATTTGGGTGGGAAAATATTTAAATGGAAATTTTAGAATATGTATCATGATGCCTACTACATAAACAAGTTATGGTTGAATGATACAATTATGATGGTATAATACAACCATTACCCATATAATAATGTAAAAATGAAAACATCACCATGGATTTCATCATTGGGATCCCAATGACATCTAATCTACATAACTCAATTTGGGTAGTATTTTATGGCTTTATGAAGTCATCAAATTTCAATTTTATGAGAGATAATTTCTCTCTTGATCATCCTTACATGATATAAATTAAGGAATTTGTAAGGTTTAATAGGGTTCCACATTCTATTGTATCTAATCATGATATGAGGTTTTCCTTGGAGTTCTATAGAAATAATCAATAGGCACTCAATATAGAGTCAAAATATATCATCCCATATATATGGTAATTCTAAGAGAGACCTTCAAAATAAATACGTAATGTTTTGATTTTTTTCTATAGATTTCAAAGGACATTGGTATCAACTCCATATTCTAGTAAAATTCTCTTATAAAAATATCATTCACTTTAGTATTCATAATTATCCTTATGAATACCTCTATGGAAGGAAGTTCAGAGCATAAACATACTGGAATGAAATTAGAGAAAGAACGATATTGGGGATTGATGATTCTAAGGAAATGTCATGGAATAATAGATCTAAATAGTGGCACATGAGCTCTGCTCATAGTAGACAAAATAGTATCCTGACAATCCTCTGTGAGATCAAGAGTTCAAATTTGGTGAAAAGGTATTCCTATGATTGTTTATTTAGAAACATTTCCTTATATTTGGAAATAATGAAATGATGAAACTGAGATATATCAACCCCTATAAATTCATGATCTTATCAAAGTGGTTTATTATCATTTGGAGCTTCCACAAAAATCTCAATCATGGTCAATATGTGTTAATTGTATTGTTTTTGAAGAATTATACATATAAACCTTCACATATATTAAAATAAGTGGTTGAACCATTGTACAATGATCTTTATTATGAGGAAAACCCAATTGAAATTATTGAATTGAATATATAATGTAATGTGGAATAACATCACCCACCAAGTTAAATATTTTTGGTGTGCCTGTAAATTTTAGGAAGCTCTAAGGGAACTTGTGGATGTGATCAGGTAGAATTAACCTCATTTATTTGTATTATATTAACACAACTTTAATGGTGAAATTATTATAAGGGATTAGAATATAAAAACTAATATATTCTATAAAATGTATATTTTTAATTTAATGTGTTTGATATCTCTTTTTCAAAACCTTGATCTTAAACAAACCATGATATACCCTTTAAATATAATATATAAATATGACTAGTATAACCTTGTTATTTGATTGGTGGGTATGATTATTACTAACTAAATTATAAAAATTAGGTATAATATTTTCCCTTATTTCATTAATTAATTATTACTAAATTAGTACCTAATTTTAAATGTGAAAAGTGAATTCATTTTTTATTGAATTATTATTTTTTCAAAGTATTGTATTTTTTTTATTATATAACTTGTTCACTAAAGGATAAATTTTTTTATGAAATATATTGGAATTTATTGAATATAAATGATTATTCACTCATAAAATGATTATTTATTGGTGATTATTTTATAAAAAACAATTTTATGTTAAAAAGTGTTATTTTTCAGAAAACTGGTTTCATGTGCACAAATTATTTTTATCTTAATATATTTAATTAATCACTATTCATTAATCATTTTTAAAGAATGATTAAAAAATAAAATCAACAAAATATATTAATGATCAAATAGTTTTTGTTACTGTGAACATAACGAGAATAAAATCAATAATATGTAAAAGCTATATTTTCTCTAAAAATGTTTTTAATAAGTTTTATGAATGGATATTTGATATCACTTATCCAATTTTAGAATTTAATATAATAATATGTATTGGGTATCCTAAATCAAAATAATTAATATTAGGTAATATGTAAAACATAACTTTTGACCATAATTAATAGTTAGCATCGTAAAAACTATGTTACCGAGATAAGGGTTAAAAGGGTTAAAATATGGTTTAACATAAGAAATTATGACTAAAATATTAAAAATGATATAATTTTATTGTGTTTTTGTATTTCAACCATTCCCACATTGTACTATTTAATTTAGGAATTAGGATGCATTTGACTTGATTAAGACAAACTATATATAAAGTTTCAAATATTTACAAGTGTGTCACCCACCTCACTTATAAAATAAAAAATAATCTTCCTACTTATCCACAGAACTTAAGGTATTTAGCGTGACTAGAATCTATCCAAATAATATCCAAATATACATAGACATAAAATTTATTTTATCATCTTCTAAAAATAACCATCTAATAATACTTTAGGGAATTTTAAAAGGAAGATACTTGAAGAAGAGGTATATGTTCTTTCCAAAAAACAGCTTTATTTCTCCTTAAACCACCCACAAATCCACTATAAACATGTTAATATGATTAAATTAGTATGTTCGGTATAAAGAAATTTTATTATGTTATTTTTATATCCATTTTATATCTTCTTTCCATCAAACAATAAATGAAAATATCATTCATTCACACATAGTAACTTCCACCACAATAGAGAGATATATTTTATTTTTCATTATCGTACCTCTTGGTTATCTATATAGATAAATTTTAAATTGAAACAATATTTTTATTCATAAATATTACATAATTTTAAATGAATGTTTACTAAATTTAACAATAATGAATTCTTGATAGATATATAATTTTAATCTCCTCAGAATCATGGATACATAAACAACTAGTGTATAAATGATCTACATAATTTCCCATTATTTTCTTCAAAACTAGAACCCTTATTAGACATAAAATATTCAAGCCTTTTTCTATAACTAGGGTAAGGGAAAAGAGAAAGGGTAATATCACATCATAATTATGAGTAAATATAAGAGTTATAAATCAATATTCATAAATGATATTAATATAATAATAAGGGTATTAAAATAAGACGTCAATACTAAAAAATAATCATCATAATTTCCAAGATCATAATTATTATACATTAACTTTATTTTTATCAATCATTAAACATATAAGGTAATTGTATTGAATCATAAATAATCAGTCATGAAAACAATAACATATCAAATTAATAGTACATAATTTGTTTCCAGGTACATAAGTATATAAAATAATTTCCTTGGTCAAGGGTCTCTTCCAAGTCTATCACAGTGGGTTGGTTTCACTCCTCATTAAACCATTTACTTATTCAACATCCACTCCCAAGAAAACATTATTTTAAATAATACCTTACTAAACTGGTTTCACTCTCCATTATATTAGTTACAATCTCATGAGATGTCCTTCTCTACCCATTTCATTATAGGGCTATATAATTTTGGTCCCATCCATCACATAATTAAAATCATACACATATACACTATAAGATTAAAAAATATTAATCCTATCGTAAATTCATTACGCATATACAGGATAAAATATGAATAAAAATCTCATCATCATAATCATAAAAAATATTGAGAAAGAATACAGATGTAAACATTTATTTGTATCCCCAATGAATCATAAGAAACTTCAATTTATTTTTTCATATATATATATTCATTTAAAATATCACTCTAAATTTTCTTAATGAAAATGCCCCATATATTAAAAATCACTTATTTAGAGTCTAAAAATTTATAAAATAATTAAGAAATAATTTTATTTGAAAATAAACAAAGAAAAATATAATGTAATCTAAAAATAAAATAGTATTCATAATGTTATTTAAATTCATTCATGGATTTTATTTTCACATAAACAAATCCTTTCTCGTTATTGGTATAAAGGTAATACAGATTTATTCAAAAAATAAGAAAAATATTCCATTAAAAAAATTTAAAGAAAGTAGAAAATGGATAAAATTATTTCAATAAATTGTCAGATAATAATAAAAAATTCTTGAAAATATTTTAAAGAAAATATGGACATGGAAGAAAAGTTTCCAAACTGAAGAGATAAACCAGGTCAGTTTTCCTTAAAAACATTCTTTCAAACACATAAGTACTTGAAGAGAGGAAAATGAAATAAAAAATTATATATATATAACCATATTATATTAATATATATAATAATTTTGAGATATATACCTTGATATTTCATCATTGGAAAATTTATACAAAAAACCCCTGATAAAAATGAGATTGTAACATAAAACTCTATCATCAAGTTGATCTTAAATTGTAAGCTCTATAACCTTCAGTATCATAAATTTAAATTTATTACTCTAACTTACCATTACCACAATCATAACTATATTACTATACATGGTTTACATATCACATATTATCAATCATTCATTAAAAATTGTTCACTATCATCATTATTTCCTATGTTAATTACATCATTTTTCGGGTATGTTTTGGTACGTCAGTTATAGTCATCTCGCATGGATCATGGTTCCTTCAGATAAATAATATTAATAATGATAAAAATATATTATATAAAAATTAAATATATATTTATCTCCATTAATATTAATTGGTGATGAAGAATTAATTACATCACTACCTAGAGATGGTAGTCTGTACGTACAAACGACTGATGTTTGTACTTTTTGATGAATAGAAAAAAAAATTAAAAATTAACTCACATTTAAAGAATAATTACTTATAAATAAATGTCATATATAAACATTAAATCACTCACAATAATCATTCATGATTGAAGGTGGTGGCAAATGAGTAGTACCGCTTCCTGGAGGCAGTTTTCCACTTGTGCGAGAAAGAGATTCTTTAATCTCCCATAAAACTTAAAATAGGTGGTAAATGGTTATAATATAATAATTATGTTATTCCATTTATAACAATTTTATAATATGTACATGGATAATAAAAAATTAAAGATCTTGGTTTTGGTCTATACCACTTCTTTTAGAAACCCCTAATGTCATACTTATTATGCCTTAAATGGTTTGTATTATGAAAAGAATATATGCTCCATGATAAAGCTATGTATTATATTACAGTTTTTTTAATTTAGTTTCTAATAAATAAGGATAAAATGGTGTAAATAAGGGAGGATAAGAAGTTCCACTTATAATTGCAGTGAGGAGAACACATTGAATTCCTTAAAATATTTCAAGGATATAAGGACACCTTCATGGTAATTTGATCCAAATTGATAATGATTCAGAGTTAGTGAAGGATAAGGTTAAAATATATTAAACCAAAAATAATTTCAAAAGATTATCTATAAATACTACTATTATATTATGGATTAACACCCCCCTCCCCATTTTAACCTTAACCATTGAAACAGAATTTTACTATTTATACTATTCACAATGAAAAAAACTAAGTTTGACCAGTTACGCTATATTAATTAATCATATTAAAAATTTGGATTCAAATTTATAGGAATAAATTCCTATGTGTTGGGGAATTTAATTTAAAATAAATGTGAAACCGGCAATAAAAAATCTCTTTTTTTAAAATGAATTTAATGCATAAAAATTTATTTACTTCAACTTTATATCATATAAAAACTATAAAATCAATGTTAAAATTTTATACTGAATATATAATCTATAAATTTTATTAATATAAATAATAAATATTGATTAAATTAAATTATTAAGACCAAAACACAACGTATGCATAAAACAATTTTTTGAAAATATGTTTTTAATCCCAACAAATAAACTTATACAGAAATCAAGCATAAATACGATTCATATAAAAATATTTATAATATTTATAATTATATTAGAGTTATTTTAATATAATTTCAAAATAAATACATAACTTAAATTTTATTTGAAAATCTAGGATATGTTTTACAAAAATAGTTATTTTGAATATTCATTAGAAAATAAATCTTTTTAGAAAATCCTTAAAATATCAATCTATGATAATAATAAAATGATGATTTACAAGTTTTTATTCCTCTTATACAATAAAATTTATAAAAATGTTACAAATTAATTATAATTTTTATGTTAAAATCTTGTAGAATACCCATTTTTGAAGAAAACATATTTTTCAATCGTAAAATGACTAGTTTGAAAATTGAATACTTATTTGTTATACTTTAACCAATAAATTTAATTATTAAAAATCATTATATATATTATTATATATTTTTAATTACAATTTATCCCTCTAATTTTTAATGGAAATGTTATAATGGTTTACCATGTCGTGGTTTATATAGACTTGTGGTTGTGTGTAGTTCATGCTACCAAATATAACAAGTTTAATTTAAAATGGAATACATATAATATATTTGGGTGTTATATTATACCCACTATATGATTAATTTAAACCATGAAATTATATAAATATATTTTTAATAAATGACATTATCAATTATTCATGACATCTCTGGGATCCCATGTGGCTTCCTCAAAAAAAGATTCCTTTAAAGAACTTTAACCAATAGAGTAATCCTATAACATAGATTTTTATCTCTATGATCTAAGATTTATACTGGTTATTATTTATATAAAAGATAATTATCTAGTAGATCAACCTCTAAAATTAGTATAAGTCAATTATAGGGTTTTTACTTCATCAGCAAAGATACATAGAACACATCATGAACCCCAAGAGTGGTTTGGTATGAATTCCATGCAATAAGATTCAGTATTAACATGGTCATGAATATTTAAGGTACTAATATACCTAGATCATATTTCCTTTTATTATTAACTTAAAAAAATACTTCCATATAAAAATTCAAGGGGAAACATTGACACCAACAGCAAATTTCAAATCAGTCCAATAATTTCCAGCATAAATATTTTCCCAACACCAAGCTACCTAGATATATTATTGAATAGTTCTATCCTTCCCTTCAATTTATCCACCTTTAGTATGTTTTAATATCATTATTGTGTAACATTATCCCATTATATTAGTATTCTAGACTTATATCCATCGATGGATTCGTAAGGATCTATTTTGATGCTTGACTAAAATATATTATTGTAAGAAATCATGGAAAGAAGATAGTGTTGATCCCAACCAACATTAAAATATTTAGGAAATGATCTCAATACATCCTATAAAGTTTTAATATTCATTTAAAACTGAACATATGTCTATAGGTGATCGTTATTACTAAACCAAAAATCTATTTCTATATATTTTTTAATACTTATTATAGTGATCCAAGCCCTTGAGACATAAATATTACAACTTTTAATAATAGTATTCACTACATAACATAATGATCCATGAAGTAATCATATATATTTAAATTTGGAAACATGGTTACGTAGTAAACTTGTTCATAATATATTTTCATTATCTCAAACAAATTTCTTCATAACTTGTACCAATATTATATATATCATACTTAAAATCATTCTTCATAACCATAGGAAAGGAAATGTAAAAAAGGGTGATCTTAAAACTTAATTTCGGTAAACTAAGATATTCAAATTATGACTTAAGGATAACATGAACATAAGGTTATGATAACATGAGAATAACATTTGAAAACCATAACCAATATATCATAGTTCATAATTATGATTCATATCACATATCAGGGTATTTTATATGTTATAAATCATAAAGTAATAAATAATATAAACTATGATATAATAATTTTCGTATAAGATATAAGGTTTTGGTTTTTCATAAATCAAGAAAATAATTTTTTAGTCAAGGATCTATTAGAAGAGTATCATAGTAGATTTGTTTCACTCTGAATTCCATCTTATCCTTGATTAAGGTTATGTACCAAGAATAATATATTTTATAAAGTCCCTTTCTGAACCGGGTTTGCTCCCCATTCTAGGCCTTATTATCTCGTGATACTTCCATATTTACCTAATACATTAGACGGATAGATAATTTTAGGACCATCCATAAAATGATTAAATGAAAACATATGCGTTTTATAAGATTGTAAATCATTAATAATATATCATAACCCTTTGAAGGGAAATTGGTTTCATAAACATTTCAACTTTTTAAAATAACATGACCCATTTAAAATAAATAGGATTAATAAATATAATATCATCATAAAAACGATAAAGATAATTAATAATGGTCGTATTATGGAATCATATTCCTAGTAATTAAAAATTAATATTAAAGGATGCTATCATTGATTAAAAATTCTTTTAAATGATTAACCATAATATTTTTTGATGAAAATACAATTTTCATTTTTAAAAAAATTATTTAATATATAAAATTTTATAAAATATTGGAGAATGAAATTTATTTTTAATGAAACATAGAAACTTATAAAATAATATTTAAAACATTTGGCAATCTTGATGGTAGTAATTCTATGCATGCTGTGTATATCAAAAAATGATTCACTTAATATTTTTTGTAAAATTCTAATAATACCTCACTTAAAAAATTACAAGAATATTAATTTTATACCATTATTAATATTAAATAATTGTTGAAAATGACATTAAAAATCATATTATATTTTTAAACACAATATGGAAAATATTTTTAGAAAACATATATATGGATCAAAAAGGATTTTTAACCAAAGAGACATGTTATTTCAGTTATCCTTAAAAAATTTATGATGGTTTCTTGAGTACAAAAAAAGAGGAAAGTAAAAGGAAAACATTTCATCCCATGAAATAATGATATGAAAATAAAATTCAATATTACATGAGAGTATGATCTTAAAAGTTCATCTCTTTAAACTTAATCATAAACAATCCTAGTAACAAATGATATTGTAAAATAAATCATTAACTGCTTTTGTAATATCTATATCAAAAAAACATAAAATATATAAACTTATATATATTTTTAAATCTGCATAAAATTAATAAAATAATACATTCATGGGTAGGGTATACAAATCACAATGGAAACCAGTTGTGAATAGGGAATATGACTCACAGAAATAAATGGGAGACAATAAACCCATAATTATCTTTTGACTTTCTTCAAAAATGATCTAACATTCTATATCATAAATATAAATTTATTTCAATTATGTAATAGAATAATTTAAATAATTATAATATTATATATGATCCATTTATAACATTTAGACTCCCCTATATAAACAATTTCTTATTAATATCAACATTTTCATATGTTAACTGATTCATTTGTCACTAGAGTTTTGATTTAGTAATTATGGTCCTTGTGCTGTGATCAAGGTTCCACAAGCAATATAATTATAAAAAAAATATAAAAATAAGATATATTAATTATATTAATTTAATTTCATCTATAAAATATATAGATATAAAAATGAATTACATTGTCCATGGAAATGGTAGGTTGTATGTACGCATGAATGTTCCCTATATTTTTTGACATATTGAATGAATGAAAGGAATATAATAATTCAGATTTAAATAATAATTTTTTTATCATATTTATCTTATTTATTTATTAAATATACCTTTATAACCCTAAATATAAAATATAAATGAGAAACAAATCACATTTCATTGTACAATTGGTAGTCTACATGTATGCATGAGAAACATTGTCATTTTTCGATGGATAAGAAGAAGGTGTATTATTCTTGTTACATCCTCATAATAATTAAGAATAATTTAGATTCTAAATTAAATATTTTTTAATTTATACCATATATTTATATGAGCTATAACACGAACAAAAATTGAAAATGGTCAATCAATAGTTATTCCTCTCTGTTGAGAAAACATTTTTCCAATAAAATTTGTAACTTGAAAGGATGATCATTATGAATGAAAAAAACCTAAATAATGTGTTTAAATAATCTAGTAAGGTATTATTATAGGTCTTTTCCATGATAGAAGGATCAAAAAAAATTAGTAATATATGAGAATAAGTGCCCTTTTATATGTGAGGGGAGGGGAACTATTGAAATTACTGAAGGTACTGAATAAACATAAATTAATTTTTGAAAAATACTTTCTCATAATGATATACTTGTAATAAAAGTTGATTATTATTTTACATAATCTCATTCAAAAAAATTGATAATTTATTGTTATGTTACCACTCTCATCTCCTAGTTTAATCCTATTTTTGACCGTTCAAAATATTACTATGATAACATTGTTTTTACACTTTAGAGGTCAATATAGTTAACATTAGAGGACAAGTAACTCATAAATACACAATTTAGAATATTTCAAACCATATACCATTAAATTTTCAAATTATAATATGTCTACAAATTTTAAATCATTTATTATAATATTTTTTATTATAAAATTTCATTAATTTCATTTTCAAAAATACCTGAAATAATATAATAAAATACAAGTATAAATATCGCCAAATGATATTAATTTGAATATAAGAAATATAAGGTCTTAATATAATTACCCAACTAAATGTTTTTAAATTTTAGATACCATGTTAAACATTATAATTTTATTTAACCCTTTGGTTAACACATTTTAATCTTAACTGTGGTAATGAAGTTTTAATATTAAAAGGTCATAATTTTACTAATAAAGTAATATATTGGATCCTAAATGGAAAATAAATCCCATTTTAAACAATTTATCATTCTAATTTTCCAATTTAAATATTTTTATAATTTTTTAATAATTTAATAAAATATATTTAACATAAAATACTTTTAATTTCATTTTAACACTTATTATTATAATTTGATATTGAAAATAATATTATAGAGATGTAATATGAATCTAAGAATTTCACACTTATATAATATATTTTATTTATCTATAAAAAAAATTAGGACACATTAGATAAACCAAAAATATTATTTTATTATTTTTAAAATCATTTACTATATTTTCTTACTACTTGGACAAGCATTATGTCGACCGTGCGTAGAAATTTAAGTTATTTATTTCATTGCTAATAATAAAAAATAAATTACCATCAAATAAAAATCAATTCATACTTAATTTTATTATTTATAAATTAACATATTATTTTTTATCCCTCTATGAAAATTTTATTGATATTAAAAAATTATAGTGACATAATTACCTTATCAATTGCATTAATCTTATAAAGGTAAAAAATAAATCAAAATGGAATTAAAAGGTCGTGATTTATATTTTTGGATGAATAAATATGACATAAACTTATCTATTTAAATAAATGAATTATTTTTAATGAAGTTGATGACTTATCATTTATTTAATACTAATTAACCCATTTTACTAATGTCATGGTAACAAAAAATTACTATGGTTAATATTCATGTTGACCAAATATTAATTTCACCAAATTACCAAATATTAATTCTTCTGTTTTAAAATATGGAATCCATGTTATGAAATTATATTAAAATAACTGATGGAATTTAATTTAAAATTAAATCATCAAAATGAAACGGAAAATATTTTTCAGAAAAATACATATTATGTATAAAAAGGGGTGAATACCAAATTCACCCATGAAATTGATTTCAATAAACATAATTAGATTAATAACAATATTAGAGAAAAAATTTTAAATTTATAAATTACAAATAGTAGTTTTTTAATTTATGTAACAAAAAGAGTGGTTTCCTTAAAAATAAGTTTTTCTCAATATTCATTGAAAAATAAAAATTTATATAAAATTGTTAAAAAAATAACATGAACTGATTTTAACATGATAATACATAAAATTATATCTTTTTTATAAAATAAAATTTCTAATGTCTAAAAAATTAATAATTCTATTCTGTTAATAAACAAAATTCATGAAAATTCATTTTGAATAATAAAATTACTTTATGAAAAATTGAGAGATTATTTACTGATAATTTGTCAATAAATTTTTATTTATTAGTAACTTTATATATATTTCACAATTTTGTTAATTTTTTCATACCTTCCAATTCAAGAGATATGTTATAAATGTCATAAAATAATAATATTTCTTGGTTTATTAAATCTTCTGTTATTTATTGTATATACTATAGAACATAGTGTTATTTTAAAATCATGATGTTTTACATTCTCCCCCACCTCCAAGATAAATTAATAAAATGTGTCCTTAAAATTTTAAATTTTTTCTAATAATCAAGTGTTTGATATTTCAAAATTCATTTGTTCAAAGTCAACTTTGTAATAATGGTTAATAAACCTTCGTTTTGAAAAGTGGGAAAGTGAAATATGAAGGTCATTAGTAATAACTCATAACCAGGTTTCAAAATTATAGAACATTAGTGGGAAGTGGAAATATAAACATGGGGGAAAATGTAATTTTCATATAATGAAATAGAGTGATTCAGAACATTGAACACAAGAAAGTGAATGATCATGATAAATTTAATGATCACAAAAAAATCATTGAGGTATGATAAATATAAATGATTCCTCAGATTTGAATGAAGTGGAATAAATTTTTTTTTCAAGATCATTTTCTTATAGTTGAGAAATAATTTTCCCATATATAAAAATAAAAGAAAAAAATTAATTTACAATAACAATTTTATCCTTTAACCAATTTCTATCACAATCTAATATATTTCTCCAAACGATGAGTATTAAATATGAATTTTTCATGCCTTTGAACTAAATCCAACATCCAATGGATAAAATAATCCATAAAAGGATAAAAAGTTATTCTTACTGTCGTTAAAGTTTAATCATAGTTGAAATAGAAACTACCAAGAATTATAATCTTCCAAATTTATATGCCTTCATATAAAGAAAAAATATTTTTTGCTTCAAAAGATCCACAGTAACATAGAAGTTTCATATTAAATAATTTTACAAAAATTAACCCAATATCCCAATTAACCTAAATAAAGAAACAATAAATTATTATTTAAACTCAAATTGATATCATACCATTCAACACAATTACCAAAAAAATTATTTCATTCTTCACAAATAATCATTCATGTCAAATAATATGTTAAACCTAAAATTTATATACACCTCAACATAATGAATAATCTCCCAAATTATCATTAATAACCCTGATAAATTAATATATAATATTATAATGTAGTGAACTTTACCAAAATATCATGAATAAAATTTAGATACTAAACTGATAGATATTCCTTATCTTGCCCATATATATCACTAAAAATATTTCCCTGCCAGTGAATAAATTTTCAACCATCAATATTATCTATATGATAATATCTAGTATACCATAATTAAAAACACATCAAATCATATACTAACACAAAGTGTTATTAATACTAAAATAAAGTATTCTTCCTAAAACCTTGTAAATAATTAAATTTTCTTCAAAATCATAACACTTAAAACATAAAAATGGGTATATGTACCTTTAATTTATTATAAACCATAAACTTTTAAACCCATTATGTTATATGTAATTGTTATGTTAACCATACATGAAAACATAAATTCCATAAAAAATTATCACAATCCTTAATCCTAAAATAAAATCATATACTATTTATATATATCTAAAAATTCATAACACTTCATCAAATATAACCTAAATCACATTTTCACCAAATAACTAACCAATTTCAAGTTTACTAATGAAATTAAATTTACTTCATAGACTTCAATCAAATATTTTTTCCAAATAAACATTATCACCTTACAGCTCAATCAATTTTCATTGTTTTTAGTATTCCTCAAAATATTATTCCATGGACTTAATAAAAAACTACTATAAAATAGTGTATAAATTTATCATGATTCTTATACTCGTTATATCATTTATATAATACTTAGATAACATAATTATTGAATCCTCAATCATAAACCCTTTCATCCTTCTAATTTAATAATTTTTAAAGCATAAAACATTCCTTGGACTGGGATTTAACCCTCTTATTAGGGATTTTACTAAGATAATTACCATTTTACCCGAAAATAATGCATTAAACTATAAATGTTACCTTAGGATCAACATAAAACATTCCTTACACTTTAATGATTTTTTGAAACATCACATTTTATGTCAACATGATTCCTCCTAATTCCATCCATTTACTGAAAATAAAAAAGTATAGTGGAAAACAATTAGGGTAGGGAATCAGATAATAATGAAAAATAATTCATAGCATATCTAAATTTAGACACAATATTTTCAATCTATGATGCCATAGAATAAACCAAGTCTATCCATGGATTTTTTCTATTCCCATCATTCATAATGTTTCTTAATTAAAATTTTAGTTAACCTAATCCCCCCTCTAAATGTCAAAAAAGGTGTGAATTATGGGCACATTAACTGTGCACTATAATGATGGATAATAAATACTTCATCCAAATATTTTTGGGATTATTACCTCAACAAAAATCTTTACCAATATTTATTCTCTTGTAGTTTTAAAATAGTTCTGTGTTACAAGGAAACCCAATAATCTATATCTTACTATAATATTAAGATGTTACACTATACTGAGGCTTGTCCTGTGTGGTTTCTCAATAGTTATCTAATTCTGATATCTATGGATAGATTAAACCCTAAACGGATACAAACTATATTGTCTCAATCTTTTCAGTGATAAATATTACATCTTATTAGATGAATATATGAAACATAACATTTTGATCGACACTATATTCATATAGGTTTACCATCTTTGGATACTTGGATACATAAACAACATGGTCATAAGTGATCTACATCACCATTAATTATATTCTATATAGAAATAACCCTCCTTAAACATATCAAAATTAAAAAATTATTCATAACCTGGGGAAATAAAACATATTAAAGTGTGATTCGGGCTTCTTAGTAAGGCTAATCAAGGGAGACATCATTTCACACTAAAGTATAAATATAATATAAGGGTACAATAACATTTGTTTAAATTTTTAAACCATACCCAACATATCAGGGATCATAATCATAAGTCATAGAATATATCTTAGAAGGTCATAAGGTAAGAAACTTTAATGAATCAATGACATGGGATATGAGACATAAGTTTTTAGAATACGAGTAATCATATAAAATCATACCATTAGTCAATTATGAAATCCAATACAATCTTATTGTATTGGGTTTATTCTACACCCCATATTATCCATAGTCTAGGTTCACTCCAAGACTATCATAGTAGATAGAGTGGCTTACTGAACTGGGTTTACTCTCTATTATTGTCATTTTAATATCATGATATATCAAACATTATCAAATGAATTATAGAGTTTTATAATTATAGTCCCACCAATCATATAATAAAAAAAATGCATTTTTTTCTATGAGATCATAAATCATTGATCATATATCACAATATATGGAATGGAAATGGGTTTTATAAACATTTTAACATTTCATTATAGCATATTTGAATGAAAATAAAGGGTTCAATTAATATGTAATAATCATTGTAATAAAACATCTATAAAAATAATATGGAATTTATCATCAAATCATACCCCCATTAAATAATATGTTTTATTAAAATATTTTATCATATATAAAAATCTTCTTTAAACTGTTATTTGGAATATTTCCTGAAAAAATTAATCTGTTAATTTTAAAATCACTTATTTAAAATCTAAAAAATTGCAAAACATTATGGAAAAAATTTTCATTAAAAATATACATGGAAACATTTAAAGGAATTGTAAAATCATTGATTGTTCATCAGGGTAGTAAATTATGTTCAAGTCATGTGCGTTAAAACAAATATTTATTAAATATCTTTTTTGAAATTATAAACTACCTAGTTTGTAAAATTATATGATTATTACTTATAATCCATATTTAAAATTTTAAATCATGGGAAAATGAATTTAATTAGTCATAAAATAATATTAAAATTATTCATGAAATTATTTTTAGAATACATGTATATGGAAGAAAAATTATTTTCAAACGAATAGAGAAACTAATTCAATTTTCCTCAAAAATATTCTATTGAAATATTAAGTACTTAAAGAGATAAAAATAGAAGTAAAAAAATATAATATTCCTAAAAAACATTCAATAAGAATATTCCTATGAATGTTGAGATATAGATTAAAAAATAAATTCATTAGAAACTTAATCATGAACAATCCCAAAAAATGATGAGATTGTAACATAAAACCCTTTCACCTTTTATAGTCTTTGTTTCAAAACATCATAAAAGAGAGAAACTTAGTTTTATATTTAAAAAAGGCATAAATATATGATGTATTTATTATATTTATATATATATAAATAGTTATCCAACAAATATATATGTAGAAAAATTCCATATATCGTTCATAGATACGGTATGAAAAACAAAGGCATGAATGTTGCCTTCATTTTTCAAATGATGGAACTAAAGAAAGGATAATGAAAATTTAAAGATAAAGTGAAATTTTTATATCATATATATCATATAACTTCATTAAATATAACCCTATTACTATCCATGAAATATAGAAGTGAAAAATGATTTGAATTATTTTCTGGAGGTGGTAGTCCCCACACACACATGAGTGACATTATCATTTTCCAACATATATAAATAATATGGATTATAGTTTATCCATAATAATCAAGAAAATTATGAATATTTAATATAGTAAATTAAACATTTTATAATGGATACCCAATAATTATACGATGAATAAGAAGAAATAAAATTAAAAATTCTCAGTTAAGAGTTATATCCCTTCGGGGAGAAACCTCTGTTGGGTTACACCTTAAGCCTTGAAAGGATAGTATTTTGGAAATACAAAAAGATATATAATGTATTTATGTAATATATTAGGGTATAATTTTAGGTATGTTTTGAAATATATGTCACAAATTTGGGAGGAATATAGGAGAAGCGGTGCCATTTTATATGTGAGTACAGGGGCACCCCTAGGAATTACATAATGTATTAAATTAATATAAATAAACATCCATTAAGAAATAAATTCAAATTTATATAATTCAAATTTATTATGATAATGGGTTTAAATAATTTCATAGAAAAAATTGGATGAATTTTTTTTATGTTTTCACCCTTAACTTTTGGTTATAAGCCTTTCTTAACCCATTTGATGATGAGTGTGATGTGAATGTATTTTTACTATATAGATGTCATCAAAGCTATTATAAAAACAAAAGTGACCCATAAATTGAACATGGTTGTTATTTTAAATTTTACCCCATCAAATTGTGTGAATATATATTTTTTATGAATTTTATATCATTCAATAAAATACTATCTATTAAAAAATATCATTATTCTTATTTTTATAAATACATGAAATATTATAATATAATATGTGTCTAACTTGTATAAAATTATTTAAAATGGAATTTATTCTAATTTAAGTAATATATTATCTTAATGTAATCATAAAATTATTTTTTTACATTTCCATATATCAATTTAAACCTTTTCTTTTGGTTTAACCCCTTAGATAAACAATTTTATTCTTAACAGGGGAAATTTTTTTAAAATATTAAAGGGAAATAATTTTACATATAATGTAAATATTGGGTAATAAATGGAAAAGGTAATAATTTATAAAATTTACCACTAAATTTTTCTTCTTTAAATAATTTTATGATTTAATTTTTTTTTAATAAAATAAACAAAACATAAAATATTGTTAATTTTATTTTAGGAACTATTCACATACATTGAATTTGATGAAAATATGAAAGAAATATAATTATAAATTGAGCCTCTCACATATATATAATATTTTTTAATTATCTTATAAATTCATGTAAAATATTAACTCACCCAAAAATTTGATTTCTTTTGTTTTTAATATCATTTACCTGATTTTTATACTACTTGCACAAGCATTATGTCAATTTTGTGTAAGAATTTTAGGTAATTATTTTATCACTAAATATTAAAAAAAATATTAATATAAAAATAATTCATATTTCATATAACACTTTAAAACGAAACCTCTATTTTTTATCCCTCTTACAAAATATAAAAGATATTAAATGCAAGAAAGAGGCATTTTTTAGTGTTTCATTTACTTTAATATTATAATGGTCTAAATAAAAAACATGAAAAAAAAAGATCACGCTATTGAAATTTCGATCATTATATATGATATAGACCCATAAAATTAAATATTTTCAATTTTTAATGAATATGATGCTCTTTCACAATAGTTTGAACCTAAATTAACTAATTTTACCTTAACCGCAGAAAAAAAATTACTGTCGTTACTATTAAAATTGACCAAAATTTAAGTTTTTATTCCCAACTAATATTAATTATAATAATTATCAAATATTTAGAATATATTTTATCAAATTAAATTTTCGTATGTTTTATAATTTAATTTAATATTAAATAAAAAAAAGATAAGTAAAATGGCATTCTAAAAAAAGCCATTTAAAGTATAAAAATATTTGTATATCAAATTCCACTATAAAATGATTCAAATGAAATTAATTATATTAATTATAATATAAGAGAAAAAAATTTACTCTGAAACAACAAATAAATTGGTCTGTGAAAATTATTGAAATAAAAAATACTTGTTTATAAAAATAGAATTTCTCACTATTTATTGAAAAATAAAACCTTTTAAAAAATTATCAAAATATCACTCTAAGAAAATTTTATTTACAAATATTAAAAAAAATTATTTTGGTAAATAAAATTTACAAAACTCTCCAAAGTTAATTATAATATTCCCATAATAAAAATTAATTTTGAAAAAAAAAATATTTTAATGAATATAATAAATATACTAAATATTGATTTTTTATTTCCAAACCAATTTTCAATATATTTTTATTAATTTGGACCATTATATATATTTCATAATTGAGTAACCATTATTCATATCGTCCAATTCATTTGTATGTTATAACAGTCATAAAATAATAATATTTTATGGTTTTTTATATCTTGGTGTCCTGTGTTGTATATGCTATTGAACATAATATTATTTTAAAATATCAGGTTGTTGCACTTCTCCATAACTTCAAGGTATACCTTAGATCATAATTAGATAAAATATAAGTTGTTTCACCGTATAACCTTACAAATGACTTAATTTATATCCCGAAAAGATGATAAAAAAACCTTCTCTGATAGTAACTAATAACGCTGACCTCATAAGGTTATCAACTATAACGCAATTAATATTACAAAATTTAGATTTTATGGCTGTCCGATAATGAAATTCATAGGGATATTTTACTATTTCTATTATTGTAGGTATAATGGTCATAACATATCCTTATAAATTTTTATCTTATCATTAACTTTATAATATACCATAAACTAAGACGCATACTCTAGAATATTGATCATCATTTTTTCCAAAGAGAAATACTATTTAATATCTCAATACAACTACATAAATCTACGAATGATCGATAATGATGAGTTAAACCTTCCTCTGTTAGACATTTATTCTAGTATGGTATTATAGGGACACATAATCAGTTCCTATGCCTAAAAATTTCATCAGAATATAGGTTGAACTCAGGAACATTTATAACCATCTTTTTTAACTCCACATTCTTTCATTATGCCTCTTAAATATTAACAAAGAGATATGTTTAAACACTCATTTTCAAAAGATAATCTTTCTCACCATAATTAAAATTTCCAAGGTACATCCTTTAAAAAAACATAAATATTGGATCATTTTTTAGATAATCATATATAATATAAAATAATCTTTTAGACTCAAAGAATATGTAAAAATTTTCACTTTCCTTGGGTGGTATTTTCTTGAGAAGTTATAATCATTAACAAACTCAAACCATATTTTTCACATATTCAATTATCTATGGTTAAATATATGCTTTAAACTTTTATGATCAACATATATGTCATACCTTTCTCTATAAAGAGAGTGCATTCTTAACTAGAATGAAAATATTAGAGACACTAACTCTAAGTCATGATTCGGGAAATGTTTCTTAGGAACCTTCAAGTAGAGTAAATCATAATTTGACTCAATATCATTCTATGTGAGAACACATCACATACACATTAGTAATGCATCACTATAAATCCCAGTCCCTTCTAAGATGTTGGGTACTATGAGAAAAATCTCACTGGACAAACATCACTTCAATTCCTTGAAGGTTTCTTCACACCCATTAGTCCAAAGCAACATAACTCCCTTCCAAGTTAACAAGATGAGGGGGTTAAATATCCATGAAAAATCCTCAACAAAGTATCAATAATATACATCCAATTAATTAATAATATGGATTTCAATAATGGTGGTTTTTTGAGTCCCATGTTCAATAACATTCATATTTGATGGATCCACTCACATAAAGTCGATTGTGACTATATGACCAAAATATCAACCTCTCTATAGATAAAATTCACACTATGTAAGTTTTTCATACAAATTCACCAAGCATATAGTATTAGGTTTAATCCTCAAGTGATCTTTATGCTATTCATTTCTCGTAGAATATAAAATAATATCATTAATAAAGACAACTAACAACTAATCAAGGAAATCACTAGATACTATATTCATTAAATCCATGAAAATAGAGGGGGAATTTATAAGAAAAAATTGTATCACTAAAAATTCATAGCATCTGTACCACTAATTTATGGTTTTATTTGGTATTTTTTCACTTTTCACCCCTAATGATAATATCAATAACAAATATTAATCATGGAATAATAATGAGATCCTCGTAATTGATCAAAAAAATCATCAATACCATGTAGAGCATATTTATAATTAAATTAGATCTAGTTATGTTACTGATAATTATTTTATAGTCACATTGATCAATATTTCTTATTAAAAAACTAATATGTACACCTCAAGTAGAAAAACATGGCTGAATGAGTCCCTTATCAAAATTCTCTTATAGTTTCTTCTTCAATTATTGTAACTCAATAAATGGAATCCTATATGGAGTCTTTGAAATATGTTTAGCACTTGGTGTGAGTTATATGAAAAACATTAATTTATGATTTGGATGAATTTTTGGAAATTATTCTCAAAAAAATTCAACAAACTTTTGTAAAATATGAATATATTCAATGTTGAGTTTCTCCCCAATCATCTGATATAAATACACCATTTGATAATGAATCTAGACCGATGGAATTATTTGTAATTTCCATTGTAAATATATAATTATCCACACATTGATAGATTATCATGAGTTTGTTTAGAATATTAAAGGTGATTTTTTATTACATAAATTTATATGATATCAATATATAGAGAAATAATCAGTGGTCAGAATCACAAAAAAAATCAATAAAATCAAAGAAAATAATATTTTTGTATGAATCATTATTATAAACATTTACCTCACATCCAAAAATATGGATTGGAGGATAAGTGTTCATTAACCATAATTATCTACTCTAGTAAGTAAATTATTATAAACCCTTCATTGATATTGGATTTAATCATTGGAATAACACATTAAACCAGAAAACTTCCAAGCTACCCATAAGACATCAAGTTACATGGAAATTTTTTCATGCACGTTATTTCAATATAGAAAACATATTCCCCTTCCTTTTATTCTATCATTTTCAATATGATGGAAATTTAACTTTCCTTGGTCTATTATCATTTCCACCAGAGCTTCCATAAAATTATGATTTCCTATTATTTAATGTGTTAGGAAACTCGACTATTTTTATTTTATTAAGCATATATCATGATAAAATATTAGGCAAAATATCAAGGTTTTTCCTTCCATCTCCTATCCCAATAAGTCTTTAAATACCAAAATCCTAGTGTTATCCATCACATTCAGTGTCAACATGGTTCATTATCATTCAATCCATTGGTAGAAACCAAAAAACATAGTATTTCAAATAATAATCATTGTGGGAAATGAAGTAATCATGAAAATCATTGATATAATTTCTAAATCATGACACCTTATTTTAAATATATCATACCTTAGGTTATGAATGGTAATTATATATTCAAATCCTTAATAATAGATCTAAAATAAAATAAGAAATAACCTATCCATATTTCTCTTGTGTTTTAAACAAGTTGCATTGAAAGGGCTCATTCTACATGCACTAGAATTATTGACAAGAGATGTTCAACCAACTCTTTTCATGGTTATCACCCCTAGAGTAATCTATACTAAAACCACATCCACTTTTAGAATCTATATAGGTTTTTATTTTATTAGTAAACCCATACTCATTTCATTACTATAACTAATGATGTAATCCTATATATAGCCTTATCCTATGGCAAATCAGAAAATTTTTCTCATCCTAGTTTACAAAAGATATTAAACCTTGACTTTGATACCAAAAATAGTCACCCATAATTTTTATATATAAATATTACATCATTTTATATGAATATTGAATACATTTTATAATAATACTCTACTATGGGATATTGAGGTCTAGTGAATTTGGAAACATGGATCCAAAAAATAACTGGTATATAAGTGATCTATATCATTTCCGTTTATGTTCTTCACAACTATAAACCTTCTTAAATATAGCATACATAAAATCATTCTCTATAACCTATTTAAGAGACACATAAGAAAAGGTGACCCCATATATTTATTAAGCTTAAATATAAGAGATATCAATCGATGATCAAAGTTATACTATTAGAATCATAAGGGTATGAGAATATTATATAAATAATAAAAAATAATAAACATTAATTCATATGTCAAAATCATGAAACATTCAATAATGTTTTATATGTCATTATAAATAATATATAAGATTGTAAAATCCTAAATAATAAATTAGAATCCATGAAAAATATTATAATCATATTTAATATGTTTTTTACTTATGAGGAATCATATAAAATAATTTCCAAGGCAAATTATCACTTCCATGACTTTCATAGTGCATTGGGTTCACTTCTTATTCCCTTTTTTCCCTTAAGAAGGTTCAGTCCCAAAACTATCTTATTTGACAAAGTACATAAATAAAATGGGTTCACTCCCAATTTCAATTCTTATTATCTCAAGATATTTCCTTCTTTACCCAATACATTTTAGGGATATATTATTTTGGTCCCACTAATCACATAATGAAAACCATACATATGTCTTCACAAGTTCATAAAACATTCAATATATAATCAAAAAGTAAGTTATGGAATGGATATGGGTTTATAAAAATGTAAAAATCATAAAGATAAGCAATACAGAGAAAATAATAATTATTTTAATGTTGGATCATATCCCTAGTAAATCCTAATAAACAAAAAAAGATGTTTTATGAATAAAAATTCCATTAAAATGTTACTAGAATATTTCATGAGTAAAAAACAATTTTTAATTGAAATAAATTATTTTGGATATAAAAAATAATAAAATAGTAAGTAAAAATCTAATAGAAAGGAACCAAGGTAAAATGTAATGGAAAATTCAAATAAATCAGTTTTTATGATGTTGGATAATTTCATTCAATCATTCTATGTTAAAATAAAAATTCTTTTCAAATAATCGGTAAAAAGCATGATGAACCTTACTCAAAAAAAATGAGAAATTTAATTTAAAAAACATTATTAAAATTAAATCATGTATAAAATTTATTTTATAAATCTTTGTATAATAATAAAATCATTCATGAAAACAAATTAATGAAAATATATACTTTGAAGAAAAGATTACCGACTGAAGAGAAAGATGTGGTCATTTTTTCTTAAAAACATCCATTAGATATATTGAGTATATAATGAGATAAAAATGAATGGAAAATCAATAATATCTACAAATAAATAGTTTATAAGAAAATAAAAATACTTGGGATATATATCATAAAATTTCAGCAACATAAAATTTAAGTATAAAGAGTCTTAATAAAATTAGATTGTAATACAAAATAGTTACCTCAAGCATGTATTCCTTCGTAAGACCTCTAATATCATGTATAAAAAGTCTATTATTATTAAAATTATATACCATAACCATAATAATACCTATAATACAATGATTTTTTTACTTATAACATCTTATTATTTATTCATCAACAATATTTTATTTTCATCGTCATTATTGGTGCTTACTGCTGCGTTTTTCATGTATGTTTTCAATTAGAGTTTATAGTCTTTTAAATTTTATAATGGTACCTCCAAATATAGAATTTTATTAATGATATAAATATTATATATATTTATTATATACATATTTATAACTTTTATATAATTTAGTGGTGAAAAATGAATTTCATCACTTCATGTAGATGGTAGTTTGTACATACACACAGGTGATGTTTTCCACATTTCAAAGGATTCAATAAAATAAATATAAATATTTAATCATATTTTCAAATAATTATTTTAAAATAAATATTTTTTATAAAAAATAAATATGTCATAATAAAAAATTATGAATTTTTATGGTGGAAAATGAGTTGTATCATTACGAGCAGAAGATAGTTCACATATACAAATGAGAAAAACATTCATCTCCCATTTTATTGAGAAGAGGTTTTAAATGGTTTTCCCATCATAAAAATAATAAATAATTGTATTTATGATACATTATTAATAATGTTCTTGTGTATATGTCAATTTTAGTATAATTATAAGAATAAATTCAATTGAAAATCTTGGTTAAGATCTATATCTCTTATTAGATAGACTGTATTTTTCATACTCCTTTAGCTTTGAAGGATTTTTATTCAGAAAATACCAAACTATCTAAGATGAATTTAAGGAATATATCTATATTTCTAGTTGGAATTTTTCATTATAGAAGGCCTAACAATTCATAATTAGGGAAGGGGAGTGGTGTTATTTTATTTGTGAGGGAAGGGAAAGTCAATGAATTTCATAAAAGAATTCAATGATATAAGGTCACTTTCATTATAAAGTGCCCATATATTTTTATGGATTCAATGTTATGGTAGGATAAAGTCTAAATATATTTAAAAACACTAATTTTATAGGTTTTTATGGTGATACGGACCTAATCTTAGGCTTTAACCCCCTCGTAAACCCATTTTAACTATAACAGCGGTAAAAAAATTTATTATTTTTTTTATTCACTATGGCCAAAACAATTGAACAAAATTATTTTTATTAAATATTATGGATAAAAATATTTAATACATTCAATATTATTTAATTTTTCTAAGTTGAGTAATTTAATTTTAAATAAGAGTGTAACCAGAAATTTAAAATTGTTTTTGAAAAATGAATGTTTAAGCATAGAACTTCATTTAGATTTAATACTTCCATTGTAGAAACCATAAAAAAAATTCTATAATGTTATATTGAATATATAATCTATAAATTACAATAAAATAATTAATAAATTTATATTAAATAAATTTATTTTGATAAAATCACATTACTCACATAAAATAGTTTTAAGATAAATGTGTTCTTAAGACAAATAAATAACATACCCCAAAAAAGTATAATAATGATTTCCATGTTATTAATTTTATAATATCTAATTAAATTACCCTTATGTTACTTTAATATCAAATTAATATAATTATGATATAGTTACTTAAATAGATAATATAATTTTAAAAAAGGAATTGTATTTTCATTATTCACTGAAAATAACTCTTTTTAGATAAAAACTAAAAAAACGTATTATAATACTGAAAGGATGATTCTAAATAGTTATATTAATTTACTCAAATAAAATTTATTAAAACTGTATAAATTATTTAAAATATTTACATTGTAAAATGTGAGAAACCTCATTTTATAAGAATACATATTTTTAAAACATAGAATAACTTTACCAAAAATTTATTATTTATATTTAATTCATTAAGAAGAACATTTTCCTTATTAAAAAACATTAGATATATATTTTTTATGTTATTTATTACTATTCAACCCTACTAATTTATCATCTTGGTTAAAAAATACTATATTATGGTTCGTATAGACTTGGGGTTTCATATAGGGAAAGCTATAAAATACTTTAAGTTTAATATCAAAGAAAATATGCCTAAATTATTGTAGCATTACAAATTTAATTATTTTAAATGAAATTTTTCCAATAATTACAATTCATTGATAGTTAATTATCATTTACCATTCTTTTATTCTATCCATTGAAATGTAGAAACATTACTTTTTCATACATACAGACTACCATCTCCTTGACGTGATGAAATTCAATTCTCATCTCCAGCCTATATATCAGGTTTTGAAAGTGTATATAAATTATAAATATAATATTTATCAAATTGTTGATATTATATATTTGATGAAACCATGTACAAGGGGAATGTATAGGGATCGTTGAAAGGAATCATGGAATGAAAATAGTCGTGTCTTCACCAGAATAACAACTTTAATGATGAATTATTTACAAAGGGATAATTGAAAAATATAAAGGAATCATAAGTAGTTTTATATATAATAATATATTTATTGAATATGTTTATAATATATTTATATTTATTATATAATTTTTTTGAACAAGTGTGATGTATTATGGGACCCAAGGTAATGGTTTACTAATAGTCACATTTCTTTTTGATATTGGCTGCATTAAATTTTCATTGAGGGAAATTATATGATAGCTATCTTTTAAAACCCATATATTTTACTATACTCTTGTTATTTATATTTTTAGATTTTTTTTAACAATATAATCTCTTTGATACTCAAAATTATCAAGAAATATATTTAAGAAAATATAACCTTATTTTTTATTTCTAGGTCGAAAATATTTCTCATCTATGTTCCTCATGTTTAAAATATTTTATTAAAGTATTTATATAAAATTTAGTTTTTTAACATTTTTATTTTTACAACCTTTGAATTTATTTTTAAATGATAAAGAGTATTATTTTGAATGTTTTCCATATGAATCTCTATAGTATTTTTACAAAAGTTTAATAATAAGGGTCTCTTTTAATGTATATATCCTGAATAGATTTCCTACTTTCATTCACATACTTCACTACAAAAAATTTATCACAATATTAAAAAGGTTTAAAAATAAAATACAATTCACAATTGAATGTAAATTATACTTTTAAATGTTACTAAAAGTAAAATTGATTTTTTTCTCTTGATTTTTAATGTGTATTTTAAATTATTTTATAAAAGAGATTTTTCAACTTTGTCAACATCCTTTATAGATTTTCATGCTTCACTGGGAAAATAATTTTTTGATAAAACCCACATCAGTTTTGAGGATGGATTATTTTTATGATATTTTATGGATGATTCCAGGAAACCTATTATTTTTTCATTGGTTAATTATGTTATGATGAAATATTTAGGAAACTAGTTTCTTTTCCATGACTTATGTTATAATGATTTTTTTATACTCTTATAAAAAAATTATAAACTATTTTAATTGTGTTGTTTTTAGGATCATAATTATATAACTCTCCAATGAATTTGTTAAATATTGATATCTCAAGGGATAATATAAACTATAAAAGGTAGTGAACCCAGATTAGTCAGGGACTTTTTCTACTGTGATAGTATTAGTAGTGATCTTTGACTATATAAACGATTTAATAAGGAGTGAACCCAATCCACTATGGGATATTTTTCCATATTATAGGGATTAAAAATATCATAGACTAAGGAAATTATTTTCTATGCTAATTTTTATTACAATAACATATTAATTATGTGTATGATATATTTTCATGTCTCGTGATTAAGTGTTGACTATCCTACACTATTATGAGTTTTGTATTTTATTATGACAAATACTTATCCCGTGACTCATGATTAATAATATTTTAATTATTAGGTAGTACTATTGTATGTTATTATGAATTTATCATACCCTATTGTAATCTTATGATAACTTGTGATAATTTATTGATATATCATATTTTAACACTTAGTGATCTTCTGAGCTCACCCTTTATTATGTTTATATTTCCCCGAGTTATTAATTAAAGTTTTAAATAGGGTATAACTATCAGTGGTAATTTGTGAGAATAGTTTTATTTGATATGGTTATTATCTTTCATAAAATAAGATAATTATGTATCTAGCTTCCAAATACACTAAACCATATTTTCTTGGGGTTTGTATTTTTTTTAGATGTATGGAATATTTTTCTAAAATGGTGTAATAATATTTTACATATTTCTTGGTCTCCCTTAAGGTGTGATGAGAGGAATGTTCTCAAGGGTTCAGTACTCCACTGGAAATGTGAAGGTGATAGTTCATGGGCCCTGTTTAGGGTTTCCAAAGTTTAAAACTCCCCCATATTCATGGTATGGGTTCCCTTTATAGTTTCAACTTGGAGTTGGTACTCCATTACACTTCATAATTTACTAATTCTCAATAATATTAATAGAGGTTATTACTCCCATTATCGATGTTTTGGGAGTCATCTATGTAGGATTCCTCTACTTATAGATTCATCTAGTCAATATTTTAATCACCTTATTTAATTATGAGTGAGCATTTTATCAAGGATTCAATTATCCCCTGATCAATAATTATATTGGTTAATAATGGTTCCCCCAACATGGTATTTGTCGTTATGTTACTATGTTTATTTTTTTTGTAAGTTGGATTCTTATGATATATAGGGAGACTGATTATTTTTTTGAATATTGAAGATTTTTTAGGGGGACTCTGTTTCCCCAGTTCTATGACTTGACAAAATGTCTATGGTTAAATGTTTCTTTGTGATCTTCTTCATTGAGTGGATTATCCCCTACCTTTATGGTTTATTAATAATTTTCTCCTATTTTACTTATTAATTCGTATTTTTAATGGAATCCTACTTTGTTTGTATATTCTCACACATGTGTGTAAATTTTTATTTAATGTGTCATGTCTGATTAAGATGACAGATAGTTTAGTGGTGGTTTTGGTGGGGATAGTGTTGGTGGAGTGAAAGCTTAGTCATTATCAGATGTAAAATTGGAGGCTGGAATAATAATTCATGTGATATTAGGTATATATCCCTTTAACGTGGTTGTTTTAGGTTTCTAAACATTTGGGTTTGTGGGGTTTTTATTTTTCCTCTTTTTAATTTATTATTAATGCAATCTTTTTATGTTGAGGATCTTACTATTTGCTTCTAGAATTATATGTAGTAGTTTGTTTTTATTTTCTAGCATGTATTGTTATATGATATGTATATATGTCTGTTTATATACTATTTTACTCATTTAAGGCCTCCCAGCATGTGTGATATTCCTTCTCAGTGTTATTTTCTAGCCCTCATCCTTTTTAAGGTAGGCTTGGGGTGGCATACTAACTTAATTTTGACCTAGGTGGGGTATCGATGGGTTGGGTCATATTTTTGTGGAATCAAATAAGGTTTATCTTATATACGTAATTTAGTGTAAAATATCTATGTGTATTTATTTAAGAACATAACTAATTGGTTCCAATGGGTTTTGGGACTATGTTTCAAGCCAGGGAACCCATTTTTTATGTGTTAGACTACATATCCATTCACCAAGACACTGATAAACTGGTTTTTGATTTATAATTAAAAACCACCGGTTATAGGGAAACAATAAATGGTACACACATCGTATACATATTGGTTGGTTATTTTAATGTCCTTTTGAGTTGGCTATCTGTTTATGGATAAATGAAAATGGTTCATCTTTCCAAACAATAATATTTATCCATTCAGAAAAAAAGTTTGGATCTCATAGTATGGTTAGGACAAGATCACACTGCCGATTGGGAATATTTTATCTAGTGATCTAAGTGACACACTTTCCATCTTTGGAATAAATCATGAGATTTCCACACTAGCTATGTAGGGAGAGATTACATTATCCATAATGTAGTGATTAGACCAACAACCTATATCACAGGCTGGAATCCCACTACCTAGTAAATATAGAATGATTCCAATGGGGTAGGATGTGTTTAGCCATATGAAAAGTGCACTTCATGAATTTTAGTGTAAATCAAAAACATGGTTTATAGGTTATTTTAATACTCATGTAGTGGAGGACTATGCTGAGATAGTGATTTGGGTGTTTCACCATGATTGGAAACCCCATGATCATATGGTGGTGCTAGAATATAGCATTATATATTCAATAGAAATTCACTAGAGTACTCTAGAAATCTAAAATAATGATTAAAAACTCTACCATTTAAAGATCCAATTAAACACTTTTGTGAGGACTACTATATTTCTATTATTATTTCGGAGTTCATCTAGGCCTTTTGGGTCCTTTGGGATGATATTATATACATTTCAATGTATGTGGAATGGTTTACTAGCCTCATAAGGTTCTAACTTGATATAATTATTGATTGATTCCATCGTGGGGGAATTTTATAATCATATTTATATAGAGAACATATTTGGAATTATTCCACTTGAATCCATACTTATGTTGGGTTCTAGGGTTTTCTTTGGTGAATGTTAAATTTTTAGTAGAGATTTATAATGTAGTTAGAGAAAATTCCAGTAATCCAGAGGTCGGGCCATAATATGTGGGTAACCATTGATAAGAATGGGGGTTTGACATGGGATATATACCCATAATTAATCCCATTAGTGAAGTTCAGCACCATATAAGTCATATAGAAGTTCATCCATCCATAAACTTTATTTTTCTTTGACTATATAGGATGAGAAGATTGATTATCTTGAGAGTTTGCAAGAATTTATTTAAGAGAACCAATAATATAAAAATATCATGATGTTTCAAATATGGATTTTAGTGGTAGACTTATTGAGTTATATCATATCCTAAGGAAGAGTATTTATGGCCCCTGTGAAGATCATTGAAGTATTTTCTTGGAGGAAACCCTAGAGTGTGGTTGAGGTCTATAGTTTTCTATTGTATGTAGGATACTATATAATATTCACGGTATAAGTCTTCCATATTGAAACTTCAAGTAATTACCTTTTCCAAAAGAGAAATAGCTTCATTTTCTCTATGTTATTTAAGATATAATTTGTGAAGATAAATCTGATGTTTATGAGTTTTTAATTTTTTAGGATTTTAGAGGAAGGAGTTGAGTGCAGGTGTCCTGTGATTCCTCAGAATATGGATTGGTTTTGTGCTAATGTAGATGTCAAAAGTGGTAGTTTATAGTTATATAGAGTTTATAAATCTTGTTAATAACTAAGAGACTCATGATTTTAGACTCATGAAAAAAAAATTCATTGAATACACAGAGATATTATCATCTGCTATCCTAGATATTTGAGGAAGGTAAACTACAATCGGGGTGTATTATTGTATAAAAAATATATATATATAATATTTTTGTCCATATCAAGTTCTAAAACACTAAAAAATTATATTTTTAAAACCCCATATAATATTAGAGTAATAATGTATAAATGTCGTTGAAATTAAATCCACTTAAATTTTAATAACTTTAAATAAATAAAATTTACATAATATAAATATTAATAATAAAACACATGAAAAACTTGGGGAAATTAAAATGACATGGAGTGCTTGTTAGGAAATAAGTAAACCCATTAATTTATATTATAAATTCTCACTTTTACCAATGTTAAAGTAAAATCCTTAAACATAATTCATGGTATACCAATTCAAAACCTTAAAATTTCCTCAACTACAAACCATCGATATGTGTCTCTATCTTCCTATCCCTGAAGACAATGACTATAAACTCAAAAAAATAAATTTTTTCTTTCAAAATAATTACCCATGATTATGTGACCCAAAACTATAAGAATAAATATTACATCATTTTAGATGAATATCCAATAAATCTCATCATAACACACCCATAAGGATATTAAACGTTTAATAGGGGTGGATAAAAGATACATAATCCACTCATTTAATAAAATATCTTCAACAGTTCCCTAAATGTTATTGTTTATTATTACCCTTATTATATAAATCGTACTTAAACACATTCTTCATGACATAGGGTAAATGAAATCAGAATAAAATATGAGGTTAAATTCTTATTAAGTACAAACATATTTTATATCAATCGATGATCATAAGTGATAATTATCATAAGGGTGTGAGAAAAAAATCATAACTTTAAAAATTCCTTCCCAATCAATTAAAAATCATTCATAATGAATCATAGCATAAGGTTTTTCATTAAAAAACACATAGTTCATAAGAGTGTGTAATCACCAATAATCTTCATGATCTATTAAAATATTTCATAATTATAATATATAAGTATGTAGGGTACACAAAAGAACACAAAATTATTGCCTTAGTTAATTATCACTGTTAAAAATATCACAGTTGATTGGGATCACTCCTCATTCCATCGTTTCCTTATCCAAGGTTCACTCCAAAGACCATCATAGTTGAAAAATAAAATATCCAAGTAGATTTAATCCCCATTCCATATTACATTATATTCTGTAATTTCAATATTTACCGAATACATTAGAGGTCTATATAACTATGATTCCTCCCATCACACAACTAAAACCATACATATGTGTTCCACAATATTATAAAACATTTATCAATTCATCATATTATAACCTATGGAAAGAAAATAGGTTGCATAAAAATTCCATCTTTTCATCAAAATATAACTCATGGAAAATAAATAGATTATATAAAAACTTAATAATTTTAACATAGAATAAACAACGAAAAATAATTATGTTTCATAAATATTTGAACATAACTCAATTAAACCATGGTAAAAAAACATTCACATATAATTACACTTAAATAATCATCATCATAAGTCATTCCAAGAATGGAATTGGATGATATCTTAATATAATATCCCCATTTAAGCATACAAATCCTTAAATGATGTTTACTTAGATGAAAATAATTTTAAAATATCATTCAAAATTTTCTTGGAAAACCTGACAAAAATATCCATTTGACAAAATTTTAATTAAAAAGTCCCATAATATTATGAAAAATAACTCCCTTGAAAATAAACATGGAAACTTTTCAATGAAGCTTCAATGAACGTAAGAGTCATGGTGTTGTATAAAATCTCTTAATTCAATATACATTAAAATAGAACATTCTATTCACCATTTTATATAAATTCAAAAAAAACATTTTCATAAGAAAACATACTTAAAAATATTAATTTTAAATTATTTTAAATAAATTAAAAATTATTAAAAATTAACTTTATAAAACATTTTATGATAATGTATACAAATATATAAAACAAATTTTAATATTATGGAACAGGTAGAAAAATTTCATTAGCCTAAGAGAAAATAAGGTTTTATTTTATTTAAAAATAATTTCTAATTATTTTAAGTAACAAAGATAAAAAAATGGCACCAAAACATAATAATTAAAAAAATAGATTCAAATGAATTATAATGGCTTTAAAAAATAAAAACATATTATTTCCCTCAACATAAATTTAGAATAGATAATCCCAAAAAGAAATATGGTTTTACAAAAACCCTTACCACATTGGTAGATTTTACATCATATCCCCCATGAATGAAATAACGTCAAATGGAAAATCAAATAGAATGAATTTAAATTATTTCATGATATATCATACCAAAAGGGAATATATAAACAATGTGAAAGAAACAAGTTTTGAATATAGTATAAGCCTCATCGGAAAAAGTGGGATGAGAAACCCATACCTCACGTATCATTTTTGATATGTTCACATTAAAATTTCCTATAAAATTAATATAGATTTTAGATAAATATTTTCCAGTACCATAATAAGACAAATCAAAACATATATGATTTACACATAAAATCTTTTCACTTATTAATTATAAATTCTTCATTAAAATCATTACATCAAATGGTAACTACATTTTTTCATGAATGTTCCAGTTCTGCAGTCTCAGTCATTGTATATTGATCACAGGTCCATAATATCAATAATTTTAATATTTTCATGATTATAATATATAATCATTATATATTATTTTATAAATATTTATAAAATGTAGTGATAAAAATGAATTACATCACCCTGTAGATATTACAGCCCATATGTATGCATCAGTGATAAATCACATTCTCAATGGATAGAATGAAAGACAAAAATCATAAAAAATAAACTCTGAAAAAATATAATAATTTAATAAATATATTTAATATTCATTAAATTCATCATTATTACAATCAATGTTAATATTTGATCAAAAATGAAAGACATGTCATGTAGTCCACATGTACGCACGAGCGATGTTTTATTTTCTAATAAGATGAACAGAATATGGATAATGGTCGTTCAAACATTATAATAAAAATTTAGTATAATTAAGGAGTTAAGTTAATTATTTTATAATAGATACCAAATAATGAAAGGATTCTAAATAAAAAATAAAATTTAAAATATTCTTATAAGATTTATACCACTTTGTTGAGAATCCTCTATTATCTAACACTTTAAGCCTCGAAAGGATGGTGTATTTGTTATAGAAAAATATCTATGACATGAGGATGGAATCTGGGATGGTATTAGGTTAGGTCTTTATTGAGATAAAATGAAAACTCAACCATATGTAAATAATGGTGTATATTCTCCACCATAACTCCTTCACATGGCCAAATTGAATATTTTTAGGAATTTTAAATCATTTAATAATAACTTATTTTACATACGATACCATTAATTCCATTTTCAGAAATATTCACATAGTTTGAATAAAAAACATACAATATAAAAATTGAATTATTATAAAGAAATAAAAGGTCACTAATATGTTACATTTATCTATTAATTCTGTGAAATGTTGTAATTCAACCAAATCAAATGACGTAAAAATATTTTTGAAATTATTTATCTTATTTTTTCTATTATTCGATCATGTATTGTGTCTCTCTTATGTAATTATTTAATATAAATATTTAGTGACTAAAAATTAAAAATAAATTTCCATGATAAAAACGATTACTTCATATTTTAAATAACCATTTTTTACCAAACACAGCTTCCTTTTATCTATATGAAAAAATTGAGACATTAAAATAAAGAGAGTGATATATTGTATTAATTCTTGACATAAAATTATATTAAATTAATTATCAATGGAAAGTGAAAATAAACTCTCAGACCTTTTAAAAGAGGATTCTTATGTTCAAAAAGAACATATAAAATGATATAAAAGAAATTTTTTTAGAGATTTTTAGGTCATATCTCCTAGTTTTACAAATGCTTAAACCTTACTAAGATGGTGAATAATTACCATGGTAACAAATTATTATGAAAAAACATAAATGGGGTTATTTTCCATATTTGAACCACTCGATTCACAAAATAAAATATATTTTTTAAAGATAAAATATCTTTAATTTTAGCAAATCCATTTTAAAATAAACATTAAGAATACACAAAAAACTTTTTTTTGAAAAAAATTATTTTAAATTATAAAACATGATTTCTTCTTATACTATTACTAGTATAAAACATTAGATTAAGGTTAAAAAATTTAATTGAATATATAATATATATATTTAATTAAAATAATTTATAAATTGTGATTAATTTAATTGATTGAGATAAACACATTTGGTGTATAAAAATAGTTTTTTTAGAAAAATACATCTCTTTTTTAATTTCAATTTCATTTTTCAAGAGATAACCATAGAATTTATTTTATAGGACTGAAAATAAAAAAAATTAATACAATTAGTCTTATTCATTATCTCCAATACAATGGCTATGTGATAATTGTCATATTACATAATAATAATATAATGTTTTATTATTGTTTGTTTACATGTTTAGCATGTAAAGAATGATATAAATGAAAATAAATATATTTAAAGAAAAATATATCATAATATCTCAAGGTTTTACATTCTTCCACCTTATAAGAATTTCACCATTGAAATTATGTCCCTGTGATATAAGAAATTGAGGTTACATCCACCACATCACATACTCAGGTTTCCTCATAGATTCTTTAAATTTAGGCTTTCACCACAGAATATTGACTTGGTGAGTGGTATCATGACCCCCTACCTATAAGGATAACCATCCTGGGATGTTAGTGATGAAAATTAGATAATAAGCCCCATGTCCCACCTCTAATAGGTCCCTGTTTGGTGACTACCACCATGGGTAAAAATATCTTAAAATATGGGAGGCATTACACCTAATAACAAAAAAAGATTGGGGGGTAGGAGGAATCAACCTTAAAAAACTCTATGAGTTATTATAAAATAAATCCAAACCATACCGTAATGCATGTATAAAGAAAAACATTACATATACAAATCTCCAAATAAAAGACCAAAAGAATAAAATCTAAAGCAGTGAAATAGAAATTGTCCCAAAGGTCCAAACTAGAAATGTCCATCACGGTCCACAATGTCTTCATGGAATCCTGAAACAAGTTTTGCATACATAGGGTGAACCTACATGTTTACTTACTAAGAAAAACCAAAGTCTATCATACACATCTTAAAGGATCATGCTAATTTACTCGTGAGAAAATAAAAAAACCAAAGAGCACCTATAATTTTATACTAACCATACTAACCTCAACAAGGAATGCTCTCCAAATAAATAAATCCATGTAATGTAATTTAATGTAAATCGCATTGATGATAGGGTTCCCTAGACTAATTTCCCACAGAATAGATACTCTCACTCCCCAACAGAAAGCATCATAGTTCTCCCACCTCTTCTGAATATACCAAATCATATCATGTCCACTCAAACCTGGGCCTCATAATACACCCCTCACATACACACCTCATCCTCCCAACACATCTAACCCGCACACACCTGGGCCTCACAACACATCCCTCCCCCACACAATTGGTCCTTACAACATAGCACATCACATACAATATCATCACATATCATCACATGTCATCTCAAATACACCTGGGAAATCACATCACAACTCATCCTGGAAATATGTGGGGCCCCACATCACAGATCATCTATAAGACACCTCAGACACCACATCACAACTCATCCAGAAGACACCTACGATACCACATCTCATAATTTAATGCACTAACATACTTCGAGACATCATTGTATGTTAAATTCATACCTCACCAGCAAAAGGGAGTAGAGAAGATCAGGTGGCCATTCATCCATCCTCCCACCGGGATGTTCGGGAATGACACCCTCCCCCATGATGTTGGGGGTGTTCATCACATAGTGATAAACAATTTTGGGGTGTGTATTGGAATAAAAATAATGTATGGTGCATATAATTTAATATTTATAGCATACAAACCCATCATATGGGTTTATAAAAATAACTAACCATCTCACAAATTCCACAAAATCTTTGCCAACTCTAAATTCATAAAAACACACAAAAAAAACACAATCCACAATTCATTTTCAATCCTTAAGAGATATTCTATATTTTCATTTTTATCAATAATTTTTACCTTTTCATCAGCATTAATTTTTTTAATCAAAATTCCTTAAAAACCCCATTTCATTTAAAAAGATATCTTATTTCAAATTTCCAATTCATTTTAAATATATATAAATTAATCTGTTAATAAACACAATGTATCATTGATTTCCTCAATAGAATGCACATTTTAAATTATAAACATGTAGTATTAACTCCATTAATACTTGGGTAGATATAAAACACCAACCACACATCATAAAGACTATACCACAACCCAATTTCCACATCCACATCAGTTTACGGCCACATCATGTTTCAAACCCCCACTCAATAAAACATTTCATCCACTACCCCCACATATCACAAAACAATCATATTCCATCCATCATATCACCAAATCCAACCCACGTTATATGATCATATCCAAAAACATGTTACAACACAAAATAGAGAAAACAATACTTTCATATTTAGCATGACATCCCTTATTCAATTCTAAGCCTTTATTTAAGGGTGTTATCATAGAAGCTTATAAGATCCTGGATAATTGATTTATTTAATCCAGATGTATTTGGTTTAAAGAAATAGTTAATAAATCACATTAATATCCACATAACGTTATTGCTTTCCATAACCTATAATTTTTTTCAAAAATAAGGGTCCCCAATAGCGATGATTTTTAGTTAGTATTTAGCACATACAATTCATAACGTCAATAAAAATATCAATAAAACAGTACGATCATACACCACATTCCACTATCCCTTGAAATTCAATATAAACTAATTCTTTATCTTTATTAATCCATTTACAACCATGTCCACAATAATTAATAGTAATAAACCCATTCTACATGACACACATAAGAATAAACAGTGGAAAACCCTACTGGGAAATAAGAATCCTTTTTTCTAGATTTGTTGTAAAAAAATAGGTTGTGTGTATAGGATAAAACTGCTTTAGGGGGGCTTGAAAAAACTACATAACCTCATTCTAGGACTCCTATAGGAATAATAATTGGGTACATCCAGTCTCAAGAGAAATAAATGCCAAATGAGGATATAAATGATCTTTTCTCTAAAAATATTTGATCTTGAATGTTCAAGATTAGACATGGTTTGTAATTTCTATTAAAGTATGATCTCAAAAAACCATGTGGTTTGACCATTTTAAAGTCTTCTGATTTTTATAAAATCCATAATATAATTTATAGCCCTAAAACATATTCAAAAACAATTAAATATGTTATTAAAATATTTTTACATCAATAAAGACAATGAATGGGAAGAACTGGAAAAAAAATTAACTATTAGAAGAGTCTCATCGTTGGGAATGTCTATATATTGGAATGTATCACTGTTGAAATGTCTCGCCATTGGAAATATCTCACCGTTGGAAACATATCACTATTTCAATGTATCATTATTGTAATTTCACAACATTTGAAATTTCTCACCATTGAAAATGTTTAACATTCGTGAAAGCCTCACTGATAGAAATATCTCACTATTAGAATTTATCACCATTGGAATGTCTCACCATTGGAAATGTATCACTATTGGTATGTCTAACCATTGTAAACGTATCTTCATTGGAAATGTCTCACCAATGGAAATGTCTCAATGGTGAAATTGTCTTTTTATTGGAATGTCTCACTATTGGAAATGTCTCTCCATTAAAATGTCTTACCATTGAAAATGTATCACCATTTTAAGGAATCATATGTCCCAAAAACACCTTGGACTTCCCCCCAAACATATCAAACCACATATTTTTTAAAACTTAATGGACCATAAATTCTAGTCCATTGCATCAGATACCTCTCAAAATATTCTTGACCACGATAATTCAAAACCAACCTAGAGTAAAGATACATTTTAGGGATTCAATTTCATCTACAACACCCCCATAAACTAAACCTGTTATCCCAAACTCCCATAACATCTAAACAAACATAACTTAACAAAAATATAGGAATCATTTAGAACACCCTATAATGATAAGTAAGGTCGTAGAATTATATATTCCTTCACATTATATACATATCAAACAAATATTCATACTTTAGGAACAAAAAAATCGAGGAATGAAAGAGAGTTATGGTTTGAAAAATAATATCTTGTGATACCTCTCAATGATCTTGAAATTTTTGGGGCACAATAGCCACTCTAAAACAAGCACTTGGGGAAGATTCCTCTCAAACAAGGACACAGTCACATATATAGGTATAAAAAGTCCCATGTGAAATTTATAACAATCAGTTAACAATATTAACACCATGGAATGGAACACATTCCAAAAAATTCTCAACATTGTTTTAAAAAGAAAGATTATATTTTAGATAAAATACATTATAATACCTTTTTACATCATCTACACAAATTATACATGACATTTTATGAATTTCTATACTATAATTATCCTAGTTTCTTATTATATAAAATTAAATCCAAAAACATTAAAACGTGGCATGCTTAATATATCATGAAGGATGAATATTATCATTCTTTCGTATCAATTTATTAACAACATAGATAGGTTACTTATGAAATTTTATTAATTCACATCAGTTAAAGAGTTTAAAAGTTGATCATGATTTATAAAATGATCTACTACTTTCTATAAATGTATATCATCATTTATTTTTGAATCATGCTAAGTTTAAAAACATTATTATTAAATCATTTACATGAAAACTCTAAAAACTTATTAGGCTAAGAAAAATACCTTAGGCCTAAACCAATTTTTGAATCATTTTTATAGAATGGATTATATTAAAATACCCTTTGTGAAAAATATTTCAAAAAATTTTGTAAAACCACTTTTCTTCATCAAGTTTCTCAAGAACACTTACATAAATTGGAAGGGTTGATGCTTTTAAAAAATTATTATGTTCTACTAATAGAACACTATAATTCTCTTTACCAAGATAATGTTAATAGAATTTAACATAAAATTTAGAAAACATGAATTAAAAATAGAGTGAATCACAAATATGAAATGAGTTTTAAACGTAGTAGCTTATGAAAGTTTAAATTTTTCTATTTTTTTATCAAAACATTAATTATGAGAAATATACTTATGCAGAAATAGAAAGGTATTAAATATTTCAAATTTATATTTTTAACAGTTTCATTTCATTACTTGAAGGAGGTTCAAATAAAATTCCTCTACCAACATGAAATATTATATTAATAAATATATACAAACCATATGAGCAGAAATAAAAGTAACCCATCCACCACACCATGATATTGTCTTCTTTGGGTGGCACTGACTCACCCACGTGGTTTGGAAATGTGTCATTATATAATTTATCTTGATGCAATGAAATATTTGTCCTCTCTTCATATGTTTAAGTTCATAACATGTGACATCAATATAAGATCAAACACAAAAAATTAAATCATAATGGTGGTATTCAAACATTCTTATCACTTCCTTTATAAAATGATTTTGGCATGGGAGGCAGGTCCATATTTATTGATTTCAATATTTCCATAATAAATAGTTTATTTTATATCCTCCATTAAGTGATTACACTTTTTATTAGAGGTGAGGGATTATATCAATATAAACATATCACAAAAAAACAAAGAAAAATACATATTACCAAAAAATAACACACATCTCAACCACTACATATCACTACCACTGTACAACCCAACCACCAAGAAAACATATTATCCAACCAAAATGGTCACTATATATTCTGTAAAGACTCATCACTACCCAACCATACCATCGACACAAAACAAAAAATTTCTCATAAACTCATTATCCACCTAAACCTCCATATTTTCCCAATAAACAATCACTACTATCATCACACATAAATCCCCAAGCACACAAATGGAGGAATTGTCTCGCACACATTGAGATATTATCCGCGTTGGGAATCACTGACTCACCCTCATGTTTTTAATAGAATCAAAGAATTATGTGTATCGGTTATGGATAAATATTCCCCATCTTTTTAAACTTTATGTTTAGTAAACCACATGTCACATAACAAATCACAACAAAAATAATCACACATAGCAGCAACACAGAGCATATTTCATAATTGTTATGGGGTCTATATTACATCATCTCATTATTTATCATGAGTAATTTCACAAAATTTTAAATTTCTCATGTGGAATAAATTCATTATCCATATATAAGTGAATATAATTTTAATACATGTTGAGTTAAAACAAGAATTCATATAAGGAGACTCATTATATACAACAATCGCAGCATAATAAGGTTTCCAACAACTGTTATATATAGTAGGGCATTTCAACACATCAATGCAATGATAACAATGAAACACGACTCGTTATTCAAAGATTATTACTTTTGAAATATTATTAATTTCATTTTAAATTGTTATAACATGTGTCTAAGTTAAAGATAAAACTATACACATGTCATATCACACGACATGTTTAATATTCATAAAACTTCACTATAGGTTTATTTTATTACCATGGAAAAACACTTCCAAATTCATTTAAAAAAATTACACATGATATATACGTGTGTTTGATTCAAATTATAATTTTAATAAACAATATTAAATAATAATCACTAAAGTAAACCATTCCTTCTGACAATAAAATTAAAACAACACATGTTTTATTACTACATTTCATAATTATTAATTATAAAACTAAAATTTATTTAATGATTTCATGGATCAGGAAAAAAATATTTCTGAAGAAAAAATTAAGACTAAACATGTTGTATTAATATATTTCATGCTTTATCATGATAATATACTCTATTACATACACAAAATTTGTATAGAATCATCATAATAAAACATGATTTCATAATCCTTAAATTAAAACTGCATTAGTTGTATTACTATATTTTATGATTTATCATTCTCAGTATAAAAATTATTTTATCATTTCATAGTTCAAGAAACCAGTCTTATATACTATAATAATGACTAGATTATTCTACTTACATACTTAAATGTAACATATTAAACATGATAAATATAAACATATCCTATTCTATAATTTCTCTAGTTACCATAAAAATCATTTCAAATTTAGACATGCTTCCCATAAAAATTAATCAATAATTAACATGTGATGTAATGTTATTTTCATAATTAAAAATGATTACCATTCATGAACAAATATGTTTAAACAATTAAATAGTCCTAATTCTCAAGAAATTTCCATAAAGCATGAATATCATTTTCTTAAATTTATATATAAATTTCATAAGGATTTCTACCCTACCATGTGCTTACAACATATTGTTATATCAATACTATAAAAATGTTATCAAGAGAAATTATGGAGCAACTTATTCTGGCCTTGGTTTCCAAATTTAAAGGAATTTTCAATAATTAGGAAGGGAAATGTCAATAATCTTATAATTTAAATTTCTAAATCCATATTTTACAAAAAATTCAACAACACATTCTTATAATAAATTACAATGAAAAGAAATAAAAGAAATGTTAACTAACAATGAAGCTTGAATACTTATAACCATGGTCTGAAAATATTATATTTTATCATTCCACTGTGAAGTATACTTCAAAGTTACAAGCTTCATAAGGGTTTTGAGAATTTAAACAATTGATCAAAACCAAATAAACTAATCCCGATTTTCTAACAATTTAAAACATTATAAAAACATTATGGAATGTTATACAATTATAAAAAATGATGAAAACCAAAATTTATAAAAAATAATTCTATAAAAGGAAGGAAAATGACACATTAAAACCTCAAGAAGGTTTCAAACAAGAAATTCTATCGATTTAACAATCGTATAACTCTTTCCATTTGGTTATATTAATAATTCAGAAAACATTAAGAATTAATTAAATATAATATCCTAAGATAAATTTAAAGAAGAAAGTATAAAATGTCATGATTAATTTTATTTATTTTAACATCACAACATCAACCAACTAAAATAAAAACACAAATCACCACGATTCATGGACCCTTACACAGTCACGACCCTACAAGTAGTGCTACCTCACTTGGGCTCTTAGTTGGCTTAAAGTCCTTGCATCAGATCACAAGGGTCCCTAAAATCCTGGATCTTGATGGTATTCACTGGCCTATATCACACACCAATATCATCTGACATTGTTTTCATAAAATCCCATACATTCATAACTCTCCCAAACATCAAACCCCACCCTATCTATCAAACATTAAATCTGATACCATTCTGTCATGACCCCCTCCCTCTAAGGATACCCCTAATAGGATGTAAATGAAGAAATAGATATAATGACCCCCGAGTCACACCTCCAGTAGGAACTATATTGTATATAATAAATGATGGAATAAATATATCACAATATTGGAGGTATTACCCTTTATAAGAAAACAATATTAGGATATATGAGGAATAAATTCCAAATAAATTAGAAAATATTATAAAATAAAGCCAAACCATCCCACAATTAATATATAAATAGAAATTGGTATATATAAAAGTCTCTAAATGAAATACCGAAAGAATAAAAGATAAGACAGTGACACAGCAACAGCTCCAAAGGTCTGAACTAGAAATTTCCATCACGGTCAACCAATTACTCATACAAACCTAAAAATAGTTTTTACATACATAGTCTAAGCATAGAGGTTTAGACAGTAGGAAGAACCTAAGTATCTTGTCCACATATTAAAGGATTATAATAATTCACTTGTGAGAAAAAAAGCAGAACCAAACAAAACCTATAAGGTTGTAATAACCATTTGAACCCCACCAAGTCTTTCTCACCAAAAAATGAAAACCAACTAAAATAATATAATTTATTGCACATCGATTGTAGGTTACCTTACACCACTTTCCCACTGATTAATCATTCCCACACCCTAATATAAAACATCCTAGAGATATCACCTCTTATGAATATACAATATCACATCCAACCCACACACACCTTGGCCTCACAAAACATCATACCCACACACAACTTGGACTCACAACACATCCCACCTACACACACATGTGATACACAATCCAGCATATCAAATCACCACCACATTATATTTTATTTCATTAATATTATATTGATAACCCAAAATAGAAGGACACCCAGAAAATAAAAGTAAATAAAGAACAACTCACATCTGAATAGTCGTTGGGAACCAAAGGCTCTGGGTGGCCTAAAATAGTGTAAACCAATTCCATAACCTTTGATCAGGTAGATGCACTCCAAGGAAAGGGACCAAAAACAATAGAAAATAAAATGAGGATTTTTAGTATCTCCCCTTTAATCCAAAAAGTTAGGTACCTTTTTGCCTTTTCACCATGTGTGTAGAAGGTTCACACCATTAGAAAAATTCTTAAGACGTTTTTGGATGAGATAATTGATGTAACAAGTATCTTAGTTCTTTTATTGAAGAGAGTTTCAATCACCATTGATTCCAATTCAATGAACGACATAGATATGTTGCAGATGTGAAAAATATAGAACCCATTATAGATAGCATTGGCCTCACTAATGATCAAATTGATGCTGCTAAAAAATCTCCTGAAGGCCAAGACAATCAATCTAGACTTGTCTTTAATGACACTTCCTCTGCACATAAGACCAATATTACTCAAACCATCCATGTAAATCATGAATCCTTAGTCTAGAGGTTTCTAAAAGATCCATCTACCATGTCACATTAGAGTATGGATAAAACCCATACTGATCAACATGACCCACCTGAAGGAACTACATGAGTACCAATGTTTCTCCATCTAGTACAATTCTACCTTAAGGCTCCAGGAATGGATCTGAATAAAAATAAATTATAAACAGACACCCTCAGTGAAATATTTCTTCCAAGGATTCCAAATGTACTAGAAACCTGATGCCCCAATAGTCTCCCTCACATTGAGCTCCTGAGTATCCCAATTAATTCCCTAAAACTCATTCTTTAAAAAATAACATCTTCATTGGAATGACTTTCAGGACCCATAACATCTCCAATGAATCTCCACACTGTAGAATCCCAATCTCTCTCAGAGAAGAGATCAACAATATATTCTTCTTTTACATTGCAACAACACCATAATTTGGAATCTAAGATGATCCCCTTTTTTAACTATATCATCTATTGGAATGATAATGTTCATAATATTCCAGATGAGGAAGTTATATTTGATAGTTATATCCTTACACTAGAAAATATTCCCACCATTTTTGTTCCCAATGATTCCCTGTAATATGTACCTCTAGGCATTGGCCTAAAAGTCACCTGTATACGAACCAGTGAAGACCAGACGGTCTCTATTCTATGAGTTTTCAATTAAATCAAAGATCACACGTAGATGTTGGTTAAGTGTAGCATCCATAAATTTGGAATTATAACTCACCTGAGAAAAGGAGAAGTTCATGGTAGGGTATAACAAGAACCCTTAAACGTCACCAGACCAGTGATAAAACTAATACTTAATATATCTATTCCAAATGATCTACTCAGAGTGGAGGGTAAGAAAGGGAATGTTCTCCTAATAAATCTTCCAAAATATTGAGATCATACCCATCAAGTTACCTAGATCAAGCCCAAATTTTCCTCTAATAATGTTTCCCACAATATCTGGCCTTCCATAACCTCGCAAATCAATTCATTTTAAATATATTTCATAGTAATAACAACACTCTGACCGTTGCTTCCCCCTCCTTCCCAAAATTATACATTCTTTTCCAAAATTCTTATCTGAACCTACCCTCTCTATGAAAATCCCAGATGAATGAAAATATGATTCGTTTTATTTCAATAATAATATTTTTCGGCACTTTGAGTTTTGAAAGGACATGCAAGGGGATCTACGTGATAACACAATTGACCAGCATAATTATACAACCAAAAGGAAAGAAATTTTTATTCTAGTTAGTTATATCACTATTAATCTCATTAATAGTACCTTAAATGTAGGAAATATGTACCCTATTAGGGGACTCGGGGGCTCCCATATATTCTATGTGACTATTTCCTATTAAACCCCATGATATCCTAAATTCTTGTAGCATGCCTCTCCAGACAGTATCTAGGAGGAAAAAAGCATCTTTTGTTTTTATTAACAGTCTCCCCACTCCAATTGTAGTATTCCTATGGCTTTTTGTTCAAACCACTAATGGAGTGATACCCTCCATCGATAAATAAATTAAATCATCTCCAAGGAGGATGTGAGAAACTCTATTGAAGTTACCATACATTTTAAAGCTTCAATAGACCCCTTATGAATTTTATTTGACATGAATTTACCCATAACATCTAGGGAAAGAATGAACATGCTGTGATACATGGGGTACCCCTCCATAATACTGTGCACTGACTTGAATAAACTACACTGTTTACCCATAATAGGCATCGAAATCCATGGGGAGATGAATCATTTGAAGAAAAGATCTTTCACCCAATGAGTGAAGCTCGTGCAGTCAATGACCTTATGGATAAAACCACAATACATTATGTCGTAATATTTATCCATGTAAACTTTGATGATAGCATGTTATGCAAGGGATTTTATATTTAGTGACTCAATAATTTATTGGGAAATTCTAATAGTGGTTTTTGTAGACCTTTCTTGGATGAATCTGGGATTATCTATAGACACCTATTCCAGAATAAAATGAGATAAATGTTCGTTAAGAATAATAAAAAATATCTACTATGAAAGGTTTCACAATTTAATAGGTCTGAAATGTTGAAAAAAGTATGAAATTTAAACATGTGAATAATAATGATTATGCTAGCACAGACCACCCGAGAATGATAGCCCCTAAAAAATAATCCTGAACTGATTCCATCAGGTCATTCTTGATAGTTTTCCAAGAGACTGAGTAGAAAGAGGTCAGGAATATATTGGTTTTAGAAGATATACCTTTATTAATAGAGTATATTTCCTCCCAAACATCATGCCCAGTCGGAAAAATAATTAATTAGTCATTAATATTAAAAGACACTACCTGAGGAAAGAATTCACACATAATAGATCAACCCTCGGGGTACCCATCCTGCATGCATGTGTTAGTATCAGATAGAATGATTTTGAAAAAAGATTAATTCATAACTCCAACGATCCTATGTTCATTGGTATATGAACCATCCTCCATGATAAGATTCATCTTACTTACCTATCTCCTCTCCTTGATGCATACTTGAAAAACATAGTATTCTTGTCCCCAAATTTAGACCAAGTAACTCCAACGTTGTCTCGTTTAAACATTTATTGTTGGAGAATAAATAAATTATTTTGGTTTCCCAATCTAGAAATACTGCAAAAAAGATCAGCATCACAACTATTATCTAGAGATATTTCAAGAAGTTTCATGTCATTTTTGATAATATCAATCTCGATTGACTGAGGAGACTGAACATCATCTCGTGATTGTAGATCTTCTTTTATCCATGTCACTTTATTATGAAAATTGACCCATGATCTCCCTTCAATGGGTTTGTTCGAGGAAGAATTGACCACCTCAGCATAATCAGACATGGAACACCATCTACTGGAGAAGACAGAACATCCTCTGGAAGGAACTTTGTATCAAGACTAATAATGAGCAGATAATAATCAGAAATGGAATACACCATGTGGGTGACCCAAGTATTTTAAATGTATAAAATATCTTGGGTGTTTAAAAGGAACCTATCAAGGCATCACTAGGTTTTATGGGATCCATTAATATTATTACACCATGTAAATGTTTCTATTGATAAATATACATCTGCCAGTCCACACCTTGTAACAAAGTTTTCAAAGCCCTATTGATACCTCCATGGGTAATCCCTACCACCCTTTTTCTCTGAGATATCAAGAATATAGTTGAATCCCCCCCCCCCACAATCTAGGTAGAATTAAAAAAGGCACACAATTATAGATTAAACCAAGTCATTCCCCTCAGAAGTGGTTCACACATAGTGTAGATGAAGGAGAAACACAGGAACGGACACCCTTGATGATAGAAGTAGTATTATGTTGATCAGAAACCATAAATTTTACAACTGATATGGATTTATTGAAAAATATAAACATCTTGTTTTTGTAAGGTTAACCATTAAGTGAATTTAGAAGCCTGATCATGTAAGAAAATCTCTCTATCATAGAATATTTCAATTTTGGATCCAAAACCACTACCAACAGAATATGCTTATGATGGAATTAATTGGCCATGAATTTCATTTTCACTCAAGTACCTAATCCTTGGGTATTACGAATAATTTATGAAATAAATTAAATTTGGGATGTTTGGTTTTGGCCCCAAACATATAAAGGTGATTAAACTGATAATATGAATGAGAGAGAGTAATCTGGGAGTGATCCTTGGTGAAAAATCCATTGAGGGATGGAGAAGGGAGAGACACCACCTGGTTGGAGGGATAAGGTTGAGAAGAACTCAGTTAGAGTTGGAAGCATGGATTGAATTTGATGAAGAATCATATTCATGTGCATATTATAATTAATTTTATCTATTCACAGTATCAATTGGGTTAACCACTAAAATGATCTCTTTTCTAGGAGAGGCGGACCGGCCAGTGGATCTTGAGCATCAGTATGCCTTAACATTTAGGGAGATACTACCACCATATCATTGACTTGCAAGGAGGTCTGACCACCAATATATGGAGCACTAAGTTTTCAAGAATCAAATAAATCCACGGATATAATAACATCACCACCAAGTATGGTCTAACCCCCATAACATAGTACCTGAGGCTTCCTGGGAAATAGAAGCTTCAAAACATCCAAAGGCTGATAGAGGATCAGCACTAAAGAAGATGAAAAAGGGAAGAATTTTGGTCAAATACACTTCATAAGATGGGGAAGGGTTATTGACCAAGAATTATAATTCGATGAAGTGTCGTATCTGGAAAAATTGGAAGCTCAATGAAAAGAAAATTTGAAGTGAGACAGAGAGGAAATTACCATGCATCTGACAAAACGAATACTATTGGGGCATGGATATATAAAAAATAGATTTTCACCAATCATATAACCAATAAACATGGAGTATAATTCTCAATGGAAGAGGGAGTGATAGGTCCATGTCCACACAGAACTGGGATTATGAGGTCTCATGTAGGTGGAGGGTTCAATCACTAGTGCAAAGAAACTCCCCGAGAGCATCTCTAGTGATTCTATGGGAGGAAAGGTTGTGAAATGAGAGGGGAAGTAAATGTAGATTTACCCGGAATACTATGAGAAGAGATTAATTCATCAAGTTCAGCGTCATAAACCAACTGGAGAGTTGAAAGTGCCAGTAACCCCCAGATCGAGCACTCCAAGACCAATCCACAACAAAATCATCTCTCGAAGCTAGTGCCATACACAAATATTTTCTTCTCAAATCCAAAACGAGAGCTGGATATTTTAAACCCAAAGAACAAATAATGTTTTTAAAGAAGCATAATAAGTGGTTTATCATTACCAAATATAGCCACTGGGTTCTACTAATGATGTGATGCGGCTTCTTCAAATTCATATGAAGCGAAGACCCAAGTCGGCGAGTCATCCACTAGACAGGGATGAAGAGCTTCCATATGGACTTTTAGAAGAGACTTTTTCAATCAGGTTGGTGGGGATTAAGAATTAATTCTCTCATGGAAGGATGGGAATCCAACTAAATCAGGCCAGGACCCTACACAAACCACACCACCAAATATTCTGTTGAGGGGCCAGCCACCGACGTGCTAACGAATATAAAATTTGAATAGGTGAAGGCGTGTTCTGCACATTCAAAGATGGTTATAGATCTATATCCCATCCATAAAATCACATCTCATTCTGTAGAAACCATGGAAATTGCATAACAACTAACACAAAGATGTCTGGGACACCACATCACAAATCATCCCGAATACACATGGGACACCACATCAAAACTCATCATGAAAACACCTCAAATACCAAATTTCATCTTATAATGCACTAACCGACTTCCAGGTATCACAACAAATTCAATACAAAACTCTCCTATAAGAGGGAGTAGAGAAGAGTGGGTGTTCATCCATCCATCCTCCCACCGTGATGTTTTTGAAAGAAACCCACCCCCATGAAGATGTGGGTGTTTGACGCATAGTGCTCAAAAAGGGTGTGGTGCATATAGAAATCAAGAGAACAAACAGTTTATATACATATAGAGTTACGACACACAGGATCGTACTATGGGTTTATAAAAAAAACTAACCATATCATAGAATCTACACAATCTTTGTCACCTATAAATGCATGAAACATACAAACAAAATACAATCCACAGTTCATTTTCAATATTTAAGCCAAATTATTGAGTGTCTTTTTTATCAATAATTTCCACTTTTCCGCCAATTTGATTTCTATAATCAACTTTCATTAAATAACCCATTTAATTTATAAAGACATCTTATCTCATATTTCCAACCAATTTGTTTATATTCAGACATTAACCTGTTAATCAACACATCCCGTCATCAATTTGCTCATTAATCATGCCTGTTTTATATAATTAACATATAGTATTAATTCAATTAATACATGGGTAGATATAACAGAACCAACCAAACATCGTAATCACAACACCACAACCCAATTTCCACATCCAACACAGTTTACATCCATATCCAGTTTCATAGTCCAGCTGCATAAAACATCTCATCCACTACCACTCACATATCACAACATAGTCATATTCTATTCATCATATCACTGAATCTAACCCCCAACACACAATTATGTCTAAGATCTTGTTACAACACATAAAAGAGAAAAAATTACATTCAAATTTATCAGTTAATCCCTTATTCAATTTCATTCCTTTATTTAGGGTTGTTATCATAAAAGCTTATAAGATCCTGGGTAATCCATTTATTTTAAATAAATGTACGTTTTTAACCAATTACATAATAAGTGAAGTTAGCAGCTACATAACATGCATGTATTCCACAACCTATAAACTAGTTCACAAACAAGGACCCCCCAACATCCATGATTTTTAGGGGGTATTTTTCCCATTCAATTCAAAACACCAATCATAATATCAATAAAAAATTAATATCATACACCAAATTCCCCAACCACTTTAAATTCAATAAAATCCATTTTTTCCCTTCATAATCTGGTTGTTCCTATTTTTAAAATATTTAACAATAATAAACCCATCCTGCATGTCACACATAAGGAGAAAAGAATGAAAAACCATCTTGTAAATAATAGAACTTTTTCAAAGGATTGTTGTAACAAAATAGTGGTGTGTACATGAGGAAAGTTCTTCTAGCAAGAACTCGAACCAACTGTAGTACCTCATTCTAGTACTATTATGGGAATAAGAATTTGGTACATCTGATCTCAAGATAAAGTAAGACCAAATGAGAATTGGAAATTTATTCTCTTTATATATATTCAATCATGAATGTTCAGGATAAGATACTGTATCGAATTTCTCTTAAAGGAGGGTCTCAACAAACCATATTGTCTGACCATTTAAAAGCCTTAGAATTTTTAGAAAATAAAATATATAATTTATATTCCTTAAAATGGATTTAAAACCACTTAAATATTGAATTAAATTCATTATACGTGAAGAAAGATGTGAAAAGGACAAACTGGAAAAACTAGAAAAATGTGAAACTGTTGGAAGTGTCTCACCATTGGAAATATCCCATAGTTGGAATGTCTCATTATTGGAATTTCTCTCCATTGGAAATGTATCACCATTGTAAATATATCACCATTGGGATGTATCAATATTAGAATGTATCACCATTAGAAATTTATCATTATTGGAATGTCTCGCTATTTTAAATGTCCCAAGGTTGGAATGTATCATCATTGCAAATTTCTCATCATTGGAAATTTCTCACCATTACAAGAACTCACTGTTGGAAATGTATCACCTTTTCAAATGTCTCACCATTAAAAATGTCTCACTTCTGGAAGTGTCTCATTTTGGTAATGTCTCTCTACTAGAAATGTCTCATCATTGGAATGTCTCGCGGTAGGAAGCATCTCACCCTTGGAATGAATTTCATGTCCAAAAACACCTCGGACACCATATTTCTCACAAATTAATGGAATGGGATGTCTAGTCCATTGTAAGTGGTCTTGTGCCATGAAAGATTCCCTCTTCCATCTAGAATCTCCAAGAGTTATTCCTAAAAAGGGAAATACTCTTCCAATGGTAAGACCTCTAAGTTAATTACATGTAAAGGATCATATGTATACTTATTTGGATAGATACAAGGAACACATTGTGAGCTTGAGATATATGTTGAGTAAGAATAAAGTCACAAGTTATTTTTCTGATACAATCAAAAATTTGGAATCGACCAATATATCTAGTGCTCAGATTTTCCTTATTAACTAATATAATATCTTTCTTTCAAGGATATATTCATAGGAATACCTTATCACCAGCCAAAATCTCTATATTTCACTGATTAGTTTTAGGATAAATTTTCTATCGACTCTAAAATACCCCAATTTGTTGCGGAATGGATCTAAACTTCTCTACCATTTACATACCTAGATCATGTCCTTATGGATTTATTTATCCAAATTCATCCCATTTCATTAGATCTATGCACTTCCTGCTATTTAGAGTATCAAATAGAACTATATGAATTTGAAAATGAAAGATATTTTTGTATGGATACTCCACCAAAGGAAGGTGTTGAGCCTAACAAAATTTAAAATATAGGGAAAATATCACAACATGTCTTATAGTTTTTAAAAATTACTCCGATAATGACCACATTTATGATGTTAATATGTAGTATTGAGACTCAACTCTATATCTTAAGCATTATGGAGATTTATCCAAAACATAGAAGAAACCTTGGGGTCCCAATCAGATATAAAATCATATGGTAATATATTAAAAATTAAAAATTACTTAACATATAGCCCGATAAACTGATTGAGAAAGAAATATTCTATAATGGAAATAAATTGTTTTAATTTCATAGGGCATTCAGATACAATCCAAATACCATTATATCCATTTTATGTTTTTTGGATTTCATTGAAGAAATCCATGGTGATGTTTTCTTATTTCAATTTATGTATGGGTAATGGTTATAAAAACCCCTTTGACTTTTTCTATCATCCCAAACATACTTTCATACTATGAATAGAGATACATAATCTACAATATCCTTTTTTTAATATGTACCACTAGAAGATATTTTTCACATATCTATATATATTCATACTTCCAAAATGAATAGTGAATAATGGATTATGGGCATCATCTAACAACTCATTCATCAATCCTATTACTGATGGCTCACATACTCTATTCCAGAAAAATTGAATTTCATCATAGTCATCAATGAACTCATAAACATTCCTTACTTTCTTCTATAGTTTTACCTCTTCCTTATACACCTTATTAATACTCACTTGGATGGATGGCTGAATATTCATCTGATAAATATACGATATCTCCCCTTTACTAAGGATTTCAATATCTTTATTCCTAAATCTATAAATATTATATCCATTTCAGTACACATCATAGCCAAACTAGCATGGCCCTTTCGACTCATATAATTGGACACCTTGTTTGCCTTCCAAGGGTGGTAATATATTGAGTAGTCATAATTTGTAATCATCTCCAACCAAATTCTATGGTGGATATTGAAGTCATTATATATAAAAATATACATCTTGATTTTATGATCCTCATATATTTCAATGATTTTAGAATAAGATAATGAATATATATCTTCAACATACAAATTACCAATATCATATCTAAATCAGGAGTCCGATAATTTTTCTCATATATTTTAAATTGGAAAGAGTAATATTCTATCACCAAGTAATTATGCATAAGGATACATCCCAGTAAAATCTATTATGTTTAACTATAGATCCCAAACCCTTATCCAATGGAAGATAGTGTGACCATAGGTGTACTGACCAACCTAATCTTTAGGTCCTTTTAATTAAATTTTCGTTGTTCTATCCACAAGGACATAACTCCCTTATAAAAAATGTGGTGAGTAGATTAGCTAGTCCATTAAAATTTCTCACAAAACATCTGTAGTATCCAAAAAACACAAGAGAATTAAATATCTCGAAAACTCTGGTTGTTCAAGTAAATTTCTTAACAACATATATAGTTAAAGGATCCAATGATATACATTAACTTGAGATTGTGTAAACCAAATTAAGAAATTATGCAGCCAGAATACACAATAAGTGAATTTATCATAAAAATTTTCCATTTTAAAAGACAACATCACAATTAAAAAATAATCCTTATGATCTTCCACGATATTTGAATATATAAAAATCTCACCTATATATGTTATCACAAACTGATTGAGTTAATATCTAAATACTCTACTCATTTAATCCATAAAGATAGAAGTGTAATTAGTACGTCCAAATGAAATCACTATAAATTCATAATGACCATACCTTATAAATAAGTCGCTATTAGATGCATCATCCTTCTTGGCTCACATTTGATGATATCCAAAAAATGGTCAATCATTGAAAAATGTATTTCTCCAAATAATTGATAAAATAATTCATTAATACATAGTAGAGGATACTTGTTCAAAATAGTTACCTGGTTAAGTTCTCGATATTAAATGTAGAGTCACATTGACCCATATTTCTTCTTAGTAAAAAGAATAAGTGAAACCCAAGATGACATTCTTGGGTGCATAAATCCTTTATCAATATTTTATTTTTTTTGGTCTTATAATTAATACAACACAATTGGGTCTATTATATATAGATTCCTTGAATTTTATTTATCACCATGTTTGAGTTATATTGAAAACTCCACCTCATTATACGGGGAAATATAATGAAATTCTTATAGAAATACATCATCAAATTACTAGAAAATATAATATCATGAATTTTTTTTCCTCACCAACCATTCTAGAAAAATGCCCCTCAGGAATAGGTATTAATACCCATACAATGGAAGTAACTTCCATTGGAAGTCCACATTCATCTTCACACTAAAATACGATCATAGTTTTATTTATATTATCAAACGTGTATTCTATTTATTAGATATTTATTTGGGATCTTCATTGAGATAACCAATACATTCTCTAAATCATATCAAATTCAACTAGATGTAGAATCATAAGATTTTAAAAAAGTATAATCCCAAAAAATTCTTTTGGAGATGATCTATATACTGGAATGAGATCATCATAACATTTGAAGTTCTTACTGCTAACTCAATATATAATTTTTGAGGTGTTGATACGATACCCTCAAAAAAGATGTCAGATATAAAACCAGTGTAATATCTAGAATCCAACATAAAATTTTCAATTATGGAGTGGATAATAAGTATACCTTTCACCACATCATTTTCATGACCCACCTTAGCAATTGTGATCACATGAGATTTCTCTAGGAGTCTTGTCTTAAGATATTTTTTATACAGATGGTCATTATTAACCATTTTATTCGTGTACTGGTTCCTATAGTTTCTATAATCCTTGCAATTTTATCAATGTATTGTGGTTGGAACATTAATTGATCTTTCTCACCATTCCTTTCATTGATTGGAATATTCACATCACTTCTACATTCTTTTGCTCAGTGGCCTTTATTTCCACACAAAAAACATTTACCAGACCCTATATAAAAATTTCATCTATACTTAATTCAATATTAAAATAATTAATGAAGATAATTTTTCATTCCACCTTGACTTTTATTTTTATAAATTTCTCAAAATTACATCATTCTCTTCTAATCCCAAAAACCATGAGATCAATAAAGTCTCCTATCTCCACTTCTAAATTAATAGTACATTGAATTACTTCATCATAGATATAAAATACCATCGTATCCAATAACATTCAAATAATTGGTCTCAGGATAATAAAGATAGGATTAATTTTTTGATCATGGTTGATGATAAAACTCAAAGAACATATTTCATGTATTCTGAAATTTTCTTCATAAGTACTGATGGATTCATTATCCTTCTCATTTATTTCTTGGAATTATCTCTCCATTTTTATTTTAAAGGTTTGTAGAAACTGTATTTTGAAAATTACTTATTAAACTCTTCCTATTTCATGAGTCAACTTCTTCCTCCTATCTCGTATTCATGATAATATTCCAACGTTAATTTTATCATACATCCAAATGAAAAACAACCGAAATAAATTTCACATGCCCTAAGTATTGGGGAATGGAAAATATAATTTAATTTGTATTGATCTGTTATTCCAAAATTAGTGGATCAACATACCCACAAAATAAATATGCATGTTTTCTCATGAAAGAATCAATAGTATGTTTTTATTCCTTTTTTAAGTCTGTAGGCTCACCGAGATTATTATCCTAAACATTTTTTTATGAATCGTAAAAATATTTTTCCTTAAAAACACTATAAAATTCGATTTCTATGGAGGAAAATAATTTCATTATCGATTTCATTAGTTATTAAATTTATTCATCCTAGTTTCAACCTTTAATTGAACCAGAAAAGAACAGTGTGAGAAAGAGAAATCACAATGATAAAACATATAATGATGGCAGATAATTGATATGATGCCTAAATCAGGACACCTGGTTTTCAATCTATGGAACCCCATTTTTAACCAAGGTCATACATCATCATTATCTCTTAAATTCCTTCATACAAGTTCACTAATAAATGTATATTATCAAAACTATATATCCCATGACTGTCTATCTAGGGGTGGATTCTTAATCCCAATCATCATGCACCAACAATGATATATTAAATACCCAATGTGTGCATATATTTGTTTTTATCTCATTGTGCATATGTTCTATAGTTTCATCCACAAAAATATATCAAGATAGGGATATATTTTTCATTAAAATAAAAAAAAAGCTATAATTAATGAAAAATTTAGGAAATTTTCTTATACTTAGACTTATCCAATTGGTTCTCACCAAATTTATTTAATCCCAATATTCGAAAATAACTAAATCGTACTATGACACCCAGAAATGATACCTGAGCCTAAAAAACATAAATATTACACCATTTAAATGAGTATTCAATACATCTCATAATAATACACACTTATAGACTACAAATGTTAAGTGTATTTGGATACTAGATACCAAAAAAAACTTATTTCATAAAAGTTCTTCTACATTTTAAAATATTTATTCTCTCTTATTACTGTTATTAGATAAATACTATTTAAACCCATTCATCATAAATAGGGATGGTGGAAACATAATAAATACTGAGTTCAGATGCCAAGGGTAAAAATGGGAGTTATCAACCAATGATCAAAATTTATAATATTTATTAGTGTATGATAACATAAACAAAAATTAATAAAGTCATACATAATCCTTTAAAGACCATTAATCATGAATTATGGAATATGGTTTTATCGAAAAAAGACATAATTCATAAGAGCGTGGATTCATCAATAATCAATCATGAACCATGAGAGCATATATTACTCATAAGATATAAGTTTGTGTCATACACATAAGTATATAAAATAGTTTCTTTGCCCAAGGGTCAATTCTAATACTATCATAGTAAATTTGGCCCACTATCCATTGTATTATTTCCATATTCAAGGTCCACTCCCAGTACTATCATAGTGGATATGGTCATGTATAAAACATGGTTCACTCCCCATTCCAAAACATATTATCTCTTGAGATATCAATTTCACCCAATGAATTTGAGGAACATATAATCATAGTTCCACCCATAACATAATAAAAACCACACATTTTTGTTTCAAAAGATCATAAAAAATACATCAGTTTATCATATCATGACCATTGGGAAGAAAACCGGTTTAAAAAACATTTCATTATTTCATCATATCATAACCAATGTAAAATAAATGGGTTTAATAAACATTATACTATTTCATCAAAGCATAACCAATGGAAATGCAATAGGTTTCATAGTGATTTCCTCGTAACTTAATTAACCCATGGTAACAAAGTAAGTTTCATAGAATATAACTAAATTATTAATTGTCATAATTAATCCTGATAAATAAATTGGATTTTATCTTAATATGATATCCCTACTAAATCGAAAAAATCCTTTAAGGATTTTTATATATTTAAAAAATACCTATAAAATATCATTCCAACCTTCCTTTGAAAAATTGAGAAATATTTACTTTTTCATAATATTTTAACAAAAAATGCTAGCAATCTTGAGAGAAAAAAATTCTTTAAAATAATAATGGAAATTTATAAATGAATCATTACGTAAAGGGACAATCCATATTTTCTGAAAATATATTCTTACTATATATGTTAAAAGATAACATTATTTTCACACTTTTCTAAAAGTAAAAAATGTCTTGACCATAAAAAACATCATTTATGAAATTCCTTTCAACCCCTTTTAAATATGGTAAAAGGTAATGAAAATGAAAATTTTTATATATTTTTATTATAGTCAAAAAAAACATGAACAAATCAATTTTTAATATCATAGATATGTAAAAACAATTTTATCAACCACAGAAAAAATAAGCACGAATTTTAAAACAAATCCTGATGATTTGAAATAACAAAGAGAAAAAATCGTAATAATTCATAAAAATTAATAAAATAACAATAGGAGAAGAAAATAAGTTAGGATTAAAGGATAATATCATTATAATTTCCCTCAATGTTAAATTAGAAAATAAAACCCTAAAATTAAATGATATTGTTATGTAAACCCTTACCTCTTGGTAACTTTTGAATCATGACACCCATGAAAGAAATTAAATAAAATAAAACATTAATTACAATTAAAACATGGTTATTAATGATATATAAAATAATAGGTTAATTTTATTCACTAATTGAAATATAAAAGTGGGGAATATGTTATATGTATCATGGGGAAAAATTAAGACAAGAAACCCTTACCCCTAGCCTTGTTTGGCTTACACATTAAAATTTAAATCATAGTAAATATATATTTTTATAAACCTATTAATGATAAAAAAAATAATATATATCTTATAATAAATTATTTTTATATATCATCGTATCACCCATATATTTACTATTGTTTATTAAAATCATTATTTCAGGTGATAACTGCTTTATTTTTCAATCATGTTTCATTTTGGTAGAGTCTCAGTCCTTGTACTTTACTCATGGTTTAATCATATACATAACTTTAATCATGTAATGAATATATTATTTAATCATTATATATACTTTCACAAATATTAATCTTACATTGTAATGAAAAATGGATTACATAACTTCATGGAGACGGTAGTTCGTATGTATGCACTTGCAATATTTCCCATTTTCACTAGGTTGAAAAAAATAAAAGTAAAACATAATTAAAAAATATAGAAATATAATAATATAATATATATATAATATATATTCAATTAATCGATCATTACAACTATAAAATATAACCAGTGATGAAAATAAAAAATGCAACGCTACATTGATGTGGTAGTGCACATGTAAACACATGTGATGCTTTATTTTCCAATAGTATGGAAAGTGTGTGGACAATGTTTTTTCCATAGTAAAAATAAAATTATATACATCCATGACCTTGAAATAATTATTTTATAATGGATACTATATATATATAAGATAGAGGGAAAAAATTGAATGTACTCAAATAAAAGTTATAACATTTCACCAAGAAACCTCATTTGGGTCACACCATAAGCCTTGAAAGGATGGTATTTGGTGAAATAAAAAAACCATATAAATTTTGTATTGATTATATGATGGTATTGGAGAATCTTTTGTTTGATATAAAAGGCTAAAACATTGGGAATTAAGGACAAGTAGAGGTTCCCTTTTATAAGTGAGGGGAATAGAATCATTAGAATTACCAAAACTACTAAATTTATATAAATTATTTTTTATATTTAATATATATAAATTGATATTTTTAAAATATATGACGATTGTGAGTAAAAAGTCTCCCATATAATAAAATTTATACAAATTTAACTCATTTTTTTGACCCTTAACTCTTAGTTTTAACCTGTGTTAACCCTTTTGATGATTAATGGGATATCAAAGTTGTTTACTCCTTAGGGGTCCTAAAAACTACAATAAAAGTACATGTAACACAAATATAGATAATAATTGATATTCTATATCATATCACATTAAATATTTAAAATATAAATATTTTATGAATTTTAAATAATTTAATAAATTATTATCTACCATAAGATTCCATTAATCATTTAAGTTAAATTTTCTATCAAAATACATAATCAAATAACCACCATAAAAAAACTCATTCACAATTCTGAAAAATTATCTGTAATTTAAGAAATCCTCTTTTTATTTCTATCAAAAAAGATTATAAATAATAATAAAAAGAGAGTGGAAATTTATATATATTCTATACTTAAAACTATAATTATATTAATTATCAAAGAACATGGAAAAAATTCCAAACCTTATAATTCAATATTGTTAAGGTTGAAATAAACATATCCAATGAAAGGAAAGTATGTTGTATATTTCAAGGACAAATCCCATTGTTTTAACCATATTGTTCCTATTTTACCCTTATTGAGGTGACAAATTTTAACCGTGATCACTATTCATAATGACCAAAATTAAATATGGACAATTTAACAAATATGTACCTCCATATTCCAAATAATGAGTCCATTTTTTCAAATTATAAATCTATAAGTTGAATAAATCAATCCTAAAATATTTTCCAAAAACCTAATGGAATCTGTTTAAATTTTTTTTGAATTTTTAAGCATAAAATTATATTTATTATTATCTCCTACTTGGTAAAAACCGTTAGATGAATTTTATAAAATTTTGCTAAAGATATAATCAATATATTTCATTAGAATCAAAATTAAATAGAGATTAGTTATATTTATTAAGATAAAAACATATTGTATTCATAAAAACAATTTTTTAGAAAAAAAAATCTATTTTTTCCTTTAAAATTATTTTATCAATATATAACCAATGAATTCAAAATAATACTTGTATGAAAAATTATTTTCCCTTATTTAGTTTTTGTTATTTATACCTTCTAATCACATGGTCAGGTGACAACTGTCAAATTGAATAATAATAATAATATAGTAGAACATTGTAGTATGTTTAATCCTATTATTTCCTGTAAAAAAGATATCAAAGAATCTAAATTTATTTCAAGAAATATATATCTTAAAATCACAAGATGTTAAACCTGATCTTAAATTATTGACATCAACTTTCTTCTATATCTTGAAAGTTCATGATCTCAATTATCATAAATTGATTTTTCTTCTTCATTTAATCCCTCAATCTCAATGGATTAAAAGCACGACATTTCAAACCAAATGTGATAATATATTTATAATGAAATATCTATGGGATAAAATCATCGAAAATAACCTATAATGTATATAAAATCCATTAATTTCTCATGAAAAAAACTCGTTATATTATTTAAGTTATTTCAATAACATAAAGTGTACTTTCATGTACATACTTATATCCTTCAAGGCTAAATTCCATTTATAGATAATTTCTTTAAAATATTCTATATTTTATTTCAAGTCATTAGGGTTAGTTGTAAAATCATTAGATGTTTCTTCAACATCTACTAATTAATTTAATGTAACTTCTCCACTTTATATAACCTCAATAATACACTATTGTAGTGATAGAACATCTGTTTAATGTAAATAATAATGAAAACATGGTTTTATCTATTTATTCATGTTTCAACTTCGAAAAAAATACTTTAAAATTAACGATACAAAATTTTCATTATATGAAACCAAAATAAATAAAACATAAACATTTAGTAAATTAAAACAGTCATTGAGTATATTTTGATTTTTCAAAAGTGGAATGAAAAGGGTTTCGACTCAACAATAATCCCCTTTTTAGAAATCAAAATACGTAATGAAATTGTTATTAGAAAAGTTACACAAAATTTTAATAAAATACATATTATATGTTCTAATAGAATTGATGAGTAAATTTCTCCCTTTTCATCACCACATTAAAAATTGGCATCTTAGTCCAATATAAAAAAATTATACTTTTAAAATTTAAGATTTTTTTAAAATAATATAATCTACCCATTTTTAAATTGAAAGGAAAATAAATTTTCCCAAAAAAATATCCCTTATTTATATATAATTGTTATCAAAATCCTCCCCTTATATGGTTTTTAAAAGAACAAAAAAAACAATGATAAAATGAATCAGATTTAAAAATTGAAAAACCTTTTTGATTTTAAAACGTAACCCCCAAAATGTAATATTTATGAAACATAAAAAAAATCTATATTTTGAAAGGTATAATCATTGAGTAACTTAAAAAACTTAAAATTTCATCATATTCTCTAGCTATAATTAGCAAAAACTTTTATTTCCATTAATGTTAGAATATTATTCATTTTTTAAAAAATTAAAAACTAACATATTCGAGTAATTAAAAATAAAATCGTCAAAAAAACCATCTTTATTTTAGTTTTATAGTCTAACATCACTTAACACATGAATCATAAATTAAAAAATGGATTCCAACTTACTAATTTTTGAAATAATTAATTTTTATTTTTTCATCTACTTAGGTTACTCAAACAAATTCTATTGTTGAGAAATTATTTTCAATTCCTTCATAATAATGATTTTCTTTGAGCTTCAAACATCTAAATATTACCTTCTATCTGTCTATTTTGAGAAAATATCAGTATCTTCATATCCTCATATTATTTACATAACTCATTGATCTTCTCACCTTATTACTTGACAATTTCTTTATGTTCTTTCAATTTCTAGAATAGTGCTTTAAATTTTTCATCCAATGTAGTTTATTGGTTACCGATGAGAATAATGGCCCTCTCCTAATATATTGAATAATTTGAAAATATCCTTTACTTATGTAAATAAAACGTATAATTTTCTCTAACAATACTCAGACATCTTTTATCTTCTCCAACCAAATCAACGATGTAATTTTGACTCACTGAAATTTTACATAGGATAATCTAATATTGTAATAGATTAATTACAATATTTTTTTGTCATGGACTATAAGAAAGACTATCTAACATATTTATAAATTTTTTTAATAATCTATGTTCTACTTAATAATATATTATATCGTGCAAGAGGTAGATTCTAATGAACTGTATGAATTGTTCACTTCTTTATTTCTAACATCTCTTAATTAAGCTTTTGGGATTTTCTTTTATTTAATATAAAAATAAAACACATAGTGGGTTCACTAGATTTATTAACATAAATTTCATTCTATATTTTTAAATATAATGATCTTTTAAATTTACCTTTATAACTATTGGATGAGTAAAATCTTAATCCAAAATTATTCTCTTTTATAAAAATTCTTATTTATTTAGAATCCATGGAGGGAGTTGAGGTAAACACCAATTAGGAATGAAATATAGATTATTTTGGTGAAGAATCTCTCACATGTTCCTTCTGAAAAAATTTCTATGGAAATATAGATTCATTAATATTGCTTCATATTCAATGAGGTTCTATTAGATAGTTATTGAAGTTATGATTTCCTTCACAACTTGAGAATATTTTTCCTCTTAATAATATCATTTTTTCTCCTCCTCCTCATATAACTCTTGATGAACATCTTCTCTCAGTGACATAGCTTCCACATTATTCAAACCAAAATATATCTTTTATTATATTTAACTTCCCTCTAATTCTAAATTTCATTTCCATTATCTTTCTAACTGTGTCTATGTATTTCAAATTAATTTTTAAACTCATCACTAGAATTAGTAAATATTTTTAACAAACCTTTTATCTTCTAGACCTCACCTTCCCTGACTTTTTATCTACTATGGTAGAGATATAGTATAATATCCCTCAAGAAATTTTCTCTAAATAAATTTTCGAACATCATATTAGATAGAATCTAATAATTTTTCAAAAAACATATTCTTTTTGAAGTCATATATCCATATCATATAAAATATTATTCCATATCAATTTTATTTTCATTAAATCTTTCTATATGTTTTTCATTATTTATTTATCTAACTTCCTAAAATTTAATATGAACCTTGTTTATATTGAGAAAAATAATAAAATATTTATTGTAAATATTCTTACAAAAATACTTCAATATATTTCCAAAAAAACATAACAAAATTAATCATCCTCAAATTCACTAGGAAATATAGAAGATAAAAATATTTTTTCAAATTACTCCTTTCACCCTTTTCTGGAAAAAATAGATTAGACAAATAGAAAAAATCAATACTTCTAAAACCGTATGATTCATTTTTTGATCCTTATCCTTAATAATTACATAAATTTACTCTTCACTAATTTAAAAAAAGAATCTAACACTTCCAATAGTTTGAAAGATACAAATACAAATACATCTTCTAAGAGAAGATCCAAAAAATGTTACACCATCTCTTGTGATATAATTAAGGGATTATCAAAATGAGAAAATTAAACTCTTTTATCACCATCAATGTCAATAAATATTTTGGTTTTATTGAACTCATGAATGATAAAAATATAAAATAAATAAATAATATTACTTTTTGTAAAGTTGCAGCTTCCCATCCTTAAAACATAATAACTTCTCTCAATAGGAAATCAAACTATGAATACAGTTTTCTATCATTCATATACTCATGGGTGATTTCTATTGATTTAATTTCTATTTAATATGATCTTACACAAGAAAACCAATTAACTGTAATCTAGAAATTCAAAGAAAGACTAGTGGTTACACTGAAGTGAATATTCCCAACTACCCATGGGTTCACACCATTATATAGGCATCAAGGATGATTCATAGAAACCATTGGTTTTCTATGAACTAACAGTTCATTGTTTCTCTAAATAAGACCCATGTCTAAACAAATTATTAAAAAAAATTCATATATTCTTGATTCCTTAATTTTAATTTTTTAAACATTATGAGTTTACATTTACAAAATCATAAATTCACAATACAAAGTGGTGCGAATTTACATGAAATAAAACAAATCTACTAAAAATACATATATAGAAAATAATAATTACAACCTTCTATAATTTATCTTCCAATGAGTGAAATTATTCTTTATTTATAGAATATGCTTCCAAAAAATTATATCCATGAAAAATAAACTCTTCAAAATCTTTCAATTTTAAAAGTTATCTAAAATTAAAAAAATTCCCCCAAAATAAAATGATTTAATATAATTAATTATGTAGAACATTAATGATTGAAAACTTACTATAAACATATAATTCAAGAAATATATATTTTTCAATTAACATAATCCAAATCTACTAGGTAATAAATATAAAAATTTAGCTAACATAATGTAGTGACTTCATTTCTTCTGAAATTAGGGTTTTTACAAATAAACCTACTTTGGTAAAGTAGAATTATAAAATAAGATCTTCAATAACCATATTTTTTGTCATCATTGATTCTAAAAAAAATATTTATTTTTAAATAAAAGAATAACGAGCCCTAACTTTTTGAAATTTTTTTTAAAAAAATAAGTTCTCTTCCATTTTCCACCTCTGTAACACTTCATAAAAAAGGGTTCTTTATTTGGATCTAAATATTTTTATAGGTACACTGATTGTACATTGTTTTTATTACCAAGTCTAAATTTATGTCATTTATATGGCCTGGGCTTCCCACATAATTTATTACTCTATTTTCTATTAGAAGTGATGTTAGTAAGTAATTTCTTAAAAATATAAAATTTAAATTTAAAATTTTTATTCTGAGTTATCTCATCTAATTATTTAACTTATAATTATTTTTATAACATTTTTTATCTTTAAAAAACTAGTAAGCTCTAAAATTTATTTCTAATATTATTCAACTCATTTAAGTGTTTAATTTTCTCATCCTTCACTTCAAAAATTTTAGAACATTAATTTTACATAACATACGTATATTCCTCTTTCTTCATTGAATTTATCTTCTTCACATAAATTTTCATGTTGTATAATATAAATATTATCTTAATATTTTCATTTATTACCTTATATAATGTATCTTTAGTTTTATTGGTGTTTTCTTTCAATTTTAAACAACACTTTTATAATATAAATACTTATTATAGAGTCACTCTTACGTATCATAAAATTCCAAAATATACACTTTCATGAAATTAAATTTTTTAGGAAATGTTTATTCACCATTTTTTTCAAAATATTTATCTGATGAAAATTGAAATTTTAGTCTCAAAGATAAATCTGACAATTCTTTGTCTACAACTTTTTCTATTAAAATTCTATTATTAAACATTTCATATTTTAGAATATAAAACATAAAATTTAAGAATCCTATTAATATCATAGATATAACATAATGAACTATTTGATGAAGTATTTTCTCCACTTTATCTCCATGTGTCCAATTCCTTAAAATAGTTATTTTATTTCCTTTTAGAAAATCTTTTTTTATAATTTTACCTCCTGTGTAAAACTCAAAATAGACAGGTTGAATGTTTAATAGTTTCCTATATTCATATAAAATATTATCTATTAAATCATTATTACATATTCTTTCTATCGTTTCTATATTTACAATAATATCATCAAATGATATTTTTTAAAAAATTATTCTTTCCAGGTTATCAAGATCACCTTAAATAAGATTCAAAACATTATATTTTGAGGATTTATTAAAAAATAATTTTGAAGAAAAAGTTTTAGACGTACATACTATATAATTTAAAGATATATAATTTTATGAAAATGAAACACTATGTTATGGAAATTAATTTTTAGAAAGACTTGTTAATATACTAAAATTCTACATTAGGGTTCTAATATGATCATCCAAACTCTATTTAGCAATTTCTTTTTTTTCATCTATAGTCCTCCTTATATATTCTCATTAATTTAGTAAAATATCAATAATATTTTCAACTATTGGATCATATATTATATCTATTTAAAAAATATGTTTTATTTTATTAAATATTTTCATCTTCCATTGATGCATATAAGAAACACACTCTCAGGGTCAAAAATCAAAATCCTGGTAGTATTCTCTAAGAAAAATATCATCTAGTTTCTAAATATTTAGATTTTAAAAAATATGTGACTTCTAATTTATATATCATTCCACATGTTGTTATGCTTGAATAAAAATGACAATATTTGTTTTATTCATTTGAGAAAAAAAAGCATTCCTCACATTGAAATTCTTTAGTAATTTACCATTCTCTTCTTGAGTAATATTCAAATACTAAATAATCTAAAATTTTGTTACTTTTTTTCAAAATAATAAAAATTTTCACTCGAGAATTTATAAAGATTGATTCCATTAAATTATGAAAATATTTAGAATCACAAACATCAACGATCATTGGTGGATTTGAAATATGTTTATATATATATACATGAGGTATTGCTTAAATCGAAAACAAAATATTTCACTACTACAAGCTTAGTGTATGGAAATTTAGATATTTTTTATAACTAATGGAAAATAGAAAATAGAAACAGGTGCAGCCTCAAATGTAGATTCATGGGATGATACAAAATGTTGGTGAAAACAAAAAATAGAAATCAACTTGAGAAATAGTTATTTTCTATCTTTGATACCAAATTTGATCTCAAATATATATGGTGTGAAAACTATAAGAGATAGGTGGATTTTAGTTAAAAAAATAACTATAATTTTTCCAACCACCGTATATTAAAAAAATTAGACTATATGATCTAATGATCAACCCATAAGATATAAGGTTAAAAATGTATAAATATAGTGGAAATTAATTATATTTAAATTGAAATAGATTTCAACTAAATAATATACACATTGGATTTAGTAACAAGTATATAACTTATAACCATAGAATAAATAAAACAAAGAATATAGTACTAGTTAAAAATGAAAGAACCGAAATAAATTATATTATAAAGTCACACTTTTACCCAAAGTTAAATGAGAATATCTAAACATGATTCAATAGATCCTCATTCTAAAGACTATAACATCCTTGGCTATATATCAATTGGTATGTGTCTTTTTATTAATATCCTAAAAATCACTTGATTATAACTTGATCAGAATGTATTATTACATCTACACCCATAATCCCTCGGTCTCTTATGATTGGAAATAGTCTCTTTTAATACCCAGAAATCTCACAATATCAAAGATCAAAACAACCTTCTTCTTCATCATAGAATCCCTCAATCTCAAAAGAACAGGAAAAAAATTCCAGTTCAGATTTATAATATCTTTATACGGAAATCCTTATATGGTAAACACAAAGAAAAATAATTATAAATAATATAAAATTTAAATATCACTTAAAACAACACGTAACAATATACATCAATAAATTTTAATCTTAGAATGTATACATTCATATATAACATCTTTTTGTTCTAGGATAAAGTTCATTTATAGATGATGTTATAATAAAATAAAACATTTATATTTAAAAAACATAAGTGTGAGTTGTAAAAACATTTTAATCTTATTCATTATCTTTAAATTAACCTAATATAGCTTCCCATATTCTCATAAATTCAATCTTACACTTTATAATATTTTAACATCTGGTGAATATAAAATGGAATGAAAACTTTGTTATCCATAATTATAAATGGTTCAACTTTATCTAAAATCATCCAAAATAAAAGTTAGAATATTTTAATAATGCATTATTAAAAAAACTAAAAAAATTAAATGACATAAAATTATCATTAACTGTATTGTGATTTTAAAAACAAGGAATAAAAAGGATTCATAGGCTCAATTTCTACATGGTAATTAGTTCTTGGTCTATATGAACCTTAAGATCCTCATATACATCTTTAACTAGAGAGACCTCAACAAGAGGTAGAGGTATTATTTATAATTCCTATAGGACCATGAATTAAATATTTTCTATACTAAATGGAAGGGAAATGTGGTGATTGATACACTTAGCATGAAATCATGAGCTCAGTTAATAGAGGAGGTAACTAAGTTATTAGCAATGATGTAGTTATTCTGAAGTGATGAGGGTGAAGTGGATTATCTTCAACCAATTTAAATGGCCCCACTACTTATTCAATATAAATTGGATTCCTTTTTAAAAGACATAATTTTTTATATTTTTAAAAATTATATATCCTCCATCAATTCACAAACTAGAATTTTTTAATGTGGGTGTCAAATTATCTATATACAAGAGAACAGTGGTTGCAATCCCACTATGTGGGGAGGTATTGATAGATTTATATAATTCCCCCTTAGTGATACATTAAAGTGTAATAAATATTTATTAAGACCTCAAGAATTAATTTTGGGGGCCTCATATGAAGAGGAGAGTTTCTGATTTTATCTAATGGTTCCTCACCTATCCACAGGTGAAGGATAAACACCCGACTCAATATGGGTTGAATTATACCATAAACATTACATAATGTAAGTGTAGTTATATATTGAAGGAATTTGTGATATGAATCTATTTTTTTAATAAAATTTCACAATAAGATATTGTTAATCATTGAGATCTAATGAAGTCATCACACTTCCTTCCTATTTGGGAGCATACTTTGGTCTAATATTTATGGAACCTGTACATGGATCAGGGAATCTGGTTGTATGGTCTACTTTGGTGATCTTTCTATTTAATACACTTGATTTAGATATAAATTATATAGGAACATGTATGAGTAATTTGAGAATAAATTGCAAATCAATATATAATTTCAACCCTATATAAAAGTGCGGATAGAGGGAACCATTGAGGATATGATAGATACATTGATGTCTTATATGATAAAATATAGTAGGATCTTGGAGAATCAATTTCACTTAGTGGATTTCCCATAAAATAACAACTACCAGTCCTTTATCATTTTGGCCCCTTTCAATAACCCTTGCAAGAAACTCTCATATTCATCCATTTTCTATAGGGATATTGGGAGACCATAACAAAGGATGAAAGATTATGTGACTGGTGGTGGAGAAAATGTATGACAAATAAAAAATGTTTAGGATAGCTTAGATCCATTCGAATTCATATATAGAAAAAATTATGGAATCTATTGTAGTTAGAGGTGGGAGGTCATGTGTTCTTGAAGCTCTCATAGAAGTATGGCTTGTGGAGGTTTAGTAAGTGAAGTAAGATAAACCCTATGATCATTGGGCCGTTACAAATTCTATGTGGGTTGGTTGATGTTTTATATCATTTGAATTTTCTTTAATGTTTGGAATGGGTGTATAATATCTTTTATGTGTCAAATATGGGGAGATATGAATGCATCCTATCATAAGTCAACAAATAGAGAGATATAGACAGTCGGGATGATGACACCTCCTCTAAGTACCCAATTGTTATAGATGATCGATAGAAATGGATATTTAATGCTCAATAAATGATGTTTGTGTGTGTTCTATGGAAGTATGGAAAAATTTAGTACAGATCATGAGAATTTGGTAGTTTAATTTGGTTTTAGTACCCCCCACCCCCACCCCTTCTTTTTTGGGTAGGTCATTTATTTTGAGATGAAAATACATGAATGTGGAGAGGATATAATGACCATAATTTTTACTCTTAACACATTTATAGGTTTCTAAGATGAATACCCTTCTTAGAGAATGCTTTTTAATTTTTGGAATTATTATTAACAGTGTTCTAAGGTGATTGGAAATTTAATGTAAAGAGTTGTGGTGTTTCTAATTAATCTCAGAAAAGATGTATGATAAGTTTATCTCCAATAGTTTAAATAATACATATGTGATGTTTTTTCTGGATAGTGTTCATTGTGAGATGAACTTCATTTTGAAATTTTACTAATCTGATATATGTTGAATTTCATTACGATACCCTTTTTTACATAGCAACAGGGGTCAAGTTTCATGGAGTTATAAGAGTTGATTAATATTCTTAAGAACCTATGAAGGGTTTATATCATGCTATGATTTTTAATCACAAATTGAAATAGGTACTTTTTTCATGTAGGTATATTTCTTATGATGATTGTGGATCAACTTTTAGGGATTATATCATAACCATTAGGGTTTTACTATGAATTGGGAAACCCATTTTGTTATTATAAGTTGTTTTGGAACCCTCTCTTTTTAAATTTCTTCACCCCTTGACACAGAAATTTTGATGGTTTGTCTTTGGATCTCTAGAGGTCTGAGATGATTCTTCCACAATAAATATTCATGTGACGATTTATTGGAACATAAAAAAGTATAAATTGGAGTAGAATATATCAATAACATCTGAGTTATGATCCTTCTATCATCCCATTCTCTATTACTATAGGACTTTGAAAATATATCTACCATTTATTTTTACTTTTTATATTAAAATATTACTAATTTGAATCCAATTTTGGTATCTATGAAAATTTCCCTTTCGGATTGAACCAACATAATTATATTTCCTTTATTGGATATCACCATTTTGAGTAATTCTCAAAAATACCTTCTTCACCTCACAGTTCAATTTAGTGAAAATCACCAACCATTATTATTATGTGTTGTGGAATTATTGACCAGATGTAATGGAAAATTAAGAGGATTATATCATGAAATGTAAATGATTAGAGTCGTGAGATTTTGATAACTCCAATATAGTGTAGCGTGAGAGGAATTTTGGTTCCCTGGTATAGACATATCCTGAGTCATTCCCAAAAATTTGATAAAGGGAACATGTAAAACACTATATACAATAATTTATGGTTACTTCTTCCTAGATGTGTATTTTTTTGAGTTATCCATATATTGGGGCTGAATATCATTATTTAACCTTATGTGACGTGGTATATGGTGTGATTCTTATATATTTGACATGAATGAGGAAGATCTAATGTTATCAAGATTATTATAACATGAATAGGATGAGAGTAACTATTGAATATGGTATGAGGTGTTCCAATACAGAATAGATCTAGTGGGTCCAACATTATGGTGTAAGAGTATGAAACACCATAATTGAATGTAATACAAGATACAAAGAACCAATAAAAACCATTTGTGGGTCTTTATATATATTATAATATGTTTGATAGATTATGGCGAGGAGATAGTTGGTACTATTTATTGTTTCCATGTAGAGTGTGATGGTGCGATCCTATAAACAACCTGTGTAAGACCCAAGCTTCAAATATTATAAGTAAGATTTTCTTTGTGAAGATGTTATAGAATAATAGACATATGTATATTTGAGAATGTGAATAAAACATAAATCCATAAATTTTATAATTTTAATTTGATGAAATATAGTTATTTTTTGATTTCATCATCTTAAAATTAATTTATGATGATTTTTTTATATTTTTTATAGAAATTCGATTTTTAGGTTATTAGTGAAAACTTCCAAACATATAAATATTATCACTTTTATGAATATATTAGTAAATATAAATGAACCCAAATTTTATAAAAACATTTTTATAGAAAAATATATATTTAATATTTAATATAATTAATTAAAAACATAATTTTGAACATACCAATATATGTTTAATATATGTTTGAAATTTTGGAAATCTATGTTATATTTTTAATCAAATAAATTCTATTTTTTTCTTCTCTTGAGATCAAGTATTCATAAAGTTTGTTTTAGTTTTTTTGGTTAAAAACTAAACTATCAATTATCTTATTTAACAAAATCAATTTAATTCCCTCGTAATCAACATTAAAAAAATTTATTTTCAAATATCTTTAATTTAGAAAGAAAGTATTTTTTTCGAAAAATGGTTTTCATAGTGTTTTGATAAATTATTCAAAAAGTAATTAATGCCAAATTTATGATTTGAATTATATAAAATATATTCTATATTTGAAATGATAATTATTATTATTAATTAATAAGGTAAATTTTATCTTTCATCATAATAAACATTAACTATGGTAAATATTTGTTACTGTGGTTATGGGTAGAATGAGTAAATAAGGTTAAAATAAAGGGATACGACTTGAATATAACACCCACAAAAACTATATAAATCTCATTTTGTTGGATTTATTTCATCATTAAACTTATCATATTTGATACTATGTCAATTTGGAGTCACATTACTTGAGTAATAAAAATATCATATAATAAAATTTGAAGTATTTACAAGTTTCCCACCAACCTCGCTTATAAATGGTCACCATCTCTCCTCTATTCTACACACTTCATAAGATACATAACATAGATAGTAGCTTCAAAAAAACCTTTTCAAATTTCTTATTATTTTCCTATGGTCCCTTTTATTACCAAAATACCACTTTAACAAGTCTAAGGTGTAATCCAATGGATATTACCAAAGGCGGCTTTATATGTCTTTACATGGATTTTATTGTTCCTTTCTTCCTAAACCTCTTTAAAATAATAAATAATATATTAATATAATTAAATATGTATATTATCCATAATAATATTTTTTTTATTTCACCGGTACTTCCGTTTTCAATATTCTCTATATCTAATAAAAAGTAAAAATATTTTATATACGTAGATATGACATATCATCTCCACATAGGGGTGTAATTCTCTTTCATCAGCACAACACATGGATTGTTATAAATATGTAATTAATAAATATATATGATATTTATTAAATAAATTTGATTCTATATATATAATATTTTATCTATCATCTTACCCTTTCACCTATTGAGTAATGATAGTGTCGCTTGTGTGTGTGTGTGGAATACCGCCTCCATGAAGTGTTAATATTTGTTTTCATCATACCAACATGCATATATGATTATAAAAGTTGGTATAATGAGAGAAAATTATATTCACATAATTATAAAAAATATTGGGAGTATGGAAATATTTCATAACACATTTGACCATGGTCAACATACTGTTGCAGTTTTGGAGAAATTGATTGAACTACCTTATATAGTTGACATGAGAAAGAAATATACAATGAATGGATTTAAAATTATTATAAAAGGTCCATAAAAATGAAAAGTAAATATAAAAGGGTATAATTAATGTATTTAATAAATTTATATTGATTATTAAAGTGGATTAAAAGCTTCTGACCAATAAGAAGTCTAGGTTAAGGGTTTTTCATCTCAATTCCACTACATTGATACATATTTTAAAATATTACCATAAATTTTATTATATGGTGTATATAATATCCTTTAGAAATATTATATCCTAAATTCCTTCTTATTGATGGAATTTAAAGTTTCAATTCATGGTGTCTCTTTAATGGGTTTTGATTCAAAATTTTATTACGGCCTTAAAATTTTATTTTAAAATCTCACTTTCATTTGGGATTATTAATGTTTAAATTTATATTGAAAGAATTTTATTCTAATTATATTTTTAAAAAGACATCAATTTCATTCTCGAATAGTAATTTCTATGGTGTACACATTTTCATTCAAACATTTCCACACTTTGTTACTCAAAGACAGAAAGATTGTTTTGTACAAAAATATGATCTTATTTATCTTTTTAGGTTATGAATATTTTTCTTTCACATCCATGTTTTTTAAATATTTTTATAAAATATTTTATTCATACAAAATTCATTAATAAATTTCATTTCCCAATATTTTTTATTTATTTATAAATGCTTAAAAGTAATTTTTTAAACATTTTTGAACAGTTTTTTTTCTATTTTATCAAAGTGTGAAGGTAATCTTATTTTAAACATATATGTGTGTGTGAATATAGTTTGTTAAATCAAAATATTATTCGCTATTTATCTTCCTATACATGTTTACATTAGTTTCTAAATAATTAATTTTTTATTATTATTTGACTTTTTAAAAATAAAAAGGGTTTTATTTTTTAAAAGGACTAAAAGTATTTTCAAAATAATTTATAACTTCTTTTTTACAAAAAAATGTCAAATAAATTTCTTTGGATGGTTTTTTTAGAATTTTTATATCTTATTACCCAAAACAATCTCAAAAAATCCTTTAATTCAAACCTTTATATCTGATTAATGGATGTCCCTCTATTATCCTTTACTGATTTATTGATTCTACTAAATTTTGAGATATTTCAAACTCTTATGATAGTGTTCTATATCCCTCTCCATTTTTTATAGGACATTATTCCGTCATGTATATATTTTCGATATCACAGATGTGTTTAGTTTTACATCTATTACATTGATATTTACTTAAGATATTTAAATATATGATTTTAGTTGAAGGAATATTATTAATAGAGTTATTTTTTTTACTAGGGAAATATTAATGTTCTATATACTTTATTCAATATAGATATTTAATTTTTCATAAGGAATTTTAATCATTTTGATTCAACATATGATTTGTACATTAGGCATATATGATTAATGAGTGAGGCCTGATAATAAATGTCTCTACGATTCATTAATAGATGTTATGAGATAAACTAGTAGGTATGCATTATTAGTCGGGTATTTAGTGTATGTCTACCAACATATTGAAAGTTCCCTAGTAGAAGTCCATGAAAAAAATTCATGATTTATTGACATAAGGAATCAGTGTTATGATCATGAATGTCTAGACTTATGTATTTACTTAAATTTGAAATAAAATATTGGTATCCAAGTGTTTAGTTTCATTCATCAATGTATTGAATGATCATGTAATTTATTAAATGGAATATATATTGATTATTCACTTTTACATTTTATTTTTCCTCATCTACTCATGATTGATTTTACTATATATTGTTCCTGAATGATCATCTAAGTTCACCCTTTATTATGTCTTCGTTTCCCCTAGATATAAATATGGAACCTTTAGGATGAAATAATATTTTCTTCTATGTCATGGGATAATTTTTTATGTGATATTATATAGATATGGCTCCTAGTGGATGGAAAGTAAATCATGGAAAACCCCATATTTAATATAGGTATTTCTCTGATGAGTATTTTAATACATTGGGTGACAAAGCTATGAAGATCTCGTACATATAAGGGAAACTGAACCAGGTTAAGATAAATAACCATCTCATATGGAGAAGTAATTTTTTTAGTGTAATGAACCTATATTGGATAATTTTATGTAATATATGACTTCATACATTGTATGAACTTCAAATACATTGGTAGTTGGCTGATTGGTCAATTCACCTAAAAAGATAATATTATATATGGGAAGTAATGAAAAGGGAATGGTTATTCTTGTAGTATATTTTCTAAAAGTAGATATTGATCATTGTATGTCATTGATCTAGAATAATAAAGATGTTTTTTTAATAGAGTATGTAATGGAGAAATTTAAAAATCATATTCTTCAAGAAATATTTCCCTTAAGAGAAACAATTTGAAATAGATAGGGAGTCCCTAAAACTAAATCAAAAGGAAAGGTTAAGTGTTAATGAATACGAGTCCAACTTTACAATATTATAAATCCATTCCATGGAATACATACATTAATTGGAAATAAAGATTAATGATATTAGGAATAATTTTTTAAGGGTCATGGCCTCCCAAAACATTTTATTATATTATAATATAGTTCATCCTCCATAAAAATGGATAAAAAATTTCAAGGTCGTATAACTTCAAGGGAATACATAAAAAATTGGTTGGAAGAGAACCAAGTATAAATTAAATACATCAAAGAAGAATAAAGGAAAGATGAAATTTTCAAAATGCGATAATTATAGAAAGAAACATGTTGGTGAATAAATAAGTTGAATAAAATTTTGTTACAAGTGTAGAGATTATGAACAAATGGTTCATGAATTAAAGTGAAATAAATATACCACTGTTTTCCAGTGCTTCATCTATAGAGATATGGGGAATTATTAAAACCAATTACCTAAGCATTAATCGAACCAATCATAGAAGAGGCCATAGGGGGATGTATGTTCTTATGAGATAACTACACCAAAATTTGATGCTTTTAATGATCTTTTGGTAGGTACTTTAATTATAAAATCAAATTTCACTAATGATTTATTTGATTTTGGATCTCTCAATTATTTTATGTATTCCATGTTTTCCAAGAACATTAAATAAATCCCTAGAAACCTACATATAAAGTTTTCAATTAAGACTCCAATTGAAAATACTATTAAAATAAGGATATATCAGTTATTAACCATTATGATTCATAGAAATACCATATTTTGAAACATCATTGTTATACATTTGGATGACCTTGATATAAAACTTTGTATAGATTTAATTTAAAATTATAATAATAAAATTTATAACCATGATAAGGATATTATTATTTGAGACAGTGATGTTAAATCCCATATCCCCATAGGAGGTATTACAACTTTAGAGTCATGTCTAGATACACCTCCACTAACTATCCTTAAGAAAATTCTTAAATAAGAATTATTTTCGTAATCTATAGATGGGAAAGGTAAATATATCCTGGAAGATGTAACTGTAGTGTAGGAATAAATTGATGTGTCTCTTGGAGAGTCTTCAAGAAATTAACCAAATAATGAAGTATATTTTTCCACTAAATTCATCCATAATGAAAAGCCTACATCTAAGACTCTTTTTAGAATGGACATAGTGAAATTAGTGGAACTGAAGAAAAAACTATGAGTGTTTTAAAATAATTGATTCATTATCCATAGTGTTTCACCTTAGTGATTCACTTTTATTTTTGTTTAATAAAAATAATTGTCTATGTGGTTGTGCATCGATTATAGGAAAATCAATACCATTACTATAAAAATTTTTCCTTTAACATACATTGATGATAAATTTTATTAACTTAAAGGACATAAGAATTTTTTAATGATTGATCTTCATTCTAGGTATCATTAATTTTGGGTATGGAATGAAGATATTACAATTATTTAATTTCACACATGGTATCTAAATTATGAATTTAAAGTATTACCCATTGTGTCGAATAATTCACCCTTTATTTTTATAGATTTGATGAATAGAGTATTCAAATATTATCTCTATAACTTAATTATAGTATTTATCAGTGATATCTTTGTATAATCTAAAATCTATGAAGAGCATGGCATGAATGCTAAAATTCTTCTTGAAACTCACAAAGTAAATAAGTTATATAGGAAATTTATTAACTATGAATTTAACCTTCAGAAAGTTTCTTTATCTTGTAAATATTATCTATCATTATGGAATATTAGTTGATCCTTCAAACAAAAATTCATTTAATTAATTCCTTGTAAGAAGGAACATAACTAAGATATGTATTTTTTAGGGATTAGAAACTTACTATCAGCACTTCATTCAAAAAAATTCTTCATTGGGTAACCCATTATCCAAGTTGACACATAAAGGGGTTATGTTCATATGGTTATAAGAATCTATTAAATTATTTGAATAACTAAATTTGATATTATTCAATGCCAAAATATCAACATTAACATTGAGAATGGGTGATTTCATGATATATAGTGATGAATCCAAGAAAGGAATCCAATTTTCCCTTACAAAAACTCACACAATTATTACTTATGAATCAAGATAGTTAAAGTTATATGAATAGAATTATCTAAACCATGATATTGAGTTAGAACACATAAAATTTTCCTTGATGATAAAGAGGAATTATCTATATAGTGACCATTGTGAGATATATATAAATCAGAAAAGTTTTAAATACATATTTTCACAACAACAGCTCAAAATGAGACAAATGGGACGGCTATATGTACCCATGTATTATGATTGATCAATACACTGCCACCATTGGAAAGAAAATAATGATGTTGATACATTGAGTGGAAAATATCATGGAGTTATAACTAAAATGAATATAGCATAATATATTTTATTTGATTGATTTAGTTTTATTGGACATGGGAAACATTTGAGAAGGTAAAAAATCACTCCTTTTATAAAGTATTGGAAAGCCATCTTTATTGGAGGAGATAAAAAATTCCCAACATGATGATAAGATATTAGAAAATAAAATGAATTTCGTAAGTGTTGGGAATCTGGAAGACACTGATTAGGAATATGTTTTTATGAAATTCAGTAATAGGCAATGTGGTTCCTCTATACTAGAGATAAAGAGTGAGTTACTATATGCATCCCAATGCAAGAATTTCTTTATACACCCTAGAAGCACCTAAATGTATTGGGATTTGAAGGAAGATTTTTGGTGTAATAATATGATGCAATAAATTTGAAACTATGAATCAAGATGCTTGGTTTTTTAATAGGTATAGTGTTAGGATGATAACCCAGATACACTCTCAAACTGGTTCACAACCCAAATTTCTACATAACCAAAGGGATTTATCGATCCCCATGGGACAATGACTGGAACCCATGAAAAAAAAACTATAATAGGGAACAATCTAATCCATCCTGAAGCAACAACCTAGCATATATATATATGATAAGAATAACTGTTGAAGAATAAAAAATATATATTATAAGAAAAAAGGAAATAACTAAATCTATACAACTCAAAATGTATATAAACAATCTATAATAAAAAATTCCAATGGAAAAGGGAAAAATATAAAATAGATACTCCATGTGATGGGGTGGGAAACACCCACCATCTCACCACCAACTCTGTAGACTCGGTAGATAGAAACATCTCCACCACACTACAGCATCTTTCCTTTCTCTATATCCAAATAAATACAAAGGTCTCTTCACCACCAAAGGCATGTGTAGGGTGTGAGATAGCAGTCTTAGAAGTATCCCACCCAGGTGTTCCATTACAAGTCTTTTTAAAACAATCAAAACTTTCTTAATATTAATGAAATAACGGAATGATAAATAGTTAAATATTTTTTATATCAAAATCAGGATAAAGTATATAATTTTTCCTTTTTCCAAATTTCCAAAATCATCCTAGTAAAATAGTTTGCAAGCATTTCATATAAATTATTGTAATAAAATCAAAAAAAAAAAATAAATCAAATATCATATAAGTCTATGGTAGTAAAATATAAATAATTACATGCCAGATAACATGTAATGTATCAGCCCAAGGATCACTATAGGTCAAAATTGTTAGGACACTCATACCTAAAAAAGATAATAAACCACATCAAGTATCTAGATATATTCATCGACTCTAGATAGTAGAGGAACACCCAAGAAATTGAACCCCCCAATAAGTCTATCTAGTCCCCGGAATAATTGTTATAGGGAGAAGAGGAACACCCCATGAATGAGAATCCTCCCCCATGAAAAAAAACATGGCCTATTACTACACCTTCCACCTTAGTACCCAAGGATTCCCATATTCTCTATTCTAAAAACCATTTCATCAAAACCATGATTTGAAAAAATATATATAACTTAATTTAAAAATGCATTGAAAAAACATTTTATTTTAATGAAACAAGGTGAACCCATATTTCTCAAAAACATATTTCCATGTACACAAATCAATCATTAAAATTTATTCATAATACAAATTATAAACCCAAACAAATAAATTTTATCCCATATTGGCCATAGATGGAACCACCTAACTAATACTCAAGGTGAACACACTTATAATGGGATCCAACAAATGGAATAATTTATGGAAAACAATAGGTTCCATATAATATATACTCACATCTCAGAATGGATTCATCAAAAAATCTATCGCCAGAGAGGAAAAATCAAAACATGCCTCAAAAAAACCCACATGTTGCACCAAAACCATCACAATGGTCAGCCTCTATAGGAGGATAACATGATGGATCTCTAAAGGATCATTAATAATATCATCACATATACAAGGATTTAATAAATCAACCCAATAGTGCAACCCTAATCAATAGAAGTGAAGAAACAGAAGGATTAATACCCTCGAAAAATGTATTGCATCAACATTGGGTATCAATCACTAAATGAAGTGATTCGAAGGAGATATGGTCTCAAAAATTACCTGGTAGAGCTTATAGGTTGAGATGGAAGAGGCTTCAGATGATTAAAAAACCTCAACTTTGTAGCTGCCTAAAAACACAAACCATGATAATTAAATAGTTTGTAACACCTCTTCACATAGTTTAATCCAAAAAAACCAAAAAACACAAAAAAAAAACAAATTTCCACTAGTTGAGATCTCAACTTTTACCATTACATAGCATGTAAAATTTTCACAGCAATTAAACTTAACAAACTATGTACTAGCTCACAATATCTTCCCAATGACCAATAGACAACGTGAATAATTTACATGGCATTTAATACTATTTCACAAAGTGAAAACATTACATATAATGTAATCACCTAGAAAATAATATATTATCCAAATCCTTCTCAAACATTGATTTTCTCCAAAATCAAGGAGAACCCCATAAATTCTTTTACATGTTTATACATAGACACCATTAATTGAAAAACAATAAAACCCTAAACATTAGGTAATTTTCCCTTGTAAATGATATACATCCTCAGTGGTCCTTGAACACACCCAAATAAATAACAAAATGAAAGATAGAATAAAAATATATAAAATTGGGAAATGTAATGTATAAATTCCTCACCATAAGACTATCTTTCCCTGGAAAGTCATGTGTAAGAATTATGTTTAAAAAAGAGGTAAGGTCACTACTACCTCATCAAAAAAACTCACACTCTCATGTCTCGTATGAATATGATATGATTCACCAGAACACAATTACCAATAGAATCAACTTTATATGAAAGACATTAACATTATATTCAAAAATATCTACTTTTTCTCAATAAAAAAGTTATATATCTAACATAAAATCTCCCAAAATGAAAACATTAGAGGGATTATGATGGTATTTTATGAGCTATGATATGTGGAAAACATCATGAACACCTTTCAATAAGACCGGAAATTCTAAATGATACGCAACCTTTCCAACAATATAAATGATCTCAAATGGTCCAATATATCTCAAATCCAACATTACCTACTTTCTGAGCCAACGGTTACCCAACCGAGGGGAAATATTCATGAAAACTTGGTCAACAATGGAAAACTCAAAAGGAAGATTCCAATGAATTTCATGTGATTTCTATAGACTCTGATCTGTAACAATATGTTGTTATATATTCCAAATACTCACTAACATCTCTTGAAAGAGACTCATTACAAAAAATGAGGCATCTCCCACCTCTATCCAATATAACTTGATCTGTATGGGAAACCACAAAAATCCCTGAAAGGAACCATTCTAATTGATGACTGATAAGTATTATCGTAAGAAAACTCAACTAGTCATATATGTTTATCCCATGATCCACCAAAATCTAAGATACAGGGAAAAATTATATCCAATATGATTTTAATAGATTGCTTATTCTAGATATCTATATGTGGATGGTATATTTTATTAATTCTAATTTGAATCTCCATTTCCTCTTGGAGAATCCTCTATAACCTCAATGTAATCCTAGGGTATTACTCTGAGATAATAAAATATGAAATCACATGTAACCTCATGATATCCAGAGCATACACCATTCCCAAATACATAACATTGGTGGTATCCCTGATCGAAATAAAGTAAACTATATTATTCAATTGATCAATCTCTTCCAAGATAGAATTACTACATTAAGGATTCTACGGACACATCATCCAATTTTCAAAGTAGCACTAGAATAGACTAGAACAAACCAAAAGTTTTCAAATATTGTTCCTTTATTTTGTTTGAAACAATAACAATAGGAAACATAATCTACAACATCTCACTTCATACCCAGCTACTAAAATAAACCTCTCATATCCTAATACATCTTCATTGTGCATTGAATAACATCCCATGAATAAATAGGAAAATAAAACAAAACTGAGATCCTAATAGTTCATGGGATGAAAAATGATCTCCAAAATAATTTATACCAACTAAAGGGATTTACCAACAAGAAATCAACTCCCCACCATATAGGGTTTCACTAATTTCTATGAACTCATCATACTGCTTTAATTCTTCCAAATAGACTCAAGGAGATATGATGAAAACTGAACACTAGCTAGAACCATACCTAAAACATCTTCCCAATAATCTAAGTGAAACTGGGTGAAGTTCTCTATAAGTTTCCACTCTTCCTTGGGCTCCAAATTAGTCTACGATGATATTTTTCTATTGAGATCATCTACAATGACATTCCTCTTACTCAAGGTGTAGGTGATGTCAAATAGAAATTTATAAATGTGTTCCATCCACTAACTCTATATGAGATTCAATTATTTCTTAGAAAATATATAACTCGAACTCCAATAGTGTTAATAGTCTGTGATAATATCCTTAAAAAGATAGTGTCACCAACACTTAAGTGCATGCATAACCATGGAAAGCTCTAAATAATTAGTGGGATAATTATTATCATGATGTTCAATATGATTTTAGTCATAATCCACCCCATGATCATTATACATAATCATAAAACCCAAACCCAAACCAAAATCATCACTAAAAACCACATACGCCTTATTAGGATCAGATAAATCATAATAGGAGGTGATGTTAGAAGTTTTTTCAGCTTATCGAAATAATACTAACACTTTGTATCCCATATTAATTTCACTCCTTTCTAGGTAAAAACATTCAAAGGTGATACCAAATTTGAAAAAACCATGATGAACTATTGATAATATCTTGAAAGGACAAGGAATTTATGAATCTCATATATGTTTTTACCTTCCCATGATAATATAGCCATCCCCATCTCATGATAAACTAATAAGCCATTCTCAAAAAACATGTGCCCTAGTAATATCACTTCCTGAATCCATAAATATTATTTTCAAATATTTCTATACAAATATTTTTTTATATCTCAGAATTTTCTTTGTAAATTTATTTATATGGAATTATTTCAAGAGTGGAAAATTTGATGGCACGTAATTTCAACGTTCAAAGAGACTAGAACAGAATTTTGAACTTTTTAAGGTAAGTTTAGTAAATGTGAAAGTGGGATTTTCTATCATTCTATCCATCACTCAAATCCAAAATCTAACCACATCATTGAATTCAGAAAGCTGAGACTCACCTAGAAATTACTTAACTTTTTTCGACAGGGGCCAGGCGGAAAAAATGTTTTTTGGACTATTCGAGAAAGGTAATAAAATAATTTAAATGAATTATTTTATTTTCCCTTTCACTTTGGAGTGGCGGACAGCAACGCTGCGGGTCAGTGATATGGCAGCGATGATGCACATCGATGAGTCTCATAATGTCTCATTAAATTTGCAGTGTAACGATTCTTTAATGACACATAACAACGATGTTGTTTTTTAAATAAAACAGTGTAAAGACGTGATGTCACATCATAATGGGAATGATGTGACATGATCTTATTTATAATTTGATGTAGTGGGAAAATATGGATTAATGAAATTGGAAGATTCGCTAGAGATCTTCTAATGGACTTCCACCCCAATGAAAAATGAAGAACGTCGGCAGAACATCTTCTTCTTCGACACCTTTTGAATATCAGATATGGAAAGTGACATTGATGTCTTAGATACCTCGAAGAAGAATGTGCGGCAATGAAATTCAAAAAATAAGAGGTTTTTAATTTTAAAATTTCTTACCCGTTCCTTTGTGAAAAACGAAGAACACGGATCAACCCCTGAATAGGTTGATCCACAGATCATGTGTTATAACGGGAGGCTGACTTTTATATTGGAGCTATTATTCAGGATTAAACCTTGGAATGAATAATTGAACACAAACATCCCCAAGCCTCAAATTTTTTAAAACCTCTAAGGAGGAGGGCTTGGGATGACACGAACAAGGCCTGAGAACCTCTTCTCTTGTGTTCATGGTGGCCGCATTCTTAATGAGATGGCAAGGCCAGTTTGATGTCTTCGCGGGAAAGACATCCTCACCCGAAGACCGTTGGGATAAGCGGAGCAAGGAACAGACAATAGAAGAATTTCTAGTGGCCCGTTGAAGATTCTACCGGTGCGCCAGCGCTGACAATAGCTGTGGTCGGCCTCGTCGATTGCGTGGAGGTGGTGGGCCACACCGGCAGGCAGTGTTGACTAAGAGACTATACCTCATCTATCGCGGAAGAGCACGAGAAGATGTGGCCCATGTGGGTCTCGCGTGGAGGTTTGGCCCGCATCCAGATCACGTGGTAGGCCAGAGGCAACACGGCCCATCAGTCACAGGAGGAATTGCACATAGTGCCAAAATGGGCACTGCTCAGGAGGTGCGGCCTGCCCTGGTGGGATACATTCAAACTAAAGGGGATGTGGCTGTCTGCCACGTCCTAGAGTCTCACATCGGCCACCCTGCATGGCCAGTCCATGTGTTTCCAAGCCGATCCCCAGTGGTCCGGGCTAGGCCCGCTTCTCGGTGGGCTATAATCGCGCCCCTTCGGGCTAGGCAGGACTAGACTGGGTCACCGGGCGACCCGGTGGGCTGAACCCTCTCCCAACCGGGCTGGGTCCACCGAGGCCCACTAGGCCTAGCCCACATTCCAAGCCAGACCAAACTGAACCTGACCCACACCAGGTCAGGTTGGGTCTATCAAAATGAATAGGGTCATGTAGAACACTCTAGCCAAGTTGGTTGGGTCGGACCGACTAGGTCAGACTGGGCCTCATCGCCACCAGCCCCCTAGTTACTAAAAAGAATGTATCTTTCAAATCATGTGTCTGATTGATGGGTCATTTTTGGCATTGCGACCCTGTATATGAGGTGGATCTTTCAACGTGTCTTGTTTTTACTTTCATGGATGGTGAGAAGAAAATAATGGCTTGAGGATCTGTTCTTCTAAGAACACTACATAAAGAACCATGCGGTTGGCAGATACCTGAAGTCTTCTTGACAATTTCCCAGTGGGAAGAGGCACTGTGTGACCCAAAAGGACCGTGGTGGGAAGTGGATCTATGTGATCTGGCAGACCCATGGTACTGGAGAGGATGAGTACCACAGTTTTCCCAAGGTGGAAAGATGCTATGTGTGACCCAACATAACTATGGTACTTATCATAACTGAGTACCACAGCAGTCCAAGGTTAGTGGGAACTAGCTCTATGTGACACGGTAGGCCCACTATACTTAATAGAGAAGGAGTTCTATAGGGGCCAAAGATTTCTATGTTTGTGACTACCGATGCTACTATTACTACCCTAGAATATACGTGGTGTGAGAAGCCTTGCGTTTCATGATTCACATTGAGGAATTATTGTGTGTTCTTTCTTTTTGTTTTGGGGTCCCTACTGAGAATTGTGTCACTCACCCCTACACGGGCTCCATCATCACATGTCTTATCTAGTACAGATGACTGACGTTTCGTCAAGGGTGCTCAGGGAGACGGGACAGACGAATGCTACGATGGTGGACATTGTGGCCTAGGACCATGTGGGGCCCAGTAGGCTGGGTAGACCGAAAGTCATAATTCGACTTCCAATTGCTTCACTACTCTCACGATTAGGTTGGTTTTACTCCAGATGTCCATCATATCACTTTTCATACTTTACAGTTTTCAGTACTTTTACTTGGGTTTTTATTCTGGTCTACTTTCATTCAGGTGTACTTGCTCTCACTTTATTCTGTGGTATTATTTTTATTTTTATTTTTTTGATTTGGGACTCAGTGGTGTATGTGTGTGCATACAGGTATCAAGGCTAATGCCTCTCACTTGCAGGTTGAAGCCTTCGGGGCTAGTCGCCATCCCCTGGCTTTCAAGAGGCGGGCTTGGGGTAGTCATGGAACGGACCCTGGGGGATGGGTCGTGACATATTGATAACTTAGGATCTACATAACCAAACTCAAATGGTTCTTATGATCATACTTATATCTTTACTAAAATAAAATATCATCCACAAACACAAAACATAAAGTGTAAAGATACTAATTGAATGTCTGGTTAATGAAAGCCATAAAAAATATAGGAGCATTAGTTAGACCAAACAACATCAAAATATATTTATAGTGGTTATACTTTCTCCTAAAATATATCCTCATTATTTAAAAAACATGAAATCTGAGCTGATGATAACCCGGAATGGAGATAGATATTTGAAACCCAATTTTCCCCCTTTTAATAATCAAAAAAATCATCAACACTAGGCAATGAGTAATTATTCATAACTATTTAGTTGCTCAACTTTTGAAATTTCACTCACAATCATAGTGAACAATTTTCTTTTTTGGAAAACAGCATAGGGGATACACAAGGAGAAATGATAAGGTGTAAAAAACATTTCCCCTTTAGATAATACATCATAATCCTAAGCACTTTCAACTCTTATAGTTCCATATGATATGAGGGTATTGAAATAAGTTATATACCTAGAACTTGGTCAATTGTAAACTCTACCTCCCTCTTTGCGGGAATACCAAATAAATTGTTTAGGAAATCATTCATATATTCCTAAAAAATAATAGGATGGTCAAAAAATGATGAAATGTCATCAGGATATACTTACACATTAGAAAAGAAACTCTTCAACTTAAGTAAGGAAGTTCATGCACGACTGGACCATTCATCCCACTCTCCCTAAAACAGCCATGAGCTCCCATAAATTGTGGAAAATAATACACATTGATGTCAATAATAAACCTTATCATGATGAGAAAAAATCAAATCCATCATAATTATTACCTCAAACAGGTCCAGATCATCAATGAGGAAATCCCAAAAAAATGTCTTAGTTATCAAAAGAGAACAATGACATTGAAACACCTTGTCTTTACTCTTCCAAGAGGTTTCTCTAATACTATACTAGAGGAAATGATCTTCATTTTAAGTTTAGTTATATAAGAAAGGACACATATAAATGATAAGGGAGACCCAATATCAAATATATTAAAAAATACAAAAGATTGAATAAATATTGTACCTCTCCCCATCGTTGGACCCACATATACCTCCATTAGAAACTCATCTATTGTCTCAAGGTTATTCACCCTTGAAACCTTCTTCTAGAACATTATAATATTTGAGTCATTTAATAGAACCATAGTAGTCTTTAGATCCAAAAATAAATGACCATAGTGAGGGTTAGACACAGCTTTACAGAAACACTACATATGACCAAAACACCCAAAATTGTTAAAAGTATTCATAGGTCAAGAATAGGAATACTGAGTGTGTATAACCCTTTCACACAGATAGAAAGTTAAGGGAATAATACTAGCTATAACTAAAGTTGTATACGAAGCCTTCCACTGTGAACCACCACCACCACACCCATAACGATCTTTCCAATTTCTCTTTTCCCATGCGCCCCACTGAATCTTCCACTCATTGAAGGAAAAGGGTTATAATAACCAACCTTGCCTTCCATATTCATCTCTACCATCGTCGCCCCATCAATTTTCTCTACATAATTCTGAATCCAGAGCATAATTACCTGAAATCTGATATCTAATTCCAAACACTACAGGAACTTATTTTCCTTCATGTTTTCATTCTTTTCATCCTATGGAGAAAAAACCACCTCAACAAAATGATAGAGGTATGATAACAGCAAACACTATCCCTATTACAAGTAGAGGAACACCAAAGAATTCACCAGCATTAGTGACCCCATACAAAACTAAAGAATAGTATATTCTGTAAACCTGTATAGTTCAAGATGGCATGCCTATCATCCTATACCAATGAATCTAAACATATATTTTTTGGACCACCATGTCTAAATGCTCCGTAATTCACCTTGATTCTCTAATTTTTACCTATTAATTTTAATATTTGGTTGATCTTAGATACTTAATCATTTGAATCTTTATGTCCATTAAAACCCTTTAAAAAGGTGGATTATTGAGTAATAACTCTCGTGATTGATCATTTTCTCCTCTATCTCTTAGTTATACCTCCACAACTGTTTTTTGGACTTGAAATAAATTTCGATTGACCGCATGGATTACCGGCATCATAGACTTGAAAATTCTGTGATCTGTATGTGTATTCTCTTGAGGAGAATCTACCAAACCCTCCTGAGGACCCCTTGAATGACATCGTAGAGGCATACTGTTTCACACCAGAAATAAATAAAAATAAAACAATATAATAATGTATGTTCAAACTATAAAAACATAATAAAAATTGAGATTAAGATCAAGAACTAGAAATTGGATACTCACTTCCCAACATCCCATGGTAACTTGGGTATCCTCATGGAAATATCTAGTCAGACACTCACCGTAACCTACCTCTCATGTCCCAAACATCCTCTCTCTAGTATACCAAATGTCCCAAAACAAGGATTCTTGACAAAGTACTACATATGATACCAAATAATGAGGAACTCGACCTGGATACCATATCAAATTGCTACATGACTTAAATTAACACATGACTGAAGGGTGTTCCCAATCCCCAAGGGTTAGAGACTATTACTCGGGCATCAAAAAACATCTAGAGGGAATGATTTATCCCATTATGAAGCAACAACATGGCATATATATATATATATATGATAGGTTGACCATTGAAATAGAAAACAAGTATATATTTCATAACAAAAAAACAGAAGTATTTGAAGTGATACCACTCAAAAGGTATATAAACAATCACTGTGAGACAATTTAAATAGAAAATGAAAACTAAAATAAAAATAGCTACTCTATGTGATATCAAGGGAAATCCCACCATCTCACTATGATCTACCCATACTCAGGTGATTAAATCCTCACCACCTCACTATGGTTCCTTTCCATTCCCTACATCGATATACATAAAAATGTCTATGCACTATCGAAGGGTTGAGAAAGACATGAGATAACTTTCTCTATAGGATCCAACCCAGGTTTTTTTATAAGTCTCTATAAAACAATCTGAACATGATCAAAATTAAAGAAAAAAAATTATAAATAGATAATAAGTTTTTATATAAAAACCATGGTAAAACATTTAATTTTACATTTTTATACATTTCCAAAATAATCCAGGTAAAACAGTTTAAAAGTATTTCATACATATCAAATAAATCAAGTCAGACCAAAGCATGCACCATATATCATATCAAATCTAGGGAAGTACAACCTAAAATAGTAAAAATCAAATTAGAGGTAACATGACATTCCAAGGATTTCTATAGGTTAGGATATCTTGGACACTCATAACTAATCATAGATAATCTTTTGTATCATGTATCAATATATAATCATCAAATCTAGAGATCACATGAACACACGAGAAAGCATACCACCCAACAGGTCTATCAATTTTATAAAACAATAGACCTAGAGAGTAGAAGAACACACAATTAATGAACCCCCACACAAACAGTTGAGAAATATTTCTACACCTTCTTCCTAAGTACTCAAGTCATCCCATGTTCTATATTTTCCAAACCATTTCATCAAACCCATGCTTTAATAACATTTCATAAATCTGTTTCACAATGCATTGAAAATATCATTTCTTTTACCAAAACAAGGGGAAAAACATCTTCTCTTAAAATCACATTTTCACACACTAAAACACATTATTCCAATTATTTTATAAAACAGTTTCTAAAACCAATTCAATATAGTTCATCCAACATAATCTATAGACAAAACCACTTACCTCAAACTCAGGTTGTACATGCCTACAATGGGTCCCACAAACACGAATGAATGTAATGAAATGATAGAGCCCCTTGGAAAATTATCACATATGATAATTATTTCATCAATAAAAATAGTTGAAGGATAATAAATATCACAAAACACTTCAGGAAACTCACACGCCACACCAAAACCAACACAACGGTCATACCCTAGAGGAAGATCACACAATTGCTCTATAAAAGATCAAAAAGGATATCATCATAGATAAATGGATCCAATAATGAATCCCAATGGTTATACCCTAATTAATATAAATAAAGAAAAATAAGGATTACTCACCTATATAAATTCATCACTACCACAATAGAGATCAATCACTAAATGAAGAGATGTGGAAGGATTGGGGTCTCCATAATCGCCACGGAGAGCTCCATGGTTTAGAGGGAAGTACATATGATGGAATGAAATAAAACCTATCTCTGAAACACCATAAAAACAAATAAAATTATAAAAATAAATTTCATAACCCCTTTTCACATTTTTTAATCCATGAAAACAAAAATGCCAAAAACCCAATAGCCTTAGGTTCAAATCATGATTTTTACAATTACACGGCACGTAGAGTTTTCACGACGTGTAAACATCTCATGAAATATACTGGTTCACGACATATTCATAGTAGAAGATACACAATATTATTACTTTACATTTCATACAATATATTTTCACACCATTAAAACATTACATGGCCTATAATCACCCAATAGAGAGCAGAAACTCTATATTGTTCTTGAAATCCCAAACCAACATCAGTGTACTCAGAAATCAAGGAGAAACCCACATATGTTTAAAAGGATTTATACCTATAATCCATTAATTAAAACAAACATAAATCTTTTAAACTATAGTAATTTTTCCTAGATAATTCTCTCCATCCTCTGGGTACTCAAAATGTAGAAAAATAAGTTGGGAAATGAAACATATAAGAAAAATACCAGAAAGTGTGTAATGAGTTGTTACATAAATAATTAGATACTATGTCATAAAGGATTAATGTAACAATTCCCTATTCGTATATTGAATATGCATAATACTATTATATATTATTTTACTGTATTTAAAAATACACATAAAAGAAAGGATACCATATGCGTTATAATTGATCATTTCTCGATGTTTGCACATTTACACACTATAAAGAAGAATCCACCTCTTGAGTTCCCTAACAAACTTAATATCAATAAATTTTTGAGACATAATGGTGACCCTATTTCCATTGTATCAAAGTTACACACAATATTTAAATTATAATTGTGAGTAATTATTCAAAAGGATGTTGATATTGAGAAAAACAATTCACTACATTTCATACTCAGAAATATGGATAGTCTAAAGAGACTATTAAAACATTAGAAGATATTTTTAGGTTATGATCACATAATTTTCATGGTACATGGAATCATTAATTGAATTTAATTGAATTTTAATTTAATAATTTCATTCATTAAAGAAATCAAATAGTATGGTATGAAGTATTTTATTGGAAAATATTATGTAGGCTAACTTTATGGGATAAAGCTATTGAAATGATGTTTTTTGACCTAGAACAAGGTGAAGAGACAGTGGTAAAAGTATGTACTATTCATATTTATATTAATGAAGATAAAATAAATAAAAATAGGTATGTCGAAAACTGAATGGGAGGATCCAAAATTTCATGTAGGTGTCATTTTTTGAAAAAATTATACCTCCAAGGAAGTGAATAGTGTGGTTTGTTATGAAATGGAATCTAAGTCCCAGATACATCTGGACTTTTGAGATTTTTTGAAATATTTAAATATGTGGATTAACAATTTGAAATTTCTCCCAACCACTCTAAAGTGAATTATATGTCCCATATATCCTTATTGAGGAAGCATATTCACAACCACATGTATTTACTCATGTATAAAACTATAAAATTATATCCTTATATATATTGTTATGAAGTGAATATATAGGTACATAATACTAGAGAATTTTTTTTGAGGAATTATATGACTCAGATAGTAAATGTACCTTACATGAATCATAAGATTGATAATTCCTTGAGGAAACTAGGAGAAGTTATGATAAATAACTACTATCATTTTTTCATGTAGTGACATTATATAAATATTGAGGATGAAATTTTTTAAGGGGGGAGTAAAAAATGATCTTTAGAGTTGACCCTCCCTAGAATTTGAGTTCACTATCCAAGGGTTATTGGTTTAGATGGTTCCCCCCATCGGTGGCCATAAACTCAATATGGATGGTTCATGTCAACTTGGTTCTATGAGGGGTGGATATGTGGTTCATCACATTAATAGGTCTATCTTGATTTCCTTCAGTTGCTATTATGAGTGGGTTGATTCAATTTCTAGAGAGTCTTTTGTTCTCCTTAATGGACTTGATGTCTGTAACTCCCAATATATCAATGCGGGATCCATTGAAATGGAATCCTCCATCATTCTCTCTTCCATGCACGATAACTTCCCCACTCCCTAGTCTATTTCATATCATATTTTCATGTGTAAAAACATTATTACAATAGAGTATACCACCTTTGTATCTAGTGGGATGGAATTAAAGTGTCTTACACTCTTGTGGTAAGGGGTAGTCAGGGTAATTCTTGTATGGTCTCAAATAGCTTGGGTTCTATCCCCACCAAGTGTTTTGACCTTATTCTTGCAGACTCCCCTAGTATCCATTACATTATACCACATTGAACCTTGATCGGTTGTATTTTTTTCAAACATTGTATTTCTTTTGAACTTGTCCCTCTCTATGCATCCTTTTAATAAATATTTAATATCTCATTTCCCTAGAAAACTATAGAACAACACATATATCTTTATTCAAGAATGTTATTAAAACCTAATTTCATAAAAAAAATTGTTTTTAATTTGATGAAATTAATTTCATATTTTAGTTAAACATGTAAAAAAAAATTTAGGGTGAATTTTTTATATTTTCTAGAAACTATTTATTTTTGGGTGGATAGTTAAAAATACTAATTTTATAAATACTATCACTTTTATAACAATATTAGAATATAAAAGTAACATGAAAGCTTATAAAACCTTATTTATAAACCAAATATATATATATATATATAAAGTAATATTTTTCATTTAAAAATATAATTTCTAACTTAAAAATATATTTTTACTATTTTAGAAATTTTACAATAGATTTTATTCAAAAAAAAAAAATTGTTATTCAATTTTTATAAATAATTCAAAGGGTTACATTCAGTTTAGGTTTTGTTTTAAAGTAAAATATGTATCAATTATGTTAAAATAATAAAATTAATTCTATGTTAATCAACACTATACTTTATTTTTCGATAAAGTCATATTCACTCATAAAACATGCATTTTTTCTAAAAAAAGTAATCTTTGGATATTGAGAATTTATATTAATTTTTTTTACCAATTATAGGAATATAATCATTTCAAATGGATTGTTTATTTTTTATTAGAATACTTAATATTAGTTAATAAATTAAAATTAATTTTTATCATAATGAATAGTAATCATGGTAAATATATGTCATGTTGGTAAAGGCTAAAATGAGTTAAAAGTTTCAAAATTAAGTGATACGGATTCACGAAAAAACAAAAAAAAAGATTTATTAAACATTAAACCTTGGTTATATTCAGAAATTGACTTTCACATATTAAATTTATTAAAATATAAAGTCACTTGACTAGAGTAGGATATATATTATATAATAAAGGTTCGAGTATTTATATGTTTCCACCAACCTCACTATTAATGGAAACCTCCTCTCCTCTACTCTCCACACTTATTGATCCATTTTTCTTGACCAGGACTAATCCAAATACCATCCCAAAATTATTTTTCTCTACCTAGTGGTTGTGTTCTTGTCAAAGGATCACTTCAAGAAATGTTAAGGTTTCATTCAAAGAATATTACCAAAGAGGTATATATTCTTACCAATCATTTATAACTTCATTTATTCTTAAACCACCATAAAATATTCATTTAAAATATTAAAATAATTAAATAAAAATATTTACTATAGTTGGATTTTAATACATTAATGGATCATCCATGTTTTATCTCCTTTCAATCCTATGGAAAATGAATGCATCCCTTGTGTGTACGTTTGGTCTACCATCTCCACATAATGGTGTAGTTAATTTTTCATCACCACCTAAATTTGATAATAATAAAGATATAAGTAATAAATATACCTCATATTTGTGAAATATTTATGTTTATGGAAATACATAATATTTTTTTTACTTATTACACTTCAATCCTCTTGAAAATGATAATGTTACTCGTGTGTACATGTGAAATATGACCTCCATGAAGTGATGTCATTTGGTTTTATTTTACCACCATGGATTGGTGATTGTAAAATTATATATAATGAATAAAAAATATTTTAATTAAGTTATTAGTATTTTTGATATTATGGATCCATTTTATAACATGTTTGACCTTGTTCAAAATACTAAATTTTTTTAGATAAATTTATATATCAATATTAAATGGTCAACATAAGAAACAACCATATAATGATTGGATTTCAAATGATTAAAAAAGGTCCATAAAAAATTGAATATAAATAAAAAAAGGACCCTATTAAAATATTAAAATTTAATAATATAATATTTAAGAGTATATAACATGTTTTCCCAAATAGGAATCTATGGTTAGGGTTTTTCATTTCAATTCCTCTTACTTGAGAAATTTTTAGTATTATCTACCTGCTTTATTTTATTTTTTATATATAATATCCCATAGATATATTATATCATTAATTCATCTCTATTAATGTTATTTTATTTTTAAAATTCATGATTTATTTTTAATGGATTTTTATTCATAATTTATTAAATTTGTAATAGTTTGATTTACGAACTCACTCTAAATTATTAGTGTTCATTTTTAAAATTATATTAAAAGAGTTATATTCTGTTTATATTATTAAAACAATTATATTTTATTAAATTATGTTAAATTCAAGGGTTTCCATGTTTTTCATCCATCTTTCCTTCTATTTGGTGTTCAGATTTTAAAAAAATAGTTATTAAGAAGAACTAATCGTATTTTTTATTTTAGTTCGAGAATATTTTAATTTCATTTATATTTTTTGAATATTATTTTTTACTTGTTTTTAACTATAACTAAATGTTTTTAAAAGTTAATTTTATATAAAATTTTAATTTCCCAATAATACTTTAATAATAATATCATTATGGTTTTCTAAATAAGTTATTTTTTGGAATTTTTACAAAAGTGTAAAAGGAATGGTATTTTAAACATATATAACAAGAACATATTTTCTCACCTCCTTGACCATTATTTAATATTATTAATCCCATAAATGATTCTATATTTTTTAAATAAAATTATTCTTCTATTATTCTATTGATTCGTTTTTAACAAAATAGGTCCTTATTTCTTAAAGTTTTGATAAAAAATAATAAAGTATTTATACCCTCATTTTTACAAAAAAATGAAAATATTCTAAAGAATTTCATTTATTAAAAAACGTTATTTTTAATAAATTGATGGCCTTATATCATATTTTAATTATTTATGGATAATACCTTATTTTGAGATCATTCACTTTCTTGGGAACATGTTCACTATCACTCTCAATTACTCATTAGAAATTATATTTCGCCTTCATATGAATATTGTCAAAATAATGGATGTATTAAATATAATATCTATTAAATTTACATTATATTTACCATATTTGATTTTAATAAACTTTATTAATTGACCAATGCTTATAAAGAAATATATTTCATTTATAGGAAAAATATTGATGCTATTTATTCTTGATTAAATATAGATATTTATTAATTGGTAATAAATTTAGGTTATATTGATTTGATATATGAAGACTGCATTATAAATATATATTTGATAGGTGGACCCCAATTATATATAACCCCTTGAGTCACTGGCAGGTCTCATGAGACAAACCTTATGGAATTCATACCTCTTGAAGGTAAGATTTAGGATGTCTTATAAAAAGTAATTAGTGATGATATCATGAATGTACAACATTATTCATTTCATTCAGAAATAATTTAGTTACCATTATCCATGTTTTTATTTCATTCAATAAAGTATTTAATTCACATGTTATTGATTAAATGGCATATATATTCATTATTCACCCATCTATATTTTTGTTCCTTATCTACTCATGATAGATTACTTTGTATTATTTTATTTAATAATCATCTACGATATCACTTAATCAATTTTCCTATTACCCAACGTACAGACAAGAAATATATTAATAATATTTGAGGATGTATTGAATTTTTTCATTATATTTTTTATTTTTACAATGTAATATGTAAATCATTTATGTATCTAGTATCCCAAGACTTTTAAAATGATTGATCCTCTATGTTGTCAAATATTTTATCATGTATTAATTTATAAATGTAAAAAACTATCCATGGGATGTGGGTCTTATATATTTTGGGTATGGAGTAGGTACTTGTTTTTTACCTAGATTTATTTGGTCCTATACATGAATAATACAGTTTAGTACTCCCATGATGAATGTTTCTATAATAGTAGTTAAGTGATTTATATATTTATAAAGTCATTTACTCTCTTGTTTGAGAACTTATTTGATAAGGAGTAGATCCTCCATCACTGTTTTGGTACTCCATTGTCAACACCTATTCTAGTTAGGTGTAGGTCCCCCACCATAGTCAATGAAATTAAATGGTTAAGGTTTGGTTGAGTAGCTATGGTTATTGAGATCCTTAGGTTAATATATTTTATGTGTGGCCCTATGTCATTGGTGATTGGGAGATGGTTTCCCTTGTTCAATGACATCAATTTATATATTTTTTGTGTCTTCATGTTTTTCTTCTTTGAATGGGTTATCCATTAATTTTTTGTTTTTATACACATTATAACTTCATTTACTCAATATTTTATGGTTTTTAGTTCATCCTTCATGGTATGTATATACTAACCACTACATCAGTTTTTGACCCTCCCTTGTATTCCGACATCAAGACGACATATAGAATAGGTGAAACAATTGTGGATGTAGTGTTGGTGGAGTGAGGGATTATCAGTTTCTAGATTTTACAGTAGTGGATGGTGTTCATGTTTGATGATAGTCCATGGAAGAGATCCTTTAACCCAAATTTATTTTGGTTATTCTCCTTTTTTTCAAGAATGTATTTTTTCTCCTTTCTATATTATGGTTTAGGCACTGCTACTCTTTTATGAATCATATAATTTATCACATGGATTATACATTTTTTATTTTTTATTATTTTATATCCTGCATTATTATATTCTATATGGAGATGTGGGTTTTTATATATGTGAATTGGGATAATTAATCTCATCATGTGTTTATGCGTACTCAATTCTAGTAACCAGACCCTTCCTTTTGAAGATAAAATTTGAATGGAATACATATCCTTGGATTATCCTGGATGGGGTCTTAGGGGATAGAGTCCAATAAAAATGTCACATATATAAGTATGACCTTACACTCCTTCTATCAATCACAATCAAGGGTAATATGTAATACTCATCTTATGTTAAGATAAATCCCATCTTAAAAAGACTCAGTCTATAACATTATCAATAACATACCCAACGACCCCTATGATTAGCTTAACCTTAATGATGGCATAAGAATAGTATATTATTTTGATTTTTATCATGCTAGGTACCTTGTCTTACCTTATGTATGGGTAAATCCAAATATGAAACATGTTCTCTAAGTATAATAACAATATAGTCTATGGAAATCCAATTGGTATAATTTTTTAGTCATACAACACACAATACTCATCTGGTGTCTCATTATTATATTTCATATCTTGATAAAAGATCCTAATAATAATATTCTTTTAATTTTATAGCATCCTATAATACTTTTTGAGAAAAATAATTTTGTATTGTAACCTAAGGCCCCATAATGCACACTAACAAGGTGGTTGTTTTAGGTTTTCGGAAATTTCTTCAGGCATAAAAATAGAATGGATCATTTTCTTACATTGGTTGATTTATTTTCAATTTTTCACAATAATCACACAATTGATCAATATATTGTATAAATTTAAATATCATTAACATTTAGATTTTTACTTGGTTCACCTGTACTAGGATTCATCTGAAGATAAAATATTGAAGATGTGTTATTATTCCAAATAATCACTACGTCAATTTTTTTTAGATTATAATCATTATGAAAATAAAACTACTTATCAAAAGTCAAAATACACATCCACTCTTCCACTCAATTCATTCTAATAGAGATATACAAAGAGATAGTTTTTACATACAAGTAGATTACATTATTATAATGATAGAATAAAAAAATTGGTGTTCTTCCTAATGTACTAATATCCGCTTCATTATAATCATATGAATTTTCAACCACACTTTGTCTCAAAACCCAATAATCAATGAAATTTAATCTCACAAAAACTTACTCATAAATTCTATATATTCAAGGGAACCCATGGTATTATCATCTTTCCCACCTTATTCATGATCATAAATATTTACCCCTCTCTGATCATCAACATTTTTAAGCACATCTCTCTCATTTATTTGTTTCAACCATATCCCATGACTTTTAATCAAGTGATTTTAAATTAAAATTAAATTTCAAGGAATTTAATACACTAAACATCCTCTACTTAAAATTCATCACTTCAATAATACTCAATTAGATTACCACTGTTAAACTCCACTTAAGAAGATAAGGTTCATACTTTCACTTACAAATAGTTAAATAAATTAGAACATAAATTATTGGTGTAACTTCTACATTTCCAAACTCCACACCATGACCTCTATTAAAAATACCCACTTCAGGATCCATGCCTAAATAACCATGGTGTGGAACACTATCTACTATATTAAATCACTTCTCTGGGAAAAATTCTTACTAAAATTGCTTCTTCAATGGCCTTCATCCTATTTCTTCATCAAATTTAGAAAATTACTACTCAAAAAATCTTTCTCAATGGTCTGGTAACTCTATAGATTACCAATTTAATTAATCTTATATGATTCTTTTATTATATTCATTAATATTAACTATGAATTTATTCATTTTCAATAGTCTTACATATAGTTCAAGATAATATTCAATACATTCATTTTTGGGTATCCCCATATTTCATGTTGATTTTTCAATCCCATTACTCCATGTTTCATGATGTACGGTGAATAATCTCCCAATTTTAGTTATTCCTTTAACAACCATGATCACCAAAACACACCATAAAATGTCTTTCATTTCATTTAAATATGTCTATTTAATTTATAGATTTATGATAACTATAAAATGTTCAAAGAACCAACATACATAGTATTTTTTAATCATCGAAAATAACTTTGATATAGTGAAACAAAATTTCCATACATAGATATTCAATAATAGTATATGAATATTCATAAAATAACATTTTGATCCAATCCATAATTATTTAGTCCTAGCATCACTGAAAACATGTAAATGTAAACAAATTATATATAAAATATCTACATCTTATACCATGAATTACATCACAACTATAAGCCTTATATGACATATCATACTTAATTCCATTCTTTGAAACCTTGGAAAAGCAAACTTAAGAAATATGTGAGATCAAATTCATAGTAAGGGTAAAAAAGGGAGATATCAATGATCATATAAACAGAACATGAGAAAAATTGAATAAGAACATGATCTTAAAATTTGAATCCCGTACCCTTCCTACCATATATCGTAATGTTCATACATTTCATAAAACATGGTAGTCCATAATGCAAGAATCAGAGAGGAATCAAAGAACATGATCTATAAAATCATAACATTAGAATAAGACATGGAATTATGGAATACACATAAGCATAGAAAATTATTTTCTTAGTAGTCAGGGATTATTTAAAAGACTATCAAAATAAAATGGGTTCACTCACCAAATTATCATATTAGTGAAGGTTCACTCCCAATACTATCATTTAGATAAATTATCTTACTGAACTGGGTTCACCCCCTATTATAGTATATCTTATCTCATGAGATTTATATATTTACCCAATGATTTGGAGTAAGATATAGGTCCCTAAAATCACATAATCCAAATCATACATATGTGTTTCATAATATCATAAATAATTCATCAAATCATAATCCATGAAAAGAAATTAGTATCCCAAAAATTTCATCATAGAATAACCCATGGAAAAGAAATGGGTTTCATAATCATTTCATCATTTCATCAAAGAAAAACCCATGGCAATGAAATGGGTTTCATATATATTGCATTAGAATATTCATAAACCATCCAGATAAATAATAAATATGGTTTCTTTGGATTATATACCTGTTAAAAAAAATATTAAACCAATTTTTGTTGTCTTTTATGCCTATAAATATGATTAAAATATCACAAAATCATTCTTCAGGAAAACGACCTTTACATTTTTCAGTCATATATTAAAAAACTAAAAAAATATAATGAAAAACATATAATTTTAAAATAACCATTTAAACTTTAAACATATGATTCAAATAAAATATAATACATAATGGAAGGAAAATATGGTCATGTTTATATGTTAAAAAATATTCATTTTATACTTTTTTTAGAAAAGTAACAAAGTATCTCATTTGGAAAATGCAAAAAAAATATTTCTTGCAAAAAAATTAATAATTCAAACATGGGTAAAAATGAATTTATAAAATTAGATTATAAAAGCAAAAAACTTCTTCAAAACATTTTTAGAAAATGGGGATATGAAAGAAAAAAAATTGATTGAAGAGAGAGATAAAAATAATTTTCCTTCAACAAATATTTTTAGTCTCTTGAGTACATAAGGTGACTAAAATGAATTAAAAACATATATTTTAAATAAAAAACTAGAGTATAATAAAATGAATGACTATATTGATAGGTTGATCATAATATTTAATCATAATAACTAAATCATAAACAATCTCAATAAACAATTAGATTGTAACATAAAAACCTTACCACTTTGGTAACTTATAAACCATAAGACTAATGAAATAAAAAACAAAATAAGAACAGTTATATCCCATTATTTTAATTATAATAATAATAAATTAAATTAATGGGTAGTATATACATCGTACAATAGAAACACCTCATGTATAATGCTTGTGTCTCGCATAAGTAAATGTTAGATTAAAATACTTAACCTTGAGTTCTTCATTCTTCAAGAATGCTATAAAATCCAATATCATAAATTTAAATTATTAATAATTTTATAAAAAATTAACTTCCATATTTTTAATATCATATAGTATTACTTTAAAACATTTCAACATCCCATTTTTTTAATAATTCCATATTAAAACCATCATTTATGGGTGGTAACTATTTTATTTATTTAGAGTATTTCAACTCAGTTGTTCTGGTCCTTATAAATTTATCTTATTTAAAAAATCTCAGGAATATTAATAATTATATAGATATATTATATATTAATTACATAAATATTTATATTCATCCCTAAATGTTTTATTTATAAAAATGAATTACATTATTCATGGTGATGGTAGGTCGTATGTACACATGAACATAGTTTTCATTTTTTTGTTAAATAGAATAAAATACAAGTTAATATTAATTAATAATTATATAATAATTACTATATAATCTCTATAATATATATTAATGAAATTCTATATCATTAAAATACAAGTAAAATATAAAATAAAAATTAATCACATCACTTCGTGGATGTGGTAGTTCACATGTATGCTAGAATGATGTTATCGTATCCTAAAAGATTTTTTGGTAAGAGGGTATATATGATATTATAACTCTATAATTATAATTATGTCAAAAATATCTTTTATAAGTATCCAGCCCATCATAATAACCATCTATAAGATATGGTGATGTAAAATGAATTGTATCTCAATGTAGAGACGGTAAGCCCCATGTACTCACAAGCGATACTTTAACCTCTTGATTAATAGAAAATATAGTGTATACTGGTGTTTTAATAATAATAATAATAACATTTCAGAATATTTAGGATTCAAATTTTACTATTTAATGATAAATTAAATAGATTTGGGGGAGCTAATGTAGAAAAGAAAGTGATCGGGTATGTATATTATTTATTCTTTGAAACGACTTCTTTAGATCTCCTCTACAGGTCTCTATGATTGGTATTTTGGGAAGAAAAAAACCTCTAAAAAATTAGGAAATTTTATAAGGGTATTTGGTTTAGTTTTCTCAAGATTAATGGTGCAATGTAGTGTAAACAATTTTGGGAGGAGGTTCCCTTCTATAGTTGAGGTGAGGGTCACTTTTCGTATTTCTCAAAAGATTAAATTATTAGAAATGCATTATTAAGAAAAAATTCCTCCAAATGGACATGTATTTTATGAAAAGATAGGATAGGGTTTTAATACCATTAATTAATTGAATTTATAAATTTTTTAGTGTCATTTTAAACCTCGACGTGTTGATTAACCCTTAGTTAACAAATTTTAATTTTAACTACATTAAAAACTTTTTCAATATTAAAGGGCTGTAATTTTTTATTAAAGGTAAAAAAGGTCCCATAAATATCCATTTATTATATTTGAAACCATATCCTATGCACCTTTTCTTGTATCAATATTTATATAATTTTTAAATAATATAATAAAATTGTATTTTGATAAAATATCAATTTTGTCAATTTGGACACTATTCATTTAATTTGACTCAGAGGACCAAAAGACAATGTTTTTTTTCGAATATAATATTTCATAAAAATAATAATAGTCATATTGAATTATAAAATTTGTGTAACAATATAATTTAATCAAATTTTGTAACTTCTAATATTTTGAAAATTGTTTATTTTATTTTTCAATTAATTGAATAAATATGGTTTTGGTGTTCTGTAATAATTTAAGTTAATTATATAATACCTAAAAACTAAAAATAAAATACCATCATGAATATAATTTCATTTTTCACGAAAATTAATATTAATATTTTTTTCATAACTAGTTTTTTCCTTATTTAAGCACATAAATATTAATTAAAACTATGAGAGTGACATTTTGTAACTTTTCTTAATTTAAATAATATATAATCCATCTTCATAGAAAAGTGTCCATTAAACAAATAAATTTAGATAATAAGGTTTTAATAGTATAATTAATTTAATATAATAATAATTAGGGTCATTATTAATGGCCTTATCATTTTTTTATCTAGATTGACTTGACTTACCCTTTATCAAGGTGATAAATTTTACCAATAATACTATTTATAATGACAAAAATGTAAAAAGGAAATATTTAAATTTTTTAAACTACAAATTATAAAAAAGATACTCATTTTTTCAATATAAGATCTATAAATGGAAAAAATTAATTTTAAAATAACTGTGAAAATTGTAACAAAAATTTTGTTTTAGAAAAATATTTTTTTAAATATAAAATAGGATTTATTATTATCAAATTCCTAGAAAAATATTTATTTTATTGTAATAACATTTTATAGGGTAAATAATAAATATATTTTATTAAAACAATTTAACTGTAATGATTAATTTTTTTTATTAATATAAAAATACATTTCTCTTATAAAAATGATTACATATAAGAAAAAACATTGATTTTATTTCTAATAATTTTTGTTTTTAGTTTCAATAATTTTATAACTAAAGAATTAATTTTGTAAAATTTTAAGAAATATTTGTTTCATAAATTATTTATTTCTATTAAAATCCATCAATCCACTAGCTAGGTAATAATGGATAAAAAATATTTTAGTAATGTTATGCAGTTCGTCTAAACTCGTTATGACATGTAACACAAACTATTGAAGAAATTGAATTTTTTAATGAAAAATATTTCATAAATATATTATAGTGTTACTTTCTACCCCTATTAAATTGAATTTATCATTTTAAACCCATCACTATCATACAAAAAGATAAAGATACTTCTTCCTCATCACATACTAAGGTTCTCACATCGCTTCCTCATATTGGTAGTTTCTCCACAAAACATTGACCAAGTGAGTGATCTTGTTTCAAAGAAATTGGTCTATATAATATTGAATCTATACTAGTTGTTCTTCATAATAAATATATTTATCTATCATTATGACCTATTATTTCAGTAAATCTGGAGGATAAGGTATATACTTCTACATGAGAGATATATGGAACACATTAGGAAATTGAGAGAGATTCAGTGCAAGCATCAGTCGATAATTTACCATCCTAATAAGATCAAGAATTTAAAAAGGACTGATATAAATTTGGGCTTATCTTTCCCTTTTGAAAAATCTCATTACCCTCTTCCAAGGATATATTCATAGTAATATTAATTCACCGACTTCAAAATATAAATATTTTTGACAATTTTAATGAAAAAATTATGTTAGATTTGAAGATATGTTATGTGATATTGACTGGATTTAACCTTCTCACCAAATTATTAAGTTGAATTATGTATAAATATTTTTCTTTCTCTAACTTCATTCAAATGTGTTCGAGTTTTCCACCTCATACTATAGAGGAATTCATAAGGATCTATCTGAGTATCATAGTGAAAAATATTATTATAAGAAAACTCCTCCAAATTAAGGTATTCATCCCAAACACCTTTGAAATACATAGAGAAATTTCTCACAATTCTTTCTATATTTCTAATGGTATCTTAGATAGAACATCTATTTAAGGATTAGAAGTAGTGATAAAACTATAATTCAAATCTAGATCCTTCAAAATAATTCTCTAAAACTATGATCTAAACCTAGGATCATGATAATTTATAATTGATAGTGTTACACTATTCAATATTACCACTTGTTTAATGTATAAAAAATTAATTTCATCGAGAGGGAAATTCCCACTAATTGAAATAAAGTGTTCTAGCTTTTTAAGGTTATTGACTAAAACCCAAAAGAATTATTCCCTTTAAATATTTTGGAGGATTCTGATGACAAAATACTAGGTGATGTTTTCCCCTTTTTGTTTTGGAATGGGTAATTTTTTTAACATCCACTTCGACTTTTGTCTCTCATACATAAATCTCTGACATAACAATCACCGAGAAACATACTCTACAATATCTCTCTTTAAGTCATCCCACAAGAAATAATCTTTCAAATCACAATAAATCATATTACATCCAGGATGAATAGAGACTAAAGAACTATGAGCTTCATCCAATAACTCCTTCTTTAAATATGTTTTCTAAGGTATACATACAAGGTTTATGAACTAGATTTTTCTATCATAATCAAGGTCTAACTGAAGACATTTTTCACCTTCTTTTTTTGTTCTACATTTTTGTTTTTTCAATAATTAATCTTTAAGTGGATAGAAGGATGAACACTCATTTATAAAATTAATTATTTCTCCCATTCCTTCAGGATATCGAGATCCAAACCTTTCATGTATAAAGACATTATATATTTTCTAATACATATCATATAAAAGTTGGCATGATCCTTTCGACTCAAAGTATATGTTGTCTTAGTTAATTTCATAGGGGTTTAATGTATTGATTATCCATGATATTTAATAATCTCCATCCATATTATTTTCCACATGTTCACCTATTTTAGTGTGAAATTCAACATAAATCTTTTTACATTTGTATATATTTCACACTATTCTCCAAAACAAAATAATGCCTCTATATTTTTAAGGAAAGTATTACCATTTCTAACTCCTAATCATGAGTTGGTTATTTTTTCTCAAAGAACATCAATTTTTGTGAGTAATAATATATAACAATATCATTATATATATGAACACATCTCAATACCTTATTTAACACATCACAGTTTATTACAACAACTTCTTTACTACATGGTAGTGTCAGCACATGTGCAATAACTGGACTTATATTTAGTTCCTTAAAAAATCCTCATAATCCTCTATACAAAGGAACATGGATCCCTTCATATTTAACATGTTTAGTGGATTTGATAAACATGAAAAATTCTCCATAAATTATAGATAATATTAATCAAAACCAAAAAAAACTAAGCATCTCAATAACATTGGTTGGTCTGGGAAAATAAATAATAACATATTTCTTTAATGTTTCAGTTAATTTATATTCACTTGAAATTATATGACCTAAAAATGAAACTTTATGACACTAAACTACACACTTGGTAAATTGTTCATAAATATTATCCTTCCATAGGTTCCTCATCACAATTATGAAATGATCTTCATGCTCTTTATTTCACATTGAAAAAAAATAATATTGTCTACAATGAAAACCAAAAGTGAATCAAGGTAATATTTAATATATCCATTAATTAAATACATGAAGATTTCGTGGAATTATTAAGACCAAATTGAATCAATCAAAAATAATAGTGTTTGTGCATCGTATGGAATTTTTTATTGGGTATATCATCCTTCTTGACTTCTAATTAATGATATCCAAAACGATGCTCAATAATGGAAAAGTAATTATCTCTATGCATTTTAGCAAAAAACATAATCAATATGGGGTCTATGATACTTGTTTTTATAGTGATCTTGTAAAGATATCGATAATCAATATAGAGTCAAATTGATACAACTTTGTTCTTAACAAACAGAACAAGTTCATTCCAAGATCAGGCACTGTGAAAAATGAGAATCTTTTCAAGATTCTCTTAAAGTTACTTCTTAAATTATTTCAATCCAATTAAGTCCATTATATATGAATCTATTGAAATAGGTCTAGCACCAGGTATGTTTTGTATTAAAAATTCATCTTCACTATTAAATGTAAGACTAAAAAACTCTTTGAAATGGCACTAATAAACTCCCACGCAATAGTCATATCCTTGATGTTAAGCTTCTCTGTAAAAATATGTGATAAATTAACATTTTTAATAGGAATCATAACATATACAATGGATGAATTTTCCATCATAATTTCTTTTTTTAATCACGCTAATAAGCAATCATGTATTGATTGGGAATATCAAACATAACATCTCTTCCTAAAAAATTAATGTTGTATTTGTGTAAATAAATCAAAACCATTCCCAAAAAAACATTTAATTCAACTATAGGAAGAATAAAAATATTTACAGAAAACACTTCCCACAAACATTAACCATAGAAGAATTAAAGTCATGCAGTGAGATCATAATACCATTAGTGGTTTTTACTTCTAACTCAACATATACTGTTTTAGGAGGTGTTGAGATACCCTTATAAATGTATTTATATATAAAATAATATAAATATCTTGACTCAAATAATATATTCTATGTTATAAATATGATTGTAAGTCTCCCTTTCATCATTTCATTATTATAAACCTCATCAAAAAAATTTTATCTCTTAAGATTTATATTTTTCTATAGACATTACAAGTTATTGAAATCGATCATCATCATTAACCATTATATTTGTGTACCATTAAGAAAATTAACTTACTCCATGAATTTAAAATGCTGGAGAGTTGGTGGTGTATTCTATGGAAATTTCTCTCTATTCACATCATTAGCTAACTTATTCCCATCACAATGGAATTTGATATCCTTTTAAACTTTCTTTCCCACACATGAAATATTAACTAGTTCATATCAAACAATTTCACACATGTTTCCTTTCACACTTAGATCATATAGGAAGGCTCATCTTCTCCTTTCAATGGTTTTTGGAATTCATTTTTTATTATATTTTTAGTTTCTTATCAAAACCAGGATATTGATGGATAACTCCAATTTTAATCTCCACCTTGATATTACACTAAACAGTTTATTACTAGCTATTGAATCGCCTTATGGATAACTCAGTGTGGATACTTCATTTTAAGACATTTAATAGTTGATCAACATTACCTATAAGTTGGATAATAATAAATGAAGAATACATGAAAAGCCTTTTAAAATTTTCATCATAAGTACCAACACATACATCATCCTTCCCCTATAACTCAACCAATTTTTTCTAAATTTGCATATAAATAATTGGAGGGAAATAAATATTGAAAAATAATATTTTAAATTTTCCACGCTCTATGGAATCAATTTATTCTTATTCTCTTGTTTCCTTAATAAGATTCCATCATTAATCACCTTGTCCTTATAAATTATAATCATCCAAACTATCTTTCTCAATTTCAAAATAATAAAAATGGAAAATAAATTTTCAATGGTATAGATCCACTTATAAATGACTACTAAATTAGTGGACACACTAAAAGAAGGGTCAAGTTTCCTCACGACATATTCAACATAACCTTATTCTATCTTTTTCTCATTTATAAGATCAATGGGATTCATATCTTTAAAAGGTTATGTGATCATAGTAAGATGATTATAAATTTCAGATCCCAGAATATTCGGATTACCAAGATGAAAATCATTTCAATTTCCATTGCATCCATAATTAACATGATTCCTTCAGGTTCTATCCATTGACTAAAATAAAAAAAATTGTTTTAAAAATGAAAATCATAGTGTGGAACCACAAAATCATGGAAAATCAGTTATAGGATGTCGAAATTATGAAACCTTATTCTATAAAAACTTGTGTTTAACATAGGACATTCATGATAATTACCAAAAATTTAGGATTTTATCATATATATAGACTTATCCATAGCATTCTTACTAACTTTTCCTCATCCTCGTTTCTAAAGGTTATCTAATATTTTTCTTGATATCAATTATAGCTACACATATATTTCATGCATGTATATTACATCTTAATTGATGAATATTCAATACATAAAATTTCGATCAAGCCAGAATTAGTTAGGTTTCCTATCTTTGGGAATTTTGAAAACTAAAAAATTGGGTCAAAAAATATCGACATCATATCCCACTTATTTCTTCATAAATATCACCATTCTTAGATATATCATACTTATACCATTCTTCATAACCTAGGGATAGGAATCATAATAAAAGGGTGATCTAAAAGGCTCAATAATGGTAAACAAGGGAGATAAAAATGATTATATAATCTTAATATGAGAAAAAGTGTATGATAACATGATATTAATATTTGAAAAGTGTTCCTTGTATGTCATTGGTCATCATGTTGAGTAATGGAATAAATATTATTAGTTTATAAGAAATTAATTATGGAGGAATCAAATAAAATGAGCCATCAAACCATGATATTTTCAAAAGAAATGTAATTTTGGTGCATGCATAAGCATAGAAAATAATTTCCTTGGTATTTAGGGATCCCTGCTAAGAATATCACAATGGAATGATCTCACTCCCAAAACCATCATCATAGTTCCCTTACTAAACTAGGTTTACTCCTTATTCTAGTCTTATTTATCTCATTGTCTATCAATATTTACCCAATGTGTAGAAGGTATATATAGGTCCCACCTATAGCATAATAAAAATAATATTTTCGAGTTCCACAAAATCATATAGTATTCATAATATTAGAACCCATGAAAATGTTTCATAAACACTTAATCAAATAATAGACCATGGAAAATAAATAGGTTCTATAAAAAATTCATCATTTTTCATCACATCATAACCAAAAGAAAAGAAATAGGTTTTATAAAAATTGTGTCATAATATTCAATAACCATTCATTGAAAAGATTAAAATAGTATTATTGGATTATATACCCATTAAATTATAAGTGAAATCAAGGGTTATTGTCTTTCATGAATATAAAAATTATTTAAATAACATTAAAATTGAAGAAATTAACCTTTCAATTTAAAATTCACTTAAAAAAACTATGAAGATATAAAAGAAAAGAATTCTCAAAAAATATCCACATAAACATATACATAGAAATTAACAGAATAATTTAGTCATGGTATTGGGAAAATCTATTCATGTCGTACAAGCTAAAAAATAATCCTTCTATAATTTTTTAGAAAAATTCACAAAGCACCTCATTTTAAAAACTACAAAAATATTTATTATAAACAATTTTTTAAAAAGGAAAACATGGGTAAAAATTAATTTACAAAATAATTGGATAACAATAAAACCATATTTTAAAAAAATTAAAAAACATAGATATATAAGAACATGAATCTTTTTCCCGATGTGATAAATAAGAATGATTTTACTTAAAACGTATTCTCAGTCTCTTGAGAAAATAAGGTAAGAAAAATGAAAGGAAGCACATATTTTTAATTAATAACTATAGTATAGGAAAATTAATGAGTATATTAATATTTTTATCATATATATTTCATTCTAATAACTTAATCATAAACAATAGTGATAATCAATGAGATTGTAACATAAAACCCTTACCAATTTGGTAACATTTAAATGAAAAATCCCATGATAGAAATAAAATTATATAGACATGTATATATGATAATTTTCATGATATTTTCTATTATAATAATCATAAAAATCACTTATGATTATTATAAACACTACACAAAATAAACAAGTGGTGTTGAAGGCATTTGGCCCAAAGAAGTAAAAGTGAGGTGAAAATCACTTACCTCCAGTTCGCCTTGACTTGAGAGTGCTCTAACCTTATATAGAATAAACATATGTTTATTATACATTCATACCACTATAAGTTTATTACTTATAATATCATATATTATTCCTTTATAACATTTCAGCATCCCGTTTTTCAATAAATCTTTGTTAAATTTATCATTTCCAAGTGTTAAATCTTTCTTTTATCATGAGTATATTATCTTATTAGTTCTTTTCCGTGAATATTTTTCTTAGTGAAATCATGTTAATAAAATTAATAATGATATAAATTTAATATATATTCATTATATAAATATTTAGACACATCCATAAAAATATAAATGGAAAAATAAATTACACTATTCATAGAGACGGCAGGTCTTACGTATGCATGAGAGTTGTTCTTATTTTTTAAAGAATGAAATGAAAGAAAAATATAAATTAATTCAAAAAAAATCATAAATTATATGTCCTATATATTCATAAAATTATTCCTAATTACCATCCAATAAAAATATAATTGAAAAATGCATCACTTTGTTGAAGTGGTAGTCCACATGTAAACTATCAACAATGTTATCCTTTCTAAAAGAATTGGATGGTACGTGTAGAGACCCAAAGCTTGACGTACATGGACATTACATTTCTTTTTCGGAATACTTAGTACATAACAAAAACAGACACAAAAGGACCGTAATAGTTTAGTGTCTTTGGAAACTCGAAATATAATCTTCTAATCGTGGTGAAAGATCTTCAACATCTCCCATAAAGATCTTCCCATTTTTTTTCTTACCTAAAACCTTTCCTTATATCCTGGGGAAAAGAAAACATAAAAGGGGTGAGCTCAGATTCCCATTAAGGCTAAACATAGAGAACATAAAACAATCCATAAACATTTGAATGCAAAAAATTGAACATAAAATCTAAACATCAAAATCTTGAGTAAAGACATGAATCTTGGAAGTACGTAAGGCAAATATCATAAGGGAACATCAATCATGATAAAATAGCATGGGAATAAAACATGTAATTGTGGCAACCATTAAACACATATTATGATTTCCATAGTATCCAAGGCATTTCTCCCAAGACCATCTTAGTGGACAAAGTCCCTTTCTGAATCGAGTTCACTCCTCGTTTCAGTCATGTAACACTGAACCGGATTAACTTATCCCTCCAGACATGTCTATCTCATGAGATATAAATCTTTACCCAATGAATTAGAGGGAGATATATGTCCCACCCATCTCATAATGAAATCATTCTTACTTGTGCCACAAAATAAACATACATCATTCATAATAACCCAATAAATAAAATGGGTTTCATAAACATCATCCCATCATCACATAATCCATATAAAAGAAATGGATATCATTTCATAATAAGAAAATTGAAACCATGTAAATCATAGATACTTGATACATGAAACATACACATATGAAATAATGTCATCTTAGATGAAAAATGGTTTTGATAAATCACTTGAAATGAATTCTTGAGAAAAATATCCTTTCTTCTTCAAAATCATTTTCTTTTCACAAAATGTCATGCATTTTTAAAAGAAATTGATTTTTTTTAAAATAGTCATGAAATATTTTGGTGGAAGATTCATGAAAATAAGGTTTCATAAAACCGTAAAAATCCTTTCATGCCATATAAGTTAAAAGACATTCTTCTCGTACTTTGGTCGGGAAAATCAAAAAAGTACCTCGTAACGTAAACAAAAGAAACATTCCTTACATACCATGGAGTAAAATTCAAAATTGGGTAAAAAGTACATTAAAAATACATGAAATCATTTTTAGGAAACATTTACTTGGATGATAACAATAACCCCAGTAAACACTTATGAATAAACAATCTCAGATAAGAACGAGATTGGAATAGTTATCCCTTACCTTAGGTATGATATGCTTTGTACATTTTCGAACCTCCTGTATAATGATTTAAATAATGTCATTAACTTATTAAAGAATCATATTCTTTGTTATGATATCATATATAGTTCACTTATGACTTTATATTACCCGTTCTTTTGTAAGTTCCATGTTAAAGTAGTGTTTTGGGTTAAATCGTTTTATTTATCGTACATGTTTGGACTTGTTGTTCTTGATATTATTACTTATATCCTGATTTACTTAATTCCAGAATGTAAAACATGATTTATATATAATATATATTTCATTATATACATATATATATATGATAGATCGATTAAATGGAATGAAGTACACCGTTCATGGAGACGGTAGGCCGAATGTATGCATGAACGTTGTTCTCGTTTCCTTATTGAATTGAATGAAATTAAGTAGATGACATAAATATATTTACACATAAATCTAGTATCATTATTATTTCATATATTTCATGATCACTTATTATATATACTTTATAATCATTCATGAATGGTTAACATGGAGAATGAATCTCATCGAGTCGTGGAGACGGTAGTCCGTACGTACGCACGAGCGATGATATCATTCCCATGATCGTGGAATTGCATTGAAGTGTATGTATAATATTTCAGAATCAATATAACTTTTCAATAATCATATATAGTTATTTATTTACACCATTATACCCATCCAAGTAAGGTGGTGGTCGAAAACAGATTACACCACGGCGTGGAGACGGTATTTCGTACGTACGCACGCGCGGTGATTTTGTTTTCCGTAGGATGGATAGATTGTGAAATAAGGTTCTTTCATACTTATAATAAAATATCATTATATTAGTTATACTGATGTTATTACTTAATAATGAAACAACTAAATAATAATAAGTACAAGAAGAAATAAAGTTGAAAGAATCGGTAACGGATATTACCTCTTCTTTCGACACGCCTTTTTGAAACCTCCTCTTAGGGCACTAAGATTGGTCTTTTAGGAAGACCATAACCTATAGGATGTTTCTAGGGAAGTGGATAAGAGAACTTTTCAGGGGTTGGCCGAGCTTAAAACCTCAAAGTGGTGTGAGGAAGAGATGGAGTAGGTTCCCTTTTATAAGGGAGGAGAGGGGAACCATTGGAATAACAAAAAATATTATTTTATTATGAAGTCATATTTTGGTTTTAATAGCTACAAATTGAGTTATTTCGAAGATAAGGTAGGTAGGGGTCGAAATCCTCTCATCCAATAGAATTATACAAGTTTAGGTTTCTATTTTAACCTTATCATTTAGATTTAACTTTAAGTTAAATAATTTTTCTTTTACCGTGTGTTCTTGTTTTCTTACACTATAAGGTTATTAAACTTACTATAAAAATCCAAACGAACCCAAAGTTGTTTTTTTTAATATATATAACCTTATCTAAGTCAATTGGCCGAACCTTAGATTTTTAGAAATAAAATAAAAATTAATAATATAATATTTTTTTAAAAACTATTTTATGTCAATTTGACACTATTTGGTAATAGATTATTGTGAAAATCATAACAGAATGATTAGTTCTAAAAAAGTTAATTAGCTCAATAATAACATGTCATATTAACCTATAAAATTATTGGAATTCAGAAAAATTCTCAAATTACATTTATTTGGGTATTTATAACATCAATTATTTCAATATTTCATTAATAAGATAATTATTGCATCATCATTGTGTCATAAATAAATATTATTATATTATGTATAAAAATTATAAATAAAACACCATTATGTAGGAAATATTTTTATCTTTCTAATTAATATTTATAGTCGAATTTATCTTATGTATAACCCTATATTAAAAATGATTTAGTTATTAAACTTTGATTTTAACTATTATTACCCTTCTTTAAATAAATTAATAATAAATGTCCTAATCTAATCCAAGTGGGCCTAAATGGTCATATTTTATTCCTAATGTTGTTTTTGGTCGAATTACACTTATCCAATAGAATTAGGACATTTTTTAGGGTAATAATAATATCATTTGTACCCTAAATTACCCTATTTACTTTTAACCATGGTAAAAAAAAGTAAAAAGTTACTATTCACCAAAAATTATTTTCATCTCATTGAACCACATTTTAGTCCTTAATATTAATTGTGTCTCCCTAATTTTCTAAATTCCACTCACAAAAGTAGTAAAATTAAGTTTTTTGTGAATTTGCAAATTTTCCTAGGAGGTGGGTAAAAGACGGTGAAAAGTTCAATAATATTTTTATATATCTAAAATTATTATAAAATGACTCCAATTACTTAAATTGAACTTATATAGGTATTATGTATCAATTTTGACCTAAAATAAATTTAAATAAAATAAATAATTATTTAAATAAAAAGTCGGTTTTTGAATAGTAACCCAGTGTTTTCACTATTCATCAAAAATTGAATGTTTTCATAAAAATACCAAACATTCGCCCTAGGCTAATTTCAATATTCTGAATCCAAAAATGAAGTCCATTTGAAAGAAAAAATTTATAAAATTTCAAAAAGTGGGTATTACTATTCATAATGGCTAGTTTATATAACATATCGTTGTGTAGCGAAACTCGGTATTGCGTACAACACACGCTATCGTGGAAGGTCGTGATTGCGTGTAATGCAAGCCAAGTCCGGGATGCGTTTTGTGCAAGCTCCTTTTGATTTAGCGTACAACACAAGACATTAATGAAATTAAAAAGAATATTTTTCATAAAATCTCAGGGTGTTAAATTCTACCCCCCTTAAAATGAATTTCTCCCTCGAAATTTGTCGGGGTTATAAATGGTTTACTACTTGAAAGATTCTTTAATAGAAACCCACATCATAAAAAGGAATACCAAAACATGGATTTAAAAACTAATGTATGAAACATAACGTTTACCCAAATTAACTAATCATTGGGTTTCCACATAGGAGAAAATAGGTGAAAATATGGATATGGAAGAGAAATATAACTGTCATGTTCTGATGGAGAGTGGTAGAGAACATGGCTATGAAAAATACAACAATCAAAAAGCCATAAATTTGTGATGATCTTGGGTACCATCTGATTCATCAGATATAAGGGCACTAGGACAACATTTTTAGTTTTCAAGATCATTTTCCTAAATTTGAAGAATTGAAATTTGAATAAATACTTACTTTATTTTGGTATAATCTCACCGTTGTTCGTGCCTTGAAAAATTTTCACTTCATCTCTTTAAGAAATGAAGTTGAATTTGTCTTTTGCGAATTTTTAGCAGATTATGTGATAGAATAATAGGTCATTCCATCTGTCTCAAACAAAAGTTAGAAAAAGTTATATACATAATTCCATCTATGGTGAGATTAATCATATATGGTTCCAAAATTGACTTATACTTCATCTATCATCCTGTATAATAAGATAAAACTAGTTTCTACAAACCAGGGACATCCTGTAGTTTAACACCCCGAGATTTTATGGAAAAAAAATATTCTTTATAATTTCATTAATGTCTTCTGTTATACGCTACACCAAAAGGAGCTTTCACAACACGCATCCATGACTTGTCGTTCATTACACGCAATTGTGACCTTCCTCGATAGCGTGTGTAGTACGCAATACCGAGTTTCACAAAATGAGATATTATTATAATATTATTATGAACTAGCCATTATGAATAGTAATACCCACTTTTTGAAATTTTATAAATTTTATCTTTCAAAATGGACTTCGTTTTTGGATTCGGAATATCGAAATTATCTTTGTGTGAAATTTTGGTACTTTTCGGATAACTTTCATATTTTGATGAATAGTGAAAATTACTAAATTTTAATTAAAAACAACTTTTTTTATAGAAATAATTAATAGCGATAAATTATTAATTTGAGCGGTTTTAAATTATATTTATAATATATTTTTACAATTTAATACAATGTTGGTCATTGGATGTAATTTCACATTTGAACCAGACATAAACAAGTGTCAATCTTTTGATAGTAATTTCTCTTAAAAAACACGATATTTGTTTTAACGGCGGGAATAAAATTTAAAATTAGTTAATGTAACTGATATGTTTTTAATTTGGTAAAATAGACATCATTTTTGAATTCATAATAACCAATATAGCTTAGGCCTAATTTTTGGTATTTTTCTGGAAACTTTCATTTTTTGATAAATAGTGAAACCACTAAGTGGTAGTTAAAAAACTGAATTTTTCATAAAATTTAATTTTACCACTTTTGTGAGTGGAATTTCAAAAATCTGAGAAACACGGTTAATATCAAGGACTAAAATGTGGTTCAATGAGATGAAAATAATTTTTGGTGAATAGTAACTTTTTACTTTTTTACCACGGTTAAAGGTAAATAGGGTAATTCAGGGTAAAAATAATATTATTATTACCCTAACACATGTTCTAATTCTATTGGATAAGTGTAATTTGACCAAAAACAACTTTAGTAATAAAATGTGACCATTTAGGCCCACTTGGATTAGATTAGGACATTTATTATCAATTTATTTAAAGAAGGGTTAAAATAGTTAAAATCAAAGTTTAATAACTAAAGAATTTTTAATATAGGATTATAAATAAGATAAATTCTACTATAAATATTAATTAGAAAGATAAAACTATTTCCTACATAATGGTATTTTATTTTTAATTTTTAGACTTAGAATAAATTAATTTATTTATGATACAATGATGATGTGGTAATTATCTTATTAATGAAATATTGACATAATTGATGATATAAATACCCAAATAAATGTAATTTGAGACTTTTTATGAATTCCAATAATTTTATATGTTAATATGACATGTTAGTATTGATTTAAAAAAATGTTTTCGAACTAATAATTCTTTTATGATTTTCACAAAAATCAATTACCAAATAGTGTCAAAATTGACATAAAATAGTTTTTAAAACAAATACTATATTGTTAAATGTTATTTTATTCCTAAAAATATAAGGTTCGGCCAAATGACTTAGATAAGGTTATATATATTAATAATAAACAACTTGAAGTTCTTTTGTCTTGATATAGTAAGTTTATTAACCTTATAGTGTAAGAAAACAAGAAGACACGGTAAAAGTTAAATTATCTAACTTAAAGTTAAATCTAAATGATAAGGTTAAAATTGATACCTAAACTTGTCTAAATTCTACTGGATGAGAGGCTTTTGACCCACCTTAGCTTCGAAATATAACAATTTGGAGCTATTAAAAACCGAATTTGACTTTATAATAAAATAATATTTTTAGTTATTCCAAAGGTGCCCCTCTCCTCCCTTATAAAAGGGCACCTCCTCCCTCTCTTCCTCGCACCACTTTGAGCCTTCAAGCTCGGCAAAACCCTGACCATATCTCCTCTCAACTTCCCTAGAAACATCCTAGAGGTCCTGGTCTTCTTCAAAGACCAATTTTAGTGCCCTAAGATGAGGTCTCAAAGAGGCGCTTCAAAGAAGAGGTAATGCCCGTTACCGATTCTTTCATCTTTATTTCTTCTTCCACTTCTTCTTATTTAGTTGTTTCATCATGAAGTAATAACATAAGTATCACTAATATACTGATATTTTATTATAAGTATGAAACAACCCTATTTCACCATCTATCCATCCTATGGAAAATGAAATCACCACGCGTACGTACGTACGGAATACCGTCTCCACGCCGTGGTGTAATCTATTTTCCACCACCACCTTACTTGGATGGGTATAATGGTGTAAATAATAACTATATATGATTATTGTAAAGTGATATTGATTCTGAAATAGTATACGTACACTCCAATACAATTCCACGATCATGGGAATGATATCATCGCTCGTGCATACGTACGGAATACCGTCTCCACGATGTGATGTGACTCGTTATACATGATCTTCATTGCATAATGATTATTTAAATGAATTGAGTGAATTAATATGATATATATTATATTAATACCATTCTTGAAATGAGGTATCTATAACCTAAAAAGAAAAATAAGAATTTATTTGACAAAACGCGCATAAGAACAAAAAGTAATAATCACCCGAATAACAAGTAGTAATGAAATATTACTAATAAGAAGCTAATAATATGACCATATATGATATCATAAGAATAATTATGATTCTATAATAAGTCAATAACATTATTTAAATCATTATACTGGAGGTTCGGACACTTACTAAGAAAATCGAACCTAAGGTAAGGGAAAATATCACAATCTCATTTTTATCCGAGATTGTTTATACTTTGGTATTTACTGGGGTGTATTTTATCATCCACATACATGTTTCCTCAATATTTAAAATTCTTTCCATCCACCTACAATTGTTTAAATCCAATTTTACCCTTCGGTGAGTTTTTAGTAAAATATATGAAAGGAATATTTTGTCATTTTTCGTACGAGGTACTTTTTGACTTTTCCGATAAAAGTATGAGAAGAATGTTTTTTTAACATATACTTCATGAATGGATTTTTAAAACTTTATTTCCAAGAAGCTTCATTTACAAGTTTTCAAGTTTATTTTTAATCAACTTCTTTTAGTTTAAAATTGTATGACATGTTAAGAAAGGAAAAAAAATTGAAGTAGAAAGGATATTTTTCTCAAGAATGGAGTTCAAGTGTTTTATCAAAATTATTTTCCATCTAGGATAATATAGGGTTATGTTTATATCCTTATTATTACATTGATTTTATTATATTGTGATGGAATTATTTTTATGAATTCCTTTATCTTATATGAATTGTTTTATGATGTCATGTTGTTTAAGAATCCCATTTTTATTACATGGGTTATGCAATGATGTATGATTTATGATTTTTTGGCACACATAAGAATGGTATCATTATAAGATGGGTGGGACCTATATCTCCCTCCAATGAATTGGGTAAATATTTTATATCTCATGAGATATACATGGCTGGAACGGCAGGTTAAACCAGTTCAGTGAAACAGGACTGAAACGAGGAATGAACTCGGTTCAGAAATGGACTTTGTCCACTAAGATAGTCTTGGCAATGAGTCCTGACTAATAAGAAATGATTCTCAATGATTATGTGTATATGCCACAAAGCTTCATGTTTTAAGTTATGATTATTGTGATTACATTTCACTACCATGATTTATCCCATGTTATGAAATTATGATCTCTTTTGCAGGGTAATATTTCTAAATTGTTATGAATATGATGTGATTGATATTTCATTTGTTTAACCTTACTGAGCATTTGATCTCACCCTTTTATGTTTTCTTTTCCCCATGATATAAAGAAAGGCTTTAGGTAAGAAAAAAAAGGGAAGATCTTTATGGGAGATGTTGAAGATCTTTCACCACTATTAGAAGATTATATTCCGAGTTTCCAAAGACACTAAACTATTACGATCCTTATGTGTGTGTTTTTGTAATGTAATAAGTATTCCTCAAAAGTAATGTAATTTCCATGTACATCAATCTTAGGGCCTCTACAGTTAGTATCAGAGGAATGGTTTAGTCAACCTTTTGAAACTAGGATGATAGAACTTTAGTGAGATCCCTAGAGATATTTCTAAGGTATGTCTAGGGATGTCCCTATGGTTAAGTATAAGTATAGGTTATAGTCCTATAATTACGGTAACTATCATAGAATTAAACCTAAGATGTTGGATATTGAAGGGACTCCCCCTTTGTTATGTTCTTTTCCCTAGCATGATTTTTACCTCTCACACTATTCTTTTTGGGTTTTAGACGATGGCTGGAACCCGAAGGAACCGTGTTGATCAATGCAATGGACAATGCAATGATTGTCCTCCTGAACAAACAAATATTAAGGGAGATGGAGTGAAAAATCTTATTACTATACTTACACAAGCTATGAGTCATTCTGGACTTCCAAATGAGCAAAGAAGGGAACAATATTTTATTAAGTCCTTAATGAGGCAACGTCCACCTTCTTTCAGTGGGTCTTCTGATCCACTTATTGCTGAATAATGGATCAGTACCACTGAAAAGATATTTTCAGTTCTTCAATGTTCAGAACATGATAAATTCATCTTAGCAGTATATCGTTTGGAAGGTGAGGCTGATCAGTGGTGGAATCTTATCAAGAATACGAGGCCAAGAGATGAAATTGAGTCCATGGAATGGGACGAGTTCAAGAACTTATTTTTCAATAATTACTTCCCTCGTATTCTTAGAACAAAGATGGAGAAGGAGTTTCTTGAACTAAAGCTAAAGGATGATGAATCTGTTGGTGTATAAGAATCTAATTTTACAAGGCTTACAAGGTATGCATCTGGATTTATCATCCAAACTGAAAGTAATGTTCATCGATTCTTCAGTGGATTAAAACCAAATATTCAAAGGGCATTAGCTATAAGAGACTTCAGTGGCTATGGAGAAATTGTGCGTTGTGCTATCAAGGTAGAAATGGAAGTTGGTGTTACTTATCCATCTTATAGTTTTGACAAGAAACGAAAGATGGAGTTCAAGGAGAAATCTCAGAATAATGGTGAAAAAAAGATGAATGTTTCCTTATTCTCAAAGTGTTTAAAGAAGCATGGTGGAGATTGTCTTAAAGGGACTAGAAAATGCTTTAAGTGAGGAAAAGAAGGTCATCGAGCAGCTGAGTGTCGAAGTAATGGAAAAAGGGTTTCTAATGATGTGAATAAAGAAAAGACTGCAGAGAACGCACCACCAACACTTCAATTCTTCAAGTTCAAGGAAATGGGGCATTATGCTAATAAATGACCTTATACAAGGGTTAGTGATGATCGACATCTGTAACCACTTAAGGCAAAGGACAAAGGGAAGTCACGTGTGATCACTATTGGTGATGTTGAATATGACAATGATGTGGTGGAATGATCAAGTTTTTATGTAATGGGATTCCAAAATAATGTTGTATATAGTATCGTGGAATATTGGAATATTTATGTATTGGTCTATTGTGGTTTTCAATAATTTTATGGTACCGGTAACCATGGAAAGTGATTGAGATATTTTTGGAAAAAAGATGATATGAGCATAATGAAGGGATAAGGAGAAAATGAAATGTTTGACAGTATTCATGAGCTCATGACTGATATAAAGAAATAGTTATATTATGGTTTAAGGTTTTGGTATATGAAAAGAGTTAACTTTTGACAGCACTCATGTTTTCTCTAAGATTCAATGGGTATTCATTTTTCAATAGAATACATGATTAAGGCCTTCGAATGTTTGGAATGTGACCAACAATACATATCTCATGATATACGGGGATCAACGATGGTATTAACATGCTTGTTATATGAACTCTTTGGTAATCGTTTTCACTATAATATGAGATTGGACAGCAATATTTTGGATAAGACTAAATATTGGAAAGGATTATGTTGTACATAAGTTAGTATTGTTTAAGGATAGAACTTTTTTCGATATTATTTATGGGATGTTATATTAATATAGATTTAGAAAAAGGACAACCTGCAGGACGAGCGATAGCCCATCACGTCGGACAAGGCTGTGGGAATAGAACCCACAACCGAAGTGCGACTCGCCTTTATCGCCTACCACCGGCCTACAGGAAGTCCCTATTTAGTAGAAACTAGTTTTATTATATTAAGAAGTATGATATATGAAGTATAAGTCCATTTTAGGAACCATATATGATTAATCTCACTATAGATCGACTTATGTATATTTAATAACTTTTTCTAACCTTTTGTTTGAGACAGATGGAATGACCCGTCATTCTATCACATGATCTGTTAACACTTCACGAATAACAAATTCAACATCATTTCTTTAAGAGATGAAGTGGAAATTGTTAAAAGTACGAACAACAGTGAGATTGTACCAAAATAAAGTAAGTATTTATTCTAATCCAAATTCTTCAACTTTAGAGAAATTTTCTTGAAAACCAAAAATGTAGTCCTAGTGCTCTTATATCTGATGAATCATATGGTACCCTAGACCATCACAAATTTATGTCTTTGTGATTGTTGGCTTTTTCATAGCAATGTTCTCTACCACTCTCCATCAGAACATGATGGTCATATTTTTTCTCCATATCCATATTTCCACCTATGTTATCCTACGTGGAAACCCATGGATGAGTTAATTTGGGTAACTGTTACGTTTCATAAATTAATTTTTAAAGCAATGTTTTGGTATTCCTTTTTACGATGTGGGTTTCTATTAAAGAAACTTTTTAGTATTAAACCATTTATAACCCCGACGAATTTTGAGGGCGAAATTCATTTTAAGGGGGGTAGAATGTAACACCCTGAGATTTTATGAAAAAAAATATTCTTTTTAATTTCATTAATATCTTGTGTTGTATGATACACCAAAAGTAGCTTTTACAACACGCATCCCTGACTTTCCTTTCATTACACGCAATCATGACCTTCCTCGATAGCGTGTGTAGTACGCAATACCGAGTTTCACTAAACGAGATATTATTATAATATTATTATGAACTAGCCGTTATGAATAGTAATACCCACTTTTAGAAATTTTATAAATTTTATCTTTCAGAATGGACTTCATTTTTGGATTCGGAATATCGAAATTAGCTTTGGGTGAAATTTTGGTACTTTTGGGATAACTTTCATATTCTGATGAATAGTGAAAATTACTAAATATTAATTAAAAAAAACATTTTTAATCGAAATAATTAATAGTGATAAATTATTAATTTGAGTGGTTTTAAAGTATATTTAGAATATATTTTAACAATTTAATACAATTTTGGTCATTGGATATAATTTCACATTTAAACCAGACATAAACAAGGGTCAATCTTTTGATAGTTATTTCTCTTAAAAAACACGCTATTTGTTTTGACGACGGGAATAAATTTTTAAATTAGTTAATGTAACTGATATGCTTTGAATTTGGTAAAATATACATCATTTCTTAATTCATAATATAAAATATATCTTAGGCCTAATGTTTGGTATTTTTCTGGAAACTTTCATTTTTGATGAATAGTGAAACCACTAAGTGGTAGTTAAAATACTGAATTTTTCATAAAACATAATTTTACTGCTTCAGTGAGTGGAATTTCGAAAATCCGAGAGACACGGTTAATATCAAGGACTAAAATGTGGTTCAATGAGATAAAAATAATTTTTGGTGAATAGTAACTTTTTACTTTTTTTACCACGGTTAAAAGTAAATAGGTTAATTAAGGGTAAAAATGATATTATTATTACCCTAACACGTGTCCTAATTTTATTGGATAAGTGTAATTAAACCAAAAACAACCTTATGAATAAAATATGACCATTTAGGCCCACTTGGATTAGATTAGGACATTTATTATCAATTTATTTAAAGAAGGGTTAAAATAGTTAAAATCAAAGTTTAATAACTAAAGAATTTTTAATATAGGATATTACAAAAGATAAATTAGACTATAAATATTCATTAGAAATCTAAACATATTTCCTACATAATGGTATTTTATTTTTAATTTTTAGACTTAAAATAAATTAATTTATTTATGATACAATGATAATGCAGTAATTATCTTATTAATGAAATATTGACATAATTGATGTTATAAATACCCAAATAAATGTAATTTGAGACTTTTTATGAATTCCAATAATTTTAAATGTTAATATGACATGTTATTATTGATTTAATTAAATATTTTCGAACTAATCATTCTGTTATGATTTTCACAAAAATCAATTACCAAATAGTGTCAAAATTGACATAAAATAGTTTTTAAAAAAAATACTATATTATTAATTGTTATTTTATTCCTAAAAATCTAAGGTTTGGTCAAATTACTTAGATATGGTTATATATATTAATAATAAACAGCTTGGGGTTCTTTTGGCTTGATATAGTAAGTTTATTAACCTTATAGTGTAAGAAAACAAGAAGACACGGTAAAAGTTAAATTATCTAACTTAAAGTTAAATCTAAATGATAAGGTTAAAATTGATACTTAAACTTTTCTAAACTCTGTTTTATGAGATTATTTTGACCCATCCTCACCTTAGATTCTAAATATATCAATTTGGAGCTATTAAAAACCGAATTTGACTTTATAGTAAAATAATATTTTTAGTTATTCCAAAGGTGCCCCACTCCTCCCTTATAAAAGAGAACCTCCTCCCTCTCTTCCTCACACCACTTTGAGCCTTCAAGATCGTCCAACCCCTGACAATATCTCCTATCCACTTCCCTAGAAACATCCTAGAGGTCCTGGTATTCTTCAAAGACCAATTTTAGTGCCCTAAGAGGAGGTCTCAAAGAGGCGCTTCAAAGAAGAGGTAATGCCCGTTACCGATTCTTTCATCTTTATTTCTTCTTCCACTTCTTCTTCTTTAGTTGTTTCAATATGAAGTAATAACATCAGTATCACTCATATACTGATATGTTATTATAATTATTAAACAACCCTATTTCACTATCTATCCATCCTACGGAAAATGAAATCACCGCGCGTGCATACGTACGGAATACCGTCTCCACGCCGCGGTGTAATCTATTTTCTACCACCACCTTACTCAGATGGGTATAATGGTGTAAATAATAACTATACATGATTATTGTAAAGTTATATTGATTCTGAAATAGTATACATACACTCCAATACAATTCCACGATCATGGTAACGATATCATCGTTCGTGCGTACGTACGGAATACCGTCTCCACGATGTGATGCGACTCGTTATACATGATCTTCATTTCATAATGATTATATAAATGAATTGAGTGAATGGATATGATATATATTACACTAATACCATTATGTAAATGAGGTATCTATAACCTAAAAAGAAAAATAAGAATTTATTCGACAAAATGCACATAAGAACAAAAACTAATAAACATCCGAATAACAAGTAGTAATGAAATATTAATAATAAGAAGCTAATAATATGACCATATATGATATCATAAAAATAAGTATGACTCTGGAATAATTAAATAACATTATTTAAATCATTATACAGGAGGTTCGGACACTTACGAAGCAAATCGAGCCTAAGGTAAGGGAAAATATCACAATCTCATTTTTATCTGAGATTGTTTATACTTTGGTATTTACTGGGGTGTATTTTATCATCCACATACATGTTTCCTCAATATGTAAAATTCTTTCCATCAACCTACAATTTTTTAAATCCAATTTTACCCTTCGGTGAGTTTTTAGTAAAAGATATGAAAGGAATCTTTTGTCGCTTTTCGTACAAGGTACTTTTTGACTTTCCAACAAAAGTACGAGAAGAATGTTTTTTTAACTTATATGGAATGAATGGATTTCTATAACATTATTTCCAAGAATATTACTTTAAAAGTTTTCAAGTTTATTTTTAATCAACTTATTTTTGTTTAAAATTTTATGACATGTTAAGAAAGGAAAATGTTTTTGAAGTAGAAAGGATATTTTCCTTAAGAATGGAGTTCAAGTGTTTTATCAAAATTATTTTCCATCTAAGATAATATAGAATCCTGTTTCTATCCCTATTGTTACATTGATTTGATTATGTTGTGATGTAATTATTTTTATGAATTCCTTTATCTTATATGAATTGTTTTATGATATCATGTTGTTTAAGAATCCCATTTTTATTACATGGGTTGTGCAATGATGTATGATTTGTGATTTTGTGCAACACATAAGAATGGTATCATTATGATATGGGTGGGACCTATATCTCCCTCCAATGAATTGGGTAAAGAATTTATATCTCATGAGATAGACATGGCTGGAACGGCAGGTTAAACCGGTTCAGTGAAACAGGACTGAAACGAGGAATGAACTCGGTTCAGAAATGGATTTTGTCCAATAAAATAGTCTTGGAAATGAGTATTGACTAATAAGAATTGATTCTCTATGATTATGTGTGTATTTAACAAAGCTTGATGTTTTACGTTATGATTATTGTGATTACATTTCACTACCATGATTAATCCCATGTTATGAAATTATGATCTCTTTTGCAGGGTAATATTTCCAAATTGTTATGAATATGATGTGATTGATATTTATTTTGTTTAACCTTACTGGGCATTTGAGCTCACCCTTTTATGTTTTCTTTTCCCGAGAATTATAAAGAAAGATTTTAGGTAAGAAAAAAAGGGAAGATCTTTATGGGAGATGTTGAAGATCTTTCACCACGATTAGAAGATTATATTCCGAGTTTCCAAAGACACTAAACTATTACGGTCCTTATGTGTGTGTTTTTGTAATGTACTAAGTATTTTGAAAAAGTAATGTAATTTCCATGTACGTCAAGATTAGGGCCTCTACATGTAGGCCAGTGGTAGGAAATAAAGGTCTGTCGCACTTTGGTTGTGGGTTCGATTCCCACATCCTTGTCCGACGTGACGGGTTGTCGCTCATTCTGCAGGCTGTCATTTTTTCTAAAAATACAATACTAACTTATGTCCAACATAATGCATTCCAATATTTAGGCTTATCCATAATATTGCAGTTTATTCTCATATTATAGTGAAAATGATTACCATATATTTTATATAACAAGCATGTTAATACCATCATTGATCCCCATATATCATAAGATATGTCTTGTTGGTCACATTCCAAACATTCGAAGGCCTTAATCATGTATTCTCTTGATAAATGAATACCCATTGAATCTTAGTGAAAACATGAGTGCTGTCAAAAGCTAACTCTTTCCACATACCAAAACACCAAAATTATATATACTCAAACCATGATATAACTATTTCCTTATATCAGTCATGAGCTCATGAATACTGTCAAACATTTCATTTTCTCCTTATCCCTTCATTATGTGCATATCATCTTCTTTCCAAAAATATCCCAATCACTTTCCATGGTTACCAGTACCATAAAATTATTGAAAAACACAATAGACCAATACATAAATATTCCAATATTCCACGATACTATATACAACATTATTTTAGAATCCTATTATATAAACACTTAATCATTCCACCACATTGTTGTCGTATTCAACATCGCTAATAGTGATCGCATGTGACTTCCTTTTGTCCTTTTCCCTAAGTGGTTGCTCATGTCGATCATCATTAACCCTTGGATTAGGGCATTGATTAGCATAATTCCACATTTCATTTCACTTGAAGCATTGAAGTGTTGGTGGTGCATTCTCTGCAGTATTTTATTTATTCACTTCATTAACAACCCTTCTTCCATTACTTCAACATTCATCTGCTCGATGACCTTATTTTCCAAACTTAAAACATTTTCTAGTCCCTTTAAGACAATCTCCACCATGCTTATTTTCACACTTTGAGCATTAGCTAACTTCCATCTTCTTTTCACCATTATTCTGAGATTTCTCCTTGAAGTCCATCTTTCATTTCTTGTCAAAACCATGAGATGGAAATGTAACACCAACTTTCATTTCTACCTTGATAGCACAATGCACAATTTCTTCATAGCTATTGAAGTCTCTTATAGCTAATTCCCTTCGAATATTTGGTTTTTAGCCACTGAAGAATCGATCAACTTTACTTTCAGGTTGGATGATAAAGCTAGATGCATACCTTGCAAGCCTTGTAAAATTCGCTTCGTATATACCAATAGATTCATCATCCTTTTTCTTTAGTTCAAGAAACTCATTCTACATCTTTGTTCGAAGAATATGGGGGAAGTACTTATTGAAAAATAAGTTTTTGAACTCGTCCCATTCCATGGACTCAATTTCACCACTTGGCCTTGTATTCTTGACAAGATTCCACCATTGATCAGCTTCACCTTCCAAATTATATACTGGTAAGATGACTTTATCATGTTCAGAACATTGAAGAACAGAAAATATCTTTTCAGCGGTACTGATCCATTCTTCAGCAACAAGTGGATCAGAAGACCCACTGAAAGAAGGTGGACGTTGCCTCATGAAGGACTCAATAGAATATTGTTCCCATCTCTGCTCATTTGGAAGTCCAGAATGATTCATAGCTTGTGTAAGTAGAGAAATAATATTTTTCACTCCATCTCCCATAACATTTGTTTGTTCAGGAGGACAATCATTGCATTGTCCATTACATTGATCAACACGGTTCCTTCGGGTTCCAGCCATCGTCTAAATCCCAAAAAGAATAGTGTGAGAGGAAAAAATCATTCTTGGGAAAACAACATAATAAAGGGGGAGTAACTTCAATATCTAACATCTTAGGTTCAATTCGAATATCATTACCGTAATTCTAGGACTATAACCTATACTTATACTTAACCTTAGGTACATCCCTAGACATACCTTAGAAATATCTCTAGGGATCTCACTAAAGTTCTCGCATCCTAGTTTCCAAAGGTTGACTAAACCTTTCCTCTAATACCAACTGTAGAGACCCAAATCTTGACTTACATGGACATTACATTACTTTTGAGGAATACTTAGTACATAACAAAAACAGACACACAAGGACCGTAATAGTTTAGTCTCTTTGGAAACTCGGAATATAATCTTCTAATTGTGGTGAAAGATCTTCAACATCTCCCATAAAGATCTTCCCCTTTTTTTCTTACCTAAAACCTTTAATTATATCCTGGGGAAAAGAAAACATAAAAGGGGTGAGCTCAAATGCCCATTAAGGGTAAACATATAGAACATAAAACAATCCATAAACATTTGAATGCAAAAACTTGAACATAAAATCTAAACATCAAAATCTTGTGTAAAGACATGAATCATGGAAGTACATAAGGCATATATCCTATAGTAACATCAATCATGATAAAATAGCATGGCAATAAAACATGTAATTGTGGAGGCCATTAAGCACATGTTATGATTTCCATAGTATCCAAGGCATTGCTGCCAAGACCATCTTAGCGGATAAAGTCCCTTTCTGAATCGAGTTCACTCCTCATTTCAGTCCTATAACACTGAACCGAATTAACTTACCATTCCATCCATGTCTATCTCATGAGATATAAATCTTTACCCAATGCATTGAAGGGAGATATAGGTCCCACCCATCTCATAACGAAATCATTCTTAATTGTGCCACAAAACAATCATACATCATTCATAATAACCCAATAAATAAAATGTGTTTCATAAATATCATCCCATCATCACATATTCAATATAAAAGAAATGGATATCATTTCATAATAAGAAAATTGAAACCATGTAAATCATTGAGACTTGATACTTAAAACATACACATATGAAATAATGTCATCTTAGATGAGGAATGGATTTGATAAAACACTTGAAATGAATTCTTGAGGAAAATATCCTTTCTTCTTTAAAATCATTTTTTTTCACAAAACGTCATGCAATTTTAAAAGAAAAGGATTTTTTTGAAAATAGTCATGAAATATTTTCGTGGAAGCTTGATGAAAATAAGGCTTTATAAAACCATAAAACTTATTTCATGCCGTATAAGTTAAAAAACATTATTCACGTACTTTGGTCGGAAAAGTCAAAAAAGTACCTTGTAACGTAAATAAAAGAAATATTCCTTACATACCATGGAGTAAAATTCAAAAATGGGTAAAAAGGACTTTAAAAATACATGAAAACATTTTTAGGAAACATGGACTTGGATGATAAAAATAACCCCAGTAAATACTTATGAATAAACAATCTCGGATAAGAATGAGATTGGAATAATTATCCCTTACCTTTGGTCTGATATGCTTTGTACGTTTCCGGACCTCCGGTATAATAATTTAAATAATGTCATTGACTTATTGAAGAATTATATTAATTGTTATGATATCATATATGGTTCACTTATGACTTTATATTACCCGTTCTTTTGTAAGTTCCATGTTAAAGCAGCGTTTTGGGTTAAATCGTTTTATTTATCGTATGTGTTTGGACTTGTTGTTCTTGATATTATTACTTATATACTGATTTACTTAATTACAGAATGTAAAACATGATTTATATATAATATATATTTCATTATATACATATATATATATATATGATAGATCGATTAAATGGAATGAAATACACTGTTCATGGAGACGGTAGGCCGTATATACGCATGAACGTTGTTTTCATTTCCTTATTGAATTGAATGAAATTAAGTATATAAAATACATATATATACACATAAATCCAGTATCATTATTATTTCATATATTTCATGATTAATTATTATATATACTTTATAATTATCATTGAATGATTAACATGGAGAATGAATCTCATCGCGTCGTGGAGACGGTAGTTCGTACGTACGCACGAGTGATGATATCATTCCCATGATCGTGGAATTTCATTGAAGTGTATGTATAATATTTCATAATCAATATCACTTTTCAATAATCATATATTGTTATTTATTTACACCATTATACCCATCAAAGTAAGGTGGTGGTCGGAAACATATTACACCACGATGTGGAGACGGTATCCCGTACGTACGCACTTGCGGTGATTTCATTTTCTGTAGGATGGATAGATGGTGAAATAGGGTTGTTTCATACTTATAATGACATATCAGTATATTAGTGATACAGATGTTATTACTTCATAATGAAACAACTAAAGAATAATATGTAGAAGAAGAAATAAAGTTGAAATAATCCGTAACGGATATTACCACTTCTTTCGACACGCCTTTTTGAAACCTCCTCTTAGGTCACTAAGATTGGTCTTTGAAGAAGACCAGAACCTCTAGAATGTTTCTAGTGAAGTGGAGAAGAGAAATTTTCAGGGGTGGCCGATCTTGAAGGCTCAAAGTGGTGTGAGGAAGGGAGGGAGGAGGTGCCCTTTTATAAGGGATGAGAGGGGCACCTTTGGAATAACTAAAAATATTATTTTATTATGAAGTCATATTCGGTTTTTAATAGATAAAAATTGAGTTATTTCGAAGCTAAGGTGGGGATGGGTCTAAATCCTCTCATCCAATAGAATTTAGACAAGTTTAGGTTTCTATTTTAAACTTATCATTTAGATTTAACTTTAAGTTAAATAATTTTTCTTTTACAGTGTCTTCTTGTTTTCTTACACTATAAGGTTAATAAACATACTATAACAAGCCAAACGAACCCCAAGTTGTTTATTATTAATATATATAACCTTATATAACTCATTTGTTAGAACCATAGATTTTTCGAAATAAAATAACAATTAATAATATAATATTTGTTTTAAAAACTATTTTATGTCAATTTTGACACTATTTGGTAATTGATTTTTGTGAAAATCATAACAGAATGATTAGTTCGAAAAAAATTACTAAAATAAATACTAACATGTCATATTAACATAGAAAATTATTGTAATTCATAAAAAGTCTCAAATTACATTTATTTGGGTATTTATAACATCAATTATGTTAATATTTCATTAATAAGATAATTATTGCATCATCATTGTGTCATAAATAAATTAAATTATTTTAAGTCTAAAAATTACAAATAAAATACCATTATGTATGAAATCTTTTTAGCTTTCTAATTAATATTGATAGTAGAATTTATCTTATGTATAACCCTATATTAAAAATTATTTAGTTATTAAACTTTGATTTTAACTATTTTAACCCTTTTTAAATAAATTGATAACAAATGTCCTAATCTAATCCAAGTGAGCCTAAATGGTCATATTTTATTCCTAAGTTTGTTTTTGGTTGAATTACACTTATCCAATAGAATTAGGACATGTGTTAGGGTAATAATAATAACACTTTTACCCTTAATTACCCTATTTACTTTTAACCATGGTAAAAAAAAGTAAAAAGTTACTATTCACCAAAAATTATTTTCATCTCATTGAACCACATTTTAGTCCTTGATATTAACAGTGTCTCTCGGATTTTCCAAATTCCACTCACCGAAACGGTAAAATTAAGTTTTATGTGAATTTGCAAATTCTCCTAGGAGGTGGGTAAATGACGGTGAAAAGTTCAATAATATTTTTATATATCTAAAATTATTATAAAATGACTCCAATTACTTAAATTGAACTTATATAGGTATTATGTATCAATTTTGACCTAAAATAAATTTAAATAAAATAAATAATTATTTAAATAAAAAGTCGGTTTTTGAATAGTAACCTAGCGTTTTCACTATTCATCAAAAATTGAAAGTTTTCAGAAAAATACCAAAAATTCACTCTAGGCTAATTTAGATATTATGAATCCAAAAATGAAGTCCATTTTGAATGATAAAATTTATAAAATTTCAAAAAGTGGGTATTACTATTCATAATGGGTAGTTTATATAATATATTGTTGTTTAGCGAAACTCGGTATTGCGTACAACACACGCTATCATGGAAGGTCGCAATTACGTGTAATGAAAGCCAAGTCAGGGATGCGTGTTGTGCAAGCTCCTTTTTGTGTAGCGTACAACACAAGACATTAATGAAATTAAAAAGAATATTTTTCATAAAATCTCGGGGTGTTATAGTACGTAGGTCGACGTAATATTATAATTATATATTAATAATTATGTCCTAAATAAAATATATAAAAATTAATCCCATCATAATATCCATCCATAAATTATGTTGATGAAAAATTAATTGTATCATTTCATAGACACGGTAAGTCATACTTGTGCACGAGTGATACTTTCACTTCGCGGTTGATCGACAAGAGGGTGTATAATTGTGTTTTAATAATAATAATAACATTAAATATTATTTATAATACAGAATTTATTATTTGAATTCAAATAAAATAGATTTATTTGTGGTAAAACAAGACTATAAAATAAAGTGATCAGGCAAGGCGATTAGATCTTCTTTGAAAGGACTCCATTATATATTCTGTAAAGGGATATAAAGTAGATATTTTGAAAATAATAAAACCTCTGTAATGTTAATTTTGAAGTTAATAAAGTTAATTAGTATATGTTTTTAATATATAAGGATCAATGTGGGGAAAATAATTGAGCGAGGAAGATCCATTTTATAATTGAGGTGAGGGTTACTTTTAAAATTTATCAAAAGATTTAATTTTAATTTATTAAATATCAAGCCAAATGACTTGAAATGGCTAGGGAATAAAAGAAAAGGTGGGATCTTGTTTCAATCCCATAAAAAAATATAATTATTAAAAATATTTATTCCATTTTAAACATTATCATTTTGATTAACACTTAGTTAACCAATTTTAATTTTAACTATGGTAACAAACTTTTCAATATTAAAGAGTTGTAATTTTGACTACCAAGGTTAAAATTAGCCCCTAAATTTTAAAATTTATGAAATTTTAGACTATATATTATCTATCTTGTCTTATTTAAATATTTTTTATGAGATTTGAATATTTTAATAAAATATTACCCTGATAAAATATCATTCTTGTTAATTTTGACACTATTCGTTTAATTTGACTTAAATAAAACAATGGAAAGTTTGAATTTGAATATATTATTTGAAAAGAAATTTCATACTCTCCTATGACATTTTTCAAAAAATATAAATTTCTCAAACTATATCACTTTTAATATTTTTGTAACCTTTTATTTTATTTTTCCATTAATTGAAAAAATATTATTTTATGTTGTGTAAGAATTTGAGGTAATTATATAAAACCTAAAAATAATAAATATAATTTAATTATGAAAAAACATAAATATTAATAATCGTTCATAAAAGATTTTTTTACCAATTAAAACACATAAATATTATTTAAAAATAAGAGAGTGACATTTTTTAACATTTTTTATTTAAATAATATATAAGTCATTTTCGTCGAAAAGTACCATCTAAACTTGTAAATTTGGAGCCTAAGGTGTTCGTTATCAAATTCCCTTAATAAAATAATAGTTAATATTAATAATTATCTCTTTATAACTTTTTTTAAATCTAGATTAACCTGATTTACCGTTTACTTAGGTGATAAATTTTACAACGATTATTATTCATACTAACCAAAAATAAAAAGAAACTATTTAAAAAATTTAAACTACATATTTATAAATATGTAATTTATTTCATCAAATTAAATACCTATATATAGAATAAACTATCTCTAAATTAAGAGGTCATAATAAGATAATAACTAGTTTTCTAGAAAAAAAACATTTTTTAGCATACAATTGTATTTATTTATGTTCCATTCCTAAAAAAATATTTGTTGAATGTTTTAAAGTTTTAATCAAATAAAAAATATATACATTTCAAAAAAATAATTCAACATTAATTAATAATTTAATTTATTGATATTAAAATATATTCAGTGCATTAAAATAATTTTTTAAAAAATCAATTTTATTTAGTTAATTATTATTGTTATTTATAATCATTTGATAAATAATGAAATAATTTAACAAATATGTAAACCGTATATTTTTCATAATTTATTTATTAATATTTATACCTATAATTATAATTTCTAGGAAATAATGGATACATAATTTTTAAATAATGTTACATGGTGCGTCTAAACTCATTATCCTTTTTAATGTATGATATCGAAGAAATAAAATTATTTAAAGAGAAATATTTCATAAAAATATCATTGTGTTACATTAGACCATAGAATAATTTGTCTAGATATATATAACTAGAATTTATCTATATTTATATGGCATCAAATATTTATATAGCTCTATTATACTTATAGTTTCATAATCTACCTCATCATATCAAATCTCACCACAGAATGGTGAACTCAACTTACACCAATGATCGGCATTTTACCATAACATAAAACACAAAACACCAATTTAATCATTTTGAAAAAAAATCATGAATTAAAAAATTTTGTACCAATATTAAAATCTATTTTACTTTGTTCTCAATCCATCAATATGTTATATCCATTCCTTTTTATTCATGCTTCTTATTAAACAATTCATGATTTACCTATAGTATATATCTCTCACTACAGTCTTTTTCCATATTATATAATAAAATTAAAAGGGTTTTCCTTTTCTATATTGGATGATATCCCAGAAGTATAAACCTATTCCATATTTTTCATAACTAATAGAAAAGTAATTTCAAATTCCCTAAGCCAAGATGAATAAAAGATAATTGTATGAAATAAATTAATATCTAAATTTCTACAGCATTGTCTATATTTTTAAATCAAACCTTCGTTATTCTTGTAGTTCCCCTTGGATCATTTCCACCCATATATTTATACAATAAAAAATATAAACACCTATAATACCACATAATCTCAATTTACAACATTATAAAAAATGGGAGAGGGGTTGTTTTTTATCATCCTGTGTTTTAGGAAATTGGTTGAACTTGAACGTCTAACTCATTATTCTTAAACACAATTACATATAATAGTTTTATAAAAATATCCCAAAAGTATAATTTTTTAGGATTGTCCTCAAACTTCTCCTTTATAATGGGGTAATTAATTTCAATATGTTATGTGGGAGTTTTGTAACTGGTTATTTGATAACTTGGTGAAACTATTATTGTTATAGTGATTCAACTTTGGTTGTCATAACACTTATTCAATATCATAAAAATATAGATTCATCCAAATCAACATAGTATAGTCTTAGGTAACTAAAATATACTTTTCATTTACTATAATGATATATGTACATTCATACTTCTTACTTATGAATCCAATACAATTTCTTCAAATTAAAAATGTTCTCTCACTGGTGAATTTTCAATCCACTCTATCTTTATCCCAATTTTCATATGAATGAGCCACCAAATATTTATCTTCTTCTACTTTAAAACCCCCAAATAATTAAATTTTCCTTAAATGTTTCTCATTATCCTCATTTTCTCTGCAGGATATTATGCCTTTGGAAAACTCCAGAATTGTGCTTCCAATAATGTCACATAAAATTTATATTTACTTATTGTTTTGGGGTATAATATAATTATAATAGTAATTATATAAAACATTGATTACACTTATTTACTATCGTTATAAAATATCATCAACTCTACCCCTGAAAATTTAGTAGTTTGACCAATTCCTATTATTCTTCATGTTTACATTGGAATAAATTTATCACTAATTATTCTTCTTTAATCAAATCCAAATCTTAATCTTCTTTTTTGATCTATGGTTCGAATTTTTTATATATTGTTCTAATCCTATGATTTGACCTCAAAATAATTATTTTTTAAATTATTTTTTATTCACCAGAATCCACATGTTTTTAATCTTCTTCCCACACTACTTCAAGGACATAATCACAATAATTTTCCTTAGATTCATCTTCTATAACAACTATATCACCTTTTTCAATGATCTTGTAGTGAATTTTTTGAAACATTTATAGCTATAATGTTTAATGGGTATCATAAAAATAATTATTTATCCTATAAATCACTAAACATTCCACGATATCCCACTTTATTTTGAATGAAATATCTACTTTTTAAACTTATGATATTTTTCAAAGAGGGTTTCCTTCCTTGCCGTATTTTATAGGGAATTTTCTCTCCTTAAAACTATTTAATGATCTATTTTGAGAGTATGAAACTCCTTTTACAGCTTCTTCCCTATATTAGTGAGAGATTCCAATTTTAATCAATGAATTCATGCCACATTATTTACCATGTGATTCTTACTTTAAAAAATTCAATTCTAGTCAGGGATTCTTACTTCTAAAACATCATACTATATTCCATTTTTCACAAAATAATTTTCATCTTCAATAAAATAATATTAAGTTACATTATCGAACCTGGGGATCTAAATTTTTATTGTAGCATAATTAACCACACATATTTAGAATATTTTGATATATTACAACACATAATTCATTAAGCATATATAAATAACAGATCATATATTCTTATTGTCATTAGTAAATAAAATTTAGAATTTCTCACCTTGAGATATGGATTGATTTATTGGAACACATGATTTTATGTGCACCAAATGTAGTATACTTTTTACTCACTTATTATTTGTATGGAAGGGTTTTATAAATATATTTCCCCTTATAAATGAATCAGTATTTAATTCTTAATGATTATTTAAAAATTTAATATCAAAAATAGTTTTCCACTTTGATAAATTATAATGAATATGACTAAGATTTTTATTTCATAGGCTAATATATTATTATAAAGTAAGTATACATGTATTCCCTTTATTCTCCACTTGAAAAATGTTTTCATTCATTCTACATTATTGTATAAGAGATCTTCCATACATTATTTTAATATAACATTTTTTCTAGTTGAATGTGAATTCCAATATCAAGTTTCATAAATTACTCATAGTTGAAAAAAAATTTCCAAATTTCATAAATAATGGGAACATTATTTTTTTTCAATTTATCTCCAACTAACTGAGTTTTATCACTTACTTTTTACTTTAGTGCTCTATAATTTCTATAAAAAATTGTTCGATCAACATTATCATTCTAAAGTTTTGATAATATTTAGGTTTCCCATCATGTGTGATAAACACCCACTATCAAAGGTATACGTACTACTATTTTTCATTAATTTAATGAAAATCTCAAAAAAAAATTCTCTAACATCTCCAGTTTCTTTTCTTTCTAGGAAAATTTAGGATAAGTTTAGACATGTGTAAGTCTCTCTACAGTTTCATCAGAAAAATAAATCAGGTCATATTTTTCTTATTCCAAATGATAAAATATATTTTCCTAAGTAATTTTATTTGATTAAAATGAACCTAAACTTATTCGTCTTCTAAAAAAAGAGACTTCGCTCTTCTTCCTATAATCAATAGATTTTTCCCCAATGTCATCATAATTGAAACAATATCCAAGATGTTTTCATAAAAATGGTAAATTTAAAGACTTGGATTTATTATAATCTAAATTAATTATGTTTTGTTTTATTTGTTATCAATGGATGGTGATTTTCAATGTTGGATATAATTTAAACTAATAAATATATTTTATATCTATAAAATATGGTATTGGAAAGCACAAAGAGTTTCTTTGTGTTGTTATGTGTGGTGGTGAATGAGGATAAGTATACTAGAATATGAATAAGTGGATTATAATTAAAGGGTTATGATTTTTGTTGGTTATAATCACCTAGTAATGGTTATAGATACATTTGATATAGTTTTAAATGTATTTGAAATTATTCTTGAAGAATTATAAAAATTTTGGTTTTAAGAGAAATGTTTGCTTCTATACAATCCCCTAAGTGTATAATATTTTATCTTATAAATATAGAATTTAAGTTCCACTGAGGTATTGTAGAGTTTGGAAAAGTCCCTAGACTCATAATATATTAATGAAACTAGCATATTTATAGGTTTAATGAGGAGATAATTGATATGTATTATATTGATCATGCATATATTTTTTTGGAATTCATATTATTGGCCAAGAGTTTATAATTTTATGTATAAATAACATTTTTCTTATGGTTTGGATAATTGGAATTTACTTATATGTTTAAAAATCTATAGATGTATACATAAATTTCTCTACTCCCATATAAGAACTATAATTTGACAAGGGGAAAACTTTTATGCACTGCATAAGTTTCCTAAAATCATATTTCATTCAGATGCATTATTATATTTTTCTACTGAGTTTTATAAAATATTCCCATAAAAAATAGTATGTACTACGTAAAGATAAATACTTTCATAATAATATAATATTTTCATCACGAATGACTGTAAAAAATGGATCTTAATTCGATAAGTCAATGTTACTCTTCAATGTTTTGAATATAATTATTGATTTTTTTATCATGATTAAAGCTATTGGTTTAAATGTTAAAAAAAATATAATTAATTTTTTATGTGTTGTGAAGAAAAAGAAAATATGAACAACTGACTATGGTCAAATAAGATAAAACTGGTTCAATAGGTTGAGATGCAGTTGTTCCACAACAAGAGTTACACACTGCAGTACTGGAAGGAATAAAATGTATATTATTAATAGTAAAATAAGACTGAAAATGTATTTAATATTTAATAAATATCCTTTTGTATTTTTTTTATAATTAAGACTGTAGTATTTTTTAGATATCATCGAAATTTTTTAGGAGTTGAAATAGAATAATATTTCATTATGTTTTTAAATTTAAATGTAATAAATATATTTTGAAGTGAAATAAGTTAATATTGACCAAGAATTATGGGATCTTAAATAAGAAAGTTCTCATAATTGGGAACTAGATGATTATTTATATATTCTAGATATGAAAAAATATTTCATATTTATATTTTGGGTTTTTAAATTAATAGTGACTCAACTTCTATTAATGGAAATATCTAAGAGTTAAAAAATTAAATAATGAGAAAAATATTCCTGAGAAACAATATAATATCAGATTCTATTGGGAATATGAAAATAAGTATTCTATTTATAATCAGTAAGATAAATAACCATGTTCATATCCAAATCGTCAGAAAGACAAGGAGTGTTTACATTTATACACTAGAAATTGGAATTTCTATAAAATTATTTTTTTGTAGTTAATTAAATTTACTTTCTTTAATATCTATAGAAAATAATTTTAGAAAAAAAAAATCACTTCCCATTGAATTATCCAAGTAAATAAATTATATATTTATGTGATAACTTTATGAATGGATAGAAATATGTTTGAGGAGATGTATATAGATTCTCTGTGATTGATAAGTTTTTAGATCACGGTACTCCAATATATATAGTATAGTGAAAATACATGTTATTTTACTTTAATTGGATTACATTATAAAAGAGTTTTCCATCACTGTGTTTGTGAAAAATAAGATATAAACTAAAGGTTGAGTAACTTGGGAGGAAATGATCCATCTAAAAATGTTGTAAAGAGATTGAAATCAGGCCTAGGAGTCTCATATACTAAACCAAAATCCAAACAGTGAGATTTGTAAATTATGGTGTATTGACACATTATTGATCTCATGCTCCTTGTTTTTCATAGTTCAGGTGGACAGAGTAAAAATATGTATGTGTTTGGGACATTGTTTTCATATAGTTTTAATTTCATACCATATAGAATAAGAGAGAATAAATATATAATTAAGTCTATTTAATGTAACACTAACTGAAATTAAAATTAGATCTTTATCATTAAGAGATAACCAAAGAGTATCTCTGGTAACTGTGTTGCTTTGGCAATGGAGTAGTGAGGAAGGAGAGGGGCATAACCTTGTCATTATTTGGGAGGTACAAGGTTTTAATCCTTGGAGTCTTCATTCAGGGTGGATCTCTCCCCCGGAATCCACTTGCCTTGTCAGGTCCCTAGTTCTTGACTGGGTGGGAAAAATGAGGGGCGACTCACCTGTGCTGATGGATTGCTAAGTTGAACCATCGTCGCTCGGGTTGTAACCCTATAGGAATCTCTTCAATCTCATATTGCAATGGATTCTTCCTAGATAGGTCTCCCTCTGGAGTGATCCCTACATGGGGAGGTGGTTTTCTTGGTGTGGAGGGTTTGAAAAGGACACACCTGGGGAATTCCCTTTTCTGAAGAAAGTAACTCTGGTAACTGTGCGTCAATGATCATATAGGGTAGTGAGAGTTTAAAGGACAACATTATTCAATTATAAAATGTTAATACCATGATTCCCCCACCCAACTCAGATTATCTCTTAATAAGTTCCCTTATGGGGATAAACCTTTCCAATTAGATTATAGATACTTCTTTTCGATTTATTTTTCTCTAAAGTAATATTTGTGGTTTTTTTAGTTAAATTTTATTTTACTCATATGTTATTATAGTGATATGAAAATGGTAATGAATAATGATAACCCCAATGGAATTACATAGTTCAGAATAATATTTTAGAAATGTACGAAATAAAAAAAGGTTACTAATAGTACTCAAATAAAAGGGATGGATGATTATAATTATTAATATATTAATTTTTTTGGTGATGATTCCCGATTAACTTAGGGACCCGATTTCCTATGTGATATTGAAACTACTAATGAGAAATAGATATCAAGTATCCCGATTTTGTAAATTATCCACTTATCAGAAGAGATATATAAGAATCCACAAGAAGAAAATATGAAGATAAAAGTGGATAATAAATCGCAGAAGATCACTTTTAGTACAAAAATAAAGACATTGAAAAACTATAAATATTGAATAAGATGTCAATTGAAGTGTCTGTTAATCTATTGGAAAATAATGGTTCCCAAGTAGAAGCGTGAGAATATATGTCCACAAAATTGTATAATCTTAAAATTGGTTCCAAGGGGAAGGCCCAAAATACAAAAGAATTTAAAAACATGAAGGGAAATAAGGATAAACTTGTTATAAACCTTGTAGAACTATTCAATGAGAAAAAAATGATTAAATAAGAAAAGGTAATACTTAAATATTTTATTTCTCATAAGAACTCCAAGATAAAGTTTTAATGTGACATAATAGATAAACTTTCAAATCCATTATAGAATGAGATTTCTAGTGGGAAGAAACTTAATGAAGATATGAGTTCTCTACATAAGAATAAATAAAATAATCTAACAATTGGAGTATTAGTTAATCTCAGCCATGAATCTTGTGCAACAATCATGTGAAAAGTGTAATGAAATTTAAATATATGAGTTACACTTATTATTTGATTATAATTTTGTAGGTGATAGAGAGATGAAGAATAATTATTCTATATTAGAAGAAAATATGAAAGATTATTTATGTCACAAACTCAAAGTTCCATGGGAAAACCTAGAATCATCCATGATGTCACCCCTCTAAGGTTTGAGATGAATAAAACTATATAAATCCCAAAGAAAAAAAAACAAAATAATTGATATAACACCCCCATTATTTTAGTAAATATTTTCATTTAAATAAATATTACGTTTAATATCTTGTAACACACATAATACTAACTAAAATGATTCATACCATATTAAATTAAACTTCTACTAACACAAGAAAGGCTAGGGTTCCATCCAACCTGACACTCGGCCTGGTCTATGACATTGCCTGAAGTGTGTTACCAATCACCAAGGGCTAGAAATTATTGTCGAGCATCAAAGTAATAACTGTGGGATAATATTTCCAAAAGAATAACTAGGATGAAAAAATTTACCAACAAACTAATAATGTGGATATAACAAACAAAAAATCATAAATAAATATGAAAACTTATCCAAATTCAAAAAAACATAACAAATATAGAACTAAATACAAATCTAAGACAAAACATGCTACACAATCTCCACAAAACCTCTTTGTCACCACCAATCATAAGACCAAGCTGATCCAAAATTGAGAACACGAACCCGAAACCTGTACCTATAAAATAACTCGGTTCTACTGACAACAAATGGAACAAGTAGGGTGTGATCTTGATATCTCAGTAGGAAATCTCCACAGAATCTATACATTTCCTTTCCCAAAAAAAATCCATAAAAACTATTTTGAAATAAATATATATATATATATATATATATGTATATATCTGTGTGTGTGTTTTTTTATCATTTTATTAAAAGTCACACCTTTCACTTTTTTAAATAAAAATACACACAACATCACTATCATTAAAATGGGATTCCATTTTATAACCAAAAACCCAAGTTAAAATCCAACAATAAAATTCCATGTTGTTCTAAAAAATATACATGAAGAATAAACAGCAAACCAAATGTTGTAGAATGTGACCAAGAAAATACATATGTTAATTATGATCACTTTATAAAAATACATATAGCAATCCCTGGATGTACTCAAGTCGGACACACCTCTTGGCATATGCTGCATCTCCAGATTCTATAACTAAATGGCCACCAAAAACTAACCAATCCAATGGCACGTCCAACCAAACCCTATCAAGTCAAGGTGGTATCAACCTGTCTAATTGGTTTCAATAAGAAACTATCAATCGATCCTCTAAAATACGATATGTAAAACCATTATAATAGTATACTCTAAAATTATGATGTCCTCTCATGCGTAACTCACCTTACATGTCATCACTTCACTTACCTACAACAAAAACTGACACCACCCACATCATAACCCAAATTGGGAAATCCTTCATAGTGGTTTCCTACATACAACAAGATGAACACAAATTCCAATCAGGTTGTAATATCACTTGGTCATTCAAATAATTTCTCAAAACATGCAAAGATTCCAATAGGGAATTTATGCTACCAGAACCACAAGTTATTTCTAAAATATTATAAACTGTCAAACAAGCCTCACGTAGACTCTATTTTAAGTACACTTACAATGTATTTCCAAACAATTTCAAAAATGATATTAAATAACATTTTCAAATATACAATACCAAATGGGCATTTACCTTCCAATATCAACTCCATTCAAATAAATAATGAAAACAAATGATATTTTTAATGATTCTAAATGGGATTCCAAACCCTTTAGAGACCAATGAACCTTTTAGAATGATATTTTTTCTCTAAGAATAATTAGGAAAAGGAGGAGTATGAAGGGTTAAGTATTTCAAAAATTGGGTTTTATTATCAAAAAATATTTAACCAATACCATTATGACTTGTGTACCAATCCACATGTGCACCCTGAGCACACATGGATGTTCCCACATCCATTGGAACACCAAAAGTATCCATGAAATTACCCAAAATTATTCTCAAAGATACATTAAATTTCTTCCAACAAACACAATAAACCAAATTATAAAAGATGCCTTGTTCAACAAGTAAATCCTAAATCAAAATCCAACCAATTTAATAATATATATCTAAGTTAAAACCCCACTAAAATAATCCAATTTTACTTTAAATTATTAACTAACATTTTATCAAACACATAAGGTGCATATACATATAGTCATATTTGAAGAATTACTCCAAAAGTTATTATTTTACAAATTCTAAAAACAAAAAAACACCACAATAAACTAACAGAACCCATAAAAATCATGAAAACATATTTATAAATTATCTAGAAACACACAAGCATTAATGGATTGTTTAGGAAATAAAAATAATGGAAACACCTACCTCAATAGAGTTAGGATGCAATGAAACTTCAAGGGAATGAAGAATAGGACCCAAATAACAATCCAAATGTCATAGATTCAAATAAAACCCAGTAAAAAATCAACCCTAGATTCTAGGATTCATCTAAAAACCCACCAATGAAGAACCAAGAAATCAAAAGATGAGAAAAGAAAGAGGAGAAAAGGTGGCCCAAACCCAAAGAAACATACCTTATAACATTGAAGATGCATCCATGGAGGAGGATGATACAAGGGAAGATAGGTCATGGGTCCCCTCATGTACCAAAAATTACCAAGAGGGGAGGAAATCAAAAAAGTGTCTAAAAATAGGGGAGCGAAAGACATGGACCTTAAGATTTATAATTTTTGGGCAGCTCACACAGTTTGGCAACAAGGTTTACAAAACTGTGCGCCCCCACTATCCATAAGGGGCACCCTTCACAGATTGGTTGGATTGTTTCCAAATCATGTTCCAATCATGGAATAATACACTAACCTGAAATAACACCAAACCAAATGGTTTCCATGGCATTGTGCATGGTTTTCTCTAACCGTTCATAAACCAAGTGCAAGCCAAAAACTCAACCGAAATATCTGAAATTCAGAAATTTAAACCGGGGATCCACCCGAACCTCTGCCAAAAAGATACAAGATAAATTAAATGATAAAATAAATGAATTTAAAAGGTTTATGTGTGGTAATTATTCATACCGCAAACACCTTCTTCCCCTAGAAATTCACTCTGCCAAAAGTTATCCGAAACATAATTACATGCCCGATCAAAACCAAAGGAAATAAAAATCATAGGGTGACCTTTTTCTCTACAATTCACACCGGACCAATTAAGAAGAAACCACAAAATAAGAATTTTGGGAGAAAACTGGAGGTTTCTCTACACCACAATAACATAAATAACACAATCAACATTTAAACCCCCAACAGAACAGAAGCTAAACGGGAACTGAAACCACTCTATCTGAGGTAGTTTAACATGGGAATAAGGTAACTACCAATGAGGAAGAGAAACCTCCCACAAAAACCAAATTCCCAACATAAGGGATACTCATGAAAATAATGTGACCCAAATGGTGAACCAAAACCACAACCCATTAATTCAGAAAAACTCAAGCATCATCAACAAACACACCTGAAATCGAAACCAACTCACACAAGGTCCAAGAATCCCATAAGAGGGCAAATGATTCAAGTGACCAAATTTAGGTGATATGACCACTCAATTTTACAAAATAAACAACCCACAAAAGTTCTTACAACAAAGAAGAATATCACAATAGCATTAGTAATTATAATGGGAAACTTTAAATGTATCCACCCCAACACTTGAAAAAAACAAATACAAGGTTTTCCCCACAACCCTGGGGATTCTGGACTGTGTACGAACTTCACACTTAGCCATGTGGCTAGATCTATGATGACTAAGGAATCAACTACCTCATAGTTAGGAACAAGAATTCTATGATCAAGGCCTCTTCTTCAAGAAATTATTCCTACAAAACTGCTCCATATGACCCAATCGTCCACAATGATAACAGGACTTCATAGGACTGAGATAGGATGACTATGATTTCTTGAACTGACCACCCTGGTGGAACACAAGCAAATAGTTTGGTAATCTAGGTGCTAGAAAGATGAAGGGGACTCCTCAAAGATAGGTTCCTCTGAAAATCACTCCTCACCATATCGGAAACCTTCATGAGTATCAAGAGAGACTTGATTACTAACTACCTACACTTGGAAAGCCGACTTAACTAAAAACGCTTCATCCACCAACTTTTCAAAATGAAGATTTGTGTAGGAGAGGACTTTATCCTTGATCCCTAAATAAAGACCCCCAATGAAAAGAGAAGCCTTAAATAGATCCTATGACCCCACCTCTAAGGAAAAGGAAACTATCTCCATGAAGCGATCAACAAAGGCCTTCACCATCTATTGGCCTTAGAGAATACTCATGAGCTCTTCCCTATTATTCATCTTCACCACAACATGTATAAACTATTGTACATAGATGGACTTGAATAAATCCCCCATCATGCAAAATTATATTTATGGCGGGGAGAACATATCCCACTCATCCAATTCTGGAACCACAAACTGGCTTAGAATAGCACAGACCCTCACAACTTTGAAAGTTCCCAATGATTTTAAGACACTATCAACTTCTTCAAGCCACATCACTACCTCTAATGAACCTCTATCACCAAAAAATGGTAGGAAAACTCAGGAAGAACTTTGAACTGGGAAAGATTCACTAGAATTTTTGGGGACCTTTCAACGAAGTACATTCTCAAGAACATCAAAACACAAAAAAAACATTCAACCAAATCATAACCAAAAGACCAACTCAGGCCAAAACAAGTGGATCACATTCCAAACATCATAAACAATACTCAAAATTATATTTTCAAAAACCACCCTTTTTATTTTGAAATTCCAAACATCCTTCTTACAAGGCTAAACCAAACACTGAAACCATTTATTAAAAGAAAAAAACCCACTTTTAAAGCAAGTAAAATCTCCCGAATTCATTTTCCATTAAAACACAAATGGAAAATCCCAAACAACCCTTAGTTTTCAAAAACTCACCCATGGAATCCTATGAACTATCACATATGCTTCCATCTATTTCCATCCCTGTGTTCCAATTTTCACATTCCACACATACCCACACATATGTGAAAATTTAAAAGGAGAACCAAGGGTCTTGATTACAATTTAATTTTCAAAAACCTAGCATTTATCAAATTTTCAAAGAAAAAAAAATTTTAAAACCCGTTTTTCGGATCCATAACCATTTCAAATAAATTATTCGCATGTCAAAATTCATTTTCATTTTAAAAACATATTCACATCAACTAAGACAAAAACTAGACATAATTTATGTTAAACCACGAGAGTGAGGAACTAGGGGACATGAATGACCCGGTGAAATAGTAGTGTACAATGCCCCATCTAACCAATAGAAACTACTAAGAGGAACTTAAACCCTATTCTTGAACTCTACTTGGGTCACTACTCTAGGTGGGATAATGACATAACACCAGCTTTCCTGTATTGTTATTCCTCATCCACTAAATAAAACAACCAAAACAAGAGTATCAACCTCGAACTACCCATGGTAACTTAAGGATCGGGATGTGAAAGAGTTTATGACACTCTTCCCATTCCTACCTCCCATGTTCTGAAATTCCTAATTTCTAAATCCCTGACACCCCACATAACAAGGTCCTCCTTTGATACCATTTTTTCACAAACTAGGATGGGATGCCATCCGACCCGACACCTGACCTGGTCCGTAGCATGCCCCAAAGGGAATTCTTGATACCCACGTGCAGGAAAATACTATGTGGAATCATATTAATAAACGTCGGAATGAAATTTTTCAAATAATAAGTAGGATCAACAAATATAATAACAAACTAGGCATACAACAATAACAAAAAAAAATGATAACAAATAATAATTCATAATGATCCGGATGCAAAAAAAAAACAACTGAACAAATATGGAACTAGATACAATACTAAGACCTAATATGCTACATAATCTCCATATAACCTCTTAATTACCACTAAACACAAGACCAATCATCTCCAAAAATGATAATATGAACCTAAATCCTGAACCTACAAAATATCTTGGGTCTACTACCACAGAATGGAACAAGTATGGTGTGATCTTGAAAGATCAATAGAAAACCATCACTGAATAAATACATTTTATTTCCCTAAAATAGTCTATAAACACTATTTTGAAATACATATTTAGAAATAGGTTTTTTTAAATTTATTAAACGTCATAGCTCTCTATTTTTTTTAAAAACACATGCCATGTAAATATTTTCAAATGCACTTATATTTTAGAACCCAAAACCCAATCTAAAATCCAACAAAACAATGCCATGTTGGGTCGAAAAATAAACATGTATAATAAAAAAAGAACCAAATGTGGTAGAATAATACCATGAAAATACAGATGGTAACAGCGGTCTTTTCTTAAACACCTCTATAGAAATTCCTTGATGTACTTGAGTCGGACTCAACTATCAGTGAATCGTGAATCACCATAGTCTATAACCAACTGGCCAACCCAAACTAACCAATTTATTCTCACATACCAATAAACGATATCAAGTTAAGGGGGTATCAACACATCTAATTTGGGTCAACAAGAAACCCTCACTTGACCCTCTAAAATTCACCAAGGAAACCCTTGGTAATATTAAATGTGTAAGTATGAGGCCCTCACATACGTGAATCACATTAACTGTTATCACCTCACTTGCCTACCCCAAACACCCACTCTACCCACGTGAACACCCATATATGTAAATACTCTATAGAGGTTCCCTACATACTAAAATATATACACAAGTGCCAACCGGGCCAGAATATCGCATGATCTTTCAAATCATTTCTCATAACATTCAAGGATGATAATTGGGAATTTACACTTCTAAATCCATAACTTATTTCCATAACATTATAAATTTAAAAAATTTCCTCACAAACATTCTATTTAAACTTAACATAAAAATCACTTCCAAACACTTTCCAAAAAGATATAAAATTCCATTATCCAAGATACATTTCCAAACATGCATTTTCCTTCCAAGATCAACTCCATTCAAATCCACGATGAAACTGGATTTTATTGTTAAAAAGGATATATCTAATACCATTATCACTTGTGTTCCCATACATGTGTGCACTAAAAACACACATGGATTTGCCCACATCCAATGGAACACCACAAGTATCCATGAAATTAACCCAAATCATTTTCAAGGAAACATCACTTGCCTTCCAACTAAAACAAAAAAATTACAAAAGCCACCCCATTCCAAAAATAATGCCCTTATCACAATAAAACCAATTTAATAAAACATATCTAAGAGAAAACACCAATAAAATCATTAAACTTTTATTTAAAGTCTCAATTGACATTTTATCAAACACATTAGGTGAAAATACACATTGGAATATTTGAAGAATTACTTCGAAACCCATTTTTCACAAATTCTACCAACACTAAAACACCACAAAAACCCAAAAAACTCATCAAAAGCATGTGAAACATATTTATAAATAATATACAAACATGTAAGAATAAATGGATTGTTTTGGGAAGGAAAATAATGTAAATATCTACCTCAAAAGAGTGTCGATGCAATGAAACTTCAAGGAAAGGAAGAATAGTCCCCAAAAAACAATATTCACTCCCTAGATCCAAATAAACACCAACCAAACATCAACCTTGTCTTATAGGGTTTCGAAAAACAAGAACCCACCAAAGGAGAACCTAGAAATTAGTATATGCATATATAAAGAAGATAAAATGAGGCCAAACACCTAGGAAACTTACCATAGAACTTTGAATATGCATCCATGGAGGATGAGGAACTAATGGATGAGGGGTCTTGGGGACCCATCATGTGACAAAAAATGACCAAGTGGAGAAAAAATCCTGAAATGGTCTAAAAATATGGGTGGAAAATATGGGGATTTTATGATTTAAAATTTCAGGGCAGCTCACACGGTTTGGGTACACTATTTACCAAATCGTGACCCAACCGTGCACCCCTCACATTCCATAAGGGACACCTCACACGAATTGTCCGCACAGTATCTAAAACATGTGCTAATGGTGTAATAAGACACTGACCAGAAATGACATCATGCCACACGGTTTGCAGGGCAAGGTGAATGCTTTTCTCTAACTATGTAAAAATCATGTACATGCCAAAAACTCACCCAAAACAACCAAAATTTAAAAATTTAAACCGGGGCACCACCCGAACCTCGATGAAAAAAGATCCAAAATTAAGAAAATAAAAAAATAAAGGAATTTCAAATGTCAAGGTGTGACATTAACTAAATATATAGATCAAAATAATTTCTGATATGTATTATTTAGTATTAGCTAATGAAATTTGAGGATTAAAAAATAAATAATTAATGTGAAATAACTCAATCATTCAGTGATAAAATGGGGTATCTTTAAAAGAATTGATTTTAAGGTGTTTTGTGTTTTAATAAATTAATCACTTTAAAAATACTTTATTATATAAACTAATAAATAACTCAATTAATTATAAAATTTTAATAAAATAAGAATAATAATTATTGATATTTAAAGTGGTATTTTTATATAAAACTATTTTTTCATTATGTTTAACTTTTGAATTTAAAAGATAAATAATAAAAAAATGATGAAATTAACTTCATTTTTCAATTCATAGTGTAAAAATTATCATGGGATTGTTTTTTTGTATTTTTTCTCAGAAGGATAATTTTTAGGTAAATAGTGAAAAATACATATTTTATGAATATAGTCACATTTATGAAATTACCATAGTATGATAATGAGTAAAAAATTTAAGAAACCTTTTTAATAGTCCAAAAATATATTTAATAAGTGTTATATGAATTTAAAAATATAATGTTAAACTTTAAAATATTTTATAAACAATTTTTAAATCAAAGTGAGGTCTAATTCTATAAATACGCGTATTTTACGGACAATAAAATTGGGTAGAAATTTTGATTTTTTCCTTAGGATGACTGTAAGGGGTAAAATTGTAATTTTACTCTAGCTAATGAACCTAGATAATTTTTTTGACCACTATGTTTGTCTCAGAATAGGTTTTTACCCTTGTACTCATTTGAATTTTAATTGAACAATTAACATTTAATATTTTATTATTTAAATATTATTTTATTAGAACACATACATTTAAGAATATATTATTATTGGAGGGTCATACTGATATTCTATCTTCACCATTAATTCTGGAATAGGGGGTGTTTCCAAGGTAAGGGATAAATAATGTCGGGCGCCAGGGCCGGACCTGGTCCCCTTTTTCTTTTAATTTTATTTTTCATCATTTCTTTTACCTATATATTGTCTCTTCTATCCACGAGATTATTATAAAAACACCCTATAGGTTTTATTCACTAATAATTATAGAGTATATGAAGAGGTAGATATATGAATAGGGATACAGAAAGATAGGTGTCATCAAGGAGCTCAAGATGAGCCAGATCGTTGTGCGACAATGGTAGAATGTGAATCGGTACAAAGCTTTGGTGGATTTTTACCAAAGGTAAGAAATTATATATTTTTTCTATGAATTCCATTAAATTTACTATTTCCTATTTTTAAATCCAATTTATAGTCTCTACGGACCTCCTAAGAGTCAATATTACTTAAACATAGAAAATAGATAGTTGTGGGCTGATTGTAGGGTTTTCCCATTCAAAATCCATGTCATGGGGTGTGTAGTTATAGAAAAAAATCCATGTGTTCTTAGTGTTTGGGGAAAATTAATTTTTAGAAGTAAACATTGTGCACTTTGTGTACAGACCATGTACTAGGGAATCACCTCGTACCCAAGTACCTGGACAAATAGCTCGTGTAGGGGCACATGGCCGTGAAGTATACACAACCAGACCCCGTGTGGGTTACATGTCATGTAGAAGTACATGGCCAGAAAAAAACACATGGATAGTCCATGTGAATCACATGTAAAGTTACACCATATAAGGTATATTTCATGTACATGTTTTACACACCATGTACTTGGTTTTTACATGTCATGTTTACTGAAGTGCATGTTCAAGTGGGGATCTGAGAGTACACATCGTGTACTAGCCATAAATGTTGTGTAATCCATCCTCACTACCCTTTTGAAGGTTTTTCAGGTTGTGATTCCCATGAATTATAATTAGACACAGGATTAGTACATTTCAAGTGACTTCCCACATAGATCAAGATGGTGAAACCCTTGGGTTTATTTGAGGACTCCTAAGTGGTGTTTTAGGGGAAATGATATATAATAGAGAGTTGATTCCTCTAGTAAGTTGTTTTGGTTTTATCTTGAGAGGGAGACCTTGATCTAATTTGGGACATTATCCACCTCTCATTACCTTTTATGACAAATATTTTCTTATAAGGACATCTCCCTTGAGATATTTGTTCTTCTAGACCATGAGTCCTTGATTTATTAGACACAGTTTTATGGGGTGTATTTACCTCAATATCCTAGAGTGGTACAATGGATATAATATAGGATTATACCTCTTACTCCTTTCGAGGATCCCACACATGATGCCTATTTGAAATATTATTGGGGATCTAGTGTACGATTTCAATACATCCAGACTGATCCAAGGTGTGATGAACTAGCCTGGGTTGATATCACCTGATCTAGATCACAATAAGTCCTAAAGCGCACCTCCTAATGCACCAGAGGCTATTATCAAGTGATGATGTACTAAAAGGAAATAGTGAGGATAATATTCTCTTAAAAGAGAGTGAAATGATAGAAAAAAAACTAAACATCTAAGAATCCATGAACATCATAGTGTACAAGAATAAATAAATAACTTAAATAACTATAATAAATGAAATAGTACATGTTTACTTAAAAAAAATACATACATTAGTCAACCACTGGGTCGAAAACATAGAAAATAATATAAAAGTAAAATACACGAGTCTTTATTACTACATTAAGATGAACCACATACCCAGTCTCCATGATGGATGATTAGAACCAGCATGACCCAATGACACTACACAATCTACCATGTTCGAATATAAAACATTGGGTCACCACCCAATCCACTACACCTTTCTCAACCAAAATTTTGAAATAAGGTCTAAACATACATTGATGTTCATCTCCATGTGTGATAATGAGATATCATAATTCCACCGCCAATGGTAGTCCTAACATCTATTTTTATAACATGTGCACGAAGCAAGTGTCATGTCCATCCTAGTTGAACATGACTACTGATAAAAAAAGATAACCAAAAAGACAAAAAAGATAAAAAATGGGAAAAACAAAAATGAAATTAGCAAACCATGGGTTCTCGTTTGACACCTATAGTTAAATCAGCCATCTCTATAGCCAAAACCAAAGTAATTATGAAATTTGACTCACAAATCCATAACATCATGCATGTTCTCCTGATCAATAAGGAGATCTAAATTCCAACACAAGGATAGAAACAAATTCCAAACACTAGCATCTCATCCTAGGCATAAAAACAACAAAACACATCAATTGAGCTTTAATAAATCCATGGCATGATCTAAACTAATGGTAGGGACCCCCTTATGACCTAAAGTTTTCACTACCATACCCAAAAGTCCTATATAACTAAATAGGTAAGTGAATATGTCAGCGTATCACTGGTTTATCTGACCAAATCTCAAATCCCATAAAACTCAATTCCTAAGGAGAAAAATAGCCTCCATGCTCCAATAACCTTATCTATAGTAGAACTATTAGGTTAACAAGGTTCCAATCATCCATATCATCCATTAGATTCAAAGCCTCAACTCATGGAAACCATACAACCAACAGAGGATAGAAATAGAATCAAACTAAAGGAAACCACCTGGACCAATAATATCCTAAATGTATCCTCCATTATCTAGTCCTAAAAAACCTCAAACCTCCCAGCCAAATCTCTAGCACCAGGGTCAGCTAACTCCAACACACTCTAACCAAAACTACTAAAATTAGAACCATCCACCTCATAGGCCAACCAATACAAGAAATACACCATAGTTTTTTGAACCACAACACAATAAGACACCCTATAAGGGGTTCCTCTAGAAAACCACAAATCTAAAAGGACACCATAAAAGGGAAACTCTATTATTAGAAGCCCTTGGGATAAGCCTGCTTAAAGGAATATTGGTTGGACTTCCTTATAAAATCCACTAAAAACTCACTTGGAATTCCAATCTCAAACAACACCTCACCTAGAATGGCATTCCCCTAAACATGTCTCTAAATCCTATCTCAATCTCTGATCAATATGACCTAGTTTTACCAAACAACCAATTATGTCGAACCACCATGAAGTTTCTTACCATTCTCGACCTCATGAAAATGGATCTAAACCACGAATAAGCTAACTAAAAATACCTTAAATGAAGAAACTTGATTCCTCCTCCAAAAATATATCCAAATAAACTCAAGAAAATGAAACATGAATCTTCATTCCGGGGTTTTCAATAAGTGTAAACCTTCACTCGATCCTCAAAATAGGCATCCCCACCCCCAAAAGGATCTAACAACAATAACCTCAAACGAATCCCCCCCCACCCAAATCTATCTATCCATAACACCATTCATACATACTCTAAATTTCAAAATTACTCAACCATTGTGATCTATGTGAAAAAATAACACTCAAAATAGAATACTTACAAATCCAACCCGGACTCCAAGGAGAAATACAATACAAAAGGCCCAAGGTAGGAGAAGTACACAACATGCACCTTGGGTACATAACATGTAACCCCAAGTTTCCTCCATGTCCATGTGCATCTGGGCACTAGGCATATACCATTCCAAGGTTACTAATGTGTGCCTTTTGGTACATAGCTTGTAACCTAGAAAGGGTACCCACCAGTGTACCTCATCCTCAGTCAGTGTGTAATATGCCCTAGTATACACTTTGTACTGGAAGTACACAGCATGTAACCCCACATGGAAACCGTCCCATGTACTCGACCTTGTAAACTTCATGGTTTTGTATTCCTACAAGTCATTCACCTAACATGGGCATCAGTTGTGTACCCTACATGGCTAAGTACCCCAACACAATGTGTCTGGACGAGTAATCATACACACCCTAGACTCCCACTATATAGCTTATAGCATGGGTACTCGTTGTGTACCCCTGGTACATGGTGTGTAGTTCCCAAAAACGTGTCTTACATGAACAATAAGAACACACTGCATGTTTTCTTCAACCAATAATTGTGTAATTAGTATTTCTTGAACAGAAATCATGTGTAACGCCCTGAAACTCCCTAATTGACCCTAAAATTACTAGATCATCTTTCTAGAGGACCAAAACAACCCATATTCAAGTTTAAAACCTAAAAATAACTAATATATGAGGATTTAGAGTGTAAACATAAAAATTAGCCTACCGTCATGAAGAAATCGTTGAAACTTCAATATGATTCTCATTATATAGTGCCCGTAGGATAATCTGGCATGACCCGAGCTCTTTGGTAGTGCCTTCTTCTCCCTCTCTTCCTTTTCTATCCCAATACTCTCCCTCTTCTTTCTCTTAGATGAAGGAATAACCAAGGTTGTAATACACGACACACCTATGGAGGAAAGGGAAATCGAGATAATAAGGAAAAAATAAAAGAAAAAGGAAAGGAAAAATAGGGGTCAACCCAACCTTGTGTGTGGTCTGAGGTTATCCCATGGATAGAAAAAACAAACCCTTATGGACTCAACAAAGAAGTCAGAAATCAAATCCAACACTCTGAACAGAATATATCACCAAAAAAACATGTATGAATAAATAATATTTAATTAATTATGTATTAAATCTCCATACAAATTTGAAGAACACGACATTCCAGAAAACCCCTATCCTAGGGTAAACACCCAATTCCTGGACCATAGGATTGTTCAAAAAACTATATGAGATATATAGATAGGAAAAAATTCCATTTTTCTTCTTGAAATCCTCCTAAGAGAAAAAATTTCAAATTTTTTTATATTCTACTTAAAATGTCCTGATGTGGTTTGTGAAAAAATCTCCTCTATAAATGACTATTGCCCCCCGAGAAGCCTAGGCAGCCAGCCAACACCCAATATTCACCACCAACACTAGTGCTCCCAATAATACCACAATCGTCCACTGAAGAGTCTAAGAGCACCAATGACACTCCCAACATGTGGGAAATTCAACCTTGACCAATCATATTTTCCCAACCAAAGGAGTATCCTTTTCATCACCCAACAACCAAGAACCAAACTCCACGCATGACACCCCTTTAACTACCAAATTCTATTGAAATGAAACACCAAGAAACTCACACTGGAGCACCAACTTGGAAAACAAACCACTGCCCATTGCCAACAAACAAGAAATGAAAACCCAATGCTAAACAAACCACTAAAATAATGGAACAGAACCCACAATAGAATATGGTTCACTCACCATAATAAGCCTTCCTCAAAACCAAAACCACTCTCCACGAACACACATGGCCCAACCAGTATTGCTCCTAACCAACATGTGCATGCCATCTCAAAAGGGATTTTTCAAAAAAAATCCACAACCACACCAGTTCCCTTATCAAGGTAGAGAGATCCATGAAAAACCTCTCACAAAATCTCACAATCAAAAGAGCCATGACCTGAATAACCTAGAATTATGTGCCTAAAGCCACTGACCATTCTCCTCACACAAGGAAAATCCAAATAAACTATGGAATCCTAGGCACTCCAATTTGAAAAAAAAGCATCTTTATCATGCCAAGATCCACCATAATGACCACCCTATACACGGGCATTGAATAAACACCAAAATCACCAAACAAAGCACCAACGGGATGACCCAAGCACAACCAAAACCAACAAGTCTATGCACATCCAAAACTTCCCTCTTAACCATCCACAAAACCAAAACTCTTACCACAAAACCAATAAACAAAGAACACTAATAGTGATCCACCACATAAGAAAATGGAAATATCATCCTCACCATAGAACATCTTAAAGAAACCACAACCTTAGAGAAGCTCTATCCCAAACTAAGAATCACTTAAGAATATTTGTCTTCATCGACCCAACCACCTCCAATTTTAGTAGGGCAGATCCAAGACCAAACAAACCCAGAAGGGTTTCCATGAATCCCTTGAAGTAGGAAATAAATATCCACCACTAAATATTGCCTCACCAAATTATATATGCAACCCATCATCAGAATAAAGACTCTCACGGTTTTTTTATTAGAATTCCACCAATTACATATATGAGAAAGTAACATATACCCAGTTTATGAAACTTTAAAGAAATGAACATAATTCATTAGTAAATACAAACACATATAGGCATATGAATCCTATCTACCTAGAATGATACATGAACATAGGACTGTCTCTATTATTCCCAGAGCCAAAAACTCAAAAATCATAATGTTAATGAACATAAGTGCATCATTCAAGGTGAAAATCACAAAACCATAACAGTAAAATCCAAGAATAGTCATCCCAAAAACCTTGAAACGTTTAATTACTACTATAACAGGTGTTCACGATGCACCAGACCAGTATTCATAAAAATATCTGAAATATTCCAAGATATCCTATATACTAACACCCCAAATAGTAAGATAAATGAAAATAATTTTTTGATACCATTTTTTCGGAATGGGTTCAGGTTTTCATGACTCGTCACCCAATGAAGCTCACAAAAAGGCCTCAAGCATGTTTCCTCATACATCCGTGGAATCCAAATAGCCGTGATTGCTAAATAGTTCAAAAACAAACCCCATACTCCACAACAGCAATCCTTCTCAAACATGAAACACCAGGCCACCACATGATCCATTAAACTGTGATCAACGTGAAGTAATACATAAGGTAAACATGTACAATGAGTTTCACTGATAGGGGGTGGGAAAAAATATCATTAGGCTACCACCAATGGTGTGTCTAAAAATTTTCATCAAAACAAGTACATGAAACACGGGTCATGTCTAGCGTAGCCAAACACAAATACTAACAAAAAATAACCAAAATGGTAGAGAAGAAACTAAATGGGATAAAAAAGGAAAAAAGAAAACCTTGGGTTCTAATCTAACACACATAGGTAAATCTACCCTTGTTATGGCCACATCCAAAGTAATTGTGAAAGGTGACTCGTATATCCACAAAATCAACTTTATCTTCCTAATCAAGAAGGGGATGCACAATCCAACATAAGGATGGGCACACAATCTAGATCCTAGTTTCTCATTACTAGTTTTAAAACATTGAAATTCATCTATTGAAAACTAGGAATACAAAGGTAATATCAAAACTAGTGGTAGGTACCCCCTATCGACCATGAGAGTATACTAACATGCTAAAAAGTCTTGTAGAACTAACTTTCCAAATTAACCCTTCAACACATCGTTGTGCTACCTGACTAGGCCCTATAAACATTCAAAACCAGGTATGGAGGATACCAATAGCCCTTTTGGTTCACTAATAATATCCTTAGAAAAACTGATTTTCTAAGGAAGCTTCACTCATTTGAATCATCCACTATCTCTCTTGCCAGCAACCAGCCAACCAATGGAGGATATAAACTGAATAAATCTCACTAAAACCTCCAAAACAAATAATATCCAAATTTAATCCTCACTCATCTAGTTCTATAAAATAATGAACTCAAACCTAAAAATCATAGATTCAACACCATGGTCAGCTAATACACACACCCTCTAACAAAAACTTTTAGTACCAGCACTATCAACCTCATAGGAAAACCAATTTAGGGAAGCATTCATGGTTCCCAAAACCTCGTCACAACAGGAAACTTTACAAGGGGACTTTCTTGAAACACATAGCTATATTAGGAAACCCTAAAATGGGATCCTCCATAAGAAAAAAACCTCAGGCCAATCCCACCCAAAGGAACCATGTCTAGACTCCCAGCTCAAAGCCACAGAACACCCACTAAGAAGTTAATCCTCAAGAAACACCTCACCTAGAAGGTAATTCCCTAGAATAGGTCTCTCAGACGTATCTGAATATCCTCTCAATGGCATGAAGTTGTACCTGACATCTAAAAACATCGAATTTCCATAAGGTCCCCTACTGGTCCCAACCTCAAGGAATCGGATCCTTACTATTAACAATTGAACTAACAATCCCTTATAAGAAGACACTCACTTATTCCTCCAATAATCTATCCAAATAACCTCAAAAAACACCCCGAATCCTTATTCCAATTTGATCAATAAGCGTTCACCTTAACCCGATCCTCATGACACACAACCCAAATATCAGGAGGATCTAACAATAATAAAATCAAAGGAAACCAACCACACTATTTTATTAGTCCAAAACACCATCCATATAGTCTATAAATTTATAAAGGACTCCATTGTTGTGATATATGTGTAAAAAACTCAGAATGGAATACTCAAAAGTCCAATCTTGACTCCAGAGAGAAATACAGGACAAACATCCCAAGGAATAATAAGTACACAATGTGCACCTCAGGTACATGGAATATACCCTCAATTTTCCTCCCTATCTATGTTCCTTCATCCAATTAGTGTGAACCTTTCCAAGGTATACAGTGTGCACCTTATGGTGCGTGGACTATAACCCCACATGGGTACTCACCCATGTAACTTAGCCATACTCGATGTGTAACATGCCTCATAACATATTGTGTCCTTCTATTACACAGTGTATAGCCCCCCATGGTCTCCCATACATGTACGTATCCATGTAAACAATCCTTTCATGTATTCATATATGATTTTCACCCCACATGGGCATTGTTTCTGTAACCTGCACGGCCAAGTACCCCCACACGGGGTTTCTGGCTGAGTACTCAAACACACCCCAAATGACCACTACACATTATGTACCCCTGGTAAATGGTGTGTAGTTCCAATAAAACATCTTCCCTGAATTGGAAGAACACAAATCATGTGTTCTTCAAACCACACACTGTGTGATTGGGATTTCCCAAATATAGATGCCTCCTGATGCCCCGAAACACTCCATTTTACCTTAAAACATTCCAATCAGAATTATATACGTTCCCAGATAACTAGAAACAATATTAAAACCTAAATGTATAATTTATGATTATTTATAGACAAAACATAAAAAGGATCCTACCTTTAGGAGGAAACCACAAAAGCCACGATCTGATTTTCACCCTCCAACACCCACATGATGATCCGACGGGACTTGATCTTTGTGGTGGTAATTAATTCCCCCTATATACCTCTTCTATAACTCTCATATATCTTATATAAATTAATGCTTAATGTATATGAATATGTGAAACATCAATGGAGAAAATAATAGAATATAATATAATGAAAAAATGAAAAGAAAAAAAAGAAATAAGGGTCTGGCCTAGACATGACGCATGCCAGGTGGTTATACCATGTCTAGGAAAACCACCCATTTCATACTCAATAGTAAATTGGGAAATCATATCTAATTCTCCAAAAATAATATATCACCAAACAAATAAGAATGAGTAAATAATATTTATTTAATTAATTCAAAAATATTAATAAAAATTGTGAACATTAAGGAATTCCACAAAACTCATGTCTTTAGTTAAAAACTATATTATGATACCAATGAAGTGGTAAAAACTATCCATGATCTAAAGGTAGGAATAATTAAAAAATTTACCTAGAAATCTAAATAATTGTAAAAATTCAAATTTCCCCTATTCAACTTAAATCATCATGATATGGTTCATGACAGAAGGACCAAAAGATGGTTTCATCCCCTTACATGTTATTCCTTGAGGATATAGAGTAAAATTCCTCTACTATTATTTAATATAGTAGGCCAATGTGGGTGTCTTGGTGGTTCAATGACCCTGAGATGGTGCAGTTGGAGTTTTGGTAGAGATGGTAGTGGGTGACACCTTATAACTTATACCAAAAACATAATCCTTATGGGATATGGATGTAGTGGTGGGATTAGCTATTTGACCACCCTAACTATTTTATTTATGAATTAAAATGGTTATGGTTGATGTAACTATGATTTCTTTAGTTTCTTCCTGGTACTTGGATGATGATCCTAGCATGGTTGGATAATGTTATTGGGATGCCCGAACATACTTCCTGGTATTCAGCTTCTAAGAACATTAATTATATTTTATTATTTGGATTCACATATGTACTTACAAGGTATGGCTTATGATCTTTTTTGTTGAATGAAAATTTCAATATTATTGGAAGTCTCATTTGTCACTATGATTCCTCCCGGATTAGGGATTGTAGATGTAGAATACCGAGTTTTTATCAGAACCCCACATATACTAGGTTGTTCTAAGGATATCAAGATTGCTAGAACCTAATAGATTACAATGCTTTCCATGCGGGAACACTTCCCCCGAGAAGAATGATGTTAATGATACCCCTGGTGATTGAATTGATTTTCTCAATTGATACCTAGGATTCTCCCTAGGATCATATGGATGCACCATTATAGTATAGGCTAGATTTTTCTATATATGAGGTTGTTGATCTCTTTATTGATTGGATTTAAATTGTTTTGTTGGATCTGGTGAAAATTTGTTATAGATCACCTAAGGTTCATTCCCCTTAGAGATTATCTTAGTTTTGATTTCATGATTTCATATATATCAAGACTAAGTACTCAAACGTAATATTTTATTACACATGGAATGATTAATATTACATCTAGCTCAATGACTTACATAAAGGATATCTAGTTGACACTAGGAATCCATCATCCTAGTTATTATTGGTAGGTACAGTAGATCCTACGGAATGTAAATGCATCACCTTATGGTGACCTACCATTATCCAAGGCATTTTAGAAAATGGTCGATGCAAGTATTTTTCATCAATATTATGGACTGAATGATTGACTTGATTATATATGGCTAGAGTGGTTTGACATCCATCTCAATTTACTATTCATAATATTTCCAGATGATCTAGATCATAGATTAAGGTATCAACTATAGATTGATTTCATTTTATTTATAATATTTTTTATCATTAATTTTCCAATTTTTTCTCAATTAGGCTAACAAAATTTCATGATCATCTTCATATGATAAAAAATATATAGGATCTATATTGAGGGTGGCCTACTAAGATTTATTTCTAACCCTATATATATGAACCTTAGTGTGTTCATGTGTGTTTTTGAAAATGTTATGTATATTTTTTGTTTGAGAAAAAATACATTATGGATAGGGATGAGACCCATTCTCGCATGATCGAGCAAATCCGCTCATGGGGATTATTATGAGCAGGCTTGAATAGCACAACAGTGTCATGGAGATCAGGTATGTGGTTTTGCACATAGTTATTATTTGAGCTATGTAATTTTATTAATATTACTTTTATTTAATAGTATATATTTGATCATCCCATTTGGTGATCAATGTTTCATGTATTACATGGTTGTTCAGTCCCTTATGTCATTCCATTTTATTATAACATTGTTTATTTTTGTTTCCTTCACACATTATTTATTTGTTTTTATGGATTATTAATAGTTATTTCAATAATTTTTCTCACTCTGATATGATGTAACAATATTTCCATAGAAAAACCATGGGACCTTTCTACTATTCGGTAGCCTCGAGCATATCGGTTGGAAGACTTGAGGCCTTATAGTAAACCAACTTGACTCCTCAGTTCAGTGGAATCTAGGTAGGAATCTTTAAAATTTATATCAGAGTTATTTATTTCCTGTTACATTACTCTTTGGGATATGGTACGGAGGATTATTAAGAATGTTTCAGAACCTCTGATGGATATCGAACGGGTGCATCAATAACTCATGTTTCGGTGAGAGGTCTTGGTTTCAAGGGTTATACGATTTTTGTTCTTGATATGCGATGTTAAAATTGTATATGATTTTTTCTTTTAGAGAAACACATGTGATGTAGAGTTTATGATTTATTATAGACTTATGGCCCTTGGACCATTGGTAATAGTCCAATTACTGATTTTGACTCTTGGTCGACAGCGGAAAGTGGTGACTCATTCCTCATATTTGTAATGATCTACACTGTTACAAATGAAGTCTCCCTTTTTGATTTAATTAAATGTATTATTATGTAATATTCCTATATAAAACACATGCACATCCTTGGTTATATCATATTAGATTTAAAATACTTTTATGAATATTTATCATTATTAATATATCCATTTAATAGTGATCACATGAATAGTATAAATGTAGGGTTTTAACGAATCCTTTTGTAATGGACAAAGGAATTGATGGCCTAAACCAGTAGGATCATGCCCTATGAATCCCAATTATCAGAGCATCGAAGGGAGATAAAATTTCTAGTCTTTTCCCTACAGCCTTCTCAAGCAGAGATCTACCAACTTAAGCAAGAGAGAAACATTTACTAGAGAAGTTCAATCTCAATGAGATCACGGCCCAAACCATGTTCACCGAATGACCCAATTAATTCCCCACCATTCCACACCTTAATGTTAAGGTGTTTTCTGGTATATTAAAGGGATATGTATCAATACCCTAAAAATAGTAATATATAAATTTTTTTGTATATAATAATGAATATATTTTCATCCTATAATTGTTCCTTTATAACTGATTAATCTATTTGATTCAATAAAGAACATATTGTATTTTGGTTAATATTCTAATTAAATTAATGAATTTTAGAATTGATGGATTTTTAAAATATATAATAATATAATAAAATATTATTATTAAGTAAATTTTATTAAATATAAATGATCATATAATATTAATGAACCCAAATTTATTTTTTATAAGGTTTCAAAAGAATGTTTTTGTCAAAACCACATCATGTTCAATAAATGTAGGATTTTATTTTTAAAATAGAAAAATAACTTGTTTATAAAATTATATATATATAATTAATATTATTTTTTAATTATGATTTCAAAATTATCTAACGATGAATTTTTCATAATTTTCTAAGGGAGATCAAGTTTTTGTTAAAAAATAAATATCTTATAAATATATAGTGTGTTTTATGACATCATAATGGCCCAAATATGTTATAATAAATAATATAAAAGGTATCCTCGGACAACTATATGTTTCCCAATTAAAAAAACTTAATTTTATATTTATTTTATTTATTTTATAATGCCTTAATGAATCCTCTAAGACATATAATATATTTTATGAATTTAAAATTATTTTTTTGAGAGTGTGACTCCCCTCCGTATAAGTAAGAGAATTATTTTATTATCTTAAGCACTCAGCATTATAAAATAATTTGTACCGCTCCCCTTTTGTAGAAACCATGAGAAAAACTATGGGATGGTTTTTGGTTTTGAATTTTTTATTATATAGTTTCCAAAACCAAAGTAAAAAAAGAAATGTCCATATTTCCCAATATAACCCCACCCAAGAAACCATTTCTATTCACTCAAACTCCTTGGATCATGACCAAAATCTTCAATATATTAACTATAGTCCTCCCAAGTCACCCCCAATCTTTCAATATACCCCTCCCAAGCCTTTTAAACCCTCAAAGTGTTTTTCATGACTTCAACTGCAAAGAATCGGGTAACACTGCGAACCAGTGCACTAATAAAAAGGGTTTTTAGAGGCAACCAACAACAACCACGGCAGCAAGTGAGAGATTTCTACATCCCGACCACCAAAATTAATCCAAAAAATGAAGTGGTAATAGGTACTCTATTTATTCATTAAAAATATAAAACATAATATTTTATTTTGGTTCTATGCATTCCTTCATACCATGATGGTTTAGTATAACTATTCAAACACCACCACAAAAAATGGATGTAGAGATGTCAGTGAAAATGGAATATGAGTAAATTATTTCATCCTAAGTATATAACTCCTCCCTTATAAATATTTTGGGTTGAACTTCCTGAAGAACCATGTCATACTTCCCTTTGTTGAATTTGATGCAGTTATGGGAACGGATTGGCTTTCCCTATATAGATCCAACATAAATGTCCGCAAGATGGAAATCACTCTAAATATTTAGAATCGACACCTGATTCAATACAAGTTCAACGAGGAGGATGAATCTTATTTAGAACCATCATCTCAAAAATTGATATTATTTTCTGAGGATCGTGCATATATAGCTCAAATTATTGATTCTATGAAAAGAAACATCCATGAAGACATGCCTATTATGAGGGAACACAAAGATTTGTTTCCCAAAGAATTACCTAGTCTTCCCCTTAGCTGAGGGTTGAATTTTTAATGGAGATTATACCTAGCACATTTACAATATCCAAGACATCTTATATGATGGATATTATGGATTTTGAGGAACTTAAAAAACAATTATCACTTCCCACATATTTATGACCTATTATATTAGCTACATGGAGCACAATACATCTCCATGGTGGATCTGTGGTCAGGACATTACCATGTTAGGGTAAAAAAAGAGGATATCCCCAAGATTGATTTTCTTATGATGTACGAGAACTATTATTTCATTGTGATTCCATTCGAACTCACGAATGCTCCATAAATCTTCATGGACTTGTTGAATACAGTTTTTAGAGATTATCTCACCAAATTCATGGTACTCTTTGTAGATGATATTATAATACATTCCAAAACCAAATAGGACTTTAAGGATCATCTTATAGTTGTTTTAAAGATATTAAAAAAGGATGATCTCTATGAAAAGTAAAAAAATTGTGTGTTCTGGTTGAAGGAAGTCTCATTATTTGGGAATATCATCACAAGGAATGGGATATCTATTGATCCTTAAAAAAATCAATTGAAATATGGTTGAGACCAACATCTGTGAAAGATATCCAGAGTTTCCTTATGTTATCTAGATATTATCACCAATTTGTGAGAAATTTTTCATGATTTTGAAAGCCTATTAGCATGATAAATTTTAAGGGGGTAAAATTTTCTTGGAATGATGAATATGAAGAAATATTCATGTATTTGAAAATGAGGCTAATCACTTCCCCTGTTCTCACAATACTCACAAGTGGGGAATGTCTCATAATTTTTAGTGATCCTTCAAAGAAGTGATTTGGTTTTTTGTTGATGAAAAATGAAAAATTCATAGCCTATTATTCAAGGAAGTTTAAAATTCATGAGAAAAACTATCCCACATGTGATTTGAAGTTAGAAGCGATGATCTTTGCTATAAAATTTTTCCAGCTTTATTTTTTTGTGTATAAGTGTGACATATATACGGATCACAAAAGTCGTAGATATATATTAACATAGAAAGAGAGGAATATGTGCCAAAAAAGTTGGTTAGGTATCATCAAGTATTATGAATGATCAATCCATTACCATCATGGGAAATAGAACTTTCGTAGTGAATACTCTAAGTCGAATGGATCTATCAATTCTTTCATTAATGATAATTGAGAAGGATCTGATCTTAGACTTAAAGAGTTTGGAAATCGGAATCATAAAGGAAGGTACATTTTCAATCCATTCAAAAATTACTCCGCAAAAATATCTTATAGAGAGGTTAAAAGATTCTCAAAAATATGATGTGGGAATTCATAAGAAATTGGAAAATTTAAGAAAAGGGAAATCCTCAATGCTCGATGTTAATGAAGAAGTAATTGTAAGATTTGGTTAAAGATTAGGTGTTCCGTGAAATCCGTATTTAATGAGGTTATTATTGGATTATACTCATTGTTCAAATTACTCCATTCACCCAGGAAACATAAATATGTATCAAGATCTTTGAGAGTACTATTGGTTTCATAACATGAAGAAGGAGATCATTTATTATACACCAATGTACATGTTATTTCAACAAGTGAAAGATGAAAGGAATAATTATAAGGGGATCATGCATCCATTACCCATACCAACATAGAAATGGGAGAAAATCACCATGTACTTTGTCAAAAAACATTCAAAGAAATCCCATGGAAATAATGTTATATGGGTTGTTTTGGATTGTCTTACAAAGACTGCACACTTCATTACAATTTGAGAGTATTTCTTATTGGATAAATTGGGATAGATATACATCAGATAAGTGGTAAGTCTATATGGAGTACCACTATCGATTATGTCTGATGAAGATCCAGGATTCACCTCTATTTTTTTGGAAAAGTCTCTAGTATGCTATAAACACTGAGTTTAAATTCAGTACGGCTTATCACCCTCAAACTGATGTCCAGTCTGAGCAGACTGTCTAAACACTTGAGTACATGTTGATAGAAAAATCAACTGACTTCAAAGGATTATGGGGCCAAAATCTCCCTCATGTCTAGATATCTTACAACAATAGTATATACTCAAGTATCCAAAGGGATCATTTTGAAGCCTTTTATGTGATGAGGTGTAAAACACTGGAAAGTTGAGATGAAGTTTGGGGACAAAAACATTTAAGTCCTAAAATGGTTTAAGAAATGGGGGAGAAAGTTAAGACCATTCCGTAGAACATCATCACTGCTCAGATTTGACAGAATATCTATACATAAAATCATAGATGAGATATAAATTTTGATGTTGGAGTCATAGTATTCCTCTACATAACTCCATTGAAGAGAGTGATGATATTTATGAATAAGGGGAAGGTTGGTCCAATATACAACGGCCCCTTTGAAATATTTGATTGCATTAGAGTAGTGGCCTACCGACTAGAACTCCGGCTTAGTTGATCCAATTAAATGATGTATTTCTTTTATCCCAATTGAGGAAGTACAAACCAGAACTTTAACAAGTACTCAATTTAGTACTGGTACCATTTGAGAACGATCCTTCCTATGAAGATAGACCAATGAATATCTTTGATAATCGAAAAAAATTTCTACAAAATAAGATAATGTCCCTCATCAAAGTGTTGTGGTGAGACCACAAGTTTGAAGAAAAAATGTCGGAACAGGAGGAGGTGATGAGTAAAAGTTACCGTCAACCAATTTGGTGTGAGAAAAGAAAATCTCATTGATGAAATTTCTATACGGGGGAATATTCTAAAGACCCGAACCATAATAAATTAAGTTTCCCTTATTGATTTAATTAAATGTATTATTATGTAACATGGTTATGAAAAACAAATTCACTTACTTGGTTATATATTATTCGATTTAAAATACCATTAATAATATTTATCATTGTTAATATATTCATTGAACAGTGATCATATTACTAGTATAAATATAGGGTTTTAACAAATCCATTTTTCACAAAAAAGGAAGTGATGGACTCGGTGAGTAGGATTTTACCCTATGAAGCCCATTTATTGGATATTTAAAGGGAGATAACATTTTTTTTATTTTACCAAGACCAAGACCAAGCTAAATCAAATAAATTAAGCATTAAAGAAACCATTTATGGGGTAATTTCAAGATCATTGAGATCATGGCCCAAACCAAATTCACCGAACGGACCAATGAAATCCCCACCATTGTTCACCTTAATCTTAGAGTGTATGCTAGTGTATTAAAGTTATATGTATCAAGAACCTAGAAAATGGAATATTTAATCTATTTTTATAGAATATTGATTATATTTTCATCCTATTTTTGTTACTTTATAGATGACTTTTATTTTTTTCAATAAAGAAAGAATTTTATACTTGGTTAATATTCAAATTTAGTAAATGAATTTATGATTTAATGGATTTTTTAAATAAATAATATTTTAATAAAATATTATTATTAAGTAAATATTATTAAACATAAACAATCATATAATTTTTATTAATTCAAATGTAATTCTTATAAGGGTTCAAAAAAATGTTATTGTCAAAAACCTTTCATTTTCAATAAATGTTTGTTTTAATTTTAAAAGTAAAAGATTAACCTATTTAGAAAATTATTTAGATAAAATTAATATTATTTTTGGAACTAGTATATCAAAACTATCTTATTGTGAATTTATCATAATTTTCTAAGAAAGGCAAATTTTTGACTAAAAATTAAATACTGTATAAATATATAGTGTGTTTTATAACATCATAATAGACCAAATGTTAGGTAATAAATACTATAAAAGTTATAAAATTAAAAATATGTTTTGTACCTTTAAGATAATTTAATTTTATGTTTATTTGATTTATTTTATAAAGCCTTAATGAATCCTTCAATACTTATAATATATTTTATGATATTAAAATCATTTATTTAAGAGTGTGACTCACCTAAACATATAAAATGGAGTTATTTTATTATCTTAGTCCCTTATCCTTATAAAATAATTTATACAACTAGTCTTTTTCAAAAACCGTGGTAAAAACTATGGGATGGGTTGTGGTTTGGAATATTTTTTTATGTGGTATCCAAAACCAAAATAAAAAAGAAATCCTCATCTTCCCCCATATAAACCCACCCAAAATCCCATTTATCATCTCTAAAACTCCATGTACAGTGACTAAAATCTTCCCTAAACTAACTATAGGCCTCCCAAGGTGCCACCAATATTTCATGATGTCCCTTAGAAGCCATTGGATTCACACACTCAAGTAAGGGAACTATGTCCCCACTCTCCTCTTTAATAAAGCACACCATTTAATGTTAGGTATTTTAATTTCCATTTTATTATATTGGGATTTGTTATTACATATCCCCATTTCTTTACATTTTATGTTTAAATGATGTGATACACCATTATCTCTCATTAATACCTCCCAAGTACACCTGTTACAAGGTGGAAATTTCATAAGGGTTCTTTTTTTCTCCTCTTTCTTCAGGTTTTTTCATTATTTTATACTTTATATTTCCAATTCCTTATGTTGGGATATGTCTTTTCATGACCCTATTAAATTAAATTTTATTTATAAATTATTATATTACCCTTTATATCTCATAATCCTATTTTATGAATTTTTATATGATGTCATTATGCTTTCAAAATTGCACCGTGATTTTCCATGCCAAAATAATTGTATAGTGAATACCATACCCATTTTTCGGTCATGGATATTCATATTTATAAAAATAAACATATTTATTGGAGACATACATGTATTTAATTTATATTCCTTTATCATAGAATAATTTATTATGTTCAATGAATCTATGTTATATAATCTATATGGGACACTTAAACACGATGATGAAATGATTATGAAGGGTGTTCCCTGATAGCATTCCAATGCATTGGGTAATTTTTAGTATCATGATACGTCATATTGGAACTGGTGGTTTACTTGATTATTTTATGGTAATTCTTTCACCATTTTGTCTTTGTGGGTTTATCCTTGACCTATGTTTATGTTGTAGTGTTTTAAGTTGTTTCTAGATTTCCCAGGTTATGATTATCATGTTATGTCATGCCTTATTATTCATGTTCCTTTCATTATCCATCGATATGATTATTGTCTAACATGTATATTATTACTCATTTTATTCATTATTTATTACCATTTTAGGATTTATAGCTCACCCAATTCTTATTTATGTGCTCAGGTTATTCCATGCAGTGTTAACTATGAAGGAACATTTTGGTCTTGTTAAAGAAGTTTTCAAAAAGGATGTTGCATTCGATGTTTTCTGTAGTTATGTAATGTACCTAATTTCCCAAAGATACTTGACCTATCGATATTTTAAGTTGTATTAATTTTATCTTTATGTAATAAATCATATTTAAATATGAAATAAAGAACATGTTTGTTAAAATATTTTTCATGTAGTTTTGATATGTTATAGGCCCGCTAGTGTGTGATTATAATAGAAGATAGGGGCCAATTTTTTAATGTTTCTAAAAAACCTAAATTTTTTTTTCTCATATAGGTGCTTGGTGGAATTATTCTCAACTTGGCAGATTTTTATATATATTCCCTTTTGATGGAAGACAATTTGGATCTAAAGTGATATTTCAATATTGAGGTTGATACCTCAGTTCTCATAAAATGGAGATGCATTGACCCTAGTAGGTCGATAGCACATATGATTCCAAAGTGATGGATGTAGTGACTTGATCCCATAAAGACCAGATCTAGTGTCAACTACCATTAAATTTGAATAAGATACAAGTAAATCATGACTAAAAAATAATATTTTTATTGAATTCAAATTTCACCGTACATACAACCTCGATAAAAAAATCATGGTGGTCTAAAATAATGCAAACCCAAAGCATCATTGACCACAAATTTCATCCCCTCATACAGAAAAGAACCCAATGAAAGCAAAGAAAACATACCTTGATTGGAATATTCTATAGAAGCCAGAAAATCTTAAACCATATTCCCCGTTCTCCAAGTATGAGTGACCTCTGTGTGCTTTCTCATGAGTGATTTGCATCTCCAGATAGTATAAGAAATGTTCCAAGGGATATTTCCATTTCCTAACAAAGCATTATACAAAACCATGGAATCAATCTCCGCTATCCATAGGCTGATATTCTTCTGATTTCAGATCTCTAAACCAGAATCCATTGCCAAATCCTCCCCTTGCATAGCATCGCCTCCTCTATACGCAGCTATAAAACCAATAATCATCGAACGAAAACAATCCTCCACGACCCCGCCCCCGCGCATCTCCCCAATGAGGAGAGACCCATACATATTTATCTTGAAACCCTTACTTGGTGCCTTCCATCGAACCCACTTTCCCTTCCTTTGTATACCGGCCTGGTGCTCGCGAGTAAGATTTGGAAAAACCAGATTCAATGACGGTGCTACTTTGCATTCAGGACACAGACGAAGAAAATCCAGAACTATATTTTTCATTATGAATAAAATAATGACCAGAGAACTCCTTCCTTGGTTATGACACACCGCTTTCCGAGCCTACCATATAGTCCAGCAACCAGCCACAAGGATTACTATCATGGCCTTCGTCACCATTCCATTTGTAACTATGCCCCTGAACCAGGAACTAAAAAATTAGTCCTGCACCACTCCAGATTCATCCTAGCCAAAAAGGCCCCAAAACACTTCTATATTCCTCTAGACCATTAACTTCTATAAAAAATATAACCCACTGACTTGATATTAGGTGAACTTCAACACCAGCATCTAGATACTATATTCACACACATATGTTGAAAATTCTCATCAGTAGGTAATGCTCATTTCCTTACATGCCACAAGAGAAAATTAAATTTAGAGGGAATATCCTTACACCAAAGAATCAATCCCCAAGGATCATCATTTGACATGACCCTTGTCACATGACAGAAATCATTAATAGAAAAGATGCCCGAAGATGAACCTGTAAAAATAAGTTTAGCAGAATCATCACTAGTGAAAATTTTATTGAAAATGTTGAGTTTATTTTCATCCAGAATAGCCTGAGAAATCTAGGATAACCACAGCATCACTCCTAAATGACAGAATATTTTTTAGTCATTGAAAACTAGATACATACATGAATCTTGTATTATGAATGATCACATAAATTACAACATGATTTTTTTTCTTTTGAGGATAAATTTTTCCATATATTGTATCCTTTCATAACATTATTAGTAAACTTTATAAAATGCTGGGGGGAAGTAAAGTTAATAATAGTGATCTCAAATTCATAGTAAGGTTATGTACAACGAAATAAATAATGAATCAATGAGAATAATCACTATAGAATGGTAAATAACTAAACACACATTCCATGTAAATAATAAATAGAGAAGGAAGTGTATACAAAATAAGGCAAGGTAATAACTGTAGATAAATTCCATTCAAATAACTACATAAATAATAATCAATATAAAAACGCCATTAAATAAAACATATGGAAATTAATCAATAAACTGGTAATGAAATGCATCCATATATAATTCTAAAGCAAAAAAACATCACATGGATAATAATTAATGAATCAAAATAATGATATGATTAATTATTATAGGTCATGTTTCCAAGCTGGATGGTACCTTTATCATCAAGACCTTTCAAGGAAAGTTTATAACATATAAATTCAAAACCGAAATAGATTAGGCTAGATAACTAATTTTTCCAATTAGATTATTGATGCATCAAGGGGATATTAAGAGTTGGGACACCCATGTTTCATGTGTCTAAATCATTCCGAATATATAGAATACTCGATTTAATTCATAAAAAAATATCCATACTAAATATACACATTGATTAAAATATGTGGATTTATAAATATTTCCCCAGATAAAAAATAACTTTTAGAGTACACAGCATAGGTACAAATGATATACGGTTTAGTAAAATATCATTTCCACGACAAGTGATATAGATAATTATATGAAATTAAATTTTCAATGATCACTGGAAATTAAATATTTCAAGGGGACGAACAAATGAATTAAGGAAGTTAATTTCAATACTATCTTTGGACAAATAAATCATAAAAAATCTAGAAGAAAAATATGGATGGTATTAATAAAACATATCTTAGTAGAGTAAAAACAATGTTTTTTTATCATTGATGCATATAAATACTATAAAAATATATTTTGAAAATTTTCTCAAGGAAAATATCCTTTTAATTTTGATAAAAAATAAAAATATTTTTCTTATAAAATCATTTTTTTTTAAAAAATAGTTATAATATATCATTTTAAACTTGTAAATGAAGATTTAAAGAAATTACGGTGGTTAAATCCATACATGTCATACAAGGTTAAATGAATATTCATTTTACATGGTAAAAGGTTAGAAAAATGACTTGTTTGAAAACCAAGAAGAACATTTCTGTAAAAAAAAATAAAAGACAAAAATGGTAAAACATTCTTCAATAAATTATTTTTTAAAGGTTAAAAACATTTTTGGAAACTTTTTTAGAAAATATGGTTTTTATAAAAAAAATAGTTTCTCCAACTAAAGAGATAAATGAATTTGGGTTTTTTTTAGAAAAATTGAGTACCAAAGAGTGGAAATTGGTACTATTACATGAAAAATCTTAAATATAACTAGAGGAGAATAAAATTAAAGTATTTATTAAACAATTATCTGATAATTTCTTTTGATGGAAATTTAAGTGTAAACAATCTTGAACAAAATGAGATTATAAAATAAACCCCTAAAAATACCATAACATTGATGTAAAAATAAATAAATTAATAGATTATGTGTGTAAAATATAAATCCACATACAACATGTGGAAATTAAAAAAATATATAGTAAAATGTTATGACACACAAAATATTATAATATGAATGGAAACGAGGAAGTAATATAACCCAAATAAAATAAATTTTATTTTGAAATTGTCATCCACTTAGTAACTCTTAATTAAAATTAAAATAGAATAAATAATTTCAAATGAAACTATAAATACCATAAAGATAAATTTATTAATGATATAATATAATAGGGGTAGAATATACACCATACAGAAGAAATAAGTTATGAAAATGGTGTACGCCTCATAGAAAAAAGAGTGAGATAAAAATACCTTACTTTGGGTTTTCTTTTAGTTCAAAATAAATTAAATTCAATTATAAGTGTTTAGAAAATGTAAATAACTTATAAAAACCATAATCATATTTATAATATCATATATTTTCTTCTTAGGATATATTATTTCCCATTTGTTAACAATATTTCATTATTTTCACTATTTCTGGTGTCAATTTTCTTGCTTGTTGGGCATGTTTTAACTTATTATTTTTGTTCCCATTACTTAGATAAATATTTCATCACCTAAATAATGTAAACCATGATTTAATTTTTATATATTAATTATATATCTATTTATAATAATATTTAATATTTTTAGAGAAAAAATGAAATGTGCCATTCATAGTCATCATTGGTTGTACGTTCACATTAGCACTACTTCTATTTCTTTTTCATATTTAAAATAATGAAAATTAAATGATATATATATATATATTAAAATTATAGTATCATATTTATTTCATTTATTTCACATATTTTTATGAAAACCATCTGTTATAGATTCCATGTATAGCATAAACGAATCACATCGCTTTGAGGGGATGATAGTCCACACTTCCATAAATGATATAATCGTATTCCAGCAAAATGGAACGTATTAAATTGTTTTTTATAAAAAAAATCTTGACTAATAAAGAAATTATAAATATCATATATATCATAGATAAACATCATTTACATTATAGTTCCCACCATGATACTTGGTAAAGGAAGAACAAATAATCATTGTTTTGCAAGGTGGTAGTCTGCCGAACAAATGAACGGTAAGTTAATTACCCACTAGATGGAAGTGTGTGTAATATTAGGTAAAACCTTCAGAATAAAAAAATATATAATTATATTAATTATAATATTTTATTTATAATCACAAAATAATAATAGTTAAGGGGTATAGAATGAAATAAAATGAATGTGATCGTCGAATAATGTTACCTCATTTTCGGGTAAGTCCTTTTGGTTTATACCAAAATAATTACATGGTGGTTTTTGTAAAAAAATTATAGGATTATAGGATGATTTATGGGATTTTTAAATATTATTTGAGTATATTTTTTGTGACACAATGGGCCTGATATGTTTTAATAAGTTGGAGGGGTGAGTTCCTTCTAATAGTTGTTGAGGAGAGGTTTCCTTGTAAATTTTTTATAAGGGAATTACACCCACATTTTTCCCATTTCAGGTGGCTTATATAATGGACACAATTAAATAAAATAGATTTTAGGTTCGACATATGGACATATATGGGATTTTTGAAAAGTTTAAAGGCCATTTTGGCTCTTAATTTTAAGGTTTAGTTCCTTATAAAGAAATTTTTTTCTTAATCGTTGTAATTAATTTTTATCACATTCACTAATATTTTTGGAAAAAAAAATTAGTTGAACTAATTATAAATTTTATCATATGATAATTATAATTATTTAATCCATTTTTCTAAATTCCAATAACAAAATTGGAAAAAATTAATTTAAATTTAATCCTGCAAACTCGACGATAAAGGAGGTTTTATAGTAAAAATGTTAAAAAGTTTACTATGTTTATATATCCAATTTTAATGTGAAATTGATTAAAATGAACTGTATTGGATTAAATGATATAAAATTTATCTAAATACACTTTAAAACTAATCAATAATACAATTTAACATTATTACAAATTATATAAAAAATCAGTTTTGAATTAAAATTCGGTATTTTTCACTATTCATCGAAAAATGAAACACAAGAAAAAGACCAAAAATTCATCCTAAACGAATTTTGACATTTATAATTCAAAAATAAATTTTATTTTTACATATAAAATACATAAAAGGTAAAAAAACTATATTTGAAATAGTTTTTCCATTAAAATGAGGTAAAATTTCCTTTAAAAAAGTATAGGTTTTTATGTAGAAAATTGGGCCTGTTATTATATTATTCCTATCAAAAATATTATATTAATGTCCATAAAATTTTAATGAGTAATATATATATATATATATTACACTAATTTCAATCACTAATTGTAATTAATATAACTTACTATGATAAAAAAACCTTTGTGAGCAGAAAGGCATTCATTTATATTCAATTAGTTATTATATTCATTTTTAATTGATTAATAACCTATGAGTTAATTTTGTATTTTTATAAACCATATATTTTCATAAATTAATTAATAATATTCATTAAATATAATTTAACATCTAATTTCTTTCTTATTATATTAAATAATATTGTTTAAATAAAATACTTTTGTCTGGTAAAACCCAGTCTTGTGTTTAACTCAAGCTATCGAAGAAATTATTTTCTATATGTAACACAAGTTAACTAATTATTTTGTGAGTTGAAATCAATATCATATATTTAATTTATATATAATAGTTATTATATTGTAAGGTCTTTGGATATTATATTCCCTTACTTTCTTGGCGTTGTGTGTTATACACACTATTGAATATAATGTTCTTATTTTAGAATTTCAGGGTGTTACATACTACACACCTTAAATAAATTGTTTCCTCATAATTTAAAATCAAACATGGTAATAAATTTTTTGATATTTCCTATGTTGAAATCCCACATAGTGAGAATATTTCTTAAAACATCCTCTAGAAATAAAAGCAAATGGGAAGTAAAAGATCATGTGGACTAGCATATAACTGGGTCTCTAAGTAGGAGAAAATTAGTGGGAAGTGAAGATACATAAATGGAGAAAAGGAATAGAAATTTATATGGATTAATTTAGGTCATAAATCAAAAACAAGTAAATAATAAATGTAAATTTGAGGGCCTAAAATTTATAAATATATGATGATTTACAAGACCATCGGTTCAACAAACATTAAGGTGTTGGAAAAACAATTTTTACTAGTCATTCAACTGATGTTGAGTTCTTATTTTACTACCTAGGAATATAAAGAAATATAATTTCTTGATATATTTAAATTTAATATGAACAATTCCATCTTTTGGTTATGCTTCAATAAAATTATTATTCATCCCTTTCTTAATGAAATGGAAATCATAAAATAAACCCCTTTTGAAGAACCAAAATATTTTATTAATATATTGTAATACCCATAGACCAAGTCATTAAATTTTCCTCTTAATATTTTCCAAAATAAATATGTTTAATAAGTTAATCTCTAAACCTCAAAACTAATATCACTCTCTCGTGATTAATATTTACTCATCAATATTCTTACCTAAAAATAATAACATTCTAACTAGGACATTTCATAGGTCAGGGTTTGGTATTAAACTCTTATCATCCTTTAATCATGGTTTCATGTCCTATGGCCTTTCTAGATGTGATGGGTTATCACCAAGCATATAGGCTTTACTTTTCTTAAACAATATTTATATAGTTTCCAAAATTAATATGATAGACAACCCTAAAATAAGTTTAATCACTAAGTATCCTCTTAACTAAAGTTTATAATATAACCTCAATACATAAATACTTCATCCATTCTATTTCAACATAGGTCCTTCCTTATTCTAATATTTAACGTAGGTCATTAATTTTTATTATCAATTAAAATGTATCATAATGGTTTATAAATAAAATTTAAATTAACTTAAACATATCCCCTAGGAGTGTCAATCAGGTGCTTATTAAGTCCCATTGTCATATACCAGTTTATACATGAGTCGGACCCAATATGCCATTTAAGAGTTGTTAACCCTAGGTATGTCAATTATGTAACCATTTCCACTTGTAGTGTCCATATAGGGATGTATTTCAAGTAATACCCATAGAATATCTAACTTACCAAAATTATAGGTTTTTTTTCTATACTTATCCTAAGATTATACCTGAGGGTTAGATTCTCTAATCTATGTTTCCCAAAATCTAGTTCTTGTGGTTGCTACTAAAGCTTCTCGGATACCAACTGTAGCGACCCGAGCATAGAAATATAAGATCTGGTGTCTACTACCATTATATTAGTATAATAAACAAATAAATCATATCCCGTAGGACTGAATTGTTTAGTATTATAGGTAAGCTAGATACATACATAAGTCTTCTAATTCAAATCAATACTCAAATTACAATATATTTTTTCTATCTAGGAAAATATTACTCCATTTAGAGTATCCTTTCATAACTTTCTCAATACTCTACTAGGAATCCTGAGGGAACGAAACCTAATAAGGGTGAGCCCAAATTCTCAGTAAGTGTATGTAAAGTAGAAGAAACAATGAATCAATGAGAATAAACATTATGGAATGGTAAATAAATTGACACACATTCTATGTAAACAATAAACTGTTAAGTAATTTCATAGACAACAAGGAAAGGTGATAACTAGAAACACATTTCATTCAAATAACTTGATATGGCATAATCAATATGGAAAGGATAATAACTAAAACACTTTGAATTTAGTCAATTAATTGAGAATTAAATACATCAATATACAATATCAAAAAAAAAATCATGGATAATAATAATTGAATAAAAATAAAGGACTTGCTTAATTATTTGAATCCAGGTTTCTAAGGTACATGGTACCTTTAACATCAAGACCTTTCACAAGATGGTTTATAACATGCTAGGTGAAAACCCAATTATCATAGCATATAAAACTGATTCATCTGATGATACTACTGATTCATCTATGATATATCTAAAACTAGTCCCCACCCATGTTATAACTATCCAAATCATTCCTTATATATCAAAAAAATGATTTAATTCGTGAACAATATGCCTCACCAAATATCTGCATCGAGTAAAAGAAATTGTTTTATCAATATTTCCCCAGATTACAAAAAAAATTCAAATTATACATTTTATAGAAAAATTAAATACAGTTTAATAAGATACCATATCCATTAAAAATGATATATATAATTTAGGAAAATTAAATATTAAATGACCACCATAAATTGTATTTTTAAAGGGGATTAAAAATGTAATATCAGAATTCAATTTCAATACTATAATTATACAAATGAATCATAAATAGTAAATAAGAATAATAAGTATGGTATCTATAAGAAATAACCTGATTAGAGTAAAAATAAATGGTTTTTTTATTAATGAATAAAAATACTAAAAATGATCTTTTAAAAATGTTCTTGGAGAAAATATCATTCTCATTTTAAAAAAACATTTTGAAAAAAAAATTCTTTGAAAATCACATTTAAAAAAATTCTCTAAAATTTAACCTTTTAAAAATTGAAAGTAATCTTCAAATATATTACTATGGGTAAATCCATACATTTTGTATAAGTAAAAGAATATTTTATTTGTACAGAAAAAAATTTAGAAAAATGCCTTTTTAAGAAATTGATAAGAAGATTCATTTAAAAAAATTGTAATGGAAAAAAAGGATTAAAATTTATTTAATAAATAAATTTTTAAAGGTTAAAAAAAATTGAAAACCTTTTTAAAAAATAGGATTCTTATGGGAAAACAAGTTCTCCCACTAAAGTGATAAATTATGTTGGGTTTTATTTAAAAAATATAAAATATTTTTAAAACAAAATAGGGGAAAATGGTACTATTACTTAGAAAAGGTCATGAATAACTATAGGAGAAGAAAATTAGAGGATTTATTATATAGTAATCCAATAATTTCCTTTGATGTAAATTCATGTGTAAAGTGTCCCGAACAAAATTATATTTTGAAATAAACCATTGAAAAGAAAATAATACTAATTTGAGAATAAATAAATGAATAAATTATGTTTGTCAAATGTAAATCCACATAAAAAAGTGTAAATAAAACAATATATTATAAAAATTTATTACACACACAATCTAATAATATTAACGACGATGATGAAGTAATATAATCCAAAGAAAAGAAATTTAGTTATGAAATTTTCCTCAACTTGATAAATTTTAATCCAAATCCCCTTGTAAGAAATAAATTCAAATGAAACACTAAATAAAATGAATATAATTGTATTAATTATATAAAACACAATATGGAAAGTATATAAAACACAAAAGATAAATAATCGGGGAAAGTGGTCTTTGCATCATAGAAATAAAAGTGAGACAAGAATCCATTACCTTTCATTTCATTTTGGTTGACCACACTTCAACAAATGATGCTATGGTATTCCCACAAAAGAGAAATCATAAAGGTATGGATCATATAAAAAATTAAAAAAGCATAAATAAATTATTAATATCATACATATAATATATAAATAGTTTTTCCATCGTAATTATTTTAATGATATATGGTAAATTAATAATGAACGGTCGTCGTCTCGCGAAGCGGTAGTCCAATGTACACCCAAACATTAAGTTCTATATCCATTAGATAGATGATTGTGTTAGTTTGGGGTGAATACTTAGAATTAAAACATATAAATATATTTAAGATTATTATTTTATCATGTAATGGTGGAATAATAATTTTTTCTTTGTTGGAGAATGAAATAAAATGAAGGTTATTGTGGAAGAATGTAACCTAATTTTTAGGTAACTCTTTTTGGAAAATACAAAAATAATTCATTTCTTAGATTTATACCGAGTTTGATCCTCTTAAATTTAGAGTGGTTATTTTTTATTCATATTTTAGTAGGTTTTTGTCGAGGTTAATGGCCTGAAAGGTGTGGATTAGTGGTAGGGGTGAGTGCTTTTTTATACTCAAGGAGGACTAGTATTATTGTAAATTTTCACTACCACAAAACAGGGAAAGCGAAGCGCTGCACTTTATCAATGCTAAACAGAAAGTGCTAATAAAGGGGTGTGCCTTTATTAGCACTAGATAAAAGTGCTGATAAAGGTTTACCCTTTATCAGCGCTATTATTAGCACTCATAAAAAAACTTATTCTTAATTTATATAAAATTATAATATTTATAATATAAAATAATGTTTTTTGTATAGACTAACAATTATATACCAATATTAATAAATATATACTCTTTCTTCTTATAATTATTAATAAATAAATATATATTCATCTTATGTGTCATTTTAAATAATTACATAAAAATGTAAATAAATTATTAAATAAAAACCATGGGAACTTTTATTAGCGCTCGTTAAAAGAAAAAAATAAAGGTTTGTTTTATCAGCACTAAAATAAAAGCATTGATAAAACATACCTTTATGATCACTTTTTTAGCACTGATAAAATACCTATTTATTTTTAGTGCTGATAAAGGTATCTCTTTATCAGTGCTAAAAAAGTGCTGATAAAGGTATTTTTATCATCACTTTTATTTTAGTGATGATAAAACATACCTTTATCAGGACTTTTAACGAGCGCTGATAAAGGTTCCAGCAGTTTTTATTTCAGAACTCTAACAGTCCCCTCCTCTCTCGCACGCGTTCAAGCTTTCACTGAGGCTGAACCCATCCCCTTTTCCACCGCAACCTATCCTCCTCCTCCTCCTTCTCCACCGCCGCTGGGTTTTCCTCCTCTGTTGTGACCGTCATCCACCTCTTCCAATGCTGCCTCCATCATCGCTACCTCCGCCACTATTGCCTCCAGCACCACTACCTCCGGTGCCACTGCCTCCAGCGTTGTTTCCTCCTCCACAACTGCCTCCTCCGTAGTTGCCTCCACCGCGGCTGCCTCATCCAATTATTCCTCCTCCACTGTTGCCTCCACCGCCACTACCTATGGTGTATGGAACCTTGGCCAATGCCCTAGATTTAGAAATGGTAATGAAATTTCTAAATTTTACTTGTATCAACCTTGTTTCCATTGTAAGTTCATCTTTTATATTTTAAAATTCTGTTGAACTCATTCTATAGAAGGTTGGTTCTATAATTTCTTATTATCTTAAGGTGTGATTAACCATGAGGTGGGTTGATTTTAGTTTTAGTGGGTTATTGGGGTTTGTGGGATGTGGTAAATGGTGTACTCAATTTTAAATTATTTTATTCTCATGGGTTTTCCCAATTTTTTGTTTTCTTTTCAGCTGGAAATATCTTCTGTTGTGCGACTCTCCTCTACTACGAACGCACCTCTACCGTGTGTTTAATGACACCTTCACGGTGAGTTTTATACTGTCAATCATTGGTTTCCTCTTTTCTATGTTTTTACTATTTGATATTAATGGTTATAATGTGAAATTTACGGGCTAAACGCCCCACAGAAAATCATGGTCAGTGGTGGTCCTTGTTTGTGCACTAAATGAATTGCAAGGTGGTTGGTTCCTGTTGAACATTTGAATATAAAAATTGGTAATTTATGTATACTTTACTTATGAATGAATGCCCCAGTATGATTAAACATCTTTGATAAACCATGAATTTACAAACAAATTTGAATAAGGGATGCTTTGGAAATTCTAAAATTGTGATAGTTTGGTTTGTATGGTGTTGCGATTATGAGCACGATTTTGTGTTTGTATGGTGTTGCGGTTATTGTCATGATTGATATTCCATTTTTTTTCCATGTTTTAGTTCTTCCTCTAATGAATATCAATACAAACTTTACCCATTTCAATGGCACCACCACTTTGTTACTAGTGCAATTCCACTGAATCCTAGAAAACCACTTCTAGAGGACTCTATGAGACACTTTATGGACACCCTAGTCAAAAACGGATTTCACCTAATTCCTTTTTGTGTGGGAACAACTATTGGAGAATAAAAACTCCAATACCTCCCTACTTATAGAAAAAACAATTCTTTGTGTTGCTCATTTTCAATGTAGTGGTGGAGACAAAAAAAAAGTGAGGAATGTGATTTGATCATCGAGCATTAGGGAAATTCCAATGAGATATGATTTTATTATTTATGTGTTTGACTCATTCTCTACAATCCTAGAATTCACTTCTTCCTCTTCTTCTTATAAACAATTTTCAATGATGACCATTTCTTATGATAAAATTATTATAGTGAAAAAATAATGAAAATGAATAATAATTAAATAAATTCTTCTTCTTCTCATAAGGTTCAAAAAATTAAATACTTCATCTTTTCCCAAAAAATTATCGTTATTTGACTTTAATTATTTTAGTGTTTGTATTTCATGTAAATAATGTTGTTTTTAAAGAAAATGAGATTAAATAATTGATTTATATTATTTTATAAACACATAAATAATGTAATATTTTTACTTTGATTAAATTTTACCGATGTTCATTCTAGTTTAATTATTTTAATATTTCATTTCTATCATGGGATGACCAAGGGGATGAATCTTTCATATGTTTTTGAAAATTTTATGTCATGGATATTTCCTTGTATATTTTTTATAATGTGGTTTTTTCATATTGATGATTATTTAAACTAAAAATTATCCTAAATAATATTATAATTTGGTAATTTATTTCTTTGTGTAATAAATTTTAGTTCAAATAATTGTAATATATTAAGAACTTTTTCCCCCATGAATAGGGAATTATAATATTTTCTAATACTAAGGTTCTTTGATGAACCTAAACATGACCTCACCTTTGGGTGGTTGATTATTTTTCCCACCACCATCGTCAAAAATATTTAGATGTAATACACATTTGAGTTAGATGGTTATTCTGAAATGTCACAATAGAGTAAAATCAAAGAGTTCTTTTGTTTAAAAGCATGATGATAATGATATGGTGAGTTCTTGGTTTATTTTAAAGAACAATTGTATGATGATGGATTAGACAGTGATAGTTGGAATGATATTAACCAAACAAGGTGCATTGGATGCTATGAGGGTGAAAATTTGGTCGGTAATGGAAACAAAACCATGAAAGAAGGTGAAAGTGGAGTGTATGGTGTGAAGATGATGTTTTTCAGATTCTATATATTTTTAAAATACATGGTATGTAGTCTAGTTAAATGGAACATGCTTCACCATACATGGATTTCATATATATTTTAATTCCACACAACATTAATCTCCAAATTTTATACCACATGACTCATCTTCTGACTCAAACATGGAATAAGTTTTATTTTAAATTTTACATGTCATGTGAGCCTAGGTCACACACAATGTATCTCCAAGACATATACTTCAGCATGAACCCATGTACATGCCATGAAATAATGGTAAAAACACAGGATATGTGTTTTACTTCACTCACACCCTATATAGATACCATAGAAAATTGATGTGTATAGACTATACACCCCTAGTGGTCATGTAAGGACTACACACCATGTATTCCATAAAAAAATGTGATGCATAGCCGGTGAGGTGACTCAGTATGTATCTAAAGTACACGCCTTTAGCTAAATTTGTTCTATATGTCACATATTTTTAGAGGAATCATGCAGTCTTTTTAAGACTAACTTATAATTAATTTGATATATGTCAGATTAAATCAGGTAAATCTTATCCATAAATGATGTTCACCCTACTGGACACACCATGTATATGGATTTTATATGAGTTTAGAAATGGTAGTATACAACCAAACTTGACTGAGAACCCTATACATTGTGTACCCATTGAAAAAATTGTGTGCTATGTTATTTTCATTATTATTATTTATTTTTCACATAGATGATAGTATTTCATGTATCAGTAGCCCATTATAAATATCTTCTCATATAGATCACAAGAGTATGATTCCCCCAATCAATGGAAATTTCACATTATGTGGTTTGGATATTTTAATTATCTTTACTCTGCTTGAGGGTTGACAAGTGACAAGTGGGATGTCTGGAGAAAATATAGTGTATGGTACTCCCCCATGTTTCAGTGAAGTGTCCTCCATGTATAGGTTTTAGGTACTCCATGGAGATATAAAAAAGACAGGGCACAGTCCCTCGTATATAGATAGAGTTCAAGTACTTTCATATGTTTTGGGGTAGGTTCCTCTATTTCATGTATGAGTAGGCCATTATATCCTTAAACTGTTTTTTTGAGGGAGTCCTTCTGGTAATGTTTACAATCACAGCTGTATGGCCTTTATAACCAAATGTGATGTGTTTATTTATATATTTTTTAGTTTGGAGATGAAATTTGTGGACATAGAGTTAGTAAGGTTAGAGTAACAGTTAAATTGTATCCAATGATGGTTTATGGTAGAGTCATTTGTTCCATGATTTTTTTATTAAACCTAAACAATGCTACTTGATTAATTAAAACATAATATTAGGCAAGATTGAGATCGAACCCATAAAGACGATGAATATGAATAAAGAATGGATGAATGTCAATCGGTTAATAAAAGATTATGAAGATGGCATGAAAGAGTTTATCCAATTTGTAGAAGATCACGCATGTGACCCTTCTCAAATCCTTTTTCCATGTTTATGTTGTTGTTATTCAAGAAAAATTGGTCCAGAGGAGTTGGAAGAACACTTTATCTGTCATGGAATAGATCTAAGTTATAAATACTAGAATAAACATGGGGAAAAACGAATGTAGGTAGTGTATCGGATAACATTGTTTTTTATGGATCATATGATATGATTACAAGCGTGATCTGTAAAGATGATCATATGGAGGATGTGATTACAGATGTGAATGATGATAGAGATCATATTGAGGAATCGACAAGGACAATTGAATATAAACTCCGTGATTGTACAAATTGTTTGAGAAGTTAAAGAGTTGTGCAAAAACGCCATTATATGTTGGTTACACTAAATATACAACATTTTCATTCATACTGAATCTGTATAAATTGAAAGCAGGTAATGGGTGGAGTGACGCCAGTTTTACGGAACAACTTTCTCTTCTGAATGACATGTTTCTAGAAGATAATGAGCTCCCAAGCCGAACATACACTACTAGAATTAAGGGCTTTAGCGGCCGCCATTTGGCGGCCGCTAAATCTCTTTAGAGTCCGCCTAGAGTCCGCCAAATGGTGGACATTTTTGGCCTGTCACTAAAGACTTTAGCGGCCTCCAAATGGCGGCTACTAATGATCAACCCCAAAAAATGAGATTTTCGGTCTGTGATGCAGTAAAAAACACACGCATGGTCCACCAGCTTGGCTCACCGGCCATGGCAGATGCACGGCGGCCGGGGAGGGTTCAGGTTGGTTAGGGGGGAGTTGTTTTGTGGTGGGGTGATCTCGGGAGGAGACCATAGGTCCACTGGAGGTGCAATGATGTGTTCAGGATGGCTGCAGTTGAGGTGGGGGTGGGGCGGTAGGGGGCTGCGTGGCGGTGGGCGGCAGAGCAGTGTGTTGCAGGTCTTGTTGAAGAAGATGAGGGAAAAATACCTCTGATTTTTTACTTCAGTATTAGCGGACACTATTTGGCGGACGCTAATACACCCTTTAGCGGCCGCCAAATAGAGGCCGCTAATACATGCAACCAAAAGGCGGGAAAAATTCCACCGAATTTTATTTTAGTATTAGTGACCGCTATTTAGCGGCCGCTAATACCCCTTTTAGCGACCGTCAAATGGCGGCCGCTAAAACTGACGTGCTCAACTGCGCAGAATTCTAGTAGTGATACGATGCCAAATGAATGTTATGATCGATGGGTATGATCTCTGAAAGAATACACGCCTTCCCAATTGACTATATATTGTTTCACAAGGACCAAAAATCAAATAAAGAATGCCCAAAGTGTGGTGTTTCTCGATAAAAGAAAGATGATTCCAGTCATATGAAAGTTTTATGGTACTTTCCAATCATTCCATGGTTTATGCGCCTATATGAAAGTGAGGAGACTGCAGGACAATTGACATGGCACGTAGATAAAATAATTTAATATGGGAAACTACATCACCCGAAAGACTTTCCTCAATGGAATAGAATTGATCATGAGTATCCTGAATTTTCAAACAAGTCAAGAAACCTTCATCTGGAAGTATCTACAGATGGGGTGAATCCTTTTGGTTTTTAAAGCAGCAGTCATAGTACATGGCTGGTTATGTTGGTAAATTATAACACACCATTGTGCTTATGCATGAAACGAAAATAAATCATGTTATCTATGCTTATATCTGTACCAAAACAACTGGGTAATGATATTGATGTTTATTTGACTCCATTGATCGAGGATTTGAAAATATTGTGGGATTCAGGTGTTAAGTTGGATGATGCTTTCAAAAATGAAGATTCCACTTTTAAAGCCATGTTGTACGGGATGATAAATTACTTTCCCTGCTTATGAAAATTTTTCAGGATATAGCATTAAAGGAACTTTAGGGTGTCCAATTTGCGATCAAGGTACATAATCAATTAGGTTGAAACATTCAACGAAAACCATGTTTCTAGGATATAATAGATTCCTACCCCGATGACATAAGAACCGATCTTGGATGACATCATTCAACGGAAGTTCAGAAGAACGTACAGCACCATCTCCACTAACAGTTGATCAATTGTTTGATAAAGTAAAATATTTTGACACAACTTCTAGTAAAATGTTTTCAAAAAACCTCACATAAACCAGTTGGATAAAGAGATGAGTTTTTTTTTTTGAATTACCATACTGGAATTGTATATATGTCATACATTTTCTTGATGTTAAGCATTTTGAAAAAATGTATGTGATAGTGTCATCGGCATGTTTCTAAATTCACCAGACAAAAAAGGGATGGAATTAAGGATATATTGGAAATGGTCGAGATGGGAATATGAGAAGAGTTGGCACCAGTGAAGGGTGAAAAATGAACATTTCTACCTCATGCTACTTACGCTCTTTCTATGAAGGAGAGATATTAGTTTTACAACTTCTTGAATGACGTAAAGTTTCCAGAGGGGTATTCACCAAATATCAAGAACATCGTGTTAATGAGCGATTTAAAATTAAAGGGTCTGAAATCACATTACTACCATCTTTTGAAGGAATATCTAATTCCAATATCTTTACACTTTATTTTTTCCAAGAATGTCTTCTATACATTAACGAAGCTCTGTTTATTCTTCAAAGATATATGAAGCAAAGTTATAGACCTGGAAAAATTTCCAACTATGGAAAAATAAATTGTCCTCATATTATGTGAATTTGAAATGTTCTTTTTGCCGACATTTTTTGATATTATGGTTCATTTTCTAATAGAGATTCGACTATGTGGTCTTGTAAATTATAGATGGATGTACACCCATTGAACGGTATATGAATATTTTTAAAGGGTATGTCAAAAATTGAATTCGGTCAAAGGGTTGTATTGCAGAGTAATATATTTTTGAGGAATTCATTGAATTCTGTACCGAATAGCTGTCTGGTCTGGAAAACATTGGCCTACTAAAATCTCGTCACACTAGTTGGCTTGAGGGTGAATGAATTTCTAGAAAAGCGGTTGTTGCAATCAATATTACAGATCAAGAGCAGGCTCAACTTTATGGTTTCCATAACAGTTTCGACATTGACCCTTATGTTCAAACCCAAAAAAAATTCTCAGGCATTTGAATCCTTTGAGGGATGAAAAATGGTTATCATATACACATAATCGACAGTTTATATTATGGTTTCGGGACCATATTTTTCAGCAGTTAGATGAAAATCCAGACTCAATTTTAGAACAACTTCGATGGCTAGGTGAAGGAGCAAGTTTGTATGTATTATCTTACAATTATTATGCAGTTAATGGTTATACATTCTATAAAAATGAAAATGATAAAGACAGTACCATACAGAATAGTTGGGTTACACTTATGTCTATGGAGATGCATGTTTCTGATGCAAAGGATAGAAATCCAATTTATGTGAATATGTCGTACTTTGGCATCATCAAACAAGTATGCGAGTTTGATTATTCAAAATTCAAAGTGTCGATTTTCCAATGCAAGTGGGTTGATAACAGGAGTGTTGTTAAAATATATGAATTAGGATTTGTGAAATTTGATTTCAGTAAGGAAGGAGAGAAAGACAAACCATTTATAATGGCATCACTGGTAGTACAAATATTTTATATTCCAGACCCTGCAAACCGAAATTGGTCAATTGTTCTGTTATCGACCAAAATAACTGAAGGGTTTGATGAAAGTTCAATTGAGGATGGTCATTTTATAGAGACTTCACAATCATTTCATAGTGGTCCTAATGTAAACAGAATTTTTTATGTCAGAGGAGACCACAATAAAGGGATTTACATAGTCGATAGAGGGGTCAAATCTCTTTAGCCTTTCAAAAAAGAGTACAATAATCATGTTATTTGTTTATTTTAATATACATTGTGTTACATTATATTATTATCTGTTCATTGTTGCTTTTATGTAATATAAATTAAATGTTAAACCACTTCTGTAGATAATGACTTCTTCACCTGCTGGTGCACCCAATCCCAAGGCTCAAAAGATATCCCAACTAGCTAGTGGTGGTCCCAGTGTAGAGAAAAAACATGTTTCTCAACTTATTGTTTCTAGTCCCAGTGATGACGTACAACAGGTTTCTCACCCAATTGCTTCTTGTCCCAATTATGAGCTACAACGGGTTTCTCAACCTGTTGCCACTGGTCCCAGTGCTAATGCTAGCGCTTCAGAGGAACATAATGATGATACTTTTGAGGAAATGGTAGGAAATGACACCCTAAAACCACAAAAAAAGAGCTTCATAGTTTGACAGTGTTATCCAAAATACTTAAGGCAAAAGCAAATGGCATCAAATTTGAGGTGGGATGGAATAAGTGAGGCCAACATCTTAACCCCAAAAGATCCCTCTTTAGTTGCTACATTGGAATCGTCACTCGGTAACGTGTTCCAATTGATTTACAATCGTGACACCATGTTTTCACCGAGCTTAAGACAGTAATGTGGGAACAAATTACGGTAACATTATGATATCATTTTTTAATTTATTAAAATAAAATAAAATACAAAAACATTAACTTACTCTTCATCATCCATTGCAGAGTTCATTTATGGTAGATGTATCACACATGGAATACGTATTAAGAGTTACAGGAAGGATTCATAGAGGTTTTTTCACAATTTTAATGAAATATCATCTTAATGATACTAAAAGGAAAATGAAGCCACACCCACCACCTCTTTGTGCACACTTGATATCCCAAAGAGAATTGGATTAATTTTGAAACCATCATGGGGAGAAAACTTTTCAGGTACATTGTATGCGGTAATATATTGTTTGACGTTGCTTGTATTCATCACTTTTATTGACAATTTTTTATTTATGAAACAGCAATTGTGTTCTGAAAATAAAAAATGCATAATAGAACCCACGTACCCTTACCGTAAAGTATGTATGGGGTACGCTTCACTTGAGAGACAATTGGTACGTCTTTTAAATCTATTGTACTACTTGTATGTGACATAAAAAACACTATAATCATGTTTCTCTATTTATATTCATATTGATGAATCTAAATCGAATTCCATATCCATCTCACTTCATTTGATGTGGAAGGAGGCTCTTGTAAATAAAGAGGGGACATTGATAGATGAAAACACACAAAAAGTGTGGAAAACATGTGTAAGTATGACATAATATAAATTTGATTTGATTTAAATCTCTATTATATAACAATGGCTACCTGTTTTTCTATATTTTCTATCTGACATAGTCACAGGAATCAACAACACTCACACCAGATGCAAACATACTTTCAGCGGCCTTGAAGCATCCAGAACAGTATAGTAGCTTCAGAGGTGCAGGTTTTGGGGTGAAACCTCAAACATATTTTCAAAAACAAAAACAAGCGGAGGATCAAAATGAAAAAATGGAAAATCTCAAGAAAAATTATCTATTTTTCAATAATAATTACAATACAAAAGAGAGATAATTTATTTTTTAATGGGGGAGTGGAAAATAGATGAAACAACTCAACAACAACCCATGTGTGACAATCCCACCCGACCCCCCACCAGCATTGAGGTAAGTCATTCCCCTAAAAACCTGACTTAGCTGAGGTAAACAATGTTTTAATAATTGTTTCAGTGAAATTTGAATCTCATTAACGCTGATACCATTCTTGTATTATATTATACAGGGTGAAAATGAATGTGATTTATATCTATCAACTCCCATGTATCGCCTTGTAAAGAGGGCTTCGTTGTTCAATACACAGAACAACATGCTACACAACAGACAACATCCAACAGATCATTTCATAATTTCAATTAACGTAGATAATGAGAAGAGAGCCGAGATACCTATTCCAAATGATGATGAATACATTCATATGGTTGAACATGTTGTTGGAAAATTCATCACATGACTGGAAATTCTTGTAAAAAAACATTCTGACAAGCAGGTGTCCATTTACAATTTATTTTTCAAGATGGACCATTAACATTTAATAAAATAATGTCTGAAACGATGAATGTTTTTACATAATGACAAATAGAAGGGGTGAAATGAAATATCATATCAAACTATCTCAAGGATCAACCAACCGATTGAAATGGTCTGCTGAGAGAAACTTTATACTGCCCGTTCTATATCCACATTTAATATCATTGTAGGCTCATGTGGTAACAAAGTTGATAGATGGAAATTCTCGCACAGTTGGATTTGAAAAAAAAATTACAGAGTGGAAGCATCAGATTTTATTAGTGCTGAAAATATAAATGAAATCCTCATGTATGAATGGTTATGTGCCTCAGTTGTAAATGTATACATGGTGTATGTTTTCATGATTTGATTTTACAAAAGCATATATACTCTGATAATTATGACTAAATACATTTCATATTTCTCGTAGGCGTATATATGAAAAACAATGTAAGGTATTTCCCCATCAACAAAAATTTGGACTCGTTAGTCCTCGCATCACCTCTTCCAAAGAGGCAATAGATTCTGATAAAGAGGCTGTAATAATGTCATCCCTAATCAAATCATTTGAAAACAAGATTACGGATGACAGACCCTTTTTAATACCAATGATGAAGGGGTAAAACTATAAAATTTAATCATATCAACTATATTTTCACTTATTTCTTTACTTATTAATTTTTGTGTTTTTAGGCAGCATTAGATGCTGATTGCAGTCAATTTGGATACTTCAAATACTTATTTTCTGAATTCAATGCATGGATATCCAACAAACTGACCACGCATGATAGCATTTGTTAATTTGTAATAAAATAGATCCAAAATTTTAAAACTAAAAATCTAGTTATATAATTTAAATTATCTTTTAATTAGGATTATGTTATGATAGGGAGGTCCATCAACAATGTCTACTGCATCGAATGAATCCAGGGCCTAAGGATAAGAACGCCTACAAGATCTGAAACTAAAAAATTATCCTGGTATATATAATAACAATGCACTATCCAAACACATATCAAAACAAATTACTTATTTTAGACGATGATTCTGCAGTGCCCAAAACAAACAAATGGAAAGGACTGTGGTTATTATGTTTGTAAATTTATGAAAGATATCGTATTTCATCAACAAATTACCATCCCTAATGAGGTATTTTCAAAAATAATTATGAGTTCATTTAAAATATTTATTAATCTTTTGTGTATTTATATTTTCTCAGTACTACCATGAATGTCACCAAAATTCATATTCACAAGATTATATATAGGTGTTTAGAAACAAATGGGTAGCATACCTGATGGAAGATTGTACACAAATAGGATGAATGTGAATTCCCACTACTTATGTTATCCATATATGATCATTGATATATCCTTTTTTTAACTTCTAAGAATATATGATCACCCTATATTATGTTTTATATCCTTAGGTTATGAAGAGTGGTTTCAGAAATGATTTTTCTCTCTAGTAAATCATAACTCATTGGACTACACTGGTCGATAGTGTGGAAGTCGACCAATGCATAGTCATTCAGTCCACTCACGAGCATCTTAAAAGCATGATGGGAACCAATATCTTGGATTTTCAATTTTTAAATTTGTTTCCCTTGTATGCTGGTTGGGGTTTTCAGGATGGAGGGGGTGTCCAGGAGTGGGGGGTCTAGGAGGGGGTGTGTCCAGAAGGGAGGGCGTGTCCAAGTGTGAGGGTGATTGGGGGTGTCCAAAAGGGAGTGGGTTGTTCAGGGGGTGTCCAGGAGTGGGGGTGTCCAAAAGGGATGGGGTTTTTAGGGGGTTTTCAATTACTGGGGTGTCCAGGAGGGGAGGGAGGGGTGTATCCAGAAGGGAGGGGGTGTCCAAAAAAATATCCATTCAATTCCATTCAATACAAATAATATAAAATGGGGAGATTACTTCTAGAGTAGCCTCAAGTGGGTCTGTAGTGAGCCATCAAAAGTTCCAACTAACCAATCCAATTCCAATCCCATGTAAAGGCCCAAGAATTATATTCCAGTTCAATTTGAGGCCCAATATATATTATTTAATGTCACAAAGACCCAATATATGCATCATTTACCTTTCTCACATTAGATTTATGTGAAATTTCGTTCCTATTCCTTCAATTTATTTTTTGTTTGGTGTTTTTACTTGATTTGTTCAATTGTATCTCTTCAAAATATATATGATTTTATAATTCATATTAGTGAATGAGGGTGTATGAATAATATTTATTCCATTATAAAATATATTATTAAAATATAGTTGGATAAATAAGGTTATTAATGGGTATACACTAAAGAACTAGAAGGGAGGGGTGTCCAGGAGGGAGGGGTGTCAAGGTGGCAGGGTGGGTGGGGGTGTCCAGGAGTGGAGGGGGTGTCCAGGAGGAGAGGGGGTTGTCTAGGGTGTGGGAAGGGGGTTGTCCAGGGAAAGGGAGGGGCAGGAAGGGGAGAGAGGGGGTTGTCGAGGAGGGGGAGGGGGATACAGGTGGAGTGGTGGGAGGGGGGATGTCCAGGGGTAGGGAGGGGGCTGTCCATTGGGGTTGTCTCGGGGTGGGGAGAGAGGGGTGTTGTCCAGGAAGGAGGGGGTTTTCAGGAGTGGAGGGGTGTCCAGGAGGGGAGGGGGGCTTGTCCAGGAGGGGAGGTGCTGTTCAGAGGGTGGGAAGGGGGTTGTCCAGCGAAGGGGGATGCAATGGGAGGGGGGGTTGTCCAGGAGGAGGGATGGAGGATGCAGGTGGAGTGGTGGGAGAGGGGGTACTGTCCAGAGGTATGGATGGGGCATTGATGTTAACCAGAGCATCAAGGTAGATCAAAAAATATGATAAAAAGACTATTTTGAGTCTTTAATTAGATCACCATGTTTCCTTTAAATAGACTTTAATATTTTCATTTATTCCCTCAAAGACATAACTAAAATCCCAAAATATAAGACTAAAATTCACTAAAATGTAGGCTATAGAAGCCATGCATTCTATGCCAGGTTTTTTCCAAAAGTTCCACCCAGGTGCTTAAAATACTAATTTTTTGTCGTTCACTGCCTCAAGAGTGATGTTGTGGTTCCATTAATGGGATTTTTTCCTCTGAACAAGAATGTCAGACGGTTCCACTAGATTAAACAGCACTAATTCATAACCAGTCGTGGTCTGAATGGCAGTGAAAACATCTTTTATGGCTAAGTTCTCACATTTTTCAACTCATGTGTCCCGTCTCCTCATTTACCTTCCTTCGAACAAATGTTTTTCAGTTCCTTGGGCAACTTGGTTCCCATCGTATGGGACTGTGACCATGTTATCCATGTTGTTCTGACCTTTGGGATGTATCCTCCATGATCACTATTGACCTGGTGGTGTCTGTCACAGTTTCTTCGAGTCCAAACACGTGCTTTTACAGTTTCACCATACTTTCCAACTGTCGCACATGGTCCTATGGAAAAAAAGTGTAGACGGCTCCTTTTCCTCAGTTTTAGTTGCATTTTCCGCTAAAGATTTGACCAGCTTCCCGATCGCATCACTACCATTAGTCTCCCTATTTCCGCCTCTGTCAAAATGTGCCAGTCTCCTATGTAGCCAGCATTAACCAATTATCTTCCTTTTCCTACATCTCATTCATTCTCATCGCCAATGTAAGTCACTACCCCTCTTGTTGTGGCAATTTCTCCATGTTGTGCAGCATCTTAGTGGTGTGTTTTCAGTATTCATCTTGCTCCATCAACTCATGTTCCCACCTTCACTGCTCTTGATCCCACAACTGTTAGTGCAACATGAGAGCTTCGTATTTGGATTCAATGGCCTGATTCTGAAAATTTCAAGGGTTTCTGCCTCTTTTTGTAACAGAAATGTTTTTTATTACAATAAATTCATTTTTTCATGCCCCCTAAAATCCATTATTATTATTGATACTATTTTCATTGATAGATTTGCAGTTGATTTTCTTTCATTTTCCAAAGACATCATTTGGTTTTTGATGGTTCAGGTTTACTATAGATTTGCATAACAATATGTTTTTGTTCTGTCCAAAGGAGCAGTCTCAGGGAGGGGATGGAGGGGGTTTTCCAGGAAAGAGGGGGTGTCTAGGAGTGTAGGGGGTGTCCAAGAGGGGAGGGGGCAGTCTAGGGTGTGGGAAAGGTTTCTCCAGGGAAAGTTAGGGGAGGCTACAAGGGAAGAAACGGGGGTTGTTCGGTAGGAGGGAGGGGGTTGCAGGTCGAGTGGTGGGAGGGGGGTTGTCCAGGGGTAGAGACGGGGTTGTCCAGGGGGGATTTCTCAGGAGGGGAGGGAGGGGGTGTCCAGGAGGGGAGGGGGGCTATCCACAGGAGGATGGGGTTGTCCAAGAGGTGGGAAGGGGGCTGTCCAGGGAAAGGGAGGGGATGAAAGGGGGGGAGGGGGTGTCTCGGAGGAGGGAGGGGGCTGCAGGTGGAGGGGTGGGAGGGGGGATGCCTCGGGCTGGGGAGGGAGTGGGTTTGTCCCGGAAGGAGGGGTGATCAAGAGGGGAGGGGGATGTCCATGAGGTGGGAAGGGGGTTGTCCAGGGAAAGGGACGGGGATGAAAGGGGAGGGAAGGGGTTTTCTAGGAAGAGGCAGGGGTGTAGGTAGAGTGGTGGGAGGGGCTGTTCAGGGGTTGGGAGGGGGCTGGAAGGGGAGGGGGCAGTCTCAGGGAGGGGAGGGATGGGGTTTTCCATGAAAGAGGGGTGTCCATGAGGGGAGGGGGTTGTCCAAGAGGTTGGAAGAGGATTTCCAGGGAAAGGGAGGGGCTACAATGGGAGGGAGGGGTTGTCTAGGAGGAGGGAGGGGGTTGCAGGTGGAATGGTGGGAGGGAGGGGGATGTAAGGGAAAGGGTTGTCCAGGGGTAGAGAGGGGCCTGTCTAGAGAGGTTTTCTTAGAGAGGGAAGGGAGGGGTTGTCTAGGAAGGACGGGGTGTCCAGGAGGGGAGGGGGCTGTCCAGGAGAGGATGGGGTTGTCCATGAGGTGGGAAGGGGGTTGTCCAGGGAAAGGGAGGGGGATGCAAGGGGGGGAGGTGTTTTCTATAAGAAGGGGGCTGCAGGTGTAGTGGTGGGAGGGAGGGGGCTGCAAGGGGAGAGGTATGTCTAAGGGGGTTGTCTCAGGGAGCCAACGGAGGGGTTATCCAGGAAAGATGGGGTGTCCAAGAGGGGAGGGGACTGTCTAGGAGAGGGGAGCTGTCTATGAAGTGGGAAGTGGGATGTCTTGGGATAGGGAGGGGGATGCAAGGGGAGGGATAGGGTTGTCTTAAAGGAGGTATGGGGTTGTAAGTGGAGTGGTGGGAGGGGGCTGTCTCGGGGAGGGGAGGGGGTTGTACGGGAAGGAGGGGGTGTCCAGGAGGGGAGGGGGTTGTCTAGGAGAGTAGGGGGGTTGTCCAAGAGGTGGGAAGGGGGCTGTCCTGGGAAAGGGAGGGCCTATAAGGGGGAGGGGGTTGTCCATGAGGAGGGAGGGGGTTGTAGGTTGAGTGGTGGGAGGGGGTTGTCCTGGGGTAGGGAGGGGGCTGCAATGGGAGGGGGGATTTTCCATGAGGTGGGAGGGGGGATGCAGGTGGAGTGGTGGGAGGGGGGCTATCCAGGGGTATAGAGGAGGATGTCTAGGGGGGTTGTCTCAAGGAGTGGATGGGGGGGTTTGGCTACTCACACAAAAGAACTAAGAGATCAAGATAAAAGTGAACTGGTATGATCATGGCCTATATAATTTTGTATTTTATCATCAGGCCCTCTCTAAAACTGAGAAATTCATCCCATCAATACATTCAATGGGTCCTAATATATTGTATGGGGTCCTTGGAGACGAATAATTGGGCATGTTCCAAGTAGGGTTGGACCCAATGTCTGATGCGGACGCACTAGCACTCATTCCCTTTGACCTGGCGTGGGAGAGTACACTCTTCGAGGCTCCCAATATATATAACTATTAGGTTTATAACCTATCTAGGATGGTGGTATCACTAGGAAAATGTTCTAATTTATTCTAAAATTGAATACTCTTATGAAATTGAATACACCATCATTTATATGTCATATTGTATAACCTGTGGAGATTCCTCTATTTTTTATTGTCAATAAATGAAACCTTTTGGATTCCATGTTGTTGTTGAAATGTATTCCTCTTCATTTCTCAACCATGTAATCTTAATAGAACAATATTTATAATTCAATGAATCATGTCAAGCCTCTTCAAAAATATTAATTCAGTCCTAGGAAATATGGAAATTTAAAGGTTGTAATAGGTAACAATTGACATTTTATTAATGTATTCTTTCATATTAATGTTTAATTTATTTCATTATTGTATTAATAATATAATATTTGTTTTCTTTTATAGGTGAAATACTTTTCCTAAGTTTGAATGTTTTGTTCCACAACTAATTCCATGGACGAAAATTTTATAGAGTGGATCATTGATGAAAAAAGGATGAAACATTAATGTTTTTAACTGTTTGTTGGATAATTTTAGTTGTAACCAAATTAAACATTTTTTGAAATGTATATAGCAGTGTGTTGTATTGTATTCATGATTTCAAGTAAATTTATATGACTTTTTTGTTCTTCTGTGCTTTGTGTATATGTGTTGTTGGTGTTGTGTGTTCAGGTGTTGTCTCAGGTGTGCAGGTGTTGTGCATGTGTTGGGTTTTTTTGGCCTTTATCAGCACTAATTAAGTGATGATAAATGTCTAATATATTAGATCTCACAATATAGCTGATAAAGGTGGTATTTATCAATGCTATTTTTAGTGATGATATATTATCCATTTCTCATCACTAAAAATAGCACTGATAAAGGGGACCCCCCCCCCCCCTTATATTCACCACGATTAACAGTGCTTTTTAGCATTTTTTAAGGTAGTTTTTTGTGCTATTAATATATTTATTTGTAATAGTGTATTTAAATGGAAATTCAAGCCACATTTTTCCTATTCCAAGTGGATCCAATAATTTACCTCATTTATTACAATGGATTATAGGGTCAGAATATGGATATCCAATGTATTTTGGGAAAGTTTCAAGGCCATTTTCTCCCTTAGTTTTAAATTTTAGTCCCTCGTTAAACTAATTTTTTTCTTAATCCCTGAAATTAATTTTAATCACATTCACTAGTATTTTTGGTAAAAAATTAAGTTGACCTTATTAAAAATAATAAATTTTTCTGATTATAAACATGGAATAAAATTTTCAAAATTCCATTCGTAAAAGTGGGATAAATTAATTTAAATTTAATCTCGTAGATGGGATGACAATGTGGGGTTTTAAATTAAAAATGTTTAAACATTTTCTAAGTATTTATTTCCAATTTCATTGTGAAATATATTATAATGAACTAAATAGGATTAATATAATTAAAATCTAACTAACTATACTTTAAAACCAATAATATATATAATTTAACATTAAAAATAAATTTGATGAAAAAGCAATTTTGAGTTAAAATTTAGTATTATTCCCTATTCATCAAAAAATGAAACCTCACAGAAAAATAGAAAACAAATAACCTAATGTAATTTTGAAATTCTAATATCAAAAATGAATTTTATTTTTACATATAACATATATAAATTTTCTAAAATTTATATTTACAATAAGTTCTCTAATAAAAGGCAGTAAAATCTCCTTTACAAAAATATGGGTTTTTATGTGTAAAATTTGGATTTTTCTTATCAGATGCCTATAAAACTATTGTATGAATGGAAAAAATATTTTATTTAATATATAATATATATATATATTTCATTAATATCACTGAATAATTTTAATTTATATATTTAATTAGTATAAAACACGTTCGTGAACATAAAAACATTTTTTTATATTCAATTGGTTCTTATATTCATTTCTAATTGATTGATTACCTATGAGATCATTTTATATTTTTCTAAACCATATATTTTCTAAATTTATTTAATTATATTAATATATTTTAATTTAATTTCTATGTTATCTCTTATTATATTAAATAATAATGTCATAATAATATATTGTTATTTCATAAAACTCTTTCCTGCATGTAATGCAGGATATTGAAGAAATTCTATTATGTATAAAGAAAGATAACTCAGAATTTTGGGAATTTAAATCTATATCATATATTTAATTTATTTAAAATATTAATTATATTTTAAATTCTTGGGGAATTATACTCCCTTATGTTCTTAGTGTTTTGTGTTATACGTGCTATCGAATACAATGTTCTTATTTCATAATGTCAGTGAATTATAATTGAAGCCTCCTAGGATATTTTTCTGTAGGTTTAGTTATTCAAAGTGATAGTGGAAACCTATTTTATGTTTTACCACATATATTTTAATGTAATTCTACTTGGCTAAACCATTTGATAAACATTTACCCTTGTAGGTCAACGTTGGCAGTTGATTCCTTTCCAATAGACCCAATGTGGGTGTATCTTTTCATGTTCCATTAACTAAAGGTTTGTAACAACCTACATGGATATTAAAATTAATATTTATTTTATATTTTACTTTACCAGATTATATTTATGGTCATCAAGTTGGATCCTCTAGAGTTATGTCAATTTTTACCAAAATATTAATGGTAAACAAGAACCTTGAGGGGGTATTTCAATATATGGACACCCAATGACGATTAGTTCCTTATCTTCTTTATTTATCATAAACCTCCTTGTAGTAGATCCTTATCTAGATTCTCAAAGAGGATATTAGTGTGGTAGTCCATGTAGATTGGTTTTTACACTGGTAGATTGATATTATCCTTAGCTTCTATAGGGAATACTTATAGGTAAGTAAGATTCATTTTATTGTGATAAGTGTGTGGATGATGCCCCAAGAGATGTGTCCTTGCTGATAGATTTGATGTATAGGCCATTCGGTTGGACCTAGTGACCCAGTTATGAGAACTGATCAATAGGGATAGGTGGGAGACCTAGATACCCTTGGTTGTGACTAATAACATTAGTAGTCAATGTTTAGTTTGATTGAGGGAAACATGTGAGAGGGGTTGGGTTGGGTTTTTGGATTCCTTCAAAGGTAGTGAGCTTTGTTGTATACTCAAGTTGAGAGTAGTGTGTGGGATGTGATTAGGTTTTGAGATTTAGTAAGGTTGATGACATGGATTTCTAATGAATCACATTTGGTTTATAGGTATCAAGACTACATTTTATGGGAAGGATTATCCAGGTTCCTGGTCATAATGACCATAGTCTCTTCTTTAAGAAAGTTTTTCTGAGTGTAGTTTGACTTTCATGACTGAAACTATGTCATGTGATGAGCAATCATGGAATAAATAAAGTAACGAGTTAGGTTCCAAATTGTGGAGAGGATTTAAAATGGGGATTCTAGATTAATGAAAATGATATATCGTGTCACACGATCATTTTTACCTTGTGATAGATGACTTGTGGGAACATGATTTAGGAGATAATGGTATGTGTCAGTTATGTGTGGTTTTGTTTAAATCATAAACTAGTGGCTGGTTGTGTGATATTTGAGTACTCATGTTTTAAAATAAATTCCTCAGACATGGTTGATTCAGACTTGTGATTTCGTGAGAACATTCTCTCCATGGTACAGGAAACATTAATAATAATTCAAGTGATTTGAGTTGGTAGGCCTGTGGTTAGACCTAGACACACATTGTCGAGAGATGTGGTTTCTGTAGTTAGTTAAATTAAATAGTAGCCTAGTTTATGGGATAATTACTTGAGGATATTGATACATGATTATCTAAGAAATTTTATTATACTTCTAGTTTAGAGATGATCATGCCTAATATCTTGACATCGTCTTGGGAACATTGAGGGAGTACTGGCTATATGATTTTTTTTATTTTATTTTAAATACCTTTCCAAGTTGATAAATGAACTTCCTTGGGGGTTAATATTTATGAACTATATAAGGTAATTCATATGGTGGGGAGTGTACCATTGGTCGTTTGAGGGTGGTGTCCCATATTATAATTTAAATTTAGCAATGCTGCAAAAACCGCTGTCGAAAAGCAGTAAAGGGAGATGTTTTGATTCTTTAGTTTTATCACTTAATAAGATTAGTTTTTTTTCATTCCATTTCTTTTTTCTAGTTATTTATGCATCATGGGCTATAAAAAAATTTAGTTATGAGGAGATGATACGGGTAATCTTATAGTGGGGAGTAGCAAATAGGACGAGTTTGAATTTCTTCCTTGGATGGGAGAGTTGTTAACATTATGGGACTATTTATTAGATGGTTAAGGTATTGTATTTTGTTATATTTCATGGATACTATTTTACCACTAATACTTCTTGAGGATGAGAAAGTTTTTGTTTGTGAGGTTGTAAATACATGTTTTTTCCAGACTATGAACTTGAGAATAAATTTGAATTTTTCCTTTAGATGCATGTAAGGGGTAAAATGTTCTCTTTCACCTAATAGATGACCCCATATAATTTTTCTAACCACTCTTTTGGAACATAAATAGGAATTTTACCCTATGATATGAGGTTGGTGGAATTCGAAGTCCATCTAATTTTCATTGAATAATTAATATTTATTATTTAATTAATTAAATATTAATCCATTCGCATGAATTCGTTCAAAAATATATTTTGAACATATAATCATGTTTAGATTACCTCTTCAAATTTGAGTATTAAATAAGTGGTTTTTCAAAGGTGGGTGATAAAGTCATGTAGAATATAAGGGCCGAATCTGGGGCCCTTTTTCTTTTTCTTTTCTTTCTTCTACTTCTATTTTCCCCATTTCATTTCTCTTTTCTCCCCTAGTTTCTCATGAATCCACCCCTATGGGATTATTTAAATGATAATGACATTGTATAGAGATATGGAGAGATAATAATGGGGATATATGAAGATAGGTGCTAGTGTGGATCTTGGGAGGAGTCGGATCATCGTGCGTTACGGGTGGAACGTGAATCAGTGTGAAACTTCACTAAATTCCACTCAAAGGTATATAGTTTTTATTTTTTTCACATAAATATAAATGTATATATATATATATTGATTTATAATTTTAAATCCAATTTATTATTTATATGTACCCCCTAAGGTCCAAATATATTCTTAAATGGTGAAAAATGGGCATTCCAAGATGATTGTCGGGTTTTCCTATTTAGAAACCCTAATCACATGGCATGTAGTTTAGAAACAAATTCTATGTGTTATTTGTATTTAGGAAAAATTAACTTTTATAAGTACAAACCATGTACAAGGAGTACACATAATATAATAAATCTTGTCCTCATTGCCAAATACCATTCCAAATAGACCATGTAGGGGAACTTGGTTGTGTAGAGTAAACGGAAGGATCTAATGTGGGCTACATGTCATGTAGAAGTGCACAGAAATGCTAAAACCCATGGCCAGGCCAAGTGGGGTACATGAGTAGGTTACCCATGTATGGTACACACTGTGTATTTGTTTTACATTCCATTTATTTTAATTCTATATGTTATGTCTATATGATCTATACACCTAGGTGGGGATTTGAGAGTAGACGTTGTGTACTGGGGTGACATGTCGTGTACTCCTTCCTTGCTACCATGTTCTCTATTTTTCATGTTTTTATTCCCCATAGTAAAAACTTTTACACACAATTAGTCCATATTGAGTATTTTTTTCACATAAATCGTGATGTTGAAACTCTTTGGGTAATTTAAGAACTCTTAAGAGATGTTTCGTGGAAAATGAGTATTAATGGAGGGGTTTCTCTTCTACTAAATAGTTTTAGTTGCCTCCTAACAGAGAGACAGTTTTCTGAAATTTTATAGGATCCATCACGCTTAACTAATGTTTATGTATATTTTATTATATATACATCACCCTTGTAAGATGTTCCTTTTTGTCCCATTATTCAATGAGATGTTAGATATAGGGATGTAGGATGTGTTTTCCCTGAGATCCTATAGTGTGATAAAGTTTCTCATGTATTATTTTTATCCTTAATCCTTTTAAGTATCCAATATAGGATGCCTCTACATATTCTTCTCAAAAATAAAATTTAGAATACATCAATTTTGTACTAATATAAGGAATCCAAGAGGGATTCATCAGCTTACTTTTTAAGACATGATTATCCCTAGTAGGATGCCACTCTAGTATTTTGATCTATGGGAACTCATTGGATCCCCTGGTTTTTGACTAGCCCTGGATTAGTATGTTATAGGTTTGGTTAGAGATTTTAGAAGGTCCCACCATAGAAACCATTTAAATCAGGTGATCATGAGGGGATATGGAATACTTGGGGCTATAGGCGTTTGGCCACCCTCACTCTTTTATTTATATATTCATATTGTTATGGTTTATAAAGCTATAATTTCAAAAAGTTATTCTATGTACTTGGAAGATGAGCCTATCTTTGCAAGAATTTTTTTTATTCTCATAAATACTTCCTAAAATTTATCATTTGACCCCTTTGATCGGATATTATTATTGGAATTCCTTTATGTACTTCCATTGATTTGGCTTGTGAGCCTATTTATTGAATGATATTGTTTCTCTTTCTGGAAGCCACGTTTTTCACTACGATTCCTCCCTAACTATGTATTACAGATCAAGGTTGTGGTGTTTTTCTTAGAACCCCCTTTATAATGGGTCCCTATATGGTTGTCTAGCTCACTAACACCCAAGGGATGTCAAAGGTTTTTGGGTGGGAGCACGTCTCTCAAGTATCAGGATGCTGATGAGATCCCCAATGATTTCCTAGATAACCTTATTGGATTCTTAGGTTACTCAATAGGATTAGGTGTACATTCAACTATAGTATGAGACATAATGTATTGAGTATGAGGTTTTTGATCCGTCTATTGAATATATTTTTAGTTAAATCTTTGATTCAGAGATTATTCCTTACAGATCACCTCAAGGTTATCCCCCTTGGTGATTGTTCAAGTTGTTATGTCATGATTTCTTATGGACAGGGACCTAGGACTTAGACTTTAGACTATATTACACACAGAATTATTACTATGACATCTAGATCATTTCTGTATTTACAGAATATCCAATTGATTTCTAAAATAATTCATCGTAGTTATTGTATGTGAGTAAGAGTGATTATAGGGCTATGACATGTATCCTAATGTAGGGAAGTAACATGCTCAAAGTCATTTCTGGTGATAGATGAATTAGGTATTATTGATTAGGATTACAAACCCAATGATTGAATTGGATATTCATTGCTTGAATGGTATGACTACATGCTCAATACTCTATTCAGGGGATGTCTGTTAGATTTGGATCATTAATTTAGCAGTCAATTGTGGATTGATTTCATTATTTTGATGATATTATTTGTCTTTATTATTCTCGTTATATCTCGACTAGGATAAGTATATTTCATGATCATGAATATATGATATCATATTATAGGTTAACCATTGGGGTGGCCTACTAATATTTATTTCTCACCCCTATACGTTCACCTCAGTGTGTGTATGAGTCGTATGCCTATTTTCATGATGACAAGAGATGCATAACTTCGAGGGATAACACCCAATTTTGTATGATTTATTTCATCTACTCATGTTTATTCTTATGATTAGTCTATATCATCTTGATATTTCATTAGAGATTGGGTATGTGGTATAAGTCGGAGTTAGTAACAGAGTTATATACTTTTTTCTTCGTTTCTTTTATTTACTTCTAGATATGTGATCGACCAAGTGGGTGATCAGAATTTCATGTATGACATAATCATTATGAACCCTACTATATTTCATTTTCTTATAGCCTTGTTTATATTTTATACTTTTAAACTCTGTTTATTTAATTTTATGGATGATTCGTAGTTATTTCTTATTTAACACACCATGATATACGGAAACAGCCTCCCCATAGACACAGACTGGGCCCTCATTACTAGTTGTAATCCTTTAGTTCATGGGGAGGCGCACATAATGCCTTAGGATGAGCTATCTCAGGAAACTAGTTTAGTGGAATTCAGGTCGGGACATTACATATTCTAGTAAAAGTATTGTTTTTTATCCTTTTCTTTAATTAACTAATTATATGTTAATGTTTTGTTTTAAAGTGATTTTAAAGTCATATAATTATAATTTTTTATTTAAAACCCAATTATTTCCATGTTAATCAATATCATATATGATTTAATGGTAAATTAATTTGTATAATTAAGGACAGTGTTCTAAAAACTGTTTTCCATTGTATTTTTCATAATTATATTAAATTTAATTTTTACCGCATATTGGAATTAAACATTGTAATATGGATTCCATTTTTGGAATATCATGTCCAAATTTGGTAATAGATTAAATTTAATTTTTTAATAATAAATAGTAATCATGTTAAAAAAATTATCACTAGAGTGAGGGTTAAAAGAGTTAATGAGGGGTTAAAAAGAGATAAGGATTCAAATATCACTAAAACATGTATCAATCTATTTTATTGAGTGTATTTTGAACTTTACATATCATATCATTTAAATTAAACTAAATTGGATTCACTTTCCATGAGAATTATAATTATAATATTTAAAAGTGTTAAATATTTATAAGTGTGACACTCATCTCACTTATAAAAGCATGCCTCATCTCCTCAGTTCTCCATACACATTAAACATTTTATTAAACATTTTATCTTGACCAATATAGTGACCCAATCCTTAAAAACATAATATTACATTATTTTACACATATAATTAATTAAATAATATATGACAGGTATTAATAAGACTATTTTATTTTAAATAATTAATAAATATATGAACCATTAACTAACAAAAAAACAATTTATTCCTATCCAATGAACATTTTTCACAATAATATGGACCAGTTAAACCATAATAAATCTTCAACATCTAAAAACAATTTTCTGTAAAGATAATGTTCTATATATAATGGAAATATTAATTTCCTGCATTACGTTGGGAAATATAAATATAAGAATGGGTTCACTCAAATTCTTAGTAAGGGTATGGGTATGTAATAAAAAACAATGATTATAAGTGATAATATGATGAACGTGTGGGTATAAGAATGTAAACACAGAACATGCTCATAATATATAGAATTCATACCCATTAAAATGTTTATCATATCCCAAGAGTCATAGCATAATTCTTTAGTATAACGAATCCAACATCAAAATATCATGGAAACATAACAATTTAACCACAACATGATACATGAAATAATAAGCATGGAATCATGAAACAAGAGAATAATATCAAAACATCTTGGAATCATAAATATGTGTAATCGAAATAAAGCCTCATTTCATAAGTATAGGTCAAGGATTACTCTCAATATTCTCACCAAATAATGGAAAAGTCCCAAAGTGGATATGGTTCTGTCCCTGATCCTATACATAACATCTTATGAGATATAAATCATTACCTTACGAATTGGAGGGTCATATAATTTTGGTCGCACCTATCATCACATAAGGGATAGAGTCCATAATTAGATTATGTTAACTATTTAATTCCATAACAACACATGAGATATAATTATTTACAAAATAAATTGTTTTTTTATAAAATTTTTGGCCCATCTCTCATATTATTTTATATACATGCATAAGTCATAGACATAAAAAAACATGAAAACATTCATCAAAAATTCATTTACCAAAGAATGAAACGGGTTTTATGATTATTTCCTCAAATCATTACCATAAAACAACTAAATAAATAAATTGGATAGTTATAAAAGAAAATATACCCAGTTAACAAACAATCATAAAAATATTTTTTCACAAAGACAAAAACACCACTATGAAAAGAATGATTCAAATGGTACTATAGTAGCCTCAGACCCACACTCCTAGATCGGGTGCTAAAAACATAATATTTAAAAGTCTAGATTTTATACTGATAAAATTGACTCAATTTCAACCATCCAAAATTACAAAAATAAATGGTAATATTGGATTACTTACATACTTAAGGACCTTTTTGGTTTAAAATTTTAAGAAATAAGGAAAAAGTCTTAGATAATAATTACCATTCATTAAGTGATAATTTTTTTCACTATCCAAAGATTTAATTTTTCCAAATTAGTTATTCAACATCCTCCCAAAAATTATTCAAACAATAATTCATTTTAGAAATAATTAATATAACAAAAATGATTATTACAAGGGGAAATAAAAAATATAAGAAGGGTGACCTCAAATGCACAATATGGGTAAAAATAAGCATTAAATAATAAATTTAATCAATAATCACAATAGTATCATAAGGGTATGATAATATAATCAATTTTTATGAGAATAATATAAGAGAATTCATATCCATAAAATCAGGGATCATTGGAAAATTATTTAACCTAAGCCAATAATCATATGAGCCAAAAATCCCAATACATGTCAAAAAAATCATGGAGATATTTATCCATTATAAATTCATATAATACATATAAAAAAAGCTGGTATCTATGAAAATAATTATCTTAACTCTCTTACAACCACTCTTAAAAAATGAATTAAATTCCTAGTAAATTCTAACAATCTCTTAGGAAAACCTATAACTTTTTAATTTTATCTATTAACCCAATAAATTTGAGAGATATATCTAGATCACAAATAATCACGGTTTATATTATTCTTACTCATCATCACAAATAATTTCCATGAATTATTAAATAATCATAACATAATAATTATTTCATTTTTTAACATAACAATAATCATTTTTATATTCTAGATTGATTTACCTATGGAAAAGAAATGGGTTCCATGAAAATATATTTGAAAGAATAATAATCAATCCTAATAAGGAATATTTATTGTTTCATTACAACATATCTCTATTGAATCATAAATAAAATAATGGTTTGTTTTTTTTTTGAATAGAAATACAACAAAAAGATCATTACTAACATTCTTGAGGAAAATACCCTTTCCAGTTTGAAACCTACTTTTAAAAAAAATATATATATAATATCAAAAAAATAAATTTTTTTTGAAAAAAACCTTTAAAAATTTTAAATTAAACAATAAATAATTGAGTGGTCTTGACAATTGTAAATAATTTTTATGTTATAATTTTAAAAACAGTGATTTTTTCTCACCTTTGATAAATAGTTCTTTATTTAGAAAAATAAAAGAATATTATTTTGAATGATTTTTTAAACACATAAATAACATATAAAAATTAATTTAAGAAATCATTGAATAAAATTCAAAAACATTTTAGAAAATATATATTTTTAAAAAATATATTCCTAATCTAAAAGAAGATACAACATCAGTATCACTTACAAAGAAAAATTTTTATGTTTATATAAAAAAAGAAATAGAAAGTATATATAAAAAAATTAAATTCATAAATAGGGGATAATAAAGAATACTTGGTTTAATAAAATAATAACATGTGATCCATCCCAAATGAACAGAGAACATTGAAAATCCTGAAAGAATATCAAAACATATCATAAAAATCATTACCATCTTAGTAAATTTAGAATCGTATCCCCCTGAAAAAAATGAATTGAAATGAAACTATAAATATAATTAAATTAATGATATACATTATATAAAACATCATGGGGAAACATATTGAACTCATAAAAAAATATAGGAGCATAATGTAAACATATGTACCAAAGAATGAAAATTTGAGATGAATAACCCTTACAAAGATCATATCATTGAATTTGAGAAATAATCAATGGGTAGATTATGTGTAACACATGTAAATAAAAAAATTAAAAGACAACATAAATAAAAAAAATTCACCTCACATATAGTCTTTTCATTATATAATCAATGAAATAGTGATATAACCCAATGAAAGGAAATTGAGTTAAGAAACCTCTTACTTCTTTGGAAACTTTTGAATAAAAACACCAAAGATGGATTAACTGTAATTATAACATAAAATATAATGATTTGTTAATGTTTAATGATATAACATGTGAAAGTTCAGTATATAAACCATATAAAATAAATTATATATACAATATTAAAACATACCTCAATGATGGGAAGTTGAGATAAAATCTCTTATCTCAAGTCCAGACTTTTCATGTATATCATTTAACTCTTATATAATTCACTTATATTAAATATTTTCCTATATAATGAACTTTAAAATTTTTATTAATTTATCACTAAAAATTATTTATTATAATTGAATATTTAATTAATTAATCGTTTATGTGAACGTCGGGTGTTTTGGGGACGTTCTGTTCTTAATTGCAAAACGACTTCAGTGTTTTGACCATGGCAAAAGGGTTCATTATTCCATGATATCAAAAATAATAATAATAAAATAAATGTCTTTTTTATTCATAAATTTTAATTTTTTTAAAAATATGATATATGCTAATTAAAAATGAATTATGTTAATATCGTAGCGATGGTCCGTCATACAAAAGCATGAGTAACATTTCCATTTTTCAACGAATGTGAGGAAAATAAGGTATGTTGTATTTTGACTTTATATATTTATTTTTATACCATAAATTTCATATAATATATTTAAATAAACTTATATATACCATCAATGTGAAAAGGTGATTAAAAATGAATCACAGCGCTTTCTGGAGGTGGTAATCCAAACATATACACGAACAACATCATCATTGTTCAATGGATGTAAATGTTAGAATTTAGATAGTATATGAATTTAACATATGATAAGTATGTCCTAAACATCATTTATATACCTTAAATCCATCATTATAACATGTTACTATAAGAGGTTATGGAAAATTAATTACATTGGTTCGTGAGGAGGTTGTCCACACAAATGAACAATGGTTTCATTTCCAATTTTATAGAAGAGAAGATGGATACTGATTATTATATTAGCATAATAATATTTGATTATATTTAAGATATATATGTTATTATTTCAACATGTTTTATTAATATTTCAATGAGGTAAAATAGAAAATAAAATTAAAATTCTCGGCAAATAACTATACCGCTTCTTCGGATGACCCCTTTAGATTTTTACATGAAGCCTTCATAGGTTGGTTTTCTGGAAAAAATTGGGACACTATGATATGTTTCCATATATTTTAAAGGTATTTTTTCAGGTATTGGTGGAAATAAATAACTAAAGTGTTGTGAGGAAGAGACGAGAGTTGGTTCCCTTTCAAAAGTGAGGGGAGGGGCACTCTTGGAATTACTTGAAGTATTAAATCAATATAAATTATTTTTTTTTGCGCAAGTAGAAAAAATTGATATATTTAAAATATAGGATGGTTATAATTATAAATAATAAAAAATAATAAAATTTGTACAATTTAGGTAGTTTTTTATATTTATTACTTTTTTTAGCCCCCCCCCCCCCCCCATTAACCCTTATAATGATTACTGTGATATTAAAAAAATTTATTATTTAGTGGTCAAAAAAGTTAATATTAAGGGAAAATATACCCATAAATGGGAAATTATTTATATTTTAAAAATTTTAACACTGAATTGAATGGTGATTGGATTTTTTTAAATTTTCAATCATTTAATAAAAACAATTATTATAAAATATCACAAGTATTATTTTTTGAACTATCTAATTAATTTGACACTAAAGTCCTAAAGATAATAATTGAATTAGAATTTAGACTTTGAAAACATATATGATATATTATATATCTATAAAATTATTTATACACTATAAATCAACTAATAAAATTACTTATAGAGTTTTCCAAATCATTTACATTCTTTTTCATCTATTTTCATAAGAGCTATATTGACTTTGCATAAACATTTAAGGTAATTATTTGATCCCTAAAAATTAAAAATAAAAAAAAAATTAAAATAATTTAATTATTCATAAAATAAATTCTAATATTCATTAATTTCTTATTTGTATCCTCATTTTACCATATAAGAGAAATTTATAAAAAAAAGAGTGATATTTTTTTCATTCCTAAAGATAATATATAAGGAATTTTCAAAGAAAAATGGAAAAATATTTCAATTAATTTAAATATTGGGTGAGTATGGTTTAACTCCACTCATATTATACCATTAATTCAAGTATTTGGATTATTTTTATCCCTTATCCTGTTATTTTTAACCTCAATTACCTGATTTACCCTTTTCAAGTTGACAAATATTTACTACGGTTACTCTTCATAATAACTGAAATAAAGGGAACCCATTTAAAAAAAATTAAAATAATAATTAAAATATGGAATATATTTTTCAAGATTAAATTTCTATAATTGGTTGAAATTAACTTAAAATTAATCCAGAAAAATGTGACGAAAAGCGGTTTTTAGAAAAATGCCTTTTCAAGTATAAGACTATGTAACCTTAACGTTGTGACAAGTAATCGTCATTATATTAATTTAAGTAAATAAAAATAGATATATAATACATAAATTTAATTTAAATTGTTCAAAATTATGCATTATTTTAATTTATTAATTTTCAAAAAACAATATTCACTTTAAAATAGTTTTTTTTTAAATATGTTCTAGATAAAAATAATAAACTTATATAAAAATCTATTATAATGATAATTATGATGTATTTAATTATATTATACGTAATTAATGGATGCATACATTAAATATAGATCAAATTTAATGTATAATGGGACACTTAAATTAAAATAAAGGATAGATTTACAAAAAAAATCGATATTTTTCACTATTCACTAAAAAATCAATCTTTTCATAAAATTTTCCAAATATTAACCCAAGATAATTTTGATATGATTATTTAAAAATGATATTATTTCTATTAAATAAAATTTCTAAAAGTTAGAATAATTATCTATAACATTTCCTCAGAATATCAAAGAAATTAATTTATGAATAAATTTATTTTTTAAGAATAAAATTACTTACTAAAAATTGAGTTTTTATTTTCAAATAATTATTCATCACATATGTATTAAAAATTATTTAATATATATTTCATAAATAGGTTAATCATGTTAATATACATAAATAAAATTACTATTTTATAACCGTAACATTTAAATAATAAATTTTTTTGGTTCTCTTTAGCGTGGTGTTGTTTGTTATATACGTTATTGAACATAGTGTTATTTTTTAATCTCGAGGTATTATAAATACTATGTTAGAAGGAATATATAATTTTATTATTTAATACCAGGACTTCAATCCCCAAAATTAAAAATATAAATAATTTTTAAATCATTAAGCATTAATCCCAAAATGGTAAACCCTTCGAAAAATGAAAAGGAAAATTGAAATGAAATTTCAAAAGTGTTTTAGAAAATATTTTCAACATTATTATAAGTGATAATATTACCGGTCAATTTCTAAATTTATATACAAAATATTAAAGTTAAAACCTTTAAATATTATTATTTGAAAATAATATCCATTAATAGATATTGGAAAAATATATAAAGGTATCAAAATAAAATTGGGTATAGAAGATAAAACATTTGTTCATTGATGGAAACCCATTTGATATTTTTAAATATACATTGGTTGGAAACCCAAATTATAAAAAATAGGTAATAAATATAATTTTAAAAATAGTCAAAGGTTAATATGATATTAATAATATTAAAAAGATAATAGGGTTTTAAAATATGATATAATAACATTGTATAGAATATGAAAAGGTTGATAGGGGTTATAAAACTTTAGTTTAAGTGGAAGGGGATTATTCTTCATAGAGTTTCATTTTAGAGAATGAATATAATTCATCAATAATGAATATTGGAATTAAAAATTATCTTCCAATATATAAATTAGCAATACCATATGAAATTAAAGATGAAACTCATTGAGAAACATTAGAAATCAATAAAGAATATTGAGTTTTGAAAAACCATTATATCGTTGGAAGGATATTAATCATTATATAAAGAAAGATAATGGATTGAAGTAAAGATTACAAGATCAATAAAAATTTAATATATTATAATTAAATGTATGTTATCTATACCATACAAAATAATATGGGTGTATAATATCAATACATGCCTCAATAAAGGTTTATAGAGACAGAAACTCTTATAACTGGGATAACACATAAGTCAAAATCCATTTAAATAAAAAACTAGTTTTGGATTATTATTCCCAAGAATTAAAAATAAATAAATTAAAAATATTTCATCATATTTTAAATCAACATAATGTCGTAATAAATGAACATGGTGAAAAAAATGTAACCTATCCTAAATAATTAGAGTCAAAACCATCAAAAACCTTACATTTATCTTGATTAATTTGAGTGTGATCTAACCTCTCGTATAAAAAATAACTATATTAATTAATTATTTCATAAACCTATACATACCTATTTACCTTTATAATCTTTATTTATAATCATTATTTATATACATATGGATTAGTTATTATCCACTTTCCTTATCAGGTGTGAGAAGTCTCAATCATTCTGAAAAAGTTTCATAATTGTTCTGTTGCTATTTATTATTCACTAAAAATGAATCATATCCATATCATAAAAGCTAATAAAACTGATGTATCATAATTATTTAACATGATATAATTTTATTTCATAAGTATTTTTACTCATTATTCATGATGATAAAATCGAGAATGAGATATCTTTAGTTAATTTAAAATATATGAATAGTATCATATTAATTAATGAGTTTAATTTTTATATTACAATTACAGAACATTAAAAAATTATGTACATTTTAATACCAAATATTAAGTTCTTATATCCATAATTGATGGAAATATATAGCATTGTTTATGTAAATTGTTAAATTGGCCCATCAAGAACATATTACAATTTATGTGTGAGTCTATAGAAGAGAATATTTAATTCTAATATCTTTGTAAAAAATATATAATAACATTATTTTTATTAAATTATTTTGGTGAAAAATAATTTCTATGATTTATAGGAGTAATTTATATGGAAAATAAGTAATCACTTATAAATAAAACAGTTTTCTTCTTGGTACATTCGTTTTAGGATGTTTGTTTTACAATGATCGCCAATTTATAATTTTTAGTTATATATTTCCTAATTTATATTTATAGAATATAAATATTTTAAAAAATAACATATCTATTCATTAAACCTATTTCAATAATCATCCTTGAATGTTCTTGATGAAAAATAAAATGGGTCGTTCAGGGAGGAGGTAGTCCATATATGCACATGAGCAACATTTTCATTTTTTATTGAATATGAGTGTAACGGATAATAGGTATACCATTAATATATCAAATTATTAGTATATAATTTATACTTATGACATTATATATATATATGTTGACAATGGATTTGGACTTTTTTATTCAAAACATTAAGATATTTCATAGAAAATCAACGAATTATTTTTGCAACCTGATGGCTATGAAAAAAGCATTATAGAATCGGTTTAATGAGAGATAAAGGTAATATATAATTAATAGGAAATAATTTTAATTTTAAATAAATTATTATGAATATATTAAAAAAATCAATTGAAATTAAAATGACTTATCACAAAAGAAGTACTTAAATTAAAAGGAAGATAACCCTTATCATTCTAAGTACCTTCTTAATGATTTGGATGACTCTCTGAAACCATTGGAACTCTATGGTATAGGTTTATATAGGAATAGGGTAGGTAAATTTTAAATACACTAAAATTTTATTTCAAAATAATAATAATCTCCACATTTTCCATAACCTGAAACACTAAGCTTTAAGATAATTGAGATATATTATAATAATATTTCATTTGTTTATGATTGCTATAACATAGCCCCTAAATTGGTGGGTATGAATATGAGTACTCTCATTATGAAATATATTAATAAATTTTATACTGAACAAAAATGTAAATATTAAATATAAGTAAAGTAGCACACATTTGTTTATTGAAGTCATCTTATTCATTGAAAAAATAAATTTTCTAGAAAAATGATTTTATTGCATTCTATGCATAGATATAATAAAAAAATTGGCACTTTTCTAATATTTATTTTAAAAAATGAAAATAATTTTTAAATTATTTTATCAAAAGTAAATTAAGTTGAAATTGTTTTATTTTCATGTAATGTTTTATTTTTCTGTAATTAATGAAAAATAATGTTTTTCAAATACACTCTTTCCATCTCATTAAATCAAGTAATTTAAAATCCCCATTATATTTTGGATTTGGTGATAAGGATATTTATAATACATTTTATTTATAATAATATACTTAATTCAATTTAAATAATAAATATTCATGATTTTTATTTCAAATAATTTTCATGATTAAAAATGAATTTTTCTAAAAACTGTTTTTCATTATGTTTTACGAATTTATATTAAAATTTATTTCCTCCACTTATAAATATTTAATATTGAAAAATCTATTCCATATTTGGAATCAAAATAATTAATTTAATTTAATAGGTTCAATTTAATTTCTGGTCATTATGAATAGTAACCATAGTAAATATCTGTCCACGTGATAAAAGAGGTAAATTCTGGTTAAAACTATGGGGTAAAGCTTTAAAATAACTCTAACAATTTATTTTATCCTATTGAATTTCTGTTTTTTGAAAAATAAAATATGTGTATAATAAGTTTAATAAATTATTCTAAAACATTATTTTTAATTTTTTAACCTTAGTTTGACTTTTGTGAAGATTAGTTATATTTTATTCAAATTAAATACTATTTTTGTGTATTCACATTTACTGTAATTGTTTGGAGATATCATTCATTTTTGGATTGATAAAAAGTATAAAAATATAATTAGTTTCTTATTTCACAAAAAAATTTCTTTGAAACTAATTTATTAATTTATTTCATGGTAAAATAATTTTTATACTTAAATCTGGTATTTTTTAAAATATAGTTTTTCTTTCATTTTTTTCTTATATTAAAATAAATTTCTACCACCAATAGAAATTAAATATCATAAAATAGATCCCAAATTTTCAATCATCATGTAAAGAGAAATTTATAATTATCCTTTATTTTTTAGTCATATAATTATTTTTTGAGGGTAAATGTTTACTTATCACTGTTAAAATTAAAATGTGTTTAATGGGTTTTAACTAGGGGATAAGTTTTAGAATGTATCCAAGACCTATCTAAATTAGATTTTTTGATTTTATTATGGGGTGATCCCATATTATCTTTGAATTATGGGTTGCTGTGTGTCACTTTTCATGACTATTATATATATATTAATTAATATTTTAAGAAAATCCAAGTGTCTCCCCCTGTAAATGGATACCACCTTCCTCTTTTCTCCGCACTTCATGAGCCATCTAGACCAGAAAATCAAAATACATAATAGTTTCATATTCCTTATCCACATAATAGATAATTTTGTCTTACTAAATAATAATTCTATCTAGGATTAGTGTTTAATCAAAAATAGGTTACTCAATAAATTGGAGGTTTGAACACGTACAAAGAAAAATGACACTAGAGGCAAGTGATTCTCATCTCAATTTTATTTCTGTGAGAAACATTCCATGATCTCTACTTTTTCTATTTTATAGTGAATATGATACCAAATAATGTATTTTGTTATTATTTTTATATTTTTAAATTTATAGGGATTTAAATAATCATATAAGTTTCTCCCTTTCTTGAGTTTTTCAAACATAGATTACCTAAGTGATAAGGGTTTTTCATCTTAAATTGTTTTCATTGAGACATATGTTTTTTTATGAACCTATCTTATTTTATGTGGTTAAATCACTTCCATTCGATATGCTATATAAATAATATACAAATGGTCATGATATTAAATGGTTTATTTTAAGTTAATCGTCCATGAGGATTATGATTCAAAACATACCCAAGTCATAAGGGTTTTAAGTTTCGATATCTTTTTAATCAGGATTATTTATAATCGAATTAAAATTGATTAAATTTTATGATATTATTTGACAAAACCTTTAATTTTTTCTTATAGAAATTTTATATATGTAAATTTGATGTTTTATTAAAATTTTCCTCTCTTTGGTACTCAATATTTCAGAAAATATTTTTAAGAGAAGTCAGTCGTATTTCTCCTATTTCAACTAGCAGACTGTTTTATTTTATATCCAAATTTTCTAACATTGTTTCAAAAAAGTTTTTCAGTATTATTCAATGGTTTTTTAAAGTCATTTTAACTAATATTTTACATCTAAAAAAATAAAACGTAATATTATTTCGATATTTTGAACATTGTCCTTTTTTTCGAAAGTGTGAACAGAATATTTGTTTCTAAAATTATAGCATAGACATAATTCATTAACATCATTTTTACTAAATTATTTTTGGTTTACTTTAATATTTTATATGGTTCTTTTAAAAATAACATTATTCCCCTAATATTTTGAAAATAGTTTATATTTTAAGTAATTAATTTCAAAATGAAAAGGGTATTTTCTTCGTGATATATTACAAGTGATATTTTAAAGGAAGTTTTAACTTACAAAAATAACCCCATATGTTACATATGATTTATCAGGGATATGATCCAATTACCCAACTATACCAATATTGTTTTTTTCTCTAATGGTTTATGATTGTAATGGTGAGATTTTTAGGAAACCCATTTATTTTCCCTGGGTTATATTATGATGAAATATTTAAATAACTGTGAAACCCAATTCTGGTCCATAGGCTATGATATATGATGAATACTTTATGATCTTATGACAAGGATAAGAATGTAATATTATTATGTGAAAATTTTCCCCAAAACTATATATCTCTATAATTAATTGGGTAAATATGAAAATATCATGATATAATAAAGACTAAAATGTGGCATGAACCTAGTTTTGTAAGTGAATATATCAACCAAGATTTTAATAGGAGTAAACCTAGACTAAGGATATGATAGAATAGGGAGTGAACCAGATCAACTATGATAGTATTTTCAATGATCCTTGGCTAAATAAATGATTATCTAGGACTTTGTGCAAGAAAATAAAGTATTTCTTATGCCATTGTTATTCTCTCATGGATCATGTTATTTGATCCATTTATGATTCACTTCTTATAAACTACAAATATTTTTTCCATGAGTCAATATTATGATCTCCGGTATGTTGAGAATGGGTTTAAAAATTCTATGATCATGTTCTAATTTTCTTATGCTCATTATATGTTAACTATTCATTTATATCTCCCTTGTTTACCCTTATTGACCATTTGAGCCCGCCCTTTTTTATATTTATACTCCCTAGATTATGAAGTAAGGTTTTAAGTTGATAATTTCTTAGAAGAGTACTATGTGGGAATATCTTTTTGAGAGATTTTTAAAATCATTCATGAAGTAAGAATAATGTGTATCTAGTCAAAAATTATATTAAACCTTTACCGTCCTTTGGTGTGAATTTGTAAAATATTTTTAATATTCATCATTGTATATTTAATATCGATTTAGGAAAATATGACACCTAATATGTTCCCAATATTGAGTTATTAGTGTTTAGTTGGGATAAATTTATGACTCAAATTTATTACCTAAATAGTATAGTATTGGTGACCTTGAAATTGGATGGTGATTTTATGAAAAATTTATTTAAGTCATCTTTGATTAAGTTTATTACCTATTTATATTTATGGTATATAATCATTTGTTAGTGTGAAATAAGGATTGTGTTAATTTTTGGAAGAATAAATGTTTTCATTGTCATTTTATGGTTATTTAAATTATTAGTATGTTTTAAGAGAATATATGATCAAGATATTCACATGCTTGATATATGACATTATGAGATAAATTATGTTGTATATAGATAAATATTAAATTTGATATTAACAAAATATGTGATAAAATATTTCAGATTTTTAGGTTTTAATTTTTTGAGATATATTATAATATAGTGTTAATGTTATCTATTTATGGAATGGGTTATGTTGAGCTTTGGCGGGTATTATTTAGATTTTTTAGATTAATTTATTTTTTTGATCCACATCGGATAACATCCACCAACAATTTTTTGTTTCATTAAATATTTTGAGAAATAGGGAATTAATTTTCCTTATTTTATTGATCTTGTAATCTACTAAAATTAATTTTAGTGCTTCAAACATGAAAAATGTATCTTGATTATTAGTTTCTTATAGTAAGAGATGTATTTGATATTCATCAAAGCATTACCAAATCATGTAATTATGCTTTTTAAATAGAAAGAAATCAAGTAGGTACATTTTCTATTATTATATATTTTGGAACTAAAATAATCCCTCAACATTATGAAAGTATCATGAAATAAAACATCTATATTTTTACCTTCCTTTTTGATGAATTAATTGTCTTACCACACCTCACTGATTAATGGTTTTTTCATTAATATTTATATTACCATGTTATCTATCACTTTCTATTCTTCCTAAGATGTTATTATTCTCAACAATGTATATATTTTAACTTGCCACTAATTTTATTCTTATCTAGGAACCCAATTGTATGTTAGTTTTTTTAAACTTTATTTTTCCCAATTCCCATTTTCAAAAAATGTTTTATTATCCCTTTAAATTTTGTAGGTTTTCAATAAATGTATTTTAAAATATTGAACATTTGATTACAGAGAAAAAATTAAATGGCAAAATTTTATTTAATGTGATAGAATATAACAACCTAAAAACATAGTTTTATATAATAATATACTTGATGTCTTTCTTAACATACAACATCGAGATTTAAGTGTATTTAGATATATTATAAAAACATTATTATATATATGTGACCATTATAACCAATCCACAAAATTTGTGGACATAAATATAAGTAAAATCATTATAAAATATATCTATAATGTTCCTAATTAATGAAAATTTATTTATTAATCCTTATAAAATGAGTGCTTATTCTTTTTTAATGAATTCATTTTATGATTTAAAAATGATTTTCCTTTATAAATGATTTTATTGTGTTTTATAAATAGAAATTATAATTAGTTTCTACAAATTTTATAAATTTTATTTTATAAAATGAACATAACTTTTCAAAATATAAATATCAAAAATAAATTAGGGTGGAATTTTGGAAATTTTATGGAATGATTTATCATTCAGTGAATACTGAAAAATACTGATTTTTCAAATATTATCATTTAATTGTATTAATTAAAGTAATATAAAATTCTCATTCTATTTTGGTTTTAATATTACAGTTACATATAATATATTTGACATATTATATTCTAATAAATTATTTATTAATTGGAAATATTCATGATTTTTATATTAGATAATTGTTATGCTTAAAAATAAATTTTTTGAAATTGATTTTTCGTTCTATTTTACTCATTTGTATTAAAATTTATTTTTAAACCTTCTAGAGATAGAATAATGATAATTTTATTCCATATTTGGAATTAGAATAAATAATTTAATGTAATAGGGTCAAATTAATTTTTGGTCATAATGAATAGTAACCATAGTAAATATTTTTTACCTCAGTAAAAGATGGAGAATTTTGTTAACATGATGGGATTAGGATTTAAAATATCTCTAAAACATATCTTTATCATATTTTAATGGTTATTTTTTACCAAATATATGTTTTAGATGTTGATTAATGTATTTTAAATCATTAATGTGAATTTGGGAACCCTATGTTGATTTTTATATAGATAAGTTATATTTTGTACATATGAAATAATATTTTTGGGTCCTTGTATTTAATGGAATGGCTGAAAATTCCCATTAGGTTTGTCTTTATTAAAAAAATAAAAAAATATATTTAATTTTAATTCAATTGAACAAATTCATGGAAACCAATATATTATTTTCTTTCTAGGAAAAATGATTTTCACCCTTAAATCAGGTATTTTTCTAAGAATTTCATTCCATGTGACTTTTTTTGGTATACTAAAAGTAATTTCTAATACCTATAAAAATTAATTCTAATAAAATGGATTAAAAATTTTGAATTGCCAAGTAAAAAAATTATAATTCCTTTTTTACTTTTTTTTTATAATTATTTCATCATTGTAAAAATTTGAGTGATCATAGTTAAGATTAAAATGAGTTTAAAGTGGTTTAAATAGAAGATAAGCCTTAAAATGTTTCCAAAACATGTAAAAATGTGATTGGTTGAGAATAATTTGACCTTATAACATTTATCTTCAATTTTGGGTTCATTGGTTCCACTTGACAAGATTATGATATATATATATATATATATTATTTAATCTTTTATGTAATTCTATGTTTTTCATTTATCCCCCTTATAAAAGGATACCACCTCTCATATATTCTATACACTTCATGAGCCTTATATATTTGAAAATACCAACCAATGTACCTTCTTAATTCCTTATACATGTATTTCATCTTTGGGTATTTCCAAAAGTCAATCCCCTTTAAGATTAAGGTGTGTTAAAAAATAGGTCTCTCAATAAAGATGGGGATTGGACACATATGAATCAAGATGAGACTTGAGGTAAGGGATTCAAATATCACATTATTTCTATAAGACACAGGAAAAATTAACTCTTTATTTACCTTAAGTGGTGTATATATTACACATTAATATCCTTTATGATTATTTTCATTAAAATTGTTAGGATTTACAAATATATATAGGGTTCCCCCTTTCATGAGGTTTTAATTCATATATTACCAAACTAGTAAGCATTTATCATCATAAATTGTATTCTTTTAAATTTATGTTATATTTTAAACCTATATAATTTTATGATGTTTAATTAATTCACATTGATAATTTATATAATGATTCTTCTTATGGTCAGGATATTTAAAGCTTTATTTGAACTTATTCTTTCAGGGGTCTTATAATTTAAAATTTACACAGCGATAAGGGATTTATATTTCAATCCCATTTTAATTGAGAATGTTCAAACTTGAATTTTCATTGAGTAAATTATATAATCATTGTCTAATAAACCAATTAAATTTTTATTTCCTCTTTTAACTTACGTAACTTTGATTTTTTATTAGCATTTTCATCTCTTTGGTACTCTAAATGGTTTGGAAAATATTTTTAAACAAATTTGATCTTATTTCTCCTCTTCTAATTAGAATATTAATTTTATTCCCAATACATATTTTCTAAAATGTTTCCTATAATAATTTTAAATATTATTCTATTATTTTTTAAATTCATTTTTAATCCTGCTTTAATTTTTATAAAAATGATTCAAAATAATACTCCTGTTATTTTTTGATCAATGTACTTTTTCCGAAGGTGTAAATATAAACATTATTTTTATATTTATGGAATCAAATTATTTTCCCACAATCATGACCAATAAATGAATTATATATTACATTACAATTTTATGTGGTTTTTTCAAAAAATATATTTCCTTAATATTTAGGAAATATTTATATTTTCAATAATTAATTTCAAAATTAGTGGAGTATTTTCCACAAGTTATATTCAAAGTGATATTTTAAAATAAATTTTCATTAAAGAAAACATCATTTTTTCTACTAAATATTTACAGGGGATATGATACACTGATACCATCCTCACTATTTCTATGGATGGTTTATGATTATGGTGATGTGATGTATATAAAACCCATTTATTTTGTATGGGTTATTTTATGTTAAAATATTTAAATGTTTATGAAACTTGTTTATTTTCCAAGGGTTATGATATATGATTAATAATTATGATGTTGTTGAAAATATATTAATGGAAAATGATAATGTGATTAGTGGTCCCAAAATTAAATATCCCTCCAATTAATTGGGTAAAGATAAATAACTTATGATATTATAAGGAATAGAATAAAGAGCGAGCCTAGTTCAGTAAGGGAATATGTTCATTATGATAGTCATGATAGTGAACCTTGACTGAGGATATGATGGAAAGGGGTGTGAAACCAATATACTGTTATAGTATTGGTAGTTTTCCTTTTTTAAGGAAATTAATTTCTAGGATCATTTGTCTTCTAAAAACTTATGTCTTAGGATAATGATATTATCACATAGATAGTGTTATTTTATTCACTTATGATTAATTTATTACGGATAGACAATATTTAAACCATGATTCAATAATAAGATCTATGATATGATGAGTATGGATTTTAAAATTTCAATCTCATGATCTCATACACTTAGTCACATGTTATGTTTATGTGATCATTGATGACTCCCTTGTTTACCCATACTGAGCATCTGAGCTCACCCTTTATTTTGTTTATTTTCCCTAGGTAATCAAGAAATTATTTAAATAAGGTATATTTATGAATAATTATATGTCAGAATATATTTTTGGGATATGTTAATGATCTTTAATTAAATAATAAAATTCATATATATTCGATAATGACACTAAACATTAACATTCCTTGAGTGTTTATTTATAAACAATATTGAATATTTAAATAGGAAAATTTAATATCTATGTATGAATAGTATGGTTTATTATATTAATTATCATAGGTAGGTTAATTAAATATTTTAAAATTAAGGTTTGAGAAATTTGGTGAAAACCCTGAGGATATGTCTAAGTATAAGATAACATCCTAGAGTTTTTGTAAGGTATAGATTATTTGGTTTTCCTAGAAAAATGTATCTATATAGATACTCTAAGTGGATGTGGTGTTTTTATAGATATATATAAGGTTAATAACCCATAAAAGAGTTGTTTAATTATATCTTAGCCCTCATTCGAGTTCATAGTGATTTTTATCTTACTATACACCTACTTTTACACTCCTAGTGTATTTTCTTGAGTTAATTCACATTTTATTTATGAATATTTATGAATTATTTTAATATATTATGACCATGAAAACCCCCAGTAATACCGATGGTTTCATAGATTGAAAATAGGTTTTCGTGATTTTAACATCCTATAAACGGTTTTTCATGATTACAAAGTTTCTCTCTATAATTTTTATTCCTCCAACTATTATTTTTGGATTAATTCAATCGATAGAACTAGGAGTAATGATGTTGAAACTGGATGTAAGGGAAAATGGAATGAATGTCTTCATGAGAAACTAAATTAAATGGGATCTAGAAGTAGAAATATTGTGATTATACCTAATTATTTCTCCTATTATATGTTTATCAATCTCAACCTGAGTAAGTTTCTCGACACACATAATAAGAGAAAAATGGATTTCTATGAAAACAATAGAGTGAATCATATTCAATTTACTACTTTTAAATTATGTTGAAATAAGCACCCAGGAAAAGTTCTCAAAGGAATGTGGGTATGTTTTGGGTGTAGGAAAGAAGTTCATAGAGAAATTAATTATTGAGGAAAAATGATGAGTTATATGGAGGGATATTAAGTTCATCCTAAGGTACAAGTTATTGTTTAATTTCATTTGTGTGGGGAATTTGGTAATTAGCTAAGTCAATTCTCAAATCTAAGTGTTGACCCCTATAAAATGTGAGGACCTATGTTATACTAATTATTTAAGTTAAGGTATTGAAGTATTTATATACTTTTATTCAATAAATATAATATAAATTTTTTGTATCAATGAAACTCTATGTATAAGAGTCATGAAATATCTAATGTTTTTCTCACAAAATATTTTCTTAATGATTTGAAAACATGTTTTGAATGGTACTAATAAATAAGAAAAGTGATTTAGTGGTAAGGTGATATTTTTGGGGAACACATGATTAAGGGAAAGAAAAACGTTAATATGTGTCTATCTTTGAGTTAATAATGATAATTTAGGATAAATAGATGATTTTTATTACTCAATTAAATGGTATAATATTAGTGATCCTAAAATTTGATTGTATTTTGATCAAAAAGTGATTTAGGCCATATTTGATTAATTTTATTGAATTTTTGGATTTATTACATATATTTAATTCTATGTGATTTTGTTAGAGTAAGGTGTATTGTGTTAATTTTTTAAAGAATATTTATTTCAAAAGATATTTTAGTGTCATTTAGGTTATTAGTATGTTTTAATAGAATATACGATCAATATATTCACTTGATTAGGTTCATCTGGGATTAGAAAAATACTCCTCTCTCTGATGAGACTGTTGAGATGACCTTTAATATTGAGCCTCCTCCACAGTTTGATTGCCATCAAAATATCCAGAAGCTCTTGAAATCCTCCAGGATATCTTGGAAGTGGGGCGATGTTTCGAAGGAGGAAGGGACTGCATCGGGTAGTAGTGGTCTTGCTTCTTTCAAAGATTCACTCATTTCTGGAAAAGGTGTAGTTGACTAAACTCCTACCTCCATGAAATGAATGCTGATGAAGGACTACTCTAATACACCTCGCATTGTGTGTACTCGCTCTTCTAAGATATCAGGTAAGTTTAATTCTGATTTTCTTAAGATCCTTAATTTGGGTAAGTCCCACTCTGAATGGGAAACTATCGATGACTCTGATTATGGGAATGATATGTCTTATTATGATCTTTAGCATTATATTTTGACAGATGAGGGAAAGTCCCTATGTTTGACCCCACCCATTTCCTCTGTTCTCTTTTCCTTTATTTAATAAATAGTCAGAAGCATCGCTTCTGGCTGGACTTTCTTGCTAAAAATATATATATTCACATGTTTGATATCTATCATTATGACCTAATTTATGTTATCTTGGGCTAAATATTAACATACATATTAAAAAAATATTTTTCTAAATATTTTGTATTTGTGGGTTTTGAATTTGGCCATACATTTCTTCATGGAGTCGTAAGTTTAATTATTTATGGAATGGATTATATGGATATTTAGTGTTTATTATTGATTCTCTATAGATTAATGTATTATATTTATCCATATTAGGCAACTTTTACTAAAAATTTTGGTTTTATTAAATATTTAGAGATAGAAGGAATTATTTTTAATTCTTTTATGGATTTTATAATCCATTAGAAGTTAATTTTAGTGATTTAGGAAAAAAATCATCTTGAATATTCATTTATTAAAGTAATATATGAATTATAAATTCATCAAAGAATAACCAAAGTATGAAATTGTACATATAAAAAGAAAATAAATCAAGTAATAACTTTTTCATTTTTTCTATATCTTTGAATAAAAATAATCCCTCAAATTTAGGAAAAGGATATTCAAATAAAAATATGATCCTTATACCTTCATTTATAATGAATTAATGTAATTTCCACCCCTCCCCCACTAAATTATGGTTTTTCAATCATTAACATTCCTATGAACTTGTTCTCTATTACTCTCTATTAGTACATGGATGTTTTGTTTCTCCTAAATGTATCTATTTTTACATCACACTAATTTTATCCAAATATGTGAACCTAATGATGTCTTACTTTGGGTAACCTTTATTCTTTTCACTTCCTCATTTGGAATTATGTTTTATTATCCCTATATACTATGTGGATTTTAAATAAATGTGTTTATAAATATTGAACTTTTGATTATATAGATAAAATTAAAAGGAAGTAATTTATTTAAGGGTTATAATGTTCCACCCAAAAAATATAGTTTAAATTAACAATAACCTAGATATATTTATTAAAAATTAACACCGAGATTTAAAATAATTAAGATATATTATAAAAAATATAATTATTAAAGCCAGATCATTATATCCTATTTGTTCAATTGGTGGGTATGAATATGTGTAACCATTTTTTGAAATGTATTTAAAATGGTCATACTAAATAAAAATTTATTTTCTAATATTAAGGAAATAATTGCTTAAAATTTTAGTGAATTCATTTTATGTTTCAAAAATTCATTTTCTACAAAAATGATTTTATTTCATTTTGTGTGTGAAAATTATAATGAATTTATAACACAATTAAAAATTTTAATTTATAAAATTTACATATATTTTAAAATCATAATATTAATATTAAATTAGGGTTAAACATTTTTATTTTTCTGAAATGATTTATTTTTCAGGGAATTTGAAAAAATATTAGTTATACATATACTCAAATTTATTTTCATTAAATCAAGTCATTGAAAAGTACCTTTTTATATTTTATTTAATCTTAAATTTATAGATGATCTATTTTATTTATAATAATCTAATTAATTCCATTTGATTAAATAATATTCATAATTTTTATATAAATTAATTTTTATGCTTAAAACATATTTTTGAAAAAACTATTTTTCATTGTTTATTAAACATTTATATTCAAATTGATATATGAAAATGTTATATATTGAATCATGAAAAATAGAATCATTATTTTGAATCATAAAATTTAATACAATTTAATTTGTTTAACTTAATTTTTTCATTATGAATAGTAACTATTAAATAATTATCACCTCGGTAAAAGAGGTAAATTTTTGTTAAAACCATGTATAAAAGCTTTAAAATATCTCTAATGATTTCTTTTATACTATTATATTGGTCGTCTTCATCCAAATATATTTTTTAGGACTTAATTAATTTATTTTATAAAAATATTTTCAATTTGGAAACCCTATCTTAACATTTGTGAAGATAAGTTATATTTTATTCGAATTAAAAACTATTTTTGGGTATTTAAATTTAATATCTTATTCAGAAGATTACACTCAGTTTTGGCTTGATAAAAATTTCTATAAATATTAAATCATTTATTAATTAACCCAAAAAATCTATAAAATCCACTTATTATTTTATTTCAAGGAAAATTTATTTTTACTCCTAAATGAGGTATTTTTTTAAAAACTATTTTTCATGAATTTTCTTCTTATATTTAAAATAATTTCTACAGTATATTGAAATTAAATATGATTAAATGGATTCAAAATTTAGAATCATCATGTAAAATATATTTTTATGATGTACCATTTTCATATAACTATGTTATCAAGGTAAAAATTTGAGTCACCTTGATTAAGGTTAAAATGAGATTAAAGTGGTTCGACTCGGATATGAGGCTTATTTTTCATCTAAAACTATTCCAAATGAGTTTGGTCAAGTATATTTTTATCTTATAAAATATTATTGTTATGTTGGGTATATTAGTGACACATTATGTGATTATTATGTATATATATATATATTAAATATTTTAACTAATTAAAAGTGGGTTGTTTCCCTATTTTATAAATGGGTACAACATGTCCTCTCTTATAAACACTTCATGAGCCTTCTTTCACAGGAATGAATTACTATAATATCTAACTATATTTATTCTCCACACATTAAATCTTCTTGTATGTCAAAAGGACCGACCTTTAAAGAAATAATGCGTAAGACAAAATATGTTTCTTAATAAAGATGATATTTAAACACATACAAAGTTAGAAAATACATGAGGTAAAGGATTCAAGAATAACTTTTATTTTTGTGAGACACATTCCATATTCAGTAAATATTTCAATTATGTGGTCTATATAATAACAATGAATTTATTTTATGATTATTTTAAGGAAAATTATTTGGATTTATAAATCCTTATTAAGTTTTATCTTTCATGAGTTTTTTATTCAGAGGTAACCAAAGCGGTTTGGGTTTGTCATTTTAAAATTTATTCTCTAAGATGCATGTTATGTTATGAACCTATTAATTTTATGAGTTTTAAGTACTTTGATTTGACGTTTCATATAATTAATACCCTTAATTTCATGATACTTAAATTTTCATTTGAAGTTATTCTTTCATGTGTCTTACGATTAAAAATTTACAAAATTGATGAGGAATTTATTTTTCAATCCCAATTTAATTGAGATTGTTTATGATTGAATTTAAAGTGAGAAAAATATATGATACTTATATAATAGTCCCATTTAATTGTTATTATCATATATTTATTTATGAAACAAAGACTTTTTAGTACCATTTTTCTTTTTTTGATTCCCAAAATGGTTTAGAAAACATTTTTAATAAAATTTGGGTTTATTTCTCCTCTTTTAGCTGGAAAACGTTTTTCTTCCGTATACATGGTTTATAAAATTTTTACAGAATTTATTTTACTATTGTTAAATTTTTATTTAAATTAATTTTTTAAAATGTTTTCTTTTCTACAAAAAGGATGAAAAATAATCTTCTTGTCATTTTCGGAACAAGGTTCTTTTTTCAACGGTGTGAAAATAATCATTATTTTTATTATTATAGAATTAATGGAATTTCCATCCATCCTAAACACTCAATATTTTGAAGCTTCCTTTTAAATTTTATATGGTTATTTTAAAATAAAATGAATTCCTTGAATTTTTCAAATATTTTTTCTAATTAGTTATTTAGAAAGGAAAGGGATATTTTCCATAATATATATTCCAAGTGATGTTCTATTAGAATTTTTCATTTAAGATAACAAACTTTGATGTTACTTATGATTTAATAGGGATACGGTCTAATTATACCATCCTTATTCTTTCATTGTATGTTTTTTTATTATAATGATGATATTTTTAAAAAACATTTTTATTTTCCATAAGTTATGTTATGGTAAAATGTTCCAATGTTTATGAAACCCATTTCTTATTCATGGTTTATGATATATGATGAATGGTTTATGGTCTTATGGAATTCATACAAATTTATTACGATTATGGGATGATTTGGAAAATAATTATATACATCTCCAAAGCATTGGGTAAAGATAGATATCTCATGAGATAATAATTACAAGAATCGGGAGTGAACCTGATTCGGTAAGGGAAATTGTCCACTATGATATTATATGGTGTAAATTTTGACCAAGGATATGATGGAATGGGACGTGAAACAATTATAATATGATATTCTTGGAAGTGAGATTTGACAAAGGAAATTATTTTCTATATTTATGTATATTCCAAAAGATTACGTATTATGAAAATATGATGCAGTCATGGCTCATGTTATTTGATTCCTTTATGATTCATATCGTATAAACTATCGTGACTTATTCCAATATTAAATATTATTATCTATGATATTCTTTGTATGTATTTTTAAATTTTAATATCATGATTTCATATCCTAATGCCCAAGTTACATTTAAATGATCATTGATGCCTCCCTTGTCTTCCCTTACTACATATCTGAGCTCACAATTACATATGTTTCTTTTCCCCAGGTTATGAAAATAGGTTTTAAGTTAGTTATACCCAAAAATATTTTTATATGCGAATATCGTTTTGGGTGATGTTGATGTTCTTTCATGAAATAATAATATTTTTAATCTTGTATCTAATGATACAAAACCTTTATAGTCCTCAACCATGTGTTTTTAAAATATATTTATTATTCATATATTAAGATGTAATATCTATATATGAAAATTATGGGTTTATATAAAAATTTTTATCAATTAAATGAGTTTGGAAAGCGATGAGAAAATGGGTGGAATTGAGCTCCTTTTGTAAGTGAAAATGAGAGGCTTTTAATGGAAACTGAAGTTGGTTAAGGGGTAATAATAATATCACATTGAGGTTATGTGGATTTAAAAAGTTAGATGAATTAGGTGGGGAAATATAAGTGAGAATGTAGGTGTGAGTTTCAATCCTAACAAAGCTATTCGAGAAGTTTTATGTGTCAAATTTATTAATTAAAATTCTAACTCCATTAGATTAACAATTTTAACACTTATTAATCTTTAATAAATATTAATCATGGTTATTATTTTTTTTATAATAATATAGGATGAACCTTATAAAAAAATGTAGCCACACTGAATCCAAATTTTGGGTCCATTTAACCAAATTAAATTTCTAAATTTGAAAAAATAACTTTTAAATTACAACATATAATGTGTAAAAAACATTTTTTTATAAAGATGATTTTAAAATTGTGATATATTAAAAATATAATTTAATATTATGTATAAATTAAATTAGTGTAAATTTATTTTTTAATATATCTATAAACATCATATTATAGCCTTAATTTAAAATAATCCCATTTAACTAAAAAAATAAACAATATTTTTAAAGGCGTCATTATTTGAAAAAAATTATTTTACCCTGGTAACTAATATTTATCTTGGTAAACTAATTTTATGCCAAAAAATAAAATTGACCCCATTAACTAACTTGAAAATATTTATGAAAAATATTTATATCATTTTATGTGATTCATTTTCTTAAACTTATAAAAATTAATTCCAATTTGAGCATTCATAATGCATAAAAACAATTTTAAGAAACATGTATCTTCTACGAATAAAATAAATTTATTACTTAACTACTAGTAATTATTGTATAGATGTTAAATTATTTTATTTTATATGGTTTCAATACTTTCCATTTATTACACATAGCATAATAAACTTCATAATGCAAGAAAAAGAACTTTTTTTAGGAAAATACATTTTTACATATAAAATGATTTGGCTTTTTATTTATCTATAATAATTAAATTCTATCAATTTACAATTGAAAAATAAAATTAATATATATTATATATATATTTCATAATTTTGGAACATCTATATTTTTAATTAAATTCATAAGAAACATTTTAATGGTTATATAATCTTTTTTTTTGTTTTGGTTAGGAGTATTATGTGAAGAAATATATTGAACACACTTGAATTAATTAAAAGTAAAAATATATTTAAAAGAAATTAAATACATTCACTAACCTTAAAAAATTATTCCATTAAAATTTTATAACTCGTATGATGCGATTAATTTCCATTGGGAGCTACTCATTATCCAAGAACTAGTATTTTATCATGTGTTGATTTATAATATAATGTGAGATTTATATTTAGGAAAATTTATATGGTACCTTTATAAAGTGATCAGGTTCATTATTAATAGAATCCTAATATGTCTAGAAGAGATAAATCTATAAGAAGTAGCTTTCTACAAACCATAAATAATATTCATATATTGTAGGTATAATTATCATACCAACAAAAATTTTTATTTAAAAATAAACATCTAATAGGTGAAAACTTACAAAACATTATAGATATTAATATCTAGAGTAAAAAAAACTTTCTACGTTAATTGATGTCATTGTATAGGTTTTGCCTTGTTCACATGGTATAAGTGATTTATTGTTACTATTTTCCTTAATAGAACATAAATTGAGAATTTGATATTAAAAATGCCTAATTTCTTTTCAATTGAAGCTGTTTATTTTTATAATTCTCTATTTTCATTAAACCTTTGAGTTTGGTGTCCTTCATAAAAATAATTGTAGCATATACCCATCCCTTTAGGGAAATGTTCCCCAAAATACTTTCCATTTTTCTAATATTTAGGGAATTTAATATTCTTTAATTTATTATCTCAGTCACAGGAACTTCCATGAGACCTCATCCTTCTCTACTTTGGTGTGTTTTGGTCTTTTAATCAATTCATAGTGTTAATCAAATTTCATTATAGATGGTTTAGAATAACTATATGATTATTTACCTTATATCTTTTCCTGTTATATTGCCCAAGGGGAAATATTTTTATTTTCCATGGCATCAACTATTAAAATGGTTCCTTTAATCCAAAGACATTAATAAAAATAAAATATGTTAATTGGAAAGATGAATAATTAAAATAAATATAGAATTTCAATAAATTATATCATGTAAACTCAATCTCAAAATTTCTTTCTCTTGAAAACCATAAAATTATCCTCCATTTCAACCTAATTCACTCTATGCTCAATCTATGTTTCTTTAGGATGGATTATTTCATTATTTTTATCCTAATTCATTAGCATAATAAATAATTTATAATTACTTGTAATGATAATGTTATTACCTGAATCATATCCCTCACAAGTGACAAACTAGGCTTTCAATTAGGCCACCCTCTTGAGTACTGGGGAAAAAACAATTTAATACCCAACACACCATCTCCAACAATATTACCCTTGGGTACATCTATGTTAGAGCCTATATCCACATTTAGTATCCAAACAAGAATGTTATTTCTAGGAGAACACACCACATATACTTTAAGAAAACTAAAGGATGTTATCCAATTTTTATACTTATTCTGAATGTTTTCTTTAAAATCCAACTATCCTAGTCTATAAAAATATATAGAACTTGCTAAGTTTCCATCTATAATGAACTAATCCTTATATCTCGCAAGCTCCGGATGTCTCCTCTTCCCATATTTTGTTCTATGATGACATTATTATTTTTCTGAATGGTAGGAGGTCATCCTTGGTTAATTTCATGCAGATAAAGGGGATCTATGGTAGTCTAAGTGTCCAACAGATTAATTCAAAGAATATCAATTTCTTTATATCCAATAAATGTTTAAGAAGAAAGTCCCATATTATTCAGGACATTCTGGGTATTCAATAGAAAGATTTACCTATGATTTATCTCAGGGAACCCATTTCTAATGACTAGGTGAAAAAAAATTTCTATGAGGACCTCATTAATATAATGGTAAGAAGGATATGTAACTAGAAAAATAGGTTTCTATCATTTAGGGGTCAGGTGGCGTTGATCAATTGTGTGATTTCTTCGACACCAATGCTTATCTTGTCTATCATCACTCCTCCTAAGGGGATTATTTCAGCTATGGAGATGCTTATGAATAGATTCCATTGGGAAACCAATGTAATAGGAATGGCTCATTGGGCCTCATGGTCTAATTTGGAAAAACCGATTGAGGAATGAGGTTTTGGCCTCAGGGATTTATCAGTTTCAATACAATCTATATAGGCTCGGCTGGCATGGAATTTTCTTGTTGGGAAATTTATGTGGGCCAAAACACTGAGAATGAAATATGGTAAGCATTGGGAGGACTGGGATAGTAGGAATCTGTCCAGATTGGCGAAATCTGTGGTATCTCACCTTTTTTCCTTCAACAATCCTCTCATTGTGTGGTTGGTCATGGGGATATTAATCTGTGGAGAGAAAATTATCTTGTAGAGAAGTTGTTTTTCTGTGTTTTCCAGGATGAAATATCTCAGTGAGAGAGGACATCCAACTTCCCAAGTTGATGGATTCCATTCATATCACATAAAAAAGGGATTTATTCAATGAAATTTAATTCTCTGAGGATGATGACTGTTATTTCTTTAATGAATCTCATTCAGGGATCTTCATTGGACATGACTATCATGGCCTTATCTGGTAATGATGGAGCCTTGATGAGTGGGATTTTTGACTGTGCTGTAAAGAGATTCTCGGGAAGATGTGTTTTCTCATATGCAGAGCGTGGAACAAGTCCCTTCCAAAAAAGTAAAATATACAGAAGAAGGGCATAGAGTTGGCGTCTCAATGTTGTTTTTTGCATTAATCCTCAGGTAGAACAGATTATTCACTTGTTTATCAAGAGTGAATGGGTGTGTTGTATTTGGGATATTGTGGATAGATGGTGTAAATGTATTGCATCATGAACTTCCATACATAAATTTTTTGTATGTTGGTTCTCAGGTGAGGATTAGCATGGGATTAAAATCATGATTTATTACATCATTTCTACAGTGATATTATATACTCTTTGGGATGTGTGGAAGAAAGAAAGATAGGAGGTTTTGTTTTCGGGTTCTCTTATAAAGGTGAGAATTAATGTGTTGCTTTATGGGTTAAGTTCCTTATTGAAGGGTTGGATACACTCTACTGTGCTCTGAAATTTTTTTAATAGGCATGTGTCTCGATCTAGTGTTCAGGGATGTAGAGTGAGATAGAAACCACTGGGTAATGGCTTTAAGATTAATATGGATAGATCCTTTATGAATGGTTAGATGCACATGTTAGGGCTGGTGTGGGATATGAATAGTTCTGTTTTAGTGGATTTTAGAATATTTCATGGAACGGGAAGTTAGTTGGGCGAAGAGGTATGAGCGTTACACACGGGTGTTATGATTTTCAAAAGGTTATAATTGGTGGTTCTGGAAGTGGAATGGGACTCTAATGTTCTGATTTAGACCCTACAAGAGAAATCTTATGTTCCTTGGTGTTTGACTTTCCTCGTTCATGGTTGTTCCTTGGAGATTTCATATGGATGTGTGGTTCATCATATTCCTAGGGTGGCCAACTTCTCCATGGATTCTCTCTCTCGGGGGAGTAGTCATGAAGAACCCATGTTGGTTTTCTCTAGAGTGGGATCCTTACCTTGAGAATGTATTGGTTTTGTTCTTGGGGATTCTTTAGGGCTTCATCACTTTAAACCTCCTTGAATTCTTGTACTATGTAAGGATATTCATTTTTGAATAAAAAATAAAATTTCTAATTGAATGAACCAATCCTTAAATATGTAATATTACATTATGTTACACAAAAAATTATTGAATGAATATAGACCTACTATATATAGACATATTTTTTTTTAATAATTGGTAGAAATAAAATCCTTTAACTAAAACCCTAATATATCCTTCTTATATAATGACATTTTTCACTATATTAATAATCAGTCTTCATCATATCCCATAAATTTTCTAGTCTAAGAAAACATGATTCATTAGACCAGAATCATAGAATAAATATTTAGAATAAATATTTAGAATAAATAAACCCTTATCAAAGGATCTTGGTGTCATAATATTGTTTCCAAAATAGAATATATGATATCATTAGCATGGAAACATGGCATAAGGGAAAAATATAAAAAGATCATGCAATAATAAATATGTGGCATCAATATAAATCATTGAATAATATGGAAAAGCCATTATTAAAATCCAAGACCATTAAAAATGGTATATTAAGTCCTATAGTGGACTAGGTTCAATCCCAAATCCCATGCATAATATCTCATGAAATATAAAGATTTACCCAATGCATTAGAGGGATATATAATTTCAAGCCCACCCATTATCACATAATGGATAGAGTCTCATACTGGATTATGTTCACTCCCTAATCTTATAACATCTCATAAGATATAAAAATTTACCTAATACAGTATAGAGATATATAATTTCGAACCCACCTGTCACATCATTTTATGTATATGCATAATTATTCCATGTAGAAAAATATAAAAAACAATTTCCAAAGAATCACTAACCTGAGAAATATTTGTGTCTCATGATTATTTCAACAAAACATGAACATAAAAGTTCTTGAGAAATATTTTAGATAGTTTTAAAAATAAAATTTCTTTAATTAAAAACTGTAACTTAGAATGACGTTTTCATTTAGAGAAATCCACTGTTAAAAAAAGAACTCTTCAAATGGTACCGCAAAAGAAAGGATCAAGAATCAAATTTTGTGATAACCCAATTTTAATCCCTAAAAGGATTCATATAAATAGTGTGTGAATCATAAAACATGGATCTAAAGAAGGCATATCCTTTTGAGAATAAAAAATAAAATGTAAATAAAATCATAAAATAGTTTTAGGATAAATTTTTAATTTTGTCATAAAATAAAATATTATTGGTCATATTCAAAAAAAATTCTACAAAATGTCAAACACAAATCTTTTTAAAATTATAATTTTAAAATACTATCCAATAATGTAACCTAGAAAATTATATAAAGGTATACAATGAAAATATGGTCTATAAGAAAAAAAATTTATTACAGAAGGAAAATTCTTTTGATGTCCCTAAAATTAAATTGGTCAAAACCCCACATCATAAAACGTTGTAAATAAAATACCTCTTGAAAATATTTAAAAGTAAATATGATAGTTACAAGAGTTAATACATAATATGGTTTCAATATATGATAGTATAACATTAAAGGGAAGTGGAAAATATTGGCATGGGTGATAAAAATATTCTTTAAGAGGATGGGAATTATTCTTTATATAGTTTCATTTTTGAAAAGGAAAATAATTCATAAATAATGATTATTTGAATCATAATTTATCTCCTAATATAGAAATAAGTTATGACATGATAAATGAAAAATTATTCTTAAGGAAAAATAGTATAACTAAATAATTCATATTGTGTTATGAAAATCCATTATATCTTAGAGAAGATATCGATAATATTCCAATAAAAGGTAGATCATGAATAGAAGTGAATTTTTCAGAATTAAAAATAATGTATGATTATAAATAAAGGATTAATAGTTATACCATTTAAAATAATATTGGTTTATAATATCAAAACACTCCTCAATGAAAGGTGATAGAGACAAAAATAATTATAACTATGCTAATAGATTATTGGAATTACATTTGAAGAAAAGAACTAGACTTGGATCATTATATCCAATGAATAAAAAATTAATAAAATATTAAAAATTTATGGATATTAAATTAGTATAACACCATTAAAATGGAAACATGGTTCATAAAATATAGCATGTCTCAAAGAATTAGAATTTTGACCCGAAAAAAAACCCTTACATTTTATATTCATTTCTTCAAACACACTTTAACCTTTTATATAAAAAACATAAAAATCATAATTTATTATTTCAGAACAACATGTATAACTATTATCTTTTATACTACTCATTTATAATCATTATTTATGTTAATATTAATTAGTTAGTATCTATTTCCAATATTGTGTGTGAGTGATCTTGATCATTGTGAATTCGTTTTATAATAGAGGTCTTATTCTTCACCATCTCAAAAAATTTATCATTCAAAAATAAAAAAACAATTACAATAATAAATGATTTATAATTATTTAATATTTTATAAATTCATTTTATAATTATTATTTTTATTCGGGATCACAAAATTGGGGATGATCTTTCTTTGGTTTATTTATAATGAACAAATACTGTTGTCTAAATTATCCAATTAAATTTTTATATTACCATTACAGAATAAGAAAAAACATTTATTTACCTAATAATATCTAATATTAATTTCCTAATGCTATCCTTAATATAAATTTATATCATTTTTCATGTATGTTGTTATACCGACCCAATATGAACATGCTACAATTTATTTGTGAGTATGGATATAAAAGATATTATTTTGTCATAATAAAATTATTAAAAACTTAATTATTAAAATATTATTATTTTGATTAATAATAATTTTTAAAATTCATAAGAATAACTTAGATTAAAAAAGTTTTCACTTACAAATAAATCAGTTTTCCTCTTGATGTATTAATTTAAGGCCGTTAGTTTTAAAATGATCACATTTTTGTAATATTACTTATATAATTAATAATTTATACTAATAAAATATAAAAATGACCTAAATAAAATATATATATTCACTAAACCCATTTCTAGAACCATCTTTGAAAGGTGGGGGTGACAAATGAAACGCGTCGTTCAGGAAGGTGCTTGTACACACAAGTTCCTGAGTAATGTTTTCATTTTTATTTAATTGAATAGGAGAAAAATAGATAATTGTTAGACCATAAATATAATAAAATCTCGGTATATTATTTATACATATGTCATTATATGCATATGGCCAGAATGGGTTTGAAGAAGGTAGTTCAAAACATGAAGATATGTCATAAAAAATCAAGGAATGATTTCGACGGCAAGATAGTTATACAAAAAGGATTAGATAATGGGTTTAATAATATAGAAATGAAATATCACATCAATAGGGAACAATTTGGATACTTAGGGATTCATTATTCACACAGAGAATCATAATAAATAGAGTATATAAATTTTTAACAAAAATAAAGTTCTTGAATCAAAATGAGGAAGAGAACCCTTTAATTTCCAAGTATCTTATTAATTCTTGTGGTAAAAAATAGAACCCTAATAAATACTTGTAAGGTACAAAGATAGGTATATTTAAGTTAAATTCATGATAACTTTATTCAGGGTGGAGATTGGTGAGTTTAGATTATAGATGGATCATGGGGGGACACTGAGAACGGGGGTAATTCAGTGTACCTAACTTTCTACCAAATTTACTTTAATTTAAATTATCCCCTATTACCCTTGAACATATTACCTGGTTAAGTGGAATGGATTTGTTTTGTTATTTCAATAATCAACTACACATTCAATGTAGATAATAAAATAAACAGTAGAAGACATTGATTTTTACAAGGTTTTGTACAAAGGCATACTCTTTGTGAGGATCAACATGTGGTTGATTCATGAATTCTATTATCACGATTTTTTTATAGTGATTACAAATTATTGTAATTGAAACACAATGATTATAAAATAAATAAACAATATTATTTATTATGTGGTGTTCTTTATACTGGTACCACCAGTCTTCTATGGCATTGTTCATACTAATATATTCAATGATATTCTGAACAAGATCTTCTCTATTGTATTGGATGTCTTTGCATCAATAGAATAATATTGTTCCCCAACTGAATTACGTATACTTCCACTGAATCAATAATAATTTATGCACATCATCCTACTAATCTTTAATAAGTAAAACATGAAACTTTAACTCTATCTCATTGCTTATTCAAAATGATCAACACATGAATGTTTCAACACACTTCATGTTATCTTCTACCACAATATAAAAATTGTGCAAGAAGATACTCCTATTTACAATAAATTTATCAGGATTAATAAAATTTTGAAATTTATTCATACAATTTATTCAATGTTATTTTAGGAAAGATAAAAAATTCATACCTTAATTCATTTCTCTTCTGTAAATATCAAGAAGATTAAATATTATGCTCTTCATGAATGGCGTATGGCATGTGAAACCCTAGAACATTCATTTTAATTATTGTAATTTTATGTGATATATTCAATTATTTTAGGTATCTCATTTTTTTCCTTAGAATATTCATGCAAGAATCCATGAACTATTAAACTTATTCTTTGTTACTCCATACACGAGTGTAAATATACACACAATGTCCACTATTTTCTTTAGTTTTTGGTTCAAAGAATATGTGTTATGAATTTCAAAGATGGATTTGAACACAAAATGTGTTCCTCAATCAAAGTGAAATTCGCACTAGATATAACACATCCTTTTTCACCAGTCTTCCGGTAATGCATTGTTTGGGTGTGCTTCTATCTTGCGTGCAATAATGAATCATGTTTTCACTTGTTAAACCAAGTTCATGGAATGGATGCAATAGGATTATCACAAACTAGGAGGATATCATGTATTGTATCATGTTACCTCATATGGATTCATGTAATATATTATTCATGAATAATTTTAGTATGCTAAACACAAGTCAAAAGACCCTTGGAATTTGTTCTTCTTCACCCAAGAAAATCTGTGTGGAAACTCCTCCTTGCGAAACAAGGTCTCAGAAACTCTCATTTTTCTATAAAATATTAGTTATTTAATAGTTAGTACCATATTTGTATTCTTGGTTTTATCTTATTTTATAAGTGATAATCACAAAGCTTCACACCACCGAGATCCACTTTTCACACCATGTACAAACCTCATCAAAATCTATGATATTTATGTCATGGATTGAATTTTTTTCAATCACATAAATCATTTTTATTTTATTCAAACACATGATTATTTTTATGGATTATTCACATTTATTCATTATATGAAGTCCTCATGTACATGATAAGAAAATAACTTTCACTTAATCTATAAATATCAATCAAATCCACTCTCAAATACTATCTATAAATCATTTTTTTTCATTCATCAAATACATGTTCTTTGACTCCCTCATATGCATGTAAGATTCTAGTTTCATGTATAAAGAATTTGGGGCTCATAAAATCACCATCATGGCCTTAGATAAAAAATAATAGGATTAAGATCATTGGTGATGGTTCAGTTAGTTCCTTGGTGAAAAGGTTTTCCATCGAGGGATGAGAGGATGAAAATGATTCCTTATTTGAAATGAACAAATTAGATCAGCTAGAACTAGAGACCACCATTCTTTTTTACTTTTTAAAGTGAGGGAATAGTACATGTGCGCCTCTCTTCCCACATAGACTTTACCAATGGTATGGGGATTGGTATATTAACCAATACATGTCAAACCAATTGATATGGCTATGACGGATCAATATCTGTATACACATGCACAAAACGCCACATGGGATTCATCTAACTGATACTCTCGTGGCCTTATACACGTTCCCAACACACCTAAGGGTGTGCACTCATATTCCTTACCCATGGGCGCAGTTGGCCTTATACAAGGCCTAGAATCTCTCCCGACATGATTATTATCCCTAGACGGGTTCCCTGGGTGTGGTTGACCCCTCTTGGTACCAAAGATTCTTAGGATGATCATGGATTTGGATGACCAGTTGGTTGGCTCAATTTTTTTAAGTGAACCCATAAAAATACTTATCAAAATGCTATATGTGAATATAATTCAAACTGATTCTAAAAAAATCCAACCAAATATTATCTTCTTCTCTTCTTAAATTCTTCATTCAAAATAATATATTTATATTTTTTTCACAGCCTTCATTAATTAATTATTAAATTCATATTTTCATGGTATTTACAAGTATTAAACAATGTGCAATACCACTTAACGCATGTTTTTGAAATGGAGAATAGTTCAACAATATTCAGAGTTACATGGAAAATTGTTCAAGTGTGACATCAAATAACATTAGATTGATTCATAATAATTCTCCAAGAATCATCATATATCATGGAGAATTTTTTTACTAAATGGCAACCAATGAGTTCATAACAATTTTCCCAGAATCATCACTTCATCCTACATTAAATTTTGATTCCTTATTATATATTGGAAAAAAATACAACCATACCCATCAAACATCCACATAAGCTTTTCAATCTCCTTCTTTGGATTTTTTGTCAATGCCATTTTATCAAAGTCAATGTCCTTTCTCTATTTTAATAATAATAAATACAAATGTTTAATGTAGGGGTTTTCTTCTACCTTTCAAGAAATTTTGAAATTAATTTTCCCTCTTATGAGAGAATGATGGTACTATATGGTTCACATGGAAAAGAACCTTTATTTGGTATACTATAAGTCTACATAGACTAAACCAGTGTAGAAAACAAGAGACAAACATTGAAGGTCGTCAATGTTGTCTGTTAACAACCATGCATGTGATAACATGATCACAACTTATTTACCTCTCAAAGAGGAAACTTTTTAAAACAAATATATCAAGTAATATATTCTATAGAACAATTCAGAAAACACATCAAAATTTTCAAGGGAAATAAAATTTTACTCCCCCTTTCTATTAGTTAACTCATCGACCAACACTCCTCGTTAATGAACACATTTGATTTAATCAAGATAAGGGAAGGTGAAGTAAATGGGTTACCGATATTTTTAGATTATTGTTAGGGTGACAAGAATTTGTAGATATTGCTGAGATAATCCTCTATATCACCTCCTTCATAATTTTTCCTCCTCAGGGGGTTCATTCCCTTCCATTTGAATTAGTGGAAAATTTCACCACATGGTCTTTGAGTGATTCATATTAATAATCCATCATTGTGGAACTATTCAGTTTTCTATTAGGTCTTGATTAATAATTCCAACTTATTTCCTTTAAATATTTTTACTAATTTATCCTATTGAGAACTAACATCACCTATAATTCCATAAAATGTCAATGAAAATACAACTCTAGAATAAGGTAATAATATGTAACACTTATGAGCATCTAAATATATGAAATAGGGCTGAGAATTTTATCTCTACCCAAGGACTCATTTCCTTATAGCTCTAAAGAGATAGGTACTCTTCATGATTGTGTTTCCTTTACATTTGAAATTATAATATTTCTTTGATTCCATGGTCAATTTATATCTATTCACATTCATCTTGTGTGGATTGTTTATCCTTAATTCATATAGTACTGAGGTACCTTAATCAGGTTGTTGTTTTTCTACCTTCAATATCTCCTTGTGTGCTGGTGAAATAGTTATAAAATTATGTTCATTATGTAAAACCTACTTTAACCTTGCATACAATTTTAGTGAGAAACTTTATTTTTCTTGAGTTGAAAACATCTCATTAAATTCGAGATCTTCAGGTATAGAAAAAAAATTCTTCTTCATTTACTTTAGCTATTGTTTCATCCACATTCCTTCATTTTTATAACAACATTAAATTGATCAGGTGGTGTGATTAATAACTCATTATTCATATATTCTATCTGGGAGTTTTAATATGGATTCTTCAATTCTTTTGAGTTGCCTTTCTTAGGTGAATTTTCATAATCTTCTTCCGGAATTTCTTTCCTCCAATGGCTCGAAGGCCTTCATTTTTATTATTGATTTTGATAATACACCTTTCAAGGGGTTAGGTGGAACCATTACAAGGCCCGTAGGCATAAGTATTACATGTCCCGTAGTCCTTTGAGGAATTAATTTCCCATAGGATTCAAAAATTACATACAACCCAGACTAACTACTTGGAACTGCTCCTACCCAGCATCTTCATCGTGAAATCAGCTCTCCACCTTCGCATGGCTATTCGGATAGGCATTATCATGCATGCACAGCCTTTTCCCAATGGCAGGTGCCATAGACTTTCATTCTTGGAATCCATTTTTTGCTTCTACTGTGGTGAAATCTCCTTGCTCATCCTCCATGTAGAGTTTGTTCCTTGTAGGTTGTCTGGTTTGCATCTGCACTTAAAGTGGCCTAAAAGCCTAGAGGTGTCCCAAAGTCCTTACTGACCTGAAGGCATGGGTGGCCCGAAGGCCTTACAGGACTCAAGGACCAAATCGGTGGCCCAAATGTCCAAACAGGGGCATATTCTCGGCTTCTATAGTGCCAAATAGTGCCTGCTACAGTACTTGCTACAGTACCGAACAGTTCCTCCTACAGTACCTACTACAGTACCCCGGAAATTCTACCTCCACCTGGATTTGATCCTTGGTCCCTTGGATGCACTTACAGATTCCTTACCAACCGGTCTAAGGCTCATGTGCTCTTCAGAAATTTCTTTAATCAGTTATATATTACTATTTCTCTCCTAGATAGATTCTCTTATTGATTTCAACTTACTCCCATTAATTTCCATGGTATGTCTGTAGTGGTACATAATATGAAATCTCTCTTCTTATTAGAACCATATATTCATGGTAGACATGAAATTATTGGAAAACAACTTATCATCATTCTTTGGAGTATCTTGTTTCATAGTTTTCTTCACTACTTTTTTTTCATATTCCACAAGGGACAGTTTTCAACTTCTCTTTTTTTCTTCTAAATTTTTTGTAACCTTTTATTCATATACACTTATTCATGGTTCATGTTTGAAATATACCATCACTCATCATAATTTTTACCTCTTTTATTTCAAAAATCAAATAAGTCTTTAAGATAAACAAATCTATTTTTAGTAGATAGATTATTCTTCATTAGTATATTTTTTTTAATTTCTACAGGTTTTTTCATATCTCCACATCTACCCTCCCTGAATTAAATCCTTTTATAATTTTCATGTGGTGACACATTATACTAAAAATCAATGTCTTGATACACATATTTCTAGTAAAACTGACAATAGAAAACAAATCTTATCTTTTACTTGTAGTACTAGTCTTATTAGATTTAGTGCCTTGTTATTTTTATATTTTCCTTCCCTTATTTGGAAAATAATTTTGTGAGTAATTTTTCTATATAATACCAGTATCCACCCTTGGTTTTTTTATGTATTTATCATAATTTATATGAACACTAATTTTTTCATATTTTTACTTTGAACCTACACTAGAAGAAAAGGTTGTATTAGTAGAAGCTGAATTAACTAGTTTATGTCTTTCCTTTTTTCATGATTTTTTATAAGGTTGATCACTATAATAATTTTAGTTCTTATTGTCACTAATATGATTCTCTTCATATAAATGATTCTCATCAACAGTTTTTTTAGTAACATCCCTTCTTGGAGTTTTACTCTCTTCAGATGTTTGGGTGGAAGAATTTATCTTCTTAGTAAGATGAAAAGTTCCAACATTTGTTTCCTATAAATGTTTCAATTCATACTCAATTTCAACAAAATTCATACAGAAGTAAAACTTTTCATTTTAAATTGAGGTAACCCTGCCTTCACAATAACATTTTAATTTAATAATACAATTTCTATGATGTTTACTACCTTTAATCATATTGTTGTCAAGGTCTTTAATTATTCTAGAATTAACTTCTAATTAGGATTCCTTGACACTGCTAGTACATTTATAATATTTTTCTAGAGCATTGATATTATACATATATTATTCATGTTACTTAGTATTTTCCTCCATTAATATGACAAGATATTTGATCTTACATGTTTTGTCTTCAAGTTGATCATCTCAGAAATTCATGGAAATATTGAACAATGTTTCAAGTGCCTGGTTTCGTTCTCCAAAAACATGTATAGTAGTAGTGATTTCATAATAATTCCATTTAAATTATTCTTTAATAATTTAAATACTTTTATTAAAAAGTTTCAAAGATTATTCCTTTTCTTTAATGAGGTATGTGAGAATATTTCACCTTTTGAATTTCTTTGTAAGTGAATCCTCTTTTTATTAATTGTTTCTCAAAGTTGTGCCCTTTTGTCAAAAATATCTTTAAAAGAGAAAAGTATATATGAAATCACTTTATCATGAATATTATTTATATATCTTTAAAATTGATAATAGAATGCTACAAAAATTTTTATAGATTTAACTTTTTTATACTCTCCGCAACTAGAACTAGTTTATTCATAAAAATAATTATCAACTGATTTGAAAAAGAACATTGATCCTTCTCTTATTTTTTGAAATTTTTTTATATCATTTCTATTCCCTATTTTTCAAAATCACTTATATTCCCTATTTTCCATGTTTTTAGAGACTTGGAAGAAACCATCATGTTCTCTTCGACTATATTGGAGATTAAATTTTTCACCTGAGGTGCTTTAGAATCTGCCTTAAATCTTCACTTCATTGAAACATTTTTAAAAAAATGGAGGATAAAAAACAAATCTAAAAATATTAATATCTACCCTCTAATACCACTCATAGATCCCAAATATATATCAATAAGGAAAACTGAAAGTGTGGGTGAATTAGTGTACCCAAAGTTTATTGAATTTACTTTCATTTAAATTATCCCCTCTTACCCTCAACCCAATTACCAGGTTATGAAGAGTGGATCTATTGTGTGCTTTCTATAATCACATACACATTCCATGCATATAATAAAAGTAACTAAATAACATGCTAATTTTCAAAAGGTTTGGTATATAAACCTAATCCTTACCGTGATCAACTTGTAGTTGATTCATAGATTCTCTTATCACTATTTCATTGTAGTGATTAAAAATGAATGGAATTGGAACACAACGTTTATACAGGAAAATTAGTAATACTCTTGTGTTATTGGTGTTCTTTATGCCAGTAACACTAGTCTTAAATTCCATTTTTTATACAGGCACCACAAGTTATTCAAATATATTCAATGATCTTATGAATAAGATCTTCTCTACTATACTCAATTGATTTTCATTAACTGAATAATATTTTTCTTCAACTAAAGGAATTAAACTACCACAGAACCGGTAATATTTTATGCTTTTCGAACTACTACTCTTCAATGAGTAAAATATGTAACATTAATTTAAATTTAATTCTTATTCATAATAATCAATTGATTAGTATTTCAACCCCCTGAATGTTTTCTTCTTCCTCAATATATCAATTGTTGGGATGGGTAGTCCTTATGTCAATAAAGTTTATATCCTTAATAAATGTGTGAAAGTGATGCACACAATTTCTTCAATGTTAATTTATTAAAGATAAAACTTTAACAACTTAATTATATTATCTTCTTTAATTATCAACTCAACTAAATCATATTCTCTTCATTCATGATGCATGGATAGCGAAACCCAAGAACATTCATTTTATTTATTGCTATTTTATGTGATATCATGAATTATTTGAGGTATCTCAATTTTACCCTTCACATATGCATGAAAGAATGCATGAACTATTCACCTTTTTCTTTGTATATTCATGAACACATGAAAATTCCACACATTTTCAAACTATTTTCTTTAGTTTTAGGTTCAATGTATGTGTGTCATGCATTTCAAGGATAGGTGTGGACACACACTTCCTTCTTCGCACAAATTGTGATTAGAACAATATAAAACACATCCTTGTTAACTAGTATCATGTAATAAATTTTCTATGTGTAATTACTTTTCATGAAAAAAAATGAATCAAGATTTCACTTATTAAACCAAGTACAAAGACTACATATAATAGGCATCATGTAAACCATGAAGATAAAATTCATTGTATTGTGCTACCTAATGTGGATTCACATAACGGGTTACTCAAGAAGCCTTAAAGTGTGTTAAACACAAGTCTAAACACCAATGTATTACCTTCTCATTCATGTAAGAAGATCTATAAGGAAACTCCTCCTTGAAAAAAAAGGTTTCACAAACACTTTTCTATTTATAAAATAAGAGTTGTCTCATTATTGGCAGTAGATTCTCCTTATTGAGTTTATCTCCTTTAATAGGAAAGTATCACAGAGCCTCGTACCACCTAGATATTATTTTCATTTTGTGCCTATATATGATTAACATATTGTATATTTATGTTATGGATTGGATATTGTTCAATCATGAAAATCATTCAGGTTTATTCAAACACACACTGATTTTCATGGTGTCTTCTGATTTATTCATTTTACAAAGTACTCACATAAAATCTAAGATAATAGAATTCACTTTATTTTTATAGATAGAAGATATACACTCTAAAATTATATCTACAAATCAGATTTTTATTTGGCCAAGCCATGTTCCTTGACTCACTCATATTCATGCAACATACTAGTTCCATGCATGAAGATTAATGGTCTCACCATATCTCCATTGCCACTTTAGATCAAACATAAAAGGCTATAGTTATTAAGTGATGGTTCAATTGGTCCTCTAGTGAAAAATTTTTCCATTGAGGGATGAAAGGATGAACACAATGGCCTATTTTAAACGAATAAATTAGATCAGCCAGTTCTTGCAGCCGCCTTTCGTTCTGACTTCTTAAAATATGGGAACAGTACATGTATGCCTATATTTCTCACATAAACTTTTCCAATGGACTCGAACACAGTGTATTACCAAACACATACCCCAACCTCTTGAGCTAGCCATATTGGATCAGCACCTTTATGCACTTTCACTTCATGCCATACGGGATTAATTCTAGTGGAACTCTCTTATCCTTATACATAAACCCAACACACCTATAGGCATGCACTCCTGTGACTTATCTATAGGAATTTTTGGTCTTACAAAAATAGTGGAATCTCTACCACTATTAATGTTTTCCCTTAATGGGTTCCCAAGGTATGGTTAACCCATATCAGTCCAAGCAGTTCTCAGATAAATCCTGACTATGGATAACTATCTGGTTTGACCAATTTGTTTAAGTGAGTCCATAAAAATACCAAACAAAATTATAAGTGTTAATATAATTAAAAACCACCCTAAAATCCAGCCAAATATTATATTATTCTATTCTCAATTTCATCATACAAAAGTATATATTTATATTTTTACATATCCTTCATTAATTCACCATGAAAATTCACATTTTCATTGTATTCACATGTAGTAAACAATGTTAAATAATCCTTAGAACATATTTTTGAACTTAAGAACATTTAAACAATCATCATATTTACAAGGATAATTTTACAAGCGCGAAATTTTATGTCATTAGTTGAATCTATAATAATTGTCCAAGAATGATCCTCAATAAAGGATAATTACCTTACCAAATGACAACTAATGAGTCCAAAACAATTATATAGAATCATCACTTCATCATACATTGAACTTTCATTCCTTATTTAATATGAAAACAAATACAACCATACTCATAAACCATCCACATGGGATTATCAGAGAGAGAATATATAGTAGTGATATCCTTTTATATGTGAAAATCATGAGCTTCTTCATGGAAACTATTGTTAGGTAGGGTAAAAATGGAATCACATGGAGGTTAGGATGGTTTGGTGATTTAGGTGAATTATGTGTGAAATTTTTGGTGAGACATATAGGTATGACATTACAAAATTAAATAGGTATTATAAAATGTCAAATTATCAAATTTATTTAGTAAAATTCGATCCACATTATATTTTCCATTTTAGCACTTATAAAACTGAATTAAATATTAATCATGATAATTATTTTATCACTAAAAATATTTAATGGCCCTTATTACTAAATTATTATGTGGTGAATCTGATTTTGCGATCCATTTTACCTAATTCAAATTATATTTATGATGAAATTAACTTTTAAAATAAAACATATAATGTGTAAAAACATGTTTTTATAGAAATGTGGCATTTTAATTGTTAAGAGTTATTAATATATTTTAACATTAATTTTAAATTCAATGAGGTATAATTTACTTTTAAATTATTATAAAAATCATATTATAGTCTCAATTTGAAACATAACCATTTATTTTATAAAATAAACAATATTTATAAAAGTATCATTCTTGGAAAAATTAATGTTTTCCCATGGTAACTAATATTTTATCTTGGTAAATTAATTTTATTCTTGTAAATGAAATTAACCCAATTACCTAATTTTAAAATTATGGCTTCAAATATTCAAATAATTTTAAATTATTCAATTTTTAAAGGTGATAAAAAATAATTTTTATATGAGAAAACATAATTCTTAAAATAATTTTAGGAAACATGTGTCATATAAGCTTAAAATATATTTAATACTTGCATAAAAATAAATATTAAATGTATTTTAAATTATTTTATTTTATATATTATCAATACATTCAATTTAATAACCCATAATATGGTAAAATTCATAACACATGAAAATGTGTTTTTTTAAAATACATCTATACATAAAAATGATTTTATTCATTATTTAGATATACTAATTAAACATTATAAATGAATTAGTAATAATATGATATTTATTTTTATCTATACATATATTTCATAATTTAATTACCTCTATATTCACCTTCTAATTCAACAGCAACATCTTAGCATTTATATAATGTTCTGTGATTCATTTTTGTTCGGTGTGGTGTTTGAATCAAGATATTAAACATATTTGACATAACTAGAGGAAAAAATATATTAAACTATCTGGCATTTACAACCAATACAACCCAATATTTCACCCCAAATTTCTTTCCCATTATATATAGGTTTGTTTCTTCCTAATAACCCACTTCAATAAGGCTTAATACGTAAGCGAAAGGTGGTTTCCCATATAAGAGGTAACCATTTTATCCAAATCCTTTAAATTTATTTCTTTTTATACATCATTCAAATTTTTTTATCCATTATATTGAAATAACAGAAGTATACAAAAATAAAATTTTATTATTTTTATTGAAAAATGATTATCTATTACTATTCAATCTAAAGGAAAATGAAAACTTCACTCATTCAAACGTGCAGACCACCACCACCATGAAATGATATATTTGATTTTAATCACCAGGTCATATGGATGGTTATAATGATGTATTTAATTAATATATATTATATTTATGATTTAATTTTAATTAATTAAATAAATAAGAGTATATAAAATACATTACTTTCCCCATTAGAAAATAAAAACATCATTCATATGTATGTATAGACTACCATATCCATGAATGATTTATTTCATTTTATATCAATATAATTAATGAGTGGTTATAAATATGTATATAATAAATAAATTTTAAATTCTAAAAATTAATATTATTCTAACAAAATTAATAATTATTTAATTTCTTCCCTTTCCATTCATTTGGAAAATGAAAACGTCATTATGAGTATATGCGGACTACCACCTCCATGAATGATGTATTTCATTTTTATAATACAAACCTTCATGGATAAAAAAAAAATTAAATAAAATAAAGAAAAATTATATTCATTAAATTATTAAAATTCTATAAATGATGGAAATATTTCATAATACTTATGGCCTTAGGCATTATACCAAACCAGTTTTGGAGAAATTAACCAAACAACCTTAGGTGGTCAACATATGACAGAACTATACTATAAATGGATTCAAAAAGATTATAAAATAACTTAAAAAAGAAATATAGATGAATAAGGTTCTAAATTAAGTATTTAATAAATTTAAATTGATTGTTCTGGATGATATAGCATGTTTTACAGAGTGGGGATCCAAGGTAAGGGTTTTTTGTCTCAATTTCACTCCATTGAGATATATTTTATATTACGCCCATAACTTATTTTACATGGTATATATAATAAATATATTAAAAATTAAATAATTAATTAATATTTATTAATTATATTTTCATCTTTAATTCATGTTTTCTTTTTTAATGGATTCTTATTCAGAAGTTATTAAAATTTTAAGGGTTTATTTTACAATGTAATTTTTATTCGGGATTTTTTTTGAATTTTTATAAAATTAATTATAATATCTATCCTTATTAAACCCCATATATTTTATTATTATATAGTTATTTGGGTGGTTTTAAAGTTTTTTATAAATTTTATTCTCTTTTCTACTCAAAAATAACTTAATTATTGTTTATAATAAAATTCGACCATATTTATATTTTTAGATCAGGAATATTTTAATTCCATGTCCATTTTCTAAAAATTGTTATACATGTGACCATTTATTTTCTGCAATGGTTTAATAAGGTCATTTTCATCTATATTTTACTTTCACTGCTACATTTTAAAATGAATCTTTTTAAGTTTTCAAAAAGTTTCATTTTTTTACTCACTTTACAAATGTGGAAAGGAATACATTGTTAATGTTTACCACTTGACCAAAATTTATCATCAATATTGTTGTTATTTTTTATCAATATTACATTACATGTATCCATGTTTTATCAAATAAAATATTAATCCTATTATTTTTTAAATGTTTTAGTTTTTCAAATTACATTAAAGAGAGGGATATTATTTCATCAAAATATTTGAAAAGGGGGTTCATTTTATTTATCTATATATTTATCTCCCATGATACATTTTACACTAAAGAATACTTTATTTTAAATATTCCATTATCGTTGATTCTTTTATAAATAATGTTTTAAAATATTCCTTTACATCTCATGAAAAGGGTTTTGTAAGTGGTCTTTAACTTCATTTTTGAAACTAAGTTACAATGCTTTCACAAATGTTGTTTTAAAAGTTTAACTTCAATTTTCCTCCTTAATTTAACAAATACATGTATTTAAAAAAATATGCACTTATAATCAATTTATTCCCATTTTTCATCCCTGAAATATTTATGCTTTATAATAAATTTTATGTGTTAGTTTATTTTCAATTCATTCACTTTATTGTGATCATGTTCCCAATCACTCTCCATCATTATTTAGAAATTATTTTTCTACTTAATATCCATATTTTCAATATCATGGATATATTTAGTTTTATTTAATCTACATTGATATTTACATAATCATATACCATTTCAATATTTTTTTTTGTTGAAGAAATATTATTTATAAATTTATTTCATTGATTGGGAAAATATTGATCTTTCTTATTCTTGATTAAATATGTATATTTCTTGATTGATAAGGAATATTAATGAGATATTATAATATTGATTCCATATATGAGAAATAAATTAATAATATATAGGTTATTGATGGATATTTTTTATTGAGAGACCCATGATGCATCGATAGCTCTTGTGATATAAAAATATTAGAATAATACTAGGGTATTTGGTTCATACAAACCCATTAACTAAAATGTATTATCATAAAGTATTTGTTGTAAGATACATAATGCCTTATAATGATTCCATGATGGTAATATCATGAATGTCTTCATTATTCATTTCATTCCTTTAAAATTAAACTATTATTATCCATGTGATTACTATTTTTATATTATCTATAGATATATATTGAGATCATGTTATTAATTAAGTGAAATTTTTTTTATCAACAATTCCATATTCATTATACCTCATTTATTCATGAAAAAATTCATTCTACATAGTCCTTACTCAGTATCTAAGATCACCCTTTATGGTTCTTTATTTTCCTCAATATATTAAGAAGGAATATATGAATGAATTTCAATGATGAAAGAATGTTTTTGTATGCCATGTTTTATATATCTAATGTAATATGAAAAAAATCTATATATCTTTCATTATAATACTACTAAACAGATGGATCTTCATTGATGTGTCATTTTTCTCTTATACCAATGTAACAAATTAAACACTGGCTCTGGTTTATGCCATTCGGGGTTTTTATATTTGGTATAAAATCTTGCTTAGTATGACCATTGGGAACAAGATTTTATAAGAACTTATCTAACACAAGCATTATGATAAACACCAAGAATATCTAATAAAAAAATTTAATTTTTTTGTTATGCCTAAAAATTCATAATTATTTTAGATAATTAAGTGTATGTCATTATTTTGAAATGGATTCTAGTATAAGTAATTGAGAGAATATCAAAAATAGTATCAAATATTGGGATTTTTTTCCTAGACAAGTCAACATGATTTGTGTTAAAGCTAAACATATTATAACTATGTTAGCATAGTGACACACTCAAAAGGTGTTTTTAATTCCCCTTAGAGTGATTTGAATTTGAAATTTATATTAACCCAGATAATACTATCTACAATGGTTCATCATAGAAAAAGTACGTGGTCGAACCCACATAGGGCGGGAAATGCAGCAATTACAGATCTAAACTAATGGTTAGGTCACTACAAATTTTAGTTTTATTTAATTAAAATAATTATTCAATTTAAGATAAATAAATTCATATAGAGAAACATCAGATATGGGAATCAGTTTACAGGGGAGGTTTTTCTAAATTAATTAATTCAACTTCACATGAAAAATAGTAATATTGAATAGTTGTGTAACAAAACAGTTTCATCGATAAAATAAATGTTCATTCCCTATCAAACTACCCAAGAATATCAATTCATCTTGGATAGATGAATAAAAATATCTAAAGTACATTTTAGTTATATTTTTAAATGTAAAAGAGTAATTACATTCAGTGGTCCTGAATAAATCATCTCAATCAGGTTGGGGTTCATTCATTATTGAAACATATGGTCAATGATCCAATGATGAATAAAGTGTAAATATATGAACAACATTACATTATAAAATACAATAATCATTATGAGAAAAAATTAATATAACTATGATGGTAGGATCACCCCTAACTAATTCTTTTCTCCCCTATGGGGTTTATCCAATCATCGTTGGGTGCTCACTGATGATGAATAAACAAATAACTGTAGTGAAGAGATTGAGAAATAAAGAAAGATACATGAGTAAAGAAAACATAGATATTGGAATTAATATATAATTCATTCAAATATTACATCAAATAAAGGAAAGAAAAAGAAGAAAAATAAAAACCTATCTACAGAAGCCTCTAGGTGGTCGTGATTGCTACCTCTGGTCCAGAGTATTCCAGAATGCCTTAGAAGGGCGGTCAAAGGTTCTTTTTATAGGATTGTTCCCATAAAAATATATTTCTTGTGTCATTATTTTTTTCATCCATCATTTCTATCACGATGTGTACCTATCATACACATCGTGTACTTCATGTTCATGTTTTCCTCCACTTTAACATATCTGGGAAAATTCGTGTGTTGTTTTGACTCTGGTCATGTCGTGTATAGAAGTTACACAACATATACTTTTTGTTCACAGTGTATTCCATATTCATGACATGATCAACATGGTCTAAAAAAATTTCATGAACTGAAACTACATTTCATGTACTCTCACTACATGATGTTTACAGGTTCCACACCAGAATTTCCATCTTCCTTTTCTCTAAAAAATTCAGCATTGCGCTGCGATTGAAGAGAAGTGTCACTTTTTTCCACATTTTCCATTTTTTCCTTATTTTTCTGTATAATTCAATCCTAGATAATAATTATAAAAACATTAAAATTAGGCACATAAATTATATCACAACAATTAATATGAAATGAATTCATATGTAAAACCCCTTAAAAATATGTATTCGAAATTGAATTATCAAATAGTTGGCTTTGGTAATGACTCATAATTTTTACCATATGGAACAAGATGTTTCTTTACAACATGATGCAATTATGTTAGACTACTCCATGTGAAATAAACCTTAACTCTTTAATGTAACTACTAGTCCATTGATAGTTTAATAATGGATCAAGTCCCTTGATAAGATATTTATGTTTTCGAGAAGTAATAAAAGGGAGAAGTTTATTATGGTAGTGTATTGTTTAAAGAGAGATATTGATCAATTGAGTTCATTTATATAAAAATAAAAAGGGTATGGAGGAGATATAATGTATTTTATGGAAAAATTCAAGAAAATATTATTTGTGAAACATTTTCCTTGAGAGAAATGAGTTGATATGGAAGGGAAATTTATTAAATTATGATAGAAGTGATAGGAAAGTTTTATTAAGTATATGAAAAAATTACTGATAATATCAAGGTATATTGTGAACTATATAAGAAATTGAGAAATTATTATTGACCATTTCTTTGATATGGTTATGTCAGCCTCTTAAGGGCACTAGTAACTTGAATATTTTCATCGTATGAATATATGGTATCAATTAACATTGGGAAATAGAAATAATTCTACATATAATATATCTTAAAATTAAATCAAGTGAATAATAGGGAGATTGAGAACCAAGGAAAAAATAAATGATTTGGAGTAGAATAAAGGAAGTACGGAAATTAAAACACGTGACAATGGCAGGAAGAAACACTATAGTACTTCTGTAAATGGAACATGAGCCTATTTAATGTTTGAAGATAAGAATCATATGGATCATGAATTTATAGGTAATAAAAATACTCCAATATCTAGTTCCCCAACTATAATATTATGGGGTACTATTTGAACAAATTCATTAATCATTAACGGAATTTACCTAAAAATTTTTTAAAAGAGAAAGGCCATGATTTTGAATTTAATATGGTTGAAAATGAAGTCACTTAAGTTGTGATAGTTAGTTATTTGATCATAAAATAATGATATACTTGATTTGGGATATATGAACTCTTCTATATATGTAGATAATGTTGAATCATACCATAACACTCTGAGTAAGGAGTTTCTAATCAAGATATCTAGTGGGAATCTGGTGGTATGGAAAATATATTAGGTGATCTCAAATAAAATTCATAGATATTCTCTAATTTAAAATTATTTTATTATATTTTCTTTTAAATTTGATAGACTCTTGTATTTTGGGGATTAAGAAATGATGAATTAATAAAATTAAGTATAAAATAACTTATATTGAATAATTGTTTTTTTAGAATGAATAATTTAATTCTTAAACTATAATACTATTATTATTTCTATTTTAAGAATTAATTTATTACTTATATACATTTTGGTTTCTTAATATTGATTATCAACTTATATTATTCTACTCATTTTTGTTTTATATAGATAAAATAACATTTCATTATTTTATGGAAATTTTGATCATTTAAAGGTATATTTTTATGCTTTAGGATTGAAATAATTCCTCGTCAACATTCATCATTACAATTATAAGTCAAAACTCCTTAAAATAGTCAATCAAGGTCAAAAAGTGAAATTCCAAATTCTAAATGAATCATGTTTGTATTATTCTCAAATTAATTGAATTGGAGAGGAATATAAATATATATTTTCAAACAAAAACTCAACTTTTCACATTTGGAGACTCATTCACAATTATAATCCTTATAAATATACATATATAGTTTAAGAAATATTTAAGATAAGTTTTATTATCTTACCCAATATTGTTAGGTTAATATCTTTGTAGAAATTATATATTAATTAATGTCCTCATTATTAAGTAATAATTCAAATTTTGAGACTGCAATTTTTATAAGAAGGGTATAATATAACACCCCAAGATTTTAGTATGTTTTTATAATAAATATTGTGTTGAATATATTATAACACACACAAAACCAAAATAAAATTAGTCATTAAATATTAAAATAAATCATTAGTAAATATACATAAAGTAATCAATTGTGATGATTATTATTTAGTTTAAACTGATAAAATTTATGGACTAGAAAATAAATAATTAATATAATGTAATTAAAATCATTCAATGTTTAAAAATGGTATTTTTAAAAAATTATTTTTTATGTGTTGTGTATTTTAATGAATTCATTACTTTTAAAATACTAAAATGTATTAAAAAATAAATTAACGCTCAATTAATTATAAATTTATATGAAATTATTTTAAGAACGCTTGATGTATAAAAAGATAATTTTTCTATAAAAGTTGTCATTCCTTTTATTTAGAATTTTTATTTAAAAGTTAAATTACCATAATTTATATTTCAATTTAATTAAATGAACATAATTATTTAATTCATCAGGTTATAATTTTCTTGGTGTAAATGTTTTTAGATTTTTTCTAAAAATGAAGATATTTAGATGAATAGTGAAAAATGCAGACTTTAAAAGTTCTCACACTTTTATGGTGATATAATTAAGTAATAATGAATTTTCATTTTATGAAACATATTTAATAGAACAAATATATAATTTTTAAGTAATATAATTTATTTAAAATTTTAATGTTGAACTTATAAATCTATGTTTTATATTTTGGAAACAAGGGTCATGTTTTATTCTTAGAAAAGAATAGTTTTTTAGAATTTTCATTAATTAAGTAATTACATGGTTAGATTAAATTCTATATTTCTTTTAAAGTAAAATAAATCTCATTTTTTTATTAATAAACCAATCGATGTCATGTAAATCAACACTATACATGATTTTGGTGTAAATTAACTAGATTAATTAAACGTATTATTTAAAAAACAATTTTTCATTGAGTTTTTCATTTTTTATTTTAAAATAAATTTAAGACATTTATAAATTGAGTATTATAAAAAATTAAACATTTATAATGATAATTTGAAAAAAAAAATGGATTATTTCTTTTTTTCATAATTATTTGTAAACATCCTAAATATTTGTCTCTATAGAAAGGGTTAAAAGGTTCAAACAGGGGTTAAACTAAGAGATAATGGTTCCAATAAAACTAAAACATGTCGAAATATAATTTATTGAGTGAATTTAAAGTGTATAATATCATATTACGTAAATTTTATTAAATTTTAGATACTTTCCATGATAATGGAATTTGATATTTTTTAGATGTCTTAATATTTATTAGAGTGACATTCATATAACTTATAAAAGGGAACCTACTCTCCTTACTTCTCCAAACACTTTGAGCATTATAGATTGACTAATACTTATTAAATTAAGTTCTCAACTCTCCTTCCCAAGTCATATGGGCTATGGTGTTTTAAAATATCTAATTATGAAATTTCTATGTTTAAACCAAAGGAGGTTTCTCAATGAAGTGGTAATTGTCTTAACTGACAACATTCAATTTATTTATTCATCCACCTCCTTAAATAATTTTTTATGCATCCTAATATAATGAAATATGAATAATTAATATAACGAAATTTTATAATACTAAGGGAACAATGATTATGGACATCTTTTCAATCAAATGGAATATGAAAACTTTTCTTGTGCATACCTGTCAACTACAGCCTCCACGGAGTGATATGTTTCATTTTTCATCTCCACATCACAAGTCCTGTAATAATGATGGATTTCATTAACATATATAATATTTGGGAAATAATTATAATTTTTTGAAGCTAACACATAATAAATCATCCTTTAATTTTTTAAGTTAGAAAATTAAAGCATTATTCATGTGTACGTATGGACCACCATCTCCATGAATGATGTATTCCATTTTCCATCACAGCTTTTCATGGATAGTTTCAAATTTGTATCTAATGAATAATTGTGATATTAATCCCATAAATATTTTTTCTAGAATTAATAATCATTATATAATTTCTTACCTTTCCAATAATTTGGAATATAAAAATAGTATCATGCATACATGCATACTACCACCTCTATGAAAGATATGTTTTATTTTTTTATTATCGCATTGCATGGATTTTAAAAAAAAATTATATAATGAATAAAAATTAGATTCATGAAATTATTCACATTATAGAGACGATGGACCATTTCATGTCACCTTTTATTGTGGACAACATACCGAAGTATTTTTATAGAAATTAACTAAAAAAATAAGTGGTTCATATAAGTAAGAGATATATAATTAATGAATAAAAAATTCTTATAAAAGTAACGTAAAAACTAAATATAGATGAAAACGTTTGTAAATAAATTATTTAACAAATTTAAATTGATTATTCCAAATGATATGATAAATTTGATCAATTATGAAACTATTTTCTTTTATATGGTACATATACTGCATATTTTACATATTATATCATGAATTCATCTTTATTAATGATATTTGATGATTTGATTCATATATTATATATTGTGGGTATTTTATTCAAAAGTTGTTAAAACCATAAGGGATTATTTAAGAATCTCATTTTTATTTTGGATTATTTATGTTTTAATTTATGATAAAATATTTATATGATATAACCTTCTTAAACCCAATATATCTTTTTCTCCTCACGTTATTTCCTAGGTTTCCATGTTTTATTCCAATTTTTCCTACCTTAAGTACTCTAAATAATCAAAGGATTATTTATAATAAGAACCAACCTTATTTCTCATTTGAGTTTTGGAATATTTTTCTTCCATAACAATTTTATTAAAATTATTTTATGGATAGAAATTTATTTATTTAATTATTTATTAAGTTCATTTTTATATATATTTTATTTTATTTAAAAAAAATTAAAGGTAATATTTTAATTATTTCCCAAATGGGGTGATTTATTACTCTATTTAAAAAAAGTAAAAACCAATTTTTTTAACATTTACGGCTTAATTATAATTTCCCACTATCATAACCATTATTAATTATTAAGATTAATTTAAAAGTTTATGTGGATTTGTATAAAAAACTCAAAGGGACTGCCAAATGAAAATAAAACCCCAGTAAAAGCTTCAAATTAAGGGTCCATTTAATACTGTTTTGAAATAAATTAATTAAAAATGGGTTTCTTTTTTTAATAATAATTCCATAAAATCCAATATCATTTTATAAATAATTATTTTTATTATATTTAAATAAAATTGGTCATGTGGAAATAATTCATCTCGATGAATCCTTCTTGATTAAAGAACATAACTGAAATCTAGTTTTGAAAAAACACTTTTAAAATAGAATTTACAATATACTTAAAAATAATATTTTACTAAGGGTATATAATTCAAAAAAAATAATAAAAGGCTATAAATAATGGGTGGTATAAAGTAACAAATATTTAAAAGGGTTTCATAAAACTAATAATTTAAAATGAGAATCATGTGAGAAACACATTATGGGGTACTGAGGACTAGGGGAAACATAGAGCATAATTTTCTAGCATCTAGCAGAATGGATAGTAACATGCCACAAGCTAGTGGAAAAAATACATAGCCTTCCCTAGCATAGCTAAAGGAAAGGGAGCTTATCCCACGTATGTTCACATACCCATGTGCTCGGGGTTCCTATGGGGTTTAAATAAAATAAACACACACAAAATATACAAAATCATAAATAAAGTTTATAGATACAATAATAATTTAAAATATATAAACAACCCATGATCCAATTAAAATCATACATCCAAGATATTCAAGTATAACACATAGTGATTTTGATTGAAATTAAATTGAGGGAAATACATTTTTTTGATTCGGTACCAACAGAGCCTTATAATTTATTTTATAAATCCAGTCAAAAATGTATTTAAAAACTTGATTTTGGTATTGTAATTGAAAACTAAGCATTTTGTTGCATTTTTATATTCACAAACAATTACACATATATACATAGGTCCCCTAGTGCACAAATTAACACACTCTCAGGTTAATTGGTATACCAAAAAAACAAATATATATATATATATACACATGTGTGTATCTATGTTTGCATGTACATATTTATAACCATTTATAATAGAATAGTGATAAAAATATAAAAAAATTAATAAACCTCAAATATTATATACATCCAATTTTTGAAAAAAAAATCATTTAGTGGGGGTTGCATGAAATTAAACTAAATACTGAGTAATAAAATAAGAATAAATTAAAATTTTATTTTTTGAAATCCAAAATATCTTTTATAACATAGAAACCAACAGTTAAAAATAATTTGGGTGACTCATGGAGCAGTTGGTGTGAAATGTAGTTTCCAGGTAATTTTAAATCATACATTTATAAATATAAGTTCATCATGTTTGGAAACCAAGTAAAACATGATTTACCTCTAAAAAGGATAACATATATAATTAATATTATTAACATATACAGAAAGCATAGATTTAAAGAACATATAGTAATGTTTTCAAGAAGTTAAATCCTTAAAAATGGTTCAATCTACCTTCAACTCAATACTTAAAATAGCCTACATCCAAAACCTTGAACATGTGTTAAAGTAGACATGTAATAGACATCTCACACCTTATGAAACCAATACCTGGAATAAATCAGAGTCTGAACCCACCTTGTTTTTCATCCACTCAATCATATAGAAAGTTGATAGGGAAGTAATATGGACAAGTAATAGTAAAGGTGAGGAAGAGGATATGAATATCTTGTTCATACAAAATCTCCTTGAAATCATAATGGAATGGGGTAAATGTTTCATGGGAGGGGATCATGTGAGGATTATACACCACTAGGTTTTGCATCATTTACGATGGAGAGGGGGCACTGATTGAGGGGAAATATGATATCATGGTAATATTTATAAATTGGAAATTTTTTAACCAAGGAAAGATTCACATGGCTTGGTCGTATGTTTTTTCAAACCATGTTCCAATCATGCAAGCGGTAATGGAAACATGATGAACACCTATACGGTTAGGAAGCATGGTTGGTGAAATATGTTATAACCATGTGAATCATATCTACTAAACTTCATACCCATTTTTCATGGATATCACAAGGTCGGTCCATACATACACTCAAACCATGTGATATTCAAACAAACATAAAGATTTCACAGATTCCAAAATAAAAAGGCTTGACCCCTAAGATTAAAAAAATAAAATAAATAAATAAAATTTCAACAGTGTGGATGTGAAAATTATCCCTAATATAACTTTCTAGACCCATGAAAAGAATCCAAAATTATAGTGGATGGTTCTGAGTTCAAAACATAAGAATGATTATAACATCCCTTTTAGATTAGAATGATAGATGATGTGAAACTAAGAAATCACAATCCATAGCTCCAAGAATAAGGTCTCTAGGAGGACTAGAGAAATAATTTCAATGGAAAGAATAGAAAATTGAGAATCATAAGAGGTATCCCCATTATATAATTTTTCCACATATCATAGTGGGACAAACAAATATGACTTTAAAATAAACAACAAAAAATCACTTACCCACACCAAAAAATAAAATTCAACAATTATCATGAATCTTAATATCTTATCTATAACCCAATAAGGGTGGAATAATTCTCTCTAAAATAAAATAGTGCATAAATAACACAAAGAAACCCAAAAATCAAGAACCTATAAAGGATAAAAGGGGTAAGAAATGGGGCATTGAATATAAGTATACTAAAAGAAACCACAAAAATTTGATATTACATAAGAACAATCACTAAATTCTAATGACATATAAAGTAGAAGTAGTCTCAAGAAGCCAAACACACTCCACTTAAACTAAAGAATAAAAATAAATTCCACATTTAATGAATATGATTAGGAAAAAATAAGTATGAAATAAAGAGTGGTATAATTGGGTCCCTTAATTAAAAATATCCCATGACAAGATCAAATGGTTTCAAGTATCAAGCAAAGGAAGCATAACCTAGGACCTACTTCTGGGACACCAACTCCTAATAAACCCAATCGATTAATCAATATAAAACCTATCCAAATCACCCCAAACTCTCACCAAATAATCCCCACAATAAATGAAGGATACAATAATCCCTAATTCATGATCTTAAAAAATAAAATGATCAGTAAAAGATGTAGTGAACCCTAATGAATAGTCAATAGGGTACACACAGATACAAAACAATAATAATTTACTAAAACACCATAACCAAATAAAAAGCTATAATCAAAAACATAAAAAAAAATATCAATTACTAGTTCCCAAAACTCAAATTCAACTAGAAAATATAAGGAGATAAACCAAAGACTGACCATCGACCCTTTGTTAATATTTTTCAAGGGTATAATGAAATTACATGAAATATAAACCCAATAATTTATGCATCCTAAATTCAACTCAAGTAGTTTCAATAAAATGTATAAATAAAATCCAAAAATAGAACTCAAAATATAGAATACCTTTTTCAAAATATCATTGGTTTCCCCTTTAAAATCTTCAAAATATAATTTGAATGATCAAACCTCATATTTCAAAGTAAACAATTTGTGAATAAATTTCATCACCTGTTTAAATATTTTTTAAATTTCAATTTTAAAAGAAAACAAAAAATTTAAATTTACAAATACAATATGTAAAAAATCCACTATATTTAAAAATTTGAAATTCTCCTTCAACTATTTTCAATATTTAAATGTTTTATTAAAAAAATATTTAAAATCACTAGTTTAATACTAAATTAATTTTATAGATTAAAAGTACCCCGTTATATTTTAAATCATGTTTATTCAAGTTTCGATTATTTTAAATCATGATTACCATTAAGAAAACATAGAAAAAATTTATGAAAATTATTTTCTATCACAAAACCCATTTAATATATTAAAATTTATTTTTAACCACTATAAAAAATCCAATGTGCAAGCCTCCATTTTAAAATCATAAAATTTTCCTCAAAAACCATCGTAAAATCCAAAAATATTTTTTCATCAAACATTTAATAAAATCACAATTAATTAACATCACAAGATTTATGGCCAACAAAAAAGAGACCAGTGATCATTCATGAATTATCCACATGAATTCGTAGACCATGTTCCAAACACACAACCATCATGTAGGGTTGTATATAACCATGTATATGGGATCAACATGGGTTACCAAGCCATAAAATCTCATCATGTAAAACGAAATCAACTAGTATTTTAGTCCCAACATAGAATAAATCACAAAAAAAACACACGAGGTTTGTGAAATAGTCAATTCAATCGAAAAAAATAGAAACAATAAAAATCAAAAGCTCAAAATAAAAATTCAAATCATAACATCAAGTCAAAAATTGTTTTCTTTTCATGATTAGTGGTGATCAAGAATAAAATAGTGACCTACCTTCCATGCCCAGACAATCCTATAACCATATAAAAAATATCCCAAATAATAAGCGATGCTAAAAAATCAAGGCCCCCTAAAGACCCTAATCTTATACTAACATGTTTCATAAACCATCACGTGTCGTACCTTAATCGGATGCCTAACCTATCCCACTATATCCCCAAGGAAGTCCTTAGATCTCTATAGGGTTGATTCAAGTACCAATTCATTAGATAAAACTAAGTAGTAATGATTTCACCAAATAAATATAATTAAGTTAATATAAATTTAAAAAAACCCGCATGAACCGTTCATAATTATAATGTCCATTACAGAAAAAAATATATATCATTGAATAAAATAAAAAATAGATAAATACCTACACTCACCCCAAACTCCCTCACCTATAAAAAACTTATACCATAAGATACAAGGGATAGCATCATAAAGGACAAATTAATTTATAAGTATTGGGAAAAAAGATATATAAATGATACCTATATTATATTTTTAATATAAAAAAATAATATGAAAAATTATTGAATCCTAGAAATCATTCAAAGAATCATTCATCATATATAGGGGAATGGAAAAGAAATAATGGGTGAGATCAGATTCTCAGTACGGGTTATATATAGTTGAAGCAACAATGAATAAATAAAATATAATCTATATGGAAAAGTAGATAATAAAAACACATTCCATATAATCTTCAACATGAGTTTCAATTATATCCATGACTAATATGAACATAGAAATCACATGGATAATGGAAAATAAATTCTCAATAAATGAAAAGTATAACTGTATAAATTCATTATCTTTCCATCTATGCCTCTTCCAAGATATCATAAACCTTGCAATCATGGTCTCAGCTAAGTCATTTTGAATAAATAGGTATGTGTAAACTAGATACTCATATAATATGAAATGCATGTTGTTTTGTCTAATGAGACCTATCAATATATCAAGGGTCTATATATAATCTGGAACCACCCATCAGTTTCAAATCCATTTTATTCCTCATATATAAAATTATCACTTTGATTAATTTTCAAAATTACATATAGATCAAAATTTGTTAATAAGGAATTAATAATATAAAATATTTCACCAGTCGATGAAATATATTTCTTAATAATATTTTTTCAACTAAAATTTTATATTAAAATATTATATGGTTCATGTAATATAAAATTAGAGTAAATCACAACATATAAATAAATGATACTTAGAATATGGACATTGAGAAGAAAATAATATCCAAAAAAATGATATAAAGTGATAAGAAATATGATTATAATAATTTTAATAACACAAAAACATGAATCCATAAAGGATGAAAAAAGAAAATAAATTCACTCTAAATGATTTTTTAATATAAAAATATATCTTTTTATAAATAAAAAATAAAATATAATCAAAAAATTAAAAAAAATTATTTGCGACATTATGTAAGAATAAAGTTAAAAATAAATATAAATTTTTTTCCCTTCTATTATGAAAATAATACCCTTTTCTATTAGAATAAAAAATTATAGAAAACTATTTTCTTTGAAGAACCATAGAAACTTTTAAAGGGAGATAAACATAGAATAATGGGGGTGGGCAATGTTGTTCATGTTGTATATATTGAATAAAATTCTTTTACATTTTTATAAATAATATCAAAAATAAAATTTTCAAAAAATCATTAGAATATAACATATTTGTTAATTTTGAATCAAGTAAAAGTTATTTGAAAATTACTTCAAATATTCATTAGTGTATAAATAAGAACATTCTTGAAACATTTAAAAGAACCATGACATGGAAGAAAAATTGTAGGATGGAAAATTTTAAAAGGTGATTTTTAAAAGTGAGTAACTTAATTGTAAATTACATATTGATTATTGATACAAAAATATAATAAGTATAATATAAAAATGTAAATACAAAAATATAAAGGTAAGTGTGAACATAAAAAATCTTGATACAAAATGAGATTTAACAAAAATTTCTTACATCTGGCCTCTACTTAGTCCTATGTTTTTTATTCTCCTATATAATTAGCTTAAATTTATTAAACACTTTATTGTGAAATTTCTTAATCTATATTCCATTTTTAATTTTATTTTACAAACATATTAAATCTATTCATTTAATAATTATTACATATGTTGACTGCCTAAGGTTGTTCGGTCAATTTCTCAAAAATTACTTTGGTATATTGTATACGGATAAAGTTATTATGAAATGGTTCCATTATAAAAAAATGTTAATAATTTAATTAATATAATTTTTTTCCATTATATACTATTTTATAATTATATAATCGTGGTGGTAATAAAAAATAATCACATCGCTTCATAGAGGTGGTATCCCACACAGGCATCAGAGTGGCATTATCGTTGTCCAACGAATGGAAGGGTAAAAAGGAAGATGATATCATATATTTTTAGAATAATAATTATGTTATAAAAATCATATATATTTATTAATTACATATTTATAATCATTCAAGTAAAACAGTGATGAAAAATAAAGTACCCCACTATGTGGTAAAGGTATGTTGTACATGCGCATGAGAGTTGTTTTCATTTAAAAATTGATGGAAAGGAAATAGAAAAGGGATATAACGTTGATATAAAAATATATTTTGTGGTTTATATACTGATAAAATTATGTTAATTTGGTTATTGAATATTTTTATGAGGATTTATATTAGAGGAACTTGAAAAATATTGATAAGAATATATACCTCTTCTTTTGGTCATCTTTTTTGGATTACACTGTATACCTTATTGGAACATTATTTTGGTGATATTAGGACCTCTTACACAATTTTAGGAATGTTGAGAAAGTATTTTGGTGGTTATTTGTTGATCAAAGTGGTTAAATTTTTGTGAATTAGAGTATAGAGGGGTGGCCTTTTGTAAATAAGGTGGGTAGAAATCTTGTAAATACTTGAAATGAAATTATATATTATATGTCTGAATCTAGTAAAGTGGATCCAAATAGTAATAATTTAAAATGTTAAATGGATAAGCTCAAAATTTAATCAACTAATATAATTTATAGATTTCTTAGATCATTTTAACCCTTACTGTTTTATTTTAACCCCCTTTAAAACCATCATAACATTTACCATAGTAATAAATTTTTAACTTAGTTACTCTCAATTGTGAAAAAAATGAAATTCTACTATTTAAAAAATTTATAAATTTTGTTTTAAAATTTGGAAACCATTTTATAAAATTAAATTTCTATAACTTATATAAATTAATTTAAAAATAAACCCTTAAAATATATTAGAAATAATTTAAAGGAAAATGAATTTTTCAAGAAAAAGATGAATTCATTCCAACTATGTGGATATTAACCACCATTAGATGAATATATATTCATTTAATTGAATATATAATTTATAAATTTCCTTAAATTCCTTCATATATAGAGATAATTTTTATTTAACAATTCATTCCGCACTAAATATAGTTTTCTAAAAAAATAACTTTTACTTTTATATGATTTAATCCTTATTTTTACTATTTGATAATAAATGTGTTATTATTTGTATTTTTTATAACACATTATAATAAAAAATAAAATTAATTAAATACAACTTTTTTATTTATTCATAAAAATTCATTTCATAGGAAAAAAATTCAAAAATCTATTCAAGGCTTATCTTGACATTTTACGTTTAAAAGCGATATTCATTCTATGAATTTAGAAAAAAAATCTATAAAACTAAAAAATATAATTTATATTATCATTTAATTATAATTATAAGTTCACTTAACATAATTAAATATTATGTATAACATTCTTCCCTCCTTCAAAAATTTTATCCCTGAAATTTTCATGGGTATCAATTCCTAACAAATTTGGATTTCTTCATGAGTACATTCTAATGTTCCAACATTGCCTCTATTATTTTATTATTAATCTAGAGTAACATCACAAACTGATTTAGTAGTATATGTAACACTTATTCTCGAGTTTAAACAATCAAGATATTCCCTTCATAGTGAGCTAAATTAGATTTTAATTATATTTCCTCATAGTTTAGAACTAATATAATATCCAGAATGTACTTCCTTGATAAAGAGATATGGAACACATCATAAAATTTAGAGAATCTATGTTTCATTTATAAATAGTGATTCAAAACTCCAATTGTTTATAGAATTTCTATAGTGTAGGTTTCGGGCGCAGCGGAAGCGCATTGGTGGGTTTTTCCCAACATTAATTTTAACGTTAAACAATGTCCAATCCGAGATTTGTCACAATATAAAACCCCGAATCTTCGGAATAGAATGAAGAATGAAAAGAAAAGAAGAGTCCTAAAACCCTTGATGAGGATCATCATATGTTGATTATAATTAATTTAATTAATTCATAAGAATTACCTCGATGGAATTCTTTCTTCATCGATGCTTCTGGTCATAATCCTGTGATCCGTCGTTGCGTCGTAGAATCCAAGTGCAGGATTCCTCTAGCAGTGATCCACACGTGCTCCACATTTCTCCAGACGTCGCTGAAGGGAACTCCGGGTGCTAGCGCGGAAGATCCATCGCTTGTGATGTCCGTCTTCGGTCACCTTGATCCGGTGGAGGATCTTGCTTTCGTAACTTAAAAGCATTCTTGGTGGAAAGGGAATTCTCTCTTGGATTGAGAGTATTTCCAATCCATTGTGCACAACCAAAAATTGCTAACCCTCATGAGAATAATGTAATTGGGATTTATAATACTTAGAATAATAAAATGAATTAATTTCCCAAAAGCATTTAATTATTTTATTTAATTCTTAGTAATACCCCATGTCTTAATAATGACAGTTGACCATCATTATTACTTGACATGAATCCAATGTATCACATTTAATATCATTTAATTAAATAAATAATATTTTCTCACGAATCCCGAAAAAACAAACTACATGACGTGTATGTATAGACATACACAGTGTGTACTTTTATTTTTCCAGTTTTATTTATTTTCCTCCACCTCATTTATTAGACCTTGAGTAATGGCTATTTATTTCTTAAATAAATGTAACTACATTACTTGCTAATAAATATATATTATTTTTCCCACAATATATTCTCTTGAACAACTAGTGTAGAAATAAATGCGATTAGACATCCTTGAATAATTATTAAACCAAAATTAGGAATAATCTTTATTCAACTTGTTAAATTAATATTTAACTGAGATACATGGACACACATAGTGTGTGACCCTCTAGGCCCCTTTCTTAGTGGCATTAGGCGGATCCTGCCTAAATTCCAAGGTTAGTGTCTAACAACATGCCAAGGCACCCATAGAGAAAGAAGTTAACACTGCAATGATGTGTCACCTCCTATGAATGCTTACCGTGTAATATAATCCCTTTGGCTCGTTATCTCAAATAAAGCGGGTTGCATGCTAGTGCCATCAACCCATGTGCTCGATTATTCTTTCTTTGACTTCCCGTAATTGAACTCTCTCATACCTTACCATGGACATGGATTTATGTAGGCTATATCAATTCCATCAAAGGGCCTGAGATATCTACTTCTATTATGGAACAGAACTGACAAATCCTTTCTCGCATTATCTATTAATGCAGTACTACTCATGACGCACCCAACGTATCCTACCTCGCTACGAACTGTGTTTCGTCACAGTTTTATTCAATACATCTAAGTGCGCAAGTTGTAATACCCATTAATAATAATCTTAAAGTCTAAGGACCAATACACACGTCTGCAGATAGGAACATCCAATGAAACTATGAAATGTGGATTTCCTACTGGCGGGTCTCGTTCTCATAATATTCTCCTGGATATTACCAAGGGTGGACACCATGAGAAGGTGCCTCAAAGTTTTATGAGTCCTCACCCCTAATGACCTATATTATTTGTGCCCCTCAAATAATATCATCCGGACATAGAACATACTTTCAAGAATAGTGTTATGGCACTTATGGGTTCTCATCATAGCAGGGATCCGCTATGACCCTTTAATGCAACAGCTATCCTTAGGACATTATCACATGCATTGTCACACAGAAGAACAAGCAAGATGTGATAAGGCTTTTATTAATGAAAAAAGTACAAAGTAGTTGGTTCTAGACCACCAACTCCAACAGACTCCCACTTGGACTAGATCCAACTACTAACAACCTTTAACCCGCTATCTCTAACATGATATTCATGCTTATGCTGAGATAGGCCATTAGTCATGGGGTCCGTCATGTTCTCTTCCTTGGACACTCTTCTCACTGCAACTTCACCCCTCTAATAGAAATCCTTCAAGAGGTGGTACTTACGAAGTATGTGCTTTGTCCATTGATGTGACCTTAGTTCTTTTTCAAGAGCCACCACTGCAGTATTATCACAATACAATGTAATGGGATCTTTACTGCTAGGAACCACATCAAGCTCCAGGACAAAGTTCCGAATCCAGAAAGCTTCCTTGGGTGCATCAGAAGCTGCTATATATTCGGACTCCACTGTAGAATCGGCAAAAACTGGCTGCTTTAAACTCTTCCAGCTCACAGCTCCTCCATTGAGACAGAAAACATATCCAGATTGTGACTTCAAATCATTCTGATCTGTCTAAAAACCAGCATCAGCATACCCTCTGATTACAAGCTCCTCGTCTACTCCATACACCAGGAACATATCCTTAGTTCTTCTCAGATACTTAAGGATAGTCTTAACAGCAGTCCAATGTTGTTCCCCTGGATCTGCTTGTTATCTTCCTACCATGCTCAGTGCATAGGCAACATCAAGCCTGGTACATAACATGGCATACATGATGTATCCTATTGCCGAGGCGTATGGGATCTTGCTCATCCTATCTTTCTCTTGTTGTGTATGAGGACACATTTTCTTAGAAAGATGTAAGCCATGGGACACTGGAACCAATCATCTCTTGGATTGTTTCATACTAAATCTATTTAGTATCTGGTCAATTTATGTACCCTGACTTAGTCCAAGCAGCCTCTTAGATCTATCACGAATGATCTTGATCCCTAGAATGTAGGCTACTTCTCCCAAGTCCTTCATGGAGAAACACTTGTTCAACCAGTCCTTAACTAACTGTAAGGTCGGTACGTCATTTCCAATAAGAAATATTTCATCAACATATACTACTAGGATAATGACCACATTCCCATTAAACCGCTTATAAACACATGGATCACATTCGTTCTTAATGAAACCAAATTCTTTTATAGCTTCATCAAATCGAATGTTCCATGACCTGGATGCTTGCTTCAATCCATAAATGGATTTTTGCAACTTGAAAACCCATTTGGCTTCACCAGGTGTCACAAACCCTTCTGGTTGTGTCATATAGACATCTTTATGAAGGTTCCCGTTAAGGAAAGCCGTTTTGACATCCATCTGCAAAATCTCGTAGTCATGGTAAGATTCTATGGAAAGTATGATTCTTATGGATTTAAACATAGCAACTGGTGATAAGGTTTCGTCATAGTAAATTCCTTAACGCTGTCTGAATCCTTTAGCCACTAGCCTTGCTTTATAGGTGCTAACTTGACCTTCCATTTCTAGCTTTCTCTTGAATATCCATTTGCATCCAACAGGCTTTACATCAACTGGCTCATTGACCAGAACCCAAACATGGTTCTGATACATGGAATCTATCTCAGAATTCATAGCCTCTAGACATCTTGTAGCTTCTGAGATTTCTACTGATTCCTTGTAGGAGAGAGGTTCATCATTGTCCAACAATAATGATTCACCATCCTCGGTGACTAGGAAACCAAATCTCTCTGTTTCCCTTACCTCTCTTGAGCTCCTACGCAGTATTTGTGTTTCTAGAACCTCTTCCATGGGGACCTGTGGATCATTTCCTTTATCAACTCTTGTGTATCTTGAGCATCAACTTTGTCGAAGTCAATCTTGATCTCACTATCCTTCTTGAGTATGTGCTCCCTCTCAAGAAAGACGGCTTGTCTGGTGACAATCACTTTCTTGTCTTGAGGGTTATATAGGTAATATCCTTTCGTTTCCTTAGGATATCCTATAAAGATACACTTAGTGCTCCGGGGTGCTAGTTTGTTTCCTGATAAGGCCTTAACAAATGCCTCACATCCCCATACACGTGTATGCGACAAAATGGTTTTCTTTCCATTCCATAACTCGAAGGGAATTCCATTTTCCACCTTAGTTGGTACTCGGTTTAATGTGTATGCTGCAGTTTGTAATGCATATCCCCAAAAGGATAATGGAAGATCTTCATGACTCATCATCAACCTCACCATGTCTAACAAGGTGTGGTTCCTCCTTCACTAACACCATTCCACTGTGGAGTATAAGGAGGAGTGAGATGAGATAGAATCCCAGACTCCCGTAGAAGATCGTTGAACTCCTGGTTCAGATATTCTCCACCTAGATCCGATCGAAGCTTCTTTATCTTCTTACTAAGCTGATTCTCTACTTCATTATTGAATTCCTTAAATTTCTATAAGGCTTCTTACTTATATCTCATTAAGAAGACAAATTCGTATCTACTCAAATCATCAGTAAAAGTAATGAAGTAAGAATATCCACCTCTAGATTCTACTAGAAATGGTCCACATACATCCGTGTGTACCAATCCTAGAAGCTCTCTGGACCTTTCACCCTTTCCACCAAAAGGCGGCTTGGTCATTTTACCTTGTAAACAAGAGTGACATCTATCAAGTGGTTTCATCTCAGTAAAGTCTAAATACCCATCTTGACAGAGCTTTGTCAAGCGCTTCTCGTTTACATGACCAAGGCGGTGATGCCACAATTGGGTGATGTATGAGTCATGTGAGTTTGTTTCATTATCGATTTCCAACACATGGTTTTCATAATTTAATACATACAAACCATTATTCAAATGTTCCATACCATAACATATGTTGTTCTTATAAAAGAAACAACCCTTATTTCCAAACTAGAAAACAAATCCATCCATATCCAAACAAGATACCGAAATTATGTTCTTGGTAACACTAGGCACAAAATAATAGTTATGTAAAACCAAAATCATCCCAGTCGGCAATGAGAGGTGGTAGTCTCCAATATCCAACGCAGCTAGCCTTGCGCCATTGGCAGCTCGAAGATCCACCTCTCCTCTGGCGATCTTTCTAAATCTACTTGGTTCCTCCATTTGAATACAGATGTGAGCCCCATAAGCTGTATCTAATACCCAATGCTTAGAAATAGAAAGATTTCACTCGATAATGAATACACCTTTAGCATCCCCACGCTTCTGGGTGCAGTTCCTCTTCCAGTGGCCCTGCTTGCCACATGCAAAACTCACTGCCTCCCATTCCTTTCCCTGCCTCTGGATCTTCCCCTTCTTGGTGGGATGGTGCTCGGGGGCTTCATGCCGTTTATAAGTCTTTGGCCCTTTTTTCTTGTCCTTCCTTTTCTTGTTCACCATAAGGACCACGGGTTTTTCATGCCCCATGTCCTTATCTACTTGGAGAATCAAGGTCAGAAGCTCTGATAGACTCTTCTCATTGCCGCTCATATTATAGTTTACAATGAAGCTAGAGAAGGTCTTGGGTAGTGATGATAGTATGAGATCTGTATGCAACTCATCTAAGAATTTAATCCCTAAGATGTTCAGGCATTCAATGTAGCCAATAAGCTTGACTACATGAGGCCCAGCTAGCGCAGACTCTCCAAGCTTCATGTTGAACAAGGAATTGGAGATCTCATACCTCTCCTGTCTCACCTTCTCTTGGTTGAGATCCTTTAGGTGAGACATCATGCTATATGCGTCCATGTTTTCATGTTGCTTCAAAATCTCATTAGACATGGCTGATAGCATGAAACATTGGACATCTGTGGAATCATCCATGTGTTTCATATAGAGAGACAATTCCTCATCACTGGCCTCTTTCCCAGGCGCAACTGGAATAGGCTCTTCCAGCACATACAATTTCCTTTCGTGGCGAAGGACGACACGTAAACGCCTCTGCCACTCTTGGAAATTGGTGCTGGTGAGAATGTTTTCCTTCTTGAGTATGGTGCGCAATGATATTTTTGACGTTATTTTATTTCCATTTCTATAAATTAAGATGAGAAAAGGTTTAGTACTTTATTAAAAAAATTGTGACAAATAAATAAATTAATACTTATTCGTCTCCCACTATTTTATCGAAATACAATAGCTCTCACCATTGACTTCAGAATATTCTGTTACCTGAATATTATAGTGTCAAGGATCCATATTGCCCTTTGCATTACCCCAACTAGGGTTTTTCAAGCAACTTCAAGGGTTTTAGGTAGGCATTCCAAATTCCAACTACATTAACTCACATCTCCTTGATCTGCTGAGTGGACTCCCCAATCCTGAAATCCTTTTATTTTGGATTTCCTCAACCTTTGCCTCTTGGTCAAACCAAGTCCTGTTGTGGTAGTCAACCCTTGATGTGAACCAAGTCAAGTCAACCCAAAACCTTGAATTATAATTCCCCGAAAATTGAAAGCACCCCAACTAGGGTTGGTAAAGCACTTTGAACTATGGTTCGATTCTAACCAAAGATTATAGAATGATATACCGACATAATATTTCTTTTGAGGGATTTTATCTTTATACGTAAATTTCCATTTAATTATCTTTGATTACATGCTTGTAAATATTAAGTGGGATATACTTAAGTAATTAACCATTTCTAAGATAATATTTACGTATAAGCCGGTTGTATTTTAGTTCCATCTTGCATGCTGGTTTAATTCATTAATTGTGTGATCGTGACAACACACCCACAATAAATAAACCATGCAACTGATAGAAATAAAATAAATGGTATGATCATGAGATTTTCTATTGGTTAGTTTATCTAGCGGTTGATAAACTAACCCAAGACCTAGTGGAGAAACACCTTCAACCTTGTGGGTTCGTGTTTACAACTTTCCACCTGTCCACCTTTGTATCTCCTTGGATTTTTTTCACCTCGGCTCCTGACTTGAGCCGCCTCCACTAGCTTGGGAGCTCCATCCATTACATATGCATTTATCTCACACGTAGGTGAGGGGTAAATAGGGGTTTTTACATAAAAGAATCCTTGGGTGCGCAGGCCCTACATATTAATGAAGAGATGGCTCGCAGGCCAACAAATTTAATTTAAATAAATAAATTAAAATAAACCATTCACATAAAAAGGTCTCGGTATAGCTCATGATCATCTATACATGAAAAAATATTTATGCATAAATAAAACTAGCATTCAATTCTTTAATCTTTCTTGTTTAAGATAAATCATGCTCGAATTAATTAATTATCTTTAATCAATCCTTTTATCTTAAACACTTTTCTAAACTTCCTTGAGATTCTCATCCATCATAATTTTGAACAAATAAATTCCTTTAAAATTATCCTTGTACGTAACTTGTACCTTGGAGGCAACCCAGTGAATTCTCGTTCATTACGCAGATGTTAAATTAAACTCACATATATATAAAACACCTATCACGTGTTGTGCCTCAGCTTTACGCCTTCACTATAGTACACGTCTCAAGGGTTTGTATAATATAATAATTAAATTTTAATAAATCTGCATAATTTAGGTGAGTACACGATGTGTAGTTCCGACTACATGGTGTGTACTTTTCTTCACTGTCCATCTGAATTACACGCCCGGGGACATGGTGAGTTAATGTACTTCGGAAATTTTCGGAGTACACGGCGTGTTCAGTGGACACACGCCATGTAGTATCCGCGTTACACGGTTTTCATCCAGGAAAGCCGTGTACGGGGTACACGGCCCAACCCGAACCCGAAGGTACTACACGCCGTGTTCAGTTGGACCACACGGCGCGTATTCCGGAAACCGTGTGCCACCTGTTTCCAGTCAACACACAGTGTCATAAATGACATCAATACACGGCCTGATTTGGCGGATCGGTCAGTGCATTGAACCTAGACTACACGGCGTGTACTTCCGAATACAAGCTGTGTATTCAGGTGTTGTACGGCCAGAAACGTTTGGCTCCTCCGGATGAGTTCCTCTATTTTATTTTAATTAAAATTAAAAGAAAAATTCATTTCTATGAGGTGAACGAGAAATGAGGGAGGAGGAACGGATCTCGATAATCAGATTTCCAGAACGATTAAACATGAATTGAAATAACTAAATTATTAAATTCGTAAATCACCTACGAAAAACAAAATAATTATAATCAACGATATGACCCCTCTGATACCACTTGTAGGTTCCGGGTGTAGCGGAAGCACATTGGTGGGTTTTTACCAACATTAATTTTAACGTTAAACAACAATATGACCCCTCTAATATAGAATGCATGTTGTTTTTTCTAATGAGACCTATCAATATATCAAGGGGCTATCTATAATCTGGACCCACCCATCACTTTCAAATCCATTTTATTCCTCATATATAAAATTATCACTTTGATTAATTTTCAAAATTACATATAGATCAAAATTTGTTCATAATGAATTAATAATATAAAATATTTCACCCGTCGATGAAATATATTTCTTAATAATATTTTTTCAACTAAAATTTTATATTAAAATATTAAATGGTTAATGTAATATCAAATTAGAGTAAATCACAACATATAAATCCATGATACTTAGAATATGGACATGGAGAAGAAAATAATATCCAAACAAATGATATAAAGTGATAAGAAATATGATTATAATAATTTTAATAACACAAAAACATGAATCCATAAAGGATGAAAAAAGAAAATAAATTTACTCTAAATGATGTTTTACTAGAAAAATAAATCTTTTTATAAAAAAAATAAAATATAATCAAAAAATTAAAAAAATTATTTGCGACATTATGTATGAATAAAGTTAAAAATAAATATAAATTGTTTTCCTTCTATTATGAAAATAATACACTTTTCTATTAGAATAAAAAATTATAGAAAACTATTTTCTTTGAAGAACCATAGAAACTTTTAAAGGGAGATAAACATAGAATAATGGGGGTGGGCAATGTTGTTCACGTTGTATATATTGAATAAAATTCTTTTAAACTTTTATAAATAATATCAAAAATAAAATTTTCAAAAAATCATTAGAAGATAACTTATTAGTTAATTTTGAATCAAGTAAAAGTTATTTGAAAATGACTTCAAATATTCATTAGTGTATAAATAACAACATTCTTGAAACATTTAAAAGAACCTTGACATGGAAGAAAAATTGTAGGATGGACAATTTTAAAAGGTGATTTTTAAAAGTGAGTAACTTAATTGTAAATTACATATCGATTATTGATAAAAAAATATAATGAGTATAATATAAAAATATAAACACAAAAATATAAAGGTAATTGTGAACATAAAAAATCTTGATACAAAATGATATTTAACAAAATTTTCTTACATCTGGCCTCTACTTAGTCTTATGTTTTTTATTCTCCTATATAATTAGCTTAAATTTATTAAACACTTTATTGTGAAATTTATTAATCTATATTCCATTTTTAATTTTATTTTACAATCATATTAAATCCATTCATTTAATAATTATTACATATGTTGACTACCTAAGGTTGTTCGGTCAATTTCTCTAAAATTACGTTGGTATATTGTATACGGTTAAAGTTGTTATGAAATGGTTACATTATAAAAAAATGTTAACAATTTAATTAATTTAATTTTTATCCATTATATACTATTTTATAATTATCTATTCATGGTGGTAATAAAAAATAATCACATCGCTTCATAGAGGTGGTATCCCACACAAGCATCAGAGTGGCATTATCGTTCTCCAACGAATGGAAGGGTAAAAAGGAAGATGATATCATATATTTTTAGAATAATAATTATGTTATAAAAATCATATATATTTATTAATTACATATTTATAATCATTCAAGTAAAGTAGTGATGAAAAATAAAGTACACCACTATGTGGTAAAGGTAGGTTGTACATGCGCATGAGAGTTGTTTTCATTTAAAAATGGATGGAAAGGAAATAGAAACGGGATATAACGTTGATATAAAAATATATTTTGTGGTTTATATACTGATAAAATTATGTTAATTTGGTTATTTAATATTTTTATGAGGCTTTATATTAGAGGAACTTGAAAAATATTGATAAGAATATATACCTCTTCTTTTGGTCATCTTTTTTGGATTACACCGTATACCTTATTGGAACATTATTTTGGGTATATTAGGACCTCTGAGACAATGTTAAGAATGTTTAGAAAGTATTTTTTGTGGTTATTTGTTGATCTAAGTGGTTAATGTTTTGTGAATTAGAGTATAGAGGGGTGGCCTTTTGTAAATAAGGTGGGTAGAAATCTTGTAAATACATGAATTGAAATTATATATTATACGTCTAACTCTAGTAAAGTGGATCCAAAAAATAATAATTTAAAATGTTAAATGGATAAGCTCAAAATTTAATCAACTAATATAATTTAGAGATTTTTTTGATCATTTTAACCCTTACCGTTTTATTTTAACCCCCTTTAAAACCATCATAACATTTACCATTGTAATAAATTTTTAACTTAGTTACTCTCAATTGTGAAAAAAATGAAATTCTCCTATTTAAAAAATTTATAAATTTTTTTTTAAAATTTGGAAACCATTTTATAAAATTAAATTTCTATAACTTATATTAATTAATTTCAAAATTAACCCTTAAAATATATTAGAAATAAATTAAAGGAAAATGAATTTTTCAAGAAAAAGTTGAATTCATTCCAACTATGTGGATATTAACCACCATTAGATGAATATATATTCATTTAATTGAATATATAATTTAAAAATTTCCTTAAACTCATTCATATATAGAGATAATTTTTATTTAACAATTCATTCTGCACTAAATATAGTTTTCTAAAAAATAACTTTTAATTTTACATGATTTAATCCTTGTTTTTACTATTTGATAATCAATGTGTTATTATTTATATTTTTTCTAACACATTATAATAAAAAATGAAATAAATTAAATACAACTTTGTTATTTATTCATAAAAATTCATTTCATAGGAAAAAAAATTCAAAAATCTATTCAAGGCTTATCTTGACATTTTAAGTTTAAAATCGATATTCATTCTATGAATTTTGAAAAAAAAATCTATATAACTAAAAAATATAATTTATATTATCATTTAATTATAATTATAAGTTCACTTAACATAATTAAATATTAGGTGTAACATTCTTCCCTATTTCAAAAGTTTTATCTTTGAAATTTTCATGGGTATCAATTCCTAACAAATTTCGATTTCTTCATCAGTACATTCTAATGTTCCCACATTGCCTCTATTATTTTATTATTAATCTAGAGTAACATTACAAACTGATTTAGTAGTATATGTAACACTTTTTCTCGTGTTTAAACAATCCAGATATTCCCTTCATAGTAAGCTAAATTAGGTTTTAATTATATTTCCTCATAAGTTAGAACTAATATAATATCCAGAATGTACTTCCTTGATAAAGAGATATAGAACACATCATGAAATTTAGAGAATCTATGTTTCATTTCTAAATAGTAATTCAAAACTCCAATTGTTTATAGAATTTTAATAGTGTAGGTTCTGGGCGCAGCGGAAACGCATTGGTGGGTTTTGCCTAACTTTAATTTTAACGTTAAACAATGTTCAATACGAGATTCGTCACGATATAAAACACTGAATCTTCAGAATAGAACGAAGAACGAAAAGAAAAGAAGATTCTCGGAACCCTTGAGGAGGATCATCATATGTTGATTATAATTAATTTAATTAATTCATAAGAATTACCTCGATGGAATTATTTCTTCGTTGATGCCTCCGATCACAATCCTGTGATCCGTCGTTGCGTCGTAGAATCCAAGTGCAGGATTCCTCTAGCGGTGATCCACACGTGCTCCACGTATCTCCGGATTTCACCGGAGGGAACTCCGGGTGCTAGCGCGAAAGATCCTTTGCTTGCGATGTCCGTTTTCGATCGCCTTGATCCGGTGGAGGATCTTGCTTTCGTAACTTGAAAGCGTTCTTGGTGGAAAGGGAATTCTCTCTTGGATTGAGAGTATTTCCAATCCGTTGTGCACAACCAAAAATGGCTAACCCTCATGAGAATAATGTAATTATGATTTATAATACATAGAATAATAAAATGAATTAATTTCCCAAAAGAATTTAATTATTTTATTTAATTCTTAGTAATACCCCATGTCTTAATAATGACAGTTGACCATCATTATTACTTGACATGAATCCAATGTATCACATTTAATATCATTTAATTAAATAAATAATATTTTCTCATGAATCCTGAAAAAACAAACTACACGGCGTGTATGTATAAACATACACGGCGTGTACTTTTATTTTTCCAGTTTTATTTAATTTCCTCCACCTCATTTATTTGACCTTGAGTAATGGCTATTTATTTCTTAAATAAATGTAACTGCATTACTCGCTAATAAATATATATTATTTCACCCACAATATGTTCTATCGAACAACTAGTATAGAAATAAATTCGATTAGACATCCATGAATAATTATTAAAAAAATAGGGAACAATCTTTATTCAACTTGTTAAATTAATATTTAACTGAGATACATGGACACACATAGTGTGTGCCCCTCTAGGGCCCTTTCTCAGTGGAATTAGGTGGAGCCTGCCTAAAGTCCAAGGTTGGTGTCTAACAACACGCCAAGGAACCCATAGAGAAAGAAGTTAATGCCGCAATGACGTGTAACCTCCTATGAGCACTTACCATGTAATATAATCCCTTTGTCTCGATATCTCTAATAAAGCGGGTTGCATGCTAGTGACATCAACCCATGTGTTGGATTATTCTTTCTTTGACTTCCCGGAATTGAACTCTCTTATACCTTACCATGGCCATGGATTTATGTACGCTATATCAATTCCATCAAAGGGCCTGAGATATCTACTTCCGTTATGGAACAGAAGTGAAAAATCCTTTCTCGCATTATCTATTAATGTTGTACTACTCGTGACGCACCCAATGTATCCTACCTCGCGGCGAACAGTGTGTCATCACATTTTTCGTCAATATATCTAAGTGTGCGAGTTATAATACCCATTAATAATAATCTTAATGTCTAAGGACCAATACACACGTCCGCAGATAGTAACATCCAATGACACTATGAAATGTGGATTTCCTACTGGCGGCTCTCGTTCTCATAATATCCTCCTGGATTTTACCAAGGGCGCACACCATGAGAAGGTACCTCAAAGTTTTATGAGTCCTCACCCCTAATGACCTGTATTATTTTTGACCCTCAAATAATATCATCTGGTCATAGAACATACTTTCAATAATAGTGTTATGGCACTTCTGGGTTCTCATCATAGCAGGGATCCACTATGACCCTTTAATGAAACAGTTATCCTTAGGACATTATCACATGCATTGTCACACTGAAGAACAAGAAAGATGTGATAAGGCTTTTATTAATGAATAAAGTACAAAGTAGTTGGTTATAGACCACCAACTCCAAAAAATAGTCCTAGTGTACCTACGTCTTATTTTACCTTTCTTATCGAACCTCGTATCACCCTTCAATAGAGATACCATTGGGAAGACATAATCACTTTCTTGAAATTATAAATCCTTCCTTTAATTATTGGAATAGGTATTTTGTATACATTGATGTATAACTATATGAATCTAAATAGTAATCACTTTCACCATTACCTCTTTAATAAGTTCTGGGCCTAAAATTATCATTTCACTAATTTCATCCTAAAAATTTTGTGTACACCATCTTTTCCAGTACAAAACATCATATGGTGTCATTTAAATTCTTGAATGGAAGATATTATAATATTTTAATTCTTAGAAATGTAAATTATGTCCCCACATACCTTGATATTCAATTTATCATTACCTCAAAATATCTTCAAATGTTTTAATAGTTTTTTTAGATTGTTTGTTTGTTTGATGGTGATAAAAAGTAATCAAATGTATTTTAACGTCTAGAACCTTTTAAAGACCCTTATAGAATATCGATGTTAACTATAGATCATAATCATACATATTAAAAATATTTGTGACTTGAAGTCTCAAAATATTCAATAATATAATGTCTCATAAGGTGATCAAAGGGTACATCTTCCATTATTGTTAAGAAATGTTTACACTTGGTAAGGAAATCAATAATAACTCCTATGGAATCATTCTTCCAATGAGTATTTAAAAATATAGATAATATATAAATAGAAATATCACCGTATTTATACATAAAAATTAAGTAGATATTGCATGAATCCTTTTAGGATATTTTCTCTCAGCCTTTACCTATTTAAAATCCAAGAAACTTGATACATAGTCTACAATTTCCTATTCCATATTATCCCACCAAAAATGTTCCTTCAAATATTGATAAAGTTTTGGGGCTATGTGGGTGTATATAGATATTTAATCTATGATCCCCATCTAGTATTTCACTTTTTATCTCATGCATGTATCAAACATGTATCCCGTTTCAAAATTTAAATATATCATTTACATATACGAATTATACCAAATTCCCATCATTCATAGATTTTATTTCCTTTTGAATATTATTTTCATTGATATGATAACTTTTTATTTTATTAAATAAGGATGTTTTGGAAATAATTTGGAAGAGATGTTATTTTTTCCCTTCCTTAATGATTATCATGTACAAAATAAATAATTCTATAAATTTAAGATCTGTTTCAATACACTCTTTTTTCAAAATCCTATGATCGTTCTAACTAAATAAATCAGACACATTTTTTCCTTCTCAAGGTTATAGTGTATTTAGAAATTATAATTCTTGATAAGTTATAATCATAAAATTTTTCTAATGTTTATAAATTTCTATGTGAAGATATATTGAAAAAAAAAATTCATATATTTCACTATAAAGGTAATTCATCAAAATATTCAATGAAAAGATTATTGGATTAAACTCATGATCATGTTTTGTATGATTTAGTTCATAAATCTATAACTTCCTTGGTTAATATAAAACAAATATATAATTATTCATAAGTAAACATCTTTTTAACTTCTTCAATGCATGACTATATATCATAAACCTTATCTCTTCCTTATGTTCAATTCAATATCAATGCATTGACTAATATCTTCTTTAATGTTGCACCCCCAGTTTCCAGTAATTGAAATTTTATATATGTATCATAGGTATATATAATGACCCTTATATAAATTTTTATCAAACCTTGGAGGATTTTCTATTGGTGAAAATTTTTATCATGGTTATTAGAAAACATATAGCACCTCTAAGAAATCGGGAAATGGAAGATAGTGGGAACTGGGTAGGCACAAAACTTCCCCAAACTATATAGAATCCCATAACAACTTATAAACTTTGAAATAGTGTGAAATGAATGGTTCTTTCAAGGTTTTTATAAATTCGTGAGATAACTATATGAGGAGTTGGTTTAAGGCAGTTGGACCACACAGTTGACACACGGTTTTCCAATCTATGTGGCCTAACCATGTGGCATACAGTTGGCACTCACAAAATTGATAATATAATTCTATTAAATTACTTTAATACTTGGTTTAATATAATTATACCATAAATAATATTATTTTTCCTCCTAATGATTGAGATTCGATTCCTTTCGATCGGGGAGTAATTTTTTGGAAATTCAAAGCCATTTGGAGATCTAGATTTTCTAGTAAGTCTTCATTCTTGGCCATTGGTCTTAGTTATATTATTCTAATATTTCTTGAGACCTTAGTTCAAATACTTTATGGATATATCCTTGTTAATTTATGTTAATTTTGATGTATTATAGTTGGATATAGGGAAGGAAATGTGGTTCGTGTTCATATCTAGAGAATCGTTGTGTCGTTCTTTATTTTAACAAATGTTTGTAAGGTATGTGGCTTCTCTATTGACTCCACTTGTTTAAAACATCAAGGAAAAACATAAAATAAATATTTTTCATGAAATTATTGTGAAATGACAATGTGATTTTTTTTGTAAACCACTTAATTGGTGTTTTTTGGGAAATTTTGAAAATTGTTGGTTTTGTGAAAGATCCTCTTTTATGATAATTTTATAATGGTGATTATAAACTTTTTGGTTTTATTTTGGTATATGGTAATTTTTTATTTAAATGTTGTAAAGAACTAAATTTTTTATATATAATGATGTGTCTTGGGTTTCATTATATATTTTCGGTGTGAATTCATTTGTATTAGACGTGACCATGTTAAAGGGGCACGTTCTATTAGGGCACCAGGTATTTTTTACCTTGTGACTATTTGGTAGATCAATGAGAAAACATGCATGAGTATAGAACTACCACCTTGGAATGCATGTGTGGATGTGTGGAACATTGAAATGGGTATTCCAAATTGAATGATAATGGTTTTTAAAGAATTTTTTATTACTTTACCTGGAAAACAAATTGCATTTGATATAAAATATTTAAATTGTTTGAGTCAATTTTATAAAAATGTGCTGACATGTTTTGTCTTAGTGGTATCAGTTACAAATCTGTTCAATATATCCTACTATGTATAGACTATCCTCATACTTGGGAACTATTTTATATCTGAAGATTTCATCTATTGATACAAAGGTAAATGCAATGTATCTAAGTTCATTTGTGATGCTTCTTGACACTATGGGTGTGCCTTATCTGGTTGGAGCTTAGAATTGGTTAGGAGTAACTGGTTGGATGTATTTTCTTTATTGGGTTATGTTTCCTTTGATTACATTGGTTACATCATTTGTTATCCTCTTATAGTCTAATATGATTATTTTTTGGTTATGTTGAGTTATATTTTATAATCATGCATCATATAGAGGTTTTCTAGGTTATGTTATGCGTGGTTTGGATTCTTATATTTCAAATGTAAACTCGACCCCCAAATATTGATGACTCCCTTGGAATTTATTTCTAGCCTTTTATGTCATTGGTGGTCACCAAATCCTAGTAACTACCACCACTTCTTCTCAATGCAATAGATGTAGGGTAGAATGTTACAAATGGTGTCGGTTTGTTTGATCCTTGGGTATCAATTTTTTCAATCATAGAGTTGGAAGTTATATCAATATTGATATGTATATTTGTTGTTTTTGGATGTTATCAAGGAGATAGTATTTTCCAAAGTACAAATTTAGAGGATAAAAAGGCATAGATAACTTCTTTATGTCAGACCTCAAGTTACCAGGAGTTTGGGGTATTTTGAAAATGCTTAAAACAGTTTATTTTGGATAAACATGATTGTGGAACATGTTGAAATGGTAAATGGAAATAGATGAAACATTAGTTTCTAGAGAGTGATTATAAATGGAGTTTTGTTTTTTTACTATCAATGGTTCCAGGTAGGCTGCGTAGGAACCAACTAGAAAAGGATGCTGAGAATTTGGTTGAACCTGATCTATAGGTAAACCGAAAATTGGTCTAAAGTATTTTCCAATATTTTTAGATTGTTAATATAGGGAACATAAAGGATGAACCAAGACAATTGGATCATTTAGTTTGGTTCCAAAATAAAAAACCACTCCTCTTTTGGGGTGATTCAAATCTAAAAAAGTGGAAGTTTGGATAAATAGATTTAATTGAATCATTGATTTCTCTGGAACACAAGCTAAGATAAAAGTGAAATTGGAAACATATATGGTGGAGGATATAACTCCCTAGTGGTGGGATTTATCAGTTGATGATAAATTGGAACAATTCGTGGAATGGAATGATTTTGAAAAATTATTCAACAAACAATTCTTTCCTCACATATGTAAAATTTATTGAACAATGGAATTCTTAAGTTTGACTTACAAGAACCTCTTAATAAAAAATTATGTGGAAAAATTTATGAATTTATTTTACTTTTCTCTGGAACTTATAGAAAGTGAGTCCTTGAAATAATTCATTTTTGAATCAGGGTTGAATAATAAATTCTCTCAAAGATTGAAAATATTTATATTACTGTCAATATAATAATCAGTAATACAATGACAGTGGAATAAAGAGACATCTTGAGAAACACAGTCAAATAAAGAATTTTTATTCCTACATGAACTTGTTATAACTCTTATGATAGGAACAATAAGAGTAGATACACTTATTCTTGTGGTGGTGGTATATATCGGAATCAAACTTTTTGATTGGTCAACATTCCTCCCTAAGAAGGAGTAATATTAGATGTTTTTAGTGTGGTTATTTTAAGCATATTAAGAGATATTGAACAAAACAATATATATCATGTCAAAATTGAAACTATATGGGACATCTACAGTGTTATTATTTCAGTGCTCCAATTTTGGGAGCTAGATACGCATCTCATGCTTCTTAGGAATTGTATGCTTCAATAAGATGAGTTATGCTGAATAGATATCATTATAAAAATCAATCAAGCCTTGTTTATTCTAGGAATATGAGGACTCCTTAACTAGTACAATCTCAATGGGGTAACAGAGAAAAAAGTACACCAAGTAAGTAATTATATGAAGCTGATAAATTTATCATGGATGAAAAATTGGAACCTTCAACGATGATAGGTGAAATTAATTTTAATTCTACAATTATTAATGATTTATTTTATATGGGCACATCCTATTCATTTATTTCTTCTCATATTCTTGATTTTATGGATTTATATGATGATATGATTCCTTTGATAATTAAACCTTGAACACCATTGGCAAAAAGAGTGTGTCAATAATTAGAATTTGCAACGTGTTCAATAACATTTGATGGGAATAAGTTGGTTTGGTATTGCTCTACTATAGATATAGATTTCTATGACTTGATTATGGGAATGTATTGGATGATGAACTTTGAGGCCCATATAAATTATTATGCATGGCATGTGAGTTTTAAATCTTTATATGCTATTAGGAATCTATTTAAATAAGATCGGTCATTGGATTTAAGAAGAACCAAACCCTTGGTAATAGTGGCTAGAACAATCTCTTACCATATGATAGTAGTTTATTTAGAATCTATATATGAGATCAGGGATATAGATTTTCCAAACATATTTCACTAATTAATTGATGTTTTTCCTGAAAATTTTATAGGGTTTACACCAAAAATATAAATGGATTTTATGATTCATCTCTTACTAGGTACCTGTCCTATTTCCCTTCCATCTTATCAGATAGAACAAAGAGAATAGAGGGAGTTAAAGGATCAGTTGGATGATTTTGAAAGTAAAGGGTTTATCTAACTTATCATGTCTGTATGAGTAGCATTAGTTCTTTTTATAAATAAGGAATATGTAAATCTTAAGATTTGTATAGATTATTGTAATATTAAATAAGTTTAAATAAAGAATCATTATCATTTTCCATGCATTAAAGACATATATGACTAATTGACGGGATTCTGGTGGTTCTCTAAAATTGACCTATATTTAGGATATCACTAACTTATAGTTAATAAGGATGATATTACAAATATATATCTCATAGGAAGTTATGGAAATTATGAGTTCTTGGTTATGCCTTTTGGTATTATGAATGAACTAGACATATTTATAGAATTGATGAATCAGATATTTCAAAGGATTATGAATTCCATTATTGTAGTGTTTTTGGATAATATGGAAGTGTATTAAAGGATAAAGGTTGGTCATTTGAAACACTTGGATATAGTGTTGGTTATCTTGCAGGAGAATCATTTTTATTCCAATTTATCAAAGTTTCATATCTGGATATAGGAGGAGGATTTCTTTAACCATTCCATTTCTAAAAAAATTCCTTAGAACCCGAAAATATTGAAGAATATATCTCTTTGAAACCACCAAATAATGTCTTTTAGATATGTATTTTTCTTATCTAGGAGGGACACTAAAGATTTTCTATACCCAAATGTTCATGTTTGGAATCACCGATTATAGTTTTGAAGAGGAAATGGGTTTCTTTCCAATGCAATGATGAATGTAAAAAATCCTTCCATGATCTTATGTTTAGACTTACATAGACACCTATCCATTTGTCTCTAGATTATATATTGGGTATGTAGTATATTGTGAGGCATAGAGATCGGGGTTGGGATGTGTTCTCATACAGATAGATCATGTTGTTGTTTATAGATCATGGTAGTTACAGTTTTATGAGAAGAACTACCCAACAGAAAATTTAGAATTAGCTACTGTAGTTTATGTGTTGAAAACTTGGCATCATTATCTCATTGGGTAGAATTTAACAGTGTTTATAGATTATAGGAGTTTAAGACACATTTTCTCCCAAACATATTTGAATCTAAGGAAACAAATATGGATGGAATACCTTCAAATTTTCTAATTTTACTATGTATTTACACTAACTAATCTAAGAGAATTCTGTGGTGGATAAATTAAGCTAGAATTGGTATAATCATCTAGATAAATAATATTTAGATCAATTATAGATGATGTTGGATATAGTAAACATGATCCTTGATTGTAACGACCAGGGTGATGTTATAGTTTTCATCCCCAATTTGTTTATTCCTAATTTGGTTGAGAAAGTTAGAAAGGCTCAGATATACGATCATGGATATCATTACATCAGGTTAAAACTAAATTTTGGGGAGACTATTAAAGGATGGAAGTCAGATGGGATTTCTCTTTCGGTTTAGATCTTAGATCATCATACCACAGGTTTATCTGGAAAAAAATTCTCAATGCTTACCACCATTTAAGCTGGTCTGTTCATCCATGAATTAAAAATATATATTGGGTGATGAAATCATAGTTTTGGGGGGGTAGTTTCAAAAAGGCAGTGGCAAAAACTACTGTAAATTGGGTCTATACCAATGCATTTATACCCATGGTTTAAAAAATAGTGGGTATAGTTGGTGATTTTTTAACCTATACCCATAGTTTTGTTAAAACCGTGGGTATACTAAACCTAATTTTAATCTTTTATCAGGATACCCCTCATGATTTTTCATTTCCACCCATGTGTCTCCCACAATACCTAGCCTCTCCACCCTCTCCTCCCCACCTCAACCTCGACATCACACCCTCGCCTCCACCTCCCGGCCCCCTCCTCCCTCCCTCCACCTCCACGTCTGCGGCCACCTCCCCCTCCCGGACCCCGCCTCCACCTCCCAGCCCTCACCTCCACCTCTGTGTCCATCTCCACCTCCACCACCTCCCGAGCTCTACCTCCTCCGTACCTCCACCTCCTCCCAGACTATACCACATCCCAGCCTCAAAAGTTGTTTTTATTCTCCTCAACTATTCCTTTTTTTCATTTCTTCTAATTCCAGTAAATGAATTAAATATTTTTAGGTGAATCCCTTTTCATCATGGTGGAATTCATCTTCGATCAAGATGTTATCTATTCTATGGTATAAAAGAGGTTGTTTTGGGTATGTTGTGATCCATTTTTCTCTATTTTTATGGAAGGTGAAAAGGGGTATGTTGTGTACTAGGGTTTTATATAGTCTATGGTTAAATTTTGGGATACTCTATTGTAGTTATTTGGTACTTAATGCTTGTAGAATTTTGGGTTAATTTTTAGACATTGATTTCATTAGTTTCTCTTAGGTATTAGTTATTATTTATTTTAGTTATTATATAATTGAGTTTATTTATTGATCGAATTTGGTTTGTTTATATTTATGTTATTTTTTAAGGTTGTTTGGTTTATGAAATATCACTTATGGTCTTAGAATGTGATCTTGACATTTTTGATGAAAATGCATAGGATACATTATGAATCACTAAGATTATATAGGTGATTATTTTATATCGTTCATGTATCTTTATAATGGTATGCTTATGATATTATATATACGTCAAAGGGGGATTTTTATTGTTAAAAAACCTTGATAGTGATTGATATTCAATTGCAGCAATTAATAATATATTAGATGTTCACTAAAATAAAGTATTGTGTGTGACATAACTACCATGAATTGAAGGTGATTTTTAGTACAATGATTTTTTTGTGACATTATAGGATTGATTGCGAACATTTTAATAAAAAATAAATTTTAAATAAAAAACTTTGAAATCTCATAAGTCTGGAATAAGAATATATTATAATTTTATTTTTTATAAATTTTCTTTGAACTGAATGGTTTAGAAATAATATATAGTTTTTAGGGGAGAATGTTATTATGGAATTAAGTCTAATTTAATTTGACATCACGATTAAAATGGTTCTGTAGATTCATTTTGGAGAAAAAGAAGACATAGAATTAATATTATGGGATTTATTGATGATAATAGATTATTTAAATGAATTTTATTGAAATGTGGTTAACAAAATGAAAAGTTATTTTCTAAAAGGTAATTTCAATAGTTCTATTCAAGGATTATATGGGGTTAAAATAAAAATGAGATGAATATTAAAGTATTTATAAAAGAGGAACATGAATGGTAATTTTAGTAAATGATAATGGAGAATGTATTTAATATATTATCAACTCTAATTGACCACATGTATAATATTCATAGTTTTAAATATATACTTGTGTGTACTCTATTAATTTAGGGATTCCTATTTCCATATATCTCACCTTGTGTTAATTATATAATTTTGTTAACCATTTCATACATTAAGCTTACAACTATTAATGAAAATAGAACTTTGGACATCTATCTCACCTTGTCCTCTATTAATTTTTCTTTCCCCTTTCATAATTTAGAGTTCCTGACCAAAATATTTGATACTGATTTACATCTAATCACTTAAAACTACTTATGACCTTTCGATTTTACTCCCTTTAAAACTACACTAAGATCTCATTACTTCTATCTTTTTCAATAGTAATCCCATGAATCTACCTTATAATACTGAAATCATTCATTTTGAAAGACATAGATAACTCCCACATCAAATCCAAACAACTGTAGAATGAACAGTACCACTAGAATCATATCATCAACATACCTTAGTAGAATGATGAAGAAATCATCATTCGACACTTTTTTTATAGAAATAATGGTCTAAGAAACTTTTGTTTAAACCCTTTTAACAAAAAAATCATTTAATTTCACGTTACATTGATTTTTTTCATTTTTTATTCCATATAAACTATATTTTAGCTTACGCAATAAGTCTAACTTCTTATTAACCTTGTAACTAGTTGATTGTTTTGTGTAAATTTCTTCCTCCAAATAACCATGTAGAAATGGTAACTTTATAAACAGTTGTTCTAAACAAAAATCACTAATAGTAACTATTTTGAAAAAAATTTGTATGGTAGACTTTTTTAGTACTGGTTAAAGTTTCCCATAGAAATAAACTCCCTGTTTATATTGAAATACTTTCACCAACCGCCTTTATTTATACCATTCAATACCATACACTTCTTCCATCAATCAAAAGACCTCTTTATTTTCTATCACTTTATTTCCTCATGGTAATCTTGTTAGCTCCTAGGTTTCATTGTAATATAACGAATACATTTATTTCTCCATAGATAACTTCCATATACTATAATTCTATACTAATGATTCTTTATCTAGGATTCCAATTTCTCCACCATCAATTAGATGTAGATAATGAAAATCATGGCCATATATTTATAACAGTCATTTGACTCTGAATAAAATCAAAATTCAATATAATTCTTCCACTTGTGGTGTAACCTCTTTTTTATATAAACTTTTGGAATATGAACATCTAGGGATCAACATTAGGCCTCTAAATTCCTTAAGCATCTAGGTGTATCTACCACATTTTAATCATCAAAAAATTTTATCACATCATCTAAATTCAATGTAACTTGGGTGATTCCAATTCTCTTGTCCAAATCAACTTGAGTATGGCCTATGGATTCCGTGAAACCTATTTTAATCAATGTTATGTTTTAGTCTTTATAAAACACCCTTTTATTAAATAGATTGTTTCAAGCTCTAATGATCTTATGAATATTTTAATTCTAGAAAGGCTAACCAAAGTTATCATATCCATGGACTATAAATAAATAAATTTTGGAATTATTCTAATGATTTCCCCTCTCTTTATCATCATTGTTCACATTTTCTAGACAGTCAAAAAAATCATATAATGAATTTTCATTGGCTTATAAGAGCATAACTACTCAGAAATATCTTTTCTTACTGGTGTTGATGGAATTATATTGACTAAATACATAAAAAATTAGTTATTTCAACCATATTTCTCTAGACATTCTGGAATTAAACCTCGTATTGTGCACCTTATAAATTAATACTATTTTAATCTATTTGGCCACACTATTTTATTATAGTGTACTGAGAACAGTATTATCATGCATGATTCCCTTATTCTGGAAATATTTATTGAATTTTCTTATATTATATTCATCGTCATTATTTGACCTAAGGTATTTGAGCCTTATTCTACTCTCCCTATCGACCATGGATTTAAAATTGAGGAAAATACCAAACACTACATATTTATACTTCAAGAAATAGACACAAATTCTCCTATGGTTTCATAAATAATTGTGAAAAATATAAGTAACTTCCATGATACTAATCTCAGGATGGTCCCCATATATAAAAATGAACAAGTTTAATATTTTCGCATTGAGAATTACTTCTATAAAACTTAATAAAACCATCATTTGTTTCCTAAGTATATAAATCTCACAATTTCTGACATTGGTATGTTTAAGCATCAATACATTATTTTCCGAAATAAACTTCATATTCAAATCACTAGAATGACCAAGAAAATTATTTCATAACTTCATCCATGCTGTAGTTATAGTTTCAATCACAAAATGATGTCATGAACATTTAGTTAGAACAAGGATTCTTCCTTAACTCCCCTTTCCACAAACATTAATCCTTGATTTAAATTCTATACACCATTATAAAAATTATCTTCATATCCCACCTAATATATCTTTATAATTGAAATAATATTTCATCGTAAGCCTAGGATATTCCATACTTCCTTTAACATCATCATGCATTCATTTGACATCCAAACATTTACATTACCCTTTCTGAAAATTTCAAGATCATTATCATCCACTAAGTGCACCTTGATGAACTTTTTGGATACAAAATTATTTATGAACCCATGATCTGATGTGGAAATAAAATATTCATCAGAATCAACAATCCAAAATTCCACGATATTATGAACACTTAAAAACAAATCATTGTTATCATCTATTAACTTTAAAGAACTAGAACATTAAGAAAATGATATTTCATAATTGGATTTATAATCCTTGTAATAGTTTTTGAGATTCCTCCTATTACCATAGTTCCAACTAGCAGTTCCAAATCTATTTAATTTACCTATAATTTCATCTCTAGACTTTTTATATTTCTTTTGAATCATTTTTTGGTTGTGTGGCCTTCCTCTACAATATACAATAAAATTATTTCTAGATGTTCATAGACATCCCTCCACCCAATTTCTTCGTTTATGATTAAATTAATTAGTTTCTCAAAAACTAAGTTTTATTTTATAACAGAGTTATTGGAAGAAGTGACCATTTCCTCCCAAATCTCCAATAGCATTGAAAATGGAAGAAATTTCCATATATCATTAGTGTAAGTGACTTTTAGTAACTTGAGTTAACTTTGGAATATTTTAAGGTCATTAACATGGTTTAAATTTGGTCTTCATTCCATCAATTCATTCCCAAAAACCTAGACATCATAAGTACCTTGTTTAAATGTATTTTTGTTTCATACATGTCTGTAAAGGTATTCATTAGTGCTTGAGTTGTTTTCATATCTCAAATTTTGAATGAATCATTCCCCACCAATATCACCATCACCATTCTATGTTCCCTATGATCTAGATATTCCCATTAATATTTCCTAATATTCTCCAACTTAATTATAATTAATGGAATACCTATTTTATTTTGGATGTAATAATCTTCCATTTTCATCCCCTGGAATCTGCAGTGACCTTATTCAAACTTATTATCCCAAATATTTAAATGAATCAATTATGGATTAATGCAACACTAAGAGGTGGGGTGAATTATGTTTAATGACATTTTAAAAAAAATTAATCTATTAAATTCAATTTTTTATTTATTCTATTATTGTTAGAAAAAATGGATATCTCATTCTCCCTTATCACATGTGGTTATACATAAAACACATTCAAATACATACACACACAAAGAGGATAGTGATTTACATGTATAACTACTAAATAATAGTTTCTAATCCTTAGTGTGAGTGGTACAAACCTACAAAAACATGACCTGTTATTAAAACACATATAAGCTGCTGCAAATATGGAGTACCCATGAACATTCATTACACTATAGTATCCTAAAAATACATCAGTATTCATGAAATGGATTTCTTATTCTCCCTTATCACCTTTGGTGTACTTCTTGAATCTTCGTATTTATCCTCTATTACTTAAACAACATCATGAAAGTTACGCCCTCTTCCTCTTTGGTATGAACAACAGTACACACAATTCTTCATAGCAGAAAACATGATTGTTTCACCTTCTTCTTATTCCTAATTTTCGGAAAATTATACTACATAGAGTCTTATATCTTCTTATTTAACTTCATTACAACATGAAAAAAATTCTTCTTTCTCTCTTTATATCATCAACAACAGTAATAGTTTTATTACTCCTTATCTTTGATTAATAGAAACATACAGTAAGTAACTAAGTCAGATATTCTTCCCTTCAAAACAAAGATTTTATTCTTTATAAATTACAACATTAATCCCCACACACTATTATCCTTTGATATTTAGTGTATATTTTTAGGAAAAATAATAAAAACATTGTCAATCTTCTCTTTCTTCCTTCTTCTCTTTCTTACTTCTCATCTAAAATTTTTGATGTAGGATTACTTTGAAATATTTACACTATCTTTTAACACATGTAATCATGAAGTAATGTGATTTTTGGGATAATAAAAAAATAAATATAATAGTTTTTTTCTAAGTATGATATTTTCTATCCTCTACCGTTGAGGCCAAAAATATCTACGAGGTTATCTGTGCACTACACTCACTCGTGGTCTTACTCTCTACCCATGATTCATCACCCCTATCAGGAAATTTAATAACCACTAACTGCATCATTTTCTCATTCTATTATTTATGAAATTGAGGAAAATTCTGAAAATATTATTTGCATAAATTATTTAGGGTGTTTCATGTTAAATTTTTTACTTTACCTTTGAATAAAGTTAGATAATATAATTTATTTTTGGGAATTTCTTGCCTTCTAATGCTTCAATCTAAAGGGGTAGTCCAAAAATTATGGACACCTAAATTTTTTTGTTTTCTCATAGTATATTGGAATAAAAATGGATTAATTATAATTACATGGTTTGTGTTTACACTACGGGTAGCATTGATGAACCATAAAAATCCCAGGTTTGTTTTGTTATGGAATTGAATCAGATGAACGTTGATTAGTTTAGGAAATCTATATTTGTATCATTCATAGTTCAGGTGGTTTTTTCTATGTTTTCTTCCAAGATATAGAGGAGTGACTAGTGTGAGATATTCCATCGAGGTTTTTTATCCCCAACACTTGCAAGGGTTCTATTTTAGGGTATGTAAATGTATTATCTTTAATTTCAAATAAATTATTTCATGTTGATAAAATTTTATCTTTGAGGAACATGATAAAATTTTCTAGATAGAAAACTAGGGCAATCTACCCCCTACACAGATATAGATAACTTTTATAAATTTTTGGAATTTAATCTATTAAAGATTCATTGAATTTTATTATTGATTATTTTTTCTTATTACACTATGAAATATTATCATCATTGATTGGTATTTATTATAATTTATACTATGTTATCATGAAGATATAGAATTTAGATGGCTAGCTTGTTTCCCCTTACCAGCGATCAATAATGTCTATGATGTTATTCTTTGTAGATGGGATTCCTACTAAGGTTGTTTGAGATGTATTTCCTTTTCTTCATTATAATGGTACTAACAGCCTTGATAGCAATGACATTCAGTCAAATTATGAGATTTATTGTTTTATTATTATCTTTAATACAAACAATTTTATAGAAATCCTTGCAATTTTCTTAAAAAATGATTAATATACTCTGGTTATACATTATAAAGGTCTGATGAATTTCTTGTTGTTGAATCTCAAATGCATGTTTTTATATTATCTAAAATTTACTAGAGACTGCTTTTATTTGAAAAATCATGTTTTTTATTAAGTTAAATTCATATATAAGTTTTAATTTTACATAATTGACCATATAAAAGTGGGAAACCATCTGTGATGTTTACAATCACCTAGCTTGTTCCCTTTGATGCAACTTTAACATGTTTCTTTCTCAAGCTAAGAAAAAAAATTTGTTTTTGGTATATTACTTGTACTTTTCCTTCTTGAAAATGATGGGGTTATCGATATGGATAAAAATTTTGGTATTTATTTAAATTTGGTAGATTTTAGAACTACATTAACCACACTTTCATATTTATATCAACTAAAGTATTAAGTATTACTAAATTCCAATATTCCACATCAACCTCTCCAATTTCTACTACATGTTTTTGGGAATTTATTTCTAGTACGTGATGTTCTAAGAGAGTCCTTAGAATATATTGATTTAATTTCTAGATTCAAATTCAAAAATCTTTATCCCTCATGTTTTTGGTAAATTTTTTAGATTCAAAACAATCATATACATCTACATTAAACATCGAAAAATCCATCATCCATACTCAGCATCAATCATGAATTATTTTCTAACAGTCATGATGATTGTTACATTAAATGATCAGTATAGAATCGGCATAAGTAACGTCTAGAATATAATTTAAGAAATATAAAATTATATCAAACAAATAAACCTAATGTATCACTTTTATTGTAACACATACATATTATATTCTTAGCTATTATGTAAGAAACTATTCATCTTACGTATCACTATAAGAATTAATTCCATGTTCTTAAGATATTTTATCATCTAGTAAATTAATATGAATTTTTTCAAGGTTATCTCATTTAGATTACATTGATTCCTCTACTTCTAGTTATCGTAACATTATTTTTTGGATAACATCTTGGGTGTTATGGAAATCTCTAAGGCTATACCCATGGTTTCTATAAAACTGTTATTATTTCTCTATACCGACACCTCAGTATCCCATGCTTTTTGGAATCGTGGTTATATCCTATACCCACAATTTTAGATGCTATGACCATGGTTCCAAACCATTGGTATAGTTGATTTTTCTTGTAGTGATATTTTGTTTCAAGATGCCTTAGTAGTCATCTAGGAAAAGGCAGAACATCAATGACTGATAGGAATGTTTCAGTGTTTTCTAGTTTCTGTATGTATGTTGGAGTACATATCCATGGATCTTGTAACAAGTTTACCAAGAATTATTTGGAAACATGATTACATATGCGTAATTGTCGATCATCTCATGAACTCAACTCATTTTAACCCTATTTTTGAATCTCATACGATGGATAATTTTTCCAAAATCTATGTCTGAGAAGATGTAAAGTTTCACAGTATTCTAGTATAAATTATATCTAATAGAGACCCTAGGTTTGTGTCTCATTTTTGGAAATCCGTAATTTAAGACATTGGGAATCAGTTGGATATAATCATTATATATCATCCTCAAATGGATGGAAATTTTTAAAGGACAATCCAGATATTGTAGGACATGCTTAGAGATTTTGTAATAGATTTTGGTGTCTTAGAGGAAGACCACAGAGAGTTAGTGGAGTTCTCATATAACAAAATTTATCATGCCTTGATACATAAGTCTCCTTTTGAAGCATTGTATGTGTGCCCTTTACAATCTCCAATTTTTTTGGTATAAATAGATAAAACTTCACTAGTTTTAACAATCCTTATATAGGAGACAACATAGAAGATTTAGTTGATCAGGACAATAATGGATATGGCTTAGAGTCATCATAAATCATATGTGAATCATCATATTTGGTAATTTTCATTTGAGGTGAGTGTTCATGTCTTCTTGAGTATCTCTCAAAGGATTGGTCATCATTGTTTTGGTAAGAAGAGAAATTTGTCTCCTTTGAACATAATCCATTATTTAGATACATGAATGGGTTGGTCAAGGGAAATATTAGTGGTCTCTTCCACCAAGGTTCGGTTAAGTGAAATATGTATTTCATGTGTCTCAATTGAAGAAGTATTAACCTGATTATGGTCATGTAATTTTATGGGATCACATTTTCCTAAATTCAGATGCTAAGTTTATTCTTTTACAGGTATTAGTTAAGGATAGGCAATATAAAGTCTTGTGAGGGGAAATTATAGGACTAGTGTGGTTTTTATGGAAACATGATTGGATTCAAGAAGAAACATGGGACCATGAGAAGAAAATATTAGAGTAGTGGCCCAAAAACATCTCAGAAAACTCAGGTATTCTACTTTTTGGGAACATAAATAAAAATGTTGGGGAGAATGAAAACCCCATTGTTTCAGGTACTTCACCCTTTATTTATTTATTTTAAGTGTATATAATTATCGAGTTAATTTTGGAGGGGTTGGTAAGATTTTTGGTATACTTTGGAGTCTTTTATAGAGGCACACAATTTAGAAATAGTAAAAACCATGAAGCACCTCTAGGAAATTACGTAAGGGAAGATAGTGGGAAGTAGGTAGGTGCGTGGCAGACACATGGTTTGTCCAAACTATTCTAATTTCCAATATAAACCATGCAACTTGAAAAAGTGGGAAATAAATTATCATCTCATTGGTGTATAAATGTGAAAACTAACCATACAAGGGGTTAGATCAAGGTAGTAACACTGCATAGTTAGTGCAAGGATTTCCAAACTCTATGTCATAACCATGTGACATATATTTAGACCTCAAAAATTAGTGGATCTAATTTGATTTAATTACTTTAATCATATATTTTCTACTAATTCTCCCATAACTCAGATTCATATTCCCCCCAAGGCTTGAGAAGTGATTCCCATGGATCCGAGGGAATGTTTAAGGTGATTTAAAGATTTTTGTGGATCCATATTATCTGGTAAGTATAATTTCTTAGTTTTTAGTATTATTTATCTTCTCCACCTATTTCCTGGAACCTTGCATATAATTCTATATGGATAGATTTTTATTCATTGATATGAATTGTGATGTTTTAAGGTTAGATTTAAATAATTAATGGTGGTTTGGGATTGTATTTAGAGAATCATTTTGTAGTTTTTCATTTTTCCAATGTTTTTGATGTAAATGTCTTCTCTATCAACTCCACTTGTTTAGAACTTAAAGGATTAGAAAAAAAATAAACGTTATTTTCTTTAAATGGTTGTTAAATGATTGCATGATTCTTGTTGGAAACCTCTTTAGTAAAGGTTTTGGAAAAACTTTGGAAATTTGATTCTTTTTTGGAAAACCATCTTTTATGATAATATTAAAATGGTGATTTTAAAATTTAATGTCATTTTCATACATGGAGAATGTTTGCAAAAACGTTTTAAGTAAATAAAGGTTTTCTGTGGAATGGATTAGAATGGATTCTGTAATACATGATTGGTGTGAGTTCATTTGTATTATATGCAAACGTATATAAGGGGAATGTTACATTGGGGTACCTGGTATTGGTTACCTTTTAAAGACTTAGTAGATCAATGAGAAACCACTCATGAGTATGTAATTGTCACTTGTGCATGAATGTGTGGATTTATAGATGTGTGGAATCATGGAATGTTTATGGAAAATGGAATAATAATGGTTTTTAAAGGCATGTTTTATTAATATCCATGGAAAACTATTTTTCTTTGATATAAGATATTTTTAAATTTTTTGAAAATACTTTTTAAATAAATTTGATAACATATTTTGTCTTATTTGCATGAGTTGGGAAGTAAATGAGAAAATCCTAGTGAGTTTTGAATCACCCACTACTTGGAAACTATTGTGGATTTGAAGATTTAATCTATCGATTCATAGGTAAAGGAAACATATCCCAATTATCAAGTTGGTTGTCTTTTTGCCTTTGGGTTTCATAGTCTTTGATTCCTTTGGTTATGTCGTTCGGTTTCTACTTGTACTTTGATATGGTTATTTTTTGGTTATATTGAGTTTTATTTTATAATCAGGAATCATATATAGGTTTATTTGGTTAATGTACGTGTGGAATGGATGTTTATCTTTCAAAGGTAAAATCAACCAACAAAAGTTCTTTAGGAACTTGTAATTTATTTATAGCCTTTGGTGTCTTGGGGATGTCACCTAATTCTAGCAACACCCACCACCTCTTCCTATGCTAATGGTTGAGGGATGGGAGTTCACATTTAATTATTCAATACTTTATTTACACAATTTGGACCAGATTAAACTAACCATTTTACATATAATCTTGGTTAATGGTTTATTTAATTGAGAAAAATTTTGAAAAAAATCATTAATAGTAACCTATTAACCCACGGAAAGTACCAAATTTGGTTATATTCATTGGTGTTTCCAATTTCATAATTTCCTTATACTTTAAAGTATGAACTGATATTCAATACTTAAAGAAAATTTTTTCAATAAATGAAGCTTCCTGAAACTAGATTTCACATTTATTTTATTTTTCATATGAATCCTTTTCTCAAAGAGTCCTAAGAATGATTCTAAAATGAATCTCATTCTCATCATAACATTTAGAATATAACAATATGTAATCAATAAAGACCACAATGAAATTATTGATAAAATACTTGAATAATTTGTTCATAAAATCTATAAAAACATACAGTGGATTGGTCAATCCAAAGGGATTTATGCTAAATACATAATTTCCATACATGGTATGAAATGTCACTTTTGGATTATCTTCCTTTGTTACTCCCATTTGATGCTACCCAAAATGATGATCAATATTTGAATAATAATTATCTCCTTTAATTTGATCAAATAATTCATTAATGTTGAAGATAGGATACTTCTTATTTATATAAAGTTCATTTATTCCCTTTTAATTGATACATAACCTCATAGAGCCATATTTATTGACAAAAATATTAGGGTATCCCAAAGGTGATACATTTGGGTTTATAAATCTCTTATCACACAAATCCTTTAATTGTATCATCATTTACACTAATTCAACTATGACTATACTATATGGAGTATTATATATAGGTTTTTAATAAAGGATGAGAACAATAGAGAACTCAAATTCATACTCAATAGGATTTCTAGGAACTTATTCTGGAAACACATCATTGTATTCTCATAAAATAGGTACATATTATATTCTAAGGAAACCTTACCTATCCATAGGTTGTGTCTTCTCTTATTCTATAATAATATCATTAAGGATAACTATTTGAGATTGATTCATACATGATTTAGATTATGTATTCTTCCCTCTCAAAATAATGGATTCCACACCTCTATCATGAATCAAAATCTTCTTCTATGGGAAACAAATTTTTGAATTATATTTTAAAATCCAATCCATACCAAGGATCATATCAAATTCAACCAAATTATAATAATAATTTTTTAAAATAGTTTATTTCTATTCATCATACTTTTTGCAATAATATTCCCACTTTGAGTCTTTATTGAAAAATTCATTCTTAAGGTGCTAGGAAAATATCTATTGTTCTTAGGCAAAAGTTTCAAGAGTCCGGTAAACCAGCTCCGAAGAAATTTTATTAGAAAAATAAATTGAAAAGAGACATTACAAAGAGGTTTTACAAATTTGGGTATTCCCATCACCATGAGAGTCTACCTCAACAAAATCAGAACAAAAATATGGTAATAAAAAAGACTAGCCTGAACTGAACTTTATAATATCCCTCTTATAAATAGCATTAGAAAGCTGATTTTCCTTATAATAGACATTAGTAACATCAAGGGATAAATATTCTCCAAGAAGATATAGAATTAAATAATTTAATTGATAAATTTGAAGTTATAAAAAAATTACCAACCACAGAAACTTTAGGAACTTCAATCTAGACTATATTAATCAAATAAGATTGGATTTTTTCCCTCATATTATTTTTTGGAAGGTTCCCATCATGCATGGGCCATTAGTTTTAATAATTCCCCATATCTTTAAAGTCGAATCACCAGATATAAAAGTTATATATGTTTCAATTTCATTCATAAGCCCAATGATCTAATTTTACAAAATTTAAATAGACTCATGCTCCCATTAGAAAATTACCTAGGTATTTTATTCTATAATTTCCACATGTTAGAAATAACATCTTTCCTATATTCTTCTTTGACATGTTTATTTTTTTCTTAGTGCTCATATGACCACTTATTTTCATCATTTCCCTAAAATATATAAGACCTATAAATTTATTCTTTTATACTAATATAACTTAATACTATATCATAATATGATGAAAATGATTGAGAAACCAATTCTCATTAATCATTTGTCTTAAGATCGTCAAAGAAATGGTCGATCATGCTTTCTAATTACGTATAAAGTTTGTAGCATACACAGATAATCTTGTAAAGTAAAACTCATACTCTATAACACATTCCAAATTATTTTTCTTTAATTTAATGATATTTAACTTAATTTCATCTTGTTTATATCTGGTAAATTATTTATAAAAAATATCACTTTAAAATTTATTCATTCTATAAATTCAATTTTATCAACCTATTTAGTGTTCTTACTCAATGGCCAACTTGATCATCATCTACCTTTCAACAATATACTATCAGAATAACCTTTTACATTTACTAATTTCCCAAGGCCATAAATATATTTTTGAGTGAATTAATCCATTGTTTAGTTAACAATGTATTAGTATTTTTGTTAAAAAATAAAGGCTTTTGTCATATAAATAAATCCAAAATATGTGAATTATGTTGTGAAACAATAGGTTGATTCATATGATCAAGGTTATTCTTCATAACCTATGTCATATCCCCTAATATGGATATGATATTCTCAACTCTATCCCCTATTTTATTAGAATTCTCAGTAGGTTAATACCTTTGTTGACCATCGGTGTTGATTCTCTTCTTTCCGATAGGCACCATCTCTAAAAAATGACCCACCTTGAGTTAACTACATTAATTTAAAATATAGTTATAAAGGTTCATAATAAGCTAACCATGATACCAAATATAACATCACCAACTCTAGTAACCCAAAGTCTATATTTACATTATTACATTGGTACAAAATACAAGGGATCACACCACAGAGGAGATATTAGTTTAATAGTCATGGAAAACTTGATACATCCAACATTATCATATTGAATTGTAAATATAAAAACATATCATAAGAAACATTTTTTAATCCTTTAAATAATTCAAAGAATCATTATTCATATCCAAAGGAAATAAAATTAGATAAAGGGTGAACATAGATGCTCGGTAAGAATTACATATAGAAGAAGATATCATGAGTAAATAATGCATAATCAATATGGAAAATTGGATAATCAAAACACATTTCATACAGTCAAAAACTTTAGTTCAAATTACATCCATGGATAATATCAATAGAGTAATCAGAAGGATAATGGAAACTGAATTCTCAAAAAATTAAATTCATAATTCAGTACATTTGTGGTCTTTCCATTAAGGACTTGACCAAAATATCATAAACCTTATCATAAAATCCTCATCCAATAAATTCTTTATAAATGAGTAGGTGTAAAACATATACCCTTAGAATATAGAATTATATTTTTATCTGATGATACCAATTGAAACATTAAGGGGCTATCTATAACATGGCCCCACTTGTCACTTCCATGTCCTATATTGTAACATCTAATAATTTTACCAAAGTAATTTCCCTTCTGATTATATAATTATTTCATATTTAGTATTGTAGTATTATATAAAGAACATGAAATAAATGATAGAACCAAAAAGTTTTATTTTGTTGACTTCAATATTACATTTATAGAATAAATATAACCATAATAATTGAATGTTTCATAATGGGAAAAATAAAATAAAACAACTATAGTATAAAAATTTGGATCTATTTGATCCACTAGAATGAATGAACTAATGAATAACACTATAGAAATGAAACATAATAATAGTAATGAAATGTTTATTTTAAAAATGAAAATATATACAACCTTGAGAGAAAATAAAATTTAATGAATAACGAATGAAACATAATGTACTTATATAAGGTAAAGAACTCATATATCTATTATAAATCTAATGGTTGAAATAGACATATGAATATGTAAATAGTAATATGGCAGTTAGAAATAGTAAAGAGACTATTAGAATAGTAACTACACCTATTTAATTAAAAAATAATATTAATTTATCTTATAAAGTGAAAATATAGAAAATTTAAGAATGATACAAATAAATAAATGTTTTAAAAATGATCAAATAAGTTTTTGTAGTTTGGTAAAAACATATATGTTTTATTTTCATTTTTTATGATAATATAAAATTTTAAAATAAATTATTTTCATTAAATAATTTTTCAAAATAATATTAAGTTTCATTTTAATTATAATATAATTTTATACGACCATAAGTGATTTTCCAAATGGTTAGAAAATTGATCAAAATATTAAAATTTGTATTTTTCAAATTAATAAATATTCATAAATAAAATAAAATTTATCATATTTAAAGAATTAATTTCATATAATAGATTTCATTTTTATGTTCAACACATTAAAAAATGGTTAGAGTGAATTTTTGGTATTTTTTTAAAATAGTTGAATTTTTTGTGAATAGTATAATATGGAAAAATACTATATTTAACATTATGAGATAAATTAATGAAATAATGATTCATGGATAATGTAAGAAACCATTAGTTTTAAATCACATGAACTAATTAATTTATATAGTCACAATAATCAACACTATGGGTAGTTGTGAGAAAAAATAATAAACTAATCAATATTATATTCTAAAACGCCTCTCTCTCCCTGAATAAATATCACCCCTTCTCCAAACACCTTCTAAGAATTGATTTTATATATCTAAATCTATAAATTTCTCTCCCAAACCTTACCCCATATGTCCAAGGAGATCTTTTCTTTCTAAAATACCATTATAAGGATCCTTAGGGAGTTCCCTTGGGGGAGACATCCAAAGGAGAAGGTAATACCTTCAACCGTGATTTTAATTTTTTTTTCTTCATCTTTATCCTCTAAAAAATTCTATCCAATAAAAACTTATGACTTTATTATCAAAAACATTCTAAAATATAATTTTTTTTAATGTAATATCTTTTATCCATCCTCTTCTCATTCAAAAAATTAAAACATTGTTCACAATATGGACGGTTCCCTGCCTCCATAAAGAACGCACTTTGTTTTCCACCACTGCCTTAAGGATGATAATAGAAATAATATTATTGTTAAATATGATGATAATAAGTATATTATAACTTATGTTTCTTCTATAATTTATTAATACTAACATTATTAGATAAAATTAATCTATTTGATGATGGTCGGTAACACTATCTCAATGAACTAGCCATATAACAATAATGTCTATAATAAATGAATCATCCTTATGTCAAACCACACATAGATATTTTGGTCCATTTAAATTTCTGAAAATAAATGAATATAATTTCATTTCACTTCTATAGTTTTATTACCATTCTAAAATAACATCCATAATTATCCACAAACTAAAGAGAACAATGAATTATGGAGCGAATGACCTTCGGACAGTAATTATAGACGCAGTATCTCAAGTAAATGACTCTAAACTAATATAAAATATTGATAATAAATAAAAAAAATTAATAAGATTATAAGTAATATATTTAATAAATCTAATATTATAATTAATTATGTTAGGTGAAATTACAGAGAAAGGAAGACCTAAGTTAAGGAAACTTCTGAGCCATCCTCTTTTATTTAGGTTCATGCCTTTTCTCTCTAAAACTCTGTTCATCACATTATTATTCTCATATATTACTTAAAAATTTTATATATATCTGTGTGTGTTTATATCATGTATATTCCAAGTAATCATGACGTTTATTTGATAGTAATATACATGTTTTTAAGGTTTACCTCTCATTTCATTTGTTAAGCAGGCCCTATTAAAGGGAACTTCTCTGTTTCTTACTCCATTTCAAGTACCACTACATAAAATTTTTAAAACTATCCTAGGTTTATCAGATTTCTCATTTTATTATGGAGAAAAAATTTAGTTCATATCTATTTTTATGTAAATAGTTATTTTCTTTCTATATTTAATGATTCTTTACCCTTTTTCCTAAAACCCCTATTAAAAGGAATATTTCCAAAATTACTTATCTACTATTTTTTATCTCATTAACTCACTTACACTTTATTTTCATGTCCTGTGATTTTATATTTATCTATTATAATTCAATAATTATTTAATCCTTTATTTAATGTAATTAATTATGATATGAAATTTGGTTATGCAATAAGATATGATTATGTAACTCATTCCCTTTCTATTTGTTTTTTTATGTTTATAGATTATATTTTATTTCCTTATATGTAAAATATATGAATTTACATGTTATTATGGGTGTTCCTAGATATATATCCAATAAATTAGGTAATTTTTATATATAATGGTATTAGGTAGTAAGTCTAATTCATGATGGGACTTTTTCCACCATGTTATGTTGTTTTGGTCGTAAACCTTGACTTTTTCTTATGTGAGGTTTTATATTTTTTCTACATTACTATGATTCCATGATATTATAATTCAATCATATTTATGACATGATTCCTTATAATTATTCATGATCTTTTCCATTTATGGTATCATTTTATTCTATTTGACTCATATTTAGTGATTCATCGTCATGTTTACTCCCTTATTGGGCTATATAGCTCTCCTCTTTTCTTTATGTATCCCAAGGTTATCTGAAACAACTATAAAATATCAAGGGATTTAAGAGATCATTATGGGTTATAAATTAATTATTTTTATTTTATTTTATTTTTGTGTATATTTTATATACTCAGACTTCTAAATACACTATTAAACTTGGTCCTTGGGATATGTTAATTGAATATTTATGTTAAAAAAAATGTAATCATATGTGTAAGAAGATTGTGTTAATTTAGATAGTTCCAAATAAAGGACTAGTTATTTTCAAAGATTAGAAAAATAATATATTATTAAAAACAATAGGTATGAATCTTGGTATAGGAAAACATCATGAAATTTTGGTATCTTATAGAGTGGGTTGTTTCCAAGAAACAAAATCCCTATATAGATACTACAAGTGGATGTGGCTTTGGAATAGATTCACCTACTAGTAATATCAAAAAAAGGATTCATTAGGTATTTACCTAGTGAATGAAAAAGATTCCTCATTGTACACCAATTTTAAAATACATGAGGATATTCTTTAGTAAAATCACAAAAAAAATATTAACCATTGTGAAGGAATTAAAAATTTTGTTATATTAGAAAACCTAATAAGAAAATTACCCTGGGTAACCTAGATTGAAACCTATAGACTCATAAGATAGAATATAGATGTAATTTATAAGTTATTCATTTTAATTTCACTCTATTGAATTTTTTTTATTTTTATTAGTTTAAGTAATATCACCCATAAATATTATTAGTTAATGGAAGGAAATATAAGGAATCATCCCAATAACCAACACCAAAAGTTTCAGGATCAAGACAAACCTGAACCTAAAATTTATTAAAAAATCATAAATTGATAGTTCAAGAATTATAAGGATTTATTATAAATATGGAATCTAGTGGTACCTCTCATGTCCACATACACTAAGGATATAAAATAGTCTAGGGTCCGGAAGGACTACATCAAACCTATATCTATAATTGATATCTTTTTTAAAGCATTTTCAAATAGATTTTCTTCCTTATAAGCATGTGTGATGGATAAGATGAGATGAAAATTGGTCTCAAGATACTCAATCCACTGAGGAATCTCTTTCCATGTAAGATCACTAGAACCATTGTTTTAGGACATGAATGTAAATCATTGATTTCAACTCAATACATATAGAATTCCATTGATTATGGATATTATACTTGATCACATGGATTATGGATTAATTTTTAGCTTCATAGTCTATTCAAATTCCAAATTAGTGTTATAATCATCCTTTGATGAAGCCATGGTGACTTTTGAATACTCTTTTCACATATATAAATCACTAGATCTCATGCCAATAACCAATGTGAAAGTTAATGTGATGATTTCCATAATTATATTCTTAACCTAATGGGAGTGGGATCTGAAAACTTTATGGTGGTACTAGATCAATTAACTCATGTTATGAATAATAACTGGAATCATGTGGAACTTCATCCATATCCTAATAAATATAAATTTGTGGTAGAGTATTTTATTGGAAAAAGGACTCCAATTTTTGTTGGATCATTTGACCCCCCCCCCCACCTCAACATGAAACAAGAGATTAATGACCTTGAAAATAAATTTTATGTCCCCCAATTCCCTAAATAATAGAAATTTTTACTTGTGGTTATCTCCTAGAGGGAAAAAATGATCAGTGGTGAAAACTAATCAAGAACAAAAATCCCAATGAGGAAATAGAATCCATGGTATGTGAATGATTAATGAAAATATTTTTCAATAAATATTTTCCTTTAACTCTTTGTCTTAAAATGGAGAGGGAGTTCCTTGGGTTGAAAAAAAAAAGAATATGATTTTATTAGGTCTTATGAAGAAAATTTCACAATAGTTTCATGGTATACCTCTAACTTTCTCATATACATTGAATGTAGGGTGGAAAATTATTTAATTGATTAATTTCAAGTATATAAAAATATTTTTGGATTAAAGACACTAATGGAAATGAAGAGATTATTTTTTCCCTTTAGGTCAAGATTGACATTTATGATTCTAAAATTTCTTGAGGGGATGGAGATAAAATGAAAAAAATAAATTTTAAATCGAGAGGATAAGTAGATAAATTCCATGGAGGAATGAAAAACCAACTTCCCACATGAAAAAAGTTTGCAAATAAATATCCTAAAAACTGTCTCAATGGAATGTGGATATGCTTCAAGTGTGGAAAATAGGGGCATCGGGAACATAAATATTGAAGGTAGATAAATAATACCACTAATTCAATAGAATAAAACAAGGTTATAATGAACTCTAAACCTATATTCTTGTGTTTCAACTATAAGGAACACATACATTATATATACTAGTGCCTTAATATAATAGTTTTCATAGATAATAAATGAAAATAGGCTCCAAGTCCATGAGAGAAAGGAGTATCTTATAATATCACTACTTATGAAGTGTATTTTGAAAATAATATAGTGATAAGTGTTCTAGTTATTCATTGAATAATATAAAGTTTCTATATTAATCGGGTTCTACACATTATTTCATATTATAAATGTTTAATAGATCTATTCAAACACCACCTCAAAATATAAAGGTAGATATATCCATGAGAATAATAAATACTGAAATTATTGCATCTTAATTAAATAACTCATCAATATTCAATGTTTGTGGACAAAACCTTCCATTAAACATTTTCATAATTCATTTAGTGGAATTTGATACTATGTTGGGCATGTATTGGATGTATTTATGTAAATCCAACATTAACTTTTGGGGGAGTGAAATGACTCTCCATATCATGAATCATACTCATATTTTGTATAAGTGTAAGGAGGAGGATGAAACCCCTATGGAATATTATTTTAAATCATGGATACTATTTCCTTATTATAAATCATTTCTAGATCAAATGATTGAGAAAAATGATATAATCATGCTTCAAGACCTTAAAATTGTAAGTGAAATACTAACATATTCCCTAAATAGTTTCTTGATTTTACACCCAACCTAGAGGTTGAGTTCTCAATTGAAAATAAATGTATATCTCTACCTAAATCAGAGAATCCAGAAAAAATGTCCACCATTAATTTTGAATAACAAAACAAGCAGTTACAAGAGAATCTGAAAAAGGTTTTTATATCCTTGAGTGCTTTACTATAGGGTTCATTGGTCATCTTCATTAAAAATAAGTATGGTTCTACAGGCCTCTACATTGATTATCATGAAATCAATGAGATTCAGATAAAGAGCAAGTATCTTTCTCCACATATTGATAAAAAAAATTATCAGTTATATGGGGCATATTACATATCTAAGGTGGACCTTCGGTTAGGATATCACCAATTAAATGCGATAAATTAAGTTATTCCCATGACTACCTTTCAAAATAGGTATAGAAAATATGAGTTCATAGTGATTCCTGTCAGACTCAGAAATTCTCAAGAAATATTCATTGACTTAATAAATAGATATGTTAAATATTTTTGTGAAAAAAATCATTGTATTTATATAACATATTCTGAAATACTCAAAAATCATGGAGGAGCATTTAAATACTGTGCTAAATAATTTATGAAAATATAAGTTATATTAAAAGTATAGTAAATGTAAATAATGGAAGGGGAAATATCATTCTTGGGGAATATTATCACTAGAAAATGGATATTTTGGGATTCATTGAAGACAATGGAGATTAAGGAGTGGCATAGACCATCATCAGTAATATTGATCTATAGTCTTTTTAGACTAGTTGAGTATTATCTACAATTTGTGAGGAACTTCTCAAGATTTTCAAACCCACTAAACAAAGATAACTCTAAAAAGTGTGATTTTTTTTATGGACCAACTCTAATACCCCGGTATTTTAAAAAATATTTCTCTTCAAAATAATTTTATTTCTTTAATATCTTTCGTTACTTAAAACATCGAGTTCAAACAAACCATGATACACTATTAAAATATTATTATTTAATGTGACAGTTATAACCAAGCCATTAAATTGGAGGGAATTAACCTAAATAACAAAATTATGAAATATATATAAATTTTATACTAAATTTAAATGTACCAATAAAATCATAGGAAATAAGCACTCGATTATTATTAAAGTTATTTTATTCTTCAGAAATACATCTCCCTCAAAAATGATTATAATAATCTTTTGTGAGAAAAAGTAATAATTAATTTATATAAATTATATAATTTTGAATTTATGAATATAAAATAATTTTTGAAATCTTTACTTAAAAATTATCTCTAGGTTTAATTTTTATATTTTTCTGAAAAGATTTATTTTCTAATGAATAATGAAAAAATACTAATTTTCATTAAGAACTACATTTATCTTTTAACCATTTGAAAAGATACATTATATTACAAAATGGTTTAAGAGTAAAATTTGTTATATTATATTATTAATAATTCAAATAATTTAATTGTAATAAATTTTAAAATTGAATTTTTTATATAAAAATTATAAAAAAATACATTTTTAAGAAAAATCGTACTTTTCTAAAAACCAGTTTTCATCATGTTTTGTGAACTTATTTAAAAATTAAATTCTACCATTTATAAATATATAATTTGATAAAATTAATTCCATATTTTCAGTTATAAGGATCAAATTTAGTAAATAGGTCGGTTTCATTTTTAGATATTATGAATAGTAACTGCGATAAAATTTATCACCACAATAAAGGGTAAATAAGGTTAATTCACTTCTTAATTAAGTGATATGGCTATAATATTTTTTTCTAATTATTATTTTATGAATTTAATTCAACCATTATTATATTAGGCTCCAACTATACATGTCTAATGAACATGTTTCCCTGACAATGACCCTTATAATATTTAAAGCAAAGAAAGTTACAAAATTCCACTCTCGAGGTTTTAAATATCTATTATGTGTCTACATTAAAAAAATCAAGATATGACCAAAAATAAAAACCTATTTTTTTATTCATAGAATTATTTTCATGATATAGATTTATTTATATTTTTTATAAATTATATAATTACTTTAAATTCTTATGCAATGCTAATATGGTATATATTTAATTAACAAAAAAATAAAATAAATGATTTTAATAATACTAAAAGTGATTTAATTTGATTTAGTTAATGCTTCACACAAATTATATTATTATATATGAAAAATATTAGACACATTTTAAAGAATTATATTTGAATTAACCCATTTTCATTACATATTTATTATCAAATTAAATGAATAGTGTCAAAATTGTCATTAATGGTATTTTATCAAAATAATATTTTATTAAATTATTTAAAATTCATAAAAATTTTATATTTATCCATGTGAATGTAATATAGTTTAAAAAATCATCCATGGTCCATTTAAGATCCACTTTTCCATGTATTGTAGCATTATTAACTATTTGTGATTAAAATATTGGTTATCATAGTTAAGGTCAGAAATAATTAATCAAGGGGTTAATCAAAAAGATAGGGATTAAAATAATATCAAAACATGTATAAATTTATTTTAACTCTATAAACTTTTTATTTTAATTTATGACCATTTGGAAGTATTTGTATCTATAATTGTCTTATTATATTTTAATTTTTTTATTTGATTCTAAAAGTGCCCCTCACAACAATTATAAAGGGGGGCCTCCTACATCACTTATTTACACCACCTTGGTCCTTTGATATCAAAAAACCTAAAAAATTCCATTCTAAAAATAACTATCCACACTCTACATGTTATATTTTTTCGAAAAGACCATCCCTACAGCTCCTTAGAGGAGATTTAAAAGAGTCATTTCTAAGAAGAGGTAATCGCTGAAACAAATCTCTATCTTTTATAATATTATTTAACCCCAATAAATATATTCAATTTATTATAAAATAACAAATTAATTCTCCAAAATATTCTTAAATTTCACTATGATTATTAAAACCCCCTTTTACACCCTCTTTTCCCTCAAATGTGGAGTGAATGTATAGCTCATGCATACATACGACTTGTCGTCTCCACAAAGCGATAAAATTCATTTATCATCACTATATTTAATGGATAGGTATTATTATGGGTTTAATGTTTATATATGATAATTTTTACATAATTAAATTTCATACATTATGATATAACATCTAACTTTTTAACTTACAAACTGATAGAAAACTATAACTTTAATTGTGCATACATGGGGACTACCGCCTCCACAAAGCAATGTGATTCATTTTGTATTTCTGTTTTACTTTTATAGTAATAATAAAATATTTAATGATTATATATGATATTTATATAATAATATAATTATATGTTAAGGTTAAATTATTATTTACATTTCCTTTATTCCATCCATCAAAATTTGAAAACAGTGCTCATGCCTACATATGGCATGTCATCTCATTGAACGGTTTAGTTAATTTTACTATATATAACTTAATAGATGAATCTAAATATGTATATAATGAATATATATTATATTTATATCAAAATTAATATTCTATAGGTGTTTCAACTAAGATAAATTTACAAGTATCGGAACTACAAAACTGAAGTACTCGTGAATAAAGGAAACTGTTGACACTCTAAAATAATGATTTATTGATAAAATGTGTGTTTAAATGTTATAAAGGGGTTGTGTATGATATTATAAGTGTAAAAATTAATATTTTTTAAAATCATAATAAAATTAAATTTATTTTATAGGAGTTTAGATTTCTTTTGAGGCAAGGAGAACTCTAGGTAAGGGATTTTCATCTCGCTTATATTTTTGTGAGACACATGCCTTATATAATACTTATCTATGTTGTGTGGTGTATATACTACCTATAAATTTGTTTTATGATTATTATCATACAAATTATGATATCTACATATCCATATAAGTTTCTTTCTTTTATGGGCATTGTAATTTAAAAGTTACTAAAGTGGTAAAGGTTTTATTTCACAGTCTCATCGATACTCTAGATTGTTTAGGTTTATGTATACTGTAGAAAATGTTTCTCTTCCATATTCATGATTCCTAAAAAAATCAAAATAACTTTTAATATTCTCTAAATATCTTTAAAATTCATTTTTACCCATGTTTTACTTTTAAAAAAATGTTTAAAAGGAATATTTTTATCATTTTCCAAATGAGGCACTTTGTGACTTTTCTGAAAAAGTAAAGAAGGAATGTTTTTTTAAATAATTTGAAATTAATATATTTTTCCACCATCAAGTCAAATTTTTTACTTGAATATTAATTTACTTTTTTACAAGGATCTTTTCAATAAAAAAATTCTTGTATAATTGCACATCTTTTTAAAAATAAGTCATTTCAAAATGGAAGGGTTATTTTCCTCAATAATTATTTCAAGTGATCTTTTGAAATACTTTTCTATATAATATAACATATTTTGATGTTACTTAATATTTTCTAGGAATATGATCCAATGAGACCATCCTAATTATTTCTATGAATGGTTTTTATTTATAATGATAAAATATTTATGAAGCCCATTTCTTTTCATGGGTTTTGGTATAATGAATAGTTTATGATCTTGTCACACAAATATATATGATTTTTATTATATGATATGTGATACCTATGTCTCCCTCCAATGAATTAGGTAAATATTTATAACTCATGTGGTAAATATGTTATTCATGAACTTGATTTCATGTTCCTAATTTTGCGCGTGGATCGGATTTTCATGTTCATAATTTCATGCATGGACAGAGAATTCTTTTCAAAGGTTTCCGTGTGGACCATGATTTCATATCCATAAGACTATGAATGGAAATTTTTTCATGTCCATAATTTTATAATACATAATGTTTTCATATCCTTAACTTAATGTGTTGACTTGTTTCTATTTATACATGTTCACAAATCTATAATTTTATATGTCTAAAACTGTTCCATTTGTAATGACAATATTATGATCTCATGTATCATGTTTATCAGTTATTTTATCATTTTTGTCTTATAAAATAACATGATTTATGCAATGAAACAATATTATGATCTATGATATACATGGTGTGGGTTTCAAATGTCAATATCATTTTCTCACACCCTTATGATCATTTTATGATTATGTGATCATTGATATATCTCTTTTATATCCTTAATAAGAATATTAACACACACTTTATTATGTTTATTTTTAATAGTGTCGATCATTATGGTATATAATTAATATTCATCTGTATAGATGTGATATTTATGTATGAAAATCTAGGGTTCATATACTAATAAATGCGTATAGAGATTCACAGAACTGAAAAAAAAGGTTTATCATTGCACCATTACTCAACTTATCCATTAGTGTGGAACCATTCATGGTATAAAATTATGCTTTAAATAATGTATTGTCTTGTGTCTTGATATAAAATAATAAAGTGATAGCCTACTCTTTAATTTATTTGAATGTTCATACACAAAACTACCCAATGCATGATATGGATTTGGATACAGTGATCTTTTCATTGAAGATTTGGAAAATTTATCTCTATGGGGATAAGGGTGAAAAATATACTAATCCTAAGAGCCTCAAATATATATTCAAACATAAATAGATTAATATGAAAGAGTTAATATGGTTATAGTTGATCATTTATTATGACTACTTAATCCATTTCCATCCAGTGAAAGTAAATAAAGTGGTAGATCCTCTAAGTTTAAATGATCTTATGACTTTATCAATAAGAATAATATAGAAGGATCCAATCCACTTGTACTTGTAATGGATGGATATGGAAGTCATATAATAGAGGAAAACAAAATACTTATGATTTCCCATCTACCCATTCTAGAGATGAAAAGGGTTTCTCAAAGGGATAATGCAGAATTATACAAGAAGTTCAGAGCTATAATAAAAAGGAAGATAATCATATTTTAAACTTTATGAATATGGATTTGTAATATTTGGGTCACAACAATGTGTAACATCAAATTTTGAGATAAAAGAGGAAATATTTAATGGTGCACACAGCCTAAAATTTACCATCTACTCATGGAGTAAAAATATGTATCAAGATCTATGAGATAACTATTGGTGGGACAATATGAGGATAGAGATCATGGAATATACATCAAATTTATTTATTTGTCAAAAAATGAAGGTATAGAAACAAAATTACAAAGGAATGATTCAACTATTATCCATACCTATATAAAAAAATCAAAACATCACCGTGGACTTTTTCCTGTGACTTCCAAACAAATTTAAGGGAAATAATTCCATATGGGTTATATTGGATTTTCTTAAAAATACTACAAACTTCATTTAAATTTTATAGGAATTATCACCTGATTAACTTGCAAGGATATACATCAAGTAAGTGGTGAGGTTTCTTGGAACATCATTATTGATTATATAATGTTGAAATTCAATGTTCACCTCAAAACTCTAGAAAATTATATAAAATTATCTAACAACTATATCAAACATTTGTAAATATTATCATGCCCAAAATTATGGCCACTATGAGCAAATATAGAGACACTTGAGAACGTGTTTAGATATTTCTCTATGGACATCAATGTAAGATAGGATTAATATCTTCCACTAGTAAAGGTATTGTATAATAATATTTTCCACCTAGGCTTCCAAATTGATACATATTAAGAACATTATATGAATAGATATAAAACACCTTTGTGTTAAGATAATGTTGGGGAATGAAAGGTGATAGAACCGGAAATGGTTAAGGAAATGGTAAAAAACTTCAATCCAATTAACCATAAAATTATAGAAACTCAGATTTAACAGAAGTTTTCTGATGATAACCATCATTGAGACCTAGAGTTTGAAGTTGTAGATGAATTTTTCCTTCATATATATTCATGGAATATATTATTGAAATTTGGGATAAAGTGAAAGTTATGTCCTAGACACAACATCCTCTTTTAGATTCTTGATCACATCAGACTAGTAACCTATCAAATACCACTCCCCCCAAAAATGTGTCAATTATATTATGTGTTCCATATATACTTCTTAAATAAGTACATACTAGATCCCTCACATATACTGAATTCATAGGTGGTAAAGTTAGAAAATTATCTCTCTTATGAGAAATAACCAGTGAAGATCTAGAATCATAGAGACAATTTTTTTAACAACAAGATTACTCACATAGTCAATGTAATATAGTGGAACCATAAGTACATGAATGTAACATGAGAAATATAATGAGAAATTAAAGATAATTACCCTCTATTTAATTAAATCCTTAATCCAATTTATTATAATTTTTGATAATTTAAATAATTATAATTTCTCATATACTATAATATTTTTATTCATTTAGTTTTTAAATGTTATTATTAAATTAAAAAATAACCTTAAGAAGTGAACATGGGTGAAATTTTGATAAAGTATAGAAGTGATAGAGGGTGAAAATTTTAAAAATTCTGGAATTGACTATTAATGAAAATTTGAAAAAACAATTGAAGTGACCGAGAGTGAAAATTTAGAAAAGTTTGGAAGTGACAAGGAATGAAAATTTAGGAAATTATGGAAGTGTTCATGAGTAAAAATTTGAAAAATTCAAGAAGTGCTCATAAGTGGAAATTTGACAAAGATTTGTAGTGATTTGAAGTGAAAATCTTGGAAATTTTGGAAGTGACATGAGTCATTATTAAACAAATTATGGTTGTGACCGTGAGTGAAAATTTAGAAAATTTTGGAAGTGAATATTATGTAATATTTGAAAAATTATGGCAAATGACCATGAGTAAAAATTTGAAAAATTATAGAAGTGGAGATCATTTATAATTTGAAAAAGTATAGAAGTGACCATGAGTAAAAATTTTACAAAGTATGGAAGTGATCGTGAGTGAAAATTCTAAAAAGTATGGAAGTTTCCATGAGTGAAAATACGACAAAGACATAAATTAATCATGAGAGAAACTATGAAAATGTATGCAATAAATTTTGAGTGAAATTTCCAAAAATTATTAAATTGAATGTGATGAAATTTTAACAATTTTTGGAAGTGACGAAGTGTGAGGGAAACTTTGAAAATGTCTGGAAATGACTGTGAGTAAAATTTTAACAAATTATGGAAGTTACCAAGATTGAAATATTGAAAATTCCTAGAAGTGGCCATCAGTGAGTGAAGATTTGAAAAAGTTTGGAAGTGACTCTGAGTGAAAAATTGACATTATATATAAATGGGTGCGAGTGAAAATTTGACAAATTTTGGAAGAGACCACATGAAAAAAAAGTGACTACAAGAACAAAAAATAAATTGATGTAAAGTTGAAATTTGGAAAAGTATTGAACTTAAATTATGGAATGTTTTTTTACTTATACTATTATATTTTGAATTATTACATGTCTATTTCACATTTTTATAATGATTTAATTATTCCTTAAATGATTATTAATTTTTTTTTTTACTAAGAAATTTTGTATTGAATAATTTTATGAAGTATTAAATTCATTACATATAGTTTGATGTTTCACTATGGTTTCTTTAGAAAATATGAGTTCTAAATAAAATGTGGATTGAATTTGAACAGTTTAAATTGCATACTTTTTGGGAGTTTTATAATAGCCTTTAATGTTGATTATAATTATTTTCTGGTATTGTAGTAATTATTCTTAAGTTTTATAACTAAAAAACATGATTTTAATGTTTCTAATTATTTAAGTAACACAAGTGGGTATATATTCCATGACTATTCAATGAAAATCACATGAATCATTAGGAAAGATAAATTGAAATGTGCTTCATGTTTTTAATCTATTATGCATAGAAGAAATCTGTGTAATGAGTTTGATAGATCCAGATCAATTGGCATGAGGATGAGGATATTATATAAAAATAAATGTTTTACTTACTTTTTCGAACAACTAATACTCCCAACAAAACTATAATTGTTTCATCTTTTACAGTTGATGATATCTTTGTTACCTCAACTCTTAGATTATGAAGCTTTGTTTCGGTTTTACGTATTTACTTTTTTTATTTTTTTATTTTTTTATAATTATAATGCGTTATACTGCCCATTAAAATGTGGTATTGTTGGCTATTACTCCTAAATGAATGTTATGCATTTGGTCGTTCCTCTAGGTGGTAAAAATTTTGATTATTTAGGTTGTGCATCCAGGTCGAAAAAGTAAAGTATGTTTTGGGTTTAGTCCTCTAAAGGGAAAAAATTATTTATAATTGGTCTATGAATCTTGGTGAATAAAATTAATTTTTATATTCCATTATAGGGTTTTTAGTGGGTTCCAAATTTCTCATCTTGAGAGGGTGAAGAGTGCAAAACTATCATTTACATTTGAAATGCTATAAAAATAATTTTATCTATCTATTTATATTTTCTACTATATTAACTTAATGACTCTAATATAATAACATTTAATGAATAAATTAAATTTGAAAATTAAAATTCACCCCCCCCCATCTTTTCTATATGTAATTTTTTCATTGGGAATAACAATTAGTATTAGAGCTTAACCCAAAGCTCAATATATATATATATATCTGTGTGTGTGTGTGTGATTGAATTCTTTATATGTGCTAACAATTTCCTGACATAACCATCAAGAGGAAAATATCGATTTAATATGGTAGGAAAAAGATCAAATAATTTATGGATACCTCACAAACCAATGCATTTTTAGAGCACTCATATTGGATATTGGAAATATTAGATAAAATCATTCTTAAGTATACATAGAATTGACAATTAGAAAATCATGGCTAAACCATACAAGCTACCAGAAGGTGCACCTATATCATTACTTGGTAATGATTAGGTAAAGTGCGTGTTTAATTACAAAGTGATGGATAGTTTTTAATGTATCGTAAATAGAAATGTGTATATTCATGACTAGTTATGTAAATAGTCTCATTACATTTGGAAAATTCTTTAAAGTTTCATATATTTGACCATATAAGTTTATTAGAACAAATTTAGGTATGTTAAGATCTAAATATAATGAATTTAAAATGGGTGAAGGTGAAATTTTTAATCAAATGTTCCATAGGTTTACTAGTATTGCAAATTGTATAGATTATTTGGGAGAAACTCTAGAAAATCATGTTTTATTGAAAGAATATTTAGAACACTTCCTAAGAAGTAGAATGCTAAAAACATTACTATAGATTAAAATAATAAATTCAAGAAATACATTCTTGATGATCTTATTAGATCACTATTACAATATGAATTGAAACTCAAAATTATATCTGAAAAAATGTAATTCAAAGAATAATGGAATTTATTTTAAATCAAATGATTTAACATAATATTATAATTATGAGTTATAGAGTATTGATAGGAATGATACAATATATGTTAAAAATATTAACATAGAAGTAATAAAAGATACTCAAGGATATCACAAAAATATTATCCAAAATATGATTACAAGTGGAAGAGGAAATGTAATTTTAATGTTAATGATACTCAAGATATAAATTAATATGAGTGTATGAAAATGGGGCACATCAAGGACGATTTTACCTGACTGAAGAAGGAGAAAATAATTGGAAAAAATGAAAGAAATAAAATAAATCAATGAAAATCATATAGAGTTTCACTAAGGATTCAGTTATTTATGAAGAATTTGGTTCAGAAAATGATACGGAAAGCTTGTGTTTAATGGATTGATAAAATCAATTAAGTGACTCTAGTTATTATTTATCTTCAAAATATGATTCTAAAAAACAAATATTGAAATTTTTCTTAAATGATATGAAAGTGTTTATCATAAAGTTTAAAAAATAATTTTTTTATAAAAGAACACAAATATTCAATAAAAAAATTCTTAAGAAAAATGATAATTTGAATAAATCTATATACAATGAAAATTAATATCCATATATGGATCTAGTAATTACTCAAGAAAAAATAAACACTAATCTTGATGAAAATTGAAAACATAGAATGGAATTTGATTTTTGGTCAAAGTTTCATGATCATGAAATACAGAATTTTGATAATGTTCTTAAATAGAATGACAATCTCAGAAATGAAATTAAAATTTTAAATTGAAATCTATCTAATTTTTTTCAAGGTAGAGAAAACATTGATAAAATTATGAGTTTTAATAACATGAAAAATAATTCGGTCTTGGTTATAAAAATAATTTACCAAAAATGTGCAATACTTTCTTTATTAAAATAACTAATGGAAGTAATTCTACTAATAAATGTTTTAGATGTCATATGAAAGGAAATTATACAAATGAGTGTTCCTTGAGATTTAAAAAATGTCTAGGTTATATTATGGATTTTATTTAAAAATATTTATCTTCAATATTTCTAGTAAATACGTGTTTGAAAAAACATTTGGTTCCTAAGAATTCATATTTTAATCCCATCGAACCCATATTTTCAAGGGTACCAAAGATTCCATAAATCTTCTTTTATAGGAAAATTGTATTTTTATAATCAAAAAGGATGTTTTTTATATGGATATTGGATGATAAAGAAACATGATTGGTGATATATAAAATTTTATTTCATTTAAAAAGTGTGTTGGAGTTAATTTTACTTTTGTTGATAATTCTAAAGTAAAGTTAAAAGGTTTTAGTGAGGCTAGAATTTCATATTATATTATTATTTCCAAATTTGTCTATATTGAAGGATTGAGACATAATTTAAAATTCGTTTAACAACTATGTGATGATGTAATGTTTGTTAAATTACAAAATGATAAATTCATTGTATTTAAGGATAAATATGTTTTGTTTTATGAAAACATAAAACAAACATTTATTCAATTAATGTTTCAAAATAACCAATAAAAAATTCAAATTTTTAAATTTTATATAATCTGATAACTTTTTTCTCATAGGGGGTTGGGGAATGCTAATTTCAGGTTGATGTACAATCTATCAAAGAACCAAATAGTTTTAGAATTACTAGAACTTAAGGATTACAACACCATTGTATTTGACAATTTCTCAAAAAATAAAAAACACAAAAGTAGTTTCAAGTGATTTAAGGAAGTACAAATAGTAAGGCCTCTTGATCATATTCATTTAAATTTATTTTCTCCTATCAACATGGTTAGTTTTGGATGTAAGAGATGTTGTTTTTTTATTGTTAATAATTTTTCTAGATACAAATGTGTTTGTTTTATTATGATTAAATTTGAAACTTTATATTAGTATATCCATTTTTATAAATTAGTCTTAATGATCACTTCGGAAACTTCCAAAATCTAGAATTTATCTAGTTTTGTGAACAAAATTGGTATTTTCACGATTTTTCAGCCCTATAACACCACAAAAAATGGTGTAATTGAAAGGAAAAAAGGAATACATTAATAAATGGGTAAGACCATGTTAAATGAGTTTAATTTTCCAAAATACTTCTTGATAGAATATATGAATAATTATTTTTATGATACTAAAAGAATTATTATAAGACCTTTGTTGATAAAGATATCTTATGATCTTTGGAAGGGGATTAAATATAAAATTAGTTATTTTAGATTCATTGGATGTAAGGTTTTCATTATCAATACTAATAATAGTTTAGATATATTTGATAAAAAATTATGATGAAGGTGTTTTCTTGGGATATTAAAATAATAGTAAGACATATATAGTATACAAAAAAAATAAACATGGTTGTTAAAGAATCATTTCATTAAAAATTTAATGAAAATTATTTTAATAAAAGGGATGATGGTATTGATCAAACTGAAGATTTATTTAGAGATTTTAATTTTGAAGAAGAAAAATATCAAGATTATGATGTACATATTACGGGGGAGAATATTTCTTCTTAACAAAAATATATTCTTAAAAAAACATTTAAGACTCATATAGATCACTATAAAGATAATTTTATTTCTAATGTTAAATAAATATTAATTCTAGAAGATATTATATTAATATTTTTTATTATCATGATTTTATTCTTTATTTTTTACTTAATAATATTGATGAAACATTGAATGGATATAATTGGATCTTATATATAAAATATGAGTAAAATTAATTTAATAGGAATAATGTTTGGACGGTAGTCATTTAACCAAATGATTCTTGAATTATTGGAACCAAATGTGTCTTTAGAAATAAACATGATGAATCAAGAAATATAGTTAAAAATAAATCTATAATAGTGGCCCAAGGATATTCTGAAGAAGAATATATTTATTTAGAAGAATAATTTTTACTTTTTTTCTAGATTAGAATCAATTTTGATAATATTATCTTATGTTTATTTTCATGGATTTAAATAATTTCAAATGGATTTTAAAACATATTATATAAATTGTTATATATTTTAAGAAGTAAATGATAGATAGACCACTATTTTTGAAAATGAAAAGAATCATGATCATGTTTTTAAACTATTAAGTAATTTATATAGTTTAAAATAAGATCCTAGATCTTCATATGAAAGGTTAACTAGTTTTTAAAAAAAATGAGAAAGTAAAGGTCGATCCTATATTTTTTTTAAGAAATTTTGTGATTATATATTGATTGTGAACATTTACATTGAAGGTACAATTTTTAGATCTTCATCTGAAAATTTTTATAACAGATTTTCAAAAATAATGACAACCGAATTTGATATGAGTATGATGGGGTAAATGAAACTTTTCCTTGGTTTGAAAATATTTCAATTAAACTATGTTATTTTTCAAAATTAATACTTGTATTCTAATGATTTTGTTGAAAGATTTACTTTGGAATCTTCTCAAATGAGAATAATCTGATGAGTAATTCTTATAAATTAGATTTAGATAAATCTTGAAAATCTATTACTGTTAAAACATATATAGGTATGATTGGATGTTTAATATACCTAACTACTTCCATTCCTAATTTAAGTTGTTCAGTTTTCATGTGTTTTATATTACAAAGTTACCCTAAGTCAGAAAATTTTTATAAAAAAATATTAAATATGTTGACGGTTCTTTGAATATTTGATTATTTTATCCTTCTAGAACAAACTTTAATCTACCATATATTCTGGTTAGGATTTTATTTGATGAAATAAATATAGAAAAATTACTCCAAGTATGTTTAATTTATATAAGAAATATTTAGTTTCTTTGGATTAAAAGAAACAAAATTTTGTTTCTCTTTCCAATGTTGAATTTGAATATATAGCTGATTTGTTTTTTTGGGCTCAATATTTATGGATTAAGCAAAAAAATTAAATTTATTTTTTTTATTTTGATAATATTTTTATCTTCTATAAATATAATTCTTCAATATCCATTTATGTACATATATTAAAACATTATTGGACTAAGAACATTGATGTTAGGTATCATTTTCCTATGGATCATGCTCAAAAAGAAATCTTTAATCTAGAATATATTTCCACATAAAAATATTTACCGGATATATTTAAAAAACTTTATATTTAATTTATTTTGAAAAAATAAATTTTAAAATTGGAAAGACGTAAATTTAATCATATTGTATAAATTTATTGGAATCCTAGTTATGTGTTTGATATAAATTTTAGGGATTGTTTCATTGCCATTAATAATTAATAGGGATCTTTGTTCAATGTTAACGTTTAAAGTGTTAGTTTCATTCCCAGTAATCAGTCAAGGTGAGCTTTCCATGTTTAATTTTCTTTTAGAAATTTTAGTTTCCATTCTATTTATATCTAATTCTCTTAGAGGAATAATCTTTAAACCATACAACTTTTTGATCAATTTCAATAAGGGGGATAAAATTTTTGAATTTACATTCATTTTTCAATTATGAAAAATGAAGATAATATTTAATTGGATCATCGATCCAATTTATTATTATTTTCAATAATTCCAATAATTCCAATTTATTGTACATTTTAATATTTTTATACTTTGTGCTTTTACATATTATTCTAAAATCTATAAGTGAACTTGATAACTAATTATGAGTGAAAATGTGACAAAATCTTGAAGTGATAGTGATTGAAAATTTTAAAAATTATCGAAGTGACCATGAGTGAAAATTTGATAAATTCTAGAAGTTTCCATGAGTAAATAAAAATTTGATAATTTTTGGAAGTGACCATGAGTGAAAATTTGAAAAATTATAGAAGTGATCATGAATGAAAATTTGACAAATTATAGAAGTGACTATGTGTGAAATTTGGAAAATGTCTAAAAGTGTTTATTAGTGAGTGAATAATTTTCAAAGTAAAGTAGTGAATATGAGTGAAATTTTAAAAAAAATTCTAATTAACCATGAGTTAAATTTTTACAAAGTCTGGAATTGATCGTGAGCTTGTAAAAATTTGAAAAATTCTAGAAATGAATTTGAGTCAAAATTTAACGAAGTCTAGAAGTTAATAAGAAAAAAATTATGAAAAATTATGGAAGTGAACATGCATGAAAATTTGACAATTCTGAGAATTTTCCATGAGTGAGCGAAAATTTATAATGTTTGGAAGTGATTATGAGTGAAAATTTTACAAATTATGGTAGTGATCATGAGTGAAAATTGAACAGAACCTATAAGTAACCACATGAACAAAAATAAATATACCACAATACCAAAAATGAATTGAGTTCAATTTTAAATTTGTAAAATTATTGAACTTACTTCATGTCCTATGGTCACCTAATTCCATTATCATATTTTAGCTCAAATCAGGCTCTGTTTTATTTATAATTTTATATTTTAAATAATTTCATGTTTTTTTCACATGTTTATCTTGATTTAATTAATCCTTAACTACTTATTAATTGTTTTAATACTTATTAATTTTATTTTGAATAAATTTATTTAGGAATAAATAGTTATCACATGGGTTAAAATTTCAAGTTGGTTTCTTAGAAAAACATGAGTTTCAAATTAAATTTGGATTGAATTTTAATATCTTATATTTAATAGCATATAGTAGTTTTCAAAAATATTTAAATGTTGATTATGTTTATTTTTTTATTGTATTAATTATTATAACACGATACCATCATACAACATTATTATAATGTTGTGGATTATAGAAGTAGCCCACATGGGTATATTTTTAATGAAGAAATCTCATGCATCATTAGGAAAGATAAATTGGAACTGGATTCTTGTTTTTAATATGTTATAGATAGGAAAAATATATATAAGTATTTTTATATATTGAGATCAAGTGAAATGAGGTTAACTATATTCTTCAACTATAAATGTGTGTCTTACTTTGGTGATCAACAACTACTCTTAGCCAAAATATAATCATTTAACCCTTTATTTTTGAAAAGCTCTTTACTACCTCAACTCTAAGACTGTGAAGCTTTCATTTTCTTATTTTTATTTACTTATTTCTATTTCTTTCAATGTGCATAATAGTAGTGGGTAATACTACCAATTAAAATATAGGATTTTTGGTTGTGACTCCCAAAACAATTCAGGCGTTGGGTAGTGCCTCTGTGTGGGAAAAAGTAGGTTATTCAGGTTGCTCCTCAAGGTAGAAAAAGTAATGCATGTTTTGGGTTTAGGCATCTAGGGAGGAAAAGTATTTTTAATTGGGTTATGGATCCATTTTGGAAAAAGTCAATATAACATTCCACTATAGTGACTATAGTGGGTTCTATATTTCTCAATCCATGAGAGGGGTGAAGAGTGGACTAGGATCATTTAGATCTTAATCGCCATAAAAATAATAGTTCCCATCAATTTTTATTTTTCCACTATATTAACTTAATAATTCTAATATAATAACCTTTAATATTTAATTTAAATTAAAAAAGTCTAATTCATCCCCCCCTTAGTTATATATCATCTTACCATTATGACCAATACCCTCATTGGTTTTTAACTTCTTGAGAGAAATGAAATTTTAAGGCTGAAATTTCGAAATGGGGGAAGATTATAATAATCAGGAATCTTATCAATGGAATTTACCTTTTGATTATATAAATATCTCATATTTAGGAATGTAGTATTATATAAAGCACATTAAATACATAATAAACCCAATAAAATTTTATTATATTGACTTCAACACTGCATTTAGAAAATAAATATATCCATAATAATTAAAAGTGTTATAATGGGACAAAAATAGAAAATAAAATAACTATAATATGAAAATATTTGATCTACTTGATCCTCTAAATTGGTCTGACTCACGAACAACAATGTATAAATGAAACATAATTTTAGTAATGAAATATTTATTTTTAAAATGAAAATATATATATAATTAAGATAAAATGGATGTCAATGAATAATTAATAAAATATGAGTGACTTATATAAGGTAAGGAACCCATGTGACTATTTAAAATATGATCATTGAATACTAATTTGACAAAAAAAATTATAGTCTGACTGTTAGAAATAGTAACACAACCATTAGAATAGTATCCACACATATGTAACTTTCAAATAATATTTCGGTATCATATAAAATTAATATATAGTAAATTTATATCATGATACAAATAAATAGATGTTTTAAAAATGATGATATAAGTATCTGTATTATAAGAAATCATATATATCTTACTTAAATTTTTTATGATAAATATAAAAACTAAAGCAATTTATAATTTTCCTAAAATTGTTTAATAAAATAATATTATGTTACACTATAATGATAATATAATTTTATGATACCATAACTAATTTTTCAAAGGGTTGGTGAATTGATCAAAGCATTATAATTGGTATTTTAAAATTAATAAATATTTTTTAAAATAATTAGATTTCTCATATTTATAAAATTATTTTACAAAAATGGATTTTATTTTGGGAATAGAAAAATTGAAAACATTTTAAAGTTATTTTTTTATAACTCTAAAATAGTTGATTTTTTGTGAATAATGAAATGCAAGAAATTGATATTTAACATTATAAGATTAATAAATGAATTACTGTTTTATGTATCACGTAAAAACCATTAGTCCAAACTCAAAAAAATAGTTACAGTATATTTAATGAGAAAAAATAATAAACTAATCCATATTTTATTCAAAAACACCCCTCTGGACCTTATAAATACCACCTCTTCTCCTCGCACTTTATAATCCTTAAATATGGCCCAAAATTTTTCCATTTCACCCCTAAAACCTACTCCCTACATCCAAGGAGTTTTTACCCTTCCAAAATAAAATTATTAAGATTCTTAATGGGTTTCCTATTATGATACGTCCAAAGGAGAACGTAATAACCACAACTGGTCTTCTTCATTTTTTTCCTTCCTCTTCATCCTCCAAATAAAATTATTCCAATAATAAATAATGAATCTATTTTCATAAATATATATTAATATTATTTTCTAAATTTAATATCCATTATCCAGCCTCTTATCATCTAGGAATATAAAACATGTTCACCATATGTGTATTACCCCCAGCTTCAAGTATGTAACCCTTACTAAATTATTTTAATGGTTATAAAGTTAAGGGTGATGAATGAGAGAGTTGGGAGAACTTGGAATAAAGTTTTGAGGCAAAGGGGAAGTCGCACGGGCATCACATGGTTTTTCAATCGTGTGTCCAAACCGTGTATAGTTCAGACTTTTGAGGTAGTGTCTCCCGCATGGTTGAAGCACAATTTGGGAGACCATACGAGGGTCTGTCGAGGCAGCGGCTAACGCACGGTTAGCGCACATTTTGTCAAACCTTGTGAACTAACCGCGTAGGCACTTAAATGAGATCCTAAAAAATAGATATCACACATATTTTCATCTAAACGGATCATTTTTCCTCCTAAGCGGCCATAACTCAGGATCACTCTCCCTTGAAGGTAGGAGAACCTCTCCCAAGCATTTTGGAGCTGATCCAAAGGCTTTCCTTGGAGAATCAAAGCCGTATTCTTGAGGTATGTGATCATTCATCATCATTCTTGATCGGTTTTGTAGATCTACATCTCCTTTTCTCTTGGTTTCCTATATCTATGCTCATTATGGGTAGATATAAGTGTTTATATTCCAAATATGATGAGATTTGGTCGTGGTTGTGATAGTAAAAGAGATCTAAGGTGGGTTCTTGAAGAATCTACTCGGTTTTCATGGGTGTTCTTCATTTGTTGTGGTTTTTTGTCAAAACCATCGAGGTAGGAGGCTTCTTTATTGACTCCACTTAGTAGAAATTATTGGCATGCTTTCAAATTTAATGTGTGGTGTTGATTTGATTTTTATTTGTTTTTTGATCACTTGTTGGAAACCTTCTTCAGTGATTGTTGTGAAATCTTAGAAATTGGGGATTTTGAATGAGTGCTTTGGTTCTCAATTTTAAAATAGATATTTTTAAAATGGGAATTTTCTAGAATTGTGAGACATGGTTTGGATTAGATATTTTCAATAAAATGGAATGTTTTATTGAAGTTAAATGACTGTTTTAAAATTGGTTTATTCTTTGGTTTTCAGTAAAAGTATAGTTTTATTGAAATGGTTTGAATTGGTGAAACACACTTGGTTTTTGACATGATGGTTGTGTTTGTTCATAGGCATATGGGACGGATAAGGGTTAGGGGTATCCCCCATCATTAATGGTATATATAAGGGTTAGGGATCTCCCCCATCAATTGGTTCACTAAGGACGACTTAGTGATAGGATGACTCACCACTCACGAGTATAGGGAGATCCAGGTTACATGCAGGTTTGGTTGTGTGGATGTATGGAATGAATTGGGCATGTCAAATGAATATTGAGAAATGGTTTTAAATCTTTTTTAGTTATTTTTTTGAAAAAAATAACTTGTTGGAAAAATTGGCTTCAATTACACTTGTATGCTTTTGGTTATAAACAGTTTTGGAAACTTGTTTATATTTGGTTATAAACAGTTTTGGTAAATTGTTTTATATAAACTGTATTATATAAATGTGACTAACTTTTATATCCTAGTGTCATGAGTAGGGAAGTCATTGGGAAAAATCTACTGAGTTTTATACTCACCCCTGCTTTGGAACTTTGGTGCTTTTGCAGATGTCTTATTCTGGGATAGGGGAAAAGGTGATGTTTCACACGTGTTTAGCACTACCTTGTGACGTTTGGGTTGTTCGGTGATTATAAAGCATGGAGCTTGTGGAGCAAAGAGTCTTGTGGTCTTTTGAGAGTCTTGTATCGTTTATCCGTTGTGTACTTTGATACTTTTTTATTCTTCCGATGTTTCATACTTTGATATGTTTTTGAGATACATGAAGATGTTGGGGTGTCTTTCATTCGTTCATGCATCATATAGTGAATGTTTGGTAATGGTTGGTTGGTTTATTGATTTATTTATTAAATGTTAAATCATCCCCCGATTGTATTTGAAACCCTTAGGTATTTATTGCTATCCTTTTTCATCTTGGGGATGTCTCTTAAGGCCTAGTAACAACTTATTGTACACTCAAGCCAATGAGAATTTGCGGGCCATTACAAATGGTATCAGCTTGTTCAGTCCCTACCTAACAAGTAGTCATCGATGTTCCTAGTTTTGGAGATGAAATCCCTTCTTGTATATTTCTTGGGTGGGAATCTTATAAAGGAGTAAGATTTTTGGAACTTGAAATATATAGCATAAAAGGATGTAGCTAACCCTTTTATGCTGAACTTCAAGTTACCAGGGAGTTGGTTAAATAAGTTTTTGGAGACACTTATAGGATTTTTAAATCTCATTATCATGAGTTTGTCCAATTATACTAGCATGAAATGAATTATAGAGGAATTACTTCCCACTAGGAGTGCATACATCATTTTGATAAATGATCGTTTTTTTAAATATGGAATTGGTTTTCAAATGAATGATTTTGAAAAATTGAATGATTATCGTATTTTGGAAATGGTTTAATTTTAAAAATCATGTGAAGTGGTTTAAAAATAGTTGAACATGGGAAAAATGATGTCTTGGAAAACAATTTTCTGATAGATGATGTGATATAATTTGAAATTCTAATCCATCAGTTGCTATAGAGTGAGATTGATGGGGTTTGTTGTTGGTTTAGAAAATAGCACCCGGTAGGCGTCATCGAAACCAACACAAAGAAGTTGTGGAGAATGTGGTTTCACATGATCCATGGGTGAACCAAGAGATGGTTGAGATTATTGTACAGGCTTTTCATGTTGTGGGTATCGGGAACTGGAGTAATGAACCAAGGCATGTGGATCATACCATCCAATTCGAGAAGCAGAATCCGCCGAACTATTGGGGTGATGCTGAACCTGAGAAGGTGGAGGTGTGGCTAAGTAGGATGAATTGTATCTTCAATTTCATTGGCACACCATCATATATTAAGGTCAAGTTGACAACGTATATTCTCTAGGATCTTGCACGTCAATGATGGGATTTAGCAGTGCATGCTAAATTGGATGAAGGCCTTACATGGGAGGATTTTGATGAATTGTTCAAAAAAAAATTCTATCCTCACATGTTCAAGATCCAGAAAATGATGGAATTCTTCACCCTAAAATAGGAGATCCTCTCTGTCATATATTATTCATTTAAGTTCATGAATTTAGTTTGTTTTTCACCAGTGGTTGCAGAAAGTGCATCTTTGAAGGCACGCATCTTCGAATCGGGGCTAAGGCAGGAGATTCGATCGAAGATTTCAGTGCTCTGTATTACGTATTATACAAAGATGGTGAATAGAGTGACTATTTCTGAACATGATATATTGAGATTGATATGAGGAGGAATGATGATACCTAAAGGAAACGGTGGGAACTCAACCACTGGGAACAAGAGGAAAATGGACACCTATTTCCACGGTGCAAGTGGAAATCAGAAATAGACAGCTGGATCAGTAAACCTTCATCCACGACCCCAGGGAAAAAAAGGTTGTTTTCAATGTGGTTTGCTTGACCACATAAAGTGAAATTGTACAGCAAAACCTAGATCATGTCATAATTGTAACAAGATGGGACATCTTCAGCACTATTGTCACGGTGCTCCAGGTCCAGGTACTCAAGACACCTCTCAGCTATCACAAGCATCATATGCTTCAATTGGATGAGGACAACAGAATCAATCTCATCAGTAGAGCAGAGCTAGCCATGTTGATTCTAGAAATACCATGACTCCTCAACCAGGGCACCCTCAGCAAGAAAACAAGGAGAACATTATAGTGAAGAAGCAATTATATGGAACTGAGCAGATGATTGTCGATGATCAAGTTGGACCATCTATAGTAAGAGGTATGATTCTTTTGAATTATACATTTGTGCAAGTGTTGTTTGATATTGGTGCATCACATTCCTTTATTGCTTCTCATGTTGTTGACTTGATATGTTTAAAGCTGGAAATGATTCCTTCTATTTTGAAACTGCAAACTCCTCTTGGTGAAAGAGAATTTCAAGCCTTCGTGTGTAAAGCATGTGCTATAACTTTTCCTGGAGTAGAGTTAAAATGGGACTTCTCGATATTGGATATGGATGTCTATGATGTAATCCTAGGTATGGATTGGCTGAAAATGTTCAAGGATCAAATCAACAGTTATAGGATAACAGTTAGCTTCATGACTGAGGATGGTATCAAGCATCTCTTTATAGGAGATAGGACTGTAAATAAAGGTTCAAAGAGCTTGTTGACACCAATGGTGGGAATAATATCTAACCAATTAGTAGCGTTGACTTTGGAATCAATGTAAGAGATCGAGTAAAATAGTTTTCCATCTTTTTTGTATCAATTTCCAGATGTATTTCCCAAGAACTTCTCAAGGTTACCACCTCTAAAGGAAGTGGAGTTTATGATTGATCTTCTTCTAGGGACTAGTCCTATTTCCCTTCCATCTTATAGGATGGAACCAACAGAGTTTTGGGAATTGAAAGTGTAGTTAGAGGAGCTGTAAATCAATGGTTTTATTCGACCAAGTATGTCTCTATGGGCAGCACCGGTTTTGTTCATGAAGAAGGAATATGGAACTCTTTGGCTGTGTGTTGACTATCGTAAGCTTAAACAAATTATGATAAAGAATAGATATCCACTTCCACATATTGATGATATATTCGATAAATTAAGGGGAGCTCAGTGGTTCTCCAAGATTGACTTGTGATCAGGATACCACCAATTGAGAGTTTGGAAAGAGGATATTCCAAAGACAGCTTTCAAAAGTAGATATTTCCACTATGAATATGTAGTCATGCCTTTCGTTCTAACAAATTCACCTACAGTCTACATGGAATTGATGAATTTTATATTTCAAAAATATCTGGATTCTTTTTTTGTGCTGTTTTTGGACGACATTTTGTTCTATTCAAAGACAATGGCTAATCATGAGGTGCACCTAGAAGCAGTGTTACAAATCTTTAGAGATCGTCGTTTGTATGCCAAATTATCCAAGTGTGATTTTTTGATATAGGAAGTACATTTCCTTGGTCATTTCATTTCTGAGAAAGGCATTTGTGTTGATCCTAAAAAGATAGAATCCATTATCTCTTGGAAACCTCTGAAGAATGTGTTCGAGATACAAATTTTTCTCGGTCTAGTTGGTTACTACTGACACTTTGTGTGTGATTTCTCACGACTTATAAGAACCCGTGTTTCTCCGGACAGTCGTTTTGAGCATAAATTTGAATTTTTGTTGTTGGATGATTGTGAGGGGTAAAATTGTCATTTTCCCATACCATCAAATATCGGATAATTTTTCTAACGACTCCGTAGGTCCCAGAATAGGGATTTTACCCTAGGATAGAAGTTTGGAGGAAATCTGAGCTGTTCGAATTTTGGTGGAATATTTGATATTTAATATTATTAAATTAAATATTAAATTATTTGGGTATGTTCTTTTGGTAATAACTTTTAAATGGATCATCAGATTGAGATTACATCTGCTCCGTTGAGTCCGAAATGGGGAGTTTATCCTAGGGAAGGCATAAACTCATGTTTGGCATTGGGGCCGGCCCGGGCCCTTTTTTCTTCCTTTTCTTTTCTTCTTTCATTTTCTTTCCTTCTATATTCTTTCCTCCACCTCCTTGCGCACGTCTCCTAAAACACTCCTCCTTGGCTGTGACCTATGGTAGAATTTTGAGATCGAGAAAACGGGAGATAAGTAAGGTGATAATGGTACTGATTTGAAGCTCTCGTCGCACTGAGTCGGCGTGCGGCAACCGTGAGTCGTGAAATCAAACGAAGCTTTGGCGGTTTCCGCCCGAAGGTAGGTCCATTTATGTTTTTTCCATATATTCCTATTAAACATGTTTTTTTAAGTCTTTAAAGCCCTATATTTCTTGCTTGTATTCCCATGGGGCTCGATCTATTGTTTCGGGGGCGAAAACGGGCGAATCGGGTGTTTTTAGGGATTTCCCGTTTGAAAGCCTAGTATACACAGCATATGTTCTAGGGGAACATGCCATGTGTTCTTACCATTCGGGGAAGACGAATTTGTCTTATGTACACTCCGTTTACTTTGAGTACACTCCGTGTAGTGGGTAGCCGTGTGGCTGGCCGTGTGAAATAGAACACGGAATAATGGTTTTTAAGGAGTACACGTCATGTACTTTAAGTACACGCCCTGTAGTGGTACGTGGGCATGTGTTCGTGTAAAAACGGACACGGTGTAACTTTTTTTGAATATTACACATCGTGTACAGTAGAGTACACATCGTGTACTATTACACAGGCAGGCCCATTGTGCTCTGGCCATGTACTCTGGCCATATACTACTTCAATTTAGTAATTTTGAGATATCTTGGACTCTGGAAGTCAGAATTGGGCGTGTGAGTAATCGATTCTAAGAATTTTTTCATGTAGATCGCAATGGTGGAATCATTTTAACATTTAGAGGTCATATGAATAATGTTTTGGGGGTTTTATCTAAATGGAGGGGTTCTTCCTCCAGTTATTGAGTTCAATTGTCACCTGAGAGTGAGACTTGGTGTGGATGATAGGTTGGGTGTTCGGACCAAATTAGTTGAGACCTTTAATAGGAGTTGAGCTATGAGATATCTCTCGTGATCTATACTTTATAAAACGTTCCCCTTGTGAGACATTCCTTTCTGGCCTATGAGGCTTTGAGACCAGGTACTTCTAAGGATCCCCTGAGGGATGCCTTTGCTTGTGTGCTGACCTAATGAGTCCCTTGTCGGATCTCTCTCTTGTTCTTCCTCTGACAGGAACCATGTTATGGAATGCCTATGTTGTCCTTCCTTGAAGATCCCGTGTAGTATTCCTCCATTACTCTTCGCTAAGGATCCCGTGTAGGATTCCTTCACTTGTGTTTACCTGGATAATCCCGAGTATGATGCTTCCTCAGTGTTTGACTTGAGGGACCTAGTGAGTTCTTGTTGTTTTATCGACCCTAATTTATTATGTCGGGTTGGGTAGAGATGGTGATCGGGTGTCACCAAGAACCCGTGCCAAACTAGTAATCCCTTTGTGATTTGGAAGTATTGTTGTGTTGGGCGTTCGGGCCTCCCTCACTATTTGTTTATATCTGACTTAGTTTTGTTGATGCTGTAGTGTTTACCAGAGGTGCTTTCTGGTTGGTGGCTGGTGAGCTTGACGCGAGATGTCTTTCTTGATTATTGTTTTCCTGCCTTTCTTGTATGCTTTTATAGAGTTAATTTGATCATGTTTGAGGATAATTATTGTGATTGGATGTTTTCCCCATGCCTTGTTCTGTTTATGACCTTTGGGTCTTGTTAGACTTTGACCGTTATACCTATTTTCCATGCCTTCTGACCATAGGATGGAATAAAATTCTTGACATGCTTGTTTTTGTAGACTGGTTAGACAAGTATCTCTATAGGTGTATTTTGGCCTTATAGTATTATTATGCACTGACTGGCACGGGACAGTGAGAACCTGGTTCTATAGACTATAAGGGATAGACTGAGTGAGCTTCCCAGAGAGTCTTGGACATTATAGACGATAGAGGATAGACCAAGTGAGATTCCTAGAGAGTCTTGGGAATTATAGACTACAGGGGATAGACTGATTGAGATTTCTAGAGATTCTTGGATATTATAGGCTACAGGAGGGTATACCTAGTGAGCTTCCTCAAAGAGTCTTTACTTGTTTGAATTTCCTTAAACCATTCCAGGCTAGAGGAGGAATTGACCGAGTGAGCTTCCTCAGAGAGTCTGTGACAGTCTTGAGACTATAGGAGGAATTGACCGAGTGACCTTCCTTAGAGAGTTTCTAGACCTTGGGGCTATAAGAGGGTTATACTGTGTGATCTTCCTTAGAGAGTCCCTTACTACCCTAGACTATAAGGGTAATTGACCGAGCGAGCTTCCCCATATAGTCTTAAAATTTCGTATGAACAAACCAGAGGGGTTAGGCTGAGTGCACTTCCCAGAGGGTTGTTGGTACTACTTGGATAGGAGAAGAGGGGTTGGTTGTGATTACTTCCCAGAGGGTTACCTATTGTGTTATCAACTTTCTTGTGATTGATTTGTTGAACTAGAGGATAGCTTGTCTTTGTTTAGCTTGTTCGGAGGCATAACTTCGGCGTTGGCCAAAGCAGGTACATGTCAATGGGATTATAGACCCAGAGATTGACTTATTTGATATATGTCTTGAGTGGATCTACATCCATATCAATGACCTTGAATAGGATTTCCAAGAGACCAATCTTATGGTCCCAAGGATCGACTGCTAATGTTGTTTCTTGTTATTTGAATCACTTCATCATGAATATTCAAATTTATGTATATCTGTATAGGTATGGGACTATACATGTGTATGTATATAAATATGGACATCCATGGTGGCACTTTCCCAGTTGACAGAGATTACATACCCTGATTTCAACTATGGTGGCACGTTTGGTTTACTTCCTTTGTGGTGTTCCAGCTAGGCTGAGCACATTGTTGTTGCATACACTTTTAGCGGCATAGTTGTAGGTTGCTTTTTGGGGTGCCCTACTGAGATTATTTCTCACCCCTTCACATGCACCTTGGTGTATGGGTAGACCTTATGTCTGATTTTCAGGTTGAGCATAGGTTTCATAGTGGATAGGGCTGAGGCCTAGTGTTTCATGATTGAGAGGATCTTCTCGAGTGGTTCTACTAATCAGGTTGTTGCAGTTCGACAGTGTCTGGAGATCGGGTATGTAGATTGGCTCGGAGATAGTAGCAGAGCCCTGTACTTTTACTTTTAGTTTCTTTTGTACTTTTATTTTTATGGTCGGCCCAATGGGTGACTAATGTTGTATTGTATTGCATATTTGTTCGGGATTTTACAACATTTTACTATTACAGCTTGTTCTATGTCAGTTGTTTTCTGCTTCAGCACTCTGTTTACTTTTTGTTGTGTATGATACTTAGTTATTTTCGCTTTTTTCTTACTCTGGTATGAGGGTATAGTCTCCCCACTATCACACCCTAGGCCCTTGCTGCTAGCCAGCAGCCTCTGGCGTACGGGGAGGCGCGCTTGAGGCCTTGTGGCGAACCGTCTTGGAGCACCGGTTTAGTGGATTCCGGGTCAAGATGTTACAAAGTGGTATCAAAGGAGTTTTACTTCTTGGTCTTTACTATTTGGGATATGGTAGACAATATTTTTAGGAATGTTTCAGAACCTGTGATGGATATCGGGCTGGTGCATCGTGAACACTTGTTCCGGTTAGAAGTCCTGGTTTCTTGGGTTTGGGATTATTGTTCTAATTTTGCGATGTTACGGTTGTATATGATTTTCTCCTTGAGCGACTCACATGTTGTGTGGTGTTTTGATTTACTATGGATATCTGGCTCTTGGCCATTGGTAAGATACCAGGGATAGATTTTGACTCTTGGCTGGAAAAGGCAAGAGGCGTCTCATGCATCATACAAGGCATGTAGGATTCACAGCATATAGTCTTTCTAGTGTGTGTTTTTACTGACGACTGAGGCCTTTGGGTCTGCTTACACATACTTTTTACTCTGATGGCAGGTTACGTGGATCTACGTTAAGGCGTTTTTGATGGGGCTGATGACTCAGTCCTTTTGTACAGGTGGTGCAGTGACCCTAGTTGGTCTATGTGGCACGTGATGCCTTTTTGTTTAACTCCTTATTGGGTGTTGTTTCTCGGGTATGTGGTTATCTAGTCAGATCATTGAGAATGATGTTGATAGATACCAAGGATTTTCTTGTGAACTGGACCTCCTTGTGGTATTGCTATATACAGATACCCAATCGGTGTTAGCTCAGCTTGTCTCTTCTGTTTTGTTTGTGACCTCCAAGGAGTCGTTGCTTCTAAGGATGCTCCGAGAGGATTGGGGCCCTTGTAGGTTGTGTTTTAGTTTTGACATTCTTGGTTTGTTGTGATATTTACCACCTTCTGAGTGGTTTTGGAGATTTTGGGCTAGGTGGTTAGACCTTGTGACCTAGTTGTGAGGATTTTTCTGTAGGGCTTGGTGGAATACCTAGAGACCCTGGGTTTTGACTCGAACCCTTATCGATCGATGTCTATTATGTTTTAGGTAAACCTGGGTGAGAAGGTTGGCCATAGTTTTCCAATGCCTCTTGGCGGTGTTTGTTTTCACGACTGGTTTCGACGAGCAGGCATGCTTGAGTGTCTGTCCTGGTTGACCAGTGTTTCTGATGTTGCTGTTGTAGAGGTGACTTTATAAAATTTCAGGTTACCGTGAAATGGTTGACCCATGATTGAATCCTGGTGGGGTTTTGGCAGGATGTTAGCGTGGCTTAGAGGGAGCTGGACATGCCTTCGGTGAAATCTTAGTATACTCCTATAAGAGACGATCATGTTATATCTTGATTCGTCTTGATTATGCTGAGAGAGCTTCGACCCTACATCGAGATCCTTTTTCTTTCTTAATGTCCATTTGTGTGGTGGATGGAAAATGTTTTGGTTGTGCTCTCTTAGCAGTTTAAGGAAATCCATATGGTGGGGAGTGCATCTTTTGCCTTTTGAGGGTGGTTTTCCTTGTTTAGGTTACACATAGGTGTTTTCCAGGAGCTTTTGAGATCAGAGTATTCTTTTAAGACAACGACAAGGGTATTCCTATGTTGGGGAGTACCAGTTGGTTGTAGTTGAATATCTTCTGTGTAGAAGGTGGTTGTTAATGCTAAGGTTGGTCGTTGGATGGTCTAGGTAGCTTGGTTGTGTAGATGCTCGGGTTGGGGGCATGGCAGTTGGTCCTGCTGATGGTCTTTTTTCTGGGCTTCTCGGGGACGATAAGGTTTACGGTGGGGAGTTTGTAAGAACCTGTGTTTCTCTGGACAGTCGTTTTGAGAAGAAATTTGAATTTTTGCTATTGGATGCTCGTGAGGGGTTAAATTTTCATTTTCCCCTACCATCAAATCTCAGATAATTTTTCTAACATCTTCATTGGTCAAGGAATAGGGATTTTATCCTAGGAAAATAGTTTGGAGGAAATCTGAGCTGTTTGAATTTTGGTAGAATATTTGATATTTAATGTTATTAAATTAAATATTAAATTATTTGCGTAGGTTTTTTTGGAAATAAATTTTAAACAGAATGTTAGATTTAGATTTTGTTTTCACTGTTGAGTCCGTAATGGGGAGTTTATCCTAGGGAAGGCATAAACTCATGTTGGGTGCTGGGGCCGGCCCAGGCCCCTTTTTCTTCCTTTTCTTTTCTTCTTTCCTTTTCTTTCCTTCTCTATTCTTTCCTCCTCCTCCTTGCGCACTTCTCCTATGTCGCTCCTCCTTGGTCGTGACCTATGGCTGAATTTGGAGATCTAGAAAACGGGATAGAAGGAAGGCGAGAGTGGTTCTGATTCGAAGCTCTAGACGCGCTGAGTTGGTGTGCGACAACCGTGAGCCGTGAAATCAACCGAAGATTCGGCAGTTTCCACCCGAATATAGAGACATTTATGTTTTTTCCATATATCCCTGTTAAACATGTTTTTTTAAGTATTTAAAGCCTTATATTGCTTTCTTGTATGCCAATGGGGATCGATCTATTGTTTCGGGGGTGAAAACGGGAAAATCGGGCGTTTTTATGGATTTCTCATTGGAAAACCCAGTATACATGGCGTGTGCTACAAGAGAACGCACCAAGTGTTCTTCCCATTTAGGGAATACAAAGTTTTCTTAAGTACACACCGTGTAATTTGAGTACACACCGTGTAGTGGGTAGCCGTGTGGCTGGCCGTGTGAAATAGAACACGGAAAAGTGGTTTTTAAGGAGTACCCGTCATGTACTTTAAGTACACGTCGTGTAGTGGTACATGGGCACGTGTTCGGGTGAAAACGGACACGGCGTAACTTTTTGTGAACATTACACATCGTGTACAGTAAAGTACACACCGTGTACTAATACACAGGCGTGCCCATTGTGCTATGGCCATGTACTCTGGCCATCTACTACTTCAATTTAGTAATTTTGAGATATCTTGGGCTCTGGAAATCGGAATTGGGCGTGTGAGTAGTCGATTCTGAGATTTTTTTCATATAGATTGCAATTTTGTAATCCTTTTAAGATTTATAAGTCATATAAATAATGATTTGGGGGTTTTATCTAAATGGAGGGGTTCTTCCTCCAGTTATTAAGTTCAGTTGTCACCTGATAGTGAGACTTGGTGTGGATGACAGGTTGGGTGTTTGAACCAACTTAGTTGAGACCTTTAATAGGAGTTTATCTATGAGATATCTCTCGTGATCTATTCTTTATAGACGCTTCCCCTTGTGAGATGTTCCTTTCTGGCCTATGAGGCTTTGAGACCAGGTACTTCTAAGGATCCCCTAAGGGATGCATTTGCTTATGTGCTGACCTAGGGAGTCCCTTGTAGGATCTCTCTCTTGTTCTTACTCTAACAGGAACCATGTTATGGAATTCATATGTTTCCTTCCTTGAGGATCCCGTGTAGGATTCCTCCCTTACTCTTCGCTAAGTATCACTCGTAGGATGCCTTTACTCATGTTTACCTGGAGAATCCCGAGTATGATGCTTCCTCGGTATTTGACATGAGGGACCTAGTGGGTTCTTGTTGTTTGATCGAACTAGAGTTTTTATGTTGGGTTTGGTAGAGATGATGATCGGGTTTCACCTAGAACACATGCCAAACTGGTAATCCCTTTGGTCTTTGGAAGCATTTTTGGGTTGGGCGTTCGGACCACCCTCACTGTTTGTTTATATATGACTTGGTTTTGCTGATGCTATAGTGTTTACCAGAGGTGCTTTCTGTTTGGTGGCTGGTGAGCCTAACGCGAGACGTCTTTCATGATTTTTGTTTTCCTGCCTTTATTTTATGCTTTTGTAGAGGTAATTTGATCATGTTTGAGGATAATTTCTATTCTTGGATGTTTTTCCCATGCCTTGTTCTGTTTACGATCTTTGGGCCTTGTTAGGCTTTGGTCGTTATACCTGTTTTCCATGCCTTGTGACCGTAGGATGGAATGATATTCTTGACATGCTTGTTTCTGTAGACTGGTTATCCAATTAGATCTATAGCTGTAATTTGGCCTTATAGCATTATTATGCACTGACTGGCATGGGACCGTGAGAACCTAGTGCTATAGACTATAAGGGATAGACCGAGTGAGCTTCCCAGAGAGTCTCGGACATTACAGACTACAGGGGATAGACAGAGTGAGCTTCCCATAGAGTCTTGGGCATTATAGACTACAGGGGATAGAATGAGTGAGCTTCCCAGAGAGTCTTGGATATTATAATCTATAGGAGGGTAGACCGAGTGAGCTTCCTCAGAGAGTCTTTACTTGTTTTAATTTCCTTAATCCATTCTAGGCTAGAGGTCAAATTGACTGAGCGAGCTTCCTCAGACAGTCTGTGACGGACCTTAGACTATAGGAGGAATTGACCGAGTGAGCTTCCCCAGAGAGTTTCTAGACCTTGGGGCTATAAGAGGGTTAGACCACGTGATCTTCCTGAGAGAGTCCCTGACTACCCTAGACTATAAGGGGAATTAACCAAGCGAGATTCCACAGAGAGTCTTATAATTTCGTATGACCAAATCAGAGGGGTTATGATGATTTCACTTCCCAGAGGGTTGTTGGTACTTCTTGGATAGGACCAGAGGGGTTGGCTGTGATTACTTCTCATAGGGTTACCTATTGTGTTATCTGCTTGCTTGTGATTTATTGGTTAAACTAGAGGATAGATTGTCTTTGTGTAGCTTGTTTAGAGGCATAACTCTGGCATTGGCTGAAGCAGGTACATGTCGATGAGATTACGTACCCACAGATCAACTTATTTGATATACATCTTGAGTGGATCTATGTCCAGCTCAATTCCCTTGAATAGGATGTCCAAGAGATCAAGCTTATGGTCCCAAGGATTGACTGTTGATTTTGTTTCTTGCTATTTGAATCACTTCATCATGAATATTCATATTTATGTATATGTGTATAGGTATGGGACTATACATGTGTACGTATATAGATATGGGCATCCATGGTGGCACTTTCCCAGTTGACAGGGATTACATACCCTGAGTTCAATTGTGGTTTCACATTTGGTTTACTTCCTTTTGTTGTGTTCCAGCTAGGCTGAGCACATTGTTGTTGCATACACTTTTAGCAGCACAATTGTAGGTTGCTTTTCAGGGTTCCCTATTGAGATTATTTATCACCCCTACACATGCACCTCGGTGTACGGGTAGACCTTATGTCTTCTTTTCAGGTTGAGCATAGGTTTCATAGTGGATAGGGCTGAGGCCCAGTGTTTCATGATCGAGCAGATATGCTCGTGTAGTTCTACTTATCAGGCTGCTGTAGTTTGACAGTGTCTGGAGATCGGGTATGTGTATTGGATCGGAGATAGTAGCAGAGCCCTTTACTTTTACTTTTAGTTTCTTTTGTACTTGTATTTGTGTTGTCGGCCTGGTGAGAGACCATTGTTGTATTGTATTGCATAGCTGTTCGGGCTTTTACAGCATTTTACTATTACAGCTTGTTCTATTTCAGTTGTTTACTACTTCTGCACTCTGTTTACTTTTCTTTGTGTATGATACATAGTTATATCCGCTTTTTTCTTACTCTGGTATGAGGGAATAGTCTCCTCACTATCACACCCTAGGCCCTCGCTACTAGTCGATAGCCTCTGGCGTACGGGGAGGCACGCTTAAGGCCTTGTGGCGAACCGGCTCGGAGCACCGGTTTAGTGGCTTCCGGGTCGGGACGTTACACAACTAGCTTCACCAATGACAACATTGAAAAATAAGAATGATCCATTCCAATAGATAGAATAATGTCAGAAATATTTCCAAGAACTAAAAGTTTGGCTTACATCGGCACATATCTTGACCTTTCCAGAATCAGGAGAGGGGTATGTTGTGTATTATGATGCTTCAGGATCAAGGTTGGGCTATGTTCTCATTCAAAGGGATCACATGGTTTCTTATGGTTCAAGGTAGTTGAAGGTGTATTAGAAGAATTACCAAACACATGATTTAGAGTTAGTTGCAGTCGTCCATGCTTTGAAAACATGGAGACATTATCTCTTTGGTGAAAATTTACTATGTTTACGAATCACAAAATCCTGAAAGACATTTTCTCACAGTGATATTTGAATATGAGGCAAAGGAGGTGGATGGAGTATCTCCAAATTTTTGACTTTGTCTTGATGTACACACCGGGGAAAGTAAATTCGGTGGTGGATGCATTGAGTAGAAAGTCATATGCTTACTTGGAAAAAGAATCTTTAGATTAATGACAGTTGATGTCGGTCTTAGCCGACATGCATGTGGAATGTGAAGATCAAGGTGATGTTGCAGTTTTATTTTCAGATACGCTTGTTCCTGATTTATTAAAAATGATCAAAGAAGCACAAACATCTGATGAAGAATGTATAATTGTAAGTTCAAAACTCAATGGTGGGGAGACCATTGATGGCTAGAAACTTGATGCGAGTTGATATTTGTGTTTCAGAGATCATATGGTTGTACCTATGGTTTGTCAGAAACAACTATGTCCTGCTTACCACCATTCAAGATGGGTTGTACATCCAGGTCATTAGAAGATGTATAATGTGTTGAAGGCGTAGTTTCGGTTGAGGGGCATGAAAAGGAAGGAGGACAAGTTCTTATCATGGTGCTTAACTTGTTAGCAGGTTAAAGCAGAGCATCAGAGACCAGCTATTATGTTACAATCTTTACCCATCCTAGTGTGGAAATTGGATCAAATAGCAATAGATTTTGTTATAGGTCTTCCAAGAATAGTTTGGAAACACGATGCCATTTGGGTGATAGTGGATCGTCTAACCAAGTCGGCTCATTTCATCCCTATTCGTGAAACACATATGGTGGAGGATCAATAAAAAATCTATATATGAGAATTGGTAAAGAGGCATGGTGTACCAATGTCTATAGTCTCAGATAGAGATCCAAGGTTCACATATTGTTTCTGTAAATCATTACAACAAGACCGTGGAACTCAGTTGACTATGAGCACCGCGTATCATCCTCAAATGGATGGGCAATCTGATCGGATCATAGAAACACTGGAAGACATTTTGCCAGATTTTTTAATGTATTTTGGTGGCTTATGGGAGGAGCATATACCCATAGTGGAGTTCTAATACAATAACAGCTATCAAGCCTCAATACGCATGGCTCTGTTTGAATCATTATATGGGCATCCTTGTTGTTCTCCACTATGATGGGTGGAAACGGGTGAAACTTCACTAGTCGGGACAAGCCTTGTCCAAGAAAAAAGAGAGAAGATCCAATTTATTATAAAGATAACAGAGACAGCTTAGAGTCGTCAGAAATCTTATGCATATCACCATCAAATACTGTTATCGTTCGTTGTGGGTGATCATGTCTTCTTGAGGATACCTCCAAGGATTGTACATCATCCTTTTGGAAAGCAGGGAAAGTTATCTCCTAGATAAATTATACCTTTTGAGATACTAGAATAGGTTGGAGAGGTGGAATATTGGTGGGAAATACCACCATAGTTTAGTTTAGTACTTAATGTATTCCATGTATCCCAATTGAAAAAGTATCACCCTAATCCTGACCATGTGATCAGATGGGATCACGTTGAGCTCGAACCAGATGCATCACTGGTACATATTCTAGTGAAGATCATGGATAGACAAGAAAAAGTCTTGTGTGGGAAAATCATCGGCCTAGTGCAGGTTTTATGGAAACATGGTCAGATTCAAGAAGATACTTGGGAACGTGAGAAGGAAATGAAAGAGCAGTGGCTGGAACTATTTTTGGCCAGTAAGGTTCATCTACTTTCTGAGGACGGAAAGACCAATGGTGGGGAGAATTTAGTACCCCCATTTTCTAGAATGTAACCCTTACTTAATACTTTTAATGGTTATAAAGTTAATGGTAATTAATGAGAGAGTCGGGAGAACTTGGAATGAAGTTTTGAGGCAAAGGGGATGTCACACGGGTGGTGCACGATTTGTCTAACCATGTGGACAAACCATGCATAGTTGACACTTTTGAGGCAGTGGCTCCCACATAGTTAGAGCACAGCTCGGAAGACTGTGCAAGGAGTTCATGTGAGGAGGTCGTATGAGGGTCTATCGAGGCAGTGGCTAATGCACAGTTAGTGCATGTTTTTTCAAATCGTGTGATCACATAAATTAGATCCTAAAAAATTAGATCTCATAGGTTTTTGAATCTAAATGGATATTTTTCATCCTAAGAATCCATAACTCAGGATAACTCTCCCTTGAAATTAATAGAACCTATCCCAAGTGTTTTGGAGGTGATCTAAAGGCTTTCCTTGGCGAATAAAATCTAGATTCTTGAGGTATGTGATCGTTCGTCATCGTTCTTGATCAGTTTCTTAGATCTAATTCTCTTTTTCTCTTGGTTTCTTGAATCTACACCCATTATGGGTATATCTAAGTGTTTGGATGCCAAATATGATGATATTTGGTCTTGTTCTTGATAGTAAAAGAGATCTAAGGCGGGTTCTTGAAAAATCGATCTGGTTTTCTTGTACGTTCTTCGTTCGTTGTGGTTTTTGTCAAAACCATCTAGGTAAGAGGCTTCTTTATTGACTCCACTTAGTAGAACCTATTGATATTCTTTCAAATTGAATGTGTGGTGTTGAATTAATTGTGATTTGGTTGTTTATCACTTGTTGGAAACCTTATTTAGTGATGGTTTTGAAATCTAGAAAATTGGGGATTTTGAATGAGTTCTTTGGTTCTCAATTTTAAAATAGAGGTTTTTAAAATGGAGATTTTCTGGAATTGTGGAACATGGTTTGGATTATAAGTTTTCAATGAAATTGAATGATTTATTGAAGTGAAATGAATATTTTGAACTTGTTTTATTCTTTGGTTTTCAATAAAAGTACAGTTTTATTGAAATGGTTTGAATTGGTGGAACACACTTGGTTTTTGACACGATGGTTGTGTGTGTTCACGGGCATGTGGGACGGATAAGGGTTAGGGGTCTCCTCCATCATTAATGGGACGGATAAGGGTTAGGTCTCTCCCTAATCAAAGAGTGCATGTGGGACGGATAAGGGTTAGGAGTCTCCTCCATCATTAACGGGATGGATAAGGGTTACGGCTCTCCCCCATCAATTGGTTCACTAAGGATGACTTAGTGAAAGTATGACTCACCACTCGCAAGTATAGGGAGATCCAGGTTACATGTAGGGTTGGTTGTGTGTATGTATGGAATGAATTGGGTATGTCAATGGAATATTTAGAAATGGTGTTAAATCATGTTTAGTTATTTTTTTGAAAAAAATAACTTGTTGGAAAATTTGGTTTCATTGCACTTGTATGCTTTTGGTTATAAATTGTTTTGGAAACTTGTTTATATTTGGTTATAAACTGTTTTGGTAAATTGTTTTATATAAACTGTTTTATATAAATGTGACAAACTTTTCTATCCTAGTGGCATGATTAGGGAATTCATTGGGGAAAATCTAATGAGTTTTATACTCACCCTTGCTTTGGCACTTTGGTGCTTTTGCAGATGTCTTATTCTCGGACAGGGGAAAAGGTAATGTTTCACACGTATTTAGCACTACTGTGTGATGTTTGGGCTGTTGGGTGATTTTGGAGCTTGTAGCTTGGAGCTTGTCGAGCATGGAATCTTGTGGTCTTTTGAGAGTCTTGTATTGTTTATCCACTGTGTACTTTGATACTTGGTTGTTATTCTGTTGTTTCATACTTTGATATGGTTTTGAGATACATGAAGATGTTGGGTTGTCTTTCATTCGTTCAGGCATCTTATGGTGAATGTTTGGTTATTGTTGGTTGGTTTATTGATTTATTTCTTAAATGGTAAATCGTTAACCACTTGTATTTGAAACCCTTCAGCATTTATTTCCTACCTTTAGCATCTTGGGGATGTCTCTTAAGGCCTAGTAATGACTCATTGTACTCTCAAGCTAATGAGAATTAGCGGGTCATTACAATATGGATGGTTCACCACCTCCATAAACAACATACTTCATCTTTCTCCACCACCTTCAAGGTTGATATTAGAAATAATATTATGGTTAAATTCGATGATAACAAGTAAATTAAAAAAATTAAAGTTATGGAATGTGTTAATTAGCATATAATTAAATAAAACACTCTAATTCATGATGGTCGGTAAAACCACCAAAATGAATTAACTGTATGACGATAATGTTTAAACAAAAATAAACATCCCTATGTGAGAGCTCTGAGGAATATTTGGGAAAATTTTAATTTCTATAATTAAATTAATATCACTTCATTTCACTTATAGAATTATAGTATCCTTTGAAAATAAATTTAATAATTATCAATAAATGAAAATAACCTTGAAAAAATGAGCCATGGGACAATAATTAAAGACACAGTATCTTAATTAAATGATTCTAAAATACCATAAAATCATGATAATAAATCAAATATATTTGAAGAAAGTTATAAATCAGGTACTTAATAAATCAAATTTGATTACCCATGACATTAAGTTAAACTGTGGAGCAAATCCAGACCTTCATTAAGGGACCTTCCAAACCAGCCTTCTTTATTTTGGATTATGATTTTTCTCACTAAAATTAACTTCATCACACTATTATTATCATTTATATATTTAATATTATATGTATATATATATATATATTCCTATCATATATATACCTTGTGATAATTACATTTCTTTCTTGGGGATATTTTTTTAAGTTTTCCTTCTAATTTTCATTCGTTAAGCAAACCCGATTAAAGGGAGCTTCTCTATTTCACAATCTATTTCAAGTACCACTCCATAAAATGTTTTAAAGAATCCATGGTTTCAAAAAATTATCATTTTGTTATATAAAACCCTTTTTTATTTTTTTTATTTATGGAGATTATTATTATCTTTCCCTCTTTAAGGATTCTTTAACCTTTTTCCTAAAACCCCGCTTAAAATGAATATTTACAAAAATAATTATCCACTCCTTTTTATTTCTTCAACTTACTTGGACTTTATATCTATTTCCTATGATTAAATATTTATCTATAAACATTTGAGAATTATTTAATCCATTATTTTATGGAATTAATTACAGTATACCATTTGAAAATTATATAAGATATGGTTATATAACCCATTACCTTTCCAATGGATTTTTTAATGCTTATGCCTTATGTTTGATGTTATTATGTGGTGCACTAATGCATGAAAATGGAAAAAATCCATCTTAGGTATGTGGTTTTTTTATTCTCCTAATCATTTTACTGATTAGTTCCCTATGGTACATGGAAAAGAGAGTTGTGTTGCGGCCTTTCATTCATGATAATTCTAGGACCAACCAGGATACAATGAGAATCAAAAGTATCCATTCTATAAAAACCAATATCCCAATCAACCTTCCTTTCAGTTGAAGCAAAAAAAACAAAACTCGCCTCCATTTTAACAACCATATAAACAGAATTTTCAAACATCAACTTCCCATCATAATAACAATGATAAACATTAACCAGTACACCATCAAATGAGAACTAAAAACTATAATATGATGTTTTGTAGTAGAAAGAATCCATGAAATATTTATTATCACGAACCAACCTAGGTCAACCCTAGACCGGTCATCCGAACCTACCCACGATAAGGCCCGAGAGGCATTCCTGATCCTATCATGCTAGAAACTAGTGTTTTTCATTAAGATAAAATCATTTGGAATGATTATAATATAAAAAACATACAATAAAATGAATATAAACTGAATAATATAAATAAACAATACTAGTAAAAATAAATAAAACTTCACAAACCACCATGTGACCCTGTGGGTTACCACCAAATACTAAAATATCATCACCCCACAGTGATAAACATTGAACTATAAGTAGTTCCATAAGCTAAAAACAAAGATAAATTTATAGAAATGATAGTTAAAACTTTCTAGGAATTCCCAAATAAACTATTACACATGCCTTACCTTCAAAATTAAAACCATTTAAAGCTAATTTGAAAATGAAACTATATAAAAATAGGATTTTTCATTTATTTTTAAAATAAACAAAAATATGAAATTTCTTAAAATAAATTTCCCCCTTTCTACTTTGAAAAACATTCATAGTGAATTATACACTTCCAATAACACATTTGTAAGAAATAAAATTCAATGATGAAAAAATTTTAGTATGAAGACATAACATCGTGTTCTAAAAAATGTGTAAGTAAAACATATTTTTCATTATTTTCTAAATATAAGGAAAATTGAGCATAAATCATTTAATAAATTAATTAGAAAGACAAACAGGGATAAATGATTGCAAGAACCATGGTAAACCCCAAAGTATCTTGGTTTTGTGGAGTCCTGAAATCATTTTACCTCGCTGACATGATATAGAAACCATAACCAACAATATCCTCATGAACGATCCACTAGAGGGGAATGCATACCAAGGTATTTTGGTCTCCAATCATTATCATATTTTTAATTAGTGTTATTGCATCAATCAAGATATGGAGAAATTGGGCCTCAACCCTGTTAATCCACCTAGATTACTAGTCCTAGTCTTCCCACCTAGGTACCCAGGTTTCCATGTGCCCAATTTTATTGTAGTTGAGTTTTTATCAAGAAAGGATATACATACATGCCATATTATTTACCCAAAAACCCATCAAACTTCTCACCTTTGATCTCCCACCTTATGTTCATACCCAATTTTAAGTCACAAAATAATGATCCATCCTCATCACTAGGCACATATCACTAATGACACATTTAACACATTCATAAAATTTATGAATTATGGGGCCATCCCGCAAGAGGGGTTTTTTACTTTCATAAAACATTCCCAAAATTCCAAAAGGGACTCATTACTTTAAAAGGAATACTTTAACTTTAGAAAACATAATCTCCTAACACTTTTAAGTTCCAAAACCATTTAAAAGACCAATTAGATCTTTTAGGCACCTCACCTTTAAAAACAAGCTTGAAACCATGCTTAAATAAAAGTAATCCATTTTAAAATCATAAAGAGAAAACTTAAAAACCAAGTGAGAATATAATTTCTAGGAACCAAAACCAATTATATATATATTATATTAATTTCATATAAAATTGAAAACTCATTTCAAAAAAACACCAAGTAATTATCAATTTAACTATTAAATGGCTAGGCATAGGGAACCTACCTAAAATCAAGGCACATTTCTGTAGACAATGGAAACTAGAATATTTCATTTTTCTTCTTTAATGCATATTCACCTTCATATATATAAGTAAACCTAGCCTAAATGTAGATATTTTCTTGGCTAAATATATATAAGGTATCCTTACATATATGATTATACTTGCATATACCCCTTTACAATTACACATATATGATATATACATATATAAGCACACCTAACCCATTATATATATTAATCCTAGCATTGGTGAATATATATAAATGGGTAACTTACATATATACATGCCCACCTTTTCATACACCTATAAGTCTTCAACAATGAAAACTCGAATCGACCCCAATGAGGTCCAAGATGAACTAAAACAATATTTGGAACCCAGATATTAAAAAAACCTAATTAAAATTGGTCCAAATAAAAAGGAAGAATAAAACCTACCTCAAATCAGGGGAGAGAATACCAAAATGGTCCAAAACACTTCACCTTAGGTGGGGGGTTCTGAAACATGCCCAAAGTCAACCCGAGAGACCCTTTGCATACCCTAACTATGGAAGAAAACTGAAAACAAATGGTTCAACCCACACCCTAGGGTTCATCTAAAACAAAAGGGGTGAAGGGGAGAGGAAAACATCAAATAAAGGGTTGAGTAGGTATTTTGAGTTCTTATCTTGAAAATTTTACCACAAAAATTGAATAAATATGGTGGATTCAACACACCAAAGGAGGTCGTGAAGAGGGATGAGTTGTGCGCCCTATAGGGTTTGTCCAAAGGGGAGTCTCATGACTCACATAGAGTGATGGAGGAATTAAATTAGGGAGGAATAGAAAAAAAAAGTGAAAACAAAATTTTTAATATTTGAGAAACTCGCACGATTTTCACACAGTTTACAAAACCCTACACTAACTATGTGTTGTACACTGTCTGAGCCAAGAACCCTTAAAAAATTACCACTAGGTAGATGAACGGTTAAGAAAAACATTCTCAAATCATTCCACTCATCATATTCAACTCATATATCCCAACTACTTATTTTTCGCATGGGTTAATATATGTTAGAAAACACTTCACCATTGGTGGAGGATTCCGAAACATGCTCGAAGTCAACTCGAGAGACCCTTTTCACACCCAAACTATAGAAGAAAACTGAAAAACAAAATGGTTCAACCTACACCCTAGGGTTCATCCGAAATGATAGGGGTTATGGGGAGAGGATGACACAAAATAAAGGGTTTAGGAGGTATTTTGAGTGTGCTTATCTCGAAGTATTGGCCATAAAAATTGAAGAAATATGGTGGATTCATCACACTGTAGGAGGTCGCGAGGAGGGAGGGGTTTTGTGTCCCTAGGGGTTCGGATGAAGGGGATTCATGTGACTCACATAGAGGGAGGGATAAATGAAATGAGGGAGTAATAGAAAAAAATAATGAAAGGGAAATTTTAAAAGAAAAAACAAAATTTTTAAAAACTGAGAAACTCGCATGGTTTGCGCACAGTTTACCAAACCTTGCACTAATTGTTCATTGTCCAGTGCCTAGTCCAGGAACCCTCGCACAGTTACCCATATACACATGCACGGTTGAGAAAAACATGCTCAAATAATTACACTCATCATAGCCAACTCAAAGATCCCAACTGCATGATTATCGCACGGGTTAATAAATAGTGTGTAATTTGTGTGCCACAACATAGACCCACTAGGGCTCCCACACTGGGAATGCAATGTTACTACTAAATGTATGATATAACCATGAAATGTTGAAAAAACATTCCAAAATTTAAATCTTGTACTTCCAATAATCGTAACTCGAACTCTCTCAAGTACCCAATAGAATAAGACCAAAAAATAGATGTCTCGGGTCGGGGTGTGACAATTCCCCCCACAATTAACACTTTCAACTCCTAGAAAGTTACCAGCCAAATTTGGAACAAAACGAGGACTCAAAACTAATCAAGTTCCAAATGAAATCATGAAACTCGGTGTAACCTTTAAACTCCATAAGTTACACTAAACTAGCTCTATAAATACCCTCAATAAGGAGAACCAAGCAATGAATAGAAAGGTCTCCCCTCCATTAGAAACCATCTAGAACCATACAACTCTAGAAGAAACCACAACAAGATCGTTGGTGGGTATCCTCACCATAAAATAACTGACAAACATAGACCAACCATCACATACCAACATGGGAAACCCAACATAGACTAACCTAGGAACTCCCTGCACAAACCAACCCCCAACACAAGGTACCCCGGAAAAAGAAACTCCCAACCAAGTGGAAACCCAAACCATGATTCATTATTTTCACAAGAAATAATCATCTCCAAAATGATAAAAACTTGATTCCAAAACTGACTCAAGAAAAGGATAACCATTTAATAATTCTCATTTCTGAGGAACAATTATATAAATTTAGAGAGAGGACACTAATATCATCAAAACAAAAGGTTCTAAAGAACATAAAACTACAAAAAGGGAAAAATTTATTGGTATCCACTCCAAATCTGGAGACAACATGTTGGATGTATATCCCACACACTTGTAAATTCCTCGACTGTGTGAAGAGATTTACTCTGGGACCAATGGATAGAGCCTTAACATCTTGAAGAATTTGTTTCCCCACAGTCAGGAACTAGTAAACTTCGACTGAGGCTTCATATTTTGGAAACATAGCTTATAGAATTACTCTATGTCCACAGTGATGATAATACTTCATAGGATTATACAAAGATTTATTAAAGTTCCAAAACTAACCATACTGAAAAAATAATAAAATATTGGTCTAGAAAATAAAATATAGTAACCGACAATGAGACTTTTATAGAATAGGTCCCTCCAATTCACACTCCTCACAAGATAGGGACCCTCTACAAGAACCAAAAGTAACTACGGTCAACTTCCATGGGCTTCCTTATGAGACTTTCTCAGATGAAAGGATGCAATAATTGAACCTTGAAAGAAGACACTTCATAAATGATAAAATTTAAACTGATCACCCGAAAATATAATTGGAAAAATAAAACCTATTCATTGAAATGTTCAACAAACCCCTTCACCATAAACAGACCTTATCAAGCATCCTTGAGCTCGGTCACTTTCTTCTCCTTCACTTCCTCAGGAATAAATCATTATATGAAAGTATTCTTGAAAATAAAATAATACATCCCAACTTGCAACAAGGATAGAATTATCACCTTCAACTATTTGAGTCCTTGTCCTCTAAACATACCTAATAAAACTTGCAATTTCATGGAATTTAGAGTTCCAAAAAACTTGATGACACTATAATCTTCCCCAAGTCACTCAAAAACCTCTAATAATCATTTATTAATATAGAAAACAAGAATAGATTGATAATATCTAGACTCCACCACTCTTTTAAGAGTCTGGGTGGGCCAGTAACTGGAAGAGACTCCTTAGAAACCTTCTGGGTCATTCTAGGTGTCATACTCCAAACATTTTCACACACAAAACTAAATCAGAATGAACCAAAACTCAACCAATTAATATTTTAAACTAAAATCAAACTCATAAACTAACACATCACAAACCAAATCAAATATTAACGAAAAAAATCTAAAAAAACATCACAAAACAAACCAATGACCCTCTTTTAGAAAACACTATTCCCAAATTCACCCTTTATCAAATTTAATTATCCCTTTCCAAATCAGAATCATTTTCCATTTCCAAAATCATTTTATCACATCCATTCTAAAATTCAGAACACTACCTCACTTTTCTCTTGAAAACTAAATATCCCAATAGAAAAGAATCCCCTTTTTAATGGAAACCATTTTCCTTTTCAATAAACAACTTTGGAAAAACCATGTAAAATATTTGATTTTAAATACTCACCATTAACATCATATGAACAGTAACATATTTTTGTATCTGACGTACTATTATATCATCCACACATATATACTAACATGTACTTTCCATACGCACACACGTATGTATAAACATCATTAAGGAATACCATGGTTTATACATAATATTTTATCATCAAAACCAAGCATTTACAAAATTCCCAATTCATTTTTCCTCTATATTTTCCCCAACTTTTCAAAATTATAACTGAATTTCTCTTTTAAAAACCATTTTTTCAATCTAAAAGCCATTTGAAAAAATAATTTTCCTTTAAAAATCCACCCACACTAATCCAAATCAAACTTAAGCAGCACCAATACTAAAAAATTGAAATAGGGAACTAGTGTCCATATATAACCTAGCCACATGGTTTAGTAGACCATGTGTTGATCATGAACCAGCAACTAGAATTATATTGAACTATCTATATGGGCTCCACATAGTTTAATACACCATGTAAGATCATTGTGTAGCACCAGATCACTTCAACTATCATCCCCCAACATACACAATCATGTCAAAATAAACAGCCCCTAATAGCATAACCCAAAACTGGAAATAATGAATTGAAACCCAACTACCCCATGTGAATCAGGTTCCATTATAGAAAGTGGTGATTAGGAACCAACACAAGACCTACCACCATAGACCTAAAAATCCTATCTATGATCTACCTGGCATCTCAACTAGTAAGGGCCTCTATTGATATAATTGTTTTATGAACATGCCTAGGTCAACCCTGAACCTTTCACCTAAGCTGGCCCTTAACAAGTCCGAAGAGGCATTCCGGATCCTTCCAAATTGGAATTTAGTGTTGGGAATCAAGATAAAATAATTGGTAATTATTTACCCTAGAAAATATCATACGATAATATGAATATAAATTGAACAATAACAATAAGAACTAGTAGTGTAAATAAATAAAACAACACATACATCCATGTGACCCCATGGGTCACCACAAACCACTACCCCACGATGACTGAGACTAGGATGGAAGCAGATCCAGAACCCAAAAACAAAGATGAATCCATGGGAGTGATTATTAAAACTCAGTATGTGTGCCAGAATAATCTATTCAGTATGCCTTTCCTTAAAAATTAAAACCATTTCACTCTAGCTTGAAAATAAAACTATATAAAAAATGGATTTTTCCTTTATTTTTAAAATAGTTGAAAAAGATAAAATATCTTAAAATTTATTTCCCACTTTTAATTTAGAAAATAAATCATAAATAATAATACACTTCCAATAATCCCTTTGTGAAAAAAGATTATTAAATGAAGGAAACATTTTAGAGTGAATGCATAACATTGGGTTCTAAAAAACATGGGTAAGTAAAACATGTTTTTCATTATTTTTGAAAATAATGGAAAACTGAGAAATAAACATTTAATAAAGAAATTACATAGAAAAATAGGCATAAATTATAGAAATAACCATGGTAAAACCCAAAGAAGGTAGGGTTAGTGGAGTCATAGGATCCTCGTACCTCGGAGACATGGTATAAAAACCATAACCCATAGTGTCCTTATGCGTGATCTACTTGAGGGAAACTCATCCAATGTTCTATTGGTCTCCAATAATAATAATATATTTAGTTAGTGATGTTGAGTCAATATAGCTAGGGGAAACTGGGCCTCATCCCTCACAAACCACCTAGAATACTCATCATAGTCTTTCAACCTAGGTACCTAGGTTTCCCATGTCCTCTATTTCAATGGTGGTGAGTTTTTATCAATCTAGGATATACATATATACCATGTTCATTACCCAAAAACCCATAAGACTTATCACCAGTGATCTCTATCCTTAAGATTATTCCCCTTTTAAGTCAAACAATAATGCACTAACATATTCACTAGGCGCATATCACAAATCAAACATTTAAGAAATTCATCAAATTTCTAAATCATGGGGTCAGGCCTCGATGGGTGTTTTCTACTTTTATAAAACATTCTCCAAGTGAAAAATTGGAATCATTAATTTTAAATGAATACTTTAACCTTATAAAACACAATTTATCTGTACTTTTAAGTTGTAACCCCATTTAAAATACCAATTCAATCTTTAAGGAACCTCTCCTTTAGAAACAAGCTTGAAATGGTTGCTTAAATAAAAGGAATACATTTTAAAAGATTAATAAAAAGTATAAAAACCAAGTGATAATAAACTTTCCATGAAACACAACTAGTTATATATATATATATATATATTATATCCATTTCATATAAAATAGAAAACTCACTTGAAAAATACACAAATAAATTATAGATTTCTGTTTTAAAAGACTAGGCATAGGGAACTTACCTCAAACTCAAGGATCACTACTTTAGATGACATGTAGAATTTTAAATTTTTCTTCTCGAATTCATATTCACCTTCACACATATATAAGAAAACATATCCCCTATGTAAATATTTTCATGGAAAAATATGTACAAGGGGATCCTTACATATATTCTTATACTTTCATATAACCCTTTACAGTTACACATGTATGAATAATCAAATACACATATAAGAACACATATCCCCATTATATATATTCATCCCGTCATGGGTGGATATATATATATATATATATATATATTAAGATGTAAATTACATATATACATTCCTACATATTCATAAGCCTTTAAGTATTTGACAACAATGGCTCAAATCCACCCCAAAGAGGTCCAAGATACAATACAAAAATATTAGGAACCCAAAAATTAAAAAAAACATAATTAAAATTGGTCCAAATGAATAGAAAGAATAAAACCCACCTCAAAATGGTGGTGAGTGGACTGAAATGGTCTGAAATGCTTCACCTTCAGTGATAGATGTCGAAACATGACCTCATCTGACCAGAGAGACCCACTTCCAACAAAAATAATGGAAGAAAACTAGAACAAAATGGGTCTACCCACACCCTAGGGTTTGGATGAAATGATATGGGTGATAGGGAGAGTAAAAAAAACCAAATAAATTGAGGATGAGGGATTCATAGTACTTAACTTAAGTTATCTACAATAAAACTAGAATAAATATAGTTTATTCGCCCCACTAGAGGAGGGTGCAAGGGGGTAGGGGTCGCACACCATGGAGGGTTCGGCCGATGAGGAGTTTCACAACTCACAAATAGGGATAGAGGAAATAAATGAGGTTGGAAAAGGAAAATAAATAAATAGATAAAATAAAAATAAAAACAAAAATTTTTATTAATCAAGAAACCCTCACAGTTAGTGCATGGTTTAAAAGACCGTGCATCAATCGTGTGTTGGCCACTACCTAGGCCAGGCACCCACACATGGTTACCCCTAGGAAGAAACGTGATTGTAAAACCCATACTTAAACCATGTCAATCATCACTATCAACTCATATAGTCCAAATTTATTCTTGACGCATGGTTTAATAAACCGTTCCCAAGCTGGGCGCTATAACACAAACCCACATGGCCGCCCACATAGGAACCGCATGGTTACTACTAACTCTGCAGGCTAACCCTATAACACCTAAAAAGCCTCCAAAAATTTAAATCAAATCACACCAACTACCGAAACTCAAATCTTATCAAGAACAAAATTAATTAAGACCAAAAAAATAAAAAAATTAATGATAGGTTTTGGGTTGGTCTATGAAGTTTATCCAAAAAATTCAGAAGTCATATGGATATTCTATCCAAGAATCCAGGAAAACTCTCAAGGGATATATTTCTGAATTCCCAAGTAAATTGTAAATATTATTATAATATGATGTGGAAAATATATATAGCCACCTAAACAATAAGAGGCTAAAAATATGAGATAAATGATGATGATCCACCCATATTGACAAGAGACGAGAATAAGAAATAAGAAAATGTAAAGACCAGGTTCAGAAAAGAAATTCTATAAATTCCCTTACAAAAGTAGCAAATGGAAAATAAGTACATCTAGTCACCATTACTTTATGCATTAGTTTAGTCAAAGAAGGTTAAATAGGATTGACTTTAATGATAAATTTAGTAAACCTTCCAGAAATTTGAGATCAAAATCTAATTGATATAGGTCATCCGGAAAATCCAAAAATACCCAAATTTTCTTAAATAATTAATCATGAAAAGAGGGCTACTAGATGGAAATGAGAGAATTAGATTTGGTAGAACCATATCCACACTGATCACACCATTGACACTAAAAAAATATTAAGATCCATGGACATTTTCTCTTCCTTGAACTATTGTATCTTTAAATTTTAAAAATGAATTGTGTGGTCTAAGTGATTAAATGAATGTTATGCCTTAATCTATATTTCATTCCTCACATATTGGAGAACTAAATCCTATATGAGTGGAGGTACAGTTAGCAAAGAGATACACTTTTTTCTTGATCGAGTTGTATAAGATGTACTCATTAGAGTATGTGTACTGATCTATCCATAAAACCTTTATGTCCTTTCCATGGAAGAAGATAGAGAACCAGGCAACTTTTCCATCATCTAGGGGTGACATTTCTTTAAGAAAAAAACACCATCATCAATTTCCATGAAGGAACACTCATAATGGGACATGGAGATAGAAAATTACACTACAACTTTCTTGATTTGATGAAACAACCTTCTAGTTATAACTCACTTTTTCTAGTATCCCACAAAAAGGTACAGATTCAACTGAAGAGTTAGCTATGCTTCGTGAATTGGAATATTTAAGAGAAAAGTTTTCATTTAAAAGTACCAGTACCCATAAATATATAAATTTTATATTTCAGTTATAAGAAGATGTTACTTTTAATTTTCTTCACGATTTTTTAAGATAAGATGGAATGATACAAGTGACCCAATCTTTAAAAGTAGGAATTTTGAATTCAATACCATCCCACAAAAAAACCCCAAGTCTAGAGTTAAATTCATTGCTAAGTGATTTTAATTATTATGGAAGGAGATAAATTACCAGTTATTATATCCAATAACATATCCCAGTACCAAGGAAAAACTCTAATTGACCTTCTCAAAAAGAAATTTCAAATCCACGGGATGCAGTTTAGGTGATATAGGAGGAATTAACCAAAATGTCTGGCCACATAGAATATTTTTTGAAAGTGATTCACAACCAGTTAGAAAACCTTATAGAAAACTTAATCCTGGCATCATAAAGGTTGTTAATAAAGATATAGAAACACTTTTATTAGATGACATCAGTTTCCCAATCTCTGATTATCAGTGGTTCACTCTCATTCATGTAGTCCCACAGAAAACTGGAATGATCAGTGTTAAAAATTAACACAAAAATGGATCCCCATGAGAGTGAAAAATAACTAGAAATTTTATATATATGACAGAATGATAAATAAAGTTGCTTGAAAATACCATTTTCATATCTCATTCATCAATCAAATTATATAAGGTTTAGCTAGAAAATATCATTATTTCTTTTCAGATGGTTTCTCAGGATACTTTCATATACCAATTTCACTAGAAGACCAAGAGAAGACGACCTTCACTTGTCATGTTATCAATTTCAAAAAAAATATGATATCATTTATTCAAAAAAACTCCTTAGTTACATTTCAATGGTGTATATTGATTATTTTCTCAGATCATATTGAGGACTTACTAGAGGTATTTCTTAATGATTTCAATATTTTTTAGTAATTCTTCTCATCGCTTATTATAGAATTTGTAAAAAAACTGAAAACTTACATTGTGAAAAATATTGATTTAAACATTAAAAAAATTTCTTTCATGGTAAAAAATGGAATAGTGTTAGACCACATAATCTCATAGAAAATAATTGAGGTATATAAGTAAAAGGTTTAATTAATCAACTCATTTCCATATCCTACATATCTTAATCATGTTATATCATTTCTAGGTTATGATAGTTTCTACCAAATATTTATCAAATATTTGAGTAATATTTATCTCCCTCTTTCGATATTACTATTAAAATAAGCAGAGTTTAATGTTGATAATGGGTGCCAGAAAAAATTGAATGAGTTTAAATAAATTTTGATTACACTGACAATAATGCAACCACCCAACTGGGAACATACTTTTGATTTTCTCTTTGATGCATCAAGTCAAGATCTGATAGTTAAACTCTCACAAAGAATTTATTGCAAGACTTAAGTAATTCCATACACATTAAGGACATTGGATTCCAAATAGATTAATTACATGACTACAAAAAAAGTAGTTACTAGAATTTGTCTTCCCTCTAGATAAATTCATTTAATACCTACTCAGAACTAAAGTTATTATTTTTTCTAATTATGCATCTCTCGGGTATCTAACAAAGAAGGATGATTCTAAGAAAAAACTTGTGAGTTGGATTATTATATTATAGTAGTTATCCTTAGAGATCAATGATAAAAAGTGTGCCAAAAATCAAGTGGTCAATCATCTCTATAGACTGCCTCACGTTACTAAAGTAGATATTCCATGTCAGAACCAACTCAATGATAAACTTCTAGGAAAACAACATTGCATCATAGAAGGAAAAGTAACATGGTATAACAACATGGTAAATTGTAAAATAAATTCTCAAGAACCATCTATTTTACTCTTCACCAATATCATAAACTAAAATCTAAATAAATATTTGATATTTGGGAAGACCCATTCTAGAAGAAGATATTCACATATCATATAATTAGAAGATATCCTGCTAAAAGTGATATTAAATTTGTTTTTAAATTTTATCACACATTACCTTCTGTATGATATTTAAGATACCAATGGATAGCTAGAAAAGTATTATACTCTATAATTTATTGACCCACATTATTTAGATCCACATGATTTTTGTAAGAAATGTGAAAAATACCAGATTTCCAAAAACACATCAAAAACACATGAAATTCCCCAAGAACCAATTACCTTGTATGAAATTTTTGAAGTGTAGGGTATATAATTAATGGGACCATTCCCAATGCCATTTTTTTATTCTTATATTCTAATCATTTTATATTATGTTGCAAAATTGATGGAAGAAAAATCCATCAGGACTGATGATGCTAAAGTTTTCATTGATTTTTTCAAGACCAACATATTCTAAAGGTTTGGAGTACCGTGAGACATCATTAGTGACCAAGGGACACAATTTTGTAATAGTAAAATGGAGGTATTACTGAAACGGTATGGGTTGAACTAGAGTGTATGATAATATAATTCAACAAAGAAAATTTGACCATAGAGATCAAGTAATTTTATACAACTCCAGAATCAAACTAATGCAATATGAATTTCATTCTAGATGGGAAGGACCTTTTACTATTATTCATGTATAAACTTTTTATGTTTTTCAGATAAAAAAGTAAGGAGGAGTAAACCTATTCACTATAATTTGTTAGTGGATGAAGAAATAACATGGGACCATACCTCAAGAACCAGCTAAAAAGATTACACTTCATCACCTCAATTGCCAATAAAGATCAACCAGGTTGCACCTTCCCTTTACATTTGATTAAGTGAAGTAATTCCATATTAATACTATTTTAATTGAAAATAAATTAAAATTAATTAAGTACATTGAATCAATTAAGTGTGGGGTAGGGAATTTTGTATTCTTGCACTTTTCAAAAAAACATTTTTGGGTAGATCCAGTGGCATTAAACAAAATCACTATGGAGTGGAAACAAATGTTTTTTTAATTATTTCCCTCTTCCCCTTGACCATATTTTAAAATTATTTAATATTCTTTCACTATAATTTGTTTTTATTATTATTTTTTAGGTCCATAAAAAAATTCAATGTGATAACAGAGAAAGTGAATAGAATACACATCGTGAAATTTATACACATCATGAAAGTGCAATAGAACATAACTGAAGGAACAAGACCTACACAACCCAACTGAAGAATCATTGTTAAAGGGAGTTTTATTTGACATTAAATATATTTTAAAATTACCTATATTTTTTTGAAGATATATTTTCTATATTTAAACGAAAATTGCATACCCATGGATATCTTTGTTTCGCTACTTGATTTATCTAGGAGACATGAATTTCTTTGGAATCTCATGATTCCATATTTCATATTTTTAAGTTAATGAGATTGAATGAGTAAAATGGGGAATTTAAAAGTTAGATTGAATAATGGTTATTGAATTAATGACTCAAGATTTAATATAATTAGTTCATTTATGTAAATAAAATTTCCCTACCATTTTCACACAATGAATTTCTAAAATTTATTTGTATTGATTTATTATTGATACTACATGTCATGAGTGATTGTCCCAAATTAAATGTACCATTCCTATTATAATTTAAATATCAAATAACTACTATTTATATCTTGAGAATATTTCTTGAGTGATCTTGGGGAATGAAACTAGCTATAGCTTGCATTGGAACTTTTCAAGGCTTTGACTATGCAAAACCACATTTAAAATGATTAAGGAAATTTTTGTTATGAAATTATCCTTAGACCCGCCATGACATTAATCTTTTTTTATCCTATAGATTAAAATAATGAACTATCTAAGAATGACCCACATTACAATACATTTTTATCCTTTCCTACCTTACTCTATTTATATTGCATGATATTTTAAAATTTAAGTGAGGGGGATGCAGGATGTCTTGGAAGAAGGGGTGTAATATGTTTTATAGAAAAAATGAGGGAGTTATATTTTCGGTATTGGGATGGTATCAGGTTTCATTCATTGTAATTATTATTTACACTTATTAAAAGAATAAAATATTTCATATGTTTTGGGAAAATCAAAAATCACCATTCCCAGACTGAAGATATATCAATCATATGTGCTTAGGTAGTGGATGTGAGATTTTTTCTAAGAATATTTTTTGGAAAACAAAAAAACAAAAAAAAATAAGGAAGGTGAAAATATTTCATAATATATATATTGATCATGAACATACTCTAAGTTATGGGGATAGAGAGTTTTCATTTTATATAGGATATTTTCATTACACTTTACATTAAATATCATGTAGTATGATTTAGAGATAAACCTCCTTCTTAAACCTCAATATTTTGAACATTTATCAAACTAACATTAAGCCTAAAATTCAATAGAACCTTTATTGAAAATATCTCATTATTTTTGTTAATTTTTTATTTACATAGTAGAGAAATTAGTTCCTTTACAATCTTGTGGAAAGGAATTGTGTATTCATGATAAGAGAATAACTCGTATTGAATTTGTATCATGAGTGATTATAGTAAAAATAGGTTGTGAGGAAAATTGTGACTTGTAATGTTTGATAATAATTAATTTTGATATATTAATAAATGAGAATATAATACATATCAGTTCTAAATGGGAAAAATTAAAATACTTGGGTTGATTAGTTTCATTGGGAAGTGTGGTTTTTAGTTAATACTTGATGTGGAACTTGAAAGGTTTATCTCCTGTTTAAAATCAATTGATTTATTTACTTTTACATTTGAATATTATTAACATGTTATTCCATTGAAATGCTTTTGAGATCTCATGCTTGATACAAGAAGGTTCTAAGTGTGGGGTAATTTACAGCGTCATATTTTTATATATTTTTTGTATATAAAATAAAATGCTTATAAAATTTAATTAATTAATTTTTCCAGTATTAAATTTTTTTATTTCTTATGGAAAGATATGGAGTTTTATAAAAAACGAACCACAAAATGATGAATATAGTGAATCACAAACACTTTACACAATTTGGAAAAGCGTTATAGAGCAATGTTAGACTACTAAAGATAAATTCATGTTATAGTAGATTCAAGGACAAGATCTGGATCTAAGAAATAAAGAATTATACTAAACTGGAAAAAACCTACTATAAAAATAACCATACACATCATGTAAATGATATTAAATACATGAATCTAAAAAAATATATGATGTAAACAGAATCCATGAAAAGTTAGGCACTGAAAATTACATTTTGTGAATACGAAATACGTGATGTGAAATCATGAGGCACACACAAAATGAAAAATACTCATGGACCTATATGTTACATGTCATGCAACACTTAAACGATGTGAAACCCTCATAGATGATGCAGAAACACCAGTTTGATGAGACTAAATATGGGTGCCACTTATTTATGAACTAAACACCCCCCCCCCCAACCACCACCAACCAAAATGGACCCTAAAAAGTTTATGAATCCCCTGGGGTGAAATAGGGGCTTATAAATAGAATCATAAGGTGGTGGAAAAATATTGATTAGAAAGGTAATATCTGAATGATGGAATGTTGCACATTTATTCCCCTATTTTCCTTATCTTTTCGTTTATTCATTTTTGGATGTATTTACTCTCCTAAATCAAATTGGTTTCCTTGTCTAGGTAGGGGTAGTTTCTATGAGTGATCAAGAAATGGGGAGGCTTTACCAACTATAATGTTTTAGTTTCTACTTTTAAGGGAACCAAACCCTTTATCTTTATTATTCCAACTACTTTCAAATGTTAATTATGTTTTAAATTAAGAATGCATCTTCTCTATGGTTAGATTCATTTTATTTAAATTTTCCTTGATTTATGATCTGTATCTACCTCCACCCAATCCCTATATATTTACTATAGAAAATATTATGGTTGTGTGGTGAGTGTTCGGTGATCAACAGAAAATGTGAGGAATTGTGACATAGACTTTGGATATTTAGAGAATTTCTATTCCCAATTTTGGATTTCCTTAATTTATCAAAATGAAACATTATAATTCCTCACACATGGGAAGGAGGGTAGAACAATTTATAATTGATTAGAAATTATCTTTACATCACTATATTTACAAGGGGTAGTTAAATCAAAAGAGGAATCTCTCTATAACTAGCCAGCATAAGTAAAATAGGTAAAAATAACAAATGATGATATCATAGAACAACGTTTATCTAAAATAGTTTCAGACACCATCTTTCATCAATTGTTTTTACTCAATCAATTTAAACTACTTTTCAAAACTCACAATTTCTAAAAATAAATTAAAATATATTTTAATTTGATTATAGAATTTATGAGTTTTGAAAATTATTTTAAATTTATTGACTAAAAAATTGATGAAAGAAGGTGATTGGACATGGTTTGTAAAAACCTAGTGATATTTTATCACCATTTCCAATTTTTACCAATTTCTACTTCTGCTAGAAGGTAAGAGGAAGATTCCTCTATTGATTCATCTCTCCCATTTTTCTAGATGGTAATGGTAAGGGAATTCCTAATCAAGTCACAATTGGACTACCCTCATTCCTATGTATATGGAAATATAATGGGTTCTTCAGATAAATTAAGGCAACACCTAAATGGGAATTTTCATTCCCTAACTAACCATACTCTCTATAAAAATTACTCACGTGTGCTGGAAATATCCAAACACTCATCAACCAACCCTAATATATTCTCTAGAAATAATATAGGAATTTTTTAGAGGTAGAAATGGATCATTGACTAAGTAAATTGAAATAAAAATAATCTAACCCTAGAATAGATGCATTTGGAATTAAAAACATAATTAACAATTGAAAAAAATGAAAAAGAATAAGAGAAATTTTTATTCCATTAAAATTAGAAACTCAAACATATAATTTGGTAACGTATTCCCCTTTACCAATCACTCACATGAACTACCCCTCCCTATATGGGAAACTCTAGTTGATTCGAGAGAGGGGATACATCATAGAATGAAGAAAAACAAAGAAAATTAAAATCAGGAAATAAATATGTAGTTTTCCATCATCCAGATATTCCCTTACTAATTAATCACTTTTACATCCCCCTTAGGCCTCTGTTTATAAGCCTATATCATACCCATGGGTCAACATAATGGAATCATAAATTTTTGTGGTCAATCTTTTGGGGTGTTTGGTTCAAAAATAAGTGATTTCCGTATTAATTCTCATCAAACTATAATTTATGTATAATCTCTAAGGGTTTCACATTATTTAAATGCTTTATGGATTTTAGAATGTGGGGACATGAGTATTTTTTTACACTGTGTATTCTTTAACATTTCACAATGTGTATAATAAATTAATGACATGTAATGTGTGGGGTAGAAATTTTCAAGGATTCTTTTCACGTTCTGTATTTTTTAAATTCAAGTCATGAATATCATTTACATAATGTGTAATGTTATTTTTCAGTTGTTTTCACCTAGTTCAGTCAGGTTATTTTTTTCTATGCTATATATTTGGTCCTTGTCACTACTGCAACATTAATATATCTTCAATATTCTGGTGTTGTACCACGTGTTTTTTTTATTTTTGATCAAACTTCATATCCTTCCACAAGACATAGAAACAATTTGATACTGTAAAAATTAATTAAATAAATTTCAAAAGCATTGTGTTTTATATAGAAAAATATATGAAAAATATGACTCTGACGTTCTCATATGGATGTATATATTACAATGGGTGTTCCCATAGATCACTCTCCTGAATTGGAAAATGTTTGTATATCTTTAGATGATATATATGGAATTAAAGAGTAAAAATAATACAATATTGGACTATATACACCATGTTAGATTGTCTTGGAAGTGATCTTTGAATTATTCTTATGTCCTGATTTATGATATTCTAATTTCACTATGATACCACGATCTAATTATTATATCTTCTTTACTAAATAATTACTTATGATTATTCATGAACCATGTATTTTATGATATCATAAAATACCTTTTAAATAATATTTCATTCTTTTGTTATCATACTTATTCCCTAAATAGGATTTATAAATCACCCCTTTTATTTATCTATTCCCCAAAATATCATGTACATTTTTATAATCACAAGGTATTTAGGACATCACCATGGATATTAAAATAAACAATATTTAATCTAGTTTCATATTGATGTTTTATGTACCTAATATTCTAAATATTATAAGCCTATAGATCCATATTTTTTGTTTATTAGGTCGTTATATTACAAATCTGGTAATAATATGTGTCATAGGTTAGGGTCACTATATATTCATTCCTCGTATATTTAATGGTAAATATAATTCATTCTCAAAATTCCTTATAAATAAACATTTATTTGTATGTAATCAAGATTATGGAATATTTTCTCAATCAATGAAATAAATTTCATAATAATATTTCTTAAACAAACACCTTATATTGAAATATTATGGGATTAAGATAATATAAAATTACTATAAATCATACCATAATGTTGCACGATGCTTAAAATATGGACGTGGATAATAAAGTAATGTTCAAAGAAATGGTAGAATGTGACAGGGGATGTGATCATGATAAAGATAATAAATACAAAACCATGATTCAGTAAAGGATGAAATAAGACCTTCAATTCATCAAAAATAAAGGTATTAATATAAAATAAATCTATATAGAAATATAAAATAAATGATAATAAAATAATTAAAAATAATTTCCTTGTAATTTAGTGTAAGAACGAAGTTATAAATCACTTTCAAAATTATTTTCATTCCTTTAAAAATATAATACCCTTTTATTTTAAAATAAAAATTTATAGAAATATTTTTTTAAACAACCATAGAAAATTTTAGAGGAATATAAACACATAATAATTTTAATAGAGGTGGGAAAATATATTCACACCATATACATTAAAACATTCGTTTTATACTTTTTTAAAGAAAGTTAAAAATGCCATTTAAAAAAAATAACTTGAATATTACATATTAAAACATTGCGAATGAATTAAAAGGTAGTGTAAAATGAATTAAAATAATCATTGGTGTTTAAATAAGAACACTCTTCAAAAATTTAAAATAAACTTTATATGGAAGAAATCAAGTCCGAAGGAAGACTTAAAAATCTACTTTTCAAAATAAATTTCCTTGCATGTTTCATCCTTATTAAATCATGATCCAAAAAGAGAAGAAATGAAATATAAGTATATAGAATCCAAAAATAATGAGAGGATAATAAAATATATGGGGTTTAATAGATTAGTATAATAAAACTTTCCAAAGGAAATCTAAACATAAATAATCCTGGAATAAAATGAGATTGTAATAGAAATACTCTACCATGGGTTTCCACTTGGTCTTATGTGTTTGATAATCCAGTATAATGAATTTAAATTTATTAAATAATTTCATAAGAATATTTTTTACATATAATATAATTATTCCATAAAGATAATATATATTCAATAATTACTTCTTTATTTCCATCCAAGTAAAGTAGTGAAGAAAAACAAATTACACTACTACATGGAGATGGTAGGTGTTACGTAAGAGTGATCATTGTTTTCATTTTCCATAGATTAAAAAAATATAAAATGGATGTGACATTGACATAACTACATCATAATATGGTTAATATATCTATGTATTTTTTTATGATTATTACGGAATATTTTTAGAAGATTTAAGAAGAAAGGAACTTTAAAATTATTAATAAGAATATATACCTATTCTTTGGGTAATCTCTTTTATATTACACTTAAAGACTTATTCAAATGCTATTTTAGTGAGAATAGTTCCTCTTGAAATTTTTTTGAGATATTTGAAAGGTATTTTTTTAGGTATTAGTCAAGCTAAGTGGCTTAAATATTATAAATAAGATTGGAGATGTGGTGGCCTTTTATATGTGAGGTGGGTGGAAATCGTGTAAATACGTGAAATATTACAATACAATATATGTATTACTCAACTAAAGTGTCTCAAAATTGAAACTAATTGAAATATTATAGGTATAGGGTCAGAATATGATTGACCAACAGAATTTAGATAAGTTTTTAGGTTATTTTACCCCTTGTCTTTTTAGTTTATACCCCTTTCAAACCATTTTAACCTTTATCGTGGTAATAAAGTTATTTATAAATTACTATTAATTCTGACCAAAAATTAAACTCAAATTTTTAATGAATTTTTACATTATGAATTAAAATTTTAGAGACCATTTTATCAAATTCGATTCCTATAAGTTTTAGAAAATAATTTAAAAATAAACTTGGAAATCATAATGAAAACATTTTTATGAAAATAAATTTTTCAAGCACAGGATGATTTTATTTAAATTATATACCTAGTAGTAACCATAATATGAACATAAATTTATTTCATTGAATATATAATCTAAAAATTTTATTAAAATCATTCATAAATAGTGATTATTTTTATTAATAAATACATTTTTCAATTGAAATAATATTCTAAAAAAATAACTCATTTTACTTTTAAATTATTTTATCCTAATTTTTAACTCATTAATAAACATTGTATAGTTAATTATATATGTTCTAACATGTTATTATAAATAAAATAAATTTATTTAAATACTAAAATTTATATTATTCCTAAATATTCATTTTAAATGGTAAATTTCAACAAATAATTATAGGCTTATTTTAACATTGTATGTTAAAAAGTGATATTCAACCTATAAATTTATACATTTTGTACTATAAAATACAAAAAAGTTCATTAAAGAGTATTATATTTAGAATGATAAGTTCACCTACCATAATTGAAGCTTAGTTATTACATTAAACTTTTAGATTAATTAATTAAATAAATAAATAAAATTATAATGTTTAGGGTGTGACTCCATGTATCTCGTACCAATGTAATAAAGTACGCATTAGATCTAGGTTACTTGAGTCAATATTTTTAAAGTAAAATTTCTATAAATACATCATGGAACTAGCTAAAAATTTACCAACTATTCATCCCCTTGCCCCCAGTTACAGTCCCAGCATCATGACCCTAAACTATGTACAGTTTGTCTCAAGGTGTGCATGTGGTATATGAGCCCCCTTGGCTCCATTCACATTGGGTCTTATCTATTATATGTTAAAAAAGTAGCATTAAGACCAACATCACCCCTGTCCAAGAATCATAAATTTAAATGTCTTACCACCCTTCCATCGGTCCAAGCATTATGACCTTAAAATATGTGTCATTTTATTATTGGTACTTGTGTGGTACACGAGCCTCTTTTGGGTCCATTCATGTTAGGTTTTACCTTTATCATGCCACACATATACCCTTGGAACAAATTTTCTCTCTATATTCCTAGAATCATTACTTTAAACTAATTGCACATAGTCCAAGAAACTTGACTTTAAACTATTTTTCATGGTCCATGCCGCATGACCATAAACTGTGCACATCCACCTTCAGGACTACTTCATGTGGTGTAGGGAATCCTTGGATCAATTCATGTTTGGTATTAACTTTATTTAACTGCACGAGCATCCTCAAATCATCCTTATTTTGTACAAGAATTATGACCTTAAAATATTTGAAACTAGTCCAAGTAACATGACTTTAACTATTTGTCGATGGTCCCAGCACTATGACCCCAACTTATGTGCATTCACCCATATTTTGAAAGGGTTTATTCATCCCTAGTGTTTTGGTAAACCCATTCCTCAATTGTGTAATATAAAAACATGTATCATGATTCCCCTCCTCAGGGGATACACAGTGACTCCTAGACGTTCTATCTCTGGGTCCAACATGTGATTCCCCACTAAACCCTCTGTTACATGTGGTGCTATCACCACAAAATATCCCATGGTCCTCATTTTAGGTATAAGCCCCATTGATTTTCTTGGGTCCATTAGCAGGACAAGATTCCCTCATAGACTAATATTAGGAAGAATTTTATAGATAGCTTAATGTGAAATCCCCACCCACGTCCTCAGATCATGATGTTAAACTGTGTTTTTACCTCGTATAAATTTTGGGTGCATCGTAATGAGATATGGATTTACCCATTATAAATAAAGATTCTTCATATGAAAAATGTGGGATGAAAAAACCCCAACATTCTTATCAAATGACATTAAACTACAGCCTTGACCTAGATAATTTCAGGATTCCTTATATCCTTATATGAGATAATTCAATATCATCATTTGATATAGTATCCCACTTCTGGAATCATTCTCCTATCATTCTGTTTTTCATAACTATGTGTGTCTTGACTCCCATACCTATGTGATATGTAGTGAGGCAAAAAAAATTATCTTGGGTCCATATCCTTCATCGACTTGTTTCAGGGTATTTTCTCTCCTTATAATTTCATGATGTCGACCCACATTACAATTTTTTAAGGTTTTACATGGAAGACGACTAGTTTGGACCTCCATTCACATCGGGTTATCATTTTTTCATGTCACTCAAAACATCTTGGGACACCCATACCCCCTATTCAAAGATGTGTGACCTTAAACCTATAACCATTCCTATAGTCTAAGACATATGAATATAAAATAGTAGTATACCTAGTCTGAGTGGTATGAATTTAAACATCTAAGCCCAAAATCCTTACTGCATGACAATAAACTATAGGTTTATTCCATTTGAGACTAATATTCCTCCCATGATGATTATGGTATTTCATAAAACACCTCATATAAAACCATGATTTCATTTATTGGGAGATGATTGGATATCCTTTCTAGAGAGAATTCCACCCAATAATCATTGGTTTCTTTCCACATTGTGTCAAAAAATATATTTGTCTTGACTACCATCCTCATGGGATATGTAGCTATGCCATTATATTCCATATTAGGTTCATTGTTTCCATAAACTTATTTTTTACACTCCCCACTTATGCTTGGTCTCTTCACACTTTCCTAGATTTTGAAAACATTCATTCTCTCGGTCTGAATAAGGTCCATAATAGGTATGGTGTATGGATGAAATAGATCACCTACTATCCTGTTCCTACACAATAATGGATATTTAGAAGCATATAATGGATCCTGTATTCTGAACACAAGAAGACATCGATCCATAATTTTTTCACCACATCTTCAACCAATTTGGGTATAAAAACTATGTTTCAAACATAGTCATCAGTTGTTCCCCATCGATCAGTTATTCCAATTTCACTTTCCAAATCCCGAGAGTCATGATCACCCATTCGGGATTTGTTGGCCACTTCCTCCCCTCATTGTATTCTCCCCTGAAAGAAATGGGAACTCCATACCACTCCTTGTTTCCTACACTAATCATGGCTCACGTAGGACTATGATTCAGAAAGAGTTTTTTATCAATAAAGGTTGAGACACATGATCATCCATGGTCCAAACTCGGTGACCTTAAACTAGGAGTCCCCATCCCAAGCATTATGACCTTAAACAATTTTTACTTTCCCCAGAGATGTATTTGATAATAGTGGGAATACATGGTCCTCTATTCACATTGGGTTGTAACCCTGTCATCCTCTTTATGTCCTGGGGTATTCAAGACTTTGGTCCAAGAATTACGACAGTAAACTTTATATAAATAATACATGCATCATGAAATTAAAATGTGTTCAAGCCTCTCTGAGAATGTGTTGTGGGGCGTCAAGGCATCCTTGTCTCAATTCACGTCTTATTTTCATTCTTACGTGCTACACATACCCCTTTTGGGACACTCACCCTACAGTATAGGCTCCAAGACTATATGATAAAAGCAATGGTCCAAGAATAATGACATTAAACTATGTGCAGGTAGTCTTAGGAACATTTTATGTGGTATCAGGTAGCCTCCTAGGTCACTTTTCCATTCACATTGGGTTATCTTCGTTTGATGTCTCACATGTTTTGTCGAGACACACCACTTGATCCATGAATTGTGGTGTTAAAATATTTTACATCGGTATGATAATTATGACCTTAAGTTATTTACCTCTTTTGGTCCTGGATTTACAACCCTAAACTATGTGCGACTCAATCCAAATTCTTTTTATCAATGAATGTTATTATTGGATAACCTTTAATTATAGGCCTCTATAAGAAATAATCCCATTGTGATACCCTCCTCTTACCTCCACCTTTTTGGTTAGGTGGGTATTCTTCACATCAGTTCACAAATCCAAGCATCAAGATGTAAAACTATCTACCTTCACATCCCAATCAAATGAGATCAAACTATGTGATATATCATCATATCCATATAATGTTAAACTGTGTTTAAAACATCCTCACTGTAAGATTTTAAACTATGTATCTATCATTCCCATTTCATGACATAAAATTGTGAGGCATTGCAGGCACTTTCCTGAAAATCCTTTTCCTCGAGTGTTGATCACCTACTGCATCATTCATATCCTTCAATCGTTTCATGAAATCAGAGATGATTCTCCACCTAGAAGATTGGTTTGACCTTTGTTCATATTTGTACACCTACCCAATGTTCTTCAATTCATGGTGTCATAATTTCTGGAGTATTGTAAGTCATTCAAACATTCCATCACTTGAACTCCACTCTTCACATTCCCATTATTTGTATACTCATTCTCTTATCTATATGAATAGGACCCCTGACTGTATTGGTTCCTAGAAAAAATAGCTCACCTACCATCATGGTCCAACACCTCAAAAGACTTTGGAAAACATTTTGAGATAGGTCCCGTGTTTCAAACAAGGTCAATGGTTTACAATAATTTGTTTACCCCATTATCGACTAAGAAATATGGGTTCTTTGTTTTTAACTGGGTCAAAAGTTATCCTCTATGGTCTTGAAACTCCCCTTGTATTCCAAATTTTTGGTGTCCTAATTCACACACTTCATTCCACTTTTTTTGGGTAGAATTCAATACCCCAAGTGTTACCCCATTCATGAACTAGCGCACATTGGAAAAGTAAGTTGGATATTCAGAGATTCAAATACATTGATTCATCCTTAAATATAACTATAAGAAATGTGTATTAAATTTACCTATAGGACTATGTGAGACAAATCACAATGTAGGAAACAAGATAAATTATCAAAAATCATCAATATCATATATTATTTCCCTAATTAGTACCAATTTTTTATAAATCCTTTTACTTTGCTGTAACAACCCATCAAATTTATCTCTCATTAATTTTTTCCACTACCAATAACAGATATAAACCTATAAATATAAAAAGTAACAAAAAATAACATTAAGTTCAATGAGGATGGGATTAATTTAAACCTTCTTAGTTTTAGGATAGTTGTTCAAATCTGAGGTTCAAGATATGCCTTTCAAACACATGACCCACCAATGGATTTTATAAAATACCAATTACTTGATCATGAGTTTCAATGAATTCCATCCTCATTATATTTTCCTCCACTTTCTCATTTATTAATTGTTACTGAATATAAATTCTCTTCATAAGATAGTGTTGAACATGATTTTTAAGAAACTCAATAAAATATTTTTGTTTCATTTAATCGGCATTGGTTATTGTATAAATTCATGGATAACTTCTAATTTTATCATTATCCAGATAAGTTGTGTAAACAATTTTGGGTCTGAAACGTACTCCACCCCTGCTATTCATTAGGAAATGAAATCATGTTCTTTCTTATCCAACCAATGTAATTTTTTCCAATGTAATAAAATCTCTTCCACTTGTGGATTTTTTTCTACAATATGACCAACCCAATCAGTATCTAATTATAGTAATAAATCCATGTTATTTACATATTTTAAAAAAACCATAATGTAAAGTTCCTTAGAAATACCTCATTAGTCTTATTACTTACATGAAATTTTCCTTCTCAGAAAAAATGTAAAACTTATTACCAAGAATAAAACATAGAGAAAATTCAGTTTTTTTGTAGAAAGATAGATTAAATTACTAATGATTCTTATATATAAATTAGTGTCTACCACTTATTTTCATAATTCATACCATGTTTTTTTCCAATTTCTATTGGAATTGAAACAAGATTTCACTCCTATATTCTGAATTTCTTCAAGACATAATTTTTATAGTTCAATTTTGAAATAAATTTCATCCCCTTATCACCATGAACTTGAAACCCAAGAAATCATGTAAACTCTCTAATTATTTACATTTCATTATTGGAAATCAATAATTTAGAAAACATTTAAATTGAATTTTTCTTGTTGTTTATGAATATGATTTTTATTACATACAAAAACATGATGAATTGATACCCTTTTGAAACTATCATATAGGGTTTGTGATCAAACACTACATTCTTTAATTATATATACCTTGTGAATGAATATAGCCTTACATACCATGAATGAGGTGATTTATTTAGTCTATATATGTATTTTTTAAAAAATATAAACTTTTGAATCATCACTCCCATGAATAAATCCAAATTAATTTTCAACATATACCTCTTTATTCAGAACTCCTTTTAGAAACATTGTCTTGACAACCATATGAAGTATTATTAATATTATTTTAATTTACACTACTCCAAAGTGTCTAAAAGACTACATTACTTTCTCTAGTGTTAAATTATCATCAAAACTAGTTCATTAAACATAAGAATATCCCATAAAAACTATATTTCTTTATTCTTGATTACCTTTCCATTTTCACCCAATTTATTCTTAAAGATTTATTTTGTACCTAAAACATTATGTTTATTTAGTCTATCAATAAACTCACATGTATAATTTTTATCAATTTTATTTAATTATTACTTCATGTATTATATCAATGACTATTCCTTCACCATTTCTTTAAATTACTTTGGTTCTACTTCTGATGGTAAATCATTGTTCTCTTAAGTTCTCATTATATAGGTTTTGTAGGTGTGATTTTATCACCAATAATATTGATCTTATTAAACTCAGTTTATATTCTTCTTTCTAGGGAAACTATTTATCTTTATTTAGTAATATCTTTATACACATATTCACTTTAGTACTAATATTATTCATATGAAAACTTGTGTGCACTACTACTATGGTTCATAAATTTTTCTTCTTCTTCATCACAGACTTCATTCAAATCCAAACTTTCATATATGTTTCCAATTTTTATTCAATATTTTTGACATAAAATCTTACTTTAATTTTTTAAACCTCTTATTGATACATTTATAATATTTACACTTGAATGAATAGAAAAAAAATCCCTTTATATATAGTATCAGCACACCTTGAGTGAATAAATTCTTTATTATGAATGTAACACTTAATCCCAAACACTCTAAAGTAGTTTAGTGTTGGATTTATTATGTGTCACATTTCATTAGGTGTTTTATTTTCACTGGGGTTATGAAAATCCCTATTATATGTGTAAAATGACACTTTCACACATTCCTTATAAAATGGTATTAGATACCACTTTATATCAACATTTTTTATTACTATATTTTTTACAATACGGGCCCTCATTTATTCTACACCATTCTATTTTGGTTCTCTAAAATATGAGACTTCATTATTAATTTTTTATTTCTAAAAATAATTATTTACCTCATAGGAGGTGTATTTTATACCATGTTGAACTTGAGAACCTTTATTATTCTCCCAGTTTCACTCTCTATTATTCTCTAAAACTACTTAATACACTCAATTACTTTAGTTTCTTACTAAAAAACATTATACAACCAATTTTAATATAATTTGCAACAGAAAATTAATAATTCACACCACAGTCTCTACTAACTTTTATAGTTCCACACAAATCCATGTGAATCAAATCAATAAGATTTTTTTCTTTATTATTATTCGGTCAATATGAATTTCTCAAAGGATTTCCTTTTACACAAGAATTATAGGTCTTCTCTTGATTTCATTTTGAAATTATTATTTCAATAATAGATTTAAATTTTGAGATATTTTAAATGATTTTTTGAGTAATAATCTCTAGTTTATGATGCCAAATACTATTTTTTCATTCCACTAAAATAATAAAAGTGGTTCCCATTCTACTAACCAGGTATAGTTTTCCATTTATTTTATAAAATTCTATAAGATAATTTCAAGATTTTTCTTTGATATATCATCCCTTATAAATAAATATTACATATAAATCTATGTTAAAATTTCTACTAAAACTAAATAAATTTTGATAAAGTCCATTAATATAAAGAACATCATTATTCTTTAGTTTTTCACATGTGATTCAAGTCTTTACACTTCATAGAATCTTCAATGATCCATCATTTTTAAAGTGAATATTTCCAGACACTCTACCTTTAACATTATTCAATAAATTCATATTTCCTATTATATGATATAAACACCCACTATCCATAATACATGATAAACTATTATTCAATTATTTTAATGTAATTTATGTTAATTTTTCCTTATTAATCTTCCTTATTTCATTTCAAGGAATTTTTGAATAAGTTCATCCTTTTTTATCTCTTCCCATTATATTCAATAAAGTACAACAAGACATATTCTTCTTCTTCAAGAGGATAAAAAAATTTATTCAATATAACTAAATTTAACTACCTTTAATTCACATAATTTTTTCTTCCATAAAAGTATCTTCTTATTCTCTTCAAGAAATCAGTTACTTTATAAGATACCTATAAGAATTATGGATAAAATAATGATTTCTCATGGAAGTTATGGATACATTTTATTTTACTCTGGGATTTATGGACATAATTCAAGTTTTTTTCATTAGGAATTAGAATATATTAACTTCTATGAAGTAAATTTAATGTTTTCAAAAAAATACCATTCGTAGCTATAAAGAACATATATTTATTACTCTATTAAATCTTACCTTTAAAATCATGTCTCTAGTGGAAATTATAGGATACATTCAGATAGAATAAATGGTTTTAACCAGTGGGTATTCAATGATTAATATATTCCTTTGATAAATATATTTCAGGGGATATGTGAAGATAAAACCATGAAATATTGGTGATAAAATAGTTACAAATATTTTTTTTAATAAAACTTTCTTCAAATAACAAGAATAATATTTTAAGAAGATAGAAATATCACATGATCCTAAAGCTTATATGAAATAAGTATTTGAAGGTAGGGTATGTACTATGAAATATAATGATTCTTTTATTGATAAGAATGGATGTGTGGAGGTTATGAAACTAAAATTAAAAATAGAAAAGTGTAAAGATATCATTTTTTGTTATATAACTCATAGGTGGGTATCTTATACTTTGGTAAATAAAGGAAAGGAGAATCCCAAAGATGTTTATAATAATTTGGATTATATTAAAACTAATTATTACTAAGAGGTATACTTCAAATTAAATGATAAAAGAAAAAATATTGATCCATAATGACTCTTTATCTTCCTCAACTTGAGAAGAGTATAGGTTTACCTCTCCCTATACTTTTAACTATTTTCAAAGTGTTTTTATTTTTGGGGGAGATACAATCAATGGGTATTTGACATCAAATGATACAAGTGGTGTTTAGTGTAGTACCTCAGCCCCAGTATCCTAGAGTTGATATCTACTTTATTACATTGGTATAATATACAAGGAATTATATCCTAAAGAACCAAATAGTTTATTAGTATTGGTAAACCAGACACATACTTGAAATTAAAATTCAATTTTAAAACAAAATATACACAAAGAAATTTTTTTGAGAATTCCATTATTCCCCTTATTTTATCCTTACATATCAAACACAAAACACTTTCTTATATAAAAGACAAAACAAAATGTAAGTAATGGGTAAGAATACATCAGAATCTATAAATAAATAAGGCATAATTAATCTGTCCAGGTAAATGACTAAAACAAATTTCATTTAATCAATAACATGAACATAATATGGAAAGAATAAATGATGATTAAATAAGGACATATAAATTATCATATGTGCGTGAAACTTAACCATGGATATTCCAAATAATCAAATAATCTCTTGAAATATCAATAATTGAATCCATAATTATGGAATGCATAATTAAGGATATCTAAAACATACCATTGAGTCCTTATATCAAGATATATAATACAGTTGAGGCCTTATGAAAAAAATTATATAAATATGTAAGGCCTCATCCAAAACCCAATCTACTTTGTCTCATGAGACCTAACCATGCATCGGAGCGATATAATGGGACCTTCCAATCACTTACTAATTCCAATGAATTCCTCATATTAAATGGGTGAAACATAATCAACATAAACATTCATATTGAAAAAATAACACACAAAATGTTAATTCTTTCCCCAGTAAATAAACATAGTCATACACCATCTTGATTAAAATGGTGAATGGTAATAAAATCGAACATCCACAATCAAAATGATCATAAACCATACATATAAATGGTAAGGCTGATTTAATTATGACATATTCTTAGTGGATAACAGGTGCAATAAAGGTATGATGTCTGTAGGGTCCTGAAAAATCCACAAAGGAAGAATGAGAATCCCCTTTAATCCAAGGGAGATTCTACCCAATTTCCCCCAAATAATTGTGGAAAAATGTGGAGCGTACTCAAAGTAAGGCACAAGCCGAACCGGTCCACAGACCGGTCCAAAGATAACGGGTTGCGGCTGGTTCCGCGAAGCACCCCCTCCGCAGACCACTATCGTTCTCAGAATGGAGGCGGAAGCCCTCCGTGGGTGTGAAGAAAGATGTATGCCAACTCGGTTCACCATCATGAACCGTCCCAGCCACGAACCACGTCGACCGACCTGGACCACATCTGTTGTCATTCGCAGAATGGAGGTGGAACCCTGCGCATCCACGAAGCACTCCCCGAGTTAGTATGGTTCGTGGGGGAGATGTGTTAAATTCCCCCCACGAGTTGCAGATTGACCTGTAAACTGGGTTTACAATCATGGGCCTCCGCAAAAGGTTTCGCATGACCATAGATACATCCCTTTCCCCAGTCTACAAAACGGGATAAAGGGGGAAGATCAAGAGAGGATTTGGGGGAGATCAATAAGATTCTGGTGGGAGGATTTCGAAGGAAGGAGCTTAGGATTTCGCAAACAGTGAAGTTCTAGTTCGCAAACTAGAACAGGTATGAAACTGAAAGAGAATTAATAAGGAACCAAAAACTCATAACAACTTGGTGAACCGCAAACTTAAAATAAAAAAGAAAATAAGACCAAAAACCATGGCCCCTCTGTGGATGCACTCCCCGCGGACCAGGGAGTTTATGCCCCTTTTCCAATCCGTCGCATCGCGTAGCACCCTCCTGTGCAAGAGAAGCCCCGACCGATGAACCCCTGACCGGCGTCGCCCTTGGCCGCTGCTGCTCGCATGGACCCCTATGTGTACCAACCTGGTACGCGGGCCGAACCCAAATCCATGAACCACACTGGTTCACGGGATTCCCACCAAGCCGCGAACCACCCTGGTTCACTGAATGCCCATCAGTCCGCGGACCACCCTAGTTCATGGATGGCCTCTCTAGCCATGTAGCACCTCCCTACGTGAAGGGTTCCACCACTCATATACCTATGTGGCCCACCAAATCCTTCGGAGTTCCTACTTCCCGAGCCAGCTAAAATCCTTCCAATCTGGCCTGATCCTCCGCAATCCCCTCATTGGCCCATTCATCAGCCCCGAGCCGAGGCCTCCACCAAAGCCACTGAACCCATGTGAGGTAACCTTCAGGCACATCAGTGCACCGTTTTGAGTTAACATACCCACGGTAAGCGAGGGCGAAGAGGTTTCTCCGGCCCTTGATTGTATTTCCAAAGTATTTCGGGGTTCACATTCCCACGGTAATGTGGAGTCTGAGCCCGGGAGTCCCCTTTCTTCCCCTCCACTTGTTAGTACTGGGGAATTTTTCCCCTCTCTGGGGTGTGGCGGACTATCCATCCCAAGGAATCCCCCATGCACCTTCGTACTTCCCCATGGCCATGGCCAAGGAAGGGTGTAGTGGGGAGGGGTGTTGCTCCATCCTTCTTTGGGGTCAAGTCCCTCTCCCGCTACGCTTTGTCTCCATGGGCATCTATCCCGGAGTAAGCCCCGACTTTTTGGGCTGCTCAATACGTAATCCCCGCTCCACTTACCACGAACGCACCTTTCATGACATGATCGTCTGGTCCCTACTGCCTCTTGTTTCTCACACCGAGCATGACTCACATGGGCTTAGAGTAGGCATCGACCATGACATCCCCTTATGGGCCTCCTCAGAGTGTAAGCCCCAATCCATTACCCTGGGCCTCCTTAGAGTGTAATCCCCACTCCAGCTCGAACTACATGGACTTTGATCCCTGTCTCCTAGGTAGGGTACGTAGGAAGCCTCCAAGAGGTTCAATCCCGATCACCATCAGACCCCCGTTTCCACCTTCACGTCGATTCACAGACACTCCAGTGCGAACTAAAAGGACTTTGATCCATGCTAAGGCATGGTACATATGAAACCTCCACGAGGTTCAAGCCCAACAATCGTCTGTTCCGACCCCCTTTACGTTGGTTCATCCTTTGTCTCGCATTATGTTAAACTGTGTTTCTGAACTACGAGGTTTCTGATTCCTCTCATGGGGATATGTAGGAATCTCATATCACAGGTTCGATCCAAATTCTCAAGTCATTATATGTCCCCCCTGGATGACAATAAACTCTAGAGTTCCTAGTTACGAGGCTTTAAACTAGTTTCGTCTCAGTGATTCCATACTCCTTGGGGTCATTAATCCAACGAGGGATAGTAAACCTTGGGAATAAATGATTTTGAACCCATGCGTCCAACTAACCATTTCCAACCAGGAGTAATCTGTGGATACTATACTTGGGTGTAAACCAAATATTCGTGAACATATGAATACATCTTAAATAAATAAGAGAGTCCCGGAACAGGCAATAATTCCCCCCCCCCCAAAGGGTTCGATGATCCTGAATTTCGATCCCCTCGACCAATGTGAGTTCTTAAGTGTCGCTGGCCAAATCGCCTAGCAAACACATGCCTTTGGAAAGCAGGTCCACGTGTCGTCGGATACGGAACTGTTGGGTGTTTTGAACCGACCTGAAACAAAAAATGGTGAACCTGACGTGAATCTTTAACCAAGCAGGACAGATTTAACATAATCCCACCCTGTACCACCTTTATACTCACAAGGAGGGCCAATAAAGGTTATTAATTATGCATGGGATCATGAGATGATGCTTTGACGGGTTTGTTGTTTGTATTAGTTAAAATATTTTACAAGTACTACACAGAACTCCCTTCTATCAAATGGTGTCACGAAGGAACTCACAGGAGCGTGCTTGCAACAATGCAATGACCGGACTTCCTCACCAATGGAGGACCCCGTCACCTACCCAGTATCTTCAGTGCTGGGTCTCGGATGCATTGATCCAAGAGTACCACGTGAACGGTACTCTTCTGATGGTGGAGGCATCCATGCACGCCCTTCAATCCGCCAGGACCCGCCAGTCGCCCGCCCAGCAGCAGCCGTGAAGGCAGATCCAGAAAACCCCTATTGTTTTATCCAACTTTTTCGGGAGTCTCTCCCCGGAATGAGACAATTCCTAACTCTCTTATCTTAGGGAGTCAGATGAGGTTGATGCTGAGTAATTCATCCCCGCTGAACGGGGGTTCCGCTCCAAGGCCCTCGCTGGCAGACGTCATCGCGGTTATGCCGTGACTTAGCATCCTCACGCTAAAAAGGATGTCTCCCCGAGGATCCAGGCCCATGATCCCCAGTCTTCGACCCCTTGGACCACCCGACGAGGTCGGTAAACTTATTACCAGGGACCGGTCATCACCCTTGTCCCTGAGGAGGATCTTTGTTGCCCAGTCACGGAGATGTATCACGAACAGGCACATACACCTGTTCACTCCTCCAAATCCTGCCATCTAGACATGGTAGTGTCATATGAGAAGGTGCGCATCCCCTCCGCGCTCCATCAAGCTCGTTGCTCACGCAGGATGGCACCTACCCGATAGGCACCTCTATCTGCCCAGGGTCGTGAAACCCACCAACCCGACACGGTGCCGACCGAGTGCCTGTAGGACCAGCTCCTACCAGATGCTCTTGACGCCTACCATCCTGATGTGGTGGCGATCAACAAAACCCGCCATCCAGATGTGGAGGAAATTAATAGGCGGGCATGTCTCCCTGCCAACAAAGTCCACCGAATCGATAAGATGGGAAACCAACATATGCAGGGCTAGCTCCCTGCAGATGCAAGTAATGTCCTCCACCCTAATGTGGTGGAAAATAGAGAGATAAACTGGCATATCCTAGCCCAGGGGAATATTCATTCACCTACCCCGACACAGGAGAATTCTCAGTACCCACTGACCACCGGAGTACCAAATCAGGATATTCCTACTCCAATACCGGAATGGGATTTCATACCCATTCCATCCAAAGATGTCTCTTTGCATATCCTGGAAATGATGGAGGAGTAGGTATCGATCCCATATCGTATCTTGTAGACTTTCCAGAATGTAATTGCATCAGCGGCAACTGAAAGGACTCGGGCCCCTGAGCCCTTCTCCCCAATTGAGGTGACTCATCTAAGAGACGAGATAGTCGCCTCGGAGCAGATCTTCATCCCTACTTCTACCTAGGAGGGTCTCCGGCCATATTCCGCGATGCAAGGGAAACCAGATCGAGCAGCTTCACTCGTTCCAACAGGGGGACACCCGTCCATCACAGTGGATGCTCCAGAGCAGGCATATATCCCTTCTAAAATTCCAGATATTCGTTGGAATATCCCGAAAACATCACGGGACCCAATTAGACAGGGACCCAAAGGTGAAGGATGTTTTCAACAGCCGACGGTCCCCGCTGCCCACAAGAAAGCGCCCCGAATACGCCGAAGGCATCTGGAAAATAAAGAGCATGTTCATGACTCCGCTCTGCTGAAATCTAGGGTTCCTGATGTCGCTAAGCGCATATCAAAGGCTCAGAACCCTGTCCACCCATTACCATATTATGGGAGTGGCAGTAGCAGTTATGAAGGTCCTCCCTGCAATGTCTCTACCAGCAGCTCTATAGGTCCACCCCAGAGCACCTGCAGGGGCCTCCCCCACAAGCATATAATGATTGATCATGAGAGCTCCTCTTTTGATGCGAGTCATAGAAACCCTCCACATGGCCAGAAGATCGAGCAGCAAGAAGGCCCTCCACTTGCTGCAGTCCACCCTGAAGGTCTTCCCTGGGGTATACACTGCAATCACTCTCCATGTAGTGGGACCATAGATTATGATAGTAGTCCTTGCTATCATAGTCACAACTGCGGAGGCCCTCCCTGCAAAGACATCTAATCACGAAAAGAAGGTCATCCCCTTGTTGTGTCCTTCCCTGAAGGTCCTCCCCAGGGGTTACGTTGCAACAGCACTCCGCGTTGTTGGGCATTAGATCATTGTGGTAGTCCTCACCACCCTAATAACGGAGGTCCTCCCCGTAGAGACGTCAAGCAACGAGAAGTACCTCCCCTCATTTTGGTACATTCTGAAGGCCCTCCCTAGGGTGTACCCCGCAAATATTCTCCCTACGGCAACTGTAATGGTAGTCCTCGCCATTGCAGCAGCTGTGATGGTAGTCCTCACCACCATGGCCACCATTGTGAAGGTCCTCCCCGCAGTGGCCCCAAGCAACAAGAAGGTCCTCCCCTTGTAGCAGTGTGTCTTGAAGGTCCTCCCCATGATACACATCGAACATCAAACCATGATGTTCATCCTCACCACGATGGCAGTTATTGCGAAGGTCCTCCTCGTAACAACGCTACGCAGCCAGAAGGTCCTCCCCTTGATGCAACATGCCTTGGAGGTCCTCCCCAGGGTATGCACTGAAAAAGTCCTCTATGCAGGGAGGCGTCAAGCAGCAATGGTAGTCCTCGCCATTGCGGACTCCATTGCGAAGGTCCTCCCTGAAATGACATATCATATCAACAGGAAGGTCCTCCCCCTTCCGAATCAAGCACGGAAAATCCCTCATATTCCGAGGTGCTCGGAAGGACGGGATCAAGCCTGTCAGATTCCCAGATAGTCGCCAATGACACCCTTCTTCGATCAGGAGACGTTTCGGGGCCACGTTCATCTTCTGAACCACCTAGAATCGCCCATATGATAATTCAACACCTATCGGTCCCACTGCCTCTGACCACACTGACAGTGAGCATCTCATTTGGGCTCACTAGGTAGAGGAAAAACTAGAAAATAATTATGCCGACATGTTGCACATGAGGAAACGATTGGTCAGGGATGATATCCCAATTATGTTTTGTCCCACAGCCACCTCTCAATTCGATATACCCAGAAAATTTTCCGAAGAATGCATGCATGACATCTACTACAATATATGGACAACCCTTCGCCAGATGAAATCAAGCTTCCTTCCCTACAATGGGTATGTAGACCATGTCAAGACAATATGAGAGCTCCTGCGTCACATCGACCTGGAATCTCTTCCTTCGGCGCAGCAACAGCGACCCGAGAGGTGTAAAGGAAACATGGAGATAGTCAGCCTTCGTGCGTTGCACCAGCTGTGCCACCTCATCGATGAAGCTCCGATGGGAGTCCATATCAGGGGATGGGGAGAACATGGAGCTCTGCATTTCACTCTGCTCCTCGCCCAGAAGAACCCATTCAGCATGGTGTCTTGCCACGTCATCACGTAAAGACAGCAATTGAGTGGTCTCCCTATTCAGGAAAGGCAACATACTCAACAGAGTCAGGACTTGAGTAAGTCCTAGATGCGTTAGGCCTGACAGGAATGAACCATTCAAGAACTCCTGAATCAGGCCACCGAGAGCATACAACATGCCTCTCGCCTAAGAGAGGCCAATCAGCGGTCATTACCTACCTCCCCAAAAGTGATTGATTCACATGAGAACTCAGCACAAAACCCAGTTCACCCATGAATGGGGGCACGCAAGATCAAGCAGGTAGCGATAGTAGTAGCCACTACAGCAATCTAGGGTCAACACCAGCCTACAAAGTTGTGGACATTTTTAACAAAAAATTCCCCCATAAGGCCAATAAAAACGGGAAGAGACTCAACGTCCAAGGAACGGAGCCAACCCCAGCCCTCAGGGCTAGGGTAATTTTTACCTCCTCAACAACAACATCCCCCACGAGAATCAGTATTCTTTTGTCTAGGGAGGACAGTTAGAAGAGGAGGTTCCTTCCCTATCATGTCCTTTGAATCATCATCCCCTTCAAGAGGGAGGTGTACCGTAAGGTCGCATCAAAGGAATCTCTGCATCACCCTTCGTCAAGGAGCCCAAAATCAATCCTGGGACAAAAGAAGGAAGACCGGTAAAGAACACAGGAGATCCTCTTCCTATTTGGAAGATGACATCTTCTCTGTCTCGCGATATGCATACATCAACACCATAGAGGTTAACCCCATGGGTAACACCGAAGATGATGCAAATCCGGATGGATCATGAGATGATGGTTCCAGTCAAGATGTGACTCACAATGATCCACCAGGTGTGTACACCCGGAACCAGAGGACCGCCCTAAATATGGCTTCCCCTTCAGCTAGCCTTCCTCTACTGACCCTGTGATATTCCAATAGGGATAAGAATAAAGGACTGGTCACCCTCAACCCACCTCCTTCTCTCGATAAAAACAATCCTCTCACGCACGAAGATAGGTTCGCTCGACAGGAAGAGGAAATGAAAGAATTGAGGAGGCTTAACATCGAGCTACGCCAGAGGAACCGTCTTATTGAAAGAACGTCCCAAGAGCAGCCACACCATGCACTCCCAGTAAGTGCACCTCAAGGACCAAGGTTTTCCCCGACAAACAAAGCATGGTCAGGGCTCCCGCCCAACGAGTTTCTTGACCCGTCCAACTACCTAAATGCAGATCTGGATGAATACCAAGACTTCCCTCCACTCAGGAGGCAACCAGAGTGAGTACGTCTGAACCCTACGAAGGTGTCACAAATGGAACATGCACCCCTGGTACCAACAGAGCTGGATCCTCAAGCAATGCATCGGGCTACACCTGGCCAGGACCGGGCCCAACAGGATGTAAACTAGGGTCTCACCAACACCATCAAGGCACTGATAGCATGATTGGAAGAAATGGCAGGTCGATGCACTCCGATACAGCCAAAGTGGAAACCTTACCTAGATTGGGTGAGGAACACACCACCTCCACCCAATTTTGGGAGCCCTGTATTCCCTATCTTCAATGGATCATACGACCCAGAATAGCATTTGATGCACTACACGTCTTATTGTGACCCTATGATGGGAACACCAGAACAAAAAGAAGCGGTGAAACTCAGATGCTTCGTACGGACCCTGCAAGGATCTACCTTTGACTGGTATACGAGTCTACCAGCCCAGTCAATAAAAAGATGGGAAGACCTTCGGCAGCAGTTCTTGTTCCAATTCAGCTCGACGTTGCCCAAAACAATGATCAGAGACCTCATGAACTGCAAGCAGAGGGAGAACGAGAGAGTTTCAGATTTCATCACTAAATGGAAAGGTATAACCTACTCTCTGAACAGTCTAATGCCTCAAGACGAGTTTCTTTCCATATGCATTGATATTCTTTGAGATGAGCTGCGAAGACCGCTCATACCAGTGGAGTGCACCACTGGCTTCGGCCATCTCTCGGCCATTGCCCAGATAATTGAGGACTCCCTGCAGCGGACCAATCTAAAGTCCCTAATAGCCTCATAGGCTCTTTACAAGAGAGAAGCCAGAGCTGAAGCATCCTCTGTCACGCTCAATCCAACCCTTGCGCCTGCTCCACTGCCTAGGCCTCCATCAAATCGTCAAGGGCCCCCTGTATATCAGCGGTCGCTTCTGCCCAAGTGGGATGATCATAGAGGATCAAAGCCAAACCAGTGTAAGGAACAAAGACAAATAGTATACTCGTTCTGAGAGGACCAATTCCATGGCTACTTCGTCGCCGCCATAAATTGCAAATTTCTCAGCCTCCCGGAGCCAAGGAAACCCGAAGAAGTCAGCCACGATGACAGGCCAGATTACTGTCCCTACCATCAAATGTTGGGGCATAATATTTGGGAATGCTTTGTCTTCAAAGACCTCCTGAAAAGGATGGTAGAATCTTGGAAGGTCGAGCTGGGACCACCCTCAGCACATGTGACATATATTTATACCACCGAGTCCGATAAATGGGAGGGGTGGCAGGAAGTCACCAGCAAAAAGGGGCAAAATTATGACAGATGGATGACTCAAAAGACTATCAACCGATCTCAGGGCATACTCTGAGCTCAACTACAGCAGCTGGTGTTTCCGCCAACGGCTCCTGATGTCGTGCAACTGACAATGTTGGCCTCACAAACCTCCTCGAGCCGGTCATCCAAGCGTAATCGAGAAGGGAGAAGGAAAGATCAAGAGGAGCAGTCTGCAATGAGGCCAAATTTAGTCCTGACACTATCAAATTTTATGCCCTCAAACTTGGCACCACGGGCACCGACCCACCAAACGGCACCATCAAGGACTACCGACCAGGTTGACCTATCACAGGATGAGGAGCTAATCTTTGGTTCCATGAATGTCATCCATCTAATGTAATTGTTCCCCGACAAAGGGTATGGTTATGGACCTGAGTTCCCGATGTAAGGGGACGGGATGAGGAATCGCATAGGTAGGGGATACCGAGGAAGGCGCAGTCGCGGCCGAAACCAACCCTATGGTTTTACCTAGGCCCAAACCGTTAATATCGCGGAAACCCGTGCGATATCCCTTCAACATACTCAACAGGACAAATAATATCCCTCCACCTCCACAAGCGGCTACTCTGCCCCTATCATTCTACAGTACCCATTAGAGGAGGCATAGTTGTCTAGCCGTCTAGTGCGCACAAACAGACCGGACGAGCTGAATCCCTAGAACGTGGGGACACCGCCAACCTCCAACCCTACGGTCGGTCCTTACTCATTGCGTGATCCAACTCCTAGAGTTCCTGCTAAAACTCTCCCACCAAAGAAGAATCGTCGACTGTTGGAGCAAAAATACGATATCCTTAAGCAGTTGGTGTCAGTACCAGCCAAGATGTCAATTTTGGATGCCTTGAGTTTGTCAACAGACCTCAGGGAGGCACTTATAGAAGCCTTGCTCAGCCCCCAGGAGTTTCAAGCCGAGGTAGCTGCCACCGAGATTTACCAAATGGAGACTAGCTCAGCTGAATGTGATGCAGTGATTTCTTTCACCGATTTGGATGAAGATTCCATCATGAAAGGACACATCAAACCACTGTATGTGTCTGGCACACTAGATGATGTTGAGATCCGCAAAGTCTTTATTGACAATGAATATGGAGTTAACCTCCTTCCCCTACGGACACTCTATAAGTTGGGCTACAGTGGGGGTGATTTAATACCCTCGACCACAACTATGCTAGGTTACGACAAGAGTGAGCAGAATCCGATGGGACAAATCAAGCTAAAGAACCATTTTGGTGACCTCGTAGCCTACTCAGAATTCCTGGTAGTTCGGAAGAACACAGCATTCAATGCCCTGCTGGGAAGGTCATGGCTCCATAAGCACATGGTCGTTCCTTCATCCTACCACCAGTGCATTAAGTACTGCATCAATGGGCAAGGTGGGACATTGCACGCCAACAAGGCCCCTTTCGAGCTCTCCGAGTCACACTACATTGATGTCTGGTTTTATGAGCAAAAGAGGAAGAAGCCTTCGGTCGATGGTGTCAACTGGATCCATGCTCCAAATGGTCTGGAAATGGTTCCTAACAACCCCCTCAGGAAGCTTGGTGGAGACTACGTACTTCCCATCAACCACGTTGAGATTATGAGTTCAAGTCCGGACACACACAGCTGTCCTCATGACTTCAGCCATAACGGTCGATCGTGACAATGTGGGAATGTCCGCTAACCCTCAATTTGGGGGCGAGTACTTGAGCGTGGACACCCACAATGCCTCGCCTCTGAACTCCCAAGAACCTGTGCTGGGAGATCTCCCCCCGTCAGGTCAAGAAGATGGGGATTTGGGAGAAGAAGAGGAGGAAGATCTCAGGGATGTACCTCCCACATTTGAGGAAGGCATCTCCACCACAGTGGACGAGCTCAGTGAAATAAACCTGGGTGCCGAGGAAGACCCGAGGCCCACTCTCATTAGTGAATCCATGTCCCCTAAGGAGCACGAGGTATATACCGCTTTCTTAAAGCAACACCGGGAAGTCTTTGCCTAGAATTACACAAAAATGCCAGGACTTGATCTCGAAGTGGCGACGCATCACCTAAGTCTACCAGAAGACCACCGGGGCTATAAACAGGCCGACAGAAGGACACGCCCCTCACATGCTACCAAAATAGAGGCTGAAGTCGATAATCTCATTAAAGAAGGCTTCATTCGGGAGGTCCAGTACCCCATCTGGTTGGCCAACATCGTCCCTATCAAGAAAAAGAATGGAAAAATCCGTGTCATCATTGATTTCAGATATCTCAATAGGCATTTTCTGAAAGATGATTTCCCGATCCCGGTCACTGAGTTATTAATCGATGCAACGGCCGGGTATGAGGCTCTATCCTTCCTGGATGGCTATTCTAGCTATAATCAAATCAGTATGGCCCAAGAAGATGAAGAAGCCACTGCCTTCAGGGCCCCTCAAGGAATATTTTGTTATAGGGTTATTCCCTTTGGTCTTAATAACGTTGGAGCCATATATCAGTGTGTCATGCATCATATCTTGAAACTGTTCCTGGGGAGATTCGTTGAATGCTATGTGGAAGACTTGGTGGTTAAGTCCATGAAGTGCTTAGATCACCTGTTAGACCTTGATACCATCTTCAATAAACATCGACAGCACAGCCTGAAGATGAATCCCTTGAAATGTGCCTTCAGGGTTACCTTAGGTAAATTCCTTGGCTTCGTCATACACCATCGTGGCATCGAAGACGACACTGAAAAGACAAAGGCTATTCTCGGCCTGCCACCCCCCCCCCCCCCACAATCTCACCGAGTTTAGAGCATTCCAAGGGCACTTGGACTAAATTAGGTGATACATAGAAAACCTGGCAGGAAATTTTTTTCCCTTTACCAGGTTAATGAAGAAGGTAGTCACGTACCAATGGATAGATGACTTCCATGAGGCGTTCGACAGCCTAAAGAATTATCTCTTAAGCCCGTCAGTGTTCATGCCCCCCATCGAAGGAAGACCCCTCATCCTATACGTGGAAGTCCTAGAAGGGTCACTAGGATCCTTCCTCGCACAGAAAAATGACACCGGCAGTGAAAACGGTCTCTACTACCTCATCCGAACAATTATTGATGTTGAAACTCGATACTCAAACATCGAGAAGAGTTGTTTGGCCTTGGTCTTCGCAGTTCAAAATTTGCGACATTATCTGCAGCATCAGGAAGTCTATTTGGTCTCGCGTAGTAACCCGCTCAAGCACATCCTTAGCCGCCTGATGCTGACCAGGCGCCTATTTCGATGGTTAGTCGTACTGTAGTAGTTCGACATCCGGTTTGTGCCTAAGAAGGCCATCAAAGGCCAGGCATTAGCAAATTTTCTGGAAGAGCACCCTTAAACAGGGACCGCCGCACCGGATGTCGAGCTACCTGATAAAGAAATCTTCTCGGATCAAGAGGAGTTCCCAGTATGGGAAATGTACTTCGATGGTGCATCCCGAAGCCCAGCTGGGAAGAGGATGGAAGATCCCAAATTTAACAAGGTGGGCTTAGGGATAATACTTATGTCCCTGGAAAATGTAGTCTTGGCATATTACTTCCTCCTATCAGAAGGATGTACGAAGAATGAAGCGGAATATCAATCCCTCATTGCAGGCCTGGATCTAACACTCCAAGCACAAGTACAGCACCTCAAGGTCAAAGGTGACTCAGAACTGGTCATCAAGAAAGTCAATGGTGACTATGATATCAAAAAGGAGGAGCTGATTCCCCTTTTTGACCATGTCTGAGGGTTAGTGGAGGAATTATCCACAAAACTGACATTGACCTATATTCCCCAGTCTCAGAATGCCCAGGCCGATGCATTACCCAACGCGGCCACAGCCCTGGCCAAGCCAGACTGGGATGAAACAGTTATCAGCATTGCTCATCGTCGAATGGTCCTGCCATTTGTTCAGGCCAAGACGGAAGAAATCAATGAAGTCAGTCCTATCCTAGAGCCATATGATCCCACCACCATCTGCATGACTCCCATTGAAAACTACCTTCAACGGGGAGAAATTCCATTAGACAGGGATGAATGAGAGAAAATATGGAGAAGGGAAATCAAATTTGTCCTATACGTTGGCGCGGGTAAGTGAGAGGCCCACTACAAATGAGGCCTCGACGAAATACTCCTCAGATTAATTTATAGAGAAGAAACAGATGTATCATGACTGAAGTACATGCCAGAGTATGTGGGGCACATCAGCAGGGGTCCAAGATTTCCCATCAGGTTCGAAGGCTTGGGTACTATTGGCCCACCGTGGCATGAGATTGCGAGCACTTTACCACAAAATTTCACTCATGCCAAATTCATGCCAACTTCATACACCAACCCCCGGAGTTACTTCATCAGGCTAAGTACTCCTGGCCATTTTCTGTCTGGGGAATGGACGTCATGGGACCATATCCTCCCGCCACATCCAAACAGCTGAAGTATATCCTCACGGCAATCGACTTCTTTTCTAAATGGGCAGAAGTTGTACCCCTTATGTAATTTGGGGAAAGAAGCATTGTCACCTTTGTGAAAACCAATATCATCACCAGATTTGGTGTCCCTCATACCATACTGATGGATAACGGCACCAACTTCTACTCTGTTGAATTGGAGAAACTATACCAAGAAAACGGTATCAAGGCTAACCACTCATCCCGCTACCATGCAGCGGCCAAAGGACAGATAAAGGCCTTCAACAAGACCATGTCCAACATTCTCCAGAAAATGGTGGACAAAGACAAGAGGTCATGGCCGGATAAACTCCTCCATGAATTTTGGTCCTACCGAACCACAATCAGCACCACTACTCGGGCTACTCCATACTCATTAGTATACAGAACAGAAGTGGTTATTCCCATTGAGCTCCAATTACCCTCACTCTGTGTCACCATTTGTGGCCAATTATCCGACGATGAGCAATCAGAAAAGTGGCTAGGTTAATTAGAGCAGGTAGATGAGAAGAGGTTGCACACTTTGCACCATCTGGAAGTGTACCAAAACCGGATTGCACGAGCCTTCAATAAAAAGGTACGTCTTCAGTATTTCTTGGAAAGAGAATTGGTGTTGGTCCTCCGGACCCCAATGATACCCAGAAATAAACCTCCAAAGCTGGAGCCCAAGTGGGAGGGACCATATGTTATACACAAGGTCTACTCCAACGGAGCATACACCCTAATCTCTATGGACGGGCAGTTCACCACCTCTCCTACACATGTGAGATTCCTGAAGAAGTATTTCACATAATAACTAAAATCAGTTATTGTCCGAGCTGCATGAAGTTAAACTGCCAAGCACCCAATGGTCCAAACTCTATGACCTTAAACTAAGATCATTTCATCCTCACCACACGACATTAAACTGCACGGATTTCGGAGAACTACTTATGGCTTGATTCCTGCCCTCACAGGATACGTAATGATGCCGGGGTTTCCCATCCTGGCCCAGCCACCCCCGGATAAGAAAAGGCTAAAAATTCCCTTCCCCCTGTGTACAGACCAGCCCTGCACGGGGCGTATTCCTCCTCTTTACCACATGATGTTAAATTGCACGGATGAGAAGATTTAAAAATGCCTCTTCGCCCCATGTATGGATCATCCCTGCACAGGGTGTACTCCATAGAGAATTATGTGAGGATTGATTCCTAACTTTGCAGGATACGTAGCAACGCTGAAATACTCTAGCCTGGCCCAGCCACTCCCAAATGGAATAAAATTAAAAAAAATGTCCCTTTCTCCTGTGTACAGACTAGCCTTGCACGGGGTATACTTCTTTCAGAGAACTATGTAAGGCTTGATTCCTGCCCTCGCAGGATACGTAGTGACATCAGGGTCCCTCACCCTGGTCCGACCATCCCCAAACGAAAGTCAGAAATGCCCTCTCTCCCCGTGTACGGACCATCCCTGAATGGGGTGTATTCCTCATCCATACTGCATGACGTTAAACTGCACGGACAAGGGTAAAAGAAAAAAAATGCCCCTTCTCCCCCCATGAACAGACTAAACCCGCACGGGGTGTATTTTCTTTCAAAGAACTACATAAGGCTTGATTCCTTCCCTCGCAGGATACGTAGTGACGCCAGGGTTCCCCACCCTAGCCGAGCCATTCAAAAAGAAATAAATGCTCTCTTCCCCTGTGTATGGACCAGCCCTGCACGGGGTGTATTCATCGTCCTCACCGCATGATGTTAAACTGCACGGACTTCAGAGAACTAGTGAGGCTTGATTCCTGCCCTCGCAGGATACGTAGTGACACCAGGGTCCCTCACCCTAGCCCACCCGTACCCAAATAAAAGTTAAAAATTCCCTCTCCCCCGTGTACGGACCAGCCCTACACGAGGGTGTATTCTTCATCCTCACCGCACGATGTTAAACTGCACGGACTTCATCCTCACCGCACGACGTTAAACTACACGGACTTCATCATGACCCACCCAAGACATATGGAGAAATGAGATAGAAATACTCCTCTCATATTTGGATGCATTCCCTCTATACATCAGACTCCACGACCAGGATAATTATGGATCTTCATAACCATTCACGGCCATCATAAGTGGAAAGTTATTGAACCGTAGACACCTTTGTATGACTATGCATACCATTCCCTCAGCGACTTTACATATTGATCACCCCTGGCCTATCTACCAAAATCAATATTTCCTATGGTGATACTCTTCCTTGATCTGTATGCTTACCAGCCTCAGAGCCCCCATATCATATCTCCTGATCCAGAAATTTATGGAGCAGTGGTTTACAAGCTCGTCACCCTTTTCACATCCAAATGTTGCCAGGGTATCCCTACCTGGTTAGCCTATGTATCCGCCCGTGGTTCGCATGATGACCTGCATCTACGAACATCAAGCCAGGTCTAGGCTACCTTGACTCAATGGATAATTGCAGTGAAGATGTTTCTTGTATGCTCGGACACCATTATCCCCACATGCCGAACTCTGTGCTGTGAGAAATCTAGGATTTTCATTATCATTCATGGACATAGGTAGTGGAAAGTCATCGACCTGGGAACACATTTTCATGACTATCCATACCATGCCCTCAGCGGCTCTGCATATTGACCGCCCCTGGCCCGTCTACCAAAGGAAAGACTTCCCCAGGTGGTACTTTTCCTAGCTCCGTACGCTTACCGGCCTTAGAGTCCCCACACCACATCCCCTGATCCAGGAAACCTCATAGATACAGTTTACAGCCTTCATCCCCCAACCTGTTCAGAGTACATTAGAGCATGTTAACATAGTTATCCTTCGAGTGACTGCAGCAATAGTCACCCAATGGTCCGAGCTCTATGACCAATAAACTAGGAGTACTTCGTCCTTACCGCATGATGTTAAACTGGATGGAGTGAAGGTACACCCCCACGCGTAAGATAAATCAGCTTAGGGATCTCTCTAAACATTAACAGCAACCAAGGACGAATATGCCCGACATGACCAGATATTTTCTTACCAAATGACAGACCTCATGGCCTGAACAATCACATATCCTCATAAACATTCATGGCCATCGAAAGTGGAAAGTTATCAACCCGTGGACACATTTTCATGACTATGCATACCATTCCCTCACTGGTTCTGCATATTGATAGCCCCTGGCTCGTCTACCAAAGGCAAGACTTCCTCAGGCGATACGCTTCCTGGCTCCGTATGCTTACCGGCCTCATAGCCCCCATATCATTTCACCTGATCAAAGAAGACCTAGAACTGCGATTTACACCAATCAACCCCCCTCCATGTCTGAGGCATGCCGAGATGTTTAGGCCTAATTACATTCTAATTGAGAGAAGCCTTTGAAACTATGTCATTACCGCATGACGTTAAACTACACGGAACATCTTGGTCACTTGGAATAAAGCTGAAAAGACCAAGCATTAAACATCCAGGTAAATGCCTCCAACTACAAGAATTTTCACTGTTTTAAAAATAAAATGCTCCCACATCCTCGCTGCATGACGTTAAACTGCACAACATCTTCAAAAAATTCTTCCTGTCATTACCGCATGACCTTAAACTGCACGGCATATAAAATACCCCCCATCCTCGCTACATGACATTAAATTTCACAACAACCTTTAATAATGCTCCTCATCTTTACCGCATGACGTTAAAATGCACGGAAGTCATCCTTACCACATGACGTTAAATTACATGGTCAAAACTCTCATGGGTTCAGTAAGAAACATAGGCTTTTCTTTGTCCCTCAGTGCATGGGTCAGACCTGCACAAACCACCGCCTCACACCAGCGTGAGAAGGAATGAATTAACCCATTCTAGGGAAATTTAGCCTAGATGTTTCTCCCGTATCCAGGCACCCTCTCCTCATAAACCATACTCTGTACTCAGAAAAGTCCGAACTCTCATAAACCACCCCTGGTGGTCCCGAATCACAAACTTTCTTGAAGTTTCTCGGCTATCGGGAGAATGTAATCATTGACCCAAGGACTCCTTTGAATGAATATTCATACCATGCCCTCAGTGTCTCTTCATATCGATCGCCCCTGTCCCGTCTACCAAAGGCAAGATTTCCTTAGGCAATGCTTCTCTCCATACGCCTCTTGGCCTTTGAGCCCCCATATCCATCCCGGGATTCGGAGACCTTCTGAGCAACAGTTTACCAACCTCTTTCAATAACATTCTAGAATATAGTGGAACATCTCTAACAAGATTATCGAGAACCAGGAGAATCCATTCCACATTGAAGAATTTCCAGGCTGCATGACTTTAAACCGCACCATGCTTCGAACATCCTTTACGCTAGATAAATGCATAGGACAGGGACCCTGTGTCCTCATTCCTGATCAATACAGATGTTCTCAAACCCTTTCAGATGTCACACACCATTTCCGAGCCACCCCTGGTGGTTTTCATAATTCTCAAAGCCACCCATGGTGGTTTCCATAAGCCGGACTTCCATGAAGTCCTTAGGCCATCGGAAATGGCGTCATTGACTTAAGGACACCTTTGCATGACTATGCATACCATGCTTCAGTGGCTCTGCATATTGATATCTCCTGGCCTATCTACTAAAGGAAAGATTTCCTTAGGTGATTCTCTTCCTACCTCTGTACGCCGATACAACTCCCATGCCTTGAAACATGCCCTGCATGTCGTTCAAATCTAAACACGTTCCACCCACATGCGTCTGGAGGATATTGAGACATATTTTGGTCAACCAAACCTCATTGGTGCCCCCGCCCCACCGTACCTAGTCAAAGATGTTCGACCTAAAACATTAGTAAGGATAGTCTTGTCGGCGGGACTTTAAACCGCTCACAAAAAGATGCGCAAGGCCTGTTAGGCCGAAAACCCAAAAAGGGTGACCTAAGAAAAATTTGGGCCATACCCGCTGGGTCCACACCAAATGGGCTCAGGAAAAACTAGGGTTTTAAAAAAAAGACAAAAAGTTTGTGGGGTTTTTCTATAAAACTCTAGAAATAGTCAAACTATGCTCGCTGGATCCCATGATCCAGGAAAAAGTTAGAGCTCATTTTTATCAATTTTCCTGAACTCTAATTATTCTAAGTTCTATGAATTAACATATACAGCAATCCCGCCAAGTAATTCCTGGCACAGGAGAAGGCAACAAGAGAGCTGAGGGAAAACATTTATTTGTTTCATAACAAAGTTGGTAAGAAGGGAATCCACAATCTGAAGCCTCCTCTAGCATGAAAGGTTATTATAGGAGGTTTTCAGTGGATTCACAAAGATTTATCAAGCACTGATGATAATCCTAGATTGGTTGACAGAGATTCTGCAGTAAGGTTTTCTCAGCTTCTGCACCAGCCCGCAACGCTTCCGCCTCCTGGGACACCTTCGAGATTGCCCTCATCTCCTCCTCTATCTGTCGCTCCCCTTCTTCAATTGTGGCATCGACATTACTCTCTTCCTATTGCAGCTGCTGTATATTATTACTCAGCACCTCCAATTGAGAATTCGGATCAATGATTTCTCCCTGAAATCTCGCAACTACCCCGGAATAATCATGAGCCTCTGTTAGGCAAAGTTTTTGGGTCGCGGAATGATAGGCTTCAGATCGAGCAGCATAGAGGTAAGAGTCAAAATCACCCAGTCTTTCTCAGTCAGCAACCACCTGCTTGACTATATCATAAATACCATGGTAGTCAAAGCTGTCAAATCCTAGCAGCATAAATAGGTTGCGTAGCTTCGGTAATTTGGTCGGCATCTCAGCCAAGGGCATCTGAGAAATCAGCTTCCAAATTTTCTCCCAAGCCCTTTGGCGAGAAGGTCAAAGACTGGAGAGGACTTTTTGATCAGACTCAGAGTCACTCTCGGAGATACATATCTAGGGATGTACGTCACCAAGGAGGGAATCGATGCGGCTTCACCCGCAAACCCTGGTGCCGCAGCAAATTCGCCCCCATCGGTTGTGGTCACAGGCATGATCAGATCCGATGGCACAATCACAAACGCCAAAGGTCGTGATCCTAAAGCCTGAGAGTCAATAAGACAGATAAGTATCCCAAACTAGAAAAGGGAGGAGGAAAGAGTCTATGGAAATAGAATGAGAAACTTACCCATGGTCATCAAGGTGCCAGTATCCTCAAGCTCTGCGCCGCCGCGACCACTCGAGGAAGACTCTACGTCTTCAAGAGACAAGGGAGCCATGGGAACCCCCAGAGGTGTCCAGGGCCTAAGGCCATATCCGAGGCCAGCAGCTCCCAAATCTATCCCCAAGAGGTCGGCTACGGAGATCAAGCCCGGGGAAATCACTCCCCCAGTGAACAAAATAATGGCCCGCTCTGGGTTTCCGACGACTGGCCTGATGGTAGTCTCCTCCTCTATCGTCAAGGGATCCATTTGGTCTGAGGCAGCTAGCCCCATCAGATTTGGGGCCTCTTCAGAAGGCATGGGTGCCCCATCCTCCCCTGTAATTATAAAGGTAGTATGATCAGCAGGAGCCTCAACTTCAAGTTGTTCTTCCCATGACGTATCTATGACTGATGAAGGTGGGAGTAAAGTGTCCATATCACTAGCCCCTTTAGCATGGCCCGCCATTTCGTCACGCTCATGTGTGGCTGTAGGTGATCCCTCAGGTGATAAGGGGGCAGAAGGTATGACCACCTGGGTAGCCACGACCAGGCCTCCAAGTGTCCTAACACCATGCACTGAAACAAGTTAATAACCGGCAGAATCGGAATATGCGAATTGGGAATTGAGGGAACGGGAAGTCATGATCACCCGATGTCCCATGTCTGAGTTGTTCTGATAAACGGGACGCCTGCTGACATCTCTGGATTTTCCCAAGGGACGGTTCTTTGCTCAGGACGCAGAAAGGAGTTAGAGGAGGAAATACCCTAGCTGGGTCCACAATGGTCGCTTCCATGAGCTCAGCTGCACCAAGAGACCCCTCCTCAATAATCCCTGTAGCCGAAAGTGCGTTTTCGCCTGCTGCGGTCCCATAGAGAGTATACTCCGGGGAAGGAATTTCCCCCAGGGATTCCTCAGCACCCTGCATAAAGGGAAGAAATTATAGAACCTTCGCAGTAAAGAAGGAGGGAAGCTGGAATGGACAAACAGGACAACCTCTTCTTCGGGATCGGACGATTCAGGATGTCTTATCATCATGGACACCCGGGTAGACCCATAAAGTTCATTCCGGAGTGAAGGAACATATGCGTCCATCTCCTTTAATGAGGCAAATATTTATTCCAGATCCTCTTCATCTAATCCACTGACCATCAGGTCATACCAAATCCTCCACGAATCCGGAAATGCGGCCGTAACAGGAACGGCTAGCCGAGGAGGATCGATCTGAGAGGTCCAGGCAGCAATAGGGGATCGTGGGGGTGCCAATGGCCGTGTTTGTGTTCTGGATCTCGCCGCCACCCTGGAACTCTCTGGAGATACCTGTGGGTGGGACCTCATGGTCAAGGGGGGATTTCCTTGCCTCTGTTGTAGTGGGGGAACCACCAAGATCACCTCCCCCTAAAGTATGATCACTCTCTTCCTCCCCCTCGTCAGTAACCAATTGCAGCATGGCCTGGACTCAATGAGTCGACACTGCATAACCCCAAAGGGCATGAATGTAAGCCTCGAGGTCCTAGAGATACCACTTGGCCCTCTTCAGGTCCGCATCAAAAAGAATATCAACGGGACCAGATATGTAGCCCATCCCGTCAAATGCCACTTCTGATTCCTTGAGATACTGCCACATAGAATGGGGATACTGGCTGCGAAAGGATGACCGGCCTTTGAACTCGTCCCATTGACCCCAGGCCGTCGGGAAGGCAGTATATGCGGGAAAACCCAACTCTCTCTGAGTAGCTTCAAGGGCATGAGAGGATACACCTCTGTTCGTTAAGATCTTCCCTGGAAGCACGGGACCAGTATGGTTGCGAAGGACCTTGCCCAAACTGTTTGAAGTACTATCCCCCTTTCGCTTCCTCTTGCCCTTCAATGGCTTAGGACTCGAGACAGTGGGCACCCACAGCCCTAGCTGGCCATTCGGGTATGACTGCACCTAGGAGTCGGTATAGCTCTTAGACAATAAAGGCATGGAGTCTTCAAGTGCATGAGTGATAACCTCGCAACCAGCATCTTCCTGGGTAAACATTAACCATAGTTTCCTGGCCACCATTAAATGGCGGTTCTCGCGGGTTCCATTTAGTGCGGGAGGACACAGTGCCTGGATGCATCCAAATTGGCGTCCGAATCGTCAAGGCATGTACCCCTCACAGATCAGTTCCTCACCTATACAAGCCACCAGAATTCCCTCTCAGAGGAAAAATAGGTAGCCTTCTTGCTAAACTCCTCTGATATGGTGTTCTTAATTTCACTAGTTGGGTAGGGATATGGTCCGAAATTGAAATGATCATGACTCGAGATCCGACTCGACAGAAGACACATATTATGAACCGTCTGTTGTCTATCCTTCTCCTGGGCCACCCACTCTTCGGGCACGACCCCGCTGATTGTTTTCAAGTATGGATGGAATGCGGTGCTCGGAATCTGAAGAGGGTTGATGAAGGTGTAGTAGTTCATGATATGCGCTCCCAAAAATCCCCAGAGAATTTGGAAATCCCCAGCTACCTGGTTTGGCCGACCCCCATCGGTGATATTGCTAAGCAACCGATAAATCTTGGCCAGTACTGGGATGGCCAAGTTGATGACATTGTCGGTAGCCAGTTGTGCTGCCATGACAAAAGTAGAGACCTGCACTCCACCAGTCTCGCATACGGGCAATAGCCATCAACTCAAGAACAAGGCCAGAAATTCCGCTAGACGAAGCGACCGATCAATATCCGGAACAAGCTCCCATCCCCAGTCGTTGAACTAGACTTCCTCCAGGATCAGCCAGTAGATGCCCCTCTGCCTTCGGGACTCCATTGTAGGGAAGGTCGTGGGCCTGCGTGGGAGATCCATGGGATTTCTCTATCTATAAAAAGCCTTGACCCATTCACGATATGGGACAAGATGTTTCGGTGATGTATCCTTTGAATGCTTCGGGTCCTGGTCAATAAGCTGCTTCACCATGGGGGGAGTCATCTCTTCATCATCCCACATAGTAGAGGGGGGCAGGAATTCTTCATACATACCCCCAACGATGGGGACCCCTGAAATCTAGAATACGTCCCAAAGATTAAAACCCACCTCACCATGGACCAGGTGGAATGTGTTGGTGTCCGGACTCCAATGTCTCATAAGTTTCCTATCAAGTGCTTGAGGCTGATGGGTATAGGTTTGGGACACCCAGACAGCTTCATATAATCCTACGGCTCACAATTCTGCTTCATATTCTGCACAGCTCTAGCAAACCCGGAAGGGTCACCCCGAATCCAATGACTTAAATGCCCCTCCGGGCCTGACATCCCGGTCCACTGACCAGACATGCTGGTTATTTACCATAGCATTGTGGGAAATGCTCCGATAACAATGATTAGTCCCGCCCAGCTGGCGTTGTTCCCCTGTCGGGGACACAGGAAGGTGATTCAACACAGACCCGACAACTATATCCCTTACGGAAGGCCACCCTCTAGCAGATATCATAGATCGAGGGATGGTGCAAGTAAATATCCATGTTGCAGGATTATTGTCACGAGATGGTATTGGAATCAGCGTATCGGACAGTAAACCGAACCTGTAGGCAGGAAGGCTATTGGAAAATGGGTACTCCTACTGTGACTCGGAGAGCCGATCAGTAAGGAAAGAGCTCAGTGGGGAGTGACGGATTCCATCCTTAACAGAGTTGTCCACATCCTTTAGGCGTTGATCACTAATTGAGAGAGGCTCGGCAGTAGGCCTGGGTGCAGGATGAGGGGGAACCATATTTTCTCCCTACATTATAAAAACCTGGAAAATGGTAGTCAGGAATAATAAAATCTTGACAAAAATACCAGGCATAAGATGAAGGAGTCAAGAAGCTCTCATGACAAGGTTGGCAAGCAGGCCTCAAAATGTGGTTCGCGATGATTGCATCACACGAACCAACCCTACACGGAAAAGTTCCACGGTACTCTGGCCCATGGAGCATTGGCCAGGAAACCGCGAACCAGGTTGCTCCGTGGAATCTTAATCCTACGTTTAAATAATTAGGTTTGGAAGACTTCAGAAATTTTTATAATCTGGAAGGTTTCATACCGTAGACCATCAAAACCGTGGAGTGAGTTCCTACGCGGCCTATCATGACTTACTTTTTAATTAATTAAAATTGTTAGTTCGTGGCTAGGAAATTTGTCTGCGGATGAAGGCGACCACAAACAAGGAATGGTCCGCCGAAGAAGCAGCTGGTTCGCGGACGAGGCATTTCGTGAAGGAACGAGCACGCGGAAACGAGAGCTCTGGTTTCACAAAGAATCCAGTAAAGGAAAAAAGGAAGGGCCACCATATTTATAAGTTTGGTCCCCTACCGGGCTCACTCCCCTACCACAAACCATCCAATTTTCAGGACCACTCTACAATGGAATGGCCTCCTCTTTGTTTCGATCGGACCCCATTCCGATGGGGGGCATTTTTAGGGTCCAAAAAAATATGCAAAGGAAGAGTGAGAATCCCCTTTAATCCAAGGGAGATTCTACCCAATTTCCCCCTAGAGAATTGGGGAAAAATGTGGAGCATACTCAAAGGAAGGCACAAGCCGAACCGGTCCGCAGACCGGTCCAAATATAACAGGTTACGGCTGGCTCCGCGAAGTACCCCCTCTGTGGACCGTTGTCATTCGCGGAATGGAGGCGGAAGCCCTCCGCGGGCACGAAGCAGAACGGACGCCAACCCGGTTCACCATCACGAACCGTCCCAGCCACGAACCGCGTCGACCAACCCAGACCGCATCCGATGTCATTCTCAGAATGGAGGCGGAACCCTACGTGGCCGCGAAGCACTCCCCGAGTTAGTATGGTTCGCGGGAGAGATGCGTTCAATGCCCCCCGTTAGTCGTGGATTGACCAAGTCATCCATAAACTGGGTTTCTGATCATGGTCCTCCACAAAATGTGTTGCATGACCACAGATACATCCCTTTCCCCACTCTATAAAAGGGGATAAAGGGGGAAGAGTAAGAGAGGATTTTGAGAAGATCAATTAGATTTGGGTGGAAGGATTTTGAAGGAAGGAGCTTAAGATTTCCCAAACAGCGAAGTTCCAGTTCGCAAACCAGAACAGGTATGAAACTAGAAGCGAATTAATAATGAACCAAAAATGCATAACAACTTGGTGAACCGCGAACTTAAAATAACAAATAAATGAATACCTCGAACCATGGCCCCTTAGTGGATGCACTCCCCGCAGAATAGGGAGTCTATGCCTCTTTTCTGATCCGTCGCACCGCGTAGCACCCACCTACGTGGGAGAATCCCCGACCAACGAACCCCTGACCGACGTCACCCTTGGCCGCCGCTTCTCACAAGGACCCCTCCGCATACCAACTTGGTACGCGGGCAGAACCCGAAGCTGCGAACCACACTAGTTCGCGGGATGCCCACCAAGCCGCAAACCACCCCGCTTCGTGGAATTCCCATCAGTCTGTGGACCACCCTGATTCGCGGACGGCCTCTCCGGCCACGTAGAACCTCCCTACGGGAAGGGATCCACCACTCATATACCTGTGTGGCCCGCCAGATCCTTCGGAGTTCCTACTCCCCGAGCCAGCTAAAATCATTCCAATCCGGCCCGATCCTCCGCAATCCCCTCATTGGCCGATTCATCGGCCCCGAGTCGAGGCCTCCACCAAAGCCACCGGACACATGTGAGGTAACCTTTAGGTGCATCAGCGCACCATTTTGAGTTCACATACCCACATTAAGCGAGGGCGAAGGGGTTGCTCTGGCCCTTAAGTGGATTTCCAAAGCATTCCTGGGTTCACATTCCCATGGTAATGTGGAGTCTGAGCCCGGGAGTCCCCTTTCTGCCCCTCCACTTGTTAGGACTGGGGAATTTCTCCCCTCTCCGAGGTGTGGTGGACTACCCATCACAAGGAAGCCCCCATGCACCTCCATACTTCCCCACGACCATGGCCAAGGAAGGGTGTAGTGGGGTGGGGTGCTGCTTTGAACTTCTTTGGGGTCAAGTCCCTCTCCCGCTGCGCTTTGTCGCCATGGGAATCCATCCCGGAGTAAGCCCTGAATTTTTGGGCTGCTCAATGCGTAAGCCCTACTCCACTTCCCATAGACGCACCTTTCGCGATGTGATCGTCTGGTCCCTACTGCCTCTTGTTTCTCACACCGAGCATGACTCACGTGGTCTTAGAGTAGGCATCGACCATGACATCCCCTTATGGGCCTCCTCAGAGTGTAAGCCCCAATCCATTACCCTGGGCCTCCTCAGAGTGTAATCCCCACTCTAGTTCGAACTACATGGACTTTTATCCCTGTCTCCTAGGTAGGGTACATAGGAAGCCTCTAAGAGGTTCAAGCCCGATCACCATCAGACTCTCGGGTCCACCTTCACGTCGGTTCACCGACACTCCAGTGAGAATTATGAGTAATTTGATCCATGTTAAGGCATGGTACGTAGGAAACATCCATGAGGTTCAAGCCCAACAATCAGTCGTTCCGACCCCCTTCACGTCGGTTCATCCATCGTCTCACATGACGTTAAACTTTGTTTTCGAACTACGAGGGTTCTGATTCCTCTCATGGGGATACGTAGGAATCCCGTATCACAGGTTTGACCCAAACGCTCAAGTCGTTATCTGTCTCCCCTAGATGACAATAAACTCTAGAGTTCCTGGTTACGAGGCTTTAAACTAGTGTCGTCTCAGTGAGTCCAGACTCCTCAGGGTCATTAATCCAACGAGGGATGGTAAACCTCGGGCATAAATTATTCTGAACCCATGCGTCCAACTGCCGATTGCCAACCAGGAGTAATCCATGGATACTATGCTTTCATATAAACAAAAGATTCATGAACATATGAATACATCTTAAATCTATAAGAGAGTCCTGGAATAGGTAATAATTCCCCCCCAAAAGGGTGCGATGAGCCCAACTTCCCATCCTCTCGACTAATGTGAGTTCCTAAGTGTCGCTAGCCAAATCGCCCAGCGAACGCCTACCTTTGGAAAGCAGTTCCACGTGTCGTCGGATACGGAACTGTCGGGTGTTTCGAACTACCCCAAAACAATGTCATTGATAAATAGAAGTACAATAAAATGTCATTAAAATTTTTTTTGTGGAAAATAACCTTTTCAGTTTGAAAATAATGTTATAAAACAAAACATTCACAAAACATTTTAAAAATATTTTTTTAAAATAAACTTTGAAAAATTAAAAAATAATCTTTAAAATATAGAGTAGTCATGAAGGTGAATAATTTTTTCCATACTGTGCAAATTTAAACAAAAATTCATTTCATATTTTTGGTAAAATAAAAATAGGCATTGTTTTCAAAATGACCTGAAGATTTATTTAAAAACATTTTATAAAATAGTAAAAATGGGTACAAATGTCTTTAATAAATAACTTTTAAAAGTTTAAAAACGTTTTTTTTTAAACATTTTTAGAAATCATGTATTTTAATGAAAAGTTATATTCAACAAGGGAAAGAAATAAATTATTATTTTCTTAAAAACATTTTCTCAATCATTTTAGGTACCAAAGAGAATAAAAATTGTACTATTACTTGAAAAAGTTCATGAATAACCATAGTTTAAGAAAATAGATATTTTTAAGATTTAAATATCAAATAATTCCCCAGATGGAGATTTAAACATGAAATACCCCCTATAATGGTGAGTTTGTTAAATAACCCATACTACTTTGCTAACTTCTGAATTATAACCCTCATAAAGGAAATGAAATCAAATGAAACTTTAAATACCATGAAGATAAATATAGTAATGATATAAGATATCAAAGTCATATTATATACACCACATAATGGAAATAAGTGGTGAATATGTCATATATCTCATGGAAGTAAAAGTGAGACGAGAAACTCTTACCTTGAGTGCAACTCATCATGTATGTTATATATATTTCTAGATAATAAACTTAGGTTAATTATTTAATTTCTTAATAAACATTTTAAATTGTATTATTCATTTTATTTCACTTATTAACATGTTATATATGATTATTTAATAAATAAATTTTACATCAGATATTTCGATGATATTTGGATTATGTGTCAAAATCACATTGGTAGGTTTCTTTTATTCAAAGAGGAAATTATTTAAACATACATAGAATAACAATAATGAAATAATTATTATATTTATATATTAATTATACTTTTAAACCCAATTATGAAATATGGTTTTGAACAAAAAACTACATTACAATCATAGAGATGGTAGATCATAAGTATACATGAGTAATGTTTCCATTTTTCAATGATAATTATAGAAAGAAGTTAACTAAAATTGTATATTTATAGAATTATAATAATTTCATATATAATATACTATTTATTTAAATATAATTATATATATCATCCAAGTTTTGTGGTGATGAAAATATATTCACATCGCTTCGTGAACGCGGTGGTACACGAACGATGTTATCATACTTTAGTGTAAGAAATAATATCATATATTATCTTTTAAGAATGACAAAAGTTTTCTTAATATAATAATTATTTCATTTATATCACATATATTCATTAAAATTATAATTATTACCATCCATGTAAAGTGTTACTGAAAAAAAAATCACATCGCTTCGTGAGGTGGTAGTCCTCCGTACACACGAGCGACGTTATAGTATCCCATGTGGAATGGAAATTAAACGCGTTATGTATGATATAATGACTCCAGAGGTATAATTATGTTATAAAGATAATATATATACTTTATATCCTTCATCATACCCAAATTCGATAGGTGTTTATAGAAAACATGTTACATCGATTCACGAGGTGGTAGTCTTTTATACACATGAGTGACGTTATCAATTCACATTTGAGGGAAAAGGATATAAATATGGTTAATTATCTTAACATAATATCATATGATTATATTTTGGACACTATTTTACTACATAATAAAAAAATTATAATAATTTAATGAGTTGAAAGAAGAAATAATACAAAAATGCATATTTAAAAATTTTACCCCTTTTGGGACCACCTCTTTAAGATTATACCTAAATTATTACTTGAATGGATTTCTGACCAACAAAAAAAATAATAGTATTAGAGGATGGAATTTGGGAATTTATTTGTGAAGGTAGTGTATTAACTAAAATTATATGAATGTGTGAAGAATATAAGAGAGGGGTGACTATTTATAAGTGAGATGAGTGGCACACTTGTCATTTTTGAAAAGAAAAAGGTGTACCATCTTTTTTCACATCAAAAAACGGTCTGAAATAGAGTATCATATAAACTATGATATTTTAAGGTTTGAATATATCCATAAAATATATTCTAGACTAGTTTTAATGTCATTTTAACCCTTATCCTTTTAGTTCAGCCCTCGGTAAATTAGTTTTTACCTTAACTCTGGTAAATAATTTTTTTGTCTTTACTATTCATTATGGTAAAAAATTAAGATGAAATTATTAGATAATATAAATTATAGTTATCAAAAATATTTAATTAATTTTTCCAAATTAAATTAACATAAGTGACAAATTTTAATTTTAAATTAATCCCACAAACATAATGAGAAAGTGGGTTTTCAAAGAGAAAATATTCAAAACAACATAAAGTTTTTATATAAAAATCCAATATAAAAGCGATTCCAATGACATAAATTATATTAATAGATATATAATTGAATTTAATTTACTTTAAAACCAATTTAAAATGTATTTTAACTTTATGAATAATTCTAAAAAATGTAGTTTTCAATTAAAATTCGGGATTTTTCACTATTCATCAAAAAATGATACTTTTCATAACAATCCCTAAAAATTTCCCCTAATATAATTTTGATATTATGAATTTAAAAATAATTTAATTTTAAAAATAAATTTTATTAAAGTGTTAAAATTTAATTATAAATTATCTACACAAACCACAACTAAAAAGCTTTTTATAAAAATATAGTTTTTTTTGGAAAATATTTATTTTTATTTCAAATAGTTCTAATTTTATAAATAATCAATATCTTTTTTTATACATGTGTACACAATATAATTTTATCAATTAATTTACAACTATTCATACCCTCCATTTTAACATCTATTTTATAATTGTAATGTTTAAATAATAATATTTTAATAGAGTATCGTGTTTCATTAAAGCTCAGTGTTGTGTGCATTTCAAGCTATCAAAGATATTAAATTTACTTAAAAGTAAATATATCATAAAGTATTAGGATGTTATATTCCCTTATATTATTTTTGTTTCATATCATACACAATATTGAATATGATTTTCATATTCTAAAGTATCAGGGTGTTACATTCAACCCCCTTAAATGATTTGCATCTTCACAATTTATTACTGATCTAAGTAATAAAAGTTTTTTCATTTGAAAATATGTTTAATAAAATCCCACATCATAAGAAGGTTTAAAAAACATAATCCATATAATATAAAATAGGAGGTATGGATGTCATCTATAATAACACAATACTATGTTTCCATGTAGGAGAATATTGTTGGGAAATGAAAAAACGAACATGGAAGAGAATATTAATGCTCAAGTGTAAATAGAGAGTGATAGAGATCATTGATCACAAGAAATTTGGTGATCCATATAAGTTTAAAGACTATAAAACCATAAATCATTTATGAGTTAAGGGGGAATTTGATTCCTCATAAATTAATATACTATGACAATATTTTTATTTCAAAAACATTTCCCTAGAGTTGAAGAATTCCTTTACCATCATGAAAAAGAAAATATGGAAATATAATGACAATATAGGAACAATATCATCCTTTGGATATAGTTTGGTCAATTTTTATTTCATATCTTACTCCAAGAAATGAATATCCAATGGGAATTTTTATACCATAAGCACTAAAATTAACTATTACCAGGTCATTAGCTCAATAGAAGAATGAAAAGTCATTCTTCCTCTATCTATATATTTTCTAAGACCAAAATTGTTAGAACAAGTTTTCAAATGACACCCAAATTTAAACTCAAACCATTCTATAAATATTTAACCTGAAGACTCATAAAAAAAATTTCTATCCAAATTCAATGTCTAAAAAATTGAAGGAATGTTACTAAATCAATGTTATAATCCCCAGAAAATATTAAGTAATTATTAATGTCACATTATAAATATTTGAATAAATTGATCAATATAAAACATTAATGAAAACATCCACGGTTCCAAATACAAAATTTCAGGCTTTCGGATATATTCCATAAATTAATACTTCCAGTAAACTCCAACAAAGATGACATAAACCATAAATCCTCTATCCAATTTTATGATCAAAAATACTATCCCATAAACATATCATTATTATCTCAACATAGGGAACATATCAAGGGTTATCTTCCCTCAATATTGTGTTTTCTAAAAGTTTTAACTTATCACTAAATCACTTTTCTTGGTCATTGGTACCATTAAACATATTTTCTAAAATCCTTAAAGAAATATTATTACAGTACAATATTTATACATTTCATGATTATTATAACTATAATATAATTTATAAAATACTCTTATAACATAATTCTTGAATCCAAACAAAATAAAATTAATCAGTACACTTCGGTAGTATCAATATCATAATATTAACCTTAATTTTTTAGCTTCTTCTGAGGTATATTCCCTTGAATCTTGTGGTATTCATTTGAATATTTCCCTTATATCCTTATATTATAAGCATTTAACATTGTAATATTATTTATTTTCTCTGATATCATGATCATGGTGGCCTTTTCCCCACATATGAACAAAACCCATTTTCCTTTTAAGCATATACCTAGGTCTTTCCTTATACAAGTATCACATGTCGAAAAATCATTCTTTCACTTATTCCCTTTATCCACCATTCTCTCTAACAACCTATACTTATCTTATTTCCATTAAAAATCATAATACTTGGAGAATTATTTTTATATCTTGATAAAACATGATATTATATCCTCATATGATGGGAAATTTGGAGAAACTAATGTCCTCCACAGGATTGGATTAATCCAATCAAACAAATGGTCAATCTTTTTCTTTTTTTATGTATATAGTATGTATCATGATTTTATAACCCTGTAATATTGTCTCATACTTAGAAAAAATTTCCTATTATTTTTTTCTTAGACTCAATAACTATATTTCCATATCCTATCATTACTCACGAGAAAAATATTTTTTCAATAAGAGTACATTTAAATTCTTCCATTCATTTTTTTCTATTTCTTATTGATCTTTAGTGTTTTTAATAAATGACCACCATTGATCCACATATCTTGAGAGATGGTAAAATTACATGAAAACTTTCTCCATTTCGCTAATTACTAGAGCGATAAATATCTTCTCTAAGGAACTTATCTATTGCTTAGCTAAAAATGGATTTCTAGTCCTGCTGAATGATAGAGGTTGTTGATGCATGAAGTGATCTAGCATTGTTACATCGCATGATGGATCAATAGGTTTCTCCATAAAGGAAAGTTTATTACTTGTAATTTGAGTCAGCTACCCCAATACGGTTATAATTTGATCAGTTCCAGCTACAAATCTAACTCCAACTTCATTATCTTTCCTAGGAGGGTAATCCGTATATAGAGTACATTCATGGATATAGTTCACATCCCTTCCATTAGGTTCCTTTTATAAATATTGGAATACACTAGATTATATTATAAAATTATGAAACATAATGTACAATCCCAAAATTATTGAAACATTTAACATAAATTGAATAAAATATGCTTAGATAATCTTATAATAATAAACACGGTTTCCTAGGGGATACATTTATTTTTAATAACTTCATTATTCTTTATAAAGGAAATTTGATTTATCCTAAGTATATCCCCCATGAGTGTCGAACCAGGAGCACAGTACGGCATGTTTTCATACACCAGGTGATGATATGTTCAAGTTTAATGAACCCTTTTCAGATTTATAGGTAAAGATATACTAGAACCATGTTCACTTATAGTATCCAGACATGGATGTGTTTGCTAGTAAAAATCACATAATATCTTATTTACCAAAACATTATGATTTTCTTCTATATATATCCTCAAAATTATATCATAGGGTTTTTCCCCTAATATATGTTTTCTTAAATCTTGTTACCAATGTTTCTACTAAACATCCTCTGATACCAACTGTAGAGACCCAAACCCTAGTATCTCTGAGTCATTTTCTGCTTTATTACATTTCCATAGATACAATTAATCACATTCCGAAGGACTGAATAGTTTATAAGTCTTCGAAAAAAAGATACATACTTGAAATTAACATTAAATTTTAAAACATAAAATAAAAAAAATGAATTTTATTTTAGGATTCCATTATTCCCCCTTAGTTTATCCTCACATATTAATCAAACAACAATCCCTAAAATTCAAGGGAAAATAAAACATAATAAAGGGTTGAGATCAGATGCTCAGTAATGGTAAGCATACAGTAGAAGATATGAATAAATAATGAATAATCAATATGTAAAGGTAAATAGATAAAAAAACATTCCATTTAATCAATAACTTGAGAATTATATGGTATGAATAAATTATGACCAATATTTCCATATAAAAAATCACATGAGCATGAAACTTAACCATAGATATTCTAACTAATAAAATAATCACATGGAATATAAATAATTGAATTCATAATGATGGAATTAATTATGTTGGTCAACCAAAACATATCATTGAGGTTTTTTTTAAATATATTTAATACCTTAAAGGTCTTATGCCAATACATCTATATAAATGGGTAAAGTATCATCCAAAATCCAATCTAGTTTGTCTCATGAGGCCGATTGATTCCTATAGGGGTTATAATGGGCCATGACCATCATATACTTAGTCCAATTCATTACTCATATTAAATGTGTGAAATAAAATCAACATGTACATTTGTATTAAAAAAATAACATATAAAATGTCAATACATACCCCAAACAATAAACATAATTATAAACCATATAGAGTAAAATTGTGAATGGTAATAAAATTGTACATAATCAATCAAAATTATAATAAAAAATCTATATAAATAATAACATTTATTTAAATAAAACATATCTATAGTGTATCATAAGTACAAAATGGTTTAAATGTCATTGATAAATTGAAATACCATTAAAATGTCATTTAAAACATTTTTTGAGATAAATAACCTTATAAAATAAAAATTTCATAAAAAATTGTGAAAATACATTTATTTAAAAATAAAATTTGAAAACATATAATTTAAACTTTATAAAATTGAGTGTTTATGATTATGGGAAATTTTTTTCATTTCATACAAGTAAAAACATATATTCCTTTCACATTTTGGGAAAAATCCAAACAGGCGTTGTTTTGAAAACGACATGAAGATTCCTTTAAAAAAATTATGAAAAGTAAAAATGGGTAAAAATTTTATTAATAAATCTTTCTGAAAATGTTAAAAACATTTTTTAAAACATTTTTAGAAAACATGGGTTTTTATGATAAATGATTTCTAACTGAAAAGAGAAATAAAGTCGGATTTTCAAAAAACAAATCTCAACCATTTTAAGTACCAAAGAGTAGGGAAATGATAATATTACTTGATATATCTCATTAATAAGCATATGTTAAGAAAATATATTTATTTTAAGATAAAAATATCAAATAATTCTCCCAAGGGAGATGTATACATAAATAATCTTGAATAACAATGATATATTGAAATAAACCCTAACCACTTTGGTTACTTCTGAATTGTAAGCCTAATAAAAGAAATGAAATCAAATGAATCCTTAAATAGCATTAAGATAAATATAATAATTATATAATATGTAAAATCATAATTATATACCCCAAAAAGAGGAAATAAGATTTGAATATGGCATATATCTCATGGGAGTAAAATGAGACGAGAAACACTTAACTTGAGTCTGACCTGTCACGTACATTATTTATCTACCTGAATAATAAAATTATGTTAATTATTTACTTAATTAAAAAAAATTCAAGTTTATTATTTATTTTTTTTCACTTATTACCATTTTATATCTGATTACTTAATCAATTAAGTTTACATTGGATGTTTCAATGATATATTTGGCTTATGTGTGAAAAATGACTTTTCTAGGTTGACTATGGTCAAAGATTTCACTATTTAAACATATAAAGAATAATAACCATGAAATAATTATAATATTTATAAATAAATTATAATTTTAAAACCAATAATTAATATTTTTATGAGAAATCAATGACATTACAATCATGTAGATGGTATGTTATATGTACGCATGAGTAATAATTCCATTTTTCAATAATCATTATGGAAATAAGTTAAGTAATATTTTATCTTTACATAATGATAATAATATCATATATAATAGATAATTTATTTAAATGTACTTATATATATCATACATGTTGTGTGGTGATGAAAAAGTATTCACATCACCTCGTGAAGGCGTAGTCCGCACCTACACGAAAGACTCTATCATTTTTCATTGTAAGAAAGAAAATTTTATATTATCTTTTAAAAATTATAAATATGTTATTAATATTATAATTATTTCATTTATATCACATATATTCATAAAAATTATCCTAATTACATTACAATTAAATTGTTGGTGAAAAGCGAATCACATCTCTTTGCGAGGCAGTAGTCCGATATACACTCGAGTGATGTTATCGTATCCCCTATAGAATTCAAAGTAAAAAAAAATGAATATATGATATAATGAATCCATAGGTATAATTATGTTATAAATATAATATATACAATTTAGATTCATCATCATACCCAACTGTGAGAGGTGTTGATGGAAAACATATCACATCTGTTCGTGAGTCATAGTTTGTCGTACAAATGAGTGATGTTATCGTTTCACATTTGAGGGAAGAGGAGACGGATATAGGATATTACATTAAAATAACAACATATTATTATATTTTATATACCTTTATTTTTAAATAATAATTAATAAATAATATTTTTATGATTTGAATGAATAAATAAAACCAAAACATGTAGTTAAGAATTTAACCTCTTCTCAGGCTACCTTTTTAATATTATACCTAAAGTATTCATGGAATTGATTTCTAACAAAATGAAGGAATATAGGATAATGGGATAAAATTTTGAATTTATTTTTATATGTAATGTCCAAACCAAAAATGTTTTTAATGTTTCAAGAAGATAAGATATGGGGTGTCCATTTATAAGTGAGGTGAGTGGCACACATGAACGTTTTTAAAATAAAAAGGTGTGGCCAGGTTTTTCACATTCCAAAAGGGTCCAAAAAGAATTATTATAGATAATTATACAATTTAAGGTATAAATATTTTTATAAAATTTATTTAATATAATTATTTATATTATTTTAACCTATATCATTTTAGTTTAACCCTCTGGTAAATCATTTTTTACCTTAATAACGTTAAATAATTTTTACTATTTTTACTATTAATTGTGGTAAAAAAATTTACCTAGAATTATTAGATAATTTAAAATATTCTTATTAAAAATATAGAATCCATTTTTAAAAATTCCATTCAATGAAGTGGAAAAAATTAGTTTTAAATTAACCCTGCAGGTGCGACGATAAAGCGTGTTTTCAAAGAGAAAATGTACCAGATTTTGCAAAGTTTTTATATCAAAATTCAATATTAAAATGATTCCAATGACCTAAATTGTATTAATAGATACATAATAAAAATATTTTTACTTAAAAGTCAATTTAAAATATAATTTAACTTTATAAATAAGTTAAACAAAAAGGCAATTTTCAATTGAAACTCGGTATTTTTCACTATTCATCAAAACATGAAAATTTTCATAAAAATATAAAAACTTCACCCTAATATAATTTTTTATTATGATTTAAAAAATTAGGTTTATTTTTTTTATTAAATATTCTAAAATTGATAAAAATTAATTATAAATTATGTGTGTAAAGTGAAACTAAACTGCCTTTTAGAAAAATACAGTTTTTCAAAAAACATTCCTTTTTATTTAAAATGGTTCTAATTTTATTTCTAATCAATATCTATGCATTTTATCTATTTTATAAATGTTTAAACTATATAATTATCATTATTTATTTAGTTTTATTCATACCCACCAATTTAACAGTTAGGTTATAATGTTAATATTTAAATAATAATATTTTAATAGAGTATCATGTTTCGTTCAATTCTGGTGTTGCATGCATTAGAAACTATAGAAGAGATTGAATTTATTTAAAAATAAATATATCATAAAGTATTAGGTTTTTATATTCCCTTCTACTCTTGGTGTTTTGTTTCATACACACTATCCAATATGATGTTCATATTTTAAAATCTTTGTGTGTTACATTGAGACATGATTGAGAGTTACAAATGATGTTGGATTTAATACTTATATTATCTCTTTGAATATATAATTGTAAAACATTAATATGATAATAGGAATATATAAAATTATAATTAGTTTCATAAGTGGTTTAAAGGTCAAATATTTTTGTAGATATCAAGAAAAATGTTATTAATAATATCTATCCTTGAATAAAGAGGATGAAATCCTAATAGAGGAGGAATAGTAAAAATATATTCATCATTTGTTTTTATAAATATAAAAAGTGATTTAAATTTCAATATAATCTTATTATATATGGATATAAATGGATATTTAAGCTAGATAACATTACTATTGAATGTTAATTATATATTTAGCGATGAATCTGGGGAAGTCAATGTGAGTTTAGAGTTGAAGATCCAAAGGTAGTGTCCCTATCATCCACGGAAACACACAAAATGAGGAAAGTGTATAAATGTGTAATTAACAACATGGTATCAATTTTTTTAACAATAGATATCATATTTTTTTCAATTTCTGACCTAAAAAGATAAAATTCAGAATGAATCACACACTATTTAATACATGTTTATTCACTAATGGTTTTGGGAGAGCTTGGTTAAGGTCACAATTTGAGTTCCTTAGAAGAAGCTAAAAATTATGATTTCATGTGTCTTAAGGAAGTAGGAGAGTGCAATGGAAAAAAATATATTTTTTAAATTAATCTCTTATGTCTTATATTTAGTTTTGAATCATTAGGATTATTTGTTTTTTGATGTATCATTAAAAATTGGGAATATTAATCATTAAAGATATTTTCAGTATGCATCCACAGTTGATGGTATTTCTAAAACATAAATCCAAATATATAATTAAAAAAAATGAATAAGGGGTTGACGTAGAAGAATTATTATAATGTATTAAAAAAGTGAAAGTCTAGTCTCACTAAATCAGATGAAAATATTATATTATTAAAGTAATATAAAACATGTTGAAAATATCCCTATGTTGTTTGAAGATTAAAGTGGTGTTCCCTTCAATACTCTAATAATTATTATCTTTTAGAAGTTATCAAAGATTTGAATCTAGTGTTTTTTTACATAAAGAATATAGAGGTAGTATTATAACAAATGGTATATCCATATAACAAGTGGTATTGAATAAATTTTACGTCAAAGGTGGAGAATAAAGGATCATTAATCTCTATATTATAAGTACAGACATAAAATATATGTAAATTTGAAACAAAGGGGAAATATGAAATTTGATATCTTTTTAAAATGTGTGATTGGTATCATGATCTTTGGTTTATATTGAATTCAATATGGTGTTTCCAAAAAATCCAAAGTGGGGGATTTTTGGCATTGTTATGGTCAAGTTTAAGTGTTGGATTTATTAGAAAATGATGTAATGAAAATTTATTGGATTTGATTCAAACAATGGGGATTTTTTTTTGAAATTAATGTCAACCAATAAAGATATTTTCTATCTATAATGTATGATAGTGGAAAAGCATTGAGAGTTTCATTGAGTTGTAAAGTACAGTGGTGAAGGAGACTGAGAATATTGGAAGATAAAAAAATTCATGAGAAGTTCAAGATGATTTTTTTCTTAGTTAGTATAGACTGTAATAGTTTTGGATACACTAATAACAGGTTTGGGTATAATTGGAAGTATTCTAAAGAAATTTTTTAAATTTTAGTTTTGATGCATTTTTTTGGTTTTTTCCAATTAGTTTCATGCATAAGATTTCAGTTTATATATAAGGAATTTAATTACTTATTAAGAGTTCTAGAATTTACAAAATTCCTTAGAAGTATAATATATTGTAGGAACTAGAGTTTTTAGAAAAGGTCTGAGGTGATAAGTGATTCATATGACATTGTGCATACATGTATTGTCACGACCCCCTCCCCACAAAGTGTACCCCTCCTGGGCCGACAATGTGAAAAGGGAGATAATGACCCCCGAGTCCCGCCTCCAGTAGGCCCCGGGTTGGCGACTAGCACCGAGGGTATAATAAACATACAAATGGGAGGATTTACCCTCTAAGAGAACACATGCAGAAGAGAGAGATAGAATAGACTCCAACCAACTCCAACTCAGAACTGAGATATAAAAGGAAACCAAGTACATATATGAAATGTCATGCAAAATTACTACAACTGAAATGGAAAACTAAAAGTACCCAAAAGAAAGTAAAACGGCAACGACCACAAGCCCGAACAGCTCCTCCTCCAACCGCAAGCTAGTAGTAACCAGCTTGATCTCCAACCTGCTCCAAGTGACCTGAAAAACAGTTTATATGTACATAGGGTGAGTATAACAGTATACTCAGTAGGATCCTCCCCAAGCCTCTCGTGCAAAAGTAAAGAAAGCATGCTAAAGCCCAGTGAACAACAAGTGAAACTAACTCGTCACCTAAACAGGTATACTATGTTCCCAACCTCACCATGGCTACTCTCACCAAGTAACGCATACAAGAATATAGCATATAGTAAAGAATATCAAGGGTACCCTGCTACTACTTCCCCACTGGTTTTCCGCTTTTCCCTAACGACATACGTCCTGTTAATCTCTCTCCAAAGGCTTGCCCATAGACACCTGGCCTAAGCTCCACAATCTGCACCTCGTGCACCACATAGGCTTGCCCGCAGACACCTGGGCTAAGCACCACACCATCCTCACAACCAAAGTAACCAGGTAGTTTCCGGGAGCCACCATAGCTCGTATAACGTGTATCATACGTCGAGTATTATACCTCAATCCATCACAGCCCATACGCCGAGTAAGGATCCTCAAGCCATTACAGCCTATACACATTACAGCTATAGTATTCCATAGGATACTATATCCAGAATATATGTGTGTGAAATAACCACAAGCCATTACAGCCCTCTACACACATATATGGGTAAAACTAACCACTGTGCCAACCAGCACAAAAATCTACCAAGAGAAGAGAGCGGGGCCAAAGGGGGTAGTCATCCATTCAACCTCCCATCAGAATGTTGGGGAAAAACACCCCCCTAGGGCTCAGAATCCCAGGGGTGTCAGTTTCCCTTACCGAAAGGGTGGAGTAGCGTATAGAAACACAAAAGTAAAGAATATATAAGTAACTCACATCCACACTATGGGCATTACCTAGTCTTAGATACAACTGCAGCTAATGTCTCTCAGACTCCAGGCAGCTACTTCAAAGACTAGGTATCCTACAAGCACACAACCATTTGAAGAGCTTTATTAGATTACTCCATTCTCATTTTATCAGTTCCACTGTACGTTAATTAATTCTTTAAACATTAATTAAGAATGAACAATTCCACATTAAACTGAACTGGCATCACTTTCAAAAACAACTGCTCCTTTTTAAGATTCACATCACCTTTAAATTCTAGTATCTCCATCCCCGTGGATTTTCACCATTTAATCAAACATTCCTTACAGAATTACTTTTCCACATTCCCAGGCATTCTAGAAAAGCATCCTATGCTTCTAAACACAAAGGAGGCTCAACACGGTGAGTATATATACTACCCGTCAAGTCTTTCCGCCTATAGAAAGAGCATAGACCCATCCTCCATCGAGAGGCTAAACACGGAAAGCACGTGGCATACCCCGTGTGTCTTCGCCTCCTTCGGAAAGCGGGTAAGCAAGACCAGCTTCCTTGAGCAGTGGGGAAAAGTAAAGCAGAAAAACAACCAAACCAAACTCCCAACATCAAACCATCACATTCATCTCATACCATCACCCTTGGTGTCCTCCCCGACACCCATATGCATAAACCGATGCATCTCGCCACACTAGGCGTCATCCGCTGCCACAACCACAAGTCTCCATGCCTCCACATATCACAACAGCCATCCAGGCTCACATCACAGCACAAGCAGCAGGAAAAAAACATCACAAAATGGGCTCTCGGCCCTTTAACAAGGCATTCAGCCTTCAAACACAATGAGCACTCAGAGCTCCAAACCACAAGGCATTCAGCCTTACAAGCAAGCGGGTAACTCAGAACCCTTTTGAAATTCCCACATAATCTATTTTCTAATCCATATGGAATTGGAAGATTTGTTATTCGTAGGTTCCAATCATGGATACCTAATCAGCAAGCTATCACAATTTAATAACCATGCTTACTTCCCTAATTTGATTATCCTCAAATTAGAACAACTACAACAACGACAATAACCAGATTAATTTACATGCCTCTTTATCTTTATCCAATTAATTAACAATTAATTCCGGCTTTACGTTCATTATAAATTTCTAACATGAACGAACAACAAATCAAAGAAAACATAGATATCACTATATCTAGGAAAACATGAGGCAAACTGTTATCACGGTATAAAGCAACAGCATGCGATCAACCAATTCTTTTAATCCGGTTCAAGTATTTAATTGGGTCAATTTCATTGCGATCCAAAGAGATAAATCATGTTAATTCTACGATTGAACATATACAATTATAGAAGCCATGAATCCCCTACCTCGAAGAGTTCTTGACGTCCTTTATCCACACAATAGGTCACGATCCTCCCCTTGTGACAACTGCATCCACCGGAGGATGCTTATATCGAAGATTGATCGACACGGCTCGGTTGCATCCAACAGAGCGGAACTGATCCTAGGAGTAAAGGTTGATTGTGCAACTCCTACGGGAAGGATTGAAAGGTTCTAGCGCCTCTTTGTTGAGAAAAAAGGGAAAGAACAAGGGAGAATGATATCTCGTCCCTTTTTAAGATTTAACGAGGTGCCGGTTTAAGATCCGGTTAATTCTCCATTAAAAAAGGATCGCATTAACCCACGCGGTTTGACCAAGTAAAACATTCCAAGCCTTGGGAATAATTAATATAGGATTTATGGCATTTGAAACGGCCTTAAGATCCCTTAAAAATAAGGCTTTAAATGTATTTTACGTCAAAAGAAACGTCAAAAAGGGGCAAAACTGTAGGAGTCTGGAAACACTGTTCACCCACTGTTACAGTACACCTACCGATCTGTGCTACCGATCTATGCTACCGATCTGTGCTACCGATCTTTGCTACCGATCTTTGCTACTGATCAGTGCTACCGATCTGTGCTACCGATCTGTGCTACCGATCTGTGCTACCGATCTGTGCTACCGATCAGTGCTACCGATCAGTGCTACCGATCAGTGCTACCGATCAGTGCTACCGATCAGTGCTACTGATCTGTGCTACCGATCTGTGCTACCGATCTGTGCTATCAATCAGTGCTATCGATCTGTGCTACCGATCTGTGCTACCGATCTGTTACTGTTCATAAAACTGGAAACACTGTTCACAGAACTGGAAAATTGGCAAAGTGTTGGGGATAAGTCCTCTTGACCTCCCAGAACACCTCCAACACCAACATTTCACAAAGTAATGGACCGGAGAGGTCCGGGCCATTACATTAGATACCTCTCAAAACATTATCGTCCTCGAGAATTAAAAACCAACCCAGAAGAGAAGAGGGGTCTGAACAACCACCCCATAAGATACCTCTCAGGGAAAAACCACCATGAGTTGTTCAAAAGATAGAACAAAACTACGACATCCGAGAACAAACAATCCATACCCAAACAATTCAAACATAACATCTCATCAAAGGTACATAAATAAAACATGAAAGGTCTAACCAGAGAGGAAACATCATTACATGAAAGGAGTTAAACATTAAACAACTCTGGGTACTGAGCACCTATTTGTGACTCACGCTCCCAGGTACTCTCCTCCATGCCACCGTGTCACCACAAGACACGAACTAAGGGGATAGAACGCCCACGCAACACTTTCTCCTTGCGGTCTTGGATCTCCACAGGTCGCTCCTCGAAGGTTGCATCATCGTCAATATCGATCTCTCCCCAATCGATAACATGAGATTCATCATGAAGATAACGACGGAGCTGCGATATATGGAAAAAATCATGTATCTGACTCATCTGAGGGGGAAGTGCTACTTGATACGCCACAGCTCCAACACAAGCTAACACCTCGAAAGGCCCAACAAACTGGGGAGAAAGCTTACTTCCACGACCAAACCTTCGCTGCCCACGACGGGGAGTCACCTTTAGAAACACATGATCCCCAACATTAAACTCTAAGGGTCTCCTTCTTTGATCAGCATAAGATTTCTGACGATCTTGTGCTGTCTTCATCCTCTCACGAATCACCTGAACCATCTCTGTTGTATTCTGCACTAGTTCTGGTCCGAGAATTGCTGACTCTCCGACCCCAGTCCAGCACAACGGAGAACGGCATGGCCGGCCATACAAGGCTTCAAATGGCGCCATGCCGATGGTAGAGTGAAAACTATTATTGTAAGTGAACTCTACCAAAGGTAAGTTCTTCACCCATGAACCTCCAAAATCAAGAACACAAGAGCGCAACATGTATTCAAGAGTCTGGATTGTTCGCTCTGTCTGACCATCCGTTTGAGGATGAAAAGCAGTGCTAAGGCATAGTTGAGAGCCAAAATCATGATGGAGACCTCTCCACACCCTAGAGGTAAAACTAGGATCTCGATCAGAAATGATCGTCCTAGGTACTCCGTGAAGCCTCACCACCTCCTCCAGATACTGCCTCGACAAAACCTCCACTGAGCTCAACTCCTTGATTGCTATGAAGTGGGCCGATTTAGTTAAACGATCCAATACCACCCATATAGCATCATGTCCTCCCGGAGCTCGCGGTAAACCTGTAAAAAAGTCCATTGAGATGTCCTCCCACTTCCACTGAGAAATCTCTAAGTGCTGGAGAAGACCACCAGGAACACGGTGTTCGGCCTTCACCTTCTGGCAGACTAAACATCGAGACACACATTCTGCAACTGTACGCTTCAGCCCAGGCCACCAAAACTGACTCCTCAAGGATCGGTACATCTTCGTCACACCAGGATGTACCGCCAAGGGTGAACTATGGAACTCTCGGAGAACCGTCTCGCGCATTGCCAAGGGAACAAAAATCCTGGGATGATACAACACTCGGTGTTGTTCATCCTCCGACCAACCATCAGGGGCCTCACCGCATACAACTTTGTCTCTCCAAACTTCCACCTCTAGATCACCCAACTGAGACTCTTCCACCTTCTGCATCAGGGATGACTGCACCATCATCTGGAAAAGACAGCCTCTACCCCCAACATCTCCCATATCAAGATTCAAAGATGATAGCTCTTACATCACTCTCCAAGAATCACCAGATTCACGCACAACATCATTAAGTGACTTTTGGCTCAGTGCATCAGCAACAACATTTCCCTTCCCAGGTGTATATGATATTTCAAAGTCGTATTCCTGCAAGAACTCCATCCACCGACGCTACCGCAAGTTCAAATACCGCTGAGAGAAAACATACCTCAAACTCTTATGATCGGTGAAAACCACAAAGTGCTCGCCAATGAGGTAATGTCTCCACAACATCAGCGCAAACACCACGGCTGCCAACTCAAGATCATGGGTGGCATAGTTGCATTCATGGGGACGCAACTGCCGAGACCCATAAGAAACAACAGACCTCTTCTGCATGAGAACACAGCCTAGCCCCAGATGTGAAGCATCACAGAAAACATCAAACTGGACTCCCTCCGCTAGAAGACAAAGGATTGGAGCACTTACCAACTTCTCCTTTAGATAATCGAAAGCTGCCTGACACTGATCAGTCCATATGAACGCTTGATCCTTCCTGGTCAAAGCTGTCAGAGGAGTCGCAACTCGGGAGAAATTAGCCACAAACCTCCTATAATAGCCTGCGAGACCAAGGAAACTTCGCACCTCTGACACGGTCTTGGGGGCTGGCCAAGACACCACTGCTTCTATCTTCGAAGGATCCACAGCTACTCCCTGTTGGGACACAACATGTCCAAAGAAACGAACTTCTTGAGCCCAGAACTCACACTTGGACAACTTCCCAAACAACCGATGTTGGCGAAGAACTCCCAAAACGGCTCGTAGATGCTCTGCATGCTCCTCTTCAGATGTGGAGTACACAAGGATGTCATCGATGAAAACCACAACAAACTTGTCCAGGAATTCACGGAACACAGCATTCATGAACCCCATGAAAATAGATGGAGCATTTGTCACGCCGAATGGCATTACAACAAACTCATAATGCCCATTACGACAGCGGAAAGCAGTCTTCGGGATATCCTCATCCTTTACACGCATCTGATGATATCCTGACCGCAAGTCTATCTTTGAAAACCAACTTGCACCCTTCAGTTGATCGAATAGGTCATCAATCCGCGGGATAGGATAGCGGTTCTTTATTGTCACTTTGTTTAATCGACGATAATCGACACATTACCACAAACTGTCGTCGGCCTTTTTCACAAACAAAACTGGTGCACCCCACGGTGACACACTTGGCCGAACAAAACCACACTGCAACAGACCATCGAGCTGTATACGTAACTCTCGTAACTCAGAAGGGGCTATCCTATACGGATACATAGAGATAGGAGATGCTCCTGGCTGTAGCTCAATCCCAAACTCGATCTCTCATCGAGGGGGTAAGGATACAACCTCTTCTGGAAAGACATCAGGGTACTCCTCTACGACCCTAGGTAACGCCAACTGTTGAACCTCTGAAGAACTCAGCATCATCCCAGCCATCATGGATGATAAGGATGAAACTCGTCTATGACTCATCCGACGATCTCTCTCACCAACAAACACTACTTCCTCTCCATCTTCATCAAAGAAAACGACCTTCTTCCTGTAGCAATCCACAATAGCCTACACCGAATACAACCAATCCATGCCGAGGATGACATCATATGGTTGTATTCGTAAACATAGGAAATCTCCCCAAGAGCGGTGCTTCCCCAACACTAGCTCACAGTCTCTACATACTTCAAACAAGCTAGCTCGACCTCCAACTGGCGTAGTCAACGCCAAGGGCACTGGAAGCCTCTCTACCTCAAGTCCCAAAGCATGGACAAGGGTAGGGGATATAAAGGAGTGTGTCGCTCCTGAATCAAACAAGGAATACACCAAGGTAGAAAACAAGCAAAGGGTACCTCGAACGACATCTGGCTCGCCTGGGGCTGGCAACGCTAGAGCATGAAGCTGACCACGACCACCTCCGCGGCCTCTCTGACCCTGATGACGACCACCACCACGGCCACGCTCTTCTCTCTGAGGACGGGGAGCGTCATGGGGCTGTCCTCTGCCTGCTCCATCTACCCTCGGGTGATCTAAAGCTGGTGCAACCTGCTGCTGCTGCCTCGACTGGAACTGCCTCAACGGAGGAACCTGGAGTGGAGCGCCTGGTGCATGATGACTGCTCTGAAAATTCGGGCACTCCCGCTGCTGATGACCATGACCACCATAAGAAAAACAAGCGCTTGATCCCTTGGCATAGGCCTGAGAGTTGCTGCCTCCGGAGAAACGAGATGGGAAGGGCTGGGACCTACCCCCAGGTGAACGGAAACTCTTCTGTCCTGAAAACCGGGAACCCCGGACCACAGCTCTGCTTCGTGAGGAATCATGACGATTCCCCTATCGTGACGATCTGGTCCTGGTCAAAGTCCTCTCAACCACCTCTGCCCTTGCCAGCACCTCAAGATATGTCTTCAGCATAAATGGGGTGACCTCGCGCTGGATCTCTGGACGCAAAGCCTCCTCGAAATGCCTCGCCCTGGCCTCATCATCTGGTAACAGGTCTGAAGCATATCGTAGAAGGTTCCTGAAACGGATTCCAAACTCTCAAACACTGGAGCTCCCCTGTCGAAGGGTGAGTAGCTCCTGGCGACTGGACGCCTTCGCAGTCGACGAAAGAAACTCGACTCTAAACCTGTCTCGAAACTCCTCCCATGAGATCGTTGACTCCTCACGATCCCCGAGGAACAAGAACCACCACTGTCTCGCTGCTCCACGCAGCATCGTCACAACCAAGGACACCCAGTGTTCCTTCCGAGCACGAATCGAACTAAAGCCTATCTCGACCTCCTCCAACTAGTCTTCTGTGAATGCATCTGAAATGGAGCCCTCGTACTTCTGTAGACTCTGGCGCTGAAACTCTCGGAGTGTCTTCCTCCAAGTGTCATTGTCGTCAACCTCTACCTGACGGCGATCTGCTGGAACAGCCTGCTGGGCACCTTCTGCGCAAACCTGACGAGGACGTCGACCTGGAGCCATACCTGTAAAATAACAACCGTTAGAGCTCCTAAGCCTAGAATATGGAAGACTCAACATTAATTAATTAATTATTTTTTTTTATTAATTTTTTTTGGTTACCTATCCCAAGGTCTACCCATTCAAACACAAGCGCAAAGGATAATGATGCATGATCCTTTCCTAGGTCTCTACCCTGCAATCGGTATCACTTGTTTAGTAGACATTGTAAACTTAATGGTCCGTGCAACAGATCATAGGGGGCCCTGAACGCCTATGTCTCTGCCGGTCTCCAGTGTTTACCCCACTTGCTAAACATGAATGACACCATTTCCCTACCATCCCATGCATCCTCACCTATGCCTAACTCCAAACTCCATCCTATCCATCAACCAGACCTCTGATACCACTCTGTCACGACCCCCTCCCCACAAAGTGTACCCCTCCTAGGCCGGCAATGTCAAACGGGAGATAATGACCCCCGAGTCCCGCCTCCAGTAGGCCCCGGGTTGGCGACTAGCACCGAGGGTATAATAAACATACAAATGGGAGGCATTACCCTCTAAGAGAACACATGCAGAAGAGAGAGATAGAATAGACTCCAACCAACACCAACTCAGAAATGAGATATAAAAGGAAACCAAGTACATATATGAAATGTCATGCAAAAGTACTACAACTGAAATGGAAAACTAAAAGTACCCAAAAGAAAGTAAAACGGCAGCGACCACAAGCCCGAACAGCTCCTCCTCCAACCGCAAGCTAGTAGTAACCAGCTTGATCTCCAACCTGCTCCAAGTGACCTGAAAATAGTTTATATGTACATAGGGTGAGTATAACAGTATACTCAGTAGGATCCTCCCCAAGCCTCTCGTGCAAAAGTAAAGAAAGTATGCTAAAGCCCAGTGAACAACAAGTGAAACTAACTTGTCACCTAAACAGGTATACTATGTTCCCAACCTCACCATGGCTACTCTCACCAAGTAACGCATACAAGAATATAGCATATAGTAGAGAATATCAAAGTTACCCCGCTACTACTTCCCCACTGGTTTGCCGCTTTGCCGCAACGACATAAGTCTTGTGCATCTCTCTCCAAAGGCTTGCCCGCAGACACCTGGGCTAAGCTCCACAATCTACACCTCGTGCACCACATAGGCTTGCCCGCAGACACCTGGGCTAAGCACCACACCATCCTCACAACCAAAGTAACCAGGTAGTTTCTGGGAGCCACCATAGCTCGTATAACGTGTATCATACGTCGAGTATTATACCTCAATCCATCACAGCCCATACGCCGAGTAAGGATCCTCAAGCCATCACAGCCTATACACGTTACACCTATAGTATTCCATAGGATACTATATCCAGAATATATGTGTGTGAAATAACCACAAGCCATTACAGCCCTCTACACACATATATGGGTAAAACAAACCACTGTGCCTACCAGCACAAAGATCAACCAAGAGAAGAGAGCGGGGCCAAAGGGGGTAGTCAGCCATTCAACCTCCCATCAGAATGTTCGGGAAAAACACCCCCCCAGGGCTCATAATCCCAGGGGTGTCAGTTGCCCTTACCGACAGGGTGGAGTAGCGTATAGAAACACAAAAGTACAGAATATATAAGTAACTCACATCCACACTATGGGCATTACCTAGTCTTAGATACAACTGCAGCTAACGTCTCTCAGACTCCAGGCTGCTACTTCAAAGACTAGGTATCCTACAAGCACACAACCATTTGAAGAGATTTATTAGATTACTCCATTCTCATTTTATCAGTTCCACTGTATGTTAATTAATTCTTTAAACATTAATTAAGAATGAACAATTCCACATTAAACTGAACTGGCATCATTTTCAAAAACAACTGCTCCTTTTTAAGATTCACATCACCTTTAAATTCCAGTATCTCCATCCCCGTGGATTTTCACCATTTAATCAAACATTCCTTACAGAATTACTTTTCCACATTCCCAGGCATTCTAGAAAAGCATCCTATGCTTCTAAACACAAAGGAGGCTCAACACGGTGAGTAGATATACTACCCGTCGAGTCTTTGCCGCCTATAGAAAGAGCATAGACCCATCCTCCATAGAGAGGCTAAACACGGAAAGCACGTGGAATACCCCGCGTGTCTTCGCCTCCTTCAGAAAGAGGGTAAGCAAGACCAGCTTCCTTGAGAAGTGGGGAAAAGTAAAGCAGAAAAACAACCAAACCAAACCACCAACATCAAACCATCATATTCATCTCATACCATCACCCTTGGTGTCCTCCCTGACACCCATATGCATAAACCGATTCATCTCGCCACACTAGGCGTCATCCGCTGCCACAACCACAAGTCTCCATGCCTCCACATATCACAACAGCCATCCAGGCTCACATCATAGCACAAGAAGCAGGAAAAACAAACATCACAAAATGGTCTCTCGGCCCTTTAACAAGGCATTCAGCCTTCAAACACAATGAGCACTCAGAGCTCCAAACCACAAGGCATTCAGCCTTACAAGCAAGCGGGTAACTCAGAACCCTTTTGAAATTCCCACATAATCTGTTTTCTAATCCATATGGAATTGGCAGATTTGTTATTCGTAGGTTCCAATCATGGATACCTAATCAGCAAGCTATCACAATTTAATAACCATGCTTACTTCCCTAATTTGATTATCCTCAAATTAGAACAACTACAACAACGACAATAACCAGATTAATTTACATGCCTCTTTATCTTTAGCCAATTAATTAACAATTAATTCCGGCTTTACGTTCATTATCAATTTCTAACATGAACGAACAACAAATCAAAGAAAACATAGATATCACTATATCTAGGAAAACATGAGGCAAACCGTTATCACGGTATAAAGCAACAGCATGCGATCAACCAATTCTTTTAATCCGGTTCAAGTATTTAATTAGGTCAATTTCATTGTGATCCAAAGAGATAAATCATGCTAATTCTACGATTGCACATATACAATTAGAGAAGCCATGAATCCCATACCTCGAAGAGTTCTTGACGTCCTTTATCCACACAACAGGTCACGATCCTCCCCTTGTGACAACTGCATCCACCGGAGGATGCTTATATCGAAGATTGATCGACACGGCTCGGTTGCATCCAACAGAGCGGAACTGATCCTAGGAGTAAAGGTTGATTGTGCAACTCCTACGGGAAGGATTAAAAGGTTCTAGCACCTCTTTGTTGAGAACAAAGGGAAATAACAAGGGAGAATGATATCTCGTCCCTTTTTAAGATTTAACGAGGTGCCAGTTTGAGATCCGGTTAATTCTCCATTAAAAACGGATCACATTAACCCACGCGGTTTGACCAAGTAAAACATTCCAAGCCTTGGGAATAATTAATATAGGATTTATGACATTTGAAACGGCCTTAAGAGCCCTTAAAAATAAGGCTTTAAATGTATTTTACGTCAAAAGAAACGTCAAAAAGGGGCAAAACTGTAGGAGTCAGGAAACACTGTTCACCCACTGTTACTGTACACCTACCGATCTGTGCTACCGATCTATGCTACCGATCTGTGCTACCAATCTTTGCTACTGATCAGTGCTACCGATCTGTGCTACCGATCTGTGCTACCGATCTGTGCTACCGATCTGTGCTACCGATCTGTGCTACCGATCACTGCTACCGATCAGTGCTACCGATCAGTGCTACCGATCAGTGCTACTGATCAGTGCTACCAATCTGTGCTACCGATCTGTGCTACCGATCTGTGCTACCGATCAGTGCTACCGATCAGTTCTACCGATTTGTGCTACCGATCTGTGCTACCGATCTGTTACTGTTCATAAAACTGGAAACACTATTCACAGAACTGGAAAATTGGCAAAGTGTTGGGGATAAGTCCTCTTGACCTCCCAGAACACCTCTAACACCAACATTTCACAAAGTAATGGACCGGAGAGGTCCAGGCCATTACATTAGATACCTCTCAAAACATTCTCGTCCTCGAGAATTAAAAACCAACCCAGAAGAGAAGAGGGGTCCGAACAACCACCCCATAAGATACCTCTCAGGGAAAAACCACCATGAGTTGTTCAAAAGCTAGAACAAAACTACGACATCCGAGAACAAACAATCCATACCCAAACAATTCAAACATAACATCTCATAAAAGGTACATAAATAAAACATGAAAGGTCTAACCAGAGAGGAAACATCATTACATGAAAGGAGTTAAACATTAAACAACTCTGGGTACTGAGCACGTATCTGTGACTCACGCTCCCAGGTACTCTCCTCCATGCCACTGTGTCTCCACAAGACACGAACTAAGGGGATAGAACGCCCACGCAACACTTTCTCCTTGCGGTCTTGGATCTCCATAGGTCGCTCCTCGAAGGTTGCATCATCGTAAATATCGATCTATCCCCAATCGATAACATGAGATTCATCATGAAGATAACGACGGAGCTACGATACATGGAAAACATCATGTATCCGAATAATCTGAGGGGGAAGTGATACTTGATACGCCACAGCTCCAACACGAGCTAACACCTCGAAAGGCCCAACAAACCGGGGAGAAAGCTTACTTCCATGACCAAACCTTCGCTGCCCACGACGGGGAGTCACCTTTAGAAACACATGATCCCAAACATTAAACTCTAAGGGTCTCCTTCTTTGATCAGAATAAGATTTCTGACGATCTTGTGCTGTCTTCATCCTCTCACGAATCACCTGAACCATCTCTGTTGTATTCTGCACAAGTTCTGGTCCGAGAATTGCTGACTCTCTGACCCCAGTCCAGCACAACGGAGAACGGCATGGCCGGCCATACAAGGCTTCAAATGGCACCATTCCGATGGTAGAGTGAAAACTATTATTGTAAGAGAACTCTACCAAAGGTAAGTGCTTCACCCATGAACCTCCAAAATCAAGAACACAAGAGCGCAACATGTCTTCAAGAGTCTGGATTGTTCGCTCTGTTTGACCATCCGTTTGAGGCTGAAAAGCAGTGCTAAGGCATAGTTGAGAGCCAAAAGCATGCTGGAGACCTCTCCACACCCTAGAGGTAAAATGAGGATCTCAATCAGAAATGATCGTCCTAGGTACTCCGTGAAGCCTCACTACCTCCTCCAGATACTGCCTCGACAAAACCTCCACAGAGCTCGACTCCTTGATTGCTATGAAGTGGGCCGATTTAGTTAAACGATCCACTACCACCCATATAGCATCATGTCCTCCCGGAGCTCGAGTTAAACCTGTAACAAATTCCATTGAGATGTCCTCCCACTTCCACTGAGGAATCTCTAAGTGCTGGAGAAGACCACCAGGAACACAGTGTTCGGCCTTCACCTTCTGGCAGACTAAACATCGAGACACACATTCTGCAACTATAAGCTTCAGCCCAGGCCACCAAAACTGACTCCTCAAGGATCGGTACATCTTCGTCACACCAGGATGTACCGCCAAGGGTGAACTATGGAACTCTCGGAGAACCGTCTCGTGCATCCCCAAGGGAACAAAAAGCCTGCCATGATACAACACTCGGTGTTGTTCATCCTCCGAACAACCATCAGGGGCCTCACCACATACAACTCTGTCTCTCCAAACTTCCACCTCTAGATCACCCAACTGAGACTCTTCCACCTTCTGCATCTGGGATGACTGCACCGTCATCTGGAAAAGACAGCCTCTACCCCCAACTTCTCCCATATCAAGATTCAAAGATGATAGCTCTTCCATCACTCTCCAAGAATCACCAGATTCACGCACAACATCATTACGTGACTTTTGGCTCAGTGCATCAGCAACAACATTTCCCGTCCCAGGTGTATATGATATTTCAAAGTCGTATTCCTGCAAGAACTCCATCCACCGACGCTGCCGCAAGTTCAAATCATGCTGAGAGAAAACATACCTCAAACTCTTATGATCGGTGAAAACCACAAAGCGCTCGCCAATGAGGTAATGTCTCCACAACTTCAGCGCAAACACCACGGCTGCCAACTCAAGATCATGGGTGGCATAGTTTCATTCATGGGGACGCAACTGCCGAGACCCATAAGAAACAACAGACCTCTGCTGCATGAGAACACAGCCTAGCCCCAGATGTGAAGCATCACAGAAAACATCAAACTGGACTCCCTCCGCTGGAAGACAAAGGACTGGAGCACTTACCAACTTCTCCTTTAGATAATCGAAAGATGCCTGACACTGATCAGCCCATATGAACGCTTGATCCTTCCTGGTCAAAGCTGTCAGAGGAGTCGCAACTCGGGAGAAATTAGCCACAAACCTCCTATAATAGCCTGCGAGACCAAGGAAACTTCGCACCTCTGACACGGTCTTGGGGGCTGGCCAAGACACCACTGCTTCTATCTTCGAAGGATCCACAGCTACTCCCTGTTGGGACACAACATGTCCCAAGAAACAAACTTCTTGAGCCCAGAACTCACACTTGGACAACTTCCCAAACAACCGATGTTGGTGAAGAACTCCCAAAAAGGCTCGTAGATGCTCTGCATGCTCCTCTTCAGATGTGGAGTACACAAGGATGTCGTCGATGAAAACCACAACAAACTTGTCCAGGAATTCATGGAACACAGCATTCATCAACCCCATGAAAACAGCTGGAGCATTTGTCACGCCGAATGGCATTACAACAAACTCATAATTCCCATGACGACAGCGGAAAGCAGTCTTCGGGATATCCTCATCCTTTACACGCATCTGATGATATCTTGACCGCAAGTCTATCTTTGAAAACCAACTTGCACCCTTCAGTTGATCAAATAGGTCATCAATCCGTGGGATAGGATAGCGGTTCTTTATTGTCACTTTGTTTAATTGACGATAATCGACGCATAACCGCAAACTGTCGTCGGCCTTTTTCACAAACAAAACTGGTGCACCCCACGGTGACACACTTGGCCGAACAAAACCACACTGCAACAGACCATCGAGCTGTATACGTAGCTCTCGTAACTCAGAAGGGGCCATCCTATACGGAGACATAGAGATAGGAGACGCTCCTGGATGTAGCTCGATCCCAAACTCGATCTCTCGTCAAGGGGGTAAGGATACAACCTCTTCTGGAAAGACATCAGGGTACTCCTCTACGACCCTAGGAAACGCCAACTGTTGAACCTCTGACGAACTCAGCATCATCCCAGCCATCATGGATGATAAGGATGAAACTCGTCTATGACTCATCCGAGGATCTCTCTCACCAACAAACACTACTTCGTCTCCATCTTCATCAAAGAAAACGACCTTCTTCCTGTATCAATCCACAATAGCCTGCACCGAATACAACCAATCCATGCCGAGGATGACATCATATGGTTGTATTCGTAAACATAGGAAATCTCCCCAAGAGCGGTGCTGCCCCAACACTAGCTCACAGTCTCTACATTCTTCAAACAAGCTAGCTCGACCTCCAACTGGCGTAGTCAACGCCAAGGGAACTGGAAGCCTCTCTACCTCAAGTCCCAAAGCGTGGAAAAGGGTAGGGGATATAAAGGAGTGTGTCACTCCTGAATCAAACAAGGCATACACCAAGGTAGAAAACAAGCAAAGGGTACCTCGAACGACATCTGGCTCGCCTGGGGCTGGCAACGCTAGAGCATGAAGCTGACCACGACCACCTCCGCGGCCTCTCTGACCCTGATGACGACCACCACCACGGCCACGCTCTACTCTCTGAGGACGGGGAGCGTCATGGGGCTATCCTCTGCCTGATCCATCTACCCTCGGGTGATCTAAAGCTGGTGCAACCTGCTGCTGCTGCCTCGGCTGGAACTGCCTCAACGGAGGAACCTAGAGTGGAGCGCCTGGTACACGATGACTGCTCTGAAAAGTCGGGCACTCCCGCTGCTGATGACCACGACCACCATAAGAAAAACAAGCTCCTGATCCCTTGGCATAGGCCTGAGAGTTGCTGCCTCCGGAGAAACGAGATGGGAAGGGCTGGGTCCTACCCCCAGGTGAACGGAAACTCTTCTGTCCTGAAAACCGGGAACCCCGGACCACAGCTCTGCTTCGTGAGGAATCATGACGATTCCCCTCTCGTGATGATCCGGTCCTGGTCAAAGTCCTCTCAACCACCTCTGCCCTTGACAGCACCTCAAGATATGTCTTTAGCATAAATGGGGAGACCTGGCGCTGGATCTCTGGACGCAAAGCCTCCTCGAAATGCCTCGCCCTGGCCTCATCATCTGGTAACAGGTCTGAAGTATATCGTAGAAAGTTCCTGAAACGGATTCCAAACTCTCGAACACTGGAGCTCCCCTGTCGAAGGGTGAGTAGCTACTGGCGACTAGACGCCTTTGCAGTCGATGAAAGAAACTCGACTCTAAACCTGTCTCGAAACTCCTCCCATGAGATCACTGACTCCTCACGATCCCCGAGGAACAAGAACCACCACTGTCTCGCTGCTCCACGCAGCATCGTCACAACCAAGGACACCCAATGTTCCTTCCGAGCACGAATCGAACTGAAGCCTATCTCGACCTCCTCCAACCAGTCTTCTGTGAATGCATCTGAAACGGAGCCCTCGTACTTCTGTAGACTCTGGCGCTGAAACTCTCGGAGTGTCTTCCTCCAAGTGTCATCGTCGTCAACCTCTACCCGACGGCGATCTGCTGGAACAGCCTGCTGGGCACCTTCTGCGCAAACCTGACGAGGACGTCGACCTGGAGCCATACCTGTAAAATAGCAACCGTTAGAGCTCCTAAGCCTGGAATATGGAAGACTCAACATTAATTAATTAATTATTATTTTTTATTAATTTTTTTTTTGGTTACCTATCCCAAGGTCTACCCATTCAAACACAAGCGCAAAGGATAATGATGCATGATCCTTTCCTAGGTCTCTACCCTGCAATCGGTATCACTTGTTTAGTAGCCATTGTAAACTTAATGGTCCGTGCAACAGATCATAGGGGGCCCTGAACGCCTATGTCTTTTCCGGTCTCCAGTGTTTACCCCACTTGCTAAACATGAATGACACTGTTGCCCTACCATCCCATGTATCCTCACCTGTGCCTAACTCCAAACTCCATCATATCCCTCAACCAGACCTCTGATACCACTCTATCACGACCCCCTCCCCACAAAGTGTACCCCTCCTGGGCCGGCAATGTGAAAAGGGAGATAATGACCCCCGAGTCCTGCCTCCAGTAGGCCCCGGGTTGGCGACTAGCACTGAGGGTATAATAAACATACAAATGGGAGGCATTACCCTCTAAGAGAACACATGCAGAAGAGAGAGATAGAATAGACTCCAACCAACTCCAACTCAGAACTGAGATATAAAAGGAAACCAAGTACATATATGAAATTTCATGCAAAAGTACTACAACTGAAATGGAAAACTAAAAGTACCCAAAAGAAAGTAAAACGGCAATGACCACAAGCCCGAACAGCTCCTCCTCCAATCGCAAGCTAGTAGTAACCAGCTTGATCTCTAACCTGCTCCAAGTGACCTGAAAAACAGTTTATATGTACATAGGGTGAGTATAACAGTATACTCAGTAGGATCCTCCCCAAGCCTCTCGTGCAAAAGTAAAGAAAGCATGCTAAAGCCTAGTGAACAACAAGTGAAACTAACTCGTCACCTAAATAGATATACTATGTTCCCAACCTTACCATGGCTACTCTCACCAAGTAACGCATACAAGAATGTAGAATATAGTAAAGAATATCAAGGGTACCACGCTACTACTTCCCCACTGGTTTGCCGCTTTTCCCCAACGACATACGTCCTGTGCATCTCTCTCCAAAAGCTTGCCCGCAGACACCTGGGCTAAGCTCCACAATCTGCACCTCGTGCACCACATAGGCTTGCCAGCAGACACCTGGGCTAAGCACCACACCATCCTCACAACCAAAGTAACCAGGTAGTTTCCGGGAGCCACCATAGCTCGTATAACGTGTATCATACGTCGAGTATTATACCTCAAGCCATCACAGCCCATACGCCGAGTAAGGATCCTCAAGCCATCACAGCCTATACACGTTACACCTATAGTATTCCATAGGATACTATATCCAGAATATATGTGTGTGAAATAACCACAAGCCATTACAGCCCTCTACACACATATATGGGTAAAACTAACCACTATGCCTACCAGCACAAATATCTACCAAGAGAAGAGAGCGGGGCCAAAGGGGGTAGTCATCCATTCAACCTCCCATCAGAATGTTGGGGAAAAACACCCCCCCAGGGCTCAGAATCCCAGGGGTGTCAGTTGCCCTTACCGACAGGGTGGAGTAGCGTATAGAAACACAAAAGTACAGAATATATAAGTAACTCACATCCACACTATGGGCATTACCTAGTCTTAGATACAACTGCAGCTAACGTCTCTCAGACTCCAGGCTGCTACTTCAAATACTAGGTATCCTACAAGCACACAACCATTTGAAGAGCTTTATTAGATTACTCCATTCTCATTTTATCAGTTCCACTGTACGTTAATTAATTCTTTAAACATTAATTAAGAATGAACAATTCCACATTAAACTAAACTGGCATCACTTTCAAAAACAACTGCTCCTTTTTAAGATTCACATCACCTTTAAATTCCAGTATCTCCATCCCCGTGGATTTTCACCATTTAATCAAACATTCCTTACAGAATTACTTTTCCACATTCCCAGGCATTCTAGAAAAGCATCCTATGCTTCTAAACACAAAGGAGGCTCAACACGGTGAGTAGATATACTACCCGTCGAGTCTTTTCCGCCTATAGAAAGAGCATAGACCCATCCTCCATCGAGAGGATAAACACGGAAAGCACGTGGCATACCCCGCGTGTCTTCGCCGCCTTCGGAAAGAGGGTAAGCAAGACCAGCTGCCTTGAGCAGTGGGGAAAAGTAAAGCAGAAAAACAACCAAACCAAACCACCAACATCAAACCATCACATTCATCTCATACCATCACCCTTGGTGTCCTCCCCGACACCCATATGCATAAACCGATGCATCTCGCCACACTAGGCGTCATCCGCTGCCACAACCACAAGTCTCAATGCCTCCACATATCACAACAGCCATCCAGGCTCACATCACAGCACAAGCAGCAGGAAAAACAAACATCACAAAATGGGCTCTCGGCCCTTTAACAAGGCATTCAGCCTTCAAACACAATGAGCACTCAGAGCTCCAAACCACAAGGCATTCAGCCTTACAAGCAAGCGGGTAACTCAGAACCCTTTTGAAATTCCCACATAATCTGTTTTCTAATCCATATGGAATTGGCAGATTTGTTATTCGTAGGTTCCAATCATGGATACCTAATCAGCAAGCTATCACAATTTAATAACCATGCTTACTTCCCTAATTTGATTATCCTCAAATTAGAACAACTACAACAACGACAATAACCAGATTAATGTACATGCCTCTTTATCTTTAGCCAATTAATTAACAATTAATTCCGACTTTACGTTCATTATCAATTTCTAACATGAACGAACAACAAATCAAAGAAAACATAGATATCACTATATCTAGGAAAACATGAGGCAAACCGTTATCACGGTATAAAGCAACAGCATGCGATCAACCAATTCTTTTAATCTGATTCAAGTATTTAATTAGGTCAATTTCATTGTGATCCAAAGAGATAAATCATGCTAATTCTACGATTGCACATATACAATTAGAGAAGCCATGAATCCCCTACCTCGAAGAGTTCTTGACGTCCTTTATCCACACAACAGGTCATGATCCTCCCCTTGTGACAACTGCATCCACCGGAGGATGCTTATATCGAAGATTGATCGACACGGCTCGGTTTCATCCAACAGAGCGGAACTGATCCTAGGTGTAAAGGTTGATTGTGCAACTCCTACGGGAAGTATTGAAAGGTTCTAGAACCTCTTTGTTGAGAACAAAGGGAAAGAACAAGGGAGAATGATATCTCGTCCCTTTTTAAGATTTAACGAGGTGCCGGTTTAAGATCCGGTTAATTCTCCATTAAAAACGGATCGCATTAACCCACGCGGTTTGACCAAGTAAAACATTCCAAGCCTTGGGAATAATTAATATAGGATTTATGGCATTTGAAACGGCCTTAAGAGCCCTTAAAAATAAGGCTTTAAATGTATTTTACGTCAAAAGAAATGTCAAAAAGGGGCAAAACTGTAGGAGTCTGGAAACACTGTTCACCCACTATTACTGTACACCTACCGATCTGTGCTACCGATCTCTGCTACCGATCTGTGCTACCGATATTTGCTACCGATCTTTGCTACCGATCTGTGCTACCGATCTGTGCTACCGATCTGTGCTACAGATCTGTGCTACCGATCAGTGCTACCGATCAGTGCTACCGATCAGTGCTACCGATCAGTGCTACTGATCAGTGCTACCGATCGGTGCTACCGATCTGTGCTACCGATCTGTGCTACCGATCTGTGCTACCGATCAGTGCTACCGATCAGTGCTACCGATCTGTGCTACCGATCTGTGCTACCGATTTGTTACTGTTCATAAAACTGGAAACACTGTTCACGGAACTGGAAAATTGGCAAAGTGTTGGGGATAAGTCCTCTTGACCTCCCAGAACACCTCCAACACGAACATTTCACAAAGTAATGGACCGGAGAGGTCCGGGCCATTACATTAGATACCTCTCAAAACATTCTCATCCTCGAGAATTAAAAACCAACCCAGAAGAGAAGAGGGGTCCGAACAACCACCCCATAAGATACCTCTCAGGGAAAACCCACCATGAGTTGTTCAAAAGCTAGAACAAAACTACGACATCTGAGAACAAACAATCCATACCCAAACAATTCAAACATAACATCTCATCAAAGGTACATAAATAAAACATGAAAGGTCTAACCAGAGAGGAAACATCATTACATGAAAGGAGTTAAACATTAAACAACTCTGGGTACTGAGCACGTATCTGTGACTCACGCTCCTAGTTACTCTCCTCCATGCCACCGTGTCACCACAAGACACGAACTAAGGGGATAGAACGCCCACGCAACACTTTCTCCTTGCGGTCTTGGATCTCCACATGTCGCTCCTCGAAGGTTGCATCATCGTCAATATCGATCTCTCCCCAATCGATAACATGAGATTCATCATGAAGATAACGACGGAGCTGCGATACATGGAAAACATCATGTATCCGACTCATCTGAGGGCGAAGTGCTACTTGATACGCCACAGATCCAACACGAGCTAACACCTCGAAAGGCCCAACAAACCGGGGAGAAAGCTTACTTCCACGACCAAACCTTCGCTGCCCACGACGGGGAGACACCTTTAGAAACACATGATCCCCAACATTAAACTCTAAGGGTCTCCTTCTTTGATCAGCATAAGATTTCTGACGATCTTGTGCTGTCTTCATCCTCTCACGAATCACCTGAACCATCTCTGTTGTATTCTGCACTAGTTCTGGTCCGAGAATTGCTGACTCTCCGACCCCAGTCCAGCACAACGGAGAACGGCATGGCCGGCCATACAAGGCTTCAAATGGCGCCATGCCGATGGTAGAGTGAAAACTATTATTGTAAGCGAACTCTACCAAAGGTAAGTGCTTCACCCATGAACATCCAAAATCAAGAACACAAGAGCGCAACATGTCTTCAAGATTCTGGATTGTTCGCTCTGTCTGACCATCCGTTTGAGGATTAAAAGCAGTGATAAGGAATAGTTGACAGCCAAAAGCATGCTGGAGACCTCTCCACACCCTAGAGGTAAAACGAGGATCTCGATCAGAAATGATCTTCCTAGGTACTCCGTGAAGCCTCACCACCTCCTCCATTGAGATGTCCTCCCACTTCCACTGAGGAATCTCTAAGTGCTAGAGAAGACCACCAGGAACACGGTGTTCGGCCTTCACCTTCTGGCAGACTAAACATCGAGACACACATTCTGCAACTGTACACTTCATCCCAGGCCACCAAAACTGACTCCTCAAGGATCGGTACATCTTCGTCACACCTGGATGTACCGCCAAGGGTGAACTATGGAACTCTCGGAGAACCGTCTCGCGCATCGCCAAGGGAACAAAAAGCCTTCCATGATACAACACTCAGTGTTGATCCTCCTCCGACCAACCATCAGGGGCCTCACCACATAAAACTCTGTCTCTCCAAACTTCCACCTCTAGATCACCCAACTGAGACTCTTCCACCTTCTGCATCAGGGATGACTGCATCGTCATCTGGAAAAGACAGCCTCTACCCCCAACTTCTCCCATATCAAGATTCAAAGATGATAGCTCTTCCATCACTCTCCAAGAATCACCAGATTCACGCACAACATCATTACGTGACTTTCGGCTCAGTGCATCAGCAACAACATTTCCCTTCCCAGGTGTATACGATATTTCAATGTTGTATTCCTGCAAGAACTCCATCCACCGACGCTGCCGCAAGTTCAAATCCCGCTGAGAGAAAACATACCTCAAACTCTTATGATCGGTGAAAACCACAAAGCGCTCGCCAATGAGGTAATGTCTCCACAACTTCAGCGCAAACACCACGGCTTCCAACTCAAGATCATGGGTGGCATAGTTGCATTCATGGGGACGCAACTGCCGAGACCCATAAGAAACAACAGACCTCTGCTGCATGAGAACACAGCCTAGCCCAAGATGTGAAGCATCACAGAAAACATCAAACTGGACTCCCTCCGCTGGAAGACAAAGGACTGGAGCACTTACCAACTTCTCCTTTAGATAATTGAAAGCTGCCTGACACTGATCAGTCCATATGAACGCTTGATCCTTCCTGGTCAAAGCTGTTAGAGGAGTCGCAACTCGGGAGAAATTAGCCACAAACCTCCTATAATAGCCTGCGAGACCAAGGAAACTTCGCACCTCTGACACGGTCTTGGGGGCTGGCCAAGACACCACTGCTTCTATCTTCGAAGGATCCACAGCTACTCCCTGTTGGGACACAACATGTCCCAAGAAACGAACTTCTTGAGCCCAGAACTCACACTTGGACAACTTCCCAAACAACCGATGTTGGCGAAGAACTCCCAAAACGGCTCGTAGATGCTCTGCATGCTCCTCTTCAGATGTGGAGTACACAAGGATTTCGTCGATGAAAACCACAACAAACTTGTCCAGGAATTCACGGAACACAGCATTCATCAACCCCATGAAAACAGCTGGAGCATTTGTCATGCCGAATGGCATTACAACAAACTCATAATGCCCATGACGACAGCGGAAAGCAGTCTTCGGGATATCCTCATCCTTTACACGCATCTGATGATATCCTGACCGCAAGTCTATCTTTGAAAACCAACTTGCACCCTTCAGTTGATCGAATAGGTCATCAATCCACGGGATAGGATAGCGGTTCTTTATTGTCACTTTGTTTAATCGACGATAATCGACGCATAACCGCAAACTGTCGTCGGCCTTTTTCACAAACAAAACTGGTGCACCCCACGGTGACACACTTGGCCGAACAAAACCACACTACAACAGACCATCGAGCTATATACGTAGCTCTCGTAACTCAGAAGGGGCCATCCTATACGGAGACATAGAGATAGGAGACGCTCCTGGATGTAGCTCGATCCCAAACTCGATCTCTCGTTGAGGGGGTAAGGATACAACCTCTTCTGGAAAGACATCAGGGTACTCCTCTACGACCCTAGGAAACGCCAACTGTTGAACCTCTGAAGAACTCAGCATCATCCCAGCCATCATGGATGATAAGGATGAAACTCGTCTATGACTCTTCCGAGGATCTCTCTCACCAACAAACACTACTTCCTCTCTATCTTCATCAAAGAAAACGACCTTCTTCCTGTAGCAATCCACAATAGCCTGCACAGAATACAACCAATCCATGCCGAGGATGACATCATATGGTTGTATTCGTAAACATAGGAAATCTCCCCAAGAGCGGTGCTGCCCCAACACTAGCTCACAGTCTCTACATACTTCAAACAAGCTAGCTCGACCTCCAACTGGCGTAGTCAACGCCAAGGGCACTGGAAACCTCTCTACCTCAAGTCCCAAAGCATGGACAAGGGTAGGGGATATAAAGGAGTGTGTCGCTCCTGAATCAAACAAGGCATACACCAAGGTATAAAACAAGAAAAGGGTACCTCGAACGACATCTGGCTCACCTGGGGCTGGCAACGCTAGAGCATGAAGCTGACCACGACCACCTCCGCGGCCTCTCTGACCCTGATGACGACCACCACCATGGCCACGCTCTGCTCTCTGAGGACGGGGAGCGTCATGGGGTTGTCCTCTGCCTGCTCCATCTACCCTCGGGTGATCTAAAGCTGGTGCAACCTGCTGCTGCTGCCTCGGCTGGAACTGCCTCAACGGAGGAACCTGGAGTGGAGCGCCTGGTGCACGATGACTGCTCTGAAAAGTCGGGCACTCCCGCTGCTGATGACCACGACCACCACAAGAAAAACAAGCGCATGATCCCTTGGCATAGGCCTGAGAGTTGCTGCCTCCGGAGAAACGAGATGGGAAGGGCTGGGACCTACCCCCAGGTGAACGGAAACTCTTCTGTCCTGAAAACCGGGAACCCCGGACCACAGCTCTGCTTCGTGAGAAATCATGACGATTCCCCTCTCGTGACGATCCGGTCCTGGTCAAAGTCCTCTCAACCACCTCTGCCCTTGCCAGAACCTCAAGATATGTCTTCAGCATAAATAGGGTGACCTGGCGCTGGATCTCTGGACGCAAAGCCTCCTCAAAATGCCTCGCCCTGGCCTCATCATCTGGTAACAGGTCTGAAGCATATCGTAGAAGGTTCCTGAAACGGATTCCAAACTCTCGAACACTGGAGCTCCCCTGTCGAAGGGTGAGTAGCTCCTGGCGACTGGACGCCTTCGCAGTCGACGAAAGAAACTCGACTCTAAACCTGTCTCGAAACTCCTCCCATGAGATCGCTGACTCCTCACGATCCCCGAGGAACAAGAACTACCACTATCTCGCTGCTCCACGCAGCATCGTCACAACCAAGGACACACAGTGTTCCTTCCGAGCATGAATCGAACTGAAGCCTATCTCGACCTCCTCCAACCAGTCTTCTGTGAATGCATCTGAAACGGAGCCCTCGTACTTCTGTAGACTCTGGCGCTGAAACTCTCAGAGTGTCTTCCTCCAAGTGTCATCGTCGTCATCCTCTACCCGACGGCGATCTGCTGAAACAGCCTGCTGGGCACCTTCTGCACAAACCTGACGAGGACGTCGACCTGGAGCCATACCTGTAAAATAACAACCGTTAGAGCTCCTAAGCCTAGAATATGGAAGACTCAACATTAATTAATTAATTATTTTGTTTTATTAATTTTTTTTTGGTTACCTATCCCAAGGTCTACCCATTCAAACACAAGCGCAAAGGATAATGATGCATGATCCTTTCCTGGTTCTCTACCCTACAATCGGTATCACTTGTTTAGTAGCCATTGTAAACTTAATGGTCCGTGCAACAGATCATAGGGGGCCCTGAACGCCTATGTCTCTGCCGGTCTCCAGTGTTTACCCCACTTTCTAAACATGAATGACACCGTTGCCCTACCATCCCATGCATCCTCACCTGTGCCTAACTCCAAACTCCATCCTATCCCTCAACCAGACCTCTGATACCACTCTTTCACGATGCCCTCCCCACAAAGTGTACCCCTCCTGGGCCGGCAATGTGAAAAGGGAGATAATGACCCCCGAGTCCCGCCTCCAGTAGGCCCCGGGTTGGCGACTAGCACCGAGGGTATAATAAACATACAAATGAGAGGCATTACCCTCTAAGAGAACACATGCAGAAGAGAGAGATAGAATAGACTCCAACCAACTCCAACTTAGAACTGAGATATAAAAGGAAACCAAGTACATATATGAAATGTCATGCAAAAGTACTACAACTGAAATGGAAAACTAAAAGTACCCAAAAAAAGTAAAACGGCAGCGACCACAAGCCCGAACAGCTCCTCCTCCAACCGCAAGCTAGTAGTAACCAGCTTGATCTCCAACCTGCTCCAAGTGACCTGAAAAATAGTTTATATGTACATAGGGTGAGTATAACAGTATACTCAGTGGGATCCTCCCCAAGCCTCTCATGCAAAAGTAAAGAAAGCATGCTAAAGCCCAGTGAACAACAAGTGAAACTAACTCGTCACCTAAACAGGTATACTATGTTCCCAACCTCACCATGGCTACTCTCACCATGTAACGCATACAAGAATATAGCATATAGTTAAGAATATCAAGGGTACCCCGCTACTACTTCCCCACTGGTTTGCCGCTTTTTCCCAACGACATACGTCCTGTGCATCTCTCTCCAAAGGCTTGCCCGCAGACACCTGGGCTAAGCTCCACAATCTGCACCTCGTGCACCACATAGGCTTGCCCGCAGACACCTGGGCTAAGCACCACACCATCCTCACAACCAAAGTAACCAGGTAGTTTCCGGGAGCCACCATAGCTCGTATAACGTGTATCATACGTCGAGTATTATACCTCAAGCCATCACAGCCCATACGCTGAGTAAGGATCCTCAGGCCATCACAGCCTATACACGTTACACCTATAGTATTCCATAGGATACTATATCCAGAATATATGTGTGTGAAATAACCACAAGCCATTACAGCCCTCTACACTCATATATGGGTAAAACTAACCACTGTGCCTACCAGCACAAAGATCTACCAAGAGAAGAGAGCGGGGCCAAAGGGGGTAGTCATCCATTCAACCTCCCATTAGAATGTTGGGGAAAAACACCCCCCCAGGGCTCAGAATCCCAGGGGTGTCAGTTGCCCTTACCGACAGGTTGGAGTAGCGTATAGAAACACAAAAGTACAGAATATATAAGTAACTCACATCCACACTATGGGAATTACCTAGTCTTAGATACAAATGCAGCTAACGTCTCTCAGACTCCAGGCTGCTACTTCAAAGACTAGGTATCCTACAAGCACACAACCATTTGAAGAGCTTTATTAGATTACTCCATTCTCATTTTATCAGTTCCATTGTACGTTAATTAATTCTTTAAACATTAATTAAGAATGAACAATTCCACATTAAACTGAACGGGCATCACTTTCAAAAACAACTGCTCATTTTTAAGATTCACATCACCTTTAAATTCCAGTATCTCCATCCCCGTGGATTTTCACCATTTAATCAAACATTCCTTACAGAATTACTTTTCCACATTCCCAGGCATTCTAGAAAAGCATCCTATGCTTCTAAACACAAAGGAGACTCAACACGGTGAGTAGATATACTACCCGTCGAGTCTTTGCCGCCTATAGAAAGATCATAGACCCATCCTCCATCGAGAGGCTAAACACGGAAAGCACGTGGTATACCCCGCGTGTCTTCGCCTCCTTCGGAAAGAGGGTAAGCAAGACCAGCTGCCTTGAGCAGTGGGGAAAAGTAAAGCAGAAAAACAACCAAACCAAACCACCAACATCAAACCATCACATTCATCTCATACCATCACCCTTGGTGTCCTCCCCGACACCCATATGCATAAACTGATGCATCTCGCCACACTAGGCGTCATCCGCTGCCACAACCACAAGTCTCCATGCCTCCACATATCACAACAGCCATCCAGGCTCACATCACAGCACAAGCAGCAGGAAAAACAAACATCACAAAATGGGCTCTCGGCCCTTTAACAAGGCATTCAGCCTTCAAACACAATGAGCACTCAGAGCTCCAAACCACAAGGCATTCAGCCTTACAAGCAAGCGGGTAACTCAGAACCCTTTTGAAATTCCCACATAATCTGTTTTCTAATCCATATGGAATTGGCAGATTTGTTATTCGTAGGTTCCAATCATGGATACCTAATCAGCAAGCTATCACAATTTAATAACCATGCTTACTTCCCTAATTTGATTATCCTCAAATTAGAACAACTACAACAACGACAATAACCAGATTAATTTACATGCCTCTTTATCTTTAGCCAATTAATTAACAATTAATTCCGACTTTACGTTCATTATCAATTTCTAACATGAACGAACAACAAATCAAATAAAACATAGATATCACTATATCTAGGAAAACATGAGGCAAACCGTTATCATGGTATAAAGCAACAACATGCGATCAACCAATTCTTTTAATCCGATTCAAGTATTTAATTAGGTCAATTTCATTGTGATCCAAAGAGATAAATCATGCTAATTCTACGATTGCACATATACAATTAGAGAAGCCATGAATCCCCTACCTCGAAGAGTTCTTGACATCCTTTATCCACACAACAGGTCACGATCCTCCCCTTGTGACAACTGCATCCACCGAAGGATGCTTATATCGAAGATTGATCAACACGGCTCGGTTGCATCCAACAGATCGGAAATGATCCTAGGAGTAAAGGTTGATTGTGCAACTCCTACGGGAAGGATTGAAAGGTTCTAGCGCCTCTTTGTTGAGAACAAAGGGAAAGAACAAGGGAGAATGATATCTCGTCCCTTTTTAAGATTTAACGAGGTGCCGGTTTAAGATCCGGTTAATTCTCCATTAAAAACGGATCGCATTAACCCATGCGGTTTGACCAAGTAAAACATTCCAAGCCTTGGGAATAATTAATATAGGATTTATGGCATTTGAAACGGCCTTAAGAGCCCTTAAAAATAAGGCTTTAAATGTATTTTACGTCAAAAGAAACGTCAAAAAGGGGCAAAACTCTAGGAGTCTGGAAACACTGTTCACCCACTGTTACTATACACCTACCGATCTGTGCTACCGATCTATGCTACCGATCTGTGCTACCGATCTGTGCTACCGATCTGTGCTACGGATCAGTGCTACCGATCTGTGCTACCGATCTTTGCTACTGATCTGTGCTACCGATCTGTGCTACCGATCAGTGCTACCGATCAGTGCTACCGATCAGTGCTACCGATCAGTGCTACCGATCAGTGCTACCGATATGTGCTACCGATCTGTGCTACCGATCAGTGCTACCGATCAGTGCTACCGATCTTTGCTACCGATCTGTTACTGTTCATAAAACTAGAAACATTGTTCACAGAACTGGAAAATTGGCAAAGTGTTGGGGATAAGTCCTCTTGACCTCCCAGAACACCTCCAACACCAACATTTCACAAAGTAATGGACCGGAGAGGTTCGGGCCATTACATTAGATACCTCTCAAAACATTCTCATCCTCGAGAATTAAAAACCAACCCAGAAGAGAAGAGGGGTCCGAACAACCACCCCATAAGATACCTCTCAGGGAAAAACCACCATGAGTTGTTCAAAAGCTGGAACAAAACTACGACATCCGAGAACAAACAATCCATACCCAAACAATTCAAACATAACATCTCATCAAAGGTACATAAATAAAACATGAAAGTTCTAACCAGAGAGGAAACATCATTACATGAAAGGAGTTAAACATTAAACAACTCTGGGTACTGAGCACGTATCTGTGACTCACGCTCCCAGGTACTCTCCTCCATGCCACCGTGTCGCCACAAGACACGAACTAAGGGGATAGAACGCCCACGCAACACTTTCTCCTTGCGGTCTTGGATCTCCATAGGTCGCTCCTCGAAGGTTGCATCATCGTCAATATCGATCTCTCCCCAATCGATAACATGAGATTCATCATGAAGATAACGACGGAGCTGCGATACATGGAAAACATCATGTATCCGACTCATCTGAGGGGGAAGTGCTACTTGATACGCCACAGCTCCAACACGAGCTAACACCTCGAAAGGCCCAACAAACCGGGGAGAAAGCTTACTTCCACGACCAAACCTTCGCTGCCCACGACGGGGAGTCACCTTTAGAAACACATGATCCCCAACATTAAACTCTAAGGGTCTCCTTCTTTGATCAGCATAAGATTTCTGACGATCTTGTGCTGTCTTCATCCTCTCACGAATCACCCTAACCATCTCTGTTGTATTCTGCACTAGTTCTGGTCCGAGAATTGCTGACTCTCTTACCTCAGTCCAGCACAACGGAGAACGACATGGCCAGCCATACAAGGCTTCAAATGGCGCCATGCCGATGGTAGAGTGAAAACTATTATTGTAAGCGAACTCTACCAAAGGTAAGTGCTTCACCCATGAACCTCCAAAATCAAGAACACAAGAGCGCAACATGTCTTCAAGAGTCTGGATTGTTCGCTCTGTCTGACCATCCATTTGAGGATGAAAAGCAGTGATAAGGCATAGTTGAGAGCCAAAAGCATGCTGGAGACCTCTCCACACCCTAGAGGTAAAACGAGGATCTCGATCAGAAATGATCGTCCTAGGTACTCCGTGAAGCCTCACCACCTCCTCCAGATACTGCCTCGACAAAACCTCCACTAAGATCGACTCCTTGATTGCTATGAAGTGGGCCGATTTAGTTAAACGATCCACTACCAACCATATAGCATCATGTCCTCCTGGAGCTCGAGGTAAACCTGTAACAAAGTCCATTGAGATGTCCTCCCACTTCCACTGAGGAATCTCTAAGTGCTGGAGAAGACCACCAGGAACACGGTGTTCGGCCTTCACCTTCTGGCAGACTAAACATCGAGACACACATTCTTCAACTGTACGCTTCAGCCCAGGCCACCAAAACTGACTCCTCAAGGATCGGTACATCTTCGTCACACCAGGATGTACGGCCAAGGGTGAACTATGGAACTCTCGGAGAACCGTCTCGCGCATCGCCAAGGGAACAAAAAGTCTTCCATGATACAACACTCGGTGTTGTTCATCCTCCGACCAACCATCAGGGGCCTCACCGCATACAACTCTGTCTCTCCAAACTTCCACCTCTAGAACACCCAACTGAGACTCTTCCACCTTCTGCATCAGGGATGACTCCACCGTCATCTGGAAAAGACAGCCTCTACCCCCAACTTCTCCCATATCAAGATTCAAAGATGATGGCTCTTCCATCACTCTCCAAGAATCACCAGATTCACGCACAACATCATTACGTGAATTTCGGCTCAGTGCATCAGCAACAACATTTCCCTTCCCAGGTGTATACGATATTTCAAAGTGGTATTCCTGCAAGAACTCCATCCACCGACGCTGCCTCAAGTTCAAATCCGCTGAGAGAAAACATACCTCAAACTCTTATGATCGGTGAAAACCACAAAGCGCTCGCCAATGAGGTAATGTCTCCACAACTTCAGCGCAAACACCACAGCTGCCAACTCAAGATCATGGGTGGAATAGTTGCATTCATGGGGACGCAACTGCCGAGACCCATAAGAAACAACAGACCTCTGCTGCATGAGAACACATCCTAGCCCCAGATGTGAAGCATCACAGAAAACATCAAACTGGACTCCCTCCGCTGGAAGACAAAGGACTGGAGCACTTACCAACTTCTCCTTTAGATAATCGAAAGCTGCCTGACACTGATCAGTCCATATGAACGCTTGATCCTTCCTGGTCAAAGCTGTCAGAGGAGTCGCAACATGGGAGAAATTAGCCACAAACCTCCTATAATAGCCTGCGAGACCAAGGAAACTTCGCACCTCTGACACGGTATTGGGGGCTGGCCAAGACACCACTGCTTCTATCTTCGAAGGATCCACAGCTACTCCCTGTTGGGACACAACATGTCCCAAGAAACGAACTTCTTGAGCCCAGAACTCACACTTGGACAACTTCCCAAACAACCGATGTTGGCGAAGAACTCCCAAAACGGCTCGTAGATGCTCTGCATGCTCCTCTTCAGATGTGGAGTACACAAGGATGTCGTCGATGAAAACCACAACAAACTTGTCCAGGATTTCATGGAACACAGCATTCATCAACCCCATGAAAACAGCTGGAGCATTTGTCACGCCGAATGGCATTACAACAAACTCATAATGCCCATGACGACAGCGGAAAGCAGTCTTCGGGATATCCTCATCCTTTACACGCATCTGATGATATCCTGACCGCAAGTCTATCTTTGAAAACCAACTTGCACCCTTCAGTTGATCGAATAGGTCATCAATCCGCGCGATAGGATAGCGGTTCTTTATTGTCACTTTGTTTAATCGACGATAATCGACGCATAACCGCAAACTGTCGTCGGCCTTTTTCACAAACAAAACTGGTGCACCCCACGGTGACACACTTGGCCGAACAAAACCACACTGCAACAGACCATCGAGCTGTATACGTAGCTCTCGTAACTCAGAAGGGGCCATCCTATATGGAGACATAGAGATAGGAGACGCTCCTGGCTGTAGCTCGATCCCAAACTCGATCTCTCGTCGAGGGGGTAAGGATACAACCTCTTCTGAAAAGACATCAGGGTACTCCTATACGGCCCTTGGAAATGCCAACTTTTGAACCTCTGAAGAACTCAGCATCATCCCAGCCATCATGGATGATAAGGATGAAACTCGTCTATGACTCATCTGAGGATCTCTCTCACCAACAAACACTACTTCCTCTCCATCTTCATCAAAGAAAACGACCTTCTTCCTGTAGCAATCCACAATAGCCTTCACCGAATACAACCAATCCATGCCGAGGATGACATCATATGGTTGTATTCATAAACATAGGAAATCTCCCCAAGAGCGGTGCTGCCCCAACACTAGCTCACAGTCTCTACATACTTCAAACAAGCTAGCTCGACCTCCAACTGGCGTAGTCAACGCCAAGGGCACTGGAAGCCTCTCTACCTCAAGTCCCAAAGCGTGGACAAGGGCAGGGGATATAAAGGAGTGTGTCGCTCCTGAATCAAACAAGGCATACACCAAGGTAGAAAACAAGCAAAGGGTACCTCGAACGACATCTGGCTCGCCTAGGGCTGGCAACGCTAGAGCATGAAGCTGACCATGACCACCTCCGCGGCCTCTCTGACCCTGATGACGACCACCACCACGGCCACACTCTGCTCTCTGAGGACGGGGAGCGTCATGGGGTTGTCCTCTGCCTGCTCCATCTACCCTCGGGTGATCTAAAGCTGGTGCAACCTGCTGCTGCTGCCTCGGCTGGAACTGCCTCAACGGAGGAACCTGGAGTGGAGCGCCTGGTGCACGATGACTGCTCTGAAAAGTCGGGCACTCCCGCTGTTGATGACCACGACCACCATAAGAAAAACAAGCGCCTGATCCCTTGGCATAGGCCTGAGAGTTTCTGCCTCCGGAGAAACGAGATGGGAAGGGCTGGGACCTACCCCCAGGTGAACGGAAACTCTTCTGCCCTGAAAACCGGGAACCCCGGACCACAGCTCTGCTTCGTGAGGAATCATGACGATTCCCCTCTCGTGACGATCCGGTCCGTGTCAAATTCCTCTCAACCACCTCTGTCCTTGCCAGCACCTCAAGATATGTCTTTAGCATAAATGGGGTGACCTGGCGCTGGATCTCTGGACGCAAAGCCTCCTTGAAATGCCTCGCCTTGGCCTCATCATCTGGTAACAGGTATGAAGCATATCGTAGAAGGTTCCTGAAACGGATTCCAAACTCTCGAACACTGGAGCTCCACTGTCGAAGGGTGAGTAGCTCCTGGCGACTGGACGCCTTCGCAGTCGACAAAAGAAACTCGACTCTAAACCTGTCTCGAAACTCCTCCCATGAGATCGCTGACTCCTCGCGATCCCCGAGGAACAAGAACCACCACTGTCTCGCTGCTCCACGCAGCATCGTCACAACCAAGGACACCAAGTGTTCCTTCCGAGCACGAATCGAACTGAAGCCTATCTTGACCTCCTCCAACCAGTCTTCTGTGAATGCATCTGAAACGGAGCCCTCGTACTTCTGTAGACTCTGGAGCTGAAACTCTCGAAGTGTCTTCCTCCAAGTGTCATCGTCGTCAACCTCTACCCGACGGCGATCTGCTGGAACAGCCTGCTGGGCACCTTCTACGCAAACCTGACGAGGATGTCAACCTGGAGCCATACCTGTAAAATAACAGCCATTAGAGCTCCTAAGCCTGGAATATGGAAGACTCGACATTAATTAATTAATTATTTTGTTTTATTAATTTTTTTTGGTTACCTATCCCAAGGTCTACCCATTCAAACACAAGCGCAAAGGATAATGATGCATGATCCTTTCCTAGGTCTCTACCCTGCAATCGGTATCACTTGTTTAGTAGCCATTGTAAACTTAATGGTCCGTGCAACAGATCATAGGGGGCCCTGAACGCCTATGTCTCTGTCGGTCTCCAGTGTTTACCCCACTTTCTAAACATGAATGACACCGTTGCCCTACCATCCCATGCATCCTCACTTGTGCCTAACTCCAAACTCCATCCTATCCCTCAACCAAACCTCTAATACCACTCTGTCACGACCCCCTCCCCACAAAGTGTACCCCTCCTGGGCCGGCAATGTGAAAAGGGAGATAATGACCCCCGAGTCCCGCCTCCAGTAGGCCCCGGGTTGGCGACTAGCACCGAGGGTATAATAAACATACAAATGGGAGGCATTACCCTCTAAGAGAACACATGCAGAAGAGAGAGATAGAATAGACTCCAACCAACTCCAACTCAGAACTGAGATATAAAAGGAAACCAAGTACATATATGAAATGTCATGCAAAAGTACTACAACTGAAATGGAAAACTAAAAGTACCCAAAAGAAAGTAAAACGGCAGCGACCACAAGCCCGAAAAGCTCCTCCTCCAACCGCAAGCTAGTAGTAACCAGCTTGATCTCCAACCTGCTCCAAGTGACCTGAAAAACAGTTTATATGTACATAGGGTGAGTATAACAGTATACTCAGTAGGATCCTCCCCAAGCCTCTCGTGCAAAAGTAAAGAAAGCATGCTAAAGCCCAGTGAACAACAAGTGAAACTAACTCGTCACCTAAACAGTTATACTATGTTCCCAACCTCACCATGGCTACTCTCACCAAGTAACGCATACAAGAATATAGAATATAGTAAAGAATATCAAGGGTACCCCGCTACTACTTCCCCACTGGTTTGCCGCTTTTCCCCAATGACATACGTCCTGTGCATCTCTCTCCAAAGGCTTGCCCGCAGACACCTGGGCTAAGCTCCACAATCTGCACCTCGTGCACCACATAGGATTGCCCGTAGACACCTGGGCTAAGCACCACACCATCCTCACAACCAAAGTAACCAGGTAGTTTTCGGGAGCCACCATAGCTCGTATAACGTGTATCATACGTCGAGTATTATACCTCAAGCCATCACAGCCCATACGCCGAGTAAGGATCCTCAAGCCATCACAGCCTATACACATTACACCTATAGTATTCCATAGGATACTATATCCAGAATATGTGTGTGTGAAATAACCACAAGCCATTACAGCCCTCTACACACATATATGGGTAAAACTAACCACTGTGCCTACCAGCACAAAGATCTACCAAGAGAAGAGAGCGGGGACAAAGGGGGTAGTCATCCATTCAACCTCCCATCAGAATGTTGGGGAAAAACACCCCCCAGGGCTCAGAATCCCAGGGGTGTCAGTTGCCCTTACCGACAGGGTGGAGTAGCATATAGAAACACAAAAGTACAGAATATATAAGTAACTCACATCCACACTATGGGAATTACCTAGTCTTAGATACAACTGCAGCTAACGTCTCTCAGACTCCAGGCTGCTACTTCAAAGACTAGGTATCCTACAAGCACACAACCATTTGAAGAGCTTTATTAGATTACTCCATTCTCATTTTATCAGTTCCACTGTACGTTAATTAATTCTTTAAACATTAATTAAGAATGAACAATTCCAAATTAAACTGAACTGGCATAACTTTCAAAAACAACTGATCCTTTTTAAGATTCACTTCACCTTTAAATTCCAGTATCTCTATCCCCGTGGATTTTCACCATTTAATCAAACATTCCTTACAGAATTACTTTTCCACATTCCCATGCATTCTAGAAAAGCATCTTATGCTTCTAAACACAAAGGAGGCTCAACACGGTGGGTAGATATACTACCCGTCGAGTCTTTGCCGCCTATAGAAAGAGCATAGACCCATCCTCCATCGAGAGGCTAAACACGGAAAGCACGTGGCATACCCCGCGTGTCTTCGCCTCCTTCGGAAAGAGGGTAAGCAAGACTAGCTGCCTTGATCAGTGGGGAAAAGTAAAGCAGAAAAACAACCAAACCAAACCACCAACATCAAACCATCACATTCATCTCATACCATCACCCTTGGTGTCCTCCCCGACACCCATATGCATAAACCGATGCATCTCGCCACACTAGGCGTCATGTGCTGCCACAACCACAAGTCTCCATGCCTCCACATATCACAACAGCCATCCAGGCTCACATCACAGCACAAGCAGCAGGGAAAACAAACATCACAAAATGGGCTCTCGGCCCTTTAACAAGGCATTCAACCTTCAAACACAATGAGCACTCAGAGCTCCAAACCACAAGGCATTCAGCCTTACAAGCAAGCGGGTAACTCAGAACCCTTTTGAAATTCCCACATAATCTGTTTTCTAATCCATATGGAATTGGCAGATTTGTTATTCGTAGGTTCCAATCATGGATACCTAATCAGCAAGCTATCACAATTTAATAACCATGCTTACTTCCCTAATTTGATTATCCTCAAATTAGAACAACTACAACAACGACAATAACCAGATTAATTTACATGCCTCTTTATCTTTAGCCAATTAATTAACAATTAATTCCGGCTTTACGTTCATTATCAATTTCTAACATGAACGAACAACAAATAAAAGAAAACATAGATATCACTATATCTAGGAAAACATGAGGCAAACCGTTATCACGGTATAAAGCAACAGCATGCAATCAACCAATTCTTTTAATCCGATTCAAGAATTTAATTAGGTCAATTTCATTGTGATCCAAAGAGATAAATCATGCTAATTCTACGATTGCACATATACAATTAGAGAAGCCATGAATCCCCTACCTCGAAGAGTTCTTGACGTCCTTTATCCACACAACAGGTCACGATCCTCCCCTTGTGACAACTGCATCCACCGGAGGATGCTTATATCGAAGATTGATCGACACGGCTCGGTTGCATCCAACAGAGCGGAACTGATCCTAGGAGTAAAGGTTGATTGTGCAACTCCTACGGGAAGGATTGAAAGGTTCTAGCGCCTCTTTGTTGAGAACAAAGGGAAAGAACAAGGGAGAATGGTATCTCGTCCCTTTTTAAGATTTAACGAGGTGCCGGTTTAAGATCCGGTTAATTCTCCATTAAAAACGGATCGCATTAACCCACGCGGTTTGACCAAGTAAAACATTACAAGCCTTGGGAATAATTAATATAGGATTTATGGCATTTAAAATGGCCTTAAGAGCCCTTAAAAATAAGGCTTTAAATGTATTTTACGTCAAAAGAAACGTCAAAAAGGGGCAAAACTATAGGAGTCTGGAAACACTGTTCACCCACTGTTACTGTACACCTACCGATCTGTGCTACCGATCTATGCTACCAATCTGTGCTACCGATCTTTACTACTGATCAGTGTTACCGATCTGTGCTACCGATCTGTGCTACCGATCTGTGCTACCGATCTGTGCTACCGATCAGTGCTACCGATCAGTGCTACCGATCAGTGCTACCGATCAGTGCTACTGATCAGTGCTACCGATCTGTGCTAGCGATCTGTGCTACCGATCTGTGCTACCGATCAGTGCTACCGATCAGTGCTACCGATCAGTGCTACCGATCTATGCTACCGATCTGTTACTGTTCATAAAACTGGAAACACTGTTCACAGAACTGAAAAATTGGCAAAGTGTTGGGGATAAGTCCTCTTGACCTCCCAGAACACCTCCAACACCAACATTTCACAAAGTAATGGACCGGAGAGGTCCGGGCCATTACATTAGATACCTCTCAAAACATTCTCGTCCTCGAGAATTAAAAACCAACCCAGAAGACAAGAGGGGTCCGAACAACCACCCCATAAGATACCTCTCAGGGAAAAACCACCATGAGTTGTTCAAAAGCTAGAACAAAACTACGACATCCGAGAACAAACAATCCATACCCAAACAATTCAAACATAACATCTCATCAAAGGTACATAAATAAAACATGAAAGGTCTAACCAGAGAGGAAACATCATTACATGAAAGGAGTTAAACATTAAACAACTCTGGGTACTGAGCACGTATCTGTGACTCACGCTCCCAGGTACTCTCCTCTATGCCACCGTGTCGCCACAAGACACGAACTAAGGGGATAGAACGCCCATGCAACACTTTCTCCTTGCGGTCTTGGATCTCCACAGGTTGCTCCTCGAAGGTTGCATCATCGTCAATATCGATCTCTCCCCAATCGATAACATGAGATTCATCATGAAGATAACGACGGAGATGTGATACATGGAAAACATCATGTATCCGACTCATCTGAGGGGGAAGTGCTACTTGATACGCCACAGCTCCAACACGAGCTAACACCTCGAAAGGCCCAACAAACCGGGGAGAAAGCTTACTTCCACGACCAAACCTTTGCTTCCCATGACGGGGAGTCACCTTTAGAAACACATGATCCCCAACATTAAACTCTAAGGGTATCCTTCTTTGATCAGCATAAGATTTCTGACGATCTTGTGTTGTCTTCATCCTCTCAAGAATCACCTGAACCATCTCTGTTGTATTCTGCACTAGTTCTGGTCTGAGAATTGCTGACTCTCCGACCCTAGTCCAGCACAACAGAGAACGGAATGGCCGGCCATACAAGGCTTCAAATGGCGCCATGACGATGGTAGAGTGAAAACTATTATTGTAAGCGAACTCTACCAAAGGTAAGTGCTTCACCCATGAACCTCCAAAATCAAGAACACAAGAGCGCAACATGTCTTCAAGAGTCTAGATTGTTCGCTCTGTCTGACCATCTGTTTGAGGATGAAAAGCAGTGTTAAGGCATAGTTGAGAGCCAAAAGCATGCTGGAGACCTCTCCAAACCCTAGAGGTAAAATGAGGATCTCGATCAGAAATGATCGTCCTAGGTACTCCGTGAAGCCTCACCACCTCCTCCAGATACTGCCTCGACAAAACCTCCACTGAGCTCGACTCCTTGATTGCTATGAAGTGGGCCGATTTAGTTAAACGATCCACTACCACCCATATAGCATCATGTCCTCCCGGAGCTCGAGGTAAACCTGTAACAAAGTCCATTGAGATGTCCTCCCACTTCCACTGAGGAATCTCTAAGTGCTGGAGAAGACCACCTGGAACACGGTGTTCGGCCTTCACCTTCTGGCAGACTAAACATCGAGACACACATTCTGCAACTGTACGCTTCAGCCCAGGCCACCAAAACTGACTCCTCAAGGATCGGTACATCTTCGTCACACCAGGATGTACCGCCAAGGGTGAACTATGGAACTCTCGGAGAACCGTCTCGCGCATCGCCAAGGGAACAAAAAGCCTGCCATGATACAACACTCGGTGTTGTTCATCCTCCGACCAACCATCAGGGGCCTCACCACATACAACTCTGTCTCTCCAAACTTCCACCTCTAGATCACCCAACTGAGACTCTTCCACCTTCTGCATCAGGGATGACTGCACCGTCATCTGGAAAATACAGTCTCTACCCCCAACTTCTCCCATATCAAGATTCAAAGATGATAGCTCTTCCATCACTCTCCAAGAATCACCAGATTCACGCACAACATCATTACGTGACTTTCGGCTCAGTGCATCAGCAACAACATTTCCCTTCCCAGGTGTATACGATATTTCAAAGTCGTATTCCTCCAAGAACTCCATCCACCGATGCTACCGCAAGTTCAAATCCCGCTGAGAGAAAACATACCTCAAACTCTTATGATCGGTGAAAACCACAAAGCGCTCACCAATGAGGTAATGTCTCCACAACTTCAGCGCAAACACCACGGCTGCCAACTAAAGATCATGGGTGGCATAGTTGCATTCATGGGGACGCAACTGCCGAGACCCATAAGAAACAACAGACCTCTGCTGCATGAGAACACAGCCTAGCCCCAGATGTGAAGCATCACAGAAAACATCAAACTGGACTCCCTCGGCTGGAAGACAAAGGACTGGAGCACTTACCAACTTCTCCTTTAGATAATCAAAAGCTGCCTGACACTGATCAGTCCATATGAACGCTTGATCCTTCCTGGTCAAAGGTGTCAGAGGAGTCGCAACTCGGGAGAAATTAGCCACAAACCTCCTATAATAGCCTGCGAGACCAAGGAAACTTCGCACCTCTGACACGGTCTTGGGGGCTGGCCAAGACACCACTGCTTCTATCTTCGAAGGATCCACAGCTACTCCCTGTTGGGACACAACATGTCCCAAGAAACGAACTTCTTGAGCCCAGAACTCACACTTGGACAACTTCCCAAACAACCGATGTTGGCGAAGAACTCCCAAAACGGCTCGTAGATGCTCTGCATGCTCCTCTTCAGATGTGGAGTACACAAGGATGTCGTCGATGAAAACCACAACAAACTTGTCCAGGAATTCACGGAACACAGCATTCATCAACCCCATGAAAACAGCTGGAGCATTTGTCACGCCGAATGGCATTACAACAAACTCATAATGCCCATGACGACAGCGGAAAGCAGTCTTCGGGATATCCTCATCCTTTACACGCATCTGATGATATCCTGACCGCAATTCTATCTTTGAAAACCAACTTGCACCCTTCAGTTGATCAAATAGGTCATCAATCCGCGGGATAGGATAGCGGTTCTTTATTGTCACTTTGTTTAATCGACGATAATCGACGCATAACCGCAAACTGTCGTCGGCCTTTTTCACAAACAAAACTGGTGCACCCCACGGTGACACACTTGGCTGAACAAAACCACACTGCAACAGACCATCGAGCTGTATACGTAGCTCTCGTAACTCAGAAGGGGTCATCCTATACGGAGACATAGAGATAGGAGACACTTCTGGCTGTAGCTCGATCCCAAACTCGATCGCTCGTCGAGGGGGTAAGGATACAACCTCTTTTGGAAAGACATCAGGGTACTCCTCTATGACCCTAGGAAACGCCAACTGTTGAACCGCTGAAGAACTCAGCATCATCCCAGCCATCATGGATGATAAGGATGAAACTCGTCTATGACTCATCCGAGGATCTCTCTCACCAACAAACACTACTTCCTCTCCATCTTCATCAAAGAAAACGACCTTCTTCCTGTAGGAATCCACAATAGCCTGCACCGAATACAACCAAACCATGCCGAGGATGACATCATATGGTTGTATTTGTAAACATAGGAAATCTCCCCAAGAGCGGTGCTGCCCCAACACTAGCTCACAGTCTCTACATACTTCAAACAAGCTAGCTCGACCTCCAACTGGCGTAGTCAACGCCAAGGGCACTGGAAGCCTCTCTACCTCAAGTCCCAAAGCGTGGACAAGGGAAGGGGATATAAAGGAGTGTGTCGCTCCTGAATCAAACAAGGCATACACCAAGGTAGAAAACAAGCAAAGGGTACCTCGAACGACATCTGGCTCGCCTGGGGCTGGCAACACTAGAGCATGAAGCTGACCACGACCACCTCCACGGCCTCTCTGACCCCGATGACGACCACCACCACAGCCACGCTCTGCTCTCTGAGGACGGGGAGCGTCATGGGGCTGTCCTCTGCCTGCTCAATCTACCCTCGGGTGATCTAAAGCTGGTGCAACCTGCTGCTGCTGCCTCGGCTGGAACTGCCTCAACGGAGGAACCTGGAGTGGAGCGCCTGGTGCACGATGACTGCTCTGAAAAGTCGAGCACTCCCGCTGCTGATGACCACGACCACCACAAGAAAAACAAGCGCTTGATCCCTTGGCATAGGCCTGAGAGTTGCTGCCTCCGGAGAAACGAGATGGGAAGGGCTGGGACCTACCCCCAGGTGAACAGAAACTCTTCTGTCCTGAAAACCGGGAACCCCGGACCACAGCTCTGCTTCGTGAGGAATCATGACGATTCCCCTCTCGTGACGATCCAGTCCTGGTCAAAGTCCTCTCAACCACCTCTGCCCTTGCCAGCACCACAAGATATGTCTTCAGCATAAATGGGGTGACCTGGCGCTGGATCTCTGGACGCAAAGCCTCCTCGAAATGCCTCTCCATGGCCTCATCATCTGGTAACAGGTCTGAAGCATATCATAGAAGGTTCCTGAAACGGATTCCAAACTCTCGAACACTGGAGCTCCCCTGTCGAAGGGTGAGTAGCTCCTGGCGACTGGACGCCTTCGCAGTCGACGAAAGAAACTCGACTCTAAACCTGTCTCGAAACTCCTCCCATGAGATCGCTGACTCCTCACGATCCCCGAGGAACAAGAACCACCACTGTCTCGCTGCTCCACGCAGCATCGTCACAACCAAGGACACCCAGTGTTCCTTCCGAGCACGAATCGAACTGAAGCCTATCTCGACCTCCGCCAACCAGTCTTCTGTGAATGCATCTGAAATGAAGCCCTCGTACTTCTGTAGACTCTGGCGCTGAAACTCTCGGAGTGTCTTCCTCCAAGTGTCATCGTCGTCAACCTCTACCCGACGGCGATCTGCTGGAACAGCCTGCTGGGCACCTTCTGCGCAAACCTGACGAGGACGTCGACCTGGAGCCATACCTGTAAAATAACAACCGTTAGAACTCCTAAGCCTGGAATATGGAAGACTCAACATTAATTAATTAATTATTTTGTTTTATTAATTTTTTTTTGGTTACCTATCCCAAGGTCTACCCATTCAAACACAAGCGCAAAGGATAATGATGCATGATCCTTTCCTAGGTCTCTACCCTGCAATCGGTATCACTTGTTTAGTAGCCATTGAAAACTTAATGGTCCATGCAACAGATCATAGGGGGCCCTGAACGCCTATGTCTCTGCCGGTCTCCAGTGTTTACCCCACTTGCTAAACATGAATGACACCGTTGCCCTACCATCCCATGCATCCTCACCTGTGCCTAACTCCAAACTCCATCCTATCCCTCAACCAGACCTCTGATACCACTCTGTCATGACCCCCTCCCCACAAAGTGTACCCCTCCTGGGCCGGCAATGTGAAAAGGGAGATAATGACCCCCGAGTCCCGCCTCCAGTAGGCCCCGGGTTGGCGACTAGCACAGGGGGTATAATAAACATACAAATGGGAGGCATTACCCTCTAAGAGAACACATGCAGAAGAGAGAGATAGAATAGACTCCAACCAACTCCAACTCAGAACTGAGATATAAAAGGAAACCAAGTACATATATGAAATGTCATGCAAAAGTACTACAACTGAAATGGAAAACTAAAAGTACCCAAAAGAAAGTAAAACGGCAGCGACCACAAGCCCGGACAGCTTCTCCTCCAACCGCAAGCTAGTAGTAACCATCTTGATCTCCAACCTGATCCAAGTGACCTGAAAACAGTTTATATGTACATAGGGTGAGTATAACAGTATACTCAGTAGGATCCTCCCCAAGCCTCTCGTGCAAAAGTAAAGAAAGCATGCTAAAGCCCAGTGAACAACAAGTGAAACTAACTCGTCACCTAAACAGGTATACTATGTTCTCAACCTCACCATGGATACTCTCACCAAGTAACGCATACAAGAATATAGCATATAGTAAAGAATATAAAGGGTACCCCGCTACTACTTCCCCACTGGTTTGCCGCTTTTCCCCAACGACATACGTCCTGTGCATCTCTCTCCAAAGGCTTGACCGCAGACACCTGGGCTAAGCTCTACAATCTGCACCTCGTGCACCACATAGGCTTGCCCGTAGACACCTGGGCTAAGCACCACACCATCCTCACAACCAAAGTAACCAGGTAGTTTCCGGGAGCCACCATAGCTCGTATAACGTGTATCATACGTCGAGTATTATACCTCAAGCCATCACAGCCCATACGCCGAGTAAGGATCCTCAAGCCATCACAGCCTATACACGTTACACCTATAGTATTCCATAGGATACTATATCCAGAATATATGTGTGTGAAATAACCACAAGCCATTACAGCCCTCTACACACATATATGGGTAAAACTAACCACTGTGCCTACCAGCACAAAGATCTACCAAGAGAAGAGAGCGGGGCCAAAGGGGGTAGTCAGCCATTCAACCTCCCATCAGAATGTTGGGGAAAAACACCCCCCCAGGGCTCAGAATCCCAGGGGTGTCAGTTTCCCTTACCGACCGGGTGGAGTAGCGTATAGAAACACAAAAGTACAGAATATATAAGTAACTCACATCCACACTATGGGCATTACCTAGTCTTAGATACAACTGCATCTAACGTCTCTCAGACTCCAGGCTGCTACTTCAAAGACTAGGTATCCTACAAGCACACAACCATTTGAAGAGCTTTATTAGATTACTCCATTATCATTTTATCAGTTCCACTGTACGTTAATTAATTCTTTAAACATTAATTAAGAATGGACAATTCCACATTAAACTGAACTGGCATCAATTTCAAAAACAACTGCTCCTTTTTAAGATTCACATCACCTTTAAATTCCAGTATCTCCATCCCCGTGGATTTTCACCATTTAATCAAACATTCCTTACAGAATTACTTTTCCACATTCCCAGTCATTCTAGAAAAGCATCCTATGCTTCTAAACACAAAGGAGGCTCAACACGGTGAGTAGATATACTACCCGTCGAGTCTTTTCCACCTATAGAAAGAGCATAGACCCATCCTCCATCGAGAGGCTAAACACGGAAAGCACGTGGCATACCCCGCGTGTCTTCACCTCCTTCGGAAAGAGGGTAAGCAAGACCAGCTGCCTTGAGCAGTGGGGAAAAGTAAAGCAGAAAAACAACCAAACCAAACCACCAACATCAAACCATCACATTCATCTCATACCATCACCCTTGGTGTCCTCCCCGACACCCATATGAATAAACCGATGCATCTCGCCACACTAGGCGTCATCCGCTGTCACAACCACAAGTCTCCATGCCTCCACATATCACAACAGCCATCCAGGCTCACATCACAGCACAAGCAGCAGGAAAAACAAACATCACAAAATGGGCTCTCGGCCCTTTAACAAGGCATTCAGCCTTCAAACACAATGAGCACTCAGAGCTCCAAACCACAAGGCATTCAGCCTTACAAGCAAGCGGGTTACTCAGAACCCTTTTGAAATTCCCACATAATCTGTTTTCTAATCCATATGGAATTGGCAGATTTTTTATTCTTAGGTTCCAATCATGGATACCTAATCAGCAAGCTATCACAATTTAATAACCATGCTTACTTCCCAAATTTGATTATCCTCAAATTAGAACAACTACAACAACGACCATAACCAGATTAATTTACATGCCTCTTTATCTTTAGCCAATTAATTAACAATTAATTCCGGCTTTACGTTCATTATCAATTTCTAACATGAACGAACAACAAATCGAAGAAAACATAGATATCACTATATCTAGGAAAACATGAGGCAAACCGTTATCACGGTATAAAGCAACAGCATGCGATCAACCAATTCTTTTAATCTGATTCAAGTATTTAATTAGGTCAATTTCATTGTGATCCAAAGAGATAAATCATGCTAATTCTACGATTGCACATATACAATTAGAGAAGCTATGAATCCCCTACCTCGAAGAGTTCTTGACGTCCTTTATCCATACAACAGGTCACGATCCTCCCCTTGTGACAACTGCATCCACCGGAGGATGCTTATATCGAAGATTGATCGACACGGCTCGGTTGCATCCAACAGAGCGGAACTGATCCTAGGAGTAAAGGTTGATTGTGCAACTCCTACGGGAAGGATTGAAAGGTTCTAGCGCCTCTTTGTTGAGAACAAAGGGAAAGAACAAGGGAGAATGATATCTCGTCCCTTTTTAAGATTTAACGAGGTGCCGGTTTAAGATCCGGTTAATTCTCCATTAAAAACGGATCGCATTAACCCATACGGTTTGACCAAGTAAAACATTCCAAGCCTTGGGAATAATTAATATAGGATTTATGGAATTTGAAACGGCCTTAAGAGCCCTTAAAAATAAGGCTTTAAATGTATTTTACGTCAAAAAGGGGCAAAACTGTAGGAGTCTGGAAACACTGTTCACTCACTGTTACTGTACACCTACCGATCTGTGCTACCGATCTATGCTACCGATCTGTGCTACCGATCTGTGCTACCGATCTTTGCTACTGATCAGTGCTACTGATCTGTGCTACCGATCTGTGCTACCGATCTGTGCTACCGATCTGTGCTACCGATCAGTGCTACCGATCAGTGCTACCGATCAGTGCTACCGATTAGTGCTACTGATCAGTGCTACCGATCTGTGCTACCGATCTGTGCTACCGATCTGTGCTACCGATCAGTGCTACCGATCAGTGCTACTGATCTGTGCTACCGATCTGTGCTACCGATCTGTTACTGTTCATAAAACTGGAAACACTGTTCACAGAACTGGAAAATTGGCAAAGTGTTGGGGATAAGTCCTCTTGACCTCCCAGAACACCTCCAACACCAACATTTCACAAAGTAATGGACCAGAGAGGTCCGGGCCATTACATTAGATACCTCTCAAAACATTCTCGTCCTCGAGAATTAAAAACCAACCTAGAAGAGAAGAGGGGTCCGAACAACCACCCCCTAAGATACCTCTCAGGGAAAAACCACCATGAGTTGTTCAAAAGCTAGAACAAAACTACGACATCCGAGAACAAACAATCCATACCCAAACAATTCAAACATAACATCTCATCAAAGGTACATAAATAAAACATGAAAGGTCTAACCAGAGAGGAAACATCATTACATGAAAGGAGTTAAACATTAAACAACTCTGGGTACTGAGCACGTATTTGTGACTCACGCTCCCAGGTACTCTCCTCCATGCCACCGTGTCGCCACAAGACACGAACTAAGGGGATAGAACGCCCACGCAACACTTTCTCCTTGCGGTCTTGGATCTCCACAGGTCGCTCCTCAAAGGTTGCATCATCATCAATATCGATCTCTCCCCAATCGATAACATGAGATTCATCATGAAGATAACGACGGAGCTGCGATACATGGAAAACATCATGTATCCGACTCATCTGAGGGGGAAGTTCTACTTGATACGCCACAGCTCCAACACGAGCTAACACCTCGAAAGGCCCAACAAACCGGGGAGAAAGCTTACTTCCACGACCAAACCTTCGCTGCCCACGACGGGGAGTCACCTTTAGAAACACATGATCCCCAACATTAAACTCTAAGGGTCTCCTTCTTTGATCAGCATAAGATTTCTGACGATCTTGTACTGTCTTCATCCTCTCACGAATCACCTGAACCATCTCTGTTGTATTCTGCACTAGTTCTGGTCCGAGAATTGCTAACTCTCCGACCCCAGTCCAGCACAACGGAGAACGGCATGGCCGGCCATATAAGGCTTCAAATGGCACCATGCCGATGGTAGAGTGAAAACTATTATTGTAAGCGAACTCTACCAAAGGTAAGTGCTTCACCCATGAACCTCCAAAATCAAGAACACAAGAGCGCAACATGTCTTCAAGAGTCTGGATTGTTCGCTCTGTCTGAACATCCATTTGAGGATGAAAAGCAGTGCTAAGGCATAGTTGAGAGCCAAAAGCATGCTGGAGACCTCTCCACACCCTAGAGGTAAAACGAGGATCTCGATCAGAAATGATCGTCCTAGGTACTCCGTGAAGCCTCACCACATCCTCCAGATACTGCCTCGACAAAACCTCCACTGAGCTCGACTCCTTGATTGCTATGAAGTGGGCCGACTTAGTTAAACGATCCACTACCACCCATATAGCATCATGTCCTCCCGGAGCTCGAGGTAAACCTGTAAAAAAGTCCATTGAGATGTCCTCCCACTTCCACTGAGGAATATCTAAGTGCTGGAGAAGACCACCAGGAACACGGTGTTCGGCCTTCACCTTCTGGCAGACTAAACATCGAGACACACATTCTTCAACTGTACGCTTCAACCCAGGCCACCAAAACTGACTCCTCAAGGATCGGTACATCTTCGTCACACCAGGATGTACCGCCAAGGGTGAACTATGGAACTCTCGGAGAACCGTCTCGTGCATCGCCAAGGGAACAAAAAGCCTTCCATGATACAACACTCAATGTTGTTCATCCTCCGACCAACCATCAGGGGCCTCACCGCATACAACTCTGTCTCTCCACACTTCCACCTCTAGATCACCCAACTGAGACTCTTCCACCTTCTGCATCAGGGATGACTGCACCGTCATCTGGAAAAGACAGCCTCTACCCCCAACTTCTCCCATATCAAGATTCAAAGATGATAGCTCTTCCATCACTCTCCAAGAATCACCAGATTCATGCACAACATCATTACGTGACTTTCGGCTCAGTGCATCAGCAACAACATTTCCCTTCCCAGGTGTATACGATATTTCAAAGTCGTATTCCTTCAAGAACTCCATCCACCGACGCTGCCGCAAGTTCAAATCCCGCTGAGAGAAAACATACCTCAAACTCTTATGATCGGTGAAAACCACAAAGCGCTCGCCAATGAGGTAATGTCTCCAAAACTTCAGCGCAAACACCAAGGCTGCCAACTCAAGATCATGGGTGGCATAGTTGAATTCATGAGGACGCAACTGCCGAGACCCATAAGAAACAACAGACCTCTGCTGCATGAGAACACAGCCTAGCCCCAGATGTGAAGCATCACAGAAAACATCAAACTGGACTCCCTCCGCTGGAAGACAAAGGACTGGATCACTTACCAACTTCTCCTTTAGATAACCGAAAGCTGCCTGACACTGATCAGTCCATATGAACGCTTGATCCTTCCTGGTCAAAGCTCTTAGAGGAGTCGCAACTCGGGAGAAATTAGCCACAAACCTCCTATAATAGCCTACGAGACCAAGGAAACTTCGTACCTCTGACACGGTCTTGGGGGATGGCCAAGACACCACTGCTTCTATCTTCGAAGGATCCACAGCTACTCCCTGTTGGGACACAACATGTCCCAACAAACGAACTTCTTGAGCCCAGAACTCACACTTGGACAACTTCCCAAACAACCGATGTTGGCGAAGAACTCCCAAAACGGCTCGTAGATGCTCTACATGCTCTTCTTCAGATGTGGAGTACACAAGGATGTCGTCGATGAAAACCACAACAAACTTGTCCAGGAATTCACGGAACACAGCATTCATCAACCCCATGAAAACAGCTGGAGCATTTGTCATGCCGAATGGCATTACAACAAACTCATAATGCCCATGACGACAGCGGAAAGCAGTCTTCAGGATATCCTCATCCTTTACACGCATCTGATGATATCCTGACCGCAAGTCTATCTTTGAAAACCAACTTGCACCCTTCAGTTGATCGAATAGGTCATCAATCCACGGGATAAGATAGAGGTTCTTTATTGTCACTTTTTTTAATCGACGATAATCGATGCATAACCGCAAACTGTCGTCGGCCTTTTTCACAAACAAAATTGGTGCACCCCACGGTGACACACTTGGCCGAACAAAACCACACTGCAACAGACCATCGAGCTGTATACGTAGCTCTCGTAACTCAGAAGGGGCCATCCTATACGGAGACATAGAGATAGGAGACGCTTCTGGCTGTAGCTCGATCCCAAACTCGATCTCTCGTCGAGGGGGTAAGGATACAACCTCTTCTGGAAAGACATCAGGGTACTCCTCTACGACCCTTGGAAACGCCAACTGTTGAACCTCTGAAGAACTCAGCATCATCCCAGCCATCATGGATGATAAGGATGAAACTCGTCTATGACTCATCCGAGGATCTCTCTCACCAACAAACACTACTTCCTCTCCATCTTCATCAAAGAAAACGACCTTATTCCTGTAGCAATCCACAATAGCCTGCACCGAATACAACCAATCCATGCCGAGGATGACATCATATGGTTGTATTCGTAAACATAGGAAATCTCCCCAAGAGCGGTGCTGCCCCAATACTAGCTCACAGTCTCTACATACTTCAAACAAGCTAGCTCGACCTCCAACTGGCGTAGTCAACGCCAAGGGCACTGGAAGCCTCTCTACCTCAAGTCCCAAAGCGTGGACAAGGGTAGGGGATATAAAGAAGTGTGTCGCTCCTGAATCAAACAAGGCATACACCAAGGTAGAAAACAAGCAAAGGGTACCTCGAACGACATCTGGCTCGCCTGGGGCTGGCAATGCTAGAGCATGAAGCTGACCACGACCACCTCCGCGGCCTCTCTGACCCTGATGACGACCACCACCACGGCCACGCTCTGCTCTCTGAGGACGGGGAGCGTCATGGGGCTATCCTCTGCCTGCTCCATCTACCCTCGGGTGATCTAAAGCTGGTGCAACCTGCTGCTGCTGGCTCGGCTGGAACGGCCTCAACGGAGGAACCTGGAGTGGAGCGCCTGGTGCACGATGACTGCTCTGAAAAGTCGGGCACTCCTGCTGCTGATGACCACGACCACCACAAGAAAAACAAGCGCCTAATCCCTTGGCATAGGCCTGAGAGTTGCTGCCTCCGGAGAAACGAGATGGGAAGGGCTGGGACCTACCCCCAGGTGAACGGAAACTCTTCTGTCCTGAAAACCGGGAACCCCAGACCACAGCTCTGCTTCGTGAGGAATCATGATGATTCCCCTCTCGTGACGATCCGGTCCTGGTCAAAGTCCTCTCAACCACCTCTTCCCTTGCCAGCACCTCAAGATATGTCTTCAGCATAAATGGGGTGACCTGGCACTGGATCTCTGGACGCAAAGCCTCCTCGAAATGTCTCGCCCTGGCCTCATCATCTGGTAACAGGTCTGAAGCATATCGTAGAAGGTTCCTGAAACGGATTCCAAACTCTCGAACACTGGAGCTCCTCTGTCGAAGGGTGAGTAGCTCCTGGCGACTGGACGCCTTCGAAGTCGACGAAAGAAACTCGACTCTAAACCTGTCTCGAAACTCCTCCCATGAGATCGCTGACTCCTCACGATCCCCGAGGAACAAGAACCACCACTGTCTCGCTGCTCCACGCAGCATCGTCACAACCAAGGACACCCAGTGTTCCTTCCGAGCACGAATTGAACTGAAGCCTATCTTGACCTCCTCCAACCAGTCTTCTGTGAATGCATCTGAAACGGAGCCCTCGTACTTCTGTAGACTCTGGCGCTGAAACTCTCGGAGTGTCTTCCTCCAAGTGTCATCGTCGTCAACCTCTACCCGACGGCGATCTGCTGGAACAGCCTGCTGGGCACCTTCTATGCAAACCTGACGAGGACGTCGACCTGGAGCCATACCTGTAAAATAACAACCGTTAGAGCTCCTAAGCCTGGAATATGGAAGACTCAACATTAATTAATTAATTATTTTGTTTTATTAATTTTTTTTTGGTTACCTATCCCAAGGTCTACCCATTCAAACACAAGCGCAAAGGATAATGATGCATGATCCTTTCCTAGGTCTCTACCCTGCAATCGGTATCACTTGTTTAGTAGCCATTGTAAACTTAATGGTCCGTGCAACAGATCATAGGGGGCCCTGAACGCCTATGTATCTGCCGGTCTCCAGTGTTTACCCCACTTGCTAAACATAAATGACACCGTTGCCCTACCATCCCATGCATCCTCACCTGTGCCTAACTCCAAACTCCATCCTATCTCTCAACCAGACCTCTGATACCACTCTGTCACGACCCCCTCCCCACAAAGTGTACCCCTCCTGGGCCGGCAATGTGAAAAGGGAGATAATGACCCCCGAGTCCCGCCTCCAGTAGGCCCCGGGTTGGCGACTAGCACCGAGGGTATAATAAACATACAAATGGGAGGCATTACCCTCTAAGAGAACACATGTAGAAGAGAGAGATAGAATAGACTCCAACCAACTCCAACTCAGAACTGAGATATAAAAGGAAACTAAGTACATATATGAAATGTCATGCAAAAGTACTACAACTGAAATGGAAAACTAAAAGTACCCAAAAGAAAGTAAAACGGCAGTGACCACAAGCCCGAATAGCTCCTCCTCCAACCGCAAGATAGTAGTAACCAGCTTGATCTCCAACCTGCTCCAAGTGACCTGAAAAACAGTTTATATGTACATAGGGTGAGTATGACAGTATACTCAGTAGGATCCTCCCCAAGCCTCTCGTGCAAAAGTAAAGAAAGCATGCTAAAGCCCAGTGAACAACAAGTGAAACTAACTCGTCACCTAAACCGGTATACTATGTTCCCAACCTCACCATGGCTACTCTCACCAAGTAACGCATACAAGAATATAGCATATAGTAAAGAATATCAAGGGTACCCTACTACTACTTCCCCACTGGTTTGCCGCTTTGCCCCAACGACATACGTCCTGTGCATCTCTCTCCAAAGGCTTGCCCGCAGACACCTGGGCTAAGCTCCACAATCTGCACCTCGTGCACCACATAAGCTTGCCAGCAGACACCTGGGCTAAGCACCACACCATCCTCACAACCAAAGTAACCAGGTTGTTTCCGGGAGCCACCATAGCTCGTATAACGTGTATCATACGTCGAGTATTATACCTCAAGCCATCACAGCCCATACGCCGAGTAAGGATCCTCAAGCCATCACAGCCTATACACATTACACCTATAGTATTCCATAGGATACTATATCCAGAATATATGTGTGTGAAATAACCACAAGCCATTAGAGCCCTCTACACACATATATGGGTAAAACTAACCATTGTGCCTACCAGCACAAAGATCTACCAAGAGAAGAGAGCGGGGCCAAAGGGGGTAGTCAGTCATTCAACCTCCCATCAGAATGTTGGGGAAAAACACCCCCCCCCCCAGGGCTCAGAATCCCAGGGGTGTCAGTTGCCCTTACCGACAGGGTGGAGTAGCGTATAGAAACACAAAAGTACAGAATATATAAGTAACTCACATCCACACTATGGGCATTACCTAGTCTTAGATACAACTGCAGCTAACGTCTCTCAGACTCCAGGCTGCTACTTCAAAGACTAGGTATCCTACAAGCACACAACCATTTGAAGAGCTTTATTAGATTACTCCATTCTCATTTTATCAGTTCCAATGTACGTTAATTAATTCTTTAAACATTAATTAAGAATGAACAATTCCACATTAAACTGAACTGGCATCACTTTCAAAAACAACTGCTCCTTTTTAAGATTCACATCACCTTTAAATTCCAGTATCTCCATCCCTGTGGATTTTCACCATTTAATCAAACATTCCTTACAGAATTACTTTTCCACATTCCCAGGCATTCTAGAAAAGCATCCTATGCTTCTAAACACAAAGGAGGCTCAACACGGTGAGTAGATATACTACCCGTCGAGTCTTTGCCGCCTATAGAAAGAGCATAGACCCATCCTCCATCGAGAGGCTAAACACGGAAAGCACGTGGCATACCCCGCGTGTCTTTGCCTCCTTCGGAAAGAGGGTAAGCAAGACCAGCTGCCTTGAGCAGTGGGGAAAAGTAAAGCAGAAAAACAACCAAACCAAACCACCAACATCAAACCATCACATTCAACTCATACCATCACCCTTGGTGTCCTCCCTGACACCCATATGCATAAACTGATGCATCTCGCCACACTAGGCGTCATCCGCTGCCACAACCACAAGTCTCCATGCCTCCACATATCACAACAGCCATCCAGGCTCACATCACAGCACAAGCAGCAGGAAAAACAAACATCACAAAATGGGCTCTCGGCCCTTTAACAAGGCATTCAGCCTTCAAACACAATGAGCACTCAGAGCTCCAAACCACAAGGCATTCAGCCTTACAAGCAAGCGGGTAACTCAGAACCCTTTTGAAATTCCCACATAATTTGTTTTCTAATCCATATGGAATTGGCAGATTTGTTATTCGTAGGTTCCAATCATGGATACCTAATCAGCAAGCTATCACAATTTAATAACCATGTTTACTTCCCTAATTTGATTATCCTCAAATTAGAACAACTACAACAATGACAATAACCAGATTAATTTACATGCCTCTTTATCTTTAGCCAATTAATTAACAATTAATTCCGGCTTTACGTTCATTATCAATTTCTAACATGAACGAACAACAAATCAAAGAAAACATAGATATCACTATATCTAGGAAAACATGAGGCAAACCGTTATCACGGTATAAAGCAACAGCATGCGATCAACCAATTCTTTTAATCTGGTTCAAGTATTTAATTAGGTCAATTTCATTGTGATCCAAAGAGATAAATCATGCTAATTCTACGATTGCACATATACAATTAGAGAAGCCATGAATCCCCTACCTCGAAGAGTTCTTGACGTCCTTTATCCACACAACAGGTCACGATCCTCCCCTTGTGACAACTGCATCCACCGGAGGATGCTTATATCGAAGATTGATCGACACGGCTCTGTTGCATCCAACAGAGCGGAACTGATCCTAGGAGTAAAGGTTGATTGTGCAACTCCTACGGGAAGGATTGAAAGGTTCTAGCGCCTCTTTGTTGAGAACAAAGGGAAAGAACAAGGGAGAATGATATCTCGTCCCTTTTTAAGATTTAACGAGGTGCCGGTTTAAGATCCGGTTAATTCTCCATTAAAAACGGATCGCATTAACCCACGCGGTTTGACCAAGTAAAACATTCCAAGCCTTGGGAATAATTAATATAGGATTTATGGCATTTGAAACGGCCTTAAGAGCCCTTAAAAATAAGGCTTTAAATGTATTTTGCGTCAAAAGAAACGTCAAAAAGGGGCAAAACTGTAGGAGTCTGGAAACACTGTTCACCCACTGTTACTGTACACCTACCGATCTGTGCTACCGATTTATGCTACCGATCTGTGCTACCGATCTGTGCTACCGATCTTTGCTACTGATCAGTGCTACCGATCAGTGCTACCGATCAGTGCTACCGATCTGTGCTACTGATCTGTGCTACCGATCTGTTACTGTTCATAAAACTGGAAACACTGTTCACAGAACTGGAAAATTGGCAAAGTGTTGGGGATAAGTCCTCTTGACCTCCCAGAACACCTCCAACACCAACATTTCACAAAGTAATGGACCGGAGAGGTCCGGGCCATTACATGTATTTTTTGGGGTCCTAGAGTATCATCCATGTGTTGATAATTTATAGTATATGAAACATTTTTTAGTGGATAAAGCATTTTATAAGGCATTCAATTCATAATATTCTATAGATTTATATATAATTTTCTACTCCCAAAGATGTTTAAATAAATAAAGGGAAGGCATGTATAATTTTTTTAGACTATGCGTAGGTTTTTTTATCATGTGTAATATCTTTATTAGAATTAAAATATTTGGAAAGGGACCAAAACATTGAAAAATGAATAACATTTTTTATTTTATGTAAGATATTTTTATCATAGAATAACTGGAATACGAAAAATGGAAAATCTTTATTCGCTCTGTAAGTTTCTTAAAACCATGCATAGGTATTTTAGATGCAAGGGTAAGTTTTTCAACTTATTTATTGAGTAAATATCAAAAAACAAAAACACTACTTACTATGTAAAGTTCCATAGTTTGAGAAGAATGTGATATTTTTTGAATGAAAGTATTTGAATAAGACATTTTAATTTAATGATTACATATTATTCTTTAATGTTTCATATATCATGGTTAAGGTTATTATCATGATTCATGGTAGTGGTTTCAATGTTAAATCTTAAAGATGCATTTGTTATGTGCATTGATGAAGAAAGCCATTTTACAAAGCTAATAGTGAAGAGATAAGCTAAACCTGGAATCGGAGGTTAAGATGAATTTTTGTTATGAAGAGAGTTCTAGTCCATAGTGCCACAAGGATTAAAATTTTCATTATTAACCAAAAAATATGATTGATAATGCATACAAACTCGAATAAAAAATCTTATAGATTTTTTGGGATAATTAACACCATATATTTTGTGGGAGATCATGGAAATTATATGGGGTCTAAATAGAAGAGTATTTCTCAGTGTTTTCTTATTTAAATACGGTAAATATCTCATTCGGTATTATAGAATAGGTTAGACTAACATGGTGACAATCTTTTATGAGGGTTATTACTCATTGTGAATAAAAAACAAATTGATCTCATTAAAAAATTAGAACATAATGATCCCAAATATGGAATGAAATTTCTAATATTCAATTTCTACAAGTGGTAAAAATTACTTTTAATATAATTTTTCAAATGTAATAAAAACCTTTTTTAGCAAAATACCCTTTTTAAGCATAAAATAATTTTATAATAAAATAATGTATAATATTGATTATTATGTAATTAATAGAAATATATTCAATCTAATGGAAATTATTTTACTTTTCAACCAAACCAAAATCGAAATCAACCTTGTGAATACTTTATCAGAATCGAAGAACCAAAATTGTTTTAATTTTCATAGAGACATTACATAGATTTCCAAAATGTCAGACATAAACCATCCAACCGCCCGAAAGCCTTAAAATTTTTTATTATGATAAAACCCCCTTTTAAGGAAATAAGGGGAAAACCCACACAGACTTTATAGACATAAGAAAAATCACACCCGAAGGATAAGAAAGTAAAACCAGACTAAAGACATGGATCTGCCCCTCCCTAGCATTTAATCATGATTAAGCTCTCCACCGTTGCAAGGAAAATCGGCAATCAAGTCACATGTGTCAAAGCACATGCCCAATCCGATGATGAATGCCATAACCTTTCAAACAACCAAAATCAAAAAGCTCTACAAAGCTGAAATTCTAGCTCTGAATCCTCCTCTGAGGCATGTTCCATGTAGTCGAATCCGGATGCACCGTCTTCCCACCATCAACATCATTGGTAAAATCACAAAACAAAACTTCAAAAACCCTTACACCATTCATGAGAAATCCTTCAACAAGATTTGACGAACCCTGTCACACTCCACATGACTCCTACCATCATTGTAGTTACTGGAGTGTCCGGAAGACGGTCCAATGAAAGCGAAGCTGATCCATCGTCGCTTGGGACTGGATGGCCTAACACCACACCAAAGTAACCCCTCCAATGAGGGGGTCTGAGCCATTCTGAACCAGAAACACCACTCGAGGCATGGATCCATTCAGATTGGAGCCACATACATACCCTCATCAGATACCGACACAAGCAGAGCACAGATTGTTAGAGAATCCATGGAGTGCCGAACTCAAACCAGCCGTCGTGCATCATTCCAACAAAACCACCATACCAACAGAAACACCATTTCACTGTAAGTAGAAAATACAATAAAACACATAATGAAGACCTGGAGGAGAACCTAAAGAACAACGGAGAGGAAAAAATACCCCCCACCCCCCTCCGCACCACTCTGAGGCCGGACTCGGTCCTAGGACCACCAACGAGACGCGGCAGGACCTTGTTGAGTCCCCAATCAAAGGAATTGGAAACTCGCAAGGTCGGTGTCGAGCCAATAAGAAGCCGATGGCTCATCGGTGCTGATGAATCCGTAAGACACCGCACCTTGCAAGACCAGCGTCGAGCCGAGAATAATCCGAAACCTCGTCCTCACTGAGCTGAGTCGATGGAGACTCTTCTGTCCAGACGAAGCCGAAGACGAAGCCTCACAAGGCCAGCGCCTAGCTAGGCCGAAGCTGAAGCCCCGCCTACGTAGATCAAGATGGAAGACGCCGCACCACGCAAGAAATGCGCCGATCCGAACAGAATCTGAAGCTTCTATCTTCACCGAGCTGAGACACCGGAGCCTCGCCTGTGAAGACCAAGCCGCGCCGACGCCAAGACGAAAGATGCGGATGCCGAAATGCACGAGCTGCGCCGGAGGAGGGGAGGGGAAGAAGTCTGAGCGAAACCCTAGCCCCGCTGGTTGGAGAGGATGTTGCCGCTTAGAGGCCTCCTTTTTTCACCAACATAGCTTTCTAAGTTAAATACTATATTTTTAAATTCATTATATAATTTCTAATGTATATATTTTTTATATTAAAAATGTATCATAAACTTTAAATTTATTCTTATATCATGATAATTTCATAAAAGTAACTATATTTTTAAAATCAATAATTTTCTTTATTTGACCAAAAATCATCATTTTAAAAAGAATATCAAAAATTCAGCATCTACTAATTTTGACATGATGAATTCAAAAATTACATTTATTTCATTAAATTAAAATTATAAAACTCATAAATTTAGCTTTTACATTAATATATAAATTATATAAAAATCTCTTTTATAGAAAAATTACACTATTAAACTTTAAGTATTATTCATGTCAAATTAAAATTATTTTACTGTTAATATATTAGTGCTCGCATTTAAATGTTACATATTATCATAATCATATTTTAAAAGTAACGAGTTTAATTTAATAAGATAAAATACAAAATACTTTAAAAAACAGTTCTTGGAAAAATATCCATTTTAACAATGAATTATTTTAATCATATTATATCAATTATTTAGATTATCATAATTAAATTTCAAAAATAAAAAATATTATAATATAGTATCATAATTTATTATTATCTTTATATTTACTATATGTTTTTTAATATGTCGTGACTTGTTTTATTTATATGATATGTGTAATGTAAGATATGAAACATGGTATTATTTAAAGGAGAATTGTATTTTGAAATAGTAGGGTGTCACATTCTACCCCCTCACAAATCAATTACATACTCACAATTTTCATTTATTATTACCAAAAAAATGATTGTATCATGTTATAATAATAAAATTTTATGTATATTTTATCATGATAATTAATTTCCGAGTCACTACTAGGAAACTGGGTATTTTATAATTGAAAACTTTTAAAACCATGCATGTATCAGTATAGGACTCATAATTGTTAATGGGTTTACAAAATAATACCTTGATACCTAAGTGGTGATTCCTATATAAGACTTAATAAATTCATATTCCTCTTACATGATTTAATAAATTACTTTACCATCGAGATAGAGAATGTGAGAAAATATACTTACTTGATTTATTTTCATATTATAAGCACAATTTTTCCCTTAAGTTGTGTTTCAAGTAGTATTTCTACCTTTGATTCATCTCATAGTCTAAATGATAAGTAACCATGATGAATATTTCTAACCTAAATCACTAAAATTAACTTTTAAGAGATAATAAGATCTAAAAAAGGGATTGTAAGTTGTTCCTCATATCTTTATCCACTTATTAAAAAATAGTTAGAAAAAGTAAAGATAATATATAATTAAATATGAATAATCATTCATATGAATAAATAATAAATTAATCTATAATGCCTCAATAATAACACATCAAGTTCAACATAAATCATTAAAAAAAATTCAAAATATGGTTGACTATATTTGAAACCCAAAATTTTGAATGATTTGACCATAAATTATTCCAAAATCAACTTAATATTTATCTTAAAAAAATAACCACTCAGATTTCACATACCAAAACTATATACCCTAATCATATACTCTTCAAAATATAATAAATATTCTCCCAAGATAATTCCAAATCACCGTGACATAAAATCACAATAAAATAAGATATGATTCTGAATTTTTACTCAACCATTAACTCTCAAATAAAATCATCCACTTACACACTACTAAACATATATTATAATCCCAAATTATGGTAAACATCTCCCTGAATTACTATGTCATAAAATTAAATTCGAATCCTAATGGTTATCAAAACCTTCCCAAATATATAACAACCTACTTTCTCTAAAATTAAATATAATTACCTTAACATAAATTCACATACTAACGCAGTGGTTATCTATAACATCATCTTGTCTCAAAAAATAAATTTTTTCAAAAATAACCACCACATTAAATATCATACAAAACCCAAGGTTTATATTCACCTTAATCATGTATTCTTATAAATGTATTCCAAAATATCTTTAATCCCACTAAAATTGTCACGACCCGCCCTCGGGTCCGTGTCGTGACTACCCCAAGCCCGCCTTCCATAGGCCAGGGGCTGGCGACTAGCACCAAGGCGTAATTCCCGGTAAAAAGGGAAGGCATTGCCTTTGTAAAGTAAACAAACACCACAGAGAAAGCAAGCGGAAAGTAAACACTAAGCAAAAGCAGAGTACAACTGGAAGTGCGGAAAAGTAAAAGGGCCAGTATACAAACCCAAACTGAAAGTAAAGTACAACTCGAAAGGGAAAACAGCAACTGTAAGAAAAAGCCGCTACACCGAGCTGTCCACTGGAGATCCCACCTGAAGGGTGGGTACAAATAACTCCACTGCTCCACGGGTCCCGCCGTCCGCTCCGAACACGTCCCGCCCAGTGGTTCACCTCCAGGTACCGTCCTGCTCTGCAAGCCTCATCCAAGATCAACGTTGTCCGTCGTCTGCAACCAACACAACGTAGTGCGGGCATAGCCCGTGCAGGGGTGAGTATAAGATACTCAGTAGGGACCCCGAGACCCCTGAAGGTCTCTCAAATCCACAAAGGTTAAACCACGAAGAAAGGAACAATCACGAAGTAACAACCGACACTGCTTAGGTATATGCCCATACATATACCTAAGTCATCAATTTCAAATACGCACCAACCTCCGAGCCCAAGTACAACTCAGTCCACACAGGAAAGTAAACGTATTCCACACAGGAAAGCAAAACGTAATCCACACAGGATTTCACAACACAATCCACACAGGAAAGCAAAACGTAATCCACACAGGATTGCACAACACAATCCACACATGAAAGCAATAGGATTCAGCTCACACAGGTATACTTCTTCGATAGACGATAAAGATGATCACTGATCCATCTAAGTCGTCGGACCCACGAAGGATCGATAGGTAACTAACCCCCGCAAAGACCCACACAGGATCGGGCCCACACAGGACCTGTAGGCGCTGGTTCACACAGGACCGCTGAGCGCAAAGACCCACACAGGATCGGGCCCACACAGGACCTGTAGCACTGATCCACATAGGATCGCTGAGCACTGTAGTCGTCATCGTCGAATCCACACAGGATCTCTGTACTGTCATCGTCGCAGTCACAGTAGCAGTAGTAGCAGTAGTAGTCACAGTAACAGTCGCAGCCAGCACTAGGGTTTCCGCACACAGCAAGCTCGTTCGGAGGGTCCGCTCCACGAGCCGAGAGGCTGATACATCAACTGTCACAAAGTCCAGAGTTGATGTATCCAAAAGTTCCGTATCGTCAACAGGAACTCAACGCATCAGACGGCGCGTAGATCGGACGCCCGGTCTGAGAGTTATTGGCATTTTCGTCCCCGGGACCCGGTTGGTTTTTAAGGCAAAACCAACCCGACCGTACTCCACCTGCGTCCAAACCTCGGGTGGAGTATGCCAAAAGATCCGTCTCACTAAGAGGAACACAACAAAGCTGACGGCACGTCGATCGGACGTCCGTAGCTCAAGATATGAGCGTTTCCGCTCCGAAGGCCCGGTTGGTTTCGTGAACGAACCAACCCGGCCGAACTCAAAGTAATCCGAAACCTTGAGTGCGATAAACTGAAACGACCGTCTCGATCCAAGGATCGCATCGCCGCTAACGGTTCGTCAATCCGACACCGTATGAGTGAGATATGACCTATACAAGATCCCATAATAATAATAATAATAATAATATTCGGTGTTTCATTGCCCCGAGCCACGAACTGGAATTTAGTTTCCAAAATTAGACTTGAATCGACCGTATTAATGACAGGATTACATCACCACTGACAGCAAGGCAATCGGACGTCGCACGCATGAGTTATGGCGGGTTGAAGATTTAATAATAATATTAAATCTATTATTTTCGAAGCACTTCGGGTACCCGATCCAAAAACCCGAAAAAGACATCCAATATTGGACTCATAAAATCCGCCTCGGAGTCAGGGTTGCACTGCCGCTGACAGTTCGTGAAACCGAGATCGCACGAAAAAGTTACACACAAATTATGGTTTTAACCACCAAAACTAATAATATTATTATTATATTATTATTATCACTTTTTGTTAAACAAACCTCTAATGAGATTTCACGCACAAAACTAGCGGGTCGCAAGCCTCTTTTCCCCTCCATTCCTTTATTAATAATAATATTATTATTTCCTCATGTCAATTTCTCTTTCCAATCTCATCTTCCCCAATTAGCGCCTCCTGCAGACCCAAGCATCCGTCCTTCATCGGCATGCCCAGAACCGCCACCATCATCTCCGGCTAGCACCGCCACCTGCACCTCCGCTACGCCGCCATACACTTTCCGCTGCACGCCCCTTCAACATGCCGACGCGCAGAACACTGACTTGCGGACGTCCGTCGCAAGTCCCGGCCGACCCTCGCTATCCTTATCACGCGCCTCCGCACCTAGAACCACCCATTGCGGCTTGCTCATGCGGTTGCTCCAAGAATCAATTGTGCATTAGAGTTGTCGGTCGAAATCGTTTGCGCACCAAATTATTATTTGGGTGATGATTGAAGGATAAAATCACCAATAACAATATTGAGGAAATAAACTCAGCCGTGCTTGGATTGGTCAAGATTCATCATCATTTAAATGATGATTGGAAAGGTATAATCGTAATTAATAAATTACGGCTCGTGTGAAAAAAACAATAATCACGAATCAAAGGTAGATAAGAATTAATGATCTAACATTTAATCAGATAAGGTCAAAACCACAATTGACAAGTCTTACATATAAATATACAAAAATCCCCCTACCTCGCAAAGACGTCGCACGTCGTCGAGCCGCGGAATATTGGTGTCGATTCCTTTGACGTCGGAGGAAGTGTCGTCGTGGATGGCGTTCATCGCGGAATCGGAATCCTTCGTCGAAGAAGATGTCGTTCTTCGTCGAGAGGAAAGTCCTCTTCTTCTTCACAAGATTTCTCTCCCAATCTTCTTTAGCACAACCAAAAACCCTCCTCCCCAAAAATAAAATAAAAGGTTACCCCTATTATTTTATTAACACAAGACCCTTCAAATTTCAAAACTCAAAACACTTAATTAATTAATTGAGTTGGTCCAATTAATTAATTAATGAAAGTTTTCAAGAGTTATGAGAGGAAGATGAAAAGGTGTTGGGGGAGTTTAAGAGGAGTTCAAGGGTTTATGGGAAGGTCAATGGGTTATGGTCTCGTGTGGCCCCCACCTTCCCCATATCCACACATGGGTAGTTATGTCTAACCCCTAACTATCCTTTGTAGAAAAAAACTATCAAAGCCAAAAAATAAAATTGTACACAATTTTTTTTATTCTTCACAACAAACCTCAATTTTTAACAACTCCTCCCGAGCAAACGCACCTTCGGAAAAGGTGTTTCTAAGAAATTACCGGCGCTGCGGTTCCATTGGTGCCCTCGGAATTCGATTCCGAGCACCGGTTCAAAAGATAGAAATTCCCGCTCGTTCGTTCACTGAACGTACCCGAGCTAAACTTCGGAAATTGATTCTGGGCACTCCAGGCCTCGGAATCAGGTGCCGTCAGAAACCGCGCTCTTGTAAAATTCCAAAGAAAATTAAGAAAAAAAATTCCCTTGAATTTTACGGGTCTTTACATTACTCCCACCTCAGGGCTTTACGTCCCCGTAAAGATACATCAAAAACTAGGGAAACAAAAGAGGGTACTGAACACGCATCTGAGCCTCCCGCTCCCATGTGCTCTCCTGGAGATTCCCGTACTGCCATCTGATGCGCACAAGAGGAATCGATTGCCCACGCAGGACTCGTTCCTGTCGATCCTCTGTCTCCACCGGGACCTCCGTAAAAGTCGCCCCATCGTCAACGTCAAGCTCCCCATGGTCAATGATGTGCGTCGGGTCGTGCGCGTATCTCCTCAGCTGAGATACGTGGAAGACGTCGTGCACCCGGTGCAACTGAGGTGGCAGAGCCAGGCGATAAGCCACCTTGCCAACCCTGCTGAGGACCTGGATGGGTCCGATGAAGCGCGGAGATAACTTGCTGCCTCGGCCAAATCTCCGAATACCACGTCGAGGTGAGACCCGCAAGAAGTCGTGGTCGCCATCCTCGAACTCTAGTGGCCTCCGCCTCCTGTCAGCATAAGACTTCTGCCGGCTCTGAGCTGTACTCATCCGCCCCTGGATGACCTGGACCATCTCAGGTCCCACAAGAGCTGCAATATTTCTTCTTTGCCGATAAGAGAAATCTGGTCTCATCCCCTGGATGAACCACATTCTTCGCCTAATACAGTCAATCCTAACATGGATGATACTAATCCATACCAAGGATGACGTCGTAAGGCCTCGACGCTACTACTAAGAGATCCAACCGTTACTCTCGCCTCCAAGGGTTGAGTCACACTGTCGGCATCAGTGTGTGGTAACTAGGTCTCCTCCAGTAGATGTCTCACAAGTGAGGGTCAAGTCAACAGCCAAAACTGGAACCTCTTAGTAACATCACGAAAGAGGACAGGAACGAAAATATCACAAAGGTATGCGTCTTTTATTATTTCATCTCATAATACAAGACGCTACACAAAAGCAACAAGGAACCAGAAGTACAAGGATGTATCCACTAGTTCTGCTCCTGTCCATCGGCTCCCAGAGCTCCATGATCGTAAGCTTCAGCTGCCTGAAGCTGTGCTCTCCCCTGAGGTCGGGGTGGACCTCCTGGTGGTGGTGGTGGTGGTAGAGCCTCAAAGCGTCGTCCACCACCTGCTGCTCGACCAGCTCCTCTGCATGGCGGGTCGGGCAGTCACGAGCCATGTGGCCTTGCCGGCCGCATGCATAGCACTGTCTTCCACTCGAAAGACTGGCTCCACGCTGTGTGCCCCGCACTGCTGAGCCAGTGTCCTGAGGTCGTCTGCCTGAAGGTCTGGTCTGCCTGGACCCCTGAGTCATCCATCGACTGCCTGCTGCAGATGACTCTGCCACGTGCCGCCCTGCGGTGGGTCGCTGCGCTGGTGTAGACTCAGCAAGGAAGCTCTCGATCAGAAGGGCCTGCTCCAGTACTCCTGTCTGAGTCGGTATGCTGAGGGAGATCAGTGATGCCCTGATCTCATGTCTCAAACCCTGCTCGAAGGTCCGGGCCCGGAAGAATGGGTCCCGTACCATGTCGGTCGAGTAGCGCGAGAGATCAGTAAATCTCGCCGAGTACTGAGCGACCGTCATGCTGCCCTGCCGCAGCTGAAGAAGCTCCTGGATACGCACCGCACGAAGGGTGGCTGGGACGAACTCCGAGCGGAAGATGTTCTCAAAGTCCGTCTAAAGTAGAGATGCCTCATCGTGCACCTGGAGCATCAAGCTCCACCATCGTCCTGCTGCTGCGTGTAGTAGGCTCGCAGCGAGAATCACCATGAGGTCTGCTGGTGTCCTCACTAGCCTAAACACACGTACCACTGCCTCCAGCCAGTCCTCGGCTGCCTGGGGATCCGTCTCCCCGCGAAACCTGGGTGGTCGCTGGCGCTGAAACTCATGCAGTGCGCTGAGGCGACGTGCATCGTCAGCGGCTGGTGCTGGAAGTATCGGTGGCTCGGCGGGTAGTGCTACCGCCGGTGCCACTACTGACAAAGGGCCCTGCACCGAGGCCTCGTCGCTCGTTGGGCTGTCATCACGCTCGACTCTCGGAACCCTAGCTGGCTGCTGTCGTGGGGACATCCTGAATAGGAAACAGGTGCGCCACGGCCAAACAGTATACCTGGTGAGCTGACACAAAGAAATCACAAAGAAAACTTTGAAACACACACACAATCAATGTTTTCGGGCATTAAGTCGGAAATCAGAAGTCAGGGTCCTGGTGTACGGATACGTCGGCCGCCGCACCAACACTGGACTCCCTGGACTGATAACCACACTCAATACGCTAAACATTATTGCTTCACATAGAAAAGACCAGAGTTCACGGTAGAACCGAACTCCTCTGATACCAATTTGTCACGACCCGCCCTCGGGTCCGTGCCGTGACTACCCCAAGCCCGCCTTCCATAGGCCAGGGGCTGGCGACTAGCACCAAGGCGTAATTCCCAGTAAAAAGGGAAGGCATTGCCTTTGTAAAGTAAATAAACACCACAGAGAAAACAAGCGGAAAGTAAACACTAAGCAAAAGCAGAGTACAACTGGAAGTGCGGAAAAGTAAAAGGGCCAGTATACAAACCCAAACTGAAAGTAAAGTACAACTCGAAAGGGAAAACAGCAACTGTAAGAAAAAGCCGCTACACCGAGCTGTCCACTGGAGATCCCACCTGAAGGGTGGGTACAAATAACTCCACTACTCCACGGGTCCCGCCGTCCGCTCCGAACACGTCCCGCCCAGTGGTTCACCTCCAGGTACCGTCCTGCTCTGCAAGCCTCATCCAAGATCAATGCTGTCCGTCGTCTGCAACCAACACAACGTAGTGCGGGCATAGCCCGTGCAGGGGTGAGTATAAGATACTCAGTAGGGACCCCGAGACCCCTGAAGGTCTCTCAAATCCACAAAGGTTAAACCACGAAGAAAGGAACAATCACGAAGTAACAACCGACACTGCTTAGGTATATGCCCATACATATACCTAAGTCATCAATTTCAAATACGCACCAACCTCCGAGACCAAGTACAACTCAGTCCACACAGGAAAGTAAACGTATTCCACACAGGAAAGAAAAACGTAATCCACACAGGATTGCACAACACAATCCACACAGGAAAGCAAAACGTAATCCACACAGGATTGCACAACACAATCCACACAGGAAAGCAATAGGATTCAGCTCACACAGGTATACTTCTTCGATAGACGATAAAGATGATCACTGATCCATCTAAGTCGTCGGACCCACGAAGGATCGATAGGTAACTAACCCCCGCAAAGACCCACACAGGATCGGGCCCACACAGGACCTGTAGGCACTGGTTCACACAGGACCGCTGAGCGCAAAGACCCACACAGGATCGGACCCACACAGGATCGGGCCCACACAGGACCTGTAGCACTGATCCACGTAGGATCGCTGAGCACTGTAGTCGTCATCGTCGAATCCACACAGGATCTCTGTACTGTCATCGTCGCAGTCACAGTAGCAGTAGTAGCAGTAATAGTCACAGTAACAGTCGCAACCAGCACTAGGGTTTCCGCACACAGCAAGCTCGTTCGGAGGGTCCGCTCCACGAGCCGAGAGGCTGATACATCAACTGTCACAAAGTCCAGAGTTGATGTATCCAAAAGTTCCGTATCGTCAACAGGAACTCAACGCATCAGACGGCGCGTCGATCGGACGCCCGGTCTGAGAGTTATTGGCATTTTCGTCCCCGGGGCCCGGTTGGTTTTTAAGGCAAAACCAACCCGACCGTACTCCACCTGCGTCCAAACCTCGGGTGGAGTATGCCAAAATATCCGTCTCACTAAGAGGAACACAACAAAGCTGACGGCACGTCGATCGGACGTCCGTAGCTCAAGATATGAGCGTTTCCGCTCCGAAGGCCCGGTTGGTTTCGTGAACGAACCAACCCGGCCGAACTCAAAGTAATCCGAAACCTTGAGTGCGATAAACTGAAACGACCGTCTCGATCCAAGGATCGCATCGCCGCTAACGGTTCGTCAATCCGACACCGTATGAGTGAGATATGACCTATACAAGATCCCATAATAATAATAATAATATTATTATTCGGTGTTTCATGGCCCCGAGCCACGAACTGGAATTTAGTTTCCAAAATTAGACTTGAATCGACCGTATTAATGACAGGATTACATCGCCACTGACAGCAAGGCAATCGGACGTCGCACGCATGAGTTATGGCGGGTTGAAGATTTAATAATAATATTAAATCTATTATTTTCGAAGCACTTCGGGTACCCGATCCAAAAACCCGAAAAAGACATCCAATATTGGACTCATAAAATCCGCCTTGGAGTCAGGGTTGCACTGCCACTGACAGTTCGTGAAACCGAGATCGCACGAAAAAGTTACACACAAATTATGGTTTTAACCACCAAAACTAATAATATTATTATTATATTATTATTATCACTTTTTGTTAAACAAACCTCTAATGAGATTTCACGCACAAAACTAGCGGGTCGCAAGCCTCTTTTCCCCTCCATTCCTTTATTAATAATAATATTATTATTTCCTCATGTCAATTTCTCTTTCCAATCTCATCTTCCCCAATTAGCGCCTCCTGCAGACCCAAGCATCCGTCCTTCATCGGCATGCCCAGAACCGCCACCATCATCTCCGGCTAGCACCGCCACCTGCACCTCCGCTACGCCGCCATACACTTTCCGCTGCACGCCCCTTCAACATGCCGACGCGCAGAACACTGACTTGCGGACGTCCGTCGCAAGTCCCGGCTGACCCTCGCTATCCTTATCACGCGCCTCCGCACCTAGAACCACCCATTGCGGCTTGCTCATGCGGTTGCTCCAAGAATCAATTGTGCATTAGAGTTGTCGGTCGAAATCGTTTGCGCACCAAATTATTATTTGGGTGATGATTGAAGGATAAAATCACCAATAACAATATTGAGGAAATAAACTCAGCCGTGCTTGGATTGGTCAAGATTCATCATCATTTAAATGATGATTGGAAACGTATAATCGTAATTAATAAATTACGGCTCGTGTGAAAAAAACAATAATCACGAATCAAAGGTAGATAAGAATTAATGATCTAACATTTAATCAGATAAGGTCAAAACCACAATTGACAAGTCTTACATATAAATATACAAAAATCCCCCTACCTCGCAAAGACGTCGCACGTCGTCGAGCCGCGGAATATTGGTGTCGATTCCTTTGACGTCGGAGGAAGAGTCGTCGTGGATGGCGTTCGTCGCGGAATCGGAATCCTTCGTCGAAGAAGATGTCGTTCTTCGTCGAGAGGAAAGTCCTCTTCTTCTTCACAAGATTTCTCTCCCAATCTTCTTTAGCACAACCAAAAACCCTCCTCCCCAAAAATAAAATAAAAGGTTACCCCTATTATTTTATTAACACAAGACCCTTCAAATTTCAAAACTCAAAACACTTAATTAATTAATTGAGTTGGTCCAATTAATTAATTAATGAAAGTTTTCAAGAGTTATGAGAGGAAGATGAAAAGGTGTTGGGGGAGTTTAAGAGGAGTTCAAGGGTTTATGGGAAGGTCAATGGGTTATGGTCTCATGTGGCCCCCACCTTCCCCATATCCACACATGGGTAGTTATGTCTAACCCCTAACTATCCTTTGTAGAAAAAAACTATCAAAGCCAAAAAATAAAATTGTACACAATTTTTTTTATTCTTCACAACAAACCTCAATTTTTAACAACTCCTCCCGAGCAAACGCACCTTCGGAAAAGGTGTTTCTAAGCAATTACCGGCGCTGCGGTTCCATTGGTGCCCTCGGAATTCGATTCCGAGCACCGGTTCAAAAGATAGAAATTCCCGCTCCTTCGTTCACTGAACGTACCCGAGCTAAACTTCGGAAATTGATTCCGGGCACTCCAGGCCTCGGAATCAGGTGCCGTCAGAAACCGCGCTCTTGTAAAATTCCAAAGAAAATTAAGAAAAAAATTTCCCTTGAATTTTACGGGTCTTTACAAAAATCTAGACGCATGAGACATAAATTGGGTATATATGTATTTGAACTTATAATAAACCTTAAACATATCAACCCATGATGGTATTTATAACTCTTAAATTATCTCTAATTGATAACATCTTAATATATAAATTTGTCTAAACCCTACTATGATACAAACTATAGTTTCCCAGTCCCATACTCCTAGATACAATTCTAACAACATAATATTTATATACTATCATTGATACCATCTCAAGTGACCTAATTTTTACCTTCAATAATTACAAGTTCAAAGAAATGATCGAGTCACTTACATAGAAGAAACATTTTTAGGTTTAGAGCTTTAAAGGAATAATAAAAACATATACTTAACAAGACTCATGAATTTCCTATTCAATGGAAATGTTTCCCATAATACATAGATATCCATATTCTATAATAATTCTTCAATATTTCCCACAAAATTCTCTATACATGATACCCTTCTAGATATACCATTTGCATTAATATAATCCATAGCCTGGGGAAAGGGGAAAATAATAAAGGGTGAGCTCAAATTCTTGTTATGGAAAATTGTTCATCTAAATCTATATTAGAATAACTAAAGAAAGAATAATATGGAAAGAAAAAATGATAATAAAATAATTACATATAAATAATCACATAATCTTGAAATATTACTAGAGATAACAATATAAACAATCACATGGACATCAATAACTGATTTTATAATGATGGAATACATAATTTCAGAAATATTAATCTTATCATTAAGGGCTCTCAACCAATACATCTTACATATCATCAGGGACTCTCAACCAAGACAACTTATATACCTTCAAGGCGTCTCAACTAAACATGGTCCCAATGAGTCACTTACTAAGTTAAATTCATTCATCATATGAAATAAATTAAGAACAATTCAATACCTAATCAAATTTTATTATAAATAAAAATTTATTGTGAAAAACTAGCATAAAATGTCAATATTTCCCAAGTTAATGAAATAACTTTATTAGTAAGTTTCCTTCAACTAATACTATAAATAGAAAAGGTATAATGTTAAAGAAATATTTAATTGATAAATATATCCATGATACAAAATAATTTCTATATAATTTTAAAAGAATAATGGAGAGTGATAGAGAATAAAACTTTATATAAGTAAATGAACTGATAATAATCCTTGTACATGAGGTATGGTAGAAACCATAAATCAATAAATCTTGAAATATGGAAATAAATTAATTATAAATTAAGTCATTATAATAAATTCAAGCATTCTATAAATTAGAGAGTAAAATATAAGAATAACTTTCAAAAGAACATTCTTAAAAATCTTGTAAATTTTATTGTAAAAATAGAGTTAAAAGTGTCTTCCAAAAATATTTTCATGAGATGTCAAGAATAATTTTAAAAATTATTTCTAAATTATTATATTATAATTGAATCTTAAAAATATATTACACTTAAGTAGTGAAATTTATAGTGAAAGAAAAAAAATATACACAAGTGGAATGAAATATATTTTCAAAACTTTTAAAAATGTAATATTCATTTCTTTAAAAAATTTAAATATTAATAGGAATGGATATTAATTTGGAATAAAAATTAAAACATATAATTTAATATAAATAATAAATAATGGTAGTGACTATAAGAAAATCTATTTATGGATAAATTTTTTTTAAAAAATATTTTCATACTTTTGAGAAGAAAGTCAAAAGTTACTTTTCGATAAAGACTGAAATAATTCCTATTAAATTTTTTTAATAGAAATATAAATTTAACATAATTTGGCCATAATAACTCATTAAAGTATGTAAAAATATTATTTAAGTAAACTAAATAATATAGGCATGTAATAAAAGATTCCCAACCAAAAGGGAGAAATTAGGTTGTATTTTCTTATAAACAACCTTTCAGTCAATTTGAGTACCAAAGAGAATAAGAAAACAAATATTAATTAAAATCAAGAAATAAACATAGGGAAAATTTGATGGGGTTTAACATATTAAGGTAATATAATTCCCCTAAATATAATTTAAGTATAAACAATCTTGATTAAACGCGTGGTTAAAATATAAACCAATATGGCTATTATGAGTGGGTTCCCTAAACCCAATTCCTATATGTACATTGATTATTGTACATTTATATAGTTTTTTTTATAAACCTGGATTTTCTATAAGGTTTGGATCCTTTAATATTTTGTATAATTATTTACCTTTCACAAGTTATGGATTCCTAATGAAGTTACAGAAGTTCCATGGGTGTCTGAGGCTTTTTTGGAGATTGGAACCCCAACTAGTGGAAGAAAGATCTGGGTTGATAGGCTAGTAAAAACAATGACGCCCATCCAGAATGGTTTCACATAACCATAAAGGTCATTTCAGAGGGTATATAAGGGAAAAAATACTACCCAAACTATTCACCCATGGCTACACACCTATGCCAAATGTCTGCATTTTTTAGCAGATCCAAATGGCATGGTTGGCAGACGATTTCTTATGACGTGCGACCAAACCATGTGGGTACCCTCCTTAGATGGTGAGATAAGAATAGTTGGTACATGGTTTGTCTATTTGTATGGATGAATTGTGTGATTCCCCTAAATGGCCAGTGTATGGAGCATAGTTATTCATGGTTTGGCCAACCTTATGGCCAACTGTGCGACACATTAATTTTTGGGTAAAAAGACCATTTTTCACTTGCGGTCTTAAAACTTTAAAAACCCTCTTCATTATTATTTCCTCAAGTAGGTGAAAATTTCTAATTCCATTAAGAAATCATCAATATTCCTAATCTAGGCTATTGCATACCTCCTTCATCAAGTGTCTGATCAAAGAATTATTCATCTCATATGATCCCTCTCGGTAAGAGCTCTCTTCTGCTACCTAATTTTCCTCCCTTATCTTTCCTAGTTCTATGCTATTTTGATGTAGGCTCGTATTCCATATATTCAGATCATTGATCAGTTCTTTTATTTTCATTTGATCGAGACCAAACTAAGGGTCGATACTGGATTAACATAATTTTATAGGATCGAGGTTGGTGGTCTATGAATTTTTCCTAAAAGTCTCACTATTTATGAATTTTTGTCGATGTGTGCATACCGATTTCACTGGGCATTGCCCCATAAATTCATATGATTTAATAATAATTTGTATTATCCTATTCTATATCCCTACCTATACATGATTTTTATGTCGTTGGATGTTGTGACCTCAATGTTGTCCACCCCAAGTGGGCTTCTTCCATTATTATGCCTTCTTACCCTTATTATAATTATTTTAAACATTTTTTGGGTGAGATGGATTAACCTTACTAATGGTAAGCCTCTTTTTATTAAAATGAATTATGAATTGATGATGTATTCAACTTTTATATTGTATACAATTATCACTTGAAACTTCAAAGGTAATTGTTTCAATTTAATAAATGGATCTTGAATGATTTATTAGAAATAATATATGTATAGCTATCGCTTAAACATTATAATTATGGTTGAATGGTAATTTGTTACATGATCATACTCACATTTTCATGATTATTAAAAGGTAATGGAATGAACCAACTGAATGATTAATTTATTAAAGTAAAAGAAGGTTTCATGTCCTTTTTTACATTTTCATGTTGATGAAAGGTAACAGAATGAAACAAATAACTTATTAAATGGAATGAGTATTACATAGACTAAATTAAATAATGAAATATATATAAGTTGGATATTTTATATAGAAATTTTCACATTTATAAGGTTTGTTAGAAAATTTCCATCCTTGGATTCCTGAGGGAATGCCTTGAGCACTTAGAGGATACCAGTCCAATTCGTTGATCTGATATCCATAAGAGATACCCACCGCAGAATCTGGTCATTATCTTATTATATGAATGCCTTAGCATAGTACTAATGATTAACCTGGCATATTTTCTGGATATTAGGATTCCTCAGATACACTCCTTGGATCTAGCTTGATTTCTTTAGACAAATGGTTCCATGGATTTACCCCATTGGTTCAAGTCATACTTAGCCTCAGATTACTACAGAAAAGATCAATAGACTCATTTAGACTCATTTATAGTGGAATTACTTGGGAAATCCCCTTATATTACACTCAGACCCTTTATTTCTAGATTTTATGTGTTACTACAATGAGTTGGCTTGACCCTTAAGGTCAGGTATTTCTTGGTCTCTCCTTGGATTCACTTTCATTAATACTATGATCTATTTCAGTGTCATTTACACTTCACATGATTTATCTATATAAACTAAACTTAAATGAAACAATTAAATGATCTCATGTTCAGAGACATTATCAATTAAGGATGAAGTAGTTATGAGTTATTATTTTGGAATATCTTTACTTTTACATATACCGTCACACTACTCTATTTTTATTCACATAATAGATTATATAGATGTCATTGGTGGTGGCCTATTGAGATTTATCTCACACCATATCTAGTATGTCATTAGTAACCGGGAAGATTATATGATCATAGGTATGGAAAAGGGGAATCATCCCACCTTGGACATCTGACTTTATTACTTTATTGCTTATGATGGATCTTGGTAGCAAATGATCGAGTAGAAGATTGGGATGCTTGGATAGTTTCCAGTCTTTATTTGTTCTTTTGTATATCTTAAGTTGTATTGTCTTTTTGCTACCATGTTCACCTATTTTCTTGTTTTTTAGAGACATGTAATGACATCATCATCATCATCTTTTTTATATTTTATTGTTCCAATTTTGAGTTTATTATTATTGATGTATGTTTATGCTTATCTTCCACTACCATTTTTTATTCATTATTATGATTCCAATATTTTTATCCATGTGTTTTAAATATCTATATTCATTGTGATCCACTCTAACATGAGGGCATAGACTCCCCACAGATACACCCTAAGTCATCACTTCTAGTTAGCAGCCTCTAGCATATATGGAGGCACACTTAAGGTCATGTGCCCAACTAGGTTCAGAGAACTTTTTAGTAAAACTCGAGTCGAGATGTCACAAAGTGGTATCAAAGGGGGATTTATTTTCTTTTTCCTTATTGTTTGAAAAATTATAAAAGAAATTAAAAACATGTTTGAACTTGGTCATGAGTTGTTCTTGGGATTAACTAACCCACATTTGGCTTAAATACCAAGTTTCCTAGGAATGGTAAATTTTGGATCTATATTTATTCTTGTTATAGTTAATACCCTTTCACCATTAGGTGAAGCACATGAAATGAGGTATTTTATATACTTTATAGAGATTTTTATTTATCCTTTTATGGAAAGGATCATTGTTGAATGCACCATTATAGGAACCTATAAATGACATGTCATAAAAATTCCATGTCATATAGGTGAATTTCATTGATTATATTTCTAGTGTTTTCGGTGATTGTAGAGTGAGCCTTGCTTATTATATATTCATGTGCTTATATTATCTTCTACAGGGTAAGGGGATTGATCATTCAATGTGTCACCATTAATATAAATAATGTTTTTCTCTATAGGTTGATGGTGACATCTTAAACAGCTAGTTTTTACCCATGTCAGCTATATACCTCTGGTTCTATGAGTTGTGCTTCAGCTTTTGTCACAAGATTACCAATTTCAATTATAATGTGTATGGGCCCTTATGACTTAGAAATGGTAATTAGATGAGTCAATACATCATAATTTATACATGTTACATTCTGATATAGAATTTAAGATAGCTAATTAGAAATTAAATAAGTGTCTCTTTCAGTTATAAAGTGTATGGGGATTTGTTAGCTAGGAATTAAGATCCAATTAATCAAACATTATTATATGTATATAAGTAAATACAAACTCTAAATGTAAATCATGACTTATAAATGAAATTTATTCCCTTAAATGGAGATCTTAGCTTAAATTTAAAGAGTGTTGCTTCCTTAACTTCTAATTGAACCTCCATAAACTGGAACCCTTGTAAATAAAAAAAAGGATCACTTACCAACACTCTTGACCTCTAATCATATATTCATGATAGTATACCATGTGTGGTGATCCTTTTCCTTTTTATCTGATTCCTCTAGTGTTTCTATCTATTTTTTATTCTGATATGAGGTGTGTTCTTGGCATTTACAGATCTATTCCACAATGAAATCCTCTAATAGTACGCCAGGAGGATAACAACAATCATGCTCTAAAGTTTGTGGACTCAGAGCCACTAGTGATCCCTCCAGTATTTCCATGAGAGGAACTGCCTCTTATTCTTGAACTAGGCACTAACTCTCAACTTTAATAGAGTTTCTTATGCCTGATATAGGCTATACAGGGTTCTCCACAACAAGCACCTACTATATCAGATATAACTCATGAGTTTGAACAGTAGAATCCTCCCATATTTTTGGGGGATGGTGGTCCACAAGCTAATAAGTCTTGGATGGAGTTAATTATTTATATCTTAGATAATCTAGAGACGCCTCTAGGGAGGAGGGTCAATATTTTAACTTATATGTTGCATGTTTCAACCAAACAAGGGTGGGATGTGATTACTCAGGCCAGTCATCATCAGGGCATGGTCTTAATGGACTTCTATACTACCTTTTATGATTAATTATTCACTCATACACTGATAGCTAACCGATCCAGTGATTTCATAAACCTAGAGTAGAAGTATATGTTCGTAATTTACTATTCATCATGTTTTACTATGTTGTAACACGTTTCACTACTTTTAGTTAATGATGATTTATCGCAATAGTGGCGTTTCAAGGATGGGATTAAGTATGTGATCTATTCACTGGTGAATGTATTTCACCTATATGATTTTTTAGATCATAAATAAAGATCCTATAACTAATTGAAACCTAATATAAGTCAATAGTACTGGTCATAGAGGTTCATTGATAAGGCATGGTAGTAGTTCCTCATGTAGTAGGAATTGTACCATTAAAGTTTCTATTTAGAGTAGTGGAAGCTAGAGTATACACAATGAAATATCTGTTATATGTCATCAGTTTGGACATCAGAGGAATCTGAAGCCTCAATATGATAGAGTTCCTCTTGAGTGTCATTCTTGAATCTGTATGGGTAATCTTTAGAGAATCTACTAGACCTTTCCACCTTCTTCAAGTGAAAGAGAATCCACACAAGCATTACCTTTAGGGGCAGAATTGGTAACATCACGTCAGGAAGGGAGTTGGAGTAGAATCGGTAGAATAGGTAAAAGAGGAGGTCATAGTCATGGTTTTAATGTACTTTTTTCCATGTAAGAATTTTGAATATTTCTATTAATATTTTCAAATTCAGGTGATGGCATGAGGTTCTGAGGCTCAGTGTGCCTGAAATTAATTTTTGAAACATATTAAATATCACACATGTGTGGTTTTCTAAAAAAGTAGAATAACTCTTAAAAAGAGGCCTAGATTAGAAATATGAGGACACTATTGAGTTCAAAATGTTTTTTTTACCCTAGGTTTGACATAACCTTTTTCGTCATGATGTGTTTATGAAAAAATTATTACGGGCACAATTAATAAAAATAAATATGTTTATTTATTTATTTTATTCCATTGTCACAATGACCTATTACTCTCTATAAATATTATTTTATAACCAATTTTTATTTTCAGCCTCATAACCTTGATAATTTATTTGAGACCTTGGAGGAACATTGGTAGACATCAGGATCATGGATCAATTATCGAAGTACCATAAGGAATTGCAACAATAACATTGCTCTTGGATCTCATCAACGGAAATGATGTGTGGTATTTATTTATCAGCGACTGATCCATATAAAGGGATAACATTTTTTGTGGCTTTATCCCCATTTTATTTATCTATGACAGATGTGAATTAATCATCTAAAAAATTAATTCCCGGATTGGTCGTTTGATTTGGGAAATTCTTTATCTTCCTACAATATTGGGATTCATATTGCTTTAGTTTAATTATTTATCTTTGTTCACCATCCTATGGTAAAGAATTAAGGAAAACATGAACATTAGAAAAAAAATTCCTCATGTTTGTGTTTTTTGTTTTTCTCTCTCCATTCTACCTGTGTTCATTTTTGGTATACTTTTTGACGGGTGATTTGACAATATCTGAGTGTATCGATCATTGTGCGTACATTCTTGGGAAAAACAGATCGCAGTCACAAGTTTGAACATGAATTTTGGAGACACAATGGAGGCATAGTTATTATGATAGAAACCTAGCTTTGGATCAATTATCAATGGTTTCCAATATGTTTTGAGTGGATATCTTCAGCGGTACATTGATTGATATCTATGAGCAATGAGTGGTTTGAATTTGGCCACTGGCGATGATCCCATTTAGTGTTGGTGTGGATGGAAGATTTCCAATGACCTAAGACATATGGTTGATTTATAATTATTTATAATAATAATAACTCGTGATATTTATTCCCACTGGGCCTTCAGGCCATGTATTGAATAAATAAGTCTTGATGGGTGGGTTATTCCTTATGGATGCTATGAACCATATTTTCGGCCTTTGTGTGTGATGTGTGTGTGTTTAGTGTAATTATGCCCCCAAAGCACCTAATATAAATATGTATATATATATTAAGTGAGTTATTATAATAATTATCATTATTATTATTATTATTAAAGAAGATATATGGATGGTAACATATCTTCTATGTTGGGTGCACAAAGGGTGGGGGAGTTCACCAGTGTAACTCTTCCTCTGAATATGGAGTTGAATTAAATATTATTATTATAGATAATAACATTTATTTTAAATTTAAAAAAACATTTGAGAGAGGCAAAGGGGGTGTTGTGCGCATGAACACTACTTGAGGGATAGGGATCATATACAGACTTCCTTTATTTGAAACCCATGGGAAATGGGGAATAACTTGCATATAATATTAATAATTAAAAAGGGCAGTTAATATAAAAAAACAAGAAATAGAAGTGGGGTGCACCAGGTGTTGTAGGAAGAAGAGTGAGGTGTGGAAACCTCTTTTATACATTTATGTATGATTTATAACAATAATAATAATATGATAATTTTTGTTATTATTATTAAAAAATTATTTCAGTTATATCGTTTAACTAAGATGTCATATAGGTGTTCCATCTATGGAAATGTTATCATGATATTGAGATGGATGATTCTAGATTAGTGGTGGATACCTTTCTCCAACTCATTTCTCAGGTCAACAAAGTGGCCAGTAATAATAATAATAATAATAATAATAATAATAATAATAATTTTTTTATTATTATTATTATTATCTACTACTATTATTATTAATGTTTAAAAATCGTGTATCTGATATAACTCCATAATGCAATGTCGAATTGATGTTTTGTCTATGGTATTGTGACCCTGATGTTTAGAATAATTTTTTGAGACCAATATCGATTTTTTAATTTCGTTTCCTATCTAAGGCCCATGAAGCACCGTTCATGCATTATATGGTGAAATTTCACTTTTCACTAGATGTCTGTTTGGGGAAATTGAACTCTCTATCCTCGGTGTTTTTTCACAAGGATCATAACATCGGATCTGTTATGTCATTCATGGTTTTTTGGGGTGACCTGTAAGATGATTTATGTCTATATCACTTTGGACCAACAACAATTATTAGGAATTTTTCAGGATTTTTATAGACCTAGACATGAGAAGCACTAGACTTGTTGATACATTCCATGTACCCTAGGGACATGTCATCTACTCACTTGAGGACAATATGGATTCCTCTTCCTTCTTAGCTTATCTTGTGGGAGATTCTTCAACCAGTATTAGTTGAGTGTGTTCCCTTGATCCATTCCTATGAGGTTTCAGTGTGGTACCTCATTCTATTCATAGAGGGTGACCTATCTATAGATTCCCTATGATCTAGGTAGTAATGTCGAGTTCTCTTATTCAAGAATTAGTTGACTCAGCCCGCTTTGACTACTAACCTAATAGCTTGGAGCAAGTAACCCTCCGAGAGGCCCAAAGCGATCCTCATTTCCCTTCATGTTTCCTTAGATAGTGTTGTCATAATTTGCATGGTCAAAAATCACATGGGATCCAATAATATATATTTTAGGATGTTTTTAGTAAGTTTTGGTTTCCCCCAGTGAGCTCTAGACGTTGACCCCCTACATGTGAATAAATATCCAATCATTCCAATGAGGTATATTCAGATCGAGTGTGTATCTTGACTAAAACCTCTCAGTTTCCTTTGTGTCGATACCTGATGAGTGTGACCTCTAGGATGAGTCTAATTAGTGATGGAACAGCTCATGGAATGTTTTCCCCCAGATGAGCATTATATGGAACCTTTGACCAATAATCCTAGGCTAGAAATGTGGTTGGGATCTTACCTGAGATTGTGTGTCTACTATGAGTATGTCTGGATGTTTTTTTGTATGTAACATATTATGATTGACATATATTTTGATGAGATGAATAATCTTGATGCTTTTTTTAGTGATTTTGGGGTTCCCTACTAGGTATTTTTATACTCACCCCTGCATGGGCTCTTCCCGCACATGTCTTGTCCTATGAAGATGACACATCTTCAAGAAAGTCCTTGGAGGACTATGAGCAGGTGGAGCTTTGTGGTACTAGATAGATTGAGGTGTATACTGATATTGAATTTGAAAATAGTATCTTCCTTCTAAGTAGGTTGTAATTTACTTTCTAGTTTGGGTTGGTCTTGTATTTCACCCCTATTTACACTTTCTAGTTATTTTTCATACTTTAGTTGTGGGATTATAGATTTATGCATTCATTTTTTCACTAGATTTACATTTCAACATTGTGTCGGCCTGGAGATGTGTGTGTGTGCATGTTGTTACTTAAGGTTAATGCCTATCATGTGTGTGATATGCCTTCTAACTGTAATTCACTAGCCACTAGCCTATTGAAGGTGGGCTTGGGGTAGTTTTATTTTAGGCCCCATCGGGGCAGGTTGTGACCATGGTATCCAGAATTATGATTTTCAATGCCAGCAGAGCGGACTGGTATTCCTTATGTAGAATAGGGTTGTTGATCAAGCTAGTTGCATGAATTACAACCAATACCTAAGGATTAGAGTGAAGGGCCATCAATTGTATGAGGTACTATTCTATTAGCCTCTACTTTTGTATCTTCTTTGTTTGATATGGGTGTATTGCAATCCTTTATCTCATTAGTGATCATGGAAAGTCTCAGTTTGGAAATTTATTACTTTTTTAGGGTGATGAAACTGGACACACCATTAGGTGTATAGTTAAAGGCAATACACTAATTTTGGGACTGTCCCCTTGAGGTAGACAGTTACCCCTTCTTATGGAACCTCTTCTTAATTGAGATGACATTCTTCAATTTCATTCTAAGGATGGACTAGATAGTTCCATATCAATTCTATATGGAATGATATCACCTAAGATTATGGTTTACATCACCAGAGGTTGGTAAATGCTTTCACATGGGTGAGTGGAATTTCCATCACAGTAGAGATGTACCAAAACATCATGGCCTAGGTGGAGTGACCTCCTAGGTTTCTATACATTATATGGATGATAAGGGATTATATAAGATTTACTTTCATCTAATAGTGGATCATTTTAGGGATATCTTACCTAATTATTTTTCTATCTTATGTACTATGAGAGATGTATATTTTAAAATTAAACTTGTTTTAGGAGAATCTATTGTATATATTTCTTCATACAGGATTCCTACTACTAAGCTCCAGGATCTCAAGATGTAGTTGGGGGATTTAGAATCAAAGGGTTTTATCCTACCCAGTACTTATTCTAACAGTTCAACCACGATTTTCACCAAGAAGGTGGATGGGAACCTTATGATGTTCAGTGATTATCAATGTTGAACCAGATTAAAATTAAGAATAGATGTCCATTTCCTTGAATAAATGAACTCTTCAAAAAAAATATAAGGTGCTAGAGCGTTTTCAAATATCGACTTGAGATCCGGATATCATCAGGTATGATATAATCCTTCAGATATATCATGTACGGATTCCCAAAGTTGGAATAATTTATATGAGTACCTTGTTATGTCATTCAGTTTAATGAATGCACCTTTCATTTTTATAGCCCTGATGAATAGGGTTTTCCACCCCTACTTGGATTCCATTGTCATTATTTTTTTGGATGACATCTTGTTGTATTATCATACTCAAAAAAACCATCCTACACATCTTGAGATCATTTTTAATACACTAAGGGAGCACCATCTATATGATAAGATCACTAAGTTCCACTTCTTGATTGACAAAGTTCACTTCTAGGGTTACATTCTTTCAGAAATTGGAGTATATGTTGACCCAATGAAGGTGAGTGTCGAGGTTTCCTAGGATCATTCCAAGAATGTGTTTGATATAAAAAGTTTTTTGGGTATATTTGGATATTATAGGCATTTAATATAAGACTTCACACACCTTTCCGCATCACTTACTATTTTTACAAATAAGAGTGTGAAGTTATTATGGTCTAAACCATGTGAGAAGGCCTTTCAAGATCCAAAAGGAAGTTTTACCAAAGTACAAATTCTAATTCTTCTATACCCTAGTAGAATCTATAAAGTTTTCTATGATTCAATAGGAATCAGGTTGGGTGCAGTGCAGATGTAGGAGGATATAGTCATTACATACAATTCTCACCAATTTTTACCTCACGAGCATAATTACCCGATGCATGACCTCGATCTTGTAGTTGTTGTTCATGACTTACACTTCTAGAGACACTGTTTGATGGGAGAGCACTTTTTGGTGTATAAGAACAATAAGAGACACAAATATATATTTACGTAGCATGATGTGAATCATAAATAGTGAAAATGGGTGGAATGCATTTATTTTTTTGGCTTTGATCTTTTCTATATGCATGGAAGGGGAAATGTGTTGGCAGATGTGTTGAGCCAGAAAACACAAGTAGAGGTCGTATAGAAATCCAGTGATGAAAAAAAAATTATGGACCTCTTTTATGATATGCATCTAGAGTTTCATGAGATTCATGAGAAACCTCATCTATTAGCCTTAGAAATTACCTCTTCACTCCTTGATTTGGTGAAGAGAATGAATTTTTCATATCTTGAAGGCTTGGTCCTACGGAAAATAGATTAAGGTTATGACCCACCTCTAGATTTTTCTATTGATGTACATGAGGAATTGATGTGAGAGTTCTATAAATATTAAGGGTTGGTTCATCCAAGAATCTCCAAGATGTATCATGATATGAGACACTGATATCGGTGTCTTGGGATGAAATGTTAGATAGTAGGTTTCATCACTAGGTGTTCCACCTATCAGCAAGTGAATGCATAACACCAGTGGCCTGATAGATTGTTACAGGTGTTACCAGTCCTAAAGTGGAAATGGGAAGTTGTTGCAATAGATTTTTTAGTCATCTTACTGAGGACACCTTGAGGTAGCAACATGATTTGGGTAGTAATTGATTGACTGGAAAAAGTAGAACACTTTATTCCTATTTGGGAGACTTTCTGAGTTGATGATACGGGAAGAATAAATTTCTATGAGATCATACAGCTACATGGGGTCCCTTGTTATATAATTTTAGAAAGGTAATCTCATTTCACATTTAGGTTTGAGTATGGGTTATAGAGATCTATTGGTACACAGGTGCTTCTGAGCACATATTTTTACCCTCTTAACAATGGCTAGTCGTAATGGAAGATATTGAAGTTTTAGGACATGATCCAAGCATGTTTCCTTGATTTAATAAGTTCTTCTGAGAATAATATACCTATCATAAAGTTATCCTGCAATAATATCCTTTAGTAAATGAATCAGGTAGCTCTGTATGAGGCCTTATATGGTAGGTCATTCCATTCACCCCAGTTCTAGTTAGGGGTATGAGAGGTAGTGCTACTAGGTCCTCGTCTCATATAGGAGACTTCAGAGTTGGTATAGGTGATCAAGAAGTGTATTTCTACTGCTCTATAAAGATATAAATATTAATCTGATTGTCATTGATAACCTCAGGAGTTTGATGTTGGGGAACATGTTTTCTTATGGGTGTCACCCAAACTGAGGAATAGATGGATACTGAGGCAAGGGTAGTTGTCACATCATTATGTTGGTTCATATGAGGTCTTAGATAGAGTCAGACCAGTAGCCTATCAGTTTCTTCTAACTAAAAGGTACCAGTCCATGCACAACATCTTTTATGTTTCATAGATTTTCAAATATCATATCAACCTATCTCATACTTTTGATCATAGAGATGTCGAGTTAGATGTTGATGCTTTGTTTGAGGAGTATCCCATTCACATCATTGACTAGTTCACAAAGGCTCTACTAGTATTTCATTTCCCTTTAGTATAGGTTATATGGAAGCATGATCATTTACAGGATGAGACTTTGGGGCTGGAGGCCAACGTACATGCCTAGTGGCTATATGTTTTCTCAGATGAAGATTTTCTACCCATGGAAGGGTAACTTGGGTGTGAGTTTCATTAATGGGGGAAGGATGTAAGAACCTCATATTTATATGATGTGTGTGTCCTTTAATTTTTAGTATAACTATTTATCTTAGGCTGATTATGGATGCCTAATGAAATCACAAAAGTTTTAGGGGTGTTTTAGGATTGTTCAAAGATTATAATCCTGGTCGGTTGACGAATTAACCGGGACACAAAGTTAATAGAAACCATGCATACAAGCCCACACAATTTCCCCAAACCATATAGGGAATTTCATAGGAGATATTAGGGTTCACGATCTACCCTAACTATGTTCCTAAATCCATACAACTATTCCTATTGTTTTTAGTTTTTAATAGAGCCAAATGGAACGGTTGGCACAAGAATTTTCAATTCGTACAGCCAAACCATGCAGGTATCCTCTTTTGATAGTGATATAAGCATGGTTGTAACATGACTTGTCTAACCATGTGGGAAAACCATGTCAGGCCCATCAATGGGAAGTGCATGGAGTATAGTTGGTGCATGGTTTGGCCAATCGTGTGGCCAAACCACATAACCCTTTAATTTTTTGTTTAAAAGGCCATTTTCCCTTGTGTACTAAAAAGATAAACACCCCTATTCATTCTTATTTTCTCTAATAGTTAATCCTTTATCCTTCCATAAACAACTCATTCATCCACCTAAGCTAGGTTTTTTCATAACTCCTTTATCTTTGGTCTAATCGAAGCATTTTTCATCTCATTGGATCCCTCTTAGTAAGATATTTCATATTTTACCTTATATTCCTCATTATTATTATCATCTTCTGTAGTATTTTGATGTAGGTTCATGTTCCCTATTTTCATATCATTGATCTATTCTTCTATTTTATTCCAATCTAGACCAAATAAAGGGAGAATACTGGATGAGAAGAGTGCTATTGGCTTGAGGTAGGTGGTATACGACTTTTCCCTAAAAGTATCTTCATTTATAAATTTTCATATATGTGTACTTGCTAATTTCATTGTTAATTTCCCATTAAATCCATATGCTATAATTATAATCATTATGATCGTATTCGATAGTCCTACCTATACATGATTTATATTCCATTGGAGGTTGTGACCTAAACACTGTCCACCCTAATTAGGGTACTTCCTTAGTTATGCCTTCTTACCCTTATTATAATTATATGATACATTATTATGGTGTGATTTCATGACCCTTCTAATGGTAAGTTCCTTTTATTAAAAATGAATTATGAATTGACAATGTCTAGAACATGTATATTATACACAATTATAACGTTACACTTCAAAGGTAAGTGTTTCAATTTAATAAATGAATCTTAAATGATTAATTGGAAAGTATATATGTATAGTTATTACATGGATAATATTATTATAGTTGAATGGTAATTGGTTTCATGACCATACTAACCTTGTATTGATTATTGAAAGGGAATAGAATGAACCTATTGAATGATTAAGTAATTAAAGTTATGGAATGTTTCATTTCCTTATTTATCTTTTCACATCGATGAAAGGTAATAGAATGAGCCAAATTACTTTTTAAATTGAATTAGTATTACATGGCCTAAATTAAATAATGAAATATGTATAAGTTTCCTATTGTATAAAGACCTTTTTACCTTTATAGGGATGGTAAAACTTGATTCGCCCTTAGATTCCCAAGGTAATTCATTAAGCACTCAAAAGACACCATTCTAATTCATTAATCTGAATTTCATGGGAGATACCCACTATAAAATATAGTCATTATAGTATTACATGAATTCCTCATTGTGGTACTAATGATTCACCTGACATATTTTCCAAATATTAGGATTCCTTATATACACTCCTTGTATCCATATTGATGTCTTTGAACATGCAGTGCCACAGATTCACCCTATTGGGCCCATTCATGACTTGCCTAAGATTACTATAGATGACATCCATGGACTCAATTAGAATATTTTATAGTCGAATTCCTTGGGTAATCCCCTTGTATTACACTTAGACCCTTTATTTCCAAACTATATGAGTTGATAATATGAGTTGTTTGAGCCTTGAGGTCGAGAATGACTTGGTCTCACCTTGGATACTATTTTATTATTAATATGATCTATTTTATTGTTGTTGACACTTCACATGATTTATCTATATAAACTGAACTTAGATGAAATAACTAAATGATCTCATGTTTAGAGACATTACCAGCCAAGTCTGATGTATGTTTGAGTTATTATTTTCTAATTTCTTTACTTTTACAAATACCATCACATTTCTTAGTTTATATTAACAGGTTGGATTGTATAGATTTCAATGGTGGTGGAATACCAATATTTATATCATACACTATCTGGGTCATTGTTGGTACCTAGGCATATTATATGATCATATTTATGGACAATGGGAAGAGTTCGGCCATAGACACAGTACTTTCTTTCTTTCTTTCTTAGAATTCATATTTATAACATATGAATGGGTAGGAGATCAGGATGGTTCGATAGTTTTTGGTCTTCTTTTTATACTTTGTATATATTTTATTTTATTATCTTCTTGCTGCCATGTACACATATTTTCCAATTTTTTAGATACATGGTATTACATCATCATCTTTTGTATATTTTATTGTTCAGATTTTGAGTTCATTGTTTTTTATTGATGTTTATGCTTATCTTCCACTACTAGTTTTATATTCATTATTATGCTTCCTCTATTGTCATCCATCTATTTTTTACATCTATATATATTATTCTCCACTCTGACATGTTGGAATAGTCTCCCTAAGGATATAACCGGGGCCCTCAATACTAGCTGACACCCTCTGGCATATGAGGAGGAACACTTCAGGCCATGTGGAAATCGGGTTTAGAGAACCTTTGAGTAGCACCCGAATCAGGATGTCATAGTTTTAGAAATACATGTTTTTTTTCTTACCATCATATTAATGTTTATTTTTCATATATTATTTTTATTGTAATTTTCTTAGATTATATATTTTTATTAAAAGGCTATAGTTTTATCCAACCATCCTGTGAACCTCAAGATAATATAATGGTAATTTTAAAAAATTATATAGTCTAGATACATCATAATTATATATCTTACTATTAGGTGTCTAAGACTAGTTACCATTTATGTTCCTTGTCATGAAGTTCATATTTGGTGATATTGAGTATATTAGATCATGAGTATTGACCCGCCAACTGAAACACCACATGTTTTAGGTGTCATTAGTTGTTCTTATCAATAAACAAGTGTACTAGTCTCTCAAATTGAGATCATTATCAATGTGCACCAAGAGACTGAATACTTTGATTCAAGGTAAAAAAAGTGATATTGAAGTTGTGGTGAGGTATCTTGAGTTGGGCGTTTCATTAGTGGTATGAAATTCATTAAATGATCAAGATATGATTTTTCATTTATAAGTTGAGGAAGAGATATCTTGTGCCCAGTTGACCGGGATAGTGGTACCTTTATTAAATTCAGGTCCATAGTGATTGATGGTAAGTCTATTTAGTAAGTCCAATGAATAAATAAAGTAATAAATTATTATCACAAAAAGTGTACATCCTTCTTTATGAGATATTGTGAGACAAAGAGATTATATTTCACAAAACATGTTCATAGGAGATTGTCTTAGCTATGAAATTATTTATCTTCTTTAGGGGATATGATGTGTTGTTAGATATTGATCTTCATCTATGGGTATGACTCACTGATATCAATATAAGGTCCAAGAGGTTCATATACTAAGAATATACATAAATTCTATTTATTCATACGAATATTATTTTAGGACAAAGTGGGCCCCACATGCAAGGGATGGTGAAAATCCAAGTGTGAATGATTGTAAGTAAAGAAATTCAATTATATTATAAATTTTTTGAATAATAATGATTGAATTATTTCTCAAGGTATTCAAATGTTGTTTAATTATAAAAGTGAATAGGAGAAAATATAATTGTTTGAATGAACATATACATTCAAGGTTCTATAGATTATTAAGGGAAATTACGAGCCAATTTAATATTTTTAATTTTATCACGTTCCATGTTCATGTCTTAAAAGTGGGTGATAAAATATTCATGACATTTAAGATAAGTTTAATTATATCACAAGTGTGAAAAAGGGTCCAAAATAAAGGTTATAACTTTTCAGGGAGCAAAGTTCAATTTTGGAAATTATAAAAAAAGTATAAAACCTCATCTAGCCTTTTTAATAGAGTGAAACATAATTTTCATGAATTTGAGAGTACTCCCCTAATATCTATAAAATATTTAAAATGAGAATCATAAGGAAGAACAAGTCCAGATTGATCTCTCCTTCTCGATCGAGTCTGTGTTCTTGATGTGATCGAAGGGAGGTCATAAAGATCTTTAACTTCCCACACTAAAATCCTATAATAAAATACTAATAATCAAATATATGTGGTTAATTTTTAGATGATATAGAGGATTACTATATTAAAACATTTGAGACACAATATGATTCCGATGACTGAATAAAATTGGAGATTTCAAACAAAAAAGCTACGGTTTTTAGTTTCATTTGATTTTGTTCTTTGTGATTAAATTGATTACATGTGATCCTTTAAAAAATATGGGAAATGGGTTTTTTGGATTCAGTATTTTTAATATGAATATAAACTTAAAATTTTAAATTATGTATTGTTCATGATTTAGCAGTTACTTGGGTTTTTTCAATAGGTGTCATAGAAAATGGGCAATTATTTAAGTTAAAAACTTCAAAATTTTGATTGAATTTTCTATGATTTTTTGAATAGGGTTTTGATAAGGTCATAGATAAACTGACATTGAATTGATCCTATTTGATATTTTGATGATGTGGATTATCTAATATTGATGTTTTTTAAGAATCAATTGTTATGGTGATTAAATGTATAATTTTTTTCCAATTTTATGGCTACAAGTGCAATGCATTTCTGGATGGAGTTTATTTTCAGCATGCATTGTATTAGTTGAAGATACTGGTGGTTGGAATGGGTACTCTGGTGTGATGATGTATTACTATAAAATACATGAAATTAAAACAAAATTGAACAAAACATATAATTCCTCACCCATTAATTTTGGTGTGGATAGCATGGCCCCTCACCATTTATGGGGAGGGATTAGATAAAATGGAAACCCCATCAATTGGGGTGGTGATAATGTGTGTATATATATATATAATATGGTAATATTATATATATATATTATATATTATATATTATAATGTTATAATATTTTATATATTTTATATATTTTTTGTATATATATACCCCTAAATCGAGTACTCTAACCCAACTCGAGCATGACCAAATTTGTCTTGTTTCAGCCCACCTGAAAAGTCCAGATCATTGAAAGCTATAAATTTTTATCTAGGAATCTTCTTTAGGTACAAATTAGTCTTAAAATTTGTGAAAAAAAATAAGAAATTAATTTTAATTATCTTAAATTTAATTAAATTATTTCAAGTGTCACAGAATGTATTGATAATTAATTAAAATTATTTTAATGAAATTTAAAGCATTAAAACACCCTTGAGTTATATTTTAGAAAAAAAATGTGAAATATAATTTCATGCTGATTGAACATGATATAAGACAATCTTGTTCATGTTTTTTATTATTTATTTAATTGAATTATTTGATTTGAGTTTTAAAATGTAATAATTATTTTCATTCTAATGACCTCTGTATGTTCCTTTCATATTTAATTTGTATAAGGGTATGTATTTTCACATTTAATTGATAAAATTTAATATTGTACTTCAACTTCCCCTCACCTATACGTTAATATACATTATAAATATCAAAGTAGTTCTTGGTGATGCAGTTTTATTTGATAGAAGTTATAAACCAAATAAGTGAAGTGCATTGGAGTTTTTAGTGATACAATTCAAGTCAGGTATTGAACTAATGAATTCCCCTAGGGTCTCAGTTAATTCATTATTTACTCATCGGATAAACCTATATAAAATTTCTCATGATCCTGTCATTATTTATATAATTTATCATATTCATGATTTATTATATTGTGAATGGGTATTTATTACAAGTGATCACATAGTATAATAATAAATAAGAATGAATAGATAAAATAAACATGTGTAGTGAATGCTTTATATTAAAATTATGGTTAAGTTTTGTTTGCGATCACATAGAACAATAATGTTATATATAAAAGGTATTTAATTCACTGTTATAGACTAAAAGATCCTTCAAAACCAATATTAATTCATTAAACACTTTTCATAGCTTGAATTTGGACACAACTGATTGTTCAAGGTTTTCATGATCCATAGTTGATTCTTTTACTACAAAGGAGTTATTATGAGGGTGGTGGGTCAAATTAAATTAATTTTTCATAAAATAAGTAATAATATCTAGCTTGTTTCAACTTTAGAGTAAAATCACTAAGCAATAAAAGATATTCCTTTTCATGAGATGGGAATCCACTCAATAGATCAAGGAATACTGAGTTAATGTGGTTGAACAACCAAAATCCTACCATATATTTTCGGAGTAGTGTTGATTCCACATCTCAGGATATGAATAGAGTTTTAATGATCATTTCCACTATAATATTTAAGAAACTAATTATTCTAAATATAGTAGTTTAGGGCGATTGTAATTTGATTAAATAGAGAGAGACATTTAAAATTTGAAAATTTGAAAATTCCTATTAGAAATAAATTTAAATTACTAATCTATTAAATTTACTTTGTGTAGATAAAATTATCATCACCACCACCAATACAACTTCACTGCATTTAATATTAGATAAATAGAATATCTCAATTTAAAATAACTTCCAAGAGTATAAAGTTGCTTTCACATATTACTATGCTACGAAAGGAAACTTTATATGCTAGAATCACTACTTCCTATTAATCTTACTTGGGGAGAAACCAAGGTTGTAAAGATAAATACAAAAATAATGTGGTTTCTACACTATATTTCCAGTGTGTCATGTTATCATCTATGTCTAGTGAGCTGCATAAAATTAATGAGGACAAATATTTATATAATCTCTTATCTCTTCTCCAATAGTTATACTAGGATAGGTCTCAGTAAGAAAGATATGAGATATCCAATGATTTTTATAGATGAAGGATAGTATAAGTTAATAAAGTAGGACCTCATGTACTCAATATTATTGGTACATTGAGATAAAAGAGACCCTTAGGTTCAAATCGAACCAATATTTAGAAATTGATATCAATATTTCTTCTTTAATGCCTAGACTGTTACCTTTCAACTTTAATTATAAAATTAATAACATGAATAAGACACTCCCAAATTTATTTTCTTTAGTTCACCAAATTTAAAAGAATATGAATAATTTAAACTCTTTTATCATTATGGAGAATAAGATATAGAAATTTAAGGCTAATAGGTCAAAATATAAGTTACAGTAAAAAAACGGATGTATAGCCCCACTAAGAAGTCAAAGATACCAAGGGAGAGAAATGAGTAAGATAAAGTCTACTTTTCATGTGGTAAGAAAGGCCACTGGGAGAATAATTCAAATATGGGAAAAAGAAGTAAGGTGATTCTTTTTCCTTATGTATATTTTTCATTGAATGTAATCTATCTATATCTACAAGTTAAGTATTTGATACTACATGCGGTTCACACATTTAGATTCATGCGGAGGAACCAAGTAGATTAGAGACGATTACAAAATGTGAAGTTGATATATAAGAAGAAAATAGTGTGAGAGTAGTAAAATTAGTAGTGGTATATTTTCATATTAGTTTTCCTAGTCGAATAGTTCTTGTAGTGAATAATTTTTATTATGTACCATCTGTTAGCAGAAATAAAATATCAAGGTAGAGTTTAGACACTATGATATTATATTTCAAGTTTGGTAATAAATGGAATCTTATTTATAAAGACAACATATTTTATAGTATAACACATCTTAACAATGGATTGTATATACTTGAACTAGAAAATATGATTTTGGAAATCAATGAAAAATACAATGATAATGAATCATATCCTACCTATCTGTGGTACTTCAGACTAGGTTATGTAAATGAAAAGTTTTTAAGAAAACTATATAAATAAGGGTATTTAGAAAATATTGAGTTAAATCCATTGGATTTTTTTCCATGATTTTAAACATGGTAAAATGACTAAAGCACCTTTCAGTGGGAAAGTAGAAAGATCAATAGACATATTGTAGTTTATTCATAATGATTTATGTGGAAAATTTTTATTAGAAGAAAAGGGGTAGTTTTTCTTAGTTTGTTACTTTTACAGATGACTATATTATATGTGGATATATATATACATAATTTTTTATAAGTCAAATTCCTTTAAATATGTTTAAGGAATATAAAAACAAAGTATAGAATCATCTTGGTAAAAATATTAAGAATATCTACTAAGAATGTATTAGGGAATATCTAAACCAAGAATTTATTGACCACTTAAGGAGTGTGGGTAGTATCTAACCTCCATACTCCATGTACACATTAGTAGAATGGTGTTAGTGAAAGGAGTCATCAGACCCTTCATGACATGGTTGGATTGATGATGATTCATGAAACTCTTCCATTATCCTTTTAGGGATATGCATTATAGGAATCATCATATGCATTAAAATTAGTACCAACTAAAGTTTAAAATTGGATTATTTATGATTTATTTTATGGAAAGAAACCTGATATGTTTCATATATGTGTATAGAGATGTGAGGTTTTTTTCAAGACTATACCTAATGAAAAACTAGAATCTTGAAGCATGAAGTGCATATTTATGGGTTATCCTAATGAAACTAAAGGATATAAAATACATTGAACTTAATATTGAAAATTTAGTATAAAAATAAATACCATATTTATATAAATAGAACACCTTTATGATGAAAATAGTGGGACTAGTTTTACTTTGACGAAGATGATGATTCAGGTGAAGAAGAGTTTGTATGGGAAAAATATCTACAATAGGTAGTAGGAGACAAATATGAACCAAAGACACAAGTACTATGTTGTTCAACTAGAGAGGGTTGAGAAACATAGATATATGCTTTTCATATCACTAAGCCAAGATACATGATACTTCTTGAGGATAATTAATCTATAAATTACAAGGAAGTAGTAGAAGGTAAGTTTGTTTCAAAATGGTGAAAAGTTTTACATATTAGGATAGAGTTTTTGTACCAAAATCATGTTTTGATTTTGGTATATCCTCTAGTTGATGTAAAACATATTGGGTGAAAATGGGTCTTCAAGAAAAATTTGTACATGGAAGTTCAAGTAAGTGCCTTTAAAGAATGTCCCATTGAAAAAGGTTTCATGAAACTTCAAGGCATAGACAATGATGAAATCTTCTCACTATTTGTAATTCTAAAATCCATTATAATATTACTTGAAATAGTATACTTATATGATTATGAAATTTAGAAAATTGATTTCAAAAATAATTTTCTATATAGAAAGTTGGTGAATATGTCTATATGACAAAGAGTGAGGGGTTCATTATATCAAAGAGTTCCAATAAAGTATACAAGCTAAAAAGATCCATTTAATTACTGAATTAGGCATCATGATCATGGAATGTTCATTTTTATAATTATATAAAATAATTTGGTTTCATTAGGAACAACAGAGAACAATGTGTTTATATATATTTTAGTGTGATTTCCATCGTTTTCTTAGTATTATATATTGATAAAATATTAGTAATATAAAATGAAGTAAGATTCATAAAGTCAGTGAAGACTTGGTTAAATTAATGATTATACATGAAAGAATTAGTTGAATTATCCTATATTCTTAGGATCAAGATCTATTGAGACATATCTCATAGGATAATTGGTCTAAGTAAAAGTATATATATTGAAAAGGTACTCAAAATGTGCAATATGGAAAAACTCAAATAGATGATTATTATATATGTCACATGGTATCAATGTCTTTGCAAAAATGTGTCCATAAACATTAGAGGATATTAAAAGGATGATTACAATACCATATTCTTTGTAAATGGTTTCTATTTTTTTCAGGTTATATAATAGGTTTGATGTTTCCTTTTCATTAATCACGGAGGGAAGATATAAATCCACTCTAGGAGAGCTATATTGGGCATCTATAAAAACTATCCTAAAGTAATATAGATGAAAAAGGGTATATTCTCAGTATATAAAGGAGACAAAGAAATGGATACACTGATGCTAGCTTCTATACAGATCATGATGATCAAAAATTACAACCAAGCTGTGTCTTTTTCTTGAATGGTTTTGCAGTGAGCTGGAGAAGCTCAAAGCAGTCTGTGGTCATATAATCCTTAATAGAATTTGAGTATATATAATCTTTTGATATATCTAATGAATTATTTTGGATATGAATATTTGTTTCTAATCTTTTCATTGTACCTATAAGTAAAACCACTATTATAGTATATTGTAATAATACTATGGAAGTGGTGTTTTCCAAGGAGCCTAGGTAACACCAGAGGATAAAGCATATACTTCATACATTTAATATCTTAAGATATTTTACTCATATGAGTGAATTAATTGTTATAATAGTATCCACCGAGGATAACATGGTGTATCCTCTGACTAAATACATATCTCAAATAAAAGAATGATACTCTTATGTGAGCTAGTGGGTTAAAAGTTTGTTATAATTGCATCTAGTGAATGTGGAAGTATTCTGAATGGGTTCCCTTAACCAAAATCTTATATAAACTTTAATTACAATTACATGTACATTTTTATATATACATTTTTTTCTATTACCATATACATGTACAATTTTTATGTTAATGTTCTTATATTACTTGTCATATCAATAGGTTATAACGATACCTATCTATAATGAGAACCTCAAGATACTATGATAGTAATCTTAAACATGTATCCTATGGTCTATATACATCATAACTATTAGATACATCTGATGTCTAAATATAAGTTTCTAGGTGATTATATTTTTTGACACTTCTTCTCATGAAGTTCACACTTGGTGATCTCAAGTAGATTAGATCATTAAGACTTACACTCTAATTGGAACACCACATTCTTTAAGTGATATTATCTATAACAATCTATGAAAATGTTTTTTGGTGTCTATAATTGAGATCATTATCAATTTTTACCAATTGATCATTTAATTTAAAGAAATAAAAAAACTATAACATTGAATTGATGGCTAGGTATCTTTTATTGAATGCATCGTTAGTGGTATTCCATTGGTTGAATGATCAAGAGAGAATTTTTCAATTACAATTTGAGGAATATATATCTCAGAAAAAATTTACCAGGATGGTAGAACCTTTTATAAAATAAATTTCGATGGTGATTGAAATTATTTCCTTCTACTGAGGTTAACGAATAAATATGTAATAAAGTATGATGATAGAAAATTTTCATCATACTTTATGAGATATCACTAGACAATGAGATTATATGAAAGAGTTTGTTCATTAGAGATTATCACATCTATAATATTCGTTATCTCCTAAGGTTCTATGATGTGTCTCATGATACGACTCTTGGTCTTTGATTAAGATTCATTACTATCAAGATAAGGTCCTAGATGGTCACACACTTTTTGAATCTAAAAGTTCCACCTATTTGGATTAACAGTATTTTAGAATGACATGGGTCCCACATACATGGGTCAGTTAATGTACAAGTTTAAAAGATATAAATTAAACCAATTTAATTACATTATTAAATTATATAATAGTAATGATTGAATTTATTTCTGAATTTATTTACAAGTTGTTTAATTACAAATTTTAATGCGAGAAAATATAATTTTTCAAAAAATATATTACATTCAAGGTTTGTTAAATTATTAAGGGAGATTAAGAGTTTATTTAAAAGTGTTAATTTTATCATGTGACCTGTTAAAGTGTTATAAGTGTATGATAAAATATTTATGACATTAATGACAAGTTTATTTAAGTCATAAGTGTGCAAAATGGTGTAGAATAAAGGTTATAAGTTTCCAACGACCAAAGTTCAATTTTAGAAAGTATAACCTAGGTAGTAAATATCATTTTAGCCTCTTGAATAGGTTGAAATGACATTTTCATGAATTTTATAGCTCTACCCTCCTATCCATTAGTCTTTAGAGTGAGAAACAGAAGTAATAACAAGGTCGGATCGCTCCCGCTTTCTTGATCAACTCTACATTCTTCCCGTGATTTAAGGGACATTATAATGATATTATATTTATCATTTTAGAACCTGGGAATCAGTACTCAAAAACCCATGTGATAAGATAAGTGTGTTTAAGATATTTAGGATTCCCAGCTTGGTACCTTTGATCCATGGTATGTCGATGGTGATTAAATCAAATCATTGATTTCAAATGAACAAGGTACTATTTTTGGTTTTGGTTGATTTAGTAATTCTTGATGAAATTTAATTTCACATGATTCTTTGAGAAATATGGGAAATTGGTTTTTTGGATTCAGTTTTTTTAACATGAATTTTAACCCAAAATTTTAAATTAATTATTTTTCACACTTTTGCAGTGCCCTGGGTTCCTTCAACGGCTTGAGTAACTTTAAAATCAAAGTCTATTGAAAATTAAAACATTATATGGTTCTAGAATTACCACGAATTATATAAAATATTATGTCAAAATATATTTATTTTTTATTAAATGAACTATATAAAATAAAATATTATGTGTAATATGAAACATATGTCAAGGAATCAAAATTGAGACCAAAACCCCTTGACAAAATTTTTAACACTAGAATCAAAATATCATGAAAGAGATAACTCGAAATGGAATTTTAATTAAAATGATTGAAAAGTAGATATTGATAGAATATTTCAAATAATAGGAATATAAAACATGTAATGGAGGTAGGTGTGAAATTCAAAACATGTCTTGAAGAAGTAAATTTGATATTAGAAACACATACCTTATATTCCCTCTTAGTTGAATGTGTTCCAACCTCTTCATCCTTGGATATCTTCCATTGGATTACACCTTAATCCTTTTTTTATTAGTATTTTGGTGACACCAAGTCCTCTAGTATGTGGATAAGGGTGTTGGTGATGGTATTTGGTAAGATCATGGTTGATCTAAGAGAAATTTGGGTGTTTGTATAAGTCAGGATAGGATGATCTCATTTATAAGTGAGGGGGGTGAAACCTTTGTAAATATTAAGATAATTAAAATATAATAATTTTTTTATAGAAGTTGGCCCTAATTTAATCTAATTTTGAATAAAAGATCATTTAAGGATTAAATTCACTCAACTAATCATATTTACACAACTTTTATATATTTTCATGGCCTTGTCTTTTAGTCTAATCCCCTCATTAACCTTTTAAACATTTATTATGGTGAAAAAATGTTACCATGGTAACTATTCATTGTAAAAAATATAATTAAACTCATTAAAAAATATAAACATACTGCTCCAAAAAATATAATCAATTTTAAAATATTTAATTTCTATAATTGGTAAAACTTACGTTTAATATAAATTCAAAAAACACAAAGAAATTTATTTTTAGAAAAATGGTCATTTAAGCCTAAAAATTATTTTATGAAAAAATCATTGATAATGTTGATTACCATGGAATTAATTGGATTATTTTTAATAAAATTGAGGTTCATTAACTTTTAAACTAAACCAAAACTGAAATGAACCTCATGAAAACTTGATTAAAAGAGAATAACCAAAACAGTTTTTATTTTAATGAAAATATTACTTATATTTCCATAATGTAAAACATAGAATTATAAGTTTAAAATTTTATTTTTAAATGAATTATATTAATTATAATATATATAATTTCTCTAGGAAAAATGTTTCATAAACTTTTATTTCATTATTATATCATGATAATTTCATATAAATGATGGTATTTTTAAAATCAATATTTTTCACAATTTAGCTAAAAATTAATATTTTTTTAAAAGGCCAAAAATTAAACATGACATAATTTTTAAATAATTGATTAAAAAATGGATTTAATTTAATCAAATTCAAATTATAAAATTCCTAAATTTAGCTTCTGCATGAAAATACAAAATATATAAAAACCTCTTTTATTTAAAATGACCATTTAAAAATTTATGTGATCATTAAATCCATATCAAATTAATTGAGTGTTATATATTTTTTCACATTCTGAAATAATAAATATTATCATAATCATATTTTAAAAGTGATTAATTTAATTTAATAAGATAAAATACACAATAATATAAAAAACATCTTTGAAGAATAACCCTTCTAATATTAAATAATTTTAATCATATCATATTAATTAATCATTTTTAAATCATTAAATTTCTTCCTCAAAAACAAAGTAATATAGTTTAATTATTGAAATTAATTACTATATTTATTTTAACTAAATATTTATTACAATATTTCTTAACTTGATTTAGTTTAGTGTTTCCTATAATTTATGTTATTTAATATAGTAATATTTAAAATACAATTACACTTTGAAATATCATGGTGTTATAATTGATATGTTCATGATGATTAAGAATTTTATCTTATCTTAATATTTCCTTTATTCTTTACATTTTTGGTCCTTGGTTTTAATGTTTCATAATTTAATCCAAGACCAATTTTACCCACATAATTAGCTATTTTATTTCTCAAAAATTTCTCAAAACATTGCATACCACTTACATTAATTACCTTTAATAGATCATCCATGAAACTTTGAAAATTGTCGATTCTTCCTTGAGATATATAATTATAATTGATAATTAAAATTCGTTCTCAATGATACAAATTACACTTTGAGTATTTCAATTTTGCTGGTTTTCTCTTTGAGGAACATATTAAGATCATCAATGATCCTAACAACTCTTCAGTCGTAAACTTATGGTTAAATTTTTATTCAGATCTCACGTGATCATTTACATGTTACTATATATATTTCTCCAGATGATAATTTTTTTACTATAATATCATCAACATAACTCAAGGATTGTTTTAAAAATCCTCTAATTTTCCTAATTTTATTCCATTGTTGGTCAATATCCTCAAGAGATCCTTCAAATAAATGTTGGGATCAATAATTCCTTCATGTTGGTCATTATTTTCTACTTCAGTGTTTTATTTGAACATTATAGCCAATATAGCATATTTTTTGGTTGATATAAACTCAATTTTAAAAATTTCTAAAGGATGTTCTTCAATAAAATTTTCCTATATACTTACCGTACCTTTTCATTGAAACTTATTTCCAATTTCATTTTTATAATTAAATTTCCTTTTAAGGGGGTCATATTTCATGGATTTTCAGTGGGTTAAATCCCACCATACTCTCTATTAAATATTTGTGGATTCATAATAGTAATTTTCCCAACCTTTACATAATGAAAGTATGCTAAATGTATCAGTCCTCTAAATATTATATAAACTCTATTAAAATTCTTTTACCAAAGAGATAACAAATCATCAATTATTTATCTATATTTATTTTTAATCTCTCGGATTTCATGTTTCTATATAGCTTTGAATTTCATTTCATTGGATGAATTTTATGAATATCTTTCCAACTTCACTTGCTTGTCAGTTATGAAGAAGTTACTCTATATATCATCAAGAGATAATATCCCAAGATTTAATTCTTCAATTTCCAAAATATTTGTAACATAAATTGGTTTTAATCTCTATCAGATATTCTTAACTATATCAATATATTTCAATTAATGGACAAGTACACAAATAGATCCAACAAATTCAATAAAATAGTAAAAAAACTATCATCATTCTCACTTTAACACATATTAAAATTATCAAATATGTTATGAATAAAGTACCATTTTTCCTCTTTCACATTACTTTCACCTTTATATATATTATCAATATTTTCCTAAATTACCTTAGTTGTATTGAAACTCATCACTTTCATGTATATAATATTATAAAATTCCCCAAAAAAGTCCTTTTAAGACTTTTCATCACAATTTTGTAATTTCTTATAAACTTTTATCTTTGACATTTTTCTAGAATCATTTGCATGAATCCCATAAAATGATGTCAAGTAAAAAATAAAACATAAGAGATCATAAATGACACTTTATACTATTCTTACTTCCCTAATAACTGCAATAATTAAATAAGGTTACTCACTTCGTGTTCACTATATTCTCCATGATAATAAATTTTACTCACAGGATCACCAAGATTGAACCTAACTCTCATACCATCTATTGTAACCTAAGGTTCCAAAATACACCATAATAGGGTGTAAATTCTGGTGTTTAGGAATTTTTTGTATAAATCTAAAATGAATCTTGTCCACATGTATGCAAAGATGCTTTTAATCTATCACAGTGACCACAAAACATCATAATCATATTAAAAAATAAAAAGAGAATGGAAATTGATATTTTTACTTGGCTCACCTGCACTAGGATACATCAAAGCACCACATATTAATGATGTGTTTATATTCCTAATAATAACTAATTAACTAGTTCCCTGATTCAATATTTAAGACAATCTCACTTTTAATCCAAAGTTTAGGACCTCTTCCCTTATTTTTCTCACTAATTTACAATGGGGTTGCAAAATTAAATAGTTTGGACACATAAGTCAATCTTAAAAGAATAATTATAGAGGAAAAATACCAAATAGACAAGGTTTTCTAAATGTTGATATAACATTATCTTCTTAATCTTTACAAGTATTCACAGAAACTCTTCACTTCCAAACACAATATTTAATAAAAGTCAATCTAACTACAACTCACTCATCAATTATAGATATTTAACAACATCCAAATATTACTCCATTTTCCTTCCCTCCGGATCAGAAATCACTCTTTCTCTCTAGTCTTCTATAATGTTAATCACATTTTCCCCATTTTTTTTACATCCATATCTATTTTTTAGTCAATATATTTGAAAAACAAATCCAAATTCAATAAATTAACTACCTTGAAATTCATTTGTTTAAAATTAATCCCTTGGATTAACTTTAAGTATATATCCACCATTTAACTTCACTTAGGTTTATTTGGCTCATACCATAACCACCAAACATTTTCAAATGTAAAAACATTAATTTTTCATGTAACCTCAAGTTTTTAAAACTACATATTATTAACTCTTATAAAAATGAAAATTTGGAGATCTATATAAGACCAACCACAGTGTGGTACTCCAACTAAGAGGGAATATCACTTCTCCAAGAAGACTAGCAAGTCAAACAACTTCCTCTATGATCATAATTTCATTTCCTCTTTAACTATAAAAATATAATACTCAAAATATATTATTAAATTTCATAATAACTCTCTAATTTACCATTTAAAATAACGTCACATGATTCTTCCACTATTTTGATTAATATTACTTTAGTATTTCACTGTTTTGTTTAATCTTCAGCACAATCCAACATAACCTTCAAAATAACCATTTTGGGACTCCCTATTTTGCATAAGGATTATTATACTATATAATTACATTCTACCTAGTATGTAATGACTAATATCCCCTTTTTAATAAATCCTTTGACCGCCATAATCACAAAAAAATGTAGTGAAATATGTTCCATATCGTTTAAATGCCACTAGGACTTTCAAGACTTTACAGAAACTCCAAAAATCTAAGAAAAACCTTTATACTAGCCATTTTTTATCATTTAAAATATATTTTATCATATAGTGTGAATCCTTTCTTTTTCCAACCAAAATTCCTAAAAAAATTAAATGGATTTTAAAACACCCACAACACCTCCATAGTTTTCATTTCTTAATTCACCAAAGCATAGCCAGTATCACCACAGTGTGGTGAGTTCATCTTTTACCAAATATTTATAAATTTCCAAAATATTAAAAACCAAAATCCAATTGAATCCAATTAATAAAAAATATTACCACTTCAACCTTTATTTTTAATAGTTATTGATAACTCAAAGTCATACTTTGAGAGGTTAATTATTGTTTGACTCCATGTGTCAAATTCGTCCAAAATAAATGAAATATAAATTAGATATACCTTGTTTATAACTTGATGAATCTTATTATATACTTAAACTCTTTAACAATATACTAATAAAACCATGTAATAGTACTAGCCACATATAAAAAATTAAACACTTCAAGAATTCCTTATGCTTATTATATTTTAGGCTTTTTTAAACCCATTAGATATCTATGTAATACATATCACATCTCTATTTGATAATATGATAAAACTCTCTCACTAAAATACTTCAATGGTTAATAACTATGAATAAATTTGTTTTTAATAACAGTGAGGCTAAGAATAAAATTCCTAATGTTTAACTTTTGAAAAGATATTCAAACTCTTTTACTTCACAAAATTCATTTTTATGATGTTAATAACTAATATTTTCTACATAAAACTATTTCTAAGTGCATCCTCGTCATCATATTTGAGAATATTTTCATTAATAATTTTCTTTTGAGTCATCATGGTACCAAAAAATAATTATTTTACATTATTTGTTTTACCAATATATCCAAAATAAATTTAAAATATAGAGTGACACTCATTTTTAATCTTGAATAGTATAATAAGTTATTTTTTAACTATTTAAAATATATAATTGATGTACCCGTTTTGTGTATAAATTTTCACATACTTTATTGAAAATAAGAACAAGTTTTGAGCAATTACCTACTTCTTAGGGGACAAATACTTTGATTTTGGTGATTTTGTTCATTTTCAGGAGATTTATGGCCAAATACACAAAACAGGGGAGAACTGAGCAAAATTAACAAACTACATGGAGTGTAATTATACACACGCCGTGTACATCCAGACTCAGACATGGATTGACTAGGACAAGTACATGCCCAAGTAATCAGAATATGGTACACATTGTGTTCACACTTTACACGTCATGTACACCCTTCTAGAAGTAGTTAGCGGATGAGAAGAAGTCTACATGCCCATGTGGTCGGCTGAAGAGAACACGCTATGTAGACCTTTCTAGAAGCAGTTGGTGGCTGAAAAATGGGACTACACACCATGTGTGGCGGTGCTACACGCCATGTATATCTACCTACTAGGCAGCCTATAAGGCCCCAGCCTTAAACCTTACTTAATATTGAATTAAATGAATAATTCACATTGAGGATCTTTTCAGGTTTAGAGTTTTAGAGAATTAGAACATAACTATTACATCTTAAAAGATTACAAAGTAGACACTTCTACTAAGTCTCCATAAAATAAAAACTCTTAAAAAGAAAGATGTCTAGATTCCATGTTTTAGATAGCATGAAATTCCCTTGATCCCATCCTTGACCTTATTCCACTTTAAGTCCTGTGAAAAACATTTCGAAAAACTTGGGGTGAGCATAAAAAGCTCAGTAAGGGATACAAAAAGAATTAAAACTGTTAGTTTTTCAAACATCAAGTAAACCATGTATACTATATCAAAGTAATACCTTCACCTTCATGAAGTAGTAAAAAAAAATCTTCACTGAATAAAGTATCATTACTTACCTTTTTGTAACCAAAAGATTACCATAAAACCCATATAAAGAACACATATAATATATAAAGGTAAATTGGGACATAAACATACTTAAGTGGAATAACCATACGGTTGACTTCCACACATATCACTTAATGGAATAGCCATACGGCCAATTTCCATACATACTTAATGGAATAGCCATACGGCCGACTTCCATACCCAATGCATTGGAGGTTATAACGTAACCACCCGTCCTGGTATTCATGGCACCACCCGTCATATGGTTTATAACGTAACCACCCGTTAAAATGTCCAAGTACCAATATAAAATCATAAAACATAAAACCAATATAAAGGAATGATAACATTTCCACATTTCAATCACAATATATCATAAATATATTGACATAATAGAATCCTTTTTCAAAACCATTTTCAATACCAAAATACATAAAAGAGTATATGGTATTTATTTTATTCTAAAAACATTACGGCTTGTTGAGAAAGCCAAAGATCAAATAATACTCGCGGTGGCGGAAAAAGGTCGTTGTCACCGCGTACGTTAAAAATAAAAATTCCTTTTTGTCGTTTAGTAAAACGCTTCGTAGAAAAAGATTCCTTTTGTATAAAAGTAAAAGTCAAAGGATTTTATACACCGTATAAAATAAAGTTGTGTATAAAACGAAATATGCCTCAATGAAAGGAGATTGAGACGAAGTCCCTTACCTCGGGTCCGACTTGACTCGATCGTTCTTTAACGTCCTGAATAATAAACTTGAGTTAATTTATACTTGATTAAGAACCTTTTTAAAGTTCATTATTCCTTTTATATCACTTATTTCCATGTTATAAACATTATGTAACCATTTAAGTTAGTAATGTTTGTTTTGTCAATATTTGGTTCTTAAGTCGAAAGTTGACTTCTTACAATTACATGTTGTTCGTGTGGTCAAAAGTTCTTTATATCCAGAATGAAATTCCTGATTTGGATATCATATATATCATATATATCCAGCATATACATGTATTTATAATATCACATAATCATTTAGAGGTAAGAAATGAAATGCACCGTTCATGGAGACGGTAAGCCGTACATACGCATGAACGCTACTTTCATTTCTTTGTCATATTAGTGGAATTAAAACTAAATGAGAGGTATGTATATTTTAATTCCAGAATTATATTCATCATTTAGATATATCATTAATTATATATATACATTATATACATGTAATTTTAATAGTACATTACATTTGGGGATAAGAAATGAAATGCACCGTTCATGGAGACGATAAGCCATACGTATGCATGAACGCTACTTTCATTTCTATCTCATACTTTAATGGAAAGAAATAATAATGATATAGAGGTATATTATAATTCCAGTATAACATCATATATAATAACTTTACATTCATCCTTTACACGTCCCACATATGGAATTAACGAATCACATCACTTTGAGGGGGCGGTAGTCCGCACTTCCTTAAATGAAGATATCGTGTTTACCCATAATGGAAACCATAAAGGTATACCCAAAATGAAAAATACAGAAGCTTAAAGAAAAAATAAACATATTATATATCATATATAAAAATATTGACATCATAATGGCCACCCTTGAAGGTGTTAAATGAGTATTGAACAATCATCGTTTCGGGAGACAGAATTTCTCCATCCACGGAAACCGTATGTTCTTTAACCATTTGATGTAGTTGTGTGAGAGTGTATCTTGAATAAATATTATAACAACATCCTAGTATATTTAAGATACTGGTGTTGTTACAAAAGAAGTAAATAAAAAGAGTTTAGAGGGTTGGAGAAGCAAAATAAAACAAATGAACAAGAGAGAATGAATTACCTTTAAAAGTGTAACTCCTTTTGATTTGAGCCTAAAGGCCTCCTTTGAAAGGATTATGCCCAAAGGGAATCCTCTAGGATGAGGAGAGGGATGTGGAGAGAGTAAATGGGCAGGGGTTGGCCGAGCCAAAGGCTTGAGGAGTGTGTGAAATGAGGTAGAGGTGGGGGCCTTTTATAAGAGGAGAGGAGGGGCACTTTTGGAAAGTAAAGAAATATTACTTTATTTGAAAATGTTTTTCGGTTTTAAAAGGTCCCAAATTGATATAATTCGTGGATAAGGTGATAAGGGTTCGAAATCCACTCATCCAATTGGTTTTGGACATGTGTAGTTCATATATTTTACATTATCTTTCCATTTTATTTAAATCGTCAAATAATGATGTCATTGCTACATCATTATTATGTCATAAATAATTTAATTTATTTAATGTCTAAAAATTATATAAAAAATACTATGATGTATGAAATCTTTTTAGATTTCCAATGACTATTTATAATAAAAAATCTGATCTTTATAACCCTATATAAAAATTGTTTTCATAAAACATATTATGTTTGTGTCATTTTTACTTTTACATTAAATAAAAAGTTATTTATGTCATTTCCCAACCAAAGTGTCTCCATGGGGTCCCCAAGTTGACACATGGCTTGTCTTGGTCGGCCATGACACAACCAATAGGGTTGGGACATGTGTCTAGGTCATTTAATATTATTAAATCATTATTTATACCTTAAACTACCCTAATTACCACTAATCGCGATTAAGAACTTAATAAGTTACTATTCACCAAAAAATTATTTTTATCTCATTGAACCACATTTTACTTCTTAATGACAACCATGTATGTCGGATTTTTGAAATTCAAAACACAATGATGGCAAAATTTCATTTAAACGGAAAATCAGTCTTTATAAGTACCACTTAGTGGTTTCACTATTCATCAAAAATTGAAGTTTTTCAGAAAATTACCAAAAATTCACCCTAAGCTATATTTGATATTCCGAATTCAAAAATGAAGTCTATTTTAAAAAATTCAAAAAATATAAGTCAAATTAATTAATTTAATAATTAATTACCGCTGTCATGACAAATAGCGTGTTTTTGTGAAACAATAAGTATCAAAAGATTGACACCAGTTTAAGTCCAATTTCAAAGTGAAATTGATTCCAATGACCACCATTGGATTAACTGGTAAAAATATATTCTAATTTCACTTCAAAACCAATTCAAAAGATAATCTAATCATATAGATAAATTAGATTAAAAAGAGGTTTTGAATTAAAATACAACATTTTACACTATTCATTAAAAAAAAGAACTTTATCAGAAAGGTACCAAAAATTTACACAAAGTAAATTTTGATGTCCCTATTCTAAAGAAGAGTTATATTTGGTCCAATAGAATTTATAATATTGATCAAAACTATATTTAATGGCGGTTCTCCGTCAAAAGGTGATAAGTGAACCTTTCGTGAAAATTAGGGTATAAATGCCTAAAATTGAACTCTTTACGTATTTTAAGCCTTTATCTTTTATTGGGTAAATGTATAAACATTTAAAAACATATATAATCATATTTTAGTTATTTCTATCCATTCCCGCCAGTACAACGACTACTTGTTAACTAACATTTAAAATAATATTATTTTATTACTAGTGTGCTACGTAAGTTTCAAAGAAACTCATCGTTGCGTATCGGGTACGCTATCGAACATAGCAACCCCTTTAAAATAAAATTACTATTTAATTCGTAAATATTAATAAATATGAAAATTCTTTATTCTTTATTTACCTGGGATGTTACACAGCGCTGTGTTCCAAGTCAAAGATGTCGTGTTAGGCTACCTACCAGTGGACAAAACAAAGACAAAAGCGCATTGACAAAAGTACATGCCATGTACTTTGACTACATGCCATGTAGCTGTATTTTCTATAAATTGAGTCCTTGGCGTCCAAACCAAGAGAGTAAAAATTATGGAGAGAAAGGGTTGAAGGTTTGAAGGGAGGAAGCTCTGCTGCCATACTATTGTCATCCTATCGTCTACCGAAGAATCACTCCCTCCTCAATGTTTCAAACATGATCACATCAGGTATCAAGAGTTTTTGCTCATCTTTACCTCTATGTGTAACTAAATTCCCAGTGTGTTGGGGTTGTGGGAGATGATGAGTTGAAATTTAAATTAGTTTTTATGAATTTGTTTGCTCTATTAACTTCTTCTTATTCTTCTTATATCACTTCATCTTATCACTGGAAATTATGAACCAGACCAAGGGAAGAATTTTCAGGGATTCAAAATAAGAATGCCGATGAATAATTTCATGACCATTGGAAGTATTCGTCAACTAAAATGGACTAATCCAAATAAAGGACTGTGAAGCATTGACTATCGGACCACGGAGTTAGTTTCTTCAGCTCTAAATATAAGTTTACCAGACCAAGGAAACTTTCTTACAAATTGAAACCCAGACTGTTGGGTTATTATAAACAACACAACCTTATAAGCAATCTGATTTATTAAACAACTTCTCATAAATCCATAACCCCAATGCATTTCTATATTTATTTACATCAAAACCAATTTTCCCGTATTTACCTTTATTCATTAAGTAATTTATTAAAGAAGCATAAACCCAATTATTATTTCTGTATCCAAAAGATCAACACAAATCGACTCTAAATTCATAAAACTTCGCTAAAAAAAATACAAACTTAGATAAACAAAATAAAATAGCTTCTTTTTTCTCTTTAGTTTTACCCCTTACTGGTGTTATACTTGTTAGGGTAAAAATAATTTGGGAAACTGATAACATACCTTCGGTGAAACAAATCGCAAAATTTTGGCACTGTTGTCAGGGAAATAAAGAAAAGTAAATTTTGTTCTTGTTCTAATTATGTTTGTATCAAATTTTAGTGAAAATACAAATCATAAATCAAAAATATTTCTTTTCTAATCTTATTTATTTTTATCTTTTTCTTTCCTCATTTACGCTTGGTGTGTTTCCTATTATAAAGGTATTTAGGTGTACGAGTGGATACCTCACACGTTTCAAGAACGTTGAGTCGTTAGAGTTTTTCCAAACTGACCCGGAGATCGAAAGGACATTTTTGAGGTGCCAACGAGCACTAATGGCTGAGCACAACCAAAAAACTCCAATGGCGCAGAACGAGGAAGGAAATACAGCTGCTGTCCAAGGAGCTGGACAATAGTTAGGTCCGGATGACAGCCGGAACCAGCAAGCTTCACTTGCTCTAGGGTATGGCCCGCAACAGCTCCAACAATTCCAAACGGAGAAGATACCATTTTTACACCCAAGACAGGGGTCGTACTACGCCCCTCAGAAACAACAATACTTTCCGGCTCCACTCCCTCAGCAAACACCTCCACGCAGTACTCTCATGGATTACGGCCAGCCATTTATCCATAGAGCTGATACAGGCATCATCTGTCCACCGGTGCAATCAAAACATTTCGAGATCAAGCATGCTATCATACAGCATATCCAAAACACCGCTCAATTCAGCAAGTTTCCCAGAAAGGATCCCAATGCCTATCTCTCTAATTTTTTGGAGGTTTGCGACAAGTTCCACTACCACGAAGTGTCTACCGACGCCATTTTTCTTCGCCTCTTCCCCTTATCTCTAAGGGATAAGGCAAAATACTGGATTAAATAATTACCGCAATGATCCATCCTCACCTAGGAGAAGCTAGCCCAAGTGTTCCTGTCTAAATACTTCTCAGCCTCAAAGATGGTGACGCTGCGGAACGAAATCCACAACTTCCAGCAACATGACTCAGAGTCATTGTACGAATCATGGGAGCGCTTCAAAGATATTTTGTGCAAATTCTCACACCACAGACTACCACTTTGGATGTAGGTCCAAACCTTCTACGGAGGGATGAAAATGAATAAAAAATCCATGGTGGATGCTACTGCTGGAGGTACAGTAATGAGGAAGTCTCCCAAATAACTCTTCGAACTACTGGAAGACATGTGTTCCAATAGCTTATAGTGGAATTCCGAGTAGGACACATAGAAATGAGGTATGCATAACATTGATTCCATTACCATGATAACTGCCCAGTTGGATGTTGTGTCCAAAAATATCGATGCGCTCAATCTGAAGGGCACGTCCCAAGTACATGCGGCAAACCATCCAGCGTGTAGCGAATGTGGTGATAACCACATCATGGGATAATTCCCGGGTTCTACTAGAGGCCCTTTGACAAGAAAGGTGAGTTATGTTTTCCAAAACCGAGGGCCAAACCAGTACCAGTAGTACCAGAACCTGACATGGTGTGATCACTAAAACACAGGCTAGGGCCAACAATAGCAAAATCCTCTACCCCAGCGACCACTCGGCTACAACCAGCCTACTTATCAAAACCAATACCATAGGTAGAAACAGCCCCAGCAGGGCCCTTATCAGTAGCAAGGGTATCAAAACCCTTGCCCACATCAGTCGAGGCAGCCACCACCTCCACCAACTCAACAACCACCTCAGCAGGAGAACACCTCAAGGTTAGAGGATCTCATGACCAAATTTATATCTACTGCTGAGACTAGGTTCTAAAATTAGGAGGCTTTAATTCGAGGCCTGGAAAACCAAATTGGCCAGTTGGTAAACCAACTCTTAGGAAGGCAACCCGGTACACTATCGGGTAACACTAAGAAGAACCCAAGGGAGGAGGCCCATGCCGTCACACTCCGGAGTGGAAAGATGCTCCAACAGAACTAACCAACACATCCAGTCGCATCCACACCCCCTGTTGATGAAGAAGGTACCAATACAAACCCATACTCATCCAAAATCTCACAGAAGGAGGCTTCACAGAATAAAGGGAAAGAGGTTTTCAAACCCTTTGAACCAGCCTTACCCTTCCCAGAGAGATTGAATCAGAAAAAAGTTGGACCACCAATTCAGAAAATTCATGGATGTATTCAAGAAGCTATACATAAATATTCTATTTGTAGAGGCACTGATGCAGATGCCCACTTATGTGAAATTCATGAAGGAAATACTCTCCAATAGAACAAAGATGGAGGATCTGGGCACTATTTCCATAATCAAGGAGTGTTCTGCAGTCGTCTAGCATTCAATTCCTCCCAAACTCCAAGATCTAGGAAGTTTCACTATTCCCAGTACCATTGGACCATACGAGTTTGGGAAGGCCCTCTGTGACTTAGGGGCCAGTGTGAACCTCATGCCCCTTGAAGTTTTCAAGAAGCTAGGGCTCAATTATTTGAAGCCTACCTAGGTATCCCTTCAACTTGCTGACTGATCCATCAAACATCTGAAGGGACTACTGGAGGACGTACTGGTCAAGGTGGTTAGGTTTATCCTCCCCACTGATTTCAATATCCTTGACATGGAGGATGACCAGGAGGCACCTCCCATACTAAGAAGACCTTTCCTAGCCACTGGGAAGGTACTGATCGACGTGCACCAGGGGGAGTTGATTTTCCGGGTAGGAGATGAAAGAGTATCCTACAAGGTCCTTAAGGCTGTCAAGCATGCATCATTTTCAGAGAAAGAAGATTGTCATGCTATAACCACCATAGATGATCACTTGAGTGAAAAAGGTGATGGTCTGGTATGTTCTTTTACATCGGATAACTTTATTATTCCAGACATTCCAGATGAAGAAGAACTAGAGGACTTGAAATTCCTAGAAGGCCAGGGTGGCCACTATTGGTAACGTGCAGTTGTTCCAGATAGTATGGAATGGGACAAGGTAAAACCACTTGTGCCTTTGATTTTAAAGGTGCTTAAACTATAACTGAAGCCTCTTCAATCTTCTCTAAACTACGGGTATTTTGGAGACCATAAAACATTTCATGTCATACTTAATGCAGAACTATCATAGGAGTAGGAAGATGCACTTCTGCAGGTTTTGAAACAGTGGAAGCACGCTATTGGGTGGACAGTCACTGATTTAAAGGGCATCAGCCCTACCATTTTCACCCACAAAGTGCTACTTGAAGAAGGTTCCAAGAAATATCGGCAACCACAGCGGCTCTTAAATCCCCCCATGAAGGAAGTCATAAAAAATGAGGTGATTAAATTGTTGGATTTAGGCATCATCTATCCCATCTCGGATAGTCCGTGGGTTAGTCCCCTACAAGTGGTACCCAAAATGGGGGGTATCACTATGATTTCAAATGGAAAGAATGAGCTCATCCCTATATGCACTGTCACGGGCGGGTGAGTTTGTGTGGATTACAGGAAGCTAAACAATTCCACAAGGAAGGCTCATTTCCCCTGCCATTCATGGACCAAATGATATAGATACTAGTAGGGCACAACTTCTATTGCTTCCTCGATGGCTATTCCAGCTATAACCAGATTTCCATTGCTCTAGAAGATCAGGAGAAGAGCATATTCTCTTTCCCCTACGGTACGTTTTCTTACCGAAGGATGTATTTGGAATGTGCAACACCCCCCCCCCCCCATCTAGAGTTGTGTACTAGCTATCTTCCATGACATGGAGGAACAGATCCTAGAGGTATTCATGGATGTTTTTTCCTTCTACAGAAAATCATTCACCACTTGTTTGCGGCACCTAAAACTAGTTTTGGAATGATATGAGAACACTAACCTAGTTTTGAACTGGGAAAAGTGTCATTTCATGGTGTCAAGTGTCATTTTACATAGCCATAGAATCTCAACAAAGGGGATAGAGGTAGACTCGACAAAGATAGAAGTCATTTCATGATTACCTATTCCAACTTCTGTTAGAGCCTTCCACAACTTTCTAGGGCATACCAGTTTCTACAGGCGGTTTGTCCACAACTTCTCAAAAATATACCATCCCCTCACTAATATTATAACAAAAAATTCCATATTTTAGTTCGATGAGACATGCACCATAAATTTTGATCATCTGAAGAAGCTCCTGGTGGAATCTCCAGTAATTATTTCTCCCAAATGGGAGGAAAACTTTGAGTTAATGTGCGATGTCAGTGACTACACAGTGGGAACAGTCTTGGGCCAGTGGATTGATCAGATTTTCCGACCTATATATTATGCCAGTAGGACGCTCAATGAGGCACAAATCAATTACACCACCATAACGGAGGAGATTCTTGTAGTGGTTTTCACGTTTGACAGGTTCTGTTCTTACATAGTGTTGTCTAAAGTTATTTTTTATACTGACCATGCAGCACTAAAATACCTACTGAATAAGAAATATGTGAAGCCCTGATTGATCCGCTGGTTATTCCTATTACAAGAATTTGATCTGGAGATCCGAGATAAGAAAGGGATTGATAATGTTGTTTTTGACCATCTTTCCTACCTTGAGCTGGCTTATTTAGAGAAGGAGGAATATCAAGAGATCAGGGCGGGTTTCTCTGATGAGCACCTCTTTTCATTCAACGAAACACCTAGACCATGGTATGATGATATTGCTAATTATCAGGTTATAGGTGTTTTTCACCCCAACCTCTCCTTCTAGCAAAGTAAGAGATTTTTCTATGATGTGAAGAGGTACTTCTGGGAATCTCCTCTTCTATTTTGATCTTTTGGTGATGGGGTGATCATCCATTGCATCCCATAGAATGAAGTTCACGACGTCCTAAAGTTCTGTCACGCCTCACCAGTTTGAGGACATCATGGGCCTGACTGTAGGATAGAAAAGATCATGTAGTCAAGGTTTTTTTGGATCACCATGCAAAAATATGCCCGCCCCTTTTTTTCCTATTGTGATTGGTGCTAGAGAACCTTTAATGTGGGATGTAGAGCTGAGATTCTACATCACCCAATCCTGGAGGTTGAGATTTTTGACGTTTGGGGCATAGTTTTTATGGGTCCCTTTCCTCCATCTTTTGGGAACACTTACATCCTGGTCTGTGTCGACTACGTCTCCAAGTGGGTGGAAGCTACAACTATAGCACACAACATGGCCAAGAAAGTCATGATATTTTTAGAGAAAAATATTTTTAGCAAGTTCGGAATTCTGCGAGTACTGATTAGCGATAGAGGGGCCCACTTCAACAACACACTGATGAGAGGAATACTATTGAAGTATGGAGTAAAGCCTCAAATGGGGACACCATATCATCCCTAGTTCAGTGGACAAGTAAATCTCTCCAACCGTGATCTCAAGCAGATCATGGATAAAATAGTGAACACTTTGAGGAAAGACTGGTCCAAGAAGTTAGATGATGCTTTGTGGGCATATCGGACTACTTTCAAAACACCACTAGGAATGTCCCCATTCTACCTCATATATGGAAAGCCATGCCATCTACTAGTGGAGTTGGAACACAAATCCTACTGGGTCGTCAAGGCCCTAAATTATGATCTGAAGGCAGGTGAATAGAAGTGAAAGTTCTAACTATCAGAACTTGATGAAATTAGATTAGAGGCATATGATAACGCCAAGCTATACAAGAAGAAGACGAGATCAATTAATGACCGGATGATTTCATGAAAATATTTCCAACCCTGTGATCAGGTACTTCTCTTTAACTCTCATCTTTGATTATTCCTAGGGAAGTCAAAGTCATGATGGTTGGGACCATTCCAAGTTATACGAGCATTCCATCATGGAGCGATGGAAATTTCTGGAGAGGATGGTCAACCATTCAAGGTGAACGGACAGCGGTTGAAGGCTTACTATAACATAGATGACACGGTGGAAACATTGTCCACCATACAGCTTAGGTAAGAAAAGGTAAGTAGGTTGAGCTAATGACCTAAAACAAAGGTGCTTCCTGGGAGGCAACTGAGAGGATACACGCCGTGTTCCCCCTATATACACGGCGTGTAATTTTTACTTTTCATTTATTTTTTAACTATTATAAATATATAGATTAACTAAGAAATAAACAGGGACGATGTTGGTGTCGATGGTAAGGTCACTAGAGTTTATCTGAGCTGTCACTAGTTTGAATTCTCCTGACCTATTTTCATCATGGGGTTCCTCCTTTTTATTTTCATGTTTTTCTACATGGAATTTGTGGTAGTTTTCATATATTTATATTTACTTATAAGAAAACCCATGGTGGGAATGGATTGGTTGGCCAGGGTCGTAACCCAGTTCTAAAAGACCCGGGTTCGAATCATGACAACCACCCCATTTCCATCATTTTTTTAATAAAATCACATGGTGTGTCTTTCAATATACGTCATGTGTGCCATGTTTTCCTTACTAAATTGACAAGTTTTTCAATATAAAGAACTTCATGTGGGTGAAGTTGGCAGATTGGAAGAGTCTCGGCCTTAGATCCAAAAGACTCAGGTTCGAACTTGACTAATCTTCCTGCTTCATCCCCTTTTATACAATTAAAAACCACACACCGTGCATTTCATTCTTCCCATGTATTATAGACAATATACATTAAATATATAAAAATAAAAAATTAGAGCAGCAGTACAACCTTTTCTCCAGTGGTTGAGGGCTTCCATTCGGAATGGCTGATCGCCAGTTCGAACCTCGCCCCAAGCACCAGACCAAAGGTTTTACTTCTCTTTTTCGAATTTTAAAAACACACGATGTGTATTTCCCAATACATTATGTGTATAGTTTTAATTTTTAAATTATGTATATATATATACTTTTACTATTTTAATTTTTAATATTAATTATTATATAGTTTACTATAATAATTATATATCTATATATATTTATTTATTATTAAAAAAATGTGATACATGGCTTGTAGTCTGAATATACACACCATGTACCTTGCCTATCAAAGTGGTGGACCACCCGGCTTCAGCCCGTGGTGCGCGGTCCCCTCACCCCGTTTCTTACCCCGTATGAAAACCAGACTCCCTACTCCCAAATCTGCTAATTTTTGTCGTTTTTGCATCTGATTTCTCCTACATTGTGATCCTTGGTCCAGTTATGCCCTTCTACACCCTCTATTTTTAGTTATCATACGTGTTTAGAGTGATTTTTGGATCTCCCGACAGTTTGGCTTCTGTGATCCACAAGCACGATTTAAATAACACACGTCGTGTACTTTTGTACATGGACACACACCAAATGCTTTTCAAATTAAACATACATGGTGTGTATGTTCGGTACACACCGTGTACTAGCCCCCGTCATGCCTGGGTATCTTTTTCACACGTCCTCGCACACCATGTTCATGTACACGACATGTGTGTTCGGTACACGCCGTGTATACCATTTTTTTTCGGCCATCCAGTGTTTATCCCTCCACACGGCCATGTTACCTCTGCTCTTGCACACGCCATCTTGTCCTTGTACACGACATGTCCTATATTTTTATCACTTCTTTAATGGTGTTCGTGTCCTTGCCAATACACGACCAAGACCACTTTACATGTGCACGTCATGTATGTTCGGTACATGCCGTGTTGCCTTCCCTAGTCTATCCCCTGCTCCCTCGGCATGTCTATCCAGAGAAAACGGGATGCTAACCCGATTTCATTACACATCATGTACTCTAGAAATACACGCTGTGTACTTTTTATTTTTCTGTTTTCTCACATTTTCTTCTTTTTATTTTTTTCTTTTCGTTTTCTTTTTTTTTCTTTTTTTTTCAGGGTATGGTAGATAGAGACTGTTCCCTTGGGAAGTGGCCTGCCTCCGCCACTGAGGGCGAGAGGCCCATTTTTCATCGGATACAACTCCAGCTAGAAACGCATCCATATCTGGACTCTCCATTCTTTCAGATCTGTCAGTTGGAGATCCTTTCACCGCCCACTACTTTTAGGGAGGCTGGTCCTAGTAGCGTCGCACCTCCACTATCCCGCACAGAGCTTCCGAGCACCACACTTGCTTCCCCAACAGCTGCCACTCCACCTGAGATATACTCATTCTTAGCTGGTCCCTCATTGATCGCCCCATCTACCGGGCCTCCGTCTACTCCAGCTGATCCACCCCCATATCCAACTACCGCTATAACACCTCCACCTGGTTCGGGACCAGCTGGTGTTCCCTACCCTTGCATGGTGTTCCCGGTCACCGATTTGGCACACGGGAGTGTCCAGTGCTTCTCTCGCTACCCTATCCCATTGAGCAACCACTATCTGGATAGCAGTGTCTCTCACCAACTACGTATATGGGGTGATTTGTAGGATCTTCTTGGGAACACTCCCTTACTCTCGATCTTCCAGGTCAACGCTCTTATTTTTCACGGTTTATTGTTGGAGTTTACTACTTCTTTTGAGTTCGACGTGGCCGAGTAATAAGAGACGAATAGTAATACAGTACCAGTGGTTTGGTTCCGTCTAGGCGGCTGTCACTTTTCCCTTACCATGACCGAGTTCGGCCGAGGGTGCGGTTTCTATCCTCATCCCATCACCCCACCACTTTTCTCCACCTTGACCTGACCCGAGCACTCTGATCTCGTTGCTATGTGGCGGGATATTGATGGGTCTGACCACCGTTATACCCCTACCTCTCAGAAGAGTACCCTTATCACTGACCTTATCCTTCATTTCACCCATTGGTGCTTTAGCGCCATCCTTTTCCCCCACCATGAGGATATGGGGGTCATGACCGGTAATGACATGGATCTCCTTACCTATGTCATCTGGCAAGACTGCCCAAACCTCCCTTAACTTTCTACCTCCTATTTCTATGCCATGTTTACCATCCATCAGGGAAACTTGAACTGTGGGTTTTACGCCACTCGCCTTGCCTACCACCTCGTGGTTTTTGAGCCTTCTCTTCCCCATGACCTGTTAGGCTCCCCCCAACAGATGGACTATCTCATGCTTATTTGCATGGGATTTTTCTAGAAGAAGGGGGTGCTTAAATCCTTTCCCAACATCCACCTCGCCCACCTACTGACCCTCATGCCCCCACTGATGTACCTTCTCCTCCTTCCCCACCTCTTCCATCTTCCCCACCCCACCCCCCTTTTTCTGACCCCCCATATTCTAGCCTACCTTCTTCTATTCCACCTCATACCCACCCTACCCCAACACCCTCGATCGATATCACCTTTTCCCTCCACCTAGATATGATGGAGAAACACTTGGTTTGTCCTGACAGCCATCAGGACCTCCTGGAGCAGATGTTGGGGCTTTTTCTTCAGTATCATGGTATCCTATTACCCCCACCGCCTACCCCTCTTTTGGTTCCTAGCCGTTATTCCACAATTATATCTCCCTTTGCTACACTGGCCATATATTTGGTTCTTCTATCCACTATGGGGCCAGCTGCTACAACCACTACTACCCCCACAGCTGCCAGTCCAGGGAGTGATGTTGAGCTTCATCTTCCAAGTCCATTTCTTATGGCTCCTACTTCTTCAACTTCTCTTCCAAGTGCAGATTTCATGCCACCATTTTTCACGGCTCCTGAGCCTTATCTACCTACTGCTTCTGTACCGGATGATGTCTCTTCTGAGGCGACACCCTAACTAGTTTTTGGATGCATGATTTTCATTATATATATTTTTGTGATCTCTTGTGCCTGTGTATGTTTTGTATGATCACAGCATTCTTTCTCCATGCCCTTCATAGGTACTCTGGCATGCTATGGCTCCCCATCTCCATCGCTCCCATATTTTTTCACCTAGACACAAGGGAAGTATTGTTTTTCCACATTTTTCCATTGTTTTCTTTTCTTCCTTGATTTACTTATTTCCTTACATCCCCTCATTCTGGTCCACTGTTGTGTCCCCAAATTCTTCTTCACTTTTTGTATCCCTTGGCGGACCACGTGTGATTTTAAGTATGGGAGAGAATCTCTAGACCACCTTAGTATTTTCCCTTATCATCATTCTAGGAGACAGCTTTATTAGAAAATTTATTTTAAAACATGAAGCCATTTTGGATAATCATATTTCTAAATAATAAAGCTGAAAGTGGGAAATTTTTTAAAAAAAGTTGCATGCTTATTTTGGTTCTTAAGTATTTTAAAATGATTTCTGATATAGTTTAAATTGCAACTTTTAAACCATGGATAATTACATCGATTAGACTAATCAATTATTTGTAAGTCATGACCTGATTGTATCTTTATTTGTTTTTCCAACTTTTGAGAGGTATTCTAAACCCTTTTTCATATTATTTCTAATACCAGCATTCTTAAGAGATTCTTAGGATATACCTAACTACCATAATTTTGCGAGTTTTCTTTTCGAAACATGAAGTTTTTTTTGAATTAAATTAAAATTATTAAGGCATTAGATTGTTTAAACCCCTTTATCTTGAGACCTACCCTATATTTTATCTTCGTGAAGCCCCTATAAACCCTGAATAGCCTTTATAGAAATCCATATTACATGCCTATTTCCTTTCCTTCCTTAATTCTTTTATGATTTTTCATGATTATTCATTTGAGCTCAAAAGAAGGGATTCACAACACATGGCATACTTTTGTGAATTGTTAAGAAATTAAGTATGGGGGAGAGCCTCTTGATCATTCAGGGTAAAATGGGTTCCAAACCTCGATTGGTGGAAATTCTGAAAGGTTCCTTTTGTTCAATTAAAAAAAAAAAGGATTGTATACTCACTTATTGGTTTATGAACCCTTCATACCCAACTAAAAGAGATGGTGGTGATGAGATTATTTGATAAATCTTGTTGAGAACGCTTTTACATTGAGCTTAATTTAGAATATCATGCACTGTTACATAAAGAATTTAGCCTCATTTTTTAAGCCTCAGATTTATTTTTCACATCTTTACCTACCAACCATTAGCCATAGAAACATATGATCCATATTGAAAGACCCTCATGATTTCTATAAATCAATTTTATGAAGTATAGAACTAGATTTCCTGAAAACCTATGGATAGAGGGTATATATCATTGATTGAGAAAAACTTTTATTTAAAATTTCTTGAGTGTTCAGTATATTAATGGTGAGGTAGATCATCAACTGTCTTGATTGTTTTTGAAAGGATAAAACATGTGTTAAAAGAGGATGAAAGTAGTTATTTGAATTATATATGAGGCATGATTATAATATCTCCAGAATTGAAATTGTTTTTTATTATTTTTGGAATTTTCTACAGTAACTTATTATTTACATTTATGATTAACTGAATTCCTTCATTTTAAAATATAGACTCTATTAATTAGATTTTGATATTTTCTTGAGGTAAATCAAATGACTAAGTATGGGGGAGTTTGATGCACCCGATTTGTCTATACATTTTCACAAACTTTATTGAAAACCAGAACAAGTTTTCAGAAATTACCTACTGCTTAGGTGAAAAATAATTTGATTTGGATGATTTTGTTCATTTTTAGGAGATTTATGGCCAAATACACAAAACAAGGGAGAATTGAGAAAAATTTACAAACTACATGGTGTGTACTTATACACATGCCATGTACATCCAGACTCAGACACTGATTGACCAGGACAAGTACATGCCTAAGTAATCAAAATCTGGTACATGTCGTGTTCACACTTTACACGCCTTGTACACCCTTCTAGAAGTAGTTGGTGGATGAGAAGAAGTCTACAAGTCCATGTGGCTGGATGAAGGGAACACACTGTGTTCAACTTATACATGTCGTGTAGACCTTTCTAGAAGTGGTTGGTGGTTGAAAAATGGGACTACACACCGTGTGTGGCGGCGCTACACGCCGTGTATATCTACATACTAGGCGGCGTTGTGCTCCAAGTCAAAGACGACATGTTAGTCCACCTACCAGCAAAGAAAACAAGGGAAAAAGTGCATTGAAAAAATTACACACCATGTACTTTGACTAAACGCCGTGTAGTTGTATTTTCTATAAATAGAGGCCTTGACCTCCGGACCAAGAGAGGAAAAATTGTGGAGAGAAAGGGTTGAAGGTCCGAAGGGAGGAAGCTCTCCTTCCATACTACCATCATCCTACCGTCCACCAAAGAATCACTCCCTCCTTGATGTTTCAAACATGATCACATCAGGTATCAAGAGTTTTGTGCTCATCTTTACCTCTATTTGTAACTAAATACCTAGTGTGTTGGGGTTGTGGGAGATGATGAGTTGTAATTTAAATTAGTTGTTATGAATGTGTTTGTTCTATTAACTTCTTCTTATTCTTCTTAAATCACTTCATCTTATCGCTGGAAATTCTGAACCAGACCAAGGGTATAATTTTCAGGGATTCAAAAGAATAATATCAATGAATAATTTCATGACCATTGGAAGTATTCGTTAACTCAAATAGACTAATCCAAATAAAGGACTGTGAAACACTGACTACCAGACCAAGGATTTTGTTTCTTTAGCTCTAAATATAAGTTTACCAAACCAAGAAAACTTTATTACAAATTGAAACCCAGAGTGTTGGGTTATTATAAACAACACATCCTCATAAGAAATTTTATTTATTAAAAAACTTCTCATAAATCCATAACCCCAATGCATTTCTATTTTTATTTACATCAAAACCAATTTCTGGTATTTACCTTTATTCATTAAGTAATTTATTAAAGAAACGTAATCCCAATTATTCTTTTTGTATCCAAACAATCAAAAAAGTTGACTCTAAATTTAGCAAACTTCGCTGAAACAAAAATACAAAACTAGGATAAGAAAAATAAAATAACTTTTGTTTTTTTTCCTGTAGTTCGACCCCTTACTAGTGCTATACTTGTTAGGGTAAAAATAATTTGGGATACTGATAACATACCTTCGGTGAAACGAATCGCCAATAATATAGCTAAACAAACTCCTATAACTTGGAGCTCATTGATCACTTTATTACAATGAAATAATATATAAGGAATATCATCCAAAATGATAGAATAGTTTAGCAGTTTTATAGAACCAGATATAGACCTGATTTAGATATTAAATTTGAATACAAAAATTGCGATATAATTTTTTTGAGATTAATATTATACCCTCTAGCATATCCTATCATATCAATCATAATACACTTCATCTATTCCTAGGTAATGAAATCAAATAAGGGTGAGATCAAAATATTAGTAAAGGTTTAGCAGAGCAGAATCTATCATGAATCAAAAAGCATAATCAATATTAAAAGTTAAATAAATAAACACACATTCTATTTAAATAACATGAATATAACAATAAGATAAGAAATAATCAATATGGAAAGGTAAATAACTAAACACACATTCTATTTAAATAATTTTACTATCATTAATAGATAAGGAATGACCAAAATAATAAGGTAAATAACTGAAAAAATATTCTATTTAATCAATAACAGATAATAAAATGCATCGAGAGATAATATCATTTCTAAAATATCATATATAATAGTAATAGCTAAATTCTAAATGTGGTAAAGTCTTAATTATTTGACATCATGTTCTTAGGAACATGATAACTCTGACGTCAAGACCTTTCACAAGATGGTTTAAAACTGTAGATAGAAACAAATTTAATACTAGATTACTAATTCGCCTCATGAGACAACCAATGTATTAATGGGATATATAATTTCAGTGCCCACCCATTACTTTAGGCCCAAATCATTCCTCATATATATTAAATAATAGATTTAATTCTTGGATAATGTTTCTTATCATCAAATGTTTGTATTGAGTAAAGAATGTGGATTTATCAACATTTCACCTGATAAATAAATAAATTTCAATTTAGAACACCATATGTAGAAATGATATATTATTTAAGAAAAAACATATCCATTATAAATAATATGGATATTTAGGTGAAATTTAATGTCCAATGATCTCAAGATAGTGAATATTTCAAGGGAATGTTAATGACAATAAAAACAAATCAAGAAAGTGAATATCAAAACATTCCTTGGTTAAAATGATCATAAACCATCTAGAGTAAGAATAAGGATTGTATAAATACAAAATATCCCCATTTTATTATATGTAAAAAAAATGTTTATTGTCATTGAGAAATATAAATACCATAAAATATATTTAAAATATTTTCTAGGAAAATATCCTTTTAATTTTAAAAATCACCTTTTAAAACTAAAAGTTCATAAAAAATATTGAAAAAAATATTTGAAAATAACATTTGAAATTTATAAAGGTTGTTTGAAAACATGGATTGGTCGCGATGTAATGAAATTTTGTACATTATCAATATTTTAAAACCAATATTCCTTTTACTTTTTTTCTAAAATCCAAATGGGGCCTAATTTTTAATACTACATAAATATTCCTTTCAAAAAAATTAAAAACTCAAAATGTGTAAAAATTTCTTTAATAGATAATTTTTAAAATTTTAAAACAATTTTCAAAACATTTTTAGAAAAATGGTTTTTTAAGAAAATATATTTCTAACATAAGAGATAAATAAAGTCAGATATTATAAAAAATATTTTCTAAATCATTTTAAGTGAAAAAGAGTGAAAAATGGTACTATTACTTGAAAAAATATAACCAAAGGAGTATAAAATTAAATTGTTTTATTATACAATCATAAAATAATTTTCTTCAATTTAAATTCAAGCATAAAGAATCTCTATTAGAATGAAATTGTGAAATAAACCCTTAAAATGATCATAAAATTGAAGTGAGAATTAATAAATAAATTGTTTTTGTGTATCAACTATAAATACACATAAAAAAGTGTAAATAAAACTTAAGACAATCAAAAAATAATTTCACACATAATCATATAAATTCAAAAATGAATAAGAAGTCATATAACTCAATGAAAATAATTTGTGTTATGAAATTATTTACTATTTAGTAACTATTAATTCGAACCCCCTTGGATGAAATAACTCAAATTAAAACTTAAAATAAAATTGATTATTAATTAAATATAATATTACATTTCAAAGGGGCAGTATATACACTATATAAAATAAATTAGTTTCATAACAGTATAATATAACTCAGTGAAGGGAAATTGAGAGGAAGTCCCCTACCTCACACTTCCTTTTAGTTGAACATGGTTTATCCTATTGTATATTTAATATAAACAAATTATTAACTTATAATACAACCATATTAATATTTATAATATCATATATGATCATTTTATAACATTTTATCACACATTATTTTTATTGATTTGGGTGTTAGTTTCCTTGTTTTCTCATTCGTACTTTGTCATGAAAGTTATGGATCTTATGAATATTATATAGTTTAATCATCTCCATAGTAATAATACTGAAATAATTATAATATTTTGATATCAATTATACTTTTAATACTAATCATGAAATATGGTTTTTAGAAATGAAGTATGTTACGATCATGTAGACCGTAGGTCGTACATACAAATGGGTGACGCTTCCATTTTTCAATGATCATTATGGAAAGGATGTTAGTAATATTTTATATTCACATAACTATAATAATATCATAAATACCATATAATTTCTTTAAATATAGTTATATATATCATCCATGTGATGGGGTACTGAAAATAGAGTCACGTAGCTTTGTGAAGGCGGTAGTCCACACGTACACGAATGATGTTATCATCTTTAAGTGAGTGAAAAGGTAAGAAATAAAATGATATATTGTATTTTAATAATTATAAATATGTCATTAATATAATAATTATTTAATTTATATCATATAAATTCATTAACTTTATCCTTATCACCTTCTATGTAAAACGTTAGTGAAAGACAAATCACATCGCTTTGTGAGTTGGTAGTCCGTCGTACACATGAGTGATGTTATTGTATCCCCTACAAAATGGAAATTAAATATTTATATATGATATAATGACTCAAGAGGTATAAATATGTTTCAAATATCATCTGTATATATATATATAGTATATATACATCATCATACCCCACCACGAGATGTGGTAATGGAAAAATGAATGACGTCGATCTGCATGGCGACAGTCTGTCGTACACACAAATGATGATTTTGTAACCCATTTGATGGAATTGGTGATGGTTATAGGTCATTAACATAATTTAAAAACATATAAATATATTTAATATAATTAATTTATTATATCATCATGGTTTTATAATAATTGAAGGGGTGGATAAAGAAATAAAATAAAAACACTCATTGAATAATGTTTCCTCCTCTTCAGGTAACCTCCTTAGGTTTTCACCAAAAGACTTCAAAGTTTGGATTTATGACCAAAATAAGGCTTCTAATATGATAGGAGTAAATTTGGTTGGTAATTTAGGTAGTTATTTTTTTTAACCAAAATGATTTCAAGGTGTGAATAAGAGAGGAGAGGGGTGGCCTTTTATAAATGATGTGAGTGTCACACTTGTAATTTTGGAAAACCAAAAGGCGTACCCATGTTTTTCACGTGACTAAAAGTTACAAAATGAAGTATTATATAGAAATATAAATTATAGGGTCTAAATATGGCTATAAAATATATTTTGGATAATTGTTTAGGTCATTTTAACCCTTATATTTTTAGTTTAACCCCTCGTAATCCATTTTTACCTTTACCATGGTAAATAATTTTTATTTTTTCCCTATTCTTTTTGGTCAAAAATTAATTTGACCATTTTATATAATATAAAATATTATGATTTAGAATATTTACTTAGTTTTTAAAAATTCCATTCACAAAAATATAAAAACATAACTTAAAATTAATCTCAAAGATGCGATGAGAAAGTGGAATTTCATAGAGAAAATCTTCAAATGTTTATAAAGTTTTAATATCAAAATTTAATATGAAATTGATTAAAATGACAAAAAAATAGATTAATAGAAATATAATTGAAATAATTTTACTTAAACCAATTTATAATATAATTTACAATTATAAATAATTCAAATGAAAAGACAGTATTCAATTAAATTTCAATATTTTTCACTATTCATCAAAAAGTAAAACTTTTTTAAAAAAATAAAAAAAATCACCCCAATATAATTTTTATATTATAATTTTAAAAAATAAGTTCATTTTATCAAATAAATTTTCTAAAATTGGTATAAATTTATTTTAAATTATATGTGAAAAGCGCGACTAAACCGTCTATTAAAAAAATGTAGTTTTTCAAAAAAAATCCATTAAAGGATTATTATTTTATTTATAATCAACATATAACCATTTTTTTATAATTTAGTTAGTAATATTAATACCCACAAATTTAATGTCTAGGTTATAATGGTATACTATATTATGGTTCATTTAGACATGGGGTTGCGTGTTCCACATGCTACCAAAGATATTTAAAGAAATATATTTCATGGTTTGTTTAATCTCGGTGTTGCATATCGCATACTCTATAGAATAAAATGTTTTTCTTTTATAATTTTTGGGTGTTACATTATCCTGACATTAAATAAATTTCATCCTCTAAATTTAAAATTAATCTATATAATAAATGGATTGATATTTGAAAAATCCTTTATTGAAAACCTACATCTTAAAAAGGGTTAACAAAACATCCTCTTAATAAGAGATAAAGGGAGTATAAAGGTCATCCAGAATAGTGCATTACTTGGTTTCTATGTAGGATAAAATTATATGTAAATGAAAAATAGAACATATAAGAGAATACTAATGCCCAAGGATTAATATAGAGTGATAAAGATCATTGATTACAAGAAAGTGGGTGATCTAGATAAGGTTATTGATCATAAAATAATAAATATTTGATGAGTTAAGGGACTATTTGATTCATTGGATATGAAGGTAATATAATAAAGAAAATTCAAGATCAATTTCCTAATTTTTAGGAATTATTTTACTATCTAATAATAAAATAAAATATAATTATTTGACATGTTTCTATTTTATAATCACAATTTCATCTTTTTTATGCTTTGATCCATTTCCAATTCATCCATTACTATAAGAAATGAATATCCAAAAAATAATTTTTATTCCTTAAGAATTAAAATTCAATTTTAATAGATCGAAAGATCTATAAAATATTAAAAGTATTTCAATCTATCTCTAACTATTTTATAAAACCATTATGGTTAAAACAAGTTATCCAATATAATACATTAATTTCTAATCCTCAATAGTATCACCATTGGTTCAAAATTTATATTCATCAATCAAATCATTTAACTAAAAACAATGAAATATTAAATAATAAAATTTTCAGTCCATTGGTAGGTTCTAAACCCTTATAACTATTCACTCATGGGTTCAATCCATGTGGCCTTACTGGATGCAACGGTAATCCCTTTTTCCAAAACTATATTAATATAATTCCTATAATGTTCATAAGTTGTGATGACCCATAATTACTTCAACATAATGATAAGATAAACCAAAAAAGTTACCAATAGCCTTAATCTTATTCCCCAAAAATGTAAATTCACTTTTCCCTATATAACTATTTCAACAAAACATATACTAAACTAATGGGTTTTATTTCCATAAATTTCTCCCAAAATATCCTTAATCTTATCAAACATCCCCACATAAAACCTAAAAAGGTGTTTTTAAGACATTGAACTTATGATCAAACTTAAAATAATAAACCCATAATGGTATCCATAACTCTTAAGTTAATGAAGACATATATTCTTCTATACTTTTACACAATCCTTAGATGTTTCATGATTCTTATAAAAAAATCAATGGTATAAATAATTCTACAATTTAATACTTGTATCTCAATCCATAAAAACTTCATATAATTTATTTCCAAATTGGTCATTCCTTGGTCTAAGGTTTAACCTTTATAATAGGTAATTGAATTAGATAATTACTAGGTTCCCAACATTTAATAAATCAAACTATAAATGTATCCCTAGTATGAGATTTATTTTCTTTTATTGTACTCGTCATTTTTTTCTTAGTAATTAATTTCATTATGCCCTTCCTTTCCACATATAAATAGTTTTCTCATTACTTTGAGACACATCCGTGGGTTTATATTTCCACATTTATCACATTGTGTAAATTGATATTTATTTCCTCTATTATCTACATAACTCGTTCTCTTAGCAAACTCCATTATTCTCTTCTTTGGTGAGCATGAGAGTTGATTAAGGTATTGGTCGTTAATCATATTCTCGGATAACTGATTAAACGTAACCATGATATATTTCACTCATATCATCATCCCATTTTGTTTATCATAGTAACAAAATTTTCATTCATGTTCAATGTTAACATGATTCCTTTAGGTTCCAACCTTTGACCAAAACCCAGAAGCATAGTGTGGGAAAAAATAATCATAGTGGGAAAACCATATAATCATTTATATGGATTTTTAATATTGATAATGTTTTTTAATATAATACACCTAAGGTTTAACCTATTTCATTAATTATCATTATATTTTTAAATACATCATAGTTTTTTGTAAGGTAAACATTAATTATCTATAGAATATCCCCTGAGAGTTGAAAACCAATTGCACAGTGAGGTCTATTGTCATGTGCCGGGTGACAATTGGGTCAATCCAAATGCGCCCTTTCAAGATTTATTAACCCTAGGTACATCTTTTCTAGAACAAAATTCACTTATAGTATCCATATGGGGATTTATTAATAATGAAAACCACATAATAACTTCTTTACCAAAGTATCAGGATGTTCATATATTTTTATAGTCAAATCCTATCATTGGATTATGTTCACTAATCTATGTTTTACTAAATCTAGTTCCCAAAGTTTCAACTTAACTTTATATGATACTAACTATATTGACCCAGAATCTAGTAACTCGGAGCCAGTGTATTTCTTTATTACATTGGCATAAGATACAAGCAATCACATCCTGAAGGACCGAATAGTTTTGCAGTTTTGGAGAACTAGATACATACATAATTACCATATTATATTTTAATACACAAATTATAACATAATTTTTTTCTAGAATAAAAATATTATCTCTATAATATCATTTTATATCAATAATATTACACTTCATGGATTCTTGGTAAAGGAAGAAAAATAAGGGTGACCTGAAATACTCAGTAAGGGCTAAGTACAGTGGAAGCTATCATGAATCAATAAGAATAATCAACATAAATAGGTAAATAAATGAACACACATTCCATTTAAATAACTTTATTATCATGGTAAAATAAGTAATAATCAATATGGAAAGGTAAATAACTAAACATAAATGCCATTTAAATAATTTGACTATCATACATATATTAGGCATAATCAATATGACAAGGTAAATAAATAAAACACATTCCATTTAATCAAAAAGTAAGAATGAAATTTATATATAGATAATATCATTGTGAAAATATCATAGATAGTAATAATAAATGAATTATAAATGAAGGAAATTCTTAATTATTGGTCATCATGTTTTCAAGAAAATGATACCTCTATCATCAAGACCTTTCACAAGACAGTTTAAAACTAAAAGTAGAAACCCATTTAATTCTATCTCACCGATTTAACTCATGAGACTTCATATAAAATCAAGGGATATATAATTCTAGGCTCCAACTTTCACTGTAGGTCCAAATAATTCCTCATATATCAAATAATCCATTAAATTCATGAACAATGTGTCTTATAATCAAAAAACCATATTGAGTAAAGAATACTGATTTATTAATATTTCCCCAAATAAAAATTACCTATCAATGGAGAACACCATATGTATAAATGATATGTGGTTTAATAAATAAATATATCTAGGATAAATAATATGGATATTTGTGGGAAATTTAATATCCAGTGATCATAGGAATGTAAATTGTTTAAGGGAAAGTTAATAAGTACAAAAATGAATCAAGAAAGTGAATATAAATTCCATCATTGGTGAAAATGATCATAACACATCATGAGGAATAATAAGTATGGTTTTAATACAACATATACCTGGTGTATTATATGTAAAATAAATGGTAGTTTTTTGTTTATGAATAAAAATACCATAAAAATATCTTTAAAAACATTTTTGAGGAAAATATACTTTTTATTTTGAAAATAACATTTCAAAATTAAAGTTCACAAAAAAATTGAAAAACAAATTATTTTAAAATAACCTTTGAAATTTATAAATTAGTTTGGAAAACAAGCACTGGTCATGAAGGCAGGAAATTTCATACATTCCAATTACATTAAAACAAATATTCTTTTCACTTTTTCGATAAAATTCAAATGGTTCTTGTATTGAAAATAAAATGAAAATTCATTTAATTTTTTTAAAAAAAGTATAATTGGGTAAAAAAATATTTAATAAATCATTAGAAAATTTTTAAAAATATATTTGAAATCATTTTCAAAAAACATGGTTTTGGAAGAAAATGGATTTTCGACCGAAGAAACAGATGAGGTCGGATTTTCTTAAAAACCTTTTCTCAAAAATTTAAAGTAACAAAGACTAGTAAAATGGTAATATTACTTGAAAACGTATTTAATAACCATGTTATGATAAAATTAATTGGGTTTATTAGATATTTATCAAAAATCTTCCTTCAATGGGAATTCAAGCATAAACAATCTTGATTAGATTGAGATTGTGAAATAAACCCTTACAATGTTCATAACATTGAAGTGACAATTAATCAATGAATTTGTTATGTGTATCAACTATAAATACACATAAAACAATTGTAAATAAAATATAACACAATCAAAAGTAATTTCATATATAATCTTATAATATAAAATATGAAGAATAAGTCATATAATTCGATGAAAAAAATTGTGTTATGAAATTATTTACAACTTGGTAGCCCTTAAGTAAAATCCACATGCATTAAATAATTAAAATTGAAACTTAAAATACCATGAATTATTAATAAATCATTATATCACATGTAAAATTGGAATTATATACACCATATAAAATAAATTAGGTGTATAATTTTATAATATGTCTCAATGAAGGGAAATAGAGATGGGGTCTCTAACCTAACACATCCTTTTGGTTGAACATGATTTAACCTCTTGTATATTAGTTCTAAACATGTTATTAAGTTATACTAAGAAATGTGTGAATATTTTTAATATCATATATGATCCTTTCATAACATTTTATCACCCGTTCTATATTAAAATTTCTTTGTTTTCATTATTTCAAGTGTCAATTGCCTTGTTTTCTTATTCATGATTTATCAGGAAAGTTTTGGTTCATATGAAAATTATATAGTTTCATCATATCTAGAATAATAATAATGACATAATTATCATATTTACACACAAATAATTATTTTGTGACTCATTTGATTGAATTTTGGATGGTTATAGGTCATGAAATTAAAATAAAAAACATATCAGTATATGTAATATAATTATTTTATTATATCATCATGGTTTAATTATAATTCAAGGGGGTGGAGGAAAACTAAAAAAAATGCTCATTGAGGAACATTATATCTTCTTCGGGTAACCTCCATAGGTTTGCACCAAAATCCTTAAAAGGTTGGATTTATAAATAAAATAAGGATTTAGTATGAGATTAAGGAATTTTTTAAGTTATTTGGGTTATACTTAAAGAAACCAATAGGATTTTGAAGTGTAAAGAAGAAAGGGGGTGTCCTTTTATAAGTGAAGTGAGTGTCACAATTGTAATTTTTTAAAAGAAAAAATTTATACACACGTTTTTCATGTGAAACAAGGGTAAAAATGGATTATTATTAATAATTAGACATTATAAAAAATATATATGTCCATAAAATTGATTTTATAAAAGTTTTTATGTCATTTGAATGCTTATCATTTTAGTTTGACCCCTCAGTAAATCCATTTTTACATCAATTGTAGTAAATAATTTTTAATTTTTTCATTATTCGTTATGATGAAAAATTAATTTTAACTTATTATATAACATATTTTATTCTTATTAAAAATATGGAATTCATTTTTCAAAATTCAATTCATAGAATTGGAAAATTTTAATTTGACATTAATCACATAGATAGGATGAGAAAGCGAGTTTTCATAGGGAAAATGTTCAAAGGTTTACAAAGTTTTAATATCAAAATTCAATATGAAATTGATTATAATAAAAAAATTGTATTAATAGAAATATAATTCAAAAAAATAGTTTTAAATAAATTTAAAATCTAATTTAACGTTATAACTAATTCAAACAAAAAGATAGTTTTCAATTAAAATTCAGTATTTTTCATTATTCATCAAAAAATGAAACTTTTCATAAACAAACCCAAAAAATAACCATAAGATAATTTTTATATGATTGTTTAAAAAATTAATTTCATTTTATAAAAATAAATTTTTAAATTGTGGTGAAAATTAATTTTAAATTAAGTGTGCAAAGCACGACTAAACCATCTTTTAGGAAAAAATAAATTTTTTCAAAAAACATAAATTTTTCATTTAAATGATTAATATTTTATTTCTAATAAATAGTTAACCATAATTTTAATAATTTATTTAGTAATATTAATACCCAAAAATTTATTTTATAGGTTATAATGGTATATTATATTATGGTTCATTTAGACTTAGGGTTGCGTGTTCCGCAAGCTATTGAATAGATTTAAAGAAATGTATTTTTTGGGTTGTTTAAGCTCAGTGTGTCTTGTCTCATACATTTTCGAATAAAATTTTATTAATTTATAACTTTGGGGTGTCAAATATAAGTCCAAATATACTCCTACTTTCCTCTTAGAAACTGTATTATCTCTAAAATATCTTGCTAAGAAACAAAAACTCATTTTTCTAAAGAAATAACACTTATTCCATATTAATGAGAATAATTAAAAAAACTATTTTCACTGATATATTATATGATATGATTTTTTGTTGGATAATTATTTTGAAAATAAGTATTTATTATTTAAAATATTCCACTGAAAGTTTTTGGGTACACTTTTCACCCATATTTTAAAAAAATATCTAGGATAAATTTCTTTATCCCTGATAAAACAATTTTATCCCCATATCTATTTTTTAAAAAAAGATTTAAAATTTGAATAATCATAAACCATGTGTACTAAAATCTCCATATTATATTTTTTAAAACAAATATATTTTAATAAACAATTTTTTATCATATAATAGAAATGAGATTTGAAAAAACACCATTTACACATATTTATCTAAGCTTGAAATATCCCATTTCATTCTTAATATTCATAATACCATCCTTTTATAACAAATTTTATTGAAAACTATGATATCTAGTAAGTGTTTCATTAATTTTAAAATCTTTTATAATTACAACATTAGTAAAGTATGAATTTAGTATTATATAACCTTAAAAATCATTGAATTAATTTTGTAACATCAATCCAAGATGTAGACTCTCTATTGAGTCTCTTAAACCCCTTATGGTATCCCAAAAAATTTAATCCTATGAAATTTTTTCCCCTACTTATTAAATCTTCTCTTAGGTTTCAACAATTATGATTGTTTATTGTAATTATTTTGGTTAGGCTTTTTAACTGACATTTCTTCTTCTAGTTTTATCTTTTACCAATTTATATTGTCAATATAGTACCAGAACCTCGACAACTCATTCCTTGTTTAATTAATCTAGATAATTTGAGAAAATAGTATAAACATTTATTAATACTCATTGAAACTATAAAAAAATCCAACAATTATTATTGAATAATTTCAATATCTTGAACAAGACATAAAGGAACCCATCAGTATCAACAATTCATTGATGTAACTAATCATACTGAGTGCATGAGAAGATACTAAATTATTTTTATCATATTAATTTTATAAAATTTCATTTAAAACTTAAGTGAATTCATTGTTTATTCTCGTAAGCATCCAGATCCACTTGTTGAATAACAAAAATATTTAGTTTTCGGGAAATGGATTCTCTAATACAATGAATTTTCTTTATTTTATAAGAATTATTCTTATGTTTTTATACCATTCTAGAAAGTTTCTTCCATTAATATTTTCTTTATTAATAATTTTTCTCAATGACTTGTTTGATTATGATTATTTTATTTATCTACAACAAAATAGTTTATTAGATGATTATCACATTTAATATTTATTTAATAAATACATTAATGAAACATGATCCCCCTAAAATGATGAACCATTTGATTATATATCATAATAATTAGTATGAAAAGATACATATTTCACTAATATTTGAGTCACTTTGGAATTTATCTCATCACTTAGTTATTTAGGTTGTCAATAATACCAAAAATATCATATATGAATCTTAGATTTTCAATTGGATAACTTATTATCCTAATCTATTCAAAGGATTAATTCAACATTAATTCTATAATATCAAAATCCAATTATGGTTTCCCAAAAAAGTGTGACCCAAATAAAATTTTAAATACATGCACTAAATCCTACTAGGGTCACCCGCAACTAGTATGTCTTACATAAGATAATCCATGGGCACCATTATTTGGCATAGCCAACCCAGTTGGATGATCGATTTATTGAAAAGTATTTAATTTGGAAGGACTCTAACACATAGTTTTTTTAATGAGTTTTTAATATCTCAATATCATATATCATGTATTCCCTTTACATGTATTCCTGATTTTAATTATTTAGTTTTGAACCCTTATTACTTTCACAAATAAATATGTTCAAACCATATTGATGTGTAACTCTTTCTCCATCCCATAACTTGTTTTACTCACCCAAAATAAAAGATAAGTATATTTATACATATCTAAATTCATCTCATATGTATTTTTTATTAAACCTTTTCATGTAAATGTGTGTAATCATATAAAACCAATAATCCCCATAATATTTCACATGAAGCAATAAGTAACCATCCTCCAATTTTCTAAATAGAGCCTAAGCACCCAGGATAGTGAGAAATTTGACCCCCATTCCCTCTGATAATTTTTATTTACTCAATAGAGACATCAATTCCATTATAATTCTAACACTTAATATTTAAAAACAATAATTAAATTCTCAATTTATTCCCATAACCATTCATAAGCATTAAAAGAATACTAAATCAATTATCCTACCTAGCACAAAACTCCTTAAATTAATGTATGATAACTTAGAAGAAATTTAAAACTATAAAATAAATCATATATCCATTCATAACATAAATAATTTTTTACCTATGAATAAATTATATAATAAAACTAAATAAATAAAAATTTCATAAATTTATACATGAGATAAATATTTATAAAAAATTCATAAATAAAGTAATTAAGAAAATTTGATAATTTTTTAATGCATTATGGATATTCTATAATAAAATAAATATAAATGTTGAATATTTATTTTTAATATAAAATCCATCATATTATCCCTTATATGTAATTTAATTAAGTATATGGTATTTAATTCAAATATAAACATTTCATATTCGATTTATATTATGTAAATTTTTTACAAAATCTAAACATAAAATATTTTATATTATATGAACCATGATCATATCAAATATAAAAACACATTTTGGTCTAGTTTAAATAATTTTCTCATATAAAAAATTTTAATTCGAATGTTTGAAATTATGAATTATGAATAATTCAAATTTCACTACAATCTCTTATATATTTGGCCTTGTTTTTTATTATAAACACTTTTTCAATTAACTTATAATTTTTATATAAACATTTTATATCAAAATTATAAGTAATTTAAAACAAATAAAAAAGTTATTTTAATATTAAAAATTAATATTTTGTATATTTATTTAATATATGTTTCATAATGATATATTAATTAATTATAAACACATTATAATTAATTAATTTATTAACTATTTATAATTAATTAATTTATAAACACCTTATAAATTAAATAAATATCTCAAAAGGCCTTATCCTATAATTTATAAAAAAAATTAAAAAAAAATCTAATCAAATTTATAATTGAAAAATTATAAAAAAAATCCTTTATATGCCGTATTTTACAACTTACATAGAGTTTTAATCAACAATTCAACTGCTTTCCTATATCATTTTTTATGATTGGTGTCCAGTGGTGTGTGATAGATAATATTTTCACTATCAATTATAATTTATGGTATCATTCTCTTTCATAGTTTTTGTTTTGTACATTCAGTTTCTAGAATTCATATCTTTAAATATGACATGTATCAAATTAATGATGTGATGCCATATTTTTTAGAATGTAAATAATTCATATAGGTACTATCATCTAAGGAGAATCCCCATACCATACATTATGATATGTCAAAACAAAAGGATTTTTATTTGATATCACATTAAGATATCACATGATATATAATGTGGTCCAATCATAAGTTACAAAATCTTATATCATAAATCCATTTACATAAAATAATTTATATCATTTATTTTGATTAATAATATAATACCCATTTTTTAAAATACAAACTATATCACATTCAATTATTGAAATATGACATACATAGTTTCTTAATTTCAAACCTAATTTTTATAATTGAAGAAGAATGAAAAGGATCTAATACAGGTGATGCGTTTCTAAGGATCGAATAACATATATTCAAGTAGTGTAATATATCATGAGACTTATAAAAAATATTTATTCTATGAAATTGAAACCTTATATAAAAAAAACGAATAACATGTGTAACTTATGTTGATATTTGTCACAACTCCTATCATAAATCACATATTTGATGGAAATACCTATAAAGCATCCAAGGAATCCTTCATTTTTGGTGTATCCACAGGACGACCTATATATCCCAAACTTTGGGTGGGATTCTCCTACACACCATGACATGAAAAAAATTTATCTAGGAAAATAAAGAAGGATGAGATAGATTTTGGGGAGCTTATATACAAATCTTTGATAACCTTGGGATTAGCTTGGATAACAACATTATTGGTTTTAAAATTTTATATAGGCCTCGAGGATGTTCCATGCTCCTTATATGAATTAATTATTATATAAAACTTGAGTAATGTGGTTACATCACTTTATAAATTTAACTCTTAAATGCATTTATGATTATGTTACATGTTTCATTATATGAAACATTAATGATAATGATATTCAATGTAGAATTGATCAGGATATTAACATATAAAGTTTGAATACCTTGTCAATCATATAATATAATTAACATTTTTTCCAATACTTTTTCCATTACTATATCAGGAAATATAATATGAGATTATGGTAGTAAATTATCACCCCTTACATTATACCCATCCTAGGGGGTCATGATGAATGTTAGTATGAACTCAGTAGTCCACCACCAATGGTGTCTCTCTCTTTTATACACATGTATATGAATTCATGAAAATCATAATAAATGGAAATCAACACACCACACAACCTTTTCTGCTCATGATCAACCAGTCTTGAGTTATCCTTTACTATCCATGTCTAGTGTCAGAGTGGAATGACACATCCATATTCTATCATACTAGAAGTTCCATAAATCATCCAAAAAATTTCATTCCACATAGATTTATAATCTAAATTCAACTACAACACCCACAACAAGACATCCATAAACCATATCACAAGACCCATGGTCTTCTGAACCCTTTACTAACCACTTGCTAAATAGGCTGACGAAACTCAAGGCACAGTTACACCCACCCTTTTCCAAGATAGGCGCATTGGCTTCATCACAACCTACAAATATGGTGAGAATCCAAATGCCATATTTTGGTCTCAAAATCCACTAACCATGGACTTCCATACTTTATCCTCCCCTATATTTCCAAACCTCATCATCATCCATCCTATAACGCTTAACTATAGTGGGTACCACTAAGAAACAAGTGGTCAAAACCACCCCCTTTACCTTGAACTATGTGAACATGACCCCAATAGCCTCATCCATTTGGTTAAAGGAATCAAAAATAGCCTATGACCACACCTTAATGAACGCCTATCACCACCCTTGGAAATGGTCAACAACATATGCATTATATCGGTGAACCTCTACTGCCATCCATTCTAAGTGATCAACATCATCCACAGTCAAAGTGGTTCCAACAATCGCATTTCCAATAAACCAAATAAATCAACACATATAACAATTCACCACTTCACAAGATACAACATCATTCCCATCAAACACTATAACCACACAATCAAACCATACTTGTCTATACCCATCATTTTCTATATGATATTACCATTAGCTATGTCTTAAAAATAGCATAAACCTATAGTGATTCCATTCCTAGTCACACATACACAACCCTAACTTCTACCATTTATTACACAACACATTTCACATATATAATATTAGAAATTTCTATGCACCACTTACCTGGAGTTATAAGCACTCCACTCATCAAGAAACTCTAGTTGATCTAGCTTGAATAGATAAAAATATGTTGATTTATAAAAATCCCAAATTTTATTTATAATCAATATAAAACATGTGACAATGATATAAAACATAAATAAATACCCTAGGGAAGATAAACATACCCTCAGATACTAATTTCTTTAAAAAATTCATAGATCTAGTAACAATAAGTAAAGAAATCACTCGAAGATGAAGAGGGGAACAAGTAAATGATTTACGGTGTTTCCACTGCATGCTAGTTGAAATAAACCAAATCCAGCCTTTTTATACTTAATAAATTAATTAATTGTGATTTTTTAAAAAAATATAGAAAAACTCATCGAACTTTTTTTTGAAAAACAATGGGTAAAACTATATATATCACCCAAGAGAAGAACCTTACATATGGAAAACTATACATTCTAACACTTTAACATTTTTTAGACAACCTATAAACATTATATATATAAAACCTTATCTATCACAGTACATCATAATACTTATCCAATTTTACGATTGAAAATAATATCTTACATATCAAAAACCTAACATAAGGAAAATTTATGTATCATAGGTTTCTCCCAAAAATTATACAATTTTCCAAAAATAAGGGGAATTCCTTATGTATTGTTTACTCAATATATAAGGTTTTTAACTTAGTAGGAAAAACTCATATGTAACATTTTGAACCATATATAATATATTTTTCCAACTCTATTATAATATGTAAGTTCTATGACTTGTCTATTTTTTCAGTCCATATAAAAAATTAAGCATATGGAAAACCTTACATATGATTAATTTCCCATTTTTCCAAAATTATAATGTATCTCAAAAAATATATACCCAAATTCATCCTAAAATCACCCATTCTTATAATTTTCATTAAATCATACCCAAAATAACTCCAGCCTTCCATTTTAAAAATAATTCATGCTAAAATTACCTTCCAACTTACAGACTTCTTGAAAAAAAACCACCTATAATAGAATTTCACAATCATTCATCCTTTGATCCAAGGCCAAATCCCAAGACTCTATCCATAACCTTTATTAACAACCCAACACCTCAAAAGGGTCTAAATTTTCATAGTCGGTCTAAGATCTAACTTGAATGAGAATTCTAGAATACCTGGGACTTTATAATGAACCCAATATATGATAGCTTAACCTAAATCTATCTTGGCCAAATCATAACCAATTATTATTAAAAATCAATCATACCACACACTACACTCCTAAAACAGTAAGATGATTTCAAATGAATCATTCTCTTTCTTGGTCATTGAATTTTCCAAATTTAAACTAATTTATCCCTTCTGTTGACACTCTCCACCTTAGGAATCGCCAATCTGGCCTCATACCAATAAAAATACTTGATATGATATTGATTTCATTCCAATAACACACTATGTTTGAGGTATTTTCATGTTAATTTATGTTTTTTTAATCTTTATGGTATTTTTTGGGTTTGGGAAGAGTTTTAAGGGTCCCTGGTGGCCTAAGTGGAGTTTAGTAATTATAAGGAGGATCATAAGTGGTGAAATCCCCATGTTGGTATGAGTTTATCACTTGGAGTTTGACTATTGGAAATAGGGAGGGCCAACACAACATAGTGTTGGGAATGGTGGCCCTATAATAGGTCAACTCACAAGTGGTGCTGAAACTATGGGAAACATCCTACGAAGCCTCACCACACTATGGTATGAGTCATAGTGGGTTAAAAATAGTGAAGGATTTATTTATTCACTATAGTGAGTATCCCTGGGCATGAAGCGATCAAAGGAACCATAGTCATGGTGGGTGAAGGTCCAGTTGGGATATATGTGACCACTGAGAGGGGGGGAATTGGTGGTCCACTTTTTTTCTTCTTTCAAAACAATATTATCCTCTAGTTAGAGACAAATAAAACTCTTGAAACAAAAAATACTGGAACACTCATAGGAACATCACAATTTATAAGGTTAAATACTCACTCAATAAGAGTAGTTAGTCCTTGGAATGATCTGGAAACAAACTAAGATCACATGGTCCACTAAAAAATGATCCTTGTGGTTATATAAAAAAGGGCATATCCATCACTTATATTTCATTATAGTCCTTTGATAGTGCATGTTCTTCTCTCACAATTTATATGATAAAATATATTTTCAACGGCATAATAGACCTTTACGAACAAGCTTCAACACATCAAAAAATGTGATAATTATATTTTTTACACTTTCTCTTCTTTAATTCAGTTCTTCTTTGTAGTTGATTTCTTACACATCAGTAAGTAAGAACCACTTATTCTTTATTTCTATCTCTTCTTTCATATTTCTTGGAAAACTCTATCTTACTTCTTTTTCAATGATCCATGATTTGAAACAATTATTAATTTATAAACATAGAATGTTGATTTTATTCCTCTTATTATCACCCTTAAATATTTACAATTCCCTGTAAATAAATCATTTTTAATTACCAGGTTTTTTTGAAATTCAAAGATCCCAAAAACTTTTTAGGTAGACTCGCCATTTAAAACTAGAGGTCTACCTTTCTTAAAAACATCCACAGTAATCATTTTTTTGTCTTTAAAATATTTCCATAATATAAAAACACCTTAATTTATCCTCTTTCATGATATGTTAAAATATCATAAATCTTACTATTCAAATCCTTCCATAAAAACCACCTCAAAATCATATCCACAAAACTCGATATTATCAAAACTTTTGTGTATCATGCGTAAAACTAGAATGGTATTATCCTTTTGAGTTTTTTCAATCTTCTTTCCACATAATCATTCATTTTACACTTGTATTCACATATCTTATTTTCATAGTTAATGATATTCAAACCTAAAAATTTCTTATATATGAATTTAGAGCCTTAATTTCTTCTCTTTATATGAAAATTCATGCATATTCAATCAATATGTATATTCCTACATGTTCTTTCATCATGGAACCATCCACTATTTTTCTTTTTTCACAACCTGTATTATGATATAACTCTATATGATAATTATTTTATTTAATTATTTATTGTATATCATCATCTGAATCAACTGCCTCCTTATTTATATATTTATTCATATAATATAGTGACAATTTTATACCATTGTCTTCATACTGAACTTTGAGACTTATCAAATATTCCAAAACTTAAACTTCCATGTGGTTTATTGTGCAGTATATCAACCTACAATTAAATCCTAGGTCACTCAACCTATCCTATGTTTCAATAGTAACATGACCTACCATTCAGTTGAAAATAAATCATTCATGTGGTAGGTCCAAATTTCATCATGTGGTAGGTTCATATTTCTTCATGTGGCCACTTTATCATGGTGTCTTCACCTATCATGTGAATATCATAGTAATTAATCACCTTTATGCAGTTAGTACATAGTCCATGCCTTCACACCTCATGTTTTTTGTACTGGTTCTTCATGTAGTCACTTATCTAAACACTTATACTTATTCACTTCATCATTATAGTAAAAAATATGCACTCTCCCCTAATAGAACATTTTTTAAACCTTATAAATAGGGAAATAATCTTTAGATATTAAAACTCTTCCTAACACTACTTTTTGGTTTATGTGCGTATAAAAAAGAAAACACTATATTCAATCCCATTTTCTATTCACGAGATTTTTCACCAATTTAAAAACAACTCTAAAACACTAGTCTCTATCGTGAGAATCACCATTCCATAGTGTCAATATTCAAGGTTTTTGAAATGATCTATTTGGTCATAACATCTTTTGGAATATTGTGAACCATATTAATAAACTGTGTGGATCATTTTTATGGAGTTATTAACATGTTTTTTACTTATTTATTCTCTAAAAAACCTAATTCATTCTTATATGATTTTTAGGTTTCAAATTTGGAATTTTTGGAGGATTTTCTAGATGGGTTATGAACTATGGAAGTTCTCCCTCTTGGTTTGGTTGTGTGATTCTTCAAGACCGGAATCTGTTGAGGTGGGTGACTTATCTCTCCCCCCCCCATTTTTTCTGAAACTTGAAGGCATAGATTTCTAAAATTAATTTCTTGTGAGTTTAAATGAAAAAAACTTGTTAAATTCCTATTGGATATACTAACTTATTTAATATATTTAAAGTAATGGATTTTGGGTGACACTCAATATGTGATTGATAAAAAAATTTAAATAATAATCGTTTCTAATGGAATGGTTAAAATAGAACTTGGAATAGATGGGTTATAAGATATTCCTATTTTCATTATGAGGGGCCATGTTTTATTAATACTTTGATGCCTGTGAAAATTAGGGCACACGGGTGCATGATCAAGTGATGACGTGGTATAAATTCTGAGTTAATACTCATAAGAATCGGGGTTGTTATCTTAGATTCATGCATGTGTGTAGGGAAATGTGGATTCGGTGAACCAAGATGGAATAATGGATATACTACTTATAAAAATTACATATTTTATGAATATGTTTGATAATGAAAATATCATTTTATTGTGCTTTTGATATAAAATAATTTGATATTCATTATTATTGTTCTATATAAACCCATTATCTAACTTGTTCTCATCCTAGTGACATTAATTGGAAGTCTTGGAGTTTCATACTAAGTTTCTATACTCACCACCTAAATTAAATTTTTTTTTCATGGTATAGGAAAGGGTTAGGTCTTGTATTTTTCTAGTGGATCTTCATAAGGTTTTGGTCATGGATGACTGGAGAAGGATATTGGGATTTGGTTAAGTCCCTTATATGGAGTGGTTCAACCTTGATTCTTGGACTCTTGCATATATTTGGATTTATGGTTTCTTATTTAGTATTTTTTTATGTTAATATTATAATGTTAAGTTACTTTGGATATTGATTTTTTTACCTTGGTGCATATTATTATGTTGCATCTTCATTGTTTTTTGTACATTGTTTTTTTAATGGAAAAATATCCCCTACATTTTAGTAAATCTCTTAGCATTTATTTCTATCCTTTGATGTCCTGGGGATGACACAAAATATTAGTGTCACCCTGGATCTACCCAAGACAATGTTATGGGGTTGGAATGTCACAAATATAATCATTTTGTTCATTCCATCGGTCAATATGGTATACCTAGAGATAGGATGTGTCAGAACATGATATTTATAGCATAAAAACGTATAGTTAACCACTTTATATTGAACTTCAAGTTACTAGGGCTGTCTTGGTATAAAAGGGTGCTCTTAAACACCTATAGAAGTATTGTCAGCACATCGTGATGGGTGCTGCTAATGAGTGATTGGTATCATTCATTTGTAAGGAAACATCCCACTAAGATTTCATCCTTCATGTTTTATTTCTTGATTTTTAATTCTGGGAAATCTACTTTGATTTTTCTTATTGACTTGTGTTATAATATACGACCTTTAATGTAATAGTTATAGGGTGATTGGGTGGTACTTATTTCTATAGTAATATAAATATGCCATCAATCAGAATAATTAAAAACATGTATGGGATATGGATGATAATGTGATTCAACATGAACCATAGGTGATCCAATACAATTTCTGGAGTATTTTACAAGAACTGTAGGATATAGATAAATGGAATATGACTATGGAACCACGTATTTTGAATCACTCATTGTAATTTCAAATATATAACCCACTAATATTATGAGGGGATTTTGGACCAAAACAAAAATAGGAATGTCTTGGATGAATGAATAGAATTTTTTATTTCCTTCAAACCATACCGTATATTAAGGTGAATCTAGTAGTGCACATATTGGATATTCTCACACAGAAATTGGGATATTTAGTTGTTCAAACTAAATATATCTAAGAACTTACTTGTAAGTAATTAAAATAATTTTTCACCAAAAACTTATATCCTCACACCCTCAAAGTAACCAAAATGATATATTAATTTATTATTAAGCATGAAAATATGTCATTGGTGGAATATGTGGCTAAGTTTATGAACTTAGTTTGTTTACCACTATAAGTGCCTTTTAGTGAGTAACTTCAAGCGAATATATTTTATTCCATATTATATGTTGAAATTAACTCTAATATAGTTATGTTTTGTATTGATAATTATACATAAATGTTCAATAGAGTGATAGTGGTAGAAAAATACATCCTTGGGAATAATGGTGGAGGATACACTGTTTTCAATGTGGGTATGATTGGAAACTCCATTGATCAAAATAAATTAAAGAGGGATACCTTATCCTATAAAAACAAGATACTAGAGAATCAATCTTTTGGATCGGTTACTTTTCCTCCATGACACACTAACAAGACAAGATGTTTCTAATGTAGAACACTGGACCACATAAAGAGAGACTATATGAAAACAAATTGGGATCATCATACATTTGGTCAAATGAAACATATCTAATGTTATTGTAATGGCGCTTTGAAGATATATAGTGTGAATAGATCTAATATCCCTTAGTCCTCTCACTGCTATACAAAAGTATCACATCAAAATAGTTCTCCACCCTAAAACCAAGAAATTAATGGTGATTCTAGAAACACACAGACACCTCAACAGATGCAACCTTGGAAGGGATGTAAGGATTACTCAGTCGAAATTAGTAAGTGGTTGTATGGTGTTTAGCAAAGTATCATGGATGTCCAATGAATTCCCTAAACAATGTGAGGTACCATCCTTATAAAATCTACCCATATATATGTATTCTTTGATATTGGTGACACCCATTCATACATTGTTTCATGTATGGTAAATTGTTAAATCAAATGGGGTTGAACATAGAAATTATTCCATATACGATCAGTATCTAGACACCTATTGGGAAATAGAATTGTAAGGGATTTAAGTGTGAATCTTGTTCTATAACCACTGATGGAATCCCATTTTTTGGGACTTTACTATTCTAGATATAGATATATTTGATTTAATCCTTGGAATAGACTGGTTAATAACTTTCAAATTTTATCTCGGTTGTTATTCACAGAAAGTTAAATTTTCAACTCTTGATGGATTGGTGCATCTCTTTAATGGGCATTGGGATGTGAATATTGGAAGAGAATGACCTTTAGAACAAATGGCTATAACTATCTCTTATTATTTAATAATAATAGTCCTGAGAGCTAGTAATGAAACTAAGACTAGAGATGTTCCCACCACTATCGATTAGTATCCTGGTGTGTTTTATTAAAATTTATCTACATTACCACATAAAAGGGAGGTGTAATTTACCATTGATATCCTCCCAAGAAAAATCAAGTTTAAATTCCATCTTATAGAATGGAACCAATATAATTGTGATATTTTAAAATCTAGATAGATAAATTAAAAAGAAAATTCCAACCTAGTACATTACCTTGGGCCACTCCACTTCTACTCATGAAGAAGGTATATGGTTTTACTAGATTATGTGTTGATAATCATAAACTCAGTCAAGTTATAATAAATAACTAATATCACCTTCCATGAATTGAAGATCTATTTGACCAATTAAATAGATCCTAGTGGTTCTCTAAAATTAATCTTTGCTCAAGGTATCACCATCTCTGATTTATGAAAGATAATATTCTAAAGATATATTTTCAAAGTAGATATAGTCACTATAATTACTTGGTCATTCCCTTTGTTATCATTAATTCACCTATAGTTTGTATGGACTTGATGAACTATATCTTCTACTTGTATCTTGACTCATTTTTCATGGAATGTTTTGAATATATCTTGTTTTATTCTTGAACCAGAAATAACCATAAAAAACATGGAAATTGTATTAATCACACTACATGATCATAGACTTTATTATAAATTCTATAAGTGTGACTCCTAGATACAAAAATTTTGTTTCCTTAGGAATTCCATTTCTGATAAAGGCGTCTCAGTTGAATCTAAAAATATAAAAGTAGTCATCTCATGGAAACAACCCAAAAATTTATTTAAGATGTATATATTTCTAGTATTATTATAAAATTATCATCACTTTATTTTGGATATCTTACAACTCTCTTATCCTATGACTATTTTGATGAGGAAGGTTATTTTATTCATATAGAATGACGATTGTTAGGTATCCTTTTGTGATATTAAAGATCATATCACTTTATCACCTAGCCTTATCTTTCCAAAACTTAGATAGGGGTATGTGGTCTTTTGTAATGCATCTATATCCTGGATTGGTTGTGGTCCTATGTAAGGAGTCCATGTAATAACTTATAGTTCAAGGTAGTTGCAAAAACCTGAAAATAACTAGACAATGTAGGACCTGGAGTAAGTTGTGGTGGTTTATTCTTTAAAGACATGGGGCTACTATATCTTTGGTGAAAAGTTCATTAACTTAAATGATTATAACATCATGAAGCATGTATTCTATTGGAGGTTCTCAAACTTGAGGAAACAACACTGAATGGAGTATATTCGAATGTTTGATTTTGATTTGGGGTATACAAATAGGAAATAAAATTAAGTGGTTGATGACTTGAATTTGAAATCTTATAACCAAGTAGACTAGGAAGATTTTAACCAATTGTAGTTGATTAGAATAATTAATTACATGAATCTAGACCATGTTGGACACAATTAAGATATATTTTTATTTATGATAATCTTTGTTCCTGGTTTGATTGACCTTGTTGAGGAAGCTTAATGATCAAATCCTGAATGCCTTACCACTATATCAAACCTCAATGGTGAGGATACCATTAAAGGTTGGACAATTGATGAAAAAATTTTGTTTCACTTTTGAGACTAGAGTTCCATTTATTATTTATGCTAAGAACATATACTTTCCTATAATAATTATTCTAAATAAAATTTCTATTCATATATTCAAAAAATGTACAGGGCAATGAAATCTCATTTTTTGTGGTCTAGCATGAAGTGAAAGGTATATAATTATGTTATGTGATGTCTCACTTATTAGTAGGTAGAGGATTAAGAACTAATGCCTAGCTGGTATATTATAGTTGATGACCATCCCAATATAGAAATGGGAGTATATTTCCAAGGCCTTTGTCACTGTCATACCATAGAAACTTCAAAATCGCATCGCTATTTGAGTGATTTTTTAATGACTCACCAAGTTGGTATACTTCATATCAATTCAATATTCAAATGTTATAGAGTAATTTATGAAACTCTATATCTAGGAAGTGGTGAAATTATATATAGTTTTAGTTCCTTTTTTTTGACAAAGACCCTACATTCACCTCATGGTTTTGAAAGTCCTTACAATGATCCCTTGGGACTCAATTGACTATGATCATGGAATATCCTCCCCAAATGGATGGACAGTCAGGACATACTATCCAGACATTGGAAGACATTCTCCAAACTGGTGTTATGGATTTTGGTGGTTCGAGGGAAGACCATTTGTCCCTAGTGGAGTTTTTATATCATAATATTTATCAGGAAAATATATATATGGCTCCATTCGAATCATTGTATAGCTTCCCATGTCGATATCCATATTGATGGGTACATATAGGAAGAAAATCTCTAATAGTACTTATCCTTGTTCATGATATGATTGAGAATATTCATATGATTGGGAAACTAATGGAAATGGCCCAAATCCATTAGAAATATTATGAAAATCATCATCATCACTCATTATATTTTGTTATGGTTGATAATTTATTCTTTAAATAATATTATAGGATCGTACATCATCAATTGTTAAAGAGAATAAATTTGTATCCTATGTATATTGATCCATTTGAGATACTTCAAAATATTCGAGATGTGGATTATGGGTTGGCTTTACTACCAAGATCTAGCTCAGTTCATAATATCTTTAAGGTATCTCATTTGAAGAACTGTTATGTTGATCCTAGTTATGTCATTTGATGGGATCATATAACACTTGAGTCAGATATATATTCATCCATGTAAAAATTCATACCTTGGATATCCAAGATAAAGACTTTTCTGGGAAATTTATTCCATTGGAATGGGTATTTGGGAAACATGGTGAAATTTAACATGGGACTTGGGATCAAGATAAGTTCATACTGGTGTAATAGCCAGAAATCTTCCAAAACATGGTCAACATTCAACTTTATAATGATGTAAATCCCAATGGTATGGATAATATAACACATCCGGTTTGATTTATTCCCATATTATTTTATTTTTTTAAGTTTTATATCATTTTTTAGTTTTGTTAAGGGTTGGAAGGGTGTTCAGTGACTTAAGTGGAGTTTGGTAATTTTGAGGAGCACCACTGGTTGTGAAACTCACATGGTGGTTAGTATTTCACTCTAGGACATCCCCTATGGGAAATGAAGAGATCCATTTTTTTATAGTGGTGTGAGTGGTAGACCTTTGTTAGGGAGATTCATAGGTGGTGCTATAATTATGGTAAATTATTTGGGAGGCCTCAAAATACTTTGGTCTAAGGCATAATGTGTTGAAAATGGTGAAGTATTTATTCCTTCATTTTCATAGGTCATTTTGGTGGCTCCCCCTGGGAGCGGTGTGACAAAAATAACCATGGCTATAGTGGACCTCACCATACCATGGTTCTGGTCATTGGGGTTTTTGAAACAACCAATTTTGTCTCTAAATATTTTGGATGATCACAAGCCTTGATGAGAAACTATGTGTGATGGGTTTAGAGGGGTAGTTAACATGTTTTTGAATAATTGGGGTTTTTGAAACAACCAATTTGGTATCTAAATATTTCAGATGATCACATGACTTGATGAGAAACTATGTCTGACCATTTTAGAGGGGTAGTTAAATTTTTTTTTAATCATTAGTTCAATTTAAAATCCAAAATTATTTCTCCTTTAATTTTGGGATTTCAAACCAATCAAATTTGGGGTGTTCCTTGACAAGATCTAGTCAAGATTAGTTTTCCCTATTGGTTTGGTTATTTGATTCTTCTAAATCATAATCTATTGAGGTAAGTGGACTATATCTCACTAATTATTTACTATATAACTTGAATTATTTTATTTATATAATGAATTTATTTTTATTTTAAAAATAAAATATTGTTAAATTTCCATTGGAGAAACTCCATTGGTTAATGGATTTAAATGCTTGTATTTTTTGTGATTCTTGGTATGTGTTTAATAAATTTTTTAAAATAGAACATGGAATACATGTGTTGTCACATGTTCATGATTGAATTATAAAGGTTCTTTTTATGTTTTTCCTTAGATGCAGATGCCAATTGGGTTAGACTGGTGCATGATCAAGTGATCACTTGGTACAGAAGATGAGTTATTGCTCATGAGTCTTGGGACTATCCTCTTATATGCATGCATCTATGTGTGGGAATATGGAGTGGGTGTTCTAATAGAAAATAACAGATATGATACTTATAAAGAATGATTATTATTTTAATCTATTTGATAATGGAAATATTGGTTAATATACTTTGGATATAATTTTTTTTATTTCTCATTCCTTTTTTATAGAAAACTATGAGCTAAACATCCCCAAAATTTTAGTAAATCCCCTATAATTTATTTCCAAACTTTGGTGTTCTGGGGATGTTACCTAAGTTTAGAGGCACTCTGAATCTGCACAAGCCAATGGGAAAAGTTTAGGGTGGTATAATACCTATCCATCATCATGAATTCCACATACATAAACTATCCACACAAATCCACCAATCATCAATTATTATGATCTCACATCATACATATTCTTACTTTCATCCAACATCATACTTGATAACCAATTCTCAACTGGTATATTGTCAGTAAATTTATCACATACACATATCATGAACCAATATCTATTAAACATAACCAAAAATTGTCACTCTCATGGTGTGACTATGACTCTAAATATCTCTTTGACCTGCTCCAGTAGAGTCGTCTTGATCACATGAAACTTACCTGAAGTCGTACTGGTTGATACATATCCTATTTGTGGAGTCACACCCACCATAATACATTACACACACTACTAGGTATCCCATACTTTACCATGTCTTACACATTCCTATGAATCCTAGCTACCATCTCCAAGTACCTCTCCTGGGCTTACCACTCCTGGTCCTACCTAAAATTCATGTGTATGTCCCAATCCACGACCCCAATTTATCTATGAGATACCCTTTAAAACCCACTCCAAATTCCCCATATAGTCACATACCTGATATTATTTCATGTTTGAACAAACTAGGCTCAAACATGCCTTGTATGCCTACATTGGGAACATCTCACTGATAATCCACATTGTGGTCACATCATCAAACCTCTACTCTGAGCACCCCACTGGCTCGCCTCATGTACCTTCTTCCAACTACCCAAATCTCCACTACCTATCTCACATGACACTACTATACATCTTGGTAAACTCTCATCTCTTAGGTTTCACTCCTCTCTCATCATCTATTTTACTGCCTCTAAAAATGAGTTCAACTTAAATATGTTTACCTACTCCTCGATAAAATTTCATAAACAATATATTAATAAACACACCATGTTGATCTTATCCCTTCCTATCAATGATTAATGCTATATAAAATTTGTAAATTATTTCATAATACATAACTAAAGTCTCCCTTTACACCAAGTGTAGAAATTATTGGACCATACCCACCCTCAACTCCTCGAGGAATAATTAATCAAATTATATCTCCAAATATTCATTCCATGTAAAACCATTATATCTACCTACCAATAATTTTACGTCCAACAAGTGTTTCAATGGCCTTATGAGAATGTATGTAGATAGTTTTACCCTCCACCATAGTGATTTCTCTATCTAATTAAAAATCATTTATACTGACTTGATCTAATGCTCTACTTCCTGGGGTACACCATATCCTAGGAATAAAGGAGGATTTTGTTATTAAGAAACCATGTAAAATATTCCATGGATGGCTTAGATTCCTGATCACTGCACTCAGTACTCTATATAACCTTCACTAGGCTCAATTGAGATACTCATCCATCCACTTCCATAGCTTCTCAATACTTTGTGGTCGACCTACCTATATTGGGACATCAGTCTATGTATTATTCGACCTCTTCCCTCATGGATCTCATATCTTATGCATGCCTTAGTGTAACCATGTATTCATCCATCTGATGATATAACAGAGTCCATCTAGGTGGTATCATTCTAAGAATTAAATAGAATTCTTAATACAAATATAACAGCCTAGATATCTCAAATAAGGAAATATATAATAGGAATATTGATCCATTAGACTTTAAAATTACCTACCACACCCATATCACACATCATTATACCTTATAGCCACACCTAACCATGTCAGGTTTGAGTAACACAAACCATACACACATAGGATCCACATACTTATTCAAATGAAAATTCACATACTCTTCCTGGCTGAGTAGAATTCCATTAAGAAGATATGTATGAAAAAACATCATATATGTTCTTAATTACACTTTAAATAGTAAAACCCCTTTCTTTTCTTGAACCAAAATGTTAATCACAATCATCACACTCATTTCATGTGATACCTACGTGCTTATAATGATTCATGAGTACCAATTCATTCTACTCATAGATAAGATTCTGAAACAAAAATCAATAACATCAAATAAAAATTTATCCAAGTCAAATACATCCATTGTAACCATGAAAACCAAAATAAAAATCATGGTTCCCCTTGTAACTTGGAATTTAGTCCATACATGTGTTGTCTAGGAATATAGCTTTCCATTTTCCCAAGTTCTGACACATCACCAAAAATTTATCTACCACAGGCTAAATAAAAAATATAAACTCACTCATTATGATTTGTAGCAACACTCTATGAAACCATTTCTTAATTTCCTGACCTGGAAAACTCTATAGTAACCTGTTTAGAGCACCACTAAACCATGAGTGAGCCTACCCATATGGAAAAGTTTTTTTACTCTTAGAGAGATTCTATAGGATGATAGTAAGGAGACTATACCCTCTAATGATATTAAATATTTATAACACGATAATAATGTAAGAATCATTAAAACATAGGAAAAAAAATCCAAAACATGATTATGATAAGTATAAATAATATCTAAGATTATATTCCATACATACAATAGTTAATACGATCTATTGTAGGCCCATCACATATGTACATACACAATGTAACCAAAATAAACCACTATCTTGACACTGAAGAACCACTTGGTCCATTTTCAAAACCATATCATTCAGAATGTGCGCCATTTATAAATCTATCTCCATTGTTTTCCCAATTACAGGACCTTACCCATAATTGTACCATGATACATAAAGTCTTCACGCGTCTTGGACGACCTGTGTAGTGTGTGAGTATACACTCATAAGGAAACCACAAATAGTGTTCCTAACAAGTTTCTATATGTATACCAATGCATGAAAAGAACAATAAATGGTAATAAATGTACTACATAACTAGATCCAGGCATGCTCATCCATCCTCAGTGATCCTTTACCTACCTGAGTCATTACAAAAGTGGAATGATATATCCATGGTTTGTCATACTGAAACTACCCAGGCCTTCCAAGCAATTATATAACACATGGAATTACTACCCCAAATCAACTAAAATACCCCAATAAAACATCTACATGCTATATCACAAGAACCATGAGTTGTTATAATTAATATAGAAAGATGGGATTAATTTCCATTTAAAATCTTCAACTAAATAATGTGATAAAATTATGAAATTAAGTGATAAATTAAAATTAAAAAAATAAGTGTAACATATAAAAAATAAAATAGTAATCACAATGAAAATTAAGAAGTAAAAGAAACACAATTAGATAATGGAGTTATTTAATAAATAAAGATTATTAGCTAAATTACCTTACCTTAATATCTTGAGAGGTTTTAGAATAATCCATTGATTTTAATGGTAGTCAAAACCCGAGAAGAAAGTCCCTTAAAATTAGTAAAATATAGGACACCTGAGAAGGAAAAAATGTATTTTTAATTTTTTATATCAATAAAATCAATACAAGTAATATAAACACAAATTGTTAGGTGTTTTTAGAAAGAAATAAAAATACCATACTTTAATAGAAGTAATCACCCAATAAAAGAAAAAGAGGAGAAGGTTTCTTATAGGAAAACCATTTACAATGTAACAAACCAAGTAATGATAGAATAATTATTTTTCATATTTATTAATATATATGAATTATATAGTAATTAAAAAAGACATTATGTTCATTAAAGTATAAAATAAATCTAGTTTTATGGTCAAAACATTATTTTTCTAAAAAATAGTTTTACCGCCTTTTGATAGAGCACTTGTTTTAAATCTAGTTTTTTAAATTTTATAAATTAAATATGAAAAAATAATCTTATTATTTGAAATATTAATATAAAAATTTACTTTGGTTGAATTTTGGGTATTTTTCTCATAAGTTTCATGTTTTGATGAATAGTGAAAAAAATTACATTTTAATTGAAAACTACTTTTTCCTCAAATTTATTTATAGAGTTGAATTATATATTTGAATAATTTTATAGTATAATTAGATAATTTTTTTATCAATTAATACAATTTAGTTCATTGTAATCAATTTCACATTAAAAATGTATATAAAAACTTTGTCATCTTTTGAGTGTTTTTACTTTAAAAACATGTTTTATCGTTTCATCGATGAGATTATTTTTTTAAAAATTTCTTCCAATTATGTTTTTTGAATTTGAAAAATGAATTCCATATTTGTAATTATAAGGTCCAAATTATGTAAATAGGTCCCTTTTATTTTCTTATATTATGAATTGTAACTTTAGTAATATTTTTATTATTATGATTAAGTGTAAATTAGGTAATTAAAGGTAAATATAATATTATAAAATTACCCTAACACTTGTCCAAATATTTTTTAATTAGATATTATAGACCAAAACCATATTTGGGCTAATTTTATGACCACTTGGGTCCACTTGGATAACTTTATGACCTTTATATTATTTTATTTTAAATAAAAGACAAAGATGACACACTCATGATTTAATAAATATAAAATTTTTAATTTATAGTTATTTAGAAAAAATATTTCAATATAAATAGTATTTATAAAAATAACATGTTTACCTAAATCATGGAAATTTATTTATAATTTTTATAAAATAAATAATTATATTAAATGGTGACATAATGATGATGCGGCAATTTATTAATTAATGAAAGAATCAAATAAACAATATTATAAATATAAAAATTAATATACTTTGATATAATTTATGACATGAAAAAAAATTGGATTAATTTTAAATCTTATAGATCATTTAATTGAGTTTCTTCAAAGTTGTAAAGTTGTTATAATATTTTTAAAAAGTCAAGAAATAAATAGTGTCAAAATTGACACTAATTGTATTTTAAAACATAAAATACTTTATTAAATGATATAAAATTTATAAAAATATAAATTTATAAAAAATGATTGGGATAAGTCTTAAAATTTCACTAATGACTCATTTATTGGTCTTTTGGTATTTTATAGCAATTATATTAACCCTCAATGTGTAAATTGCATGATATCAAGGTAAGAATTAATAAGGGATAAAATAAAAATATAAGGATTAAAAAAATACTCAAACATGAATAATTTTTATTGAATTAGTTTATTTCAGAAAAAACTCATCCTATATTCTAAATAAATTACTTTGGACCCATTTTGAATAGAAGATTAATTTATATTAATTTAATAATTTGAAAAATTCCAAGAGTCTCCCACCCATCTTCTATAAAATGGCACCCATTCTTATCTTTTATTAACACCTAATAACCTGTTTGTTTTATTAAAGATATACCAAAAAATACCTTAACTTAATCCCTAAAAACATTATATATCTCTAGAGGTGTTAAGGTGTTAATCAAAGGAGATTGTCCGAAGGAAAGGTATTGTTTTTTAAGTGTTTTTGTTTTGTTTCTTCTTCCACTTCAATAAAATATTCTTCAAACATGATGAAATAATAACTTAAGTATCCTCAATATAATAATATGCTATTATGTTAATATCATCACCTAAATCCATCTCTAATTTCATCAAATGAGAAATGAATTATTCATTTGTGTGTACGGTGGACTACCACCTCACGAACTGATATAATTCATTTTCCATCACCGTCTCTAAAGATTATTCATAATGATATAATTAATGATTTTATATTATATTAATTAAATATTTATCATTATTAAATAATAATATATCATTTATTATCTTACCTTTCCATGAATATAAAAATGATAACGTTGTTCGTGTGTACGTGTAAACTATCACCTCCACGAAGCGATGTGATTCATTTTTCTTCACTATATCACATGGATGATATATATAAGTATATTTAAATTATTAATATTATATTAATGATATTATTATCATTATGTAATTATAAAATTATAATTACCTTCTTTCTATAATGATCATTTAAAAATGGAAACGTTACTCATGCGTGCGTACGGCCTATCATCTCCATGATTGTAACATTGTTCATTTTTCATAACCATGCATAAATGGTTTTATATAAAATAATAATTTATGTAAAAAATTGATTATTATTTATTTAATATTATTCTTTATATTATTTAATTATGTCCATTTTGAATATGGACATCATTTCTAATCAACTTTGGACTCGAGTATCGAATATCAACAAAGCTCCCGATGTGAAGATAAATAATTAAGTAATTGTTATAACATGATAATAAGTAATATAAAAGAAATAATAAACAATAAAAAGGTTATAAATTAATTAAATAATTAACCAAATTTTATTATTCAGGAAGATAAATATTGTATGTGGCGATTTGGACTAATGGTAAGGGACTTTCTTTGAAAAACCTCTTTTAAGGTAACTCATTCTACTATTTTTAAAAAATCCAAAACAAATGTTTTAATTAACTTATACATAATGAATGGAATTTCCTAATTTTATTTAAATTTATAGTTTTGATGATTCCTGTAAATTTTTACACTTTTATTTTCAAATAAAGGGTTTTTATTTTTGAGTGTGCGACTTTGTAAAAATGATTACAAAGTGGAAAGCTTATTTTTATTTTATGAATGACTTATGTGTTGTGATTATGTTATGGTTATTGGGGATTTTTGATGAATATGGATGGTTCTATGATAAAACTAGGTATGTTGAGCCCAATATATAACTCCAATGCATTGGTTAATGAGATAGAGTTAATCAGTAGGGTTTCTCATAAGAGATTAATGGAATATACTGTGGTGGATATTCCAAATGTAGCCATAAAGGTTACTCCCTATGTAGCCATGAAAGCTAAAATAAATGTAAGAGTGATATGTATTCCACAATTTACCTTTATGATTTATGTTTTCTATAGTGTTTTATATTAATATTATTATTTCCTTATCTAATATAAAGAGATTATGTTTTATGGGTGAAAATTATAACTTTTTTAACATGTTTTAAGGGATTTAAATTATTCATGGACTAATGGTTTCTTTCCTTCATTTATGTACCTTACTAATCCTTTTTTTATCATCCAAAGTTTTTAAAGGTTTTTCATAGGTTATAAGGATGGATAAGAGAAAGGAGCAAGTCAAGATGAATGTTATGAAGATTTTTCATGAAAAATAAATCATGTTTTCTTTCAAAAGTTTTATATATTAGAAAACGTGGATGATATTTTAGTAGTATAAAATTTGTATTTTATGGTTTTGTATTGTATGATTTATGGACTAATTATATAAAAATATAAACCTGAAAAGACCCTCAAAGTGAAATAAATTAAAATTCGTGAATTAACTTAAGATTATGTAATTTTTTAAGTCTGGGTCCCTATGGTTGGTATCGAAGGTTGGTTTAGATAACTTTAGAGGTTGGGGTAATATTAATAAATTTTCCTTGAAATAATTTACCTTATTTAAAAGTTAAAATATCATAGAATTTAAAGATTTCTATGATGTTTCATCTAAGATATATCTATTTAGAATGGTTTTTTATAGAGGAAATGGTGAATCTGTGGTGGAAAGGAATCGAGAGGAAAACATCCTTCCAAATAAGCACTCAGAGATGGTTGGAATCAAAACTGAATAGTTTGTTACTATCATGGATTAGTTAACTCATGTGATAAATAGTGGTGGTATTCATGCACAAGATCAACTAGATCAACCATAGAGTAAAATGTTAGAATTGGAGCATTTTATGAGGCAAAATCTTCTATCATTCAGTGGATCATCTAACTCGGTTGTAGAAAAAGGGTGGATTAAATCCCTAGAAAATATTTTCGATGTCATGGTGTGTTTGAAAAATCCAAAGGTTAGTATTTTTGTTTATCATTTTGAAAGTTAATTCAATTAATATTAGTCAATGATTAATAATATCATGGATCTTGATAGTAAAATAAATCATTTTTACTTAGTATTAAATCCAAAGTATCAAAGGGAATTTTCCTATAATGAGTTAAAAAGTTATGAAAAAAATTGTTTGATGTGCGAAAATGGTGGAAATGGAGTTTTTTTATGATCATGTCCTCTTTAAAAAATATCAAAAAAAGAGTTCTAGGTGGTAGGAAAAAGGTAATAATTCTTCCAACAATTATGATGGTAAGAAAATTAAGTTTACAGTTTGTGAAATTTCTGGTAAAAAACAGACTAGAGAATCCCTTTTAAATTATTGTAAGTTCTTAAGATGTGGTAAAATGGGGAATAATTCTCATAACTGCAATGAAAGGGATAATAGTAGGGATAAAAAAAATTATATACATTCAGCAAAAAATTTTAAGTGAAATGAGATGGTTTATTGTGAAAATTAGTATCCATAGAGGAACCCAAATGATGGGAAGCATCCAGACTATAAACAGAAAGGTGTGGTGAAATCCTTTGCAACTAATTCAGAAGATGTTAGTCCATCAAATGAAGTATTATCATGTATGTTTTTTATTTATTCATATCATGCTAACATGTTGTTTGATTTGGGGTCTACACATTCTTACATTTTTTAAAACTTTTCTGGTGAATTGGAAATTCCACCACAAGAAATGAATCCATAACTGATGGTAAAAACACTGAAGGAAAATATTGAGGAAAAATGAAATTATAACATATATTTTTTCTTTTTGTGTGGAAATAATCTACCTTTAAACTTTCTTTTTTTTTCCTATATAAGAGTTTGATGTTTTTCAAGGTATGTATTGCCTTTTTGATTACCATGCTAAGATAGACTATAGAAATAAATAAGTTTATTTCCAAAAAAGTTTCAGTTTATATAAAAGAATGAACCCATGACATTCATAACATATCAAGAAGTTGAGAAACTATTAAAATATGTAAATAAATTTTATCATTCACATATTGTTGAAAACAAAAAAAACTATTCAGATTAATGATGTGTCAGTGGTAAATGAGTATCTAGATTGTTTTAAAGAAATTTTTTTTGGTATTATACATGACTGGGAAGTTGAATTTAATATTGAATTAGTTCCTTATGATAATCCAATTTAAAAACCCCCTTATCAGATGGCTCAAATGAAACTTTTATAGTTGAAAAAGAAATTGCAAAAATTATTAGATTAAGGTTTCATTAGACCTAGCACTTCACCATGGGGTGCTCCTATCTTGTTTGTTAAAAAAAGATTGTTAAATGAGACTTTTCATTGATTATAGATCCTTGAATAACATCATTGTTTAAAACAAGTATCATTTACCTCATATAGATGATTTATTTTATCATCTCTAGGGAGCATAGTATTTTTTGAAGGCTGATCTGAGGTCAGGGTGCCATTAATTGAAAGTAAAGGAAGAAAATATTTAGAATATTGTGATTTGGACTAAATATGGGCATTATTAATTTTTAGTTATGTCATTTTGATTAACTAATTAACCTTTTATATTTATGGATCTTATAAATAGAACATTTCATGATTTCATGGATAAGTTTTTGGTTGTGTTTATTGATGAAATTTTAGTATATTCTAAAATTAAATATGAGCATGAAAGACATATAAGTGTTGTTTTTATAACCTTAAAAAATAAAAAATATGGTAAATTTAGTAAATTTTTATTTTGGTTGCAACAAATTTATTTACTTGGTCTCATTATTTCTAAAGATGGAAAAACTGTTGATCCTACTAAAATGAAAGTGGTAGAATAATGGACAAGACTCACAAATATAACTGATATTCATAGTTTTCTTTGTTTATCTCAATACTACCAAATTTTCTTTGAAAAATTTGAACTGTTATCAAGCCGATTAACTAAGTTAACTAAAAAATGTGTTAAATTTATCTAAACAAAATAATCTGATGATTGTTTTAAGAAATTGAAAAGAAGATTGGTGAATGATCCAGTTCTGGACCTGCCTTTCAGAACTGGTGAATTTTTCATCTACAACAATTCTTCATTAAAATGACTTATGTGTGTACTAATGTATAATTAAAAGGTAATTTCTTGTGCTTCAAGCTAGTTGAAACCTCATGAGTTACATTACCCTACACAGGATTTGGAATTAGTTGTTGTTGTTTTGCATTAAAAATTTGGAGGTATCATTTTTTTTGAGTAAAATGTTTAATATATACTAAAATAAAATTATGAAGTGTATATTCATTCAGAAAGAATTGAACATTATATAGAGAAGATGATTGGAACTAATCAAGGATTATGATTTCATGATTCATTACCATCCTAGAAAACCAAATAAAGTGGTTGATGTATTGAGTCATAAAAGTAATGCTACATTAACCATGATATGCTTAGAACATGACCATTTGGTTAATGATTTGATCAATTTTGGCTTAGAATTGTTTTTGTAGGAAATTCCTCTGTTTTGTTTTAGGTTTTAGTGAAATAATCTCTATCAGACAGAATTAAGCAAGCATAGAAGGAAGACTATGAGTTGTAGAAAAAGGTATAATTGGTTTAAAAGAGTAAGTTTCCTGAATTTAACATTGATAAAGACTTTGTTTTGAGATTTAAGAGGAGATTATTTCTGCCTTGTGATTCCAAGTCTAAGAAAGATTTATTATATAAAGCTTATAGTTCTCCGTTTTCAGTCCATTTAGAAACTCTAAGATGTATGGAGACCTTCGAGAGTATTTCTGGTTGGATGGAATGAAAAGAGATATTGATGCCCTTACCTTGAATTGTTTGACTTGAAAACAGGTTAAAGTAGAATAATAGTTACCGAAGGGTATGATTCATCCTTTTCCAGTTATGGAGTGGAAATAAGAAAATATATCCATGGATTTAATAATGGTGTTGCCAAAGACTTCTTGAGGTAAAAATTTAATCTGGGTTATTGTTGATTGAATGACTAAATCTACACATTTTCTTCCTATTCGAGACAATACATCACTAGATAAAATTTCATGGTTGTATCTTAAATACATGTTCAGGTTACATAGAGTTCCTATCTCTGTTATATCTGATCATGATTTCAGGTTCACTTCTAACTTTTTAAAAGGCCTTCAGAAGTAATTGGGTACTAAAATAGATTTCGATACATCTTTTCATCCTCAATCATATGGGTAGTCATAATGAACAATTAAAACCATGGAGGATATAATATGTACATGTTCTATGGATTACTCAGTAATTTGGTATCATCATATTTCTTTGGTCTAGTTTTCTTATAATAATATTTTTCATTCTAGTATACAGTTGGTGTAATTTGATGCATTATATAGAAAGAGGTTTCAAACTCCAGATTTCTTGGATGATGTTAGGGAAAGTAATTTGATGGGACCAACATTAGTAGAGAAATGGTAGGGAAATTTCAGTTGATTCAGTGACATGTGAGAATTGATCAGAGTAGGTAAAAATTTTATGCGGATAACCAAAGGAAGGGTCTTTCTTTTGAGGTAGGTGATCATGTATTTCTCAAATTTTCTCTATAGAAAAGTGTGATGTGTTTTAGTAAGAAAGGTAAGTTGATTACATGGTTCATGGTACCCTATAAAATCCTAGGGAAAGTTGGATCATTTGTATACTAAGTGAATATTCCTTCAATTTTATCCCAGGTACACAATTTTTCTCATGTTTCAAAGTTAATAAAGTATATGTCGGCTCAATCTCGTGTTTTGATTCCAGAAGTAGTTCAGTTGGAAGAGAATATTTCTTATGAGGAATAGCCTATTCATATTCTTGACCATGAAGAGAAATTTTTACATAAGAAGTTGATTCATTAGGTTAGTATTTCTTGAAAAAACCATATGATTTAAGGCCAAAAATGGGAATTTAAAAACACTACGATGGAAAGGTATCCCCACTTATTTAATAAGTGAATAAACTTGAAAGAACTCAATTTACAAAAGGGGGGAATAATGTAACAACCCAAGTAATGATATAATAAATATTTTTTATATTTTTTAATATATATGAATTATATATAAATTAAAATATAAAATGTGTTCAAAAATGTATATAATAAATCTAGTTTTATGGTTAAAAACATTGTTTTCTAAAAAATAATTTTACCACATTTTGATAGTGAACTTGTTTTAAATATAGTTTTTTTCACTTTTATAAATTATATTTGATAAAAGAGACATATTATTTGAAATATTAATTTAAAATTTTACTTCATTTGAATTTTTTGTATTTTTCTGATAAGTTTCATGTTTTGATGAATAGTGAAAAAAACACTGCATTTTCATTAAAAACTGATTTTCCATCAAATTTATTTTTTAGAGTTTAATTATATATTGAATGATTTGGAATTATAATTAGATCGTTTTTTTATTATTTAATCCAATTTAAGTAATTGAAATAAATTTCAAATTGAAATTTTATATAAAAACTTTGTGATCTTTTGAACGTTTTTACTTTGAAAACATGTTTTCTCCTTTCATCAATGAGATAGTTTTTAATTAATTTATTAAAATTATGTGTTTTTAATTTGTAAAAATAGATTACATATTTTTAATTATATAGAAAAAATTATATAAATAGTTCCATTTTATTTTTTGAAATTATAAATAGTAACTTTAGAAATATTTTTATTACCACTGTTAAGGGTAAATCGGGTAATTAAAGGTTAAAATAATATTATAAAATATTATAAAATTACCCTGACACTTGTCATAATATTTTTGGATGAGATATTTTCGACCAAAACCATCCATGGTATGATTTTATGACCACTTAGGGCCACTTGTATGACTTTATGTCCATTATAGTATTTTATTTTAAAGAAAATACAAAGATGACATACCCATGTTTTAATAACTATAAATTTTTTAAAATATAGTTATTTAGAAGGTATATTATACTATAAATAGTCTTTGGAAATATAAAATGTTTACCTACATCATGGTAATTCATTTATAATTTTTAGAAAATAAATAATTAAATTAAATGGTGACACAATGATGATGTAGTAATTGCTTAACTAATGAAAGAATCAAATAAATGATATTATAAATATTAAAATTAATATAAGTTGATATAATTTATGCTATATAATAACTTAATGGATGAATTTTACATTTTAGGGATAATTTAATTTTTTTTAAGATTTCAAGTTATGATATTTTTAAAAGGTCAAGAAATGAATAGTGTCAAAATTGACACTAATTGTATTTTAAAACACAAAATATTTTATTAAATGATATAAAATTTATAAAAATATAGAATTAGTCCAAATAATTGGGATAATTCCAAAAATGTCACTAATTACTCATTTATTGGTATTTCATCATTTTATAGTAATTGTATTAACCCTCAAAGTGTAAATTACATGATATCACAGTAAGAATTAATAAGGGTAAAACAAATAGATAAGGATTCAAAAAATATTCAAACAAGTATAATTTTTATTAGATGAATTTATATTGAAAAAAAATCATAATATATTTTAAATAAATTACTTTCTACCCAATTGGATTAGAAAATTAGTTTATTTTAATTTAATAATTTGAATAATTCCAAAAGTGACCCTCCCCTCTCCTATAAAAGGGAACTTATTATTCTATATTCATCGCACCAAAAAATCTTTTTTGTTTTGGCCAAGATCTGCCCAAATTAATTCCTAGAATCATTACCCACATTATAGAGCTCTTAGGTTAGTCATAACACTCTCCTAAGATGTTTTAAGGTGTTAATCAAAGGAGATTGTCTGAAGGAAATGTAGCATTTTTAAGTGTTTTTGTTTTATTTATTCTTCCACTTACATTAAATATTATTCAACCATGATGAAATAATGATTAAATTATCCTTAATATACTGATATTTTATTATGTTAATATCGTCACCTAAATCCATCTCTAATTCCATCAAATGGGAAATGAATTTTTCATTTGTGTGTACGGCGGACAACCACCTCGCAAACCGACATAATTCATCTTCTATAACTGTCTCTCAAGACTAGTCAGAATGATGTAATTAATGTTTATATATAATATTAATGACATATTTATCATTATTAAATAATAATGTATCATTTATGTTCTTACCTTTCTGTTCACATAAAAATGATAATGTCATTTGTGCGTACGCGTGAACTATCACCTCCACAAAGCGATGTGATTCTTTTTTCTTCACCACATCATATGGAAGATATATATGAGTATATTTAAATTAATTATATTATATAAATTATATTATTATCATTATTTAATTATAAAATTATAATTACATTCTTTCCATAATGATCATTAAAAAATGGAAATGTTACTCATGCGTATGCACAACCTACCATCTCCATGATTATAACGTTGTTCATTTTTCATAACCATTTATAAATGGTTTGATGTAAAATTATAATTTATTTATAAAATTGATTATTATGTAATTAATATTATTCTATTGATTATGTAATTATGTTTATTTTGAATATAGACATCATTTCAATGTCATTTTGTACTCGAGTACCGAATATCGACAAAGCACCCGATGTGAGCATAAATAATTAATTAATTATTATAACATGATAATAAGTCATATAAAAGGAATAATAAACATTAAAAATGTTCTAAATAAATTAAATAATTAACCAAAGTTTGTTATTTTGGAAAATAAAGATTGTATGTGGCGATCCGGACTCTAGGTAAGGGACTTTCTTTGAAAAACCTCTTTTAAAGTTACTCGTTCAACTATTTTTACAAAAGAAAAAAAGGAATGTTTTTTAAATTATAATACATGAATATATTTTCATGATTTTATTTTACTTTAAATTTTTATGATTCCTTTAAAATTTTAAGCTTTTATTCTCAAAAAAGGGTTTTTATTTTTGAGTGCGCGACTTAGTAAAAATCATTTCAAAGTGGAAAAGTTATTTTTCTTTTAGGAATGATTTATATGTTTTTATTATGTTATGGTTAATGTTAATTGTTTATTAATATGGGTGGTTACATGATAAAACAAGGGTATTTTATCCTATTATATCTCTCTAATGAATTGGGTAATGATACCGAGTTATTCGTTAGATTTTCTCCTAAGAGATTAAGGTAATATACTATGGTGGGTATTCCAAATGTAACCATGAAGGTTACTCCCTATGTAGTTGTGAAAGATACAATGAATTTAAGAGTGATATGGATGACATAATTTACCTTTATAATTTTTGTTTTCTATGGTGTTTTATATAGATCTTATTATTTCATGATCTAACCTAAAGAGCTTATGATTTATGGGTGAAAATTATAACACTGTGAACATGTTTTCAGGGGTTTAAAGTATTCATGGACTAATGGTTTATTTATTTATTTTATGTCTCTTTCTGAGATTTTTTTGTTCATACAAAGTTTTTAAATGGTTTTCATAGGGTATAATGATGGGTAAGAGAAAGGAGTAAGTCAAGATGGATTTTGTGAAGATTTTTCCTTAAAAAATCATGTTTTCTTTTAAAAGTTTTATATTTTGGAAAAGGGGGATACTTTTTTAGTAGTATAAACCTTATAATTTATGGTTTTTTAATTTATGAGTTATGGCCTAATTCTATAAAAATATAAACCTGAAAATATCCTCAATGTAAAATAAAGTAAAATTATTGACTTAACTCAAGATTATGTAATGTTTAAGTTTGGGTCATTATATAAAAATAACTCTCTAATATCTTGAAAATATTTGAAGAATAAGAATGTGAAAAATAGATAACTAAATATGTGAGAGAAGTTGAGTTTAAAAATGAAATACAAAGGTATTCTAAAGAGATTGCATAGCAGGAATTGACTCGCATTTGATTGATATTTGTTTCATATCTTTATTTTTCCATGCCTCTTTGGGGTTTTATTTATATCCATCAAAAGTCCATTGGTACTTCTAGAGAATTACTATTTCAAATAGATATTGAAGCGGTGATTAATAGTGGTGGGGCCTACTAAAAATGGATTGTTTTCCTTGACTCATAATCTAGTCAGATGATCCCACTGATTAGCCACTAGGAGCACATGCTAACCATTGGGTGGCCACTAACTTGCCACAGAATTATAGATGAAGTATTTTCTTCTACTATGTCTACAATATAAAATATTATCCTCTCTTAAGTATCTAGTGGGAATGATAGCATTTTGGTTCCACTATTCATGATACCAGTTTTTTGGTGACTCTACTATGGTTAGTCATTGGAACTATTGAGAAAGGGTCTTCAAATAAACCCTCCAAACTTCCTTTGATTTCTTTGTTTAATCTATCGATAACCTAACTTCATACCCAAACATAATTGATCAAATTCCATGAAATTAAATGGTTAGATCAATAATAGGTGTTTGTGATAATTTAACAAAAAGTGAGTTATAACAATATCCCATTTTTTATGATAAAAAACACTTATAATAAAAATATAAACTTAATAGATACAATCATGTGAATTATTTTAATAAAAAAAATTCCAAAGTGGTCTCAAAATTTATTTCATTATTTTGTAATTAAATAAAAAAGATATTTTAAACAAAAAAATTCCAAACCATATATTTCAATCCTTTAAAAATACTTGTAAAGGTAATTTGACTTATATAGATAATACCACCTAGGAATTTCAAACCATGTGTATAATAATGGCCTACAACTTGTTTACAGGGTGAAGATTAGGTTAATACCCAACCATCCCTTTTTAAGATTATCACCTCTATTTTTATTTGCACCAAATACACGTCGACTTGGTTGTATACATAAAGGAATGTCTTTACATAGGAAATTCACACTAACATTAATTCAATGATGTATTATGATAAATTTATCCCGCTTGATATCAAAATTAATATATTTAAAAAAAGAACCATTTCTCCCTTTAATTAAAATAGATATTAAAAAATGAAACATTTCACCTCCTTTATGATTACCAAAAAGAAACTCAAAACATTCAATTCATTTAAAACAATGTAAATATCTTTTCCATTAAAAATATCAAAAACAAACCAAGAAATGAAATATACTTTAAAGGAAAATCATAATTCAAAAAATTTTAAATAAGGATAATTGTAAAATAAATAAATGAAAAGAAAAACATCAATCTTTTCTAAGCTTAATATAAGAGTCAGAAGGAAATCATTTCTAACTCCACATTAATAAAATAAAAATGTTCTAGAGTGAGGGGTTTCATGAAAATATAAAATAACTGAATGTTCATGCTTATAAATTATAAAAATATATTTTCTTTTTGAATGTGTTCTCCCAAAAAATATTTTCTAAAGATAATTTTCTTAGTGCGTGAGTTTTGAATTAGATTTATAGATATACTAATAGAACTACTTTTATTTCATTTAATAAAAACATGATCATAATTTATACTATAATCTAAGAGAGTTTTTTATCCAAAAAATTTGTGCACAACAATTCTCTGCATCTATATATTATACTTCAGTTGTAGAAAGAGCTACATAGTTTTTCTTCTTACTATTGTAAGTGATAAGGGATTTTCCAATTTAGAGACAAGTACCAATTTTAATTTTACTATCTAATTGTAATCTAAAAAAATAAATATCTAAAAAACATATAAGTTAAAGAGATTCATTTTTTTGATAATATACACTAAAATTTTTAGAAAATTTTAAATATCTAAAAAGAAATAAGATCGTTTAAATGTGATTCTTTTGGATTGTAGTGAAAATGATAAAAAAGAAAAATACTAAACATGATGTTTGGTCTAGTTACAGTAAAGTGATGAAGTCTCACAATCATACCTTGATAATACTTATTGTAGTCTAGTTTAAAAACTTCATGCAACATTATCTTATAATAATTACTCAAATGTTCCCTTGTTTCCTTAATTTTAACCATGAAAAAATTCTTTAAAATTTCATATGTGTATTTTCCTTGACTTAAAAAATATTATTCTAATTTATGAGAAATTTGACAACTAATTAAAAGAATTAACTCTCCAATAAAAATAATTTCAAATTATTTTCTCATTAAATCTAAAAATATATTAAATATATATTTTTTAGAAACAAAAATAACATCAGCGACATAAATTTGATCAATAATAAATCATTTGAAATAGATGTTAAAAACAAAATCAAATCAATTTTACCCAATTTAAAATAAATTTTTAAAATAAATTTAGTTTCCAATTTATATTAAACTTAAGGGGATTTTTTCAAACCACAAATACCATTTCTTAAATTAAAACATGATTTAGAAATTTTAAAAAATCAAAACTAGGATATTTTTCAAAAAAATCAAAAATAAAACCATTAAAAATCACATTTAACATCCATTTGAAATGGAATAAAATTAAAATTAGAAGACAATTCCAATAATATTATAATGGATTCAAGTCATGACACGGGGGAAAAGGTATCACCCTAATCAATTCCTTCTTCTGGATTATATCCTTTATCTATGAATCTATATTTTTTGTGAGAGATGTTACCTTGCTCATTTATCTTATTTACAAAAACTAATGTAGTACTAATAAAGAGATGATCATTAGGTCATTCAATAAGAGACCAAACATTATTCCTTCTGAATTGGTTCAATAATTCTTCATTATAAGTACCTAATTTTTATTGTTAATTTAATCATCAATATTTTAGTCTATTAGGTGTAAAAAAAGGTATTTTGTTCAAACTCATTTAAAACTGACTTTTTAGAACAAGTACCATCTTGAAAATCACCGATAACATTTTATAAGGGATGTAATTTATATTTCACTCATGCCTTGGGTAAAAGGATAGGTTTTGGTTCTTCCAACACATCAATATATTTAGAATTAGTTGGATTATTTAATGTAAAATATTATAGTTCAACCTCAATTTCATCAATTTGGGGATCAGTTTTAGGAAAATTATCACCAATTTGATGTGAATTGCCTCTTATAAGGCTTTGGTCCTTTTATTAAAGATATTATATGATTTAATTGAGTTATAGTACCCAATAATAATATATTCATTAAATTTGGGGTCAAATTTTACAAGGTTGTATTTGGTGTTAAGAATATAGCATTTACATCCAGATATTTTAAAATAACTTACTTTAGGAATTTTTCTCTTCCAATGTTCATAAGGGATATTTTTAAGGAAGTTTCTTATAAGAACATGGTTCAAGGTATAAAAAAAGGCATCAAACAACTCATCCCCAAAAAAAATAGGGAGTTTAAATTCATTTAAAATGCTTCTTACAATCTCTTGAGAAGTTAAATTATATCTTTCAAAAAACCCCATATTTGTGGAGTTCCTATATCAGAAAAATAATGATGGTAATCTTTTGAAGTAAAAAAGTACATAAAAATATTTATTTTATAATTAAGGACATTAATAAATCTGAATGGAAATCGTCTTATACCTTTTTTCATTTTTTATCTTCTAGGTATATTAATTAAATAATTTAAAATCCTCGTTTTTATAAGACAATAAATAAACCATTGTAAATCATATGTAATCATCACTAATTAATAAATTATATGATTTTTATCTTATACCTGTAACTAGAGTTGGTCTAATAATTTTCAGTTGAATAAGATCAAGGGACTTAGAGGTGGATAATTCCTTTCTAAGTTTAAATAAAGTTTTTCATTACTTATTTAGTTAGAAAGGTTTATATACAATGTTATTTTTTAAATTCAATTTAGGTAAATCTCATACTAGATTATTTTTATTGGGTATAACAAGTGTGTGTGTACATGATATAATTCCCAAAACACCTATTCCAAATCCATGACCCACTCTCGTGTGCACTAAAAAATTTAACATTTTGACTTCGAAGAGATTTTAAATTAATAAATTAAATATTTTGAAAATGAGAAGGTAAAAATAAATTTTTTTATTTCGAATCAAAAACTTTATAAAAATAATATTTAAAATATACTTCAAAACCATTTTCGCACAATTTACTAATAAATAGAAAACAAATTAAACCATTAACAAATAAAACATATTTTTCAATGGTAGAATTTGAAAAACGGTGGCCACTACCCCAGGTCCCCCCCCTCTGGTGGGGGAGGGGGAATCGATGTCACATGAGAAATCTAGGTCCTTCCGGCTGTTCTCTAACCCGGAGTTTCTCCCTCCTTACCTGAAGGCTTCGATTAACCCTAAGGTGACTGACTTGATTGATGGAGCTCCGAATCTTCCTCTTTCTTTATCTGAGTTCACAGAGTCTTCGACCTTGCTGAATCTCACTCTGGTGGCTTGTTTTAAGAACAGAAGACCTTCGGTGGATGACTTAGATCCCTTTGTTTTTGGATCATGGGATCTTCATGATCGTGCGGTAGTGGGTCTACTGGATAGAAAGAAAATTATGATAATATTCGAGTCGGAGATAGACCTAATCCAGGCTTGGGCTAGGGCTCCACACATATTCAAAGGGAATCGCTTTATTCATCTGCGTTGGTCTTCTGATATTCATATGGACTGGGATTCTCCTTTCATCACTTTTTGGGTAAGCTTTCTGAAACTAACTTTACCATTTCAAAACCCTTCTATTATTCGTCTTTTGGGTAACATGGTGGGAAGGTACCTTTGTTCTGATTGTCTCACACAGGCGGTTTGCCATCCGGTAAATACACGGGTGTGTATTGAGATGGATGCTTCACGCGTCCCTTTTGAGAATATTTGGATTACGATCGGGGAGGAGTATAGATACAAACAGAGGGTGGTCTATGAAAGTTGGATAGAGTTTTGTGGTTTTTGAAAGTGCTTGGGACATTCGATTGACGTTTTCCGAGCGCGCGGGGGGGGGGGGGGGGGGCTGTTACAGCGGGAAGGAGGCTAGGATGAACTCCCAGGAGGGTATAAGACCCAATGAACTGGGAAAAGATTTGAGGGTGGGTCTGGATTCGGCGATGAAGTGGGTAGATGAAGAAGGGAGGGGCTCTCAGCTGAACACCTCAGTTGGGGAGGGTCTTGCCTTTGGTTCTCGTGATATTGCCTTTCAGGAAGATCAAACAATTGAAAATACCAGAATTGGGATGAATCTAGATAAAGATAGGGATGTCCGGTCTTCCAATATTGCGGGTCCAAAACCGGTTGAAAAGGATCGGAGATGCAGTTCTATGGAGGTGGTTACCACGGCTAGACCGAAGAAAAGTAAAGGCCTGGATCCTCAGGCGAAACCTTTTACGGCTTTGAATAACAGGTTTGAAGTCCTAGCAGAGAATAATGTGATGGAGGGTCTGGAGGAGGAGGTCATTACAGTGGTCGAGGGTGATGTTGTGCTTGTGGAGAAGAGGCAGGAGGATCACTTGGGGCAGGAATTGGTTGCAGATCCGGTGGAAGAGATTGCTGAACAGGATCTCTCTGTGAATTTTGTTGGGGGGGGGGATAAGACTCCAAATGTCCTTTTGGTTGAGGGTAAAGGGAAGGAGGCAGCTGTTACGACTGGGGAGGAATTTCCCCTGCAGGAGGGGTGGAAGCCCTCGTTGGAAATCATTTTTTCTGAACAGAGGCTAGAAAACTTGGCTGGAAATCATGAACTTGGGTTGAAGGAATAGTCTGGGGTGGAAAAGGAGTGCTCTAGGGGAGGTAAGGAGAACTGTAGTACCCCTAAAGGGTGTTCATTTAGAGATATTATTCAAGAGGGGAATCAAAAGGGGTCTACTGGTGTTAGAACTTTATTTGCAAACACAAAAAGGAGGCCAAGGAAAGATTACTCATATCTACCGAGTCCAATGTAGACAAGATCTGCTTCCCAAAGGAATATCCAGGTGGTCCTTGCTATCAGAAAGGGCAGTGGGGTTAAGAAGGCTACATCAGTTATGACTAATCTGGACCTGCTTAGCAATTGGGTTCAAAGTGCCAATTTTTGGAGAAATCCGGAATGGGAATCGGCTACAGGAGAAGATGAATCATGTATGGGTTATAGGGATGACTGTGGTTATTATGGTGTTTAAATCTGTGTTATCTTGTGATGTTTGTTGTTTTGGTTCTGTTGAACTTGTTTGGCGTTGTATGTTGGGTACCGGACACCCTTAAACTGGCTTATATAAAACAAAAAATGATTGGTGGTAATAGTAACTATAGCAATGATCTTACTCCTTGAGTTATCACTAAAAGTGACATGGCCTCCATTAAGATTTTAATGATAGTTGAACTTGGAGTAATCACCACACATGTGTCTTGAGAACTCACTATCCATGTACCATGTGTATTCTTGGTATTTTCTCTTAAAACATTTTTCATATAGAATAATGAAGAAACTAATGGATTTGGTACCTAAATTTTAGGTACACATTTGTTAACTAAAAGAGATTTTGGAACCCATATTTTTTTGAATAAGATCTTATAAATAAAATATTTAAAGATATATTAACACTTTTGGGTCATCAATAATGATAATTTTTTTAATAAAATTTATAAATAATATTTTTTATATTACGAAAACAATTAAAAAAATTATCTTAGGAGCATCCTCTTACAAAAGTGGTTGTTTTAGTGGTGTTAGCTTGATTTAAAAAGTAAAACCCAAAATAATTTTTCACATGATGATGGGAACCCAACATTTTATTTAAACTTTTTTCACCTTAGTTGAATTTAGTAAGATAAATTTTAAGACCCTTAATAGTATATTATAATTTTTCATCATTGGGTTTCTCTTTTAATTTCAAGGATAATTCCTCATTATCTATTGAGAGTTAAACCCTCTCAAAAACTACTTGATTATACATTTTAAAATTTCTTACAATTTTGAGTTGAGTTCACAAAATACTTCTACTAATTGATCTCTAGAATATTAAATATCCTCATAATATAAATAATTTGAATAACATGATTAAAATGAGTAAGAAACCAACTTTTCCTATTTAATTTCCTCAATTTGAGTCATGAGACATTTTTCATCATCATGACTTGATTTAGTTGAGGAGAGGGAATTTTTACTTACAATCCATGTGGAAACATTGAAGGCTTTCATGCTTTTATTTTTCTCCATCATCCTTCTTTTGAATTTAGGTTACTCTGATTTGATGTGTCCCTTATTTTTCCATTCAAATCAAGTTACCTATGTTTCTTCTCATTCATTATCCTTTTTTATAATATAGAAATATATCTTCTTTCTCATGAAATTTTTCATATTCCTAGATAGGTTTTCAATATATTCATCATGTTCATAAGAATAATAATTAATTTACCTAAATGTAATAGTATTCTTTTCCATGACTTCCTTGGATCCCTTTTCAGTTTTTCATTTCATAGTAATCTCATAGGTCATGAGTGATCCAATAAGGTATTACACTGGCATTTTCTTGATATCTTGTGATTTTTAAATATCTATTAAACTGGGTTTCCAAGTATATATAAAAACCCAAAGTATCATATTCATGATAATTTTTTGTAGAAATATATTCAACAAGAAATTTTCTACCATTAAAAATGTTGGTAAAGTGAGTAGACATCTCATAAATTTATTTATTGTAATTCATGATAAAAAAATTAAAAATATTTATGATACATATCAAGTATAGTATCCATGACATTATTGGTTCTTTTATGAGTTACTTTAATCAATTTACAAATTTCATGAGTATTTTTACATGTGGAATCACGATTAAATTCATTACAATCTAAACCAAAATGAAGATAATTCATGGATTTCCCATCAATTTCAAAGACCAAAATATCATCAGGATTCCATTTTTCCTCCGATTCATTAAAGGGTGTGTGACCATGCATGATAATTTTCCAAACATGATAACCTATAATTCTAAAAAAAACATGCACATTTTTCGAAAACTATAATATATTCCATAAAATAAATGGGCTCGACCCATTGAATGTATTTTAAGGGAACCTTGAGTGTTAAAGGTATAACACATTTTTTAAATACAATTTTTTATAATTGATTGATATTTTTAAAATAAAGTTTAAAAAAAAAGGTCTCTATTAATACTAATTATTGGTCGGAGTAAGATTGTAAGAGGAGGGTGAATTTCCTTTTAAAAATTAAAACTATATAATTCGGTAAAATTATGTAATAGTTTGAAAATTAAAAATTAAATAAGTAAGAACAATATATATGAATTAAAAAATTAAGCATTTTGAAAATTAAAAATAAAAGGATACACAATTTGATAAAGGGGTTTAGTAATAACTCATGATGAGTCTCTACATCTCCTCCCCTTGATAGCTTGAGAAGTTATAAATTAATCTCTTGATGTTAACAATATTTAAAAACTAAGAATAAATTCCATTGGATTTTGTGATATCTATGACACTAGAGAAGGAATACACTTGAATTATTGATTGGTTGTATCGAGAAACCTAATACAAAGAAGATACACCTACTTTTTAGGTGGTTTTAGGAAGAAACCCTAATCCCCCCACCTTAATGGTAGTGAACACCCAAGAGAAGAATAAAAAGAATATAGTATGGTTTTATTAAAGGAAAACCATTTACAATTCACTTTATAATATCTTGATAATATTGGAAGAATAATAATAAGACAAATAGGGTATAAAATGAGAGATAAGTTTAGTGTAACAATGAATCAAAAAGTATTATCAAGAGAAGACACAATAGTATTTGACTCTCATATGATTGATGTATAGTTCATATCTGTTAATTTACATGACTTATTTTCATTTGATTTATATCCCCTGTCACAACCCATCCCCTAAGGCCCATGTCGTGACTTTCCCAAGCCCACCTTCCATAGGCTAGGGGCTGGCGACTAGCACCGAAAGACGTATTCCCTAAAACTTGGACGGAATTGCCTTTATAACCTGTAACTCACAAAACTACCAAGCACACAGTAAGATATGAACACAAGTAAACTGTATAGTAAAAAGAGTGCATACAATAAGAAAAAGGGACCAGAATAGAAGCCCAACTAGAAAGTATAAGTAAAACTGGTAAGTACAAGAATAACTGAAAACAACTCATGTGAACACCCACCAAGGATCCTACCTGAAGGGTTGGTACTGCTCTCAAACAGTCGTCTCTGTAGTACGTCTCATCTAATGTACACCTCGAGCTACCTCTAGAACTAGTACTCTCATCCCCATTCAGCACTGTCTGTCATCTTCACCAAACACAACAAGGTGCGGGCATAGCCAGTGCAGGGGTGAGTATAACGATACTCAGTAGGGACCCTGAGACCCTCGAAGGTCTCACAAAATCCACAAAGGATAAACCACAAAGCATGAAAACAACTATCAACCCTACTTAGGTATATTCCCATACATATACCTAAGTTTTCAAGTATACCCATCTCATTCATGAGGAAACACAAGGCCCAACTCTTAGCCAAAGTAAAACTATTCCATGAAAAAAAGAAATACCACGAAGGTAACACCACAAGGGAAAGTACCACAAAAGTAACGTCGCACAGAAGAATACCACGAAGGTATCTCCATGAAGGTAAGTACCAAAAAGGTATGCCACATATAATAATACCACAAAGGTATCACCACAAAGGTAAAGATTCATCTCACACTAGGTATAACTTAGGTACGGTAGTAAATATGATTAGATGTAACTACTGAATCATCTTACTCTATTGAGAGGAAAACCCATATAGAAACCTAAATCATCAGACCCACATAGGATCCTTATATAGCAGACCCACGTAGGATCCTATATTAGTCCCACATGGATTCCTAGATCATATCCAAGAGGGATACTGGAACGCAGACCCATGTAGGATCCCAAAAAATAGACACATATAGGATCCCTTTCTCATGATACAGCCAGCTATAGGGTTCCCGTACTAAGCTCGCTTGATTCCGGGAGGGTCTACTTTTCAATCCATAGGTCAATACTCCAAATTCCATGAAGTCCCATGAAGAAGTATCCCAAATCACCACCACGTAAAAGGGGTCTCAACACAACAGATGGTGCGTTCATCGGACGCCCGGTCTGTAAGTTATTAGCCTTTTAGTCTTGAGGGCCCGGTTGGATTCGTGTTGGATCCAAACCGGTCGTACCTGAACTTTATAAAAAACTCATGTGGGGTACACCAAAAGTATTATCTCGATACAAGATTTTCGATGTTGTAGATGGTTCATCAAACGGACTCCCGTAGCTCAAGTTATGGCCTAAAGAGCGGAAAGGGTTGAAGCCGGTCCGACTCGGTCGGCCTGAACCGACCCGACCCGGCCTGGGCCGACCAGACCCAGTTTGGGTCAACCATGCCAGCCCAACCCAGTTCAGGTCACCCCGCCCCGACCTGGGTTTGGCCTAGCCCGCGTTGGGTGGTCTGCTCGGCTCACGGTTGGCCGAACGACCAACCCTCCTCTGCGTGGCACGGTCATGCACTGTGCCATCACCGGTGGCCGGCAGCGAGTCGTCCGCCCTCGCTTCACCGCCATAGCCTTGTTTCATGGCTCCCGCACGCCCGGCGGTGCAGGCACGTGCCGCCACTCCCTTCACGCGGTCAGTCGCCGCTGGCCGCCGCCCTTGCTCTGTCATGGTCGATGGTCCGCGACCCTTCTCCAATGGTGTGGTCGCACCGCCGCCTTCGTCATGGCCGGTCAGAGTGCCGCCCGCCGCTCCTGAGTCCCACCAGGGACGTTCCTTGGGTCATTGGGCACACCCCGGTGGCTCGTTCTTCATTCCGTAGACTCCCAAACTTGCCTCAGGAGGTCTCCATTGATTCAAGACCATCAAATCCTATAAAGGTTTCATAGGGGCTAGGCCATGTTTGTTTGGCCCACACCCTCCGTGTTAGGATGGTAGCAAGTGGCCTAATTTTTCTTAAATAAATATGAATGTCAAGAACGTGGAAAAAGTTGGTAAACAAACAACAATACCTACTTCAATTTATCATTGTAAGTGTCGTGAGATGAAGTCAGTGAAGGTGATGAGGGTGCCAACGATTGTTGCTTATGCAACACGCTTCCAAAGTCAGGCTCATGCATCGTCCTCGTTATTGATTCTGAAGTATGTTCTTCTTTGGAGAGGGCCTTCTTCATTTTGAGGAAAATTTCTTCATTGGAGAGAATGCTTCTTCACAATTATCCTAAGATCCTTTTCCAACAAAATCCTCCAACCCCACAAAAATGAAGAGCCAACTTATTAAAAATAAGTCTAATAATTAATTAAAGTTGACACATTTAATTAATTATAGTCAGCTCAATTTATTAATTGGAGAGTTTAGAGTTTTTTCACCATTAAGAGGGGTTCGGGTGGTCCCCAAAACAAATAATTTAAATGGGGTGTTTTCTAGCTCGGGTGGTCCCCACTACTGAACATTCAAATGGGAGGTTTTAAATAAAATAAAAGTTGTTCTTTATTTAATTTTTATTTCCACGAAAAACCCGAAAACTAACTTCCACCCTCTTCTTACTACGTTCGAGGTGAAATTCTCCTTAAGCGAATATCAGGGTTGTGAATTCAAGGGTGCCCTTGGATTTTAATTCCAAGCACCGGTTCAAAAGTTACAAAAACCCACTCGCACGTTTACTGAATGTACTTAAAAAAAGATCAAAAATTCATTTTGGGAACACCGAGCCTTGAAATCATGTGCCGTCAATTTTCACAGACTTCTAATATTCCTATATAATTAAAAAATTACATGGAAAAATTCAAATCTTTACATTCTCCCCAACTCATGGATTTGCGTCCCCGAAATCCACATCACAGAAACTAGGAAATGAAGTGGGGGTACTGATCACGAATCTGAGCCTCCCGCTCCCACGTGCTCTCCTGGAGGTTCTCGTTCTGCCAACGCACGCGCACCAAAGGTATCGACCACCCACAAAGGACCCGCTCCTGTTGATCCTCAATCTCTACTAGACCTCTGTAAACATCGCCCCATCGTCGATGTCCAGCTTGCCCGAGTCAATGATGTGTGAAGGGTCGTGCACGTATCTCCTCAGCTGGGATACGTGGAAGACATCGTGCACCCATTGCAACTGAGGTGGAAGAGTTAAGCTGTAAGCCACCTCGCCAACTCTGATAAGGACCCAAAAGGGTCTGATGAACCTCGTAGATAACTTTCCTCCCTGGAAAAATCTCTGCAAACCTCATCAAGGTGAGACCCATAGGAAGACATGGTCACCATCCTTGAAATCCAGAGGCCTTCGTTTCTTGTCATCATAAGACTTCTTCCCCATTTGTTCAGTCTTCATCCACTCCTAGATGATCTGTACCTTCTATGTGGTATCATATACCATCTCTGGTCCAATGAGCGCTGACTCCCCTAGGTCAGTCCAACACAAAGTCGATCTTTATGTTCGGTCGTAAAACACCTCAAAAGGTGTCATCCCAATGGTAGAGTGATAGATATTGTTGTATGCAAACTCCACCAAGGGAAAGTGATCATCCCAGATATGACCAAAGTCGAGGACGCAAGCACGCAGCATGTCCTAGAGGGTCTGAATGGTCTGATCAGTTTGGCCATCCGTCTGAGGATGGAAGGCGGTGCTCAACGAAGTTGCATCCTGAAATCCTCCTGCAACCCCTTACATATCCTAGAAGTGAAACGTGCATCACGATCGGATAAAATCATCAAGGGTAATATATGTAGTCTCACAATCTCCAACACATAGAGGCGTCCCAAACTCTCAACTAAACCCTGCTCTCTGATCGGTAGGAAGTGGGCCGGCTTGGTGATTCGGTCGAAGATTATCCAAATAGAATCATGACTTCTGGATGTATGTAGAAGTTCTGTCACGAAGTCCATGGATATTTCATCCCACTTCTACTCTGGGACCTCTAAAGGTTGAACTAATCCTGGTGGTACCTAATGCTCCGCCTTCACGTGCTGACAAGTGAGGCACCGAGAGACAAACTCTACTACTGCTTTCTTCATTCCCGGCCACCAGTGCTGTCATCAGAGATCCTGGTATATCTTCGCCCCTCCTGGATGTACCGCTAGAGGGGATGTGTGGAACTCTCTCAATACGTTCTTCTAAAGTGACATTGGTACCATGGTACATCCTCTAAAAATGATGATGTCCTCCCAACCTTCAAATGGGTCTCAATGAAATAGATGGTGCGTTCATCAGATGTCAGGTCTGTAAGTTATTGGAATTTTAGTCCTGAGGGCCCGGTTGGATTCTTGTTCGATCCAACTAGGTTGTACCCAAACTTTAACCAAAACTAAAGTGTGGTATACCAAAATAACCATCTCAATCCAAGGTTTCAATTTCCACAGATGGTTCATCAAACGGACACACGTAGCTCATGTTATGGCCGAAAGAGTAGAAAGGGTCGAAGCTGGTCCAGGTCCGGTCCGGCCCAGCCCGCTGGGTGGTCCGCTCAGCTCGTGGTTGGCCAGATGGCCAGCCCTCCTCTGTGTGGCATGGCCGCATGCCGCGCCATCACCGGCGGCTGGTAGTGAGTCGGCCACCCTCACTTCACTGACGCGTCCTTGTGTCGCAGCTCCCGCACACCCAGTGGTGCGGACGTGGGCCACTGCACCCTTCACATGGCCGACAGGCTGCGGCCCTTCTCTGGTGGTGCAGTTGCACCATCGTCTTCTTCATGACTGCCCGGAGTGCTGTTCGTCGCTCCTGAGTCCCACTGGTGATGTTCCTCGGGTCACTGGGTGCGCCCAGTGGCCCATTCTTCATTCCTTAGACTCCCACACTCGCCTTAGGATGTCACCATGGATTCAAGACCATCAAATCCCACAATGTTTCTGTAGGGGTCGGGCCGTGTTCATTTGGCCCACACCCTCCATGTTAGGATAGTAGCAAGCAGCATAATTTTTCTTAAATCAAGAATAACGTTAAGAATGGGGAAAACGGGGGTAAACAAACAGAAATCTCTACCTCAATTGCTCATTATAAGTGTCATGAGATGAATTCAGTGAAGGCGTTGATGGTGGCAATGATTTTCGCTTCCGCAACAGGCTTCCGAAGTGAGGTTCTTGTGTCATCCTCATTCTTGATTCCGTAGTATGTTCTTCATTGGAGAGGGAATTCTTCATTTGGAGGAAAAGTTCTTCGTTGGAGAGAACCTTTTTCCATAATTCTCCCAAGATCCTTTGCCAACGAAATCCTCCAACCCCACAAAAATGAAGAACCAACTTAGTAAAAATAAGTCTAACAATTAATTAAAGTTTAAACATTTAATTAATTTTAGTCAACTCAATTTATTAATTAGAGAGTTGAGAGTTTTTCCCCCATTAAGAGGGGTTTGGGTGGTCCCCACCAGAAAGAATTTAAATGGGATGTTTTCTAGCTCGGGTGTTCCCCACCACTGAACATTCAGATGGTAGGTTTTAAATAAAATAAAAGTTGTTCTTTATTTTATTTTTATTTCCTCAAAAAACACGAAAACTAATTTTCACCCTCGTCCTACTGCGGTCGAGGTGAAAGTCTCCTTAAGCAAATATCGGTACTGCGAGTTCAACGGTGCCCTCAGATTTCAATTCTGAGCACTAGTTCAAAAGTTACAAAACCTTTCTCGCACGTTTACTGAACATACTTAAAAAACAGTTCAGAAATTCATTTAGGGCACACCGGGCCTCAGAATCACACGCTGTTAATTTTTTCAGACTCATAATATTTCCATATAATTAGAAAAGAAAATTACGAGGAAAAATCCAGGTCTTTAAATCCCCCATAAAGTCCCTTAGTCCTTCTAAATAATTCATGGGTCAAATAGAGCATTAAATGATCAATCAAAGAGTAGGGGTCCACCAAAAATGGATAGTTTGACTCGACTCACTAGATAACCACACGATCCTAGTGGTTAGTCATTGGGACCACTGGTTGGTCATTGGGTGGCCACTAGATAGCTTCTAGGTCAAGTAAAAATTAGGTTATTCTCTCGTAGTCATCGGATAGCCAATTCTCTTCCACCAAGTAGCTGATAAATGTTTTGGGGTGCAGTGAAAGCACGTCAGGTAATTCCCAACAATATTTTTCCATCAACTTCTTCATATTTCTCTTCATAACTTGATAGAATTTTTTTCTCAAAATCCACAAGAAGGTGATATTTTCAAATATAATTTATAATTAATTTGTTTAATTAAATAATTAATTTACATTGAATTCTTACATCTTAGTCGATGAATCACTAGAACACTCTTGTAATTTTGTTATTGTGTTAGAGGAATCAAGGGTATGTATCCTATAGATTTGATCCACATATTCTCCAACAAAATTTTATTGTCTCCATAGAATTATATATGTTCTAGAATGAATTAATATACCTCTTGTGATGATCAATGTTGATTGGAACCAAATCCTCATGTGAGAAGGGATCCACACTGAAGGAAGAGGAGAAAATCTATGTGTTCTTCATATCATTATAAGGGAGAGCACTCTAGGTCCTAAGAGAATCCTCTCTAGAACTTATTGTGCACAATAAATGAATTTATGTCTCACTTGAAAACCCCCACCCAAAAAAATCATAATTGGTTTTATATCATGCTAGGGTTAGTAAATAATATTTACACAATCACCCATATTATTTTTCTTAATCCTTGGTGAACCCCATGTCTAAATAATAATAATATTATTATTATTTAACTGACATAGATTAAAATCATGGATAAAATAAATATAAATTTCTTTAATAAATATATTAATATTTATTTAAATAATATTTAATAAGAAATTTCTCATTGAACCATAAAACTCGGTTCGTCGGTTCTCATTTTTATCAGGCATTGAATAATTACTATTTATTTTATTTAATAAATATCATTGAATTATTCACCAATAAATATATAAATATTATATTCACTAAAAATAGTTACTAAATATTTTTTAAATATTCATGTAACTAAATAAATAAATATTATGTTACCTTGTGAATAAATTGGAATAAATAAATATTTTATATTCATGTAATTAAATAATTACCTGGTGAATAAATATTTATTAAATATTAAACACACATATATATTCTTTAAAATAACTCGTGATTGGATATTTTTTTGTTAAACCAATATGTATAATTATTTTGACCATGTATGGGAATAATATTTATCCAACATGTTAAATATTTATGGAATTTAACTAAGGTTTTTAATACACTTAGTGTGTGACCTTCTAGGCCATAATCTTAGTGGAATTATGATATACTTCCTAAAGCCCAAGGTTAGTGTCTAGTAACATTATAAGGATCCTATAGAGAAGGAATTTAATATCGTAAAAACATATAACCTCCTACAAATGTAAACTGTGTAATATAGTCCACTTATCTTGATAACTCTAATTAAGAAAGTTGTATGTTGGTGTAATCAACCTATGTTCTTGATGACTCTTTCTTTGACTTCCCAGTAACAAACTTACCAACATCACCATTATAGCTATGCACTTAATCAATAAGTTAAATTACCATCAAAGTCCTTATGATATCAACTTCTATCAAAAAACAGAAGGGATACATCCTTTCTCTCATTATTCATAATGCAAATCACTCATGGATCACCCAATGTATCTTACCTCACTACAAGCATATACTATCATTGTTTTCATTATTACATCAAAGTACATGACTCATGACATTTATTAATAATATTATTAAATTATAAGGATCATTACACACATCCAAGGATATAAATATCCAATAACACATGTAAATATAGACTTTCTATTGGTGGGTTATGTTCTCATAATCTTTTATATTGAAGATCACCAAGGGTGTATACCATGAGAAAGTGTCTCAATGTCCTATGAATCCCCACCCCAAATGAAATTTATCGTTTTTTACCACAAAATGATATCATATGGATATAGAGATTATATTAAAAAAAATTCATGGAACTTCTAGGTTCTCATTGTAGCTAGAATCTACTATGACCTTTTAGTGTGACAAATAACCTTAAAAAGTTATCAAATACTAAGTCATCCAGAATAAAAATTATGATATGAAAATAAATTTTATTAATATTCAAATACATGAATACAAATAACCATAAATCACTTAGAATTTGGTTCTAGGGAACTAACTCTGATAGTACTCACTTGTACTAGAGTCGATTACTATAAAACTTTAGTTTTCTAGCCCTCGTATTATAATCATTTTTCTATTGAGATAAGGATTTATTCAAGGGATCCACCTTGTTTTTATTAATTTAAAATCTACTTAAAACTAATTCACCCCTTTGAGAAAATCCCTCAAGAGGTGATATTTACGGATTATGTGCTTCGTCTGTTAATGTGACCTTGGCTCTTTTATGATATTAACCATTGTAGTATTATCACAGTACATTGTTCAAGGATATCTACTTATAGGGACCACATAAAGCTCATGGAAAAAAGTTCCAAATCCAAATACATTATTTACATACATGAGAAGCTATTATAAAATCATACTTGTCTATAGAATCGATGAGAGAGGTCTGCCTTGAACTATTCCATCTCACATATTCACAATTTATATTGAAGATGTATCTTATCTATGACTCTGAATCGTTCTGATTTTTTTGGAATATAGAATTTGTATATCCTATGATAACTAGTTACTCATATTCTCTATATATCAGGAATATATCCTTATTACACCTTAGATATGTAAGGATAACATTAACAGTGGATCAATGTTGTTCTCCTAGATTAACCTGATATCTACCTACCATGCATAAAGCACAGGCAACATCAAACCTAATACAAAACATGAAATACATGATAGATCCTATTTCAGATACATATGAGATTATAATCATTATATCTCTCTCCTATTGTGTTTGAGGGCATATTTTATTATATAAATGTATACCACGTGACACTGCAACCAATTCTGTCATGGATTACTTTGTACTAAATCACTTTAGTATCTATTAAATGTATGTATATTTACTTGGTCTAAGTAGGCTTTTGGATATATCATGAATGATCTTGATTCCGGGGATATATAATGTTTATCCTAAGTCCTTCATGGGGAAACCCTTTTTTAATTAGTCCTTAATTAATGTAATACTGGTATGTTGTTTCAAATAATTAATATTTCATAAACATATAATACTAAGAAAATAAAATCACTCCCACTAAACTACTTGTAAACACATGTCTCACATTCATTCTTTATAAAACTAAAATCACATACAACTTTATTGAATCAAATGTTCCATGACCTATATGTACGATTTAACCCATAAATGGATCTTGGAAACTTTCATAACTTTTTGGAATTTCATAATGTTAAAAACCCTTTAGGTTGTGTCATAAAGACATCTTCATAAAGGTTTCCATTAAGGAAATATATTCTGATATCCATATTCAAAATATGATAATCATGGAACGTTGTTATGGGAAATAAAATTCTGATGGACTTAAACATGGAAACTAGAGAAAATTTTTCATTGTATTTAATGGATTGACATTGTTTAAATGCTTTGTACACTAGAATTTCTTTATAGGTACTAACATTACCTTTCATGTAAAGTTTTATCTTGAATACCCATTTTCACCAAATAGTATTTACATCAATTGACGGATCAAAAAATACTTATACTAGGATCTAATACATGGAATACATCTTAGAATTCATGGCTTCTTACCATCTTTCAACTTCAGAACTCGTTGTTCCATCCTTTTAGGAAATTGGATCATTATTTTTAACCAATAATGAATCACCATTTCCAGTGACTAGAAAACCATTCTTTCTACTTCTCCAACCCCCGTGGTGCTCATACGCAGTACTTGTATTTCAGTAAAAACATTATCCCTGAGGACCTATATAATCTATTCTTACACCATATCTTGTGTATCTCCATAATCAACTTTATAAAATTCAATCTTTCTCTCACTATCCTTCTTAAGGATTCACTTCCTATCAAGAAAAATAGTGTCGCATCCCGACTGACACTTTATTTTAATTTAATTATTTTGGGTCTCACTTTTGAGATGCAGTTTAAACCGGTTCTATTTTAAAATAAATTTTGGATCTTATATGGGTTTGCAACCATGTGTAGTGACCAACCATAATAAGAGAAATTTTTATTATTAAATTTATTATTGCATGGGTGAGTGAGTATGAGGCGACCATGCACACGTCTGTGCGCGGTGTCCAGACTCAATAATTAATGCAATTATTTTTGTGACTGGTTTTATTGTATGAGTTCTATTATTAGTATTATTATTATTAAACTTAATGTTTTAATTAGGTTATTATTATTATTATTATTTTAGTTAATACTTTAATTTGTTTTTTTCTATTATTTTGGTTTTATTATTTTTATTTTTATTATTAGTATCAAAATTCGTTATTATTAATTATAATTTTGTTTTATTATCTTATTTTTATTTTTATTTTATTTTCTATCTTCCCCTTTTTTTCATTTCTTCCCCCCATTTCTCTCTTCTTTTTTTATCTCTCTTTTCTTTCCTCCCTCTCTCTTTCTCTCCCCTATCTCTCACGTAGACTCTTTTCCCCCTTTTGTTTTTTCACAGCGGCCCCCTCTTAACCCTACACACAACTGAAACCCCCCCTACCACCTTGCTCTCATTCTCTAGTGAACCGGCCATCACACCTCCCCCTCGAGCCACATTGCCCTCCTGCTCTCGTCTGGTGCCGCCCAGTCGGCATGCTTATGACTGGCACTACCTCGTTGGCCTGGTCCTGTCTAGAACTGCCCCGTCAGCCTGCTCCTGTCCAGCGTCACCCCGTCGGCCTCCTTCTCCCATCTGGCATCCTTTCCTCTTGAAGGCGCAAATTCCGGTGCCTTGGTTTCCTTCTACAGCATGGATTCCCTCCGTCTAAAACCTCCTCCTATGATTTGGGTTTTTTATTCATATTCAATGGGGTTTCGGTTTTTGTGTTTGGTTTGTTGTAGTGTAATTTATCTAATTATTTGATTTTAAGGCTTAATTGTGTTATTTGCGGTGCGATTGAAATGCAATGATATTTGGCCACCAAGTTTTTAATTTGGTATACGTTGAGGTAGGTGGTTCACGTTTGATTATTAATTGATGAATTAATTTGAAAATTTAATTAAATTAGCATATTATTTAAATTATTTTTTTGGTGCAAAGTTATTTTTTAGAAATTGATGAATTGCTTCACTTATTTAATTTTGTGTCACCTTTATATGTTATGGATCCCACATTTTGTAAAAACTCATGTTAAATCATTTATTTTTATTTCTTTTAGAAATTGAGAAATTAATTTATTAAATAGTGAAAATGATTTATTGAACTTCATAGGTGATTTTTCAAATTTTTTAAGTGATGTGAATGGTGCATGGAGAATATTTTAGTCTTTGTTGAATTCTAAAGAGAATAATTCGAGTGTAGTTTTGTGGTAAAACATTGTTTTGTACCTTGGAAATGTTCTATTAAGTGTGTCATTGATTTATTAAATAGTTTATGTGGTGCGAAAATAGATTTAAGAGATTTTATTATGTGTTTGATTTTTGAAGTGGTATGTTCATATGAGATATGGTGTGGTTTTGATGAAAATCCACATTGTTTCATCAAATAGTGTTTTATTAAATCGCATAGTTGGTTTATTAAAATGTATAAGGGTTGTGAATTTCAATTTAGAAATGTTTTGGTGTACATTTTATTATAAAAGAGACTTTTTAGTGGGTTTTTTGTGAAAGATCTTGTGAAACCCTTTGGAAATTGTTTTATAAAAATTTTAAATATTTTATTAAATTATATCAATGGGGTGAAACTTTTTTGGAGTATGTTTTAGTGTGCATATTATTTCAAATGGATTTTGTATGTGAAAATGGTGGTTTTGGCATGTGTAGTGTCTTGTTTGGTTTGAGTGTATGATTATGACATATGACATGAACTCTAAACTACTTAAGCACAAATTGGAAGCCTGGGTACTAGGTGGGTGGACTAGATCTAGTGTGCTAGTGATACGGGAGCGGCATTGGCCCAGTTTCACTTAGCTGTTTTGAAAACTACAACACTAACTAAACTTTTGGATGTTGTTGGGAGACCACAATGTTATGGATGTGTTACCCTACTAGTGGATCATGCACGAGAACGTATGTTGTTGTGTTCCTGTACCATTGTTCACCGAGACGTGATCTTCTAGGGTCCCACTTCTCGCTAGTATCTTTAGGGCCTCTTCCATGCATTGTGCTCCTCCTTTACTCTTCTATCACCATCGGTGCATGGTGTGACATTGGGGTTACTATGAAATCTAGTTTGTGTGTGTGTGTTTTAATTTAAGTTGTTTTCTTTAAAATAGTTATCCTTTAAAAAAAATTCATTAAAATAATTTGGACATTTATTTATTTTTCTTCTGTTAAATTTCAAATGTATTTGTCATTTAATAATTATGAGTGGAACCTTTTTCTTGGTGGAATCCTACTGGGATTTTGTGTCACACCCTACATACACCTTTGGGTGTATGTAGATCATGTTTATTTTGTATTCTAGGTTTAGGAATCAAACATAGAATGGGTGGTTCGGGTTTTCATTTGCATCCTCCTATTGGTTTGGTGAACATGTATCGAGGTTGTTTTACCTCATGTTACTTGGAGGTTTAAGTTAGTCTTTTTAGTTTTTCATTCATTGTTGTTCCTTTTGGTTTTTTTGTTCAAGTTGTAAACTTTAACTTTGGCCATATATTAAGGTCTTATTTAGTTTTCTGTTTTTAGTTTTAACTCATTTATCTTGTTCGTTTTTTCTAGTTATTTATTCTGGTAAATCATTTTCAAGTTTTATTTTTGATACTCGGACACTTTTTCTAGCCTATGGGGATCGTGAATGCCCCTCAACCCTTACCACAGACCAGGTCTGATAGCAGCCCGACTTGGTTCATGAAAAAAATGTTAAGTTATGAGGTTTGTTCTAATTATTTGGGATATCTGCTAGATCGGGGATAGTATTGTCGATACTCAAGGAGAAGGTGTGGGAAGAGTGTCTCGAACTCTTACTTGTTCTAATCCTTGAGTAACCAAGGGTAGTCTAGGATTTATGTTTTTGGATTTGGTTCTTATGGACAGGGGATGAAAATAGTAGTAAACTGGTAATGCGTCCAATCTCACATAGAGTAGTGACCCATGTGATACCCGAGAGTATGGTTTGACACTCCTAGTGGCCAGCGCTTTCCTAGGGAATGGTTTGTTGAACAATGTGGTTGGGTCTAGCATGACCATTAGTTCTCCATCTAGGTGCTTTAGTGTTGTTTATTTCGTGGTTTAGTTTTGGTTTGGTGCGAAGGGTTTTTTTAAAAGAATACAGACCTTGGGGTTGCTCTTATTTTTCTCTTACTATGAGTTTGACAGGATTCTTGGGGTGTGTTTTTTTTAACCTTGCTTCTCAAATTTGGAGTTTTATTTTTCAAAGTCAAATTTCTAAAATAACTTCTTTGTTATTTGAAATCAAAGTGACTTATTTTGAAAATGGGAACCATTTTGAAAAAATTTCTTGAATTTTTTTATATGGTTTTTGAAAAAAATATTCTTGGAATATTGGGAATGTTTTTTTTTTGAAAGAGGAAGACACTTGTTTTTTCCAGTGGTATTCCTATGGGTGCTCGTGTGTCCATGTAGATGTGATTAATGGACAATTGGTTAATCGTGTGGATGGGTGATTTAGTGGCACGAAAATGAATATTTGTGAGGCATCATGAAATATCAGTGGTGAGTGATTGATTTCTAAGGTTGCTTCTCGTTTCCTGAAAAGTGGGTTTTTCTCTAAAATGGGTTTTTGTGCTTAAATGGTTTTGGAATTGGAAAATGGTTTTGAGTCCCAAGTGAAGGATATGGATTCAAAAGATCTATTGGGGTTTTTTGTATTTTACTTGGTTTTTCAAGCAGGTGTTTTTATTTGAAAAATAATTGATGTTTTAAAATGGAATTATTGTATTTTTGTCTGAAATTTGAATGTTTTTTTGTGAGATGCTTGGTTTTTTGGAAGGATACTTTTTTTTGTTCGGGATATTCCCCCTAGAAAGTTCCCATGGGTTTCCAGCAGGTCTCTCAGTTCTTGGCTCAACCCAAACTCCTAGTGGAGTGGCGGAGTTGGGTTCTGCTCAGTTGTGTAAAATGTTTGTAGATATCGAGGTAAGTTGAATATTGTTAAGTGCTTTGGGAAACTTGGAAGTGTCTCTGGTTTTGTAGGAACTCCAAAATTTTTGTGGGTGTAATTTGTCTCAAGTACATCTAGTGGAGAGAACTAAATAGTTAAATGGGGATTATTCTGTTTTCATTGAAAATTGGGATTTCTTGAGGGATCCTAAAGGCTAGCCTCATTCTGTGGTTGTACCTAAGGAGGTGAAGGCAATGGAAAGTGGTGGATCTCATAGGTGGTCGACCAGTCAATAAGAAAAGAAGGTGTGTTGACCTTTCTGATGAGCTAGTTTCATGTTCCACAGAGGTTGTGTGGAATAATTAGTTTAAATCTCGTAATAGTTGTTGATATTGTTCATATTGTGGTAAGTGTAGGTTCCTATTCCTATGAGGAGTGTGAACCAAAGGGACTGGTTCTTGGAGTTCCCCTTCTGTCAGTTTGCATCACATGATTGAAATACCACTCAATGTATTATCTCTAGTGTGGTCAGTTGGGCACTCTAATTCATTCACTACAATTCTCAGTGGGTATGTTAATGGAGTGGCCACTTGGGACATGAGGAGAAGTATGTAGGTTTCTTTTATAATAGAAGAAGTTCCAGTCATAGGGAGTCAGCTTATGACTACGAGGCGGTAGATGCTTCAGACATCAGGGCCTTAGCCATAGGTCTCGATTGAAGCTTGTGTGCAGTCAAAACTCATTGGACGTGGGAAGAGCTTGGTCCGACTTAAGTCCATAGTGATAGGATGGGGACAGCTTAAATTTCTCTATTGTGATATCATCTATGAAGGCCTTGTATCTTTTTATGGTCTTATTTAATGGGAGTTCCTCTTCTGATCTAAAGAGGTTTGGATAATCTCTATTCTTTTAAAGTCAGCGGGTGACCTCTATGAACCTTATTGTCGTTGGTTATGGATCGAAATTGTACTCCTTTTTTAGATGCTCATGTATTGTTGAATTGATGTGTGCCTATCTGGTTCGCCTCTTGGTTTGGGGTTTCCACTATCAAACCCTCCAATGTGGTGGAGTATTGGCCAGTGTAGGAATCATTTGTGTAGTTCGACCCGTGTTTTTGGGTTCGTGATGAAGAGTTCATTCGGTATTACTCAAAATAAACGGTAAATTTCGCATCGATGTCGTGGTGTTAGGAAAATTCTAAAATGGTGGAGACACCCACATCAGGTCTCACTGGCATCCCCTATTGTGTTGTTTTGGTTAAACTTTGGAAACTTCAAGGGTTAAGCTAGTGTTAGAGGTCTTCTAGGTTTGTGAGTCATTTTGATTTGGATAACCAATGCTTGATGATAACCCTAATATGGTGGGGAGACCACCATAGGACAAACTTGTGGAAAAAACTAGGTTTTTAAAATGTGCTTGGAGGGGAAACCCTTACTTCTGCTCCAACAGACCTTGACCATGGTGATTGGTTAGATTGGGTAGTGGGTCACCTGACGAGTGTTCTTGGAGATCTTGATCTTCCCTAGTGATCCCAAAGTTAGGGGTCCGATGTTCCATGTTATAGTTGTGTTTGGAGGTGAATTCTTTGCTATTATCTATTCTGGTTAGTGATTCTGGTTTTTAGATCTTTGAAGTTTCAGGTCTTGGTCATTTTGAATGCTCGGTATTCGAGTGATTGAGTTTTTACTTTAGGTAACTTCACGGTTTTTCTTGGAATCTTGGGTTGGTCAAGTATTTTGGGACTTTTTGGGGGCAGAAAGTGTCATGGTGGGGAGAATTGCCACACCCCGACTGACGCTTTATTTTAGTTTAATTATTTTGGGTCTCACTTTTGAGTTGCAGTTTGGATCGATTCTATTTTAAAATAAATTTAGGATCTTATACAGGTGTGTGACTGTACACGCAACCGTGTGTAGTGACCAACCTTAATAAGAGAATGTTTTATTATTAAATTTATTATTACATGGGCACGTGACTATGCCGCGACCATTCACACCTCTCTGCATGGTGTCTAGACTCAATAATTAATGAAAATATTTTTTCAAATGGTTTTATTATTATTAGTATTATTATTATTAAAGTTAATGTTTCGGTTGGGTTATTATTATTATTATTTTAGTTATTACTTTAATTTGGTCTTTTCTATTATTTTAGTTTTATTATTTTTAGTTTTATTTTTAGTATCAAAAAATTTTATTATTAATTATAATTTTTTTATTCTTTTATTTTTCTTTTAATTTATTTTTATTTTATTTTCTCTCTTCCTTTTTTTATTTTCTTCCTTCCATTTCTATCTTCTTCTTCTTTTCTTTCTCTCTTTTTTTCCTCCCTCCTTCTTGCTCTCCCCTCTCTCTCACGTAGACTCCCCCACCTTTTTGTTGCACAGCGGCCCCCACCTAACCCTACCCACAGCCACAACCCCCCCCCCCACCCCCTTGCTCTCATTCTCTATAGAATCAGCCATCGCACCTCCCCCTCAAGCCACATCGCCCTCCAGCTCCCATCTGGTGCTGCCCTGTCGGCCTGCTCCTGTCCGGCACTGCCAAGTTGGCCTACTTTTATCTGGCGTTGCCCCGTCATCCTCCTTCTCCCATTTTTCATCTCGTCCTCCTGCCATTGCAAATTCTGGAACCCCGCTTCCCTTGTCCATCACGGATTCCCTCCGGGTAAACCCTCCTCATCCGATTTGGGGTTTTGATTCATATTCATTGGTGCTTCGGTTTTTGCATTCGGTTTGTTGCGGTGTAATTGATCTGATTGTTTAATTTTAAGACATAGTTGTGTTTTTTGCAATGCGATTGAAGTGAAACTATCTTTGCACACCAATTTGTCAAGTTTTTATGCGCTAAGGTAGGTGGTTCCACATTTTATTATTAATTGATGAATTAATTTGTAAGCATAATTAAATTATCATATTGTTTAAATTATTTGTTTGGTGCAAAGTTTGTTTTTAGAGATTAATGAATTGCTTCGATTATTTAATTTTTTGGCATGTTTATATGTTATAGAATCTACTTTTTGTGAAAACTCGTGTTAAATCATTTATTTTTATTTTATTTTAGAAATTGAGTAATTTATTTATTAAATAGTGAAAATAATTTATTAAACTTTATATGTGATTTTTCAAATTTTTTAAGTGATGATAATGGTGTGTGTAGAATATTTTAGTGTGTTTTGAATTTTAAAGAGAATCATTTGAGTGTAGTTTTGTGGTAAAACATTTTTTCATACCTTGAAAATGTTCTATTAAGTGTGTGATTGATTTATTAAATGGTTTATGTGGTGCGAAAATAGATTTAAGAGATTTTATTTTGCGGTTGATTTTTGATGTGGTATGTTCATATGAGATATAGTGTGGTTTTGATGAAAATCCACATTGTTTCCTCAAATAGTGTTTTATTAAATCACATAGTTGGTTTATTAAAATGTATAAGGGTTGTGAATTTCATTTTAGAAATGTTTTGGTGTACATTTGATTATAAAAGAGACTTTTGAGTGGGTTTTTTGTGAAAGATCTTGTGAAACCCTTTGGACATTGTTTTATAAAAATTTTAAATAGTTTATTAAATTATATAAATAGTGTGAAACTTGTTTGGAGTATGTTTTAGTGTGCATATTATTTCAAATGGATTTTGTATGTGAAAATGGTGGTTTTGGCGTGTGTAGTGTTTTGTTTGGTTTGAGTGTATGATTATGACATATGACATGAACTCTAAACTACTTAAGCACAAATTGGAAGCCTGGGTACTAGGTGGGCGGACTAGATCTAGTGTGCTAGTGATACGGGTGCGGCATTGGCCCTGTTTCACTTAGCTGGTTTGAAAACTAAAACACTAACTAAACTTTTGGATGATGTTGGAAGACCGCAAGGTTATGGATGTGTTAACCTACTAGTGGATCATGCACGAGAACGTATGTTTTTGTGTTCCTATACCGTTGTTCACCGAGACATGATGTTCTAGGGTCCCACTTCCCGCTAGTATCTTTATGTCCTCTTCCATGCATTGTGCTCCTCCTTTACTCTTTTCTCACCATCGACACATGGTGTGACATTGTGGTTACCATTAAAGCTAGTGTGTGTGTGTGTGTTTTAATTTAAGTTGTTTTATTTAAAGTAGTTATCCTTGAAAATGTTTTCATTAAAATAGTTTGGAAATTTATTTATTTTTCTTCTGTTAAATTGAAAATGTATTTGTCATTTAATAATTATGAGTGGAACCTTTTCCTTGGTGGAATCCTACTGGGATTTTGTCTCACACCCTACATACACCTTTGGGTGTATGTATATCATGTTTATTTTGTATTCTAGGTTTAGGAATCAAACATAGAATGGGTGGTTCGGGTTTTTAGTTGCATCCTCCTATTGGTTTGGTGAACATGTATCGAGGTTGTTTTACCTCATTTTACTTGGAGGTTTGAGTTAGTCTTTTTAGTTTTTCGTTTATTTTTGTTCCTTTTGGTTTTTTGGTTCAAGTTTTAAACTTAAATTTTGGCCATATATTAAGGACCTATTTAGTTTTCTGTTTTTAGTCTTAATTCATTTATCTTGTTCGTTTTTTTCTGGTTATTTATTCAGGTAAATCATTTTCAAGTTTTATTTTTGATACTCAGGCACTTTTTCTAGCCTGTGGGGATCGTTAATTCCCCTCAGGCATTACCATAGAGCATGTCGGATGGCATCCCGGCTTGGTTCATGAAAAATGGTAAGGTATGAGTTTTATTCTAATTATTTTGGATATCAACTAGATCAGGGATAGTACTGTCGGTACTCAAGGGGAAGGTGTGGGAAGAGCATCTCGAACTCTTACTCGTTCTGATCCTCGAGTAACTAGGGGTAGTCTAGGATTTAATTTTTTCGGCTTTGGTTCTTATGGATAGGGGTTGAAAATAGTATTAAACTGGTACTGTGTGAAATCTCACATAGATTAGCGACCCATGTGATACCCGAGAGTATGGTTTGACACTCCTAGTGACCGATGCTTTCCTAGGGAACGGTTTGTTGAACAATGTAGATGGGTCTAGCATGACCATTAGTTCTACATAAAGGTGCTTTATTGTTGGTGATTTCATGGTTCAGTTTTGGTTTGGTGCGAAGGGGTTTTTAAAAAGAATGCAGACCTTGGGGTTGCTCTTATTTTTCTCTTACTGTGAGTTTGACAGGATTCTTGGGGTGTGTTTTTTTCTGAACCTTTCTTCTTGAATTTGGCATTTTATTTTTCAAAGTCAAATTTCTAAAATAACTTCTTGGTTATTTGAAATCAAAGTGAGTTATTTTGAAAATTGGAAGCATTTTGAAAAAATTTCTTGAATTTTTTGAAAGGGTTTTGAAAAAAAATATTCTTGGAATATTGGGAATGTTTTTTTTTTGAAAGAGGAAGAGACTTGTTTTTTCCAGTGGTATTCCTATGGGTACTCGTGTGTCCATGTGGATGTGATTAATGGAAAATTGGTGGATCATGTGTATGGGTGATTGAGTGGCACAAAAATGAATATTTGTGAGGAATCATGAAATATCAGTGGTGAGTGACTGATTTCTAAGGCTGCTTCTCGTTTCCTGAAAAGTGGGTTTTTCTCTAAAATGGGTTTTTGTGCTTAAATGGTTTTAGAATTGGAAGATGGTTTTGAGTTCAAAGTGAAGGATATGGATTCAAAATATCTATTGGGGTTTTTTGTATTTTACTTGGTTTTTCAAGCGGGTGTTTTCTTTGAAAAATAATTGATGTTTTAAATTGGAATTATTGGATTTTTTTCTGGAATGTGAATGTTTGTTTGGTGAGATGCTTGGTTTTTTGGAAGGATATTTTTTTGTTTCTTGTTCGGGATATTCTCCCTATAAAGGTCCCATGGGTTTCCAGTAGGTCTCTCAGTTCTTGGTTCAACCCAAACTCCCAGTGGAGTGGCTTAGTTGGGTTCTGCTCAGTTGTGTCAAATGTTTGTAGACATCAAGGTAAGTTGGATATTGTTGAGTTCTTTGGGAAAGTTGGAAGTGTCTCTGTTTTTGTAGGAACTCCAAAAAAAATTTGGGTGTAATTTGCCTCAAGTACATCTAGTGGAGAGAACTAGAAAGTTAAATGGGGATTGTTATGTTTTCATTGAAAATTGGGATGTCTTGAGTGATCCTAAAGACTAGCCTCATTCTGTGGTTGTACCTAAGGAGGTGAAGGCAATTGGAAGTGGTGGATCTCATAGTTTCTCGACCAATCAATAAGAAAAGAAGTTGTGTTGACCTTTCTATTGAGATAGTTTCATGTTCCATAGAGGTTTTGTGGAATAATTAGTTTAAAGATCGTATTAGTTGTTGATCTTGTTCATATTGTGGTAAGTGTAGGTCCTTTATCCTATGAGGAGTGTGAACCAAAGGGACTTATTCTTGGAGTTACCCTTATGTCATTCTTCATCACATGTTTGAAAGACCACTCAATGTCTTATCTCTAGTGTGGTCATTTGGGCACTCTAATTCGTTCACTGCAATTCTCAGTGGGTATGTTGATGGAGTGGCCACTTGGGACATGAGGAGAATAATGTATGTTTCTTTTCTAATAGAGGAAGTTCCAATCAAAGGTAGTCAGCTTATGACTACGAGGTGGTAGATGCTTCAGACATCAGGGCCTTAGCCATAGGTCTCAGGTGAAGATTGTGTGCAGTCAAAACTCATTGGACATGGGAAGAGCTTGGTCCGACTTAAGTCCATAGTGACAGGATAGGGAAAGCTTAAATTTCTCTATTGTGATATCGTCTGTGAAGGCCTTGTATCTTTTTATGGTCTTAATTAATGGGAGTTCCTATTGGGATCTAAAGAGGTTTAGATAATCTCTATTCTTTTAAATCCAGCGGGTGCCCTCTGTGAACCTTATTGTGGTTGGTTATGGAGCGAAATTGTACTCGTTTTTTAGATGCTCATTTATTGTTGAATTGATGCATGCCTATCTAGTTCGCCTCTTGGTTTTGGGTTTCCACTATCAAACCCTCCAATGTGGTGGAGTATTGGCCAGTGTAGGAATCATCTGTGTAGGTCAGCCCGTGTTTGTGGGTTCGTGATTAACAATTCAGTCAGTATCACTCAAAATAAATGGGAAATTTCGCATCAATGTCGTGGTGTTAGGAAAATTCTAAAATGGTGGGGACACCCACATCCGGTCCCACTGGCATCCCCTATTGTGTTGTTTTGGTTAAACTTTGGGAACTTCAAGGGTTAAGCTAGTGTTAGAGGTCTTCTAGGTTTGTGAGTCATTTTGATTTGGATAACCAATGCTTTATGATAACCCTAATATGGTGGGGAGACCACCATAGGACGAACTTGTGGAAAAAACTAGGTTTTCAAAATCTGGTTGGAGGGGAAAACCCTTACTTCTGCTCCACCGGACCTAGACCATGGTGATTGGTTAACTTGGGTAGTGGGTCACTTGATGAGTGTTCTTGGAGATCCTGATCTTCCCTGGTGATCCCTAAGTTAGGGGTCAGGTGTTCCATGTTATTTTTGAGTTTGGAGGTGAATTATTTGATATTTTCTATTCTGGATAGTGATTCTGGTTTTGAGATCTTTGAAGTTTCAGGTCTTGGTCATTTTGAATGCTCGGTATTCGAGTGATTGGTTTTTTACTTTAGGTAACTTCATGGTCTTTCTTGTAATCTTGGGTTAGTCAAGTATTTTGGGACTTTCTGGGGGCATAAAGTGTCATGGTGGGGAGAATTGTCACACCCCGACTGATGCTTTATTTTAGTTTAATTATTTTGGGTTTCACTTTTGAGTTGCAGTTTGTACCGATTCTATTTTAAAATAAATTTAGGATATTATATGAGTGTGTGACCGTACACGTAACCGTGTGTAGTTCCCAACCTTAATAAGACAATGTTTTATTATTAAATTTATTATTACATGGGCACACGGCTGTGCCGCGACCATTCACACATTTGTGCATGGTGTCTAGACTCAATAATTAATGAAAATATTTTTTCAAATGGTTTTATTATTATTAGTATTATTATTTTTAATGTTAATGTTTCAGTTGGGTTATTATTATTATTATTATTATTTTAGTTATTACTTTAATTTGGTCGTTTATATTATTTTTGTTTTATTATTTTTAGTTTTATTTTTAGTATCAAAAAATTTTATTATTAATTAGAATTTGGTTTTATTCTTTTATTTTTCTTTTCTTTTATTTTTATTTTATTTTCTCTCTTCCTTTTTTTTATTTTCTTCCTTCTATTTCTCTCTTCTACTTTTTTTCTTTCTCTCTTTTTTTCCTCCCTCCCTCTTGCTCTCCCCTCTCTCTCACGCAGACTCCCCCCCCGTTTTTTTTTGCGCAGCAGCCCCCACCTAACCCTACCCATAGCCAAACCCCCCCCCCCCCACCCCCTTGCTCTCATTCTCTTGAGAATAAGCCATCGCACCTCCCCCTCAAGCCACATCTCCCTCCATCTCCCATCTGTTGATGCCCTGTCGGCCTGCTCCTATCCGGCACTGCCAGGTTGGACTACTTCTATCTGGCACTGCCTTGTCATCCTCCTTCTCCCATCTGGCATCCCGTCCTCCTGTCGGTGCAAATTCTGGCACCCCTCTTCCCTTCTCCAGCACGGATTCCCTCCGGGTAAACCCTCCTCATCCGATTTGGGGTTTTGATTCATATTCATTGGTGCTTCGGTTTTTGCATTCGGTTTGTTGCGGTGTAATTGATCTGATTGTTTAATTTTAAGGCATAGTTGCGTTGTTTGCGATGCGATTGAAGTGAAACTATCTTTTCACACTAATTTGTGAAGTTTTTATGTGCTAAGGTAGGTAGTTCCACATTTTATTATTAATTGATGAATTAATTTGAAAGCTTAATTAAATTAGCATATTATTTAAATTATTTGTTTGGTGAAAAGTTAGTTTTTAGATATTAATGAATTTCTTAGATTATTTAATTTTTTGGCATGTTCATATGTTATAGAGTCTACTTTTTGTGAAAACTCCTGTTAAATCATTTATTTTTATTTGTTTTAGAAATTGAGTAATTTATTTATTAAATAGTGAAAATAATTTATTTATCTTTATATGTTATTTTTCAAATTTTTTAAGTGATGCTATTGGTGTGGATAATATTTTAGTGTGTTTTGAATTTTAAATAGAATCATTTGAGTTTAGTTTTGTGGTAAAAAATTGTTTCGTACCTTGTAAATGTTCTATTAAGTGTGTGATTGATTTATTAAATGGTTTATGTGGTCTGAAAATAGTTTTAAGAGAGTTTATTATGAGTTTGATTTTTGAAGTGGTATGTTCATATGAGATATGGTGCAGTTTTGATGAAAATCCACATTGTGTCATCAAATAGTGTTTTATTAAATCACGTAGTTCATTTATTAAAATGTACAAGGGTTCCGAATTGCGTTTTAGAAATGTGTTGGGGTGAATTTGATCATAAAAGATACTTTTGAGTGTGTTTTGTGTGAAATATCTTGTGATACCCTTTGGACATTGTTTTATAAAAAATTTAAATAGTTTATTAAATTATATCAACGGTTTGAAACTTGTTGGGAGGATGTTTTAGTGTGTGTGTTGTTTCAAATGGATTTTGTGTGTGCAAATGGTGGTTTTGGACTGTGTTGTGTCTTGTTTGGGAAGCATGGTTACTAGGTGGGCATACTAGATCTAGTGTTCTTGTGACACGGGAGCAGTATTAGCCCAATTTCACTTAGCTGGTTTGAAAACTACAACACTAACTAAACTTTTGGATGATTTTGGGTGACCAATAGGTTATGGATGTGTTACTATACTAGTGGATCATGCATGAGAACGTATGTTGTTGTGTTCCTATACCATCGTTCACCAAGACGCAATGTTATAGGGTCCCACTTCTCGCTATTATCTTTAAGTCCTCTCCCATGAATTGTGCTCCTTATTTAATCTTCGCTCACTATCGGCACATAGTGTGACACTAGGGTTACCATGAAATCTAGTGTGTGTGTGTTTTAATTTAAGTTGTTTTCTTTAAAGTAGTTATCCTTAAAACTATTTTCCTTAAAATTGTTTATACATTTATTTATTTTGTGTCTGTTAAATTGAAAATGTATTTGACATTTAATAATTATGTGTCGAACCTTTTTCTCTGTGGCATCCTACTGGGATTTTATCTCACATCATATATACACCTTTGGGTGTATATAGATCCTGTTTAATTTTTATTCCAGGTTAAGGCATAAAACATAGAATGGGTAGTTCAGGTTGTCAGTGGCATCCTCATGTTGGTTTGGTGAACATGGATGAAGGTTGTTGAACCTCATGTTGTTTGGAGGTTTGAGTTAGTGTTTTTATTTTTTCCTTTATTGTCATTTCTTTTGGGTTTTTGGATCAAGTTTTAAACTTTAATTTTGACCATATATTGTGGTCCTATTTGGTTGTCTGTTTTTAATTTTAATTTAGTTATATTGTTTGTTGTTTTCTGGTTATTTATTCGGGTAAATCGTTACCAAGTTTTGTTTTTGATACCTAAGAACTTGTGCCATCTCTTGGGGATCGGGAACGCCTTTTGGGCCTTTCCGCGGACCGGGTCAGGTGTCGGGTCGGATGGAAACCCATCTTGGTTCATGAAAAATAACTTGTCTTGTGACAGTCACATTTTTTTATGAGAGGTTTTGTAGATACTATCCTCTTGTTTCCCTTAGAATCCTTATAAAGATAGACTTCAAGCCTTAGGGTTCTAGTTTATGTCCAAATATTTCCTCAACAAACTCCATGCAACCCCATGCATTAGTATGTGAACAAAATAGGTTTCTTTCTACTCTATAACTTTAAAGGAGTATTGTTCTCCACTCTAGTTGGTACACAGTTTAGTTTGTATGTTATAGTGTATAATTCATATCCCCAAAACGATAATATAAAACTTGAATGGATCATCATTAACCTCACCATTATAAGGAAGGTACAGTTCCTCTTTCACTAACACCATTCCACTATTGTGTATAGGGAGGAGTGGGTTGGGATGGAATCTCACACACCCATGCAAATTTGATGAATTCTAGGTTTTGATACTCACCACCTCGATTAGATAAAACATTCTTTATCTTCTTACCAAGATAATTCTCTAATTCATTCTATAATTCTTTGAATTTATCAAATGATTTTTACATATACCTCATTAATTATACATATCCATATATACTTAAATCATTAGTTAAAGTAATGAATTATGAATATTGACCTCTAGATTATACTATAAATGGTCTCCACACATCAGTGTGTACTAATTGTAGAATATCTATAGATATTTCACCATATCTACCAAAATGGGGTCTGGACATTTTTTCTTATAAATAAGTGTGAAACTTATCAAGTGGTTTTATCTCAAAAGAGTCTAAATAACCATCTTGATGGAGCCTTATTAAATAATTCTCTTTTACATGGACAATATGGTGATGCCATAACTGGGTGTTAATGAGTCCTAAAAACTTGGTCCGTTATAAATTTTCAATACTTGGTTTTCATAATTTAATACATAAATAATGTTATTTAAATTTTCATATCTTTCCTTTATAAAAGAAATATATTGTATTTCCAAACTTGAAAATAAAAATATCTACATCCAAGAATAATATAGAAATTATGTTTTTGGTAACATTTGGTACATAATAACAATATTTTAGATCCAATATCACCCTAGATGGAAATGCAATGTGATAGTCTCTAATGGATAGATCAGTTATCCTTACACTATTGGTTATCCATAAATACCTCATTCAATAAAATTTTAAAAACTAATTTATTCTAACATTTGAAAATAGATGTGAGAACCACAAGATATATATAATATAGAATGTGTAGATATAAAATAATTTCACATGATAACTAGCACACAAACTACATTGCCATGACACATCAAAATGATTATGATTTAAAGTTGATTTTATATAATAGGGTAGTGTAATATCATAGACCTTTTGGACCACTACTTTTCCAAAAATATGATTATTTTTGTGTCTAGGGTAAGTACGGGGTGTTTTTTTAGGCATGTCAGTCATACTGATGGTGGGTAATTCTGGTATTTTCCCATTTCCTAAAAAATTATGATGGTGGGTCATTCTGGCGGTGGGTCATTGTGACAGTTTTCCATTGTTCCAAAAAATTATTATGGGGTTAATTTTAAACTAATGGTGGGTCATTCTATAATTTTTCTATTTTTCTATAAAATTATGATGACGGGTCATTTTGAACTAATGGTGGGTCATTCTAAAAGATTCCCATTTTTTCAGAAAATTATGAAGGCAGGTCATTTTGAACTAATGGTGGGTCATTTTGGTAGTTTTCCATTTTTCAGAATGGTGGGTCATTCTAGTAGTGGTTCATTCTAGTAGTTTTCCATTTTTCAATAAAATTTTGATGGTGGATCATTTTGAACTAAGGGTGGGTCATTCTGGAAGTTTTCCATTCTTTTAGAAAATTTTAATAGCGAGTCATTTTAAACTAATGGTGGTACATTCTAGTAGTTTGACATTTTCCATAAAATTCTGATGTTGGGTTATTCGGGTAGTGGGTCATTCTGGTATTTTTCTGGTTTTCTAGAAAAATAAATATTTTCCATTTTGACATATTTTATGAAAAAAAATGGGTTTAATTCCTTAATTAAGGGGTTTTAAATATATTTCAAATGTTTTGATCCATATCTTCAATTTATAAAATTTTTAGATACCTTTAAAATGTTTGAAATATATTGATTTAATAGTATTATCCTTTAATAGACAATTGTAACTATTTCAAATCTCGCTAGTTTCAGATTTAATCTTTATAAAGTGAATATCCTTCCTTTGTTCTCTCCTTATTTATTTTGAGACGGGAGGATCCAAATTCGTCTTACCTTGGAGTCATAGAAATTTTTTGTTGCATTTGGTTCAATTTTCCCCAAATAAGTTCCCTCCTTTATACGCACCCCCTATTTTGGTGCAGCAAGTTTGGGAAAATATTCTGTCTTCTAAGTAGTTTTTTCCCTCATTTCTCCTTATGTGTGTTATGTGGGATGTGTTTATTATTGTTATCCCTTGTGAATATGGTTGAATATTAATTAAGAAATATAATAAATCAGTTTAAATTAAATTTAAAGGTGTGGTGGAAAGTAAAGTATGATATCAAAGATTTGTTGTTATTGTTTTGATATTGAGAATTGCATGGGCTAAATACCCACTGAAATCATGGTTGTTGGGGGTAATTTCTTGCACTATTATGATGTGAATTGTGGGATGCATATTTTATTATTTTTGAAAACAATTAAACTATAATTGGATAATCATGTATAGTCAGGTAATGAATTAGATTCCCTAACATCTTATGACTTGTGTGATAAATCCCTTAAATAAAGAAGTGGCATTGAATAAGAGCCCCCTTTGCTAAATATAAAAATGTGTTGTGTTGTGATGTGTGTTGTTATGTGTGGAATGGTTGTGGTTTTTGTGTGTGGGATTGATGTGATGTACATTGGATATTTTGTGATGTTTGTGGGGTAAGTATATGAGATGTGGTGGTGCAATAGGCCTACAATGGTGGTTGTGGTGTGGTTGTGAAGTGGGGCTGTGAAAGAGGATGTAGCTGTAAAATGATGTGAATGTGGTAGTCGGGTTGTTTTTTTATTGTTCTTTGTGGTTGGTTTTGTTCTATTTACCCAAATATTAATGTAATTAAATTCATGATAATGATTTCAAATGGGAATGTTTAATGAGTGAATTGATGATGGGTTGTGTGGTTTAAATGGATAATGTTTATATACAAACCAATGGGATATAAATATAAAACAAGTTGTATTACTAAATGAAATGGGATGCTAACAAATATTGATTTCATAAATTAAATAGGTTGTTAAAGTAAAATTTATTAATAAACAGACTCTATAAAATGGATTAAATGCTAAAAATATAAATTATGGCTTGTGTTTTGTTTCTGTGATTTTATGCAATTAGAGGTGGCAGTGATTGTGTGGATTCTGTGATATGGTTGATTCTTTTTGTAAACTAATAGGATGAGATTGTGTGTTGTAACTCTATATTTATATACACTATATGTTATTGTTATTTCAATATGCACCCCACCCTTATCGACCACTATGTTTTGGCACCTGTATAGTCACGTGGGGGTGTTTTTTCCAACATCACAATGGGAGGATGGATGGCCAGATACCCACTCTTCCCCACTCCCTATTCTAGAAGATGAGAAGGACATGCACGGGTTATGATGTATTGAATTCAAAAGTGTTACTTTCAAGTTTTTATGTGATGATATGTGATGGATCAAGTGTGTTCGGGTGAGCTGTGGTGAGATGAATTATGATGGGGGTCATGCATGGTAGGAGGAGGGAACGAGGTTGATGTCCTTCACATTCATGATACCCTACTAACCTAGTTATGAGATTTTATGTGATGTAATGTACCAGTTGTGTACAGATTGCATGTGAAGTGTTGTGATGGACCAGGTGTCTGTGGGCAAGATGTGATATGATGTGATGTTATTCAGAAGAGTTAGGAGCGCCTAGATGTACGATGTTGGGGTGTTAGAGAGAAAACCTAGTGGTAAACAGGTGTGGGGTACCCTATCATCTATGTGATTAATATTATATTATTATACTTTCATGCATTACTAGTGACCGAACCTTTGTGAGGGTGGGGTTTTCATTAGTATACCAGTATACGTACTGTTTGGTTTTGCTGTTTTTCTCAGGGGTGCATTGGTATGCTCTTTTCACATGTGCACAAGAGAATTTGGTTTTCCTATTGAGTATACCTGTATTCTCACCCTATGTATATAAAAAAATTTAGGATTCTAGGATAGCTTTCTAGACTGCGTTGGACATTTCTAGTTCGGACCTTTGGAGCTGTTTTTGTGTCACTACCTTAGCTTTTATTCTTTTGTACTTTCATTTGACTAATTTTATATGTATCTATTTTGATTTATACATGCATTTTGGGATGTTTTGGATTTATTTTATATTATTTCATGGAAATTATTTTAGATAATTCATCTTTTCTCTTGATCCTGTATTATTATAGAGGTTAATGCCTCCCATACATGAGATTTTTAAACCCGCAGTGCTAGTTTCCAACATGGGGCCTACTGGAGGCTGGACTCAGGGGTCCCTATTTCCCTTTATTTACTATCATCCCAAGATGGGTACCTCTTTAGGTATCGGTCATGAAATAATGGTATCAAATGATGATAGTTGAGATATACGGTGGAGTTCATAGTTAGGCATGGTGAGGATTGCATGGGTTACTATGGTAACCGTGCTAGTTGACCTTAGTGCATGACTTGAGATAGGGATATTAGCTAGGAAAATGGATTTTAGGGCCCCTTATGATTCAATACAAGTAATTTGAGCCTCCAAAATGACCAAGTGAGGCAAAACAGCTTGCAGGGTAGAGACCTAGGAGAGGTGCATGCATCATGATGACTTATGTTCTTATCTTAATTGGGTGATCTTGTGGAGTTAAAATGAATTAAATAAATCCTTAAATTGTATGTGTGTTTATCTGACATTTCCCATGCTGTTATTTCTAATAAGTTGTTATTATTTTTTTAATTATTCATATAACCTAATGGAATGAGTAAAATGATGGTTAATTGGCCTAGGCTGTTTGTTTGAAACCTTCTTGAGGTTTGAATGTGTTGTTTTCTTTCCTATTATAGCATGATTCTTAATAAATTTAATTTCGTTTCCTTTCTTAAAATTTATATCATTCCATATTTTTTTCTAGATTTTTGATATTATTATAGAAACATGCTAGTTTATTTTGTTTTGAACAACTGTTAAATATTAAAACCCATTATGAAGCATGTTACCTCAAGTTGATTTCATATTGGCATGATAAAATGAATTATTTAGAAACCATGTGTAGAATTATTTTATTTTCCATGTTAGTAAATATGTCATTTGTTTCTATTCATTAATAATTTATCATGATCATGTGCTATGAACATGTCATAAAACTTAGTTTTGGATATTTAAATTTGAAAATTTATAAAAATTAACCGTATTTATTATTGAAAATTCCTTTTAATTTATATTAACATGAGAAGAATAAATTGATCCTTATTTTTTCATGATTTCAGTTCGGAGGTATTGATATAACCATATGTTCCAAGCATGTGTTAGGGTGAAAATTATTGTGACATATATTTCTAATTTTTGGAAAATGATAAGAATGATTTGTGGTAACTTTTTGAGACTTAAAACTATTTAAATGATTAAACTTATTATTTTATGATTGATAAGAATTTTGTAAGTACTGAAATAAAATTACCTCACATGTTGAGTCCTGAGTAGTTTTTTATGGTAATATTTCTTCAATTTGAAATGATTTTTCGGTAACTAGGGAAATTCTAGTATGAGAGACTTGAGAATGTATCATGTTTAATATGTTTCATTTAAATATTTAAGTAGAAACATGTTATCCTTGGTGTTGTATATAACCATGTTTTCTTAATCCATTAAATTATTAAGGAATGTTTAGTTCAAGAATAATAAATAATGAAATATAATAATGCAACATGTGCATTTTTCATCTTGTTATTAGAAATAATGTTTAATTTGGATGATTATGATAGCATGTTGTGTATATAATGTAGTATTTGAATTAAACACAATAACCTATCATGTAGAATTTTTCAAATGAAGCTGGAAGTGTATTTCATTAGTAACAAGACGAACCTAGAATGTCTTGTTTAACATATTAAACCTTATGTGTGAGAAGACATGTGTGTAGTTTCATCTTTATCTTGGATGCATGGTAGATCCATTTAAATGTAATGCATGACATTTCATTATAAATAAACTATAAATTTTGAGTGTTGTTTTTGGTTGAATTGTTATCATTTCATTGAAGTATTGATATCCCATGATGAAAATATTGGTTTTTGGAAACCTTGATTGTGTTGTAATTGTATTAGACAATGATCCCCTAAATATGAATTATTTTTTGAGCTCAGTATGCATTAAAATGATAATCACTTATATATGGATAATGAACTGATTCCCAATGGAAAATTTAAAATTGTGTGAGAATACTCATACTAAATAATGAGATGAAGTAATTTAGGCCCCTGGATAATTATGGAAAATGGTGTGTGTTGTTTCTATGTGTGATTGTTTTTTTTGTTGGCTTGTGTGATGTGTAACTAAAAACACTTCAGGTATATAAATTGGGAAAAACCTGATCCCTAATCAAATCACGTTATACTTATACATGATTAAAACTGTGCGGGTGATTCAGGGCCACCGAAAGTGGAAAATATATTGACATGGGAGAGGAAATTCCTTGATTTGCATGATTGGGGCTTTGTGTGTGGTGATAATGGTGATCGTTGATTGGGGTAGTATAGAGGATGATATGTATAACGGGTTTATGTAAAAAAGGTGGTTTCATGTGGATGGTAATGTGGTGTGGTGATGTGGTTGTGCGGAATGTCTGGTGGATGTTTTTTTTGGGGTTGGTGGGTTTGGGAAGTGATTATGTTCTACACGGGTGGTGATATGCGGTGGCTGAGACATGTGGTTATTATGGTGAGATAGATTGTGTTTTGTTGTGATATTTTTGTATTGATGGAATCAACCACCTCCCAAAAAGGGTTAATCGCTTAAATTCGGTAATAAAAGAAAAGGGTTTATGGAAAACCATGAAATTAATGAATATAGTCTTTTCTCCCACACCTAAATCTTTTTTAAGGAAGTGGTGGAAATATTTTACTGTTATATGGTAGGTTGGGCTTGTTGTGATTGATCTTGTGTTAATGAAAAGTGTTATGAACTCAACCATATGAAGTGAGGGAAACTCTTTCTTATATCAACACACATTATATTATGACACATTTTAAAACCATGTGGGCGAGTCATTGTTTCCCAAAGAAGATAATATCATGGTATGGGAGATGGTTTCCTTTTATTTGTATGCTTGCGGTAGCTCTATCTATATTTATATTGGTTCTTGTGTTGGTGGACAAATGTTATGTAAATTTTTTACATGATTGTGCTCTAAATAAATAATCTCTTGTTAGAAAACTTGAAAAAATAATAACAATAATTTTTTTAGAGCTTCATAAAATGGAATTTTTCAACATTGTGATTTTTTATATTTACATTTCATGTAATATATAAAATATTATACTCTTTATAAATGATTTGAAATGGAATGGTGTTTGTGATGAAAACCCTTGACAGTGACTTAAAAAACAAAAATTATTTATTTCCTGGAAAAATTTTCTTGAGTTGAAATAATTATTTGAAGTAGAATATTGATAAAATGCAAAGGTTGTGAAATTTTTTATTATTTGAGTTAGGATGATTTGAAATGAGTGGCATGGATTTTCAAAAAAAATTGTTTTTTAAATAAAAGGCAAGGAATTTTGAAATAACACATATTTTTTATAGATTTGAAAATATTGTATAGGATAGAATAATAAAAATAACATAAAAATAAAAGTGATTTGGAGAATTTTTTTTATTTAGATTCAAAAAATGTTGCTTTAAATGAAGGGTGATTTTTAAAGGCATGTACTTGTTTCAAATGTGAATAAATAATTAGTTTGAAAATATTTTTTTGCTCAAAATTAATTGATATTAATTAATTGATATTTTAGTTTGGGTTATTTGTGTGATATTATATGGGAATAATAGTCATGCACATGTGCTCAAAAAAATCCTTGTTTTTATAACGATTTTTTTTATCAATTATTTGATCTCATGTTGATATATGAAATGGATTTTTTCCATTGATTTAACAATTTATTAATGTATTTACTCCAATTTTATAGTTATCTCCCTGAAGAGTTTCTTTTAAAGTGTTATGTATCATTACACTTCTTTTCTATAATGGTTTTTGTGTTCCAAAAGTATTGATATCCTTGAGAGGTATCTCTATGAATGGTTTTTAAGAACCTTTCTCTCCATCCTTCTGGGTTTTTCTTGAATTATTTATATAGATAATAGTTTGATATGTATTTTATGTAATTCCATGGACCTTCCAACCCATTAAATTTCCAAAAATATGATGATTGTGGTGTCCAAGGGAAGTTTGGGGTGTTTTTTTAAACATGTGATTCATAGCGATGGTGATTCATTATGGATGTTTTCCATATTTTCATAAAATTATAACGGTGGGTCATTCTTGTAGTTTTTTATTTTTTCAGAATGTTTTGATGGAAATTCATTTTGAACTAATTTTGGGTCATTCTAGTAGTTTTCCATTTTCCCAAAAAATTATGACGGCAGTACATTATGGAAGTGGGTCATTCTATCATTTTTTCATTTTCTAAAAAATTCAGACGGGGGGTCATTTTAAACTAACGGTGGGTCATTTTTGTAGTTTTCCATTTTTTCATAAAATTATGATGGCAGGTCATTTTGAACTAAGGGTGGTTCATTATGGTATTTTTAAATTTTTCATAAAAATTTCTACTGTGGGTCATTCTGGTGGTGGTTTATTCTGACAGTTTTCCATTTTTCTAGAAAATTCTGACAGCGGGTCATTTTGTACTAACATTGGTTTATTTTTATAGTTTCCCATTTTTATACAAAATTATGATGGTGGGTCATTCTTTTAGTTTTCCATTTTTTTAGAAAATTTTGATGGTGGGTTATTCTGGTGCTGGGTCATTCTGGCATTTTACTGTTTTTCCATAAACTTACTGATTTTCATTTTTAGGTATTTTATAATGAAAAATTGGTTTAATTCATTAATTAATGGGTTTTAAATTTATTTCAAAGGTGTTGATTTATATCTTCAATTTATAAAATGTTCAGAGACCTTTAAAATGTTTAAACCATGTGTATTTAACAAAATAAACCCTCAATGGAAAATCTAAACTATTTCAAATCCCACTAGTTTCAAATCTAATCTTTCTAAATTGAAGATCATTTCTTCTTCCTTTGCTTATTATTTATTTTGAGACAAGAGGATCCAAATCCTTCTTCCCTTGGAGTCATAGAACCTTGTTTATGCAGTTGGTTTGAGTTCCCCCAAATATGTTCCCTCCTACACACGCACCCCCTATTTTGGTGCAACAATTTGGGGAAAATATTCTTTCTTTCAAGTATGTTTTTCCTAATTTATCCTTATGTGTATCATACGAGATGGGTTTATTATTATTATACCTTTTGAATAAGGTTGAATTCAGATTAAGAAAGATAATAAATCATCTTAAATTAAATTTAAAGGGGAATGGGAAAGTGAATTATGATCTTATAGCTTTGTTGTTATTGTTTTGATATTGTGAATTGAATGGGATAAATTCCCATTGAAAACTATAGTTGTTTGGGGTAATTTATTGTGCTATTATGATATAAATTATGGGATTCATGTTGTATGATTATCAACGCCACTTAAACTATAATTGGATAATCACGTATAATCAGGTAATGAATTGGATTCCCTGGGATCTTAAATCTTGTGGGATAACTCTATTAAATAAAGAAGTGGAGTTGAATAAGATCCCCCTTTTATAAATCTGAAAATGTTTTTTCTTATGATATGTGTTGTGATGTGTTTAATGGTTTTGGTTTGTGTGTTCATGACAGATGTGATGTGTAGTGGCTATATTATTGTGTGGGGGGAAGTGGATGAGATGTGGTGGTGTTGCGGGGCTGCGATGGTGGTTGTGGTGTGGTTGTGCAGTAGGGTTGTGAAAGTGGATGTGACTATAAAATGATTTAGATGTGGAAGTTGGGTTATGGTGTTGTCATTTTGTCGTGTATTTGGTTTTGTACTATTTACCCAAGTATTAATGGAAATAAATTCATGATAATGATTTCAAATGGGCTCATTTAAAAAGTGAATTGATGATGGAATGTGTGGTTTAAATGGATAATGTTTATATACATACTAATGGTCAAGAAATTTGAAACAAGGTGTATTACTAAATTAAATGGGATACTAATGAATGTTGAGTACATAAATTAAATAGAATGTTAATGTTTTATTTATTGACAAACAGAGACTCTAGAAAATGGATTAAAGGCAAAAAATATGAATTATGGATTGTGTTTTGTGTTTTGTTTATGTGATTTTATACATTTAGAGGTGGTAGTGACTATGTGGATTCTATTAGATGGATAGTTCTTATTGTAAACTCATACGAAGGGATTGTGTACTATAAATCTATATGTATATACATTGTATGTTCTTTTGATTTCTATATACAACCCAACCTCATCGATCACAATGTGATGACACCCGCATAGTCACATTGGGGTGTTTTCCCAACATTTAGGTGGGAGGATGGATGACTGGCTACTCGCACTTCCCCTAGCCCTCTTCGAAGAGATGAGAAGGACATACATGGGTTGTGATGGCCATAAGTAAAAAGTACCATTGTCAAGTTGTGATGTGATGATATGTGAAGGTCCATGTGTGTTCGAGTGAAATGTGGTGAGATGTGGTGATATGGCTTATGGTGGGGGTTGTACGTGGTATAAGGGGGGGATGAGTTTGATGTCCTTTATGTTCACGATACCCTATTACCCTAGTTATGAGATATGATATGATTTGATGGCCCGGGTGTGTCCAGGTGGAATGTGATGTATTGTGATGGATCAGGTGTGTGCTGGTGGGATGTGATATAATGTGATGTTATTCGAAAGATGTGGGAGTTCCATAACGTACGATGTTGAGGCATGAAAGTGGAAAATTATTGGGAAATAGGTGTGGGGTACCTTATGATTAATGTGCTTTATATTATATTATTATACTTGGATGTGTTATTTGGTGACTGAGATTTGGTGAGGTTGGGGTTTTGGTTAGTATACTTGTATTGGTGTTGTTTGGTTTTGATGTTTTTCTCATTGGTTCATTAGAATTATCTCCTCACATGTGCATGAGATACATTGGTTTTCTTAATGATTATACATATATTCTCACTGTAAATATATAAAACCTATTTTTAGGATTCTAGGAGGACTTTTTAGACCATGCAAGACATTTCTAGTTCGAACCTTTGGAGTTTTTTCTGTGTCGCTGCCTTAGCTTTTATTCTTTTAGACTTTCATTTGGAGACTTTTATATGTATCATTTTTTATTTATACATGCATTGTGGTATGGTTTGGATTTATTTTATATTATGTATTGGGGTTTATTTTAGAGGTGAGAATAGGGGTTATTATCTCCCTTTCTTCATTTTTGGCCCAAGATGGGTACCTTTGGAGGGAGTGGTTTGTGATAGTTAGGCCCTAGGTCATCTCTCAAGAAGCATTGGGGGTTTAAAGTGTGTATTTTTAATAAAATATATTAAATAGGAGGTGATTTTGAAAATATTTTTAAAAATAAAATAACTTAATTTAAAGAGTTTAATAATTGAAAATTAAGTGGATTTTGAAAAATATGAGAAAAGGGGTTAATTTTGAGTTCACTACACACATTTAAGGTTCATCATTACTAGATATTAATTTATATTTGAAGTAATTTTTTGGTTGAAATTAATCAAAATCCTGATTACTTTCCAAAATTTTATAGCAATTCATGTTGAAGCAAACCCTGAAATAACAATAATTTATCCAAGGTCCAGCTCCTATGTGCGGTATAATAAATTCTAAATCAAATTGAAATCTCAAAAAAGTGGGTAAGAAAAATATTCAAGTGTTTTCTAATCAGAACAACACAATTCACACACTCAAAACCACACACTGATCGGTTAGAAATTAATACCATACCATTCACAAGCATCAAAACAATAATTCTAATAGTAAATAATGTAAGATGTATGAAATTATATTCTTTTAAACCCAAATTACACCAAACTAGTAGATATTATAAGAATTGGAACTCCCTTGAAATGTGTGTAACTCACTCACAAAAAATCCCACTATTTGGCCCTCCATCAAGTGGAAGAGGAAGCTCAGGTGGATCTTATTATTCATTTCATCTCTCCCTATGAGGATAAGAAGCTCTGAAACCTAAAAGGGGATGAGAGAACTCCTCTAGAACTAAAAAAATTATCACTCCACTACTCGGTCAAAATTACAACCAAGGATCCCATGGTGCCCTTTTATAATCAAAATGGTAAGTGATTTTAGGCACCCAAATTTAGAGATACCAATTGTGTCTTAGTTTTAGGTTGGTAAATAAAATTATCTCAAATTTTAAAAAATATAATAGTTGTTTTAAGGAATATTTAATATCCACATGTAAATTTTTTCAACCATTGGTCATATATAATGGGAGATATAGTCAAAATATTGAACCTACCTTTTGACTTTGAGTAAATTTGGTTCTCTAGACTGATCAGTTCAGTTGGGCCACCATATGGATGAATTGGTATTAGACGTATTGATATGAGTTATATATAACTGAGTTTTTTATAATATCAATAAAATTCATTCCAATTTGATTCAATAATTTCTAGTAATATGCAAAATAATAGAAAAGGGTTCACAGGATTCTGTGTTGTTTTGCCCATTTAGCTTTAACTTCATTATGGATCCTCCAAATCACCTCCTCCTACAAAACAAATAGTCTAAACCAGTAAAATTGATCATTTTAATAGTGATAAAAATTATCTAATTGAACTAAATGTGAAATTAAATTTTATACAAAATGTGTAATTTACAATTCAAAATTATTTAATCACATTGGTATAAGGGTGGAAATGAATAGTGAATCGCTATGCGGTCACACCCCCACACCTAAACATTTTCAATCCTAGTAAAATTAACATTTCCAAAATTATTCATGGAGATATTCTCAAATTCATGAATATTTAAAAATAAAATAAATTTTCATTCATGATAGCAATGTGATCAAAGAAAAAACCACACTAGGGAGTTATTCTCAATGATCATGGAAAAAAGGATGTCTCATAGATTATATCAGAATAGAATTCCAAGAAATGACCAATATGAGAAAAAAATCCAAATTCAACCATTCCTCTAATCCTCCACATTTTTGTTTGTGTGTGACAACCATTTTATGTTATTCTTTCCACTTTCTATCCAGTAAATATTGGTTATTTTAAAAAATTATGCTTACAAGATTCTTTCCACCAAACTTTCCCTATATCCATTACAATCAAATTTCAAGACTCACTCAATTAATAATTCCTAGTAGTAAAACCTTAATATACCTACCTAGATATATTCATATGTTTTACATTTCGTCACTCCCCTCAATAGTTTTTTTAAGGTGTACAATAGTTGGATAACAGGTACACAAGCATAGGACAATCTAGTATAGTAATAAAACAGATCCGATAAGGAATGAATATAGGGGAAAACAATTTTGTAAAGTAGATAGAAATTAACTTAACTTATATTTACCTTCTATTAAGTAATAAATATCCACACTTCATAGTTGGGTGAAAATATGTGTGGAGATATTAAGTGACACAATTTTCCCAAAAACTACTCACACAAAGGTTATTAATGTTCTCAATGGTTTCATAGAGATACAACCATTTATATCCTTAATAAATAGATAATTTAATATAAAAATTCACACCTCAATTTTAAATTCATTCTAAACACACATTCCATTAGTGAAAAAAATTAAATATTAAAATAACTTTAAATAAGAAAATTCCTCAGGAATTTTCAATAATTTCCATGATTAAGTGGGAATCAAAAAAGAATATTCCGGCACAAAAGTGAGGGTGGAAGGGGTAGAAAGGTAAAAATTATATGCATCAAGTGAAAAAGATAAAAAGAAGAAAGATGTTGAAAATTCATAACTATCCCAAGAATGTACTCACTCAACCCACACCTAGACTATGCAATGTCCTCACTATAATAAAAAATAATGTGGAAAGGAAGGATAAAATTCGGTGGGTGTAATTGGTAAGTTTTTTCTTGAAATTGGAGTTCCTCCGTCAGGGACTCCTGAATGGCTTTGTGAAAATTATCCAACCGCTACCCATTTACAGTGAGGGTTTTTTTGTTTCTTCATTTTTAACTTGACAAAAACCAAATGGATAAACATTAGTAATATTGTATGGGAAAAACCAGTGGGGAAAATCTTACCTAGATTCAACATTATTCTTTCATTGAAAAGGAGTCCCTTCTTCCTAATGTGGAATTGGAGATGAAGGATGAGTCGATATTTGTAATCCTTGGTTATCTTCTTATAGATTCTTGAGTTATCATATGAATATCTACGCATTTTCTCCAGCTCCTAAATCTATAAATTCATTTGAGTAACTACACTAGAAAGACTAGAATTTCATTCTTTAATGGCCTAATAGGCTTGGTGCTATATATCAATAGGGAGGTGACAACTCTTTCTAAAAATAAGCTAATAAGGTGACATTCCAATGTTAGTTTTGAAGGTAGTACAATAATCCCAAAATGAATTATTGATTCTAATACTCCAATATTTTCTATTAGGTTGAACCTTTTTTTAAGATTTTTTTACCACTCTATTCGATACCTCAACTTGAACATTATTTTTTGGGTGATATAAAATAGAAACTTGATGCCCGACCTCATAAAAATGTAAAAGTTATTGCATTGTTTGGTTGTATAAATTAGAACCCTGGTCATTGATGATGAACCTAGGAAGTCCAAACCTATAATAAATTAGGGTTATCAAAAATTCCACAACTGTCCTGGAATCATCATTCCCAAGGGCTTGTGCCTCTACCCATTTTGACACATAATATACGGTTCGAAGAATGTACAATTAGCCAAATGAATTAGGAAATGGACCCATAAAGTAAATGCCCTAAACATAAAAAATGTCATAAAAGGGAAAGGGTTTTTATGGAATTTCATTTCTTTTAGAAACATTCCCCATCCTTTGACAAAGAGAACAAATTTTCAAAAATTATGGGCACCCCAAAATAGTGTTGGCTAAACTAATCCAGAATCAAGGACCTTATAAGCATTCTATTGGAGACCAAAGTGGCCCCCACATGCAAGAGTGTGACAGAACCTAAATATGGATAGAAACTCTTTATCAGGAACACAACGCCTAATGATTGGATCACTACATGTGTTCCAAAGGTAGAGGTCATCCAGAATGTACCAATGGGATTCATGCTTCAAACAATCTACTTGGTTTTTATTTAAATCAGCATGCATGCAAGATGAAACCAAATAATTTATAGTGTCATAATATAGAGGAATTTAATCTTTCTCTTGATACAGTTTATCATTAGGAAATATATCATTTATGGGAATACAAAGGAATGAGTCAATGTTTGTGCAAGGAAGTATCCTACTGATATGGTCATCCAATACATTCTCTACTCTTTTTTATCTATAATTTCTAAATTAAATTCCAGAAGGAGGAGCATCTAGTGAATGATACATGGTTTGGATTATGGTTTCTTAATAAGATATGAGAGGGATACATGGTCAGAGAACATAATTACATTAGACCCTAAAAGGTATGGCCTAAATTTATCAAAGGAAAACACAATGTCTTCAAATTATATTTTGGTTGTCATTTAGTTTTCTTGGGAAGGTTCCTATGTGCGTGAGGCATAGGCTATGACATTTAGAGCTTGATCAACCCATTGTTATAAGACTTCCCCAAATGCATATCTAGAGGCATCACACATGAACTCAAATGGTAAATCCCAATGAAGTGATTAGATTATCGATGGTGATGTGAGACTCCATTTCAATTTGTTAAAACCAACCTCATAGTTTTTATCAAACACAAACTCTTTCTCTTTTTGGAGTTATTGGGAGAGGGGAAGTGTAGTCTTATGAAATTCATGAATGAATCAATGATAAAATCCATCATGGCCTAAAAAACCACACATCCCACACATTTTTGGATAATGTTATAAAAGAAATTAATTCCACTTTTGATTTATCTACTTGGATACCATCCATGTAAATGACATGTCTAATTATTATACCTTTTTTTAGCATGAAATGGAATTTATCATAATTTAATACAATATTTATTTCAATACAATGATGTAATAAAAAACTAAAACTATTCAAAATTTCTTCAAAATAAGATCCATATATAGTGAAATCATCCATAAATACTTCCATTAAATTACCCGGTTAATCTATAAAAATACTAACCATACATCACTAGAAAGTAACTGGATCATTGCAGAGACCCAATGGAATCCTACTATATGAAAATGTGCCAAAGGAAAAAATAAAGGTTGTATTTTCCTATCCTCGGGCATGATATGGATCTGAAAGTATCTAGAATACCCATCAAGGAAATAGTAGTAAGACTTCCCCATAGGCCTCTATAGCATCTGTTTAATGAATGATAATGTGAAATGGTCCTCCCTAGTTTAGTGGTTTAGTCAGTGATAATTTATATAGACACACAAACTATTATACATATAGGTTGTAACCAGTTCATTTTTTTCATTTATAATTATCGTAAGACTGGTTTTCTTTGGAACTACCTAAACTGGACTAACCCATTGGCTATCAGATATGGTGTAAATGATTCCAACAATCAATAACTTTGTAACCTATTTTTTTGACATTGTTCCTGCCTCACTGGTTTAGCCTCGTCATTTAACAATATATAATGAATGAAAATTGATGGGCTAATACCGTGAATGTTGTAAAGTATCCATCCCAATGATTTTTTATAATCCCACAAAATTTTAAGTGGTTGCAATTCATGCTTTGGAGTGGGTGAACTATAAATGATGACATAAATCTTGTTTCCATTCTCAATATATGAATATTTCAAATTTTGAGGCAATGGTTTAAGATCTGATACATGGGGATTTTGGATTGATGGGAGTGAATGTGAAAGTGATATTTAATGATCTCATCTAACTACTTAATAGTAACATGCCCCGATGAGGAATAAGATTTTACATGTTGATTATTGTCATTTATGGTCATAGGATCCTCAGTGATCAAGAAATTTTCAATTAAAAAACATTCATGACATTTTTCTACACCACTAAAACATTCAATGCATGATTCACTACCTATAATTTCTATCAATTATGAAAAAATTGAAAGGGGATCATTGGGATGAATAGAATTTTCTTTGTGGAAATTGTGTACATCAATAGAAATAACTGAAAATGGGGAATGCTCTTCTAAGGGGTGCTTCATGGAATAAAGGATGTTGAAGTAGAAAATGTCACAAACAAAATCCATTGATAATGTGACATTATAGAAATAAATTATGGTTTTGTAAGTTTTCAAGAAATGCAACCCCAATATAATCAGGGTGTGTCCATTCACCCTATCGTCTTCCATTTTAAGCATAAAAAATCAGTAGGAAAAATTAAACTTTTCACCCTCATAATAATATCTTATAACACACCATCAGGGTGTGTAGTACTCCATTTTTCTTGTTGAATGACTATTCCTATGGTGTAAAATTCTCTAACCTTCCTTGAAGAGAAAATATAGTGAGGCGTCACATTTATAGAAGCAAACAAATCAAGTATATCATTAGAAAATAAATACTCCCCTATGGTGCATGGAATCAAGAATATTCTAGGATCATTGCATTTGGTGGGAAGTGATGGATCTATAAATATATATATATATGTTCCTCCCCAATATCACCTCTTCATCACCTCGAAATCACCTTAGGTTTTTTACAAATCTCCTTAAGAAACGTGGCATATCGTGGAATTTTATTTATGAAAACAATCAAGGGAATGTTAACCTATGCCTTTTTGGAAATTTCTAGTATTTATTTATCAATTTAAGATTATTTTTGTTTTCTTGGTTGGGTTTCCCTTTGGATAAATGGAATAGGAATAGTTTGGCTTTGAGTTTCATCAAATGAAACTCTTTTTCCTTGGGAATGGATTCTATCAATACAAGGTTTTTCCTCATTTAAATCATTTTTTGTGGTTGTAATTATGGTTTCCTCGGGACGGGGTGACTCTAATAGAGGGGTAATTTTTATTTTAAGCTAAGTTCTACTCTAAAGGGTGTTGTAACTAATATTTCCTATATCCATAGGGTTTAAAAGTATTTCAAAAGTATGTATATCAAACCCTTGACTTTGGATTTCACCAACTGAGTTGGCGAGTTAGGATAATTGAGATTTTAGATTCTATATGGATGCTTGTGTGGTTTTTTGGAATTGAAGATTATTTTCATACTTTTGTTTCATTAGGTATTCTAGGCTAGGATTAGGTTTTGGAGGGGGTTGTTAGAAATGCATTTGTGGTGGTTGAGGATTTCTGGGTGGTGGTGGAGGATTACTACACTACCCTGGATAGTTCCATGATTTTTGAGGTTTGTTATAATACCCCCTTTCCTATAGGATTAGTTTTATTTCCACTCATAGTGGTATGTATAGAATGGTTCTTACCTAATAGGTTGGTTATAGGGGAGACTTGGAAAGATTGTCTCACAACTCTCAGAAGTTTCTCTCAGTTGAGGGAATTGGTCGGAATAGTCGGTGTTGGCAGCACAAATTTTGAAATAAATTAGAGGAGGATATGATTTCCCTTGGGAAAGACCAAGATATCGGAGTAGGGTACTTACCTCTTTGAATTTCTTTTCCACCTTATTCTTTAATTTAGAACTTTACACCTCATGGAAAACTCGAATGGGTACATTGGACCTTGAACCAAATTATTGAGTGTTCTGTGCCATGTTCTCAATAAGGGTTCTTATAGAGATTGGGGTTTTTTGAAGTAGCTCACCACCTGCAACAACATCAATCATGTTATGGTCAATTAGAATTAAACATTAAAAAAATATTGTATTAAAATTTGATCCCTATTTTTGTGGTGTTGGAAACTTAAACAAATACTTTTAAATCCTTTCCCATATTCATGAAGTGTTTCTCCTTGTGATTGTCTTATTCCACAAATTTCTTTTTTTATTTTTGACATTCAATATTTTAGGAAATATTTTTCAAGAAAAATTAATTTCATGTTCACTCATCCTCTAACTAGAAAATTAACATAATATAACTAGTCTTTTATAGTGTATTCTAAAGATAGTGTAAATTCTCTGAGTTCTATTTGTTCTTCATCCACATTTGCAGGTTTTAATGTCGAACACACATTCTGAAATTATTTTAATTTCTTATGTGAGTCTTCTCTAGTAATTCCATATTATTTTATCAATAAGTTAATTAGATCGGATTTTAGTTCACAGTTTTTTTCTTTTCATTTCATTTGAATATAATTGGGTTTTATATCAACATCAGGAAAGGTTAATTCTTTTAATGTTTAGTTATTATCATCCATATTATGCATGTTTATTTCAATATTGATGTTGGTTTCAAAAGAAGAAGAAGGATCGAGAAGAGTGTCAATTTTTTGTGTATCCTCATTCAAAGGGTTGTTGGTGCTTCTTAATATTTTATAAAACAACTTTAAAATGAAGAAATAAAATAAGCACACAAATATTCACAAAATAGATAATGTATTTATAAAAAATGCACATTAAAAAAAGTTCTCCCTGGTAATAACACCAACATTTGATTTCATTGTTATGACACATTAAATATATTATTATTTAAATATTATTGTATAGCATAGGGTATACTGTAGGTCGTATCTTAAGGATAATTGGACATTTAAAGTGTGTATTTTTAATAAAAATTACTAAAAGAGGGGGTGGATTTGAAAATAGTTTTAAAAACAAAACAAGTAAATTTAAAGAGTTTAATAGTTGAAAAACAAGTTAATTTTGACAAATATGAGAAAAATGGTTCATTTTTAGTTCAGTACACACATTTAAAGTTCATTTTTCTTAAATATTAATTTAGTTTTGAACTATGTATTTGGTTGAAATTAATCTGAATCCCTATTACTTTCCAAGCTTTTATATCAATGCATATTGAACCAAACCATGATATAAAAATTAAATATCCAAGGTAAATATCTTATAAATGGTATAATAACTTCAAAATGAAATTTAAATCTCAAAAAAATGGCTAATAAAATGATTCTTGTGTTGTCCAATCAGAACAACATAGGTTACACATTCAAATCCTCACACCGATCAGTTAGAAATTAAGAGTATATAAATCACATGCATCAAAACAAGAATTCACATATTAAATAATGTAATATACATGGAATGATTTTTTTTAATCCTAAATTAATTCAAACTAGTATTTATTATAAGTGTAGTAACTCTATTTACATTTGTGTAACTCCCTCACAACGAACGCCCACAGTTCAGCCCGCCATTGAGAGGAGGAGGAATATTAGTTGGATCTTCTTCTTTATTTAAGCTCTCCCTATAAGGATAGGGATCTCCAAAACCTAAATGGGGATTATAGGACTCTTATGAAACTCAAATATCATATGAATTCAATCCTTGGTTAAACATACAAATAAGGTTTCCATGGTTCCCTTTTATAGCAAAAAATGGGAAGTGGTTTTGGTCACCCAGATTTCGAGATACCAAATGTATTTTGGTTTTGGGTTGGTAAATACCTTATCTGGACTTTTAAAATTGATAATAGTTGTTATAATACATCTTTACTATCACTATGAAAAATTTGGCGGCCATTGGACAACTTTAATGTGATATATAGTCAAAATACTAAACCTGAATTTTGACTTAGAGCAGATTCAGTTCTCTAGATAGATCAGTTTGTCTAGGCCACCATATAGAACAATTAATCTTGGAATTATTGATATTATATTTATCCCATATATTTTTAGATATTACCAAAAAAATTAATCCCAATTGTATTCACATATTTCTCGTAATTTGTAAAAAAGTACACAAGTGTTTATGGGATTCCATATAATTTTACCTATTTTGCTTCAACTTCATTTTGGATCCTCCAAATCACCTCCTCCTACAAAAAATAGTCTAAAAAGGAAAAAAATTTCACTTTAACAGTGATAAAAATAATCTAATTGAACCAAATTTGAATTAAAATTTGCTAAAAAATGTGTAATTTACAATTCAAAATTAGTTAAACACAGTGGTATAAGGGTAGAAATGAATAGTGAATCTCTGATGATCACAACCCAAAGATTCCCCTTGATTATTTAAATGGGAATAGATTTTCTTCCAATGGACCATCTTACCATGGAAAAAATATATTACATATTTTTTCTTTTCTTATCATTGGATCTTCTTTTTCTTAAAAGGATGATGCTTGAGAGTCTTAAAAATGGGATGAGTCTTAGGACCCTTTTCCTTGTTTTTACTTTTATTATTCAACAAAAGAAATGTGGTATTTTCACACCCCTAACATATTTATAAACTTTTAGAATAAGATTAAGTGTTTATCAAAGAGTCTTCTCACTATTTCTCAAACTAAAATTAATAATAAAATAAGAGAAACACTTAGGAGGTGATGATAAAATGAGATCTATGGCGTCATCTAAATGTTTCATATAGAGAGATAGTTCTAACTCACTTGAATATTTGGTAGATTCCTTAGGAATATAGTTTTATAGCACATACAATTTCTCTTCATGTCATAGTATAACTCATAAACTATTATACCATTTTTGTAAATTCAAGTCGGTGAAAAGGTTATCCTTCTCTAGAATGGATCACAATGACATAGTAAAAGTTGTATGGGTTGTCATTTATACATTAAATAAGAGCATAATTTTATTAATTTATCTAGACAATTAATTAGATGATAATTTTAATTTAATTTATTAATTTGACATCATTTTTTTGAATCCTAATATACCTTGCCATTAATTTTGTAATTTCCCATCTCTTGGATATTCTAGTGGAAAGGATCCAAATTCACCTTCTCAAAACCCAGACTTGGGATTAATAGTTATTTGAAGGGTTTTAGGTAGGAATAAATTTAAAAATGCATTGCCTCACATATCCTTAATCTATTTACTATAATCCCCAATCCTAAAATGTTGGATTAGAATTTCCTTAACTCATTGTCTCTTAAATACACCAAGTACTACTTGGGCAGTCAACCCTTGAAGTGAACTAAGTTAATTCAAATCAAGAACTCGTGTTAAAATTCCCCAATAAATGAAATCACCTTGACTTGATCCAGTCAATTACTATAAAGTATGGTTCAATTTTAACTAAGTTAGTAGATGGTTATACTAACTTAATATTTAATTTGATGGATTTTTATCTTTATGTGTAAAATATCCATTTTATCTCATTGCATGATTGTTAATATTTAGTGTATTTTACATAAGTAATTAACATTGTCTAGATAAAGTTTACGCATATTATAATATTTATTTTAATTCCATATTTCATGCTTGTTAATTAATTATTTTAATGATTTAAACATTTATAAATAATTTACCATGTAATTCACAGAAATAAAATAAATAAAGTGGAATGTCCTTGAGAGTCTCTAATAGTTGGTTTATCTATATAATGATAAAAAAACCTTTAACTTGGGTAATAAAACCCTAAAACCAAGCATGGTTATAGTTGTAGCATTCCACCTATGCTCTTTTGTACCTCCTAGATTGGTTTCACCTTAACTCTGAACTTGTACCACCTCCACTTGTCTGGGAGCCCCATCCATTATATAATTATAATCATATGCTGTTTAGGGGATCCAAAGGATTAATTAAAGGAATTTCACATAAAAGAAACTATTTTCATGTATCCCCTTATATATTAAAAGGATAAGAATGAATCATGGGCCTTAATTAATTTAATAAATTATTACAAAAACCCTAAAATAATAAATAAAATAAACCAATCACATACACATTCCATTATAATCTCATGGTCATCTACATAGAAAGAAAATAATTCCCAAAAGTACACTATATAGAAATCACTTAAATCATTTATTTATTATTAATAAAAACATGCTTGAATTATTTCAATTGATTAATTAATTAATTCCATTTGTCTTAATGATCATCTGAATTCTCCTAGATATACACATCATAAATGTGATATGGTAAATAAATGGATTGATTTGTAATTATATATAACTATATGGAATTAACTTATAATTTATTAATTCTTAATATATTTATTATGTATTCATCATATCATATGTTATTAATATAATTAGGTTTTTAATAATATAATTAATTATTCATTTCATAATTTATTTTTGTTCTTTACCGGGTGACTACGCGGCCTGTAATACCAGGATACACATCGTGTTCATTGATTTTTATGTATCTAGAATAAATTACTATGAAATTAATGTATATCTATTGTGTTACACAATGTTTACTAATAAGCTACACACCTTGTGTTTCGTTTGTCATGTATCTGCATAACGTTTTGGTTGAATAATCATTATAATGCCCTTGGTTTCAAGTAAGTACCCCTTTCTTTATGTATTTTAAGCATGTAAACTGTTTGGGTGAAGTTTTTTAGGGTTTGGATGACTTTGGGAATGTTTTTGGACCTTTTATGGTAGTTCCCAGTCTGGTCATGTTTAGTAGAAATCATACAACACCTCTAAGAAACTATGCAGAGTGAAACGGTGGGCTATAGATAGGTTCACGGTTTGGACAAACCATGTGTCCACCTAGGAAAGACCATGGTTTTTATGATATAAAGATTATAAATAGTTGGAAAATATTTTTTCTGACCATTTTATCCAACTATACAAGGTTCTTATTGAGGAAGAGGCTTGTACACAGTTAGTGCATGATTTTCCTAATTATACACCCTAACTGTTCATGGCTAAAAGTTACATCCAAAAATTGTGGACCTAACTTTTTTCTCATTAATGGTACATTTTTCCTTTATTAAGACCCTAACATGATTTCCTCTCTTAAAAAAGGATATGGAAACCATTTATCTTGATCTGTGAGTGATCTGTTGGAAAATATTTTTGTGTTTAAGGCCAGATTGCTTTGTAAGTCTCTGTTTTTAGTACTTTTTCATATATATCTTATTCTTCCCTCTCATGGATTCATATATCCAATCTTTTGGGGATATATCTATGTTGTTTTATTATAATAATGATGATAGTTTTCTATTTTTATGATAGGGAACAATATATAAGGTGGATTTTGGAGTTTCAATCCCATTTTATTGATGAATTTGTGTTGTTCTTCATTTTATCCTATATTATGAGAGGTGGGTGGCTTCACTCTCGACTCCTATTATTAGAACATTAATTCTTAGTTTAAAATTATTTTAATTTCTTGAAATTGATTTTGAAAGTTTTATGAAAATATTTTTTGAAACCTTTTTTAGTGATTGTTTGGAAAATTGTCTAAATTAGTTGTTGTGTGAAGTGCATTATTTTTTGATTTTAAAATGGTGATTTTAAAATGTAAACTTGTTTTGATTCATGGAAATGGTTTGGTAGTAATTTTTTCAATAAAAGAAATTTTTTATTTAAATGTATTGAAATGGTTGATTTTTCATTGGTTTCTGTGATAATGGTTAGCGTGTATTAATGTGTATTTGGGAAAAATAAGGGTATGAAGTTTCCCCCATAAAAAGTGGGATAGATATTGGTATGATATTCCCCCCATCAAAATTATTCACCAGGTGACAACTTGGTGAAAGGATAACTCACCACTCATGAGTATAGGGAGGTCCCTAGTTTCATGCATGGTTGGATGTGGGGATAAGTGAAATGAAATGGGTTGTGCCAAATGGAATTTTAAATGAGTTTGTGAAATGGTTTAAAGTTTTGTTTGGTTGTTTTCCTTGGAAATGGATTTGGTTTGTAAAACTGTTTTGGTATGAAAACTATTTTTTTGGGAACTTATTTGGCCTTGATACAAAATGTTGAGATTTTTAAAAATTATTTTATATAAAATGTTCTAACATGTTATATCCTAGTGGTGTGCGTAGCGAAGACATTTGGAAAAAACCTATTGAGTTTCATTACCCATCCTATACTTGGGAACTTTTGTTTGTTTGCAGATATTTTTTATCATGAAAAAAATAAAGTAAAGGTATCTTATTTCTTTAGTTATGCATTCAGATACCTTGGGCATGGATTATGGAGTTGGAACTTGGAGAATATGGGGATATGTGGAGTTATATCTTGGAGTCTTTTAGCTTTGATGGTTTTTGTATTCTTCTTTATACTCTGATATGGTTCTTATTTTTGCGATCATTTTGGTTTTAACTTGAGTTGTATTACATTTTTATCATGCATTATATAGTTTTTTTTATTACGGTGTTCTTGGTTTGGTTGTTTTACTTTAAAAAGGTAAAATCATCCCCCAAATTTTAATGAATACCTTGAAATTATTTTCAGCCTTTGGTGTCTTAGAGATGTCACCTAATTCCTAGTAATGTCCCACCACCTTTTCAATCTAATGGGGAGGGTCGGGATGTTACAAATGGAATCAATCTTGGTTGGTCCATCTTGAGTTGGGACAAATGGTATTGGTTTTTCAATCTTGGAGTTGGAAAATCATTCTTGATTAACCCTTGATTTAAGTTATTAGTAAGGTGTACGATCATTATAAATTGAAATATAGAGCATAAAATGGCATAGATAACCTATTTATGTTGAACCTAAAGTTACCAAGGAATTGGGTATGTGAGTGTTTTGAGACACTTATGGGAGTTTTAATATCATTTTCATGGGTATATCCAATGATAAGAGCATGTCAGGAATTTTATAAATGACTTCCCACTAAGAGTGCATATTTCATTTTGAGTAATTATTTATGATTTGGTGAAAAAGAATTTATTTTTGAAATGTATTAAAATTGTTTTTAATTTTGATATTTTAAAAAGGCATGGTAGTGATATTTTTAAAATGGATTTATTTTCAAAATAATGATGAAAATTTCAAAAATTGTTGAAGGTGGAAAATATTAAATTTTGAAAATCAATGTTGTGATATATGTGATGTGGTAGAATTTGAAATTGTTATGCCTTCAGTTTCTAGAGAGTGAGACTTATGGAATTTGTTGTGTTTATAGAAAATGGAACTCGATAGACATAGAAGAAACCAAACAGAATAATTTTTTGAGATTGTGGTTGCACCTGATCCACAATTGAACCAAAAGTTGGTTCAAAGCATTTTCCAATCTTTTCAAGTTGTGGATAGAGGGAACTAAAGGGATGAACCAAGATAAGTGAATCATTCTGTTCAATTATATAAGTAGAATACACCCATATTTTGGGGTGATTCAAAACCATATAAGACATAGGTGTGGTAGAATATGATAAATATTTAATTACCTAGGCATACCAGTTGAGCTAAAAGTCAATTTGGCCACATATATGCTGGAGTATCTTGCACGCCAATGGTGGAATTTGGTAGTTCGGGCTAAATTACACCAATTCATTACATAGGAGGATTTTGAGTAATTTTTCAATAAACAATTCTATCCTCACACATTCATTATTTCTAGAATGATGGGATTTTATATCTTGAAGCAGTAGAATCTCTCGGTGACAGAGTATGCGGCTAAATTCATGAATATATTCTATTTTTTACTTGAAGTTGCTGCAAGTGTGTACTTAAAGGCACACATTTTTTAATCTAGAGTGAGGAAAGATATTCACTTAAAGATATTAGTTCTTTGTATAATGAATTAAATAGATATGTTCAATAGAGTGATGGCGGTGGAAAGGGAAATCTTAGAAACTACGAATGGAAGAAACATGTTGACAACTACAGGAAATGGTGGGAACTCTAATACTAGGAATAAGTGGAAGAGGGACACCAATTTCCAAGGTAGTGGAATGACTCAAAACCAGATGTATGGATTGGTGAATCTCCTTCCAAGACCTAAGAGTAAGACTAGATGTTTTCAGTGTGGATATTTTGACCACATAAAGCGATATTGTATAGAGCCACCTAGAGCATACCTCAATTGTAACCAGATGGGGCATCTTCAGTTCTATTGTCATAGTTCTCCAAGGTCGGTTGATAGAGAAACATATCATGTTTCAAAAAAATTGTATGCTTTGACGAGATGGGGGAAGCATTATACCTCTCATCAGTAGAGCCGATCTATCCATGGTGATTCTAAGAACACCATGAATCCTCAAAAAGTGAAATCTCAATAGGGTGATAAATACTAAATTTTAGTGATTAAGAAATTCTATAGTGACGTTAAAGTGATTGTGGATACTCAATCAGGACCTTTGACGATGAGAGGTAATGTTATTTTGAATTCTATCATTATGAAAGGTTTGTTTGATATGGGTGCATCCCAGTCATTTATGTCTTCTTGTAATATTGATCTTCTGGGTTTTCATGTTCAGATGATTCCTTCTATTTTGAAACTTCAAACTCCTATTGTCCAAATAGAATGTCTGAACTTTATGTGCAAATCATGTACTATATCGATTAATGGAGATGATTTCATATGGTATTTCTCTTTGCTTGAGATGTATATCTATGATTGTTTCACGGTTTCAGCCTCGAAACGCCCAATGGCTCCGTATCCGATGATGCATGGACCTGCTTTCCAAAGGCAGGCTTTCACCGGATGGTCTGACCAGCGACGCTTAAGAACTCACATTGGTCGATAGGATGGGAAGTCGGGCTCATCTCACAATTTTGGGGGGAATTATTGTCTGTTCCGGGACTCTCTTATAGATTTAAGACGTATTCATATGTTCTTGAATCTTTGGTTTATACCCAAACATAGTATCCATGGATTTAACCCTGGTGGGAAATGGTCAACTGGACGTAGGGGGTTTGGAATCATTTAGGCCTGAGGTTTACCATCCCTCATTGGATTAATGACCCCGTGGAGTCGGAACTCATTAAAGCGGCACTAGGAGCAGCTCGGTGAACCGATGTGAAGATAGTCGGATCGACCATTTCTTGGGCTTGAACCTCAGGGAGGCTTCCCACGTACCCTACCTAGGAGACAGGGATCAAAGTCCACGTAGTTCGAATGGAGAGCGTAGGAGAACTGACGTGAAGGTGGACCTGGGGTTAGATTGGTGATCGGGTTTGAACCTCATGGAGGCTTCCTACGTATCCCTGTGGTAGGGAATCAAAGTCCTCGTAGTTCGCATTGGATTGGGGCTTACACACTAAGGAGGCCCAGAATGATGAATTGGGGCTTACACTCTGAGGAGGCCCAGGGCGATGGATTGGGGCTTACGAGGAGGCCCATGGCGATGGATTGGGACTTACACTCTGAGGAGGCCCATGCGATGGATTGGGTATTACACTCTGAGGAGGCCCATAAGAGGATGTCATGGTCGATGCTTACTCTAAGCCCACATGAGTCATGCTCGGCGTGAGAAATAAGAGGCAGCAGGGACCAGAGGATCACGTCACGAAAGGTGAGTCTGTGAGAAGTGGAGTGGGCCTTACGTATAGGGCGGCCCATTAAGTTGGGGCTTACTCCGGGTTGGACGCCCATGGTGATGGGTTGGGACTTGCACTCTGAGGAGGCCCCTGGCGATAAAGTGTAGCGGGAGAGGGAAAGGGGGTGCTCTTGTTCCCATCTCCTCTCTTGTAGTACATGAGGGCTCCCTTATGATGGGTATTTTACCACCCTCGAGGAGCCCTTCACAAGTAGAGGGGTATAAAAGGGACTCTCGAGCTTAGACTCCACATTACCGTGGGGATGTGAACCCAGGAATGCTTTGGGAATTTTCTCAAGGGTCGGGGAAACCCCTTCACCTCTATTTACCGTGGCTATGTGAACTCAAATGGCGCGCTGGTGCGCCTGAGGGTTACACCACACAGATCTGGTGGCTCTGGTGGAGGCCTCAACTCAGGGCCGATGAGTAGGCCAATTAGGGACTCACGGGGATTCAGGCCGGATTGGGAGGATCTTATGTGGCTCAAGGAATGGGAACTCTAAAGGTTTTGGTGCCCTTCGCATAGGGAAGTGCAACGCGGCTAGAGGGGGAGTCCGCGAACCAGGGTGGTCCGTGGACTGAGAGTCCGTCCATGAACCTGGAGGGTCTGCGGACTGACTGGTCGTCCGCGAACCAGGAGGGTCCATGAAATGATTGGTCGTCCACGAACCAGGAGGGTCCACGGACTGATTGGCATCCCTCGAACCAAGGTGGTTCGCAGCTTCGGGTTCAATCCGCCAACTAGGGCTATCTGCGGAGGGTTCCATGCAGGCAATGGTATCCAAGGGTGGTGCCGACCGAAGCCTCATCGGTCGGGGCATCGCCTGCGTAGGAGGGTGCTACGTGGTGCGACGGATCAGAAAAGAGGCATAAACTCCCTGGTCCGCGGGGAGTGCATCCGAGAAGGGGATATGGTTCACGGTCTTATATTTTTATGTTATTTTAAGTTCACGGTTCACCAAATTATTATGCATTCTTGGTTCCTTATTAGTTTGTTCCCAGGTTTATACCTGCTCTGGTTCGCGAACTGGAACTTCACTATTTGCGAAATCCTAAGCCTTCCTTAGAAATCCTTCCACCCGAGTCTGATCGCTCTTCTCTTCTTCCTCCTTCAAATAGTCTGAATCCCAATTTCCGAATCCCCCCCCTTTCCCCCTCGCTCTCCTTTTATAGAGTGGGGAAAGAGATGTATCTGTGGTCACGTGGCACCTTTTGCGGAGGCCCATGACCGAATACTCGGTTTACAACTGACTTGGTTAATCCGTAATTCGTAGTGGGTATTGAGCGCTTCTCTCCCCCCCCCCCCCCCCCCGCGAACCAAACTCGGGGGGTGCTTCGCGGTCGTGGAGGGTTCCACATCCATTTCAAGAATGACAGCAAATGCGGCTTGAACCAGTCGACGTGGTCCGCAGTTGGGGCGGTTCTTGATGGCGAACTGGATTGGCACCCATCCTGCCTCGCGACCGCGGAGGATCTCCGCCTCCATTTCGCGAACGACGATGGTTCGTGTAGGGGGTGCTTCGCGGGGCCTGGCCACGTCGTGTTTCCCTGGGACCGGTCCGCGGACCGGTCTTGCTTGTTTCCCTTCTTTGAATTTTCTCCATTCTTTTCCCCAATTATTTTGGGGGATTTTAGTAGAATCTCCTTTGAGGATTTTTCAAGACCCTACAAATGCCCCCCATCGAAATGGGGTCTGATCGGAACGAAGAGGAGGCCATTTCGATGCAAAGTGTTCATGAAACTGAGATGGTTTGTGGTAGGGCAGTGGACCCAATAGGGGACCACGCTTATAAATATGGGGGGGATTCATTTGTCCTTTACCAAATTCTTCACGAAACCAGAGCTCCCTCGCCTATGTGTTCTCATTCCTTTGTGAAGTGCTTCATCCGCGAACCGGCTGCGACTTCCGCGAATCATTCCACCTTCGCGGTCGCCTTAACCCGCGAACAAATTCCCCAATCACAAACCATTACTCTTAATTATTTAAAAAGTAAGTCATGACGGGCTACAGAGGAACTTTCTTCGTAGTTTTGGTGCTCCGCGGTTTCGATGCTCTGCAGTTTCGATGCTCGGTGGTATCGATGCTCCGCGGTTTCGATGCTTCGTGGTTTCGATGCTCTGAGGTTTCAATACTTCGTGGTTTCGATGCTCTGCGGTTTCAATGCTCTGTGGTTTTGATGCTTCGTGGTTTTGATGCTCCTCAGTCTAAAATCTCTTGAACTTTAAAAGTTTCTAAGTCTTCCGAACTTAATCATTTAAATTCAGGATTGAAATTCTGCGGAGTAACTTGGTTCGCGGTTTCCTGGCCAATGCTCCGCGGGCCAGGGTTTCGCGGACTGCTTTCACGAAGGGCCAATTCACGGGATGTTGTCATCATAAACCATCCTTCCAGGCCTCCTTACGGAATTTGCTTATTAAGGCTCCTCAACTAATCCTCAGCCATATATCTGGTATTTTTTTCCAGATTTTTATTCTGGACTAACCGATTGTTGGCTCTCGTCGTGCAGGGAGAAGATATGGTTCCCCCTCGTTCTTCACCATGGCCTGCTGCAGAGCCGCTCCCAATTGGTTCAGGGAGACGTTTATCTATGATTCGTAAAGCGGAGAACATCCAAGAGGACCCTAGTCGGTCCATCATTCCTGACAATGGTGCCTTGAAAGACTTGCTCCCTCCTGAGCTCCTGTATTATCCACTATCAAATCGACTTCTACTTCATGGATTCGGTCTTCAAGACGATGTCCCTATTCCCCCCACTTTCTCAGGTCATCCTTCTTCTTTATTGGAAGCATCATCCAAGTGTATTCAAAAGAACCTTACCCAATCGGGGGAGATGGTTTCCAACTCTGACAAGAAGGACGCCTTTATTTTGAGGGGCTCTATTTGGACCCAAAGTGATCAGCACTCCCGAAACTTTTCTCAGGAAGCTGTCTTCAAGATTTACCCTTCTATTATCAACCTTGCTCGAGTAGATCCCGATGCGGGGTGGATTCCTAGGTGGGATCTTCGATCTGGCGGGCTCTTCTCAAATGACTGGGCCTGGGATTTCTGGGTCTATCATCACTGCTGGGAGTTTCCTGAATCACTGGAAGTAGTAGATTTATACTCTGCAGTGTGGGCCTCCCAATTTTCCATTTACCCACCATCCTTGGTCCTACTAGACCTACTCAGTCACTGGTTTTCAAGCACTAATACTTTCCACCTTTCCCATGGTGAAGTTGGTATTAGTCAATGGGATATCCATCAATTTAGAGGAATCCCGATTATCGGTGAAATGTATGATGAATTTCTGCCTGATCCTGACACATGGGAAGACGTCGAACAAGTGCCTTTAGTGGTGAGGGATCTGTTGGTTATGGCGGAGTAGTCACTGGGTCAGGTGTTGCGTGCCCGCTCTCTTATTCCCTATAGTACCTGGATAGGGTTATTTCTGAACACCACTGGTCCTGTTCCGAAGATCAAGCGCCCCAGGAATCATCCTTCTCAACAGTCATGAACCTCCCCAGGTTCCTACTGGGCGGTTCTAGAGGCGGGCGACTACCTTTCATGGGGTTACGAGGCGCGCCTCAGTGTGCCGCCTATGCTCCGGCTGGAAGGTTTGTTTTCTATGTTCCTGAGCGGGTGGTTATTCCCTTCTCGGGATATTAATCCTGGCGTCAGGGGCTTGGACCCTGATGATGGCAGTTGAGCTGGAAGAGGGTCGCCTGGTGAATTTGGTTGTTCCCACATTGGCTCACATTTATGAACTCCTAGGTCACATGCAGAAGGGCGGTTCACCCTTCCGTCTGAGTGGGCCATTTCAATTTTTGTATGGCTGGGTATCGAATCATTGTCGCTGCTATGAGTATCGTCACAACACGGTCATCCCGCTTCCTAATTTTCGGCCTACCCTACTTGATATAGCTAGAGTTCACCTGAAATCCCTCAACCCTGGTGAAGTCCTTGAGCTTTTGAGAGACTTTTCCCAGTTTTCTTTCTCCCCCTACCTGTAGAGACCCGTATCTTGACGTACATGGACATTACATTACTTTTGCGGAATACTTAGTACATTACAAAAACACACACACAAGGATCTTACAAAAACACACACACAAGGATCGTAATAGTTAGTGTCTTTGGAAACTCGGAATATAATCTTCTAATCGTGGTGAAAGATCTTCAACATCTCCCCATAAAGTTCTTCCCCTTTTTTTACCTAAAACCTTTCTTTATATCCTGGGGAAAATAAAACATAAAAGGGTGAGCTCAAATGCTCAGTAAGGGTAAACAAAAGAAAAATCGATCACATCATATTCATGAGAACATAACTTTTGGAAATCTTAGCCTGCAAAAGAGAGCATAATTTCATAACATGGGATAAATCATGGTAGTGAAATGTAATCACAATAATCATAACTTAAAACATGAAACTTTGTGGCATTCACACATAATCATAGAGAATCATTTCTTGTTAGTCAAGACTCATTGCCAAGACTATCTTAGTGGACAAAGTCCCTTTCTGAATCGAGTAATCCTCGTTTCAGTCTGTTTCACTGAACCGGTATAACCTACCATTCCAGCCATGTCTATCTCATGAGATATAAAATCTTTACCCAATGCATTGGAGGGAGATATAGGTCCCACCCATCTCTTAATGAATCCTTCCTTATGTGTTCCACAAAATCATAAATCATACATCATTGCATAACCCATGTAATAAAAATGGGATTCTTAAACAACATGACATCATAAAACCATTCATATAAGATAAAGGAATTCATAAACATAATTCCATCACAACATAGTCAAATCAATGTAAAAATATGGATATAAACAGAACCCCTTTATTATCTTATATGGAAAATAATTTTGATAAAACACTTGAATTGAATTCTTGAGGAAAATATCCTTTCTTCTTCAAAATCAATTTCTTTTCACAAAACATCATGCCAATTTTAAAAGAAAGAGATTTTATTGAAAATAGTCATGAAATATTTTAGAGGAAGCTTCATGAAAATAAGGCTTATAAAACAGTAAAAATCCGTTCGTGCCGTATAAGTTAAAAAAAACATTCTTCGTACTTTTGTCAGAAAGTCAAAAGTACCTCGTACGGAAAAACGACCAAAGATTCATTCATATTATTTACTAAAAACTCACCTAAGGGTAAAATTCGGATTTAAACTATTGCAGTCGGACTGGAAACAATATTAAATATTAGGATGATAATACACCCAGTAAATACTTACGAATAAACCAACTCTGGATAAAAATCCGATAAAACTGATCGTATATTTTCCCTTACCTTAGGTCCGACTTGCCTCGTCCGACGATACCTCATGTATAATGACTTTAAATCATGTTATTGACTTATTACAGAATCATATTTCACTTTTGACATCTATGATTACAGTCATATATGGTCTCTTAGACAAATTCCATGTAAAGAAGCGTTTGGGTAAAATCGTTCCATTTATCGTAGGTGTTTTGACTTGTTGTTCTTGACATCATTATTACTTATATCATGATTTACTAACTTCCAGAATTATAAAATATGATTTATATATCATATATATTCAGTATATATATATATAATAGGTAGATAAATAAAATGAAAAACACCGTTCATGGAGACGGTAGTCCGTACGTACGCATGAACGCTGTTTTCCTTTCCTTATTGTCTTGAAATGGAAGTAAGTAGATGGCATACATATGTATATATATACATAAATCCAGTAGCTTTATAATGTCATATATTTCATTATTATTTCTTATATATACATTATAATCATTCTTAAATGGTTAACATGGAGAATGAATCTCATCGCGTCGTGGAGACGGTAGTCCGTACGTACGCACGAGCGATGATATCATTTCTATAAATATTGAATTGAATTGAAGTGGATTATACAATATATCAGAATCAATATGATTTTGTAATAACTATGTATAGTTATTCTTTACACCATTATACCCATCCATGTAAGGTGGTGGTGGAAAATAGATTACACCACGGCGTGGAGACGGTATTCCGTACGTACGCACGCGCAGTGATTTCTTTTTCCGTAGGATGGATAGATGGTGAAATAGGGTTGTTTCATACTTATCATAACATATCAGTATATGAGTGATACTGATGTTATTACTTCATAATGAAACAACCTAAGAAGAAGAAGTGTAAGAAGAAATAAAGATGAAAGAATTGGTAACGGTAATTACCTCTTCTTTGAAGCGCCTTTTGGAGACCTCCTCTTAGGGAACTAAAATTGGTCTTTGAGTAAGACCAGAACCTCTAGGATGTTGATAGGGAAGTGGAGAAGAGATTTTGGCAGGGGTTGGCCGAGCTTGAGTGCTCAAATTGGTGTGAGGAGGAGGGGGAAGGAGGTGTCCTTTTATAAGGGAGGAGAGGGGCACCTTAGGAATTCTTAAAAATATTAATTTATAATAAATCTAACCCCACTTAAAAACCTCCAAAAATGACTCATATTCGAAGCTTAGATGAGATAGGGTTGTAATCTCATCAACCAATCAAATTTAGACATGTTTGGATCTTATTTTAAACCTTATCAATTAGATTTAACTCTAAGTTAAATAATTTAACTTTTACCGTGTCTTTTTGTTTTCTTTCACTATATGGTTAATACACTTACTATAACATGCCAAACGAACCCCAAATTGTTTATTATTAATATATATATCCTTATCTAAGTCATTTGGCCGAACCTTAGATTTTTAGGAATAAAATAACAATTAATAATATAATATTTGATTTAAAAACTATTTTGTGTCAATTTTGACACTATTTGATATATGATTTTTGTGAAAGTCATAACAGAATTAAATGTTCGAACCAAGTTGATCAAATCAACATTAATATATCATAGTAACCTAGAAAATTAGTGAAATTCATAAAAAGTCTCAAATTACATTCATTTGAGCATTTATCACATCAATTATGTTAATATTTCCTTAAAAAGGGTAATTACTGCATCATCGTTGTGTCATATATAAATTAATTTATTTAAAGTCTAAAAATTATAAATAAAATATCATTATGTAGGAAATCTTTTTAGATTTCTAATGAATATTTACAATCTAATTTATCTTATGTATAACCCTATATTAAAAATGTTTTAGTAAAAAAAACTTTGATTTTAACTCTTTTAACTCTTCCTTAAATAAATTAATAATAAATGTCCTAATCTAACCCAAGTGGGCCTAAATGGTCATATTTTATTCCTAAGTTTGTTTTTGGTCGAATTACACTTGTCCAATAGAATTAGGACATGTGTTAGGGTAATATTAATATCATATTTACCCTTAGTTACCCTATTTACTATTAACCGCGGTAAAAAAAAGTAAAAAGTTACTATTCACCAAAAAATTATTTCCATCTCATTGAACCACATTTTAGTCCTTGATATTAACCGTGTCTCTCGGATTTTCGAAATTCCATTCACAGAAGCGGTAAAATTAAGTTTTATGAAAAATTCAGTTTTTTTAACTACCACTTAGTAGTTTCACTATTCATCAAAAATTGATGTTTTTCAGAACAATGCCAAAATTTCATCCTAAGCTATATTTTATATTCCGAATTCAAAAATAAAGTCTATTTTACCAAATTCATAACATAGAAGTTTCATTAATTATTTTTACAATTAAATCCCGCTGTTAAAACAAATAGCGTGTTTTTAAGAAACAATATCTATCAAAAGATTGACACTTGATTATGTCTGGTTTAAATGTGAAATTACAACCAATGACCAACATTGTATTAAATTGTAAAAATATATTCTAAATATACTTTAAAACCACTCAAATTAATGATTTATCACTATTAATTATTTTGATTAAAAAAGTTGTTTTTAATTATAATTTAGTAATTCTCACTATTCATCAAAATATGAAAGTTATCCGAAAATCACCAAAATTTCAACCTAAGCTAATTTCGATATTCCGAATCCAAAAATGAAGTTCATTTTGAAAAATAAGATTTATAGAATTTTAAAAAGTGGTTATTACTATTCATAACGGCTAGTTTTAATAATATTTTAATAGCACATCGTTGTTTAGTGAAACTCGGTATTGCGTATTACACATGCTATCGAGGAAGGTCGCGATTGCGTGTAATGCAAGGCAATACAAGGATGCGTGTTGTGCAATCTCCTTTTGGTGTAGCGTACAACACATGACATTAATAAAATTAAAAAGAATATTTTTTTATAAAATCTTGGGCTGTTACATTCTACCCCCCTTAAAATGAATTTCGCCCTCGAAATTCGTCGGGGTTATAAATGGTTTACTATCTGAAAGTTTCTTTAATAGAAACCCACATCGTAAAAGGGAATACCAAAACTTGGCTTTAAAAACTAAAGTATGAAATGTAACGATTACCCAAATAAACTAATCACTGGGTTTCCACATAGGTGAAAATATGGATATGGAAGAGAAATCTAACCATCATGTTCTGATGGAGAGTGGTAGAGAACATGGATATGGAAAAGCCAGTAATCACAAATCCATAGATTTGTGATGATATAAGGTACCATCTGATTCATCAGGTATAAGATCACTAGGACAACATTTTTGGTTTTCAAGATCATTTCCCTAAAGTTGAAAATTTTCTTAAAATAAATACTTACTTTATTTTGGTACAATCTCACTTTTGTTCGTGCCTTTAACAATTTCCACTTCATCTCTTAAATAAATGAAGTTGAATTTGTTATTCGTGAAGTGTTAGCAGATCATGTGATATAATGACGGGTCATTCCATCTGTTTCAAACAAAAGGTTAGCAAAATTATATACATAAGTCGATCTATAGTGAGATTAATCACATATGGACTTATACTTCATATATCATACTGCTTAATATAATAAAACTAGTTTCTACTAAACAGGGACTTCCTGTAGGCTAGTGGTAGGCGATAAAGGCCAGTCGCACTTCGGTTGTGGGTTCGATTCCTACAGCCTTGTCCGAAGCGATGGGCTGTCGCCCGTCCTGCAGGTTGTCCCTTTTTCTAAAACTACATTACTATAACATCCCATCAATAATATCGAAAATCTTCTATCCTTAAACAATACTAACTTATGTCCAACATAATCCAGTCTAATCTTTAGGCTTATACATAATACTGCAGTCCACTCTCATAATATAGTGACAACGATCACCAAAGATTTAATACCATCGTCGATCCCCATATATCATAAGATATGTTTTGTTGGTCACATTCCAAACATTCAAAGGCCTTAATCTTGTACTCTCTTGAATACCCATTGAACCTTAGTGAAAACTTGAATGCAGTTAAAAGTTAACACTTTCCACATACCAAAATCCTCAAAATTCTATATACTCAAACTTAGTCCTTATATCAATCATGAGCTCATGAATACTGTTAAACATTTCATTTTCTCGTTTTCCCTTCATTATGCGCATAATATCTCAATCACTTTGAATACCACATTAGACCAATACATAAATATTCCAATATTCCATGATACAACATTATTTTGGAATCCCATTACATAAACACTTAATCATTCCACCACATCGTTGTCATATTCAACATTGCCAATAGTGATCGCATGTGATTTCCCTTTGTCCTTTGCCTTCAGTGGTTGCTCATGTTGATCATCACTAACCCTTGGATTAGGGCAATTATTAGCATAATGCCCCATTTCCTTTCACTTGAAGCATTGAAGTCTTGGCGGTGCGTTCTCTGCAGTGTTTGCTTTATTCACATCATTAGAAACCCTTTTTCCATTACTTCGACACTCAGCTGCTCGATGACCTTCTTTTCCACACTTAAAACATTTTCTAGTCCCTTTTAGACAATCTCCACCATGCTTCTTTCCACACTTTGTGCATAAGGAAACATTCATCTTCTTTTCACCATTATTCTGAGATTTCTCCTTGAACTCCATCTTTCGTTTCTTGTCAAAACCATGAGATGGATATGTAACACCAACTTCCATTTCTACCTTGATAGCACAACGCACAATTTCTTCATAGCTACTGAAGTCTCTTATAGCTAATGCCCTTCGAAGACTTGGTTTTAAGCCACTGAAAAATCGATCAACTTTACTTTTAGGTTGGATGATAATTCCAGAAGCATACCTTGCAAGTCTTGTAAAATTTTCTTCATAGGTACCAACAGATTCATCGTCCCTTTGCTTCAGTTCAAGAAACTCTTTCTCCATCTTTGTTCGAAGAATACGAGGGAAGTACTTATTGAAAAATAAGTTCTTGAACTCGTCCCATTCCATAGACTCAATTTCATCCCTTTGCCTTGTATTCTTAATAAGATTCCACCATTGATCAGCTTCACCTTCCAAACGATATACTGCTAAGATGACTTTATCATGTTCAGAACATTGAAAAACTGAAAATATCTTTTCAGTAGTACTAATCCATTGTTCAGCAACTAATGGATCAGTAGACCCACTGAAAGAAGGTGGACGTTGCCTCATGAAGGACTCAATAGAATATTGTTCCCTTCTCTGCTCATTTGGAAGTCCATAATGATTCATAGCTTGTGTAAGTATAGCAATAAGATTTTGCACTCCATCTCCCATAACATTTGTTTGTTCAGGAGGGCAATCATTGCATTGTACATTGCATTGATCAACACGGTTCCTTCGGGTTCCAGCCATCGTCTAAAACCCAAAAAGAATAGTGTGAGAGGCAAAAATCGTAATAAAGGGGGAGTAACTTAAATATCTATCATCTTTGGTTTAATCTAATATTGTTACCATAGTTCTAGAACTATATCCTATACGTATACTTATCCTTAGGGGCATCCCTAGACATACCTTAGAAATATCTCTAGGGATCTCACTAACGTTTTCGCATCCTAGTTTCCAAAGGTTGACTAAACCTTTCCTCTGATACCAACTATAGAGACCCGTATCTTGACGTACATGGACATTACATTACTTTTGCGGAATACTTAGTACATTACAAAAACACACACACAAGGATCGTAATAGTTTAGTGTCTTTGGAAACTCGGAATATAATCTTCTAATCGTGGTGAAAGATCTTCAACATCTCCCATAAAGATCTTCCCCTTTTTTTTACCTAAAACCTTTCTTTATATCCTGGGGAAAATAAAACATAAAAGGGTGAGCTCAAATGCTCAGTAAGGGTAAACAAAAGAAAAATCGATCACATCATATTCATGAGAACATAACTTTTGGAAATCTTAGCCTGCAAAAGAGAGCATAATTTCATAACATGGGATAAATCATGGTAGTGAAATGTAATCACAATAATCATAACTTAAAACATGAAACTTTGTGGCATTCACACATAATCATAGAGAATCATTTCTTGTTAGTCAAGACTCATTGCCAAGACTATCTTAGTGGACAAAGTCCCTTTCTGAATCGAGTAATCCTCGTTTCAGTCCTGTTTCACTGAACCGGTATAACCTACCATTCCAGCCATGTCTATCTCATGAGATATAAAATCTTTACCCAATGCATTGGAGGGAGATATAGGTCCCACCCATCTCTTAATGAATCCTTTCTTATGTGTGCCACAAAATCATAAATCATACATCATTGCATAACCCATGTAATAAAAATGGGATTCTTAAACAACATGACATCATAAAACCATTCATATAAGATAAAGGAATTCATAAACATAATTCCATCACAACATAGTCAAATCAATGTAAAAATATGGATATAAACAGAACCCTTTATTATCTTATATGGAAAATAATTTTGATAAAACACTTGAATTGAATTCTTGAGGAAAATATCCTTTCTTCTTCAAAATCAATTTCTTTTCACAAAACATCATGCAATTTTAAAAGAAAGAGATTTTATTGAAAATAGTCATGAAATATTTTAGAGGAAGCTTCATGAAAATAAGGCTTTATAAAACAGTATAAATCCGTTCGTGCTGTATAAGTTAAAAAAAACATTCTTCGTACTTTTGTCAGAAAAGTCAAAAAGTACCTCGTACGGAAAAACGACAAAAGATTCCTTTCATATTCTTTACTAAAAACTCACCTAAGGGTAAAATTGGATTTAAACTATTGCAAGTGGATGGAAACAATATTAAATATTGAGGGAACATGGATGTGGATGATAAAATACACCCCAGTAAATACTTACGAATAAACAATCTCGGATAAAAATGAGATTGTGATATTTCCCTTACCTTAGGTCCGACTTGCTTGTACGTGTCCGAACCTCCTGTATAATGATTTAAATCATGTTATTGACTTATTACAGAATCATATTCATTGTTATGATATCATATATGGTTCACTTATGACATTATATTACCCGTTCTTTTGTAAATTCCATGTTAAAGAAGCGTTTTGGGTAAAATCGTTCCATTTATCGTAGGTGTTTTGACTTGTTGTTCTTGACATCATTATTACTTATATCATGATTTACTCACTTCCAGAATATAAAATATGATTTATATATCATATATATTCAGTATATATATATATATAATAGGTAGATAAATAAAATGAAAAACACCGTTCATGGAGACGGTAGTCCGTACGTACGCATGAACGCTGTTTTCCTTTCCTTATTGTCTTGAAATGGAAGTAAGTAGATGACATACATATGTATATATATACATAAATCCAGTAGCTTTATAATTTCATATATTTCATTATTATTTCTTATATATACATTATAATCATTCTTAAATGGTTAACATGGAGAATGAATCTCATCGCGTCGTGGAGACGGTAGTCCGTACGTACGCACGAGCGATGATATCATTTCTATAAATATTGAATTGAATTGAAGTGGATTATACAATATATCATAATCAATATGATGTAGTAATAACTATGTATAGTTATTCTTTACACCATTATACCCATCCATGTAAGGTGGTGGTGGAAAATAGATTACACCACGGCGTGGAGACGGTATTCCGTACGTACGCACGCGCAGTGATTTCTTTTTCCGTAGGATGGATAGATGGTGAAATAGGGTTGTTTCATACTTATAATAACATATCAGTATATTAGTGATACTGATGTTATTACTTCATAATGAAACAACCTAAGAATAAGAAGTGTAAGAATAAATAAAGATGAAAGAATTGGTAACGGTAATTACCTCTTCTTTGAAGCGCCTTTTGGAGACCTCCTCTTAGGGAACTAAAATTGGTCTTTGAGTAAGACCAGAACCTCTAGGATGTTGCTAGGGAAGTGGAGAAGAGATTTTGGCAGGGGTTGGCCGAGCTTGAGTGCTCAAATTGGTGTGAGGAGGAGGGGGAAGGAGGTGTCCTTTTATAAGGGAGGAGAGGGGCACCTTAGGAATTCTTAAAAATATTAATTTATAATAAATCTAACCCCACTTAAAAACCTCCAAAAATGACTCATATTCGAAGCTTAGATGAGATAGGGTTGTAATCTCATCAACCAATAAAATTTAGACATGTTTGGATCTTATTTTAAACCTTATCAATTAGATTTAACTCTAAGTTAAATAATTTAACTTTTACCGTGTCTTTTTGTTTTCTTTCACTATATGGTTAATACACTTACTATAACATGACAAACGAACCCCAAATTGTTTATTATTAATATATATATCCTTATCTAAGTCATTTGGCCGAACCTTAGATTTTTAGGAATAAAATAACAATTAATAATATAATATTTGATTTAAAAACTATTTTGTGTCAATTTTGACACTATTTGATATATGATTTTTGTGAAAGTCATAACAGAATTAAATGTTCGAACCAAGTTGATTAAATCAACATTAATATATCATAGTAACCTAGAAAATTAGTTAAATTCATAAAAAGTCTCAAATTACATTCATTTGAGCATTTATCACATCAATTATGTTAATATTTCCTTAAAAAGGGTAATTACTGCATCATCGTTGTGTCATATATAAATTAATTTATTTAAAGTCTAAAAATTATAAATAAAATATCCTTATGTAGGAAATCTTTTTAGCTTTCTAATGAATATTTACAATCGAATTTATCTTATGTATAACCCTATATTAAAAATGTTTTAGTAAAAAAAACTTTGATTTTAACTCTTTTAACTCTTCTTTAAATAAATTAATAATAAATGTCCTAATCTAACCCAAGTGGGCCTAAATGGTCATATTTTATTCCTAAGTTTGTTTTTGGTCGAATTACACTTGTCCAATAGAATTAGGACATGTGTTAGTGTAATATTAATATCATATTTACCCTTAGTTACCCTATTTACTATTAACCGCGGTAAAAAAAAGTAAAAAGTTACTATTCACCAAAATATTATTTTCATCTCATTGAACCACATTTTAGTCCTTTATATTAACCGTGTCTCTCGGATTTTCGAAATTCCATTCACAGAAGCGGTAAAATTAAGTTTTATGAAAAATTCAGTTTTTTTAACTACCACTTAGTAGTTTCACTATTCATCAAAAATTGATGTTTTTCAGAACAATGCCAAAATTTCATCCTAAGCTATATTTTATATTCCGAATTCAAAAATAAAGTCTATTTTACCAAATTCATAACATAGAAGTTTCATTAATTATTTTTACAATTAAATCCCGCTGTTAAAACAAATAGCGTGTTTTTAAGAAACAATATCTATCAAAAGATTGACACTTGATTATGTCTGGTTTAAATGTGAAATTACAACCAATGACCAACATTGTATTAAATTGTAAAAATATATTCTAAATATACTTTAAAACCACTCAAATTAATGATTTATCACTATTAATTATTTTGATTAAAAAAGTTGTTTTTAATTATAATTTAGTAATTCTCACTATTCATCAAAATATGAAAGTTATCCGAAAATCACCAAAATTTCAACCTAAGCTAATTTCGATATTCCGAATCCAAAAATGAAGTTCATTTTGAAAAATAAGATTTATAGAATTTTAAAAACTGGTTATTACTATTCATAACGGCTAGTTTTAATAATATTTTAATAGCACATCGTTGTTTAGTGAAACTCGGTATTGCGTATTACACACGCTATCGAGGAAGGTCGCGATTGCGTGTAATGCAAGGAAATACAAGGATGCGTGTTGTGCAAGCTCCTTTTGGTGTAGCGTACAACACATGACATTAATAAAATTAAAAAGAATATTTTTTTATAAAATCTTGGGCTGTTACACTACCCCTCCCCTTCTGGCATCTTAGTTGACAACCACTGGGGGAGCCTGGAGGAGCACTCTTACATGATCTCTCTACGGGACAGATTTCTATCCGCGCAGATCGACAGGGTTTCTCTGTGCAAGCTTTATGTCATGTATCGTTTTTCTCACCAGTTTGGGTGCATGCAAGTCCAAGTTTCCCTTCCCCCTCCTTAGACTCGAGGACTTCACCCAGCCACACTTCGTCAATGGTGGCTGATGCTGACACAGGAGGGATCTGACGCAAGCATTCCCCTACCTATCTTGGGGGAGGCCGTTGGACTTTCCATAGAGTATGCAAAGGCGTGGGAAAAATACTATCCCGATGGGATCCTAGAAAAGGCCATTCAGCAAGTTGGCAAATCAGGAGGTACTTCGGTTGTTGCATCTACCGCACCTTCCCCATCAGCTCTAAGGGAGGATCGACTGATGGCTCGTCGATCAAAGTGGCTCAGGGTATTTTCCTCTTCCAGTCCTACGGTGGTCGAATTTCAGGCAGGTTCATCCTTCTTGGACGTGGATGAGGACGACCTTGTGGTTCTGAGTCCCATTGAGACAATCCCGGAAGTTTTTCCACTTGACACCGAGCTTAGAAACTTGATCCCCAAGCCTGAACCGGAGTTAGAGGCTCCAGACTTTCCAGTTTCAGAACCAACTTCTAGTGAGCACATTCCTGCGCTGGTTGTAATGCCAAATTTTGTTCCCGTGCTATCTGGAAAGGACACCAAAGATCCTTGTGCCATGGAAGACCACTGGGCGGTGCGTAGGTGTTCCTGGCCTCGAATTTTCAAGATTGTTTCTGAAACCCCTCTAGCTGAGATGGAAACTAAGACTGAATATCTTCGACAGCTCTTCCTGGGTATGGGGTCGGGTGGCTTTGACTATCGGCAGTTCCATTCTCTTGCTTTCCAAGTTGTCATGGATCGTGAGGAAGCTGCCACTAGTGAAAGAAAACTTGCTCACTTCACTGATGCTCATTGCGGGACTCGAGCCCTGGAGGAAGCCACGATACAGCTCCATCAGCTGATGGCACAAGAGGCGACCTCTCGAGATCAGGCGGTTGTCCTATCCTCCGAGTTGCATGAATGTGAAGAACGGGCAGCGATGCTGAGGAATCGGTTTTCAGCTGTGACTGGTCGTATCGAAGCCACTAGAAATGGTATCAACGATCTCCAAACAATAGTGGAGAATTCTCATCTGGTGGCTGAGGTTGAAGCCAGGGAGAAGGCCGTGTTGGAATGGTCTTGCAACGACCTCCACCGCATGGTTGCTGATCTGGTGGAGAGAGCGAGTCAGGCTTCTTTATGACTATCAAAGCCACTCTTGTACTCTCTATTTTACATAAACCCTCTACCTTTTTTGTGAGTGAGAGACCCCAGCTTGTGGAAGTCCTCCCTTTTTTTGTTCGAACGAAACACAGTCTCTATTAATCACTTGTTGCTGTGAAATTTGATTGTTACTTAGAACAATTGTTGTGTAAATAACAATTCACTGAATCAGGATTAATCATAACTCAGGAAAACAAGCTCTAACTTTTTCATAGACCATGGGGTCCAGCGAGCATAGTTTGACTATTGCTAGGATTTTATAAGAAAACCCCACAAACATTTTGTCTTTTCTTTTAATGCCCTAATTTTGCCCGGGCCCATTTGGTGTGGACCCAGCGGGTATGGAATGACTTTTGATTAGGTCACCCTTTCAGGTTTTCGGCCTAACAGGATTTGTGCCTCTTTTTGTGAGCGGTTTAAAGTTCCGCCGACAAGATTATCATTACTGATGTTTTAGGTCGAACATCTTTGACCAAACATGGTGGGGCAAGGGCCCCAATGGAATTCAGCTGATTAAAAGATGTCTCAATACTCTTCAGATGCATGTGGGGGACATGTTTAAATTTGAATGGCATGCAGGGCATGCCTCAAGGCATGGGAGTCGTGTCGGCGTACAGAGGTAGGAAGAGCGTTGCCTAAGGAAAACTTGCCTTTGGTAGATGGGCCAAGGGCAATCAATATGCAGATCCGTTGAGGTCATGGTATGCATAGTCGTGCAAAGGTGTCCTTAAGTCAATGACTATCCATTTCTGATGGCCAGGGGACTTCATGGAAGTCCGGCTCATGGAAACCACGTTGGGTGGCTTGGAAAATTATGAAACCCACCAAGGGTGGCTCAGAAGGGGAGTGTGACATCTGCAAGGGTTTTGGGAACACCCGTACTAATCAGGAACGTGGTCAAGAGACCACTTCCCTACGCATTTAGTTAGCGTAAGGGATGGTTGAGGTTTCGCGCATTTTAAAGTCATGCAGTTGGGACATCACTTAAAATGGAACGAATTCTCCTAGTTCTCAGTAATCTTTTCAAAGACGTTCCACCATATTCAGGCAGGGTTGTGAAAGAAGTTGGTAAAATGTAGCTTAGAGGGTTTCCGAATCCCGGGATAGACATGGGGGATCAGGGGCCAAGAGGTATACAGAGAGAAGCATTGCCTAAGGAAATCTTGCCTTTGGTAGACGGGCTAGGGGCTATCAATATGCAGAGCCGCTGAGGGCATGGTATGAATAGTCATGAAAATGTCTCCTTAGGTCAATGATTGTATTCCCTCGATAGCCAAGAAAATTTAGGGAAGTTGAGATTTGGGACCACCAGGGGTGGCTTATGAGAGTTCGGCTTTTTCTGAGTGAAGAGTATGGTTTATGATGGGAGGGTGCCTGGATACGGGGGAAACATCTAGACTAAACTTCCCGAGAATGGGTGAAGTAATCCCTTCTCACACGGGTGTGAGACGGTGACTTGTGCTGGTCTGACCTGTGCACTGAAGGACAGAGAAAAGCCTTCATTCCTTACTGAACTTGTGGCGGGTTTGACCGTGCAGTTTAGCGTCATGCGGCAAAGATGAAGAGCATTATTAAAGGATGTTGTGCAGTTTAACATCATGCAGCAAGGACGAGGGGCATTTTTTCTTTCCTTTTCCAATGTTGTGCAGTTTAACGTCATGCAGCAAGGACGATTGGCCATGCAGTTTAACTTCATGTTGTGAGGACGTAGTTAAAAAGGCCGCTCTTGATTAGAATGTAATTGGGCCCGAGTATCTTGGCATGTCCAAGACGTGGAGGGGGGTTGATGGTGTAAATCATGGTTCTGGGGATTCTTGGATTAGGAGAGATGTCACGGAGGCTCTGAGGCCGGTAAGCGTACGGAGCTAGGACGAGCATCGCCCAGGGAAATCTTTCCTTTGGTAGACGGGCCAGGGGCTATCAATATGCAGAGCCGCTGAGGGCATGGTATGCATAGTCATGCAAAGGTGTCTCCTGGTCGATGGCTTTCCACTTCTGATGGCCATGAATGGTTATGAATATCCACAATTATCTGGGCCACGAAGTCTGTCATCGAGGAAGGAAATGTCTGAACATGTCGGGCATACTCGGCCCTGGTTACTGTTAAAGCTTAGAGAGCTCCCTACGCTGATTTATTTTGTGCACGGCGGTGTACCTTTACTCTATGCAGTTTAACTTCATGAGGCAAGGATGAGATACTCCTAGTTTAGCGGTCATAGAGCTCGGACCATTGAGTGACTATTGCTGCAGTCACTTGAAGGATAACTGAGTCAACATGTTCTGATATACTTGGAAGAAGGTGGGGGATGAAGATTGTAAACTGCAACTTTGAGTTTTCCCGGATCAGGAGGTACAGCGTGGGGGATCTGAGGCCGGTAAGTGTACAGAGCTAGGAAGAGTGTCACCTGTGGAAATATTTCCTTTGGTAGATGAGCCAGGGGATATCATTATGCAGATCCGCTGAGGGCATGGTATGCATAGTCATACAAAGGTGTCCACGGGTCGATGACTTTCCACTTCCGATGGCCATGAGTGGTTATGAAGATCCATAATTATCCGGGTCGTGGAGTCTGATGTATGGAGAGGATGCATCCAAATGTGCAAGAAGTATCTCCATCTTGTATCGCCATGTGTCTTGGGTGGGTCACGACGAAGTCCGTGCAGTTTAACGTCATGCGGTGAGGACAAATTCCATGCAGTTTAACGTCATGCGGTGAGGATGAAGTCCGTGCGGTTTAACGTCATGCGGTGAGGACGAAGTCCATGCAGTTTAATGTCATGCGGTGAGGACGAAGTATACACCCCATGTAGTTCTTGTCCATACACGGGGGAAGGGGTAATTTTTAACATTATTGTTCGTTCAGTTTAACGTCGTGCGGCGAGGACGCGGAATACACCCCATGCAGGTCTATCCCATTCATGGGGAAAAGGGAGCATTTTTAAATCTTGCTATCCGTGCAGTTTTTACGTCGTGCGGTAAGGACGATAAGTACTCCCCATGCCGATCTGGTCCGTACACAAGGGGAAAGGGCATTTTTTTTTCGAGGTGTCTGGGCCAGGGTGTGTAATTCTGGCGTCACTACGTATCCTGCGAGGGCAGGAATTAAGCCTCACGTAGTTCTCTGAAAGATGGTACACCCCGTGCAGGCCTGGTTCATTCATGAGGAAAGGGGATATTGTTAAAACCTCTTGTCTGTGCATTTTAACATCATGCGGTGAGGACGATTGATACACCCTCTGCAGGTCTAGTCCATACACGGAGGGAAGAAGGCATTTTTAACTTTTATTCAGGGGGCTGGGCTAGGATAGGGGATCTTGGCGTCACTACGTATCCTACGAGGGCAGGAATCAAGTCATACATAGTTCTCTAAAATCCGTGCAGTTTAACGTCATGCGGTGAAGAAGAAAGCCATACAGTTTAACGTCATGTGTTTAGGATGAGGAATACACCCCGTGTAGGTCTGGTCCATACACGGGGGGAAGGATCATTCCTAACTTTTATTTGGGAGTGGCTGGACCAGGATAGGGTATCCCGGCGTCGCTACGTATCTTGCGAGGGCAGGAATCAAGCCGTACGTACTTCTATGAAATCCGTGCAGTTTAACGTCATGCGGTGAGGATGAAGTCCATACAGTTTAATGTCATGTGGATAGGACGAGGGGTATTATTATATTCCATGTAGTTTAACATCATGCGGTGAGGACGTACTCCATGTAGTTTAACGTCATGCGGTTTGGACGTGATACTCCTAGTTTAAGGTCATAGAGTTTGGACCGTTGGGTGCTTGGCAGTTTAATGTCATGCAGCTCAGACGAACTCCATGCAGTTTAACATCATGCGGTGAGGACGTAGGTGACCCGATGTGAAAGGAAAAAGGGGGGTATGTGCAGTTTAACATCGTGCGGTGAGGACGACTTCTGTGTAATTTAACATCGTATGGTAAAGACGTCTTCCATGTAGTTTAACATCGTGCAGTAAAGACGTTCTCCACTTTCTATTTCTATGTGAAATACTTCTTTAGGAATCTCTCATTTGTAGGAGCGATTGTAAATTTTTCGTCCATAGAGATCATGGTATATGCTCCGTTGGAGTAGGCCTTGTGTACAACATATGGTCCCTCCCATTTGGGCTCCAACTTTGGAGGATTCTTTCCAGGTATCATTGGGGTCCGGAGGACCAATACCAATTCTCCTTCCAATAAAGACTGAAGATGAACCTTTTTTTTGAAGGCTTGTGCGATCTGGTTCTGGTATACCTCCAGAAGGTGCAAAGTGTGCAACCACTTCTCATCTAGCTCTTCTAATTCACCTAGACGCTTCTATGACTACTCATCAGTGGATAATTGATCACAGATGGAAACACGGAGTGAGGGAAGTTGGTCTTCAATGGGCAGGACGGCCTCTGTGTCGTACACCAATGAGTACGGGGTGGCCCGAGTAGCGGTGCGGATTGTGGTGTGATAAGCCCAAAATGCATGAAGGAGTTTATCCGACCATGACTTCTTGTCTTTGTTCACCATTTTATGGAGAATGTTGGAAAGGGTCTTATTGAAAGCCTCTATCTGTCCGTTGGCCCCTGCATGGTAGTGGGATGAGTGGTTAGCCTTGATACCATACTCATGGTATAGTTTCTCCAATTCAGTAGAGCATAAGTTGGTGTCATTGTCCGTCAGTATGGTATGAGGAACACCAAATCTATTGATGATATTGGTCTTCCCAAAGATGACAATATTTCTTGACCTGACTTCCTTGAGGGGTATGGCTTCTGTCCATTTGGAAAAGAAGTCGGTGGCTGTGAGGATATACTTCAACTGTTTGGCTGTGGCGGGAGGATATGGTCCCACGACGTCCATCCCCCAGACGGAAAATGGCCAGGAGTACTTGGCTTGATGAAGTAACTCCAGGGGTTGGTGTATGAAGTTGGCATGAATTTGGAATGAGTGGAATTTTGCGGTAAAACGCTTGCAGTCTCGTTCTATTGTAGGCCAGTAGTACCCAAGCCTCCGAACCTGATGGGAAAGCTTGGTCTCTGGTTGATGTGATCCACATGCTCCTGCACGTACTTCATTCATTACGGCGGCGGTTTCTTCTCCATCAATGCATCTGAGGAGCACTTCATCGAGGCCTCGTTTGTAGAGGGCCTCCTGCTGAACCGCGCCGCCATATAGGACAAAGTTGATTGCCCTTCTCTGTATTTGCTCTCATTCAGCCCTATCTGATGGAAGTTCTCCCCGTTGAAGGTAGTTTGCAATGGGAGTCATCCATCCGATGGCAGGATAATATGGCTCGAGGACAGGACTGACTTTGTGGATTTCTTCCATCTTAGCTTGGACAAACGGCAATACCATTCGACGGTGAGAAATACAGATAACCGTCTCATCTCGGTCTGGGTCAGCTATGGTTGTGGCCGCGTTGTCTAATGCATCAGCCTGAGCATTCTGAGACTGGGGAATATAGTTCAATGTTGATTCTGTGGATAATTCTGCCATTAACCCTTGGACATGGTCAAATAGGGGGATCAGCTCCTCCTTTTTAATAGCATAGTCACCATTGACTTGCTTGATGACCAGTTCCAAGTCACCTTTTACCTTAAGGTGTTGTACTTGTTCCTGGAGTGCAAGTTCCAGGCCTGCAATGAGGGCTTGATATTCTGCTTCATTGTTCGTACATCCCTCTGACAGGAGGAATTAATATGGAAATACTTCCCTTTCTGGGGACATGAGTATTATCCCCAAACCCACTTTGTTGAATCTAGGATCCTCCATCCTCCTCTCAGTTGGGCTTCGGGATGCGCCGTCGAAGTACATTTCCCATGCTGGGAACTCCTCTCGAACCGAGAAGATGTCTTCATCAGGTAGCTCGGTGTCCGATGCAGTGGTCCCTGTCAAAGGGTGTTCTACCAGAAATTCTGCTAATGCTTGACCCTTTATGGCTTTCTGAGGCACAAACTAGATGTCAAACTATTGCAGGATGACCGCCCATTAGGATAGGCGTCCGGTTAGCATCGGGCGGCTAAGGATGTACTTGAGCGGTTTACTCTGTGAGATCAAATGGACTTCATGATGTTGCAGATAATGTCACAACTTTTGAACTAAAAATACCAAGTCCAAACAATTCTTCTCGATATTTGAGTATCGAGTCTCAGCATCAATCATGGTTCGAATGAGGTAATAGAGACTGTTTTCACTGCCCGCGTCATTCTTTTGGGCAAGGAAGGCTCCCAGTGACCGCTCTAAGGCTATCACGTACAAGATGAGAGGTCTTCCTTCAACCAGGGGCATTATCACTGGTGGGCTTAAGAGGTACTTCTTCAAGTTGTCTAACGCATCTTGGCAGTCATCCGTCCATTGGTACGTGACCCCCTTCTTCATTAACCTGGTAAAGGTCAAACATTTGCCTTCCAGGTTGGCTATGAAACACCTAATATAGGATAGGTGTCCTTAGAATCCCCTCAAATCAGTGAGATTTCGGGGATGTGGCAGGCCAAGGATAGCCTTTGTCTTCTCAGGGTCGACTTAGATGCCACGATGGCGTACGACGAATTCAATGAATTTCCCTGAGGTAACCCCGAAGGCACATTTAAAGGGGTTCATCTTCAATATATGTTGTCGGAGCTTGTTGAAGACGGTCTCAAGGTCCGGCATGTGATCCGAGCGCTGTCTGGACTGACCACTAAGTCATCCACGTAACATTCAACAAATTTCCCTAGGAATGGTTTAAAGATCCGATGCATGGCACGCTGATATGTGGCGTCAGCATTCTTGAGACCAAAGGGCATGACCCTGTAACAAAATACCCCTTGAGGGGCCTTGAAGGCAGTGGATTCTTCGTCTTCTCAGGCCATACTAATTTGTTTATAGCTGGAATTGTCGTCCATGAAGGACAGAGCCTCATACCCGGCCGTTGCATCGATTAACAACTCGGTGATTGGAACCGGGAAGCCATCTTTCGGGAAATGCCGATTGAGATCTCTGAAATCAATGCAGACGCGGATTTGTCCGTTATTTTTCTTGACATGGATGATGTTGGCCAAACAAATGGGGTATTGTACCTCCTGAATAAAGCCTGATTTAATGAGCTTATCGACTTCAACCTCTATTTTGGCGGCATGTGAGGGATGCGTCCTTCTGGCGGCCTGTTTATAGCCCCGGTGGTCTTCTGGAAGACCTAGGTGATGCATCGCCACTTCGGGATTGAGGCCCGGCATTTCTGTGTAATTCTAGGCAAAAAAATCCCGATGATGCCTTAGGAAAGAGGTGTATACCTCGTTCTCCTCGGGGGACATGGATGCACTAATGAGAGTAGGCCTCAGATCTTCCTCGGTACCCAGGTTTATTTCCCTGAGTCTGTCCACTGTGGTGGAGATACCCTCTTCAAATGTGGGAGGTGCATCCCGGAGATCTCCCTCCTCCTCTTCTCCCAAGTCCCCATCTTCTTGATCTGACGGGGGGAGAATTTCCGGTCTGAGCCTTCGAGGGTTTGAGGAAGAGGCATCGTGGGCATCCCCGCTTGAGTATTCGTCCCCAGATCGAGGGTTGGTGGACGCTCCCGCATTGTCGTGCTCGGCCATCGTGGATGAAGTCATGAGGATATCCGAACGTGTGTCCGTACTTGAACTCCTACTCTCAACATGGTTGATTGGTAGGACATAATCTCTGCCAAGCTACTTGAGGGGATCATCAGGAACCATCTCCAAGCTGTTTGGAGCGCGGATCTAGTCGACACCATCGACCAAAGGCTTCTTTTTATTTTGCTCATAGAACACGGTGTCAATTTAATGTGACTCGGAGAGCTCGAAAGGGGCCTTGTCGGTGTGCAACATTCCACTTTGTCCATTGATGTAGTACTTGATACACTAGTTGTAGGATTAAGGAATGGCCATGTGCTTATGGAGCCACAGCCTTCCCAACAGGGCATTGAATGTTGTGCTCTTCCAGACCACCAGGAATTCCGTGTAGGCACCAGGTCACCAAAATGGGTCTTTAGCTTAATTTTTCCCATTGGTTTCTACTCACTCTTGTCGTAACCCAACAGTTTTGTGGCCGAGGGAATTAGTTCATCCTCATTGTAGCCCAACTTAAGGAGTGTCTGTAGGGGAAGGAGGTTAACTCCAGATCCATTGTCTATAAAGACTTTCCGGATCTCAATACCATTCAGTGTGTCGGACACATATAGTGGTCTGATGTGTCCTTGCATGAGGGCATCTTCATCCTGATTGGTGAAGGAAATCACTCCATTGCATTCAGTCGGGTCAGTATCCGTTCGGTAAATTTTGGCAGCAGCTACCTCGGCTTGAAACTCCTGGGGGCTGATCAACGCTTATATAAGCGCCTCCCTAAGGTCTGCTGACAGACTCAGGGCATCTAGGATGGACAGTTTGGCTGGTACTGATGCCAGGTGCCTAGGTATATCGTATTTTTTCTCCAGTGGCTGATGCTTCTCCATTGGTGGGAGAGTCTTAGCGGGTGCTTTAGGGGCTGGAGCATTCGACGAGGAGGGACTAGCCACAGGGTCAGATATTGATGGCGTTCCCATGTTTTGAGTACTTGGCCTGGCCGGTATTTTTGTGTGCACTAGGATGCCAGACACTTGCTCCTCCTCTGATGGGTATCGTAGAACAACGGGGCCAGAGTGGCTTCTTGTGGAGGTGGAGGGGCATTCCTTCTCCTGCTGAGTCTGTTGAAGGGATCTCCCATGGGTTTCCGCAATATTAACGGTTTGGGAAGGGTTCCAACCATAGGGTTGGTTTCGGTCGGGGTTGTTCCTCCCCTGGTATCCCCTACCTCTGCGATTCCTCCTCCCGGATCCTCGTGCAGGGAACTCGGGTTCGTAACCATACCCTTCGTCAGGGAATGATTCCATAAGATGGGTGACATTAATGGAACCAAAAATTGGCTCTTCATCCTCTGACAGATCAACCTGGTCAGTTGTCCCTGATGGTGTCATTTGGTGGGTCGGTGCCTGTGGCGCCAAATTCGAGGGCATATAATCAGCTAAGGTCAGGACTAACTTTGCCTCGTTGCGGACTGCTCCTCTTGCGATTGTTTCCTCCTTCTTCGATACGCCCGGATGACCGGCTTGTGGAGGGTTGTGAGGTCGATACTTTCGGCTCTGTGGCTTCAGGGGGTTTTGGTGGAAACACCGACTATTGTAGTTGAGCTCAGAGTATGACCTGGGCTCGGTTGATAGTCTTCCGAGTCATCCAGTTGTCAAATTTATGCCCCTGCTTGCTGGTGACTTTCTACCACCCCTCCTCTTTATCGGAGTTGGTGTTAGAGATACATGACACATGTGATGGGGGTAGTCCTAGCTCGACCTGCCTGGAGTCTACCATCCTCTATAGGAGGTCTTTAAAGATGAATAATTCTCGGATACTGTGCCCTAGCATTTGATGGTAGGGGTAGTAATCTGGCCTGTCATCGTGGCTGACCTCTTCAGGTTTTCTGGGCTCTGGAAGGTGGAGCAAGTTTCAGTTCATAGCAGCAATGAAGTAGTCGTTCACTTGATCATCCCGGAATGAGTATACTTTTTGTCTTTGTTCCTCAAACTGGTTCCGCTTCGGTCCTCACTGATCGTCCTAGTTAGGTAGAGGTGGCCGCTGGTATGCAGGGGGGGCTTGATGATTTTGTGGAGGCCTGAGCAATGGAGTGGGCATAGGGGCTGTCTTGAGTGTGACAGCGGACGCTTCAGCTCTAGGGGCTCTTTTCGCAGGATCTTGTGAGACTATTCGGGACTTTGAATTTGTCTGCTACAGGGAGTCCTCAATTCTCTGGGCAATGGCCGAGAGATGGTGGAAGCCAGTGGTGCACTCCACTGGTATGAGCGGTGTTCACAGCTCATATCGAATATTATCGATGCATATGGCTAGCATCTCATCTTGAGGCATTGGACTGTTCAAAGAATAGGTCATACCTTTCCATCTAGTGATGAAATCTGAGACCCTCTCGTTCTCCCTCTGCTTGCAGTTCATGAGATCGCTGGCCGTTGTTTTAGGCAACGTTGAGATGAAGTGGAATAGGAACTGTTGCTAAAGGTCTTCCCAACTCTTTATTGACTGGGATGGCAGACTCGTGTACCAGACGAAGGCAGACCCTTTCAAGGTCCGTACAAAGAATCTGAGTTTCACTACTTCTTTCTATTCCAGAGTCCGCATCATAGGGTCACAATAGGATGCGTAGTGCATCAGATGCTATTCCAGATCGCCTGATCCATTGAAGATAGGGAATACAGGGCTCCCAAAATTAGGTGGAGGCAGTGTGTTGCTCACCCAATCTAGGTAGGGTTTCTGCTATGGCTTTATCGGAGCGCTTCGACCTTCCATCGCTTCCAATCGAGCTGTTAGTGCCTCCATGGTGTTGGTGAGACCATGGTTTACATCCTGTTGGGCTCGGTCCTGGGCAGGCGTAGCCCGAGGCACTGCCTGAGGATCCGGATTGGACGGTACCAAGGGTGCGTGCGCCGTTTGTGGCACCTTTGGAGGGTTCAGGTGTACTCGCTCTGGTTGCTTCCTGAGTGGAGGGAATTCTTGGTATTCATCTGAATCTACATTTAGGTAGTTGGACGGGTCGAGCGCCTCATTGGAAGGTATCCCTAACCGTGTTTCATTTGTCGGGGAAAACCTTAGGCTCTGAGGTGCACTTGCTGGGAGTGCATGATGTGGTTCCTCCTGGGACGCAATTTCAATAAGGCGGTTCCTCTAGAGTAGCTCGGCATTAAGCCGCCGCAATTCTTTCATCTCCTCTTCCTCTCGAGCGAATCTCTCTTCGAGCGTGAGTGGCTCATTTTTGTTGAGAGAAGGAGGCGGGTTAAGGGTAACCAGTACTTTATTCTTATCCATGTTGGAAGCTCGCTGGGTAGGTGGAGGAGGGTTAGCTGGAAGGACGGCAATATTTAGGGTGGCCCTCTGGTTCCAGGTGTGCACGCCTGGTGGTTCGTTGTGAGTCACAGCCTGACCGAAAATATCGTCTCCTGATCCATCCGGATTTGCATTTTCCCCGGTGTCACCCATGGGGTTAGCCTCTATGGAGTTGATGAATGTATATCGCGAGGTGGAGGGGATTTCATCTTCCAAATGGGAAGAGGATCTCCCGCGTCTTCTGCTGGCCTTCCCTTTTGTGTCCTGGGATTGCCTTCAGACTTCTTGACGAAGGGTGATGCAGAGAGTTCTTTGATGCGACCTTACGGTGCGCCTTCCTCTCGGAGGGGACGATGATTCAAATTACAGGATAGGATGGGAACCTCCTCTTCTGATTGTCCTCCCCAGACAAGAGAAAACTGACTCTCGTGGGGGAGGTTGTTGTTGAGGGGGTAATAATGCCCCCATCCCTGAGGGATGGGGTTGACTCCGCTCCTTGGACATCGAGTCTCTTCCTGGTTTTATTGGCCTTACGGGGGCATTTTTTGTTAAAAATTCCCCCATCCCTGTAGGCTGGGGTTGACCCTGGATTGCGGCAGTGGCTGCTGCTATCACGGTCTGCATGATCTCGCGTGCCCCCATTCGAGGGTGAACTGGGTTTGGTGCCAAATTCACCCATGGATCAATCCCTTCTGGGGAGGCAGGCAAAGATTGTTGATTGGACTCTCTTATGCGAGAGGCATGTTGTATGCTCTCGGTGGCCTGATTCAAGAGTTCTTGAATGGCTCGTTCCCGCCGGGCCTGACGCTTATGGGACTTACTCAAGGCCTGACTCTGTTGGGTGTGTTGCCTTTCCTGAACAGGGAGACCACTCGATTTCCATCTTGATGTGATGACGTTGCAAGACACCATGCCGAACGGGTTTTTCTGGGAGGGGAGTGGAGTGAAATGAAAAGCTCCATGTTCTCCCTATCCCCTGATATGGACTCCCGTTGGAGTGTCACTGATGAGACGGCGTAGTCGGTGCAGTGCACGGAGGCAGGCTATCTCCATGTTTCCTTTACGTCTCTCAGGGCGCTGTCGTCGCGCCGTAGGAAGGACCTCCAGGTCGATGTGACGCAGGAGGTCACCTATCATCTTGACATGGTCTACATACCCGTCGTAGGGTAGGAATATTGATTTCATCCGGCAGAGGGTCGTCCATATATTATGGAGGATTCCGTGCACGCATTCTTTCGACAACTCTCTGGGTATGTCAAAATGAGAGGTGGCCGTAGGCCAAAACATAACTGGTATATCATCCCTGGCCAGTCGTTTCCTCAAGTGCATCATATCAACATACCCCTCTGCTAGTGATTCCTCTACCTGGTTGGCCCAACTGAGACGCTCACTGTCAGCGTAGTCAGAGGTAGTGGGACCGGTGGGTGCTAAATCATTATGTGGGCGATTTCGAGGTGGTTCAGAGGATGAAAGCGGCCCTGGACCATCTCCTGATTGCATAAGGATGCCATCGGTGACTAACTGGGAATCTGACATGCTTGATCCTGTCCTTCTGAGTGCCTCCGCATATGAGGGCTTTTCGGTGCTTGATTCGGCAGGAGGAGGACCTTCCTATCGATATGATACGTCATTGCAGGGAGGACCTCTGCAATGGCGGTCGTAATGGAGAGGACTACCATTACTGCTTATTGCTTCACTGTATAGAGGACTTTTGTAGTGCACACCCTGGGGAGGAACTCCAAGGCGTGTCCCAGCAAGGGGAGGACCTTCGCAACAACTACCATCATGGTGAAGATGACCATCATGGCTTGACGTTCGACGTGCATCAGGGGGAGGACCTTCAGGAAACACTGCGACAAGGGGAGGACCTTCTTGTTGCTTGGGGGTAATGTAGGGAGGACCTTCGCAATGGTGGTCGTGGTGGAGAGGACTACCATCACAGCTGCGGCAATGGCGAGGACTACCATTACTGCTGTCGTAGGGAGAATATCTGTGAGATACATCCTAGGGAGGTCCTCCAGAATGTACCGCAACAAGGGGAGGGCCTTCTCATTGCTCGACATCTCTACAGGGAGGACCTCTGTTATCAAGGTTGAGAGGACTACCACCGTGTTCTGATGCCTGTCTGCGTGGAGTTCCGTTGCAGCGTAACCCCTGGGGAGGACCTTCAGGGCAGGCTACGACAACAGGAGGACCTTCTTGTCATGATGAGACGTCACTGCGGGGAGGGCCTCCGCAGTTCCAACTATGATAGTGAGGACTACTGTCATAATCTGTGGTCCCACTGCATGGAGATTGATTGCAGTGTATACCCCGAGGAGGACCTTCAGGGTGGACTGCAGAAAGTGGAGGTCCTTCTTGCTGCTCAATATTCTGGCCACGTGGAGGGTTTTTGTGACTCGCATCAAAAGAGGAGCTCTCGTAATCGATCATTATATGCCCGCAGGGGAGGCCCCCACGGGTGCTCTAGGGAGGACCTTCAAAGCTGCTGGTAGTGACATTGCGGGGAGGACCTTCGCAACTGCTACTACCACTCCCATAATATGGTAATGGAGGGGAAAGGTTATCTGCCTTTAATGTATGCTTAGCGGAATTGGGAACCCCAGCTTCCAACAGAGAGGAGTCATGAACTCCCCCTTTATTTTCTGACTGCCTTCGGCGCGTTCGGGGCACTTTCTTATGGGTATCCGGGACCGTCTGCTATTGATAACAGCCTTCACCTTTGGGTCCCTGTCTAATTGGGTCCCGTGATGTTTTTGGGATATGCCGACAAACATCTTGACTTTTAGTAGGGATATATGCCTGCGATGGAGCATCCACCATGATGGACGGGTGTCCCCCAGTTGAAACGAGTGAAGCTGCTCGATCCGGTTGCCCTTGTGTCACGGAATATGGTCGGCGACCCTCCTGGGAAGAAGTAGGGATGAAGATCTGCTCCGAGGTGGATATCTCGTCTCTTATATGAGTCCCCTCAATTGGGGATACAGGATCACGGGCCCGATTCCTTGATGTTGCCGCAAATGCAATTACATTCTGGAAAGTCTTCAAGATATGATCTGGGATCGATACCTGCTCCTCCATCATTTCCAGGATATGTAGAGAGACATCTTTGGCTGGAACAGGTATGAAGGCCCATTCTGGTATCGGATTAGGAATATTCTGCTCTGGTCCTCCAGTGGTCAGAGGGAACTGACAATTCTCCTGTGTTGGGGCAGGTGAACGAATCTGCCCCTGTACCGGGATACATCGGTTTATCTCTCCGTTTGCCGCCACATCGGGATGGCGGACTTTACTTGCATCCGCAAGGAGCTGGCCCTGCATATATTGGTTTCCCACCGTATCGATTCAGTGGCCTTTGTTGGCGGGGAGACGTGCCCGCCTATGATTTGCCGCCACATCTGGGTGGCAGGCTTTGTTGATCGCTACCATATTAGGATGGCGGGCGTCATAATCAACTGCTAGGAGCTGGTCCTGCAGGTTCCGAGTCGCCACCACGTCAGGTTGGTGGGATTCACAACCCTAGATTTTGTGACTCTGGTGGAGGCCTCAACTCGGGGCCGATGAGTAGGACAATGAGGGACTCACGGGGAGTCAGGCCGGATCGGGAGGATCTTATGTGGCTCGGGGAATGGGTGCTCTGATGGTTTTGGTGCCCTTCGCATAGGGAAGTTCTATGTGGCTGGAGGGGGTGTCCGCGAACCAGGGTGGTCCATGGACTGAGAGGTCGTCCGCGAACCAGGAGGGTCTGCAGACTGACTGGCCGTCCGCGAACCAGGAGGGTCCGCAAGCTGATTGGTCGTCCACAAACCAGGAGGGTCCGTGGACTGATTGGCATCCCACGAAAGAAGTTGGTTCGCAGCTCCGGTTTCGATTCGCGAACCAGGGCGGTCCACGGAGGGTTCCATGCAGAAAATGGCAGCCAAGGGCGGCGCCGGCCAGAGGCTCGTCGGTCGGGGCTTCACCCGCATAGGAGGGTGCTACGCGGCGCGACAGGTCAGAAAAGAGGCATAAACTCCCTAGTCCGTGGGGAGTGCATCCGCGGAGGGGCTATGGTTCAGGGTCTTATCTTTTTGTGTTATTTTAAGTTTGTGGTTCACCAAATTATTATGCATTCTTGGTTCCTTATTAGTTCATTCCCAGGTTTATACCTACTCTGGTTCGCGAACTGGAACTTCGTTGTTTGCGAAATCCTAAGCCTTCCTTCGAAATCCTTTTACCCGAGTCTGATCTCTCTTATATTCTTCCACCTTCGAATCGTCTGAATCCCAATATCTGAATCCCCCCTCCTTTCCCCCTCGGTCTCCTTTTATAGAGTGGGGAAAGAGATGTATCTGCGGTCACGCGGCACCTTTTGCGGAGGCCCATGACCGAATAACTGGTTTACAACTAACTTGGTCAATCCTTAATTTGCAGTGGGTATTGAGAACTTCTCCCCCCTCCCTGTGAACCGAACTCAGGGGGTGCTTCACGGCCGCAGAGGGTTCCGCCTCCATTTCGCGAATGACAGCAAATGCGGCTTGAACCGGTCGACGCGGTTTGCGATTGGGGTGGTTCATGACGGCGAACCGGATTAGCACCCATCCTACCTCGCAACCACGGAGGATCTCCGCCTCCATTTCGCGAAAGACGATGGTTCGCGGAGGGGGTGCTTCGCGACGCATGGCCACGTCGTGTTTCCATGGGACCGGTCCACGGACCGGTCTTTCTTGTTTCCCTTCTTTGAATTTTCTCCATTATTTTCCCCAATTATTTTGGGGGATTTGGGTAGAATCTCCTTTGCGGATTTTTCAGGACCCTACAATGATATAATCCTAAGTATGGATTATTTGACAATGTTCAACGATCACATCGATTTCTATACCTGAAAGGTTATTTTAATGACTGATGATAGCGTCGAGCATCTCTTGAGAGGAGACTAAAATTTAAAGGTAGGTATATTAGTCTTTTTGGCTCTAGTAGTTAGAATAATCTCATACGAGTTGGTATCTTTGACTTTGGAATCGGTGGATGAGATCGAGAATAGAAACTTTTCCGCAGTTGTTGATCAGTTTCCATTTTTTTTCTTGAAAATTTCTAAGGGTTTCCACCAACAAGAGAAGTGGAGTTTATGATTGACCACCTCCCAGGGACCAAACCTATCTCACTTCCATCTTATCTGATGGAACCAACAGAACTAAGGGAATATATAGTGTATTTGGAAGAGCTGGAAATCAAAGGGTTCATTCATCCTAGTATGTCTCTCTAGGAAGTGCTAGTTTTTTTTGTGAAGAAGGCAGGTGGAACTATTTTGATATGTGTAGATTATTTTAAGCTTAACCAAGTTGTGATAAAGAAACGATATCCACTTCCATGCATTAATGACTTTCTCAATCAATTGAGGGAATCTTAGTGGTTCTCTAAGATTAACTTGTGCTCAGGATATCACCAATTGTGAGTTCGAAAGGAGGATATTTCAAAGGAAGATTTCAGGAGTAGATATGGACATTACGAGTATGTGGTTATTCCTTTCGGCCTTATGAATTCACTAGAAGTATTTATAGAAATGATGTATCATGTATTTAAAAGATATCTAGATTATTATTTTGTGGTTCTTGTGGTTGAAATATTATTTTATTCAAGGAAAAGGTATGATCATGAGTAACACTTGGAAATAATATTAGGGATTTTGTAGGATCATCGTTTGTATTCAAAACTATAAAAGTGTGATTTTTGGATACAAAAGGTACATTTCATTATACATGTTATCTCTAAAAATTTTGTTTCTATGGATCCATAAAATATATAGGTTGTTATCTGTTGGAAACATCCAAAGAGTGTCTTTGAGATATGCAGTTTCCTTGGTTTGGATGGTTGTTACCAATGTTTTGTTCATCAATTTTCATGACTAGCTTCACCAATGAAAACTTTGATAAGGAAAAATGTTCCATTCAAATGAAATTATTAATTTCATAAGTATTTTAAAGAGATTAATGTTCACCTTACATCATCACAAATCTTGGTTTTTCTAGAATTAGGATAAGGGTACATGGTGTATTGTGATGCTTAGAGATCATGTTTGGGATGTGTTATCATACAGGGAGATCATGTTGTTTCTTATGGATCATAGAAGTTATGATATCATGAGAAAAAATACCCAACGCATGATTTGGAGTTAGATCTTATATTCCATGATTTGAATATTTTTCATCAATACCAATCTGGAGATAAATTCATGATTTTTACATATCATTAGATCTTGAAACATATCTTATCACAAAGAGATTTGAACCTGAGACAAATAAGATGGATGGAGTATCTCCAAATTTATAACTTTGACTTGATTTATACACTGGATAAAGAAAATTCGGTGGAAGATGAATTAAGAAGAAATTCAAATGGACAATTGGAAAAAGAGGCTTCAGATTAATGGAAATTAATGTCAGTGATAGCTGACATACACTTGAATTGTGATGAATGAGGTAGTGATGGGTTTTTCTTTCCAATTTCTTTGGTTCTTGATTTTTTGAATATGTTTAAATAGGTACAGACATCTTATTCGGAATGTTTTTCTATTAGTTAAAAACTCAATGGTGGGGAGACCATTGAGGGTTGGAAGCTGTATTGGATTTAAATTTTGTGGTTTAGAGGTTTTATGGTCGTACCATTGGATTTTTGGGAACAAATTCTTTGTGCTTACCATCATTCGATATGGGTTGTTCATCATGAAATACAAAATATTTATAAGCCACTAAAAGAAAACTTTTGGTGGTTTGGCATGAAAATAAATGTGGATGAGTTTTTTTCGTGATGCTTAACTTGTTATCAAGTTAAGGTTATGCACCAGTGGCTAGAAAATATATTGTAATATTTACCTATTCCTATTTTTAAATGGGATTAGATAGATATGGATTTTGTGATAGTTCTCCTAAGGATGGTTCAGAAACATGATTCCATATGGGTGATAGTAGATTATCTCACAAATTCATCCCTATTTTTGAATCTCATATGGTGGAGAACTTATCTAAAATATATATTGGGGAAGTGCTAAATAGTAATGGTGTATGATGCATGCCTTTAGTAGGGCATGGAAAAAGAAAATTATTTTCCTAGTGCGGTATAGTGGCTAACTAGGGTCGTCTCACTTGAGGAGCTTCTCAAATTTTTTCACTCACTAAATCTAATTCACCTCAAATAATTGTTTTTGTTGTTTTAATTATTTTATAAAATAAATGGATATTTTTTTGGTTTTTGATTACTTTTTGGAATGACATGAAATATGAAAATTTATACTAACATGCAATGCTAAATAGAATGAAATTAAGGAAGAAATAACATGGTTTTGGGCTCAGTTTTTGGGTTCAATCATTATTCTCCTTTATTTTTTTATTTTAGTTTGATAATCCAAACATTAAATCTCATATTGAATTACTATTATTTTTATTTAAAAATTATGAAATATTTGAATGCCTAAGTAATCTTAATTTCACCTCATCCATTAATCAATATAGATGACATGCTTTGGTCTGAGGTGTATCATCTACTAGGACCCATCTCTGTCAATGTTGTTTCATCCATTGACTCACACAACTCCATCATGTAAAGAGTTGTCTAATAAATATAGAGAAAAGAGACTAAAAATTAATAGAAATATATTGAGTTACATGTCATTAGGGGAAAGTTAACACATCGAGTGCATTTGTCTCACCCATACATGCTACTCATATCTACTAAAAACATAAAATAAACATTAAAAGAAAATCAAGAACACTGTGACCTCCCTCGGGCCAAGCCTCGAGGTTAGCCTCCCATTATCGGGAGTAATATATAACTTTGGTGGTGCATGCATGGAAGGTGATGGAAGTGGGTGATGGAGCTTGACAGTGGGAGCTCCTCCTTCCTATGGCCTTCAAAGGGGCCGGAAGATACTTGAATTGTTCTTATAGGGTTCATCTAAGGGTGCATAGGTGAGCTATGGCAGTCTCATTCTTCACTAGTGGTGGTTCTATGGGTTCTAAATATGGCAGGTGGTGGAGCAGGCATAGTCGTGGTGGAGAGGTGGCAGTGATGCTACCCTTCTCCTCCGGCCTTCATAGTAGCCGGAGGATGATCTGGTGGGTGTTCATGGGTGTCAGCCAAGAGTACAGAGGGGATGAAAGGCTTTGGTGGTTAATACATAACTCAATATGGGATTTAAAAGGTGGTGGTTATGGATTTTTCTGGTGATTGGTGGCGTCTAGAGATGTCATCCATTGGAGACACAATGGTATGAGGCAGACAGTGGAGGCGGAAGAGTGGAGCATGGCAGTGCATGGCGGAGTCACGACAGTGCCTCAATCCCACATCAAAACCCCATCATGGGGGGCCTCGTTTAAAGGCTCGATGCGGGAGAACCATTATGATTTCCTACTGCGGGGACGGTCCCTCGCATTCCACATGCGCACACATCAGTCCGCAACACATGAACCCACCCGAACTTTGGCCTACCGCAACTCACTGCGAGGTTCACCACTTGCGACCCACTCACATAGGGGTTCATCCCCCATGTGAATTTGTTGGCTTGAGTAGGGCCTCCCAGGCTGGGTTGGTCGGCTTCCCCTTATAGGCTGTTTAAATGGTGGGCTAGCTCGGTTGATGGGATTTCTTTGGCTCAGCATAAATTTTTATATGAACACTTGAAAAGAGTTTGAAAATTTTTAAATCTCAATAAAAATAATCATAAAAAATACTTAACTAAAGATTTAAATAAAAAATCAACTTTATTTTATCCTTTTAAAACCATTTTTATTATATAATTCAAATTTACCAATATTTATTAAAACATTGAAAACCATTATAAAATTATTGATAAAACACTTAAAATCATTAATATTTGATTAAAAATATTCACATAAATTGAGTATTTAAAATACCCACACACTTAAACCATTATTTTCCTCAATAATAAAATATCAACAAGGAATTAAAGAGGTAACCAATGCTATCAATATTAAAATTTCAAAGTAATAAAATCAAACAATTTTTAATGTTAAATAAAATTTTCATATTCCACATAAAATATCAATTCAATTTTTCAATTTTCAAAGAAACAATAAAATCAATCATTTTAATTTTTTCCATTTGAAAAATGGTGGAACTTACCTACTCATTAATTTAAGTTCCTTAATTAATTATTATTAGACATGAAAAATCATGATTTACCTCACTTTATAATATTTTCACTCATTACTCATGATAAATTTCAAGTAGATTTATATTCATATCATGAGTACATGCTCCTTATCCATAGTCTTGTAAATTAACTACTTTATCCATTTTTTAAATACAAAAGGCACATAAAATTAGGAGGGATTTAAATTTATGGTTCAAATGTCTATAAGGTTTAAGTTTGGTAGGAATTGTTGATTTAAAATTTAAGGATCAAGGAGGAGGTTTATCTCTTAAAGCATAAAGCATGATATTAAAATTAAAAGTGTCATGAAATTATCCCCTTCAATTTGTAGCAACTTCCAACTTTCCCAAAACTCAAATCAAATATCGGGATCAAATTAATCATAATGAATGATTTGTGAACCCTCTTAAAATTATCTCTACTTTTATACTTTTTTTCAAAGAAACTTTTAAATTTTTTTTTGAAAGTTTTTCTTAGAATAAACCTCAAATCCAAAAACAAAACACATATGATATAAATCATAGGTCAAGTAATGGTTTTTTTTTTAAATTAAAACCCATTTTTTCTCTTTTCTGGTTATTTTATTCATTTTCCTTTCTTTTATATTCAAGAGGGTAAAAATAATGAAATGTCATTAATGAATCAACAACATTACTTTATTCCCACAATAAGCACCCACACAATTTTTCCATACAATTTATTTCATCCCATCCACTAATAATCCCTTCCCCCCCACACTTTAACATTAAAATATAATGAAAATACTAAGAGGGGTGTAGGAATTGGTAAAAATGTCTTGAAACATGACTCATCCCTAAAAAGGTAATTCATGGTTTTTATGGGATAAAAATGATTGATTTAAACATGGTCTTTTTAGGATAAGGGGTTTTCAAAATATGCCTCAATCATTTTAAATGTTCTTTTGTGAATTCGTAGATTTTATAAGTGAAAATTCAATTTCTGGTCAGTGGCATGTCCCAAGATCACTCAACAAATATTCCCAAGATAAAATGGGAAGTAATTGGTATAGGAATCCTCTCAGAAATGGACATATAGTATTGGAAAAACACTAAAGGTATGATTAATAATAACAAATCAATTAACATGGATTTCATAAATTTAAAAAATGAAAATTTATTAGGAAATTTCATTTACAGGAATCAACTAATTCCCTTAATTCATGAGACCTCATTTTAGTATTCATACTTTAGTTTAATCATCCAATTTTCTATTTCAATCATACAATATCCTTAACATTTAAATATAAAACATATAATCACAATAATTCTAAGAAACTCATGTCTCCTAGATTAGTCAAGTAAATCACAAATTCAAGTGTGGGCATGTAACTTTATAGTTGAAAGTTTAAAACATTTTTTTAGAAAAAATGTAGGAAGTTTAAAAGATAATCATAAAAATTAAACTTCCTTTAACATGAAACCTTGTCCTATTTCCTCACTATTGAGGATACCTTCTTCCATCATGAACCTACAAAAGAAAATTATGCAATTATCACAACGATCATGTAATTTAAGTTAAAAAAAGATAAGAGGGAGTGGTATACATGTTTTACTACTTCCTAAAACTAAAATTGAAATCCTAGAAAGTTTTTAAAGATAAATATTGGTATGATCCCCTAAGTGGGCCTTGAATTTTTAATTCCTCCATAGGGAAGTACCAACTTTTATCCAAAGTTTAATGGTGTATAAATATTATTTGATTTGAACCACCACATGTGAATTTTCTAATATTTTTCTTTATCCTTCTTAGTGAAGAATAATCTATGTATAGATTATATAAGATCCTTCCACTTCACAATTAGATACAGCTTGCAATGCTGGGGTAGTATGAATTATGGATCATCCTCTTCCTTGGTTTCTACCTGTGAAACCTCATATTTTTTTCCAGTGTTGGATCAATAGGGGCTTCACTAATTTAATGTTCAAAGGATAAGTAAATAATTATTTTTAATTGAATGGAATTTAAATTTTGATTTTTAATAAGTAATTTATCCCTTTCAAAATGAGAAGAATATGTTCTGATTTTTTAAAGCTTAGAAATTTTGAATTCCTGATGGCTCCCCTCAAATTTAAGTTCATTAAAATTATGGAGCTCTATATATTCCTCAATAGATTTATTTATAGTTTCTTCGCCCTCTTCTAAGGCATAGAAAATATTATCTGAATCTATATAATCAATATATTATGGAGTGATGTATAATTTAGTTTTAAAAAAATCATAAGAGACAGATTCAAATAAAGGATCAACTCCCTTTTTTGGTTAAGTTTCAATATCTTATTCAGTGGTGAGTGCCTCTTTAATTTGGGTGGTGGAAATTTGAGGTAGGTAGTTGGAATCTTCTGTCTTTTCTTCAAATTCCATAATATGGATATCTTCCTCCTCTTCCATGGATAGAGTTACATGTAATGGAATTGGATCTTCCACTTGGTAAGGAATGGGGGGATCAAGTTTTACCTCATACTCATTCTATAAGTCATCCAGATCTTTCTTATCTCCCATAGTTAGCTCAACATGAAGGTTTTCCTCACCATGAATCCACTCTATATCATTATGGTCTTTTTGGATTTTGGTCTTCAAAAGTTTTGAAAGTGGATACTCTTCAAGCTGGGCCTATACCTCTTTGATGTATTCATTAAAATTGGGTAGATCTAATGGCACTTCCTTCTTGGTCTTCGGTCTTTGATAATCAATTTTTACTGTATCAACCATATATACCAGTTTCTAAAATGAAATTCTAGTGTTATTCCCATTTATCATAATCTTGGCTAGGTCAGTGAGTTCATCGAGATTTTCTATAGAATCCACCTCTTCATAATTTGAAAATATTAGTTCTTTAAATTGAGATTAATTATTCCATGAATTGAAAAAATCATCATTTGAAAACATCGTGGATTTTTTTTAGTCTTAGATTTTTATAAAAGCAATAAAATCTATCTAAAATGTGAAAATAGAAAAGGTAATAAAATAATTGATTAGATCCCTAGAAATGAAACTAGTTTTGACACATTCCTATTACAGGGAGTGACAAAACAAAATTATTTTCCTAGTGTAGCACAGTGGCTGACCAGGGTTGTCTCATTTGAGAAGCTTATTATTTTTGTTCACTCACTTAATCTAATTAATCTAAAATAATTTTTGTTGTTTTAATTATTTTATGAAATAAATGGAGAATATTTTTGTTTTTTGATTAATTTTTGAAATGACATGCAATATAGAAATTTAAACTGACATTCAATGCTAAATAGAATGAAATTAAGGAATAAAGAACTTGGTTTTGGGTTTAGTTTTTGGGTTTAATCATTATTCTCATTTATATGTTTGATTTTAGTTTGATAATCTAAGAATTAAATATCATTTTTAATTACTATTATTTTTATTTATAAATTTTTAAATATGTGAGTGCTTAAAAAATCTTAATTACACATCCTCCTTTAATTAAGGTCAATGAAACACCTTGGTCAGAGGTGTTCCATCTTCCATGACCTAGCTCTATCGATGTCGTTTCACCCATTGACTCATTAACTACATCATGTGAAGAGTTATCCAAACAATAGAGGGAAAAGAGGTTGAAAAAGAATAGAAATATATTGATTTTCATGTCATTGTTGGATAGTCACCACATTGGGGACATTCATCTCACTCATGCTTGTTACTCATATCTACTACAAACATAAAATGAACTTTAATAAAAATTCAAGAACATTGTAACCTCAACTTGGATAATCCTTGGGGTTATCCTCTCATTATCTGTAGTAAGATATCACTTTGGTGGAATGGGAATAAAATAAGGATAAATAAAATAAAATTGAAAGAAGAAGAATGAGAATAAAAATAAAAGAAGAATGGTGGAAGAGGAAAATAAAAATAAAAAGAAGAAAATAAAATGAATTGGTATGATAGAGAGAGAGAAGGAAATAAAAATAAAATAATAAAATAAATAAGAAAATAAAATGAAAATAATAATCTTAAAATTATAATAATAATAATATCAATAATAATAATAATTAAAAGAAAGAAGAAGAAGAAGTGAATAATTGAAGAAGAAGAAGAAGAGAAAGGGTAATGGGTGGTACACTTTAAAACAAAAATGCTTTAATTTATTTAATAATAAGAAAATTAAGATTAAAATAAAATAAAACTAAAAAATAATTAAAATAATATAAAAATAAAATAGAAACAAGGAAAGGGGAGAAGAATAGTGTAGCATGTGGGGGGTCCTCCTGCGGGTGGATTCCCTCCTCACAGTCGATCCTCCTCTCGAGTGCTTTATCAATCCATTAGAAGTGGGGTGAGAGAGTTATTTTATAGGCATATAAGGATCCCTTTTATTTTTTGGATTCCTTGAGACCCGGGGTTCCTCTATTTGAAATCAAAACCACGCATATGTGAAATAAGAAACACCTATAGATGGAGGGTGTTTAAAATTTAAATGTGGACTGAATTTCACATGAGGTGGCCTAGAAATTAAATCATCCAATGGGGAATCATCTTCTTTAGGAATGTATGGTGGTGATTCTGTATAGACGTTTCACTGGTAGTGATGCATGCATGACAGGCGACAGTAGTGAGTGATGGAGATAGAAAGTTGGAGATCCTCCTTCCTTGGCCTTCATAGTGGTCAAAGGATTATTGAATTGTCATGTTGGGGTTTTTACAATGGTTAAGAGTCAATCTATATTGATATCGTTCTTCACCAGTGGTGGTCCAATGGGTGCTGAAGACAGAAGATAGTGGAGTAGTCAAAGTTGTGGTGGAGAGGTTGAAGCGGCGCTCCTCTTCTCCTTCGTCCTTAACAGTGACCGGAGGAGGATCTGGTGAGCCTTAATGGGTGTTGTACAAGTGTGAATAGGGGATGGAAGGCTTAATTGGTAAATAAGTATCTCAATACGAGCTTTGGTAGGTTGTGGTTATGGATTTTTCTGATGAGCGAGGGTGTCTGGTGACATAGGGAGGTGGAGTTGTAGCGGTGTGAGGCAGAGAGCAGAGAGCGGAGGCAGAGCGCATTGGACCAATGGAGGCACCTTGATCCCACATCAAAATTCCTACAAAAAGGTGGCTTGTTTATAAGGCTCAATGCGGGAGCTTCGTCTGCATCACATACTACAGGGATGGGCTCTTGTATTCCACACGGGCGCGCACTGAGTTGTGACACATGTGGCCCACCTAGGCTTCGGCCTACCACTACTCTCCATGGGGTTCACCACTTGCATCCCACTCACATGTGGTTTCATCACTTGTGTGCATCTTCTAGCTCGAGTAAGCCCTCCTGGGATGTCCTGTTCAGCTACCACTTATGGGTTGGTTAATTGGCAGGCTATCTCAGTTGATGGTCTTACTTTGGATCAACCAAACTTTTTATATAAATTCTTGAAAAAGATTTAGAAATTTTTTATGCCTCAATAAAAATAATCATCAAAAATACTTAAACAATTTTAAAATAAAAAATCAACTTTATTTTATCCTTTTAAACCCATTTTCATTCTATAATTCAAATTTCCCTTTATTTATTAAAAAATTGAAAATCATGGATTAATTCATTGATAAAACAATTAAAACCATTGATATTTGATTAAAAATATGAACATAAATTGAGTTTTTCAGCATACTAGTTTCAATAGTATCAAACCGAGATCCAAGTTTTACATATCATTTTTGTAAATCCTTACAACAATCAATTCAGACTCAATTGACTATGAGTCTGGCATATCATCCTCAGACAAATGGAAAATCCTAAAGTATGATACAAATGTTAGAAGACATTATTAGGGATTATGTAATGGATTTTGGTGGATAATGGGAGGAGCACATACCATTATTGGAGCTCTCATATAATAATAGTTATCAGGCCTCGATACATATGGATACATTTAAATCACTATACAGGTTCCCTTTTCATTCTCCACTTTGTTGGTTGGAAACATGTGATACTTCACTTATTGGGAAGTATAGAGACCCTAGCCTTTTACATATAACATTTCATGATTTTAAGCATAATTAATCATCAGAGTACAATCCAAGGATCATTAAGTCTAGTTTCTTGGAAGACTAGGTACATATAACATAAAACATGGGGATAAAAAAACTTCTTTATTTAACCTCCATAAAGAGCTTCTAACTTCCTTTGATCCCTTACATTTGCATAGGGTACCCTGGGGAAAACATGAACAAAGGGATGAGCTGAAAAGTCCAGTAAGGTAATGAACACAAGGATACATCTTAAGCACATGAGTAAGGAGGCGTGACATATTGATATCCAAAACATGGAACATATAAAATAATATCATATAATAATGGGATAATATAAACATGGAATCATATAAATGTGGTATAATCATAAAACATTTCTTTAGAACCGATCAAGGCTAACCGCTAATCCCCATTCCCATTTCAGTACGGGTCAAGGCTAACCGCCATTCCCATTTCACAACGCATCTCATGAGAATTAACCTTACCCAATGCATTGGATCCCTATCTGGGCACACCCATCTCAAAATTTTCATGAATATTCTTGCCAGATAAATATTATTTCCACATAAATAATCATACATAATCAACGATACATAAATATAAGGTTACCCATAGAGAGAATTGGGTACCACAATCATGACATAAAGCATAACCAATGAGTGTATCATGAAAGTGTCCATAAAAGAAATGGATTAGAACATACATGGACGTTCATAAGGTAATATAGTCATATAACATGGTAGGTGGTAAAAAATAGATGTGACATTATATAAGAAATGTATTTGAGAAACATTAGCATTAAAACATTTTTGTGCGGAATAGAGCTTTTAGAATAGTAAAGAGAACATTATTTTATATAAAACCAGAATTGAACCAAATAGTTATTAATAATAAAAATACTTATTTTATAAATAAAATTGTGTCTTAAAACAGAGGATAGAGTGCACATTATATTGGGTAAAAGTTCGGGAAGTTCCTTTAAAATGAGTGTGCTTATTAGGAAGTATCGAGGAGGGATTCTCTTAAAAGCATGTATATCCCAAAAAGAGAATGAGAGATGGATCTTGGAACATTATTATGGATCATATAAACAGAATTTATAAGTTTTACATAGAAATAAAAGACAAATATATTTTGGTAAAAAATAAAGATAGAGTAACCTAAAAGAATAAAGGAAGTTTGGGTAGAATCCATTACGGTTTATCAGCATGGTATCTGGTGTAACTAAGAGAGCTTGATGAGTAAGATAAGGGGTTTCTCATCACTTATAAAACATTATAGAAGTATGGGGGAGGAGAGAAAACATACCCCATCACTAGGTATTACACAAAAAAGGCATATCATAGAGAACAATCTTGATTAAGAGTGAAAAGGAGAGGATCCCTTACCTTAAATCCGTTGGTGTTTTCCACTTGTTATTAAATACCTGAATAAACAAATTTAGGATTATTAATTAATAATTTAAGAAACTATTATATATTTAATTTATTTATTATAACCCTTTTTAGTTCATTAAAATCCTTTTTGATTAGTTATAAGGTTCAATTTCATTGTTTGGGCTCATTTGTTTACTTGGCTTTAAAAGATCAGTTCACTTATATTCAAGTTTGGATTATAAGTAAGATGAAAGTGGTTGTCCAGAATTGAAGTTATATTCATTATTTCACATCTAGTAGATTACATGGTTTTCATTTTAATTAGTTTACTTAGAGTGAAGTCTAATTATTATATATATAACCTTAGTGATAACCATTTTTGTTAACCGGTGGATTTGATTACAAAGAACATGTTTTTCTTTATAACATAACACCATTTGTAAAAAAGGATTACAGAACCAAATATAGGATATATTACATATATAATAATCTGGTTCAACCATAACACAAATGGTTTCATGTTCAGAATTAAATATAATAATATAAATTGATAAACTGTTGTCCTTGAATGTGCTAAATTAGCACATCTCAAACGATGTTTTCATTTCTTTAAAATAAAAGGGTGGGGAAAGAAGAGAAGATAATGAAATATACCATTATCATGAAAAAATTCTAGTACATATATGTTACTGGAATTATCATACTATTATGGTGAAGGGAGATGAGGAAAGAAATTAAAAGAAAAGAACTTAAAAAAAAGAAGGAACTGGGAAGAGGAATTTACCTCTTGAGACTTCCTCCTTTGATAACCTCTTAAGGGGAGAGGTTTTGGTATTTTTAAGAGGATAGGAGATTTTGGATGTGGGAGAGGATATTTGGGAGATATTTGGGCCGAATATTGGCAAGGCACTAGGCTTTAGAGGAGTGAAGAGAATGGGGAGTGAAGGGGGTGTTATAGTGGAGGAGAGGAGGGATTTCATAATATTATAATCATTAATTTATTATTTCTTCACAATACAAATAATAGTAAGTATTCCATGAATAAGAATAGTAATTTTATCATGTTATCCCAAACCAAGTGGGTTTACATCAGTAGAAGATCATCAGTGACTCAATAAATCCCTTATTTAGCATTTATTGTAAATTGTCGTATTTTACTATTCATCAAAAATTCAAGTATTTCAGAAAAATCCCAAAAATTTACCCTAACCATTTTTCAAAGTGTAGAATCCAAAAATGAATTCTATATTTCAAAAATAAATTTCTAAGTATGATTATTTTAATATTTAATTAAAATAATAATTTATTATCAAAACCAGTTTTGAAACATTCATTAACTTATTCTAAAATATAGGTATATCATACTTCCAACTTCAATATTACTTTTATACTACCATAAGTGAGGATACTATTCATTAGGTTATATCTCTATTCATAAGGGTATGTTACTATTCATTATGGTAGGTAATTATTGACCAAAAATTAAGTTTTTCTTATCAGACTCAAAATAACTTGCTGATTACAACCGTGTATGCCGAGTTTTTAAAATTCCATACACAGAATTTTCAAGGTCACTTAGCACTTAGTAGTTCATTATATTGTGTTTTCATTTGATTTTATGACATACTTATGAGAAGTGAATTTCCATTGAAAAACATTGGGTCATTACATTCTTCCCCCTTATGAAATTTCACCATCGAAATTTTGTTTTACATTCTAAGCCAAAAACAGGTGTGGTTACTTTTCCTTCATTGCTTCCTCCAGTTCCCATGTTGCCTATTCGTACTTATGTTTTCTCCATAGTAACTTGACCAGATGAGTAGTCTTGTTGTGTATAACTTTGTCTCTACAATCCAATATCTTCACTGGTTGTTCCTCGTAAGAGAGATCATCCTCTAACTTTACAACCTCTGAAGAGAGTACATGTGAAGGGTCCGATATGTACTTTTTTAAGAGGGATGCATGAAAGACATCATGTAATTTTGACATGGTAGGTGGAAGTGTCAGTCGATAGGCCACATCTCTGACTTGATCAAGGATCTCGAAGGGGCTGATGTACCTGGGACTTAACTTCCCTTTCTTCCCAAACATCATGACCTTCTTCCATGGGGATATGCGTAGAAATACCATGTCTCCAACTTTGAACTCAAGGTCTCATTGATGGTTATCTTCGTAACTCTTCTTTCGACTTTGGGCTACCTTGATATGTTGTTGAATGGTTTTCACCTTCTCCGCCATTTCTTCGACCATTTCAGATCCTAGCAGCTTATGCTCACCGACTTCATCCCCACACGTCGGTGTTCTGCACCTTTTACCATAAATGGATTCATATGGTGCCATTTGGATGCTCGAGTGGAAACTATTTTTGTAGGAGAATTCAACCAGTGGAAGATGTTGGTCCCATCCTCCTATGAATTCCATTGAACACGCTCTCAACATGTCTTCTAATGTCTGAATAGTTCACTCAGATTGGACATCATTTTGAGGATGATAGGCCATACTGAAGTTCAGTTCAGTGCTTAGAGCATGTTGGAGAATTTTTCAGAACTTTGAGGTGAACCTCAGATCATGATTGGATACAATAAATAGTGGTACTCCATGAATCCTTACCACTTATTTGATGTAAATCCATGCAATTTGATCCAATGAGAAGTCCTCTCGAATCGCGATAAAGTGAGCTGTCTTCGTAAGATGATCCACAACGACCCATGTAGCATTTTTTGATCTAGATGTCTTTAGAAGTCCAGTGATAAAGTCCATGGTAATGTTCTCCCACTTCCATGCTGGTATGGGTAGTGGTTTCATCATCCACTTATACTTTTGTCTCTCAGCCTTCAGTTGTTGACATACGAGGCACTTTGATGTATATTCAGCAATCTCCCTTTTCATATTGTCCCACTAAAAGTTTTCTCAGAGATCTCGATACATCTTTGTGCTCCCAAGGTGGATAGAGAAGGTCAAGATATGTGCATCATTCAATATCTCCTTCTTTATCTCTGGATCGGATGGTACACATAATCGTGTCCCAAATCTTACAACTCTTTCTTCATCAATTTTGAAATCAGAGGACTTCCCATTTTTAATATCTTCCACCCTTTTTTGAATTTCCACATCCTTTCTTTAAGCATCCTTTATTTTCTACAAGAGGGATGGTTGAGAAATCATTTGAGAAAGGATTGGTGATGTTTCTCCCTTAATTATTTCCATGTCCATCCTTTGAAAATCTAAGAATATCAGATCCTTTTCAATTCCCATCATTGATAAAGATGTGGGATCCTTTCTACTTAGAGCATCCGCCACCTTTTTTTCCTTACCAGGATGGTAGTGTATTGAGCAGTCATAATCCTTGATGAGCTCTATCCACCTTTTCTGGTACATATTAAGCTCTTTCTGTGTGAATATATATTTGAGACTTTTTTGGTCAACATATATCTCACATTTTTTCCATAGAGATAATGCCGCCAGATTTTCAACGCAAAGATCACAACCGCTAACTCTAGATCATGTGTGGGATAGTTTTTCTCATGGATTTTTATCTACCTTGAGGCATAGGCTGTCACTTTATCATTTTTCATTAGCACATATCATAATCCTTTCTTAGAAGCATCACTATACACCACAAAGAGTTCTCCACTTGAAGGCAGTGTGAGTACTGGCGCAATGATAAGACTCTTTTTCTACTCCTTGAAACAGTCTTCACATTCTTGTGTCCAGAAAAACTTTACTCCCTTCCATGTCAGCTTGGTCCTTGGGTTTTAAAATCGTGAAAATTTCTTCCTGAATCATCAATAATACCCATCTATACCTAAAAAGTTTCGGATCTCTATTATAGAAGTTGGCCTCGGCCACTCTTCAATTGCCTTCTTCTTGGAAGGGTCCACAGATATCCCTTTCTTAGTGATAACATTCCCCAAGAATGATACTTCCTCCATCCAGAACTCACATTTACTGTACTTTGAATACAAATTCTCCCTTTGCAAAGTCTTTAACATAGTTTTAAAATACTCCTCATGTTTCTCCTTGCTCTTGGAGTATATCAGAATATCATCAATAAATACCACCACAAATTTATTGAGGTAATCTCTAAAGACTCTATTCATTAAATAAATGAAAATTTATGGAGCACTAGTGAGTCTGAATGGCATCACTATGAACTCATAGTGTCCATACCTCATTCTAAAGGTAGTCTTGGGAATATCTTCCTTTCTCACCTTTAGTTGGTGATATACCGACCGAAGGTCCACCTTAGAGAAATAACTGGCCCCACAAAGCTGATCAAACAAGTCATATATCTGTGAAAGGGGATACTTGTTCTTTATCATGATTTTATTGAGCTCATGATAATAAATTCATAGGCACATTGATTCATCCTTCTTCTTGATGAAGAAGACTGGCGCACCCCATAGTGAAGCACTCGGGCGTATAAAACCCTTCTCCATATTCTCCTCTAACTGCTTCTTCAGCTCTTCCAGCTCTATGGTTGCCATTATGTAATGTGTCTTCGATATTGGCATAGATCCAGGGATAAGTTCAATTGAGAACTCAACCTCTCAGTCATGAGGAAGACCAGGCAACTCTTTAGGGAATACATCAGTGTAATCCCTCATGATGGGAATTTCTTCAAGCATGATTCTATCTTTTGTCCCAATCATTTGAGCTAGATATACTTGCTCACAAGGAAGCAGTATCCAAACTTGAGATGAATATTCTAAAGTAGAATCATCTTCCTCCTTACACTTTTAAAGAATCATAGGATGCTTCGGGATGTAAAAATTGATCTCCCTTTCCTGACAATTGATGTTGGCCTTGTACAAAGATAGTCAATCCATGCCCAAGATAGCGTCGAACTCTACTAAAGGAAGTATGACAAGATTTTTTGGGAGGTTCATTCCACAAATATTAACTGGGGAGGAGTTATAAACCATGGATGCAATAATTTCCCCATTCACTGTTCTCACAGTTAACTTTTCCTCCAAATTTTGAGGTGGTGTTTAAATAGTTCTACTAAACTTGTATGATATGAAAGAATGAGTAAAACCAGAATCAAATAGTATGTTCACTATTCTTGAATGAATAACAAGCGTACCTGTAACCACATCGTTTTCTGGATCCACCTCAGAAGTAGTGATAGCATAAGCCCTTCCTTGTTGCCTTGGAGGTTGTTTTTGATTGCCTCTGACAACCCTCGGCTTGGGGAAATTGTTCGCATAATGCCCAAGATCCTTGCAGTTGTAACACTACACTGCAGGCTGAGTGTTGATCTGAACCTTCCTTTCTTCTTCAACATTAACAGGATTTTTCATATCCCTTTGGCAGTTCTTGGCCAGATGACCAAACTTTCCACATTTAAAGTAATTCTTGGTTCCCTTGAGACAGTCACCAAGATGCTTCTTCCCACAATTTTTCAGAGGGGAAAGTGAGGCTTCTTTCCATCATGGGATTTGTTTGATGAACCACCCATGTTGTTATCAATTTTCTACTTCTTGTCACTAGGCCCATAAGACCACTGAGTGTCTCCAATCTCTATTTCCACCTTGAGGGAACAACGGACAATCTCCTCATAACTGATGAAGTCTCGAATCGCTAATGCTTTTCATAGACTCAACTTTAGTCTGCTAAAGAAGCGACCCACCTTTCTTTCGTTGTTCATGACAAATCCAGAGGCGTACCTTGAAAGCCTTGTAAAGTTCGCTTCATATGCCCCGATGGTCTCATCTTCCTTCTTCTTGAGTCCAAGGAACTCTCTTTCCATCTTGATATGAAAGGTTCAAGGAAAATATTTGTTGAAAAACATCCTCTTTAATTCCTCCCAATCTATGGAATCAATTTCCTCTTGGGACTTTGTATTCTTGATCAGTTTCCACCACTGATCAGCTTCCCCATCAAAACGATAGACCTCTAGTACAACTTTCTCTTCTTCCGAGCACTGGAGGATGGATAAAATATTTTCAATGGAGTTAATATGTTGTTCTATGAGGAGTGGATCAGAAGGCCTGCTAAACATGGTAGGCCTTTGTCACATGAAGGATTCTACGAAAACATTCTCTTTCCTTGGAGGAGGAGGACGTTCCACCTGATTCAAGTTATTATTCATAACTCGATCTAGTTGAGCAAGTACTGCCATGAAGTTTTGAGCACCCGCTTCCGTCGCATCAGGCATATCATTAGGGAAATCATCACATTTCCTATCACATTGGTTGTTGGAATGTGTTCTTCTACTTCCCGACACTAACTAAGAAAAAGAACGTATAATTAGAGGTCTTGAATACTTAGCTATTGAGCATAAAAAGGAAACTTTGAACATAAAAATATAAACTTATAAAGAAAAGGTATATCCTGATTTATGATTCCTTAGGTTTATATCCAAGTTATCCTCGATAAATTTCTTAACTTATATTCTTGTGGGATTCTTTTTGTCCCTTAATAATGGTTTGTACTAAGCTCGTAAATCTACCAAAGCATATCCCCCAGGAGTGTCGTAACCAAGAGTGCAGCAAGGCCCGTTGTTGTGCACCAGTTCCTGTTCGAGTCTAGCTCAAAGCAGTGTTTTCGGGTTTTACCCCTAGATACATTTGTGCCAAAGCCACCTCTACCTGCTCGTATCCAGACAGGTATGTATTTTCTTGATAAACCACTTACTCAATACTCACCAAAATTCGGGAATGTTTTCTTATACTTAGTCTCATCCTTAAGATTCTCACTAAGGTGCTCTATTCCTAATCTCCAAAAATGACTAGACTATCCTCTGATACCAACTATAGCGACCCGAGCCTTTTACATATAACATTTCATGATTTTAAGAATAATTAATCATCATATTACAAGCCAAGGATCGTTAAGTCTAGTGTCTTGGAAGACTAGGTACATATAACATAAAACATGGGGCTAAAAAAATACTTCTTTATTTAATCTCTATAAAGAGCTTATAACTTCTTTTGAGCCCTTACATCTATATAAGGTACCCTCGGGAACACATGAACAAAGGGATGAGCTGAAAATCCCAGTAAGGGAATGAACATAAGGAAACATCTTAAGCACATGAGTTAGGAGGCATGACATATTGATATCCAAAACATGGAACATATGAAATAATATCATATAATCATGGGATCATATAAACATGGAATCATATAAATGTGGCAGAATCATAAAACATTTCTTTAGTACGGGTCAAGGCTAACCGCCAATCCCGTTTCCCATTTCAATATGGGTCAAGGCTAACCGCCATTACCATTTCACATCGCATCTCATGAGACTTAACCTTACCCAATGCATTGGAGCGCTATCTGGGTGCACCCATCTCAACATTTTCATGAATATTCTTGCCAAATAAACATTATTTCCACATAAATATTCTTTCCACATAAATAATCATACATAATCAAGCATACATAAACATAAGGTTACCCATGGAGAGAATTGGGTACCACAATCATGACATAAAGCATAACCAATGAGTGTATCATGAAAGTGTCCATGAAAGAAAGGGATTAGAACATACATGGACATTCATAAGGTAATATATGAATATAACATGGTAGGGGGTAACAAATAGATGTGACATCATATAAGAAATGTATTTGAGAAACATTAGCATTAAAACATTTTTGGGCGAAATAGAGCTTTTAGAATAGTAAAGAGGACATTATTTTATATAAAACCAGAATTGAACCAAGAAGGTTTTAATAATAAAAATACTGATTTTATAAAGACAATGGTGTTTTAAAACATAGTATAGATTGCACATGATATTGGGTAAAAGTTCAGGAAGTTCCTTTAAAATGATTGTGCTTATTGGGAAGTATCGAGGAGGGATTCTCTTAAAAGCATGTATATCCCCAAAAGAGAATGAGATATGTATCTTGGAACATTATTATGGAGAATATAAACAAAATTTTAAAATTTTACATAAAAATAAAATACAACTACATTTTGGTAAAAAAGAAAGATAGAGTAACCCGAAAGAATAAAGGAAGTTCGGGTAGAATCCATTACGGTTTATCGGCATGGTATCGGGTGTAACTAAGAGAGATTGATGAGTGAGATAAGGGGTTTATCATCACTTATAAAACATTATGTAAGTATGGGGGAGGTGAGAAAACATACCCAATCACTAGGTATTACACAAAAAAAGGTATATCAAAGAGAACAATCTTGATTAAGAGTAAAAAGGAGAGGATCCCTTACCTTAAATCCGTTGGTGTTCTCCACTTGTAATTAAATACCTGAATAAAAAAATTAGGATTATTAATTAATAATTACATCACCTCTTATATATTTAATTTATTTATTATAAACCTTTTTAGTTCATTAAAAGCCTTTTTTATTAGTTATAAGGTTCAATTTCATTGTTCGGGCTCGTTTGTTTACTTGGCTTTAAAAGATCGGTTCACTTATATTCAAGTTTTGATTATAAGTAATATGAAAGTGGTTGTACATAATTTAAGTTATATTATTTATTTCACATACAAAAGATTACATGTTTTTAATTTTAATTAGGTTACTTATGGTGAAGTCGAATTATTATATATATAACCTTAGTGATAACTGTTTTTTTAATCGGTGGATTTGATTACAAAGAACATGTTTTGCTTTATAACTTAATATCATTTGAACAAAAGGATTACATATTCAAAAGCATGATATATTACATATATAATAATATGTTTCAACCATAACACAAATGGTTTCATGACCATAATTAAAGATAATAATAGAAATTGATAAACCGTTGTCCTTGAATGTGCTAAATTAGCATATCTCAAACGGTGCTTTCATTTCTTTCAAATAAAAGGGTGGGGAAAGGAGAGAAGATAATGAAATATACCATTAGCAGGAAAACATTCCAGTACATGTATGTTACTGGATTTATCATACTATTATGGTGGATGGAGGTGAGGAAATAAATTAAAAGAAATGAACTTAAAAGAAAAGAAGGAATTGGGAAGAGGAATTTACCTCTTGAGACTTCCTCCATTGAGAACCTCTTAAGAGGATAGGTTTTGGTATTTTAATAGGATAGGTTCTTTTGGACATGGGGGGAGCTTGGGGAGAGATTTGGGCAGAATATTGGCAAGGCACTAGGCTTGAGAGGAGTGAAGAGAAGGGGGTGTGAAGGGGGGGTTTATAGTGGAGGAGAGGAGGGATTTCATAATATTATAATCATTAATTTATTATTTATTCACAAGACAAAGAATAGTAAGTATTCAATGACCAATAATAGTAATTTTATCATGTGATCCCGAACCAAGTGGTCTTACATCAGCAGAATATCATCAATGACTCAATAAATCCCTAATTTAGCTTTTATTGTAAATTATCGTATTTTACTATTCGTCAAAAAATCAAGTATTTTAGAAAAATCCCAAAAATTCACCCTAGCCATTTTTCAATGTGTAGAATCAAAAAATGATGTCCATTTTTCAAAAATAAATTTCTAAATATTATTATTTTAATATTTAATTAAAAAAATAATTTATTATCAAAACTAGTTTTAAAACATTCATTAACTTATTCTAAAATATAGGTATATCGTACTTACAACTTGAATATTATTTTTATACTACCATAAATGAGGATACTATTAATTAGGGTATATCTCTATTCATAAGGGTATGTTACTATTCATTATGGTAGGTTAATATTCACCAAAAATTAAGTTTTTCTTATCGGACTCCAAATAACTTACTGATTACAACTGTGTATGCTGGATTTTCGAAATTACAAACATAGAAGTGTCAAGGTCACTTAGCACTTATTAGTTCACTATGTTGTGTTTTCATGTGATTTTATGAAATAATTATGAGAATGGAATTTCTATTGAAAAACATTGGGTCGATACAGGATGAACCTTGTACAAGAGACAGCAGAGAATATCTAGTTGATCAAAATATTAATAGAGACTACATAAATTCATAATAAATCTTATGTGTATCATAATAAAAAACTATTTTCATTCATGGTGAGTGATCATGTGTTCTTTGGAATCTATCCAAGGCTTGGGAATCATCATTTTGGGAAATAGGGCAAGCTATATCCTAGATACATAGCCCCTTTTGAGATACTTGAATGGGTTGGTGAGGTGGAATATCGGTTGAATTTTCCACCATGGTTTAGTTCAGTGCATAATCTGTTTCATGTATCTTAGTTGAATAAGTATCAGTCGTATCCTGACCATGTGATTTGATGGGATCACATTGACCTAGATCCATATGCTTCGTTGGTTCATATTCCAATATGGATTGTGGATAGACAATATAAATTCTTGTATGGGAAAAGAATTATTCTAGTGTTTGTTTTGTAGAAATATGGTCGGATTTAAGAAGAAATGGGGGAACGAAAAAAATAAATGGTTGAGTAGTGGCCCAAAATACTTCGGGACATTAGTGGTTTTCTACTTTTAAATAACATAAATTCCAATGTTGGGTAGAATGTATCACCATCAGTTTCAATTAAGTACCATTTTATTTATGTCTCTTAAGCATTTAAAGTGTTTGGGTGATTTTTAGGAGGGTTTGGAGGACTTTTGGAATGTTTTTGGATCTTTTCTAGAGATGCACAATTTGAGAATGGCTATTAGAAACCGTGCAACACCACCAGAAAATTGTGCAAAGTGAAACAATGGGCTCTGGGTAGGGGCATGGTTAGAAGCATAGTTTGGCCAAATTGTGTGGCCACCCGGGAGAAACCAAGATTTTTGGGATAGATGGATTCTTCACAGTTGGTTCATGGGTTGTTTAACTATGCAAACCAACCATGTGAGGTGCTTCTTAAGGTAGATTCATGTGCACAGTTATCACACGATTTTCCTAATTGTGCACCCTAACTGTACACTGATAAAAGCTAGATGCCAAAATTGTGGATCTAATACATTTTTCCCTTAATGGATATTTTATCCTCTATTATGACCATAAATAAATTTCCTCTCTTCCCAAAGGCTATAGAGACCATTCCACTTTATCCGGGAGAGATCCATTGGAAAATCTTAGTGTGTTGAAGCTCGAATTGCATGGTAAGTCTTTGTTATTGGTGGTTTTTCTTAGATCACTTATTATTCCCTCTTTTAGATTCCTAGATATAATTTTTTGGGGATAGATATATGTTGGTTGATTCCAATAATGATGGTATTTGGTGGTGTTGATGATATAAAATAAGATCTAAGGTGGGTTTTTGGAGTTTCAATCATATTTTGTTGAAGAATTTTTGTTGTTATTTGTTTTCTCCGAATTTGTGTGAGGTAGGTGGCTTCACTCTTGAATAATATTCTTAGAACTTGAAGTCTTAGTTTAAAATTGTTTTAATTTCTTGATATTGATTGTGAAATTGTTGTACAAAGGTTTTTTGAAACCTTCTTTGGTGATGGTTTGGAAAATTATAGAAATTGGTTGTTGTGAAAAGTGTTGTGTTTATGGATTTTAAAATGATGGTTTTAAATTGTGAACTTATTTTGATTCATGGAAATGGATTGATGGTAATGTTATGTTTTCAATAAAATAAATTTTTTATTGAAATGTATTGAAATGGTTGGTTTGGAATTGTTTTTGGCATAATGTTTTATGTTTGTTCATGTGAATTTGGGATGGATAGGGGTATGAAGTTTCCCCCATAAAAAGTGGGATGGATAATGGTATGAACTTTCTCCCATAAAAATGGTTCACAAAGTGACTTCTTGGTGAAAGGATGACTCACCACTCATGAGTATTGTGAGGTACATGGTTCCATGCATGTTTAGTTGTGGGGACATGTGAAATGGAAGGTTTTATGCCAAATAGAATTTAAAATGAGTTTATCAAATGGTTTAAAAGTTTTTTTGGTTGTTTTCCTTCGAAATGGTTTTTGTTTGGAAAACTCTTTTGGTATGAAAACTATTTTGTTGGGAACTTCATTGTCCTTTATGCAAACTTTTGAGATGCTTTTAAATTGTTTTATATAAAAAAAATTATATAAAATGTGCTAATATGTTCTATCCTAGTGGTGTGATTAGGGAAGTAATTTAGGGAAAAACTACTGAGTTTCATTACTCACCCCCTTCTTGGTAACTTTGGTGCATTTGCGGATACTTTTTATCGAGAAATACGTAAAGGTGAGTAACTCATTTCTTTAGTGATGCATCATGATACCTTGGGCATGGATTGTGGAGTTGGATCTTAAAGTATGTGGGGAGCTATGGAGATATATCTTAGAGTCTTTGAGATTTGTTGGTTTTTTTCTTCCGCATTGTACTTTGATATGGTTCTTATTTTTTTGTCAATTTGGTATTACCTTTAGTTTTATTATATTATTATCATGAATCATATAGTGGTTGTTTGGTTATGGTGTTCTTAGTTTGGTTTTTTTACTTTCAAAATTGAAAATCTTCCCCCAACTATGAATGAAGCCCTTGACATATATTACCAGCCTTTGGTGTCTTGGGGATGTCACTAAAGGCCTAGTAATGTCCCATCACCTTTCCAAGACAATGGGGAGGAGTGGTATGTTATAGTATTGTTCATCGAATGTAGGTATTAATGAGTCACACAATGTATACACTAGCTACATGTTTTGTCTCTCATTAATGATAAAGCCTGTCAATATCAGGTGATGTATGTTGCATATTTGTCCACACAAACAGTGTGTATTTTTCTGCTAAACCATTTTTAATACATGGTGTGTATTATAGATACACATTTTGTAGTCCAACAAACCATGTGTTAGGATGGTCCAACCAAAACGTGGTATGCATTAAATGCAATGCGTGTTATTACTACTCAGCATGTCATGTAATCCATGAAATATTCTATTGTAGTGAACTTGGCCACATAGTTTGTACTTTCGGTCATATGTTTTGTATATTTTTCTACGGGTTAAAGTACTAAACACCACTTAATGTAATCTCTGGTCATTATTCATATGTGCTTAATATGATTAAGATGATATAAAAATTTAATGAAACATATTTATATGTAAAAAATTGTTAATTAAACTCCAGATTAAAGAAAGAATAAACTAAAATCAAAACTAAGATCAATTTCACTTAATCAATCAATGAATAATAAATTATTATAAATTATTATGTGACTCATCTAAGACCACTTTAAGGTTCTAAGATGCAGCATAAGTATGTCAGTAGGTTTCAGGATGTAGCAGAAGCATCTCTCTAGGGATTGAGATAATATTCTCTAGAACTCATTATACACAACAAAATAATGTGGCTCTCACTTTATCACCCCCATTCGGAAAATCTCATAAACAGGTTTATATAGTACTAGAGTTATAAAACTATAATTTCCCATGGTCCCTTATTATTTTTCTTAATTCTTAGTGAACCCAATTTCTAAATAATATTTTTGTTATTATTATTTACTTGGTATGATCTAAACTCATAGATAAAATAAATATAATTTTCTTGAATAAATAAATTAATATTTATTTAAATAATATTTAATATGACATTTCTTATTGGACCATAAAACTCAGTCTGTCAATATTTCTAAATATTTATTGGGCCTTTAATAATGACTATTTATTTAGTTAAATAAATGTCACTTAATTATTCACTAATAAATATATAAATATTATATTCACTAAAAATAGTGAATAAACATTTATTAAATATTCACATAACTAAATAAATAAATATTTTGTTACCTTTTGAATAAAATGAAATAAATAAATATTTTATATTCACATAATTAAATAATTACCTAGTGAATAAATATTAAATAAATATTCAACTCACACATATATTCTTTTGAATAACTTATGATTGAATATTTATGATAAAAAAAACATAAATAATTATTAAACCACATATGGGAATAATATGTATCAAAAATTTTGAATTCATAAATAATTTAACTAAGGTTCTGAATACACTTAATGTGTGACCCTCTAGGCCCATTTCTAAGTGGCATTAGGCTACACTACCTAAAATCCAAGGTTAGCATTTTGCAACACGTCAAGTCTCTCATAGAGAAAGAAGTTAAGGTTGCAATGAAATTTAACCTCTAATGAACGTTCACTATGTAATATAATCCCTTTATCTCAATATATTTAATCAAGCAGATATCATGTTAGTGTCATAAACTTATGTGATTGATGTCTCTTTATTTTACTTTTAAGTAATAAACTTGCCAACATCACCACCATGGACATAAACTTAATCAGACAATTAAATTCTCATCAAAGGGCCACAGATGTTAACTTCCATTAAAAACAAAGGGTGTAAATATTTTATCATGTTATTCATTAATACAACATCACTTGTGATGTACCCGACATATCATACCTTACCATGATCGCATTTTATTACAATTTTCATCAAGACATCAAATTACAAGACTCGTGACATGTATTAAAATAATTTTAGAGTATTAAGGATCATTAAACATGTCTTAAAATAGGTATATCCAATGACAAAAATAAATTTTGATTTTCTATTGGTGGTTCATGTTCTCATAATATCATGCACCAAAGATTTCCACGGGTGTACACCCTAAGAAAGTGTCTCAAAGGCCTATGAGTCTCTACCCCTAATAGCATGTATCATTTTTGTTTTTTCAAATAATATCATTTGGTGGTAGAAATTATGTTTAATATTACTATAATGGAACTTATAGGTTCTCATCATTGTGGTGAACTGTTATAATCTTTCGATGTGAAAAGTACCCTTAAGACATTATCACATGCTAATTCATGGAGAATAACAATCATGGTGCGATAATAAATTTTATTAATATCAAAATACATGACTACAAGTAATCATAAAGAAAATATAAGTTGGTTATTGGGAAAAAACACTAATATTTATTGGTCCTAACAATGGCTTGGTTCCACTTGATGGCTATGCTCTGGCTAACCAGTGGTGTTGCCCAATGAGTGTCTTCAAATCCTCCCTCCAAACTTCTTTTGATGCCTTCTTTAAATCTATCAACAACCTAAACTCATACCCAAACATAAATAATAAAATTTCATTAAATGAAATGGTTATATCAGTAAAATGTTTTTTTATCATTTAAAACAAAGTGAGATACAACACCGTGGTCTTACGAACCCTTTACCGACCGTCGGATCAACATTATGATAAAACTCAAGGTACGGTTACACATTTCATTTTCTAAGACCAGTACATCAGCCCCATAATATACCACATATACAAAGAGTGTACTAATCACATTCTATGGTCTCACACCCCACCAATTATGTCTTAATACAATGTATCCACCTCTATATCGATGATCCTCACCCTTATCCACCCTATACTGCTTAACTACAGAGGCTACAACCAAGAAACTAGTGGTCAAAACCACCTCATGGACCCTGAATTATTTTCACAAAAACCCAATAGCCTCATCACTCAAGTGAGTGTCATCACCAACACCCTATGACCACACCTCGATGAACTCACGTCGCCACCATGAAAATGGTAAACATCATCTATATCATACCAAAAACCCTCCATCACCACCCATTCTCAGAGATCAACATCACCCATAATCATACAGGTTACACCCATCATATTTCCAAATAACCACATAAATAAACACATCTCATGATTCACTACTTTATAACAAATGACATCATGACCATAAAACTCTAGAACCACAAAACCAAACCATACTATGACTAACCCTTCATTTTTCACAATAGACTACCCTCAGGTATCTCTTACGAACAAAAAATTCCTAAGTGGGACCACTCCCAATTGCACATGTACAGCCCTACCCTCAACCATTTATTACATGATTTATGTAACATGTATAACATAATAAAAAACTAGGCACCACCTAACTGAAGTTAACAGGACTCCACTATTCATGAAACTTCATCCAATATGGCTTTAATCAGTATAAATTAGGTAATTTAATAAAATACCTGATTTAGGGAATAACTAACATAAAACATGGATTTAGTGAGAGAGAATAGAAATAAATACCCTAGGTAAGATATCCTTATGCTCAGTTACTCCCTACTTTAGACTGTTTGAATATCTAAAAACAATCTGTGAAGAACACACTCATAGAAAAAGAGGTGAATATGAGAATAATTTAGGGAATATCCATTTAATTCTAGTCAAAATTTACCTAATCCATCCCATTTATATATATGAATTAAAAATTTATAAAAAACTGGTAAAAAAACTCATCAAACTCATTTTCTGGGAAACACTATGAAAAACATTACGTATCACCCAAGAGAAGAACCTTTTGTTTGGAATACCTTATGTTCCAAAACTTTAACATTGTTTATACTACTTATAAACATTATGTATGTAAAACCTTAAATTTCATATTGCATCCCAACACTTAGAAATATTTATGATTTCAAATAATATTTTACGTATCAAAAACATCATGTAAGGAAACCTTACATATCATAGGGTACTTTAAACACTTTGAGAATTTTTTGAAAATTGGGGAACTATTAGAAAATGTGGATTATGTGCCTAGTGGAATAGAAGACCACCATTGGCTATATCTAATGGTTACCATGAGTGACCACTAATAGTGGTCCCTGACCCAAATTTAACAAAATTATCTTGTGACCCCCCCCCCCCACACCCTAACCCTCCCCAAACCCCTTACCTTAACATATAGAGTTGTAGTAGCTACCCTCTCCCCCATGCACCCTCACATCGATCATCATCACTATCGCACCTAGAGCCTCTGTCACTACCCTCCCCCTCATGCATGATAACCTCACCATGCCCAGAGTCGTCGCTACCACCTGTTCTATTCTCATCAACCCCACACCACTAACCCTTATCGCACCCCCTTACTAGGACACCACTATTTATCGTACTCCCTCTCTATCCTCTCCCTTGTCCTCACTGCGCCCCTTCCAGATCTGGCACTACCACCACCTTTGATCTTGATCACCATTGTCACCCCCTCTCTGCCACTACCCGCTATCTATCTATTGTCGCCCCCTCTGCTCACCGCCATCCTGAATGTGTATCACTATTAAAGGTAAACCCTATGATTCTTGATTCGTTTGAAACACCATCTATTTTAGGATTTTTATTTTGATAATAATCATATATATTCTATTTTTTCTAACCGAGTAGAGGAAACCTATTTGGGGGTGTAATTCAATGAGGTCAAGCCTGATAGGATTACAAGTTTATTATGATGAATCGTTAATGAATAATATTTAATCCATCATAAATAATAATTTTAAGGAATTTTTTATAGTGATAGAATAAAAATTTGTTATAAATAATTCTAGCATCATTGACATTTTTTATGAAATATAATTTTTTAAATTGTAATTTTTGACACACATGCATGCTCTATAGTGCATCAAAGTTTTTTTGTGACAAGACAATGTTACATCATTGAAAAAACAATTGATTCTGATCAAATAACTTTTTTGAATATTTGTTAAGGATTATGAAGTATAACTATGGTGATGACTAATTGTGAAGGTCAACATCCATCAAAATTATCATCATAGAAAAAATCATGTGGCTATTTGATAAGTTAAAAATGGTGGCAGATACATATGAAAAATAAAATATATTTTTTAAATACCCACTAAAAATAAGATCTTTAAAATAATAAGCCATACCAAATAGTTGAGTTAAAAAAATAAATATTAAATTTAATTGCACAAGTAGTGATATATATCAATACATTTCTAATATCCATTATAAAATAACATATTATAAAATATATAACTTGATTCTTCCCATAAAATTCCATTTATCTTCATTAAAAATATTTTTAAATTATTTTAAATAAGGATTTTGGGATCTAGATATCTATTTTAGGCCAATTTCTCACTCGCCATCAAGGTATTTTTCTAAAAATTTAATTTAGGTTCTTTGTCAATAATTTTTATTTATAAAATTATGAAATAATAATTTTTTTATTAAATTATTTATTTATTTATTTATTTTTATAATGTAATTTGTGTTATAGTTATATTTTTTATAAATTTAAGGTAAACAATATTATTAAAAATCATTAATTTTTATATAATCATTAAAATATATAAATATATATATATATTAAATTATTTATTGCTTCTGTATTTGATACATGATTTCCTACTCATTGAAATTAAATATTCAGCAATCATTTGACACTGACATATCAAAGATAGTCGAATAACATAATTTTATGTAGTCTAGTGTTTTGATAAATAAATTTATAAAATAACTATTGGTAATATATTAATATATATGTATGATTGTTTTTCCTTTTTTTAAATTTTATTGTCATCCATTGCTTTATAAGTGAAACTCTACAAAATATTTAGTAATGTATAAAAGAAGACTTTAAAAATAAATAGTATAAATAATTTAATATAACTTAAAATGTTATGGTCGTATCATTTGTAAATTGTTTTGTTGTTTGGGATGAGTATAAATTGAAGTCCACGTGAAATTGGTTGGTATTTATTGTAGGACCCCGGGACACCCTGAGAGGGGAGGGGTGAATCAGGGTGGCAACTTTTTCTTCTTAAAGTTGTGGATCTTGTTCCCACGTTGGTAGGAACTACTTAAACCTATATGATGGATATGATCAGCAATTAAACATTCACATGCAGAGACAGATGACACAGCTATTTTACTTGGTTCACCACTAAGGGCTACGTCCAAGGAGCATACGCTGACAGGTTGTCGGTCGTACCTAATCCACTATGCTTCACTAGCTGTAGATTACAAAGGTTCGGGTACAGTCACTCTGTCCCAGGCTCACTGCCTTTACAATTGTTCAGGGATAGCTCACTGCGTCCCTCGGGTCACTCCCGTTGACTCCCCCTGGCTCACTGCCGTTGGTGAAGTCCCACTCAGTTTATAGACGTGAAGGTCTCTTCAATAGGTGTGCATTGAAGTTCTTCGTCTCCTGTTCAGCATGAGACATTGCTTGCATCATGGTTCAGATTTGATGCTCCTTTTAGTTCAATCCTTCTTCTTTAGCGCAATGAATGAATGCACTAGATCCCCTTGTCTTCGTTTGCCTGAATCACAATCACTGATGTGATTGCTTACTTAATGAAGCTCAGCTTACTCGGCGTTGTCAGAATCAGTTCTCCATGTATGCATGAGATCATGCATGTATCATTTAGATTTCTTCTTCAATCTCGCTTTGCACCAATAGTATCAGGAAATTATTAGCTCTTGTGCAGCTCCAGAAAGGCGGGCGTGCTTCAACAGTGTCTGGGTCTCCTTTTCAAGCCCGGCGCGCAAGCCTCCCGGCGGCGCGCAAGTCTCAGGCGCGCAAGTCTAAACTGGCGCGCAAGTGTCACTGAAGCACCTGCGCGACACTGCCTTCTTGAACTTAATACTTGCGCGACACACTTCCTTTCTCCCCCAAATCTTCTAGGGCGCGCAACCCTCACTCGGCGCGCAACCCCTACTTGCGCGGCTGAACCACCTGCGCGACGAGAGCTCGAACAATCTCAAAGTCTTGAGCTCCGTCAGAAATGAGGAGGGGTGGTCCAGTATTTATAGGCAAACTGGACCCCCTGCGCGGCGGCGCGCAAGTCCCTCGATGGCGCGCAAGTCCCTCGACGGCGCGCAAGTCTTGCCTTCAATAAACTCTATCGTGCAACTCACTTGCGCGACCCAACCAACACTTGCGCGACCTTCTTTCCTTAGCCAAATTTTGATGTTCTGATCCTCAAAAACATATGGCGCGCAAGTCTTTTATCCTCCAAGAGCATGGCGCGCAAGTCCCTTTGCCAAAATCACTCTTCTTCATTTGTTGATTTTGAGGCCCTGAAATTTGGCAAACACTGGAAAACGGCGCCACCTTGTATCTGCTCTTTTTGTACCGCCTCCAGATCATCCATTCCTCTGTCGATGTTCTTGAATCAAACATAGATCGTTGACCACAACTCTTGAACTCGACATGTGACCATGGAATCTCCTTTGTCAACAAATTTGTATGTCGTTTGTTTGCTTTGTCGACAAGCACGATCACCTCAACAACACTTCTTCTTGGTGATCTGTATCCTTCAACAATTCTTTTGCTTTTATCACAAACTCCACCATTGTGATATGTATTCTTTGAAGGAATAGCTTTAGTACCATCATTTTCTATGACAGTGTGATGTGCATGGCCATTTCATAAGTCAACGCATTGGCACATTGCCTCCTTCATCAACCGTCATGATCAACTTCATGCAAACCATGTGATTCAATCCGTCAAGAAGTATCTAGCATGGTTCTCACGCAATCATGAGTAATTGCATGGTCTTCATCAAAACCCATTGTTCTCATGCAATAATGAGGAATAGCATGGTCCTCATCAAAGCCCATGGTCCTTATGCAATAAGGAGAAATTGCATGGTCTTCATCCGAAAACACCATCCTTCTTTAATCATCCTTGGATGGATTACTCCTCACATTATTCATTGTTGTAAACAATGTATCACCTTTGAAACATGTTCTTTGAACTTACGATCAGCACAACAATCGTCTGAATCACTACTCCTCTACTTCATCGGAGTACTTCATGATCTCCCTCATTGTGAGCTTTCATTCCTCCATTTTATTGGAGTACTTATTGATCTCTTTCATTTTGATATTCCATTGAAAACTATTGACAACAAATACAATCCTATACACAAAGTGGTTCCAACATTTATTTTAAACATATTTTATGATATGAAATTCTAAAAAATACATGCAATGTGAAGTCTTCTATACATTTTACTGCTTGTTGTGCAAATAGAAATATGGATAAGAGTTGTATTTATCTTCCAAATAGAATTTCTAGAGAATATTTTGAGGGAATTATGCAGTTTATTGATTTGACTAGAATATTTCAAAGTGACTATATTAGTTTTTTTTGTAGAAAAAATGAAAACAGATATCAATTCACATGAGATATCATGAGAGAGCACCTATTATCGAGTGGGTTTCTAAAAAATTATAAGAGTTGGGCTCATCATGGAGAAGAGTATATTTGTTTTCATCATACAGAAATAGGTTAGATGGATATTGATGTGAGGAAGACCAATCTGATGCATGAAATGCTTACTGAAATGGTATGTGGATTGGATCTTGAAGGCATTAACTTCCAGAATGTTGATTTCGATGAGATCAATCTACACTCTGGTGCATATCGTGATTCATTGAGTTTTTATGAATAACTTTATTATATACAAACTTAATTATATTATGGGTGTACTTATTATAGTAAATTGAGATTTATCATAGAGTTATTTCACTTGAAGACTTTAAATCAGTGGTCAGAAACATCGTTCGACATGCTTTTGGTGGTATTGAAAAAATTACTTCCTGCTAACACTAAGATTCATGGGCCATATTATCATGCTCTCTAGTTGACATATAACTTAGGTTTCACAGATGAGACCATAGATTCATGTGAAAACAATTGTGTTCTATTTATAAAGGAAACTATCTATTTGAATAATTGTACGGTCTGTGACTCTTTCAAGTGGAAAGATAACAAGGGAAATCAGACTCATCAAAGTCAGATTATGAAACAGGGGAAACTGATTATCATAAAGAAAATTCATTAATTTTCATTGAATATGAGGTTGAAAAATTATTTATATCATCTAATGTTTCTAAATTAATGACATAACATATAGAAATAAATAAGGAAAGTGTTATGCTAACCCACCTAAAAGACTCTCTTGCATGGAAGGATTTCGATCAGAGATGCCCTAACTTTTCTAAATATAGTCTTAATGTACTATTGGGGTTGGAAGTAGGTAGTTTAAATCCATTCAGTTCTATGGTTAGTGAAACTCATAGCATATGGACCATGTTGTTAGTTTCATATGATCTTCCTCCATGTATTTGTATGAAGCAACAAGTTCTATTAATTTATACTCTTATTGATGGACCTATAAGTTCTGGGTATAATATTGATGTTTACCTTCATCCATTGAATGATGATTTTTTGGGAGATAGTGTGATGACATACAACTATGAAATGAATAAAATGTTTATACTGCAAGTTACTTTATTGTGGACAATCAATGACTTCCCAAATTAGGAAAATTTATTAGGTTGGTGTGAGGAAGGGGAATTTTCTTTCCCTTACTACAATAAAATTAAAAAATTCTACAAGGATTAAGAATTGTAAGAAATGTGCATACATGGGTCATAGACATTTTCTTCCCCCTCATCATAAGTTCAGGAAGGATAAAGTGGAATTTGATGGTTCTACAGAATTCAACCCAGCACCAAAATCATGATATGAGTAGAAATATTATCACATATTGAGGAATAAAACATCCATAGGGTATATGAATTTTATAATTCTATGGATCATCCATTACTTAATATTCATGGTGCGGGAAGACAACACAATCACAATTGGAAGAAGAAAATTATTTTTTTTAATCTCCCTTACTGGAAAACTAACAAGATAAGGCATAATATGGATGTCATGAACATTGAAAAAAATATTTTTGATAATATATTGTGGACCATTTTAAGTGTTAGTAGAAAATCAAAGGGCCATGTCAATGAATGATGTGATTTAGAATAAATGGGTTTAATGAAATAATTGAATTTATAGTTGGGTGAGGTAAACAAATCATACATACCTATTGAACAGTATATAATGAGTAAAAAATAGAAAGAGACATTTATTTCCATTTTGAAGATGTTCAAGATTCCTGATGGTAACTCGTCTAATATTTCTAAGTGTGTAAATGTGATGAGTATGACATTTCAAGGTTTGAAAATTCATGACAATCACATTCTACTTCAGTAGTTGATTCTAATCAAAATACATGATTTTTTATTTCCTAATTTTGTTCAATTTTTTATTAAGATGAATATTTTTTTTAGATAAATTTGTTTAATAAATTAACGAATGGGTGATTTAAAAATATTGCAGGATAGAATTTTACTTATGATTTTTCACTTGGATAAACTATTTCAACCCTCATTTTTTATGTTATGGTTCACATTAGAGTGCACCTAACTGATGAAGTAATGGTTACTTGTCTTGTTCAATTCATGTGTATGTATCATATTGAGTAGTATCTAAATACATTGAAATAATTTGTACATAACAAATCTCATCTGGAGGTATCAATAGACAATGGTTATTTTATTGATGAGTGTAATACTTTTTGTAAAGAATATCTTATGGGTGTTGAAACAAAATTAGATAAGCCCTCTCATATTCATGATGGTCTGGTTATAGAAGGAATTATATTTGATATAGATAACATTGAGTGGGTACAAGATCATCGATATATATTTTTCAATACTCCATAATTCTCACCATTGATATAGTAATTGTCTTATCACTTTTATTTTTTAACTTTTACATGTTTTTTTGTATATATAATTTGATCATTTAAATAAGGTGATATCATTTGTAGGAAACACATTAATGTTCCAAAAAAAGAGATGTATCATTCAAGTGATTATCGAATTCAACAATCCCATTATACATCATTTCATGATTGGTTCAAGGATTTTCTATGTATAAATAGATTTTCATTATGATTGAAGTGTATTACTAATTTATTTCTACATAAATTTTTATTGAATTCTATGAAATATATAGGTACATAAACTATAGGAGTTTGGTGACCATACACTAACTGAATAATTTAACCAACTAGCTAAGGGTCCATTTATAATTAATTTTTTAAAAAAATCTTTAGATGCTAATGAATTTCAGTTTCATGTTAAATATTTTGATGAAAACTGCGAAATATAAAACAATGGAATTGGTTGTCCATCTATCAATTTTCGGTTATTAATATCTTCAATTGAAAGATATCATTGAATTTTTATACACGCATAGGTTGAAATAAATATTCTTAAAGTGTAATTAGGTTAATCCAAACTATGGAAGTAAATTTTATCAATATCATTTTACATTGGTGAACATTAACGGTATTTTATATAGATATAAATGAGTTATTAATGAACCTTTCATTTTGGAATCACAAGCAGAACAAGTTTTCTTCATCACTTTGCTATCTAATCTGAATTGGCAAGTTTATATGAAAATGTCAAAGCGAGGAGTGTTTTTAATTGAATGAGTTGAACCCCATAATATTTCATTTATTGTGAAATAGCTTTATCAACACACTATAGTTCAACATGAAGAATATATTCATTGGTTTAGAGATACTATTGAAAGATAAATGGTCAATTTTCATGTTTAATGAAAGGTATGATTATTTTCACGCTCTTTGGTTTAAAACATTCTTTTAATAGTTTAAATTTTTATTAATTGTTTAACTATTTTTTTATGTATTTGTTTTCAATTTCATTTATATACAGTCTACATGTATCTAAATACTAATTATTTTTATGACTGTAGACATTTCGAGGGAACAAGCACCAGATCCACATCATTTTGTAGAGCCATCTGCATCTACAAGTTGAGGTATATAAGAATATAAATGTGTTTTTATTTTTTTAATTTAGATTATAACATATATATGAACATATTTATAATTATGTGTGAAATTTTTTTCAATAGGATAATACTTGACTGCTTCCTCCTCTCATAGGAGAGGCCCTGGCCATGGTATTTCATCATAGAATTCTGACATGACCCTTGACGTATCATTTGATGAGACATTCCATCCTGTGGGAGTGGGTGCCTCTAAATTTATTGACTAGATAGATCATATCATACATGACCCACACATATTTTCATTAACTACACATAAATAGCATTCATTCCACCGTGATACATTAGATCATCTATGGAGGGAAGTCTAATTAAGAGGATCATTTTAGTTTCTTAACTATGTTTAAAAAATACCTACATTTGTGATAATTTTTTTCCTTAAGTAGAATAATCTGAGAGTGTTAACCAATGATTTTTGATAATTTTTTATGTCAAAATTTCATAAAATTTGGAAATATTATAAAGGTAGAGTCAAGAGGGAGCACTGGGTGCCCAGACATTCTGGAAAAAAGTATCAAGAGGCGTTCTCCCATATCAATGGTGTAACTTAGTTGCATATTGGTCCACTAAGAAAGTGTTGGTGAGCATATTTATTTTGGTTTACATATTTCAAATAATTTTTAGCATTTTACATGTTTGAAATTTGAATTGACTGAATGTAGGCGGTAGCAGTGTGTTATTCCAAGAATTGATAATTATAGAGACTACCTCGGGAGCTCGGGACTCATCACATGTCCCAGATTCAACATAATGTATCACAACTATAAATATAAACTATTTCCACACATCTATTGCCATAGTTTAAAAAAACTATGGTAGTAGGTTTATTTGAGGCCACGGTTTTATTGAAACCGTGGTTACTTCCCTGATTATTGGGCTTCTCCTCCCGATCGACTCACCTTTTCCATCGGGCTCCCCCGCTTGAACCCTCGCCTCCCTGACCTCTGCCTCATCGACCTCTGCCTCCCGGCCCTCTCCTCCCCTGCCTGACCTCCCCCTCCTGGCTCTCTTCTCCCCTCTCCGACCTCCACCTCTTGGCCATCCGACTGCTTCCCAGCGATCTCCTCCCCTCCCTGACCTTTGTTCCCAACCTCGACCTCCCGGCCTCCACCTCAATGTCCTGGCCTCCGCCTCCCTGCCCCCATCCCCTCTCAACCCCCTCACCTCCGGCAACATCCCCCCTCTCAGCTCCCTCTCCTCTGGCGACATCCTGAACTGATTCATTGTATCTAGGTTTGAATTTTCTTCTCATCCTTTCTTTTTTATTCTTTCTAAACTAAACATTTATTCTTATATCAACATCCTCAACAAGTTGACTACACAATTTCTCTTTCTCATTGTTTATTCTTACATCCATGTCCGATTAATTAGATCTAGTTTTGGATTTTATTCTCACATTGTTATTTCAATATCCTTTTCATATATTATTCTTTTGTTGGTAGGATAGTTAGGAAATTTTTTGTCTAGTCAGTGTTTTAACATAGTTTGGTGAGTATTTCTATACTTTGATGGTTTTGAAATTTTTTTGGTAAGTGTTCAAATATATGAGTTGAGGATTTTATGGATAGAGGTTTTTCAAGTGATGGGCTTGATGGTCAAGGTGAGGTTGAATTAAATTATATAAATGGTTAAAGGTAGGTGGTCATTATTTTCATTAATATTTTTTGATAAGGTGTTGTTAATACAGTTTTTCTAGTGGTTTAATTATTATATATGGGTTATGTTATTATAATATAGCCTATAAATTAGGGTCTTGTGATGGTAAAGGGTCTCGGCCATATTTAAATTCACTAAAAATTTCATAAATAAATTTAAGTAGTTCATTTGAATGAGGATATAATTGACTAAGTGATATTGGATAATTATTTTAGATCATGTGATTATTATTATTACTATTGTTTTTTTTTTGTTATGGTTTAGATGAAAAAATTTAGAGTATTGAATCAATTTCATTATAATGTGATCGAAGAGGTGATCTAAAATTAAACCCAAATCACACCTTTGTAGATGTGGTTTCCGGGAGATCCTTTATGTGTGATACAACTGAAGCATCATCTCAGATTTCTCCTTCTACATTTCAGCATAAGAGGAAATCATTCATTTCTTTTTTTGGGTAAGGAAATGAATTTTCCTACATTATATTTTCAGTACTATCTTGTCAGTAAGTTCATTAAATGACATCCTTTGAATAATTTTATCATGAGGTTTATTGAATCTATTAGATTTGGTTATTTTGATTAGGGGGTTCTTGATTCCCTACTTTTCCAGCTTCTTTCTTCCTCGAGAGAGGATTATTATAGATGTTGGTCTCATGGAAAGTGGTCCTTTATAGGATGTTGTGTTAAGATGATGCAATGGACTCTAGACTTTTAAAGGGATGTTGAACAACTTTTGTTTACCATTTTTATAGGATTTCAAAGTTTACATGTTCACCTTTTCAAGTCAAATTATTTTTCTATTATTGATAATCATACTGGCACACCTATTAATATAGATTCATCCACCTATAAGCTCTCAATATACTCTCTTTTAAGGATTCTCACATAGGTGAAGTTCTCCAAAACACTACTCTTAGTAATCTAGATTAAGAATGGGGTGAAGGGATTTTGGAAAAAGGTTTCTTATGAAAATATCATAGATTACTATATATCCTATTTAAAATTCAATCAAGATATTTTGTCTTGTAAGAAGGTGATCTCAAAAGAACCCACTTAACAACATCCAGTTAGGTAGAAGGAAATTTGGATTAGAAAAGGGAATCATGGCACTCCTGTTAGAGAATAGGACCCTTTTGTGGATGGGAAAAAGTAATCTCTTAAGATATCTTCTGAACAAGATATGGATAAGTACCTTGTTATTCATTCTAAACATAACCTGGATAAGAGACTTTAGATTGGGGTTTTTCTAGATTTTTTATTATTTTTAATAATGCTCAAACTAACTCTGAGGTGATGTTAAAAGGGGATGATGCCTCTAATATCTCAGGAGTTGGCCACCCCACTCATGAGGAGGATCTAGGGGGCATAGTTATTCTGGTGAATCTACTCATGACACACTTGAACATGCATGCCAAATTAAAGAATATTTTTTACACTTGGTGGATACTTTTAACAAACATCTGTCTTTATGTGGGATGGGGACTATAGTGGTATTAAAGATGAGTTTATCACACTGATTATGCTTCAATCACTAACTCTTCTAGAGGATATGAATTCTTGTTATATGTGTTGAACTTTTTATGTTTCTAATTTGAATGGAAGATTATTTACGTGATTTTACTTACTAATTTTGAGTGCTTATGAAATATGAAGTCTAAATTCAATAGTGTTCATCCTCTGTGGTTGAGGTTCACTTAATAGGTCCATTATGATCTTAATGGGTTTTTGATGATGCAATGTTAGTTGAAGGTTTCTCCTTGAAATAATGATGATGATTTTAAAGATATTTCTATATTCATTTAAGGATTAGATAATCGGTAGGTTGAGGATCAATTATTGGTATTTATGAAAATTTTGTAAGCAGTGTTGCTAATCATCCAAGATGACCATCAAGATGGGTTTTTTGATGATGTTATAGGTGTTTAAAATTGATTAATGGTTGCTTATGAAACATAAATAAATATCTTGAAATGGGTGTTACTTTAGGATGGAATTTAAATCTCTAGGGTGATACCAATTGGATGTGCTTCAACTGTAGAAAAAAATGAATCTTCTGAGGAGTGGCTGCTATAAATACTTATTATATTTTTCAAGATCCAAATATATTTTATGGTATTTATGGTTTTTTTATGTTGGTGAAATCATGTTTCACTTCATGTTTTCATCTGTACATTTTTACTATTATAACAAATTTTTGGGGGGTATGATTCGGTTTTCCAACTCTTACCTTGGGTTGTTTCTGATTATTATTATTAATATTACTATTATTATTATTATCATTATTGTGCCAAAAAAATTATCTTAGTCGTTTAGGTTATGATATGACATCTAAAAGTTCTAGGTTTCAAAACCTAGATCTTGTATTAATCCATGGATTATCAGGAGTGTTATGTTTTTCTTTGTTATAGGTGTGAATGTGGGAATAAGGTCTATGTGATTCCACATGTCTTGTATTGAATATCAGTGAAGTGAGGATGGCTAATTGAATAGTTGTTTAGGGAGATAAATTAGTGGTGATTTATTTGATGATGTGGGAAGTGTGGTCTTCACATGGATAGTGAGATAGGATATTGAGACATATTTAGGTTGTCATTCTACATCTCATATATATTTTAAATCATAATTTTTATATGCCTTAGGATCACAAAAAATAATTGAAACCTTTTAGGTAGAAATTTTGTCCATATCATTTTTGGTACATCGAACTACAAGTTATTATCCTTTCATGCTTGATCTATCTTACATACTAGGAGATCATGAATATTATTTATATTTAGACAATATGTCAATATTCTTCATCATTGTCTTCTCTTTATTTTTAATGTTAATCAATGTCTAGTAAGAAGCTATGTTCTATCATGACATAGAAATAACATATCCAAAATTACACTTTATAATATTTATTGGAAAAAAATAAATATTCAAAGAGAAATATATTAATATGAGAATCCAATCTGAGGTGAATATAGATTCTTTAATACCAATTGAGAATACAAAATATGGTATCCACCCTCTATTTATATTTGATGAGGACTAAATGGAATATGTTATACACTGAGAGGGGTGGAATCATTGTAGTTGTTCAATTTATCACTTTTCAATACCTTCTTTCTTTTACCTCATTTACTATTAGGTAACATTTCTATTGTTCTCTCTCTATCTATCTTGTTATTATTTCACTCAAAAAACACCTCTAAACACACACACACACAAGAGACGTGATTATTTATAAGGTTCACCTTTTAGAATAAAATTTTAACCATTGGAATGACTTGGATTCCATTTAGATGATATGATTGGCTTGTATCAACCCATGAGCAAAATTTGGTATGTTTAATCCTTTTTCCCATGTTTGGTGCGCTGTCTATGAAAACTCACAGTGGTAATTTATACTTATATAGCATTCTTGACATTATTTCATCGATGTTTTCAATTTTAATCCTTACCCCTTATTCTCTCATTTGAGACACCACGAGCATCTCCAAAGATTTTTTTTACTCATAGTTTTGCATAGTAGGCATACTAGTGTCTATATCCATCTCACCAAAAACAATAACCTTTAAAATAATAAGATTATGATGGAAAAAATATTGCATATTTTTTGGTTTTGATTCTCTCTAAAAAATCATTTCCCATGTAGAAATCATATTGGATTTGTCTAATTTTTTTACAATAAAAACACATAATATTTTGTGTCATTCTCCCATTTCTAAAAGCTTTATATTTAGGCTATTAAGATTATCCAAATTTCACTTTCCTTTAGATATTTTATTCCCATGTTGTAACACCCTATTATTTCATAATACGTTATCTCTTTAAAGTAATTCAATAGTTTTCACCACACGCAACATCGAGTTCGACCACACCACGACTTACCAAACTAGCCGTTTGAAAAGCGGTTATGAATAGTATTCACTACATTTGTAATTTTATATACTCCATATAATTTTAACATCCATATTATGTGTTTTTTAGACATAATATAAGAACAAACCCAATTTTTCAGATAAAAGAAGTGTTTTTCAAAAACAATGCAATTTTACCGCCTTTTAATGGAGAACCCTTTTTAAATCCAATGTTTGACACTTTTATATATTAAATTTGAAAAAATAAACTTATTATTTAGAATCGTGAAATAAAAATTTAGTGTAGATAAATTTTTGGTATTTTTCTGATAACTTTCATATTTTGATGAATAGTGAAAAATGTTAAATTTTAATTGAAAACAACTTTTTTAATCAAAATAATTTATATTGTTAAAATATAAATTTGAATGGTTTTGAAGTATAATTATATTATATTTTTATCATTTAATCCAATTTTGGTCATTGGAAGTAATTTTACATTTAAATTGGACATAAACACATATCAATCTTTTGATAGTTTTTACTTCTCAAAAAATCGATTTCTGGTTTTGACAACAGGAATTAATTTTTAATTAATTAATTAAATTTCTATGTTTTTAATTTGTTAAAATAAACATCATTTTTTAATTCATAATATAAAAATTATCTTAGGGTGAATTTTTGTTATTTTTCTGAAAACTTTCAATTTTTGATGAATAGTGAAAAATACTACATAATACATAAAAATAGACTTTTTCATTTAAATAATTATTTTTAATTAAAATTTTATCTTAAAATAGATACATAATACATATATTAGTACAATTTAAGTCTTTGTATTCATTTTTTAATAATATTATATATATATATATAATTTTGTTGAACCGTTTTAACGTATTTTTACCCACCTTCTAGGCACATTTACCCACCTTCTAGACACATTTGAAAATTTGCATAAAACATAATTTTACCGCTTCTGTGAATTGAATTTAAAAAATCCAAAAGACACGGTTTAAATTAGTAAGTAAAATGTGGTACAATAGGATGAAAATAATTTTTGGTGAATATTAACTTCTGAATTTTATTTACCACGGTTTAAAGTAAATAAGGTAATTAAAAGTAAAAATAATATTAAAATTACCCCAAAACATGTCCTAATTATATTATATAAGTTTATTTCAACCAAAATCAACATTAGGACAAAAATAATATCCTTTTGATCCATTTGGATTAGATTAGGACATTTATTATATTTTATTTAAAGAAGAGTTAAAAGTGTTAAATTTTAAGTTTAATAACTAATTTTTTTTAATATAGGGTTAAACATATGATAAATTAGACTATAAATATTAATTATAAAGATAAAAATATTTCTTAAATCATGTTATTTTATTTATAAATTTTATACATTAAATAATTAAAGTAATTTATGACACAATGATGAAGCGGTAATTACCTTATTAATGAAAGATTAAAATAATTGATATTATAAATATAAAAATAAATTTAAATTAATAATTTTGGTGTAATCCACGAATTTTATAGGTGAATATTACATTTTAGGGTTGATTTAATGTATTTTATTTTAAATAATAAACTTTTTATGACTTTCAGAAAAACAAAATACTAAATAGTGTCAAAATTGACATAAATGAGTTTTTAAAACAAATACTATATTATTAAATGATATAATATTTCTAAAAATATAAGGTTCAGACAAAGGAATTATATAATTATATATATGTCATTAATGAACCACTTGATATTCTCTTGGTATTTTATAGTAATTTTATTAACCATGTATTATAATAATACAAGAAGACATGGTAAAAGTTAAACTATTTAACTAAGGGTTAAATCTAAAATAAGAGGTTAATATGGTGACCTAAACTTGTCTAAAACCTATTGGTTAAGAGGATTTATAACCATCCCCACCTTATCCTAGAAATAAATTAATTTTGAGCTATTATAAACCGAAAATAATTTTATAATAAAATAACATTTCAAGTTTTTTTCTAAAGTGCCCCTCGCCTCTCTTATAAAAGGGTACTTACCCTTCTCTTAACATCACACCTCCAAAGCCATTTTTCTTGGCCAAAACCTGCTCAAATATCCTCCCAAATACCCTAAATTAAAACTAGATTCCTTAGTTTGATCATAAATCCAACCCAAGGATCCCTTTTGTTCAAATAAAAAGGAAGCACTCGAAGAATAGGTAATTATTTCATCACCTCTTTTAAAGTTCTTTTCTTCTTCCACTTCCTCTTTCTTTTTTATTTCCGTACTAAAATAATAAATAAAGTACCTTATACATACTGATATTTTATTATAAATATGTTAAAATCATTTTCATTATTCTATCCATCCTATGAATGAAAAATTCACCATATGTGCATACGTACGACTTACCTTCTCCACATCTTGGTGTAGTTTGTTATTCAACACTAAATTATTTGGATGGGTTTAATAATGAGTATAAGTAATTTAAATAATAAATACATCATGTTAATGATTATGTATATATAATATACCATCCAATTAAACACCATTTTACCATCGATATAATGATATTGTCGCTCGTGAGTACGTACGGATTACCGTCTCCACGACACGATGAGATTCATCTTCAACGATCACCATTCGAGAATTGTTATAAATATATATATTGATTAAGTATGAGATATATGGTATAATATTGATACTGGAATAATATATATTTATGTATATAAATATATGTCTTTTACTTACTTCCATACTATACGATAAGAAAACATAAACAACGTCCATGCGTACGTACGGACTACTGTATCCATGAACGGTGTTTCCATTTCATAAATCTATCTATTATAAATATTTATATTCTGAATATATATGATATATAAATCATTTTTTATATTTTTTAAGTATTTAAATCATGATCTAAGTGATACGATGAAGAATAACAAGCTAAAACATGTACGATAAAGAAAGCGATTACTACCCAAAATGTTACTTTAACATGGAAATTATTATTAAATGGGTAGTATAAAGTCATAAATGAATCATATATGATATAATAAATATTAATATGGTGCTGGTATAATTTAATAACATACTATGGTCATTGTATAGAAGTCTAAACATACCCTCGACTAAAGGAAAGTACAAGGTAAGGGTTAATTCCTCAATCTCATTATTATCTGAGATTGTTTATATGTAAGTTTTTACTGGGACATATTTATTATCCATGTACGTGTTTCATAAAAGAGTTCTAAAAAGGATTATTTTTAAGGGACACTTTAACTAAAACATCATTATAAATGGTTTTAAATATTTATTCCTTTAAATCATTCTCATTAATGTCCATATTTTCAAAATGGTTTTAAGGATTTATTTATATAGACATGAATGTTTTAAAATGATAATTCCTTTCAAAAGTTTCAAAGTGGTATGGGAAAATTTGATTCAAAAATATCTTTTAAATTCCTTCCTTTCTAAATTGTGTGACTTTTAAATGATTTCATGCAAAAGGGATATTTCTCTCAAAGTGTTTTAATGATCATTTTCAACTAAATCAATATTCTTTACTGGATATTATTCTTGATTGAGGTTGATTTATTATAAATCTTTCATATTTTATTGAATGATTTATGATATGTTTGACTATGGATGTGCTATTTTTATAACATTCGTGATTTTTGGTTAAAGTATTGACATTTCATATGCTAGTTTTAATACGAATGTTTATGTTATGTTTCACCCTTTTCATATAAAGAATGCATTGGACTTAGTAAGTGATGGGTGGGGACCGCTATAGCCCCTAGATGCATCGGTAGGTATCATGAGACAAATTAGTGCCTTGGAACAAGGTCTTGAAAAAAAATTATTTGTAGTCTTGGAACGAGTCCTTGACTATATGGTTATGATGCCCGGCATTATGCATTCCCTCATTATGAAATTAGTTGTTACATGTGATTATTCAACTAGTAGAATATTCATGTGCATGTTTATATAGTAATTTTTTATTTATTTTTTCCATATTATGCTTAGGTTTATGTTTAAAAGGTTGTTGTTTTTATTACACATCTTTCCTTAAAAGTTTATATCTTCTGCTAAATTATTTACCCTTACTAAGCATCTGATCTCACCCCTTTATTATGTTTTGTTTTCCCAGGATTCTAAGAAGTGTATTATGATTGATATGCAGGGTTAATCTAGGAGAATAATTGAATTCTCATAGTATTATCTATATTGTATTTTATGTTGGAAATTTTAATGTAATGTTCATGTATGTGATCTATTTTCCAAGACTGCTAAATTGATCGGTCCTTCGGGACTTGATTCCTTGTAATCATGCCAATGTATTAAAATAATGCATCGGATTCGGGATTCTGGGGTCAGGGCATTATAGTTGGTATCAAAGGAAGTTTATCACCAACCTTAGAAATAGATTTTGATAAACTCTGATTTTAAAATATTACCCTAAGATAGACTTTGAATATTAGTATAGAAGAACTTCCTAGAATTTTGGTAATGTAGAGATTTTATTCATTTTACAAGCAATGCATCCCTATCTGGATACGAGCAGGTAGAGGTGTCTATGGCACAAATGTATCTAGGGGTAAAACCCAAAAACACTACTTTGAGATAGACTCGAACAGGAACTGGTGCACGACAATGGGCCTTGCTACGCTTTTGGTTGCGACACTCCCGAGGGATATGCATAGGATAATTCAAATTTTCTTTACAAACCATTATAAAGGATTTGTGAGTAAATATGTCATCAAAGAAACTATTTTTATGATTATGATTCTAGATGTGTGAAAATATTAAATTAATGTTGAGAATTTTTCTAGTTTTTGGATTATAGATTATGGCATGAACTGTCTAGTGTATGTCACTACTTAGAAATGGTGCCCAGTAAAAGGAATGAGAACTCTAGAAATACGCATGATCCAAAGAGTAAGAAGGGTCATATCTTTCATGGTCTTAAGACAATATTTAGAATGGAAATAGTCTCCAATGTATTCTCATCACGTGAAGAAATAGTATCATGTATTAATAAAATAAGTAAAAAATTATTTGAGTCATATGGCTTTGAAGGGAAGACAAAGAAGAAGAAGATGGTAGAGAAAAAGATAGAAAAATGGAAGAAGGGAAAGAAGGATTTTCCCATATGTGATAACTGTGGAAAGAATTACCCTGGGAAGTGTTTGATGGGAATGGGAGTTTGTTATAAGTGTGGAGAAAAAGGACACCAAGTTTGTGATTTCAAGGGTAAGAAAAAAGGTTTCAAATGTAAAATGCTTCATCTTCAAGGAGTTGGGACACTACATTAATCAATGTCCCAATCATCAGAGTATACCCCAAATGATGTTATAGGATAATAATCAAGTTATGATACTACCACAAATGAAGAGGAATTATTAGTGTTCTTAAGTTGTTATTAAAGAATTGTGTCATTTGAGTATAAGTTATAATAATTATAAAGTATATAAGGATTGTACTGCAATATGTTTTCATTAAGGATTTGAGATTTTATGGTACCAAGTAAAGTGACACAGTTTCAAGTTAAACATTTTTGGAAAATATATGGTTGGGGGAAATATAAACCTTAATATGTTTCTAAAACTGAGATAATGATTTTGGAATAAGATATAATTTAGTTTGATAAAGTATAATGGATATTATTGACTACCTTGGAACTAATTAATTGTTTGTTTATTCCATTATTATTGGAGTTTACAATATTTTTGGATTTAAAGAGTATATCTGGTATTCTATAAGGAATAAGGGAGAATGAACGTATTCAATAAGGTTTTATGGTAATTTAGGGTGTTACCGTGTTTTAAGAGAATACATGATGAAGGTATTCACATGTTATTACATGGAAAAAGAGATCTTCATTGTGTTTACCTTCCTTATAAATTTTGGACTATGAGTTTGGAAAAAAGTATTTTGCATAAGTCTAAAGGTTGGAATGAATTAAGTTGGACATTGGATATTGTTGTTTAAGGTTAAAACATTTCTTAAAATTATTTTTGTATTGTTATAAAAAGTATAACCCGGAGGTCGGGCGACAACCTGTTGCGTCCGGCAAGGCCACGAGACTTGAACCCGCAACCAAAGGGCGACAAAGGTCCATCACCTACCGCTAGCCTACATGATGTCCTGATTTGTATAATTTAGTTTTTTTAAATGGTCTGATAGATTAATTATAAATTTATTATTTTTTTAACCCTATACAATTAGGATAAATTGAATATTTTTGAATTCTATTATCTTTTGAAGTGAAATATGAGTTTGTGGTAGAAGTTAGTTGAAGGATGGAACTCTACTTGTCAAGTAATTTTTTTCTCTATTATTCTATGAAGAAATTAATTCTTAAACTTTAGGGAAGGGATATTAAAACCAAAAGTGTGTTATCCTAATACCTTATTTTTTGTTGAACTGGTGATATTTAAATCATCATAGATTTATGGATTTGAGGCCCTCAATATTACATTTATTGTTCACTTTTTTGTGATTGATTACCTCAAGCACTCCCTATAAATATTTACATTCTTCCTCTAATTATGTGTCTCTAATTTCAACCAATGTTCTCCTATTTGAAATCCAAATTTGGTGGTGACTTTTTTATTTCCCTTTCCCTCTTATTAAGACTAAATTTTAGTAACCCTATTTCCAATGTGGGTTTTCCACAAAGGTGTTTTCTATTTTCAACCATTTATTTTTGAAGAACAATTTCTAATTACGAGGATGAAATTTATTGAAGTAGGGGAAAATTTAACACTCTAGGATTTTATAATACGTTATTTCTTTAAAGTAATTCAATAACTTGTGTCACACGCAACACTGAGTTTGAGTGCACCGCGACTTACCAAACTAGCCATTTAAAAAGTGGTTATGAATAGTATTCACTTCATTTCGAATTTTATATACTCCAAATAATTTTAACATCCATATTATGTGTTTTTATACATAATATAAAAACAAATACAATTTTTCAGATAAAAGAAGTGTTTTTCAAAAAAAATGCAATTTTACCGCCTGTTAATGGAGAACCCTTTTTAAATCCAATATTTGAAACTTTTATATATTCAATTTGAAAAAATAATCCTCTTCTTTATAATCGGGACATAAAAAGTTATTTTGGATAAATTATTGGTATTTTTCTAATAACTTTTATATTTTGATGAATATTGAAAAATACTAAATTTTAATTGAAAACAAATTTTTTAATCAAAATAGTTTATATTGTTAAATTATATATTTGAATGATTTTTAAGTATAATTAGATTATAATTTTATAATTTTTAATACAATTTTGGTCATTGAAGTAATTTTATATTTAAATTAGACATAAACACATATCAATCTTTTGATAGTTTTTACTTCTCAAAAACTCACTTTCTGGTTTTGACAACGGGAATTAATTTAAAATTAATTAATGCAACTTATATGTTTTGAATTTGGTAAAATATACATCATTTTTTAATTATAAATATAAAAATTATATTAGGGTTAATTTTTTGTATTTTTTTGAAAACTTTCATTTTTTGATGAATAGTGAAAAATACTGCATAGTACATAAAAACCAACTTTTTCATTTAAATTATTATTTTTAATTAAAATTTATCTTAAAATAGATAAATAATACATATATTAGTATAATGTAATTCATTGGAGTCATTTTATAATAATATTAGATATATAAAATTTTCTTGAACCATTTTAACGTATTTTTACCCACCTTCTAGCCACATTTACCCACCTTCTAGGCACATTTTAAAATTTGTATAAAACATAATTTTGCCACTTCTATGAATTGAATTTAAAAAAATCTGAAACACAAAGTTGACATCAGTTGGTAAAATGTGGTTCAATAGGATAAAAATAATTTTTGGTGAATAGTAACTTTTAAATTTTATTTAACACAGTTAAAAGTAGATAAGGTAATTAAAGGTAAAAATAATATTAAAATTATCCCAACACATGTCCTAATTCTATTGGGTAAGTATATTTCTACCAAAATCAACATTATGACAAAAATAATATCCGTTTGATTCATTTGGGTTATATTAGAACATTTATTATATTTTATTTAAAGAAGAGTTAAAAGTGTTAAATTATAAGTTTAATAACTAAACTATTTTTAATATAGGGTTACACATAAGATAAATTCTAATATAAATATTAATTAGAAAGATAAAAAGATTTCCTACATCATGTTATTTTATTTATAATTTTTAAACATTAAATAGTTAATGTTATTTATGACACAATGATGAAGCAGTAATTACCTTATTAATGAAAGATTAAAATAATTGATGTTATAAGTATCAAAATAAATGTAAATTGAGACTTTTTATGCCATAAAATAATTTTATAGGTTAATATGACATTTTAGGGTTGATTTAATGTATTTGGTTAGAATTAATCAACTTTTTATGACTTTTACAAAAAACAAATACTAAATAGTATCAAAATTGACATAAATGGGTTTTTAAAACAAATACTATATTATTAAATGATATAATATTCCTAAAAATATAATGTTCCACCAAAGGACTTATATAATGATATATATGTCATTAATTAACCACTTGTGGTTCACTTGGTATTTTATAGTATGTTTATTAACCATGTATTTTAATAATACAAGAAGACATGGTAAAAGTTAAATTATTTAACTAAGGGTTAAATATAAAAGATAAGGTTAATATGGTGACATAAACTTGTCTAAAACCTATTGATTGAGAATATTTAGACCCATAACCACATTATCCTTAAAATAAATCTATTTTCAGCCATTATAAACTGAAACTAATTTTATAATAAAATAATATTTTAATCTTTTCCTAAAGTGTCCCTCACCTATCTTACAAAAGGGTATTTCCCCTTATCTTAACTTCACACATCCAAATCCATTTGGATCAGCCAACAACTTATAAAATATCCTCCAAACTACCCTAAATTTAACCTATATTCCTTACTTTGATCAGAAATCCAACCTAAGAAACCCTTTTTTTTCAAATCAAAAGGAAGCACCCGAAGAAGAGGTAATTATTTCATCACCTCTTTTAAAGATATTTTCTTCTTCCACTTCATCTTTATTTATTATTTTCATAATAAAATAATAAATTCAGTACCTTATACATACTGAGATGTTATCATAAATATTTTAAAACCATATTCATTATTCTATCCATCCTATGAATGAAAAAGTCATCATACGTGTGTACGTACGGCTTACCGTCTCCACGTCGTGGTGTAGTTTGTTATTCAACACTACATTATTTGGATGGGTATAAGAATGAGTATAAGTAATTTAAATAATAAATATAAAATACTAATTATTATTTATATATAATATACCATCCAATTAAACAACTTTTTACCATCAATAGAATGATGTTGTCATTCGTGCGTATGTATGGCTTACCGTCTCCACTACACGATGAGATTCATCTTCAACGATCACCATTCAAGAATTTTTATAACTGTATATATATTGATTAAGTATGATATATATGAAATAATATTTATACTAGAATAATATATATTTATGTATATAAATATATTTCATTTACTTACTTCCATATTATACGATAAGAAAACAGAAATAATGTTCATGCGTACGTACGGACTACCGTCTCCATGAAAGGTATTTCCATTATATAAATCTATATATTATTAATATTTAAATTCTGAATATATATTATATATAAATCATGTTTTATATTCTATAAATATGTAAATCATTGTCTAAGTGATACGATCAAGAATAACAAGTTAAAACGCGTACGATAAAGAAAACGATTATTACCTGAAATGTTACTTTAATATGAAAATTATTATTAAATGGGTAGTATAAATTCATAAATGAATCATATATTATATCATAAATATTAATATGGTTCTGGTATAATTTAATAAAAAACTATGGTCATTATACAGGAGGCTAAACGTACACTCGACTAAAGGAAAGTAAAAGGTAAGGGTTAATTCATCGATCTCATTATTATCTGAGATTGTTTATATGTAAGTTTTTACTGGGAAATATTTATTATCCATGTCCATGTTTCATAAAAGAGTTTTCAAAAGGATTATTTTTAAGGGACACTTCAGCTAAAACATCATTTTAAATGGTTTAAATAATTATTCTTCTAAATTATTCTCATTAATGTCTATGTTTTCGAAATGGTTTTAAGGATTTATTTATATGGACATGAATGTTTTAAAATGATAATTCCATTCAAAAGTTTCAAAGTGTTATGGGACACTTTGATTAAAAAATATCTTTTAAATTATTCCTTTCTAAATTTTGTGACTTTTAAATTACTTCATGAAAAAGGGATATTTCTCTCAAAGCGTTTTACTAATAATTTTAAACTATGTAAACATCCTTTATTGGATATTATTCTTGATTGAGGTTGATTTATTATAAATATTCCATATTTTATTGAATGAGTTATGATATTTTTTACTATGCATGTTCTATTTTTATACCATTCATGGTTTATGGTTAAATTATTTACATTTAGTATTCTAGTTTTAATACGAATGTTTATGTTATATTTCACCCTTTTCATATGAGCAATGCATTGGACTTAGTAAGTGATGGGTGGGGCCCTCTATATCCCCTCGATGCATCAGTAGGTCTCATGAGACAAATTATTATCTTGGAACAAGGCCTTGAAAAAAAATTATTTGCAGTCTTGGAACGAGGCCTTGACTATGTGGTTATGATGACCGACATTATGCATTCCCCCGTTATGAAATTAGTTATTACATGTGATTATTCGACTAGTAGAATATCCATGTGCATGTTTATATGGTAATGTTTGATTTATTTTTTCTATATTATGTTTATGTTTATGTTTAAAAGGTTGTTGTTTTTATTACACATCTTTCCTTAAAATTTTATAGCTTCTGCTAAATTATTTACCCTTACTGAGCATCTGAGCCTACCCCTTTCTTATGTTTTGTTTTCCTAGGATTCCAAGAAGTGTATTATGATTAATATGAAGGGTTAATCTAGGGGAATAATGGAATTCTCAAAGGATTAACTATATTGTATTTTATGTTCGAAATTTTAATGTAATGTTAGTGTATGTAATCTATTTTCCAAGACTTCTAAACTAGTCAGTCCTTCAGGATTTGATTCCTTGTAATCATGCCAATGTATTAAAATAATGCACCAGCTCCGGGATTCTGGGGTCGTGATGTTACGCATGTTTTGGCATGAGGGGGGGCAGTGTGCAGGGGGTATTGGGGTGAAGGGGGTAGGGGGCGGTGTGTAGGGGGGTAGGGGTGTGGGGGTGCAGGGGGAGGGGCAGTGGGGGTGCAGGTGGGAGCAGTGGGGTGCAGGTGGTGGGAAGTGGGTGGTGAAGGTTGGGGGGAAATTGGGGTGAAGGGGAAGGGGGCAGTGTGCAGGGGGTGAAGGGGCAGGGGGAGTGTGCAGGGGGTGAAGGTTAGGGGAGATTTTGGGTGATGGGGGCAGTGTTCAGGGTGTATTGGGGGTGAAGGGGACAGGGGCAGGGAGGGGTGTGGGGGTGTAGGGGGAGGGGGTGTCCAGGGGGTGTTCGGGGGGAGAGCGGGTTTCCAGGGGGAGGGGTGTCCAGGAGGGGGATGAGGGGGTAGGGGGTAGGGGGAGGGGTTGTCTAGGAGGGGGTGGTGTAGGGGGGACTGATGCTGGGGGTGGTATTAGGGGGCTAGGGGGTAGTAGGGGTGTAGGTGGGGGTGGGGGGCTGGGGGCTAGGGGAGAGGCTAGGGGGAGTGGTGCAGGGTGCTGGAAATGTAATTTGGAAAGTGTTTTGTAAATTAACATAATAGGGAAAATGGAAGGGAATGAGAAATAGATTATGAATATGAGTTCCTTTATATTCTATTTTTTGATTATATGCTGACCATGCACAACTTGTTTTATATGATTTCATGTGGTAATTGAGATATATATTGGAAATAAATGCTAATAAGATAATATGGAATGGAAAAGATAATATGGAAGAATGGGGTATGCTTCCTAGATGTGTTATTTCTATTATTTATGCATGTACTAATGCAATTATTATTGATATTATGATGAACAATGTGGGTGTTTGTGGATGTTTTGTGTTGACATTACCACCATAAATTATCAGTCTAATAGGAGTGAATAAATGATGATATTGTGGTAATAATAGAAAGGAATTATAGATACTACAATGGTAATGTATTCATGTATCATTTATCATCATTGATCACATATATATATATATATATAAGAAGTCATTATATCTCATTTCTTTTCACACTATTTCCTTATAGGTGGTTTCTTATGCGTGCAAGCAGAAAAAAAAAAAGGAAGATTTGAGTTGTTTTCATCAAAATCAGTGCGCCTTTAGGTTGAGGTAAGCTCCCCCTTCCTAACCCTTTAATTTGAATTTTATAATTGCTTGAGTATTTTAAAAACTTGTTTTCATTATTATATAATGTGTATATTCTATGAAAATTGGTTGTGGCTATTTGAAATGAACTTTTCACCTATTTTACATGATTTCTCTAAGCCTTCAATGTGGACTAGTAGAAAGTTTCAGCCAACTCAATAGTAGAAAATGAAATTTCCTTCACTTTAGAGATGATAGTGCCCTCATTTTGAGAAAACATGAATCGAGCATTCTCAAAAAATCTAAAACTTAAAGAAAATATTTGTTTTCAATTCATCAAACACAAACAACTGGCCTTGAAAACTTGACACTGTCTTCAGGGGGAGGGGTGCAGGGGGTACAAGGGGGGTCCAAGGGGTGTGCAGGGGGTGGTGGGTTTTTTGTAAGGGGTGGGGTAGGGTGCAGGGGGTGTACATGGGGGGTTCAGTGTGCAGGGGGTGGGTAGGGGGGTGGGCAGGGGTTGTGTTTAGGAGGGTGGGGTGGGAAGGGGGTGTGCAGGGTGAGGGGTAGGGGGTGTGTTGGGGGGAGGGGGTAGGGGGTTCAGGGGGTGCAGGGGGTGAAGGGGGTGCAGGGGGTGTGCTGGGGGTGTGCTGGGTTTTTTGCAAGGGGTGGGGTAGGGTGCATGGGGGGTGTGCAGTGTGTAGGGTGGTGAGAAGGGGGTGTGTGCATGGGGTGGGGTGGGTAGGGATGCTAGGGGAGGGGAAGGGGGTGTGCTGTGGGGAGGGGCATGGGGTGCAAGGGGTGCAGGGGGTCCAAGGGGTGGGCAGGAGGTGTGATGGGTTCTTTTGAAAGGGGAAAGGGTAGGGTGTAGGGGGTGTGCTGGGGGGAGGGGAGGGGGTGCAAGGGGTATGGGGAGGGTGCAGGGGGGAGGGGGCAAGGGGAAGGGGGTGTCTGGGAGGGGGTGAAAAGGGGAATGGGTGTGCAGGGGGTGTTCAAGGGGGGTGTCTAGGGGTGTAAGGTTGACTTAATGAACTGAATGAGTTAAATAGAACCAAACATGGTTAACTTGGCACATGAGAGGTAATGCCTCATGTAGTGAATTATGTTACGATTATGCCTCCTTTCTAAAGTTTAATTGGATGTCATGACACTAGATATCAACTCAGGATCCACACAATTGCGCCAAACGGTTTGGTAAGTCTTCCACCATATTGGATTCATGAATAGGTATTAAGTGATATGACTTTGAGATCCAATCCATAATCCCCCATAATTAATCCTATGTTCAAACCATTATTAGTAACCCTATGAAAAAATTGATAGTTATTTTCTCCAATTTCCACATAGATATAGGTTAGGTTTGCACCATGTAGGGGGTGTTAAAGGGGGCTTTCCAGGGGGTGTTTGGGGGGTGTTGTCCAGGTGGGGGGGCTGTCCAGGAGGGGGTGTCCAGGTGGGAGGGGTGTCTTGGAAGGGGGGTCGGGGGCTTTGCAGGGGGGCTACTATAGGGGTGGGGGTGCAAGGGGGATATTCAGGGGGGTGGGCTACTGCAAGGGGGTGTTCAGGGGGGTGTTCAGGGGGGTGGGCCACTGTAGGGGGTGTTCAAGGGGGGCAAGGGGTTGTCCAGGGGGTGCAAGGGGGTGTTCGAGAGGGGGGTGAAAGGGGTCATGGGTGTGTTGGGGATGTCCAGGAGGTATGGGTGTTCAGGAGGGGGTCGGGGCATGGGGGAGCAGGGGTCTGTTCAAGGGGGTGCACGGGGGTTGTCCAGAGGGGTGGAAGGGGGATGTCTAGGGGGGACATGGGGGTGCAGGGGGGTGTTCAAGGGGGTGCAAGGGGCTATCTAGGGGGTGCAAGGGGGTTATCCAGGGGGCATGGGGGTGCAGGGGGGTTATCCAAGGGGTGCAAGGGGGCTGTCCAGGGGGGCATGGGGGTGGAGGGGGTGTTCAAGGGGTTGCAAGGGGGCTGTCTAGGGGGTGCAAGGGGGTTGTCCAGGGGGCATGGGGGTGCAAGGGGGTTGTCTGGGGGGTGCAAGGGAGATGTCCAGGGGGCATGGGGGTGCAGGGGGTGTTCAAGGGGGTGAAAGGGGCTATCCAGGGGGGGTATGGGGTGAAGGGGTGTCCAAGGGGGCTGCCGAGGGGGCATGGGGGTGAAGGGGGGTGTTCAAGGGGGTGCAGGGGGGTTTTCAAGGGGGTGCAAGGGGGTTGTCCAGGGGCTACAGGGGGCTGTATAGGGGGGTTCAAGGGGGTGCAAGGGGGTTGTTCAGGGTGGTGCAAGGGGGCTATCCAGGGGGTGCAAGGGGGTGTAAGGGGGTTGTCTAGGGGGTGAAAGGGGGTGAAAGGGGGCTGTCCAAGGGGGTGCAAGAGAGATATCCAGGGGTGTAGGGGGTGTTCAAGGGGGTGCAAGGGGGTGAAAGGAGGTTGTCTAGGGGTGTAAAGGGGGGTTTTCCAGGTGGGAATTGGGGTGCATGGGGTGTTAAAGGGGTGCAAGTGGGGGTATGGGGGTGCAGGGGGGACTGAATTTATTTTTTTTATACCATATAAATAATATCTCCAGGGTTTTAACCGTGGAAATAGGCCCCTATGACCATAGTTAAAATGGTGGAAATAGGCCCCTACTGCCATAGTTAAAACTATGGCAGTAGGTATTACCTACTGCCACGGCGATAGAGGTCACGGATTTCCGAAATTGTGGTCATAGGCTATCACCACGGTTTTTGGGTCTACGACCAAGGTTTCAAACCGTGGTCGTAGGTGAATTTTCTAGTTGTGTATTTATAATTTACTTTTAAAATTTATTATTTAATATGGTTTTATATTCTGTATTTATATCTTATTGGTATACTGTTATTAAAGAAAGGTTCACCAACTAATAAAATTTTGATGTGGAAGATGACTTGTGATCGAAATGATCTCAAGGTTACATCTAATATAGTAAGTTCTTGTACTAATTATCAATATATACATAAATTTTTATATAAATATTTATATATATATATATTATAGATGATCAATTTGAGTTTTAGTTAGTACAGTTTTCAGTGGACCAGCGACAACTTTCCATGCAGATAGATGAGATATTTTATCGTGTTATTGGTCGTGATGGATATGACTACATCTTTACATATGGAACGGGGATTCCCTATTCTATAGTTTCACATGCTAAGTTTGTGGATCATATTTTTATTGGGATGAAATAGCAGGTGATATATTTTTAGTCATGGATACGTGCTTCTGAATAGGTAAATGCACAGTTGTTAGTTGTGGTCAGAGCACTATGAGAGTATATGCATCAGAGTGATAGTGCAGGGGATCCTATGAAACAGTTTTACACTAAATGTTTTTATTTATTTTTTACTAAAATCATTATTATTATCTTTATAACTTTGATTTTTTGTAGTCCCCTTACACACCAGATGCAGGTAGTAGCCATGGTTCTACATGAAGAATCAAATTCATGTGGTGGTTTCATTTTATCTTTCTAGTTTATTGTTCAAATTGACTATATCATTTTGTTTTTTTGTTTTTTTTTTTTAGTAAATACACAAATCACATTTACATTTTCATTAAAATTAAATTTGACCATGTATTGATTAAAATCCAACTAAATACAATCATATTGATGAGAAAACTTAGTAAAATAATAAATAAGTTATTTTTATCTTTAAATTTCAACCGCACGTCACCTATGGAATATCCAAAAAGTTAGAAATTGTAGAACTTCCATTACATTGTGAACCTAGCTTTGTAATCAAGAGAAGATTCCTACTTTTCAAGGAACCTACATTCACCCAAGGACCCATGTGTCTGGTTTTGGTGAAGGCATCCCGATGCACCCAACATCCCACTATAACCACAACACTCTTGAACTTCGCTAGAATTAACATCGCTTATTCATTTAAGGTTCCAATTCATGTGGAAAAGTAGACTAAAATTGAAATATTTGTCCATTATACTAGGATATTAGTGTAGGTTGATCTCAATGATACTATTATTGATATGGAAATACTCTCCCTTCTTGATGATGAGATAAATTTAATAATTGAGTATGAGAAACATCCTTTATTCTTTATAGAGTGTTGTTTTTTGGTCATTGAAAGATTAACTTTGATAGAATTATAATCTATTGGAATTGTGGTCTGAAAGTAAATCTTCATAAGGATTATTTTCATAAGGGGAAGAATGCTAGGTTTTTCTCTGCTAAGGATATTGTGGTGATTGCTAGTGAAGGTGTCAACCTATGGATGAGTGATAATAATTGTTTAATTATATCAGATATAGGTCTTCAAGAATAGGTGTTGTACCTAGATTGTATTATACCTACTAAAGGACTTGATATTTGATGTATTGAAGAGGAAAATAAAATTTTGGATGTAGGTAAGTAGGGAATTAGAGTTTCCTATCAACGAAAGGTTCAGGGTTCGAATTCATCAGATCTTCAGCAGATGCATTCAAGTATTAATGTTTCAGGGTTGCAACAACCTAGAATTGAGATTAGTGGGGATATAACTATTCATGGATAGAATAACCTCTTATTTTTAGGGACTTATTGTGGTCATTTTGTGTAAAAAGATTAGAGGGTTTTTGGTTTTCAAGTGTAGAGTCATCTTGGATGGAAGCATTATACTATGCTTATGCAGTCTAGAAAGCATCAATCCTACTTTGGTAATTGACCTTACTATGAGGAGAACTGATATTTTGGAGCATGTGATGGGTCAATTAAATTATGTTGGGGCCTTTTCTTTCAATTAATCTACTCAAGGCTTGTCACTTACTAGACTTAGGATAATATGGAGTCTAATTTTTTAATAGTTAATAAAATTAAGGATTCTAATAAGTTAGTGACACCTGAATGTATTCAAGATGAGGCTCAACCATATATTCTTGACAATAGGGAAATTAACCTTCAATTATAGGTTGTATTTGAGGATCCTGCTACTCTAAACACTTAATAGTCTTTAGATGATGATAATGTTAATCTATAGATAATTTTTCCTTAGATACACTATAATTACCCAAGAGGAATAAATTTAATAGGTTGTATTATTATCATATATGTGTATTATGTCAAAATTTGAAGCAATTTGAAAACATAATTTGGATGAATAATTTTTTTCACTGGATTTTTTTTTGGGGTGACTGATTATGTATCTACATTTTTCTATCCTATTTACTAAAATTTTTTGGGTTTTTCTTTACCTATTGGTCATAAAACATAGTGATGGGATTCATCCTAGTTCGGATATTGGTAAATTGGTGTCACTACTAGTTTTAGGCTAGATAATTTTTTGTGGTTGTCTAATCTATTTTATTTAGAAGCTTTTCAAGATGAATGGGGTTTGATTTTAGTTCATCTAATATGTGTTGTGCATGGATGATCTTACTGAGTCTCCTTGAGAATATTCTAGGGGTGAATGTAGTTGTACGGGCTTGCATAATTGAAATATTTATGTTTTCATGGTCATTAGAAGTTTGGTGTGTTGGGGTTCGTAATATACTTAACTATATTGAAATTATATTATTCTCATGATTATGGAAAGCATGTGGGTTCACACAATATTTTTAAGGGATATTCCACATGTTTTAGGCTGGTTAAGTTTTATTAAATTATGTTGACTGTTGATGGGTGAAAGATTCTGTAATTTTTTGGATTTAGTGTTTCCTATGGTAGGTTACAACCTATAACAAGGGTTTTTTTCCCTATAGTGGTGGATTTATCAGACCTATTGGTGGAACAACTCTAATATGGGATATAACCATTTTTAAGATGTTCTAGTTGAAATATTTTGGTTATTTCAATTAGATAGTTTTTTATAATGGGTGAAATATGTTTTTCTACAATTTTAATATCTTATCCATGCATTATCAAATCTAATATGAATGATCCTTTTGATTTTATCTTTAATAAAATATTTATGAAATGTATGTTCATCATAATTTATTTTCAAAGGGTAATCATATAAAAATAATCAATCGGTTCCTCTGTATAACTATAATGTGTTAATGTGAATTAATCATAATAATGCATCAATGTATGGAATTAATAAAACAAAATAGTCAACAAAAAAACATCTCCCAAAATCCAATCATTGAACCTTATTTTTTTAACCACATAAACATCCCAATTTCTAACAACAACACTTTTATCAATATTAATAATTGTATAACTACCATTATATAACAACCACTATCCAAATGCATCTAAAGATTGAGAAATTTTCCAATTTTAAGTGTCGCATAATAAAATTGTAAATAAATAAACCCATGTAGTACAGATTCGATGCCTTACTTTATTACATTGGCATAGATACAAGATTCAAATCCCAAAGGACTGATCAGTTTAGTATACTTGAAGAACTAGATGCATACATGGAACCCTTATTACATTGGTAATTAAACATAAAACATAATAAAGGAAACTAATTTGAATCATTGAACTCATTCAAACATTTTATCTTCTTAACCTGGGTAAAATAGAACAAATAAAAGGGTGATCTCAAATGCTTATTAAGGTTAAGTGTATATCGGAAACTATGAGTAAATATGGCATAAACAATATAGAAAGGTAAATTACTAAAACACATGCCATTTAAATAATCACATGAGCTAGGTAAATTAACCGTGGATATTCCACTAGTCTAATAATCACATAGAAATCAATAACTAATCTCATGATAATAGAATGCATAATTCTAGACATTTGAAACATATCGTTGAGGCCTTGACCAAGAAATCTAAAAATAAATAGGTAAGGCCTCAGCCAAATCCATAACTATTTTGTATCATGAGACCCACCAATTCATAAAGTAGCTATAGAGGTCCCCTCCCATCACTTACTAAGTCCAATGATTTCCTCATATGAATGGGGTGAAACACAAACAACATAAACATTCGTGTTAAAAAACAATAATACAAAATGTGAATAATTTAACCATAAACCATGGATGGTACCAAAATAGCATATCTACAGTCAAAATTATCATAAAAAATTCAATAAAATTTGGTATATGATATCATAAGAGATCAAACTCAATTAATCATAAGATTCAATAAAGGGTGTTGACATAGATGAAAATACTCTAAAAAATTCATAAAAAATTTATTGTGTAAAAACTCTTGTTAAACCCATATGAAAACTATTTTCATATAAAAATACCCTTTTCTTTTAAAAATAACCATTTTCAATACCAAATATCACAAAAATAAGGGAATACGGTTTTTCATTTTAGAAAATTTATAATATTTCAAAGGAAGCTAAAAATTAAACACGATGGTGAGAAAGTCAATGTCGTTATGTATGTTAAAAAACAGAAAATTCATTTTGTCATTTGTAAAAATGTTCCATATAAAACACATAAAAATATTCCTTTTGAAAACCATTTAATGAAATTAAAAATAGAAATAAAATGTCTTTCATAATCCTTTTATATCCATATAAATAAATATGTAAAATAAAATCAAGAATATTGACATAGAGAAAAAGATTTGATAATTAAATCTTTAAACATTTACGGTGTCCCATACCACTTTGTACATTTAAATCATAATCCCCATGAAATAATAAAATTTAACATAACATTAATAAATAAATTAAATACATGATAATTCAAAGGTTATATGTATACACCTCATAAAATAAGGTGGGTGTATAACATCAAACTATGCCTCAATGAAAGGAGATTGAGACGAAGTACCTTACCTTACACTTCTTTTAGTCAGATATGATTTAACCTAATATATAATGGTTTTAATCATGTTATTAAATTATATAAAAACATTATTCATAAATATTATGTCATATATGATCTTCTTATATTATTTTATCACCTGTTTGTTGATAATATTTTGTTATTACCCTTGTTTAGAGTGTTAACAACTTCATTTTATTAAGCATGTTTTTGCATGTAAGTCGTGTTTCTTAAGAATGGGATATATTTAGTTCATCTCAAGAATGATATTAATTTCATAGATTTCATATTTATTCATTATATAAATATTTATAATCATTATTTAATGGTTAACATGGAAAATGAATCACGTCACGTCATGGAGATGGTAGGTTGTACGTACGCATGAGTGACGGTATCATTCCCTTGATGGTGAAATGGTAAGGAAGTGGATAGTATATTAATTTTTAAAGAAATAGTATCATGACATAATTATCATATATATACATTATTTCAATTATTATACCCATTCGAGTAATGCGGTGATGAAAAATAGATTACACCATGATGTGGAGATGATAAGTTGTACGTACGCATGCACGGTGTTTGCATTTTTCATAGGATGAATAAAACATGAAATATGGTTGTCCCTATCATAACCCGACCCAATCCGGGGCTCGATCTACAAATAACCCAAGATCTCATTTTTAGTCTAGGTGTGGTGATAAGTGTTGAATGCATGGCTAACATGTTGAGGCATTTTCCTAAGTACATGTACGCAAACACAAATCCATCTCGGTGCAGAAGTGTAGAGGGAAAGATTAAAAGATAAAACATAGCTAGAAAGTAAACCAAGCATGAATAACCTCTAAGGTGTAAAAGAGTACAAAAATTCAAACTAAAAATTAAAGGTGGAAATACATTTCTAAATAGAAATATGTCCCAACCTGAAAAAAATGTAAAAGTAAACTGCTAAGAGAGCCCACTCCTGAATCATAAGATGTGACCACCGTATGTGGTCCAAAGTAAGAGGTGTCCCTAAGATACTCTGAAGTCACTATCAACTTTTACTTCATCTTCATAAGACATGACATGTGTGATAAAAGCACATATAGGGGTAAGTATATACATTCCCAGTAGGTTGCCCCGAAAGCTGAAGGGGGAGTAGTAACAGATACAACAATAGAAAGACAATAGATGAAAGATATAGTCAAAGAGAATATCTCTACCCAAACCAAGAATATAATTAACCCCATCCAAACACAAGAGGATCAACATAGTGATTAGTTGAACTACAAGTCGAGTATCTACCACCTATAGTAGGAGAGTATACTCATCCAACCATGAGAATCTAAACACGAAAATCACATGGAATACCCCACTTGTATTCGCCTCTTCTAGAAGGAGAGTAACCAAATCCAAGGGTATGGATATAGAATTATGTGTGTGTGTGTGTGTTTATATATATATATATTCTCAGTCAAAGAATACAAAATGATAGAGTAGGGGTATGTCCATATCACAGCTCAGTCCAAGAAGAAGAGTATCCAACGGTTCTAAAAGTCCATCACTGATGTCCATCATCTCACGCGTCTACCCAGAAGTAACTGTAAAAGTCAAAATACAACTCTTCATTATGCCACACAGTCAAGTGGGAATAGTCTCGAAGTAGAGGACCCAAACCCTAGTACATCAGGGCTTCCACTCTGGAATCCATCGAGGACCGAATACCCAGCTCTACTGGAATGTACCACTCATTAATCATGAAGGACTCCATTTCCCATATCTACTAGAGGGTCAACTTGGTAGTCATTGAGTACTCCACTACATATATCTACTGGAAGGTCAAATCGATAGTCATCAACGACTCCACTGCCTATCTCTACTGAAGGGTCAACTCAGTATTCATTAAGGACTCCATTGGCCAGATCTATTAGAGGGTCAACTTGGTAGTCATCGAGAACTCCACTTCCCAGATCTACTAGAGGGTCAACTCAGTATTCATTGATGACTCCATTTCCCAACTCTACTAGAGGTTCAACTCGGTATTCATTGAGGAATCCACTGCATAGATATTTTGGAGGGTCAAATTTGTAATCATTGAGGACTCCATTTTCCAGATCTACTAGAGGGTCAACTCAGTAGTCGTTGAGGACTTTATTTCCCAATTATACTATAGGTTCAAGTTGGTATCCTTTGGTGATCATGCACGGTTACTACCATCAACGAGTGTTTCCTAACCAAGATTATTGCCCAGAACATTCCACATCTATGTTCAAACTAAGGAGATATGAGAGCTTAAAGTTTTCTCAAAATATTTCAAGAAGTGCATTGCGGGTAAGGGGACCCACACAGTGTGTGGTCCTACTCCACCACCTAGTCGTGTCCCTGGGGGTACATGGCTCCCAAGCCATGTAGTAGTACACGCTGTGAAGGTGGACTACAAGGTATGTCTAGACTAACTGGGACCAGTCTGTGTCTGTGTACATGACCTCATGTCTATGTAATTCGATACACGGTGTATGGATTCACACGGGATTTTTCCCGTGTGCTCAAGTTTTGTCCATGTACTTTGGTACACATCCATGTGCCTGACCGTGTACTCCTACACGGATTCATGTCTCTATGACCCATAACATTGCTCTTCCAACTAGGTATGAGGTATACGACACGTATGAGGACTACACGCCGTGTCATTCTTAAGTTTTTCCAAAACCCTAGCCACCACACCTATGGGGTTACACACCATGTTTTCGTCATTGTACATGGTGTATAGTCAGGTTTTTTACAGAATTTCATATCTAATTCCCGCACCACGATTCAAGTCATTCCAATTTAGATCCCACCTTGAATCTACCCAAGATGATTGCATATAGTCGTGATTTGTGGTATCCAGTTTTCATTCACCGGAAATTGAATCCCATCACCCATGAGAGTTTATGTTGTGCATTCTACACACCTCTTCACCTTCCACCACTATGGATTTGATCTATGTTTTTCAAAATGATCACCCAAACCTCACAACCATTCCATATCTATCCTTGTTACACCAATTTATGACTCACTTGTCAATCTGTCATGGTTCTGGGGGTCCGATCGGGCTCAGTACTGCTTGGTAATGTCGAACTGGGACCGCAGGGTCCTACTAGTGAAGAAAGTGAAGAAAATTTGTTAGGAAGGAACCATAACAAAGGTTTAACCATCATTGGACAATGGTTATTGGAAAATGATCAATAATGGTGATTTGAGGGTTAAAAATCAATTTAAACCTAGTACATAGGTGTGTTCTTAGGCTGTAATTAGTGCAGATCAATAGAAGGGTTTGATTTTCTCAATCAGTTTAATCAACAAGGGTATAAACCACAAATTGATGAGCTCTATCTGGATATTGGATATTTATTTGTTGAATAAAAAACTCACCAATGATTGAAGGAATTTATTACATTCACTACATCTCGATCTTCTCTAATTCGGTGTTTCATCGTCGTCTGAAGTGATTTTCCAACAAAGGATGAAGGAGGAAATCTGGAATTCTACAAGGGTTTATACAACTAACCCTGAAGAATTCTGTATGTAAGTATTCTTGTAGAACATTTCACTACATTAAATAATTATTTATTTATTTATTTATTTATTTCACTAAACATACCACGGATAAGAGAAGAGTCTGAACACCCCGCATCGACCCATTTTATATCATGCCTAGGATAAAAAAACATGTTACGGTCTCAATTGTGGGATTGGATTTATAATATTTGGTTCCATTTAATATTTATCTTGTTTTATTTAAAAAATTCATGTTCCTAATATAAAATATATTTAATATTTTTATAAAATTAATTTCAGGCACACCAAACCTTGGAATTTCACGGCGTCTCAGCATCCAGCTATCAGAATATATATAGAAATATTTCAAAGTATTAAAAGGAAAAAATCGGGTCTCTACAGTCCCATAATCATAATAAAATATCAGAATATATATGGTACTCTATTTATTACTTTATCATGGAAAAAATAATGAATATAAAGTGAAAGAGGAAATGAACTTAGATGAGTTGGTAAAAATGATTACCTCTTCTTTAGTGGACTTCCTTTAGATCTTTTCATAAGGGATCTAGGGTTGGTCTTTTTAGAAGACCAGGACCTAAATAACTTGCATAATGATGTTGGGAGATGAAATGGGAAGGGTTTGGTTGAGCTATAAGACTCATGGTGTTGTAAATAAGTGAGGGAGGAGGTATCGTTTTATAATTAAGGTGAGGGGTATTTTTGGAAACTCACAAAATATTAAATTAGTATAAATTAATTTTCAATTACAAATAAATGAAAAGTAATTTATTTAGAAGATAATATGATTATGTGTCTAAATACTCTCATCCAATAATTTTTAGATAATTTTAGGTCACATTCTTACCCTTATCTTTTGGTTTTAACCCTTATTTAAACTCTTTAACTCTTACCGTGACAACTTAGATTTTTAATCCTTAAGGGTTAATATAGTTACTATAAAATGAAAAAAGAATCATAAATGGATCATTGATTAAATTTTTAACTTTATCCCAATCTGTTGGATGAATTTTATATTTTTATAATTTTATATCATTTAATTAAATATTATTTATTTTAAAATATCATTAATATTAATTTTGACACTATTCATCACTGGACTTTTTAAAAATATCAGAATAAAATGATATCTTAGAACTAACTCTTTTAAATATACACTAACATGTCTAAGTTATCTATAAAATTATTGGATGGCATTAATTATATCAAATTATATTTTATTTTAATATTTTTAATAACATTTATTTGATATTTCCATTAATTAAACAATTACTGCATCATCATTGTGTAATACTTTAAGGTAATTATTTATTTCCTAAAAATTAAATATAAATTATCATGAAAATATAAACATTTTATATTTTAAATTAATATTTATAGTTGAAGTTATCTTCTAAATAACCATATATAGAAAATGAGATACTTATTAAAAACATGAGTATGACATATTTGTCTTTCCTTAAAATAAAATACTATAAATGGATGAAAGTCATCCAAGTGGCTTAAAGTGGCCATAAACTCTTCCCAATAACGATTTTGGTCAATAATAAATCATCCAATAAAATTTGGATAAGTGTTATGGTAATTTTATAATACTTATAGTGTTATTTTGACCCTTAATTACCTGATTTACCTTTAACCATGGTAATTAAAAAAATACTAAAGTTACTATTTATATCATCCAAAAATAAAAGGGGTATATTTACTAAATTTGGACCTTATGATTCCTTTTTTCAGAATTCAAAATTCATACTTTTCTCAAATTAATTTATAATTAATCTCGTAGATGAAGTGAGAAAATGGGTTTTTAAAGTGAAAACGTTCAAAAGATTGAAATGTTTTTATATCCAAATTAAATGTGAAATTGATTCCAATGAAATAAATTGGATTAAAGGATATAAAATTTATCTAATTATATTTTATAACCAATCAAAAATATAATTTAACACTATGAATTATTAAGATGAAAAATTTTTTTTCAATTAAAATTCAGTATTTTTTCACTATTCACCAAAACATTAAACATATCAGAAAATTACCAAAAATTAAACCAAAGTAAATTTTTATATTCCAATTTCAAAAAATAAGTTTATTTTTTAAAATATAATTTATTAATGTTTCAAAAACTTAATTTAAAACAAGTTCTCCATCAAAAGGTGGAAAATTGCTTTTAGAAAAATATAGCTTCTTAGGCATAAATGTGGATTTATTTTTATATCATGTCTAGAAAACACAAAAGATGAATTTTAAAATTTATATTAAATATATAATATATAAATTTCATAATTTGGTTAATATTATTCATTCCCTTTAATTTAACGGCTAGGTTATAATAATATTTTATTGTGCGGTTAAGATGAGTATTGCATGCAATGTAAGCTATCAAAGAGATTAAATTTAACAAGAGATATACCATAAAATCTTGGTATGTTACATTCTACCCTCCAATAAATTTTTTCCTCACAATTTTATATTGAACTTTAATATTAAAAGTTTGATATTTGAAATTTCCTTTGTGGGAAACCCATATCAAAAATAGGGTTTAATGAAACATTCTCTTAATAAGAGGGAAAGTGAATTTTTAAGGTCACCACAAAATTAGGATTTTGAATAGGATAACATTAGAATAAATTAAAAACATAGATATGTAATAGGAATCTAACTATCAAGTTTTTATGGAGTTTGATAGATAACATAGTCATTATAAAGTTAACCATCACAAAAGCATAAATATTTGTTCGGTTAAATGACCATTGAATTCTCAGAAGGAAAATTAAATGGATAAATCTTTTGTTCTAAAATCCTTTTCCTAAAGTTGAGGGATTATTTTACTATACAGATAAGAACTTACTTGATTTATTTTCATGTCATAAGCATAATATCATCCTTTTGTTGTGCTTCGATCTATTTTCACTTCATCCATTTTACCTGGAAATGAATGTTCAAGATGAATTTTTCACTCTTGAAGAAATTTTATGAATCATAAGATCCATGAGTCATTCCTTTGGATTTAAAATTTTTAATAAAAATTAAATGGTTATCACATGTTGTATAATATGAAAAATCATACTTTAACCTCAAACAATAATATCCAAATTTCAACTTAATCCATTCCATAAGTAGTTACCTTAAGACTCATCTGAAATATATATGTCCAAAATTCACGGTCCAACAAATTATTAGGAAGGTCACTAAATTTCCAAAATCAACTTAACATTAGATTCCCCAAACAACATAATTTAGCTCTTATTGCTACATACCAAATATTTTATCACCTTAAAAACCTTGATGAAAATGTTCATGCTTCCAAATCCTTAAAGAATAAGTATTACAGTACAATCCTTATATATCTCATGATTCTTATAACTAGAGAACCATTGATGAAATAATTCTTGAATACAAATACACAAGAACTTTAATCATTCTACTTCATTCTTAAACCGTTAACTATGATTCATCATCTTATTCTTTAATACCTTCTTCCTTTCATTTGTCTTTTATAGTCTCTTCATCGTCAACAGTATATCCATGCTTCCAAATCCTTAAAGAATAAGTATTATAGTACAATCCTTATATATCTCATGATTATTATAACTAGATAACCATTGATGAAATAATTCTTGAATACAAATACACAAGAACTTTAATCATTCTACTTCATTCTTAAACCATTAACTATGATTCATCATCTTATTCTTTAATACCTCCTTCCTTTCATTTGTCTTTTGTAGTCTCTTCATCGTCAATAGTATATCTATTACTTGTATAACCTTGCTAATTCTAACCATTGACAAAAACTCAAAGCATAAAGTGATAAACACTGATCATAATGATATAGTCATGAAGAATCATTTATAAGATGTCTAAATCATGAAATAATATTATCAATATATGAGTCCATAGGTTTGAACTAGGTTATCAGTGGTGTTACCAAATTTATATGATGATATCCTATACATAAACTTATCAAGAAAGTCAATTGTAAGGTTATATTCTCTAAAATATATTTTCCTAAATCTAGTTCCAAACTTTTCTACTAAACTTTCTCTGATACAAACTATAAATACCCATACCCCAATATCCCAGATTCGGTGACTTAATTTATTACATTGGCATAAATAAAAGATTTAAATCCCAAAGACCGATCAGTTTAGTAGTATTGAATAACTAGAAACATACATGGCACCCTTATTACATTGTTAATTAAATATAAAACATAACAAAGGAAATTAATTTGTATCCTTGAACTCATTCAAACATTTTATCTCTATAACCTAGGGAAAATAGAAAAAATAAAAGGGTGATATCAAATGCTCGGTAAGGGTAATTTTACAGTGGAAGCTATAGTAAACATGGCATAAATAATATGGCAAGGTAAATAACTAAAACACATGCCATTAAAATAATATAATGAGATAAGAAACTTAAACATGGATATTCTACTAGTCAAATAATCACATGGAAATCAATAACTAATCTCACAATGATGGAATGCATAATATTTGACATCTGAAACATATCGTTTAGGCCTCGACCTAGACATCAGAAAATAAATGAGTAAGGCCTCATCCAAATCCATATCTGGTTTGTCTCATGAGACCTACCAATGCATAGAGGGGCTATAGTAGGCCTTGTATATCACTTAATGAGTCCAATTTTTTCTTCATATGAATGGGTAGAAACATAAATAACATAAACATTCATAATAAAAAAACTAGCATACGATATGAGAATACTTTAACCATAAACAATGAATGGTATCAAAATAGCACATCCACAGTCAAACTGATCATAAACCATTCAATAAAATTTGGTAGATGATATCATAAGATTTCAACCTCAATTAATCATAATATTAAACAAAGGGTGTTGACATAGATGAAAATACTCTTAAAAATCATAGAAAAGTTATTAAGGGAAAACTCTTGTTAAACCCATATGAAAAATAATTTCATATAAAAATACCCATTTATTTTAAAAATAACCATTTTAAATACCAAAATATCCCAAAAATAATGGAATTGGTTTTTTATTTAAGAAAATATATAAGAATTAAAATGAATCTATAAATTAAATAATAGTCATGGTAGTGAGAAAATTGTTGTTGTCATGTACGTTAAAATAGAACATTCCTTTTGTCGTTTGTCAAAACGTTCCCTATAAAGCACATAAAAATATTCCTTTTAAAATCCATTGAATGAAATTAAAAATATACATAAAATAAACTTTATAATTCCTTTATATCCATATAAATAAATATGTAAAATAATATCAATAATATTGACATGGAGAAAAAGATTTGATAATTAAATCTTTAAACATTCAAGGTGTCTCATACCACTTCGAACATTTAAATCATAATACCCATAAAAGAATAAAATTTAACATAACATTAAATAATATTATAATAAATAAATTAATGACATGATAAGTCAAATGGGATATATATACACCTCATAAAAGAAGGTGGGTGCATAATATCAAACTATGCCTCAATGAAAGGAGATTGAGGTGAAGTCTATTACCTTACGCTTCCTTTAGTATAATGTACATTAACCTCATGTATAATGGTTTTAATAATTTTATTAACTTATATAATAACCTTATTCATATTTTTTATCTCATATATTATCTTATTATATTATTTTATCACCATTTTCTTGATAATATTTTGTTATTACCCTTGTTTTGAGTGTTAACTGCTTCATTTTCTTATGCATGTTTTTTTGTGTAAGTCCTATTTCATATGGATAGGATATATTACTTTAATATCCAGAATTATATTAAGTTATTAGGTTTAATATTTATTCATTATATACATTTTTATAATTATTATTGAATGGTTAACATGGAAAATGAATCACATCATGTCGTGGAGATGGTAGGTCGTACGTACGCATGAGTGACGGTATCATTCCCTTGATGGTGAAAGGGTAAGGAGGTCGATAGTATATTAATTCTTATATAAAAATAATCATGTCATAATTATTATATATATTCATTATTTTAATCATTATATCCATCCAAGTAAATTAGTGATGAAAAACATATTACACCACGACATGGAGATGGTAAGTCGTGTGTACGTACGTGTGGTATTTGCGTTTTTCATAGGATGGGTAAAAAATGAAATATGGTTGTTCCATAATCATAATAAAATTTAATAATATATATGATACTATATTTATTACTTTATCATGTAAAAAACTCATGAATATGAAGTAGAAGAAGAAATGAACTTGGATGAGTTAGTAAAAATGATTACCTCTTCTTCAACGGACTTCCTTTAGATCTTTTCTTAAGGGATCTAGGGTTGGTATTTTTGGAAGATTGGGATCTCCAGGACTTGTATAAGGATTTTGGGAGGAGAAATGGGTGGGTTTTGGTTAAGTTATAAGGCTCTGGGTTTTGTGAATAAGTGGGGGAGGAGATACCATTTTATAATTGAGGTGAGGGGTACTTCTGGAAACTCTCAAAATATTAAATTAATATAAATTAATTTTCAATTAAAAGTGGATAAAAAGTAATTTATTTATAATATAAGATGATTATATATCTAAATACTATCATACATTAATTTTTATATAAGTTTTTGTCACATTATTACCCTTATCTTTTGGTTTTAACCCTTATTTAAACCCTTTGACTCTTACCATGATGACTTGGCTTTTTAATCCTTAAGGGTTAATATAGTTACTATAAAATTCCAAACAAACCATAAATGGATCATTGATGAAATTTTCAACATTATCTCAATACTTTGGATGAATTTTATATCATTTAATAAAATATTATTTATTTTAAAATATCATTAATGTCAAATTTGACATTATTCATTACTTGACTTTTTAAAGTATCATAAAAAATTATATCTTCAAACACACTATTTTAACTCATAAATAACATGTAATATTTATCTATAAAATTAATTTATGACATTAATTATATCAAATTATAGTTATTGTAATATTTTTAATAACATTTATTTGATATTTCCGTTAATTAAACAATTTTTGCATCATCATTATGTAAGCCTCTAAGGTAATTATTTATTTCCTAGCAATTAAAAATAAATTATCGTGATGAATATAAAAATTTTATATTTCAAAATAATAATTATATTTTAATTTATATTTTTAATAACCACATATAAAAATGTAGTACTTATTAAAAACATGAGTATGACATATTTGACTTTCCTTAAAATAAAATACTATAAAAAGATTAAAGTCATCCAAGTGGCTCCAAGAGGACATAAAATCAGGAAAAGAATAATTTTTATCAACACTCACTCATCTAATACAAGTTTTACAACTTTTAGGGTAATTCTATAATACTTATAATATTATTTGTACACTTAATTACCCGATTTACCTTTAATCGTGGTAATTAAAAAAATACTAAAGTTATTATTCATATTTTCCAAAAATAAAAGGGTAATATTTAATAAATTTAAACCTTATGATTATAAATATGGAATCCATTTTTTAAAATTCAAAACACATAATTTTCTAAAATTAATTTAAAATTAATCTCGTAGATAAAGTGAGAAAATGGGTTTTTAAAGTGAAAACTTTCAAAATATTGAAATGTTGTTATATCCAAATTCAAAGTAAAATTGATTAAAATGGACTAAATTGGATTAAAGGATATAAAATTTATCTAATTATACTTTATAATGAATCAAAAATATAATTTTACTCTATAAATTATTCAGATGAAAAAGCTATTTTCAATTAAAATTCATTATTTTTCACTATTCATCAAAACATGAAACTTATCAAAAAAGTGCCAAAAATTAAAGAAAAGTAAATTTTGATATTATTATTTGAAAATAAAAAGTTTATTTTTTCAAATAGAATTTATAAAAGTTTCAAAAACTATATTTAAAATAATTACGCCATCAAAAGGCGGCAAAACTGTCTTTAGAAAAATACAGCTTTTTAAGAATAAAAGTGGATTTATTTTTATATCATGTATAGAAAACACATAAGATGAATGATAAACATTATATTAAATATATAATATAGAAATTTCATAATTTTTTTAATACTATTCATTACCCCCAATTCAACGGCTATGTTATAATAATATTTAATTGTGCGGTTAAGCTGGGTGTTGTGTGCAATGTAAGCTATCGAAGAGATTAAATTTAACAAGAGACATAGCATAAAATCTTGGGGTGTTACAAATACGCTCATATATTTTTATACCCAAATTAACCATACAAAATTTCACTACCCTCAAGAATCTATACACAAATAAGGAACTCTTTGAATGCGTCACCGCTATTGAGTACTTATTCATTCCCATGTAACTTGATAAGTATATCTCCATAAACAAGTAATTATACCTATAAAGGGAAATCCATAAATAAATCTACTTTTATGACCCCTAACCACCCTAAGAAACCACCAATATAAATTTCCTAATTAATATAACAATACCACAACATATATCATGATTCTACCATGGTCTTCAAGGATTCAAATTATTTAATGTAATTCATCATATCAAACAATTACTCAATTCCTAATAACATAGATGTCACAAAATCATCACACAACCAGCACAAAATTAAATTCACCTTCTAAACTAAGTCACATTATTCACCTAATATGATGGAAAACAATGGGTAACGTTGTCTAGTGTTTAAAATGACATATCTCTTGTTAGGGGGTCAAAATGAAAAAATTATTTCTAATTGATGTGTAAATATATGAGACAATTCCTCAAAAAATATTTGATCTATTGGAATGAACCGTGTATCAATTTGATTCCTAGATTGGTTGGTACAATTAAAAGTTCATTTTCACATTTATTATTATTATTGTAATAATGGGAAAATCATGTGTGTAAGGGCCAAAACTGACTTAACAAGCTCTAATTGACATGAAATATTAGGAAAATGATATGTAATTCATTTAAAATCTATTGGAATCATCATCACGTGGATCGCATACCCAAATTGATTGGTATGATCAAAAGTGGTGTTTTTTCCTCAGATTTGGAGCTTAAGTGACAAATCATGTTAAATGGGTTAATGATAAGAAAACAAACTTGGATTGACATGAAATCATGGGAGAATGGTCACTGGGCAATTTTTGATCCGTAAGAATCAATTTCACATATATAGGATGCTTGTGTCACCCAGTATGATAGAAAATGATGGAAAACATTATCTAGTGTTATTCAAATGACATATATTAGGGGGTCAAGCATGAGAAAATGGATTCTGATTGATGTGAAAATCTAAGAGAATATTCTTCAAATAATATGTGATCTATTGGAATCAACTATGCACCAATTCTATATCTGTATTGGTCGGTACAATTAAAAGTTCATTTTCACATTTATTATCATTTTTGTAATAATGGAAAAATTATGTGTGTATGGGTGAAAACAGACCAAACAATCTCCGATTTAAATGAAATCGTATGAAAATTATCTTTAAGTAATTTAAAATCTATAAGAATCATTGTCACATGGATTAGATACCTTAATTACTTGGTGTGATTGAAAGTGATGCTTGTCCCTTGGATTTGGAGCTTAAGTGACAAATCACGTAAAAGGGTCCAATGCCAACAAAATTAACTTGGATTGAAATGAAATTGTGTGATAATGATCACCGAAACATTTTTTTACAAAAAATGTATTTTTATTTTATTAAATAAAACAAAGAGTGAGGTCACAAAGGAACACATAGATAAAAAACCAGAAACAAGGGAACTAAGGTGAGATGAAATAATGAAATCTAATGGAATCCTCCTAGACAAGGCCAACACATTTTGGGGTAAGACTTACCAAGTTAGAGAATATAATCTAAGGCTCATTCTGAATTCCCTTGGAGGCTGAAAAATCTTCCATTTTGTTGCCTTTAAGCTATGTGTGTATAAAAGACACACTATAATGAATACATCATTTTCACCTCTGAATAAAGTAATCAATCGGCCAAGGGGTAGTTTCCTTGAATTGTATGAAATTATGAATTACTATAGAGTTCATTTTGATTATGGAAAGATGTAAATTGAAGTTATGGAGTACCTCCAACCAATTAAGAAGAGCATTTTCCTCCACCCTAATGGAGTCTTTTTGATCGTATAAGATACTAAAATCAAGTAGAATGGGACCATTGTGATCCCAGACCACTCATCCTCCATGCATCATACCAAGGCTACATGACCCATCCACATTAATTTTGAGACCACTTTTAAGGGGTTTCCAACAAACCCATGTTCCTTGTTCGGGTATATCTTAAAAGTCCTGAGTGGAAGGAAACTTTCTACTATCAGAAAAAATCATCTTCAATGATTTGCTCCAGTCCTATTATTTTATCAAAGAACCCAACTCCACTTCCAAACACTTGGACTGAACCTGCATGTCTAGTGAAGAACTCAGGATACCTTCATTCTTTTGCTTTATTTCTTGCATTCCAAATTGTCTAGAAACCTGCATCCATCAGCACATTTCGTGCCTTGAGCTCAATATCGTTCAGGCTAACATCATGGTTACCATTTTTTAAGAAATAAAAACTAGTGTCATGTTGGATATCGAGACCAATAAAGTTACCAAAGTATATCTATACCATTGAATCCCAGCCGCTAGCAAAGAAAAGGTGTTCCGTTGATTCAATTCTGGCAGTCTGACAACACCAACATTTTGAAACCATATACACACCCTTCCTACATACCGCATCATCCATAGGAATATAATGATTGTAAATCTTCCATATAAAGAATTTATATTTGATGGTCAATGATTTACACCAATATAAATCCACAACACTGTTGTAATTGTTGTAGTTCAGAATAACAAGTCTGTATTTCTTGGCTGAAAAAACCCTCGTAGGTGATTTAGTAAAAATAAAACGATCAAAATTAAAATAGATATCAATACTTTTAAATACTTAAAGTTTTTTTTGATTGATAATGGAATGAATGAATTAAAGGTATCGGCTCATATGGGAAAAATAAAGATTTGGATTTGGATAGTCTAGGAATCCGAGGGAAGTACCTGCCTAATTATTGTACCAAAATTTGATGTCACTGTATTCCATGATCCACCGAGAGTGTTGATTGAGGGTTGTAATGTGATCACAGAGTACCTATCATATCCAAAAAATGTTATCCCTCAGAGCCTCTAGATTCGATCTATATTTCCCCATGATAAAATTACTCTATAAGGAGAGACCTTCAAAGACATATCAAACCAACTTTACTTATAGACATTGCATAGAATCCTCCACAGTATGAATATTGATACCCCCATTACACACTGGTCTATACATTTTCTTCCAAGATGCCCAGTGGAACCTTCCTTCCCCATGAGATTCCTAGATAAATGATGTAAATGAATTTTCAATATTCCTCAGGACAGTATTAGGAACTCTGAGAAAAGATAAAATGTGTATAGGGATCGAAGTGAGAACATTGTTCACAAGGGAAATTCTACCACCAAAGAAAAGAAAGTGGTTCTTCTAGTTGTTGATACAACTAATGGTTTTGTTAATAACACCTTCACAATGTCTAATGCGTAATATCTGAGGAGAAATAGAAGATTGTAGGTACTCTAAAGGGAACTTCATACTAAGAATGCCTATCATTTCTTCTATTTTTTTAATGCACCTTTCTGAACATGACAGCAGAAATAAAATATAATATTCTCATAGTTAATTTTTTTCCCCACGCCGTTTATTATATTATTCCAACACCATATTAAGGACTCTAATGTATCTTTATCCTCCATTTATGAATAAGATCATATTATCCTCATAAAGCAGGTGGAAGACGCCATTAATCTAATTCCTACATTTGAAAGGTTGAATATTGACATTGTAGATCTTGTTCTCAATAAGTCTACAAAGGGGATACTGGACCATGATAAAAATACTAGGTGATAGGGGATTACCTTGTCTGACTCCATGAATTTTGTAACGTCCCGGTTCCGGAATCCACCCAAAGGCGCCCCGTACCCAGTTGGTCATCTGGCCTCAAGTACATTTCCCCAAACACCAGAGGCTGCTGACTAGCAGCAAGGGCCTTGGGTGTGATAGTGGGGAAACTATGACCTCATTGGCAGAGTACACAGTGGAAGTAAAAAAATACATAAAAGAGTGGAAGCAGTAATAATGAAATACAGCAGAAAACTGAGAGTATAAACTAGAGAAAATATATATAAAATGATGCATGATACATACGTCTAGAAAAATAGTGAAACAAATCATAATGCGGGAATACAGTGTTAAACCAAGTACAAAAGAAAATTAGTATCAGCTCCACAGCATCGCAAGCCTAAGCTTGGTCCCATGCTCTCCAGCTCCATAACATGTCAAGTACCTAAATTAGAAGGGCAATTTCCCTTGTCTAGACCTGTAACAATATAATCTGTTTGGGCCCAAAAGCATGGCCCAAACAGGGTGTGAGACTAATCCCAGTAGGCAACCACCATGAGATCTGTTCCTAACAGTCAATGAGTATATGGCGGGAAAAACTACAGAAAGTCGTAAAAAGGAAGGTACTCGACAGTAAACAATCCACAGTTCAGTATCAAGCAATAACTAATAATCAGGTAAACAAATAGGTAACCCTCTGGGAATCACTCTTATTCTAACCCCTCTGGTCATACCTAACAAGTACAAGCAACCCTCTAGGAATTACACTCAGTATAACCCCTCTGGTTCAGCTTAAGCATATACTCTCTAAGAAATCACTCATCGTCAATTCCCCCTATATTCTTGTATCGGTACTAAAGGCGCTCTAGGGAAGAACTTATGCCACATTCCCTTGGTGGCCCACGTCGAGAAACTACATACACTCTGAGGAAGCACTCAACGTCAATTCCCCCTGTGGTCTCGTATCATAAATTATAAAGACACTCTGGAGAATCCCTCAATGTCTATTCTCCCTATGGTCTATACACCAGGTTCTCACAGCCCCGTGTAAGTCAAGCAAGTGTAGAAGCGCATAACAACCAAGGTAAACCTCAAGAACAACTTGGCTAGAATTCTACTGCACAGTAGCGTAACAGAACTACAGTCACACCGTCCTATAATACTAGGCATGGGAAAGTAAACAGTAGCCTAACAGACAATCAAGACTCAAAGGTCCAAATAGGAAAAACATGCATGGACAAAGCATTCAAAGCAAAAAAATTCACACTATTCATAATCAATAACCATCTACTCAGACATGAAGCATAACAGAGAAACAATAGGGCTAAAACGGTAAACGCACAACACCTCGTTCATGGGTATTGGGAAATTTTTCACATAAAACTCAAGGAATATCTACGGAAAGGCACAAACCACCTACCTCGGCATTGTAAGATCAATATACTTGAACCATGAGGCTTTAATCACCTTAGAACTCCATATATCTGTGAAAACGTATAAAACATTCAACCCATGATAACTCATGAAAGAGGAGAAAACATGAAACGAGGCTCGACCAGAAGAGAGAACTCACCGATGCGATTCCAACGCAACCAATGATGTTTGATTCAGAGGACGGAAGGAGGATCGGGGGCTTGTCAAAGATCCACAGCCATACGGGTTATCTCAGATGAACGAAACCTAGAAGAAGGGCGTTTTGTCCGTCAAACGCGACCCCGGTGTGTTTAATGAAAAAAAACAAAATACACAGCGTGTACTTTTGAAGTACACGACGTGTACTCTCTGTTTCCGTACTCTGTATTAAGTGGCCTCCAGGTTACCCCATATGGTTGTGTGTAAGGCCTCTACACGGCCAGCACACGGCTACCCGCGGTAACCAAGTACATGGCCTGTACACATAAAGTACATGGTGTGTACTTCAAAAATTTCCAAAAACTCCTCCTTTCTCAAAAACTTCAGAAAAAAGAAAAACATACCTGAAAAGAAGGTCCGGATTCTTACAAACTTCCCCCCTTAAAGAAATTAATCCCTAAATTTCCCTAACAAGGCGGCGTAGAAGAAGAAACCCCAAAAAACTCCGGCCACTGGGCTCATACATCGGCCTCCCTCTCCCAAGTCTCGTACTATACCCACCCGTGCTGCCATAGCACTCGTACCAGAGGAACAGACCAGCCACGGAGAACCTTTGTACTGTGATTGAAAATCCAGATAGGATGCTCCTCAAAAGATGCATCCACTTATAACTCAACCTCCTCTGGTTGGAAAACATGAGATGGGTCTGAAAAGTAACGTCGAAGCTGAGAAATGTGGAAGAAGTCGTGCATAGCTCGGTACCACTGAGGTAATTGCAACTGATAGGCAGCCGGCCCAACTCTCTCCAACACCTCAAATGGCCTGACGTACCTTGGTGAAAGCTTACCCTGTCTCCTGATCCTCTTGTGTCCCAACCTTGGTGTGACATGTAGGAAAACCTAATCCCCGACCTCAAACTTCAGAGGTCGTCTCTGCTGATCAGCATAAGACTTCTGACGAGACTGTTCAGTAGCCATCCTTTTCCTAATCAACTCTATCTGTTTCGTGGTCTCCTAAACAAGATGAGGTCCTAGAAAAGCTACCTCTCCTGCCTCCAGCCAACATAAGGGTGATCGGCATGGCCTACCGTACAAAGCCTCATAAGGTGTCATATGAATAGTTTCTTGAAACATATTATTGTAGGAAAACTCCACAAGAGGTATGTGTTTCTCCCAAGAACCTCCAAAATCCAGAATGCATGCTCAAAGTATATCCTCAATCACCTGAATTGTACGCTCATACTGGAAATTAGTCTGGGGATGGTAAGTTATACTCAAAAGTACTTGTGTACCCAATGCCTTATGAAGCCCCTACCAGACCTGTGAAGTAAAACGTGCATCCCTGTTTGAAACAATGGAGTGTGGAACTCTATGCAGACGTACAATATCTTAGATGTACAACCGTCCCAGCTCATCAACACTAAAGGTCTCCTTAATCGACAAGAAGTGAATGACCTTCATGAGTCTTTCAATGGCAACCCAAACTACATCATTCCCTCAAGCCGACCTTGGAAAACCGGTCACGAAGTCCATCGCGACATCATTCCACTTCCACTTAGGAATGGGTAACTATTGTAAGATCCCTGTTGGTCACTGATGCTCTGACTTCACCTTCTTACAAGTGGAACACCTCATGATGAAACCAGCAACGTCCCTCTTCACACATGGCCACCAATACTGACAGTGTAGATCACGATACATCTTAGTGATGCTAGGATCAACTGCCTAAACTGAGGAATGAAAATTCCGCATCAGCTCCTCATGTATGTCTGCTGACACCCATACGCGCCCCTGGAAATTCAAGATCTCATCCTCACCTATGGTTCATCCAGGAATAGGGTATTCTTCTAACACACTCTCCCTTGGGACTAGGCCTTCAGAATCTGATAGATGTCTCATTCTAACTCGATCAAGAACAGTAGAGGTAACCGCTACATAAGATAGAAAAGTATACCCCTATCTATTGTGCACCTCCAAATGAATCTCAGAGAACAGATCCATAAGCTGCCACTCACTACTGGCCTCCTAAACTACCTGTATCTGAGTCCTCCTGCTCAATGCATCAGCCACTGCATTGCCCTTCCCAGGAGTATAGGAAAGCTCAAAGTCAAAGGACTGTAGGTACTCAACCCACCTGTGCTGTCTCAAATTCAGATCACACTGAGTGAAGATGTACTTGAGACTCTTGTGGTCAGTGAAGACCAAAAAATGCTCTCCCAGAATATAATGTATCCAACAGCGTAAGGCATTAACAACAGTTGCCAACTCCAGATCATGCGTTGGGTAGTTCCTCTCATGTAGCCTCAACTATCGAGACCTGTACGCAACGACTCCATCTCCCTACATGAGCACAGCCCCCATCCCGATTCCTGAAGCATCACAAAAAATAGTATAGCTCTTGACCGGATCTAGAAAGACTAGTATCGGTGCTGAAATCAACCTCCCTTTCAGCTTCCGAAAGGCTGACTCATAAGAATCTGACCATGATAACTTCTCACCTTTCTTAGTCAGACCTATTAGTAGTGCTGCTAAGCGTGAAAAGTCCTGTATGAAACATCTATAGTATCGGTGCTGAATTAAACCTCCCTTTCAGCTCCTGAAAGGCTGACTCACAAGAATCTAACCATGATAACTTCACACCTTTCTTATTCAAACCTATCAGCGGTGCTGCTAAGTATGAAAAGTCTTGTATGAAATGTCTATAGTATCCATCCAGCCCTAGAAAACTCTACACCTCAAAGATGTTCTTCGGCTGCTCCTAGGAAACTACAGCTCTCACTTTCTCTGGGTCTACTGATACTCCTGTCTCTGAGATAACATGACCCATGAAGTGAATTTGATCCATCCATAAATGGCATTTTGAGAGCTTAGAATATAACTGATGCTCCCTTAGTTTACTCAAAATGATCTCAAGATGGGTAGCATGGTCGTGTCGAGTGTGGGAGTACACCAAGATATTGTCCACAAAGACCACGACGAAGGAATCCAAGTATGGATGGAACACTTGGTTCATCAGTGCCATGAAAACTAAAGGCGTGTTTGTGAGACCGAATGGCATAATCTTGTACTCGTATAGACCATACCTGCTCTGGAAGGTTGTAAGAGGTATATCAGATGATCTAACACACAACTGATGATAACCGGACCTCAATTCAATCTTCGAGAACACCTGGGCTCCTCGAAGATGATCAAAGAGATCATCAATACTCGGAAAGGGATATCTGTTCTTAACTATCAACTGGTTCAGCTTCTGATAATCCACACAAAGCCTAAGGGTATCGTCTGCCTTCTTCGAAAACAGGACAGGCGAACCCCAAGGAGAAGTGATGGGTCAAATGAAACCATTTGCCTAAAACTCCTCCAACTGCTTCTTGATCTCCTGTAACTCTGGTGTAGCCATCCTATAAGGAGGAATGGACACCGGTGCCGCTCCTGGAACAAGATTAATATAAAAGTCTACCTCACGCTCCAGAGGCAAACCTGAAAATTCCTCTGGAAAGACATCTCTGAAACGATCCACCACTGGGGGAAAGTCTAACAATGAAGTTCCTTGGTCATCCAGATATATACTGGCAATCTGGGTTGTAAATTCTCCTAACCCATGATGCTCTAGACCCGCTCTGCTCGCCTGGACATCCCACTCTCCCTTATGAAGAAATGATATGCCATCTGGTGATGTGAAACTCACCCTGCGGCGATAACACTCGATGACTGCCTGGAAGGAAACTAGCTAGTCCATCCTAAAAATGACATCATAGTATGTCATCTCTAGGACATATAGGTCTCATAAAAAGTGACACCCACCAACCTCTAGAGGTAACTCCTTAAACTGATGTATGCTCGCCGTTCTAGTCCCTAATGGAGTTTCTAGTTTCAAGATATCAGTAGAAGAAAAGATGTAGAGCCCAAGGCTCTCCACAACCCCAACAGATATAAATCTATGGGAATCCCATGTATCAAATAGAGTAGAAGCTAAAACTAAGGCAACTAAGATAATACCTTGAATTGTAGAAGGTACGGGATCCTGCTCTTGTTGGGTCTGCTCCACTGTAAAAGTCTAGACTACATCGTGGCCCTGTGGCCCTACCTAACCACTCTGAGCTGATCCACTCTGCTGTTGCTGAAATACTGACGATTGACCACCGCTTACATGGCCTTGACCTCAGTCTAAATAGTCAGAAGATCTCTAGTTCCCTGACTGGTGATAAATTTTTGGTACTGCTCCCGAATGAAGAGTCATAGAAGAACCCCTATCACCAGCTACTAGTGAGAAGATCTAACAGAAGCGCTGAAGGTGACCCAACTTGTCGCATGATCGGCACTCCACTAGGTCTCTTAGGTAGTGTGGCTTGGTATTCCCACTCTTCCCACACTGGTATCACACCACCTGTCTACCAGAAGAAGTTTCTCTCCTTCTTGAATCACTATGCGAAGACTCTCTACGGTGCTTCCTACTGTCAGTAGGAGGGATGCTAACTCCAGATGTCAAGACGCCCTGGCTCACAACTCTGGAATCCCTCAGATTGCACTCTGTGATCAGCGCTTGGTTGAAAATAGAAGTGATGGAAGTCAACTGGAAGATGTTCACCTGCGATTGGATGTCATTCCTTAGACCATCCTTGAACTTTCTTGCCATGAATAACTGATCACCTTCTGAAATAGGCATGAAGCGTTGTAGATCAGTAAAGCGGGAGGTATACTCCATAACAGAAAGAGTACCCTACTCCAAACTCATAAAATATCGAGCTCGATCGTCCCTCAAGGCCTCTGGGTAGAATTAGTCATAGAAGATGCACTGGAACTTGTCTCACGCCATAACTTGCTGGCATCTCGCCTGTGAGATCACATCCCACCACCTCTTGGCGGAGTCCCGAAGCATATAGCTAGCGAGATTGACCCTCCTCTCTGGAGGCATCTCCAGATGCTCAAAGATCATAAGCAGTGATTTTAGCCATGACTCTGTAGCCTGGGGTCCTCCATCCCCAAAGAAAGTAGGAGGATGCTGCTGTTGGAAGACCCGCGTCAAATCAGCCATCGACGGGGCAGGAGGCAGCACTCACTGAAAGGTCTGCATTATCCTCATAAATCCTTCCTTGAACTATGAATCTGCACCTATTTCAAGTACAATGGCTAGTGCCAAGGCTGGAAAAACTGGAGGATCTGTAGTTTTTCCCTGATCAGCCATGCCCGGTGTCTGATCATCGTCTGGCAACTGGCGCACAACCGGAGGACGTCTCAATGGCATGACTCTGCAAATTCAAGAACAAACTTTAGATCAAGGTTATCAAGGACTGAAATCAAGGAGTGTGATAATGTAAAAGTAGAAAGAAAGCATTCGGTTTTTTCAACACAAGACTACACAGTGTGTACATTTCCTATACAGCGTGTTCCCTGAAGTCATTTACATGGGCGTGTACTCCTGCCTAAAATGGTCATGTAACACCCCAAACACATGGTGTGTTGGCTTAACACACGGCATGTACTTGAATCCTCTTCCCATGCCTGAGTCCTTCTACATGGTTAAGCCACACGACTCCTTCAGACAAGACTACATGGAATGTTCAAGATGGACACGGCGTGTACTAGGCAAGCTTCACCTAGCCTGTGTTGTCAGCGACACGGCCTGACACACGGCTCACACTACACAGCATGTTCAAGGTGGAAATGGGGTGTATGTGAAGGTATATCATCAACCTGTGTTTTTAGTTACACGGTCAGCTACACGACTGAAACTACACGGCATGTTCCATGCAGACATAGCATGTATGATAGGGGATAACATCGACCCGTATTGTTTGTGACACGGCCGGGTACCTAGGTCAAACTACATGGTGTGTTCAACGCGGACACGGTGTGTATATCTTAAGGTCTTATCCATCCGTGTTTGTTGGTTACACGGGTGGACACAGGGTCGACACGACACAGCGTGTTCATATGGTACACGGCGTGTTCCCACCAGATCTTCCCCATCATGTGTATCTTCCCACACATCCTACGACACGGTAAGAGACTATACAGCGTGTACATAAAGTACATAGCGTGTACTTAAGAAAAATAGTTTCTTCCCGAACAGAAGAACACATGGAATGTAGTCAAAACTACACGGTGTGTATTCTGGGTTTTTCTGGACATTAATCCTCGGAAACTACTCCGAAACCCAGAAAACACTGAAACAAACACTAAAAGTGCCAAATTCTGATCCGTGAGGGCCCATATTCCCAACAAATCGAAGTTTGGCATCTTAAACATGTTATAACAATGTAACAAGTCAATGATCCGCCAAATTTCAGACCATGAGGGCCCATAACACCTCAAAAACCAAATTTTGGCATCTATTCAAGAAAAACATTACACAAAATGATACCCTATCAAACAACAGGTATTATTATCAAGAAATCTATCACAACAGCATGCATATTCTATAAAAAATCTATCACAACAACATGAAATTACTAATGCACCCTAAATGGTATGGAAAGAATGCATGACATGTAATTCCTAACAAGTTCCTATATGATGAATGAGATGGAATACCCTCATCTCATCAGGTTGCGATAGAAATAGAACCTCAATAACATCAACAATAATAGCACAAATCATACGGGTCACTCAAGGTGAAATCAAATCAACTGTAATCTTGAAAAACCAGAAAATTGCAATAAATGAGGTAGGTTGGCTTTTCCCTATACACGGGTTAGCTACTCCTGGGTACAGCTCATTACCAAGTACCTATTCCTTCCTATCCCTGGCTAAAGGCACCAAACAGTAAGTCAAGAGAAAATAATTCCTCTGATACCACTTTGTAACGTCCCGGTTTCAGAAGCCGCCCAAAGGTGCCCCGTACCTGGTTGGTCATCTGGCCTCAAGCGCATTTCCCCGAATGCCAGAGGCTGCCGACTATCAACGAGATCCTTGGGTGTGATAGTGGGGAAACTATGACCTCATTGGAAGAGTACACAGCGGAAGTAAACAAATACATACAAGATAGGAATTAGTAATAATGACATACAGCAGAAAATTGAGAGTATAAACTGGAGAACATATATATAAAATGATGCATGATACATATGTCTAGGAAAACATCAAAACAAATTACAATGCTGGAATACAATGCTAAACCAAGTACAAAAGAAAAGTAGTATCAACTCCACAGCATCGCAAGCCTAAGCTTGGTCCCATTATCTCCAACTCCATAACATGTCAAGTACCTGAAGTAGAAGGGCGCTTGCCCTTGTCTAGACCTGCAACAATATAATCTCTTTGGGCCCAAAAGCATGGACCAAATAGGGTGTGAGACTAATCCTAGTAGGAAACCACCATGAGATCTATGCCTAACAGTCAATGAGTATATGGAAGGCAAAACTACAGAAAGAAGTAAAAAGGAAGGTACTCAATAGTAAATAATCCATAGTTCAGTATCAAGAAATAACTAACAAGCAAGTAAACAAACAGGTAACCCTCTGGGAAGCACTCTCAGTCTAACCCCTCCGGTCCTACCTAACAAGTACAAGCAACCCTCTGGGCAGTACACTCAGTCTAACCCCTCTGGTTCAGCTTAAGCATAGACTCTCTAAGGAAGCACTCACCATAAATTCCCCCTATAGTCTCGTATCGGTACTAAAGGTGCTCTAGGGAAGAACTTATGTCACATTCCCTCTATGACCCACATCGAGGAACTACAAACACTCTGAGTAAGCACTCAACGTCAATTCCCCATGTGGTCTTGCATCGTAAATTATAAAGACACTCTGGAGAAGCCCTCAACATCCATTCTCCCTATGGTCTATACACCAGGTTCTCACGGCCCCATGTAATTCAATCAAGTGTAGCAGCACGTAACGGTCAAGGTAAACCTCAAGAACTTCTTGGATAGAATTCTACAGCACAACAACATAACAGAATTACAGTCACGCCATCCTACAATACTAGGAATGGGAAAGTGAATAGTAGCCTAATAGGCAATCAAGACTCAAAGGTCCAAACAGGAAAAACATGCAAGGCCAAAACATCCAAAGCACAAAAATTCATCCTATTCACAATCAATAATCATCTACTCAGGCATGTAGCATAACAGAGAAACAATAGGACTAAAACGGTAAACGCGCAACACCCCGTTCATGGGTATTGGGCAATTTTTCACATAAAACTAAAGGACCATCTATGGAAAGGCACAAACCACCTACCTCGGCATTGTAAGATCAAGATACTTGAACCACAAGGCTTTAATCTCCTTATAACTCCGTAGATCTATGAAAACGTATAAAATTTTCAACCCACGATAACTCACGAAGGAGGAGAAAGCATGAAATGAGTATCAAGAAGAAGATAGAACTCACTGACGTGATTCCAACGCAACCAATGGTGTTTGATTTGGAGGAAGGATGGAGGCTCAGGGTCTCGTCGAAGATCCTCGGTTGTACGGGTTCTCTCGGACGAACAAAACTTAGAAGAAGGGTGTTTTGTCCATCAGACGCGAACCCGGTGCGTTTAATGAAAAAAAAATACACGGTGAGTACTTTTGAAGTACACAGCGTGTACTCTCCGTTTCCATACTCCGCATTAAGCGGCCTCTAGGTCATCCCACATGTCCATGTGCAGGGCCACTACACGGCTACCCATGATAACTGAGTACACAGCGGGTACTCATAAAGTACACGGCGTGTACTTCAAAAATTTCCAGAAACTCCTCTTTTCTCAAAAACTTTAGAAAAAATAAAAACATACCTAAAAAGAATGTCCGGGTTTCTACAAACTGGTTTGAAAAAACCCACTTATTTTACCCAATAACGACACTGAGAACCAGGGGGAGCTAAAACACCTGAAAAATAAGTCACACACCCAAATGGAAAAACCCATACAATACAATACCCTGAGAATTTAACCCCATTACATCATATCATATGCCTTATCCATATCAATCTTAATATATATGTTCAAACCATGAGTCTTCTTATTGATGTACACAAGCATTTCCTGAGTAATACCAATTTCTACTTGGGGGAAACTTCCCTTAATAAAACCATGTTGCTCTTCTACCACCCGTTCATGAAGATATTTTGAAAATTTCCTATTAATAATATTGGAAATAATTATATAAGAGACATTACACATACTTATGGGCTAAAATTGGTTGAAGGATGATAGATATTTCACTTTCGAAACTAGCATGAGCAAGGTTGCACAAACCACCCGAGGAAGAGATCCATCATGAAACAAATACTGGATCATTCCAATGATATCCTCTTTGATAAGTTCCCAAGAGACAATATAAAATGATGCCAAAAAACCATCTAGTCCATGGGAACTATTCTAGTTGAGTGAATTGATAACCTCGAAAATTTCTGGCTCCTCGGGCATGCCCCTCAAAAAATTAGTGACAGTAGTAGACACCACCCGAGGAATAAAACCAAAGAGATCATCTTGTCCTTGTGGATAACCACCCTGTATACTGGGATTAACATTAGCAAGAAAGGATTTAAAGTATTTTTCATCCATTCCTCTAATAATCACTAGATCATTTAAAATTACACATATTCCTTGTGTATATTTGGTATGGATCCATGTTTCTTTTCCTTGATACAGGCCTAAAAGAAAGATATATTTTTATCTCCTTATTTAAGACAGGTGACCCTTGATTTGTCATGAACAACCCACTCATGTTCAAGAAGCTTTTCACTAAAATGATTCTTAATATTGACAAGTTTCCCAAAAATCTCTTCATCCCAATCATCTTCAAGACTGATTTCAATTCACTCAATATCATTTTTGAGATTATACAGATTCATAAATCGAGAAGTTTGTTGAATATACCACTCCTATAGGTATGAATTCAGTCATTTGATCTTGTTGAGAAAACCATTCCATGAACTTCCATGTATGGGATTATTCCAAAATGTTATATCCACATAATGGTGCTTTGGATTGGTATCCCATTATTTCTAAAAGAAAAAAAATCCCTATCTGGCCTTCTAACAATCATGTTAATGAGTGACAGGGAGTGATCAGAGATAACATAGAATATATGATTAACCCTTTCATATGGGAGCTATAAATAGCCCAAATATTTCCAAGAACATGATCCAACTGACACCAAGTTATTTGGTTACCTTTTTGATGGTTGAACCATGTGTATTTGTCTCCTATGTAACCCAAATCCAACAGTCTAACCTTGGCCACAAAGGATGAAAAATCATGTCGTTCCCTTCATGGATAGACACATACTCCTTTATTCTCAAAAACTTCCAAGATGGTATTAAAATCGCTGCCTATAAACCAGGAAAAATCACCATCATTAAAAGATTCAAGGTCCAACCATAAAACCTCCCTTTCCCTCTGATCACATTTTGCATAAACAAAAGTAAAAAAGAGACTACGACCACCATCACTAATCTTAGTTGTAATGTGTTTCTCTAAAACATCAACTTTTTCCATTGTAATGGAGGAATCCTAGAAGATACAAACATGGTTATTCAAGTGGTACCCATGCAAGTATGGATATAAGCATATCCTTTGAGAAAACACTGCAATTCTGGATTTATTCTACTTTGGCTCAAGAACATAAAGTAAGGAAATCTTGCTACACCTAACTTCATTAGAAATGTAGTCAGTATTAATCTATGTCCTAATACCATGGACATTCCATGTCATGGTGGTGATTATTTGGTTACATGTTTTCTTGTTTTGGCCCCTGGTGAAAGATATCACATTGAATGAAAAGTTGACCCAAATGATTTGTGTTTCGACCGCAATCTTGTACATACTCCACTTGAAGTCGGAAGAGGAACATAGAACCACTGGTATGAAACCTGAGGTTCTTACAGTAGAATACTAAAACTTCTTGAAGTAGGGATAGGTGAAACATCATAAGGGACTGGTTCACAAAAGGGAAAACATGGAGTAGAAACATCTGATTCGGGCACTGTATTTATCAATCTGAATTTAGGATTATGTTTTTCATGATAAGGTTGTGATTCCCCAAACCTGGACATGGACTTCCTTCAAATAGCAGATCCAGGTGGTGTTTTTGGGTCATCCATCATTATTTTAAGGGAACTTAGGATACATGCATGAATCTAAGAAGAATTCAAACTTTCATGCACATAAAATATAGCATTGTTGATGTCCAATGACAAGGATGGGAGATAGGAAAGTAGGCCAAAAACCCAGGAAAATGACTTGGGAGGGGCCCTGTAATCCAAAGGAGATAAGAGGCGTACTGAGGGAAAGGAGATGAGATCCATCAAATTTAGGTTATAAGGATCCATCATTCATAGATCATAAATGATATAGATAGGAGGGGACACCAAAGAGATACCTGAGGGGTCGTCCCAAACTTCATAGATCAAAAGAAGTGCACAATCTAATGATCGGGAAACCCCTACTACCAGAGATGTAGATCCACCACAAGATGAGAGATCTGTCTAATGGGAAGTTGGAGGATGTGATCGCTACTTTATGTACTTTGACAAGGCATGTCCGAGAAGGCAGCATGATGTATAGAAGCACGGTGCCAAAGGATAAACAAAAGTCTGCCTCTATTACATTGCTCCTTCAATGCGAAGGAGAATCTACGACAGAGGTGGAGATGAAATATCCATGGAGACACAGATCCTCACTAAAAAAGATTCCTGGAAATAGAGGGTTAGGTCATCCACACATAGGAACTCCCCTAGTAAGTGTCCTATTTTCTCCAGAAACATGAGATTGTAAAACGGGGGTGGGAAGCCAGGCAGATTAACGCAAACCGCTGCTTGTGGGGAGTCCCAACCTCGATGCACCTCCATAGAACACCGCAGTAGCTGGAAGCACCACCTAATGATAGATATATGATTCTGAGACCAATATTTAATTAAAACGTCATGAGAAGCTAAGACAATGCAAAAGGGTCTTCTGTTCATCATTAAAACAATGGTCGAACGCTATAAACCCCATGAGTGCACAAAGGATTGAAAGAGGCCCAAAGGAGGCTTGTCTGCCCCGAAATGATCAACTAGAGTCCATCTAAGCAATTTTTTGGAATCATCAAAGGAGGAGGCCATAAAATACTACATCAAAGAACCTTCCAACATCCCTACAAAGGAGGAATCCAAGTGGATCTCTAGAAACTACAGAGATAACTGAGGATGAGAAGGGGGCTTTGAGAAGAACATCCTTCATCGATGGTCCTAGAGTCGAATCAGTCCCCAATTGGTGAGGATCCACCACTCTAGAAGAAGAAGTTAGATAATCATTTGATCAAATATCCAAAGTAGGAAACTAATCTGACAACACCAGTTCCCACTGAATGCCCAGAGCCGCCGCAATGGTCAAAGAATTTTGAAATCACAGAGGTGCATTAAGTGCATTCTATAGCACAGGTTCACAACTCATTTTCCTTTCCTATTAAAGATTACACCTTTGTATTTTTACCAGTGATATGTTTTTGATGTGTAGGAATCAACATCACATCTATCATATGCTTTTGTCACTTGGTATGATGGAAAATGATGAATAACATTGTCTAGTGTTATTAAAATGACATATCTCCCATGAGGGGGTCAAAAATGATCAAAAAAATCTTATTGATGAGCAAAGCTAGGAGGAAATTCCTAAAAACATATGTGATCTATTGGAATCAACCACACATTGGTACAATTAAAAGTTCATTTTGAGATTTATTATCATTTTTTTAATAATGGGCAAATCATGTGTGTAGGGATGAAAACCAAACAAATGAGCTCCAATTGAAATGAAATCCTATGAAAATGATCTTTAAGTCATTTAAAATTTATAGGAATCATCTGCATATAGATTGGATACATGAATTTCTTGGTATGATCAAAATTGATGTTTGTCCCTCATATTTGGAGCTTAAGTTAAAAATCATATAAAAGGGACCAATACCAAGGAAATGAATTGGGATTGATATGAAATCATGGGAGAATGATCATTGATCCATTTTTAATTTATAGAAATCAAGACCATATTCATCGGATGCTTGTGTCTTCTGGTATGATAGAAAATGACAGATAATGTTATCTAGTGTTATTAAAATGACATATCTCCTGTCAGGGGGTCAAAATGAGAAAACAACTTATGGGTGAAAACCGACCAAATGAGCACCAATTGAAATGAAATATTAGTAAAACGATCTTCATTTCATTTGAAATTCATAGGAATCATCAGCACATGGATCAGATGCCTGAATTTCTCAAAATGATCAAAAGTGACGTTTGTCGTTCGGATTTGGAGTTAAGTGACAAATCATGTAAAAGGGGTCAATACCAAGAAAACAAACATGGATTGACATAGAATCATTGAAAAATTATCACCGGGTTGTTTTTGATCCGTAGGAATCAACTCTCCATCCATCAGATGCTTGTTTCGTCTAGTATGATGGAGAATGACACGTAATGTTTCCTGGTGTTATTAAAATGACATATCCCACGTCAGGGGGTCAAAATGAGAAAATGACTTCTGATTGACATGAAAATATATTATAACATTCCTCAAATCATATGTGGACTATTAGAATCAACCACACGTCAATCTGATGCTTGAATTGATCAATACAATTAAAAGTTCATTTTCATATTTATTACAATTTTTGTAATAATGGACAAATCATGTGTATAGGGGTCGAAATCAACCCAACGAGCTCTGATTTACATGAAATCTTAGGACAATTATCTTTAAGTCATTTAAAATCTGTACAAATCATCATCATGCGGATCAGATACCTGAATTATTTGGTATAATCGAAACTGGTGTTTGTCCCTCAGATTTGGAGTGAAGTGACAAATCATAAGGACCCAATAACAACCAAATGCACTAGGATTGACATGAAATCATAGGAGAATGATCATCGAGTTGTTTTTGATCTGTAATAATCAACGTTGCATCCATCGGATGCTCATGTGACTTGGTATGATGGAAAACAATGGGTAACGTTGTCTAGTTTTATTAAAATGACATATTTTCCATCAGAGGGTCAAAAATGAACAAATGACTTCTGATTAACATTCAAAACTAGGAGAAATTTTTTTGAATCATATGTGATCTATTGGAATCAACCACATGTCAAATCGATGCCCGGATTGGTCGATATAATTAAAAGTTCATTTTCACATGTATTACCATTTTTGTAATAATGAGCAACTCATGTGTGTAGGGGTCAAAAACGAACAAATGAGTTATAATTGACATGAAATCTTAAGACAATGATCTTTAGGTCATTTAACATTTTTAGGAAGCATTGTCAGGTGGATCGGATACCTGAATTGGTCGGTCTGATCAAAAGTGATGTTTGTCAGATTTGGAGCTAAGTGACAAATCGCGTAAAAGAGGTCATGATCAATACCAAGAAAACAAACTTGGATTGACATGAAATCACGAGAGAACGATCACCGATCTGTTTTTGATAATCAACGCTCATCGGATGATTGTGTCACCCGATATGATGGAAAATGACGAGTAACATTGTATTGTGTTATTAAAATGGCATATCTTTCGTCAGAAGGTCAAAACGAGCAAATGACTTCCGATTGAATTGCAAAGCTAAAAGAACATTCCTTGAATCATATGTGATATATTGGAATCAATCGTGTGTCAATCTGATGCCTATATTGATTGCTATGTGGTAAACTTGGTTTTCAACTTTTAATAGTCATTGCTTAACTGATAAATAGTATAATCGGATTTTTCAGATTAGTTTTGCCTCATTTATGTATTTATGATATTTTTTGTAAGAAACTCTATACAAACTGTTTTGATTATTATATATATATACATATATTAAATGAATAGTTTTGATTGATGTTAAATATATTGATTTTTATTTTATTTGTTTAATTGTTTTTTGTACATTATCAGTAGATTGATGGAGACAGAAAATTGGAAGGATTTGAAACTCCGGATCATTGGTTTTGTCTGGATAGCTGCTTTTGATTTGGTGTTTTTGTTCTTTGGTGGTTTTTTTTCATTATTTTGTGGCTGTAAAAAATGTGATTTTTTTAAACAAAATCGGGCTAGCGGTCGTCTTAGGCAGCAACTAATTCTTTTATTTTTTGGAAACATTAGCGACCGCCTATAGCGGTCACTATAAGATTAGGCGTTGCGGCCGCCTATGGGTGTCGCTAGAGACTGTTGACGCGGTCGTTTGGGAGACCCCTATAGTGACTGCTAATGACGGTAGCTATTGCCCTTTAGTTACGGGCCAACTACGACCACCAAAAGCGGTCGAATGACGATCACTAATGGTGAAATTTGTAGTAGTAAAATTCTTACATATTATATGCTCAATACATAGTCTTTTTGCTTTAGATGGAAAAACCCATAAACATCATTTTTACGGATACATAGTATATTTTTTATATTTTTCTAACTCCATAACTGGCCATTTTTTATATCCATATAAAACCCTACGCATGGTGGAAAGTTTATATACGAGGAGTGCCATTTTTTCAGAATTCTACTGCAACTAAAAAATATATTGAAATTCATTCAAATATCGTCCAGACTTGTAATTTTCAGAAAATCACGCCCAAAATATCTTCACCCATCCACTTAAACAAAATTCATGCCAAAATTCACTTCCAACTTCCACACTTCTGTTGGGGCGGAGCCCGGCACCGCAGCGGAAGTAGTCGTTACAGAAACACACAAGAGGAGAAGATTTCACTCGAATGTCTTTTATCACCCAAATGTATTTTATCACCCGAATGATTTTTATACATCACCCGAAGGATTTTTAACAACACCCGAAGGCATTTTACAACGCACCCGAAGGATTTTTCACTCAACACATGACACCCATGAACGTACAATTTTTGTTCGTACCGTCAATCATCACAACCGGGACACGCCGCTTGATCTCCGCAGCCAAGAGGACTTTCGATACATGGAACCATCATCGTTTTCATCTTCAATCATTGTCACTGACACACCATCGTTGTCGTAATCACCATCTTCGCTTCGCACCGGTTACCGCAAATGCGGCAACCCCTTCATCGTTTCTCTCTTGGCGGCTACATCTTTTCCAGCCCACCTTCCAAAACATGCTACCACATCCTCTTATATTGACATCATGTCCATATATCCATTAATGCGGTCAACATTCATTATTCCATCAATTAATATTGGGAATAAATATTCATTAATGTTGGGAGAAAATCCTCTATTAATTTTGAGAAAATCCCTCCATTAATAATTTTCTCTCTCTTCATTATTTAAATTTTAAATCAAATAATCCCAACAATCTCCACCTTGATTTAAAACTAGTACTCACCCGTGCATTTTCACGGTGATAAAATAGAATTCTTAGTTCATGCGTTCTCATGACGATATGGTTCACTACTTTTATAGAGGCAATAAAATATTTTGGAAAAATAAAATAAACTGCGAAAGTTGTTAACTGTACAATGGCTAATAATTAGTAACCTAAATTAAGTGGAAATAATTCATTGAAAGGAACAATAGTTTCATAAAAATGTGAATAAAACATGTTAAGAATATCTACATAATCTATTAACAGTATAGACTATAGAGGAAAGGAAAATTAAGAAACAATGTTGAAAATAACTGAATAATGATTGATTATCAATTACCATGAAATTACATAATTCTTTTGGTTTCATAAATCACCAATCCCAGCTGTTGGTGGGTTATAACCAATGCATAATAGAAGCACCATCCCAATGCTATATGAAATTTAGTTTCAGTACAATATTGATATGAAAAGATAAGCTGTTATCACTGCCACTCCTAGTTTTCCATCCTTCTTTAAACCTGTGCCAGAGCTCCTACCAAACTGAAGTCCCATGGTGCTGTGTCCTGGAGCCGCTTGACCCAAGTGGGGAGCTGAAATTTCCAACAATGAAATTAACAGTAAAACACAATCAGTTGGTTCGGGTACTTGTATGTCATGCTGATGAGATGAATCCATGCCAGCAGGCGACCAGGAACCGGTGCTCATGGCTTCGGGAGCCTGAGAATTGGTTGCAGTACCAGGTGGAGACACTAAAATTCCTGCTCATAAAAACCCCATAGAAAGATGAATGTCCTGTTATCAAGTAAATATCACCGAAATGTAGCAAAGTACCATAACAGGTGGAATATAAGGTACAAAATTTGGTAATGTTTAATAGAATACCACTTTTGAAACATAATAATTCATAAGTGAATCTATTAAGAAAACATCAATATAAAATGTTAAATTAAGATACATCAATTGTAATGTGAAACACTTTGGAATAGTCAAGGATGGAAACCTGACTTCAATATAAACTGAATTTAGGAAAACAATATTGCATACTATGAAACACAAAGATGAAGAGAAGTTACTTAAAGAATATTTTATCTAATAAAAAATATGAGATGTGCCGAGGAATAATTATAATACAAAAAAAATAGTTGTCCACAAATAGATATGTTGTGATGTTTAGACATGGAGTAATTTTCCAGCAAGTAGAAGATGTTCCCGATGCATTTCATCTTTGCCTCACCAATATAAGATTGGTTGGAATATTCCTTGTCTAACACATCATAAGAGTACCTGAATATGCAACATAAGAATACAACATAAGAATATATACAACATAAGTATACAGCATAAGAATACCTGAATATGAAGAATAAGTAATAATGTCACCGAGAAATGGACATGAATGAAATATCCAACTGAAGAAGAACATTCAAATGGACATGAAGCACACAACATAAGTATATACATCATAATATATAAATGGGAATGAATGAAAAGAACATTCAAAGTAGCACATAGGATGGGCGGGATGACATAAAGCAGCACCCTCCCCCTCCCCTCCCCTCCCCTCCCCTCCCCTCCCCTCCCCTCCCCTCCCCTCCAACCTTTTCTAAGGCTTGTTTTAACTGTAATTAGCGAAGAAGATCCATAATCTAGAGCCAATGTCAATTCAAAAGTAAAATGGGTAAAGCAGATGAGATTATTCACATTTAATATATTTATTATATATGAAAATGTTGGTAAAATGAAAAAGTACTAACCATTGGTAGGTATAGGTGAAAATGGTATGTGTGCTCCTCTGATCAAGTCAGAATTCAATGGCACAGAATCAAATGTTGCAGTAGAACATAGTTGATGGGAGATCATGGGTGATTTTTCTGTAAAGTTACGAACCTGTAATTCAGTAAGCTTATGGAATGTTTTCAACGAAATGCATTACTGTTGTACCTATTTGTTGTTCTATCATATGAAGTCTCCTTTGCAACCTTGCATATCTCGATGTTGGCGGTGTCTACATCATTGTCTTTTATAACATTGGGGTGTGTTTTTTAACATAAGGTTCTATTTTTTTCATGCACCATGTTTGCAAAGAAGTACCTATACAGAATAAAATAATTAATTGAAATTTATTTGGAAAATCTGTCCATATGATAGAAATTTATAACAGAAACTCCCATACAGGTAATCTAAAAAAAACACTATATTTTAATTGTTAGTTTACCTATATTTTTCATTGATTTGATTTTCTGACATTGGGGTGACTGTGTTAACATAAGGATCTATTTGGTTGCATGTGCTATGTTTCCCATACAGAACGTTCTGCCTCATCTACATCAGTTTATACAAGACCCAAAAAATGAAAGAATATATCCATCATGAGTGATATAATAGAGAGTGTTTCATTCATGATAAGATAGAAAATAAACATGGGATAATCTAATTAATCAAACCTGAAATTTTAATGTAGGTATGAGTAAATGAAATAGCAGACTTTAAATTGTATTAAAGTTGGGATGACCTGGCCAAGGAGTAAATTAAACCTGTAAGAATGAATTAACTTGTTGGAGAGGAATATGTTTCGGTGCATTGCACTACCATTCTGCGTACCTTGTTTTCGGTGCACTGCACTGCCATTCCAAACCCATGTTCACCATAGTAGAAGCTTTGGCCGAGATAGGTTATGCTTCTTATAGGTGAAACAACAACAGTAGTTCCTATACAAAAAAACTTCATCAGCCTCAACCAATTCATCAACTATTACCATTCATTCCTCTGCCTGGAAACCTACGCTACACGCAACACCGATGATATTATTTCGAATATTTCAAGGTAAATAATGTCAGAATATCCGTTTGTATTGGAAGCAGATTGTGAAAGATAGTTTTGCAATGATTTGATTTCCATGCCTTGTTTTTTCTCATGAACATGGTTGTGAAATTAAGTCACTGAATCAAGAAACATAAAAAAAATTGTAAATAAAAAAATGACCCAGTAATATAAAATAAGGATAGACCATGAAACACCGGATAAAGTGCTCTAAAATACATAATACTTTGCTCTAAAAAATGATCCAATGATCTAATAAAATGAAAGGACCACTTCTCAAACAAATTACATGTTCTACTACCCAAAATAAAATGCATGATCCACTGCTCAAAGAAAAATAGATTCCACTACTCTAAAAGATGATCCAATACCGAAATACAATACATGATCCAATACTCAATTAAAGTACATGATCTACTACCATAAAAAATGATCCACTTCTCTAAAACATGTAATTTTAGTTTTAGTAGAAGTAACTAATAACATTTTTAAGATAAATACTCGATTACCAATATGAAAAAAATTCATTAAATTAAAGGTATTGTTGTACCAGGATTTTTAGTGGTGTGAAAGAATTATAGTGATGGAATAAGAATTAATAAGCCATGAGCTGATCACCTACACATTAATGAAATATGTTTACCTGCACATACATTAATATTTAAAAATAAGAATACATACTGTATATGACTAATAAGGAAACAATTTAATAATAAATCCATAAATATGAATAAGAAAACTGTTAAAATGATAAGTATGAGAATTTGGGAAACACTTCAATAATAATTCTTGAAATATCTATGTATGACGAATACGGAAACAGTTGCACATAAAATTTCTGGAATCAGTTATGTTTCAGCAATCTTTAAGCAATTAAATATGTTTCAATGTCATATTAATGTAACTACACCAAACTGTTATCTAAAATAAATTAATTGACATGGTCTGTTACCTCAAGAGAAGACCCAGCACCAAAATACGCATTGAACCCTAGTACCAACAAACCATAACTGTCCTACCACCATGCATCTGCCCAACTAAGTAGAGAATATAGTTACAACAATTTGAAGGTAATTTTTTCAGTTGAAATCAAAGAAGCACATATCATATAGTTAACAGTATAATGTTATAGATTTGAATAATTGTACATACCCGAGTAGATGATATATCTTAGGTTGAAGTAGCAAATCCTGTGGAAATGTTTGAACTTAATGGTGAAGACCTACCAGCAAAGTCACATATGATCATGCATGATAATGCAAGCTGTCAGAAGGAAATTTTATTCTGTATGCATGATAATATAATATAAAAGATAAATGAAATCTCAGTACATGATAATTCAATATGAACTTCAACATAAACTACAATATTAAGTTATATTGAAACAGCTATAAAAACAGAAATGTAAACTGTAATTTCAGTACATCAGGAACTAATATAAAGTGAAATATAAAATCCAATATAAATGGAAGTATAATGTAATATAGAATGTAGTTCTAGTTTAAAGTGCAATATAAAATCCTTATATGTATGATTTTCCCATGAAAAGTAAAATAATATGATGACATTGATATTATTGTTATCATAGCAGCGAAGGTAAACATTGGAATACAGTTGTTCGAAAAATGAAATTCATGGAAATAAAGTCTTACCTTGGATGTGATATTCATCGCATCAATGGTTGAAGTTACAGTTCCAGAAAATTTTCCAGAAAAGTCTCCATACATCGCATCATCAAACAGGATCCATGTACACATATCAAAGTATTGGGGAAGCTCCAATGAAACCGGAAAAGCACAACTATTTTCCTCTATATTTCTTCCATAAAAAAGGTAAACCACACATGCTGAAATTTACATTGTATTAAAATGAAAAAATATAGAAACAGAAAATATAAATAGTTGAAGTAAAAGAAACATTCACTCAGAGATATGCTAACAGAACAATATAAGGGTTACATAAAATATATTAAATTCCATCAAAAGAACAGAAATTATGACGTCTACAGAAAGATGGTAGGATAACTGAAATATTGTTTTAGTAATACAGAATTATTTGACAATAGATATAAGGAACCAGATTGGAAACATCTGCAGATAAGTCATGCACACTACATATGGTGTCATGAAAATGCCCAATTAACAGCCTCGATAGACCCCAGTATCAGCACTTAATTGCTACAGTTAGTCCCCTTGTGCTCACTATTCCGTCTATGGCACATCGAGGTGAGTACCACGACTTTATGTTCTCGGGTTGTCTTCACATCTCGGCAGATTATGTTGAATCTGTTCTTCATTTTCAAAATCAGACAGGATTTTTTTCTACATGTAGAATAATTGCACATTAATATGTAGGTAATATATAATGAGATGTGTAATTGGTGAAACAGATAGAAAAAGTGTCTAATAAGAATGACTTTCAGTCAATCATTCTGGAAATATTATAATATTTATTCTAGGTAAGATTATTTTACTTGAGTAGATGACATATCTGACCTCGATACAGCTATTCCTGAGCTACCGTAAGAAGTAGAACACCCATCATCATGATGTTGTTGTAAGTGGAAGAAGAAAAGAGTATTAGACGATGGCGTTTCATGTTTTGGTTTATATAAATTGAATAAATGTAAATGAAAAGCACCATGATATTTTCAATCCCACTACCCAACTCTGAAGATCCACAGCTCTGATGTGTCTGTGTTGTCACAAACAGAAAAAATAAGTTGTATATAATCAGTGGTATAGTATGTTGATAGTGTTATAAATTTTTACCTATTTTTTCTCAAAGGTGTCACTAAAGCTACGAATGTACATATCATTATCACTGATAGAAAGTACTTTGTAGCTATTATGTTCAAATGAATGATAATGGTTTTGAATATTAAAAGTAGTTACATCAATTGAGAATAAATAATTCTTTGACTGGAATACTTCCAACTGATGAGGGAAACCATACTCATCATCATCCTAATTTAAAAAAGATAACAAATTTCAGTTATCAGATAGAAAAAATAAGATTAGATGCTATAATAATATGTTGCTACCTGTATCAGAGCAGCTCTTAAATTTGCAGTCGTTTCATGTATGAACTGCATAACTTGTTTGTCGAACATAACAACTGAAAATTAGCCTGTCTTATCTGCAACCATGATCTGTACCCTAAATCTGTTCAATATGTTTTTAAGATTGCTTAATGAGTGGATGAAAGTGTAGGCCATCAGTAGCACCGAGTTGTAATGTTAGAATATTTTAAAATCAAAGATTTGCTGACCTGGAAGTGGTAGTATTTGGATATATTTTGCATTTGTGGAACCATAATGTTCCATATAAACTGTGAACCTTTTTCATGCAAGAGTCACAGGACTCATAAAACCAATTGTGGGTGCTTTTAATTTTTTGTACTGTTGTTGAAATTAAGCATCTTGTAGGTTACAGTACATTGGGTACAATAAACATTATTTAATGAAACAAAGAAGAATTTGAAGGTAAAAGTAACTGAATATTGACATTTTATAAGAACATAGTACTTACATGTTCAAAGTTTTTTACATTAGCAGTGTACTTTTTGTTACTCCAATATTGTACTTCTGTAGAGGGGTCTGGATTCATTGATGATGGACTATGAACTAGGATGTAAATATGAACCCTAACCTACAAACATCCATAATTGGGAAAAAAATAAACAGGCATCATATAATTTATTATAGCAATTAAAAACAAATAACAGAGTACTAAATATATTGTAATATTTACAATACATACTAAACATGTTTCTAAAATTGTCAACTTCTGCAATGTCCAGGTTGTACAAAATCTTTGTTGCTTGAATAGTAGTTGTCACAATAACAGCTCCTTTATAATATATGAAAACAATTTTAGTAAACCTACAGTTGAAGATGCATATAAAAAAATTGATGTACTAACAAAAAATAGGTTAATTGTGGACATATACTATACTGCTTAATTTTTTAACCCGGATGAGTTGTAAGATCAAAATGTTAGGTGAGTCCTTATGTTGATCCAAATAAGCTGAAATTTCAGTAGCATAATTTCCCCATAAGCTACAGTGAACTTGCAAACCTCTGTAAGGAAAAAAATTTCATTATTTTTAAATGTCATATAAATTTTCCATGTCACAGTAATACAATTTTTAAAGCACTTGTCATCCTCTATAATAATTTGCATCCTAAGGCTCGAATTTCCCATTGATTGCACTATCTGGGAGTATCGCAGAAGCCCAATGATTTCTAAACCATAAAACATAGAAAGAAAAACAATTAAGGGGAATTAGATTGATTTGTAAAAGACTATCTTGATGACAATGAAAGCATTGAATACAGAACTATATCAATGCACTGCAATGGAAGTATACCTATTAGATTATCTTTCGGTACAGTCCTTTGAGAAATGTCATTAAATGAAGTGAAATTAAAACTGAACAGAGGGAGTTGTGCATCAGAAGGACGAAGAAATGTTGTTGACGTGAATAGCAATCGACATGCATGTCGAGTTTCCAAGTAACATCCTTTATTTGAAGCAATTTGAAAGTTTTGAATATAATAGCAGATTCCTTCACGCACGAGATCTTTGAACTTACAGATAAGTTGACAGTTAGTAATTGAACATTGTACCTTCGTTCCCTGAAAACAATAAATATATTGGTGGTTGTAATAGAGATATAATATTTGATAGAAGACATAGATATTAATGAACTTATTGCACTACAGTAAGATAACAAAAATAAGGTGTTTTTCTTAGAAACATGGACATGTGTATCTCCCAGTACGAAATTGATAGCAACAACACTGTTGGAGTTTTTAAATGAATAATTGCACCAGATGTTCAACACACGTACATGTATCTTTAGAGTTTCATTTGACTCTGGCGAAATCTCACACAATGGGGTTATTGATCTGGACATCAGTTTGTTATTCTGTACATTCACAATTAGTATAGAAAGATAACTAAATCATAATATAAAGAAGCAACAAAGTTACGGAGATCAAATTATATAGAAAAATTAAAAGATGAATAGATAAATTTAAATGATACCTAAGACAGGTTATCAAAGATTTCTTTATAGACAATATTGTGTGTGCAATCAGCAGCTATGTTATGGCTATCTGCAACTATTATTTTCAAACCATTCGGTGAGGTGACCCTAGAAATAGCCACATATAATTGACCATGCGAGAACACAGGCCTGCATAGAAATAACTCAACTGAAGAGAAATATTGTCCTTGACTCTTATTAATAGTCATAGTATAACAAAATATCAAAGATATTGTCGTCTTTGTAATTTGAAAGGCCATCTAACATCAGATTGTGTCATAGTTAATATTGGAATGAATACACAGTACCCCGAATGACATCCAGTTAAAATTTTTGCTCTGATGACATGGTCTCCCAAGTGTGTAACAATCATGTGAGTGCCATTACACAGAACAACTGATTGATCCACATTTCTTAACAACATGACAGGAACACCAATCTTCAGACTAATTTTACGCACTGCCAACCTAGAGATATTAATACCATTTAAAAACTCAGATGTGTATATATTTTCAGACCTATTCGAATCAAAACTGGCATTGCAGACACTGTTAGAGCTGAGGTATTCTCTGCTTTCTGCATTTGTGAGAGATATCATGTAGTCATTGATTTCTTGAACAACATAACGTTTTGGAGCTAGAATCGCTTTGTCCTTTAGATAGCAAACATCATCGTAATGGTCTGTGAAAGCAGGATATGTGAAGTCAACCATTTCTGCCAATGCATTATTGGTTGATTTCAGAAGATAATTTTCTGGTATATGAATTACTGATTCACCATCATCAGGCTTTCCTATGTTACCATCACCAATATCTAAAACCTACTTTGAAAAGGTTTGTAAGTAATCAGAATCAGTATTGGCAATCCCAGATTGCAGTCGCATGTTTTTTTTTAGAGTTAAGACTCTACATTGTTGCCAAAGATACGATGATTTAATACTTGCAAGAACAATGTCATTTCTGTTGCCACCTGGAATAACTGGTAAAATTTGACAGAAATCTCCACCCAATACAATTTTGATTCCTTCAAATGGTAAAGATGTAGCATTGAGATTTTTAGTTGTCATTATATCTCTTAGAGTACGGTCCAAAGCCTCAAAACAGTACTTGTGAACCATGGATGCCTCATCCCAAATAATTAGTTTTGTAACATGTAATAGCTTGGCTAACTCACTCCCTTTCTGAATATTGCAAACATATTGCTCATTAACAGAGATTAGAATACAAAATTTAGAATGCGTCGTCCTTCCACCAGGAAGAAGTAGTGATGCTATTCCACTTGAAGCTACTGCCAGAACAATACTTCCCTCTGATCACAGCAAAGATGTGAGTACTCTCCAAATAAATGTTTTACCAGTCCCTTCGTATCCATGCAAGAAGAAGAAACCCCCAAACGCTGCTGATATTGAAGACAAAATGACATTGATCACATTTTTTTGTTCATTGGTAAGCATACCCTCTAAAGTAATGTAATCATTTCGAAGACCCTCTCTGTTGTAGTTCAGTTCTTCCACAATTAAATGATTTGTAACAGTGTCAATTACAGATTCTGAAACAGGCATAGGGAGAAAACTCTGAAGAGACCTACCGTTGCTTCGTAAAATGTCGTCTATTTCTTGTAGAGCAAACATGTGCCTTTGTTCATCTGTCAGAGTGAGATCTATAGAAAATTTGAAACATTTAAAGAGATGTCCAAATGAAATAGTAAAAACTGAATTACAAAATTTTGAGTAGATAAATACCATTACGGAATAGCATGAAATGATAAGGTAAATTCAATTTGGAGAATTAATGTTTAGTACCTTCAAAATATGTCTTTAAACTGTTCAGCTTTAGAATGCAGGATGGTTTCTCAATAGAATGAAAGATAGAAGTCACATATTTTTTGAGCGACACTATTATTAAAATTTACAGTAATAATATAGACATTAGTTCTAACTGCATTACATACACTAAACATCACTTTTCAATCAATCATAAAACTATGCAGACATATAGATAACAGTATAAATACAAAAGCAGCAGAACCCTTTGGTTGTAACATAGAAATTCACAGAATCATTGATAGTACATGATAGGGACTACTAAAAATGCATGACAGACATGTAGTTTTTTCATATAACTATGCAGAAACATGTACAGAACATAACATGGACTAATGAAAAATTTAAAAGAAGTATATAGAAACATGCATGTAGAACCATGTCATTTAGAGTTCTGCAAATACATGCAGTTTTTTATTGTATAATAATGTATTTGGTAGACTGTATTTATATGTTTTCATTATCCATATGTAAACGGTAGAGTATGAGTACATATCAAAAGATTACAGATGCTAGATACAATGAAGTAATTAAAAAATGATAGATACTACACAGAACACTTGAGTGTAATTATGTAATCCAGCTATAACCATGTCAAATAAAAGTATACGAAAGTGTCTACCATTTGATATTTGTTCACCTAGGACATATTTTTCAAAGATATACGTAGTTAACAATATAAAATTTGTTATAGAAGTAGCTACATGTATTCTTTAGACTAACAGCTCACAGATGCAATGATAGCGTTAGTGATGTTAATAGGTTGCTGGAAGAGTAAATAGATTTGTATACAATACAGAAACAAAACATTAAAGTAATGATGTAGTTGGAAAAGGTGGTGCATAATTTGAAACGCACCTTGCATTTGAAGCCTTTGTCTTGCGAAATATAAGATATCTTCAGAGAGAATATTGCAAGTTTCATTACAAACTATATCCGGCCAAGAAATGTTAATTGAGATTAACATGCTTGAAAATAGTCTGCGTAGACAGTGGCCCATTCCCCATGTTGAGACCTCTTGAATAGCATCAGTGAATTCTCGGTCATTCGCTAGTAAACCCATAGTAGAACATGCCTCCCTAAAAGTGTCATAAATAATGTCGTTGACAGTTTTCAAATCCTCATATGATGTGGCACCTCTGATTTTTGTTAGAAGGATTCGTAGGTAGTATAGCTCTCCAGTGGTAGGAGGCACATAGTAGAGTCGACCAATACTGAAACCTTGTTTTCGGGGATGCCAATTCTTTTCTTGACTACGGAAGATGAACCTAGTCGGGTATTCTACGAAAGTTAAACATCTACCTTCTGGGAATGCCAAATTTGATTTAAACCAAGACGTGAACATTGTTTCAGCAACATTTACGCCAGTTAGGACATATTCAATTCTTTCATCATCTCTATATGTCACAGTATGTTGCCCCGGTAAATGATAATGCAGCCTATCGACAGGTGGATATCTGTAATGTATATCATAAGAGAATATCTGCCAGGACTCCTCACAAGGTGATATGTAGCGATAGTCATAATACATCTTTATTTCATCAATAGTGTTTTCTACTAAGTCTTTGATGTTGGTTTCATATAGTGTTGTCGTTACATGATCATTTCCCTTGCATATATATTTAAAGAGATACTTGATAGAAGATGACTGGTTGCAGACCTCAATATTTAGATGTGCTTGATACCTGAGTAGCAAAACTGGATTATATGGTACCACAAAATTATTATAAAACTCAACACCATTTTTATGGATTGATCTGCCGTTATCCCTTCTACGATATATCACATGACCGTCGTCATCTACCATTGTTTCTCCAAAAAAATTAGGAAAGAACTTAGAGCATTTTCCATTTTTCATACAAGGAGAAGATCGTCTGGCATCTCCACAAGGGTCGTGGAGCATATAGTTTCTAACAGCTTCATGTAGGGTTGGATAGGCAATTTTATCTGGAATCTCAGTGGACACTACTCTGTTAACATATGATGGAGTGATAAGTTTGTTTTCATGAAAAAGAAACAATAAAATGTGGACATGCAGCAAACCTTGTTTTTGGAATTCAATGGTTCGAACAACTGTAATGGAAAAATAGAAATAGATTACATCTGGTTAGTATTAGGTGATGTAATAAGAAAGAATAAGGTAAAAATAATAAACTATAATAATAGATCTTATTAGTTAAACATAATGAACTGTAAAAAATGATCTTACATGCCCTTGATTTTCCAAATATACAATGTTCTCTTAAATATTTTAGAAGATGATCAACCTTTATATTGAATACTCGAGATAGTAATTGTGGACAGTCAGCTAGATGAAGATTCTTTTGTGTAACAAATCTACTAATTTCCGGCCACATCAGGTTACATGTAAACGTAAGGAACAAATCCGGATACCCTTCCCAATTACAAATTGACATTGCGTCCTGATAATTTTGAATCATATATCTTAGACCACCAGTAAAAGAAGAGGGAAAAATGATGCGCTTCCCGCAAGAGGACCCTTCTCGGTCACCTCGAAGGAATGCATCTTGCAATCCATTGTATAGGTCGACCCACAGCTACTTCTGGTTGAAACGAATATACGATAGTCTCTAAGACTCAATCATTGTGTAAGCATCGACGAAAAATTTTTGCAGTAGTATTCTGGAATGTAGCAAAGTGGATGGTTCAATGTCACAGAATTACAAGTGAAAAGAGAAATATTCTCTCATTGTAACCTTTCTTAGCTTAGCAATGGTAGTGAATGTATTAGCGCGATGCATTACGTTGTCAACATATCCATCCTGGCCACCAGGGAAAATCAATGGATAATGTAATGGAAGATACAAAGGGTGAAGCTCATCAATTCGTTGAAATGCACCACATTTGGTTTGAATGATAATGTCACGTTCTTGGTTTAGATCTTCAACATCTCCGACAATAAGCATGGCAATTTCAGATGTTGTCACTAAGTTATGTGTTGCCTCATGTGTATGTCTTTTCTTAAGCAGGAGTAGCTTTAAGTTTGGAACATCTTCACGATTAAGGACATCTTTTGCTGATATGAATTGTTGAGCTAAAGCATTGATCTCATGTAGCATATGTTGCAACTTCTCAACAATACCGAAGTTAATAACTGATTGAAGATTTCTGCCATCATAGCTGGAAGATAAATTTGTGTCAGAAAAATACAATGAAATGCATCAGATTGATATTCATAGAAATGAATTTCAGAAATACCTCATACTACTAACTCTATTCTGGCACTCATGTTCTGTGTCAAACACATATAGTTGGGCAAACCTTGGGGGTTGTCCTTCTACCGGACACAAACTACCTATGCGATGGTAGTTCTGTCCATTTAGTCTGAATATAGTTGGGGCTCTACCGTTGTTCAAAGACCTATCAACCTTCCCACCCATAGATGTGAATGCAAACATAGAATTATGAAGATTCATATGCTCTTGGAAAGATCGTGCTTGTGAAGAAGTTCGATTGAAAACCAACATCTGTAGGTATGGAGGAGGTGACGGGAGAAAATCCAAAGCAATCTTCCCCATAGAGCAGCATAGAGAAAATCATGAGGTTTGTTGGTTGCTGCATTTCTTATTTCTCTCATCATACCACATAGTAGAGTGACAGTACTTGCATACATATGTGGGGTCTCTGATATCTGAGTATCCTGGACGTTGGGGAAAAGTTTATTAAAAAAAATATTCAATTTGTAGAGACTGTACTCGAATAGTATTTGATTTATGACATTAATAATGCCGGATTAATAAAATCAATAACCTGTGTTCTCCGCAATGTCCATTTCTAATGATTTTCCTGCAGAAGTCGATGAAATGTAAATATGGTGTGTGATATCCTGTATAGAATGTAATAATATTTGAAGATCAATTGGTTAGTCAACAAACCTATGGAGTGTGCAGTTGTGCTGACGAAATCTGTATTGTTTGAAGTCGTTGCTGAAATATGTGAAGGAAAATATTGTTGAATAGAATATCACGGTATAGAAACTTTAAGTAGTTACAATAATCAAAAGTAGAAATCTATATTAATGCGTAAAAAACTTATAACATACCTGTCAATGATGCAGTAGTGTACTTTGGTACAGCAATATTTGGAAGACATAATTTGTACACAGAGGATAGAGTAAGAACTGAAAATTAATTGACATGTCATATTTAAGTGTATTAGTCATGCATACTCTGTCGAGTTGAGTACTGCAGATTCGGTGAGATTGTTGTCCTCATTCAGCAGACCTAAAGGAAAAAGTGACAGAAGTGTTAGATGGTCCGTAATTAAACGTTTGACCTATATTATGGTCATAAAAGTTCACAGACAGCAGACTTACTAAAAGGTACAGGAGAGAGGGTGTGATGTATCTATTTTCGTTTGTTTTTTCTGGAAATCATTGTTGACTTCGTACGACTTGCACTTGGTACTATGAACAATGAAGTAACAAATGATGAGTAGTCTCAGTTAGTTGGAAACAGTAAGCTTTTCATAGCATTTGTCAAATGAACATACCATTAACAGATAGAGATGACAATAGTAATCTTCGGACTGTATGTCCGACGCCATTTGCTGATAGTGGCTGAATAATTGGACTGCCGGTGCACACGGTAGAAAGCATTGGAGAACCTACAGTACACAACAGTATTGTTACTAAAATGATCAACATGAAACTCATATAATGATAGAAGTAGAGGTATTAATTAAGTTATTCTAAAACTAAGACAGTACTCACGATTTTCTTGACGTTGTTGCATGAGTAGTCTTCTGTGCATCCTTGATTCTCTAGAGTGGGAAGGGGTATGCATGGTTTTGTTGGTTTTCTTTATACAAAATTGTCTAGGTGGCATGAAAAAAATATATTATGAACAGTTGACAATTGAATATAAAATGCTTATAAATAAGCAGACAATAATTTTACTATTTAAATTTGAAGATCAGTTTTAATGTTTAATATTAACACAGTAGACATGAAAATGTTTACTGGAGCATCTATACATTAAAATACAAGTATTTAATATAATGATCAAGTAACGGTAAACATAACGTACAAAGATTGGTTTTAAAGCACATTTATGAAGCGGTACCTTTGTGAAACAATTTGATGCCCCTCAGATGAAAGACGCAAAAGGTTGTTGTCAAAGCAGTCGTATATTATCACCAACAAGACTGCAGCTATATGTGTTAAGTATCAACGATGGAATGGAGCAATCAAATATGTCACATATCGAAAGATAGTATACGTGGAAGGAATATTAGTTAACGGTAATGCAAAAAAAATAATATCTATCTAATAAATTTAACTTTCAATGTCACGTGGGATTGCTATTTCTATATACTTGAGAAGAAAATAAGTACGCAAAGAATGGTGAGTGCATAATAAATAAGGAACTATTTCACAGTAGCTACCATACAAGTATCAAAACGTTAGACGTTGGTATGTACTGTTGTATATTGCAGAATGAAGAGGCCATGTACTTATTACATTGCAGAAATCCAAAACCGGGCTAAAAAACAGAGACCCAATGATAGTTGAAAACGGATATACTATTATTATAATCGCAATAAACATGTAAAAGATGCAGTGCGGAGTGATAGAAAATACGTTACATTGAGAGTAGACAACGGATCCGTATGGAATACACAGAAACCCTACTCGCGAGGTCGGCGATGAAATAGGTGACGAGGTTTGGGATGTCTGCGATGGTATGCCCGAGGTCGTTTTCCAGGCCGGGGATGGTAACGGTGATGCTTCCGGGGACGGTATGCGGGAGGAGATGACCAGAATCGTGGAGAGGTGTATTGATTCGTGCTTCTGTGAAACCCTAATCGCGCCCCTGACAACCTGGTACAGAAAGTGATCCGCTACGAATGCCTCGAGCGGGGAGAAGTGAGTGATAGAACGGGCGACGAGGTATCGGATGGTATTGGAGACGAATCGACGGACGATATGCGGGGGGAGATTAGAGGAATCGAACAGTGGTGTATTGGACTGAGCTTCATGGATACCGTAACCGCCGCTGCAAAACCAGGTCTACCGAGCGAGCGTACGGGAAGGCGTCGAGCTCGTAGAGATGATTTGGGATGAAGTCTGCGAATGAACGCAGTTGAGTCGAAACCCTAAGCCCGGAAGGAGGAGGAGGAGGTAAACAGAGCGACGCGGAAGGTGGGCATCGAGCTCAGAGAAATCCTTTCGGGAGATTAGCCCGATCGGCTGTGGGTATTTGCGGGAGTTTTTTTTGTGACGTGGATGCTTGTGGAGGCGACACTTCAATATAGTGGAACCCAACTTTAGTATATATAGTGGATTCAAATATTCCGCATTCATCTCCACCATCTGGGTCAATGTGATCGCTGACTCCACCAAGCTCTGAATGTCACCCAATGAACGGAACACGCCGCATGACACCTGCGGTCAAGAATACTTTCGATATTCCAGCAACACCGTTGATACCACCGTCATTTCCGATGACATCCAAGTCCTTGATAAGCTGCTCCACTAGATGTTTGTCACCGTGTTCTACAACCGAGCACTTCAACCAATCCCTTTGATACCACTGTTGGGGCGCAGAGCCTGACGCCGCAACGGAAGTAGTCGTTGCAGAAACACACAAGAGGAGAAGATTTCAACCGAAGGCCTTTTATCACCCGAATGCCTTTTATCACCCGAATGCCTTTTATCACCCGAATGATTTTTACACATCACCCGAATGATTTTTAACAACACCTGAAAACCTTTTACAGCGCACCTAAAGGATTTTTCACTCAACACGACACCCATGAACGTAACATTTTTTTTCGTACCGCCGATCATCACAACCGGGACACGCCGCTTGATCTCTGCAACCAAGAGGACTTTCGATATATGGCACCGTCATCATCATCGTCTTTAATCATCGCCACTGACGCACCATCGTTGTCGTGATAATCATCTTCGCTTCGCACCGGTTACCGCAAATGCGGCAACCCCTTCGTCGTTTCTCTCTTGGCGGCTACATCTTTGTCACCCCACCTTCTAAAACATGCTATTGCATCCTCTTATATAGACATCATGTCTATATCTCCATTAATGCGGTCAACATTCATTATTTCATCAATTAATATTGGGAATAACTATTCATTAATGCTGGGAGAAAATCCTCCATTAATGTTGAGAAAATTTCTCCATTAATAATTTTCTCTCTCTTCATTATTTAAAATTTAAATCAAATAATCCCAACAACTTCTTCCAAAGACACCTCCAGTAGAACTTCACAATCATTCATCCCCCGAGTCAGAGCCAACTTCTAAGACCTGATCCCCCGCCTATATCATCACCCCCAACGCCTCGACAAGGTCTAAATTATCACGGTTGATCCAAAATTCGACCTGAATGACCATTCTTGAATACTCAGGGCTTTACATCATGAGACACCCAATATCATGCACTATGATATATAAGCCAAAATACATCTCATGTATATAGAATTCATGATATATCTTCGTCGTATATTAACACATACATTATCAGCGCTTAAAAAGTACCGATACGATTTTTTTTCGGGCTCATGAATGCCCATATATGTCGTAGTGTCCATTGAATTTTTTTTGAAAAAAAAACCATTAGAAAATCCCAAAAGATGTGTAAGTGACATTATAAATTAAAAATTCATAAATGATTGTCGATTAAAAACTTTGTGTTGTACGTATAAAATTTAAGGTAAAAAATAACCTCAAAGATGCTATAGATATGACATCTACATCGTGATAGAAAAATCTTGAAAATGTGCACTTGATGTATATGTTGTTGCATTCTTTTAATGGCAGAAACAATGTCTCCCCACTTATAAAACTATTTGTGATAGACCATCGATCATAAATGAGTTATTACAATAGATTTGTCAATTGAAAAAATGACACATTATTGCAAGAAATACTTGTCAAATCATTTGTGATGACGAAGTACCAATTATAGAGAATATGATAAAAAAATATCATCAATGTTGTTTTTTCCAATCACTTGTTACAAATAATATCTATAATGATGAAATATTACACGTCACAACAAACCCATCTTTAAAAGTGTACTTACTAGAGGTGAGAACTAATTATGATCGATTGAGTGTTCTCAAAATGGATGGATCTAGTATACAAGTTCATACATAATGACTCATGTGTGAGTTACGCGTGTCATTATAAATGTAAGTCTTGAGATATAATCACAATCCTTAATTATCCATAATGATTATTGATTCAGGATGACTTGAATATCATATTTCAATGAAAGTATTATCATTTCACATCTTTGCCCTCAGGGTGCATCTCAGTGGTAGATGTCTTATTTGGTATCGATGAAGCATCGTGTTCGAGTCTTGCAAAGTAATTTTCTATATTGTCTGTTGCATGATTTTCTTTTTAATGTACCCCAATTCTCCGTATAAATGTAAATTTCACATCTTTTGTTATTTCATCAAAAAATGTATTTAAATTAATAATATAAATACACTTAACTCGTCCAATTCAAAATTGAAAAAAAAGTAATTCTATTAAAATCAGTAATAAAATCATGCACCATGTTATGTGTATTTATATTATTAATTTAAATATTTTGATAAATAAATTTTATATTACGGAAATAAGTTTATTTTTTTGAAAGAAAGAAAGAAGAAAAGCCATTTTGGCGGGTCTGCTTAAATGGGTGGATGGCGTGGAAGCCGTGAAGTGCGGCGCACCGTTTTCCTCTGCCCTCCTGCCAGCCGCCGTACGACACTTTGAATTTTATTACATAAAAATAATAATTATAATATAACAGAATTTTGTAATTTTATTATATCAAAATGATAATAATAATTACTAAAATTCATCGACGCACCCACAAATGCACTCACAAATTTCATACATGATTAATCAAAATAATTTTTATATAAAAAGTAAGATTAAATTAATTATTAACAATATATTTTTAAATAATATTAAGATTATAAAACATATGTATTTACTCTGAGTTCAATTCATTTTAGATTTATAAAATAATTCTAAATTTGAATTTAATGAAATTTGTTATTATTACTTCACTACTTATATATTTTTAAATACCAGTTCATTATTTATCTTGAGTTCAATTCATTATGTATTTCTTCTGGTTGAATTTTAAATTAATAATTGATTAAATTGATACTTTTTTGTTTTTTTCGTTTTAAATATTTTTTTAAAATATATTCAACCGTAAAAAAATTTCACCAGAACGCTTTTTTCCTTCCTCGAATTTCACAATAGTTAATGTTTTTTATTATAAAAAGTAATGAAATGTTGGTTAAGTGGAAGGTGTTTAAAAAAAATAAAAAATATATCAATAAAAAAAATCCAAGGAATTTAAAAAAAACCCATTAGCAATAATTCCATTGATGTCGCCATAAATCCCTTAAAAATCTGGACCCACCTCCCTCAAATGCCTCTTGGGTATCATTTTTAATTACACTATTTTGATTTTGATTGTTTTTAATACATAATGTATTGTTATGAAATATCAATGTGTTGGATATCATGATGATGATAATGACTCAATACAACCATTCACATGACTCAAAATTCCATATTCACCAATTTTTAGATTTCCGATGTCCGGATTAGATATGGTAGGGATTAATGTTAACCATCGGATTATACCACATATACTCTATATTTGTGACTAGATGTTAATGAAATAGGTGAACTTTTATGCTCCACATTGTGTTCCATATGCTTCTTGTTTTTCTCTTAAATTTCTATTTTCATTTGTCATCGTCATCATCATACGGATATTCGATTCCCATTTCCTCAATGATGCGCCTCACCTTCGATCGATCATTTATTCTCGATTTCAAAATTTCTCACGGTTTCAATCGGTGTTTGATCAATTTCACAACAAAGTATCAACATAATCATCTTCTTCGCATTGAGCATCATGACGGTGTTGTCATCAACATAAGATAGTTTTTACATGAAAAAGGTATGTCACATCCTCTTTCAGACATCCTTCTTTTGGCATGAATCTACATGTGCACACCGACTCCAATTAACATTTAAAGAGCATAATGAATTTTAATAATGAATATAAAATAATGTATCCTTGAAGGATGATTTGAAAATAATCCTTTTGACATTATATTAAAAGATATCTTTGTTTATCAATTATTTCTCTTGTAGCACCAATATCGAATAAAGACATTGTCATTTATTACGTGCTTATGACTTATTAATATCATCCCATGTAATTAGTTTGATATTATCCCTTGAACCGGATATTATTCCTCTTATGGTTCATGGATGTGATACCAGAATTACATAACCATTATAATCCAATATATTTTATGAAAATGATTTAACCACATGAAGTTGTCAAATAATGGTCATCATGATAAATAAAATTAGTAATTAATTCATTCCATAAAGTGAATGTAATTACATTATTTCATTACTTGAAGTGAATGAAATTATTCATGAAAAAATTGATACGATTTGTGCTACTCATACTTAGAATTTTATCATGAATATTTGAGATTTGATGAATTTTGATCAAGTTATTTCTCATTCATTTGGTAAAGTGAAAGTTGTTATCCTATAAATTATAATTTTTGATGTCGATGAGGTATGTGTTGTGAATCCAAAACATTTTTTCACATTGGTTCTCACTACCACATTTACCAACTCTGAAATACGCGGGGGCTCCACTCCCAAGTAGATGTATTGTAAAATAATATCTAATATAGAAGTTCAAAAATATACAATAATCTGCTTAGTGATGGGTTTAAAGTGTTATGATTATACTATGAATTCATCAAATGCCAGAAGTGAAAATTATAATGACAAACATGAGTATGCACAATGGAAGATCCTGAAAACCATATGTATATATCTTGAAGAAAAATCTTTATAAATATTATTTTGATCAAATGCTTCAAAAGAACTCATATATGAGTTAGTATATGCACATGTATGTACATTTACCAGTAGAGAAAACTAATTAATAGCTCCAGAAGAGCGAATATATTTTCATCCGATAGTGAAAATTCTTAATGCTTTGTTATATTTGAAGTCTCAATGAGATATATCAATGGTATTCTTGAAAACAATATCATATAGAGACATTAGATAAAAGAGGTACCTCGATATGCAACAAGCATTCATAAAAACTGATTATAAAGAATTTGTTATGTACACTCGAATCAATAATGATAAACCGGAATTTTACTAATCCTGATACTTTAAATATATAAGATGATGGATTAGGCCATATATGATCAATTATAATGAAATATATTGATTCAAGTAAACATGAGCATCAATTTGTTGATATCACAACAAACATCCTTCAAGGGGTGAATGATGAATTTATTTAATGGATGCATGTCTACTAAATTATCAAAGAATTATTTCTCATTAGGTTATTATGAACACCCATTGTATAATAATTTACCTTGAGTAATCTATTATTAAGCCACATATTATTGAGGTAAAGTATTTATGTCATTAGTAGCTATTTTGAAAATGCATTTCCCATATATTTACGAAGAAAAAATTATGAACAGGGCCGGCCTGTGGGCAAACCCAACAAGCCCCCGGACTGGGGCAATAAGGTATGAGGGGAAAACCGATCGCTCCATTGATCCCTACCATCCACATCGATCACCTCTACGAATCTCAAACCTATTATGCTAGCGGCGGTTGATTCCCAACGTTGCCCCCACCACCGCGGCTCTTCTCTTGGCTGCTTCTCCACTGGCTTCACCTCCTCCCTCCTAACGCCAATCCTCATCGCACCTCCCCACTTGCCTCCTCGCCTCCCGCTTTGCTTCCTTTCCTCCCCCACCCACTTCACCTTCTCAGCAACGAATCTAAGCCAAACCTACTTGCCTATACCACCCACATCCCTGCTAACGCATCACCCTGCCTCCATTTTTACCTCTTAGTGACAAGGTGTCGCTGCATCGTCTGATTCTTCACTGGATTCCTCAAATATAGTTATAGTAGAGTCCGTCCCCTTTGTAAGTAATATTGCAATTTTATCCTTTGGTGTCCTATAAATTATTTGATTTCAAGAGTGTCTGGTCAATTTCCTGTATGCAATTCAAGATATGTTAGTTTGATTTTATTTCATAATTATTTTGTATTTGGATTGTTCATCACCAATTACATTTTTATTTACGCATCTTTCTTTATTTTGATATATGCAGCAACAATTGAACACTGATTAAAATTGAAATTAATTAGTTTGAATACATAAAAAATTGTACTATTTAGTAGGGAAACACTTTTAAAACCGGGCTTGGGCAATAATATTTCTCGGGCCGACCCTGATTATGAAGTATATATGGGTGCGCCCACCTACCATGTGATCCATTAAAATAAAACATGAAAATGCATCCACTAAATGTTCATGTGTGTTATTAGCTACTGGTGATAATACATTGATGCTATGCATGCTGATTAAAATAAATATTGAGCATCACATACTATATACAAAATGGTTTTGTAGAACCATTGACAAGATGCTCACAATATTTACTGAATGTAAAGTGCTAAAAATGAATAGTCTGATTATACACACCAGAAGTGTGGTTAAACTGATTATATAAAATCATTGTTCATCATGAGTAGAAATAAATAAATATATTTTCTCTTGAAGAGGAACATGAATATATCGACAATATTATATCTTTTTAGTTATTTTCTTTGAAGTGACACTGTACCAGAAAAAATTATGAGATCTCATTCAATGTTGATAATAATATATTTGAATTTTTAAACGCTTTCAAAAATCATCAACAAAAATGAATTTTTATCGATGTAGACATTACAATAATTGGCCAAAAGTATTAAAGGAACTTATGAATTATTCAATATATAATGTTTTGGATTGATTATACAAAATACCAAGACCATTGAATATCGATGATCTTATTGTAAGAGGTATTCTTCCTCATAAATTTGGATATCTGGATTATGCACAACTGATGCTGTTATTGTTTGTCTATATGATAACTACGAATCCCTGAATGGTTCAAAATGCCTGAAGCATATTTGATGTATCAATCTTAAGATATATTTGTTTAAGGAATAATGTAAAATTGTTCTCGTCATCACATTGTTTGTATAAATTGATGTTATTTCATTAATCTATATGTTTTGGATAACATCAAAACTACTAAAGTGTTTACAAAATCATTACCATGTTTGATGATAAAATTACAAATAATATCCATGTATTTTGAATCAATCATCCCGAAGATGAAATATTAAATTTTGGAATGGTTTTACCCTTAACCATTAAATTTCTTGCTTACATGAGTGATATATTTCATACACAAGGGGTTGATGAAGAATTTACTTATCCCATAAGGATTAAATATAAATATAAATTTTATTTATCCTTGAAGGATATGCATGTACACGTTCATATGTATCTTGAAAACAATAAGAAATGATATTACGATGAAAGGTAATGTTCTTCACCATTCATTGAAATCTAAAGGGTATAAATTATTCCAAAATTAAAAAATGAATGTGTTTATGAATTGATGAATTTCATCATAAAAATTCTATAATGTAATGAGTTAAATGATGTAGTTATAACCATTATGATAGGGATATGTAACTGTTGTACTCTTTTTTCCTTAGTCAAGTTTTTTCCTATTGAGTTTTCTTGATAAGGTTTTTAACGAGGCAACACTATGAGGACTAGATGTTATTATACTCCTTTTCCCTAATCAAGGGGTTTTACCCTGAAGAGGTTTGTCTTGATGAAGTTTTTAATGAGAAAATTATACTTTATAATAGACATCCAACAAAGTTATAAATTATTATGTATATATGTAATTAATGGAAACTGATGGTCTTCCCCATGGGTCATAATTTTAAATTAGAACATTCATTATTACCTATGGTCTTCCTCCCATGTCTCGACATCACAATTAAATAATTGTTAGGTCCAAAAGGGGCCTAGGTACCCTAAGATGGGGGTGAATCAGGGTATGGATATTATTCTTCAAACTTATTCCCACCTCACTGGATCTTGACCTCTTTACAAGGGTCACTTCTTATTATAGCATCCCGCCTTTTTATAACATAAACTTTCATTACATTACACAGAACTGAGGATCTTTAAGGTCTAGTGTCTTAGAAACCAGGAACATAATACATGAAAACAACATAAAACATTCTTCTTAAACACTTGAAAGGCTTCTACTTAAGTTCATCCTAGGTTCATTACTGCATCTCATAACCTGGGGACATACATCAAAGGAAAGGGTGAGCAGAAGGCCCAATAAGGGAAACAAGAGGAACATTTTACATGTGAACTTGAGATACTTCAATAAGGACATGAAAAGAACTTTAAGGCATGAGAAAGAAATCATGAGGCATTTCATAATAAAAATAACATTTTCCATAACTTGAAGATGTGGCTACATCATTTAACATAGACAATCATGAACATATCACCAAGGTCCATCCCCAAGGTGTCATTTGAAAATTACCAAGGTTATTCACCAAGGTATCGTGAAAATTGTAATCTCTAGTGGTTACATCATTACCCAATGCATTGGAGCGCTATCAGGGCGCACCCTTAAATTTGCCTTTATTATCATGTGAGCCACATATATCATCATCAAACATTTCATAAATAACCCATATAGCATACAATAAATGGGTTTCATTTCATAATCATAACGTTTTAAAAACCGCTTTAAGGACATGATCTTTACGTCACTTTAAACCCACGAAAAGGGAAAGTGGGTCTCATGTATGTAAATCCCAGAATTTAAAATGGAACATTTTGATATATATGTGAATACCCTTGTAGAAATAAGAGCTTTGTGTATTCACTTTATAACATAAAATAATTTTTGAGAAAAGAGAGAGGCATTTTGAGACGAAAATTCTGCAACATAACGACTATGTTACAAGGTTTTAGAAAACATTGAAAAGAGAGGGGACATGGGTCACCCACTCATAAATGATCCATAAAACAGTAGGGGGAGAGAATAAGATGGATATATGGACATGGTAATGAAATTTTAAGGACATACCATTTGAAATGAAAAACATGGAAGGAAGACAAAAATTAGATTTCTCTTATGAAAATTCGGCAGCCTAACGGCGTCACTTAAACTTCAATAAAAATGAATTGACAAGATCAAATAGGGTCTCTCATCATATGATCATAAGAGATCAGTATGATAGATATAGAGATCATACCCCAACATAATAAAAAGGAACTTGAAATACTTGACATGAAAATCGAACTTGAAAAATGAGAAGGGTGAAAGAATCCCTTAAAAATTCGGCAGCCTAACGACATCACTTAAACATTCATAAAATGAAATGATGAGAGTAAGAGGGGATCTCTCATCATATAAGAATGAAAAGGGCAGTAAGAGGAATATAAAAGAACATCCTCTCACATAAGAACATGGAGCATAAAAGGAATGACATAAAAGAGATTACATGAAAAGAAAGAGAGGGGTCAGATCCCTTACCTTAAAATGTGACTCTTGAAACTCAAAGGTTTGGACCTTGAGGGCTTGGGGGCACCTTGGGAGGACTCCTTGGGAGGTAAGGAGACCAGAACTTCGTTGGGGGAGAGTTGGGAGTGAAAACTAAAGGAGGAAAGGGTGGGTATTTATAGGGAAAGTGAGGGGACAAGGCATTAATGGCCAAGGGACACCTCACAAGTGCTTTTCTCAAACCCATGTGCTCTCTCATGATATTTTTCATAAAGTTAGGCCACATGGGCCCCCCAAAACAATAATTCATCACCCTTGGCTGGACAAACCTTGAAATATCTCATGACATCATCATGACACAGTTATGATGTCATTAAACATACCGAAACCCTAAAACTGTATTTTTACTATTCACTGAAAATTCAACTTTCTCAGAATAATCCCAAAATTTCACCTTAACCAAATATCAATGCTCTGATTTCAAAAATGAAATCCATTTTATAAAAATAATTTTCTAAATATTTTTAATTTAATTTTTAAATAAAAACACTATTCATCGAAAATTCATTTTTTTCAGAAAAATCCCCAAAAATTACCATAACATAATATCGATGCTCTGAGTTCAAAAATAAAGTCATTTTTATAAAAATAATTTTCTAATAATTTTTAATTAAAAAACACTATTCATCCGAAAAAACTAATACTTGACTAATAATTTATGAAACCGTTATTTACCCATTTTATTGAATCACATTACTTAATCTAGGTGTCTAAATTATATTAAAACTTTCTTCGAGTGAAATTACTAATCCATTTGGTCATATTACTAATCCTAAGCGTAAAATCACTATTCATAATTTACTATTCATCAAAAATTAAGTTGATCTTATTAGACTCCAAATTCCTTACTGAACACTTTTGTAGAAGACCATTTTTTGAAAATCATTACACATCATTAGTTATTTAGGGTTTACATAAATATTTTAAAATATCCTTTTTTTCGAAGTTCATCAATAAAATACATTCTAAAATTATCCGGACATTTGAAATTTCACAAACATCACTAAAGGAAGAAATCTCAATTTATTCACTCGAAAGGATTACACAAGGAAGCTAGGGTCTCGTCACATAGCCCCTTATAACACCGGCATAAGACCTAAGTGTAAGGTGTGCTATGGTGAGAGAATCTGAGGGAGGCTCAGATAACATTGCCTTAGTAGTAATCTCTACTAACTTGAACTTCTCCCGTAGGCGTTTCCGTTCAATCTTGTCACGCTGGAGTTCGGCTTGGGCTTGGTCCAAAGCGAAGCCCACAGATGCTACCTCCTTCCCAAGCTCTGATAAGTGGGCTTCATAAGGTTCAAGTCTACTGGATGAAGCCATCGCCTCCTCTTTCTGCATTAACCATTAACATCTTATTAAATCATTAAGAGTAAGTTAATATACTACTCAAAAAGATTGGGTCGTTACATTCTTCCCCCCTTAAGAAATTTTGTCCCCGAAATTCACACTTGAGGCCTAGTCGAAAAGGTGAGGGTACTTTTTCTTCATTGTTTCCTCAGGCTCCCAAGTCGCTTCTTCATATTTGTGATTCCTCCACAACACTTTCACAAGGTGGGTAGTCTTGTTTCGTAGAACCTTGTCTCTACGGTCCAAGATCTCCACTGGCTGCTCCTCATAAGAGAGGTCATGTTCCAGTTGTACCACCTCTGGGTTCAGTACATGCGAAGGGTCGGGTATGTACTTCCTCAAGAGAGATACATGGAAGACATCATGAACTTGAGCTAGGTTCGGTGGAAGTGCTAGACGATAGGCCACTGCTCCTATGCGATCAAGGATTTCATAGGGGCCAATGTACCTAGGGCTGAGCTTCCCTTTCTTCCCAAACCGCATGACTCTCTTCCATGGAGAAATTCGAAGGAAGACTTTGTCGCAAACACCAAACTCCAAGTCCCTTCGACGATTGTCAGCATAGCTCTTCTGCCGACTTTGAGCAGCTTTTATGTGTTGTTGGATGGCATGAACCTGTTCCGTCATCTCTTGCACGAGATCAGGCCCAAGAAGCTTCCTCTCACCAGTTTCATCCCAACAAGTAGGAGTTCTACACCGCTTTCCATACAGAGCTTCATAGGGTGCCATCTGAATACTCGCATGGAAGCTATTGTTATAGGAGAACTCCACTAATGGGAGGTGTTGATCCCATCCACCTTTAAATTCCATTGATCATAATCTCAACATGTCTTCGAGTGTCTGAATAGTCCTTTCAGATTGGCCATCAGTTTGAGGATGATAGGCCGTACTAAAATTCAATTCAGTATTCAGAGCATGTTGAAGACTTCTCCAGAATTTTGATGTGAATCTTGGGTCACGATCAGATACGATGGATAGTGGTACCCCATGCAGCCTTACCACTTCCTTCACGTATATCTTGGCAAGCTGATCCAGAGAGAAATCTTCCCGAATAGAGATAAAATGGGCTGTCTTGGTGAGACGGTCCACAATAACCCATATCGCGTTGTTTCCTTTGGATGTTTTTGGGAGAACAGTTACAAAGTCCATAGTGATATTATCCCACTTCCATACTGGTATGGGTAGCGGTTGTAATACCCCCTTAGGAAGTTGTCGTTCTGCCTTTACTTGCTGACACACCAGGCACCTTGTAGTGTAATCAGCAATCTTCCTCTTCACGTTATCCCACCAATAATGATCACGAAGGTCTCTATACATCTTAGTGCTTCCCGGATGTATAGAGAAAGTAGAGCTATGAGCTTCATCCATCAGTTCTTTCTTTATCTCCGGAATAGATGGGACACATAGTCTTGTATAAAATTTCAATACACCTTCTTGATCAATATTGAAATCAGGTAACTTCCCATCTTTTACAGCCTCCAACTTCTCCTGTAGCAAAGGATCTTCTTTTTGAGCCTTCTTGATCTTCTCTAGTAATGAAGGTTGAGAAATCATTTGGGATAGGGTTGATGATGTCCCTTTCCTTATAATTCCCATGTCCAGTTTTACTAGATCTTTAATCAAGGGATCTCCCAGGATCCTCATTGTTGCCAGAACAACAGGATCTTTCCTGCTTAATGCATCCGCGACTTTGTTTGCTCTTCCAGGGTGATAATGAATTAAACAATCATAGTCTTTAATAAGCTCCAACCATCTCTTTTGTCTCATGTTCAATTCTTTCTGAGTGAAAATATACTTTAGACTTTGGTGGTCAGTGTATATATCACATTTCTCCCCATAAAGATAGTGCCTCCATATCTTTAGAGCAAAAACAACTGCCGCTAGCTCTAGATCATGCGTAGGATAATTCTGCTCATGAATCTTCAACTGTCGAGATGCATAAGCAATCACCTTGTCATTTTTCATGAGGACGCACCCAAGCCCTTTCAGAGATGCATCGCTAAAAATAACGAATCCTTCTCCGATAGAGGGTAGTGTTAACACAAGTGCAGTAACCAATCTCTTCTTCAGCTCTTGGAAACTTTCCTCGCATTCCTTTGTCCAGATGAACTTAACCCCTTTTCGAGTCAACTTGGTTAGTGGATTAGAAAGCCGTGAAAAGTTTTTCACAAACCTCCTATAATATCCCGCTAAACCAAGGAAACTACGAATCTCAGTTACTGTTGTGGGTTGAGGCCACTCCTCCACAACCATTGTCTTTGCAGGGTCAACCGAGATTCCTTCATTGGTTACGATGTGCCCCAAGAAAGCCACTTGTTGTAACCAAAACTCACACTTTCTGAACTTCCCAAAGAGCCTCTCCTTCCGTAGAGTTTTCAAAATAACCCTCAGATGATCTTCATGCTCCTCACGACTTTTTGAATATATCAAAATATCATCAATAAAAACTACCACAAAGTTATCAAGGTAGTCCCTAAAGACTCTATTCATCAAATCCATGAAAATAGCAGGAGCATTAGTCAAGACTAAGGGCATAACAGTAAACTCATAATGCCCATATCTTGATCGGAAGGCAGTCTTTGGAATATCTTCCTTCTTCACCTTCAGTTGATGATAACCAGATCGAAGGTCAATCTTAGAGAAGAATTGAGCCCCGCGAAGTTGGTCAAATAAATCATCAATTCTTGGAAGAGGATATATGTTCTTCACTGTGATCCCGTTCAGTTCTCTATAATCAATGCATAGCCACATTGATCCATCCTTCTTCTTCACAAAGAGAACTGGTGCTCCCCAAGGAGACACACTCGGTCGGATAAACCCCTTCTCCAATAAGTCTTGGAGTTGTTTCTTTAGCTCCTCTAGCTCCACATTTTCCATTCTATACGGAGTCTTTGATATCGGTTGAGACCCAGGTACGAGTTCAATGGAGAACTCTACCTCTCTTTCTGGGGGAGGTCCAGGTAACTCCTCAGGAAATACATCCATGTATTCCTGAACAATCGGAACATCTTCAATTTGTATGATCCCTTTCCCTTCTTCCTCATCACCGATTAACTCCATAAAGAAAGCTATAGGAGGTGCTTCTAGATAGGGATCAGTTCGGGATACCTCTCCTCGGAAGATAACTGTAGGTCGTTCATTCAAGACTACTGAGATTTCCTTACTTCTGCATTTGATCTTAGAATTATACTTTGAGAGACAGTCCATCCCTAGTATAATGTCGAATTCCATCATGGGAATGACTACTAGATTTGCGATAAGATTGTGCTCACCAAAGTAAACACTAGAGTCTCTAAACACTGTTGATGCATGGATAATTCCACTTGGAGCCTTGACTGACAACTCTACCTCTAGCAGTTCGGGGATTGATTCTATATTCCTTGCAAACTTGGAGGAAATAAAGGAATGCGTGGAACCAGAATCAAATAAAGTACTTGCTAGTTTTGAGAGGACGACAAGAGTACCTGCTACCACATCGTTCGGAACTTCAACTTTAGTTGTTGTGATAGCGAAAGCACGACCTTTCTCCCTTGGCCTCTGCTGAGGTTGATGGTGATTCCCCTCCACCGCCCTCGGATTTGGACATTGATTAGCAAAGTGCCCAAGCTGTCCACACTTGAAGCATGTGACTTCGGGTAGGGCCAGAACCATCTTTCCTCTGTCGTTAGTGTTGGGAAGTTGAGGATTCACATCACTACGACAATTCCGAGAAATATGGCCTTCTTTTCCACACCTATAGCACTTACCACTTCCGATCAAGCAGTTCCCCGAATTCTTCTTCCCACATTTATTGCATGTGGCATGTTGCATATGCTTTCCACCTCTTTCCTGATCAAAACTTCTTCCCAGGCTTGGTTCTAGAGTTCTCTTCTTCTCATTAGATTTGTGAGACCACTGTGTCTCCCCAAACTCTAGTTCAACTTTCATAGCAATTCGAACAATTTCTTCATAGCTATCATAGTCCCTGTTGGCTAGATTCTTCCGCAGATGAGGTCGTAGTCCGCCAAAGAATCTATCAACCTTCCCATTAGGGTCCATGACAAAGCTTGAGGTATAACGGGAAAGCCTTGTGAAGTTCATCTCATAGCTTCCGACAGATTCGTTCTCCTTCTGCTTCAGCTCGAGAAACTCTTTCTCCATTCTCATTCTCATGGAACGAGGGAAATACTTGTTAAAGAAAATTCCCCGAAACTCTTCCCACTCCATAGCTTCCATCTCTCCTCGTGGCTTCGTGTTTTTGATCAGTGACCACCACTAATCAGCTTCTCCCTCTAGGCGGTAAACAGCAAGGGTGACTTTTTCTTGTTCCGAACAATGAAGTACAAAAAAGATCTTTTCAATGGAGCTTATCCATTGTTCCGAAACCAAAGGGTCAGTAGATCCACTGAATGTTGGTGGTCGTTGACGCATGAAGGACTCAACAGAAAGTTGTTCCCTTCGTGGTGAGGTCGGCCTCTCAGCTTGATTCAAGTTATTACTCATAACTTGAGTCAGTTGGTTCATCATTCGCATGAATGTTTCCATTCCGGCTTCCATCGGAGGGCCGTCAGCACATGGTGCATTGCGGTCACCATCGGCACGATTCCTCCTATTGCCCTCCATTTTCTAAAATAATAAAACCTTAGTAAGAAACTTATTTCATTTATGGATCTTTTAACTAAGACTTCATGCTTATACAATTACACTTTTCTATAATTCCTTCATAATGATTCATAAAAAGCTTGTGATTAACCAAACATATCCCCCGGGAGTGTCGTAACCAAGAGTGAAGCAAGACCCGTTATCGTGCACCAGTTCCCGTTCGAGTCTAGCTCAAAGCGGTGTTTTCGGGTTTTACCCCTATGTACATCTGTGCCAGAGCCGCCTCTACCTGCTCGTATCCAGACGGGGATGTATTTGTTTGATAAACCACCTACTCAATACTTACCAAAATACCAGGAAGTTTTCCTATATTTAAACTTTTCTATAGGGTTCTTCCTAAAGTTTTTATATCCTAATTTCCACAAATAACTAAACCATCCTTTGATACCAACTATAGCATCCCGCCTTTTTATAACATAAACTTTTATTACATTACACAAAACTGAGGATCTTTAAGGTCTAGTGTCTTGGAAACCAGGAACATAATACATGAAAACAACATAAAACATTCTTCTTAAACACTTGAAAGGATTCTCCTTAAGTTCATCCTAGGTTCATTACTGCATCTCATAACCTGGGGACATACATCAAAGGAAAGGGTGAGCAGAAGGCCCAGTAAGGGAAACAAGAGGAACATTTTACATGTGAACTTGAGATACTTCAATAAGGACATGAAAAGAACTTTAAGGCATGAGAAAGAAATCATGAGGCATTTCATAATAAAAATAACATTTTCCATAACTTGAAGATGTGGCTACATCATTTAACATAGACAATCATGAAAATATCACCAAGGTCCATCCCCAAGGTGTCATTTGAAAATTACCAAGGTTATTCACCAAGGTATCGTGAAAATTGTAATCTCTAGTGGTTACATCATTACCCAATGCATTGGAGCGCTATCAGGGCGCACCCTTAAATTTGCCTTTATTATCATGTGAGACACATATATCATCATCAAACATTTCATAAATAACCCATATATCATACAATAAATGGGTTTCATTTTATAATCATAACGTTTTAAAAACTGCTTTAAGGACATGATCTTTACGTCACTTTAAACCCACGAAAAGGGAAAGTGGGTCTCATGTATGTAAATCCCAGAATTTAAAATGGAACATTTTGATATATATGTGAATACCCTTGTAGAAATAAGAGCTTTGTGTATTCACTTTATAACATAAAATAATTTTTGAGAAAAGAGAGAGGCATTTTGAGACGAAAATTCTGCAGCATAACGGCTATGTTACAAGGTTTTAGAAAACATTGAAAAGAGAGGGGACATGGGTTACCCACTCATAAATGATCCATAAAATAGTAGGGGGAGAGAATAAGATTGATATATGGACATGGTAATGAAATTTTAAGGACATACCATTTGAAATGAAAAACATGGAAGGAAGACAAAAATTAGATTTCTCTTATGAAAATTCGGCAGTCTAACAGCGTCACTTAAACTTCAATAAAAATGAATTGACAAGATCAAATAGGGTCTCTCATCATATGATAATAAGAGATCAGTATGATAGATATAGAGATCATACCCCAACATAATAAAAAGGAACTTGAAATACTTGACATGAAAATCGAACTTGAAAAATGAGAAGGGTGAAAGAATCCCTTAAAAATTCAGCAGCCTAACGGCATCACTTAAACATTCATAAAATGAAATGATGAGAGTAAGAGGGGATCTCTCATCATATAAGAATGAAAAGGGCAGTAAGAGTAATATAAAAGAACATCCTCTCACATAAGAACATGGAGCATAAAAGGAATGACATAAAAGAGATTACATGAAAAGAAAGAGAGGGGTCAGATCCCTTACCTTAAAACGTGACTCTTGAAACTCAAAGGTTTGGACCTTGAGGGCTTGGGGGCACCTTGGGAGGACTCCTTGGGAGGTAAGGAGACCAGAACTTCGTTGGGGGAGAGTTGGGAGTGAAAACTAAAGGAGGAAAGGGTGGGTATTTATAGGGAAAGTGAGGGGACAAGGCATTAATGGCCAAGGGACACCTCACAAGTGCTTTTCTCAAACCCATGTGCTCTCTCATGATATTTTTCATAAAGTTAGGCCACATGGGGCCCCCAAAACAATAATTCATCACCCTTGGCTGGCCAACCCTTGAAATATCTCATGACATCATCATGACACAGTTATGATGTCATTAAACATACCGAAACCCTAAAATTGTATTTTTACTATTCACTGAAAATTCAACTTTCTCAGAATAATCCCAAAATTTCACCTTAACCAAATATCAATGCTCTGATTTCAAAAATGAAATCCATTTTATAAAAATAATTTTCTAAATATTTTTAATTTAATTTTTCGAAAATTCATTTTTTTCAGAAAAATCCCCAAAAATTACCATAACATAATATCGATGCTCTGAGTTCAAAAATAAAGTCATTTTTATAAAAATAATTTTCTAATTATTTTTAATTAAATTTTTAATTAAAAAACACTATTCATCTGAAAAAACTAATACTTGACTAATAATTTATGAAACCATTATTTACCCATTTTATTGAATCACATTACTTAATCTAGGTGTCTAAATTATATTAAAACTTTCTTTGAGTGAAATTAATAATCCATTTGGTCATATTACTAATCCTAAGCATTAAATCACTATTCATAATTTACTATTCATCAAAAATTAAGTTGATCTTATTAGACTCCAAATTTCTTACTGAACACTTTTGTAGAAGACCATTTTTTGAAAATCATTACACATCATTAGTTATTTAGGGTTTACATAAATATTTTAAAATATCCTTTTTTTCGAAATTCATCAATAAAATACATTCTAAAATTATCCGGACATTTGAAATTTCACAAACATCACTAAAGGAAGAAATATCAATTTATTCACTCGAAAGGATTACACAAGGAAGCTAGGGTCTCGTCACATAGCCCCTTATAACACCGGCATAAGACCTAAGTGTAAGGTGTTCTATGGTGAGAGAATCTGAGGGAGGCTCAGATAACATTGCCTTAGTAGTAATCTCTACTAACTTGAACTTCTCCCGTAGGCATTTCCGTTCAAGCTTGACACGCTGGAGTTCGGCTTGGGCTTGGTCCAAAGCGAAGCCCACAGATGCTACCTCCTTCCCAAGCTCTGATAAGTGGGCTTCATAAGGTTCAAGTCTACTGGATGAAGCCATCGCCTCCTCTTTCTGCATTAACCATTAACATCTTATTAAATCATTAAGAGTAAGTTAATATACTACTCAAAAAGATTGGTTCGTTACACTTATGCTCTTCAATGTTAATGTTGATCGTATCCTTTCCAATTTTATCTGATGATAATGTACTGAAAGTAAAGTAATAAATCAAGCATAAGGACACACAGTTTTTTATTTGGTTCACCCTCACTGGGCTATATCCAAGGAGCATACAACGACAATGTGCCGATTGTATCAAATTCACTAAGACTCACTACCAATAATGATGTTCAGGCTAGATCAATTTTATGCCAAAGATTATTTCCTTTACAAGGTTTAGGGCCAACTCACTGCTTTCCCAAGGGTCACTCCCTATGTCTCTTTCTATGACTCACTATTGGTGGAAAGAATCACCATCTTCCTCCACCTTTTCTCACTGCTCTTGGAAGGTATCCACTCACAGTTTATGGATATGTAGGTTCCTTAATTTACATTAATGCACACATCCTCAACTGTAGGTAGATGCTCTGTTTAAGTCTAGTTTTCACCTGTAGATGAAATCTACTTTTCCACTTGGTTTGCAAAAATTACTTTTTCGGATTCTTGGATCATCTGTAAACTGCCATGCTTCATCCATGAACTAACATGCACCGTGTGGGACAAGTGCTTCACGAACCACCTCTTCTTTCGTGGACCATCCCTGCTTCACAGATAGATTCTTCTTCCACAGACCTCCTCTCCTTCATGGACAACCTCAACTTCCGTGGATTGATGATGCTCCACAGACCACATCAACTTTTCAAACCCCTTTATTTGCGAGCTACAATTACCTATAAAATCCCTTATGCGGACTATCTCCCATAGACCACTTATCCTTTCACAGAATCCTCCTCGCAAACCTCTTCTCCTTTGTGTAATTTCCCCTCGTGAAATATTTCGTACTTCACCAAAATCTTCCTGGAGCAATGATGTTTTCTAATGAAAATCGTTCTTAGTAATAATGGTATTAGTGGTCCTAATATAGACAAATAGGTCCACAAAATATGCTAATTTTTTTTACTCAAATCTTCGATGCAGTATAGCCTTCACCGCAGACTGTGCTCCTCCCGTGAACCATTTTTCCCTCCACGGTCTGCGTAACACCTTTCTTCCCTCACAGTGGTCGATTCCTTCCGCAAAAAAAAAAACCCTTTGCAGCTCCTCAAATCACTGACTCCTTTCTGCAAATGATGAGCCATATCACAAACTGCACACCTTCCGCAGACTCTAACCCTCCCATGAACTATTTCTCGTAAGCGGTCCATGTAGCGTCATTCGCAGTCCGCATAGCGCTGCTATGTAGAAATTTTCCTTTTCCAAATTTACTTCACCATTCCACGAATCTCCTTTTGCGGTTTGCGAACCGTGCTTCGTGATCCACAAATCATGAACCTATTTGTTGGAAACCTTTTTTTGGAAGAAAAAACTCCCGATTTTGGGCCCCAAAAATTTGGAAAACATTGGGAAACTGTGCCACCATAAACACCTGCTTCGGCAAACACCAACAATACTCATTCTCGGCCATCTAACTTTTTCAACAAACGAAATCACAACCAAAAACACTGATAGGATTCCTTGAGGGCTTTTTTCCAACAATAATAATATTTATTGATGTTCTGAAGACACAATTAAATGATATAATCAAGGGGAGTTTGGAACACTGCACTCCTTTTCCCTTCATATGGGCTTCCAACTCGGTTTTCCTGGTAAGGTTTTTAATTATGAATAAGGAAGAGGCTTTTAACAATGTTATAAAAGTGATTTTCAATGAAAAAAAGAACTGAAAACATAAGTGATGTTAAAAGTTCCCGGTCTTTATCAACGCTAGTAAAAGTGATGATAAATGGGTCCTTTACCAGTACCACGAATCCCTCCCACTAAAGATATCAAAATGAAGGGAGATAGATACTGATCCCCAAGTACCACCTCCAGTATGCCCTGGGTTAGTGACTAGCACCAAGGGTATAAAAAATTCATAAAATGGGATGCATTACCCTCTATAATAATATAGGATTAGAAGATTGAATGAATCAATCACACTTAACTCCATGACATAGTATAATAATAAAGAAAAAAACCATCCCATAATTAATGTGTAAATAAAACCGGTACATAAAAAAATCTCTAAAATAAATACCAAAGAGAAAAGATAAAACAACAATATAGAAAAATCCCAAGGGTTTGAGATAGTAATGTCAAGATTGGTCTACATAATCCTCATGGAAACCTGAAAATCAGTTTATATATGTAGAGTGAGCATACAAGTATAATCAGTAGGAAAAACCAAGATCTCTCATGTAAATATGAAACAAGCATACTAATTCACTTGTTAGAAAACAACAAAACCAACAACACCTAAACATGATAACTATCCAACCCAAACCTCACCAAGTCATGCTCACCAAATAATGCAAGTCAAGTATAATGAAATAATAAGAAACATATCAATAAAGGGTAACCCACACTGCTTTCCCACTAGTTTTCCACCCTCACACCCCAATGTCATTTTTACTAAACCTCCTATCTATTCTATATAACATATAATACCACCCCATAGCACGATCACATTATATCTCACCCAAAGACACCTGGGCCACCACCCCAAAACATGGTCACATTTCATGTCACCCAAAGACTCTTGGTCCACATCACAACCATAACTAGTGTAGTAGGGTATTGTGAACATGAAGTACATCAACCTTGTGCCTACCTACTACCATGGATAACACCCACCATAAGTCTCCCCACAATACAATCAAATCACATCTCATTCCCCCACAATACGATCACATCACATATTTCCCACATACAACATAACTATCACCTAGTGCACTATCAGAGCTCTAACTATCATATCCTGTGCATATCTACTCACCTAGAAGAGAGAGTAGGAAAAAGTGAGTAGCCAACCAGCCATCCTCATCATCGAGATGTTGGGAAAACACCCCCGTATACGAGTGTCGACACATAGTGATCGATGTGAGTGGGGTGTGTATAGAATCCACAAGGAACATACAATATATATATATATATATATATATAGACACAAACACACACACACATAGCCACACACAAGAACATATTATGAGTTCACAACAAGGAACTAACCAATTCACAACATCGGCTCTTTTACCACCACAAATAAATGCAGAAAAAAAATCCACAAGACACTTTTCATTTCAATCCAATATAATTTCATTTAAATATCCCATTCATTTCATTATTTATCAATAACCGCATTTGATCACACAAACCATTATTAATTCTTTCACTGATGATTTCCATCCCATTAACCAAACCAGTCCAAGCAATTTCAAAAATTATTAACTAGTTATTCCATCACTACCCAGGTATCTAGCACAACACAAAAATTCTTATCTCATCCACCACATAACACAGCCACACATCGCCTCCCCACAGCATGAACACATACCAATCACACATCATCGACCCACAACACAACATCAGACCAACCTAGTAGCCCCCATGCCAGAACCATACATCGAAAAAACAACACATAAACCCCCATATCACAACTGTACATCACCACCCAAAACACAACCACACATCACACCACATCAGAGAAAGTTTCATAGATTTATCAAGGGTCTTTTTATCAATTTCACTCCATTATTTTAGAGTAATTATCACACAAGCCATAAATACTAGGTAAACCTTTTATTAACCAAATATAAGTGGTTATCCAATTTACATTTTAGGGTGATTCCAAACAATCACAATAAGGCTTCATAATCACAACAAACACTATGCAAACAAATCCACCAAAAACATGATTTTAAATGGGGTGTTTAGCCCATACAATCAAAATACCATGATAATAATATCAAATCTATAAAAACATGCAGATCAAAACCCTTTCCCCTTTAATTTCAATTAACTAATTAATATATATTGATTAGGTCAGTGCAAACCATTCCCCATAGAAAACAAGATTAATCCCCTCCTACATGATATATAAAAGTGATAAATGAAGGAAACCCTACCTCAAAGAATCTTTTACAACTCGTTGTGTATCACAAGGAGAAGAAGAAACACCCAAAAACCACAACTGCACTCAAAACTCATAAATCCACCTACTCCACACCCCCAAGGATCATAAAAAACACATCCCAAACACACCCAAACCAAAATTTTACCACTATAGAGGATCTTAGAGAGAAGAACAGAAGAAAACAATCAAGAAGAAGAGAAGGTCCTACCACTGATCATTAATGAGCGGCCACCAGAACCAACAAATCAAGGCAAGGGAAGGTTGGGATGAAATGAATCCCAAGATTACTAGGGTTCTACCAAAAAATGAGAGTAAGGGAGTATGGATGAATGGAGAAGGATCAAATGAACACAATATATAACAACCTGGATTTTTTTGGTTTCACATAGCGTATTCCTTTCACGATGTGAATTTCAAGGTATCTTCGGTTTACAAGCTATGGACCTAGAACAAGGCATGAAACCTCTATATTTTCATTTTACGATGAATATTTAGTCACCTTAGATTTTATTTAATTACACATCATGAATTCAGTTCATGACATGAATTCATCTCACATATTTTCTCCACCATCGCACACAAGCCATGAAACTAGTCGACTACAAAATCCATGAACCACCAACCCACAACATGAATCCAATTCATGTTGTGAACCACATGTTGCAACACTCCTACATCTCCAACCTCTACCGGATCCTTCGAGACTTCCTCCAACCACCATCTAAACACAAAACTGACCAAGTAATGGGATGAGAAGGCATGGTTCGTTAGACCATATACCTTTAAAATTATTCTCATCCTCAAGAATCAAAACCAAACATGGGGAAGGAATGGGGGTCTAAAAAACTACCCCACAAGATACCTCTCAAGGATCTCGTCACACCTAAAATGCTACCACCATCCAAACTCACCAACCAAAACACCCACAAAACAAACCTCACAACCACATTGCGGCCTCTCTTCGTGTACATAACCACATCATCCGACACCATCCACAAGCCACCACACACCACACAACCATATTCACAACCATCTCAACCTCCACACAACCCAAGCTAAACAATATCACAACCATAAAAAACATTTAATATAGCACATAAATCATAGAATACCATCTTCCATGTCAATATATTATCCTCTTTGGGCGGAACTAACTCACCTGCATGGTTTTAATCACATCAAAGTATAACACGTCCTGATTAGGATTCAGATCCTCCCTTTTATATATTACAGAATATTTATCACGCATCACACATCAAGAAAAATAGCACAATAAAACAACAACAAATCACATAGAACTATGAGATCCAAACATTACAAGGAAAAATAGATCAAAAAAATAAAATAAAAAAACTTAGGGTACTAGGCATGCATCTGTATCTCACGATCCCAAGTACTCTCCTCTAGTCCACCATTCCGCTACAACACATGAACTAAGGGAGTGGTTTATCATGCAACACCTTTTCATGATGATCCTGGATCTCTACTGGACACTCCACAAATGTCTCATAATCCTCGATATCCAACTATCCCCAATCTATGATGTGGAAGTCATCGTGAAGATACCGATGAAACGGAGAGATGTGGAAGATGTTGCGAATCCTCTCCAGCTGTGGTGGAAATTCCAACTGATATTCCACCTCACCAACTCACCCCAACACCTCAAAGGGCCCAAAAAAACTTGGGTGAAAGTTTAATCCCCTCACCAAAGCTCTGCTTCCCACATCGAGGGGTGATATTTAGGAACACATGGTCTCTAACCTCGAACTCCAAGGGCATCCTCCCATAATTGACATAAGACTTCTTCCAGTCCTATACTACTTTCATCCTCTCATGAACAAGATGAACCTTTTCTGTCATTCTTTTCACCACATTAGGAACAAGTACTATTGCCTCCAAAAACCTCTATCTAGTACAATGGAGAACAAAATGACCACTCATAGAAATCCTCAAAAGGGGCCATGCTAATGGATGAGTGATAACTGTTATTATAAGAAAACTCAACAAAAGGAAAGCTTCATGTCCAAGATCTTCCAAAGTCTAAGATGAATTCCTATAATATATCCTCTAGTGTCCGGATAGTCTACTCCATCTGCCCATCCATCTGAGGGTGGAAAATAGTGATAAAGCATAATCGAGTGCCAAAATCATGAAAAAGTCACCTTTAAACTAACATAAATCCTGATCTAATATAATGGACCTCATTACTCTATGAAACTACACCACCTAATCTATATAATACTTAGAAAAAATATCCATGGTACCCAACTCCTTGATCGCTAGGAAGTGAGCTGATTTCTTCAACTAATCCACAATTACCTAAACTATGTCTCAACCTCCCTGATCTCAGGGAAAACCTTTGATGAAGCCCATAAATATGTTATCCCATTTACACTTAGAAAAATCCATGGAATGCAACAAAGTTTTTGGAACATGATGCTCAGATGTTACCTTATAGTAAACCAACCATCGAACCACATACTCCACCATTTCCTATTTCATCATGGGACACCAAAATTGCATCCTAAATACATGATACATCTTTGATACTCTGAAGCATACCAAAAAATGTGAGCTATGAACTCATGAAGTAACACCTCATGAATCACTACTGGAAAAAATAGTCTCCCCTAAATCATCATCTGGTTCCAACCATCCTCTGACCATCCCTTCAGAGCATCACCATGGCCAACACGATCTCACATCACCTATACCTCTGAGTCTTCCCATCGAGACTCCTCCACCCGTTGCATTAGATAAGACTACACTATCATATGATACAAAAAAACTCTATTATCAACTAACCTTGCATCGAAGTATAGGGATTCTAACCCATTTATCCCTTTCCAAACATCGGTTGACTCTTGAGCTATGTCTCCTCAGGACTTCCAACTCAATGCATCAAATTTTTTCCCTTTCTTAAAGTATAGGAGATCTCAAAATCATAATCCTGAAGAAACTCCATCCACCTTCATTTATATAGATTCAGATCATGCTAAGAAAATATATAACTCAAGCTCCTATGATCCATAAAGACAAAAAAGTTCCCCCCTTAGAAAGGTAATTCCACCACAACTTCAGTGTAAACACAACTACTGCTAGTTCTAGATAATGAGCAGCATAATTACACTTATGGGAATGTAACTACCTATAACCATAAAAGATCACCACTCTATGATACATCAACATGCATCCCAATATTATATGGTAATATATCACAACCCCTCCCTCCAAAGATGCCCCTCCTAAACTGACAATAAAGGAAGAGAGATAATGACCCCCCGAGTCCTATCTCCAATAGGCCCTGGGGTGGCAACTAGAACCAAGGGTACAAAGATCTCATAATATGGGAGGCATTACCATTTATAATAAAACAAGATTTGGATATAAGATAGTTCATCCCAAAATAAATCCAAGGTATATATACACACACACATATATATAAGAAATCCAAAACCATTCCACATGCATGTTTGAAAACATAACTATTACAAAACAAGAGTCTCCAAAGTAAATACCAAAAATAAGGCTAAGAAGCAACATGAAAACTATCCCAAAGTCCGAGCTAGTAAGGCCCAACACAGTCCATGTAGTCCTCTGAGAAACCTGAAAATAGTATTATATACGTAGGGTGAGCATATGAGTATACTCAGTAGGAAAAACCAATGTCTCTTGTGCACAAGTAGGAGAATAATACTAATGCCCTTGTGAGAAAATAACATAAACAAACAACAACTAACTAGGAATACTAAACATACTAACTTCACCAAGTAATGCTCACCAAATAATAAAATTAAAGTAAAGTAATATAATAATAACATCGATGTTTGGGTACCCCGCACCACTTCCCACTAGTTAACTACTCATAACCTAACAGAAAACATATTGGTGCTTCCACACTCTTCCACAAGCCCCAAGTCACAACCCGCCCACACACACTTGGGAAATAGAGCTATTACCGCAACCTGGGAAAATAAAGCTCACCACATCCTACCCACAGACACCAGAGCCACAACCATACCACATCCCACCCGTAGACACATGGGCCACAACTGTACCACATCCCGAAGACACCTAGGAAATCACACCACATCTCATCCCATAGACACCTGGGAAAGCACACCTCGCCCGTAGACACTTGGGCCTCACAACTGCACCACAACCTGCTCAAAGAGTCTTGGGCTACCAGTGCCTAGAAGAGGGAGAATAGAAGATCCAATAACCAGACATCCATCCTCCCACCAGGATTTTGGAAAAAGAAACCCGCCCCCATGACAATGGGGGTGTTCGACACATAGTGCTCAACTAGGGTGGGATGCATATAGATTTCATATAGCATCCCAACCTTTTCTAACTTTAATATTACATCATTTTAAAGATAAACAAAATAATAGCATTACACATAGAGGATCCAAAGGTTTAGTGTCTTGGGAAAACTAGAACCATACATAAAAAATACAACATCAAGCATAAACATTTATTTAATTTCTTCTTCTCTAGCTTCTTATTGACACTTTTCCTATCCTTAGTACATGTAGCCACCTGAGGATATACATCAAAAGGGGTGATCTAGAAGCCCAGTAAGAGGATAGATAAGAACAATATAGCATGGGGTGAGCATAATCATGACATAGGAAAAAGATCATGAACATGAGAGGAGCATAAATAAAAGACTTGAAATGTGGCAATGCATAAAAATGAAACATCATGTCTTAGTGGTTAACTACACACATACTTATGAACCAAGATATAATCTTGTTCACACATCATTTAACATTTACTCATGAGATTCATCTCTTTACCCAATGCATTGGAGCGCTGTATAATTCTGGGCACACCCGTCACATTGAAACATTCATAATTGCGCTATATAATTCTGGGCGCACCCGTCACATCATAACATTATCATCATCATGCTTGCCAGATAGAACACATATAAAAAATTTACATAACTAAACCATGGAATGGAATGGGTTTCATCTCATAATAACACATTCATAAGCATTGGGTTCCCAAAAGAAAGAGAGAATAACATACATGTCATAAGAAGCATCCACTTTGAGTGAGAAGTAAAAGGGGTGTTCTTAAAAGAGGAGTTCTTTTGGAAAACATTTTGTTTAACATAAAAACCAGTGAAAAACATGTATATCCCAGAAAAGTAAAGACAATGATGAACAAATTATCTTTAAGGAGTAACCATATCAAAAATGGAGTGAAAGAGGGAGAACCCGAAGGAAGAAAATTGGGTTCTAGAATTTCCCCTTACCTTGTATCCGAATGCTTCCTTCTATTTAATGTCCTGTATAATGACATTATATTCATTAATTAGAAATAAAAAACATTTTTTAAATTAATAGGGTTCATTATGGTTTCATTATGTGATTTTATGTGCCTTTGGATGAGTTATATAGTTTAAAAACATTATTCGGGAATGTTTGTTTTTATGGTTTTCTTGAGTGGTTCACTTGTATTCTTAAATTGAAGTTTGGGTAGAACATGGGTAAAAATCCAGAACTAATATTACAAGTTATTAATAATATTATAGGAGTTTGAATTATTTTTTAATGAATCATATTATATCCGTGTGGATGAATCATTAGATAATAATTAAATGAAGATTGTTTGGGTTAAGTTGGGTGGTTTTTCGATCACAATGAACTTGTTTTAATTTATCACTTAGTAATATGTTCATAAGTCAGTTAAATAACTTTAAATAGGATATAATACATATAAAATATTCTGGTTCAATCATAAAAATGGTTTCATGACCAGATCTTAAGGTAGAAATGGAAGAAGAAAGCATGTCATTCTTGAAGGTGATAAATTAACACCTCACGAACAACGTTCTCTTTAATAAAATAAAAGGAAGAGGGAAAGGGGTTTGGATGATATAATATCCCATTATAATCATAAAATTTAATTATATGTATAATAATAGAGTTAAAATACCATTTGGATGAATATAGGTGGGGAGAGATCAAGAAATGAACTTGAACTTGAAAGGAAATTAAAGGAGAAGAGGGAGAGAAATTACCTCTTGAATCCTTCTCTTGAGAACCTCCTTAAGGGCCGAAGATTGGTATTTTGATGAGACCAGAATCTCTTGGACGTGGGGGAGGGGACAGGAAAGGTGTTTGGGCAGAGTTTAGAGAAGGTTTGGAGCTTGAGAGGTGTGAGGAAATGAGGGTATGAAGGGTGGCTTTTATAGTGGAGGGGAGAGGGGTTTCCTTAATATAAAATTCATTAGTTTATTAATTTACCCTAAGACAAGGAATAGTGAATCTTAAATGACAAATAATATTAATTTTATCATGTGAACCCGAACCAAGTGGTCTTACATCAGCATAACATCATCGATGACTCAATTAATCCATTATTTAGCATTTATTGTGAATTATCAGATTCTACTATTCATAAAAAATTCAAGTATTTCAGAAAAATCCCAAAACTTTACCCCAACCATTTTTTGACGTGTAGAATCCAAAAATGAATTCCATTTTTCAAAAATAATTTTATAAATATTATTAATTTAATATTTAATTAAAATCATAATTTACTTAAAAAAACGGTTATTAAGATTAAAACTGATTTTATAGCGCTTTCAAAAATTGCGTAGGGTCTTATAAAATTATATAAAAACTATAATACATTGATTAAATAATTTAAGAATACATTTTATTGAAATAAATTTTCTTTTAAATTAATTAATTAATTATAATTAATTATTTATGACTTACAAAATACCAAAACGTTTACTAAGGTCAAATTGTCACATTCTAAGATGTCTAAATTTTATTTAATTATTCATAGGTAATGTTACTCTTATGTTGGATGATTTAATATTAATAAGGGTCATATTACTATTCATAAGGGTATGTTACTATTCATTGAAAATTATTTTTGTTTCCTTAGACTCCAAAAATCATCTTGAACACAACTGTGTATGTCAGATTCTCAAAATTCCAAACACAGAAGTGACAAACTTATGTTTAAAGGTCACTTATCACTTAGTAGTTCATTATGTTGTGTTTTAATGTTATTTTATGACATAAATATAAGAAGGTAATTTCCATTGAAAAACATTGGGTTGTTACATTCTTCCCCCTTAAGAAATTTCACCCCGAAAATTTCACTTTACACAAAAAGCTGAGGGTGTTTCTCCTTCATTGCCTCTTCTGGTTCCCAAGTTTCTTCCTCAAACTTATGGTTCCTCGACAACACTTTGACAAGATGGTTTGTCTTGTTACGTAGAACCTTATCCCTCCGATCCAGAATCTTTATTGGATGCTCCTCATAGGAGAGATCATCTTCCAACTACACCACCTCTGAGTTTAGTTCATGTGAGGGGTCTGGTATACACTTCCTCAGTAGTGATACATGAAACACATCATGAACTTGAGCCATATTCGGTGGAAGTGCAAGATGATAGGCCATGGATCCTATGCGGCCAAGGATCTCAAAGGGGCCAATATACCTTGGGCTTAGCTTCCCTTTCTTCCCGAATCACATGACTCTCTTCCATGGAGATATTCGAAGGAAGAATTTATCTCCGACGTCGAACTCCAAGTCCATTTGACGGTTGTTAGCATATCTCTTTTGCCGACTTTTGAGCAGCTTTGATGTGTTTCTGGATAAATTGAACCTTCTCTGTAATCTCTTGAACAAGATCAGGTCCAAGTAGATTTCTTTCTCCAACTTCATCCCAACAGGTTGGATTTCTACATCGCTTTCCATACAGAGCTTCATATGGAGCCATCTGAATACTCAAGTGGAAGCTATTGTTGTATGAGAACTCAACCAATGGAAGATGTTGATCCCATCCACCTTTGAATTCTAGAGAGTAGGCTCTAATCATATCTTCAAGCGTCTGAATAGTTCTTTCAGATTGGCCATCCATTTGGGGGTGATAGGCCATGCTGAAATTTAATTTAGTACTCAAAGAATGTTGAAGGATCCTTCAGAACTTAGATGAGAACCTTGGATCACAGTCAGAGACAATTGAGAGTGGAACACCGTGCAGTCTCACCACTTCCTTCACATATATCTTTGCAAGTTGTTCAAACGAGAGATCTTCCCAAATAGTAATAAAATGGGCAGTCTTGGTGAGTCGATCAACCACAACCCATATCGCATTATTTCCCTTTGACATCTTCGAGAGACCTATGACAAAGTCCATAGTAACATTTTCCCATTTCCACATGGGTATAGGCAATAACTGCATCATACCTTTGGACTTTTGTCACTCAGCTTTAACTTTCTGACATACCAAGCACCTTGATATATATTCCGCAATCTCCTTATTCATGCTATCCTACTAGAAGTGTTCTCAGAGATCAAGATACATCTTGGTACTCCCAGGATGTATAGAGAAAGTTGAGCTATGTGCATTATCCAACAACTCCTTCTTTATCCCAGGTGATGAAGGCACACAAAGCCGCGTTCTAAACCGAATCACACCATCATCGTCGATATAAAACTCTTGGAGCTTCCCTTATTTTACTGCATTCACCCTCTTTTGTATCTCCACATCATCTTTTTGTGCTTCCTTAATCTTCTCCTGGATGGATGGTTGCGTAATCATTTGGGAAAGGTAGGATGTATCCCGTTCCCTTATGATTTCCAAATCCATTATTTGTATATATAATAAGATAGGGTCTTTCGCAATCCGTAACATGGATAGAGTAGTGGGTTCTTTTCTGCTTAGAGCATCAGCTACCTTATTCTCCTTTCCAGGATGATAGTGAATAGACCAATCGTAATCCTTGATTAGCTCTAACCATCTCCTTTGATGCATGCTGAGCTCCTTTTGTGTGAATATATACTTTAAGATCTTGTGGTTGGTGTATATGTCACACTTCTCACCATAAAGGTAGTGCCGCTAGATCTTCAATGCAAAAATCACGGCTAACAGATCTAGATCATGTGTTGGGTAGTTCTTCTCATGGATCTTCAACTATCGTAAGGCGTAGGCTATAACATTTTCATTTTTCATGAGTACACAACCCAAGCCTTTATTTGAAGCATCACAGTATATCACAAAACTTTCTCCACTTTTCGGTAGTGTGAGTACAGGTGCAGTGATCATCCTTCTCTTTAGCTCCTTGAAGCTTCCCTCACATTCTTCCATCCAAACATACTTTACCCCTTTTCGTGTTAACTTAGTTAGCGGGCTTGACAATCATGATAAGTTTCCCACAAAACGTCAGTAGTACATAGATAATCCAAGAAAACTACAGATTTCTATGACACTAGAGGGCCTGGGCCATTCCCCAATCGCCTTTGTTTTTGAAGGATCCACGGAAATTCCCTCACTTGTGATCACATTTCCCAAGAACGTGACTTGCTTCATCCAAAAGTCACACTTGCTGAACTTGGCATACAACTTCTCCTTTCTCAATGTCGCCAACACAAGTCTTAGATGTTCTTCATCTTCCTCCTTGCTCTTGGAGTAGATGAGAATATCATCGATAAACACTACCAAAAATTTGTCGAGGTAATGCCTAAAGACTCTATTCATAAAATCCATGAATATTGCAGGGGCATTAGTAAGTCCGAAGGGCATCACCAAAAACTCATAGTTCCCATACCTTGTACGGAAGGCAGTCTTATGAATATATTCCTTCTTCAACTTTACCTGATGATATCCAGAACGAAGATCCACCTTTGATAAGTATTGAGCTCCTCTTAACTGGTCGAACAAGTCATCAATCCTTGGGTGAGGATACTTGTTCTTTATGGTGATCTTGTTGAGTTCCCGATAATCGATACAAAGCTGCATTGTTTCATCCTTCTTCTTCACAAAGAGCATTGGTGCACCCCAAGGTGATGCACTAGGGCGTATGAACCCTTTTTCCAAATGATCTTGCAATTGCTTCTTTAACTCCTCCAGTTCGATAGGAGCCATCCTACAGGGACACTTTGAGATAGGAGTATCTCCAGGTATGAGTTCAATTGAGAACTCTACCTCATAATCCGGGGGAATTTCGGGTAACTATTTGGGAAATACATCGTCGTATTCCCTCACGACGGGCATTTCATCAAGGTTGGCACTTTCCTTCGACTCAACCATTTGGGCGAGGTATGTTTATTCATAGGGAATCAACACCCACACCATTGAAGGATTTTTCAAAGGAGATTCATTATATTCCTTGCATTTGTAGAGGAGTATGGGATGGTTAATAACATGAAAATATATTTCCTTTTCCCAAAAGTTGATATGTGCTATATATGACGAGAGCCAATCCACTCCCATTATAGCGTCGAATTCCACCAAGGGAAGTATTACGCGATTTTCCATAAGAATCTTCCCACATACGCCAATAGGAGAAGAGTCAAACACTTGGGTTGCAATGATTGCACCACTTGGTGTTTTTACAGATATCTCTACTTCAAGGTTTCGGGGCTTCGATTCTATAGTTCTAGTAAACTTACAAGATATAAAGGAATGCATAGAACCAGAATCAAATAAGACTTTTTCCATTATTGAGTGAATAGGAAGTGTACCTTCATTATCATGCTACACCTCCACTGTAGTGATGGAAAAATCCTTCCCTTTTTCCTTTGGCTTCGGTGGCTGCTGACGCTGATTAGCCTCGAGAGCTCGAGGTTTAGTGCACTGGTTTTCATAGTGCCCTATCTCCCTATAGTTGTATCATTGAACCATGAGTGGTTATCTCCTTTCATCAGCTACATTCTCCTTCCTTTTTGTGTCCTTTCAACACTCTTTAGCATGATGTACTTCTTTCCCACACTTAAATCACTTCCTCGTCCCTTTTAGGCAGTTACCATGGTGCAACTTTCCAAATTTTTGGCATGTGGGTCGTTGAGTTTTCTTCCCACCTTTATCATTAGATCCACCGGCTTGAAACTCCATATTTTGATTTTTATCCCCATATCCATGGGACCATTCTCCAAACTCCATCTCCACTTTGAGGGCACATCGAACGACTTCTTCATAACTCCCAAAGTCTCGAATTGCGAGAGCCTTTCGAAGGTGTGGTTTTAATACACTAAAGAATCTATCAATTTTTCTATCATTTTTGATAACAAAACCCGAAGCATACCTTGCAAGCCTTGTGAAATTCACTTCATAGGTTGTGACAGATTCTCCTTATTTTTGCTTGAGCTCTATGAATTCTCTCTCCATCTTCGTGCAAAGAGTTCGTGGGAAGTACTTATTAAGAAACATTATATTAAAGTCTTCCCATTCCATCTCTTCAACTTCCTCCCTTGGCTTGGTGTTCTTAATCAAAGCCCACCATTGATCGGCTTCTCCATCTAGACGATAAACGGCTAGAGTCACCTTTTCTGTCTCAGAACAGTGAAGCACAAAAAAGATCTTCTCCATGGATTTGACCCACTATTCCATAACTAGTGGATCGGAAGATCCACAAAACATCGGTGGTCGTTGCCGCATAAAACATTCGATAGCCAGTTTCTCCCTATTTGGTGAAGAAGGATGTTCTCCATTATTATGGTTAATGTTTATAACCTGAGATAATTGGGTAAGAATCGCCATAAAGTTTTGAACTCCACCTCCCAAATCATTGGGGATGTCGTTCGGGCAATCGTTTCATTGGCCCTCATAAGAGTTGTTGGCATGATTTCTCCTGGTTCACACCATTTTCTAAAATAGAAAAGGTTAGAATAAAACAAAAGTAAACAATTTATGAATAACTTATTAATTTAAACAATTTATACTAAAAACATAACATATGGGATCCCTATGTAGATTTTCTTGTGTGCCTACTTGTACTTAGTCTCATGCTAGCGGTTTTCTCTAGGGTTTACTAATCCTAATTCCCAAATTAACTAAACCATTCCTCTGATACCAACTATAGCATCACAGCCTTTTCTTAATTTACTATTACATCATTTTAAAGATAAACAACATAATAGAATTACACATAGAGGATTAAAAGGTTTAGTGTCTTGGGAAAACTAGGACCATACATAACAAATACAACATCAAGTATAAACATTTATTTAATTTCTTCTTCTCTAGCTTCTTATTGACACTTGTCCTATCCTTAGTACATGTAGCCATCTGAGGATATACATCAAAAGGGGTGATCTAGAAGCCCATTAAGAGGATAGATAAGAACAATAAATCATGGGGTGAGAATAATCATGACATAGGCAAAAGATCATGAACATGAGAGGAGCATAAATAAAAGACTTGAAATGTCGCAATGCATAAAAATGAAACATCATGTCTTAGTGGTTAAATACCACACATACTTGTGAACCAAGCTAGAATATTGTTCACACATCATTTAAAATTTACTCATGAGATTCATCTCTTTACCCAATGCATTGGAGCGCTGTATAATTCCGGGAACTCCCGTCACATTGAAACATTCATAATTGCGCTATATAATTCCGGGAGCACCCGTCACATCATAACATTATCATCATCATGCTTTCCACATAGAACACATATAAAAAATGTACATAAATAACCCATGGAATGGAATGAGTTTCATCTCATAATAACACATTCATAATCTTTGGGTTCCCAAAATAAAGAGAGAATAACATACATGTTACAAGAACCGTCCACTTTGAGTGAGAAGTAAAAGGGGTGTTCTTAAAAGAGGAGTTTCTTTGGAAAACATTTTGTTTGACATAAAAACCAGTAAAAAACATGTATATCCCAGAAAAGTAAAGACAATGATGAACAAATGACCTTTAAGGAGTAACCATATCAAAAATGGAGTGAAAGAGGGAGAACCCGAAGGAAGAAAATTGGGTTCGAGAATTTCTCCTTAACTTGTATCCGAATGATTCCTTCTCTTTAATGTCCTGTATAATGACATTATATTCATTAATTAGAAATCCAGAACCTTGTTTACATTAATAGGGTTCATTCTGGTTTCATTATGTGATTTTATGTGCCTTTGGATGAGTTATAGAGTTTAAAAACATTATTCGGGAATGTTTGTTTTTATGGTTTTCTTGAGTGGTTCACTTGTATTCTTAAATTGAAGTTTGGGTAGAACATGGGTAAACATAAATAACTGATATTACATGTTATTAATGATATTACAGGATTTTGAATGATTTTTTAATTAATCAAATTATATCCATGTGGATGAATCATTATATAATAATTAAATGAAGATTGTTTGGGTTAATTTGGGAATTTTTTCAATCATAATTAACTTGTTTTAATTTATCACTTAGTAATATGTTCATAAGTCAGTTACAGAACTTTAAATAGTACATAATACATATAAAATATTCTGGTTCAACCATAAAAATGGTTTCATGACCAGATCGGAAGGTAGAAATGGAAGAAGAAAGCATGTCGTTCTTGAAGGTGATAAATTAACACCTCACGAACAACGTTCTCTTTAATAAAATAAATTGAAGAGAGAAAGGGGGTTGTATGATATAATATCCCATTAGAATAATAAAATTACATTATATGTATAATACTGAAGTTAAAATACCATTTGGATGAATATAGGTAGGGAGAGATCAAGAAATGAACTTGAACTTGAAAGGAAATTAAAGGAGAAGAGGGAGAGAAATTACCTCTTGAATCCTTCTCTTGAGAACCTCCTTAAGGGCCTAAGATTGGTCTTTTGATGAGACCATAATCTCTTGGATGTGGGTTAGGGGCTAGGGAAGGTTTTTGGGAAGAGTTTAGAGAAGGCTTGGAGTTTGAGAGGTGTGAGGAAATGAGGGTGTGAAGGGTGGCTTTTATAGTGGAGGGGAGAGGGGTTTCCTTAATATAAAATTCATTAGTTTATTAATTTCCCCTAAGACAAGGAATAGTGAGTCTTGAATGACCAAGAATAGTAATTTTATCATTTGATACCGAAACAAGTGGGCTTACATCAGTAGAACATCATTGATGACTCAATTAATCCATTATTTAGCATTTATTGTGAATTATCAGATTCTACTATTCATAAAAAATTCAAGTATTTCAGAAAAATCCCAAAACTCTACCCCAACCATTTTTGACGTGTAGAATCCAAAAATGAAGTCCATTTTTCAAAAATAATTTTCTAAATATTATTAATTTATTATTTAATTAAAATCATAATTTACTTAAAAAAACAGTTTTTAAGATTAAAACTGATTTTATAGTGCTTTCAAAAATTACGTAGGGTCTTATAAAATTATCTAAAAAATCTAAGTCATTGATTAAATAATTTATGAATACATTTTAGGGAAATAAATTTTCTTTTAAATTAATTAATTAAATATTATTAATTATTTATGACTTACAAAATACCAAAATGTTTACTAAGGTCAAATTATCACTTTCTAAGATGTCTAAATTTTATTTAATTATTCATAGGTAATGTTACTCTTATGTTGTATTATTTACTATTCATAAGGGTCATATTACTATTCATAAGGGTACTATTCATAAGGGTACATTACTATTCACCTAAAACTATTTTTGTTTCATTAGACTCCAAAAATCATCTTGAACACAACCGTGTATGTCAGAATCTCAAAATTCCAAACACAGAAGTGACAAACTTATGTTTAAAGGTCACTTGTCACTTAGTAGTTAATTATGTTGTGTTTTCATGTTATTTTATGAAATAAATATAAGAAGGGAATTTCCATTGGAAAACTTTGTGTCGTTACATTCTTCCCCCCTTAAGAAATTTCACCCCTGAAATTTCACTTTACACAGAAAGGTGAGGGTGTTTCTCCTTCATTGCCTCTTCTGGTTCCCAAGTTTCTTCCTCAAACTTATGGTTCCTCTGCAACACTTTGACAAGATGAGTTGTCTTGTTGCGTATAACCTTATCCCTCCGACCCAGAATCTTTATAGGCTTCTCTTCATAGGAGAGATCATCTTCCATCTACACCACCTCTGAGTTTAGTACATGTGAGGGGTCTGGTATGTACTCACTCAGTAGTGATACATGAAACACATCATGAACTTGAGCCATATTCGGTGGACGTGCAAGACGATAGACCACAAATCCTATGCGGTCACAGATCTCAAAGGGTCCAATATACCTTGGTCTTAGCTTCCCTTTATTCTCGAATCGCATGACTCTCTTCCATGGAGATATTTGAAGGAAGACTTTATCTCCAACGTCGAACTCCAAGTCCCTTCGACGGTTGTCAGCATAGCTCTTTTTCTGACTTTGAGTAGCTTTGATGTGTTTCTGGATAACTTGAACCTTCTCTGTCATCTCTTGAACAAGATCAGGTCCAAGTAGATTTCTTTCTCCAACTTCATCCCAACAGGTTGGAGTTCTACATCACTTTCCATATAGAGCTTCATATGAAGCCATCTGAATACTTGAGTGGAAGCTATTGTTGTATGCAAACTCAAACAATGGGAGATGCTGATCCCATCCACCTTTGAATTCTAGAGAGCAGGCTCTAAGCATATCTTCAAGCGTCTGAATATTCCTTTCAGATTGACCATCAGTTTGGGGGTGATTGGTCGTGCTGAAATTTAATTCAGTACTCAAAGCATGTTGAAGGCTCCTCCAGAACCTAGATGTGAACCTTGGATCAAAGTTAGAGACAATTGAGAGTGGAACACCGTGCAGTCTCCCCACTTCCTTCACATATATCTTTGCAAGTTGTTCAAGTGAGAGATCTTCCTGAATAGCAATAAAATGGGAAGTCTTGGTGTGTCGATCAACCACGAACCATATCACATTATTTCCCTTTGATGTCTTCGGGAGACCTGTAACAAAGTCCATAGTAACATTTTCCCATTTCCACATGGGTATAGGCAATGGCTGCATCATAACTTTGGACTTTTTTCACTCAGCTTTAACTTGCTGACATACCAAGCACCTTGATATATATTCCACAATATCCTTCATCATGTTATCCCACCAAAAGTGTTCTCGGAGATCGTGGTACATCTTGGTACTCCCAGGATGGATAGAGAAAGTTTAGCTATGTGCATTATCCAATAACTCCTTCTTTATCCCGGGTGATGAAGGCACACAAAGCCACGTTCTAAACCATCATCGTCGATTTGGAACTCTTGCAGCTTCCCTTATTTTACTACATTCACCCTCTTTTGTATCTCCACATCATCCCTTTGTGCTTCCTTAATCTTCTCCTGGATGGATGGTTGCGTAATCATTTGGGAAAGGTAGGATGTATCCCCTGCCCTTATGATTTCCAAATCCATTCTTTGCATATCTAATAAGATATGGTCTTTCTCAATATGTAACATGGATAGAGTAGCGGGTTCTTTTCTACTTAGAGCATCAGCTACCTTATTCGCCTTTCTAGGATGATAGTGAATAGAGCAATCGTAATCCTTGATTAGCTCTAACCATCTCCATTGATGCATGTTGAGCTCCTTTTGTGTGAATATATACTTTAGGCTCTTGTGGTCAGTGTATATGTCACACTTCTCACCATAAAGGTAGTGCCACCAGATTTTCAAGGAAAAAATCATGGCTGCCAGCTCTAAATCATGCGTCGGGTAGTTCTGCTCATGGATCTTCAACTGTCGTGAGGCGAAGGCTATCACATTGTCATTTTTCATGAGTACACAACCCAAGCCTTTCTTTGAAGCATCACTGTATATCACAAAACTTTCTCCACTTTTCGGTAGTGTGAGTACAGGTGCAGTGATCATCCTTCTCTTTATCTCCTTGAAGCTTCCCTCACATTCTTTCGTCCAGACATACTTTACCCCTTTCCTTGTTAACTTAGTTAGCGGGCTTGACAATCGTAAGAATTTTCTCACAAAACGTTGGTAGTACCCAACTAATCCAAGAAAACTATGGATTTATGTGACACTAGAGGGCCTGTGCCATTCCTCAATCGCCTTTGTTTTTGAAGGATCCACAGAAATTCCCTCACTTGTGATCACATGTCCCAAGAACGTGACTTGCTTTATCCAAAAGTCACACTTGCTGAACTTGGCATACAAATTCTCCTTTCTCAATATTGCCAACACAAGTCTTAGATGTTCTTCATGTTCCTCCGTGATCTTGGAGTAGATGATAATATCATCAATAAACACTACCATAAATTTGTCGAGGTAATTCCTAAAGACTCTATTCATCAAATACATGAAGATTTTAGGGGCATTAGTAAGTCCTAAGGGCATCACCAAAAATTCATAGTGCCCATACCTTGTACGGAAGGTAGTCTTCTGAGTATCTTCCTTCTTCACCTTTACCTGATGATATCCAGAATGAAGATCCACCTTTGAGATGTATTGAGCTCCTCTTAACTGGTCGAACAAGTCATCAATCCTTGGGATAGGATACTTGTTCTTTATGGTGATCTTGTTGAGTTCCCGATAATCGATACACAGCCACATTATTCCATCCTTCTTCTTCACAAAGAGCACTGGCGCACCCCAAGGTGATGCACTAGGACATATGAACCCTTTGTCCAAATTCTCTTGCAGCTGCTTCTTTAACTCCTCCAGTTCGATAGGAGCCATACTATAGGGACACTTTAAGATATGATTAGCACCAGGTATGAGTTAAATTGAGAAATCTACCTCACGATCCAGGGGAATTCTGAGTAACTCTTCGGGAAATACATCGTCGTATTCCCTCATGACGGGCATTTCCTCAAGGTTGGCACTTTCCTTTGACTCAACCATTTGGGCGAGGTATGATTCTTCACAGGGAATCAACACCCACACCATTGAAGGATTTTTCAAAGGAGATTCATGATCTTCCTTGAATTTGTAGTGGATCATGGGATTGTTCAGAATATGAAAATATATTTCCTTTTCCTGACAGTTGATATGTTCTCTATATGACAAGAGCCAATCCATTCCCATTATAGTGTCGAATTACACCAAGGGAAGTATTACGAGATTTGATGGAAGAATATTCCCACATACGCCAATAGGATAAGAGTCAAACACTTGGGTTGCAATGATTTCACCACTTGGTGTTTTTACAGATATCTCTACTTCAAGGTTTTGGGGCTTCAATTTTATAGTTATAGCAAACTTGCAAGATATAAAGGAATGCGTAGAACCAGAATCAAATAATACTTTTTCCATTCTTGAGTGAATAGGAAGTGTACCTTGTACGACTTCATTATCATTCTCCAACTCCACAATAGTGATGAAATAATCCTTCCCATGTTTCTTTGGCTTCGGTGGCTGCTAACACTGATTACCCTCGAGAGCTCGAGGTTTAGTGCACTGGTTTGCATAGTGACCTAGCTCCCTACAGTTTTAGCATTGAACCATGAGTGTTTCTATCCTTTTATCAGCTACATTATCCTTCCTTTTCGTGTCCTTTCGACACTATTTAGCATGATGTCCTTCTTTCCCACACTTAAAGCACTTCCCCGTCCCTTTGTGGCAGTTTCCATGGTGCAACTTTCCACATTTTTGGCATGTGGGTCGTTGAGTTTTCTTCCCACCTTTATAATTAGATCCACCAGCTTGAAACTCCATCTTTCGTTTCTTATCCCCATAGCCATGGGACCATTCTCCAAACTCCATCTCCACTTTGAGGGCACATCGAACGACTTCTTCATAACTCCAAAAGTCTCAAATTGCAAGAGCCTTTCGAAGGTGTGGTTTTAGTACACTAAAGAATCTATCAATTTTGTTATCATTTTTTATAACAAAACCCGAAGCATACCTTGCAAGCCTTGAAAAATTCACTTCATAGGTTGTGATAGGTTCTCATTCTTTTTTTCTTGAGCTCTATGAATTCTCTCTCCATCTTCCTACGAAGAGTTCATGGGAAGTACTTATTAAGAAACATTATCTTAAAGTCATCCCATTCCATCTCTTCAATTTCCTCCCTTGGATTGGTGTTCTTAATCAAAGCCCACCATTGATCGGATTCTCCATCTAAACGATAAACGTATAGAGTCACCTTCTCCATCTCAAAAAAATGAATCACAAAAAAGATCTTCTCCATGGAGTTGAACCACTGTTCCGCAACTAGTGGATCGGAAGATCCACAAAATGTTGGTGGTTGTTTCTGCATAAAACATTCGATAGCCAGTTGCTCCCTCTTTGGTGAAGGAGGATGTTCCCAATTATTATGGTTATTGTTCATAACCTGAGATAATTGGGTAAGAATCGCCATAAAGTTTTGAACTCCACCTCCCAAATCATTGGGGATGTCATTCGGGCAATCATTGTATTAACCCTCGCAAGAGTTGTTGGCCTGATTTCTCCTGGTTCCCACCATTTTCTAAAATAGAAAAGGTTAGAACAAAACATAAGTAAAAAAGTTATGAATAACTTATTCATTTAAACAATTTATACCAAAAACATAACATATGGGATCCCTATGTAGATTTTCTTGTGTGCCTACTTGTACTTAGTCTCATGCTAGAGGTTTTCTCTAGGGTTTACTAATCTTAATTCCCAAATTAACTAAACCATTCCTCTGATACCAACTATAGCATCCCAACATTTTCTCACTTTACTATTACATCATTTTAAAGATAAACAACATAATAGCATTAAACATATAGGATCCAAAGGTTTAGTGTCTTGGGAAAACTAGGACCATACATAACAAATACAACATCAAGCATAAACATTTATTTAATTACTTCTTCTCTAGCTTCTTATTGACACCTGTCCTCTCATTAGTACATGTAGCCACTAGAGGATATACATAAAAAGGGGTGAGATAGTATCCCAATAGGAGGATAGATAAGAACAATATAGCATGTGGTGAGCATAATCATGACATAGGAAAAAGATCATGAACATGAGAGGAGCATAAATAAAAGACTTTAAATGTGGCAATGCATAAAAATGAAACATCATGTCTTAGTCGTTAACTACCACACATACTTGTGAACCAAGCTAGAATCTTGTTCACACAACATTTAACATTTACTCATGATATTAATCTCTTTAACCAATACATTTGAGCACTGTATAATTCCGAGTGCACTCGTCACATTGAAACATTCATAATTGCGCTATATAATTCCGGGCGCACCCGTCACATCATAACATTATCATTATCATGCTTGCCATGTAGAACACATATAAAAAATGTAAATAACTAACCCATGGAATGTAATGGGTTTCATCTCATAATAACACATTCATAAGCTTTGGGTTCCCAAAATAAAGATAGAATAACATACATGTTACAAGAACCGTCCACTTTGAGTAAGAAGTAAAAGGGGTGTTCTTAAAAGAGGAGTTCTTTTGGAAAACATTTTGTTTGACATAAAAACCAGTGATAAACATGTATATCCCAGAAAAGTAAAGACAATGATGAACAAATGATCTTTAAGGAGTAACCATATAAAAAATGGAGTGAAAGAGGGAGAACCCGAAGGAAGAAAATTGGGTTCGAGAATTTCTCCTTACCTTGTATCCGAATGCTTGCTTCTCTTTAATGTCCTGTATAATGACATTATATTCATTAATTAGAAATAAATAACCTTTTTTACATTAATAGGGTTCATTCTGGTTTCATTATGTGATTTTATGTGCCTTTGGATGAGTTATAGAGTTTAAAAACATTATTCGGGAATGTTTGTTTTTATGGTTTTCTTGAGTGGTTCACTTGTATTCTTAAATTGAAGTTTGGGTAGAACATGGGTAAACATACAGAACTGATATTACATTTTATTAATTATATTACATGAGTTTGAATGATTTTTTAATGAATCATATTATATCCACGTGGATGAATCATTAGATAAGAATTAAATGAAGATTGTTTGGATTAATTTGGGCGGTTTTTCGATCACAATGAACTTGTTTTAATTTATCACTTAGTAATATGTTCATAAGTCAGTTACAGAACTTTAAATAGGACATAATACATATAAAATATTCTGGTTCAACCCTAAAAATGGTTTCATGACCAGATATGAAGGTAGAAATGGAATAAGAAAGCATGTCATTCTTGAAGGTGATAAATTGATACCTCACGAACAACGTTCTCTTTAATAAAATAAAAGGAAGAGGTAAAGGGGGTTGGATGATATAATTTCCCATTAGAATCATAAAATTACATTATATGTATTATAATGGATTTAAAATACCATTTGTATGAATATAGGTGGGTAGAGATCAAGAAATGAACTTGAACTTGAAAGGAAATTAAAGGAGAAGAGGGAGAGAAATTACCTCTTGAATCCTTCTCTTCAGAACCTCTTTAAGGGCATAAGCTTGGTATTTTGATGAGACAAACAGATCTTGGATGTGGGGTAGGGGCTGGGAAAGGTGTTTGGGCAGAGTTTAGGTAAGGCTTGGAGCTTGAGAGGTGTGAGGAAATGAGGGTGTGAAGGGTGGCTTTTATAGTGGAGGGGAGAGGGGTTTCCTTAATATAAAATTCATTAGTTTATTAAGTTCTCATATGACAAGTAATAGTGAGTCTTTAATGACCAATAATAGTAATTTTATCATGTGATCCAGAAAAAAGTGGTCTTACATCAACAGAACATCATCGATGACTCAATTAATCCATTATTTAGCATTTATTGTGAATTATCAGATTCTACTATTCATAAAAAATTCAAATATTTCAGAAAAATACCAAAAATTTACCCCAACCATTTTTCGACGTGTAGAATCCAAAAATGAAGTCCATTTTTCAAAAATAATTTTCTAAATATTATTAATTTAGTATTTAATTAAAATCACAATTTACTTAAAAAAACAGTTTTTAAGATTAAAACTGATTTTATAGTGCTTTCAAAAATTACGTAGGGTCTTATAAAATTATCTAAAAACCATAAGACATTGATTCAATACTTTATGAATAAATTTTATGGAAATAAATTTTCTTTTTAATTAATTAATTAATTATAATTAATTATTTATGACTTACAAAATACCAAAACGTTTACTAAGGTCAAATTGTCACTTTCTAAGATGTCTAAATTTTATTTAATTATTCATAGGTAATGTTACTCTTATGTTGGATGATTTACTATTCATAAGGGTCATATTACTATTCATAAAGGTACTATTCATAAGGGTACGTTACTATTCACCGAATATTATTTTTGTTTCATTAGACTCCAAAAATCATCTTGAACACAACCGTGTATGTCAGAATCTCAAAATTCCAAACACAGAAGTGACAAACTTATGTTTAAAGGTATATTATCACTTAGTAGTTAATTTTGTTGTGTTTTCATTTTATTTTATGACATAAATATAAGAAGGTAATTTTCATTTAAAAACTTTGGGTCGTTAAATTTCACAAGGAATTACAAGTATATATATAGGTATCAAACACTGATCCCGACCTATGGGTTTTTACAAACAAACAACCAAACCACAAAATTTCCATTAGTGATACCTATAAATTCAAAACTACACAACAATCCATAATTCAATTCATAACCCCAACAAACTCACTTAAGAAATTATCATTCTTTATTAAGAAAAAACATTTATTCATTACATATCTACCTGAGAAAATACCAACCACAAAACACAACCAACAACACAACCAATCCAAACAAAGGAAGAAAACTATGATAAAGAACTCACTCAAAACTTACTCCCCACTTAGCACCCATTCTAACCACTGCCATCTCATACCCACACCCATCAACTCCTCTCATCACAACCATCGACAACCCCACCGTACAAACACACCACACCTAGTGACATAAAAAAACACAACCCGATTGTAGTCCCACTACACAACATTTCTCTTCCACAATCAATCAATCCCTCAACCTGATATTACATAACACCACCCAAATCACCCCATACACACATACGTACCCTCAATAGAAGCACCACACAACCATACAAGTCACAATTTCTAGATTTAACAAAGTTCCCATCATTTAATTCCATTTTTTTAATTCAAGGGTGATCACAGAACAAGTTCGATCCTGGGGAATCCATTTATTTAATCGGTTATACATGGTTAATAAGATTTTAATATTTACAATCATTCAATAGAACACCATCAATAAAAATTCACAATTCATCATAAGTGTTCAAACAAAGGACACTAATGGAAATTATTTTCAGTAGGAACATAGTCCATACATATCACAATAACAACAAAACCGATAAAACAGAAACTTGCATCACTTTTCCCCAACCCCTATTTATTGATTTAAATATGATTCAATTATTTTCAATAAATTTGTATTCGAAAATATTCACAAGTAGAAATGAGTACCCCCCCATATGATGCACAATTAAGAGAGACAATGGGATCCCTACTTGGAAGAATAGACAATCAACAATTCCTTATTGCGCCAAAGCAGGGGGTGTGCATGCAGCAGGAAGAAGCCTCCAAGGAAACATGATCCAAGATCAAAGCATAAACACATGAATCCTCAGGAAGAAAGGTTCTGGGGAATATACCATATCAATATAAAAGGGAAACACAAAGAGAATAGAGGATATCATCTTTAGAAAGTCCATATCCTATATCAATGGAAGGAACAGTTTTAAAAACCATTAAAGTTGGATCTTAACTAAGACCACACAATTTTTCTATTTAGAAGTCTCCGAGACTTTTAGGAAATAAGATATGATCCATATCCCTCGAAATGGATTCAAAACCATTTAAATATGGCATTAAATTCATTTTACGTCAAATAAAATGTTAAAGGGGAAGAACTGCAACAAACTGGAAAACTGAAATTTTGAAAAACTATTAGAAATGACTCATCGATGGATGAGATAATATTGGAAGACTCATTGATAGGTGACCTACCATTGTACGAATCACAATTTGATGACTCACCATTGGAAGAGTCACCATTGGATGACTCACCATTGGACGAATCACCATCACGAGTCACCATCGTGAGTCACCGTTGGACGAGTCACCGTCGCAAGTCACCATTGGTGACCTACTATTAGGGACTCACCATCACGACTCACCATTGTGAGTCACCATCATGAGTCACCATTGGATGAGTCACTGTTGGTGACCTACCATCAACAAATCACCGTCCTTGAATCACTGGTTCTGATACACAGTTGTGAGTCACCGTCATGAGTCACCGACATGACTCACCATTGGGATGACCTACCATTGGAAAAACTGGAATTTTTGGAAAACTCCTGAAATGAGTCACCATTACCTCCTAGAACACCTTAAACACCAGATTTTTTCAAAGTAACAGACTGGGGAGGTTTGGGTCATTACATTAGATACCTCTCAAACTATTATCATCCCAGAGAATTTAAAACCATCTTAGAAGAAAGAGGGATCTGAACAACCCCCTTGTGAGATACCTCTGAAGGATCCCACAACACTTGAAACACCACTACTGACAAAAAACATCAAAGTTCAATGATAACCTCCATGTGTTTTTCAGAATATGGAGTGGAAAACCTCCTCATCCAAGAACACCTCCTTCGATATCTACTAACCCTAATGACTAGAAGACACACCACACAACTACAATAACAATACTATTCGAACAAGTGAATCAAGGAATTCTATCCTCCATGTCAAGATACCATCTGCTCTATGTGGAATTGACTCACCCAAATGGGTTTAATCACATTGAAATTAATTCATCTCGATTAGGAATTAGGTCCTCCCCTCTTCACTCATCAGGGATTTATCACACATCACAGAACAATGACCCGAATGGCCTGAGGGCCTTCATTTTTATTGATTTTTGATAACCCCCCTTTCAAGGGATGAGGGGGAACCCTTACAAGGCCCATAGGCTCAGAGATTACATGGACCGTAGGCTTTAGAAGATTACATGACCCGAAGGTCTTATAGAATTAAACCATACTATCTATAAGGAACTGCCCCTCCCCAGCATCTACATCATGATATTATCTCTCCACCTTTGCATGGTTGTCTGGCTAGGCTTCCCGTGAAAGCACATGATGGTCCCGATGGCATAGCCATACCCTCTCATTCTAAAAAATCCATATGGCTCTACTTTGGTGAGTGCATCTGCTCTGAATCCTCTTCTGGGGATGCTCCTTTTTTGTAGAGTCTGTTTGGGGCAACTGCATGTGGCCCGAAGGCCTTAAAGGTGTCCCGAAAGCCCTACAGACCAGAAGGCCTGGGTGGCCCGAAAGCCTTAAGGACTCCAAGCCCAAACTGGTGACCCAAGGTGAATAGTTCCAGCTGCTACAGTATCGAACAATACCTGCTACAGTAACTACTACAATGCCTGCTACAGTACCCACACAGTGTACAATCTGCTATAGTACCTACACAGTGTACAGTCCTACTACAGTACCCACACAGTGAACAGTCCTGCTACAGTACTGCTACAATGTCTTCTACAGTGCCTGCTACAGTACCTCGAAAAATATGCCTCTACCTGGTTTTGAACATAGGTCTCATGGATGCACTCAAGGATACCTCACCAACTGGGCTGAGGCTCATGTGCTCACGAAACAAGGAAATAACTCATCTTATAACAAATAAGGTTCAAAAATTACATTACAAGGAAAAACAGAACAAGACAAAACTCAGAACAACTCTGAGTATTGAGCACACATCTACGTTTCTCACTCCTAAGTACTCTCCTCCAGGCCACCATGCCTCCACAACACACGAACCAAGGTAATGGTCTGTCCACGCAGCACCTTCTCCCGATGATCCTAGATCTCTATCAGCCACTCCATATATGTCACATCATATTAGATATCTAACTCTCCCCATTCGATGACATGGGAGTCATCGTTAAGATACCGGTGAAGCTGGGAGACATGAAAGACACCATAGATCCTCTCCAACTTCGGTGGCAATGCCAACTAGTATGCCACTTCGCCAACTCGCCCTAACATCTTGAAGGGTCCAATGAACCTAGGAGAAATCTTACTCCCTATGCCAAACCTTCGCTACCCACATTGAGGAGAAACCTTCAAGAACATGTGGTCCCTAACCTCAAACTCCAAGGGTCTCCTACTACAATCGACAAGTGATTTATGATGGTCCTGTGCTACTTTCATCCTCTCATGAACGAGATAAACCTTATCTATCATGCTCTACACTACCTTAGGGCTAAGAACTACTACCTCCCCAACCTATGTCCAATACAAAGGTGAAAGACACAATATTCCGTACAAGGATTCAAATAGAGACATGCCAATGGAAGAGTGATAACTATTATTGTAATAAAAATCTACCAAGGGAAAGTGACATACCCAAGATCCTCCAAAGTCGAAGATGCACGCCTACAATATATCCTCCAATGTCTGGATAGTTCTCTCTATCTGTCCATCCGTATGAGGGTGGAAAGCAGTGCTGAGGCATAACTAAGTGCCAAAAGCATGATGCAACCCCCTCCAGAATCGTGAGGTAAATTTTGTATCCTAATCCAAGACAAAAACCTTATAATTCCATGAAATCTCACTACCTAATCAAAATACCTCTATACTAAAGCATCTGCTGCGCCCAACTCCTTAATCGCTAAGAAGTGAGCCGATTTAGTCAGTCGATCCACTACTACCCAGATCGCATTGCATCCTCCCTGAGGCCTGGGTAATCATGTGATTAAATCCATCGAGATGTCATCCCATTTCCACTTGGGGACATATATGGGATACAAAAAACTACTAGGAACACGGTGCTCATCCTTCACCTATTGGCACACTAAGAACTTGGCCACAAACTCCGCTACTTCCCGCTTCATCCCAGGCAAAAAAAAAAATGCATCCTCAGGCCACGATACATCTTAGAATCTCCCGAGTGTACTGATAAGGGTGATCTTTGAAACTCATAGAGGACTCCCTCACACATCACCACTGGAAAAAATAGCCTTCCATGGAACAACGTTCGATTTTTTACATCTTATGAACATACCTCCAGAGCATCACTATAGTCAACATGATCGTACATCACCTCTGCCTCTAAGCCTCCCCACTGAGACTCCTCCACCTACTGCATCAGATAAGACTGAAGTGTCATCTGAAACAAATAGCCTTTTCCACCATCCATTCCTATATCCAAGTGTAAGGTTTCCAACTACTCCATTTCTTTCCAATCATCCGTAGATTCCCGGACTACCTCGTTCCGTAAATTCCTGCTCAAGGCATCGGCCATAACATTACCCTTTACTGAAGTGTAGGAGATATCAAAATTATAGTCCTGAAGAAACTCCATCCACCTCCATTATCATAATTTCAGATCTCACTAGAAAAAAATATACCTCAAAATCTTGTTATCTGTGATGATCAAAAAGCACTCCCTAATAAGGTAATGCCACCACAACTTCAATGAAAACACAACCACTAACAACTATAAATCATGGGTTGTATAGTTACATTTTTGGGGAAATAACTGCCTAGACCCATAAGAAATAAATCCATGCTACTACCACAACACGCATCCTAAGCCCAGATAGAAAGCATCATAAAACACCTCGAGCATCAACCCTTCTTCTAAAAATTAGAGCATTAGAGCACTGGCCAAATTCAACTTCAGATTTACAAACGCTATATGGCACTGCTTTCTCCACACAAAATCTTGGTCCTTTCTGGACATATCTATCAATGAAGCTATAACTTGAGAGAAACCGGGTATAAATCTATGGTAATAGCCCTCCAGACTGAGAAAAATGTGAACCTCTACAATATTCATGGGTGCAGCCTAAGAAAAAACTACCTCGACCTTCGACGGGTCCAATACTACACCCTGATGGTACACCACATTCCCAAGTAAATGCACCTATTATGTCCATAACTTGTACTTGGACAACTTTTTGTAGAGATAGTAGTGTCAAAGGACTTGTAAGACAATCCCGAGGTACTCAGTATGCTCCTCCTCTGACCTCGAGTAAATTAGGATGTCATCGATGAATACGATGATGAACCAGTCCAAGAACTCATGAAATACAAAGTTCATAAGCCCCATGGACACAATGGTGTGTTAGTAACATTGAATGGCATGACTATAAACTCAAAGTGACCATACCTGCATCTGAAAGCAGTCTTGGGAATATTTTCCTCCTTCACCCTCAAATAGTGATATCCATACTACAGATCAATCTTAGAAAACCAACTTGATCCCCTCAACTGGTTGAAAAGATATTCTATCCTTGGAAGTGGGTAATAGTTCTTGATTGTCACCTGATTCAACCTCCTATAGTCTATGCACAACCTCATACTACCATCTTCCATCTTCGTGAACAACACTAGAGCACTCCACAACGATACATTGGGCTGGATAAATCCCTTATTCATAAGATTATCTATATGGATCCTAAACTCCTGTAACTTAGAAGGTTCCATCTGATAATAATCCATTGAAATCAGAGAAGCACCTGGTTATAAGTTTATCCCGAACTCAATGCCACATAGAGGGGTAGATTCACAACCTCCTTAGGGAAAAAACATCCAAGAACTCCCCAAAAACTTTTGGAACCTCTACCATCTCAACATCCAAGTATTCCACTGACAACTTGGCCAACAAAGAAATAAGAGACTCCACATGCCGACTACCCACCTGAAAGGTCTTCTCACCAATGAAATCCACACATTGACCACCCTTGTCTGAAAACACGACTCTTCTCCAGAAGCATTCGATAACAACACAAATAGAATACAACTATTTGATTCCTAGAATGACCTCGTATGGTTTCATATGTATCAAGAAAATGTTTCCATGAGAGTGATATGGTCCCATCATCAGTCTACATCCCCGAAACACATCAAATAAGTTGGTCTGACCTCTGACTGACATACTAAACACCAGGGGCATGAGTAGACCCTCAATGTCTAGTCCCAGAGCATAGGCTAGATCAGGTGTAACAAAAGAGTGCAAAACTCCCAAATCAAAGAAAGCACAAGAAAGAGTACTAAACAATATGATCGTACCTATAATGATCTCTGGCCTTGGTGAAACTGCTGCCTCTATTGTGTGCAATTAACCACACCCATATCCTCTTCCCCTCTGCGGACAACCACCTCACCGACCATGCTCAGATCTAGGTCCTTGAGGAACACCCTGAGGTCAGCCTCCACCTACTCCGTCTCCCCTCGGTGGAGCATGAGCCTATTGTCCCTACTACTGAAATGGACTAGGCCGAAAATGATGCTGAGGTGGGTGCTGAAACTGCCCACCTCCACTATAATGATCTCGAATGAACATCGGTCACTGACTCTGAAGATGGCCACAAGATCCACAAGAGAAACACCTTGGTCCCAAGTTCACAGGAAAGGCACGAGGACCTTAATAACAAAACGAGAATGACCGGGGTCGACTCCCCACTAGCCAAAACCTAGAAGGACCTGACACCTAACACCTGATGTTGGTAGCCTTGCCCTTAGAAGAACCCTTCTAGATCCCCTCTCATGGTAGAACTTCTCATGAGTGCATCCTCTCAACTACCTCCACCTTCTTCTGGAATTCCAAGTATGTTAGAAAGGTGAAGGGAGTAACCGTATACTAGAGAGAAGGATAAAGTGCCCCCTATAGACATCTCACATGAGACTCCTCATTCAGGAAGAGATATAGAGAAAAGCAAAGGATATACTTGAACTTAATCTCCAGCTCCCATACCAACATACTCCCCTACTAGAGGGAGAGTAGCTCATGAATCTTCTCATCCTTCATAGTGGATGGAAGAAATTCCGCCCAGAACTCCTTCTCATAGTCAACCCAAAAAACATCATCCTCCTTCCTCTCCCCCAGGTAAAACGTCCACCACTAATGCATGACTCCTCACATCTAGCTCATTACCAAAGGAACCCAGTACTCTGTCAGAGTTCAAATCAAGTTGAAGGTGATCACAAGCTCCTCGATCCAACTCTCCATCTCCATATCTGAAATTCTATCCTCGTACTTCCCTAGAGCCTGCCTATGGAAAGAATGTAATGTTATCTACCACTGGTCATCCTTCTCCACTGGATTAAACCTCCGTCGATCGACCAGATCAGCCTGCTGAGCCTCGACTACCAGCACTACATGTGGACGGTGATAGGGTGCCATGGATGAAAAGGGTAAACATGGAACTCCTAAGCCCAAGTAGTATGGAGTTTTATTTAAGATTTATTTTAACTCATTCAACTCATTAATTATTTAAAATTTCCCAAAATGACCAAATTCAAACAGGAAGACAAGTCATTATGATGCATGTACCTTTCCTAGGCTCTCTACCCTATAAACGATGTAGCCTTACTTGGTCGTTCAGTAGGCTTAGAGTCCTCGAATTGGATCATGGGGCCCCTAAAATCCCATGTCCTAGCCAGTCTTCCCTGGCCTATGTCATGCACCAAGATCACCTAACACTATTTCACTACGAAACCATGCAATCCTCACTATTCCTAACTCCAAACTCCATCCTATCTCTCAACCATCACCTCTGATACCTTTCTATAATGACCCCTACCTCCAAATATGCCCCTCCTGAGCTGGAAATGAAGGAAGAGAGATAATGACCCCTAAATCTTTCCTCTAGTAGGCCCCAAGGTGAGTAATAACACCAAGGGTACAAAGATCTCATAATATGGGAGGAATTACTATTTATAAGAAAACAATATCAGGAGATAAGATGGTTCATCCCAAAATAACTATAAGATATATATATATATATATATATATATATAATAAAGTCAAAACCATTCCACATGCATGTCTGAAAATATAACTGTTACAAAACAAGAGTCTCCAAAGTAAATACAAAAAACAAGGCTAAACAGCGACACAACAACTGTCCCAAAGTATGATCTAGTAATGCCCAACACGGTCCACATAGTCCTCCTAGAAACTTGAAAATAGTTTTATATACATAGGGTGATCATATGAGTATACTCAGTAGAAAAAACCAAGGTATTTTGTGCATAAGGAGAAGCATATTAATGCCCCTATGACAAAGTAGTATAAACCAACAACACCTAACAAGGAATACTAGCCATCCTAACCTCACCAAGGCATACTCACCAAATAACGCAAGTCAAGTAAATTAATATAATAATCACATCGATGTTTGGGTACCCCACACCAATTTCCATTGGTTAACTACTCATACCCTAACAAAAAACATCCTGACACTTCCACACTCTTCCACAAGCCCCATGTCACAACCCACCCACACACACCTTAGCCTCAGAGCTAGTCCTGCAACCTAGGAAAAAAAAGCTCACCACATCCTGCCCGTAGACACCTGGGCCACAACCATAACACATCCTGAAGACACCAAAGAAATCACACCAAATCTCATCCCGTAGACACTTGGGAAAGCACACCTCACCTGCAGATACCTAGGCCTCATAACCACACTACAACCTACCCAAAGAGTCTTGGGATACCAATGCCTAGAAGAGGGAGCCAGGAAAACCCAATAACCAGCTATCCATCCTTCCACCGGGATGTTGGGAAAAGAAACCCTCCCCCATGATAATGGGGGTGTTCAACACATAGTGTTCAACTAGGGTGGTGTGAATATAGATTTCAAAAGGAATTAAAAGTATATATATATAGGTATCAAACAATCAGCCCAACCTATGGGGTTTTTCAAATAAACAACCAGCCCACAAAACTGCCATTGCTGCTACCTCTAAATGCAAAACTACACAACAAGCCATATTTTAATTTATAACCCAATCCAACTCACTTAAACAATTATCATTCTTTATTAAGAAAAACCATTTATTCATTACATACCTACCCAATAAACTACTAACCACAACACATAACCAGCAACACAACCAAGCCAAAAAGGAAGAAAACCATGATAAAAGACTCACTCTACATTTCTTCCCCACTTAGCATCCATGCCAACATATTCCATCATCATTATTCAAAGTGATACCACCCAAACCATCCTCTAAAACAGAAAAACCACAATATCATACCCACACTCATAAACACCTCTCATCACAACCATTGGTAACCCCACTGCATAAACACACCACACCCAATAAAAAAACACAACCTGATTGTAGTCCCACTTCACAACATCGCTCATCCATTCTAAAATCGATTAATATCTCAACATGAGATTCCATTACACCACCCAAACCACCCCATACACACAGTTGTACCCTTAGAAACAATACTAAACAACCATACAATTCACAATTTCTAGATTTAATAAATCTCCCATTATTTAATTCTTTTTTTAATTCAGGGGTGATCACATAACAAGTTCGATCTTAGGGAATCCATTTATTTAACTAGGTATACGTGGTTAATCAAATTTTCATATTTATAGCCATTCAATAGAAGACCATTAACAAGCATTCACAAGCCATCATAGGTGAACAAACAAATTCCACCAACAACCATGATTTTCAGTAGGCACATAGCCTATGTAGATCACAATAACAAAAAAACCAATAAAATGGAAACTTGAATCATTTTCCCCTGACCCCTATTTATTGATTTAAATATGACTCAATTATTTTAATTAAATTTTTATTCGATGGTATTCATAAGGAGACATGAGTTCATCCACCCCTCATGATACACAATTAATAGAGATGATGAGATCCTTACCTGGAAGAATAGATGATCCACAATTCCTTATTGCACCAAAGCAGGGGGTGCACATGCATTATGAAGAAGCCTCCATAGAAACATGATTCAAGACCACAACACAAACACATGATTCTTGGGGAAGAAAGGTTATAGGGAACATCCCGTATCAAGAAAAAAGGGAAGCACACAAAGAAGAGAGGATCTCAGCTTTAGAAAGTCCATATCCTATATCAATGAAAGGAATGGTTTTAAAAACCATTAAAGCCAGATCTTGAATAAGACCATGTGGTTTGGCCATTTAGAAGTCTCCAAAAATTTTAGGGAAATAGTATATGTTCCATATCCTTTAAAACAACTTCAAAACCATTTAAATATAGCATGAAACTAATTTTATGTCAAATAAAACATTAAAGGGGTGAAACTGTAGCAAACCAGAAAACTGGAGAAAAATGAAATTTTTACGAACTGTGGGAAATGACTCACCAATGGATAAGATACCATTGGATGAATTACCATTAGGTGAACTAACATTAGATGAATCACTATTGGACAACTCAATATTGGACAAGTCATTATTGGACGACTCACCATTGGATGAGTCACCGTCGTGAGTCACCGCTGGATGAGTCACCGTTGTGAGTCACCGTTGGATGAGTCATCATCACGAGTCACCATTGGATGATTCACCATCTTGAGTCACCATTGGGAGTCACCTTTAGTGAGTAACCATTGGTGACCTACCGTCAGTGACTCACTGTTGCGAGTCACCATCGCGAGTCACAATTGGATGAGTCACCATTGGTGACCTACCATCACCGACTCACCATTCCTGACTCACTATTCTTGACCCACCATTTCAAGTCACCATCACGATTAACCGATGTGACTCAACGTTGGGATAACCTACCATTAGAAAAATGGGAATTTTGGAAAACTCCTTAAATGAGTCACCATTACCTCCCAGAACACCTTATACACCATATTTTTACGAAGTAATGGATTGGGGAGGCCTGGTCCATTACAAAAGAATCACAAAACACCTCAAACATCATGAATTCTTATAGAAACTGAAGAACTGGAGAACTGATAAACTTTTTCTTTAGGAAACTGAATGCTACATAAAACCGACCAGTCCAAAAAAAGCCCAATCCTTATTGGTTAACACTATCAATGAGGCTGCAAATCTAAATAAATTGGGCACAAACCTCTAATAACAACCTTTAAGACCAAGGAAACTGCAAACCTCTGCCACATTCTTAGGTGAAACCCAAGAAAAAACCACCTCAACCTTAGATGGGTTCATTGACACACCCTTATGAGATACCACATGCCCAAGGAAATCCACCCATCATGTCCAAAACATACACTTAAATTACATTCCATAGAGCTGGTGGAGTCGAAGAACCTACAAGATAATTTTAAGATGATCGACATACTCCTACTATGGCTTCAACTAGATCAATATGTCACTGAAAAACATGAATACAAACTAGTATAGGCATTAACAAAACACAAAGTTCATGAGCCCCATGAACACAACTGGTTTGTTCATGATACCAAACAACATGACTATAAACTCAAAGTGCCCATTCCTACATCTGGAGGCAGTTTTTGGGATATCATCCTTCTTCTCCCTCAACTGGTGATACCCATACAACAAATCGATCTTAGAAAACCAACTCTCCCCACTAATCTGGTTGAAAATATCATCTATACTTAGAATATGGTAACGATTTTTGACCATTACCAGATTCAACTATAACACCCTACGATTTTAAAAGAAGAAAATTGGGTTCGATAGTGTATATGTCACGTGACACCGAGCTTAGATGATAATTTAACACCCTAATAATTTATGATATATTTAATTTTAAATAAATTATATCTCTTCGTTAGTTTTTGATGCACACAACACTGAGTTTAAATGAAACACAATACTCTATTAAAATATTATTATTTAAAATGTGATCGTTATAACATAGCCCTTAAGTTGGTGAGTATTAATAGTACTAAATAAATTATGAGAATTATATGGTTTACAAATTTATAAAAAAATTCATTGGTTATCTATTAATTATAAATAAAATAAGAATCATTTGAAAGAAAAAAATGTTTTCTGAAATACTATATTTTTCTAAAAGGCGTTTTAGTCACACTTTACGTACATAATTTAAAATTAATTTTTACCACTTTTAGAAAATTTATTTGAAAAAATAAAATTATTTTTTGAAATATAAATGCCAAAATTACCCTTGGGTGAATTTTTGAGAATTTTTTGAAAGGATTAATCTTTTGATGAATAGTGAAAAATGCTGATTTTTAATAAAAAATGCCTTTTTGTTTAAATTATTTAAAAAGTTAAATTATATTTTAAATTAGTTTTAAAGTAAATTTAGTTATATTATATTAAAATTAAACTAATTTAAATCATTTAAATAAATTTCATATTTAATTAAGATATAAAAACTTTTTAAAATTTTGAAAGTCTTTCTTTAGAAAAAGAGTTTTTTCGATGCATCTGCGAGTTTAATTTTAAACTGAATTATTCCACTTATGTGAATTTGATTTATAAAAATGGATTCCATATTTATAATAATAATAATTTATATAATCTAATAAGTTCAAATTATGTTTTTACCATTATGAATAGTAAAAGTAGTAAAAATTAATTACCGCGGTTAAGGTAAAAATGGGTTTATCGGGCGGTTAAACTAAAAATATAAGGGATAATAATAACCTAAAACTTTTCTAAAACCAATTTAATGTCCATATTTTGAAATTATAACCTATAATTTTATATAATGGCCCATTTTAGATCATTTTGGCATGTGAAAAACATGGGTATATTTTATTCTTTTCAAAACTTCCTTGTGCATCCTCTCCCCCACATATAAAAGGCCAGTCCCTCCCTTCACTTCTTCACACCTATCAACCCATTTGGCTCAAAGAAACCTAACCTAGATCTCTCCAAAGAATCATTATCCACATTATATATCTTATGGTCTTCCCAAAATTCCAACCCTAGGGTTCTTAAGAGGATATCCAAAGGAGGTTTCTCTAAAAGAAGGTAATGGTCTTAATGAAGCTATTTTGTTTTATTTATTATTTTCCACCGTAAATTATGTATTAAAATTACAATATAATAAAAAATTATATTATATATACTTATATGTTATTATTTTTATGAAATAATATTTATCCATCACCTCCTCCATGAAATGGGAAACAAAATTGTCAATTGTGTGCACGACGGACTACCGGCTCACGAATTGATGTAACTTTTTTTCCATAAACACATATCATGATTGCATATAATGATATATTTAATTTAAATATATATAATATTTATGATATTATTATACTTATATAATTATAATCTCACATATACTATCATAATTTCTATGTCATTTAAACATACGATAACACCGCTCGTGTGTACGACAGACTACCGCCTCCCAAAGCGATGTGATTCATTTTTCACTTATGCTTTACATGGAAAGTAATAAGGATACATTTAATGAATATATATGATATATATGAAATTATATTTATTATTTAAAATTAATATAATATCCAATTCCCTACCCTTTCACTCGTCAAGAGAATGATATCATCGCTTGTGCGCACGTACGACCTATCATCTCCACGAAGTGATGCGATTCATTTTCTATGTAAAAACTTAAATAATGATTATAAAAATGTATCTATTGAGTAAATATTATATTAATAACATTATTATAATTCTATATTCTATGGATCTATATCCTATACACAATAACATGAACTTTCATGACAAAACACGTATGAAAAAACAAGATAATTAACACCCAAAACAATGAATATAATGAAATATTATTAAAAAATAGGTGGTAAAATATTATAATAGGATAATATATGATATTATAAATTTTAATATGTTTATGTTATAAATTAATAACATGATTAAAACCATTATACATGATGTTGAATCATGTTCAACTTAATGGAAGCATGAGGTAAGGGACTTTTCCTCAACTTCCTTTCACCGAGTCATATTATAATGTTATGCAACTAATTTCTATTATATTGTGTATATAATTACCCTTTTACATGTGATATAATTATTCATTAGTAATAAATGGTATATTAAGTTTCAATTTTTATTATTTCATCCAAGGGGTTTTGACTTGAAAATTACCAAGTTGTAAAGAATTTCATAACTCAATTTCTTTTCATTGAGTTATATTACTTATTCATTCTCTTTGATATTCTAAGATTATGTGGGTAATGAATTTTTATTATCTTATATTTTATATCCAATTGTTTTATGTGGATTTAAATTTTATACACATAACTTATTCATTTATTAATTCTTACTTCAATGTTATAATCTTTGTGAGGCTTTATTTCACAATCTCATTTTAATTGGGACTTTTATATTTCAATTTCCATTGAAGGGAATTATTTGATAATTTTATAATAAACCCATTTAATTTTATTTTACTATAGTTATTAATTATGTTTTTAAGTAATATTTTCATTTCCCACTCTTTGGTACTTAAAATGAATGATAAAATATTTTTAAGAATATCCCAATTTATTTCTCCCTTCGATCGAAAATCCCTTTTCTTTCAAAAGAATGTTTTCTAAAAATGTTTTCAAAAATGTATTTAAAATTATTTAAATTATACAATAAAGACATATTTAAGCATATTTTACTTTTTACATTTTTTTGAAATGAATCTTCATGTAATTTTCCTAGTAAGCCCCATTTGGCTTTTATTGAAAATGTGAAAGGAATATTGGTTTTAATGCGTACGAAATGTAAAGAATTTACCACTGACATGAAAAATAGACGTTTTAAATATTAATTTATAAGTTTAAAAGGTTGTTTTTAAATAAAATTATTTTCAAAATATTTTGTGAAATTTTATTTTTAAAAATATTTTCAAAATTAAAAGGATAGTTTCCTCAATAATGTTTTTAATGAAATTTTTTATTGTATTTATATTAATCAACAACATCAAACCTTTATCTTACTTATGATCTAATGGGGATATTTTTTATTTATATAATCCTTATTATTTATCTAGATGTTTTACGATCAATTTTACTAGGGAAAGTATTGAAATTCTCTTTCTCGATTAATTTTGTAATCATTAAATTTACCTTGAAATATTCACTTTCCCATTATCATTGGGCATTATATTTACACTAAATATACATATTATTTATCATAGATATGTTTATTTTGTTAATCTATATATCATTTATACATTTAAAGTTATTTCATTATATAGGGAAATATTAATAAATTTTTATTCTTTACTCAATATAGATATTTGATGATAAGAAAATTATTTATGAATTAAACAAATTATTCAATATATTAGGAATAATTTTGACATAAAGATATGGGTGGGGACCAGTTATAGATATCCCTTTGAAGCATCAATTGTCTCATGAGATGAATTAATTGTCTAACCTTATTTAAATGGGTTTTTGGTGTATATATACCCATCGGTTTTGAACTATCATGTGAAAGTTCATGATAGTATAGGTATCATCATGCCTGAGATCATGACATATAATAATTAAAAATTTCCTTCATTAAGAATTTAGTTATAATTATCCATGATATTTTCACAATGATATTATCTCTGGATTCATTTCATTCATAGTTTATTTATTAAATGAAATTTGTTTTCAGTTGTTTACTATGTTATATTAATTATGCATTATCTAATCATGATAGTCAAGTTATTGATTAAATGAAATGCATGTTAAAATATTTACCTTTCCATATTGATTATTCCTTATCTATTCATGATAGTCAAGTTATTTATTAAATGGAACGTGTGTTAAAAAATTTACCTTTCTATATTGATCATGCCTTATCTAATCTTGATAGTCAAGTTATTGATTAAATGGAATGAGTGTTCATATATTTACCTTGCCATATTTATTATGAATTATATAATCTTGATAGTCAAGTTATTGATTAAATGACATACGTGTTCAGATATTTACCATTCCATATTTATTATTCCTCATCTAATCATGATAGTAAAATTATTTAAATTACATAAGTATTTAGTTATTTACCTTGTCATGTTGATTATGCTTATTGATTCACGATATCTTTCGCTTTACATAACTCTTACCAAGCATCTGATCTCACCCTTATTTTGTTTCATTTACTAAGATTCTAGTAAGTATACTATGAATGATATGAAAGGATATTCTAGAGGAAATAATTATATTCTCAAAAACAATTATGTTATAATTTTTATTTTCAAATGCAATGCAAGACTAAAGTATGTATCTAGTTTACCAAGACTAATAAACTATTCAGTCTTTTGGGATGCGATCACTTGCATCTTATGCCAAATTAGTAAAGTAACCATAAACTATGAGATACCGGGGTCATAGTCTTTAAATTTGGTATCAAAGTAAGTTTAGTAGAAACCTTGGAAACTAGATTAAAGAAAACATAAATTAGAGAACATAATCCTAAGATTGATTATGAGGATAAGCATAAAAGAACCTCAAGTTTTGGTTAGGAAGAGATTATGCGTTTTTTTAGAAATATATTCCCATCAATATACTACAAGTGGATTTGGTTCTGGCATATATTTACCCATAGGTAATAATTCCAATTTTTTTTTTGTGTTTGACTCAAGTTTTACCTGGTACATGATAAAGGGCTTACTGTACACCTGGTTTTACAATCCTAATGACATTCTTTGGACAATTCACATTTTCTTGACAAAATATTATGAAAGATTTAAATAGATGATTATGATGAAATACCTAGGTTAAACCTAGGGTTTCTTATATTGAAAAGAAGGTGTCAAGATTTATACAACCTATAAATGAATACATGGTTTTTCCATTGTGATTATTGTTTCCCATATTATGATTTTTGGTTTTGGTTAATAGTTGTAACTTGAAGAAATCGTGTTAACATTGAATATGAAGGAAAATGCGGTGAATATGAGAAACTAAATGGTATGATTACTAGAGTGAAAGATATCATGATTATTCTAATCAGATATCCTGGAATATGATTAACAACTTATACCTTAACCAACTCCTAGACTCACCAAAGAAGAGAAGGATAGAGTTCATTAAGAGCATGAGTGATAAAGACCACATATGAAAGAAGGATAGATTTAATTCATGTTATAAATGTGGAAAGAGAAACCTAGGAAAGTGTCACAATGGAATAGGAAAATGTTTTATGTGTAGAAAATAAGGGCATAAAGAAATGAATTGCTAGGGAAAAATGATGAGTATGATGGGAGGAAATAAATTTCATACATGAGATCCATTTATAGTTTATTATATTAAATGTGGGGAACTTGGAAATTATTTTAACAATGAAATCTTCTAAAGGTTAACCCCTAGACCAAGGAAGGACTTATGTTGAAATAAAATGGTTGAATTATTTATGTATTCAGATTCAAAAATTAAATTGTAGAAGAATTTTTCCCAATGGTATTTTGCTTATAAGAATCATGAAACATCTAAGTATTATGCTAAATTTTATAATCATATGTGCCTTAATTAACTTAATAGTTATGGATACCATAATGAGTTTATGAATTTAAGATTTAATATAAGTTAAAAGTCTTAAACAACACTTTTTAGGTTTTATGTGATGGGAGTCTACTAAGATTAAGGATATTTTGGGAGAAATTTATGAAAATACAACCTATTGGTTTAATATATGTTATAATGAAAAAGTTATTTAAAGAATAATTACCTTAATTTTTGCAGGAATAAGTTTAAATGCATTGGTAGCCTTTAGGGTTTATCTTATCTATGATGTTGAAGTAATTATGGGTTATTAAAATTTGGGAATATTATAATAATTATATTAATATGGTTTTAGAAATAGGAAAACCGGTATGATAGGTAAAAACCCATCACATATGACAAGGTTACTAGGTATGAACCCATAACCAAAGGTAGATAAGGTTGTTCCACTGACCTATGTGATTTTCTAGTTAATATATTATTATTTTTACCTAAATGATTTGACATATAAATATTATTGTTGAACCAGTGGTGTTGTTGTTGAGGTTTAGAGATTAATCAATTATTTGAGTAACTTATACTAACCATTTTGGTTTTAGTGAAGATAAGAGTAATGAATATTCACTATTTTATGGATTTTATGATCCATTAAAAGTTAATTTTAGTGCTTCAGGCATAAAAAATTCATTTCCAGATATTCATTTCTTGGAGTAAGTGGTGATGCATTAATTGATTGAAGCACAACCAAAGGATTAAATTGTTCTTATGAAATATAAAGATATCAAGTAAGTATATTTCCTTAAATTCATAGTCAAGATGGTAAAGGAATTTCTAAACTTTAGGAAAAAGGATATTGAAAAAAGAAATGTTACCCTATTACCTTTATATCCAATGAATCAAATTATAACTATGAAAACCCTGCTTTTTATTACACACTTAAACCTGATTTATTACATAAAAACTTCACTTGATACAACATAAAAGATCGATATGTCTAGTGTATTTGGGGATTAGGAACATTACATAACAACTTAGAACATAAAACACACAAAATATTTATTAAAAACTTCCCTTACATGACCACTACATTTCCTCGTACTTATCATTGCATGGGATAACCTAAGGACATGCATAAGAAAATGGTGAGATATAAATCCCAGTAAGGAAATAAACATGGAATAACCTAAGGAATAAAATACATGTTATTTAATATGAATATTAATATATCACAAGAGAAATATGAATATAAAAGCATGATAAAGCATGATAATCATAACATGGAAATGTGGTAACAACACTTAACATGGAATTAGCATAAGCCAAGGCTCATTGCACATGAGGCATGAGTAAACCCCCATTGCACATGAATCATGAGTAAAAACTCATTTCAATTGAATTATAATGAGTCAATACTCATTTCACATGATGTATCATGATACTATACTTTACCAAATGCATTGGAGCGCTATCAGGGCTCACCCTTCTTAATCATTTCATTTCATGCATAAGTGTGCCACATGGATCATAAAACATGGATTCATTAAAAAACATAATTTATTACACAATAAATTAGTGTGTAATTCATAAATTAAACACTTTAAACAATAAGTAAATGTTTATAAAGGCGAATACCCTTGACAGATAAATGGGCATGGTATTCACTATTGGCTTGGAAAATCGCGGTGCAATTTTGGCAGCGTAACAACATGACATAAGAACTCATAAAAATGGTTGATGAGAGAGAAAGGTGTGTCTCATAATATGTAAATGAAATGGATAGTAAGGGGGTCATATAGATACATGTTCTAATAATTATAATGGAATTTAGATTCATGATATAAAAGAATTACTTGAATGTAAATGAGGAGAGAGAAATTATTTACAGAATTTCGGTATGGTAACAGGTATACATGGAAGGAATAGATGAGAGAGAAAGGGGTCTCTCATCATTCAAAAATAAAGAGGACAGTAAAGGGGATGTGATAAATCATAACCAACATTTATAATTGAAAATAAAAGGGAATAAAAATATTAAGAAACTTGGATAAAAAGAGAAAGGAAGAAATCCCTTACTTGGAAGTGTGATCCAAAAAGATTGGGAGAGGCTTGAGAGAGGATTCTTGGGAGCTTGTGGTGCCTTAGGAGGATTTTAGAGATAAGAGGGTAGGGTTTTGTATAACTATGAAGGCTTTGAGTGAGGAGTAATTGGGAGCTTGGGTGAGTTTATATAGGAAAGGAGAGGGAATTCTTTATTATTTAGGTTTGGGACACCACATATTAAACTAATCAAAACCACAAACCAGCCTATGATTTTTCCTCATGGTTTTTTCAAAATGGTAGTGGAAAAAATATTTTATAAGTCCAATGGCATAAATTCTTAAAATAATAGGGTTGCTTATGTGGAGGTGAGTCACACTCTCAAAGAAATCAATTTAAAAAGCTAAAATGTTTTATAAGTCTTGAAGGGTCCACTAAAGCATTGTAAAATAAATCAAACAAAACTAAAATCACATTATTTTAATGGTAAAACATATATTGGAAGAACATAATGTTTATAGTATTTTATTATATCACTATTTGGTCATTATGATGTCATAAAACACATCATATATTTAAACGATATTTAATTTTTATCCAAAAATTCGACTGTCTCAAAAAATTATGAAAAATTCACCATTGGATAATTTAGATGCCCTGATTCCAAAAATAGTATTCATTTTATCTAAATAATTTTCTAAATATGTGAATTTACACTTTTAAAATAAAAACCGACAATTATCGAAAATTCATGGGTTTTGACAAAGACAACTTTCAAACATTAATAAAAAATTACAATTTCATTCATAAAAATTATATGATCATTTATAATTAATAAAAGTAATTTAATAATAATAATAATATTTTATTAAAATATTATTTAATTAAAAAATCCATTAATTTATCAAAATAGACTCCTTAGTTGAAAATTAACTAAAAATACTATTTGTGCTTTAAAAACTATTTATAAATAACAATAATAAAATGAATGTATATTCTTTATTATATACAAAAATAATGCACATAATAATAGTGATAAGGTCTTGTTACATAACCCCTTATAACACCCACATAATACTGAAGGGTAAGGTGTGCGATGGTGATAGACTCTTGGGGTGGCTCAGATAACATCGCTCGAGTGGTAATATCTAACAACTTCCACTTCTCCTGTAGGCGGTTCCACTTAAGCTCAATGTATTTAAGCTTGGTTTGGGATTGATCAAGAGCGAAGCCCAATGATTCAAACTCCTTTACAAGCTCTGATAAATGGGCTTCGTATATGGGAAGTCTACTAGATGAGGCCATCGCTTCCTTTTTTTGAGTAAATTGGATTTGTTAAAGACCTATATTTATACTAATAACGTGATCACTATTCAAAGACTACATTAGAAACGGTAAAAATACTTAATGTTATTTTGAAATCCAAAAACATAAAACCAAGGGAGTACTTATTTTATATAACCATTTTTCATACTAATACATTTAATTAGATCAAGAGGAATTTTCATTGATAAAACTTTGGGTCGTTACAATATTCCATCCTTAAGAAATTTCACCATCGAAATTTCCTTTTCCCACACTAAAACAGATGTGGGTAACTCTTCTCCATCACTTTTTCTGATTCCCACGTCACTTCTTCAAACATGTGGTTTTTCCACATTACCTTGATGAGGGGCATTGTCTTATTTCGTAGAACTTTTTCTCTATGATCTAAGATCTTCACTTGTTGATTCTCATAATAAAGATCATCCTCTAGTTGTACTACCTCTGAAGAGAGTACATGTGAAGGGTCCAGTATATACTTCCTTAAGAGAGATACATGAAAGAAATCATGTACTTTGGCCATGGTAGGTGGAAGTTCTAGTCGATAGGCCACAACCCCGAAACGATCAAGAATCCTGAAGGGGCCGATGTACCTAGGACTTAAATTCCCCTTATTTCTAAACCTCACTACCTTATTCCACAGAGATATGCCTAGAAACACCATGTCTCGAACTTTGAACTCAAGGTCTCGTATACGGTTATCCGTATAACTCTTCTGTCGACTTTGGGCTGCCTTGATATGCTACTGAATGGTTTTCACCTTCTCCACCATTTTTTTGACCATTTTAGGTCCTAGAAGCTTATGCTCACTGACTTCATCCCAACATGACGGTGTTCTGCACCTTTTCCCATAAAGGGATTCATATGGCGCCATTCAGATGCTTGAGTGGAAACTATTATTGTATGAGAACTCAATAAGAGGAAGATGTTGATCTCATACTCCTTTTAAGTCAATTGATCATGCTCTCAACATGTCCTCAAGTGTTTGGACAGTCCGCTCAGATTGGCCATTAGTTTGAGGATGATAAGCCGTACTGAAGTTAAACTCAGTACCTAGAGCATGTTGAAGACTCTTCCAAAACTTAGAGGTGAATCTTGGATCTCGATCGGATATAATAGATAGTGGTAATCCATGAAGTCTTACCACATCTTTGATGTAAATCCATGCAAGTTGATCCAATGAGAATTCCTCTTGAATCATGATAAAGTGAGCTGTCTTCATAATACGATCCACAATGACACATATAGCATTGTTTCCTATGGATGTCCTTAGAAGTCCAGTGACAAAGTCCATGGTAATTTTGTCCCACTTCCATGTTGGTATGGGTAGTGTTTGCATCATCCCCTTATACTTTTTCCTCTCAGCCTTCACTTGCTAACATACCGAGCACTTTGACATATATTCAAAAATCTCCCTTTTTATATTTTCCCACCAAAAGTTTTCTCGGGGATCTCGATACATATTTGTGCTCCCTGAGTGAATAGAGAAGGTTGAGCTATGTGCATCATTCAAAAGCTCCTTCTTTATCTATGGATTGTATGGTACACATAATCGTGACCGAAATCTCATAATTCCATCTTTTTTAACCATGAACTCCGAGGATTTCCCATTTCTGATAGCTTCCACCCTTTTCAGAATTTCCACATCCTTTCTTTGAGCATCCTTTATTTTATCCAAGAGGGATGGTTGATAAATCATTTGAGAAAGGATTGATGATGTTCCTCCCTTAACGATTCCTATGTCCATACTCTACTATTCTAAGAAGATTGGATCCTTCTCAATTATCATCAATGACATAATCGCTATATCCTTTCTACTTAGATCATCCGCCACCTTGTTCGCTTTCCCAGGGTGGTAATGGATTGAGCATTCATAATACTTGATGAGTTATATCCATCTTCATTGGCGCATATTATTCTATTTCTATGTGAATATATATTTGAGGCTCTTGTGATCAGTATATATCTCACACTTCTCTCCATAGAGATAATGCCGCCATATTTTCAATACAAAGATCACAACCACCAACTCTAGATCATGCATTGGATAGTTTTGCTCATGGATTTTCAGCTACCCTGAGGCGTAGTCTATCACTTTATCATTCTGTATCAACACACAACCCAGAACCTTCTTTGAAGCATCACTAAATACCACAAAAAGTTCTCCACTCATGGGTAGTGTGAGCATGGGCGTAGTGATAAGCCTCCTTTTCAATTCCTTGAAGCTTTCTTCTCATTCATCACTCCAAGAAAAATTTACCCCCTTCCAAGTTAGCTTGGTAAGAGGGCTGAAAAATCGTGAGAAATTTCTCACAAATTGGTGATAATATCCAACTAACCCCAAGAAGCTATGGATATCCATTACCGATGTTGGTCTCGTCCATCCCTTAATTGTAGCTGTCTTGGAGGGATCCACTGATATCCCATTGCTTGTGATGATATGACCCAATAATGAGACCTCCTTCAACCAGAACTTACACTTGCTATAATTTTCATAGATCTTCTCCTTCTACAAGGTCTCTAGTATAGTTCTTAGATGCTCCTCATGATCCTCCTTGGTTTTGGAGTATATTAGAATATCATCTATAAATATTATCACAAATTTGTTTAGGTAATCTCTAATGACTCTATTCATCAAGTCTATGAATATTTCTGTAGCATTAGTGAGTCCAAAAGGCATTACTATGAATTAATAGTGCCCATATCTTGTACGAAAAGCAGTCTTGGGGATATCTTCCTTCTTCACCCTTACTTGATAATGTCCTGACCACAAATCTACCTTGGATAAGTATTATTCTCCATGCAGATGATTGAACAAGTAATCAATTTTTGGAAGAGGATACTTGTTCTTTATTGTGATTTTTTTGAGCTCACGATAATCAATGAAAAGGTGCATTGAACCATTCTTATTCTTGACGAAGAGGACTGGTGCGCCCCATGGTGAAGCACTTGGGCATATAAACCCTCTATCCAGATTCTCTTGTAGTTATTTCTTCAGATCCTCAAGCTCCACAAAAACAATTCTATACAGAGTCTTGGATATTGGAAATTCCCCAAGTATAAGGTCAATTGAGAATTCAACATCTCTTCTAGGAGGGAGACCAGACAATTCCTTGGGAAACACTTCAGCAAATTCCCTCACAATAGGCATGTCTTCAAGGATGGTTTCTTCCTTATAATCAATCATCTGAGCTAGATATGTGATCTCATAGGGCAGTAATATCCATGCTTGAGATGATTGAACTAAAGAATATTCATCCTCCTCCTTTCACTTGTACAGAATCAGGGGTCGATTCTTCACATGGAGAGTGATTTCCCTATCATGACAATTTATGTTTTCTCTATATAAGAAAAGCCAATCCATGCCGAGAATTGCATCAAATTCCACCAGAGGGAGTATGACGAGGTTCTCTGGGAAGTTCAATCCAAAAATCATGATAGGGGAGGAGTTATATTCTTAGGATATAATGATTTCCCCATTTTTTGTACTCACTAACATCTTTACTTCCATGATTTGTGGTGGTGTTGGGATTGTTCTACTAAACTTTTGGGATATAAAATAATGAATAAAACCTGAATCAAAAAATACGTTATCTATTATTTAATGAATAACTAGCGTACCTATCACCACTTCGTTGTCGGGGTTCACTTCAACGGTAGTGATGGAAAATGCTTGCCCTTGCCGCCTTGGAGGTTTTTGGTTGCCTCTGAAAAACCTTGTCTTAGAGAACTGATTTGAAAGATACCCTAGTTCTTTGTAGTTGAAGTAATGAACAATGCGTTGAGAGTCGAACGGAGCGTACCTCTCCTCTGTCGTAGCCGTGATTTTTTCTTGTTGGCAGTTTACAGCTAGGTGTCCTTCTCTTCCACACCTAAAGCATTTCATTGTCCCCTTCAAGCAATTTCTGGGGTTCTTCTTTCCACACCTTTGGAAAATGGGGTGCTGGATCTTCTTAGAACAGTTGGATTTATCCATCGGACCACCAGAATTGAAGTCCAACTTACACTTCTTATCCCCATGATACCCCTGAGATTCTCCAATCTCCATTTCAACCTTGAAGGCACATCAGACAATTTCCTCATAGCTGTCGAAGTCACGGATCGCCAGGGCTTTCCACAGGCTAGGTTTCAGCCCACAAAAGAAGCGATCAACCTTGCATTTGGGGGTAACGACAAAGCTAGAGGTGTATCGTGAAATACTTGTGAAGTTTTCCTCATACGATCTGATGGATTCGTTATCTTTTTTGCTTGAGGGAAAGGAAGTCCCTTTCCATCTTAAGCCAGAGGGTACGTGGAAAATATTTATAAAAAAACATCTTCTAGAAATCCTTCCATTCCAATGCCTCGATATCCTCCTCAGACTTTGTATTTTTGATCAACTTCCACCATTGATCAGCTTCACCCTCCATACGATAAGCATCTAGGAGAACCTTCTCTTGTTCGGAACATTGAAGGATGGAAAAGATCTTTTCAATGAAGTTGATCTATTGTTCGACGATTGAGGGATCAGATGATCCATTAAAAGTAAGACGTCTTTGTCTCATGAAGCTCTCGATAGCGACTTGTTCTTTCTTGGGGGGGGGGGGGGGTTGAACTTTTCTATTGACCCATGTTTCCATTCAATGCTTAAGTTAACTGATAGAGTATCGTGACAAAGTTCACGATTCCTTCTCCCATCAGATTGGGGATCTCATTAGAACAATCATCATATTGCTCTTCATATCGGTTGTTAGCCCAAGTAATCCTATTACCGACTATTGGTTGGAATATAAGGAAATTTAGGGGTAAAACATAAAGGGTAATACAAAGAAAAAATAGATGACTTATAAATTAATTTTATTACCTTAACTTATGAATCTATAAGCTTCAATCTATGTTATTCATGATCTACTTTCTAAAATGTATTCTTAGAGGCATTTTTTTAAAATTCCCTTAATAATGGTTCATACTAAGCTTGTTAATTTACTAAATCACATCCCCCAGGAGTGTTGTAACCAAGAGTGCAACAAGGCCCATTGTTGTGTACCAGGATACCCCGGGTCAAGACTAAAACTCCTTTTCAGAGTTTTCACTCCCAGGTATATCTGTGCCAAAGCTGCCTCTACCTACTCGTATCCAGACATGGATGTATTTTCTTGATAAACCACTTAATCAATACTCACCAAAATTTAGGGATGTTTTTATTATACTTATTCTTTTCTTTAAGGCTTTACTAGTGTTTTCTAATCCTAATCCCAAAAATAAAAAAACCGATCCTCTGATACCAACTATGACAACCCTACTTTTTTATTACACACTTAAACCTGATTTATTGCATAAAATCTTCACTTGATACAAAATAGAAGATCGAGAGGTCTAGTGTATTTGAGGATTATGAATATTATACAACAACTTAGAACATAAAACACAAAACATCTTTATTGAAAACTTCCTTTACATGACCACTACATTCCCTCGTACTTAGCATTGCATGGGATAACCTCAGGACATGCATAAAAAAAGGATGAGATATAAAGCACAATAAGGAAATAAACACGGAATAACATGAGGAATACAATACAGGTTAGTAAATAGGAATATTAATGGATCACAAGAGAAATATGAACATAAAGGCATGATAAAGCATGATAATCATAACATGGAAATGTGGCAACAACACTTAACATGGAATTAGCATGAGCCAAGGCTCATTGTACATGGATCATGAGTAAACCCTCATTGCACATGAAGCACGATTAAACCCTCGTTGCACTTGAATTAACATGATTCAACACCCATTTCACATGACGTATCATGATACTATACTCTACCCAATGCATTGGAGCGCTATCAGGGCACACCCTTCTTAATCATTTCATTTCATGCATAAGTGTGCCACATGGATCATAAAACATGGATTAATTAAACAAAATCATTTATTCCATGATAAAATAGTTTTAAATTAATAAATGAAACACTTTAAACAATAATTAAATGTGTATAAAGGTGAATACCCTTGATAGAGAAATGGGAATGGTATTCACTACACAATGACTTGGCTTGGAAAATCGTAGTGCAATTTCGGTAGCGTAACGACGTGACATAAGAACTCATAAAAATGGTTTATGAGAGAGAAAGGGGTGTCTAATCACATGTACATGAAATGAATAGTAAGAGGGTAATATAAATAAATGTCCCAATAATTTTAATGGAATTTAGATTCATGATACAAAAGAATTACTTGAATGTAAATGAGGAGAGAGAAATTGCTTACGGAATTTTGGCATGGTAACAGGTATACATGGAAGCCATCTATGAGAGAGAAAGGGGTAAATCATCAATAAAAAATAAAGAGAAAAATATAGGGGAGGTGAAAAATCATACCCCAACATTTATAATTGAAAATAAAAGGGCATAACAATATTAAGAAACTTGGATAAAAAGAGAAAGGAAGAAACCCCTTACTTGGAAGCGTGATCTCAAAAGCTTGGGAGAGGCTTGAGAGAGGCTTCTTGGGAGCTTGGGGTGCCTTGGTAGGATTATAGAGAAATAAGGGCAGGTGTTGGTTGAACTTCAAAGGCTTTGAGTGAGGTGGAAGTGGGAGCTTGGGTGGGTTTATATATGAAATGAGAGGGAATTCTTTATTATTTAGTTTTGGGACACCACATATTAAACTGATCAAAACCACAAACCTGCCCATGGTTTTTGCACATGGTTTTTTCCAAAGGGAAGTGGAAAACAATATTTTATAAGGCCAATGTCCTAAATTATTAAAATAATATGGTTGGTTATGTGGAGGTGAGTCACACTCTCAAGAAAATCAATTTAAAAAGCTAGAATGTTTTATAAGTCTTGAATGGTCCACTAAAGCATTGTAAAATAAATCAAACAAAACTAAAATCACATTATTTTAATTTTAAAACATATATTGGACGAACATAATGTTTATAGTATTTTATTACATCACTATTGGGTCATTATGATGTCATAAAACACATTATATATTTAAACAGTATTTAATTTTTACCCAAAAATTCGACTGTCTCAGAAAATAATGAAAAATCCACCTTTGGATAATTTTTATGCCCTGATTCCAAAAAATACTATTCATTTTATCTAAATATTTTTCTAAATATGTGAATTTTAACTTTTAAAATAAAAACTAACATTTATAAAAAATTCATGGGTTTTGACAAAGACAGCTTTCAAACCTTAATAAAAAATTACAATTGCATTCATAAAAATTATATGATCATTTATAATTAATAAAATTAATTTAATAATAATAATATTTTATTAAAATATTATATAATTCAAAAATCCATTAATTTATCAAAATAGATTCCTTAGTTGAAAATTAACTAAAAATACTATTTGTGCTTTAAAAACTATTTACAAAGTAACAATAATAAAATGAATGTATATTATTTATTATATACAAAAATAATGCACATAATCATAGTGATAATTTCTTGTTACATAACCTCTTATAACACCCTTATAATACCAAAGGTTAAGGTGTGCGATGGTGACAAACTCTTGGGGTGGCTCGAATAACATATCTTGAGTGGTAATCTTTATCAACTTCCACTTCTCCCATAGGCGGTTCCACTCAAGATTAACGTATTCAAGCCCAGCTTGGGCTTGGTCAAGAGCAATGCCCAATGATGCCACCTTCTTTCCAAGCTCTGACAAATGGGCTTCGTACGGGGCAATTCTACTGGATGAGGCCATCGCTTCCTTTGTCTGAGTAAATTGGATTTGTTAAAGCCCTATATTTATACTAATCACGTGATCACTGTTCAACGACTATACTAGCAATGATAACAATCCTTAATAGTATTTTGAAATCCAAAAACATAAAACCAAGGGAGTGCATATTTTATATAACCATTTTTTATAATAATACATTTAATTAGATCAAGAGGAATTTTCATTGATAAAACTTTGGGTCGTTACAATAACGACCCAATGTTTTATCAATGAAATTTCCTTCTTATAATTATGTATTATATTATAATCATATAATATTACATAGAGAACACAATAAAAAAATTATAAATAAATAATGAGTAAAATAAAAGGTATATCTAGAAGTTAAGGAACTTATACTGATGAAATGGTAACTTGACCTTTAGAATAGTAATGTGACCCTTATGAATAGTAAACTGACCAGTATAATAGTAAATTCACCAATGAAAGTGTAAATAAAATTTATCCATCTTATAAGTGACAATATGGTATAATTATATCATAATATAAGTAAATAAATATTTTTAAAAATTATTAATAAAGTGTTGGTATTTTTGTAAGTCATGTATATTTAATTACAATTTTATGATTAATTTAATAAATTAAAAGAAAATTTATTTTCATAAAATTAATTTCTAAATTATTATTTTCATTTATTATAACTATAATATAATTTTATGAGACCTTAATTAATTTTTCAAAGTGTTAGAAAAACAGTTTTAATTTTAAAATTTGTATTTTTCAAGAAAATTATGATTTTAATCAAAAGTTAAATTTCACATATTTAGAAAATTATTTTTCATAAAATGGAGTATATTTTTGAATTATACATCTTGAAAAATGGTTGGGGGTGATTTTTTTTGTTTTTTTTGAAATACTTGAATGTTTGATGAATAGTAAACTACGATAATTCATAATAAACGCTAAAACCTGTATTTATGCATCATTATTGAGTCATGGATGATATAAATGGCCATTGGTTTGAACTAACATGCTCTATTTACTTTTTTTGGTCACAATAATAAATACTATTCATATTCTTGAGCAAAAATATTAAACTAATGATTAAAATAATAGGAAACCCCTCCTCTCCTCAACTATAAATACCACCCCTCTTTACCTCTTCTCTTCACTCCCCTCAAACATTGTTCCTAGTCCAAATTATACTCAAAATATCTCCCTAATACCCTGTCCCATGTCCAAAATCCCTTGGTCTATTCAAAAGACCAAATCCTCTCCCCTAAAGAGGTTCTCAAGGAAGATATATTCAAGAGGTAAATTCCTATTTTCATTTCTTTTATTCAAGTTCCTTTATTTATTTTTCTTTCCTCACCTCCTTTCATCCAAATGTTATGATAACTACAATAACTTACATGTACCAGAATTTTTTTATTATAATGGAATAATTCATCATCATCTCTCCTTTCCCCTCCTTTTATACTAGAAATGAAAACAACATCCGAGATGTGTTAATTTATCACATTCAAGGACAACGGGTTTTCAATTTCTTCTACTGTCTTAAATTATAGTCATGAAACCATATTTATGGTTGAAACAAACTATAATATATTTATTATTTCTAATTTAAGGTTCTAGAATCTTTTTTTTACATGATATTAATTTATAAATCAAAATGTGTTTGATGCGATCAAAAACAGCCAATTAACCAAAATGGTTATCATTAAAGTTTTATATAATGATTCATCTTCACTCCAAATGAATAAATGAATTTTATAACCATGTAATATACTAGATGTTTACTAATAAAATATAAATCAAATTATGAACAACCACTATCATCTTACTTGTTTATCCTTACATGTATATAAGTAAACCAATCATGAAAACCAAGGAAACAAACGCTTCCAAACAATGAAATTGAACCTCTTAATCCATCAAAAGGGAATAAATGAACTTAATAAGGTTATAATGAATCAATTAAATGAATTATATTTTATGTAAATATTAATTAATGAATGTAATTTGGTTATCCAGGACATTAATATCAAGTAAAGGACACCATCAGATTTAGGGTAAGGGATTCTACTCGAACTTCCATTATTCCTTCAGGTTGCTCTATCTTTATTTTTACCCAAATGAATTTATCTATTATTTTTATGAAAATATTATAAATGTTGATTATATTCTACAAAATAATTTATCAATATCCATTTTTCATTCTATTTCAAGGATATACATGTTTTAATTGATTCCCTCCTCAATTCTTCCTGATAAGCAAGCCCATTTCAAGGGAACTTCTCGAATTCTTACACAATTTCAAGTAAAATCTTTAATATATTTTAAGACACCATTGTTTTTATAAAATCAATATTTTTATTATGAAAACATTCTTGGTTCACTTCTAGTTTTATGTAAAATATTATTCCCTTTTCTATTTTAAATTCTCTTTATTATTTTTCTTAAAATCGCACTAAAATGTTTTAATGCTAAAATTTCTTAAGTACTCTTCTTATATATTGTCACTTCTTCTTGAAATCACTTACCATGATATATGAATATGAATTTACATGTATGTTTTAATCCATTTATTCCATGGACACTTGTATGATACACCCATTAATTATGTTTTATGACATGATTATGATACCCATTTCTTTTCATGGTCACCCTTATGCTTATGTATGCTTGATTATGTATGATTATTTATGTGGAAAGAATATTCATGAACATGTTATGATGGGTGCACCCGAATATCACTCAAATGCATTGGATAAAGTTTAGTCTCATGAGACGTTATGTGCAATACTCTTGGCGGTTAGCCTTGACTTGTTGCTACCATGTGCAATGGTCTTGGTGGTTAACCTCGACTTGTGCTCCTCTATGTGCAATGAGCCTTGGATCATGCTAAATTCATGTTTTATGTTTCTTACACATTACTATGACTCCATTTTTATATGATCCCATGTTTATATTTTATGATTACATATGTTCCATGCCTTTTTATATCATCATTTCATGCCTTCTAACTCATGTGCTAAAAATTTATTCTTATGTTTATTCTCTTACTGAGATTTTTAGCTCATCCATTTGTTCATGTTATCCCCATGTTATCTTATAAATATATATAAGCACAATGGAAGTTGGAATCTCTTTATAAAGACTAAATAAAGAAATTTTTTATTTAGTCCCTTGTTTTCAATTTTATGTACCTAGTCTTCCAAGACACTAGAATTTATGATCCTTAGCTTGTAATATGATGTTTATTTATGCTTAAAATCATGTAATGATATGTGTAAAAGGATAGGGTCACTATAGTTGGTATTAGAGCATGGTCTAGTTATTTTTTGAGATTAGGAATATAACACTTTAGTAAGAACCTTAAAGATGAGACTAAGTATAAGAAAATATCCCTAAATTTTGATAAGTATAGATTAAGTGGTTTATCAAGAAAATACATCCCTATCTAGATATGAACAAGTGGATGTGGCTATAGAACAAATGTATCTAGGGGTAAAAACCAAAAACACCGCTTTGAGTTAGACTCGAATAAGAACTGGTACACAACAATGAGCCTTTCTTCACTCCTGGTTTGATACTCCTTGGAGATATTATTTGGTAAATTCACAATCTCCTTATGAACCATTATTAAGGGAATAAAAAAAGATTCAGTAAGAATATATGATAAGGAAAAAATCAACGATAACCTAGATTGAAACCTAGGGAATCACAAGTTAGGATATTCATTTCCTTTAAGAGTTTATCCTTTTATGTTTAAAGTTTCCTTTTTTATGCTTATTAGCTAAGTATTCAGGCACCCTAGTTGTATGTTACTTTTCTTAGTTAATGGTGGGAAATATAAGAACACATTCCAATATTAAATGTGATAGGAAATGTGATGATTGACATAATTATAAGCATGATATGATGGGAATGGGTGCTCAAAATTTTATGATAGTACTTGCGCAGTTGACTCAAGTTATGAATAATAACTTGAATAATGTGTAACACCCTCCTCCTCTAAGGAAAGAGCAAGTTAACATTGAATCCTTCATGCAATAAAGGCCTCCCATGTTTAGTGGATCTTTCAATCCCCTCCTCATGGAACAGTGGATTAACTCCATTGAAAAGATATTCTCTGTCCTCTAGTGCTCATAAGAAGAGAAAGTCATACTAGCGGTCTATCGTTTTGATGGGGAAGCTGATCAGTGGTGGACACTGATAAATAATACAAAGAGTCAAGAGAAAATTGATTCCATGGATTGGGAGGAATTCAAGAAAATGTTTTTCCATAAATATTTTTCTGGAACCCACCACCTCAAGATAGAAAGAGAGTTCCTCAGACTCAAGCAGAAGGAAGACGACTCCATCGAGGTGTATGAAGCAGAATTCACAAGGATTGCAAGATACGCCTCTAGACTTTTCATGAACACTAAAAGAAATGTGGATCAATTATTTAGTAGACTAAATCCAAGTCTACAAAAAGTGTTGGCAATTCGTGACTTCAGTAGTTATGAAGAGATTGTACATTGTGCCCTCAAGGTTGAAATGAAGATCAGAGACTCTCAGTGGTCTCGTGGGCCCAATGAAAAAAAGTAGAAAATGGAGTCTAATATGGATGGTTTAGAAAATAAATCCTATGATGGAAAGGATATCTAACATCCCACATGTCAAAATCGTGGGAAGAACTATCCTGGGAACTGTCTAAAGGGAACCAAGAATTGCTTCAAATGTGGAAGAATGTGACATCTAGATAAGAACTTCCGGAGGGATATGAAGAATCCAACTGACGTAGAAGAAGAAAGGAAGGTTCAAATCAACACTCAGTATGTAGTGCAATGTTAAAACTTCAAGGAACATGGGTATTATGCGAACAATTTCCCTAAGACAAGGGTTGTCAGAGGAAATCAACAACAACCCCCAAAGAAATAAAGAAGGGCTTATGCTATCAATACTGCTAAGGTGGAGTTGGACAACGATGTGGTGACAAGTATACTATTTATTCATTCAAAAATAGAAAATGTACTATTTAATTCTGGTTCTAGGAATTCTTTCATATCTTGTAAGTTTAGTATAACTATTCAATCACGACCTCAAATTTTGAAGGTTAAGTTATCTGTGAGAACAGCAAGTGGGGAAATTATTGTATCCAAGGATTATAACTCCTCCCCAATAAATGTTTGTGGACTAAACCTCCCAACAAATCCTATCATACTTACTTTAGTGGAGTTTGATGTTATCTTGAGAATTGATTGGATATATTTATTCAAAGCCAACGTAAAATTTCAGGAAAGGGAGATCACTCTTCACACCTCAAAGAATCCTCCAATTCATTACAAATATAATGAGGATGATAAATCTACTTTAGAATCATTATCTCAATTGTGGATATTACTGCCTTATGAGCAAACATATCTATCTCAAATGATTGAGACAAAGGAGATAATCATGCTCAAAGACATGCCCATCGTGAGGTATTACAATGATGTATTACCTAAAGAATTTCCTAGTATTCCTCTTGACCGAGAGGTTGAGTTCTCAATTGAACTTATTCATGGATCCCAAACTATATCAAATAAAAATTATAGAATGGCCACCGTTGATCTAGAATAACCAAAGAATCAATTACAAGAGATTATGGAGAAGGGTTTTATATGCTCGAGTGCTTCACCATGGAGAGTTACAATCGTCTTAATCAAGAATAATGATGGTTCAATGCACCTCTACATTGATTATCATGATATTAATAAAATAATGATAAAGAAAAAGTATCCCCTGACTTGGATAGATGACTTGTTTGATAAGCTATATGGGTCTAGTTATTTCACTAAGGTGGACCTTTAGTCGGGATATCACCGATTAAAGGTGAGGAAGGAAGATATTCCCAAAAAATGCCTTTCAAATGAGGTATTGACACTATGAGTTCATATTGATTCCCTTTAGACTCACTAATTCTCCAGAAATATTCATGAATTTAATGAATAGAGTCTTTAGATATTACCTCGACAAATTTTTGGTAGTCTTTTTCGATGATATTATGATTTATTATAAGAGAAAGGAGGAACATGAGGAGAATTTGAATACCATGTTGATGACTTTGCAAAGAGATAAAATTTATGCAAAGTACAATAAATGTGAGTTTAGGATGGATAATGTATCATTCTTAGGGCATGTTATCACCAACAAAGGGATATTTGTAGACCCTTCTAAGATAAAGAAAATTGAAGAGTGGCCTAGGACAACATCTACAACGAAGATCCATAGCTTCCTTGTTCTAGATGGGTATTATTGAAGATTTGTAAAGAAATTCTCACGATTTTCAAACCTAATGATCAAGATGACATGGAAAGGGGTGAATTTTGTCTGGACTCAAGAATGTGAGGAAATCCTTAAGGATCTCAAAAAAGTATTATCACTGCGCCAGTACTCACACTCCCAACAAGTGGAGAACTATTTGTGGTGTATAGTGATGCTTTAAAGAAGGGATTGGGCTGTGTGATAATTTAAAATGATAAAGTGATATCCTACGCCTCAAGGTAGCTGAAAATCCATGGGAAAACTATCGTACACATGATATGGAGTTGGAAGCTGTGATATTTGTGTTGAAAATCTAGCGGCATTATCTCTATGGGGAGAAGTGTGAGATATATACTAATCACAAGAGTCTCAAATATATATTCCTACAAAAGGAGATTAATATGTGCTAGTGAAGATGGTTAGATCTCATCAAGGATTATGACTGCTCAATCTACTACCATCCTGGTAAGGAAAATAAGGTAGAAGATGCTCTAAGTAGAAAGGAACCTATATCTTTATCAATGATGAGAATTGAAAAGGATCCAATATTCTTATATTTTCAGAGGATGGACATGGGAATCATTAAGGTTGGAACATCATAAATACTTTCTCAAATGATTTCTCAACCATCCCTCAAAGAGAAAATAAAGGATTCTCAAATAAATTATGTATAAATTTAGAAAAGGGCGGAAGATATCATAAATGGGAAATCATATGAGTTCAAGATTGAATAGGAAGGAGTTTTGAGATTTGGGGCACAATTATGTGTACCATCTAATCTAGAGATAAATAGGGAGAATCTAAATGACACACATAGATAAACCTTCTCTATTCACCCAGGGAGCATAAAGATGTATTGATATCTCTAAGAGAACTTTTGGCGGGACAATATCAAGAAGGAGATTGCTGAATATTGATCAAAGTGCCTGGTATGTCAACAAGTGAAGGCTTAAAGAAAAAATTATAAGGGGATGATGAAACCACTATCCATACTAACATGGAAGGGGGAGAACATAACCATGGACTTTGTTACTCGACTTCCAAGGACATCTAGAAGAAACAATGCTATATGGGTCATTGTGCATCGTCTTACAAAGACAAATCACATTATCACAATTTGAGAGGACTTACCATTGGATCAAAATGGACATATATATATCAAAGAGGTGGTAAGGATGCATGGATTACCACTATCTATTATATCCAATAGTGATTCGAGATTCACCTTAAAGTTCTGGAAAAGTCTCCAGCATGCTCTAAGAACTAAGTTGAACTTCAACATGACCTATAATTTTCAAACTGATGGCCAATTTGAACGAACTATTCAGAAACTATAATACATGTTGAGAGCATATTCTATGGACTTAAATGGAGTATGGGACCAACGTATTCCACTGGTCAAATTCTTTTACAATAATAGTTTCCAATCCAGCATCCGAATGACACCATATGAACACCTTTATGGGAAAAAGTGTAGAATATCGGCATGTTGGGATGAATTTAGTGAGCATAATCTCCTAGGACCTGTAATGGTCAAAGAAATGGTGGAGAAGTTGAAAGCCATTCAATAGGACGTCAAGGCAGCTAAATTCAACAAAAGAGTTATGCATACAATCATCTACGAGACCTTGAGTTCAAAGTTTTAGACATGGTATTACTCTACATATATCCATGGAATAAGGTCATGATGTTTGGTAAGAATGGAAAGTAATTCCCAGGTACATCATCCCCTTTAAGATTCTTGATCGTGTTGGAGATGTGGCCTATTGACTAACAATTCCACCTACCATTTCTAAAGTATATTATGTATTCGACGTATCTCTCTTAATAAAGTACATACCAGACCCTTCATATGTACTCTCTTCAGAGGTGGTACAGTTGGAGAATGATATTTCTTATGAGGAGAAGCCAATGAAGATCTTGGATCATAGAGATAAAGTTTTACGCAACAAGACTACTCACTTGGTCAAAGTACAATGGTGGAACCATAAGTATGAAGAGGAAACATGGGAACTAGAGGTTGCAATAAAGGAAAAGTACCCACACCTGTTTATAACTTATAATGTAAAATAAAATTTCTAGGGTGAAATTTCATAAGGGGGGAAGAATGTAATGACCCAATGTTTTATCAATGAAATTACCTTCTTCTAATTATGTATTATCGTATAATCATATAATATTACATATAGAACAGAATAAAAACCTTATAAATAAAGAACGAGTGAAATAAAAGGTATCTCTAGAAGTTAAGGAACTTATACTAATGAGATAGCAACTTGACCTTTGGAATAGTAATGTGAGCCTTATGAATAGTAAATCAATCAATGTAATAGTAACATCCCCAATGAAATTATAAATAAAATTTATACATCTTATAAGTGATAGTATGTTATAATTATATCATAGTATAAGTAAATAAATATTTTTAAAATTAGTAATAAAGTGTTGGTATTTTTGTAAGTCATATATATTTAATTACAATTTTATGATTAATTTAATAAATTAAAATAAAATTTATTTTTATAAAATGAATACATAAATTATATTTTTTATTTATTATGATCATAATATAATTTTATGAGACCTTAATTAAAATTTCAAAGTGTTAGAATAGTAGTTTTAATTTTAAAATGTGTATTTTTCAAGAAAATTATGATTTTAATTAAAAATTAAATTTCACATATTTAGAAAATTATTTTCATAAAATGGAGTTTGTTTTTAAATTCTAAACATTGAAAAATGGTTGTGTTAAATTTTTGGGATTGTTTTTGAAATACTTGATTTTTTGATGAATAGTAAAATTCGATAATTTATAAGAAATGCTAAAACCTAAATTTTTGCTTCATGTTTGATTCATGGATGATGTAAATGTACATTGGTTTGAACTAAAATTATCCTTTTAGTATTTTTGGGAACAATAATAAATAATATTCATAGTCTTGAGAAAAAATATTAAACTAATGATTAAAATAGTGAGAAACCCTTCCTCTCCTCCACTATAAATACCACAAGTCTTTACCTCTTCTCTTCAGTCCTCTAAAGCCTTATGCCTAGTACAAATTCTATTCAAATATCTCAATAATCCCCTCTACTAAGTCCATAAGCAATTGTTCTATTCAAAAGACCAAATCCTGTCCCCTAAATAGGTTCTCAAGGAAGATATATTTAAGAGGTAAATTCCTCTTTTCATTTCTTTTATTCATGTTCCTTTATTTATTTTTCTTTCCTCACATCCTTTCATCCAAATGTTATGATAAATACAGTACATTAAATGTATTGAATTTTTTTATGACAATGGAATAATTCACCATCATCCCTCCTTTCCCCTCCTTTTATACTAGAAATGAAAACACCATCCGAGATGTGTTAATTTATCACAATCAAGGATGGCAGGTTTTCAATTTCTTTTATCATCTTCAATTATGGTCATGAAACCATTTTTATGGTTAAAAAAGACTATAATATATGTATTATGTCTAATTTAAGTTTCTATAATATTTTGTTCACATGATATTAATTTATAAAGAAAAATGTGTTCGATGTGATAAAAAACTGCTAATTAACCAAAACGGTTATCATTAAAGTTTTATATAATGATTCACCTTAAATAAAAATTACCAAATGAATTTTATAACCATGAAATATAATTTATGTTCACTAATAAAATATAACTCCAATTCTGTACAACCATTATCATATTACATGTTTATCCTTACATGTATATAAGTAAACCAATCATGGAAACCAAGGAAACAAACGCTCCAAACAATGAAATTGAACCTCTTAACCCATAAAAAATGTCATGAATGAACTTAATAAGGTTATAATGAATAAATTATATGAATTATAGGTTCTGTAAATATTAAATAATTAATTTAATTTGGTTATCCATGACATTAAGATCAAGTGAAGGACACCATCATATTTAAGGTAAGGGATTCTACCCTCCACTATTCATTGGGTTGCTCTATCTTTTTTTAGCCAAATGAAGTTATATATTATTTTTATACACATGTTATAAATGTTATATATATTCTAAAAAATAATTTATCAATATCCATTCATCATTCTCTTTTGGGTATATACATGTTTTAAATGATTTCCTCCTCAATTCTTCTCGATAAGCAAGCCCGTTTCAAGGGAACTTCCACAATTCTTACCCAATTTCAAGTACACTCTATCATTTGTTTTAAGCCAATTTTTTTTATAAAATAATTATTTTTATTAATAAAATATTCTTGGTTCACTTATGGTTTTATGTAAAATATTATTTCCTTTTCTATTTTAAATGCTCTTTAGTATTTTCCTTAAAACCACCCTAAAATGTTTTAATACTAAAATTTCTTAAATACTCTTATTACATGCTGTCACTTATATTTGAAATCAATTACCATGATATATTCCTATTAATTTACATGTATGTTTTAATCCCTTTATTTCATGGACACTAGTATGATATGCCCATTCATTATGCTTTATGACATGATTATGATACCCATTTCTTTCCGTGAGTACCCTTATGTTTATGTACGATTTATTATGCATGATTATTTATATGGAAAGAATATTCATGAACATTTTATGATGGGTGAACCCATATAGAACTCTAATGAATTGGGTAAAGTTTAGTCTCATGAGACGTTATGTGCAACGGTCTTGGCAGTTAGCCTTGACTCATACTACCATGTGCAATGGTCTTGGTGGTTAACCTTGACTTGTGCTTCTCTATGTGCAACGAGACTTGACTCATAAAAAAGTCATGTTTTATGTTTCTAACACATTAATATTAATTCATTTTTATATGATAACATGTTTATATGTTATGATTCCATATATTCCATGCCTTTTTATATCATTATGAGCCTTCTAACCCATGTGCTGCAACTTTATTCTTATGTTTATTCCCTTACTAGGATTTTTAGCTCATCCATTTGTTCATGTTATCCACTAGTTATCCTATGAAGATTTATGATCACAATGGAAGTTAGGATATATTTATGAATATTAAATAAATAAATGTTTTATTTAGTCCCTTGTTTCCAGTTTTATGTACCTAGTCTTCCAAGACACTGGTGTTTATGATCCCTGGATTTTAATATGATGTTTATTTATGCTTAAAATCATGTAATGATATGCGTAAATGATAGGGTCTCTATACACATGATCTTTTAAATAATCATATATTTATGGTTTTGAGGTCATTAAATTTCCATTCATTATTAAATTTCTTATGATCATTGATCCCTATCACTATTTATAATTATTTATGTTGTTATTCCATTCCCATATCCTCACTTCCCACTAATGTTCTCTTATTTAGAAACATAGTATGTGTTATTCCAGATGAATATTGTACTGAAATTTATTTATTATTAAGTTGATTTTTTATTAACCCTTTTTACAATTTGGTTTTACAAAAAATATATTTTCAGTTTTCAAACCCTTAACTTCCAAAGATTAAATTGCACAGACACAATTTATTTAAGGGGGTAAAATGCGACACCCATAGATTTTAAAAGAAGACAATTTCATTCAATAGCATATATGACACAAAAAACTAAGATTAGTTGAGAATATAACACCCCAATACTTAATGATATATTTATTTTTAAATAAATTTAATCTTTTTAATATATTGTGATGCACTCAACACCAGGTTTAAATGAAACACAATACTATAATAAAATATTATTATTTAAAATGTGGCCATTATAACCTTGCTGTTAATTTGGAAGGTATTAATAGTACTAAATAAATTATTAAATGTATATGGTTTAAAAATATATAAATAAATTAATTGTTCATATATTTATTATAACTAAAATAATAATCATTTGAAAGAAAAAGAAATGTTTTTTGAAAAAAATGTATTTTTCTAAAAGTCTGTTTAGTTGAGATTTGCACACATAATTTAAAATTAATTCTCACCACTTTTATAAAATTTATTTTAAAAAATAAAATTAAAATTTTAAATCTAAATTTCAAAATTATCCTTGGGTGAATTTTTGATAATTTTCTAAATAGATTATTTTTTTTTATGAATAGTAAAGAATACTGATTTTTAATGAAAACTGCCTTTTCATTTAAGTTATTTATAAAGTTAAGTTATATTTTAAATTGGTTTTAAAGTAAAATTAGTTCAATTATATTAAAATCAAACTAATTTAGGTCATTGGAATCAATTTCATATTGAATTATGATATAATTTGTTTATGCTTTTGAAAATTTTCTTTTGGAAAAACTATTTTTTCGATGGGTCTATGGGTTTAATTTTAAACAGAATTATGTCAATTATATGAATTGAAGTTTCAAAAATGTATTACATATTTGTAATCATAATATTTTATATTATATAACAATTTAAACTTAATTTTTTACCATTATGAATAGTAAAATTAGTAAAAATTAATTATCACAGTTATGATAAAAACGGGTTTACCAGGGGTTAAGCTAAGAAGATAATGGTTAAAAATGGCCTAAAACTTATAAAACACCAATTTTATGGCTAAATTTTGACCTTATAACCTATTTTGTTCAATAATGACCCTTTTTAGATCATTTGTTAGTGTGAAAAATGTGGGTACACTTTATTCTTTTCAAAAATTCCAAGTGTGTCCTCTCCCCCACTTATAAAAGGCCACCCAATCCCTTCACTTATTCAAACCTACAAAGAAATTTTTATCAATAAAACCCTACCAAAATATCTCCCCAATATATTTATTCACATTTTAGATCTGATGTTCTTCCCAAAATACCAACCCTAGGTTCTTTAAGGGGATATCCAATAGAGGTTTCTCTAAGAGAAGGTAATTATCTTAACGAAGCTCTTTCATTTTATTTATTCTTTTTACACATTCAATTATGTATTAACACCTTAAATTATGTATTAAAAATTACAATATAATAACACCATTATCTTAAATATAATAATATGTTATTATGTTTATGTAATAATATCTATCCATATCCTCCTCCATCAAATGGGAAACAAAATCATAGATCCTGTGTATGGCAGACTACCACCTCACAAACCGATGTAACTCATTTTCCATAAACACATCTCATGATATTATATAATGATAGATTTAATGTATATATTTAATATTTATGGTCTTATTATACTTATTTTATTATAATAACACATATTCCTTCATACTCTCCGTACTATTAAAAAATACAACAACATCGTTTGTGAGTACGACCGACTATCACCTCACGAAGCGATGTGATTAGTTTTTCACTTAAAATTTACATGTAAAGTAATAAAATTAAATTTAATTATTAAATTTAATATATATTACATGATATTTATAATTTATAATTAATATACCATCCAATTTCTTACCCTTTCACCCGATAAAGGAATGACATCGTTGCTTATGTGTACGTATGACCTACCATCTCTATGAAGGGATGCGATTAAATTTCCATGTAAAACCTTAAAGAATGATTCTAAAAATGTATATAATTATTAAATATGATATTCATAACATTATTATAATTTTTATATGATTTATCAATATTCTATTCACAATAAATAGAACTTTCACGACAAAACACGTATGAGAAAACAAGACAATTAACACCCAAAATAATGAATATAATGAAATATTATTAAAAAAGATGGTAAAATGTTATAAGAGGATAATATATGATATTATAAATATTAATATTCTTCTGATAAATATTAATAACATTATTAAAACCATTATACATGAGGTTAAAACATGTTCAACAAAAGGGAAGTGTGTAGTAAGGGACTTCGTCTCAATTTCCCATCATTGAGGCATATTATAATGTTATGCACCTAATTTATTTTATGTGGAATATATACATACCATTTGGTATATAATATCATGATTAATTAATAATTCATATAATTTTAAGTTTCAATTTGAATTATTTCTTCCAAGGGGATTTGACTTGAAAATTACCAAGTTGTAAAGAATTTCATAACTCAATTTCTTTTCATTGGGTTATATTACTTCTTCACTATCTTTGATATTCTATGATTATGTGTTTAATGAATTTTTATTATATTATGTTGTATTTAAACTTGTTTTATATGTATTTATACTTTATACACATAATTTATTCATTGATTAATTCTTTATAACACCCCAGAACCCACACTCCTGGATTCGGTACTGAAATCATAAACTTTACATTTCCAGATTTGATGTTGATAATTGTGACCATATTTTTTCATATAAACCATGAAACATAAAAAGGAAAATTTATATCAATTAAAACCTTGATAAACTTTTAGATTTATATTTTTAGAGAATTAGGACAAACTCCTACATAATCAATTCACATGACTTTAAATTACCATTTCTCCCACTTAACCGAGCTTTTTATTTTTCACATTAATACATCACTATCATACATATAAAATCACTTATATACATAACTCATTCAATATAATTATTTAAAACCTTGTGAAAATTAAACATAAGAATGGTGAGCTCAAATTATCAGAAAGGATAAAGATAATTATTAGCAATTGAATGTCATCAATGAGCATAAGAAGTGCATAGGGGTATGATGACATAATCAAAGTGAATTAGAGAATCATAAAAGAACTCATACCCATAAATACTTGGATAATAAAATACTAAAACATAAAAAATGTAAGAGGCATCAGAATCAATAATCATGAGCCATGTGATATCAATCTTGATCATGAGAAACATCATAAACCCATAATAATAAATTAAAACCATTTTTGGAAACTTGGAGAATAATATTCATAAAACCCTTTTAAAAAACTTATATTTGGAATAACCATACAACTTTATTCCAATATAATTATTACCTAATGAATTAGATATCTATAATGGGGATAATACTTTGTATAAGATATATTGGGATCACCCATGGGTTATAATGGGGCTCAACCCTTCGTATAAGCTATATCATCCTCACCCATTTTCACGAGCTATAATGTGGATCAACCCATCTTATAAGCTATATCGGGCTTACCCATGAGCTATAATGAAGATTAACCCTTTATATAATATGTATCAGGATAACCCATTTCATATAATTCTCAATTATCATATCATGAATAAAAAAATTTCATCATAAAAATCATAAAAAAATTATTAAGAAATTGGTTTCATATCAATCACTTTTAAACATAATTGACCAGTGGAAAAAAAAACAAGTTTCATAACAATATATTTGAAACAATATTAATCCATCTAGAGAAAGAACAAGGATTAAATCACTAAAAATATCCCCATTTTATCATAGGTAGCAATAAGGGTTTTTGACTTTGATGAATGGAAATTCCATTAAAATACTATTAAATACATTTTTAGGAAAATACCCTTTTTATTTTTAAAATCACTTTTTAAAACATAAAATATTTTGAAAACCTTTTTGTTTAAAAATTACCTTTTAAAATTTTAAAAGAAGATTTTGAAATAATTAAAAACACTTTAAAATGTATTTTTTTTAAAAAATAATTTCCCTAGAAAATGTGGTTAAAAGATAATTTAAAAACATTTTGAATTTTTTTTAGAAAAAAATGTCTTGAAAGAACACATAATTCCGACCGAAGAGAGAAATGAAGTCAAATTTTATTAAAAACACTTTATCAAACATTTTAAGTAACCAAGAGTGGAAAAAATTATATTGTTACTTGGAGGCATTATGAATAAATAGAGGATAAGTCATGGTAATTATAATATTTCAACAATAGAGACTTAATTATACACATTCCCAATAAACAATGAGATTGTAACAAAAGACTCTTACCAATTTTATAACTTTTAATTGTAATACCCATAAAATAATAACATTAATTTAAACTTATAATATCATTAAAAATAATTATATTCATGATATAACACATCAAAGGGGTATTATATACACCTTATTAAATAAGATAGGTGTATAACATACAAAACGTCTCAAAGAAGGAAAATTGTGTTAAAAATATCTTAATGCTTAGTAAATTTGAAACTATAAACCCTAGGAAAGAGAGATAAAAAATGTATATGTAATACCACATAAATTTAGGTATAATAATCATATAATTCATTCATGGTAAGTACATACACCACACAACAAAAATAAGTGGTGAATATGTATCTCACAGAAATAAAAGCGAGATGAGAAAAACCCTTACCTCACATTTCCTTTTGTTCAAACATGATATAACTTCCTGTATAGTGGTTTTAAACATGTTGTTAAATTATTAAATAACCATATTAATATTTTTAATAACATATATGATTTTATTACGACCTTTTATTACTCGTTTATTAACAATTCCATGTTAAAGTTACACTTTGGGTAATAACCAATTTGTTTTTCATATATTCAATTATTTTTCATAATCTAATGAATGTAAAACATAAAATAAATATCATATATATTAATTTATTTATTTATAACAATCCATAAAATTTAGTGATAGAAAATTAAATGCACAGTTTGTGGAGACGGTAGGATGTACGTAGGCATGGACATCGTTTTTCATTTTCTTTTTAGTTTGAAAGAAAGAAAAGTGAATGATATATTATCATTTAATAATAATATTTATGTCATATATATAATTTTTTTATTAAACCTATCCTTAATATATTCCATGTATAGTGTGAACAAATCACATCACTTCACATGGCGATAGTCCATCGTACACACAAAAGAAATTATCATATTCCCACAAAATGGAAAGCATGATGGTATTTGTGATATAAAAATTAAAAAATAATAATAATATCATAAATATCACATATAAATATCATGTTTTTAATGGCTTGGAAAATGACTCATTAATGAGTTTTCCAAAAACTCTGTTCCATTAAACGGCTCCATCGAAATGGTGACACCGGTCACAGCGACACTATGACAGTGGCACCAGTCACGGTCACACACCAAAATGGTGGAACCACTCATGGTGTTCCACTAAAATAGTAGCACTGTTATGGTGGCACCATGACGGTGGAACCATAGTAGTCGCACCGTCACAATCGCACACTGAAACGGTGGCACTGCTTACAGTTTTCCACCGAACCGGTGGCACCGTGATGGTGGCACCGCTTACAGTGTTCCACCGAACTAGTGGCACCATGACAGTGGCCCCATAGTGGTCATACTGTCACGTTCGCACACCAAAATAGTGGCACCATGACAGTGGAACCATGACGGTGGCACCATTATGGTGTCTCACCAAACGATGTCCCACCCTTTGTTTTTTTTCTAGTTTCTGAATTTTTCCAACTCCACCCCCGCAACGTATATTTTGAAATAAAAGTGATTTAATACCCCTTTAAAATCCATTAAAATCACATAAATTATATCTAACATCCCCCAAGATCCAGGCGACCATTGACTTACCAAAACATGTGGCTTTTTTCTTCAGTGTGACACCCTTTTCCCGTACCTTCCAGTTCCACCCCTATTACGCATTTTCCTCTGTTTAAAGGAAACCCTTTAACTCACAGCTGTTATGGCCACCTCTCTGATGATAATTATTAAATAACAATTAAATCCATCGTGTGTAACCATCCAAATACATGGTGAAACTATGATCCGCCTTTAAATCCGTTCAATATTTTATATACCGTAACTCCAGGATCTCACCTTTTATCGCACAAGGATTCTTTCTTATTATTTGCTGGTCTATTTTCCTTTCCTTGGTGCATTTTGAGTCCCCCTTCCCAAGGCTAGTGGTGAACCTGTGATAGAGCCTTTTCTTCTCACTCTTGGAGTCCCCGAAGTTCCTCCCCTACAAGTCGCATATCCATAGTTCTTGGCACGTGGAGAAAAACTTCGATCGTTGATCATCTAGGTAGGGTTTTTTTATCTCTCTTTACTGTGTATCAGGAGGGGTGGGTATGATAACGTTTCTATAGTTATTGATGAAACCAAACCTTAAAAAAGATAATAAATGGTTTTTGAAGAATGAAGGGGCGTGTTTGATGATGCTGTTGTACTCTTTTACCTTTGCTTATATGTTGTGAATTGTATGATCTTATGTCCACTAAAAATCATGGCCGTTGGTGGTCCTTTCTTGCACACTAACAAACCTCTGGTTTCTGGATAATTCTGTGATTTAATGGTTGTAAGTTGGAAACTAGTTAATCACGTAAACTCGATTGATTAAATGGATTCCCAATGAATACGAATCCTTGTGTGGTCACCCCAGTTAACCAAATAGAAATATATAACTAAAGGAATGGAGTGTTCAAATTTGAAGACTCCCTTGCTCTGTTCTGGTGATGTGTATGGTTGTTCTTCTTGATTCTTGTGAGGTGATATGGATGTGGATGTGATCCCCTATTGTGAAGTTCTTAGTTTGTGGATTTGGGGCCATGTGGGGTCGTATGTTGGTGCTTGGTTTGGTTCCAGTACTTTGAGGGATCTCATAGATCCTTTTTGTTGTTGCGAATTTACAAGAGAACCGGGTGTGAATGCTTAATTTGATTCTTGGCTATTTTTCATTCCTTGGCATGTGGTTATGCTTGTTAGTTGCCTGATAGTAAAGAATTATTTAAATGGAACCACTTGAATGTGATAACAAGAATGGGTTCAATGGGGAATTGTTTTCTGGGAATGAGTTGTGCCTTAACTGTGGATATTGTGATTTTTTTATGAATTAATAGTAACAGGGGTGATTGTGTATGAGCTAATTTTGGAACCCCTAGGTTGAGATGTGTGCTTTTTTACCTATATTCATAATTTAGTTCTTATGTTTCCTATTCGCGCCCCACCCAAGTTGAGAACTTTGTGCCGAACACCCCCATTTCATGAGAAAGGGTGTTTTCCCCAACACTCATATGAGTGGCAGGTAATTATATCCTTTTCCGCTCCCTTTCCTGAGTAGCCCAAGACTCTTTAGGTAGGCTGTGATTGCTTGAGGTCAATTATATCCCAAGATTTTTCGGGTAGGGTATGTTGTGGTGGTTGGCCCAGGTTTGTGTGGGCAGGTTGTTTCCCAAGTGTCTTCTGGATGAGGCCCAGGTGTCTTCAGGCATAGCCGTAGTTGTTTGGGACTTGGTGTCTTCAGGTGTGGCAGTAGTTGTTCGGGACCAGGTGTCTTTGGTCATGACAGTAGTTGTTTTGGACAAGGTGTATGTGGGCGTGGTTACATGTGGTTTTGGTGGCCTAGGTGTTTGCGGGTGTAGCTGTGGTTGTGGTGGCCCAAAAGGTTGTTGTTGTGGTGGTAGTGGGACTGCAGTGAGAATGGTAGGGGAGGCCTAACGTTTAGGATTTCTTCAATAACTAGTGGGAAAGTGGTGCGGGGTACCCAATCATCGATGTGTTATTACTATTACTTTACTTGACTTGTGTTATTTGGGGACTGTGCCTTAGTGTGGTTTGGGTGGATAGTTTCCTTGCTAGGTGATTTCATTATTTCCTTCTCTCATGGGGAATTATAATGCCTCCCCACTTGTGCACAAGATCTTTTAGTTTTCCCTTCTGAGTATACTTGTATAATCACCATACGTATATAAAACTGCTTTCAAGTTTCTAGGAGGACTTCAAGGACCGTGCCGGACCCTATTAGCCCGGACGATGGGACCGTTGATGTTGTTTCTTTTCTTTTCTTTTAGTACTTCTCTTTGGAGGTTTCTTGTAATTTGTAGAAATTTATTTGGAACATGCATATGGGAATGGATTTTTGGTTTTACTTTACTTCTACATTCATATTTGTAGTTGTTTGGGTTTTTACCATAGTTTCTCCCGATCCTACTAAATAAAAAGGGTAATGAATTCCATATTACGTGTGATTCTATACCCTTGGTGTTAGTTTCCACTTCGGGGCCTATTAAAGGTGGGACTCAGGGGTAATTATCTCTCCTTCAACTTAAGGAAGGAAGGGTCTGGTAGTCTTCTGTCCCTTCTCTCATCTTGGTGAATGTGGGTCGCGACAGAATGGTATCAGAGGTAGGTTAAGAGATAGGATGGAGTCTAGGGTTAGGCACAGTGAGGATTGCATGGTATGGTAGGGCAACAATGTTTAGAAATATTGGCATGTGAAATAGGCCAGGGAAGACTAGCTAGAAACAATATTTTAGGGCCCCCGTGATCCGATGCAAGGAATCTAGACCTATCGAACGACCAAGTGAGGCTACACTGATTGCAAGGTAGAGACCCTAGGAATGGTACATCCATCATAATGACTTGTGTTCTTTTGTGACTTGGGTATTTTTGGGATTTAAAATAAATAAAAAGTCTAAGATTTTTTTTAAATAAATCTTCTACACTACTCGAGATTAAAAATTCATTGTTTACTTGAAGCTATGGCACCCGGATGACGACCACGGGTAGTGCAGGAGATCAAGGCCCAGGAGGCTGATTTGGCTGATCATCAAAGGGATGACTGAGAGGAGGAGAATGAACAGTGGTAGAAGGCGCTTCATGCCTTTCAATGGCAGACCCTTGGGAAGTACGAGAGTAGCATCACAGACATGGGGATAGAGAGATGGCTCAAGGAGCTGGTGATAGCTTTCATCTTGATTCGGGTTCCGACAGAGTACTGGGTTCCTATGGCTATAAGCCAGATGCAAGGAGTGGCGCGTTAATGGTGGACACTCTATCTCGAAGAGAAGAGGGAGGATAAAGTTTCTTGGACTGACTTCGAGAGGGAGTTCCAGGCAAAATTCCTCTCTTCCACGATGAAGGTTGAGAAGAGGCAGGAGCTACTCTCCCTTCAGTAGGGGAGTATGTCTGTGAGGGAGCTAGGGATCAAGTTCAAGGATCTCCTTCACTTTTCTCTGGAACTATTTCCAGATAAGGAATATTAGGCAAGACATTTAGAGGAGGCACTCCTACCTTCTCTTCAGTATGCTATTACTCCCTTCACTCTACCAACATACTTGGAGGTCTAGAAGAAGGACAAAGTGGTGGAGAGGATGCACATGCTGGGAGGTGTTCTACGAGAGGGGATCTATTTAGGCTCGTCAAAGGGGAAGGCTATTTGCAGTAGGCCTCCAACATCAGGGCCTTCTAGGTTTCAACCAGTGGGGAGCAGGCCCCAACAATTCCAGTTTTGATCTCCCGGTCCTCGTCCCTTCTTTGCGGTCCTAGAAATAAGATGCTTCATTTGTGGAAGTCATGGGAATATTTGGAATCAGTGCCCGGACTGAGTGCAGTACAATGGGGGTGGGCAGGTTCAGTGCTCACCTCAACAATAGCAGTTTCCAGCTAGGCCTTTTCAGTATCAACAACAGGGACAATGAGCTCCTGCTCCTCTGAGAGTAGATGTTGCAGGAGGAGGCCGACCTCAGGGAGATCTTTAGGGACCTTAACCAGGGCATGGTCAGGGAGGCAGTCGACAAATGAGGGGTAGAGGAGCTGGGTGTGGGTAGTTGCACGCCGCAGAGGCAACAGTTTCGGCAGGGCCAGAAGTCGTTCGAGGTACGATCATCTTGTTTATCACTCTTGCCCGTGCCTTGTTTGATTCAGGAGCTTCACACTCTTTTATTGCACCCATTCTAGCCCATTCTTTTAGTCTAGAAATAGAGAGACTTCCCATGCCCTTGGTTTTGAGTGTGCCAGTCAGAGGTCATACCGGCTTGCCTTATGTTTGATGGGGATGTAGACTGATGTTGGGGTCACATAAGTCCATCAGGGACCTTCTTTTGCTGCAGATGCAGCCATATAATGTCATTTTAGGCATAAACTAGCTATTATCTGTGTGTTCTGTTATCGACTGCTTCCATAGAAGGGTCGTGTTTTTAGATATGTGCGGCCAACGTGTAACTTTTGTTTGCGAGCGGGGTTTCCAGGTTGATAGCCGGTGAGTGGAGCCCCTCCTTTCCTTGTTAGCTAAGCTATTAGTGGAGTTGGCAGATACATAGATGGTAGAATTATCAGGGATTGTGAGTGATTTCATAGACGTATTCCCTGGAGAGGTGGTGGCTCTACCCCCTCGACGTGATGTTGAGTTCGGGATAGACTTGCAACCCGGTGCCCGTCCAATTTTGATGGATCCCTATCAGATGGAACCTTCTCAGTTGTGGGAGTTACGAATTCAGATTGATGAACTGATGGAGAAGGGTTTTGTTCGACCAAGCGTGTCACCATGGGGTGCTCCGGTCTTGTTCCCAAAGAAGGAAAAGGGTGGTCTCAGAATGTGTATATACTACAAGAAGCTGAACTAGGTGACAGTCAAGAACCATTACCCCCTCCCAAGGATTGACAACCTTTTTGATCAGTTGAAGGGGGCAAGATGGTTTTTCAAGATTGATCAGTGTTTAGGATATCACCTATTGAGGGTGAAGGAGGGTGACATCTCAAAGACTGCCTTCAGGTGAAGATATGGGCACTTTGAGTTCATGGTCATTCCATTCAGTGTTATGAATGCACCAGCCATGTTTATGGGACTCATGAACTCCGTCTTCCAGGAATATCAGGACCGGTTTGTAGTCATGCTTATTGAAAACATCCCGATCTACTAAATATTATAGAAGGATCACACCAAGCATGTGAGGATGGTTTTAGAGGTCCTCCGATAGAACCATCTCTACGGGAAGTTGTCCAAGTGAAAGTTCTAAACACGATAGGTGCATTTCCTTGGACACGTAGTGTCTGAGCAGGGAATAACAGTGGACCCATTGAAGGTAAAAGCAGTTGTTTCTTGGGAGGCACCCAAGAACATGGAAGATGTTCATAGTTACTTGGTTCTATAAGGTTACTATCAGAGATTCATGCCCAGATTCTCCCGAGTTACATCACCTTTGACAACCTCGACCAAAAAAGACCAGGATTTTTTATGGAGTGAGAAGTTCCAGGAAGCCTTCAGTTATCTTAAGGGGAGGCTGGTTAGTGCCCCAGTACTGAGGTTTCCATAAGAAGGGGTGACGGTTTACCTCATGGGTCAGAAAAGGATTCCAACATGCTTTTGGAACCTAGTTATTCCTCAATAATTCTTTCCACCCTCAGACAGATGGGCATACAGAGTGGACCATCCAGACGTTGGAGTATATACTACGGGCATGTGTTTTGGACTTTTGGGGATTGTGGGTGCGACACTTGCCTCTAGTAGAGTTTTCCTAAAACAATAGCTATAACTCTACCATTGGCATGACTCCATTAAAAGCCTTGTACGGGAGTCTGCGTCACTCACCCCTGTGCTGGACAGAGGTTAGGTAAGCATGTGTTTTTGAACCATAGGTGGTTCAGAGCATGACAAAGAAGGTTCAATTTATACGAGATAGGATGAAGGTGGATCATGACCGGTAGAAGTCATATTCTGATCACATGAGGAGACCATTGGAGTTCCAGGTTGGGAACCACGTGTTCTTGAAGGTATCCCCTCGGCGTGGGCAATGAAGGTTCAGAAAGGTAAGTAAGCTTTCTCCTAGGTTTGTCGGACCCTTCGAGGTGTTGCGGCGGGTCGACAAAGTGGCTTATCAGCTGGCGCTACTAATGCCGCTACTGAGGGTGAACAACATCTTCCATGTGTCTCTGCTCTGTCAGTATCTATATTAAGATTCACACGTCCTTGATTGGGGGGAGCTGGATATCAAGGACGATGCAACATTTGTAGAGTGACCAGAGAGGATTGATGATCATGAGGAGAAGGTGCTTCGTGGATGAACCATCACCTTGGTTCATGTGTTATGGAGGCATGGTGTCCTCGAGAAGAGTACCTAGGAATGGGAGGCATAAATGTGTGCCCAATACCCATAGCTATTTTGAGTTTTGTTCTGTTTTGTTTTGTACTTGTTTTTGATGTAGTGATTGACCTTGTTAACTACAAAATGGACTATTTTCCTTATTCTCTAGATGTGTGTGAAGAGTCCTGACTATGGGGAGGGGAGGAACTGATCCCTAATCAAGATTCATTGAAGTGGATGCGGTTAAACCCGTGCGGGCGAGTCAATGCCACCAAAAGAGGATAGTATCTTTACATGGAGGAAGGGACTCCCTAATCCATATGACTGGATGATATGACCTTTACATGATTATGTGGTTACTTGGGGGAGAGGAGTGGTAGTGTATCCATGGTTTTTTAGAAGATATATGAGGGAGAGGTGTTCCTAGATGTCGAGGAGGTTTACTCCTGAGATTTATCTTTCGAGGCGGTTGTTCGAACCCCTCTCTTTTCTTCGTGTCTAGTTTCAATTCTCAAGGAAGAGAATAGTTTGAGACGTATCTGATGTAATGGTCTGGATAATGATTCATTAAGGTGTTTTCCAAAAACTCGGTTCCATCAAACAGTTCCACCGAAATGGTGGCATCGTGATTGTAGAACCGGTCATGGTCATACAACGAAATAGTGGCACTGCGTACAGTGTTCCACTGAACCAGTGGCATCGTGACAGTGGCACCATAGCGGTTTCACTATCATAGTCACACACCAAAATGGTGGCACCGATTACGGTGTTCGACTAAACCGGTGGCACCATGACAGTGGCACCATTGCGGTCGCACTATCGCGGTTGCACACTGAAATGGTGGCACTACTTACGGTGGCACTATGACGGTGGCACCATGACGGTGGCACCATTACGGTGTCTCGCCAAATTGTGTCCCACCATTTTTTTCCAGTTTCCGACTTTTTCCAGTTCCGCCCCTGTAACGTATCTTTTGGCGTAAAAATGCTTTAATACCCCTTTCAAAACCATTAAATACCCATAAGTGATATTTAAAATCCCCAAAGAGATGGGTGACCCTTGACTTACCAAAACATGTGGATTTTCCCCCGGTGTCACAACCTTTTCCAGTACCTTCCAGTTCTGCCCCTGTTATGCGTTTTCCTCTATTTAAAGGAAACCATTTAACTCACAACCATTATGGCCACCTCTCTGATGAGAATTATTAAATTACAATTAATACCAATGTGTGTAACCATCCAACCACATGGTGAAACCATGATCCACCTTTAAATACGTTCAAGATTTCATATCCCGTAACTCCAGGATCTCTCCTTTTATCATACGAGGGTTCTTTCTTCTTCTTGGCTGGCCTCTTTTCCTTTCCTTGGTGCATTTGGAGTCCCCCTTACTGAGGCTAGTGGTGCGCCTACTGGAGCCTTTCTTGCTCACTCTTGGAATCATCGGAGTTCCTCCCCTACAAGTCGCGCATCCCTAGTTCTTGGTGCGTGGAGAAAAACATTGATCGTTGATCATCAAGGTAGGGTTTTCCCTTCGTCTATCTTTACTGTGTATCATGCGGGGTGGGTATGATAATGTTCCTATGGGTATAGATGAAATCAAACCTTAAAGAAGATAATAAATGGTTTTTAAAGAATTAAATAGTGTGTTTGATAATGATGCTCTACTATTTTACCTTTTCTTATATGTTGTGAATTGTATGGGCTTATGTCCACTGAAAATCATGGCCGTTGGTGGTCTTTTCTTGTGCATTAAGGAACCTAGGTTTTCTGGATAATTCTGTGATTGAATGGATGTAAGATGGAAACTAGTTAATCACATAAACTTGGTTGATTAAATGGATTCCCAATGAATAAGAATCCTTATGTGGTCACCTCAGTTAACCAAACGGAAAGACAGAACTAAAGGAATGGTGTGTTTAAATTTGAAGACTCCCTAGCTCTGTTCTGGTGATGTGAATGGTTGTTCTGCTTGATGCCTGTGAGGTGACATGGATGGGGATGAGATCCCCTATTGTGAAGTTATTAGTTTGTGGATTTGGGTCCATGTGGGGCCGTATGTTGGGGATTGGTTTGGTTCCAGTACTTTGATGGATCTCATAGATTCTTTTTATTGTTGTGACTTTACAAGAGAACTGAGTGCGAATGCTTAATTTGCTGCTTGGCTGTTTTACTTCCTGGGATTATGGCTATGCTTGTTAGTTTCCCAGTAGTGAAGAATTATTTAAATGGAACCACTTGAATGTGATAACAAGAATAGGTTCAATGGGGAATTGTTTTTCAAGAATGAGTTGTGCCTTAGCTGTGCTGTTGTGCTTTCTTTATGAATGAATAGTAATGAGGGTGTTTGTGTATGGGATGATTTTGGAACCCCTAGGTTGGGATGAGTGATTGTTTACCTATATGTTTAATTTATTTCTTATGTTTTCTATTCGCTCCCCAACCAAGTTGAGCACTTCGTGCCAAACACCCCCATTTCATGGGGGAGGGTGTTTTTCGCAACACTCTTATGAGTAGAAAGTTATTAACTCATTTTTTGATCCATTTCCCGAGTATCCCAAGACTCTTTGGGTAGGCTGTGATGACCTGAGGTCTATTATAGCCCAAGATTCTTTGGGCAGGGTATGTTGTGGTGGTTGGCCCAGGTGTGTATGGGTAGGTTGTTTCCCAAGTGTCTTCGGGATGAGGCCCAGGTGTCTTCAGGCGTGGAAGTAGTTGTTCGAGCCTAGGTGTCTTCTGGTGTAGTAGTGGTTTTTCGAGCCCAGGTGTCTTTGGGCATGGAGGTAGTTGTTATGGACTAGGTGTTTGTAGGTATGGTTACATGTGGTTGTGGTGGACTGGGTGTTTGCGGGCATAGCTATGGTTGTGGTGGGCCAAAAGGTTGTTGTTGGGGCGATAGTGGGATTACGGTGAGAATGGCAGGAGAGGTATGATGCGTAGGATGTCTTTAATCACCATTGGGAAAGTGGTGAGGGGTACCCAAACATTGATGTGTTATTACTATTACTTTACCTGACTTGCGTTATTTGGGGAGTGTGCCTTGGTGAGGTTTGGGTGGATAGTTTCCTTGCTAGGTGCTTTGGTTATTTTATTTTCTCACGGGTCATTAGAATGCCTCCCCACTTGTGCATGATAGCTTTTGGTATTCCCTACTGAGTATACCTCTATACTCACCCTATGTATATAAAACTGCTTTCAGGTTTCTAGGAGGACTTCGAGGACCCTGCCGAACCCTATTAGCCCGGACGTTGGGACCGTTGACGTTGATGCTTTTCTTTTCTTTTGGTAATTCCCTTTAGAGTTTTCTTGTACTTTTTAGCACTTTATTTGGAAAATGCATATGGGAATGGATTTTTGGTTTTACTTTACTTATACCTTTATATTTGGAGTTGTTTGGGTTTTTACCCTTGTATCTTCCGATCTTACTAAATAAAAGGTGTAATGCCTTCCATATTACATGTGATTCTATTCCCTTGGTGCTAGTCGTCACTTTTAGGCCTATTAAAGGTGGGAATCAGGGGTCATTATCTCTCCTTCAACTTGAGGAAGGAAGGGTCTGACAGTTTGCTATCCCTTCTCTCATCTTGGTAATGGTGGGTCGTGACAACGTCCATCATTATTCCAAACCATTAAATTTCTTAATGGAAAAACAAAGGACATCGCACTACAAAAAATGGGATGATTATAAGGGTTTTTTATTTAGAAGGGGTTATAACCCCTTCTAAACATATTAGTGGTGGTTACCCATAACCGCCACTAATGTGCCCTCCTACTCTATTTAGGGGCGGTTTTGGAGAAGCGCTGGTAAAATGAATCTGAATTTAGAAGCAGTTAGATTGGAAGGGATTTTAATCTCTTCTAGTTTTTTCTATATAAGGGTTGATTTGAGGTTCCAATTAGGGGTGGTTATAACCACCTCTAATAGAGTCCCAAATTACCAGTTTAGGGGAAGTTATGCTGTAACCACCCCTAAACGAACACCCAATGAAAAATGCATAGACCCTCAGATGACACCCATGGACGTGCCCCTCAGACCCCCATGACACCCATGGACATACCCCATGAGACCCAGGATAGACCCCCTCAGACCTCCCATGACACCCCAGACAAACCCCCCCTTAGACCCCCATGACACCCAGGATAGACCGCCCTAACACCCCAACCACCATGGTGTCTATGGACACACCCCCATGACACCTAGGGCAGACCCCCTGACACCCCACACCATGGACTCAACACCACCCCATGACACCCCACCCTGCGGACGCACCCACAGACACCCCACAAGCCCACAGACACCATGGGATGCCCACCCTGACACACCGCACAGATCCTCTAGCGCCCCTAGGACCGAGATTTGCTACTGCGGGCCCCAGCGTGCGAGCACGCCTATTCACCAACATGAAATGGTGTAAAAATATTCATTGGCGCTAAGAATCGAAGTCGCGACCCGCAGAATCCAGACCACACGCTATAACCAACCAGGCTGATCAAATTATATGTAATATATATAATATATAATATATATTTAGATAAAGGAAATTTACAGAATATATATATATATATATATATATATATATATGTATATGTATATATATATATATATTTGTCTATAAAAATTTAAATTATATAATAAATTTGTATTTGGGTATAATATGTAATATATTTCTGTATAAAAATATATATTATATTTTTGTATATATAATATATATAAATAATTATATTTACATATATAAATATATATATATATTTATAAATACAATTATATTTTTGTGTGCGTGTGTTTTTATATTTATGGATTTATATAATATTTATAGATATAATATAATTATAATATATAAATATATAAATATATATATATCATTATTTTTATATACTTATATATATTTATGTGTGTTTAACAATAATATTATTACTTATTAATCATTGTTATTATTATTACCTCTATTATTTAAACTAAAAATTATATTTTGGTTTTATAAATACTATATAATTATATGTTTTATGATTTATATTATAAATATATTATATTAAATACATTTATATTATATCATGCACACACACACACATATAAATACATACAAGAAATTAAAGACATTCATATAATTGGAAATATATCATATAATTAAATGATATATACATCTTTACTAAATTAATTTATAATTAATATGACATACTACAATATATATAAAATAATTATATAATATATAAAATTTATATATAATTTTTTTTATAATATAATATATATAATATAAATATAATATATATACATATATTTAATTTTTTTCTATAATATATATCTTTGTATATATAATATAGTATAAATGTATTTATACATAAATATATAATAAAAATGTATTTAATATAATATATGTATAATATAAAACATAATATAAATGTATAGTATTTTTTAAAACCATTTATAAATTTTATATATTTGAATAAACATATTTATAATTTCATTTATATTATATATACCAATATTTATATTTGTATACATTTTTTATTTATATGTATGATTATTTATTTAAAGTATTTATATAATGTCCTTATATATATATATATTTATAATGAATTTAAATACATTTATATAATGTTTTTATGTAATATATGTATACAAACATGCACACACACACTATATATTATATAATTTGAATTTATATGAGATTTTTAAAAAAAAAATAAAAATTTAGAGGGTGTTAAAAAACCCTCTAATCAAAGGGATTAACGGTGGTTCATAAACCCCCTATAATTTCATGAATTAGAGTTGTTTTAAAACTCTATCTAATGTCATAAATTAGAGGGGGTTCACAACCCCCTCTAATATATTAAATTAGAAGGGGTTTAAAACCCCCTTCTAATGTCATAAATTAGAAGGGGTTTAAAACCCCCTTCTAATGTCATAAATTAGAAGGGGTTCAAAACCCCCTATAATGTCATATATTATAGGGGGGTTAGAACCCCCTATAATATATTAAATTATTATGGATTTAAATCTCCCTCTAATGTCATATATTATATGGGCTTCAAAACCCCCTATAGACTAAGGGATTAACAACGGTTTATAAACCCCTACTATTTCCATTTAAAAAAACAAATTACATTTTATATACATTACCTCTAATATCCAAATGAATAATATATATATATATATATAACACATATAAAATCTAACCAAACATATAGTGGTGCTAATTATTAAATTTTCAACATATAATCACCACTAAAATAAAACAAAATATTCAAAAAATAATGTTGAAAAATTTAGAGGGGGTTGTGAACCCCTTCTAAATTTGATGATTAGAGGGGGTTGTGCATAATCCCCTCTAAAATAAATTTATAGGGGGTTGTGCATAACCCCTTTTAAAAAACCATCACTAATCTACTGTTTTTTTGTAGTGTCAGTTCACGAGGCAGTATTCCGACGTACACACGAATGATGATTTTGTAACCCATTTGGTGGAAGTGTGTGTGGTTTTCGGTCATAACTGTTGAGATGGTATGTGGAGTATGATATACTCTATAATACCAAATGTAGGATCGGAATAATATAGATACTAAATTAAGTATCTAATGATGCTCAAAATACAAGAGGGGGGGGGGGTGAATTATATACTTTAAAAATTCCTTTGGAACTTTTAAAGATGGTAATGTTTAACAAGGTTAAACAAGGTAATTCACAAAACTTCTAGTTCTACACACTTGCTAGATTCTGGAAATATGATTCCGAGAAAGTGATTCCGAAAAGATGGTTCCATAAAATGAAACTTAATGAAAGTTTATAGGGATAAAGATTCTACCTTAAAGCGTACAGAATCTTACTAAATCAGAGTATGGAAGTATAATATAGTTATACTTTCCTCAACAAATAAAATATAGCGGAAAACTTGTAACAAAACAAGTAACAAGTAGTAAATATTTTAACCCAAAGAGAAGGGTATCCAACAACCTTGGATAAAGGTCCCTTGATTTATACTTTCAAGAAAGTCTATCTTACCCACACAAGGGTGAGCCCTCGATATGAAGATCAGAGTCTATCTTACTATCCCCACAAGCCCTCAACTTCAAGGTAGTCGACACCTCTATCTTCCTCAGAAAGGAATCCCTCAACTTCAAGGTAGTCGACACCTCTGTCTTCTTATCCCCGGAATCCCTCGAATGTAATCAGCAACATTCAGAGTCGCACGAAGAAAATCTGAACAAGACGTTTAATACGTACTAAGAATGAGAGTCTCTATCTAGAAATCACTTCAACAACATGTAATATCTAGAGTCGTAGAACAATATAGAGCTCTTTCAAATGAGATCCTATTTATAGGCACAACACCAACGGTCGGCTCCCTCTTCCAACGGTCATATTTTTCCTTGAATTTCGGAGGGACTTGTACACGTGTCACTCAACCAATGGTTAGTTGGTAACTGAATGCATGACATCGTTTTATAACAAAAACAAGTGTAAGTAAAAATATGGTTACATAACCAAAATCAAATATTCGGAATGTAAGCAAATAAAAGTTCGGATTCTAACCAAAAATGAATTTAGAGTTTATAATACAAGGATATTCAGATTCTGTTTTCTAAGGAATTCCAAACCTGAAATCTATAGAATTTCGGAGTCTGAATTTAAAGGAAATTTGGAGTCTGGATTCACAAGAATTCAGAACCTGAACTTACAAAGTTCGGAGTTAGAGTTCATGAGAATTCAGAGTCATAACTTACAAAGTTCTAAATCAAAGTTCATGATAATTTAGAGTCAGAACTTATAAAGTTCGGAGTCTGAATTCAGAGAACTCGGAGTCAGAATTCGGAGTCTAAAAACAGAATGCTCTTTATCTAAGTATTATATGATTTCAAGGTTTTAGATATAAAAACTAATTTTATACTTAGACAAGATAATGAACAATTGGAAACATGATAAGGATAAATTTCCTTGGGGAAGGAAAATTTTCCTTATAGAAGTGAAACACAGGGTAAAATAAGATTTGTCTTAAGATAAGGTGTTTGTGATTTTCAAAACAATAAGGAATTGTAAAGTCATAAGGAAACATTATTGACTCAATAATCTCTCCCAAGTATGAAGGAATGGAAAATTCATAAGTAAAACCTTATTGACTCAACAATATCCCTATTTTTGGAAAGTACAAACATCCTTAAGGAAAATAATAAAAGGATTTAGAGACTTTGAAAGTAAAACTTATCTCCCTTATCATATGGGAAAAGATGAATATGACTAACTCCCCCTTAGGCTTTGGAACACTAAGGATCGTATTCTAGATTTCCAAAATGATATTTTTCATTATCTTGAGTATGGAAATCTCTGTAATGAAAACTCCCCCTTAGATAAACTCCCCCTTACTTAGGGATATTTCTTCTTTTCATAGTATTATTTTTTCCTTTCTCCCCCTTTGTGATTTTCAAAAAGAATTTGAGGGAATGAAAAATAAATTATAGTACCTGAAATTTTAGTACAAAGCATGCAAACAAAAACGAGCAACCAAAATTTCATTAAGATAGGAAAACTTTGTACAAGGAAAGAATACAACAAAAGATCAGATTGAGTCTATTTTCCTTCCTTATCCTTGGTTATCAATTTATTCACTGTGGTTTTCAGATTTTTGAGTTCCTTGTGGTCTTTCAATGCTTGATTTAGGAGCTGATCCCGATCCTCTGATTTCTTCTCTAAATCTTTGATTCTTTCTTCTTTAGACTTGAGAACTTCTTCCTGAGCCTTTATTAGTTCATCTTGCTTAACTAGCTTCTCTTTGATCTCGATCCGAATATCCCTTTCCCTCTTCCAAATTTGGGAAATAGAATATAGCTTCCCATTAAGATCCTTTACCTCTTGCATCTGAGTATTCTGCTCGAGAGTTAGCTTATTCTCAAAGCTACTCGTGAGATCCTTGATTTTACCATATTAAATATAAAAATCTTTCTTAACACTATCTTGAAACTCATCAAGATCTCTCAAATATTAAACTATCTTCTTTGACCAGCTAACCACTTTCTTACATGATCTTTTGTGGGCATCGTAGTTAATGAAGAATTTCTTGAAAATAGCCTCAAGTTTTACACACTTGTCCTTGACCATGGATACTGAATTCGATTTTTGATTTAGGCTATGTTGGAGCATCTGAAATCTCAATTTAATGCTTGGAAAGATCAGAATAGTGACAACAAGCTTCTTCAGTGATTGACCAATGAAATCATGTCCTAGGGATGATGATTACGAATATGAGACTTTGCTTGGTGAGGGCTCTTTCTCTAGCTCAACAATTTTTATCTTAGAATATCCACCATCTTCCTTCTTCTTTAAAACAGCTTTAGTAGGTGTATCCACAACCACTTGTTTCCCCTTATCAGTTCTCAGAATGGCTTCCTCATCTGGAGATTTATGTTCACTGTCAGACAACTGAACAATTCTATCTTCATCTATATTCTCCTTCTCAGCTCCAACCTCAACATCTTCAGGATGAATGAAATGATGATTATAACTTTCTTTATCAGAGAGCTTATTCACTTCCTCTTCAGCCTTATCATCTACCCCAGGAGTAGCAAGCTTTGAAGATCCAGCTTGAGAGGTCTAGATTGAAAATTTTTCAGATGCACTTTCCTTCTCATGAAATTCTTAAACTTACTTTATGAGGTCTTTTGTGTCACCACTGCTTTATTCTTCTTCCACTTCTTTCACAAATTCTTTTTCTTCAACAATCTTTTCTTGTACGTTTTACGGAGTAAGAAATTTCTTCCCCGGTGTCTCACGTAAGGTCTCTACCAAGAAAGTTTTTGGTACTGGGATATTCTCATATTCTTTCTCAGTATACCTTAGAAGGGATTGAACAATTTTATCCTCCGACATATTATTCTTTTGATTCTTTTATTTAGCTTGCTTCTCAAGCTCATCAACTGTCTTTTCTTTTAAAGCCTTAGCTTCTGCAGGATCCAAGACAAACCGTGGCTCTCCTTCCTTCGGATTTTTCTTATCTTCCCTCCACTTGGCTACAACCTCATTTGGATAGGATTTTTGTTTCTTAGGCTTTGAGGTGAGGATTGAGCTTCCTTATCTTTTGGTATTTTCTCTTCTTCTTCCACTTCCTTAAATTTCCTCTTCTTTCCAACCTTTTTTGATGGTTCAACTACATCTTGATTTTTCGGAACAGATTCAGATTCTTCCTCTAGTAGGTCATAGAATTATCTTGAGTCCTTAGAAAAACCAATATTCATCCTTTTCAAGGTATCATCACTGACTAGAATAACTTTTCAATTTCTAGGCTTCGAATTACAAGGAATTTTGAAAGACTCTAAGTACCGAACAATTAGCTTGGAAAGAATGGACGGGTATATGATAATTTGAGCTTTCAAGTTCCCATTCTTAATATTCTTGATCGTAATCAGAATGTGATTGACCAAATTTATCTTCCTCATATTCACCAGAAAATCTAGGATATACATGTCACTCTTTTTCAAGGTGTCCTTGTCACCTTTTCTCGGAATGATTAACCCTTGAACCCATAATTCAAGGATCTGATTATTTTTAGACAAATGAGCAATCTTCAGAGTCTTGAAATCTGAAATTCCAAGACACTCTATATCTTTCACCTTGACAAAACTTCCTTGTACATATGGAAATTTATGGGAACATAATTCAGATTCCCCTTCATAAGACAACCCCACCAAGCTAGCAGCGTTGGTGTATGAAAGGGCATAAGTTTTTCCATTGATTTTGAAAGAAAATTTACTCCTCTCTTCTTCTTTGAAAAAATTTACAGATTCATAAAATTCCACAAGAAAATATGGATATACTACATCTTTAGCTCCTGGATTTGATATGAAAACGCTTTCCCACCCATTCAACCTGATGTTCTTGGATATAATGGAATCGTACTTGGCAAATAAATTAGGATGCACCAACCTCTCTCTGTAAATCTGCCACTCCAAAATCGACTTGACAATTGACATCTCTTGAGAAGTAACTTCAACAGAAATTCAGATTTGAGCAAGATTTGAGAGGTTAGGAATGGGCTTTTGAAAGGGGGGCAGAGCTTCGACATGCAAAGGCTTGAAATCTGATGTGGGAAAACCCTTTGGGGGTCCTTTATATAGGCGTTAGAAGTGACGATTCATCTTCTAAAGTCAATACAATGGTTGAAAAAATCTTCTGATTGGATCTGATGGTTTAAATGATAGACACAAGGAAAATTTGGTAGGATCCGATCTTTTGAGGTTTTTAAAGGAAAACAATCGGATTTATGGAAAAGAGAATCTGATTTTTTTTAAAAACAAATGAAAATACCAGCAAGTAAAATATGATTACTAAAACTCAAGAAAGGAAATCATACTTTTCAGATTGTCAGGAAGATTATTTGTAATAGGTAATATTCTTCTTGAAGAACTTTGGATTCCAAAAAAAAACTATGGAAACCTTCATTACGAAAAATTCAAGTACAAAAATATTCATTACGAAAATTTCAAGTACAAAAATATTCATTACAAAAATTTTTAAAACTTCATTACAAATGTTTTTTGAAAACTTCAATACGATTTTTTTTGAAAACTGCATTATAGAAATTTTGAAAACTTCATTACGAAATTTTTGGAAAACTAACAATAAAATGTACTCCCCTTTTGAAAAGGAGTTTATTACTTTAAGGAAATTGATTCAACAGAAAGTTATCAAGTAATATTAACTTAAAGTTATCATTCCTAACTTCTGTTTAATGTATTCAAATCTATCAGAGGGTAAAGACTTTGTGAAAATATCAGCAAGTTGATCTTGCATTCTGATAAATTGAAGAATGATATCTCCTTTTTGTGTGTGATACCTAAGAAAGTGATTCCTAATATCTATGTGTTTTGCAAGAGAGTGATATGCAGGGTTTTCACTAAGGGAAATGACACTTGTATTATCACACAAAATTTGTGTTTTGGTAAAACTCATACAATAGTCTATGAGTGTGTGTTGTATCCACAACACTTGAGCACAACAACTTCCAGCTGCTACATATTCAGCTTCATCAGTGGAAAGTGCTACTGAGTGTTTCTTCTTGCATGACCAAGAAACTAATTAATCTCCTAAGAAATGAAAAGTTCTAGATATACTCTTTCTATACATTCTACATCCACCAAAGTTAGTATCTGAAAAACTTTTTAAAACAAAATCATTTCTAGAAGTATAGAAGAGTCCTAAATCCATGGTTCCTTTTAAGCAGTGAAAAATTCTTTTCACTGCCTTTAAATGAGACTTCTTAGGATTGGATTGATATCTTTCACATAAGTATACTGAGAACATTAAGTCTGGATGACTAGCTTTCAAGTAAAGTAAACTTTGTATCATACCTATAAAAGATGTTTGATCTACTGGTTTCCCAGCTTCATCAAGATCAAGTGTATTTGAGGTACCGATAGGAGTACTTATACTCTTAGTGTTGTCATATACATAATTTTTAAGAAGATATTTAATATACTTATGTTGAGATATATAGGTTCCTTCTGGTTTTTGAGAAATTTGAAAACCAAGGAAAAATGTTAACTCACCCATCATACTCATTTCAAACTCAGATTTCATTTGATCCACAAAGGAATTAGTTAAAGATTGATGAGTTGAACCAAATATAATGTCATCAACATAAATTTGAACAATCAAAACATTTTTCTTATCTTTATTTATAAAAATGGTTGGATCTGAATTTCCCTTAACATAATTATTTTGAAGCAAAAATATTGTAAGTCTATCATACCATGCTCGAGGGGCTTTCTTAAGTCCATACAAAGCTTTCGTAAGTCTAAAAACATGATCAAGATGTTTTGTATCTTCAAAACCAAGAGGTTGTTCAACAAAAACTTCCTCTTGAACATAACCATTAAGGAAAGCACATTTCACATCCATTTGAAAAAGTTTGAAATTGAAGAATGCTACAAATTCAAGTAAGATACGAATAGATTCAAGTCTAGCTACTGGAGCATATGTTTTTTCATAATCTATTACTTCTTGTTGATTATATCTTTTGACAACTAATCTGGATTTATTTCTTACTATGATTCCATTTTCATTACACTTATTTTTGAAAACCCATTTTACTCTAATAATAGAAGTTTCCTTAGGTCTTTCAACCAAGGTCTAGACTTTATTCCTTTATAATTCATTTAGTTCGTCTTGCATGGCTTTAATCCAATCATCATCACCTAAATCTTCGTCAGAGATTTTTGGTTCTAATTAGGAAAGGAATTCTAGATGTTCTAATTCATTTCTTAAGAAAATTCCAGTCCTTACAGGCTGATTCACATCACCAATGATACTATAACTGGGATGATTCTTAAGAAACATCTGATTTGGGTTTTGTAAAACCTGTTCATCAACATAGGGTAGGAAATCTTCTGAGGTAAATGTTTCAGAATTATCTTCTTGGACATTTTTATTATCAGAAGGATCTTCTATCAAGGGTTGACAATCATTTTTTGAAAACACATCCGAAGATGTAGGTTGGGGTTGTTTGAAAACAAAAGGATCAGTTTCATCAAATTTCACATGTACTGTCTCTTCAATAGTATAAGTGGTTTTATTAAAAACTCTATAAGCCTTAGAAGTTGTGGAGTATCCTAAGAAAATTCCTTCATCATATTTTTGTGTGAACTTATTTATATTATTTTTAGTATTCAGGATGAATACTTTGCAACCAAAAACCTTAAAGTAGGAAAGTCTAGGTTTTCTACCATTCTATAACTCATAAAGAGTTTTATTAAGAAGAGGTATAATTAAAAATTGATTTATAGTATAAAAAGTAGTACTTACAGATTCATCCCAAAAATGTTTGGCTATAGAATACTCACTCAACATGGTTTTAGTTATCTCTTGAAGAATTCTATTTCTTCTTTCAACAACACCATTCTGTTGAGGGGTTCTAGGTGCTGAGAAATTGTGAGTAATGCCTTTTCTACTACAAAAAGTTTCAAAATCAGAATTTTGAAATTCTCCTCCATTATCACTATGAATAGTTATCAGAGGAAGGTTTTTCTCATTTTTAACTTGGGCTCTAAAACTTTTGAAATAAGAAAAATCTTCCGACTTATTTGCTAGAAAATAGACCCACGTAAATCTAATGTAGTCATCAACTAAGACAAATACATAATACTTTCAACTAATGCTTCCGGTTTGTGTTAGACAAAAAAGATCCATATTCACCAACTATAATTCATTAGTAGTTGAGACTTCACCAATTGATTTAAAACTAGATTTATGTTTCTTTCCATATTGACAAGGATCAAAAACTTTTGAAGAATTAAATCTAAGCTCCGGTAGATCCTTAACTAATATTTTCTTAGAAATTTTTCATAGGTTCTTGAGGTTACAGTGACCTAACCTTCTATGCCACAACCAAGAATGATCTTCCATTGCACTAAGGAAAGGTAGATCTTGGCTCCTAATGTCTTCTAACTTTAGTGTGTATACATTCTCTTGCCTGTGGACAGAAAAAATAAACCCTTCCTTGGAATTGTGTACTAAACACTTATCATTCCTAAAATTCACAAGGTAACCTTCATCACATAATTGGCTTATGCTAATGAGGTTGTGATTAAGACCCTTAAAAAATAAAACATTTGGAATCAAAGTTTTTCCAAGAAGAACAATGTTACCTATACCAATAATTTCTCCCTGAGCATTATCTTCGAAAGTTACTTTTCCTCCTTTTGTCTTGATAATATTTTCAAAGTAGTTTTTGTTACCAGTCATATTCTGAGAAAATCCACTATCCATGTACCATGTATTGATGTTGGTACATTCTCTATTTTCCTGAAAATGAAAGAGTTAGACTTTCGGAATCCAAACTTTCTTGGATCCTGAAATTTCAGAAAGGAAAATTTTAGGCACCCACATTTACTTAGAAAAATAGGACTTATGAAATCCTAAAGACTGGGTTTTGTTTAAGGAATAACTTTTTTCCCAGTTTCCACCACACTAAAACTTAGTGCAGAATGGAGCACTTTGAGGAACAAGATATTTTTTTACTAAAAATCGGTTTAGAACTAGTATAACCAAAACCAGAACTATTCCTTAGAGGTTGGATTTGAGAATAAATTTTATCAATTTTTTTTACCTAAGGTAAAGTTTGATAAACACTTCCTCAAGGAACAAATTTCAGACTTTAGTCTAATAACTAAGTTCTTGTATTCTAAAACATTATCTTTGGAACTAGAGTTAGGATCAAAAACATTTTTCTTAGAAATTACTTTTTATAGATCTTTAGAAAGTTTATCCTTCTTAGAATTTACTTCCTCAAGATTTTTTGAAATACTTTAGAAATAAAAAACTTTCTTATCAAGATATTTATAAATATCTGATATTTCCTTAGTAAGAATAATATTCCTAGAATTTTCCTTATCAAGATTTTTCATGAGTTTTGAATTCTCAATCTCAAGAAGTTTGGCAAACCTAGAAACTTCTTCATAGGTAGGTAAAGTATTATCTTCATCGGAAGAAGATTATTCATCTAAAGATTCATAGAATTTATCATTACTAAAATTTTCATTCAAAGAAACAATGGTAATTGATTCAATATTGTGTACCTTAGCCATTAAGCAATGATTGTCAATAGGTAGTCTGGCTATTAAACCAAGATTCTTCTATCCAGAAGATCTGTAATTTGATGATTCATCTGACGAGTCTCCACCACTGGCACTCCAGGTGTCATTAGCTTTCAAGACTTTATTAGCTTTAGCTTTACTTTTGTTCCTCTCATAATGCTTCCCCTTTCTTTATTTTCTCTTGAGCATAGGACAATCAGGTATTATGTGTCCATCTCTCTTGCATTCATAACATGCAACTTCTGAATCTTTCTTATCTTTCCTTTCTTTCTTCTTATATCTGGATTGAAAGTTCTTCTATCCAACAATCTTATTCACCATTCGTGTAAGGTTTTCTAACTCATTTTCTGAAGATTCACTTCCACTAGATTTGGATTGAATAACAACCTTCTTAGATTTGGATCTAGTAACTCTCTCAGGAGTCTTGGCTTTCATATGATTTGAAGTTGTAGTTAAAGCAACTCTGCCATTCCCATTCTTCTTCTTTACATTATCAACATCTCTCTTCATTCTGGTCTCATGTTGAAGAAGAGTTCCAAATAGTTTGTAAAGACCGTAAAATTCAAGGGAAATTTTTTTTTTTTTTTCTTCTTAATTTTCTTTGGATTTTTACAAGAGCGCGATTTCAGACGGCACCTGATTCCGAGGCCCGGAGTGCCCGGAATTAATTTCCGAAGTTTGGCTCGGGTACGTTCAGTGAACGGACGAGCGGGAATTCCTAACTTTTGATCCGGTGCTCGGAATTAAAATCCGAGGGCACCGATGAACTCGCAGCGCCGATATTCGCTTAATGAGACCTTTTCGGGAGTTGCGTTTGTTGCGGGTTGAAAGATACGTTTTGGGGTTTTTCAATTAAGTTAAATAAAATTGTGTAAAACAAATTTTATTTTTAACTTATTAAAGAAAACCTACCTAAGGGGGTTGGAAGTGGGACCCACACCCACTTAACCTCCCTTGGGAGGATTAAGTGTGGTGGGGCCCACACGAACCCCTAAGACTTTTCTTTTTCTCTCAACGTTCTTAACCCCCAATTAATTGGCCTACATTACCCTTATTTAATTAAGGAAGTTAAAGCCCTTTTTGAATTTCAAATTTTGAAATTCTTTTGTGTTGTGTTAATAAAATAAGAGGTAGTCTTATTTTATTTAGGGTTCTTTTTTTGCCTTTGGAGAGCCTTCTCATCTTCAAGCTCTGACGAAGAACGAAGAACGTCTTCATCCTCGACGAAGAACGACAACACTTCGTCAAGGATCATCGACTCAGAGACCTAGTATCTTCGGACCTCTGCTTCCTCTTCGGACCTTCTTCGTCGGCAAACGAAGATCCGCCAACAACGTGTCGCATCGGACGTAAATCTTCGTCAACGGATTTGACGAACGACGACCGCGACGCCTGACTTCCGCGACGCCGTCTTCCGCGGAACGTAGAGGATTTCTTTGAATCTCAAACCCGAGGTAGGGGATGTTTTTATTAATTATTTTATTCCATTCCTGAATCGTGGATTTTAGCATGACTAAACGTGAGACTTTTTAGTTATGTTATTTGTTAACGCGAGGGGAGTCGGACCGCACGAACACGGCCGAAACCCCCTCCTTCGTTCATGTTGATTCATGCGGGTGGAAGCAAGAGGCGTGGTGCCGTCGCACCACGCGGATGAACATGCTTATGATTTCCGCAATACCGTCGCGCTTCGCCGAGGAGAGACTTCAAGACCGCGACGCCGACACGCCGCGTTGGGAGGATTCTTGGCACGGCGAAAGGGGCGCGGTGCCGTCGCACCGCGCCGGACGACGAACACCGCGGCCGGTTCCGGGCCGCGGTGAGACGAGGAGACCGCGGCCGGTTCCGGGCCGCGGCGGAAGGAAAGACCGGCGGCCGGGCCGCCGGCGTCGGAAGTCAAGGGCGGGACCGGAAATTCCGGTCCCGTTGGTAAAAACCGGCCGGCCAGCAGGCCGGCCGGATGTCATAAAAACCGGGGGTTTAAACCCCCGGCCGGTCCATCAAGACCCCCCTCTTAATGAGGGGGCGGTTCTTTTAAGGAGGGGGGGGGGCAAAGCCCCCCCGGTTTTACTCAACCGGCCCCCATTTGCGGGGGCCGTTTTGTCTCAAACGGCGCGGCAAAGCCGCGCCGCCTTCGGAAGGGCGGGGGCTTAGCCCCCCGCGTGAGTCGCGGCCACCGCCGCCAGCGCGGTCCACCGCCGCCAGCGCGGCCCGCCGCCGCCGCCACGCGGCCCGCCGCCGCCACGTGGCCCGCCGCCGCCGCGCCACGCGGCCGCCGCCGCCACGCGGCCCGCCGCCGCCACGTGGCCCGCCGCCGCCGTCCGCCGCCGCCGGCCGCCGCCGCCGGCCGCCGCGCCACCCAAGGGGGGGGGGTCGGGCCGGGTCGTTCCGGACCCGGACCCCCCCGTTTCGGACCAGATTCGGTTTTTGGCTCATAACTTGAGCCTCGGACCTCCGAATGACGAACCGTCTGCGGCAACGCGATCCTTGGATCGAGACGGTCGTTTCGGTATATCGCACTCAAGGTTTCGGTTTACTTTGAGTTCGGCCGGGTTGGTTCGTTCACGAAACCAACCGGGCCTTCGGAGCGGAAACGCTCATATCTTGAGCTACGGACGTCTGATTGACGCGCCGTCAGTCGCGTAGTGTTCCTCTTAGTGAGACGGATCTTTTGGCATACTCCGCCCGAGGTTTGGACGCAGGTGGAGTACGGTCGGGTTGGTTTTGCCTTAAAAACCAACCGGGCCCCGGAGACAAAAATGCCAATAACTCTCAGACCAGGCGTCCGATCGACGCGCCGTCTGTTGCGTTGAGTTCCTGTTGACGATACGGAACTTTTGGATACATCAACTTCGGTCTTCGTGACAGTTGATGTATCAGCCTCTCGGCTCGTGGAGCGGACCCTCCGTACGAGCTTGCTGTGTGCGGGAACCCTAGTGCTGGCTGCGACTGTTCTACTGCTACGACTGCTACTGTGACTGCGACGACGACAGTACAGAGATCCTGTGTGGATTCAACGACGACAGTACAGAGATCCTGTGTGGATTCGACGACGACGACTACAGCACTCAGCGATCCTACGTGGATCAGTGCTACAGGTTCTGTGTGAGCCCGATCCTGTGTGGGTCCTTGCGCTCAGCGGTTCTGTGTGAGCCAGCGCCTACAGGTTCTGTGTGAGCCCGATCCTGTGTGGGTCTTGCGGGGGTTAGTTACCTATCGATCCTTCGTGGGTCCGACGACTTAGATGGATCAGTGATCATCTTTATCGTCCCTGAAGAAGTATACCTGTGTGAGCTGAATCCTGTTACTTTCCTTTGTGGAATACGTATACTTTCCTGCGTGGACTGAGTTATACTTGATCTCGGAGGTTGGAGCGTATTTGAATTGATGACTTAGGTATATGTATGGGCATATACCTAAGCAGTGTTGGTTGTTACTTCGTGATTGTACTTTGCTTCGTGGTTTATCCTTTGTGGATTTTGAGAGACCTTCAGGGGTCTCGGGGACCCTACTGAGTAGCTTATACTCACCCCTGCACGGGCTTCGCCCGCACTACGTTGTGTTGGTTGCAGACGACGGACAGCGTTGACCTTAGCTGAGGTTTGCGGAGCGGGACGGTACCCGGAGGTGGACCACTGGGCGGGACGAGCACGGAGCGGACGGTGGGACCCGTGGAGCAGAGGAGCTATCTGTACCCACCCTTCAGGTGGGATTTCCGGTGGACAGCTCGGAGTAGCGGCCTTTACTTTACAGTTGCTGTTTTTCCCTTTTCGAGTTGTACTTTACTTTCAGTTTGGGTTTGTATTTTGGCCCATTTACTTTCCCGCACTTTCAGTTGTTCTCTGCTTGCTCAGTGATTACCTTCCGCTTGTTTACTCTGTGGTGTGTGTTTTCTTTTCAAAGGCAATGCCTTCCCTTTTTACCGGGATTTACGCCTTGGTGCTAGTCGCCAGCCCCTGGCCTATGGAAGGCGGGCTTGGGGTAGTCACGGCTCGGACCCCGAGGGCGGGTCGTGACAAATTGGTATCAGAGGAGTTCGGTTCTACCGCGAACTCTGATCTTTTCTATGTGAAGCAATAATGTTTAGCGTATTGAGTGTGGTTATCAGTCCAGGGAGTCCAGTGTTGGTGCGGCGGCCGACGTATCCACACACCAGGACCCTGACGTCTGATTTCCGACTTAATGCACGAAAACATTGATTGCGTGTGTGTTTCAAAGTTTTCTTTGTGATTACTTATATCAGCTCACCAGGTATACTGTTCTAACCGTGGCGCACCTGTTTCCTTTTCAGGATGGCCCCACGACGGCAGCCAGCTAGGGTTCCGATGGTCGAGCGAGACGACAGCCCACCGAGCGACGAGGCTTCGGTGCAGGGCCCTTTTCCAGTAGTGGCACCGGCGGTAGCTTTACCCGCCGAGCCCCCGATGCTTCCAGCAGCAGCCGCTGACGATGCACGTCGCCTCAGCGCACTGCATGAGTTTCAGCGACAGCGACCGCCCAGGTTTCGCGGGGAGACGGATCCCCAGGCAGCAGAGGACTGGCTGGAGGCAGTTGTTCGAGTGTTTAGGCTAGTGAGGACACCAGCAGACCTCATGGTGATCCTCGCTGCGAGCCTACTACACGCAGCAGCAGGACGATGGTGGAGCCTGATGCTCCAGGTGCACGATGAGGCATCTCTTCTCTGGACGGATTTCGAGAGCCTCTTCCGCTCTGAGTTCGTCCCGGCCACCCTTCGAGCGGTGCGTATCCAGGAGCTTCTACAGCTGCGGCAGGGCAGCATGACGGTCGCCCAGTACTCGGCGAGATTTACCGATCTCTCGCGCTACTCGACCGACATGGTACGGGACCCATTCTTCCGGGCCCGGACCTTTGAGCAGGGTTTGAGACACGGGATCAGGGCATCGCTGATCTCCCTCAGCATCCCGACTCAGACAGGAGTACTGGAGCGGGCTCTTCTGATCGAGAGCTTCCTTGCTGAGTCTACACCAGCACAGCGACCCACCACAGGGCGGCACGTGGCAGAGTCATCTGCAGCAGGCAGTCGACGGATGACTCAGGGGTCCAGACAGACCAGACCTTCAGGCCGACGACCTCAGGGCACTGGCTCAGCAGTGCGGGGCACACAGCGCGGAGCCAGTCTTCCGAGAGGCAGACAGTGCTACTCATGCGGCGGACAGGGCCACATGGCTCGTGACTGCCCGACCCGCCGTACCGAGGAGCAGCAGTCAGTAGATGGACCACCGAGGCAGAGGCAGAGGGTCGACCGTGGCGGTCCGCAGGGAGGAGGCGGACGAGGCAGAGGAGCTGGACGAGCAGCTGGTGGTGGCCGACGCTTTGAGGCTTTACCACCACCACCACCAGGAGGTCCACCCCGACCACAGGGAGCTGGCGGGCAGCGACAGGCACAGCTCCAGGCAGCAGAGGCCTACGACCACGGCGCACCCGAGATGATTCGAGGTACTATCTGTGTCTATTCCACCCTTGCTGCAGTTCTTATAGACACAGGAGCGAGTCACTCTTTCATAGCCGCTGCCCTTGTTCGGAGCTCGGAGATTCCGACTGAGCCGTTGGCTCGATCCTTACGGCTAGAGACTCCTACGGAAGCAGACTCGACGATTACGCACTGGTGCCGGCAGTGTGAGCTTACTCTAGGAGGCGAGAGCTTCGGCTGGGATCTTCTTGTAGCAGCGTCGAGGCCTTACGACGTCATCTTGGGCATGGATTGGCTGTCTACGGTCCATGCACAGATTGACTGTTTTAGGCGCAAGGTGCGATGTGTACGCACCGACGGGAGCAGGTTCACCTTCACCGGCGAGAAGGGAGCCTTAGCAGCACAGGATGGATTTCCGCGGAGGAGAGGACAGCCCATCACTCATCAGTTGGCTAGCCTTATCCTTGGGGCAGTTGACGTGCGGAGTCCTGGTTTTCCTGCAGTGGTGGATCTGTATGCGGACGTTTTTCCCGACGATGTTCCAGGGCTACCTCCTCGCAGAGAGGTAGACTTTTATATTGACCTGTACCCCGGGACAGCCCCGATATCCACTCCAGCATATCGGATGGCCCCCGCCGAGCTTAGAGAGCTACGGGTACAGTTGGAGGACTTGCAGGGCAAGGGATTCATCCGACCCAGTGTTTCACCCTGGGCTTCCCCGATATTGTTCGCCAAGAAGGCGGACGGGAGCTTGCGACTTTGTGTTGACTTTCGTCGCCTGAACCAGGTGACAGTGAGGAACAAGTATCCGCTACCGAGGATTGATGACCTCTTTGATCAGCTCAAGGGAGCACGGTGGTTCTCGAAGATAGACCTCAGGTCAGGCTATCATCAGCTCAGAGTCAGAGACGAGGATGTGCAGAAGACGGCCTTCAGATGTCGGTATGGCCACTATGAGTTCTTGGTTATGCCTTTCGGTGTAACCAATGCTCCAGCAGTGTTCATGGCTCTCATGAACAGGATCTTTCAGCCATACCTCGATCGGTTTGTCGTGGTTTTCATCGACGACATTCTGATTTACTCTACGACAGAGGAGGAGCACGCCTATCACTTGCGAGTTGTTCTTGATACACTCCGAGAGCACCAGCTTTATGGTAAGCTCTCGAAGTGCCAGTTCTGGATACGTGAGGTCCACTTTTTGGGACACGTAATCTCTGAGGCGGGAGTTGCAGTGGATCCCGCGAAGATTGAGGCTGTGTTAGCATGGGAGCCACCCAGGAGCGTGACTGAGGTTCGGAGTTTCTTGGGACTAGCTGGATACTATCGGAGATTTGTGCCGAACTTCTCCAGAGTTGCGGCATCACTCACAGCGTTGACGAAGAAGGGGAAACCCTTCGTGTGGTCAGACAGTTGTCAGCAGAGCTTCGAGGAGCTGAGGCAGAGATTGACTAGCGCACCTATCTTGAGGTTGCCTGAGGAGGGAGTAGGGTACGTGGTCTACTGCGATGCATCAGGGACCGGACTCGGATGTGTTCTGATGCAGGAGCGGGCAGTGATCGCCTATGGATCACGACAGTTGAGACCGCATGAGCAGAACTACGCTACCCATGACCTGGAGTTAGCAGCAGTGGTCTTCGCTCTGAAGACATGGCGACACTATCTGATGGGCGAGCGCTTTACGGTCTTTTCCGATCATCAGAGCCTCAGGTATATCTTCTCGCAGAAGGACCTGAACCTGAGACAGCGACGATGGCTCGAGTTCCTCCAGGACTATGACTTTGAGATAGTCTATACTCCTGGGAAGGGGAACGTAGTAGCTGATGCCCTCAGCAGGAGGACGGGCATTCAACTACTTGAGGAGGCGACAGAGCAGCTAGCCTCTTTGCAGATATCCTTCGTGGATAGAGATGGAGCAGCCTTTCTACAGTCTCTCACAGTCACTCCTCCACTACTGCAGCGAGTCAGGGAGGCACAGCATGGGGACGCTGACTGTGAGACACGGCGTGCACAGATATCCTCGGGACAGACACCTGATGGTTTCTCCCTTGGAGCAGAGCACGACATCCTTTTCAGAGGACGTACCATGGTACCAGTCGCCTTGCGAGAGGAAGTGCTGAGGGAGTTTCACACTTCTCCTTTAGCGGTACATCCAGGAGTGGCAAAGATGTACCAGGACCTCAGACGACAGCACTGGTGGCCGGGCATGAAGAAAGCTGTAGCAGAGTTCGTTTCTCGATGCCTTACCTGTCAGCAGGTGAAGGCTGAGCATCAGGTACCAGCAGGCTTGGTACAGCCCTTGGAGGTTCCGGAGTGGAAGTGGGATGGCATATCTATGGACTTCGTGACTGGACTTCCACGCACTTCCAGAGGTCACGACTCCATCTGGGTGATTGTTGACCGACTCACCAAGTCGGCACACTTCTTACCCATCAGAGAGCAGGGCTCGGTGGAGAGCTTGGGACGTCTCTACGTTCAGGAGATTGTGCGGCTCCACGGCGTGCCATCATCTATCGTTTCCGATCGAGATGCCCGCTTTACTTCCCGGCTTTGGAAGGGGTTACAGGAGGCGTTCGGGACGCAGCTACGTCTTAGCACAGCCTTTCACCCGCAGACGGATGGTCAGACGGAGAGGACCATTCAGACTCTCGAGGACATGCTCCGCGCATGTGTCCTCGACTTTGGTCGTAGCTGGGAGGACCACCTCCCCTTGGTGGAGTTCGCATACAACAACAGCTACCACTCCACCATCGGGATGGCACCGTACGAGGCGTTGTACGGCCGACCATGTAGATCTCCTTTGTGCTGGACAGACCCTGGGGAGTCAGCACTGGTGGGACCGGAAATGGTCCAGGCCACGACAGAGAAGGTCCAGGTCATCCAGGAGCGGATGAGGACAGCTCAGAGCCGGCAGAAGTCATATGCTGACAGGAGGCGGAGACCACTGGAGTTCGAGGATGGCGACCACGTCTTCTTGCGGGTCTCACCTCGACGTGGTATTCGGAGATTTGGCCGAGGCGGCAAGTTATCTCCGCGCTTCATCGGACCTTTTCAGATTCTCAGCAGGATTGGCGAGGTGGCTTATCGCCTGGCTCTACCACCTCAGTTGCACCGGGTGCACGACGTCTTCCACGTATCCCAGCTGAGGAGATACGTGCACGACCCGACGCACATCATTGACCATGGGGAGCTTGACGTTGACGATGGGGCGACTTTTGCGGAGGTCCCAGTGGAGATCGAGGATCGACAGGAGCGGGTCCTACGTGGACGGTCGATTCCTCTTGTGCGCATCAGATGGCAGCACGGGAACCTCCAGGAGAGCACTTGGGAGCGGGAGGCTCAGATGCGTGCTCAGTACCCCCATTTGTTTCCCTAGTTTTTGTTGTATCTTTACGGGGACGTAAAGCCCTGAGGTGGGAGTAATGTAAAGACCGTAAAATTCAAGGGAAATTTTTTTTTTTTTCTTCTTAATTTTCTTTGGATTTTTACAAGAGCGCGATTTCAGACGGCACCTGATTCCGAGGCCCGGAGTGCCCGGAATTAATTTCCGAAGTTTGGCTCGGGTACGTTCAGTGAACGGACGAGCGGGAATTCCTAACTTTTGATCCGGTGCTCGGAATTAAAATCCGAGGGCACCGATGAACTCGCAGCGCCGATATTCGCTTAATGAGACCTTTTCGGGAGTTGCGTTTGTTGCGGGTTGAAAGATACGTTTTGGGGTTTTTCAATTAAGTTAAATAAAATTGTGTAAAACAAATTTTATTTTTAACTTATTAAAGAAAACCTACCTAAGGGGGTTGGAAGTGGGACCCACACCCACTTAACCTCCCTTGGGAGGATTAAGTGTGGTGGGGCCCACACGAACCCCTAAGACTTTTCTTTTTCTCTCAACGTTCTTAACCCCCAATTAATTGGCCTACATTACCCTTATTTAATTAAGGAAGTTAAAGCCCTTTTTGAATTTCAAATTTTGAAATTCTTTTGTGTTGTGTTAATAAAATAAGAGGTAGTCTTATTTTATTTAGGGTTCTTTTTTTGCCTTTGGAGAGCCTTCTCATCTTCAAGCTCTGACGAAGAACGAAGAACGTCTTCATCCTCGACGAAGAACGACAACACTTCGTCAAGGATCATCGACTCAGAGACCTAGTATCTTCGGACCTCTGCTTCCTCTTCGGACCTTCTTCGTCGGCAAACGAAGATCCGCCAACAACGTGTCGCATCGGACGTAAATCTTCGTCAACGGATTTGACGAACGACGACCGCGACGCCTGACTTCCGCGACGCCGTCTTCCGCGGAACGTAGAGGATTTCTTTGAATCTCAAACCCGAGGTAGGGGATGTTTTTATTAATTATTTTATTCCATTCCTGAATCGTGGATTTTAGCATGACTAAACGTGAGACTTTTTAGTTATGTTATTTGTTAACGCGAGGGGAGTCGGACCGCACAAACACGGCCGAAACCCCCTCCTTCGTTCATGTTGATTCATGCGGGTGGAAGCAAGAGGCGTGGTGCCGTCGCACCACGCGGATGAACATGCTTATGATTTCCGCAATACCGTCGCGCTTCGCCGAGGAGAGACTTCAAGACCGCGACGCCGACACGCCGCGTTGGGAGGATTCTTGGCACGGCGAAAGGGGCGCGGTGCCGTCGCACCGCGCCGGACGACGAACACCGCGGCCGGTTCCGGGCCGCGGTGAGACGAGGAGACCGCGGCCGGTTCCGGGCCGCGGCGGAAGGAAAGACCGGCGGCCGGGCCGCCGGCGTCGGAAGTCAAGGGCGGGACCGGAAATTCCGGTCCCGTTGGTAAAAACCGGCCGGCCAGCAGGCCGGCCGGATGTCATAAAAACCGGGGGTTTAAACCCCCGGCCGGTCCATCAAGACCCCCCTCTTAATGAGGGGGCGGTTCTTTTAAGGAGGGGGGGGGGGCAAAGCCCCCCCGGTTTTACTCAACCGGCCCCCATTTGCGGGGGCCGTTTTGTCTCAAACGGCGCGGCAAAGCCGCGCCGCCTTCGGAAGGGCGGGGGCTTAGCCCCCCGCGTGAGTCGCGGCCACCGCCGCCAGCGCGGTCCACCGCCGCCAGCGCGGCCCGCCGCCGCCGCCACGCGGCCCGCCGCCGCCACGTGGCCCGCCGCCGCCGCGCCACGCGGCCGCCGCCGCCACGCGGCCCGCCGCCGCCACGTGGCCCGCCGCCGCCGTCCGCCGCCGCCGGCCGCCGCCGCCGGCCGCCGCGCCACCCAAGGGGGGGGGGTCGGGCCGGGTCGTTCCGGACCCGGACCCCCCCGTTTCGGACCAGATTCGGTTTTTGGCTCATAACTTGAGCCTCGGACCTCCGAATGACGAACCGTCTGCGGCAACGCGATCCTTGGATCGAGACGGTCGTTTCGGTATATCGCACTCAAGGTTTCGGTTTACTTTGAGTTCGGCCGGGTTGGTTCGTTCACGAAACCAACCGGGCCTTCGGAGCGGAAACGCTCATATCTTGAGCTACGGACGTCTGATTGACGCGCCGTCAGTCGCGTAGTGTTCCTCTTAGTGAGACGGATCTTTTGGCATACTCCGCCCGAGGTTTGGACGCAGGTGGAGTACGGTCGGGTTGGTTTTGCCTTAAAAACCAACCGGGCCCCGGAGACAAAAATGCCAATAACTCTCAGACCAGGCGTCCGATCGACGCGCCGTCTGTTGCGTTGAGTTCCTGTTGACGATACGGAACTTTTGGATACATCAACTTCGGTCTTCGTGACAGTTGATGTATCAGCCTCTCGGCTCGTGGAGCGGACCCTCCGTACGAGCTTGCTGTGTGCGGGAACCCTAGTGCTGGCTGCGACTGTTCTACTGCTACGACTGCTACTGTGACTGCGACGACGACAGTACAGAGATCCTGTGTGGATTCAACGACGACAGTACAGAGATCCTGTGTGGATTCGACGACGACGACTACAGCACTCAGCGATCCTACGTGGATCAGTGCTACAGGTTCTGTGTGAGCCCGATCCTGTGTGGGTCCTTGCGCTCAGCGGTTCTGTGTGAGCCAGCGCCTACAGGTTCTGTGTGAGCCCGATCCTGTGTGGGTCTTGCGGGGGTTAGTTACCTATCGATCCTTCGTGGGTCCGACGACTTAGATGGATCAGTGATCATCTTTATCGTCCCTGAAGAAGTATACCTGTGTGAGCTGAATCCTGTTACTTTCCTTTGTGGAATACGTATACTTTCCTGCGTGGACTGAGTTATACTTGATCTCGGAGGTTGGAGCGTATTTGAATTGATGACTTAGGTATATGTATGGGCATATACCTAAGCAGTGTTGGTTGTTACTTCGTGATTGTACTTTGCTTCGTGGTTTATCCTTTGTGGATTTTGAGAGACCTTCAGGGGTCTCGGGGACCCTACTGAGTAGCTTATACTCACCCCTGCACGGGCTTCGCCCGCACTACGTTGTGTTGGTTGCAGACGACGGACAGCGTTGACCTTAGCTGAGGTTTGCGGAGCGGGACGGTACCCGGAGGTGGACCACTGGGCGGGACGAGCACGGAGCGGACGGTGGGACCCGTGGAGCAGAGGAGCTATCTGTACCCACCCTTCAGGTGGGATTTCCGGTGGACAGCTCGGAGTAGCGGCCTTTACTTTACAGTTGCTGTTTTTCCCTTTTCGAGTTGTACTTTACTTTCAGTTTGGGTTTGTATTTTGGCCCATTTACTTTCCCGCACTTTCAGTTGTTCTCTGCTTGCTCAGTGATTACCTTCCGCTTGTTTACTCTGTGGTGTGTGTTTTCTTTTCAAAGGCAATGCCTTCCCTTTTTACCGGGATTTACGCCTTGGTGCTAGTCGCCAGCCCCTGGCCTATGGAAGGCGGGCTTGGGGTAGTCACGGCTCGGACCCCGAGGGCGGGTCGTGACATAGTTCATCAAGAGAAATCTGAGTAACCTTTCTGTTCTCATCAATAGCAGTCCTCTTGGACTCCCACTCATTGGACATGATGTCTATGGTCTTATCAACAAGGGATTCATCATCTAATCCTTCCTCACCCATGGATTGTAAACTATTCACAATAGTCATGAATCTTTGTTGCACCTTACATATGGGTTCTTCATAGGGAAAGTAGAAACCATGATATTCAGCTCTGAGCATGGCTCTTCTAGTTTCAATAACTTTGGAAGTTCCAAAGTGAGTAAATTTAAGTTTCTTCCAAATACAATTTACTACTTCACAAGATGAAATTTGGCTATATATATTACTAGTCATAGAACAAAGAAAAGTATTGCGTACCTTATAATTCAGTTGATACTCATACTTTTATTGATTTGTGAAAGTACTAACTTCCTTGTCAGGGATTTTATATCCTCTAGTAAGCATAACAAAATTATAAACTCCAGTATTGATAATAAAAGTCTTCATACAATATCTCCAATATTCATAATCATTCCCATAAAAAATAGGTGGTCTTGTTGGATTGAGATTGTCTATGGAACCAACATTGATTCCTACCATCTTTAAGAACAATATTTTCACAAAAACTTGTTAATAATAAAAGTTTGTAAACAAGGAAAATATTCCTCAGCAAGAAAAATATAGAATAAGAGTATCTCTAAGAAAAAATGAATCCGAACTTTATGAGTCCGAAAATATGATTACGATAATAAGAATAAGATGAATTCTCTTCTGAATCTAATCATGAGATTAATTCAGATTGAACCAATGTTCTGATACCAATTGTTGAGATGTTATGTGGAGTATGATATACTCTATAATACCAAATGTAGGATCAAAATAATATAGATATTGAATTAAGTATCTAATGATGCTCAAAATACAAGAGGGGGGGGAGGGTGAATTGTATACTTTAAAAATTACTTTGGAACTTTTAAAGATGGTTATGTTTAACAAGATTAAACAAGGTAATTCACAGAACTTCTAGTTCTAAAAACTTGCTAGATTCCGGAAATATGATTCCAAGAAAGTGATTCTGAAAATATTGTTCCGGAAAATTAAACTTAATGAAAGTTTACAAAGAGAAAGATTCTACCTTAAAGCATATAGAATATTACTAAATTAGAGTATGGAAGTATAAGATAGTTATAATTTCCTTAACAAATAAAATACAACGGAAAACTTGTAATGAATCAATTAACAAGTAGTAAATATTTTAAATTAAAGAGAAGGGTATCCAATAACCTTGGATAAAGGTCCCTTGATTTATACTTTCAAGAAATACTATCTTACCCACACTAGGGTAAGCCCTCGATATGAAGATCGGAGTATATCTTGCTATCCCTGCAATCCCTTGACTTCAAGGTAGTCGGCACCTCTGTCTTCCTTTCCTTGGAAGCCCTCGAATGTAATCAGCAACATTCAGAGTCGTATGAAGCAAATTTGAAAAAGACGTTCAGTACGCACTAATAATGAGAGTCTCTCTCCAGAAATCACTTCAACCACATGTAATCTCTAGAGTCATAGAACAGTATAGAGCTCTTTAAAATGAGCTTGTATTTATATGCACAACACCAACAGTCGGCTCCCTCTTCCAACGGTCATACTTTTCCTTGAATTTCAGAGGGACCTGTACACGTGTCAATCAACCAACGGTTAGTTAGTAACTGAATGCACGACATAGTTTTATAACAAAAACAAGTGTAAGCAAAAATATGGTTACATAAACAAAATCAAATATTCAGAATGTAAGCAAATAAAAGTTCAGAGTCTAACCAAAAATGAATTCAGAGTCTATAATACAAGGATATTCGGATTCTATTTTCTAAGGAATTCGGAACCTAAAATCTATAGAATTTAGGAGTCTGAATTTCAAGGAAATTCAGAGTCTGGATTCACAAGAATTTAGAACCTGAACTTACAAAGTTTAGAGTCAGAGTTCATGGGAATTCAGAGTCAGAACTTAAAAAGTTCAGAGTCAGAGTTCATGAGAATTTGGAGTCGGAACTTACAAAGTTTGGATTCTAAATTCATTAGAATTTGGAGTCAGAACTCAGAAGAGTTCGGAGTCTGAATTCAGAGAACTTGAAATCAAAATTCGGAGTCTAAAAATAGAATGATCTTTATCTAAGTATTATATGATTCCAAGGTTTTAGATATGAAACTGAATTTTATACTTAGACAAGATAATGAATAATGGTAAACATGGTAAGGAAAAATTTCCTTGGGGAAGGAAAATTTTCCTTATTGAAGTGAAACACAACATAAAATAAGATTTTTCTTGAGATAAGGTGTTTGTGATTTTCAAAACAAGAAGGAATGGAAAAGTCATAAGGAAAACCTTATTGACTCAACAATAACCTTAACATAAAAACATATAAGTATATATATTATACTGAGGTTATTATATAATAAATATATAAAAACAGTTTAAGTGGTTTTAGGAAAAAATAAAATGAAAATGTTTGTTAATGAACGTTACCTCTTCTTTGAGTAACTCCTTTTGTTTTGAACCAATGTCCATCCTTGGTTTTCTTTATTCCCAAAGTGAGGATTCTAGAATTATAGAATATAATTTGGGAATTAATTTTGGTAGAGTTTTTATGATCCATATTTTAGCGCCTGAGCCAAGTTTCTCAGAGCCAGTTCATTATTTCATTACATTGGCACGATTACAGAGAATCAAATCCCGAAGGACCAAATAGTTTAGTAGTTTTGGAGAACAAGATACATACATAAGTTCAACACTAAAACATTAAATGAAATACATTATATAAATTACATTTTAAACATTCAAAACTCGTAGATTATCCATACAATTCATTCATAATATACTTCTTCATAACCTAGGAAAAATAAAACATAAGAAATGGGTGAGCTCAGGTTCTTAGTAAGGGTAAGAAATACAATGGAAGATATCATAAACATAAACATTAGGCATGGTGAATAACAAAAAACACACGCCTTTAAAAAATAAACTTGAGTATAACACGGCAGTAATAAGAGTTGAGTAAATAATTCCATAATAAAACATAACCATGATTATTTTACTAGTCGAATAACCACATGGAATATCAGTTACTAGTTTCATAACGATGGAATGAATAATTCTAGACACCATAATCATTTTATCAAGGCCTAATTCCAAGACTATACATAAATAGGTAAAAACCCAAACTAGATTGTCTCATGAGACCAACTGATGCATTGAGGGGCTATAGCAGGCCCCACCCATCACTTACTAAGTCCAATGAATTCCTATTATGAAAGGGGTGAACATAATCAACATATAAATTCATATTTAAACTAACATATGAAATGTAAATAACTTTCTCTAATTATTAAACATAAACACTAACCATTCAGAGTAATATGGTGAATGGTATCAAGATAGCATATCCATAATCAAACTAATCATAAAACCTTCAAAAAAATATTGTAGATGATATCATAAGAGATAAAACCTCAATGAAGTACAACATTCAACAAAGGATGTTGACATATATGAAGATACTTTTAAATGATACCATTGAAAAATTCTTGAGGAAATAATCCTTAAGCATTAAAAAGTGTCCCATACCACCTTGAAACATTCAAATAATAATCCCTTAGAATATAATTAGAATAAGGAGACTCTTGATATAATATAAAAAAGGTAATTAAATACACTACATTCAAAGCATAATTGGTGAGAAAGGCATATATCTCATAAAAGTTAAAGTGAGATGAGAAAAATCCTTTTTTACTTTAGAAAGAAGAGTTCTTTTGGAAAATAATTTGTATTTGTCCTGAAATCAGATTGTAAGATTGTATATCCTAGAAAATATAATGTTAGGAAATTGACATTATATTTGAGGCATAAATATTTTCCCATTTAAGTGAAATCATGTAAAAATAGTTTTTAAAGAAGCTTTAGAAATAAAACATTTTTGTGCGGTTTAAGGAAAATAGTAAAGAGATTTTAAAGCAGAAGGGAATGTTTGTTTTCATAAAAACATAAATGAACCTAGATAGTTTTTCATGATAAAATGTTTTATTTTACAAAAATAATTATGGATTAAAATAGAATATATAGTTCACTTGAAAATGGGTAAGAATTCGAGAAGTTCCCTTGAACCAAACTTGTTTAACAGGAAGAATTAAGAAGGGAAATATTTTAATACATATAATCACCATAAATGAAATATGAAATTATCTGAATATATAATTTTTAATATAAAAACATAATATATAATATTTATACAAAAATAAATAATCGTTACATTTGGGTAAGAATAGTGAAGGAATAACCTGAAAGAAAAATGGAGGTTCCGGTGGAATCCCTTTCCACTTTGCAATCTATCGAATCATATTCACAAAAATTAATAATCATCAAATGATACATTGAATACCATTAAAATAAATCTATTCATTATATGATAAATCAATGGGCAGTATACATACATAGTAAACAAGAAATAACAGTTAATAAGGAATATCTCAAAAAATGGTAATGAGATGAGGAAACCCTTACCATATGTCCGAATATATTATGTTCTTGAAATTAATGTCCTAGATAATAAAATGAAATACATTAATTAATTTATTCATAACCATATCTACATATATTTTATTAATTATAGTTTTTTTAAGTTCATTTATATCCTTATTTATAAGTTATAAGATTGAATTTTGTCGTTTCAGAGAGTTTGTTTCCTTAGTTTTCATAATCAGTTTGGTTGTTTATAAGTAACGAAGTTCATGTGGAATGGATATAATTCTAGAGAATTGATTTTTTATGATACTAATGAATATCAGGTGATTAAATGTTCATACTTCATTTGGTTATACGGTATGAGGATGAGTTATTAGATGAAACTTTAATGAAGATCATTTTGGCGATATTTCAATTATTACAAACTAGTTTTGTCATATGAATTAATATTAGGTATATATACTAGTTATAGAATATTAAATAGGTTATAATAAATATATTATAGTTTGGTTAAACCATAAAAATGGTTTCATGACCATAATTTAAGGTGAAATTTAAGAATGAAGGTTTTTCATCCATAAAGGGTGTAAATTGACACCTCCCAGACGATGATTTCATTTTAAAAATAAAATAGAGAGAGTAAGGAGATTGATGATTGATGTTAAATTAACATGATATAATTACATTATATAGATGATAATGGATTTATCAAGATTTATCATGATCATTTTGACAGATTATGTGAGGATATAATAATAAAATAAGGAACTTAAAAGAAATTAAAAGGAAAAAGGAAGAGGATTTTACCTCTTGAGTAGTCCTCCTTGAGAACCTCCTTAAGGGAAGGGGTTTTGGTCTTTTGGAAAGACCAATAGCTCCTGGATTCAGGGAGGGAATGGGGAATAGTATTTGGGTAGAACATTGAGAAGCTTCAAGACTTATAGGAGTGAAGAGAAGAGGGAGTGAGGGGTGGTTTTTATAGTGGAGGAGGGGAGGGGTTTTCCATTATTTTAATCATTATTTTATTATTTTGGCCCAAGACTATGAATAATCTTGATTATTGTGACTAAAAACAGTAATAAGTGCATGTGAGTTTGAAACAATGTCCATTTACATCAACTGTAACTCAAGCATGATGCATAAATTCATTTATTTAGCATATTTCGTAAAATATTGAATTTCACTATGCACCAAAAAATTCAAATATATCAGAAAAATCTCAAAAATTCACCCTAACCATTTTTTGATGTGTAGAATTTAAAATGGACTAAATTTTAGCAATATAATTTTCTAAATATTTTAAATTTAATTTTTAAATAAAATCATTATTTACCTAAAAAATAAATATTTTAAATTTAAAACTGATTTTGTAATACTTTCAAAAATTAACTGAGGTCTCATAAAATTATCCTAAAATCATAGGATAAAAAAATATTTATTTTATAATAACTTTTATGAAAATTAATTTAATTTTAAATAAATTTATTAATTTAAAATTTTAATTAAATATTTATTACCCACAAGAATACCAACACTTAATTATTAATTTTTAAAACATTCACTCTCATTTATAAGGTGCATAAATTTTATTTATACTTTCATGGGTGAGTTTACTATTCATAAGGGTCAAGTTACTATTCATAAGGGTAACATTACTATTCATAAGGGTATATTACTATTTATAAGGGTACATTTCTATACATAAGGGTCAAGTTACTATTCACCAAAAAAGTTAGTTGATCATATCAGAATCTAAATATCTTACTGAACACAATCGTGTATGTCTTTTTTTTTGAAATTCAAATCACAGAAGCAAAAAAATTATGATTATTGGCTAGGTTATTACAAAGTGTTGTTTCGTAGAGACTCAGTGTTTCATGCATTCTGAATTAAATTTATTTGTAAATTTTTTGGGATGTTACATTCTACCCCCTTAAAAAAGTTTTATCCTCAAAATTACCATAATATTACATTATAAAATGATTAGGGTAGTTCTTCATCATAAGTTCCCCAGGATCCCATGTTTCTTCTTCAATTTTATGATTTTTCCAAATTACCTTTACTAGTTGAGTCGTCTAATTCCTCAACACCTATTCTTTAATGTCTAGAATCCGGATAGGCTCTTCATAGTAAGATAAGTTAGGTCCCAATTATATACCTTCAGAAGTGAGGACATGTGTTGGGTTTGACATGTACTTTCTCAAAAATGAGACATAAAACACATTGTGTACTTTAGATAGGATAAATGAAATTTCCAATTGATAAGTCACAACTTTAATTATATCTAGAATTTCAAAAGGGCCAATATACCTAGGTCTCATTTTACCTTCATTTCCAAATCTTTTAACATCCTTCTATGGAGACACTTTCAAGAAAACATGATCTCCCTATTGAAGTTCCAAACCATTCCTTCGATTATTAGTGTATCTCTTTTACATAATTTGAGCTTATTTGATACGGGTTTGCATAGTATTTACCTTTATTATTGTTTCCTCTACAAGCTCTATGCCTACAAGCTTCATTTCACCAATTTCATCCCAACAAGTTGGTGTACGACATATCTTTCCATACAATGCTTCATATGATGCTGTTTGAATGCTTGAATGGAAACTATTATTATAGGAAAACTCTACTAAAGGTAAATAATGATCCCACATACCTTTAAAATCAAGTGAGCATGATCTCAATATGTCTTCTAAAGTTTGGTTCATCCTTTCAGATTGCCTGTTAGTTTGAGGGTGATAAGCAGTACTCAATCGAAGCTCAGTATCCAAATATTTATGAATACATTTTCATAATTTCAATGTAAATCACGGATCATGATTAGATACAATTAATAAAGGTTCTCAATAAATTCTTACAACTTCATTAATATAGATCCGAGAAAGGCACTCCAGTGGAAAATCTTCCCTTATAGTGAGGAAATAAGGAGATTTGGTAAGTCGATCAACAATCACCCATATTGCATAATTCTTCCTTGTAGTGTTTGGTAATCCAGTGACAAAATACAGTGATTTCATCCAATTTCCATGTAGAAATAGGCTTAGGTTGCATGAATCCTCTAGGATGTTGTCTTTCAACCTTCACCTGTTGATAGACTAAACGTCTTGATACATTTTCACCAATTTCCCATTTTGTGTTTTCCCCAAAAAATGTTCCTTCAAATCTATATACATCTTAGTGCTACCAGGGTGTATAGAAAAATTTTAACTATGGGCATCATCCAATAACTCTCTTCAATTATATCATAGAACACTTGTCAAAAAATCATTAATCAGTTCCAAGGTAGTCAACACTTATCCAAATCAATCATTTCTTAATCATTATCTTAACATCAGGAATATATTTAAGGTCATTTTTTCTTTAATCATTCATTTTATTTTTTTAAATTTCCATAGAATATCCTTTCTTTGTACCATTCAACTTATGGTATCAAATCATTAATGAAAAAGTACTGCATTACAATCCTCATATATTCCACAATTCTTATAACGAGTACATTGCTGATAAAATATTCAGATGACATGATTCTTGAATAGGCATATTATTCATTCCACTTCGTCTGCAATAGTATCATAACCTGATCATTATCTAGTAACATAATTTAGGGTATATTCCTTTAATGATTGGGACATTTATTCACTTAGTTTCCCATCTCCTTATAGCTGAAGTATTGTAAATTGGAAACCTTTTTATTACCCTTGAAATCACGAACTTGGTGTCCTTTTTCTCCAAACTTATAAAAAAATCTCATTCCCTTCAAGAGTTTACTAGGGTGATTCTTTCCACAGTTATTACATTTAGGAAAACCCTTCTTTCTCTTCTTCTCTTTATCTATATTTTTCTCTGCCATACTCTTCTTCTCTTACTTCACTTCAAATACATAGGACTCATAGAATTATTTATACATCTTGTTAACACGTGATACAATTTCCTCATATGATGAGGATACTTGGGAGACTATCTACCTTAAAAATTATGGCTTAACACTATGATATATATGATCCTTCTTACTCTTTATAGCATGTGTAATGGTGAAGTTCTCAGTTCTTATCCTAGGTTCTATTTTTAATCAATTCCATATACTATATTATCTCATAACATTATAAAATTTCTATAACTATTATACATGATATATCACACAACATAAATTTATGCACTGTAAATTTTATAACCATATACTTTGGTAACTTTGGGGGTATAAATACTTCATAATGGTGGGTAAATGAAATGTGAATTTTCTTAAGAATATCCTTTAGGAGTTTCAAACTAGGTGAACAGTAAGGCCCGTTGTCGTATACTAAGTTAACCTGATTCAATCCTATAACACCTTGTTGGAGTTGTTACTCCTAGGTACATCTGTTCCAGAACCACATCCACTTGTAGTATCCAAACATGGATTTATTTTCTATGAAGATCCACATAATAAATTCCTTACCAAAATTCTTGGATGTTCTTGTATGCTTATCCTCAAAGTCTATCATAGGGTTTTGTTTACTAATATATATTTTCTAAATTTAGTTTCCAAGGATTATTCTAAACTTCCTTTAACACCAACTACAATGCCCCAAACCTAGTTACCCAGATCCAGTGAATTATTTCATCAGAATGATTATAAGGAATCAAATCCCGAAGGACCAAATAGTTTAGTAGTTTTGGAAAACAAGATAAATACATAAGTTCAACATTATAACATGAAATGAAATACATTATATAAATTCCAGTGTAAACATTCAAAACTCATAGTTTATCCCTACAATTCATTCATAATATAATTCCTCGAAACCTGGAAAAAATAAATCATAATAAAGGGGTGAGATCAGATGCTCAACAAGGGTAAGAAATACAGTGTAAGATATTGTAAACATAAACATTATTTATGGTTAATAACTAAAAACACATGCCTTTAAAAAATAAACTTGAGTATAACATGGATGGAATAAGAGATGAATAAATAATTCCATAACAAAACATAACCATGAGTATTATACTAGTCAAATAAAAATATGGAATATCAATTACTAGTTTCATAATGAGGGAATTCATAATGCCGAACATCATAATCATTCTGTCATGGACTCGTTCCAAGACCATACATAAACAGGTAAAAACCCAAACTAGTTTGTTTCATGAGACCTATCGATGCATCGAGGGGCTATAGGAGGACTTACCCATCACTTAATAAGTCCAATTAATTCCTATATGAAATTGATGAACATAATCAACATATAAATTCATATTGAAACTAACTCATGAAATGTAAATAACTTTCTCCAATCATTAAACATAAACGCTAACCATTCAAAGTAATATGGTGAATGGTATAAAGATAACACATCCATAGTCAAACTAATCAGAAACCATTTAACAAAATATTTTAGACGATATAATAAGAGATAAACCTAAATTAAGTACAAGATTCAACAATGGATGTTGACATAGATGAAGATACTTTTAAATGATACCATTGAAAAATTCTCGAGGAAATAATCCTTAAACATTAAAAAGTGTCCCATACTACCTTGAAACATTCAAATCATAATACCTTATAATATCATGAGAGTAAGGAGACTCTTTATATGATATACAAAAGATAATTTCATACACCACATGCAAGTAATAAGTGGTGAACAAGACATATATCTCATAAAAGTTAAAGTGAGATGAGAAAAATCCTTTTTAATTTGGAAAGATGAGTTATTTTGGAAAATCATTTGTATTTGTCAAGAAATAAGATTTTAAACTTGTATATCATATAAAATAAAAGTTAAGGACATTAAAATTATATTTTAGGTATAAAATTTTTCCCACTTAATTGAAATCATGTAAAAAAGTGTTTTTAAAGAATCTTTATAAAGAAGACATTTTAGTGAGCTTTAAGGAAAATGGTAAAGATATTAAAGCGGAAGGGCATGTTTGTTTTCATAATACTAGAAAAAAACGAAGATATTTTTTCATGAAAAAATGTGTGATTTTTAAAGAATAATTATGGCTTAATATAGAATATAGAGTTTTCTTGAAAATCGGTAAGAATTCGAGTTCCCAAGAATCAGGCTTGTTTAACGGGAAGAATTAAGAAGGGAAATATTTTAAAACATATAATCACCATAAAAGAAATATGAAATGATATGGATATATTATTTTTGAATATAAAAACATAATATATAATATGTACACAAAATTAAATTAGCATTATATTTTGGTAATAATAGTGAAGGAATAACACGAAGGAAAAATGAAGGTTCGGGTGGAATCCCTTACCACTTTGTAATCAATCAAATCATATGACCCAAAATTAATAATCATAAAATTATACATTAAAAACCATAAAAATAAATATATTCATGATATGATACATAATTTGGAAGTTTATATACTCAATACAAAAAAATTAGTGGTGAATAAGGAATATCTCAAAAAATGGTAGTGAGATGAGGAAACCCTTATCTTATGTTCGAATGTATTATGATCTTGACATTAATTTCATGGATAATAAAATTAAATACATTAATTAATGGATTCAAAAACTTATATAAATATATTTTATTCATTATAGTTTTTTAAGTTCATTTATGTTCTTATTGACAAGTTATAAGATTGAATTCTGTCGTTCTAGAGTGTTTGTTTCCTTGGTTTTCATAATCGGTTCACTTGTTTATAAGTAATGAAGTTCATGTGGAATGGATGTAATTCTCCAGAATTGATTTTTTATGATACTTATGAACATTAATGACATTAAATTCTCATATAATTTATTTTTTAGATGGTATTAGGATGAGTTATTAGATGAAACATTAATGAAGATCATTTTGGCGATATTTTGATTATTACGAACTAGTTTTGTCATATGAATTGATATTATGTATATACTAGTTCCCAAAAATTATATTATTTATAATAAATATATTATATTTTAGTTAAAACATAAAATTGGTTTCATGACCATACTTAAAGGAGAAATTGTAGAATGATGGTTTGTCGTCCATGAAGGTTGTAAAGCGGCACCTCCCAGACGATGATTTGGTTTTTAAAATAAAAGAGAGAGAGTAAGGAGATTGATGATTGATGTTACATTAACATGATATAATTACATTATATATAAAATAATGGATTTATAATTATCATTTGTATAGATTATTTGAGGATATAATAATAAAATAAGGAACTTAAAAGAAATTAAAAGGAAAAAGGAAGAGGATTTTACCTCTTGAGTAGTCCTCCTTGAGAACCTCCTTAAGGGAAGGGGTTTTGGTATTTTGGAAATACCAAGAGATCCTGAACATGAGGAGGGAATAGGAAATATTAGTTGTGTAGAACATTAATAAGTTTCAATATTTATAGGAGTGATTAGAAGAGGAAGTGAGGGGTGTTTTTTATAGTGGAGGATAAGAGGGTTTTCCATTATTTTAATCATTATTTTATTATTTTGGCTCAAGACTATGAATAGTCTTGATTATTATGACTAAAAATATTAATAAGTGAATTTTAGTTAGAACCAATGGCCATTTGCATCATCCATGACTCAATCATGATGCATAAATTCATTTATTTAGCATATTTTGTAAATTATCGAATTTCACTATTCACCAAAAATTCATGTATTTCAGAAAAATCTCAAAAATTCATCCTATTTTTTTTTATGTTTAGAAATAAAATATGGAATCCATTTTATCAAAATAATTTTACAAATATGTGAAATTTAATTTTTAAATTAAATCATTGTTTTCTTGAAAAATACATATTTTAAATTTAAAATTGATTTTATAATACTTTCAAAAATTAACCGAGGTCACGTAACATTATCCTAAAATCACAGGACAAAAAAATATTTATTTAGAAATAAATTTATTGAAAATTAATTTTATTTTAAATAAATTTATTAATTTAAAAATTTAAATTAATATTTATTACTCACAAAAATACCAACACTTAATTATTAATTTTTAAAACATTCACTCTCATTTATAAGTTGCCTAAATTTTATTTAAACTTTTATGGGTGAGGTTACTATTAATAAGGGTCAAGTTTCTATTTATAAGGGTATAATTAATATTCATAAGGGTATATTAATATTCATAAGAGTTAAGTTACTATTCACAAAAAAAGTAAGTTGATTCTATCAGACTCTAAATATCTTACTGAACACAACCGTGTATGTTAGTTTTTCAAAATTCAAATCATAGAAGTGAAAAAACTTTGTTTATTGGCTAGGTTGTAACAAAGTGTTGTTTTTTAGAGACTCAGTGTTTCATGCATTCTATATTAAAAGATTAATTGTTTAATTAATGAATAATATTTGATATTTATTAAGAATTAAAAATTACTTGTAACAATATAGGTTTTTTATTAATTTTAAATCATTTAATAAGATATCATTTATTATAAAATAACATTAATGTTAATTTGGACATTATTTAATTAATTTGAATTTAAAAAATATTAGGACAATGATGTAATTTGAATATATTAAGTTCAAACCTGTTTTAAATGATATATTCTTCTAAAAAATTAATTGAAGATAATAATTTATCCAATCTACTTTACTCTTAATATTTTTAGTATCATTATTTTAGTTAATTATTAACAAAATAATTATTTTGTTTGAATTTATTAAGAATTTTAAGTGCCTAATTCATATCTAAAATTTAAAGATAAATTATTATGATGATAAAAAAACATTTATAGTTCAAAATAATATGTATAACCTAACCAATATGGTTTTTTACCTATCCCAAATCATTATAGATATTAAAATAAAGGAGGGTTCCTTTTTTCTCTTTTTCTTTAATTAAATTATTATATAGGTTACATTCATGGAATAGTATCCCAATAACACATAAAAATAAATAAGGTGATAAGGGTGTAAATATATCTATCCAATGTGTTTTGAACAAATTTTTTGGTCATTTTACATCTTATATTATAAGTTTAACTACAATGTAAAGTCGTTTTTACCTTAATCATTGTAATTAATTTTAGCTATTTTCACTAATAATTATGGTCAAAAACTAAGTTTAACTTATTAGATAATATAAATTGTTACTATTCCAAATATAGAATCAATTTTTACAAATTCAATTCATATAAGTGGTATAATTTTATTTAAAATTAATTCTGCAGACGTGATGAGAAATCAGGTTTTTAAAGTGAAAATATCAAAAGTTCACAATGTTCTTATATCAAAATTCAATATGAGAAATATTCCAATGATCTATATTGGATTAATATATTTATAATTTAAATATCATGACTTTAAATCCAATTAAAAATATAATTTAACATTATAAATTATTTAGATGAAAAGACAATTTTCAATTAAAATCAAATATTTTTTTTACTATTCATCAAAAAATGAAACATTTCAGAAAAATACCAAAAATTAACCCTAATATAATTTTGGTATTCTGATTTAAGAAATGAATTTTATTTTTCATATGAATTTTCTAAAATTGGTAAAATTTAATTTTAAATTATGTTCACCAAGCACGATTAAACCATCTTTTAGAAAAAACTTTTTTTTAGAAAACATTACTTTTATTTTTAAATAATAATTATTTTATTAATAATAAATATATAATTAATAAAAATGTGTAAAATATATATTTTCATAATTTATTTAATCCTATTAATACTCTATATTCCAATGGATAAGCAATAATTATCATACCAAATAATAATAATAATCGTATATTTTCATTCGATAAAACTCAGCCTTGCGTGTGACACAATATATCGAAGAAAATATTATCTTTTTTAATAATAATATAACTTGTTATTTCATGTAACATAAACTATCAAATATAATGTTATTATTTTAAAATTTTCAAGGTGTTACATTCTCCCCCTTTAACAAATTGCATCCTCACAATTTGAACTTTATCTTGATAATCAAAGATTGGACTTTTGAAAATACTTTTGTTTCAAGATCCTTTTCAAAGAGTTGAGGAATTCTATTACCTTATAGACTAAGATAATATGGAAATATACTTAATTTATGAGTATAATTTCTTTATTTAATCAATTTCCACCACAAACTCATATTTTGTTCTAAATGATGAGTAATCAAGATTAATTATTCATTCTTGTAGCACTAAAATCAACTTTTAAAGACCACATAACCATAATAGGAATAATAAATCTATTTCACCAGTCTTTAGACATTAACCAAATCCTAAATGGTTAGAACGTGGAAAGTTAATTCCCAAAATGAATAAACCTTCATATGATAGAATAATATTCAAAAATTCAATAGTAATACCCAAATTTGAAACTAAATCATTCCATAACCCTATATCACATATAACCTAAATAACATCAAAATTAAAGAGTGTTTTAAACTCAAAGGCTATTTCATGCCTTTTAAATTTCAAGCCCAAAAATATAGAAATCTTCTTTTGAAGTAAAATTAATCACTTAGTCACTAAATCACTTGTCAATAATTTGGTTATCAATATGATAAAACTCATGTTCTCAATATCCAAGATCAAATAAACCATAATGTTTATCAATACCTTAAATCTAATTTCCAGAAAATTTAAATTCATAATTCATGTAAAATTAAATTCTTTTACCTAACAAAACATCTCCTAAAATTCATTACATAAAACCTCAAAGGGGGGTCTAAGACTTTGAACTTATGATAATACTTAAGCTTATAGACCTATGATGGTATCTATGACTCTTAAGATAAACTCATGTGAAAACATCCTAATATCCAAAGCTATATAAAAATTTCCGTTGATACCAAATATAACAGCCCAAAACCCACACTTCTAGAATTCAAATTTCTAGATTTGATGCTGATTATTTTGACCCAATTTTTTAATCTAAACCTTGAAAAATCAAAAGGAAAAATTGGATCTGTTACGACCCATCCCCCGGGGCTTGTGCCGTGACAACCCCAAGCCAGCATCCTGAAGGCCTGGGGCTAGCGACTGGTGCCGAAGGCATCAAATTGAAAGTGAGAGGCATTTTCTTGGGTACATGTACACACACACAAACACACATCCAACCACATCCCAATACAACAAAAGGGGGAAAAAGAAAACCACTAAAACAAAGCTAAGTGAAAGTACATTTAAAAGTAAGTGGGATAGAATACAAACCCAACAGAGAACTCAAAACAAAAAAACACAAAAGGAAACTCTGATGGCCATCCACAGAAAACCCAAAATGATCGTGAAAGTAGTGAAGCTACTAGAAGATGAAGTAGTATGTTCTATCCACCCAGTCCTACTGGGCCCCGCCTAGTCCCGGGGAACCAAGTCCACTATCGTAGCATCCATCAGTCCTGTCTCCTTGAGAACCTCTATAGAAACATTGATTTTCTGCACCATACACAACACGTGCGGGTGAAGCCCATGTAGGGGTGAGTAACATAGTACTTGGTAGGGACCCCCCCCAAAAAGGAAAGACCACATAGCAATTCCTCAAGGTAAAGCACGAAACACAAGACAACTCACACGAGGTATATTCTAGGGAAGTAACAGTAGCATCATGAGTCACATCGTCGAACACCTCAGATGCTTGAGAAATCCTCCTCTAGTGAGTATAGTGGGCCTTCCAAGTCACGAAGAGGTGCTTCCCACTAACCTTGGACTGCTTAAGTAATCCTCCCCATCATGTACCGTAGGCCTGAAAAGTCATAGAGAGGTGCTTCCCACTAGTCGTGGCCAACTGAGGTACTCCTCCTAATCGTGTACCGGGGGCCTGCAAATTCACAAATAAGTGCTTCCCACCGTGACTTCAGCTCCTAGAGAACTCCTCTAGCGATTATAGTGGGCCTTCCAAGTCATGAAGAGGTGCTTCCCAATAACCTTGGATTGCTTAGGTAATCCTCCCCATCACGTACTGTGGGCCTACAAAGTTACAGAGAGGTGCTTCCCACAAGTCATGGCCAACTGAGGTGCTCCTCCTAATCGCATACCATGGGCCTTCAAAGTCATAGAGAGGTGCTTCCCACTGTGCCAAAAGTCAGCAGTCTTTAGGTCTTAGCCACTCGTAAGGTTCTGTACATAGCACTCTTGGTAGAAATGCTCCTCAAGGCCTTTGTAGCATCTCAAATTCCACAAAATTAACTATAGAGAATGCCAAAATATCCTCCTCATCGAGAGAGTTCCAACGCCGCAAATGGATTGTCAATCGGATGCGCGGTTTGCAAGATATGAGAGTTTTAATAACTGGGGGACTGGTTGCGACGAGGCCCGGTCTGGCCCGGTCAGACCGACCCAACAAACCTAGCCCGGGGGTCCCACATAACCCAGTTCATTTAGATAGACTTGAGCCGACCTTGTGAGGGTCGGGGTCAGTCTAGTACGGCTTGACCAGTGGTCCAGGACCTATAGGCCTCACTAGACCTGGCCCAGTTGGCTGAGGGTCTAGCCCGCCAGGTCGCCCAGTGACCTGGTCTAGTTTGGCCTGGACCGAAGGGGGTGCGGGTCTAGCTCGCTAGGTGTGGGTATGACCTATCAGTGCGGGTCCGTCCCACTTGGCAGCGGGACCAGCCCAACCCACTGGGGGCTCGGCCCGCTAGCTGGGGACCAGCCGTGCGGTGCGACCAATGGTGCCAACCAATCAGGACACGACCTGACTACCACGTCCGGCTCCCCCCTTGGACCTGTAGTCACAATGCCCTTCCACCAGCCCTGATCGATGAACTGCTACTTCACTAGCCATACAGATGGCCCGGACATAGGCCGTCCCTCCACGCGGTGCCCCACTTGGCACTGCGTCCTCCAGCGCGCCGCCACGACTAACGAGCCACGGATTATCGGTTAACACGACCCGACTCCACCACGTGGCCGGAAAGGCCAGCCACCACCTCTGCTAGTGCCGGTGCACTGTAAAGGCATTTAGTAGGCCACCAGATGCGCTCCGGTGGTCCGTTCTTTGAGCTGTCTGCATTTGTGGCCTTTGGGGAGTTCCCTCTTCACCGCGAGGATCCCAAACCTGCCTTGCCGTCATTTTGAGGTTATGAACACCAAGAACGCACATGCGGAGGCGCTGGGGACTTTTTCATGTTAGCGTTGGGCCTCTGCGTTAGAGGTTTAAAGTCGGGGGAGGTTCGGGGGAGTTTCTGTTCAATAATTCCATGCCAAGATTTAGACCCGAAATAAAAATAACCCCAAGAATAAAACACCATTCCGTATAATGCACGAATCGTAGATCAACCTATTAGTGGGTTGATCCGTGTTTGTTGTTTTTAGAAAAGGATGGGGGAGAACATCAAATAAAAAACCCTAGATCTTATTATGTCTGATGTTATGATGTTTGTCTTCGAGGGATTAAGACGTCGACGTCGCTTCCGGGCTCTGATATTTGAAAGGGGTTGAAGATGATGAAGTTCCGCCGGTGTTCGTCATTCTTTGCTGGGGTGGAATTTTGTAAGAGGTTTTCTAGAGAATCATCCAAAATTTTAATCCTTATTTCCCAGCACGTTAAACTATAAATAGAATCACATCACAACGTTTCCATTGTGATGCGACATCACGTTGCTACACAATTTTATTTAAGAAACAGTGTCACTGTTACACATCATTAAAGCATCATTATGCTGTGAGTTAATGAGCCATTAATGAGCCTAATTAATGTGCATCGTCGCTGCCCCATTTCATCCCCACAATGTCACCGTCTTCCACTCAAATGTGAGAAAGAAAAATAAAATAATTATTTTAAATTATTTATTATTTTTCTCAAAAAGTCTAAAAAATAACTTTTCCGCTCAGCCCTTGCCTGCCGACGTTAAGTCATTTCTAGGAGAATCCCAACGGTCTGAATTAAACGGTGCCCTCATATTTTTAATCTGAGCACTGGTTCAAAAGATATAAAACCCCGCTCACATGTTTACTAAACATACTTTAAAAAAAGTTAAAAAAAATAACTTTCACCCTCGAACCGCACTGGTCAAGTTTAGGCTCCACCTATGCCCTCCAAAGTTCAACGGTACTCTTGTATTTTCAATCCAAGTTACCATTTAAGAGTAATAAGGATTTGAAAATAAAATAATTGTTACTTAATTATTTTATTCATGGTAAAAAACTAACTTCCACTATTTTCCCGTGCCAGCCGATATTAGGGTCTGCCTAAGGAAAGCATACCACCATGAGTTCAGTGGTTCTCTCATATTTTAAATCCGAGTCACCATTCGTGAGTTATAAGCATTTGAAAAATAAAATAATTTTATTTAATTATTTTATTTATGGTTATTCCATATTCAGGTTTTTCTACTGGAGGCCTGCGTTGACTAAACTTAAGCCATGCCTAGGGTAAAACCGCCATCCTGAACACAACAGTGCCCTCAGATTTCATATTTGAGCACCCATTTAGGAGTTATTACACTTTTTCAAGAAAACCTTCCATACGTGCTATTTAAAGATTAACATTTTTTGATGGATCATTCTGGGCACTCCAGGCCACAGAATCACATATCGTCGAATTTTGTGGTTGTGAAATAATTCCATATAATTTTTTTTGGAATAGAAATTTTGGGACATTACATTCTCCTAATCTTAGGGATTTACGTCCCCAAAATTCAAAACAAAGGAAAAACAAACAAAGAGGGTACTAAGCATGAATATAGGCCTCCAGCTCCCATGTTCTCTCCTAGAGATTCCCATGCTGCCACCATATGCGTACTAGAGGAATCGAATGCCCCCATAGGACCCGCTCATGTCAATCCTCTATCTCTACCTGGAACTCCACAAACGTCTCCCCTTCGCCAATGTCTAGCTATCCCCAGTTGGTGAAGTGTTATAGATCATGAACGTACCTCCTCAGCTGCAACACATGGAAAACATCATGCACCCGGTGCATCTGTGGGGTAAGAGATATGCGATACACCACCTCGCCAACTCTGCTCAAGAGCTGAAAAGGTCTGATGAAACTTAGAGATAGCTTGCCGCCCTGGACAAATCTCTGCAATCCTCATTGGGGTGAGACCCAAAAGAATGCATTATCCCCCTTCTTGATCTCCAAGGGTCTCCGTCTTCTAGATGTATAGGAGTTTCATGCCCTCTACCGATCCCTGATCCTGGATGGGTAGGAAGTGAGATGACTTGGTGGGTCGGTCAACGATCACCCAGATAGATTCGTGACCTCTAGATGTATGTGGTAACCCCATTATGAAGTCCATCGAGATACTATAGCATTTTCACTCTGGTATCTCGAGTGGATGAGTTAATCCTGTTGGAACCTGGTGCTCTACCTTCACTTGCTGACAAGTGAGACATCGTAAAATGAACTCGACCACTGCTTTCTTCATCCCTGGCCACTAGTACTGATGCTGGAGGTCTTGATACATCTTTTCCACATTGGGATGTACCACCAGATGTGAAGTATGGAAGTCCCTCAACACCTCCTCCCATAACGTCACCGGCACTACGGTGCGTCCTCCGAAAAGGATAACGTGCTCCCCATTTATCAAAAATTCATCAGGATATTTTCTTGAGGACAACTAAGCACGTCGGGCCTCATAGTAAACATCCACAGAACGTGACTCCCTGACTCGTTGCAAGAGTGTGTATGTGTGTGTGTGTGTGGGGGGGTAATCAATGACTAAAGGTAAGATCCTCCATTAACATCCACAAAGGATATCCGCATCGCGACTAGCTGCTCTATTGCCTCACTCAGCAGCTGTAAACCAGACATCATGTTTCATGTGTCTGCCACCACGTTCCCCTTCCCAGGAGTATAGATTATCTCAAAGTCATAGTCTTGAAGGAACTCTAACCATCACCACTGTCTCAACTGATGAAAAGCATACATGAACCTTTCCATCCATGCAAAGGGATACCCCTTTTAACTGATTGATGTGCCCACCTACCCTTTGGTAGTGGGTAAATGTTCTCCACGACCACTTGATTAAAGTGATGGTAATCCACACTTAACCTCAAACATTGGGTCTTACAAAGACCTTCCTTTAGAAGTACCCCACCTATGCCCCTTGTTATAGAACTCTACGAAAGCCCTCCAATATACTGATGCTGATATCAGGTCCATCTCGAGGTGTAGAATGATACAAAAGTCCCTTCCCCTATGGGGAGGTAACCCTAGAAACATCTTTTGAAGGGACGTTCCCACACTCCACCTCTACTGTTGGGAACTGAAAACTCAAAACATCTATTGCCACGTGGATTAGGCCAATCGACTCAAAAGTGATCGGATGCACCCTCCTATGAATGAGTTTATCCCATGCTACCTCAGTTTCCTTTTTTTTCTCTGACCAAGGAAAACCCCATTCCAATGCTACAGATATACCACATCCTTTTTGCCTGAAATAGTCAATCTGAGCACGAAAAGTGGATGACCAGTCCATACCCAAACTAACATTATAAGGCCTCAATGCTGCCACTATAAGGACCCGACCTTAAACGTTACATAATATTGAATTAAATGAATAATTCACATTGAGGATCTTTTCAGGTTTAGAGTTTTAGAGAATTAGGACATAACTATTACATCTCAAAATATTACAAAGTAGACACTTCTACCCAGAATCCATTTTTTATAAAATAAAAAACTCTTAAAAAAAGTCATGTCTAATTTCATGTTAAAGAGATCATGGATTTTCCTTGATCCCATCCTTGACCCTATTCACCTTTAAGTCCTGTGAAAAACATTTCAAAAATTGGGATGAGCATAAAAGGATCAGTAAGGGTTATAAAATAGTGAATGAAAACATTTTTTCATAAATACATACAAAACATGAACTCTTTTACTTACCTCATGAAATCATAATATTTATGAAAGACACATAGAAATCATAAATCATAATGGTAACTTACGGCATCCATACCATACTTACATTGTAGCTATCACAGCTACATAGGGAGTTACTTTGGAATACCCATCACAGTATATTCCATAAATCTCTTAGGATAAACATTCAAGTTTACCTCCATCACGTTACCCAATGCATTGGAGAGCTATCTCGGGGTCACCCACCCTAGGTTTATCACGGAACCACCCGTATTCGTAAATAATGCCCAAGAACCATAACATGATTATAATACATAACATAAGCATAAAGGAAAGATAACATTTCCACATTGCAATAACAAAATATCACTTCAAGACATTGAAATAATAAATCCATTCTAAAAATCATTTTTAATACCAAAATACATAAATTGAGTATATGGTATTTATTTTTCCTTTTAAAAACATTCTGGCTTGTTAAGGAAGCCAAAGATCAAATAATACTCGCGGCGGCGGAAAAGTCATTGTCACCGCTTACATTAAAAAAACATTCCTTTTTGTCATTTAGTAAAATGCTTCATATAAAAATATTCCCTTTGAATAAAATGAAAATTCAAAGGGGTTTATTCACCGTATAAAATAAAGTCACGTATAAGAAATGCCTCAATGAAAGGAGATTGAGACGAAGTCCCTTACCTCATGTCCAACTTGACTCGATCTTTCTTTAATATCTTGAATAATAAACTAAAGTTAATTTCTACTTGCTTAAGAACATTTTTCATGTTTATTATTCCTTTTATATCACTTATTACAATGTTATAAACATTATGTAATCATTTAAGTTAATAATGTTCATTTTGTCGATATTTGGTACTTGAGTCAAAAATGGACTTCTTATAATTACATGTTGTTAATGTGGTCAAAGGTTCATTATATCCAGAATGATATAATTATTTGGATATCATATATATCCATCATATACATGTATTTATAATATTACATAACATTTGGAGGTAAGAAATGAAATGCACCGTTCATGGAGACGGTAAGCCGTACGTACGCATGAACGCTACTTTCATTTCTATTTCATATTTTAATGGAATTAAAACATAATGATAAATAGGTATATTATAATTCCATTATAATATCATATATAATATCATTAACTCTATCCTTTATATATCCCACATAAGGCATTAATGAGTCACATCACTTTGAGGGGGCGGTAGTCTGCACTTCCTCAAATGAGATTATCGTATTTACCCACTATGGAAACCATAAAGGTTTGATGTAAATGGGAAGTACAGAAGCATATAGAAATAATAAAAATAATATATATCATATATAAATACAGTTCCATCATAATGGCCACCATGAGAGGCGGTAAGATGTAATTGAACAATCATCATTTCGTGAGGCATTAGTTTTCCATCCACAAAAACATTACGTTCTACATCCATTAGATGAAGGTGTGTGTAAGTGTAGTTATAATACTTCTCATAAAAACATCCTAGTATATTGAGGATACTGGTGTTGTTACAAAATAAAGGAAATAAAAAGAGATTAATGGTTGGAGAAGTAAAATAAAAGAAAACAATTTAAGAGAAACCATTACCTTTAATTTGGGTAACTCTCTTTGGTTTGAACCAAAGGACTTCTTGAAATGACTTATGCCTAAGTTAAGGCTTCTAGGAGGAGGAGAGGGATGTAGGGAACTTAATTTGGTAGAGTTTGGATGATCCAAATGGCTTGAGAGCTGTGAGGAATTGGATAGAAATGGTCTCCTTTTATAAGGGAGAGGAGGGGCTCTTTTGGAAAGTGTGAAAACATTATTTTATTATATAATGATATTTGGTTTCTAATGGTCCAAAAATAATTATGGTCGAAGATAAGATGACTCATATTTGAAATAAAATCATCTAATCATAATTGGACATGTTTTGGATAATATTTTAATCATTATAATCTTATTTATTTTAATCATTTAATAATGAGGTAAATACTGCATCATTATTGTGTCATAAATAATTTAATTTATTCGATGTCTAAAAATTATAAAAAAATACTATCGTGTAGGAAATATTTTTATCTTTCCAATGAATATTTATAGTCGAAAATAGGACTTATATAACACCATATAAAAATTAATTACTAAAATATTTTTGTTTATGTCTATTTTGCCTTTACATTAAATTAATTAGTCTAAATTGTCATTATCACTCCCAAGTGGCTTAAAGGGGTCCCAAAATCGGCCCAAAGATGCCCATGGTCGGCCATGATTCAACCAATAAGGTTTGGAAAAGTGTTAAGGTAATTTTGAATTATTATAATATTCTTTTAACCTTGAATTACCTTATTTACCTTTAACCGCGGTAAATAAAAGTCAAAAGTTACTATTCACCAAAAATTATTTTCATCTTAATGAACCAAATTTTACTTCTTGATAACAACCACATATTTCGGATTTTTGAAATTCAATTCACAGAAGTGGTAAAATTTCATTTAAATGAAAAAGTCAGTTTTTTAACTACCACTAAGTGGTTTCACTATTCATCAAAAATTGAAGTTTATTAGAAAAATACAAAAAATTCAGCCTAAGAATTATTTGATATTCTGAATTCAAAATTGATGTCTATTTTGACAAATTCAAAACATAGAAGTGGCATTAATTAATTTAAAAATTATTTCCCGCTGTTAAAACAAATAGCGTGTTTTTAAGGAACAATAACTATCAAAAGATTGATACTTGTTTATGTCCAATTTCAAAGTGAAATTACATCCAATGAACAACATTGGATTAAATGGTAAAAATATATTATAATTACACTTTAAAACAAATTAAAAAGATAATCTAACCATATAAATAATCTAGATTAAAAGGCACTTTTGACTTAAAATACAATATTTTTCACTATTCATTAAAAAATGATCTTTATCGGAAAAATTCCAAAAAATTACACAAAGTAAATTTTGATGTCCCTATTCTAAATAAGGATTTTATTTGGTCAATTATAATGTATTAAAGTGACCAAAACTAGATTTAAAAAGGTTTCTCCATTAAAAGGCGATAAATCGGCCTTTTAATGAAAATTATGCTTAAAATTAGATTCATTCACTTTTTAAGCCTCTAACTTTTATTTGATAAATGTAAATATATTTTAAAAAAAATGTATAATCATATTATAGTTAGTTTTGTTCATTCCCACCAATACAATGACTAGGAGTTAACTACCGTTTAAAATAATAATATTATATTATTAGTGTGCAACATAAGCTTCCAAAGAAACCCGCTGTTGCGTATCGGGTACGCTATCGAACATAGCAACCCTTTTTAAAGTAAAATTAATATTTAATTCACAAATATTAATAAATATGAAATATGTCTTATTCTTTATTTACCTGGGATGTTACAGCCACTAAGAGATCCGTACCGATAATCCCACCTCCAAGAGTCAATTCACACTATTGGAACCAATGTGTGGTCATTGGGTATCCTATAGTAGAAGTATCTAAACGTGAGGGTCAAGTAAACAGTCTTAACCGGAACCTCTTGGTATCAAACAAGAACAAGTGGCAGGAAATGTAATTCACTAGTACAAGTGTCTATCAATACTTTAACTAAAGTAGAAAGACACGCATCGTACCTTGATTCATCCCTAGAGTCTTAGGGTCATAAGACTCGATAGTCTGCAACTATCTCTTATCCTTCCTTGTAGCATGAATGGTGGGAAAATCTCGCATGAGATGTCCCTTTTGATGATATTCTTAACAAAGACTCCTCTTCTGAAAACTAGCACGTCCCCTCCTATGAACCCTCTGGATTCATAGATTAATTTGCACACCTAAAATCCGTAGGTCCTACTGACCCTGCATCTCAGGTGATCATTGACTTGGATGCTCGTGACACACATTCAAACCCTGTGCCTCATCTCTAAGTGCCAAAAGAGTCATCCATGACTTGGTCTGGCAAGATGAACCCACCTGTACCACTGGAGGTGGGCCTGCTAGCTGATCAACGGGTTGTGGTGACAATGGTATACCACCCGGTGGAGCCATCTCTAGTACTAGTCCCTGAACAGACACCTTGTCGCTAGGCGGACTGTCCTCACGACCTCGTATCAGGATCCTGGCTGGTAATCCACTAGAAGGAATCCTGATATAGACCAAGATGTACCATGGTTAGAAGGTTACACCTAGTGAGCTAAATCTTATTCAAAATAAGGAGACACTTATGAAACCAGTGTTTTCATGTACTAATATGAAAACAAAATTCAAGGTCCTGGTGTATGGATACGTCGATCGCCACAACAACACTGGACTACCCAAATCTAAAAGTTAAACTCGCAACACTTAACATTGTTGCCACAAAAAAAACACAACAGACTCCTCATATTTGTGGTAGGAGAGACCGCGCTTTGATACCACTTTGTCACAACCCGTACCCTAGGGCCCATGTCGTGACTACCCCAAGCATATCTCCCAAAGGCCAGAGGATGGTGACTAGCTTTGAAGGCATTGACCTACAAGTGGGAGGCATTTTCCTGAGTACCTGTATGCACACACACACCCAACCATATCCCAACACACCAAAAGGGGGAAAAATAAAACCACTAAAACAATATTGAGTGCAAGTACATCTGAAAGTAAGTGAGCCAGAATACAAACCCAACAAAGAACTGAAAACATCAAAACACAAAAGGGAACTCTAATGGACATCCCTAGAAAACCCCACATGATTGTGAAAGTAGTGAAGCTACTAGAAGTCGAAGTAGTATGTCCTGTCCTCCTAGTCCTACTGGGGCCTGCCTGGTCCTGGGCCACCATGTCCACTGTCGTAGCGTCCGTCAGTCCTATCTCCCTGAGCACCTATGTGAAAACTTCGGTCATCTTCACTGGACAGAACATGTGTATGAGAAGCCCATGCAGGGGTGAGTAACACAATAATCAGTTGGGACCCCAAAACAAAAGGAAAGACCATACAACAATTATTCAAGGTAAAGAAGGAAACACAAGACAACTCACACCAGGTATATTCTTGGGTAGTAACAGTAGCATCATCAGTCGCATCATCAAACAACTAAGATGCTGGATAACTCTTCCTCTATCGAGTACAGTGGGCCTGCCAAGTCACGAAACGGTGCTTCCCACTAACCTTGTACTTCTTAGGTACTCCTCCCCATCGCGTACCGTGGGCCTGTAAAGTCATAGAGAGGTGCTTCCCACTAGTTGTGGACAACTGATACACTCCTCCTAATTGTGTACCATGGGCCTACAAAGTCACAGAGAGGTTCTTCCCACCGTGAGCCTCTAGATTCATAGAGAGGTTCTTCCCACTGGGCCAAAAGTCAGCAGTCTTTAGGTCTCAGCCAGTCACATGGTTCTATACGTAGCGTGTTTGGAAGAATCGCTCCTCAAGCACTTCATCACATCTAAACTTCCACAAAAGTAACCATATATAATTAAAAAAGATACACCTCATTGAGAGGGTCCCAACGCCATAAACAGCTCGTCAATCGGACATACGGTTTGCAAGATTCATGCGTTTTAGTAACCAGGGGACCGGTTGCAATGGGGCTTGGTCCGACCTGGTCCGACCAACCTGACCAACCCGACCATCCCAGCCTGGGGGTCCCACATACCTTGGTTCATTTAGACAGACTTGACCCAACCTAATGAGTGTCGAAGTCAGTCTGGTCCGGCCTGGCTAGTGGGCTAGGCCTAATAGGGCTTGCTGAACCCAACCCGGTTGGCCGAGAATCCTGTCCGCCGGGTCGCCCGGTGACCTGGTCTAGTTTGGCCTAACCCAAAGTGGGTACGATTCTAGCCTGCCGGTGTGGGTTCGGCCCACTGAGCTTGGGTCTATCCCTCTAGGCAGCGAGACCGGCCCAACCCGATGGGGGCTCGGCTCGCCAGCTGTGGACCGACTGCACCGTGCGACCGGTGGTGCCGACCAGCCAAGACGTGGCCTAACTGCCACGCCTGACCCCCCTGGACCTGTGGGCATGGGGCCCTTCTACCAACTACAGTTGATGGACCATGGCTTCCCCAGCCATTCGAATAGCCAAAACACAGGCTGTCCTTCCAGGCGGCGCCCCGCCGGGCACCGCATCCTCCAGCGCGTCGCCGCAGCTGACGAGCCGTGACTTCCAGATCTACGCAGCCTGCCGGTGTGGGACGTCTCCTCCATGCGGCCAGTGAGGCTAGCTGCCACTACTTCATCCACCATTGATGACATGCAGGAAGGGCGTTTATCAGGCCACCAGACGCACTCCAGGGTTCCGTTCTTCGAGCCGTCTGTGTTTGCGGACTCCAGGGAGCACCCTCTTCACCGCATGGATACCAAACATGTATTTTAGTCATTATAAGGGTACAACCAATAAGAATGAACATGAAGAGGTTCTGGGGCCTTTTTTGTGTCATCCTGGGGTATCCGTGTTAGAGGTTTAAAGTCGGGGGAGGTTTGGGGGAGTTTCCATTCAATCATTCCATGCTAATATTTGGACCTTGAATAAAAATAACACTAAGAATAAAATGCCCTCCCACATAATGCATGAATCTCAGATCAACCTATTCATGGGTTGATTCATGTTCGTCGTTTTTAGAAAAGGATGGGGGAGAACATCAAATGAAAATCCCCTACCTCTTATGACGTCTGATCCTGTGGCATTCATCCTAGAGGGATTAAGACGTCGACGTCGCTTCCGGGTTTCGATCTTTCAAAGGCGTTGAAGATGATGAAGTTCCGCCAGTGTTCATCGTTCTTTGTTGGGGTGGAAGTCTGTCAGAGGTTTTCCAGATAATCCTTGAAAATGTTAATCCTTATTTCTCCAGTGCATCAAACTATAAATAGGAGCAGGTCATAGTGTTTCCATTTTGATAAAACATCGCATTGCTACAATTGTTTATTTAAGAAATAGTGTCGCTGTTATGCATCATTGAATCATCGTTACACTACAAGTTATCGATCCATTAATGAGCCTCATTAATGTGCATCATCGCTGTACTGTCACTGCCCCACAGCGTAGCCATCCTCCACTCAACTGTGATAAATAAAAATAAAATAATTCTTTTAAAATCTTTTATTATTTTTCTCATAAGTCCGAAAAATAACTTTTCTAAACAGCCGTTGCCAGCCAAATTTAATCCATTTATAGGAAAATCCCATAATTCTAAATTCAACAGTGCCCTTAGATTTTGAATCCAAGCACTGGTTCAAAAGATATAAAATCTCGCTCGCATGTTTACTGAACGTACATTTAGAAAAGTTGAAAAAAAATAACATCCACCCTCGACCCACACCGGTCGAGTTTAGGCTCCACCTAATGGGAACATGCCCCCACAAGTTCAATAGTACTCTCATATTTTCAATCCGAGTTACTGTTCAAGAGTTATAAAGATTTGAAAATAAAATAATTGTTACTTAATTATTTTATTCATGGTCAAAAGCTAACTTCCACTGTTGGCCCGCTCAAGTCGATATTAGGGTCTGCCTAAGGAAAGAAAACATTCACGAGTTCAGTGGTGGTCTCCAATTTTTAATCCAAGTCACCGTTCACGAGTTATAAGAATTTGAAAAATTAAATAATTTTATTTAATTATTTTATTTATGGTTATGCCATATTCAGGTTTTCTCACTGGAGGCCTGCACAGACTAAACTTAAGTCACACTTATGGTAAACCTGCCATCCTGAATGCAACGGTGGCCTCATATTTCTAATCCGGGCACCTGCTTAGGAGTTATTACACTTTTTCAAGAAAACCACCCAGGCATGATATTTAAATCTTAACATTTTTTGATAGATCATTCTGAGCACTCTGGGCCTCGGAATCACGTTCCGTCGAATTTCACGGTCTCAAAATAATTCCATATAATTTTTTTGGCATTGAAATTTTGTGAAATTACAAGATCCCTTACAACCTCGAAGATATTTTAGTTTTAGAGTTTCAAAGAATTATAAAAAACTTATACATTAAACAATACACATGAATTTAAATGAGCATTTAGCCCACTTAACCCATCTTTTCTTTTTCACATTAATACATCATCATTATCCATATCAAATCCCTTCAAGACATAAATCATTCAAAATTATTCTTTAAAACCCAGGGAAAAAGAAACATAATAAGGGTGAGATCAAATGATTAGTAAGTGTAAATATAATAATTAACAATTGAATGCCATCAATTACCATAAGAAGTGAATAGGGGTATAATGACATAATCAAAGTGCATGAGTGAATCATAAAGAAACTAATACCTGTCAATACTTGGATCATCAAATATGAAAACATGGAAAAGGACAGAGTTATTAGAATTAATGATTCTAATCCATGTGATATAAATCTTGATCATGATAAACATTGTAAACCCATAACAAGAAATAAAAACCATTTTTGGTAACTTGGAGCTTCATATTCATAAAACCCCTTCAAAACCCTTTTAATTGGAATAACCATATGACCAAATTCCAATATAATAAATACCAGATACATTGGAGATCTATAATGTGGATCATTATTCATATAAACTATGTCAGGCTCACCCATGAGCTTTAACGAGGATCAAAACTTCTTATAAGATATATTGGTTTCACTAATTTTTCATGAGCTATTATAGGTATCAACCCTTTGTATAAGCTATATTAGCCTCACTCATAACATATATTGAGACTAAACCCTTCTTATAAGCTGTATCAGGCTCACCCTTTTCATATAATGATCAAGTACCGTATCATGAAAAAAATTTCATCATAAAACTCATAAAAACATGATTAATAAATGGGTTTCATATCAATATATTTTAAACATAATTGACTCATGTAAAAGAGATGGGTTTCATAACAATCTCTTTGAAATAATCTTAATCCATATAGAGAAAGAATAGGGATGGTATCACTACAAAATATACCCATTTTATCATAGGTAAAAATAAAAATTATTTACCATGATGAATTTAAATACCATTAAAAAATCATTAAAGTCATTTTGATAAAAAATACCCTTTTTATTTTTAAAATTAGTTTTTAAAACATAAAACATTTTAAAAACTTTTTTCTTTGAAAATAACCTTGAAAATTTACAAAGGAAGCTTTAGAATTCATTTAAAATAATTTTTAAAAAAAATATATTTTTAAAATTCTTTCCATTTAAAATTATCATAAAATATAATTTTAAAACATTTTGAAAACATTGTTAGAATATTTTTTAAAAGAACACATATTTCTGACTGATGATAAAAATGATGTCAGATCTTCTTAAAAAAACTTTCTCATACAATTTAAGCACCAAAGAGTGGAAAATATGGTATAATTAATTATAAGTATCATGAATAACCATATTATAATACAATTCATGAGAATTATTATATTTCAATATTGAAGACTTAATCACACACAATCCTAATAAACGATGAGATTGTAACTAAAGGCTCTTACGACTTTCGTAACTATGAATCATAATCCCAATGAATGAATAACATTGAGTAAAACTTATAATATTATATAAAATAATGATATTCATGATATATTATGTCATATGTGTAGTAATACACATTATAAAAGAATATAGGTGTATAACACAATAAATGTCTCAAAGAAGGGAAATTATGGTAAAAATACCTTACCAGTTGGTAACTTTGAAACCGTAAACCACATGAAAGATAGATCATAAAATTTATTTGTAAATCCCCCTAAATTAAATTATAATAATCAAATAATACATTCATGGGATGTATATACACCAAAAAACAAAAATGAGCGGTGAATATGGCATGTATCACATAGAAGACGAGAAAAACCCTTACCTTACGCTTCCTTTTGGTAAAAAGTGATTTAACCTCATGTATAGTGGTTTTAAACATGTTATTAACTTATTCAATAACTATATTAATATTTTTAATATAATATATGATTTTCTTATGACATTTTATTACCTGTTTATTAATAATTCCATGTTTAAGTTATGTTTCAGGTAATAACTGCTATATTTTTCATATATGTTTTGACTTTTTATTTTTGGTCCCCTTACTTAAATAATTGTTAAATAATATCCAGAATTTAAAACATGACATAAATATCATAAATATTCATTATATATTTATTTATAGTAATCCATAAAATTTAGTTATAGGAAATGAAATGCACCGTTCATGGAGATATGAGGCCGTACGTATGCATGAATGCCGTTTTTCATTTTCTTATTAGTTTGAAAGTAAGAAAAGTGAATGATATATAATCATTCAAGAATCATATTTATTTTATATATATATATTTTTTTATTATTTTATCCTTAATATATTCCATATATATCGTGAACGAATCATATCACTTCCTGAGATGGTATTCCGTCGTATACACGAATGAAGTTATCGCATTCCCACAAAATGGAAAGCATGTATTTATGTGTGATATAAAAATTTCAGAATCATAATAAAATCATAAATATAATATATATCATTTATAAATAGTATTTACATCATAAATACCAACTATTAATGGTGGTATTAAAAAAACAAAAGACATCAGTTCGCAAGGTGGCAGTCCGTCGTACACACAAACGATGATTTTGTAACCCATTTGATGGAAGTGTGTGTGGTTGTCGGTCTTAACCTTATAGTAAAAACATCTAAGTATATAAATAATACCAAGTTTATTATATAATAAATATATAAAAATAATTTAGGGGGTTTGAGGAAGAAATAAAACAAAAACATTAATTGATGGAAGTTAATTACCACTTCTTTGGGTAACTCCTTTTGGTTTAAATCAAAGGAAATCCTTGGTTTAGTTTATTCCAAAATTGAGGCTTATAGTATGAGATTAGGGAAGTTTTTAAGTGACTAGGGAAAAGTTTTTATGAGACAAATGTCTTGAGAGGTATGAAGAAGTGAGGGGAGTGAGTTCCCTTTTATAGTTAAGGAAGAGTGAAATTCTTGTAAATACTCAAAAGTATTCACTATTGGGAAGTCTCCCTTACCTCATGTGATTCAAAAATTTAAAACTAATAGATTGGAGGAAAATTATGGTTAAGAAGAACTTAAAACACATAAAAATAAATTAATTTATATCAATTTGTTCCTCAGTCTTTAAGTTTAGTCAATTTTACCTTTTTTTGTTTCTTACCACAGTTACTAGTTTTCCAACCTAGGTAATCTGTCCTTTAAGACTAAATTAAAGTGATAATTATTATAAAATCTAGAACCATTTATTATAATTATTATATATAATTTATAAAATAAAAAAATTGTGAGTTTTGGAAATTAATTTTTACAAAAGCACGTGTAATGCGAAAAAATCATTTCTTTAACCCTAACTACACTAACAAAGTTTTTACTATTTAGGGGTAAATATGTTCATTATAAAAGATTAATTGGTCCCTTAATGAACCATATTTTATATTTATTAAAAATTAAAAATAAATTGGAAGAAGTTATTATTTTTATTAATTTTATATTATTTAATAAAATATCATTTATTATAAAATAACATTAATATAAATTTTGACATTATTTATTTAATTTGAATATAAAAAATATCAATTAAATAATGGAATTTTAATATATTATGTTAACACCTTTTTAAAATGATAAATTCATCTAAAAAATTAATGTAATACAATAATTAATTCAATTTACTTTATTTTTAATATTTTTAGTATCATTATTTTAGTTAATTATTAAATAAATAATCACTACATTTGCATTTCTTAAGAATTTTAAGTATCTAATTCATAACTAAAAATAAAAGATAAATTATTAAAATGATAAAAACTATTTTATAATTCAAAACAATATTTATAACTGATCCAATATGGTTTTTCATTATCCCAAAGCATTATAGATATTAAAATCATGGAAGGTTCCTTTTTTGTCTTTTTATTTACTTAACTTATTATTTAGGTCACTTTCTTGGAGTTATATCTCAATAACTTATAAATATTCAGCATATGGTTGGAAGATTATAAATATGTCCAGCCAATGGATTTTTGAAAAAGTTATAGGTCATTTTAAACATTATATTCTAAGTTTAACCATTAAGTAAACTCGTTTTTACCTTAATCACTAAAATTGATTTTAGCTGTTTTTACTAATCATTATACTCAAAAACTAAGTTTAAATTATTAGATAAAATAAATTATACATATTCAAAATATTTAATATATTTTTCCAAATTCAATTCATATAAGTGGTGTAATTTAATTTAAAATTATTCCTGTAGATGTGACGAGAAATTGGATTTTAAAGTGAAAAGATCAAAAGCTCACAAAGTCTATATATCAAAATTCAATATAAAAAAGATTAAAATTACCAATATTGGATTAATATATGTTTAATTGAAAAATTATTACTTTAAAATCAATTAAAAATATAATTTAACATTATAAATTATTTAGATGAAAAGGCAATTTTCAATTAAAATCCAAAATATTTATCCATTCATCAAAAAATTAAACATTATAGAAAAATAAAAAAAATTAACCATAAGATAATTTTGGTATTATAATTTAAAAAATGAAGTTTATTTTTTCATATAAATATTCTAAAATTGGAAAAAAATCAATTGTAAATTATGTGTGCCAAACATGATTAAACCATCTTTTAGAAAAAAATTGTTTTTTTAGAAAACATTCCTTTTTCATTCAAATGATTATTATTTTATTACCAATCAATATAAAATTAATAAAAACTTTTAAACCATATATTTTCATAAGTTAGTTAATCCCATTCATATTTTCCATTACAACAGCTCGGTGATAACTATCATATTAAATAACAATATTAATAGTATATTGTCTTTCGGTAAAACTCAGGTTTGCATGTAACACATGCTATAAAAGAAAATATTTAGTATATTATTTTCAAGAAAACTAAATATTGTATACACTATTGAATATAATAATAATATTTTTTTTATTTTTAGGGTTACATCCCCCCTTTAATAAATTGTATCCTCATAATTTGGACTTTATCTCATTAATCAATGATTGGAGTTTTGAAAATATTTTTTTCAAGATAATTTTCCTAGAGACGAAGAATTATCTTACCATATAGAATAAGAGAATATAGAAATATACTTACTTGATGAGTATAATTTTATCCTTTAATCAATTCCTATCACAACCTCATCTTTTGTTCCAAATGAGGAGTATTCAATATCAATTATTCATTCCTGAAGCACTAAAATCAAATTTTAAAGACCACATAGCCATAAAAGGGATAATCAAGCTATTCCACATGTCTTTAGCCATTAACCAAAACCAAAATTGTTATCATATGGTAATATAATTCCCAAAATGAGTAAACCTTGACATGATACAATAATATTAAAAATTCACCAGTAATACCCAAAGTTGAAACTAAATCATTCAATAACCATATATCCCAAATTACATAAATAACCTCAAAAATTAAAGAGTGTTTTAAACTAAAATTTTCTCTCACAAATTTTAGATTTAAGGACCAAAAATATAGAAATATTCCATTGAAGTAACATTAATATCTTAATCACAAAATCACTTGTCAATCTTGTGATTATATATATGATAAAACTTGTGTTATCAATATACAAGATCATATGAACCCTAATGGTTATAAATACCTTAAATATAATTTCCAAAAAAATTAAATGAATAATTCATGTTAAAATGAATATTTCAACACATTAAAATCTCTCCTTAAATTCATCATTTAAAACCTAAAAGGGGTGTCTAAGACATTGAACTTATTATCATCCTTAAGATTATATACCAATGATGGTGTCCATAACCCTTAAGATAAACTCATATGAAAACATCCAAATCTAAAAAGTTATCTAAACCTTTCCATTGATACCAACTATAATATCCCAGAACCCTCATTATCAGATTCAGTGCTAAAATATTAAACTTTTTATTTTTGGATTTGATGCTGATAATTGTGACCCAATTTTTTCATCTAAACCTTGCAACATCAAAAGAAAAATTTTATCACTTACAAACTTTATAACCTTCTAGGTTTAGAGTTTTATAGAATTATGAAAATCTATTACATAAAAAATTCACATGACTTTAAATGAGAATTTCTCCCACTTAACCCAACTTTTCTTTTTCACATCAATACATCGTCATCATCCATATGAAATCCCTTCTATACACAACTCATTCAATATCATTGTAACACCCCAAACCCTCTAGAATAGAGTTGGTACAATACTTGTTATGTTGGAATTGTTAGAAGGAATGAAAATCCCTAAGGAATGATCAATTTAGTAGTCTTGAAGAAACTATATACATAGATGTAAGTCAAATTACATTGGAAAAGTTTACAAAATACAATACATAACAAAAACTAAAAAATGCATCCATAAGAACTCAATAAATGATCTCCTCTTCATCACTTGTTGAAGGTAGGAAATGAAAGGGATGAGCTCAAATTATAATTAAGGGTTATAAATAGTGGAATAAAAAATCAGTAAAAACTAAATCATAAACAATTTGACATAGTCCATATGGCATGGTGAATAAATGAAAGACTCACACCATTAATAAACTGAGATTGAAAATGCATCCATAGATTTTTTCATATTGAAAACCTCTTGGATAGTAATAACTGATAAGGAATAAATAGAATTATTATTAATTTGACATCATGTATCTGGCACATGATAACATAATACCATTAAAACAGTTTAGTTCTGTGGTTAGAAACCCTTCTGATATTCGGAAACAAACACGAAGGATTTATCGCTAACTGATTTGTCTCATAAGACCTGTTGATGCATAGAGGGGATATAGAGGGCCCCAACCACCAGTTTAAGTCCAAATAATTATTTATAAATTGATTTAAGACAATTGAAATATTCCTTTTCAATATCCGTATAGAGTAGAGAATACAGATTCATCAATATTTCCATAGTTAAAATAACTTTCCAATTATACACCGTAAGTAAAATGGTATAAGGTTTATAAAATAAACATATCCATGAAATGAGATTATGAATATTTAATAGAAATATAATTTCAAATTAAAAGTGATCACTAATGGGTAATAGGTAAACCACATAAGGATTATTATGTGCACAATACAAAGTTAGTCACAACAAAATGGTAGTTGAGAGAAAGTCCCTTACCACAATGTAATCAGTCGAATAATATGACCAAAAATTACTAACAATCAAATGAATCCTTGAATAAAATGAATATAAAGAGAATAATGTTATTATATATCAAATGACAGAACACATATACCACATACAAGAAATAAGTGGCAAACAATGGAAATCTCACAGAAATGAAAATGAGATGAGAAACCCCTTAGCGTATGATCGAGTGTGTTCCTCATTTGTTTTTATGACCTAAATAATAAAATTTAGCTTCATTAATTAATAATTCCAGAACCTTATATACATTTAATTGATTTAGTATAAACTTATTAGGTTCATTCATGTCCCTTTTTATGGGTTTAAGAGGATCAATTTTATTGTTTTGGAAGCATTTTGTTCCTTGGTTTTTATGATTTGTTTACTTGTATTCATGAATGGATGGTTTATTTGAAATGTGGTTAAACATCCAGAATTGTTAATATATATTATTAGAGACATTAAATAGATATAAATTATCTTATAATGATTCCAGGTTATACACTTGAGGATGAATCATTAGTTAAAAGTTATTGATAAATGCTTGAATTTAGCTTGAAGGTTTTGTGCACAATGAACTTGTTTTGTATTATTATTCCATATTATTAGTGTGTAGAGATTACAGAAAATTAATGAGATTAAATACATATATTTTGATCCGGTTCAACCATAAAAATGGTTTCATGACCAAAATTGAAGATGGTAATGAAAATTGAGAACCCACCGTCCTTGAATGTGATAAATTAACACATCTCGGACGGTGTTTTGATTTTTTAGTATAAGAGGAAGGGGAAAGAGAGATGATGATGAAATATTCCATTAGAATAATATAATTCTAGTTAATTTAAGTTATTTTAATTATTATAGAATTTTTATGAGGGAATATGAGGATATAAGTATAAAAGAAATGAACCCAAAATAGAAGAAAAATTGAGAAATCTCTCACAAAAATTCGGCAGCCTAACAATGTCACTTAAAATTTTATAAAATAGTTTGAGGAGAGAAAGGGGGTATCTCATAACTAATAAATAATATGTGAAGTAATGGGAATATTTAATGACATATCCCAACATAATCCAATTGAAAATAAAAGAGAAAACATAAATGAAAGCTTTAAGAAAAGAGAAGGGTGGTTGATTCTCTTACCTTGTAGAGTAACTCCCAAAACATGAAGGTTGGTAACTTGGGGGTTTGAGGACACCTTGTGAGGAATCCTAGGGAGGTAATAATACCAGATATTTGAGGATAATGAGTTTTTAATTAAAGAAAATGAAGTGGGGTGAGTGGGTATTTATAGTAATTAAGAGGGAGTTTTTTATTAATTAAAAGGGACACCTCATTAGTGGTTTTTGAAAAACCATGGGCTTTACCAGGATATTTGACCATGGTTTTAGCCACTTGGAACACCTAATGTCATATGTTACTGTAAAAAAGTCTACCAGCCTTTTATATTAATTATTATATCATTATGATTTCATTAAATTACTGAAAACTCAAAATTGTTTTTTTACTATTCACGAAAAATTCTAGTATTTTAGAAAAATCCAAAAAATTCACCCTAACCATTTTTCAACGTGTAGAATTCAAAAATGAACTCCATTTTTGGAAAATAACTTTCTATGTATTTTTAATTTAATTTTTAAATAAAATAATAATTAATTCAAAAAATAATAATTTTAAAGGTATAATTAGTTTTATATCACATTGAAAAATTAATTAAGTTCTCATTATCTTAATACATTAAGAAAATAAAATATTATCATTATTTACTATTCATAATGGTCATATTACTATTCATAAGGGTATCTTACTATTCATCAAAAATCAAGTTGGTTCTATCAGTCTCCAAATGACTTACTAGTCAGAACTCCAGATGACTATTTTTTTGAATTTCAAAACACAGAAGTGGAAAATTTATGCTTAATGGATAGGTTGTGACTATATCCTAAATAACAAAGTGTTGTTTTAAAGCAACATAGTGATTTATGAAATATAGGCTATGAATAGAATGTATTTAAGGGAAGCATAAGATAAAATGTTTGGGGTGTTATATTATTCCCTCCTTTAGAAATTTCATCCTCGAAATTTTATGTATAAATCCCACCAAAAAGATGTGAGTGGTTCTTCTTCATGAAAGCTTCTAGTTCCCATGTTGCTTCCTCCATATTCTAGTTTCTCCAAAGAACCATTACTAGGCGAGTTTTTCAATTTCTCAATACCTGCTCCCTTGTGTCAAGAATCCCAATATGCTCTTCACAGTATGAAAATTCATGTTCCAGTTATATTTCTTCATAGGTGAGTACATGCATTGGGTATGGCATGTATTTCTTCAACAATGACACATGGAACACACCATGGACTTTAGAGAGACTTGGAATAATTTCTAAATGGTAAGCTATAGATCTGATTCTTTCCATAATTTCTAATGGTCTGATGTACCTAGGGCTTAGTTTCCCTTTCTTACAAAACCTTAAGACAACCTTCCATGGAGATACTTTCAGAAAGACAAGATCTCCCACTCGAAATTCTAAATCCTTTCTCTGGTTGTTAGCATAACTCTTCTACCTACTTTGGGATACTTTAATATTGGCTTGGATTGTCTTCACCTTTTCCATGGTCTCTTCAATAAGTTCTAGGCCTAAAAGTTTCCTCTCATTAATTTCATCCCAACAAGTTAGAGTTTGACATCTCTTTCCATATAATGCTTCATATGGAGCCATTTGAATACTAGAATGAAAACTATTATTGTCGGAAAATTCCACCAAAGGAAAGTATTGATCCCACATACCTTGGAAGTCAAGAGAGCATGACCTCAACATGTATTCTAGAGTTTGAATAGTCCTTTCAGACTGTCCATCGGTTTGGGGGTGATAAGCAGTACTCATACGAAGCTCAGTATTCCAAGCCTTATGGAGACTTTTCTATAATTTTTATGAAAACTGGGGATCTCGATTGGAAACAATCGATAGAGGTGCACCATTAAGTCTTACAACTTAATTAATATAAAGTATTTCCAGGCACTCAAGTGGAAAGTCCTCTCTTATAGGAAGTAAATGTGCTGATTTTGTGAGATGATCAACAATTAACCATATTGCATCATTCCTTCTAGGTATCATCAGTAGTCTAGTGAGAAAATTCATCATAATGTTATCCCAATTACACATAAGAATATGTATAGGTTGCATAAATCCTATAGGATGTTGTCTCTCTACCTTCACTTGTTGAAAAACTAGACACCTTGACACGTAGTCAGCACTTTCTTTCTTCAATTTATCCCACAAAAAATATTCCTTCATATCTCTATACATCTTTGTGCTACCCGGGTGTATAGAAAAATTTGAGCTATGAGCATCATCTAATAGTTCCCTTTTTAGCTCAGGTACTGGTGGAACACATAACCTCTTCCTAAACTTTAGAACTCCTTCCTCATACATGAAGTCTTACAATCTACCATCCTTAACAGCAGTAATTTTCTTATATAGATTTTCATCATCAGATTGAGAGATTTTTATCTTCTCTAGTACGAATGGTTTAGTAATCATTTGGAAGAGGAAAGATGTTTACCCTTCCTTAACAATTCCAGTATCCATATTTAGTAGATCCATGATTATATGATCTCTCTCAATCCTCATTTGAGTTAGAAGTCCATGATCTTTCCTGCTTAATGAATCTTCCACCTTATTTACCTTTCTTGGGTGGTAGTGTATTGAACAGTCAAAATGTTTGAGTAACTCGAGCCATCTCCTTTGCCTCATGTTGAGTTCTTTTTGTGTGAAAATGTATTTCAAACTCGTGTGATATGTGTATATCTCACATTTTTTACTGTAAAGATAATGTCTCCATATTTTCAGAGAAAAGATTATAGCTGCTAACTCAAGATCATGTGTTGGATAATTTTGCTCACGAGTCTTCAACTGCCTTGATGCACAAGCAATAACTTCACCATTTTTCAGAAGGACGCAGCCCAGCCCATTCTTTGATGCATCACTGTATATTACAAATCAATCACTTCTAGATAGAAGAGTCAAAATTGGAGCATTGACCAATCTTCCTTTCAATTATTCAAAGCATTTTGTATATTCTTTTGTCCACACAAACTTAACTCCTTTACGAGTGATCTTGGTTAGCGGGTTAGCCAGTCGAGGAAAATTCTGAACGAAACACTGATAGTAACATGCTAATATAATAAAACTACGTACCTCAGTTATGTTTACTGGCATGGGCCAATCTTGTATTGCCTTTGTTTTTGAAGGATCAACTAGGATTCCATCCTTAGAGACAATATATCCTAGAAAAGAAACTAATTGAATCCAAAATTCTCACTTGCTAAACTTCCCATATAATTCACTTCTTCTAAGAGTTTTCAGAATAATCTGCAAGTGATCCTTATGGTCTTCGTAGCTTTTTTAGTATACCAGGATATCATTGATGAATACCAAAAAAAAGTTATCAAGATATTCCTTGAAAACTCTATTCATTAAATCCATGAAAATAGAGGGTGCATTAATCAGTCCAAAAAACATCACTGTATACTCATAATGCCCATACCTGGTTCAAAATTCTATCTTAGGAATATCTTCCTTCCTCACACATAGCTGATGATATTCGGATAAAAGGTCAATCTTAGAAAAGTATTGAGCTCTATGAAGTTGATCAAATAAATCATCAATCAAGGGAAGAAGATACTTATTCATTATTGTAATAGCATTGATTTCTCTGTAATCAATGCATATCCTCATGGATCTTTCTTTCTTCTTTACAAACAGGATTGGGGCTCCCCATGGAGAAACACTAGGTCTAATAAATCCTTTGTCACTAAACTCCTCTAGTTGTTTCTTTAGCTCCACTAACTCTATAGTGTCCATTATATAGGGCGTTTTTGTTATAGGTCTTGCACTAGGAATTAAGTCAATGGAAAACTCAATTTTCCACTCTAGAGGATGTCCAAGAAAATCCTCTAGAAACACATAAATGTATTCTTGCACTATATGTACATCTTCAATTAAAATATTTCTTTCCTCACCCATAGATATTGGGTTCTCTTCCTCTATAAGAATTGAATTCAATAGAGATACTGGGGGTGGGTCTAGATAAGAATCAGATTGTGAGGTCTCTGCTCTAAAGATAAGATATTCTACACCATTTTCAAAAATTGTAACTTCCTTTTTCTTGCAATAAATATTCACATCATAGTTTTACAGTCAATTAATACTGAGAATTATATCAAAGTAAGTCATTAGAATGATGACAAGGTTACCAACTAAAGCACATTTATGTGTCACAAGGGGGACTAGTTGACATGCCTTTGTTGCAATGATGTATCACCTAGGATTTTTGACTGATAACTCCTTTATTAGATCAAATTGGACATGTCTAATTTTCTTGGAAAACTGGAAAGATATAAATGAATGCGATGATCCAGAATCAAATAAAGTGTTGTCTAAGTTTGATGAAACAATTAAAGTACCAACCACTACATCATTAGGAACTTCGACTTTCGTGGTTGTAATCACATAAGATCTTCCTTGCTCTCTTGGCCTTTTCTGAGGAATGTTTCCTTGTAACTTAGGACACTTATTTTCATAGTGTCCCATATCTATACAATTTTAGCATTGAAAATCATTAAATTGTTTATTCACCTTTCATTCATTAGATAGATGAACCTTTTATCCACACTTATAGAAAACTCCCATGCCTTTCAAGCATTTACCAAGATGATTCTTTCCATAGTTCTCTCATAATGGGAATTTATTCATTCCCTTGTTCTTATTTGTCACTTCACATTTCCCTTGGTTATTAGAGTACCACTTTTTATCTTGGTTTCCCTTGAAAAAATTTGATCTAGAAAATTCATTCTCTATTTTGATGGTATTTGATACAATTTCATCATATGATGAAAATGTTTGAGAAGATAGTTCCATTCAAATAATTGGATTAAAACCTTAAAAGAAGTAATCTATCTTGTCTTCCAAGTCATGTACGTAATCTACGACATACCTGGATATCCTTGTAAAGGTAGCCTCATACTCGATAACACTTTCTTCTTCCCTTTGCTTTAAGCCAAGTAATTTTCTCTTCATCTGAGTTCGTTGCTCAAGAGGGAAGTATTTTTTGAAGAATATTTTCTTAAAATTACCCTATTACATATCTCACATTTCTTCTTCCTCTATGGTATTCTGAATCAAGGACCACCATTGATCATCATCTCCCTTGAGACAATATACCGCCTGCACTACATTCTCATTTAAATTGTATCTTAATGACATGAATATCTTTTCCAGGGACTTGATCCATTGTTCAGGAATCACTGGATTAGTAGTCCCATTGAAAGATGGGGGCTTCTGCCACATGAAATAATCCAACACAGGTTTGGAATGGTTATTCATTACAAAATGAGTAAGTTGTCCCAATATAGTCATGATATGATCTGCTCCAACATTGACTGTGTTGACTTCCTCAGTGGGGAGATCCCTACATAGCCCACGAGTATTGATTACCCTTCTTCCATTAGAATCCATTTATAAATAATGGAACACACTAGATTAAGGTATTAATCATAATGTACAATCTTAACTTAACAAAATACATAGCATAAATTGAGATCCTACGCATGGATAATCCCATAATAAAAAAACGGTTTTTTGAGGAATAATTTACATTTTAATCCTTCATAAAGGATTTAAAAGAAAATATGAATTATCCTAAGTATATCCCCTGGGAGTTTCATAACCAAGAGCATTGAAAGGCCTGTTGTCAGTTACCAGGATACCCTGGGTCAAGACTGAAACTTTTTGTTGGAGCTTTCACTCCAAGGTTTATTTGTGCTAGAGCCACCTCTACCTGCTCGTATCTAGACATGGATGTATTTGCTAGAAATATTCACATAATATATTCCTTAACAAAATACCAGGACGTTCTTGTAATTTTATCCTCAAATACTACCTTAGGACATTGTTCCCTACTATACATTTCCTAATCTAGTTTCAAAGATTTCTACTAAACTTTCTCTAATACCAACTGTAACACCATGAACCCTCTAGAATAGAGTCGGTGCATTACTTGTAATATTGGAAAGGTTAGAAGGAATGAAAATCCCAAATGAACAATCAGTTTAGTATTCTTGAAGAAAATATATACAAAGATGTAACTCAAAGTACATTGGAAAAGGTTACAAAATACAATAGATAACAAAAACTAAAAACTGCGTCCACATGAACTCAATAAATGATCTCCTCTTCATCAGCAGTTAAAGGTAAACAATGAATGTTATGAGATCAAATGATCAGTAAGGGATAAAATTAGTTAAATAATGAATCAATAATAACTGAATCATAAACAATTTGATATAGTCAATATGGCATGGTGAATAAATGAAAGACTCACGCCATTAGGAAACTTAGATTGAAACTGCATCCATATATTTTTTCATAGTGAAAACCTCATGGATAGTAATAAATGATAATGAATAAAGAGAATTATTATTAATTTGACATCATTTATCTAGAACATGATACCATAATACTATTAAAATAGTTTAGTTCTGTGGGTAGAAACCCATCTGATTTTTGGAAACAAACTCGAAGGGTTTGTCGCCAACTGATCTGTCTCATGAGACCAGTCAATGCATCAAGGAGCTATAGAGGGCACCACCCACCACTGAAATTCCAAAGCATTATTTATACATTGATTTAATAAAATAGCAATATTTCTTTTCAATATCTGTATAGAGTAGAGAATACAAATTCATCAATATTTTTATAGTTAAAATAACTTTCCAATTATACACCGTATGTAAAATGGTATACGGTTTAGACAATAAACATATCCATGATATGAGATTATGGATATTTAATATAAATATAATTTCAAATGAAAAGTGATCTCAAATGGTTAGTAGGTACACAACATAAGTATTATTAGGTGTTCAATACAAAGTTAGTCACAACAAAATGGTAGTTGAGAAAAAGTCCCTTACCACAATGTAATCGGTCGAATCATATGACCAGAAATTAATAACCATCAAATGAATCATTGAATAACATGAATATAAAAATAATAATTTTATTATATATCAAATTTCAACACACATATACCACATACAAGAAATAAGTGGTGAACAATGAAAATCTCACAGAAATGAAAGTGAGATGAGAAACCCTATACCTCATCGAGTGTGTTCTATGTTTGTTTTAATGACATGAATAATAAAATTTAGCTTTATTAATTAATAATTAATGAACCTACTATACATTTAATTGATTTATTATAAACTTATTAGATTCATTCATGGCCCTTTTTATGGGTTTAATAGGATCAATTTTATTATTTTGGAAGCATTTTCTTCCTTGGTTTTCATGATTCGTTTACTTGTATTCATGAATGGAAGTTTGTTTAAAATGTGGTTAAACATCCTGAATTGTTAATATATATTATTAGTAAAATTAAATAGAGATAAATTATCTTATAATTATTCTAGGTTATATACATTAGGATGGATCATTAGTTAAAAGCTATTGATAAACGGTTGGATTTAGCTTGGCGATTTTGTGGACAATGAACTTGTTTTGTATTATTAATTCATATTACGAGTGTGTCAGGATTACCGAACATTAATTAGATGAAATACATATATTATGATCTGGTTCAAACATAAAAATGGTATCATGAACAGAATTTAATATGGTAACCAGAATTGAGTACCTGCCATCCTTGAATGTGATAAATTAACACATCTCGGACGGTGTTTCCATTTTTTAGTATAAGAGGAGGAGAGAAGATAGATGATGATGAAATATTACATTAGAATAATATAATTCTAGTTAATTTAAGGTACTATAATTATAATAGCATTTGGATGAGGGGATATGAGGAAAGAAGTATAAAAGAAATGAACTCAAAATAGAATAAAAATTGAGAAATCTCTCACGAAAATTCGACAGCCTAAGGACGTCACTTAAAATTTCATAAACTATTTTGATGAGATAAAGGGGGTATCTCATCACTCATAAATAATATGTTAAGTAAGGGGAATATGTAATGACATATCCCAACATAATACAATTGAAAATAAAAGAGAAAACATAAATGAAAGCTTTAAGAAAAGAGAAGGGTGGTTGATTCTCTTACATTGTAGAGTAACTCCGAAAACTTAAAGGTTGGGACCTTGGGAGTTTGAGGAAACCTTGGGAGGACTCCTAGGGAGGTAATATTAATATATATTTAGGGATAATGAGTTTTTAATTAAAGAAAACGAAGTGGGGTGAGTGGGTATTTATAGTAATTAAGAGGGTGTTTTTTATTAATTAAAAGGTACACCTCATTAGTGGTTTTTGCAAAACCATGGGATTTCCCATGGTATTTGCCCATGGTTTCAGCCACTTGGGACACCTCATGTTACTATACACAAGTATACCAGCCTTTTATATTAATTATTATATCATTATGATGTCATCAAACTACCCAAAACTTCAAAATGTATTTTTACTATTCACGAAAAATTCAAGTATTTTAGAAAAATACCAAAAATTCACCCTAACCATTTTTCGACCTGTAGAATTCAAAAATGAACACAATTTTTTGAAAATAATTTTATATGTATTTTTAATTTAATTTTTATATAAAATAATAATTAATTCAAAAATCAAAAATTTTAAAGGTATAATTAGTATTATATCACATTGAAAAATTAATTAAGATCTCATTATATTATTACATTAAGAAAATAAAATATTATCATTATTTATTTTTCATAAGGGTCATATTATTATTCATATTACCATTAACTGGGTATGTTAATAGTCCTCAAAAATTAAGTTGGTTCTATCAGTCTCCAAATGACTTACTGGCCACAACTCTAGATGGCCATTTTTTGAAATTGAAAACACATAAGTGGAAAATTTATGTTTAACGGATAGGTTATGAATATCTACCAAATAACCAAGTGTTGTTTCAAATAAACACAATGCTTTATGAAATATAGGTTATGAATAGATTGTATTTAAGAGAAGCATACCATAAAATGATTGTGGTGTTATAATCATTCTTTAAAACATAGGGAAAAAGAAAAATAATAAGGGTGAGCTCAAATGATCAGTAAGTGTAAACATAATCATTAATAATTTAATGTCATCAATGAGAATAAGAAGTGCATAGGGTTATGAAAACAAAATCTAAGTGCCTGAGTTAATCATGAAAGAACTCAAACCCATATATACTTAGATCATAAAATATGATAACATTGAAAAGTAAAGAGTCATCATAATCAATAACCACGAGCCATGTGATATCAATCTTGATCATGAGAAACATTATAAAGAAATAACAAGAAATTAAAACCCTTTTTGTTAACTTGGATAATAATTTTCATAAATCCCTTCCAAAACCTTTTTAATTGAAATAACTATATGAATGACTTCCAATATAATCATTACCCAATGAATTAGATATCTATAATGGGGATCACCCTTAGTATAAGCTATATGGGTCTCAACCAAGAGATATAATGTTTCTCAACCCTTCATATAATATATATCATTATCACCCATTTTTATGAGCTACGATGGGGATCTACCCTTCATATATGCTATATCGGGATCACCCATGAGCTATAATGGGGATCAACCCTTTGTATAAGATGTATTGGGCTCTCCCGTTTCCTTTAAATCTCAAGTACCATATCATGAATAAAAAACTATTATAATAAAACTCATATAAACATTATTAGTAAATGGTATTCATATCAATATCTTTTAAATATAATTGACCCATGGAAAAGAAATGGGTTTCATAACAATCTCTTTGAAATAATGTTAATCCATCCTGAGAAAAAATGAGAATGGAATAACTAAAAAATATCCCCATTTTATTATAATTAACAAAATGGGACATTTAAATTGATTAATAGAAATACCATTAAAAAACATTAAATACATTTTGAGTAAAATACCCTTTTCATTTTGAAAATCACATTTTTAAAACATAAAACATTTTGAAAATGTTTTTCTATGAAAATAACCTCAAAAACTTATAAATGAAGCATTGGAAATAATTTTAAACTCATTTTAAAAAATATATATATTTTAAATCCTTTACATTTAAAATTATCTTAAAATATAATTTAATAAAATTTTGAAAACATTTTTAAAAAATGTTGTTTTGAATGAACACAGATTTCCGACCGAAGACATAAATGAAGTATGATTTTATTAAAAACCCTTTATTAAAAATTTTAAGTAACAAAGAGTGTAAAAAATGGTAAAATTAATTTTAATTATCATGAATAATACTAGGATAAGTGAAATCATGAGAATTATAATATTTCAATATCAGATACTTAATCACACATAATCCAGATAAATGATGAGATTGTACCAAAAGACTCTTACCACTTTTGTAACTTTGAATAATAATCCCTATAAAGGAATAAAATTAAATTAAACTTATAATATAATGAAAAATAAGGAGATTCATGATATAAAATTTAAAATGGTTAGTATATACACCTTATAAAAGAAGATCGGTGTATAACATAACAAATGTCTCAAAGAAGAAAAAATGTGACAAAAATCCATTACCGCTTGGTAACTTTGAAAATAAAAACTCAATGAAATAAGTATCATAATATAGATATGTAATTAACCATAAATTTAATTATAGTAATCATAAAATTCATTCATGGTATGTATATAGACCACACAACTAAAATAAGTGGTGAATATGGCATGTATCTTACAAAAATAAAAGTGAGACGAGAAAAAACCTTAACTCACACTTCCTTTTGGTAAAATGTGATTTAACCTCATATATATTGGTTTTTGAAAATGTTATTAAGTTATTATATAACCATATTAATATTTTTAATATCATATATTATTTTATTATGACCTTTTATTACCCGTTTATTAACAATTTCTTGCTAAAGTTTCATTTCGGGTACTAACCGCTTTGTTTTTCATATATGTTTTGACATGATATTTTTGTTCAACTTACTTAAATAATTGTTTCATAATATTCATAATTTACACCATGATATAATATATATACATTATATATGTATTTATAGTAATCCTGCAAATTTAGTGATGGGAAATGAAATGCACCGTTTTTGGAGACGGTAGGCCGTACATACAAATGAATGCCAATTTTAATTTTCTTATCAATTTGAAAGATAGAAAAGTGAATGATATATTATAATTAAATAATAATAGTTATATTATATATATCAATTTTATTTTAAACCCATCCTTAATACATTCTATGTATTGTGCGAATGAATCACATTGCTTCACAAGGCGATAGTCCGCCGTACAAATAAACGAAGTTATCGTATACCCACAAAAAGAAAGAATGAAGGTTTGTGTGATATAAAAGTTATAGAATCATAATAACATAATATATATAATAAATATAATATATAAAATGTATTTACATCATTATTACCAATGTTGAAAGTTGGTAATTAAAAAATGAAAAACATTTGTTCGCGAGGCAGTAGTTTACCGCACATATAAACGATGATTTCATAACCAATTTGATGGAAGTGTGTGTGGTTGTAGTTTGTATCCTTATAAAAACAAAAAATAAGTATATATATATATTATAATGAGGTTATTATATAACCAATATATAAAAATAATTTACGGGTTTTTAGGAAAAAATTAAACATCAATGTTTTTTGATGAACGTTACCTCTTCTTCGGGTACCTTCTTTTGGTTTGAACCAAATGAAATCCTTGGTTTTATTTATGCCCAAAATTAGGCTTCTTGGATGATATTAGGGAAGTTGGGAAGTGATTTGGGCAGATTTTTTAGGAGAAAAATGTCTTGATAGGTGTGAATAAGTGAGGGGAGTGAGTGCCCTTTTATAGTTGAGGAGGAGTGACATTCTTGCAAATACTCAAGAGTATTCACTATTGGGAGGTCTCCCTTACCTCAAGTGACTCCAAAATTTAAAAATAAATTTGTATATGGATATTATAGTCTAAAAAAACTTTCAATACAAAAAAATTAAACCATTTTTATCATTTTTTTCTTTAGTCTTTATGTTTACTCGATTGTTTTTTTGTTTTTTACCAAAATATTTAGTTTTATAACCTAGGTAATTTATCATTTAAGAATAAATTAAAGTGATAATTATTTTAAAATCTCGACCCAATGATTATAAATATTATATATAATTTATAAAATAAAATTCCCATGTGTTTTGGAAATTAATTTTGATAGAAGCGCATGTAATGCGAAAAAACACTACTTTAACCCTAACCATGCTAACAAAATTTTTACAATTTAGGGGTCAATATGTTCCTTATAAAAGATTCATTGGTATATTAATGTAATATATTTGATATTTATTAACACTTAAAAACAATTATAATAATATAAGTTTTTTATTAATTTTAAATAATTTAATAAAATATCATTTATTATAAAATAACATTAATGTCAATTTTAACATTATTTATTTAATTTGAATTAAAAAAATAAGACAATAATTTAATTTGAATATATTAAATTTAAAACAATTTAAAATGATATATTAATCTAAAAAATTAATGTAAGAGAATATTTCATTTAATTTACTTTACTTTTAATATTTGTAGTATGTTTCTTTTAGTTAATTATTAACTAAATAATTTTTTTCATTTTCATTTCTTAAGAATTTTAAGTAACTAAATCATATCTAAAAATTAAATATAATTTATTATGATGATAAAAAATCATTCATACTTCAAAATAACATGTATAATTGAACCAGTATGGGTATTTTCTTATCCCAAAGCAATATAGATATTAAAATTAAGGAATGTTCCTTTTTGGTCTTTTTAATTACTTAACTTATTAAATAGGTTACTTTCATGGAATACTATCACAATAAATCCTAAATATAGATTTTAATGTGATAATGGTATAAATATATCCAGTAAATGGGTGTTGGAAATTTTTTTAGGTCATTTTACTCCTTATATTCTAACTTTAACCACTAAGTAAACTCATTTTTATCTTAATCACTATAATTAATTTTAACTATTTTCACCAATTATTACTGTAAAAAACAAAGTTTTTATTATTTGGTAATATAAATTATTATGATTAAAAATATTGAATACATTTTTCCAAATTCAATTCACATAAGTGGCAGAATGTAATTTAAAATTAATCCCATAGATGTTACGAGAAATCGAGCTTTTAAAGTGAAAAGATCAAAAGTTCACAATGTTTTTATATAAAAATTCATTATGAAAAATATTCCAATGACCTATATTGGATTAATATATTTATAAATTAACAATTATCACTTTAAAAATAATTAAAAATATAATTTAACATTATAAATTATTTAGATGAAAAAACAATTTTCAATTAAAATCCAATATTTTTTCACTATTCATCTTAAAATGAAACATTTCAGAAAAATAAAAAAATTTACCCTAATATATTTCTAGTTTTACATTTTGAAAATTTAATTTAATTTTTTCATATAAATTTTATAAAATTGATAAAAAATTAATTTTAAATTATGTGGACCAAACATATTAAACCGTATTTTAGAAAAAAAAGTTTTTCAAAAAACACTCCTTTTTCTTTCAAATAATTCTTATTTTATTACTAATAAATATATTATTGATAAATATATATAAAATACATATTTTAATAATTTATTTAATCTTACTCATACTATCCATGCCAATGTCTAGGTGAAAACTATCATATTAAATAATATAATTAATAATATACTCTCGTTCGGTAAAACTTAGCTTTGCGTGTAATACACGTTATCGATGAATTTTTTTTTGTGTGCATTTAAAGTTGTCTCAGTATTTCATGTAATATAAACTATGAAATATAATATCATTCTTTTATAAATTTTGGGGTGTTACATTCTTACTTCAGTGTTACGATCTTTATGTGGGTTTATTTCATGATCTAATTTTAATCATGATTATTTATGCTTGAATTTAAATTAATGTAAATTATTTGATAATTGGATAATAAAACCATTTAAATTTATTATAATCTGGTTATTCAGGAATATTTCAAGTAAAATTACCATTTTTACACTCTTTGGTACTTAAAATTATTGAGAAAATTCTTTTTAGAATATCTGAATTTATTTCTCCCTTCAGTTGAAAATACTTTTTATTTAAAAACAATGTTTCCTTAAAAATGTTTTTTTTAAATTATACGGATGAGTTTTTAAAGATATTTATACCCATGTTTTACTTTTTTATAAAATGTTTTGAATTGGACCTTCATGTTGTTTTCTATACAAGGCTTGTTTGGATTTTACCAAAGATGTAAAAGGAATCGTTATTTTTACATGTATGTGTGAAATTTTCCCACTATCATGACCACTCAATGTTTTAAAGGTTCCTATATAATTTTTAGTTGTTAGTTTTCAAAGAAAATTATTTTAAAAATATCTTTGGAATTTTTACTTTTGAAAAAAATTTCAAAGTGAAAAGGATACTTTCTTCAAGAATGTTTTTAATAAAATTTTTATGGTATTTCTATTAATCAAGAACATCAAATATTTATTGAAATTATGATCCACTGAGGATATATTGTATTTATACCATCATTATTATTTATTTTTATTTTTTATGATTATTTTGACCATGGAAAGTTTTGTCATTCTCTTTCTTGATTAATTTTTGTAACCATTTAATTTCCCTTGAAATATTCACTTTCCTGGTATCATTAGAGATTTAATTTCCCATAAATATCCATATTATTTATCATAGATATGTTTATTTATTAAAACATATATCATTTATACATATAGTGTTCTACGTTTAAAGTTATTTGATTATCTGTGAAAGTATTGGTAAATACATATTCTTTACTCAATACAAATATTTGATGATAAGGTAAATTATTCATGAATTAAATCTATTATCTAATATATGAGGAATGATTTGGACATGAAGTTATAGGTGGGTCATGGTTATAGATATACCTTTAATGTATCAATAATATCATGAGACGAATCATTTGGGTAGGCTTAGTTAAATGAGTTTCTGGTGTACACCTACCCACCAGTTTTTAAATGTCATGTGAAAGGTCTTGAAAGTAGATGTATCATGATGCATGAGATCATGAAATCTAATAATTAAGAATTTAAATCATTAAAAATTTAGTTATTATTATCCATGATATTTTCACAATGATATTATCTTTGGATGCATTTAATTATTAGTTTATTGATTAAATGGAAAGTGTTTTGAGTTGTTTACCTTTCCATGTTGATTATGCCTTATCTAATCTTGATAGTCGAGTTATTTATAAAATGAAATGTGTGTTAAATTATCTAATATTACATATTGATTATTCCTTATCTAATCATGATAGTCATGTTATTGATTAAATTTCATGCATGTTAAAATATTTTCCTTTCCATATTGATTATGACTTTTCTAATCATGATAGTCAAGTTATTGATTAAATGGATTTTTTTTAGATATTTACCTTTGTGTATTGATTATTACTTATCTAATCATGATAGTCAAGTTATTAATTAAACTGCATATGTGTTCAAATATTTACCATGAAATATTTATTATTCCTTATCTAATCATGATAGTAAAATTATTTAAATGACATGGGTGTTCAGTTATTTTACCTTTCCATTTTGATTATGGTTATTAATTCATGATAACTTCATCTTTATATTACTCTAACAAAGAATCTAATCTCACCTTTATTTTTTTCCTTTGACAGGAATCCATGAATATTACTATGAATGATATTATAGGATATTATATAGGTAATAATTATATTATCTAAAAAAATTATGTTGTAATTTGTGTTTTTCAAATGTAATGTAAGGCTCAAGTATGTATCTAGTTTACCAAAACTAGTAAAATATTGTTCTTTTAGGATGGGATCACTTGTATCTTATTCCAAAGTAGTAAAGTATCAATCATCTATGAGATAATAGGGTTGGGGTCTTTACATCAACCTTCGGTAGTCTATACACAACCTCAAACTACTATCCACCTTCATGACGAACAATACTGTAGCACCCCACGATGAAACAACGAGTCAGATGAAACCTTTTAGGAACAAATCATCTATCTAAACTCTTAGCTCCTACAATTCAAAAGGCGTCACATAATAATATTCCATTAAAATTAAAGAATCATTCGTTTGTAATTCTATCCTAACTCAACATTACATCAAGGGGTTAATATCACAACCTCCTTAGAAAAAACATCCAGAAACTCCCCAACGACCCTAGGAACATCCACCATCCCTGCATCCACTAATTCCATAGAGAACTCAGTGATCAGAGAAATAAGGGGATCCAGACGTCTACTACGCACCTAAAAACATCTCTCTCCAATGAAAGGAACACACTGACCATCCACATCCAAGAACACGACTCTCCTCCGTAAGTAGTCGACAATTTCATGCACAAAATACAACTGGTTAATACTGATGATGACATCATATGACTATATCTAAAGTAATAAAATATATCCATGGGAATGATGTGGCCCCATCATCTTCCTACACCCTCGGCACACATCAAACAAGATGGTATGGCCTCCGAATGGGATAATAAACACTAGGGGCATGAAAATACTCTCTATGTTTAGTCATAGAGAACAAACTAGAGAAGATGAAATAAAGGAGTGTGAAGCTTCTGAATCAAACAAAGAAAAAACAAGGGTACATGAAAAACTAAGCATAACTCGAATGATCACTGGCACCTTTGATGATGCTATCTCCACTACCATCAAGTTACCATACTTAGCCACCCTACCTCTTCACTAATAAACACCTCCACAACCATACATAGGTTGGGGTCCCTAAACATGAGGAACATTCAGAGTTTAGCCTCTACCCACTCCATTTTCACTCAGTAGAGCATAAGCCTATTTCCATTTCTACTAAAATGACCTTACTAGTAACTTCTATTGAGGTTGGAACTGGACCTGACTGCCTCCACTAAAATGAGCTCGAAGAACCATTAAGATTCAATTCTAATTATGTCCATGAACCCCAAAGACAAAAACCTGGAATGGAGTACCCAGTAGAAGAATATAAACTACTGGCCCTAAAAGGATGGAAAATATACTACTGATGTCCACTCCTCACTGGTCAAAACCTCAAAGGCCATGGCACTTGAGACCTGTCACTGACAACTCTGCTCCTTGAGGAACCCTATTGGTTCCCTTCCCATGGTAAACCTCCTAACGAGTTCATCTTCTAAATAAACTCCACCTTATTTTAAACCTTTAGATACATTTGAAACATAAAATGAGTTACTATATACTAGATCAAGGGATAGAGTGCCTTATCAAGATGTATCGCATGAGAATGCTAATCTGAAGAAAGATTTGGGAAAAAACAAAGAAGGTCCTTGAACATGACCCCAAGATCCCGTACTGAAAAATACCTTACTGAAGGGAAAGAAGATCATTCCTCTTTTCCACCGTCATGGTTAACGAAATGAACTCTATATATAACTATTTCTAAAACCCAACCCATGAAACATCTACCTCCTTATACTACCCCATATATAGTGTCCACCACTAAAGTGCATCTCCCTACTTTTGACTAACTACCAAAGGGACCAAGTACTCTATCAGGGCCTAGATCAAATTGAAGGTAATCCCAAGCTCCCCCAAAAAACTCACTATATCTATATTGGTATCACTAACCTCATAATTCCCCAAATCCTATCACTAAAAAACACATAATTTCCTCTACCATTGATCATTCTACCCATCCAGATCAACCCTCTAGTGATCAACTAGATCATCCTGTTGAACCTTCACTACCCAAACCACACGTGGATGATGACCAGGAGCCATATCTGAAAGGGAAAACAAGGATTTCCTAGTCCCGTTAGCATGAAATTTTACTAAGATTACATCAATTTATTTTAATTATTTTTAACTTCCTTGAACAAAATCATCTAATTCAGAAAATAATACAAGTTATCATGATGCATGTATGACTCTTAGGTATCTACCCTAAAAACATGTCCACCTCACTTAGTCATTAAATAAGCTCAAAGTTAGTGAACCATATCATGGGGAGACCTAAAATACTATGTCCTAGATAGTCTTCTTGTCCTATGTCATGCTTTAAGATCAACTGGAATCATTGTTATACCAACCCATGAAATCCTCAATGCGCCTAACTCCAAACTCCATCTTATCTCTCAACCATCTACCTTTGATACCACTCTATCATGACCCCCACCCACCAAAGATAATAGAATTAAGGTAGAGAGATAATGATCTCTAATTCCCACCTCTAGTAGGCCTTAGGTTAGCGACTAGCACCAAGGGTAAAAAAATCTCATAAAATGGGAGGCATTACCCTATAGAATAATATAGTATTTGGAGATAGAATAAAGAAACCATGATAAAATCCATGAAATGTTATAAAAATAAATCCAAAAACCATCCCATAATTCATGTGTAAATAAAACAGGTATGAATAAAAGTCTCCAGAATAAATACCCAAAAGAAAAGCTAAATAAATGATACAATGACAACCCAAGGTTATGATCTAGTAATGTTCATCATGGTTGGAATAATCCTCCTAGAAAACTTAAAATAAGTATATATATATAGGGTGAGCATACAAGTATACTCATTATGAAAACCAAAATATCTTGTGCACATGTGAAAGAAGCATACCAATCCACCCACGAGGAAAAAAAAGAATCAACCACACCTAAATAGGTCAACTATCCAACCAAACCTCACCAAGGTACACTCACCAAATAACACAGGTCAAGTATAGTGAAATAATAAGAAAAATATCAGTAAAGGGTACCCCACACTACTTTACCACTGTTATTACACTCTCACACCCCAACCTCATACATCCTGGTGATCCCATATCTTCTGTATAACATATACCTTCACCCCACAACATGATCAGATCATATCTCACCCAAAGATATCTAATCCACTTCCCCATTGCACAATCACATCTAATCTAACCTGAATACACCTGGCCTATCACATCACAACCATAAAAGTAGTAGTAGGGTATCATGAACATAAAGTACATCAACCACATTCCCACCACCTACCATGCACAACCCTCACCATAAATTTCCTCACAATAGGGTGATATTACATCTCACTGCCTCAAAGTACAATCACAGCAAATCTTGCCCTCAAACACCTGGGATATCACTTAGTGCACTATAAAACATCTATCCATCACAATCCATGCATATCTACTCTCATGGAAGAGAGATAAGGAAAGGGCGGGTAACCATCCATCTATCCGCATCACTAAAATGTTTATAAAAACACCATCATATAAATATACTGGTGTTGGTACATAGCGATCGATGTGGGTGGGGTGCGTATAGAAGTAAAAAAGAACATACTAGGAATATATATATACATAGAAACACATACACCCATCCTATAGGTTCATAAAAAAGAACTGACCAACTCACAAAATTTCCACTTTTTCCCAAAACTAAATTTAGAAAACCACAAACAAACACTAGCCACAAACCAATTTTCATTTCAATCCAAGCCAATTTCATTTAAAGATCCCATTACTTTCATTATATATTAATAACTGTATTTAACCAAAAAACAAAATATAAATTTATTCATTAACCATTTCCTTCCCATTAACTAAACGAACCCAATCCATTTAAAACATTTTAACTAGTTATTCCATCACTACCTGATAATATATTATAACACAACCATTCTCATATAATCTTCCACATAACACAACCATAAATTTACACAAAAAAACCTCATACCAACCACACATCATCATACCATAACATGGTCTCATATAAACCCATCAATCCCATATGCCACAACCAAACATTAAAAAAACATCACATCAACCCCTGCACCACAACTTCGCATCACCGACCCACAACATGGGAACACATCATAACACAATATAGAATGTTTTACAGATTTAGTAAGGGGATTTTTATCAATTTCACTACTTTATTTTAGGTAAATTATCACACAATCCATAAATCTTAGGGAAAACATTTTATTAACCAAATATAACTGGTTAACCAATTTTCATTTTAGGGTAATGCCAAACAATCACAATAATATTTCATAATCACAAAAGACATTATGAAACCCCCCCAATGTCCATGTTTTTTAGTGGTGATTTTAGCTCATACAATCACAATGGCAACATAATAATATCAAAGCTATAAAAATATTAGGATCAAACTTCTTTTTCCTTTAATTTTATTAAAAAATTAATCTATCTTGATTAGGTTAGTGACAAACATATACCATAGATAAATAAGAGTAATCCCCTCATGTATGATATAAAAAAGTGAGAAACAAATAAAACCCCACCTTAAATAAGATTTTCCAACTCACTCTGCACTATAGGGTGAAGAAGAAATGCCTGCAAACCACAACCACATGTAAAACCCATGGATCAACCAACACCGCACCCAAGGATCATAAAAAATGTAGCATACACACACCCCAAACCAAAACCACAACACCAAAGAAGATATATAAGATATTAATAGAAGAAAACAACCAAGAAAAATAGAAGGGATTTCCACCAATCATGAACAAGAATCCAAAGAAACCAACAGAATCAAGGAGAGGGAAGGTGGGGTTGGAAGGCCTCCTCAGATGGCTAGGGTTATTCTATAAATGAGAGGAAATGAGGGTGAATGAATAAATAATTATTATCCAAATAAGAGATATAAAAAACTATATTATATGGGTTTTACTTTGTGTATTCCATTCACGATTAGAATTTCACAAGACCCATGGTTTATAAGCCATGAATCTGGTACAAGGCATGTCACCCTTATATTTTCCGTTTCCATAAAAAAATTAACTGCCTCATCTTCAATTTAATTATATAACATGAATTCAGTTCATAAAATGAATGAATATCACATATTTCCTCCACTACTACACACAAGCCTTGAAAGCAACTAGCTACACAAGTTGTGAACCACCAACTCACGATGTGAACTTGGTTCACTTTGTGAACCACATGCTAAAGCACTCCTGCACCTACAACCTCCACCAAACCATATATAACTTCCTCCAAGAAAAATACAACCACAATAACTAGAAAAGTAATTGAATAGGAAGGCAAGGGTTTTTATAATCAATTGTTTTATTAGAATTAATTAAGGGGACATTTATTGTTATTTTTTTTACTGACAAAGGCCATGCAGCTACTGTAAGGCTACAACAGCCCTGCAACATCCATAAAACAACAAACCCAATAAAAATATAAATATACATAAATAAATATAAACCAAAAATCAGATTAAAATAAATATATAACATTGAACTATCATTTCAATTAAAAATTTACATACAAAATATTTGCATTGATGTGATATTTACAGTTAAACCCAAAAAAATAAAACCAATATACAAAATCGTAACTCTTATAGTTGGATTTGTACATAGATCAACCTCCATAAAAAATATTTTCCCTAAAATAAAACCAATATAAATTTTAGTAATAGTAAATAAAAAATAAAAAAATTATAATTTTAATGTTATATAATCTACATACAATAAATTATATTATTACTTACTATATATATATATTTATATATATTAATGATATTATTAGTTAATCATGAATCGAGTTAATCTATAGTCAATTATTACACATAAAAAATGATTTATGGATATTTTTACTGAATTTTGAAAAAAACATGAGCTCTTTTTCTCTATTTTGGCTACGTGATACATGTTTTATACTAAATTGACACTTTTATATTGAAAAATTCACTCTGTGTTATACCATCCATAATGTGCATCAAATTGATGTGAAATTTATTATAACATTTCATAAATAAATTCTAGATCATTTTCATAAATATTAAAAACAACCTAAGCTTGTTTTCTTGTATTTTTCTATGTGATATATCTTTTAAACTAAAATGAAACTTTTATATTAAAAACATGCACTTTGAGTCATACAAACCACATCACATGTCAGATTGACTTGTGGTTAATTACTACACATAAAAAATGAATTATGGATATCTTTCTTAATGTTTGAAAATAATTTGAGATCATTTTATTAGTTTTGACTATGTGATGCACTTTTTAAACTAAAATGATACTTTTATATTGAAAACACGCACTTTGAGTCATACTGACCATATTGTGCGTCAGATTTCCATGCAGTCTATTACTGAACATAAAAAATGAATTATAGATTATTTTATAGAAGTATGAAAATAATTTAAGCTCATTTTATTGGTTTTGGATATGTGACATGTGTTTTAAACTAAAATTGAACTTCTTTATTGAAAACACACACTTCGAGTCATACCTACCAAATCATCTATCAGATTGACATATAGTCAATTCCTATATGTCATAAATTAATTATAGATCATTGTACTAAATTTTGATAACAATATGGGCTATTTTTCTTCGGTTTTGATATGTGTAAAATTTTAAACTAAAATGAAACTTTTTTATTGAAAACACATACTTCATGTCATACTGATCACATCGTGTGTCAGATTGATGTACGGTCAATTCCTACATGTAACAATTGAATTATGAATTGTTTTCATAATGTTTTAAAATAATTTTCACTTGTTTTATTAGTTTTTTCTATGTTACATGCATTTTAAACATAAATGGAACTTCTATTTTAAAAATACGCACTTCGAGTCATACAGAACACATTGTGTGTCGAATTGACATGTAGTTGATTTATACATGTTAAAAATGAATTATGAATCATTTTAATAATGTATGAAAACAATTTGGATGAATTTTCTTGGTTTTGAGTATGTCATGTGTGTTTTGAACTAAAATGTTAATTTTAAACAAAAAACATACACTTTGAGTCATACCGGGAACATCGTGTCTTGCATTAAGGAATAGTCGATTCCTATACATCATAAATGTGTTATGGATAATTACTATAAAGTATTAATATTATATAAATGAATTTTCTCAGTTTTTAGTATGTGGAATGTTTTTTGAACTAAACTATAAATTTTAAACTAAAAACATACACTTCGAGTCATACCTATCACATCATTTACCAAATTGATGTAAGGTAAATTATTACATGTCAAAAATTAATTATGGATATTTTTCCTAATATTTAAAGAAAATTAGAGATCATTTTATCAGTTTTTGATATGTTAATTTTTTTTAAAATAAAATGTAACTTCTATATTGAAAGCATGCACTTCGAGTCATACCTGCTACATAATTTTTTGGATTGATGTATTATAAATTCCTACATATAACAAGTGAATTATAGATCATTTTCATACATTTAAAAAAGATCTAAGATATTTTTTTCAATTTTAGATACATGATACACATTTTCAAATAAAATAACACTTTTATACTAAAAACACACACTTTGATTCATATCGACCACATCATGTTTCATATTGACATGTGATTAATTCCTTCATGTTACAAATGATTTATGAATTATTTTCCCAATATTTGAAAACAATACAAACTCATTTTTTTTAATTTATCTATGTGATGCATGTTTTAAACTTAATGAAAATTCAATATTAAAAATAAATACTTCGAGTCATACCGACCACATTGTGTGTCAGATTGATGTGAAGTCAATTCTTATACATCAAAAATAACTTATAGATCATTTTCCGAAAGTATAAATACAATATGAATGTACTTTCTCAGTTTTTAGTATGTCACATGGGTTTGTAACTAAAATGTAAATTTTAAACTAAAAACATACACTTCAAGTCATACCAGGCACACTGTATATCATATTGAGGTGCATTATATTTTTATACATAAAAAATGACTTATGGATCAATTTTACTAAGTATCAAAAAAATTTGAATATATTTTTTGGTTTTGATTATGTCACATGTGTTGTGAACTAAAATGTAAATTTTAAACCAAAAACACACACTTTGAGTCATATTGGATTCACAGTGTTTTATATTTAGGTATGGTTTATTTCTACACATAAAAATGACTTATGAATAATTTTTATAAAGTATAAAAAAATATGAATGCATTTTCTTGGTTTTGAGTATGTGATGTGTGTTTTAAAATAAAATTTTATTTATAAAATAAAAACATACACTTTTAGTAATATAAAGAACACCACGTATTAGATTGAGTTGTGAAATATTTAGGTGTGGATGATTCCTATACCATTAAAGACAATGTTCATGATATATCTTTTAGAAATTTATACTTTGACTTAAAATACAGAAAAATACCTTGGTAGATGAGACCTTATATTCGAATTATAAAGTCTATTTAAAAAAATGAATTTAAGATAATTCATGTGATCATAGATTTTATAGATTCATCCATATGATTCACTTTACCTTTTAGGATAAATGTAGTTTACTCTTCCATATGAAATGATCACGTTCTCTCTTTTTTGTCTTATTTTAGATAGTTGAAAGTAAAGTATGAGTTCCCAAAATATCTATGAAAAAAACTAAATACGTATCTAATAAAAATGACAAGAAAATTAACTTAAAAATAGTATATAAAATTATGAAAAAATAACTAAATAAGTAGTATGAAGTCACTTTTTCTTGAGGTATGTAGAAATTCTTGACCTATTTCCCTATCACCATTATCTCATCTTCATCCTCAAAGTCAAATCTCTCATCAGAATAAGAAACTTCAAATATGTTACTAGCTCTATCAGAATCCAAAGTGTATAACCCTCCTTTATACATCTCCTTGAGAAAATACTCAAAAATATTATATAAGAATTACGATAGTAATGGTTCACGTCCCAAATGTATCTATAAGGTTATATACCATACTAGATTGAAAATATAGTAGGTAAACAGTTAAATTTGATGTTAGAAAACATTCTAACACCATTTAATCTTCCCAATCATCTCTAAATTTTTTTACTTATTTTGAGTTTATGGATTGTTTGAAATATTGGTAATACCGAGAAAATATAGAAGAAAATGATTAAAAAAATATTTTTAATGAAATTGTAATTATATTTAGAAATTAAATATTTGGGAATGATAGTATTTTGATGGTATATGATATATTTCATAATTTTCAAACACAATGTCCACAATCATTGTTGTTATCTTATTCTAGACACTTCATAAACATTGAAAAAAAGTAAATTGTTTGGAAAAATGTTTTCATAGTTAAATATTACTATATATACCTTAATCTGTTTCTATTTGAAGAAATCAATAGGATTATTATGTTTAGTACCTGACCTCATACCATGATTAAGCCTACATTTATATATCTCACTATCATAAAACAATTCTTATTAAAACATAATATAAAACATATAATTCTAATTTTATTTATAAAATGTTTATTGTAGTACATTAAAAATTCATAATAGTCATCACGTGTGGTTGGTATGATGTAAATCCATGCATTGGATAAAAAAAATAAACATTTGTGGTCTCAAAATTAATTATTATCAGCATACATTTCCCTCTAAAAAAATAAGTAATGAGAAATAAAAAAAATTTAATTTATGCGATTATATTATAGAGTTTTCCCATACATTGTAGGCACTAAGAAGAGTCTGTCATCTGATATTTTCTTCTCAAATGACTCACTTATTTAATTTTTTTACTTTAAATATATTTCAATCCCAAGGAAAGTTCGTATAGTAACCTTATCCTTTAACATATAAAATTACATGATTTTAAGCATAATTATACATTAAAGTACAAGACAAGGATCGTAAATTCTAGTGTCTTGGAAGACTAGGTACATAAACAAACATTATAAAAAGAAATTTTATTAAAAACTCAATATTTATCACCTAACTTCAATTGTCTTCATACATCTTCATAGGATAACCTGGGGATAACATGAACAAAGGGATGAACTAAAAGCCCAGTTAGGGAATAACCATATAAACATAGCATATCATATGTGATAGAAGGCATGAAATGATGATATAAAAAGGAATGTAACATATGGAATAATAACATATAAATATGGGATAATTTAAACATGGAATCATAGAAATGTGGAAAAAAATATAAAACATGAATTTATTATGTGTCAAGGCTAACCTCCAAGCCCATTTCCCATAGTGGCACAAACCAAGGCTAAGCACTAAGACCTTCGCACCTAACGTCTCATGAGACTCAACTTTACCCAATGGATTGGAGAACTATCTGGGTGAACCCATATTATGTTTCATGAATATGTTTTCCACATAATTAATCATACATAATCAATATTACATAAACAAAAGGTTTACCCATGGAAAGAATTGGGTACCACAATCAGGACATAAAGTATAACCAATGTGTGTATCATGAAAGTGTCCATGAAAGAAAGGAATTAGAACATACATGGGAATTAATAAGGTAAAATAGGAATATATCATGGTAAGTGATTTCAAACATAAGTGACAACATGTAAGATATGTATTTGTGAACTTTTAGCATTAAAACATTTTTGAGCGATTTTAAGGAAAATACTATTGAGCTTTTAAAATAGAAAAGAGAACAATATTTTCATAAGTGAACCAAGAAGATTTTAATAATAAAAAGACTGATTTTATAAATACAATGGTGGATTAAAATAAAGGATATAATTCACTTGAAATTGGTTACAAAATCTGGGGAGTTTCATTAAAACGAGTTTGCTTATTGGGAATTATCGAGGTGGGAATCACATAAAAGCATGAATATTCCTGAAAGAGAATGAGGGATGGATCCTAAAACATGATTTTGGAGCATAAAAACAGCATGTAAAAGTTTTAAATAAAAATAAAAGACAACTTCATTTGGGTAAAAAGAAGGATAGAGCACCCCAAAGGAATAAAGGCGGTCCTGGTAGAATTCCTTACGAATTATCAACATGGTATCAGGTGTACATAATATGGATTAATGAGAGAGAAATGAATTTATCATCTTTTATATATAATAAGGATAGTATATGGGAGGTTCATAATCATACACCATCACTAGAAATTACACATAAAATGGCGTAGCATAGAGAACATTCTTGAATAAAATTGAAATAGAGAGGATCCCATACCTTTTGTCCGAAGGTGGTATTCCCTTGTCATTAATGAACTGAATAAACAAATTATGTTTATTAATTAATAATTAAAGAACCTATTATATATTTAATTTATTTATTATACCCTTTTTAGGTTCATTAATGGCATTTTAATTGGTTAAGTGGTTCAATTTCATTTTTTGGGAACGTTCATTTTTATAGTTTCCTTGAACACTTCACTTGTATTATTGAATGTAAGTTCATTTAAAATGTGGATAAACATCCATAATTGTAATTATATGTTATTTATAATGTTATAGAACTTGAAATGATCTTATAAATAATTTTTTATATACCATGATAATGGATCATTAGATAAGAATTTAATGATGATCGTTCGGGTTAATTTGGGTTGTTTTTCGATCACAAAGAAGTTGTTTTGTTTAATCATTTAGTAATATGTACATAAGTTAGTTACAGAACATTAAATGGGATATAATAAATATAACATAGAGTGGTGAAACCATAAAAATTGTTCCATAACCAGATCTGAAGCCTGTAAATTAAAATGAAAACATGTCATTCTTGAAGGTGGTAAATTAACACCTCATAGACAACGTTTTCCTTTATAAAATAAAAATTAGTTGAAAAGGGTGTTGGATGATATATTATCCCATTATAATTATAAAATTATAGTATATGTAAGATACTAGAGTTACAATACCATGTGGATGAGGATATTTTGGAATATATTTAAGAAAAGAACTTGAAATTGAAAGGAAATTAAAGGAAGAGAGAGAGAGAGAGAGGAATTACCTTTTGAATCCTCCTTAAGGCACCTTGGATTAGTCTTCTAATGAGACCAGAAGCTATAGGAAGTGGGGGAGGGAGCTTGGGTAGAGATTTAGGTAGAATTTAGGGAAGGAACAACTCTTGATAGGAGTGAAGATAAGAGGGTGTAAGAGGTGGTATTTATAATGGAGGTGAGGAGAGTTTTCCAAATATTTAATTCCTTAGTTTATTATTTTACCCCAAGACCAGAAATAGTGATGATTCCATAACCAAAGTTTATTATTTTCCCCCAAGACCAGAAATAGCGATGATTCCATAACCAAAAAAAGTAATGTGTGCATTTGAGTTTGAGATAAAGTCATTACATTAGCCATACATTAGTTGATGACATCATAATTCATGTATTTAGCATTTATCGTAAATTATCATATTTTACTATTCATCAAAAATTCAATTATTTTAGAAACATCCAAAAAATTAATGTTAACCATGTTTTAGCATGTAGAATCCAAAAATGAAGTACATTTTTCAAAAATAATTTTCTAAATATGATTAATTTAATATTTAATTAAAATCACAATTTACTCGAAAAATAATAATTTTAAAACATTTATTTTCTTATTCCAAGATATAGGTATATCGTACTTTTACTTGAGTATTATTTATATACTATCATAGGTAAGGTTACTATTCATTTGGGTGTATCACTATTCATAAGGGTATGTTACTATTCATAAGGGTAGGTTACTATTCACCAAAAATTGTGTTTTCCTTATTGGACTTCAAATAACTTACTAATCGCAACCGTGTATATCATATTTTTGAAATTCAAATCATATAAGTGAAAATATTATGTTTAAAGGACACATAGTACTTATTAGTTCATTGTGTTATGCTTTCATGTGATTATATGACATATTTATAAGAAAGGAATTTCCATTGATAAAACATTGGATCATTACATTCTTCCTACCTTAAGAAATTTCGTTCTCAAAATTTCATTTTACATTCTAGGATATAAAAAGATGTGGGTACTTTTCTTTCATTTCCTCCTCCAGTTCCCATGTTGCCTCTTCTTACTTATGGTTCCATCATAGTACCTTGACTGGGTGAGTAGTCTTGTTACGTAGAACTTTATCTCTATGATTCAAGATCTTTACTGGCTTTTCCTCGTAAGATAGATCATCCTCCAACCATATGACCTCTGAAGAGAGTACATGTGAAGGATCTAGTATTTCTTAAGAGGGATACATGAAAGACATCATGTACTTTGGCCATGGTAGGTAGAAGTGCTAGTCGATAGGCCACAACCCTGATATGATCAAGAATCTTGAAGTGGCTGATGTACCTGGGATTTGACTTCCTTTTCTTTCCAAACCTCATGAACCTCTTCCATAGAGATATGCGTAGAAATACCATGTATCTAACTTTGAACTCAAGGTCTCATCGACGATTGTCTGCATAAAGTTTCTGTCAACTTTGGGCTACCATGATATGCTGCTAAATGGTTTTCACCTTCTCCACCATTTCTTCGACCATTTTAGGTCCCAACAACTTATGCTCACTAACTTCATCCCAACATGCCAGTGTTCTACACCTTTTCCCATAAAGGTCTTCGTATGGTGCCATTCATATGCTCGAGTGGAAACTATTGTTGTAGGAGAATTTGACCAATGGAAGTTGTTGGTCCCATTCTCTTTTGAAGTACATAGAACATGCTCTCAACATATCTTCCAGTGTCTGAATAGTTCGCTCAAATTGGCCATCAGATTGAGGATGATAGGTTGTACTAAAGTTCAGTTAAGTGCTTAGAGCATGTTGGAGACTTTTCTAGAACTTTGAGGTGAATCTTTAATCTTGATCAGATAAAATAAATATTGGTACTCCATACAGCCGTACCACTTCGTTGATGTATATCTATGCAAGTTGATCCAATGAGAAGTCCCCTCAAATTGTGATAAAGTGAGATGTCTTCATAAGATGATCCACAATGACCTATATAGCATTGTTTCCTCTGGATTTCCTTGGAAGTACAGTGAAAAAGTCCATGGTAATGTTTTCCCACTTACATGTTGGTATGGGTAGTGGTTTCATCATCCCCTTAGACTTTTTCCTCCCAACCTTCACTTGTTGACATACCGGGCAATTTGATGTATTTTCAACAATATTCTTTTCGTATTGTCCCACCAAAAGTTTTTCTAGAGATCTCAATACGTCTTTGTGCTCCCTGGGTGAATAGAGATGGTCGAGCTATATACGTGAATAAAAATATACTTTTTTATCTCTGGATCAGATGGTACACATAATTGTGACCCAAATCTTACAACTCCTTCCTCATCAATCATGAATTCTGAGGATTTACCATTTCTGATAGCTTCCACCATTTTCATAATTTCATCATCTTTTCTTTGAGCATCCTTTATTTTCTCTAGGAGGGATGGTTGAGAAATTATTTGAGAAAGGATTGATAATGTTCCCCTTTAATGATTTCCATGTCCATCCTCTGAAAATCTAAGAAGATGAGATCCTTTTAAATTCTCATCATTGATAAAGATATAGAATACTTTATACTTAGAGCATCCACTACCTTATTTGGCTTACCAGAATGGTAGTGGATTGAGCATTCATAATCCTTAATGAGATCTATCCATCTTCACTGGTACATATTAAGATCTTTTTTTGTGAATATATATTTGAGACTCTTGTGATCAGTATATATCTCTCACTTATCCCTATAGAGATAATACTGCCAAATTTTCAATGCAAAGATCACAACCACCAACTCTAGATCATGCATGGGATAGTTTTTATCATGGATTTTTAGTTTCCTTAAGGCATAGGCTATCACTTTATCATTTTTCATCAGCACACAGTCTAAGCCCTTCTTTGAAGCATCACTATACACTACAAAGAGTTATATACTTGTTGGGAGTGTGAGTGTTGGTGTGGTGATAAGACTCTCTTTAAACTCCTTGAAACAATATTCACATTACTGAGACCAGGAAAACTTTACTCCCTTCCATGTTAGCTTGGTCACTGGGTTTGAAAATCCTGAATTTGTTTTCACAAATCGTCGATAATACCCAACTAGACCCAGAAATCCGTGGATCTCTGTTACAAATATTGGACTGGGCCACTCTTCAATGACCTTTGTCTTGGAAGGGTCCACAGATATCCCTTTGCCAGTGATAGCATTCCCCAAGAATGATACTTCCCCCATCATGAACTCACATTTACTATACTTTTCATAAAACTTCTCCCTTTAAAAAGTTTTTAACACAATATTTAAATGCTCTTCATGTTCCTCCTTGTGTCTTGGAGTATATCAAAATATCATCAATAAAGACTACGAAAAATTTGTCGAGGTAATCTCTAAATACTCTATTCATTAAATCAATGAAAATTGATGGAGCATTAGTGAGTCCTAAGCGAATCCCTATGAACTAATAATTTATATACCTCATTTGAAAGTTTGTCTTGGAAATATCTTCCTTACTCACCTTTAATTGATGATATCCTGACCAAAGGTCCACCTTAGAGAGATAACTAGCCCCATGAAGTTGATCAAACAATCCATCTATCTGTGGTAGGGGATACTTTTTCTTTATCATGATTTTATTGATATCATGATAATCAATGCAGAGGGCATTGATCCATCATTTTTCTTGATGAAGAGGACTAGTGCACCCCACGATGAAGTACTCCGGCATATAAAACCCTTCTATAGATTCTCCTATAAGAGCTTCTTCATCTCTTCCAGATCTATAGTGGCCATTATATAAGGTTTCACTAGTAGAAAAATTATTTTTAACGTCGTCAATTTGACGTCGGTTTCTTATAAACCGACGTAAAATATTTTTGCGGATAAGTTTTGGCGTCGGTTTTTAAAAAAACCGACGCTAAAAAATAATGAAAAAAATGATTTGGCGTCGGTTTTTTTAAAAACCGACGTGAAAAAAAAGTTATGACGTCGGTTTTTTAAAAACCGACGGCAAAAAATAACAAAAAATTAGTTTTGGCGTCGGTTTTTAAAAAAACCGACGCGAAAAAATAATGAAAAAAATGATTTGGCGTCGGTTTTTTTAAAAACCGACGTGAAAAAAAAAGTTATGACGTCGGTTTTTATGAAAACCGACGCCAAAAATGTAAAAAAAATCTTCAGTCCTATAGATAATTCCCTAATCTTTGATTTGACTGGTCATAGAGCAAAAACGGAGTTACGGATTAAAAGTTATGGATGTTGGAAGTTGATCTTCTCTAAAAGAAGTGTTAATTAAGTCCAACTTTCAAAGGCCATAACTTTTAATCCGTAACTCCGTTCTAGCTCCACGACCAGTCAAATCGAAGCTTAAGAAATTTTCTAACACATGGTAAATTTTTTTTTATGTTTTGACGTTGGTTTTTATAAAAACCGACGCCAAAAAAACTTTTTTGTTTTTCGCGTCGGTTTTTAGAAAAACCGACGCCAAAAATATTTTTTTTTACTTTTCGCGTCGGTTTTCATAAAAACCGACGCCAAAACTGTTTTTTTGTTTTTCGCGTCGGTTTTTTTAAAAACCGACGCGAAAAACAATTTATTTTTACTTTTCGTGTCGGTTTTTAAAAAAAACCGACGCGAAACGTATTTTTTTTATCTTTTTAGCATCGGTTTATTTAAAAACCGACGCCAAATAGTATTCACTAATACGCGGGATCAAAATTTCAATTCTTTTCACAACGCGCGTTTAACTTTTTAAAATCCCGCCTATATTTTCATACAACTCAATCGAAAATATTTTCATTTACTATATATAAATCTGTTTGTCCTTCATTTATCATTTTCATCCTCTTCGATTCAATCAAGTTTTCAATGCGGCATCAATCATTAATTTGATTACGGTACGTATTATATTCATTCATTTTCATTATTATTAATGTCCTTCATTTATAAACAACTCGATTAGATTTCAAATAATGATGATTTACTTTTTTTATTGTGTTAAAAATATAAAACGTTCGGATGAAATTTACCAAGCTTGGTGTAAGTTTAATTATCGATCGTCGTTTTTATTATCACATGAGATCTACGCTAAATATAAGAGATATTATGATAAACAAAATATCATTTCAATGGAAGATCGAAAAATAATCGAAATGTGTTTGAAGTATTATGTATATTTTATATCATTTGGTGTACGTGATTTTAACTTGTGTTTATCTTGTTTTCTTTAAAACATATTGTATCAATCGATACTTTGACATGTTCAACTTCTGACGGCCATAACTTTTGATCCGTAACTTCGTTTTAGCTCCACGACCAGTCAAATCGAAGATTAGGAAATGCTATAAAACATCGAACAATAAAAATTGATTTTTGGCGTCGGTTCTTGTAAAAACTGACGCCAAAAATAAGTTATTTCCATTTACGGTGTCGGTTTTTTTCAAGAACCGACGCCGAAACTATTTTTTAAACTTTTTGGCATCAGTTTTTAGGGAAACCGACACCAAAAATGAAGCGGATGAGTTTATTTGGCGTCAGGTTTTTACAAAACCGACGCAAAAAAGCAATTGAAATTTGTTTTTGGCGTCGGTTTACAAAAACCGACGTAAAAAGTCATATTTTTTACATCGGCGACTTCAACGTCGGTTAAAAACCGACGTAAAAAATAAAAAAAAACCGACGTTAAAGACCTTTTTTCTACTAGTGTTTCTTTGATATAGGAAGAGATCCAGGAATAAGTTCAATTGAGAACTCAACCTCTTAGTCAGGAGGAAGACCATAAAACTCTTCAGAGAATACATCAGTGTAATCCCTCATGATGGGAATGTATTCAAGCATGATTCTCTCATTTTTCTTAATCATTTGAGCTATAAATTCTTGATCATAAGAAAATAATATCCACACTAGAGGCACTGATTCTAAGGGAGATTCATATTCCTCCTTACAATTGTAAATAATTCAAGGATGCTTTAGGATGTGAAGATTGATCTACCTTTCCTGACAGTTTATGTTGGATTTGTATAAAGATAGCCAATACATGCCCAAGATAGTGTTGAACTCCACTAAAGGAAGTATGACAATTTTTTTGGGAGATTAATTCCACAAACATTAACTAGGGAGGAGTTATAAACCATAGATGCAATAATTTTCCCATTCTCTATTCTCATAGATAACTTATCCTCTAAATTTTGAGGTCGTTTTTGAATAGTTATACTAAACTTGCAAGATATAAAAGAATGCGTAGAACCAGAATAAAATATTACGTTTTCTATTCTTGAATGAATAAATAGCATACCTATCATCTCATCGTTGTCCAGATCCACCTCAGTATTAGTGATAACATAAGACCTTCCTTGCTACCTTGGTGGTTGTTCTTGATTTCCTCCAAAAACCATTGGATTAGGGAAATTGTTTGCATAATGGCCATTCTATTTGAATTTGTAACATTGCACCACTAGCTGAGCAATGATTTGAACCTTCCTTTATTCTTCCACATCAGTGAGACTTTTCATATTCATTTGGTAGTTCTGGTCCAGATGTCCCAACTTTCCACATTTGAAGAAATTATTAGTTCCCTTTAAACAGTTCCCAGGATGCTTCTTTCCACAAATTTTACAAGTGGGATATTCAAGCTTCTTTCCATCATGTGATTTTTTGTCAAACCACCCATGTTGTTCTCCATTTTTTTTCTTGTCACCGGGACCATGAGACAACTAGTAGTCTCCAATCTCCATTTCAACCTTTAGGGAACAATGAAAAATCTCATCATAAGTGTCGATGTCTCGGATTACCAACACCTTCTATAGAATCAGATTTATCCCACTAAATAAGAGATCCACCTTGCTTTTGGTGTTCATGACAAAGCCATAGATGTACCTTGCAATCCTTGTAAAGTTTCCTTCTTACGCTCTGATAGACTCATCTTCCTTATACATGAGTTTTAGGAACTCTTTTTCCATCTTAATATGGAGGGTTTGAGGAAAATATTTATGAAAAAATATCCTCTTGAATTCCTCCCAATCCATGGAATCAATTTCCTCTTGGGACTTTGTCTTCTTGATCAACATCCATCACTGATCAGCTTCCCCATCAAAACGATAGACTTCCAGTACAAATTTCTATTCTTCTGAGCATTGGAGAATGAAAAATATATTTTCAATGGAGTTAATCCACTATTCTGTGAGGAGGGGATCAGAAGATCCACTTAACATGGGTGGCCTTTTCCACATGACAGATTCTACGACAGATTCCTCTTTCCATAAAGGAGGAGGGAATTCCACATGATTCAAGTTATTATTCATAACTTTAGCTAGCTGAGCAAGTACTATCATGAAATTTTGAGTACTGGTTCCCATAATATCAGGCATATCATTAGGGAAATCTTCACATTTCCTATCACATTGGTTGTTGGAATGTGATCTTCTATTTCCCACTATTAACTAAGAAAAAGAACGTACAATTAGAGGTCTTGAATACTCTATTGAACATAAAAAGGAAACTTTGAGCATTAAAGGATAAACTTGTAAAGGAGAAGTATATCCTAACGTGTGATTACTTTGGTTTAAATCTAGTTTATCCTTGATCTATTTCTTAACTCATATTCTTATGGGATTTTTTTATTCCCTTAATAATGGTTTGTACTAAGCTCATGAATTTACCAAAGTATATCCTCTAGTAGTGTCAAACCAAGAGTGCAGCAAGGCCCATTATCATATACCAGGATACCTCAGGTGAGACTCAAAACTCCTTGTCGGAGTTTTCACTCCTAGGTACATCTATGCCAGATCCACCTCTAACTATTTGTATCTATATAAGGATGTGTTTTCTTAATAAACCACTTACTCTATACTTACCAAGATTTAGGGATGTTTTCTTATACTTAGCATCATCCTTATGGTTCTCATTAATATGCTCTATTATTAATCTCAAAAATTAACTATACAATCCTATGATACCAATTATAGAGACCCTAGCCTTTTACATATAACAATACACAATTTTAAGCATAATTATACATCAGATTACCAACCATGGATCATAAAGTCTAGTGTCTTGGAAGACTTGGTACAGAAACAAACATTATAAAATCAAATTTTATTTAAAACTCCATAATGAGATCCTAACTTAAATTGTGTTCATACATCTTCATAGGATAACCTGGGGATAAAATGAAAAAAGGGATGTGTTAGAAGACCTGTTAGGGAATAACTATAAGAACTAATCATTAACACATGGGATAGAAGGCATGACATGATGATATAAAAATGCATGTAACATATGGAATCATAACATATAAATACGGTATAATTTAAACATGGAATCATAGAAATGTGGAAGAAACATAAAACATGAATTTAGTATGAGTCAAGGCTAACCTCCAAGTCCGTTTCCCATAGTAGCACAAGCCATGGCTAACCACCAAGACCGTTGCACATAGTAGCACAAGACAATGATAACTACCAAGTCCGTCGTACATAACGTATCATGAGAGTCAACTTTACCCAATGAATTGAAGCGCTATCTGGGTGCACCCGTCTTAAAATAGAGGATATATTGCACTTGAAATTGGGTAAGAAATTTGCGGATTTCCCTTAAAACGAGTTTGCTTATTAGGAATTATCGAGGAGGGAATCACTTAAAAGCATGTATCTCTCCGAAAGATGATGAGGGATGGATCTTGAAACATGAGTTTGGATCATAAAAAAAGAATGTATAATTTTTACATAAAAATAAAAGACAACTTCATTTGGGTAAAAATAATGACAGAGCAACCGAAGGAATAAAGGCGGTTCAGGTAGAATTCCTTATAGATTATCGGCATAGTATCAGGTGTACTTAAGAGTGATTAATGAGAGACAAAGGGATTTCTAATCTTTTTTATATCATGATGAAAGTATGGGGGAGGTGTGTAATCATACCCCATCACTAGGAATTACACATAAAAGGGCATATCATAGAGAACATTCTTGAATAAAAGTGCAATGGAGAGGATCCCTTACCTTTTGTCTGAAGTTGTTCTTCCCTTGTTACCAATGACCGGAATAAACAAATTAGGTTTATTAATTAATAAGCCATATACCTCTTATATATGTAATTGTTTTATTATACCCTTTTTATGTTCATTCATGTCCTTTTTAATGGGTTAAGTGGTTCAATTTCATTGTTTGGGAACGTTCGGTTTTATAGTTTCCTTGAATGGTTCACTTGTATTCATGAATAGAAGTTCATTTAAAACATGGATAAACATATAGAATTTTAACTATTTGTTATTTATGATGATACATAACTTTAAATGATCTTATAAATAATTTTTTTATATACCATGATAATGGATCATTAGATAAGAATTTAATGATGATCATTTGGGTTAATTCGGGCGGTTTTTGGATCACAACGAAATTGTTTTGTTTAATCATTTAGTAATATCTACATAAGTTAGTTAAAGAACATTAAATAGGATGTAATAAATATACCATATCTTGATTCAACCATAAAAATGGTTTCATGACCAGATCTGAAGGAGGTAATGGAAAATGAAAACATGTCGTTCTTGAAGGTGATAAATTAACACCTCACGAACAATGTTTTCTTTTATAAAAAAAGAAGAGGAGAATGTGGTTGGATGATATATTCTACCATTAGTATCATAAAATTACAGTATATGTAAGATACGAGAGTTACCATACCATGTGGATGATGATATTTGGGGATATATTTAAGAAAATAAATTGAAATTTAAAGGAAACTAAAGGAAAAGAGAGAGAGAGGAATTACCTCTTGAATCCTCTTTCAGGCACCTTGAATTTGTCTTTTGATGAGACTAGAAGCTCTAGGATGTGGTGGAGGGATATTGGGGAGATATTTTGGTAGAATTTAGAGAAGAAACAAGGCTTGAGTGGAGTTAAGAGAAGAGGGTGGAAGAGGTGGTATTTATAGTGGAGGGGAGGAGAGTTTTCATAATATTTAATTCCTTAGTTTATTATTTTCCCCAAGACCAGAAATAGTGATGATTCCATGACCAAAAATAGTAATGTGTGCATGTGAGTTCGATATAATGTCCTTAAATCATCAATACATCATTTGATGACATCATAAATCATGTATTTAGTATTTATCGTAAATTATCATATTTTACTATTCATTAAAAATTCAAGTATTTTAGAAAAATTACAAAAATTCACCCTAACCATTTCTTGACGTGTAGAATCCAAAAATGAAGTTATTTTTTCAAAAATAATTTTTGAAATATGATTAATTTAATATTTATTTAAAATCACAATTTACTCGAAAAATAATAATTTTAAAACATTTATTTTATTATTACAAGATATAGGTATATCTTACTTTTACTTAAATATTATTTATATACTATAATAGGTAAGGTTAATATTCATTAGGGTATATAACTATTCATAATGGTAAGTTACTATTCATAAGGGTAGGTTACTATTCACCAAAAATTATGTTTTTTTATTGGACTCCAAATAACTTACTGATTGCAACAATGTATGTCAAATTTTCAAAATTCAAATCATAGAAGTGACAAAATTATGTTTAAAGGTCACATAGTACTTAATAGTTTATTGTGTTGTGATTTCATGTGATTATATGAAATATTTATAAGAAAGGAATTTCCATTGATAAAACATTTGGTCGTTGCAGTTCATGTGTAGAAATGATTAAGGGATTAATGGGTCCTAATCATTCTTCACAGGGTTTTCCCTTTATATAGTATCAATATATATACCTATTGAAAATATGAATAGTTATTAACTATAATGAACATAGTAGATCTATTTTTTTGCAGATGGATTATGAAAATGTACCTCATGTAAGCATTCACAATTGAGACTCTCACCCATTTAAACTTGATAATCTCATTTATACTCTCCTAACCTACCATGTATGTAATGAAATTTACAAGTATTTATTCTTCATATTGAATGTATGAAAAATTTTCATCTTTGAATGTGGTTTTTTCATTAAATTATAATGTTAATATATGCGGCAGTTGAACTGGTGGGGAGAAGGTACTCCTGAAAGGTCATTTTGTTTTCTTGGTTGATTCACTGGACTGTATTAATTTGATCATCCATTTCCCCATCATTTTATCAGTCTATAATACCATAACTTATTTTATAACTTTTTTTCAGAAACTATTAAAGGTTTTTCATTTGAAAATATTTGTTAAGGACATACCTCTTGAATATTTATACGATTATATGAGCATGCTACAAAAGTTAAAATAGTATCATTGACCATTATAACCTCTAGATCATCAAGTGGAATATGAAACTTAGCTATCAGCTCAGAATTATGTCAATCCCCACTCTCATGTGATCATTTGGGATTTTGTTTATTTTGTAGCATGTCTCCTATGATATTATACACCGTATCTCTCCCAACAAGGCGATGTATTGATGTTGATATATATAAATTACATACAACTTCACCCTATAGAATTTTAATAATATAAAGTTATAATAAGTTATTTGATTCAGATTTAGGAGAAAGAGTAATGAAATAATTGATTAACTCAGGTAAATAATGTGGTTTAATGGAATGGATAACCTCCAAGGTAGTGGGGTCATTTGGCTCTTCATGTACTGATCTTTATTCCACTTTTAGTTTTCTTTGATCCTTTCATATATATTGATCTACCAAACCAGATCAGACAATACTATCTTTGAAGGCATCTATTTGGACTTATAGTCCTTTCATCATCTCATATGTATCTATTTGGAGCTTTTTCTTCTCAAAATATGTTCTAGGAGATAATCCAAAACCTGCACCTCTAACATAACCATATTGTTTTGGCCACATCAAAGCTACTGAAAGTAGTTTTTCTTTTGGTATAGTTAATGCTGATTATTTTATCTAAACCATATAAACAATATAAAAACATAAATAGATATTTTTATGTAATATTCTTATAAAGCATAATGAAATACTACTATATCATACTTACACATTCTTCCCAAACTTCTTGTGTGTTTTCATCAACTAGTTTGCCCTATTTATTTACAAAGGACTTATGACATCCCTGCTCATTGGCTTGAGGATGTGGGAGGATTATACTTAGCCTTAAGTGACATCCCCAAAGCACCAAAGGTAGGAAATAAATTCCAAGGGGCTTCAATACCCATGGGGGATGATTTTACCTTTAAGAATAAACCAAATAACTCTAACAATTGCAACCAAAAAAACCACTGAATGATGCATGATAACCATGAATGACAAACCAAAATTTTATTTATAAAAATCATCGTAGAAACCAAGTACCACAACAGAATTATACAATCAAAAAATAAATAGTTAAAGACAAACTAATAAAACTCCAAGACAACCTCAAGACTCTAAGCTCCATATGCTCTATGCTACAACTTCACCAAACAGCCCACGTATCATGGGGTAGTGCTAAATACATGCAATACTTTACCTTTTACCATGTCCCAGTAGATGACATCAGCAAGAGAACCAAGATAACAAAGCAGGAGTGAGTACTAAAACTTAGTAGGTTTTCCCCAATGACATCCCTACTCACACCACTAGAAGAGAAAAGTTAACATCATTTAAATAAAACATTTTATATAAAAAAATTTCTAGAATAGTTCATAAATAAATATAAAAAACTTCAAAAACAAGTTATAAATAAATATAAACAAGCATGATATTAACCAATTTTCCAATTAAATCCATTGTTCCAAGAAAGAAACAAAATAATGCTTAAATACCATTATACAAGTTCTATTTAGAATAACCATTCCATTCTAAGTAACCACACCACTAACCATGCATGCTTCATATGACAAATTCCATACTCATGAGAGGTCTCTCATTGATCCACCTTGTCATCACAATGTAATTATTTCCCATCTTCCATTATACATTTGGCCCTGAGCATAAGGTAATATTTCAACCAAGCCTCATAAATGAAATACGAATACACACAAAAAGCATGACCAAAAAACATGCAAAAAACATTTCAATAAAAACCCATTTTTATTGAAAACGTTTTTAAATAAGCCATCTCAAAATTCCTTGAAAGACATATTTTAAAATTAATATTTTAAAATCAAGAAACCAAAGAACTTCAACAAAAAATCACCACGATTTCACAATTTCACCAAATACTATAATTCACCACTAAAGGGGATTTATATCATTCATTGCACTAAGATTTCATAATCAATTTCAATTAAATAAACAAATTTGAAACTAATCAAAATAATTCTAGTAATAGGGGTTCAGAGTGAAGCCACCTAACTCGATAGTTTTGGTGAAAATGATAAATGACACGAAAAACATCACAATAATATGTTGAATCTCCATGAACCCACATTATATATATTCCCCTATCATAAAAAAACCCAAATATAAACTTATTTGGAATCCAAAAAATTAGATTTACCCAGAGCGGGCGTAGATATGAGAAAACGAGAGAAGGGATAAAGTATCTCCAAGAAGAACATAAAGAACGATGAAGAAAAATCACATGCAAAGAATTGGCCTCTAATCACCAAGGGAGGCCTTCAGATCACCTCCAGATCAGTGGGAGAACCATCCTTGACATTTGGGGAAGAAAAATACCAAGTTAGGGACTCATAGGCAGAAATAAATGGATTAAAGTGAAAAACTTGTTAGATCCACTTTTTAAGGAGGTGGTTTTGACCCGCACACAGTTTAGCCACACGGTTAGGCAAACCATGTGCTAACCATGCGTTAACCACTACCTTGATTATGAACCTTTCATGATCTAATTGTATGGTCTCCAAACCATGCACCAATCATTCCAATTTCACTACCTTAAAGTGACCTAATCCTTTTTTCAAAGTGCACAATTTCTCTTTATATTTCGCATGGTTTGGAAAAATTGTGCCCAACCCATGAAAATTCCCTTTATCCCTTTGCCTCACTGTGCACAGTTTCCTATAAGCGTTGAAAGGTTTACAAAAACCATGAAATATTCGCACACCTATATAAAAGCTCGCAAAACCCCTTAAAAGTCCCCCAAACTCTCCCAGACTTAACCCTTATACTTTATGTATTTAAAAATCATAAATAAAGGGTTATATACAATAAACTAGGGGTGTTACATTCTCCCAACTATAGATCTTTCCATCCTCAAAAAGTAAAAAACCACTATTGACATAAAAGATTTTCGACCATTTCTATTTCATTTCCTTCTTGCATTACTAAGTCTCTTCCTAAATCTAACCATGTTTCAACAAAACCCACACAAGGAATATAAGTCCCCAGCCTTAAACATTAAAAAAATCTTGGGATAAGTCAATAATTTGACTTTAATTCACATTGAAGATCTTTTCAAGATTATAGCTTTAGACAATTAGGTTAAAAATCATACATAACAAATTAAATATTTCAAAGTAGACACTTTTACTCACTATCCATTTTTTTCATAAAACAAATTTTTTTAAAAAGAAACATGGTTTCGTTTGATTTTAAAACATCATAACTTTTCCTTGATCCTAGCCTTGAATCTACTCTCTTTTAAATCATCTGAAAAAAATTTCAAACTTGGGATGAGCATAAAAAGATCAGTAAGGGATAGACAAAAAAAAAGGAAAAATGTTATTCTTGTGAAAACATGAAAACCATGAATACTTTATCATAAAGTAATATTTTTCACCTTTATGAAGTAGTAAATACTATTCACTAAATATAAACTCATTTATTACCATTTTTTAATCAAAATATTACCATAAAAGTGATATAAAGAACATATAACATATAAAGGTAACTTAGGAAATAATCATACTTAAATGGAATAACCATATGATCGACTTCCACATATATGACTCTTACAAATGGAATAGCCATACGACCGACTTCCACAACCAATGCATTGAAGGTTATAACGTAAACACTTGTACTTAGTTTATTATAGAACCACCCATGTTTGGTTTATCACATAACAACCTATCTTTGATTTATCACATAACCACCCATCAAAATTCCAAGTACCATTATATAATCATAACACATAAAAGAATGAAATTATCAACATTTCACTTATAAAACTTCCAATAAAAAGGAATCATTACAAGATATTGATAAAATCAAACCATTATTGAAACCATTTTCAATAAAAAAATACATGAAAAGGGAATATTGTATTTATTTTTCTTTTAAAAACATTTTGGCTGGTAGAGGAAGCCAAATACCACATAAAGGTCACGATAACAGAAAAGTATTTTTCACCGTGTACGTTAATTTTTTTTCCTTTTGTAATTTAGTAAAATAATTCATATAAAAATATTTCTTTTTAATTTTTTTTAATTAAATTAAAATTCAAAGGGGTTAATTATACACCGTATAAAATAAGGTGATTTATAACATCAAAATATGCCTAAATGAAAGGAGATTGAGAAAAAGTCCCTTACTTTAAGTTTGATTCGTCACATATGTTAATTGTTCATCATGAATAATAAACTTAAATTAATTTATACTTGATTGAGAACCCTTTTCAACTTTATTATTTCTTTTATATCACTTATTCCCATGTTATAAAAATTACATAATTATTTAAGTTCATATCGGATGTTTTGTAGATATTGGCACTTGAGTCAAAAATAAACATGGTTTGATGTCACTAGTCCATGTAGTAATAATTCAATAATCTAAAGAATAATATTCATGACATTATTATTATTTTATGAATAAATTATATCTCTAAATCAAACCATGAATTGTGGTTATGAAAAATGAACAACATTATATTCATGGAGACGGTAAGCTGTACGTACGCATGAGTAACGTCTTTATTTTTCATTTATCATTATGGAAGTAAGGTAATTATTATTTCATAGTTACATAATTATCATATCACAATTAATATAATATTAATCATTTAAATATATATATATATATCATACAAGAGATATAATGAATACAAATGAGTCACATCGCTTCGTGGAGGTGATAGTACACACGTACAGACGAACAACATTATCATTTTTTTGCGCATGTATGTAATAACATAATTGATATATGAATATATTATAATTATTAATATGTAATTAATATCATATATGAGCATTAATTACATTATTATAACCACTCATGGGAGACGATTATGGAAAACAAATTAGATCGGTTCGTGGCGGTGATAATTCACACGTATGCACAAATGATTAATTCCTTTCCCATTTAATAGAAGTGAAGATATATTTAGGTAATTATATTAACATAATAACATATTAGTATATTTAGGATACTGAATCTATTATCTCATAATTTTTGGAGGATATTTGAAGGAAGTGGAAGAAGAAATAAAATAGAAATACTTTTAGAAAGTAATTCCTCTTCTTCAGTTGATCACCTTTGGAGAACACCTTAACAACTCTACGGAGGGTGTTATGAATAAATTAATTCCACAATAATATGAGGAGATATTATAGAAATGTTTTTGGGTAGATATTTTCCGAACCAAAAGGATTCAGATGTGTGAGTAATAGAGAGGAATGAATGCCTTTTTATAGGAGAGGGGCGGGGCACCCTTGGAATTATTAAAAGTATTAAATTAATATAAATTCAATTTTGATTTCAAATAGTACAAACCTAATTTATTTATAATATAAGATGAGGATAGTTCTAAATAATCTCATAAAATAATTTTTAGAAATGAATTTATTTTATTTTAAACCTTATCTTTTCGGTTTACCCTTAATTATTCTCTTTTAATTTTAATGGTGGTAACAACATTTTAAATATTAAGAGCCTATAAATTTTATTTTTATGGGGGTAAATTGATAATAAATAAATGTTTTATAAACTTTTATACCTTATAATAATTTATTTATAAATTTTAAATATTTTATTTTTTTTAAATAATTTAAGAAAATTTTAGTTTTATAAAATATCAATTATGTCAATTTTTACACTATTAAATTTATTGAATTTAAATAAAATAAAACAAAGAGATAAATTATAAATAAACTTATTAATAGTATTATAACATTCCACAATCACCTATACAATTCTTTTATTACATAAATTATGTCAAATAAGATTTATTTTAATATTTATAATTTCATTTATTTGATTCTTTCATTAATAAGGAAATCACTGCATCATCATTGTTTCATAATTAAATTTAATTATTTAATATCTAAAAATTATGAATAAAATAAAATTATGTAGCTAATATTTTTATATTTACAATTAATATTTATAGTCAAATATATCACTTATATAACCCCATATTAGTTTTTTTGTAATAAGAGTCATGTTTATGATATTTTTTCCTTTACTTTAAATTAAATGTTATAAGTGTAATATTCACACCTAAGTGGATCGAAAAGGACAAATTTTAGTTTCAAGGGTTTTCTTGTTCGAAAATAACTTATAAAATAATATTATAACAAGTTTTAGTGCAGTTTTGTGTTATTATAATATTATTTGTTCCCTTATTTATCTGATTTACCCTTTAGTCGTGGTAAATAAAATACTAAAGTTACCATTCACCAAAAATTATTTTGATCTTATTAAAAAATATTTTTAAAACTGATTACAACCATATATATTATTTTTTTTAAATTCAATTTACATAAGTGGAAAAATTAAATTTAAAATTAGTTCTCTTGTCAGAATGAGAAAACAAGTTTTTAAAAAGTAAAAACTATTAAAAGATTAACATGTGTTTATATCAAATTTCAATGTGAATTTACTTCCAATGACCAAAATTGGATTAAATGATAAAAACATAATCTAAATATACTTTTAAACCAATTAAAAGGATAATCTAACAATACAAATAAATTATACAAAAAGGCTTGAATTAAAATGCAGTATTTTTCACTATTCATTTAAAAAATGAATTTTATCAGAAAAATATCAAAATTTCAACCAAAGTAAATTTTTATGTCACTCTTCCAAATAAGAAGTCAATTTTGTCAAATGGAACATATAAAAGTGAAAAAAATATTATTTAAAAGGGTTCACCATCAAAATGTGGTAAAACTACCTTTTAAAAATATCAGAATATTTTATACTTAAAATAAGATTTATTATCATTTTAAGAATCTATAATTTACTGGATGAATATAAAAACAATTAAAAAACACGTGTAAACATAATATAGTGATTTATTTTCATTCCCACCAATATAAGGGCTAGGCGTTAACTACCATTTAAAATAATAATATTAATGATGTATTATTTTTCAGTATAACTCAGTCTTGTATGCAATGTAAGATTTCAGAGAAACCCGTTGTTTTGTATCAGGTACACTTTTAGAAAAAGCATGCCCTTTAATGTAAAATTAATATCTTATTCATAAATATTAATAGATATGAATATGTATTATTTTATAATTACTTGGGATGTTACATCTTTCCCTCCCTTTTGGAAATTGCGTCCCCGCAATTTTATTCACTTATCAAATAAGTGGGGGTATTTCTCCTTCTTAAAATTTTCAGATTCCCATGTTTCCTCTTAAACCATATGGTTTTTCCAAAAAAAAATTTACCTATAAAATAACCTTATTCAAAAAAACTTTATCTCTGCGGTCAAGAATCTGGACTGGCTATTTTTCATAAGAAATATTCTCTTCCAATTGAATGACTTTTGGACTCAAAACATGAGATAAATCCAGTATATACTTTCTTAACATTGTAACATGAAAAAAATTGTGTACCTGGGATAACATTAGTGTTAAAGAAACTTTATAGGCAACTGATCCAACTTTATATAGGGTTTTATAGGGTCTATTAAACCTCAAAATTAACTTCCATTTCTTACCAAAATGAATCACATTTTTCCATGGTGAAAATTTTAGAAAGACATGATCACCTACCTCGAAAGAAAGATCCTTCCTCCAGTTATACACATAAATTTTCTACCTACTCTAAGCTATCCTCATATGATTTTGAATCTACTGAACTTTTTCTACCATCTCTTCTACCAATTCTGGTCCCATCAAATTCCTTTCACCTGCTTCATCAAAAAATATGGAGTTCGAAACCACTTTCCATATTATGCATTAAATGGTTCCATCTATATACTTTAATGAATACTATTATTATAAGAAAACTCAACCAAAGAAATATATTATCCCAACTTCCTTGGTAATACATTGAACAAGACCATAACATATCTTCCGGGGTTTGAATTGTTCATTAAGGACTTCCCATCTTATTGAGGATGAAAAGCTGTACTAAAATTTAATTTAGTACCCAACAACTTTTTAAGGCCTTGACAAAAGTTAGAAGTAAACCAAGGATCATGATCTGATATAATGGAGAGAGGAAATCCGTGTAACATGACTATTTCTTTAAGATACAACTGAAAAAGTTGATCTAGAGACAAAGTATCTTGAATAGGAAGAAAATGAGAAGATTTAGTCAATCGATCAACAATAACCCAGATCACATTGTTACCTTAAGAAGTACTTATTAATCCCACTATGAAATCCATGGATATATTTTCCCATTTCCACTCTAGAATTTGAAAAGGATGAAGCATCCCTTTAGGTAACTAGTTCTATGATTTATCCTATTATCAAATCAAACATCTTACGGTAAGGTCATCAATATCTCTTTTCATTCCATCCCCCCAGTAATACTACTGAAGGTCTTTGTACATCTTAGTGCTTCTAGGATAAACTGAAAATAGAGAACTATGAGCTTAGAATAACAAATATTTCTTCAATTGTGAATCACTCGTCCCACATAATCTCTTTCCAAAACTCAAAAAAATCATTATCAATGTTAAAATTCAGGTAACTTACCATTCTAAACAAATTCTACCTTTTTCTGCAACTCACTATCTTCTTTCTCTGATTTCTTAATTATATATGATAGAGATGATTTCACTACCCCCTGAAACAAAGAAAAGGGGTTTCTTGCACCAACAATTTCCCATCCAAAACTCATCAAATCATTAACCAAAGGATTTCATTCCAAATATAGAATGTTCAATGTGACATTAATTTTTCAACTCAATGAATAAACCACTTTATTTGATTCTCTTGGATGGTAATGAATCATACAATCATAATACTTAATTAATTTTAGCCATATCTTATGTCTAATGTTCAATTATTTCTGAGTGAATATATACTTAATTTTTTTATCAGTATATATTTCACACTTTATGCCATACAAATGATGCCTCCAAATTTTTAATGTAAAAACAAGAATAGCTAATTCCAAATCACATGTAAGATAATTTAACTCATGATGTTTCAACTAAAGTAAAGAATAACAAATTACCTGATCATTATGCATTAAGACATAAAAAATTCCTTTCCATGGAGCATCACTATAGATAATAAATTCAGCATTACTGGAAGGTAAGAAAAAAACTAGAGCATTTACCAATATTCATTTCAGTTCCTGAAAACAATCATCACATTCTTTGTACAATTGAACTTAACTACCTTATGTGTTAACTTAGTTAGTGGGATAGATAATCGAGAAAATATTTCAACAAACCATTAGTAATAACATGTTAATCCCAGAAAACTATGAATCTATGTGATATTGGTTGGTGTTGGCCACTCTTTAAAAACTTTTGTTTTAGATGGGTCCATAATTTTTCCATCTTTAGAAATAATATGACCAAGGAAGGAAATTTTTTTCATCCAAAATTCACTCTTACTAAAAATTCCATACAATTTATTTTCTTATAAAGTTTTAAAAACAATCCTTATGTGAATTTCATGTTTCTCATTAATTTTAGAATATACCAAAATACCATTTATAAACACAACCACAAACTAATCCAAAAAATGATGAATGACTCCATTCATGAGATTCATAAATACATAAGGGGCATTAGATAACCCAAAGGGCATACCTAATAACTCATAATTCCCATATCTCGTTCAAAACACTGTATTTGGAATGTCATCCTCCTTCAATTTCAAGTGATGGTACCTAGACCTCAAATCAATCTTCGAAAAATACTGAGCTCCATAGAGCTGATAAAAAAATCATCGATATAAGGCAATGTATACTTGTTCTTAATATTGATTTTATTCAAGGATCTATAACCAATACAAAGTCTGATAGAAACATCTTTATTTTTCATAAATAAAACAGGAGCACCCCAGGGTGAAGTGTTAGGTCAAATTGAACATTTATCAAGAAATCCCTATGACTGTTTTTTAAATTCCACCAATTCAACCTGATCCTTTCGATAAGGGGATTTAGAAATAGGATTAGAATTAGGAACTAAATCAATAGTAAATTCAACCTCCCGATCAATAACAATACCATGTAGTTCATTAGTAAAAAAATCTGTGAATTCATTCACTAATGGTATTTTACTAATCAAAACTATTTCCCTATTTTCAAAAACACAAGCTGGATAACTTTCACTACCATCTTTAATCAATATCTCAGCTTCTTGGTATGTTATCAAAGGTATGCAATCATTGAATAAAACTTTCTTAGCTTTACAATATTTTCTAGCATGATAAACTAAAATTCAATCCATACACAAAATGATATCAAATTCTACTATCGGAAGTTCAAAAAGATTTGTAGGAAATACTATCCCACTAAGGATAATAGGAAGATTCCTATAAATCTTGGTTTCTTTAATACTTACACCCGGAGTTTTTACCAAAAGTTCTATACCACATTCATGAGTTAACATTTCCAATTTACTTGGAAATCTCTTAGAAATAAAATAATGTGAAGATATAGAGTCAAATAGAGTATTGACGTATTTTAAAAAAAACTACAACATACCTATCACCACTTCATTTGATGGTCCCACATCAACTGTAGTAGTAGAAAATTATTTTTCCGTACCCTTCTACTTTCAATATTTTTGGTTTCTACCCTAGGTAATCAACTTTGGACACATATTAGCACAATACCCTAAATCATTGAAACTAAAACATTTTACCACTGGTATTTCATTTCATTCCTGACCATCTTCCTTATAGTTAAGAGCAATATGTACAATATTTCCACATTAGAATCACTTACCAAACTTTGAGATAAATTCTCCAAGATTCTTTTTACCACACTTCTCACAGGTAGAAAATTTACTTTTCTTACCTCCAGACTTCTTTGATGAATGTTTTCCCATTTCCTTGCAATGGGATCGCTTGTTTTTATTTCTCTCATGGAACACATGATAAAAAAAAAACTCCATTTCTAACTTCTTATCACATCAGATAATTTTCTCAAATCTTTATAACTCACAATAAACTAATGCCCTTTGATATTTCGACTTTAATCCTAAGTAAAATGGATTTATCTTTCTAGAAATATCCCAGATAAAATTTGGGACATACCTTGACAAATGAGTGAAATTGTCTTCATATGTAGCCATATAAGTTTCCTAGTTTTGTCTCAATTCCATGAATTTATTTTCCATCCTAAGTCAAATAGCCTTAGGAAAATATTTCTCAAAGAAGATATTCTTAAGTTCATCCCATTCCATGGTATTAATCTCTTCACTTACTATAATATTTTTAATCATTGACCACCATTGATCAACTTTACCATGAAAATGATAAACAAAAAGGAAAACGTTTTGATTTTATGAACACCCCATTGCATCAAAAATATTTTTTAGTGATTTAATCCACCCTTAAGCTTGCACTGGGTCCGATGATCCTATAAATGATGGGGGACTCTGCCTCATGAAATACCCCACTACCCATATATTCATCTGTGTTGATCTCATGTATGAACACCACCACCATTTATCTCTTGAGTTAACTGATCCATCACTACAAAAAACTATTTAGTTCTGATTCTGACCATCTTAGGATGCTGATTTGGAAGATTGTTTTCCTCTGTATGCCTTCCTAGTATGGTTGCCCTGTTTCCTCTGCGAAAAACCATTCTAAACAAAAACATCTTAGACAGAGAAACATGGTAATCCTAAAATCCTATATCATTTCAATTTGACCATAAATTAAAATTCATTTATGGATATTCTATTAATAATATTATAACTCTAAAAGTTATCTAAAATAATCTCTGATACCAACTATAAGGCCCTGTCCTTAAATATTGAAAAATATTGAGATAAGTCAATAATATAACTCTAATTAACATTGAGGATATTTTTAGGTTTATATATTTAGAGAATTAGTTCATAAATCATGCATAAAAACTTAAATATTAGAAACTAGACACTTCTACTCACTATCTATTTTTTTTAACAAAACAAAAACTTTTGAAAAGAAACATGGTTTTATTTCATGTTTAAACATCACAACTTTTCCTTGATCCCAGACTTGCCTCTACTCTCCTTTAAATAATATGAAAAACATTTTTAACTTGGGATGAACATTAAATGCTCAATAAGGGATACACAAAGAAGGAAAACTATTAGTCTTGTGAAAACATTTAAACCTTGAATACTCTATCATAAAGTAATATTTTTCACCTTTATGGAGTAGTAAATACTATTCACTAAATATAAGCTCATTTCATACCATTTTTTGTAATAAAAATATTACTATAAAACTAATATAAATCACATATAACATATAAAGGTAAATTGTGATATAATCATACTTAAATGGAATAACCATACAGTCGAATTCCACACATATCACTCTTCCAAATGGAATAGCCATACGACCGAATTCCATATACAATGCATTAGAGGTTATAACATAACCACCCAACCTTAGTTTATCAAAGAGACACATGTATTTGGTTTATCATGTAACCACCCATTTTTGGTTTATCATGTAACCACCCATAAAAAGTTAAAGTATCATTATATTATCATAACACATAAAACATTGCAATTATCAACATTTCACTTATAAAATTTTAAATCCAAAGGAATCATTACAAGATATTGATATAATAAAACCATTATTAAAACCATTTTCAATACTATAATACTTGAAAAGGGAATATGGTATTTATTTTTCTTTTAAAAACATTTTGTCTTGTAGAGGAATCCATATACCAAATAATGGTCATGACGATGGAAAAGTCGTCGTTACCACATATGTTAAATAAGAATTCCTTTTTTCATTTAGTAAAATGATTCATAGAAAAAGATTCATTTTGAAATTATTTTAATGAAATTAAAAGTCAAAGGGGTTAATTATACACTATATAAAAGAACGTAGTGTATAACATCAAAATACACCTCAATGAAAGGAGATTGAGATGAAGACCCTTACCTTAAGTTTGATTCGTCACGTATGTTTCTTGTTCTTCTTGAATAATAATCTTAAGTTAATTTATACTTGTTTGAGAACCCTTTTCAATTTAATTATTTCTTTTATATCACTTATTACCATGTTATAAAAATTACATAATTAATGAAGTTCATATCGGATGTTTTGTCGATATTTGGTACTTGAGTCGAAAATAAACATAGTTTAATATCACTAGTCCATGTGGTCATAAGTCTATAATCTATAGAATTATATTCATGAAATTATTAATATTTTTATAAATAAATTACACCTTTAAATCAAACCATTAAGTGTTGTTATTAAAAATGAACAACGTTATATTCATGGAGATGGTAAGCCGTATATATGCATGAGTAACGTATTGATTTTTCATTTATCATTATGAAAGTAAGGTAATTATTATTTAATATTTAAATAATGATAATATAATAATTAATATCATTTTAATAATTTAAATATACTTATATATATATCATAAAAGTGATATACTGAATAAAAACGAGTCACATCGCTTCGTGGAGGTGATAGTTCACATGTATGCACGAATGACATTATCATTTTTATGTGTATGGAAGTAAGAACATAATTGATATATTATTATAATAAAATGATTAATATGTCATGAATATCACATATTAACATTAATTCAATTATTATAACCACTCATGAGAGACGATTATAGAAAACAAATCAGATCGGTTCATGGAGGTGATGAATCACAATACGCATGAACGATTAATTACTTTCCCATTTAATAGAAGTGAAGATGGATTTCGGTGATGATATTAACATAATAACATATCATTATATTAAGGATAGTGTATTTATTATCTCATCACGGTTTGAGGATATTTGAAGGAAGTTTAAGAATAAGAAAAATAAAATTACTTAAAGAAAACAATACCTCTTCTTCGGTTGATCACCTTTGAAGATCACCTTAACACCTATAAAGAGGGTGTTATAACAAAATTAAGGATTAAATAATGTGGGGATAGATTCTTGGAATGGTTTTGGGTAGATCGTTTCTGAGCCAAAAGGCTTTGTAAGTGTGAGTAATAGAGAGGAATGCGTGCCTTTTTATAGGAGAGGGGAGGGGCACCCTTGGAAGTATTAAAAGTATTAAATTAATATATATTCAATTTCGATTCCAAAGAGTCCAAAAATTATTTATTTAGAATATAAAATTAGTATAGTTATAAATAATCTCATCCAATAATTTTTATACATGTGTTTATTTTATTTTAAACCTTATCTTATAGGTTTACCCTTAATTATTCTCTTTTAATTTTAATTATGGTAACAAAATTTTAAATATTAAGAGGCTATAAATTTTACTTTTATGGGGTAAATTGCTCATAAATGGATGATTTATGAACGTTTAGACCTTATCATAATAAATTTATAAATTTTAAATATTTTCACGCTTTTTAAATAATCTAATAAAATATTATTTTTATAAAATATCAATTATGTTAATTTCGACATTATTTAATTTATTGAATTTAAATAAAATCCAACAGAGATATAACTTAGAAAAAACTATATAATAGTCTTATAAAATGTCATATGAACCTATAAAATATATATATTACATAAATTATGTTAAATAATATTTATTTTAATATTTATAATATCATTTATTTGATTTTTTCATTAATAAGGCAATCACTACATCATTATTGTGTCATAATTAAATTTAATTATTTAATGTATAAAAATTATAAATAAAATACCATGATTTATCTAATCATTTTTTCTTTCTAATAAATATTTATAGTCCAATAAATCACTTATAGAACCCCATATTAATTTTTTTAGTAATAAGAATCATGTTTATGATATTTTTGCCTTTACTTTAAATTAAATGTTATAAGTGTCATATGAACAGCCAAGTGGCTCCCAAAGGACAAATTTTCATACCAAGGGTTATCTTGTTTGGACATAACTAATCCAATAATATTAGGATAAGTGTTATAGTAGGTTTATAAGATTTATAATATTATTTTTACCCTTATTTACCCGATTTTCCCTTTAACCGTGGTAAATAAAATACTAAAGTTACAATTAACAAAAAATAATTTTGATCATATTAGACCAATTTTTTAATACTGATTAAAACCATATCTGTTATTTTTTGAAAATTATTGTTTTTCATGTGGAAAAATTAAATTTAAAATTAATTCTGTTGTTGGAATGAGAAAACTATTTTTTAAAAAGAAAAAACCATAAAAAATTGACATGTGTTTATATCAAATTTCAAAGTGAAATTACTTCCAAAGACCAAAGTTGGATTAAATGATAAAAAAATAATCTAAATATACTTTAAAACCAATTCAAATGATAATCTATTAATTCAAATAAATTATATGAAAAGGTAGTTTTTAATTAAAATACTGTATTTTTCACGATTAATAAAAATATGAATTTTATTAGAAAAATACCAAAATTTCAACCAGAGTAAATTTTTATGTCCCAATTCCAATTAATATGTTAATTTTGTCAAGTATAACATATAAAAGTGACAAATATAATATTTAAAAAGGGTTCTCCATCAAAAGTTAGTAAAACTACATTTTAAGAATATTAGAGTATTTTATGTTTAAAATTGGATTTATTCTCATTTTAAGCTTCTAAAATTTATTAGATGAATGTAAAAAATTTAAAAAACATGTGTAAACATAATATAGTTAGTTCTATTCATTCCTACTAATACTATAACTAGTCTTTAGCTACGATTTAAAATAATAATATTAATAATGTATTATTTTTCGGTATAACTCAATCTTGTGTTCAACGTAAGATTTCAGGGAAACCTATTTTTGATTATCGAGTATGCTATTAGAAAAAACATACCCTTTAATGTAAAATTAATATTATATTCATAAATATTAATAGTTATGAAAATATCTTAATATAAAATTTCCTAGGATGTTACAATGCCGATGTTTTTTCCACGCAAGTTTTTCTCTTGCCTATCTACAATCTGCACTGAGATATGTACCAATAAAGCAAACGACTATAAGTCAACGTGATCCCATATGACCACATGGTCAGAATCAGGCTGATACTTTTTCAACTGAGATACATGGAACACATTATGGACCACACTGAATCATGGTGGCAATGCCAACCAATATGCCACCTCACCAACTCATTCCATTATCTCAAATGGGCCTATGTATCTGGGAGATAACTTTCCCTAATTCAAAAAATTTTGTTGTACAAGACTTAGAGATATCCACAATAATACATTATTTCTCACTGTGATTGACAACGACCATCGATAATGATCCACATATGATTTTTGATGACTATGTGCCATCTCTATTTTCTTCATGATCAACTGAATATTCTCTGTTGTTTCTTGGAAAAAACTCAGCCCAACTACTGAAGTCTCACCTATTTTCCCCCAAAAATGTGGAGAATAACAAGGATGCCCATACAATGATTCAAACAGAGCCATATGTATTGAGGCCTGATAGGTATTGTTTAATGAGAACTCTACTAAGGGAATTTTCTCATCCCCTGAGCCCCCAAAACCCATTACACATGCCCACAACATGTCTTCCAATGTTTGTATCATCGTTTCGTATTTTCCATACTTTTGAGGATGATAAACTTTAATCATTGTTAAATGAGTCCCAAGGAATTTCTATAAGGATTTCTAGAAAATAAATGTGAACCTCAGATCTTTGCCTGATACAATCGAAACCAGTATGCCACATCTTGGAAATAGATCTTGGACCAATCATCCACCATATGAGTTTCAAAAATAGGGATGAAATGAGCCGACTTGGTAATCCGGCCCACTATCACCCATATGATATCGTGTTTCCAAACTATTATTGTGAGACCTGTAAAAAAATCCATCATTATCTGCTCCCATTTCTAAATAGAGATAGGTATAGACTGAAACATACCTACTGGTCACTGATGCTCTGATTTAACTTGCTAAAAAGTTAAATAAAAAAAACTCATCCACCCTCCATTTCATATCGACCCACCAAAACTGTGTCTTCAACAACTTATACATTTTATGGATTCCTGGATGAATATCCCATCTTGAATGGTGGTAATCATGAAGAATTCGCTTCTAAATAACCATATGTATGACCATCAGATTTATAAACCACAACACTGAACTCTCATCCAGTCACCAACCCTCAATGGTCTCCTCAACATTGAGTTTGGACTCATAGACACACATTCTACATCAGATGTCTATTTTTCTTTAACTATATTTACCAAATCAGGAACTATGGAAACTGAAAAGAAAATCACAACATCACCTTAGTCTTCACATTTCACATGTATATAGGCTAGGAACAACATCAACTACCACTCATCTGAAGCTTCTTTTTCTAACTAAGAATATGACTTTCTAATTAATGCATCTGCCACCGTATTTCCTTTACCCAATGTATACATCGAGTCGAAGTCAAAAATCTAGAGATACTCTATCCATCTTATTTGCCTCATATTCAAATACCATTGTGAAAAATATTCTTCAAACTCTTATAATATGTAAACATAGTAAATTTATCACTAAATAGATAATGACACTATGTATTCAAGGAATGAAAAACTATATCTAACTCCAAATCATGTGTTGGGTAATTCTTCTCATGAAATCGTAACTTTCTTGATCCATAAGAAACAATATGGTCTTCTTGGATGAGAAAAAACCTGAAATCAGATCCCAAAGCATCATAATACACCACACACCCTTATCCCAATTCTAGAAAAATCAATATTGGTCTAGATTTAAGGCAAAATGTTAGCTCTTGAAAAGACTTATAACATTCCTCATTCCATTAGAATGGAGCATGGGTTTTTTTCAAAGCTTTTATAGGCAATTATAACTGTGAAAAGTTACAAAAAAGTGTCATAAATAACCAAATACACCAAGGAATCTCCGTATCTCAAAGACAATTTTTGTGATTTCCAAGAGATAACAACTTCTATATTTTATAGATACACTGAAACACCTCTTTCAGAGATTCTATGGCCTAGAAAGAATACATATTTTATCCAAAAATCACAATTTGACAATTTGGCATAAAAATTATGGTCTCGCAAGACTTCCAACACTGTCACAAAGTGTTTCTCATGCTCCACCATTGTACTTGAATACACTGAGATTTCGTCCAAAAACACCACAACAAAAGTATCTAGATATATCTAAAATATCTGATTCATTAGTTCCATAAAGACTGTAGGTTCATTCATAAGACCGTAAAGAATTACCACATATTCACATTGGCTATATCTGCTTCTCAAAGCTGTTTTTGGAATTTCTTCCTTCTGAACTCACAATTTTTTGATATCTTGATTGCAGGTCAAAGTTAGAGAACCACTAAGATATCCTCAATTGATCAAGTAGATCATAAATTCATGGAAGTGGAAATCTATTCTTTATCGTAACTTGGTTAAACTTATGATAATCCCCACACACCTGTAGAGTTCCATCTGCTTTCTTCACGAACAAGAATATTGCTGCCCATAGAGATGCGATCAACCAAATGAAACCCTTTATTCCTTGATCTTCCAACTACACTTTTCAATCATTTAATTTTTTTGGTGCCATCCTATAAGATAGAAGAAAAATCAAAATGGTCCCCAGAAATAGATTAATCGTAAACTGCACTTCCATTGTAGGTCGAAACCATAAGAATTTATTGGAAAAAACATCTATGAATTAACCCATGAATTCTAGAAAATTGTTATGATCGATCTATTATATTAATTCCAAATTCAACACCACCAACTAGTAAGAGATTGTTTCCACTACTGGTGCTAATGAGCCCATTGCACCTACCTTTATAACCCTTTCTCCTCAGAAGAGATGCTCGACGCCTTCCTCAGTCACCAAACTAACTATTCTACTATAATAGTCGATATGAGCCTTGAAAATTTTCAAATGATATATACCCTAGATTATATCATAAACATCTATCTATAGCATAGAGAAATCCCATTTCAACTTAGCTCCATCAACAATTATAGAAAATTCTCTACACACAATGGATCGACATTCTCTTTGACCGATAAGAGTTTGAAGTTTTATCATAGAAGGCATCATCTCAGGTTGTAATCTTAGGAAATCAACAACATGAGAAGTGATAAATGAATTAGATGAACCAGTATCAAATAACACTTTTATGATGGTAGAATTCAAAATATTCATATCCCTCACTGTAGATGGTCCAACCTGATCATTCACAACCATCTTATCAGCTCCATATAATTTATTCATCGCTGTTTCAACTCCTTATTGCCTTGATAATATTTACCTTGATGAGGAGTCATGGTATTACTAGAATCACTATGGATATATCTTCTCTATTGATGAGTTAGATTCTATTTCCCTTTCCCCGTTGAAATATACAATGCCTGCAACACCTGTGAAGTGTCTTGAGCACCTTCCCTTGGATAACCGTGACAATAGCACTTAATATGTCCCATCCTTTTGCAATTATGGAATACTCTTGGTGGTTATGTGCAATGAAGCTTCATGTGGTTAAAGTAACCACATTAAAAATATCCTGCTTTTGTCATGGGTTTGAGAGGATGATTCACTGATCTAGCTATTTGATTCAAATTCCCGCTCCCACCCTGGAAGTAGGTGTCGCTCTTCCACTTGCTCCTAGAATTAGAGTTCCCCCTGGTTCTTATGGGTATTAACATAATTCCTGCTCCCATACCTCCTAAGATTTCATGGTTATCCAAATTTTCTCTATTGACCATCTCTATACTATCACAAATATAAAAAATATAAAATTTTGAGAAAATATTCTACCTTAGACACGATTCAATGATTCTTTCCTTCAAGGATACAGTTGCAGAAACTTCATATGTAATGTTTAGAAAATTCATAAATTCATTTGCATACTCTGTTATAGAGAGATTTTCCTACTTCAGTCTGAAGAAGTCATTTATTCTCTGAATCTTGAAAGTGTGAGGATAGAATTGTTTTCAAAATATTTCCTCAAAATTCTAACAACTAAGGCCTTGATCCACTTTCGATTGTATTGATAGATCCCACCATAGGCCTTCAAGATCCTGGAGCATATACATCGCCATATTGAATTTTAGCTCTGACAGTGTGCCGATGAAATCGAAGATATGATTTACACTGTTCATCCATTCCTGTAGAGACCCAAAGCTTGACATACATGTACAATACATTACTTTTTCGGAATACTTAATACATAACAAAAACCAAAACTCAAGGATCATAATAGTTTAGTGTCTTTGGAAACTCGGAATATAATATTCTAATCTTGGTGAAAGATCCTCAACAACTCCCACAAAGATCTTCCCCTTTTGTTTTCCTACCTAAAACCTTTCTTGAAATCTTGGGGAAAAGAAAACATATAAAGGGTGAGATCAAATGCTCAGTAAGGATAATCATGGAGAAAATAAAACAAACCATATACCATTGAACTTAAAAACATGAACATAATGTTTAAACATTAAAATCTTGAGCAAAGACATAAATATTGGTAGTACATAAGGCATGTATCATAATGGAACATCAATCTTGATAAAATAGAATGTGAATAAAACATGTAATTGTGCCAACCATTCAGCACTTGTTATGATTTACATAGTAGCCAAGGCATTGCTGCCAAGAACATCTTAGTGGACAAAGTCCCTTTCTGAATCGAGTTCACTCCTCGTTCCAGTCCTGTATCACTGAACCAGATTAACTTACCATTCCAGCCATGTCTATCTCATGAGATATAAATCTTTACCTAATGCATTGGAGGGATATATAGGTCCCACCCATCTCATAATGAAATCATTCTTACTTGTGCCACAAATTAAACATAAATCATTCATTATAACCTAAAGAATAAAATGGGTTTAATAAACATCATCCCATCATAACTTAATCCATATAAAATAAATGGATAACATTTCATCATAAGAGAAGTGAAACCATGTAAATCATAGAGACATTATACTTGAAATATACACATATGAAATAATGTCATCTTAGATGGAAAATGGTTTTGATAAAACACTTGAAATGAATTCTTGATGAAAATATCATTTCTTCTTCAAAATCATTTTCTTTTCAAAAAATTCCAAGCAATTTTAAAAGAAAAGGATTTTTTTGAAAATAGTCATGAAATCTTTTGGAGGAAGCCTCATGAAAATAAGGCTTTATAAAACCGTAAAAATCCTTTCATGCCGTATAAGTTAAAAAAACATTCTTCTCGTACTTTTGCCGGAAAAGTAAAAAAGTACCTCTTAAAAGAAAGATTCCTTACATACCATGTAGTAAAAGTCAAAAATCAGTAAAAAGGACTTTAAACATACATGAAACCATTTTTAGAAAATTGGGACATGGATGATAAATATAACCCTAGTAAATACTTACGTATAAGCAATCTCGGATAAAAAAAACGAGATTGAAAAGTTATCCCTTAACTTACGTCCGATATGCTTCGTATGTACCCAAAACTCCTGTATAATGATTTAAATAATGTCATTGAGTTATTAAAGAATCATATTAATTGTTATTATATCATATATGGTTCACTTAGGTATTTATATTAACCGTTCATTTGTCAATTCCATGTTAAAGTAGCGTTTTGGGTAAAATCGTTTCATTTGTTGCTCTTGATATTATTATTACTTATATCATGATTTAATTACTTATAAAATGTAAAACATGATTTATATATCATATATATTCAGTATATATATATATATAATAGATAGATAAATTAAATGAAACACACCGTTCATGGAGACGGTAGACCGTACGTACGCATGAACGCTGTTTTCCTTTCCTTATTGACTTGAATGGAAGTAAGTAGATGACATATATTTATATATATATACATAAATCCAGTAGATTTATAATGTCATACATTTCTTTATTATTTCTTATATATACTTTATAATCATTCTTGAATGGTTAACATGGAGAATGAATCTCATCGCGTCGTGGAGACGGTAGACCGTACGTACGCACGAGCGATGATATCGTTCCCATAATTATTGAATTGAATTAGAGTGGATGATATAATATATCAGAATCAGTAGGATGTTATAATAACTATGTATAGTTATTCTTTACACCATTATACCCATCCAAGTAAGGTGGTGTTGGAAAAACAGATTACACCACAGCGTGGAGACTGTATTCCGTACGTACGCACGCGCGGTGATTTTGTTTTTCGTAGGATGGATAGAAGGTGAAATGTGGTTGTTTCATATTTATAATAACATATCAGTATATTAGTAATACTGATGTTATTACTTTATAATGAAACAACTAAATAAGAATAATTTGAAGAAGAAAGAAGCTTGAAATAATCGGTAGAAGAGATTACCTCTTCTTCGACGCTCCTCCTTTAAACTTCTTCTTAGGACACTAGGGTTGGTCTTTTGAGAAGACCAGAACCTATATGATATAACTAGATAGGTTTATAAGAAGAATTTTCAGGGTTTGGCCAAGATTCAAGGCTCAAAAGGGTGTGAAGAGAAGTGGGAAGGGGTTCCCTTTTTATTAGGGAGGAGAGGGGCACCTTTGGAAATCTTAAAAATATTAATTTATAATAAATATAAACCCACTTCAAAACCTCCAAAAATGACTCATATTCGAATATTAGATGATATAGGGTTTTAATATCATCAAACAATAAAATTTAGACATGTAGGGAATTTATTTTAAACATTATAAACTTGATTTATCCTTATTTAATCTATTAAATTTTATTTGTGGTAATAAGATTCTAAATTTTAAATTGTTATAAATAATTACTTATGTTCTGTGAATTATCTATAATTAGATAATTTATGACATTTTAGACTATATAAATTTCAATATATATATTTTTAAATATTTTCTTTATTTTTAAACAATTTAATAATATGTTTTTTTTATAAAATAACAATAGTGTCAATTTTGACACTATTCATTTATTTGAATTTAAATAAAATCCACACAGAGGATATATTCGAACTAAAATATTTAATAGGTTCCTAAAATGTCTTAGTAATCTATAAAATTAGTTTATAACATTAAATAGTTAATATAATATTTATTTTACTATTTGTAAAACTATTTATGTGATATTTCTCTTAATAAAATAATTACTACTACATTTTTGTATAATTATTAAATATACTTATTTGTTGCATAAAAATTAAAAATAAAATTCTATGATGAAGATAAATATTATATCTTTAATAATAATACATTTATTCAGATTTATCTTCTAAAACAGCCAAATTTTAAAATGTTATATTTATTAAATTATGAAGGTGACAACTTTGACATCATATAAAATAAAATAATATAAGTGTCATAATCAATTTTATAATACTAAAAATGGTCATATATTCGGTCATTGGATGATTATGGTGTATATATACATTACCAATAAGTTTTTATCAGGTTTTTGGGCCTTTTAATATGTATTACTATTTCAATAAAAACAATATTATTGATTTGTTTACTAAATAAATAATTTCTGCATCATTAATGTATAAGCTAATAAGGTAATTAAATAACTCTTAAAAATTACAAATAAATTACCATGATAAAGAATAACATTTTATCTTTCAAATTATTATTTATAAACTAATTTTTATTCTGTATAACCTTATATTAAAAATACTTTAATTATTAAAGTTTGAGTGAGACATATTTCACTTTCCTTTAAATAAAATAAAATAAAGGTCTTAATCACATCCAAGTGGGTTGTAATGTATTAATTTCGACCCAAATATTACTTAGGACGAAATATAATCATCCAATTGGATTAAGACAAGTTTTAGGTTAATTTTATAATATTATATTTACCCTTAATTACCCGATTTACCTTTAACGATGGTAAATAAAATTTACCGTAGTTACTATTCATAATGCCCAAAAATAAAAAGTAGACTATTAATATAATTTTTACCCACTGATTCCAAATATGGAATCAATTTTTCCAAATTCAATACACAGAAGTTTCAGAAATTAAATTAAAATTAATCCCGTTGTTGAAAGAAAATGGGTTTTTGTTTAAAATATTGCAAAAGATTGAATTGATTTAACCTAGGAATTCAATGTAAAATCAAGGATAATGAGATAAATTATATTAAATGGTAAAAATATATTATATTTATACTTTAAAACCATTCAATATTATAATTTAACCACATAAATTATTACGACGAAAAAAGTTGTTTTTAATTAAAATATAGCGTGTTTTTACTATTCATTTAAATATGAAAGTTATCAGAATAATATGAAAAATTTATCCAAGGTAAAATTTTATATCCTGATTCCAAAGAATAATTTTATTTTGTAAAATTCAACTTATAAACATGTCAAAAACTAGATTTAATGTGGGTGCGCCATCAAAAGGCGGAAAAACTGCATTTTTTGAAAAATACTTATTTTACCCGAAAAATTTATTTTATTCTCATACCGTGTTCTAGAAAATGAGTAAGATGAATAATAATGTTATAAAATTCAAAATATAGTTAATACTATTCATAACGGCTAGTTCGTGATAACATTATAACCATATATCGTTGTTTATTGAAACCCGATATTGCGTACAACACACGCTATCGAGGAAGGTCGCGATTGCGTGTAATGCAAGCCTGGCCAGGGTTGCATGTAGTGAAATCTACCTTTGGTGTTGCGTATAACATAATTCAAAACTTATTTCATTTATACATTAAACAAAATATATACTTAATGTTGTGTAGAATAATTTCTATAAAACGAACTTGAAATTGTGTGTAACACGAGCCAAGAATAGTGTTGCGTATACTGCAAGCTAATACGATGTCGCATATAACACAAGCTAATTTTGGTGTAGTGTACAACACAAGACATCAAAGAAATTAAAATAATATTCTTCATAAAATCTCGGGGTGTTACAATTCCTCTACTCTTTCTGGTTCATAATCACCCTGAAAGATGGGTGGATTCTGTTTCTGGGATTGGATGGAATGATCCTCTCATCTTGGATCATCACTTCGGTTCCCTGTTTCCATATCCTGAAATGCTTGGACTATACACTAAACCAGATATTGGTTCACCTATGGTTCAGGTGCAACCACATTCTCTGCAGCTTTTTCTGGATTGTTTCTGCAATGCCTATCAAGTGCCATTTTCTATAAAAAAATGCCACAAGTCTCACTCTCTAGCATATGAATTATTATCATTTTAAATTATATCACATGAACTATCACAACATTGCTTTCAAAAAATAAAATTTTTCCACTTTCAAACATTTTTGAGAAAAAGTTCAACTTGATTTTAAAAATCTTACCATTTTCAAAATATCACAACCATGATCTCTTTCAAAATTTTTCATTTGAAAACCATTTTTACCTTTTTAAAAAATCAACACATTAGACCAAATAATAAATCATTACTCAAAATGATGTATGCATTCCTAGTGGGAAGTCATTTATCTAATGCAAGGAATGCTCGTCTCACTAGCTAAACCCATGAAAATGAGATTTCAAAATCATATAAGTGTCTCCAAAACACTTATGTATCCCACTCCCTCATAACTAGAATTTCAACATAAAAAGGTTAGCTAAATATTTTTATGCTCTACATTTCAGTTCCCGAAAATCCTAATCCTTTCTAAGATTCCAATCCAAGGAATAGACAAGAATGAATTCAACTTCAAAACCCAGAAAAATGATTAATACTTGTTCCAAAATGAAAAGAACAAGCTGATACCATTTATTTTAAACATGTTTTTAGACCGAACAAAACTGATACCATTTGTCTCAAAATACTTTTTGGACCGAAGAAAACTGATATCATTTGTCTCAACAGTCTTTTTGGACTAAACAAAACTGATCCCATTTGTGACATAGCTCCTTCTCCTCATTGTATTAAGAAGGTGGGAAGATGATACTTGGCCTTAAGAGACATCTCCAAGGCACCAAAGGCTGAAAGAAAATGTTGAAGGTATTTAAGACATTTGGGGGTTGATTTTAACTTTAAGAATAAACCAAGTAGCTCATAAAATTACAATAAAAAAACCCACTGAATTATGAATGAAAACCATGAAAGAAAACCAAAAATTTCATTTATCAAAATCAGACTAGAAACTAAGTACTATAGTGGATGTCTACAATAGAAAAGTAAACAGTAGAAGACAAACTAATAAAACTCCAATACAACCACAAGACTCCAAGATCCACATGATCTGTGCTCCTAATTCACGAAAAGAACCACATATCTTTAGGTAATGAAAAATACATGTGATACTTTACATTTTTTGATGTCTTAGTAAATGAAATATACAAAATAACTAAGGTTCCCAAGAAGGGGTGAGTACTAAAACTCAATAGGTTTTCCCCAATTACTTCCCTTCTCATTCCATTAGGATAGAAAAGTTAGCATCATTTATATAAAACATTTTATATAAAACAATTTTTAAAATAGTTCATAACTAAATATAAATAACTTCAAAAATAGTTTATAACTAAATATAAATAAGTACTATATTAACCAATTTTCCAATGAAAGCATTTTTTCAAATAAAGCAAGAATACAATGCTTAAATCTCATTTCACAAGTTCCACTTGGAATTACCATTTCATTCCACATAACCACACAACTAACCATGCATGATTTATTATAATAGTTCTATACTCTTGAGAGGTCTCTCGTTGATCTATCATGTTCTCACAAGGTAATTATTTCCCATGTTACATTACAACTTTGTCACCAAGGACAAAGTCATATTTCAACCAAGACTCAAAAATGAAATATGAACACACACACTAAGTGTTCCCAAAAACTATATCAAAACCATCTCAATAAAACAAAATTTCTATTGAAAACCTTTTTACAACAATACATTTCAAAATTCTAGTAAATCCATATTTTAAAATCAAGAAACAAAATCACTTCCACAACAAATCACCACAATTCCACAATTTCACCAAAAACTATAAATCAACACCAAAGGGGATTTATATCTTGCTTTGAACCAATATTTCATAATAAATTTAAATCAAATAAACCAATTTGAAACCAAGATAATAAATTATATCAAGAGGAGTCGAGAGTGAATATACCTACCTCAAGAGTTTTGGAGAAAATGATAAAATTTATGAAAAATGTCACAAAAATGGGTTTAGTCTCTAGGAAACTACCTTAGATCTCTTCCCCTAACATAAAAAAACAAAATTTAAACTTATTTGTCATCCAAAACAATAAATCTTCCCACATAAGTCATAGATATGGGAAAACAAGAGAAGGTATGAAGTAGATCTAAGATGAAAATCAAGAATGATGAAGAAAAATCACATAATGTGAAGAATTGACTTCTAATCACCAAGGTAAGCCTTTGGATCGCCTTCAGATCGATGCAAGAACCTTCCTTGAACATTGGGTAAGAAAAATATTGAGTTAGGGATATAGAGGAGGATAAAAGAATGGGTTAAAGTGAAAAATGTGTTAGATCCACTATTTTGGGAGAGTTTTGGGGAATTTTCTCCTTGGATTGCACACAGTTTTGAAAAACCATGCACACCCCGCATGCATTCACTTTAGCCCTTGCCTCACTATGCACATTTTCATTCAAGTGTTGCATAGTTTCTAGAAACCATGTACTACCTGTGAACCTGAATAAAAGCCCAAAAAACTCCTTAAAAGTTCCCAAAACACTCCCAAACTTCACCCTTTTACTTTATGTACTTAAAAATCACAAAGAAAGGGTTACAAACCCAAAATCAGGGGTGCTACATGCCTCCTTGTATAGAACATGATGTGGGATATAATTGGATTCAGATTCAGATTCATCAATCTGTATATAAAAAAAAATATGTCGTTTCATATCACATAAAACTTTTATTATAAATTTAAAATACATACCATTTTATTTTCAATTTGAGAATACCCCATCCTTTCTCTATGGTAAGGGTGCATTGGGTTTTCTATAAATTGTTTATTTTTAAAACTCCTTTTATATTTCATAAATCATTTTTTTGAATAAAGTAGATAAAATAAATAATGTAAAATAAAATATTATTGACTATATTAACCGTAAAATTATTCCTCATCATGGAGAATAATGAAATCTTTCCATGTACCTTGTTTTATAATGAGTGAATACATAAGTGGTGGGTCTGGCTTTACTTTCCCCATAGCATCCCAAAGATGACGATTTATAAAAAGTGTATTGTAGCTTCCATGATCTTTTCCAGTGTTAATTAATATATATTTCTAACTAAAATTATCTAAAATAAATGAACTTTTCAAGGTATAATTAAAATTAAATCAACATTTCATTGTATAATTTGTCATAAAAATAGAGAAAGTATATAGTAACATTACCTTAATATCTCCCCAAAGGTTTTCCTTGTATAAAAAAAGGAAATGGTTCCCCATATCTATATAAATTAGAATGCTTATTCTCATTTTTACCCCTACATAACTAATGAATAATGACTTGTTGGGGTCAAAAGGTTGGCCATGTTGATTCTATCCAACCTCAAATTTAATACCTTTTCTCATTGCCTTGATAATTTTATTTAATATAGTGATTCTATTCCATTCTTTTTTTTCATCAACTTTTTTTTATCCCTCAATAATTATGTAGTTTTATCATCAACTATTTATTCTTTCTTTGGATTGGTAACATCATCATGTGCCAAATTCATTATATTCATGATTAGTCAAAAATTTAATTTATATTGCATAAATATAGTATAAAACACATAATATTATGATGGAAAACATAGTATATTAAAAAACACTTTAAACATCTCATTGAACTCTAATTTTCTTATTTAAAGGTTGAAGGTATTTGGCTCCTCTATCAAGTATCCAAATCTCCTATTTTTAGTCACCTATGACATACAATGAATTGTCTATATTGGTACCATCATAAAATTATTATGATTTACCAAGGAAAGGGTCACCCTCAACCGAATTTTCTACTAACCCTATAGGTTTTTATTCAACAACCAGACAATTGATTAATTCTTGTTTGCTGGTTCTAAGACATCAAATAACTACATTGCTTGTGATTCCATTTTGAAAAGTTCATCCTTATACCCTTCTATATGGAAATTAACCACCATAAAGATCAATTTATTAACTTTCACTACACTCCTATTGTCAACCCATTTTTAATGGAAAATCAAAACTTTAAATGTAGTATAATCCAACTTTCATGTCTATTCAATGATTTCAAAATATGAAATAATCACATAAATTGGATTTATATTCTTGGAATTGGATATGTGCATCCCTTCTAGCATAAGACTTATTCCACTATTTTACATCGTACTTAATTCATGTTATTCCTTTATATAGAATGTATAACCATTAATTGAAAACCTAGTGTAATATTTTATATTTACATTTGGTCCCCTATCTAGAAATCAAAGTCATTCAACAATTGAATTTGTATTTTTAGATAACTCCTTATAAATATAATCTCAGAACCATCCTCTATACTATTGATTATGTGTATTTGATATCCATCCTCCATCCCTTGATGGATTCAAATATCTAAGCATTACTTTATGGTCTTCAATGTATAGAGAAACCTATGTACTATTATGTAAAATATAAAGGTGAAATTTCTCCAACTATATGATGGTAATTATAACAATATATCTTCTCAAAATAACTTCACCCCTAAGGTATCTGTTGTAATGAGACTTTGGGAGACTGATGCTATAAACATATGATAGGTAATTAGTACATGATTCAACAGCTTCTTCAATAATATATCAATCTTCAATACAATCTTCTAGACTAATTAAATTCTTGACACCCCCTTTCAAAATATTCATATATCGTTTGATGGGGTACATCCATATATAATGATCATGGACACATTGTTGAACCTCTATAACTAAGTGAACCATCTAGTGTACCATTATATCAAATAATTATAGTGGGAAGAATATCTCTAATTCATATAAAATGACTGCAATCTCCTTATTCATGATTGGAAACATCACAGGGTGTATAACTTTAATACACATGTCTTTAAAAAATAAGTAGTTTCTTTTTAATGTATGTCATAAATATTTAGGAAGAATGTAAATTAAAGTGATGAGCATCAAATCATGCATCAAAACTTGATTTTTTTTGTGATTTTAGACCCTATAACTTCAAATTAGTTATTGAAATTACATTCTTTATATTTGATGAATTACCCTTTGAATATTTTACACCATTAAGGAAATTGAAAAATTGTAATTTTTCTTTTCTAGTTAGAGTGTAAGCTATTGGAGGAAGGAAATTCCACCTTTCACCCTTCATCAGTTCCAACTCTTCCCTTATCCCCATGTCAATTATGTCCAACCTAGCCTTGATTCCATCTTTTATTTTTTCAGGAACATTTAGTATCTTGCAAATAACTACATCAAATATATATATATTTTCCAAACGTATGAAATCCAGAAAATAACTAACATACAAAAATTATAGCATGGTAATTCAAAGATAATTGATCATTTTTTCTAACCTAACTTTTTAAAGTTTTTTGAAAAAGGTTTACCAAAAAACAATGTTAATATATTTTAGTTTCTCAAAGATTTAATCAACATTTAGTGGAGATGGTGTTGTACCTTTTTATATATTCCCATATAATGTTGTCATCTAAGATTGATATTTTTATTATCGAGGTAAAAATTTCCTATATACTAAAAAGTCAATCTTTGAGGAATGTTTCAACCGAATTGAGTGTGTGCATTCTTCACAAATGGGACACCCCAATAACCCTTTAATGCTATTTCCTAGAAAATTTCTATAAGAAAGAAAGTTATTTATCATCCTATAAAACAAGGATCTCAATGATAATTCTTCATTTATATGATAATCATACAATGTAATGCCTATATCCCTCCTAAATTTTAAATCATCAATCAATTGAACAAAATGGACATCAATATCATTACCTCGTTATTTTGGCCTAGATATAAGAAGAGACAACGTAATGCATTTATACTTCATGTACAACCATGGTGATAAGTTATAAATTACCAAAATATCTGTTCATGTACTATGAGTACTAATCTATACACCAAAATCATTTATTCCATCTATAGATAATGCAAGATGGAGGTTTCTCAACTCATTTCCAAATTCAAGATAATCTTTATCAATTTTCTTCCTCTAAGAAGAGCATACTAAATGACATAGTTTCCCATATTCAATTATTGTATCTCCATTCCATTTCAATTATATCATAGTTTTATGACATCCATATAATCATCTAAATCATGTAATTATAGGAATTTACCGTACAAATTTTGAATGAATTGATTCATTTTTCTGTATTTATTCTTACCACATGTGAGGTATTTTCTAAGTGATTCATGGTATTTTTGAAATAATATTCAATCATTTATACATACACATATTTTTTAGAGATAATTGCTATTAAAAATTTCATTCATTTAACATCATATATTCTATAAGGAAGGTTATTTTTTTCTGGTAGAATATCATTCAAGGGACCAAGTAGTTTGGTAAATCTGATGTCGGTCTATTCACTGCCAGATTTAAAATTATATAACTTTAATATAACTAAAAATGTTGTATTTTTAGTAAAACTAGTCTAAAATGGTCTCTTACCACATCTATTTAACTTCCACTAGTAAAAAAATGATTTTTCATATTGGTTTTTTTATATTTTAACATCGGTTATTACACAATATTATTTTAGGAAACATTGTAAATAAGTTTATAACATCAGTTAATAAGAATAGAAGTTGTAAATAATTTTTTGGTATTTTTTTGTCAGTTATTTAATAACTAACATGAAAAGTATTTTACCACATTAGTTTAAAAAAACAACGTGGAAAATGGTTTTTCACATTGGTAATTACATAACTGATGTGAAAAACTCCCACATTATTGATTTTCACATCATTTATTGGATAATCAGTATGAAAAATAAATAATCTCAGGCTTTTGAAGTCAATTATGAAATAAACAACATGAAAAATTATTTTAAATAAATAAATAAATTCCTTCTGATTCATCCTATCCCCAGAAAACAACAACATAAACCAAAAGAATAATAGTAGAATACCGGCGTAAGAATAATAGAATATACACTTACAATTTGAATATTCTAGTTTAAAATATATATTATAAATAAACAAAAATTTAATAAAACTTGTGAAATCATTCACCCATTCAATTTGTGAGTGTCTTAGATCATGTCCACGATAAGGCCGAGGGTCATCAAAAAGATACAAATTAAAAAGAAACCATTTAACACGTATTCTAAATAAAATGAATGAAATATTAAGGAAAATTTTATAAATAAATATAACCTTTTGAAATTTTTTAGCTATACCAGTTGAAATTATTTCATACATAAATCTTAAAACATAGTATCCACATTCCTTTACTCCTTATCGATTATAATTCTATTTAATATAATTATTCAATTCAAAATAACATTTTAAGTAATATATCTTAAATTTAGTAATTTTAAATGAAAATTCACCTATTCTTTTACATATATGATCTTGGTGCTCTTCTTTCTTGTGGTATCTAAAAATAAATTCCATTCCCTTTTTGAAACAAATATGAATAAAATAAATTTAAAATTAATTATAATATGAACAATTATTAAAATATTCAAACTTATATGTTCAATAAATTCATAAAATTTTCTCGCACTTCACCATGGATAGAGCATAGCCAGTAAAGTGTATTCTCCCATGAAAAAAACAACCAATATCCAATGAACACTAATATATAAGAAAATTTAATGTTAGTGGTTATTATTTTAAGAGATATATAACATTTTGTGAGATATATGTTTTATAATATTAAAGATAAGGAAACTTCCAGCACTAAATAATTCTATTCTTTTGAAATATTTCAGCAATATAGAATCTTATTTATACATCATTCATTGTCATTACTATAGGTGAAATAAACTATCGGTCCATAAATCCATATACTTCTGAATTTTCATGCTGATTACAAGTTTTATAAAAATAACTAATACGAAACAAACAAAATTATAAATTTTCATTTAAATAAACAATGTTTTTTAATCGACTTACATTTAAAAAAATTATACCATGTTGATGCACAACTGATATCCAGTTACAAGATCCATGATATTGTTTTTTAAAAATCATCATAGTCATTTCACATCCACAAATTCCATCTTTTATTGGAATCTCATAAACAACCAATTTTTTTGACGTATTGACAATCTATCTAGACTAGTAGAAATTGTATTTGTATTCAAAACACTTTTTATTTATTATTTTCTATATAATATTTTTTACTTTAAATTATTCCTAAAAAAGATAAATATATATAATTTTAAAGGTTAAAATAAATTTAATAAAAAAATTAAATAAAAGATAAAATATACACATACCTCTATGATAATATGTCAAAAAAGTCTTGTGGCCAATGATACTTTGTCTAACTATACTCACCTCATCTTTAAGAAATGTTATTCTTTTTAATCTATCTATAATATCCTGTACAGTGTCCCTATGGAACTATTTATCTATCTAGCAATGATGAATGATATCACCAATATAAAATTTCATTCCATATGCAACAATATGATGCTGGGAATCCACAAAATATAGTTCATAATAAATGGGAAGATGTAGAGTAGGGGGTGTAGGGGTAGGATAAGAATTAGTGGGGTTTAAAGGTAGAGGTGTATGAGTAGGATAAGTAGGAGGAGTGAGATCTTCTAACGAAGGTGGTGGAGTGGAATCAATAATCTAAAATTGTGTTTTCATGTCTACAAATATTGAATATACCAAAGCTCTGATCCTTTGCTCCATTGTCACACAAATACCCTAAACTTCATCTTCAAAAGATACTATTTTTTTATAAACATCATCCATTGAAGAAGATTTAGATTGTGGAAATGCCTTTTTTACTAATAAACCTACTGGGCATCCTTATACATGACCTGTGTGTTTGGAATTTCCCAATACTATAGTTAAAATATCCTTCCTACCCTCAAATATAAATACCCCTTGTGTGCTCTTCTTCTCAATATAATCCTTTATAGAATATTTAAAAAAAATCCATAATGAATAAAAATATATAAATAATTTATTTAACTTAAATAAATAAATAAAGTAAACATATTAAATTCCTCAAAAATAAAACCCTGAACCATTCCATAAGATATTGTAACTTTTTTTCTCATCCAAGTCTTCTTCTATTTTTCATGTCTAACAGGGGGAAAGGAAGGTCAACCTGTACCGAGCTTGAAGACTCCACTCTTAGTTTTTGAAAATTTTTAGCTATCATTTGTTCTTCCAATAATCTATACCCTCCCTGAGATAAAGTATGAGGGTATAAATTTATATATTGGATCTTCTGATGATATCTCTTTGTTATATATAAATTAGTAATAAAGAAATAATTAATATAAATAAACTTCTGAAAGGTGAAAATGCACTCACCAAAAAAAACTTCTTGTCATATACTTTCAATAAATTACTTCATTTATCTTGATATATAAATGGTTATATATCACAAGGATTATTATGTTTTCTATTCCCAAAAATGAAATCTGATGTGGGGGTTGATTTAAAATCACATCATCTCCTAGAATCCAATGATAAATATTTCCTCTTAACTCCTCCAATATTCGGTATATCATATGTCATCTGATAAGAAGGGAAAAAACCTATGTTACTATAAACATTTCAAGATAAGTAAAATAAGAAGAAATGATCTTACCAAAACTCTTTCCCACATGTGAGATATTATCAGTTTGTTAAGACTTATCCTATAATAAATTAAAATACAATTTTTTATATCATACATTGATATAAAAGTATTTTTTTTAAAATTTTTACCTCTTGGAATATCTTTATCATCAAAGAATACTGGTATCATCTGGTCCTTGATACATTCAATTGATAATTTTCATAAACATGTGCTTCTAAATTTACCAACCCTCGAACTCCTTTCCCCCCTGTGGAAGTAGACGTATCTTGTAAAGAAGGATGTGAGGCTCATCAATAAGATCATGTGTACATTCCTCTATAGAGGTATTAGTACGATCAGCTCCAGATGCATGTAGTGGATTTGATGATTGATATGTCATTATGCTACAAATTGAAGCAACCGATGATTAGTACACAAATACACAAATCCAATTATTATATACAGATGCAAATAAAAAATGAAAAATTAGCAAACAAAAAGTAAAGTAAATTAATCTTAACTTATTTTTATTCATATTTTTTATAGTTTAATAAAAGGATAATGACATTAATGATATATGACATAACATAAATTAACAAAAACAAATCCAAAAATGGTGGGTGAATAGTAAAAATTATCAAACCTAATAAATCATTTTTACATAAAAAAAATATATTTTGAATATACACTTATACAATATTTTGGTTTTTATTTAACATATTAGATTTAAAATAATGATTTTTCCACAAAATCAATTAATAGATAAGTTATGTAAGGGTAAATATGGTAAAATTAAAAAACTAAACTAATATAAACAAACAATTTAACTTATTATTTATAATATGTGTTTTAATAAATAAAATAAAATTAAAATATCTAACATTTTATGAAATTTTAAAAATTAAACGAGAAATAAAAAATATATTAACTATAATATTAGCAATATACTAAAGGATTTTTCTCTCAAATTCAGTCATCATGATCATTCTGTATGGAACAAACCTTGTCCATGACATGGTCATCAATATTATCTATTAATCTTTCCATGGAAGTAGGTATCTCACATAAATCAACATCTTCGTCATGTTTGTCATCACCAATATACAATTTTTTCCTTGTAAAATGATAGACCACTGTATATCAGATTGACCAAGAACATAGAAAATTGGTTTTTCATGTGTTTCCATGATAAAAGGACTAGCCGTGTATTCCAGTTTCTTCAGATTAACTAAATTCATTCCAAATTCATCCTGTTTGACACTATTTTTACTGATAAAACATTTATAGTTAAACACTAGACCTTGAAATTTAATGCAATCAACCTATTGATACACCCAATTTGTGTATGCATTTTTATACACTTTATTAACAATAAAAACAATTTTTCATCAAATACCTACTTCTTAGAGGAAAAATACTTTGGTTTTGGAGACCTTGTCTATTTTCAGGGGTTTTATATCCAAATAAACAAATCAAGGGAAGTCTATGAAAATTTTTCAACTACAAGGCGTGTACTTTTATACACGCCGTGTACATTCAGACCGAGACGCGAATAAAAGGGGGGATTACATGACCAAGTCACCAGATAGACACTACATGCCATGTGGGGTGGCGTTACACGACGTGTATGACATTCTAGAAGTGGTTGGTGGCTGAGACGAGTCTACACGCCCATGTGGCCACTGAAGGAAACACACCGTGTTCCATTTCTACACGCCGTGTCTTATATTCTAGAAAGGGTTGATGACTGAATTTTGATACTACACGCCATGTATGGTGGCGCTACACGCCGTGTACACTCACCTACTAGGCGGCGCCGTGTTCAAAGTCAAAGACGGCATGTTAGGCCGCCTACCAGCGGAGAAAAGGAATCCAAAAGCTCGTTGAAGAAAGTACACGGTGTGTACTTTCTATATAGGCCATGCACTTATTTTTCTTATAAAAAGAGGCCTTGGCCTCCGGACCAAGTGTGGAGAAGTGGAGATTGAGGTGTGATGTGGAGAACAAGGGACGAAGTTTCGAAGGAGAGACACTCTACCGTTGTAATACCGCTGTTCTTCTACCGAAGAATCATTTCTACCTCAAAATTCCAAGAATGATTTCATCAGGTATTAATAATTTTGTTTTTTTCATTTTCAATATGTGTAACTAAACACCCAGTGTGTTGGGGTTGTAGAGACTGATGAGTTGTAATTTTAATTAAGTTGATGTGAATGTGTTTGTTTTAATAATCTCTTCGTATTCTTCTTAAATCACTTCATATTATAACTGAAAATTATGTACCGGACCAAGGGTGGAATCTTCAGGGATTCAAAAGAAGAATAATGACGAATAATTTCATGATCATTGAAAGGATTCATCAGCTCAAAATGGACTACGCCAAATAAATATTTGTTAAAAACTACCTACCAGACCAAGTAGTTTGTTACTTCAGCTCTTAATATTAAGTGATCCGGACCAAGGAAACTTAATTACAAATTGTAATCTAGAGTGTTGGATTATCATGAACAACACAACGTCATAAGAAATTTAATTTAATAATAAACTTATCACAAATCCATAACCCCAACACATTCTTATTCTTATTTGCATCAAAACCTATTTTCCTATCTTTTTTTTCATTCTAGAAATTACTTTGTTAAAATAAAATTAAAAACCAATTGTTCTTTTGTACCTAAAAACAACCAAACAAAATCAAACCTAAATTAAACAGCCTTCACTAAAATAAATATACAAACAAAGTTGAAACAAGATAAGAGTAACCTCTTAAAGTTCCCTGTGGATCGACCCCTACTGGTGCTATACTTGTTAGGGTAAATATAATTTGAGACACTAATAACATAACTTCAGTGAAACGACTCTTCAAATTTTGGAACTGTTTCTAGGGAACTCTAAAGTTATTTTATTCTTGTTTTAATTTAATTTGTATTACATTTTAGTGAAAATGAAAATCATAAATTCACAAAATATCTATTCTAATTATATTTCGTTTTAACCTTCTTTTTCCTCATTTACGCTTGGTAGTTTGTTTTGTTTTGTGCAGGTCCGTAAGTGTATGAGTGGCCACCTCATGCATTCCAAGAACACTGAGTCCTCAGTGTTTTTCCCAACTGACCTAGAGATCAAACAAATGTTTTTGAGGCTCCAACGAACACTCATGGATAAAAAAGATTAAAACAACCCCACAACACAGAATGAGGAAGGAAATCCAGCTGCTGTTCAAGGAGCTGGATAGAAGTTAGGTTTGGATGACAATCAGAACCAGCAAGCTCCTCATGCACCACCATATGGCCCACCACAGCTCCAACAATTCCAACTAGAGAAGATGCCATATTTCAACCAAGGTCAGGGGCCATACTGCGCCCCTCAAGACCAACAGTACCAGCCGATTCTCCCTCCTTAGCAACCACCTCCACGTCGTACTCTCATGGAGTACGGCCTACCATCGATCCAAGGAGCTGATACGGGCATCGTTTATCCTTCGGTTCAGGCCCATCACTTTGAGATCAATCCTGCTATCATGAAGCTGATCCAGAAAACCGTTCAATTTGGAGGCCTACCCAGTGAAGACCCGAATTCCCATCTCTTCAACTTTCTAGAGATCTGCGTTACATTCCGTTACCATGGAGTTTCTGAGGACGCCATTCGTCTTCGCCTATTCCCTTTATCTATACAGGACAAGGTGAAATACTGGATCAAAGGGCTTCCACAATGACATATCCTCACCTGGGAGGAGCTAGCGCAGGCGTTCCTGTCCAGATACTTCCCACCTTTGAAGATGGTAACGTTGCAGAATGATATCCACAACTTCCAGTAGCATGATTCAAAATCCTTGTACGAATCATGGGAGCTCTTCAAGGAGATGTTACGTAAATTCCCACACCATGGACTTCCACTTTGGATGCAAGTCCAAACCTTCTACGGTGGGTTGACAACTAATACCAAGTCTGTGGTGGATGCTGCTGCAGGAGGAATGGTAATACGAAAGTCCCCCGAAGAACTTTTCGAACTGCTGGAAGATATGTCTGCCAACAGCTTCCCTGGCATTCTGAGCGGGGGACCCAAAAATGAGGTACACATAGTATTGATGCTACTACCATGCTTGCTGCCTAGTTGGATGCAGTATCCAAAAAATATTGACACATTAAATCTCAAGGGCGCACCTCAAATCCATGCGGCAAACCATCCATAATGTGACGATTGTGGTAACAACCACTTCTTGGGAGAATGCCCGGGACCTTCAGTCGACCCTTCAATGAGCGAAGTGAGCTATGTTGCTCAAAACAGAGGGTCGAACCAGTATCAACAATACCAGAACCCAACATGGTGAGATAACCAGAACATAGGCTGGGGCCAACAGCAGCAAAATCCTCCGCCTCAGCGACCGCTCCACTACAGTCAGCCACCATATCAGAACCAGTACCATTGGAAGCAACAACCCCAACATGGACCTTAACAGTAGCAAGGGTATCAAAACCCTTTCCCACAACAGCCGCGACATCCACCACCTCCACCAGCTCAACAACCTCCTCAGCAGGAGAACACCTCAAGGTTAGTGGATCTCATGACCAAATTCATGTCTACTACTGAAACTGGGTTCCAAAATCAGGAAGCTTCAATTCGAGGCATAGAGAATAAAATTGGCCAACTGGCTAACCAACTCTCAGGAAGGCAACCCGGCAAACTACTGGGTAACACAGAGAAGAACCCGAGGGAGGAAGCCCATACTGTCATGCTCCATAGTGGAAAAGAGCTCCAATAGAACCAACCAGCATGGCCAGGTGCATCCACACCCCCTGTTAGTGAAGAACATATCATTACCAACCCTTCCTCATCCAAAAGCCCGCAGAAGGAGGCTTCACAGAATAAAGGAAATGAGGTCATCAAACAATTCACGCCTGTATTACCTTTTCTGGAGAGGATGAAGCAAAGTAAGCTGGATCACCAGTTTGGAAAATTTATGGAAGTATTCAGGAAGCTGCACATCAATATCCCATTTGCAGAGACACTAACTTAGATGCCTAATTACGCCAAATTCATGAAGGAAATACTCTCCAATAGAAGAAAAATGGAGGATGTGGGCCCCATTTCCCTGACAAAGGAGTGCTCTGCAGTCGTACAGCATTCCATTCCTCCAAGACTCCAGGATCCAGGTAGGTTTACTATTCCATGTACAATTGGACCCTGTGAATTTAGAAAATCTCTATGCGACTTAGGAGCTAGTGTCAACCTCATGCCATTTAGAGTTTTCCAAAAGCTCAGAATCCACGATCTAAAGCCTACCCGCGTCACCCTTCAACTTGCTGATAGATCCATTAAATATACAAAACGGCTACTGGAGGATGTGCTGGTGAAGGTGGGAAGATTGATCCTCCATGTAGATTTTATTATCCTAGACATGGAGGAGGATCAGGAGGCAACTATTATATTGGGAATACCTTTCCTAGCCATTGGGAAGGCACTCATCGATGTGCACAAGGGGGAGTTGATTTTCTGGGTAGGGGACAAAAGAGTCTCCTACAATGTTCTCAAGGCCATCAAGTAGGCATCATCTCCCGATCATGAGGATTGTTCTGCGATAACTGCCGTGGACAATCGCTTAGTGGATGATATGGTATGTTCCTATATTTCTGATAACTTTAACATTCCAGGCGTTCCCATTGAAGAAGATCCAGAGAACTTGAAACTCCTAGAAGGCCAGGGCGGATACTATTGGGACCATTATCCACCATAGAAATTAGGTAAGAATAGGTAATAAGGTCGAGCCAACGACCTAAAACAAAGGTGCTTCCTGGGAGGCAACCCAGAGGTTACACGCCGTGTCCCACTAATATTACACGGTGTGTACTTATTTTTTAATTTATAATCTTAATAGTATAAATCTATATAATAACTAATAAATAACCAGGGATGATGCCAGTGCCGATGGTAAAGTCACTGGTGTTTATCCGAGCCGTCCCTGGTTCAAATCCTCCCGACCTACCTTTGGCACGAGGTTCCTCCTTTTCATACACGACATGTGTAGTAATTTATATAGATATATATATATTTCCTTATAAGAAAACCCATGGCGAGGATGGATTGGTTGGCCACGATCGTAACCCGGTTCCAAAAGACCCAGGTGCGAATCCTGGCAACCTCCCCATTTCCATCATTTACCCTTTTAATAAAACCACACGGCGTGTCTTTTAATATACGTCATGTGTGCCATAATTTTCCATACTAATATAAAAATTATTTCTTATAAAATAAATTCATGCGGATGAATTTGGAAGATTGGTAAAGTCTCAGCCCTGGATCCAAAAGACCAGGGTTCGAACTCGACTAATCTCCCTGCTTCATCCCCTTCTTTTATAATTAAAAACCACATGCCGTACTCTTTCTTTTTTACGTGTGTATATGCTGTATAGATTGACTTGTATATAAATAATAAATATGGACAGCAGTACAACCTTCGCTCCAGTGGATGAGGGCTTCCGTTCGGAACGGCCGATTACCGATTCGAACCTCGCCCCAAGCACCGGACCAAAGGTTGTACTTCTCTTTTTCCAATTTTAAAACACATGAGTGTATTTCCCGATACATGTCGTGTATAGTTTTATTCATAATAAATATGTATATATCTATATATATAAAATTTTAATTTAGTTATTAATAATAATTATTATTAATTTTACAATAATAATTATATATATATATATGTTGTTTTTTAAATTAAAAAAAAACAAACGAGATACACGGCGTGTATTCCAGAGGTACACGCTGTGTACCTCGGCTATATAAGCTGCGGCCCACCCGCCTTTACGCTGTTTCACGTAGCTTCCCCCTCTCCTCTTCTTCTTCCTATTTTCTTCTCCCGAACGCCACCTGAACCACCATTCTCAGATCCGTCGATTTGGGGCATTTTGGGTTCTGATTCTTCTTGCATTGTGATCCTCGGTCAAGGTACGCCATTCTATACTCTCTATTTCAAGTTTTCAAATGCATTTAGGGTGTTTTAGAATCTACCGACCATTCAGCTTCCGCAATACAAGGCCATGACATGAAGAACACACGCCGTGTACTTTTCTACACGAACACACACAAATTTCTTTGAAATTTGAATATACACGGTGTGTATGTTCGGTATACACAGTGTACGGTTCCCCATCATGCCCGGGTATCTTTTTTAACATGGCCTCACACACCATTTTCACACACACGGTGTGTCTGTTCGGTACGCGCCGTGTCTATCATTTCTTTTGGCCCCTCCGTGTGAAGCACTGGACACAGCCTCTTACACCATGTTCTTATACATAGAGTTTGTGCTCTATACGTGCCGTGTATACCATTTCCTTTGGCCGGCTTGTGTCTCGCCCTCTACACGGCCATGTTCCTCGAATAAAGGACACACCGTGTCTGTCACCTACACGGTGTGTCCTTTATTCTTCGAACTGATAGCAACATGGCCGTGTCGTTTGTCATACACGAACACATGCACTTTGTATATACACGAAGTGTACATTAGATACACGCCGTGTACCTTTACCTGGCATATCTTCTGCTCCATTGGCATGTTTATCCAGAGAACACAGGATGCTCTACATTTTTCACTACACGTCGTGTACTCTGGATGTACACGCCGTGTACTTTTATTTTCATGTTTTCTCACATTTTCTTTGTTTTATTTGCTTTATTTTTCTTTTGTTTGGTTTTTCTTTCTTTTTCAGGTCATCGCAGATCACAATCCTTCTCGGGGGAAGTGGCCGGCCTCCGCCACTGAGGGCGAGAGGCCCATTTTTCGGCGGATTCGACTCCGACCTCCGACACAGCCAGACCCAGACGCACCGGTCTACGAGCTCCCTCTATTGGCCATTATTCCACCACCAACTGCCCTAGTAGAGTCCGGGCCTAGCACGGCTATACATCCATCTACCAACACATAGCTTCCAAGCACCTCCATTTCTGCTCCACCAGTTTCCACTCTACCTGCGCCATCTTCATCCGCAGCTGGTGCCACATCTACCGCTTCATCTACCGAGACTTCACCTCCTTCAGTCAATCCACCCACAAAGCCAGCTCCTGTTGCTACACCTGCACCTGGACTGGGACCTGCAGTTGTTCCCTACCCCTGCATGGTGTTCCCAGTCACCGATATGGAACAAGAAAGGGTTCATCGCTTTTCTTGCCGTCCGATTCCATTGAGCGGCCGCTACCTCGACAGAAGCATTCCACAACAGCTAGGTATTTGGGAGGATTTGGAGGGGCTTCTCGGGCATACTCTACTACTCGCTATTTTCTAGGTTAACACTCCTGTCTTCCGTGATTTATTTTTGGAGTTCGCAGCCTCTTTTGAGTTTGATGAAGCTGAGTACCGGGAGACACCTGGTGATGCGATGCCCGTGATTCGATTCTGACTGGGCGGATGACGATTCTCCCTCACCATGACCATGTTTGGACGAGGGTGTGGCTTCTACCCCCATCCTATCACCCCACCCCCTGTTTCTACCTTTACCCGACCTGAGTGCTCTGAGCTCGTTTCCATGTGGCGGGTGATCGCTGGGCCTGACCACCAGTATTCCCCCACTTCCTAGAAGAGAACCATTATCACCGACCCCATCCTTCGATTCTCCCATCGGTGCTTCAACACCATCCTTTTACCCCACCATGAGGATATGGGGGTCATGACTGGCCATGACATGGATCTCCTTACCTGTGTCATCCGACATGACTACCCGGACCTCCCATATCTAGCCGCCTCCTATTTTCACTCTATGTTTACCAGCCGTCAGGACATCCTGAATGGTGGGTTTTACGCCACTCGCCTCGCCCACCACCTTGGGGTTTTCGGGCCTTCTTTACCCCATGACTTGTTAGGTTCTCCCCAGTGGATGAACTATCTCATGCTTATTCGCATGAGATTGGTCTGAAAGCAGGGGGTGCCTATATCCTTGCCCAGGCTCGTCCCCAGCCACCCGCTGACCCTCCTGCCCTGGCTGATGCCCCTGCTCCTCCTTCCCCACCCCCTCCAGCTTCTCCACCCCACCCCTTTCCTACTGACCCCACCTCTTCTGGCATTATTTCTTCTGGACCACCACCAGCCCCACCTATCACTGCACCCTCGGCTGATCTCACATTTTCCATCTGCCTAGCCATGATGGAGCAGTAGTTGGTTCGTCTCACTAGCCACCAGGATAGTATTGGGGAGAATTTGGTTCGTATAGACAGCCTCCAAGACCACATCGAGCAGCTGCTGGGGATTATTGTTCAACATCTTGGTATTCCTTTTCCCCTACCGCCTGCCTCGGTTCCTGGCCCTTCTGCTGCTGCTCCACTACCATTCACAGCACTGGCCACAGATTCTGTTCGGCTATCTACTGTGGGCCCTGCTACTACTTCTCCTGCTACCACCACTACTGCCAGTCCAGGGGGGGATACTGAGATTCCTTTACCAAGTCCGGTGCCTACCACTCCTGCATCTCCAGCTTCCCATCCCGCTGCCGAGTCCGAGCCTGCAGCTTCCACGGCTCCTGAGCCGTCTCTTCCAGCCGATTTTGTACTGGATGATGACTCTTCTGAGGTGACCCCATGACTGGTTTTGGGACATATGATTTTCATTGTATATATATTTTTGTGCCCTCTCATCCTTGTGTATGCTTTTTATGCTTTCCTTGTTTTCTTTCTCCCACTATCAAAATTCCCCTGAAACGTTTTGGGCTGCTCTTTTCCACCTCCTACCATTTCTCTTCACCTAGACACGAGGGGAGTATTCTTTTTCCATTGTTTTCTTTTCTTTCTTGATATTACTACTTTCGTTACTTTCCCTTTAGTCTTATCCCTTATCATCAATCTAGAAGACATCATTATTAGAAGATATATTTTTAAAATGTGAAGATATTTTGGTTAATTATATTTTTAAATAACAAAACTGAAAGCATGCAAATTTTCAAAAATTTGCATGCTTATTTTGATTCTTAAGTGTTTTAAAATGATTGCTGATATAATTTAAATTACAACTTGAAATCTATGGATAATTAAATCAATTAGACTAATCAATTATTTGCAAGTCATGAACTGATTGTCTCCTATTTATTCCCACTCCTGAGAGGTATTCTAAACCCTTTTGTCATATTCTTTCTAATACCCTCTTTCTTGAGAGATTCATAGAATGAACATAACTACCAGAATTTGCAAGTTTTTTTAAAAACATGAAGAATTTGAATTACATTAAAATGATTGAGGCTTAAGATTATTAACCCCTTTATCTTGAGCCTAGCCTACATATGATATTCGTAAAGCCCATAGAAGCCATGAATAGCCTTAATAAGAAGCCATATTACAAGATTATTCCACTTCCTACCCTAATTCTTTTATGATTTTGCATGATTATTCATTTGAGCTTAAAATAAGGGATTGGAAACACATGGAATAAATTTGTGAATTGTCAAGAAATTAAGTATGGGGGGACTGCCTCTTGATCATTTGGGGAGAAAAGAAAAGAGTTCCAAACCTCTATTTTGGAAATTCGGAAGGGTTCCCTTTGTGAAAAAAATGGTACAAATAAAGGGAACTTATGCACACTTACTGGTTTGTGACTCCTACTCAGCTAAATGAGATGGTGGTGATGAGATCGTTTTATTAAGCTTGTTGAGGACATTTTTACATCAAGTTTAATTTTGAATATCATGCATTGTTATTTAAGAATTTAGCCACCTTTTTCAAGCCTCAGAATTATTTTTCACATCTTTACCTACCAAAATTTATCCACAGAAACATATGATCCTATTTGGAAAGCCCTCATGATTTTTGTAATTTAAATTTTATGAAGTGGAGAACTAATAATTCTTGAAAACCTATGGATAGAGTGTATATTTCTTTGATTGAGCAAAACTTTTTTGTTGAGTTATTTATTAGTGAGGTAGATCATCAAGTGGATTGATTGTTTTTGAAAGGTTGAAACATGTGTTAGAAGAGGATGAAAATAGTTAATTGAATTATATATGAGGCATGATTAGAATATCTTCAGAATTAATACTGTTGTGTATTCTTTTTGTAATTTTCTCATGTAACTTTTTATTTACAATTATGATTAACTGAAGTCCTTCCTTTTAAAGTATAGACTTTGATAATTAGATGTTGATATTTTCTTGAGGGAAAGAAAATGACTAAGTATGGGGGAGTTTGATGCACCCAATTTTTGTATGCATTTTCATATACTTTATTAACAATAAAAACAAGTTTTCATCTAATACCTACTTCTTAGAGGAAAAATACTTTTATTTTGGTGACCTTGTCAATCTTCAAGAGTTTTATATCCAAATAAACAAATCAAGGGAAGTCTGTGATATTTTTTCAACTACACGACGTGTACTTTTATACACGCTGTGTACATTCAGACAGGGACACGGATTGAAGGGGGGATTACATGCCCAAGTCACATGCCGTGTGGGGTGGCGTTACACACCGTGTACGACATTCTAGAAGTGGTTGGTGGCCGAGAAGAGTCTACACGCCCATGTGTCCACTGAAGGAAACACACCATGTTCCATTTCCACATGCCGTGTCTTCTATTATAGAAGGGGTTGGTGGCCAAATTTTGATACTACACACTGTGTATGGCGGCTCTACACGCCGTGTACACTCACATACAAGGAGACACCATGTTCAAAGTCAAAGACGGCATGTTAGGCCGCCTACCAGCGGAGAAAAGGAATCCAAAAGCGCATTGACGAAAGTACACAGCGTGTACTTTCTATACACGCCGTGTACTTATTTTTCCTATAAAAAGAGGCCTTGGACTCCGGACCAAGTGTGGAGAAGTGGATATTGAGGTGTGTTTGGGAGAACAAGGGATGGAGTTTTGAAGGAGAGATTCTCTACCATCGTAATACCTCCGTTATTCTACTGAAGAGTCATTTCTACCTCAAAATTCCAAGCATGATTTCATGAGGTATTAATAATTTTGTGTTTTTCATTTTAAATATGTGTAACTAAACACCCAGTGTGTTGGGGTTGTGGAGACTGATGAGTTTTAATTTGAATTAAGTTGTTGTGAATGTGTTTTTTTAATAATCTCTTCGTATTCTTCTTAAATCACTTCATATTATCATTGAAAATTATGCACCGGACCAAGGGCAGAATATTCAGGGATTCAAAAGAAGAATAACGAAGAATAATTTCATGACCATTGAAAGGATTCGTCTGCTCAAAATGGATAATTCCAAATAAAGATCTATTAAAAACTAACTACCAGACCAAGGATTTGGTTACTTTATCTCTTAATATTATGTGATCCGGACCAAGGAAACTTAATTACAAATTTTAATCCAGAGTGTTGGATTATCATGAACAACAGAACCTCATAAGCAATTTAATTTAATAATTAACTTATCAAAAATACATAACCCCGACACATTCTTATTCTAATTTTCATCAAAACCAATTTTCCCGTCTTTTTTTTTCATTATAGTAATTAATTTGTTAAAAGAAACTTAAAAACCAATTGTTCTTTTGTACATAAAAACAACCAAACAAAATCGACTCTAAATTCAACAACCGTCACTAAAAGAAATATACAAACAAATTCAAAACAAGATAAGAGCAACCTCTTAAAGTTCCCTATGGATCGACCCCTACTGGTGCTATACTTGTTAGGGTAAATATAATCTGAGACACCGATAACATACCTTTGGTGAAACGACTCGTCACCTATCATATTTCTTAAATGACTCTATAATATTCCCTTGATGTGGTGATTGGTTTTTTGTCTTTGGAACATGAAAAATACATTATCTCTATGAACACCAATACACTACTATTCTGAACTACACTTTTGTTGTCCTGATCCTTTACATGAAAGGTATAGCCATTAATGTCATACTCAGACTACATTATCAAATTTATACTTAGACCACCCACTACTAATATGAATGTTTTGAATGCATCTTATGTACCAATCATGGTCTATTCAAACCATGGATTTTTTTTATTTTTCTCATTTAAAATCCACATATATTTATTATTTGGAAAACATTATTTCAACATATTGATATGAAATTTTATACATGTATGAGCATCATCTATGTTATTCAAGATATATAAATATACTTTATTTATCTGTTCACATGTCAATGATTTGACTTTCAAGCCAAGGATCTCCTTTCCCCAATAATTAACTTATTCATGGAGATATTTAGGAAAAACGATGTGATCCATTGAAGAAAAATATCTTATAAATAACTTGACGACATTCTCCGAAATATAATTCTCAACAATAGAGGATTCAGGTCGATATGGATTCTTAAAATACCCATTCAATTTATTCATATACCTTTCAAAAGGATACATCCAATGCAGATATATAGGTTTTCAAATATTTGTTTCTCACTCCAAATGAACCATTAATTTCACCATGATATCAAGAAAACATGGAGTAAAATACATTTCCAATTGAAAATGTATAAAAACCTCTTCATTCTCTAAATTATTCAAAGTATTCAGATTAATCACCTTATTAAAAATTGAATTGAAAAAATAACACACCTTCATGATAGTCATTATGACATGGATGGAAAACATTCAACACATTTAAATAGGTAAGAGTTATTGCATCCTGACATTAAAATCTAGAGATTTCATACCTGTCAAATTCAAATCCTTTAAAGACACAATTTTGTTTACATTTAAAGAATAAACCTACAACACTTTGATATCAGGAATTCATTGACAAAAGATAATTTTCTCCCTCTTGGATAATGTAATACAAGATGGGGATTTTATTGTTCACCATCCATCAAGAGTGGGAGCTAGCTCCAAATTTATTCCCATTGATAGTAATTCCAATATTTCATTCAAACCATCTTTAGTATTTATTTCAATATCTAATAATGTTCCAATAAAGATATCATAGATATTTTTCTCAACATGCATGGAATCAATGTTATATTTGACCTCATGATATCTACAATATATTAGATCAAAAAATACTAATAATTTATTCCAAATATTTATATAATTACCATATTTCTATATCTTTATGAATGTCACATTAATGTTTTACACCCTCTCAAAGTTTTGATTAGTGTAAAAAGTTTTTAGAGCAATATCAAATTATTGTGAGTTTTTGAATTTCTTTTTTAATATTTCTTACAAGTGATCCATAGACAAAAACGTTTGATAACCCATATATACTATTTTTCTCCCATGATGTTGTTGATAATATGAAGCCTACTGGTCATAAATTGAACATTCTTTATACCCCTTAACATTATGTCCAAAAAAATTTATATATATTGAAAATTCATTTATAGTGAACATAATCATTACATGTAGTTGAAAATATTCCATTTATAAGAATCATAAACCCTAATAACTTCCTCCCATAAAATTTTCAAATTATCAATTAATGGTGAAAATAAAACATCAATATCATTTCTAGGCTATTTTAGTATAGAGATCATTAAACTCAACATGAAATATTTTCTCTTCATACAAAATTATGGAGATAAGTTGTGAATTAATAATAATATAGAAAATGAACTTTGTATGCTACTAAGGCTTTGATATGGATTCCTTCCATCCATTCAGAGTCCAAGTATGATATTTCTATCTTTATTTCTGAATATAGGAAACCGGTGATCAATTTTCTTCTACTGTGGAAATTCAGATGGATGCCATAATTTTCCATCACATATCCACTCGTCTACATTCTATATTAACCTTTTTGTATCATGTAAATTTTTAAATAAACATTTAAAATGAGGAATTATAAAAAGATACCAAAAATCCTTGGCATGGGTCTCTATAAATGCTAAACTAGCATGAGATTTTTTTCCTTTAACTTATACCATGATGTCACACATTTAGAACACCCTAATAGAAACTAATATTCCTTCCAATATAGCACATAGTCATTCCAGAAATCATGTATTTTCTTAAACCCTTATCCCATCAGGAATAATATTTTCTTTTCTTTATAATGTGAATTTGGAAGATCATTTTCTTTAAGAATAATGTATTTAAATAATTTTAGAAACACTATAAAACTCATATCACTCAATCTATGTTTCTCCTTAAAGTAAACAAATCTTAACAAAGTCGATAAAACCATAAATTTGGCTAAATATAAATATAATGGGTTTTCAAAATCACTATATAGATGATAAATTTTTAGTTCTTTCTCAATTTACTCTAGTTTAATATCCCAAATCATTTTTATAATTTTATCAGACTTATTATCTAGCAAGGAATCATCATTAAAAGATATAAATTCTTCCTAGTTTCACCAAGTCAATTCGAGGGGCCATAACTCATATTAAAACTCGAAAAAATTAAATTATATTTGATATCTCTACTTTCAACTTCCTCATATTTAAATATTTTAGGCATAAATATAAAAACATATTTTTGTTTAGAACATTTTTTTTATAAATTCCAAAAATGAATCAACACATTCCTCACATTCATCACTTAGTCAAAGTACAATAATCTAACATTTTCTCATTATTATATATAATAAATATAAAAAATACTTTGAAAAGAATATATTGGTGATAAAAGTGAGTTATATGGGGAAATAGTAGATTATTTCAATGTTAATCAAGAATACACACTTGTGGCATTATTAATTATTAAAATATTGCTATGATTTTTAATTATAGTGAATATAATGTTGAAAAAGTTAATAACATTGGATATGATATTGAATGTTAATTTTAATGAATATAAAATCAGAAAGAAAATAAAGAAAATTAATTTATATCAATAGAGTGTGAAAGAGAGTCTTACTGGAAAAGAAAAAATAAATGAAAGCCTTAGAAGAGGGTCTAAATATATAGAAATATAAAGTGAAGATTTCATTGAATTGAAAGTAAAAAAATGAATAATAATATAGGGGAATTATTGACTAGAATAAAGTAGTTTAATATAAGAGATTAAGTTTAGAAGTATTGTATGATTTAGAAGTTTCCAGAAAAACAAGATGAAGGTTGAAGTTAAGGCACTCATTGAGATAAAATTTATTACATTAATAATATCTTTAATGAAATGTCAAACACAAATATTAGTGAATAATAAAAAATTTCAATAGAAAATATTAACATTTAATGATGTAATTTCTTAGAAATATTACTATTATATTTGATTATTATACTTTCATCAAATTAAAAAAATATTTCACTCAACAAAAGGATCAATTTTATGAAGTAATAGAATGTAAAATTTTCTATCTGACCATATTAAATATAATAGGATGTTTAATACCCTAATATATTTTCAATACTTAGGAGGGATATAATACACCCACCCATCTAATAATGATAAAATTTAAATATTTTTTTTATATATGTGAGAAAATAATCATAATCTTAACAAATCATATTGACCACATGATAAATAAATTGAATTAAAAAGGATTTCCAATTTTTTTTATCATAATCCATACTAAAAACAAATTAGGAGGTTTTATTAGAGTATATATCAAGTGGAAAATAAGAAACATTAAAGTGAAATTATATAGATGATAATCACATTATTATATCATTATAAAATTACATTGAAAAATAAGAAGATATTTCATTTAAAATTTCTATTAAATTTTTTTACATAGAGAGTAATTTATAAAATATTGATAATAGAAATGAAATTGAAAAATGTAGAAAACAATAAGGGAAAAATTTTAAGGAAAATTGAAATTTTTGATTAGAAAATTCACTAATGCCGAAGGAATTAAAAATATATTCTTTTTAAACATTTCTAAAGTAAAAATAATTATATTATAACCTTATGTAATTATGAAAATATATACAATTATATCCGTAAAACAATATATGTTATATAGACATGGAGGAGAGTGATTGTAATTTTTAAAAATATGGTTAATGAGGTTCAACCTAAATGAAACAATTAATTTGAGTTCTTAAACAAGGGAATGCTAAATGGTAAGATGAGACATAAAAATAAAAATGTAACAAACTGACCAAGAATACTATTTAAGCCGACATTCAAACTAGTTTTTCACAAAAATGAAGACATAGAGCTTCATAAGAGGTTATTATTCAACATATATCATGATGAAATAGGTAAATAAACCTCACATTTCATAGAATTAGGGTTCCAATAACATTAAAAAGTAGCACAATCAAACAAAAACATTAAAAATGTCAAAATCATCATAGAGAATCAATTTTATAAGGAATCATCCATGAACCGAACAAAATAGAGGATACAAAATGTGTGAGGATTACTTGGGAGATGATAAGATCTATATTAAAATGCGTGAGGATGAGTCCAAAGATACTTGAGGGTTTATGAAGATGGTAATGCGAGGTTATAGTCTACCAGATCAAATAAATATGGGTTAAGGATTTCACGACATGGAACAACTGAAAGAGATGAATGAAAATGTGTGAGGCTTACTTGAGAAATGATAATATCTATATTTGATGTGAAATAATGATTCCAATAAAACTTGAGGGTGTATGAAGATCGTAATGTAATATTAGAGTCCACCAGATAAAAGAAATGAGGTTTAGTTCTTCTGCATGAGAGAAATGAGACAACTATTGCAAGAATGAAAGACACTGTAATGAATCTACCCAAGGATTCATAAAATTTTCAAAGGTATACAATGTCAGTTATTTAATAAACAACATGAAAAATCCATGAAAATTTATTTTTAATGTTGGTTATTATACAACCGGTGTGAAAAATAAATGGAAATTTCTTTTTCATGTCATTTATTTAGAACTAACAGGAAAAAGGAGACATGGTAAATAGTTTTTATAATAGCATTATCTGACAACATTTTTCAATCTTGAAGGTAATATTAAATTGTCATTATAATTTCTTCTATATATGATATCCATCACGATTTACACTGGTTTTCATACCAAATGATCCATTATACACAGTATTATCCCAATCAGTGTGCACATTCAGTCTCTCCTCACATTTAGTCCAACATATATAGATTTAATATATTTCATGATAAATAAAATGTTCTTAAAACTCTTCCTGACTAATTTTTATTGAATAAAAACAAAATAAACATAGGAAAATGATTTGATAAGGTTAGTATGCATGTTCCATTATAAAATTAATGAACTTTTTAACTCCATCTTCACTCTATTTGGTCATACGATTAGAGTGCATCTATTTTTGATTCATATTAATCCTATTAGTTATTATTCTTAATAAGTTATCATTTTACAAAAGGGTGATATAAAAAGAAATAACATGGGATAAACATTTGATTTTTGGTCCAGGTTCTCGATTTGAGGTTGTGTGGGATAAAAAGTTGGCAATTATATGATGGTTTCTATAGACTTTCTAGATGGGAGTTCTAGAAGAGGGAAGAGTTGATTTTTATCCATTTATTCACTTGGTACGTGGTGGTTTTGGTGGTGTTTCATTGATAGGGTTCTTAGGAACTGAAGTTGATGATATTTTATCACATGATTAAATAATCAACTTCAACACAAGTTGGTGAAGTGTTATAGTGGTATCATAAGAAAACTTCATGTTAAACTAATGATTGGAGTTTAAGACCAACTACCTGGGATCACCTAAAAAAAATTCAACATCAATAGAATCAATAGAGAGAATCAAATCTAAAAAAATGTTAGAGTGGAAATTGGGAGTGAGGTCTAAAAAAGATAAAATAAAATATGGATGTTTTGAATAATGGTCATGATACCATTTTAAAGAGAGAAGGGGCACTCCAAGTGGATCTTTAAATAGACTTCTAGGAGTCCTCATAACCCATACCAGGGTTTAAATAAAATTTTGGGTTTGTCTAAATGGGATTGAAAGATAAAGTAAACTGAAAAAACGATTAAAATATTTATGACTTAAAGAAATCCAATAGTGGTCAGAATGTATGAAAGTGGGAAAAGGAGTAAGAATGCACCAAAAGGAAAGACCCACTTACTAATTGGAACTGAGGTTGAAATAAATAGTGACATTATAATGTTATAAATATATTCCCTATATAACTCTATATAATAGATATAATATTTAATGATCATGTTTTTGAATTCAAATATTTAATTATTTTTTTTATTGGGAATAAATATAATGAAAATAATTCAATAATTTTTTAATAGTGATTTGAAATTTTAAATAAATAATCACTGCAAATTTTTTATTTCAGGGACAATGATAATCATCAGTATATTTAATGAATCCAAATGAGAAGCATTCATTTTGTGGGTGGTTTTTCTCTAAATATATCATTGACCCCCTATGTTCATTGTTTACCTTCCCAATATATATATATATATATATATTATCATTAGTATAATCTATGATTTATATCTCAATATTCTATGATTCCAGTCAACATATTATCTTCTTGGATCATCTATAATCCTATCCCAAAAAATCCAGTCCACTAAAAAATATATGGATATTTCCACTATGGTCATAGAAACTGTGAAAAGAATAGAGTAAAATAAAATATTTACCATTGAGTAGTCATCTAATTTTTTTATTGTAATTTGATATGTTAATGAATTTAGTAAATAAAAAAATTCCACCCAATCAATGTGAAACCCATTATGCTATCATCAAGAGCTTCTATACATTTTTTTAAAAAAACTACAGTTTTTCCTCAAGAAATTTATTCACATTGACATGTCTAAGATTAAAGTAATGAATTTCATGTTTTTAGAAAAGAAAATGGACGCATGTTGAGGGAATCCTTTTGGATGTTAAATTCAATAGGTATTAAACAATATGTTAGAAATATTGTATAACATTGGGGAAGATAAATCGTATATGTACTTATATAATTTTTTAAAGTGAATGTAAAATCATAAATATCCCAATTAAAATAAATAAATTCTCTATAATTTATTATAAGAATTTCATGTTTTATTAAAGGGAGACTCTAATATAGTTAAAATAAATGATATCCATATATTAGGCCTCCATATTGAACTAACACATTATTGAAACTATCCCAAGGTATTGATGTCGAGTGTTGTATTATTTTAAAATGAGTTTATAAAAATATATGTATATACTTGGTGGAGTTTGTGTCATATTTATGCTACAAAAATTGATAACGGAAGAGTAAAAATAAAATCCACATTATATTGAAAATTAAACATTTTGATAGGTGAAATAGATTTCAATCCCTCCAAATCATTTCATATTCTCCAGAATCTTCCCTACCAAACGACCTGTAAGAAAAGGATATCACAGGTGGCTACGCACAGTGGTTCCAGGTTTGCATGAGGGAGGTGCTGTGCAATGATGATAGTATAAAGACACTAATAAATGAGAGATGAGAATAAATAATAGCATACATAAGGTTTTAAAAATCTTGATTCGCCCATGATTGTTGGGGGGGAGCGGTGACAAATATTGAATTTCATGAGAGATTGAACGATACAAGAGAACTGGGTCCAGTTAGGGATAAATTTATAAGATAGGGATGGGTTTTTATTAGATCTTTTAAAAAAAGTAACGACAAAGAGTGGTTTTATCAGTGCTAAAATAATAAGCACTCATAAAACCCTATTTATCAGCACTTTTTTAGCGTTGATAAAAGCAGATTTTATCATCACTTTATATTATAGCACTGATAAAGATATATCTTTATCAACCCTATAATAACAATGATAAAAACCTATCATTTTCAGTGCTAAAAAAGCACTGATAAAAACCTAAATAATTAATATTTAATAATATAATTAATATAATTATGAAATTTAAATATATATAATTATAAATGAATGTAAATGTACATAACTATAAAAAAATATTTATATAATTATAAATAATTATAAATATTTGTAAATATGTATTTATAATTATAATTATAAATTTATATAAATATATATAATTATAAATATATAATTATTTATATAATTATAAATATATTAAAAGAATTGTAAATATGTATTTACAAATATTATTATAGCTATATATTATTAATTGTAACTATATATATATATAACTATATTTTTAAATATTTTTATATAATTATATATATATATATATATTAATATATTAATATATATAATTATTAATATAAAAAATATATTTGTTATAAATTTATATTTATTTATTTATAATTATATAAATATTTTTTTAAAAAAAATATATTTATTTATATTTATAAATATATAATCTTAGACTAATAGTAAATATACATTCAAAAATAGTTCTTTACAATTTTTTTTATAAATATATTTTTAACAATACTAATGAATACATAATCTTAAATGCATTCATGTCAAAAAATGAGTGAAATTGAATAATTAAAAATAAATAGACATTAAAAATATTAAAAATGAATATGTTTTATTAATTACACAAAATATTAAAAATATTAAATATGGATATATATTAAAATGAAGATGAATTCATATTGAAAATATTAAAACATAGTAAATAAATCTTAAAAAATGATTAAATTTAAAAAAACATAAAAATTAATAAATATTAAAAATGAGTAAATAATATTAAATGAAATAATATTAAAAATGAATAAATATAATTTACCAATTAAAAACATAATATATTATATATATTATGTTACTAAATGAAATTCTAAAATGAATACTAAAATCTGAATAAATTACATAAATATTATGTTTATGTGTTTCTATATAAGATTACCTTAATTACATAAATGTTTGGGTCAAATTAATGTGTGTATATATATACAAAAAAAGTTTGACATATGTTAAAATTGAACAATAACATTATATAATTTGTAACATCTATTAATGAAATAAATAATAACAAGAATGAATAAATTTAAAAAATTAATAAGTGTTACTAATTGTATAGATTATTTAAAAAATTAAAAATGAATATATGTTAATGACATTTAATACATATTAATTATATAAATTACAACCATATTAAAAAAAATTAAATATTAAAGAGTAAACATATATAAATAAATTTTAAAAATGGATAAAATTATTAAAATATTAAGCAAAGAAAAATTGAAAATGAATAAATTGAAAAAATATTTAAAAATAATTAAGATTATTAATGAATAAATGATAATAAGAAAGAATAAATTTGAAAAAAGTATTAAAATGTAATAAATAGTATATGTGTGTGTGAAATTAACATTACATAAGTTTGATATATTTAAATTAAAACTATATTAAATACACATTAAATGTTAATAAGTAAATATAAAAAATATAAAAAATGAATAAAGTTAGAAAATATTAAATAAATAAAAATTTAATATGACTAAATTTAATATAAATATATATACATATCAATTAAAAAGAAATAAATAAATCACAAAAATATTAAATGAATAAATATTTAAAATCTATAAATTATAAATAATCAAATAAGCACTTACCATTATTAATGAATAAATAATATTAAATGAATGCATGTTAAAATGAGTAAAATTTAATTAAAATTTGAATAGACTGATAAAATATTAAAAAAATGAATAAGAGATTAATTATTTATATTTTCAAAAAATAAAAATGAATATATGTTTAAATGAAAATGAATATATATTAATTATGTAAATTACAACTATATTAAAAAAAAAAATCAATAAATATAAATAAATTTTAATAATGATTTTTTTAAAAAGTACTAAATGAATGAAAATTGAAAATAGATAAATTTAAAAAAATATTAAAATTTTTATCATTGAAATAATTATTAATAAAAATGAATAAATTATATATATATAGATATTATTTATAAATAGTAATAAATAGTTTATATTAAATATTAATATAGAAAATTAATAAAATGTAATAATTAAAAACATATTATATTAAATATTAAATATTAAATTGTAATAAATAAAAATATTAAATGAAAATATCAATAATTTATATTATTTCTGTGCTTATTTATATAAAATTGAATTAATTTTGTATATGTATATGTGTGAAATTGTTTTATGACATATTAAGTGTAACATATTTAGTCATTTTTTAATTAATAATTAAATATTTAATATTGGATATATATGTCAAGTTGATAAAAACGACTTTGATTAAACAATATGTCTTAATTAATAATTAATTTTAATAAATATTAAAAAAATTTAATTAATTTTGTAAACTAATTTTACTAAATATATGACATAAAAATTGATATGTTTTATAATAAATATTTTATATTATATAAATAATATTTAGGAAAATTTTTGATGTAATTTTTATTTTATATGAAATTTTTAACTAAATATCTTATATATCAAGTGAGAATTTATATTTGGTCATATATAAATCATATTTAATAAAATATGACCTATTTTAATCAATATAAATGTATTTATATATTAATATATTAATTTTAATGATATAATTTTTTTAATGGAATATACCATTTATGGGTGCTTTTATCTAGATCTCATAAAGGCTGCCTCTATATATTGCGTGTTTTGTAGTAGTGAATGAGGCAACATGGTATGAGATTCTTTTACTTTGGCTTTACTTATTTTCACATAGTTTTTTATGTTAAGATTATATAATATTCGGTAAAATTATGACATATAAGGGGGAGTGTTATGAAATATTAATGTGTGGGTGTCATAATTGTGATAATGATGATGAATCCTCAGTTCCCAATACATCACTTCACATGAGCTAACCTTCCATATTCTCTAATCTTTATAATTCTAGTCGTTGGATTATATATTATAGGGATTAATATTAACCATTAGACCATATCATATGTACTTCATATATATGGCTATGAGTTAATGAAATGGATGAAATTTTGGTCTCTACATTTCGTTCCCTATGCTTCCTATTTTTCTATTATTTTATTATTTTTATTTTTCATCATCATCATCATATGAATATTTTTCATTAATGATACACACCACCTTCAATCGATCATTTATTGGTCTCAAAATTCCTAATAGTTTCAATCGACATTCGATCAATTTCACAACATGTATGAATAAATTGAGTTTAGTTTATAAAATAAAATCATTAAATATAGTTATGTCTTCATATCATCTATTAAAATACTGATGTTAAAATGTATTTTATGATGCTGGTCTAAAAAAATAGTGGGAAAATTATTTTAAAAACCTATAAGATACGGATAATAGCATCATCCTCATTTTGTCTATCACACTATTTTGAAACCCTAGCCATGCATCTTAGTGATCTGCTTCCAACCTTTGATGCCACACTACCAAATTTTAGTATTCTATCATTCCAAATCCTGTGGTTCTTGTTAATATTATATCACTATTTTTATTTTTTTAGACTATTTTTATTTGACCATAGATCTGGTAACTAACAACAAATACTGTGAGTGTGAAATCAGAATTCATTAGCTCATGGTCTTCTAAAATAATCACACTTAGAAAAATATTGATTCTAATAATGAAAAACATTAATATTAGAATATATATTTTATAAGTAAAAAATAATAGAATTAAAATATTCATTTAGGAGTATAATTTAAGGGACTTCATAGTAAAGAGTGGAAGTGATATGAATATGTGTTGAATTTTTATAGGAATAATGGTTGTCAATTTTTTTAGAAATAACCACTAAAACTTATGATAAAAGATTTATCCATTGTTTTTTAATCAAATTCAAGAAACAAATTACATTATATGTAATGAACAAACTCAAGTCAACTAAATAATCCACCCAAACCAGCCCGTCATATAATATAGGTAAAACAAGAAAACATAAACCAACCTTGAATATAAAAACAACAATATATAAAAACAAAGTACAAAGTGGAAACAAATAAGATACCAAAAATATAAACAATCTAAGACAAAATATGCTAAACCATAAAGTATGTCAAAACCCCACATGAACAACCGTTACCTCCAGACGAACCCAAACCAAAATCTACAATAATATGAGAAGTAAACACACTAAAATATTCTATTCTATTTACTTAAACCCTATAATACAACATTAAAAAATTCCAAAAAGCACAAGTAGGGTGTAAGCTAAATCCTTGCGGTACACCACCTCAATTTCTATACAAGTTCTAATATAAAAAATTAAAAAATTCTATATAAAAAAATAGTTTTACAATGCATTTTTAGAAATTAAATCTAGTGGTAAATAAATTTCCCTTTGGTCTTCATAAAATCATTTAATATTCTCAGACCAGACATATGAAAATTAGAAGTGATATATTAGGAAATTATATCCATGCATCAAGAGGTAAATAAGTAAACACATATCCATGAAACAACCTATCATGCAAAGCTATGTGATACAACCTCATATAAAAACATTTGAGCAACAATCCATGATAAAAAAATCATGTGATAAATAACCATAAATGAACAATAACCTCAATATGGGCTATAGACTATGGGACACTATGAATCAAACACTAAAAATCCGAAATAGGAATACAAACACTAAGGCCACCAGTGTTTCTTTCTTGATGCACCCAAGGTTCCCAATGTGTAATTTTCCAAATTCATTTCCAAACCATGCTCAAATTTTTATATATTTTTTTAAAATCCAAGCCGATTTGCTTCAGATTTTGAAAACCCATTTCCAAATAAAAAAATTCATTTTCAAATAAATACCCCTTTTTAAAAATATTTTACTTTCCAAGAAATATCTTAAAACCACATACCACTTCAATTCAATTAATAACACAAGGGAATTTATTAATAACAACATGAAATTCCTTAAATTAACCCACTATATATAAAGAACCACCTCAACATGGTATAAACCCAGCCACCTTTGTCAATGGTGACCTGGAAACCAATAGAATGACCTTCAAAAGACAAGGCATTCCGAGATTCTAAAAATCATGGATATAAAACACTATCAGATCACAAATCCGAACACAAACATAGTTAAAACCATATCTGTAACCAAATCCAAAGAAGAACTAGAAGGATTACATACCTAGAGAGAAGAAATATAACTATAATGGTGATTAATTGCTGAACAAAGTGACCCATAAGGGTGGGAATCACCAACAATATCATAGGGAGTGCCTTTAGATTTAGAGAAAGTAATCCTATAATGAATTAAATGAGAAAACACTATTGCATCTATAATGACCCGAACTGTTATAAATAAAAATTTGTATTGTGTTTTAATTAAATTAATTTTTATGTATTATAGTTATAAAAAACACATGAACTCATTTTGTTTTATTATATCCTATCATATTAAAAATACCATTAAGAATTATTACCACTGATAATATAGCCGTTGAACATAGATCATATGATTATTATAAATATAGGGTTTTAACAAATCCAATTTACATAGATAATGGAAGTGATGGCCTCAACAAGTAGGATTATACGCTATGAAGATCATTAATCATAGCTTAAGAGAGATATATCATCACTTATATTTGACCTTGACTAAGTCCAATATGAGATCCAAAAAATTAATCATGAGTGAATTAGTTTACGGGATAAGTTCAAGCTCATCAAGATCACGACCCAAACCATGTACACCTAACCACCCCATGCAAGTATCTATAATGGCCCGGACCTCTCCGGCCCATTCCTTTGTCAAAAATAAGGCCACGAAGTGTTCTGGAGGGTAAAATGGACTTTTCCCACACTTTCCAGGTTTTTGAAACTACACGTCGTGTAGTTTTAGTACACGCCGTGTACCTCCTTGCCGGGTATACCCCGTGTGGATGGCCGCGCCTTTGCCGTGTGGAGAAAATGGGTACACGCCGTGTAGTCCCTCCCCGCGTACGCGTTACTGTGTGTTGACCAGTCGTCGGCCGTGTGCCACATTGGAGCCGTGTCCCTGCCGAGTGCCATAAATGGGTACACGCCATGTGTCCAATCTGCACACTCTGTAGTCCTTCCCCGCGTATGCGTTACCTTCAAACCGTGTGTTGACCAGTCAATGGCTGCAGAACCGTGTTGGAGGCCGCATGGAGACCGTGTGAAAACGGCTGAGTACACGCCGTGTACCATAAGTACACGCCATGTACTTTTTCTTTTCACGCCTATAAAAGGAGGGGTCCCCTCCTCCTTTCAACTCACACCTCTCCTCCCCTCTCCTCTGAGAAGAGCTCTCTCAAGAGACTCAAAGGCTCTTTCTTCCATAAATTTTTCGTCCGAGCTCCAATTTATGATCCGTCATCGGCCACGGGATCGTAACGACGAGGCGGAACTTCCGAGCTTGGATCCGTTGTCTTTTCTTCAGCTTTTCCTCTCCGACTTCCACCCGAGGAGGTTTTTCCGGGATGCCGACGAACGTCTTCTAAAGTTGATCCGGGGGAGCGTTGTGACCAGAACCTGTTGAAGTAGGGATTTTACCTTCGTCTCTCTAATTTGTGCATCATGCGGGGTGGGTATGCTTTTTGTTTTCATGAGAAATGGTTAAACCTTTAAATAAATATAATAACTGGTTAAAGAACGGGGATGGGAAGTTTGTGATTGCTGTTACTTTACCTTTTATATCCTGTAATATTATGTTGTGAAATGAATAGGCTTATGCCTACTGAAAATCACGGTCGTTGGGGGCCTTTGCTTGCGCAATTAAATGTTGCCCTATATTTCTAGACCATTTTTGTGATTGGAACTTTGTTGAATGTGTAAATTGGTTAATCACGTAAAGTTGGCTGTTTAAATGAAAATCTGGAACCCTTGTGTGATCACCCCGGTTGAACCAAAATGGAATAATGAACATGTGGGTGTTGTCTTGGTTACGTGGCATGTGATGGGGGTGTTTTGTGGGCTATTGTGGTTTGGGTGGGCTGCGAGGCTGCGATAAGTGGTATTAAAGGGATAATGATGTATGGTGTGGTTATGGTGGTTGGTAGCGGGGCTGCAGGGATGGGTTTAAATGTGAACGGACTATGGGTTGTGTTTAATAAATAATAAGTGTGGAAGAGTTAATGAATGATGGGTCTTGGAAATGAAACGGAAATAATAATCAATGGATTGGTTGGTTAATAAGAAGGAACTTGCTGAGTTACTGTGTTTGTTTCCCTAACTTGTTTTGTGGATGGAAGGGATATGTTTTACGAACGATTGAAGTGGTTGGTTGTGGATAGTTTCCCAGTAGTTAAGGAACTAAATAAGCTAATTTCTGCTGAAATGTGAAAACCTTAATGGGGTTGGGATTGTTTGTTGGGTGCATGCTTCGTGGTAGCAGTGCCGAGGCACGTGCTCAGTTTCTCTTTTTAGAAGCCATAGGTTGGGCTGAGTGGTTGCTATATATATATATATATATATATATATATATATATATATATATATATATATATCTGTATCTTTTTTTTATCGCACCGCACCCATGTTGAGCACTTAGTGTCAAACACTCCCATTTCATGGGAGAGGGTGTTTTCCCATAGTTACTAGCTCCTTCCTGCTCCTTCTCCCCTAGGCTGTGATGGCTTGAGGCGACCTTACACCCAAGACTCTTCGGGTAGGTTTCGATTGGGGTGATTAGGCCCAAGACTCTTCGGACAGGCTTATAGGCTATAATGGCTTGAGGCGACCTTACACCCAAGACTCTTCGGTTAGGTTTCGATTCAGGCCCAGGTGTCTTCGGGCGAGAGTTCTATTACTATTACTATTCCCAAGAATCTTTGGGATGATGCCCAGGTGTGTGTGCGGGTGGGATGTGTGGTTGTGAGGCCCAGGTGTGTGTGGGCGGGATACGTGGTGGTGAGGCCCAGGTGTGTGCGGGCAGGATACGTGGTGGTGAGGCCCAGGTGTGTGCGGGCGGGGAGAGTGTGACAACGTCAGGACGTTCAGCTAACTAATGGGAAATGGTGCGGGGTACCCAATACTCTGGTTCTTATACTACTACTGCCTGTTGTGATTGTGTTTTGGTGAGTGTGGCTGGTGAGGTTGGGTGGATAGTTTCCCTTGCTAGGTTTCTTCTGTTGTTCTCACGGGACATTAGGATGTCTACCCACTTGTGCACGAGAGCTCTAGGTTTCCCTACTGAGTATACTTGTATGCTCACCCTACGTTTAATTTCAGGTTTCCAGGAGGACTACCAGGGCCGTGCGGGACCCTACTAGTCAGACAGTTGGAGTTGTTGCAGTTTCTGTTCTCTTGTTTTCTTTTGGTATTGTACTTTTGATCTTTCTTGTACTTTTACCTTGTTATAAAATTGTTTAAACATGCATGTGGGCTTGGTTTGGGTTTATTTATATACACTTGTACTTTTTCCTTGTTGGTGGTTGACTCATCCTATTTCCCGATCCTAAATAATAAAAAGGGTAATGCCTCCAATATTTGTGAAAACTCATACCTTTGGTGCTAGTCACCAACCCGGGGCCTACTGGAGGCAGGAATCGGGGGTCATTATCTCCCTTTCACCATTGCCAGCTCAGGAGGGGCATCTTTGGTGGGAGGGGGTCGTGACAGAATGGTATCAGAGGTGATGGTTGAGAGATAGGATGAAGTCTGGAGTTAGGCACAGTGAGGATTGCATGGGATGGTAGGGCAATAGTGTTAGTTAATCTTGGTGCGTGACATAGGCCAGGGAATACTGGCTAGGACACAGGATTTTAGGGCCCCCCGTGATCCGATGCAAGGACTCTGAGCCTACCGAACGGCCAAGTGAGACTACATTGATTGTAGGTTAGAGACCCTAGGGAAGGTACATGAATCATCATGATTGTGTTTTACTTGATTTTGGTGTTCTGGGCAAGAAATTGAAATAAAATGATAATTTAAACTTTGAGAAATTTCCTTACTACTTGGGCTTAGGCGATCCTTGTTTACCGTACAGCTATGGCACCTGGACGTCGTCCCCGGGTGGCTCAGATGGCCAAGGCCCAGCAGATCCCGGCGGTCGATCAGTTGAGGATTGACCGAGAGGAGGAAGATAGCCAGTGGCAGAAGACTCTCCGTTCCTTCCAGTGACAGACCCTCAAGAAATATGAGGGTATTACATCGGATACGGAGACAGAGGGGTGGCTTGAGGAGCTAGGGATCGCTTTTACCTTGATCCGTGCTCCGAGGGAGTACTGGGTTCCCCTAGCAGTTAGTCAGCTGAGAGGTGCAGCGCGACAGTGGTGGACGCTCTACCTTGGAGAGAGGATAGAGGCAGAGGTTCCATGGGATGACTTTGAGAAGGAATTCTGAGAGGAATTCATTTCCTCCATGATCAAGGCAGAGAAGCTGCAGGAGTTACTCTCCCTTCAGCAGGGGAGTATGTCGGTATGAGAGCTGGGGATCAAGTTCAAGGATCTCCTGTGCTTTGCTCCGGATCTCTTTCTGGATGAGGAGTCTCATGCAAGACGTTTGGAGGAGGCGCTCCGTCCCTCACTCCAGTATGCTGTCACCCCCTTTACCCTTCTGACGTACTTGGAAGTGCAGAAGAAGGCAGAGGTTGTAGAGAGGATGCACTCGCTAGGAGGTGCACCGTGTGAGGTGTTTTAGCCAGTTTCGTCGAAGGGGAAGGCAGTCAGCAGCAGGTCTCATGTGACAGGACCTTCCAGGTTCAGGCCAGTGGGGAGCAGGCCCCAGCAGTTCCAGTTCATATCTTCGGGTCCTCATCCCTTTTCCACAAGCCCAGGACCGAGATGTTTTTCTTGTGGAGGTTTCGGGCACATTCAGAGTCGATGCCCGACCCGAGCTCCGTACAGTGGAGGTGGGCAGGTTCAGCGCCCACCGCAGCAGCACCAGTTGCCAGCGAGGCCCTTCCAGCAGCAGCAGGACCATGCTCCTCCGAGGGCAGACCTTGCGAGAGGAGGCCGACCTCAGGGTGCCCCTCAGGGACCTCGACCAGGGCATGGTCGGGGAAGTGGACGGCATCAGAGAGGTAGAGGAGCTGGGCGTGGACAGTTGCACGCAGTAGAGTTGGCAGCTCCAGCAGGACCAGAGGTGGTGCGAGGTAAGATTTGTTTGTTCAACACTCTTGTTTCTGCTTTTTTTGATTCGGGAGCTTCGCACTCCTTTGTTACACGTGGTCTAGCCCATGCTTTGGGACTAGACGTAGAGAGACTTTCCGTACCACTGGTGCTGAGAACACCAGTTTGAGGCCAGACCAGCATATCTTTTGTTTGCTGGGGATGTGGGCTGACGTTGGGACCACATCGATCTAGTGGGGACCTTCTTCTGTTACAGATGCAGCCATACGATGTCATCCTAGGCATCGACTGGTTGTTTTTTGTTAGTGCCGTTATTGACTGCTTCTGGAGAAGAGTCGTGTTCTCCGACGTGGATGGGCAGCGCATATCTTTTTTTGTTGAGAGGAGCTATCAGGAGGGAAGCCGGCATGTGGAGACTCTCCTTTTCCTTGTTGGGCGGGTTGTCAGTGGTTCCAGCCGATACAGAGATGATGGATGTCCCGGAGGTTGTTGGGGAGTTCCTCGATGTTTTTCCTGAGGAGGTTGTGACTCTACCCCCCCGACGTGGCATTGAGTTCGGGATAGACTTACAACCTGGTGCCCGATCAATTTCGAGGGCCCCTTATTGAATGGCACCTTCGGAGTTGCGGGAGTTGCAGATTCAGATTGACGATCTGATGGAGAAGGGTTTTGTTTGACCCAGCGTGTCGCCATGGGGTTCTCCAGTTTTGTTCGTGAAGAAGGAAGATGGTGGTCTCAGGCTATGCATAAACTACCGAAGGCTGAACCAGGTAACGGTCAAGAACCGTTACCCCCTTCCAAGGATAGATGATCTCTTCGACCAGCTAAGGGGAGCAGGTTGGTTTTCTAAGATTGATCTATGATCGGGATATCATCAGCTGAGGGTGAAGGATAGTGACATCTCGAAGACAGCTTTCAGGTGCAGGTATGGGCACTTCGAGTTTGTAGTGATGCCGTTTGGAGTTACGAATGCACCAGCTGTGTTCATGGGACTTATGAACTTTGTCTTCCGAGAGTTTCTGGACCGGTTCGTCGTTGTGTTTATTGATGACATCCTGATCTACTCAAGATCAGAGGAGGAGCACGTTGAGCATCTCAGGGTAGTCTTGGAAGTCCTTCGACACCACCAGCTTTACGGGAAATTGTCAAAGTGTAAGTTCTTGACACAAGAAGTACACTTCCTTGGGCACGTGGTATCTCAACATAGAGTATCAGTGGACCCGTCGAAGGTGGAGGCAGTTGTTTCTTGGGAAGCACCCAAGAGCGTGGCAGAAGTTCGTAGTTTCCTGGGGTTAGCAGGTTACTATCAGAGGTTCGTTTCGGACTTCTCTCGAGTTGTTGCTCCATTGACAGCTTTGACTAGGAAGAATCAGGTCTTCATATGGAGCGATCAGTGTCAGAAAGCTTTCAACTACCAGAAGGAGAAGTTGGTTAGTGCTCCCGTGCTTAGGTTTCCAGAGGAAGGGTTTTTGTATGAAGTGTTTTGTGATGCTTCTGGACTTGGTCTGGGGTGCGTGCTGATGCAGAAGAAGGGCGTGATTTGTTATATGTCTAGGCAGTTGCGCCCTCACGAGCGTAACTATGCCACTCATGACTTGGAGCTTGCAGCAGTAGTGTTCGCATTGAAGTTGTGGAGACATTACCTCTTTGGGGAGCGCTTTGTGGTCTTCTCAGATCACAAGAGCCTGCATTATATCTTCTCCCAGCGTGACCTGAACTTACGACAGCGGAGATGGGTCGAGTTTCTCCAAGACTATGACTTCGAGATCTCTTGCACTTAAGGTAAGGGAAACGTTGTGGCTGATTCCCTGAGCAAGAAGTCACATAAGGAAGTGGTTCGGGAATCCGCTGATGCTTGGAAGGCGATGGGAGAGTTGGCTGCCCTGCACTTAGATGCAAGGGAAGAAGGTGTTAGAGGCTGTTTTTTCCAGATGATGGTGCAATCCTCCTTGTCGCAGCAGGTGGAGGAGTCTCAGTGGGGGGACTCCGAGTCAGAGGTGATGCGGGATCGTGTCGATCAGGGGAATGCTCCAGAGGGATGGTCAGAGGACAACCTACATCAGATGCTTTTCCGTGGAAGGTTGTTTGTCCCAGAGGCAATGCATGAGGGAGTTCTCTGTGAGTTCCATAGATCAACCTTGGCGGTACATCCAGGAGTTTCCAAAATGTACCGAGGCCTGAGGGATCAGTTTTGGTGGCCCAGGTTGAAATGTGCAGTGGCAGAGTTTGTGGCTAAGTGCCTAGTGTGTCAGCAAGTGAAGGCTGAACACCGTGTTCCTAGTGGTTTGCTGTATCCTTTAGATGTCCCCGAGTGGAAGTTGGATGACGTCTCAATGGACTTCATCACAGGACTACCCAGAGCTCAGGGTGGTTATGATGCTATCTGGGTAGTGGTGGATCATCTGACGAAATCAACTCACTTCTTAGCAATCAAGGAGTCGGGCCTGGTGAGTACCTTAGCACAGAGGTACGTAGATGAGGTGGTGCGTTTTCATGGAGTTCCAAGGACCATCATCTCAGACCGGGATACTCGGTTTACCTCACGAGTCTGGAGGGGGTTACAACATGATTTTGGCACCCAGCTATGCCTTAGGACTGCTTTCCACCCCCAGACCGATGGGCAGATAGAGCGGACTATCCAGACGCTGGAGGACATGCTGCGAGCATGCGTTCTGGATTTCGGAGGATCATGGGTATGACACTTGCCTTTAGTAGAGTTTTCCTACAACAACATCTTCCACTCTACTATTGGAATGACACCATTTGAGGCTTTGTATGGAAGGACATGTCGTTCACCCGTTTTCTGGACAGAGGTTGGTGAGATAGGTGCTCTTGGACCAGAGGTAGTGCAGAGGACCACAGAGAAAGTCCATCTTGTACGTGAGAGGATGAAAGCGGCTCAGGACTGACAGAAGTATTATGATGATCGTCGGAGGAGGCCCTCAGAGTTTGAGGTAGAAGATCATGTGTTCTTGAAGGTTTCCCCTCGACGGGGGAAGCAGAGGTTTGGGAAATTGATCAAGCTCTCACCCAGGTTCATCGGACCTTTTGAGGTGTTGAGGCGAGTCGGCGAGGTGGCATATCAGCTGGCCCTGCCACCTCAGTTGGATAAGGTTCATGATGTCTTCCACGTCTCCCAGCTTCGTCGGTACTTACACGATGACTCTCACGTTATTGACTGGGGAGAGTTAGATATGGGAGACGACGCAACCTTCGAGGAACGACCAGTCAGAATAGAAGATCATAAAGAGAAAGTGCTCCATGGACGAACCATTCCCTTGGTTCGTGTGTTGTGGAGGCATGACGGCCTCGAGGAGAGCACTTGGGAGCAGGAGACCCAGATGCACGCTCAGTATCCGGAGTTTTTTTGACTTGTGTTTTCCCTTGTTCTTCTGATCTTTGTGTTGATGTTGTACTATGTACCTTTGATATATGGAATGCTTGTCTTGTTAGTTGTGAGACCTTTTGTTTCTTCGTTCCCTGGTAATGTGTAACATGTCCGGATGTGTGGGAAAGGGAAAAACCTAAACCTTAATCGAGACGCATTAATGCGGATGCGATTGAACCCGTGCGGGCGAGTCAGTGCCGCCTAAAGCGGATAATATCTCGACATAGGTGAAGGAATTTCCCAAACCCACGTGTTCGGGCAGTGTGTTGGTTGTGTGGTGTTGGGGTTAGTGCAAGTTGAAAAATCTTAATGTATGAAGTGGGAGGACCCAATCCTTAATAGAGACGCATTAATGAGGATGCGATTAAACCCGTTCAGGCGAGTCAGTGCCGCCTAAAGCGGATAATATCTCGACATAGGAGAAGGAATTCCTAACGCATATGATTATGGTTGTTGGTTGGGTTCCTGTTATAACGAGGACCCTAAGAGGTATCTTGGGTTGGTTTTTGAATTCTCGGGGACAAGAATGTTTTAAAAGGTATCTGATGTAATGGCCCAGACCCCTCTGGCCCATTCCTTTGTCAAAAAGAAGGCCACGAAGTGTTCTGGAGGGTAAAATGGACTTTTCCCACACTTTCCAGATTTTTGAAACTACACACCGTGTAGTTTTAGTACATGCTGTGTACCCCCTTGCTGGGTATACCCCGTGTGGATGGCCGCGTCTTTGCCGTGTGGAGAAAATGGGTACACGCCATTTAGTCCCTCCCCGCGTACGCGTTACCGTGTGTTGACCAGTCGTCAGCCGTGTGCCACGTTGGAGCTGTGTCCCTATCGAGTGCCATAAATGGGTACACGCTGTGTGTCCAATCTGCATGCTGTGTAGTCCTTCCCCGCATATGCGTTACCTTCAAACCGTGTGTTGACCAGTCAACGACCGCGAAACCATGTTGGAGGCCGCGTGGAGACCGTATGAAAACAGCCGAGTACATGCCGTGTACCACAAGTACACGCCGTGTACTTTTTCTTTTCACGCCTATAAAAGGAGGGGTCCCCTCCTCTTTTCAACTCACACCTCTCCTCCCCTCGCCTCTGAGCAGAGCTCTCTCAAGAGACTCGAATGCTCTTTCTTCCATAACTTTTTCGTCCGAGCTCCGATTTACGATCCGTCAGTGGCCACGGGATCGTAACGACGAGGCGGAACTTCCAAGCTTGGATCTGTTGTCTTTTCTTCGGTTTTTACTCTCCGACTTCCACCTGAGTAGGTTTTTCTGGGATGCCGATGAATGTCTTCTAAAGTTGATCTGGGGGAGCGTTGTGACCAGAACCTATTGAAGTAGGGATTTTACCTTCGTCTCTCTAATTTGTGCATCATGCGGGGTGGGTATCCTTTTTGTTTTCATGAGAAATGGTTGAACCTTTAAATAAATATAATAACTTGTTAAAGAACGGGGATGGGAAGTTTGTGATTTCTGTTACTTTTCCTTTTATATCTTGTAATATTATGTTGTGAAATGAATAGGCTTATGCCTACTGAAAATCAGGGTCGTTGGGGGCCTTTGCTTGCGCAATTAAATGTTGCCCTATCTTTCTAGACCGTTTTTGTGATTAGAACTTTGTTGAATTTGGAAATTGGTTAATCACATAAAGTTGGCTGTTTAAATGAAAATATATAACCCTTGTGTGATCACCCCGGTTGAACCAAAATGGAATAATGAAGATGTGGGTGTTGGCTTGGTTACGTGGCATGTGATGGGGGTGTTTTGTGGGCTGTTGTGGTTTGGGTGGGCAGCGGGGCTGCGATAAGTGGTATTAAAAGGATAATGATGTATGGTGTGGTTATGGTGGTTGGCAGTGGGGCTGCAGGGATGGGTTTAAATGTGAACGAACTATGGGTTGTGTTTAATAAATAATAAATGTGGAAGAGTTAATGAATGATGGGTCTTGGAAACGAAACGGAAATAATAATCAATGGATTGGTTGGTTAATAAGAAGGAACTTACTGAGTTGATATGTTTGTTTCCCTAACTTGTTTTGTGGATGGCAGAGATATGTTTTATGAACGATTGAAGTGGTTGGTTGTGGATAGTTGCCTAGTAGTTAAGGAACTAAATAAGATAATTTCTGCTGAAACGTGAAAACCTTAATGGGGTTGGGATTGTTTGTTGGGTGCATGCTTCGTGGTAGCAGTGCCGAGGAACGTGCTCAGTTTCGCCTTTTAGAATCCATAGGTTGGGCTGAGTGGTTTCTATATATATATATATATCTGTATCTTTTGTGTTTTATCGCACCACACCCATGTTGAGCACTTAGTGCCGAACACTCCCATTTCATGGGAGTGGGTGTTTTCCCATAGTTACTAGCTCCTTCCTACTCCTTCTCCCCTAGTCTGTGATGGCTTGAGGTGACCTTACACCCAAGACTCTTCGGGTAGGTTTCAATTGGGGTGATTAGGCCCAAGACTCTTTGGGCAGGCTTATAGGCTATAATGGCTTGAGGCGACCTTACACCCAAGACTCTTCGGGTAGGTTTCGATTCAGGCCCAGGTGTCTTCGAGCGAGAGTTCTATTACTATTACTATTCCCAAGAATCTTCGGGATGAGGCCCAGGTGTGTGTGCGGGCGATATGTGTGGTTGTGAGGCCCAGGTGTGTGCGGGCGGGATACGTGGTGGTGAGGCCCAGGTGTGTGCGGGCGGGATACGTGGTTGTGAGGCCCAGGTGTGTGCGGGTGGGGAGAGTGTGACAACGTCAGGATGTTCAGCTAACTAATGGGAAATGGTGCGGGGTACCCAATACTCTTGTTCTTATACTACTACTACCTGTTGCGATTGTGTTTTGGTGAGTGTGGCTGGTGAGGTTTGGTGGATAGTTTCCCTTGCTAGATTTCTTCTATTGTTCTCACGGGACATTAGGATGTCTCCCCACATGTCCACGAGAGCTTTAGGTTTCCCTACTGAGTATACTTGTATGCTCATCCTACGTTTACTTTCAGGTTTTCAGGAGGACTACCAGGGCTGTGCGGGACCCTACTAGTCAGACAGTTGGAGTTGTTGCAGTTGTTGTTCTCTTGTTTTCTTTTGGTATTTTACTTTTGAGCTTTCTTGTACTTGTACCTTGTTATAAAATTGTTTAAACATTCATGTGGGCTTGGTTTGGGTTTATTTATATACACTTGTCTTTTTTCCTTTTTGGTGGTTGACTCATCCTATTTCCCGATCCTAAATATTAAAAAGGGTAATGCCTCCCATATTTGTGAAAACTCATACCCTTGGTGCTAGTCGCCAACCCGGGGCCTACTGGAGGCAGGACTCGGGGGTCATTATCTCCCTTTCACCATTTCCAGCTTAGGAGGGGCATCTTTGGTGGGAGGGGGTCGTGACAGTATCACCATCGAAAACCTTACTCTTAGGGATTTTGCTGGTGTATTAAAGGTATATATATCAAGACCATATAAATATGAGTGTGTACGTTATTTTTTTGTAGAATAATGAATATATTATCATCCTACTACTGTTCCTTTATAAATGAATTTTATTTTGATACAATAAAACACAAATTGTATTTTTGTTAATATTAAAATTCAATTAATGAATTTATTTTGATGAATTAATTAATTTTTCAAAAAAATATTATTTTAATAAAATATTATTATTAAATATTTTTTATCAAATATAAATGATCATATAATTTTTATGAAGTCAAATTAAATATTTATAAGGTTTCAAAAACTGTTATTGTCAAAAAACCCAGCATTTCTTAGTAAATATTGATTATTATTTTAGAAGTGAAAATAAAAATATTTAGAAAAATATTTTGATAAAATTAATATTATTTTTGGAATAAAAATTTCTAAATTATCCAATGGTGAATTTTTCATAATTTTATAAGATAGTTGAATTTTGGGGTGAAAATTAAATATGGTATAAATATACGATGTGTATTATGAAGTCATAATGACCTAAAAGTGATATAATAAATACTATAAAATGTATCCAAGACCAAATATATATTTTTCATTTAGAACAATGTGATTTTAAGTTTAATATTAATTTTATAAATCTATTAGGAATCCTCCAAAACCATTAATATATTTCAAGGTTTTAAAATCATTTCTTTAAGAGTATGACTCACTTCCACATAAAAAATGGTATTATTTTATTATGTTAGTCCCTTTACCTAATAAAATAATGAAAACCAATCCCATTTTTTAGAAAGCATGTTAAAAAACCATGGGAAGGTTTTTGGTTTTGGTTATTTTATTATATAGAGTCCAAAACCTAAGTTTAAAAAATAATAAATAATTCTCCCCTAATTTCCTATATAAACCCACTTGATATCCCATTTATATTCACTAAAAATCCTTTTATATCATCATTATTCTTCCATAACCTCTCAAGATTCTTCCCAAGGTTCCCCTAAGATCTTAAGAAGCTCCTCCCAAGCAATTAGATTCACACACTCATGTAAGATATTCTCACCTTCTCTTCTTTATTCAAGTATCTTTATTATCTTATGGATTATATTTCCAATTACTAATGTTTGTATATATCTTTAAATGTACCAATTAATACCCATTTTTCCGCCAAATTATGAGATACCCCTTTATCTCTCAAAAACCCATTTTATGAATTTTAATGTGATGTCGTTATGTTGCTGAAATTTCACCATGTTTTTCCATACCAAAACTATTATGGAGTGAATACCATACCCATTTTCTATCAAGGGTGTTCACCATTATACAATTTTACTTATTTTACTTGGTAATTAAATGTATTTATTCTAAAATATTTTATCTTTGAATAAAATATGACGATGAATTAATCCATGTTGTATGATCTATATGGAATACTTAAGCATGAGAATGAAATGAATGTGACGCATGTACCCAAAATTATATAGTGCTCCAATGAATTTGGTAATGTTTTATCTCATGAGATGTTATGTTGGGACAAGAATTAAACCTGATTCCTTTATGTTACTTTTCCTTTATAATTTCATAGAATTTATCCTAAACCTATGTTTATGATGCAGTGTTTTATGTTTTTTCCACATTCCCCGTGTTTCCTTTTTGATTATCATGCTATATCATGTCTCATTGTCCATGTGTATGATTAATTATCTTTTTATGACCCATTTATATTCCTATTGTCTAACATGTATTATTATCTTCATGTTATTTCATGTTTACTCCCTTACTGGGATTTATAGCTCACCCATTTTTTATGTATATCCCCAGGTTATCCCATGCAGTTTTATGTGTGAGAATGTTATGGAAGTTTTCAATAAATATGATGTTTTTCCTATTTTAGGTTGTTTTGTAATGTACCTAATTCCCAAATAAACTATACTTATCAATATTATAGGTTGTATTAAGTGTAATATTATGTAATAAATCATGAATTAATGTGTAATAAAGAGAAGGGTTTTTATATTTGGTATCCGAGGAAATGTTTAGATATTTTTGGGATCATGATTAGAAAACTATAGTGAAATCCTTTGGGATAAGAATAATTATAAGAAAAAATCCGTAATTTTTGGTAAGTATAGTTTAATTGGTTTATTAAGAACATACATCCCTATCTAGATTGTATAAGCATATGTGGATCTGGAACATATGTATGTATATCTAAAACCTGAAAACATTGTGTTGAGCTAGACTCGACTGAGAATTGGTGCACGACAACGGGCCTTTATGAAAACTTGGTTTGACACTCCTGGGGGATATTATTTTATAAATTCATAAGATCATTATGAAACATTATTAAGGGAACAAAATATGACTATAAGAGTCTATTTTAGGAATTTTTTCAGGGATAACATCGATTGAAGCCTAAAAATTCATAAGTTAAGGAAATAATTCTAATTTATATGTTTTATTTTTAATGTAATTGGGTTACCTTGTATATTTTTAATATTTTTAAAATAATTATCTCTTGTTTTCCTTCTATTCTATCTGATGGATAGAAATGGGAGGAATCAGGTAAACAACCGATATGATGGGAAAAGATACAACTTCACCAATGAGATTCCAAACCTGATCGGAGTAAGAATCATGAACTTTATGAATATATCCTCTCAATTGACTTAGGTTATGATTATAATCCTTGATTATGAGGAGTGTCCAAATCCCCCCAAGAGATAAAAAGTTGTGATTGAGACATTTATGCCACAAAGTCCTCTAAATTTCAATGGATCATCTGATCCCGTAATCGTGGAACAATGGTCAACTACATTGCGAAGATATTCTACATCCTTCAATGTTATAAGAAATATAAGGTTCTATTGTAAATTTATCCCATTGAGGGAGAATCTAATCAGTTTTGTAAATTGATCCTAAATACGAATCCTGAGGAAGGGATCAAAACGATGGGGTGAAAGGAGTTTTGAAAAATGTTTTTCGATAAACATTTTCCTCACACTCTCTAAATTAAAATAGAAAGGGATTTCATTTCCCTCAAGAAAAAAGATGACGAATCTATCATGGAGTATGAGGAAAACTTAAAAATACATTCATATTACATATCTGGATTTGTCTTTACCCCCGATGCAAGGTTGGATGCTTCTTTGGTGGGATAAAAATAATCTACGAAAATCCCAGGCGATCCATGACTTTGAAAGATATTAGGAAATTGTTTGATATTCCCTCAAAGTTAAAATGGATATTATAGATTTTCAAAGGTATAATGGTGATAAGAAGTAGAAATTATAGTTTAATTCTGGTGGTCGGATGGAGGAATCTACCGGTACCCTAAAATTTCAACATTCCACTTGTCAAAGGTCCATAAAGAACTAATATGGAAATTACCTACGGGGGGGGGGGGGGGGGGTGAGGAAATGATTTTGGTGTAGGAAGGAAGGGAACCTAGCTTATGATTATTGACTAGAGAAACCCACCAATGTGATGAAGGAAATGAATACTCTGGTCAAACCTCATCGCGTTGTTCATTGCTTCAATTTCAAGGAAACAGGACACTTTTCAATCCAATGCACTAATCCATAGGTTTTTGGAGACAAATGACAACCTCCAAGGCAAAATGGGAGATATTTTACCATCACAACCACTGAGGTGGATCTGGAAAATGAAGTGGTGATAGATAATCTAGTTATTCATTCAAGAATACTGAACATACCTTTTGATTCTATTTCTAAGCATTAATTCATATTAGGAATGTTTAGTATAATTATTCAAACACCACAATAAATCATGGAAGTGGAGTTACCAGTGAAAATAGAAAATGGGGTAATTATTTTATCCCAAGATTATAACTCCCCATGTTATAATTTGTGGTCTGATCTTCCTAGAAAACCTTTTTCTACACCCTTTGGTGTAATTTGATGCAATTTTAGGCATGGATTAACTTTTCCTATATAGAGACAATATAAATTTTCATGAGAAGAAAATCACTCTTTGTATCTTGAATTGCCCCTTTATTCTGTACAAGTGTAAGGAGGAGGATGAATCTTATTTAGCACCAACATCTCAAGAATGGATATTATTTCCCAATGATAAATAATATCTAGATAAAATGATTGAGTATAAGGAAAGAATAATCCTTAAGGACATGCCCATTATGAGGGAAAACACTGATGTGTTTTCTAAGGAATTGCTTGGTCTTCCTCCTAGCCGAGAGGTTGAATTTTAAATCAATATTATACTTGGAGAATTATGATTATCCAATACTCTGTATAGAATTGTTATTGTAGAACTTGAGGACCTGAAGAAAAAAATATAGAAGAATCTCGATAAAGGGTTCATACACCCAATTTCATCACCATGGGGTGAACCAGTCCACTTCATCAAGAATAAAGATGGGTCAATGCACCATTCTATTCATTATATTCAGATCAGTAAGATCATGATAAATAAAAAGTACCCTTTTACATGGATTGATGATTTGTTTGATCAAATATATGAAGAATAATACTTCTCTAAGGTGGATACATGGTTGGGATATTACCAAGTTAGGGTGAATGGGGATATCCCCAAAACTGCTTTTCGTATAAGGTACGAGCACTATGAGTTCATAGTAATTCCCTCCAGACTCACTAATACTCCAAATATCTTTATGGACTTGATAAATAGAGTCTTTATAGATTATCTTGATTTTTTTGGGTAGTATTTATAGATTATATTATAATATTCTCAAAAAACAAGGAGGATCATGAGAATCATCTGAGCACCATGATAAAGACATTATGAAAGGAGAAGCTTTATACTAAGTATAAAAAATGCGAGTTCTGATTGAAGGAATTCTCATTCGGGGGAATTCATCATAATCAATGAGATATTTATGGATCCTTCAAAGATTTAATCTATTGGAGGATAGTTGAGGGAAACATCTATGATATATATCCATAGTTTCCTTGGATTAGTTGGGTATTATTATCGATTTGTAATAAATTTATCACGATTATCAAACCCTCTACCAAGAAAACTCATAAGGAAGTCATGTTTTCTTCGAATAATTAATGTGAATAGTGATTCAAGGAGTTGAAAAGGAGGCTCATCACTACCCCTATTCTCACACTACAAACAATTAGAGAACTTTTTGTAGTATTAAATGATGATTCATAGAAGGTATTAGGTCGTGTGTTAATGAAGAATAAAATAGTCATAGCCTATGCTTCATGGAAATCGAAATTTTACAAAAAAAAAACCCAATTAATGATCCGGATTTGGCTACAGTGATCTTCAAATTGAAAATATTGTGGCATTATATCTTGGGGGAGAAATGTAAAATATATACGGATCATAAAATCCTTAAGTATATATTTACATAGAAAGAGTTGAATATTTGACAGTGAAGATGGTTAGAGATAATCAAGGACTATGACTCCTCAATTCACTAACATCCTAGTAAATTAAATAAAGTGATAAATTCTCTATATAGGAAAAATCCAACAAATTTTATCATTTATGAGAATTTATAAGGTTTTAATATTATTATATTTGAAAAGGATAGAAATGAGAATCATAAAGGAAGGACCATCATCAATCCATTCACAAATGATTTCTCAAACGTCCCTTTTGGAGTGGTTAAAGGATGCTCAAAGATTTGATGTTGGAATTACAAATAAATGGAAGATATAATAAATGGTAAATACTTGGTGTTCAATTTAAATGAATAAGGTTTTGTAAGATTTGGTTCGAGACTATGTGTACCAACAAATTCTGATTTAAAAAAGTATTTGTTGGATGATGTACATAGATAAATTTCTTCTATCCATCCGGGAAGCACAAATATGTATCAATATATCTGAGAACATTATTGGTGGGACAATATGAATAAGAAGATCATATAATAGACAACAAGATGTCTTGTATGTCCAAAAGTGAAGGTAGAAAGAAAAAAATCTAAGTGGATGATGCAACCATTAGCCATACCTCCATGGAAATTAGAAAAAATCATCATAGAATTTTTCACCAGACTTCTGAAGACATCCAGTGTAATGGTGCTATCTTTTTTGTGGTGGATATTCTTATAAGGACTGCACACTTCATTAGAATTTGAGAGTACTTCTCACTGAATTAAATTTCAAGGATATACATTAGAGAAGTGGTGAAACTACATGGAATGGCACTATTGATTATATCCGATCGTAATACAAGATTTAATTCTATGTTTTTGAAGAGTCTTAAACATGATCAAAATATTGAGTTGAACTTCAACATGAATTATCACCCTCAAAATGTTGGATAATATGAGCGGACCATCTAGACACTTGAGGAAATTTGGAGAGCATGATCAATTGACTTTAAAGGAGGATGGGATCAACCAATTCATCTTGTCGAGTTCTTATAAAATAATAGTTTCCACTCTAACATCCAAATGTCTCCCTATGAAGAACTTTATGGGAAGAGGTGCTGAATGCCTGCATGCTAGGATGAAGTTGGGTAATGAAAAATTCTAGGTACTGAAATTGTTGAGGAAATGAGGAAAAATGTCAAGAAAATTCAACAACACATCAAGGATACTCAAATGTGAAAAAAGAGCTATGATGAAAATCATTTACGAGACCTAGAGTTTGTTATTAGAGATATGATTTTCATTTTCATATCTAAATGGATGAAAGTCATGGAATTTGTAAAGAAGTTAAAGCTTAGTCCAACATACAATAACCCCTTTGAGATTCTTCATCCCATCAAAGCAGTGGCCTATTGACTATCACTACTAATTAAACTATCTCAAGTACATAATGTTTTCCTTGTATACATATCAAGGAAGTACATACTACACCCATCACATTTACACAATACAGAGGTGGTACCATTAGAGAATGAACCTTCCTATAAAGAGTAACTGATGAAGATATTAGATCATAGAGACAAATTCTATGAAATAAGACAATTCACCTGGTCAAAGTGCTATGGGGAAACCAAAATTTCAGATAAGCGACATGGGTACATGAGGAAGTGATCGATAAGAGTTACACCCATCTATTTTAGTGTGGGAAATAAAAAATTATAATGGAAAAATTTATGAAGGGGAGAAGATTGCAACGAACCATTCTATTGTAAATAAATTTCCTCTTTTGTTTTAATTAAATGATATATTATATAATATGGTTATAGAAAACACATCCACTCTTTTGGTTTTATTATATCCTATCAGATTTAAAATAACATTAATCATTATTACCATTGATAATATATCCATTAAATAGTTATCATATGATTAGTATAAATATAGGATTTTAAAAAATCCAATTGACACAAAAAAATGAAGTGATGGCCTTAACCAGCATGATCATACTCTACGAATCACATTTATTAGAGATTTCAAGGGAGATAGAATCACTAGGATTTTACATTGACCAATCCCAAGATGAGATCCAATATCTTTAGAAACTATTTATGTGATATTTTCAAGATCATCGAGATCATGACCCAAACCATGAATGCCAAACCGCCCTAAGAAATTCTCATCGTCATGAACCTTACTCTTAGGGAGTTTGCTGGTGTATTAAAGGGATATATATCAAGAACCTAGAAATATGAGTGTGTACATTATTTTTGTTTATAATAATGAATATATTTTCATCATAATATTTTTACTTTATAAATGTTTTTTTATTTTGATAAAATAAAATACAAATAGTATTTTTGGTTAATTGTTAAATTCAATTAAGGAGTTTATTTTGATGAATTAATGGATTTTTGAAAAAGGTAGTATTTTAATACAATATTATTATTAAATAATGTTTATAAAATATAAATTATTATATAATTTTTATGAATTTAAATGTATATTTTATAAGAGTTCAAAAACTGTTATTGTCAAAACACCCATCATTTTTCAATAAATGTTTATTATTATTTTACAAGTGAAAATTAAATATTTGGAAAATTATTTTTATAAAATGAGTAGTATTTTTGGAATATAAATTTAAAAATTATCCAATAGTGATTTTTTCATAATTTTCAGAGGCTCTCAATTTTTTGGGTAAAAATTAAATATGATATAAATATAAATTGTGTATTATGACATCGTAATGACCTAAAAGTGATGTAATAAATACTATAAAATTTATCCAAGATCAAATATATGTTTTCCCTATAAAATACCTTGATTTTATGTTTATTTGATTTATTTTATAAACCCATTATGAATCCCACAAGACCATTAATATATTTTATGGTTTTAAAATAATTTATTTAAGAGTATTACTCACTTATTGATAAGAAAGGGTACTATTTTATTAAGTTCAGCCCTTGTAATTATAAAAAAAATAAAACCACTACCATTTTTAATAAACCATAGGAAAAAACCATATGAAGGTTTGTGGTTTTCTATATTTTATTATATAGAGTCCAAAACCTAAGTTTGTGAAATAATAATGAATTATCCTCTAATTTCATATATAAAACCACCCAATATACCATTTCTATTCACTAAAAAAACCTATAGAATATACTTACTCTGAATTTTACTCTCTAGAATCCTCCTAAGGTTCCCCGAATCTCTCAAGATGATCCTCCCAAGGAATTGGAGTCACACACTCAAGTAAGTGATGCCCACCTTATATTCTTTATTCAAGTTAATTTGTTATATCATTCCTTATATTTCATATTCCTAATGTTGGGGTATGTCTTTACATGTCCCTATAACTTCTGAAATTGTGGGAAAATTTTGATAGACCCCTTTCTCTCTCATCAACCCATTTTATGAATTTTTATGTGGCACTATTATGCTGTTGAAATTTCATCAGGATTTTCCATGCCAAAACTATTATGTAGTGAATATCATACCCATTTCTTATTAAGGGTGTTAAACTTTTTAAAATTTCACTTATTTGAATGTGGAATTACATGTATATATTCCACACTCCTTAATCCTGTAATAAAATATTATGATGAATGAATCCATGTTGTATGATCTATGTGGAACACTTAAACATGAGAATGAAATAAAAGTGATGGGTGCACCCAAAAATATATAGCACTCCAATGAATTGGGTAATATTTAGTATCATGATACATTATGTTGGGATTGGGAGTGAAACTAATTTCTTTATGGGACATTTTCCATCCTAATTTTTTGGCTGTTAGCCTTAACCTTTGTTTATGATGTAGTTTTCTAGGGGTTTTCCACATTTCCCATACTGTATTTATGATTATCATGTTATATCACATCTCATTATTGATGTTTATAATTCTTACTCTTTTTATGACCCATTGATATGCCTATTGTATAACATGTATTATTCTCTTCATGTTATGCCATTTTTACTCCCTTAATAGGATTTATTGCTCACCCCTTTCTTATGTATATCCCCCGGTTATCCCATGTAATTTTAAGTGCGAGCATGTTAAATAAGTTTTCAAAAAAGTTGATGTTTTCCCTATTTTAAGTTTTATATACTATACCTAATTCCCAAAGACACTAGATTTATTTATCTTATGGGATGTATAAAGTTTAATATTATTTAATAAATCATGAATTAATGTGTAACAAAGAGAAGGGTCATTATTATAGTAACCTAAAATCCGAGGCCATAACTATTATATATTGTGTAATCTCATTACATATTGGGTAATCCATGAATCTCATATACACCAAAAACCTAACTTCCTTTTTATAAAAATCCCAATAGTTTATATTACACTATGGAAACCCTTTAAATGAAGTTTAAACATCTCATTCATTGTATCCAGTTCATGGATTTTGGTCAGAGGAAATTACACAATATTTACTCCCATTACAAGGTGTATAATTACCCATATAACAAAAAATACTACATCTTTAAGCTGAAAAACTCCAAAAAATCCATAAATTAACCATTATAGGTATCCTCCCAATGTCATTTTTTTCATTAATCATCCAAAATAAGGAAACAAAAATTAAAGATGAAATCATACATGATAGAAAGGTTATGAGGAGTTACAATATTTCCACCAAAAACACCTTCTACCCTCAGAAATCCCTCAATATCTTGGATCCATAAAAGAAAAACACCCTTCTGCCTCATTAATGACTCCCACTCCCAAGACTCATGGATATCCTATCTGTACTACCCTAAAATCCAAACCTGACATATTGTTTTTCCATGTAATACCTTATCCCAGTGATCTATAATCTGAATTGGATGCTCAACCAAAGTGGTATTAGGCTCAAGATCTACATCCTACCATATGATTACATGGGAAAGATTTGGTACATACCTCCATAACTGGGAAAAATGAAACACATCATGGATATCTATCAATCTAGACTAAAATTCCAATCCATAGTCCACCCTCTTTAGTCATCAAATGATCTAAAAGGGACCGAAAAACCTCAGTGCCAATGAAGAAACCAAATGAATTTATCAATAACAACATGAAATTAATAAAATTAACCCATTTAATAGAAACTCCTACCTCAACACAATATAAATCTTCCCTCCTTCCAAAATAGTGAGCAAGAAACAAGAGAATGACCTTTGAAAGAAAAGGAACACTAAGAAACTGAAAAGGATCGATATAAAACATTACCAATTAACAAATCCAAACAAAATCATAGTCCAAACCATATACATAACCGCAGGAAAAAAAGGATTATATACCTTAAGCAAAGCAATCCAACCACAAAAGTGACCAATCACTAAAAGAAGCAACCCGTAAGGGAAGGAATTACCCAAAATTGACTAGGGAGAGTCTCTAGGATGATAGGAAGAAATATTGTAAGGAATGAAATGAGAAACCACTCATTAAGGAACCTAAAAGCCCAGGTCATGACTATTACATAACGTATAATCTCTTTATATGTCGTGTAATCCATGAAGCTCATATACATTGAAAAACCCAACGCATTTTTATTTAAAACGGATATTTTTCATTACACGATCTTAACCCTTTGCATGAAGTTTATACCTCTAGCACTATGTATACAGTTTACAACTTCCTCTTAACGGACATTACATAGCGTGTACTTCTATTACATGACAGGTAATTACCTATCGGAAAACAATAGTAGGTTTAAACTGAATAATTCAAAAAAATATGTAATATCACCATTAAAGGTATCCTCCCAATTTTTTTTGGAATTACTTGTCCAACTAGAAAGGAAACAAAATGAAAAGGTTAAATCATACCCAGCAGAAAGGTAACAGGGTGTTACATCATTCCCCATTGCTTGTAAAGAAACTGGATCTTGACTTACTACATGGCTAGGGGTGATCGCTTTGAAGTATCTAAAACACACCATCTTCCAAATTTATCCATGGTTTGTGGGAATCCTATAACACAGTGTAATTAAATTCCTGACCACCTATAACATTCGAGTTAAAGAGAAGAGATAAATGAGATCCATGACTCAAAGTGATTTTCATAGTGATAAAATCATCACACACACCATGTTTCATAAGGATTGAAACTATTAATATATACCTCCAAGTCAATATTTTTATTTCCAAACATTTCATTAACATTCGTCTATAATTGTTTATAATTTCATAAATATTTCACAATGTTACAACTCTATGTAATGTTCCATTTATTATTGTACACAATTTGTCAATATTAAAAAAATTTAAATAAAATTTTAAAATATTTAATATAATTATCTAAAAATTATAAACTAATCATGATTAATTTAAATGGAAGAAACATTTAATGCATTTTATTATAACACATTCAATTCCATGTGCATAATCGCGACACATTGACTTTTACCATGTCAATTTTTTTTCAGTGCAAACAATGATGTGGTAACATTCAACACACAATGGTTTTGATTTAGTAAAAAATTATTTAAATATTTTCATTTACTTAAATCCCCATAGTATTTTTATACTTTCACCTAATGTCATATCCGATCTGAAGTGTTGTGAAATCATATCCCAAACTATTTTTTGATGTCATACAAAATACGTTTTGGATATCATCCAAAAAGTTTTTTTAAATATCCTCCAAAACTATTTTTAGAGAATCAATCATTATGATCTCAAATTTTTGTATATAAAATTTGTTAACAAACAAATCCTCATTCACAAAACCTTTATAAATGACTATAAAATCCCATGATTTTATGATATATATTTTCTAAATAAATTTAATTTCTTCGATTGCTTATGATACACACAACCTCGAATTTAAATGAACCATAATATAGTATATAGTTGTAACCTAGCCATTAAACATGTGTTATTAATAATAGTAAACATTTTTTTAATTATCTATATAATTTTTTTATATAAATAAAATATATTTTTAGAAAGCTATTTATATGCATCAAAAAGTACTTTTTCCTCAAAAACAATTTTATTAATTTTTGTGAGAAAATAATATATTTTTTTTTCCATTTTTGGAAATTTTATTTGAAAAACTGAAACTAATTTTTTAAATTAACATTTCCAATTATATTAGATTGATTTTTTATATTTTTTTACAAATATTAGTTTTTCGATAAACAGTAAAAAATGTTGTTTTTTAGTAAAAACTATATTTTTGTATAAAGAATTTCCAATGTTCCATTTTGTTTTAAAATTAATTTAAAAGAAAAATTAGTTCATTTATTTTTCAAATAATACAATTATGGTCATTAAAATTAATTTTATTTGTATTTTTTTGTAAAAATCATTGTATACTTAATAAGAATTGTTTTCCTTGATAACTATTGTTCTCCGCATTTTTAGAGTTTATTTTAAAAGAAATTTATGAAACTTTTATAGATTTAATTTGATAAAATAGATTAAATATTTGGAATAAGTATTTAAAACATTATTAATGACGAAAAATTCATTTTTGGTTCATAATAAATAGTAAAAATAGTAAATTTTTTTCCCCATAGTTAAGTTTAAAATGGGTTTATCGGGGGGTTAAAATTAGTGATAAGGTTAAAGTTAAAAATTAAACTTATATAAATAATATTGGATGGACATATTTAAAACTAATTTTATTTCACATTATAATATCTATCCATTTGGAAGCATTTGACTTGAGAATTACTAATATAGTTTAATAATTTTATAAATTCTAAGTGTATCCTCTCTCTAAATTATAAAAGGACACACCTCATTTCTATTATTTACACCACTTTGATCATTATATCTCATCCAAACCCTTATAAAATATATTTTGAAATTATCTGTACATGAATTATAGGTGATGTAATTATTAAAATACCATTCCAATGGTCCTTATGAAATGATATAAAGGAGTCTAACCAAAAGAGAGGTAATCGTCTTACCCGACCTCTTTCAATTTATTTATTATTCTACCTACTATAAATCTGTGGTATTCATAATAAAATAATATATTAAGTATCCTAAATATACTAAAATTTTATCATGATCATGTAACCATCAATATCCACCTATATTATATCAAATGATAAGTGAAAGTATCGCTCGTGTGTACGTGTGGACTTCCGCCTCCATATATAGATACAATTCCTTTTCCATCCCCATATTTCATGGATGGTATTATGATGGGTTTAAAATTTATATATTATATTTATTAAATAAAAATTATTTTATAAATATAATATCATATCTACCTGCTTACTTTCCAATCCATTGGAAAACCATAACATTTCTCGTGCGTACGCGTGGATTACCACCTCCACAAAGCGATGCGATTTTTTTTTTCATTTCTGCTTTTCATGGATTGTAATAAGGACAGATTTAATAAATATATATGATATATATGATATTATAATCATTCATTAAAGGAAAATTATTATTTACCCTTCTTTTGTTCCATTGGCTGAAAAGTGAAAACAACATTCATGCATACGTACGACCTACCATCTCCATGAATGATGTAATTCATTTTTTAATATCTACATTTTATAGATGAATATAAGTATATATATAATAACTATATATGATATTTATATCATGATTAAAATTATATATATGATGGAACTATGATCAAAGTACAAGGATCAGAACTACCGAACAATAATTCTCATGAAAAATGAAACAGTTAACAATAAAAAATGATGATTTTAACAATGAATTATTAATAAATGAATATTGAAATGTTATAAGGAGATCATACATGATATTATAAGTATTTAAATTATTTTGGTATAGAATTATAATAAATTAAAATTTATTATATAGGAGGTTAAAGTGCTTTTGGATCAATTCAAACTTAAGATAAGCGATTTATGTTACAATATCATTGTTTATCGGGATTGTTTACAGTCAAGTTTCCGATGATGAAATTTTATGAACTATATATAAATAATACCATGAGTTTTATTCTCCAATGGTTATTTCTATATATTAATTTTTTTTCGACTTCCTCTTTAAGAACTCAAGATATTGAAAGAATGTTTTAAGAAGAATTGACTTTATTTATCTCTTCTACTGAAAATTATTTTTCTTCCATATCTATGTTTTATAAAAAAATATTCAAGGATATTTTTAAATTTTTCTATTATTTTTAAAATTAATTTTTTCATATGAAGTATTTTTTACAAATTTTTTTAAAATGTATCTTATTTTCTTTTTCCAAATGAGTTGTTTTTACTATTTTCAAAAATTGTGAAAGAAATAATTGTTTTTATGTACACAACATGAATAAAATTTACCATCATCATGATCACTTAACAATTTGAAGCATTTTAATAAGTTTCCTAGTTTATTTTAAAATACATTTTCCCTTAATATTTGGTAAATTTTTTGATTTTAAATAGGTTAATTCAAAGTGAAAAGGGTGTTTTCTTCAAGAAATGTTCCAAGTGATATTTTAAGGTAATTTTCATCTATAATGAAATAATTTGATAATACTTATGATTTAATGAGGATATTATCCCATGAAACCATAAAAATTTATTTTTTAGATAAATTATGGTAATTTGGATTTAAAAATGATTCTATGAAACATATTTCTTTCCCATGGTTTAATTTTGTTATGAAACACATTTCTTTTCCATGGTTTATGCTATGATGAAATTATAGAATTCTATGAAACCCATTTCTTTTTCATGGATTATGATATGATGAATTTCTTATGATATTATGGAACATATATTTATGATTTTCATTATGTGGTGGGTGAGACTAGAATATATAACCCTCTAATGCATTAGGTAAAGATGGATATATTATGAGATAATAAGGTCTGGAATGGGGAGTGAACTATGTTTAGTAATGGAATTTATCCACTATGATAGTCTTTAGAGTGAACCTTGAATAAAGTTATGATGGAATGAAGACTAAACCTAATCCACTATGATAGTATTATTAGTGACCCTTGACTAAGGAAATGATTTTCCAGGCTTATGTGTATGCCATAAACTTATGACTTATGCCAATGTTATGATCTGATGAATCATGTTATTTGATTCCTTTATATTTAATTTCTCATAAACTTCCAAGATTTATGCGATGACGCAAGATTATGATCTATGATATACTTTTTATAGTTTTAAAATGTTATTATCTTATTTTTATACCCTTATGATCGTGTTTTGTTTAAGTGATCATTTTTGTCTCACTTGTTAAACCTTACTGAGCATCAGATCTCACACTCTCTTATGTTTTCTTTTCCCATGTTATGATGAATAGTTTTAAGTATGATGTGTATATAAAGGGTGATAACTATAAATAACTTAGTGGGAGATGATATAGATATCATACTAACAAGTTGTTTATGTTTATAAGTTTGCAAATACATCATACTTATATTATTCTGAAATAGATTTTAATGTTATATATTAAATATTAATCCAAAAAATGTGATATTTATGTATGAAAATTATGAGTCACTATAGTTGGTATCAGATGAAGGTTTAATTACCTTTTGAAATTAGATTTATAAAATTGTAGTGATAACCCATAGGATAATCCTAAGTATATGAGGATGTCTGATGTTATGGTAAATAAATGAGTGTAGGTTTCATAGAGAAATATCACTATCAAGATACTATAAGTGGATGTGGTTTTATCAAAGATGAATCTAGGTGTAATAATAGCGAAAAAAGTTTTTTTGAGTATATCTTGTCCATTATTATAGTTTACAGTAAGTGTGCCCTTACTATGCTCTTGATTTGAATCCCTTAGGGGATATTCTTGGGTTAATTCAAAATTTAGTTACAACATATTATGAAAGTTTAAATATATTATGATCATGGATGACCTAGGTTAAACCTAAGGTGTCATAAATTTAAAAAGAAGGTGTCATGATTTAAACATCCTATGAATTATTCTTCATAATTGATCACTCTAATAAAATATATTTGATGATCATGCTATCCATTTTTGTTTTACCAAAGGATTGAAGATATAATGATAAATTTGAGGTGGTTACAGGTTTTCTAAAATATTGAAGTAACCTATTTGAGTAGAGTTATATAAATTAATGTATATAAGAAAATGTCACAAGGAATTTTAATTCATGTCTTAAATAACTATATGTTGAATGGTACAATGATCATATCTCAATTCTATGATTCTTCTATGATTGAAGTTTATGGGAATGTGCTTCCTAAAAATATCATTATTCTCCCTCTAGTTTAATTTGATGTTATCATAGGCATAGATTTACTTTATTTATATAAATCCCACATCAATTACCGATGAAGGTAAGTCATGTTTGATATTCCAAACCAAACATTGACAGTTTATTTTTGTGATGATAAATATGAACTTCAAATAGAAATTGCATCCAGTGTATAGGTCTTGATTCTAATTTAAAAGGGGTGTTTATATCAGATGGTTAGGTAGAAACTAAAAATCAAAGGTATTACTATTGTGTAAGAGTTTTTTGATGTATTTTTGGAAAGGTTTCCTAGTTTTCCAATAAATAATGAATTTTAGGTTTTCAATATAACTCATGAATAGTGCTATAATTATTTTAAAGACTTCATATAGAATGGCCCCCATTGATTTATTGGAATTGAAGAATAAAGTCTTGGAGAATATTTACAAGAGATTTATTTTTCTATGTGAATCACCTTAGGGTTCACCTGTTCTTTTTATTAATAAGAAATAAGAATAAATGTGACTTTTCCTTGATTATTAGGCACTTAACACGATCACATTAAAAAATAAGTATCCTCTTCCTTGTATTGATGATTTGTTCGATCAAATATGAGGATAAAATTATTTTCATAGATTTATCTTTGAATTGGATACTGTCAATTGAGTGTTGAAAATGAGGATATACATGCATACAAGGTATGGACACTATGAATTTATATTGATTTCATTTTCTTCTACCAATTACCCCACTATCTTCATGTATTTAATTAATATAGATGTTATATATTAACTTGATCATTTTGTGGAAGTATTTGTCACACCCCTCCCTCCAAAGATACCCCTTCTGTACTAGAAATAATGAAAGGGAGATAATGACCCCCATGTCCTACCTCTAGTAGATCCCGGGTTGGTGAGTAGCACCAAGGGTATACTGATCACACAATATAGAAGGCATTAACCATTTTGTTTGAAATAAGATCGGGAGATATGATAGATTATACAAAAAAATCCAAGACACAATATAAAAGAAAACCAAAATCTATTCTGCAGGAATGTGTAAAATAGAACTGATAAAAAACAAAATCCTACAAAGTAAAGTACCCAAAATAATGCTAAATTAGTGACTCAACAACTATTCGAAAGCACAATCTAGTAATGCCCAACACGGTCCAACAAATCCTCTTGGAAACTTGAAATAAGTTTTAAATACGTAGGATTGGCATACATGTTTACTCAGTTGAAAAAAAAAATTCTCTCATGCACATTTCATCGGAGCATACTAATTCTACCATGAGAAAATAGTACAACCAAACAACACCTAATAGGTATACTAACCGTCCGAACCTCACCAAGGCATGATCACCAAAATAATATAGGTAATGTAATGAAATATAATGAACATCGATGATAGGGTACCCAAATAAAATGATGGGGTACTTCAAACCACTTACCACTGATTAACCACTATTTCTTAATGGAAAACATCCTCATGCCCCCACATCTTTCGAATGTACTACATCACAACCCTACCGCACACACCAAGGGCCCAAAAACCACATCACATTCAGCCCACATACACCTGGGCCACATACCACATCACATTCCACACGGAGACATCTGGGCCACATACCACATCCAATCCTACCAGCAGAAACCTTGGACACATACCACATCACATCCCATGTTGAAGAAACATGTGAGAGAATAACACACATCATCCCAAAGACACTTGGGAAAGCGCAAATCATCTCATCCTGAAGACACCCAATAAATCACAACTCACCCGCACACACCTAGGACTCACAAACCACAACCTCATTGAAGAATCATGGGCTATCACCACTTGGAAGAGGGGAAAGGGAAGAGCAGGTGTCCATCCATCCGCCCTCCCACTAGCATGTATGGGAAAGACACCCTCCGCCGTGATGATGTGGGTGTTCAACACATATTACTCAACTAGGATGGGGTGCATATATAAATTACAAGGAAAATAAAATTATATGCATATATGATACTAAAAACTCCTTCCCAACCTATGGGTTCTCAAGAAAACAACTAGTTCAAAATTCTACCAACTTCACTGGTACCTCCAAATGCATAACACCACAAAATAAACAACAACATCTTCTCAATTTTCATCTAATTTCAGTTAAGCACACCATTTATTTTATTGTTCATCATTAACCACACAACCCATTATTTATTAATCCATTAAAAATTTCAATTATGTTAGCTAAACCAACTCAATCCATTCCACATTTTATTAATTAATTATTTATTCATTCCATCACTATTCGGGAAACTACAAAGCACAAAACACAATAGTAAACACAACAAAAGCTATCTTAGAAGGTGAAGAACCCTGATATGAATGTTTACAAGGCTTTACATTTCATCTCCATTTAGCACCCATACTTACTAATACAATCATTCTTTAAACTCATCCCATTAATGTCACGTACCAATATAACCAAACCCCAAATCACAACCCCATATGGTAACACATTACCACACAACCAGCTCACAACCCGACTACACAACACCTCTCATCCATTCCACAATCAATAAATCTATCAACCTGAGATTCCACTACATAGCCAGGTTGATGTATCTTCTTCAAGTCCATCCATAACATCACCCAGTCTAACCCACAACACACAACCATACAAACATACATACCACAATACAAGCCAAATAGAACCCACACATCACAACATAGCCACTTCACATCTTATTTGTTCCATGCATGCAACCAGAACCATCCCACACATCTCTCCATAGACCATGATGTAATTGTTTTTCCGATTTATCAAGGTGGGAACTTATTTAATTCCAATTTATTATTTAAGGGTGTTATCACACAAACCAAATCCTGGGGTATCCATTCATTATCCTAATTTATGCGATTAAACAATTTTCATATATAAGTGTTCAAGATAAACCAAAAATCATGGTACCCATTTTTTTTTGTAAACATGGTCCCCTAACGGCTACAATTTTCAGTGGGGCATCAATCTCATATAATTCACAATATCACAATCATAACACCAAAATTACAAGGGAGTAAAAAACAGATCCCTCTACATCTTTCAATTTCATTTAACTGATTCTTATATTTGATTAGCCTGGAAAAACCATGATCCATAGGTGAAAAAAAGTAAAACCCTCCCACATGATGCACAATTGAAGAGAAATGAAGGAAATCACACCTCGGAGAAGCTTTTCAACTTGTCCGTGTACTATAGGGTGAAGAAGAATGGATACAAGCGACAATCACACCATTAGAAACATGAATCAACTTATTCTGAACTTGAAGATTATCAAAATGGTTCCTAAACAACTAAATCAAGAAAACACATATCATGACAACGAATCCTGAGGGAAGAGCATGAAGAAATAGAGTAGAAAGAGGATAAAACTCACCATAGATCGACCATGGATCACTAATGAACAACCATTAGGATTGATAGATCAAGGAGGGAGGAGTGAGGATTGAAGGACTCCTTGGGGCATCTAGGGTTAATTTGGAATGAGAGGAAGGAGATAAAACAACTAAATAACTGAAATTTCATCTGAAAAGAATTTTAAAACAAAATTGGATTAGGGTATTACATGACGTGTAATCCCATTTCACATCATATATTACCTGATATTCGTTTTTCACTAAAATACGCGACAACTATTCATTTTATTTTATTTTATAACCCCCAAATATTACACACCATGAAAATCTTCTTCATGCCATGTAAAATATTTACACACTATGAAAATTCCTAGACAATCCACAAAGCCTTGTTTCACTTTGTGTAATCTAGTTATTTGACATGTAATCCCCCTTCTTCCAGTCTTTAGCAACCAAAATTCTACAGACTCCTTCCGATCCTCCTTCTAACACTCCAAAAACCAAAAATTAGAAAGTAACAGACTGGGAAGGCATAGATCATTACATTAGAAACCTTTCAAATGATTCTCACTCTTGTCAATCCAAAACCAAGCCTAGAAGAAAGAGGGGTCTAAACAACAACACCATGAGATACCTATCAAGGAACTTGATACACATGAAACACCACTAACAACCAAACACATTAAAGTTCAATTATAAACCACCTTGTGTTGTTTGAAAGATGGATTGGAAACCCCCACATCGAAGAATAGCTCCTCTGATATTAGAAACTGGATATTATCATGTCAACCAGAATAATTACAAAACACACTACTCAAGCACAACAACCACACCATATGAACATTTGAATTATGGAATTTCGTCATCCATGTCAAGATACTATATACTCTAGGTGGAGCTTACTCACCCGTATGGGTTTAATCACATCAAAATTAATGCATATTGATTAGGAATTATGTCCTCCCATTTTCCACACATTAGGAATTTATCATAGAGTGAACCACACATAAAAATAACGAGGAAAAAAAAATATCTCATATAAATCAAGGTTCAAGCATTAAAAAAATAATAAGGGAAATATCAAAAAAATCTGGTTATTGGGTACACATCTGTGTTTCTCACCCCTAAGTACACTCCTCCTGGAAACCATGCCTAAACAACAGAAGAACCAAAGGAATGGTTTGTCCATGCATCACCTTATACTGATGATCCTAGATCCCCACTGGCCATTCCAAAAATGTCACTTCATCCTCGATATCTAGCTCTCCCCAATAAAGAATATGGGATTCATTGTGTAGATACCAATAGAGTAGCAAGACATGGAAGATGTCATGGATCATTTCTAATCAAGGTGGCAACACCAAATGGTATGACACCTCACCAACCCTCCCTAACACCCCAAAGGGACCAAAAAAATGGATAAATCATACCCCATTTACCAAACCTCCACTGCCTATGTCAAGGGGAAGCCTTTAGTAACATGAGGTCCCTAGCATTGAACTCATAGGGCCTCTTTTGGTGATCATTATATGACTGATACCAGTCCTACACTGCTCTTACCCTCTCACAAACAAGATGAACTTTCTCTATCATGCTCTGCACCATATCCAGACCAAGAACAATTGTCTCCCCAAACAACATCCCGCATAACAGAGAATGAAATGGTATTCCATACAATGCCTCAAATGGAGCCATGCAGATAGAAGAATGATAGTTATTATTATATGTGAACTCCACCAAAAGTAGGTGTTGTTCCCAAGATCTACCAAAGTCCAAGATGCATGACCACAACATATCCTCCAATGTATGGATAGTTTTCTCTTTCTGACAGTGGAAAGAAGTGGTGATTGATAACTGGGTTCCAAAATAATGATGTAATACCCTATATATTCGTGAGGTAAACTGTACACCCCGATATGATACAATGGACCTAGGAACTCTGTGAAACTTCACCACTTTTCCATGTACCTCTTATCCCAGGAATCCACAATGCTCTAGTCCTTAATTTCTAAGAAGTGGGATAATTTACTTAAATGATCCACTATCAGCCAGATAACATCGTATCCTTCCCGACCTCTAGGTAACCCTATGATTAAATATATTGAGATGTCATCCCACTTCCACTCAAGGAAATCCAATGGCTATAACAAACCACTGGGAACATGGTACTCAGCTTTCACCTGCTAAAATACTAAGAACCTTGCTACAAAATCCGCCACTTCCCATTTCTTCCTAGGACACGAAAAATGAATCCTCAATCCATGGTAAATATTGGAAACTCTTGGTTGTACCACCAAAGGTGATTTATAAAACTAAATAAGGACCCCATCACACACCGCTACCAGAACAAACACTTTCCCATGGAATATCATCTAGTTCTGATCGTCCTCTGACCATCCCTCTAGAGCATTACCATGGACAACGTGATCATGAAACACCTTCACCTCTGAGTCTTCCCACTAAGAATCCTCCACTTTCTGCATCAAAGAAGAATAATTATCAACTGAAATAAAAAAACTCTACCACCTTCCACTATTTTATCTATTTGAAATGATAACAACTCTTCCATCACCTTATAAGAATCAGTAGATTATTGAAAAAACTTCTTCCATGACTTCTTACTCAAATAATAAGCCCTGACATTCACCTTTACTAAGGTGAAAGAGATCTCAAAATCATAGTCTTGAAAAAACTCAATCCACCTCCACTGTCGTAGGTTTGGATCTCATTGGTAAAAGATATACATCAAAATCTTGTGATCCCTAAAGACCACAAAGCACTCCTCAATGAGTTAATACTTCCAAAACTTCAACACAAACATGACCATTGCTAGTTCCAGATCATCGGTGGAATAATTACACTCACGGGGAAATAAATTCTTAGAATGTAAAGATATCACTGCCCCTTGATTTATCAAGACGTATCACAATCCCAGATGGGAAGCATTACAAAACACCTCAAACATCACCCTTTCCTCCTACAACTAGAGAACCAGATCACTAACTAACTTCCCCTTCAGATAGACAAATGCTTCATGGCACATCTCACTCCACACAAAAATGGGTCCATCTTAGTGAGAGTTGTCAAAAGTCCTTCAACTCGATAGAAATATGTTATAAAACTCCATTAATAGCTTGAAAGAGCAAGAAAACTATGAGTTTTTACCACATTCTTGAGTGCTTCCTAAGAAACAACTACTTCAACCTTCGATGGGTCCACTGTCACTCTTCTAAGACACCACATTCCCATGTAAATATACCTATCATGTACAGAACTTACACTTGGACAAATTTATATATATATGATGGCATCAATGAACTTTTAAGAGAGTTATGAGATACTCTTCATGATACTCTTAAAAATTTTAATATATCAGGTTATCATTGATGAATATAATGAATAAGTGATCCAAGAACTCATAGAACATGGAGTTCATAAGAACTATGAACATAGCTGGTTTGTTTGTAACACCAAATGACATGACCAAAAACTCAAAGTTACCATACATGCATATGAAGGCAGTATTTAGGATATCACCCTCCTTCACCCTTAACTAGTGATATCCATATTTCATATCAGTCTTAGAAAACAAAATATCCTCTCTTATATTTTTTAAAAGATCATTTATTCTTGTAAGAGGGTAACAGTTGTTGACCGTCGCCTAATTCAACCTCCGGTAGTCTATACTCAGCCTCAGAATGCCATCCGACTTATTTTCGAACAACACTGGAGAACCCATAGTGACACACTAGGATAGACAAAACCATTTTTCATTATATTATCTATTCGAATCATCAACTCCCGTAACTTAGAAGGTGATATCCGACAAGGAGACATAAAAATCAAAGAAGCACCGGGGTGATAGTCTATCCTAAACTCAACATTACATCAAGGGGGTACCATCAAAACCTTCTTGGGGAAAACTTCCTAGAACTCTTAAAAGACTCTAGGATCTTCTACCATTTTAGCATACCATATTTTTACTGATAGCTCATCCAAAAAAGTGAGAAGGGGCTGCAGACGCTAACTAACCACCTGATACCACCGCTCACCAATGAAAACCACACACTGAACATCAACATATGAAAAACACAACTCTCCTCTAGAAGTAGTTGATAATGTAACCTATAGAAGAAAACCATTCAATGATAAGGATAGAATCACATGGTTTAACCAATAGTAAGAAGATATCACCATAGGATTGATGCGGCCCCATCATCGGTCTACATCCCCAAAACACATCCAACAACCTGGTCTGGCCTCTGACTGGAGTACTCAACACTAGGGGCATGGGAAGAATATTTACATCTAGTATCAGAGAATGTTATAGAGTAGGTTCAAAAAATTAGTGTAATTATCTTGTATCATAAAAGTGAGAAATAAGAGTACTGAACAAATTGATCGTACCTATGATGATCTCTGGCCCTGTTGGAATTTCTACCTCCGCTTCATGTAATAGAACACTCCAAACTCCTTTTCCTCTCTTTTGAAAGCTTACTCCATGAAAAATCATAGGTTTAGGCCCCTAAACATGATTAACATATTTTGGTTGGCCTCTATCTACTCTATCTCACATTGGAGGAGAAAAATCTTTTTGTCCCTCCTGCTAAAATTATCTCACTAGTAACTCCTACTAAGGCTAATGATGAAATTATCCACCTACACTATACAAATCTCAAACAGATTTTGGACACTGGTTCTAAATATGACTATGAAATACAAAAAATAAACACCTATATTAAATGTTTACTAAAATTTCATGAGGTCAAGATTGTTGAAAAGGAAGCTACTGTGGTCGACTGCCTGTTGGTAAAAACATTGAAGGTCCTGGTTCTTGAGACCATCCATTAGAAACCCTGCCTCTCAAAGAACCCTGATGGATCCCCTGTTGTGGTAAACATACTCGTGTGTGGATCCTCTCGATCAACTATACCATGTTATGAACCTCCAGGTATGTTGGTAATGTAAAAGGAGCAACTTCATGTTGGATAGAAGGGAGAAGTGCCTCTTCAAGATGTCTCCCAGGAGAATCATCATCTGGATAAAGATTTGCGAAAAAATGAAGGAGATCTTTGAACTTGATCCCCAACTCTCAAATAGAAACACTCTCTTAATGAAGTGAGAGTTTCTCCTAACTCCTCTTAGCCTTCATGGCTGATAAAATGAACTCTTCCTAGAATTAATTCTCAAAGTCAACCCAAAAAATGTATGTTTCCTTCATCTACCCTAGATACAATGCACATCACTGACGTGCGACTCCTCACATCTAACTGACTGCTAAAGGAACCGATTACTATGGCAGGCCCCCGATCAAACTGAAGCTAATCTCAAGCTCCTCGAGCCAGCTTTCTATCTCTATGTCTGAAACACTTCCTTCATACTTTTCTAAATCCTGTTGATAGAAAGATCACAACATCCTCTACCACTAGTCATCCTACTCAACTGGATCAATCATCCATCGATCAACTAGATCAATCTACTATACCTCTACTACCAGATCCACATATAAACGATGACTAGGTGCCATTACTGAAAATTAAACAAAGAATTTCTATACCTGAGTAGTTTGTAATTTTTATTTAAGATTAATTTGAACTCATTTTACTAATTTATCATTAATTTAACATCCCCAAAACTACCCAATTCAAAGAAGAACACATGTCATTATGATGCATGTACATTTCCTAGGTATCTACCCTAAAAATGGTGCTGCCTCACTTGGTTGTTCGATAGCCTCAAAGTCCATTAATTGGATCACAAGAGGCCCTAAAATCCCATTTTCTAGCCAGTATCCCCAAGCCAATGTCACACACCAAGATTACCTAACACTATTGGCTTACCAACCCATGAAATCCTTACTATGACTGACCCTAAAATCCATACTATCTGTTAACCTTAAGCTCTGATACCACTCTATCAGGACCCTCTCTTGGGATGGAAATGAAGAAAGGGAGATAATGACCCCCTGAATCCCACCTCCAGTAGGCCTTAGGTTGATGACTAGCACCAAGGGTATATAGTTCACACAATATGGATGACATTTCCTTTTTTTTAAACTAGATCTGGAGATGTGGTGGGTCATCCAAAAAATAAATCTAGGACATAATATAAATGAAAACCAAAATCCATCCCATATGTATGTGTAAAATAAAACTAATATAAAACAAAAGTATCCAAAGTAGAGTTCCCAAAATCAAGCAAAAGTAGTGACTCAACAATTGTCCCAAATCTCAAGCCAGAAATGCTCAGTACGATCCACATAATCCTCCTAGAAACCTGAAATAAGTTTTATATATGTAGGGTGAGAATACATGTATACTCAGTAGGAAAACCAAAGTCTCTCAGGCACATGTTAATGGAGTATACTAATGCTCATATGAGAAACAATAGACCCAAATATCCCCTAACAAGTATACTAACCATCCCAACCTCAGCAAATAATTATCACCAAATAATGAAAGTCAAGTAATTTAATATTATTCACATAATTGATAGTGTACCCTACACTAGTTTCCATTGATTATATACTATTTCCTAATGAAAAATTTCATCATGCTACCACCTATTCCAAAAGTACCACATCACAACCTGAATACACACACCTCTGTCCCAAAAACCACATCACATTACACCCACACACAACCGGACCACATACCACATCACATTATGCCTGCAAACACCTGGTCCACATACCACTTCACATCCCTCCCACAGATACCTAGGCTACATACCACATCACATCCCATCCCAAAGACACTAGGGAAACCATAACTCACCTCATCACGAAGACACTTGGGAAAGAACAACTCATCTCATCCCAAAGGCACCCAGGAAAGCCAAACTCACCCGCACATAGTCGGTCCTCACAAACCACAACTGGCCCAAAGAATATTAGGATATCACCACCTGGAAGAGGGAGAAGAGAAGGTTGGGTGGTGAACCATCCATCTTCCCATTAGGATGTTTGGGAAAGTCACCCTCCCCCGCGACGATGGGGGTGTTCAACACATAGTGCCCAACTAGGGTGGGGTGCGTATAGAAATCACAAGGAAAATATGAGTTTGTACATATATGATACCAAAAAATCCTGAACCACTTATGGGTTATCAAGTAAAAATAATGTTCACAATACTTCCAACTTCACTGCTCCCTCTAAATGCATAACACAACACAAAAAAAAAAACTACCTCTTCTCAATTTTCAACCAATTTTAGTTAACCAACCCATTTATTTTATTTTTCATCATTAACCACACAAACCATTATTTATTCATCCATTAAACATTTCCATTCTGTTAGCTAAACCAACTTAGGACATTCCAAATTTTATTAATTAATTAATTATTCATTCCATCACTATTTGGGAAACTATGAAGGACAAAACACAATAAGACAACAAAAGCTGTCCCAAAAGGTGAAGAACCCCGAGATGAAACTTAACAAGGATTCAAATTTACTCTCCATTTAACACCCATACTAACCTCTACTATATTTATTCAAACTTATTCATGTCAGGTAACATAACAATATAACCAAACCCCAGCTCATAACCCCATCTGTTAACACATTACTGCACAACCAGCTTGCAGCCCAGAGGCACAACACCTATCATCCATTCTACAATAAATAAATCTCTCAAATTGAGATTATATTACAGAAAAATGTTGATGTATCATATACAAGTTCATCCATAAAATCACTTAGTCCAACCCATAACACACAACCATGCTCACAAAAATTCCACATCACAAACCAGAGCAAACCGACACATCACAATATGGCCACTTCACATCTCATTTTTCCCAGGCATGCAACAATAAAAATTACAAATATCTCTCCATAGACCATTATAGGGGACACCTATTTAATTACACTTCATTATTTAAGGGTTTTATAACACAAACCAAGTCCTAGGGCATCCATTTATTAGCAGGATTTATGCGATTGACCAAATTTTCATATATAAGTGTCCGACATGAACCAAAAAATATGCAATCTATTTAGTGCACAAAAAAGGTCCCCCAATGGCCATGATTTTTATGGGGGCCTCAATCTTGTATAATCCACAATATCACAATCATAACATCAAAAATACAATGGCCTAAAAAATAGACCCCCTACCCCTTTCAATTTCATTTAACCAATTCTAATATTTGATTACCCAAAAAAACCATGATCTATAGGTGAAAGAAAGGAAAACCTTCCCATATGATGAAAAATTGAAGAGAAAAAAAGAAAATCCTACCTCGAAGAATCTTTTCAACTCATCTGTGCACCACAGGGTGAAGAAGAATGTCCACAAGCAACAATTACACCACTATAAACATGTATCAACCTATTCCACACCAGAAGATTATCAAAAAGATTTTCAAACATCCAAATCAATATAACCTATATCATGGGAGTGAATCCTAGGGGAATAAAAAGTTTAAATAGATGAGAAAGAGTAGAAAACACACCATAGATCAATCAAAGATCACCAATGAACAACTACCAGGATTGATAGATCAAGGAGGGAGGAGTGGGGATCGAAGGAATCCTCCAGGCATTTGGGGTTCTTCTGGAATGAGAGGAAGGAGATAAAATGGATGAATGAATGAAAGTTTGGTTGAAAAGTATTATGAAATAAAACTGTGTTGTGGTATTACATGACATATATTCCCCTTTCACATCGTGTAATACCTAGGGTTTGGTTTTCGTTGAAAAAAACATCGCCTCTTCTTTTTATTTTATTTTCTAACCCTGAAATATTATATGCTGTTAAAATCTTCTTCATGATGTGTAAAATATTTACACACCATGAAACTTCTTAGACAAGCCTTGAATCCTACTTTCATGTTGTGAAATATGGTTACATAAAATGTAATCCCCCTTATTCTAGCCTTTAGTAACCAAACATCTCCAGAACCATTTTGAGCCTCCTACGGACACTCCACCAACCAAAAATCACAAAGTAACATACCAAGAAGGCACCAACCAATATAGTATTTATATATTACATCCTTATGTATTAAAATTTAAATGAAGAGTATGGAGAACAAGTTAGTATCATACTGAAGAACCTAAGGTAGGATAATCTATATGAAAAATTTACAAAGTGTGAATTTTGGCTACAAAAGATTCATTTTTTGGGTCATATAATCTCAATTAAGGGTGTTTCTATAGATCCATGAAAGGAAGAAGTTATTAAATATTATCCCTAAACAACCATGATGATTAAGATCTATAGTTTTCTTGGTTTGGATGGATATTATCAACACATTGGGAATAATTTATTACTTATATCTATTCCACTCACTAAGTTAACTCGGATGGGATACAAGTTTATTTTGATAAATGAATGTGAATAAAATTTCAAGGAAATAACGAGAATGTCATTTAAATCACTTATAATTACACTAACCTAAAATATAAAAGGGTTTTTTATCTATAATGATGCATCGAAGAAGAGACTAGGATGTGACCTCCCACAGAATGATATGGTGATAACTTATGACTCATGAAAATTGAAGGTTCACTTTAAGAATTACCCAAATCATGATTTGGAGTTAGCTGTGGTAATGTTTTTACTAAAGATATAGAGGAATTATCTTTACAGATAAAGGTGTTATATATATACTAATCATAAAATTTTAAAGTATTTATTCTCTCAGAAATAGCTAAATATATTCCAGAGAAGATTTTTGGAGTTCGTTAAAGATTATTATTTCTCAATAAATTACCACCTAAGGGAGGTGAACAAGGTGGAATATTATCTAAGTCAAAAGGACCATGATAGCTTATCTATGACGAGGATCATAAAATATCCAATATTTTTGGGTTTTTAAAGGATGGATCTAGAAATCTTGAAGGAAGGGGATAAATACTATCTTTCTGAAATGAGTATTCAACCATCTATCCATGTGAGGATTAATGAGGCATAAAAGGAATATGTTGAACTCAAAAATATGATGAGAAATTTGTATGAGTTAAACCTTGATTATGATTAAATAATGAGGTTCAAGAACCATGTTTAGGTCCAATCAATACTAGACTTGAAGAAGTATATATTAGATGAAGATCATAGTTCATCAATATCTATTCATCCTAGTAGTATGAAGATGTATAGATATATTAAACAGTATTTCTAGTAGGAAAACATGAAGAGAAATATTACAGAGTATGCATATCGGTGCTTGGTAGGTCAAGAAGTTAATTTTGAGATATATAAGTATAAAGGGATTTTACAACCATTACCCATACTAGAATGGAAATAGGAAAACATCATCATGGATTTTGTTATTAGACTCTAAAAAAATTCTAATTTCAATAATTTTATTTATGTTATCTTAAATAAACTTATAAATACATCACACTCTATTGATATAAAATATGATTTATCTCTTTACCAGCTTTCTAGAATATATTTTAAGTGAGAATATTTCATGGTGTACCATATTCAATTGTATATGTTCATGATATGAGGTTTACCTTGAAGTTATTGTGAAGTATTCAACAAGATATTGATTAAAACTAGTGTATTAGTACTTCTTGCAATAATTAGATAGATGGTCAATCTAAGACAACCATTAAAACCCTAGAGAATATGTTGAGGTCATATTTTATGGATTTAAAATGTGATTGCTGTAAAAACAATCCAATGGTCAAGTTTTCTTAAAACAATAGCTTTCACTAGAGAATTTAGATGACTCTTTATGAATCCCTCTATATAATAAAGTGTAGAACTCTAAATTATTGGGATGAAGTTAGAGAAAGAAAGTTATTGGGACTTGAGCTAGTAGAGGAAATTGATGATAAATTTAGATGGTTTCAACAACACATTAAGTAAACTTAGAGTCAAAAAAATGTTATGCTAAGAATCTTCAGAAATGTATGGAGTTAGAAGTTAGTGAGAATATATTCCTAAAAAATTATCTATGAAGTAAGTTTATGATATTTTTGAATAAGGGGAAGCTGAGCCCTAGGTATATTGAGTACTTTAATATTCTTGATTGAGTAGGGACAATATCTTATCGCTTGGTTCTTCCATCGATCCACTCTTGTAACATCCCAAGAATTTATGATTTTTTTTCAAATTAATTTTAATTTTTAAATAGATTTCATAATTTGAAAAATTGAGTTTATCTTTTGTTACATGAAATAATGAGCATCTTCGATAGCGTTTATGACACATGACATCGAGCTTTTGCTAACCGTGATGTAATATTATTTTAAATATGACCATTATAACATAGTTATTAAATAGGTGGGTAGGAATATTATTAAACCCTTTATGAAATATACATACAAATTTCCTTATCAATATAAATTTATTTTAAAATTATTAGTAAATAACCAATCAATTTTTTGGTGAAGTAATTATTATTAATAATCAATTTTTGTCTGCTTCAAAAATGATTTTTATTGATTTTTATAGGAAAATATTATAATTAATTTATATAAATTTTAGAAAATTTATTTGATAAAATGAAATTAATTTTTTAAATCATCATATTATAATTAACTTATGTATAAATTCTAGCTTTTTTCTAAAAGTATTGAATTTTAGTGAATAGTGAAAATACTAATTTTTGAAAATAGACATTTCTTTTCAATAAATTTAGTAATTTAAATTTACAATTATTTTTTAAAGTAACATAAGTATTATTTATTAATATTTAATCCAATTAATTACAATATAATTAACTTTATATTTTATTTTAGTATATGTTTATTTTTGGGTTTAAAAACGGGATTTTCTTCTTCTCAAAACCGTTTTAATGTGCATAATTTTCTCCATTTTCATTAATTAAAATAATACCTAATTTAGAATGATTTAAATGAAATTTATAGATTATATTTAAATAAATTTTAACTAATATTCATATGATGATTATTATTATATATAGAGTTAATATAAAATCATATTGTGCTTGAAAAAAATACACTTATCAAAAATCCACTTTTTTATCGTGTCTACGGGCCTTGTTTTAAATTTAATTTTTTAGAATTTGTAAAAATTTATTTGAAAAAATAAAATATTTTATACATCATAATGTTAAAATTATATTATGGTGAATTTTTGAGTATTTTCTAAAAGATAAATTTTTTTATGAATTGTAAAAAATACTGAATTTTAATTGAAAACCAACTTTTCATTTAAATTATTTATAATTATAAATTGTATTTTAAATTGGTTTTAAATTAAAATTTATAAAATTATATATATATATTAATCCAATTACGGGTTTTGGAATTAATTTCATATTTAATTTGGATATAAAAATGTTGTAATCGTTTGAACATTTTCTCTTTGAAAACTCACTTTCTCATCACGCCAAAGAGATTAATTTTAAATACTTTTTTTCCACTTATATGAATTGAATTTTTAAAAATTAATTCAATATTTTTAATCATAATAATTTATATTATCTATTATGTGAAAATTAATTTTTGACTAAAATGAACAGTGAAAATAGTGCAAATTATTTACCGCCGTTATGGTAAAAATGGGTTTACCCTTTTTTTAAACTAAAAATATAAGAGTTATAATTACTATAAAACTAGTAAAAGTACTAAATTTTGGTTATATTTCAATATTATCGTTCGAATTTTTGAATATATGTCCATTTGGATGATTTTTTCTTGAATATGACTATTATTCTGTATTCTTTTTGGAAATTTCCAAGTTGTTTTCTAATGGGTTCCTTTCCCCTAGTTATAAAAGGCCAACCCAAAATATAATTATTTACACCTATCAAGACATATGTTTTTTGTAAAACTATAGAAAAATATATCCCCAAAATTCCAAACCATTTCTTTGAACTTATAGTCCTCCCAAAATACCAACACAAGGGTCCTTAATAAGAGATCCCAAGGTGGTTCTTCTAAGGAAAGGTAATCGTCTTCACCAAGTTCCTTCTTTTTTATTTCTTATTTTCTACCTTAAATTATGAATTAAAAATTAAAATATAATAAAACCATTATATAATATATACTTAAATATTATTATGTTAATAGAATAACCTATATCCATCTCCACTTCCATCAAATGGTTTAGAAATTTATTGTTCGTGTGTACGACAGACTACTACCTCGAGAGCCGATGTCATTTTTTTCCATTACAAACTCTAACAGATATTTATAATGATATATTAAATGTTTATATATTATATTTATGATATTATTATAATTATATAATTATTATATCACCCACACCTTCATACTATCCATTTTCTGGGAATACGATGACATCGCTAATGTGCATGGCAGACCATCGCCTCATGAAGCAATTTGATTCACTCATGATTTAAATAAAAGGTAATAAGGATGTATTTAATATAAATATGTGATATATATGACATAAAAATGATTTTTTAATTATAATATATCAATTTTCCTTCTTTCTTTTAATCTGAAAAGAAAATGGAAACAACGTTTATGTGTACGTACAACTTACCATCTCCATGAATGGTGTATTTCATTTTCTATCAATAAATTTTATTAATTAATATAAATACAAATATAATGAATATATATGATATTTATATCATTTTTAATATTCTAGATATTTTTAAATCATGATCAATATAAGATAACAAAAAATAACAAAAAAAACTTATACGAAAAAGATGTTATTACTCAAAACATAATTTTAACATTGAATTGTTAATAAAAGAGTAAAAAAAGGTGATAAGAAAATAATATGTGGTATGATGTATATAAATATTTCTCTTTTATATATTTATTATAAACTTATATTTTCTATAAAATAGGTTTGAATGTGTACGAAGGAAGTCAAGACTAAAGGTAAGGAATTTCCTTCTCACTTTAATGTTTCTATGAGACACATGCCATATTAACTACATGTTTCTTTTTTATAGAAAATATAATTCTCATGAACGTATTTTATGATAGTTTTAAATATTTTTTTTTGGGATTTACATATTTATTTTACGATCCTCTATGGGTTTTACCATTTAAAATTTACCAAAGGAGTAAGAGATTTTTTTCTCAATTTTCCGTCTTTGAGACATATGTTATGTTATAGAAATTTATTCTTTATGAGGTGTATTTACAGAAACATTGAAATGTAATATAATTTATTTATTTATTTTCATGATATTATAAGTTTTATTTAATTTTATTATTTCATGGGGCTTAAGATTCAAAGGTACCAAAGTAGTAAGTTTTTTATGTTATAATCTCACTGTTTTTCAGGATTGCTCATGATTATGATTCTAATGATGAAATATTATGATCTATATCTATATAAACTCATATATTTTCTGCTAATATGGATACTCATGATATTTTAAAGTAAAATTACCATTTTAATACTCTTGGATACATAAATAAACTTATAAAATGATTTTAATAAAATTCGACTTTATTTCTCTTTTTGGTTAAAATCCATTTCCTTCTAAAACCATGTTTTATAAACATGTATTCAAAATTGTTTAAATATTATCCTATGATTTTTAAAAGATATTTTTAACCATTTTTTAATTTTTACAATGTTTTTTTAAAATGAATAATCATACAATTTAAAAAAAATCCTGTTTGGATTTTTCTGAAAATGTGAAAGGAATATTTGCTTCAAAATGTATAGTATGAACGAATATTCCCATATTCTTGACTGTTATTTTATTTAAATATTATTTTATAATTTTTCAAAGTTATTTTCAAAATAAAATATTTTAAAATTTTAAAAGAATATAAAATGTTTTTTTCAAAGCAGAAAGGTTACTTTCCTCAATGAAAGTTTAAAATAATTTTTAAAGCTTATGTTGTAATTTTTCAAGGTTATTTTAAAATAAAATTATTTAAAAAATATTTTATAGATTTTTTAAAAGTTATTTTTATATAAAATTTATCTTAATCAAGAAACGATCCCAATGATTTATCTTTTAAAACATTCTCCATTTAAGATGAAATCCTTTGATGTAACTTATGCTTTTCTGGGGATATGAACTGAGGGAATCAATATTTTTATTTCTTTGAATAGTTTATGTTTATAATGGAATGATGTTTATCAAACCAATTTATTTTTTATGGGTTATACCATGATTGGATTATTTTGAAATCTACTTCTTTCTACATGGGTCATGCAATAATTAAATGATGAAATGATTATAAAACCTGTTTTTTTCCACAGGATATGATATAAAGAAATGTTTATAAAGCCAATTTCATTTAGTTAGTTGTGATTTGATGAGTGTTTTATGATCATATATCACACATATGTATGATTTTCATTATGTGATGGGTGAGACCTATATCTCCATCTAATTTAATAGGTAAATCTTTATATATCATGAGATAATAATGGGAAACAAGTTTTTGGGATTGATACACTATGTGAAATTGGTGTATCCTAATCCAATCTGGGAAACAGTTATGTCCAAATCCACCATGAGAGATGGGAATATCCTGATCAACTATGGAAAACATGTGTGTCTTGTTCCACAATGGGAAAAAATGACGAGTCCTAATCCACTTTTTGGATTGTCTTAGTAGTTAACCTTGAAATATGAAATAGTTTTCAATATTTTTGATGGTTCCACACTTTTATGACATGAGATTTTGGTTTATGATTGCTTTAAGCTTATTTCTCACTCTTATGGACCATGCTTTCAAAAATAATATATTTTTATTCCCTAACTTATGTTTATGGTCCATTATATGTTGGGTATGAAAATTTTATGTTATGTTCATGATAATATACACTTTTTCTTAAATTAGGATTTCATATGACCATAGATTTATATCTTTTATCTTTAACCTTACAGGTCATATGAACTCAACCTTTCTTATGTTTCCATCCCCATGTTATAAATAAAAGTTTAGGTCAGGTATGCCTAAGAGGAGTACTATGTGAGATGGTCATTGTGGGTATGCTGAATATCTTCCACCAAGTTAGAATATTGTGTACCTAGTCTCCAAATACACTAGTCTATTATTGTGATTTGTTATGTGTTTGTGAAATGTACAAAATATTCACTTAAAGATGTAATATCCATGTATGAAAAGACCAGGTCACTATAGTTGGTATCATTGGAAATGTTTAGTTATCCTTTGGAAACTATGATGGGAAAACTTTAGTGATATCCCTAGGGATATTTTTAAGGATATTTCTAGTGATGTATCTATGGATAAGTCTAAGTATGAGTCAAAGTATAGGAAAATATCCTAGAATTTTGGTAAAGGATAGAGTGAGTTATTTCTAAGAAATTACATCCCGGTCTCTACAGTACAAGTAGTCTTGGATCTAACATAGAGGTACCAAGGGGTAATAACTACCAGAAGGGTACATTTTTCTAGACTCGATTGGTACCAGGTGCTTGAATACGGGTCTTACTACACACTTGATATGATACTCTAGGGGGATATGACTTGGGAAATTCAAAAAAACTTAATGAACCATCATAAGGGATTCAAATAAATATTTTTCATGTCCTATGTTAAGACTAAGGTGTCATAGATTGAAAATAATGTGTCATGATTTAGACATCTTAAAATTTCTATTTTATGATTATATAGTTTTCCATTCTGATTAATGTTTCTCACAATATGATTTTTGGTTTTAGTCAATGTATAGAACCAAAATGAATCATGTTAAGATTGAATCTGATGGAAAATTTGGTAATTATGAGAAACAAAATTGTAAGATGACTGGGGAGAAAGATATTATGATTATACCAAATCCGCTATCGCGATATATGATTAACAGAATGAACTTTAGTGATATTCCTAACACATCGAATAAGAGGAAGATATAATTTTATGAAATATCATGTTGTAAAAAACATAGAGAAATGTAGATTTAGTTTCATAACTTTCATAAAGGTGGGAAGAATAACCCATAAGAATATCTAAAATGGAGTGGAAGATGTTATCTGTGTGGACAATAAGGCCATAAAGTGAAAAATTGTTGAGGATTTCAATGCCTTATGTATGGGGAACATGGAAATTATCTAACTTAATGCCAGAACCCAAGAATTAACTTCTAGACCAAGTAATGACCTATTCCATGTCAATAATTTAAGTGGAAGGATTGAAGTATTTATTCATTGTAATTCACTGATTTTTTATATGGACCATGAAATATATAAGGACTATTCAATATAAGTTTTTTTGTTAAGGATTTTAAAAAATATTTTAAATGATACTGATGGACTAGAAACGTTATTTAAAGTTAGGGTGATATTTTGATTAAGGGATGGTAACCATTTATATGTTATGAATTTTGAGATAATGATGTTGGGATAAAGTTGATGCTAGATATGAATAATTAAATTGGAGAGTACCGATTACCTAGGAACTGATCAAGGATTTGTTGAAAAAGTGGTATATACAATTATTGACGGAGTTTACAACATTTTTGGATTTAAGGAATATATACAATAATATTTGTTTTATGCAAGTAATGAAAAATCATGTACTTTTTCAATAAACTTTCATGGTAATTTAGGTCATTACCATGCTTTAATATAATACACAATGAAGGTATTTACATATTTAGTACGTGACGACCAAGAGCCACATTATGTTATATGGGGATTAATGTTAATATGATTTTGAGAAATTTTGTAACCTTCTTTATATATTTTTAATTTTGGAATAGTTATAAGGTTAACCATTTATGGAATGGTTTATGTTTTATTTTGGACGAGGTTTTATAGATTAACATTTTACTTCACTATATGAATATTTACCCAAATTGGATAACTAGTGTTAACTTTTTTTTAACAAGAGATCAAAGGAATGACTTATCATTATTTTATAGATATTATTTAGCATGTTAGACATGAAAAATTATTCTCATAGAATATTAGATGAAGTTGAAACTGATCAAGGAACAAACAAAAGTTGAAATTGTGCCGATGGAATAAAAATATATCAAGTACATTTTCAAATATTCTCAGTCTAGAAATGGAAATAATTTGACCACATTAGAAAAATGATATTAAAAAAAAATCTTATCCTATTATAATCATTTTTATGATATCAATGACCCTTTTCATGAAACTTTGGTATATGACTTTGGGTTCCTTAACCTTATATGGACAACCCACTTTATTGCGATCAATGTTATTTACCTCTCTCTATCATTATCTGGGTGTTATTTTTCTCTTATATGTTCATGTTTTTACTTCCCAAATATGTTATTATATTTTGAAAAATAGTATGTGTTATTCTATATGAATTTTGGAAATCCATTTATCTATTTTAATAGGATATTTTATTAACCCTTTTTATGATGTTTATTTTTATGAAGAAATTCTCAAATGTTAATCCTTTGATAATCGAGATGAATTTTGAGGGAGAAATTAATTTTGATGATGTAGAATGTGACATCCAAATATTTTATTAAATATATATATTTTAAATTAATTTAAAATTTCAGATAGATTTCATAATACGTAACGCTGATTTTACCTTTTGTTATATGTAATAATGATTTTCTTTGATAACTTGCATGACAAATGACATCGAGCTTGAGCGAACCATGAAGCAATATAATTTTAAATATGGCCATTATAACTTAGTTGTTAAATACGAGGGTTTGAATAGTGGTAACCAATTTATGAAATATACATATAACTTTAATACTCAATTTAAATATATTAATAAATTCTTAGTAAATAATCAATCAATTTTTAGAAAAGTAATTATATTCCTAAAAAATATATTTTCTTTAAATATATTTTTTATTTTTTATGAGAAAATATTATAATTCATTTATATAAACTTTATAAAATTTATTTTATAAAATTAAATTCAATTTTGAAATCATCATATTCAAATTAACATATGGTGAAATTTTCATTTTTTTTGGAAAATAGTGATTTTTAGTGAATAGTGAAAATATAGTTTTTTAAAAAATATCATTTGTTTTTCAATAAATTTAGTAATTTAGTTGACTAATTATCTTTTAAAGTATCATAATTAATATTTATTAACATTTAATCCACTTAATTACTTTTGAATAAAATTTATATTGGATTTTATTATAGGGTTATTTTTTGGTTTTAAAAGTGGTTTTTTTCCTGAAAACTATTTTAAAGTGCATAATGTTTCTCCATTTAATTTAATTGAAATAATAACTAATGGGGAATATTTTAAATAAAATTTATATATTATATATCAATAAATTTTAATTGATATTCATATAATGATTATAATTATACATAGAGTTAATATAAAATCTTATTGTCCTTGAAAAAAATACACTTATCGAAAACCCACTTTTTCATTGTTTGTGGGTTTTATTTTGAATTTTTTTTGAAACAATAAAATTATTCTTTAAAATAATACAGTGAAAGTTATTTTAGGGTGATTTTTTGAAAATTTTCCGAAGAGATTAATTTTTTTATGAATAGTAAAAAATACTGAATTTTAATTGAAAACCAGCTTTTCATTTAAATTATTTGTAAAGATAAATTATATTTTAAATTTGTTTTAAGGTGTAATTAACTTAATTCTATATCTATTAATCCAATTTATGTCATTTTAATCAATTTCATATTTAGTTTTGATATAAAAATTCATAAGTTTTTTAACATTTTTCTTTCAAAAACTCGATTTCTTATCACGTCTGTGGGATTGATTTTAATTTTAAATTTCCCACTTATGTGAATTTAATTTTATGAAATGGATTATATATTTGGAATAATAATAAATTATAATATCTAAAAATATCAACATAATTTTTGACTATAATGAATAGTGAAAATAATAAAAATTATTTACCACCGTTAAGGTAGAAAGGGGTTTATCGGGGGGTTAAACTAAGTAAATAAAGATGAAAATGACTATAACACTTTTAAAATTCCTATTTTTTGGAAATATTTAATTATTATAGTAACCAAGTTATAATATATGGTAATTTTGAAGATTATTTCTTGGGAATGACTATTATGTTTGATTTTTTTGTAAAATTTCCAAATAGTTTTCAAGTGGGTTCCTTTTACCCACTTATAAAAGGCCACCACCACCCTCTAATTAATCACATGTATCAAGTCATATAGTTCATCAAAAACCTACAAAAATACATAACCAAAATCCCCATACATTTTATAGATCTTTTGGTCCTCCATAAAGACTAACACTAGGATCCTTAATAAGAGATCCAAATGAGGTACTTCTAACTAAAGGTAATTTCCTTCACTAAGATTCTTCTTTTTTATTTCTTATTTTCCACCATAAATTATGCATTAAAAATTAAAATATAATAAAAACATTATATAATATATAATTATATGTTATTATGTTAATATAATAAACTATATCTTTATCCACTACCATCAAATGGGTTACGAAATCATCATTCGTGTGTACGATATGCTACAACCTCGCACACAGATATCATTAATTTTTTATTACTAGATCTCAATGCTGTTTATAAGGATGGATTAATTGTTTATATATTATATTTATGATATAATTATACTTTTATAATTATTATATCTCACATAACATCATACTCTCCATTTTTTGGGAATACGATAACGTCGCTCATTTGTATGACGAACTTCCACCTCTCGAAGTGATGTGATTCATTCAAACTTTACTTGGAAAGTAATAAATAAGAGTTTATTGATAATATGTAATATCTATGAAATTAAAATGATTATTTATTGATAATATATCATTTAAATTTCTTTCTTTTAATCTAATAAGAAAATTGAAACAACGTTCATGCGTACATACGACCTACCGTCTCCATAAATGGTGTATTTCATTTTCCATCAATAAATTTTATAGATTAATATAAATAAATATATAGTCAATATATATTATATTTATATCATTTTTAAAATTTTATATATGATGAAATCATGATCAATTTAAGAGGACAAAAAATGACAAATCAAAACTTATACGAAAAACAAACCTGTTATCACCTGAAATGTAAATTTAACATGGAATTGTTAAAAAATAGGCAACAAAAGGTCATAATAAAATCATATATGGTATGATATAAATAAATATTTTCTATAATATATGTATAATAAAATTATATTTATTATACTTGAGTTTTTAAATTGTACGATAGAATTCAAGACTTAGGGTTCTGGATTTCTGTCTCATTTTTATGTTTCTATGAGACACATTCCATATTCACCACATACTTCTTTTATGTAGTGTATATATTTCACATGAATTTATTTTATTAAGTTTTAAATTATTTTTTGGGGATTTATATATCCATTTGATGATGTATCTTCCATGGGGTTTACAGTTCAAGAGTTACCCACACAGTAATTGATTTTATTATCAATTTTCAATATTTGAGACATATGTTATGTTATGTACATATCTTATTTACAAGGTGTATATAAAAAACCTTTTACATTTAATATAATGAATTTATTTATTCTCATTTCATTATATGTTTAATTTATTATTATCCATTCATATGGATTATGATTCAATGTTACCAACGTGGTAAGGTATTTATGTTACAATCTCATGTTTTATTGATATTGCTCATGATTATGCTTCCAATGATAAAATAATATGCTCTAGATCTCAATAAAATCATGTATTTTATTATAATACATTTATTCAGGATATTTAATGTGTTTGTAGTATTTTTACACTCTTTGGTAATTACAAAAATTGAGAAAATATTTTTAATAAAATACAGCTTTTTTTCTCTCTTCGGTCAAAAATCCATTTTATTTCAAAACCATGTTTTCTATAAATGTTTTCAAAAATGATTTACAATTATCCTATTATTTTGAAGAAAATTTTAATCATGTTTAAATTTTTATAAAGTGTTTTAAAAAAATATTCATCCCATTTCAAAAACAATTCCCATTTGACTTTTACCCAAAATGTGAAATGAATATTTTTTTAACATGTATGACATGAACAAAACTTTCCATCATCATGAAAATTATATACTTTGATGGTAACTTTATATGTTTTCAAATTTATTTTAAAATAAAATTATTTTAAAAATGTTTTATATTTTAAAAAGTGTTTTAATGAGAAAAAGATATTTTCCTCAAGAAATATTTTAAATGATTTTTAAAGTTACCACTATAAGTTTTTGAGGTTATTTTCAAAGAAAAGAATTTCCAAAATATTTTATGAATTTTTGAAAAAGTGATTTTAAAATAAAATATATCTTCCTCAATAAATTTTCCAAGTGATTTATCTTTTAAAATCATTTTACATCTAAGATGACATCCTTTCATGGTACTTATACATTACAGCGGATATGAACCAAGTAAAAAATTATTATTATTTCTCTGAATAGTTTATGTTTATGATGGCCTGATGTTTATGAAAACCATTTCTCTTCCATAAGTTATACCATGATAAAATTCTTATAAAAATCACTTCTTTCTCTATGAGTCATGAAATGTTGAAATGATTATAAAACCTATATGTTTTCCATAGGTTATGATATAATGAAATGTTTATGAAGATGATTTCATTTCATGGGTTATGATAGGATTAATGTTTTATGATATTGAGGCACACATATATATGAGTTTCATTATGTGATGGGTGGTACCTATATATCCCTCAAATGAATTAGGTGAATCTTTATATCCCATGAGATAACAATGGGAAGGAATTCAATGGGCTGGATCCATGATGAGAAACAAGTTGATGGGATTGATCCACTATGGGAAACATTTGTATCCTAATACATTATTAGAAAAAGGTGTGTCCTGATATATGAAACCCCGATCTCTAGAATTTAATTATTTTAATTATTTTAATTTTTACTATCTTATTTAGTGCCACTTGACATGGTTTTAGCACAACTGTTCAACTATGCAACTGCTTAGAGGTAACTGTGTGAGGATTCCAGGCCTATCAAATGACCAACGCATGGGTTAAACCATGTGGTTTCCAATGTTTGAAACAATTAAATTTTTTATGAAAATAAAATTCTCTAAATGTTTAAAACGTAATAATAATAATAATATTATGTGGATAATGATATTATTATTATTATTATTAAATTTTTTATTAATATTATTTTCAATAAATTAATGATATTATTATTATTATTTAAAAGGAAATGCTGATGATGATTATTATTATTAATAATTATTAATAATAATATTATTACCATTTAAAATTATTATTAATATAATTAATAATAAAATTTTCTTAATATGTTTATTATTGAAAATAAAATGCATAAGATTATTATTATTAGTATATTTTTAATTATTATTATTTTAATATTATTATTTTTTAAATAATTTTAAAAAAATGAGTAACCATGGGGGAGGGGGGTAATTGCCCCCCCACTTTACCTACTCCTGTGCGAGGCATAGCTAGCACCCCGCCTTGATTTCATGATCTGCACAACCCCCTTGGCCTCCCCCGATCTCTTGTGCCATGCATCCCCAGCCAGACTGGTGATCCTCCCAGCGCCGACCTCCCTCCTCCTCGCCATGCCTCCCTCCAGTGGTGCACCAGGCCAGTTCCGATCCCCTTTCCACCCTCCTTTTCTCTTACTAGTGCGACCTGATTCTAATGATTTCCATGGATGACACACTTTCCTTCCTCCTGACAAAGATTCACTCTAACTTCAGTGACCTCGCCCTACCATGCGTGCCCTGTGCATGCTGGTCTCCCTTGTCCAGACCCATTACTAGCGCGGATGTCCCTTCCAATGATCGCAACCACCTCCGTGCCCTGTTCTTCGCGCTCTCCTCTAACGCATGGATCTTCCCCCAATAAGACCCTATTCCTCCTTTACTAAGGGTTTAGATCATGTTAATTATTTTTTTAGTTTCTCCAGCTAGTAGGTTGTTGTTTTAGGGGTTTAATCTTAACCTTACTGGTCTGATTTCATTGACCAGGGTTCGATTTGGCCTCCCAGAGGTGCGAGTGAAGTGTTATTGCTATTTTGAAACTTTTCCAATAAATTTCTTCATAAATGGAAGGATACTCCATGGATAATCATTATTTGATGAATTATTTTACTTTTTTGATTAATCTGGTTTACTATATGATTAATTGGTTTGGTGAGAAATTGGTTTTTAAGAGGGATTTGCAGGCTCTTGATATTTTGTAACATGTTTATATAAAAAGGGGTGTGTTTTGGATGAAAACTTTTCATGGGTCATTTTATAGTGTCTTATGATCTGTGAAATTATTTTATTTAGCTATTATGGAAGTTTAAATTGTGTTTTGATGTGGTGTTGGTGTGTGTTCAGTTTTAAAATGACATTTCTACATGAAACTGAGGGTGTTATTGGTTCAAGACATTGAGGTGCTATTTAGAAATGTTTTATAAATGGTTTACGTGATTTATTAAATTATTCATGTGATGCGAGCCATGTTTTAAAATGGTTTTAGAATGTGTATAATTTTAAAGAGAAGAATTTTAGAGTGTTTTTTGGGTAAATCCTTGTTGGGAATCGTGAAAATGTGTTATTATGTGTTTAATTTATTTATTAAATTTTTGTTGTTGTACAAGATCTCTTCTCTGTGTTTTAGAGTCACCAGGTTTAAGAAAAATCACCTACGTGTGCATAGGTAAGTAAATATATACACATAGGTTCCCGTGTTATGTGTATCTTCATCAATGACATTTAATGTACATGTATGGGGCAAGGTGAGATTTTGTGTATATATAAAAAATGCATATGTAGGTGAGTGGACATTGGTATATGCATATAAGAATACCCGTATGGATCCCCTTGAACCTATTCATGGGATATGCGAATGTATGCGAAGATGCATATGCTTAGTGGGGGAAGCCGTATCTTTTAGTTAAAAAACACTAAGAGCTGAGGTGGACGGCTTGGTTCCACCTTGAGGTAGGTTCCTTATGGCCTGACCTTTAAGTAGAATTTCCATAATTGTTTAGTGTTCTATTAAAAAATCATTTTATCCTTCTACATGAAATTAATATGAAATATATATTTATATATATAAATAAATGTTTATATATGTAAATGGTTTTGGTTCTTGAAAAGTGATCTCTTGGATGTTTTGAAGGTAAAGCAGGTATTTCCAAAGATGTGTGGTCTTTTGTCCAGTTTTGTTATAAATGTGAAATGAAATTTTTTTTCCAAACAAGTTCCAAAGTGATTTCCAAAATGGTTTTTGGTGAGAACTCAAGGTTAAATGGGAGTTGATTTTATTAAAAGTATTGTTTCATTCTTAAGTATGTTTTTAAGTTTGTAGTAAATATGTAGCACCTTATTTGTGTAGTAAATATTTCAAACTATTGTGGAAAACTTAATAATGTTTGGTGATTATGATTCTAAAATGAAAAGCATTCCTTGTAAATAATTAAGCTATTTGGAACTTTAAGAATAATTTATGAAAAAGGAAAACCCCTCTTGTGACATGACCCCCTTATTTTATATAATGATATGTTCATGTATGTTAGTTTAATGAAAACTCACCACCACTTGAAATAGAGCACTTGGGAAGCCCAGAGAATCTAGGCGTGTGGACTAGGAATAGTAATCTATATGATACAGAAGTGGTTCATCCCAGTTTTTTATAGTAGGATTGACAATTAAGACACTTACTAAACATTATGACGTTTGGAGACCACCAGGTTATGGGCATGTTCTCTACTAGTTGATCGTGCATGAGAACGATGTTTAGTGTGGTTACTTTTTCACATTTCACTAAGGTATGAGGTCTCAAGGGTACCACTTGTGCTAGTTACCTATAGATATTTCCCATGGTTCTCTCTTGTGATATGATTCTTATGATGTGATTTTCATTTCAGTTGTTTCATACTTAATGTCTCATTAGTGAAAAAACACATTTTAATCTAAATTGCTTTATTTTAATTTAGACATGTTAATTCATGCTTGGGAACTATTTTGAAAATGAAGTGTAATTGAAAAACTTTACTTTAAAATCTAAACCTCTGACTAGATTTCAAAAATAAGGAAAATGTTATTTTAATATGCATTATTTTAAAATTTGTATGATTGCGTTTCTTTTTAAAGGTAAAGGAATAGGCTGTCGTTGCTATTTGGAATTCCTATCGAGAATCTCAGCCATCATTACTACTTTATTTTCCAGTTTCAGGTTTCTCTAGTTTGGGTATCTCTTGAATAGAGTGTGTTTTTGTGTTCCATAGTGACCTACAAAGTCACTTGAGGTATGTTTTTTACTCAGTTTATTTTTATTCCCACTGCTAGTGTTGTTATTGTTTTGTTCATTTTATATTCAATTATCTGTCTTTTGTTTATGGGCCAAACTATTTCTAATTGTCTCATTTTGATTCCTGACACTAGTTGCCAGCCTATGGGGATCGAAAACTCCCTTTAGGACATGTCATGGAGTGGCTTGGGTGACCAGTCTAGGGTTGAACCGGGTTAGTTCGGGACATGATCCACCATGGGAAATAGGTGTTTCCTCATCCATCATGAGAAATATGTGTTTCTAAACCACTCTAGGAAATAAGTGTGACCTGATCCATAATAGGAAATAAGCAATGAGTCGTGATCCACTATATTGATGGTATTGGGGGTTAACCATGAATTATGAAATTGTTTTAAATATTTATGATGGTTTCACACTTTTATGACATGATTTTATGACTCATGATTTACTTATGATTATTTATCACTCTTATAGACCATGTTTTCTGAAATGATAATGTTTTATTCCATGACTCAGGTTTAAGATCCATGATAGGCTGGATATGAACTTTTTAAGTCATGTTCATGATCACATACCCTTATTCTTATATTATAATGTCATATGACTATAGATTGATATCTATGGTCTTTTCTTATAATTATTATTTGATATCACCCTTTCTAATGTTTCCTTCCCCACGTTATGTAGAAAGGTTTAGGTTGGGAATGCATAAGAGGAGTACTATGAAAAAAGATCTTTATGGGAGATATTGTAGATATTTCACCAAATTACAATATTGTGTACCTATTCTCCAAATACATTAAACCATTACTGTCCTTAAGAATGTATCTATGTAATATATTGAATATTCTTCCAAAAAGATGTAATATCCAATGTATGAAAACCCTGGGTCACTATAACTCTCAAGTTTATAATCTGTTCCATGTATCCCTCCCTAGGAAGTACATGCATGATACTTCACATGTATTGAACTAAGAGGCTGTACCACTAGAGAATTATCTTTTCCATGAAGAATAACCAGTATAAATTTTGGAACATAGAGATAATGTGAAATAGAATCAGACTACTTGTATGGTTAATGTTACCCAAAGGAATCGTAAATTTAAAGAAGGTATATAAGAAACCAATGATGTGATGAAATATTAATATCCACATTTTTTAAAATCAAAGTGATGGAATTTTAGGGGTTAAATTAATTTTAGGGGGTAGAATGTAACACCCTAAGAATTTATGGTATAAATATTTTAAATAAATTTATTTTCTTAGATAGCTTACGATACACGCAGACCCAAGTCCAAATGAACCATAATATAATATACAATTATAACCCAACTGTTAAATTTTTGGTATGAATAGGAATAATTTTTTATAAAAATATTTATAATGGTTTTAGATAAATTAAATATATTTTTAGTAGTCTTTATATGCTTCCAAAAAACACCCTTTCATCAAATATGATTTTCTTTATTTTTATGAGAAAATAATATAATTAATTTTTAAAACATTTATAAAATTAATTTTAAGAAATTAAATTCATTTTTTAAATTAAAATATCAAAATTATCATAGAGTTAATTTTTGATAATTTTCGGAAAAGATTAGTTTTTATATGAATAGTGAAAAATACTAATTTTTATTGAAAACCATTTTTCGTTTAAATAATTTAAAAAGTTTAATTTGTTTTAAAATTGTTTTAAAAGTATAATTATTTATATTATATTATTAATAATATGGTTATGGTCATTGTAATTAATTTAATGTGAATTTTGGTTTAAAAAATTTGTATACTTAAGAAAACATTTTTTTTCTTGAATAGAGTTTTATTGCATTTTTTGAGAATATTTTAAAAGTAATTTATGAAAATTTTAGATATTGAATTTGATAAAATATATATTATTTTTACAATCATAATTTCCAAATTTTTTATGTGTTAAATTTTATTTTTGTTTAGAATAAATAGTAAAAACATTAAAAAGTTTTCAGTGCGGTTAAGGTTAAAACATGTTTACCTGGGGGGGGGGGGGTTAAACCAAGATATAATGGTACAGTTTTCAAGAAAAGTTTTATAAATTATATTTAATGTTAATATTTTTACTTCATACTATATTAACTTCATATATCTGGTTATTTGGAATAATTTGTCCTTAGAACGACTTTATTAAATTTTAATATTTTAAAAAATTCCAAGTGTGCCGTCTCCCCCACTTATAAAAGGACACCCATAATTTATTTTAATTAAACAAATATAAACATTATATACTAAAAAAAACCTACCCAAATATATTCAAAACATTTTTATCCATGAATTATATCTGATGACATTCTTAAAATACTATTATAAGGGCCCTGAAGAAATGGTCTAAAGGAGGCCAACTAAAGGAGAGGTAATCATCATACCCAACCTATTTCAATTTATTAATTCTTATATCTCAAATAGATATATGGTATTAATCATAGAATAATAAATAATGTATCATAAATATACTTAAATCTAATTATTATTATGGAATAACGAATATCCTCCACCATTCTATCAAATGTTAAGTGAAACTATCGCTTTAGCGCAGGTGTGGACTATGGCCTCCACATAACGATATAATTCATTTTCCATTACCATATTTCATGGATGGTTATTATAGTGAATCTAATTCTTATTTATAATATTTATGAAATAATTATTCTTCTCTAAATATAATATAATATCTACCATATTACCTTCCAATCCGTTTGAAAATGATAATATCACTCATGTGTATGTATGGACTTCCTCCTCGACAAAGCGATGTGATTCATTTTTTGTTTCCAATTGATGTGGATGGTAATAAGGATAGATTTAATGAATATATATGATATAATAACTATCATTTAAAATTTAATTACCATTTAACATTTCTTTTATTTCGTTCGTAGAAAAGTGAAAACAACATTGATGCATATGTACGACCTACCGTCTCTATGAACGAAGCCTTTCATTTTTATATCTATGTATTTTATAGATGAATATATATATATATATATTTAATATATATTATATTAATATAATTATTAAAATTATTAATATTTTTTAACCATGATCAACATACAAGGATCAAAAATACATAACCCAAATTTTCCTGAAAAATGAAAGAATTAACTCTCGAAAAGAATAATTTATTAAGTAATTTTTAATAAATGGGTGTTGAAATGTTTTAAGGAGATTATATATGATATTATAAGTATTTAAATGATTCTTTTATATAATTATACTAAATTTATATTTATTATACAATAATTTAAATCACATTCGAAGCAATTATTCCTTGAGGTAGGGGATTTTTTTACAATCTCATTGTTTATCAAGATGGTTTATGATCATGATTCTGATGATTAAATTTTATGAAATATATATTAATAATCCAATTAATTTTATTATCCTATGGTTATTTCTATATATAACATGTTTTAATTTCATTTTTATCTCTATAATAACTCAAGATTCTGATTTGTTTAAAGGAAAATCGACTTTATTTATCTCCTCAGTTGAAAAACTTTTTCTTCCATATCCATGATTTCTAAAAATATTGTCAATTACATTTTTATTTTATCCTATTATTTTTTAAAGTTATTTTTACCCATGATTTAATTTTTACAAAATTGTTTAAAGGTATCTTCTTTTCATTTTCTGAATGAGGTGGTTTTGTCTATTTATTGAAAACATGAAAGGAATATTTGTTTTTATATACATGATATATATTTTTTTCTTTCATAACCAATCAACACTCTGAATCTTACTTTAAAAGTTTACAAATTTATTTTTAAAGAAAACGTTTTAAATAGTATTTAAGAAATTTTTAGATTTAAAATAGTTGATTTCAATCTGAAAAGGGTATTTTACTCAAGAAATGTCCCCAGTTATCTTTTAAAAGAACTTCCATCTTCAATGACATAATTTGATATTATTTATGATTTTTTGGGGATATGATCCAATGATAAAATCCACTATAATTATTTGTACGTCTTATTACTATGATTATTTTAATATGATTCTACAAAACCCTTTTATTTTCCTTGATTTAATTAATTTTAGAAACCCATTTCTTTTCCACATGTTATGATATGAGGAAATGATGAAAATTTATGAAACTCATTTCTTTTTCATGGGTTATGATATGATGATTTTTTTGATATTATAGAACACATATGTATGATTTTATTTATATTATAGGTGGGATCATAATTATATATCCCTCCAATGTATATGGTAAATATAGATATCTCATGAGATAATGAGGAATAGAATATGGAGTGAACTGTGTTTATTAAGAGACTCTATCCACTATGATAGCCATGGGAGTGAAATTTTCATAAGGATAAAATGAAATGGGGAGTGAATCCAATCCACTATGTTAGTTTTCATAGAAATCCTTGACTATGGAAATTAATTTTCACACTTATGTGTATGGAATAAGCTTATGTATTATTTAAATCATATGATATTATGGATCATATTCACCGATTCCTTTATGATTCATGTCTTATGAACTACCAAGATTTATGTCATGACTAAATATTATGATCTATGATATGTAAGGTATAGTTTTCAAATGTCATTCTCATATTATCATACCCTTATACACATTCAATATTTTAGTGATCATTAATATCTCAATTGTTTACCCTTACTAATCATCAAATCTCACCCTTCTTATTTTTTATTTCCCCAAGTTATAAAGAAAGGTTTTAAGAATGTTATTTCTGTGAAGTGGATCAAGTGGAACCCTATGAAAAGTTGATTTAAGTTGAATATAAATTTCTCATGCATTGCTGTAATTATTAGAGGGGAAGGACTGGTTATAGATAAAAATGGCTCAGTCACTATGGGGTTCATCTCATTCTACGGTCCATGATACTCTCTAGGTGTAGAGGTGAGATCAATTCATACCAGGCTCACTTTTTGCAGTCATTACAATATCCAAATTACGGAGGTCAAATCTGATTCATTGGTTCTAGTGCAACTTCCTAAAGGAAAGGAAGACCCTCCCTAGAACTTGAATTACCTTATCAGAAGCTAGAAAATTAAAATCCACCCAGAGATCCATTTAGGACACTAATGGAAAGAAGGGAAATTTATGATGGATGCTCTCTCCAGAGGTAGATTACCTGATGAAAAGCTAATTATGTACACCAATGTTGGGTCCTTGACTGATGAAAACAAGGATATTATCCAAGGTGACACCCTCAAACTTCATCACCTTCGGAACCCATGATCCGACTCTCTTATTTGTCTCATGAGGTTTTGTTTTTCTTTGTATGAATTCCCTTTAATAAAAATTAAATCTTCAGTCTGTCTATAGAGGGTGTTAGTTATGAATAACTTAGTGAGAGATGATTTAGATCTTATATGAACAAGTTTTTTATTTATCCATGTTTCTAACGACAGTAGACCAACATGATTCTGGCATGGATCATAATATTATGTATTGAATATTAATCTAATAAGATTTAATATTTATATATGAATGCTATGGGTTTCTATAATAACCATGTGGACCTTTATAGCATTGGAAACAATTATTAATTCTCTAATACATAATTATAAGCATGGATCATACCCTAGTCTTTTAGTTCCACTCAAGATACAAAGAGATATGATGTTGTCTCTATAAGATATATTTATATCTACACATTTTCACACCTGTTTTATCTCATACATCATTCATAATTAAATGACCCCTTTTCTAAAAATATTGAGATACCATGAGACATAGAGTATATCAATCTCATACATGCATTCTCATGCATTATCAATTCATCAAGTGAAGAATAAATAAGTTGTATGAACACATCTCATGTTATTCATCCACATAGATTGGTATATTACATATCATTCATCTAAATAGATAAATAGACCATATGTCACTTATCTTAGTATGGATATATACTTTCTCAGTATTTCTCATATCATGGGCCTAGATTTCATACCTATCATACATGAGAAAAATTATATTGATTAATAAAAAATTACTACATTATTTGTAATGTACTTAACCACCCCATGATTAGCTCAGTCTCATGGTTAGAATAATTAAGGTATAAAAGTATGATGGTTCATATCATATATTTATTATTTACCTTATGTAATATATATTACAATAAAACACGAAACCCAATAATATTAGTGGCAGTACATATAAAAATCTATGTGTTATATTCAAGTGGGCCATCTAGAAGGAAAAAAATGGTTTCATAACTTATGAGTAGAACTAAATTTCTCTATACAAGCCTTAATTCATGATAATCATTATATATAATCATGAACCTAATTCTCCATGATTATATTTGATTAAGTATAACTCAAATTCATACTTTGAGGGTTTAATTATCATCCCATTCCATGAAATACTCAACCCATATTAATTAATAATGAATCTGAGATAAATTTTTTTATAACATGATAAATTTTAAAAATTATTAAAATCCTTTACGAAAGCTAACAAATCTATATAAAAAATCTATCTATATCACGTCCAACACAAAAATACCCATACAACCTAATTTTTCCAATATTTTTTTGGTATTTTCAAATGTGTTACATATTTTTTAACATTGGTCACATATCAGGGAGTCCATCTAATAAATTCTCCCACTAAAATACTATTGTTAGATAACATCTATGAAGAATGTTTTTTTAATAATGGGGAGATTCATAATCATATTTAATATTTGAATATAATATTCAAACTTATTTTTTTCACAACATGAAATGTTACAATATTGTTAACCTAAGTTATTTTAAACCCCTATATTTAATATATGATTTATACTATCATCACATTTTAACATTTCAATAAAATTAAAAATTCATTTTGAGAACATTTCGTAATATATTTAAATTCAACTCATTACATTAAGATATTTATTTAAAAATATATCTAAAATACCCTTAGGGATTAATTTTAATTTAGAGTTGAGTTAGTATGATATAATCATTTATTTATTAGATTAGTTTTAATAAACTCACATTAACCTCTTAGTAATTATATATTTTTTAAAATCATTGTCTCAATACATAAAAATATTTTATGTTAAGAAAATAATACTTTCTTCATTAAAATGAATATTCAATTACTAAACCTTATTAAGAATATATCACGTGTAATTTATATCTTTATAGAAAATCCTTGGGAAGGAAATTTTTATTCATTGAAATGTACCATTGGTGGGTTATGGGAACTCTTTTTATTATCTTTTAATAAATAATTTTGATAAAACACTTTTTTCTTTATAAAATTGATTTTACTCTTTATTTTCCATCCATTTTATAGAATGTATGAAACAAATAACTGTGTGTATAAAAACAAAATATCATTTTTTTTTAAAAAACCATTTCTTTATATTTTAATTTTCTTATATCATAAGTGAATAAATTATAATAAATACACATATTTTATATGATTATTGAATCCACATACTTTAAGTAATAATTTTAGTTCTTTCAATTATAGAAAAAACTCTTTTCACAAAATTTTAATGTAAAATTCAATCTTCATTCACTAATTATATATTAATTTTTAACTCCCATATATTTTAAAAACAATTTTTTAATGTACAGTATGTATTGTATACCCTTCAAAATACTGGAATTAATTTATTATAAAATTATTTCCTTTCATAGAATCTTTATGGAGTTTCTTATTCTAATTATATTTTATAGGAAACTATGTCTCCAATTTAAAGGCCTTACCCAATTGAAACATTTCCATTCCTTCTGGACACTTCATTTATACTTCAATGACTTAGTTTGACTATATAAACCTCCAATATTTTTTTTCTTTATTCTAATTTAAAATTTTATTCTTTTGTATTCTCATCAAAGAACTAGATCTTGTGACATGATATTTCTCTACTGGAACCCCTTAGAGGCCAATAATTAAGACATATGGGACCTCTTAATCCCACCTCTAATAGGTTATGAGATGGCGATAAGATCCAAAAAATTACTTAATCCACAATATCCAAACTTGGATTCCATGTGATATCAGAGATGTCTCCCCATATACCAGATGCTACTAACTAGTAGTGAGGGTCTATGGTGATACTATGGAGAGACTATACCCTCATATTAGAGTAATAAATAACAATAAAATTAAGGAAAACATACATTCTGACAAGTAATGATAAAAAACATCATTTAAAGAACCAATAAATAACATAAAAAACCCATTCTATATCAAAATTAATTTTTTAAAATTCATATAAACTATTTAGAAATCCCCCATGGGAATATAATATACATCAATATCAAAAAATTATCAAAAATAAAAAAGTGGGGAAATACTGGAAAATTGTTCCTAATTCATAGCATAGTCCTATCTCTTATTCTCTACATAAACTAGACCAAATAAACCAAAAATCATATTTCCTTTACCCTTATACTATCCTTCGACCATGAAATCCTCTTGGGTACCCATAATAGACAAAATAAGGGTATGATTATAAATCAATAGGCCACTACCAATGATATTCTTAAATATATCTAGTCTGGATAATGTGTATGAAAATGTGTCATAATAAATAAATTAAATATTAATAAATAAACCACAATCAATACTTAGGTTATATAGTGAAAACTAGAATTGTCTATACCTAAATTGAACATTTATGAATGTCTCTGAACCAGTTATATAACTAATTAGTGAGAATAACATCTATCCTTCATGTATGGGTCTAGTTTTATGAATCCCTCTCTTGAATTTTTCCTGGGGATTAGAGGTGTCAAAAAGAGGGTGATTTAGGAAATTTTATAGGTGAGGGTGGAGTTTATATACATCTAAAGGGATACCACATAATGGTGTTGTTTGTGGTGATAAATTTAGAGTTTATTTATGATATAGGTCATTTTGTGTTTCTGTTTTGGATCTTGGATGTTTTGAGTTGTCCATTTGGTATGGGGGCATTCCATGGGAAGTGAAATTACTACAATGGTTATTTTAGAGGTTTTTTTCATTATAATGTTTCCCAATTGTAAATGTGTAAGGTATCCATGCTATAATAGATGGAATGGTTCCATTAGTGGTCTTAAACTTTTCCTTATTAGAAACATGCATCATTGAAATTACTAGGGTGATGGGTGTGGTAGGGTGGATTCGATAAAGAGTCAATATGCACAAGGGAGAAAGTAAATAGTGACATGGGATTCACCAAATCATATTCTTGGGTTTTGTAATCCAAAATGGTTGAGGAATTTTCGCTTAGCCATGGTTGGAGACCATGGTGGCTGCTGAGTGGGAAAAAATGCTATTCGTCGCATCATAGTGAATGACACAGTGATGATCAGATTATATTTTATTCAACTTTTAAGGCATGTAAAAAAATGGTATTTAAACATTTTAAATTCAAATATCACTTTTAATGGAGGTACCACAGGCATAATGTATGTTACCAAACCATTCTAGAGGCCACTTGGGATTCCTCTATGAATATAGGGTCTAGAATTCCTTGGTTCAATTTTCAATCTTTTTCTATAAACCCTAAACAAATCCTTGTCTCTACTTTCCCTATAAAACCATACTTATTGTTATTTTAAAACTTTTGGTTCATTGGGATCAAACCCTCTTGGATCAAGAAACTCTCTTCTCATCTTCTCCACTTATCTCTCAACATGATCTTAATTTTCATCAGTGATAGTGGTTGAAAATTTTATAGGACTATATATTCAAGATTTACTATAAATTGGAGAAATATAATGTTTTTTATGATTCTATTATTAGGAATTCATTATTTGATGTTGTGCATGAGTCTGGTTATGTTTGGAGGGTTATGGGGGAGTTTTCCATGATGCACCTTGAAATGGGAGTTGTTAATGGTAAATAGTGTCTTTATAAGATGATGATGAAATCATAATTAGTGAATCTGGTGAAGGAATTATATATAGGGTATTCCAAGGTGGAGGTCTAGTGAGATTATGTTTTTTTATGTTTATTCTCCCGAGGGATAGTCTGAGGAAGATCAACATCAAGTATTGTTTCAGGGGAGGCTCTTTATTCATTTTGTAAAGCATGATATGATTCTCTCTGAGTTGTATAATTTTATCTTGGTAGTGTATCTAGGTGTGGTGAGGATTTACCACTCCTTTGTAGATTAGTTTTTTTTGTCTCGAATGAGGAGAAAAGTTATAGAGTTTTTCTCTTTGTGTAATGTTTTCGAGAGGGTGATGGATGAGTCCTATGTTCCTGGTGGTTCTCTTCAGTTACTTGATATCCCCCAACATAATTTAGGGGACTTATTGATATATTTATTAATTATTTTTCCTTGAGATTATATATGATGTTATTCTATATGGGTTATCATATATTTATTGATGAAATCATATCACTTTATAGTGATTAAGAGTCGAGTTTGGTGAAGGTTTTGTCAAGGCAGTATCTAAAGTTGGTGGTGAGGACTTATAGGGTTTCAAAGATGATAATATTTTATCATGATCCCAATTTCACCTAAAGGGTTTGGATATGCTTCTAGTGTGATTTTGGATATTAACTAACTTTAAAAATATTTCATCTGCTCATGAATGTTCATATAGAGAAAACTATACAGACTTTAAAGGATGTGTCACATTCTTGCATTTTGCATTTTAGAGGTTGATGGGTAAGGAACCTACCCTTTGTTGAGTTTTACGACAATAAAAATTATCACTAATTATTATGGATTTATTCAAAGTGATATATGGATGATTGATCCAATATTTATTGTGTTGCAAAAAGGTTGTAGAGAAATCAATTGTTGGATTTAAATTGGTGTAGAGAAAGAAAAAGAAGGTTCATGCGATTCATTAGTGAATAATGGAATCACATGATCATTATAAGTCTTATTATAATCATTTTAGGCGGAATTTAGATTTTAAATATTGGGGTTATGTGTTCTTGAAGGTATCTTCTCACTATGGGCATCAATGGTTTGGCCACGGGAGTACACTCTCTACCTGATTTTTTGGACCTTTCTTCACACTGAAATGTGATGGGGATATTACATATCAGTTATAACTACCCCCACCATTGATACAAATTCATGAAGTCTTTCATGTGTTACTAATTCACTATTATCTTTATGATTATTCTTATTTCATCGATTAGGGTGAGATAGAAGTTAAATATGATTCCAAATTTATAGAATAAGCTATTGAGATCCAGGGTCATCTGAAGAAGGTATTGTGTGAGTGTACTATTTCTTTGGTCTATGTGATGTGGTATTATAGTGGCTTGGAGGAGTGTAATTGGGTGAGGTAGTCATATATTACTGATCTATATCACAAGTTTTTCTATGTTTGACTAATTTTAAATCGATATGTTGTGTATCAACTTATTGTTTTATGATACAAATGGTTTTTCATGTTTGTGTTCTATTTCCTCAAGACGTGTTTGTGGTGTTCTACTCTATTGAGATATTTATGATATATCTTGTGGGGTGTTTGTTTTTATCCCCTTTAATTCCTTCTTGGGTTTTGTTTTAAACTCTCAGAAATGATAATTGATTGAGAGGTAGTTGATGTAAGTAACCAGTTTTTTGAATACCTCCCTTGTAATTTTGTTGGAGCCTGGGGGTATAAAGATGAATCTTTGAGATGTTTCGGTGGAAAAATTTCATTTTTTCCATCCAAAGGGCCACCATTCAATGGTGGTCTGCATGATACTAGATGTGGTGAGATGTTTTGAATTTTGGTCATAGGGATTGTTATTTTGTGTTTTTAGTTTTGGATCATGGGCACTTTGAGTTGGCTATTTGGTGCTGGGGAACACCACTAGGAGTGAAATGCAGAGGGTGGACATTTTAGATGGTGTTTCCCGAAAAACATTTCCCTATGAAGAATTGGAAAATCTTCACTTTGTAGTGGAGGGTTTGGTGCCACTATAGGTATTGGGAATTTAAATATTAGAAATAATCACCATTGATACACCTAGGGAAATGAATATGGTGGAACATTATCAAGGATATGTCATTCTATGTGAGGGAGGAAGGAAACAATGATCTAGATCATTCGAAGCAATAGTATTGGTTTTGGTGATCTAAAAAAGTTGAGGATATTCCTTTGATCCATGGTGGGTGGTCGTTGTGGCTTTTTGAGTGGTGGAAATGGTTCCATAAATTCCATGGTGCATGGAATGGTGGTGGTCAATGTTTAGTTAAAATTATTTTGAATGAAAAAAAATCTCAGGGGTTCAAATGCTATAAAATCATATCTCACTTTGACCGGATGAACCACATGCACAGTGTATGTCACTATGCCATGGTGGAGTCCATTCAAGCTTACTCTATAAATAATGGGCTTGGAATTCCTTGTTTCATTTTCAACATCTTTCTTCAAACCATAGATTATCTCTAGTCCCTCATATCCCTATCCATCTATATCCCTTTAGAGTTTATACCTATTGGATTATTGGAATCGAACCCTCTTGGACCAAGGTGCTCTCTTCTTCTATTCTACTCATCATATTTGATTTATTCTTTCTAGAATTTATTATTATCATAGTTACTTATATTTTTGGATTAGATTCAATCATGATTTAATGGTGGATTGTTGTGAATTGGTTTCAAATCGGTTTCCTTTGATTATGGAGATGGTTGATCCTTTTTCTTCTATTCTTTATCAGAGAATATTGAATGTTTCTCTTCAAGGTAGGGTATTTTTTACCTCTACTTCTATATTATGTGTCAATGTGAAAGTATAATGCTTTATATTCTTTGGGTAAATAGTCGAATCAAACTAATGAACATAATAACTAGAATCAAGAGTGAATTGTAAGGGATGTTGCATCACACGGGTTGATGCTATTTTGTTGATGCCTCTTGATTATTTATAGAAGGTGTGCTATCTATATTTATATGATTATTATTATTGTTAAGAATGTTTGATATGCTTTAAATTTTATAATCAATATAAAAATGGAAATGATGAGGTGATTAATGAAAGAGGAATGTAAATTAATTACCATACCTCCTTAAAATTAGTTGAATTTTAATGTAAATTTGGAAGAAAGTTTATAGTTGATTCCTAGATGTTTCTAGCTATGGATAATAGGTTTCTTACTATTTAATCTTATGAATAATTAATTGGTTATTTCAATATAGTAATAAAATTTTGTTTGTTGAGTATAAACATTTGGGTATACGTGATCCCATCCTTATTTGTTAAAGGATAATATACCTTGGTGTTATGGCCTTAATTAACCCTTGAATATATATGCTCTAGGATAGTGGATCCTTGATGTGATTTGAGGTGTGGGGTTTGTTTTAGAAAATGGTTGGGCAACACAAGTTATGATCAAGTCTTTCTAGTTTCCTTTTTATTATTAAGAGGTTGATGTTGGATTGGATGGTGCAAGTTAAGAGTTAGGATCTCCTATTTCCTGGATCATTGTGTTGGTTTTTTGGTTTGGGTTGAGAGATGGGATTTAATTATTTTCTTATTATTTAATTCTTAGTACTTAGTTTCTGAATGGCTATTTGTTTCTTTTTATAACTACCTCCTACAGTTCTCTCATGCACTATGAGTGAATCTTTATTATGGTATTTCAGGTGGATTCCTGGAAAACCTAGAATTATGGAATAGTAAATAAATTAATAATGAAATCATGGGTTGAGTAAACATTCTAGTAGTATGGAATAATGGAAACCATGGTATAGTTGAAAGGAATGATCCGAGGGGAAGGGGAAAGAAATCTTGAAATTGTAATGCGATTTATGAAATAAGGTCAAATTGAAATGAAATAAATGGATTAAACAATAATTTACAATGGGTTTATTAATGAACGAATAGTAATTTATAAATTAATAAGTGAATTGGTTTTTGATGGTTTTTGGTGCTTTCTTTCTTTTTTGGAGTCTAGTTTCCCAGGTCTTAGCGATTTAAGCTAGGTTTCATGTGGGAAATAGTTTCAGTTGAGACTAAGGATTGGTAGCTTCCCAAAGTGTGGTTATATTCTATATCTATTATTATATTTTATAATTTTATACTCTCCAACACCTGAGTTACATGGGAAACCAGTTCCCAAATGTTTTAGGTATGGGTGTTTTCCCTAATATTCCAAATGTCAAGGGATAATATGAATAAATTATTCCTCTTCCCTACTCCCCCTTCAGTGTAGTATAATATTTAGGTGTGTCTGGGCTGTAATAACTTAAGGTATATGCTATTTTTCTACACAGGTTATGATGGCATACAATTTAAGTATACATATGTGTTCAGGTAGTAGAGACTTGAAGTTATTGAACATACTTGTATCATATTGTAGTACCTATGGGTTTCTATATGTGTACATGAATATGGTAAGATGTTTTGGGGTATAATGCATGATAAATGGTCTGTAGTTTCTTTCATAAATTCTATTTGGGTATGTATGGGATGAAGATGATATTGTTATTGTTTTTTTTATATTTAGTACATGATGAATTATGGAAGGAATGATAGCACATAAACTTCTATGATAGGATATGATAGAAATGATTCAATGGGTATGTATAAGCATGGTACATTTCTTAATTATAATATTTTGATATAGAATGAATTACTTCTATGTGTTACTTGGTGAATGAGACTTGGTGAGGATGGGTTGTAGTCTAACCTATTTTGGTAATGTGTTGGTGATAAGATAAAATTATATATACATATTGTATACATTTATTTTCATTTTATTCATGTGTTATTATATAATGCACTGGGTTTTGGTTTTTTCCCAGGAATTAAAAATTTTGGACTCAAAGGAAGAAATGATGAAAATAGAAAAAACAAGCTTTACATGTCGGGTACATCATAAATGACATGTATTCCTAATTCACATAATTACTGTAGTCCATAAACCAACCCGTGAAGACATTATGTTATGCAAACTTGTTTCAAGATGTGTATAAGCATTACGCATCGGGAAAATTTCATGTTTAAAATCTTGTTAAAGTGAATAAAGTACATGATGTGGAGAGGTTACATGATGTAAATGATTCGAGGTTCCACCTGATCAAACATACATACTGACTTTATGTAGGAAATTGAGAATATAAAATACAAGACATGAAGACTAATTACAAAATGTGCAGATGTCAAGATAGAAGCCACTTAAACTAGTACACAATGTGAATGCTTTACACATCACGTACTTATCGAGCCTATTAATATTCTAGCACCACCTGTATGCATAAGGAGTCTGATACATTCACTTTATCTCATCATTTTCTCAAATGTTTCATATGTTTTCATTCCAAACCAATTTAAATTCACTACTTTATTTGTTTTATTAAATCCTTTTATGTTGCTTGTCATTTTATGTTCTTTCATTGGTTATTGTGAATTTGTTTATGTTTTTGATATTTGTTTCAATATAGATGGATGTTCTTCATCAATTCTTTACTCGTTGTTTTTTTCATTATGCACAATGAGTTTTTGATTAGTTTTACATTGATTTTAATTGTTCATCTTGAATATATTTCATTCTTTAACCCTCTATTTTTTATTTCTTAGCTGTCTCATTATTATGCATAACTTGTTTAATATTTTCCTTTTTTGATCAATAATTCCATACTTGAATAATTCGCTTAGAGTTAGGGGTTGAGAGTAGGGGTGTTTCTAAGCCTAATGAATCTATATATTTAACTTTTGTAACCCTTTGTATATTAATTAGGTTATTAATAATTTTTAATCACAATATCTTGTAGAACCTTACCATGGGAAGTGAAATTAAATAAACCTAACCTAAAATGATTTGAGAAGGGCTATGAATATTATCCTATGAATCTTTATATATAGAATATAATCATAATACACCTAGGCTATTAAATATACCCTAAACATGTGATAGTGAGAATGCCCAGTAGGGTCAATGTATCACAGAGAGTGGGAGGAGGTGAATCAATGATATATTATTTCTTTTAAGTTTCCTTTATTTTGAAACAACTTTCAGATCTTGTTAAAGAGTTGTTACCTTTATGAAGACAAAACCAAACACACACCGATAGGAACATGAGAATTTTAAATGTTCACTACTCAACAAGAGTAGATACATACTTGGTACGGTATGAAAACAATCTGATACCACACAATCCATTAGAAAATAATCCTTTTATGTAGAATAAAATGAGTAGGATATTCCCTAACACTAGTGTAGTAATATGTTCAATACAACATTACATCTACTTCACGTAGAACCAAACTATGTAATGCAATTTTTTTTAACAAACATGTTATGGTGGTTCTTGACCAACTTCCAAAAATATGATATTCAAAAAAATTTCTTCGCTTCCTTTCATAGTAGTAGGAAATAACTTCCCTGGAATTCATAATGATACTCAATCTAATTTACCAATATGATTCCCTAGTCTGATTACTCAATACAGAAATATAAATCTAACAAAATACGGTTAAGGAAATACTAATATACTTTTATATGAGTCTAGAAATCATAGTCATATTTAGAAACATTGGTTAAGATATTGTCTCTTCTCATTTATTCTAATGTCCGATGAAAATTATTCAGGTAAGTACGATCCTGCAACATATTCTCTTTATAATTCTTCAGTGCTCTAGCTTCTCTATTCTTCACTTGTAAATAGTTCAATTTTTAAGAATGTTCAAAGTACCTCATCTATTTATAGGGGAGCCAAATAAGGTTTGGGTAGGATTTTGAAAATTTTCCCACTCAACCAAATTTTCATGAACTTTAATTAAGCTTCAATTTTGGGGAAATCATTAATTCTTTTAGTGATTATAAACTCTTCTTGAATATTATAAAAACTCTATCCTCCTTTAGACTTTATTTAAAATCTTCAATTTAATTCCAATTTTACATATTGATTCCTTGAATATGATTAAGACAATATATTCTTTAATACCTTTCTCCACATCACTTGAAAAACTCGTCACAAATTAAAAAATGAACAAGAAAACATAGGAAAAAAAATTATTCTCATTACGATCCTCATTAGCAATTGTTTATTTCAATTTCCTCATTACAATGGAGTCTATAGATTCTTCATTATGTCGTTCTGCAACAAATGAGACATATGAAAACCATTCCTCAAAAATCTTCAATCACTTCTATAATCCCCTTTATAACACTTTGACAAGCTTCAAGAAAGTCTTCTTTTATTCTTTTCCCATACCAATGATCTTGATGATGTTATCAGTGCCTGTATATGTTTGATGGATCGGTGTCTACTTCACTCTAATAATTGGTGTTATCTCTAGTATGATGGATCTTGACCCAATTGAAATTATACGTCAAAATATACTTTATCTCATTCTCCAAAGTAAAAAATACCAAAGTTCTTATTTTCTCTTGACCCACTTGCTAAGAAAAATAATGAAAAAAATTTCTCAATGAAAGTGGTTGAGTAAATTTATGATTGATATTTGAATTTCTTCTTTATGTTGGTCACAAAAAAATTTTATTCTTCTCTATATTCATATGTCCCAAAAAAACTTAATTTTTATTCCTTTTATTGGTCCCAAAAATCTACCACAAAAAATTCTTCCTCCGATAAAACTCTGTATCCAACACCAAAAAGATATCAATAATGTGAATCAATATCAGAATCCATTATGATGGATCAATGGTAAACCATGTCTGAGGGACCAATGTCAAAATCATTGACTTCAGAAACTTATTTTCTTTTATGATTACGATCCCCATGAACTTCTTTCTTTGAAGATTTATTTCTTATGTCTTGTTGGTCTAACTAAAAACCAACATCATCATCTTCTTGCATTCTGATCAAACTTCTCAACCTTTCAACAAATCTACTTCTGATGTTCTCACACTGTTGAACTAAGACCATAAATATACATCTTAACAAACTTTCATCTTCTCTAAAATTTTTATTGTATCATGACATCCTCATGTTTTTAAACTAATTTAAGGCCACCTTCAGTATTATCTGACTTACATTAGGAAGTGTTTGTGACTTCCCATCCTTTCTAGCATATATATTTCTTTCCAACCTGGAATATGATTGGAAACACTCCCACTTTCTTACCTAAATCTGTTATCATAGGGTTTTCAAATAGTTATGATTTATAAGAACTCTAAGATCAGCAAGTAATTGTTAGATTTACATCATATTCATGCAGAATCCGATTATCTTTTTTTTTATGATCAGAACCTCATTGTGGACCCAAGGTGAGTCCAATGAGCCTTTTATTTCAAAAAATATATTCCCAATCCAATGGAAAATTTTAATCATTACGAGTCTAAAATATTTAATACGATTGTCATTCCTATCATAAAAAAATATAATGTTTAGGTGATTTCTTTAATTTTACAATAAAATACAATTATATTAAAAACAACTTCATTCAACATGCAAAAAAAAACTTCCATCTATCTTGGTCCTAAAATTTTGAATTATTGGATTTTTTTGTCAACAAAGATTCATAAATCACTGAAATTTATAATGTCAAGATATGGATTACTTGTGAATAATTCTATGCCTACGTGAATTAAATATTTTTTTAGAAATAAGAATAATTAACAGAAAAACTATACTGTCCAAAAGTTGTGATTATGAAATCATATTCATATTTTCTTCACATATTTCTTCACTTCATTAACTTTACTATGAATAAAAGTTTCCTACAATAACTCCAAAAAATTGTTATAATAGTTCTCACAATTAAATCTTGGATTCACACCTTACCCACAAGTCCACTTATTTACATGGTTCCTTAAATGGTTTATCACATAACAATGTATAGATTTATGAAATAATTATTTCCCTTTGACAACATTATCAAAAGAAAATATGAGAGAGGGGAAAAATACACAAAACTAAACCTTTATAGGAATGAGGTTGGATTCCCATGTTCAACCTCACTTTAGAAAAAGGTTCGTTCAGTAAAGGTTTGGTGAAGAAATCAGCACCTTGTTCCGATGTAGGAATATACTCTAGCTTCAATTCATTATTATCCAAATTCTCTTTGGTGAAATGATATTTGATATCAATATGTTTTGAATGGGAATATTGTACCTAATTTCTGGTAATGTTTATGTAACTTTAATTATCATAACCCAAGAGAAAGGATAATTTCACTTTAACAAGTAAATATTCTAATTAATTCTTCATCCACATTAGTTGTGTAGCTATTTGAGTGGCAGCAACATACTTAGCTTCACCTATACTAAGATTTACTAAATTAGGTTTCATTATATGCCTACTAACAAAACTTTTTCCCAGGAAGAAAACTCCACCAAATGAGGATCGTCTATCATCAAAATTTCCTTCCCAATCAACATCCGATTACCTAAAAAAGTCAATATTTTCTAAGCTATCATACCTGACTCTAAAATTTTATGCACCTTTGATATATATGGGAATTCACTTTCTATCTAATAAATGTGATTCTTTTTGAGCACTCTTAAATATTGAACACAAGGTAAAAACACAAACAATGTTGGTTCTTGATACATTCAAATAAAAAAACTTCATATCGTCTTCCAAAACACTTTCTGATTAACTTCTTTACCTTCTCTATCTTTAGTAAACTTAGTTGCTTCTGAAATTGGTGCGAAAAATAGTTTTTGAATTCTATATGATTAACTTATTAAGAACTTCATTAGCATACTTTTCTTGGGAAGGAAAAAAGTATTTACTTATTCTTGATATTTTTAACCCAAGAAATCATTTCATTTTTCCCAGCACGGACTTCTTCACAATTTCTTTCATAATTCCCAACAAAGATAATGTCATCAACATAAAAAATTATGATTAGGGAAAAAATATGATTCTCTTTAATGTGCATATTTCTATCAAATATTCATTTCTTAAAAATAATATTCCTCAAGCGAGTTTCCAATTTTGAATTATATGCATATAGAGATTTTTTAACCTATAGAAGGCTTTCTTCAACCATCACACATAGCTTTTATCATTGCCAACTATAAATCCTCATGTTTTTCTATATACCCTTCGTCCTCAAGATCACCATAAAAAAAAATACAAATTTCAAATCCATCTGAAATATTTTGTATCTTCCTTGTGCAACATTAAAAATAAATTGTGTGATTATTTTTAACCTTGACATCAGAGAAAAAGTATCATCAAAATCAATTCTTTTATACAATAATCTCACTTTTTTCTTTATCACTTTACCACCTTCATTTATATTATTTTATAAAACCCACTTTATACCAACAAAATATTTATCATTTGGTTTAGGTATGAGTTCCCATGTATCATTCTTTTGAATCTGATCAATCTCTTCATTCATAATCTGAACCCCTTCCAGATGTTTAAAAGATTCATTCACATAATTCAGCCCCACTTTTGAGTACAAAGACGTATGTGTAATTGTTCTTCTTATTTGAAACCTTTTATGTTGACTACTGATAATGTTTTGAGAGTCCACTTACTTCCTCATACTTGGATGAGATTTTTGGGATTCATCTTCATCACTAGAAATATACGAGTCCGATTCTTATTCTTGAGTAGGATTACCATTATCAGTGTCCTTATCATAATTTTCACATGAAATTCTTTATTTCAATTTATCTTCCTCATCATCCTGATTCTATTTTTCTTCTTTAGATTTTTCAAAAACATTCACATAAATTGAGTATGCTAATCATCCTAAATCTTTGTTGTAACATCTAAATCCTCTTCTATCCAGAGAAAAGGCAATAAAAATTCCACCTTCACCTCTCTTATAAAACTTTATAAGGTTTCCACATTTATTATTAATGATGGATGAACCCCAAAAACTTTTTAGTGCTTCAAACATGGAGTTATTGCATAAAAAATTTCATATAGAATAATATATGAACATTGCCTATAGAAACTTTAGTTTTGAATATACATAGCAGTGCTCATTGCTTTCCTCCAAAAGTAATGAGAAATACCATGTTCAAGACACATAATTTTTCCCATTTTAACTGAACATTTATTTTTACATTCAGCCACACTATTCTGTTTATGAGTGTTAGGTATACTAAACTCATGAGGAATTCTATATTTCTCAAGATAAATTTTAAAATTTTCATTTTTGTATTCACAACCATTGTCAGTTCTCAACTTCTTCACAGAATACTCACATTCCTTTTTAGGTTTCCTCATGAAACTTTTAAACGTTTTTAGAGAATCAAACTTAGGTATCACATATACAACACTAGTAATGAAAGGAAATTCATCAATAAAAGTGATAAAGTACTTATCTCCACAATTTTATTGTTTTATCATTGGCCTATAGATATCAGAATGAATAAGTTATATGGTTCTTTTTGAAAAAATGTCGACTTTCTTATGAAAAAAATTAGTAATATTGTTTTATTAAAAATTTGGAACACCAATATCTTTATATTGACATCTCCATAATTCCCTGGAAACTCTCTCACTTTGATAAATTTATTATGTTTATTAGTGCATGTTCCCAAACCTTTTATTCCAGAGCTTATTTTCTTCCACCATATATAAGTAATAAGAGTTTTTTATTTCACCAAACTAGAATAAGTTTCATTTTTTACATTGGCCTCTTGTAACTATTTTTACATCTTCCTATCTTTTCAAAACAAATACATCCTTTATGAATTTTTTTCCATTTATCATAGAGTTGTGAAATAATTAATAGGTATTATTTTAGCTCATCAACAAACATAGTATTCTTGGATTTCAAATTTTCTTCCCCAATGATGGATGGTCCAACACCTTTGATTCAGAGTAATTCATCATTGCTAAATGTCACTTATTTGAAATATTGAAAATTATTTAACAACTTCATATGTCATTTAATATGAGAAGAACACCCACTATCCAAAATCCATGGTCGTTATAATTTTGTTGATTTGAGAAAAATTTCAACAAGGTTTTTTATTTCCCTTTATATTTATTAATTTCTAGATTCTAAGAATTTCTAACAAACTTTTGTTTCTTCAGAAACAAAATAAGACAAACTTTTTAATGGTTTCCAAGTTTTTCACCCTATTCACAAATAGTTTCTTGTGGTTGGAACTTATTTTATAATTTTACACCAATATTCTTAGACTTATCCAGAACATCCTTATCAGACATATTTCTTTGAGGGACTTGAATCCCCCTCAAACTTTTCATTCTGAAATTTCTTAAATAGTAGTAATGTTGTTGGCTGTATCAACACATATTTTTTGTGTGTTTAAATCCACAAAAATTCTAGTGTTATCCAATAAAATAATATTTTCCTTTAAAAATTCCATACCGACTAGAGTTGTGTTAATGTTGATGATAAACCTTCTTATTAGATATTTATTGACCACCAACCTTTTTGTAATCAACCGAAATAATCTTTTTCAGCTTTGTTTTCTATTCAACCTTATCAGTACCATAAGAAATAAAAACCTCTTCGGACTTAGTATTTTTAGAAACTTCTTACCTCCCAACATTTCTGGTCTTGGACACAAACATAAATTTCCTAGCTTTATTCTTCTTAGAAACAATTTCAACATTCTTCTCAACATTGGAAGTTAATTTTTGATCCTTATTAGGTGTACACTTTTTAGATCTTTCACCAACTTCAGAGATAGATTTATTGAAACATGAAACCTTATTTTCATCTTTAGAATGTTTTGGCTGGACAAGTTCAAAATACTCTTATTTTGCCTTCAACTTTACTTCCATATGTTCATTACGATTTTTTTTCTTTCTCAATAGATTTCTTTAAAAAATAAATTTATTCTAATAGCTTGAATTTATCATAAATAAAACATTATTGATTTTTTGTTGAAGAGTATAAACTTTTTAACTTCTTGATTTTGTTCTCAAGCATTCCAATATTTCTTCGACATACTTTCAATTCTTCTTTCAAACAAAATTTTAATTGAGCTTCTTCTTCTCAAAAACTACTGCTTCGGAAATATTCATTGTTATATATTGCAATAAAAGTATTATCAACATTATATATAGGATTTTAAGATTAAAATTCACTATATTATTCTTCATAATATTTAAATAAGGAACTTATCCTTTTGGATTTGGAGAATTTTCTATCATTTTCGTTGGAATAAGATTTAAGATTATCCACCTGTTTATTCCATGATTTCATTTGCCTTCTATCATCTCCCTCGCTATCCTATTATTTATTTATTTGAGGAAAATTGGATATAAAGATCCCAACGGTACCACATTCAAAAAACTTCAAGGGAATTTTCCTTTTTTATTTACCTATACCACTTTTCACATTTTTAGAAAAAAGTATAAAAAATCATCAAGAGTTTTACATAACTTATTTTCAGAATCTAAATCACCAGCTTATTCTTCAAAAATAATTCTCTTAGAATTTTCCTTTTTGGAATCCTTGAAATACATTTCTCTATAAAATTTGGTTTTTTCCCTTTCATAACCTTTTCCTATATCATTTCATAAGTAATGAGAGTGTTATGACATCATCCATATATAATGATCCTAGATCTCTATCTTCTAATGAGTAAAATTTGGAATCAAACTTTTCAGTAAGAATTCAGAAGATATTTTCAACAATTATAGAATATTATAACGTTTCACCAAGACATATGATAGTGCTGAAAATGTCATTCACCCTGGTAATGAATTCACCAACAAATTTGTATTCACCCATCATGAGATCTCGATACTTGAATATCTAGATTTTTAATTTTTCGTTATTTAATTTTTTTATTACCTTTATAAATATTTTTCACCTTACCCAAGAAACTTTTGTTTTGGAAACACCCTTCACTGTTAAAAAATAACTATTATAAAGTGATGATAGTAAAGTATTATTGCCCCTTCCATCAATCTCAATAATATTATTATAAACATATGTAAGAGGAAATTTATCATCAATTGAAGGAAACCCATCTAATGCAGCTTGAAGAACATCATACCCAATAAACATAATATAAGGAAACATTCTATATTTCCAGATATGGTAGTTCTTATCATCGAAGACCTAAATCCCTTTAATTTTAACAGAGTTGAGATTCTCCATCACAAATTCACCTTCAAAACTTCAGAAAAGTTTAAATTAAGGGAACCAAACACGGATACAAATTGAAAATTTCTAGCAAGATCAATGTATCACTAAGAAAGAGACAGGTGAATTAGTGATATATTATTTCTTTTAAGTTTTCTTTCTTTTGAAAAATCCTTCACCTCATATTAAATATTTGTTACCTTACTAAAAACAAACCAAAAACACATCTACAAGAACCAAATAATTTAAAAGGTTCACTACTCAATTAGATTAGCTACATCCTTAGTATAGTACAGAAAAAATTCAATACCACACCATCCACTAGAAAACAATCCTTTTATATGGAATACAATTTGAAGGAAAATTCCCCTATACTCATGTATCACTATATTGAATACAATAGTGTAGGTGATTTATGTAGCACGAAATGATGTAATGATTTTTTAACAATCATGTCTTGGTGATGCTTAATCAACATTAAAAAATATGACATTCAAAAACAATTATTAACTTCCTTTACCAACAATAGATAAGAACTTCACATAAATTTATAATGATACTCAGTCTGATTTCCAATCCAATTCCCTAGTCTGATTCCCCTATACTGAAATATAATTCTATCAGAATATGGTTGAGGAAATACTAAACTACTTGTGTTTGAGTATGTAAATCCTAGTCTAATTTATCTTTCTAATCTGGAAACTCTATTATGATTTTTTCTTTTCTCATTTATTCTTCTATCTAGTGAAACTTCCTCTGGTAAACCATATCCATAATCTTTTTCTCTCTAGAATTATTTAGTGCTCCTCATTCTCTCTTATTCACTTGTGAAAAGTACAAGTTCTAGGAAAGTAAAAAGTACATCCTCTATTTGTAGGTTGACAAAATAAGTTTTGGGTAGGATTCTGAAAATGTTTCAAGCTAAACCAAATTTACTTAAACTACAATTTACCTTAAATTTTGGGAATATCATTAACTCTTTCAGTTCTTCTGAACTCTTCTCTAACCTTCTCGAATATTCTCAAAACTTTAGATCACTTCATCGTTCTTCAATATATTTAGTATGATTTTGATTCTCCATCCTAATTATGTTAATACAATTAAAGTAATAGATTCCTCAATATGTTTCTTCTCAACACATAAAAAACTCAAAACTAATTGAAATGAGAATAAGAAAACTTATGAAAAGAATGTATTCACATTAAAATCCCTAGAAAAAACTACTAATTCTAATTTTCTTATTATGATGGAGTAAAAAAATTCTTTATTATGTTTATCTTCACCAAAGGAAACATGTTAAAACCATTCTTCGAACTTCTTCAACCGCTTCTATGATCCCCTTGATAACACTTTGACACGATTCATGAAATTATTCTTTTCTTATTTTCCTAGACTAATGATCTTGGTGATGTTTTTGGCATCTGCCTATGACTGATGGATCAGTATCTACTTTAATATATAATCATTTTCATCGCCAGCTCGATGAATCTTGACCCAATTGAAATAATAAGTCAAAAGGAAATTTATCTCATTACCAAAGGAAAAAATATCAGAGTTTTTCTTTACCCTTTCCCAACTTTTTGACGAAAAAATAAAATTTTTTATCTTGATGAAAATAGTCTACTACAGTTATGATTCATCTTTAATTTTATTCTCTATATTGGTCACAATAAAATTTTCTTCTTATCTGCATTCATTGGTCCCAAAAACTTCCAAATTATTTTCTTTTTATTGGTCCCAAAAATCTATACTACTAGAATTTTTACTTTTGGAGGCGGGAGACCTATAGCGGCAACCATTTGGCGGCCTCTAATACTATCAACAGCGACCGCCAAATGGAAGCTGCTGCACATAATACCTAATCTTACCCCATTTCTCTTCCTGACCCCCCAATTACCCTCCCCGACCCCTCCCCCCAACCCGGCGACCCCGACCCCGATGACCCCTCCCCTGATGACCACTCCCTGACCCCGCGAACCCGACCACGACGACCATCCCCGACCTCGGCGACCCCGCCCCCCACGACCCCGCCCCCGACGACCCCGCCCCCAGCCAACCCGACCCCCGATGACCCCTGCGACCCCGACTCCTGGCGAGCCCCTGTGAGCCCCGACGACCCCTGGCTACCCTCGACGACCTGACCCCGGTGACCCCAACCCCCAATGACCCCCGACGACCCCGACCCCGCGCTGCGCCACCCGCAACCCTGACGACCCCCTGCACCACCCGCAACCCCGCACTGCGCCACCCGCGACCCCAACTGCTTGCGCTGCACCTTCAGACAGTCCTTCCCCAACCCCGCGCTGCGCCACCCGCAACCTCGACAGCCTGCGCTGCACCTTCAGAAAGTCCTGCCCCCTTTGTCCCCTCTCGGCCCCGCTGCATCCCTCCGGCGAGTCCTCACATCCTGCCTCTGTCAGACCCTTCTGGTTCATCATGCCCCGTCGTGTAGAACCCTCCCACGCTTCGTCCAGCGGTTCCGCCACTTTCGATTCCGGCCGTCGAACCCCTGTAGTCAAGTAGATGCACCGTCATGAATCCGCAATCGAGTCACACCCCATTACCCACAGTCGAGTCCTCTGCAGGTAATTTTTTTTATCCTTCAAATTTAGATTTGAAGTCATTGGTTTTTAAATTTAATGATATGTGTTTATTTATAATTTAAATAAGATATTTCAATTTTTATTTCTATTAAATACAGATATTGATAAGAGGTAGATTGATATGCAAGATTGGTTTTCAGATGAATATTTTGAGGGGATTAAGAAATTTATGGATTTCACCAATAGATTTCCAAGCGATATGATTAATTGTTCATGGAGAAAATGTGCAAATAGATATCTCTTCAAACGAGATAGTGTTAGAGAAAATTTGTTTTTGAATGGGTTTTTGAAACACTATAAGACATGGACACGTCCTGGAGAAGATTCTGTTTCATGTCATCACTCAGAAAGTATTCATATGAATGATGATTCGAGAACAATTGATCCGATGAACATAATGATCAACGATATGATGTGCTAGTTTCAACCTGAAGACAGTAATGTCGTAAATGACGACGTTGGATCGAGTAATCCCCGTTCTTCTGCAGATGGAGAAGCATTGAAATTATTTGAAATTATTGACGTTGCGTGTACTGAATTATATCCTAGATGCACTAAATTTAGTAAACTGTCATTCATCGTTGAATTGTTACACCTGAAGGCTTTGAACCAGTGGTCAGACACCTCATTCGACATGTTGTTGGTATTGTTGAAGAATTACTCCCTACTAGAGTGAAGATTCCAGAGTCATTCTATCAAGCTCGGAAGTTGACTGGTGATCTTGGTTTTACTTATGATACAATTGATGCGTGTCACAATAATTGTATGTTGTTCAGAAAAGAGAATGCACAATTAAATAATTGTACTGTTTGCGATACATCCAGGTGGAAGACCAATGAGATTAATCAAGGTAGTCAGATTCTTCCTGGGAGAGTCTTGAATCAAGGGAAACAAGTTGCTGCTAAACTGATGCGTTATTTCCCACTAAAACCGAGACTGAAGAGATTCTTCTTGTCAACTAAAATTGCTAAATTGATGACTTGTAATTCAGAGAGAAAGAAAGAGGTTGATAAATTAACTCACCCGGAAGATTCTTTGGCATGGAAAGAGTTTAATCAAAGACACCCAGACTTTTCTTGAGATGATCATAATATTCGACTGGGTTTGGCAGTAGATGATTTTAACCCATTTAGGTCCATGGTTGGTGCAACACATAGTACGTGGCCAATGGTGTTGGTTCCATACAACATTCCCCCATGGGTATGTATGAAGCAACCTTTTTTGTTACTGTCAATTCTAATTGATGGACCGAGAGGACCTGGCGATAAAATCGATGTTTACATGCACCCTTTGATTGATGAGCTGCAAGAATTTTGGGCCGATGGTGTAATGAATTTTGACTCGGCAGCTAATGAAATGTTTAGACTTCGGGCTGCTTTTTTATGGACAATTAATGATTTCCCAGCGTATGCTAACTTATCAGGTTGGAGTACAAAAGGAGAATTTTCTTGTCCTTGTTGTAATAAGAGTAAGAAATCTATATGTCTTAAGAACTGTAGAAAGTGGGAATATCTTGGTCAAATACGGTTTCTTCCTCCATTGCACAGGTTCATAAAAGACCGTGTATCGTTTGATGGGAATAGAGAGTATGAACCATCACCACAAATATTGTCTGGGGTTCAAATTTGTGCACAACTTGATCAAGAAAACATCCGTACAGTGTATGATTTTCAAGATTTATTGGCTCTTGCATTGCCTTCTATTCCTACTGCAAATAGACAGTGCAATCATAATTGGAAGAAACAAAGTATTTTTTTTGAATTGCGTTATTGGAAATATAATATTTTAAGACATAATTTGGATGTGATTCACACTGAAAATAATGTATGTGATAATATACTATGCACCATTTTAGGCATCAAGGGGAAATCAAAGGATAGTGCTAATGCTCGACGTGATTTTCAAGAAATGGGATTGAGAAAACCTTTACATTTACAACCGGGTGAAGGAAATCGTGCATACATGCCTGCTGCATAGTACACAATGAGTAAAAAAGAGAAACAAACATTTCTATCAATTTTGAAGACTGTTAAGGTGCCAGATGGTTATTGCTCTAATATTTCCAAGCGTGTGAATATGACGAGCATGACATTACAGGGGTTGAAAAGTCACGATAATCATATTCTGCTTCAACAGTTAATTTATATAGAAATTTGTGATTTCTTACCTACCCAGGTTGTTGAGCCATTAATTGAAGTTTCTAATTTTTTCGGATAGCTCTATTCAAGGAATCATCACATGAGTGATTTGGAAAAGCTGTAGGATAAGATTGTACTTGCACTATGTCACCTAGAAAAACTATTTCCACCGTCTTTTTTTGATGTCATGGTTCCCTTGACCATTCATTTAACTGGTGAAGTCACTGCTAGCGGTCCCGTACAATTCAGGTGGATGTATCCAATAGAGCGATACTTAAATACATTGAAACGATATGTGCGCAACAAATCTCATCCAGAAGCCTCAATTTCCAAGGGATATTTAATGGATGAGTTTACTAATTTTTGTGCTTCATAAACTGATGAGGTTGAAACAAATATAGATAAACCCTCCCAGAATGACGAGGGTCCAATTGGAGAAGGAATAACGTTTGATATGAGGAATGATGAGTGGGTTCAAGCTCATCGATATGTGTTGTTCAACACTCCATCAGTTTTTCCATTGATACAGTAAGTTTCATAGTTGATGTGTATTTTGTTTCTATATTTATTTTATTGCTTACCTTATATTGTGTTGTGATTTAGGATGCATATCGTTGAGTTGAATAGTGAAAGGCCCCATGCAACTGACTATCAAATCCAAAAACATCATTTCAACACATTTCATGAGTGGTTCAAGACTCATGTACGTATAATTGATTTAATATTTTTATAGTGCAACTTAGTTGTATTTTCATAATACTTTATCCATTAAACTATATATGTGAAATTTGCAGATTAAAAAGTTACGTAATTTAACCCATCCTGTGAGTGAAGAACTCAACCAACTAGATGATGGTCCATTTATTACAGCATGGTGCTACAAGTCTTTGGATGCTATCGGATTCCGATTTTGTATTAGCGATGTTGACATGAACCGAGCCACACAAAATAGTGGTGTTGGTTGTTCTTTTGTTGATGCGGGTTATTATTATGGATTACTGAGAGATATTATTGAGGTTGTTTATGGTCATGGTTTAAAACACATATTGTTAAGGTGTGATTGGGTCGATCCGGTTCGTGGAAAAAAAGTTGATAACTTGCAATTTACATTAGTAAACTTTAAAAATATGCTATATAAAGATGACCGAGTAAGCAATGAGCCCTTCATACTGACATCGCAGGCAGAACAAGTTTACTTCGTCAGAATTGATTCTGATTGGAAAGTTGTGGTGAAAATGTCTAGAAGAGGGGTTTTTCTGATTGACAAGAAGAACCTGGTGTTGTCGCGTTTCCTAATCAAACACTTGACCAAACAATAGTAGCTGTACAAGATGAAGATATTCCATGGGCCAGAGAGATAGTTGAAGGAGATACGATAGACTTTCATGATTAGTGAAAATTGTAATTATATCCCCAGTTATTGTTTGTAAAAATATTTATAAGTTGTATATGTATAAAAATTGCTTGATTTAACTATAATTTCTTTTAATGTAGTCATGTCACAGGGTGGTCATAGTGGTTCACCTGATGTTGTCGGTATGTATGTTTTCAATTTTTTAAATTAATTGATTGTAATGTTCTGTGTATATTTACCTAACTGTTTCTAATCATTAATTTATATTGTAATTGAATTATGAATTTATGTTTATCAAAATCTAGCGCGTCTTCCAGCAGAAGCAGGGGTCCTAGTGGACATTGCAGTGATATTGGTGATCCAGATGAGGATGAACCCCATGCATGAGGTAATTTCATTTCTGTTGATGAATTATCTAGTATTTGTGGATGACATCTTTGTGCACTCCAAAACTGACTTGATCATACCCATATCTTGACATCAACCAGATTACACTTATTGAGCATCAAATATATGCCAAAATATATATATGTCACTTTTGTATTGATTAGGTATAGTTATTGGGTCAAATAATCTTAGAGGAAGGTGTTTCAGTGGATGGAGAGAAAGTTCAGGCAGTTGTTTCTTGGGAGAAACCCAAGAACTCTTTTGATATCTTTAGCTTTCTAGGGTTCCTAGGATTCAATTTAATTATTATTCTTGACATGTACGAGGATATGACATGTCAATCAGATGTGCGGTTTGAGCACAACAGCTTAATATGCACTTTTTAAGTGTTGGGCGTGCTTCCGAAACGCGCGTGGCGTGGTCCAAACCGGCCGAACGACGTCAGATTGGTCTGAAATCAGATGACAACAACGGGTGAGTGAATTGTGAAGTGTTCAGGTAGACGAAACGCCAATCGGAGGTGCAGTGTGCCCGCGCTGACCGAGAACGCAATTCTGGTGCCATAAACGGCCAAAACGGGCCTTAAACTGTCAAATTCTGAGCGTACGACATCGGATTGACCTGAAATCATAGGGGGGAACACTGTAGTTATTATTCTTGACGTGTAAAATAAGATGTCATGTCAATCGGACGTGCGGTTTCCGTGCAACGACTCAATATGCGCTTCTTAAGTGTTGGGTGCACTTCCAAAACGCGCGTGGGGTGGTCCAAACCAGCCGAACGACGTCGGATTGGCCTGAAATCGGACGACAACAACGGGTGAGTGAATTGTGAAGTGGTCGGGAAAACGACACGCCAAACGGAGGTGTCGTGTTCTCGCGTTGACCGAGAACACACTTCTGGTGCCACAAACGGCCAAAACGGGCCTCAAACTGTCAAATTCAGAGCGCACGACATCGGATTGACCTGAAATCATAGGGGAACACTGTAATTATTATTATTGATGTGTACGAGAAGATGAAACGTCAATCGGACGTGCGGTTTGCACACAATAGTTTAATATGCGCTTTTTAAGTGTTGGACGCGCTTCCGAAAGGCGCGTGGGGTGGTCCAAACCGGCCGAACGACGTCGGATTGGCCTGAAATTGGACGAAAACAACGGTTGAGTGAATTGTGAAGTGTTCAAGAAGATGGAACACCAATTGGAGGTGTCGTGTGCCCGTGCTGACCGAGAACGCAATTCTCGTGCCATAAACAGCCAAAACGGACCTAAAACTTTCAAATTCAGAGCTTACGATATCGGATTGACCTGAAATCGGATGAAAACAACGGGTGAGAGAATTGTGAATTGTTCGGGCAGACGGCACGCCAATCGGAGGTGCCGTGTGCCCGCGGTGACTGAGAACACAATTCTGGTGCCATAAACGGCCAAAACAAACCTCAAACTGTCAAATTCAAAGCGTACGACATCATATTGACCTGAAATCACATAGGAAACACTATAATTTTTATTCTTGACGTGTATGAGGAGACGTCACGTCAATCGGACGTGCGGTTTGCATGCAACGACTCAATATGCGCTTTTTAAGTGTTGGGCGTGCTTTCAAAAGGCGTGTGGGGTGGTCCAAACCGGCCGAACGACGTCGGATTGGCCTGAAATTGGATGACAACAACGGGTGAGTGAATTGTGAAGTCGTCGGGTAGACGGCATGCCAATCGGAGGTTCCGTGTGCCCGTGCTGACCGAGAACGCAATTCTGGTGCCATAAACGGCCAAAACGGGCCTCAAACTGTCAAATTCAAAGCGTACGACATCGGTTGACCTGAAATCAAAGGGGTAACACTATAGTTATTATTATTGAAAAGTACGAGGAGATGAAACGTCAATCGGATGTGCGGTTTGCGTGCAACGACTCAATATGCGCTTCTTAAGTGTTGGGCGTGCTTCTGAAACGCGCGTGGGGTGGTCCAAACCGGCCGAACGATGTCAGATTGGCCTAAAATCGGACGACAACAATGGGTGAGTGAATTGTGAAGTGTTCAGGTAGACAACAAACCAATCGGAGGTGCCGTGTGCCCACGCTGACCGAGAACGCACTTCTGGTGCCATAAACGGCCAAAACGGGCCTCAAACTGTCAAATTCAGAGCGTACGACATCGGATTGACCTCAAATCATAGGGGGACACTGTAATTATTATTCTTCACATGTATGAGAAGACTTAACGTCAATCAGACATGTGGTTTTCATGCAACGGCTCAATATGCACTTTTTAAGTGTTGGATGCGCTTCCGAAAGGCACGTAGGGTGGTCCAAACTAGACAAACGACGTCGGATTGACCTGAAATCGGACGAAAAAAATGTGTGAGTGAATTTTGAAGTTTTCGGGCAGAAGACATGCCAATCAGAGGTGCTGTGTGCCCGCGCTGACCGGTAACGCAATTCTCATGCCATAAACGGCCAAAACGGACCTCAAACTATCAAATTCAGAGCGTACGACATCGGATTGACCTGAAATCATAGAGGGAACACTGTATTTATTATTCTTGACGTGTAATAGGAGACGACATGTCAATCGGACGTCCAGTTTTCACGCAACAGCACATTATGCACTTTTTAGGTGTTGGGCGCACTTCCGAAACGCGCGTGGGGTGGTTCAAACCAGCTGAACGATGTCGGATTGGCCTGAAATCAGACGAAAAAAATGGGTGAGTGAATTGTGAAGTGGCCAGGCAGACGGCACGCCAATCAGAGGTGTCGTGTGCTCGCGGTGACCGAGAACGCAATTCTGGTGCCATAAACGGCCAAAACGGATCTCAAACTGTCAAATTTAGAGTTTACGACATTGGATTGACCTGAAATCATTGGGTAACACTGTAATTATTATTCTTGACATGTACAAGGAGACGGAACATCAATCGGACATGCGGTTTGCGTGCAACGGCTCAATATGCACTTTTTAAGTGTTGGGCGCGCTTCTGAAACGCGCGTGGGGTGGTCCAAACCGGCCGAATGAAGTTGGATTGGCCTAAAATCGGACGAAAACAGCGGGTGAGTGAATTGTGAAGTGTCCGAGCAGACGACATGCCAATTGGTGGTGCCATGTGCCCGCGCTGACCGAGAACGCACTTCTGGTGCCATAAACGGCCAAAACGGGCCTCAAACTGTCAAATTCTGAGCATACGACATCAGATTGACCTGAAATCATAGGGGAACACTGTAATTTTTATTCTTGACGTGTACGAGGATACGTCACATTAATCGGACGTGCGGTTTGCACGCAACGGCTCAATATGCGCTTTTTAAGTGTTGGACGCGCTTCCAAAAGTCGTGTGGGATGGTAAAAACTGGCCGAATGACGTCGAATTGGCCTGAAATCGGACGAAAACAATGGGTGAGTGAATTGTAAAGTGGTCGGGTAGACAACATGCCGATCGGAGGTGCCGTGTGCCCGCGGTGACCGAGAAGGCACTTCTGGTGCCATAAACGGCCAAAACGGGCCTCAAACTGTCAAATTCAGAGCGTACGACATTGGATTGACCTGAAATCATAGGGTTAACACTTTCGTTATTATTCTTGACGTGTATGAGGAGACAGAATGTCAATCGGACGTGCGGTTTGCGCGCAACGGCTCAATATGCGCTTTTTAAGTGTTGGGGGCGCTTCCGAAACGCGCGTGGGGTGGTCCAAACCGGCCGAAGGATGTCGGATTGGCCTGAAATCGGATGAAAACAATGGGTGAGTGAATTGTGAAGTGTTTGGGTAGATGGCATGCCAATTGGAGGTGCCATGTGCCCGCGCTGACTGAGAACGCAATTCTGGTGCCATAAACGGCCAAAACGGGCCTCAAACTGTCAAATTCCGAGCGTACGACATCGGATTGACCTGGAATCACAGGGGGAACACTGTAATTATTATTCTTGATGTTTAATAGTATAATACACATCAATCAAACGTGCGGTTTGCGCGCAATGGCTCAATATGCGCTTTTTAAGTGTTGGGCGCGCTTCCGAAACGCGCGTGGGGTGGTCCAAACCGGCCGAACGACGTCAGATTGGCCTGAAATCGGACAACAACAATGGGTGAGTGAATTGTGAAGTGTTAGGGCAGATGGCACACAAATTGGAGGTGCCGTGTGCCCGCACTGATCAAGAACGCACTTCTGGTGCCATAAACGGCCAAAACGGGCCTCAAACTGTCAAATTCAGAGCGTACGACATTGGATTGACCTTAAATCATAGGGGAACACTGTAATTATTATTCTTGACGTGTAAGAGGAGACGGAACATCAATCAGACGCGTGGTTTTCACGCAACGTCTCAATATGCGCTTTTTAAGTGTTGGACGCGCTTCCGAAAGGCGCGTGGGGTGGTCCAAACCGGCCGAATGACGTCGGATTGGCCTGAAATAGGACGACAACAATGGGTGAGTGAATTGTGAAGTGGTCGGGTAGACGGCACGCCAATCGAAGGTGCCATGTGCCCGCGCTGACCGAGAACGCAATTCTGGTGCCATAAACGGCCAAAACGGACCTCAAACTGTCAAATTCAGAGCTTATGACATCGTATTGACCTGAAATCAAAGGGGGAACACTGTAGTTATTATTCTTGATGTGTACGAGGAGACTACACGTCAATTGGACGTGCGGTTTGCGCGCAATGGCTCAATATGCGCTTTTTAATTGTTGGGTGCGCTTCCAAAACGCGCGTGGGGTGGTCCAAACCGGCCTAACGACGTTTGATTGGCCTGAAATCGGATGACAACAACGGGTGAGTGAATTTTGAAGTGGTTGGGCAGACGGAACGCCAATCGGAGGTGCCGTGTGCCCATGCTGACCGAGAACGCAATTCTGGTGCCATTAACGGCCAAAACGGACCTCAAATTGTCAAATTCAGAGCGTACGACATCGGATTGACTTGACATCAGAGGGGGAACACTGCAGTTATTATTATTGACGTGTACGAGGAGATAGCACATCAATCGGACGTGCGGTTTGTGCGCAAAGACTCAATATGCGCTTTTTAAGTGTTGGGCGTGCTTCTGAAACGCGCGTGGGGTGGTCCAAACCTGCCGAACGACGCCGGATTGGCCTGAAATCAGAAGAAAACAACGGGTGAGTGAATTTTGAAGTGGTTGGGAAGACGGAACGCCAATAGGAGGTGCCGTGTGCCCGCGCTGACCGAGAACGCACTTCTGGTGCCATAAACGGCCAAAACGGGCCTCAAACTGTCAAATTCAAAGCGTACGACATCGGATTGACCTGAAATCATAGGAGAACACTGTAATTATTATTCATGACGTGTAAGAGGAGACGACATGTCAATCGGACGTGCGGTTTTCCTGCAATGGCCCAATATGCGCTTTTTAAGTGCTGGATGCGCTTCTAAAAGGCGTGCGGGGTGGTCCAAACCTGCCGAACGACTTCAGATTGGCCTAAAATCAGACAACAACAACGGGTGAGTTAATTGTGAAGTGGTCGAGTAGAAGGAATTCCAATTGGAGGTACCGTGTGCCCGCAGTGACCGAGAACACACTTCTGGTGCCATAAACGGCCAAAAGGGGCCTCAAACTGTCAAATTCAGAGCGTACGACACCGGATTGACCCAAAATCAGAGGGGAAACACTATAATTAAAATCATAGAATTAACGATTTTATATTTTTAAAATGATAATCAAAATTATGAATATATTTTGAAAATCATATACTTTCGATCTGTTATAGTAAGTTTGAATTGAAATATGTTAATTTGCTTCAATTATTTGTTTATAGGTTTTATTTGGTACTAATTTTATTATTAAATTTTGATATGTAGTTATATTTTATGAGGGTTGCGGAGCATGGAAGATGACTATGATATTTATGTGGTATTCATAGTATTTTTTATATATTTTTTTTTTTAAAAATTAAAAGCTATAGCGGCCGCCATTTGGCGGCTGCTATAGGCATGACCAACAGCGGCCGCCAAACGGAGGCCGCTGTTGGTAATCCCTACAGCGGCTGCCAAATGGCGGCCGCTGTTGGTCATACCTGCTGGCCTTCAGCGTCCGCCAAATGGCGGTCACTGATAGCAACAGCGACGGACCAAAAGTGGCCGCCATTTTGCGGACGCTAGGCGGCCGCTATAGACCTTTAGCGATGGCTTTTAGAGGCCGCTAAAGGTCATATTTGTACTAGTTCTACCAAAAAATAATTATACCTCTGATAAATATATGAATCTAAAATATAAATGATACCAATTATATGAATCAATATTATAATCTGTTATGATTTATTGGTGGAATAGTGTGTTAGATATATCATTAATTGCAGTTTCAACTTCAACAGCTTTAACTTTAACAGCTTCTTTTATGTTCTGATTAGGATACCCGTAAACTTCTTTTAGTGAAGATTTATTTCTCATGGATTATTTGACTTACTAAAAACCATCATCATCGTCATCTTGTGTTCTAATCAACCTTATGATCCTTTCAAGAAAACTTCATCCGATGTTCTCACACTGATGAATTGAGACCAGTAATCTTCAGCATCACAAACTTTTTTCTTATCAAATCTTCATATTGAATAATGACTTCCTTATGATTTTGAATACATTTAATATCAGTTGTAGTGTCATCTGACTTAAATTAGGATTTATTTGTGAATTCCCTTCCTTTCTAGCATACATAATTCTTTCCAACATTTAATATGATTAGAAACACTCCCCCATTCTTATATAAATCTTATATCACTTGTTTTTAAAACACTTATTATTTATGAGAACTCCAAGATAAAAAAATAATCATTATATTTACATAAAATTCATGTAGAATCCAATTATATTCTTTATTATTATCATATCTTCATTCTAGAACCAAGGTGAGTCTGATGATCCTTTTCTTCCAGAAAGCATTTTCCTAATCTGGTAGAATTTCTTAAGAATTTTGAGTCTAAAATCCTGAATACGATGGTCAATTTGGTCACCAAGAAATAAAAATTTTAGGGGATTATTTTATTTTTAAAACCAAATAAAATTATCTTAAAAAAAATCATTCAACATCTAAAAGCAACTTTCAACCAACTTGGTCCCAACAAATAGTTGTAGCATAGGTGGATCGAATTGGTTCGACCAAAACCAATTAGTGACCTTTGCACCACTTTGAAGCCTAAGCTATAGAACTATCCCAATCTAAAAAAAGGTTTTTACTCTGTCAACAACCCTAAAATTTTCCTCAATCCTTTCTTAGTTATCTAAATGAAATCCAAATTTCCTAGTTTTAGAAAAACCCAATATTGATGAGTGAACATGATGAATCCTTTATAAGGGTTTTGTTTGTTTTATTTCTTGCCTAGCAGTGATCTGTGTGTGTTTGACCCTGCATTTCAGTTTTACTACTCCATATTAGTAAGTATAATTTTGGACTATAAATTTATAATATGATCAATATCTTCACAAATTCAACGACATGTGTGGGATCATCAAATTTTGGCACCATTACTGGATATTGAACCTGAGTTACCCATGTGTTACGTAGGAATACTCAAAATTATACTAAAATGACCCTAATACCCAGTGGGAGTATCTTGTGGAGAAGGAACACTAGGTTAAGGACCCCATCATTCCACCCCCACCCAATGTGCCCTTCATATATCCAAATACCATACACACAACCACTGTATGTATCAATACCTCACCTCCTCCTTCCTCGAACAAGATAGCTACTAGAGCCATGGAACCCACTATTGTGGTCTATCTGAAATCCCTTTCCTCCATTGATGATATCGATAAGGTCGTATTGATACATGCACCCACTTTTCAGGAGGGGATGACTAGTGTGAATCTTAATGACTTTGAGTTTTCTACATAGATATGTCTTGATAACCTCCCCTTTTATACTCTGTTTGGATTTCGTTATTTTAATTCATGATTTTAATTTTCCCTTTTGTATCTTTGATTATATATTTTGATGAGATACACTTTTTGGCTTCACTACATACTGGATTATTTTCATTTCACTATTGCGTTACTTTAGCGATGTCTAGATTTTTTGCCTCCTCTATGGTTATGGAATTACCTATCCCACCACCATCAAGCCTCATAATTTTCATATTACAGAATTTAAATGGTATTGAGTGAAAGCGTGAGGAAATATCACTTGATATTCATGCTCAGTTGGGCCCTCCTTCATGATGTTCTCAAATTATCTTTATACAACCTGAGATTCATGCTCAGTACACTCTGAAGGTGGTCAATCACAAAAAGTGTCCCTACGAGCTCAATGAAATAACCCCAAGTTCCTACCTAATGTAGAAGACCTATGAGTTGATATATAACACTACATGATTCCTTTTTCCATTCATTTGGATGAAAATTTTATCATTAGTTCTTTCTGAGAGTCTACCCATATTTATTTTATTTTATTTATTTTCAGTCACATTCTTATGATATTTGTTTTTCTTTTTATTGCATTCTTGTTCATAGGTTATCCATGAACCTTACTTTACTCCATTTTTAAATGTATCTAAGTTTATTTTTCTGTATTTTGAATGTATGAACCTGCTCATATTATTACTTCAATATTGTTTAAACCTTTTAGACTAATGTTTTATCTAGTTCATGTTTTTTCTTTCTAATAATTTATGATGGTATCCAAATTTCAAATCACCATCCGCTAATTTTTACCCAGGGAATGACATTCATTATAGGGATCTCTCAATTCAGTAATTTCAATTCAAAATTCAATTTAATTTTTGTCTATGATTTTATTGATATATCTCCCATTATGAATTCTAGAACAATGAAAAAACTGTAGCATTTTAAATGTGGGGGAGTCTATCTCGAGCTTTACTATCGATACACTTGGATTTTTTCTTGTTTTCTATAGTCCTGGAGAATTTTTTTTATTGAAATAATTCTTTGAACCTGAGAAATCAAGACACCCTTTTAAATTAAAGTCAAATTATGGTTGGAGGTTGTTGAAACCCATTTTTACTATTGTTTAGATTTTTTATCATGATTTCTGATTTAGTAATTTAATTAATATTTAAGATTATTATAATTGATTTTGAATGAATTATTACTAGGTAATATGCCTTAAGTTATTAATAGTTATTTTAAGATACTTCTATTCTTGTGAGGATTCTTTACTTACAATGTCATTTTATTTTCTAATCATTTTTATTGAGAGATAATTTGGATATATAAAACTATCAGAACTTGATTTGAGATCTTATTGAGGCTATGAATAAATAAATACATTGTTAAAATTATTGAGGAAACATTTTTTGAGACACTTCTTTCTAAAACCCAATTGTATATCATTTTTTATTTAGCCCTTATTATCCATGAATAACCTTGTTAGGATGGAGCCGTTTCAAGACAATTATCCCTTCCTACAATGATCTTGTTATGATGTATCATTATCCTTGGAATAAGTGTGGGGGAATTTTCACAAATTATGGACATGTAATTTTATCATTGAGTTGGAATATGATGAAACTTTCACTAGAATAATATTATTTTAATCATGATTACTTTTGGAAATTTCTTCACTAACAATGTTCCTTTAAAAAAATATAGAAAGAAAAAGAAACATGTTTTGGGTTGTGTATTAGAAAGGTAAAAAATCACCATTACTAGACCAGTGAATACTATGTTAGATCATATGTGGTCTGAGTATTGATGTGAGACCTATCCTGGACATTATTTTCAAAAAATAAATAAAAAGAAAAAGAATGGAAGTGGTAAATTTTTGATATTAGCTTGATATACTTACACACCCACCATGAGATATTGGAGCATGGAAACATTTTGTTTAGGAGGAGCTACTTAATTCCACTATTCAATATTATCATGCATTATATTTTATATTTTACTCTATTTTTGAGCTTGTTTTTTATTTTCTACCAAACTTTCCACAGCCTTAGAGACATATGAACCCTATTTTTGATGACCTCTTTGTATTTGTATTTGAGAAGTGGAGATGTTATAACCAATGAATGATTATGGTTGGTAACATATATTTATGGTATGAGAATAACTTTGGTTATATTTTACCTTGAGTGGGGAGAGAAAAATTATTGGGAGTTAAATTAAAAAATGTGTATAACATTTACAAAATAATTATGAAATTGTAATTAAATGAAGAATGAATCTGGATAAATAACTGAACTATGAGGCATAAATGATTTTATATCCAAAATAGATTCTGGAGGACTGATTTTTCTTGCTTACCCTTAGTTTTATTTTCCTTGTTGTAATACATGTTTCTACTTTTAAAAATTGTTTCTTTTAGAATCTCTATTGAGATGTTTTTTCTTGAGGATAATCATTTGTTCAAGTGTTTGGGAATTTATAAGCTAAAATTATATATAAATGTTGGAAAAATTTATTTTAGTTTTATTCATGTTTTATTTGATAATGCACTGGGTTTTTTTGTCGAGTAGGAATTAGGAATTCTGGAATCAAAAGAAGAAATGAAAAAAAATGGAAAAAACAGGCTTTACACGTCGTGTACATAATACACGACCTATAGTAATCATTGAAATCATAACTTTTGGACACATACCAACCCATGAGGACAATAAATTATGTAAATCTATTGCAGATCATGTATATGCATTACCCATCATGAGAATTTCAAGTTCAAAATCTTGCTAAAAGTGTATCAAGCACAAATCGTGTAGAGGTTACAAGATGTGAAATGTTAGAAGTTCTACCCAGTCAATGATATGATCCAATTTTTCTGATGAAATTGAAGATCTCAAAAACACAATGTAAATAATGATTACACGACATGCAGATGTTGGGATAGAAGCCACTTAAACTAGTCCATGATGTGAATTCTGTACACATCATGTACTTCTTGAGCCTATCAATATTCTGGTGCTAGCCACAAGCACATAGAGGTGGATATTTTCACTTTCTCTCATCATTTTATCCCATTTTCACTTTTTTTATTAAAAAATTTAAATACATTCCTTGAATTGTTTTATTAAATCATTTTTTGTTATCATTCTATGTCTGTTCTTTGATTATTGTGAATATGTTTCTCTTTTTGACATCCGTTTCAACCTCGATCACTGTTATTCTCCAACACCTGCATCATTATTCATTGTTTCTTTGTGTGCAGCGAGTATTTTATTGGATTTACATTGCTTCCAAATATTTATCTTGAATATATTTCTTATTTTAATCCTGAATTTATGATTTCTCAATTATCTTATTATTATGCATAGCATATTTAGTATTTATCTACTTTTGATCAACACCTCCATGTGTGACTAATCCATTTAGGGTTAGTGGTTGAGAGTAGGGGTGTTTCTAAGCCTAATGGATTTATTAATTTAACCTTGTAAACTCTGTGGAAATTAATTAGTTTAATAAAAACTGCTCATCATATTCTTTTACAAAACCTTTACCATGGGAAGTGAAATTGAAAGTACCTAACCTAATTGGAGTTGAGTAGAACTATGACCATCCGCCTATGATTCTTTATGCATTGATTCTTAGAATAATGTACCTAGTTTATTAGATATACCCCGACCATGGTATGCATAGGTAGATCCAATTAGTTTGACTAAAACCAATTAGAGACCTTTTCATTGTTTCCCAGCCTAAGATGTAGGACTTTCCAAAGATAAACCTTGGATTATATTCTATCAGAAGCCCTAAAATTGAACCTAATTCCTTATTAGTTATCCTAATTAAACCTGAACTATATATTTTTAGAAAAACCCAATCTTGAAGAGTGAATGTGATGAATCTTGTATATGGTTTATGTTCGAATCGTTTCTTTTCTACTAGTGATATCAGTGGGTTTGACCTCACACTACTAATTTACTAAATCATGGTTGCAAATGTATTTTGACATTGTAAATTTCTAATTTGATCAATGCCCGAATGAATTCAACGACGCGTGTGGGAAGATAAATTGGTTTCAATGATTTACTAACTAGGATTTAGTATACATCTTTCACATCTGTATGAGAATTTTCATGGAGGATAATATAAAGTATAGAAGTATGCTCACCCCTTGTAAATATAAATAGTTATTTTAGTATTTAAGGAGTTGGTTGTTGATAAATTTGAGTGTTACTAGCTCAAGGACTCTTCTAGAATCATTAGAGTTTATGGTCACTTCCTAGGATTTGTTTTGTTACAATTTTTTTTCTTTTTTCATGACATTACATTCATGTATTTGGAAGATTTAATTATCTATGTGATGGTGTTGATTAGTGGACCTCATCTTATCCACTATCCTTACATTTATATAAAGAGACAAATTCCTCCCATTTGTATAAAATCTATATCCTCAGTGATATCCACCAAAACATGTCCAATTGGAGGTGGAAATTGGAGATCACTCCCTCTCTTCAATTTTGTCTGAGGGGTACTAGTAGAAGGGAACATGATAGAGTGGTATCATATCTTATGGCTGGATGATAGGATGGAGTTTGGAGGTAGGAACTGGTGATGATTGCATGGGTTAATTGAGAAATAGTATCATTTGGAATTGGTACATTATCTAAACAAGGGAGACTAGATAAAACATACGATTTTACACCCCCTTTTGATCTGATGTAAGGAAATTCATGTTTACTAAAAATATTAACCAAAGTAAATATGTTTGATGGGTAGAGACCTTCGTAATTTTCATGCATCATGATTGTATTTTCCAATTTATGAATCAGGGTAGACAATGAGAATTGGGTTCAACAAATAGAATTTATTAACCATAAATATTCCATATTACACATTTAGGAGTCCCCAAACATTTAATACTTTCCAGTATGGATCTGGGTATATTTACTCCTCAGGTTCTTCCCAAATATGTTTGGAAAGTTTTTCCAATAGATCACCATAGAGTTAAGAGTGGTAATCAAATTTCGTAGAGGAGGGCACTGCAAGAGTTTCATCCCCAGGTTATAGAGAAGTATAAAGGATCTGTTTTGGACCAGGTGACCATTTATTGGTTTGATGTGGTGGTGATTTTATTTAGTTTGATCTATGCTTAGAAGGTGCACTGTGTTTAATTAGTTGTGACAATTCAACATGGGGTTTCTCAAAAAATGGCGGTTCTTGTTATTTAGGGATCACAATGATTTAACTATTATGTTAGATAATTTTGGTAATTAGTTTGAGGTTTTGTATCTTTATTTGACTATAAATGTGGCTTGTCAGAAGAATATACTTACTCTTCATTAGGGGAGTTACATCATATGGGAGTTCAATATCCTGTATAAGAATCGCCTATGTTTTTCATAGGATCTTGTTCCACGTTAGGAGTATAAGGATTGGAATTCATGGAGTCTTTGTATCTTGGGATACCATTCTTGGTCACCCCTCTCATGTTATCAATGTAATTTGAGGTGTCAACGAGGGTTTATTATGTTGAGAGGTTTTTAGATAAGACCATATCTTAATAAAAGTGGATTATCTATCACTCTCTGTGGATCATAATTGTGGATAAAAGTTCTTGGTTTCCTAGATAATATAAGTTTTAGACACCATGGTGTCGGTTCCGTGCTTCTTCATTTCATTTCACTGGGTTTAGAATCTCTTAGAACAATTCAAATGGAAGAGGTGTGGTTTGTTATGAATTTTTAGGTTATGGCCATAAAAAAATGAGTGAAAAACCTTCCTTGATAGTTAGTGTGGAGATGTATGCCCACCTCAGGGCCAACTGTTGTAGTAGCATCCTCCAGAAAAATAATAATTATATGGGGATAAAATTTTAGAATAGGAGAGAGGGGATAAGGTATGTAGAGGATAACCCCATGATTCCCTCATCCTATGGGGTTTCAAGTAGAGAAAAACCATAGAGGTGTTCATTGTGACAACCCCAAACTGGATATCCTCTCAAACTAGTACTCAACCCGAATTTCCACATACTCAAAGGGCGTTCTCAATCCCCAGGGGATGGCAATTAGCCCTCATGAAAAAAATAGAGGAAACAATTTTGACCAACCTAAACAGAAAACATGACATATATACACATGAATATAATGAAATAATGATATAAAACATGAATATATATATTTCATAACATAGAGAGATTAATGAAAGTGACAGAAAAACAGGTAGAAAAGAAATATCTATTTGAAAAGTATAACATGAAATGTTGATAAAAAAAAGCTACTCCAACAATCTTCACATGATATAATGGGAAAACCCACACCATCCAAACATCTAGCTTCACAAACCCAGCTAACATAAAACCTTGCCGCCTCACTGTGGTGCCTTGATATTCCCTAGATCAAAATACATAACCTAGTCCACACATCACCAAAGGGGTATATAGGTCATGAGATAATATGATCATTAGGGACCTACCCAAGTGTTCCATAACAAGTTTTTGAATAATAATCCAAGAAAGATAAACTTTAAATAAAACAAGGCATGATAACTGTTTAATAGTTTTTATATAAAAAATTGGAAAAAAAATTCATTTTCCATTTTATAATATTTTCCAATAAAAAAGGTAAATCAATTTCAAAGAATTTCATATCCATATATTATAATAGATATATCATATCAAAGATAAGCATGCATCACATATCATATCAAATCCATGGTAGTACAATAAAAATTGTACAAACTAAAATCATCCCAAATTGGACAAGAAGCATAGGAAACAACATGCCAATGATCACACTAGGTCAACATAGATAGCCTGAATGGCATGAAGGCCTTCTTTTTTATTGAGTTTTTTGATAACCCCCCTTTTAAGGGATGAGGGGGAAACCTTACAAGGCCTGTATGCTTATGAGATTAAATGATCTGTAGGTCTTAGGAATTATACAGACTATACTTGGAACTGATCCTCCCCAGCTTCTTCGTCGTGATATTAGCTCTCCAACTTCGCATGGCTTGTTCGGCTAGGATTCCCATGAAAGAACAAGATGGTCCCGATGGCAAGTCCATACCCTCTCATTATGAAAAATCCTCTTAGCTTCTGCTATGGTGAACACACTTTCTCTGAATCCCCATCTGGAGTCTACTCATTAAACAATTCGTGTGGTCATTATAGCACAATTCAGGTTGCTCAAAGGCCTTGAGGTGACCCAAAGGCCTTAAGGTGGTCTGAAGGCCTTGAGGTGTCTTGTAGGCCTTACTGGTCTAAAGGCCATGGGTGGCCCGACAACCTTAAAGTACCCAAGGCCCAAACCGGTGGCCCAATATCCTGAACAGATGAATAGTTCCGGCTACTACAGTACTGAACAATACCTGCTATAGTACCTACTATAGTGCCTACTACAGTGCTACTACAATACCGAAAATTATGTCTCTACCCGGTTTTGAACTTAGTTATCTTGGATTCACTTTCCGAGCCCACACCAACTGGGCTGAGGCTCTTTTTCTCAACCTAGATAAGAAACTCATACCTAACATAGAAAATTGTGCACACATCAAACCTCTATATATATACATTGAGTCTAGAGAAAAGTGGAACACCCTATAAAGTGAACCATTCAACAGGTCTAATAAGTCCCTAGAGAAACATACTTAGGGAGTAGAGAAAATTCCCATGAGAAAACCCCCATGTTCTAAAAATATTATCTATAGTTTACCAAAAGTCCCAAAATAAGGAATCTTGAAGGAAAACATCCTCTAATACCAATATATGAAGAACCTGACCCGAATAGCCTCTCAAACTTCTACCAGAACCAAATTTCCACATACATGAAGGGTGTTCCCTAGCCCCACAGTTTGGTGTCTAGCACCCGAGCAAATAACAACAAACAAAGAGAATGACTTTACCAACCTGAAGCATAAACCATGACATATATACACATGTATAAAGATAAAAAACCATAGATAACATGAATATATATATATATATATATACATTTCAAAACATAAATATAAAAATGGAAGTGATACAATAGAATAGGTAGTAAATAAATCTCAAAGAGACAAGTCCAACTACAAAGGTTGAAAAAAAAACAGGTACTGTAATAGTATCCATATCATATCATGGGAAAACCCACACCATATTACCATCCAGCTACCCAAACCCTGATGATAGAATTCCTTTCCACCCCACGGTAGCCCCTTGAATTTTCTTACATTGAAATATATAACCAGTTCTATGAACCGTTGAAGGGGTATACAAGGTGTGAGCTAATAGGATCAGTAGGGTCCCACCAAGGTGTTCCATATCAAGTCTCTAAAAAATAATCCAAACATGTTCAACTTTAAAGAAAATAAGGAATGATAACAATTTACCATTTTGTATACCAAAATCAAAAAAAAATTTAATTTATCCCTTTTTTACATTAAAAAAAAGTAAATCAATTTCAAAGCATTTCATATTCGTATGTCAAAATGGATATATCATATAAAATTGAAGCATGAGTCACATATTATATTAAATCCATGATAGTATAATAAAAATAGTACAAACAAAAATCATCCCAAATTATCCAAGAAGCATAGGAAAAAATAAGCTAAGGATCACACTTGGTTATGATAGCTAGAAAAATCATAAATAACATACTCAATCACATGAACATTAAGCATCTAAACATATTCATCGAGTATAGAGAGGAGAAAATGACCCAAGAAAGTGAACCTAAAAATAATTCTAACAAGTCCCTAGAACAATAGGCCTATGGAGAAGAGGAAATCCCCTTGGGAAAACCCCCTAATAGTGGAGGATAAATGTTACTATACCTTCAAATAAGTGTCCAAGGCTTCCCAGTTTCTCTATTATTCGTACCATTTCATCAATTTTTTTACCATATCATGATTTGAAAAATATTTCATAAAAAAATTTCATAATGATTTGAAAAACCCTTTTAATTTACCAAAACCACGCAAAAAACCATCATTTAAAAAAACCTAGTTCATCACACATAAAAAAATCAATAATATCATTCAATTTAATTTAATAATTTTATTATTAAAAAAGAAGAAATGTAGTTCACCAAAAGAGGATAAAGATGGAACCCCCTACCCTAAAACTTGGGTTGCACAATCCTACAATAGAATCCACCTAATAGGGAAGAAACAAACAACGAAAACAAAGTCCCTAGAATCAATCTACACATATTATAATTGATTAAATTTAGAAAAAGAGTGAGAAGAGAATAGGAAACAACACATACCTTAAGAACACATACCCACGAAACCACGACCAACAAAGGTAAGAACCTCCAAAAAAAAGATCGCACAACAGATCTAAATAGAATAATGAAGAAACATCCCTTAAGATAAAAAAAATAGTGTCATGAAATAGTTCTACCAATATCAAATGAAATGAAAAATTAGAAAGTATATTTTACCTAGAGATATAAAACCAAACTTCCCAGATGATCTAATACCAAACGAATCAATCTAGATCAAATAGAGGCTCCCAAAATCACCAGGGAAGATTACTAGGTTAATAGGAGAGTGTTCTGTAGAATAATAAAATAATATTCAGATTATTTAGAAACCTAAAACCTATTTTATCAATATTTACATGGCATGTAACCCCTTTACACATTGTGTAATACTCATGGTCTAGATACGCTAAAATACCACCACCTTTTTATTTAATAAAAAACTTTTATCATTACACATTGTGTAACCTTTACACGATGTGTACTCGTTCATGTTGTGTGATCAACTCATTATATGATCCTGATAAACATTACATGATGCGTACTCCTTACATGGTGTGTAAATTTCTTGCAGACAGTGAGAACTATAGATTCATTACCTCACACCACCTTGAAAATTATCTAAACTCGGGGAGAACACCTCCAATCCTAAAACATCCCTAGTTTTAAGAAAGAAACACTATGTTTAATAGTATACATGATCCGCAACATTGAGCTTAAACGAACAACTAAATATTATTATTTAAATGTTACAGTTATAATCCAACTGTTGGAATGACGAGAATGAGTAGTGTTAACTGAATTATGAAAATATGGTTTACAAATGTTTATATACTGATTTATTGGTTACCAAATTTTTTATAAATGGAAATACAAACCAATTGAATATAAAGGATGTGTTTTTATGAAAATCTATTTAAAAGGAGAATAATTGTGTTTATAAAATCATATCACTCATTATGGATATTTATTTAATAAAAAATATATGTTATATATGAAATGTAATGTTTTAAATTCATCTTATATGATTTCTGCCAATTCTATATTTTGAATTTGGAAAAATGGATTCTATATTTAGAATCAAGAGGTAAAAATTTTGTAAATAGGTACCTTTTATTTTTGGACAATATGAATAATAACTTCAGTAATTATTTTTATTTACCATGGTTAAAGGGTAAATCAGGTAGATAAGGGTTAACAAAAAATATTATAATAATATAAAAATAATCTAACACATGTCCTAATACTATTGTATGAAATATGACCAACCATGGGAATCCTTGGGTTGATTTTAGGATCCCATGGATCCACTTGGGAGTGATAATGACAAGTTATAATAATTATTTTAATGTAAAGATGAAAATAACATAAACATGTATCTTCTTACTAAATCAATTTTTATTTTGGGTTATATAAGTGATATATTCAACTATAAATATTCATTATAAATATATAAATATTTATTATATCATTATATTTTATTTATAATTTTTAAACATTAAATAAATAAATTTTATTTTGACACAATGATGATGTAGTGACTGCTTCATTAATAAAGGATTCAAATAAATGATATTATAATTATTAAAATAAATTTAATTTGATTATTTTGATTCCATACAAGAATTTTATGGATGATATGGACATATAATATTTTATTTAATTCTTTTGGTTTGAAGCAATCAAGGGGTTATGATTTTTAAAAAAAAAGTCTAGTATGAAAAGTTTCCAAAATTGACATAATCCATAACATAAAATATAAAATATTTCATTAAATGATATTAAATTTATAAAATTATAAGATTCATCCAAATATTTAATATAAGTCCAACTATGTAAAAAATGACTTTTTTGGGGTCTTTTGACATGATATGGTAATTACATTAACCCACATTATGTAAATAACATGATATCACTATAAGATTAGAAAGGGTGAAATAATGGTTAAACCAAAATGATAAGGATCATAAAATATTCAAAACTTGTCTGAAAATTATTGGATTGTGGGTATTCAAACTAAAATAATATTATATTTTAATTAAATGAGTTTCGGATCTTTTGTAATCGAAATTGATTTTCTAATAAAACAACATTTCAAAAACTACCTAAAGTGCCCCTCCTCCCTCTTATAAAAGGCCACCCGCTCTACCCACTTACTCGCACCAATAAATCCCCTTGTATCATCTAAATTCGGCTCAAATAAGCTCCCAACGTACCTCCCTTATTACTAGAAGCCTTACCTTACGAATAAAGTAATTCAAGAAATCCTTTTGGCTCAAATCAATAGAAGTTACCCGATTTAGAGGTAATGTATTGTCTCAAGTTCTTTTATTTTATTATTCCTTATCTACTCCCTATTATCTTATTATTCTAAGATTACATAAAAAAACCAATATAATAAATATACTAGTATGTTTTGATGAAAATTATTCAAAATACACTTACACACACCTCTATCAAATGGATATAAACATACTGTTTCTGTGTATGGTGAACTGCTGACTCACGAAACAATGATTGTTCAATTTTCTCCTACCACCTCTCATGGTGGCCATTATGATAGAAATTTATTTATATATGATAAATATTATATTTATATTTCCTATAATATTCTATAATTTTTCTTTATAACATACCTTTATGCTTTCCATGATGTGTAAATATGATACTTTTATTTGAGGAAGTGTGGACTATGCCCCCCTCAAAGTGATATGACTCATTCATGCTATACATGGAAAGTATAAATGATAGTTTTATTAAAACTATGATATATACATAAAATAAAGATAATAATTTTATTATAATATTCAATTATAACATTTTATTATCATTCTTTTAATATGACTAGGAAATGAAAGTTGCGTTCTTGCTTACGTACGACCTACCGTCTCCATGAACAGTGCATTTAATTTCTTCTCTCCAAATATTTTAGATATTATAAATAAATATATACTATATATATATATGATATTTAAATCATGAATAATATTCTAGAGATGATATACTTTGACCACATGGATAGTTTTCATTCATTTTCAACTCAAGTATCGAATATCGATAAACCGACCGATATGAACTTAAATAATAATGTAATTTTTATAACATGATGATAAGTAATATAAAATGAATAATTAAATTAATAAATTTTCTGAATAAAGTATAAATTAACCAATATTTTATTATTAGTGAATAAAAAGTGCGAACGAGACAAGTCAGACTCAAGGTAAGGGAACTTTTTAACCCAATTTCCATTCTTTGGGTTGATCTTTTACTTCTTGATTATGTCTTGCTATTATTATATGAAAAATAACTTTTGATATCATATATTATATTTATACAATATTTATGTAGATTTATAGTGAATACACATAATTAATCTATTTTACTAACAAAATTATCTTTATAAGGGAATTTCTAAACTCAATTTCCACTCATTGGGCTTTACGCATACTTTGTTACATATATTAAGATAAGATTATGTATGGAATCCATGTTTATTTATTTATGTTGGAATTTCCACTTCCATTTGTGTATAAATACTATTTCTACACATAATCACCCCATTGAAAAATTCTTATGTTATTTATGAGAACTTTGTAAGGGAAATCTTAACTCAATCTCCATTCATTGAGTTAAATATCCATGTCATTGGTTTTGTTTTTCCAAGAATATGTGTGAATGACCTATGGCTGTTTTACACTAAATATACACTTATATTGAGTGTATTTATATTTTTCAAACACAATTATGTCATTGATTTATCCTTAATCTAAGGATACAATCATTGTAAGGGATTTTGTCATAATTTACATTCCATTGAGACTTATTTGTTGTTATACACCAATTCACTTTTATATGGTGTATATACTGCCCTTTGACATATTATATCTGGAATCTTATTATTTTCATGATATTATAGGTTTTGTTTAATGTTATTCCTTAATTAAATTTTTTCCAGTGTTTCTTAATTGTTAAGGGACTCTTTAACTAAAAGATCATTTTAAATGTTTTGAAGATTTATTAATTTAAAACCTTATATTTCATGTCCATGTTTTCAAAATGGTTTTTAAGAATTTATTTATATGGATATGAATGTCTTATAATGATAATTTATTTCAAAGGTTTCAAAGTGGCATGGAACACTGTGATTCAAAATTATCTTTATTTAATGTTTTAAATGGGGTTTGAAATGGATTGAATATTTCAATTTCTTGAAATGATTTCTTATGATTTAAAATGAAATGTTATTAGTGAAATGTTGATATTTAAAATATTTTATGTGTTATAATTTTATAATGGTACTTGGATATTTGATGGGTGGTTTTGTGATAAAACATAGATGGGTGGTTACGTGATAAACCAAATGACAGGTCGTTTCATGATAAACCAAGGACGGGTGGTTACATTATAACCTCCAATGAATTGGGTATGTAAGTAAACTATATGGATATTCCATTTAGTTATATGTGTGGAAGTCGACCGTATGGTTATTCAATTTGAATATGTTTATGTCCCAAGTTACCTTTATATGTTATATGTTTGTTTCTATGAGATTTATTGTAATATTTTGGTTACAAAAAGGGTACGCAATGAGCTTATATTCAGTGAAGTATATTTACTACTTTTGAAAGGTGAAGAGTATTAATTTATGATAATGTATTCATGGTTTTCATGTCATCCCAATACTAACATTTTTCATTCTTTGTGTATCCCTTACTAATATTTTTATGCTCATCCCAAGTTTTGAAATGTTTTTCACAGGACCTGAAGAAGAATAGGGTCAAGGATGGGATCAAGGAAAAGTCATGTTGTTTAAAACATGAAATGAAACATTTTTTTTAAAGAGTTTTTGTTTTATGGATAGTGAGTAGAAGTGTCTACTTGTAATATTGAAGTTGTTATGTATATGTTATGACCAAATTCTCTAAAGCTCTAAACCTGAAAAGATCCTCGATGTGAATTAAAGTGAAATGATTGACTTTACTCAACATTATGTAAAGTTTAAGGTTGGGGCCTTATAAAGTCATTAAGAACTTTATACCCAGAATCTATTAATTAATTAAAAAACATCCCCAAACATTATGTCATTTTTCTTAGTAATTGTTATCCATCTTTGGGAGTCTATGGGTGCACCCAATTAAAGTGGAAAAAATAAAATAGAAGGTAAATACCTGAAAGTTGGTTGTAGGATGTTATAGTCATAATCTTGGCTAGAGAGGCTGTGAAGTAAGCCCTGTTCAGATACATACCTTAGAGTTTTCAGTCTTGGGTAAGCGATACATCATCAAGGAATTATATCCTTGTTTCATATTTTTTATGTATTCCTTATTTGATTTAGGATCTATGCACTCATTTAGTGCTTCGCCTAGGGCCATGCGTTGGGACTTTAGGTAGAGAGGCTTCCAATGTCCCTAAAATTGACTATGCTAGTTAGTGGTTGAGTAATATTGTATGGTGTGTGTAGTGATTGTGAGCCAATGAAAGAGAAACATCACTCTTTGATATATTTCATATGATTATGGATAAATCCACATGACATCATCCTCAACATGGAATAAATGTATCCAATACAGTCTACCATGGATTATTATAGGTGGTGCATTATATTCTATGACGTAGATAGAGAGTAGGTTGTTTTTGTAGGTGAGAAAGACCTTCAGATGTGTTAGATGCATTCTAAGTTTTTATCTTTATTGATGGATGATATGATGTTGAGTTTAGTATAGGATCAACTAGTGATGTTCCTAGGATAATATAATAATACTATAATGAACCATACCTTTTACATATATTTTTACATGATTTTTAAACAAGAATATACAATAACTACAACCCCAAATATCATGAATCGAAGTTTGTTAGGAAGAATAGGTTTATAATACATCAAAAAAGAAACTAAAACATGAAATCATAATTTTATTCTCTATAATGAGCTCCAATATCCATTTGAGCTTCTAATACCACAAGGGATAACCTAGGGAATAAATGAATGAAAGGGGTGAGATAAAAACCCAGTAAGTGAATAAACATGATAAGGAAACATATAATGTGATTTAAAGTTATAACATGATATTATAAATTAAAAGTTACTTGAGTAATCTAATCAAAACAAAATATAAAGGACATGGTATCATATGATCATAATAACATTGGTAATGAGGTGGAAACATAAAATATGAGATAAACATAAGTCAAGGATAACTACCAAGACAACATCACTTGGTGGATGGAGTCCAATAATGGATTAAGTAATTCCCTAATCCCATACATGATATCTCATGAGGTTATTACATTACCCAATGCATTGTAGGGCTATATAATTTGAGGCCTTGTAACATCATGTTACTATTTTCATGTATTTATAAATCCCTATTTTGATCACGGTTTGGTTGGGTTTTGTTTCGAGGTGCTTTAGGTGAAAATTTGGAAAATTTTGAAAGTTTCTGGGTTGTGTAGAGTTGGCGCATGGTTTTTCCAAACCATGCGCCCCTCCTAGAAAATAGTGAAAATCCAAACAGTGAGGGTTTCCATAGTAGGCACATGGTTTGGAAAACCATGCATCCACTTAGGAGAAACCTTGAAACCCAATTAAAAGGGGTTCATAGTTAGGGCCCATGGTTTGTTTAACCATGAGACCCTAACTAGGAAATCGTGCATGATATTCAATTAATTTTAATGTCTAATTTTAAAATCCCAAAACCCTTTTGTAGGTGCCCGATAGACCTCACTCAACCCCATAAGGTTTATTCTTCCTTGTAGGCTCCCAAGAGGCGAATTTGGACCCTCAACACCCTTTAGAAAGTGGTACAAAGCTTGGAAAATGATTTTTGATCACTAACTGGTAGGTTTCCTCTTCCCGATCTCTTTTCCTAACTATATCCTCTTTTATCTCTAGGGTTTTTTAGATATCCATGTAGTTGGTGGGTCTAATATTTGATGTTTTAGATCTTGAATATAGGGTTTACTCTCAGATCTTCATTATCGGAATTCTTCGTTGGTGTTTCCTGATTAGGTATTTGTGTTGCAAGATCCCATGATCCCATGGTAGGTGGTTCCGTTTTGATTTTCCAATTTTATTAACCCTAAATTTCTTAACTTAAATTTAATTATATGAATTAACTTTAATTTCTTGAAATTTTCAATCAACTGATTTATTTCAAACCCAATTCCATTTATTTGGGGGATTTGGATTTGAAATTGGATTGAGCATGAAAATAAGGAAACCACTAATTCCATTGAATTGGGGTGTGTTGTGAAATTGGATGGACTTTTGTTAAATTAAATTGTTTAATTAAATTGTGTAATCTTAATTACTAAATTGATTTGATGAAATTTGTTTCAAATTGGTATTTGAGTAAATGATTTAAAATGGTTTTGATAGAAACCCATTTCTTTTATCATTGGAAATGGATTATTTTGTTTAAAACTTGTTTTGGGATTTAAATTTAAAATGAGCATATTTGTATTGGGGAATGGGATGAATTGTATTTTTTTTCAGTTTTTAAATAAATTGCCAATCATTTTTTTTATTAGAGAACATTCAAGCTTAGGTATTTAGTGAGTTATTCGAGATTGTTCTCTATCTCTTTACAACACTCACAATACATAAATGTAGTAGGTCACATCCCCATTGTGATAGTGATGGTTCCCTTTTTGGTTAGTATAGAGGAGGATGTGTGTACAAATGTTACCATGATGACTATTTGAGTATGATAGAGTCCCATAGCTTGGAACTATTGTACCTTTTGGTAGATGACCATGTTTCTCATTTGTTTATATTTGAAATGTATATATTACGATGATTTTAAACTATTTACCATGCCCTGTGAATTTATATAAACTATTTTATATAAAATGTTTATTAAGCCATTTATTTAAATTATTTCCAAAATTTGAAATGTAAAGAATGATTTGTTTTAAATATGAATTTTAAATTCCATGCCTATTTATTTAAAATTAAAATAATTATTTGGTTAATTAAAAATTGGAATCTTATTATGAGATCCTTTGTGAGACCCTATTGGGATTTTAGATCACAACATACCCGTGCCTTCTTGTGTTTTTATATTACCTTCTTTCTGGTTCGAGCAAGGGAAATGTTCCACTTGGAGGTGGTAGTAGCTATTTGTCCTTGGTCTTGGAGAGTTGTGTCCAATGGGACCTGGATTTTTATCCTATTTTTTGAGTACTTTTTTTTGAAATTTGGGGTATTTATGCCTGTTTGACATTTGGTATAGTTCTCCCTATGGAGTTTTTCTTATGTGCACACTAACTTATTTATCTTACTTCTATTGTGTTTGTGGAAAATTTGTTCCCAAATTCATATTGAATGATTTTTAGGTGGTAGTTTCCAATATATGGGGATTGTGAAGTCCCTTCATCATATGTCAGTATCAGATTAGTTTTTGGGATAATAGTGTGTCTGAGATGGTTCATGAAATAGTGATACCTAAGGTTCCTATTTTGCATCTTGACTTGATGTCAGTATGCATTTGAGTAATATTTTCAGGACTTCATAGGTAGTTGCGAATGAGTGATTGGATAGATCTCACCATAGTGAGACTTTAGTCACTAGGGGTTGTTTTGGGAAAGGGTTCTTGAGGATTAGTTATATTCTTTTCCAAGATTTTTATTTGGATATGATGAAATCCAAATATTGTGTTCTTATCTCCTGTGATTAATTTCCCTTATTGATCAGTTTGAGTGTTAATATAACATCTTTTTTTATTGTCTAATGATGTTGCATTTCATTATTCCTCTAAGAATACATGTGAATCAGATCTAGGAGGAAGTTTCTGATGAATCGCAATGAGAAAATCCTCTAATGGAACTGAGTCTGGTTGAGGTGATTGAGCATACCATCCAAGCTCCGGGACAGACACCACCACTAGTTCCTGTTTGGGATCCAATTGTTAAACCTCAGAGGTATGTTTTACGAAATCATGATCAGGTGTTCCTTCATGAGAAACCACCAGTGTTCAAAGGATCCAATTATCCAAAATAGGTTGAGGAATGGTTGAGCAGGATGGAGCGTTTGTTTGTGTTCTCAAAGACACGTGAAGAAATCAAGGTGAAGTTTCCCAAGTTCATGATGGAGGGACCAAGCAAAATATTGTGGGACATGATGGCGATAGAGAAGAAGCATAGGGGGTTATATTATAAATAATTCAAATATATTTTCACCGACTAGTTATATCTAAATTCTGTGGTGTTGGCCAAGGATATTTAATTTTTCAAACTTGAGCATGATGATAAGACCATGAATGAATATTAAAACCATTTTGATGAGCGTGTGCAATTTTTACCTTAAAATGTGTTGAGTGAGAAGATGAAGAATCAATGGTTTATTTTGGGACTACGATCAGATATTCATTCTTAGGTTTTCTTACTAAATCTTACCTATTTTATGAAGTGCTAGATAGAGCATTGATGGTCGAAATGGGCCTAGATGTAAAGTCAAGGTTAATTATAGTTCCTTTTTCTCCCAATGGTTCTGTGAATTACTCTAAATGAAAGAGGATTCATGATGATTCTCACAGTGTCACTTGATAGTAGGGTTTTTCTAGACCTCATATAGTACCTGGTAGATTCCCTTTTATTTTTTACTAGTGTGGAAAACCTTGGCACTCAAAGAGAGTTTTCATTGAGGCACCCAAGGTATGTGGTTCATGTGGATGTTCATGTCACTTGAATAAGTTATTACATGTATATTACACTCTTTATAGTGTCATAATATGATCAAATCCTTCTAAATATATGGTGAAATAAGATTCTTCATGAAGAAAGGGGTTCTAGCCACATGCATCTGGAATGAAGCTTCCTCACGTATCGGAAGAGTCTCCATAGGTAGAAGATATGGGTGTAGTGATCGTGAGAGGTACCATCACTATAAATTCATCATTAGTGACTAATTTATTTGATACTAGTGCATCTCAATAATTTATTTCAACCTTAATTATTAATATGGTAAACATTCCTATAAAGCTTTTATCTTATGTGATGGATATTACTACACCCATAAGAACAAATATAGAGAATGGTCTCTGTAGTCCTGCCTATTTTTTCTCGTAATTAGATACCAAGATTTCTTGGAGTTTTCTATTTCTCAACATGAAACCTATTGATTTCATATTCAGGATAGACTAACTCATTTAAAGTAGTGCCTTGATTGATTATTATCTTTGATAAGGATCCTTTACTACACCTAATGGGGTTTGATGTGTCTTTCAAGGATAATGGGACCTGACTTAATGTAGAGATGGAACTTCTTATCCAGAGTTGGGAAAAGTGATATTTGTGTTTTTTTAGATCTGGAGCAAGAATCTTTGAGTGGTGATCTCCCTCTAGTTGTTATCGAGTTTCTCAACATGTTTCCTTATGACTTCTCTAGTTTTCTGCTGGTATGGGAGGTGGAGTTTTCTATCAACCTGGTAATTGGTACTCAACCAGTGTATATTACCACTTAATTCATGGATCTTGTTGAGTGAAAGAGATAAATACTGAGTTAAATGTTCTTTAGAGAAAGGATTTATATGCCTGAGTGCGTCACCTTGGGCGAAACCAGTTCTCTTACTAATAAAGTTTATGGTTTACTTCACTTTGGCGTGGATTAACAAAAACTCAATTATGTTATGATAACGAATAAGTATCAATTTATATGGATTGATGATATTTTTGACCAGTTGAAAAGGGTGAATCAGTTATCAAAGATATATCTTCGATCTAGTTACCATCAGTTGAGGATAAAATAATCTGACATTTATAAAAATTCCTTTTGGAGAATGTACAACCATTTTGTATACCTTTTAATTCCATTTTGTTTAAGAAATGATCATAAAGTCTTTATGGTCTTAATGAATAGGATTTACATGAGTATCTTGATTTTTTTTGGTTGTCATTGTGGATGGAATCCTTTTTTTACTGTATGTTTGAGAAGGATCATGTGCGTCATATGATATTAGTTTTGAAATATTTGAGAGATCACTGATTTTATGAGAAGATTTTGAAATGTTATTTTTGGATTTAGGAAGTGAACTTCTTGGGACACGTGGTGTTAAAACATCATATAATAGTTGATCTTGATAAGGTTAAGGCTGTTATGATTTGGGAACTTCCACAAAATGTTTTTAGGATTTGGAGCTTCTTAGGTCTAGATGGGCATTATCAGCAGTTTATTAAGGACTTCTCAAAGTTGGATTCTCCGATGCCTGATTTAATTATAAGGGATTAAAGAATTATTTGGATGAAAAATTTCAAAGTTCTTTTGTTTATATGAAACATATTTCGACTACTGCACCAGTTTTGACTATTCTAGAGGCGGGGTAGGTCCATGCGGTCTTCTATGATGCATTGGGTTCACGTTTGGGGTGAATTCCTATGAAAGATGATCATGTCATTTATTATGAATCATTTAAAATTATTCCACATGAGAATAATTATCCAACCCATGGTCTTGAACTTGTAATAATGATGCAATCACTTGATAGTTTACAGAATTACCTTTTTAGAGAAAGGTTCACCATGTTTTCAGATCATAAGATCTTGAGTTATATCTTCTCTAAAAAGTGTTTCTATCTCCACAAAAGGAATTGGGTAAAATACCTACAATATTTTGAATTTGACGCTGTATATACCCTAGGGAATGGGAATATAGTCACAGATTCTCCGAATGGAAAACTTCCTAACCAGACCGTGAAAGAATCATCAGAAGAGTGGAACTTGATGATTGTTTTTTCACAGTTGTATATTGAAGTCTGGGAATCGGGGGATGTGGTTTCTTAGGCTGGTGTTCAGTTAAAATATACTCTTCTCGAGATGAATATTTAAGAATAGCATCTTGATGATTAGTTCTTCAACATTAGAGACACTCCTTATGGTGGGTAGACGATACCTGACTAGTTATTCTCTATTGAGGGAGTTCTATGATATTAGAAATGCTTTGTTGTGCCGTTAGAGGTAAGAGAATCTATAATGGGGGATTTCCATAATTCATAGTGGGATGTGCATCCAAGAACCATAAATATGTTCTATGAAATGTGATAAAAAATATGGTGTACATGTATGATATGAGGAATTAATGTTTTTGTCTCTTATTGTTATACTTACCAACAAGTCAAGGCCAAGCACTAGAAACCTTAGGGTTTTCTTTGGCCACTTCCAGTTCTGAATTGGAAATGGGATGCGATCTCTATGGAACTAAATGCTGGGTTTATTTGCATCCAAAGAAAGAAGAATTCCTTATGGGTTGTGCTTGACAGGCTGTCCAAGTTGGATCACTTTATACCTATTCGTGATACAAACAAAGTCTTGGAGTTAGAAAATATCTATCTGAGAGATATTGTTATTTTTAACATGTTTCCATATAATATAGTCTCTGATAGGTATCCCCAGTCCACTTCTCATTTTTGGAGAGGCCTTCAGGAGGCACTTGGATCTTAGGTCCGTTTGCGTATGACATACCATCCTCAGTCGGATGGTCAGATAGAGAGAGATACATATGTACTTGAGGATATTATATGCTCTTAAATCCTTGATTTTGGTGGATCTTAAGATCACCATTTGGGCTTGGTTTAGTTTTATTATAACAATAGTCATCAGTCCACAATCAAAATGGCTCATTTGGAGACCTTGTATGGCTGGACTTGTAGATCTCTATTGTGTTGGTCCAAGATTGGTGAAAGTTCCTTGGTTGGACTGAGCTTGGTTCAAGATACAATATTAAAGATTATTTTGATTAATCTAAGAATGTTTATGGAAAAAATATGGTATAAGGCTTATGCTGATCATCATTACATATCATTAGAGTTTTCAGTTAGTGACTACGTGTTCTTGAAAGTTTCACCCCATTTGGTATATTTATGGCCTGTGAGGCAAGGGAAACTTTATCCTCTTTTTTTGGGACTATTTTAGGTTGTTGAGAAGGTGGGGAAGGATTGCTACCATTTATCCCTTCTATGGAAACTGGCATCATTACATAACATGTTTAATGTATCTAAATTCTGAAAGTATCTATCTAATTCAGGTCACGTTCTAAGCTAGAGTGAACCTGAGGATGAACCTGATTTATCTATGATTGAACATATAGTTAGGATAGTTGATTTTAAAACCAAGGTAATTCGTGGAGGATTATACCTTTGGTTGGAGGGTTATGGGATAATGGTTCTATTTCTCATGAGATATGGGAGATGGAGTTATTGATGAGAGTAGTGGCCTCATCTTTTTGACATGGAAGCTTCTTAATAGGACTTCTACTGAAAGAAATATTCAATGTTGGGGAGGTTGTTACATTCTATTACTATTTTTAGGTATTACTAAACCCATATTTTGATCATGATTTGGTCGGATTTCATTTTATGGTTCTTTGGGTGAAAATTTGGAAAATTTGAAAAGTTTATGGGTTGTGAACGATTAACACATGATTTGACCCAACTGTTCCCCATCTAAGGGAAAACCATGAAAACTTAGATAGTGAGGGTTTGCAAGGCTGGTGCATAGTTTGGAAAATGGTGTGCCCACCTAGTAGAAACCTTGAAACCCCATTAAAATGTGTTTAGGGTTAGGGTGCCCAATTTTTCTAACCGTGTGACCCTGCCCATGAAACTGTTTACGATACTTAATTAATACAAATATCTAATTTTAAAATCCCAAAATTCCCTTTTTAGTTTCCCGAAAGACCCTACTCAACCCCATATGGTTTATTCTTCCATAGAGGCTCCTAAGAGGTGAAGTTTTCCTCTCTAAACATTTTTGAAAGTGGATTGGAGCCTGTAGAATGACGTTTGATATCCAACTAGTATCTTTCCTCTTCCTAATATCTTTTCCCCGATCTCTCCTCTTTACTCCCTTGGGTTTTTTAGATGTCCATGTTGTTAGAGGATATAATATCCAATGTTTTATATATTGAATCTAGGGTTGATTCTCAGATCTTTGTTGCTGGAATTCTTCATTATAGTTTCCTGATTTGGTATTTGTGTTGTGAGATCCTATGATCACGAGGCATATAGTTCTATTTTCAATGGTCAATTTAATTAACCATAAATTTATTGATTTAAATTCAATTTATTTAAACCTTATTTTAGTTTATTTATTAAAAAACCAATTCCATTAAATTGGAGACATTGGATTTGAAATTGCATTTGATAATAAATTGGAGAAGACCCCTAATTCTATTAAATTGGGGGTGTGTTGTGAAATTGGATAAATTTTTTTAAAATAAAATTGATTAATTAAACTGGGGAATTTTAATTGTGAAATTGATTTGATGAAATTAATTTCAAATCAGTATTTGAGAAAATGGCTTAATTGGTTTTGATAGAAACCCATTAGCTTTATCATAAAAGGCATGTTTTGATTAAAAACCCATTTTGGTTTTGTTAAATGAAAAATTAGCATATTATTAATGGGATAATGAAATGAATTTTATTTTATTCAGTTTTAAAATAAATTTCCCAACCATTTTTGTATTATAGAACATGTATGCCTAATTAGTTAGTGAGTTATTCAAGACTACATACTATCTCTTTACAACACTAATAATAAATAAATGTAGTAAGTCACATCCCCGATGGGATGATGATGGGTATCTCTTGGGCTAGTATTAGGGAGGACGTGTGTATACATATTTCCATGATGAATATCTAAGTGTGAAGGAGTCCCATAGTGTGGAACTGTTGTACCTTTTGGTAGATGACCATGTTTCTCATCTGTTTATATTTGGAATAAATAGGCCAATTTTTGTAAACTGTTTACCATTCCTTACGAATTTATATAAAATATTTTATATAAAATGTTTGTTAAGCCATTTTTTAAGGAATTTCCATCATTTGAAATGTAAATCATGATTTATTTTAAATATTCTTTTGAAACTCCATACCTATTTATTAAAATTGAAATCTTTATTTGGATAAATAAATATTGGCATCTTATCACGGGGTCCTTCGGGATACCCTACTGAGCTTCTAGTTTAAACCTAAATGTGACTTTGGATTTTTATAGATTATCTTCTTCCAGTTTATATCAACAGAATGGTGAAACTTGGAGGTGGTTGTAGCTATTGATCCTCGAGCTTGGAGAGTTTTGCCCTATGGGACTTAGGTATTTTTCCTATTTTTCTAGTACTTGTGGTTTTAATTTTGGCTGTTTATACATGTTTGAATTCTAGTACAATTCTACCTATAGAATTTTTATTTTATACATATTGACTTTTTTTATCTTTCTTCTATTTTTTTTGTGGAAAATTCATCCCTTATTTCATATTTTATGGAACTAGGTGCTAGTCTCCAACCCATGGGGATCGGGAACGCCCTTCGGGCTATGTCAGTGGCAGCTCGGTTATCGGGTTACCATGATATCCGGGCTGGTTCATGAAAGGCCCACATATCACATTAATATTTTTTACACACATATGTGTGACACATAATGAAATAAATCATAATTCATAGACATCATAATTACCCATGTATAGTAAATGTGTTTTGTAATCTTGCCTGATATCTAAAAAATAAGCATTTCTTAAAGATGGAATTTGAGAAATGATTATAAGGCATGCATTACCCTATAAAAGGAAGGGAGCATGAGGTAGGTATATATGTAAGAGACATATATATATAATTTAGAATCATTATATAACATTAAAGAGATGGGAAAAATGAGTTAGAGAGAGTGGTCATAACCTAAAGGAAAGATTTTTTTAGAGAGACCCCTTACATCGAAACTGATTTGTCATATGGATTATTTATCTTCATATATAATAAAATTATGACAATTATTTAATTTCCTAATAACCATTTTCAAACTTATTATCCCTTTTATTTTATTCATTACCATATCTTATTCAATTATTTTATCATTAATGTTCATGTTAGACATTTTGATGATATTTAGGTCATATGTCCACAATGACTTTGGTAAGTTGAATAAGGTCAAAGTGAATGATATTTCGTCATATAAAAATAATAATAATGATATATTTTTCATTTTTAAACATTAATTATAGTTTTAAAACTAATAATTAATGATGTTTACAAAAAATGATCTTTGTTACAATCATGGAGACAGTAGGCTGTACACACACACGAGTAATATTACCATTTTTCAACAATCATGATGGAAATAATATAAGTGGTAATTTATCATTATATAATTATAATTATATGATAAATAAAATTTTAATTCTCTGAATACACTTATATATACTATCCATGTGATTTTGTTTGAAAAAATGAATCACATCACTCTGTGAGGCGGTAGCCCGCGGTACACATGAATGACATTATCATTTTTCCAATGGATCACAAGGTAAGAAATTATATGATATATTAATTTTAAATAATTTTTAATATTTATTTAATATATCATATAAACATTAAACACACCATTATTAACAATCATGAGCATCAATGATAAAAAAGGATTTACATCATTTCGCGAGGCGGTTGTCCGCTAAGCAGAGGATTCACTAGTGCAGAAAACATTTTTACGTCGGTTATTTTTCATTATTTACGTCGGTTTTTAGGTGACGTTAATACGGACGACGTTATAAATAACGTTTTTTACGTCGGTTATTTAAAACCCGACGTAACATCCCTAACATCACGGTGTTTATCACGTCGGTTCATTAATAACCGACGTGATAAATATGCGCGGGGGGGGGGGGGGGGGGTTTATCACGTCGGTTATTTTCTAAACCGACGTGATAAAACGCCTGGGATATCGTTTATCACGTCGGTTATGACATAACCGACGTGATTAACCCTTCCCCGGGCCTATTATCACGTCGGTTTCTTAAATAACCGACGTGATAAAAAGGCCTGGGCAACGTTTTAGCACGTCGGTTATCCAACAACCGATGTGGTAAATCGATTCCCAGGCCTTTTAGCACGTCGGTTATATTAAGAACCGACGTGATAAAAGGCCCTGGAACGGTTTATCACGTCGGTTCTCTAAAAAACCGACGTGATAAACCCCTACCGATTTATTTACCACGTCGATTATAAAATAACCGACGTGAAAGAGATATTTTTTTTAAAAATAATTGCACTGCTCTCACCAAAAAGCAACCAGAAACCAAACAAAAATAACCATCCAGCCCTCCCCCAAGCCCCAACTAAACCCCACCCTCATCTATACCCACCGAACAACCTGGGAAACCCTCCCCCACCACATTGGAGCCCCACCACAACCCTTGGACACCCCCCCACCCCTTGGACAGCCCCCCCACCCTCATTTACACCCCCACGACCCCTAGTACAGCCTCAAACACCCATTGGACACCCCTCCCATATCCCTTGGACACCCCTCACCCCTTGGACAGCCCCCCCCACCCTCATTTACACCCCCAAGACCCCTAGTACAGCCTCAAACACCCATTGGACACCCCCCCACACCTTGACAGCCCTCCCAGACCCCTTGGACACCCCCCGACCCCTGGACACCCCCCCGAGCCCTTGGACAGCCCCAAACACCCCTTGGACACCCCTCCCATATCCCTTGGACACCCCCCCACCCCTTGGACACCCCCACCCCTTGGACAGCCCCCCACCCTCATTTACACCCAACCGGCCCCTTGGACAGAACTCCCAGACACCTTGGACACCACTCCCATATCCCTTGGACACCCCCCACCCCTTGGACACCCCCACCCCTTTGACAGCCCCCCACCCTCATTTACACCCCCCGAACACTAGGACAGCCCCAAACACCCCTTGGACACCCCTCCCATATCCCTTGGACACCCCCCACCCCTTGGACACCCCCACCCCTTGGACAGCCCCCCCACCCCCTGGACACCCCCCGACCCCTTGGAAACCCCCCTACCCCTTGGAAACCCCCCCATCCCCTTGGACAGCCCCAAACACCCCTTGGACACCCCTCCTATATCCCTTGGACACCCCCCCACCACTTGGACACCCCCCCACCCCTTAGACAGCCCCCCCACCCTCATTTACACCCAACCGACTCCTTGGACAGCCCCAAACACACCTTGGACACCCCTCCCATATCCCTTGGACACCCCCCACCCCTTGGACACCCCCACCCTCATTTACACCCCCCCGACCCCTAGGACAGCCCCAAACACACCTTGGACACCCCTCCCATATCCCTTGGACACCCCCCAAACACCCACCCACCCCCTTGGAACCTCTCCCCCCATACCAAAATCCAGACCAGAAAAACCATCAACAGTAGACCAAAACAAGAAGTAGAGAAAAATTAAACATTCACTTATATAACATTCAAAACTTACACTGTCAACTTCAAAAAAAAAACTAAATCCAACCTAAACGACTACGAAATACACAATTACATTGACAATATTCAAAATTACATTTTACATTACAAACAACTAAAAGTCAATCAAACCTGTAAAATAATTTGACCACTCCACTTGTAAGTGTTTGATATCTTCAGCAGTAAAGGGTTGAGGGTCATCAAAAAGCTACAAAGGAAAAGGATAGTAGTCAACATGTATAATGAATAAATCAAATTGAAATATTATGAGAAAGAGGAAATCTTACCAGGTCAAAACTCAGAACTGTCCCAGTTGTTATTATTTCATACATAAATCTTAACATGTAATATCCGCATTCGATGATGCCTTGTTGCTCATGACATTTCTGTTTGAATGAGTGTAAATTCAATATATTATTTTTATGTAATAAATCAAAATGTACAAATTATAAATGGATATTTACCTTCGCATGTACATATTTGATCTTGAAATTCCTTTTCTTTGCGCTTTTTCGAAAGTGGACCCATGCCCTGTTAGAAAATAATACGAATGGGGTAAATTTAAAATTCATTATAATATATAAAACTATTGTGAAATTGAAACTTAAGTTTCCAATATATTCTTAAAACTTTCTCGCACATCATCATGGAGAGAGCATATCCAATAAAGTGTTTTCTCCCTAGGGCAAAAAACCCCTAACATCCAATGATCCCTGATAAAAGGAAATTTAACGTTAGTGGTTTTTTATGTTAAAAGATAATTAACTCTTTGAGAGGGATGTGTTTCATACCTCTCACAAAAAGGCATCATCCAACACTGTGTGATTACATTCTTTTCAAATCTATCAGCAATATAAAGCATTCTTTGTTCCTCATCCAATGCACATGCTTCAGGGGAAATCAATTGTGGGTCCACGAATCCATATACATCTGTCAGCTCATTCCTCTCACAAATTTTATACAGATACCTAATACAAAGCAGACATAAGTATACATTTTTAATGAATATAACGCAAGGAAAAGGTGTTAAGACTTACATGATAAAAATTTGCACCACGTTGACGCCCAACTTATCTCCAGTGACAAACTCCATGATATCAGTTTTCATAATCCCCACACTTAGTTCACGTCCACAGACATGAGCTTTCATTGTAAAGTCATAATGATCCGCCAACAAATTTGAATATCTTGACAATGTGTCAAGACTGCTAGTATCTGCATCTGATGTCATAGCTATCTGTCTTTGTTGTTGTCTATACAGTATTTCTTTACCTTTGAAGTATTCCTGTAAAAATAAATTGAAAAATATATTAGTTTTCAAATGATAAAACAATAATAAAAATATAAAATAAAAGATATAACATCCATACCTCTATGGTAATGAGTCGAAGAAGTTTGGATGGCCAAAGTAAAAAATGGCCGATACTATGTCCAACTGTCGTCACCTCATCTGTAGGTAATGGTATCTGAGCTGATCTATCTATAATATCCTGTACAGTGACCCTCTGATTCTCTACCTCTAACTTTTGATGATGAACTGTATCTCCTATACAATATACCATCCCATATGCAACTATATGATGTTGAGGATCATCAACATACAACTCACAATAAGTCGGTAGCTGCGGCGGAGGAGGAGGATCAAAAATGGGGTCCGCAGGCTGAGGTGGGGGAGTGGGAGCTACTGGGAGAGGTGGAGTGGGAGCTGTACCCTGAAATTGTCTTTGCAAGTCTGCAAACATAAACTGCACCGATGCTCTAATCTTGTCCTCCATTGTCGCATTAATATTATGGACTTCAGCCTCCAAGGATTCTATTTTTTTTATAAACTCCCTCAACGTTAGAAGTTGAGGAACGTGGAAACACTTTTCTTACCGATACACCTGCCGGATATCCTCTTACACGGCCAGGATGTTCGGGCTTTCCCAATGCCACAGATAAAATATCTTCCCTCCCAGATGGTGTAAATGTCCCCTGTGAACTCTGCTCCTCAAGAGAGTCCTGTAATAATTAATTGAACATTTCTATAATGATTGGAAATATATGATGAAAATAGTAAACTTAAATAAATAAAATAGATATCTTACAATCCTCTCAACTACGAGTCTCGATTCTTCCGAAAGATATTGTCCTTTTTTGCCCTTCCGAGCTCTTTTCCATTTCTCATGTCTAGATGGAGGGGATGGAGGGGCCACCTCTCCAGAGCTTGAAGACTCAGCTCTTAGTTGTTGAAATTTTTCTGCCATCATTTGTTCTTCCAATAATGCATACCCTCCCCGAGATAAACTATGAGGGTATACATTTTTAGATTGGATCTCTTGATGAGCTTTCCTTGTTTGCTGTAAATTAAGAATAAGTAATCATTAACAAAACAATAATAAGATCATTTATATAAGCAAGCTTATAAAAGTTTACATTGCCCTTACAAAAAATGATTCTTTTCTTCTACTTTCAAAAAATTGTCTCCATGTGTCTTCATCTATAAAAGGATATATACAACATGGATTCTCACGACTCCTATGACCATAAATGAAATCAGATGAGAGGGTTGATTTGAAATCCCTCCATCTCCTAGCAGCCAACGATAAGCATTTCTTCCTGACTCCTCCAGTGTCAGGAATATCAAATGTCATCTGATAAAAAAGAGGTTAAAAATATTATATATACTAGAAACATTTAAAGAACAGTCAAACAATAGCAAAAGATCTTACCAAAATGGTCTCCCACAGCTGAGAAATTATCGCCTTATCCACACTTCTCCAATCATCATAGAGAATGCTTACTTTGCTCTTAGCCTGAGTTGCTACAAAACCCTTAAAATCTTTAGCATTTGGACCTCTAGGAAGATCATCATCATCAAACTCCACGACTATCCTCTCCTCCTTCGTACGGGCAAGTGATAATTTTGGTAAACGTGTGCACCCACGCTTACCAACCTTTGAACTCTTTTTCGTAATAGGAGCATGTGAATGTTCCTCCCCAGATGTATGACCAATATGCTCATCTCCAGATTCATGTGGCTGATCAACTGATTGATCTGTCATTTTCCTTCAAATCAAAAAAACAAACATTAGTTCACAAATATACAAATTCAAATATTGTAGTACTACTTAATCAGAAAATAGAAAAGTGTACTAAATTACATAATAGTAAACATTGGTAATATGGTAAGCATGTTAAACAATGATAAACATGGTAAACACAGGAAAAAGGTTGCCAAGGAGTTGGCCCAAGAAAGCTGAAAAGTGGACTCACTGAGTCCACCGGTCCGCCGGTGTGAGCTCACCGGCCAGCCGGAGGACCCAGGAAGTAGACTTGCCCACTGCCTGGTGCCACCGGCCAGCCGCTGGCTCACCACCGGCCGGCCGGTGGACCAGACAGCCTTCCTGTCTGGACCACCGGCCGGCCGCTGGATCACCACCTCCTGGCCGGTGGACCAGACAGAGAGCCTTCCTCTCTGTCTGGACCACCGGCCGGCCGCTGGATCACCACCGGCTGGCCGGTGGACCAGACAGAGAGCCTTCCTCTCTGTCTGGACCACCGGCCAACCGGTGATCCCCCCCAGCCAGCCGGTGCGCCCAGGACTTCTTTTCTTTACGGTTTTTATTGTTTTATCGTTTTGGTTTGATACATGTTTTAATAAGTAAAAAATTTACAATATCTAACATTATATGAAAAAACTAAATGTAAACAAGAAATAAACATGTGTTACCTGTAATTTTAGGAATGTACAGTTGGATTGTTTTCCCAAATTCCTTCATCGCGATCGTTCCTTATGGCAAAAACCATGTCTTCAACATACTCATCATTATGTTCTGTTAATCTTTCCATGGAAGTAGGGATCTCACATAAATCAGCATCTTCATCAAATTCATCCTCACCAACATATTGTTTTTTCCCTTGTAAAACAACAGCGCACTGCATATCTGATTGATCTACTACATAGAAAATTTGTTTGGCATGTGTTGCCATTATAAAAGAATCAGCTGTGTCTTCCAATCTATTCAGATTAACAAGTGTCATTCCAAATTCATCGTGTCTGACACTGTTGTTACCGATAAACCATTTACAGTTAAAAACAGGAACTTTAATTTTAAAGTAATCAGCCTCCCATATGTCTTCAATCACTCCATAATATGCACTTGATGCCGAAATTGGGTTTCTGTCCTTAGCACTCGAAAAATGCATTGCTTCTGCAAACACCAATACACCACTATTCTGAACTGCACTTCTGTTGTCCTGAGATTTCGTATGAAATGTATAGCCATTAATGTCATAAGCGGACCATGTTATCACATTTAAAGATGGACCACCCACTATCCATTTTAATGTCTCTGATACATCTGATCTACCAAGAAAGGTCTTTTTAAACCATGGAAAAAAAGTTTTGTTGTGCTCATTCAAAATCCACATTTCTTTCTTCTTTGGATGACATTGTTTCAAATCATTAATATGCAATGTGATATACGGTTGAACATCAGCTATGTTATTCAAGATGTATGATTCTAACTTCTTCATATGTTCAGCTGACAGTGATTTGACTTTCAAGCCACGAATCCCCTTACCCTCATTATTAACCCGTTCATGGCGAGATGGGGGCAAACCTATGTGTTGCGGCGTAGCCAAGTAGCTCGTACAAAACTCTGCTACCTCCTCAGAAATATACTTTTAAATAATGGAGGCTTCAGGTCGATATGGATTTTTAACATATCCCTTTAATATTTTCATATACCTTTCAAAAGGATACATCCAACGAAGATATACAGGTCCAAAAAGCTTTATTTCTCGAACTATATGAATCATTAAATGCACCATCATATCAAAAAAAGTTGGAGGAAAATACATTTCCAAATGACAAAGTATAAAAATTGCATCCTTTTCCAAAATGTTCAAAGCATTCACATCAATCGCCTTATTACAAATTGAATTGAAAAAATAACACAACCTCATTATAGTCTTTCTGACACGGATGGGCAATATTCCACGCAGTGCAACTTGTAGAATTTGTTGCATCATGACGTGACAATCATGTGATTTCATACCTATCAACTTCAAGTCTTTCAATGAGACAAAATTTTTTACATTTGAAGAATAACCTTGAGGCACTTTGATATCATGAAGACACTGACATAAGCTACTTTTCTCCCTCTTCGATAATGTATGACAAGCCGGGGGAAGAAATGTTCGTCTTCCTTTAGGAGTGGGAGCTAACTCCAAACGTATTCCCATTGATAGTAGGTCTAACCTTGCATTCAACCCATCTTTTGTCTTTCCTTTAATATCTAGCAATGTTCCGATCAAAGAATCACAGATATTCTTCTCCACGTGCATGACATCAATATTATGTTTGACTTCATGATACCTCCAATATGGTAGCTCAAAAAATATTGACCTTTTATTCCAAATATGTCTATCATTACCAGATTTCTGTGTCTTTCCCAATGTAACATCAAGGTTTTTCACCCTCTCAAAATACAAATCTGGGGATAAAGGTTTTGGAGAAGTATCAAATTCTTGTGAGCCATTGAATGCCTTTTTTAGTCTTCTATAAGGGTGATCCATAGGCAAAAACTTTCGATGACCCATGTACACTGTTTTCCTCCCATGATGCAATTGACAATATGACGTCTGTTGTTCGCAAATTGGACATGCTTTATGCCCTTTAACACTGTATCCAGACAAATTTCCATATGCTGGGAAGTCATTTATAGTGAATAGAAGCACTGCATGCAGTTGAAAATATTCCATTTTATAAGAATCATACACCCTAATACCATCAGCCCATAACAGTTTCAAATCATCAATCAGCGGTGACAAGTATACATCAATATCATTGCCGGGTTGCTTTGGACCAGAGATCATGATACTCAACATGACATATTTGCGCTTCATACAAACTTCAAGAGAGAGGTTTTAAATTACCAATAAAACAGGCCATGAACTATGTGTGCTACTGAGGGTTCGGTATGGATTCATTCCATCTGTGCACAAGCCTAGTCTCAGATTTCTAATTTCATTTCCAAATGTAGGGTACTGGGCATCAATTTTCTTCCATTGTGGACAATCAGCTGGATGACGTATTTTTCCATCACATACCCGCTCATCAGCATGCCATCTTAACCTTTTTGCATCATGTGAATTAGCAAATAAACGTTTGAAACGAGGAATTATAGAAAGATACCAAAATACCTTTGAAGGGAGCTTTGTAATCTCTACATCAGCTTGTGATTTTTCTTTCACCTTATACCATGATGTCCCACATTTAGGACACTCTTTCAGAAATTCATATTCCTTCCTATATATAATGCAGTCATTCGGACAGGCATGTATTTTCCTGTATCCCAATCCCATCGGGCATAATATTTTTTTGGCCTTATAATGTGAATCTGGAAGATCGTTATCTTTTGGAAGAATGTCTTTCATCAATTGTAGCAGCTCTGTAAAACTTCTATCACTCCATCCATGTTTCACCTTCAGGTTAATCAATATTAACACCGCCGACAAAACCGTAAAATCTGTACAACCAGGATATAATGGTTTTTCGGCATCACCATATAGACGTGCAACTGTCGGTTCTATCTCAATTTGTTCTGCCACAATATCGCGAATCATTTCTTCAATTCCATTGGAGTTACCATCTTGCGATTCATTATCATCAGTGACATTCTGTCCAGTTTCGCCATGCCAAATCCAAGGGTTGTAACTCGGATTGAAACCATGACAAATCAGATGATCTTTTATCTCTCTACTTTTCAACTTCTTCATATTCAGACATTTCAGGCATGGACAGAAAAAAATGTCACTACTTGGAACATTTCGTTTAGCAAATTCCAAAAAGGCATCAACACCTTCCTCATATTCATTGCTCATTCGATGTGCCGTAATCCAACTTCGACTCATTATTTCCTATAACAAATAGCAAAAATATATATATTTTTTAGATAAGACAAATATATGTTTATATGAAAAAAATCATAATTTGAATGTAAACAATTTTAAAATATAAAAAAAATCGATGTGTTTAAAAAAATATGCTTGAATATTATTTTTTAAACAAAATATAGTAAGATATAACACCCCCCCTGGACACCACCCGACCCCTCTGGACAGCCCCCCGCCCCTCCTGGACACCACCCCCACCCCCTACCCCCTTGGACACCCCCCTGGACATCCCCCAACCCTCTGGAAAGCCCCCCCACCCACCCGGACAACCCCAAATACCCTCTGGAGAGGCCGCCACCCACTTGGACAGCCCCCCACACCCATCCACCCCCTTGGACACCCCCCTGGACACCCCACCGACCCCTCTGGACAGGCCGCCACCCCCTTGGACAGCCCCCCACACCCACCCATCCCCTTGGACACCACCCTGGACACCCCCCGACCCCTCTGGACAGCCCCCGACCCCTCTAGAAAGCACCCCCACCCCTCCTGGACACAACCCCCCACCCCCGACCTACTTGGACACCCCCCTGGACACCCCCAACCCTCTGGACAACCCCCCACCCCTCCTAAACACCACCCCCACCCCTACCCCCTTGGACACCCCCTGGACACCCCCCAACACCCACCCACACCCTTGGACAGCCCCCCAAACCCACCCACCCCCTTGTAAACCCCCCTGGACACCCCCCGACCCCTCTGGACAGCCCCCCACCCCTCCTGGACACCACCCCCACCCCCTACCCCCTTGGACACCCCCATGGACATCCCCCAACCCTCTGGGCAGCCCCCCCACCCACCCAGACAACCCCAAATACCCTCTGGAGAGGCCGCCACCCACTTGGACAGCCCCCCACACCCATCCACCCCCTTGGACACCCCCTGGACACCCCACCGACCCCTCTGGACAGGCCGCCACCCCCTTGGACAGCCCCCCACACCCACCCATCCCCTTGGACACCACCCTGGACACCCCCCGACCGCTCTGGACAGCCCCCAACCCCTCTAGAAAGAACCCCCACCCCTCCTGGACACAACCCCCCACCCCCGACCTGCTTGGACACCCCCCTGGACACCCCCCAACCCTCTGGACAGCCCCCCACCCCTCCTAAACACCACCCCCACCCCCTACCCCCTTGGACACCCCCCTGGACACCCCCCACACCCTTGGACAGCCCCCCACACCCACCCACCCCCTTGTAAACCCCCCTGGACACCCCCGACCCCTATGGACAGCCCCCCACCCCTCCTGGACACCACCCCCACACCCCACCCCCTTGGACACCCCCCTGGACACCCCCAACCCTCTGGACAGCCCCCCCACCCACCCGGACAACCCCAAATACCCTCTGGAGAGGCCGCCACCCACTTGGACAGCCCCCCACACCCATCCAACCCCTTGGACACCCCCCTGGACACCCCACCGACCCCTCTGGACAGGCCGCCACCCCCCTTGGACAGCCCCCCACACCCACCCATCCCCTTGGACACCACCCTAGACACCCCCCGACCCCTCTGGACAGCCCCCGACCCCTCTAGAAAGCACCCCCACCCCTCCTGGACACAACCCCCCACCCCCGACCTGCTTGGACACCCCCCTGGACACCCCCCAACCCTCTGGACAGCCCCCCACCCCTCCTAAACACCACCCCCACCCCTACCCCCTTGGACACCCCCCTGGACACCCCCCAACACCCACCCACACCCTTGGACAGCCCCCCACACCCACCCACCCCCTTGTAAACCCCCCTGGACACCCCCCGACCCCTCTGGACAGCCCCCCACCCCGCCTGGACACCACCCCCCACACCCTACCGCCTTGGACACCCCCCTGGACACCCCCCAACCCTCTTGATAGCCCTCCCACCCTGCCTGGACACCACCCCCCACACCCTACCCCCTTGCAAGTCGAACTAATAGATCTAGGGATGATAAATAAGATTATGGTGCCAAAACGAGTTAAAAGGGTTCACAATCGAAGAATCTTAGCTAGTTTCAACAAAAAAATCACAACACATATATATATACTATCCGTGAAAAAAAATGAACGAGTGGGAGGATTACCTGAGTGCTGCGAGTTTAGATGATTGATCCGAGGAGATTAAATATGAGAAACGATGATCGCAAAACGAATCTAAACCAACGAAATGGACGAGCCGATTCGGGTTTACGCGCGAGAGAGATGAGTCGCGACTGTCGAAGGTAAACTCGCGAATGACAATCCACGGGTCTGGTTAAATTTTTAAATGAGTTATCACGTCGGTTATTCAATAACCGATGTTATAATTTTTTTAAAAACATTTATAACGTCGGTTATTCAATAACCGACGTAAAAACCTTCCTCCGATTCTTTTTGGACGTCGGTTATTTTATAACCGACGTTATAAAGGGCTCAAAATCCGCGTTTTTTTACGTTGGTTATTCCATAACCAACGTCAAAAACATCTGCGGATTCTTTTTTTACGTCGGTTATTCAATAACCGACGTAAAAAACGAAGCCGCGCGATTAATAACGTCGGTTATAAAAATAACCGACGTTAAAGGTGTACTATTCACAGGTTTTTATGTCGGTTATTTAATAACCGACGTAAAAAACCTCGTTTTACATATTATGACGTCGGTTTTATATAACCGACGTAAAAAATGGTGACGTAAAAAACGTTTTCTGCACTAGTGATTGACAATTTTGTTTCCAATTTCATGGACGAGGAGATGTATATAGGTTATGAAATTAACAAAATAAAATATCAGTATATCAGAGATAATGAAGTTATTATATCATCATTATTAATTAATATTTTATATATTTGAAATAATAAATAAAACAAAGATGTACGGTTAAGAACGATACATCTTCTTTAGAAAATCTATCTTGGTTTGCACAAAAAGCCTTCATTGCAGAGTTTTATAACAATAAAAGGCCTCTAGTACATGTTATGAGAAGTAATTAAGATATAAGGGTATGAATTTTATGAGCCAAATGGATTTTAAACTGTGTATAAGAGAGGAGAAGGGGTACCCTTTAATAAGGGAGGAGGAGTGACATTAATGTAAATACCCAAAACTATTCAATAATGAGAATATTGGGTGGCTCATTTAAAAAATTAATGTTTTTATAATTAAATATATATATATATATATATATATATTTTATTTTATAGAATTTATATATTGTATTATTTTTTGAATAAATTATTCTTATCTTATATTAGATCATAATATTTCTTTAATGAAAATATCTTTAAATATCATGTTTTGATTGGTCAAAACTAGTTCTAAAAATTTCATATAGGGTTAATATGACAAATAAGTCATCATAGAAATTAAAATACCATTTTTAAGGGATTTTTAAAATTCCCCCATAAGTTATTCATGTTTTTAAATCTCCCACATAGGTGATTGACGTAGATAATCTCAAACATTGTTCCGCACATTATGGATTTTCATGAATCATAATATTTATGCATTTCTACCATAACTTCCTATACAAAAAATTGGGTTATTATTGATGAGTAAATTTAAAAAAATGTAAAAAAATTAATTATTTGAAATTATAATCTAAATCGATCATTATAATGTCTAAAATTTGTTTATAAATCAATATGTTTCTTCTGTATGAATTGTGAAGTTTTTCAGAACTAAATTTATATTTTATTTTAATGATAAATTCAGATATAGAATTAAAATTACGGTGTTTATTGATTATATAGAAAAATAATTAAATTATATAAATATAATTCAGCTAGTGCTAAAGCTGTTTCAATCATTTTGAATGTCTTTTTTATGTCTGAAACAGTTTAAGTGAATTCGTCTACAATATTTAGAATTCGCCTACATCGATTTTTTGGATACATGATAAATTATCTTATGTGGTGATTCACCTACATAATTATGTTTTTATGGGGGAATTGGATGTATAACTATTATATTATGCGAACAATGTTACCTACATGAATAAATTTTCTAAATAGTGAAAAAAATTATGTGAATTTGCTTACGTAAATCAATAATGACAATTTCCCTATATAAATTCATCTATATTGATTTGGATACATCAACTCACATAAATAAAATCGTTATATGAATTTATCTATTAAAATAATATATATTTATTTTTCTACTTGATTATATGAAATTTCATAGGTTATTCTAATACCTGTATGTTTCCTCTATTTTATATCGTAGTTCAAATTTCAACTTGTTGAAAGATTATTTTAAGTATTTTAATTTTTTATTTGTTCTATAATTTTTTAATGATTATATAGAATCCATGTGAAAATTTTGTAACTTTTTTTATGGATAATTAAGTGGGATTCTCATTTGATTATGCGTGCATGGACATTCACACTATAATTCTAGAACTTGAAATATTTTAATTCAAATTGTATGGATTATGAAGAGTTTGCCTCAAATATTATTAGCAAGTACTTATAAGATATTAATAATAATTATTAAATTTTATATTAAATTTTATAATTGGTTTCATTTTTTTTGGTTTTACAGAATATAAAATTAATCTTTATTAAATGTTTTTTATCATTTTTAAATGATATACACAAGGAATATCATATGGGAAATAGGCGTGGACAAAAGTAGAGTATTTTGTTGAAGCTGCATGTGTGAGTCTGGCATCGAAAAAATAAAAATGAAAAAATCATAATATTTTAATGTTTTCTTTCACAAATAAACTCTATATATTTTGAGTTTATGGAATTAGTACAAGTGATGAAGAGGATAATGATATTATTAAATTGTATAAGAACTACATTTTTCTAGTGATCAACTACTACTCCCAACCAAAATAAAAACCATTTGATCCTTTTCTATTAGATATTTCATTTCCACCTCGATGCTCAGATAATGAAAAAACTCATTTGGTTCTGTGGTTATACTTATTCATATTATTATTCTATGGGCATAATTTTTTTTATGGTTATACTACCCCTTAAATGGTATGATTTTGGGTTTTGACTCCCAAAAGAAGTTAGGCATTTAGTTTGTGACGCTAGGGGAAAAAGGACGACTATTTGAGTTGTTACAATAAGGGTTAAAAAGGTTGGAATTTTTGGGTTTGAGACTCTAAGGTGAAATAGGCTTTATAATCAGGTTATGACCCAAGGTGGGGACAAATCATTGTAATATTCCATTATATTTTTCATAGTGGGTTCTATCACTCTCAGTTCATGAGAATGGTAAAGGGTAGAGTAGGATATTTTAGATCCAAACCACTATAAAATATATTGTGTTCATTTTCAATTATTTTATACTACACTATTTTTTATTGACATTAATTTAACGTTTATTTTAAATTTTTTTTTAAAATTCCAATTCACCCCCCTATTGGATATTTTTCTATCTTAACTCCAGACCAACAATTAGAATCAGAGGAGGTTCCATAGATCTCTCAATATATTATCCATGGTAAGAAATCTCTGACATAATTGTAATGGGGAAAAGATCTTGTTTAATATGGGAGGAAATTTTTTTCATGATGGATGTATACATAAAAATCACCTCATTTTGATGATACTAATTATGGATATTAGAAATATTTAATAGAAGATAAATTTCATTGATCGTTAGATGATGATGGAAAATACATACAAGATTCTTGAAAGTGAACTATAATATTTGGATGTAAATGATGTGGTAAATTATGCTTTAAATTATAATGTTATGAATACCTTATATTGTGTACTAAATATGAATGTTTATAGTCAGGTTTGATCTTGTAAAACTGCTAATGAAATTCTGAAAATTATGAAAGTTTCACATTCTGGTTCAGATAAAATTATTAGAAATAATTCGGGTATATTAAGAGCGTGATATCAATTATTTAAAATGGAAAAAGGTGAAATAGTTAATCAAATGTTCCATTGATTTACTAGCATTGTAAATAGTATGAGTTACTTAGGAGTAACTCTAGATAATCCCGTTATTGTTGAAAATATTCTTAGATCACTTCATAAGAAATGGAAAGCTAAAGAGGTATTAATAGATGAATGTAATAATTTATATCAATATACTCTTGATGATATTATCAGATCATTATTATAATATGAGTTAGAAATGAAACATATTTCTGAATTAGATAATTTTAAGAAGAAGGGAACTGATTTTAAATAAAATGTGATTGCTTACTATTCTGGGTTTGATTTATAGATTAGTGATAGGAATGATACAACATATGTTACAAAAGTAGGATATATAAAGAAGAATGGATACTCATGGAGATCTTGGAAAAACTATCTCAAAGAGGATAATAGGTAGAATAAGAAAGGTAATTATAATTCTATTGATACTCAAGATGTAAATTTTTATGATTATAGAAAAAAGGTTCACAAAATACCCAAATTCCCAATAATAAAGAAGGGAAAAAATCCAATGAAGGTAAAAAATAAATAAAGAAAATATTTGACTTCATGAAGTTGTTTTTAAAGAACTTTAAATAAGGCTGAAATTCTAAAAGAAACTAGTAGTATTTCATTTCTTGCAAAATATTCTAAGGTAAAATTTTCACGTCTACATTCATGTTCAAGTTATCTTGGTTAATATTCTATAAAAAATGGATACATTTGTGTGAAATTTATAACTAAAGATGGTGATTTTGTTTCTCATTCTCATGATTCGATAAATTCTTCAAATGATGAGCCAAGCATTGATGATCTGAAAAAAATACATGATTCATATGATGATGAAATAATAGAAATGATTTCTAATCATGTGTCACTCAAATAGAAATATGAAAGGGTCAATGAAAAGAAAAAATATTTATCTCTTAATTTAAAAATTTATTATTCTAAAATATTAAATTTTAAATCTAAACATGATAGTTTTAATGATTTTCATTCTATGAATAATGAAGATATGGAAATACAATTGAATTTATTATTAGATGATTTGACTAAAATTGAGGATCAATGTAAGAAGATTAAAAAAATAAAAATCTGAGAAATATATCTTCTTCCTCACATGAAAAGGATTATGATGATATGGAAATTTTTCAAAAAGAAAATTAAATGATAAATATTGAATTAGATAAAGTTAGAAATGAAATGATTATCTTATAATGGAAAATTTATAATAAATGTGATTTAAATAAAAATATCAGAAAGAATTATTATTTCTTTAAATTTTATGATAAAAGAAATGGTATTAGCTATGATTATTTTGTTTCTATTATGTTTAGAAATAAATTTATGGAAGGAAAACAATATGGAATTTCTTCAATTATTTTTTTAAATGTACATCTTATGGTAATTATGATTGTGATCATCTATTGAAGTTAACTCAATTTTTTGGTCACAGAAGGGATTTTATGTCTAAAACTGATTTTTAGGAAAAACTGTCTAAACCATATACTACTTGGGTACCTAAAGACGGCATGTATTCTAATTAATATAAAATAAAACCATTCCTTCTTACCAGGTAATATATAATTTTCAATTTTTATGTTCAACATGCATATCATTATAGTTTTATTCTTGGTATATTGACATGAGAATTATAAGCTTTAGTATTTCCTTTTTGGATAACCTTGAATACCTAGTAGAATTTTGGGATGCTACCATGTACGTAAATGTTAATACTTCATTTTGGATAGTGGAATTGGTTATTATTATATTTATTGGATGACATAAACCTAAATCTGTTAAATATTCATATATATTTATAAAATATGTTATTTTAGTTATAAATGTTGATTTACTTGTATGATATTATCATTTGGTTGTTTTTAAAATTATTTTATTTCATTATTACATGTTTTATGGATCCTTGTGACATTAAAGTGGGTTTATTATTGACATTTTCACTGCTAGAATTTAGATTTTGGTTATACTTTTTTGATATTGTTATTTTGAAATGAAAGAATCAATTTAAGGGGACTTAATATCACTAATAATTATCAATTCATGTTGGAAATTTTATTAGTTGAAACAAATTATACAAAAGTTTTATATTTGAATGATTCAAAACATTAAATCTGTATATTTTATTGAATTTTTAAAATTTTACTGAACTAATCCTCTTTTTTATATAAATAAGGAAGATGAAATTGAGGTGGATATCTTTTATAAAATTTATATTTTTAATCAATATATAGAATACATCAATTTAGGGGGAGTTTTTTTGTGTTTATATGCTGAATTATTCATATATATGAATTATGGATTTAATTTTTTAGATTACTTTTTCCAAATTTCTATACATATTTTTGAATGGGTATTCATTATTTATTCATAAAAAACATTTAGATATTATCCTATCTTTATAGTGACTCCTTGACATATGTTTTTGAAAATTACATGTTTATAAAGGTATTCACAATGATTATATTTATTCTTATGAAATATAATATGTTAAATAAATATAGGAATAAACATCATTAGTTCAATGAGAGGATAATTTAACTATATAATCTTTATATTTTTGATAATTTCAAAAATGGGGAGATGTTTTGAAATTATACCTTATTTTGTAATTATAAAAAAGGTGGATAATGTTGTGTGGATACTTAAACCACTTTATGTTTTTGATAGTTACAATTATATATTTATTTAATTTCATTTTATAGTCCTTTTACATTTTATTATGTTTTGAATAAATTTATCTTATCTTATATCAAATCATAATATATCTTTTTTGAAAATATCTTTAAATTTCATGTTTTGATTGGTTGAAACAAGTTACAGAAGTTTTATACAGAGTTACTAGGACAAGTAAATCATAATAGATCTTAAAAAATAATTTTGGGTGATTTTTAATATTCCTAAATAAGTGATTCACATATCTAAATCTCCCACGTTGTGGATTCTTGTATCCAATTCTCAAATAGTGTTCACCACATAACCGATTCTCCAAATTCAAAATATTTATCTATTTAGAGAATAAAATATTATACACAACTCCAAATTGAGATATTATTAATGATTTGTAAATAAAACAAATGTTTATACATTTAATTATAATTTATTAAATTCTAAATCTATTTTCATAATGTTATAAATTATTTTAGAATTCACTATATTTTTTCTATATGAATTATGTACTTTTTTAGAACTAGTTTTCTATTGTATTTTAATGATAACATGAGATATAAAAGTAAAATTGAGGTTATTATTAAATATATTGAATTATAATAAAATAATATAAATATAATTACAATTGGCCCAAATATTATTTGGACATTTTAAAGGTATTCTTTAATCCTGAAACTGTTTAAGTAAATTTTTCTATTGCTTTCAGAATTAGGAAATTTCAATTTTATTGGATACATGATAAATTCACTTATATGGTGATATCCTAAGTGATTTATTTGTTTACATTAAAAATGGATATGTGTATATTATCTTATGTGAACAATATTTCCAATTTTAATAAATTATCTACACAATGAAAAATGGTTACATGAATTTTTTTTACACAAATCGGCTACGTCAATTTCATTACGTGAATTATCCCACATCGACTCGACTACGTTGATTCACATAGCTAAAATTATTATGTGAATTATGATACATTAATCAAATATTTGTATTTTTCTACATGATTCTATTAAATTTCATTAGTTATTCTAAAACGTGTAAGTTTTCTTTGTTTTATGTAATGGTTAACATTTCTATTTTCTAAAATTTTATTTTAAGCATTTTAAATGTTTTATTTGTTATATATTTTCATATTAATTACATAAAAGGCATGTGAACATGTTTAAACTTATTTTAAGAATAATTATGTGGTATTATCATGGGATTTAGGGTGTAATTATATTAACACTAAAATTCTTGAACTTGAAATATTGAAGTTCAAATTGGATGGTATATGAAGAGTTGGCCTCAAATATTATTAGGGAGTATTTCGTGGACATTAATAATAATTATTAAATAACATATTAAATTTTATAATGGGTTCCACTTCGGTTTTTTACATAATTTCATGGTAAACATTCTTACATGTTGTTTTACTTTATAAATGATATACACTTGAAATACCATCCTGTAAATTGGCATTGAAAACTCAGATTAGTTCACTGAAGATACAAGCGTGAGTCTTGATTCAAGAAACAAATATGTATAAATCTTCAATATTATAGAGTTTTTATGAAAAAATAAACCATATATATTTAGAGTTGGTAAAATCTATTTATGTGATGAAGAGGTTGAGGATATTTTTGAACAATACTAGTGTTGTATTTTTCTTGTGATCAACAACTACTCCCATCTGAACAAAAAATCCATTGATCCTTTAATACTATAGATTTCACTATTGGCTCCAAAAACATATACTAAAAATTTTTAATCTAGTTTTCTAGTTATACATATTCCTATTATTATTCCATGTTAGTTATTGTAAAGGGTTATACTATTCAGTAAAATGTAAGATTGTGGATTTTGACTCACAAAAAAAGTCATGTAGTTGGGTTGTGCGTCTAGGGGAAAAAGACGGACTCTTTGAGTTGTAACTCCTAAAGTTAAAGAAAGTAAGTATTGGGTTTGAGAATAAATAGTGAAAAATTATTTTTAATCATGCTGTGGATCAAGGTGGTAAAAATTCAATGTAAGATTCCATTATATTGGTAATAATGGGTTCCATCTCTCTCAGTTCATGAGAGGTGTGAAGAATAGAGTATTATCATTTATATCTAAAGCACTATAAAATTATCTTGTGTTCATTTTCATTTATATTCTAATGAAATAATTTTTATTAACTCAGATAAACGTTTTTTAAAAATAATTTTTTAAAGGCCAATACTCCCTCTCTTGGCTATTTTTCCATTTATCTTTGGACCAACAAGGAAGTAATTCATAAAACAATTGCCTTCTAAATTGATATAAAATGGATTAGAGGGATGATATGGACGATCCAAAACTCCAACATTAAAAATAAACATTTTTTAATTATGTTATTCTATTTACCACTTTACTTTATTCCCCAGTAAGCCAGTTTTAACATTAACCGTGATAAAAGATTCTTATTATTATTACTATTCATTCTATTGAAAAATTAAGTTAAACTTATTTTATAATATTATTTGTTAGGATTATAAATATCAAATACATTTTATCAAATTAAATTCAAATAATTGGAATAATTTAATTAAAAATTAAACCTAAAGTGGTTTCCAAAAAATAGGTTTTCAAGAAATATATTTTTCAAGCGTACGATGATCTTATAATAACTATATACCACGTAATCATAATTAAATTAATTTCTATTCATATTTATAGGTATATAATCTATAATTATTTTTGAAATCGTTCCTCACAAGGGGATATTTTAGTTAGTTGAAATGGATAAACATTATGCACTTTATAATAGTTGTTAGAAAAATGTGTTGTTAAGCCTGAAAATGACTTTATACTAAAGTACAGTATAAAAATGATTTAAATGAAATTAATTTGATTATATATAACTAAATAATAATAATTTTAATTTTAAATAAAATTAAATGAATAATGATACTTTTAAATTAGTTAATTTATTAAAAATAAATGACAGTTTTACAAAAATCGGTATTTTCCAATATTCCCTTAAAAAATCAATAGATTTTTTGAAAAATCTCAAAATTTCAGCCTAGGTTAATTTTTTATATTCTAATCTAAAAAATTAATTTCATTTTATCAAATACATTTTATAAAATCTATATAAATTAATTATAATATTTTCTTTTAAAAAAACCAATAATTTTTTTGAAGAAAACATTTTTTTGAAAAATACAACGACCTACTTAAAATTGAGTGATTGTTAACTATAAATACATTTATCTTTAGTAAAAAAATTATACACATTTAATAAAGTAGTTAATTCTATTCCCACCTTTCAATTTAATGACTAGGTTATAACAGTCACATTTAAATAATCATGGTTCATTTGGGGTCGGTGTTGTGTGTATCGTGTGAAACCGAACATAGTTTCACCTTTTAAAAACTTAGGGTGCTACATTATTCACCCCTTATGGAATTTCAGCCAAGAAATTTTATATTAAATACTAAGATGAAAAAGGTGAGGGTACTTCTGCTTCATCACCACTTTTGGTTCTCATGTTTTTTCCGGAAGCTTGTGGTTCCTTCATAACACTTTGACTAGGTGAGTTGTCTTGTTTCATAAAACTTTAACTCTATGATCTAAGATCTTACCTCAATGCTCCTCATATAAAACGTATTTCTCCAACACTACCACCTCTATATTCATTATATATGATGGGTATGGTATGTAATTACTCAAGAGAGATACATAGAATACACCATAAACTTCAGATAGGTTAGGTGGAAGTGCTCATCAGTATGCCACCTATCTGATGTGATCTAGGATCTCAAAGGGCCTGATATATCTAGGAATAATCTTTCCCTTCTTACCAAACCTCATTAATTTCTTCAATGGTGAAATATAAAGGAACACCTTATCTCTGGCCTTAAAATATAGTTATCATTGATGATTACCTTTAATGATTTTCTATCGAATTTGTGCATATTTCATGTGATGCTGAATAGTTTGAATCTTCCCTCTCATATCTTAGAAAATATTAGGTCCTATCAGCTTATTCTCTCAAACTTCATCCCTATATGTTTGAGTCTAAAACCTTTTCACATAAAAATCCTCATAAGGTTCCATTTGAACACTAGAATAGAAGCTGTTGTTATATGAGAACTCTACTAGGGGAGGGTGCCAATCCCAACATCCTTGGAAATCCATTCAACAAGACCTCAGAGAATTCTATATAGGTTGGATAGTTTACCTAGACTGGCTATCCATTTAAGGGTTATAAGAAGTACTAAAGATAAGTTCTATATCTAGTTCTTGCTGAAGGCTTCTCTAGCATTTAAAGTAAACCTTAGATCTCAATCAGATATAATGGAGAGTTTCAATCCATGAAATATTACCAACTCCCTTATATATATCTTACAAAATTTTTCAAGAGTAAAAAATTCATTTATAGAAAGGAAATGTACCAACTTTTTAAGGTGGTTGACTACCACCCAGAAGTCATTGTTTCTTTTAGGTTTCTTGGGGTGTCCTACAAAAAAATACACGGTTATGTTTTCCCATTTCTAAAATGTAATGGGAAATGGATGCATTATACCATTAGAATTTTTTCTTCCAACCTTGACTTATTGGAAGACCAAGCATCACAATTTTTTTAGAAATATCCCTCTTAATGTTACCCCACCATATGTTTTTCTTCATATATCTATACATCTCAGTGCTTCTATAATGAATAGAGAAATGATGAGCTATAAGAATCATCTAGAAGCTATCTTTTGATCTCTGGTTTTTATGGGAAACATATCTGAGTTCCAAACCTTATAAATCCATCTTCATCAAAGTTATACTATGGAACATTCTATAGCATTTTCTATATCACCTAATCATCTTTTCATCCTCCTTATTCCTCTTAAGGATGAATGTATGAGCAGTTATTTGAGAAAGGTAGGATGAATACCCTTTTATTACTTCCATATAGATCCTTCTTATGTCCAAGAATATTGAATCCCATTCAATATTGATCATGAATTGGGTTATAGGGTCATTTCTATTAAGAGAATATACCACTTTATATGGTTTCCCATGATAGTAAAGGATTTTTTGGTCATAGTCCTTGATCAACTCTAACCATATTTGATGGTTCATATTAAGATCCTTCTATTTTAAAATAAATATTTTAGGCTCTTATGGTCTATGTATATTTCACACTTCACCCCATAAATATAATGTCACATGATATTCAACGCAAAGACCACTACAACAAACTACAGATCATGTGTTTGATATATATACTCATACACATTAAAATTCCATAGGGTATAGAATATTACTTTATCATTCTGCATTATTATACAACCTAGATCCTTCTTTTGAAAAATCACTATATAAGATAAAAAGTTCCCCACTTGAGGGCAGTGTGAGTACTAGTGTAGTGATAATCCTCCTTTTCAGCTCTTTGAATATCTCTTTAAATTCACCAGTATAGAAAAAATTTACCCCATTTCTTATTATCTTGGTTATTTGGTTTTATCATCACGAAACGTTCTTCAAAATCATTGGTAATACCCAACGAGACCAAGAAAACTGTGAATATCCATTAGAAATACTGTTCTGGTCCACTCAATGATCATCTTTGTCCTAGATGTGTCCACCGATATCCATTTTATAGTAGTAATGTGACCCAATAATGATAATTCCTTTATCTATAACTCACAAATGTTGTAATTTTAATATATTTTCTCCTTTCATAAATCTTTTAGCATAGTATTCAAATTATCCTAATAATCTTCCTTTATTTTGGAGTATACCTAAAATCATCAATAAAGACTACCCGAATTTTTTTGAGGTAACCTATAAAGACACTATTCATTAATTTCATAAATATTGTTGGAGTGTTAGTGAATCTGAATGGAATCACTATGAACTCACAGTTCCCATTCCTTGTTCAAAAGTTTGTTTGGGGAATATCTTCCTTATCCACCTGTAATTGGTGGTATCCCGAGCAAAGGTCCAACTTAGAGAAATATTTATCCCCATATAGTTGATCTAAAAAATATTCTATCCATGTTAGGAGATACTTGTTTTTATTGTGATTTTTATGTTCATGATAATCAAGTAAGAGGCACATTGAACCATCCATCTTCTTGATGAAGAGGACCGATTCACCCATAGTGAAGCACTCCGACGTATAAAACTATTTTATAGATTCTCATGTAAATTATTTTTTTGGTTCTATAACTCTACGATATCCATTCTATAAGGGTTTTTTCATATATGTAGGTACCTAGGAATAATTTAAATTGAGAAATCAATCTCTTAGTCAAATGGAAGTCCAAAAAACTCTCCATGGAAAAAATAAGTATAATCATTCACAACAAGCTTGTCACCAAGCACAATTCAACCCTTTATCTCAATCATTTAGGCTGGATATTATTTATCATAAGATAATAATATCCTTACTTCATATTATAATACCAAAGAGGATTCATCCTCTTTCTTACACTGTTATAGAATCAGATGACGATTCATGATACAGATAATGATTTCTTTCTCAAGGAATTTTATACCATCTCTATATAAGGAAAGCCAATAGATTCTAAAAATTGTGGTAAATTACACTAAAAGAAGTATCATAAGTATTTATGGGAATTTCATCCCAACAATATAGACATTAGATGAGTTATTTACTTGGGATGTAATAATTAACCAATTCACCGACTTTACTAATAACTCAACTTCTATGTTTTGGGGTGGTTGTTGAATAATTATACTAAACTTTTGTGATATTAAAGAATGTGTAATACCAAAATAAAAAATTATATTCAATATTATTAAATTACTAACAAGTGTACCTATCATCACTTTATAATAGGGATCCACCTCCATAGTTGTGATATAATAATCTCATCCTTTCTCTTGAAGCCTTTGAGATTGTTGTCATCAGTTGCCTTCAACAAGCCTTCACATAGTGCTTTTGTTCACATAGTGTCCTTATTCATTCTAGTTGAGAAATTGGACAATATGTTGAGGGTTTTATGGAGTATTCATTTATTCCATTTCATTGGTTGGTTTATCCCATCAATAATCACTAGTTGGGTGCCCATTCTCCTCATACATAAATAATTCACTAATCAACTTTAGTAAATTTCTAGGTTTATTTTTCCCACACATTTGATAATTTTGATATTGGAATTTCTTTCCATTTTGAGGTTTCTCCATAATACCACTAGAATTAAAATCCATTTTTCACTTCTTATACCCATGAGAAACTTGAGACACACTGATGTCCATTTAAACTTTGTAGGAAGACTGAAAGATTTCTTCGTAGCTATCAAAGTCACGAATTTACAAATTTTTTTACAGACTTGGGTTTATACTACAAAATAAGAGGTCAACTTTACTTTAGGGGGAGATGTAAAATCCAGATGAGTATAATGGACGTCTTGTAAAGTTTTTTTCATACGCCCCAATGGTTTTGTCATAATTTATCTTTAGGATAAGTAAATGCCTCTCTATTTTAAGTCAGAGACTGTGAGGAAAATATTTTTCAAAAAACATTTTATGGAATTCCATCTACTCTATTTCTTTGATCTAGTCCTCAGGTTTTATATATTTGATGAACATCTTCCATTGATCAGTTTATCCCTCCATATGATAAACTTCTAGAACAACCCTATATTTCTCAAAACATTAAAGGATATATAAGATCCATTCAATAGTGTTGATTATTTGTTCCATGATTGAATTATTTTAAGATCCACAAAAATTTTGAGGCCATTTTCAGACAAATATATCAATTGAATGTTCATCATTATTTAGGGGATTCAGGAATTCTTCCTGATCCAGGTTCTTGTTCAAAACAAGAATTAGCTAAGAAAGTATTATCATGAAGTTCCTAACTCCTTCTCCCATCGGGTTGGGAATCTCATTTTGGAAAAAATCACACTTCCCCTCAATTTTTTTAACATAGTTTCTCTTATTTCCAACTATTGACAAAAAAATGGAAAAATTAGGGATGAGTATTTTTAAACCATTAAACACATAAATTGGAAACCAAAAACATTAAAGGTAAAAAATCCAAAATAAAACATATTCCTTAACCTATAAATTTATTGGTTTCAATATAAGTTACCAATGATATTATTCCTAATATAAATTTTATGGGATTTTTTTCCCTTTATAATGGTTTACAAATAGATTCTGAATTTAAAAAAGCATATCCCCATGAGTGTCAAAATATGTGTTCATCAAGGACCATTTTTGTGCACCAGGTGATAATTGAGTCGAACTCAATGCAATATTTTCAGGGTTATTACCCTTAGGTACAACTATACCAGAACCACATCGACTTTTTGTATCTTGACATGGATATATTTTCTTAGAAACCATTTAATCTATATTTTACAAAACAATTAGGTATGTTTTCCTATGTTTGGTCTTATCCCAAAGGTTTTCAAAATAATTTTCTAATGCTAATTCCAAAAAATAACTATACTTTTATCTAATAGTAACTATAGTAACCCATTCCTTTTACAAAAATTTTTAGATTCTTTTTAAACATAAATATCCAATAAGTTTAACCCCAAAGATTAGAGGTCCTAGTTTCTTTGAAATACTAAGTTTATAATACATAAAAAAGAAATTAAAACATGAAATACTCATTTTATTATCTATTATGAACTACTCAATACATTAGAGCTACTAAAACCACATAGGATAACCTAGGGAAAACATAAAAAAATGGGGTGACCTAGGGAATAAAAATAATAACATAACATGTAATTTAAAGGTATAACATGATATTATAAAAGAAATGGTGAATGTGTAATCAAATGGAATCATAATATAAAGGGAATGGTATGATAAGATCATAGAAGCATAGGAAATGTCTTATCAAAATAAATAATGACATAAAAATAATTCAATAATAACCACTAAGACAACATCGCATGGTGGAAAAATTCCCATAATGGATTAGGGTTACTCCCTAATCTCATACATGATGTCTCATGAGGCTGTAACATTACCCAAAGCATTAGAGGGATATATAATTAAGGGACCCCACATCACATTCATATAATGTACCTGTATATGTGTCCCACATAAGAAAATAAATCATATGGAATAAATATAATAATTATCCTTGTAATGAAAATGGGTTGTATAATATTTCCTGATATCGTAGCTAAACGAGATTTCTTGAAGAAGGAATTTTAGAAATTATCATAAGGCATGTATTTTACCATTAAACGAATAGAGAGTGGGATAGGTATATATTTAAGAGAGATATATAAATAATTTATAAGCATTAAATAACATTATTGATATCGGTCATGTGAGTTATAGAGAGAGGGTTGGATAAAACCCCACTCCCCAACTATTCTCTCACTCTCGGTATTTCCCTCTCCTAGGGTTTCTGGTGTGATTATTAGATTTTGAGTGATCTAATTCTACAGTATCCCCACTTTATTTCTCATCACTTTTCATCATCATCTTTATTCCGTGTTTACATATTGTATATCATCCAACTCTAGGGTTTCAATCTCTTTCATTTGGGACATCGATCGAAAACTATGATTGCCCTACCCAACAGAACCCCCATGCCTAACCCCACTATTGGTACTTTTATGTGTTCTTAAATATGGTTTGGGATATGCTTGTAGTTTTGGTCTATGTCATATTTTTTGGTCGGAGGATTTCATTATTCTTTTTGGGTGCTTCAGTTTGATCACTGCTATCATTTCTCACTCTCGTGGACCTATTCGGCTCAACCTTTTCTATTACAATCATATTTATTACCCTAGACATTATTTTGGTCTAATTCTATGGTTTTTGTGGGTGTTTTAGGATATTTTGGTTGGGTGTTCACTGGTGTTTAATGAGTCGTAACCCGTATTGGTTCATGTTCTTCATTTTGGCTGCAATGTTCTTTCGTTGGTGATGTTTTAGGTCATCTCAATTTTCTGGTGTCCCTACGACCACAACTGTGTGGTTTAATATCGATTAGAATTTGGACTCAAGTTGTTTTAGATATGTTGGTGGTTTTTCTTTTGGTGGCATCAGTAGTTATTATTTTCATAGTGGTTTTTGGTATTTTTTCCTCAACGACAACGACAAAATTCAGTATTAATGTTGTAGCTCAATGACTCGGTATTGGTGTTTCAATTTGAAAAACATGGAATCTTGGTTTTTTTGGTTCTATTATTGAAGTCAGAAGTTGTTACATTCCAAAGAGATGAGTTGTTTTCATTGAAGAATTTGTTCTTGTTCATTGGTTTTGGTTATTGAAGGTTGGAAAGAGATCATATTTTCTTGATTTTAGCTCATGATCGGTGTTGGTTAAGATAATGAAGATGTGATGTTCTGGTGGTTAGGCATATCAGAGATGGTGGTTTTGGGTGATAGTCGACATAAACTAACAGATGACAAAACACTCATGGTGATGAAGTCAGCCGATAGCAGCGTGGGATTTGGGCTCAAGGCATTGATGCATGCCTACCAGCTCATCCTTGTCTGAATTTTGAAATTTGTATCATTTTATGGAATGTTTTGAATATGGTTATTTATTTTTTAATTTCACACATATCCTTTAAAAGTGGTTTATTTTAAAAAAACTAAAAAAAATCTGTTTGGAGGAGTTTGAGAGAGAGAGTGGTCATAACCTGAAGGAAAGGGTGGTTTAGAGAGATCCTTTACCTCGAGCCATATTTCTCAAGCATGATCTTTATGTTCATGAATAATATAATTAGGTAAATTATTTACTTTGATGAGATCCTTTTTCAAGATTATAATTCATTTTATTTTATTCATTACCATGTTTAATTCAATTATTTATTCATTATGGTTCATGTAAGATGTTTTACGATATTCAACTCATATGTCCAAAACCACTTTGGTAATTTGAATAAGGCCAAAGAGAATATTATTTCATCATATAAAGAGTAATTATAATGAAACAAATATTAGTTTTATACACAAATTACAATTTTAAAACTACTAATGAAAGATGGTTATAAATAATTAAAAATGATATGATCATGGAGACGGTAGGCTGTATATACACATAAGTAATGGTTTCATTTTTTAGTGATCATAATATAAATAAGGTAAGTGTTATTTTATAATTACAAGATTATAATTATATAATAAATGTAACATTATTTCATTAAATACACTTACATATACCATCCATGTGACGTGGTATAAAGAAATGAATCGGATTACTTCATGAGGTGGTAATCGGCCATACACATGAAAGACGTTATAATTTTTTCCAATGGATGGAAAGGTAAGAAATTATATGATATTTTAATTTTAATTTTTTTATTTCATTAATATAATATTTAAAAATTGAATCCATAATTATGAGTATTTGTGATAGGGAATGATGGAAAGCAAATTAAATCAGTTCACGAGGGAGTAGTCCTCTATACACAATATCGACAATTTCATTTTCCATTTGATATAATATGATATGAATGTAGGTTATTAAATTAATAAAATTAAATATTAGTATATTTTAGATACAAATTTTATAATATCACCATTATTTAGTAATATTTGAATGTGTTGTATGAAGAAATAAAACAATGACACACGATCAAAAAATGACACATCTTCTTAAAAAAACCCTTTAGTTTATCACAAAATTACTTCCTTAGAGTCTTTTATAATCAAAACAAGTCCTATAGAACATAGAAAGGGAATTTTGAACGGGATTTTGGTATTTATTTGACGAATTAAAATGATTTTTAAGTGTGATGAAGAGAGGAAAGGGGGTTCTATTTTATAAGGGAGGAGAAGTGAAATTATTTTAGATACCCAAAACAATTTCATAATGGGAAGTCACTCTCAATAAATGTTCCTAAAAAATTGATAAATAATTTAGTGTAGGGGTGATATGACAATAAAAACCATAAAAAGTTAAAATAAACTTGTTATTCCATTTAGCTTTTTAATTTAACCCCTGGTAAACTATTTTTACTGTTAATTAGAGAAACCTATTTTTACTATATTAATTTTTCATTATGAAAAAAAAATAAATTAAAATTATTAAACTAATTTTAATTAATATGATTAAAAATATTAAATTCATTTTATTAACTTCAATTCATAAAATTAGAAGAATTTAATTTAAAATTAAACCTATAGATTTGGAAAGAAAAACTATTTTTCAAGAAAACTATTTTTCAAGCATTATATGATCCTATAATAACTACATGACAAGTAATCATAATTAAATGAATTTAAATTAATAATTACAATTATATAGTATATACAATTAAATTAAATAATTTTTCTTTATGGGTTATTTTAATAAGTTAAAATGGAGAAACATTATGCACTTTAAAACAGTTTTAAGGAAAAAATATGTTTTAAGACTAAAAAAACATTCGCTAAAATCCAATAAAAATATGATTTAAATGTAATTAAATATATAAAATATAAATTAATAATAATTATTTTAATTTTTAATACAATTAATATAATAATGATACATTTAAATTTGTTAATTTATTAAATAGAAATTACACTTATACATAAATTAGTATTTTCCACTCTTTAATGAAAAAGTTATATTTTTCAAAAAACCCCAAAATTTCACCCTAGGTGAATTATTATATTCTTATTTGAAAAATGAATGTTATTTTATCAAATAAATTTTCCAACAGTTTTCCAAATTAATTATAAAATTTTCTCAGAAAGAAATAATAAAAAACTTTTTTGAAGAAAACAGTTATTTTTTGAAGAATAAAATGACTTACTAAAACTAGGTGATTATTTAATAAGAATTTATCAGTACATTTATATTAATAAGAAAATTTATTTATTTTATAAATTATATAATCCTATTCATACCATCCAATTTAATATATCGGTTTTTATGGATGTATTTAAATAACCACGGTTCATTTGGGTTCAGTGTTGCGTGTTGCGTAAACTATCAAACATAATATTGCCTTTTAAAAACTCAAGGTGTTACAAGAAACCTATTGTCTTTCAGAAATAAGTTGGGACACTAGCTCCATAAATTTGAGATCATGTTTGGGGTAGGGATATAACTATATGAACCTCTTATATCAATATCTATATATAGGATGACATCTTAAGAGTTTTGAAAGCTGCATATTTATATTAATGACCTTCTACAATGAGGTCTTATATGACCTAGTGTATCACCATGGCATGATCTAGTTTTTTTTAAAGAAATAAAATGGAATTATGTATTTGTAAGTTGATTATGGTTATTTCAACTAGGTGACAAGGAAGATCCACTCCCACTTCAATAGATTGATGATTTATTCAATTAGTTGAAAGGAGTTATACAGTTCTCGAAGATCTATTTGTGGTCAAGATATCATTAGATGTGAGTAAAGGATATTAATATCCCAAATATCACTTTTAGATGTTTTTTGGATTAAGAGTTCATTGGTATACTATTAGGTGCTATGAATTCTTCATATGTGTTTAAGGGATTGTGAATACAATATTCCATAAGTTTTTGTATTGATTCATGGTGCTTTTTATTGACGACATCCTTATATTTTAAATGTTAGAGGAGCAACATGTAGATCACTTGTGAGTTGTTTTGGTAGTTATTCAATGTCATCTACAATTTGGGAAGATGTCTAAGTTTATGTTATGGGCTCATGAGGTTCATTTTTTGGGGTATATTATTTTCTAATGTAGAGTATATATATAACCTTGAAAGAATTAAGAGACTATTTCTTGGGTATCCACTAATAACGTTTTAGTGTTGTGTAGTTCCATTGGTCTTACAAGATATTATAGGATTTTCGTACCAATATTTTCTTAGATTATGAATCTTCTAATAGCTTTGACAAGGAAGGATTAGAAAATAGTATAGGCTAACTAGTGCCTTATTTCTTTTGAGCATTGAAAGGAAAATCTAGACAATAATCTTCTTATCTATTAGTTATATTAGTTCATTTAATTTTAGGTTTATAGAAACAATTAATGTCTAGGATTGGGTTATGTTATGATGAAATAGTGATTGATTATCTCTTATGAGTCTTAGAAATTATGGCTTCAGGATTATAAATACACCACACATGATTTTGAGCATTCTGTGGTTGTGTTTTCTCTAAGTTTATAGTAGAAATACATCATTGGTGATTGATTCTTAGTGTTTACATATCACTATAGTTTTAGGTATGTATTCTTATAGCATGATAAAAAATATTGTTAGTGGATGTGTATGGAATTATTATCAGAATATGAATTTATGATTTTTTATACATAGGGGAAATGCAATTTTTTGGTTGATGCTTTGAGAAGGAAGTCAAGAGGAGATGTTTTGTGTGAGTCTGGTGATTTTTGATGGGTGATGGTGGATATTTCCATGATTAATTTTGATATGGGAGAAGTTTTGGATAAACGAGTTTCTCTATCATTTGGTGTTGCATTCATATTCGGTGCAACAAGTAAAGGATTCCCAGTTGGGAGATTCCATATTGGAGGTCTGACAAGATCAAGTTATTAATGGTGATTCTATTAAGGGATGGTTTGAGGATGATTAAGATCATGTGTTGCTTTTGAAGAGGCTCTTTGTTTTTTAGTGATATGTGATATGGTTCTATGTGAGTTCCACATCTCACCTTTTGTGGTGCGTCTAGGAATGGAAAGGTTGTATTATGCCTTACAACTTTAGTTTTGGTGGTCTGGATTGAATATATTGGTTTTACTATTTTTTTCTTTGGGTTTTCATTTCTATATAGTGAACACTATGAAAAGTGTTTTTTGTGGGTTCTTTTAGCCACTTGATGTTCCCTATCAAAAGTTGGAGGATGTATCAATGGGATTTGTTACTGGTTTTCCACATTCTTAGTGATCTTGTAATGCCAAATGGGTGATCATGGATTGCTTTATGATGTTAGTTTTATTATTTATGACTATGGAGTTGATATCAGTAAAGGTATTTTCAAGGTAATATCTATTGAGGGTGGTGATTCTTCATGGGGTTATAAAGATGATCATCTTTTATCTTGATACCCATTTCACCTCCAATGTATGGAAAGGTCTCCAGTGTGATTTTAGTTCTCAATTATGCCCTAAAACTACTTTTAATCCATATATGTATGTTCATATAGAGTAGACTATCCAAGATTTAAAGGATATGCTATGCACATTCATTCTATATTCTATAGGTTAGTGGGTGAGGCTCCCAACCTTTGTGGAATATTCCTAAAATAATAGTTATCACTCTACTATTGGTATTACCCTATTCGAAGAACCGTATATCCAACCCTTATGATATCTATTTTGTTAGACTAATATTGTAGGGTCAACTATTCTAGGACTAGAATTTCTATAGAGCATAATAGAAAGGTATTAGGTGATTTGGGAGTGAATGAAAACATGATAGGATATCCATATTTTCTATTATGATTATAATAGTAGAAATATCTAGTTTTATATTTTGGATTACGTGTTCTTGAAGGTATCACTATATCCTGGGTGATGAAGGTTCTATCATGGGAAAAACATCTCTCCGCCATTTATTGGGAATTTTGAGGTTCTATTTTATGTTGGATAAATTGGGTATCATTTATTACTTCTCCACAATATTTGATAGATTCATGACATCTTTCATGTGTCACTGCTTCCCCAATATATCCATAATGATTCTCATGACTTCGATTGGGATGATATAGTTTTTTAAAATTATTTAACCTTTGAGTAATAAACTATAGAGATTTATAAACATTAGGAGAAGATGTTGTGTAGGTGTTTTATTCATTTTTTTGTGTCATGTGGTGGCATAATGGATTATAAGAGTGTAATTTGGAAGAAGAGTCCTAAATTTCTGATTCAAATACCTTGTTGTTTGATGTTTGGTTAATTTTATATTGAGATGATGTGTATGATCTTGTTGTTTAATGAGATGGATGGTGTTTTATGTTTGTATTCTCTTTCCTTGTGATTTTTTTGTGGTGTTATGATCTAGTGAGATCCTTGCTAGTTATCTCACATGATGATTGTTTTTCCCTTATGATTTCTTCATATGTTTTTGTTTTAATTCTTGAGGAGGATAATTCTTTGATAGGTATATGATATAAGGGTATAATTTTCTATATCACTCCATTATAATTTTCCCAAGGATTAGAGGTGTTGAGAGGGAGCCTCAAGAAGTTCTATAGGAGTGAGTGGAGTTTCTGTCCATCTAAAGGGCCACCATGACATGGTGGTAGGTGTGGTGTTGTCTATGGTGATACAATTTGGATTTTGTTCATGGGGAAGTTCATTTTGTTTTATCCATTTTAAATCTTTCTCATTTTGAGTTGGCTGTTTTTTGTTGCGACACACAATAGGGAATGAAACTACGAGGGTGGAATTTTTAGATGGAATTTTTCTTAGAAAATTTACCTATGAGAAAAGGGAATAGATCCATTCTATAGTGGAAGGAATGGTGCCATTAGATGTATTGATCATTTCCATGTTGGAAACAAGAATCATTGAAATTCATAAGGAAATGGGAATGGTTATATGAAATCAAATAATATTCAAGCTGTACAAGGGAGGAAGGAAAATGCAAGATAGGTCTCGCTATACTATAGTCCTGGTTTCCGTGATCTAAAGCAATTGAGCATTTTATTCTATGATATAGTGGGAGGCTGATGTGGCTCCTTGGGGGGACAAAACATTGTCTTCCACACTATGGTACATAGTGTGATGGTGGTCAAAGAAAAGTTAATGTGGTTTTGAAGGAACATGAAGCTTTAGGGTTCAAAAAATATAAAATATGATCAAAAATTTGACTAGAGGTACCACAATGATATTGTAGATCACTACACCATGGTGGAGCCTATTTAGGATTCCTCTATAAATTGATGGTCCAAACTTTATTTTTTAAATTTGTATTCTATTTCATAGAATCCTAGCCAACTCCTCAACCCTCCTAGAAATCTCTAACTATATCATTTATAAGTTTAATACTTTCGGTTCATTGGGATAAAACTTTTATGGATCTAGGTACTCTATTCTCTTTATCATCCTCATTTCCTTCAATTTATATGTTCATTTTAATGGATTTTTCATAGGTTTTTAGAGGATATTCGAGCATGATATGATGGTGGTTTGTTGTAGATATTATTTAGTGTAGTTTCATTCAATTTTTGCGGTGGTTAATCCTTGTTATTCTATTCTTTATTGGAGAACATTGATTTTTTTTTCTCAAGGTATGGGATTTTTTACTTATAATTCTTTTTTATGTTTCAATGTGAGAGTATCATGTTTTAGATTCTTTGGATAAGTGATATAATTAACCTAATGAAGTTAATAACTTAAATCAAGGATGAATTGGATTTTTTTTTGATTTTATGTATTGATTATATATTGTTGCTGCCGATTTATTTTTCTATATAGTGTGATATCTATGTTACTATGAGTAATATTGTTGTTCAAAATGTTTGATATGGTTTAAATATGGAAACCAATGTATAACTGGTTATGGGGAAGTGATTAATGAAAGTGGTATGTGAATTCAACTACCTTTCTTCATTGGAAACTATTGAATATAAAAATAATACTGGAATCATCTTTATGATTGGTTCCTAGATATTTCTAGATGCCTATAATAGATTTTTTTGTTGCTTAAACCAATTAAAAATGAATTAGTTAATTCAATATGGTAATAAAAATGTAGTTTGATGAAGAAAAATGTTTGGGGTTATCTGAGTACATATTTTTTTTCCAAAGACTTTTATGACTTGGTGTTATGTACTTAGTTTCCCCTTCAATATGTGTAGTTGATGATGGTAGATCCTTAATGTGAATTTTGGTGTGGTGTTTGGTTTGTAAAAGGGGTGGAAAAAACAATTTGAGAGAATTTATTGATTATTTATATTTTATTATATCAAGGTTGATGCTGAATTTGATGGTACAGGTTTAGTGATGTGGTTTATTTTTTTCTAGATCATTGTGTTGGTTTATTGAGTTAGGTTGAGAGTAGGGATTACAAGATCTTTTTGTTATTGGATACTTGGTCGATGGTTTCTGAATGGTGTTTTTTTTTGGTTTTTTATTTCTTACTGAATTTAGATCATTCACTAAGAGTTCATATATTTTTTTATATTTCAGGCCAATTCTTCCAATTCTTGAAATTATTAAATTTTAAATGAATTAATAATAAACTTACGGGATAAGTGTTGATGCTGGAAATGCAAAATAATGGAAACCATGGGATGGTTAAAAGGAAATATATTATGAGGATGGGATGAAAATCTATAAATAATATTCTTAATTAGGAAAATAGGTTGTATTGAAATGAATTGATTAAACTCAAATTTAAAATGGGTTTAATAATTAAATAATAGTAATTTATAAATTATGAAGTGAATTGGTTTACACTGGTTTTTTATGTTTGCATGATTTTGTGGAATCTGGTTTCTTATTCCTTAGACGTTTCATCCAGGAGCCATGTGAGATGATAGTTCTACCTAAATGTAAGGCAAGGTAGTCTCTAATAGTGTGGTTTTATGATATATCTAATATTGTATTTTATGATTTCATACAGTCGATCACGTAAGTCAGGTGGGAAACTAATACCCAAAGGATTTGGGTATGGGTATTTTCCCCAACATCCAGGTTTTGAGTGAATGAATGATTGAATAATACCTATTATTTTTTCTACCCTAAACATAACATGATTCATAATAAAATATTTCCCGTTACAGCTTAAAGTATAGGGTATAAATCAAAACAGGACACTATAGCTCTCAATTTTACTATACGTGTGTGTGTGGGCAATGAAAGCTTCATGTTAAGCTCATACTTGTATCTGAATATAGTGACTATGGTTTCCTATAGGTGTACTTGAATGGAATGTTATGTATTGAGGTATAATTCATGATACATAGGATTTAGTACCTTTCAAATTCACTACTTGGTTATTTATATAATGACGATGGCTGGGGTTTGTATGCATGAGGTGCATGATGAATTATGAAAGGGATGGGAGGACATAACGTTTATCATTGGGGAATGAGATCAATAAACTAATGGGGATGTGGAAGCATAATAAATTTATTATGTTTACTATTTTTATATAAAATTACTTAATTTTATGCATTACTTGGTGAGAAATCATTGACAATGATGAGATGTAAATTTACCTATTTTGGCAATGAGTTGGTTTCATTGTACTACTTACTTGGATTTATTTTTCTGATTTCACATTTTCAAAATATGTTTTTGGGTGGATCCTATATAGTATATATATGTTTTCACCCCATGTATATATAAACCATTTTTATTTCTAAAAGATTTGGTTAGTGATTGAGTAGGGCATAACTATTTTGAGGAGTTGTCTAAGATCCTTTGAAGTTTTTTGGCTGTTGCCTAGGATTTGTTTTGGTACCTTCTGTTGTTTTCAATTTTATATGAAATGATATTCATGTATTGGATTGGTTTATTTATCTATATGATATTTTTAGTTGGTGGATCTCGTATTATATATTTTCCTTAATTTAATATAAATAGGTCAACGACTCACATTTATATGCACTATATACCCTTGGTGCCAGTAGCCAACCCGTGGCCTATTAGAGGTAGAATTTAGAGGTCACTCTCTCTCTTCATCATCGACCCAAGAGGGTTAATGGACAAGGGATGGTCGTGTCACCTGAAAACTTTAGAGTATATCAAATGGGAACCACATCCACCCCAAAAACCATGCGAATATCACCCAGAAGAAACCACTTCATACCCTATAACCCAGATAATATCAACTCAAGGGAACCACATATTGTCCTAGAACCTTTAGAATATTATGTAGGGGGAACCAAATCCTTCCCTATAATTATAATAATATCTCCCATGGGTAACCTCATCCCAACCTATAACAATGAGAATATCACCAAAGGAGAACCATATGCTACCCCTAAACCTTGAGAATATCTACTAGGGGAAACCAAATCCTACCTTGAAACCATTTTAATATCACACAAGGGGAATCATGTCCAACCCTAGAACCTTTAGAATATCTCCCAGGGGGAACCAATTCCCATCCTTTATCCTTTACTTTGATTATTCAATATTTACCCCATTATGTACCTATTATAATTTATTTACATTACATACCAAATCATTTTTTTTGAAATTAACACCTTATTTTTATTTCTATGAGAATCATAATTTAATTTATGGAACACCTTAGGTCACCTACCAAATATTTACATTTCACTAATTTAAGGTAGAAAAAAATTTTAGATAAGGACTTGGTTTTTTCATTTAATATCAGATTTATCACGGTTTGAGTAATATTAATCTCCCATGGAAGTTGAGTTTGTAGAATTTAATTTATTTCCAGGTCAAGTTCACATTATATAGACATGATAACACATCATAGAGACATATAAAATAAGTGTTACTCTATAGATATCATTGATACCATATACCTTATTCATTAAGGTATTTAACCATCAAATATTGAAATATAATCAAATCCCAAATTAAATGTATCTATGATTCTAAAAAAACCATCAAATATGTCTTAAACATTACAACACTTATAATACCAAGAAGCATTATAAGAAGTTGAGAAAGAATTGATACAAAGTGTTATAATTATTTTTAGTTATCACCCATATTGAAATACTGTTTGATCCATTAAGAATTAAGAGATATATCACTTAGAGATTAATAGAGGGGAGAGAGAACTCTATGAAGTGAGTTTTTGTGCATGTAAGAGTCATAAATACCACAATTTCCCTTCAATAGATGTTTTATAACATTTTATTAATATCATAGAAATTCAAGAAAAAATTATCATTTTCTTGAAAATTCGAAAAATTATAGAGCCTCTGAAATATATAATACCTTTCAACCTTGAGAACCCAGAGATAATATATATAATATATAATGTATCATATATATTTTAATTATCATATATAAAGACTTATGCATTATATAACTTACCAAATTTATGAACTCTTTCCTCCATACATAATTTATATTGTCCAAACATATGGTTTTTTACTTCGAAAACAACCATAAACGTAATATATTAAACCTATGTAATGATTTTACATTAAAGACAAATCCCATTCATAACATATTTCTCAACTCATAATGTTTTTCTCCTTTTGAAAAAATCAATACCTAAAATACTCAACCAATATATAATATATTTTTCCCAAACATAAAATTTTCCCCTCAACAAAAATCCCCAAACCTAAGATATTCATCCAATATTTAATTTATATTTCAATTTATAATATATTTTAGTTGGATAAATTTCAATTTTTAAAATACCTTTTAAGATGTAAATTTTTTTCCTTTTTGGAAAAACCAATGCATAACATATTTAGATGATATATAAAATATTTTATATATTATACATAATATGTAAGGATTTTTTCCTTTTGGTGAAAAATATTTTGAAAAATATTTGAAAATAATATTTAAGATATTTTTGTTTCCTAATTGTGACACTTAATATTTTATACTCAGGGAAAAAATCAACGCATAAGATATTATAGTTAGAAAAATATTGAAAACCTACAGTAACCTCAAAAATATCAAAACACTCAAAACTATCCCGAATCAATTAAAACACCCACAAGTCCTCTCCAAGAATCCTTGATATTGAATATTTCTACGTGAATATCCCCAAACTTGAAAAAATCCCAAAATTCAATTATTGAACTATTTCAACACTTCCAATACTTCTATCGAGTCCTCAGACACTTATTCGAGCTGAGGTTCGACACCAAATCACCATCCCTAGACATAAAACCTTAAATAATATCCCTAAATGAATCTAAATAAATATTTAGAAGAAATATAATATTAAATAAATTTTTAAATATTATTTTTTTTCTGATAAAAAAATAAAACAAATACACACAAAGACTAGCCCGAGATATTTAGTTGGAAACCAACATAGTGGTTATGAAACACCTATGAGAGGAATTACTGTCATAAATCCTAGAAAGAAATTAATAAAACCACCAATCAAATCTAACTGAGTAATATGAAATAAAACTATGATTCTATAATCTATGTAATTTCATACATAAACCAATCACCATAATAAAATAAAACAATATCCTATAATAGTGACTCCAACTCCAATGATCACCACAATATATTAATGTCCATCTTGATCATGAAATCCATAATATAAATTTATAAAAATATGATATAAAATATGTGAGTGAGAATAAAAGTATACTCATTATGTTCCTCCTTATAATGTCACATGGAATAAACATACTAAAGATTCCATTAATAAATAGTAGAACCAATGCATTACCTCGAATAGGTAAACTAACACCCATCCTCACCAAGTATCACTCACTAAATGTATATAATATTATAGTAATTTAATAATCAAGAGAATATATAAGGGAATTACCCATTGAACTATTCTTCCTCATTCCCCAAAAACATATATTATAATGCTCTATTTGTTTCTATATTATATAACTATATATCTCATACCACGTTATAGCCACAATCGTACAAATACAATCACATACCACTTATTATAGATACATAATCACATCACTACCGCATTACTGCATCACTACCTCACCATCACCGCATCAGTACCAAAGCATCACATATCATCACCACAAGATTTCATAACCCATATCACTTATTAAAGATAGAGTGGGAAGTGGAAGTTGTTAACCATATGTATCACCCACATCTTGATATTAGGGGTACACCCAGAATCTAAACCTTTTATGGGCATTGGTAATGTTACCTGACTCTAGTAGTTGTGTGTAAAAATGAATACAACTAGAATTAATATAACATAACAACAGAAGCCTAACCTAGGGGTAAAATTCTTATACCAATAGTTGTATAGACACTTCTCATCACCATACGATTTCAACCACAAAAATCAATCGACCATTACCAGTACTAGAAAAAAAAACACACTTGATCACAAAACCAACACACACTAGCCATGAAAACACTCTCTATTTCATAGTCCATTACTAGCCACCTTACATTTATTAATCATATTTATCCCCATACACTATAATTTCACATATGTATTTTAACTTATACATATATAATTTCATTTACTATTTATAAATTATCCCTCACTTCATTCATCATTTACATCCCTTTACATATGTCATCACAACCAATTTTGATATCTATTTACTACAACACCATTGTATATTCCCAAGAATCTAACCTGTATAACTACATCAAACTCTTTATGCCATACCACCATAAAAATAACTACATAACCATCAAAATATCCTCTATCACATCAATCCAACCGCCATAAGACTACTACCACTACCACAAAAACAATTTACAACAACATTACAATACAAAAAACACCATCTCCTAAACATCAATCCTTTATCCCCATCCAATTATTCCCAGTATAACCAATATAAAAATATTAAAAACAACAATATAAACAACAAAAATTCCAACTTCCTCTATCATTATTATATTATTATCTCTATATTGTTTAACCAATTTAAGAATGTTTCAAATCCTGATTGTTAAAATGAAATCAAAACATAAATATTCAAATCAATATCAGAAAAATACAGAATTAATATGTAAAATCATGTAAATATTTCTACATAAATTATTCCTTCAATTTAATTTATATATAATTTTTTATATTTATTATTTTAATCTCAACTCATTAACCAAGAACCACCAATGAAAGATTATTTTATAAATACATAATAAATAAAAATAGAATGTTTGAATATTTTACCTCGAGTCAAGCTTCAATAATCACAATTCTATAATTAGAAGAATATAGGGATCAATAACCACCCAAAAATTGAATAAATATACACCAAATCTATACACATCGATCCTCTATCAACTCTACGTCTAAAAACCCTTAAAAAATGAAAACTTATGGAATGTATTTTAAAGTGAAATGATATAAGAATAATAGAGGAAGAAAAAACAAAGAAAAATTGAATAGTAAAGGATTAGATAAGTTGAATATAAGGTATTAAATCTACTAAGAGGAAAAAAAAGTTCATAAAAAATAGGGCAAAAGATCCCCATAGTTCAAAATAGTTAGAAAAAATGAAAATAATTTGAGAAGATACAAAAATTTAAAATTATAATTCAAAAGGAGAAAATCACAATGTGAAGGTCTTCAATATAGAACAATGTTGGTCAACTCTAGGAATCATATAATAGTCTCCACAAATCTTATATTGAATAACCATTTTAAACTTTATATAATAGAGGAACATAATGATTCAATTAAAACCATCACAACTCAAGGTTTAAACCATTAAATGTATCAATGTAAATCTCAACAAACTTTAATAAAACCTGATAAACCCTTTCCAAAACCATGGTGAAATTGAAGGGAAGATGAAAATCATAAATAGATCCAATGAAAAATATCCTAACTTAGATATTCACAACATAATATAAGTATTAACCCTCTAATAACATAATAATGTTGTCAATAACTCCCCACGCCTAAATAAACAAACACTAAAATCTCAATAATTGGGGCTCATTGAGAATCCCAACTCATCACTCTAAAACATTACGAACCATGATGAAACTACGTTGTCCTAATAAATTTTCTTTCTTCAACTACCCCGATTAAAAAATCATATATGAACACATATCTCCACACCATAATTTTTTATTTCAGGTAAAATCACATTCTTTTATATTAGTCACCTCTAAATTAATGCATAATAACTTCTAGATCTCAAAAACACAAAGTATAGGATCTAAATCAATCTAATCCCCAACATTAGAGACCTCTCAAATGATTCTCATTCTTGAAAATAAAAAAAAACATAATAGGAAAAAAACAAACCCCCAAAACCAAACACTCTAGTATATATTATGAGTCATATTTATATATATTTTCTTTATTAATATTATTAATTCAAATGATTATTATTTTATTATTATAATTTTTTTAATTATGTTATGGTATAGAAAATTTTTTTATTTAGTTTTATATTTGGCTGATGATTTAGAGGTGAAATGATGTTTTTTGGATGAAACATTGTAAATTGGAAGAGTGCTGAAATTGAAAAAACATTCACAATGAAGCACTAAAAAATGTCCAGTTACTGGGTTAGCCCTGAACAATAGGAAAACCACTTAGCAATCCTGAAGGGTAGCCATCCCAGCCCAATGATATGGTCATTATAGTGATGTAGGCCCATGTATGGGTCAACACATGAGTGGGTGTGTTAGTATGTTCGGCAAGTGAGTATGGTGTAGTAGTCTAACCTCTGGAGGTGATATGTGTATGCGGGTCAATTCACATTGAGGGAGCCCTTGTCATGGTCTAGTACTATAACTGGTATATTTGCTATAATGCCATGAGAATTAATTTTAAGTAGATTCGTCCCCATCAAACACTACCACAAAATAGGGAAAGGGAAGAACAACCCTTTGTTAGCGCTAAATAGAAAGAGATGATAAAGGGGTGGGCCTTTATCAGCGCTAGCTAAAAGCACTGGAAAATGTTGACTTTATCAGCGCTAAAACAAGCACAGATATAGGTGTACCCTTTATCAGTGCTTTTTTTAGTGCTGATAATGTGTACATTTATTAGTGCTATTATTAGCACTGATACAATTTTTTATTATTCATTTATATAAAATTTTTATATTCATATTAAAAAATAAATTTATTAGAGATTTATTAGATTTATTAGATTTATTAGATTAATTCATTATATTTATTGTATTTGTTATATTAAATATATTAAATATTTTAAATATATTAAATATATTAAATATATTAAATATATTGAATATATTTATAAATATATAATACTTTTTAATATATATATATAATTTAAAAGGGTTTTTGAAATAAGTATTTATCAGAGCTGTAATTCTATCGCTGATAAATATTAGTTTTATCAGTGCTTTTTGAGCGCTAATAAAGATATAACTTTATCGGTGCTAAAAAATCACTGATAAAATACCTATTTACCAATGATAGCATTTTAGTGCTGATAAATAGGTCCTTTGTCAGTGATTTTTTAGCACTGATAAATCCTTATCTTTATCAGTGCTCAAAAAGAACTTATAAAGGTATATTTTATGATTGCTTTTATTTTAGCCCTGATAAAACATACCTTTATGCACAATTTTAACTAGAACTGATAAATGTTCCACCAATTTTTATAAAATAAACCTAATATGACCCTCCTCAATTGCACGTGTTCAAGCCTTTGTGGAAGCTGAACCCTACACCGTGACTCCTCCTCCTCCTCCACTACATCCCTGTCCTCCTCCTTCGCCGCAATTATCCTCACCCTCCTCTGTCGACGCTGCCTTCTCTTCATCCTCCGCCACGATCCCTCCTCCGCTGCGACCCTGCTTCTCCTTATCCTCCTCGTCCTCCATCTCCAGACACCGAATCTTCCTCCTCCACATTAAGGTTGGTGGTTTCAAACCATTAAAAATGTTTTATGTATTGTTTCATTCATTGTTATTTGTGGTTTTATGGTACGAGGATTATACTTGTGTTTATGTTGGGTGGGGTGATTCAAAATGCTTCAATTGACTATATAAGGGTGATCCCAATGCAGGATAGCTCTAAGTGGATTCATTTTGTGAGTTTCAACATTAGTTATTATTTAATTATGAATTAAATATCCCTAATTAGAAGATAGAGATATGGTTAGAGGATTTTTAGATTTGTTTCATTTTTATTCTTTATATAAAGGAACATTGGATTCCATTGATTATTATCTTGTTTCTGGTAGGTATTCATTATTGATGGATCTTATTTCTTGGTGATGATTAGGATATAGAGATATCAGGCGAGATGTTTTTTAGTCAATCATTGGATAATTTCATTTATTTTGAATTGAAGGAGAAACAATAACATGTGTTGTTTTCTATCTAATAGGGGAGATCCAATAAATGATAGTTTGGAATTTATTTTAAGAATATTATTTTCCATACTAATAATATTATTCTTTAAAAGGATTATAGGGTGTGGAATTTTTATTAGGCGACACAACTAGAGATCAAACATCGACTCACGCCAATTACTTTTCCAATGTATTTTTTGTTCTATAAAAGTATAAGGTAATAGATATTATTCTAGTATAAAATGATTCATCTCAAGAGTTAATCCATCAAAAATTATTGAAGGGAAAGTATATGGATGGATTTCCACAGTTGTCAAATTAGTTTACATGTTGGATAGTAGGGGGTTGGTCTCAACTCCCTTTTTCTAATTTCCCTAGAGATAAAAGTTATTGGGCCTCAACCTATATATCTATAATTGTTTGTCCCTTGTGAACATCATGTTCATTATCTATTCCAATGTAATCCTTCCAAAGTGGTCATCAAACATCTTCCCACACAATTCATGTTAAACAATTGAAATAGTTTATTCTAATGCATTATGATTTTTAACAAGGTGATCAATTTTTTTGGGAGGTAGAATGAATATTGAGTTGGTGGAGGATATTAAACCTTAGGTAAATTAGTCTATGTGTATCCATGTAAAAAACATTCACAATAGTGATCAATCATCAATAATCAGTCTTGATCTATGAGAGAAAATCATAGCCTTAGAAATGCAGAAAAAACATAAGATTATAATCCCTCTACGCCACGCCAACCTCCACCTCCTCTCCTCTTGGGCTATTCTCCCTCACCCAGTTTATATTTCATGTTTCATCACTTGTATTAGAGATACTAGGATAATTTTTACCTATCTTATTCCTTATTTATATTAGGGTTTGACCCCCCCCCCCAAATCCTATATTTAAATGGACATGGGTCAATTACAATTGGAAATGTAATGATACAGCCCAAACTGGTATCATAACCAATAAATGACCTGACTTTCCACTAACCCAAGAGGCTTTCATGATCCCTATGGGATAGAAAAGATCCCATGGGAAGAAACACAATTAATGTGGAATATTTTACCCCTAAATTAGAGTAAATTAAAAACGATATTTCTTCTAAAAAGTAGACATGTCCCATTCATAAGTAGAACATCTAGGAAAATAGTAGATACAGAAAAAATAAATAAATAGGAAGAATATATCATAGATGTAAAATAAAATCCCACTATTGACCAATAAAATTATTTAAAATGTGAGTTATAATTTTATGTATTCTTTTTAGTTAGAAATCTCCTCTGCTGGGTGCCTCTCCTCTGCCGTGAACGCACCTCTACTACACGCTGAACGAAACCTTCACGGTGAGTTTTCTCCTTTTACTCATTGGTTTCATCTTGTTCACATGTTATTACTATTTGATATTGAGGGTTATGTTGTGAAATGTATGACCTAAATTACCTACTAGAATTCATGGCCATTGGTGGTCCTTGTTTTCGCACTAAATGAATTGCATGTTGGTTGGTTACTATTGAAAATTTGAATATAAAAATTGGAAATTTACGTATACTGACTAATGAATTAATGCCCCAAGATGACAAAACTTCTTTGAAAACCCCTTAATTAACTAATGGAATTGAATAAGGTATGGTTTTTAAAATCTGAAATTGTTGTTGTTTGGTTTGTATGGTGTTGTGATTGTGAGCATGATTATTTTTTTGTATAGTGTTAAGGTTGTTGGCATGATTGGTATGCCATTTTTTTCATGTTGTAGTTCTTAAACCATTGAATATAAACAATGCATATAGATCACATGTGGATACTAAAACATTATAGTGGTAGGGATTATCATTTCTAGTTCCATTGATCAGGTGGCTGGGAAGATGGGTGTGATCTAATTTGGTCCTGAGAAATTTATGGAGAGGTAAGGGTATTGTTTAACATAGCTAGTTCCATTGATTATAGTTGGATGATGAACCTACTTTAACATCTTTTGTGTAATTGTTTTGTTAAATATTAATATTTCTATGTGAAATAGGATGAATATGAATAAAGAATGGATGAATGCCAATCGGTTGACAAAAGAGTATGAATATGGCATGGAAGAGTTTATTATGTTTGGAAAATATCATGCATATGACCCTTATCAAATATTTTGTGCGTGTTTACGCTGCTGTTATTCAAGAAAAATTACTCTAGAGGAGTTGGAAGAACACCGGATCTATCATGGAATAGATCTAAGTTATACATGTTAGAATAAACATGGGAAAATAACGAATGCAGGTAGTGGTTGGGATAACACTGCATTTTATGGATAAGCTAATATGAATACAAGTGTGAACAATGAAGACGATCATGTGAAGGATGTGATTACAGATGTTAATGATGATGACGTTCGAAATAAGGAAATGACAAGGACAATTGAAGAATAAATTCATGATTTCCCAAAATTGTTTGAGAAGTCAAAGATTTGTGAAAAGACCCTATTGTATGCTGGATGCACTAAATATAAAACACTGTCACTTGTACTAAATCTATATAATTTAAAAGTAGGAAATGGGTGGAGTGAAGCCAGTTTTATGGAACTACTTTCTCTCTTGAATGACATGCTCCAAGAAGATAATGAGCTCCCGAGCTAAACATACGTTTCCAAACGAATGATATGCTCGATGGGTATGATCTATAAAAGAATACACACCTACCTGAATGACAGTATATTGTTTCTCAAGGACCACCAATCAATTAAAGAATGCCGAAAATGTGGTGCTTCTTGGTACAAGAAAAATGAATCCAGTTCTACGAAAGTTGTATGGTACTTTCAAATAATTCCAAGGTTTATGTACCTATATGGAAGTTAGGAGACTACAAGACAGTTAACATGGCATGTAGATACAAGAATTAAACATGGGAAACTACGTCACCTGATAGACTCTCCTCAGTGGAAGAGAATTGATCATGAGTATCCTGAGTTTGGAAATGAGCTGAGAAACCTTTGTCTTGCATTATCTACATATGGAGTGAATCCTTTTGGTTTTCACAGTAGTAGTCACAGTACATGGCTAGTTATGTTGGTAAATTATAAATTACCACCATGGTTATGCATGAAACGAAAATGCATCATGTTATCTATGCTAATATCAGGACCAAAACAATTAAGTAATGATTTTGATGTTTCTTTGACTCCATTGATCGAGTTTTAGAAATTATTGTGGGATTTAGGTGTTACATTGTATGATGATTACAAAAATTAAGATTTCACTTTGAGAGACTTGTTGTTTGGGATGATAAATGACACTTTGGCTTATGGATATTTCTCAGCATATAGCTTTAAAAAAACTCAAGGGTGTCCCATTTTCGAACAAGGTACACAATCCATTAGGTTGAAACATTAATCGAATACCGTGTTTCTAGGACAATGTAGATTTTTAACCTAACAACAGAAGTACCGATCATGGAATACATCATCTGAAAGAAGTTCAGAAGAATGTACAACACCGTCACCACTAATAAGTGAACAATTATTTGAAAGAGTAAAAGATATAGACATTACTTTTGGTAAACCTTTTACGAAAAACCTTACGAAAACCGGTTGAAAAAAGAGATCAGTTTTTTTGAATTACCATAATATAATTGTCTGTATGCCTAACATTTTCTTAATGTTATGCATGTTTAAAAAAATGTATGTGATAATGTCATTGACACATTTCTGAATGTACCCAAAAAAACAAAGGATGGAATTAAAGCTAGATTGGACATGGTTGAGATGGGAATACAAGAAGATTTGGCACCAGTGAAGGGTGAAAAATGAACATTTCTACCTCCTACTGCTTATAATCCTTCTAGGAAGAGGAGATATCAGTTTTTCAACTTCTTGAATGATGTCAAGGTTCCATATGGGTATTCATCAAATATCAAGAACATCATGTCAGTGATCTATTTAAATGTAAAGGGTCTAAAATCACATGACTACCATGTTTTGATGCAAGATCTAATTCCTACATCATTACATTGCATTTTCCCCAAGAATGTATACTATACATTAAAAAAGCTCTTTTTCTTCTTCAATGATATATGTAGAAATGTTATAGACCTGGTGAAATTGCTAACTATGGGAAGAGAAATTCCCGTCATATTATGTGAATTGAAATGTTCTTCCCACCGACATTCTTTGATACGATGGTTCATTTGATGGTTCATTTGGTAAGAGAGATTCAACTATGTGGTCATGTACCTTATATATGGATGCACCCCCATTTAATGGTATAAGAGGATTTTGAAAGTGTATGTAAAAAATCGAAGTCATCCAGATGGTTATATTGCAGAGAAATATATTTTTGAAGAATCCATTGAATTCTGTACTGAATACCTGTCTGGTGTGAAATTCATTAGCCTACCTAAATCTCATCACACTAGTAGGCTTGAGGGTAAATTAATTTCTTGAATAGAGTTTGTCACAATAAATATTATAGATTGGGAGCAGGTCCACCTTTACGTTTTGTATAACAATTTCGACATTGACCCATTTGTTCAAACCCACAAAGAAATTATTAGGAATTTGAATCCATCTAGGGATGAAAAATGGATATCAGATACACATAATCAATAATTTATAGGATGGTTTTGGGACCATATTTCTAAGAAGTTAGATGAAAATACGGAATCAATTTTAGAATGACTTTAATGGCTAGTCGGATGAGAAAGTGTGTATGTATTTTCTTACAATGCTTATATATTTAATGGTTATACATTCTATACTAATGAACTTGATGAATATAGTACCATGCTGAATAGTGGGGTTACAATTGTGGCTGAAGCGATGCATGTTTCCTGTGCTAAGGATAGAAATCCAATTTATGTGAATTTGTCATACTTTGACATCATCAAACAAATATGGTAGTTGGATTATATGAAATTCCAAGTTCTTAGTTTTTTAATGCAAGTGGGTTGATAATAGGAGTGATGTTAAAATAGACGAATTAGGATTTGTGAAAGTTTATTTCAGTAAGAAAGGGGAGGAATACATACCATTTATAATGGCATCATAGGTAGTACATGTATTTTATGTTCCAGATCCTGTAAATCGAAACTGGTCATTTGTTCTGTTATCGGCCAAAACAACTGAAGGGTTAGATGAAATCTCAATAGAGGATTACCCTTTCATTGAGGCTTCCCAATATTTTTGTAGCAGTCCCAATGTAGAAGGAGTTTTGTATATAAGAGGAGACCACAATGAAGGGATTTACATAGTCGATAGAGAGATCAAATCTCTTCAGCCTTTAAAAAAGAGTTCTATAACCAGGTTATTTTTTTATTGTAATATACGTTGTGTTACTTTATGTTGTTATCCATTCACTAATATTTTTATATAATCTAAATTAAATGTTAAACTACTTCTGTAGATAATGAATTCTGCACCTACTGATGCGCCCAATCCTGAGGCACAACATGTCTCTCAACATGCTGCTACTGGTCCTAGTGCAAAGAAACTACAGGTTTTTCAACCTATTGCTGATGGTCCCAATGATGAGGTACAATAAGTTTCTCAACTTGTTTTTATTGGTCCCAGTGATGATGCTAGATCTCTAGAGGAAAATAGTGATGATGCTTCTGAGGAAATGGTAGGAAATAAAACCTTGATGGCGCAAAAAAAAAAAACAAGAGCGCCATAGTTTGATAGTGTTATCCAAAATACTTAAGGAAAAAGAAAAGACATCAAATATTAGGTGGGATGGAATAAGCTAGGCCAAAATTTTAACCCCAACAAATATATCTTTAGTAGCTACATTGGAATCATCACTCGACAACATGTGTCGATTGATGTATAGTCGTGGAACCATGTTGTCACCATGCTTAAGACACTAATGTGGGAAGATATTATGGTAACATTATGATATCATTTATTTTATTTATTAAAATAAAATAAAATACTAAAAAATTTACTTACTCTTCACTATCCATTGCAAAGTGCATTTATAGTAGAAGCCTCATACAAGGACTATGTATTAAGAGTTGCTGGAAGGGTTCCTAGAGGCTTTCCCACAATTTTAAAAAAATATAATCTTAAAGATATTGAAGGGAAAATCAAGCCACACCCACCTCCTCTTTATGCACACTTGATATCCCAAGGAGTGTCGGATGCATTTAGCAACCATCATGGGGATCATAATTTTCAAGTACATTGTGTCTGGTAATACGTTGTTTGACATTTCTTGTATACATCATTTTGATTGACAATTTTTTATTTATGAAATAGAAATTATATGATAAAAATAAATAACATGCAATAAAACCAGCGTACCCCTACCGTAAAGCAAGTATTTGGTATGCTTCACTTGAGAAAAAATTGGTATGTATTTTAAATCTATCATAAAACTTTTATGTGACATAAAAAAAACAATAACCATGTTCCTTTTTTATATGCAGATTTATGAATCGAAATCGAAAGCCACTTCCATCCCACGCCATGTTATATGGAAGGAGGTTCTTGTAAATAAAAAGGGGAAACCGATAGATGAAAACACCAAAATAGTGTAGGAAACATGTGTAAGTATGACCTAATATAAATTTTATTTGATTTAAATAACTATTACATAAAAATTACTACTTATTTTCTTATAGTTTTTATCTGACATAGTTATAAGAATCGACAACACCCGCACCTGATGAAAAGATACTTTAAACAACCTTAATGTTGCTAGAACAGTATGGTCGTGTTAGAGGTGCGGGTTTTGGGGTGAAAACCCGAACATATTTTCAGAAAGAAAAACAAGTAGAGGATCAAACTAAGGAAATAAAAAATATGAGAGAAACAATAGCTATGTTTCAAGAAGAATTAAAAAACCAAAGACAGATGATTGAAAGTTTGATTGGGGGGAGGCAAGAGAAGAAACAACTTAGTAACAACCCATGCGTGAAAATCCCTCCCCAGCCAACCCCAAGCTTTGAGGCGAGCCATTCCCATAAAAAATCCAAGTTAGTTGAGCTAATAAATGTAATAATAATTGTTTCTGTGAAATGTAAATCACATAGACACTGATACTTTTATTGTACTAATATTCTATAGGGTGAAAATTACTGTGATTTATATCTATCAACTCCTACATATCTCCTTGTAGTGAGGGAAACGATGTTCAGTATGCATAACAAAATGCTACACAATAGACAACTTCTAACATATCATGTCAGAGTGTTGATTAATGTAGCTAATGAGCCGATTTCCGAGCTACCTATTCCAAATGACGATGACGACATTCATATAGTTGAACAAGTTATTGGAATATTCATCGCATGACTGTCAATTCTTGTAAAATAACATGTCGACAAGGAGGTATCCATTTCCATTTTTTTTCAGGCTGAAACTTTAACATTTAATGAAAAAAGGTCTGAAACAATGAATGACATTAAAAAACGACAAAGAGAAGGGGTGAAAAGAAATATCAGCTCAAAACTATCTCAAGGATCATCCAACCGATTGAAATGATCTACTGAGAGCACCTTCACCCCGCCCGTTCTATATCCACAGTTAATATCATTGCAAGCTCATGTAGATACAAAGTTGATAGATGGAAATTCTCACATAGTTGATTTTGAAAAAAATATTTATGGAGAGGAAAAATAATATTTCATTAGTGCTAAAAATGCAAATGAAATCCTAAAGTATGAATGTCTAGTCTCCTTATCTGTAAGTTTATACAAGAGTTATTTTTTCATGATTTGATTTTACAAAAGATGATATAGTTTGATAATTATGACTAAATACATTTCATATTTTTCACAAGAATATATATGAAAAACAATTGAAGGGATTTCCCCATGAACAAAAATTTGAATCTTTAGTCCTCACATCACCTCTTCAAAATAAGAGATAAATTCTGATAAAGAGGCTGAAATCATGTCATTCTTGCTCCAATCGTTTGAAAAAAATAATGGATGATAGACTCTTTTTAATTCCAACAATGCAGGTGTAAAACTCTACAATTTAGTAATATCAACTATATTTTTATTTCTGTTTTCACAATTCCATTTTGTGCTTTTAGGCAGCATTGGATGCTGATTGCAGTCAATTAAGATACTCCAATGGTTTATTTTACAGATTCAATTCTTGGATATTCAAAAAAACGACCACGCATGATGGAGTTTTTCAATTTTTAATACACTAGATCCAATATTTTAGAACTAAACATCTAGTTTTATAATTTATATTATCTTTTAATGAGGATTCTATTATGATAGGGTGGTGTATCAATATCATCTAATTCATGGAATGTGTCCAGGGTCTAAGGAAAATAATGGCTATAAGATCTAAAACTGAAAAGGTATCCTGGTATATATAATAAAATTTCACTATCCAAACATATATAAAAAAAATTACTTATTTTTCTTGATGTTTCTATAGAGACCAAAATAAACAAATGGAAAGGACTGTGGTTATTATGTTTGTAAATTTATGAAAGAGATCATATTTCATCAACAAACAAGCATCCCAGAAGAGGTAGTTTTGAAAATAATTATGAGTTCATTTAAAATATTTATTAATCCATTGTGTATTTATATATTTTTAGTACCACCATGACTGTTGAAAAAACTCATATTCACAAGATGATATAGATGTGTTTAGAAACGAATGGGCAACATACCTGATGGAAGATTGCACACAAATAGGATGAAGGTGAATTACTACTACTTATGTTATCCTTATATGATTGTTGACATCTCCCTGGTTTACACTTATTGAACATAAATGATATCCCTTTATTATTTTTTATATTCTTAGGTTTTGAATAATGGTTTTAGATATGAATTGCCTTTATAGTAAAGAATAACTTAATGAGAGACTCTTATGAAATAGTTCTTTATGTTTCTAAGTTTCCAAAAGCACTAGGCCTAAACTATTATAGCATGGATCATTTATATTCTGTATTTTGGTCATTTATGCAGTTGTTTCAACTGATACAGTGTGTTGGAAGAATATTGGTTGTGCACCACTCACAAATTTAATAACAAAACTAATGATTCTTCACTACTATTGGTTAACTACCTCTTAGAATATCATCTGATCTCAACTTGTGATTTGACTTCCCCATGATGCTCTCATCACACACCATATCTATGATATCATCATTCTGCATTCAATTTTCCTTATCTTTCTGCACCCATTTACTAGGTAAATGGGTGCAGGAAGATAAGGATAAGTGAACACTTTATGATGATATCATAGAGATGGTGTCGGATGATAGCATCATAGGGACGCTAGATCGGAAGTCAATATCATATGATATGCTAAGGGGTATTTAACCAATAGTATTAAAGTGCATAAAGAATCATTAGTTCTATTATTAGCGTATATTGGTAACATAGAAAATATTTGGAAAGTTGTAAAGGTAGTGTTACGATATAATATTTCTATTTTAACGAAAAATTATATATTGAAACATTGATTTGATTTTCATTATTCTTTGCAAGGTTAGTTTAATTTAGAATATTTATATTCATGTGACATGCCTTTGTAGGAAGAGAAACAATGTTGTGTCTGCTCAATCAGAGAGGTAATCTTGATGTTTGCACAGTAAAATCATTGTCCAAAGATCTTGCATCTCAACAATTTCTCAAATAAACCCGCATCATATATACATATGCATGCCCATAAAAATTTGTGTGCCTACGCACCTCATATAGAACCTGCATCACATCAATACCCAGTTGCATACGCACCTCACATACAAATTCCAGAAGAAGAAGAAAAGACTTTGTTATAATGAAGTGAATACCTGATTGATTACCGAGGCCTTCTATTTTTCATTTTGTATTCTATGATACTCTTGGTATTCCGTGAAATTTCATTTAGATAGGAGAGTAATGGAAAATCTATTTCACTAATGACTGAATATTTTATAGCTCTCCGAGAACTCAATTTTTTTATCTGCTTTACATAAGTCTATTCATGTGATCGTGTCACATAAGCCCATTTGTACGAATGATTCATGTGAACTGATCGTGTGATCTCATCACATGATCAAATCACATAAACAAATCACAAAATCAATGTAATTCACTTGAACCACGATTCATGTATTCTTGTCTTATTTACATGATCACATAAAGCTTAAATGGTCGTGTAATCGTATAAATCTCTCAGGTTCATTTGATCACATGATCCTATTATGGTGATGTGATCATATGACTTTTAACGATTCATGAACTTAATTTTAAAGCCTATGTGGATTGATTTTAAAGGGTTCTAGCATTATATGGATCTTAAAAACCATATTTACAGATAAAAAATGTAGAATTATATATCAAATTAGATGTTTGGTTGGTTATTTGGGAGGGTTATTTGATTAGGTGTATGCTTTTGGATGAACTGGTGTTGTCCCTTCTTAGTTTAGTGTACTACCACACAGTTTGGGGTTGAGCTGAAAATGGTAGGATTTTATTAATATATTTAAGATTACCAAACCATTACTTATTGCAACAAAATTCCGATGGTATACTTGTCGAGTTTATAAAGTCAATACATGAACACATTTCATTTTATGAATGGTGAGTTTAAAATAAGTATATGGGACATTAAGATGATCTATGGTGTGATTATTTTAGGAGAAAATTATGATGAGTAAATCCATCCCCTTCCAACTGCGTTGGGGTTGGATGGGGACCCACATTGGTGGATATGAGTTACATAATACTCACAACATTCCAAGTTACTAGTTCAATAAATTTCTATAAAGTATCAGTGGGGTATGGCTAATCACACTAAATAAGTAAGAGATCAAGAGAAAAGTGAACCGGTATGATCGGTTTATTATACCATACAGAGCACCAACCTGTGAAATTACCAATAATGTAAAGGGTGATCCTATAGCACAAACCTATCTTTTAGAAATACGTGAGGGTGTTTTATCCACATATATTAACTGATGAGTTTTATGCATCATACCACTTTGTGAGATAGTTTAGTGCATTCAGATGAAATTCCCCACTCCTCCCCTACATAGGGGCTCTTCCATCATAAAAAAGTTAGATTCTAGACAAAAAAACATCTTCTAGAAGACCCATGTATCTATAGATGTCTTAGAAGGAAATTTAGCACTTATATCCAACACCATCAATGAGGAGGGTGCTAATGGATTAGGTAATAATGTATGGGGTACCTGTAAAAGTTGTTCTAGTCGGTGGGGGATCTACTCTAATTATGGTGGTTTTTCCCATCATATTCCAATACCGGGACAACTAAAGGAGGAATACATTGACCATATATGTCTCGAGAGTGTTGTGTCATGTGGAAATAGAGATAGAGGGATTTGGGAGTGTGATCCCTCCCAGAGGAATCTTTAATGAACAACATCCCATTGAAGTCAAATCACTTCTCCAAGAACTTTTTGTGGTGATTCATTCGGTCAAAGGCCAAGACCATTACACACCCCTAGCTTAGAGAATGATAAATTATTATAATATCCTCATTTTAAGATTTGGGCTGAAGGACTTTTTCAATAATTTCTTCCTTGGAGTGTAATATGAGCTTCAAGTACTCCACTACCTCTTCTTACATCACTTTTGGATCTCTTCTTGGATCACCACATTCCCCGTATTACAAGTCTTTACTTTCCTTTCTCCCAAATTTTTTGGCCGACCTGGTTTCTATTGTTTTCCTCAAGTAAGAATAGTATTTATGCCCCTTGTTTTTTTCCCTAGACCATAATTCATTTGTCGGGGTCACGCTTCCCTTTTAGTCCCTTCTTCCTTCTAGGGATATTTGGACCTTTCCCTTGGAAATGGTTCCAACTGTCCACTCAGAGTTGGCTATAACTATCATCATCTAAATCATCCTCCTCTTGTGACACAACCTAATATTGAATAGCTAGACTATCAAAATAGTTACTCAACTCAACCCTTGGGCCTTCCGTGGGGTGCCTTGGCCCAAAACAGTTGCCCATGTTGTTGGAGATCTGCCTGTTGTTCTCCATAAACACAGCCTTTAGATAAGATGAGGGTTTTGAATAGAAAATGTTAGGGTCCTAGTAGACCAAGACACTCCCCTCATCCCAACTCCCTTTTCTAGGTTGAGACACTGCTGGAAATAACCGATGAACCTCCTGTATTCTAGGAGGCTCGACAAAACTTCCCCCTCAACCCTCCCTTTGTTCTGTGGAGGCACCTTAGCAGTCGGCAAGGCCAACTCCTACAATATGTTCCCAGAAGGTTCATCATCCTCACTGTGCAAAATCATTATAGAGTCCATGTGGACCTCATTTTCTGAGAAAAAAAGATGCCTTTGGAACCATGACTTCTTCACATGGAGTCTTAGAAACATGAGAGACAATGCATTCCACAACTAAATTAAGATTTCTATCTGGTTGGAAATCCCCAACTTTAGAGGGAGACTGAGAGTCCAGGCTCTCCACACGTACATTAAGGTCAGAACCATAGGTAGAGCCATCCCCTGAAGATGATGCAGCACACTAAAATGCCTTAGTTCCAATAGGGCTCCCCACTCCTTTCTTTGAAACCCACGCCCTCCTCCTGCAACCTTATACTCCCAATACCCTAGAAGTGAGATTGATCAGAGGTATCCAATTTCCCCTATGCATTTTGGCAACTTCAATAGACCCCCAAGGGGCTGCCATGAAGAACAACCTCACATGGGACCATATTCTGCTTATCATAAATTAGGTTTCTAGACCAACATCTACATGTCTCCAACAAGTGTCCCAAATGCTTTAAACCAGAACAGAAGTCAGCCCATGAATCATAAATGACTAGCTGTCTACACAGATATTCTTATCTTATAGTAATCCACACGAACTCAGGTGGCTTACTTGAGGAATCCACTTCCACACAACAGTGGTTCGGTGATCAGAGGATAAATACCTCCCAACGAGGTTCCCAAGAATCGTAATGATCGAAGGATTTTGAAAAGGAAGGGGGAGATTAGGGAAACTAACCCAGATCACCACCAAAGGTGAGTCCTACTTCATATAGAAGTCATGTGACCATCTTTGGAGGAAGAAGTAGTCCCCCTTTTAGCTATGAGTCACACTATACCAAGCTTTGATTAGGTCATCATCAAATGTAAAATAGATCAAAATCCATCTTTTGTGGATCAGACCCACCGTCTCCCTCTCTTGTAGATCCCATGAACCAAAATAGAACCTATCAAAGGAGTCCACTGGTAGTATTCTCTGTGGGAAACGTGCTACCAGGGTCTGATTGAGGAGCACCCAGGCATCGTTGAACTCCGTGATCAATAAAGGCAGATTAGGGCTCCCTATATAGAGCTCAGGAACCTAAGAGAACAAGAATATCTGCAGGAAAGGAAGAAGGAGCTCAAGTTTGGAGAATGGGGAGAAAGAGGCCATCACTCTCTTAGAGGATGAAAGAGGACCCTCCCCATCCGGTGGGGGAGGGAATGGCTTTGTGGTCACCATCGTTGTAGGGGGATAAGACCTTAGCCCTTTTCTATTGGATATTTCAAAAGGCTGGTAAAATTTGTTCACCTCCTACCTCTCCAGTTTACTTTCCTAGGGTCATGGTGGCCAAAATTGGTTAAAAAAGTGACTGAGAGGCTGATGATTAGGGTTGCCCCAGTCAAATGGAACTCATGGATGTGGTTGTTTCTGATCCAAAAGAAACACCATTTATAACTCCATCGACACGACCTTTGGCAACTCAAGTTATGTTTTGAAGTTCCTTCCTCTAATAGGACTAAGAAGATAAAGTGGTCAAGTCCATACACTAAGAAACCTCTGAAAATCATTAATTTTTGTATTTTGTTGAATTTTTCCCCTTTTACAACTCTAGTAGCTTATCATGGCCATTCATTTACCCATATCAAGGTCACGTGTCAAGTATCATCTAGTCTTATGGCCCCCTACCTTCCCAAATGTGCATTTTTTTATTAAAAATTGACATTTTATTAATGTATTCTTTCATATTAATGTTTAATTTATTTCATTATTGTATTAATAACATAATATTTGTTTTCTTTTATAGGTATAATTTTTTTCCTAAGTTCGGATGCTTTGTTCAATAACTAATACCATGGACGATAATTTTTGAGAGGGGATCACATATTCAAAAATGATAAAACATTAATGTTTTTAACTGTTTATTAGATAATTGTAATTGCAACCACATAAAACATTTTTTAAAATGTATATAGTACAATGTGTTTTTGTATTCATGATTTCATGTAAATGTATATAGCATTGTTTTCAAAAATCCTATGCATTCTGTTTTGTTTTTCTATGTTTTCTTTGTGAGTAGGTGTTGTTTTGTGTAGCTCTTTTATGTGCTGGTGCTATTTTTGTGCTGTGTGTGCAGGTGCTGTCTCAGGTGTGCAGGTTCTGTGCAGGTGTTGGGTTTTCTCAGGAAACATGGCCTTTATCAGCACTAATTGAGTGCTGATGAAGGGTCCTTTATGAACGCTAAAAATAGTACTGAAAAATGACCCCTTTAACAATGCTCAAAATAGCGGTGATAAGGGTGTCCTTTATCAGCGCTCAAAATAGCGCTGATAAAGAGGGACTTTATCAGCTCTCTAAAAAGCACTGATAAAGGATCCCTTTTGCTGGGCTCAAAAAACACTGATAAAGGGGGTCCTTTAGCAGTGATTTTTTTTATCATGGATAAGGGGAACCCTTTATGAGGGATTTTTAGCACTATTAAATGGGAACGCCCCTTTATCTTCACTGTAATTAAGAGCTCTTTTCTAGCGCATTTAATGGTGGTTTTTAGTGCTTTTAAAAACCCTATTTGTAGTAGTGAAAGGTTCTATGTGGGATGAATTAGTAGCAGGTACTATTCATCATAATAAAAGTGATAAAATTTTGTTAGACACATGCATCACCCTTATCATAAAAAATCTCACCAAAACTCCTCATGAACGTCTACCATCTCGCCACTACACAAATTCACCAGGAACCACCATTAGTGACACATATGAAGCATGTATGAAGAACTAAAAAGGATGGAATCACCATAGAAGATCTCCTAGGATCCTTGATAGGATACTATGAAGTCTAGGATTCTATCGGTGCATTTTTTTTTGGAATTGGGGGAAGCTACTATGAAGCCTGAGGTTACACAAATGAGTAGAGTGTGAGGGAGAAGAGGGTTTCACCACCATTTGTTGACATGAACTATTTCTGAAAAAACTTCTCCATATATAAACATTTAATTTTATGAGTATTGAATGATGAAATTTTATTTTATTTTAGTATTATTAAATACTATTTAATTTGATGATGTAGTCTATTATTCATTTAATTTATTAGTCAAAATGATTGTTTTTGGTGATAAAATGATCAAATGTTATTTTATTTATATTCAATGGTTTCTATGAATAAAATTTTAGTTATTTTTTTGAAATATTTTTCTTATAATTTTATTTATTTTTGGATTTTGAGAATTATTTATTTATTAATTTCATAATTTTATTTCATAAACTCATTTTTGGAATTCATTTTTTTAATTGTCATTTAAAAATTTTATTTTATTTTTGAAGTGTGTTTTTAAAATTTGACTGATAAATTTTCACATTGTTTGGTGTTTTAATTATAAGAAAAAAGATGTGTGTAAGGATAATCCTATATTATCCAGACCTATAATAGGTTTTCATGTTTCCATAAAGAGTTCTATAACTAGACAAGACACCATGGAAAAACTTCCATGAATGCCTACCACAAGTGACTGTGGAAAACCTTTCTTAAGAATGTGACTATGAGAACAAGTAGGTTAATTGTCTTTTCTTACGAATGAAAGACCGCAAGAAGAAATATAAGATCCACAAAATTGAAGAACAACTAAAACTGAGAATTCATCAATCTATGATGAAAATTGAAATTGAATGGGAGTGAAACAATGATCTTGGAATATGGATTAAGTTGAAGGGAGACCTAAGAAGAGGGCATATGAGCTGCATGAATAAAATTTAATTGAAAATTGAAGGCCATCTATGAAACCAAAAGCTCAGAATTTAGGGGTTTGATAATAGTTGAATTGATATTGGGAAGGTATTTAACAACTCATAATGTGGATACTAAGCTTATTTTCAGAAGGTTGATTTATTATAGCATGAAACTGAATGAAGATAAAGAATTCATTCCACCATTTTAAGACCTCAATGTTGTGGTTTGAAAGCTAAGATTCCCTGAATCAAGTTTGACTGAGACTTGGATCCCTGAATTGGAAATTTGAAGCCCATTATCACCTAAAAAATATTTTCAAACTAGGAATTAGTGTGAATACTAATTGAATGATCTTGATCCAAATTTGAGGATTCAAAAATAGGGTTTAGTTTGGAGGATAATGGTTATGAATGTAGATGTCAATGATTGTATGCTCTAGTGTGTTCCATGCTGTTGGTGCTTGATTGATGAGAATTCAGGGTCTAAGGATACTCATTATTTTGGTTGTATGTTTATAGAATGACACACTCTTGTTGTTTGATCTAATTCTTCAAAGATTTTTAGAATATGGGAAAAACCATATGATAATAAATGTGTACCTCATGCATGATGAAAATGGGTGTCAATTGAACTAGATTGAAAGACAACCAAGGGTCACCTTCCTAGAGATGACAATGTGTTACCATAATTTAATCAAGGAATAAGTGAATTATATTCCACCCTAGTCCTATAAAAGGTCATCAGTACACAATATAGGGTAGACCATAAATTCGTTTGCAGAAGTCAGATCGAGGAGAACCTAATCAAATAATCATTTATGAACCTTACAAATCAAGTTCTTGATAGAAGTTGAATAGAAGAATAATTTTTAACTTAAGGGATGTTGAGTGAAGAACTTGATGAAAATGATTAAATACTAATGAAATTATGAAGGATGAATGAGTGAGGATGATTTTGATAACTAATGTTGTTTGTTTTTTTAGGAACATTTGGTGAAGACAATGGCTCTTGAACTTCTGAATGATATAAATCCATGAATGCTAATAAAGTAATGTAGCTCCTTCATTAAAATACCAAATGGGTTTCATCCATTATTGACTTTATCAATTTATATTGGATTTATATTTAGTATATTGATGTAAGGAATCATTTTACCCATGAATAGAATGTTAAAGATGAATGAAAATATTGATGAAAAATTAATTCACTGGATAATTTTTTATAGGTTCAAAGACATGGTAGGGTCCTTGATCCATTATGATGTATCGGTTGTATCAAAACATTGGTATGCATGTTTGTTTTGACATTTGACTCAGTGAACTTGACTTTTTATCTATAGTGAGTTTTGAGTTTGAATTTTCAAATCGAGGATGACCTCACCTACTGAATGTCAAGTTGAAGAGGATAGAGTCTGCACTAGTTGTGGCTACCTGATCTTGATTGATTGTAAAAGTTGGTTGCATGAGTTTTGGATTTCGGGTTTGATATTGGGTAATATAATGTATACGATGCTATATAAGGGACACAAAACACTTTTTAATCCCATGGAAGGGTAGAGCCAACATAAAAATACTAACAAAAGGAAACCAAAAGAAAAGAAATGGGAGCTTAATGATTCTTATAAAATTCCTAGAATATTATAGAGAATGATAGAATAGTCAAGAGGAGTTTGAACTGGGTAAACAAATGCATGTGGGTGTATGTCATTTTATTAAGTGAGTTTCACTTGATTCACATGGGGAAGAATTTGTACAGTGAAAAGAACACCATGAAATGGAAATTTAGGTGATGTCCGAGGATTATGTCATTGATGCTGGTTATGAGAATGGAATTAGAACACGACTTAAGAGGGGGAATTGTGATTTTTCTCAGGAAAGCAGATTCTAGAGATACTTCCCTTGATCAATAACTACAATTTAGGAATATGATAGGGAGTAGATCTAGACCAAGGGATTGGGAATATTGATGTAGGAATTCAGAGGTGACTCGGTGAGGGGAAGGAGGTGATATCATTATAGAAAATTACTCTTCTTATTTTCATCACTTTATGTATTTCTATGTCCAAATGAATTTATTTAATATCTTTACTATTTCTTATAGTATGTGTAAATAAGAATTTTAGTGTAATTGGATTTATTTTATTTGATTTTATTTTATCTATTCTTACATCAGGTTTAATGAAATTTATTTGTTGTATCTTCATCCAAAGATGTCATCTTTACTTTTTCATGAGCATAATTTCTCTCTACTATAAGTTATGATAATAGGAAAGTATAATATATTTTTCTTGGATACTACAACCAAAGTAATAATGGAAAAAAGTTTCAATTTTCTCTTCTTTGTGATGAAGCATCACCATATTGAGTTTTGTTAGGAATAAAAGTTCTTAGGAGGGATATTTGGTGTGGTTGTTTTATCTAATGATATTTATGTATTTTAATCCTCTATACCCAACTTCAAAACCACTATAGTTGATTTTATGCATGGGAAATAAATTTATATACTTTATATCATAACCAATTCCTCTTACTTAACTAATTGTTTGGTCTTACTTTATTTTCTTTCTTTCACTACTATCATCCAAAATTCAACCTTTACTCCATCACTATTTCTATTTTGTGTTTTTCATGTTTTTTCTTTGTTTCAGTCACACAACCTAATCCATTATTGTGGTTTGACCATACTTTCCACAATACTTACAGTTTTTATGCTTATAAATAATTAATTTGTGTGTGTATGTGAAAAAACTATCAAAACATGTTTCCATTTCTAGAAAAGTCATGTTTGAACAAATAAAGAAAAATTAAAAAACTATAAAAGAAAAATAAAAATCATAAAATCTACTACAAAAAAAATATATTTTTTGAATTATTAAAATATTCTTTTTTCCCTTATTGTGCACTTATTTCAATATTATTGAACCTGTTTATAAAATAATACTAGGGATTCTACCTCAGAACATTATTCTTTTATATGAAAAATTTATATACATTATTATGGCTTTAAAAATAAATCCATCATAAAAAATGTAAAACCAATAAGATCAAAGGGATGAAAATTTAAGTCAAAATATAAACCTAACATAATATTGAAATAAATTCCCTAAGATACATATACATTGGTATATTCTATTTCGAACAGTTTCTGGAAATTATTGTCATATAAGGCTTTATCACATGTCTTGGAATTATGAAATTAAATAGTCTCACCTCTCTATACTACCTTCCTTTATAGGTCATCCCAATGAGGATTCTCTTGAGTTTATATTCGTTATTTTTATAGTCCAGTATAATAGTTACTTCTCCATGGTTATAGTGAGTAGATGCTTAGTTTTATGACGTTCTTATTTTTTCTCAAAGGAAGGGATAAGAGCTCATTTATTAACTTATATTTGGATCTCTTTCACACTAGGTATCAAATTTTCAACTCATTTATTACCAAATTTTATCCCTAGAACACCATTATTGAAGATAGGAATAAGACCACATGCTATTTATAATATGAGGGATATATCATTTATAAAACCTCATATAGGTTTAGTGCTTTTATTCGGAAGTTTCCTAACCACCAACTGGCTCTCCATATTTTAATGTAAACTTTTTGCATAGTCCCACTCTTTACCATCAAAATTACCCTGAGATGAATTTTTTACTAGATAGATATAGAGATTATTTATTTTCTGAATAAAAATCTCAAAGGTCCCAATAAAATTGTACTAGGAAGAGATTTATTCAATGAAATGAAACAAACCCTCAGGTTTCTACAGTTACTGATCACTCACTTAGGAAAAAATGTAATCACTATGTGATTTTTGGACATACTTAGAACTTATATCCCAATTTTATGTCCCTTTTTAGTCAGATGAGTGTGCTCAATTTAGGGAACTTAAGTGTATAAAACATTGAAATAATGAACCAATTCAAAAAAATTTAATAATGGCTCAAAAATAACCCATATCTGTCTTAGAGAGACCCAAGAATGATCAAACATCTTGCAACTACCCCTAGATATTAAATCGATCCAAGAAATCAGTTTCAAATTATGGTTGGAACTTGGAATTAAAACTATGACTTTGAGGGTTTGGTTAAGAAATTGATTATAAAAATTGGTTCCTAAAAAACTATCATTTATAAATTTTAAAAAGAAATGGGTCAAATAGCTTGGTATTTGAGTTTCAGAGATAAAGGAAAGCTAACAACACAAATACAATAAAAAAAATAGAATGTAATGGAACTCACTACTAGGTAAGGGTAAAATATAAAATAAGTTATTAGGGTGAAATCTAGGGAATAAGAGATTGAGGATATAACTAAAAAGAAAATTTTAATTAAGTAAGAAAAAAAGTCACTATGTGACCAAAAGTCACCTCCAAACCAACCGAAACTGAAGAAAAAGACCAAAGGCGAAGGAAAAATACTATAAGATTCCCATACCTTTAACTATATACTATAATAAAACATCTTGAATAACCCAAAGGGAAAAAATTTGGTGTAAGAAAAAATACTAGTAGGATACCACCACAGAATCTATGCAAGGTATAATAACAAGAATGAAATAGTTATATCTTTTAAAGATAAAATAGTTTTACAAAGCATTTTCGAAAATCCAATTCATTTTTAAATAATTTTCCCTTTTGTTTTTCATAAAATATTTTTAAATTCTTAAAACAAAAATATGAAATAAATAAGTAAAATAAATAGGAATTATATCCATACATCAAGAGATAATAAAATAAAAACATATCCATGAAATAAACTATCTTTCAAATCTATGTGACACAACCTCTTATAAAACATATGATCAATAATTTATCAGAAAAACAACCATGTGATAAATAACCATAAATGGTAATTCACCTAATATTGGGACATAACCTATGAGATAATACATACTAGACACTCAGTATCCTAAATAAGAATAATGTTGGATCCATCCAATATCGAGTCCTACCAAAGTCATTGATATCCAAAAGGTTTCTACCTAGTGGTTCCCCTCAAACTATGGATTTCTATGTCTTTTTCCTGAAACACTCAAGGTTCCCACTATGCCAATTGTAAAAATAGCTTTTTAAAACCATGCTCACAATTTTATAAAACATTTTCAAATCCAATACAATCCCCTTTAGTGTTTGAAAATACATTTCTAAATCAAGAAAATATGATTCCAAAGAAAACCACCTATTTAAAAATATTATCTTTCAACTAAATCCTTTAAAAACACATATCACTTACAAATAATGAAAAACACAATAGAATTTACCATAAAAAATAATCAATTCAATACATTTACCTATTTTATAGAATCACCTTCTTAAAGCCGATATAAACCTTGATACCTTTAAGAATGGTGATTTGGAAACCATGAGAATGACCTTTAGAAGACAAGGCATATTAAGAAACTGAAAGGGATAGATAGAATAAACTATATAACCATCAGTATGTAACCTAATCACTTGAAAATTAGTATCTTAGATCAAGGAAAAGAAGAACTAAAATAATCACATACCTAAATAGAAGCAACCCAACTATAACAATGATTAATCATTGAAAAAAATGATTTGAAAAGGGGAACTACTGAAAATCTCCTAGGGTGAGCTCTCAGTTGAGAGAGGTAAGGATGCAAGTATAATGAAAATAAAATCATCCAAGAACCACCATAAAAACCACATCTCACAATATTTACATGGAATGTAATCCCATTACATGTCATTTAGTACCATTATATGTCGTGTAATCCGTAAGGGCTAAAATATATAGAAAATTAGTTATCTTTTTATTAAAAATAAGATTTTTGATTATACATAATGTGAACACTATATATGGAATAAGAAAACTTCACATGCTAAGCCTATTTCCTGGCATCTTCCTAGAAAAAATTTCTTGATGTGTAACACCTTTAAATGGTGTGTAATCTCCCATAAGACATTGCGAACTATAGTTTTAAGCATAGAAACTCTAAATGCCCTAATTCGAGCATTCTTAGAGCTTAAGAAGAACCATGAAATGTCTTTAAAGATTTTATACAAAGACCCCATCAATTAAAATAAATATACATCCCTGAATATTTGGTTATTTTCCATAACAAAGGTTCTACATCCCTGAGAAGCCGAAAAATTCACCCAAATTAGGATGATGATCAGAATATAAAAAAAGGAGTACATGAAAAGCGTAATGGAGTGTTATAATCAGCCCAACATTAATTATTTGTACCTCCATAAATCTATAATATTCTTAGACTTATAAAAATTGAATTCCACTATTACATAACCCACAATTCTTTCTCCCACATCTAAGGGCTATCTTATGCACACTACCAAATTAATTGAACCAGAGGAATTGTTTTACCAAACAATACCTTATTTCAACAATTCATAATCTGAACATTCTGCTCAACCAAAGTGGTGTTGGTGTCAAGATCTATATCCTTCTATCCAATCACATTGGAAACATATCATATATACCTCCTTAACTAGAGATCTAGAAACATTTCATTGATACAAGTCAAACTAGACTATAAGTCCAACTGATTAAACACCTTCATCAGTCATCCAATGATTTTAAAGGGGCCGACAATCCTTGGTTATAACTTACCCTTCTTACCCAAACAATGATGTCCCAAGAAAAATGAAACTTTATGAAAAACCTGATGACCAACCTCTGACTCCAACAACCGATAATGATAGTCTTCTTATGATTTTTGATGACTCTGTTCTATGATCAATGTCTTATAGATCAACTGCAGCATCTCTATCATCTCCAGAATGAGACTTGGAACAACAATGGACCTCTCTCCCAACTCTTTCCAGCATAATAGAGATATTCATGGCTACTCATACAAATCATCAAAGGGAACCATCTAAATAAGGGCTTGATAACTATTATTAAATCTAATATCAATGAGAGGAAAATGATTTTCCCAAGATTCTCCAAAATCAAGCTCAAAAGCATAGAGAATATCCTCAGGGACCTAGATATCCCTCACTTTTGGTTAATCCTTTATGGATGATAAGCCGTTTTGAACCTAATATAGTAACCCATCACCTCATAAAAACCTTCCAAAATCTTGATATGAACATCATGATCCTATCAAATACCACTATATAGGGAACCCTATGAATCTTTATAATCTCTTAGACATACTGGTCCATAAGCTATTCCTATTCCATCATCTCCTTTATAGGGAGGGAATTCACCAATTTTGTGAGTCAATAAATGATCACCCAAATAAAATACTTTCCACTAGTAGTCCTTGAAAAACAAATGATTAACTCTAAATAAATATCATCTCACTTCCATACCAGGATGAGTAAATGATGGAACAAACCTAAAGGCATTAATTATTTCACCTTAATTCTCTAGAAAGTAAGATAATATGATACAAAATCTATAACCAACTACCTCATCTATTGACACCAATAGCAACATATGATGTCATGATACATCTTAGGAGCCCGAGGGTTCATGAACCAATAAGGCCAGTGTCCATTATCTAATAACTCGTGCCCTAGGGAAAATAGAACAACCATCCTACCATTAAAGCACATAGTTCCATTGGTATAAAGAGACCACTCACCTGAGGTCTCCACTTTATAATGGATTTCACTAAAGCATTGGCATTTGGTGTCTGCCACTTGCTCGATCTGAAATTGATCATCAACAGAGGAGTCATATTTCATCCAGAACAAAAACACCTATCCACCATCCTACTCCACTCCCAAGCTCAACTCAGCAAAAAAAAAACTCATCATAGACCATTGGTCAACAATTTCCTTCACAACTTGTGTTGGATTTTTTTATCAAAGCATTGAAATCCATATTTCCCTTCCTAGGGGTGTATGAAATATAAAAATCAAAAGTATAGAGTTACTCTACCCAGCGTATCTATCATACGTTTAGATCCCTCTGAGTAAAAATATATTTCATTCCCTTGTGATCTAAATACACTATAAAATGCTCTCAAAACGGATAATGATGCTACATTTTTACGGAATTCATGTCCACTACCAACTCCATATTGTGAGTGTGTTAGTTATTATCATGAGGGTGTAAGTTCAATGAGAAATATGCCGCCACTTGTTTCCCCTATATCAATATACATCCTAATCCCATAATATAATAATCATAGAAAACATCATAAAAATAATATATTTGTAAGGGAATCATAGCTGGTGATGAATTCAACCTCATATTTAGCTCATGAAAATAACTTTCATAGTTGTTATTCTATTAAAATATGATACCCTTACAGGTTTATGAAATTATCGCAGATGGAATCATGAAGAAATCTTGAACAAATCTTCTATATTAACAAACTAATACCATGATAATTCAAATCTCAAAAACATTTCTTGGATGAAATAAGAACTTCATTGACTATATCATTTCAAGATCCATTAAGACACCCCTCTCATAAATCACATTCCCTAAAAATTTTGATTCCCAGATACAAAACTCACATTTGGAAAGCTTAACATAAAGATAATGTTCCTTCAAGGTTTGCAGAATTATATCCGAAATGTCTCTGTGATTCTCCTTTAACACATAGTACACCAATATATCATCAATGATCACAAGTTTTTTTCCAAGAACTGATGAAAAATTAGCTTAATCAAATCCATAAACACTATAGGAGAATTATTTAGACCAAATAGCATAACCAAGAACTAAAAAATCCAATATCGTCTCGTAAAATTTGTTGATAGTTATATCCTCTTCTCAGAACCTCAACTAGCGGTAAACTAACTATAGGTATATATTTGAAAAAAGCATAAACCTATAAGCTAGTAAACAATATCATCAATCTTCTGAAAATGATATTTATTCCTAATGATAACTCTATTCAACTTTTGATAGTCAATATGAAGTTTGAGACTCTTTTATGGCTTCTTATAAAAAAGGAAAGGTGAATTCCATAGTGATTTGCTAGGATGGATAAATACTTTGCCTCTAGGTCCTCAAGATGAACCTTAATTTCCACCAACTCAGAAGGTTCCATTAAAAAATATGTCATATACATGGGAATCATACTAGGGTGAAGTTTAATAGTAAAATAAACCTCTCTATGTGCCATAAATTGTAGAAATTATCCAAATAGACCTCGCGGTATACACTCACCACTACTGGAATTTGACCACCCAAACAAGTTCAACTATATTAAGAAAAATATCTGACATCTGATATGATATTTCACTAACATAAAGAACGATAAGTCCCACCCTTCCTGATATAGAGTCCCACTCACCCTAAAATACATGAGTGACCCCATTGAAAAATAAGAACTATACCTGATTGTGTTGACAATCTATCAGGTCCTTAAAACTGATCATACAATCAATGCCTATAATCAATTTAAATATTTCAAGATCAATCACCAATAATCCCCATCCTATCTCAAAGTTTTCTATCATCACCCGACACACAGGACACATGAAACCTTTTTCAAAAGTCTTACTCAATGGAATGGAAAGATCCATCATGTACGACATAAGTTCTAAATGCAAGAACAAATATGATGACCTAGAAACACTTTCAATTTTTTTATAAACAAATAATTCATCTATTAATTATCAACCCTATATCATAAAGGTTTAGAGTTTTATAATGTCAAAATACATCGAACAAATTATTATTACACAATCTATAAAACAAGAGACCAACTCTAATCAAATAAATTTCATGGGTAAAACAACTTAGGGGGCCTCAACCACTATATCTCTTCTATGAATTTTTATGCCTAGTGAAAAGTGGGTTTAAAACATAGGGTGAGTGATAAAAATATCAGTAAGGGGGTTTTAAAACAAAAGGAAACTGATTATAGTTTTGTAATTCAATATAAAAAGTATAACATGTTATGAATTACGATAATCCAGGATTAAGAAACCATGAGTACTTTAAATAATAAAATTTTAGATAAAAGGATTTAAATATATATAACATTTGTAAAATCAAATTCATTACTTAATAAAATTGTGGAAGATTTATTTGAAAACTTATTAGCATTCATAATTTATCCTCAAAGGCACCTTGGATCATAACATGGATTCTTGGTTCACTCCTGAGACATGATAAATATAGTCTTATGATGGATTAACTTCATTCATTAATCCCATAATGTGATTCGGATACAACTCCCACACATCATACATGACATATCAAGAGATTAAAATATTACCCAATGCATTGGAGTGCTATCTGGGTGCACCCAACATCTGATTCGAAGAAAGTCCATTAAGTGTTTTGGATTCACTCCTCATACCCTATCTTCATTCACATAATATCCAAATGTGAATATTTGGAATTAAAAACATTATAACTTATATTTTCCTCATTAGGACCATGGAATTTGTTTTTAACCATGAAATTTGGAAACTATTTCATAAAAAGGATTTTCATGGTTATATGTGTATCAGGATAAAAGTTGTTTCTCTATAAGATACATATGTAATTATACATTCATGTACAATACTATATCTATACAATATTTTTTCATAAAAAGTTATGTATACATATATGTATACATTTGTTTATATATATGAATAAATTGAAAGAAAACAGAATTTTATGTTCATAAACCTATTTAAAAATACCTAAAATACATTCACATAAAAATGGAACATGTATATACCTTTATAAATAAAGAATTTGATTCCTAAATTAATACATATATACTTATATTTATATACAAGTGTCTAGTGTTGTTAAATAAAAATTCTTCTTCTCTAAAAATAACACGTACACACACCCACACACACACACATTAAAAAAATGTTTTTAAATAAAATGATATATTTATATATATAATAGTTTGAAAATAAAATGATTTTAATTGAAACCTTAATTTTAAAGTTTTGATAACTTCACTCACACCTTTAGAGGCCAACTAGGATTCTATAAACATTAAAAATAATTTCATGAAGATAAATTCTTGGGAAGATGTAAATTCTAACATGCCATGATATATATATATATATATATATATATGAGTTTACGAAATTATTATCAAAATAATAATTATAAAAATATAAAAACATTACCTATATTTATAGGAGTCCAACTGATGTTCTTTAATTATTCAAAATAATTTTAACTAAAAAAGTCTCTTGAACCAAATAAATTTAAATATTTAAGGTAATAATGACATGTAAAATTAAGGAAGAATATAAAAAGGTTCACATTTCCCTCTAAAAAACAATAAAAAAATCAATTATAAATACAATACTAATGAACTACAATAATTATACAAACAAAAATATAAAATTCATAAAAAGTTTTAAAAAAACTTCAATGCATAGTTCTAATAAAATTCCTCTTTCTATCATAATGATATAACAAATAATTATTTAAACAGTCATGAAATGAATATTATTAATTTACTACAACAAATTGACATATAATATCTAAAACTCATTAATCATTTGAATCATTTAAGATGTTTTTTCAAAAAAAATTCTTCTTCACATAAATAGCCTTTAAATAAAACAGCTTGATATTAAGAAGTTTTGAAAGAAATAATTACATAAAAAATAGATCCCTTACTTTCGCCATGATATAATAATGAAATTTTTTAGATAGTCATGAAATAAATAATAGAAGCCAATGATGGTAAATCGACATACAAATTTTAATGTGTAGAAACCAGTAGACACAAAGAAGTTTCTTTACACACAAATATATAAAAAATAGATTAACATTGTAGGAAAACTACTAAAAGGGATAATTGCATAAACCTAAAATTTATTGACCAATGTAGGATTAAATAATTCTGAACAATTCAAAAATGGATGAACAATTTGATCTGTTAAATAATGTTTTATGAAAACAAAATCTCATTACAATATGAATCAAAGTAGAAGACTTTTCATTGGTCTCATATGACAACATTAGAGAGAAGGAAAAAAACATTCAAAGATAAACTAACTAAGCTGTAGTGGAAGATTCATGTGATTCTCCTCTCTTTTTCCCTCTCTCGACACATTTGGGTTTTATATAAAAATAACTAGACATCCAAAACTATCGATATGCATAAGAAAAAAATCATTGTGAATAATGGGATTCCATTTTTGACTTGAAATTCCCACATTCCCATTAAATATAACCCCATTCTGAACTCAATAGAAATATATGGAAATTTAAATCGGAATACCAAATTAAAAAAAATACTTAAATTCATGTTGGTTTCCCAAAATATGACACATCAACACCAAGAGGGATTTGTGGGTGGATGATTCCAAGTGGAATACAATAATCAAAGGTGTTATGGGTTTCTATCATGGGTTGAAGTTAGACCGAACTCCAGTGGTGTGTGTCAGCTTCATCCTCATACGACAATCCCTTGGTAGTGAGATTATAAAATATGTTTCATGTCGAATGAACCATGACAAATATCCATTTCATGGTTGTTGACTGCGACTATGGATCACAGGTCACTCAGTGGAGAAGACGATTCCTGAGGGGTAAGAAATAAGGTGTCATTTTCGACTAAAACAAAAACCCCTATTCCCTCATTTCATTTCATTTTTTTAAATTATAATTATATCATATTATTATTTAATATATATATATATTCTTCCCTTATTTTTTATAAATATATTTATACATAACATTAATAATTATCTTCTTAAAAATTAAAAGAAAACACATTATAATAATTATTTTTTTGATTGTTGTAATTAATAAAAAATACACATACATACGTTTTAACTAAATATTTATTGAATAATTCAAAATTCATAATACGAAGAAAATGTAAAACCAACATATTAACTAATTGATTCTTGTTTTTTTAACTTAGTACATGTTTTCTATAATATATATATATATATATTACAATAAGATATTATCTTACAAACCATGGTTGTATATATTAATTATTTCAATTATTCTTAAAACTAATATTTGTCCCTAAAAAGAAATTAATTAACATTATACTGAAAAACATTAATTCAAAAGTTAAAATATTCTATATACTAAAACTCAGGACATTAAATTATACCTCCTTAAAAGAGTTTCATCCTTGTGGTTCCATTATCTCACTTATAGAAATTCATAATCTCACTATTATTAATTAGAAAAAAATCTAGGTGGGAAAGATATTACCATAAAGTAAAACCATAGAAAATTAATTGAAGGCCTTACATGGTTTAAATGGTTTCTCCATATCTTGACCTCACATGTTATCTAAACCCAGAATCTGAAATCAACTATGAAGACCCAAAAACCTATTCCATTTTTTCATAAATAAATAAAAAATTTATTAATTAGAAACTTGAGATCATAATGTTTTTGAGTTTTATAGAGTCATGATATGTGAGAGAAATTATTATTACACAACCTATAAAAGTAGAGAAGGAAACTAATCAAATTCATGACATGGGTTAAACACCTTAGCAGAATGTCAACATCTATATCTCTTATAGGCCTCCTTATGCCCTGTGAAAAGAGGTTTTAAAACTTAGAGCGAGTGATAAAAATCTCTATAATGGGTTTTTGAAATAAAAGGAAACCAAATAGAGTTTTTCAATTCTATATAAAAAGTAAAACATTTAATGATGTCTAATAATTGATCACACCACGATTAACTATTTCATTTTCACCCTTACACCACTGTGTTAAACTTGTTTTATATTGGAAATTATAAAAATAATAACAAATTGAATTATATTTTTGATTCATTTATTTTGTGTTTATCACTGTTAAAAAGGGTAATTTTACTTTTTTTGATGATTTCATTGAAGGAGGAGGTGATTTGGAAGGCCCATGATAATGTCCATGAAAAATGGGCGAAACTGCACAAGATCCAGGCATTCTAGTGGACTCATCCGCTCAATTCTCCCGAACCATACATCCAAATGCGAATAAAATTTATGGGATAGTCCAGAATTAATTGGTATACATTTCATTTTAAGGAACCCAAGACTCATTCGGCCATCTAGTGACCCAACCGACCTGATCAATCCAGCACACCAAATCTGCACGAAGTCAAAAGTGGTGTATGGTGATCTGTCCATATATCAGGCTCTAGGTGTCCAAATTGTGCCAAAAATTTGGTTGAGACAACCAAGAGGTGGGGATACAACTTTTCTATTTTCTCCAAAGTGAGATAAGGATTTTTGGGGTCCAAACCCATGTGAGAAGTGATTTTGAGAAATTTTTGTTCTCAAAACCACCTTCTCATTTTCCTATAAAATGGCACCTTTGGATTCCCATTTGTATGTTAGACCAGGTGGAAAAGCTCTGCCGATTTGGAGACCCCAAGGAGCCCTATCTTCATCTTAGAAGTTCTAGAGTCCCCTATCCTTATAGGGGTATCAATCAGGAAGAAGGAGTTCCACCCGAGCTTCCCCCTCTTCCCGATGTTGAGCTAAACGGTGGACGATCATTTCAAGGGAGCTACACATACATGGGAGGGAGTTCCAGCACATGATATTATACTTATTTTATATAATTTGTGTGAAAAATATTTCACTTATGTTTAATTTTGATTCACTTATCCTCTTAATACATTAATTTCATTATAATTAATTGAAACAGTTTTTATCTCAACACTGATTGTGTTGAGATTTCAAGTGGGATTCTTGTTTTGTTCCGATTGGAAAAGACAAGAGTCCTATTAATCTCAAATATACATAAGATTTAAGTATGATTTGGTATCCTTTCTTTTCTATATTTGATACGAAACCCTTGACAACATGATTTTTGTGTCAAGGGGTGGTACTTTGAGCATCATTTTAAGAGGCAAGAGGAAAGTCGAAATCAGGACAACCCTCAAACAAAGGATTCCATTAAACCATGTGTAATTTTCAGAATTATGAACTCTACAAGATGTGTAGTGAACTTGAAATGATCTCCTTATCTCATAATTCTAAAACACCACTTTTATTTATCAACTATTAAACTCTTTAATTCAAGTCATTTTCTTAAAATTGTTTTCAAACCACCACATCTTTTGTTCTTATTATTAAAAACCCAGACTCTCTACCCACCAACGCTCCTTGATAGATGACCTAGTGTATGCTCTAGACTATAAATAAACCATAAAATCATAGTCAATTTGACGTTTTATGAAAATGCGGTCAAATTTTGGTGTCGTTGTCAGGGAGTGCTTTGGTTTTAGTGCGTGTTTTTGATAAGATTTTTTTTAATTTTGTGAATATTTATTTGTTTTATCTTCTACCATTTCATATACTTTTGTGTTCTGATTTATTTATTCTATAGGTTCTGTGAATGACACATTCTTCTTTGGGAGAATTACCACCTTTCAAACCCAAACCAGAGAGGATATTACGTCAGCGACCTCGAGATGCACAAGACAAACATTTAAAGGTGGAAACACCACAACTCGAGACTTTTCTAAACCCAAATTATTCTGGAACCAAATTAGAACCTGAAATTAACGTGTTTATAATGGATGAATATAGTATAACAATAAAATAATTAACCTCAGATAATGTTGGTATCCTACCCACTTACATTCAAATTCAAGGTGAGGCACCCAATTTTAATCTTAAATCTTGTTTAATTCATTTATTACCAAGATTCCATGGACTTGTGGGAGAAGATCCACGCAAGCATCTTAATGAATTTAATACTTTGTGTTCCACTTCAAAACCTGCTAATGTGGATGAAGAACAAGTAAATATTAGGGAATTTTAATTTTCCTTAGAAGACACTACAAAATACTGGCTTTATTATGTTAATTCACCAAAACGAGGATGGGCGGACAAGAAACACCATTTTCTTGAAAAATATTTCCCAGCTTCTCTTACTACAAATATAAGAAAAGAAATATATGGAATTATAAAATAACAAGGGGAAACACTACACGAATGTTGGGAACACTTTAAAAGGATTTGTTCAAGTTTTCCACACCACCAAATAAGTGATCATCTTTTAATTCAATATTTTTATGAAGGTTTAATTATTATTGACTAAAATATGATTGATGCTACTACACGTGGTGCAATAGTTGATGAAACCCCAATCACTACAAGGAACCTAATAGAGAACATGACACAAGACACTCAACAATTCGTTTCAAGTTCCAATGTACCCATTCGAGGTGTCTATGAAGTGCAATGTAATGAATTCGAGAGTAAGGTGGAGACGAAGTTCAAAGAGGTAAGTACCCTTCTTCGAAAACTTGCTCTTTTCCAAGGGAAATCCCAATCTAATCCTCCCATCCATTGTGGTATATTTTCTTTTGACACCCACTACTCTGATCAATGCCCCCAACTAAGAGAAAATTTTGATAGCTGTGAGACAATCTTTCTAGGACGCCCCTATAACCAACCCTTTTGGCGATAACCATACTAACCATCCAATCCGAGGTGGAAAGACAACCAATCCTATAGGAAAGGGGGGCATTCAAACCAACCTCAACAACCATGGAACCAACTGGGGCAGAGTAGTCAACCACCACCACCCAAAAATCCTCAACCACAACAAAGATATTTCCAACAAACCCCTCTAAAACCTGATCCTAGGTTACAAGACATGATGAAACAAATGGATGCCAATAATATCTAATTCCAAAAAAACACCCAAGCTGCCATACGAGACCTAAAATCCTAATTAGGCCAACTTTCCAAGTCGATGGGGGAAATCTTGGGCCATGGGTTGAGTAAACTACCTTCTCAACCAGTAATTAACTCTAGGGATAAAAGAAATGATAGTGCCATCACCCTTAGGAGTGGAACAAAACTTAAAATCCAAATTCCCCCTCCACTAGATCCATCACCTCTTAATTAAACCACCATCCCAACTACTAGAAATGCTCCAAATGAGGTAGAACATTGTCCTGAGAGAATCCCCTCCAAAGGAAAGAGTGTGTCTATTGATGAGTCACCTAGCCTAACAACCCCTCTTCCATTTCCACAAAGGGCCACCCAACCTAGAAAAAAAAAATAAACTTGATAATGAAATTTTGGAGACTTTCAAAAAAGTGCAGGTTAACATCCCCTTGATTGATGATGTGAAGAAAATTACACAATATTCTAAATTTTCATTGGAGATGTGTACACACCGAAGGCGAATTCGTGGAGATGAAAAGGTGAGATTGGGAATGAACGTATCAGCATTAATAGAGCCATCACTTCCCACCAAGTGCAATGATCTTGGGACATTCTATATTCCATGCACCATAGGGAAGTATTCTTTTTATAATGATATTCTTGATTTGGGAGCTTCTATTAATGTGATTCCTCAATCTATTTACTCTTATTTGCTGGTCGGTGAACTAAATCCCACTAGAGTAGTCATTTAGCTAGTAAATCAGAGTACATCACACCCCTATAGCGTGTTTGAGGAAATTCTTGTGAGGGTTCAAAATTTAATTTTTCATGCCGAATTTTATGTGCTTAAAATTGATGATGATGGGATGAATGGTCATGCCCGATTATATTGGAGAGGTCCTTCTTGAAAATCACCAAAACCATAATTTATGTCCATAATGGAACATTATCTATGGAGTTTGGTTGTGACATTTTCCAGTTAAATATCCTTGATTCCACAAAGCACCCCTCAGAAGAACATTCCACTCTCTCTGTTAATTCTATTGATGTACTCTCTTTCCTTGAAAAAACTACATTTCATCCCCCTGATCCCATTTCTAATTTTTCTTCATTGATAGAAATTATAGGAAATGATTCATGAATTTATTGGTGTCGTGGTCTACAAACGTGTCATGCATGTTCATTGATTGATGATTTCTTGAACACTGAGGTTCCAATGACCATCGATGATACTTCTAAACTTGTAAAAGATCATTCCTTATCTGAGGATGATACCATTGGGTAGTTAGATGAGATTAGTGACCTCTCACTTCCACAAATTCAATACCATCAATCCAAAATACACCTGAATTGGAATTGAAACAGCTGCCTCATGATTTAAAATATTCATATCTTGAGAATGGAAACAAGATTCCTGTCATCATTGCTAGTTCACTCCCTCCTAAGCATGAATTGCGATTTCTTGAACTTTTGAGGGAGTATAAACAAGTTTTGGGATGGACACTCGCTGAAATTCCTAGTACTATCCCATCAATTTTTAAACATCATATTTTATTAAATGACGATGATAAACTAGTGAGGTAGGCACAACGTTGACTGAACGCAAACCTCCTAAAGTTTTGAAAAAGGAGGTAACAAAATTTTTGGATGCTGGAATCATTTACCCCATCTCTAACAGCCAATGGGTCAGTCCCCTTCAAGTAGTTCCTAAAAGAACTGGCCTTACAATAATCAAAAATGAAAATAATAAATTGGTTCCAACTCATGTGCGGAATAGTTGGCATGTCTGCATAGACTATCGCTAACTAAATCAACAAAAAAGTAAGGACCATTTACCTTTTCCATTCATTGACCAAATGGTAGAGAGGATAGCAGGTAAGCCCCACTAATATTTCTTTGATGTGTATTATGGATACTTTCAGATCCATATTTCTATTGAGGATCAAGAAAATACAACCTTCACTTTCTCCTTTGGCACATTTGCATATAGGAGGATGCAATTTGGTTTATGAAATGCTCCGTGTACTTTCCAACGATGTATGGTTAGTATTTTTTTTCAGATTACCTATAGAATTTCATGGATGTTTTGATGGATGATTCCACTGTTTATGGCTCCTCTTTTGATGAATGTTTGAGTAGTCATGGTTTAGACCTATATCACTATATTGAAAATAATCATGTATTAAATTATGTGAAATGCCATTTCATGGTGAGACAGGGTATATTTTTGGGGATTTTCATTTCTGAGGATGGTATTCAAGTAGATAAATCAAAATTGGATGTCATTTTTCTCTACCATTCCCCAATAAAGTACGGGATGTATAGTCTTTCCTAGGTCATGTTGGATTTTACCGTCATTTCATTCATGACATTAGTAAGATTTCACTCCCACTCTCCTAGTTACTCGAAAAACAAAAATAATTTGTTTTTGATAAAGATTGTGAGGAGGCTTTTAATAAGTTAAAATGGAGTCTCACATCACCCATGGTAATCCAACAACCTCGATGGGATTTACCATTTGAGGTCATGTGTGAATACTCTAACTATGTAGTTGGGGAAGTCTTGTCAGAAAGGGTCGATCAAGCTCCACATGTCATTGCCTCTACCTCACGTACTTTGGACCCTTCCCAAGCAAACTACACTACAACTAAAAAATAATTCCTTTCCATAGTGTTTTCCATTGATAAATTTAGGTAATATCTTTTAGGGTCCAAAGTCATTGTATTCTTTGACCAAACAACCCTCCGATATCTCCTTAAGAAACTGGAAACCAAACCACCCCTCATTTTCTGGATGCTTGTAATGGCCCAAGCTTTCATAGTATGTTTCCCTTTGAATAATACAGTAGCTTCAGTTGTACGTAACATGGAGTTTTAACACACTATGAAAAATCAAACTAGCCGTTATGAATAGTAATACCCACTTTTTGAAAATTTTATAAATTTTATTTTTCAAAATGGACTTCATTTTTGAATTCAGAATATCGAAATTAGTTTAGGGTGAATTTTTGATATTTTTCTGAAAACTTTGAATTTTTGGTGAATATTGAAAAACACAGCGTAATTGCTTAAAACCGACTTTTTATTTATGCAATTAGTTATTTTATTTTAATTTATTTTAGGTAAAAATAGTCACATCATACCTATATATGTTCAATGTAATTCATTGGAGTCATTTTATAATAAGTTTAGATATAACAAATTTTATTGAACTTTTTATCGTCTTTTACCCACCTTCTAGGAGCATTTTCAAATTTGCATAAAAAATAATTTTACCACTTTTGTGAGATGAATTTCAAAAAAACGAGAGACACAATTGACATCTGTAAGTAAAATGTGGTTTAATAAGATAAAAATAATTTTTGGTGAATAGTAACTTTTGACTTTTATTTACCACGGTTAAAAGTAAATAGGGTAATTAAAGGTAAAAAAGATATTATAATTACCCTAAAAAATGTCCTAATTCTATTGTATAAGTGTAATTAGACCAAAAAAACCTTTGGAATAAAATATGATCCTCTTTGATCTACTTGGATTAGATTAGGACATTTATTATTATTTTATTTAAAGAAGAGTTAAAAGAGTTAAATTCAAAGTTTAATAACTAAAACATTTTTAATATAGGGTTACACACAATATAAAATAGACTAAAATTATTCATTATTAATATAAAAGGATTTCCTACATAATGGTATTTTATTTATAATTTTTAAACATTAAATAGTTTAATTTATTTATGAGACAATGATGATGTAGTAATTACATTAATAATGAAATATTAAAATAATTGATCTTATAAATATAAAAATAAATGTAAATTGAGACTTTAGATTAATTAAAATAATTTTATATGTTAATATGACATGTTAGGGTATTTTCAATAAATTTTATTTGAAGTGAAAAAGATTTTATGGCTTTCAAAAAAATCAAATAATAAATAGTGTGAAAATTGACCTAATTGAGTTTTTAAAAAAAATACTATATTATTAATTGATATAATATTCCAAAAAATATAATGATTGGAAAAAGGACTTAGGTAAGGTTATATATATTAATAATGAACAACTTGGGTTTCTTTTTGTAGTTTATAGTATGTTTATTAACAATATACTATAAAAATACAAAGAGACCTGGAAAATGTAAAACTATTTAACTAAGAGTTAAATCTAAAAGATAAGGTTAATATGGTGACCTAAACCTATCTAAAACCAATTGGTTGAGAGTTTTGCGACCCATACCCACATTATCCATGAAATAAATCATTTTGGATCCTTTATAAACCGAAAATAAATTTATTATAAAATAATATTTAAAGCTTTTCTAAAAGTGACACACACCTCTCTTATAAAATGGTACATCCCCTTCTCTTAATTTCATACCTCCAAAGCCATTTGGCTTGGCTAAAACCTGCCCAAATATCCTCCTAAATTCCCTCAAATTAATTTAGAGTCCTTACTTTGATCAGAAAGCCAACCTAAGGATCCCTTTTGATCAACTCAAAAGAAAACACCTGAAGAAGAGGTAATAATTTCACCACCCTCTTTCAAGTTCTATTCTTCTTCCACTTCATCTTTATTTTGCTGTTTCCATACCAAAATAATAAGTCTAATACCTTATACATACTGTCATGTTATTATAAATATGGTAGAACCATATTCGTTATTCTATCCATCCTATAAATGACAAAGTCACCATACGTGCGTACGTATGGCTTACCATCTCCATGTCGTGGTGTAGTTTGTTATTCAAATAGTTAATTATTTTGGATTGGTATAATAATGAGTATAACTGATGTAAATAACAAATATAACATGTTAATAATTCTTTATGAATCATATACCATCAAAATACATACAATTTCACTATCAATATAAAGATATTGTCTCTTGTGCATACGTACAGATTACCGTCTCCACGAACGCAATGAGATTCATTCCCCATCGTAATCATTCAAGAAATATTTTCATTTTATGATTAAAAATAATGTTTTTGAACATAAGTTTATTCTGTATATGAATAAAATAAATCCTATCAATAACAAACATGACTTACGTAACCAAGCATATAAAGGAAAACGAATCAGTAAACACCTAAAATGATGATACTAGTGAAATATTATTAACAAACAAATATTATATGATCATATATGATATCATATTAATGTATATAGTTCTTGTATAATTTACTAACAATGTTTTAACTATTATATTGGAGGTTAACAGACCATCGACTAAGGAAAAGTACAATGTTGGGGTTAATTCTACAATCTCTTTACTTATCTGTGGTTGTTAATACGTAAGTATATATTGGGACCTCTGTATCATCCACATCCGTGTTTTCTTAAAAATATAATTAATTTTTTTTACTTTTTTCTAGATTATGGTTTAAAGTCATTTATACCCTTATTTGACCACAACTGTTTTGAAAGGAATATTTACGTCGTTTTCCAAACAAGGTACGTTATGACCCTCTCACCAAAATTAAGGTAAGAATGTATTTTTTAACTTATACGGTGGGTGCGGCTATTTTCATCCATTATAACATCCTCAAAGCATCCCATACAAGCTAATAAGAATATTTTCAAAATAAATGTTTTCTTTTATAATTATATTACTTTTAAATGATTTCAAAATTGAACGAGATATTTCTCTATAAATTTTTTTGATTTCATCTATGTCAACATCCTTTAATGGATTTTAATCTTGTTTGAAGTTGATTTATTATGATACAAATATTCCATATTATATTGAAATGTTTGGTAATATGTTTGACTGTGGATGTTTTTTTACACCATTCATGTTTTATTGATAATGTATTGACATTTTGTATGCTAGTTTTAATACGAAAGTTTATGTTATGTTCAAACCTTTTCATTTGAGGAAGGAATTAGACTTAGTAAGTGATGGGTCGCGCCCGCTATAGCTCCTCGATGCATCGGTAGGTCTCATGATAAAAACTAGTGTCTTGGCACAAGGAATTGACATAATATTATTTGTAGTCTTGGCACAAGGCCTTGAATATATCTTTACAAAGTCTGGCATTATTCATTCCAACATTATGAAATTGGCTATTGATATTACACATGAGTATTTGACTAGTAGAATATCCATGTGAATAAGTATAAGGCATAATTTGATTTATCTTTTCCATATTATGATTAATTTTAATTTTAAAAGGCTTGTGTTTTAGTCTTATACATTGCCTTAAATGTTTATGATTATTCTTGAAAGTTTCCGCGATATTGTTATCCTTACAGAGCATATGAGCTAACCTCTTTCTATGTTTTATTTTTCTCAGGATGCGAAGAAGTATATTATGGATGACCTGCATGAATAGTCTAAGGGATAAATGCGGTCAATGAAGATAATGTTTGTGTTGTATTTCAATTTATAATGTAATGTAAAACTTATGAATGTATCCAGTACTTCCAAGGCTACTAAATTAGTCGGTCTTTCGGGATTTTGACCCCTTGGGATCTTGCTAATGTTATGAAATAATGCACAGACTCTCAGTAACTAGGGTTTGGACGTTATAGTTGGTATCAGATGAAGTTTAGTACAAACCTTGGAAACTAGATTTAGATAAACTCTGAATAGAGCACATTACCCAAAGATAAAATTTGAGGATTAATATAGAAGAACTTCTAAGAATGTTGGTGATATAGAGATTTTGTGTATTTTCCAAGAAATACATCCCTATCTAGATACGAGGAGGTGGAGGCGCCTAGTAAAAGGAATGGAAAACATATCAATGCCCATAATCCATGTAGGTATTTACCTCATACTCAAGATAATTATAGTGGAGTTGGTGACGAAACTGGTGCTGATCAGCATATCACCATACTAAGACAACTCACTCAGGTTATGAATAAAAACCTTTCCCGTATGGAGTACCCTGATCCACAACACGGAGGATCAATGTTAGACCACTTCATGAGTCAACAACCACCAACATTCAATGGGAGTACAAATCCATTAGTATTAGAGAAATGGATAAGTTTCTTAAAGAAAATATTTCATGATTTGGGGAGTAGCGAAAGGGAAAAAGTTGTCATGTCATTTTATCACCTCACGGGAGATGCAGATCAGTGGTGGTCATTAATACAATACAAAAAAGAAGATAAATAAGTATTCAAAATGGGATGGAGAGAGTTTAAATAGATTTTCTTAGAAAAATACTTTCCTCGTGACCATCGAGTGGATATTAAAAGGAAATTTCTGAGTCTGAGGGAAAAGGATGATGAGAATGTCACAAAGTTTGAGGCTAACTTTAAAAGGTTATAAAGGCATTCCATATATCATATAAGTAACCCAAGGAGTAATATTGATTGATTCTTTGATGGGTTAGAACCATTTCTCCATTGATAATTAGTCTCACAATCCTTCTCATCGTATGAATATATTGTCTCATGTGCTATCAAGACAGAAAAGGAATTCTCTAAGTCTTATAACTTCAATGAAAAGCAAGAGAAGAAGATATATTCTGATCACTCTAGAAATGAAAATAAGGGGAAGAAGGAAAATGTTGAATATCCATCCAGTGGTAAATGTGGGAAGAAACACCTCGGTACTTTCTTGAAAGGAATGAGAGTCTGTTACAAGTGTGGTGAAAAAGGCCACCAAGCTCGTGATTACAAGGGAAGGAAAGAGGTTGTCAATGTTGAATGCTACAATTTTAGAGAAAATGTACATTATGAAAATGAATGTCCTATTCACCAAGGGATGTTTCCTCAAAAAATGCCAAAGGAGAAATGCCAAGCTTATGTGATCACTACTACTAAGGTTGAAGCTCTGAAAGATGTGGTGGCAGGTAATTTAATGGTTTTCTCATGTTTGGACAATGATTTATTTGATTCTGGTTCATCACGTTGTTTCATATCTTCCTAGTTTGCTAAGAAAATTAGATATTTTCAATTTTTCTTAACAAGGGTGTTGTCAGTCAAAACTCATAAGGGAAGTATCATCACAACAACTTTTTGTGAATCAGTTCCCATTAGGGCATATAAATGTTCTTTATCTGCTGATCTCATCGGCATACCCATGATTGAATTTGATATAATCATTGGAATGAATTGGATTTCGGACCATGATTCAAAAATTTATTGTAAGAAGAAGGAGGTTACAATTTTTGATGATAATAAATAGTACCATTTCTTTAGAGTAGAAACGTCACCACCTGATTCTTATCTAGATCCACCACTAGTAGCTCTACTAAAATCAATTATTATGGAGGAAGAGAATGAAATAATTATGGGTGAGGAAAAGAATGTTAGAATAGAGGATATAACTATTCTGCAAGAAAATGTTGATGTGTTTCCAGAGGATTTACCTGGACATCCTCCAGAATGAGAAATTAAGTTTGACATTGATTTAATTCCTGGTTCAAAGCCCATATTAAAGACCCCTTATAGAATGGTCACTATGGAATGAGTGGAAATAAAGAAAAAATTATAGGAATTGAGTAACAAGGGATTTATTCTCCCTAGTGTTTCTCCATGAGGAGCCCCTGTCCTTTTTGTTATGAAGAAAGGAGGATCTATGAGGTTGTTCATTGACTATAGGGAGATCAATGCTATAACAATAAAGAACAAATACCCCTACCACGTATTGATGATTTATTCGACCTACTTCCTAGAGCTCAATATTTTACAAAAATTGACCTTCAATATGGATATCATCAGTTGGGTGTGAAGAAGGAAGACATTCCGAAAACAGTATTTCGAACCTGGTACATGCATTACGAGTTTACAGTAATTCCTTTTGGATTGACTAATGCACCCTCTTTCTTAATGGATTTAATTAATAGAGTTTTCAAGGAATATCTTGATGACTTTGTAGTGGTGTTTATTGATGATATCTTGGTATACTCAAAAATCTACAAAGATCATGAAAATCACTTGCTCACTATTCTAAAAACCCTCAGAAGAAATGAATTATATGGGATGTTTAGCAAGTGTGAATTCCAGATTTTAGAGATTTCTTTTCTTTTCCTTATTGTCTCTAAGGATAGAATCTCTATTGATCCTTTAAAGACCAAGGAAAACCAAGAATGGGCAGCACCGATGAGTATAACTGAGGTACACAGTTCTGTTGGTTTAGCAGGATATTATCGATGTTTTGTCCAAAATTTTGACTGGTTGTCTAACCCATTAACCAAGCTCACACATAAAGGGGTTAAATTTTTTTGGAAAAAGGATTGTGAAGAATGTTTTAAGAACTGAAGAGAAGATTATTTAATGCTCCTATCTTTACTCTACCATCAGGTAACGATGAGTTTGTTATTTATAGTGATGCTTCAAAGAATGGAATTGGTTGTGTCCTTATGCAAAATGATAGAGTTATTGCCTATGCATCACGACAGCTAAAAACTTCATGAGAAAAACTATCCCACTCAGGATCTTTAGTTAGAAACTGCAATCTTTGCTCTGAAGATATGGAGACAATATCTCTATAGTATAAATTGTGAGATTTATACTGATCACAAGAGTTTGAAGTATATTTTCTCACAAAAGGAACTCAACACGAGGAAAAGGAGATGGCATGAACTACTCAAGTATTATGATTTCAAAATACACTACCACCTGGAGAAGGAAAACAAGGTGGAAGATGCTTTGAGTAGAAAGGATCATGGAGTTTTGAACAAGATGAGAGATGAAAGGGATCCTATTTTCATGGATCTAGTAAAGATAGATATGGGAATAACCATGGAAGGTGAAACAACACTACTTTTTCAAATGTTTTCCAAACCATATTTACTAGAAAGGATAAAAAGTTCTCAGACTATTGATTAGGAGTTTCAAAAGAAGATTAAAGCTACAAATGATGGGATATTGAGTGACTTCGTATATGAAGATGAAATTCTGAAATTTGGGAAGAGACTTTGTGTTCCCGATATAACTGATCTAAAAAGGGAATTGTTGGATGATTCTCATAGATCTAATTTTTCTATACCCCCTTAGAGAATCAATATGTATAGAGATTTGAAGGAACATTTTTGGTGGGACAACATGAAGAGAGAGATTACTGATTTTGTGTCTAGATGTATGACTTTTCAACAAGTGAAAGCTAGAAGGCAATATTCTAGAAGAGTCATGCAACCACTTCCCATACCAGAGTGGAAATGAAATAATATTATAATGAAATTTTGATTTGGGGCTACCAAAGACTCCTAAATGAATGATGAAATATGGGTCATTGTAGATCATCTTACCATGTTAGAACATTTTCTTGGTATAAGTGATGATTTACCACTTGAACATTTAGTAAGACTATATATTAATGAAGTTGTAAGACTCCATGGTGTACCCCTATCGATTGTTTCTGATTGTGATCCCCATTTTATATAAAGATTTTGGAAAAGTCTTTTGACGGCCTTGGATACTTAACTGCGTTTGAGCACTACCTACCATCCTCAAACCGATTGACAGTCAGAATGGATTATTCAAACCTTAGATGAAATTATGAGATCTTTATCACTTGAAATTCAAGGTATATGGGATCAATATTTACCTCTGGTATAATTTTCCTATAACAATAGCTTCCATTCAAGTATTCAGATGGCACCATATGAAGCGTTATATGGAAAAAGGTGTCACACATCAACTTGTTGGGATGATGTTGATGAAATAAAACTCATAGGCTCAGAACTTAATGAGGAAACAATGAAAAAGGTGAAGATTATCCAAACCCACATCAAAGAAGCTCAATGTGGGTAAAAGATCTATGCCGATAATCGGAGGAAGGATTTGGAATTTCAAGTAGGAGATCATGTTTTCTTGAAAGTATCTCTATGGAAGGGTGGTATACGATTCAGTAAGAAGGGTAAATTGAGTCCCAGGTACATCGGACCATTCAAAATTCTAGAATGAATTGGAGTTGTGGCATATTGTTTGGAAATGACCCCAAATCTCTACAAAGTTTATGATGCGTTCCACATATCACTGTTGAGAAAATATATGCCTGAACCATCGCATGTACTAACCTATGAAGAAATTGAACTATAACCTGATCTGTCTTATTGTGAAGAGCCTGTCAAGATTCTTGATACCAGAGAACAAGTGCTGAGAAACCGGATGACTCGTTTGGTAAAATTTCTACGGATAAACCATAAGATGGAAGAGGCAACGTGGGAACCCGAGGAACTTATGATGAAGAAGCACCCAAATATTATTATGCATTAATATTCAAGAAATTTAGAGGATGAAATTAGTTTATTGAAGGGAGAATGTAACACCCCAATCTTCCACGGTACGTTTCCCTTTGAATAATGTAGTAGCTTGCGTTGTACGTAACTTGAAGTTTTAACACACCACAACCAATAAAAATAGCCGTTATGAATAGTAATACCCACTTTTTGAAAATTTTATAAATTTTATTTGTCAAAATGGACTTCATTTTTGAATTAGGAATATCAAAATTATCCTAGGGTGAATTTTTGGAATTTTTCTGAAAACTTTCAATTTTTGGTGAATAGTGAAAAAGCTCCATTATTTTTTAAAATCGAATTTTTAGTTAATTAAATAGTTAAATTTTTAAAAAATATTTTAGGTCAAAATATATACTTTAAACTTCTATATGTTCAATGTAATTCATTGGAGTCATTTTATAATATGGTCAGATATAATATTTTTTATTAAACTTGTTACCGTCTTTCACCCACCTTCTAGGAGCTTTCCAAATTTGTATAAAACTTTATTTTACCGCTTCTGTGAGTGGAATTTAAAAAATATTATAAACATAGTTGAAATCATTAATTAAAATGTGGTTCAATAAGATGAAAATAATTTTTGGGGAATAGTAACTTTTGTCTTTTATTTATCACAGTTAAAAGTAAATAGGGAAATTAACGGTAAAAATGATATTATAATTACCTAACAAATGTCCTAATTTTATTGGATAAGTGTAATTCGACCAAAAAAAACCTTAAGAATAAAATATGATCCTTTTTTGTCCACTTGGATTAGATTAGGACATTTATTATTATTTTTATTTAAAGAAGAGTTAAAAGAGTTAAATTCACTGTTTAATAACTAAATAATTTTTAATATAGTGTTACACACAATATAAATTAGACTATAAATATTTATTAGAAATAAAAAAATATTTCCAACTTAATGGTATTTTATTTTTAATTTTCAGACATTAAATAATTTAATTTATTTATGACACTATGATGATGCAATATTTACCTTAATAATGGAGTATTAAAATAATTGATATTATAAATATCCAACTAAATGTAAATTGAGACTTATGATGAATTCCACTAATTTTATAGGTTAATAAGCCATGTTAGGGTTGATTAAATATATTTTATTTGAAGTGATAAAGTTTTTATGGATTTAAAAGAAATCAAATACTAAATAGTGTCAACAATGACACAATTGAGTTTTAAAACAAATACTATATTATTAATTGATATAATGTTACTAAAAATCTAATGTTTGGCCAAAGGAAGTATATAAGGATACATATATTAATAATGAACCACTTGGGGTTCTCTAGGAAATTTATAGTAAGTTTATTAACAATATAATACAAAAATACAAAGAGACATGGTAAATGTCAAACTATTTAACTAAGAGTTAAATCTAAAGATAAGGTTAATATGGCGACCTAATCCTATCTAAAACCTATTGGTTGAGAGTTTTTCGACCCATCTCCACCTTATCCTCTAAATAAATCATTTTCGAGTCATTTTAAGCTTAAAATGATTTTATTATAAAATAATATTTCAAGCTATTCCTAAAGTGACCCACTCCTCTCTTATAAAAGGGTACTTCCCCTTCTCTTAATTTCACACCTCCAAAGAAATTTGGCTTGGAAAAATCCAGCCCAAAAATCCTCCCAACCTCCCTCACATCAGCGTATCGTCCTTACTTTGATCCGAAATCCAATTTAAGGATCCCTTTTGATCAACTCAAAAGGAAACACCCGAAGAAGAGGTAATAATCTCACCACCCTCTTTCAAGTTCTTTTCTTCTTCCACTTACTCTTTTTTTGTTGTTTCCATAACAAAATTATAACAATGTTTTAACTACTATACATAAAGTTAAAATACCATTGACTAAGGAAAAGTACAAGGTAAGGGTTAATTCTACAATCTCTTTACTTATCAGAGGTTGTTAATGCGTAAGTATCTACTAGGACCACTTTATCATCCACATCCGTGTTTTTTTAAAAATATAATTCAAATAATTTTTATTATTTACTAGAATATGGGTTAAAGTCATATATACCCTTATTTGACCACATATGTTTTGAAGGGAATCCTTCTGTCATTTTTAAAACAAGGTACTTTATGACCTTCTAGACAAAAATAAGGTAAGAATGTCTTTTTTAACTTATATGGAGGGTACAACTATTTTCCGCTCTTATAAAATTATCGAAGCATCCCATACAAGATTATAAAAATATTTTCAAAATAAATGTTTTTTTTTATAATTATATTACTTTTAAATGATTTCAAAATAGAAAGATATATTTCTCTAGATTTTTTTTGATTTCATCTATGTCAACACCCATTGATTGATTTTAAGCTTGTTTGAAGTTGATTTATTATGTTACAAATATTTTATATTTTATTGAAAGGTTTTGTGATATGTTTGACTGTGGATGTGATATTTTTACACTATTCATGGTTTATGGGTAAATTATTGAAATTTTGTATGCTAGTTTTAATACAAATGTTTATGTTATGTTTAAACCTTTTCATATGAGGAATGCATTGGACTTAGTAAGTGACAGGTGGAGCTCGCTAGAGCACCTCGATGCATCGGTAGGTCTAATGAGACAAACTAGTGTCTTGGAACAAGTCCTTGACAAAATCTTATTTGTAGTCTTGGCACAAGGCCTTGACTATGTAGTTATGAAGTCTGGAATTATGCATTCCAACATTATGAAATTTTCTATTGATATTACATGTGATTATTTGACTAGTAGAATATCCATGTGAATAAGTAAATGACTTTATTTGATTTATCTTTTCCATATTATGATGAAGTTTAAGTTTAAAGGACTTGTGTTTTAGTATTATACATTTTTGGAAATATTTATGCCTATTCTTGAATGTTTCCGCTATATTGTTATCCTTACTGAGCATCTAAGATCACCCCTTTCTATATTTTATTTTTTCCAGGATGCGAAGAAATATATTATGACTGAACTAAAGGGATAGTCTAAGGGATGAATGTGGTCAATGGAGAAAATGTTTTTTTGTTTTTCATTTTATGTTGTAATGTAAAACTTATGAATGTATCTAGTACTTTTAAGGATACTAAACTGATCGGTATTTCAGGATTTTGATCCCTTGCAATCATGCCAATGTTATGTAATAATGCACTGACTCTGAGTAACTGGGGTCAGGACTTACAATGATCCTCCAATAAGATTTCAATATTGAAATTAGAGATAAAAAATGAGAATAGAATGTGGTGGCTGACCATATCTGTAGGATCCACCCATCCTCGAACATTGAGTCATCTCCCTATATTCCTAAAAATGAAATGTTTCCTGATGAGAAACTGTATCGAGTGAAAGATGTTATTCCTTAGTATATTGAAACTGTAAATTATTTTGTAGCATCTTGCATTCCTACTGATTTCTAAAAAACTAGGCCAACCATCTAAAACACGAGTCTTGTTGATACATCTGGGATGACCCTTACCTCGGGCGCACATGTAGTGACTAATTCCTTAGGCTTTGTGTCCCCGATAGTGAGTTTCAATCCATCCTTAGATTCTACCACACTCTTGCTTGTGGGGGAACTTTGGTCCCCAATGGACTGCTCACAAAATCTTTGATTGTGGTCTATTTTGGCCAACCCTTTCTCAGGACACACATGATTTTTGTAAATCTTGTCATCATTGTCAAATATTGGGAAATGTATCTAAAAGAAATGAAATGCCACAACTGTAACGACCTGAGTCCGGAGCCCCTCCACTGGTTCTCCATACACGGTTCGCCACATGACCTCAAGCGTGTTTCCCCGAATGCCGGAGGCTACCGACTAGCACTGAGGGCCTTGGTGAGTCTATGGGAAAACTATGCCCTCATTCGGTAAGGTATACAAGGTAAGAAAACAACAATAAACAGTGGAAGCAGTAAACAACATACATAACAACAGAAACCAAACAGCGGAAGCAATGTAGATATATAACTATTATGACAATGATGCAGCAGGTAAAAGTATCTAAGGAAAACAGAAAACACAACAACGTGCTGAAATACAACTGAAACCAAGTTCAAAAGAAAAACAAAGTATGCTCCTCAGCATCGCGAGCCAGGGCTCGGTCCCATGCTCCCCAGCTCCTGGTGCAGTCAAGATCCTGAAGTAGAAGGGCGCTTGCCCTTGTCTATACCTGCAGAAACATAGTCTTCTTGGGCCCAAAAGCATGGCCCAAATAGGGTGTGAGATACAATCCCAGTAGGCAATCACCCAATGATTTGTTCCTTACAGTCAAATGAATACATGGAAGAAAATAAACAAGAAGAAGTAAATAGGAAAGCACAAGCAGCTACAATCCACAGTTCTAAGAAGTAAAGTACACAAGTAAGCAGTCAGCAACAAGAAGAAAATAGGTAACCCTCTGGGTAGCTCTCACAGCCTAAATCCTATGGTTCAACCTATAGTACTAGAAACCCTGTGGGAGGAACACACAGTCTCACCCCTCTGGTTCAGCTATGTAATTAAGCAGACTCTCTAGGGAAGCACTCACTGTCAATTCGCCCTATCGTCTCGTATCGTGATAAAGGCTCTCTGGGGAAGCACTCAACCTCAATTACCCCTGTAGCCTGCGTCGAGGATATAAATACTCTCTGGGGAAGCACTCAACGTCAATTCCTCCTATAGTCTCACATCGTAATTAAAAGACACTCTAGAGAAGCCCTTCCGTCAATTCTCCATTTGGTCTGCTACTCTAGGTTCTCACAGTCCCGAGTATAACTAAACATGCTCAGCAAACGTGTATCGTCCAAGTGAACTTCAAGAACTACTTGGCTAACAACTAAGGCTCAACAGCAATAACAAAACAACAGTTCCACTATCCTACAACTAGGCATGGAAACTTAAAAAATTCCCAACAGGAAAAACAAGCATGGCAACGAAATCTAAGCATAAAATAAATTATTCTACTCACAAGCAATAACCTCTACTAAAGAAAATAAGCAAAAGAAGGCAATCAACAGGGAAAAACATAAAACACGCAATACCCCGTTCAAGGGTATTGGTGGAATTTTCCCATAATAGTCATCAACTTTCTACGGAAAGGAACAAACCACCTACCACAGTCCTAGGAGATCGATATATGTGAACCTCAATGACAGATTCCCCTTAGAATGACGAAGATCTGAGAAAAGTCACAAAACTTTCATCCCACGATAACTTGGAAATGAGGAGGAATCAAGAAACAATGCTAGAGCATAAGGAATAACTTACCGCTGTGATTCCAACGCAACTAGCCGTGCTTGAATCGGAGAATGGACGTCGAGGCGGGAGTTCATCGATGATTCAGCCGTACGGGTCACTTTTGAACGAACCAGACCTAGACGAAGGTAAATATTATGATGAGGGGTGACCTCGGTCTGTTTAATGAAAAAAAAGAAAGTACACGGCGTGTACTTCTTGAGTACACGACGTGTACTTCAATTTTCCGTACTCCGAATTAACCGGACTCCACCTCAGCCTTACAAACCGTGTGTGTGGCCCAGACACGGCCAGTACACGGCTTCGATCCGGAAAGAGTACACGGCGTGTATTCAGAATGTACACGGTGTGTACTTTGAAAATTTCCAGAAAAAATCATTTTTCTTAAAAACTCCAGAAAAGGGAGAACGTACCTGAAAAGAAGATCCAGGTTCTTACAAACTTCCCCCCTTAAATAAATTCGTCCCCGAATTTCCCTAACGAGGTGGAGAAGAAGAAACCCTGAACAGATCTGGCCATTGTGATCATACATCGAACTCCCTCTCCCAGGTCTCTTCCTGTACTCGCCCATGCTGCCATAGCACCCGTACCAGAGGAACAGACTGCCCGCGGAGAAAATTCGTACTGCGATCGACAATCCGGATAGGATGCTCCTCGAATGATGCATCCTCTTCAAGCTCGACTTCCTCGGGATGAAATACGTGAGATGGGTCTGAAAAGTAACGTCAGAGTTGAGAGACGTGGAAGACATCGTGCATGTCCCGATACCTATGAGGTAGCTGCAACCGATAGGCGACCGACCTCACTCTCTCCAAGACCTCAAACGGCCCGACGTACCGCGGTGAAATCTTACCCTGTCTCTGAATCCTCTTGTGTCCCAACCTCGGTGTGACATGTAGGAAAACCTGATCACCGACCTCGAACTCCAGAGGTCGTCTCCGCTGATCAGCATAAGACTTCTGTCGAGACTGCGCTGTAGCCATCCTTTTCCGAATCAACTCTATCTGCTCTGAAGTCTTTTGTATAAGACGAGGCACCAACAAAGCTGCCTCTCCTGCCTCCAGCCGGCATAAGGGTGATCGACATGGCCTATCGTACAAAGCCTCGTATGATGCCATCTGAATGGTCGCCTGAAAACTATTGTTGTAGGCAAACTCGACAAGAGGAATATGCTTCTCCCAAGAACCTCCAAAGTCAAGGATCCAAGCCCGGAGCATATCTTCAAGCACCTGGATCGTGTGCTCGGAATGGCCATCAGTCTGGGGATGGTATGCTATACTCAAAAGTACCTGTGTACCCCAGGCCTTCTGAAGTCCCTTCCAGAACCGAGAGGTACAACACACATCTCTGTCTAAAACAATAGAGCGCGGAACTCCATGCAGACAAATGATCTTACTGATGTAAAGTCATCCCAGATCATCGACACTGAAGGTCTCCTTGATCGGCAAGAAGTGAGCAACCATCGTAAGACTACCGAGGATAACCCAAACAACATCATTTCCCCGAGGCGATCTTGGAAACCGAGTCACGAAGTCCATCGCAACATCATTCCACTTCCACTCCAGAATGGGTAATTATTGTAAAAGTCCCACTGGTCGCTGATGCCCTGCTTTCACCTGCTGACAAGTAGAACATCTCATGACAAAACCAGCAACATCCTTTTTCATACCCAACCACTAGTACTGGCGATGAAGGTCCCGATACATCTTGGTGACGCCAGGATGAACTACCCAAACAGAGGAATGGAAATCCCGCATCAGCTCCTCGCGTATGTCTGCTGGCACCCATACGCGTCCTTGGAAACGCAAGATCTCATCCTCGCCCACTATCCATCTAGGATGAGGGTCCTCTCCCGACAGACTCTCATATAGGACTAAGCCTTCTGAGTCTGATAGCTGCCTCATCTGTACCTGATCAAGTAGCGTGGATGTAACAGTTACAGAAGATAGAAAAGTCTGTCCCCGTCTTTGTGCACCTCCAGATTCATCTCAGAGAACAGAGCCATCAGCTGCCACTCACTACTGGCCTCCTAAACTGCCTAAATATGAGTTATCCTTCTCAATGCATCTGCCACGACATTGCCCTTTCCCGGCGTATAGGCAAGATCGAAGTCAAAAGACTGAAGATACTCAACCCACCTGTGCTCCCTCAGATTCAGATCACACTGAGTGAAGATATATTTGAGACTCTTTTAGTCAGTGAAGACCACAAAGTGCTCTCCCAGAAGATAGTGTCTTCAATAGCGCAAGGCATGAACAACAGCTGCCAACTTCAGATCGTGCGTAGGGTAATTCCTCTCATGTGGCGTCAACTGCCGAGACCCGTATGCAACGACTCCATCTCCCTGCATAAGCACAACTCCTAGCCCGACACCTGAAGCATAACAATAAACAGTGTATCTCTTTCCTGGCTCTGGCAAGACTAGTATCGATGCTGACGTCAACCTCCCTTTCAGCTCTTGAAAGGCTGACTCACAAGAATATGACCATAAGAACTTCTCCCCCTTCTTGGTCAGACCTGTCAAGGGTGCTGCTGGATGAGAAAAGTCTCGAATGAAGCGTCTGTAGTATCCAGCCAGCCCTAGGAAGCTCCATACCTCAAAAACATTCTTCGGCTACTCCCAGGAAACTACAACCCTCACTTTCTTTGGGTCCACAGATACTCTTGCCTCTGAGATGACATGACCCAAGAAGTGAATCTGATCCATCCAGAAGTGGCACTTCGAGAGTTTAGCATAAATCCAATGCTCTCTCAGTGTACTCAGAACGATATCAAGATATGTGGAATGGCCGTGTCGAGTGTGACAGTACACCAAGATATTGTCCACGAAGACCATGATGAAAGAGTCCAAGTAAGGATGGAACACTCGGTTCATTAGTGCCATGAAAACTTCAGGTTAATTCGTGAGTCCGAAAGGCATGACTGTATACTCGTAAAGACCGTACCTGCTCCTGAAGGCTGTCAGAGGTATATCTGATGGTATAATGTGCAACTGATGATAACCAGACCTCAAGTAGATCTTCGAGAACACCCAGGCTCCTCGAAGATGATTGAAAAGGTCATCAATCCATGGTAAGGGATATCAGTTCTTGACTGTCAACTAGTTCAGCTTCCGATAATCCACACAAAGCCGAAGGGTACCGTCTGCTATCTTTGCAAACAGAACCGGAGAAACCCAAAGAGAAGTACTAGGTCGGATGAAACCCTTAGCCTGTAGCTCCTCCAACTGCTTCTTGAGCTTCTGCAACTCAGGTGTGGCCATATGATATGGAGGAATGGACATCGTTGCCGCTCCTGGAATGAGATCAATAGAGAAGTCTACCTCACGCTCTAGAGGAAAACCTGATAAGTTCTATGGAAAGACGTCCCTGAAAAGATCCACCACTGGAGGAAAGTCCAACTGTGGAGTCCCCTGATCATCCAGGTAAATACTAGCAATCTAGGCTGTCACCCTTCCTAGCCCAAGATGCTCGAGTCCCGCCCGACTCGCCCGAACGTCCCATTCGCCTCTATGAAGGAAAGATTCATCCACTGGTGAAACGAAACTCACTCTGTAGCGATAACAGTCAATGACTGCCTGGAAGGGAATCAACCATTCCATGCTGAAAATGACATCATAGCCTGTCATCTCTAGGACATAGATATCCCATAAGAAGTGATACCCTGCAATCTCGAGAGGGAACTCTCTACACTAGTGTACACTACATTTCCTCTTTCCCAATGGTGTGTCTAGTGTCAACCAGTTAGCAGAAGAAAAGACGCAGAGTCCAAGGCTCTCCACAACAGAAACAGAGATAAAGCTATGCGTAACACCAGTATCGAAAAGGGCTGAAGAAAAAACTGAGGCTACTAAAATCGTACCTCGAACAATAGAATGGCTGTGATCCTCCTCATAATAAGTCTGCTCCACGTTAAAAGACTGGCCTGTACCGTGGCCCTGCACCCCTGGCTGACCACTCTGAGATGAACCTCCCTGCTGGTGCTGAGGAATTGGTGGCTGACTACCACAGCCTCGACCCCCACCTCGGCCCAAATGGCCGGAATAACTCTAGTTTCCCGACTGGTGAGAAACTGGTGGGGCTGCTTCTGAACGAGGGGTCATGGAAGAACCCCGGTCACCAGTTGATGGTGAGAAAACATGGCTAAAACGCTGAAGGTGACCCATATTGCCGCAAGACTGGCACTCAATGGGGTCTCTCTGGCACTGCGGCCTCGTGTGCCCTATCTGGCCACACTGGTAGCACGTCACCTGGCTACCTGATGATGCGTCTCGCTTCCTCGAATCACCGCGTGTAGGCTCCCTATGGCGCTTCTTGCTGTTATCTAGATGATTAAAAATAATGTTTAAACACTTGATATTATTCTGGATATGAGTAAGATACATCCCATACATAACAAATATGACTCACATAACAAGTAATATAAAGGAAAACGAATCCATTAACACCCGAAACAACGATAATACTAAGATATAATTAACAAAGCAATGTTAAAAGATCATATATGATATCATATTACTGTATATTACTCTGGAATAATTTAATAACAATTATTTCACCATTATACAGGATTTTAACCAACCCTCAACCAAGGAAAAGTACAAGGTAAGGGTTAATTTCCCAATCTCTTCATTATTCGAGGTTGTTTATATGTAATTATCTACGGGGACCTCTTTATCATCCACATCCATGTTTCTGGAAAATGCATTTCAAAATATTCTTACTATTTCATAGAATATGGGTTAAATTCATTTATACCCTTATTTTACTTTTTATAAGATGTTTATAAAGTAATCTTTCTGTCGTTTTCCAAACAAGGTCTTTTTTAACCTTTTCGACAAAATTAAGGTAATAATGTCTTTTTTTTACTTATACTGTGGGTGTGGCTATTTTCCGCCATTATAAAATCGTTCAAGCTTCCCTTACAATCTTATAAGAATATTTTCAAGGTAATTGTTTTATTTCACAATTATGTGACTTTTAAATGATTTCAAAAAAGAGATATTTATCTCAAATAGTCTTGATTTCATCTATGTCAACATCCTTTGATGGATTTTAAGCTTGTTTGAAGCCGATTTATTATGATAAAAAACTTCCATATTGTATTTATGGTTTTGTGATATGTTTGACTATGGATGTGTTATTTTTATACCATTCATGGTTTATGGATAATGTATTGACATTTCATATGCTAGTTTTAATACAAATGTTTATGTTATGTTTAAACTTTTTCATATGAGGAATGAATTGGACTTAGTATGTGATGGGTTGAGCCCGCTATAGCTCCTCAATGCATCGGTAGTTCTCACGATACAATCTAGTGTCTTGGCACAAGGCCTTGACAAAATATTATTTTTAGTCTTGGCACAAGGCCTTGACTATGTGGTTATTATAGTCTGGCATTATGCATTCTATCAATATAAAAGTGGTTATTGATATTGAATGTGATTATTTGACTAGTAGAAAATCCATGTGAATAAGTAAATTGAATTATTTCATTTTATTTTTTCCATGTTATGCTGAAGTTCATGTTTAAAAGGCTTTTGTTTTAGTTATACATTGCCTTAAATGTTTATGCTTATTTATGAAAGTTTCCACTATATTGTTATCCTTACTGAGCATTTGAGCTCACCCCTTTCTATGTTTTATTTTCTCCTAGGATGTGAAGAAGTATTTTGTGACTGACCTGCAGGGATAGTCTGAGGGGATATGGGTGTGGACTATGGAGACTATGTTGTTGTAGTTTTCCATTTTATCATGTAATGTAAGACTTATGAATGTATCTAGTGTTTCCAAGGCTTCTAAACTAATCGGTCTTTTGAGACTTGATCTTTTGTGATCATGCTAATGTTATGTAATAACGAACCAACTCTGGGTAACTGGGGTTGGGGTGTTACAATGTTCCGATAGTAACCTTCTAAACCAATAAAACTGCATTCCTCATCTATAATCTCCTATGATGGAAATTATTGTATTTCCTCTATCTTTTTAGGATCAATGTGATTCTATATTTGGAGACAATATGGCAAGGAAAAGAAATTTCCTGAAGCTAGAATTGATGATTCCTAAACTTCCCATATAGTTCATTTCTTCTAAGAGTATTCAGTATAATCCACAAGTGGTTCTCATGTCCATTATAGATTTTTGATTATATAAAGATATCATCAAGAAATATTATGAAAAAGTCATCAAGATATTCCTTGAACACTATGTTCATTAGATCCATGAAAATAGAGGGTGAATTAGTTAATAAAAATTGCACGAATGTAAATTTTTAATGACCATACCTCCCTCAGAACTTTGTATTTGTAAAATATTCCTTTTTTACACACAACTAATGATATCTAGAAAAAATTTCAATATTAAAAAAACATTTATCTATATGAATTTCATGAAACAAATCATCAATATGAGTTAGATTATACTTGTTATTTATTGTAATAACATTGATTTTTCTATAGTCAATGCAAAACCTCATTGATCCATCTTTCTTTTTAACAAAACAAACTAGGGATACCCATGTAAAAACACTAGGTAGAATAAATCCATTATTACTCAACTCCTCTAGTTATTTCTTCACCTCTACTAATTCCAAAGTTTCCATTCTATTGGTAGTTTTTGATATTGGTCTTGCATCAAAAATTAAATAAATAATAAAAGAAACTTCCCAATCTAGAGTACGCCTAGGTAAATCCTCTGAAAATACATAATTATATTCTAGTAAAATAGGTACATCCTAAATTTGAATGTTTATTTCTTCATCTGTAGATATTATTTCCTCTTCCTCCCTAAGAATCTCATTTAGTAAAGCTAATGGGGTTGTATTTTGATAAAAATCAAGTGATGATGATTCTGCTCTAAAGATAATAGATTCTACATCTTCCTCAAAAATCACAACTTCCTTCAGTTGAAATAAATCATCACATTATATTTTTATAGCCAATTTATACCGAGGATTATATCAAAGTCAACCATAGGTATGATTACAATGTCAACAGATAAAGCATGTTTATATTCCATAATGGGAACTTCCTAACACATCTTTTTTACAGTGAGACTTCCCTTAGGGGTTTTGACTGAAAACTTCCTTGATAATGTGAATAGAAAATATCTAAATTTTAAAGAAAAATTGGAAGATGTAAAGGATTGCGAGGATCTAGAATCAAATAAATATTTGTCTAAATTTGAGGAAATGATTAATGTACCTACCACCATATGATTAAGAACTTCAACCTCATCAATTATGATTGAAAAATCTTGGCCTTGCTGCCTTAGCCTTTTCTAGGGAATGTTTCCTGGATGATTAAAAAACTAATTTGTATAATGTCCCATATCATTATAATTTTATCAATTAAAATTGATAGTTTCTTTCTTCCAATTTAAATCATGAGCTTGGTTCCCTTTTTATCCACAATTATAACCAAGTCCCATCCTTTTTAGGTAGGTGTTAGGGTATTTATTCCCAGAATCATTGCAGGGTGGAACGTCAAATTTTCCCTTCTTCTGCTTACTTCCATTCCTAGAGTGTTTAGTAGACCTCATATTCTCTTTAATTACTTTAAAATCATAAGAAATTGAGAATTCCTTTTCCGTATTCATAATATATGAGACTATGTCTTCGTATGATGAGAATGATTATTAGAACAATGCCCGTTAGGGGAATGGTTTTAACCAATCAATGAATCGATAAATATTAATTCTTAGGTTACTTATGTAGTCTTCAACATACCTTGAGAACCTTGTGAAGTTAGCATCATACATTGCAACATAATGATCCTTCTTTTCCCTCATAATCAAGAATTTTACTCTCTATATCTGCTCGTAGATCACGAGGAATGTATTTCAAAGACCCCATAACACCCTGACAGGGGAGGGGTGAATCAAGGTGTCAATGTTTTCTATTAAACCAATGGATGTTGTTGTAAAATTAATAGGAAATTATTAAACCTATCAGAAAAATTCATGCAAAGAGAGGACACATCAATTTTACTTGGTTCACCACAAAGGGTGACGTCTGAGAAGCATATGCCAATAGTGTTTCGCTCGTACCAAAAACCACTAATCTTCACTAGATGTGGATTAAAAGGTTTAGTCATAGTCTGTATGTTCCATGATTATGACCTTTATAATTGTTTTGGTATAGCTTACTGATTCCCATGGAACACTTCTATTAACTCCCCCTAGCTCACTGCCTTTGGAGAAGTATTACTCAATTTATTGACTTCAAGGTTTCTTCAAAATATTGACATTGATGTCTTTGTCTCCGTTTTGCACGAGACACTGTTTGTATTAATGACTTGAGTAGATTCACACAAAAATCCCTATTCACTTAAACTTGATATTAAATACTACACTACTGGAAAATGGACTTATCCCCACGGGTTTCCCCAAAACTGTGGGGATAGGTACCCCTATACCCACGGTTTGGGAAAACCGTGGGTATTGGGGGGGTCTATCCCCACGGTTTTGGAAAACCGTTGGGATATGTCCTGAAAAGTGACCTATACCCACGGTTTTCTAAAACCATGGGTATAGGGGTACCTATCCCCATGGTTTTGGGGAAAACCATGGGGATAGGTCTGGGCTAAAACACCTATACCCACGGTTATGAAAAACCATGGGTATAGGCTTCCCGTGTGTGCACATGAATTTTTTTTTTTCCGCGGGAAGGAATTTTTTTTTGGCGGGAATCCTATACCCACAGTTCTTCCCTCTATACCCATGGTTTTTATAACTATATTTAACTAAATATATATATATATACATATAAGTGAAGTTAGGGTAGTGGTTATACTCGGTTCTTGCAGCGAAGAGGTTGCATGATCAAAACTCGGCATCGACATTATTTTAGGACCTATACCCACGTTTTTGAAACCGTGGGTAAAAGCCATTGACACCGTGGCAATTGGCTATGTTTCAATGAAACTATGGCAGGACACCTATACCAACATCTTTTCCACCCACAATTCCCAAAACCGTGGGTATAGGCTATACCCACAGTTTTGGGGGCTATACCCACAGTTTTGAACCGTGGGTATATGCCATTTTTCCAGTAGTGCTACCCTTTGAGAACCCCCTTCACGAAGCTCAACCCTTCATAGAGCACTACCCTTTACAGAGCACACACCTTCGTAGAGAACACTACTCCGTAGAGATGACGGCTTTGCAAAGCTCACTGCTTATTAGAGCTCATCCCTTTGCAGAGCTCAAACATTCACCGAGAAAATAAATTTGCAAAGCCTAGATACCTATTTGGAGCCCACTGTCATCACAAAGCACACTACCTTTGCAGAACACCGTATTTTTCAAAGCTCACTGATCCAACATGAAACGTCCCATCTTCGTGAAGAACTCAATACTGAGAAGAATTGAATTTATTCAGGACCAAATTAATAAATTGGAAAAGCACAACATTTCATAGTCAATAGGTTCCATGGAGCACACCTTGCTTCCCGAAATCAGAGTGACTCTAGATTTTCTCTCTTATATTTGTGCTGAATGGAGAGGGGTGACCTCTTTTTTATAGGCACAGTTAAACTTGAATCTCTACTTCTTCCGACGCAATTTATGTATTGGTAAATAAAATATTTTCAATGCACATACCTTTAAAAAGCTCCATAAATATTCCCCATTTTCAATTCTCATCATAACCATAGAGCACTCCATCAAACTCTTCATGCAGCCGTAATGCTCCCCTCACAAATCCTTCTGTTAAACCTTCATGGCACCACAATGCTTGAATTCTCGTAATTGAAGAGCACACAATCACAGTATTTTTGTCTATGAGTAACACACTTCATGAATCCCATCTCTTCATAACTCATACCTTTTCCATATTTTCATGATATCTTCAAGAAAAACCATTTTTCACAATGCTTTATATTCTCCAAATTTTGGACCCCAAACATTTGGTAAACACTGGGAAACATCATCACCTTCAATGCTTCTTACAACTTGAATTGTATGATCAATTTCCTTGAAATCTCTCTGAGCATCCATTATAGGATTGAAAACAAACACAAATCATACACCATTTACAAAAAATAACATCATTCCTTCCAAAAATATTTCTCTAGGAAGAGTTATTTAAATTCACCCCATTAAATATTTTCTACCTCTTAATCCTCTTTAATATTTTGAATTGATGACCACTATTGATCTGCATCTCTTGATAGACAATAAAATTACATAAAAACTTGTTTCCTTTCATTACTCTCCAATGTAAGAAATATTTTCTCCAAGGAACTTATCCAATTCTTAGGTATAAAAGGATTTTAGTCCCATAGAATATTGGGGGTTGTTTCCTCATGAAGCAGTCTAACATTGATCCTCTGAATTGTGGATCAAGATGCTCCATATAGGTAAGGTAATTATTTATAACCAGAGTTAGGTGTCTTAGTATGGTTATAAGTTTTGCAACACCAGTTAAATCACCCGATCTACTATCATTATCATACTTAGGAGGGAAATGCCTACATGGATTACATGTGTTGATACAGTTTCCATTTCATTCACTGGGCACCATTTCTAAAAAATATAATACACTATATTAGGTTATTAATCATAATTCATAATTCTAAACTATAAATATATTCTCTATAAATTGAAAAATATATGAATATCCAATCCATATTTATAAAAATGGTTTCTTTGAAGACATATTTACATTTAAATCCTTCATAATGCTTCCCAAATAAAATGTAAATTATCCTAAGCAAATCTCCCAAGAGTGTCATACTAGGTACACAGTATATCCCATTTTTATGTACCAGGTTACCCCATGTTAAGCCCGAAACACCTTGTCAGAGTTGTTTCTCCTAGGTACATCTGTCAAAGAACTACATCCACATATAATATATAGGCATATAATTATTTTCTTGGAATACCCACATAATATCTACATTACCAAAAGTCTAGGATGTTCTTTTATACTTATCCTCAAAGTCTATCTTAGGGGTAATGTTCCCTAATCAAAGTTTTCTAAATCTAGTTTTCATAGTTTGTACTAAACTTCTTCTGATGTGAACTGTAACGCCCTAACCCTAGTTACCCACGGTCATTGCATTATTTCATTACATTATCATGATAATAAGAAATCAAATCTCGTAGGGCCGATCAACATAGTATCCTTTTAAATAATTGATACAAACATAAGTTTTACAATACATCTTGAAATGAAAAATAACATATTCTCCCCAATAAAAACTCTAAGATATTATAGACTATCCCTTTTGGTCAATCATAATGTACTTCTTCACATCTTGTAAAAAATGAAACATAACAAATAGGTGAGATTAGATGCTCAAAAAGGATAAAAAATATATAGGAAGTTATCATAAATAAGCGTAATCATTTTAAGGAAAAATATAAAACCAAATCACAAGACATTCAAACAAAATATTAAGCATAATATGGTAAGAATAAATCAAATAATTCATTTTAAACACTAACATGAATCTAAAACTAGTTGAATGGTCACATACAATATAAATAACTAAACTCATATTGATGAAATGAATAATGCTGGACATCATAACCATAACATCAAGGCCTCGTGCCGATACCATAAATAACCATACAGTCAAGGCCTTGTACCAAGAAACTAGTTTGTGTCATGATACATACCTTTGAATCGAGGGGATATAAAGTGCCCCACCCATCACATACTAAGTCCAATTCATTCCTCTTATGAAAGGGGTAAAACATAACATTAATATTCGTATTAAAACTAGCATACGAAATGTTAATAATTTAACCATAAATCATGAATGGTATAAAAATAGAAAATTAATAGTAAAATATATCATAAAACATTAAATACAATATGGAATATTTTATCATAATAAATCAACCCCAATTTAGAATAAAGTATATTAAAGGATGTGGACATAGATGAAAAATAATCTAAAAAAATTATTAATACTCTTTCAGAGAAATATCATTTTTTTACTTTGAAATCATCTTGAAGGCATGCAATTATAAAAGAAAACATTTATTATCAAAATAACCTTTTAATATTTTAAATGAATATTCAAAATATTAAGGAATTATAACGGTGGAAAATAACCTCTAGTGCCGTATAAGTAAAAAAACATTATTTTCTTAATTTGTCGAAAAGATCATAAAGTACCTCATTTGGAAAAGAACAGAAAGATTCCTTTCAAAACATTTGGTAAAAAGTAAAACATGGGTATAAATGACATTAAATAATTGTATTGTAATAATAATAATATTTTGAAATACATTTTTAATAAACATGAACATGGATGGTAAAGACATCCCTGTAGATACTTATGTATAAACAACCTCGAATAATAATGAGATTTCAAAATTTACCATCACCTTGTAATTTTCTTTAGTTGAGGGTGAGTTAGACTTCTGTATAATTGTTAAATAATGTTATTACATTATATCAAGACAATATCCATTTTTATGATATCATATAAGATCCTGTTATGTCATTTTGTTAATAGTATTTCAATATCACCATTATTTCAGGTGTTAAATACTTCGTTTTCCCATTTTTGTTTTGGCATGAAAGTCATGTTTTTTATGAATAAGATTTATTTTATTCATATAAATAATTAAATTAAGTTCATTATTATTATTTTTACTCAAAATATAAATTTTAAAATCATTAATTAATGGTTAACATGGATAATGAATCTCATCGCGTCGTGGAGACGGTAGGCCGTACGTATGCACAGGAGACGATATCATTCCTTTGATGGTTAAATAGTAAGTAATTTGATGTTATATTAATTATGAAAAATAATTATAATGTTATATTAACTATTTATATATATTATACTCATCCTTATATCCATCCAAATAAGGTAGTGTTGAAAAAAAATTACAGCATGACGTGGAGACCGTAAACCGTAGGTAGGAACGCATGGTGATATTATTATTCTTATGATGAATAAAATGAGGAATATGATTTTACCATGAATGTAATAAAATATAAGAATATGTATTATACTGGATTTATTATTTTTATATGTAAAAACATATAAATAGTAAGTATAAGAAGAAAAGATCTTTGAAAGAGGTGATAAAATAATTACTTCTTTTTCAAGTATCTCCTTTTTGTTTGAACAAAAGGACTCCTTATAATGGAATTCTTACCAAAGTATGTCCTCTAGGATGAATTGATGGAAGATGGTTGGATAAATGGGTAGGGTTTTCCCAAACTAAAGGGATTTATTTTTTTGAATCAAAGATAAGGAAGAGTTCCCTTTTATAAGAGAGGTGAGAGGGACTTTTGGAAGATCATAAAATATTAATTTATTATAAATTTATTTTCGTTTTCAAATAGATAAATTTTGATTTAGTTCAAGTATAAGATGTGTATAGGTTAATATAATCTCAAAAAATTATTTTTAGATAAGTTTAGGAGACAAAAGTAACCTTATATATTGGGTTTAACCTTTAGTTAAATAGTTTAGCTCTCATCGTGTATTCTTGTATTTTTACACTATAAGGTTAATATAGTTACTATAAAATGAAAAATGAACCCCAATTGAATCAGTGATGAAATATTTAACACTATAATAGTTTGTTAAATGAATCATATTTTTTAATTAATTTTATAGCATTTAATAAAACATTATTTATTTTAAACTATCATTTATGTCAATTTTGATACTATGCAATATTTTTATTTTTAAAAATATAAAAACAACATGATAACTTCAAAAAATAAATAACATATGTCACTAAAATGTATATGTTGTCTATAAAATTCGTTTATATCATTAATTAAGTAAAATTATATTTATTTTAATATTTTAAATATCAATTAATTAATTCCTCCTTTAATAATGCAATTACTCAATCACTTTCGTGTCATCATTTAATTTAATTATTTATTTCCTTAAATTATAAATAAATTAATATTATATATATAAAGATTTTATATTTCTAAATACTATTTATAATTGACCATATAACTTATATTACCTTATATTAAAAATTATATAGTTATTAAAATTTGAATATGACATTTTTAACTCATCTTTAAATAAAATATAATAAATGTCTTAATCTTACACAAGTAGGATAAAAAAGATCATATTTTAGACCAAAAGTTGATTTTGTTCTAAACATGATTATCCAATAAAATTATGACAAGTTTTAGGGTATTATTATATTATTATAATATTACTTTTACCTCTAATTACGTTATTTACCTTTAACCGTGGTAAATGAAATTCAAAAGTTACTATTGACCAAAAATTATTTTGATCCTATTAGGATTTTTTTTCATATTTATTAAAATAATTAATGTCCATTTTTTTTAAATTCTATTCATAGAAGTTGTAAAATTGCATTTAATTCTAATCAGCATATGTGCTTTGTAGGTGGGTAAAAGAAACGTTCAAAAGTTCAGTAAACATTTTTATAACCAATTCTATTAAAAAAATGTTTCATTGAACTTATTTGGAATAATATATGAAAATTTATCTATTATGGAATTAAAATTAATTTATATTAAAAAAATTATTTAAATGAAAAAGTCTAGGTTTTAACAGTAATGCAGTATTTTTAACTATTCATCAAAAATTGAAAATTTTCAGAAAAATACAAAAAATTTACCCTATGATATATTCGATGATCAAAATTCAAAAATAAAGTCTATTTTGGAAAATAAAATTTACAAAATCCATAATTTGGTTAATACGTTTCATAACAGCTTTTTAGACGGCTAGTTTGAGTAGGTTAGGGTGCGGTCAAACTCAATGTTGTGTATAGAGAAATTTATTGAATTTATTAAAAACAAATAAGTGAACCATGGAAGATTGGGGTGTTACACTTTCTCATAAAAAATTTCTTATGATATCTCAGGATGTGTCCCACTAAAGTAACTTTCTTGTTTTTCTTATCAAAAGATGATGATTGTGAACTGCTTACAATTGACTGAATCCATGAATTGATCATATTTGATCCCATTTTAACTTGAGGCCTATCCTACATCTATCTCTTGTGTAACTGTAGAAACCATGAAATTTCTCGATAAGAAGATACATTTATAGAAAATTTATCATTCTTAACCTATTTCTTTGAGTATTAAATTCATGATCATTCATCTAAGATTTTAAAGGGGTGGGGGTGGGGTGTCTATTTTCATGGGCTACTAAAATTGTTCACTAGAAATGAAAAAATGGGATTTGGTTATCATGAATTTTTAAGGAAAAATATTCCTTCCATTTGTCATTTTTCTTTATTGGAACCTCTAAATTTCGAAAAAATGAATGAAAACATACAAAAAATGATATAATTATGAAAAAATGAGCTATATATTGGGAAGGCCAAATATCACCATCTCTAAACCAACGATATTTTTTTAAATATTACAATTGGTGTCATGAGAAGATAATGTGAGGTTGGGTTATGGACATGAGACATGTCCCAAGAATTACATTAAAAAAACAAGAAGAAAAAACCAGAGGGGATTATTTATTGTGTCATGAGCCTTACTTTATGACCAGGGATTGAGGTGATTCCACTTTTGAAGGAGGTATTCATTCCATTGATCTTACTTTAATATCATACAGTTCAATTTTTCAAATTTTTCTCTTTTTCAGATTTGTTTTCTTTTTAATGTGATTACCTATCAACCTTTATCCCTTGAGGCATTAGAACCTAAAAGAATGTTCCTAATATTTTTTGTATTTTGACTTCTATGTCGAGATTGAGATTTTATACAAGCCTATGGATAGATCCCATATACATTGATTGAGTTTCGCTGCATTTCAAATATTCCTGAGTGTTGAGAGATATGCATTTTTGTGAGGTAAGTAATCATTGGTATTGATATGTAATTAACGGTCGAGCGAGGTGAGTGAAAGAAAAAAAAGACATTGAATTGGATTTATTGGTAAAGCTTTATTTGGATCTTGATGTTGGTTATGTTATTTATTTTAAACAAATTCATATTGAGATTTGTTTTCTGAGCATGATTGTTTGAAAATTTATCTTCTTGAAATTTTAATATTTTTTTGGTTGAGGTTTAGTCTTTTCTCAAGGTTGAGCATTGATTTAAGTGTGGGGTTGTATGATGGGTCTTATATATATATATATTTCTCATCAATATTATTAATTTAATTGTTAATTTTTTTCTAATTATAATTTTTTAACTATTTTAATGCATAAAAATAATTTTAATTTAGTTTTTTATTTAGTAGATGATTTTTAGGTGAGATGATGTTTATTTTTTGAAGTTATATAAATTAGATATAACCAAATAAAATCCTAACATAATTAAAAAAATCATGCCTCGATGAGTGAACCTTTAAAAATCACACACAAACCTTGATAAAATTCATTATAACCCAATTAGAAATATCTAAAACCATAGTGAAATGAAAGGAACCATGATAGACATAAATAAATAAAACCAAAAATATCATGGATTACTGACTAACGATGAAACACAAGTATTTGAACTTTAATAAAAAAATTATAATTTGAATAACTCCTCACATATAAACAGAAAAACTAAAATATCACAACTTAAGATACAGAGAATCCATAATCATTACAGTAAAACTCCATGAATTATGATGCAACAAATCAGGCGTAATAAATCTTTTTTCATCAACTCCTCCAACCAATAAATCATGAAGGAAATTACATCACGACGACATAAATTGTTATTTTATTTGAAATTTTAGATAAAATACCATTCTTCTATACTATTCACCTCTAAATTAATCCTTAATAGATTCTTCCCTACAAAAACACAAAGAAGAGGAACAGAATAAACCAAATTCCCTATATTAGATAGCACTAAAATAATTATCATCATCGAGAATCAAAAATAGTTCTTAAAGATAAGAAAGAAACCTCAAAACCTAAATAACTGTGGTAGATACCGATGAATTTGGAATACGTCTATCCCTAAACACAACGTATCCCAAAAAGAGAAATAAGCCTCTAACACTTGTACAACACCCTAAAAATTTAAATCAAGGTATTTCATGACATGTAATATTTTAAATGTCATGAAAACATTATATTTTAGGTTATTCCAAGAAACACATCAAATTTTTAATTAAAAAAACTATTTTTCAGAATACATAACGGGTAACCATTACACGACATGTAAAATTATCAAACTTTGTATTCAACTCATAAGATATATTCTGCATGTGTCACATGTATTGAAATATAATTACACGTCCTGTAATTTCCCTTAAAATAGCAGAAACTTCAAGTGTATGTTGAATTTTTTTACAAATCTATGACTTCACCATTATAATTATCTTTCCAATTCAAGGCCGGAAATGAATTCTTGATGGGAGAGGAAACTAAAAGAAAATATTATAACATACATGGAAAAAAGGATATAGGGCATTACGATATCCCCAATATAAATCCTTTCTATCCCCAGAAAGAGATCAAGATCCAAGATCTGCAAAAGGAAAGGACATTGCTGCTGTATCAAAGACTCCCAATCCCACATCTCATGGAGATCCTATCTGCACTACCACAATACCCAGACAAGGTGGATCGTTTTACCAGGTAGTACCTTATTACAAAATCTATAATATGAGATGTATTCTCAACCAAAGTGGTATTGTTCTCAAGATCAACATCGTCCCATCTAATCACTTGGAAAAAATATGGTATATTCCACCTCAACTGGAAAACAAGAATCACTTTTCATATATAAGTCATAAAAAATTGTAAATGTAACTGATAGTCCACCCTCCCAAGTAACTTAATGATTTAAAAGGGGCCCAAAAACCATGTTTCCAACTTACCCAACTTACCTAATTGATGATGTCCCAATATTGGTGAAACTCTACATGATCACCAACCTCAAACCCCAGTGCCCGATGATGATAGTCCACAATAGATTTATGATGAATCTACATTGTAATAAAAAAACCTATAGATGAACTGCACCACCTATGTCATCTTCAGTATAACACTCTGCTGAACGAGGGACCACTCTCCCAACTCTACCCATCCCACGGTAGATTGACATGGCTACCCATACAAAGCCTCAAATGGATCCATCTTGATCTAATCCTGTCAACTATTATTATAGTAAAACTTGACCAATGGAAAATTTTTGTCCTAAGACCCAAGAAAATCAAGAACACTATCCTAAAGCATATCCTCAAGAACCTGGATATCCCTCTCCATCTATCCATACATCTATGGATGATAATACACACTCAATTTCAATTGGAAAACTGTTTACTCATATAAAACTTTCTATAATTTTGATTTGTACCTCTAGTCCTTATCAATAACAACTGTAATGGGAACCCCATGAAGTCTTACAATATCTTAAATGTATAAATCTCTAATCTATTCTAGTTTCATTACTTCGTCTATTATTAATAAATTAATTGATTTTGTGAGTCAATCGATGATTAATCATATCAAATCCTTCTCACTTGGGTTCTGTGGAAAACCAATGAATAAATCCAAGGAAATATCATCACACATCCATACCAAAAACTATAAAGGCTGTAATAAACCAACAAATATACGTTGTTTCTCCTTAATGATTTGACAAGTGAGACACTGTGACACAAAATCTGTAACTAATTGCCTCATCCTTAGACACCGATAACAAACTCTCAAATCATGGTACATCTTCGTATCCCCTTAGTTCACAAACCAAATTGACTAGTGTACACTATCTAGCAACTCCTACCTCAAGGAAAATGGAACAACCAATCTTCTTGAGAAGAAACAATATTTACTAGGAGACCAAGACCACTTACTTGAGATCTTGCCACCATTTTGGATTTCTCATAAGCATCAGATCTCAGTGTCTTTCATCGACTCAATTTTAACTCGATCATCAAAAGATGAGTTTACCATTATATAAGACAAAAACACTAGTCCAACAAACTCTTTTACCCCCATGCTCATCTTAGAAAACAAACTCATCAGAGACCACTGATCAACTAATTATTTCATGGTGCGAGTCTATAATTTTCTTCTTAATGCATCAGCTACCACATTTTGTTTTTTAGGGGTATGTTTGATATCAAAATTTATGGTATGAAGATACTCAAACTAGTGTATCTATCTCATTTTTAGATCTTTCTAAGTAAAAATATATTTATGAATTTTATGATCTAAATATACCGTAAACTATTCTCTAAAGAGATAGTGAAACCATTTTTTGAGTGCATGCATAATAGATTCCAAATCAAGATCATGGGTAGGATATTTCTTCTTCTGAGGGAATAACTAGAGAGTGCCATAGGTCATAAACAGTTTCCCCTACGTCAAGAGAAAACCCAAAGCCATACCAGAAGAATCATAGAACATATCCTAACCTGAACATGGTTCTTGAACTATCAAAAATGGTGATGAAGTAAACATCATCTTTATCTCCTCAAAAGATAATTGACACTTAGTTTTCCATTGACACTTTACACCCTTACGACTTAAAGCTGTCATCAAAGATGTGATCCTAGAGAAGTCTCGAACAGACCATCTATAGTAACCTAACAAACCCCTGATGTTTCAGATGTAAAACAAATTTCTTTTATTATCCAAAGTCATTATTTTAGGTACCTTTTCAGGTTCCACAAATATTCCCCTTTCAGATATCATAATACCCATAAACTTGACTTCAAGGATCCAAAATTCACACATTGAATGCTTACTATACTGAATATGTTCCCTCAAGCTTTGAAAAATGATATAAAAATAGTGTCTATACTCCTCCTCTCTCTTGGAGCACACCAAGATATCATTTATGAATATAACAATAAAGTAGACCAAGAACTGATGAAATACTTGGTTCATCAAAGCCATAAATATCACCGGAGTGTTAGTGAGACCTAATGGCATAACCAAATAACTGAAATGACCAAATCAACTCTGAAATGCTATATTGGGTATATCCTATTCTTGGAATCTCAACCAGTGGAACCCAAAACATAGGGAATTATTAGAAAACCAATGATACCTATAACAACCCTTACTTTACATACATGGTTAATACTTCAAAATTGAATCACACTTATTACAACATATAACAAAACCAGGAAAGGACCGTATAGGTATAGTGTCTTTAGAAACTGAGAAACATAAACAACTGGTTCATAAAGCATCTACTTTGCCTCCCATTTATTTCATCATATCTAGAGTCCCTTTTTGGCATATCCTACTTAATAACCTTCTTCCTGACCTGGGGAAATAAAACATACAAAAGGGTGAGCTCAAATGCTCAGTAAGGGTAAACAAAAGAAATATCAATCACATCATATACATAAGAATATATCTTTTGGAAATCTTAACCTGCAAAAGAGATCATAATTTCATAACATGGGATAAATCATAGTAGTGAAATATAATCCCAATAATAATAACTTAAAACATGAAACTTTGTGGCATACACACATAATCACAGAGAATCATTTCTTATTAGTCAAGACTCATTGCCAAGACTATCTTAGTGGACAAAGTCCATTTTTGAACTGAGTTCACTCCTCATTTCAGTCCTGTTTCACTGAACCGGTTTAACCTGCCGTTCCAGCCATGTCTATCTCATGAGATATAAAATCTTTACCCAATGCATTGAAGGGAGATATAGGTCCCACCCATATCATAATTATACCATTCTTATGTGTGCCACAAAATCGTAAACCATACATCATAGCATAACCCATGTAATAAAAATGGGAATCTTAAACATTGTGACATCATAAAACAATTCATATAAGATAAAGGAATTCATAAAAATATTTCCATCACAATATAATCAAATCCATGTAATAATAGGGATAGAAACAGAACCATATATTATCTTATATGGGAAATAATTTTGATAAAACTCTTGAACTCCATTCTTGAGGAAAATATCCTTTCTACTTCAAAAACATTTTTCCTTTCTTAACACGTCATACAATTTTAAACTAAAAGAAGTTGATTAAAAATAAACTTGAAAACTTGTAAAGGAATATTCTTGGAAATATTGTTTTAAAAATCCATTAATGCCGTATAAGTTAAAAAAAACATTCTTCTCGTACTTTTGTCGGAAAAGTCAAAAAGTACCTCGTACGAAAAACGACAAAAGATTCCTTTCATATATTTTAATAAAAACTCACCGAAGGGTAAAATTGGATATAAGCTATTTTAGAAGGATATAAATATTACATATTAAGGAAACATGGATGTTGATGATAAAATACACCCCAGTAAATACCAAAGGATAAACAATCTCGGATAAAAATGAGATTGTGAAATTTTCCCTTACCTTAGGTCAGATTTTCTTCGTAAGTGTCCGAAACTCCTGTATAATGATTTAAATAATGTCATTTACTTATTACAGAATCATACTCATTGTTATGATATCATATATGGTTCATTTATGACTTTATATTACCCGTTCTTTTGTAAATTCCATGTTAAAGAGCGTTTTGGGTAAAATCATTTCATTTGTCGTCCTTGTTTTGACTTGTAATTATTCATATGATTGCTTAGGTCATGATTACTTAATTACAGAATATAAAACATGATTTATATATAATATATATTCATAATTTACATATATATAATAGATCAGTTAATAGAACAAAATACACCGTTCATGGAGACGGTAGGCCGTACGTTAGCATGAACGCTGTTTTCGTGTCCTTATTGAGTTGAATGGAATTAAGTAGATGACATACATATATATACACATAAATCCAGTATCATTATTATTTCATATATTTCATGATTACTTATTATATATACTTTATAATCATTTATGAATGGTTAAAATGGATAATGAATTTCATCGCGTCATGGAGACGGTAGTCCGTACGTATGCACGAGCGATGATATCATTCTCATGATCGTGGAATTGTATTGGAGTGTATGTATAATATTTCAGAATCAATATAAATTTACAATAATAAAATATAGTTATTATGTACACCATTATACCCATCCATGTAAGGTGGTGGTGGAAAATAGATTACACCACGACGTGGAGACGGTATTCCGTACGTACGCACGCGCGGTGATTTCATTTTCCGTAGGATGGATAGATGGTGAAATAGGGTTGTATCATAATTATAATAAAATATATGTATATGGGTGATACTGATGTTATTACTTCATAATGAAACAACTAAAGAAGAAGAAGTAGAAGAAGAAATAAAGTTGAAAGAATCGGTAATGGATATTACCTCTTCTTTCGACACGCCTTTTGAAACCTCCTCTTAGGGCACTAAGATTGGTCTTTGAAGAAGCCCAGAACCTCTAGAATGTTTCTAGGGAAGTGTAGAGGAGAAATTGGCAGGGGTTTTCCGAGCTTGAAGGCTCAAAGTGGTGTCAGGAAGAGAGGGAGGAGGTGTCCTTTTATAAGGGAGGAGAGGGGTTCCTTTGGAAAAACTAAAAATATTATTTTATTATAAAGCCAAATTATGTATTAAATAGCTCCAAATTGATTTATTTCGAAGCTAAGGTGGGGATGGGTCGAAATCCTCTCATCCAATATAATTTAGACAAGTTTAGGTTCCTATTTTAACCTTACCATTTAGATTTAACATTAAGTTAAATAATTTTACTTTTATTGTGTCTTCTTGTGTTCATATACTACAAGGTTAATAAACTTACTATAACAAGCCAAAAGAACCCCAAGTTGTTTATTATTAATATATATAACCTTATCCAAGTCATTTGGCCGAACATTTTATTTTTAGGAATAAAATAACAATTAATAATATAATATTTGTTTAAAAAACTATTTTATGTCAATTTTGACACTATTTAGTAATTGATTTTTTTGAAAATTATAACCGAATGATTAGTTAGACAAAAGTTAATTATATCAACACTAAAATGTCATATTAACCTAGAAAATTAGTGTAATTCATAAAAAGTCTCAAATTACATTTATTTGGGTATTTATAACATCAATTATGTCAATATTTCATTGATAAGATAATTACTGCATCATCTTTGTGTCACAAATAAATTAAAATATTTAAAGTCTAAAAATTACAAATAAAATATAATTATGTAGGAAATATTTTTAGATTTCTAATGAATATTTATATTTGAATTTATCTTATGTATAACCATATATTAAAAATTATTTACTTATTAAACATTGATTTTAACTATTTTAACCATTCTTTAAATAAATTAATAATAAATGTCCTAATCTAATCCAAGTGGGCCTAAATGGTCATATTTTATTCCTAATCTTGTTTTTGGTCGAATTACACTTATCCTATAGAATTAGGACATGTGTTAGGGTAACAATAGTATTATTTTTACCCTTAATTACCCTATTTACTTTTAACCGTGGTAAATAAAAGTAAAAGTTACTATTGACCAAAAATTATTTTTATCTCTTTGAACCACATTTTACTTACTGACATCAACCGTGTCTCTCGAATTTTTGAAATTCCACTCACAGAAGTGGTAAAATTATGTTTTATGAAAAATTCAATTTTTTAAACTACCACTTAGTGGTTTCACTATTCATCAAAAATTGAATGTTTTCAGAAAAATACCAAAATTTCACCCTAGGCTAATTTCAATATTCCGAATCCAAAAATGAAGTCCATTTTGAAAAATAAAATTCGTATATTTTCAAAAAGTGGTTATTATTATTCATAACGGCTAGTTTTAATAATATTTTAATAGCATATCGTTGTTTAGTGAAACTCTGTATTGCGTACGACGCAAGCTATCGAGGAAGGTCGCGATTGCGTGTAAAGAAAGTCAAACAAGTGTTGTGTGTAGTAAAATATTAATTTGATGATTTATATAACATAAAAACAAAATATTTCTCATAAAAGTCTCGGGTGTTACATTCTACCCCCCTTAAATTTAATTTCGCCCTTGAAATTCGTCACTTTGTAACAAACAGATGAGGATACCTCTCCCTCATCATATTCTCAAGCTCCCATGTAGCTTCTTCTAATTGTTGGTTCCTCCATAAAACTTTCACCAATCGAGTGGTCTTGTTTCGTAGGACTTTTTCACTACGATCCAGAATCTCTATCGGTTGTTCTTCATAAGAAAGATCTTGCTCCAGCGGTATAACTTTTGAGCTGAGTACATGTGAAGGATCAGGTATGTACATTCCCAGGAGAGATACATGGAACACATCGTGAACTTGAGAGAGATTCCGTTTAAGCGCCAATCGGTAAGCTACCTTCCCAACACGATCCAGTATTTCGAAAGGACCGATATACCTCGGGCTCAGCTTTCCCTTCTTTCCAAATCTCATGACCCTCTTCCAGGGAGATATTCGTAAGAACACTTTATCACCCACTTCAAAATCTATGTCTTTTCTTCAGATGTCGGCATAACCTTTATGTCGACTCTGAGCTGCTCTTATGTGTTGTTGAATAGATCTGACCTTTTCTGTCATCTCATCAACAAGATCAGTTCCTAATAGCTTTCTTTCCCCAACTTCATCCCAGCAAGTTGGAGTCCTGCATTTCTTTCCATAGAGAGCTTCATAAGGAGCCATCTGGATACTGGAGTGAAAGCTATTATTATAATAAAATTCCACCAAAGGTAGGTGTTGATCCCAACCACCTTTGAAATCCATAGAGCAAGCTCTCAACATATCTTCTAGAGTTTGAATTTTCCTCTCAGACTGACCGTCTGTCTGAGGATGATAAGCAGTGCTGAAACTCAACTCTGTATCCAGAGTATGCTGAAGACTTCGCCAGAACGTTGAGGTAAACCTCGGATCCCGATCAGATATAATAGTAAGTGGCACTCCATTCAATCTTACCACTTCCATTACATATATCCTAGCAAGCTGATCCAGAGAGAAATCCTCTCTAATAGCAATGAAGTGTGCAGACTTTGTAAGACGATCAACTATGACCCAGATAGCATTATTGCCTTTGGATGTTTTAGTAAGTCCTGTGACAAAGTCCATAGTGATGTTTTCCCATTTCCATTTGGGTATGGGTAATGGTTGTAACATCCCCTTAGACTTCTGTCTCTCAGCTTTAACTTGCTGACAAACCAAACATCGAGAGACATATTCAGCAACATCTCTTTTCATGCCATCCCACCAGAAGTACTCTTTCAGGTCCCTATACATCTTTGTGCTTCCGGGATGAATAGAGAATGAAGAACTATGAGCCTTATCCAGCAGATCCTTCTTTAATTCAGGGATGGGAGGAACAAAAACCCGATTCCTGAACTTTATTATCCCATCACAATCAAGGTTGAATTCAGGAACATTTCTCACCTTCTTTTGTAACTTGACATCTTCTTTCTGTGCCTCTTTAATCTTTACATGTATATATGGTTGAACATTCATTTGAGAAAGATAAGATTTTTCCCCTTCCATTATAATTCCAAGATCCATCCTTTGTAAATCCATAAATATTGGATCTTTTGTGATCCTCATCATGGATAAGCTAGCATGGTCTTGTCGACTTAATGCATCTGCCACCTTTTTTGCTTTCCCAGGGTGGTAATGAATTGAGTAGTAGTAATCCTTAATCAGCTCCAACCATCTTCTTTGGCGCATATTCAGCTCCTTTTGTGTGAAAATATACTTTAAAATTTTATGATCAGTATAAATGTCACACCTTTCTCCATAAATATAATGCCTCCAAATCCTTAATGCAAAGATTACCGCAGCTAATTCCAAATCATGAGTTGGGTAATTTTGCTCATGTATTTTAAACTGTCGTGAGGCATAAGCTATCACCATATCATTTTGCATAATAACACACCCCAATCCCTTCTTGGATTCATCACTGTAGATCACAAACCTTTCTCCACTACAAGGCAGTGTGAGCACAGGTGCACTGGATAACCTTCTTTTCAACTCCTTGAAATTCTCTTCACATTCCTCCGTACAAACAAACTTAACTCCTTTCCGAGTCAACTTGGTGAGTGGATTAGATAATTGTGAAAAATCTTTCACAAAACGTCGATAATATCCAGACAAACCAAGAAAACTTCGGATCTCAGTTACTGTTGTTGGTCTCGACCATCTTTCGATAACCTATGTTTTTACTGGCTCCACAGACATCCTCTCCTTTGTGATTATGTGACCCAAACATGAAACTTTTTGAAGCCAAAATTCAGACTTGCTAAATTTGGTATAAAGATTCTCTTTTCTCAGGGTCTTCAATATAATTCTCAAGTGATCTTCATGTTCTTCCTTGCTCTTTGAATAGACAAGAATATCGTCTATAAAGACTACCACAAACTGAATAATATAGTCTCTAAAGACTCTATTCATCAGATATATAAAGATAGTAGGGGCATTAGTAAGACCAAATGGCATCACTATAAATTCATAGTGTCCTTACCTTGTACGGAAAGCCTTCTTTGGTATATCCTCCCTTTTGACCCTTAATTGATGATACCCTGAATGAAGATCAATCTTGGAAAAGTATTGAGCTCCGCGTAGTTGGTCAAATAAGTCATCAATGTGCGGGAGATGATATTTGTTCTTGATAGTGATCTTGTTAAGTTCTCTATAATCAATTTAGAGTCTCATTGATCCATCTTTCTTCTTAACAAACAGAACAAGTGCTCCCCAAGGTGACGCACTAGGGTGTATGAATCTCTTATCAAGATTCTCTTGGTGTTGCTTCTTCAATTCCTGAAACTCAATTGGGGCCATTCTATAAGGTGTCTTTGAAGTAGGAAAAGCACCCATTACGAGTTCTATTGAAAACTCTACTTCACGATTTGGTGGAAGACCTGGCAATTCCTCTGGAAAAACATCGTCAAACTCCCGTACAATGGGAATATTCTTAATCGTGAGTTTCTCACCAACCATTTGAGATAAATAACCTTAATTTAGTGGAATCAAGACCCATAAGATGGATGAAATTTCCACAGGAAGGTTATGTTCATCCTTTCATCGATAGACGATCATAGATTGATCTGGAATATGAAATGTGACTTCCCTTCTTTGGAAATTTATATGAGCTCCATATAAAGAAAGCCAATCCATTCCAAGAATCACATCAAATTCCACTATAGGAAGGATCACAAGATTTTCAGGAAGCATTTTCCCACAAACTTCAATTGGAGAATAATTATAAACTTTTGATGCTACTGTTGTGCCATTAGGGGTTGTCACAGCTAACTCAACATCTAATTGTTGAGGTAATACGGTGATACCCTTAGAAAATTCTTCAGAAATAAAAGAGTGGGTGGATCCAGAATGAAATAAAACATTTGCTACTTTAGAGTGGATGATAAGTGTACCTTTCACCACATCATTATCGTACTCCACATCGCTGATAGAAATTGCATGTGACTTTCCTTTGTATTTAGCCTTAAGAGTTTGTTGACGTCGACCATCATCATCAACCCTTGGATTTGGGCATTGATTAGCATAATGACCCATCTCCTTGCACTTGAAACATTGAAGTTTAGTAGGTTCATTCTGTGTATCCCTTCCTTTGTTTGCATCATTAGACATATTCTTCCCATCATTGCAGCATTCAAATGCCCGATGACCTTCCTTTCCACATATGAAACATTTACTAGTCCCTTTAAGACAACTCCCTCCATGTTTCTTTCCACACTTTGAGCATAAGGGAAAGCTCATCTTTTTTTCAGTGTGCTCTTTAGATTTTCCTTTGAATTCCATTTTCCTCTTCTTATCAAACCCATATGACTGATGGGTTACTCCAATCTCCATCTCAACTTTGAGAGCACATCGAACGATTTCCTCGTAGCTATTGAAGTCCCTTATGGCTAATTCCCTTCGAAGACTTGGTTTTAAGCCACTAAATAATCGATCGATCTTACTCCCAGGTTGGATAATAATACCAGAAGCATACCTTGCAAGTCTTGTAAAATTTGCTTCATAGGTACCAACAAATTCATCATCCTTTTGCTTCAGTTCAAGAAACTCTTTCTCCATCTTTGTTCGGAGAATACGAGGGATGTAATTATTGAAAAATAAGTTCTTGAACTCATCCCATTCTATGGACTCAATTTCATCCCTTTGCCTTGTATTCTTAATAAGATTCCACCATTGATTAGCATCACCTTCCAAACAATACACTGCTAAGATGACTTTATCATGTTCAGAACATTGAAGAACAGAAAATATCTTTTCAGTGGTACTGATCCATTGTTCAGCCAAAAAATGGATCAGAAGACCCGTTGAATGAAGGTGGATGCTGCCTGATGAAGGATTCAACAGAATGTTGCTCCTTCCTTTGCTCATTTGGAAGTCCTGCATGATTCATAGCTTGAGAAAGTTGCGTGAGCATGGCTACAAGATTTTTCATTCTAGCTCCCATAACGTTTGGTTGCTCGGGGGGACAATCATTGCATTTCCCATCGCATTCCGTATTGACATGGTTTCTTCGGGTTCCAGCCACTGACTAAAACCAAGAAGAATAGTGTGAGAAACACTAATTATAATAGGAAAACCACATAATCAAGAATAAAATTTCACACTTACGGTCTTATCATAGGTTGTTCATGGACATTTCTAAAACACTAAGATTGTGTTCTATGGTTAGACTTATCCTTAGGTTCCTTACTAAGGCTTTCACATCCTAGTTTCCAAAGGTTGACTATACCTTTCTTCTGATACCAACTATAACAACCCTTAATTTACATACATGGTCAATACTTTAAAATTGAAGCACACTTATTACAACATATAAAAAAACCAGGAAAGGACCGTATAGGTATAGAGTCTTTAGAAACTGGGAAACATAATCAACTGGTTCATAAAGCATCTACTTTGCCTCCCATTTATTTCATCATATCTAGAGTCCCTTTTGGCATATACTACTTAATAACCTTCTTCCTGACCTGGGGAAATAAAACATACAAAAGGGTGAGATCAAATGCTCAGTAAGGGTAAACAAAATAAATATCAATCACATCATATACATAAGAACACATCTTTTGGAAATCTTAACCTGCAAAAGAGATCATAATTTCATAGCATGGGATAAATCATAGTAGTGAAATGTAATCCCAATAATCATAACTTAAAACATGAAACTTTGTGGCATACATACATAATCATAGATAATCATTTCTTATTAGTCAAGACTCATTGCCAAGACTATTTTAGTGGACAAAGTCCATTTCTGAACTGAGTTCACTCCTCATTTCAGTCCTGTTTCACTGAACCAGTTTAACCTGCCGTTCCAACCATGTCTATCTCATGAGATATAAAATCTTTACCCAATGCATTGGAGGGATATTTAGGTCCCACCCATCTTATAATGATACCATTCTTATGTGCGCCACAAAATCATAAACCATACATCATAGCATAACCCATGTAATAAAAATGGGAATCTTAAATATCGTGACATCACAAAACAATTCATATAAGATAAAGGAATTCATAAAAATATTTCCATCACAACATAATCAAATCCACTCAATAATAGGGATAGAAACAGAACCCTATATTATCTTATATGGAAAATAATTTTGATAAAACTCTTGAACTCCATTTTTAAGGAAAATATCCTTTCTACTTCAAAAACAGTTTTCCTTTCTTAACATGTCATACAATTTTAAACTAAAAGAAGTTGATTAAAAATAAACTTGAAAACATGTAAAGTAAGATTCTTGGAAATATTTTTTTAAAAATCCATTCATGCTGTATAAGTTAAAAAAACATTCTTCTCGTACTTTTGTCGGAAAAGTCAAAAAGTACCTCGTACGAAAAACGACAAAAGATTCCTTTCATATCTTTTAATAAAAACTCACCGAAGGGTAAAATTGGATATAAACTATTGTAGAAGGATATAAATATTACATATTGAGGAAGCATGGATGTGGATGATAAAATACACCCCAGTAAATATCAAAGTATAAACAATCTCGGATAAAAATGAGATTGTGATATTTTCCCTTACCTTAGGTCGGATTTGCTTCGTAAGTGTCCGAAACTCCTGTATAATGATTTAAATAATGTCATTGACTTATTCCAGAATCATACTCATTGTTATGATATCATATATGGTTCACTTATGACTTTATATTGCCCGTTCTTTTGTAAATTCCATGTTGAAGAGCGTTTTGGGTAAAATCGTTTCATTTGTCGTCCGTGTTTTGACTTGTAATTATTCATATGATTACTTAGGTCATGATTACTTAATTACAGAATATAAAACATGATTTATATATAATATATATTCAGAATTTACATATATATAATAGATCAGTTAATGGAACGAAATACACCGTTCATGGAGACGGTAGGCCGTACGTACACATGAACGCTGTTTTCGTTTCCTTATTGAGTTGAATGGAATTAAGTAGATGACATACATATATATACACATAAATCCAGTATCATTATTATGTCATATATTTCATGATTACTTATTATATATACTTTATAATCATTCATGAATGGTTAACATGGAGAATGAATCTCATCGCGTCGTGGAGACGGTAGTCCGTACGTACGCACGAGCGATGATATCGTTCTCATGATCGTGGAATTGTATTGGAGTGTATGTATACTATTTCAGAATCAATATCACTTTACAATAATCATATATAGTTATTATTTACACCATTATTCCCATCCATGTAAGGTTGTGGTGGAAAATAGATTACACCACGGTGTGGAGACGGTATTCCGTACGTACGCACGCGCGGTGATTTCGTTTTCCGTAGGATGGATAGATGGTGAAATAGGGTTGTTTCATAATTATAATAAAATATCAGTATATGGGTGATACTGATGTTATTAGTTCATAATTAAACAACTAAAGAAGAATAAGTAGAAGAAGAAATAAAGTTGAAATAATCAGTAACGGATATTACCTCTTCTTTCGACACGCCTTTTGAAACCTCCTCTTAGGGCACTAAGATTGGTCTTTGAAAAAGACCAGAACCTCCAGAATGTTTATAGGTAAGTGGAGAGGAGAAATTGGAAGGGGTTGGTCGAGCTTGAAGGCTCAAAGTTGTGTGAGGAAGAGAGGGAGGAGGTTTCCTTTTATAAGGGAGGAGAGGGGTTCCTTTGGAAAAACAAAAAATATTATTTTATTATAAAGCCAAATTAGGTTTTAAATAGCTCCAAATTGATTTATTTAGAAGCTAAGGTGGGGATGGGTCGAAATCATCTCATCCAATAGAATTTAGACAAGTTTAGGTTCCTATTTTAACCTTATCATTTAGATTTAACATTAAGTTAAATAATTTTACTTTTACTGTGTCCTCTTGTGTTCTTATACTATAAGGTTAATAAACTTTCTATAACAAGCCAAAAGAACCACAAGTTGTTTATTATTAATATATATAACCTTATATAAGTCATTTTGACGAACCTTTGTTTTTTAGGAATAAAATAACAATTAATAATATAATATTTTTTTTAAAAACTATTTTATGTCAATTTTGACACTATTTAGTAATTGATTTTTGTGAAAATCATAACAGAATGATTAGTTCGAAAAAAGTTAATTATATCAACACTAACATGTCATATTAACCTATAAAATTAGTGGAATTTATAAAAAGTCTCAAATTACATTTATTTGGGTATTTATAACATCAATTATGTCAATATTTCATTAATAAGATAATTACTGCCTCATCTTTGTGTCACAAATAAATTAAAATATTTGAAGTCTAAAAATTACAAATAAAATATAATTATGTAGGAAATATTTTTATTTTTCTAATGAATATTTATAGTTGAATTTATCTTATGTATAACCCTATATTAAAAATTATTTACTTATTAAACATTGATTTTAACTATTTTAACCCTTCTTTAAATTAATTAAAAATAAATGTCCTAATCTAATTCAAGTGGGCCTAAATGGTCATAATTTATTCCTAAGGTTGTTTTTGGTCGAATTTCACTTATCCTCTAGAATTAGGACATGTGTTAGGGTAATAATAATATCATTTTTACCCTTAATTACCCTATTTACTTTTAACCGTGGTAAATAAAAGTAAAAAGTTACTATTCACCAAAAATTATTTTTATCTCTTTGAACCACATTTCACTTACTGACATTAATCGTGTGTCTCGAATTTTTGAAATTCCACTCACAGAAGTGGTAAAATTATGTTTTATGAAAAATTCAGTTTTTTAAACTACCACTTAGTGGTTTCACTATTCATCAAAAATTGAAAGTTTTCAGAAAAATACCAAAATTTCATCCTAGGGTAATTTCAATATTCAAAATCCAAAAATGAAGTCCATTTTGAAAAATAAAATTCGTAAATTTTCAAAAAGTGGTTATTATTATTCATAATGGCTAGTTTTAATAATATTTTAATAGCATTTCGTTGTTTAGTGAAACTCGGTATTGCGTACGACGCAAGCTATCGGGGAAGGTCGCGATTGCGTATAAAGCAAGCCAAGAAAGTGTTGTGTGTAGTAAAAGATTCCTTTGATGATTTATACAACATAAAAACAAAATATTTCTCATAAAAGTCTCTGGTGTTACAATAACCTCTCAACTGACCAAAGAGATCATCGATTTTGGGTAAACGACACTTGTTATAAGTGGTCACCCGCTCAACATTCAATTATCAATACAATGTCTAAGGCTCCCATCAGACTTTTTATAAAATTGTACAAGAGAACCCCATGATGAAAATCTAGGGTGAATAAATAATTCCACCTCTTGGTCCTCAAGCTTTAACTTATGTTTCACTAATTTGGAAGGTTCCATTCGATATGATAGTATAGAAATGAGCATCATTTTTAGGATAAAGTCAATTGTAACATGACCCATATCTATTGAGATGAACCTAAAAAATAATCCAGAATGTCCTTAGGGTATGCACACAAAAAAGTATTTTTCTTAAAAACCAGGTAAGGGTCAACTTCATCAAGAAACATTTCTAAAATAATGGATGAGATTAAATGAGTATAAGTGATAACATGCCCTTCCCTTACCGATCTAGAGTCCCACACACCTTGGAAAACATGTGTGACCCCATCAATAGATAATAAATGTACCCGGTGGTGATAAAATTCTATCTAGTCCTTTTCAATGATCATCCAATCGTTTTTTATATTCAAGTCAAATATGTGAAAGTCAATCCTTAAGAAATCACTAAACACCTCAATGTTTCCTATCACCACCTTACATGCAAGACACATGAAACCTTGCTCAATATTCTTTCTAAACGGCATGGAATGATCCAATATTAACTAAATAAGATCCAAAAAAACCCAAAATATCAACCAACATTGAAGATATAAAAGAATGATTAGAACCGATATCAAACAAAGCTATTTCCATATAAGATGAAATAAACACCGTACCTATAACAATAGATGGCCCTGATTCATATTCCTAAAGAAAACAGTTATCCATATAAATCAATCTAGACTTAGCCACATATGAGTCCCAATTTTCTTGAGAATAAGAAACACCACTCTTGGAAGAATCATCTAAAACCTAAAACCCCTTGGTGAAAGTCGAAACAACATTACAACCTTGGGAAATCTTATCACAAAAACATTTCATATGGCTAGATCACCCATAAATATGACATGTACTAGAATCCTCTATAAAATGATGATTTGTAGGGCCGTTCCTCATACTGTGGTAGTAAATAACCAATTTCTACCCTATATAATCGCCTAAAATTGGTCCTGTAAAAGACTAACCAATCTTACACTTCCTATTCTAACCAGAAAAGCACCCTAGCTAACTATAATACAATTTGAGGACCCAACCATACCTTTCCTTATTTCTATGTATTACTCATACAAAGATTCTTTATCCACAACCTTTACAAAGGTTGGAAAGAAAAAATTAACTAGAACTGACTGAACATCTTCCCTCAGTCCAATCGCAAACCTCCGAGCTTTTATGTAATCATTGGTGACAAACTCCAGCTCCAGATGTACCAGCTTAGTGAAATGGGTGGATTAATCCATAACAGTATGATCCCCTTTCTCCAAGTTTAGATAATCCTGGGTCTCTTAGACACATAAAATTTCATGATAAAAATTACAATTAATGATTTTCTTGAAAGAAACCCAGGTAATACCTTCTTTTAAGTGATCTTCAACGATCGAGTGCCACCATCTTCTTCCTGGTCCCTCGAGAATATATGTGAAAAAAACCACATGAGAATATTATGGTGACTTAAATAAGTTGAATATCCTCTCAATCCATTCAATACACACCTATGGCACTTGTGGTCTTTTATCACCATAGATGATAGGTGGATGATGCTTGGATAATTCTGAGCCATGATCCATTACTTATGATAGGCTCACTGCACCCACGAACCTAGATTCTGAATGGTATAGATCACTAATTCAACCAAATAAGGTTCCGATAGAGGATCCGTTAGTAAGACATGCCTTGTGTATTCCCCTCTGATATTTTGAAGATATCTTTTTGGATTCATGTCCTATTATACACAAATATAAAATCATCTTGTATAAAAAGAAAAAAGACATAAAACTAGAGTATGAAGTGGATAAAAAAAGATACAACTAATAAAAATAGAATAAACCATAAAGTATAACAAGTCTAGAATGCAAGTAATCCTATGAACAACCATCACCTCTAAACTATTCCAACCTAAACAAAAATGTAATGAGAATTCTACATGCAACAGAATTCCATTCTATTTACTTGCATCCTACAAAATAAGGTATACAACTTTCTATAGGTAGAAGAAATCTATAAGAAACATATTCTATTAGAATACCACCAAGATATCTATACAAGTTATAATAAAAATAATTCACAAGTTCAAGGTTTAAAAGAATACAATTTCACAAGAATTTACTAAATAAGCCAATTTGAAAACATTTCTCAAACATTATTTGATTTTTCAAAAACTACATGTTTTATTTTTCAAATCCCGAAAAATGAAGGTATATATACTAAATATATATATACATGTGATCAAACATCCATGAAAAAATATATCATGTAATTGACAACCAGAAACAATAATTCACCTTCCTGCTGAGCTCTATGATATGAGACAATATGTACTTGAAACTCACGATCCTAATAAGGAATACATTTGAATACAAATAGAAATGAGGCCTTCCAAAAAACATCAACATATGATAAGTTACCTTCTAGTGGTGTCACAAAAACTAATGCTACCCGTGTCTCTTTATCGACAAACAAAATGTTCTAACTATGAAATATTTTTCAAATTGTATTTTTAGAAACCATGTTCATTTTTTATAAAACCATTTCCAATCCAATTCAATCTAATTCAGGTTTGAAAATACATTTTACACTTTAAATAAAGTTAATTTCATTTTAAAAGAGAAAACCCTTTTCAAACACAAACCAATTCCCTTTTAAATTTTAACACATAAAATTTCCTTTCAAATCTCAAAGAATAAAAAATAACTTTAAACAATTCCAAAAATTACAACACCTGAGTAGGTCAAACTACCTAAAACTTGTATAAAACCTAACTACCTTAGATAATGAGGATTGGAAACCACAATATATTCCTTCAAAAGAAAATTCATGACAATATACAGAAAAGTATTTATAGAAAACACAATTCAATTACCAATCCCTAATGCAAACAGTTCCACCACTACAAATGAGTGAGAAAATGAGAGGACATATTACCTAAAGAGATGAAGAACCTAGACCTTAAATCAATTAATAATTGAAGTAAGTGATATATAGGTAAGTAATTTACCAAAAAATTCTTAGGGTAGGAGCTTTGGCTTAGAGGAAAAGGCTATAAAATAGAAATAATCCTTTAACACCCGTACAACCCCCTAAACTTTAAAACTCGGCATATTAAATGTTGTGTAATATTTAACATGTCATGAAAACCTTTTGTTTTATGTTTCAATAAAAAAGAACATTTTTAATTAAAACCCAATGTTTCACATTACATTATGTGTAAACCTCAGAAAACATGTAAATTTATCACGTTGTGAATTCAATTCAAAGGATTACCCGGAAGTCATTGTACATCATGAAATACCATTACACTTCATGTGAATACACATCCAATAATAGAAAATATAGGTGTATGATGAAAATTACAAAAAACTTTTTACTTTACCATTACAGTTATTCTCCCAATTCAAGGTCATAAGTACACACTCGATGAGAAAGGAAACCAAAAGCAAAGATTAAAGCATACCTGACAGAAAGGTAACGTGATCTTACATGATTTTATTGAAATATCAGTATATGAGGTCAAAAATGATATTATTTAACATTTATAATATTTATATACCTTATAATTCTAGGTAATTATAATATGATGTTTTGGATATGAAAATCATACATGATTTGAATAAAAAATTATCTTCTTAGCATAATTATTTTAAATGATAAAATTAACTACGATTGTTTGTTGATCATATAATTAATAGGTTCTATAATTTAACATAGTATAACATTAATTAAATATTAAAAATTAAATTTAACCATTAATTCCATCATTATATCAAACTTTGTAAAGCGGTTAACGATTACAAAACACATTACATTGTGAAGGTGTTAGCCTGCACAGCACATGAACAACAAATTTTATTTTATTAATAGATAGGGTATATGACGAAATAATGATAATACCATTGATATAGTAAAATTAAATTATATAAATTATAATAAGTTTTTATACTGGTTTGTCTAGAATAAATTTATAATGAAGATAATTAATAAAAAACTACGTTGTTGATGGTACAGATGCAAGCGACTAGAATTTTCTTTGGAAGACTCCTTGATTTTTAAGGGATTAGGCTAAGTAGGAGTGGCAAGAGGATTTTGTTTATATGATAATCTTCTAATATGTTTAAAATTTATGTGTTTCAAGGATATATTTTAATAATACGAGAGTCTGGAAGGGATGAAGATGTTGTCTTTTTATAAGTGAAGGAAAGGGTGATTTTGAGAGTAACCCTTACATTTTCAACAATGTGAGGTTACTATTCATGTTTAAAAGGGAACAAATGGACATAAATATTGGGGAAACATGTCTTGGTCGATAAAAATATCAAAAATTTAATTCAAGGACAATTTTTTTTAAAAGTTCAACTTTTATTGTAGGTTAAACTGAATTTACTCCTTTTACTTTTACTGTGATAATTAATTTTTAATCTTAGTAATTAATTTTAATTTCAAAGATTAAGATTGAAATTTTTATCTAATTTGAAACTTATAATTTTAAAGTAAAATTTAATTTTATATAATAAAATTTTTAATGGTTTGAAATTTTTTTTAATGTAAATAAACTTAATATCGTAAAAACAGTTTTTAGAGAAATAAGAATTTTAAGTCTTAAATTTAAATATATGATAAAACTATATTAGAAAGTTATTTTAATTATATAAATTTATTTAATTTATAAAACAATTCAGGTATGAGTCTTTAAAATCAAGTGAAAAATGAATCTACGATGAAAATGATTGATTTAAATAATATAAAAAAAGTAGTTTTTTATAAAAGAAAATTTTTAATTAGTTTATAAAACATTTTGAATAGGATTTATAAATTAAAATAATATCCTAAATTGCATATTTTTTCCCATAAATTAATATTTGATTAATTAAAAGTTTTTGTAAACATTTAAGTCATACTTATATAACATAAAAGTCATAAAAACTAAATGTTCCATGAAACCTTTTTATTTCGACTAAAAACCGACATTTTCAGAAAAAGATCAAAAATTTGTACTAAGGTAGTATAGATATGATAAATTTAAAAATGAATCTAGTTTGGTAAATTTAATATAATTAAATTTATATATTAAATAAATTAATGAATAAAGGATCTTTATATGGTGCATTTATTGTTAATTTTGGATATGGTGTTTACCTATAACAGAAGAGTTTGAAGTGTTACATGAATGATTTCTAGCACTAATATAACTATAAAAGGATATATTCTACCTATTCAAGGATATAAAAGGTGTAATAATATAATATCATTTATTATTATACAATTTCTTTTAAATTATGATCCCCTAGAAATTTCATTGGGCTACTCCTAAAACAACTACAACTACACCCTTCTGAAACACAAAATTATCAAGGAAATGTACCTTGAGAATCTATAACTTGTACCTAGAAAGATTTATATATAGAATATGTCATCTAAGGTAATCCAGAAAAACCCTAAAATGGTAAACATACTCCACTTATGACCTTGAGTACATGAGGATATCGAGGATCAAAACAACTATATATTGATTTAGGTAATCATGAAACACTTTGTTCATTAGTCCCACAAAAAACAACTACAGAATTAATGACACCAAAACACATTACCATGCACCCAAAGTGTGAATTGTGATACCCTATAACTATCTTATGGATATCTTTTTCTTTTACCAGTAACTAATGATATTAATATGACAAATCAATATTTTATTACTAGTTAACCCCCTTTACCTGTTAAAAAACATTAATAATCAGTAGGGTATAATAGTTATTTACTATAACTTAATTTATTTAATGATAATTTATGAAAAAAATTTAAACTAATATCCACCATCATCATGAAGAATACAAGAGAAACCCAAGGTGACACAATTTTTAGAACTAAACCCTTGTGTAACATTTTATCAATCTGAATCTATAAATCTCACAACTTAAAGGGTTTTATTATATAAGACGAAATAGAGATAGGAGAAATTATATGTTGTAACTATATCCCAAACTTGATATCATCTATAGGGGGTAAGTCTATATCCTCTTTATAAAAAACAACATATTACTCCCCAAAAAATCTAATAAAAACTACCATATAAACTTTTACTGATCCAAACATCAAATTTGTTAGTTAAGAAGAGAAAATCGCCAAAAACTTGATATCCATCTAATGATATCACATTCAAATAAACAATATACACTCCCCTTCCCCATAAAAGATAAAAACTAAATTTTTTAATAAATAATAACCAATTTCAATGAATATAACCAATTAATACTAAGGATTCCATTGTATGGTTATACCTAAAACACAAAAAACACCCCATTTGACTAATGCTGCCCCATCATCTGTTCAAATCATTGGAAAATCTCCACAAAACAAGATTTCCCTACAAATGTCATAGTTAACACAAAGGGTTTCAAAAGTCCCTCTACCCTAAGTCACAAATCTTATACTAAGGTTTGTGCAATGAATAAGTATAATGATCATCAATAAAAAAATCATATACCATGGTAGAAGATAAACATATGACACCTCGAAATATGTCAGTCAACATAGAATTGATAACTATATACAAAGCATATGACCACACCCTAGTCCTCTATCTCTTCAACATTTTTTAAAACCAGCTATGAAACTGTGATCTTCCTAATATTCTTTAGGATAGGGAGAATTATAGCTTCTCTGTTTTCCAAACCCATATATTCTCTAGTATCCAAAATACAATAGGCCTAACTAGTACATATAAGGCCACAAAGGAAACTAATTTTTAAGATGCACAAAAAATTGGATTCTGTACCCATCTATATGACCAATAAAGGTTACATATTTGAACTATTATGGGAATTGAACTCTATAAGAATATAAAACTAATATTCATCTCTATTAGAGGCCTCAGATCTAACATCCAAAAAAGGTAGAATACAATTGAGACTGAGTACCCATAGTACGATACCTTAACTTCCCATATATATGATAACCTCCATCCATAACTTCAATCACTCAAATGTTTTTATGACTTCCCTCTTGAGATGATATATTCAAGGTTAACATTATATTGACCACCTCTGTCTTCAATAACACATTAAGATAAATAGGCAATATAAAATGGGTGACTTAGCATTGAATCACTATAAGAAATTCCTCTTCAAAAGGGATTGTACCTTGAGTTGTCATATATAATAAGGTAAGGTACATAATAAAAAATATTCTTGAACTAAATTACATGGTCCTATAAAATAATTTTTCGATATAGAAGAGAAATAAACTCCTTATACTACATTTTATTCAATTTTGTGTAAAGAAACTCTTCCTAAAACGGACAGTAGAACTTCTCCCATGATATCTTTGACTCCTCATGATCACTAAGAAATAGGATCCCCAAAAAATTATTTGAACCCCATATCAAACTAGTAACTAGAAGAATCAAATTATCCTTCCATGGTAGATCAAAATAAAAGAAATCTTTATCTTTTCTAACAAACTATATATATTTATTAAAGGAATCCAACTTATTCTTGAGAAAGAACTAAAGCAGAAACTCATATATTACATTCCCCTAAAAATCATCCTCCTTAGGGTCCACACACCTACAATCAATTGGAGTACCCTGTTACAAATCTACCACCTAAAAAAAATTATTATACCTTCTACCAATAATCTCTATAAAACAAACAAATACCACTAAGTCTTCAATAAATAATTTCATTTAGGATCATTTAATTAAATTATTTTTAATTCAAAAAATATATACTCAATCCAAACATAGGCATAGACATAATGATGAACTTAACACACCTAGGTATCTATACTATAATCAAAATCATCTCACTTTAGTTTTTTTAAAAGCATAAGGTCTTTTTTTGGATCATAGTTCCCCCAAAACACCAATGTCCTTCCCAATATCCCTTATATACAAAAGAAACTAAGTTTGATTAGTTATGTTTCACTACCTACCTAACACATTCCTCAAATGTAAAAAATTCTAAACTCCATCCAATATATAAACCATAAATATGATATCACTATGTCACAATATATTCCTCATGAAGTTTATCTAGGGTTAGTAGTGAAAACTATTGTAGCCCCCTAAGCCTGCATGTAATATGTCATGAGTTGGCGATAAACCTAGGAATTACAAAAACATGTGGGAGGAATTACCCAAGTAAATATTTTAAATAATAGAAATGAAACCACCAACTAACTTCAATTAAATAACCTAAAATAAATACTAGATATCAAAAAACATGTAATTCCATACACAAAACACGAACAAAACAAAAATAAAAATATCACCTATGGCAATGGGTGCAACTCAAATGATCACCCCGAGTTAGTAATGTTCAACTCAATCACTAAATCCATGTTATAAATATGCAAAAAATAGTATATATAATATATTGGAGAGTATATACTTATACTTAATAGGTTAAAACTTATAAAATAACATTTAGATTTGTAATAATTATACTAAAGCCTTTATGAATAAATAGTGAAACCAAATTGTTACCTAGAACAAACCATTACCACACATCCTCATCAAGGATCACTCATCGAATTCATAGAAAAATATAATACCATACTAGTCAATATAATATATAATGAAAGGTACTCCACACTCACTTACCCACATATCTTGTCACCCTGGAAACCCAATGAAAAACATCATGTCACTCTAATCCCATCCATATCACATAACCACATACCATATTCCACAGGAAAACCAGAAACATATAACTACAATCAAATACCACCTAACACAACCACATAACCATGTCACTAAAAAATAACCTCATCATTACATCATCATCAGCACATATTTTATCCTTAGTCAATCACAACCTAAATTATGTATGGAAAAGAATGCTGTGAATGGGGAAATGATGGTTATTCATATGACCCACATCCTTGATGTTGGGGGTACACATGGAACCAAAAAAATCATATGGGAAATAGTATTATACCCCCAATTGGGAGCTAGTTTATCATAAATAACATTACTATAATGAATTTAAAATAATCACACATACACAACCTTGAGGTTTACTTCATACCTTAACCCATCTACACTGATTTATTATTAATATACCATTGCTACCACAATTAATAATAAATACAACCACCAATAAAGAACTCTTACAAGCTTAAATTACTGTATAATAAACACAAAATATCCACCCAAATATTAACCATTTCATATTGCCATAGAAACCACATTATATTTATTTATAATATTTATTATCATCCAATAAAATTTCACATATACAATTTTACTCCAACATTTATAAAAATATATAAATTATATATCAAATTATTAATTATTTAAAACCCATCATTTATATCATCACAAACCATTCTCACATCCAATTTTAATATCAATATTCCACATTCCCATGAAAATAACTTGTATAACTATACCAAACTCTCTACACCATACCACCAAAAAAATCAAAACATAACCGTCTCTGTTTCCTCTATCACATCAATATAACATTTTCAAGGATACCGTTAATACCACAAGTATAATTTATAGAAATTATAGAAAATAATAGAAAACATTACATCTCTAAAACAACAATACTGTTATTCAGATCTACTCCTTACCTATATAGGAAAAAACATTATATCAATTATAATAATTTAATGAAAAATAATAATTCCATCTTCCACTATAATTTTTATATTAATATATGTCCATTGGTTATCCAATTTGACCAGAATTTTATATCTAAATATTGACAAGAAATATTAAAAGCAATATTTATATCAATATCAAACAATAATAAAAATAATAAAGAAAATCATGTAAATAATTCTCATTGTAATACTCCTTACATTTAATTTATGTTTGGTTTATTATATTAATTCTCCAAATATATACTCTTTTACTAAGGACACCTAAATCATGAAAATTAAATAAGTACATATTAAATAAAGCGATTATTTTTGGATCCCCTACCTTGTATGAAGCTTCAACAATCTTATTACAAGAATGAGAAGAATACAATGATTAACCACCACCAAACTTGTAATAAATCTCTATTAAATTTGTGCACATCAATCCTCCTTCCACTACTTGAAAAAGAACCTACAAAAAAATAAAGGAAAACCCTCCATCATGTCCCTTAAATGGAAATAAGATAATATTAATAATGGACGTGAAGAAAAATATAACCTAAAATCATGAAGGATTTGATCTCAAGAAGAAAAGAAATTAAATACACAAATAAATTATTAAAGAGATCCAAAAAGAAACAAGATGCCTGAGATTTTAATGAAGTATAGGAAAATAAAAATAAATCAAGAAATATCTTTATTTTATTGTTTATATTTATTAGGATGAAATCATGGAATTATGGTATTCATCATGATGCAATGATAGAAAAATTTGATAATCATAGCGGAGTATCTATAAATCTCTATGATTATAACCATTTTTAAATTGATACAACCATGTCAAATCACTGTAAAATGACATCTATTCTTCTTCAAGGATCAAAACCATGAAAACTGTGGTGCAAAATTAAAATTCTTTACTCAAAACCAATAACCCTTAGAGATGAGCACAATGTAATAGAATGCCCCAAAAAGTAAACATCTTAATTATATAAACCTTAAAATATCATGGCCAATATCTCCATATAAAAATCAAAGACTTTATATGATCATACCAAAATAATATTGAAACAACATTCTGCTACCAAAATAGTATAATACTGAAATATCATGGATTTGGCCTCAGGATTCAATCCAACTTTTGATGTAGTAACTCCATAAACTGCGATGCAATAACTAGACCATAAAAAATATTCATTCTCAGACAATTTTTACAAACTAAACAGGGTGAAATACACATTTTCATGACATGATCAATTTTTCTAGTTAAATTTTTTGCTAAAATCATTTTCTCTCTATCATTATCCTCCAAACACATCCATACCTTATTCCGAATATCAAAATCCCAATATAGAGAAACAAGGTAAATCTGAGACCTTATAGATTAGATATCTCATGTTCTACTCATGTATCCTCAAGATAATATAGATATTAAATAAAATTTTATTGAAATAATTCATATTTTAGTTCTTATTAAATTTTTATACCATTACTATAAATTATTATAGAAAGAAATAAATATCCATATCCATTTGTAAGGGATACCCCACCCTTTCCAAGTTATTGAGGTACCTATTTATATTCAGAAGTTGAGTAGATACTAAAGTTAATTTCGTCATTTTTATCAAAATAATTCTTTTGAAATTCCACATATATCGTTACATTCTTTTTCTTGATAAATCCTCTTTAAGTTATATGTCATCGTTATCACATCCATATTCTCATGTCGCTTCTATAATTTAGGTTTCCTAGATAAAATAATTAGAGAAGATACATTAAGTGAATCCTTATTATGATTTTAATGAATATAAACACAAAATTTATCCTATTATTAAATAACATCACTAGTTGGTTGATAAATAAGTGGATACTACAATATATTAATTTTTTATTCTAGTTTGAAAACAAATCTCAAAAATTGGTACTAGTTTATGAAGTTTCCTCTATTATGATACTCATTTTCTATGACTGATATTAGATATATATTTCTATGGAGATTCTATTTTATACATATAAAAATAATTTATTATATGAGTATCATGTTATACATGTATTTAGGTAGATAATCATGTTAATTGTATCATATAAATCTCTTGGAATGTTGAGTGAAACAATTATTCTCCAAATCTATCATATGGGTTATCTTAACTCCATTCCTCAAGCATCATAATCATTCGAGATAAGTGTGATTAAAATATCACTTCATTAATTGGCACATAATCCCGCTAGGGTCATCCATTGTTTTCTTACATTTTATAAGATTATCTACGGGCACCCATATTTGGCATAACCTACCCATCTAGATGATCACCTTCTTTAAATATGTCTTCTTTTAATGGAATAAAACACATAGTATGGGACGCTTAAATATATTTCCATAGAATTTCATGTTATATATATATATATATCTATTTTTTAATGACTTAATTTTTTATCCTACATTTGAACCAAATCAGTATATTCTAGAAAAATATATATATCACTATATTACTAATTATTGGCATTACATAACCACAAATAAAATTTCATTATACCAAAACATATCCAAATAAAAATAATGTATAACATTAATGACCATTTAATAATTTTTTTTATAACTACATAGAACCAAAATCTACTCAAGGGAAAGTATGGTGTGATAGATAGTCAGCTCATACTTTTCTAGAACATTGACTAAGTGTTTAAGCTAATGATAAGTATGAAAAAAATTACCACTATCCATATTTCAATACTCAAAAGAGGCTTTAATTATAATAAAATACCAACACATAATACGTGTAAATCATATTTATACCTTATAATTAATTCTTTAACATGAAAAATAATAGTATTTGTTGTAAGTTATTAAATATTATGCCATAGCCAACACATAAATCTTTATTTTTATTGTGAGCTTTATAAGGTAGAGTTTAAATTACTTTAAAAAAAGTTTAAAACAAATAAAAATATAAACAATTTATATTAATTTGTAATAAATGAGTAGGGAATAATAAATTAATGAATAATTCATTTATTTTGTCATACTATATAAAATTGAAATACAATTCAAATATAAAAAAATATAAATAGTTTATAACATATACATGCATTTATGAAAATTCCAGAAAAAATAAATATAAAACTTTTATATTTATATAAAACATATGAACTCTTCATATTTCATCATTTACATTTGATATACATAAACTCCCCATTAAAATATATAATTCATGAAAGAAATATAACCCCTCTATATTTTTTAATATATAAACACTTCATATTAATAATATAAATAATTAACATTATTTTAATTTCATATAGTTTATATTTATTTAATCCTTTGATCAAATACATCAAAACCAACTTTTTCTAGTTTAAGTTAATTTAAAAAATATGGCATTTAACGTGAATAGTTAACAATATAATTTATATTCATTGTATGAAAAAATATAAGCGATATATTATTTATACTTTTTTTAATTTATAAACACTTTATAAATTAATTTATAATTTTATCATATATAATATATTTTATAATAATAAATATATACTATATATATTCAAGGCTTTAATCATAGATCCCTTCTAACAAAATATATTTTGGTATGATCTAAGTCTCCCTTCGATCAAATATTAGTGATGCTTTCTTATGAATTTAATAAAAAAAAAGTTTTTCTTAATAAAATTTTAAAAAACCCTATTCTTCATAAATCACCAATATTTTGTTCTTCGCATATGGAAAAAACCGACCAAATGAAGAATAACACTCTATTTTTTACTTATTTGACTTAATTTCAGGTAGATACTTTAACAACCACACTTTTGATTCATGACATGGTTTTGTTAAGCCACACAATGGGTTTCCCTATTGAAATACTCATATTATGAAAAACATTTTTTTTAAAAAAAATAATATTTTTAAGAAGCATTTTCTATGTACCAATTTTCTAAATCCATGAAATTTTTTGATCGTTTTTTAAAACCCACAACCATTTTTTATATATTCTGAATCATGATTTTAGAATAAAAATATTTTTTCAAATTGTTTATCATATAAAATATTTAATCTAAATTAAATTCATGTATATATAATAAAAATTTTAGGTCATAGTGGTCATAAAAATAGACCAAATATAGTTTAAATGAACAATAAAATTGATACGACACGATCAAACTATAGTTTTTTTAATTAAATATATGAAATGAAAAAAACTAACCCCAATTCATATGAAGATGTCAAACACTGTCACACATGTTTAAATGATATCCCTTATAAAAAACAAAGGAAATACATTTTACAATGGAATCCATGGGTGGTGTGAATCTTATAACACTTTGGAGGTATTTCTTTCACATTAATGACTAGGTAGAATCTTCAAGTTAAATAGAAGATCGAAATGAGATATATGACTCAAAGAGTTATTTAGAATGATTAAATAATCACACACACAATTATTCTCAAGGTTTGGACCAATTTATATAGACCTCTAAGGACACTCCTTGTATTCAGAACAATTTTATAAATTTTTAACTATAAATTTTTATCATTTTTCAAACATTAAATTATTATACAACCACATATAACAATAAATTAATTTTTATACATAGTTAATTTACATTTAAACAATTAAAAAAAATCTTAAAACTCCATAATATAATTATCCAATAATGATAATGCAATCCTGATAGATTAAAATGGAAGGAAACATTGAGTCATTCATTTTATCACAATGAATATAAATCAATGTACATAACCATGTTGTTGTGTCCTTAAAAATGATGTGGTTTTCCTTAACATAAACCATGAAATATTTAATATAAAATATCACATCATTACAATTTAGTGAATTTAAAATAAATTTGAATTACTTCTCCTGAATTAGAGATATATTTTGGTAATATAATTTAAAAAAAAATTAAAATTTATAGAACGTATCTAGAAGGTTTTTTGGATGTGTTTTTATGTTTGAGAGGTGTCTTGGGTGATCATGTGAGTGTCATAGAATTTTAGGGTGGCCCTGCTATGGAAATATACTATAGGCGATAGATCACGCTAAAACCTGGGGATATTGAGTTGTGAAATATGTCACTTAAGATTATTTTTGTGATGGATGGGAGTATATCATGCTGTGAATTAAGTGTGATGTGACATAAAATCATTATGTATGATTATATTTATGGTGTATAAGAATATCACATAGTAATGAGGGATATTTCTTCATGATGGGTGTTTGTGGGTGAAGGGTCACACTATAGCCTAATGGGATGGATCATGAGGGTATATATATGGTGATACTCACACCATAATGGGTGGTATATGACATTAAGTGCATTTAAGAGGTAGAGGAATCATAGACTACTAGGAGGAGGCCCATGGTAATGACCCGACTCTTTGGTAGAGGTACATATCATTAGTTTCTATTTCTCATATTTCCTTTGAGCTTGTTGAATGTGTGTAACATCCTAAGGAAGGTCCGAGGAGTGTCTGAGGTTGGCTCAGAGACCGGGAGTTTGAGAAATGGGATTAGAGACAATGGTGCACGACCTGCGCACGGTTTCAGACAAACTGTGTGGCCTTTAGTCGGGAGGCAGGGAGGTGCGCACGGGTTGTGCACGGTTTGGGTAAACCGTGCACCAAAACCATGTGACCCTTGGTTGTGAGGCAGTGAGGTGCGCACAGTTTTCGCACTGTTTGGTAAACCGTGCACCTAAACCTTGCGACCATGTTCTGGGTAAAGTTTCCATTTTTCCCTTGTTTTGTTGTAAAAGACTAAAGGCTTTATTTCTTCATCCAGTGGAAATAACCATAGGGGAGCCCTCTTTTGATCTCCAAACCCTCTCCTCTCTCAATCTCTTGCCGTTTCTTCATCCGGCGACCGTTCTTCGATCCGTTGAAGGCGTTGGATCACCCTTGGTAAGGCTTACCTCACACACCCCTCTTTCCTTGGAAAATCATGCCTTCTATCTTATGATTTTGATGCAGGCTCATATGCCCTATTTCCAGGGCATTTGATTGGAACTCAGATCTCTTCCAACATACTGCGAATCTGAGGTCGATATCAAGCAAGGCTATTCCTACATCTCTAAGGTAGGTGGTCATGTGGTTTCTATTTTGGGTTTTCACCTTTTGAGTTATTATCATCGTGTCATGGTTTGTCTTTCATCAAAACCCATATTTATATTGACTACTTCATGTCTAAATGACCCGTGTGGTATGCGATTGGTGATTCTAACCTAGATAGGGTGCTTAGATGAGGTAATGACTGGGTAAGGTCAACCATGGGTGTTATGACTTGAGATTTGTACCCTTTTTACCTTTTCACCTTAACAATATGTCTGGAAAGGAATTTTCCATGTTAGGAAAATGAGATTACTTGGTTAGAGGTTGTCTAGGATGAGATAGCCTGAAACCCTTGAATAAATTGAAATGCATGTTTCCTTGAAAATGTGATTATGTGATAATGTGATTTGGAAATGCCATGCTTTGTTAATGTGATATGATATAAGATAGATTGCCTTATATTTTGTGATGTGAATGGTTATGCCATATTGTGTTGACATGATTGTGATAACCCGTGTGAGGGCAGGAGGCATTCTTACCCCTTACCAAATGAATCTCCATGTGTGGGCGGGAGGAATTCTTACCCCGTGCCAGATGAATCTCTGTGTGTGGGCGGGAGGCATTCTTACCCCGTGCCAGATTAATCTTCGTGTGTGGGGGGGAGGAAGTCTTACCCCGTGCCAGCTACAGTGCTTATGGACGAGAGGCATGCTAACCTCGTGCTAGTGATAACCTATATCTATGTACTCATACCCCCTCATGTTTGTTCAGGATACCAGCCATGAGCTGAAGCAGGTAGACCAGATAGGTGTCCTTCTAGAACCTGAGTGGGAGGGTAGTTTATTACTTTGCTTTACTTACTTGCAGTTTACTACATACTGTTTATTTTTCGAACACCTATTTGGATTACAAGTAGACCCCATTGGTGGTGGCCTAATGAGACTTGTCTCACACCCTACCCGAGCGGCCTCCTTGGCACCTGTGTAGACTTTACTACTTCAGGTACTAGTAGGGGCAAAGGCCCAGCTTCAGGTTGTTGATACTTGTATGTTCTAGCTGGAGATCGAGAGTAGAGGAATGAGCTTGGCTAGGGATGCTTGTGGACTACTTTTGTTCTATTTTTGTATTACTGTATAGAATGTTTGCCATCTATTTCCATTGTATCATCATGCCATACACCCATTTTGTATCAGACACTGCCTATGTTGCTTTTGTATATCTATCAGGTTTTTCCATACTTATGTTTTTTGGTTTTTATGTTTCCCTTCTTCTCCTATTTACCATTGGTTGTGCTTCCACAATTTTTACTACTTTGCTGCTATACTGCTGTGTACTCTGACATGGGGGTACAGTCTCCCCACTAACTTACCATTACACCCACGCTGCTAGTCGGCAGCCCCTGGCCTATGGGGAGATGAGCCAGGGGTCATGTGGCCAACCAGACTCGGGGCTCGGGTTGAGGGGCAGCTGGGTCCAGGATGTCACAAAGTGGTATCAGAGCCTTTTTTTCTTTCTTGCTTTACTATTTGGTGATGATAGACATGGAGACTGGGAATGCGTAGGGACTTAGCCATGAGACATGCTTGGGTGTCGCGAACCCATTTACGGGGTATGGGCCAAGTTTTTATTTTTTGTTGTTATTGATTCTGCTATTTTCTGTTGATACTATTTCACCGTTGGGTGCTTCACATGTTTTGTGATGTTATTGAGATTTGAAATGTTGGAATTTGGATTCAGGGTTCGACCCAATGAAATGAGGGTTATTCATTAGAACATGCATCACGATAGGCATGATATGATTAGGCCATGCATCTTGCCATGGCATGTTTAGATTTTTCAGCAACCATTGCTTGTTGTTTATTTCCATGCCTTGTTAATATTTGTGCAACTGTTGTAACCCTTCTTGTAGGTTGTGAATTGAGGAATTATTTGGTTTTTTTGGGTGTCACTCTTTTTTCCATAAGGTGTGTGGGCCCTTATGGATTGGAAAATGACATTCCAACTAAAGCAATCATTTTCTTTAAAGTAAATTCAAATACTTAATTAGCATAAGTAAATGAGAAATGGCATCCAAGTGTGTGTCATCTTTAAGTTCATGAGGAGTATGGGTCCTTATGGGCTGGGAAATGCCATGTCACTAGATTAAGTAAAATTGGAACAATTGCATGTTTTATTATAAATTCATATGGGTGTGGATAGGTGATCTTAGGGGTAGGGAGGCTTTGTACCCATCTTAGCTTCTAGTGTTCAACCTTTAATTTGTTGGTTTCTTCTTTTGAGTCGTTCGTTTGGCATTGTAGCACTATGCCTATGAGATGTCATCGAGTCACGCACGTTGAAGGCAGCGGAGATCACATTCTTGAGGTGGCGGGCCCTGAGCCGCCATTTGATCTTCCTGTCGAGCCACCCATGGCTCCTCTTGCTATTCCTGAGATGAGCACCGATGCCCAGTTCCTTAAGAGCTTCTTGTGTATGATGTAGAGTATGCAAGGTGGAGTGCGACCTGCCCCGAGTATGGCAGAGTTGACCCGCGAGTTTCAGTCGCAGCATCCTCCTACGTTTACGAGAGATGGCAGACCACTTGCTATAGAGTCCTGGTTGGAATCTATTCTTACCAATCTCTAGCACCTTGAGATTCCTCCAAAGCGGAGGGTCAATCTCACAACTTATATTCTACGTGGTTCAGCCAGGAGGTGGTGGGATGTCATCACCAAGTAGGGATAGCAGAGAGATATGATCTGGAATGATTTCAAGACCATCTTCTACGATTTTTTCTTTCCCCAGACATTGATGGCTGACAGAGCTAGGTAGTTTATCAATATGCAGCAAGGGACCATGACAGTCATGGAATATTCATCCCATTTCACTATGTTACAACGTTTTGCTCCTACACTAGCTACTGATGATCTCACGGCCGCTAGGAATTTTGAGGATGGGCTGTGTTACACCATCCGGTCACATGTTAATGTGTTCAGGCTGACGACCATTTCAGATATTGTCAATCAGGCTTTGATCACAGAGAGGAATTTGAGAGAATCAGACAGTGTGAACCAGGGCGGTTCAGCACCTAAGTGTTCCATGGGATCTGCTTATGGGAATAAGCAGTGTTTTGGGGACTTTCGCAGTGTTAGTGGTGGTCAGACCCTTTTCTCATGTGGTACTCTTATCTGTCACCAATGTGGGGTGCCATGACATTTGAGGATGCAGTGTACACGAAATCCAGTGGAGTGAAAAGGTTGTGGTAGGTTGGGTCATCTCCACCGTTTCTGCAAGACTTTTCCCCCAGGGTCTAGTGAGCAGGGATCAGTACCTACTCCACGATCTGGTGCTGGATCGGTAGGATCACGTCAGTTAGGAAGCTGGAATACCGCAGACCGATCAGGCCGTGGCAGCAGTCGAGGTAGAGGTAATCAGGTGTATGACTCTTAGCACCAGCAGGGCAGGTATGCTCAGTGTAGTCAGGGTGTGACTCTGGGCCGTGGTACTATCCAGTTGTATGCAGTCGAGCCTACGCCACAGGAGCAGTACGCCAGACTTTCTACTATACGAGGTACAATTCTAGTTGCCTCTATGTTAGTATCTTCTTTGTTTGATACGTGCTCTTCTCACTCTTTTATATCAGAGGCGATTTTCAGAAGTTTAGGCCTCAAATTTGAGTCATATCATGGCATGATCATGTTAGATACACCATTAGGTTTCCTTTAATAAGGCATTTGTCATTTTCAGAGTTGTCCCCTCGAGGTGGGCAGTTACCTTTTTGTGTGGAACCTGTATGTTCTGGATATGACAGGTCTTGATGTAATAATCAGGATGGACTGGTCAGTTCTCTATAGAGACCAGATTGACTACTATCGATGGAGGGTGGCATTTACGTCACCAGAGAGAGACACACATATGCATAAGGGATAATGGGATCTTAGTGCGACATGAGAAGGACAAGAACACTAGATTTTAGGTGTTATCACAGAAAAGGTTTCCAATCTTTATCTCGATGACCAAGGGTTACAACCCTCTGTTTATCCTCTGGTGGTGGAGCATTTCAGTGATGTATTTCTTGATGATTTCTCTAGTATACCTCTAGTGCGAGAGGTGGAGTTTACTATTGATCTTATACTAGGATCAGCACCAGTGACCATTCCTCCTTATAGGATGGCAGCTAATGAACTCCTAGAGATCAAGAGTCTGCTGGAGGACCTGGAAGAAAAAGGCTTTATACGTCCTAGTACTTCTCCTTGGGAATCACCGGTTCATTTTTCCAAGAAGACAGATGGTACCCTTCGTCTTTGCATGGATTATCATAAGTTAAATCAGCTGAGTATTAGGAATCAGTATCCTTTACCTCGAATTAATGACCTCTTCCATCAGCTCCCAGAAGGGAATGTGTTTTTAAAGATAGATTTGAGGTCGGGCTATCACCAGGTGCATGTTAGGACTTCAGACATACCTCGCACGGTGTTCAGGAGCAAGTATGGTCTCTATGAGTACCTAGTCATGCCATTTGTGCTTACAAATACACCTGCAGTGTTTATGGACCTTATGAATCAGATTTTTCCCCCTTACCTTGATTCTTTTGTGGTTGTATTTGTGGATGATATCTTAGTCTATTCATGCCCGAGACACAACCATGCAACCCATCTTGAGATCATGATGAATATGCTAAGAGAGTATCAAATTTATGCAAAACTCAATAAATGCCACTTTTGGATAAATAAGTTTCACTTCCTGGGCTACATTATCTCTGAGTCTGTAGTTTCAATTGACCCTGAGAAGGTGAGTGCTGTGATTTCTTAGGAGCATCCCAATAACATCTTTGATATCAGAAGTTTCTTGGGGCTTGCTGGATATTATAGGCAGTTCATTTAGGAATTTTCATGCCTAGTAGCACCTCTTAGATCTTTAACCAAAAGGGGGAAGAGATTCGATTGGTCATAACCTTGTGAAGTAGTTTTTCTGGAACTGAAGGGAAGACTAACATCAACACCGATACTGATCTTTCCGGAGCTAGGAAGAGCTTATATGGTCTATTGTGACGCGTCAGGTATCAGAATTGGAGCTGTCTTGATGCAGGATGAGCGATTCATTGCGTATGGTTCTCGTCAGTTAATGGATCATGAGAGTAATTATCCGACGCACGCCCTCGTGCTCGCAGCAGTTGTACATGCCTTATGCTGTTGGAGCACTATTTGCTGGGAGAGCATTTTGTGGTATTCACTGACCACAAAAGACTCAAATATATCTTCACTCAGCGGGTTCTAAATCTCAAACAAAGCATGTGGGTCGAGTACCTGCAATCCTTTGATTTCGAACTGGCCTACACTCCTAGGAAAGAAAATTCAGTAGCTAATGCGCTGAGTCAGAAAACTCAGTTACAAGTGGTTCGGGAATCTAATGAGGAGTGGTAGCTGATGGACCTATTTTTGGAGATGCATGTTGAGGTTCAGAAGGGTCAGGGTCAAACTATTCTTTTAGCATTAGCGGTGACATCTAAGCTTTTGGAACGGGTCTGGGCAAGACAATCATCAGATCCGGAAGGCCTTGTTCTACGAGAAAGTGTCGCTGATGACACCTCTATAGATTGGACCGTGGATGAAGGTGATACTTTATTGTTCCGTGGGCGTGTATGGGTCCAAGAAGACATCAGAGAAGAGCTGATGAGGGATTTCCATGCCTCAGCATGGGAAGTTCAACCATGCATCACCAAAATGTGTCGTGATTTGCAACGACAGTACTGGTGGCCTAACATGAAGCGGCAGATAGCCGGTTTTATCCTGCGCTGTTCCACGTGTCAATAGGTGAAGGCGGAACATCAGATTCCGGTAGGGCTTTTGCAGCTGTTGTCCATTCTGGAGTGGAAATGGGATGATGTTTCTATAGACTTTGTAACCAGTTTACCCAGGTCACCTCATGGCAATGATGCTGTATGGTTTATCGTCGACCGTCTGATGGAGGTCACACATTTCTTACCTGTGTGGGAGACCTTCACGGTTGATGACTTGGGAAGACAGTATGTTAAGGAAATAGTGCGCCTTCATGGAGCACCTCGTTCTGTTGTCTCGGATAGAGATCCCCATTTTACATCTCATTTCTGGTAGGGTTTACAGAAGGCCTTGGGTACACAGGTACTTTTGAGCATGGCCTATCACCCGTAGACTGATGGACAGATCGAGTGGACTATACAGGTACTGGAGGATATGTTGCGTGCATGTGTTCTCGATTTAGGAGGTTCATGGGAGAAACACATTCCTCTTGTCAAGTTCAGTTATAATAATAGCTTCCTGGCTACCATTTAGATGGCTCCCTATGAAGCCTTATATGGTAGGCCCTGTCGTTCTCCTTTGTGTTGGCTTGAACCAGGGGAGCAGCTATTCTAGGACTACGTCTTGTGAAAGAGACTACCGAGCAGATACAACTTATTAGGAAGCGCATGCAGACCACTGAGTCTAGACAGCAGTCCTATGCTAACAAGCACCGATGACCACTTGAGTTTGAGGTTGGGAACCAGGTTTTCTTGAAGGTCTCACCCAGGTTGGGGAAAATATATATACAGAAGCAGGGTAATATTATACCGAGGTTTTTAGGACCCTTTGAGGAGATGAAGCGGATCAGACCAGTAGCTTACCAGCTTTCACATCCGCAGAGATATCAGGCCATACACGATGTTTTTCATGTATCTCTGCTACGCCGATACATTTCGGATATGACTCATGTTTTTCAGCCCGATGAGGTTTAAATGGATATGGATGCTTCCTTCTAGGAGTATATGATGCGAATTGTTGACTGGAGCATGAAGACACTCCGTGGAAGGTCCGTTCCTCTTGTACGGGTGCTATGGTAGCACGACCGGGTACAGGACGAGACTTGGGAGCGAGAGGCTGATATACGTTCTTAATGGCATGAGATTTTTGTTGATGACACCTCAGTACCCTCTGAAGTCCAACTTGGGGATGATTTTCTTTATGGAGGGGAGGTTGCAATGACCAAACTCTTTGGCAAAGGTACAGATCATTAGTTTTTCTTTCAAATATTTCCTTTGAGCTTGTTTAATGTGTGTAACATCCTAAGGAAGGTCAGGGGAGAGTCCAAGGTTGGTTCAGAGCCCGAGAGTTTGAGAAATGGGCTTCCAGACAATAGCGCACGACCTTCGCATGGTTTCAGACAAACCGTGCGCCCTTTAGTATGGAGGCAGGGAGGTGCGCATGGGTTGTGAACGGTTTGGGTAAACCGTGTGCTGAAATCGTGCGGCCCATGGTTGTGAGGCAGTGAGGTGCACATGGTTTGCGCACGTCTTGGTAAACCGTGCGCCTAAACCATGCGTCCCTGTTCTAGGTAAAATTACCATTTTCCCTTGTTTTGTATTAAAAGCTTAATGGCTTTCTTTCTTCCTCCAGCGGACAAAACCAGAGGGGAGCCCTGTTTTTAGCTCCAAACCCTCTCCTCTCTCAATATCTTGCCGTTTCTTCATCTGGTGACCGTTATTAGATCCGTCGAAGGCGTTGGATCACCCTTGGTAAGGATTACCTCACACACCCCTATTTCCTCGGCAAATATTGCCTTCCATCTTATTATTTTGATGTAGTCTCATATGCCCTATTTCCAGGGAATTGGACTGGAACTCATATCTCTTCCAACCTACTGTGAATCTGAGGTCGATATCAAGCATGCCTATGCCTACAGCTCTAAAGTAGGTGGTCACGTGGTTTCCATTTTGGGTTTTTGGCCTTTTGTGTTATTATTGTCGTGTCGTGGTTTGTATTTCATCAAAACCCGTATTTATATTGACTACTTCATGTCTAAATGACCCGTGTGGTATGAGATTGTTGAATCTAACCTGGATAGGGTGCTTAGATGAGGTATGGACTGGGTAAGGTCAACCATGGGTGTTATTCCTTGAGATTTGGCCCTTTTTCACATTTGGACCTTAACAATATGTCTTTAAAGGAATTTTCCATGTTAGGAAAATGAGACGACTTGGTTAGAGGTTGGCTAGGATGAGATAGCCTAAACCCCTTGAATAAATTGAAATGCATGTTGCCTTGAGATGTGATTATGTGATAATGTGATTGGGAAATTCCATGCATTGTTAATGTGATATGATAGAACATGGATTGCCTTATATTTTGGGATGTGAATGGTTATGCCATATTGTGTTTAAATGATTATGATAACCCGTGTGTGGGCGGGAGGGATTCTTACCCCATGCCAGATGAATATTCGTGTGTGGGCGGGAGGCATTCTTACCCCATGACAGATGAATCTTCTTGTGTCGGTGGGAGGCATTCTTACCCCGTGCTAGATAAATCTCCGTGTGTGGGCGGGAATAATTATTACCCCGTGCCATCTATAGTGCTTATGGACGAGAGGCATGCTTACCTCGTGCCAATGATAACCTATATCTATGTAATCATACCCCCTAGTGTTTGTTCAGGATACCAACCATGAGCTGAAGCAGGTAGACCCGCCAGGTGTCCTTCCGGAACCTGAGTGGGAGGGTAGTTTATTACCTTACTTTACTTATATTCAGTTTACTATATCCTGTTTATTTTGAGAGCACCTATTTAGATTACACGTAGCCCCGTTGGTGGTGGCCTACTGAGACTTGTCTCACACCCTACTCGAGCGGCCTCCTTGGCACCCGTGTAGACTTTACTACTGCAGGTACTAGTAGAGGAAAAGGCCCAACTTCAGGTTGTTGATACATGTATGTTCTAGTCGGAGATCCAGAGCAGAGGACCGATCTTGGATAGGGATGCTCATGGACTACTTTTGTTCTATTTTTTTATTACTGTATAGCATGTTTTCCATCTATTTCCATTGTATTAGCATGCCATACACACATTTTTTATCAGACACTGCCTATGCGGATTTTGAATATCTATCAGGGTTTTCCTTACTTCGGTTGTTTGGTTTGTATGTTTCCCTTCTTCTCCTGTTTACCATTGGTTGTGCTTCCTCTATTTTTACTACTTTGCTGCTATACCGCTGTGTACTCTGACATGGGGGTACAATGTCCCCACTGAATTAACATTATATCACCACTACTAGTCGGTAGCCCCTGGCCTATGGGGAGACAAGCCAGAGGTCATGTGCCCAACCAAACTCAGGGCTCAGGTTGAGGGGCATCTGGGTCCGGGATGTCACACCCATTCCATAAAGCCTTGGGCTACACTGCAACATGTGGAATGAGGTAAGTGTTATCCGATTGAATATTGGGTCACACAATAGTGTAACCCTAGATAAAGTGAAATGTGATTTTAGCCTATTAGGTTATTCTAGAATGAGACTCTATATAATTTTTTTCAAAATAAGGGAAATACTAGATTTTACATGTAGTCCCCTTTCATGAGTTTAAATAAATGAGAGCTTAGAAGAGGGATATTCATTCATATCCTCCCCTCATTTTGAGAATCGATATCACTAGAGCATGGTGGAATCGATATCACCAGAGCATGGTGGAATCATCCCAATAATTGAATCATTTTTTATGCGGTGGATGGAGAGAGTCTTGAGCGGATAAATAATTGAGGTTTGGGAATCTTTTCCTAAGATATGACACTTAAATGTGTTAATTTATATTTTCATCTACTAGGGGTGTGCCTGGAAACTGAATTAATTTTGGGTGTTGGGGATTTGATCAATAGTGATGTCTGGGATGTGCTAATTGTAAATCATACCCCATTAGATTCAATTTTGGATAAATTATATTATTTAGTGAATTATCAATAGAATATTAAAAATTAATTAAAAATAAAATTAATTTTGAAGTAATTTTCTAATTAATTATATTTTTTTAAAATTAATTAATGAGTTTGTTCATTTGAGTTAGGGCCTCATGTTTGTGGATGATGTATGATTGAGATTTATCAACAATGGTTGTGGGGATTCACTAAGGGAATGAGTACATTTTGAGGTATATGGTCCATAATTAATTTTTGGTGGTCTATAAATTCCATGATTCATCCTATTTAGTGTGATCACACCCACCATTTTTGTTTATATTAATTAAATTATATGGATTTATACTTTACCAAATTAGAATGTATATGAAAAAATTGGACCAAGTATAGGTTTCCAAGTAGAGGGAATTGATTCCATGGAAAATTAGGGCCAAAATGGTCCTGAGTTTTATCTTATGTAATATGGAATATGATAACCAAAACATGGGGGGTTTACCTTTTTAAATTTAAAAACAGTGGACCTTTAGAGATGTTCTCTTAGTCCCCGCCAGGCAGGGGAGTGTGAGGGAATGAGAATGGTTTAATTAGGAGTAAGTCATATAGAACCTTTAGTTACCCTATAACATATCATATAGTTGATTGATGTGTGCGTTTTGTGTTCCTCCCTCACTGGTATGTGTGAATAGAGGATGATTTACTATGGAATGAATTTCTCTATAGGTTTGGTGGGAGAGGAAAAACCTAGTTTGACATTGAAAGTGATATGATTGTTATTCCATCACCTTTTTTATACATATTGTATTTCCTTTGTGGTTGAATAGGATATTATGTAATAATTTCCATGTTTGGGTTATGCTATTCCCATTGAGTTTTAGTATTAAACTCGAGTGTTTTTCAATAGACTAAGTGAATCTATGAGGGTTATACAGGCTATAATGTAATTTAGTGAACTATGTATGTGATGTACCCAAGTGAGCATTACATTTATTGTTAATAGTTAAATATGTATTTAGTGTGGGGTGATGATGCTTGGAGGATTTTTATGGTGTCATGAAAAGACATTAGATTCCATTCTTGATATAATATCCATGTAAGTCCATAAATGATCGAGGTACTTCCACAAGTTACAATAAAGGAATAATGAGGCTACCACATAAAGAACTCAAGTGGAGATGTTCAAGAAACAGAGGCCCGAATTACTTGTTATGATTATTCTAATTATATTATATAGAATCAGAGAAAAGTGTTAATAGATTAAAGAGCACTAAAAAACTTTTTTTGATATGTTTTGAAGTTGATGAGAAGGAATATAAGTAAACTGAAGAGAAGATGAGATCGTCTAAGTAAAGTATGGAATTATACATATTTATTTATGGTAATTTCAATATGTATGAATATTTATCATAGACAAATCTATTATGTATAAATAATTATATGTAATATATTCCATGATGTAGCTAAAAACTTTCACAGTCAATTTTGAGATTTTTTTGAAATTATTCTAACATAGGAAAGTACAACTATGAATGAAAATCCTATGATATAGAAAAATCCATGAAACCCATTTATTCTATGAATATGTATTCAAAAATGATATAGGAGTTTGGGAAAATGTAAGGGAATACTATGAAATAACCTAATACCACTACATAAATGAGGTGTACCATTCAAGGGAATTCTATAACATCGCTGAAGTGAACAAAAAAGGTGAATTTAGGGAACACATGGAATTCTCATCTAAATTTGAGAATGATGTAAGAAATTATGTCCTCATGTTTTTGAAGATATTTTAAGAATAATTTTTTAAAACAAAGAGGTTTACAAAGTAGATATGCATGAGTCCATGCATGAGGATATATCAAATGATTTTATAGAAGTGATATTTGAGGAGAAGAAGTCGTGAAAAATCAAATACTATATTTAGAATAAGATGTGAGATCCTAAGTCCCAACAGTATTTAAAATAATGTTATTTTAGTAATTTTTGAGGATACATATATTTATATATCACATTAAATAATGTTGTATGATTCATTAGTATGTTTAAAAGAATATTTGAATAACAATTCGAATGAGGGATTTTTTTTAAATCTATTGACAGATTCAAATGAAATAAGATCATGCTAGTCAGAAATGTTAAAATTTAAAAATATAAATGGAAACCAAATATTCTCATAATATATTATTGTGAATATAAATATATACAGGTTGAAAAAGATAATTTTTTAGAGGAGATATAAAATTAATAACACATATACATAGTTTAAAAATATTTCTGAGAGCCCAATACATCCTATATCGAGGATAGAAGAAGATGAGATAAATCTAAGAGTATATAAAGTTTATATAATGATGTATTTAATGAATCTAAAATAAATCTAGTTCACACTATATTTGGATTGAATTTCAATACCAATATGACTATTCCAAAAATATATCGAAGATTATGAAGGTGCAAATGAGTAGGGCCAACCCTACATGATCATGGGTAAGGACCATTTGTGGATGAAGGAGATATTTAACTGTTTGATCATTATAAATATGAGGATACTATGACTGGGATGTATAAATATTTTCTAAAGAGGTTCATTTATGGGGTGTCGAACAAGTTGAGGAGAAGAAGAATGGATATGGTGTCTAAAAAACTAAGGTAGAACATTTGGTTTCCAAGGAATATAACTAGGGCTAACTACATGAATGAATTCAAGGGTGTATAAGATTTTAATTTTTGAACTACTGTAATTTATAATAATAATATAATGGATAATAAAATTTGTGGTATCTATACAACATAAAAAAGTGTTGGCTATTTTGATGGAACTTGTAACAAATTTGTGCTAATTTCTATCACACTTTTATTGTACTTGAGGTCAGGAAATGTGATAATATTGAGTGAATTTATTACCCTATTAGGTTTTAGAGTTTTTAATATATAATAGAATAATTCATAAAAATAGAAGACCGATAACATACCCATCCCATCCCTACGGTACCTAATCTATCATTTAAGCACCAAAATTGGTATTAGAGTGAGGTTCCCCCTATGTATCCAAAAATAATTCTAATACAGATATAATCTTAACTCTTACAATGGAAAATGTGTTCCCATATTTGATATTATAGATTATCATAGCTAGAGGAACATGATTCTACCCTATCTCCTCTGAATTTTCTTGAAAGAATGATATGCCGATAAAATGGTATTTACAACCATTACTGAAGGGGTTGTTTTGAATCAATCTCAAATGAGTAATATAGAGAAAGATGGAAAAGCTCAAAATTCCATCTTGATATATTTATTAGAGAAGATTTACACAAAGGTCATGGGTCTCCAAAAAGAAAAAGATACATGAGACAAATTTAAATGTAGTTATGAAAGTAATTTCAAAGTTAATAAATACAAAATCATGTTTATAGAATCCAATTTGAAGATATAAATTTGAATGATGATGATACTATCAATGAATACTTTTTAGGAGTAATTAATATTTTGAGAAATATTTTGGGTTTTAATGAGAAGTTAGAAGATTCCATCATTGTTAAAAATTAATGAAGAATATTCTAAATTATTTTGGTTCAAAAATATTATCTCTATAAGAAAGAGAATATTAGAAAACTGATAAGTTAAACAAATTACTCATGTCTAATGAGGTGAGGAAGGGTCCTATTTTCAAAAATAAAAAAAATATGAAATTTAGTTTGTGGTCATGAGAAAAGAAGAATCGAAGAAGAAGAATATATTGAATCACGTAATTCAGTAGATGAGGAAAGAGAAGATGACTTTAAAAATATTGTCACTCTTCTTTCAAAAGGATTCAAAAAATGTAAGTTGAAGGTAAAAATCAATATATGACCAATGTGAGAGAATAATTATAGCCTTGGAAAATTTTCCTATTATTTTTTAAATAATAAGGTAGAAGAAACTAAATATTATTTGGAAAATTATATGATTTTAAAGTAGAAAAAGGATAATAGGATGAAGAAATTTTCCAATAGTGATAAAAATAATTCAATTTGATAGAAATGTAAATTCGATTCATTACCAAGTAGATATTCATATGATGGGATTAATTTCATGGATAAAGTTAAAAAGGGTTTGATTCATCAACCAATGATGATGATGGTGAATAAATAAATTAACTAGAATTGAGATTTAATAATGAGATAAAAACATTTATTTGGGATATTATAAAGCATGAGAAAGAAAAAAGGATTTATGATGTAAAATAATATTTTTATTGAAAATTAAGAGTTTAATTAAAGAGTAATGACTATTGTTGATGAGACTAAAAATAATTGGTTGATTATCGTTAATCTTGAAAATTTGGTGATTCATATTGAAGAAAAGTTAGCTATAAAAGATGAATTACTATTTAGTAGATATGCCAAATATCTCTTGGTTTAGTATGTGCAGAACATGTTTAGATAAGGATTCAATAAATTAGTTAATGTAAATAGAGAGTCTCATAAAAATTATGATAATAATGATTCAAAATTACATGGTAAATATATAATGACTCTCATTGAGAACATATCTATATTCGGTAATAGTGAAAGTGAATAAAGTAAAATTAAGGAAGTTTGTGTGAAGAAGAATGCGAGAAAATACAACACAAAAAGGAAAGAAGAGATGATAAAAGAGGAAAAATATTCCCATGAAAAAATAAGGCTTACATTATAATACCAAAAACTCAATTTTTTGGATAGATAAAGAACCAAATAGGAATATAAAATTATTAATGATTTTACTAATGATATGGTACGATTAGATATAATTCCAATTCTTTTTGGTACAATATGTCTTTTCCAAGAAAGAGTAAAGAACCATGGGAGAGTTTTAGCGAGCATACGAGTATAATATCTCAGGGGAGACCACTTGTGACTATATACACACACCAAATATATCAACATAAGATAGATTTTAGATTTGGTAATTAGTTTGTGAAAGTTATGGTTTGGAAGGTCACACAGATGAGGTGTGCATTAAAAGATAGTAAGGAGAAGTTCTCTATATTGTGAAAGTGAAGATAATTCAAGAGAAAATTAGTGGAAAGTCATGTAAAAATTTAGAGGAATATTAGCATGCCATGAAATATTCCTTATAGTATGGCCAAATCAAATTTATAAGGACAAGGAAATAGATAATTATTAGAATACACAAGTGAGTACTGAAGCCATTAAATGTTTGTTAGAATCTGTACAAAAGTTTAATGTATTTGATGATTCCTCAATAGGTATTAACATAAAAGTGAAAAAATACATAAGAAGGTTTGGATTGGTTAAGAGGACTATATAACTATTCTAACATCCAAAGAAGAACTTATAAGGAGGATGAAGCGGGTATAAGATAATGCGGTTTCCATAAATTTTGTGGAAAAAAATAGTTGTACACATACAATAATTTCAAGAGAAGAAACTAAGAAAAATAATAATAAGGGTTCTTAATAATGAGATGATTCATAAGATTATTAAATCCATGAAGTCTAGGTAGAAGAAAATTCCAAGCCGATGTGTTTCTTCTAAAGGTAAAAAGGCATATCTTCTTTATTCCCTATTATTCTTGTTTATTTATGGAATAACATAAATGGAATTAAATGAGTGTAATGATTATTTCACATATAGTTAAAAATGATAAATTATATTGCTCACACTTATGGATAGAATGGGTGATGACTCCCTCATGAAGTTCACTTAGGAAAAAATTATCCATGATATAAGGTAAATAAGTGCATTCTTTTAGGGGGAGTAAAATTCAGAAGGAAGATATTATTCAATTGTTTCTAGAAAATATATAATTTTTAGTAATCATTTAAAAATAGAAGTTTAAGGATTGAAAACCACACTTTAAACCCATTATCATAAATATATTAAATTAATTTATTAAAAGGGGTATTTGGTTGATAAAATCTTGAAACTAATGTGGAGTTATATTACTTTTTCATGATATTTTTTATAGTTTGTTGAGATGTATGTAGGTCACATGTTTTTTTAAAGAATATTTTTTAAAACATCCCCTATTTGAGAAATGATACGATTATGAGTTTTATATCACGGGTATGGTTGGACATTGAAAACATGAGAAAAATTGATTGTATCTATGTTGTTTTTCACAATGGGTTAGCTTATATAGACTTATAGTAGAACAATCAAAGGATTTTTTACTAACACAACCATGTGGTATCATGTTTCTCTCAACTGAGAAAGAGTATTAGAGTATAAATTTCTTTAAAGGAAGAAGAAAACATCTGAATACACATACATTATTTATTTTCATTTTTTTTCAACAAGTTGTAGAAGAAATAATTCATTCAATCATACATATTTACATGGAGAGGGTTGGTTATTTCCTAAAAATTAAATGGGTTAAATCATAGTTCCTAATAGAGTATTTTTTTCAATGGTTCAATATGTGTGTAGTGTGGTTATGATGATTTGTGGAGGATTGTTATGGATTCCTGAAAGTTCATTAGATTTCATGCTTGATATAATTTCTATATATGTCCAAAATATGATTGAGAATGTTACATGACCTATGGTAAAGGAATCATGGGGATACAACTTGAGTAAATCAAGTAGATAAGTTCGAGACATAGTTCTATTAAGTACCTATGATGATTATCATGATGATATTAAAAATAATAACAGGAAATTATTAATGGATGAGGGAGAACTGTTTATTTTTTATAAGGAGTGTTGAAGTGGAATAGAGGGATTAGAAGTCAGCTGATGATGATATTATACAATTGGAATGATGTTTTTATTTCTTTTGATTCAATTAAAGTGTTTCAACATGTGCATATAATCCAAATAGACAATTCTGTGGAGTAGCTAAAAATTCCATGTAGTAGATTCTATGAATTAGCTGAAATTCCACGTAGTTGATTTTATGATGTATCCAAAATTCCATTAATGTATGAAATTCTAAATACGTCATAAACACCTAAAATTTTGGAAAATACACATATCCAAATGCTTCTATGTATGAAAATTAAAAAATCAGGTAAGTATTTGGTCTAGAATAAGGGAATCCTATTAAATAACCAAATACTACAACATATGAGAAGTAAACCACATAATGGAATTCTATATTATAGCCAAAGTTTACCATGTAGTTGAATTAAATACATTTTTGGAATTCCAATAGGTACTTTTGAATGATATAAGAAATTATATCCTTATACACTAGATGATATTTTTAGAATCCAATATTTTTGAAAACAAATGGTCCTTGTGAAAGAGATGCATGAGTCCATGCATGTGGAGACCACTAATGATTTTATAGTTGTAATATTTTAGGAGATGAAGCTATGGAAAACTAAATAATACATAGATAATAACTTATGAGAGTGAAAAAAAATCAGGTTTTTGAAATAGTATGATTTGAGGATTTTTGGAAGATATATATTTTTATCTTGTAAAATAATTAAGACCGAGTCTTCAGGTGGTTTATAAGTATATTTGAAAGATAAAAAAACAAGGAATAAATCATCAAATCCATTAAAGGATTTAAATGAAAGAATATCATTCATGCTTAAGAATGGAGAGTTTCCAAATGTGAATAGAAACCAAATATTCATGTAATATATTTATGTGAGTATGAATATATGAATGATGTAAATGAATAATGTGTGGGGTGAGAAAGAATCGATAACTATCATAAAAAGTGTGAATTTATTTATAATGTAATGATACATCCAATATTAAGGAGAGAAAAAGGTGAGCTAAATATAGAAGTCCCAGAAGGAAACTGACCTTATTATTTAAATAAATTTAATATAAATCTATTTACAAAAAAATTGTAAGAATTTTAAAGAGAAATAGACTTTTTCGAAAACACTTTTGAAGACATTAAAGGTGTTAATGAGAAATCCTAATCATACAATCTCATAGAAAAGGATCATCTGAAGAACATATAGATATATCCTCTACGAGATCATCATGAAGAAGGGAATCCTATGAAAGGGGTGTCCATCCAGTTATAGAAGAGGTTCATGGATGGGACCTATAACCATTAGAGGTGAAGAAGAATGGATGGGGTTTCTAAATGGCCTAGGTAGAAGATATGGTTGTTTGGGTGTAGAAAGAGTTATAATTGGATTAATGTAAAATAAGTCATTTAACTAGTTTCTTCTTAAACAACTAATATTATTAGTAATATTATATAGGATAATCCTTGTTGGGGAGTCAAATAAATTATCAAAAGAGTTTTATTTTATGAAAAAACTTGTAAATATTATGTTATGATATCTATAAAATTTCTATTTCACATGTGGTGAGGCTATTAGTTATAATTTAGTGCATTGAGAACTCTAACAAGTTCATGTGGTTTAAATCTAGAGGATAAGAATTCAAAAAATAGACAACACGTTCACCCATCCCTAGTCATTGGTACCTATATAGATCTCTGGGAACCATAATTTGTATCAGATCCATGTTAAATATAAATGTTGAAGAAGAATTATGATCCTTTGAGAATATCAACCTAGTCAATAGTTGTGGTCTTTCTATATTAAATACGAATAATTATCACTACTATAGGAATATAATGATACCCTATCTCTAATCACTTTTATTGGAAGTAGGAGATTCTGCTGTAGTTGGAATGCACCCATTATTGTATGAGTTTTTTTGTCTCAATAAGAAAAGAGAAATATGGAACCAGATTGAGAAACTCTAAATTCTATCATGATTTATCGACTAGAGAAGGTTTATATAAATATCATGGGTTTCTATATATCTAAGAAGATATTATAAAAGTTAAAAAGTAGTTTTGATGGAAATGAAAAAGTTAATTAAGAAAAAAATAATGTGTGGAGGAACCAATTTGAAGATATAATGATAGATGATGTTGGGATCATATATAAACACTTTACGTTCGAAAAAGTGATTATAAGAAATATTCAGGGTTTTTGTGAGAATCTATAAGATTCTATCATAGTTAAAAAATTTATGATTAAATTTATAGATCATTTTGATTCCAAAATATCAGTCCTAGAAGAAAGATAATATATTAAAATTGATGAGTGACACAATTTACTCATAGATTATAAGAAGAATAAGGCTTAAATGTTTAATAAAAAGATGAAAGTTGAAATAGACTTTGAATTCATGAGAAATGGAAGAATAAAATAAAAATATGTTTTTGAATCATGTGATTCATAATATGGGGAAAGAGAAGATGAATTGAACAATATTTCTTCTCTTCTTTCAAAAAGATTTATAAAAGGAAAGTAGAAGGGAAAAATAAAATATCACTAAAGTGTTAGAATTGTGATAGCCTCAGACACATTTACTATGCTTTTCTAATTAATAATGTGGTAGAAATTGAATATTATGAGGAAAATTAGATGTTTTCAAAATAGAAAAAGGATATGATAAAGAACAATCATTCCATCAGCAATAAAATAATTTAAATAGGAATGCATGAAAAAACTGAATTATTATCAACTAACTATTTAGGTTATGAGATTATTTTATTTTCTATCATTAAAAAAGGTTTTGATTCATAAAGAAACAATGATAATAGAGATGAAATAATTGAACTGAAATTACTATTAAATAATTACTTGGATGTATGTACTGAGAAGATTAAAGAGCTCACAAAAGAAGAGACTATTTTGGAAAATAAAAAATAAAACATTTTTGACTAAAAAAGGAAGAGTTTAATCAAAGACAAACTGTTTTTATTGATGATAATATGGGGAATACAATGTATATTCTATTCTTGAAAATATGGTGAGTGATCTTGATGGTAAATTAACAGGAATGGTGGAAGCATTTTTTGAGAGACTATCCATATACAACACTATTCAACATATCTTAACAGTAAAAGATAACGATTCAAAAAAAATTTAGAGTACAAGGATTGTCCCCTAAAATTTTTGAGAATAAAGATAAAAAAGAATAATTTAAATCTACACTCACTTCGATTAAATACCCAACTGTTTTTGATCTAATAGTACAATTGAAAAAAATAATATTAAAGAAGTTTGGATCAAGAAAAATGGGAGGAAATATCCTACAAAAAAGGAAAAAATATACGATCTAAAAGGATGTATTCCCTCAATAAAAAATAAATTTTACACTGTAATAGAATAATTGTAACATAAATATGGATAGATCTAGAACTGATATTGAAGAGAAAAGTTTCTAGGGTTTTATTGGTGTTGTGTTAGGCATAAATAAAAATACTATTATTCCAAGATAAATATGTATTTTATTGGAAATAGGTAATTACCAAGGGAGAGTTATAATGATAAAGTCAAAGAGGAGGAAACATGTTAATAGAAAAAATCCAAAGTTTTCTACACAAGATTTCATATAGTGGATTATGTATATGAAAAATGTAGTTTGGATGTTCATAAAGCTATGATATACATGTCAAGGCTAGAAGGAGAAGTTCTCTATTCCTTTAAAGGGAAGAGTATTCATGAGAAAAGTAATAGTAAGTCACGTATAAATTATGATGAATTTTATCTTGTTAAGAATGTGTTACTTATAGTTTGGACAAATCAAATGAAGAAGGAAGAGGAAATGGATGATGATAAGAAATTACAAGTGAGTATTTAAGCTACAAGAAAAAAGGTGGTAATCGATGAAAAAAATGAAGTATATGAAAATTAATCAATTTGTGGTGACATGAAATTTCAAAAGAATATATGTGAAATGTCATGACCCGTCCCTCGAGGCCTGTGTCGTGACTTCCCCAAGCCCGCCTTCCATAGGCAAGGGGCTGGCTACAAGAACCGAAAGGTGCATTCCCTAAAACCGGGAAGGCATTGCCTTTATATCTTGTAAAAACACACAACAAAGCACACATCCAGATAAAATCACCAGAAACATGTATAGTAGAAAGAGTTTGTACAGTAAGAAAAAGGGGCTAGAATACAAGCCCAACTGGAAAGAACAAGAAAAATGAAAAGTACAAGTAAACTGAAACAACTCTTGTGAACTCTCGCCAATGATCCTACCTGAAGGGTAGGTATAGCTCTCGAGCAGCCATATCTGCAGTACACATCGTCTAATGTCCACCTCCGAGCTACCTCCCGTCCTGGTACCGTCGTCCTCAATCAGCACTGTCCATCATCTTCACCAGACACAACAAGGTGCGGGTGTAGCCCGTGCAAGGGTGAGTGTAACGATACTCATTAGGGCCCCTGAGACCCTCAAAGGTCTAACAAAAACCCACAAAGGGTAAACCATAAGCATGAAAACATATAAAAACCCTATTTATGTATATGGACATACATATAACTAAGTAATCAGGTATAACAATCCCATTCATGAGGAAACAAAAGACCCAACTCATTAGCCCAAATCTCATCTGTTCCATGAAGGAAAGGATACAGTGAATGTAACACCACAAAGGTAAGAACCAGAAAGGTAACACCACACTGCGGAAAACCAAAAATGTATCGCCATGAAGATAAGTACCACAAAGGTACACCAAACAGTAGATTACCACAAAGGTAAAGACTTAGCTCACACTAGATATAACTTTGGTATGGTAGTAAAGATGATTATATATAACTAATGAATCATCTTACTCTATTAAGAGGCCGACCCACATAGGATCCTAAATCATCAGACCCATGTAGTATCCTAAATCATCAGACCCACATAGGATCCTAAATCAACAGACCCACGTAGGATCATAATACAGAAGACCCACATAGGATCCTAGAGTAGTCCCACGTGGATTCCTAGATCAGATCTAGGTGAGACTCTCGAACACAGACCCATGTAGGATCCCAAAGCATAGACCCAGTTAGTACCCCTATCCGATGTTACAACCAGCTACACGGTTCCCGCACTAAGATCTCTTGATTCCAAGAGGGTCTGATCATCAAGCCATAGGTAGATACCCTAATGGCTACGAAGTCCCATGAAGAAGTATCCCAAAGGACCGCCACATAAAAAGGGTCTCAACGCAACAGAAAGTGCATCAATCGGACCCCCGGTCTGTAAGTTATTGTCCTTTTAGTCTCAAGGTCCAGGTTAGATTCGTGTTCGATCGAAATTCGACATACCCCAAATTTATCCAAAAGTGAGGTGGGGAATATTAGAATGACTTTCTCGATCCAAGGGTTCTAGCGCCGCAGACAGTTCGTTAAGTGAAATCCCGTAGCTCATGTTATGGATGAAAAAGTGAAAAGGGGTCAAAGTTGGTCCGGGTCCGGTCTGACCTAGTCCGACCCAACCTAGACTGACCCAACCCAGTTCAGGTCGACTCAACCACTGCATCCGGATAGGCCCACTTGGTCCGGTTTGTCCAGGCATGGCGGCGCGGCGTGGCCCTCTGGGCGGACCGCTGGTCCACAGCTGGTCGGGTGCTTATCCCTCCTCCACGCGGCACAATCATGCGCAATTCCATCACTGGCAGCTGGCAGCGAGGCGACTCCCCCTCCATCGCCCCTGCGGCCTCACACCGCGGATCCTGCACGCCGGGCTGCACAGACGCGCGCCGCGACCCCCATCACACGACCGACCATGCGCCAGCCGCCGCCCTCGCTCCGCCGCGGCCAACAGGCTGTTGCCCTTCTCCGGTGGTACGGTCACGCTGCCGCCATCATCACGGCCGTATGGGGTGTCGGCCGCTACTCCTGAGTTCCACCGGTGTTGGTCACTAGCAAGGTTGTCGGCAACATTCTTCGAGTCACTGGGTGTGCCCCAGTGGCCCATTCTTCATTCCGAAAATTTTGGCACTCACCTCAGGATGTCTCCATCGATTCAAAACCATCAAAATTCACCAAGGTTATGGAGAGGTTAGGCTGTGTTCGTTTGACCCACACCCTCTGCATTAGAACAGTAGCAAATAGCTTATTTATTCATGAATCATGAAGAAAGTAAAGAACATGTTATGGGTATTCAAAAACAACAAACCCTACCTTGTCATTCCTTGGAGGAGTCTATAGGTAGAAGATGAAGTTGTTGAAGAACGTCGGTGTTTACTGCTACATCAAAGCACTTCCAATCCGGGCTCAGGTCGGTTCCACTCTCTTCATTGGAGAGGACATTCTTCGTTGGAGAGGTCGTTCTTCATTGAGAATGAGTTTCTTTAAAGTTCTCTCTAAGCCTCCCTTTGCCAATGCTTCACCAATTCTACCAAAAATGAGAAGCCAACTTATTAAATTATGTCTTATTAATTTAATTATAACTGGCCATTAATTAAGTTGATGTAGGCATAATTAATTAATGGAAGGTGGCATAATTAATTAAGAGAGAACCAAGAGTCACCTCCCTAATTAAAGAGGGAGTTCAAGGGTCAGGTGGTCACCACCATTAATTTCAAATTGGGGGGTTTTCAAAATAAAATAAAAGTTTTTCATTATTTTATTTTTATGTTTTTAACTCTCCCACAAAAAACACAAAAACTTACTTTCACCCTCAACCAACTACGGTTGAGGTGAAGGTCCCCTTAAGCGAATATCGGCACTGCGAGTTCAACAGTGTCCTCAGATTTCAATTCCGAGCACAGGTTCAAAAGTTTTAAAAACCCACTCACACGTTTACTGAACGTACTAAAAAAATGTTTAGAAATTCATTCCGGGCACACCGGGCCTTGGAATCACGCTCCTTCAATTTTCATAGGACTCGTAATATTCCATATAATTAAAAAAAATTGCATGGAATTTTTTGGGACTTTACAAGAAAGATGTGATAATGTAGGGAATTGTTTAAAAGAGTATATGATTTTCCTACCAACCCAAGTAGAAATTATAAGGAGGGTAAAGAAGGTACATCATAATGTGGTTTCATTAACATATGAGGTGAATAAAATTGTTATACTCATATGATCTCTTCAAGATAAGAAACAAATAAAAAACCAATCTAATATATTAACAAGGAGAAGAGTGGTAATATTTATGGATCTAAGAAGTCCAGGTTGAGAAGAAATTTTCAACTTGAGTGTTTTTTCTATTGGAACAAAAAAGGACACTCCTTATTCCCAATTATTCTTTTTTTATTTATGTAATAAAATGAAAGGAATTAATGGAGTGTAATGAGTGTTGAACATATTACACAGTAATGGATAAATTTGTGTGTGTCCACCTCTCTGAATAGTAAGGGTATTGAGTTATTTCATGAATGTATTTTGAATGAAATTATCTATGAAATAATTGAAATATGTGCATCTATTTAGGTGGTGAAAAAATGAGAATGAAGATTCTATTATTTTTTTGTTAGAAAATTTATTATTTCTGGATATCTTTCAAAACCTGAAGGTTGATGTATGAAAATAATACTTAAAACCCTTGATCATGACTATATTAAATATATATTTTAAAGGGGATTATTAGTTGATAAAATCATGAGAAACATCTGGGGCTACGTAACTTGTAAATTAATTGTTTTGATAGATTATTGATATGTATGCAGGTTACACATTTATGTTAGATGAATATTTTTGGATACAACCCCTATTTGAGAAATAAGAAGATTCTGAGCATGATGTCAAATTCATTCTAGTGTATTAAAACATGGGAAACCTTGATTGTATCTCTCACAATTTCTAAACCATTATCACCCATGTAGACATAGAGTAGAATAATCAAAGGATATTTTATAAGACAACCTTCTGGTATCATCCTTATCTCAATTTAAAAAGAGAAGAAGAGTATCAATGACTTAAGGAAAGAAGATGACATGATAATAACAATACATTTTTCCTTTTTATCACCTTTTTAATAATGGGGAGAAATATAAATTTCTTCAAAATCACATATTAACTTTTAGGAGTTATAGTAGTTCTATAAAATTAAAAGGGGAATATTTAAGTGTGGAAGTGAGTATTGAATTTGTTTTCAGTGGGTCAGTATGTGTTTAGTGTGGTGGTGATGATGTTTGAAGGATTACTAAGTATTTCTGAAAATGAATTGGATTTTATCATTGATATAGTACACATTCATGTCAATAACGTGATTGTGACACTTACAATATCTATGGTAATGGAATCATGATGATACAATTTGAAGAATTCTAGTGGAGAACTTCAAGACATAGTGAAATTAATTACTTGTGATGATTGTTGTGTTGATATTAAAAATATTAAAAAGAGTTTTTTGTTTATGGAGCATCATATAATACATTTTTAAGAAGTTTTTATGTGGTTGAGAATGCATGAAAGATTGTTGTAGATGAGATGATAATGTTTAAGTGAAGTTTGGAATTCTATAGAATCATGTAAATTAATTTTAGTATGTATACAGATTCCATATATCTGATTCTATGATGTATATGAAAATCCACATAGTTTGATTCTATGGCATATCTAAAATCACCAATATCTAATTTTTTTATGTTTCTAAAATTCCATTGATGTAGGAAAATATAACTATATAATAAAATACTATGATGCTTGAAAACAGTCATAGAAAATTGATACTATATATTTAAATTCAAAAATCACATAGAAATTTGGTCCAACGTAAGTGAATACTTTGATATAGCTATATACTACCTCATTACTGAAGTGAAAAATACAATGGAATGCTGTAACCAAGATAAAGTGAACCACATGGGTGAATTTAGGCCGAATATGGAATTCACATAGGCATTTGAGAACAATGTAAGGGATTATATCCATACATAATGGGTAACATTTTAATAAACCATTATTATAGAAATGGATTGTCCACATGGTAGATATTCATATTTCCATGCATGTGGACATCTCATATGATTTTTAGAAGTGATATTTAAGTAGAATAAGAAGTTTGAAATCAAATACTATTTAGAGAATAACATATGAGAGAGAATGTTCGTCAAGTATTTAAATTTATGAAATTTTTATTGTTTTAATGGATGATAATATTTATATATACTATAAAATAATGATGACTTAGTATTCCAGAGTTTTAAAATAAGTCTTGAATAAGAATCCAAATGATGAATAAATCCAGAGATATATTGAATGTTTTAAATAAAATAAGATCATACCCACCAAATATTGGGGAGTTTCCAAATAATATAGGGAACACAAAATTATCATAATATATTTATGCAATTGTAAAAGTATGCAGGATGAAAAATAGGAAGGTTTAAAGAGATAAATAATTGAAAAAATGGATACATGGTGTGAAGAGACTTCCGAGAGATTGATACATCCACTATTGTAGATAGAAGGAGGTGGGGAAAATCCCTGAGTCCTTGATGATTAAAGACCTATGTATTTGAAGAATATGAGGAGAATCTAGTTCACACTAGAACTGGAAGTAGTTAAAAGGCTAACCTGCTTATTCCAAAAATATGTTTGAGATATTAAAGTTGTAAATGAGCTAGTATGACCCAACATTCCCTTGGAGGTATGCCATCTAAATAAGAAATAAATCTTTATACTACTAGATTTTTAGGAAGAATAGAATCTTGTAACTTTTGTTTTTAACTTGTTGCAGGAGAGGCTTGTTGTTGGGTTATCTAACTAGTCTACAAGAAGAATAATTTTTGAGGTTTCTGACTAAATGAGGTTGAAGAGTTTCTATTTGGGGAGTAGAATAGGAGCTAACTAGATGAAAAACTACATTAGTAACTAATATTACTACATAAACTACTTTAATTGATAATAAGATTATAATATAGAATCTATTTTGGGTTAACAAAGCAACATGCAAAGGATTAGGATTTTATATCAAACCATTTAAATACTTGGTGTTAGTCTATCTCTAAATTATATTTCATAAGAGGTAAGGATATGTGATACTATTGAGTATCTCTATATGTCTAAAAATTATAGATGTCGAAATCTAGAGGAAAAATCTCATAATAAGAGAAGACCACATATTCACCCATCCCATCCTAGTGGTACTTAATCTATCCTTTGTGAACTAGAATTTTTATTAAAAGAATGTTCCATTTAAGTATCCAAGAAGAATTATGAGACTTAGAGAATATTAACTCAGTCAACTAATGAGGTCTTCCAATATTGAATTAGAATAATTATCACATTTCGGGGAAAAATATTCTACCCTATCTAGTATTAATTGGTTTGGAAGTGAGAGATGTTGGTATAGTGTGATTTACACCCATTTCTAAATGGGATTTTCTAGCTCAAATTGATAGAAGAAAAATAGGTAATAATGGGAAAGCTCAAAATTCAATCTTGATTTATTTATCTATGAAGGATTACAAAAAATACCATGGGATTCCATACATTTAAGGAGATATGGTATAAATTGAGAAGCAACTATAACGGTTAATTTCAAAGTTAAGGAATACAAAAATCAATTTGAGATAAACCACTGTGAATACATAAAGATCTATTATGATGAGACTATTTATGTAATCTTTTTAGTAGTAAATTTTATTGTGGGAAACATTTGGGTTTTTGGAGATAAGTAATAAGATTCTATCATTGGTAAAAAATAGATGAGGAATTTTCTTGATTGGTTTAATTAACAAAAAATCATCACTGGAAGAAAGAGAATATCTAATAATTGATGAGTTACATAGTATACTCATTAATTTTGAGAAAATAAGTCTTTATATTTCAAGAAGAAAGAAAAATTGGAAATATCCATTATGTAAATGAGAAAAGGAATAATCAAAGAAGAAGTAGTTGTTAAATCAAGTGATTTATAGGATGAGTAAAGATAATATGAATTCAGCAAGATTGTTTCTATTATTTTAAATATATTATGGAAAAGAAAGTTGAAGGGAAAAAAGATCACAAAATTAATAGAATAATGTTAGTCTTAGAATTTATTATTATGATTTTTCAAATATGCTGGTGGAAGAAACTATATTTGATGAGGAAAGTGAGAATATTTGAAAATAAAAAAATAGAAAATATGGTGGAGAAAATTCCAACAATAATTGAATGAATTTATTGAGAAATCATTGGAAAATATATAATTTATCAAGTATTTATTTAGATGATTTGGTTAATTTATTTTCTAATTTTCAAAAAGGATTTGATTCATCAAGGAATGATGACGAAGGTGAAAAAACAACCAGTTTGGTATAGAAATTGATGAGTGATTTGGAATCTAGAATTGAGAAGATTACGAATATTAGGAAAGAAAATAATGTGCTAATAAAGTAAAACCTTTATACTGAAAAGGATGAGTTTAATCAAAGATAAACCTCCCCCACTGATGAAAAATAGAGAATAAGATAAAGATATATGACATTAGAAATGTTGTGAGTAATCTTGAAGAATCTTTTTCTAGAAAGGAGGAATTACTATTTGAGAGATATAAAATATGTATGACTATTTAGTATGATATAAACAATTAATTAGAGGGATTAATCAAATCAATCTACATCAATGGAGAGTCTTCTCAAAATTGCGAGAAGAAATATTTAGAAGAAATATGTAAATATGAACCTACCTATATTAAAATAATATATGTTTTCTCTAATAATATAGGTGAAGGAATTAAAACAAGGGAGTTTTTTATCATTATTAAAGAGTAGAAATATCCAACATAAAAATAAGGGATATTTTAGCTAAGAAGATATCTTCACAGAAGAAAAAATAAGGCACAAATTTTAAAAAAATAGCAAAAAGACATATTTGGATAGATCTAGAACAAATATAGATGATAAAAGGTTCAAGTATTTTACTAGTGTTTTGTTATGTATGAATATACAGTCTATTACTGATAGTTTAATATTCTGTTTCCAAGAAATTGGAAAGAATAAATGAGGACTTCTGTGATAATATTAGAAGAAAATATTAGAGGAGGCAACATGTGACAACATATTTACTGAATATATCTAAAAATTTTATTTCAGATTATAGAATAAGTATGTGGAATATGTTTTTTGGTAGGTCACAATGCTGAGGTATGCATAATAAATATAGAAGGAGAAGTTTCGTACACTGTGAAAGGGAATATACTTCAAGAAAAAAATAGTTTTAATTCATGTAAAAATTCATATAAAGATGAGAATTTCCTGAAATTGTTCTTGATAGTAGTGTTTTATAAAATATATAAGATCAATAAAAGAGATAATTAAATGAAATCACTGGAAAGTAATGAATCCAAATGAAATCATGTGGTAATGGGAGACAAGGTTGAAGTATTTTCAGAGTCTTAAATAGGTGAAAATATAAAAAATCATAATAATATGTGTGAAATATGTGAGGAAGTTGGACATGGTTTAATGGATTATATGAATATCCTACCATAACAATAAGAAAGAATAATTAAGGTGAATAATTAAATTGAATTTATATAGTGTAAAATTATTTTTTAAATATTAAATTAGATTTATTATTTTATAAAGAAATATCTGATGTCTAAAAACATATTTTTAGCATTTAAGAACTATTTTTTATGATTAAATCCTTTTTTTCATGGTCAAAATGAAAAAAATATGTAAGTTTGTTGCTTAAATTTATAAATGAAAATCCATTAGAAAACTTCCATAAAAAAAGGTAAAAACATGTATAAGTCATTTTAAATGTTTTTTTTTCACAAAATAGATTTCAAAGATCTGTATTAAATAATTATTAAAAAAATATCCAAGATTTTCTATGAACACAAACTTATAATCCCATTTCTATTCACTCATATTCTCTTGAATATTATTTCATATTGATATAACTGAAATATCCTTATAAGACGCTCTATTTTTTATAATGATTATTTTCTAATGTCAGAATGTGAAAAATATGATAAGTGATTATACCTATCCATTCCTCTTAATTTTATTATTATTTATAAGTCCATTATTAAATCACATACATATTAATTTTTCCAATACCCATAATAGAATTATTATATTGAGGGTATATACATCATATTTTTCCGTTAAATATTTTTTATTTTCATTCATAGGAACCTAGAAATAAAAAAAATATCTATCGTTATATTAAAAATATTTTATATAATTATTTTTAAACACATAATCTTATAATGAACTTATTTCATTATGGATATAAATTTTTTTGTAGAGGGGCATTTTCCTAAAATAATAATATATATTTTTATCCCTTTTTTAGACACAGGTGGATTATTATTTGTATTGATACAAGTGAAAATAATATTGATATAAAAAATCCTTAGTGTTAATTCTTGAAATATCATATATCTGTAATGATAATGAGATATCTGGGTTATATAATTTAAAATTTTAAAATATATTTATCCATCAATGAATCATTATTCCATTTATGAAAAAATCATTATAAACAAAAACATTTATGAATAATTTAGAAACAATACCATTCCATGTGATTATCATTCTTTAAAATTTCTTTTATTATAAACACCTTATTTATTAGTGAATAATACCCTTCATATAACATCACTACATTGATTGAGGGTTTTATAAGTTTACACCAACATATTTCACCCAATGTTTAACCATGATGAATGACTGTATATTATATTTTTTTACGGTATTAACTCTTGTGAGTATTTATTTCCAAGTATTTCATTGAGAACAGAGAAAAAATTATGTTACAATTAAGAAAAAATATATATGTCACCTAATGAACTGGGTTTGAAAAATTTTACCTCCAAATATGTTATGCATAGAGAAAAATTATGGTATAATAAAATTAATAGTTATCTATGTCATAAGAACCTATTATGATATCATGAATCCGTTAGTAACTTTAGAACATGTAGTATTTGACCATATATTTTGTTGAACCCATATAGTTTAAAAAATATTATGAAATGATGATTAAATAATTTTTATGGTTGAATTATTATAATTATTATCATTATTATGACTATAATTATTTCTAATAATTTCCCAATTAAATTTTTAATATGAGTCTTGATAATAAAGCAGTCATGGGTTCAATACTAACCCCTTTCTTGTTTCCTCAAGTTTAGTTTGAAGGGTGTGGGGTGTTGGACTAGAGGGAAGAAAAATTAGAGATTAATGTTGTTAAAATTAAAATAAATATCCTTTACATGAATTGGTGTCAATAGAAAATATTGGTTAGAAATTTTTGAATTTGGTTGATACAAGGTCAAGTTTTAATGAAGGCAATCATATGGATTTGTGTGACATGGGAAGGTGAAATTCTTGTATGAGTGAACACATTTTATTGATGAAAGAACAATGTGGCATGATATATTCCTAAAATAATGCATGTGATATATAATTCATGCATGATGTTTACAAGGATAGACTTAAATACCACCTGGTAAAAAAGTGAAAATAAGGAATATTTGTATAAAAATTAAAAGAGTAACATAGATATAAAAAATAGACATGATGTTTTAAATGTAAAGTTTACCTGGACAAAAAAATAATTGGCTTTACATAGAACATGGGATAGATCTTAGGGGGAGGAGTGTGGCCTTGTCCAAGTGGACCCCTTATGGGTGTGTTGTATTTGTTTACTTTTTTAATCCTATAATAATGGTTGGAATTATTATTATAATTATTATAATTATAATTATTATTGTTTTTGTTTTTTTCATCCCGATAGGAGCTTGAAGTCACAATGGGGGGGGGGGATGGGGGTCAATCAGAGTGAACCAATTTTATATAATTTGTTTCTATTTTAATCACTCCTTTTAATATTCTAACCTCCACACCTATTAGAGAGAATATGTTTTCCTATAAATTCCCAACACACCACACCATGTATAAAGTAATAAATAAAAAATAATAATATAACATGATATTTTTAAAAGGTCCTCCCTAATATGGGTTACTAAAACCTTTTTATGTTTAGGTTGATTCCGAGACATAGATATTAAATAATATTATCAAGTAAATATAGGTAGGGAAGGTGTTATCCTTAAACCCAATTCTATCTCATGAAAAGCCTATTGAGTATCCTAATAAGTTTTTATACTAACCCCTATAACTTTTAAAGGGTCATATCAACTCACTAATGAAAAATATCTTCAATAAACTCTTAGATTTAAATGTATAAAATGATTATACCTTCTCCCTCAATTAGAGCATTTGAAAATAAACAGTTAATATGCTAAAGTGGAATGCACATAAATATCTTCTTCTCAACTAAATGTTATTCCTCTTCATCAAGATATTTGACACATAGAATATATATATATATATATATATGAAGCAACATTTTTTGGATTTTCTTAACTCAATTCTTCCTTATTAATTATGTTATATGATATGAGGACATTATAGGGAAGGTCTTCCTCCAGATTTTTTTACTACTCTTTTCCTCTGATGATAATAGGTTATAAAGTAGTAGTACCTCATCAATACACTATGTATTTTCTTCTTTATCCTTGACTCATAGGATCCACTCTCTAAATATTATTATCTTCTATCTCACACAATTTATTTAGTACACAATTTCATTAGATTTATTGATGTATCAGTTTACTTATATCTTTTACTCATGTATCTATTTTTCTTTCTCTTTTCCCTATTTTTAAACTCATACCCTCAATAGAACACATAATAATATTTTATATTTTAAAAATTTAAATTCAATGATATTCCACACGACAATCTTCCCCATATTCTGAATAAAATCATGATGAAATATCCCCCATGATCCATGGATTCTTTAATTCTTAATATCTCCCCATGATAATGGAATATTTTTTTTAATGGATTGTCTTAATGTATTTTTTACAGATACTCGAGATCCAATTTTACACATGTTAAATTATTTCTCCCAATAATACCTCCCATTTTTATCTCTACATTGGGTTAGAGATATTCTTAATTAAATTAAATTTAATTAGTGGTCTTTATCTTCTTTTATTCATCTTACAAAAAATCATCATTATCATTATGAACCCATATGAAAATATATGCGGTGCATCTTTCTTCTCATTATATTACCATATTCCTCAATTTCCACCTCCATTAATTTCATTTAAAATTATGGCAATTCAATGAATCGTGATATAAAATCTTGAATATCACCATAACTTCATATGTCTTCATCTTCTAGAATTACTATAATTTTCAAATTAAAAAACCTTACATAAGAGAAATAATATAATATATATCAATTCATTGAGTCTAATATTATCTTCAATATGATCTAGAACATCTTCCATGTTCTTTATAAAATATTACATAAGTTGTAAGAAACCTTTCATAATAGCCTAAAGATCTTACATACCACACCACTTATGAAATATTGTAAAATGTTTCAATAAAATATGTTATATTTCATCATCAAAATGTTATGTATCATCTATATTATGTATCACTCAATAATTATTCCACATTCTCTAAATTTTGATACATAATAACGTATGATATTTTCTTTTCCATATTTCAACATGAATTCTAACAAATATCTTCTATATACACTAGGAGACCTTTTGTGTTACTAATAAAACTTTTTATATCTTTTGAAGGATTTTTCACATCAAATTTAGACTCATAGATTTCTTTATACACCATCAATATAATTTTAAATATATTAGTAATCTCTGGCACTTTACCAATATTATTTTGTAATAAAATCATATCAGTGATTTTGAAAATTATTCACCCCCAATTTAGAAATTCATTACTTTTAGATGTACTCTTAGGGCCTCTTTAAATTTTTTAGAGAATATCAATCCACCCCAAATCATCTCAAAACAACATAAAAAACGTTATGAATTTATCAAAACTTCTAAAAAACATTTCAGTGAATTAACTAAATCACTATAAAGTAGGTAATGCTATTCTTTGGGTATTTGAATGAAACTGCACTGCCTCATTAATTAAACATTAAAACATCTCAAGTTTTCTCAAATTCATAGTGATTTAATAATTTAAAATAAATAAAACAACTATAATAGCTTTTATCAACTATTTATTTATCAATAAATATCATCATCCAAGATTTCCTAACTATATATTAATGGGAATGCCTCTTTATTCAATAGAAAAGATAAGGATGACCCCTGAAGCCCGCCTCCAATAATCTATAATTTGGAATCCAACACCAAAGATATAAAATAGAAATATTAGTTGAGTTAATCTCATAAATAATAAGAACATGTAAATAAAACATTAAAAAATCCATAATATTAAATAAAACTCAATATCCAATTACAAATGTAATGTCATATAGATACAAGGACTCCAAAATGATATTCTAGAAGAATGACCAATGAAATAATCCCGAAAAGTATCTCTAATCCTCAAGTTAGTAATGTCCAACTTGATCCCCAAGTTATTCAATTAGAAATATAAAAATATTTATTTTCATATGATCATGAGCATACATTTATAATCACTGGGATCCTACTCAATAACCCTAATAAAACATAAAAGAAGTATACTAGCCTTTATGACTTGAAAATAGAACCAATACAAACCTACAATAGGTCATATATTACCCAATATTACCATGACTGATTCAACCAATATATCATCTAATTTAATAACATAGTAAGAAAAAAATATATCCAGATGGTACCCTATAACCACTTCTTAACTTTTTTATCACTCTCACCCCCAATATAAAATTTCTTGTGCTTTAATCCCTTATATATCCATATATGGGTACATCCACATACTATAATCACATTATCATTATCATATATAACCTCGATATATGATATCCCATCAATATATCATATTCAATTATAATATGTTATCATGAACACAAAATACATCAAAAACATCCCATCATCTAACCCGGTTTGACCCTCACCGTGTATCATCATATCATGACCACATATTTATATAATAGTTGGGTATTATGATTATGAACGTCATCAATTTTTCTCCCATTCTTACCATGCATGACCCCCACAATATTACCATATCACTTTATGTTACATACTATAACATTGAGACATCAAAACCCATATAAATATACCTAATTTGAGCGACAAAATCATAAACTAAATTTGAAGGGAGAGCCGAGAGGAAGGAGTAGTCTTCCATACACTCTCTCACTAATTTCGATGTTAGGGAAAGCACCTATAACACAAAAATTTAGGCATCATTATGTTTTTTCAACTCAAGTGGGGTGTATAAAAATGAATAGGGAAATAAAACACACACATATACATATAATCTAAATAGTCAAATCCCATCCCAAATGTTCAAATCAAACAACAAAACTAATGGATATCAAAATTATGATACCGCCACTATGAAACACTAATGAACACTACCATACCTACTAAAAAACAATCCCCAACTATTCACATAAATAACCATATTAACATTCATATTTCACTATTTTAAAATATCATTATCCTTTTCCTATCTGACCATTTTACCAGCCACATTACGTTCATTATTCCATTCAATTATCCCTATTTAATGTGAATCGTTTAGTATCCATCACTGATGATTTTCTCATCCAACAACCATTCATTTGAACAAATAATTAATATCCCATTTTTTATTTAATTAGAACTAAAATCCTAATACATTTTTCATTATTAAAATCCATATTTATACAAATTGAAAACTAAAACATAATACCACAATAAAAATACCTCCTCATTAACCAATCCAAAACCCAATCCCAACAATCACCACATCTTTTCAAATTGAAAACCACAACACACTTTAACCTATTTTCACATTAGTAACATGATACCATCTACCAAACCATTATTTCATTTCAAATCATAATTCCATGTTCGAATATGTTTTTCAAAAATTCCATATTTCCACATAACTAATATATTAACATATTTCTGTGATTTAACCAGTCATCAATTCAAAAATAATATCAATAATGTCATCCAATGTCCCCATATAAGAGCACCTCAATCAAACTCACACATAACAAAAAAAAAACAAACAGAAAAATAATGATCCATATGAAACCAAAAAACAAGTCATAGTAAATAATCACCCATTAAACATACAACTTCATAAGAATTGATCATGGATAAAATAAAAATCAATACAAAAAATTCATATTTCCAAAAAATATATTGTCACCATATTTAAATAATTAACATTTTATAGAGGCTATTCTATCAATTTAATTATAATAAAATACACATTTCATAGAATAATACATATACTAATTAATAGTTTCAAACTACCGACATTCACAAGTGACATCATAGAATCATATAAAACATAGTATAATAACCCCTCCCCTTAAATTTCTATTAGTAATTTTCATTATATTTATTAGGTTTTTTCTTATAATTCACCAAAAGAAAAAAAATCCTGGTAATTCCAATATTTTACCTAAATAAATTGGAGAAGTCTCAAATACCATACCTCCACACGATCTTTAATAATCACTACACAAGAACAAGGAAGGATTGAATAATCTTATCACTAAATGCACAGAATGAAAACCCTAAAAAACTGACAACACATCACGATCCATCAAATCCACAACCCATGTCCAAAAATAACCTACCTAACCACTAATAAAATCTATCCAAGATAATGGACTTGGAGAGAACCCAAGAGAGGGGGAGTAAAAGTCACCCCAGATGTAAGATTATTAATCCCACAAAAATAAGAATCAAATGCCACTAAATATCGACCAAAAATCTCTTAGGGTGCACCTATGACCACATAGGGTTCAATAAGAAATAATGCAATCTAAAATATTTTGTGTGGGATTATAATTTTATAATAAAAATTGAATTTTAAGGCCTCACAACATGACAGGTCATGGTCATGTAGTTGTTTGGTTATATTGAATGAATATATACAATGAAAATAGCTATCTACTCCACCTTCCTCTATTTTAATATTATCTTAATATATGAATACCATATAATCATGGAAGGGTAAAACTATTAATTATATGCTCACAGCACATACATGACCCTCTATTACCAATCCATAAAGAAACTAAACACTATAGTGTGAAGAAACTCAAAAAGTTAGAACCATCAAATCTTCCACATTGGGATTCACAAAGTGATATCAATAGAGATTCCATGATGGCCCCCCATGGAAAATGACACAAACTAGAAATTCATCCTCAGTCCATGAGAAAATGTCTCAACCCTTAAAAGACTATGATGTAAGGGTAACCTAATATGTAATGATTACTTATTAAGTCTATCTTCAAACTTTTCCAAGTAAATCCTCAAGTCCAAAATATTTTTGATGTAACACTCACATTAGTGACCTAGACAACACACATCAGTCTATACTCAAACAATCATTGAATTACCCCAAAATGACATCCATAATATATGAAACATTCCTAACATCAGGACCTAAAACCACTAAATGACTTAACCCTTTATGATGTGACACACAAAAATTCAAAACTACCCCTTTCTTCAAGATGAAATCTCAGCCCCAAAAATATTTCTCTTTCTCTAATATTCTCTCAGCACTTCGAACACCCAAAATATAAAAAAAAATAGTCTGAGAAAATACATTCCATTAATTTACATAACACACAAGTGATTCTCATCCTCAAGAATCAAAACCAGTCCCAGAAAGTGAACAATTGAAAAAAACACTAACATTCCTGAGAGGGACCTATCAAATAAGGCTCTCACCACCATTAGATACAAAATTCGACTCTAAGAAAAAAAACTCAAAATTAATGGGAACAAATTAATCATTTTAACACCAATTTGACATTGGGAAAGAACCAACTCAAGATGAATGGGTAAGTGAGATAGCTCTCAAAAGAAGCTAAGACTATCCAAAAACACCACTCCCTAAACCCAAGGAGAACTAGGAAGCTCCATGATCCACCTTAAAATTTCTAGGGATTACTATACATATGAAAAAAATCTAACATAAATTCACCACCATTGAATCATGAATCGAACAATAACACAAGACCTACCTTAATGGGAGAATTTATAAAATTTAGAAACCATGTGTTATTCATCCAAAACATAAATTCCACAATAAAATTGGATTTATATAATCGATAATGGGAAGGTCAATATCAACCACTGAAGCTCAAAACACATCCTATACCTTGCTAACCATTAACAATTTTACAATTCTGAGACAATTTATTGAAATTGAGTCTCCAGACCAATTAATTTAATCAAAAACGGGTATTCATTCGCTAAAATAATTATACATTTATCTAAAAATAATAATTCTATCCCAACTTATGAATTCAATAATTTTTATGTTTTTAAATTCTTTTTAATTGAATTATACTAAACAAATTTCAAATAATACATTTAAAAATAATATTGTTCAATTTCATTTAAAAAATAATATTATGAAGGGAATGAATTCATTGACTCTGAACAGAATCACTCTTAAATTCACAAAATAACTCACTACCACATAAATGAATATCATTTTAATTATAACCACCATATTGAAAAAATTAATCTTCTTAAACTGAGAAACACCAAAAATCATAGACAACACAAATCTTATGTTCCCCACAACACTACAAAAAAAACATGTCAGCATACCCAATGTTGGAATCCTATTACTACTTAAAACAAATGATTGAAGTCATGCTTCATCCTCAAAGGACCACTTCACTTCCTACCTTCACTTACAATATGACCCAGAACTTGAGGATTTATCTTCTTATTCTTATTATCCAAGATAAATCCACTCTCAATCATCTTACTTTGATCCCTCACATTAATCTAGAAATTTGACTACAAAATCAGTACCCACTATTGAATCTATAGACACAAGGAATACTCAAAATTCAATGCCCAAGTGTATTCATCATCTAAGTGGTTTAGTAACTACACCATCAATATGAGTAAGAAAAATTTTAAATGGTGAACACTAGATTCCCATTTCCTGAACATTAAGATATCCATATTAAATTTCTACCGCCATACATGGGGTACAAACTAATCCTTAACCAAGGAGATGAAATATTCTTGAGAAACTTCTTCCGGTTGGATATGATACACATTCCACTAATATTGATCCATACTTTATAGAAAATAAACTTCTAAGCATAATAAAAATTGAGATTTATTCTTAATTACTATAAATTAAAATTTAATATCTTCTAGTAAATATTTAACATCAAGGATTGACACTCCAAAAAAGAACTTTAACACTTTTTTCTGCTAAAATCGAAATAAAAACCCATCCTATAACTACTTCCACTTCTCAAGTGTATAATCTTATTGATGTGATAATGACATGTATTCAAACTAAACATAAAAATTAGTAACATTAGTTAAATAAATAAAATAAGAAACTAATTGGAAGGAAATCATGGATACACTAAAATAATAATTTATAATCTTACACCTTAACATCATTAATCCAATTCATCATTTATAACAAAATTTAATCAATTTTAAAAATAAAAACCATCTATGCATCTCACAACTAAACAGTCCCATCACTCCCATATCACTATCTATCAGGTGATCAATGAATCAGGAAATCCATTTATTCTCTACAAAAATCAGGTCTACCATACATTAAGAAAACTATCCTAGAAAAATAAAGGACCTATCCAAAACTCCCCTAAAAAATAGCTTTTCATAAATTTAGTCACTTATAAAATTCTTGTAAGGATCTTAAAACCAAAAATTATTTTTCAACATGAAAAATCATCATTGAAACCAACACATTTAAAATGATTAAAATAAATCACATGTTTTCCCAAAAAAAATAGCATAAAAACCAATTAAAATAAAAACTCTATTTTTTTTGGAAAATTAAGTACTAACAAAACCATTTATAAAACAACTCAAATAAATTTGTATGAAAAATCTTAAAATCCACAACTATTTCATTTAAATGTAAAACCCATCATTTAATTAAAAAAATAATACCCCTATGATTATCATTGTTAAAACAAATCAATTTAAAATTATTAAGATTCAATATACACATTATTAATAAATATAGAATAAAGTATACAAATCATCATTATCAAATCAAAATCCAAATTTTTTGGAATATTTAATTATAATTTATATAGACTCAATTACTCAGTAAACTAACCAATTTAACTTATCATTCATAATAATATATTAATAATTCAACCATTACCACCTTAAAAGTTTAATATGATTTCTATTTTTCCAACTAAAGACCCTATAAATTTTATGATGTTCCAAAATTGATGAAGAACAAACCATATTAAACTTTATTTTACTAATAGATTAAATATCATGAATATAGAGAATGTTAAATTCTCTCATTAAGTTTTTAGTTCAACTCATATAGCCCCAACATTAACTTAGTCTAATAAATATCAACATGTTTGACTTAAAATATAGAAATCCATGTTTAACGCATATAATGTTATTTAAAAAAAGAGTCTAAAAAAATTCATCTTACAATGTTCCTTTAGGTTTCTTACACAGTAATAATTATTAAGACATTTCCAAGATAAAAAATTGAAAATTTAAAGGCCATAAAGTTTGTTTCAATATTTTTATGGTTTCTATTTATCATTTACTTCAGGTGAAGGTCAATACTTCTTTGGGATTGAAATTAACAAGAACTTTGTTTTATTTTAAAAAATTAAAAAACATAAGATCACAAAATTATAATCATATATAATGTTATATGTGTAAATAAATTTTGGATAGTATTCACTCACATCACGAGAAAAACTATGCCGGAAACATCTCAAGAAAACATTGGAAAACAATGATAGATGTAAGAACCCATTTCATATCCCTAATACCTTATCATAGGTTCACTATAAAATAAAACCCTAAGACCAAAATATGGAATTTTACCTAAGATTATTTATTTAAATTTGTTTTAGATTTCCCCCAATATAACCCCAATTCAAAAACAGGCTCAATCAAGTATGATTCATGTACCTATCGTTGTTCTCAACCATACAATATTAATTACCTCCCCTAAGGTGTTCATTAAGCTTCATGTCTATGCATCAGATCATAAGGGGTTCAATATTCCTATTTCCTAGTATGTCCTCATTGATACTTCACACAATAGGTTTGACTAACACTATTTCCATACCAAGCCCACAAAATCCTCACAAGTTCATAACTCTAATATCCATCCTAAATCTCATCATTTACTTTGATAACGCTTTTTTCAAGACTATCACATTCTAGGAAACCCTCTTAAGCCTAACATAAATAGAAGAGTGCCCACCAAAATCCCACCCCGATAGGGTATGATTTATAGACTTACACTAGGGATATAAATCACAAAAATGGGAGGCATTAACCCCATAAATTATAGATACTTATAAAGAAAAATAAAATAAAATCTGCAATATAAAATAAAACCTAGTATCCCATGATACATGTGATGTCATATTGAAACAAGGAATCTAAAATGAAATACTAGAGGAAACTCTTAATGTAGTATCCCAACAATAGCTATAATACTCGAGCTAGTATGATCCAAATCAATCCTCAAATCCATCCTAAAAATATAAAATATATATATACATATAGGGGTGAGTATAGATGTATTGTTAGTAGTATTAACAAAAAGTCATATCATGAAATGTTGAAGAACACTACTAATGCCTCAGTGAATTAAAAAACCAACATCAAACTAAAAAATGTTATCAATCACCCAATCTCACCAAGGATCACTTACCCAGTGTTTCATCCAATATAATTACATATTATCAAAATAATATATCAAGAAGGGATGCCATAACAACTTCCCCAATAATGTTTTATCTCTCAGTCCAAAATGACAAACGTCTTATGCTTAAATACCTTATATATCCCCATATCATCCAAAACACAATCCCCATACACATCATTATAATCATATATAAACCGTTATATACCATATGAGAACAACATATCACATTCCATCATAATAGGGTATTGTGAACATGAAATATATTAACCTTTTCCCCTCTTTATACCATGGATGAACCCAACCATGTATCATCATTTCATAATCACATATCCACAAAACATTAGGGTATCATTAACAAAGGTGCATAAATATAATGCCCTTCTCTTACTGTGAACGACCCCCAATATGTAACCATATAAGGGTATATTATATTCTATACAATTAATACATCACAACCCATATTCAAATACCTACATTGATCCACTAAAACCAATACTATATTTTAATAGAGAGTAGGAAAGAGAGATTAGGCAACCATCCATTCCCCCACAAAACAAAATGTTATATAAAACACCTAGATGCCAAAAAATTTAAACATTAGTAAGGCTATCCAACATAGGTTGGGTGTACAAGAAATAAAAAAAGAAACACATCATATATATATATATATATATATTAATCCCACACTCAAATCCGAATGAAATGGTTTAAAACAAACAACACTACTAATACCAATCATAATTACTAAAATACAACTACTAAATCCTAAAAATTAATTTCATCCCAAGAACACAAAATGTCCCTAACTCTTTACATCATTATCCAAATGAACATTCACAGTTACAAATTTAACCATATCATTATCCTTTTTCAGACTTACTATTATAGTAGCCACCATACATTTGTTATTCCATTCATTTGTCCACATATAATGTTAATAATTTATTAAACATTACCAATATTTATCTCTTTCAACAACCAATCATTTCAATTATTAATAGTTCATTAATGTCCCACTATTTGTTTTATTTCACCCCACATTCCAATACCATGTCAGTTATTACCAATCATATCCATGCCACTAGGAAACTACCTTGGAACCCCTAAAAAAACTTATCACCACCTCATCAAACACTAAATAAGATAATGATAACATCAAACACACATTTAAAAATGGATAAAAAAATCATCCTTTCACATCTTTCCATATATATCATATAAAATCATGTAGCACTCCACTATTCTATTTCAAGTAAGAATTCTATTTATGAAAATATTAAAAATAAATTCGTTATTTCTATGTAACAAATTTGTTACCATCTTTATATGATTTAACGAATTATATAAGTAAAAAAATATCAATAATTTCTTCTAATTTTATCACAACCTCACCCCTCAATCATTCGTAAATGAAACACCTAGAAATAATAAACATAACAACAGACCACATAAAACCAGTAATAAATCACTTCCAGCAATCAATCTTTCACCTTACCTCTTCAGATAAATTGTTCATGAAATGAAAAATAATAATAATTATAAATATATATTTTTTTAAAAAACATTTAATTACTATATATAAATGATTAATATTTAATAGAGGTGATTATATAAATTTTTATTATAGTGAAAACACAGATTTTATTGTAGAAAAATACAATCAATTTTCTTTTTCAAATCGCCAATAATCACAACTGGAATCATGGATTAATATATAACACATGTGAATCACACATCCCATTTAATTACAATTCATATAATTAATTATATTTGTCATATTAATACTTACTATCCACCCAAAGAAAACAAAATCATATTAATTTAGTAATGTCACATAAATAAAATTGTGAAGTCTCAAATCCCTCACCTCAATCAAATATTCAATAATCAATGCATAAGAAAAAGGAAGGATTCCATGACCAAACCTTTCAAAAAACCCAAGAAAACCCCTCAAGAAACAATCAAACATTAGGATCCTTCATATCTATGAACCAAGTCAAATAAAACCCAACCAATGTACAACTATAACCTGTCTCAAAAAAATCATTTAGAGAGAAACCAAATTAGTGGAAGATAATTCTGTATCGAATAGAATATTAGTGACACGATAAAAATAATAACAGAAATACACTAAATAGGGGTCAAATATATCCAAAGAAAAACCTATGATCATCCAAAATTTGAGAATAAATTACGAAAGATATATAAAGTTTGGAGTTATTCAAAATTTATAATAAAACTAGAAACATAAAGAATTACAACATGAGATGTCATGGTCACACATTGATGGGGATATATTAAATGAATCTCCAATACACATGGAATGATAAACTCCAGCCTCACCCATTTAATTCTTAGTCAACTATACTAATATATTATAACCGATGATGTGTAAAATCATGATAAATTTGGTCACACTGTGTACATGATCGTCAAAAACTAATTCATAGCATGACTAAAAAATAGGATTCAATAAAACTCAATAATTTAGGAAAAACTCATTTACCATGGGTATTTGAATTTAAAATCTACGGATACACAATGTTGGTCACTTATTTAAATACAAATACTTTCTAAATGTCTCTTCATTCCATAATAATAGGTCTCACACCAATGATGACTCTTACGTAAGGGTAGCCTGATATGTAGGGGTTAATTATATAAAAGTCTCTTTAGAAATCTCCAAACAAAAAACAGAATCCATACTCTTCATGGTGCAACACTCATATCCACAATACGACTATAAAACTTCAATACATGACTCGACCAATAATGACATGGAAAAATAATCCCCAGTCAAAAGGTAAAACCTTAACTATTACAAACTACACCTTCATTCCATGATTATTTTATCATTCCACAACATTAAAACAACTCTGTGTTGTAATCCTTCCTGATTTGAAACACCAAAATACATAACTACCCCTTTATTATAGCTGAAATATAAACTCCAAAACACCTCCCCAATATTCTTCTGATACCATCAATACCAAATATATAGAATGTAATTGTCTAACAAAATTTGGACAATTATAAATGATATATTCCCCATTTATTATTTCAAACATGATTATTAAGAATCCAAGGATGGTTTATCATTATTTTATCTCACTTTTTTATTATTAAATCAAAACAACTCAGTATTTTCCATAGATTTTTTTTAAAATCCATATATCTATGGTAAATAGTGATTTCATCTTCCATATACACTTTTAATTTATTTCTATAAAGTCCATCTCAATAATTATTAGATATTAAGGCTACTTTCAAATATGTATATTCAAAAATACCAAGTCACATCTCAATATTTTTCTTCAATATCCTTTGATAAATTATGAATAGATCATCCCCAACATATTTAATTGAGGGTATCAGATAAAATTATCATAGGAACTCGAAGATAGATCTGATAAATTCAATATAGAATTTACCAGCTTCTTATGCTCTTTATCTCTCATTGAAAACACATAAAATACAAAATGTACTTTGGTCATTCCAATCATCATTATCATCATTATCATTATTAATCCAATTATTTATATGTATGGACATGGAGATATGAATATTGTATACCATCAAAGCAGAAAATGAGAAACATAAATCCTATGATAATATTTATTAACAAAAAATTACAATTTTTTAATAACAAATTATTGTGATAAATATAAAATCAAACATAAAATAAATATGAAAATAATTAAATAACATATATGATATTCTAGGGGATTACATGAAAACATTATAATGTCTACATAAATCCTATTAAATAAGATAAATACCAATGATATATAAAAATTAATTCTAATAGAAAAAATTAGAGTAAGTTGTATAAATGTGAATGATTATTTTTATATATATAATTATAAATTTTTTTAGAATTTTATAATGGGGATATCTATTATGTGACTATTGGTGTACCTACTATACTACCCTTGGGAGTAGTCATTATACACACATTAAATTTAAGTGATCATTAAAGTTTGATATCCATTATACGATCAATTAGGTATATATTATTTTATTAGTTAAATATCTATGAAAGTCATCAATTAGAAATTATTATTTAAAATGTTGTATGATATGACTAATTTGTTTCATAATAAATATTTTTTTTCAAAAGATGAATAATACCCATTTACTTGATTTATTATTTTTTAATATATTTAATGATTTATTTAAATTATAATATTTATTATAGAAATGTATTTATATATAAAAAAGTTATTTCAAATTTATAGTCAATAAACCAAAATTAGATAATAGTGAAATTATTTAATTTTTTTCTTAACTTTTTGTAATACAACAATAGATAGTATAAAATGCTAAACTATTATATATATAATAATAATTTTTTTATTAATTAAATATATAATATAATTTATAAATATAGTATATAATGAAAAATTTAAATTATTTTTTTAATAAAATGTAATGCTAGAAATTAAGTATATTATGAAATTTTATTAATTTATTAATTATCTATTTATAGTGTTTTATAGTAAAAAGTTATAATATTTATGATATGAATAATATATATATATAATTAATAGTTTTGAAAATAAGTAATTTAGTAAAAAAAATTATATTTTATGCGATAACGATTACCTGATTCTGTACATAATGTGGAAAAGAGATTTTTATAACATAAGAAAACCAAAAAATCATTATTTAAGCATTATGTATGATATCAAATGATAATAATGATAAGTGATGATGTTTTGAATGTTTTTATGGGATAAATATTATAAACATGTAGTGATATAACTATTGGACTTGAATTCCAAAAATGTTCATATATTTTAATATAATATTACATGATTAACCATAAAAATAATTACAAATATGAGTTTTTTATCTCTGTTTTGTGAGGATCAATTTGGGATTTGTCTAAAATTGAGAGTGGGGGGGGGGTGGTAAATTAGTGTTGGTATAATTTTAAATTTATTTGACCTATTTAACCCTCATCACCTATTCACTTTTTAAATTAATGGATATCTCCAATTTTTATCTCTTGTTTAGTTAGTATATATATAGAGTAAGTAGAAAATCTCAAAACATGACACTAGTTTTGTTAAAGAGGTTCACCACCATTCTAGATTACTGAATCCTTGGTGTTATTTGATTATTATCCAATTCACAGAAAAATTCATTCTTATTTTTAAAATAATCATAATCATGGGTATATATTAGTACCTATAATTCTCACACCAACCAGATATAAAATACGCTCCTATTTATTTTTATTTTGTACATGAATGTAGGGTTTCACTTGTATTAATCAAGATCACCAGTGTTATCTCAAAACCCTCCAAGAAAATATATAATTTATAATCTTCCTTAGTTGTAGAATTTCGATTTGCTACTTCAAATTTTTCATATTACTACACTATATGAAGGCTATAGTCTTCATATATCACCTATTCATCCTATAAGAATATCTAAAATAATAAAGACACTATCATTCTCTTATTTAATTTTTCTTCTGTGAGCATTAAGAAACAAATGAATGAAACATTGGTTCACACTGTTTTTCATACATGAAGTTTGGAATAGAGTACAACACTAGTCTCCCCTTATTTTTTCATCTTTTAGGGAATATGTCTATTGATTTCATTCTTGATTCTATTCCTTACTTTAACTTCTCCGCATAATTTTTACATTTACTATGCCTACTATAATTTATTCCAAAAATATTAAAATTAAAAAATATATAGATATCATCATTTAAAACCTCATAATCTTTGGTCATCACATTTATTTACATCTTCTTAAAATATCTGATGTCCCAATGATATTATTCATTATAGTTTAAATACGATGTCCTTTTTTCGATTTAAAATATATTTTTTAATCTATATTATGACATGATATTATAATAATTCACTCTTCATGATATTTTAATACTCATTATCTTCATAAAAGATCAAAAAATCCAAATATCCTTTCATGTTTTCAATTGATCACAAACAGATGTGTTTTTTAATTCCTTCTCATGAGAATATTTCTTTGATTCCTTATCATTATAAAAAAATGTTATAATAATTTAAAACTTAACTTTTCATAAGGTTGGATGTACTTTATGAAAATTCTTTTATCTCACATAAATTCATCATTATATACAGAGGTAATTATTATGTAATTTTTATATCTTATTAGATTCTAGATTATAAGAAATAGACATTGGTATCATAAAAACTCAACATATTGTGATAATAAGAATCATATCTGAAACCAATATCATTTGTGTGGGACTATTATCATACGAAGTCACCCTTACATAGAATGTTTCATTCCTTAATCATTCTTTATGTGTTCCTAATCACTGTTATCTATATTATTTATGATAAAACTATATTATTATTGAATTAGAGGTAATAAAATCATGATATTTAATCTTTTAAATTAAGGAATAAATATCTACAAATGTGTTTCATCTCTTAAGAAATTTATATTCCTATTCTCAAAATATTCATTAAAAAAGCTTATGTCTTCTATATCATCAATAGGAGTTTATGGAATCTTTACAATAGTTTCCCCGTTTTGATATTTTATATTTTGAAAAATTATTATTATTAATTTTTGAGAATTAACCTTTTCTAGGAAACTCATATTTATATTTTATTTTACCAAGTTATCTTCCAATTATACTTCCAATGTATGTATACTTGAACTTACTATGATCTTGAAATATCTCTCTAATTAATTGAGAGGTTTCAGTTCCAGTTTTATTTTTTTCTATTGGTGGAATACGACTTGAGAATTATAGGATTGAAAAGTCTCCATTCACACATGATTGATGATAGAGTAAAAAAAATAATTTCCATATTGTTACTTAATGGATTTTAATTTGTGAATAGTGTGAATCATCATGAGTCCAAAATTAAAAATAAACCGAGTTTGAAACATCTTTAGAACCCAAGAATCTATATATAGTCTCATCAAAACCTATTTGGTCCCATTTCCCCGATGAGTAAGTCATTATACCTCTCACACAACCTCTATCTGATGTGGCTCTATACATCACATGTTAGTATTGACCTAGGTGAGAACTCAATATTCATGATACCTATGCTCACCTCAGTTGAGTGTTATCTTATGTCCTATTATGGATGCATTTTTTTATTCAAACATACAAATATTAATTTTTCAAATCATAGATTACCATATAACCTACTAAATGTCCTAAAAATTATCCCATATAATTTTTTTTCACAATATTAATTACAATAATGAAACATCTCCCTTATGAACTCTTCAAAATATTATCCTTATAATTATCCTAAACTCTATGTAGGGAATTTATATAATATTTGTACATCTTAACACACTATTGAGTTTAATCAATATATTAATTAAAGAATATATATCTTTATTATATGGGAACATACAACTTATTCTGAAAAATTATTTTTAAATTAAAAAAGCATCCAATCACTTCATTATTATTCATTAACATATTAAAACTAGAAAAATATTATTTTATTGAAAAATTACACAACAAACACAATGTGGGCTCACCAATATTCACTTTTAATATTTTTATTCAATAATGACTAGAAAATAATATATAATATCTTCTTCCCTTTAATTTTTATTCTCTCCCATTTCTCATTAACTTATTTTATTTTCATTTCCCCTAATTATTTATTATAAATACCAAAAGTTTAAGAGAAAGGATGATGTACCTTCATTCTTATGTAATGTAACATCAATCATTCCCCTGTAATTCTATGTGACTTATGCTTATTATATTAAACAACCCAGTTTGATTTAGAAAACAATGATGTATATTGATCAATAAAAAATTATCCAATAATTACATGTTACCTTAACTCAATGAGGAAATGATCATATATCCTAAGGAAGAAACTAAATGATGATAATTCACAAGTTTGTTCTTTTTAAAATGAGAACCGAAGATATTTCACTCAATCCAAGACACCAGATAAAAAATTCAAGAATATATTGTAGGTTTTAGAAATAAGTTCTCATATCTTCTCAAGTTTATTTATTTTTTATTTTATTGATAGAATTAATTTTACCCCACTTGATATCAGAATTGATTCTTATGAAACCATGGATAATATAATATTAAGACATAACATTTAATGAATATTTATAAAGAACCTTCTAGAAATTATATATTTATATGATGTAGCTGATTTCAAAAACATATTTATTCTTACCTCAACTTTTCACCCAAAAAATGGACACATTAAATCAAAATTTTCATCATTGTTGATAATATTCAATTAAAATTCATTATATAGAATGATGTCATTAAACCTAGATGGAAATGTTTAAAAATAGGTTTCCATTTTTTGATATCTTTCTTGTAAATTTCTCTCCTTCCCTTTAGAATAAGTTATACCTTTTATTATCTTCATAAAAAGTTCACAAATACAAGAAAAAAAAATTAGGAATAAGGTGGAAAACATTTCTATATCAGTAAGAGAAAAAAGGCCAAGAATTGTTTCTCAACAATGACCCTCATTTACGTTTTTCTTTATCATTGAAAAATTTATTTATGCTGGTGTTTCTATATTTCCAATTTCTACTTCCTCTTAAGAGCATGATTTTATTCACAATTTTAGATTATTGATGTGGAAATTTCTTCTTTACACTAACCATCAAGACAAAAATATCTCCTGATATAGGGTACATGTTATTAATAATATATTCTTTAATTGATTTGTTTTGTAGGAAATAATTTGAGCTGTTTCTAGTATTCCTTCATCTCCAATATAGTACTTCTGAATTATTTTAGTCATTATTTGTCAATAAACTCTCTTGAAATTTTTATTATCTAAATGGAATCACTTATTTAACTTTTTCACTTAAATTTAGATTTTCTTCTTTATGTATTCTTGATTTCATTAATTTGGTTGGATTATTGCTCAAATATTCCTTAGGTTTGTGCTTATCTTTCTCTATTTTTCCACATAGAGCATCATATGTGACATTCACCTATTGAGTTCATTTATTTTTCTTTTATACAATGATCATAATCTATTATAGTTTGTTTCTTTCAACTCCTATACTCAATTATTGTTTTTAAGTATCCATGAAGTGTGTCCTTTTTTCATAAATGAAAAAGCCCTTTATGGTGTAGTTACATTGATTGAATTCATGGGATTTCATTGAACTATAATTTTATTCATCTTATTACATTAGGGTGAATAACCTTATTTATTTTCTAGGTTCTTAGTAATACTCTAATTAATGGTTTTTTCTTGAGACATTCTCAAAGAAATATTACTTCCTTTCTTTATTTTTAGTCATCTTCTTTTCTTATATTCACTTTCTGCATGAATAGTTTAGTATAAAAATAATGCTCCATCTCTAAAACTACAATTATTTTTTTAACACAGAGATTTCCATGTTTTAAGAATCTTTTTTATTATATAGGTTTTTTATTTTAATTTATGGATTTTCAAGCATCTTATAATTTATCACCCTAACTATACACTTCCTTTGATAATATAAAATTGAATGATTATGCCATAATTCTAATTTAATTTTCCCAAAACTATTATACCACCCACAATTCTATAAATACCCTGATCTTTATATTTAACTACATATCTACCCATATCTATATATGTGACATTTTTGTGCCTTTTTTACTCACCTGAATAGGAATACTGGAGGGATTGATTTTTTCAAAACTTACATCAATATAATATATTTGTGGTGGAATATTTATTATCAATATTATTCATTCATATTTATATTTGTTTTAATTTTTCTCCATAAAAACATAGAGATATAACTTTTTTTCAGTTGTGTAATTTTTTTTGGATAACACATTTCATATGTGAGTATCTTGAGATTGATTATTAGATGGTTTCAAGATTTTATTTCCATGAGATAAAGTTCCTTTTACACTATATACACCATTGTTATTTGTTTTCATTAAAATTTTCTTTTTTGATTATCAGGAAGACAAGGATTGAAGTATTTATAAATTTTTCACTTTATCCTCAAGCTCTAAGAATTTCACATTGTGAATATTTCTCTCATAATCAATTTATTTTAGTCTATTTTCATTGTCCTTTCACATCTCATCCACTTGATCTTCATAAATTTGTAAATTTCATTATAATAGGAAATCAAGTTCTTTAATCTTTTATACATTCATCATTAATTGAGAATTATTGATAACTATTTCTTCTTCCAATTCACATGTTTTTTATTTAATATTTTTCATATAATATTCTCTTTCATGAATTATATTGATTTATTAATTTTAAAATAAGGATAATTTTCATGATACTCTATGTATATTTTAGTTTTTTATCCCACTAGTTTAGATATTTTCACACACATATATAATTTTGTTCCAAGGATTTATCCATAATCTTACTTTCATCTTCAACATTGATAAAATCAACCTAAAATTTTCTAAAAAAACATTATAAGAAATTTATTTACACTTTAAGTTAGTACTCTAGGATGCAATTCAAAAAGTAAGTTGATTCATCTTATGAATTCATGGAATATCTATATTTCTAAATATTTCTTTGTTTTTGTTGAGGACAATTTTGACAGAAATATTTATATACATATTGATCAACTAGGTGAATTGAAGCTTTTTAGGTAGAAGGGGTATCAATCACCTTGGTTTTAGATTCAACCACCTTCCCTTGTACATTCAAAATAGGTCTTTCTTTTTCAGTATTATAGTATAGGGAAAGTAAAACTTATTCATATTTACATAAGAGGGATAACTTCTTTATCTTTATATGCACATTTTTGTCTAGTCCTTTAGATTTTAGTAGATAAAATTATTGGATAAAATATTTAAACAAGTCCTCTATGTTTGTACTTCATTTTGAATTTAGAAGGAAATTAAAATTAAAACAACCCAAGCAAGACGTATTTGAATATTACATCTTTTTAGATGAATATTCATTACATTTTACAAATAAATTCCTGAGGACTATAATAGTTTAGTACATTTGGAAACATGGAATACATTCTTTTAACTTGTAAAAGACCATCCACATCTCCCATAAAGATCTACCCCTTTAGTACTCCTACTTAAATGATTTATTTATAACATGAAGAATGGAAACCTAAGAAAGGTTGATATTAGATGATTGTTACGCGTATGAAAACAATACATGACATGTGAATGTAAAAAACATGAACATGACATTTCAATATCAAAATCTTGAGTCATAAAATATATCTCAATAGTTCGTAAGGAATAAATCATAACGGTATATTATCCAGGACAACATAAAATTGGAATAAACCATTAATTTTTGGAAAACAAATAATCATAGAAAATCATTTCCATATTATCCAAGGCTTATAGCCAATACCATCATAACAGAAAAAGTACGTTACTGAACCAGGGTTACTTGCTGTTCTAGACCTGTATTACTAAACCATATTTACTTTCCATTCTATTCTTTTATATCTCATGGGATATAAATATTTACCTAATTAATTGGAGGGAGATATTTGTCCCACACATCTCATATAGAAATCATTCTTACATGTGACAAAAATACAAAAACCATTCATCATAGCATAACCCAAGGAACAAAAAATGGGTTTCATAAACCTCATTTCATGACCATTCATATAATATAAATGGATTCCATAAAAATAATTCCATCATAAAAAAATGAAATAAATTAATAATAGGGATTTAAACATAACCCTATGTCATCTTATATGGAATGAATTTTTTATAAAATACTTAAAATTATTTTTTGGGTAAAATATCCTTTCTTCTTTAAAAACAATTTCTTTTCTCAAAATGCCATACAATTTTAAAAGAACATAATTTAATTAAAAATACACTTTAAATACTTTAAAGTAATATTTATGTAAATAAGATGTTATAAAATCATAATAATTCATTCATACGGTATAAATTTTAAAAAATAATTTCCTCATACTTTTGCCGGAGAAGTAAAAAAGTACCTTTTATGGTAAATGAAAGAAAGATTCCTTCCAAACCATGTAGTAAAATTCATAAAATGTGTAAAAATGAATTTAAAAATACATATAATAATAGTAAATATTTATGAAAACATTTTTATAAAACATGTACATGGATGATAAATATACCCTCAATAAATACTAACAGATAAACAATCTGAGATAAAAATTAGACTGCAAAATTATCTCTTACTTTAGGTCTGATATCCTCTCTATGTATATGAAACTTATGTATACTAATTTAAATAATTTTATTGACTTATCAAATAATCATAATATTTTTTAGGATATCATATATAATTATATTATCATCCTTTTTTTGTAACATTTCATTGTCACTTGTTAATCATATATTAACTAATTTATATTCTTTTGCATGTTTTGTCGGATAAGTTCACATTCTAATTGTTATGTTATAACTATATCATTTGAAAAATGATATCATTATAATATATATCACATTTATTACTTACATTTATATATATAATTGTGGTTTAAGGAAGATAATGTAGAATTAATCACATCACAATGTGGAGACGGTATGCCGTTCATACGCACGAGTGATGATATCATTCACTTAATGGTTAAATGGTATGGAATTGGATGTTATATTAATTGTAAATAATAATTATCATGTTATATTCATTATTTCACTCCACTATAATCATCATTATTCCCATCCAAATTAAGTATTGTTGAATAAAAAGATACATCATGACGTGGTGACGGTAAGCCGTACGTACGCACGCATGTTGATATTATTATTCGTACAATGGATACAAGGAGGTATAATGTTGTACCATAATTATAATAACATATAAGAATATATAAGATAATATATTTTTTATTTTAGTATGGAAACAATATAATAATAGAAAATTAAAGGAGAAAAGAATTTTGAAAGATGTGATAAGACAATTGCCAATTGTTCCTGAATATTCTTTTGATTTGCGAAAAAATGTATCCTTGGAATGAATTTTTCCCCAACATTTGGTCTCTAGAAGGAAGGGTGGGTTGTTGGGAGCTTATTTTAGTAGAATATGGATAAGACAAGGGGCCTGAGAGGTATGAGTAAGTGGTAGATGTGGTGGCCTTTTATAAGAGGGAGGAGGGTCAATTTAAGAATGTCTTGAAATATTATTTTATTATAAATTGATTTTTTAATTCCAATATCTCAAAAGTTATATATGTAGAAGATATGATAATTATAGTTCTAAATAATATATTAAGATAATTTTTATAGATGTATTTATTTTATGTTAATCCTTATCGTTTTAGTTTACACTTAATTACTCTTTTTAATTTCAATTATGGTAACAAAATTTTAATTACTAAGAGGATATTAAGTTTATTTATATGGGGCCAATTTCCCATAATTGGAAACTTAATTAACTTTTTGACCTTAAAAAATCAATTATAATATAAAAATATTTTTATTATTTTGAAATTATTTAGCAAAATATTATTTTAATAAAATATCAATAGTGTGAATTTTAAGGCTATTCATTTCATTGAATTTAAATAAACTCTAAACAGAGATATAACTTCAAAAAAAAGAATTTATTATTCTTATAACATGTTATATGAACCTATAGAAATAGTGTATGATATAAAGTATTTCAAATAATATTAATTTTACTATTTATAATATCATATATTTGATATTTCTCTTAATAAAATAATTATTGTATCACTGTTGTGTCAAAAGTTATGGTAATTATTAAATATCAAAAAATTCTAAATAAATAAAAATGATGTATATAATTTTATTATATTTATAGATACAATTTATTTTTATATATTTTATCAATTTTATCACTACATTAAAATTATTATTCTTATAATAGATAAGATAGTGACATGTTGTCACTTTTTTTGTTTTTATTATAATTACATCACATTCATGGAAATAATTCCATTAAATGAATAAATTACAAAAAATTGGCGATATTGGTATAATTTCATCCAAAAAATAGGATTTAGGTAGGTGTTGGAGTAATTCTATAAAATTTATCAGCATATTTGTGACCCTAATTTACCTGATTTATCTTTAACTGTGGGAAATAAAAATCACAAGAGTTACTATTCATAATATCCAAAAAAATAAAAGTAAAACATTATCATAATTTTTACCCACTTATTGAAAATATTTAATCTATTTTTTAAATTTCAAAACACAGAAGTTGCTGTAATTAATTTAAAATTAATTCCCATTGTCAAAGAGAGAGAATGAGTTTTTTTAAAGTAAAAGACCTTAAAAGATTGATGTGAATTTATATCTAATTTCAATGTGAAATTAAATAAAACGACCAAAATTGGATTAAATTTTAAAAAATAATCTAATTATACTTTAAAACCAATTAAAAAGATAAAATTTATCTATAAATAAATCAGATGAAAAAGCAGTTTTAAATTAAAATGCTGTAATTTTCACTATTCATTAAAAAATAAATATTATTAGAAAAATACCAAAAATTAAATGAAATTAAATTCAAATATTATTATACCAAAGAAGAATTTTATTTTTTCAAAAAGAACTTATAAATGTGTAAAAAACTAGATTTAAAATGGGTTCACCCTCAAAAGGCGGTAAACCTGTATTTTTAGAAAAAAGATCATTTTATCCGTAAAATTGAAATTGTTCTTATATCATGTCTAGAACACATATAGGAATAATTTTAAACATTAAATTAAATAATATATATAGATATTTCACTAATAAAATCCATAAAAGTGATTTTATTTTTTTGTTGACTCACTTATTTTCATTTAAATAGTTTTTTAAAAGAAAGTTAATACTATTCATACGTTCCATTATAATGACTACGTTATAATATTTAGTTATCACTTATTCTCAGACTTTCATGAAAATAATTCTATAAAAATAACTGTAAGTTATGTGTAACAAAAGATAAGAATAATGTTCTGTATATTACAAGATAATACGGTGTTGCATATTGTGCAATCTAATCTTGGTGAAACATATAGTACAAGACCTCAAAGAAATTAATAAGAATCTATCTTATAAAATCTAGGGGTGTTATAAAAATATTTTGAAAATATTATTCTAAATCATGGGAATATAATAATGGTGTGACCCACTCTAATACAAATTGACTTGATCAGAATGACACGTGTTGAACAATGAGGGTGTGGGGGGGGGGGGAATCACTGTTGGTCACTTAAACTAATTTATGATTTTTCTCTCTTTTCACCTGTTCACTTGTTAAGTTAATGGATCTCACTGATTAATTGTTATTTATTTATTTTTTACATGTGTAGAGTAGGTATACAATAACAAAATAACAAGAAAATTCCATAATTAGGTTCACCTTCATTTTGGATGGCTGTATACCTGGTGTACCATGGTTATTATCCAACTCACACACAACTTCTTTCTTTTTATCTTAAGAAGAAAGGGAAAGAGTATAGATTGAGACCCTTTATGCTAGCAATAACAAAGAAAATAAAGTTAAAAATAAATGTTTTTTTGTAAAATAAAATAATGTTTCACTTCCTAGAAGAAAGATAACTAGTTTTGTCTTAAGTCCCACCTAGATTGTATATATTTTATCTTCTTCCTCATTGAATAACTTTAATGTTCTAACTCAAATATATTTAGAATTATATAATATATAAATGTTATAGTATTGATATCTCACTTATTCAAGTGTTAATATTATATGATAGAGTCAACTAAATCTCTTTCTCCTCAACTCATCCTTTTTCTTCTTTAGTGTTAAAGAAGGAACCATCGAATGTAGTACTAGTTAACACTATTTTCAAAGCATGGAGTTTGTAATAGCGTTGAATACTAGTTCATGCATATTTCTTGGATATTTAGGGAATATTTATATTCATTACAATTACTGGTCTCTTTCAGTATTATTTTTAATATTAATTTCACCATCAAAATATTATTCTCATAATATTCCAATTTGAAACTACATAAATATTGACATTTAAAACCTTATAATATTTGGGATTCACATCTATTTTGATTATTCTTATACTTACCGAATACCCAAAATTATTATATTCAATGTTTAATATATTATTGAATTATTTCAACTTAAACTCCAATTTTAATCGAGATTTATACTTGATATTCTTTTCATTACTTCTACATGATATTTGGAAACTCCATATCCTCATAGAACTCCATAAAGTGAATATATTATTCCAAATTTTTATGATATATAATGAAGGAATGATAAAATTTTATTCATCACATGATTGGAACATAAAATCCTCATCCTATCATTAAAATTATTCAAAATATCAAACCTTAAATTTTTATACTTTTTGTTGTACCTTTCGATTATCTAGTATGTTAAAAAGATGCCTCATATTACAATGAGATGATTTTTACAAAATTATCATATTTTATGACACGTTATATCATATCAAATGGACACTGGTATCTTATTGAATTATAATATTATGAGGATAGGTATTATAAAATAAAACAAATATCATATCTTTTGGCCTACTATATTGCAAAGTCACCATTTTATACAACATTTCATTCCTTTTTTCATTATTATTGGGTTTTAATTCACTATTATATTATTTATTTAACATTAAACTCACTCATGATTTATTCATGGGTATTATAATCATGACAATTCATCTTGTAAATTCGAAAATACACATCGACACATTTAGTTATTCTATTTACAAATTTGTTCTCTATTTCTCATGTAACTAATGCATAACTGCCTCTATATTTCAATGATTTTATGAAAGTTCATGGAATCTCTAATTGAGTTTGTCATCTGAATTTGGAATTATTTATTTTTTAATAAATAAAATTATTCTTCTAGAGAATTCATATATTGTAATAGATCCTTCAACATTGTTTATTCGACATTTTTATCTTTTGATCAAGTCATGAAATTCTTCTGATCAAACTTATAGTATACAATGACTTCATATTTCGTTACACTTATAAAATTAAAATTATATTATCAGAGTATGCATGTATGAAATTAATTTGATCACTGAATAACTAGATTATGTATAGATATATTGAAAATCATTTTTTTATCCAATGGTGGAACATGACTTGGAAATTAGAGGCTCGATATGTTTTCTTTGACATGAAGAATATAATGGAGTAGAAAACATCATTTACAGCTCAATGTTTCTTGGTTTTTAATTTTTGAATATTTTTTTATTCCACTTTCTCACATAAAAACATCACTAACACATAAAATTCATTATAACCTATTCCACTCAATAGAGGTTCATCAAAATACATTAATGACCAACTAACTACCATTTTTTATGTGATAAAATTTAAGGTAGTTTCTCTCCTCAACGACCTCATACACCACATTACAATGTTTACCTACACTAGTTCTCACTATTTAGGCCACCTATGCTCACCATAGTTTATCTTACTCATATTTCATGTTAAGGTTTATGTTGAGCTTGTTCTTATCTCCATTTCGGGTTGGTAAATTTTTCTGTTCCAACATACAAATTTTCCTTTTTTAAGTAACATAAAGCCATCCAACTAATTAAACTTCCTGAAAATTTTCTAGTATATATATTTATAGTTTATTATAACAATTATTGAATTTCTATATCATGAAAATATCAAGATCTTCTCCTTTTTCTTCTCCTTAAACTCTATTAATGAAGTTCTAATGAATGATGTAATTTATAGAACTCTATCCACTTCAATAAACATATCTATAAGAGAATGGATATCTTATTTTCATAGGAACCTCCAAATGTTTCTAAAAAATTATTTTTATCTTAAAACAATATCCAATACATTCTTCATTGGTCATTAACATGTTGAAATGTGACAAAACTTTACGTATTTCTAATAAATACAACATAAACATAATGCGAGGTAAATACTTTATCAACCCATAAACTATACGTATGAATGAAAATAATTTTATATCTCCTAATAATATTTGGTGTTATATAATTAAATTACAAATACTCATCCGAAACAATATTTCACTACAAAAACTCATTAAAATCGGAATCATTAAAAAAAGACGAATAAATGACTCATGTTTTATATTATATCAATTAATTATTTTTTACATATTATTTTAGTTGATGAATATTTAGAATGTGTATAATTTTTTAAAATATGTTTTATTTCCATATATTTCATTTTTTAAAGATATATAACACAACAAAAAACTTTACAGTTCGTAGTTTTTTATCATATTTCATTTTTTATCCTTTTTATTTGTTATTTTTTCTCATTATATATAAGATACAAATGGACATACTATGAAGCTAATGGATGGGTTTATTATATTTATTTACATTTTCGATTAATATTATTTGGTATTGTAAATAACCCCCATGTTATTCATAAATATATTAAATACATATAAAAATGTTATGATTAAATTCCCACTTTAGAATTTTAATAATTTTCTAATTCCTTTTCAACACAATTATTTAAATCCCCATGGTTGGGAAAAATCTTACCTTGGAGAAATATAATATTCATAGGAGTATATCTTTATATTATCTTACTATCATCTCCACTCTGAGTCGTTTACTTACATACATGTTCAATATTTTATATATATAATTTCAAAAAAATTTAATTAAAGATTTAGTGACCATATTTACACTAAATTTTATCAAAATGGAAAAATATATAGTTATGGAACTTTAAAATTAATGAAAATTAATTACACATAAAATACATATACTTTAGGTATATAACTATGATATCATAAAATTATATAAATATGAAATTTTGAAAAATTGTGATAATAGAACATCAATTACTTTAAACACATAGTAAATGGAAATTAAAATTGAGAAAATGTATAAGAAATAAAATATCAATATGAGATTGAATATTAATTATTAATAATTTTTTTTAAAAGATATAAAAATGATTAACAGAACAAAATAGGTTTTTATATAAGAATAGTTATGTTTTTGTTTCATTGAATAAAGAAAGATGATTTTTACTCATTCTACCTAATTATTTTCCAAATGCTTTTCCTTAATGTTATAATTTATTTTATTAACGATTTCTATAAGGTTCCTTAAAATTCATTATATATATAATTTTATTTATTTATTTTCTTTTATTTATGATATTCTATAGTTCTCTTTCTCATTATTCTAAATAGATAATTGGTAAACTCCTTTCAGCTGATTCAACTTCATTCCTTTGTGCGGATTTTTTTTATTTATAACAACTATTTTTGGATTTATATACATGATTACCTAATTTGTTTCAAAAATTTTATATTTTTTATCATATAGTATTAATTATATAATCTCACGATTCATTGGGTAAATAATTTTTTCTTTGGAGAAATCATATTGGGATTATCTGGGAAATATTTCACACAATGGTAATGGTTCATGGATGAAGCCATATATTTATGAATATTGTCTCTTGGGATTTATCATAATGATTATATTATTTCAATTAATTTAATTTTTTTTATTTTTTATCCTCTATTTAATTCAACTTAATTAGATGTTTAAGTGTATCTAGGAATTACAATACATCTCTACTTTGTTTTAACAGATATTGAGATTTATATACCCCCTATAATTTTCTTCTTTATAAAATTATCAATATTTATAAATGAATATTATCTATAAGAGAATCTGAATATAGGATAGAATAATTAGTCTTAGAGGAAGAAAAAGATATATTTATTAATTTTTTTTATTGATGAAATAGATTTCCCCTAGGTGAAAATAATTTCACCTTTATCTTTTAATTTTTATTATTACATTGATTTTACTAATTCTTTAAAACTAAAAATAAATATTTTTTTCTCAAATGATGTGATAGTGTTATTAATTATGTATTTATCATTACATTTTCTATCAAAGAATTTTTTACAAAATTTTAGGTGTTAGAAGATAAGTTACTTAAATTATATAAAATAATTAATAAGTGATTTATGATCAATTTCAAATTCTCTATTTTTTAGAATTATTTATTGTATTTTTTTATATTTTATTTAATTGCTAATATTTATCTAATTTATACCATTCCAAAACTGTTTTTCGACTATGAATCAATGTAAATTAATGATAACTGGAAAGAAGTAAACAAGAGTTGGACACTGATCTAAATCAAAAAACTTAAATGGTTAGAGTTAGTGATGAAAAGTTTGTGGTTGAGTTAAATAAATTGACATAAGAAATCAATGGTGGATCTAACATGAGGGAGAGATAGAAATCTATATAGAAAAACATTTCAATAATAGAGAACTTTGGGAAAAAAATTTCTTCGATATTTGGTGGATCCCTTGGTTTGGTGAAGCTAAATTAAAAGTAAGTATTTTAGAGAATATATTTGAGATTTTGGGTTTCTCAGGGAATCAAAATAACATGTTTAGTTTATTTAATTAAATTTAATGATGAATGGTTGTGGACACAAGTCAAGGATACTATGGAAAATAATAAAAAAAAATACTATAGTCAAAAAAAGTTATTTAAATAAATTATTCATAAATTTAATTTTCTTAAGGTTCTTTGAATTAGAATGATGAGGAAATTTTTGTGGCCACTGAAAATGGAATATGTTTTTTATAACCTTTTATAAAACTTTTAAAATGTTATAAAGTTGTATATAAATGTATTTATAAATCTTGAAAGTGATATTGATAATGTTTATAAAGATATGAATCTTAGTTCATGAAGTGCATTTGCTACTCCAAAATTTCAATTTTATAAGTTTATTGTTCAATATGATCAGTAAAATAGAGATTTGGTTTGTTAAATACTATGAAATCAATAAGTCTTAATGAAAAGAAATATTAATGATTGAATGAATTGATAATACTTTTAACAAAGATACCTAATGGTAAATGTTTTTGGTTTCCATTATCACCTTAATGCAGAAAATAAATTCTGGAGAGTATCTCATGAATCAAATGATGTGTTATATATGGTAAATGATGGGTTTTAATGATATATACTTATTTAATGAAATATAAAACAAAAACAAAATACATATGATCATATAGAGAAAAAAATTAAGTAATATTTGAATACCATGTAAAGCAACAAATCTCGATACCTGTTTCTATTTAACTGATGAGTTCTATATTTATTAATCAGTAGTATAGAAAATAATCTTTCCTCTACAATTAATCCATCAAAAAAATAATATTAATATTATTTTAAATAATTTTCATTGAATTTAAAATTTATTCTAGTAACTCTCATAGTTAATGGATAATTACATAATGATAACTTTGAATAGTGTATCACATACTAGTGTGTCATAAAATGATGAGGTAAAATCCATTTTATATACCACAAAAATTTTACATTAAAAGGTATTTTTAATTCAACTCAAGAGATCATTAAAATATTTAATGACTCAAAATCTAAGATACATTTAAATAAATTCATTATCTAATGAATTTTTAGACTAAGAAAATAAAACAGTCCATGTTTATTATAAAGTTTTTTGACATACTTCATTATTGGAATTCCCAATTTCATTTTATGAATTTAAAAAATATCTAGTACACTTTTATATTAAATATTATTTGTTATAACAATTGTTTCATTTAACTCAAGTAAAGATTGGACTATTTTGTGACTCAAAATGTAAATTATACAATAAAAAATACAATATCTGTGATATATAAACTGAAGAATATAGAAGTTCGCATGAATGATATAAAACTATAGTACTCATGATATCCATATATTGTGTTCACCTTACTCAAAGGAAAATATATTAAATAGATAAATATAACCTATATCAAACAAGTAAATGTGGGATTTAATATAATCAATTTTTAATAAATTTGAGAATTATAATTAGGATAGAAAAAATTAAGAAAAATGACCTGGTTGGTATAGATGAAAATAGAGAACTAAATTCTAATCACCATAGCCAAGATGCAATATAATGTTTTTATTACCTATAAATATTCTTCATACAGATAAAAAAAATGAATATAAAATTCCATAGTTAGAAATTTTTAAATATTTATTTTCATCAAAATTGTATATGTAGATGCTACAAATTATATTATGATAAGTACATTAATTGTTTACACAAATTTGGATAATATATTTTTAAAACAAATGGAAGATAATTTAGTGAATCAATAATTAAATTTTTTATAATTATTTATATTAGCGAATTATCTCACCTAAAAACATTCCCATCATTCAACTATTGTATTTTGATATAATTTTTGGTATGGATTAGCTTTCTTGGTATGGTAAAAAAATATCACAGATCCAAAGAGGCTATATTAAATTTTCAAAATGAATATAAGTTCATATATATATATGATATCATACCAATTATATTATATCAATATATTGAAAAATTCATTGAGGATCAAATTTCAATTTAATTTTCCCATATCATCAAATGAGGTTTGGAGTTAAACAAAAAGTTATATTAATTGAATATAAATTTTTAGACATATTTATTAATTATTTTTCATGGTAAAATTTCCAATGGAGAGGTATAATTCAATATTTAATTACTTATTTACTCTAAGATAATTTCTAAATATCCATACTTAATAGATTCAGTGGAATTAATAGAACTAAAAAATAAATTATTGGGGTTTCTGGATAAGGGTCACATTCCTTGTAAGAATTCAATTTTTTATTATCTAGTTTTATTTATAAAATTGAAATATGGTTCCATGAATAATTTTATTTTTTATAAATATATTAAAATATTAATTTTAAAACTAAGAGTCTTTGGCCTCATAATGATATTTTTTAACCACATACCGAGAGCATATTATTTTTTAATGTTGAACTCAAATATGGATATCCGTTAAAGGTTGAGGGAGTGGAAATTTCTTAGATAACATTTCACACATGGTATCACCACTATAAATTTTGGGTCATTATATTTTCGTTAACATAATAACTACTATATTAATGGACTTGAAAAATAAAATCTTTAATGAATATTAAAAAAAATAATTGTGTAATTTTTTAATGATATTAAATTATATTCCAAAAGTCATAGTGACCATGAAAATAATTTGTTATTTACTCTTTATATATTAAATAATTTTTAGGTAAAATTTACTATGTGTGCGTTTAGGTTATAAAAATTTCATTCCTTATATGTATATATACTAATGAAATAACGTAATGTTGTGATGCTAGGTTCTGATGGAAATAAACATGAACAAATATAGTGGAAGAATATGAAAAATTATTTAACACAATATAATTCCATGAGATATTTCAAAATATTTATAAAACAAATTATGAATATAAAAATTTTAGACATTATGTTAACATTAAACTATATTATATTATATTTAAAAACATTTGAAAACACTTCCAAATCAATTTTGCACATTCTATAAAATTATTTTGGATTAGATGTCAAATTACTGTCTTAGTTTTATATAAACTCTAAAAAATAAAACTACTCCTTATTCATTATAATATTTTGTTTAACCTTATCAGCCTTTATAAAAATTAATATGAATATTTATTATAAATTGATAACAATAAACAACACAAGGACTTAAAAAACTCATTAGTTCTCCCTTTTCTAAAAAGGTATCTAGAATGATCTCTATCAAACACATTTATCTACATAAAATAATCTATTATATGTATATGATACTTTATTCATTGTAATAAAATAATTTTTTCTAATATAATGAGTATAACAATTATATATGGAACACATCATTCAAAAATAAGGTATCTCATACATTGTTGATTATTTGACTAAAGAATAAGATTGACTGATGAATACATCACATTCTATTAATATATATGAGTATATCATTAGTGCTTCCTTTGATAAAAAGGGGTCTATAATGATCTCCATCAAACACATGTATCTCTATAAAATAATCTATTTTATGTATCTCATACTTAATTCATAATCATACAATCCCTTTTTCAAATACATGAAGTGTAACCATGAGACATGAAACATGTAATTCACATATAGGCTATCACATACGTTCTTGATTCATTGAGTAAAGACTTGATATTTTATTTTGATTACATACATTATATTAATCCATAAGATTATATCACAAACAATTAATCTAAATATTATATATCACTCAAAATGTTATGTAAAAATTATTCTATTTTCTTTATCATAAATGGAATGTATGTCACACATGTCATACAAGATGAATAATCCTATATTTATTAAGAAAAACCAAAAACATTGTTAATAACACGCCTAATTAACCATATTTAGCTCATTATTAAGGATATAATAAGAAAAGTATAAAATTATATAGGTTTAAATACATGGTACCTTACTAACTGAGGTGTTTGGGATTACTAAAAAATTTACACCTAGAGCGTACCAATAACACATGATATAGCATTCGATGGGGTGTACTCAATATTTTCATAGGAGAATAACTTTAGACCAAAATGATTGTAAAATATATTTCATTGGTAAAAAGTTTTAGTTGAAATCTATATTAGTTAAATTTTTTTCCATTATCAAATTTTAGTTTTAAGATATTTCTCTCTATAACACTTATAAAAGTAAATTTTTGTTTTTTAATAAAAAATTTTAATTTCCCTCAAGTTTCCATATTTAATGAATAAAATTTAAATTTTCTATGATTTAATACCCATTGGATATTATCATCTTCTTAATGGTTTAAACAATCTTTATTGATGATGATTGTGCGCTCATGATATTTATATGTTGGCATAATTTCCACCAATTCATGAGAATAAGTCCATTGGAAAATATAGGGTAAAAAATAAAAACATTAAAATAGTCACTATTTATGAATGATTACTATGAATCCCTTATCCTGTTAATTTTGGTTGGATTTTTTTTCTAAAATTCTATATTTTATATCTAAAATAATTACATTCAATTTATAGCTATCAAGATCCATCTAATAAAGTTGATTTTTCAACATTGAACCCACTCTGACCCTTTATAATACTTGTTTCCATGGATGTGGATGTATTTATTGATCTTATTCACTCAACATAGAACAAAAATTGTTTTAAAGGTTTCTATAAAAATGTAAACTATAAATAAATCACAGATCTTGTTTGAAATATAGGAGATCTGGAAACACCTTGACTTTTGGGGTAAATCCAAGTGTCCATGTATGGAGAATTAGGCTTAAGATATAAGAATATTAAATTGTCTTAGATGAATATTTATCACATTATAAAATTAAATGACCCAATACCATAATATTTAGCCTCTTTTGAAACATGGAACAAAATCTTGTAGTTTAGGGAAAGATCTTCAACATATCCCTTACAGATATTACCATTTAGTACCCTAAATTAAAACCTTTCATCTTAACATAGGGAAAGGAAACATAAGAAAAGGGTGATATATAATGATCTATAAGGGTAAATAAAGAAAATATGTATGTATAACATGAGTAAAAGTGTTGTAAAATATGATCATAACATTTGAATATCATTCCTTTCATAAAAGATAATAATCCCAAGACATGTCATAAATATTCGATGTTCATAATACATGAATCATAAGATAATAAAGAACCTGAACCATTAGTTTATATCAAAGGAATACGACATAGAATTTTTGGTAGATACATAAACATGTTACATCATTCACTATTATTCAACGATCATTGAAAGAAAAACTTATGAGGGTAATTCATGGGGTCTACACCAATTAGGCAGGACAAACCAACATACCCATTCTTAGTCCTCTCCTTATAAGGGATTCAGTTTCACAATATTTCCATAGTGAATTTGGTTTCACATTATTCCCACACGGGATATGGTTTCTCTATCATCCCATAGTGGATTATGACACACTTCATGCCAATCTTGGATCTAGATGCACTTTTTTATCCTATTTTGTATCAAGCCCTTCGACTTGTTTCTCATCACTATCTCATGATATATAAATCTTTACCTAAATAATTTTAGGGAGATATAGGTCCTTACCATCACATAATAAAATAATGGATATATGCTCAATAAGATAATAAAACTTTCAACATACAATGACCGATAAAAATAGATGGGTTTATAACCCAGGAAAGGAAATGGGTATCATAAACATTCAGCATATCATCACTTAGGGAAAAGAGATATGTCTCATAATAATTTCATGAAAGAATAACCCATGAAAAGAAGTCAGATTCAAGAGAATATAACTCAATGAATATAAACAGGTCTCAAAAACATCATTCCATCAAAACATAAACTATTTAAGAAATAATATGAATGGTATTCTTGGATCATATACCCATTAAATCATAATTATAAAATATTATGTCATCTTAGATGGAGAAGGATTTTGAAAGATCACATGAAATATATCATAAGGCAAACTTTCAATATTTGAATTTTATTTTTATAAAACCATTTAGAAATCCTTTTCATAAAAAGAAATATTTAAAATTTATTTTAAAACATTTCTTTATGGATATATCTTTTTCTCTATGAAAAAAATACTTTTAAAGCAAAAATTATTTTGAAAACCCTTTTCTTTTAAAATAACTTTGAAAAAATTATAAACAATACTTGAATATATTTTGAAAATATTTTTCTATGAAAAATCATTAAAAACATAAAAATAAGGCTTGAAATCATTGACATAATTTTATTTTAAAATAACCATTTGAAAACATATAGAGGAATATTTGAAAATAATTTAAAACACATTTTAAACATAAACTATTTTTCAAAACCATTTTATTTGAAAACCACTTTAAAATGAAAAAAATTCTTAAATATTCAGAATATTTGTTATTATTAAAAACAACCACATAAATTTACAATGGAATATTCAAGGAATGGATGGACATGATAGCGAGTAAGTCCATAAATGCCAAACTTTACTATTGAACCTTAAAACTTTAGAAAATTGCCTTGATCAGAACATGAAAAGAAGATTCATTTTAATTCCATTTGTAATGCCTGAACCTAGTTACCTAGAGTCGGTGTATTATTACATTACATTGGCATGATCACAAGGGATCAAAATCTTAAAAGAACGATCAGTTTAGTATCCTTGGATGTACCAGTTACATTCATATGTTTTACATTAAATTGTAAAATGAAAAACACCAACAAAATTGTCTCCATTGACCACATTCATCCCTTATACTATCCCTGCAGGTTAGTCATAATATACTTCTTCACATCCTGGTAAAAATAAAACATAGAAAGGGGTGAGATCAGATGCTCAGTAAGGAATAACAATATAGCGGAAACTATTAAGAATAAGAATAAACATTTAAAGAACTGTATAAGACTAAAACAAAAGCCTTTTAAACATAAAATTAATCATAATATGGAAAATATAAATCAAATAATTCCATTTACTTATTCACATAGATATTCTACTAGTCAAATAATCACTTGTAATATCAATATCCAATTTCATAACGTTAGAATGCATAATGCTAGACTTCATAACCACATAGTCAAGGACTTTTTCCAAGACTAAAAGTAAGAATTTATCCAGGCCTTATGCCAAGACACTAGTAAGTATCATGAGACCTACCGATGTATCGAATAGCTATTGCGGGTTCTACCTGTCACTTACTAAGTCCAATGATTTCCTCATATGAAAAGGTTTAACCATAACATAAGCATTCATATTAAAACTAGCATATGAAATGTCAATACATTATCTATAAACCATTAATGGTGTAAAAAGGGAACATCCATAGTCAAAAATATCACAAAACCTTCAATAAAATATGGAAGCTTTTTATCATAATAAATCAAATTCAAACAAGCTTAAAATCTATCAAAGGATGCTGACATAGATGAAATCAAAACTTTTTGTAGAGAAATATCTCTTTTTATTTTGAAATCATTTAAAAGTCATATAATTATAAAAGAAAACTTTTATTTTGAAAATATTCTTATAAGATTCTATGGGATGCTTTGACGATGTTATAACAGTGGAAAATAGCCGCGCCCACCATATGAGTTAAAAAAGACATTCTTACCTTAATTTTGTCGAGAAGGTCATAATGTAAATTGTTTAGAAAATGACGGAAATATTCCTTTAAAAAAATATGTGGTCAAATAAGGGTATAAATGAATTTAGCCCATATTATAGTAAATATAATTCCTTTTTTGAATTAAATTTTTAAGAAAACACAGATGTTGATGACAAAGAGGTCCCAATAGATACTTACGTATTAAGCACCTCAGATAATGAATGTGATTGTAGAATTAACCCTTACCTTGTGCCTTTCTTTAGTCTATGGTTTGTCAACCTCCGGTATAATAGTTAAAACATTTTTATTAAATTTAACAAGAACTATATATATAAATATCATATCATATATGATCCTATAATATTACATTGTCAATAATATTTCATTAGTATCATCATTTCAGGTGTTAACTGATTCATTTTATTTTATATGTTTCGTTACATAAGCCAGGTTTGTTATGGATTGGATGTATTTGATTCATATATATAATGATAGTTTTTTCATTAACATTATTTTTAATCATAAAATTAAAATTATTCTGGAATGATTACGATGGGGAATGAATCTCATTACGTTCACGGAGAAGGTAATTCGTACGTACGCACAAGAAACAATATCATTATATTGTTGGTGAAATTATATGTAATTGGATGGTATATAATATCTAAAAATTCATTAAAATGTTATAATTATTATTTACATTACTTATACTCATTATTATACGCATCCAAATAATGATGTGTTTTAATAACATGCTACCCCATGACGTGGAGACGGTAAGTCGTACGTACACACGTATGGTGACTTTTTCATTTATAGGATGGATAGAATAAAAAATATGGTTGTACAATTTTTATAATAACATCACAATATGTATAAGTTAATTTAATTATTATTTAGGTATGGAAACCATAAAGAAAGAGAAAGTGGAAGAAGAAAAGAACTTGAAAGAGGGTGGTGAAATTATTACATCTTCTTTGGGTGTTCCCTTTTGAGTTGATCAAAAGGACTTCTTAAGAAGGATTTCTGATCAATGTAAGCCCTCTATGTTGAAGAGCGGATAGTTTAGAGGATATTTAGGTATGGTTTGGCTAAGCCAAAAGGATTTGGAGGTGTGAAATTAAGATATGGGTATGTACCCTTTTATAAGAGAGGTGAGGGTCACTTTAGGAAAAGATTGAAATATTTTTTTATAATAAAATAATTTTCAGTTTTAATGGCTCCAAAATGATATATTTCGTAGTTAAGGTGGGGATGGGTTGACCAAACTCTCAACTAATAGGTTTTAGATAGGTTTTGGTCACAATATTAACCATATCTTTTAGATTGAACTCATAGTTAAATAGTTTGACATTTACTATGTCTCTCTGTAATTTTATATTATATGGTTAATAATTATACTATAAGAAGAAAAATAAACACAAGAAGTTCAGAATTAATATATATTACCTTATATAAGTCCTTTTTCCAAACCATATATTTTTAGGAATATTATATCAATTACTAATATAGTGTTTGTTTTAAATATTCATTTATGCCAATTCTGACACTATTTAGTATTTGATTTTTTTGAAGCCCTAATAGATTTATCAATTCGAATAAAATTTATTTGATAAACTCTAATATGCAATATTAACCAAAAAAATCCGTTTAATTCATCAGAAGTCTCAATTTACATTTATTTGGATATTTATAATATCAATTATTTTGAAATTTCATTATTATGGTAATTACTGCATCATCATTGTGTCATAAATAAATTAAATTATTTAATGTCTAAAAATTACAAATAAAATACCATTATGTAGGAAATATTTTTATCCTCATAATTAATATTTATAGTCGAATTTATATTGTTTGTAACCCTATATTAAAAATGCTTTAATTATTAAACATTGAATTTAAATCTTTTAACTCTTCTTTAAATAAAATAATTAGAAATGTCTTAATCTAATACAAGTGGACCAAAGTGGATCATATTTCATTCCTAAGGTTGTTTTTGGTTGAATTAAAATTTTAGAATAGAATTAGGACATATTTTGGGTAATTATAATATCATTTTTACCCATAATTACCTCATTACTTTTAACCGTGGTAAACAAAAGTCAAAAGTTACTATTCACTGAAAATTATTTTCATCTTGTTGAACCACATTTACTTACTGATTTCAACCATGTCTATCATATTTTTTAAATTCAACTCAAAGAAGCAGTAAAATTATGTTTTATGCAAATTTGAAAATGCTCCTAGAAGGTGGGTAAAAGACGGTAAAAAGTTCAATAAAAATTTTATATATCTAAACTTACTATGAAATGAATAAAATGAATTAAATTGAACATATATAGGTATCATATATCTATTTTGACCTAAAATAAATAAAAATAATATAACTAATTACTTAAATAAACAGTCGGTTGTAAACAACAATGCAATGTAATTCACAATTCATCAAAAATTGAAAGCTTTCAGAAAAATACCATAAATTTATCCTAAGATAATTTTGATATTCTAAATTCAAAAATGAAGTCCATTTTGAAAAATAAATTTTCTAAAATTTTAAAAGGTGGGTATTACTATTCATAACGGCTAGTTTGATTGGTCGTGGTGTGTTAAAACTCCATGTTGCGTACAACCCAAGCAACTACATTATTCAAAGGGAAATGTAATGTAGAAGCATGGGGTGTTACACCATTTTTTTAAAAGGTAAAAATTCAAAAAAAGTTAAATTAATCATCATATGATAATATTAAAACAATTTTGAAAATATATTTAGATATCACTGTTTTTAAATAATACAAATTTTCGACCGAAAAGAGAAATAAACTCAGATTTTCAAAAACAAAATATGATTAATTATCTTAAGTAAAAGGATTTGATAAATGGTATCATTAATTTAATAGAACATGAATAACCATAGGTTAAGAAAATTAATGATATTTATTGATATATGGATCATAATATTTCATCAATGGAAGCATAAAAATAAACAGTCAGGGTATATGGTGAGATTGTAGCAATAAATTGTTACCACCATGGTCACTTTAAATAATAGTACAATGGAAATAAAAAAATTACATAAAGCTTAAAATATCATGAAAATAATTATATTCATGATATAAAATGTCAAAGGTATCATATACACATTATAAGAAAGTATAGGTGCATAACACGACATAGGTCTCGAAGATGAAAAATTTAGAAAAATTTACTTTACCGATTTGGTAACTATTGAAACATAAAAACCATAGAAGAAAGATCATAAAATGGATATTTAAATAAACATAAAATTATGTATAGGAATAATTGAATACATCACTGGGAATTATACACACCACATATAAGAAAAAGAAGCTTAACATGGCTTGTGTCTCACAAAAAAATAAAAGTGAGACAAGAAAACCTTTACTTCTTTAGTAACTTTTGATTCATGATAACCATGAACCAATAACATATAATTAAAATTATAAAATCATTAAATAAAGTAAATTATTTATCTGACATGTCATAAGGTAGTCTATATAACACAATATAAGCGAGTGGTGAATATGACTTATATCTTAATGAAATAAAAAGTGAGATGAAATTCCCTTACCTTAAGTCTTGACTTTTTTCATACATTTTCAAAAATACTATTTAACAAATATATTTATATTATAATTATACCATATAGCCATATTATTATATCTGATATCATATATTATTTTTCACGACCCGACCCATACTAGGGCTCGAGCCGCAACTACCCCAAGTTCGCCTCCATAGGCTAGGGGCTGTCGACTAGTGCCGAAGGAACAAAAAACTAGGGGAGGACTTTGCCTAAGAAACTGTAGGCACACACGCAGCCAACTCAATGCAAAAAGTGCAGAGAAGAGAAAGCAGGATACAAAACTACTACCAAAAAGTGAAACCAACATACATGTATCTACCTCTAACCAGTACAAGTAAAATAATGACATAGAAACTGAATAGAAAAATGAGCAAAAAACGTGCCCAACGAGAAAGGTGCCACAACCCGGCAACATGTAAAATGAAAGTGAACCGCTGGTGAGTCACACCCAGAAAGTCCTTCTACGACAACTGAACACAGCCCAAGCTCTTTTTTCCTCTACACTCCTCCATAGTCCTGACCGACCTTTCCATCATCTGCAAGGGCACACCAAGTGCGGGCAAATCCCAAGTAAGGGTGAGAATAAAAATACTCAATAGGATGCCCCAAAAGCTCGAGGGAGAAACCAAGGAGGTACTGAAATGGTGAGAAGTAGACCGAACGAAGAACAATATAAGCGTACAAAAGAGAGAGAGTGAAAATCAACCCAACAAAAGGAAGGAAGTAGACTCGTCCAATACAAAAGGAGCTAGAAACGGAAAGCACATGGCATACCCCGCGCATCTTCACCCCTCCTAAAAGGAGAGTAACTGAACCCATGGAGTGAGAAAAAAGGTAGGGTGTATATATATATGCTCAATAAGAAGTCCAAATGAGTGTGTAAGGGGATCTCTATCTCCATGCTCATCCCAAGAGGAGTAACCAATAGTTTAGAGGATATCCATCACTGATGCCCAATAATCCCGTATGTCAAAGATGGCTCGTCGCTGAACCGTACCACCAAGGGTCCCGCTCTGGTAATCATGGAGAAAATTCACTAACTAGCCTCATAAAATGGAATTAGTCTAAAATAAGTCGTTGGGTAACCCACTGCCTAGCCCCGCTGGAGGGTAAACCCCCAATAAGTCAACAGTGTCCCACTGCTCAGCCTCGCTGGAGGGTAGACCGTAATAAATCATTGGGTAACCCTCTTCCCAGCCCTAATGGACGGTAAACCCTAAATAAGTCAACTTTGACCCACTGCCCAACCCCGCTGGAGGGTAGACAGTAATAAATCATCGGGTGACCCACTGCCCAACCCTGCTGGAGGGTAAACCCTAAATAAGTCAACAATGACCCACTACCCCGCCCCGCTGGAGGGTAAACCATAATAAAACATCAGGTGAACCACTGCCCAGCCATGCTAAAGGCTAAACCCTAAAGTCAATGGGTATCTCACTGCCCACCCTCATTGAATGGTAAACCCAGAACTAGGGCAATAACTCCGCGCTACCCAAGCCATCAATGGGTGCCACTAACACCATTACCGTGCGTAGGTTCGGAGTGCGTCAAGGAACCTCTGACAAATGACCTTTCATGGTTTTACATTTAATGAGACATCGAAAGAGGCTTCGCACGCCCAAAAATATTACAAGAATGTAATCCTTGCAAAAAAACACACGAGATCAACAATTCACTCACTGGAAAGGATCTCCCGATGGAAAAGTTATTCAACACCGCTTTAAGCCCAAGTGGGGCCGTGTGGGGCCCTCACATTGGTCCCGAATGAGGTAGGGAAACAACGCCATCATGATGATCTTGTAAAAACATACCAAAATGACTATTCATCTGCCTGAAACAGATTCCTAATGAAAAAGTCACAGTACGCTACACATGGCTCAAAAGACAGCCTATGGGGCCCATGCCTCAACTCCGGCTTCAACGCCTAAAACAACCTTGGTCAACATCGCCACGATGCTGAGGTCACAACGCCACTGATGATGCCTAAAATGGACTCCGTATGCCGAAACTGCCACTCCTCGCGTTATATGCAAACAGGGCCCTGTGGGGCCCACACCTCGACCTCGAAACAAGTCACCCAAATCATGCTATTACGTTCCTTGCAGATAACCACGCGGAATAGGCTATTAATTTTCCCCGAACGGACTTATGTAGCATAAGTCATAAAAACACAACATGCGTCCAAAATCCTCGTCAGGGGGCCCACTTCCCAGGCTCGAATTCAGGCCGGCGGATTGCACCATTGCAATCCCCTCGAAAAAACACTCAGAAATGAGTGCTCAAACACCCCAAATAGATATCGGGTGAAAAAGTGGTGTTTCACCATAAAACGTGCAAAATAGGCCCTATGGGGCCCGCACCTTGTCTCCAACCTGAATGCTTTGGAAAGAATCTCAAAAATTCTGTACGGGGACTAGGGTCATGCTGCCATTGACAGTACGTCAATCGGACATCCTAAGTAGGAGTTAGGTATGACACAACAATCAATTAAATAATAAATAAATGAATTAATTATTCCAAATTATCATTTTGTGCTACCGAGCAATGAGACCAATTCGCAAAGTTTCCAATCCAACATGGAAGGACTGTCTCAGCTTCAGGGCCACAACACCTTTGATGGAAAGTCAAACGGACGTCTGGCTCGTGAACCACGCCCGATGCAACTTTAATAACAATTAATATTATTAAAGTGAAACGTTTCGGGGAACCTGTCTTCGGGTGCAGAACCAAAAAACCCCGAAACAAAATTTAAAGGGTATGTCTTTTCAACACGGACCTGCAGCAGCAGACGGCGTGTCAATCAGACGTGCCGTTTAGAAAATACGGCCCCCCGAATGCAAGGGGGCCCAACCGGCCCAGTTCACCCCGGCCGGGCCGAACCGAACCGCCGGCCCGTCACGCCGCGGCCCGCTAGCCGTGGCCCACCTAGCAGCACCGGACCTACCTAGGGTCAGGTTTTTTGTTTAATTTTATTTATAAATTAGACCGGCCAGTTGTCCCGTCTCCGCCGCGTCGCCCAGCAGGACCCGCGCTTCGCGGGTCCTCGTCTCCCAGCAGACCGACCTCTTGGTCGGTCTTACTCAGCATGCCAGCAGGACCCGCTCTTTGTGGGTCCTTGCTAACTCCACACACCCGAGGCCAGGCCTCAGGCTCCCCTTCGACCACGACGGCCGGTGCCCCCTGCAGCGCACCTTGCCGCGGCCCGCGCTTCCTCTCCTCACTAGCACCGCCCAGCTCCGCTGTTGGGCTCCGTCGACCTGCTCCCCCCCGGGTGCCCCTTGCTCGCGCCGCCATGCTGCCTCGGCTACCCCCCAGCCGTACCACCTTCAGTCAGCTGCTTCCCCTGCACCCGACGCCGCCACACACCTGACGTTGCTCGGCTGTGCGACATATTGCGGCCGCCACGCATGGCCGTCGACCGCTCCTGCCAGTGGTGACCCGGTGGTTTCTTCGGCGGGTCACCGCGACTTGATCAGACACCCGATTCTAGATCCTAGGGTGTTTTTGAGATCCCTACGATGAAAACTTCACAGTTCCTACCTTTTATCGGTGATTCTACAGTCGGTTGATGCATCCAAAAATTATAGTGGGTGTTCGTGAAGAACAGAACCAAGAACGGGGTTCCAAACATAGATCGATGACCGTGTTTGTGGAACCATCGGTGATGATAATTAAAACAAAGATCAAACGACGACAGTTCAAATAAATTAATAATTGAAAACAAGTCTATGGAAAAAAAATTAACAAGAATCCTACCTCATTTGATCAGTTCGTCATTGGCGACGCTCCTGCTCGATCCCGCTTCGATCTGCCGGAGTCTGCTCCTCAATCCGGCGAAGAATAGTGAATAACGCCGAAGAACGGATGAGAGATAGAAAGAGATGAAGGAAGATAGAGAGAGAGAGAAATGGATTTTTCCCTCCCAACACTTAAGCAAAATTATAAAAATTCATTGAAACTCTCTCAATAGGCCCGAATTCCGAAACCTCCGCTCCTGCTCAATTTATATCACGCCTCTACAAAACGCGCCATTTAGAACTCAACGGAAGTCTCAGATTTTCATTTTGAGACTTCGTTTGAATGTTATTTGAAATGGAATTTCAGTGATAAGAATCACTAAGTCATTATTTCAAAACGACGGTTTTTCCCTTGGGTGACGTCTCTCATCGCAGGCCCGCGCCCAAGACTTTTACACCCCGCCTAGGGTAAACGGCCCACTCCAGACTCAACGATGTCCTCAGTTTTCCCATCAAAGAAACTTTTTAGGATTTATTCAGGTTTTAGATATTAAATGAATAATTTTATAATTTAATTATCCATTTAACACACCGCCAATGAGCGAGGGGTCTGAACGTCCCGCACCGACTCATTTTAGGTCACGCCTAGGGTAAACACCGCGTTACGGACCCAACCGTGTTCTCGGATTTCCGATCTGATTAACTATCTAAGAGATATCACATTTTATTTTGTTAATTAAGCATTCGTAATGTAAAAACACTTATGATTTTTATATAATGTATTCCGGGCACACCGGGCCCCGGTATTGCACGCCGTCTGAACGCCCAACTTTGGAATGTCATCAAGAAATTTTTCAAAGTCTCAGAATCCCAAAACCTGGGTTCTTACATCATTCCCTCTTTCAAGATTTTTGTCCCCGAAAAGAAAAACTAGGAAAAACAACTCGGGATACATAGCTCACACCTAGCTCTCCCGCGCCCAATAAAACTTTCACAACACCATGCTAACACAACACGTGAATCAAAGGGATGGTTCATACTTATAAGGTCTGCTTCCCTCGAGGACATGTATAGGAATACACACAAACCTCATTATCTGCGACACATGGAAGATGTGGTGTGACCACTTCTACTGTTGGGAGGGTAGGGCATGGTGGTAGGCAACCTCTCAACCATTTTCACGATTCCTGAAAGGCCCAAAGAAACTCGAGGGACTTCCCCTGCCGAACCTCTACTTTCCACGCCGTGACCGAAATCACAGTTTATTCTTGGAACATGGTCTCATGATTACCTCCTTCAGAATACCCATCTTGTGAAACACCCAAGGATGTCTGGTCACACCGGTTTTCACCGTCGGTGCATCCCAACCGAGTCTCTCTAGGTGAGGACGCACCTGAGACACTGGTGGTCTGAGAAAACCACAAAGCGCTCTCCCAGAAGATGGCGTCTCCACATTCTCAGGGCAAAGAACACCACTTCCAGTACCACATAGTGAATCACGTAGTTCTGTTTATGGGATATCCATCACCTTGACATGTACTTGATAACAATATAATGTTTGACGTTGGGCACGTGAGGTACGAACAAACAGGGTAGGTGAGAAAACTCATCCAACTGCTAGAGGCTAGACACAAAAAGCACGTGGCATACCCCATGTGTCTTTTCCCCTTTTGGAAGGAGAGTAATTCCAAAAATAGGCACTATTACAAACCCACTAGTGGCACCTCAAGAAAAGGGAGGTCAAGAAGAAAAGCCCCACTAGAAAATCCAGAACCTTCTCTGAAACTCCACTGCACAACCCTGCCATGAATGCACATGTCAGAGGGACTCATCCACTGCACCTTGATACTATCCGCTTTGGGTGGCACTGACTCTCCCTCATGGTTTTGATCACATCACAAAAACGCATCCCAGTGGTTGAAGAACCCCTCATTATTGTGCATTCAATGTTATTCCGGACAACACCAACACAGGCTTACGCCGACGTCTTGCATCACCCTCGGTAACCCCTCGAACAATGAGTTAGGCAAAAAGAGTACCACACGTAGCGTCTAACAAGTTCTGCCGATAAAAGTAGAAAATACACAGAGTGTACCAATTATCATATCTTACACTGCAGGATTATAGACATCCTTAGCACACATCCACTCGCGACCCCATCCGTCTGCTCCCTGAGCCTGATATGGGCCGCCTAGTGGTGGTGGAAGGACCTCAGAACTTTATCCACCAACCACAGTTCTTCCTACTTTTCTTCCAACACCGCCTCCCTGGGGACCACCCTGTCCTCACCTGGGAGTTCTCTGGTCACGACATTTCCTTTTTCGTGGCGACACATCTACCAACTATCTAGAGGACCCAACACATTTGGTCGGATAGTCTCATGCCACATGACCCCACAGATCACAAACATAGCACTAGGCCTCCCTAGATTGTCTCGGTGCCCTATGATGTCCCCAACCATGTGCCTGAGTCTCATCAAGGTGAGACCTATGGTGTCGAGGCCCAGCCAATAGACGTCCCTCTAACAGAAATTTCTCTATCACCAGTGCCTGCTCCAACACCCTGAGATGGGTGAGGATGCACAAGGGAACTACGCTGTCACGAATATCCTCTACAGAGTTCTCATTCAAACTTCCATTCTCTGAAGTTATCGTCATGGACCATGTCCAAAGAGTACCGAGTAAGTTCTGCGAACCCAGTCTTATACTCAGACACTGACATCACTCCCCACTGAAGCTCTAGCAGCTCCCAAAACTGTAAAAAGCGTAAGTAGGAGAGGTAGTAATCCTCACAAAACAGCTGCTAGAAGCCATCCCACGAGAGTATCGACTCATCGTGTATTCGAGAAACCATAGATATACCACGGAAAACTGCTTAGTGGAAAAAGACTGGCTGTCAAAGCCACCATATAACCAGTCAGTGTCTGAATAGGCCTGAAGAGGCAGACCACTGACTCTAGCCAACCCTTCACTATCTGAGGGTATGGCTCACCGTGGAACCTCAGCGGTCTCTAACGCTGGAACTCACATAGTGCGCCCAGCCTGTGGTCATCATCATCCATCGTTGTTGGTACTATCCGCTACTCCACAGGTGGAGGTGGTACTGCCTGTCCTTCTAGAGAAAAGGGTAATCATATGATGGATCTTTAACTGAGCCCTCGTCGCTCACGAAATCATCATCACGAACCGGAGCTAGTATCCTGGCTGGCTATCATCGCAGAGACATCCTGAATCTGATTAAGGAGTACCGAGATTATATGAGCATATATATATATATATCAACAACAATGGGGAGATTACTCAAGAAGTACATTCAAATACTCGATCCTATATGATGCATGTACCAAATTCCTTGCAACAAGTGTCTTAGTGTGCCTTGTAGAAAAGCGGGTTATCAGGGTCTTGGTGAATGGATATGTCAGCTGCCACACCACCACTAGACTCCCTGGCCTGAGAGCCGCTCTTGAGACACATTGACACTATTTCCCCAAAACTCAACCAATTATTTTTTAGGGATGTCCGAACAACACCCTAAGGAATGAACCACCTATGATACCACTTTTTCACGACCCGGCCCATACCGGGGCTTGAGCTGCAACTACCAAAAGCCCACCTCCATAGGCAAGGGGCTGTAGACTAGCGCCAAAGGTACAAAAAACTAGGGGAGTCCTTTTCTTATGAAACTCTACACACGCACGAAGCCAAATCAATGAAAAAAGTGCCAAGAAAACAAAGAAGGATACAACAATGCTACCAAAAAGTGAAACCAACATACATGCATCGACCACTAACCAATACAAGTAAAGTGCTGACATAGAAAATGAACATAAAAAGGGTCAAAACACACGCCCTACCAGAAAGGTGGCAAAACACTACAATAGGTAAAAAGAAAGTAAACAGCTAGTGAGTCACACCTAGAAAGTCCTCCTACGACAACTGAATGCAGCCCAGGCTTCCGCTTCCGCTACGCTCCTCCATAGTCTCGACCGACCTGTCAGTCGTCTGTAGGGGCACACCATCTGTGGGAAAAGCCTAAGCAGGGGTGAGTGTAAATATAATCAGTTGGATGCCTTGAAATCTCGAGGGAGAAAACAAGGAGGTACTAAAATGGTGAGCAGTAGACAGAACAAAGAACAATATAAGAGTACAAAAGAGAGAGAGTGCAGCTCAACCCAACAAAAGGAAGGAAGTAGACTCGTCCAATCCAAGAGGAGCTAGACACGGAAATCACATGGCATACCCCGAGCGTCATCACCCCTCATAGAAGGAGATTAACTGAACCCAAGGAGTGAGAACAAAAGTAGGGTGTATATATATATATGCTCAACAAGAAGCCCAAAAGAGTGTATAAGGGGATATATATCTCCAAGATCAGCCCAAGAGGAGTCGCCAACAGTTCAGAGGATATCCATCACTGATGCCCAATAATCCTCTACGTCAATGTTGACTCATCGCTAAACCATACCACCAAGGGTCCCGCTCCGGTAATAATAGAGAAAAGTCACAGACTAGCCTCATAGAAAGAGCTGAGTCTGAAATATGTCATTGGGTAACGCATTGCCCAACCCTGTTGGAGGGTAGACCGTAATAAATCATCGGGTGACCCTATGCCTGGCCCTGTTGGAGGGTAAACCCTAAATAAGTCAATGTTGACCCACTGCCCATCCCTGCTTGAGGGTAGACCATAATAAATCATCGGGTGACCCACTTCCCAGCCCTCCTGGATGGTAAACCTGGAATAAGTCGATGGTGACCCACTACCCAACCCCACTGGAGGGTAAACTGTAATAAAACATCAGGTGACCCACGACCCAGCCCTACTAGAGTGTAAACCCTAAAGTAAACGGGTATCCCACTACCCAGCCTCGCTAGAGGGTAAACTTGGAACTAGTCCAATAACTCCGCACTACTCATGCCATCACTGGGTGCCACTAACGCCGCTACCATGCATAGGTTCGGAGTGCATAAAGGAACATCCGACCAATGACCATTCATGTTTTCACATTTAATGAGATCTTGAAAGAGGCTCCGCACAACCAAATAGATTACACCATTGTAATCCTCACGAAAAAACACACGAGATCGACTATTCACCCGCTGGAAACGAGATCCCGATGGAAAAGTTATTCAACACCACTTTATGCCGAAGTGGGGACCTGTAGGGCCTGCACGTCAGTCTCGAATGTGGTCGAAAAAATTGCACCTTCACGATGCTCTCAGAAAAACTTGTCGAAAGGACTGTTCATCCGCCCGAAACAGATGCCTGATGAAAAAGTCGTAGTACGCTGTACATATCTCAAAAGACGACACGTGGGGCCCATGTCTCAACTCCGACTTCAATGCCTGAAACTACATTGGTAAACTTCGACTCGATGCCAAGGTCACAACGCCTAAAACGGACTTCAGATGCAGATCCTGTAACTCCCTGCATTATACACAAACGAGGCCCTATGAAGCCCACACCTCGACCCCGAAACACGTCACGCAAATCATGAAATTATGTTCATTGCATATAACCACGTGGAATAGGCTATTCATTTTCCCTGAATGGACTTATGTATCATAAGTCGTAAAAACACAGCATGCGTCCAAAAGCCTCCTCGGGGGGCCCATGCCTCGGCCCCGAATTTAGGCGGGCGGATTTCTCTATTGCAATCCCCTCAGGGAAACACTCAGAAACAAGTGCTCAAACACCCCAAACAGATAACGGGTGAAAAAGTGGGGGTTTCACCATAAAATGTCCAAACTAGGCCCAGTGGGTCCTGCACCTTATCTCCAACCTGAACACTTCAGAAAGCATCTACAAAACTCCGTACAAGGACTGGGGTCATGCTACCGTTGACGGTGCGTCACTCGGACATCCTAAGTAGGAGTTAGGTCCGACACAACAATTAATTAATTAATAAATTAATTAATTATTCAAAATTAGCGTTTCGTGCCACCGAGAAACGAAACCAATCCTCAAAGGTTCCAATCCAACTTGGAAGGACCGTCTCAGCTTCAGGGCCACAACACCTCTGACAACGCGTCAAATGGATGTCCGACTCGTGAACCACGTCCGACGCAACTTTAATAACAATTAATATTATAAAATTAAAAAGTTTTGGGGCACCCATATTCGGGTGTAGAACCCAAAATCCCCAAAACAAACTTCAAGAAGTCTTTCTTTTCAACACGGACCTGCAGATACAGACGGTGCGTCAATCAGACACGCCATTTAGAAAATACACCCACCCTGAATACAAGGGGGCGCAACTGGGCCAGTTTAGCCCGGCCGGCCCGGACCGAACAGCCGGCCCGCGGCCCTACCGTGCGTCCGGCCCACCCTGCCCCGGACCACTTTCCGCGGCACGCCCAGGAGCACCGAACTTACCTCAGGTCCAGTTTTTTTAAACTAGACCGGCCAGTTGTTCGGTCTCTGCCGCATCACCCAGCAGGACCCGCGCTTCACAGGCCCTCGTCTCCCAGCAGACCGCCTGCTTGGTCCGTCTTCCTCAGCACGCCAGTAGGACCCACCCTTTTCGGGTCCTTACTTCCTCCACATGCCTGAGGCCAATCCTCAGGCTCCCCTTAGTCCACGACGGCCGGCGACCCCTACAGCGCACCGGCGTACGTTGTCGCGGCCCGTGCGGCCTCTCCGCACGAGCACCGCCCAACTCCGTCGCTGGGCTCTGCCGACCTGCTCGGCTCCCCCCTGGGTGCCCCCTGATCGCGCCGCCATTCTGCCCTATCTACCCATCGGCCGCACCACCTTTGGCCAGCCGCTTCCCCTACACCCGATGCCTCCACACACCCGACGATGCTCTGCCACCCAACACACTGTAGCCACCGGCCGCTCCTGCCGGTGGTGACCTATTGGTTTCTTCGGCGGATCACCGGGACTCTATCGGACACCCGATTCCAAGTACAGGGATGTTTTTGTGATCCCTGCAATGAGACCATCACAACTCCTACCTTTGACCGGTGATTCAACAGTCGGTTTACGCATACAAAAATTATAGTGGGTGTTTGCGAAGAACAGAACCAAGAATGAGGTTCCAAACATAGATATATGGTCGTGTTCGTGAAGCCATCGATGACAATAATTAAAACAAAGATCAAACTATGATTGTTAAAATAAATTAAGAATTTAAAACAAGGGTGTGGAAAAGAGAACAAGAATCCTACCTCGTTGGATCCGTTCATCGTTGGCGACGCTCCTGCTCAATCCCGCTTTGATCCGCTAGAGTCTGCTCCTCAATCCATGGAAGAACAGTGAAGAACACCAAAGAACAGATGAGAGAGAGAGAGGAAGGTCGAGAGAGATAGAGAGAAATGGGTTGTCCCCTCCCAACACTTAACTGAATTTATTACAATTTACTGAAACTCTCTCAACGGGCACGGATTCCAAAACCTCTGCGCCCGCTCAGTTTATATCACGCCTAGGAAAAACACCCCATTTCGAACTCAACAGAAGTCTCAGATTTCCATTACGATACTTTGTTTGAATGTTATTTGAAAGGTAACTCGAGTGATAAAAATCACTAAGTCATTAGTTCAAAATGACGGTTTTGCTCTTGGGTGACTTCTCTCATCGCAGGCCCGCGGCCGAGACTTTTACACCCCGCCTAGGGTAAACGGCCCTCTCCGGACTCAACGATGCCCTCAGGATTCCCATACGAGAAACCGTTTAAGATTTATTTAGGTTTGAGCTATTAAATGAATAATTTGATAATTTAATTATCCATTTAACACACCGCCAAAGAGCGAGGGGTCCTAACGTCCCACACCAACTCATTTTAGGTCGCGCCTAGTGTAAACACTGCGTTCCAGACCCAACCGTGGTCTCAGATTTATGATCTGATCAATTGTATAAGAGATATCACATTTTCTTTAGTTAACCACGTGTGCGTAATATAAAAACACTTAACAATTTTATATAATTAATTCTTGCACACCGGGCCCCGGAATTGCACGCCGTCTGAACGACCTGCTCTGGAATGTCATCAAGAAATTTTTCGAAGTCTCAGAGTCCTAAAAACCTAGTACATACATTATTTGTTTAATACTTTATATTACCCCTTTATATACAACTCCATGTTAAATTTATGTTTCATGTAATAACTGCTCTATTTTTCATATATGTTTTAGCTTGTTATTTTTGATACTTTTAAGTTTATCATGGTTTAATTATTTAAAATATGTAAAGAATTATAGAAATATCATATATGTTATGAATATATTTATTTATAATAATCTATATAATATATAAATATGAAATGGAAAACATCATTTATTTAGAAGATAGGTCGTACTTACAAATGAATGTTGTTTCCATTTTTTATGATATTGAAAAAAGAAATAAAATGAAATATATATATATATATATTATAATTAGAGTAGAATTATTATGTCACATATACCTTATATGTTCAATAAAATCATTCTCAATACATTCCCTTTTGAGTGTTAATGAATCATATCACTTTGGAGAGGTGGAAGTCCACACTTTCCAAAAGAAAATTATTTTATTTGCAAAAAAGTTAAATCATGAAGGTATGTGTTATATAATAATTAAATAATTATAAATATACAATTAATATCACATATATACTATAAAATAGAGTTTCTATCATAATTATGAACCATGAGAGGTGGTAAAGGAAAAAAACAACATCATTTGGTGAGGTGGTTCTTCATCTTACACAAGAATAGTCAGTTCATTAGCCATTAGAATGATATGTGTGTAAGTTTAGGTAAAACCATTATAAAAAAACCACAATGTGTTTAATATAATTATTCTACTTTATAATCATTTAATATGAATATGTTATGGGGTAGATAATGAAAATAAAACAAAGGAGCTTGAGGAAGGATGTTACCTCTTCTTTGGGTAACACTTTTTTGTTTTCCCCAAATGGATTCCTCCGATTGATTTATGTCCAAAGGGTAGATTCTAGGATTGAGAGAGGGATTTTGAGAGCTTATTCATAAAAATTTTAGTTGATCCAATGAGATTTAGTGCTGTGAAAATGTGGAAGGGTTGAATGTATTTCTATAGTAGAGGAGTGGAATTCTTGTAAATTTTTGAAAAGGGAATTCCACCCACGTCTTTTCTAAGAAAAGCCGCTCCAATAATGATCCCAATATGATATAATGAATAATGGGTTATAAATATGTCAATATAGTGTATTCTGGAAATTTTTTTAGGTCATTGTGGCCTTTAAATGTAAGGTTTTGTCCTTTAATATGCTAATTTTCTTCTTAATCATTGTAATTAATTTTAATTACTTTCACTAATATATTTTTTTTCCAAAAAATATTATGTACTTAGTTTTCATTATTTATTATTTTTTATTTTAAAGATGTAGTCTATTTTTCCAAATTCCAACCATATATGTGGAAAGAATTAATTCAAATCTAATCCTATAGACGGGATGACAAAGTAGGCTTAAAAAAATTTCAAAATTTTGGTAAGTTATTATACCCAATTTTAAAGTGAAATTGATCCAAATAACCTAAATTATATTAATTTCTGTATAATTGTTCTAAATGAACATTCAATTAAATAAAAAAAATTTAAAATTACAAATAAATTAAAATAAATTAAAATAAAAATATGTTTTGAATTAAAATTCTCCATTATTCACTATTCATAAAACAATAAACTTTACTGAAAAATACAAAAAAATCCCCATAATAAAAATTTTAAGTTTATATTTCAACAATAATGTTTATTTTTAAAAATTAATAATATTATAATCAAAAATTTATATTTAAAATGGGGTCTCCATTAACGTGTGGAAATACTACCTTTTAAAAGAATACATCTTTTTATTCATAAAATTAGATTTATTATTATCTTGTACTTCTTAAATATATTATATTTGTATCAAAAAAAATATCAAATATTTAATATGTATTAATTTTATTTAAATAATTAATCTAAATTGGTTTTTTAGTTTATTGTGAAAAAATTGTTTTTGTATTTAGAAAAATCGTTTTTTTGAAAAATAATTAATTTATTTTTGAATATTTCTTAAATTCACTTATAGTAATTAGTAAGCAATGGATTTTTTTATATACATGTATAAATTATATTTTCAGAATTTGGTTAATATTATTTATTACTTCAATTCCAACGGCTTGTTGGTAACAATAATAATATTTAATAATAATATTATTAGTATATTGTAGTTTGGTAAAACTCAGCCATGTGTGAAACAAATGATAATGAAGGGACTCCGTGTTATGGGTAATAAAAACCAAACATGGTGTTACGTGTATGAAATTATAATACATGTTTTGTTTATATCAATTTCTTGACTTAGTGTTGAGTATAATGCAAGCCATACTTAGTGATTTTATATAACAAAATCTATATTAAGTGTAGTGTGAAATAAAAAATAAAAAATTATTAAATTAATTTGAAAAATAACAGTTCAAAAAATATCTGCGTTCCACACTATGGGTATATAAAAAGAATCAATTTTTGATAATAATCCCACCATTATAGAAGCCATTCATTCTTTGGATCTGTTTGTTATTGAACCATCACCAAAACCAATTCATAAGTAGGATCTTGGTCATAATAATAAACAATTGAATTAGAAGGGGTATCTATATCCCACTCTCTCTTGATGTATCAAATTATATATTCAAGCTATGAAACTTATGATTTGTAGTAAATTTTTACTATATGAGATCAAGGTCACAAACATTTTAATAATACATTTAACATGTTAATCGAAACTCAAGATGGTGATATCAATATATCGATTATTGATAGAGTAGATCTATTAATTATAAAAATTAATATTTATGGTATTAAAACTAGTAAAAACCCACAAATTTTTACTTGAGGAGTTTTTGAAATTCTTGAGGTTATTTTAGAATTTATTACTATGAAGTGTAAAATTATAATTGTGCTAGTATTGGATTGTTTTTGTATGTAGTTAGATTTGGAATTTTATTTTTACCCTTAGATACATTTTTTAGTATTATAAGGTAGTTGGAATTTTTTATTCAATGCAATAATTTTATATAATTTAGTAATTTGATTATTTATTTAGGAAAATTAATTCTAATTTGATTAATTTTGTAACTAATTTGCGTGAGATATTTAATATGGTGGTTTATGAAATTAGAATAATAGAGGAAGAGATAAGGATGAATATTTATTCTATTTAAAGAAATAATGTTTCATCTAGTTTGCAGATCTATGATATTATATTTTAATTGGATGTTTAATGGTGGAAATTAAATATTTTAATTGATGATTATATATAAAATATATATTTTTCTATCAATTCCCTTATCATTGAAGCCTATTATTTTTATAATTTATCTCTATTATCTCAAAAAATAATGCCATGAAATATATGTGGAGATATGAATAATGATTTAAATTAGACAGACCATCGATGTTGATCAAGGATTCAAAATTGTCAAAGAATAATGGAATGTGAATTTAAATTATTATCATTATTAATATAAGTAAATCTATCATTATTTTATTTTTTCCAAGTGTTAGTTAAAATATGAAAATACGAGATAAATATTATATTAGTAAATTAATAAAATGATGGAAAGGCATCGATGGGAATATTTAAAATATTTAAAAATTTTATAAGAAGGATTATTAGTTGAATTACTAAATAGTGGAAATTGAGTATGATAATTTATATGGAAATATATTACATGAATATACAAATTTATATTATGATTATTTCTATGGATTTACTGTAGAATTTTATATTACGATAGAGGATAGTGAAAATAACTTAAAAATGGTTTTTGATGATATACTCTTATGAAGAAATTTGATTCGATAACTCGTTATGATTATTTCATGAATAATTATTATATTATGATAATGATTTTGAGCTTTATATGTTGTAAAGATAATATACTTTCTAAAATTAATATGAATGGATTTTATTTGTATTTTTTATGGGGGTATGGAAATTAATCATGGGGACTTGTCACATTCAAGGAATTTGTATGAAAAAAGTTCTAAGACTCAAATAGGTTCCATGGAGGTGATGTTCTCAATTGGTATAGAAAATTTCCAAGATAACATGAGTTTATTCAAAATTCAATAAAATTTCCAAAGATTAAATTTAATTTGTATACAATGGTGATAAGTGTTACACAAGTCATAAGTAAGATAGAATAGGGTCGTACCAAATAATGGAGATGGTGGAATTTTATCGAATGAGTTAGAAGGGAGTGGTTTAATTTTCACAAAGGAGTATATAAAAATTAATTTCATGTCAAGTCGAACCATTTAATATTTTTATCCACATTTAATTCCATAATTTGACTAGTTTATTATGTTGGATATCATTTCACCCAACCTTTTCTATAACCTCACCCATTTCATAATCCGATCTTGTTTTATGTCATATTCATGTCATGTTTTCTTGTTGGTTTAGAAATTTATACCTTCACATTAGCCACACCATATAGGCATGAAGCCATGATATATCATCATAAAGGGTTTCAAAGTATATAAATTATGGAATATCTCTTATGTAATGGGATTGTGGTGTATACAGAATCATGTGGTGATTAAAGATACTATTTGTGTATTAGTTTCATGATTATGTATTTGTTTCAAGGGCCTAGATCCATGTGGTCCAACCCTTTGTTAGTTTATAAGGCTAGAAGAGATCAGAGCAGGATTGAAATAAGTTTAAATTGGGTTATATATAAAACTATAGAGGTAGGATGAATACATGAAATATAATGCTTACATGTCATGTATGTGTGGTTCAAATATTGTTAATAGAGGTTTAGGGGATGTTACATGTTGTTTATTTATGGTAAAATAATAAAAGGCGATGTGTTTTCCTGAGAAAACCGAACCCCAAAAATTATAAGACATGTAAATGGATTTCATGGCAGGTAAATACTGGATGTTGTACATCAATAAATGTTTCAGATTCTTGGATGTTTTTAAAAAACCCTAGAACTACATAATTTCCTATCATTTTACAGCAACAAGTTTCTCCATTTCAAAGCATTTCAATATCCATTCACTAGGGGATCAAATCTAGCATCCCAATTTCGATCCGTGGTGACCCAAGTTGATCCAAGGAGCATTATGCCTTCATTTTTAGCAGTTTCCCTCAGTTTTATTTCATTTAATCTGGTATCTTATCACTATTCTATTGAATTTGATCTCCCATGTTTCTAATGGGGTTTCTATTGTTTTCTGTTGGTGCAGTTGTGTTGTGGTGTCATCGAATGGATGCAGTTATTGTAGGAAAAGAGATCAAATATTAGTGACATGGTCCATTCTCACAAGAATAATATTGATAGATTTGGCGGTAGGGGACATGTTACTTCTATATCTATTTTTATGTGTCATAATAAATTGAGTAGGGTTTGCCCTTTATATAGAAATGAAATTTACTTAATAATTATTATACCTGATTAATGAAATTTGTGGCAATCACATATTGGTGATGTTTTTGTTTTATTATAAGATAGAAATTTATCTCATGATTTAATTGATAATGTGATATTTATGAATTTCTTGTTAGCATGTTGTTTTTGTCAAAATTTGTAAATAAACTAAATCTGAAATTATATGATAAATTAGTGGATTGAGAAATTTATGAAGTGACATTTTTCTAATTTTTTAGTTAATGTAATTTAATGATAATAAAATTGATGAAATTAGAATTGTTAAATTTTATTGATATTTCATGTGATTAATGGAATTGAGAAATTAATTCAAATCATGTTTATTCTAGATAACAATGTTTAAAAAATCATTTTAAATGAGAATGATACTTATCTAGGTTTTTTGAAACAAGAATAAATGCAAAGAGAATATTTTTTCCTTTGATATCTGGTTTTATATTGAGGCCTTAGGTTTCATGTAGTTGGGAAATGTTATTAAATGATTTAGTTAATTAAAGATGGAATAAGAACTGGTTGTGTGCTATAGATAATATCTTTTTCTTGGGCCTGATTTTCCCCTTTTCTAGAGAAGACTATGTGCCTTATTTGGAGATCCCAATTGCCATATTGATTTATTGTTTTTTCCTAGTGTTTTTGTGATGTGATTTGGATATGGGCCTTGTGATAAGACCCAGATATGGCTATGCGTGGAGGTATGATGTGTGATATGGGTATGTGAGTCCCAGATATGATGTGTTCCTAGGATGGATGAGTTTGGTTTCATTGTCATCATATAGGGAATGGATATCTAGATGATGTACCATCAAATGATGCTTCAGATGGTGATATGATTGGCTATATTCATATGGGTGTCGAGGAATTAACTATGGAACAAGTTAGAGTTAGTCTTACTTGTTGACAAGATGATGAGAGCTTGTATACTTTCTTGTGGATCTGTTTAATGGATGATAGAAAAATTTCTAATTTTATCCATATTCCCTTTCCCACTACTTGAGGAAGATAGAGGTTTTTGGATGCATGTTTCCTCTTTGAGGTATCTTAGGATGGTTTTCCAAGAGTACCTGGATATGGAATAATTCTAATGATCAATTAAATAAATCTCTAACTGATGAGGTTTGTTGATGATGGGATGTAATTTCTTAGATGACGTTAACATTGATAAACCATTGATTTAGTTTGTATTATTCTAATGGTTAACTAAATGATATTGAATTAATTAAATGAAGGAATTAGTAAAAGGCAATGAAGTAATTAATGAAGTATTTATATGATTGTGTGCTTATAGGATATCTGGTCTTATAAGTGGCATCTGGGAGTCCAAGTGACTTTATCTATTATTGAGTTTAAGAATAGGTTCTTCCATAGTGTGGTTGTGAGATATATTATATCACGAATTTTCTGTGATTTCATACACTACCCCACCCTTGAAGGTTAGGGATACTAACACTCAGTGGACTATGGGAGGCAATTTTACCCAACATCCCATTAGGATGTTAGATGGATAACTACCCACTCTAGGCTTGCTCTCTTCTCATGGTAGTCACATGTATAGGATTGGACGGTGGTTAGTTTACGATATATGTGTGTCGAGAGATGTATTGTCTTGTTCTTACTTCACATACATGTTTCACCAAATATAGTATCTAAAGGATTGTTGTAGGTATGATGTGTATAGGTCATGATGTTTTGAAGTAATTACTCGGTATATGGGATGCAATGGATTATGGAGAATACATGAGGTTTGATATATATCATATTGGATGTGGTGGATTGTGAAAAACCACTTGGTTAATATATATGGAAATTTGTATGGGATTGTGTGGATATCTGAAGCATGATTTGCATATTTGAATTCTTTATCCAGGTGTTTTTGGGTAGGCATACATTTGGAGAGAGATGCTCATGACCTGTAGTGTTCTGGAAAGAGGCAGACTAGTGGGGAAGAGGGAGAGGGGTACCCTTGACATTTTATTATTTATATCATCTTCCCTCTTTTATAAATCATTTGTTGATATTTTTAAATGATGAGGATGGAATTTATTATACCTATTTAGGTGACATGTTAATGTCACTATTATTCACTATGCTTTAGCATGATTTTTTAAACTTTTTTATGAGAGGCTCTAGGTAGGATACTAGTTAGTATACTGTTATTCTCACCCTATGAATATCTAAACTATTTTTAGGTCATCCAAAAAGGCTGGTGATCAAGCTGGATATTACAAATGTGGGGTTTTGTTGGATCTATTTGGGTTTCATGGTTGATTCCATCTTTACCTTTTTGGTACGTGTAGTTTTCCTTTTAGTTGTTTTAGTACTCTTTGATATTTCATGTTTTCACTTGGGTTTTATTATATATATATATATATATGTGTGTGTGTGTGTCTGGGATGGATTTTTGTTGTTGTATCCTTCTAATTTTTTTCTTCCTCATTATTATATTATAGGGTAATGCCTCCCATATAAATGTTTAATATACCCTCAGTGCTAGTCACCAAACCAGGGCCTACTGGATGTGGGACTTGGGTAGTCACTATCTATCTTCCCTCATAGTAGTATCATTCTGGGGAGGGGGTCATGATAGAGTGGTATCAATGGTTTGGGTTTGAGGGATAAGATTCAGTTTGGATTAAGGCACAAATGAGATTTCATGGGATGGTAGGGAAACAATGTTATCTTCATTTATTAAGTGACACAGAAATTGGATACTAAATGAAACATGGATATTACGTCCCCCCTGTGATATGATGCATTGAAGATTATGTTTAATGAGGCTACTAAATGAAGTGATACTAGAAGTGAGGTATAGAACTAGGAAATGATCATGCATCATTCTTCTTATAGTCTGTGTTTGAAATGGGTATACCATGGGATAAGTTGAAACCGTAAAAAAGATATTAATTAACAAATGTTAATTATAACATATCCAGTTTTAGTAGTCCTAACATGTTTTTTCCTTTTTAAATGCATGGCTCCACATGGACATCTATGTCACATTCATGCTAAAGATGTTTAGCAGTATGTGCCAGTAGATCACCATAGAGTGGAGGTAAATGACAATAAAAGGTGGAGGAGGAATCTCTGAGTGTTTCACTGCTAAATTCCACATAATTATGAGGAATTGTTTTTATAACAATTCATAGTAGACTGGTTGTAAGAGGTTTATATACCTTTCAGTTTGATCTACACTCAGAAGGAGCATTGAGTTTTGTTGGCTATGAAGATGCTATGTGGAGCAAGGAGACAGTTGCAGTTATTATTTATAAGGGATCAAAATCAGTTAGTAGTCTCATCGGAGAAGTTATGAGACCATTTAAGATAAGAGTACCTTTATTTGACCTCAAAGGAAGACAATAACCTGGAGCTTCTTACCATTCAATATGGGATCTCTAGTGTACGAGAGTTCATGATACATTTTTGGACCCTTCTGTGACATGATTCATATCTATTTCTAGATGAGGAGGCTAGAGTGAGTAATTTCAAGGTGGATTTTCATCCAAAGTACTTGTTTTAGGTCATCCCATTTATTATGAACATGTATATTAGGGTTCAAGAAATGGAAGAGGTTATTGAGTGGGAACTTGACCGAACAGACTCGTCATGATTGTGGAGTCATCATGATTTCCCTTGAAGCAGATCTATGGTCTGGGGTTCCCATTTGTTAGGATAGTAGTTTATTTAGTTAGCTGGGGTAAGTTTCAAACACAATCATCTCGTATCTATAGAGTAGTCGGCACTTAGTCCTTTTCCAATTTATCATATGCATGTTTTTTATGAAGGCATATGTCATAAATGTAGAGGGTGGACAACCTTTCTGAGTAGTCAACGGGTTCTAGGACTTTCTCTCTAGGTTCCACCATTGAAGAAGTTTCATCCAAGGAAATAGTAGCAGAGCTCTCTAGTTTGGGATTAGAAGAGGGGATATGGGGTAGGCAGAGGATAGCCTTGAGACACTCTCTGTCCTTAAAGAGAAGAGCACAACTGTGGAGGTTGTCATTAGTTGGGTCAGAGAGAAAGTGGAGCAGGTCTTCGTCAGCTTCATGCATTAACATTCCAAACCCCATGTAAGACATACATTTTTTGAAGAACCCTTTTCTTTTTTTATACTTAGGTGCATGCTCTATTTGATTCAAGAGATACCCAATCCATTATTTCACCTACCATTCTCCATGCTTTGGGACTTGAGGTACATTTGAATTCGTTTGAGGTTGAAATGACATGAATGATGTTTTAGAGACTCTGATATAGTGCTGGGATAACACTACTCTTGTGTATATTTCTTATTATTAGGGATACAACCATATGAAATCATCACCGACATGGATTGGTTGTATTTTTTGTTGGCTATCAAGGATTTTTTCTAGAGGGATCTAGTTTTATTTGATGATGATAGATAACCACTAGGTTTTTGGGGAGAAATATCCACATATGGGTCATAGGAATGGTTTTTCATTTCCTTTTTTTGTGGCTAAGATGATGATTTAATTTTCATGGGTTCAACTGTAAGTGTTTCCCATGTTTTTGGAAGAGTACGCAGATGTATTTCCACAGGAGGTTTTAGTATTACCCCATTGATAGGAGATCAATTTTGGGACTGATCAATATCTTGGAAGGTACCATATCATGATGAATACGTATAGGATGGTTTCTTCTATGTTTTTAGAGATGTAAGTATTGATTGATGGTTTATTGTCGCATAGTTTTGTTCAGACAAGTGTGTCACCATGGGGTGTATCAGTTTTGTTCTCCAAGAATGATGTCAGTAGTTTGAAGCTTTATATCAATTATTATTTCTTGAAAAAAGTGATAGTGAAGAATCACTACCCTCTTCTATATTTTGATGATTTGTTAAATCTTATAAAAGGAGAAAGTTTTTTCTCAGAGATCGATATGTGGTCTGGATATCAGGAGTTGTGGGTTAAGGATGAGGATTTTTAGAAGTTTTCATTCAATTATCATTAGGGGAATTATGAGTTCCTTGTGATTACATTAAATGTGATGAATTCTCTAGACATGTTCATGGTGTTGATAGATTCCATGTTTATAGAATTCTTGGATACGTTCATTGTGGTTTTCATTGATGATTTCCTTGTGTAATCCATATACGAGGACGATAATGCCACTAGTGCAGAAAACATTTTTTACGTCGGTTATTTTTCATTATTTACATCGGTTTTTAGGTGACGTTAATACGGATGACGTTATAAATAACTTTTTTACGTCGGTTATTTAAAACCCGACGTAACATCCCTAACATCACGGTGTTTATCACATCGGTTCATTAATAACCGACATGATAAATATGCGCGGGGGGGGGGGGGGGGGGGGGGGGTTTATCACGTCGGTTATTTTCTAAACCGACGTGATAAAACGCCCGGGATATCGTTTATCACGTCGGTTATGACATAACCGACGTGATTAACCCTTCCCCGGGCCTATTATCACGTCGGTTTCTTAAATAACCGACGTGATAAAAAGGCCTGGGCAACGTTTTAGCACGTCGGTTATCCAACAACCGACGTGGTAAATCGATTCCCAGGGCCTTTAGCACGCCGGTTATATTAAGAACCGACATGATAAAAGGCCCTGGAACGGTTTATCACGTCGGTTCTCTAAAAAACCGACATGATAAACCCCTACCGATTTATTTACCACGTCGGTTATAAAATAACCGACGTGAAAGAGATGTTTTTTTTAAAATAATTGCACTGCTCTCACCAAAAAGCAACCAGAAACCAAACAAAAATAACCATCCAGCCCTCCCCCAAGCCCCAACTAAACCCCACCCTCATCTATACCCACCGAACAACCTGGCCAGTCCTCCCCCACCACATTGGAGCCCCACCACAACCCTTGGACACCCCCCACCCCTTGGACAGCCCCCCCACCCTCATTTACACCCCCACGACCCCTAGTACAGCCTCAAACACCCATTGGACACCCCTCCCATATCCCTTGGACACCCCCCACCACTTGGACAGCCCCCCCCCACCCTCATTTACACCCCCAAGACCCCTAGTACAGCCTCAAACACCCATTGGACACCCCCCCACACCTTGACAGCCCTCCCAGACCCCTTGGACACCCCCCCGACCCCTGGACACCCCCCCGAGCCCTTGGACAACCCCAAACACCCCTTATACACCCCTCCCATATCCCTTGGACACCCCCACCCCTTGGACACCCCCCACCCCTTGGACAGCCCCCACCCTCATTTACACCCAACCGGCCCCTTGGACAGAACTCCCAGACACCTTGGACACCACTCCCATATCCCTTGGACACCCCCACCCCTTGGACACCCCCCCACCCCTTCGACAGCCCCCCACCCTCATTTACACCCCCCGAACACTAGGACAGCCCCAAACACCCCTTGGACACCCCTCCCATATCCCTTGGACACCCCCCCACCCCTTGGACACCCCCCACCCCTTGGACAGCCCCCCACCCCCTGGACACCCCCGGACCCCTTGGAAACCCCCTACCCCTTGGAAACCCCCCATCCCCTTGGACAACCCCAAACACCCCTTGGACACCCCTCCTATATCCCTTGGACACCCCCCACCACTTGGACACCCCCCACCCCTTGGACAGCCCCCCCACCCTCATTTACACCCAACCGAATCCTTGGACAGCCCCAAACACACCTTGGACACCCCTCCCATATCCCTTGGACACCCCCCACCCCTTGGACACCCCCACCCTCATTTACACCCCCCGACCCCTAGGACAGCCCCAAACACACCTTGGACACCCCTCCCATATCCCTTGGACACCCCCCAAACACCCACCCACCCCCTTGGAACCTCTCCCCCCATACCAAAATCCAGACCAGAAAAACCATCAACAGTAGACCAAAACAAGAAGTAGAGAAAAATTAAACATTCACTTATATAACATTCAAAACTTACACTGTCAACTTCAAAAAAAAACTAAATCCAACCTAAATGACTACTAAATACACAATTACATTGACAATATTCAAAATTACATTTTACATTACAAACAACTAAAAGTCAATCAAACCTGTAAAATAATTTGACCACTCCACTTGTAAGTGTTTGATATCTTCACCAGTAAAGGGTTGAGGGTCATCAAAAAGCTACAAAGGAAAAGGATAGTAGTCAACGTGTATAATGAATAAATCAAATTGAAATATTATGAGAAAGAGGAAATCTTACCAGGTCAAAACTCAGAACTGTCCCAGTTGTTATTATTTCATACATAAATCTTAACATGTAATATCCGCATTTGATGATGCCTTGTTGCTCATGACATTTCTGTTTGAATGAGTGTAAATTCAATATATTATTTTTATGTAATAAATCAAAATGTACAAATTATAAATGGATATTTACCTTCGCATGTACATATTTGATCTTGAAATTCCTTTTCTTTGCGCTTTTTCGAAAGTGGACCCATGCCCTGTTAGAAACTAATACGAATGGGGTAAATTTAAAATTCATTATAATATATAAAACTATTGTGAAATTGAAACTTACGTTTCCAATATATTCTTAAAACTTTCTCGCACATCATCATGGAGAGAGCATATCCAATAAAGTGTTTTCTCCCTAGGGAAAAAAACCCCTAACATCCAATGATCCCTGATAAAAGGAAATTTAACGTTAGTGGTTTTTATGTTAAAAGATAATTAACTCTTTGAGAGGGATGTGTTTCATATCTCTCACAAAAAGGCATCATCCAACACTGTGTGATTACATTCTTTTCAAATCTATCAGCAATATAAAGCATTCTTTGTTCCTCATCCAATGCACATGCTTCAGGGGAAATCAATTGTGGGTCCACGAATCCATATACATCTGTCAGCTCATTCCTCTCACAAATTTTATACAGATACCTAATACAAAGCAGACATAAGTATACATTTTTAATAAATATAACGCAAGGAAAAGGTGTTAAGACTTACATGATAAAAATTTGCACCACGTTGACGCCCAACTTATCACCAGTGACAAACTCCATGATATCAGTTTTCATAATCCCCATACTTAGTTCACTTCCACAGACATGAGCTTTCATTGTAAAGTCATAATGATCCGCCAACAAATTTGAATATCTTGACAATGTGTCAAGACTGCTAGTATCTGCATCTGATGTCATAGCTATCTGTCTTTGTTGTTGTCTATACAGTATTTCTTTACCTTTGAAGTATTCCTGTAAAAATAAATTGAAAAATATATTAGTTTTCAAATGATAAAACAATAATAAAAATATAAAATAAAAGATATAACATCCATACATCTATGGTAATGAGTCGAAGAAGTCTGGATGACCAAAGTAAAAAATGGCCGATACTATGTCCAACTGTCGTCACCTCATCTGTAGGTAATGGTATCCGAGCTGATCTATCTATAATATCCTGTACAGTGACCCTCTGATTCTCTACCTCTAACTGTTGATGATGAACTGTATCTCCTATACAATATACCATCCCATATGCAACTATATGATGTTGAGGATCATCAACATACAACTCACAATAAGTAGGTAGCTGCGGCGGAGGAGGAGGATCAAAAATGGGGTCCGCAGGCTGAGGTGGGGGAGTGGGAGCTACTAGGAGAGGTGGAGTGGGAGCTGCACCCTGAAATTGTCTTTGCATGTCTGCAAACATAAACTGCACCGATGCTCTAATCTTGTCCTCCATTGTCGCATTAATATTATGGACTTCAGCCTCCAAGGATTCTATTTTTTTTATAAACTCCCTCAACGTTAGAAGTTGAGGAACGTGGAAACACTTTTCTTACCGATACACCTGCCGGATATCCTCTTACACGGCCAAGATGTTCGGGCTTTCCCAATGCCACATATAAAATATCTTCCCTCCCAGATGGTGTAAATGTCCCCTGTGAACTCTGCTCCTCAAGAGAGTCCTGTAATAATTAATTGAACATTTCTATAATGATTGGAAATATATGATGAAAATAGTAAACTTAAATAAATAAAATAGATATCTTACAATCCTCTCAACTACGAGTCTCGATTCTTCTGAAAGATATTGTCCTTTTTTTCCCTTCCGAGCTCTTTTCCATTTCTCATGTCTAGATGGAGGGGATGGAGGGGCCACCTCTCCAGAGCTTGAAGACTCAGCTCTTAGTTGTTGAAATTTTTCTTCCATCATTTGTTCTTCCAATAATGCATACCCTCCCCGAGATAAACTATGAGGGTATACATTTTTAGATTGGATCTCTTGATGAGCTTTCCTTGTTTGCTGTAAATTAAGAATAAGTAATCATTAACAAAACAATAATAAGATCATTTATATAATCAAGCTTATAAAAGTTTACATTGCCCTTACCAAAAATGATTGTTTTCTTCTACTTTCAAAAAATTGTCTCCATGTGTCTTCATCTATAAAAGGATATATACGACAGGGATTCTCAGGGCTCCTATGACCATAAATGAAATCAGATGAGAGGGTTGATTTGAAATCCCTCCATCTCCTAGCAGCCAACGATAAGCATTTCTTCCTGACTCCTCCAGTGTCAGGAATATCAAATTTCATCTGATAAAAAAGAGGTTAAAAATATTATATATACTAGAAACATTTAAAGAACAGTCAAACAATAGAAAAAGATCTTACCAAAATGGTCTCCCACAGCTGAGAAATTATCGCCTTATCCACACTTCTCCAATCATTATAGAGAATGCTTACTTTGCTCTTAGCCTGAGTTGCTACAAAACCCTTAAAATCTTTAGCATTTGGACCTCTAGGAAGATCATCATCATCAAACTCCACGACTATCCTCTCCTCCTTCGTACGGGCAAGTGATAATTTTGGTAAATGTGTGCACCCACTCTTACCAACCTTTGAACTCTTTTTCGTAATAGGAGCATGTGAATGTTCCTCCCCAGATGTATGACCAATATGCTCATCTCCAGATTCATGTGGCTGATCAACTGATTGATCTATCATTTTCCTTCAAATCAAAAAAACAAACATTAGTTCACAAATATACAAATTCAAATATTGTAGTACTACTTAATCAGAAAATAGAAAAGTGTACTAAATTACATAATAGTAAACATTGGTAATATGGTAAGCATGTTAAACAATGATAAACATGGTAAACACAGGAAAAAGGTTGCCAAGGAGTTGGCCCAAGAAAGCTGAAAAGTGGAATCACTGAGTCCACCGGTCCACTGGTGTGAGCTCACCGGCCAGCCGGAGGACCCAGGCAGTAGACTTGCCCACTGCCTGGTGCCACCGACCGGCTGCTGGCTCACCACCGGCCGGCCGGTGGACCAGACAACCTTGCTGTCTGGACCACCGGCCGGCCGCTAGATCACCACCTGCCGGCCGGTGGACCAGACAGAGAGCCTTCCTCTCTGTCTGGACCACTGGCCGGCTGCTGGATCACCACCGGCCGACCGGTGGACCAGACAGAGAGCCTTCCTCTCTGTCTGGACCAACGGCCGGCCGCTGGCTCATCACCGGCCGGCCGGTGGACCAGACAGAGCTTTGCTCTGGACCACCGGCCAACCGGTGATCCCCCACCAGCCAGCCGGTGCGCCCAGGACTTCTCCTCTTTACGATTTTTATTGTTTTATCATTTTGGTTTGATACATGTTTTAATAAGTAAAAAATTTACAATATCTAAAATTATATGAAAAAACTAAATGTAAACAAGAAATAAACATGTGTTACCTGTAATTTTAGGAATGTACAGTTGGATTGTTTTCCCAAATTCCTTCGTCGTGATCGTTCCTTATGGCACAAACCATGTCTTCAACATACTCATCATTATGTTCTGTTAATCTTTCCATGGAAGTAAGGATCTCACATAAATCAGCATCTTCATCAAATTCATCCTCACCAACATATTGTTTTTCCCTTGTAAAACAACAGCCCACTGCATATCTGATTGATCTACTACATAGAAAATTTGTTTGGTATGTGTTGCCATTATAAAAGAATCAGCTGTGTCTTCCAATCTATTCAGATTAACAAGTGTCATTCCAAATTCATCGTGTCTGACACTGTTGTTACCGATAAACCATTTACAGTTAAAAACAGGAACTTTAATTTTAAAGTAATCAGCCTCCCATATGTCTTCAATCACTCCATAATATGCACTTGATGCCGAAATTGGGTTTCTGTCCTTAGCACTCGAAAAATGCATTGCTTCTGCAAACACCAATACACCACTATTCTGAACTCCACTTCTGTTGTCCTGAGCTTTCGTATGAAATGTATAGCCATTAATGTCATAAGCGGACCATGTTATCACATTTAAAGATGGACCACCCACTATCCATTTTAATGTCTCTGATACATCTGATCTACCAAGCAAGGTCTTTTTAAACCATGGCAAAAAAGTTTTGTTGTGCTAATTGAAAATCCACATTTCTTTCTTCTTTGGATGACATTGTTTCAACTCATTAATATGCAACGTGATATACGGTTGAACATCAGCTATGTTATTCAAGATGTATGATTCTAACTTCTTCATATGTTCAGCTGACAGTGATTTGACTTTCAAGCCACGAATCCCCTTACCCTCATTATTAACCCGTTCATGGCGAGATGGAGGCAAACCTATGTGTTGCACCGTAGCCAAGTAGCTCGTACAAAACTCTGCTACCTCCTCAGAAATATACTTTTCAATAATGGAGGCTTCAGGTCGATATGGATTTTTAACATATCCCTTTAATATTTTCATATACCTTTCAAAAGGATACATCCAACGAAGATATACAGGTCCACAAAGCTTTATTTCTCGAACCAGATGAATCATTAAATGCACCATCATATCAAAAAAAGGTGGAGGAAAATACATTTCCAAATGACAAAGTATAAAAATTGCATCCTTTTCCAAAATGTTCAAAGCATTCACATCAATCGCCTTATTACAAATTGAATTGAAAAAATAACACAACTTCATTATAGTCTTTCTAACACGGATGGGCAATATTCCACGCAGTGCAACTGGTAGAATTTGTTGCATCATGACGTGACAATCATGTGATTTCATACCTATCAACTTCAAGTCTTTCAATGAGACAAAATTTTTTACATTTGAAGAATAACCTTGAGGCACTTTGATATCATGAAGACACTGACAGAAGCTACTTTTCTCCCTCTTCGATAATGTATGACAAGCCGGGGGAAGAAATGTTCGTCTTCCTTTAGGAGTGGGAGCTAACTCCAAACGTATTCCCATTGATAGTAGGTCTAACCTTGCATTCAACCCATCTTTTGTCTTTCCTTTAATATCTAGAAATTTTCCGATCAAAGAATCACATATATTCTTCTCCACGTGCATGACATCAATATTATGTTTGACTTCATGATACCTCCAATATGGTAGCTCAAAAAATATTGACCTTTTCTTCCAAATATGTCTATCATTACCAGATTTCTGTGTCTTTCCCAATGTCACATCAAGGTTTTTCACCCTCTCAAAATACAAATCTGGGGATAAAGGTTTTGGAGCAGTATCAAATTATTGTGAGCCATTGAATGCCTTTTTTAGTCTTCTATAAGGGTGATCCATAGGCAAAAACTTTCGATGACCCATGTACACTGTTTTCCTCCCATGATGCAATCGACAATATGACGTCTGTTGTTCGCAAATTGGACATGCTTTATGCCCTTTAACACTGTATCCAGACAAATTTCCATATGCTGGGAAGTCATTTATAGTGAATAGAAGCACTGCATGCAGTTGAAAATATTCCATTTTATAAGAATCATACACCCTAATACCATCAGCCCATAACAGTTTCAAATCATCAATCAGCAGTGACAAGTATACATCAATATCATTGCCGGGTAGCTTTGGACCAGAGATCATGATACTCAACATGACATATTTGCACTTCATACAAACTTCAGGAGAGAGGTTGTAAATTACCAATAAAACAGGCCATGAACTATGTGTGCTACTGAGGGTTCGGTATGGATTCATTCCATCTGTGCACAAGCCTAGTCTCAGATTTCTAATTTCATTTCCAAATGTAGGGTACTGGGCATCAATTTTCTTCCATTGTGGACAATCAACTGGATGACGTATTTTTCCATCACATACCCGCTCATCAGCATGCCATCTTAACCTTTTTGCATCATGTGAATTAGAAAATAAACGTTTGAAACGAGGAATTATAGAAAGATACCAAAATACCTTTGAAGGGAGCTTTGTAATCTCTACATCAGCTTGTGATTTTTCTTTCACCTTATACCGTGATGTCCCACATTTAGGAAACTCTTTCAGAAATTCATATCCCTTCCTATATATAATGCAGTCATTCGGACAAGCATGTATTTTCCTGTATCCCAATCCCATCGGGCATAATATTTTTTTGGCCTTATAATGTGAATCTGGAAGATCATTATCTTTTGGAAGAATGTCTTTCATCAATTGTAGCAGCTCGGTAAAACTTCTATCACTCCATCCATGTTTCGCCTTCAGGTTAATCAATCTTAACACCGCCGACAAAACCGTAAAATCTGTACAACCAGGATATAATGGTTTTTCGACATCACCATATAGACGTGCAACTGTCGGTTATATCTCAATTTGTTCTGCTACAATATCGCGAATCATTTCTTCAATTCCATCAGAGTTACCATCTTGCGATTCATTATCATCAGTGACATTCTGTCCAGTTTCGCCATGCCAAATCCAAGGGATGTAACTCGGATTGAAACCATGACAAATCAGATGATCTTTTATCTCTCTACTTTTCAACTTCTTCATATTCAGACATTTCAGGCATGGACAGAAAAAAATGTCACTACTTGGAACATTTCGTTTAGCAAATTCCAAAAAGGCATCAACACCTTCCTCATATTCATTGCTCATTCGATGTGCCGTAATCCAACTTCGACTCATTATTACCTATAACAAATAGCAAAAATATATATATTTTTTAGATAAGACAAATATATGTTTATATGAAAAAAATCATAATTTGAATGTAAACAATTTTGAAATATAAAACAAATCGATGTGTATTTAAAAAAATATGCTTGAATATTATTTTTTAAACAAAATATAGTAAGATATAACACCCCCCCTGGACACCACCCGACCCCTCTGGACAGCCCCCCGCCCCTCCTGGACACCACCCCCCCACCCCCTACCCCCTTGGACACCCCCCTGGACATCCCCCAACCCTCTGGAAAGCCCCCCACCCACCCGGACAACCCCAAATACCCTCTGGAGAGGCCTCCACCCACTTGGACAGCCCCCCACACCCATCCACCCCCTTTGACACCCCCCTGGACACCCCACCAACCCCTCTGGACAGGCCGCCACCCCCTTGGACAGCCCCCCACACCCACCCATCCCCTTGGACACCACCCTGGACACCCCTCGACCCCTCTGGACAGCCCCCGACCCCTCTAGAAAGCACCCCCACCCCTCCTGGACACAACCCCCACCCCCGACCTGCTTGGACACCCCCCAACCCTCTGGATAGCCCCCCCACCCCTCCTAAACACCACCCCCACCCCCTACCCCCTTGGACACCCCCCTGGACACCCCCCAACACCCACCCACACCCTTGGACAGCCCCCCACACCCACCCACCCCCTTGTAAACCCCCCTGGACACCCCCCGACCCCTCTGGACAGCCCCCCACCCCTCCTGGACACCACCCCCACACCCTACCCCCTTGGACACCCACCTGGACATCCCCCAACCCTCTGGGCAGCCCCCCCACCCACCCGGACAACCCCAAATACCCTCTGGAGAGGCCGCCACCCACTTGGACAGCCCCCCACACCCATCCACCCCCTTGGACACCCCCCTAGACACCCCACCGACCCCTCTGGACAGGCCGCCACCCCCTTGGACAGCCCCCCACACCCACCCATCCCCTTGGACACCACCCTGGACACCCCCCGACCGCTCTGGACAGCCCCCGACCCCTCTAGAAAGCACCCCCACCCCTCCTGGACACAACCCCCCACCCCCGACCTGCTTGGACACCCCCCTGGACACCCCCCAACCCTCTGGACAGCCTCCCCACCCCTCCTAAACACCACCCCCCACCCCCTACCCCCTTGGACACCCCCTGGACACCCCCCAACACCCACCCACACCCTTGGACAGCCCCCCACACCCACCCACCCCCTTGTAAACCCCCCTGGACACCCCCCGACCCCTCTGGACAGCCCCCCACCCCTCCTGGACACCACCCCCCACACCCTACCCCCTTGGACACCCCCCTGGACACCCCCCAACCCTCTGGACAGCCCCCCACCCACCCGGACAACCCAAATACCCTCTGGAGAGGCCGCCACCCACTTGGACAACCCCCCACACCCATCCAACCCCTTGGACACCCCCCTGGACACCCCACCGACCCCTCTGGACAGGCCGCCACCCCCTTGGACAGCCCCCCACACCCACCCATCCCCTTGGACACCACCCTGGACACACCCCGACCCCTCTGGACAGCCCCCGACCCCTCTAGAAAGCACCCCCACCCCTCCTGGACACAACCCCCCACCCCCGACCTGCTTGGACACCCCCCTGGACACCCCCCAACCCTCTGGACAGCCCCCCCACCCTCCTAAACACCACCCCCACCCCCTACCCCCTTGGACACCCCCCTGGAAACCCCCCAACACCCACCCACACCCTTGGACAGCCCCCCACACCCACCCACCCCCTTGTAAACCCCCCTGGACACCCCCCGACCCCTCTGGACAGCCCCCACCCCGCCTGAACACCACCCCCCACACCCTACCCCCTTAGACACCCCCCATGGACACCCCCCAACCCTCTTGATAGCCCTCCCACCCCGCCTGGACACCACCCCCCACACCCTACCCCCTTTCAAGTCGAACTAATAGATCTAGGGATGATAAATAAGATTATGGTGCCAAAACGAGTTAAAAGGGTTCGCAATCGAAGAATCTTAGCTAGTTTCAACAAAAAAATCACAACACATATATATATACTATCCGCGAAAAAAAAAACGAACGAGTGGGAGGATTACCTGAGTGATGCGAGTTTAGATGATTGATCCGAGGAGATTAAATATGAGAAACGATGATCGCAAAACGAATCTAAACCAACGAAATGGACGAGCCGATTCGGGTTTACGCGCGAGAGAGACGAGTCGCGACTGTCGAAGGTAAACTCGCGAATGACAATCCACGGGTCTGGGTAAATTTTTAAATGAGTTATCACGTCGGTTATTCAATAACCGACGTTATAATTTTTTTAAAAGCATTTATAACGTCGGTTATTCAATAACCGACGTAAAAACCTTCCTCCGATTCTTTTTGGACGTCGGTTATTTTATAACCGACGTTATAAAGGGCTCAAAATCCGCGTTTTTTTACATCGGTTATTCCATAACCGACGTCAAAAACGAAGCCGCGCGATTAATAACGTCGGTTATAAAAATAACGGACGTTAAAGGTGTACTATTCACAGGTTTTTACGTCGGTTATTTAATAACCGACGTAAAAAACCTCGTTTTACATATTATGACGTCGGTTTTATATAACCGACGTAAAAAATGGTGACGTAAAAAACGTTTTCTGCACTAGTGTGCAGACTATCTTCATGAAATTTTAGGAATTCTTCATCATGAGTAGCTATTTATTTAGTTGTTGAAGTATGAGTTCTAGGATCATGAATTATTTTTCTAGTGTAATGTTGTTTTCCACCAGGGAATAGATATGTATCCTTCGAAAATAGGGACGATTGTGTATTTGGATTCCCCAAGATAGTGGTAGAGGTGCATAGTTTCCTTGGTCTTTCTGGAAATTATAGGAGGTTTATAGAAATTTAGTCTGGGTTTAGGTCTTCTCTAACATCCTTAACCAAAAAATACCAGGCGTAATTATAGATATAAAATTGTCATTAAGCTTTTGAGTAACTGAAGGAGAAGTTAGTTAGCACTTAAGTTCTTTGTTTTCCCTCAGAAAGAGTTCAATTATAGTTTTTCTCTGAAAATGTTTGTCATTGAATGGGTAGTTACCTGATGCATATGATATCATTTTATTTTATGGGTCTTGTAAATTACATACCCATGATATAAATATGCCACTGATGATCTCAATATTGAGTAAGTGGTGTATTATTTGATGTTGTGGAGACATAACCTCATCAGAAAGTGTTTTTAGGTTTTTACTGACCATAAGATCTAGAGGTATGTATTATACCAGCATTAATTGAATTTTAATTAGAATCGATGGATGAAATTATTGGTGTATTATGACTTAATTTTTTTTATACACTAGGAAAGGGGAATGTTGTTGCTGATATTCTGAGTATGAAGTCATGTAGTGATTCTATGTGTGAATATGGAGAATCTAGTAGAGTGAGGGAAGAAATATCAGTGATGCATCTTGATATTGGATAAGTTTGAGGCAATGGTTTTTTTACTGATGATGGTGTAGTCGTATTTGGTGAAAAAGGTGGATGAGTCAATTCTTGGGGATTCTGAGGTGATGTTCTAGTGATTCCCCTGATGGTTGGTCTGAGGATGAACAACAACATGTGTTGTTAAAGGGAAGAATTTTTGTTCCATTAAAAATGGGTGAGATGGTTCAACGAGAGTTCCATAGGTCACCTTTTTATGTACATCATAACATGACAAAGATGTAATGAGTGTTGATAGACTATTTTTGGTTGCATGGGTTGAATCATGTAGTTGAAGAGTTTGTTTCGTAATATTTGGTCTTCTAGAAGGTTATGGTTGGGAACCAAGTTCCCAGTGGGTTACTCCATACATTATACTTTCCCCAATGGAAGTGGGAGGAAATATCAATCCACTTCATTACCAGTTTACAATTATTTCATGGAGGACGTGATTATATGTGTGTTATAAGGGATCATTTGATGAAATTGCCAAATTTATAACAATAAATGAGTAAATATCAGTACAGTTTTTTCAAGGAAATATATGGAGGAGGTGGCGTGACTCCATGGAGTCCGGAAGAATATCATATCTGATCGGGATTCTTATTTTACCTATAGGGTGTGGAGAGGTCTCCAACATTATTTTGGATCTTAGTTATGCCTTAGAATTACTTTTCATCCAAAGAAACATGGTCGAAGAGAGCGGACCATCCAAAGAATTGAAGAAATGCTACATTCTTTTGTGATAGTTTTTTGGAGTTTTGTGGATGAAACACTTTACCTCAGTGAAGTTTTTTTAAAATAATAGTTTCTAACCCACCATCGATATGAAGACATTTTAATCTTTTTTATGTCCAATCGTACTATTCTCTGTTCTTCTATAATGGGGTTGAATAGGTAACAATTACCATGTTATAACTAGTACATAATATGAGAAATATGGTTCAGGTAATTTTTGAGAGGATGAAGGAATTGCAAGATTGTAAAAAATTAAATGTTGATCATAAGATGAGACCATTGGAGATCCTTTTTGGTGATCACGTGCTCCATAAGGTGGCTCATAATTATGGGTAGTGAAGGTTTGGTCATGGGTGTAATATTGCTGCTCAATTTATTTGGCATTCCTAATTGTTAGATCATATTGGAACTATAGTGTATCTGATTAAACTTCCCCTAAGGATGATTCAAATACATGATGTTTTTCATGTGTTATAGATCCATAATTATCATTACCATATCTCCCATATCATCAATTGGGGTGATATTGACATTGAAGATGATGCAAACTTCAAGGAGCGGACACTAGAGACTTAAGAAAACTAGTGGAGGGTGTTTCATGAGCATGTTATTCCCATGGTTCATGTCTTCTAGGTAAACAATGGTGTGGAGAAGAGTACTTGTGAATGTTAGTCATTGATGGGTTCTTATTACCATGATTTTTTATATTTTTTGATCATTTCTTATAATGTTGTTCTATTTTGGATGTGAACCCTTTATGGATTATTATATGGTTTTCTCTTGTTTCTTTTGGTGTCTCTACTCTCATTTGAGAGGTAACACCCATATCAAAATATTCAATTGGTAGTTTTTGTTGAATTATTTTTCACTTCTTCCTTCTGAATGAGGTGGTTGAGCTCCTAATATGGCATGGTATTTTAGAGGTATCTCACGGGGGGCTTTCTGGATGACCCTTTTTTTATTTTCCACCTTGTTTGTTTTTTGATTCTGGTGTGTGAGAATGTTTTGAGAGGTATATAATGTAATGGAATAAATTTATGAGGTTCATAACTTTTTGAGTTTCCAAGGGTAGGGGATATTAGAGGAGGATTGAAAAAATTATTAAGGGGTTTGGCTAAAAAATGATAGTAGTAGGGTAAGTACATGGTGTATAATGATTACACGCTGTGTAAGGGTGGTTCAGAACTTTTTCGTGTGGGTTCACAGGATGATTCAAGATGTGTAAATATGCAGGGTTAAATAATAAATGGGGACACATTTTTCTATGAACAATTTACCCCAACATTTACACGATATTTAAATGGATTAAACACCATGTAAATCCCCTATGATGTACATATTTAAATGTTTCTGCCACTTTGGTTTTTCCGAAAACCTACATCTGCAACAATTCCTTTCATTTTCCAGTGACCAGTGGATTTCTTTCTTAGTGTTTTGATATCCCTTCATCAGAGGATCAATTATATCCTTCCACATTCGATCTGTGGTGACTCAAGTTGATCCAAGGTGTGTTTTGCCTTCATTTTCTAATGGGTTTTCAAAGTTTGATCCAGTTTCATCCAATATCTTCTAGCCATGATATTGAATTATATCTCCCATGTTTCTAATGTGTTTTATCTTGGGTTTTATTGGGGCATATGTTTATTGGAATCCATAGATGGATGTAGTTCATGTGGTAAAGGTAATCATATCCGAAATGTGGTCCATTCTCATGAGAAGAACATTGATGAATTTTGAGGTGGGGGATTCATTTCTTATCAATATATTTTTATGTTCAATTGAAAATGGATCATGGTTTATCCCTTAAGATGGTTATTAAATTGGCCTAATAATTATTATACCCTATTAAAAAACTGACTGCGATTGCATATTTGTGATGTTATTAATTTATACTGTGATATCAGTTTCCATCATGTTTTACTAGATAGTGTGATATCTACATTATCCATGTTAGTATGTTTTCTTTTTGACTATTTTAAGGAACTTAAATACATAAATTAAATGATAATTTATTAGATTGAGATATTTAAAAAGTTTCATGCTTGTCATTATATGGTTAATGTAATTTCATGATAATAAAATTGATGAAATTATGCATGTTTAATTGAATTGATATTTAATGTTATAAATGGAATTGATAAATTAATGAGAATTATGTTTATGATGGATAATAATATCTAAAATGGAATGTAAATGGTGAATGGTACTTTCTTATGTTTTTTGAAACTAGAATAAATGAAAAGAGTATGTTATTGATTTAATAGATTATTTAGCTTTATGCATTTGGTTTCTCATAGTTGGAACATATTGTTAAATGAATCAGTTAATTTAAAATAGAATAATAACTGATTGTGTGAAAAAGATTATGTCTTTTTATAAGGCTTTAGTTTCCCATTTTCTTGAGAAGGTTGAGTGCCTCATTTTGAGGGCTCAGTTCCCTATTGATTTATTGTTTGTTCCTCCTATTTTTGTAATGTGATCTTGATAAGACCCTTGTGATATAAGCCTGGTTTGAATGATCTTGGAGGGTTGATGTGTGATTTAGGGTGAGAAGGCCTAGATGTGTTGCGATCCTACGATGGATTATCCTGGGATAGATACCGTGATATTGGGTAGGGAGATCTAGATGATGTGGAAACATATGATTCCCATGATGGTGAGATTAATTATTATATAAATGTGGGTGTTAGGGATGGCTCCATAGGTTATGTAATGGGATAGATGTGAGATTTCCATTTGATGATTTGTTGAGATCTGGTATGATCACCTTGGAATCTATTTAATGGTTTATGGATGAGTTTTTTATTTTATCTATTTTACCTTCCCCACTGCTTGAGACAACTGAAGGTTCTTGGTTTTATGTTTATTCATGGTGTTAACTTAAGATGGGTTTTTATAGTACCTAGATATGGAATGATTCTAATAATTAATTGAATAAATTTTTAACCAATGGTCTTAGTTGATGATTAGACGCAATTGATTAAATGATGTTAATATGGATAAACCATAGAATTTGTTTGGATTATTCCTAGAGGTCATGGAATTTATTCACATGGTAAATATTACAATTAATCTAATGTATTGTGTAATAATGAAAATGGGTAAAAGAGGGATAATAAATTAACTAAATAAAATAAATGGTAAAAAGGGAAGGAATAATTGGTGTAGATTTTTATAAGCTTGTCAGCTTATAGGTAATCTTTTCTTAGCATAGGAAGCCATGAATCCGAGTGACGTTAGGTAAAGTTGAGTCTATGACTAGGTTATTTCCATTGTGTGGTTGTGAGATATATTTTATCATGTATATTCTATTATTTCATTTTCTTCCACCCATGTTGGTTAGGGTGACTGACACCTAGTGGAATCTTATAGGCTGTTTTCCATAACATCCAAGTGGGAGGATGGATATCTAACTACCCCTCTTGGCCGACACTCTTCTCTTGGTATTCACTGGTTATAATATGCATAGTGTTTAGTTTCACATATATGTGTGTAGTGGTATGTGAAGGATTGTGGTCATTTGACACACATGTGTCACAATATATATTATCCAAAGGATGATATAGGTATGAGGTATATAGTTCATGATGTCTTTTGGTACATACTTAGTGTATGGGAAGTAATTTCTTGAGGTAGAATACCTAATATTTGGCATACATTATACATGCTATCGTGGATTCCTAAAAAACCAATTGGTTAATATATATATATATATATATATGTGGATATGATGGTGTGTATATGTGGTGCACAAGGTGCATGTTTTGAGGCCGTGAACTAGTGTTTTCGGGTTGGCTTACATTGGAGAGAGATACTCAGGAATCATGGAATAGCTGAAGAGAAATAAATTAGTGGGGATGTAGGAGCTGGGTACCCTTGATGTTTTATTATTCACATTATCATCTCTATTTTATGACTTTTTTGGTGAGAGTTATCAATGTTGAGGCTGGGAATTAAGTATATTTGGTTAGGTGATGTGTTAGTTTTTCTATTATTCAATGTTTTTATCAATATTTATTTATCTTTTAAATTAGAGGCTATGGTATGAATCCAATTGAGTATTTTGTTTTTCTCACCCTATATTTATATAATCTTTTTTCTGGTTATATCAATATGGTTAGTGATCGGGCTGGATATTACCTGCTCAAGGTTCAACCTGAGTTTTTTAAACTTTGTGGGCGCTAACATCCTTACCTTTTTGGTAATCAAAGTATTTCTTTTAGTTGATTCAGTACTATATGGAATTTCATGTTTTCACATGTTATATATATATATATAGATGTTTTTGGGTACGATTTTGGTAATTGTATCCTTCTTATCTCTCTCATCCACATATTTGTCTTAGAGGGTAATGATTCCCATATGATTTTTACTATACCATTGTTTCGAGTCTCCAACTTAGGGACTACTGGTGGTGGGACTTAAGAAATCACTATCTATCAACCCAGAATGAGGTACCTTTGGGGGGAGGGGGTCATGATATAGATAGTGAAGAAGTTGTGGAACTTTTTTAAACCAAAATTATAAAAAATTATTGAGATACAATATTTAACATCCAAGGATCGAGGGTTTGGCATACCTAGGTGTGAGCATTTTATATCATGATGCTATAATTATACTTTCCACTGTTGAAATAATGACTCCAATTTGATTGAAAATTATGAAACAACCCTGCTAGGGAAAACACCACATTCTTGAATCAATAGAGAAATATGTTTTACAATAAGGAAATTGGAATTTTGTGAATTTAATTTTTTTACCATTTTTAATAAAAAATTAATATATTCAATTTTTTTTTTCTGAAAATGCCTTTTCCAAAAGGGGAAAAGTTTTTACTTATGGGGAAACATAGGATAATACAATACATTTTTTTGTATTAATTATTTAATGTATTTATAATATTTAATTTAATAATTATATTAATATTGTATAAGAGGTTGGTCGTTAATATTGGAAAAAAACATGTGGTTTTATTTTCATATCAAGTTAGGTAGAATTTTTATGACTAATTCACTGTGAAAATTAGGGTAAAAAAAATTTAAATTATTTGTTGAATTTTTATAATTAGTTTATATTTTATTATTAAACAATTTATAGGTTAAAACTAAGTAATCATGGGTTGTTAATACAATGGTTCCTCAATTTGGAACTATTGATGAATCCCTCTCCATCGGTCATCCTCCATCGAGAGTTTTAGTGTGGATTTTTTTTTCAGACCTTCAGTGTTTGTGGTGTTCCTAGTGGACCATTATTTTGTACGTGGTGGTGAATTGTGAATCCCTAGAATAATGTCTGATGAAAATATATTGAGGTGGTGTGGTGTGTGCAGGAGCATCACAGGTGCGTGGATCCAAGGCGGCTATTTGATTTCTCTCGCGCTCAGGAAAATCTTGGTAGATTTTTTTCTTGGACATATTTTGGTTACTTGGTTTTTTTGTAGTCTCTCCATTTTCTCTCAAAATGGATTTCTCAAATCTATAATGGTGGAAACCCTTAGGAACATTCCATCATTTTTTATTATGGTTTTTAAGTTTCTCACATAACCGTAATGTTATTTTATTTTGAAATAAAAAATAGTTTTGTGGGTATGGGTTGTCAATCCCTCATATTCTTCTTTGTTTTCCGAATGTGATGGAATTACCGAGGGTTTGGGTAATGAGTATCCTTATCATGGGTGGATAATTAGTACTTATTCCCCTCAATAACACATCTTTTTCAGTCACCATCATAGTCAACTATGATTTCTTATCATTCTATAGGTCTTTGTTTTTTTTCATATTCTATCATCATTAGATCATAATGATTTTGGAGAATAAATTACATGAGTAGGAGTCATTTATGTGAGCCCAAGATGATAATTTTACTACATTGGACAGTCATTTGGATATTTTATTTTAGAAAATGATAGGAAATGTTTATGATGTAATTTTATATCTTATTATACAAACGTAGTTGGTATAAAAATACTTATTATTTATTTGATTTATATTCACATGATTTTTTTATTTTTTTAATGTATTAGTTTTAAAAATATATAATACATATTTTAAATTTCATTTAATGTAGGAACCAGTGGTTGTCATCCCACCATAACATGATGATCATGTTTTATCTGGGGTAAAATAGGGTAGCATGCCACATTAGGGCCATCGATGAATCTTAGGGGAGTAATCTATAATATTCGGACATTTTTACATGTTTTTTGTTGTTTGTAAGATATTAAAATACATAATTGATAATATTTGACTTATTATTTTTATATATGATATTTATTTCATCTAATATATTAACATATGTTATTTTTTATCAATAAATGGAATTTACCTTTTCTATTGATTTTTTTTCTATATTAACTACTAAACAAATAATTTTAACTTATAGAAGTTGGTGTTGAGATAGATCTTGGAATTTAATTTTAATCTATTTATCAGGGGTATATATTGTTTAAAATATCTTTAAATACACAAAATATCCATTAAATAATTTTTTTTCGTACTATAAACAAACATGTATTTTTTAAAAACCACATCTAACATTTTTCAACTTAAAATTAAAATTTTATCAAAGATTTAAACAGAAAATAAAATTGGCATATTTGTTTTCAAAATTTAATGTATATTGATATATTAAATTAATAATAGTACTAAAATTCATTAAATGAAATTGAATTCTATTGGATGAAAATAATTAGGTTGTGGTTTTAAACTTCTGGAAATGAATAGATATTCAATGAAATTTAAACCAAAATAAAAATTTATTTCTCAAGGGTTTTAAAAAATTATTAAGAAATCCCTAGATTATTCACATGTTAAAAGATGTTGAAAATAAAAATGATAGTTTATAAAGACATTGTGACACCGTAGTATGTGGTTTAAAACTATGTTAATAGATACCACCAATACTGTGTTCTAGTTGTGTCAAGATCATACACAAAAAATACTTTCAAAACCATATAAATTTCATTCGTTTACTATTTTGGATAAATCCTCCCAAGTTGTTTATTATTCCCTAAATATCAATAATTTCCAATATATTTTATATATTTAGCACCATAAAACCAAGTATGAGTTTTTATATATCATCATAAGTATTTTTAATATTATAATAATAATTTTTTCCTCCTGAATATCATTATCACTGAGATTATTTTCAAGAATTGGATGTTTAAATGTATAAAATGTTACTTCATATTTGAGAATTAATTTTTAATTCCAAAACTAGTAAAGAAAAAAATGTAAAAGATAAGAATGGGGTTTTACTTATTTCCATTTAGTGTTAAATATAAGTATTTTAGATGAGTATCATGTATTTTAAGTATTTGATAAATATTTTTTTGAATAGATTCCTACTAAAACATCCCATTTTATAATATATTTATTATATAAATTTCCATTAACTTTCAGTTATATTTTTCTATTATCTCATCATTTGGAAAATTAGGTAGCAATCAGGTCAAGTATATAATATATAACTCTTAGATAGATGAGCGGATTACAGTTTTCCCTAAATAGTCATACGAAAATTCTCAACATCATTCCTCTAGGTGCCTAACCATCAGCGTCAACCAAACTTTTATAACCAAAAATTTCACTTTTTGTATAGAAACATAACCATTAGGTTAACCCATAATCATCTCAGTTTACATAGTATTATCTATGTGTTCTAAACTTTCTAATGAACCTTTCATGATTTATAAATAGAATAATGAGACATATTGATCATTTCATGAAGTTTAAAAAAATTATAAGCTATTATAAATGAATAATTACATTCCACAAATTATAAATAAATATATTTTAAAATTATTTCTAAAATATTAACTATTCATATTTCACATTTACAAGGAACACATGTGAACTCATTCATATTTCATAATATATCACAAATTAAATATTAATTTAAACCATGATCCTATGAACTTAAATAACTTTTGTTATTTTTATATAAATTTACAAAATAAGGCATTGATATAACCATTTTGTATTCTATTTTTTTTGGGTCCTTTTACAAAATCTAAATATTGAATATTTTTTCTATTTTAGAATTTATAAATACATTATAAATTACATTATAATAGTAACATAAACATTTGGAATTAAAATACTAAATTTTTCTTCATGTGAATTAGGACACATTATATTAAAATTTTATTTATTAAAAGTTTCAAAAATATTTAATAAATAATTATGAACAATACAAAATTATTAATTAAATTTTAATTTATGTTAAACAAATTATATTTTTTTGGTAATTTCACATTTTATATTTTATAAATATTTTATAAATTACAATTAAATTAATTAGTAAAAATCAAAATAATATTTTAAAACAACCATAACGTACACAACAATATACCAATTATCGCTACCTGTGAGTCACTTTTGCATAAAAAATGGAATTTTCATATTTCACTAGGATAACATTACTTAATAATGAAGATAATGATATCAAATATTTATTTTTTTATATAAAAATTTATTACCATAATAGGGTTATCGACTTCCCTGTTTTGAACCGATTATTATGATATCATCACATCAATCCCTATCTTATTCCATAACTTGATATTATAATTGTAACATAGATTTAAATATGATATATAACATAGATGTTTTGAAAATTTGTTTTTGAATATTAATCATGACCTATCGTGTATGATTATATCTCAAATCATTGTTTATTATACACTGATATATGATCAATATTCAACTAAAATATCCAAAAAAATATCACAACAAATGATATCTCTATATTATAGGATGTGATATTTATTTTCTTCATTAGTTTCGAACTTTTAGAAAACAATATTAAAATACGATGTTCTTGAGTGTAGAAGTATCATATAATTATAAGAATCAATAACACTATAGTAAAACATAATCTCAATCCCATCATATATTTTTATCATAATTTAGAACACGTATTTATAAATAAATTTATTTTTATTCAAGGATATTATCATTGTAGAGAACTATTATGAATTTTCAATGTGATTGATACTATAGGTCATTATCACATGAATTGTGAATTAAATAAAAATCCATATTTGGGAAGAATTTTTAAACATTATTAAATTTGAATATAAAATAAGTCTAAAGTAAAAAAATTTATGGTTATTGGAAGAAAACTTCATCATATTGTCACGTCAACTGGAGCCAAATGATAACTAAATGGTTAGTTTTAAAATATTAAACTTTCTTCTTATGATCATGGATTTAAAATCTGGTCCAACCACATGTTTATATGATCTAGGTTTTTCTGAAAACACAACTTTCTTAAATATTTACTTCATGTGACCTCACTAACTTGAGAAAATATATCATGTTTGGATATCTCTAGGTATCCAAAACTAGTTTTCTTATCACATATTTATCCTCTTGAACAATACGTTAGTGAAAGTTGGTTATAATGAATATAATACTTTTACTATTTTGATATAACATAAAATTTAGTAAATCATTACTGAAATGCTTCTGTAACACCCCGAGTTTTATGAGAATTATTCCTTTTAATTTATTTGATGTCCTTTGTTGTTTGCTACACCAAGATTAGCTTGCACTATATACAACACCGTATTAGCTTGTAGTATACACAACACTATTCTTGTCTTGTGTTACATTTAAGAGCGACCTTCCTCGATAGCTTGCATTGTATGCAATACCGAGTTTCACTAAATAACGATATGCTATTAAAATATGATATAAACTAGCCGTTATGAATAGTAATACACACTTTTTTGAAATTTTATAAATTTTATCATTAAAAATGGACTTAATTTTTGGATTTGGAATAACGAAATTAGCCTAGGGTGAATTTTGGGTATTTTTCTGAAAACTTTTAATTTTTGATGAATAGTGAAAACACTGAGTTATTGGTTAAAACTGACTTTTTATTTAAATAATCATTTATGTTATATAAGTTTATTATAGGTCAAAATAAATACAAAATACCTATATAAGGTCAATGTAATTCATTGGAGTCATTTAAATAATCATTTATGTTATATAAGTTTATTATACCGTCTCCATGAACACTACTTTAATTTCTTTGTCATATTAATGGAATTAAAACTAAATGAGAGGTATGTATATTTTAATTCCAGAATTATATTCATCATTTAGATGTATCATTCATCATATATATATCCATTATATACATGTACTTATAATAGTACATTAAATTTGGGGATAAGAAATGAAATGCACAGTTCATGGAGACGGTAAGCCGTACGTACGCATGAACGCTACTTTCATTTCTATCTCATACTTTAATGGAATGAAATAATAATGATATAGAGGTGTATAATAATATCAGTATAACATCATATATAATAACATTAAATCCATCCTTTATACGTCCCACGTATGGCATTAACTAATCACATCACTTTGAGGGGGCGGTAGTCCGCACTTCCTAAAATGAAGATATCGCGTATACCCATAATGGAAGCCATAAAGGTAAGCCACAAATGAAAAATACATAAGATTAAGTAAAACATAAACATATTATATATCATATATAAATATAGTGACATCTTAATGTCCACCTTTGAAGGTGTTAAAAGAATGTTGAACAATCATCGTTTCGGGAGGCATAAATTCGCCATCCATGGAAACAGTATGTTCGTTAACCATTAGATGTAGGTGTGTGTAAGTGTAGCTAGAATCCTTATTATAAAAACATCCTATTATATTGATGATACTGGAGTTTTTACAAAAGAAAAGAATAAAAAGAGTTTAGGGGGTTGGAGAAGGAAAATAAAACAAAAGGACTCAAAAGAAGACATTACCTTAAAATCGGGTAACTCCCTTTGGTTTGAGCTCAAAGGCTTCCTTGGGAAGACTTCTGCCCAAAGTGAGGCTTCAAGAAGTAATAGAGGGAAGTGGAGAGACAAAATGGGCAGGGTTTGGCCGAGACAAAGGCTTTGAGAGTGTGGGTAAGGAGGTTGAGGTGGGGGCCTTTTATAAGAGGAGAGGAGGGGCACTCTTGGAAGGTAAAGAAAAGTCACTTTATTTTAAAATGGTATTCGGATTTAAGAGGTCCCAAATTGATGTGTTTCGAGGATAAGGTGATAAGGGTTCTAAATCCACTCATCCAATAGGTTTTGGACATGTGTAGGTCTTAGATATCACATTATCGTTCCATTTTCTTTAAATCGTTAAACAATGAGGTCATCGCTGCATCATCATGATGTCATAAATAATTTAATTTATTTAATGTCTAAAAATTATAAAAAAACTACTATGATGTAAGAAATGTTTTTATATTTACAATTAATATTTATAGTCAAACTTCTGATTTTTATAACCCCATGTAAAAATTGTTTTAGTAAAACATTTCATGTTTGTCTCATTTTTACTTTAACATTAAATAAAAAGGTATTTGTGTCATGTTCCAACCAAAGTGGCTCCATTGGGTCCCCAAGTTGACCCATGGATTGTCTTGGTCGGCCATGACACATCCATTGAGGTTAGGACATGTGTCATGCTCGTTTCATATTATTAAAAAATTATTTTTACCTTAAACTACACTAATTACCTCTAATCGCGATTAAAAACTTAATAAGTTACTATTCACCAAAAAATTATTTTAATCCCATTGAACCAAATTTTACTTCTTAATGACAACCATGTATGTAGGATTTTTGAAATTCAAAACACAAAGGTGGAAAAATTTCATTTAAACGGAAAATCAGTTTTTGTAAGTACCACTTAGTGGTTTCACTATTCATCAAAAATTGAAGTTTTTCAGAAAATTACCAAAAATTCACCCTAAGCTATATTTGATATTCCAAATTCAAAAATGAAGTCTATTTTACAAAATTCAAAACATAAAAGTCATATTAATTAATTTAATAATTAATTCCCGCTGTCATGACAAATAGCGTGTTTTTATGAAACAATAAGTATCAAAAGATTGACACTAGTTTAAGTCCGATTTCAAAGTGAAATTAATTCCAACGACAACTATTTGATTTAATGGTAAAAATATATTCTAATTTCACTTTAAAACCAATTAAAATGATAATCTAATCATATAAATAAATTAGATTAAAAAGAGGTTTTGAATTAAAATACAACATTTTACACTATTCATTAAAAAAATGAACTTTATCGGAAAGATACCAAAAATTTACACAAAGTAAATTTTGATGTCCCGATTCTAAAGAAGAGTTTTATTTGGTCCAAATAGAATGTATAAGAGTGAACAAAACTATATTTAATGACGGTTCGCCATCAAAAGGTGATAAGTGAACCTTTAGTGAAAACTAGGGCATATACGCCTAAAATTGAATTCTTTCTATTTTAAGCCTTTATCTTTTATTGGATAAATGTAAAAACATTTAAAAACATATATAATCATATTTTAGTTATTTTTATCCATTCCCGCCAATACAATAGCTACATGTTAACTGCCATTTAAAATAATATTATTTTATTATTAGAGTGCAACGTAAGATTTCCAAGAAACTCGTTGTTGCGTGTTGGGTACGCCATCGAGCATAGCGTCCCCTTTAAAGTCATATTAATATTTTATTCACAAATATAGATAAATATGAAAATTTCATATTCTTTATTTACCTGGGGTGTTACATCCTTCCCCCCTTTTGGGAATTGCGTCCTCGCAATTTTAAAATTGGGCTTGGAAACATCCTTGAAAGTCCCACATCGGAAGAAGAGTCGGTAAAAAAATCACTTTAAAATAAAGAAAGATAAGTACAAAGGTCACCCGAGTTAACCCATACTAGGATTCCAAGTATGAAAACATGGACATGGAGGAGAAAACATAGGGTCATGTTCTGATGGAGATTGATATAAAACATGTTTAGGAGAAAGTTAACCACAAGAAAATCACAAACTTGTGATGGGTTAAACGGTATTCGATTCCCCAGTAAGAAATGTTAATAGACAACATTTTTGTTTTAAGTTACTTTTTATTGAGGAATTTATTCATAAGGAAACATAATCACTTATCATGTTGACTTTCAACTTGTATTAGATTCCTTACACAAACTCATATTTTCTCCAAAAGACGAGTATTTAGGAAGACTTGTTCACATTAAGAGTACTATAATCAACTTCTAGAGAATAACCTAATCAACAAAAGAGAACTATATAATTCCCATATCTTTAGACTTTAACCAAAACCAAAACCAAAAAGGCTAGTACAAGATTAGATAATCCAGAAAAGGATAACCCCTTATAAAAAGAAAATCTATTCTTAATCTCCAAAATTTGTCCAACAAAACCCAATGTTCAACGGGGACCATTCGGTAATCAATTTGTCCATAAAATTCCTCAAAGTAAACCAAACAAATATTGAAACCCAAATATTTGAAGGATTTAGTCACATAGTCTTCCAAGTTAAATCGTAACATTTATCTCCAAACAAAATCAGTTGCTCTTAATGTCTCATATTAAAAAGTAATTAACCTAATCACATATCCTCGATGATAGGTTAATCATTTCCATAGAAAACCCAAAATAAACATACTCTTGATTCCTAAAATCATCCAACTAAAAGGAATCAGTCAAACTAACCAGGGACTTCACGTAGTCCAGTGGTAGTCGATAAATACCAGTTGCACTTTGGTTGTGGGTTCGATTCCCGCAGCTTTGTCCGACGCGACGGGTTGTCACACGGTCTGAGTGTTGTCCTTTTTACAAACCTATATAATTCTTAAAACATTCCCCAAAATGAGATAAAATCTTCAAAAATAATCATATCATATTTTAACCTCAAGTTTATCTCATGCCTTTCATTTTCCATCATATCATATAATAACCCATAATTACCTCAAAATTAAGGATCATATAAACTCTAATGGTTACCTTTATAATTATTACCTGAACTTCCATATCGATTGGTCATCTCATACATGATGCATCACAGAACATACCAAGGTTCAAGTGGTTGATCATGACTCCTTGATAGTTGGTTTAGAACAACCACGAGTTTCTTCATTGAATCCCCCATTTTATCTAGTATCTTAATCAGAGAACCACCACAGTTTTCCTTCAAACCTGTTGTCTCTTTGGTGCCTGCTAGATCCATCCATTCACTAAAAACAGAAATGTCAGTGTGAGTATATCAACAAAAGCATCATGTACTAATGAGGAAGGTAAACACCAAGATATACTTACTCATTCACTTTATCTAAAACTAGGACTCTTTCTGAAATCCTAACCATTATGGTAATGTCACTTATGCTTAGAGAATATCCTAACCTCTAAAGTTATCTAAACCGACCTTTGATACCAACTATAAGGCCCCAGCCTTAAGCCTTACTTAATATTGAATTAAATGAGTAATTCATATTGAGGATCTATTCAGGTTTAGAGTTTTAGAGAATTAGGACATAACTATTACATCTCAAAAGATTACAAAGTAGTCGCTTCTACTAAATTTCTAGAAAATAAAAACTCTTAAAAAGAAACATGTATAGTTCCATGTTTTAGGTAGCATGACTTTCCCTTGATCCCATCCTTGACCATATTCCACGCTAAGTCCTGTGAAAAACATTTCAAAAACTTGGGATGGGCATAAAAACTCAGTAAGGGATACACAAAGAATGAAAACTGTTAGTTTTTCAAAACAACAAGTAAACCATGTATACTTTATCAAAGTAATACTTTTCACCTCTTCGAAGTAGTAAAAATTATTCTCTGAATAAAAGTTCATTACTTACCCTTTTGTAACCAAAAGATTACCATAAAACCCATATAAAGAACACATAACATATAAAGGTAACTTGGGACATAAACATACTTAAGTGGAATAACCATACGGTCGACTTCCACACATATCACTTAATGGAATAGCCATTCGGCAAAATTCCATACATACTTAATGGAATAGCCATACGGCCGACTTCCATACCCAATGCATTGGAGGTTATAACGTAACCACCCATCCTGGTATTCACGGCACCACCCGTCATAGGGTTTATCACGTAACCACCCATTAAATGTCCTTGTACCATAATGAAATCATATGACATAAAACAAATATAATGGAAAGAAAACATTTCCAAACTTTGATCACAATATATCACTCAAATATATTGACATAAAAAATCCATTATAAAAACCATTTTCAATACCAAAATACATACAAGAGTATATGGTATTTATTTCATTTTAAAAACATCACGGCTTATTGAGGAAGACAAAGACTAAATAATACTCGTGGGGGAGGAAAAGATCGTTATCACCACGTACGTTAAAAGAAACATTATTTTTTGTCGTTTAGTAAAACGCTTCATATAAAAAGATTCCTTTTGTATAAAAGTAAAAGTCAAAGGGGTTTATACACCATATAAAAGAAAGTTGTGTATAAAACGAAATATGCCTCAATGAAAGGAGATTGAGATGTAGTCCAATACCAAGACGGTATCCTTGGTTTAAGGATAAATCAATTACATAATTATGTGTGACAAATGAATACACCAAATATAAGTGGATATTAAGTGTAAAATAATTAAAGGTCATTCACACATATTCAAAGGATGACATATTCAATAACTACATGTTGAACCCAAAGAAATCGAAATTGGGTTAAGAAGTTCCCTTGACAGCCTAACAATGTCACATCAAAATGAGTTGATAAGAGATAAAAAGTGTATCTAATCACTTGGACATAAAATTTAAATCAATAAGGATATATGAGAACATATCCCAACATAACAATATGTAAATTAAAAGACCCAACAAAAGAAGTCTTTTAAAAAGAGGAGGGTGAAAGGTTCCTTTACCGACTTGGGTATCTTTCAAAACATACACCCCATGAAAGAAGGACAATACATCATTGATGTAAATACTCATAAAAAGAAAGTATATTAAAAAAAGAGTAGAATAACGGGCATTACATACACTACTCAAAGGAAATTTTGGCAAATGTAGCATAAATCTCACGGGAATAAAAGTGAGATGAAAAATCACTTACGAAAACTCAGCAGCCTAACGGTGCCACCTAAAACATAAAAAAATGGATTGATGAGATCAAATAGGGTATCTCATAATATTAACATAAAGTTTATAGAAAGAGGAATATAAAAGAACATCCCCCCAACATAACAAAGTGGAGCTTAAAAGAAGTGACATAAAGGAGAGTACTTAAAAAGAAAGAGAGAGGTTGGATCTCTTACGAAAAATTCGGCAGCCTAACGGCGCCACTCAATACTTCCAAAATGGATTGATGAGAGAGAATAGGGTATCTCATCATATGAAAATAAACATTACAGTAAGAGTAATATAAAATAATATCCCAATAACATGAAATATGATCTTTAAAAGGAATGACATAAAAGAATGTACTTAAAAAGAAAGAGAGGTGTAGGATCCCTTACCTCGGGTCCGACTTGACTCGATCGTTCTTTAACGTCCTGAATAATAAACTTGAGTTAATTTCTACTTGCTTAAGAACCTTTTAAAAGTTCATTATTACTTTTATATCAATTATCGACATGTTATAAACATTATGTAATCATTTAAGTTAATAATGTTTGTTTTGTCGATATTTGGTTTTTAAGTCGAAAGTGGACTTCTTACAATTACATGTTGTTCGTGTGGTCAAAGGTTCTTTATATCCAGAATGACATTCCTGATTTGGATATCATATATATCATATATATCTAGAATATACATGTATTTATAAAATCACATAATCATTTAGAGGTAAGAAATGAAATGCATCGTTCATGGAGACGGTAAGCCGTACGTACGCATGAACACTACTTTCATTTCTTTGTCATATTAATGGAATTAAAAATAAATGAGGGGTATGTATATATTAATTCCATAATTATATTAATCATTTATATGTATCATTATTCATATATATATACATTATATACATGTACTTATAATAGTACATTACATTTGGGGATAAGAAATGAAATGCACCGTTCATGGAGACGGTAAGCCGTACGTACGCATGAATGCTACTTTCATTTCTATCTCATACTTTAATGGAAAGAAATAATAATGATATAGAGGTATATAATAATTCCAGTATAACATAATATATAATAACATTAAATCCATCCTTTATACGTCCCACGTATGACATTAACGAATCACATCACTTTGAGGGGGCGGTAGTCCGCACTTCCTAAAATGAAGATATCGCGTATACCCATAATAGAAGCCATAAAGGTAAGCCACAAATGAAAAATACAGAAGCTTAAGTAAAACATAAACATATTATATATCATATATAAATATAGTGACATCTTAATGGCCACCTTTGAAGGTGTTAAAATAATGTTGAACAATCATCGTTTCGGGAGGCATAAATTAGCCATCCACGGAAACAGTATGTTCGTTAACCATTAGATGTAGGTGTGTGTAAGTGTAGCTCGAATAATTATTATAACAACATCCTAGTATATTTAGGATACTAGAGTTTTTACAAAAGAAAAGAATAAAAAGATTTTAGGGGGTTGGAGAAGCAAAATAAAACAAAAGGACTCAAAAGAAGACATTATCTTAAAATCGGGTAACTCCATTTGGTTTGAGCTCAAAGGCTTCCTTGGGAAGACTTCTGCCCAAAGTGATGATTCAAGGAGTGATAGAGGTAAGTATAGAGACAAAATGGGCAGGGTTTGGCCGAGCCAAAGGCTTTGGGAGTGTGGGTAAGGAGGTTGAGGTGGGGGCCTTTTATAAGAGGAGAGGAGGGGCACTCTTGGAAGGTAAAGAAAAGTCACTTTATTTTAAAATGGTATTCGGATTTAAGAGGTCCCAAATTGATTTGTTTCTAGGATAAGGTGATAAGGGTTCTAAATACACTCATACAATAGTTTTTGGACATGTTTAGGTCTTAGATATTACATTATCTTTCCATTTTATTTAAATTGTTAAACAATGAGGTCATCGCTGCATCATCATGATGTCATAAATAATTTAATTTATTTAATGTCTAAAAATTGTAAAAAAATACTATGATGTAGGAAATATTGTTAGCTTTACAATGAATATTTATAGTCAAACTTCTGATTTGTATAACTCTATGTAAAAATTGTTTTAGTAAAACATTTCATGTTTGTCTCATTTTTACTTTAACATTAAATAAAAAGGTATTTATGTCATTTTCCAACCAAAGTGGCTCCATGGGGTCCCTAAGTTGACCCATTGCTTTTCTTGGTCGGCCATGACACATCCAATGAGGTTAGGACATGTGTAAAGTTCATTTCATATTATTAAAACATTATTTTTACCTTAAACTACTCTAATTACCTCTAATCGCGATTAAAAACATAATAAGTTACTATTCACCAAAAAATTATTTTAATCCCATTGAACCACATTTTACTTCTTAAAGACAACCATGTATGTCGGATTTTGGAAATTCAAAACACAAAGGTGGCAAAATTTCATTTAAATGGAAAATCAGTTTTTATAAGTACCACTTAGTGGTTTCACTATTCATCAAAAATTGAAGTTTTTCAGAAAATTACCAAAAATTCACCCTAAGCTATATTTGATATTCCGAATTCAAAAATGAATTCTATTTTAAAAAATTCAAAACATATAAGTCACATTAATTAATTTAATAATTAATTCCCGCTATCATGACAAATAGCGTGTTTTTATGAAACAATAAGTATCAAAAGACTGACACTAGTTTAAGTCCGATTTCAAAGTGAAATTAATTCCAACGACCACTATTGGATTTAATGTTAAAAATATATTCTAATTTAACTTTAAAACCCATTAAAAAGATAATCTAATCATATAAATAAATTAGATTAAGAAGAGGTTTTGAATTAAAATTAAACATTTTACACTATTCATTAAAAAAATGAATTTTATCGGAAAGATACCAAAAATTTACACAAAGTAAATTTTGATGTCCCGATTCTAAAGAAGAGTTTTATTTGGTCCAAATAGAATGTATAAGAGTGAAAAAAACTATATTTAATGACGGTTCTCCATCAAAAGGCGATAAGTGAACCTTTAGTGAAAACCAGGTCATATACGCCTAAAATTGAATTCTTTCCGTATTTTAAGCCTTTATATTTCATTGGATAAATGTAAAAACATTTAAAAACATATATAATCATATTTTAGTTATTTCTATCCATTCCCTCCAATACAATGGCTACATGTTAACTGCCATTAAAAATAATATTATTTTATTATTAGAGTGGAACGTAAGATTCCCAAGAAACTCGTTGTTGCGTGTTGGGTACGCCATCGAGCATAGCGTCCCCTTTAAAGTCATATTAATATTTTATTCACAAATATGGATAAATATGAAAATGTCATATTCTTTATTTACCTGTGGTGTTACACTAACACATGTCCTAATTCTATAAGATACGTATAATTCGACCAGAAACATCCTTAAGAATAAAATATGAACCTCTTTGGTCCACTAGGATTAGATTAGGACACTTATTATTATTTTATTTAAAGAGGAGTTAAAATAGTTAGAATCAAAGTTTAATAACTAATTTTTTTTAATATAGGGTTATACATAAGATAAATTGGACTATAAATATTAATTATAAATATAAAAATATTTACTACATAATGGTATTCTATTTATATTTTTTATACATTATATAATTTAATTTATATATGACACAATGATGATGTAGTAATTACCTTATTAATGAAATATCAACATAATTGATATTATAAATACCCAAATAAATATAATTTGAGACTTTTTATTGATTAAAATAATTTTATAGGTTAATATAACATATTAGGGTTGGTTAGATGATTTTTTTGAAGTAATAATACTGTAATGAATTTAGAGAAAACAAAATACCAAATAGTTTCAAAATTGATATAAAAGAGTTTTTAAAACAAATATTATACTATTAATTTATATAATGGTTATAAAAAAATAAGATTCAGCCGAAAGACATATATAATAATATATATGACATTAAGGAACCAATTGGGGTTCTATTGGTAGTTTATAGTAATTTTATTAACCATATAGTGTAAGAATACAAGAAGACACTGTAAAAGTTAAATTATTTAACTTTGAGTTAAATCTAAATGATAAGGTTAAAATGGTAACCTAAACTAGACTAAAACCTATTTGTTGAGAGTATTCTGACTTATACCCTCCCTAGCCTCAAAATAAGTCACTTTGGATCCATTATAAACCGAATATTAATTTATTATAAAATAATATTTTAAGTTTTTCCTAAGGTGCCTCTCTCCTCCCATATAAAATGGCACCTCCTCCCTCTCCTCTTTACACAATTTTGAGCCTTCAATATCGGCCAAACCCTACCAATTTCTCTTCTAAACCTCTATAGTAATAACATAGAGGCTCTGTTCTTCTCAAAATACTAACTCTAGTTCCCTAAGAGGATGGTTAAAAGAGGCACGTCAAAGAAGAGGTAATCTCTTCTACCGATTCTTTCAAGTTTCATTCTTCTTCTACTTACCCTTATTGAGTTGTTTAATTATAAATAAATAACATTAGTATTACATATATACTGATATGTTATTATAAATATGAAACAACCCAATTTCACCTTCTATCCATCCTACGAAAAATGAAATCACCGCTCATGCGTACGTACGGAATACCGTCTCCACGCCGTGGTGTAATATGTTTTTCTACCACCACCTTACTTGGATGGGTATAATGGTTTAATGAATAACTATATATGATTATTATAACATGATACTAATTCTGAGATATTATATCTTTCACTCCAATTCCATTCAGTAATTATGGGAACAATATCATCACTTGTGAGTACGTACGGATTACCGTCTCCACGACGCGATGAGATTCATTCTCCATGTTAACCATTAAATAGTGATTATAAAGTATATATAATTAATAATAATGAAATATATGACATAATAATGATACTATATTTATGTATATATATATATATATATATAAATCATCTACTTACATCCATTCAAGTCAATAAGGAAAGGAAAACAGCGTTCTTGCGTACGTACGGCCTACCGTCTCCATGAACGGTGTATTTCATTTCATTTATCTATCTATTATATAAATATATACTGAATATATATGATATATAAATCATGATTTACATTTTGGAAGTATGAAAATCATGATATAAGTAATTATAATATCAAGAACAACAAGTCCAATCACGTACGTTAAATGAAACGATTTTACCCAAAACACTTCTTTAACATGGAATTGAGAAATGAACGGTTAGTATAAAGTCATAAGTGAACATTATATGATATAATAAATATTATTATGATTTTGTTACAAGATAATAATATTTTCAATCCCACTATACAATAGACTTGGACACATACAAAAGAAATTGGACATCAGGTAAGGGATAATTATTCCAATCTCATTCTTATCCGAGATTGTTTATTCATAAGTATTTACTAGGGTTATGTTTATCATCCATGTCCATATGTTCCCAAAATGTTTTCATAAAATGTTTAATTTTCTTTTATGTATTTTTAAATTCATTTTTACCTTTTTTTGACTTTTACCACATTATATGGAAGGAATCTTTCTTTTTTTACCATACGAGGTACTTTTTGACTTTTCCATTTAAAAAACGAGGAGAATGTTTTTTAACTTATTCGACATGAATGGGTTTTTATGGTTTCATAACGCCTAATTTTCATGAAGCTTACTCTACAAGATTTCATGATTATTTTCAACAAAATCCTTTTATTTTATCAGTGAATGGAATTTTGTGAAAAGAAAATGATTTTGAAGAATAAAGGATATTTTCCTCAAGAATTCATTTCCAGTGTTTTATCAAAAATATTTTCCATCTAAGATGAAATGATTTAGAATGTTTATGTATCAAGTATAATGTCTCAATTATTTACATGGTTTGATTTTTATTATGATTAAATGATATCCATTTTTTTATATGGATTATGTCATGATGGGATGATGTTTATGAAACACATTTTATTCTTTAGGTTATGATGAATGATTTATGATTGTTTTGTGGCACACGTAAGAATGATTTCAATATGAGATGGGTGGGACCTTAATCTCCCTCCAATACATTGGGTAATGATTTATATCTCATGAGATAGAAATGGCTGGAACGACAAGTGAATCCGGTTCAGCAATACCGGGTGGGAACGGCAGGTAAACCCGATTCAGTAATGGACTTTGTCCACTATGATGGTCTTGGCAGCAATGTCTTGGCTACTATGGAAATAATATCATGTTCTTAATGGTTTCCACAATTACATATTGTATTCCCATGGTATTTTATCACGATTAATGTTTCTTTATGATCTATGACTTATGTACTGTCAAGATTTATGTCAGTACTCATGATTTTGATGTTTTATGTTCATGTTATTACGTTTTAATGTTTAAGGATTGTTTTATGTTCTCTAGGTTTACACTTATTGAGCATTTGAGATCACCCTTTTTAGGTTTTATTTTCCCCAGGATATAAAGAAAGTTTTTAGGTAAGGAAAAAATGAAGATCATTATGAGAGATGTTGAAGATCTTTCAGCATGACTAGAAAATTATGTTATGAGATTCAGAATACACTAAACTATTACGGTCTTTAGGTGTCTATTTTTGTTATGTATTAAGTATTCAGAAAAAGTAATGTAATGTAAATGTATGTCAAGTTTGGGTATCTACAGCTTCTTAAGATATATCAGATTCCAAAACTTACTCGGTTATTGAATATATGGATACCATTGGCTTATATCAATTTGGATTTAATGTTACCATTGATAAAATTAATACCAGATCAAATTTATCTTATGAAATATTACTATTATATCATATGATAATGAATATTCACCATTATATATTTACTAGGAAATCATCTAGTTTTTCTTTCTCAAGTACCATAGAACAGTTCAAACATCATCTCTATACATTATTCCTATTCCTATTTGATATTTAACCGCTATGAATTATGTATAACTAATATAAAAACGGTTGTATATGTCATGATATAAGAGAAAGATTTCCAATACATAAGAATATGGAATTATACTTAGAATAATAATATATTTATGTTCCCACACATGTTAACTTAGAGAGAATTCATACCATGTGACTTAGACAAGGATTTAGTCTAGAAATATTCTATCATGTATTTATAATACGTGGTCAACATATATACTATGACTAAATTTGAAATCCCATATATCTATTTCAACATACATTCCACACGAGAACTTAGGTTGATATATTAAGTCATTTTTTAGAAAATAATTTATAATTCTAAGAAAACCTGTAAGGATTAATATCCGATTTTCATATGTTATCGAAATAGATGTCTTTGAAAATAGTATCCCACACACTATCCTCTTATATACACATGAAACTAATTTATTTAAAATTAAAATTTTATAATCTATCGTCGAACCCATTTCTAAAAATGGAAATGTTAATTTTTTGTATCTCATTAGCATACATTGATGTCACCAACTTTCTACTTGTGTCATATAGCCATATTTTATATGGTATTCATTTAAAGAAATTGTCTTTAACATATATCCTCTGAATATAATGATCATGTAATGTTTCTATAATGTGTATAACTAAAATAAAATTTAGCATGGTTATTTGTATTAATATTTCAATAATCAAACATTACTTATCAGTATCGTATTATACTGTCTTTGTATAATTTCTTTTCAATGTCTAGTAGTTGTATCGATTCCATAAACACCCAAAATACATAGCCCTAGAATTTAGGAACATGGAATCCATTACTATATTTATACACACTTTTTAATCTCATATCTTTCAATCTACTAATTTTTATTGGAATTATTAATATTAATGAAAAATATATCACCCATATTAGTGAATATGAAATCACGTATTTGGTATTTACATATACCACAATATGTGTTTCTATAATAACTCCTCCTATAAAGCTAGTGAAGTCTGTTCTCTAATTCCAACTCTTGTGCATTGGGAGCCCAGACATTATTGAGTTTGAGCCAACTCCCGCTATCTCTAAAGAGAAATATTTCCCTCCTGGTTGAAATATACTTAATCTTGAAAAATATATTCCTCTTTTTGGGATGTAAATATCTTGAGTAATTATAGGATAATTAAAAAATAAACACTTAGTATTTCAATGATGTTTGTTTGTAGATGAATCTATATATTCATAAATTTCTCTTGTAAAACACTTTAATTTTCACACAATGGATTCGTTATTATATTGTAACGAATAAGATATCCATTTTTTAATCTATCTTGAATATGGTTTTTTGTTTTTACTTTTATATTAATAACATATTCTAATGGAATTATGGAGGACTTGAAAAAAATATAATTAATTTCATTGATCCCATTTTACTACCATTAGAAGTTTTATGTATAAGGTAATGTGAGTTTTGGGTTACTATCACTCAATGAAATAGTGATCAACTCTAACAATCCCACCCAAAGGATCATATATCAGTTACTAGCTGAATTAATTTCTTCAATGAGAATTTATAAAATATGATAAAGTATTCTCATGATGTATATGGACATAACTCTTTGCTTCAACTTCAAAAACATTCATACAGTATTTCTAAACAAACACTAGTATATTTATGTAATAATTTTTTTAATGGTTTATTTACATGAAACTTGATAATTGGTTTGTTATTTTTGGAAAATCCTTAAGTTAATGGGAAGAGTTTTGAAGGATCCTTATTTTAATACAAAAAAAATCAAGATTTTTATGTTTATAATTAGTTTTATATTGTATAATAATATATGTTTTTAAGGGTATAATTTAATAAAATATTGTACAAGTGTTGAAAATAGTCACCGCTAGGCTCAACTCACTTCTAGAAAAGAGTCACCACTAGAAATGAGTCACCTATAGAAAAAGGTCACTTCTAGAAAAGAGTCACTACATGAAAAGAGTCACCACCAGACATGAATCACTACCCGAAAAGAGTCACCACCAGACCTGACTCACAGCCAAATTTGACTCACTTCCATACCAAAGTCACCTCCAGAAATTCTCGACCATCAGGAAAGTCACCATTGAACAAGATTCACCACCATAATACCTACTTTTATATAATTCTCCATTAACACGAGTCAATTATAGATAACATACATCTAGACGACATACCTCCTTCTTGACTCGATGCAAGATAGACTCACTACCAGACATGAGTCACCTTCATCAAGTTCCCCCATTTCTATTATACAGAATTTTGTTTACATGGTATAAACATATATATTATGGAAGGTAATATGAGGGATTATTTAATGATTATTCATTAACTATTCCACGGATGAATTGTAAACAATGCCATTGCCCAGTATGAGGTTTTAAAAAATCATTCTAATTTTCCTTCCATAGCTATTCGTTCATTAGTATATATATATATATTTCCAAAGACACACTCTCTCTCTCTAAGACGATACACGATCAATAAGTTAAAATTATTTATACTAAAAAGATCATCACTAGAGATATTACAAGTTTCAATCCTACATAATTTCATATGTGAAATAGTGGAGGCATCCAAGAGATCAATACGACACTCAGTTTTACAACTAATTTCAGAGAAATAGCTCAAGATCATCACCAATACACATCTAAGGAGACTCAATCATCTTGAAAACATCAGTCCAAGAAACACTACCTTTTCAATATCTTATTTTTTCACTTTCTATTTCGTTCGTTTACATTCGAGCTGTGTGTTTTTTGTTTTTTCATCAACATAAACTTTATTATGTGCTAAAATAGGAGAATATTGGATATTATATTCACATAATTTTTATCTATATTCCCACAATTGTTGTGAAAGAGGTCCTTGTATGTCCTTTATGGTTTTTCGTACCACGATTATTGTGGAAGAGGTCTCTGTTTGGCCTCGGAAGCTTGTATTCTGTTGTATGGATACCTGATCCAAGTTATGGATATGATTATAGTTATACAACCTACTTTAAGGTATATTATTTAATATTTGAGGGTACTAGGTATCATAATGAGACTTAATTACTTATTTTGTTTTCCTATATGATTTTTTGGTTTCATTCATTAAAAAAAATTAAAACTCTATTTATTTTTAAGATGAAATAAATTATTCTTGTTTAGTTAATCTCAACTAGTTTTTCAAATTACTAAATGATTAAGTAGATTGATTTAAAAAGTTAGTGTAATTTTCATATTATTTTAAATAATATAAAATTAATCATTATGGAATATATTAAAAGATCAAAATTATATTAAGATACTATTTAGAATAATTGCGTTAATTTATTTTAATTAGGGAGTTTTAATTTATTTTTTTAATATATATTTTTATTGGGATACTAAATTCTCCCCCACTTTGAGTTAGTCACCCCAACCTAAATTTGGTGTCATAGGTATTTTGAATACCTTTTCAACTCTGATTTCAGTTGTGTTGTAAAGATATCAAATTTTTATTAGTTATAAATTTTTTTCTATAATGTGTAATAGACAGTAAGGTTCTATTACCAATAAACCTCCTTATTTCTATGGAGAAAACTAGGATTAGTGGAAAATCTGAAAATTCATCTTCAGAGCATGGGTTTTGATATATAGGAAATAATTGAGGATAAATAAGGAATAACTCAAACTTCTAGAGTTTCATGGAGTGATGATACTAAGGCTGATTATTAAAATAACTATAATGATATGAATGGTCTTTATTGTGATTTAGGTGACGAAGTATTCAATATAATATTTTTATGTAAAAATTATTTTCAAATCTTAAACCCCTTAGTTGTTTCTCATGAGGGAGTAACTAATGTTAATAAAAGTGGATAAATACATATATATTTAAATATTATATATTTAAGATGAAAATTGGTGAGATATTTTCTGGTATGTATCTCAGGTTTAATGATATTGTGAATACAATTCAGTCTTCGGGAAATCTAGTTTGTAATAACGACCAAGTCATGCGACTGTTGATGCGTCTTCTAGAAAGATGGAGAGGAACCTCAGTCTCAATTAGAGAATATTGTGATATTAGAAAACATGATATCAAGGAGATAATTATAATGTTAATGATGTCTAAGAAAGAAAATAAAGTGAAATGAGAAGAGGATTACGGTCCTCAAAGAAATGATGCTGTGCTCAAATATACATTCTCAAAAAATAAATAGAATGTTCATGCCAATAGTTCAAGTGATGAAGAATCACTAGATGCTTATGGTGAAGATATGACCCATCTGAACGTAAGGTATAAATTTTTTTACAATAAAAAGAAATTATTTATGAGACCATGATAAAAATTAAAACAAGAAAATGAGGGAAATTAAAAAAGAGGGATTAGAAGAATGATGATGCTTCAAAGGAGATCATCTACTATAAAGACAAGATAAAAGGGAATGTCAAATTTTACTACCCCAAACTGTAATATAAATGGAAGTATGATGAAAAGGATAAAAAATAAAAGAAATAAATTAATTAAATGTAGAGTGACTATATAGATAGATCGAACGATTTATACACTACCGTCAAGGGAAAACAAGGTAGAGAAAACATGTGTTTCATGAAAAACACATACGAGGTATCAAATATGTTTCCTTCTTCTCATGCACTTTTTAACTCATTATGGAGATGTAAATAACAATTAAAATATGAAAAATTAATGGATTTAAAAATATTGTAACATTAGAATAAATAATTTTAATGAAATTATAAATAAGTAAAAATTTATTGAAGAAGAAACATGCTTTAACTGTTAATATTAAATACGATCTTTCTTTAAAAAAGGGGAGTAATTCTCATTTTTTAAATAAAATAATGAATTAAAATTTTTTAATGAGAAAATGATAAAGGATTATAGATATTCACTATTGGGAGAAATACTATCACTCAAATATTGGTGAAATAGATAGCCCATAAGTACATAACTAGCATTGGTTGTCAACCTAGGCAGATGAGAATTGTCAAGAACAATTTTAGTCCTAAATCTAGTTTTGGAAAATCTGCTTTGAGTTTTTATTCAACAAGACCTAAAAAAGTCTTTATTTCCAAAACATTTAAATTTTTTATAGGAAACCTATTAAATAACTATGGGTTGAAAAAAACATAATTACTAATATATACAGAACTAAGAAGATTTGGGTACCAAAATCATTTATGGTGTAAAACATTTTTTGTAGGGAATCTTCATAATGATCTGTAGTAAAATTAAATGGTACTTATAAATTGGATTTTATAGAAAATTTACTAGAGATTAGTTATGTTTCAAGAATCGGGTAAATGATAATGGCATACATGTAAATTTTGTTGAAAATTGAAAAGGTAAATTCATTGTCCTTGGATAAATCATTAATTCTATTTCATTTTTAATTTCAAAAGTTTTAATTTTTGATGATTTAAAATACAATCCTATTATCATATCACAACTATGAGATGATGGTTTTCATGTGAAATTTTAAAACAATTATTTTAATGTTTTTTCACTCTAAAAACTATTTGGTATTTATTATGTTGAGAAATGAAAATGTTTATGATATTAATTTAGGCTCTTTATTATTTAAAAATGTTTATTTCCTATGTTAATTTAATAAAGAATCTTTGATTTGGATATGATACTAGGCCATTTTAATATTCACTCATCTTGAAAGCTAACTATAGAAGGGTTATACAAGATCTACTAGAAATTGAATTCCCAAATGAAAAAGACTATAACCCCTGTAAAAATTATTCAACACAAGATATCATCAAATAAAAGAAATAATATTAAACTTCTTAACCCCTAGAGTTGGTTCAAATGGATTTCTTTGACTATATAGAGTATGTATTTTGAGTAGGAATCACTATGTATATATTCTTGTAGATGCATTTTCTAGATATACTTGGATATTCGTTTTATCTCAAAAAGTGAATCCTTATCTTACTTTACTAGTCGTACTAAATCTATAGAAATATTAGTGGACATAGGATTAAGTCCTTATGAAGTGATCATGTCCTTGAGTTTTAAAATCTGGAAATTGAATTTTTCTCTCAAAAAAGAGCTATAACAATACCTTTTGTGCTCTTAGGACCTAAAAAATGGTTTTGTAGAATTGAGAAATAAGAAACTTCAAGAAATTAGGTGGAATATTCTTATTAAATATTACATAGTATTTTCTTTTGGGGAAAAGCTGTGAATACAACTTATTATATAATTAATAGAGTTTTTATCAAAACTCACTTAATGAAAACGCATTATGAATTATATAATAGTAGAATTACTATGGTAAATTAATTTAGTTTTATTCTGAAAAGTATATATTCTTAACACCAAGGATAATCCCAAAAATATTTCTTTCAAGAGAGACAAATGAATATTCTATGGATATTCATCTTCTAGTAAATCATATAGGGTGTTTAATAAAAGAATTGATACAATGGAATAATTGGTTCTTGTAATGTTTGAAGTGATAGATCCACATGAATGTAATCTTAATTTATTAAAACTAAAGGAATATTTATCCACTTTGGACATCAATTCCAAACCTTCTGACAACTCTATGAAACAAGCATAAAAATAATCTAGTTCTAAGAAACAACCTGAACCTGAACCTAAATCTAAATAAGATCATAATAATTCCAATTCTTATCTTCATAAAATAGTTAGAACACATAAATAACATCTTATAGATTCTATATTTGGAGTCCTAGATATAGGTACACAAACTATATCTTCCCTTAAAAATCACATTGAACATCAAGCATTATTGTCACAACAAGAACATAAGAACATCAATGATGAAATTAATAATGAATTCTAGGTGATGGATACACAATAGGAACTTAATTAGTTTGAAAGAAATAAATTTTGGGAACTCATAGTTACAAAAAAATACAATCTCTCTATTGGAAATAAATTGGAGTTTAGAAACAAGGTTGATGAGTCAGGTATCAAAGTAATAAATAAATCTTGGTTGGTTGTAGAAGGGTATATTCCAGAATTAGGTATTTACTATAAGGAAACCATTGCACCAATGGATATACATGAAGATGTTATAATACTTCTTTCCTATGAAACACATTTGGATTTGAAATTATATAAAATTGATGTCAAAAGAGAATTCATAAATGGTTATATTGGTTAGGATGTTTTTTTGAACATCCTCCAAATTTTCAAAATCCTCATTTTCTAAATCATCTTTTCAAAATAACATAATATTTATATGGAAAAAATATCCTTGAGGTTGGTATGATTGGATTATATCTTTTTTAATTTTTAATGGTTTTCAAAAGGTATAATGAGTCATACTAGTTATATAAAAATAATTTATAAAGTTGTTTTAGTTGTTTAAATCTATGTATATGATATTATATAGGGATCTTCTCAAATCTATTTATGTACTAAATTTTCAGAAATGATACAAAATTAATATGAAATGTGTTTAATTGGTGACCTAAAACTCTTTCTTTCAGTTCATATATTTAAATATAAAAGAATTAGTTTTAATCAAATTAATCACACAAAAGATCATCTAATTTTATTTATTTGTATAACAGTAAAATTATTGATACCCCCAGGAGTACCACCTATAATTTAGTTCATGATGAAACTAGAAATAAAATGTATCTAATTAGTTAAATAGGTATGATTGGATGTTTTCTATACTTAACTTCCATCAGACCTAATATTATGTTTAGTGCGTGCATGTGTTCTCATTTCCAAGAAAACCATAAAGAGACACATTTAATTAATGTAAAAAGGATTTTCAAATACCTCAAATATAAAACCAATTTAAGATTGTTATATCATTGAGGAAAAGAATTTGTCTTAGTAAGTTATATAGAAGCATATTGTTTTTTGGTTTCAAATTAGATATAAAAAAACTCTACAAAATATCATATTTTGGGAAAGTATCTAGTATATGAGTGTAGTAAGAAGAAATTTTTTTATGCATTGTCTACAATGGAGGATTAATACATAGCTACATGTAGTTGTTGTGATAATTTTTTTGGGACGAAACACATTATTTTAGACAATGGATATCAATTCTGTCATGTCCCTATAAATAGTGACAACACAAGTGTAATAAATATATCCAAGAATCTCGTGTCACACTCAAGGAAAAATCATATATATGTAAGAAATAAATTTTCGAGATATCATATTCAAAAGGGTGATATGAATCTTTAATTCATTGGAATTTAACCTCAATATACATATATTTTTATTAATCCATTAAATGTTGGGAGATTAAACTACGTGGAACATGAGTTAGAAATGGAAATGTTTTTTTAGGGAAGCCACCATCGAGAAACCAACATTGTATGACCCACTGTTTGATAACCCACTATTGGAAGAGCCACCGTTGGACAACCCAATATTAGAAGACCCACCATTGGACAAGACCCCATTAGGCAAGCCACCATTTGAAAAGACACCATTGGAAAACCCACCATTGGAAAACCCACCATTGGATACCACACCATTGGAAAATCCACAGTTGGATAACCCACCATTAAAAGACCTACCATTGAATTATATATAGTGGGAAATTAAAAACAACTATAAATTATTCATCATTATAAATTACCAACCATTGGAATTAATCCTCCATTGATAATTGTTTGGGTTAATTTTTTAATTTATTTTAAATTTAAATGTTTTATTTTGATTTAAAATTTTAAAATTAAAAAATTATAAAAATTGGGGAGTTAGTATAACTTTAACTCACACTCTCCCTTATGCCTATTTCATTTTGAACCTCTCCACTACCCTTTCCCTCCCAATATTTATCCTTCTCTCATAATTACCTTAACCTTCAATTAGTTAAAACTTGTAAGAGTAATGCAGTCTAATAAGTCATCTTCCAAGGAGTCACGAACATTGAAGGTTCCTAGAGGTGAATCAAGTAGATCAATATTCGATTTACGGAAGCCACAATTCTCAAATCATGTAGTTGATGAGAAAAAAGTAAATGATGAATGACAATTATCTAGAAAATTGATGGTGATAACGTTTTCCTTGACCTTGGATGAATAAATTTGTTCAATAGTAATGGTAGACAGTTGTTTCATAGGTTGGTTTACCAATTTTATGAATATGTTGAGTTTTGTTTTGGAAAAAATAAATATTGGTTTAGAATAATGATATATGGATATGATGTATTCTTTTCATTGAAATAATGGGATAAGTGCATTAATGTACCTCTTGAAGGAGCATGGAATGAATATCAATAGTCCATTCCCAAGGACAATGATTATTTTGTGTATGAGAATGCCTTATTGGATCTTATAAGAAATATGACTCTAAAAAGACTTTCTGTAACTAAATTGGATGGTGACTGCATATTTCTATTTATGTTTTTTCAAAACAAGTTATTAACTCAAAAAGTGATTTCATAACTGTGGTATATCAACATGTGTATCTCACATACATTATGAAATGTGGAGACAAAATCAAGTTGTGAAGGTATATAATGGTGAATATGATGGATATATACAAGAAATAATCCATATCTAATAATGATATTAATTCTAACATTATTTATTCCAAGATTGAGGAAAAATTATTAGTTTATAAAATGATGAAATTGAAATGAAGTGTGGTGGATTTTTCTTGACTAAAGTCATCTAAAAAAGAATGTGGGTAAACTGGAACCAATAGATGAAAAAGTGGTTTGATGGTGTTTATTTATTCTATGATGACTTTAAACTAATAGATCACCCTACCAAATGAGAATAATCTTATTGATCTTGGATGGGACCCAAAATTATGTAGTAAGGTACATAGATGAAGGGAAAGTAGAAGTTGAGGTTTATAAACCTAGTGATGAGGGGGAGTTTTCATTTTAGGGGGAATGTGAACAAGGTTAACCTATGAGCCTAGTGGTTTCATTTCATCTAGATAGTCTTCCAGGATCCTTACTTACTCGGGAAAGTATCTTAAGGGAAGGAGATGAAGAAGATGAAACATTGGTTTTAGGAGAAGAACAATTTAAGAGTTATTAATCTACATATTATTTGTAAATTCTAGATGTCACTAATGATGAATGGGATGGTGATAATATTGGAAATGAACGAAGTGACAAAGATGAGAAAGATGAAGGATATGCTGATATAGATAGAACAGATGATGCATCTGATCACAATGGTTCGGATGATCATCAGATGGCCCAAATAGATCATTCTTATGTTGTTGAATACTTTTATACTAGGTCTAAAGGAATACCATGTTTAGTTCAAGATGTTGATGATACTACTTTTGTTAGAGATTAGATTGGGGAGTCTTTTGAGGGGGACGAATCCAATAGTTTTGTTATCCATCATGTTAACCCTAGAGATGTTGAACAATCCCCCTTATGTTATACAAGGATGAATGTCACAAATTTTGATGAGTGGGAATGACTCCCAAGGTATGTGAGGCATTGATTGGACTATATTAACTCTGATAATTATGAGAGAATTCCAAAAAATAATGATGGACCTTCTGTCTTGGTTCTAGTTGCGATAGATCCAATTGAATCATGGGTTGAGAAAATTGAAAGTGGTGAGAGATTTATGCATTTGTTTCAGATACACATTCTACACGAGATCCAGAAGAGGCATTTATGCCACATGTTGAGAGATATTCTGAAACCCTTGTGACTAATGCAAATCTTATTCTTTCAGATATCATTTATAATGTTCTTATGGATTATTTTAGAGGGAGTATTTTTCTTATTTTTTATGATTTTGTGGAATTGGGCACCTCAGATCACACAAATCAGTCTGAATGATGGTAGAATCCTATTTTAGTTGGTCATGTGCCACATCTAGTTGAAGATGAGTAATAATATTCATGAAGTCGAGATTGAAAATCGATGGATATCCAGTGAGATAGAGTCTTTAGGGTCTATGATGGAGGATATTATGACCACTTTTTTTCCACTCTAGATGCTTTGTTGGGGGGATTGTAGGCTTTAAACTTTGTGGCTTCGAATTCCAGTGCTCCATATACCTTAGTGTTATTTGACACAGAGTTGATTCAGTTTGTTGTCAGAGAGGAACATCATGCTGTTTTGGGAGATGTTCATGTTAACAATCAAGAAGATTTTAGACATATAAGATAACATGGTGAAGAAATTTACAAATAGAACCAGGAATGTTTATATGGAGTAATTAGTGAATAGGAAACAACCACCAAGGCCTTAAGTATGACCTTTACAGGATTTACACCAACAATGAATTAATCTCACACTTAAAGTTTGTAGCTAAAAACCTTCTAATTCCACTAGTTACCAAATCTCTTAAGGAATATGTCAATAAGTTGAAGGTGATTAAAAATATCCGTATTTTTTATAGTGGAAAGGAAATAATTCACTAGTTCCCTAGATAATGAAGGAAATATTATTTTGGATTAAATCAATATCCGTAATCCTTTATTATATGTGTCAAGTACTGAAATAGTAACCCATGAGGTCATTCCATGACTTCTCTCATCTCTACTACTACTACTGATCCTATACATTTCATACCACCTATTACCTTGGATCAAAATGCTCCTATACATTCAAAATTCAAGCCTTTAATTTTATCACCCATGGATGTAGTTCAGAATATTTGGATAATTGTTATCCAAGAGTTTCCAACTCCTTATGTACTACAACACATCCTACAATTTCCCCGGTAACCACTACAACTACCTATCGTCCCTTATCAATCACACGAGGAAAATACATAGTGTTCTTATTACCCAAGATTTGACTGATTCTGATTCGATATTTTTCTTCGATAGGGAAATATCTTTATTTTTGGTTATAGTTCACTCAATCTTTTTTCTAATAAAATTTCTCTTCTTATTAATATTTTTCTTCTTCGACTTTACTTTTCCTTATATTCACATTTTTGTCATCTGAAAAGGGGTAGAATTATTATGGAATTTATATTATGGAGAGACTGATTATGGGATTCTACATTTATGATTATGTTTTCTTTTAATACCATATCTCTAATACCATCTTTATTTATCTTGTGTTTTAAAATTTATTATCAAACTATCACATTATTTTTTAATGTGTTTAATAGATATCATTAATTTTTCATGTACACATATTTTTGTCATAGTTTATTCTTTATATGGTTTCAAAAATTCCATGATTTGTGATCATCAAATTAGGGGATATTGTTTTAACGTCCATATTTTCATGGGAAGAGTGTTGAAACTTCCTTGTTTTAATGATCACAAATCATGATTCATATATTTCTAATGAGTTTCATGTGTTATGATAGTATATTGTTTTTTAAGGAATAATTTGAAGAAATATTGGATAAGTGATTAATGGAGTCCCAACTATACTTAACTCACCACCAAAATGAGTCATTTGCAGAAAAGAGTAACTACCAGAAAAGTGTCACCACAAGAAAAGAGTTAGGAGAAGACTTGACTCACTGGTAAAAAAGATTCACCTCCAGATAAATGTTACCACCATACTTGACTCTGTTCCATATTTGACTCACCGCTAGATCTGGGTCACCTCTAGGAATGGCCTACCGACAGATGAGTCACCGATGAACATGAGTCACCACTAAATGACCTACCATAAAATTAGTCACCACTGAACATGAGTCTTCGCCTGATGACCTACCACCAAATGAACTACCTCTAGCCTGACTTACCTCTAGACTCAATCATCAATGGACATTAATCACCATCATCACGTGTCAGTGTTGATATTATGATGAATTTGAATTAAATTCTCCAAATAACTATATTATTTATATAACTGAGAAGGATTGTTTAATGGTTATTCTTTAAGTATTCAACATATGAATTAAAGATAATGTTAGGTCCTAGTATGAGGTTTCATGAAATCTGGATGATTTTTCTTCAAAAAATGGTTCATTTTCTTAGGTATATATATTTCTAAAGGAATATCTCTCTAAAATTATGTGAGATTAATAATTAAATTTCTTGTATACTAAAAGTATCATCAATATAGAGATTACACACTAAAATCCTACAAAATTTCTTATGTGAAAGAGTGGAGCATCTTGGAGAAAAATACAACACTATGTTTTACCACTACTTTTAGAGAAACAGCTCGAACTCCTCAGCATGACACATTTCAAGAGTCTTAAGCATCTATATGGCACCAAACCGAGCAGTGATACCTTTTATTTATCTTATTACTTTCTCTTTCTATTTTTTATTTACATTTGAGTTGTGTGTTGTTTGATTTTTTCATCAAAACACACTGACTCTTGTCACAGAACTCGTGAATAATGGATATTCACTTCACTCACTTTTCATCTGCATTACCATGATTATCATGGAATTGGTCCATGTGTGGCCTTTATTTTTTTCCTTCCCTTGATTATTGTGGAAGAGATCTAATGTGGTTTGGATAGGTTTTATGCTATTGAATGAATACCAGATCTATGTTGTGGATCATAGCATTGTTATATAATATGTTTGAGAGTGGGTTATTTTCATATGGAGGGGATCAATTATTAGCTTGACATTTAAACCCTTGATTTATTCTATTTCATGATTTTTTTGTTTCATTATTTACTAATCATTAAAATATATCTATTTTTATGCTACATACAAAACATGTATTGGATAGTTAATCTAAACAATTTTGTATATAACTATTTTATTGAGTAAATTGATTTCAAAAGTTAAGTAAATTTTCATATTGTTTTAATTGATCAGTAATAAGTCTACAAGGAATCATTTAAAAGATAAAAATTACATTGAACATATATTTTTATTAACATGAAGAATTTATTTTAATTAGGATATTTTAATTGATTTTTCTTAATACATTGTTTTATTGGGGAACTCAATTCACACCCTCAAGAATTAAGCACTTCGACCAATAGTTAATATATCTAGTTTCATAGCACTAGAGTGTCTAAACCATCCTTTTTGATGTAAATTATTCAACTACATCAATTTTTTATTGGAAAAGGATTTTTTTTTTCAATTATAAGGTATTATAAGTATTGTATTTATATTGATCATTATTTACAAATTTTGGATATATGGTATACAAGAAGAGTTGAACTATTAGATAATTATGAAATAACATATAAAAATCATTAAAAACATGAAATAATTCCTTGTAATAGCTAATTACACATAAATAATCTTCTTTATTGATAATAAATTCAAAAAAACATTTTAACATGAATCCATTAAGAAATCCTGAGGTCATGCACCTATCTGTAATAATATAGGAATCGCCCTTGTTCAGTTATGTATAGAATGAAACCTATTGCTTATAATCATTATACACTCTCTTTATAGTGACCCAAGAAATATTAAAACATTTATTCTATTATTTTACATGGATAATCAGTCCATCTCTCAAAAGGTTTCAAAATCTAGAAAACAAAAGGTTTAGTGTCTTTATATACCAGTCACTTAATAACTTAATTTATAATACTCATCAATATTTCTTCATACTTTATCAACTCTAAACCTACTTCTAAGAATGTGACACATAATATCCATCTTTAAATTCGATGGAAATAAATCGTTAGAAAGGCGTGATATCATATACTGAGTAAGGATAAAAATAACTGATATCAAGCAAATATAATTAGTGATCATAAGATGACCAAAACATAAAAATGAGAATAGGCATAAAACTACGACATATTTCAAACATGGATCAAACATTAAAATATGAAGTCATTATGCTCATGATTCATACACACCTGAAACCATGTTTTTGAGACAGACTAATTTTACCTATATATACACAACCTTCGAGGGTCACATACATTCACTCACACTTATAAAAACTAAATTATTCTCATATATATATATATCTCAAGATATTTATGATTTTAGCTAATTATTTATAGAAATATATTGGAACCCACAACTCATCATCCATAATTATGTTTCCTCATTAAAATAATTCAATTATTTTATAGAATAAATAACCCATGGAAATGAAATGGGTTTAATAATATTTAAAAATTGAATCAAATAAAAACAATCATCATTATTTATAACAACACAATCCCTTGAAAAATAAATTTTTATTCAAATATATTTATTAACATTGTGGGTAAATAGAATTCAATCAAGATAATAAAGCATATAATATTTATATCATATAAATAAATTTTATGTGGTTATGTCAATAAATTATATAATCAATCGACATATGGAATCTATGTGAACACCCATAAACCAATGGATGGTAATGTTGAGTTTTATAGAGGAAAAACATTAAAATATGTAAATATTTATATATAATTAATGATTATGCAAGATAAAGATAATGATGGATCATTCCTATGAATGTGAAGGACATCAAAATATCCATTCATAGAAAGAAGTTGGATCATATAATTTTAATATTTCCCTTTATCAAGTATAAAATATGTTAATGAATAATTATTTAGATGAAAAACACTTTTTTTTGGAGTTCTAAAAAAATCAATTTGGAAAGAAGAAATATCATATATGTTTTGAAATCCTTTTAATAGAAATATTTTATATATCCTAGAGAAAATTTATTTTTTTAAAAACCATTTAAATTTAGAGGGAAATTTTCAAATAAAATCACAAATGTGGTAGTAAGATTGGTTCCCATGAATTTTTGACAAATATATTTTTGAAGACATCCATAAAAAATACAAACTTTTTGGTCTCCATAAAAAGTTAATTTCAAAAAATGTAAAGAGAAATATTTGAAAAAAAACAAACTTTTGAAAATAAAATTCAATAATATAACCTTGAAAATGTATAATTTTTATCAAAATTATTGTGGGGTGGAAGATAAAACATTTAATTTTAGGGGATATAAAACCTTTTTATTGTATTTAAATATCTTTGTTGAAAAACCAAAGCATAAAAATGAAACAAAACTTCATTTTTAAAAGCGTATATGGGGAATATAGAGGTCACAATTGATAATACATACATATGTTTCGAATTATAAAGGATAAAATTGGTGAGAAATAAATTTTGGACATGGAGGTGAAACCATCACTACAAATAATGATAATTAATCACAACAATGATATATGTTTTATAGGGATGAAATTGATCAAGGAAGAAGACTAAAATAATAAGTGTCATTATTAATAGAGAAAAATACAAAGCACTATGATATAAAATCTTATGTTGGATGAAACCAAAATTTTGGGAAATAAGTTAAATAATAATAATTTTACCTATATCAAGGGAGTTGAGTTAACAAAATCCATTACGGTAATGGTAACATAGGGATCAAAATAACATGATATATAGTTAATATTAAAAGGACATTAAAATACCATGAGATTAAATATAATCATTTTACTTAAGGAAATAAGGGTTATAATACACTATAAATAGAAATTATTTTGTGAAATTATGAACATGTGTCATGAAATTTAAATATGAGATAGTGAATCCCATAAAAACGTGTAAAATCTCGAGTGAAAATCACATGAAGGATATAATTCCACATGAAATATTAAATTATTCATACAATGATATGTCTTTGAAAAAAATTTATTACACGAGAATCAAACACACCATTCTAAAAAAACAATGTGTTTAATAATAAATATATCTCTAAAGGAGAAAATCTATGGTAAAAAACCCTTACAATGTTTCCCCGCTTAGTCTAATGCACTCTAATATCCTATTAAATGAGCTTAAATATCATAATTTAATTTTTTAGAATAATATTCATATCTATATACTTTCATAAACTTTTTTTTTTATTCTCTACATGAATTTTAGTTAGTTATTATAAATTCATAATACCCGGTGTGAGTAATCAAGACCATTTTGAACTAGTTCCATAATAATTTTGGTGTTATTATTTATTATCTAAATTTTATTCTTTAACATATTATAAAATGTACTATAATTAATTTTTTTTATATAGTTAGCATAATAATAATTTCATTATATGATATTATTAGTTATTATTCATGTATATGTAATTGATGATGAACATGTTTCAATGGTTTTTAGCAAATGAATGCTGGTAGATTAATTTTTGAGTTAAATGTTTATATTACCTAACAATAAATAATAATAATTAACTTACTGATATCCAATAGTATGTTTCGTATTCCATACTTGATTTAAATTCATTGAATTATTCATTTAGGTGGTTAAACCAACCCAAAAATAACATGATGAAACTTTGTCTGAGTGAGGATATGAAAGAGATTTTTTTGTTATTATATCATTATCAAAAAGTATAATGAAATTTTTTAGGTCCATTTAAGGATATGAATCATAATTTTTTATAGTTATATGATTAAGGTAATTGGAAAATAAGTTTTCACTAATAAATAAATAATTTTTTTCTGTTGGTATGTTCATTTTAAGCGGTTAGTTTTAAAATGATTTCTCATTGAAAATATTAAAAATACAATGAAAAATTTATATTTCCGTAATATAAATCATGAAATAATAAAATATATATTTAATAAACCCATTTCTATAACTATCCCTAAATTATGGTGATGAAAAATGAAACATATAATTCGTGGATGCGGTAGTCTGCACACACGCATGAATTTTCTTTTCATTTTTTGCAAAACTGAGAGGAAAATAGATAATGGTTATACAATAAATATAATAAAAATTATGTTAATTAATTATAATTTTTTAATTATATACAAATGTATAGAAAGGTTTGGAAGAGGGGTGATAAGAAGGATAAATAAATTAAGTAAAATGGTACGTAACACTTACATTGAGAATTTGGATCTTATCCTGATGTATCCTTTAGATATGATGGAATTGAGACACATTATTGAGGATATATGATATCCAAGATTTATAGAATATATTTAATAAATGAGTTTTTTATAGTTTAAGGGGAATTTTAAACTATGGGTGTGGCATGAATAGGGTTTAAGTGAGATATTATAAAAATAGAAGGTCTCTAGAGTTTTGCCTCAATTATTTAATAAGTAAGACACCATGATAAAAAATATGAAACTAACGCCTCATCACCTACCACCAATTATAACATCTCATGTAATGATATATATTGATATCCCCCAGGAGCACGAACCATCATTACCACTATCCACTATAAAAAATATCCCACCTCATAGAAAATGGAACTATCATCTTACTATAGAAGAACAAAGCACTATTGTGAGAGGAATACCACTCATTTGAGGTCACCCATCTATAAATTCCTTCCCTAAATCATTATAACTTGGGGTATACAACCTACTTGATATGAACTCTCTCATCAATGTATGAGTCCATTTTCAATAAATCCATGAACAACTATCCACCAAACTGTTCCTCCCCAAGCCCATCTCAACAAAAAAAACTCATCAAAGACCATTGCTCAACCAAATTATTTATAGATTATCTTAGTATTTTTCAACTCAAATCATCTAAAACCACATTTCCCCTCCCATGGTTATATTAAATATAAAAATAAAAGTCTAAATATACTCTACCCAATATTAATAATCTACGTTTATATTCCTCTGTGTAAAAGTATATCTCATTCTCTTATAACCTGAATAAGTTATAAACTACTTCCCAATAAGATAGTGATTCCATGTTCTGATGTTATAAAAAATACTATTAAATCAAGATCAGGGGTAGGGTAGTTCTTATTGTGAGGGTGTTACTAGAGTGATTCATATGCAACCACCTACTTCCTTTGTATCAATAAACAAGACAAATACATTCTAGAAGCATCGTAGAAAAAATCATAACATAAATCTAGATCTATAAGAATAAAATATGATTTTGAAGTCAAATAAATATTTATATCCTCAAAAGATCTCTAACAATTGTCATTCCATTCAAACCTGAGATCCTTATAGGTTAAATTAGTCATCAAAGAAGTGAGTTTGGAGAAATCCTGAATGAACCATCTATAGTAACCATAGAAACCTAAGAAGATTTTGATATCAAACATGTTTCTGGGATGATCCTAGGGCATTACTACTAGTATCTTCTTAGGACCCACTTAAACTCTTCTCTCATATATCACATGCACCATAAATATCATTTCATGAATCTAGAACAGACATTTGGAGAGCTTACATATTGACGCTGTTCCTTTAAGGTTTATAGAATGATATCCAAATGGTCCCCATACTCATCCTATGAATTAGATAAAAACAATATATCACCAATGGGGAAAAGAAAAAAGCGTCCCATAATTTATGATAAATATAGTTCTTGAAAGCCATAAACATTGTAGAAGTTTTAGTTAGACTGCATTTCATAACTAGAAACTCATAATTCTCATAATGGATTCTGAATGCTTTCTTAGGTATATTTTCTTCTCGAACCCTCAATTGGTGGTTCCTTGACTAAAGTTCAATCTCTAAAAACTAATATGCCTTTATAAGGTAGATAAAAGGTTATAAATCCTAGAAAAAAATATATTTGTTCTGAACGGTCACCTGATATAATTTCCGATAGACAATAAAAATCCCGAGACCCCCCGTCTTCCTTTGTAGAAAAGAGGTAATGCGAAACCCATATTGACACAATAGGAAAAATAAATATTTTATCCTATAGGTTCTTAATATGCAGCATAAGTTACACTAACACAGCAGGGTTGAATTAAATAATATGGAATTGTATTGGGCACCGTACCAGGGACCCAATCAATGGTAAACTCGACCTATCACTTTGGTTGTAAACCAAGAAAATCATCTTGAAAGTCCTGGGGGAATGAAATCACATCTAGAGGATGTTGACTTAACAAAATAGTGTTAACTAAATCATGAAACACCACTAGAAACTGGAACAAGATTACTATGGTATACAGAACAACATGACCATCGCTTCATGATCTAGGGTCTAACTCACCCTAGAAAACATGAGTGAACCCATCAATAGGTAAGAGTTAAACCTGATGGTGATAACAGACTATCTGGGCCTTAACAGTGATCATCCAATTCATACAGATAAACCAGTAGAAGATATCATGATAAATCACTATGAATCCTATTCTATCTCAAAGTTGCATATAATCATCTGACATGTGACACACTTGAATCCTTATTCATACCAATTTCACAATGTCATAGAATGATAGAACAAGTACAATATAATTTCCAGACACAATCCAAACACGTCAACTAAAATTTATGATATAAAAAATGCGAGTCACCTATATAAACCAAATATATCACCATAGAAGTTGAAATGAACATCGTAACTATTATAGTTGCTGGAACTACTCTAGATTCCTCTTATGTATACTTAGTCACATAAAGACACATAGTCTTATCCGCATCAACACCCCCTTGTTCTACGGATTTAAACGAACACCTTGGGAAGAATTGGTATGAAATTGGGAACCCTTGGTGAGAGTGGATCCTTCCTTACTACCTTGGTCCATCAGATCAGAAAAACCATTCAAATGGATTGGTAATCCATAACGGTGAAAAGTTCTATGGGCCTATTTACAATTAGGCCTTGTATGATCAGATTACTCACACTGATAAAAAATGAAATACCACTACCCAATCAAATCACCTATAACAGGTCTTATAGAACACTGAACACCCCTACACATCCTCTTCTTTCTAGAAAATACACCCTGACTAACAACTAAAAAAATCGATGCTTCACCCTAACCTATCTTCTGAGTCAGGTCATCTTTATCCAAAGCTGCTTTATCACCTGCCTCCCCAAATCTCAGAAGGCACATTGGAATAAAGATAGACATAGTACCAGGACTCAATACCAACTCGATCCTCAAATCCATAGGGTACTCATTACTGACATGCTTTAGTTCCAAATTCACCAACATAGCCAAATGTGTAGAATACTCGAGAACAGAATTCTCCCCTTGCAACAAAATCAGAAACTATTAGGTATTTTCTTAATGTGACTTATATAGGTAAAAATTATAATTTATTATTTTCTATAAATAATCCTAGTTAAGGTCATAATATAACATATATTGAAAAACAGTGTCTCACCATCTCCTTCCTAGTCCCTTGAGAATGTACTTGAAAGAACTCTCCTTATATTATTCCAGAGTATTCAAGAAGTTTAAGATACTTTCCATCTACTCAAGATAGTCCTTAGATTTATATGATTCTTTATCACCATAGTATACATGTGGATTCTTCTAAGTAAACATAGATCCATGATCAACCACATGTCCTGGGTTGCGGATACCCACTTGACCTAGAGTTTGAATAGTGTAAATAATAATATCTACCAAGGAAGGGTCCACTAGAGAATTCACCTGTGGAACCTGACTCAAAGATTCTTCTATTTGATGTAGAAGAGAACTTTTATACACCATTATCTTATAAATATAAGACAATAATAAATTATATCATGAGAATATTCCAAAAATCATTGGACTACTTAGAGAATTCAAATCAATGATTTAAAACAACAATAATTTAAAACAATTAAGAATTATTATCAATAAAATACATTCCCAAAATGAAATAGGAAAATTTAAGTAACCATACCATATAGTTCTTTCAAATGAACCCAAAATTTATGTATCAAACCTGGTAAAAACTCCATGACGACGCATGGTAGCATGGGTTCAATCATAGAACTGAGCAGGTCAGGACTCTTTCATGCACTTACTGTCCAAATTATAAAGGTCCTAACTCCCATCAACCCAAGAAACCGAACAAAACTTTGGTAGTGTTAACACACTTCAGGATAAAACATCTCTTTGACACCAAATTATAATAGACCAACTCAGATAAAGTAAACCATACAACTGAGCATGCCATCACATAATGGGGTAAAGCAAGAAAATAGAACACGGTATTGTATATAACAAAACAAGACATAGAACTAGTGTATTATGTGGAAGAAAAAAATAAAACCAAATCCATTAAATCAAAGAAAAAATGGATAAATCCAAATGTATTAAGAAATCAAGACCAACAAGTCACCTTGTTACCAATAGTCACCTCTAAACCACCTCACTACAAAGAAAAATTTCATAGAAGCTGGCATTCCACATGATTCTGTTCTTTTTACCTATATCCTGTAATACAACATCTATCACTGCCCAAGGGAAAAATTGGGTGTGAGGAAAATTACAATAAATATATCACCACAGTGACTATACAAGGTCTAATAACAAGTTTTAAACAATTCTAGATTAAAAAAAATTTACAAAAAATTTTCATAAATTCAATTCATTTATAAATCATGTTAATTTTGGTTTACATAAAATTCTTTTATATTATCAGACTATAAATATGAAATGTAATAGTGATAGAATATAAATTCATTTCCATGTATCAAGAGGTAAGCAAGTAAACACATATTAGTGGAATAAACTGTCACGTGAAGCTATGTGATAAAACCTTCAATAAAAACAATTTAGCTATAATCCATTATAAAATCAATCATGTGATAAATAACCATAAATGAAAAAAAACTTTTTATTGGGCCCTATAATTTAATAAAATGTGTACTGGACACTCAAGATCCCATACACACATAACATTGGAACCGGATAATATCAATTCCTACAACAACCCCTCAATATCCATGACATTAACTCATAGTGGTTCCACACACACTAAGGATACCTTTGTCTCCATCATTATGTAACAATGGTTCTAAATGTGCTAACTTTAAAAATAAATTTTTAAAAACATAAAAAAAATCTGTAAAACTATTTAAAATTCAAGAAAATTTACTTCAGTGTTGGAAAATCAATTTCCAAATCATGAAAATCCATTTTCAAATAAAGAAACTTTTTGAAAATAGCTTCCCTTAAACAAAACCTTTTTATCCACGTATCACTTCAATTATATATAAAAAACAAAGTAATTTTCCAAGAAAAACAAGTAATTATTTTCATCAAACCATTGTATGGAAGCTCCCACCTCAAACATGTATAACACAATATTTCATCGATAACAGTGAGTCAAAACAACAAGAACAACATTTTAAATAAAAGGAACACTAAGAAACTGAAAGGGATCAAAAGAAAACTCTATCTGATCCTAAATCTATGCCATTAACATATTGAACTTAGTTTCCACAACAAAAGGATGGAAAAAATGGATGGACTAAATACCATAAGAGATGAACCACAACAAAATCATTGACCAATCACTAAAAGAATGATCTGGAGGGATATGTGATCCCTTAAATTCACCTTGGAGATCTATGAGTCATGAAAAGTGAGTATGATAATGAAATTAACTCGTAATCACCCCTAAAAAACACCTAAATGCATTAATCCTAAAAAATACGTGGTGTATAAATCTTTCATTCCATTTATTTCGTGATTAAAATGATTCTTTAATAAATGAATCACATTTTTATTAAAAACCAATTATTGTCAATTAAACATTATAAAGTTGTTACATGGAATGTAAACATTTCATGCCCTACATCTATTCATGGAATCTACCAAGCCATGATTAAACATCATTTAACCCCTTAAATTGTTTATAAATCCCTAATAGACTACAGAAACTATAGGTTTAGAAAAAAATACTCAATGACCCTGCTCAGATTGTCCTCCAAACATTGAAATAATCCTTTTATGTCTTGGATACATTTATACCCAGAATCCATTAATTCAAAAAAACAAGAATACCTAAAATTTATGTATTTTTTCAAAGAAAAGTGTCTCTATCCCTAAGAATCCCATGAACTATTACAAATAAGGATGATATGGAATTCAAAAATAAGGGATTACCTGAAAATCATAATGTGGTGTTACAAAGTACAAAGTGAAATATTAAGTCATTACAATCCCCTCTTTAATAAATTTCAACCTTGAAATTTTAATTATCCCTAAATAATGAAATAATTAAGGGTGTATATAAGATATACATGAAACTAGATTTAAATTTCTTGTGAGGTTTCATCCTCACTATCCTTGGTTGGACCAGCTAAGTTATCTTTTCCATCATAACATGAATACAACTATTATTGAGTTTCTATATAAAATTTTATGCTAAATAGCCCAATATAATGGGGGTTATTTTTAAATGGAGGTAATTGTTAGCCTTGTATAATTAGGTTATTTTGGGTTGATTTTTTGATGTGATTTTTCTATCATGGGAATTATTATTTTCTAGATATCCAATCCTTACTTAATACAACATCTAATTTGTCAAGACCCTTCCCCTGGGGCTTGGGCCGTGACTACCCCAAGCCTGCCTTCCATAGGCCATGGGTTGGCGACTAGCACTAGAAAGGCATATCCCTGAAAATATGAAAGAATTCCCTTTAAACCTACAAACACATAGATTAAAAACAAGATAAGATGCAATCTACATAGTAAAAATACAGTAGTAAAAGTAGGTACATAACCTAAAGGGTCTGGAATACAACCCAACTGAAAGATACAACTATGATAGAAAACATCTCCTAAGATCATCAACCATGGATCCTAAATAAAGGATAGGTGAAACTCATCTCCATATCTCTCTATGTCAACTAGTCACCTCCATTTTCCACCTGTTCCTAGCTCCTATAGTCTTATCCAAGCTCCTCGTCGTCTGCACAAGACACAAAAAGGTGCAGGCGATGCTTGTGCAGGGGTGAGTATTACAATACTCAGTATGGGCCCCACGACCCCCGAAGGTCTCTCAGAATTACACAAAGGAAAACCCCAAAGCATGATCTCAATCATAAATCACAACACAAAATACTCCGCTCAAACGAGGTATACAACTCAGAGTTTAAGAATAATGATGATTAGTCTTACTATATATCATTTTATTCTGTTAAGAAGTTCCACAACTAAACCATGAGGAGTTGTTCAATTATTGATCCACAGAGGGTCGTATGTCAATGATCCACAAGGCACCTCTCAAAGGATGGTCCATGTTGGGTCACACACTACTGAACCACACAAGATCGCTATGATCCTAATCCACACAAGGTCTCTGTGATGATGATCCACACATGGTCGCTATGATGCGGATCGACATAGGTTCGCTAGTATGATAAGCCACACATGGTCTCTATGATGCTGACCCACACAAGGTTTCTGGAATGCTGATCCATACATGGTCACTATGATGCTGATCAACACAGGGTCACTATTCAAATGAAATCCAGTCACAGGATTCCCCGCACTCAGTGTGCTTGTGTTCCGAAGAATATTCTCCTCACGATATCGGTTGTTCCTCAACTTCCACGATGTTCCAAAAAGCTGTAACCCAAAGGACCTCCATGTATTAAGGGTACCAATGTGACAGAAGTTGTGTCAATCGGTCCTCCATTCTTTGAGTTATAAGAATTTTAGTACCAAGGCCCTGGTTGGATTCAGGTCTGATCGAACCCGGCCATACTCCAACTATCTCCAAAACTCAGGTGGAGTATCTCAAAAGGAACATCTCGTTTGAAGGATTCCAGTGCCGTAGAAGGTTCGTCAAATGGACATATGGTTTGTGAGATACAACATTTTAAGCTAACATGGGCTGAAAAGTGTCCGGGATCGGTCCGAACCAGTTGGAGGGACCCGAACCGCCCCGACCAGGGCCGATCCGACCCATTCCAGGTATGAACTGGGTCCGACCTGACCTGGCCTGAACTAGCTGGGCCGACCCGAGGGGGCTGGGCGTGGCCAGCTAGGCAATCCAGCCCGCTAGCTAGAGCGACCCCAGCTAGGTGGCCCACATGGGGCCTCTCACCCTCCCCCAATGACTAATCTATTTGGAATTTCTCAACCGGGGGTGCCACATGTTGCCACATTCCTGTTAGTGGGACCCTTAGGGTGTGGGTCCCCTTCACCGTGATTTTAAAGTCGTGACCTCCCTCCTGCATTGTGCGACTGCGCTTCGCCTTGCTGCAACCATGGACAACTGATGACGGCCACCCCATCCATCCTCTATGGTGACCTTGGGAATTTCCTCTCTTATGCGGCCAGCTACATCTAGACGCTGTGCTGGAAGGGCTTCCGCCAGCCACTGGGTGAGCTCCGGTGGTCCGTTTTCCTTTCAGTATGCGCCTACGGGCATCCCTGGATGCTTCCATCGTAACATGACACCTATATTCACGATTCTATCGAGTTGGAGAACTTGCCCCTAAATAAAGCATAAAAAACAGAAGTGGCGGAGGGTTCGGTCTTTGTTCATTTGGCCCATGCCCTCCACGTTAGCATCATATCAAGTTGGAGTAAATATTACATCACATAAAATAATGACAAACCCCATTCAATATTTTCCCACAAAAACCACTGCAGTTTCATAAGAATCACTAATGAATTCATTTTGGTTGATCTGTGTTCGTTATTCCTTTTAGGAACTTGGAAAAGAAACAAAAACTCATTAATTTAAACATAAAAAACCCTACCTCAGATTCAGAAGAGACGTTGTGGTTATGGAAGAAGAAATCATGTTTGATGAAGCCATCCGCATTCATGTCGTTTAGATTGATTCCTCCAACATTGTCGTCCAAGCCTCTATTCTTCCTTGGTAGAAGGCGCCTCGGTACTTTGTCAGAGGTTCCTCACCTTTTTTTCAAAAACACAAGCCCAGGAATTATTTAAATAGAGGGGAAGGGATATAGACGCATCAAAAGAATAACTAGTTTCATTTAAGAGTTTTAATTAATAAACCTATTAACTCTCAATGGTGTGGTTATGAAACAGAAGAGTCAAGCCATTAAATGGCATGAAAACCCAGCGGTCCTACCACCACCACTCAACAGTTGGTAGAAAAATAAAATATCATTTTTATGTTATTTTATTATTCATCAAAAATCCGTATAACTAAAAATTTTACCCAACCAACTACGATCGATGTTAATCCTCACTTAAGAGAATCACAATGATAAGGATTCAACAGTGCCCTTATATTTTTAATCTGAGCACCTATTCCAATGGTAGAAAATTCCACCCACATGTTTACTGAATGTACATTAAAAATGTTCAAAATTATGTTTCGGGACACGAGGCCTCAGAATCAAGAGCCTATAATTTTTGCAGGCTCATAATAATCCCAAATAATTAAAAACAAATATATAATTTATGTGTCATTACATTCTCCCTACCTTAGGGATTTTATATCCCGAAATCTATAACAAAAACTAGAGGAAAAAGGGGGTACTGAGCAAGAATCTGAGCCTCCCGCTCCCATGTTCTCTCATGGAGGTTCTTATACTGCCACTGAACTCGCACCAGAGGAATCAACCATCTATGAGGGACATTCTCTTCTCGATCCTCTATCTCCACTTTGAACTCCACAAACATCGCCCCATTATAAATATACAAGTCACCCCAATTGACGATGTGCGATGGATCATGCACGTATCTCTTTAGCTACGACAAATGGAAAACATTATGCCCCCGATGCATCTGTGGGGGAAGATCTAGATAGTACACCACCTCACCTACTCTACCGAGGACATGGAAAGGTCTGATGAACCTAGGAGATAGACTGACACCCCATCCAAACCTCCGTAAACCTCATCGATGTGAGACCCATAGGTAGACATGGTCTCCCTCCTCAAACTAAAAGGGTCTATGTATCCTCACAATATAAGACTTCTGCCAGCTCTGTACAGTCCTCATTTTCTCTTGGATTATCTACACCTTCTATTTGGTAGCCCGTACCAACTCTGGACCCATAAGAGATGACTCCCCGGGGTCTGTTCATCATAAAGGTGATATGCATGGTCGCCCATACAAGGACTCAAATAGATCCATGATGATGGTGGAGGGATAACTTTTGTTGTATTCGAACTCCACTAGTGGCAGGTGGTCCTCCCAATTGCGGCCAAAATCATGGACCCAAGCACGAAGTATGTCCTCACATGTCTGTATGGTCTGCTTCATCTGACCATCTATATGTGGATTAAAGGTTGTGCTCTAATATAGTTGAGTCCTAGACGCCTCAGGTAATCCCTTACAGAAGTGGGATGGAAAATGAGCATTGCGGTCTAAGATGATCGTCGATGGAACCCCATGAAGTCGTATAATCCCCTATACATAGAAGATTCCCTATATCTCTACTGATCCCTGCTCTTGAATGGGTAGGAAGTGGGACAACTTGATTTTTCAGACAGTAATATCTCAGATGGAATCGAGGCCCCTAGATGTACATGGTAGCCCTGTCATGATGTCTAGAGATATACCATCCCACTTCCACTCTAGTACCTCATGTGGCTGCGCTGAGCCTACTGAAACCTTATACTCGTCCATCACTTGCTGACAAACGAGGCATCATGATATGAACTCTGCCATTGTTTTCATCATCCATGGACTCCAGTACTGATGCTGGAGGACCTGGTACATCTTATCCACACTAGAATGTACCGCCTAATGGGATGTGTGGAACTCCCTCAATAACTTCTCTCATAGAGTAAGTGGTACCATGGTGCATCCTCTATGAAAATGATGTGCTATCCACAATCAGAAAATCCTCCAGGAGACTGTCCTAAGGATATCCGAGCACGTCAAGCCTCACGATCAACCTCCCCAAGCTGTGCCTCCCTGACTCGCTAAAGGATTGGGGGACTGACTGTCTTAGACAAGAGGTAAGCTGCTCCATCTCTATACCCAAAGGATATCTGCAACACAGCTAGATGCTTTGTCACCTCACTTAGATTCTTTAGACCATACCTCATGCTGAGTGCATCTGCAACCATGCTCCTCTTCCTAGGAGTGTAGACTATCGCAAAGTCATAGTATTGTTGGAACTCTAGCCATCGTTGCTGTCTCAGGTATAGGTCCTTCTTTGAAAAGATTTACTTGATAATCCTGTGTTCTGAGTAAACATATACCTTTCACCCATCAAGTAGTGTCGCCACATCATCAAAGTGAAGACCACTATTTCTAACTCTAGGAAATGGGTAGCATAGTTCTGCTCATGTTGTCTCAACTGTTGGGAGCCGTAGGTGATCACCGCTCGCTCTTGCATCAGGACACAACATAATCCTGTCCCTGATGTGTCATAGTAGACTAAATACCCAACGCCCTCTTCTAGAAGCCTCAAAATGGGGGAAATCATCAGTCTCCACCTTAGCTCTTAGAATCTATAATTTCACTTCTTCATCCACAAGAAAAGATACCCATTCGTTGTCAAAGATGAAAAGTGTACCTCAAACAGAGAGAAGTCAAGAAAAAATATCTGGTAGTACCCATCCAATCCCAGGAAACTTCGTACCTCGGTAAAACTCCAAGGTGGCTCCAAAAGAAGTAAAACCTCTATTTTCACCGGATCTACTGCAACTCAAGCATCTAAGATAACTGTACCTAGGAATTGGACTTCTCGTATCCCTAACTGAAACATCGAGATATTTCTGAAAATCTAGTGATCTCTGTAACGTCCCGAATCCGGGTACCACTCCACGGGTGCCCCGAACCCGGTTGGTCACATGACCTCAAGTGCATTTCCCCAAATGCTAGAGGCTGCTGACTAGAAGCAAGGGCCCATGTCTGATAGTGGGGAAACTATTCCCTCATTTGTCAAAGTGTAGTGCGACGGAATACAAGAACAAAACGTACATCAATAGCGGAAGAAGTAAAACATATATAACTGAAATGATCAACTATAGTAAAATGAACCAGCGATCATATATATATATACATATATATATATATGAAGATGCTGCATGTCACTATTCTATGAAAACAGCCAGAACGTGTTACACAGCAGTACAATACGATTTAATGGAATGCACTGGTACAACAGAACAAATCAAAATAGCCGGCAACATCGTGAGCCTGAGCTCAGTCCCATGATCCCCTACACCGCAAAAAAACACATGTACCTATATAGGGACCCTTTCCCTTATCCATACCTGAAGAAATATAATCTGTTTGGGCCAAAGACATGACCCAAACAGGGTGTGATAAATGATTCCCATTAGGCACCCACCAAAGATCGGTACCCAATTATCAGTTTAAATGTGCAACAGTAGTGTGCAGTAGTAAATACAATAATCTAAGCAGTACTAAACTGTAACTGACTATAATAGTTATATTTCCATTTTAATAATCATTCAATCACTCAATAGAAGGAAAACACCACCGTGTATTTCTAAGTAAACAGTCAGTGTCATAAGGCATGTAAACCCTTACCCTCAGGAAAATAGAATCTAAACCCATAGGAATCTTCCCACAGGCATATCGAATAATGCCAACAGGCTTATGAGGTGTTTCCCATAGGCACAAAATCTACTGCCCACAGGTACGAAATTAGTTTCCCTCAGGCTGAACAGAGCACTACCCACAGGCTAATCACAACAATGCCTTTAGGCTAAAAAAGTAACTCGGCCATGCCCAACATATAAACAAGAAATTTATATACAATTTCTCTCAAGGGAATTTAAGACATGCTAAAATCACGGTATACCCTCAGGTAACCTGGCTAAATGGCTAAACAAAGGAACACACCCCAGGGGTGGTCCTGGATCCAAGCAGCGATCCCAAACAATAGTTATACAAGTTTATTAAACTAACTATGCAATTCTAGGTATTTAATTATGCACGGCCTCAGCCATACGACACCCCATTCATGGGAGCGTATCACAACAGTTCACAAATTCACCAGAATAGTTGGAAATAAACATGAGACCACCTTCCTCGATCGCCCCTGATCGATGTACATGAACGACGCTCCTCAAAACGTCCAAGAATGACATAGATCTAATGTAAAAGAAATCTCGTTCAAACTTAAATAACTCCCATTAGAGGAACAATTGGAAGGAGCTACGCAAGGAGAAGGAAGAACTCACCTGTGCGGTTCCAACGAGATCGACGGAGGCGGAATCGGATTCCCAGTGTTCAATCGGGTAATCTCCAAAGCTTCGGCCATCCTTCCCCGAGTTCTCCCCTAGTTCTAAGCCTACCCTATGAACAGGCGGGGCTACTGCCCATTTTAAGCGAATGAAAACAGACTACACGACATGTAGTTTTCATTTTTTAACAGTTCCTTATACAACTTCTCGCCAGCGTGGGAATATTCATATGTTGACATGATTAAATGGTGTGGAACACCTGTGTACAGGGCTTTTACTATTGCTCAGCTGGCCACCGCCTTACTGTTTGTCTGCCAACTAACTTCACGGCGTGTAAATACCCACTACAATGAGTGTAGTTAGTTTTTACACCCATCATCGTCGGCCGGCTACATGCCCTATTTACTCCTTCCACACGGCCAAAGTACACGACGTTTTGAAAATTACATGGCATGTAGTCACCAAATTTAGGATTTTCTCCCATTTTCCTTATTTTTTCAAAAAGACTTAAGGAAAAGTGAAAAGAAGAAACTCGTACCATAGAAATAAGAACAGGGTTCTTAAAAACTACACCCCTTAAAGAAATTTGTCCCCGAATTGCCCCTTAAAAGGGTGGTGAAGATAACTCTCAAAATAACTCTGGCCACAGAGCACGTACGTCGGTCTCCCACTCCTATGTTTCGTCCTGCACTCGGCCATGCTGCCATAGCACCCGTACGAGAGGAATTGACTAATCTCAGAGAACCTTCGTGCTCCTATCCACGATACACATCAGATGCTCCTCAAAAGATGCATCTATCTGAAGCTCAACCTCCTCTGGCTGAAAGATGTGAGATGGCTCTGAATCATAGTGCTGCAACTGAGATACATAGAAGACTTCGTGCAGGGCCCGTTACCTCTGCGGTAACTGCAACCAATAGGAAACCGGCCCGACTCTCTCCAAAATCTCAAATTTCCCCACATACCTCGGTGAAATTTTACCCTATCTCCTGATCCGTCTGTGTCCCATCCTCGGTGAAACATGCAAGAAAACCTGATCCCCGACCATGAACTTCAAGGGTTATCTGCGGCGATCAACATAAGATTTCTGACAAGACTGCGCAGTAGCCATCCACTTCTGAATTAATTGGACCTGCTCAGAAGTCTCCTGCACGACCTGTGGTCCAAGTAAAGCTACGTCACTAGCCTCCAACCAGCACAAAGGTGATCTGCATGGTATACCGTATAATGCCTCGTAAGGTTCCATCTCAATAGTTTCCTGAAAACTATTATTATAGGCAAACTCAACTAGGGGTATATGATTATCCCAGGAGCCCCCAAAGTCTAGGACGCATGCACACAACATGTCCTCAAGCACCTGTATCGTACGCTCTAACTGACCATCGGTTTGAGGGTAGTAAGCTGTGCTCAGAAGCACCTGTGTACCCAGTGCCCTATGAAAACTCTGCAAGAAACGAGACATAAAATGGGTGTCCCTCTCTTAAATGATATAATGAGGAACCCCATGAATACATACGATCTCTCGGATATACAACTTCCTGATTTCTTCAACACCGAAGGTCTCCTTGATCGTCAAAAAGTGAACTTTCTTCATGAGTCTGTCCACAACAACCCACACGGCATCATTGCCTCGAGGTGACCTCGGAAACCCAGTCAAGAAATCCATTGTGACATCATCCTATTTCCACTTCAGAATGGATAACTACTGTAACAGTCCAACTGGTCTTTGATGCTCTGCTTTCACCTATTGACGGGTGGAACATCTCGTAACAAAACCAGATACTTCACTCTTCATACTCGGCCACCAGTACTGACCTCTCAAGTCACGGTAGATCTTGGTAACTCCGGGATAAAATGACAAAGCTGAAGCATGAAACTACCACATCAACTCCTCGTGTATATCCCATGGAACCCACACTCATCCATGGAATCACAGTACTTCATCATCGCCTATCATCCAACCAGGAGGAGGGTCCTCACTTGCCACCGAATCCTGTAGAACTAGGACTTTTGAATCAGATAGATGTCTCATCCTCACTCTATCCAGGAGGGTAGAATTCACAGCTAAAGCTGAATGATAGGTTTTCTTCTGACTTCCGTGCACCTCTAAATGCATTTCCGAGAATAAGGCCATAAGCTGCCACTCACCACTGGCCTTAGGAACTTCCTATGTCTGAGTCTTTCTACTCAGTGCATCAGAAACTGCATTTCCCTTACCAGGTGTATATGCAAGCTCAAAAGCTGCCTCAGATTTAAGTCACGTTGAGTAAAGATATACTTGAGACTTTTGTGGTCGGTGAATACCAAAAAATGCTCTACAAAACGATTGTGTCTCCAATAGTGAAACACATGAACAACAGCAGCCAATTATAGATCATGTGTCAGGTAATTCCACTCTTGTGGGATCAATTGTCGAGACCCATACGCAACAACTCAATCGCACTGCATCAACACAGCTCCCAGCCCAATACCTAATGCATAACAGTAAAATGTATAGCTCTTCCCTTGATCTAGAATTATTAGGATTGGTACTGATGTCAACCTTCCTTTAATGTCCTGAAAGGCTGTCTCACAAGCTTCTGTCCAAACGAACTTCACACGCTTCTATGTCAAACCCGTCAACGACACTGCTAAGTGGGAGAAGTCCTGTATAAAACGCCTGTAGTAACCATCCATCCACAAGAAACTCTGTATCTCAAACACATTCTTAGGGTGCTCCAAGGAAACTACTGCTCTCACCTTCTCTGGGTCTATTGCAACTCATTCATCTTAGATGATATGACCCAGGAAGTGAATCTGGTCCATCCAAAAGTGGTACTTTGAGAGCTTACATTATAACTGATGCTCTCTCAGTGTACTCAATACGATCTCAAGATGGGTGGCATGGTTATGTCGAGTGTGAGAGTAGACCAAGATATCTTCTATGAATACTACCACAAAATAATCCAGATAAGGATGGAACACATGATTCATCAGAGCTATGAAAACTGCTGGTGCGTTCGTGAGTTCGAACGTCATAACCAAGTACTCGTATAGGCCATACCTACTCCTGAGGGCTGTGAGCGGTATATCAGATGGTCTAACACACAACTTATGATATCCAGATCTCAAGTCAATCTTCGAGAACACTCGTTCACCTCGATGTTAATAAAAAAGATCATCAATCCGCGACAAGGGATATCGGTTCTTAACCGTCAACTGGTTCAACTTCCGATAATCCACATAGAGTCTGAGGGTATCGTCCGCCATCTTCTCAAAAAGGACTGGTGAACCCCAAGGAGAAGTAATGGGTCAGATAAAACCCTTTGACTGTAACTCCTTTAGCTGTCTCTTGAGCTCCTGTAACTCAGGTGTAGCCATCCTATAAGGAGGAAGGGATACTAGTGATGCTCCTGCCACAAGCTCAATAGAGAAATCCACCTCACTCTCTGGAGGTAGACCTGAAAAGTCGTCCGGAAAGACATCCCTAAAATGATCAACCACTGGATAGAAGTTCTTTTGACAATGTAACACCCCAATCTTCCATGGTACGCTTCTCTTTGAATAATACAGCAGCGTGTGTTGTACGCAACCTCGAGTTCTAACACACCGTGACCAATCAAAGTAGCCATTATGAATAGTAATAACCATTTTTTGAAATTATATAAATTTTATATTCCAGAATGGACTTCATTTTTGGATTCGGAATATCGAAATTAGCCTCTGTTGAATTTTTGTTATTTTTCCGAGAACTTCCAATTTTCGATGAATAGTGAAAATACTTAAAAACAACATTTTTAATCAAAATAATTTATAGTGATAAATTATAATATTGATTGATTTTAAAGTATAACTAGAATATATTTTTACCATTTTATCCAATGGTGGTAATTAAAATTTATTTCACTTTGAAATTGGACATAAACAATTGTCAATCTTTTGATTGATATTCTTTCTTAAAAACACGCTATTTGTTTTGACAACGAGAATTAATTATAAAATTAATTAATGAAAATAATATGTTTTGAATTTGGTAAAATAAACATCATCTTTGAATTTGGAATATCAAATATAGCTTAGGGTAAATTGTTGGTATTTTTCTGGAAAACATCAATTTTTGATGAATAGTGAAACCACTAAGTGGTAGTTAAAAAACTGAATTTTAATTTAAATGAAATTTTACCGCTTCTGTGAATTTAATTTAAAAAATCCAACATACATGGTTTTAATTAGGAAGTAAAATGTTGATCAATGGGATTAAAATAATTTTTGGTGAATAGTAACTTTTATGTTTTATTAATCGCGATTAAAGGTAATTAGTGAAATTTAAGTTAAAAATGATATTAAAAAAATATGAAAATATCTTGAAACATGTCCTACACTTATTGGATGAGTCATTGCCGACAAATACAATCCATGGGTCAACTTGGGGACCCCATGAAGCCACTTGGGTAAGAAAATGACATTAATAACTTTTTATTTAAAGTAAAAATTAAAATGTCACAAACATGTATTGTTTTACTAAAACACTTTTTACAAGGGGTTATACAAGTTATATTTTAGACCATAAATATCCATTGGAAAGCTAAAAATATTTCTTACATCATGGTAATTGTTTTTTAATTTTTAGGCATTAAATAAATAAATTTATTTATGACACCATGATGATGGAGTGATTACCTCATTAATGAAGAATTTCAATAAAATGAAAAGATAAAGTAAAATATAAGACTTAAACATGTATAAAACCTATTTTATGGGTATATTTAGAACCACTATTACCTTATCCTAGAAATATTTCATTGTGGGACCTTTAAAATCCAAAAATAATTTCATAATAAAGTAACATTTCATGACTTTCCAAGAGTGCCCCTCCTCTCCTCTTATAAAAGGCCCCCACCTCTGCCACCTTATTCACACCATCAAGCCATTTTGATCGGTCAAACTATGCCCAAATACTCTTTAAAATTCCCTCTCTTACTCCTAGAAGCCTCATTTTGGGCAGAAGTCTTCCCAAGGATGCCTTTGGCTCAAATCAAAAAGAGTTACCTGATTTTAAGGCAATGTCTTCTCTTTTGTTCTTTTGTTTTATTTTTCTTCTCCAACCCCTTAAACTCTTTTTATTCCTTTATTTTGTAAAAAACAGTATCTTAAATATAAAAGGGTGTTGTTATGAGAAGTATTTGATTTACACTTACACATACCTTTGTCTAATGGTTAAAGAACATACTGTTTCTGTGGGTGGTGAATTACTGCCTCACGAAATGATGATTGTTCAATGTTCTTTTAACACCTTTCATGGTGGCTATTAAGATGTCACTATATTTATATATGATATATATTATTTTTATGTTTTCCTTATTCTTCTGTATTTTTCATTTATGGCATACCTTTATGATTTCTATTATGGGTTAATGCGATAATTTCATTTTAGGAAGTGCGGACAACAGCCCCCTCAAAGTGATTTGAATCATTAATGCCACATGTGGGACATGTAAAGGATGGAGTAAATGATATTATATATGAAATTATATTGTAATTATAATACACCTTTATATCATTATTATTTCATTCCATTAAATAAGAAATAGAAAAGAAAGTAGCGTTCATGCGTACGTACGGCTTACCGTCTCCATGAACGGTGCATTTCATTTCTTACCTCTAAGTGTTTTGTAATATTATAAATGCATATATATACTGGATAAATATAATATATATGATATCTACATCATGAATATAATTCTGGATATAATGAATATTTTACCACATGAACAACTTGTAATTATAAGAAGTTTATTTTTGACTCAAGTACCAAAGATCGACAAAACGACCGTTATTAACATAAATAATTACATAATATTCATAACATGGTAATAAGTGATATAAAAGGAATAATGAACTTGAAAAAGGTTCTTAAGAAAGTAGAAATTAACTCTAGTTTATTATTTAAGAGATTAAATAATGATCGAGTCAGGTCGGACACGAGGTAAGGGACTTCGTCTCAATCTCCTTTCATTGAGGCATATTTTGTTTTATACACAACTTTCTTTAATATGGTGTATAAACCCATTTGAATTTTACTTTTATTCAAAAGAAATATTTTTATACGAATCATTTTTACTAAATGACAATAGGAATGTTTTGTCTTTCGTATGCGGTGACAACGACTTATCCGCCGACGTGAGCATTATTTGAGTTTTGGCTTCCTCTACAAGCCATACATTTTTTTTATGAAAAATAAATACCAAGTTTCAATTTTCTTTTATTTTGGTATTGAAAATGGTTTTGATAATGTTTTTATTATATCAATGTGCTGTATTGATATCTTGTGATTGAAATATGGAAATGTTATGCTGCCTTTATTCATGTTTTATGTTATACGATTATGTTATGGTTTATGATTTGTTTAAACCTATTCATATGAGGAATGCATTCGACTTAATAAGTGACGGGTGGAGCCTGCTATATCTCCTCGATGCATCGGTAGGTCTCATGAGAAAAACTAGTGTCTTGGAATGACGCCTTGACAATATCTTATTTTTAGTCTTGGCACGAGGCCTCAGCTACGTGGTTATGATATTCTGGCATTATGCAATCCGTCATTATGAAAGTTGTTATTGATATTGCATGTGATTATTTGACTAGTAGAATATCCATGTGAATAAGTAAATGGAATTATTTCATTTTATTTTTCCATATTATGCTGAAGTTCAAGTTTAAAAGGCTTTTGTTTTAGTTATACATTGCCTTAAATGTTTATGTTTGTTTATGAAAGTTTCCGCTATATTGTTATCCTTACTGAGCATCTAAGCTCACCCCTATCAATGTTTTAATTATTCCAGGATGTGAAGAAGTATTTTATGAATGACCTGTAGGGATAGTTGGAAGGGGATATGAGTGTGGACTTTGGAGACCATGTTATTGTAGTTTTTCACTTTATGATGTAATGTAATGTTTATGAATATATCTAGTGTTTCCAAGGATAATAAACTAATCGGTCTTTCGAGACTTGATCTTTTGTGATCATGCCAATGTTACGTAATAATGCACCGACTCCAGGTAACTGGGGTCGGGGCGTTACAGACAAGTCCCTAATCATCTAGATATAAACTCACAATATGGGCTTTGACTCCACCTCACCCACGATGCTCTGGTCTATCTCGACTCACCCGAACATTACACTTGCCCTTGTATAGAAACTCTCCTCCCTCTGGTGACGTGAAACACACCCTGCGATGATAGAAGTCTACAAAGACTCGAATGGGAACCAACCAGTCCATTCTGAGAATGAAATCATAGCTCTTCATCTCCAAAATACATAGAGGTACCAAAGAAAGTTACACCCACCCACCACAAGGGGGAACTCTGTACAATAACGGACAACAGTAGTTCTAGTACCCAACGGAGTGTCCAACGTCATAACTACAGAATAAGAAGAAGAAACATAGAGCCCAAGTCTCTCCACAATAGGCACAGATACAAAGCTTTGTAAAGAACTTGTATTGAAAAGTGCTGAAGATAAAACAAAAGCTTCTAGAATAGTACCTCTGACTATAGAAGGTCTAGGATCATACTCCTGTTGGGTCTATTACACATCATATGCCTACCCAGTGCCGCAGCCCTACGACACAGCCTTGATTCCCTGAGCTGTCTCTCCCTACTAGCTCTGAGATTCGGGCGTATGGATACCATGACCACGACCACCATCTCTGCCTGTGGGCCCTGACGTATTCCAGTTTACCAATTGGTAAGAAGCTTATGGTCCTGCTGTCGCACGCGAAGTCTATACAGAACCCCTATCATTAGCCACTGGTGGAAACGCCCTACAAAAGTGCTATAGATGCCCCATCCTGCCGCAGGCTTGGCATTCCACTGGGTCACGTGGAAACTGCGGTCTCTTGTGCCCCTCTTTACCACAATGGTAGCACATGACTTGGCCACCTGAAATATTCTTCTGACTGGTATTGCCACCGTGAGAGAAGTCCATCTGTCTCTTCCTCTTTCCAGTAGAAATAGTACCAGAAACTGGTTCTGAACTGCCCTGACCCACACCACTATCTTCCCACAGATTCCGCTCGGTAATCAGTGGCTGGTTCACAATATCATGTATTATAGGAAACCTGAAAACATTCACCAGTGTGTGGATGTCATATCGAAGACCATCTTCAAAGCACCTAGCCCTCAACGTCTCATAACCCACCAGAACGAGTGAGATGAAGCTCGATGAAACGAGCAGAATAATCCATCACTGATATAGCACCCTTCTGTAGATTCATGAACTCTCGAGCTCTATCTTCCCTTTGTGTCTCTGGGAAGAAGAAGTCATAGAAAGCTGTTTGAAAATATTCCCACACCATGTATCTATGATGCTCTGACTGGGTGGTAACATCCCACCACCTATTTGTAGAATCACACAACATATAGGCCGCGAGCTTGACCCTCCTCCCTGGAGGCGTCTCAAGATGCTTGAAAATAGTCTGCATAGACCCCAACCAAGACTTTGCAGCCTATGGTCCTCCATCGCTTGAAAACGTAGGCAGATGCTGCTGCTGGAAGATACTAGTCAGCTCAGCCATAGATGTGGCAGCTGGTGGTGCTCCCTAAAAGGCCTGCATGAACCGCATGAAGCCTTCATGGAACTGCGCATCCACGCCTGTGTCCAGTATAATGGCTGGCGCCGCATCTGGCTCTGCTACATGATCCACTGGTAGCCCATGTCCTACCACCACTGGAGTATAATCGTTGCTGCTCTTTTGGAAAACAACGTGTGGTCGTCTCAGCGGCATGACTCTACATGGTCAAACACACACCTTAGATCACGATTATCAAAGGACTAAAACAAGGTGACAGATAAGGTAAGTTTTCAAAATTTACCAAACTTGACTACACGACGTGTATAAATACTACACGGCGTGTTCTCGAATCCTTCTTCCCTACCTGAGTCCTTCTACACGGCTAAGCCACACGACTCACTTTGAACCAGACTACACGGCGCGTATAACATCTACACGACGTGTATGGTCTAACTTTCCAAATTCCCATGTCATTCATGACACGACTGACTACTCAGCTGACACCACACGGCGTGTTACACTCGCACACGGCCTGTACACCACCCCATTTCCCTACCACATGGCTAAGTCCACACAGTCTCCTACTGGTAAGGATTACACGGCGTGTCCCTGAGGTACACGGCATTTTCAAGAAGAGGTAACACCGACCCCTGTTTGTTTTCTACATGGTCGGGTCCCCAGGTTAGACTACACGGTGTGTTCCATGGTGGACACGACTTTTGTGTCTTAAGGTCTCCTCCATCCCTGTTTTTTGTTACACGGGTGGACTCCGGGTCAACACTACACGACATGTACATCCGGTACACAACGTACTGTTCCCAAAACATTCCCTACCCCGTGTCCCCGCCCACACAGTCCATGACATGGGAAGAGACTACACGGTGTGTACTAAATAATTTTCATTTCTTCCCAAACAGAAGGACACACATCGTGTGTCCATAGAACTACACGGTGTGTATCCTGGGTTTTCCGGACAGTAAGCATCCGATACTACTCCGGAACTCAGAAAATACTGAAAAACAACACCAATGTGCCAAATTCCAATCCTTGAGGGCCCATACTCCTTGAGAATCAAAGTTTGGCATCTTATACATGTTATAAACAAGTAAACAAGTCAATGATCCAACAAATTCCGGTCATTGAGGGCCCATACTCCCCAAAAACCAATGTTTGGAATCCACCCTATCAACATGCTCACACAAAAATACCCTATCATATAGCAGGTATTTATCAAAGCAACTATCACAACAACATGATTTTCTAGCACAACAACAATCAAAACAAGAAGAAATTTCTAATGCGCCTACATGGCATGGAACTATTCATTGCATGTGATTTCTATCATGTGCCTGAATGATGCATGAGATGGAATACCCTCATCTCATCATGTTGCAACTAAATCAAACCCATGGATAACATCTAAATAGCACAATCCCAAGTGCGTCACCCAACAGTGAAAATCATATCAACTGTAAATTGCAAAATCAATAAAATTGCTATATGAGGTATATTGGCTTTTCACTATACACGGGTTAACTACTCCGGGGCACAACTTATTACCAACTACCATTTCCAACCTATGCCGGACTAAGGCTGCAAATAGTGTGTCAAAGAAAAGAACCTCCTCTAATACCACTTTGTAACGTCCCGGATCCAGGTACCACTCCACGAGTGACCCAAACCCGGTTGGTGACATGACCTCAAGCACATTTCCCCAAATGCCAGAGGCTGCTAACTAGCAGCGAGGGCCCAGGTATGATAGTGGGAAAACTATGCCTTCATTTGTCAAAGTGTAGCGTAGTGGAATATAAGAACAAAATATACAGCAACAACGGAAGAAGTAAAACATACATAAATGAAATGAACAACTATAGTAAAAAGAACCAGCGGTAACATATATATATAATGATCAAGATGCAGCATGTCACTATTCTATGAAAACAACTAGAAGGTATTACACAACAATACAATATGATATAATGGAAAGTACTGGTACAACAGATGAAATCAAATCAGCCGGCAACATCGTGAGCCTGAGCTCGGTACCATGCTCCCCTACACCGCAGCAGCACTCATGTACCTGTATAAGGAACCTTGCCATTATCCATACCTGTAGAAATATAATCTGTTTGTGAAGAAGACATGACCCAAACAGGGTGTGAGAAATGAATCCCAGTAGGCACCTACCAAAGATCCGTGCCCAACTGTCAATGTAAATGTGCAACAACAGTGTGCAGTAGTAAATGAAACAATCTAAGAAGTACTCAACTGTAACTAACTCTACCGGTTATATTTCCATTTTAATATTCATTCAATCATTCAATAGCAGGAAAACACCACAATGTATTTCTAAGTAAAAAGTCAATTTCATCAGGCATGTAAACCCTTACCCATAGGAAAAGAGAATCTAAACCCACCGGAATCTGCCCACATGCATATCAAATAATGCCTATAGGCTTAAGAGGTGTTGTCCACATGCATATAATCTACTTCCCACATACATGAAATAAGTTTCCCTCAGGCTGAACAGAGCACTGCCCACATGCTAATCAGAATAATGCCCTTAGGCTAAATAAGTAACCGGGCCATCCAAACATATAAACAAGCAATATATATAAAATTACTCTCATGGAAATTTAAGACATGATAAAATCACGGTATACCATCGGGTAACCTGGCCAAATGGCTAAACAGAGGAACACATCCCAGGGGTGGTCCTGGATCCAAGAATAAATCCCAAACAAAAGTTATACAAGTTCATTAAACTACCTACACAATTCTAGGTATTTAATTATGCAGGGCCTCAGCCCTACGACACCCCATTCATGGGCGCGTATCACAACGGTACACAAATTCACCACAACAGTTGGAAATAAACACTAGACCACCTACCTCGATCGCCCCTGATCGATATATGTGAACGACGCTGCTCAAAACTTCCAAGAACGACGTAGATATGAGGTAAAAGAAATCTCGTTCAAATGTAAATAACTTCTGTTAGAGTAAGAATTGGAAAGAGCTATGCAAGGAGAAGGAAGAAATCACCCATGCGGTTCCAACGAGATCGGCAGAGGTGGAATTGGATTCCCGACGTTCGATCGGGTAATATCCAAAGCTACGGAAGTCCCTACCGAGTTCTCACTGGGTTCTAAGCCTTCCCTATGAACATGGGAGGCTAATGCCCATTTTAAGTGAAAAAAACAGACTACACGGCATGTACTATTGGGTACACGACGTGTAATATTGGGTACACGGTGTGTAATTTTAATTTTTTTAACAGTTCCTTTGGTGGCTTCTTGCCAGTGTGGCACTGTTCATCTGTCAACATGAGTACATGACATGGAACACCTGAGTAAACAGTGTGTACTGTTGCTCAGTTGGCCACCGCCTTACTGTTTTCCTACAGACTGACTACACACACGGCGTGTAGTCGGTTTTTACACCCATCATCCTTGACCGACCTACATGCCCTGTGTACTCCTTCTACATGGCCAAAGTACACGGCGTGTAGTCACAAAATTTAGTATTTTCTCCCATTTTCTTTATTTTCTCAAAAAAAACTTAAGGAAAAGAGAAAAGAAGTAACCCGTACCTTAGAAATAAGTACCAGGTTCTTACACTCTCAGAGTTTATCTACAACTATTTGTAGCTATCTGGCGTGCTCCTCCTCTAACACTTAGTACACCAAGATGCTGTCAATGAAGACTGCCACAAAGCAATTGAGGTCTTGATTGAAGATCATGTTCATGAGTCCCATGAACACTACCAGGGCATTGGTCATGCTGAAAGGCATCACCAAGAACTCATAGTGGCCATACCGACATCTGAAGGCCATCTTCAGTAAGTCCTCATCTTTTACCCTAAGCTGATGATAACCTGATCTGAGGTCTATCTTCGAATACCATCGAACTCCCTTAAGAAGTTAAATATATCATCAATCCTTGGGCGTGGATACTTGTTCTTCACAATCACCTAGTTCATGTGATGATCTTCCACGCATAGCCTCAGACTACCATATGCCTTCTATGTGAAAAAAATCGGGGATTCCCATGGAGAAACACTGGTCATTATGAACTCCTTCCTCTGCTAGTCCCCCATCTATACCTGAAACTCACATAACTCTACAAGATCTATACGATATACTTGTGTAGATATCAGTGTCATCTCGGGGTACTGGTCGATGTAGAGGTCTACCTCTCTACAAAGAGGTAGTTCCAGAACATCATTAGGAAAGACATTATCATACTGGTCCACAAATACAAGATAACTAAGACTCCTCACATAAACTACTCCAAGGGTAAGGATATCCAACTGATGAGTGATCAGTTTCACCCTCCCTTGAGAAAGTTCTTCCAGAGCTACAAAGGTTTCCTTTTCACTAGTGAAGAAAAACCTGATCACATCCTCATGGAAACACCACACTTTACTCATAAAATAGTCAATATGAGCATGGATCATTGATAAACAATTGATACCCAAGATGACATAATAAGGCCTCGACGCTACTACTAGAAATCTCATCCAAAACTCTCACCTCCAAGAGTAATCTCACACTGCCAGCACTAGTGTGTAATCATCAAATCCTCTTCCATTGAATTATCTAATCATTAGGATTGAGACAAAGGCTCGACTAGAATCTACGAGTTCCGAACAAGAGCCTTGAGAATGAAATAGTGACTGGAACCTCTGTTTACAAGTAATGAAACTAGGTTGGAGTAGTCATAGATAGTAGCTAGAATCATCTCTGGAGCACCGTGGGGGTAGGCCTCAGCTACCTGAAGTTGAGCTCATCCCTATTCGTCTATTCCCTGAGGTCTGGGTGGACCTCCTGGTGGTGGTGGTGGTAGAATCCCAAATCACCACCCACTGCCTACTGTCTAGCCTGATCCTCTGCCACGTCTTCCACCCTACAAACCTCCTTAATAGAACTTATTCCTCTTCCTTGGGGGTCCCTCGACCGTCTGTTGATAATCAGTACAACGGGTCAGGCAGTTGTGAGAAATGTGGCCTTCCCTCCACACGTGAAGCGCATTATGCTCTTCTGCTAGCCTGATCTACATCCTGAGTTCCACACCTCCGACCCTGCATCCCAGGGTAATCTTCTAGAAGGTCTAGCCTTCATGGACCTCTACGTCATTTTCCTACTCCCTGCTACAGATGACCCGACTACCTATTGTCTAGTGGTGGCTCTAACCATCAGTTCCTGCTTAGCTAAGAAGCTCTATATCAAAAAAGCTCGCTCGAGTACTTTGGTCTGCATTGGGATATTGAGAGATATCATCGATGCTCTGATCTCCCGCCAAAGATCATGCTCAAAGGTCTGGGCCCTAAAGAAAGTGTCTTGTACCATGTTAGAGGAATTGCACGAGAGGTCGGTGAATCTCACTGAGTACTGGGATACTATCAGGCTTCCCTACTATATGTTTTGGAGCTCCTAGATATGAACAGTTCATAGTGCTGCCAGAACGATCTCCATCCTAAAGAGGCTCTCGATGTCCGTCCAGGTGAGGGCCACCTTGTCGTGTAACTGGAGCATCAGGATCCACCATATCCCTATCATGCCCAGGAACAGTCTAGAATCTAGGATCACCATCTTCTCTATTGGTGACTCAACTAGGTGGAAAACTCTAGCCACAACCTCTAGCCAGTTCTCAACTGACTTGGGAGCTATCTTGGCTCGAAACCTCATGGGCCTCTACCACTGGAACTCGTGCAATGTGCTCAGTCGACGTGCACCAGCTGATAGTTGGGCTAGTGGCAACTACTTCTCAACTGGTAGTGGAACTACTGGTGCACCACCCAAAGGTGCTACCAATGTAAGATGACCCTACACAGAAGCCTCATCACTTGGTGGCCCGTCATCTTGAAATCTCTCTGGAACCCTGGCTGATCGGCTACATGGTGGCATCATGAAAAAAACAGTTGTTGCATGGTCTATAAGTTATACCTGGTGAGCTGACACAAGAGAGATCAAAATTAAAACATTTTGAAAGCACACGGAAAAAGTGTTTTTGTGCACCGAGTTAGAAATTAGAATTCAGGGTCCAAGTGTATGGATACATTGGCCACCACACAAACACTGGTCTCCCAAAACTGAAAACTACACTCAAAACACATAACACTATTGCTCTATTGGAAAGATCAAAGTCTCATTTCTTTGGTAGAACTGAATCCTCTGATACCACTTTGTCATGACTCACCCCCAGGATCGTGACATGACTTCCCCATGGCCGCCTTCTATAGGCCACAGGTAGGCGACTAGAACCAGAAAGGAAAATCCCTAAAAATGGGATGAAATTTCCATTAAACCTTCAAACACACAGACCAATAACACGACGAGATGAAAAACACATAGCAAAACAATAATAGTAAAAGTATGTACTTAATGTAAAGGGGATAGAATACAAGCCCAACTAAAAGATACGACTACAAGAGAAATCCACTCTTGAGATTGTCCACCAAGGATCCAATATAAAGGGTAGGTACAACTCATCTTTGTTTCTCTCCACGTCAACCAGTCACCTATGTGTACTTCCATGTCCTGGCTCCTATAGTCTCATCCAGGCTGCTTGTCATCTGAATAAGAAACAACAATGTGTAAAAGAAGCCCGTGAAGGGGTGAGTATAACAATACCTAATAGGGACCTCGAGGCCCCCAAAGGTCTCTCAAAATTACACAAAGGAAAACATGAAAAGCATGATCTCAATCACAAAGAACAAAGAAAAATACTCAGCTCAAACTTGGTATACAACTCAGAGTTCAAGAATAATGATGATTATTATTAATCTATATCATTTTATTCCATTAGGAAGTTCCACAACTGAACCATGAAGGAGTTGTTCCATTATCGATCCACACAGGGTGTATGTCATTGATCCACGATGGGCCACTATACTGTTGGTCCTCGTCAGGTCATGCAATGATGATCCACACAGGGTATTCATGATGCAGAACCATAGAAGGTCTCTATGATGCTGATCTACATGGGGTCACTATGATGTTGATCGACACAAGGTTGCTATGATTCTGATTCACACAGGGATGTTAGGATGATGATCCACATAGGGTCCCTTTGATGCTGATCGATACAGGGTCACTATATTTATGATACACACAGGGTCTCTACGATTCTGATCCACATAGGGTCTCTATGATGCTGATCCATACAGGGTCTCCATTCAAATGACATCCATTCAAAGGATTCCCTACACTCAGTGCGCTTGGGTTCCGCAGAATCTGCTCTTCATGATATCGGTCTGGCCTCAGCTACCATGAAGTTCCAAAAAAGTGTAACCCAAATGAGAGTCATGTTGTAAGGGTACCAACAAAACCTAAGATGCATCAATCAGAATCTAGGCATGTGAGTTATAAGTTTTTTAGTATCTAGGTCCTGGTTGGATTCGGGTTTGATCTAACCTGGCCATACTCCAACATTTTCCAAACCTCAGGGGGGGGGGTATCTCAAAAGGACCGTCTCAGTCAAATGATTCCATCATCGCAGACGGTTCTCAAATAGACATCTGGTTTGAGGGACATATTCTTTTAAGGGTAACTGGGCCGAAAAGGGTCCGGGTGCGGTCTGACCCAAACCACCCTGACCTGGGCCGCCTGACCCGGTTCGAGCCACCCCAACCCGGTTTGGGCTGCCCCTACCCAATTCGGGCTGACCCAACCCGGCTCGGGCCACCCATGCTTGTCTAGGTACGACCTGGGTCCCACCCAGCTTGGCCCGAATCGGTTGGGACGACCCAAGGGGGCTGGGCCCGGACCTGCCCGACCCACTATCTGGCACGACCCCCAGCTAGGTGACCCTCATGGGGTCTCATTCCCTCCACAAATGGATATGCTATTTGGGATTTCTCAACTGGTGGTGGCATGTGGCACCGTCATCCTATCAGCAAGACCTACGGGGCCTGGGTCCTCTTTGTCACATATTCGAAGATGCAAACTCCCTCCCATGGCGCGGGACATCAAGCCTACCTTCTGCCCCCACGGTCGTCCAATGTCGGTTTCCCCATTCGTCCGTCGTGGAACCTCCGGGTGCATCCACCCTTTCATGGTCGACAAATGCCGGCAGCCTCCACTGCACCAGTGTCGTGCCGGTAGGGCTTCTGCAGGCCACTAGGTGAGCTCTGGTGATCCATTTTACCTTACGAACGTGCCTACGGGCCTCTCGAGATGCTGTCGTCGCTGTTTGGCTCCCAGATTCAGGATTCCGTCGAGTTGGGAAAGCTAACCCCAAAGAACAAGTCAAATACTGAAGCAGAGCAGGGTCTGGGCCTTGTTTGTTTGGACCGCACCCTCCTCCTTAGCATCCTATCAAGTGGGAGAAAATATTACATCACATAAAATAAAGACAAACCCCATTCAATATTTTCTTGCAAAAACCTCAACAGTTTCATACAAATCACAGATCAACTCGTTTTGGTTGATCTGAGTTTGTCCTTATTTTCATGTACACAGGAAAGAAACAAAAACTCTTGAAATTAATCATAAACAACTCCTACCTCGGATTCAGAGGAGATGTCACAGTTATTGACGAAGAATCCACATTTGAGGAAGCCATCAGTGTTCGTCACTTTTAGATGGATTCCTCCAACGTTGTTATCCATGTCTTCATTCTTCGTTGTTGAAAGACGTTGTGGTACTTCATTAGAGGTTCCTCACTTCTGTTTCAAAAACCCATGCCTAAGCTTCATTTAAATAGAGGGGAAGGGAGATTAACACATCGAAATATTAATGGGGTACATTAATGAGTGTTAATTAATGGATATATTAAATCTCAATGGTGTGGTTATGAAATAGAAGATTCAAGTCATTAAATGGCTTGACAACCCAATAGTCCCACCACCACCACTCAAAAATTGGAATAAAAATAAAATAACATTTTATTGTATTTTTATTATTCATTAAAAATCCATAAATCAATCTTTTTCACCCAACCTACTACGATCAATGTTAATAATTCCTTAAGCGAATCTAGGTGCTGTGGATTCAGTGGTGCCGTCAGGTTTTTAATCTGAGCACCAATTCAAAAGATAGAAAATGATGCCCGCATGTTTACTAAATGTACCTTAAAAAATGGTAAAATTCTGTTTCAGGAACACTGAGCCTCAAAATCAAGCGCCTTCAATTTTAGTAGACTAGTAACAATCACAAATAATTTTAAAAAATTTATATGGAATTTACTGGTCTTTACATAATTTTTCTCAAATAAGGACAACATAATTTTTTGGAATAAAATTCGTATAAATATATATTATATAAGAGTTATAAACATTGGATAAAATTATCATAAAATTATATTCTTTTATTTATAATTCAATATCTTCTTATTGATGTAGTTATTTTATTTTCTTAAAAACTATACTATGTACAATGAAGTGGGTTGAATAAGATAAAATTACAAAAGTTTTAGTTCTTAAGTGGATGATTAGTGTTCTTGACTCCACATCATTTTTTAAACTTATTTTAGTAGTTTAGGTTGCATAATTATTCCCTTTATTCCTTTGGTCTTTGAAATTTATAATGCCTATAATCCTCATTATCCCTTGGATCAAGGAATTGATTTGGGTAGTTCCCAAAGTTTCCCACATTTATGAAATTAAACTATTAGTGTAATCTATAGATGAACATTATTTAATTTTATTGTGTTCAGTGAGATTATTCACTTTTACTTCATAATTAGTGTCTCTATGAAATAAATTTCATCCCATAAAATATATCTAAGTCCATTTAAGACATTCCGCTTAGCGATTTTTTCCAAATTTCTCACCAGATGGAAATTGAATCTAATTTCCTTCATCATATTTGTCATCAAAACTTTAATGAGACATGATGATTATCATATTTTTTTTCTTAGAGACTCAACTAAGCCTGTATTATTAATCAAGTTTCTTTATTGCTGGTTTGGCCTATGTAAAATAATTTTCAATCCATATTTTAGCCCATTAGGTTTGATATTGGGATAATATTTTCGTTGACCATAGAATTGATTATAAAGTTGATAGTTTTGATCTTCATACATTATAAAAAACCGAGAAGGTAAATATTTTTGATGAACATTAAAAACCATAATATAATTATTGCAAATTAATTAAAACATATAATGTCTTATCATTTGAAATTATTGCATCTACTTTCAGTTCAAACTAGTTCTTCTTTATTTTGATATGGGTTTCTTTATGATGGGTTCTCATATATTCAATAACCAAATTACTCAACATATTAAATCTTTCATAATGTATTGTAAAGGGTATGTGATTAACCAAAGAATATCCCATGATATTTTCTGTCTATGTTTTTAGTATTAGGATCACTCATCATGTACCAGAGTGAAGATCGAGTCAATTGTAAACCATCCTATTTTGGGGTGGTTGACCCTAGGTGAATCTATGCCACGACCACATCCAATTTTTGGTATCCATAAATGATGTAATTTCTAGGAGAAACAAATAAAATCTACATTACATAAAACATTAGGATTTATTTATATTCACTGACTTGTCCCATAGTCTTATCCCTTGGGGTTTCACTAATATTATTTAATATAATATCCAAAGTAATTAAGAAATACTAAAACATAACTAAACCCTCCTTTTATACTGACAATATTTTCCCAATCTAAATAGATTAATTTATTTCATTATTTTACATGGATATTAATTCCATCACAAAAAGTCACACAAAATGGAGAACTGATTGTTTGGAATATTTGAGGAATATCCATATCAAAATCATGTTTTATAATACCAATCAACATTTAATCCTAAAAACTCAACTCAAAACTCCCTTTTAAACATCTCAAATGTAATACTGATCTTCATAATATTGGGAAAAACATAATAAAGGGGTGATTCTAGATTCCCATTAAGGGTAAACATATGTGATTATAATCAAATTTAATTTGTGGGAATATGGTGAGCATTACATAATAATGAGAATAGGCATACAAATATCCAACATTTTCAATATGTAATAAATATTAATACATGTTAAATATTTCTCAAATATTCATATCTCATGAGATTTAAAATTTTAACCAATGCCTTGAAGGGCAATGTTGGAACCCTCCAGTCATTATCCATACTTATGAGCACGACTTGAAAAATAATTTTCTTATATTTTACCATAAAGAACCAATGGAAACAAAATGGGTTTCATATATCCTTAAAATGGAATCACATAAAGAAATCAGTTATAATTATAATAAGATAAACCAGTGGAAAATAAATGCGTACCCAAATAAATTTAGAAACATTTTATATAAATACCATTAAATCAATATAATAAATAATATGGTATTTAAACTCTATAGATAAATGGTTTGCTTTTATTAAAATAATTTCCCTAATAAACCAATGTATGGAATCAAGGTGAACACCCTTGAATCAATGTAAGTAATGGTATAATATTCACAATGGAAAACATTGAATGATTACCCATATCAATATATAGTGAATGATTTTTCATGAAAATGGTCCTGATGGATCATTCCTACAAAAGAGAAGCATATAACCTAATCCATTAAAATATATAAGTTTGATGGTATCATTTGAGGATTATCCTAGATCAAGTATAAGTTATGTCAATAAAAAATGACATATATGAAAATTGTTTTTTGGAGTTTTATATAAAGAAATACAGAAATAAGAAATATCATTAATATTTATAAATAATTTTAAAAAATATTTAATAAATTTAAAAGAAATCTAATTTATTTAAGAAACAAAAAAAACCTAAAGAAAAAGTTTCATATAAAATAAAAAATTAAGGTAAAATGTGTGTTCAAATAAAAAACAGTAAAAATATATTTTCGAATAACATTGTAATAAAGAGATGTTATGAGTCACTTGTAAAATTTATTTTCAAAATGCTGAAGGGAAAACATTAAATAACATATTACTTTGAAAAATTAACTTCAGTAGTAAATAATTTAAAATTAAAAATGGATATCAAATTATATTTTGAAGGAAATTAAAATAGTTTATATAATTTTTTTCTTATTTTGAAATATTTTTTTACATCTCGCATTTTAAAAAGAGTAATTTTTTTTAAAAGGGTTGAAGGGAAATATCGAGGTCACATGAGAGAACCAATACTTAAGCTACCAATTATGGTAGATAACATTGGTAGGAAAGAATACTATAGATAAGTAGGGGGACTATCATTAAAGAGAATTCGAATTATTCTGAACAATGATAGAATTTTTAATTAATCATTAGATTCACCATTGAAAATAAAACATGGTGTATAATAACAAATAAGTCAGTAGAGGTGAATATTTAAGATATGAAATTGTTACATTATTTCCCCCACACAGTTGAATGCATTGTAAGATTATTTATAGTAAACATAAATATACTAATATCCAATTTCATAACGACATTATTATTAATACTATTTTTTAAACTTCATTTATAATTATTATCAACATGAATATTAGTTAGTTATTATCTATTTTCAATATATAAAGTGAGTAATATTGATCATTTTGATCTACTTTTGTAACATGGTGTTATTCGTCATTATTATCCAAAAGGTAATCAAAACCGGATTGTAAATGATTTTGGAGATGATGTTTTATAATAGTTTATGAAATTATAAATTCATTATATCTAATTATTAGTAACATTTTTCTTAGAAGAAATTTGAAATGAGCATGTTTTTTTGAATTTCAAAAAAATTAATAATGGTAACTTAATCAATCAATTATATGTTTTTATTATAAAAAAAGATTAATAATGATTATTCAATTATTAATATACAATATTGAGTTTCCAGTGAAATACTATATATAAATCTATTTCATTGATCAGGTAGGTGGTCAAGCCGACCCAAGAAGAATATTCTACATTCTATGCGTGGGTATGACTATGAAAGAAATTAATTTTTACAATAAAATTATTTAAAACACAAAGTGATATTATTTATATTTTATTTAGGTGATTAATTATAATTTCTAAGAGTTATAATATGATGGTAAATTTAAAAGTAGTTGTCACTTAAAAAAAACAACTTCTTATCTTGGTATCTTTGTTTTATGTGGTTTGTTTAAGAATAAACAATTATTTATAATATTACTTTTAGAATTCCTAATTTAAATTTATGGAATATATATAATGAATTAAATATCATATATATTCATTAAACTCATCTTTATAAAAAACACTAAAATGTGGAGTTAAAAATAGAACATTTTGTTTATAGAGGTAGTAGTATCTACACACGAATGAGCAACATTTTAATTTTTTTTAATTTAAGGAGTGGGGAGTAGATAACAGTTATACCATAAATATAATGAAATTTCAGTATATTATTTATATGGTTGTCATTATGTATATGGTTATAATGGTTTGTATTATGTTAGATAAGAAGGATGAATATAAGATGTAAAACATTATGTAATACTTACGTTTAGAATTTGGATCATTCCTTGAAGTATCCTTTTGAAATGAATGAGTCATACTGTTGAGGATAGAGGCTCAAAAAATAGTATAGGGAGTCTATACGAATTATATTTTTTAGTGGTTCATGTGAATTTTGAACTACATGTGTGGCATGAAGTGTATAAATATGAGATCATTTTATAGGTGGAAAGAGGGACAAATATTTGGAAAAGAATGTTCAGTAAGGGATAAGAATAAAATTTCCAGAGAGTTAGGTGATATTGGTGAGGTAGGTTAGTTAGCTGAGTTATGTGGGGATAATAATACCCTTGCTACCAAATTATTATGTGATAAATTTGAATTTGGACTCCATTTAATCTAATTTTATATAAATGATTAAATTAAATTTTAAATTAAAAAATTAAATGTCTTGGAATACATTTTTTTAGAAAGAGGTCATCTTAATCAGTTAGTGTTCTTAATATTATTTGTCATTGATTACAAATTAACTGAGCATTAATTAATTCAAATATATTATAAAACATCATATTAGTGTCTTATTTTAAGAAATATCTATTGAATTTGTTAGAAATTATATAATATTTATAAATACACCATTCTTTAAAAAATAATTATTTTGTCAAGTTATCTAATATTTACCATTGTAACTTAATATTGTGTATAAAAATGAAATTGAAACTATCAAATAATATTATAATTTTGATGTAAAATGTAATTTATTTTATAAGATAAAATATCCATATTTTATAAACCATAATTTTAATATTAGAACACATAACTCATAAAAAATGTTTTTATAAATCAATTTTTAAACATAAAATATATGTTTAGTAATAATTTTTCAATGTCATTGAATTTCACGTTATGAATTTTTTTATTTTAAAAAATAAGATTTTTTTCTTCTAAAGTAATCCAAAACTGAATATTAGCATTAAAATCTTAAATTTAAAGAAAAGACTGAAACAAATTTCTAAATTAGAATAAAATTTTACTTATGTATTAAAATATTGAACACATGTTTTCTTATTTTAAAATGATACTTTAAAATAAATAGTTTTAAAAATTAAATAAGTATTTAATCAAATAAAATGTTTTATCGATTTATAAGTCATGTTCCTATATTGATAAATTCATAAACATTACAAAATTGGTAAAAAAATAAGATTTTACTCGTCACTATAAAATCAATTATTTTAGAAAAATTTAAAAAATTCAACACAACCTAATATTGATATGCTGAATTAAAAAATGAAATTATTTTCCAAAAAATTAAAAATCATATATATATATATAAAATTATAATTTATATGAAAATAAAATATACAAAGAAAAACTTATTTTATGGAAGATTTACCTATTAAAACATCATCTATTCCTAAACTAATGTTTTTATGAATTTTTAATTAATTATAATATTTTCATTTAATATTGTTTTTTATTCTTTAATTTTCTTAAATATATTCAAACAACTTATATCCTCTCATTTTTGTTTAGTGTTCCATGTTATTATATCTATCAGACACAATATTTATATAAGGAAAATACATAGTTAAATCTTGGGTCATTACATGATTGATCCCTATTTTATAATATATATGTATAAAAAATAATTTATTTTATTATCTAATAAGTAAACTAATAATAATACTTATAATTATGAATATACCAAAATTAGATGTAACAAATTTCTTCTTCTTCAATTCACCGTATTTCCTCTTTTAGTGTCCTTTCATACAACATGATTAGAAAATATCCACATGTTTATAACCCTCCCTTTGGATCCTTTTCATATTTTAAATATGTTGTATAGGTACATGTTTTAATAAAACATTATTGGTTTTTTGAAACTAATCCTTTAATTTTTTCCTCATAAGGAATGAGTACCCATGTTATAAAATAAAACAAATCCCCTAAAAAAGAATAGTTAAAAGATTCCCAAGAGGATTATTCAAGTCGTTTGTATTATCATTCTTGTTGAAAATAGATAACCTTTAAGATTAGAATAGTATGGGTTTAATGGATAAATTATTATCCATATGAAAGTCAATCAACTATTATTTATAAACAAAAATAAATATTTTTATGGAATGATCACTATTTATGCCATAGTTTTTGAGTTTATACATGTATAGTTTAGTGACATTATCAGTTATCTAAATCCTATTTTTTACGTTAAATTATAAGAGTTTTTATTGTGTAGGAGTCCATGTACTTCTGTTTCATCATCAACTATCCATTCATAGTTTATATCCTGATGCATTCAATATTACATTTATCTTCCATGAATCACTAGTGGGATTCCTTTTCACCATTTATTTATTAGTTGGAAAGATGATCACGGATAGGCGATTCCAACATATTAAATAGATTTTATTCTAGTAGTGATTTTTTAAGTGACTATAGAACTCAAGAAAATTTGTGTCAATGAGAACATTTCCATACTAAAGGAATGATTTCAATGTTCATTTTTGTTTTTGTTCCATTTTTCAAAAATAGTTAAACAATATTATAAGTAAATTATTTTGATTAAAAAAATATTAGAATGTAATTATTTTAGTTATCTTATCAATATCCCACTATTTTATAATGTCCAAAATTTCCTCCTTATTCAGGTCAAAATATCATAGCGTAAGGACATTCAAATTGCAAGATCAGATATCTCCATTCCTTTAATCATTAATTTTCCTTAAAAATTATTTTAAGGTATTTAATAAGATTATTTTTCCAACGTCTAACTCACAACTCCTTGATTTTTTGAGTGGAATCAACAATCCAAAAATCCTTACAAATAATATTTTTTTTCAAAACTCTCATCTATGTTTCACCATGTATTACTTTGGAAATAATTCTTGATGACATATTATTATAATTTTCCAAAAACCACAGTTAGAAACCCCTGATAATTGAAAACACACAGAATTTAGCCACACATAGACTTTTTACTATATCTCCATTCATTACATAATTAATTTAAGGCATTTTATTTAATTTTTTCATGATATTTTTTTATGATGTAAAAATTTCATTATTTTATTCTTTACATGTCTGGTTAATATTACATATATTTTATATAAATAGATAAAAATTTCAATGATAAAATAATTTAGTCATAAACCATTTGTTTTTCACTACCTTTCGTGTCCTATATATTATTTAGTTTATTTCATTGTGAATAAAAATATATTAACATGAATCATATAATATAAATAACCATGATATTTTTAACTAAAAAAATAAATACAGGGTCTTGAACCTTATATTTAAAAACGTTGATTTATTGATAAGATGATAAATCATCCTTTAATCCTTAACAATAACTTCTAGAACTGGTTCTAGATTGAGTTGCAACATTCCACCATTGACAATAGTTTCTTACCAATTGGTTTCACCTTGGTTTGTGTTCTAAACAACCTCTTATCCTGATATCTCAATCCTTTTATATGTTTTCACTCACACATAGATGAGGGGTATTATGGGTATGATATCAATAAAGTAAACCATAAACACAAATGTATTACATAATAATGGTTGGAGGGTTTATATGGAGACCATCATGTAAAATTTAATAAAACAATATCATATTCAAGACCCGTTTAATAATATAAAATTAAATATAACTCCATCACATACATTCTTCTTTCAAGATCATGATGATTTATATACATGCAATTACATTACATTCATACATTCTTGTTTTTATTTAAATTAATCTATTTATTTAACATATTTTTTTGTTAAATTAATAAATAATGGCCTTATTAAATAATCAATTCAATATATTAATTTTTAATCCAATTGTTACTAGAGATACCTAAGATACCCATCCATTATAATATTAAATAAATTAATATTATTTAAAATTATTTAATGACATGGAGTGTAAAGTGTAATAATTTTGTCTGTTTATGATATACTAGATATCAATGTTTATAAAATTCTTCATTATATTTCGGTTGAACCCTTATATAGACTTTAAAGAGAAAGGTATTTTGTAAAAAAGGTCTAGGGTTCAAAGATGAAGAAATAGATTAATGGATTAGTTGTTTTTTGGATGAAATAAAGCCAATGGATTGCCTATGGAACCCACAAGCCATCCCATAGTGTTCCAGCAGGTATTCTGAATGTAGAAGACCCCGCAAACTCAGTACTGAAACCAATATCGTGGAGGTGGATTTAATGTGTTTAATGGGTTTTAAATTTACACATTTTTACAAATCTATTCACACCCAAATTGTACCCCCATGAGAAAATTTAGAATTATAGATACCTTTATCAGTCTCTAAAGCTCTTTCATCGACATATACTTGATTATTCATCCTTTAATAGATCCAATGGTATATCAAAATTCATGTTATTACTAGATTTATGAAATTTTACACATATTCTTTTTAAAATGAGAATAGATTTATGTTGGATATACGTTTTCCTTTATTATCCATTGATTAATTATACCATTATTCATAGTTTAGTGGTGGATCATGGAAGGTGACCATATACCTTGATCAAATCAAGATCTATAAAGAAATAAAAGAATTCTATGTGTAGGTATTATTGATTCATTTTACAAATACCTATTCTTGATGTTTTTTTTTGAATTTGGAATCATAATCTATTGATGATTCCTTGGTATATTAGTGGTTTATATAACATTTAATTGATGAAACCCTTGACTATATGAAATATTCTCAATAATAGTGGATGTTTCTACCTAATAATTTTAAGTACTATCATTAAGAGTGATTTATCTTCTTAAATAATATCTAGAATCTGTTCTATGATGATACATTGATAATGGATAAATGATAACTATAAAGTCCCAATCCCCTAATCTAGAGTCATCAATGAGTTCATTATCTATTATTTGAAGGACAATAGATCTGATGAATTGTAATTCATTCCTTCAAGATACCTCAAATTTGATTCCATTCATGGAATCCTTAAGGTATGTGATTCTAGAAAGGACTTCTAAACATGTAATTCTATTTATTATTTATTAAAAACTTTTTTATTTATTAACCATAACCCATCGTAGACATCGTTAATGTGTGAACTGTTATCTGTGGCTGTGTACAATGGTTCATTCTTCGATCCTATAACAAACCTCAGAGTTAATTATAAAAAACATCGTGGTAAAAAGTTTATTATCTTTTAAAGTCCACATTTACACATGTTTCCATTGCTAAAATTATTATATTGACACAATTTTTCTAACAGGATTGAATATGATCACATGTGGGTGTTCGTGTAACCCATGAGATCTATTTATGATTCATGATTCCTTGAGTATGATAATTTAGCCTGTTGGCCATATTTTATTTTTATAACATGTATTGGTATGTTTCTACAAAATTCTCATTATTATATACTATACTTTCATTGTAGTATATACCTTTATAAATGTGTTACAATTACCTTAGAGGTTATTCTTGGTACTTAGGATAGGTTTACCAATATGTGATTCTTTTTCATAGAGTGGGATTGTGCATTAATTACAAGGATGACGAGGATAATAATGATGGACCTATGTACTAGTATGAGGATGATGTCCCAGAGGCCTAAACTGAGGTAGCAGAGTTATAGGAATAACTTCCTAGATGCCCTACCAAATGTATAGATGAAGTATAATGACTTGGATCCCTAACTTGTGATGTTTCCAGGATATGATGGTCTGAGGGCCTCATCCGACTCGATGACTTAGGACAACTGAGAAATGTAACCATGATCCTTGTTTTGAGTGTTTTTTCACTTATAAAATCCAATTAATAACATTCTAACATGGAGCCGAAGATGGTATCGATGAAGGTTTGTGGTGGATTGGTTAGTGAAAAACCAAACCATATTTTATTATATTTCTATTAAGTATTTTTAGGAATTTATTATTATTTTGAAATAAACCTATTATACCTTAAAAAAGTTATTAAAGATGTATGGTTGGTTACCTACTAGGATTTATTTCCTAAATCGTATATGAAAATTTCAATGAACATACAAACATCATGTATAGGGAACCAATAAATGTCATGGGGCCCACAGAAGATGGTTGAGTCCATAGTGGACTATAGATAATTACCAATATATACACTAAAGGATAATTCTCTTTATTTATTTATTTAACTACTTGCACTTATAGTTGGGTTTGACTTACCACATGTGGATCCATATTTACTTATTTGTATGACTAGTATTCCATCATTATAGATTACATAAGTTTACAATAACCAATAATTTTATTGTACTGTTTTAAATTGTTGATTTATTATGGTTTTATGAGTAGAAGATGATGGTATAGTCTACCTCTTAACAACCTTCAAAACATCACCACTATTTTCCAACCTTTTTCAAATATAGAGGCACGCATTATGTCATGTGAAACCCTAACTTGGACCCGATGATTTGGGTTGGGGAATTGAGAAATTGTATTGGAGAATATTTTATTCTATTCTTATTGGACTAACCTAGGATATAGAAGAAAGGAGATAGAGTTGTAAGACTCGAGTAGAAGAATTTCCATGCGGTTGGCCCGCTCTAGAGTAACAAACCTCAGTGTTAGCATTGATGGTATTTCCATTATTATTTTATTGAAATTTTAGGTGTGTTCTTTAACCATGATTAGTAATATAGAATAAGATGACATATATATACCTATTTTGTTTTTTATATTAGTTATTAAATCTAATTCCATGATTTGTGTTATATGTTTTGCATAGAATCATACTATGTTGTGGGATATTACAAGTTATTGTGATATATATCTATTGGAATTAATTATTTTAAGGAGAAATATACATTGGGTAACGGGTAGACTTATAGGGAAGCATTTTTAATCCACTATACAAATTAGGATCTATTTTAGATGTACTAAATATTTGACATCTTTTTACAAAAGATAACTCCTCGAAGAAGACTGGTCATACCACTAACTAACATGGGCTAGAGTACTCCCATTAGAGAGGAAAACCTTGTTCAATTTCCTACTATATAGTAAGGTAATATAGATTATTCTCTTGTATAAACTCCTATGGTTCAGGAACTTGTCCCACCTCAGATGGGTGTCCTCTCAGTAATTCTTTCCAAGGTAAGAGCGGTAAAAAGGTATGTGGTTAACTACACAAGATACTTACAGCTCTATTATCCATCATCTTTTAAGGGGATTGGTAGACCAAACGTTTCTGGGGAATTGACGGACACAATCGAGGGTGTCTATCATATCATTGATACTCCTAAGAATCGATCTTTGAAACCAGTATCTTTCATGCTATAGGGAACCACCATGTGGTGGTGGGGTGTTGTAGACCAGGAAGCAATATATGAAGGTATGACTTGGAATGACCTCAAGGAACTTCTCATTAAATTTTTTATTTTAGGAGTACTAAATTCGTACTATTATCAGGGGTTCACATAGATTCAAACGGGATTGAAGATATTTTTTAATTATGAGACATAATTTATAGAGGTGCTTCGTAAGGACATGATGATCAAGGATCGTCTGAAGGAGCACAGATTTTTTATTCTTATTACAGTTTCCAATGAAATTAAAAGTAAAAATTTTGGAATATAATCCCCCTTTATGATATATCAAACATAATTTTTGGTATATTGATGTCATAAACCTAGGTTCTTTATATATATTTCTTTAAATTCTTTGATTTAACTCATCAATCACCATATCCATGTAATTTTAGTTTGACATATCCATTATAATCAAAGTGATTTATATATCATCATCCTCAAACATGATGGGAAAATTCCTATATTAACTTATTCATTTAAACATACCATTCATGATGATCGAAACATATACAGCTTCAATATTAAAATAGTTATGTTTTCCTTGATAAATTGGTCGATATACCTACAAGAAGGGGGGGGGGGGTTGGGTTGAATTATAGTTTATAAAAACACATACAATTTTTATGAACACATCATGTTTTCGGACATTAGGAAATGAAAATTTTTGATAACCAGAAAAACTATAAATTGAAAAAATATATTAGTGTAATATTTTAGTGAGTGTAAAAGATATTATGTTTTTTATAATTATAATTAGATATGACAAAATAAAACATACATGTTAATAATCAAAACTTCTTATCAATTTTGTAACACATTTAGTACAAAAAAAATGGAGTGTTTATTTAAAAATAAAATTCACATTAAATTATATAATAAAGAACTATTTTAACCCAAATAATTAAAGAAATCATAAAAAAATTCAGCATAATATTTATTAAAACCTATTGAAATGTATCATTGACTCTAAGATTTCAAAAGTTATATCTTATAAAACTATAGAAGACCTTGACTTAACCCATTCCTAAGTACCACCTTAATAAACAGGATTCATAGATCAATCATACTTAATTGAAGAAATCAATCAATATGATAAAAAGTTGTTTCATATTATTTAAACTATAATATCATCTTTGTCTTCCTCAATGAAATACCTCGATTGGTATAATTGGTAGTGGTTCTCACTTCTACAAACCAGAAGCTCTTTGTTGTCTTGTAACCAAAGAATCACTTGATCATAAAAGATTAATAACATACTAAATAAAATGTAAATTATAATAATGGTACAATGAAATCATTTAAAATGTGTTCTTATAAAACCCTCAGAAATAAAATTTACAGTGATCAAAAGATTAGAAAGCAAAAAGTTGTATCATAATTTCAAGACATCATCATAATAGCTTTCTAAATCTGGTGTATCCTTGTTCATATTCTTCTAATCCTTCATACCACAGTCTTATTTATAGTTAATTATCCAACGGTCAGATTCCATGTTCTTTGGGATCAATTTTGACTATATAAGAAGAATTTTTGTCATCATCTAATCATCTTAGAGATGTTTCACTTATTTAGTAGCGCTACATCAACCCCACTATAGTTCTATGAATCATGCCCTCTATAATTTATTATGAAAAATCTAAATAAATATAGTTATTGGAAATTATATTAAAAAAACACTTAAACAAAAAAATCACATCAAATAAATTATACTATGAGTGTTACATGATTTTAAAAAAATGGATAGAATGAATATATGAATTAATAACCCCCCATTTCTTTAAAGATGAAACACAAATGAAAAATTTATAAACAAACATTCCTTACAAAAATAAATCCCCATAAGATAAAAACTCTCCATTTGTGAAGCAAAGTAGTGGAACTTTTATTAAATCAACTTTTCAAAGATCTAACTTTATGTTAAACGAATTTTCAATGTCTAAAAAATATCTTCCCCTTTTTATTATTTCGAACCTTTAATAAAAAAATTATTTTATTTATAGATATATTAAATTATAAAATATAAAAAATTCTTTTTTTAAAATTTCTCTATCTTTGTGAATTTAAAAAATAAAAGGAGAAGAAAAAGGAAACCATAAATTAAAATTAAACTCCCCATGAAATATTTTTTTGTATTTATTGATCACAAAATTTTAATATATATGATTTTTATCTAGTTTTTATTTTTGATATAAGTAAATGAAGAAGGAAAAATACATTTCTCCTCATATGGATCATACATAAAGACAGACGTTAAATATTTTGAAAATGAGAAATTTATTGGAAAAATGGAATAACATTCAACCAATGGTAATTATGAAACACACATAAAACAAAAACTCAATAATATAGAATAATATATTTCAATTATATTTTGAGTCCATTTTTATAGAACATATCGAAATTAAAAAAAATTCTATTTATTAATAATTTTTTTAGAATTTAACCTATCGTGTGGCGCAAATTATAATATAATTATTTATGATCTATCTTTTCTTCTTTGGTGACTATATTCATCACTTAGAGAGCTATGTTTTCTTCAAGAGTGACTTTCTTCTGGTTCTTCTATACAAAAGTGTCTTCCTAAAATTAATATTTTAGAATCAACTACTCTAAACTAAAATTTTGATGACTAGTCTCATCATCAAAGTTAGAAATACATTCAGTATTCATATCAATATAATTTTAAAAATCTTCAATTACTTATGAAAATTTGTATAGAATATAAAATTTTCATACAACCTAACTCATTACTTATCCATAAAGTTGATGACCGTTTCTTGAGATTTAGAATACCCTAAAAATTCTATCAACTACACCTATAAAATTCACATTATTTTTCAATATTTATCAAATATACATTGACATTATAAATAGTACTAACCATATATTTTTACTATTTATAAACTTGATTGTTGATAACTTGACCTTGTATAATGTTTTCTCATGAATTATGTTATAGAAAATATCAATTACCATGTTAATTTTCTTTAATATGTTTTATGTGGAGTCAATCTTCCAGTCTATATGCTAGACTCTAGAACTAGAAGAATATTACAATCAGCTATCAATTTTTTTAACTTCAATTGGAATAATTTAAACAATCAGCTTTTTTTAAATCTTTACAATGCAACATTAGTCATGAAGGGAGAGTTTTATTTTCCTACATTAATTCCATTTAATCTATTTTTACCTTATAATATTTTATAAGAGTTCTAATAGATGAGAAAAAACATAAACAACTTCTATCTTCCAATGAATTAATCTCTATAGAAGGACAAGTAATACACACTAGAACACATCATCCATTTCCACTACATCAAATTTCTTGAAAACATCATCCAATTATTTATCAATTTAGACATCTTCCATAACTGGAGAGACATACCTCGACAGTATACCCTTATAATTGAATACCAAATGAATAACCCCCAGTGGAATCACTTTCATTATCTTCTCAGCTGGTTCTCCAAATTCACAATGTGGAGAGGATAATGATGAATTATCTTGAACATACATCACCATCACCTCCCCTTTTCATTCAAATACATTCTTCCTCTGAATAGGTTGTTCTTTAGAATTTCTTTTTGGATTAGTAATGGTGGGTAGGATGGAACTTTCAACTTGATAATATCCAATATTATTATAGTATCATGTTCTTTTCTTCTCCATGGTTATGTTTTGGTGCATTTCATCACTTAAAGACGTAGATTCTTCTTTATCTAAGATATAGTAAGGCTTTCAGTATCCATTTCTTCTTCTTATTTATTATTTCATCATCTTTTTCTTGTAATTAATTACTATGGTTATAAAATATTTTCTAAAAACCATAAACATTAGTAATAGATTCCTTTTATAAAACATGCTTCTATAAAATGACACCTTCACAACATTTATTATACTTTAGAGTTAGATGATCAAAACTAGCACCATCAAATATTTTTTACTTATCCTTTAATAAATTTTTCCCATTCCTTTACTTTTTTATTTGATATATTTATGTTCATCTATAGTAGTACCTACTGATGACTTATCATCATATTTTTTTTATTAAATTCATTCTGAAATATCATGTAACATATTGTTTTAGCATTGATTTGATTTTGATTTACCATTTCAGTACAAGTTTTGTTTTCAATTATTTTATGACTTAGATAATTTAATAAAACATTATTCAATATCCCCTAGTTAAAAAATAACATATTCTTCAGCATTCCATATATATTTCATGAATATTTCTCTAAAAAGAATGACTGTTTTAATTTCCCCATGTCGGCTAAAAATTAGAACATATTAAAATTTTGTACACTCATGTTTTTTTCACTATGTTCCTTGAGAATTGTAAATATTCTATAAACTAAAATTCAATCCTTAATTTTGGTGACAAATGATTAATCTTATACAATTTTGATGATAAAAATCCAAATATATTCATCATTACTATTAATTAGGCATCAAAAAAACAACTAAATGTTTCTATGAAACCAATCACAATTCACTTCCCATCAGCAATCCAAGTAGTTCAATAAATATTTCTAGGGTTATACATTATTTATTATTATAATGTTTAAATGATACTTGTTTTTCATCTCTAATGTAATACCTTGAAGTTTTAATATAATATTACCATTAAATAATTCAATGTATTAGATAGCATGCTCCATACACAACATCAAACATAAAATTGATAATGAAATATTTAGTTAAAATATAAATATTTAAGTATGTTAATTATAACCTAGCAATTGAATTAATTTGAATGAATTGGGGTAACCACTTTAAAAAATATATATTGAAAGAAAATAGTGGCTAATTTTAATATGAATGAAATTTAATTTGTATAGCTCAAAAGTATAATACAATTATTTTATTCATAATAAAATATCTTTATAAATATTTATTTTCAATGAGATAGACAGATAATATTCAATAACATTTTGATTAATGTTGTTAAAAAATATTTGAAATGAAAAATTAATTAATCAAAAGTTCCTCACCCTAAATAGTACCCCTTCTAGGCCAATAATGATAGAATAAAGATGTTGAATTTTTGAGTCCCACATTACGTAGGCCTCAGGATGGAAACTAGAACCAAGGGTATTATTAACATACATATGATATACATTACCCTCTATGAGACCCTAAAGAATATAGAGATAATATAGATTCACCAATTGACACTCGGTCAAATATATAACTAAAATCTAATGTTTATACAAATAATTTCATATGACACTGAAACAACTGAATATAAAACAACTACAAAAAATATAATGATGAAAGTGAACACATAGCAGAAAAAGCTATTAAACAAATATAGTAATATTAAGACTAGTATGAAACTTTATCCTATTAACATTAGAAAATGTTTATATATACCTAGGGTTAGCATAATAGTATAATCAATATGATGATCCCTAGAACCTATTATGTAAAAGATAAAAAAATCATGCTAGAGAACAATGAACAATAGTGAAACTAACTCATCACCTAAATAGGTATACTATATTACCATAATCCCCATTGACAACTCCCACCATATATCACATAAATGAGAGAATAATGTAATAAATAGTCAACATTGGTACCCCTCTTCCACTTACCAAATATTTTTCCACTCTTCCCCAACATCGCTTGTCCTAAGCGACCTCTCTCTAAAATAAGCCATCCTAAAAACACATGGGAAATAAAACACAACATGAAACTCATGAATCACACCATCAAAACATCCCATATCACATATCCATAGAGTAACCAAGTAGTTTTTAGGATCCACCACATCACACATGAAATGTATCATACATTAGGTATTATACATCAAGCCGTCACAATCAGTACACCGAGTAATGAACCTAAATCCATCATAGCCTATACACATTATACCTATAATAATACATTGGATACCATATTCAGAGATACATGTGTGTGAAATAATGAAATTCCATCACTATTCTATTAACAAATATATGGGGAAACTGACCCTCATGCATACCTACATAAGTAACATCCAATATAAGAGAGCGGGGTAAGTAGGGGTAGTCAACCATCCATGCCACCAGTGGGATATTGGGGGAAAGCACCCACCAAGAGTTAACTAGGTGTCAGTCACCCTAACTAACATGAGTGGGTTAGCCTATATAATTACATAATATACATGATATAATGTAGCTTTCAACCAACCTATAGTCATAACCTAGTCCTAAGATTAATTGTATCTATAATCTCTCACATACCCAACGTCCACTACTAGAGACTATATATCCTATAAGAACACAATTATTTTAAAGAGATAAATTAATTACCTATTTTTTATCATTTACTTTCATTAATTAATTTATTTTCCATTAAATTAACCATTAATATTATTTCAAGATACATTTATTAATCATCATTGTGAAGTCAATGCCATCAAGGAATAATACAATCAGAGTTCCTGGTTTCTTAAGATAAAAATATTTCCAATATTTTCATTCCATTAACACCAACCTCATAGGTTTATCATTTATTATAAATTATTAAAACCTTTCTATAAACTAGGTATTTTAGAAAAACCAATCAATGATAGCACTAAGAGGGAGAATGAATCCAAGTACATCCATCTACCTCATATAATGGGGAATTAAATATATATTAAAAAAGAAACCCATACATTGGGCATTGAAAAAATTTCATTTCAAGAATAATAAAGATTTATCACATCAATAGGTAAGATGTGATTGAAACTATCCGTCATCTTTGGTTCCATCACCAACACCGACATGCATATCCCATTACATCTCACTATCACACGCATCTACTGCTACCAAATCATCTGGTCATCCCCACCAACATTAGATAATCAATCAAATGATCAAACATAATTAGATCATATCACAAAAAAAGTGATTGTCACATCTATAGTACATTAGAGATATTTAAGGAAAATAATTCACATCCAACAAGGAAATATAGTCCCTAAGACAAGGAATCCATCCTTCACACATAAATGATCTCTTACAACTCCAATCTCAAGGCACATGAACTTATCATACAGACAAGAATCTTTCAGACAAGATATTATCTTTATTAAAAAAATAATTTGTAATCCATATTGAATTAATTTATTCATTATTCAAAGGTTAGACAATGGGAAACCCAAGGCATCAATATATAACAAGCTATTAAAAGTTCAACATGATCTTATCATTAAACCAACTTTCTAAAACTTAGATACGTACCATTATAATTAACATGCATTACATTCCAAAAATTTATCGATCATCACACACTTTATCAATTATATTTTCATATAAGAACACATGTGATTAAGTATGTGCATTTAATAAATTTGAATTACCATCCAATTACAAGAAACACATGGTTCATTTTAAATGGCTGTTCTTTAATTCCATAGCCAACAAACTAATAGATACTATCTTTATGTTGTTTACAATTTTCTATAAAGATAAATGTGATAATCTATTTCAACAAAATATATAATAACTAACATAAAATAGATAGAAAACTGTATTCAATGTCAAATGGAAAACCATTATCACAGTATCAACCATGAAACAATGATTAAAAATCCAATTCCTTATTAATTTGGATAATTATTTGTTAGGTTAATTAAATTCTATCTGAAGGAATAAAGCATAGTAACTTTACTATTGAACATAAATAAATAATATAAAAATTAAATACCCTACCTCTACGGCATCAAAATTTTTCAGTAGATAGTTAAACCACATCATAGATCCCGATCACCAATCCTTTAAGAGATCAGATCACTATAAATATAACACAAGAAGCCATGAATTGTTCCCTGTCAAAAAAATTACAAAACACATTAAGTTGGTTACACGAGATACTTGGGTTTGGGATAAAGGCCATAGTGTGTAAGAAAAATAATATTTTTCAATATATAAAGGTTCACTACAAAACATATTTTCTAGGAGTGAAACCCTTACAGATCATGAAACTATCAGGTTTTATATCCCACCTAAAAATGCATCACCTCATCCCATTTGGACTTGATTTATTTTATGTCATGAGGAACCCTATGAACTATCCTCACAAAATCCATGAATAACAAATTCATGACATAAAACCTTAAATTTTTTGAATTCTTCCTATTTCTATCTTTTAGCAGCCATAAACAGCCAACCAAGTTCTATGAATCCTTAGAGCACCATAAAATTTAGAAATAGAATATTATATTACTAGATGGGTCTGGGTCCTTACATCAAATAACTCTCAAACAATTCACATCCTTGAGAATCCAAAATGGAATGGGGTCATCTGAATATCCACCCTGTGAGATACCACTCATGGATGTTTCCATTATAGGGGGTCAACCACCTCATTGGAGGAACAATGTGGAACCACACAATAGTAAAAACACACTTATCAACAACCTTCTGGGGGAGATACCTCTCAAATGAGAGAAAGGTTACCAATAAGAAGCTAGAGGTTTCCGTATCATAAACAAGAAATATCAACATTCATTAAATGGAAAACATTACATGGGTTGATCTAAACATAAAATATCTAGGGGTACTAATTTCACATATATGGATCACAATCCTTGGGACTCTCACCTTTTCCACCAATTCACCATAAAAATGAACCATTGTAATTACACACCCTTGCAAAACATTATCTTGAAGGTCATGGATATCTATAGTCTTCTCCTCGAAGGCCGAATCATTATAAACATCTATCTAACCCAACCGATTACATGAGAGTAATCATGAAGGTAACAAAATAGTTGTGACATGTGAGAAAAAATGTGAATTTTTCTCATCTATGGGCTAAGGCATATCTGACATACAACAGATCCAATAGGGTCCAACACCTCTAAAGAACCAACAAACTAGGGAGTAAGATTTCTTCCATTAATAAACCTTCAATTCCAATGATGAAGAGTCACCTTCATGAACATATGTTCTTCAAAATCAAACTCTATAGGTCTCATCCTTTAATATATATAGGATATATGATGATCCTTCCACACCTGAAGCCTCTTTTGGATTAGCTAAAAAACTCATTTCACATTCTTCACTGGTTCCGGCTATAGAATTGCAACCTCTAAGACTATGGTCTAGCATAATACAGAATAGAATGGTCAGTCTTACAATGGATAAAATATAATTATACCAATAGTGGAGTGGAAACTGTTATGGAAGAAAACTTGACCATGGGAATGTGCCTCATCCATGAATCTCAGAAATCCTTGACAGAAGAGCACAACATCTCTCAGATTCAAGATGGTCATCTCTATCAAAACATAAATCTATAGTTGAAAAGTAGTGTTAATTCATAATTGAGAGCCAAAGGTATGTTGGATACATATATTTAGCTTGGAGGTAAAATGAGGATCTTGATTAGAGATGATCATCCTCAAGACTTCATGAAGTAAAACCTCATCTTATAGATACTCCCACAAAAAAAGTCTACTGAGTTTGACTCCCTAATAACTTTAAAAGGAGATGATTACATAAAATGACCCACTATCACCCATATAACATCATACACTCGGTGATCTTGAGGAAATTCGATAAAAATTATTTTAATATGTCCTCCCACTTCTTCTAGGAAACATATAATGTTTGGATAATACCATAGGGATAAAAATTCAAAAAATTTCACTTTCGAACATAACAAACATCGAGAGAAAAAACCTGCAACTATATGCTTTATCCTAATCCACCAAAATGGACCCCTCAGTGCTATTTACATATTCATCATGATAATATTTACTAAAAATTTTGAACTATGGAACTCATAGAGAACCATATCATACTTGGTTTATGGGATGGTATGTATTTTCCGAAACAACACCAGCTATTGTACATCCTCATACCAACCTTTAGGGGATTTGCCAAAAATAATTTGTTCACTCCATACCTCCACCTTAGATTTATCTAGCTGTGAATCATATATCTGTATCAGTAATGAATACTACCCCATCATTTCTTAAAGAAAAAACATGACTCTAATATCTCCCGTATCTAGATTCATCATTGAGAGTTCATCTATTACACTCCAAGAATATCTAGATTCACACATAATGTCACTATGTGACTTCTGGATTACTACATCTACAAAAACTTTTCCCTTGCCTAGAATATATGAAATATTGAAGTTCTAGTCCTTCATGAATTAAATCCATCGACACTAATGTATGTTCAAGTCATGTTGAGAGATAACATAGCTTCAACTCTTATATCTAGTAAAAATCACAAAATAGTTATCGATGAAGTAATATTTTCACAAATTCTAAGAAAATAAAACTATCAAAAACTCAAGATCCTTAGAGGAATAATTATGATGAATGTACATAACTATAAAGAATAATAAATAACTACTTTATGTTTCATAATGAAATTCTCATGCCAAGACCTGGATCATAATAGAAAACCTCAAACTGAACTCCCTTCGCTAGAAAATAGTGGATTAGAGGACTGAACAAATTCTATTTCAGGAACTCAAAAGATTCCTAACACTGTCCAGTCCACAAGAACATCTATTAATTTTTGGACTAGTATTTTAGGGGAGTCTCAATCCACAATAAATTAGCTACGATCCTATTCTTATTTCCTAAAATACCATGGAAACAACACACCTCTGCCACTGTCTTTTGGGATTACCATGAAACAACCAACTATATCATAGAATGATCCATAACTACTCCCTACTGAGAAATGATAATCCCCATGAAATAGAATTCACAATCCAATAAATCAATCCTTTAAAACTTCTTGAACAATTTCATATGAAGAAAAAAATAATAAAATGTCACAAAGATTCGCTACATGATCTACCTCAAACTTGGAATAGAAAAATATTTCATTGATAAAAACCACATCAAACAAATCCAGGAACACTTTAGACACTTTTTTCATCAAACACAAGAACATGACATGAGAGTTCATCAATCCTAATTACATTTCAACTAACTCATAATTTACATGGATAAATAGAAAATAGTCTTCTAAATATCTTCATCCTTCACCCACATATAATGATATCCTGACATCTAATCGATATTCAAAAACAAACATTCTATCTTTAGCTGATTGAAAAAATAATCAATCCATTAAAGAGGATAATTGGTCTTCACTATCACCAGTTTGAAGTGATGATAACCGATAGAAAACCACAAACCACCAATGACATTATTCATGAAAAAAATTAGCACACCCAAATGTGACACACTCATATGAACAAAACCTTGTCGTAACATATCATCAAGATTTCCTCAAATCTCTTGTAATTCACAGGGCTCATTCCCATATAAAGGTGTCAAGATAGGAGTCACTCATTGATATAACTCTATCTCATAAATGAACTCCATCCAAGGGGGTAACTCTACCATCTCCTCTATAAAGAAATTAGATTACTCTTATATGAACCTAGAAAACACTAAATATTGATCTTTTAGAAGACTCAGAATATGCTCAACAAATAGGGAAGAGATGGACTAAACATTCTTATGACCCATCCAAGGGTCTTGATCGCAAAAAAACCATTTTCTCTCTAGCAGCCTCATATAACACAACCTTCCTTCTGAAGAAATTCACAATTTACTATATTGAATTCAACCAATCAATGATGTGGATGATTTTTTATGAATGTGTTTGTAAACATAAAAAATATTCCCAATAGAGGTGTTTCCCTATAATTATCTATCAATCTCTACATACTTTATACAAATCAGACTGACCTCATTTGGCATATAAAATTCTTAGGGCATTGTAAGCCTCACAAACTCAAGTACCACAACATAGAAGAGGGAATGAGATATAAATTAGTTTTTTCTTCTAAATCAAATAAAACATACGCCCATGTAGAAAATAATAAATGGATACCTCAGATGATTTATGGCTCTCTCGATGCCGGAAACAATAAGACATGCATCGGACCAAAAGCTCCTCCACAACATCTATGACCCAGCTAGAAATGACCTCTATTATTGTGCTCTTCTCTCTGAGGATGGGAATAATCTTAGGTATGTACTATGTTTTCCCCCTCACATCTATACTGATCTAAAACTAGAACACCCCAAGGAAGCTTCCTCAACTGAAATTTCCTTAATAGGGTAACTCGATGTGGAACACCTGGAAATAATTATCCTCTCATGAAGGTCAGAAACTTTCATTACTGATGACCCCAACCTATAAGAGAAAACATACATATGATACATTGACATAAGTATGAGAGCCACTGTACCTAGATAAATGTGATGATGAGGGTTGGAAGGTACCCCCATTTGATTGAAGGCTCTTCTTTCTAGAAAAATTGGAACCTGAGACCATAGCTCTCTTTCATGAATAATCCCGATGACTCCTCTCTCATGAAGATCTGGTTATGGTAAAAATACTCTCAGTATATTCTACTATCTATAGCACCATGAGATATATATTCAGCATAAAAAGTGTGACCAAAAACTTGATTTTGGGATGCAAATCCTCATTGAAATACCTCTCCGTAACATCATAATCTAGAATGTGGTCTATAGAATAGTGTATGAATTTCAAACTCCCGCACACTAGAAGTCCACTATTAAAGGGTATGGTAGTAATGGTGGATAGTTGGTTTAATTATTGAAGAATGTAACTCTACTTAGAACTAGTGTCATAGCTTCCCTAAGAGACTATATACTCCTAAAAATTCCTAAGGAACAACAACCACCACTTCCTTTGTATTCTACTCAAAATCATCTCAACCAATGAAACTCATTTATCCTTCCAAGAATATATTGAAATGAATTCTATATCTAACTCATCTTACTAGTCTTCTATGAATGAATCAGAAATGGATCCCTCATACTTATAAAATCTCTAGAACTGAAACTTTCTCTGTTGCCTCCTCTAAGTGTCTTCATTTTTGACTTCCCCTCAATGGTGATTTTCTACCATACCCTGTTGAACATCTTCAGCGCGAACCTGATAATGACATTGACTAAGAGAAATTCTTTGAAAAAGAAAAAACTATTAGAGATCCCAAACCTAGAATGTGAATTATTTAACATTAAATAATTAATTATTTTTTATCTTGTTAATGTTTTATCTTATCCCATCGTTAAACCATTTCAAACATAGTCGCAATAAAGAATGACACATTATCCTTTGCAAGTATTCCACCCAAAAACTAGTATCACTTCATTTAGTTGGATCCTTAAACATAAATTTCTATGTATTAGATCATAGGAGGCCCTAAATACATGTGTCTTAGGTTTTCTCCCATGATTACATTGCTTACTAAACATAATTGATTATTTTACCCTTCCAAACCATGCAATATCACCTATTCATAACTCTAAACTCCATTATATACATCATCCTATACCTATGATACCACTCTATCATAATACCCTATCCCCAAAGAGTACCCCTCTTGGGCCAGCTTTGAGAGAAGGGAGATGGTGACTTCTTATTTCCCTTCACTAGTTGGACCTAGGTTGGACACTAACACTGAGATTATAATAAACATACATATGGGAGGCATTACCCTCTAAAATAGAATTTGGAGGAGAGATATAACATAGTTAAACTAATCAAAATACACTCATATATATATAAAATAAATCTAAATTTAGCACATGTAATGTTTTATGGTTCCAAAACATTTGAAAAAGAAACTATAGGTACAAAAAAGGTAAAGATGCAAATAACCACAATGACAAAAAAACTTCTAAAAAACCAAGATATAGTAATATCCAACCTAATCTAAAACATATTCTTTCTAGCCTAAAAATAGATTTTATATATGTTCGGTGAGAATAGTAGTATACTCAGTAAGATCTTTCAGGAATCCTTTTGTCCAAAAGTTAAAGAAATCATGATAAGGAATGGTGGAAATGTTGAAACTAACTCATCACCTAAATAGGTATTCTAAGTTCCCTACCTCACCATGTTTAACTCCCAATATTCACCAAATAAAATAGTGCATACTATAATAATGAAACATAAAGGGTACCCCACTCTAACCTCCCTACTAGTTTCCCATTCTACACCAAAATTGCATGACTGGAGCCATATGTCTCCAAAATATGCCATCCTGAAGAAACCCGGTAAATAAATTACAACGTGTAACTCATTTTTAACATCATCACATAATCCCATATCACATCCGCATATAGTAACAATGATGTATTTGGGATCCTCCACAACAAAGACAATTTTTATCTTACATCATGATTTAGACCTCAAGCCATCAAAACCCATACCCTGAGTAAGGAACCCTAAGACATCACAACCTATACACATCATACCGATAATCATCATTTGGATAAAATATATAGAGATATATGTGTGTGAAATAACAATAATACATCACAAACATCTATACATATATAGGGAAATTGACCACTGTGCATACTAGCATAAGTTACTAGCAGGGGAAAAGAGTGTGGCCAAAGGTGAAGTCTACCATCCATCATCCCATTAATATGTTGGGGAGGACACCCTCCCTGAGTCCATTGTGTGTCTTTCACCATAATTGAAATGCATGGAGTAGCATATGGAATCAAATAATATATAAGATATAATATAGATCATAAACATATAATGGGGATAACAGTCCTAATCATATATATATATATATATAAATAAATATAATATCTTGGACACTCAGCTGCCACTACTTGGGACTAGATATCCTATAATCAAAAAATCATTTTAGAGAGCTACATTAATTACCAATTTTTTTATCATTTTTATTTTTAATCGATTTATTTTTCATTAAATTAACCATTTAAATTATTTCAAGAAATATTCACTAATCATAATTGTGAAGTCCATTTCCTATAGGAATACACAATGTAGAGTCCATAGTTTCTCGATACTAACATATTTTTCACATTTTAGTTACCTCAACACCAACCCCATGGGGTTAGAATTTATAATTCATGAGTAACATATTTAAATAATCCATGTACTCTAGGAAAAAATCCCAACATACCACTAAGAGGGTGGTTGTAACTATGAACATCCAACTGCCTCATGTGGTGGGAAATGGAATCTAGATAAAACAATAAACCCAACACTTTTCCATTAAAAAATTAATTTGAATAAATAATTCATCTTTATCAGATCAATGGAAAATTTCATCATTATCTTGTTACATCATATATGGTGTCATCCCAAACACCAAAATGCATATCGCAATGTATCTTAGAAAAACCAGCATCAACTACTGCTACATCATCTGGGACACCCTGGCCACATCACATCATCCGTCCATAGATTTTCCATCCCATGATTATAACACATCAGGATGTGATAGTCACATTCCATTCACATAGCAAAATAATTAAAAAAAACAAGCACTAACAATAGGGAAATCAAGTTCGTAAAACTAGGCATCCATCATTTATACATAAACAACTTCTCACCATTCCAGACTCACGGAACACAGGCTCCTCAAGATGACTTGAAACTCAGGCCCTAGAAAAATAATTTTATCAAACAACAAATTTTTATTCCATATTGATTTAGAGAATTCATTATTTGTTGGTTCCACTATGAGAATCCCAAGGCATCATTCAACAACAATATATCAAGAGTTAAACATGCTCTTAGTATTAAACCAGTTTCAAAAAACATATATAAGTACCATTTTAATTAAAATGACTTTTCATTAAAACATTCATAACAAGTATTAAAAAACATAAAATTATTTATCCATTACATTATCATGGAAGAACACATTTAATAAATAATTCACATTGAATCAAATGAAACTACTATTAAATTATATGAATCTCCATACTAATTTTACAAGGCTCTTCTTTGATTATTTTTCCCACCCATTAAAAATTGATGGATTTATGTTCTTTTCTATTTTACATCAAGATAAACATTGTAATCAACAAATTCACAATAAATTCTCTAAAGGATAACATTTATATCACACAATCTATAAAATCAAGAGGCCAACCATTTACATTGTATCAAAAATTAAACTTTGATTATATTCCAATTCATTATTAATGTAGTTATATTATTATTAGGATAAATCCATTTCTATCCAAAGGGATAAACCATGTTTACTTTGAGATTTCATGTAAATAAATAGTATAATAAATGAATCCACTACATCATAGGCGTCAACATTATTCCCCTTAGAGAGGAACCACATCATAGATCTCAATCACCCCACCCGTAAGAGGTCATATCACCAAAGATCAAACATGAGAAGCTGATAATCAATCTCTATATAAGGAATTAAAAATATATTTAAAAGGGAGCCACTGTCTTCCTAGGGTCTGGGATAAAGGTGGAAGGGTTTGAGAAAACCTGATGTGCTTTAATTTATAAAGGCACCTTGCATCTCATATTTTTAGGGCATGAAAAATTTTAACATTGTGAATGTATAAATTTTTAATTCCTTTGAAAAACATGTTTCCCAAGACCATTTTGGAATTTATTTATTTTTTTGTAATGGGGGCCCTTAGGAACCATCCTCACACAATCCATGAACCATAAATTCATGACATGAAAGTGTTATAAGTCATGAATTATCTCTTCTTCCATATTTTTGTAGCTAAACACCACCATCCTTGTTCTAGGACCCCACAGAAAAGCAAAAACATAAAAAAAAGCTCAAACTATGAATATTTAATCCCTTACATAGTTAATAATGATTTAATTAGTGCATAATAATGAAAATGAATAATAAATAATAATATTGAAAAAAACTATATTCTTATAAAAATAGTTTTTTATTATATCTTAAATATTTATTTAAAATTTAAATTAATAATACATAGAATTGGAAATTTAATAAATGAATATTATTTTTGGATTCTTCATATCAATATTTTTTTAATCATAATTTGGGGTTTTATAAAAAATGAATGACTCTTATGTGAATAGTCAAAAATATAATTTTTATAAATATCTTAAATTTTATGAAATAATTAGTATATAAATATGAATTGGAAATTTATTAAAAACATTTATAAGAAAAAATATGTATTATATATTTAAATTAATTATTTTAAAAATTTGGGTCTTACTTTAGAAATCTATATTTGTTATTTCAGAACATATGGAATATATTCTCAGAAACTATTTTTAATACATTATACATTTATATTTTAATTTTTTATCAATTTTATAAATTGAATTAAATGGAATGGATTTAAAATTTTGAATCTATGGGTAAAAGTTATTTAATAAGTCTGAGTTTAGTTTTTATTCATATAGATTATATTACCTTAGCTAAAATGTATTTATCGGGATAATGGATAAAATGATAAAAGTTATAATTAAAGGGGTAAAGGGATTGAAACATGATGAAAAGATTTCAATAATTGAGTGGATAATGTGTTTCTAAAAATTATACCACACAGAATCCTATATTTTCCATTTTTTATCCACATGACTTGTTTAACATGTGCTTCATTTTTGTTGAGTTGAAATATTTATAAAAATGTCTTTCTTAGCACTTATAAAAGGGGTCTCTCATCACCTTTTCATAGAACCACTAAAATTTCAAAATAATATTAAAAAATTTCCCTTATTCCTTATGAAAAAATACCCTTTATCCTAATTGATATTTTTATAAAAGATTATTATCTATTACCATACGCTTCTAGGGGATTTTCTAAGGAAATATCAAATTTCTCAACGTGAGTAGTAATTTTTACATCACTTCATTATTTTATATTTTAACTATTAAAATTATAATTATCAAATAAATATATAATGAAATTTTTATTGGTCATATAATTAGTATTATTATATCAAGGGAATAATCAGAAATCACTGTTTCCCTTTTCTATTATGAAAAAATAAAACTGTTATTCATGTGTTGTGCAGACTGCCGCATCCACGACATAACATGTTTTGTTTTTATTCACCAGCTTACAAGGATGGTATAAAATTGTAATTTAATATATTAAATAGTACATTTATTCCAAATTCTTATTATTTAATAATAAACCAAAATAATTCTTACTCTAATTCTATGGAAAATGAAATTGTCATCCATGCATACGTGTTGAATGGCGCCTCAAGGGAACTGTGGATTTTCTATTCTAATTTCATCACTAGATTACATGGGTGGTCAGGAGCATGGTATTGAAGAATATATATTATTTTTAAGATATAATTAAAATAATGTTATGAAAAATTTTGGATCCTAAAAATGATATGTTTAAAAATAGATCATTGTCTATTTAATCCTTTAAAATAAGTGTATTAAGAGGATAATATTTTATTAATGTTGTGTAATATTTGCATATACATTAATTATTATTGTAATAAATATTTTAAATTACGATATAAAAAACTAATAAAAACTAAATAATATCGTTATTCTTATAGATGAATGATAATATCAGTAAACTACATCATAATCACCCCTTAATCAAGGGAGGCTCTGTTTGGGAATGTTTAACCACCCACATTAACAATAATATACATATATATCATGAATGAATATAAGAACATATTCAATGGTATAATATAATACTAATATTTAATTTTTTTTCTATGGTGATGTTATATTAATATTAAACTCATTACTTAAGAGAACACCTTTCATTCATTAAGAATCACATAAACATGATCACCACCTATTTTATATTCATGGTTTCTAACCAAAACTAAAATGGAATGAATTATACCCATAAAAAATATGATTTAAAATATATTATAGTATATTTAATTTCATTATTATGATGAAAATTTTAATGAGAATGAAGACTAGAATAATTTTTGAGAAACTAGATCAAAATGATAAAGATTAATTACAACTGGTGTTGAAAGAATATAAAAAACAACTGATATTTGTATGCATTGAATAAATGTAAATGAGAATTATAAATGGTTATAGTTTTGAATATGGTTATTAAAAATGTATTTTATGAATTTAATTTAATTATATAGTACATTTGTTGAATGTATAGAATATATCTGAACTGAGGTAAGGGTTATTGTCTTAGATTCATATGCTTGAGAAATGATTGGTATTATAAAATTAATATTATTTTTTGTTGTGTATATAATTTTAATTTGATATATCATACCTTAAATTAAATTTTAGTAATTTTATTTTATGCTTAATTAATATTCATCTATTTTATGGGGTTTTGATTAAAATGTTACTCAAAACTTAAGGGTTCTTTGTATGAGATTTTAATTCCTTGTAACAAGTTTATGTGCTAAACTATGCTTTTCATTTAATGGTGTATTCAATTCCCATGGATATAAATTTATCTTATTCTTTATTATTTTTAAATACTAGGTTTTTTTAGTTTTTTCGTCAATTTTTTTTTAAATATTTTTTACCATATTTGTAAGGTTTTTAGGTAACTGAATTTTCATTCATTGAGTTATTATTCTCCTATTGGGCTCAAAAGTTACATATATTCTACCAATAGTTTTATAATATATAGTTTTATATTTCCTATATGAGTGTAAATTTCTACCATATAACACAACTTTGTGGAATATTTCTTACTTCGAGGAGTACATTTCCTATAAGGAATATTAATGACACAAGTCTAATTTCCTTGCATTATATTGTTTTACCATGAAATTATTTCTTAATTTATTGGGTTATCCCACCATAATATTTTAATATATTGTAATATATCTAATTATATGGGTAAAAATATAATTTGGTCAAAAATAATTTTTATTACTATTTTTACTATGTGATTTGGGAACAAAGGTATTTTTCCTGATATTAGGAATCATTTTTTCGATTCACTTTCACATGTTTAATCTTCCTCTGAAAATTTCTGAAGGTAATGCATATATATATGCAAGGCCTTATTATGTATTTTTGTAAAATAATTAATAGGTTTCAATGATTTTTCAGTTCAGTTTAAAATAATACTTTTGGAAGTGACTTGTAACATCGACTTTGACCAAAATGTGATATATATTTTCTAAAATCTATATTAAGCTTTCAATTAAATTTACTTTTCATTTTGAAGAGGATTTACCCTAACAGGGTTTTTTTACTATTTTAATATCTCTCTTTTGGGTTAATTAACTCATAATACAAAACAATCTAAATCATTACCCCTTCTTGGGTGGTATCATTCTAGAAATATTTTTAAGGCTGTTTTTCATCTCTATCAACATCCTTCTTAGCTCCCTTTGCTACACTGGGGAAATATTATTTTGAAAGCATCCACCTTTATTCTATAAATTTATTATGATAATATCATTCTTGTATTTCCTTAGCCGTAAACATAATTCTATATATGAGGTTACCATCACATATTTCATAATTTAGATTGGATTATGTTTACCTAGAAAGAGTGATATTGTATTGCGATGGGGAAAAATATTGGAATTATTTATATTTTCATTACAAAATGGGTTATTATTTTCATATAGACTATGTATTATCTATCCATCCACATTTTTTCTCAAGATGGGTTATAATTATGTTTTCCCTTTTATAGACATGGGGAAAAGTATTTACATTCTAGAATATTATTCTCTACTAACACATTTGGATTATGTATGTACATTATATATATTTTTAAATAGATATCCATGATTATATATAGCTATATGTTACTTAGAGAATAGTATGAAATTTATTATTGGATATTGTGGTGAATTAATTGGACTTAAACAAGTTATGTATGGGGTTAAACATTATGATTCTCCACGTTGTATCAAAATGTCTCATGAGTCAAAATAACTTATGTTTTTGTTGATACCTGTCCCCATATTTGTGTCATGTCTTGAAACTAGTCCTTAACAACATGTTTTTGTTTTTCAATAATATGAATCTAATTAGTATGATATCAATAATTATTGATATCAATGCTTTCAATTATTTACATTGATATATCATGCCCTCCATTTTACTAGATTAGGAAATTATTCATATCATTTATTCCTTTCATATTATATATTCCATGTTTATGTTTTCTATAACATCAGTTATATGTTTCCCTTATTATGAACTTGATCTCACCCCTGATGTTTCTAGTCCCCAGGTCATGAAGATAATTAGTAAACATGATTTTTTTAGAACTATAATATTTGTAGCCAAATTTTTGGGAGATGTTGAAGAATTATTATAGAATATGTAGTTGTGTATATAATGTAAAAATGAATGTCTGTTATAAAGAACATGGTGCAACGTCCCGGTTCCGGGTTCCACCCAATGGTGCCCCATACCCGGTTGGTCACATGGCCTCAAGCACATTTTCCCACACTCCAGAGGCTAATAACTAGCATCTAGGGACTTGGGTGTGATACTGGGGAAACAATCGCCTCATTGGAAGAGTAACACAGCCGAATAACAAAAATATACAACAATGAAAGTAGTAATACCATAAAATAAATAAATAGTGAAAGAATAAATGTAAATAAAAAATTATAGTGCATATATAAATGATTCACATCACACATATCTTGAAAAGAGGCCAAAGAAGTCACAATACAGTAAATACAGTACTAACCAAAGTAAAAGGAAAAAAAGTAAACTCAAATAGCATCGCAAGCCTTAGCTTGGTCCTATGCTCTCCACCTCCACAGCAGTCCGGTAACTGATGTAAAAGAGCGCTTTACCTTATTTATCATTTAAAAAATATAATCTATTGGGGACAAAAAAATGACCACAATAGGGTGTGAGATGAGTCCCAGTAGACAACCACCCAAATATCTGTGCCTAACTATCAGTGAATTTCTGTAGTAGTAAATTATGCCAAATGAAGTAATAAACACGGAAGTACTCAAAAGTAACTAATATAATAGTTCAAGCTACATTCATTTTAATTTATAAATTATTAATGCAAGAAAACACAAGTAACCCTCTAGATATGTTCTCGAAGACTAACCCCTCTGGTTCAACCAACATTCACAAGCAACCTTTTGGGATGTTCTCATAGACTAACCCCTATGGTTCAACTTAGACAAAGACTTTCTGAGGAAGCAATCACTGTTAATTCCTCATGTTTTATCGTAATGGTAAACTATAGAATATATGAGGAAGAACTCAACATCCAATTCCCGTTATTTTCTCACAATGTGGAGCTACATAAACTATGAGGGTGAAATCATGTCCATCCCCCCTATTGTCTCGCAACATTAAAAGTATAATAGAAACTCGGGGGAAGCACTTAATGTTCATTCCCCATGTGGTCTAACTACACCAGGTTCCCACAGCCTCGTGTAATACAATCAGGCACAAAAAATATCCTGTAGCCAAAGAAAATCTCAAATACTACTTGTCTAAACTACTAAAATTCATATAACAAGCATGTTCGATATTAATCACTCCATCCAAACAAAACTAGGCATGGAATGAAAAACAGCCTCATAGGTAAATCTAGACCCAATGACCAACATCAGAAAAACATAGTCAGACACATCCAAAGCAATTTAAAATAAATTATTCACAATCAAGCACCACTACTCAAGAAAACAAATCATATCAGGCATTTATAGGTTAAAATTAACTACTAGAATTATACTCTTTGCCAACGGTTCAAAACCGTTGGTAAAGGCCTAGAAACCATCGGTATATTATATACCAACAGTTTCCAAAACCATTGGTATATTATATACCAACAGTTTCCCAAACCATGCATAAGTAAGCCATTCGTATAGCCTGACACCAACGGTTCTATGTAAACCGTTAGTTTATGTGTTAAATAAAGAGATATACCAACAGTTTCACAAACCGTTATTATATGTTATATATTGAATGGATATACCGACAAATTTTAAAACTGTTGGTATATGAGTTAATTGAAGAGATATACCAACGGTTTGTGAATATTTTGGTATATGTTATATATTGAAAGGATATACCAACGATTATTAAAACCGTTGGTATACATATGCTGTAGCAGCCAACAACAACAGCCAAAATCCACAGCAGCAGTAGCCAATAGCCACCTCCAACCTCCTATCCATACCCGCAAGAACACATTCACCCAGAATCCAAAATGCTACATGGGATGTTTGAAATTAATCCAGAATTCAGAAATTTAGAAATTTAAATTCCATTCCTCACTCAAACCACAACATAAGAATAATCCAGAATCCAATACATCCATAATCCAATACATACAAAATTGAAATGTGTTAACACCCATAACACTAATACAAAATTAAGATCCAATACATCTAGAATAAAATACACATAACAATATTCAAAATTTAGAATTAATTACCAATACAACCAAAATTCAATACATACAGAATTCAGAAATTTATATTTGAAAAGCAATAACACCCATAAAAGTATTCAAAATATTTAAGTCACTCCTCACTCAAACCAGAACACCAATACACACAAGATAAAAAACCTACATGTTATAGGAAGAACATGGGATGTTTACTCGTGGTCTTGGGTTGACTATCTTAAAACCTACAGGAAAACTTGGGTAGAGTGGACAAGGATCATGATACCCATAAGATAGACAATGGTAGTGGTCATGTGCTTAGACCTAGGATGAGTTATAAAAAGCGCATGGGATGTTTATATGCCTCTACTGACTATGTATCCAGGTATAAATGGTTTCTAAGGTGTTAGTGGAAATCATTGGCCAATCTCGACATATGAGATGGGTTACCAGAATAGCCTACATTTTTTTATAGAATTTTCCATTGAAAAAAGCGGGTATGTAGATAATTGTAATTTGGTCTCTTGGTTGTGATGTGAGATGAATCCCCATTTTGGGTAGTGGGTATGAATATTCGATTATGTCTTTGTTATTGGGTTCCCAAAGGGACTTTGGTTTGGTCCTAGAACCCACTGTTTGAGGATGGGATTGGCGTATTAAATTTTATGTGTCTTAGAATAGGTGTAGGAGTTACTCACATGAGAAGTGGATTGTGTGAGGTTGGACTAGGGATCCTTGTGCTAATGTATGAACATAATCCGAATACGTTTGGTTGGTTTTCCGTATGCAAGTTATTGTTTTCACTAAAAATCCTATCCATTTCAAATAAAAGTGAGACAGTTTGAGTTGTACTAGCCACACCGTGCCTCATATTGAGGCGGGTTTGACTCATACACATAAAAAATGACCCATGGATCGTTTTCCAAATGTATTAACAGAATCTGAATGCGTTTGGTCTGTTTTCCGCATGTCAGTTTTTGTTTTCACTTAAAATGTTGTACATTTCAAATAAAAGTGAGACACTTTGGGTGGTATAGGCCACACCATGCCTCAGATTGAGATGGGGTTGACTTGTAAATGTCACAAATGACCCATGGATACTTGTTCTAAAGTATCAACACAATCAGAATACATTTGGTTGGTTTTCCAAATGTCTGTCGTTTTTACTTAAAACAATGTCATTTTTAAACAAAAGAGACACACATCGAGTGAACACAAACACACCGTGCCTAGGATAGTGGTGGGGTTGACTCTTATACATCAAAAATTACCCATGGATCATTGTCCTAAAATATCAACAGAATCTGAATGCGTTGGTTGGTTTTCCGTATGCAAGTTGTTGTTTTCGCTTAAAATCTTGTCCATTTCAAATAAATTTGAGACAGTTGGAGTGGTAACGGCCACACCATCCCTAGTATTGAGATGGGATTGACTTTTACACATCAAAAATGACCCATGGATCCTTTTTCTAATGTATCATAACAATCAGAATGTTTGGTCAGTTTTCCGAATGTCTTTTGTTTTTACTTAAAATAGTGTCCATTTTAAATCAAAGTGAGACAGTTTGAGTGATACCGGCCACACCATGCCTCAGATTGAGGCAGGGTTGACTCGTACATGTCAGAAATGACCCATGGATTGTTTTCCTTAAGTATCAAAACAATCAGAAATCTCTTGGTCGGTTTTCCATATGCATGTTATTGGTTTCACTTAAAATCCATTCCATTTCAAATAAAAGTGAACAGTTTGAGTGCTATCGGCCACACTGTGCCTCAGATGGAGGCAGGTTTTACTCCTACACATCACAAGTGACCCATGTGTAACGTCCCGACCCCAGTTACCCAGAGTTGGTGCATTATTGCGTAACATTGGGATGATCCCAAAAGATCAAGTGTCGAAAGACCGATTAGTTTAGTAGCCTTGGAAACACTAGATAAATTAATAAATGTTACAATACATCATAAAGTGAAAAATCACAATAACAAAGTCTCCATAGTCTACAATTATATCCCCTTCAGACTATCCCTGTAGGTCAGTCATAAAATATTTCTTCACATCCTGGGAAAAATAAAACATTGAAAGGGGTGAGCTCAGATGCTCAGTAAGGATAAAAATATAGCGGAATCTTTCATAAATAAACATAAACCTTTAAGGCAATGTATAACTAAAACAAAAGCCTTTTAAACTTTAACTTCAACATAACATGGAAAATTTAAAATGTGATAATGCCATTTACTTATTCACATGGATATTCTACTGGTCGAATAATCACATGATATATCGATAACCACTTTCATAATGATGGAATGCATAATGCCAGACTATCATAACCACGTAGCAAAGGCCTCGTGCTAAGACTACAAATAAGATTTTGTCAAGGCCTCATGCCAAGACACTAGTTTGTCTCATGAGACCTGCCGATGCATCGAGGAGCTATAGCGGGCTCCACTCGTCACATATTAAGTTCAATGCATTCCTCATATGAACAGGTTTAAACATATCATAAACCATAACATAATCGTATCACATAAAACATGCATAAAAGAAACATAACATTTCCACATTTCAATCACAAGATATCAATACAACACATTGATATAATAAAAACATTATCAAAAGAATTTTCAATACAAAAATAAAAGAAAAGTAAAACATGGTATTTATTTTTCATTTAAAAAAAGTTATGGCTTATTGAGGAAGCCAAAACTCAAATAATAGTCACGGTGACAGAGAAGTCATTGTCGTTGCATACGTAATAAAAAACATGCCTTTTGTCATTTAGTAAAAAAGCTTCGTATAAAAAGATTTTTTTTGAATAAAAGTAAAAGTCAAATTGGTTTATACACCGTATAAAGGAAATTTGTGTATAAAATAAAATATGCCTCAATGAAAGGAGATTGAGACAAAGTCCCTTACAAAGATCATTGTTTAAATAAAATAGATATATTATGTGTATTCAATATAAGTACACATAAAGAAAGTACAAATACAAGATAGGACATAATAATATCATGACGTAATTTGAAAGTAGGAGATTAACCCAAAGAACAGAAATTGGGTTATGAAGTTCCCTTACCTCGTGTCCGACTTGACTCGATCATTATTTAACCTCCTAAATAATAAACTAGAGTTAATTTATAATTGATTATGAAACTTTTTCAAGTTCATTATTCCTTTTATATCACTTATTACCATGTTATGAACATTATGTAATTATTTAAGTTAATAACGGTTGTTTTGTCGATCTTTGGTATTTGAGTTAAAAATAAACTTCTTATAATTAAAAGTTGTTCATGTGGTAAAATATCCATTATATCCAGAATTATATTCATGATGTAGATATCATATATATCATATATTCCATTATATACATTAATTCATAATATTACGTAACATTTAGAGGTAAGAAATGAAATGCACCGTTCATGGAGACGGTAAGCCGTACGTACGCATGAACACTACTTTCATTTCTATTTCATATTTAATGGAATGAAATTATAATTATATAAAGGTATACCATAATTCCAGTATGATATAATGTATAATACCATTTACTCCATCCTTTATATATCCCACATATGGAATTAACGAATTCAATTCACATTGAGGGGACGGTAGTCCGCACTTTCTAAAATAAAATTATCGCGTTTACCCATAATGGAAATCATAAAGGTATGCCATAAATGAGAAATACAGAAGAATAAGGAAACTATAAACATAATATATATCATATATAAATATAGTGACATCTTAATGTAAACCCTTAGAGGTGTTAAAAGAAGATTGAACAATCATCGTTTCGTGAGGCAGTAATTCGCCACCCACAGAAACAGTATGTTCATTCACCATTAGACGAAGGTGTGTGTAAGTGTAAATAAAAACCTTCTCATAAAAACATACAAGTATATTGAAGATATTGGTGTTGTTACAAAATAAAGTAATAAAATGATTTTAGGGGGTTGGAGAAGCAAAATAAAACAAAAGAACACAAGAGAAGACATTACCTTAAAATCAGGTAACTCTTTTTGATTTGAGCCAAAGGCTTCCTTGGGAAGACTTCTTCCCAAAGTGAGGCATCTAGGAGAAAGATATGAAAGTTGGGAGAGTATTTGGGTAGAGTTTGGCCAAGAGAAATGGCTTGGAAGGTGTGAATAAGGTGGTAGTGGTGGGGGCCTTTTATAAGAGGAGAGGAGGGGCACTCTTGGAATGTCATGAAATGTTACTTTATTATATAATGAGTTTCGGATTTTAAAGGTCCCAAACTTATATATTTCAATTATAAGGTGATAAGGGTTCGAAATATATGCATTCAATAGGTTTTAGACAAGTGTATGTCTTAGATTTTACATTATCTTTTCATTTTATTTAAATCGTTAATTAATGAGGTAATCGCTGCATCATCATGGTGTTATAAAAAATTAAATTTATTTAATGTCTAAAAATTATAAAAAAATTACCATGATGTAGGAAATCGTTTTATCTTTCCAATTAATATATATAGTCAAATAGTTAACATATATAACCTCATGTAATAATTGTTTTAGTAAAACAACACATGTTTGTGACAATTTAATTTTTACTTTAAATAAAAAGTTATTAATGTCATTTTCTTACCAATGTGGCTCCATGGGGTCCCCAAGTTTACCCATGGATTGTATTTTTTGGCCATGACTCATAAAATAAGGGTAAGACAAGTTTAATGGTGTTTTCATATTTTTATAATATCATTTTTACTTTAAATTTCACTAATTACCTTTAATCGCGATTAATTAAACTTAAAATTTACTATTCACCAAAAAATTATTTTAATCCCATTGAACCACATTTTACTTCCTAATGACAACCATGTATGTCGGAGTTTTTAAAATCAAATCATAGAAGTGGTAATTTTTCATTTAAATGAAAAAATAGTTTTTTAACTACCACTTAGTGGTTTCACTATTCATAAAAAATCCATGTTTTTCAGAACAATGACAAAATTTCACCCTATGATATAATTGATATTCCAAATTAAAAAATGATGTCTATTTTAAAAAAATCCAAACATATAAGTTTCATTAATTAATTTTATAATTAATTACCGCTATCACAACAAATAGCGTGTTTTTAAGAAACAATATATATCAAAAGATTGACAATTGTTTATGTCCAATTTCAAAGTGAAATTAATTCTAAAGAACACCATTGGATAAAATGGTAAAAATATATTCTGATTATACTTTAAAACCACTCAACAGTATAATTTATCAATATAAATTATTTTTATTAAAAAAGTTGTTTTTAAGTAATTTTCAATATTCATAAAAAATTGGAAGTTCTTAGAAAAATACCAAAAATTCAACATAAACTAATTTCCATATTTCGAATCCAAAAATGAAGTCCATTTTGAAATATAAATTTATATAATTTCAAAAATTGGGTATTACTATTCATAACGGCTACTTTTATTGGTCGCGGTGTGTTAGAATCTCAAACTTGCGTACAATGCAAGCTATTTCATTATTGAAAGAGAAGCGTATCGTGGAATCTTGGGGTGTTACACCATGGATATTTTTCGTGATGTATCAACAAAATCCAAATGCGTTTGGTCAGTTTTTTATATGCAAGTTGTTGTTTTCACGTAATTTTTTTTTTCATTTCAAATATCTGTCAGACACATTGAGTGGTATCAGCCACACCGTGCGTTAGATTGAGGTGGAGCTGACTCATACACATCAGAAATGATCCATGGATTGTTGTCCTGAAGTATCAATCTAGTCAGAATGTGTGTGGTCGATTATCCATATGCAAGTTGTTGTTTTCACTTAAAATCCTGTCCATTTCAACTAAAAGTGACACAGTTTGCATGGTACCGGCCACACCGAGCCTCAGATTGAGAAGGGGTTGACTCTTAAACGTCAATAATTACCCATGGATCGTTTTACTAAAGTACCAATAGAATCTGAATGCGTTTGATTGGTTTTCCAAATGAAAGTTGTTGTTTTCACATAAAATCTCGTTCATTTCAAATAAATGTGAGACAATTTGAGCAGTAATGGCCACAAAGCCCCTCGAGTTGAGACGGGGTTGACTTGTACATGTCAAAAATGACCCATGTATCCCTTTTCTAAAGTATCAACACAATAAAAATATTTTTGGTCGGTTTTCTAAATGTTTATTGTTTTTACATAAAACAATGACCATTTTAAACCAAAGAGATACACTTTAAGTGATACCAACCACACCGTGCCTTGGTTTTAGGAAGGGTTGACTCGTACACATCAAAAATGACCCATTTATCATCGTCCTGAAGTATCAATACAATTAGAAAGAATTTTGTCAATTTTCCATATGCAAGTTGTTGTTTTCACTTAAAATCTTGTCCATTTCATATATACGTGAGACAGTTTGAGTGGCACTGACCACACCATGCCTTGGATTGAGGTGAGGTTGGCTCTTACACATCAAAAATGACTGATGGATCATTTTCCAAAAGTATCAATAGAATCCGAATGGGTTTGTTTGGTTTTTAGTATGCAAGTTGTTGTTTTCACTTAAAATCTTGTCCATTTCAAATAAATGTGAGACATTTTGAGTGGTACCGGCCACACAATGCCTCAGATTGAGATGGGTTTGACTTGTAAATGTCAAAAATGACCCATGGATCATTTTCATGAAGTACAAATACAATCAGAAAGCGTTGTTCAGTTTTCCGTTTGCATGTTGTTGTTTTCACTTAATATCCTGTCCATTTCAAATAAAATTGAGACACTTTGAGTGGTACCAGACATACCATGCCTTAGATTGAGGTGGGGTTGACTTTTACACGTACAAAATGAGACACGGATCGATTTCCTAAAGTATTAATACAATACTAATGCATTTGGTTGGTTTTCTGTATGCATGTTGACATTTTAACTTAAAATCTTGTCAATTTCAAATAAAAATGAGAATGTCTGAGTGGTACCGGCCACATCGTGCTTCAGATTGAGGCAGGGTTGACTTGTAAAAATAAAAAATGACAATGGATCTTTTTCCTAAAGTATCAACCGAATCCGAATGTGTTTGGTCAGCTTTCCATATGCAAGTTGTTGTTTTCACTTAAAATGTTGTCCAATTCAAACAAATGTTTGACAGTTTCAGTGGTACCAGCCACACCGTGCATCAGATAGAGGTGGGGTTGACTCGTACATGTCAAAAATTACCCATGGATCATTTTCCTGAAGTATCAATACAATCAGAAAGCGTTTGGTCAGTTTTCCGTATGCATGTATTTGTTTTCATTTAATATCCTATCCATTTCAAATAAAAGTGACACAGTTTGAGTGGTACAGGCCACACCGTGCCTCATATTGAGGCGGGTTTGACTAGTACACATCACAAATGTACCATGGATCGTTTTCCTAATGTATCAATATAATCCAAATGTGTTTGGTCGGTTTTCTTTATGCAGGTTCCTGTTTTCACTTAAATTCTTGTCCATTTCATATAAATGTGAGACAGTTTGAGTGGTACCGGCTACACCATGCCTTATATTTAGACGGGGTTGACTCATACACATCACAAATGACCTATGGATCGTTTTCCTATAGTATCAAAACAATCTGAATGCATTTGGTCGGTTTTCCATATTCCAGTTGTTGTTTTCACCTAAAATGTTGTCCAATTCAAATAAAAGTGAGACACTTTGAGTGGTACCAGCCACACCGTGCATTAGATTGAGACGAGGAGGACTCGTACACATAAAAAAAAACTCATGGATCCTTGTTATAATGTATCAATACAATCAGAAATCATTTAGTCCATTTTCTAAATGTCTGTTGTTTTTACTTAAAATCCTCTCCTTGATTCCTCTTTTCGATTAGAGTTTTCACTCTTCTATCATCTTCTTCCGAATCTCTAAAACCCTATTTTCATTCTGATTTAGGATGAATCTTGAAGAGAGCATAGATTGGGATTCGAAATTCCAAATTAAGAGTGAGATTGTCTCCAGAATCAAGGTAGGTGGTCGGTGATTGGTACTGAAGTAATAGTAATGGAATGTTATTTAGATCGGGATTTTGGGAGAATCTTGAATAGAGCTCAGATTGGGCTCTGTGACCGTATGATATAGTGATTGGTGGGATGATGTCGACGACACAGAGTTGTGTGAGGTACCTAGTGAAGGATGAGGATATTTGTGGCGGGGGTTATGCAAGGTAGGAGGAGGGGGGGGGGGGCTATCCATGGTCCATGAACGAGGGGCTTTGTCCTAGATCCATGAAGGAGGGTGGGGGCTCTCTGGGGGCAGTCCAGTGAGCTGTCTGGGGGCTGTATGGGGGGGTGTCTCGGGGGATTTCCGGGGACTAGGAAGGAGGGTTTGGGGCTGTTTGGGGTCCAGGTAGGAGGGTGGGGGGGGGGGGGGGCTCTTCGGGGGGCTGTCCGGGGTCCAGGGAGGAGGGTGGGGGGGATGTTCGGGGGGCTATCCAAGGTGTTGTTTGGGGGGCTATCTGGGGTCCAGAGAGGAGGTTTGGAGGGGATGTATGTGGTCCAGGAAGGAGGGTGGGGGGGGGGGGGTGTCCGGGGTCCAGGGAGGAGGGTGGGGGGATTTCAACTAAAAAATTACAATTTCATTAAAATAGGGGGATTTCACAGCAAATAATATAATCAAGTTTTATTATTTATAGATAAAAAATAAAGATAATGTGACCTACCTAATCACACATATATCCAGGCACAACAAATCAATAAAAATTAAAGATCAGTAATATCATTCAAAAATGTAACAAATCAATTTGTCCCTCACCACCATCACTATAATCACCATCATCTTCACCCTCACCCTTGTCCTCATCACCCTCTTCCTCCGCCTCGACCTCCTCCTCACCCTCCCCCTCTGCCTCTGCCTCCTCCTCTCCCTCCTCCTCCGCCTTGGCCTCCTCCTTCCCTCCACCTCCTCCACCTCAGTCTCCTCCTCACCATCATCTTGAACACCACTACAATTGCCACCTGGTGCAACATATATAGAATTCATTGATGACATATATTTCTCACAAGCAGTGCTGGCCTCTGGTATATGTCTTGGACGTAAACCTTCCACTTGTTTCATAAAGGCAGTGTTTTCCATAGCAGACCATGCTGTCGTCTATGTGGAATATTTTTTCACATGTTCTGTCTGTTCCTTAACCTCCTGCAACTCGGTGGAACTACAACTCGTACCTGAGGAGGGCCAATACCTCGTAGATACAATACTCTTCCCAGGCCGGCAGCGTACTTTACCAGCGTGCTCATCTCCCAACACCTGATGTAAGTGATCATTTGGCCCAAAATTGTCAGGTTCCAGGGCATCAAGGGCCTCTAAAAGAGCCTGTTACAAATATAAATAGATTATTATGTTACAAAATAGAGATTAAAATTTTAAATCTACAATTTAAATCTTACAATCTGCTGCTGAGTCGATTCATTAACTTCACTTCCATCTTTCTTCTCTCTACTAGAGAAAAATAGTTATGCTCGAGGCTCATGTCATTATATATTCAATTTATGCATCTATAATGAAATTAAATGTAGGAAACCATAATTAAAACTAAGATACCAAAAAAACATTATTTTCATAACTAAAATTATATAAAAACTTTAGCAATTGAATAAATTACCAAGGAAGCAATAGAAAGTGTAAGTCGTAAATAAATATTATAAATTGTCATAACAACTATTTCTCATGATCTGGAATTGTAGTACGTCCTAATGTGTGGAAATATTTCTTAGCATCAATGTTTTTTATTTATTCCAAATGCATCCTAAATAAAATTCAATAAATATTATTAACAAAAAACATGAAAATTTTAATTTAAATACTTCGAATTTGATTAATACCCTAAATTGACAAGTATCCCAATGATTAATCATCTGTCGGTACTGTTCTAATGGACAATCATCCACGACAGGGACCGCCTCGAACTCTGTTCCCACTCTATCACACAATCCAATGTACAAATCATGCTTATAAGCTCTCCAAAGATCGCCTAAATCCTTTAGATGTGCTAGTCATGAACCCTCACCATCGGGGAAATTAAACCTCCGCTAAAAGAAAATTATTAATTCATATAAATACAAAAATTAATATTTTGCATTAAATACAACAGATTTTTTTACCCATATCTCTGATCAGGCATTATCCTTGACTTCATTTGGCAGCTGTCTTCTTGAGAGCAGGCTGACAAGAATGATGTCAGAGTATTTGGAAAGTGTCACAAAAAAACTTCGACATTGATGCCCTAATTTTCCATCATCTGACCATCTTCATTATACTCCAACATCAACTGCATACGGTGGTTCCACACTAAACCCATTAATGTATGCCCCCTCCCCCGCATCCTATTAGTAGATGTATCTGTTATGAAAAAAATATTTTATCAATACATGTTATAATGAAAATGAATAATGGTGTAACAATTTTTTAGGGTTGTATAAGTATACTTGTGGTATTCTGATCAATGTGCACCACAGAATCTGTAGAAACTGAAGGAACACCCTGTACAGATGGAGTGGGTCCTAATGTATGCTCTGCAGGGACAGACTCTGGCAGAGTAGTAGTCGAAGAAGATGGAATATAAAAGCACAGAGAGAAAGAAGAACAAGTAAAAGAAGATGACAAGGATGGCTAGACAAATCCTTGATGGGGAGAGGGAAACATCAACAGATATGGTACATATGGGTGAGGATGCTCAGATATAAAGGGTGGGGAAAACATGGGATGTCTAAATATCCCGTGTGTCCCTAACAACACACAAGGGTCAAAATGTGGGATGGATGGAATGTCAGTGGGTGGGGCATGGTCTAATCGGGTATGCCAACCATATTTTCAAGCTCCAATACCACCCCCCTCATACGAACACCCCAAGTACTGGAACCACTACTAAGCTGCTCATCGAAAAACTGTCGACTAATAGATGGATCCTAAAAAAATGTTAAAAAAATTAATCACATGACATTATATATTACTTTAGTAAACATATTTGAATTAAAGTACTCACTACAGGCACTAGTGGTTGAATGCCCAACCCTGCCATGCGATGAATGTTGTCCATAATTTGTTTCCATCACCTCTCTTCAATTGGTTTCATTTTCCTGCATTTGAAAACAAATATGGAAGTAAATAGAAAAGGATAAATAATATGCAACCCAAAAAACAAAATAAATGAGAGGGAAACAATTAATTTTTAGTAGGAAGATTATTTACTAAGTGTCATCAGTCTATTGAAATCATGGAACATTAAATCCACCTGATTCATAAGTGGTGAAAAAGTTGTCAAAATTAAGGGAAAATTTAATTTCTTTAGCTCAGGTAGACGATGCAGGTTTCAATACATGCTTTACAGAAAAATATAAACCATCAGGTTCATTACCTGGTAAAATGATAAAGAGAGGTCTTAGAGTGATACAAGTTTTATACAAATCACAATTGAAGCATTGAAATGTTCACCAAGATATAAATTTTGGTTTCGTAGGTTTAAATATAGTTCAATTCCAAATTATGAAATGCAATTCAAATAAAAATTACAATCAATAAACATTGAAAATGCACATAATGGTCAAATTAGTTACAAAATTTTTGTAATCATTATTAAATTAATTTGAATAGTACCAACATTAACAACCCAACATGAGGTAAACCAAAAGAATTGAGAACATGGATGAATGATTCTATATATTTTCCACCACAACTTCAGGTTCACAATCAACTCTGACAATTGAGCTACTAGAGTCATCAAAATAAATAAATGGATTGCTTCAGATGGCAGTAGGGAAAGTGTAAATCCCATAATCACCATCATCAAAAATATATCTTGGAATTACTTTTATTGTGACACCAAATTCAGGTCGTAGTTGGTCTTTGACCTAAAAAACATGTTTAGCCATTGAAGCTAATACATATGGTTCTTCGGTAGCAAGAGTGTGAGTCATATTAATTACTCAAAATCCACAATCATCAATAAATGTGCCATGTCTCATCTTCGAATCAAACCAATGGAATTTCATCATCATGGCTCATCCATGAGAGTAATAATCCAATATTAATATTTTTTCAACGACTCCAAAATAACCCACATATTCAAATCATTGTCAACTATCTAATGCACTGGCATTACAATCTGTTGTGGAAGAAACCATCTCACCGTCACGTTGTGTTCTCATGTTCTTTGCTCGTTCAATGACAATAAATTTTTACCCATTGATAACAATTGACTTATAGTCACGAACCGCGATATTATGACCAAAAGACGAAGTTCTTATTTCGTCAAAGACAAATTCAGTAGGAGAATTCAATACCTACAATATAAATGAATATTAAACTTAATTAAATATTTATTTAATTATTTTAAATCGTAATATATTTACCTTCAATTTTAACTAAGCAGAAAACTCTTTGCTATGAAAAGACTCCCTCCTTCTCAAAGATAACGAATGATGCTGTCTATTTGTCATTGTTTTATGTTCTATGTAGATAAAAAATATCAATAGATTAATAGATATATATGTAAGATATACATATTCAATTTAGTTACCTAATTCAGTAATCGATCAAATCACAGTTGAAAAAAACTATGCGATGTGCCATCTCCCATTCTTCAAGGCTTAATGTGTTAAATGTTTATGATCCAGGAATTCCTCTTATTTGAGGAAGCGATGGAAAAACATGTTCAATTTTCTCATACTGTTCTTCTTCATTTATCATTGGTCTGTTCATTCTTTTAGTAATATCAGACAAATACATTGAGCAGAAATCCATCCATTCTTGAGCCAAGTAACCATTCACGGTAGAACCTTCAAGATGATTCCTGTTTCAGATAGAAGACTTTATTGTTTACATATTTATTTTAGTTGGATACATAAAAATAAAAGAAACACATCCTCCGAGAAGTATTTCAGTGGGAATATTGTAAGTCAGATGTAGAATGCATGTGAAAAATTATGGAGGAAATATTTTCTCCAACTCACACAAAATTAATGGGGCATCTGTCAACATTTTTTGCAAGAAAGACTTGGACAACATCTTCGCACAAAGATCTCCAAAAAAAAATGGGACAAATGAATAATAGTCACCCTTACATTATTGGAAAAAAGATGATGGATTACTAATAAAATAAACTCTTTCAGAAGAACGTGATAATTATGAGTCTTCAATGATTTTAGCTTCATCTCTCTTCTGTTGACTCGTTTAGATATGTTTCTTGAATAGCCATCAGGAACTCTAATAGTCTCTAATACTTCCATAAATTGTTTTTTTCATAGGTGTCATCACATAAGAAGCACATGGAACTTTCCATTTATTTTCATGGATACACACAAGATGCAATTTTGGACTGATGCCCCAATCTACCAAGTCACGCTGAGACCATAAATCATCTTTTGTCTTTCCCTTAACATTTAGAAGTAGCGAATTAAATATTTCACGTATATTATTTTCAATGTGCAATACGTCTATGCAATGACGTAGCAAATTGGTTCACAAAAAGGAAAATCAGAAAAGATAATCCTCTTCCTCCAATTGTAACAGGTTTCAATGGAAACATTCTTTCTCTTTCAAAATTTCATTTTACCCTTCCCAAACGAAAAAATGAAATATTTAAATTCATTAAGAAAATCAGTTCTAGATATACACTGTCGTGGATCATCAGTCTCTATGGTATTATCAAATATTCGAAGATTATTTCTATATGGATAGTCCATTGGAAAGAACGGATGATGTACCATGTCCCATAAAACTAAAACTACATCGATGTTTTAGTCTTCCGGATCGTGTATTCTTCATACTAACAGGACATGCCAGTTTTCTATTCGTGGTCTATCCAGACATCATTGCATAAGTCGGAAAATCATTGATCATCCACATAAGCGTAGCACACATATGAAATATGTCTTTAGAATATGCATCGTATGTGTGCACACCCACATCCCCAAGAAGTTTCAACTCTTTTATTAAAGGTTTCATGTATACGTCAATATCAATGTCGGGATCAGAAGGGACAGATATCAGTATACACATGAAAGTGAAAGGTTTTTTCATACAAAACCATGGGGGAAGATTATGAATGTGTATAAAAACTGGCCATGTGCTGTGCGAAGTAAGAATATGGACAAATAGATTAAAACCGTTGCATGAAAGACCTAGACTCACATTACGCACATCAGCTACAAAAATCAGGATATCAAGCATCAAATCTCTCCCATGAAAATCCATATGCAGGGTGAACCAACTCATCATTAGACTTCTTTCTCTCAGTATCATGCAATCTCATTTTTATTGATATTTCATTAGACATAAAAAGATTCTAAAGTCTGGGGATCAATGGAAAGTGATGCATTACTTTATGTGTCAAGCAGGATGGTGTTCAATAGGATTTTGACTTTCAACGGGATGTGCCACATTTTATACAATCATTTTTTTTAGTGGTTTCCTCCCTAAATAAACTGAAATATTTCAGGAAATCATGAATTATGTTTTTTGAAAATCCATGTTCCTCAACTAACTTCCATGCCATATAGTGGTTTGAAGGAATATCTGCATCACCTAGAAGTAAATCCCTCAAGAAGGTAATAATGTAATCAATTGCTTTATTAGAAATCCCATACATTGTTTTCCCATAAAATAATCATATTAAAAATTCCATCCTTTTTATTTTATCGCATTGTCAATATACTAGAGTCGTGGCATCAACATTCAATATTTTCACCCTGAAAACATAATAATTTTCATTAGATGAATCAAGTGTGCTCATATCGAAGTCTTCTTGGGTCGGAATCCCTTCTCTTTCATGATGATGAATAAACAGAAACCAGTAATATAAAAATTTCTCCACTCTAGTCCTCTCATTTGGATCATCAGCAATTTGAGATTTCATTTTCTCCCCATTGTGATACGACACATAGTAGCTTTCTTGAAAAACATATTTGGTTATATGGTAGTTGACTTCTTGATGGCTCAACCAAGGTCTTCCAACACAAATGAAACATGGGCAGTGTATGCGACCACTATCTGAAGCATTGTGAAATGAAAAATCTAAACAGATCTCCAATTTTTTTTGAAAATTGCTTGAGATCTGATCAGTTTCATACATCCAACTTCTATCTATTCTGTAAAAAAACCGTTTTAAGTCATTTCTTCCAAAGCAATTCTATAAGATTGAAGTTTTATCAAAAATATATTTATGTAAACTAGAATTTTTCACTTTATATGAAACAATAACTGACACACTACTCTACATGAGAATAATAATATAAAAGACAACAAAATACTATCTTTATAACTTAATATATTTGAAGAACTATACATGAGTGTACAAGATCATGTACACTTGTGGAAGATAATTATTTAGGAGTTGACGAAATTTTAGATCGATGAAATTTTATATTTTAGTAGATAATTTGAGTGATCACATACATTTTCCAAGGGGGAGGGAGTGTCCAGGGGGGTGTGGGGTGTCCCGGGGGGGCGGGGCCATCCAGGGGGTCAGAGGTGTCAAGGGGGTGGGGGGCTGTCTAGGGGGTCGGGGTGTCTAGGTGGGTGGGTTGTCCACGGGGGTGGGCATGCTATACAAGGGGTACGGGGAGTCCAGGGGGTGGGCGGACTGTTCAAGGGGGTGAGCGGGGGTCCAAGGCCTGAGTGGGGTTGTCCGGGGGGGGGGGGGGGTATGGGTTGTCCATGGGGAGGGCGTACTGTCAAAGGGGGGTGGGCGTGCTGTCCACGTGGGTGGTCGGGCTGTCCATGGGGGTGGTGGGGCTGTCCAGTGGGGTCAAGGGTGTCAATGAGGTGGGGGGGGGGCTTTCTGGGGGGGATGGGGGTGTATGGGTGGTAGTGGGCGGGTGTCCGGGGGTGGGGTGGGTGGACTGTCAACACGGGGGGGGGGGGGGTTGTCTAGGTGGTACAGGATGTCTAGGGGGTGGGCGGGCTGTCCACGAGGGTGGTGGGGGTGTCCGGGGGGGGGGGGGGTCTAGGGGGGGGGTTGTCCATGGGGTACGTGGCGTCTAGGGGGTGGGATGGTGTCCAGGGGGTGGTAGGGGTTGCAGGGCTGCCCAGGGAGGTACAGGTTGTCTAGGGGGTGGGCGGTCTATCCCTAGGGGTGTGGGCAGTCCACAGGGGGAGGGGGTTTTGAGGGGTTGGACGGAGCTATCCAGGGGGGTATGGGGTTGGTGGGCGGGCTGTCCGTGGGGGTGGCGGGGCTGTCTAGGGGGGTACAAGGTGTCCAAGGGGGTGGGCGGGCTATCCACCGGGGTGGGGGGGGGTGTCCAGGGGGGTACGAGGTGTCCATGGGGTGGTCGGGCTGTCCACGGGGTTAACAGGGTTGTCCAAGGGGGTCAGGGGTGGTCTAGGGGTGTGTGGGGGGGGGGGGGGGGCTTTCCCTGAGTTGGGGGGGGGGGGTTCCAGGGGGTACACAGTGTCCAGGACAGTCCACCCCACCCCCTTGGAAACCCCACACCCCCAACTTGTGCAGCCCACCCCCCACTAAGAAAAACGTAATACAAACTCTTTTCCCCCTTCACTAAACAATCCCCACTAAACAGACTATTTACGATGTATGAATTGTAGAACAAAAAAATATAAAACAAACAAATGGTTCGGTATTCCAACAACAAGAACTATAATTTAACTGAAATCAAAACATCAACAATAAAAGAAATACAGGAAGAACACTAAAACTTATATAACACTTACTAATTTGAATTGTAGAAATAAAAATTTGTTTTATTGAAGAATGATCTTCAGCTGGAAGGTATTTTGCGGCCGAGAATACGTCGGAAGGAGGTCTGGATTAAGTCTGCAATTGGACCTACTGGGAGCTGGTGTAATACCCTGATAATTTATGAGAAGTATATTTTTTTATGTATTATTTTATATGCAAATGAATCTTTAACTGCACACAACACTAGCTTGGCTTGCATTATACGCAATCACGACCTTCCTCGATAGCGTGTGTAGTACGCAATACCGAGTTTCACTAAACAACGATATATTATTATATTATAAACTAGCCGTTATGAATATTATTAACTGAATTTTTAATTTTATAACATTATAATTCATCTTACACATTTTCTAGAATGAGGTATGAAAACAAAATCAGTTTTTCGAATAAAAGAAGTGTTTTTAAAAAAATGCAGTTTTACCGCCTTTTGATGGCGCACCCATTTTAAATCCAGGTTTTGACATGTTTATAAGTTAAATTTGACAAAATAAAATTCTTCTTTGGAATCAGGATATAAAAATTTACTTTGGATAAAATTTTCATATTATTCTGATAACTTTCATATTTTGATGAATAGTAAAAACACGCTATATTTTAATCAAAAACAACTTTTTTCATCGCAATAATATATTTGGTTAAATTATAATTTTGAATGGTTTTAATGTATAAATATAATATATTTTTACCATTTAATATAATTTATGTCATTGTCATTAATTTCACATTAAATTCATAGGTAAAAACATTTCAATCTTTGGCAATGTTTTAACTTTTAAAACCCGTTTTCTTAACAACGAGATTAATTTTAAATTAATTACTGCAACTTTGGTGTTTTGAATTTTGAAAAAAGGATTCCATATTTGGAATCATTGGGTCCAAATTATGTTAATAGGTTACTTTTATTTTTTTGATATTATGAATAGTAACTACGTTAATTTTTATATACTGCGGTTAAAGGTAAATAGGGTAATCCAAGGTTAAAAGAATATTATAATAATTCAGAATTACCTTCAAACTTGTCCTAACCTTGTTGGATGAGTAGTGGACGACCATGGGAATCCGTGAGACGATTTGGGGACCCCATTGAGCTACTTGGTAGTGATAATGACAATTTTGGATTAATTAATTTAATGTAAAGGCAAAATTGACATTAACAAACATCTTTTAGTAATTAATTTTTATAAGGGTTTATATAAATTATATTTTCGACTATAAATATTAATTGGAATACTGAAAATATTTCCTACATAATGGAATTTAATTTTTAATTTTTATACATTAAATAATTTAATTTATTTATGACACAATCATGATGCAGTAATTATCTTATTAATAAAATATTAACATAATTGATGTTATAAATACCCAAATAAATTTAATTTGAGACTTTTTATGAATTAAAATAATTTTCTAGGTCAATATGACATGTTAGTATTTATTTAATTAAATTTTTTCTAACTAATCATTCTTTGTGATTTTTAGAAAAATCATTTACAAAATAGTGTCAAAATTGACATAAAATAGTTTTTAAAACAAATATTATATTATTAGTTGTTATTTTGTTCCTAAAAATAAACGGTTCGGCCAAATTACTTATATAAGGTTATATATATTAATAATAAACAACTTGGGGTTCTTTTGTCTTGTTATAGTTAGTTTATTAACCATATAGTGTAAGAAAACAAGAAGACATGGTAAAAGATAAATTATTTAACTTAGAGTTAAATCTAAATGATAAGGATAAAATAGTAACGTAAACTTATATAAAATCTATTTTATGAGAGTATTTCTACCCATCCCCACCTTATATTTGAAATAAATTAATTTGGAGCTATTAAAAACCAAATATGACTTTATAATAAAATAATACTTTATGTTTTTCCTAAGGTGCCCCTCTCCTCCCTTATAAAAGGGCACCTCCTCCCTCTCTTCCCACACCACATTGAGCCTTCAAGCTTGGCCAACCCCTGCCAATTTATCTTCTCCACTTCCCTATAAATATCATATAGGTCCTGGTGATCTTCAAAGAACATCTTTAGTGCCCTAAGAGAAGGTTAAGAAGAGGCGCTTCAAAAAATAGGTAATGTCTGTTACCGATTCTTTCAACTTTATTTCTTCTTCTACTTTTTATTCATTAGTTGTTTTATTATGAATTAATAACATAAGTATCACTAATATACTGATATGTTATTATAAATATGAAACAACCCTATTTCACCTTCTATACATCCTACAGAAAACGAAATCACCGCGCGTGCGTACGTACGGAATACCGTCTCTACGCCGTGGTGTAATCTGTTTTCCACCACAACCATACATGGATGGGTATAATGGTGTAAAGAATGACTATATTTGATTATTTTAAAGTGATATTAATTCTGAAATAGTATACATACACTTGAATACAATTCCACGATCATGGGAATGATATCATCGCTCGTGCGTACGTACGGCCTACCGTCTCCACGATGTGATGCGACTCGTTCTACATGATCATCATTGAATAATGATAATATAAATGAATTGAATGAATAAATATGATATATATTACACTAATAATATTATGGAAATGATGTATCTATAACCTAATATAAGAATTAGAATTTATTCGACAAAACACGCATAAGAACAAAAGGCAATAAACACCCAAATAACAAGTAACAATGAAATATTACTAATAAGAAGCTAAGAATATGACCATATATGATATCATAACAGTGATTAAGATTCTGGAATAAGTCAATAACATTATTTAAATCATTATACAGGAGTTTCAGACACGTACGAAGCAAATCGAACCTAAGGTAAGGGAAAATATCACAATCTCATTTTTATTCGAGATTGTTTATACTTCATAATTTACTGGGCAATATTTATCATCCATATCCATGTTTCCTCAATATTTAATATTATTTCCATCCACATACAACTTTTTAAATTCAATTTTACCCATTGGTGAGTTTTTAGTAAATGATATGAAAGGAATCTTTTGTCGTTTTTAGTATGATGTACTTTTTTGACTTTTCCTGCCAAAGTACGAGAAGAATGTTTTTTAACTTATACGGCATGAATGGATTTTTAGAACATTATTTCCATGAATCTTCCTTTACAAGTTTTCATGTTTATTTTTAATCAACTTATTTTAGTTTAAAATTTTATGACATGTTATGAAAGGAAAAATGTTTTTGAAGTAGAAAGGATATTTTCCTCAAGAATGGAGTTCAAGCATTTTATCAAAATTATTTTCCATCTAAGATAATATAGGGTTCCATTTCTATCCCTATTTTTACATTGATTTGATTTTTTTATGATGGAATTATTTTTATGATGTCCTTTTATCTTATATGGATTATGTTATTATGGCATGATGTTTAAGAATCCCATTTTTATTACATGGGTTATGCTATGATGTATGATTTATGATCTTTTGGCACACATAATAATGGTTTCATGATAAGATGGGTGGGACCTATATCTCCCTCCAATTCATTGGGTAATGATTTATATCTCATGAGATAGACATGGCTAGAACGGAAGGTTAAACCGGTTCAGTGAAACCCGACTGAAATGAGGAGTGAACTCAGTTCAAAAATGGACTTTGTCCGCAAAGATAGTCTTGGAAATGAGTATTGACTACTAAGAAATGATTCTCTATGATTATGTGTGTATGACACAATGTTTCATGTTTTAAGTTATGATTATTGGGATTACATTTCACTACTATGATTTATCCCATGTTATGAAATTATGATCGCTTTTGCAGGTTATGATTTCCAAAATGTTATGTTATTATGAATATGATGTGATTGATATTTCTTTTGATTACCCTTACTGATCATTTGATCTCACCCTTTTGTATGTTTTCTTTTCCCCAGGTCAGGAATAAGGATATTAAGTAAGATATGCCAAAAAGGGACTCTAGATGTGATAAAATAAAAGGGAGACAATGTAGATGTTTTATGAACCAGTTTTTTATGTTTCCCAGTTTCTAAAGACACTATACCTATACGTTCCTTTCATGATTTTTTTATAGGTTGTAATAAGTGTGCTTCAATTCTAATGTAATAACAATGTATGTAAAGTATGAGTCGTTATAGTTGGTATCAGAGGAAAGATATAGTCATCCTTTGGAAACTAGGTTGTGAAAGTATTAGTAAGAACCCTAAGGATAAGTCTAAACATAGAACACAATCTCAGTGTTTTAAAAATGGCCATTAACAACCTTTGATAAGACCTTAAGTGTGAAATGTTATTCTTGATTATGTGGTTTTCCTATTATAATTAGTGTTACTCACACTATTCTTCTTGGTTTATGTCAATGGATGGAACCCGAAAGAACCGTGTTAATGCGGAATGCGACAGGCAATGCATTGATTGCCCCCCTAAGAAACCAAAAGTTATGGGAGCTGGAATGAAAAATATTGTAGCCATGCTCACACAATTTTCTCAATATATGAATCATGTAGGACTTCCACACGAGCAAATGAAGGAGAAACATTATGTTGAATCCTTCATGAAGCAGCGTCCACCCTCATTCAGTGGGTCTACTGATCCATTAGTGGCTGAACAATGAACCAGTACCACTAAAAATATATTTTCAGTTATTCAATGTTCTGAACATGATAAAGTCATCTTAGCAGTATATCGTTTGGAAGGTGAAGCTGATCAATGGTGTAATCTTATCAATAATATGAGGCCAAGAGATGAAATTGAGTCCATGGAATGGGACGTGTTCAAGAACTTATTTTTCAATAAGTACATCCCTTGTATTCTTCGAACAAAGATGGAGAAGGAGTTTCACGAAATAAAGCAAAAAGATGATGATTCTATTGGTAACTATGAATAAAATTTTACAAGACTTGCAAGGTATGCTTCTGGTATTATTATCCAACCTGAGAGTAAGATCGATCGATTCTTTAGTGGCTTAAAACCAAGTCTTGGAAGGGCATGAGCTATAAGGGACTTCAATAGCTATGAGTAAATTGTTCGATGTGCTCTCAATGTTGAGATGTAGATTGGAGTAAACCATCAGTCATATGTGTTTGATAAGAAGAGGAAAATGGAATTCAAAGTAAAATCTAAAGAGCACACTGAAAAGAAGATGAGTTTTTCTCTTATGCTAAAGGTGTGGAAAGAAACATGGAGGGAGTTGTCTTAAAGGGACAAGTAAATGTTTCAAATGTGGAAAGGAAGGTCATCGGGCATTTTAATGCCACAATGATGGGAAGAAGATTTCTAGTGATGCTAACAAAGAAAAGGCTACATAGAGTGAAAACCCTACACTTCAATGTTACATGTTCAAGGAAATGGGGAATTATGATAATCAATGCCCTAATCCAAGGGTTTTTTATGATGATCGATGTCAACAAACTCTTAAGGCTAAAGATAAAGGAAAGTCACATGAAATTTCTATCAGCGATGTGGAGTACGATAACGAAGTGGTGAAAGGTTCACTTGCCATCCACTCTAAAGTAGCAAATGTTTTATTTGATTCTGGATCCACCCAATCTTTTATTTCTAAATAATTTTCAAAGGGTATCGTTGTATTACCTCAACAATTAGATGTTGAGTTATCTGTGACAACCCCTAATGGCACAACAGTCGCATCAAAAGTTTATAATTCTTATCTGATTGAAGTTTGTGGGAAAGTGCTTCCTACAAATCTTGTGATCCTTCCAATAGTGTAATTTGATGTGATCTTTGGCATGGATTGGCTTTCTTTATTTGGATCTCATATCAATTTCCAAATAAGGGAAGTCACATTCCATATTCCAGATCCATCTATGATCGTCTATCGATGCAAGGATGAACATACCCTTCCAGTGGATATTTATTCCATCTTACAGGTGTTGATTCCACTAAATGAAGGTTATTTTTCACAAATGGTTAGTGAGAAACTCACGATTTAGAATATGCCCATTGTACGGGAGTTTGATGATGTCTTTCGGGAGGAAATGCCGGGTCTTCCACCAAATCGTGAAGTTAAGTTTTCAATAGAAATCACACTGTGTTCTTTGCTTATTTCAAAGACACCTTATAGAATGGACCCAATTGAGATGCAGGAATTGAAGAAGAAACTCCAAGAGAATCTTGATAAGAGATTCATACGCCCTAGAGTATCACCTTGGGGAGCACCTGTTCTGTTTGTTAAGAAGAAAGATGGATCAATGAGACTCTGCATTGATTATCGAGAACTTAACAAGATCACTATCAAGAAAAAAATATCCTCTCCCACGCATTGATGACTTATTTGACCAACTACGCGGAGCTCAATACTTTTCCAAGATTGATCTTCATTCAGGGTATCATCAATTAAGGGTCAAAAGGGAGGATATACCAAAGACGGCTTTCCGTACATGGTATGGACACTATAAATTTATAGTGACTCCATTTGGTCTTACTAATTCCCCGGATATCTTCATGGATCTGATGAATAGAGTATTTAGAGACTATCTTGTTCAGTTTGTGGTAGTATTTATAGATGACATTATTGTCTATTCAATGAGAAAGGAAGAACTTGAAGATCACTTGAGAATTGTATTGAAGACCTTGATAAAGGTGAAGCTTTATGCCAAATTTACCAAGTGTCAATTTTGGCTTAAAAAAGTTGAATTTTTGGTTCACATAATCTCAAAAGAGGGGATATATGTGGATCTAGAAAAAATAGAGGTTATCGAAAGATGGTCGAGACCAACAACAGTAACTGAGATCCGAAGTTTTCTTGGTGTGGCTGGATATTATTGACATTTTGTGAAAGATTTTTCATGATTATCTAATCCACTCACCAGATTGACTTGAAAAGGATTTAAGTTCATGTGGATGGAGGAATGTGAAGAGAATTTCAAGGAGTTGAAAAGAAGGTTATCTAGTGCACCTGTGCTCACACTACCTTATAGTGGAGAAAGGTTTGTGATCTATAGTGATGCATCCAAGAAGGGGATGGGGTGTGTTCTCATGCAAAATGATATGGTGATAGCTGAATCCTCACGACAGTTGAAAATCCATGAGCAAAATTACCCAACTCATGATTTGGAGTTAGGTGCGGTAATCATTGCCTTAAAGATTTGGAGGCATTATCTTTATGGTGAAAGGTGTGATATTTATACTGATCATAAAAGTTTAAAGTATATTTTCACACAAAAGGAGCTGAATATGCGCCAAAGAAGATGGTTGGAGTTGATTAAGGATTATGACTGCTCAATTCATTACCACCCTGGGAAAGAAAACAAGGTGGCAGATGCATTAAGTTAACAAGACCATGCTAGCTTATCCATGATGAGGATCACAAAAGATCCAATATTTATGGATTTACAATGGATGGATCTTGGAATTATAATGGAAGGGGAAAAATCTTATCTTTCTCAAATGAATTTTCAACTATCTATACATGTGGAGATTAAAGAGGCACATAAAGAAGATGTAGAGTTATCAAAGAAGGTGAGAAATGTTCCTGAATTCAACCTTGATTGTGGTGGGACAATAATGTTCAGAAATCGGGTTTGTGTTCCTCCCATCCACGAATTAAAGAAGGATCTACTGGATGAGGCTCATAGTTCTTCATTATCCATTCATCCTAGAAGCACAAAGATGTATTGGGACCTAAAAGAGTACTTCTGGGGGGATTCCATGAAAAGAGATGTTGCTGAATATGTCTCTCGATGCTTGGTTTGTCAGCAAGTTAAAGCTGAGAGACAGAAGTTTAAGGGGATGTTACAACCATTACCCATACCCGAATGGAAATGGGAAAACAACACTATGGAATTTGTCACTGAACTTCTTAAAACATCCAATGGAAATAATGATGTCTGGGTCATAGTTGATCGTCGTACAAAGTCTACACACTTCATTGCTAATATAGGGGATTTCTCTATGGACCATCTTTCCATGATATATGTGAAGGAAGTGGTAAGATTTCATGGAGTACCACTTTCCATTATATCTGATCGGGATCCAAGGTTTACCTCAACGTTTTGGCAAAGTCTTTAGCATACTCTGGATACAGAGTTGAGTTTTAGCACTTCTTATCATCCTCAAACAGACGGTCAGTCTAAGAGAATAATTCAAACTCTAGAGGGCATGTTAAGAGCTTTCTCTATGTATTTCAAAGGTGGTTGGGATCAACACCTACCTTCGGTGGAATTTTCCAATAATAATAGCTTTCTCCAGTATTTAGATGGCTCCTTATGAAGCTCTCTATGGAAAGAAATTAAGGACTCCAACTTGCTAGGATGAAGTTGGGGAAAGAAAGCTATTAGGACCTGATCTTGTTGATGAGATAGCAGAAAAGGTCTGATCTATTCAACAACACATAAGAGAAGCTCAGAGTCGACAAAAAAGTTATGCCGATAACCAATGAAAAGACCTTGAGTTTGAAGTGGGCGATAAAGTGTTCTTATGAATATCTCCATGGAAGAGAGTAATGAGATTTGGAAAGAAGGGAAAGCTGAGCCCTAGGTATATCGGTCCATTCGAAATACTGGATTGTGTTGGGAAGGTAGCTTACTGATTGGCGGTTCCACCGAATCTCTCTCAAGTTCACGATGTGTTCCATGTATCTCTCCTGAGAAAGTACATACCCGATCCTTCACATGTACTCAGCTCAGAAGTTGTATCGCTTGAGCAAGATCTTTCTTATGAAGAATAACCGATAGAGATTCTGGATCGTAGCGAAAAAGTCCTATAGAACAAGACCACTCTCTCAGTGAAAGTTTTATGGAGGAACCACCAATTAGAAGAAGCTACATGGGAACTTGAGGATATGATGAGAGAGAGGTATCGTCATCTGTTTGTTACGAAGTTATGAATTTCGAAGGCAAAATTCATTTTAAGGGGGGTAGAATGTAACACCCTGATATTCTATGAGAATTATATTTTTGTTATGTATTATGTTATAAGAAAAGTAATATTTCACTACACACAACACTAACTTGGCTTGCGTTACACGAAATCACAACCTTCCTCGATAACGTGTGTAGTACACAATACCGAGTTTCACTAAACAATGATATATTATTATATTATAAACCAGCTGTTTTGAATAGTATTAACTGAATTTTTAATTTTATAACATTATAATTCATCTTACACATTTTATAGAATGAGGTATAAAAACAAAATCAGTTTTTCAGATAAAAGAAGTATTTCTAAAAAAATGCAGTTTTACCGCCTATTGATGGAGAACCCATTTTAAATTTAGTTTTTGACATGTTTATAAGTTCAATTTGACAAAATAGAATTCTTCTTTGGAATTTGGATATAAAAATTTACTTTGGATAATTTTTTCATATTATTCTGGTAACTTTCATATTTTGATGAACAGTAAAACACGCTATATTTTTATCAAAAACAACTTTTTTCATCGCAATAATATAAATGGTTAAATTATAATATTTAATGATTTTAATGTATAAATAGAATATATTCTTACCATTTAATATAATGCATGTCATTAGCATTAATTTTACATTGAATTCATAGGTAAAAACATTTCAATCTTTGGCAATGTTTTAACTTTTAAAACCCGTGGGCTTAACAAGGGGATTAATTTTAAATTAATTATTGAAACTTCTGGGTTTTGAATTTTGAAAAATGGATTCCATATTTGGAATCAGTGGGTCCAAATTATGTTAATAGGTTACTTTTATTTTTTTTTGATATTATGAATAGTAACTACGATAATTTTTATTTACTGCGGTTAAAGGTAAATAGGGTAATTCAAGGTTAAATGAATATTATAATAATTTTAACTTACCTTGAAACTTGTATTAACCTTATTCGATGAGTAGTGGCCGACCATGGGCATCGTTGGGTCGATTTTGGGACCCTATTGAGCCACTTGGTAGTGATGATGACAATTTGGATTATTTAATTTAATGTAAAGACAAAATTGATATTAACAAAAATCGTTTAGTAATTAATTTTTATAAGGGCTTATATAGATTATATTTTCGACTATAAATATTCATTGGAAATATAAAAAGATTTAATAAATAATTGTATTTTATTTATAATTTTTAGACATTAAATAATTTAATTTATTTATGACACAATGATGATGCAATAATTATATTATTAATGAAATATTGACATAATTGATGTTATAAATACCCAAATAAATGTAATTTGAGACTTTTTATGAATTCCAATAATTTTAGAGGTTAATATGACATGTTATTATTGATTTAATTAACGTTTTTTGAACTAATCATGTTGTTATCATTTTCACAAAAATCAATTACCAAATAGTGGCCAAATTGAAATAAAATAGTTTTTTTAAAAAAATATTATATTATTAGTTGTTATTTTATTCCTAAAAATATAAGGTTCAACCAAATGACTTAGATAAGGTCATATATATTAACAATAAACAACTTGCGTTTCGTTTGGCTTGTTATAGCAAGTTTATTAACCATATAGTGTAAGTAAACAAGAAGACCCGGAAAAAGTTAAATTATTTAACTAAGAGTTAAATCTAAATGATAAGGTTAAAATAGTAAACTAAACTTGTATAAAATCGTTTGTATGAGAGGATTTCGACCCATCCCCACCTTAGCTTCGAAATAAATCAATTTTTAGCTATTAAAAACCAAATATGACTTTATAAAAAAATATTTCTTTAAGTTTTTTCTAAGGTGCCCCTCTCCTCCCTTATAAAAGGGCAGCTCCTCCCTCTCCTCCTCACACCACTTTGAGCCTTAAATCTCGTACAAACCCTGCCAATTTCTCTTCTCCACTTCCCTAGAAATATCCTAGATCTCCTGGTCTTCTTCAAAGACCATCTTTAGTGCCCTAAGAGAATGTTAAGAAGAGGCGCATCAAAGAAGAGGTAATGTCCGTTACCGATTCATTCAACTTTATTTCTCCTTCTACGTCCTCTTATTTAGTTGTTTCATTATGAAGTAATAACATTAGTATCACTCATATACCGATATTTCATTATAAATATTAAACAACCCTATTTCAACTTCTATCTATCCTACGGAAAATGAAATCACCGCGCGTGCGTACGTACGGAATACCGTCTCCACACCGTGGTGTAAACTATTTTCCACCACCACCATACTTGGATGGGTATAATATTGTAAAGAGTAACTATATATGATTATTGTAAAGTTATATTTATTCTGAAATTGTATACATACACATCAATACAATTCCATGATCATGTGAATGATATCATCGCTCGTGCGTACGTACGACCTACCATCTCCACGATGTGATGCGACTCGTTCTACATGATCTTCATTGCATAATAATTATATAAATGAATTGAATGAATAAATATGATATATATTACACGACTAACATTTTATAAATGAGGTATCTATAACCTTGAAGATGAATAAGAATTTATTCGACAAAACACGCATAAGTAGAAAAAGCAATAAACACCCGAATAATAAGTAACAATGAAATATTACTAATAAAGAAGCTAAGAATATGACCATATATGATATCATAAAAATAAGTACGATTATGTAATAAGTCAATAACATTATTTAAATCATTATACAGGAGGTTCATACATGTACAAAGAAAAACAGACCTAAGGTAATGGAAAATCTCACAGTCTCATTTTTATCCGCGATTATTTATACTTCATAATTTACTAGGGAATATTTATCGTCCCCATCCATGTTTCCTCAATATGTAATATTATTTCCATCCACATACAATTGTTTAAATCCAGTTTTACCTGTTGGTGTGTTTTTAGTAAAAGATATGAAAGGAATCTTTTGTCATTTTTATTAGGAGGTACTTTTTTGACTATTCCGAACAAAGTACGAGAAGAATGTTTTTTAACTTATACGGCATTAATGGATTTTTAGAACATTATTTCCATGAAGCATCCATTACAATTTTTCATGTTTATTTTTAATCAACTTCTTTTAGTTTAAAATTTTATGACATGTTAAGAATGGAAAAATGTTTTTGAAGTAGAAAGGTTATTTTCTTCAAGAATGGAGTTCAAGCATTTTATCAAAATTATTTTTCATCTAAGATAATATAGGGTTATGTTTCTATCCCTATTTTTAAATTTATTTGATTATGTTATGATGGAATTATTTTTATGATTTCCTTTTATCTTTTATGGATTATGTTATGATGGCATGATGTTTAAGAATCCCATTTTTATTACATGGGTTATTCTATGATGTATGATTTATGATCTTGTGGAACACATAAGAATGGTTTCATTATGAGATGGGTGGGACCTAAATCTCCCTCCAATTCATTTCGTAACGATTTATATCTCATGAGATAGACATGGCTGGAATGGCAAGTTAAACCGGTTCAGTGAAATAGGAGTGAAACGAGGAGTGAACTCGGTTCAGAAATAGACTTTGTCCTCTAATATATTCTTGGTAATGAGTCTTGACTACTAAGAAATGATTCTCTATGATTATGTGTGTATTCCACAATGTTTCATGTTTTAAGTTATGATTATTGGGATTACAGTTCCCTACTATGATTTATCCCATGTTATGAAATTATGATCTATTTTGCACGTTATGATTTCCAAAATGTTATGTTATTATGAATATGATGTGATTGATATTTATTTTGTTTTACCTTACTGAGCATTTTAGCTCACCCTTTTGTATGTTTTCTTTTCCCCAAGTCAGGAGGAAGGATATTAAGTAATATATGCCAAAAAGGGACTCTAGATATGATAAAATAAAAGGGAGACAATGTAGATGTTTTATGAACCAATTGTTTATGTTTCCTAGTTTCTAAATACACTATACGTATATGGTCCTTTCATGGTTTTGTTACATGTTGTAATAAGTGTGCTTAAATTCTGAAGTAATAACAATGTATGTAAAGTATGGGTCATTATAGCTGGGGAACTGGGTATTTGGGGGAAAATATCCCCAAGTCAAGAACACCCCATGGGTGGATAATGTTTAGGATTCTACACAAAAAGGTGTTTCATGGATCGTAATGCGGTTTAATTTCATAAAGTATAGATATAAAAATTTATTTTTAAACTTTAGATTAATAATAATGTATGTCAATGATAATATACACATCATAAAAAACAAAAAATTGTGATACTTTTAAGGTATATTTTATAAACCATATTCAATATACTCACAGTCGTATACCAATCAAGTATTAGTCATTGATTCAATATCAAATAGTGAGAATCATAAATTTTTCCAAAATCCCTATAAATAGGGAAAATGACGTGAACTTTCTAGATATTAAAATAAATGGAGAAATCATGGGAAAGGGGATTATATGTCTGTATTTGGTAAGAGGTTTAAAGAGTCTAACCTAGATAGGGGAGTTGCAGCCGATCAGATGGAAGTCCTCATGTTAGGGTTCCCCTGGGCATGAGGGCTTCTGGAAATCGGGGGAAATGAGTTCTGTGTTGTGCTTCAGTGTAATCAGGTGTATTTGGGGGGACCTTTGCCAATAGGTTTTAAATTTTTTTGGGAAATCATGGCCTATACCAATGGTTTGTAAAAACAGTTGGTAAAGTGTGAAAATATTGTGAATTTCCCAATGGTTTCATCAAACAGTTGGGAAATCCTTCACGAAACCAACCTTTTCCAACAGTTTGTACAAAACGTTGGTAAAGGACACCTATACCAACGGTTCTGAAGAACCATCGGTATACAAGTGTTTGGAAAACCCAACTTCCAATTAGTGATTTTGTAAACATACAATTACCTAAACTATGTTATTGAGCACTTTTTGCACATATACCTCAAAGACATCTACGGAAAGGCACAAACCACCTACCTTGATATTGTATGATCGATATAGTTAAACCAAAAGTTTTGAATCAACCTATAATGAGGTAGATCTAAAAAACATCATGAAATATCCACCATGGATATCTCTTGGAAGAAAATAAATCAATAGAAGATACTCTAGAAGATGGAAGAACTCACCGATGTGATTCCCTCACATTAGACGGTGTTCGATTCAGAGCACATGCAATCAATAGGGGTTAGAGAAGAATATGCGATCTTCAGTCACTCCTGGATGAGAATATTCTTGAAAAAGGAGGTTCTATAAATTATACAAGTCCCCCATCCGATTTATAAATTAAAAATAAAAATACATGATATTTTACCTAAGGATTCACATCGTGTATAGGTCTTTGTTGGGCCTTGCTTTAGGCAGACTCAAGGTCACCTCACATGGCCATGTACTCAGCCATTACACGACCAATACATGGATACCTGCAAAAAAATATTACATGACGTGTACTCCTAAGTACACGATGTGTACTTATAAAATTTCTAGAAACCCCCCTTTTCCTCATAAACTCCCAAAAAAATATCTATACCTGAAATAAATTTTTGGGTTCATAAACATCGGTTATTTTAGCTATTTTTTTATCATAATTATATAAAAATAGAATCCTAAAAGATCCTTGGGATGCCAACGATTAAATAATCATTATTATTTTTTAATTATGGGCAGATATATCTCAGAATTTATAGTTGGTTTCAAAGTATGTAAAGTATGTTCTTATATAACCAAATCCAGGAGTGTGGGTATAAGACTTCATATTTGGTATCAAAGGAATATTTATATAAATTTAGAGATTATTGTTTTTTGTGATAATTTAATGATAGATAAGTTAATGTTGATCATAATTTCAAAGGTATAGATAATCCTTTGGGATAATATATAACTTAATGATAAGTTAATAATTAAATTTCTATCTTGGGATTGGGGAAATATAATTTTAATTAAATCATTTTGGATATATCTAAGAGATAATACTTTTCATATGTTAACACACTTAATTTTTGATAAAGTAGAGATTATGCGGTTCTCCTAGAAATTATGTCCCTCTATTAATGTTAAATGTGGTTGAAGGATCTAGAATAGATTTACATAGGGGTAGTTACCATGAAAAATGAAGAATGGGTATTAACATGATCTCCTCCTTGTGCACAACAAGACGGTGAAACTGTACACTTGGTTTAGCACTCTCGAGTAATGTGCTTTGGTAAACTCACATTCTATTTATATATCATTATGTGGAAATAGAATATGTTTATGTAAGATAAAATAATATGAACGTGACCATCTATAACATAATGTGACACAAAGAAATTCATAATTTAATGTATATATTAATTTATATGTGATTTCTGGGATAAAGAACAATTTGATTTTGAGAGAACATATTTTAATGTTTTTCTTGGGTTGGAATATTTTATGAAACTCAATATAAATTTGGTATCCTTATTTTGAGTAATAGGTTGATAAGTATAAGATAACCCAATATAAAGTAACCTAGGGTAAACTAAGATTGATATAGATTTAAATAGAGGAAATACATTCTAACGTGATGATAAGGGTAAAATGTGTAAATGTGGAATCACTTTTATATTATTGATTATGAAGATTCCACTGAGTTATTATTGTTCATCACCCATTTATATCGTTTTTAGTAATTTCTAGAAGTATAAGGAATAATGTGTAAATGGGATAATGAAGGGGATACCTCAATGGAAACCCTATCAAAATGAGAGATGGAGTGATAACAAAATATTATTATGAGGAAAAATATATCATGAAATATGATTAACAATTTTGACATATTCTAACTCCCATTCACAGAAAGGAATTGAAAGATGGAGTCTCATGAAAGATCAAGTGATGAATATGATGAAGGAAAGAAAATTAAATTTCTAAAATGCTAAAAATTTCTGAAGAATCGTTGAGAATATTGTATTAAATGGATAGTTAAATGATATAAGTATGGATATGATGGAATTCATACTCAAATGTGTATTGGAATGATAGAATCTAAAACAATATACTGCGTCAGTTGTAAGAGAGTTAGAAAATATGTGAATCAATGTCAAAATACAATGTTAATAGAAGAAAACAGTCATTTAAAACTATGACAATAAAAAAAATCCTTTAAAAATACTTATAATTTAGTGGATAGTGAGTTTTCACTCAAGATTTTTAGTTTCCAATGTCTTTTATATCTTTACCAACTACTAGATATTGAGTTATGAATAAGAACCCCTAGTGGTACGATTATCATATAAATAATTTTCAATGTTTTGTGGTAACTTATTTCTTATGGATATATATATATATATATATATATATATGTACTCCCCTTAGTAGAATTCCTTTTGAAATAACGATTGTGTTGGATCTGTTGATAAAATGTTTATAATAATATTCTTCTCATTTAGGTAAAAGTCTTTCCAAATGCTAAATAAATCCACAATCATCTAGTGGTGTATGTTTATTTACTATTTATCTATAGAAACTAATATGATCTTATGAGACAACTTGTGATGATTCGACTCATTTAGAGGTGATATAAGTCCCTAAAATTTTTATATATATGCTTACCTTTACAAAAGTTATTAAGTTCTACCACTTTATCCACCTGAGAAACAAAACATAAATTAAATAGTAATATATTTAGATAAAATAAAAATATTTATTCATTTCCCTTAAAACCATGTAATTGAAATAGAGATAATGAAATAGTGTAACCAATTTATGAAATATTTACAAAAATAAATTAAAGTTATCATTAAATATGGAATAAATTCAATCGACTCAGCTAAAATGACTAATGCAATAATTTTATGATTTGAAATGTATTTTTTTAGATGTTTTGTTTCATTGTTATGTGGATTTATATTTCAATAAAATTGTGAAAAATTATGATAATGTATATTTTATATGAATAAAAGGTTGACCCTATTTTTTTATGAAAATTTAGGGGGTTAATAACCCTTATTATGAAAAGAAAAAAATAAGAACATAGTGATAAGAATGGGGTCACACATGAAATATGTTTCCCACATTCCAAAAACAAAACACGAAAAGAAAAGGGATCATAATCCATAGTATCATTACCCTTTTACGTATACCAGTCTGAATCATCTTCTAAAGATAAATTAATTGGAGTTTGGATTATGCCCAATAACAAGAGGCATCAGCCTAGTTCCCTTGGTGGGGATGATAAGTGAATAATCATTAAAAGATATTAATTTTTTTTGTAGGAACTGATGAAAAAACTTTATCAGCGTTCATCTTATCCTTAGTAGAAACACTCATACAATACCTCTTCAGGGATGGAGAATCATCCTCTATATCTACCCATTTCACCCAATATTATTCACGTTCCATTTCATGTTCAACATCTCAGTAGAAGGAAAAACTACAAGATTGTGATCAAAATTAGCTTATTTAGGTTGAGAATAAATATTCACATGTTTATGGGCCCCATGCTTCAAAAAGTTTCAATGATCCTCTAATTGAGGTGATTGTACTAGTGTAAGCCCTGTTTTATGAAGGATATTGAGAACCACTAATGTGTTCCCCTATCAAGGATCACGATGAAATAATAAAGGAGAACCACCCTTATAAGTACATGGAATTGAATCCCCACATTCTTTGTGTAATCTTCATGTTCATGTACTTTTACATCCTACAGAAAATATTCCTTAAGAGTATGTCTAGGACACCCTGATGGTACCTAATTGAATGCAGTCCATTTCTAATTCCTTGAAAAATTTATTGAGTAATTATATTACCCTATTAATCCCCAATTATACAAAAATGGATCCTATTAACTATGAAAATTAAATAGTATGAGGATTCCTAGGATGATATTGGCTAAAATGGGGACCATTCTTTCCAATATAAATATTAGTGTGTCCCGAATATCATTCTTGACCAACAACACGAGATACTTTATAATCCCGAGTATTCATAGGATAAAATGATCTTAAAAGGGAACGATTAATCCATATTCAGTCTAAGTGTATGAATACTCTCCATCTTGAACACTAGGAATAGATACACTAGCCTTATTATTTATATCTGAATAGATCTTCTTCCTGAAGCGTTCCCTATCATGACTTGTTAATGAAAAAATGTGTAAGTGAAAAACTTTATACATTAATATTGGAAGGACCTATCATCTTACAATAATAATGGAAAGTACACAAGTTAACTCATTATCATGTGAATCCAATACCTATTTTTCTATTTGCACAGAATTACGATCAACCTAAACTAATAATTGACAAAAGTTCCCAAATCAATCTTGTTTTTTCCCTATCCATTTTATGGGATCACCAATTGAAGAAGTAATGTTATACACAATTTGGGGATGACCCATAATACAATCTAATACAAGAATTTAACCTATACTTGAGCATAATAATTTTTAAAAGCGTTGAAAATGAAACACCATTCATGAATACGAAGAAAAAATAGTTTAATAGAAAAAAACCATATCCATAATCCCTTTAATTTTGTTATTTATTGGTGAAAATAAAGTGAAAATATATTTGAACAGCTAATATAGATCACTAGTTTGGGAATCCCAAAGTCAAGGATTACAGAAAAATATGATCAACATGTTTCCATTGATATATACCTTAGTGGTGGATAACCCGTAAAATTATAAAGATCTTTCATTGAATTAAATGATCGATGATCACATATGACATCACATTGACTCAAGTAACATCACCTTTTTTGAAAATCTTTCAATTATATTCTTCCTAAAGGGTTGTGGAAACCCATTGATTGATGGATCCAAAATATTAATGTTGATTTTAGATCCATTATACCAAAGTTTTAATTCCAATGTAGAGTTTCCAATATCTTGCGCATCTCCCTGACACTCCCATGGTACCCTCATGGAGGAGGAGTTCGACCATAGAAGCACCATCTCTCAAAAAACCCATCGTAATCATGAATCCCTATTGACCATAAAAATAACCATTGTTGGAGCTCCCAAATACCACTATAATTTCAGTAACTTTATTTATTTCAATAGCTTAACACTAATTTAATCAAAAAATATTAATAAATATGAATGATAATGGTTACTATTCTGAAAAATCTATCTCCCTATAATTTTCCATTATATCACACCATTTTATTTAAAATTCAAATGTTTAAATCATAGAAATTTAAAATGAAAAAATTAATTTATTTTATTTTTCATCAGATTAATTTTTTCATAAGCTGATTTTTTGGGATTTTTCTAAAAATAATTATTTTTTGGTGAATAGTGAAAAAATGTTTTTACAAATAACGTGACTTTTACGACAATAATATTATGTAAATATAAAATTGAAATTCATAAAAAAAAAATTCTATGAACAAATATTTATTTTATATGTTACTTTAAAAATCATAAAAAGTTTGTTTTAGATTATAAATCCACATTTCATATTTTAGAAAAAATGTAATATTTTCTCAGAAATTGTTTTTAATACATTATAATTTTTATACAAATTAAAGTTTATCACTTTTATAAAATTAATAAAATGAAATCAATCTAAATTTTTTAATATTTGGGTCCAAATTTCTATTACGTATGACATTAAATTTAGGAATAAATATTATGTTACCAGAGGAATAAACTATTTACCATAGTAAAAGTTTAAATGGTAAAAGTAATAATTCATACCGTAAAGAGCATAAAAAATATATATAGAATTAGTTATATTGGGTCTTGATAGAAATTATCTCTTCTATAATCCTTTTTTTATTTTTAAACCACTTGACTTGTTTAACATGATCTCTCTTTCTATTAATAAAAAATATTTATAGAAATCTTATTCTATGAACTTATAAAAGGGGCCTCTCAGCACCACTTCAATAAATCCCTAAAAACCGGGCTTCATCCTAAAATATTAATGTCTTCCCTTACCATATAATTTTATTTAACCCTATTTATCTTATCATCGAAAATAGTAAGCCAATTACATCCATTTCTAATGGATCTTCAAAGGAAGACTCAATGTGCTCAACATGAGTTGTCATTTTGACTTATATTTTTATTTGTTTTCTATTTTTATTTTTAAATTATAATTTTAAAATACCAATTTAACTAAAAAATTAGGGGTTATATAATTAATTTTATAATTAAATAAGAATAATACTTCATTTGTTTTTATTTTTTTAGATTATGTAAAAATAAAATTACCATTCATGAGTTATGAGGACTTATGCCTTCATGATGAAACATGTTTATTTTTAATTCAATCGCTTATAAAGATAATATAAAAGAGGAATTTTATATGAAATTATGATATTTATATCATGTTTATGGTTTTTAAATAATTATCCATATTTCAACTTTCTCTCATTCTATGGAAAATGAAATCGTTAATCTTGCGTACGTGTGGACTACCACCTCTATGTAATGATTGATTTCCAATTTTATTCTCATTAATGAATTAATTTTATGGGAAAGAATAAGGTATTAATAAATAAATATTATGTTTATAATTTAATTTAGGTTATTTTATAGAAAATTGTAGTGACTATTAACAATAGTATAAAAAAATTATCCTCATTAATTTAATCATTAAAATTATGTGCTCTAAGAGGATAAAATTTTAATAAATTTACACAATATTTTCTTATCCATTTATTATTATTCTAATTCCTTCCCATTGTGATATAAAAAAAATTTAAAACCAAATAATATCAATATACTTCGAGTATAATGATATTAGTAATAAACCAACTCATAATCACTTACTAATCATCATAGGCTCATCTTTGGGTCAATTAACCACCTAATTGAACAATACTATTAATTTATAATATAAATTACTATGAGAAATTATTTAATAGTATAATATGATATAAATATTTTTTTGTTCTGGTATGGTTCTGTCAACATTTAAATCATTATTTAATAAAACACCATTCATTTGTTAAGATCCACTAAAATACAGACATCAATGATTTCATCTTCATTGTTTGTAACTGAGAATAACATGGAATAAACTATAAAATTTATAAATATCACTAAATATCTAGTCTAGTCTATTTTTATCTTGTAATTCTTAAAATTTAAAGATGCATGAAATCCAACAACATTTTTATGAAACTTGTTTGAAGTGATAAGAATTACATACACCTAGTGTTAAAATAGGTAAAACTAACAAATATTTATATTAATATAATGAATGTAAATTAGGGGTATAAATGAATATAGTTATGTATAATTTTATTAGTAATGTATTTAGGAAATTAATTTTAATATTTAGGTTTCTTTGTACAAATGGAGAATGAATCGGTACCGAGTTTAGAGTTTTCATCCCAAATACATCTCTTTGAGACATGTTTGATATTATGCCCCTAATTTCATTAATGTGGTGCATATAAAAAACATTTTGAATATCATATAATTAATTATCTTTTTGTCTTGTTATATTAAGTTCAATTACTACACCAATCTTTCAATGTGGTTTGATAAAAAATTTACTAATGCATTAAGTGTTTTTTGTCTGAATCTTTTATTCTGTAGGATTTGGTTATGTTATGAACCACGTTTTCATTTTAATGGTGTACTTCGTACCCATGGATGTATCTTTATTATATATTTTTTATTTATGGGAAATAATATGAAAAATTAGTTTCTTTTCATAAAATGGATTTTTAATTAGTTGTTATCCCATTTTTAAGGATTTTTGGTATCCCAATTTTCATTCATTACATAATGAGCATCCTATTGGCATAAATTGATTGGTACATTCTAGAAATTCATTGTTATATATAGTATCTTATTTTTTCCTATTAAAGTAATTTTATGAAACATAATACTCAATTTTGATACATTTATTACTTTAAGGATTATGTTTCTTGATAGGATTATTGAGGACTTAAGTCTCCTTTATTTGAGTTATAATATTTCTTAATGAACATTTTTGATCCATTCTTGTGTTCCCTCAACATATTTCTTTTTGTTTATTTTTATTCTTATATATTGAAATATATATTTTGATACAAAATGATTTTTTTTACTCTTTTTGCATTATGATATTGTATCAATGGTATTATTCATGATATTAAAAATGGGGTTTCCTTTCATGTTAACTTGTTTTATCTTTCTCCGAAAATTTCTATAAATAAAATATTAGGTATTTTAAAGGCATTAATATTGAAGATTATTTTAAATAATTAGTTATTTTAAAATATTTTTCACATAACCTTTTGAAAAAGAGTATTTTTTTTGACCCGTAACATTGTCTTTTAAGCATTGTAAGAAATATTTTCTAAAAGATCTTTTATATTTTCACTTCAATTTACCTTTTTGTTTTAAAAAATAATCACCATAATAAGGATTATGATTCACTATTTATATATTTTTCTATTGGTGGAATGATATCATTGTACCAAAAAATTTAATTCTTGACCCCATATTTAGTGGTATAGTTCATGTATTCTTTTATAAGGATATTTTCCATCTATGTCAACATCCTTATAGGTTTCCTTTTTTACACTAGGGATATGTTATTTTTAAACCATCTTCCATATTCATACAGATAAATCATGATCATTTTGTTTCCATGTTAACTTATACAAATACAAATTTCTTTATAATTCATAAACATCACATTTTACCTAATTTAGACTGGATGATGTTTCACAAAGAAATAATATTATTCTATTGAGATGGGGGAAAAGTATTAGTGTTTTGTATGTTTTTATTCAAATATGGATGATAAATTGAAATCTTACAATATATTATTTGGCTATAAAACTTATCTCAATAGATGGGTTATGATCATTTTATCCCTTTTATTTATATGAGAAATAATATTAACATTTTTGATGATTATTGACCGTTAACACTTGTTTTTTATCAATTAATATTCACTATTTTTATTATATGGATAACCATGTTTTAATTGAATCAAAGGTTCCTTAAGTAATTTTCTAAAATGTCTTGTTTAATCTTATAGTGAACTAATTGGAGTTCATAAAGTGAACCTTGGGGACCATAATTACATATCCCCTAGTAGTAATGATAGCTCTCATGAGACATAACAAATTGGGTTTTGGTGTACACATTTCCCAATATTATTATACTGTAATGGAAAAAAGAATACAAAATGTTTTTATATCCAAAATTATTTGTTCCATCAATATATGAATAATTATTATTTATATGCATGTTTTATTTATCATCTTCGATATAGATTTATAGGAGTTTCAGTTCATTATGGAAATATTCATATTATTTTTTCCTACAATATTATTTAAACTATACTTATGTTTTTGAGACCATCAGTTATATTTTTCCCTTTTTGATTGTTTGAGCTCACCCATATAATAATTATACATTCCCTATGTTATGAAGAGAAGTATTACACATTTCATGTTTAAAATCATGTCACATGTGAATGATTTTTTTGGGAGATTTTGAAGACATGTTATGAATTATGTATTTTTGAAAATCATGAAAATGTTATATATTTTTGATACAATGAAAATGTGAGATAATATTTAGTATTTTATCCTAATTATATTAATCTCTATGCCTAAAATGATTATTTGGATTTAAGATATGCATTAATAATTATTTACTTTTTAATTAAGGATACTCATATTTAGTCTTTTAGAGCTTGTATCAATGTGAGTATATAAAGTATATGTTTATAGCAATAGATTAGGGAGTGTGTGTTTGAGGAATCATTAATAGTTTTTGATGAGTGTTTATATAACATTGAAGATTAGGATTCTTATTTGGGATATTTTAAAGGTATAAAATTTTAGGTTGGTCAGAATAAAAAAGATATAGATTACCCATTGGAATAATATATGATTTGAAATTATGTTAGTGGCACATTTTTTATTCGAGGATTAGGACACAAGAAAGTTAGTGAAACCCTTTGTGATGATTTTATATATAAATATCACATGAACTAAATAAATAATGTTTTATAGAGGTTTTTAATAAATATTACTACAATATTAATTAAAATATTATATGGAGGAAATAATATGAGTCTTTAAAAGGATTTATTGGTAGTTTTATGTAATGAAAAGATCAGTGTTTGTGTGGTTCTACAAGTCAAGCTAGGCCACTGAGAATCAATAATATTTTGATAAATTCTATAAAAAAATAATCACAAAATATAAATAATAATATATGAATAAAGAGAAAGGTTTAAAATTTTATGAAAAATAATTTTTACACTATTATATCAAAATAAAAAAATGAGAAAAACTCTAGGCGATTATTGTGCATAGAAGAGGAATAATATCATCTTTTAGAGTAAATTAGGGGGATCATAATGTTAGTAGTTATTATATTTATAAGAATTAGTTTATTTTTTTTGGTTTGGTGAGATTATAACTAGTTGGTTCCAATATTTAATGGGATCAAGGTCATTCCATTTATTGTGTTCCTTTATATAATAAGAAGTGGAATATGTGTCTGGGATAATGATAATGACACCTTAGGGATTTAGTCATCCTTAAATGAAGAAAAATTCATTGAAAATTGTATTCTTTCCTTGTTATTTTTTATAGTTATGAGAATATGGAGATATAATTTCGAAATAACAACAAGTGTATGAACTGATTTGAATAATTTTACACAGATATTCACCCATATTCTCAGTGTGTATCACCACATGTGTGCTCCATCAATGGGTATTAGATCTAGTTCTACTCTCTTGTTTCTCTCTATCAACTTTTATGGATCAATGTAATTCTATCAACAAAAAAATATGCATTCCAACCTTTATTGGAAATGATTTTCATTATTGGATGGAAAGAAAAATACCATGCATTAATTATCTAGGGATTTAGTTTCTTGTTTATATTTTATATGAATTCACTTTTATCGATGCGATCTTATTATGTACCCTAATATATAAAATAATCAATGAAAATGATGGGATGGTCAACTGTATCAAAAATGGATTTTAAAAAGGTTATGGTATTTAGGATATACATTTCTAACTAAAATAAGTTTAATATATTTTATGGTAGAAAAAGGTTATATAGTAAATGTAGTATATCAGTATGCAATAGTTTGAAGAAGTTTTAATGCATGAGGATGAAGATATTGATAATTTTATTTCTAGGGTAAATTTTAAATAAAAACATAAGCCTTGGAATATTGATATCTTGATTAATTATCCATCGATGTAATTTTTTTTACAGCACTTAATGATATAATGATTTAAGGAAAAAATGACTATGTAGATAATGTATAATAAATTTAAGGATATGTAGAAGCCACTTTTCTCATATCATGAAATTTTAGAAGAGGTTGATGGGTATGTATAATGGTAAAATAACATTCATTTACTTTAATTGTAATTTTTTTTTCCATTTTACAACTAATTTTCCAATAAATTATTGAAGAGATAATGAGAATGAAAATTATTATTAGTCTCCACAACTTTAGATCAATCATATTCTTATTAAAAAGGAATAAAGAAGATTTCACCCAGTTCCTTTAGATGGAAGTTTCTATCAATGGAATAAGGTGTGTATAACAATGAATAATGTGGTGATACAGATGTTCATAGAGGAATCTATCTAAGAGTGATCATGGAATAAGAGGAAGAAGTGTAAAATCTATTAGAAGATGAATTTAAATATATTATTTGGCTGGCATTAGAGGAAAAAGATACTATCAAATAATATAGAATGAAAATATAGATCAATATGTGTTTCAAAAAAATTAGAAGCATGGGAGAAGACAAGACTTGGCTAATAAGCAGATTAGATAAACAAAGTCAACCTAAGGATGAAAAATAAAAACATTTCAAAGAAATTGAGATGTTAAAGCTTGATATTATTAAATATGAAAAACATCATTGAAAAAATAACTTGCACCACTATCATAGAGGTTATGAAAATAAAAAATGTTAGAAGATAGAATTATGAGTTGAGAAGAATGATGATAAATATAAATTACACATGAACAAGTATACAAGAGAAGAAAGAGAATGTTACAAGATTGATTAAAAAGTAGCTGCTCTAATCTATATGTAATATGTGATAATCGGAAATTTATAGAATATTTACTTCAAAGTAGAAATACTTCCAATAAAAACACATTCAACCAACTAAAACCCAGGATAACAATGATTCCTCAAGGGGAATTCAAAATATAATCAAATATATAATGAAAAAATCTAAAAAATGGTTATATATCATTAGTTAATGTTCAAGGATGTATATTAAAAATGGGATTTGAGAGATCTAATCACATGGAGGAGAAAAATAGAACAATACAAAAAGGCCATCAAAAATATAATTCTTATCAAGATAAAACATTTTAGTGATAATTTAAATGTTATAATGGGTTTGATTACAATGAATAAAACTGTATGAATAATATTTATTTAAATGTACATAGAATATATTATGAATCAAGGAAGAGACAACAAAAATAGATGATAACCAAGAATGATATCAATATCATGAGAAGAAAGTGGACATGAGAAATAGATTTTAAATATTGCAAGAAGTATATGGATGATGTGGTCAATGATATCGGACAAAAAATTTGTGTATTTATTTTCTACTAGCTCAGTAGAATATTTATCATAGTTTTGGTAACTGAAAAAATCAAATTTAGTTTGGAAAACATGAAAATATGGTTGATGTTTCCTTGAAATTATATAAATCATCAAACGCATGGATTGTGACTATTGTGTGTCTATCTCATATAAAGGTTATCTAAAAAATATTAATAATATTGAAAAATATGAATAAACAGGTATGAAATTTTGTAATGATAACTCTTTGAATATCAATGGTGTTGGAGAAATTGACATTATGAAAAATCAAACCAGTACAGATAGTGTTTTAAATTTTGAAATAAAAAGACAGAACATATTGGTTGTATCATAAGTGTGTAATGATGGAAATGAAGTTATTTTCCCACAAATGGATGAATAGTAAAAATAATGAAAAATGTACATATTTTTAGAAGGGTTTTGATAACCCTAAGAGATTTATTTCAATTTAGAGAGGAAAATACGGGATGTTACTTAAGTAAAAATGCAAAAAATGAGTTATAGAATAAAAATATTGGGCACCATGGAAAAAATATTATAAGTATATAAAATATGAAAATGTAGTGTGTAATTTTACCTTACTAAAGAAATACACCATTATTGATCATAATATATTCACTATGAGAAAAATGGGGAAAACACCTTGGAGAGTTGAAATTAAAACATCAATGCCACTTGAACTTATTCACTATGATGTGTGTGTTCCTGTTATTATGAATTCAAAAAATTGAGAAAAGGTATTTCATCACATTCCAAGGTGATTTTACTAGGGTGACATGAATTAGGTCCAAGACTCATAAATCATATTCCTTATAAAGATTCAAGAGTTTTAAATACTTACTGGGAATCAAACATGATTATACTTTAAAATATTGAGATCCAATAATGGGAGTGAATATGAAAACATATAGTACATTTCATATCTACAAAACATGTATTAAAAAAATCTACATACACACCTCATTAAAATATCACATCAAAAGGAAGAGCATGAGTTATTTTTATATGGCTAGAACAATACAAGAAGAACATGACACCTCATGGTATTACTAGTCATAGTATATCACAACAACTGATATAATTCACAATAAATTAATATTAAGTCCAAATTTAGTCCTGACCCCCAATGAGTTGTGGTACAAAATGAGGCCAAATTTTAAACATTTTAAGGTGTTTAGAAGTGCTTACATGAATAATAAAAATGACATTAGTGGTAGAAAGTTTATTGATAAGTATGAAGAGGGAATCATTCTTTTTACACATATAATTGAAAATATTACGGGTGTTAAAATAAGAAATATGAAAGAAATATTGATAGTGATGATGTTTTGGTTTTTGAAAAAGAATAAAAAACAAAGAATACTATTATTATTGATGATGAGGATATTATTTTCATTTCAGAACATTTAGAGAAAGTATAGAAAACACATAGATTCCTTATGAAGACGAAGATTCTATATTTTATAGTGATGAATATATAAAATTAAAGACTAAAGAGAAACAATGTAAGGTTTATAAAAAATTTCAATGAAGAGAACATTATTTGGGATATGGATCAAGGAATTTATAAAATAAGAAAGACCATTTCAATAATAAATACTAACCATTTGTCAGTGGTGGAACATCAAATACATAAGATAGATTTTGAACACAAAGAGTGGATTCCTTAAAGGAATGACGAACTAGATGAGTTTGAAAATAATGGATCATGAGATCTATTTCAAAATACCATTGAAAATAATGGGATTAAATAAAAAGGTGTCCCATAAACAAGGATGATGAGAATGGATAATTGGATAGAAAAAATCAGGGAATTTATGTAAGGGATGACATAAAAATAAGGGGTGTAATTCGATGAAAACTTTATCATTATGGACATACATTAGAACATCAAAATATTCCTTGGAATATTTTGATGTTTAATGTTTAAAATATTTTAGATAGTTGTTAAATTATCTTTTCTAAATAGTGTTATCAGTGAAGAAGTGTGCATGGAATGACCTGTTGTCTTGGTGATATATTTTGATTCCATTAATGTATGTAAGAGAATGAAAGTTTTCTATTATCTGAATTAGGATCCATGGGACTGGAATTTTATTTTTGATGATAATATATAATGAATTAAATCTCTAACTAGAAATGTGAGTAAGAATATGTATGTGAAAAAAACTAACATTAGTTAATGAAAATCCAATCAAAAATGGTTTTTACATTCATAACAACCTTTTACAGATGTTTATTTCATACCATGAATTTCATTTCCATCCTTATAAAGATTATTATAGAATTTATCACATCCCATATCTTTTTTAAGGCTTCGTGAATGGTTTTTAATTTATCCTTCACATGACTCATCACAGATATAGCTTTTTTATGTGATCCATTTATCAATAAAAGATCTGAAATTTCAAGATCTCATGGATGAAAAAACAACTAAATTTTTCTTATTTTCTTTATCAATGTAGCTCTTAAATTAGTTTTTATATTAAATTATGGTTTTAATTATTGATATGGATGAGCACAAATAATGATGACCAGATGGGGATTTAGAAAAATTAATCATCAAAGTGACAAAACATCATCATATTTTTTGACAAGATCCATGATAATAGTTTTAGGATATAATGTGAATTAATTATGCACAAAATTAACATGAATTAATACCTCATTCAAATCGAATTTGCATTCAGTTATAGCTCATAATTCATGACTGTTTCCCTAAGGATCTAAGAATGAACCCCTATATATCATCCATGCTCTTTTTAAGTGTCCTAAATATGATGACCATCGTATTCTTTGTTCAAGAATGAATCTCAGACAAATTATTCAACATCATAATGATCCCCATGATCTCATTCCTTCGATCTGTGAGGGATATCAGAGATCAAATTATTGGACACACCCATTCCATTTATGGGATGTTAAAGAATAAACAATCTCTCAATTATGAATGGATGAATAATAGTTTTAATGATATCATCTTCTACTTATATAGTGGGATTAAAAGTAACCAAAAAGGGTTCCCCTCCACCGGTTTATCCAACTCCCACAAAATAACCAAAAAATATCTAATTATATAGAATGAAATACATCATAATGTCATTTCTATTATTATCCATTAATTTTATTATATAATAAATATTTTATGTGATAAAATTGTGTCATTATATTGGGTCATAATTCCCACAATATTAAAAAAATCCTAGAATAAATAAAAAATATTCGTTTGTATAACAACTTTACATGTATTTATTATATAATTTTAATAAATAAATTTAACCAAATTATTCGATATTTATATAATGGTGAATTTATGTTTTTCTGCGGTCGAATATTACATGGAAAAATCTTGGACCCAATGGTGGGTCCCACCTTCTCCTATATTTATATTCACCAGAATTAGTCAGAATGTAGAATATTTTATTTCCCCCTATATTTCCTTATCTTTATAGCAGTGAGTACTATTCATGGACTCGGATTAGAGTGTAGAAAACCATCAAGGCCCTTAAAGAATAATGTGGTGGGTTTGGGAAGAACATATATAACATTTTGTGCATGGTAGGTGAAACCATGTGGGTTGGCCTTTTGTTTAACCTTTTCATGGGAAGTGGCTACCAAATGGTTGGCATCCAGTTTGGTAAATATTGCGGCCAAATCATGAAAATTTCCCAAAATATAAAATCCTTGAAAACCCTAAACTACCCATCTTTGGGGTTTTACCCAAAACACCCTATTCCTCCTCAACTTAGTTTTTTCGTCCCTATGAGGCCTATCCCCTCTTCCTCCAGCCTCTGACCTTCTTCTTAGGTGAGTCCAGGTGGATTTCTTCACGGGTTGGGCTAGATCTTCATGTCATCCTCATGCTTTCCTCTCCTTCATCATTGTGGTTTTATTTATTCTTGTGTTTCTCTCCTATCATGGCCCTTTGGACCTAGGTTTTGTGTTTCCTTTGATTTTTATTAGGGTTTTTTTTTTTGCGTTTAGGGTTCCTCTTCATAGATCTTGTCTCTCACAACCCTTGAGATATGGTTTTGGGTGTGCGTTGTTGATGTGCCATTGATTCGAGGTAGGTTTCCCTTTTAACTTTCTTTTTGAATTAACGATTTGTTGGTTTCTTATTTTTCAAACATTCTTCGATTATTAATTAGTTACATTTGATCCTTAAAGTATTTTTTTGTAATGTGGAGATTTATTCCATATTTTTTGCTAAATAGAATACTTTTTCTATGAATTTCAAATTATGTGTTCGTTGAAATACTTGGTTAGACTTTTTGAGTGTGTTGTCATATTTATAGCATGGTATGGAAATATAAATGAATTTATGGAGGACTAAATGATGATTTTGGGTTATTTCAGTTATATCTCAATGATATTAGGATTTAAAATAAAAGTGTATTGGTTTCTTAAATTTGGTTCGACATGTATTTTTGATTTGTGGTCTATTTTTTCATTTTAATGAAAATGGTTTGACTTGAAAATATGTCATTTTTTCTAAAAATATTATTTAAACAAATCATAATGAAATTTTAATTGGTATATTTACACCACTTTTTAAATGTCTATTTGGTTCTTTGATAAATCTTGGTTTTCTGAAAAAATACTTAAACGCACATTTTTTAAATTTGTTTTGGAAAATGGTGAATGTGTTTATAATGAAAACATCCATTAGATGATTATCATGAATTGTTCATATTTGATGGATCAGATGTCTTCTATATGGAATCCTTATGATCCATTATAGAAATAGGGCATCCTCTTTATGGACACGTCGGGTTCTATTTGTTCTATTGAATGAGTGCGATCCTTAGGGTGGCTCAGGGTGAGGCATTTTGTTGAATTATAATCGTATATGCATGTGATTGGATGATCTATTGGCATCAGTTGTATAACTCCCTTTATATACATGATACATGTGATGCTGACATAGTGAGATAATTTTCTAAGATTTATTTCTTCAACAGGTAGGTTATGAACTTGTTGGTGTCCCATAACAGGTGGATATTTTAGGTTTTTTTATATGGGACTTTACCCTTGGTCTCTCCTAAGTTATGGTGGCTGGGAGTGTTAGGTAATTTTTGATTTCATCATGTGAGGAAAGATTCCAAGGATGAGTGTCACATATTATCATGTTCTGGATTATTCTTGATCACCTAGGTTCACCCGTGTCTATTGAAAAATTGTTACTTGTTGTGATGAATGAGATACATGGTTATACTTTCATGTTTATTTCAATTTACATCATTATGTAATGATTATAGTTTCCTCCTTGTGTGGTTTCCTCTTAGAAAGTGATGATTTTTATTCTAAAGGTTTTATGAAAAAAATTAAAGCAAAGGTATTTTATACTCTCTTATACCATTTGTAAACGAATGCATCTATTTCCCTATAATAGGTTAATGTGTCACTATTAGTAATGAAAATGGATTAGAAATGAATTATGGAAATGGATCGTAGTTTGTTTTCAAGTAAAATGTGTAGAAAAACTAACTCTTATATATATTATAGTTAAAATTTGATGTTGATGCTTATTTTATTTTAAAAGAAGTGCATTGGGAATAGATTATCGGGATGGACTTATGATTTTTAATACTCACGCCTATATTTTCATCTCATTTTTTTTGTCTTTGTTGCACATTTTTGCTTGATTTCAATTATCTTAGGTTATGGTTGATCCTTGTTTCAGAGAGTGGCCTATGGGTCACATGGTAATCATAAAGTTGTCTTGTCTGGTTGGTATTAAGGTATAGTTATTGTGCATTTAATCCATATGTAATAGATGTTCAATTTGGTAATGTTCATGAATTATTATATTTGGTTTCATTCGTTTGTTCCGTTTATTTATTTATTAATTAGGATAAATCATTCCCTTAGCATACTCTACTGTAACTAGACACCAGTTTCTTGCCCATGGGGATTGGGAACGCCCTTCGGTCCATGCCAGTGATTGACTCGGCTGACTAGTTCAGGGTTTACCCTGGTTGGTTCGTGACAGAATTTTATCATAGAAGGTCATCTCTTTAGAGAAAATTGCTTTTAAGAGCATCCTTTTTACATGGGGATGTAAAGGTAGATGGTGTATCATTTGTAGGACTTGAGAGGATGGTTTGGGAAGAATATCATGAACTATTTCTTGTTCTGATCCTTGGGTTTCAATATGAAGTATAGTTTTGTTAGTTTATAGGGTCTTTGGGGACTATTAGGTGATTATGATATGAAAAGGGGAGTTGGCATAAATATTTACATGAGCTCGCAGGGCCAAGAAAACCATGTGGATCTAATATCATTGTCCTATAATGATATACGTGTTGGTGGTGTGGTCTGTATATGACCTCTAACCATATAACAGTGTCACCCATCAATGCTAGTTCCCCATATTTTTATTTTTCGGTCTCCTATTACTGTTGAAAATATTTTGGAATAACCCTTTTTATAGAATTATGAGAACATGGTTCTAGTGGTTATGGTGGGATTCCAGAATATTAGAAAATGGATTTTATAAATTAATATTGTGCAAGATTTTTGAAAAATTAGTTTTTATAAAATTATTACTTGTGGATGAAATTAAAATGATCTAACGATATTGAAATTTTATATAAAAAATCAGTGTTTATGAGGAAGGGTTTTATGAAAGAGAATGTTTGTATTGAAATTTGTTTAATATGAAAATGACTGGGGTTTTAATAATATGTTTTTTGGATGCAATTAGATTTGATGGGCTGCTAGAAACGGTTTTGAATGAAAAAAATTGAATTTTTGGAGGACAATTCATGGGATTTTATTTTTGAGCATGGAGGAGTGTATTAAAACATAGAATCTGAAAACAGGTTTTGACAAGGTGGTTAGAAATAAATTTGATGTTTAATGAATTTTGAATTGTGATGAAGGATTGTCTTTGGAAAATAAGTTTTTTTTGTTTTAGACTTGGTTTTCTCATGAATTATCACATGCATGGTAGTATTTGGGTATGTATATGGATGCCTAATATGTAATGGTGGATGGGTTCCTTGGGTCGCATAGAAATGTTCATGTGAGTGAGACTCTAAGGAATACCAATGGAGGGTGTTCAATCCACAGTTTTTTTAAATAAAAAATATTTTCAAAAGTAATATTTTGGTATTAATATTGTCTTTTTTTTATTTGATAAATGATTGAAACCTATTAGATGTATTTATTCATGATTTTTGTTATTGATTTGGCCTTTATTTAGTTATTATATTTTATTTTATCCAATGATTGATTCTGTAGATATTTTATGGGTGATTGTGATGTGGAAATGGGTGATTCCCTGTTAGCAGAATTTCTATTTGATCTACCTAAGAAATTTGTTCATGTGTTTTGGAAGCTAAATCCACCTCTCATTTATGGTCCAATTAATCATCTCAAAGAAAAATATTAGATGAAAAAATGGTTGGAAATTTATCTTATTATGTTTCCTGAGTTATTGAAGGTCATTTTTTAAACATTCATGGTTTAAGGTTCACTATGGACGTGGTGGAAGTCTGTACCTCAGAACAGGCCTTGTAAATATCTTACTTGTGATTTCTTCAAGGCTTCGTCCATCCATCAAAAAATTTCTGATAACGAAAGGGTGATAAAGGGGATAAATATGTGTCATTTTTAGCAAGGTGATGGATCTGTGTTGGATAATTTTTTGTGGTCCTAGTTTCTTACCTTCCAGTGTATATTGTGGATGATCCCATGAATGATCATCGTTTGGATTTTGGGCTTCGTCCCGATCATTAGAGGAAGGATTAAGAGTTAAATATAAAATATTATACATATGTGTCTGGGAAACCTTTTCTTGTTGATGTTATGATGGTGGGAGTACATAATGTAGTCCTAGCTCCTTCAATCATCATGTACTAGTCATGAGATCCTAATGTGTTACCAATATGTCAAGTTGGGTCAAAATAATCCATAGTTCCCTTATAATACAGAACCCTTCCATGCTCGTGGATAATTAGATCACTTCTAGTGGTTTTGTCAGGGCATTACTAGGGAGTGGCATGGATCCAATTCTCAGAAGTGATGTGTTTTTGAGAACATGGCCAATGTTTCCTTATTATAAGTGTATTTCAGTGTAAGGGTTATTTGTTTGTGGTGGGTGTTCCAGTGGGGTTTTATTTTGTTCAAAATGTAAGAGAATTTGGTGTGTCTAATTTGAAATCTTATTTCCAATTGTAATGTTATTTTAATTTCCGTAAAATATGATTTTTTATTTAATATAATTAGATTATGTGTGTTCCTTTTTGGGGTTGTCCATTCCTGACTGCGATGAAGTAGATGATTAAGACATTAGATCTCTAGCCATATAAAATAGAGTGATGTTGGAACGTGGTTGGGAAACCGCCGAGGATGAGAGGATTGGAATCTTAGTTCTTTCCCCTCCTTTCGGGAGTGTGTGGTTTGAATAAATTTGTTTCATTCTTCTTAGTTTCAGTTTGTAGGCTGATGAGGATTTTATTGGTTGGCCTGTATGGGAAAGGTCCAATGTTGGCTCATGTTGAATCCTCATTTGGTCAGTGTTAGTTAGTTATTAATGGTGGGGAGGGCCTCTGCAGATCTCATTAGGTTTTATCTTAAGAATTTGTTGGGTGCTAGTTGTTTTCTAATGGTGGGGTGTGCATTCTAACCACCATTGAGGTTGTTGGGGTTTTAGTTTTCTCTTTGGCTTGGGTGAGAATTGGAATTAATGGGAGGAATCACAATTGTCATGATATTAGTAGGGTTGTTGATACTATTTCTTGATTATTATCATTGATTTATATAAAGTTATTTTTGGTTGTTGTTCAATTATAGGAAAGAGGTATATGTTCTGTTGGAAGTGGATGAAATGTACTTTGTTTTAGAGGTGGGATCATATTGTTGTATAATCCTTAGTCTTTGATCAATTAAATGGATTTTTTTTTGTGAATTTTAGGGGAGGAAAGTGTTAACGGTGGGGAGAATTGTCATAATTTATTTTTCATTTCCTATATTATGTTTTGGATCATTAGTAATCTTTGTCTTTCTCTCATGTTCTGGGTGTGATGTGGGTTAAATTTGGAAGGGTTTCATTTTCTAGTTTTTACCCCAATGTTGGTCCTCAGTTTGATTGGGTGTTTTTTGAGAAAATCTGAGATATTTGGCTTGGAAGTGGAATTTTCATGGATGGCGCACAATTTGGTAAATTGGGAGGAAAATACCAAGTAACCTTGTAGTAGGAGTTTTCCTCAGAAAGAATCTACTATATTGGTGGTGCAAAGTTTGGTAAACCGTGTGGCCGAATCGATGTACTCGTGTGATAGGTGGTTGGTTTTGGCAGAACCAACCGAATGGTAAAAACCTGTTAAGTGAAACCATGTGATAATTATTTTCATGAGAAATGGCTACTTCACATTTGGTGCCAGGTTTGGTAATCCAATATGCCAAACAGTGTGAGTTTCACAGAACATAAAATCATTTTAAACCCTAAAATACACCTTTTGGGATTTTAACCCAAAATGACATATTCCTACCTCACTAGATTAATCCTACCCTTAGAGGGCTATCCCTCTTCCTCGTGCCTCCCATCACTCTCTAGGTTTATTCCATGTATATTTCTTCATGGGTTGGGCTTGATCTCTAATGTAAAACCACTCCTATCTTCTCATTCTTCCTTGTTCTTTTATTTATTCTTGACTTTCTATTCTCCCATAGTTATGTTGACCAAGGTTCTATATTTACCATGATTTATGTGGTAGTTTTTGTGTGTATGGGTCTTATCTTCATTGATGTTGGCTCTTGGAACCCTTGCGGTGTTGTTTCAGGCGTGCGCTGTTGATGCACCATGGATTCAAGGCAGGTTCCCCTTTTTTATGTTCCCTCTTAATTTATGATTCATTGGTTTCTTGTTTTTAAAAGATTTTATGATTATTAATTAGTGATATTTAATCCTTTAAATATTTATTTGGTGTGAAATTTCAATATTTATTCCATGTTGGATGATAAATTGATTTTCGTTTGCATATAATTTCACACAACGTGTTCGATGAAATTTTTGGTTGGACTTTATGAGTGATTTGTAATATTTATAGCATAGTTTGGAAATGTAACTGAATTTTTGGTGTTTGAAATAATTATATGGGGTTTCTTGGTTTGGTTCCCAATAATATATTGATTTAAAAATAACATGTATTGGTTTTTCATATGTAGTTGAACATGTGTTTTCGATTAGTGTCCCATTGATTATTTTAATGATAAAGGATTGACATGAAATTGAGTCATGTTTGATAAAAGGGGAATTTTATTATATTATTTTGAAATTGTAAATGGTGTGTTTAGACATATTTTGATAACGTTAATTGGTTCTTTGATAAATCTCGGTTTAGTGAAAGAATGGTTAAATGCCCATTTTTCAATTTTACGAATATGGTGAAAGTGATTACTATGAAAACATCTATTTCATGATTCTCATGAAATGGTAATACTTAAGGAATATGATGTTATCTCTGTGGAATCATTATGATCAATTTTTGTAATTGGGTATCCTTGATATGGACTCCTCGATTTCTATTTATTCTATGGCCTAAGAGAGATCCTTAGGCCAGCTCAAGGTGAGGAAGGTTGTTGAATTATTATTGTATATGAATGTTATTTGATGATTGTGTGGAATCAGTTAGATCTCCCACTTTATAAACATGAGCTATAGGAACTTGTGAAATTGAAATATTTTTTTAGAATTAAATTTTCTCCATTTATTTTATGCCTTAGATGTGGCACATAGTTGGAGGATATATTGGCTTCATTATTATGGGATTTTATGCTCAGTCTGTCCTGAGTTTGGGTGGATGGGAGCGTTAGGGAGTGTTTGATTTCAGTCTGTGAGGATTGATTTTGGGGATGAGTCTCACGTATTAGTATGTTTTGGATTATTCATGATATACTAGGTTCACCAATATAAATTAACGCATAGACTCCCATAGTGATGAATGAGATACTTGGATACACTTGGGTGTTTATTTCTATTTCCATCATTATGTAACGATTATAGTGTTCTCATGTGTGGTTTTTTTCTTGGAAAGTGATGAATTTTCATCTAAATGTTTTAGGAATTTTTTTAAAGAAATTGTGTTTCATACTCTCTTTGTCCATTTGAAAATGAAAGCATAACATTCCCCTTAAAATGACAACGTCTCACTATTATCAATGACATGGTTTTGAAATGATGTATGGAAATGGATCATAGCTTGTTTTTAAGAATAATGTGTAGAAAATATTACATATATTTTTATATATTGTATTTCATAATTAATGTTTATGTTTCTTTTATTTTAAATGAATTTCATTAGGAATAGATTATCGGTAAATCATACTATGTTTTAATTCTCACACATATATTTTCTTCTTGTTTTTAGCCTTTGGCGAAAGTTTTAGCTTGAGTTCGAATGACTTCGGTGACAAGTGATCCTTGTGTAAAAGAGTGGCCTATGAGGTATCATAGAGATCCTATAGTCATCTTTTTTAGGTGGTTTTAATTAATAGTTTATATAGCTTTCAACTTTATGTTTAATATGACTAGTTTGGTATTGTTTATGAATTGGTTTGCTCAGTTTCTTTCCACAATTAAGTTTATTTATTTATTAATAGAGTGAGATAATTCTTCTAGTGTACGTTTTTGATTCTCGACATGAGTTTCAAGCCCATGGGATCAAGAATTCCCTTCAATCCATCCCTTGGATCGACTTAGGTGACTAGTTTAGGGTTTACCTAGGTTGGTTCGTGACATTGACTGTGCTAAATTTAATCCAATATTCCATTTGACTATACAACCATCTAAGATAATGTACCCCTAGTATTCTACCATTTATATTCTGTCTTTAATTTTATTTTATTTCATCCAATAACTAGTCAATGGAATTAAATACATACACCCTCATGTAAACTTTTTCATCATTAATCCTAGACCACTCTAAGAATTGATTATAGAAAAATTCATTGATTTCATGATTTTGTGCTAAATATAATGATCTAGGATATATTTATTATTATTATTCAATGGATAATTGGACATGTTGAGATATTTATTCGAGAGCCTCATGCGTGTTAAAAAACAACATATAATTACATGCGGGTGTGAAAGAGGGAAATAAAAAGAAATAAAAACATTCATATAATTTACTGAGAATCCGTCCAAACTCACCTATGTGGATGTATTACTAAGTATCAGCAGATTGAATATAGAATGATGTTTCCAAACATTACAATACTTTATTTTCTAATAATTTTTAATAACCTATTCAATCTCATTTCAATGAAGTATATATGGACCTTTGAACAACTAAATTATTATGGATCAAGAAACATTATTTTTTTCGTTACTCAACTTCTCCCTCTCTCTATTTTTGGTTTCCATTTCTATAATGTGTTTTATTACACTTTTTATTCCTAATCACTTTCTTTTATGCTTAAACATGATTTTTCTGGACACACTTTCTAAAAAATATTTATTTGTATAACCATGACAACTATGGAAAAGGAAAAGTGTGACCTATTTATTATTTTTCTTCCTATATATAATTGTGGAAGAGGCTTTGAGTGTGGAGAAATATTATGTTGTTGTCTGAAAAACTAGATCTAGTTTATAGATCTGATTTTTGTAATAATAATATTCTTAGAAATTGGTGATTTCAAAATGTAGGGGATTAATTCTTGTCTTAAGATTGAACTCCTTGTTTTATTACACCATTTGATCTATTGGTTTGGTTTTTTTATTTTCAAAAATAAAAATTAAATTTATATTTAAATATATAACATATATTAATTTGATACTTAGTATTAACAAGTGTTTAAGTATTGTGCTTTATTAAGTAATATATTTTCAATATTTAAATTGATATCAAATTTTTTTTTAACTGATACCTAATCCTACTATTACAAATTATATGAAATATCAACTTATAAAATTTTATTTTTTTGTATATATTATAGTGTACATTAATTTCTTAGATAATTATTCAATATAAGTTTTCATCAAAGAGTTTATATTCAATTTTTTTTACCATATTGGTATGTTTAAAGTCATTGTTTCCCAAATAATCCAAAACATACCTTAAATCGCATTTAATGTATAAAAATTATTTTTAAATCATTGAAAATAATTAAAATATTATGATAAGACAATGTTAGGTAAAATTTTTAGGGAAATAATGAAATTTTACATTAATGTTCACCTTTCATTTTTTAATATTTATTTTATAACCCATAGAGATAAAAAATTTCATTCCATGATTAAGGATAAAAGGTTTATTGAGTGGGGTTAAACAGTGAGATACAGTTCAAAATTCCACAGAAACTTCTTTAAATTTTATTTTTTGGATTTATTAGGCCTTACCCTCCTTTTTTAATTATGATGAAATTTGACCCCATTTAACATGAGTTAAACACATATTATATATGAATATTTTAGGTATTTACATGTTTTCCAAGCACTTCACCTATGAAATGGAACATCATCTCATCTATTAATCACACCACAAGGGCCATTTAGCTTGAGAAATCTCTACACAAAAACCTTACCAATCTTCGTCTCATTTTCCTATAGGTTCTATTCCCACGAATAAACTATCCCAGATGACTAAAAGTGCAATTCAAAGGATGTTTTCCAAAGAAGAGGTATAACACTTAAACCAGGTGTTTTCATTTTTTATCTCCTCTTCCACCGCCATAAAATCATCTATAACCATACTGATATAAAAAAATAAATATGTCACATATACTAAAATTTCATTATTTTGATGGAGCATCCATTTTTTGTCTAATTTTTCATCCTATAAGAAATGATAACATCGCTCATGTGTGTATTTTAAAAATACCACCTTGATGAATTGATGTATTTCATTTTTCATCATCCATTACAAGGATGGTTATTATGAATGATTTATTCAATATATATATATATATGATAATAATTATGTAATTATTATTTTTTAAATATAACATTTTACTTACCTTCTTACTCCATTAAAAAATTACAATGTCATTCTAGGGTATATGTGGAATACCAGCTCCATAAAGCAATGTGAACATTGTTTCATGTCTTTCATTAATGGATGGTTATAACACTATATTTATTGTATAAAAATTATAAAAATTTCATGACTAATTTAATGTGGATAATGTAATAATTACCCCTTAGACCCTGATTATCCTACAAAAGCTATGTTGAAAATATGAACCAAACCTTCTGAAAACATCTGACGTAGACTATAATGATTTATTAACTAAGTTAGACATATTAATAAACAAAAAAATAATGAATAATTACAATAGAATAACCATGAAAAATATTATTTATAAATTATAAAAAATATAAATTTTTTTATTATTGTGTCACATAATGTAAAAGACATTTTATTACACAAGATAAGCTATTTTTTATTAAAATATTTTCCATATTTTTATTTCAAAATATTTATCCTCTATATCCATGTTTTTTGGGATGATTTTATAAATTATCATACTAATCTCTAAGGGATGGTTAATTTAATTTCAAACTATATTTTACTTTCATTAAAAATTTTTAAGAGGAATCTTATTTTCAATGTCTGAACAAGGTATTTTGGAATTTTTACCAAAACTATTAATTGAAGCATTTTCCTAGCATTTTTCAAATGATTTTTTTCTGACCATTATAACTATTAATTGTATTTATTATTCATTGAAATTTTGTACGGTTATTTTCATGGAATTATATTTTCTATATATTTTTTAATTATTTATTTAAAATGTAATCCAAAGAAAAATATACTTTTTTATTTCATAGAATGTCTCAAATATTATTTTAATGGGATTATAATATATTAAAACATCTTTTTATTATTCTTATTCTTTACTTGAGATAAAAAATAATAATATAATACACCTTATTTCTCTTTATGGTTTGGTCATGTTGTTCTTCTTATTATCCCAAGAAAATATTAACATTTCATTAGCATGTTTTTTAAAACAAATGTTTATGTTTATTATGTGTTAACTTTTTATTCAGTTATTTCAAATGAAAAATGCATTGGAATTAGTACGTGATAGTAGGGGTTTGGTATAGACCATAGATGCATCACCTAGCCTCATGAGATACACTTGCATTGGTATTTGTAATATTTTATACCTATTTATTTATGATGTCTTGGAATTATGCCATTGATGGTTAGATTATGATGTCTCATATTATGTGTTCCATCATCCTAAATTCTTTTTTTGTTATCCGAGGGATTATTTAAATTATTCATTTATATATTTTAATGTTCATAATATATATTGGTTTTTATAAAAATAATTATATTTAATACAGTTAGAAAATGGGCTTATGATTTAAAGTAATGTTTATGATCATCTATAGGGTAAAAAATTCTTTTCAAGGAAATGTTTTCATGTTTTTCAAAAAGTCCATCATGAATGATGATTGTTTTAATCAAAATTTTGTGTGAAATGTTTTATGAATAACATTGGAAAATTTAAGCAATTAAAGACTTAGTAGGTGTTAATTATGAGTATAAATTTCATCACTTTTAAAATAAGAAATTTTAATTTGTTTTAATGTTTTTCATTAGATTATAAGACTTATTTCATTTTTATATCAATTACTGAGTTTTTTTTCTCATCCCAGTATTTTAAATTTTGTTTACTGAACTTATGGGTGTGTAGGAACTATATCACAAAATATCAATTCATTATGGGGATCTATTTTTATATTAGTGAACATGTGTTTAATGAAAGATGAGTTTAAATTTATAATTCCTTTTTTGTGGAATAAAATGGACACTAATTGAAAGTGTTTGATTTTTATTATAAGTGTTTTATATGTAAAATATGTTTCTAATTTTCTAAATATCTAATCAATAAATATAAAAAAAATTTGAATGTTAAACCCTTGTTATAAATCTTATAATTATGGTTTATTTAAATTACATGGAATTATAGTTGGTATCAATGGAATTGATTATATAAATTTAGAGGTTAGGATGATTGAAATGAGGATATTTTTAGAGTTTTAGATACCATCATGGATTAATATATCTATGGATTATAATACATTTAATGTTATAGATACCACTTTTGAGGATTTATATGATTCATGTTTATTATGATTAATAGACTATTATAGGAAAACAACCATTGGGTTCAGTATGTTTTTTAGAAAAGGATTATTTCAGGAATAATGAATTTATATTTCATGAAAAGAGTTTAATGGTATTTATAACCATTATGGTTAATATGTTATTTGACGTTATTGTAATTATCGTTAATTCAGTAAAAATGTTATTACATTTTTGGATCATACATTTGGTTATATAGACAACCATGGAATTGAAATGTGATTGGTTGACTAGGTGATTAATGTTATTTTTGATGAATTTCACAATATTGGGAATATTATATGGTTAAGGGGAATGAAAATATACTTTTTTTTTCTAAAATTAGATTTTAATTGAAGAATAAATTTTGGTTTATCTTTTTGAAGTACATATGCTTTTATAATGGATTTATGGTGATTTAGGTTATTTGTGGGAGTGATTAGCATATTTTGGAGATTATATGGTTATGGAATATATTTTTTGTATATTATTTTTAATGTGATTTCTATTTTTTAGATGAAAATGTTAAATTTATCCAAGAAGAATGTTTGTTCAAATCTTTCTAATTTTTGGATTTTCAAAGTTTTCATGGATAATATTTTTATGGTTAGTTACCAATGAAGTGATTTATGTTGAGATTTTGGTATTATTATTTTGGATTTGAAGAATAATTTATTATTTATTAATATTAAGGTTTTTTATATAGGATATTATCTTAAATTATATGAACCCTATTTTGTTTTTGTCAATATTTGAGAAAATGAGAATAAAATTTTCATCCTTTTGTGGATCAATTGATTCATTATATGTTAAATTTAGTGCTTCAAGAACGAAAAAATCATATTGAATATTCATTTATCGGAGTAATATGGGAGATAGAAATAGATTCTGATTAATGCATACATGAAGGATGTAATTCCACATATAGAGAGAAAGGAAATCAAGTATATAAATTTTCTTAAAGTATATATCTTTATTATAAAATTATCTATCAAAGTAAGGTTAATATCATGAGGAATGTAACTCTAAACTATAAAGTTATGAATTTGGAAATTAATTTTTCAAACTTAGTCTTATAGAGGTACATGAATTTATAGTTCCTTAGTCATGTACTAGAATTTAACGCTCATGTTAAAATCTATATTTTATTTTTCCAATTTGATGTGAAAAATGCATTTTGTCGGGACAAAGTCAATTTTTGAGGAAACCATTTTTGTAAGATGTTGTTAATATAGTAGCCTAACATTTACTTATACAATTTTCCCTTAAATAACACTGGGTTTTTAAGTATTCACCACATGAAAAACTGAACTTAAATGAAGCATGATATACAATAGATGTACCATTATTCAAATATTTCCATCCTAATATAGCCATTATAATAGAGGGTATGAAAATGAATAATCATGTCATTAAAAAAAATTACAAAATTTTTACTAAATAAATTTAATAATAAAAAATATATTGATTATTAATTGGTTATAAATGATGATAGTTTTTTTATGTAAAATGTATATTCTTCAAAAAATTATTTCTTATTTAATAAATGTAGTTTTATCTTAATATATTATATTAATGGTAATAAAAAAATAATTATATTGAAATGTGTAGATTATAGATCTATTAAATCTAATTAATATTAATTTTATTTTGGCCATTATTAAAGGAATGAAGATAAGTTCATTTTAGTTTTCAAAGAATACATTTTCTTCAAAAATGGTTTTTATTTCATTTTTATGAATATATTATATGTAATTTATGTAAATTCTAGAAATTGAATTTCAAATATGCACTTAATTTTTAATATTTTCATTTAAAAATTATCTTATAGCGATTTTTTGGATTTTTCTAATAAGATTTATTTTATAGTTACTAAAGAAAATATAGATTTTGAAAAACCTCTGCATTTATTTTATTTATATAAAATAATTTAGAAGTACCATTCTATGTTGTACTTGGTTTTAATGTTACATAAGTTCATTTTTATAAAAAATAATTTAATCAATTATGTATTAATTAACATTGTATTTGATTTGGGTCTATGTTTTTTATGCTTAAAAACACAATTTTTCAAAAAAACCTTTCATTACATTTTTCTTTACTATATTAAAAGTAATTTGTTAAACTTTGAAAAATTGAATAATAACAATAAAATTAAATATTTTCAATTAAGAGGATAAAATTTAGAACTGATTATAATTTCAATTTTTTGAATTATGAATAATAATCAGGGTAAAAGTTTATCACCAAGGTATAGAGAAAAATGGGTAGAATGAGATTAGAAAATATGGGATATGGTCTAAAAATCATTAAAAATCATTCATTTATTTAATTTTATGATTGTATTTCAACATTATTCATCCTAGATATTAAATTATAGTAATTTGGTATCCTTTTCATTTGATAATGGCAATTATATTATTTCTTGTAATGGATAACTACAACATGTCACTTTCATTATCTCAATAACTAAAGTATATTTTTAGGGTATAAAAAATATTTCATAAACAGTTATTTTAAATAAAAAATAATTATTTTTTATAGTTATTTTTTAAATTTTTAGTGATTGGATTATAACCTTGAATGCATACACAATGCCAAAATAGCACTTGTGAAAATAGAAGAAAGCATAAGTAAATTATTTTAAAAACATTAAAAATTATATTTTTTGATATATCATGGTGATCCATATATTTTTTATATAATCACAATGTAACAGGGACTTTTGAATATTTTATATTAGAATTATATTGTTGTCGTCATATATTTGAAGTCAAATTTTGGAAATATTGTTGTAAATGACTGTAAGTGCAATTTAATGTTTACAAATAAATAAAACATCATTAAAAACCCATAAAAATCCTATCATAATTCTATTTTATGGGAAATATTTTAGGATATAATTACTTTTTCATGTATTTTCAACTTTTATTTTTAAAAATAATTTCAAGACCCCAAAATAAAGGACATTTTGTTACCTCGATTAGGTAAACATGGTCGATGTAGGGGGTTAATCTAGAAGATAAGGTTAAAAACAGAAATTAATTTTTTTATATACTATCATTTGAATTTAATTATAACCTATCTTACTTATCATAGAATATATGACACTTATGATCCATTTTACATTAGATACAAACATATTATATATTAATATTTAGTGTATTTATATGATTGCAACCCCCATAACTTATAAAAGGTCACCTCCTTTCATTTATACCATTAAAATACAGATACATTTAGCCTAGATAAATATCTACCCAAATCTATCACCAACCATTCTATACATGCGATAGAGGTTCTAGTCTCAACAAAATACCACCCAATAAGGCTTTAGTTGTAAGCCAAATGGTGTTTTCCAAAAATGATATATAACTCTTAAACAAGTGTTTATATTTTTATTTTCTATTCCACCTCCTTCAAATATTCTATAAATATGATAAAATGATAACATCGGTATTTTTAAAATAATTAAATGTTTTTATAATGATGCAATAACCCCATCACCCCACCATTCTATCCTATGTGAAAAGAAACCATTTCTTGTGTGTACATATGACTACCACCTCCACAAAATGTTGTGTTTCATTATTCATCATCAAATAAATAAGATATTTAAAATGTTAGATTTAGTAAATATATCTTGTTTTTAAAGTATAATAATTATTTTTAATTGTTATGTTATTACCTAATATTTTACCTTTCCATCCATTTGAAAATGATAAGGTCATTCATGCTTACATGTGAACTACCACCCCCATGAAGTGATGTGACTCATTTTTCATGAATTTCATTCCCGAAAGGTTATAATGTTTTATTTAATGAATAATAATCATCAGTTTTTCCTTAGTAATATCATACAAAATATTAACAAATAACACCTTATACCATGTTCAATCTACTAAAGTTTTTTTTTAAAATTATGAAATATACGTCATCAAATATCTAATATAAAATTAACTTAATTTGTATCTAAATAAGTCATGGTAATTGATGAAATAAAATCTATAATTATAATTTAATAAATTATAAAATGGATATTAGACAATTATAAAAATAATATAAATTTATTATTGACAATATAGAGAACATACCAAATGATTTCAGACCCAAGGTAAGGGATTTACCCATAAAATGTTGTTTTAATGTTTGCCATTCAAATCATTTTCCTCTATATCAATGTTTTATGTAATTTTTTCTAGAATGTTTTTAGTATGATAAAATAATTTTTTAATTTACTTTTCCGCTATATTTTTTTCATTAAAATGATTTAAAAGTATATTCTTAATGTTTTTAGATCAAGCTAATTTTTATTTTTTACCAAATGTGTCATAGGAATTGTTGTTTTAAGATATACTGAATTAATAGTTTTTCCACCATTATAACCATTAATATATCATAGGAATATTTTAAAATTTTATATGTTTATCTCTATAGAAATCTATATTTTAAATATTTTGAAATTGTTTACTTAAAATGATTTCAAAAGAAAATTATATTTTACTCAAGTTTTTAAATAATGGTTCAAATGTTCTTTTATGAGAATTTTCATTTATTCAAACTTACTTTGATTATAGAGACCCTATATTTTCAGACATTAACATTAAATAACTATTGCAAAATTCTTAAAACATTATACCAAATAATGAACAATTAATTTACTTGTCTAGTTCCTTTGGAAACATGGAAACATATACAATGATACATAAGTGAGAAACATTATCTCCTACTAGGGTCTTCTTCAATAGAACCCTTTTTAGACATGTCAAACATAATATATATATTCATAGTGAGGGGAAGAAAACAGAAAAAGGGGTGAGCTCAAATGGCCAGTAAAGGTAAAGAAGTAAGATATGTGAGCATAATTTCGAGCATTTGGTTATGATAACATGATCCTGAAAACAAAATATTATAACATGCATATCAAAGATCATGTACCTGAATAATGGAATAAATATTGATAGTTCATAAGTCTTGAATCATAAGGAAATAAGAAACATAATCCATAAAACCATAACATAGATATAAATGATGGAATTGTTTCTGACACAGAAGCATAAATAATTATTTTCATAGTGGTAAAGGAATTGTCGTCGAGGCCATATTAGTAGAAAAAGTCTTTTATTGAACCACGTTAACACCCCAATCCATCTCGGTATTACGACACCGTGTTTACTCCCCATTCTATTCCTATAATACTGAACCGAATTCATTTCCCATTCTCTCCCTGTAAAACTAAACTATGTTCACATACTGTTCCACCCATGTCTGTCTAATGATATGTAAATTTTTACCCCATACATTAGTGGGAGATATTAGTCCCAACAATCTCATAATGAAATCATACATACATGTTCCTAGGAGAACATAGAAAATCCATTCATATCCCATGAAATGAAATGAGTACTATAAACATTTAATCATATCATAACCTATGGAAATATATATGTTCCACAATCATTTCATCATAAACACAACCCATGAATATAAAATGTCTTCGAAATCATATAGACCGTGAAAGAGAAACAAGTTTCAGAAACATCATGTCCCCAAAAAATAATTTATTTAGAGAAATAATATTAATGGGAACATTGTTTAATTTCCCCATAATGGTATGATTATAATCAATGGAAGTTGTCTTTGGTGGGAAATAATTATGAAATATTCTTTGAAACATTTCTTATGGAAAACATCATTTCTGGATTAAAAAATTCTTTTTAAAACATAAAACCATTTTAAAAACATTCTCTTTAAAAACTGATTTGAAAACTTTATAAGTAAGCATTTAAAACCAAAAAATGTTTTCAAATCACTTTTCCCTGAAAATGGGCATTAATGATTTATTTTATTTTTTTAATTAATTATGGTGTTGGAATATAATAAATTTCTATCAAAAGAGAGAGAATGTCAATTTTTACATAAAAAACATTATCATAAGTTATAAAGAGTATAAAAATGGTACTAATACATGAGGATATCTTGAATAACTATATGAGGAGAAATATCAAGAGTGTTTTTGTGAGATGGATCATAATATTTTACTTATTTAAGCACAATCATAAACAATGTTGAAAAGCGATGATATTTTTTCAATAAACTATTTTCACCTGGTAACATGGTATAATACTCTCCATGTAAGAAAATAAAATTACATAAAGTATAAAAGATAAATAAAATAATAATATTAGTGATATTCCAAGAAAAATGGATGTATATACACCATGAAAAAATAGGTCCATAACAAAAGAAGAGTCTCAAATAAGGAATATTGTGACAAAACTATTTCACCGATCAGGTAACCTTTGAAACATAAACCCCATGAAATGATGATCATAATATGGTTATGTGAACAAAAATGAATTTAAGTATAAGATTAATTAAATACATTAATGGGTAGTATAAACACCACACAAAAGGAATGGGTGGTGAATAAAGCATGCATCTCATGGAAATAAAAAGTGTGATGCAATCACCATACATTGTGTCTTGACTCTCATCATACTCATTCAAATCACCAATATAATAAATATAAATTTATTTTACATATTTTATGGAAACATATTATTATATCTACTATCATATATAGTTTTATCATGACTTTTATATTCCCCTCTTCATAATAATCTTGTGTTAAGGATTTACTTTAGGTAATATTTGCTTTGTTCTTCACATGTGCGTTAATTTTTTTATATATTTGGTCATTATACTTATATCTTGATTTTAGAATGTAATACATGATATAAATACCATTTATATTCATTATATGTGTATTTTAATAGTCTATATAATATATATCTATTAAATGGAATACATTGTTAATGGTGAGGTTAAGCCACATGTACATAAGAACGTTATTTTGGTTTTTGTAGTCATATTGAATGAAAGAAGGTAAATGAAATATATATATATATATATAATTATTCTAGTATAATCATTCTATCATATATATCATATAATTTCACTCAACCCATCCTTAAAACATTTCATGCAGTGTGTGAACGAATCAGATCACTATGAGCGGCTAGTGGTCCACACTTTCTCAAATGTAAAGATCATATTAAACCAAATGGAAAGTAAAAAGATTTGTATTGTAAAAAGAATAAATATTATTTAAGGAATTATTAATATAATACATATTATATATAAAGATACTATTAATCATAATATCCACCATTGGAGGTGGTAAAGGAAAAATGAATAATCATCATTTCGTGAGGTAGTAGTTCTCCATATACACAAATGGTATGTTCATTAACCATTAGATGGACGTGTGTGTAAATGTAAATTGAACCCATAGAATAAAAATATCCTAGTATATCCACCACTTTTTAGATGATATATCATTGAAAAAACTACCTCTAGACCATGATACCATTAGTATAATCTATCTTTGGTCTATGAAACTATACTAGATGATCTACCGCAAGCATGTTACCATCACTGTTCTGTCTCTCATTCAAATTTAATTCCTCTAATGGCTAGTTTAATGAATTAAATGTAGTTAACAGATTCTGTATTTATTAATCCTTATTTATAAACCATTGCATGAATGATTTAACGATAATGTCAAAGATTTTCTGATTTATTGCTCATTACAAGGATATAAGATATCTTTAGTATTATTTTTCAATGGATAATTTCACATAAAGAGATATTTATTCTTAATAAATAATTTTTGTGAATTGATAAAAACAAAAATATATATTCTTATAGGTGTGAAAGTGGGAAATTAACATATGAACAAAAATTTTCATTTGTTTTATAGATATTGAATACTTACCCACCTGTGTGGATGTATTTATGATAATAATGAGACTAAAAATAGAAGGATTTTTACAAACTCTACATTGTTTTCCTACACTTTTGAACAACATGTTCACGCACCATTCAAGGACATATTAAAGTACCATTGAACAAATTAACCATGAGGGACCAAGAAACACCATCTTTTTCTTATCTTTTCTAATTTTTTCTTTATTTTTTTTATATACATTTTAGAACTTTGTTGTATCACTCTATTTAATTGTAAACACTATCACCGGTGCATTGTTGTTTTAAAAGACTATTATATGTTGTGAATCAAATTATTTTTAAAGTAATATTCTTGGAAGTAGGTGATTTCCAAGTGTAATGGATTATGTATTTTCAATATACTTATCCCCTTATTTTATTCCACTCTTTGACATATTGGTTACATTTATTCATTTCAATGATAAAAATGAAATTTTAATTTGAATATATTAACAAAACCATAACCTAATAGTTAGAAATATCCCATTTTTATATAAATAATTTGATTTTTTAACATACTTTCAAATGTTAATGTGATTTCAATTATTATTTTAACATAGACTTAATATCACATTGAGAAATTATTTTAAAGTCTAAAATTATATTATTCAATTATTTTGATTAAATGGGAATTTTTATTGAATTTTTGGGAATTAGGTTTCCTATTTTTTAAGAAAATATTTACTGTGAACTCAATTATCCCCTCATTATTTACATGTTCTGACTAACTTTTGGTATTAGAGGGTTTTTCAATAATCATTGAAACTGGGATTTTGTTTCCTTTTAAAGAAACAATGATAATAAAATGAGATAATTTTCTATGAATGAAAAATAAAAGGTCATGTCAACTCCAAATGTACTAGGTTAGGGTTTAATAATAAATATGATGATATGTATAAGTGGTATAATAAATATTTGAGCAAATCATAGAGAGATTCATAATAAAGGCCCTGTGAATAATATTTAAGAAGATAACACTATTATGACAGAGTCAACATTTGTTTTATAACAGACACATATGAGGTATCTGATATTTTTCCTACATCTCTTATTCAAATTTATAATAAATATATTGATGAAAATATTTATTAAATTAGTTCTAATGAAGAAAGGGTTGAATTTTATAATATGTTGGAAGAAAAGTTTAATGAGTTGAAAGTTATATATAAAATTTTGAAGAATTAACATGTTGCGATTACACATTTTAAAACCGATCACAGTATAGTGAAAGATAAAAATACTAATTTTATAAAAGGGAAAAATGAGTTAAAATTATCTAATGGGAAATGAAAAAATGATTTATGAATATTTAAAAACATAATAAATACCTTAACTCAAATTCTAGGAAATAAAACAATACAAAAAATTACTCTTGGAATAGGGTATCAATCTTGATTAAAAAGGATCCTCAAAAATAATTTTATTCCAAGCTCTAATTCTATAAAACCCGTTACTATTTATTATTCTTGTATTCCTAAAAAATATTTTACTTCCTAATGGATATAATATTCATATAAGACACTTGTTAATAAATTATGTATTCCTAAATCCTTGATTACTCACATTTCTGGACCAAATAATATTTGGGTACCAAAGTCATATTTAGGTTTTTTTTATAGGAAACCTAATAAAAAAGATATAGTAAGAATATGTGGCATTTGGATAATGGATTGTCCAAACACAAGAATAGGTACGATATATTTTTTTAGAACATGATCAAGCTTAATGGTATATATGTCATGTTTGGTGAAAATTACAAAAGAAAAATTATTATTCTTCGTCAAATCTATAACTCTAACATAGATTTAATTTCTAATGCTTTATTTGTCAATGGATTAAACTATAATATTACTATAAATTACTAACTATGTGATGTTGGTTTACATTTTATGTTTGATAATAATTGATTCAAAATTTGTTATTCTAAAAATTCTTTATTTTTTACTATTTTAATAAATTGAAATTTATATGATGTTAATTTAGAATAATTTATTTTTCAAAAATATTTCCAATATACGTTCCTTTCACATAGATTCATGTATTTGGAATAGAAAACAAGGAAATTATAAAATTAATTCACTTATAAAGATAACTATGAAAGTGTTAGTTAATTATATAACTAAAATTAGAATTCTTAAGTGATAAATTTTGTAACCCATATCTAAAAGGGAAACAACCAAAAATATCTTTCAAATCAAATAATTATGTTTAAACTTCAAAACTCATAGAATTGGTTCACATGTAATTTTTTAGACAATCTAGAGCTTATGTATTAAATGTTAAGTGATATATTTATGTTATTATAAATGAATTTACAAGATATAGTTTGGTATTCTTTCTAGCTCACAAAATTGAAGGTTATTTAAATTTTAGCATATATTCCTAATCATTATAAAATATAATTAGACTTAAAATTATTAACTTAATAAGTGAACATGGATGTGCGATTCAAAATAAATATTTTGAGTAATTTTCAACAAAAATCCCTAATCATAACTTTGATTCTACTACGAAACCACATTAGAATGGTGTAGTAGAACGATGAAATGGGATCCTTTTCGAAATTTCCCAGAACATACTAATTTAGTAAGACTTACTTGATTATTTTTGGTAATATGTTGTGAATACATCTTGTTACATAATTAATTGATTTTTAATAAGACCGGTTTTAAAGAATACTCCTTACAAGTTATGTAACGGTATTAAACCAATGTTTAATTACTTTAATGTTTTGGGTTGCAAAGTCATTATTCTAAATACTAATGAAAATATTGAAAAACTTGTTTCTGAGAGAGATTTAAGAATTTTTATCAGATATTCAAAATCCATTAAATGATATAAGGTGTTTAATTAAAGAGAAATGATTGTGAAATAATTTTTTCATATCAAATTTAATGTAATGGATCAACATGTTTCTATGAAAAATTTATAAAACCATTATTAAGATCTATCAAATCTAAAAATAAAAGTCAAACCTTCTGATAGTTCTGTAGAACATGCAGAAAAATCATACAATTTTGTGGAAAAACTTGAACCTAAACCTGAAACTATAGATGAAATTAACATATATGGAAATTATCCTCTTATACCCTTTAGGGATCATAGATACCATTCCCTAGATGCTGTAGTTGGAGATCTAGATAAGGGAATAGAAACAAGAGATTCTTCTATAAATCATGTCGAACATCAATCACTCATATCTTATCTTGAATATAAAACATGAATGATGCAAATAAGGATGAATTATGGGTGATGTAAATGGATGAATAAATTAATAAATTTAAAATATATATTGTTTTAGTAATATTAGATAGACCTAAAGATATTATAACCATCGACACTATGTTGGTGTTTAGAAACATAATTGATGAGTCACACACTATAGTAAGAAACAAAGATAGATTGGTTGAAAATAGATATAATCATAAATATGGAGTTGACTTTGAGGAATCCTTTTCACCAATGGCCAGAATTTAATCCATTAGAATACTAGTTTCATTTGTAGTACATTTGGATTTTAATCTATATCAAATGGATTTCAAGAGTACATTTTTAAATACTTATATAGTTGACGATGTTTTGTGGAAAAACATCCCATGATTCAAAGTCCTCATTTTCCAAACAATGTTTTTAATAGAAAAAATATTTATATGGTTTTAAACAAGCTCTTATATCTTGGTATGATACGCTTAGTACTTTTTAAATTTATAAAAGTTATTTAAAATGAATAAAAAATCCTGTATTATTTTTAAAAATAATTTTAAAAGTTGTTTAGGTAGTTAGAAATTATGTAGATGATATTTTTTTGGAAATTTTAAAAACTATTTTTTATCGATTTTTCAAAAAACAATGCGAAGTGAATTTTACATGAGTTTAATGGGAGAAGATAAATCATTTGTTAGTTTTCAAAAATTTTAAAATAAATACATAATTATTTTAAATCATTGTAAGTACACTAAATAACATATACCATATTTTGGTTTTCCTAGAACAAAATGTTTTGATACTCTTATGATTATAAATTGAAAGATGGATATTGGTTAAACTATGAGGTTAGTAGATCAAACCAATTATAGATGTATGATTGAAATATTTCTATACATAACTACAATCCAAACAAATATTATGTTTTTTGTGTATATGTGTACCTATTTTCATGAAAATCACAATGAATCTAATTTTTATGTTACTAAAATAATTTTAAAATACCTTAAGTATGAATCCAATTTTATATGGTTCTATATAGAAGGATAAAAAATATGATTTATTAAGTTATTTAGACAAAATATTTGGTGGATATAAGTTAGATATAAAAATTACCTATGGAACATGTCACCTTTTGGGGACGTCACAAGATTTGTAGTGTAGTAAAATTGGAAAAATTACATTTCCCTATCTACTATAGAGTATCATTATATAGATGTAAAAAAATCTATCTGCAAATTTTATGAATGGAGAAAACTTTTTTAGGTTGTGGATATCAATTTAGACATGTCCCCATAAATTCTAACAACAAAAGTGTGATAAATATTTTCAATAATCCTATTTCACATTATAGAAAAATATATATTGTTATAAGACATCAAATTTCGATATATCATTTCTAAAAAAGTGATAAAACTCTTAATTTCCAAGGTACTAAACAATAGATTACTAACATATTTACAATGAATTTGAATATTGAGTGGTTAATCTATGTCAAACTTGAAATAAGAATGATATGTTTTGGTTAAACATCTATCTTCAAATTTCTACCATTTGAATATACCCCATTGGTGATCCCCTATTAAAGTTCCTATATGGGTGATACACTCTCATAAGATCCATACTGGTGATACCCCATTGGGTGATCCACTGTTGGGAGATCCAAAATTGGTGATCCACCGTTTGGTTATCCTCTGTTGGTGACCCACCATTGGTGATTTATCAGTCAAATCTCTATTTTTTATGTTACCTATACAATTATATCTTTTTAAATTTATATTTGATTTACTTATATATTTTTTATTTTATTTTAAAATATCAAATATCTAATTGATTACATCAAACATTAAATCTGATTTTGGAACACTATCTCTTGTGCCTATATTTTGAACTATTCAAATTCTCTGTTCGCTCGACCTTCAATCTTAACCATGATATTGATTCACGTTTCATTTCAGTATGATGGTTAGTGTAAATAATTTTTCTATTTTTATTTTAAAGGATCACGACCTAAAAGAATTATCATGGAGAATTACATCAAGATATAGTCAAACCAAAAACCCACTAGCTTGTGTCTTTAGTTGTTATTTTAGAAAGATAAATAGATGAAGACTGGATGATGTCAATGTAATCATTGGTGGAAAATGAGATTCAGGATTTGAGATGGATGTAATGGTTTTAAATTAATGATAGAATATTCTCACCTATTTTGGTAAACCAGATTTACCATTTTAGAGAGTATAGATTTAGTGAAAATAAATATGTGATTCGATTTATGGTTTATAGAAAAATTGGTAGGTGTTTTTGAATGTAGTATGTCAAATACATAGATTTACCTCATGGAGGAATTTAAAAGTAATATAAAGATTCTATTCTAAGTGAAATATATTATTTTTATATATGATAATTATCTTTCGGTGTTAACAATAAATTGCGCAGTGCGTAGAATTGCTACTAAAAAACATGATGGTGAATGTATTATCCTGTTAAAATTAATCCATCACATACTTTGTCCCAGGAAATAGGATTTTATTATGATGAGGTATAAATATGTATTTATTTTATTTCTTTATAAAAACAAGGGATAAAATAAATATTTTCTTCAATCTAATCCTATATATTGTGGATATTAGCTAGAAATAATCTATATAACCCTTTATGATGTATACTAAAATGATATTAGTATATTAGAAGATAAGGGCTTATCTCATGAGAATGAGAAGAAGGGGTAAACCGTGGAGGTTTTTTGTTTAATCCAATTTCCCTATAAAATAAAGAAGGTCAACCGGAATACATGGAGGAAGAAATAGGTGGTGGATAATGACATGATTTAAGAGGATTTAAGGATGTAACTAAAGTTGAAGAATAAGATTCTATTTTAGTTGAGGAATGTAGTGACCCATATATGGTCAAAAGTTCATATGTTTCCTATGGATATTCCAGCACTTATATTTCCTTCCTTTATAGAGAAATCTTGTTAAGTGAATTTGAGGAAGTTGGTAGAGAATTATCATGGGTGGAATAAGTTGAGAGTTCTTCTCAGTCCTATAAAGTAATAGTTAATATTTTAGATGGTTTTACAGGTGGGAATGGTAATAAACCTCAAGAATTATAATTTCATAATGATTATGATTCTATTGATAGAGAAAATTCACATCATTCTCTATATGATTCTTGTTTAGGTGTGAATGAAAATGTTGATAAAATATCTTATTTTCAGCCTACTGATGATGGTACCTCTAGTAGAAGTTATCCTAGAGAATCTTTTGTTGAGGAAGAAACTCCTTGTACTTAAAATTAGAATTCGATTCATAGGATGAATCTATTATTTTATCTTGCTGATGAAACACCTCGTGAAGGATAATACACAACACCAATTAATGGGGGAAGTCCCTAGGTGGTGTACAAATTGTTCTTGACAACTCGAATTCAGATTAATTTGGAGGATGTGATGATGATCATAGAAGTCCAAAAGAGAATGATGGACCTACTATATCAATTATTGTAACATATTCTAAGTGATATCATATTGATAGAATTGATGAAACATGGTAGTTGAAAGCCTTAAACTTTGATCTTCCTGTAGTTGAACCTACGCATAGATACACTGCTCATTCAATCTCAGAGAATATTCCTTCTTTTGTTCCAACTCATTATCTACCATCGTGGTAGGTTTTTAGTGATGATATAAAATATTTCAGGGATATGATCCTTTATTATTTGAATTGATTGATTTGATCCTAGTATTCTAGAGTAAATCAGATGAGTGAAGAAAACAAAATCCATATTTTTGAGTTAATCATATTCCGCAGTCCGCCCAATATGATTTTGGGGATTCAAGAGGTTGAGATTGAGAATAGTATATTTTATAATTAGTAGAAATAAATATGTTCTATTATAGAGGATAGGAGAGCCAGGTGTTATATAGTCCAGTTATCCCTTTCAGAGATGTTGGACACCATTCCTCCTATAGTTGCCTTTTCTTCCATTAATCCACCTCCTACATCATATATTGATTTTGAGATGATTAGATCTATTGTGAGAGAGGAATTTCATGGAATATTTTTAGATCATTCTAAGTATAATATATAGAATCTTTTAAATATCAATAAATATGTTTAGAATATATATAAATTGTTTAGATTGTTTTTTAATGATGCACAAAGTAATATAAAAACTATCACTACGGAAATCAAAAATACATTTCTAAAATTTATACCAAGAAATAGCTCTATTCAAATGTTAAATTTATTACTGAGAACTCATGTATCTCCTATGACTTGGGACCTCAAAGAGAACATGACCTATCATGATGAGTTAACCCCTATTCTCAAAATATTTGTGGAAGTGAAGAAGATATTCTTCACACTGATAAAGATAGGTGGAAACATCATTATAGATTATTTTGAATCTTATAAAACCTTTTAATGTCTCTAGGATAGTAGAAATGGCATCAGATTCCATTATTATATCGGCCTTCATCTCTACACTATCTTCAGTACCCATGGCTCGTCAATTTTATCCCTTTAGCGTGTCACCATCTAATGATTTTTGTAATTTGTGACAAATTTAGATAAGGGAGATTCCTACTTATACCTATAAAAACTTACCTTCTACCTCTGTGCCTCTAATCATTGAAAAATATAAATATCTAGTTTCTCCTATATCCCATCAATATGAGAGTAATTCGAACTAGGATTCATCTTTGATAGGGATTTTATTTTTCCTTGTATTTATTTTTGATATTTAATCCGATGAATATTTTATGTTAGTGAATCATATTTGCTATTATTCATGAATTGATGATATTTTCCTACTATTGTAGTCATATATTATTGATAATATCAAAAGGGGGAGAAATATTTTGGATGTAATTTGGAATTTTATTTTAGTTTTATATCAAAATTTAAATTTAGTATCTCAACTTATAAATTTGAAATGTTACCTAAACCATAAATTTTAAAAGTCATCTACTTATGACTATATTTTTTTATATATATAGTTATAAAATTCCATGAATTTTGTTGATAAAAAATATGGAGAGTTTTTGGCCCCATGTTATTTTACATATCACAAATCATGTTTGTTATATTTCAAATATGATTAATTTTTTAAGGTAGTACCTTTTTTCCGAAGAAACTTGTCTTTGTACTGATCAAAAATCAGTTCCAAGAGAACAAATGTTAATTAAAATACAATTTATCAGAAGATTACACCTACTGAATGAGTCTACCATTGATGGATGTACCATTGGTGAAAACAGCCATTGGTTGAACAGATCCATCATTAGTTCAGGAGAAATCTACCACGAGACCTATTCTACCACTAGAACAGATCTATAGTAAGACAAGATCTACCACCAGACTAGATATACCACCAGACCAGATCTTTTGCTAGACCAGATCTATATGTAGACCTAATCTACCACTAAATAATATCTACAACCAGACATGATCTACCACCAGACTCGATCTACCACAAGATCAGATCCACTGGAATTTCAGATGATCAACCATTGAAAAATATACCGCCAAACTATGACACCTGGTTTTTCATTTCAGTCATATATTCTGGTTCATTTGGATTTTTGGTCTATCTCTCAAATTCTGGGTGTGATGGGGGTTATATTTTTATGTGTTCCTTATATAATTTTTACACCATGGTTGGTCCTCAGTTCAATTGGGAGTTTTTGAGAAGATACAAGATTTATGGCTTGGCCGAGTCCTATGCACAGCTAGCTCATGGTTTGGTAAACTATGCGACCAAACCCAGGTAACTGTGGGAAGTGTTTATTCCTCAGAAAAAACCTACTGCACGGTCGACACATGATTTGGTAAACCATGCAGCCAAACACAATTTCACAAGAAAAAGGTGGTGGGTTTGGGATGAACATATATCACAGTTTGTGCATGGTAGGTGAAACCATGTGGGTTGGCCTTTGGTTTGACCTTTTAATGGGAAGTGGTTACCACATGGTTGGCACACGGTTTGGTAAGTCATGCGGCCAAACCTTGAAACTTTTCCAATATATAAAATCCCTGAAAACCCTAAACGACTCCTCTTTGGATTTTTTCCCAAAACACCCTATTCCTCCTAAACTCAGTTTGTTCGACCCTATGAGGAATCTCCCCTCTTCCTCAAGCCTCCGACCTTCTTCTTAGGTGATTACAGGTGGATTTCTTTAAGGTTTGGGCACGATCTTCATGTCATCCTCATCCTTTCTTCTCCTTCTTCATTATGGTTTTATTTATTCTTGTGTTTCTCTCCTCTCATTTTCCTTTTGACCAAGGTTTTGTGTTTCCCTTGATTTTTATTGGGGATTTTGTCTGTCTAGGGTTCCCCTTCAAAGATCTTGTCTCTCGTAACCCTTGAGATGTGGTTTTGGGTGTGTGTTGTTGATGTACCATGGATTCGAGTTAGGTTTCCCTTTTCACTTTCTTTTTTGATTTAAGATTTGTTTTCTTAATTTTCAAACATTCATCGATTATTAAATAGTTTCATGTGATCCTTAAAGTATTTTTTTTGTAAAGTTGAGATTTATTCCATTTTTGATGGTAAATAGAACAATTTTTCTATGAATTTCACAGTATGGGTTTGTTGAAATGATTGGTTAGCCTTTTTGAGTGTGTTGTAATATTTATAGCATGGTATGGAAATATAAATGAATTTATGGAGTTCTAAATGATTATATTTGGTTATTTGAGTCATATCTCAAGGATATTTGGATTAAAAAAAAGTTTATTGGTTTTTTAAATTTGGGTCGACATGTGTTTTTGATTTGTGGTCTATTTTTCCATTTTAATGAAAATGGTTTGACTTGAAAATAAGTCATTTTTTCTACAAAGGGTATTTAATGAAATTATTATAAAATTGTAATTGGTCTATTTACACATATTTTTATATGGTTATTTGGTTCCTTGATAAATCTTGGTTTTTTGAAAAAACTACTTAAATGCCCATTTTTTAATTTTTTTTGAAAATGGTGAAAGTGTTTATAATGAAAACATCCATTTGATAATTATCACGAATTGTTCATATTTAATGAATTAGATGTCCTCTATATCGAATCCTTACGATCCATTATAGTAATAGGACATCCTCATTATGGACTCGTCGAGTTCTATTTGTTCTATGGAATGAGTGTGATCCTGAGGGTGGCTTGGGTGAGGCATTTTATTGAATTATAATCTTATATGCATTTGATTGTATGATCTATTAGAATCGGCTGTATAACTACCTTTATATACACGAGACATGTGAACCTGAAATAGTGAGATAATTTTCTAAGATTTATTTCTTCAACAGGTAGGTTATGCACTTGTTGGTGGCCCATAACAGGTGGATATTTTAGGTTTATTTATATGGTACTTTACCCTTGGTCTGTCCTAAGATATGGTGGCTGGGAGTGTTAGGTAATTTTTTATTTCATCATGTGAGGCATGATTCCAAGGATGAGTGACATGTATTATTATGTTCTTGATTATTATGGATCACCTAGGTTCACCCGTTTCTATTGACAAATAGTTTCTTGTTGTGATGAATGAGATACATAGTTATACATTTATCTTTATTTCCTTTTACCTCATTATGTAATGATTATAGTTTCCTCGTGTGTGGTTTCTTCTTAGAAAGTGATGATTTTTATCCTAAAGGTTTTATGAAAAACAATTAAATCAAAGGTTTTTTATACTCTCCTATACCATTTGTAAACGAAAGCACAAGTTTCTATATAATATGTAAATGTGTCAGTATTGGTAACGAACGTGGATTAGAAATGAAGTATGGAAATGGATCGTAGTTTGTTTTCAAGAAAAATGTTTAGAAAACCTAACTTTTATATATATCATAGTCAAAATTTTATGTTGATGCTTATTTTATTTTAAATTAAGTGCATTGGGAATAGATTATCCTGATAGACTTTTGATTTTTAATACTCACACCTATATTTTCTTCTCATTTTTTTTCCTTTGGTGCACGTTTTAGCTTGATTTCAATTATCTTAGGTGATTATTGAACCTTGTTTCAGAGAGTGACCTATGGGTCACATGGTAATAACATAGTTGTCTTGTCTGGTTGGTATTATTGTATAGTTATCTTACATTTAATACTTATGTAAAAGATGTTCTATTTGGTAATGTTCATGAATTAGAATATTTGGTTTCATTCATTTGTTTAGTTTATTTATATATTAATTAGTATAAATCATTCCGTTAGCATACTCTACTGACACCAGACACTAGTTTCCTGCCCCTGGGGATTGGGAATGCCCTTCGGTCCATGCCAGTGATCGACTCAGCTGACCGGTTCAGGGTTGACCCTGGTTGGTTCATGAGAAAATGGTATCAGAGAAGGTCATCTCTTTATATTAAATTTCATTTAAGAGAAACTTTTGTAAATGGGGATGTAATGGTAGATGGTGTATAATTTTTAGGACTTGAGAGGAAGGTTTGGGATGAATATCGTGAACTATATCTTATTCTGATCCATGGGTTTCAATATGAATGTCAGTTTGATTAGTTTATTGGGTCTTTGGGGACTTATTGGGGATTGGGATATGAAAAGGGGAGTTGGGATAAACATTTCCATGAGCTCGTAGGGCCTAGAAAACCATGTAGATCCTAGATCATGATACTATAATGATATACATGTTGGTTTTGTGTTCTGTATATGGCCTCTAACCATATAGCCTAGTCACCCATCAATGCTAGTTCCCCTTATTTTTATTTTTGTGCCTCCTATTAATGTTGAAAATATTTTGGAATAACCCTTTTTTTAATAATGAAAAGAGTGTTCTAGTGGTTATGGTGGGATTCAAGAATATTTGAAAAACGGATTTCATAAATTAATATTGCACAAGATCTTTGAAAAATTAGTTTTTATAAAATTACTACTTGTGGTAGAAATTAAAATGATCTAACGAGATTGAAATTTTATATAAAAAATGGTGTTTATGAAGAAAGGTGGTATGAAAGAAATTGATTGTTTTAAAATTTGTTAAAATTGAAAAGTACTGGGGTTTTAATAAAATGTTTTTTGGATGGAATTAGATTGGATGGGCTGCTAGAAAAGGTTTTGAATGAAACAAATTGAATTTTTGGATGGAAATTGATGGGATTTTATTTTTGGTCATGGAGGAGTGAATTAAAACATGGAATATGAAAATGGTTTTTGACATGGTGGTTACAAATAACATTTAATTTTTATGATTTTTGAATTGTGATAAAGTATTTTCTTTGGAATGTTTTTTGTTTTAGACTTGGTTTTCTCATGAATTCTGACATGCATGGTGGTATTTGGGGATATAGATGGTTTCCTGATATGTAATGGTGGATGGTTTCCTAGGGTTGCATAGAAATGTGCATGTGAGTGAGACTCTAAGGAATACATGTGGAGGGTGTTCAATCCATAGTGTTTTTTAAATCAAAAATGTTTTCAAAAGTAATATTTTGATATTAATATTTCCTTTTTTACTGTTATAAATTATTTTAACCTATTCGATGTTTTTCTTCATGATTTTTGTTATTGATTTGGCATTTATTTAGTTATTAGATTTTATTTTATCCAATGTTTGCTTCTATAGATATTTTATGGGTGATTGTGATGTGTAAATAGGTGAATCCCTGTTAGTAGAATTTCTATTTGATCTACCTAAGAATTATGTTCTTGAGTTGTGGAAGTTAAATCCACCTATCTTATATGGTCCAATAAATCAACTCAAAGGAAATGATTGGATGAAAAAATAATGAATTGAAATTTATCCTTATTATGTTTCCTGAGTTGTTGAAGGTAATTTTTTCAACTTTCATGGTTTAAGGTTTACCATGGAAGTGGTGGAAGTCTGTACCTCAGAACATGCCTCATAAAGATCTTACCTGTGATTTCTTCAAGGCTTCGTTCATCCATTAAAATTTTTCTAAGAAAGAAAGTGTGATAAAGGGTATAAATATGTGTGGTTTTTTGTAGGGTGATGGATCCGTGTTGGATAATTGTTTTGTGGTCCTAGTTTCTTACCTTCCAATGTATATTGTGGATGATCCCATGAATTATCGTCATTTTGAGGTTGGGATTCGTCCCGATCATTAGATGAAGGTCTAAGAGTTCAATCTAAACTATTTTGTAGATGTGGTTGGTCAACATTTTATTGTTGATGCTATGATGGTGGGATTACATGCGGTAGTCCTACCTCCTTCAATCCTGGGAATTAGAAGAGGAAATTCTAGTAAGGAGGAAGGAAAGAGGCTCGATGTTATTGGAGATGGTCATGGAATCAAAAGACGTTGGGATATTCAATCAACATGTACTGGGAATGAGATCCTAATGTGTTACCAATGTGTCATGTTGGGTCCAAATAATCCATAGTTCTATTATACTACATAACCCTTCCAGGCTTCTGGACACTTAAATCACTTATAGTGGTTTTTTTCAGGGCATTTCTAGGGAGTGGCAGGGATCCAATTCTCAGAAGTGATGTGTTGTTGAGAATATGGTCAATGATTACTTGTTATAAGAATATGTCAGTGTAAGGGTTATTTTTTTGTAGTGGTTGTTCCAATTGGGTATTATTCTGTTAAAAATGTAAGAGAATTTGGCCAGTATTTTTTGAAATCATGTTTCCAATTGTAGTGTTATTTTCATTTCTGTAAATTCTGATTTTTTTAATATAATGGGTTTATTTATATTCCTTATTGGGGTTGTCCATTCCTAATTATGATTCAGTAGATGATTAAAACATTAGAGCTCTAGCCATATGAAATAGAGTGATGTTGGAACATGGTTGGGAAACCGTCGAGGGTGAGATAATTTACATATTAGTTATTTCAGCTCCTTTCGGGAGTGTTTGGATTGAATAACTTTGTTTCATTCTTCTTAGTTTCGGTTTGTAGGCTAATGAAGAATTGTTTTGGTCAGCCTGTATGGGAAATGCACAATTTTTCCTCATGTTGAATCCTCATTTGGTCAGTGTTAGATAGTTAATAATGGTGGGGAGGGCCTCTGTAGATCTCATTAAGTTTTATCTTAATAAATTTTTGGGTGCAAGTTGTTTTCTAATAGTGGGGAGTGCATTACAACCACCCATCAAGTTTTTGGGTTTTTTGTTTTCTCTTTGGCTTGGGTGAGAATTGGAATTAATGGGAGGAATAACAATGGCCTTTATATTAGTAGGGTTGTTGATGAGGCGTCTTGATCATTCTCATTGATTTTTATAAAGTTTTTTTTGGGTTTTTGTTCTGTTATGGAAAATAGGTATATGTTCTATTGGTAGTGGATGAAATGTTCTTTGTTTAAGAGGTGGGATCATATTGTTGTAGAATATTTAGCCTTTGACCAATTAAATGGGCTTTTTTGAGGATTTTAGTGGAGTAAAGTGTTAATGTTTGGGAGAATTGTCATATCATGTTTTTCATTTCCTATATTATTTTTTTGGATCATTGGAAATCTTGGTCTTTCTCTCATGTTGTGGGTGTGATGGGGGTTAAATTTGGAAGGGTTTTATTTTCTTGTTTTTACCCCATGGTTGGTCCTCAGTTAGTTTCGGTGTTTTTTGAGAAAATATGAGAATTTTGGCTTGGAAGTGGAATATTCCTGGATGGCGCACAATTTGGTAAACTAGGAGGAAACTCTCAGGTTACCATGTAGTAGGGGTTTTCCTCAGATAGGATTTACTACATTGGTGGTGAAAAGTTTGGTAAACGGTGTGCCCGAACCGAGGTACTCGTGTGATAGGTGGTTGGTTTGGGAAGAACCTACCGCATGGTAAAAACATGTTAGGTGAAACCATGTGATAAATATTTTCATGGGAAATGGATACTGCACATTTGGTGCTGGGTTTGGTAAACCATTATGCCAAATAGTGTTTTTTTCCCATAACATAAAATCATTTTAAACCTTAAACTACAACTTTTGGGATTTTAACCCAAAATTCCATATTCCTACCTCGCTCAATTAATCCTACCCTTGGGGGCCTATCCCTCTTCCTTGTGCTTCCCACATTCTTCTAGGGTAATTCCATGTAGATTTCATCATGGTTTGGGCTAGATCTCCATGGTAAAACCTATACTTTATTCACATTCTTCCTTATTATTTTATTTATACTTGACTTTCTATTCTCCCATGGTCATTTTGACCAAGTATCTATATTTACCTATATTTATGTTGAAGTTTTTGGGTGTATAGGTATTCTCTTCATAGATGTTGTCTCTTGGAACCCTTGCTGTGTGGTTTCAAGCGTGCGTTGTTGTTGCACACTGGATTCGAGGTAGGTTTCCCTTTGTATGTTCCCTTTTAATTTAAGATTCATTGGTTTCTTGTTTTTAACACCTTTTTTGATTATTAATTAGTGATATTTTATCCTTTAAATATTTATTTGGTGTGAAAAGTTGATATTTATTCCATGTTGGATGATTAATTGATTTTCGTTTTCATAAAATTGCACACAATGTGTTCGATGAAATTTTTGGTTGGCCTTTATGAGTGATTTGTAATATTTATAGCATGGTTTGGACATGTAAATGAATTTTTGGTATTTGAAATTATTATATGGGGTTTCTTGAGTTGGTTCCTAATAATATGTTGATTTAAAAATAACATGTATTGGTTTTTCTAATGTGGTTTGACATGTGTTTTTAATTAGTGTACCATTTATTATTTTAATGATAATGGATTTACATGAAATTGAGTCATGTCTGATAAAAGGGGATTTTTATTAAATTATTCTGAAATTGTAAATGTTTTGTTTATTCAGGATTTATGATTTTTTTGTTTGGTTTTGGGGTTTTGGTTTATTCTTTCTGGGGTAGGGTTTATAATTTAAGGTTTAGGGTTTATAATTTTGAGATTAGGTTATTTGGAATATTATTTTGGGTTCGGGGTTCAGCTTTTAGGTTTTAGGGTTCAAAGAATTGCATTTCAGATATAGGGTTTTGGGTCAAAGTTTTCAGATTTTTTGGGTATGGTTTCTGGTTTAGGTTTATGATTTCTGGGTTACCTATTTTGATAATGTTATTTGGTTCTTTGATAAATCTCGGTTTTGTGAAAGAATGTTTAAATTCCCATTTTTCAATTTTGCGAATATGGTGAATGTGGTTACTATGAAAACATCTATTGCACGATTCTCATGCGTTGGTAATATTTAATGAACATGATGTTATCACTGTAGAATCATTATGATCAATTATAGTAATTGGGGATCCTCGATATGGACTCCTTAATTTCTATTTATTCTATGGCATGAGAGAGATACTTGGGCTAGCTAATGGTGAGGAAGGTTGTTGAATTATTATTGTATATGAATGTTATTGGATGATTGTATGGAATCAGTTGGATCTCCCAGTTTATATACATGAGACATGGGAACTTGTAAAATTGATAGTATTTTTTTAGAACGATTGTTTCTCCATTTATGTTATGCATTAGATGTGGCCCATAGTTGGAGGATATATTGGCTTCATTGTTATGGGATTTTCTGCTCAGTCTGTCCTGAGTATGGGTGGCTGGGAGTGTTAGGGTGTTTTTGATTTTAGTGTGTGAGGCTTGATTTTGGGGATGAGTCTCACGTATTAGTATGTTTTGGATTATTCATGATATTCTAGGTTCACCCATATCTATTAACGCGTAGATGCTTGTAGTGATGAATGAGATACTCAGATACACTTGGGTGTTTATTTCTATTTCCCTCATTATGTAATGATTATAGTGTTCTCATGTCTGGATTTTTTCTTGGAAATTGATGAATTTTCATCTAAATGTTTTATGATTTTTTAAAAAAAATTATGTTTCATACTCTGTTGGGCCATTCGAAAATGAAAGCATCACATTCACTTTAAAATGATAACATCTCACTATTATCAAAGACCTGGTTTTGAAATGACATATGGAAGTGGATCGTAGTTTGTTTTCAAGAAGAATGTGTAGAAAATATTACTTATATATATATATATATATTATTACATAATTTATGTTTATGTTTCTTTTATTTTAAATGAATTTCATTAGGAATAGATTATCGGAAAATCATACAATGATTTAATACTCACACATATAGTTTCTTCTTGTTTTTAGCCTTTGGGGGATGTTTTAGCTTGAGTTCGAATGCCTTGGGAGACAAGTGATCCTTGTGTCAAAGAGTGGTCTATGGGGTAACATAGGGATCAGATAGTCATCTTTTTCAGGTGGTTTTAATGAATAGTTTTTATACCTTTAAACCTTATGTAAAATAAGTCCAGTGTGGTATTGTTTATGAATTTCTTTGATTGGTTTCTTTCTACAATTAGGATTATTTATTTATTATTTGTGCGAAATAATTCCTCCAGTGTGCGTTTTATATTCTCGACAAGAGTTGCAATCCCATGTGATCAAGAATGCCATTCGGGCCATCCCTTGGATTGACTTAGGTGACTAGTTTAGGGTTTACCTCGGTTGGTTCGTGACATTGACTATGCAAACATTAATATTATATACCATTTGACTATAAAATAATATGAGATAATGTACCTCTAGTATTCTACCTTTGCTGTTATGTCTTTCATTTTAATTTATTTCATACAATAACTAGACTAGGGAATAAAATACATACACCCTCAAGTGAATTTATTCATCATTAATCCTAGACCACTCTAAGAATTTATTATACAAAAATTCAAAGATTTCATGATTTAGTGCTAAATATAATGATCTAGGATATATTTATTATTATTAGTCAATGGATAATTGGTCTTGTTGAGCTATTTATTCCGGAGCCTCATGCATATTGAAAAAAGCATATACATACATGCGAGTGTGAATGATGGAAATAAGAAAAGAATAAAAATATTCATATAATTTATTGAGAATCCGTCCAAAATCACCTATGTGGATGTATTACTAAGTATCGGTAGATTGAATATATAAGGATCTTTCCAAAAATTACAATACTTTATTTTCTAATAATTATTAATAAAATATTCAATCTCATTTCAATGAAGTATCTATGTACCTTTGAACAACTAAATTATTATGGATCAAGAAACATTGTTTTTTTCGTTACTCAACTTCTCTCTCTCTAATTTTGGTTTATATTTCTATAATTTTTTTATTACAATTTTTATTTGTAATAACATTCTTTTATGCTTAAACATGATTTTTCTGGACATACTATCTAAAATATCTCTATTTATATAACCATGACTACTATGGAAAAGGTCAAGTGTGACCTATTTATTATTTTTCTTCCCATATATAATTGTGGGAGAGGAATTGAGTGAGGAGAAATATTGTGTTGTTGTTCGAAAAACCAGATCTAGGTTGTGGATCATATTATTGTAATAATAATCTTACTAGAAGTTGGTGATTTCAAAATTTAGTGGATTAATTCTTGTCTTAATATTGAACTCCTCATTTTATTACACCATGTGATCTATTGGTTTTGTTTTTTTATTTTCAAATCTAAAAATGAATTTTTTATTTAAATATATAAAAAATATTAATTTGATACTTAGTATTAACAAGTGTTTAAGTATAGTGTTTTATAAAGTAATATATTTTCAAGATTTAAATTGATATGAAATTTTATTTTAACTGATCCCTAATCCCACTATTAAAAATTATTTGAAATATCTACTAATAAAATTCTATTTTTTGTATATATTATAGTGTTCATTAATTTCTTAGATAATTCTTCAATATAAGTTTTCATGAAAGAGTTTATATTCAAATGTTTTTACTATATTGGTATGTTTAAAGTCATTTTTCGAAATAATCCTAAAACTTACCATAAATCACATTTAACGTTTAAAAATTATTTTTAAATCATTGAAAAATCATTAAAATATTATAATAACACAATGTTTTGTTATATTTTTAAGGAAATAATGAAATTTTAAAATAATTTTCACCTTGCAATTTTTTATATTTATTTTATAACCCATAGAGATAAAAAATTTGTTACCATGATTAAGGATTAAAGGATTATTGAGTGGGGTAAAACTTTGAGATATAGTTCAAAATTCCACAAAAACTTTTATGAATTTTATTTGTTGAATTTTTTAGGCCTTAACCTCCTTTTTTAATTATAATGAAATTTGATCCCATTTAACATGAGTTAAACACATATTATATATGAATATTTTAGATATTTACATGTTTTCCAACAACTTCACTTATGAGATGGAACATCATCTCATCTATTAATCACACAACAAGGGCCATTTAGCTTGAGAAATATCTACAAAAATACCTTACCAATCATCATCTCATTTTCCTATAGGTTCTATTCCCTCCAAGAATCTATCCTAGATGACTAAAAGTGTAATTCGAAGGATATTTTCTAATGAAGTGGTATAACACATAAAACAAGTGTTTTCATTTTTATTTCTTCTTCCACCGCCATAAAATAATCTATAACCATACTGATATAAAAAAATAAATATATCACATATACTAAAATTTTATTATTTTGATGGAGCATCCATTTTTTGTCTCATTTTTGGTTCTATAAGAAATGATAACATCGCTTATGTGTGTATGTGTGAACTACCACCTCGACGAAGTGATGTATTTTGTTTTTCATCATTACATTACATGTCTGGTTATTATGAATGATTTCTTCAATATATATATATATATGATACTAATTATATAATTATTATTTTTTAAAGATAATATATTACTTACCTTCTTACTCCATTAAAAAATTACAATGTCATTCTAGGGTACATGTGGACTACCACCTCCATGAAGCAATGTGAACCTTGTTTCATGTCTTTCATTCATGGCTGGTTATAAAACTATACTTATTGTATAAAAATTATAATAATTTCATGATTAATATTCTTTGGAAAATGTAATAATTACCCCTTATACCTTGATTATCCTGAAAAATCTGTTTTGAAAATATGAAAAAAACAACCTGAAAACATCTGACGTAATCTATAATGATTTATTAACTATGTTAGAAATATTAATAAACAAACAATAATGATTAATTATAATGGAATAACCATGAAAAATATTATTCATAAATTATAAAAAATATAATTTTTTATTTTTATTGTGTCACAAAATGTACAAGAAAATTTATGACACAAGATAAGCCATTTTTTATTAAAATATTTTCAATATTTTTATTTCAAAATGTTGATCCTCAAAATCCATGTTTTTTGAAATGTTGTTATGAATTATCATACCAATATCTAAGGGTTGATTAATTTAATTTTAAACTATATTTTACTTTCATTAAGAAAATTTAAAAGGAATATTATTTTCATTGTCTGAACAAGGTATTTTGGAATTTTTACCAAAACTAGGAAATGAATCATTTTCCTAGAATTTATAAAATGAATTTTTTTCTGACCATCATAACTATTAATTATATTGATTATTCATTAAAATTTTGTACGGTTATTTTCATGGAATGACATTTTCTAAATATTTTTTCCTTTTTTATTTAAAATGTAATCCAATTATAAATACACTTTTTTTTATTTCATAGAATGACTCAAATATTATTTTAATGGTATTATCATATATTACAACTCATTTTGATTATTCTTATTCTTTATTTGAGATAAAAACTAATAATATAATACACCTTATTTCTCTTTATGGTTTTGATCATGTTGTTCTACTTATTGTCCCAGGAAAATATTAACATTTCATTAGCATGTTTTTCAATACAAATGTTTATGTTTATTATGTTTTAACTTTTTATTCAGTTATTTCCATTGATAAATGCATTGGAATTAGTACGTGATGGTAGGGTTTTGATAGAGACCTTGGATGCATCACATAGCCTCTTGAGATACACTTTCTTGGGTATTTGTAATACTCCATACATATTTATTTATTATGTCTTGGCATGAGGCCTTGATGGTATGATTATGATGTCCTATATTATGTGTTCCATCATCATGAATTATTATTTTTTGTTAACCATGGGATTATTTAAATTATTCATTTATATATTTTATGTTCATAATATATATGGGTTTTTATAAAAATCATTATATTTACTATAGTTAGAAATTGGGCATATAATTTAATGTAATGTTTATGATCATATATATGGTAAAAAATTCTTTTCAAGGAAATATTTTCATGTTTTTCAAAAAGGCCATCATGAATGAAGTTTGTTTTCCTTAAACTTTTGTGTGAAATGTTTTATGAATGACATTGGGAAATTTAATGAATTAAAGACTTAATAGGTGTTAATTTTTAGTATAAATTTCATTATGTTTAAAATTAAACACTTTAATTTGTTTTAAGGTTTTTTATTGGATTATAAAACTTATTTCATTTTTATATCAATTACTGAGTTTTTTTTCACATTCCACATTTTCAAATTTTGTTCACTGAACTTATGGGTGAGTAGAAACTATATCACAACATATCACTTCATTATGGGTATCTATTTTGAAATTAGTGAACATGTTTTGAATGAAAGACATGTTTAAATATATAATTCCTTTTTTGTGGAATAAAATGGACACTAATTGGAAGTGTTTGATTTTTGTTATAAGGGTTTTATATGTAATTGGTTTTCTAATTGTCCAAATATCTAATAAAAAAATATCATAAAATTTTTTAATCTTAAACCCTTGTTATAAATCTAGTTATTATGTTTTATTTAAATTAAATTGAATTATAGTTGGTATCAATGGAAAGGATAAGATAAATTTAGAGGTTAGGATGATTTAAATGAGGATATTTTAATAGTTTTAGATACCATCATGGATTAATATATCTTTGGTTTATCATACATTTAAGGTAATAGATACCACTTTTGAGGTTATATATGATTCATGTTTAATATGATTAACAGACTATTATAGGAAAACAACCCTTGGGTTTAGTATGTTTTTTTAGTAAATGATTATTTTAGAAATAATGATTTTATATTTCATTAAATGAGCTTAACAATATTTATAACCATTATCGTTAATAAGTTATTTGATGTTATTGTAATTATCATTAATTTAGTAAAAATGTTTTTAAATTTTTGGATCATATATTTGGTTATATAGACAACCATGGAATTGAACAGTGATTGGGTGACTAGGTGATTAATGTTATATTTGATGAATTTAACTATTTTGGGAATATTATATGGTTAAGGGGAATGGAAATATTGTATTTTCTAAGATAGGATTTTAATTGAAGAATAAATTTTGGGTTTTCTTTTTGAAGTATATATGCTTTTATTATGGATTTATAGTGATTTAGGTTATTTATGGGAAAGATTAGCATATTTTGGAGATTATATGTTTATGAAATAAATATTATATTATTTTTAATGTGATTGATATTTTTTAGAGGAAAAAGTTAAATTTATCCAAGAAGAATAAGTGTTAAAATCTTTCTAATTTCTGGTATTTCAAAATAGTCATGGTTATTATTTTTACAGTTAGTTACTTATGAATTGATTTAAGTTGAGATTTTGGTATTATTATTGTGGATTTGAAGATTAATTTATTATTTATTCATATTAATGTTTTTATATAGGATATTAGCTTAGATTATGCTTAACCTATATTGTTTTTGTCAATATTTGAGAAAATTAGAATTAAATTTTCAATCTTTTGTGGTTCAAGTGATTTATTATATGTTAAATTTTGTGATTCGGGCATGAAAATATCATATTGTATATTCATTTATTAGAGTAATATGGGAGATAGAAATAGAAACTGATTGATGCATACATGAAGGATGAAATTCCACATATAGAGAGAAAGGAAATCAGGTATATATATTTTCTTAAAAAATCTATCTTTATTATAAAATTATTTATCAAAGTAATGTAATATCATGAGGAATGTAACGCTAAACTATAGAGGTATGAATTTGGAAAATAATTTTTCAGACTTAGTCTTAGAGAGGTACATGAATTTATAGTTCCTTAGTCTTGTACTAGAATTTAATTTTCATGATAAAACCTATATTTTATTTTTCCAATATGTTGTGAAATGTTAATTTTTTTAGAGAAAGTCAACTTTTGAGGAATCAATTTTTTTAAAATGTTGTGAATATAGCAGCCTAATATTTCATTATACAAATTTCCTTTAAATAACACTGTATTTTTAAGTATTAACCACATGAAAAATTGAACATAAATGAAGTATTATATTCAATAGAAGTATCATTACTCAAATATTATGATCCTAACATAGCCATTAGATTAGAGGGTATTAAAATGAATAATAATGTTATTAAAATAATTTACAAAATATTTTGTAAATAAATTGAATAATAAACATATATTAATTATTAATTGGTTATAAATGATGATAGTTTTTGTTATGTAAAAGGTATATATTTCAAAAAATTATTTTTTATTTAAGAAATGTAGTTTTGTCTTAATATATCATATTAATAGTAATAAAAAAATAATTATATTGAAATGGGTAGATTATAGTTCTATTAAATCTAATTAATATTAATTTTAATTTTGTCATTATTGAAGGAATGAAGATAAGTTCATTTTAGTTTTCAGAGAATACATTTTCATCAAAAATGGGTTTTATTTCATTTTTTAGGAATATGTTATATGTAATTTATGTAAATTATAGAAATTTTAATTCAAATATGCACTTAATTTTTAATATTAGTATTTAAAAATTATTTTATAGCGATTTTTTTGAGAATTTTCTAATGAGATTTAATTATTAGTTAATAAAGAAAATATAGATTTTTGAAAAATTGTGAATTTATTCTATTAATATAAAATAATTATGAAGTACCATTCTATGTTGTACTTGGTTTTAATGTTACATAAGTTCTTTTTTATAAAACATAATTTAATCAATTACATATTAATTAATATTATATTTGATTTTGGATTATGTTTTTTATGCTTAAAACATAATATTTCAAAAAAACATTTCATTACATTTTTCTTTCATATAATAATATTAATTTATTCAAAATTGAAAAATTTAATAATAACAATTTAATTTAATATTTGGAATTAAGAGAATCAAATTTATAAATGATTATAATTTCAATTTTGTAAATTATGAATAATAATCAGGGTAAAAGTTTATCACCAAGGTATACAGAAAAATGGGTAAAATGAGATTAGAAAATATGGGATATTGTCTTTAAATCATTCAAAATAATTCATTTATATAATTTTATGATTTTATTTCAACATTAATCATACTAGATATTAAATTATGGAAATTTTATATCCTTTTCCATTGATAATGACAATTATATTATTTATTGTAACAGATAACTACAACGTGCCACTTTCATTATCTCAATAACTAAAATATGTTTTTAGGGGATAAAAAAGATTTCATAAACAGTTATTATAAATACAAAAAATAATTTTATTTTATACTTTTTTTAAGTTTCTATTGATTGGATTATAACCTTGAACGCATACAAAATGCCGACATAGCACTTGTTCAAATAGATGAAAGAATAAGTAAACTATTTTAAAAACATTAAAAATAATATCTATTGATATATCATGATGATGCATAAATTTTTTATATAATTACAATGTATAACTAACTTTTGAATATTTTATATTAGAATTATATTGTTGTCTTCATATATCTGAAGTCAAATTTTGGAAATATTGTTGTAAATGACTATAAGTGCTATTTAATGTTTACAAATAATTAGTACATCATTAAAAACCCCTAAAAATCCTACCATCATTATATTTTATAGGAAATTTTTTAGGATATATTTACTTTTCCATGTATATTCCACTTTTATTTTTTAAATTAATTTCAAGACCCCAAAATACAAGACATTTTGTTAACCCGATTAAGGGAAAATGGTCGATGTAGGGGATTAATCTAGAAGATAAGTTTAAAACCGCAAATTAAAATTTTTATATTCTATTATATGAATTTAATTATACCTTATCTTCTGTATCATTTAATATATGAAACTGTTGATCCATGTTACATTATCTATAAACATATTATATATTAATATTTATTGTATTTATAAGATTGTCACCCACATCACTTATAAAAGGTCACCTCCTTTACTTTATACCATTAAAATACATATACATTTAGCCTAAATAAATATCTTCCCAAATCCATCACCAACCTTTCTATACATGTGATAGACGCTGTAGTCTCAACAAAATACCACCTAATAAGGCTTTAGTTGTATGCCAAATGATTTTTTCCAAAGAAGATATATTACTCTTAAACAAGTATTTATTTGTTTATTTTCTATTCCACCTCCTTAAAATATTCTATAAATATGAGAAAATGATAACATCAATATTTTTAAAATAATTAAATGTTTTTATAATGATTCAATAACCCCCTTTCCCCACCATTCCATCTGATGGGAAAACAATCAATTCCTTGTATCTACATGTAGACTATGACCTCCACAAAATGTTGTGTTTCATTATTCATCACTAAATAATAAGATATTTAAAATGATAGATTTATAAAATACATCTTGTATTTAAAGTATAATAATTATTTTTGAATTTTATGTTATTACTTACTATTTTACCTTTCCAACCATTTTAAAATGATAAGGTCGTTCATGCATACATGTGAACTACCACCCCCATGAAGTTACGAGACTCATTTTTCATTAGTTTCATTCCTGAAAGGTTATAAAGTTTTATTTAATGAATATAAATTATTATTAATTCCTTAGTAATATTATACTAAATATTAACAATTAACACCTTTGAGCATGGTCAATCTACTAATGTTTTTTTAAAATTATGAAATGAACGTCCTCAAATATCAAATATAAAATTAGCTAATTTTGCAACTAAATAAATCATGGTAATAAAAGAAATAAAATATATAATTATAATACAATAAATTATAAAAGGGATATAAACCAATTAAAAAATAATATAATTTTATTATTTACAATATAGAGAACATGTCAAATGATTTCAGACTTGAGGTAATGAATTTACCCTTAAAATGTTTTTTCATGTTTTCCACTCAATTCATTTTTTCTAAATCAATGTATTTTGTAATTTTTTCTAGAATGTATTTTGAATGATAAAATGTTTTTTCAATTTAATTTTTTACTATATTTTTTTCTTTAAAATAATTTAAAAGTATCTTTATAATTTTTTTTGATCAAGGTATTTTTTAGTTTTTACCAAATGTGTCAAAGTAATTGTTGTTTGAAGCTATACTAAATTAATAGTTTTTTCCACCATCATAACCATTCATTTATCATAGGACTATTTTAAAATTCTATATGTTTATCTCTAGAAAAATCTATATTTTAAATATTTTGAAATTGTTTAGTAAAAATTATTTCAAAAGAAAAATATATTTTACTCATGTTTTTAAATAATGGTTCAAATGTACTTTTATGGTAGTTTTCATTTATTCCAACTGACATTGATTAAAGAGAACCTATATTATCATACATTAACATTAAATAACTTTTGGAGAATACTTAAAACATTATACAAAATAATGAACAATTAATTTACTAGCCTTTGTAAACATGGAAACATAAACAATGATACATAAGTGAGAAAAATTATCGCCCACTAGGTTATTATTCAATAGAACCCTTTTTAGACACATCCAAAATAATATATATATTCATAATGTGGGGAAGAAAATATAAAAATGGGTGAGCTCAAATGCCCAGTAAAGGTAAATAAGTATGATATGTAAGAATAATCCTGAGCATAAAGTTATGATAACATGATCCTGAAATCAAAATATTATAACATGCATATCAAAGATCATGTATCTGAATAATGGAATAAATATTGACAATTCAAAAGTCTTGAATCATAAGGAAATAAGAAAAATAATCTATAAAACCATAACATCAAAATAAAAAATGGAATTGTTTCTGACATAGAAGCATAAATAATTATTTCCATAGTATTAAAGGCATTGTTTTCAAGGCCATATTAGTGGAAAAAGTACTTTAGTGAACCGGGTTAACACCCCAATCCATTCCGGTATTACGACACTGTGTTTACTCCCCATTCGAATCCTATAATATTGAACCGAATTCATTTACCATTATATCCCTATAATACTAAACTCTGTTCACTTCCTGTTCCATCCATGCATGTCTCAGGATATGTAAATGGTTACCCCATACATTAGTGAGAGATATTGGTCCCAACAATCTCATAATGAAATCACACATACATGTGCCCATAAGAACATAAAAAATCATTTCGTAACCCATGAATTGAAATGGGCACTATAAACATTTAATCATATCCAAACCTATGGAAATTTATATTTTCCATAATAATTTCATCATAAACACGACCCATGAATATAATATGGCTTCAAAATCATATAGACCATGAAAGAGAAACAAGTTTTTGAAACATCATGCCATCAAAAAACAATCTATTTAGAGAAATATTATTAATGGGATCATTGTTTAATTTCCCCATAATGGTATGAGTATCTTCAATGGTTGTTATCTTAGATGGGAAGTAATTTTTAAAGATCTTTGAGAAACATTTCTTGTGAAAAACATCATTTCTGCATTAAAATATTCTTTTCAAAACATAAGACCATTTTAAAAAAAATCTATTTAAAAACTAATTTGAAAACATACTAAGTAAGTATTTAAAACCGTAAAATGTTTTCAAATCATTTTTCCATGAAAATGGGCTTCAATGATCTTTGGATTTTTTATAAAAATTTATGGTGTTTGAATATAACATATTTCTGTCAAAAGAGCGAGAATGTAAATTTTTACATAAAAACATTATCATAAGTTACAAAGAATATAAAAATTGTACTAATACATGATGATATCTTTAATAACTACATTAGAAGAAATATCATGAGTGTTCTTGAGTTATGGATCATGATATTTTACTAATTTAAGCACAAGCATAAACAATGTTGAAAAGAGATGATATTTTTTCATTAAAATATTTTCACTTAGTAACATGGGATAATAATCTCCATGTAAGAAAATAAAATTACATAATGAATAAAATATAAATAAAATAATAATATTAATGATATTACAATTTAAATGGATGTATATACACCCTGAAAAAATAGGTCCATAACAAAACAAGGGTCTGAAAGAAGGCATATTGCGACTAAACTATTTTACAGATCAGGTAAGAATTAAAACATAAACCCCATGAAATAATGATCATAAAATGGTTAAGTGAACAAACATGAATTTAAGTATAAGGTTCATTAAATACATACATGGGTAGTATAAAAATCACACAAATAGAACGGGTGGTGAATAAAGCATGCACCTCATGGAAATAAAAAGTGTGATGAAATCCCCTTACATTGTGTCTTGACTCTCATCATACTCATTAAAATCACCTATATAATAAATATAAATTTATTTTACAACTTTTAAAGAAAAATAATATTATATGTAATATCATATATTATTTTATAATGACTTTTATATTCCCCTCTGGATAATAATCTTGTATTAAGGCTTCCCTTTTAGTAATATTCGCTTTGTTCTTCGCATCTGCGTTAAATTTTTATATCTTTGGTTTTTATACTTATATCATGATTTCAGAATGTAATACATGATATAAATACTATTTACATTCATTATATGTGTATTTTAATAGTCTATATAATATATATATATATATATTAAATGGAGTACATTGTTCATGGAGAGGTTAAGCCACATGTACGCAAAAACTTTATTTTGGATTTTGTAGTCATATTGAGAGAAAGAAGGTAAATAATATATATATATATATTATAGTAGAAATATTATATCATATAAATCATATAATTTCAGTAAACCCATCCTTAAAACATTTCATGCTATGCGTGAACGAATCCGATCACTATGAGCGGGTGGTGGTCAACACATTCTTAAATGAAATTATCATATTACACCAAATAGAAAGTAAAAAAGACATGTATTGTAAAAGGAATAAATATTATTTAATTAATTATTAATATAATACATATTATATATAAGGAGACTATCAATCATAATATCCACCATGGGAGGTGGTAAAGGAAAAATGAAAAATCATCATTTTCTGAGGTAGTAGTTCTCCACATATGCAAATAGTATGTTCCTTAACCATTATATGGGGGTGTGTGAAAATGTAGATTAAACCCCTAGAACAAAAATATCCTAGTATATCCAGGATACTGGTGATGTTATAATATAATGGAGTAAAGATATTTGAGGGTGGTGGAGAATTAAAATAAAATAAATGATCTTGAGAGAAGATGATACCTCTTAATCAGGTAACTCCTTTTGGTTTGTCCGAAAAGGCTTCCTTGTTCTGGGAATTGATAAGAATATCATCTATAAAGACTACAAAAAACTGATCAAGGGAATATTTAAATACTATCTTCATTATATCCATGAATATATATGGGGCCTTATTAAGACCAATAAATATCACTATATATTCATGGTGACCATATCTTATATGGAAAGCCATCTTGGGTATATCATATTTGAAACCCAAAATTGATGATATCTGGAATGAAGGTCAATATTAGAAAAGTATTGAGGTCCATGTAGTCGATCAAACATGTCATCAATATATATAAGAGGATACTTTTTCTTGATTATGATTCTTTTCAACTCTTAATAATCAATACACAGTATCATTGATTCGTCATTTTACTCACAAAAAAATTGTGTTCACCCCAAGGTGACACACATGGAAAAATGAATCCAATATCAATGTTCTGTTAGATATTCTTCTTCAATTCCTCCAACTTAATTAGAGAAATTCAATACGGATTCCTTGATATTTTAGTGGGACCATGTATTAGTTCTATTGAAAACTCAACTTCATGTTTTGGTGGAAAGCTAAGATGCTCATTCGAATAGACATAAAAAAAATCCTGATCAATAAATATATCATTGATATATATTTTGAACCCAATCATTTGATATTAAATACGCTTTTTATTGGTAATTAATACCCATACACTGAATTTAATCTCTATAGGAAGTTCATACTTATCATCACATTGATGGATGATCATATGAGGGGTTTAAATATCAAATTTAACATAAATTTATTGACAATTGATGTGGGATTTATGTAGAGAAATACAATCAATGACTAGGATAAAGTAAAATTCCACTAAAAGAATAATCATATGATTTTAAGGAAACAAATTCCCACAAACTTAATCAAGATTGTAATCATATACTTGAGTTGTAGTCATCATATAGTAAGGGGTTTTCACTCCTAATTCCACATCAAATTGTTTTGGTGGAATATTAACACCCTTAATAAATTATTTAGATCTGAAATATTGGGTAGATCAAGAATCAAATAATAAATTTGTAGTTATAGAGTGGATGGTATGTGTTCCTTTCTTCATGTTTTTATCACACCCCATATCATAAAGAACGATTTCTTGAGATTTCACTTTGAACCCAAGCTAAAGAGGTTCTTGATGTTGATCATAATCACCATCTCTTGGGTTTGGGAATTGGTTACCATACTGCCCATTCACATTTAAATTGTAGCACAAAGTCATGGGAGGTCCATTATATTTATCTTTATCTCCATTATCATTTTGATCTATCTTATTGCCGTAGTTTTGACAATAAATTCCTCGGTATGATTTTTTTATTCACCTAAAACATTTAAAAAACCCCTTAAGACAAATTCATCCATTAGTATTAACACATTTCTAGTATCATGATTAACTCATCTTATTTTCTCAATGGGGTTTAGAGTATACTTTGAACTCCATTTTCATTTTCTTGACAAAAACATCTGGTTGAAAAGTGACTCAAACCTCCATTTCAACCCTGATTACACAATGCACAATATCTTTATAGTTACTAAATTTTATTATGGTTAGATCCCCTATGAGACTTGGTTTTAATTCATTGAATAACCTATAAACATTACATTATGGTTTAATGATAATTCTTGAAACTTACCTCTCACGTATTATGAAATTATTCTTATAGGTACCAATAGATTCATCATCCCTTTACTTCAACTCAAGGTAATTTTTCAACAATGTGGCAAGAATATTTTTAGAAAATTAATAATTAAAAAAATTACTCAATCCCAATACATGGATTTAAAATAATATTACTGCTTCATATTCTTTATTAGAGTGCACCATTGGTCTTCTTCACTTTCTAACTGATAAACATCTAGAATTATTTTCTCATGATCCAAACACTAGAGAATAAGGAATATTATTTCAGTATTACTGGCCCACTGTTCAAAAATATGTGTATCAGAAGACCCTATGAAAGAAGGAAGAAGTTGCCTCATGAAAGAGTCAAAAAAATGTTATCACCTCTTTTTCTTATTTATAAGTTCACCATGATACATAGATTGAGACATCTGTGTGAGCATAACAATGAATTGTTTAATTCCAGATCCCAAAGAATTCAGTTTATCAGGAGGAAAATCGTTGTATTTTCCATGATAATCACCATTAATGTGATTTCTTCCAGTCCCATCCATTGAATGAAACAAAAGCAAAGGAATGATACAATTTTATCATAATGAGGAAACACATAATCAAGAAAATTCACTTAAAAGTTGTCAAAATTATGAAAATTTCCATAATCTACATCACCTTAGGTTTATCCTAGGTTATTTATAAAAAACATATTTTTAAATCCTTATATATAGTTGGTGAAGAGTTGGTAATTATAAATGCATATTCCCTAGGAATTTTAAACTACGTGTGCAGTAAGGCCCATTTTCATGTTCCAGATTACCCTGAGTCTGGCTCGGAACATCTTGTTGGACTTTTTACCCCTAGGTACATCTATTTTAGAGATACATATGCTAGTAGTATCCAGACATGGATATATTTCTAGGAAACCACTCACTCTATCCTTTACTAAAATTCCATGACATTTTACTATACATTTACTTATACTTATAATTACCCTTAGATATTTCCTTAGGGTTCACACTAAGGTTTTTACATCCTAACTTACAAAGGATAACTAAACCATTTCCCCAATACCAACAATAGTGACCCCCACTTTTCGTAAATTAAAATTACATTACTTTTCCAGAATACTAAAAACATTATAAAATAAATTCCCAAATCCCATATTGGTATAACTTTTTTAGAAACATGGAAACATAAATAGTGATACATAAGTGAGATACATTATCACCCACATGGTTTTTCTGGACTAGAAACCATCTTTGACACATCCATCAGAATACATATCTTCATAATATGGGGAATTAAACATAAAAATGGGTGATCTCAAATGTTCAGTAAGAGTAATCATGGGAGATATGTAAGCATAATCCTGAGCATAAGGGTACAATAACATGATCATAAAAATAGAAGATCATACCCTTCTTATCCCAGATCGAATACATGAATCCTAGCATAAATCCTGACAGTTCATAAGACATGAATCATAAAAAAAATAAATTAGATAATCCCTGAAAGCAAAACATAGAAATAAAACATGGATTTATGGAATACACATAAGCATATATAATTATTTCTATAGTAGTCAAGTAATTCCATCTGTGACCATCTTAGTTGGAAAAGTTTTTTGCTGAATCGGGTTCAAACCCTATTCCATCACCATATTGCTGAACCATGTTCACTCCTTGTTCAATACCTATAATACTAATCTGAGTAGATTAAATATTCAAACCTGTAACACTGAATTGAGTCCATTTTTTGTTTTAATAATGTATATCTCAAGAGATATAAATATTTACCTAATGCATTGGGGGGAGATATAGATTCAACCCATCTCATAATGAAATCAAACCAATATGTTCCACATGAACATAAATAATAATATCATAACCCATTAAACGAAATGGGTATTATAAATATGTAGTCTTATAATATCTTATGGAAGGATATATGTTTGAAAATCATTTCATCATAAACATAACCTGTGAAAAGAAGAAGGTTTAAAGATCATATAACCTATGAAAGAGTAACATGTTTCATAAAAATAATTCTATCAAAACATAATCCATTCAGATATATAATATTAATGGAAACATTTAATAATTTCCCCACAAAGGCATGAGTGACACAAAATTATTTTACCTTAGATGGGTATTAATTTTGGGAGATATATTAAAAAAATTGTTGAGGAAAATATTATTACTTCATGGGAAAATTGAATTTAAAACATAAAACATTTTGAAAAACATTCTATTTGAAAAAATAATTAAAATTTTTAGAAGAAGCATTTAAAACCATTAAACGTTTTCAAAATATTCTTTCATTGAAAATTGGCTTCAAAAATCATATGAGAACATTTTTGAAAACATTTTAAAAAACACAGTGATTGAATGAAATAGAATTTTTAGATTAAGATACATAAACTCAGATTTTAAAAAAACATTATATTATCTACCAAACAGTGGAAAATTGGTACTAATATGTGATTATATCTTGAAAAAATAGATGATAAGATAATTCATGATTCTAACTGAGAGAAGGATAATGTGATTCCATTAAATAAAGCATAATTACAAATAATCTCAAAAAGTGTTGTTATTATTTCAATAAACTCTTATCACTAGGTAACATGGGATCATAAAATCTATGTAAGTATAGGAAAATAATTGAAAATTAAAATATCATGAAAATAAGTAGATTTAGGATATAACCTGATAAATGGAATTACATACACCTTGAAAAATAATTTAGGTGCATAAAAATACATGAGTCTCAAAGAAGGAAAATTCTGACAAAAGGATTGTTTCGATTAAGTATGTTTTGAAAAATAAAACACCATGAAAGAGAAATTAGAAAATGGGAATGTTAATAAGTAGAAATTTAATTATAATAGTAATTAAATACATCTATGGGAAGTATACACACCACCGAAAAGGAATGAGTGGTGAATAAATCATGTATCTCCCTGAAATAAAAAGTGAGATGAAATCCCATTACCTTGTGTCTTAATTGTCGTTATACTCAATCAAAAAACTATTATAATAAATATAAACTGATTATAAATCTTTGACAGAACAATATTTTTTTATCTAATACAATATTTGGTTTGATCCTGACCCTATATTTCCCTCTTGTTAGAAATCCTTTGTTAAGGTTTCACTTCATGTAATATTCACTTTTTTTCTTCGAATGTGTCTTAATTTGTTTTATCTTTTATCCTTATACTTACATAATGATTAATTAATGTAAATCATGATATAAATATCATTTATATTTAATATATATGTTTTATACTAATCTATATAATAGAGATGTATGAAATGGAATAATCCATTCATAGAGACTGTAAGTTGTACATACACATTAATGATATTTCCGTTTTTATTGTCACATTGAAAGAAAGAAGGTAAATGAAATATGAGGATATATATGTATATATATCATTAATATATTAGGATTATTATATTATTTATTTCATATAATTACACAAAATTGATGATTAATACATTCCTTATACTCTGTGATCGAATCACATCACTTTGAGGGGGTGGTAGTCAACATTTACTCAAACAATATTATCATATTTCACCAAATGGAAAGTAAAAAAGGCATGTGTTATAAAAATAATAAATAAGATTAAATATATAATAAATATAATATATAATATATCAAAATAGTGTGTCCATCAAAATGTCTACCATGAAATGCTGTAAAGGAAAATGAACAACCATCATTTCATGAGGTGGTAGTTTGTCTTACATGTAAAGAATTATGTTCGTCACACATTAGACGGAGGTGAGTGGAAGTTTAGGTAAAAATATAGTTTAATTAAATCCTATTATATTGATTATATTTTTTTATAAAATAAATTTTTAAATATAGTGTAGTGGGTAGAGAATGAAAATAAAATAATGGATCTTGAGAGAAGACATCACCTTTTAGTCGGGTAACTCCTTTTTATTTGATCCAAAAGGCTTCCTTGGGATGATTTAGGACCAAAGATAGGATTCAAGGAGGAATTTATAGGTGATTTTATGTTTATTTGGATTATCATTTCAAAACCTACATTTTTTGAGAGGTGTGAAGAAGAGGTATAGGTGGTGGCCTTTGATAGGGAACGGAAAGGACTCACTTGGTATTTTTGAAAACAAGTTAGGTGTACCCATGTTTTTACCCAATTAAATTCATAAAAAACAAAAAAAATAAATAATTTAACGTTAATTCCATAATAATGGGCATCCAATGGGGTTTTTACTACTTTCTTCGTAATTTTGGTTCTTAAAATTATGGTTTATTTCTTAGTTATGCTTAATTTTACCCTAATCAGTGTAATTAATTTTAATTTATTTCATTAATATTTTTGGTAAAAAAATAATATGAACTTATTAGGGACTATAAATTATTATTATTTCAAATATAAAATCCATTTTTTCAAATTCTAATAACATAATTTGTAGAAATTAATTTAAAATAAATTTCGTAGTCGGGTTGACAATGACGGTTTTAATGCAAGAACATTAAATTTTTTTATGTTTTTTATCCAATTTCAATGATAAATTGATCTAAATGACCTAATTTTGTTTATTTATAAACAAATTTCCCATTAAAATTTGAATCCTATTTAAAATATAATGTATCCATATAAATACATTAGATGAAAAAGAAATTTAAATTAAAATCTAGTATTTTTCACTATTAATCTAGTAATGATGTTTCTCAGAAAAATCCCAAAAGTTTCACCCTAATATAATATAGAAATTATAAATTAAAAATATAAGTTTATTTTGTAAAATTAAATTTCTAAAATTTTCTAGAAATTTTTTTATTGTTATTCCTATGAGAACTTGAAAAGTAGTTTTTTTTGGTGAAAATAATATTCTTTAACACATAAGGACTTTACCCAAAATTATATATTTCATCATGAATATGTTTTATTTGTATACAAACATTATAAAATATATTTAAAATGGACTTACTACTATTAAAATTACAATGTATAAAAAATTGGTTATAGTTATCTTATTTAAATAATTATTACAAAAAATGATGTTTTTTAAAAACCTTGGTGTTGTGTGTAATGTAAAACAAGTCTTTGTTACATGTAACACACAAAAATTCAAGGTTCCTTGTAAAGTACTCAATGTTTGTTCCATGTAAAAGGAATGTTTGACTTAGGGAATTTCACGAAATAACAAAAATTCTAATTTATTCTATAAAATATCCATAAAACCATTGTTTTTTACATTGATGATTCATATTATATACAAGGGATAATCTTTACTAATACCATCCACCTTGTTTCCTATGATTTATTATGACCATGTTCACTTATTTATTTATTGTGTAAAACATTAAGATTAAATTTTATAGATTTTCAATAAGAATGTTTATATTTATTATATATTTAATTATTATTCATTTCAATTATATTATGAATGAATTAGACAAAGTAAGTGACTATTGGGTCCTTTTATATCCCCTCGATGCATTTTTAGGTGTTAAGAGACAAAATAGAGAGGGTATTATTCACATCACTTCCCTATATATATATATGGTTTTTCAATGAGGCCTTGAAAGTAATATTATGATGTCTGACACATTGCATTCTATCATTACAAAATCAGTTTTTATTTATTGGGTGATTATTTACATTGTTCATTTTACACATCATTTTTTTCATTAGGTAATAAAATGATTTAATGATTTAAAGTAAATTTCAAGAACATTTATTAGTGAAAATTATGTATTCAAGGAAATGATTTCATGTAATTCCAAAAGACCCTCATGAATTATGACTCTTTATTTATTATTTCCTATTAAATTGTTTATAATAAACATTGAAAATATATTTTATTTAAAGAGAAATTAAGTATTTATTTTTATATTAAATTTAATTATTTGAAAATGTAAATAATTTATATGGTTTTTATGTTTTTACCTAGTTTATTAGATTTATAATAATTTTATACCACTTATTAAACATTTTTTTCTGTTCTAAAAATTGCAAATGTTCTTCATAGGAACTTGGGATGAGAAATAACTATATAAATAGTTATCAGTCCATTATGGGGATCCGTCTTAAAAGAGGAAAATGAGTTTTTAATGGAACATGACTTTAAATTTATGAATCCATTTTTTATGAAATCAAAAGGACATTGAGTGGAATTTTCAACATTTTTTATAACGGTTTTAAGTGTATAATGTTTTCTTTATTATCTAAAATTCTAATTTGTAAATAAACTCATGGTGTATGAAAGTGTAACCCTTGTTATAAATCATGTAATTATGGGTTTTTTATGTTATAAGGAATTTCATTAGTACTCGTCACCTACTATAGTAATATATGTATTCCTAAATTAAACCATAGATATTGTTAACATGATGGTTAACGAAATTCCATATTATAGAAAAACTTCTATCCTACAGAATATACCCTTATCCTATACTAATAATTTACCTTGAATATATAATAACTATAAAAACCCAATGTTAATGTACATACTAATTACATCACTTTTGAGGAATACATAAAAAATTAACAAAATGGACACCCAAATACCTTACTAGTTTTTCTCATTTGTTAACATGGAGTAAAAAATTCTATTTTGGCAAAAGACCATTAATATTTCCAATAAATATCTTCCCCTTTAGTACCCCAAAAATGAACATTATTTATAACGTAAGGAAACAAAAACATATGAAAGGGTGAGATAATTTTCCCAATAAAGGTAAATAAGGGAGAAATGTAAAGACAATCATGAATTTAAGGGTATGTGAACATAATCATGAAAATAGAAGAGCATACACTGTGTATCAATGGTCATAAACTTGAATCATGACATAATGATTAGAAATTCATAAGACAGGAATCATAATGATATAATAAAGACAATATAGTAAATCATAAAATATGAATAAGAAATGGAATTTCGGTATACACATAAACATGTAATATCATTTCCCTCAAGTTAAGACACATTCCTATAACTTATTAGGGAACTTCATAGGGACTACACCTAATGGGAGGGACACAACACCATCCCCATTTGCAGTCCATTCCTTTTTAAGGTCCTGGTTTCTCCTCTTTAAATAGTGGAATGGGTTTACCCAAATTCAACAGTGGACTGGGTTTCCCCATCATCTGAAAGTGGATCAGTTTTCCCCTTCTCTCGCAGTGGATCAATTTACCCCATCATCCCAACGAGGATCATGCCCATCGACTTGATTCTGACCATTATATCATGAGAAATAAATATTTAACAAGTTAATTGGATGAATATATAAGTCCCAACCATCACGTAATGAAAACCATACATATGTGTGCAACAATAACAGAAATTATTAATTATATGAGAATCCATAGAATGAAATGGGTTTTATAAACATAATTCATTCATAACATTACCCATGGAAAAGAAATGAGTTTCATAAATAGCATTCCACAATAAACATAAACAATTATAATATATAATAAGAATGGTATCGTTGAGGAATACCTCTAATAAAAGATATGTTACATCCAATAATTTTATCATTAATGGAAAATAATATTGATAGATCACTTCAAGTAAATTGTTGGGAAAAATATCATTTCATCATTAAAAACATTTTGTTTTTTTAAAATGAAATGTATTTTTAAAATAGAAATTTTATTTCAACACAACCCTTGAATATTGTAAAGTAAACCTCAAGGAGTTAATATTTCATGATGGTGAAAAATTATATTCATACTATATAAGTTAATAAAATTCATTTCGTACATCATCTGGGAAAGTCACAAATTATTTCATTTGGAAAACAAAAACAAAAAGATTCCATTAAACGATGTAGTAAAACACAATATGTGTAAAAAATGACATAACAAATCCATATGAAAATAGTAAAAACATTTCTTGAAAACATTTTTTTCAAAAATGGTAAGGGTAGAAAAATATTCTCTATGTTAAAATTAAAACAAAAAAATCCCAAATATTGATGAGATTGTGAAGTAAATACTCATGACATTATAATCAGAAGAATCGTATTCCGTAAGATGGAAATAAAAATACATGGATAAGAAAGTACCCTAATATTCTTGATAAGACAGATAAAATAAATTCATGTTTAATATATATATCATGTGGATGAAACAAGGGGTGAATAAGGTATGTGTCCCAGAATAATAAATGTGAGACATAAATCCCTTACTAATTGAGTAACTATTAAATCCTGAACCCCATAAAAGAAAAAAATAATTTTAAGAATTTAATTTCATTAAAAAATTAAAATTATATATATAACATGTACTTTGTTACTATATACACCACACAAAATAAGGGAGTGGTTAATATGGCATGTATCTCTCGGAAATAAAAAGTGAGGTGAAATTATCATACATTAAGTATTGGATTCTTTTCCACATGATGAAACATACATTATTATAAATTTAATTTTATTATACATCTATAATAGAATCATATTCATATATGTAATACCATATATTATGTACTGATGAATTTATATTACTCGATTACTAATAGTTCCCTGTTAAATCCACATTTCATGTGCTAATCGCTTCGTTTATCATACATGTTTTTACTTTTCATTTTGGATCCTATTAAATAAACCATTATTTACATATTTAGATTATTTAAAACATGAATAATAAATAATATATATCCTATGTATAATCATTTATATTAATCTATAAAAGATATATATATGAAAGGGAAGACATTGTTCATGGAGATAGTAGGTCATTCATACACCTGAACATTTTTATTTCCTTATTAGGTTAATCGAAAAGAAAATAATTGATATATTATAATTATAGAATAAATTTTCTCTTGTATTAAACATATATATTCATAAAAATTTATCATTATTACCATCTATGAATAATATGTGAATCACAGATCACATCGCTTCATAGAGATGGTAACTCATATGTACGGACTAGTGACATTATCACTTTCCCAAAATAATGGATGGTAAATAGGTATATTGGATATTATCATTAGGAAATTATATTTATATAATAAATATAATATATATCAAATAATAATATATTTTCTATAAAAATGACAATCCATAAGAGGTGATAAATGAATATCGAACAACATTGTTTCGTGAGGCGGTAGTTTGTCACAAACAAGAAGGTTATGTTCGTAACCAATTAGATGAAAGTGTGTGTGAGTATAGGTTAAACCATTAATAATAGAAAATACTAGTATATTTATGAAATTTATGTAATTATATAAATATTAAATTAAAATAATTGAATTAATTCAAGGAATAAATAAAAAAAATGTTCGTTGATGAATGTTACAACTTATTTGTGTTTTTTCTTTTTGATTTTTAAAAAAGGTCTGATTTGGAAGGATTTATGAACTTATTAAGGATTCTATGATAAAGGAAAGAATTATTTGAGGAAAAATGGGAAGAGGTGGTATGATAAAATGGTCTTTATAGGTGTGAATTAACGGGATGGCTATGTTCCTTTTAGATGACATAGGAGAGGCACTCTTGGAATCGTAGAAAATATTAAATTATCATAAATTGATTTTTAATTATAAATGAATTGAAACTGAGTTATGTAGAAGATAATATGAAAATATTTGAAAATTATATCATCAAATAGTTTTTATAAATGTTTAGATCATATTATTATCTTTATCTTTTGGTTTTGAACAATTAATAATCCTTTCAACTCTTACTGTGACAACATGTGTATTTTCTACTTATGGGTGAATAAATTTAATAAAATACCAACTGAACTATAAATGAGCAATTTATGAAATTTTATAACTTTTCCCTAATATATCTTTGAATATTATATTTTTATAAATTTTATATTAATTTAATAACATATTATTTATTTTAAAATATCAATAATTACAATTTTGATAGTATAGATTACCTGAATTTTATTACAATATCATAGAAACATGATATATTCGAAACAAATAATTTAGAATATCCCAAAATTTTTGATGTATTTCATAAATGTTTTTGATCGAACTAATTATATAAAATTATATTTATTTCATTTTTATATCATTTATTTTATTTTTCAATTATTTAAATAATTTCTACACCATTATTGTGTTGCCATTTAATTTACTTAATTATTTCTTAAAAATTATATATAAATTACCTTGACATAGAAAAACCATATATATTTGCAAATAATATTTATATACGAACCAATCCTTTATTTGACACCATATTTGAAGTATTTCTCTTGTTAAAAACAAAAGTGTGACAAAATTGTCATTCCTTTTAATATAATACTATAAAAGTATTAAAGACCTTCATGTGGCTACAAATAGATATTAAATAATCCGAAGGATTTTTTTTGTAGAAAAAAAAATCTTCAAATGAAATTATGAAAAAAATTAAGATAATTTTATATTTGTTAAAAAATTATTTTTACCTTTAATTACACAATTTACCGTTTATTGAGGTAATAAAAAATATTATTAATGTTAATATTCATAATATACAAAAATAGATGGGACATATTTACGTAATTTTAACCTTATTATTACAATTATGGTATTAATGTTTTCATGTCAAGAACACAGAATCAAAAGCAATTAATTTGAAATTATTTTCTTTGACGTGGTGGGAAAACATGTTATAAAAGTTAAAATATGCAAAATATTAACATACTATTATATCCAAGTTAAATGTAAAAAATATTTAAATGAACAAAATTATGTTAAAATCTAAAAATTTGAACTAATTATAATTTAAAACCAACCAAAAATATAATTTATCACTATATATTTTTTTGATGAAAAACTATTTTCAATTAAAATCAGTATTTTTCCAAATTCTTTAAAAATTAAATGTTATTATAAAAACTCATGAAACTCAACAACATAAAATTTTATATTCATATTTAAATGGATGTTTATTATTTTTTCATATTAAAAATCTAAATTTTTTTATAAAAAATATTTAAAATGGGTTGTCTGTTAAACGGTAATAAAATTACCTTTTGAAAAAATATTGGTTTTTATACATAACATTGTGTGGGATCTTGCCAATAAATCTATTAGATGAATATAAAAAATATTTGGTTGAATATGTGACATATATATTTCATCAATATCATTCAATAATTTTAAATAATTTAATTTTTTAATGAAAGACCAATTTGGGAGCGTATATATAAAACTAATTCATTTATAGTTAATTGGTATATATTTTAATTTGTAATTAATAGGTAACTTGTTATTTTTTATTATAAACCTTATATTTTCCATAGTTAGTAAATAATATTCGTAAAAAAATTTAACAAATAGGTTATATCCTACTATATATTAAATAATAATATTTTAATAATATTCTTTTGTTCGGTAAAACTCGATCTTACGTGTAACACATACTATCGAAGGAACTCAAAATTGTGTGTAACTCAATCCAATCATAGTGTTTTGTATACCACAATCAAATCCAGTGTTTCATATTGCACAAGATTATATTGGTTTTTAATATAATGTAAGAAAAACATAACTTTTTTATATAATTAGAAATGAATATTTAGTGTTGCGTTAAAGAAAAAATATAAAAAGATAAATTTAATTTGAAACAAATAAGTCACACAATCTTGTGGTGTTATATTATACCCCTTAAAATGATTTTTTCACTAAAAATTAATCTCGGTTATAAAATTTAAATTCTTAAAATTTTATTTCATATAAAACGACATCATAAAAATCAATACTAAAATTTACCTTTAAGATGGTAAATTTGAAAGCTAAATGGTTACTTAGAGTAACTCAAAATTAGGTTTCCACATTGGGGAACAAAGATGGAATGTGAAAAAATGGATTTGGAAGAGAAATCTAACCATCAGGTTCTGATGGAGAGTGATAGAGAACAAGGTCAGAATATATATTTACAACTACAAGGACAAAAATATATGATTATCTAAGGTTCCATTTCACTCATTGAGAAATAAGGTACATGGATAACTTTTCGGTTTCAAGGTCATTTCCATAGGGTTAAGTATTTTTTTGAAAAGATAAACTTACTTGATTCAGTAAAATCCAACCCTTTTCCATGTCATTATCTGTTCCACCTCACCTATTTCTCCAAAAAAGAATGGGGAATGTTTCATTCCTAAATAACTAAAATATCACGAGATCCATGAGAATACATTCTATCAATCATCAGTTACAACCAACGCAAAGTTGTTATCACATGATATCTAGTATAGATAAATTCTCATGTGGTGAGATAATACTTTAATTTGAACAACTTCTTCCAAAGTATAAATCAAAAATTCCGTAAATGGTTAACCTTATAATTCTTCCTAAAGATGAGCATATAAAATGTTATAATGAAGGTAACAAAATTAGCTTATCATTGATTTTCCAGTAATCAAAAAGAATATCTTGGTTGTCACATTCAAAACATGATAACACCATCATTAATTCTTCTTGAAACATTGTAATAACCAAAGTTGCCCTAAATTATTATTGAGAACCTAATTTTTCTTTATTATAATTCTAATTATATATATTCAATAAGTCTATAATTTTATAAACTTCATCCATGATAGCATAAACCACCTTTTAACTAATCATTAAGCATTTCTAAAGAAATAATTACAGTCCATTATACATATTCATATCCAAAAAAATATTTATCCAATCAAAATTATCGTAACATAAGGAACTAATTAAGTGTTACCATCCCTTATTCCAAATTTTGTCTTCCCATTAAATAACATTTCCAGTCCATCAGAAACATTCAATATAAACATATAATTCTAGGCTGAAGGAAATAAATTGAACATTCCTTTAATTTGTAAATAGTCATATAACATAATTATTAACTCCAAATACTTGAAAAATTATATTATTTCACATAATTCAGAAACCATAAGAATGATAAATCATCCTATTACACAATACCTATTTCTTTTAACATTTAATCTATATTCTCATCATCAGTAACAATATAACCATTACTAACACCACCTCACTAATTATATTCATGATATTTCTATTTAGGGTGACGTTTTTATAATGATCATTCATTAGAAAATTCTATAATTTAACCATTTATGATATCTTAGTGAGGAAAATATTCCCATCCATTACGTAAACCAACACCTTTATTTTTCTTCTATAGTTTCTCCCTTTGTGTCCTTATTTTCCACATTCAAATCGACTTATTAATCCTCTATAAAATTCACATAAGTTATTATTTTGACATTCATAAAATAGTGGATACTACATATTCTTTCCTATAAGGACCCCATTACTCAAACTCTCAGATAAATCTTTCATTATCTTTATTGGGGAGTTTGAGTTTGTTTTAAGGTACACTTTCTTAATTATGTTTTGTGAAAACTAAATAGGACTGATCATAATATCTTTTACTCCTGTGACCACCCCATTTGATTTACCATCAGAAAATTGTCTGTCACATACAATGTTAATGAAATTCCTTATGGAACAAACCATTGTTTAAAATCATAAAACATTTAGTAAGAAACAATTATCATAATTAGGAACCATATAATTATGAAAACTAGTTATAGGATGTCTAAATTAAGACACCATGTTTAATCTATGACACCATAGGTTTATCCTAGGTTATTCATAGGCAATTTATTTTTTAATACTTCATGATGGTTCATAAATATTTTGGGAATTCCCAAAAAATATCTAGTATAGTTTCAAATCAGGTGTGCAGCGAGGACCGTTGTCGTGTACCAGGTTACGTTGAGTTAGCCTCGAGAAATCTTTTCGGAGATTTTATCCCTAAGTACAACTATTCTAGATACACATCCACTTATAGTATCCAATCGTGTTTTTAATTATAGGAAACCACTCACTCTATACATTAAAAAAATTCCAAAACATTTTCCTAAACATTAACTCAACCATAGAATTATCCTTAGAGACAACACTAGACATATCCTTACAAATATACATGGGGATCTCACTGAATTTTACACCTCATAGTTACTAAATGTTAAATAAACCATTTCTTTGATACTAACTATAAATAGCCAATATTAACGTATATAGACATTACATCACTATTTTAGAATAATAAAAACATCACCCAAATTTATTCCTAATGATCATATCATGTTAGTGTATTTGGAAACATGTAACACAAACATATAAAATGGTGAATGATCATAAATGTTTTCCCCAAATATCATCCCATTTTGTACCCCTTCCTAAAAACATTTTTTATAACCAGGGTAAAAGAAAACATAGGAAATGACGAGCTCATATTATTATTAGGGGTAAACAAGGGAGAAATGAAAACATAATCTTGATTATAAGGGTATGAGAATATGATCATGAAAATAGAAGATCATACTTAGTGTATCAATGATCATAAAGATGAATCATGACATAATGATTGAAAATTAATAAGACTTGAATCATAATGAAATAAATATCATAATAGATGAAATTATAACATATGAATAACACAAGGAATTGTGTCCTACATATAAACATTTAATATCATTCTTTATCATACATGATGCATTTCAAGAACAAACAACGAGCTTTATGGGGACTACACCTACGAGGCATGACACACCACCATCCCCAATCATAGTCTTCTCTTTATAAGGGTATGATTTTTCCCTGTTTATATAGTGGATTGGGGGGTTTTCCCATTTTCCCATTGTGGATTGGGTTCCCCATCTTCCCATAATGGATCTGGTTTCTCCTTATTCCCATAGTTGATCAGGTTTCCATATCTACCCATTATGGATCAATCCAATCAACTTTATCCCCTTCATTATCAAATGAGACATAAATATTTACCCAATGCATTAGAGGGACTTATAGGTCCCGCCAATCACATAAGGAATATCTTTTATATATGTGACATAAGAACATAAATAATTCAACTTATCAGAACACATGAAATGAAATAGGTTTCATAAACATCATTCAATCCTAACATAAACCATGGAAAATAAATGGATTTTGTAAATATCAATCCATATTAATCATAAAACATTATTATAATGATGTGGAATAATGGTAGCATTGAATAATATCCCTAGTAAACCTTAAGTAACATAAATTAATGTTATCGAAGATGGAAAATATTTTTTAGAGATTACTTAAAAACAATTATAGCATAAAATATCCTTTCTTCTTTGAAACACATTTCATTTCATAAAATTATGTGCTGTTATTAAAGATTTTTCTTAAATTAACCTTTAATATTTTAGTGGAAACATCACATCGTTGTGGTTTAATAATGGAAAAAAATTCCTTTCATGCCGTATAAATTTAAAAAAACATTCCTTTTATACTATTTTTAAAAATTCAAAAAGCACCTCATTTGGAAAACAAAAAATGGCCCTTGGAAATAATTCAGTAAAAGTACAATTTTTTTTTGAAAAAGAGTTAAAAATACATATAAAAATAGTAAAAACACTCCTGATATTTTTATTAGAAAAACATGAACATAGATGATAAATATTCCCCAATAGAGACTAAAAAAATTATCCCCAATATTAATGAGATTGTGATGTAAATACTCATCAATTAGTAATTAATAAAATTATATACCCCATTAAAGAAATAAATTATATGGATATGAAAATATCATAAAATTGTTGATAAGAATCACAAAATACATTAATGGGATTAATTTACACATCTTAGAAGAAACAAGTTTTGTATAAGGCATGTGTCCTACAGAAATAAAAGTGAGACATAAATCCCTTAATACTTGAGGTAATTTACAACAATGAACTCAATAAAATAATAAAACAAATTTAAAGAATTTAATATCATTAAATAATTTATATTAATAATATAAAATTTCATAAGTTAGTATATACACCACCAAAATAAAATAGTGGTGAAAATGGAATGTATCTCATAGAAATAAAAAGTAAGATGAAATTTTTTTACCTTAATTATTAACTTTATTTTGACAAGTGAAAATTATCATCTATAATAAAAGTATGTTTATTAGAAATATATCATAGAATAATATTAATATATGTTATACAATATATAATTTACTTATGACTTTATATTACTCACTTATTAACAGTTCCACATTCAAGCAATTCTTTAGGTAATAATCACTTTATTTATCATTCATGTTTTGACAGGTCATTAAAAATCCTATTAATAAAATCATGATTTAATTGTTTCCATAATTTAAAACATGACACATATATCACATATATTTAATATATAACCGTTGATATTATTCTATAAAATATTGATATATTAAATAGAATACACTATTTCTAGTGACAGTATGTCGTACGTACGCATGAACAATGTTTTCATTTTATTGCTAGGTTAAATGTAAGGAATTTATTTGATATATTATCATTACAAAATAATTTTATTCCATATAAAACAAATTTAATCAATAAAAATTATCATTATTAACATCCATGAGATATAGTTGAATAATGAATCACGTCACATTGTGAAGATAATATGCCATATATACACATGAACGACAATATAATTTTCCCCTAATTAGAGATGGTAAAATGTTAGAAATTATATTATCACTAAAGAAGTAAAATCATATCATTAATACAATATATATAATATGGAAATAAATTTTACATCATAATTTCCACCCATTAGTGGTGTTAAAGAAAAAGAAAACTACATCATTTCATGAGGTAGTATTTCTCTATACACAATAAAGGTATGTTTGTTACCCATTAGATAGAAGTGTGTGTGTGTAGGTTGAACAAATAATATAACAACATACGAATATATTGAGTATAATTAGGTAACTATATTAACAAAAAAAAATTGTATGAGTTCGTGGAATAAATAAAATAAAAACATTCGTTAATGAACGTTACATCTTCTTTGCTTATCTTCTTTTTATTTGCACAAAAGGACCCATTTGGTTAGATATATAACCAAATTAAGGATTCTAGGATTAAGTGAATAAAGTTGTGATGAGACTCAGGTATATTTTAATGTGCCAAAGTGCATTAGATGTGTGAATATAAGAGAAGTAGATGTTCCCTTTTATAATTGAGGGGAGGGGAACTCTTGGTATGTGACGACCCAAGACTGACATACATGGAAATTGATCTTTTTTTTGAAAAATAGTTAATACATTAATTAAATCTATTCCCAAATATAATATTATTTTAGTGTCTGTGGAAACTGGGAAACATAATCAACTGATTAATAAAACATCTACATTATCTCCTTCTTTATACATCATAACTAGAAACCCTTTTTGACATATCTTACATAATACCCTTCTTGAAATCATGGGGAAAACACAAAAAGGGGTGAACCCAGATGCCGAGTAATGGTAAACAAGGGTGATATGTAAACATAAACATGAGTATAATGTTTATGAGAATGTGATCCTTGTATTAGATGATCATACCCAACATATCCATGGAAAACATGAATCATAATAAAAATCAGATATTATAATAAATAAAATCATACCTGAAACATAAGACATTAAATTGTGGCATACACATAATCTTATAAATTTTTGAAGATGTATAAATAGTAACATGTTCAATAATAAAATTATGGATATTAAATTATGCCCTTCCATAAACATAGAGACATGGAAACTAGGTCTACTCATAGAATTATTGGAATGGAAACCACGTCCGTGCATAGAATTGTGAACTTGAAATTCAGTTACCGCATAAAATACAATCCTCGTGAGTTATCTATTTTTACCCAAAGAACTGGAGGGAGATATATGTCCCAACCATCTTATAATGATTTTTTTGTGTTACACAAAAAGCATCTATTATTCTTCACTGCATAACCCAAGGAATACTGTGGGTTTCTTAAATATCGTTCCATCATAACATAAACCATGAAAAACAAATATACATTATAAGTGTCATAAAAAAATAAAATAAATGTAAAAATAGAGATAATATACTTAAAAAACATCCTTGTTAAATAATTTAATCCTATATGTTAAATAATTCTGATAAAACACTTGAAATTGATTTATGAAGAAAACATCCATTCTTTGTAAAAAAACGTTTTCTTTTCATAAAACACCAATCTATATAAAAATTAAAGAATATATTTAAATATAATCTTGAAATATTATAAGGTAGTATTCATGTAAATAAGGTGTTATAAAATAAAAAAAAACGTTTATGTCGTTTATGTTAAATGAATACATTCTTCTCTTACTTTTGTTAGAAAGTCCAAAGGAACCTCGTACCGAAAACGACACAAGATACCTTGGATACTATTTAATAAAAAATGAGCAATGGTTAATATTAACATTAAAATATTTTGTAATGATAGAAAGAATATTTTGAAATAAATATTTAGGAAACATGGACGTGGGTGATAAGTATACCCTATAAATACTTTTGAATAGACCATCTCAGATAATAATGAGATTGAAAAATTATCTCTTACCTTAGGTATGATATGATTTCTATGTATTTGAACCTTATATATAAAATTTTTAATAATGTCATTAACTTATTATATAATAAATAAATTTTTATTATCTTATATAAGATCATATTATCATCCGTTTGTTAGTAGCATTTCGTTGTTACTCATTATTCAGGTGTTGACTACTTTATGTTCTTAAGAATGTTTTGTCAAATAAGTTCGGGTAATCTTTATTAGGTCATAGTTATATCCCTAAATTTTTTATTAATATAATATATACCATATTTAATCATTATATACATATATATAATCATTTTTAATGGATATCGTTTAGAATGAATCACATCACATCGTGGAGATGGTATGTCGTACATACGCACGAGTGATGGTATCATGCATTTAATTATGGCATGGTATCAAATTATATGGTATATAAATTGTTCAAAAATAAATAAATTATAATAATAATAATATGAAGTTATTTTTTTCCATCATTATACCCATCCATGTCAACTGGTGAGGAAAAAGAGATTACACCACATTATAGATATGATAATTCATACATATGCACGCGTGGGGATTTTATTTTTCATATGATGGATAGAAGGTGTAATATGGGTATTACATAAATTCAATAACATCTTAGTATTAAAGTTTATACAGGAATAATTAATTCATAATAAAAAAACTCATGAAGAGGAATTAAAAGAAGAAATAAATTGTAATAATTAGTAGATGAGATAACCTTTTCTTTGATGAGATCCATCTAGATCTTCTCATAAAGGCACAAGATTTGGTCTTTTGAGAGAATAAAAAACCACTATAATGTTACTAAGGATGTTTATAAGGTAAATTTGAAGTTTATAGTTGAGTTTAATGTCTCAATGTTATTTTAAATTGTGACGGAGGATGTGCCCTTTTATGATTGATGTGAGGGGATCATTTGGAATCTCCAAACAGATTAATTTATAAATAAATAAAAACTCATAGGAAAACCTCAAAAATTTCATATTATCTAAGATGATAATATATATTGTGTTAATGTCATCAACCAATAAATTTTAAACCAGTTTTTATGAAAATTTAAACCATATCATTTTAATATAACACTTAGTTATTCTATTTCATTTTTACTATGGTGACAATTATTCGTAGATTAAAAGGTTGAAATATTTACTTATTTGATGTAAATTAAATAATAAATAAATAATTTAGATCATTTGAGACCACATATTAATTATTATTTATATTTTAAAATATTTCATGGTTTTTATATAAAATGTTAAATCACTGCAAATGATTGAAATGATTTTACAACTGAATGCAATGTATAACTAATGCCAATGAGAAAAATTATATTAGGTTATAAAAATATATTATATTTATACATTAAAACCAATCAAACTATTTTTTAACCATCAATTGTTATTTAAAATAAAATTTGATTTCAATTAAAATTCAGCATATTATTTGTATTCATCCAAACGTAAAAGTTATCAAAAAAATCAAAAATTCATCAAAAGAATATTTTTATATCCCGATTATAAATAAAATGTTTAATTTACTAAATAGAATTTATAAAAGTTTCAAAAAAATAAATTTAAAATGGTTTTGCCCTCAAAAGGTAGAAAAACATGCATTTTTGGAAATTACTTTTTTTATCTGAAAAATTGAATTTGTTCTTATATCATGTCTATAAAACTTTTAAGTTGAATTTTAAAAATTATATTGAATATATTATATACCTATTACATTAATAAAATCGATTAATAATTATTTCATTATTGTATTTTCATTTAAATAATTTTTCAAAAGAATGTTAATTTGTTCAAACTAATCACAATGTATTATACAACTGAAGACATTAAAAAGAATCTATTTAATTACATCTCGGGGTCTTACATTCTACCCCCTTAAAATTAATTTCACCATTTAAATTCATTAGGGTTATAAATGGTTAGAAATCCAGATCTTAAAAACAAGAAATATTTTAAAAAGGATAGTTTCAAAATTATTTTAACCCAAAGTAAATCATAACTAGAGGTCTATGTAAAAAAAGATAAGTGAGGATTAGGCATTGAGGAAAATAATAAATAATCATAGAGATTGATAAAAATAAATGATCATAAAAATTTTAACGATCTAGTGAAATTTAACAATCAAAATACCAAAAACTAAAGAAGCTTAAAAGAGGTCATTAATTTAATAAAAAATTATTATAAAAAGACACCCATTTACATCATGATCCCCTTTTCTAATGAGGAAGTATTTTCACTAGATTATATACATAATTAATTTCAGTACAATCTTACCATTTGTCAGGCATTGAACAATTTCAATTTCATATCTTATTCAATGAAATGATGTTGAATTTGTCTTTCATAAAGTGTTATTAGATCATGTGATCCATAAATAGAATGATATGTCAATACATATATATAAAAAAAGGTTAACACAAGTTATCAAAAATTCATAAGTCTAACTATAGTGAGATTATACATTAACTAACTAACTTCATCAAGAGTATAAATTATACTATCCATAAATGGATAACCTTACAATCCTTCCAAAAGATGAAAATCAAAAACTCTAGAAAAAGGTGAACTAAATTATCTTAACATTTATCTACCATACCCCATCGGGTAATTCTTAGTTTTCACATTCCAAAAATGTGAATACCTTATTCAACTATTCTCTTCAACATACATCCTTTTTAAAAACATACACATTTCCTTATGCATAAATCCAAAAATCTATAATCATCATCCATGATAACATGAACCACTTTTCAACAATCCATAATCAATTCGAGGGAAACCATTATTTTCCAATTTACTTAGTCATTTCCAACATATTATTTTCTAACTATCACTATCTCATCAACATTATCATATTAAAGGTTATCCTTACCTTAATCATGTCTTTTAAACAAATATCAACTTTTTACCTCAATCCTGATTTATTTTTACCAATACCATTCAGTATATGATCTTATATCCTTTTTGAAAGACTACAATAGACCAATATAATGTGGTTTTATTATTCCATAATACCATAAAAGTTATTCTAGAACATTATATTGGAATACCATTACATAAACACTCAATCACTCCCCCACTTTTTTGTCTTACTCTATATCTCTAATTGCGATGTCATGCGATTTTCCTATTTCTTTATCCTTAAGTGGTTACTGATGTCGATCATCACTGATAAACCTTTTATTAGGCCATTGGTAAGCATAATGAACCATTTTATTTCACTTTTAGAATTGATGTGTGGGTTGTGAATTATCTTGATCTTTCTCTACATTGAATGAAATTTTTACATCACTCCATAACTCTTTGGCTCTATAGACAAGCTTCCCACAATTGAAGCATCATCTGGTTCCTTTCAAGTATTCCCTTAAGATCCCTTTTCCAGATTTTTGTTATGTAGGAGTTTGAAACATTTCCTTCCCCCTTAGTGAAAAACCACGAGAGTTTCTATTAATCTATATCTTCTTTTTCTTATCTCTATAAATTTGAGAGTTAACAGCTTCCATTTACACTTTTAGTGGAAAATTAATGACTTCTTCATGACTTCCAAAGTCCCTGATGGCCATTTCATTTCAGAGACTTAGTTTAGGAAAACAAAGAATCAGTCAATTTTTCATTGAGGGATAATGATTAACATAGAAGCATACCTTATAAGTATTGTAAGATTAGCTTCATAGGTACCAATCGATTAGTCATACTTTTTCTTTAGTTGAAGGAATTCATTCTCTATCTTTTTTCATTGAATACGATTGAAGTACTTAATAAAACATTTCCCTTTAAACATTTAACATTCCATATTTTCAATTTCTTCTTTATCCCTCATGTTTTTAAAAAGAGACCACTACTTATCAGATTCACCTTCTAGATGATAATCGACCAACAATACTTTTTCATGTTCAGAACAAAGAAGGATTGAAAGTATCATTTCAGTGGCTCCAATCCATTGTTCATAAATAAGTGAATTAGAATAACCACTGAATGAAGGTGGGAATTTCTCCAGGATGGATTCAATCCAAATTTGTTCACTACTCTGTTCATTTGGTAGTCCATCAGGATTTATATCTTGTGTGAGTATAGCGATAAGATTTTTCATTGTGGCTCCAAAATATTTGGTTTCTCAGAAGGACAATCATTGCATTTCCCTTTTTATTCATCATTAACACCATTCCTTAGGTTTCCATCCATTGCCTAAAACCAAAAATGAAGACTTTGAGAGGAAAAAATCATACTAGGAAAAAAACATAAAAAAGGGGAGTTCATTAAATCACTAACATCTTAGATTTAATAATATGTTATTCATGGTTGTCACCCTAATTCTAGGATTGTAACCTATAAGTATAATTTTCTATAGGACATCCCTAGACATATCCAGATAAATATATATAGGTATCTCCCTAAAGTTTAACATCCTAATCAACAAAGTTTGACTAAACCTTCACCTTGATACCAACTGTAACAACCCGGGATTGACGTACATTGAAATAAAATTATTTTTAAGAAATACTTAATACCTTAACCAAACAGACACCCAAAGAATATATTATTTTAGTGTACTCAGAAACTAGAAACATAATCAACTCGTTCATAAAAAATCTATATAAACTTATTCTTTATCCATCATAAATAGAAACCCATTTTGACACATCTTACTTAATACCCATCATCAAATATAGTGGAAAATAAACCTAAAAACGGTTGATATTAGATGCTTAGTAACAGAAAACATGGGTGATATGTAAACATAAACATGAGCGTAATGGATAGGAGAACATGATAGTTACATTAGATGATCATACGCTGTATATCAAAGCAAAACATAAATCACATAGAAAATCAAGGATCATAATACATAAGATCATAATTGTAACATAAGACATTAAATTATAGAATACACCATAAATTATTAATTTTTTTGACATGTATAAATATTAATAGTTTCACTGATTTAATTGAGGACATGAACTCTATCCCTTGCATAAATATATGGACATGGAAACCTGGTACACTCATAAAATTATGGACATGAAAACTATGACCATTCATAGAATTGTAAACATGAAATTAGGTCGACACATAACATACATACCTCATGAGTTATCCATATTTACCCAATTCACTAGAGGGATATATAGTTTCCACCCATATTATAATTAAAAATTACTTATGTGAGCCACAAAATCTTAAATCATTCATCATAGTATATCCCAAGGAATATAGTGGGTTTCTTAAAAATAATTCCTTGATAACATAACCTATGAACAATAAATGTATTTCATAGAGATCATAGTTATAATCAATCCATAGGAATAAATAGATTTTATAGATGAATAATAGAATTATTAAGTAATTTAATCATGGATGTAAAATAATTTTTACAAAATACCTGAAATTGATTCTTGATGAAAAGAACTTTTCTTTTACATATTTTTATTTTATTTTTTTAAAACGCCATGATATTTTAAAATAAAATAATTTATTTATACATATTCAGGAAAACTAATAAGGGACGATTCATGAAATCATAAATCTTTGTGCATTCCATAAATGTTAAAAGAAAACATTCTTATCGTACTTTTGTCGGAATGTCAAAAATTAACTCATACTAAAAACGAAAAAATATTCCTTTTATAATGTTTAATAGAAATTCTCCAATTAGAAAAAATGTCTTTAAAATTTTTTATAATGATTGGAAGAATATTTGGAAATATATATTTGGAAAACAAGGATGTATATGATAAATTAACCCTAGTAAATACTTATAAATACACAAATTCACATGATAACACGATTTCAAAATTATCCCTTTCCATAGATACGATATCATTTATATGTATTTGAATCTCTTCTATAATTATTTAAATAATATCATTTACTTATTAAATAATCATATTAGATTTTATGATATAATATATGATCATATTATCATCCATTTGTTAGTATCATTTCATTATTACTTGTTATTCTGGTGTTAACAACTTTAAGTTCCTAAGAATATTTTATTGAATACGTTCTAGTTCTCTTTCTTAGGTGATAGTTATATAAATAAAAAAATTATTATCATAATATATAGAATATTTATTCATTACTAAAATTGATATAATATATTTTAATGGATATCATGTAGAATGAATCACATCACATCATGGATATGGTAGGTCATTTTTACCCATGATCGATGATATCATTCCCTGAATTATGTAATGGTATCGAAGTGGATGGTATAGATATTTTTACAGAATTAATAATTATTTTTAATAATCATATATAGAAATTATTTCCATCATTATACCCATCCAAGTCATGTGGTGGTGAAAAAAAAGATTACACCATGGTGTAGAGATGGTAAATTAAATGTACACAGGCGTAGTGATTTCATTTTTCATAGGATATATAGAAGATGTAACATGGTTTTTACCTAATATCAATAATATCTTAGTATAAAATTTATACTATATTCATTGGTTTATAATGTAAACAACTGATGATGTGAAGGATGGAGAAGAAATAATTTGAATGATTTAGTATTGGAGATTACCTCTTCTTCGATGAGCTCCCACTAAATATCCTCTTAAAGGCACTAGAGGTGGTCTTTTGAGGGAACAAAGACATATAAAATGTGACTAAATAATTTTTAAGTGAAAATTTTAGGTTATTGACATGTTTTAAGAATCAATGTGATTTCAAATTGTGATAAATGATGTTCTGTTTTATTAATGATGCGAGGTTATTGTTTGGAACCTCCGAAAATATTAATTTATAATAAAATCAAACCACATAAAAAACCTCCAAAATGAAATATTTTAGAATATTATACTATATAATGTTTTAATATCATCAAAAAATAAATTTTGGACAATTGTTTCTGTGAATTTGACCCATATCCTTTTAATTTAATAGTTAGTTATTCTATTTCATTTTAACTCAGGTAACAAATATATCCATATTAAAAGGTTTAAATGATTAATTATTTGATGTAAATTAAATCATAAATAAATAATTAAATAATTTCACACCATATAATAATTATTTTTTTTAAATTTTATTTTTATGATTTTTAAATAATTTAATAAAACAATATTTTGACAAAACAAAAATATTGTCAATTTTGACACTACTCAATTCTTCGATTTTTAAAAATATCCATATAAGTTGTTATCCTCAATTTTATTATTATATCTTTAAGAGGACTCTATAGTTTCAAAATATCATTGGAAATATTAATTATATGAAATTATATTTGTTTTAGTATTTGTCATAACATTAATATGACATTTTCATTAAAAAATAATTACTACACCAGTTTTGTGTAATTATTTAATATACTTATTTGTTGGGTAAAAATAAAAAATAAAATAATATGATGAATATAAATCTTCTCGATTTAATAATAATACTATTAGTGGAATTTATATTATGTAAAATCCATCATTTAAAATGTTATAGTTATTAAATTATTAATGTGACAACTGTAACATAACTTTAAATAAAACAATATAAGTCTTACAATCTCTTCCATATGGATCCAGATGGTCCATAACTCAGACCAAGGATGAATATAGAAAAGATATAATCTAATATATATAATTGGTTAATTTTTTGGGTATTTTTATGATTATTAGAATTTTAATAAAAATTATTTTATTGTTTTCTCATCCATTAATTAATTTTTACACAATCAAAGTATAAGTATTTAATGTAATTCTTTATTTCCTAAAAATTATATACAAATTACCCATATAAAAAAATTAATCTTTTATTTTCAATTATTATTTAATATCCAATTTATCTTCTTTGAAACATTATAAAAAAAATGATTTAGTATTTCAAATTTGAGTCAGATATATATAAATTTTCGTTAAATAAAATATATTAAATATCCTAATTTCATTCAAGTGGCTTCAAAAGTGTATAATTTCTAAACAAGTACGATTTATTTCTAAACTAACTCATCCAATCATATTAGTACAAGTGTTAAGGTAATTTTATAATATTTTATTTACCCTTAATTACCTGATTTACCTTTTTACCGTATTAATAAAATATACTGATGTAACTATTCATAATACCCAAAAATAAAATAATGAAATTAAAATAATTCAGACCCACTAATTAAAAACATTAAATCCATTTTTATAAATTCAAAACACATAAGTCTTAGTAATTAATTTAAAATAAATCTTGTTGTCAGAATGAAAAACAGAGTTTTAAAAAATTGTTAAAACATTGCAAAAGATTGAAATGGTTTTACATTTTAATTCAATGTAGAATTAATTCGATTAACCTAAATTATATTAAATGATACTGATATAATATATTTATACATCAGAACCATTTAATACTGTAATTTAACCATATTAAATATTTTTATGAAAAAAGTAGTTTTCAATTAAAATTTATTATATCATTATTATTCATTAAAACATAAATGTTATTAGAAAAATATAAAAAATTCTTCCAAAGTAAATTTTTATATAAAAAATAAAAGGAAAATTTTTATTTGTTTAAATATAATATGTTAAATTTTAAAAAATTTGATTTAAATTGGGTTCGCCATCAAAAGGTGGAAAACTGCATTTTTTGAAAAATACTAGTTTTATCCAAAAATAGAATTTTTTATTATATGATGTCTTGAAAACATATAAGATGATTTTTTAGCATTATATTGAATATATTACATATATATTAGATTAATAAAATCCATTAAGAGAGATTTCATTATTTTTTATTTATTTAAATTGTTTTTCAAAAGAAACTTAATACTGTTCATACCCTCCATTATAATGACTAGGTTCTATGGTAACATAATGATAATTTGTTTTTCAGATAAAATAAGTCTGTCATGAAATAGATTTTATTAAAATAACTCAAAATAGTATGTAACACAAGCTAGGTATTGTGTTACATATACCACAAGCTAAGATAGTCTTTCTTATAGCGCTACCTAACCATGTATTAGCGTATAACACAAGACATTAAAAAGAATCTACCTTAACAATTTTCAGGGTGTTGCGTGGTATATTGAAAAATATTAATATAAAATAAATTAATTTTAATTCTAAATGGATCCAAAGTGTAGTATGTTAAATCTATGATGAGGATAGATATAACAATTTTCAACCAATAATTATGATACATGTTTAGGTCATATTATGACTCTTATTAGCTGGCATTAACTTTTAATTATTCCCTTTAACACTTACCATAACAGCATGTGTTTTTAATACTTATGGATTAATACAGTTACAATAAAATGAAAAAAGAACCATAAAAATTCATTTATGAAATTGTAGGACTTATAAAAAATATTTGGATGAATAATAGAATTTTATAAATTTTATGTCATTTAATAAAATTTTATCTATTTTAACGTATCAATAATGTAAATTTGGACACCGATCATTATAGTATTTTTTAAAATTTTTTTAAAAATTTTATATCATAGAAACAACTCATTTTAATTATCACTAAAAAGCCAAATTCCTCCAAAAAAGTCTTAAATGTCATTAGTTATATAAAATAATATATTTCTGTTTTTTAATTTTTTTCCTTTAATTAAACAATTCTTACGTCATCATTGTGTCACCATTTAATATAGTTATTTTTCTCTTTAAAATTTTAATTAAATTAATATTATGTAAAAACAATTATTCTTTAAAAGAATATTTATAGATACACATATCCCTTGTATGGAACTGTGACGTCCCGACCCAGAAGGCATTGAACGGTGCCCCGAGCAGGTTGGCCACATGCCCTAAAGCGCACCTCCTCATAATCTAGTGTGTGCTGACTAGTACCAAGGGTATGGTAAGTCTGTCTTAAGGTGGATATACCCTTAATTTATTAGAATAAAACACCAACGGAAATAAATAACAATAACCAAGTGCAGAAGGGTCTAAATAACCAAAAAAATCTATGCCATATGATAACCAAAACATGAAAATTCAATTCTCAACTAAATGGTAAAGAATGTTATGACAATGAAAAAGTCATGTGTCCACAAAAGAACTAAATTTAAAGACACAATTTCTCCCAAACTGGTCTCGAACCACATATAGTTCCATCTCTTATGCACCACACAAAAACTACAACCTATCCTAGGGACTTGCCCTTATCCTGTCCAACAATAACAAAGTCTACCAGGGTGCTGATCAGGCAGCCTGAAGAGGGAGTGAGTACAACTCTGTATGCCACCACCAACGATGTCTAAAACAAGTATAGTCAAAAGATAGTGTCTGCAGTTTTATAAAGAAATAAATACAATGCTTAATTTAAACAATTATCACATTGTCATCTATTCATTAATCATCACATTAGGCCCAGTTTCAATTTATGTTTCCGATTGGAATCATCATTCAATATATTTAATCATTTGGTGTAGGTTGTCATGATTAGAACCCCAAATCACAGTCGAATCATCATTGATTATTATCATTCATTTGGTGTAGGTCATCATGCCTAAAGACACAATTTAGTTGAGTGCAGGTCATGGTTCCTAGATATTTTTTTCACATTTAGTGTAGGTTGTCATGCCTAGCACCCCAGATTATGATTATTTTTGTCATTGGCTTTCACATAACTGATGCTAGAAATAAAAAAAATCTTTTTTCATCTGTTTTGGAGAAGACTAATGCCATATGTGTAATTTTCAGCATTGGTTTTCCAAAAAACCTATCTCAAAAATAAAGAAACAGATTAATTTCAGCATCGGTTTTGGTAAAAATGACACCAAAAGCCATTTAAAATTTATCATCTTCCGGAAACCCCCATGTTCATGGATTTTCAAAATCAAAACATGCGGTGACACCTCTTGACTCCTGATGCCTTCAAAGCCTTATTTGTGATCTCTAATAGCCATTGTTGACGATTTTCTTCCATTTTCATGATTTTTGGTCAGATTTCCATTATCTTCTCTTGTTTTATCATCTACGGTTTATTTGATCTTCCGAAACCTATTTTGGGAGAATTTTAACCATGGTTTTATTTTAATTTGTTTTTTATCATTATTTTTCATTTGAATAATCAATTATTGTGTATATCTTGCAGTGCATAATTTTCCAAATAATTATACATCGAAAAGTACAGATTGGGGATCTATTTTCATCTGAAATTTGAATGTTTTTTATAAATTTTGAAGATAAATTATTTATCATTTAATTTTTATTTTGATTTTCTTCAATTATTAGTTTATAGTTTATTTTAAATGTGTTTGAACATGGTTATTAGTCATCCCTTAGAGTGATTAGTCAATGTTCCTAATATGGATTGGATTTCTGTGATTTAAGGTTATGAATTTTTATCTGATCTTTTTTGTCAATGTATTATTCATTGGCCTTGATATGGATTGGAGTTGTGTGATTTCGGGTTTTTATGTTTCAATAACTCAATGTATGTTATCATAGGGCTGATAAAATACACCTGGGAGTGGTGGGGGGGGGGGGTGGGGTGCTTAACCCATGTCTACCTAAATTATTCCAAAAAACCATTTGAATTATTTTTATTCTTTTCTACTACTTTGGACCATTGAAACTCTATGGTCAGTTGGGACATAAATAGATATTTTTCTCTATTATCCCATAATCCAAAACCCCATGTAATATAAAATCTAAATAGAAAAATCTATATGTGTCATTTTTACAGGCTTTAGACCATATTTATAAAACATACTCCATATCCTATTCAAGTCCCATTGAGAAATATATTCTCTGCTATAATATATAGATCATTTATTATGGGTGTCAAAGGATTTTCTTGACACTAGATTTTCCATAATTCACAAGAATATACATAATATTACCCATTAAAACTTAGTACTACATCCCACATCACTTTTTTGTTAGAATCCCACTTGTTATTTCTCAGATTACTTCTTATTGAAGTTACTCACCACTAATACGAAAATTGTCACTACATCTAAATAATAGGCCTTATTTCTCACCACATTGTCTTTGAATTCCTATAGATCATTAAGAAATAAAAAAATATAAATTAATATATGATATTCTTATCATTTCCCAATTATTATTAATCATTTAAGTAATTATCCACAAATTTAATAAGCAATTATCCTTACCAATAGACCATAGATTGGTATCCTCTTTAATTTATTCATTTCATTCTTTGTGAGTACACAACACTCAGATCAATCACATAAACACTTTATTCTTTCTGACAAAAAATAGATTTTTTTTGGACAATTTCACCAAATAATCTATGTATATACTCATTAAAAGATGCAACAGATCCACAACCCCTTACTATTCCTAAAATGATTATATTGTTCTCTCACCCAAATGTGTTGTAAGATATTCCAAATTAGTTATGTATTTAATTTCATCTATTATAATTTTGGGAGTATTAAGATTGATTTCTCTTATAATATGAACATTTACTATAATTATTATTTCATATTATTAATAATAACTAATTTTTTCCCTTTAAATTAATGCAATATTTAATACTTTTGACACATGAAACATCAAAATAATGCAGAAACTATGTAAAATGAAGAAATAAATTTTAGAAGATTGATATTATAATTAAATAGTAATATTAATATAACACTTGTATATAATATGAAAATAAAATGATTACTATTTGTTAATGTGTTTCATATACGATTTTTTCTACATGATTATCAATATTTTTTACTAAATGTGTTTAGGTTTACAATTTATCATTATATATATATATATTTAAATGTGTATATGTTTTAATATATTGAATAATTATTTTGTGATATCATATATTGAATGGATCATAATTTTATACATTTACGATGAAGCACTAGTGAATATGAAAATAGAGTTGGTGATTTCATGGAATTTTCTAAACGACATCTTAAAAATTTTGATTTGAATTTTTATCCATGTGTGAAGTGTTTAAATATGAGAAAGTAAAACTCAAGATAAATCAAGGATCATATTATATGTTATGGTTTTATCCTTACTTATACAAGTTGGATCTGGAACGGTGAAAGAACTAAAAATTCAACATCCAATGTTAATGAAAATATACATAATGAGCTTTTTAAAAGAGCTACTTAAAAGAGCTACTTCTAGAAGGCAATGGGATTCCAGATTCCAATTATGAGGAGAATAAAATATTATTCCCAATGTGATTGGGGTATAAAAAGATACATTATTTCCCCATTGATTGTATACATTAGAGTAATTAAAATGAAAATTACTAAGTTGTCCTACATGTGGGACATCATGCTATAATATAGATGGGAAAGTAAACTTAGATTCATTTTTAGGTGATGTCATCGATCATCATGAAAAATAAATTTTGTACTTTCTAATTATATAATCCAATATTTTTTGCATTCAATTTTTATAATTCAATTGTTATTCATTTTTATGTACCATATTTAAAACTCATTTTAATGTGATTTGGTACCTTCTAATAATTCCTCATTTGAAGAGTCTATTTTCAAATTCAATTGATGCAAAAAGGTTAAGATGGAATTTGGATTAGCGCATCTCTGATTGTAACTTATTTCACTCTACCTATTCACCATTGTGGAAGTGTTTTGATTAAAATATTCCAAATTTTCGAATTGAATATAGAAATATCAGGACGTGATTATGCACTAATGGAATCAATCCATATCTGAGCCTCAAGAAGCCTACATAGTTAATGTCCGGTTTTTCTGGTAGTTTAAAAATTGTTCCCATATATATGTATGACGATAAAATATGTTATGATTAGAATTATGAAAATAAGATCCATGGAATGCATGCCATAACCTCCAATGTATATGATCACCCCAAGTGGTAACAAGATTATCGAGGTATCCTATTCAAATAGTTATTCCATCTTATCACTCAAATAAAAAGGAAATATAAGATATTTAGCTAATTCTTCCCTAATTATTTTTAACATATCACATATTTCTATGAAATTGGAAACATAGTAATTTGGGTATTCTATCAAAAACCCATTAAAATACATCCTAGTATACATCCATTAGATGAAATTTTTATGCACAAAAACATCATGTGATATAAACAGACACATATAAGGAAACACATCACTAATTTGAGATGATAAATGAAGTTCTTCCACTAGGTATATGCATCATCCATCTCATTCTAAACCTAATTTATCTAATCATCCCTTGTTGCACAGTTTACCATCAAACCATAACATTCATCCTTAACCATAAATGCCTCATTTCCTACAACGACATATTCTTCCAATATTCAACACTAAAATTTATTAAGTTAACTCAAGTGCCTTTGAAATGTCTTTGTCTATTTTTTATATAATTTATTGATGCAATGAACTTTAACTGGAATCCATTTAAAATTTTGAGTGACTTAAATGTATTGTTTTTGGTATCAATGAATAGTTGGCCGATGTGAGAACTGTTAATGTTAGAGTCGTGGGGACTTTCAATGGTCACAAAACTTATTGAAGAAGACATTGATTGCAGGTAAATGTATTTCAATGATACTTTATAATAGAAATGCGTAGATAATTTTTTGATTAACTAGATAAAATCATGTAATTTATATATTTTTATTTAATGATAAATACTGGTTGGTTGTTGTATATTGTGTTTTTATAGGGGTTTGAATTTTATTGGATGTGTAATTTTCTGAATTTTTGAATTTATTTAACTTTCGATGTCATTTATTTTAAAAACTGACATCAATATTTAACAAAATTGGGTTTTCAACAACATTTTTAGATAAAACTAACATCGTAAACCCTATTCTTCTTGATTTTCAGCATCAGATTTAGTTAAAACTGATACGGAAACCCTTAACCGAATTTATCATCAACATCGGTGTTTGGATAAATGATGCTAAAAATTGATATTTATAATTGGTTTATTTCATTAAATGATGCCAAAACCCTTAACAAAAATGATTTTGGACATTAGATTTTAGAAAATCGATGCCGAAAATAATATTATTTACGTCATCTTTATAATTTTTTGTTAAAAACTAACATAAAAAACCGATGCTATATCATGTTTTTTCACTTGTAAATTAATTAATAAATCAACACAATTATCATTCCATAATTAATTATTCACAATTAATTATCCATATCAAATCTCAACATGCCATAATTAATTCTCCCAATTTATTATATTTGATCACACCATTGAACATAATTAATTAATTCAATTAATCATCTTCCGTCAAAATCAGGTCACATAACTAATTATCATAATTAATTATCTTACATATCCAACATCATTAATTCATAATTAATTCCCCCAATTAATTATGTAACACAAAAATTAAATATCATAGTTGCAATATCTAAACCAATGAAAAATCTCCAAAATTCCAATTTGCGAAACCCCGCTTCATTTTTTCCATCATACAATTATAAACTCACCACCAAGGAAAACTCAATTCAATTATACTTTCCAAATAACTCTAATTTAAGAAATAATTTATTAAAGGAATCTAAAAAATCATAAACTCACATTATCATATAACAAATCATGACTATGGGAGTTAAATTTAGACCACCTACCTCGGTTTATTAATAGATGTTATCCCCATGTAAATCCAAAAATATCAAGTGGCACAACGTCATCAATCCAGAATCTGATCTAAATCCCAAACCACGATCAAGATCAAAGGTAGTAAAGATTTTGTAAATACAGATCTTGATCCACAATCCAAGATATAGATCTAAAATCATGTGTTTAAATCCATGAAAATGGGGGAGATGTTCAATGAAATGATTAATAAAATATAAGATAAAGAATGAGAGAAGCAATGGGATGAAATCCACTTACTAGGAGGAGAGTAGATCTTCAATCCGAGCTTTTGATCTTGAATAACTATATTTATATCTCATGGTAATACCTCCAGAATGCTTTTGTAATACAAAGAATTTTTCAAACCTGAGCCACGGTCAAAATAATTAAGTATTGGTGGGGGGGGGGGGTCGGTGGTTCTAAAATAGGTTTTCAGAATAAAAATCCACCACACACGATTTCCTGGGTAGAGGCGCATAGTTTGGTAGAACAGTGTGCCAACCATGTGGTCTTCCACTACCCGCACGACTTGATGGTGCACAGTTAGGTAAACTGTGAACCAACTGTGCAAACATCCACTGTCTGCACAGTTAACTTGCACACGGTTTTTCCAAACCTTGCACAACCCATGCACAACCCCCTATCATCCCTATTCCATAACAAATTCACCCATGCACACCCCAGGTCTCCCAACTGCTCTACTATAAAAGATTCAGTAATAGGAAAGAAGTGTTCTACCTTCATTAGTTGATACAAAATGACACAAATAGCATCATTCATCCTAAGAGTCTTTGAACGTCTTACCATAAAATCCATAGTCACGTCATCCAACTTCTATTACAGAATAGTTAAGGGCTTTAATAGGCCTCCCAGTCATTAATTCTCTGCCTTAACCTAATAAAAATTGAAACATATTTTTATAAACCCTGCTATCTCCTTTTCGATGCGTGTCCACAAAAGCTGTCGTTATAGGTCACGGTACGTTTTTGTCACCCCAGGATGTAACGCCTACCTTGAAGCTTGAAATTATGGCATGAGTTCTTCTCATATACTCATAATAAAAAAAACCTAATTTTTCACATAGATGATGTTATCCTTATCTATTATCTAGTATGAAGGTTTTACTCCACCTTCAAGGCTTTACCTCAAGGATAAACACTCTAGATCCTTGTATTACCTATCCACGATCTGTCTCAAGAGTGTAGACTCGACTTCTACAGATACCATAGTCATCCTCTTCTCACTCTCCTCAACTATAATATGAATTTATACCAGAGAAGTAATCATCTTCCACTCTACACTTTCTTATTTACCCACTTAGTCTGATTTTTCCTTTTCAAGGCATCAACCACACTATTCCCCTTCCCAAGTGTATTTGCGAGTTCAAAATCAAAGGGATTCATCTACTACACCCATCTTCATAGCCGAAGATTCAAGTAGCTATGTGAAAAGATATACTTCAATATTTTGTGATCTGTAATAGCTATAAACACTTCACCAAAAATATTGTGTTTCCAACACATAAGAGCATAATCCACTGTTGCTAAATCAATATCATGTATAGGGTAATTCCATTCGTGTGGAATCAACTACCGAGATCCATAAGCAATGACTCAATCCCATTGCATCAAGATAGCTCAATGTCTAATCCTAGAAGCATCATAATAGACCATATACTCATTACCTATCTCAGTTAAAATCAAAACTAATGCCAATGTGAAGCGCATGTTTAACTCTTGGAAAGCATTCTTACATGTCCCTATCCAATAAAAAATTATCCAATTATTTTTAAACCTTGTAAGCGGTGCTTCCAAATGGAAAACCTATTGGATGGTCTTTATATAATAACCATTTCATCCAAAAAATCATTGGATTTCAAAAGCATTATTGTACTGGTCCCGAGAAATCACTGCATGCACTTTTTCTAGGTCCACTCCAACTATTTCTTCTGAGATTATATGAACCAAAAGGTGTAACTTATTAATCAAATACTAAAATTTGGATAGCATGACATATAGCCAATTCTCTCTCCATGTACCCAAGATGATGTCAAGATGCTGGGCATGATTATCATGAGTCTTAATGTACACTAGGATGTCATCCACAAACACCACTAGAAACTGGTCTAGGTGAGGATGGAAGATCATATTCATTAAGGCTATAAACACTTCCAGATAATTTTTCAACCAAAACATCATTAGGAAAAATCTCATAAATTCCATACCTACTCCTAAATGCAGTTCTCAGTATATCATAAGTCCGAACTCTCACATGATGATACCCTGATCTTAAGTAGATCTTTGAGAACACATAAGTCCATTCATCTAGTCAAATAGTTCATCGATACATGGGAGACGATATCAGTTAATTACTTTCATCTGATTCAATTTCCAGTAATCGACACACAAGCATAGAGATCCATCAATCTTATTTGAAGAATAAAATCATTGATCCCCATGGTGATGTACTTGGACATTTGAACCCCTTATCTTCCAACTCCTCCAACATTGTTTTGAGGTCTTGAAGCTCAGTTGGTGCCATTCTGTAAAGTTAAAAGATATCGGCTCAGCCCCCAGCATGAGCTTAATAGTTAATAATACATCTCTCTCATGCAGTAAAAATGAAAAGTTCTCAGATAATACATCCTGAAAACGTTCTACCACTAGTGGAAGGACATATTTCCTACCACTCCCTTCATTCTCAAAAATACTAGAAACTTGGGCTTTGAGGTATCCCATTTCATGAGTAATTGACCCAGATTGGCCTGTATAGATATTCCATTCTCCACGAAGAACATACATGTCACCCTTATGAGATACAATGGTCACTCTCAAATGGTAAAAATCTATGTGGGCTCGGTATGCGAATAACCAGTCCATACCTATAATCACATTGAAGCCCGTTATATCAAGGGCATAGATATCCAAAAGAAAATGATACTCTCCAATCTTTAGAGAACATACTTCTCATAAATATATATCCCTAGTCTGTGTTATCAAAGGTGTATCAATATTCATCATCCTGCTTACGAACCCCACATTGTGGATCAAGACATTAACATCGTTTGTAGATATAAAGGAATGAGATGAACCAATTTCAAAAAAAGAACTAGCTAAAGTAGATGAAACTATAATAGTACCTCTCACTATCGATAGACTAGCCTTACTCCCAGCATGTGTAGGATACACTACATGTAACTGCACTAACCCTCTTCCTCGTGGTGTCGTCAGAGTCCCCTATGTAGCACCGCCCTGCTGATACAGTCACTCATACCATGATTCACCACGTCTATACCTATACCTCCTATTCTAGTAGAACCTAACTATCATACCTATATGGTGTTGGAGACCCCCTTCCCACACTATGACTCTGAGCAGCTCCTCCCTCATCACCAGACTTCCAATGCTTCCGGTCGAACTTTTGTAGGTGTCCCATCTTTCCAAAAAACTAGCACCCCACTAGTAGTCAAGGACAATGTGTACGTGAGTGTCCCTTCCTGCCGCACTGGTGGAAAATCAAATGAGAAAGATCTTGTGCCACTGTTCCTCCAGACTATCCACCTTGCTTTACACTATATTGAATAAGATTTGTGTGACAGTGCTTCTCGCTATCAGAAGGCACACTCCTGGATCATCCAGCTACCTGTCTAGTATAGGAAGACACCTTCAGGTTCCCCTATGAAATGAGAGCCCAATTAACCACTTCAAATAATTTATTAGGCCTAGATATATTCTATTGTGTCGCAATTTCATACTTAAGTCCATCAAAAAATATTTTAACTAAAGAAGCCTCATCTGCAGCCAAGGCTAGAGAAAACTGTAGTAAATATGGAAAATGTCCAGCGTATTCCATTACGGACATGCTTCCATGGGTCAAATGAATAAAATTTTAAGTCGTATCCTTTCTCATTGTGTCGGGATATAAATGTTCCATGATCTTATCCAGAATTTCCTTCCAAAACATTTCATCAGTCTGTCCAAATTGAACCTGAATGTCCCTTCAATGCTTCGCTGAACCCCATTGTGTATAAGTAGCAAACTTGAACCTCCCCTCAGTAGGATTCTCCAAATGGTAAAGTATCATCTCTATGAATTCAATCCAGAAATCATATCCATCAAGTCCACCCTCTCAAGTAATAGTAGGAGGGTGTTGCAGTTGAAACTCCCTTGTCAACATAGATATGATTTTCTAAACCTGCCCTTGGTCTCTATCTATGAACTACATGAAACGGGCGTTGTAATCTCGAAACTATTCTCCTTCCTCCTCAACTTCCATGAATGGTGCCTCATTATTCATGTCTGGGAGTTTGTTTTGGTATATACCACTTAGTATCTCCCTCAACAAGCATCATGAAGGCATATATCTTCAAAGACGAACACACATCTTAGGTCTCATAACCGAACCTTATGACATTTACATAAGAGGAGAAAATAACACAACTTGATTTAACACTTCTTTCTCTCTTTTTCTCACCACCAAGAAAACACTGATGCCTTATCACTACCCTTAACAATCCTACTCCAAGGACTTGGTTAATAAGGGCACAAACATTCTCATTAATTAATCCATCCATTAATTAATCACATTATCTCAAATTAATTAATTCAAAAATCAATTAATTAGTCAGAATCAATTAATCAATCAAGGTTCTCATTAAATACGAATTTATACTCATCGTGCATCATTTTTTCAATCTCACAATAAGGAAAATAGTTCATGTTCCTCAACATACCCATTACACATCTTCCAATGAGTTCTTAGAATGATGCACGTCAAAACAACCCTATGTTCCAAGAATGATGCATGCAGACTCAAGTATTGTGACTCCTGTGGTCATGAATCAAAATTCACCAATTTTTAAAATGAATATCACATCACACCATAAGTGAATCATCCAAGGTGAAATATCATCCAACTATAACAAAACAAATAAATCACTATAATACCACCTTGAGTACTAGGATTTCCCCTATATGTGGGTTTAAAACTCCCATGTACGTTATCATTACCAATACTCAACTCTTCTTAGTCTCATGTCCACCGTTCCAAAAAACAGTAGGAAAAAAGAAGAAGAATGAAAAGAAGACACATCTGATACCACTTTATGACATCCTGACCTAGAAGCCACAAAATGGTTCCCTGATCCAGTTGGCTACATGCCCTCATGAATTCCTCCCCATACTCTACAGGGTGCCAACTAGCAGTGAGGGTTTGGTAATTCTGTCTTTGAAATAATACACCTAATATTTATCAGAATAAAATTCCAACGGAAACAAATTACAATAAACAAGTGCATAAGCTTGTAAATAAATAGAACAACTACTTCTCATATGATAACCAAAAAATGAAAATAAAATACTCAACTAAAATGTAAACCATTATATGACAATGAAAATTTCTAGTGTCTACAATGAAACTGAGAGTAAAGACACAACGACTCCCAAATGGTTCCAGAACCACATCTTGTTCCCTCTCCCATTCATCAATCCCAAACTTCAACCTATCTCAGGGAACTTCCCATATCCTTTACTAAAAAAAGTATACTCAAGTTCCGATCAGGTATACCAAATAGTGTGTGAGTAAAACACAACAGGCCACCACCAACGATGTCTAAAACGAGCCTAGTCAAAAGATAGTGGTTGTAGTTTTAAGAAGAAATAAATACAAGGCATATTTTAAAAAATTATCACATTTTCATATAATATTTAATCCTAACATTAGGTCGAGCATCAATTCATGTTTCGCATTTGAATCATCATTCAATATCATTAACAATTTGGAGTAGATCATCATGCCTAGCACCCAAAATATCAGTTGAATCACTATTAATTATTATCATTCATTTGGGGTATGTCATCATTACCAGAACCATAATCTTATTGAGTAAAGGTATCCTTTCCTAGCACTTATTTTCTCATTCTACATAGGTTGTCATTCCTATAACCCCATAATATAAATCTTGGATAACGTTTGGGGAGGAATGCCTTGTCCAAGTCCCAACTCTTAATCGGACTAGAACACCATGTCGGGAACCAAAAAAATATCAACCATTAAATAATTAATTAATTCAAAACACTTTTCCACACTATTACTATACTTATCCAATGATTTGTTAAACATTTTAATTTCCATTAGTAAATTAACGAATTAACTAAGCACATAATCCATTAATTAATTCATTAATTAATCAATCAATCAATACAATTCTTTTTCCTTAATTAATTCTTCATAAATAATTATCCATATTAAATCTCAACATGTCATAATTAATTCCCAAAATTAATTATATTTGATTACATCTTGGGTAATAATTAATTATCTCAATTAATTATCTTTGGTCAACATCATGGCACAAAATTATTTCTCACAGTTAATTATCTTACATAGAAAACATCATTAATTTAAAATTAATTCAACAATTAATTATTTAAAAACATTTCAATATCTCAATTTCAATATCTCAACCCAAAATAAATATCTAAAATATATATTTGGGAAACCCATTTCATTTATTCCATGATTCAATTATGAATTAACCACTGAGTCAAACTCAATTCAATTCCACTTTCCTAATTAGTCCAATTCAGGAAATCATTTATCAAGGGAATATAGAAAATCATAAACTAAGATTTAAATATCATAAATAATGACTATGGGTCATTCATTTAGACCACATACCTTATTTTATTTATAGAGGTTATCCTAACATAAATCCACAAAATTATAGCCGCACAACTTCGTCGATCAAACATTAGATCGAAATCCTTTGACCAAAATTAAGATAAATGGCAATCTAGGTATTATAAATATTGATATAGATCCACAATCCAAGATCTAAATCTAAACTCATGGGTTTATATCTAAGAAAATTGGGGAGATCTTACATGAATACCATCTAGAAAAGATATGATAAATAACTAAAGAATCCTCAGGATGAAATCCACTTATCATGATGAAAGCCGGTATTAAATATGGGCATTTGATACTGAATAACTATCTTAGAGTATAGTTGGAATCCCATAATAAGGATTTGGAATCACATTTAATTTCTCAAGATTGAGATAAGGTCGAAATATGGGAGCCTTGGGGGGGGGGGGCTTTGGTTGTTTTAAAAATTGATTTTTGAAATAAAAAACATGCATGAACTGTTTGCTGGGTAGAGGTACATGGTTAGGGAAAACCATGCACCAACTATGTGGTATTCCACTAACCACTTGGCCTGTGGACACATGGTTAAGAAAAAAATGAACCAACCATGCCGAACTCCATTTTTTCCCATAATTAGCATTCGCACGGTTTGGCCAAAACATGCACAAACCGTGCACAACCCCATGTCTTCCCAATTCCTTAAAAATTTCACCCAAGCACACCTCAGGTTATACCCAAACCCAAAGGTACATAATAACAAAAAAAAATCCACCAAAAAACATGTTGGAGATTACTCTATAAATGTCTGGGATCCTACATGTACCATATTACAAATATTTCTCTTGTTAAAAACAAAAGTGTGACAAAATTGTCTTTTCTCTGAATATAATACTGTAAAATTGTTGAAGTCCTACATGTGGCTCCAAGTGGACATTAAATTTTACTAAGGATGCTTTGGTTGACAAAAAATCATCCATAGAAATTAGGAAACATTTATTGGTAATTTTACATTAGTTATAATAATATTTTTACATTGAATTACCAAATTTACCCTTAACCACGGTAACAAAAAATATTACTATATTTACTATTTATAATATAAAAAAATAAAAGGGGCCCATTTAAATAATTTTTTTATTATGATTCCAAAATTTTAATCTATTTTTTTATTTTATAAAAATATTATTTTTAGATATTAATTTAAAATGAATCCCGTTGATGTGGTTAGAAAACATGTTGTTAAAGTTAGTACATGTAAAATATTGATACATTTTTAAATATAAATTAAATGTAAAATTGATTCCAATGACCTAAATTATGTTAAATGATAAATTTGATATCTAATTATACTTAAAAAATTAAAATTTTAATTAAAATATATATATTATATCGATGAAAAATCTATTTTCAATTTATATTTAGTATTTTTCACTATTCTTCAAAAAAACGACTCTTATCAGAAAAAAACCAAAAATTCATCAAATGTAAATTTTTAGACTCATATTTAAAATAAAAACATTATTTTTTTTCATGTAAAAATTTTAAAAGTGTCCAAAATTATTTTTAAAATAGGTTTTCCATTAAAAGTCAATAAGAATTCCCTTGAAAAAATACATGTTTTAATTCATAAGATTTAGTGGGATCTTGCATATAAAATCTATTGAATGGATATAAATTTTTCTGATTGAATATATATAATATTTAATTTATTAATATCATTAAATAATTGTAATTAATTTATTTTATTAATATAAAATGAATTTGGGAGCAAAAAAATTATACTCTTTTCATTCTAATCAATTGGTATATATTTTAATTTATAATTAATTGGTAAACAAGGAATTTATATTATTATTATTATATTTTCATGATTTAGTTAATAAAATTCATAACTTATAATTTAACGGGTAAGATATATCTTACTATATATTAAATTATTATATTTTAATAATATACTGTTGTTTAGTAAAAATTTGTCTCATATGTAACACAAGTTATCAAGGAACTCCACTTTGTGACACATACCGCAAGGTCTTCATGTGTTTCATGTAGTGCAATATTATCTTGGTGTCTCATATAAAACAATACAAACACATTTTCTTATATAATAACAAAAATCAAGATTCAATGTTTTATGAAGTTAATAATATAAAATAGTTTAAATTAATTTTCAAAAAAACTAATTCAGAATATCTCTCTGGGTTACAAGAAGTTATATAATTGCATGTCTCACTTAAAAAAAGTTGGAATCATGTTTCCATGTGAATATAGGTAAGACAACAGAAAAATTCACCATGATATGTTCCCACTACTAAGCCAACATTGGCAATGATTTCAATGTTACTATAGTTTACTAGTACTATACCTTCATCAAATGATATATCAAACATAAAAATATATATTCTTCTATCTGTCTCTTCATTCCTTCACTACAGGACATCAACATGATGTTATGATGAATCTTTTTTGTCCCCGATAAACCATCTAACTTGGGTTATAAAATGTATTCCTAACCTATTTCTTCATGTTCAATGGTACCACCACTCAATCTCAGAAATAATGTCTTTATTCATATATTAAACACTGTTGTTCAAATAGTTTTCAGTATTTAATGCACAAGTGAAAATTTTAATTCTATATTTATTTCTTATCCTCTTAACTTATTCCATAAGAAAATAAGTGTCATTGATATGATGTGACACTCTATGATTCCTCACTCATGAGATTACAAATAAAAATCTTATACCATTACCATTATCAACATTTTAATATATGATTCCAACACTTAAAAAATCCTCGCACACAAGGAATATACTATAACATTATCCATAACTACTATATACGATAACTAAAAATCAATAGTGTGATGATATTCAATTCACATCAATTGGTACATGTTCAAATACCTTTAGAGAAAATACACCTATATTTTTTTAATACAAATACACCATGAATGTTTCATCGAACATGTAATTGTTAAATAAATTCTCGACATGAAAAAATACTACTAATTATATGTCATGGGTGAGATAGTTATTTTAGCATGGTCATAAATTCTTCATTTCATACACCACTAAATTATCTCTATTCAAAATCATATATCCACATCCATCTTGGAGCATATCAAAATATAAAAAATATTCCAAAAATATTCATAATGGAATAAAAATATATTAGAATCCAACATCCCTATCATATAATCAAATGACACATAAATTGTTTTATCCTATTCGTACTTCGCACTATTCCATTTTTACATTTTCAATGGGGATGCTAACTATGAGAAGTATAAAATTAAGTGTTGGTAGTATCCTTAAAATCCATGGAACATATATATTTCATCAACATTAATTATATATTCCCTAGACATCACCACATTGAATTTTTATTCATTAAATGATGCACCCTTTGCTGTGTTGACATGACTCTTTAAATTTATCTCCTACATACATAATCAAATTTTGATAACTTCTCAAAAACTATTACATCTTTAATATATATAACATTATCATTAAATAACTCCCATGATCTTCCAATAATCTAGAATAGATCATAATATAATATAAAAATACCATGAAAAATGATTCATTGAAGTTATAGAAGAATTGATATACCAAGGATATGTGAAATTGAATAATTATAACCCTAAATAACATCACAAAAACTTCATAATTAAGATATGTTCACATAAAATATTTCTTTATAATATGCATATCCTTTAACCTTATTATGTGATGTCTCAATTTAACATAAATCGTAAAAATACACTTATATTCCCTCAATTGATCGAACAGATCAATGATTATTGGTAGATGGTATTAATTATTATTTATAACTTGATTTTCCTTCTAGTAAAAATTTTATAGTAATAATATATGATCATCCCTCTAGGTAAATAAAATATGTTTTTTCTTAGGTGATAAACTCACTTAAATGAGACCATTTTCCTCATAATATGATATTTTGATGTTCAACTCTTATATATTTTCATGTCCCCTTACATATAAATGAAATGGTATTTGAATAAATTTTTGATACAAGTCCATAGAAAACTCCATATCTTTTAAATAATATTTTATATAAGTTATTTAGAAACATATCCAAGAACTCTCGAACCACTACCAATAATTAATATTAATTTATATTTATCACAATCCAATAACATATCCATCCAATAAATATTAAATCAGTAATTTAATTAACTAATAGTCTTACATGACTCTCAATAATATCTCATTCTTCAAAAAATCTGTGAGCACTAATAGTAAGTGAATTAAAGGAAACTCTGTGTACATTGTAGTTAATGAATGTCTGGAATTTCACCATCTAATTCATTATAATTATGTGTTTATATGGGGTCATATCTATTTGTTTATCCCTTGAGATCTATATAACACTTATTAAAATGTAATTATATGGGTATTTGAATCTCAATTATACTCTTTACTGACGAGTAATGTCGATATAAAATGAATAACACATCATCTCATTATAGATTTTTTATGTGTTTATTACTCATAAAAATATGAATTAATTAGAGGAACCTATAAAAAATATAACAGATACCCAATGTATCCAATAATTTGAGTAACTCACACTATCATATGTGCAACATTAGATTCCTCTTATTAAAACATTTTCATAAACATTTGTGCCTTATTATTTTTATTGTAACCCTATTAAGGATTACTACTAATACTCTCTTATTATTTAAATCCAATATTCTATGACTTCTCTATAGGTATACAAAATTCCTATGTTTATTAAAAATATATAACACTAGGTTTTTTAGAGAAATAACTACAATTTTTTTAGATACCAAAAATCCTCACACCACAGACTTGATTTAGTTTTATTATGATAGTCCCAATTATAAGGAATATTTCCACCACACTATTAAATCCCTAGATTTCTCTTTCTTGAAGATGAATCTAATATTAATGATCCTTATTTACCATCTCCCTTCTAGGATTCAGCATAACACCTCTTCATTTTTCTATTAAAACACATGCCTATATTAGGCTATGGAAGAAAAGCATTTTTTCTCTTACATTCATCATATTTATGTATTTTTTATGTTTTATTTTTACCACCATTAAATAGGGGGTAAATAAAATAGAATCACCGTTGAACATATTTATATTATCCGAAATTTTAGTTTGAATATTACTTTTATAACATCTGTGTATTTTTCAATTAATAAATTTATTACATGAAAATGAATCCAAAATAAAAAAAAGTTTTTTTAATTAATGAAGAATATTATATCATATAATGAAATAATCAAAGATATATTAGAATAAATATTTTGGGAATACAGTTTTTAAAAGAAAAATAGAATTATGGGTTGATGAAAATGACAAGACTTCGTGCATGAATTATTCTACCTTGTGGTCTCCCATTAAAAACACACTTCTAAGTATAATTATACAATGAATGTAAAAAATTCAAAATTACAATATTAAATTCTAGATAATAAGAAGGTTGATTTTTATAGAATCATGACATGTTATATATAATAATGGAAACTGATAAAATAAATTTTATATTGTTGGTGTGTATATATATATATATAACTATCAGATATGCATATCGACAATGGGTATATTAAGTTTATAATAATTGACATATACGAATTTTTTATAAATTATTAATGTATTTAAAATAATATGTTTTTTATTTAAAAATAAATAATTATCATTTGTATAATAATGAAGAAATGATAAAAAATTATGATATCATTCATTGTAAATGAAATTATTTATTCAAGTATTTATATAAATAATATAATTTTATTTAAAACATAAATTTCTCATCATTATATTGTTATCATGATAAAATACATTCCAAATTTAGAAATATTATGTAAAAAGTTTGAATGATGGTATATACCGTGTTTTTATAAAAACTAATTACTGTAGTAAATAATTAAATTATTTAAAATGAGGCAAACCAAGTTAGATTTGGAATACGTGTAATTTTAAATAAGTAAATCGATATTTATATATTCAATAATAATTTTTCATATTTCAATTAAATAATAGCAATATAATAAAAATTCATTTTTCTAACTCACAAAACATCTATGTGATTCCATTTTCTCCTTATACCCACCTTGTGTTCCCAAGGAAATATCCCTCGTATTCATCTATAAATGGGAAGTCCCTCCATCCAATGAAATACAATCTATTTCAACCATAAATCTAACAATATTACTTCCACTAGAATCCTTCCCCATGTTTTTAATATTTCGTAATAAGAAGTGGTTCTATGGACATCAAAACAAAGGACACTATGTGTTGAATCAATCACTTCAAAATAGGAAATGTTTTCTTCCTCTCGCAATTAATTTATTTTCCTTATCTACCCATTCCTAATTCTAGTTTTTGACCAAAATAATATAAAATTAAAGTAATATTATTCTTCAATAATTTAATAACTACAATAAATTTTTGGATATATAATTATTAATTCTTTTTATCATCTTTGGATTTGGGTTGGTTCTACCACATACATGAATATTACAAATTTATTAACAATAAATTGTAAATGTAAGAAAATATTAACAATAAATTTTTATAGAATAAAATATGAAATTTCATTTATTTATATTTTTATATAATTAAATATATAAAATTTATCTTATAGGTTAAGTAACTCCCCATTTATGGTAAAATAAAATAAAAAGACCGATTAATAGATTTATTCTTTGAAAACTATTCCAGAAACATCCATAAAATTAATCTAAAACATTATAAAAAATTATGAAATTAGTATTATAGTAACCTGATTATTCTATTGGTGATTAATTCATGGGAAATGATAAATAACCATGACCACACTACCAAATAAACAAATAGTAATTTGAAATTAATAAAACACAATGACTAAATTAAAAATAAAAATGTTATTAAATGAGTGAAACCAATATAACTAATTAAAATTAAATTTAATAAGTGTAAATAACTTACTGAAGTGATAATTTACTAGTTAAATTTTATTATATATGAATTTTATATCATAACAAGATGTTTCAAGAATAGGTATGTAATTTATTAAATCAATATCCTTCTATTAAATTATAATTATTATTTTTCAACTATATTCCTTTAAGGTGGGTATATTTTACCCTTTTAATATCTCATGTGTCATTTTATATTATTTTATTTTGTAATTTACATTTTCATATTATGATCTCCTTTACGATTTATTATTCGTTCATAAAATTTTTGTGTCATAATAAGAAAACACGTGAAACATGTTTTGTGTGTATCTCTTCCATATAACAATTATTTATTACAAAAAGTTATTCATATTTTTTTAGAGATAAACAGGTTTATAATTTTACACAACTTATATTTCCCTATAATTAGATTTAAAAAATAATTTTATATTTCATTAATCGATGTGTGTTAAAAGAGACTACAAATATACATTCTATATCTTCTATAAAAGTTTCTATAATTATCTACAGGTTTCATATATTTAGAATTATTTATATTCAGAAAATATTATTGGGATGTTTTATTATAAAAATAATTATTTTAACATCATTTTATTTCCTTTTGAAAAATAATTTTAGAGTTATTTATATCTTTTTTTGATGAAAACATTACCAAAACTGTTAAAAAACACTTAATTATTTCAATTCAATTTTCATTTATTTATGAAAATGGCATTAATGGTAATTGATGTGGGTTTTTTAATATAATATATATATATATATATTTATTGATATATTATTATTTTATTATTTTCCTAGAAATAAATATTCTTCTAATGTATTGGTTAATAATTCATGTCCCATATAGTAACATGTATAAGATATGGGAGGTTATCTTAATTCACAATATTGTGGGAAAGTTTTTTCCATTATGTGATAATGGTCTTGTTAGAGAGAATTTTAATATGTTATTACTTGTTATACTTAAGCATTTAACACATTCTAATATTATTTGACCATGATAAAAAATTATTGATTCTACATTTTCAATATGTTTTTTGTTTTACTCTTTCCGGATCTTCTATTAAGGGTTCTACATTCCAATTATAGTACCTATTACTATTTCATCTAGACCCATCATAAATTATTATGATTCTAGGATCACACTGTTATACCCAAGTATTAAATTGGGTGGGACATAGCTCATTTTTATGTTCTAGATTCATAGACCTAAAAGGGAAGAATTATAATTTTACTAGAGTAAATGTTCATAGAAATATTTTAATATCATATCATTCCCCTTAGGATGGGATATTTACCCATTGGTAAAATTTTTGTAATGTTAAAAACTTGTTATTCTATAAAAGATATTTTACAATTATTTAATAAATATTTTTATTGCTTTTTTAAAATATAAAATTATCCTAAAAGGATCCTTATATAGAAATTACGAAATCGTTATTGTATAAAAACATATTATGTTTTACTGTGGATATATAAAATTTTTGTTATTCATAGTCATTCCATTAGTTAGACTAGTTTTATGTTTTTAATAAAATACCCCATTAAAGTATTTTCACATTATATATTAATAATCTCATCCCTTCACCAAGAACTATCATTATTTACCAATGAAAAAACCTAAATAGGGAAGGGGAAGGATATATTAGAATAAAGATCCTTATTACCGGACTCTAGTGTGTTAAATATCATGGTGAATGGATTTTTAAAGAGTAACATCATTTCTATGATGTGTAATTATTAATATATTTTTTTAAATACTTTATTGATTTGATGAAATTTAAATTTCAAATAACTATTTTATAATATTCATGAAATGTGTATGGTGGTTGGTATTTTTTTAATTTTCAATATATTATTACCCATTATATCTTTTCATTAAACTATATTTTCTAGTTTCATTATTTCTATTATTATAACTACTATCTTTGTAAAATACTCTTGAATGAATATTAATAATGATGATTAATGAAAGATAGTGATTGAGAATGGTGGTAGTTCAAAAGGAGTAGGTGTCAACATGGATATAGATCCACTATCACCATTTTCCCTCTTTTTTCCTTTTTAGTTTACCATATAGTTATCATTATGACCCCTTGGATATATAATCTTACAAGATAATATGACATGGATAAAATTATGGGTGAAATAAATCACACAAAAAGTATTCTCTTCATCCCCTATTTATTGTATTTACTCATTATGTGAAAAACATTCACTACTTGCCTCCTTAATGGTTTGGGTTTAATGATAGATGGTAGAGATTGTGAGGTGACCGATGACTGGTGAGGATGATGCCAATAATATATGGATATGGGACTATGTGTGGTCAAGTTGTGTGTCATGGGTATGAACGTGGTGGTGTGTGAGGTGATTAATAAATAATGGTGATGGTAGGGATATTTTTGGTGATGGAGGACTAATAGAGCTATAAAAGAGAATCAACGATGGATGTTGGAGGTAAGGAAATTAAATCTATGTTCAGTTATATGAAAAAAAATATGTATTAAATGATTTATGGTGTATCAATAGGTAGACTCATTGGAAAAATCAATTATAGATTTGGTGATGAAAATTAAAAAACATAATATTTAGTATTAGAAAAAACATTCCATGTATCCTTTACCATATGATGTTAGGATTTCCAATGAATTTAAATATCCCATGACATTTAAACTCTTATTATATATTGTGTATTGACATTAGTTGGGAATATATTTTATATTTGTTTGTTAATTATCATAAGGTGATTGATTTCAAGTCACATGTAATGTATAATGGACCACACTCCTCAATTTGGTCTCGAGTACACACCCAACTGTCTCTTAACTACATAAATCTTGTGGGACAATGAATAAATCATATACATCAAAGCACAAAACTTTTAATTTCGTGATAGAACACACCCTATATTCCTTCATGTCCCACATACCATATACCCTACTCAATAAAAAATTGATTGTAAATTTACACATGATGGGATGATTGTAGTACACACCTATCCACTAGAAAAGGATTATATACTAGGTTTCTTTTGAGTATATTCCATGAAATGTGTGTACTTTGGAATTCTATCTTCTCATCCATGCATTATAAATAGTTAAATTAAGAGTACATTCAGAATATTTTACTATATATATGATGAAATTATGAAATTAATTGTTATTAATGGCTTTTTATGGGATGTTTTGTGTATTTTGAGTATATTTTCTCTATAGTGGTCACAATAGGGTTTGGGAGAGATGTTGAGTTAATTCATGGAGTTAGTAATCTTTTGGAAAAAAAATTAATGATAGGTTTTGGGACCCCAATATTCATCATGGAGTTCATACTCCCCTGCATTTTTAGGGTATTGTTCTTCCATATTGTGTAATTTGGTCTTGGGTTTAGTACACCATTGATTTTTAAAAGGAAAAATCCCAATATAATAGTAAAATTTAGTACTTCACCCTGAGGTGTTATATGGGACATTAATAAGTAGATTTAATGATCCTACCTTGATACTTGATGAAGATCATCAATCCATGACTGTTGTAATCCAGCTGTTGAGAAATTTTCTCATGATGTGTGTTTGGTCCTCTAAAGGGTTTATTACTCTCTTAATTGAAATCTATTCCTCATAGATATGGGGTTACCCCACAAAAATTTGGGATAAGTGATTAGGATGTTGGAAAATAAAATTATTTTAGATGTTATGGTCTTGAAACAATCCATAGATTATTTCTTCCATTTCAGTTATATCATATAGTCCGACTATTGATATATTGATGAACATTCTATTACACTTATTATTACATCATTTTTATCTTAAATAGTCCTTTAATATTCAATGACATCTCTAATTTGAGTGTGTTTTGGAAATAATATAAATAAAAAGTAAATATATACAATATAATTTTACTTCCACGATCATAACATTCTCATAAACATCATTGTAGACTTAACAATGCATGGTATGTACTTGCGATATACATAATTTTAGGGATGATTCAAAATGACTAATAATGGTATAAACAATTTAACCATGGGGTAAGATATCATTATATTCAGTAATCATAACATGAAATAATAAAGGATCATAAAATATAAAATAGAAATATAAAATAAGTGTTTAATATAATAGGATCATAGATAATAGGAGAGTCCGAAAAGTTTTCATTGAGATAATGAATGCTATTATAAATCTAATTTAAGCCCTACTAAAACAAAACAAAATTATTTAAATATCTAACCACATGTTTTCCATGCATATTACTCTGGAAAATGATATCTGTATCATGGACATACATAACATTATAGAAAAATTAAAATGTATCATGCACATGTATGAGGATTTCATGAGATATAAATCTTTTCCCTATAAATTGGGGTTATATATAAATATAGTTCCACTCATCATCGTTATATGTCATGAAGATGTGTGATACATCGAAAATAGACATACATAAAGCATATAGATGAAATGAACTCGTGGTGGGTCACAAAATATGTCCATAAATCTATAACACTGAGGGAATCATATAGGATCACTTGAAAATAATGTATTAATTTTGATTGAATATTCATGGTAAAATAAAGGATTTTTTTTGAATATAAATATCTAATCGAAGGAAAAATACTTCGAAATGATGAAGAAGAAGTTATGTTATGAACCACTTTTATTCATCTTTTATGTAAATGGGAAAAATAATACATTAAGGGGAGAAGAAAATAATGTTTCCATAAAAAAATAAAAAAAACTTATATTTCAAAAAAAAAGGGATTATATTTTGAAATCACATATAGAAAATATAATCTATAGGACCAGAATAATATAATAATAACATTCGGAAAATGATAGAGAAATAAGTAATGCTTCTCTTATAAAATTAGTATGGTTTGATTGAAGGAAACAAAAAAAGGGTTACCGAGTGGAATGACTATCCCGAAGAAAAATAAGGTACATAGAAAATAAAGGACATAAGTTAAGAATATTATAAATGAATAAAGACCATGATATAGATAAAGAGAGCGATATTCAACTAGTCTTAAAAAATGAGGAATAATGGCAAAGAAACCTTACCATGTTTCTGGACTTATTCCAAGTACTCTACTAACATCCTAATAATTAAATACCCATTACTTAATTAAATTATTCATAACCTTTACAATAATTATTTTTTCTCATAAAAAACATTTGTATCATTCTGTATTAACTAATTTAAATTATATTGGTGACATTTATTTTTTTTGATATTTTCATTTCATAGTTCCAAAATCAATTTGATGTAGTGGTAATCATAAAAGATCATTTTAAAATGGTACTATAAGATCCATTAGGTTAATCGAATATGTTCTATATCATTTCTAAATTGATATTTTATAATAAACTATTATACTATTTCAATTCATAAAATATTCCTCTATAAATTTTTTTTATATGGTTAAAAAAATTTATGTCCATTTTCATTTAATGTTATAATTATCATTACAATTTTATAATTAAATAATAATAGAAATCATTTAATTTGATTATTATTTTATATTAAATCAAAAAATAAATTAAAAATAATATTGAAGATATAAATAATTGATAAATAATCATTCAATTAGGTAGGGTAAACCCCCCATGGATGTACTGATATATTTATGAGAGTTTTAAAAAGAAAAGGTAAACTAACAGTTAATATTGGTTTATAAGAAAAATATCACATAATAAATAATCAATTTTAAAGTAAATTTTATTTATTAAATCACATTAATAAATTGGTTAGAGTAGAATTGAAATGGAATTATGGGTTTTTAATGTAAATTATATTTGTTACACCACATTAAAAAGAGATGGTAAAGTAATTGTTAATATTATTTTCACTAATCCTCTTGTTTTTCAGTGAATTTATAGTATCAGTGGTGATGGAAGTGCCTTGGGTTTTTGTTGAGTGAATGGATTGCGATATAGAAAATATTGTAAACCGAAATATACTACCATCTAGTCAATGGTTTGGTACTTGATAACCGATGTTGGCTGTAGTGGGGGGGGGGTAGCTCTATGTGGGTCACTAAATAATCTATAACACTAGAGAAGATACATGGTGTTTAGTAGATGGGTTCTTGATTGGGATTTATATATTTTATTTACAATTTAAAATAAATAAATTACTATTATTATTTATTAAAATTATTAATTCCAACTAATTTCTACATAGAATTATGCAAACACCCCCCTTCTTTAAATGTCATCTCTTAAAAAGGAATAATTAATTTATTTTTCCTAAAATTTGATTTCAGTAAATCCCATTTATTCTTCACCAGAAATTCAATGACTCTAATACATTCTAATTTTAATTTCAATCATTATTTCACTATATATAATCTATTTTACATAATTATTGTTATTTTTAGGATTTCTTTATTTTGACTAGTTGAGGCTGAATCGACAGGTGGTCTCAATTTGGAAGGCCAAGTTTGACTAAGGTAAGTGATCTATTTATTTCCGATTGATTTTGGAAAATATTTCCAGAGTCACATGAAATAAAAAAATAAAAACTTTATGTGAGTACCTATAAATTAATTTAAATTATATCCTTCATGGACTATGATATATATTTTATTTATTAGATGCATGACGAGTAACTTAAGAGGTTTTAATGGAGACAACAGTCGATGATAAATATTTTTATTGTGATATAGAATGTAAAACCATGAATTTAGAAATATGATGGGGGATTATTATCAAGACTTAAACCTATGAAATTTTTCAAAATCCAATGATTTCCCTTAGGTAATAATGACTTGTGAAATTGATAGGATTGGATATAATAATAATATTATTAAAATTTATAATGGGATAGTGGCTTGAGATCATTCCACTTTAAAAGTAATATTTTATTAAATGAAAAGTTTTAGTTAAATGTGATCTCTCATTGACATTAATAACCACATGTTTTCATACTATCCACGTAACATTGTGAGATTTTATGATATTATTTTTTCTCAAATAAATTTCATTTCATTGATATCTTCTTTTGAAACAACAGAGATTTTAAATGAACTGTTATATATTACAAAAATATATAATCATTACAAGTTTGTCCTAGATGTTTAAATGGAGGGTATGAATAGTAATAACTTAATTATAATAATTATATGGTTTACACAAGGAAGAAATAAAGTCATTGGAAATCAATTTATTATATATGAAAGTAAAAATCATTTGATTGTAAAAGAAATTGTTTTCTTAAGAATATAACTATTTTAGTAAACATATGGGATTTTCTCATAATATATTAAATTATTAACTATTTTAGAATGTTTTTAGTGATATTTATATTTTATATAATCATGAATTTTTTTTATCATTTATTTAATATTTTTTTATGCATGGGATAATAAAAAATTCAATTTTATGCTAAAAAACTAAATTTTTCTAAGAATTTATTTAGTCATGTAGTTATATTAAAATTAATTTTTTCCATTTTTTATAATTTATTTTAAATAATGAACATAATTTTTAAAAGAAACATGTTAATATTTTATTATAGTGATTTTGTTATAATATTTGTAAAATGAATAATAATTCAATGAATAGTTATAAAATACATATTTTCATTAGACAACTTACTCTTCTTTGAAGTTAATAAAAATTTAAATCTGGTTTTATAATTGTTTAAAATTAAAAATTGGTAATAATATATTTATTAATCCAATTTAGGTCATTAGAAATAATTTAATTTTGATTATTTGTATAAATTGGTTTTATACTTTTGAAAAAAATTTCATTGGAAAACATTTTTGTCATAATGTCTACGAGTTTAATTCTAAATTAAATTATCAAAACTATATGAATTGAATTTATAATATATATTCCATATTATGAAGCAGAATAATTTATACTATATAATAAAGTGAACATAATTTTTTTTCACAATGAACATTAAAAACATAAAAAATTAATTAATACAGTTAAGGTTAAAATGGGTTTATTGTGGGGTCAAATTAAAAATATAAGGGGTGTTATATTAAAATTTCAATATTTGATAGGATTGTTTATGATTATGTTTCTATTGATGAAATATTATGATATGTCCCTAAATGATGTCATGAAATTCCTTCTATCATGTATATTTTAAGAGAACACATGTTTTCCTATCATTTCTATATTCTTAAGAACCAATGAGATCAAAATAATATTCTTAATGAACATCGACTTTATTTTTTTCTTCTTTCAAAAATACTTTCCCGTCTATGTGAATGTTTTGAAAGATATGTTGAAATTTTTTTTAGTAATCCACTATTGTAATTCCCAAGAATTTCTGTAATTTTTTTTAATTATATAGAATTATTTTTAGACCTCCAAATCTGACGGTGTGTGATTATAAGGCCTAGACTTCCCAGAACGATCCATCAAAGTTTAGTTAAACATTAAATAGAGTGAAGAAGTAGTTTTCCTGAAAAAGTGGAATAAATATTAAATAGTTTCCCAGATTAGAAATATGAGGGCACCATTGTGCTCAGGATGGAGGGTTTACAATAGGCATGACTTATGTTTAGTTTGTGTGGGCCTCCTGTGAGAAAACCCAAAAATGACATAACCATAAATAAAATTATTAAATGAAATTATATTATTTTTCAAATGCTTATAACTCAAAAATGGTAACTCAGATTAAAAATCTGAGACCACCGCTGAACTCATGAGGGAATTATTTCTTTAGGAAGATAATAACATTGGATGGCACATACCAATAGTGAATGTTAGATTTTGGCCGTAAATAAAATCATTATGTGAAAATTATTTTATTGAAAAATCCATAACTTCTAAATTGTATCTTGGATGGGAAATCCGAAAGTACCGTTGGGTTCCTAGGGGTGTGTTTCACTTAGGAAAAGCCTAACCACAACTGGTTTGGGTCGAGGGTGACTGTTAAAAATTTACTGAAGTTTTTTTCGGGTGTGTTTAGTAAATACTTGAGCGGTGTTTTATATCTTTTTAAATGTTGCTCGGATTAAAAATATGAGGTCACCGTTGAATCTGTAACATCAAGATTTTTTTAATGGTGGCTTTACTTTGACCAATGTAGGTCAAGAGAAAATTTTGTATTGGGAAATTTTTAATAGAATAAATAAAATAACATTATTATTTTATTTTTATTCTATTCCTCCAGCGGACAAGCGAAAAGGTGGTACTGGCGACGTGTCAGGCTAATAAATGGCATGACCCTCCAATCTAAGTAACAAAAATGTTGGGGGAAATTATGAATCTTATTAATTAATGATCCACCATTAAATTCCAATGTTGTTACTTACACTACACCTCACCTATATATATTGAGTTTGGGGGAGGTACCAGTATAGATTTTCCATGCAACGAAGTGTTTATGGAGTGCCACAACACCGGACCCTTAAAAGACGGAGCCGTCCCAGTGGAAGGTGACGGGTGACACCAAACCATGAACCAGAAGATGATGTACGAGTGGTGTCATTGGGAACCGGTTGGGGGATGAAGAACATCAACCCACCATCAAGCGTGAACATTCTCCAATGGGTTTCCGAGGTAGGGGTTATTTTTTATTGTCTGTTTTTGTTTCCCTCTTCCCTGTCCATGAAATTATATGATAAATGCATGTCAACAGAGTAACTGGTTGACCTGCGATTCATTGGTCTTTATGAGAGGTTATTGCAGGGAATCTTGTGGGGTTAATCTTGTTGTATAATATAAATGTTAGTAAACACTTAACCCCGCTAATGATTACGAGCTAACGCGGAAGGTGCAGGCCTAACGAACTCGGCTTGAACCCTATGCTACATTGCTATCCTTGTGCCACCTTGGAAGACGACGAGCACATCGATGTGCGCCGTAAGAGGAAGGTCAGAGCTCGTCAGCCACAACGAATGGAGGAGGCGTCAAGCATGACAACCAGCCATAGGAAGCAAGGATACAAGACCGTCTCCCTTCCATTGAATGGATTCCACGACTGAAGCCGCGGAGGAGGCCGAACTCGCCACTGGTGGGTTCTGCGGTGCCCACTCTGCGCAGCCGCCTCACCAACCGAATGGCCTTCAAGCCATTTGGGAATCCGAGAGACCGAAGGGTTACACCCCCCCTAACGTCAGACCAAACTGGGCCACCACCCTCATAGCAGGCCACCGCCCTCGAGCAATCTCGCCTCCCTCAGAGCCAGGACGCCGCCCTCGAAGCTGGGCCATCACCCTCGGTGCGGGCCTCCAACCTCAGACCGGGCCACCACCCATGAGCAGCGAAGTCACCCTCGGGCCGGCCCACTGCCCTCAGATTGAGGCCGCCTCCCTCCGAGCAAGCCAATTCCCTCAGACCGGGATGCCTCCTCAGCAGGCCGATGCCTCGGCGGGCCGCCATACCAAGAGCGGGCCACCGCCCTAGTAGGTCGCCGCCCCACGCAGGTAGGGCAGCCCTTTTGTGGGTCGCCCCTCTTATAGGCTGCCCCTCTTGTGGTCCGGATCAGACATCGGCCCCACCCAAACTGGGTCAGTCTGACCAGGTCGGACCAGACTCGGGCCCGACCGGGCTTAGAAACAGTCAAAGGGGATTATCATTATGACCAGACACCGGGTTAAAAAACCTTCTACGGTGTTGAAACCCTAAGAGAAAGATGGTCCTTTTTACTTAATCTATTAGAGTTTCAAAGAAACATAGAGTTCTACCAGGATGGATAACACCCGAATCCATCCGGGCCCTCGGTAGTGAAATGCCAATAATGCGTAGACTGGGCATCCAACAGGTGCGCCCTCTATTGCGTTGGAACCCTTATAACATGGAGGATAATCAAGTCTCTTCTATGTGAGATTTTATGATGGTTGTGATAAGAATAATGGCTTGGGGAACATTTCTCCCAATCACACTACGTACAGAACCTTGCGACTGGCTGAGACCTGATGACTACTAACTTTTTGACTAAGAGTGACTCGATAGCCACGATATGAAATGGGGTGGAGTACCTTACAATACAACGATGGGGGTGGGTGGTTCTATGTGACCTTGTTGGCCACAGTGGGGAGAAGCCACGTTATGCGATGGGGAGGAGTACCTTTGCAGACCATGATGGGGGTGGGTGGTTTTGTGTGACCTGGCTGGCCACGGTGGGGAGCATCCTCCCATACATGATGGGGAGGAAGACCTTTGTAGATCATGATGGGGGTGGGTGGTTCTGTCCGACCTGGTGGTCCATGGTGGGGAACAGCTATGGTACGCGATGGGGAGGAGTACCTTAGCATATCGCGTTGGGGGGGGAGGGCTCTATGTGACCCGACATATCCAATAATGCGATAGAGAGCAGTACTTAAGCAGTTCAATGTTAGTGGGAAGTGCCTTTGTGTGATGCTCCGGGCCGGTTGTACTCGATATATTTATAGTTCTCCAATATTCGAGTCATTCAACGATGTGACTAAGAATGTTACTTATTACTACCCATAGAATCAATCCTATTGTGAGATGCCTTTACTTCGTGCTTGTGATTGAGGGTATGCTATGTGGTAGTCGACATGTGTGGTACATTACCTTCGTGGTGTTAACCTTTGGTTTTTTGTGGAATTCTTGGAGACCATTAGGGTTTCGTGGTCCCTACTGAGTATCGTTATACTCACCCCTACTCAGGCTTCGCCCGCACCTTGTTATGTATTGTGCAGACAACGTACAACATTGATCGAGGCTGAGGGAACCAGGACTAGACGGTGCTTAGAGGTAGACATTCGGCGTGACGTGACGTGGAGGAGATGAGAAGACATGGAGTAATGTGGAGGCGATATGTACATACCCTTTAGGTATGATCCGTGATGGATGATCTAGGAAATACTTTTCACCTATCTGTTGTTTTGTACATTTCATTTGTACTTGTACTTTTCCATTTGGGCTTGTATTCTGGGCCTTTTACTTTTAATATACTTTTAGCAGTATGAATGCCATAAACTGATGCCAGTCTCAAGGACTTGAGCATGTAAAATATTTTAGAAAGAGAAAGTGATAGGGACAAATGAATCTGCAAGGCACTAGATGTGGAAGTAGAGCTAGAAGACCAGCATGAGTTGGTAGAACCACCGCCTCAACGTGGTCTGTACCAGGCATAGGGATATGGAGGACAGGGGAAGGGAGTAGCTGCATGCAGTCAAGGTGTGTGGCCTAAGGACTTGAGGAATGATTCGAGGTACAGTCTGTGTCTACTACTAGCCACCGTATCAATAGACATAGGTACCAATAATTCCTTCCTTCCATGAATATTGTCCAAGTCATAGAGTTTCCAGTTAAAGTGTTGACTTGACCGTCACGTCTGAGGATACCTTTGGGAGGAGACTCGATAATCACACTCACGCCGATAGTGTTATCTTACCCTTGAGGTGAGAGTTTCAGTTGGAACCTCTGGGTGGCAGCGTCGAGGCCTTACGATGTTAGTTTGGGTATGCACTGGGAATCCACGATTCATACATAGATTTACTGTATTAGGGAAAAAGATTCTAGTTTATCTACATCATGGGAATGGGGTTTTCCTTCTTCGGTGAAAAATGAAAACCCAGGATTCATAGGATAAACTCATACATAGAAGGGTGTATCTGATCACTCTTGAGTCAGCCAGCCTTACCCTCGTGGCAGTGGGAGTTTTGAGTTTTCAGTTCCCAACATGTGTAGAAGAGTATGGGGACATATTTTTAGAAGATGTTTCTAGGGTTACCTATTCGAAGGGAGAATGACTTCTACTTTTCCTAGGTACAACCAGAGTTTTGAACCAAACTTTTCCAGAGTTTCATCACCCTTGTCAGATTTGAAAAAGAATGGGAAACCTTTCCTATGGTTGGAGATATGCCAACAGAGATTCCTAGAATTGAGAAATAGACTGATGAGTTGCCCCATCTTGAGGATTCTAGAAGAGGGTGTTGGGTTTGTAGTCTATTACGACGCATCAGGGACCGTGCCTGGATTTCTACTTATGCATGAGGGAGTAGTAATTGCTTATGGTTCACGATAGTTGAGACAACATTTGCACAACTACGCTACCCATGACATGGAGTTAGTAGAAGTGATATTTTCCTTGAAGATGTGGTGACATTATTTGATTAGCGAATGTTTTACAGTCTACTCTAATCACGAGAGTCTCAGGTCTATCTTCTCATAAAAGGACATGAACCTGAGACATCGAAAATGACTAGGGTTCATCCCGAACTATGACCTTAAGATGGTCTATACTCCTGGAAAGGGGGAACATGGTAGTAGATGCACTCAGTAGGAGGTCTGGTCTACAACTGCTGTGTGAGCCATTAGAGTAGCTAGATGCGATGCGGATATCCTTCACGGATAAAGATATAGCAACTACCTCTAGTCTATGACAGTCACTCCCCAACTCCTTCAGTGATTTAGGGAAGCACAACTTTAGACGTTGACTGTGAGGCCCGACATGCTCAGATATCCATACAACAGTCTCCTGAAATATTTTCTGAAGGTGGAGAGCACGTCATCCTTTCCGAGGAAGAACCATGGTGATAATGAAACATTGGGAGGAGGTGCTGATGGAGATCGATAAATATCCTTGAACAGTACATCCTAGAGTTAAGAAGATGTATTAGGACCTATGGTGTCTGTACTGGTAGCCATGGATGAAGAAAGCAGTGGCAAAGTTTGTATAATGATGCCTCACTTGTCAGCAAGTGAAGACCGCACAAAGCTGTCCCAGCCGGCATTCAGGAGATATAGATCCCTGATATTCTAGGAGGGAGACCATTTGTTCCTACAAAGACTTGGGTGATGTGGCATGTTATCACCAAGGGTTATCAATCCATTTTTTATACATCAAGGGAGAGATGATGTTGTATACTGCATGGAACATTCACCACAGTTGGAGAGGGTGTATGACGTCTTCCAAGAATCCTAGCTAAGGAGATACGTGTAGGACCCATCTCATGTCATCTACCATGGTGATCTAGACTTAGAAAATGTGGCGATGTTTACAGAGGTTGCAGTAGATATTGAGGATTGAAAATAGTGTGTTCTTTGTGGGTGATCTATACCTCTGGTTTGTGTTTTCTTGCAGCATATAAACCTCTAAGAGGGCTCATAGGTGTGGGAGGCTTTGATTCATGCTCAGTACCCCCATTTGTTTCCTTAGTCTATATTTTAGATTTCGGGGACAAAAAGCCCTAAGGTGAGGAGAATATAATATCCTAGAGTTTCGGTATAATTTTTATAATTATATGGTGTAATTTCAAGACGGAAAAATCTGATGGCACATCATTCAAAGGCCCGGAGTGCCCAGAATGATCCATCGATGTTTTGTTAAACATTAAATAGATCGTGTTAGTAGTTTTCTTGAAAAAGTAGAATAACTCTTAAATAGTTTCCTAGATCATAAATACGAGTGCTTCACTGAGCTAAGGATTGAGATTTTACCCTAGGAGCGATGTATGTTAAGTTGGCTCAGGCCTCCTCTGAGAAAACATGAAAATCGCATAACCGTAAATAAAATAATTAAATGAAATAATTTTATTTTTCAAATGCCTATAACACACGAGCAGTAACACATATTAAAAATCAGAGACCACTGATGAAATTGTGAGGGTATCCTCTCTTTATAAAGATACTAACATTGGCCGACGTTGGCCACTAGTGAAAGTTAGTTTTTGGCCGTAAATAAAATAATTAAGTGACAATTATTTAATTGTAAAATACATAATTTCTAAAAAGTAACTCGGACTGTAAATCTGAGAGTACCGTTGGGTTCATTGGGGCGTGTTTCACATAGTCGGAGCCTAACATCGACTGGCACGGGTCAAGGGTGACTGTTAATAATTTACTGAACATTTTTATGTGTATGTTGAGTAAACACGTGAGTGACATTTTATAACTTTTGAACCATTGCTCGGATTAAAAATCTAAGGGAAGAGTAGATTCTGATGCACCAGGATTCGATTAAGGGAGGCTCTAATTTGACCATAGTAGGTCCAGAGGAAAAGTTAGTTTTTGGAACATTTTAACAGAATAAATAAAATAACTTTATTATTATTTTTTATTCTATTCATCTAGCGGACAAGTGTCAGGTGGGCCCGACGATGCGTCAATCCACTAAATGGCTGGACCCTCTAATCTGAGTAACAACAATGTTGGGGAAAATTAAGAAGCTTCCTAATTAATGAGGAACCATTAAATTCCATTGTTGTTACATAACCTCCCCCTCTCCTATATATATGGAGCATGGAGGGAGGTACTCGCATGGTTTCACCAAGAAATGAAGTGCTGAAGGAGCGTTACAACGTTAGACCCTTAAAACACAGAGCCAACCCAACGGGAGGTGATGGGTGACACCGAAACATGAAGCAAAAGGAAATGCACGAGTGGCGTCATTGGGAACCGGTTGCGGGGATGATTAACGCCGACCTACCATCAAGCGTGGATGATCTCCATTGGGTTTTCGAAGTAGGGTTTTTTTCCGTGTTATTGTTTCCCTCTTCCCCATTCGTGAAAATATTCAAATAATGATGGAAAAATATCTAACGGGGTGACCCTCGATTCATTCATCATTGCAAGATATTTTCTCATGGAATCATGTGGGGTTAATCTTATTGTATAAATCAATTGTAATTAAACCCTTAACCCCCCCCCCCTCATGTTTACGAGTTAACGTGGCGGGAACGGGCCTAACCATACCCCCCTAAACCATATGATATCTTCCTAAACATGATCCACCTTGGAAGGCTGTGAGCACATCGAAGAATGCCGCCAGAGGAATGTCACTGCTCGTCAGCCGTGGTGAACAGAGGAGGCGGTCGGGACAATGACCGGCTACTGGAAGGAATGTGGCGCGACCACCGTGCCACTGGCGAAGAGAAGCCGCAACCAAAGCCGCAACTGAGGCCGAACACGCCTCCGTCAGGTTTCGCGATGCCTACGCGGTGCCGCTGCCTCTCCAACCCAATGGAATACGAGCTATTCGTGAATCCGGGAGACCGGGGGTTACACCCCCCCCCCCCCCGTGTCAGATCAAACTGTGGCACCACTATCGGAGCGGGCCGCCATCCTCGAGTCGGGTCACCGCCCACAGGGCTCGGTCGCTGACCTCGGAGCGGGGTCACCACCCTCGTAGTGGGCAGCTACCCTCAGACTGAGCCTCCTCCCTTGAGCGAGGCCACCACCCTCGATCCAGCCCCCCACCCTCGGAGCATGGGGACCGCCCTCAGGGTGGGCCTCTACCCTCGGCGTGGGCCGCCACCCTCAAGCTGGGCTATCACTGTCGAGCTGGGCCACCTCCCTCAGAGTCAGGCCATCGCCCTCATAGTGGGACGCCACCCTTAGACTGGGCCACTGCCAAAGAGGGCCACCGATCGAGTGGGTCGTCGCCCCTGGACCAGGCCGCCGCCCGAGCGGGCCGCCACCCCCGGTTCGGGCAGCCACCCTAGCATGCCATCGCCTCATTCGGGATGGGCCACCCATCTTGCATGTCAAACCAAAAATCGACCCAGCATGCCGAGTCCACCAGGGCCCAGCAGGCCGAGTCCAACTCGGCCAAGCATGCCGAGTCCACCTCAGCTCAGCAGGCCGAGTCCACCTCGGCACAGCAAGCCGAGTCCACCTCACCCCAGCAGGCCGAGTCGAGCTCTGCCTAGCAGGCCGAGTCCACCTCATCCCAGTAGGTCAAGTCCACCTCATCCAAGCCCAGACCAGGTCGGGCCGGGTCGGTCCCACAGGGTCAGACCAGATGCAGGGCGGACTGGGCCCAGACATAGTCAAATGGGGTTATCTTGGAAACAAAATGCTCATTTGATGCACTGTCTGCAACATTGGGACGCTTGGAGCAATATGGTCCTTTGGGATTACTGCATTTGAGATTCGGAGAAATTTGGAGTACGACTGGGTTGGATCGCACCAGAATCCAACCAGCCCCCCGATACTGAAATGCTAATAATGCACAGACCAGGCATCGGACTGACGCAACATATCTTGTGTTGGAACCCTTATGAAATAGTGGATCATCGAGTTACATATTTGTGAGACTTTATTTTGGATGAGATATGACTGATGTCTTGGGGATCAGTTCTCCCAAGCGCACTACATACAGAACCTTGTGACTGGATGAGACCTGACGACTACTGATTTTTCGATTTAGAGTGACTCGATGACCGCGGTACACGATTGGGAGGAGTACCTTCACAGACCACAATGTTGGTTGGTGGTTTTGTGTGATCTAGCGGTCCATAGTGGGGAGAAGCCATGGTACACGATGAGGAGGAGTACCTTAGAAGACCACGATGGGGGTGGGTGGTTCTGTGTGACCGGGTGGGCTACGGTGGGGAGTAGCCGCGGTACATGATGGGGAGGAGTACCTTAGTAGACTGCATTGGGGGGGGGGTGACTCTGTGTGACCCGAAAGACACATAGTACATGATGGGTAGTAGTACATCAATAGTTCAAGGTTAGTGGGAAGCACCTCTATGTAATGCGGCAGGACCTCTGTACTCGATAGAAGAGGGGTTCAAGAGCAGCCGAGGTGTTCGATGAAGGGACATGGGATGTTACTTGTTATTACACCTAGAATAAATATTCGTTTGAGCTGTGTTTACATTATGCTTGGGATTGGGGTTATGTTATATGGTACATTACATGCGTGGTACTTTGTCTTCATGGTGTTACCTTGTTGTTTTTATTTTTGGAATTCTAAGTGGACTTTGGGGTCTCTGGATCCCTATTGAGTATCGTTATACTCACCCATGCACGGGATTCATCCGTACCTTGTTGTGTCTTGTGCAGATGATGTACAACATTGATCGAGGATGAGAGAACCCAGACCGGACGATGCTTGGAGGTGGACATTCGGCGTGACATGACACAGAAGAGATGGGCGGATGTGGATTATTGTGGAGAGGACATGTACCTACCCTTCAGGTAGGATCCACAGTGGAGGATCCAAGAGATTCTTTTCAACATTCAATTATTATATACTTTTTAGTTGTACTTGTACTTTTCCATTTGTTCTTGTCTTCCGGCCCCTTTACATTTATTACACTTTTTCTACAGCAGTTTTATTCATAGTTGCTTCTTATTCTATTCTAGAACCATGGGTGTGTACAGGTTAAAGGCACCGCCTTCCCATTTTTGGGAATATTCCTTTCAGTTCTAGTCTCCAACCCCATGCCTATAGAAGGTGGGCATGTGGTAGTCATGGAATGGGCCCCTGGGGGACGGGTCATGCCAACTATGATTGTAAATGTCTTTTCAAAAAATTATGACCTTTTTAGAAATGGTTTAAAAGGAATATTCTTTTCATTTTCAATAATGAGTTATTTTTGATTTTTTTCAGCATTTGAAAAAGCATCATTGTTTAAATGTGTACATCATGATTTTTTTTCTTTTTGGATCATTCATTTATATATATCCCCCTTACATATTTCGTTGTTTATTTTCAATTTAAATGTTCTCAGTGGTATTTGTGAATTTTGTATATTTTAAATATGTGATTTCAAAATGGAAATTTTATTTTTCACAGTAATTTATTAATATTATTTCTATTGAATTCATATTCATAAAAGTCAAAATATTGATGTTTATTATGGTTTTTTCTAATCTTGTGATCCAATTATATAATCTCTTTTTCTTTATCTTTATTTTTTAGGAAAATGATGATAAAATGTTTATGAAATCCAATTGGTTTTATGGGTTATGCGATATTGAATCAACGGAATTTTTATGAATCTCGTTTTATATAACTATAAAATGATTAGATAATATGATGAATGTTTTATGATCATTTAGCACACAAATATATGGGTTTATTAATGTGATAGTTGGTTCCATTATAAACCAAGGATGTGTGGTTCCGTTATAATTACAGGATGAGTGGTTCCGTCATAAATAGAGGATGGGTGAGCATGATATACCTCTCTAATTCATTTGGTAAAGATGGATGACCCATATCTTAATTATATCTTTCATGGAATTGATTTCATGTTCAAAATGTCATGTATGTACCATATTTTATGTTTATAAGGTTATGTGCGGACCATGTATCTTGTCCATAATGTTTTCTGTAGACCTGCATTCATGTTGATAAGGTTATGTGTGGACCAGGATTCAGGTCCACATGGTTATGCGAGGGCCAAATTTCATGCACAGAACATAATAAGTGAATTTGATTTGATTTATACATTTTTCCAATTTTATGATATTAGTATTTTTACAAATTCCTATGTATATGTTATGCCCTTATGGATTATGTTCGTTGATTTCATTTATGATTCATGTTTTATGAATTGCCAATAATTTTTTGGTGACTCTATTTTATGATATATATTATACATGGTATACTTTTTTAGGTGTTGAGATCGTGGTATAATAAACTTATGTTCATGTTATATTTATGTGATTAATGATATACAACTTTCATTAATTTACTGGGAATCGATGCTGACCATTCTTATGTTTCATTTTCCCACATAATGGAGAAATGTTTTAAGTAGGGTATATATATGGATAATATCATTATGAAATAATTTAAGGATCATTCATGAAATTATTATATTGTGTATCTATTCTAAAAATATGATAAACCTTTATGGTCCTCAGATATGAATTGAATATTCATATAATGAGTTGTTATATTTGTGTAGGAAAATACATGGTCATAATAGTTGGTTGTAGAGAAATATTTAGTTAAATATTCAAGTATAAGATGAAATAAATTTTGTTAGAACTATAATGATATATCTAAGTACTAAAAAATATTTGATATTTTATTTGAAATGGAGAGTGAGTGGTTTCCATGAAATTATATCCATTTTTGGGTATTATTTATGGATGTGACTCTAACATAGTTATAACTAGGGTTAGTAACTCTAAAAGGCCGCATTAAGAATTGAATTGATCATTTCTTGGTGTACAATAGTAGGTATTATTGTGAACCTAGTTTGAAACTCATTGTGGATATTTTATTTTGGAAATTTGGAAACTTGTTACGATCCATCATAATGGTTTAAAATAGATAGTTACCATGAATGAAATTTGTTAAACCCAAGGTGTCATAGATCTAAAAGAATGTTACACCATTTAGATATCATATATATGATTTTTTATGATTATATGATTTTCTACTATGATTATTGACACTCACACTATGATTATTGGTTTTAGTCAAAAAATGGAACAAAATGGAATTTTGTGAACATGAAGGAGATAAACAATGAAATGAACATCCTAATAAGAAACAAAATAGATTTTAAGTTAGTAAAAAATATTTTGTAACTGTAATCACTCATATATCCCAAGATATATGTGGTAAAAAGGGTCATGTTTAAATTTTAAATTTACTAATGAGGGAGAAGAATTACACTGAATCTTTTATGTGACAATGCCCACCTTCCTTTTATGGTGCATCCTTTATTGGGAAATTGATAATCGTGATGGAAAATAGTTTTTCTATTCATCAATTATCAAACCATGGAAAACATACCCAAGATGTTTATTATTTAGAAGGTGAATAAAATCAATAATGGAATCTTATTAATAATGAAATAATGTAGGATGAATTTGACTATATAGAATGGGATGAGTTTAATGAAATATTATTTAGTATGTACATACCTTTTATTTTATGTATAAAAATGGTGAAATAATTCCTTGAGCGTAAAAAGAAGGAAGATGAACCCATTGGTAACTATGAGTAAAATTTAACAATACTTACAAGGTATGATTTTGGTTTAATAATTATCCTTGAATGAAAAATTGATCAACTATTTAGTGGCATGAAATTTAGCCTTTAATATTAATTTTCTATAATGTAAATTGGATGTTTTGTGTAAATAATTATATAAGAAGTCAATGTGGAAATGAATATTTTAATCCCCCATGTTTTTGTGATAATAAAAGAAATACATAATTTCATGGAAGCTCAAGTTGCATACCAGAAGGTGTGAAGAATGGTTTTATGCCAGATACTTTCCCAAAATATGGGACAGAACTACAATTTGAATGATTGAAAGGAACATGAATATATTTCATGTACGGGAAACCCGACCATTGAGAATGACAATGTCTACATAATTTGTTGAATCTTGTAAATTAAAGGAATGAAGGGAGGGTTTAACAGAATACATCGCCCACACTTCTCTTCTATATATGTTATGTGTTTTGGAATTAAGAGATTAAATTCCACAATCTAAGGGATAGTTAGGGTAATAAGCTACAAAACCACGAAGACAATGGAAAAAAGGAAAATTTTATGAAATCACTACTAATGATGTGAATCATTATAATTATGGAAAATTTATACTATACCACAGTGTTGGGAATTTCATGTTGGATTTTTTATGAAGGATACCTATGAAAATCATAATGTTTATCATTTAATGAAATTTTATGTTATTTGATGTATTGATTTCATAGATATATATATATATATATTAGGTTAATGAAATCAAATTTTCTATTTTGAATCAAACAATGGTCATCTATCAGTTCAAGGATGAACCCATAATTCTAATGGAAATGTTTTTATGGCTATGGTGGAATATTATCTATGTAATGAAGAGTTAATTATCATTTGGGATAATATATATTTCTACTCTGACTCTATTTTGGAAATTTTGAGGGTATATACATCTTAATATGAAACGTTATGAGTGATCAATTTTTTTATAAAAAAATGGTTTTGTTGATAATGGGGGGATGTGAGATCAAACCATTCAAATATTTAGGATTGAATATTGGTGAGACATATTTTGGAGGAGCCTTAAGGTTAATTTTATTTTGAATGGGTTAACTTGAACATTGTGTGTTATTGGTGAAGTATTATTACATAATTCCGTGAATAAGTTCTTAAAAACAAAATTGGTTTTGGTAGTTATGTAGTGATAAGTGGATATACTTGTTAGTCTTTTATGGATCTTAAGGACTATTAAGAGATAATCCTATTGAATCATGAATAAAAAAATTATCTTGGATATTCCTTTCATGTTGTAATAAATGATGTGGAAATTGATCGAAGAACAACTGAATGGTAAAATTATGCTTATTATATGGAATGAAATCATGTAATTATAATTTTAATGTTAATTATATTTATATTAAAGGAATAACTGAAAATTGGAAGATGATCTGGACACAAAATTTTATTTTTTCACTATCATTTATGATGAATAATTGGTCTTTTGCCTGATAAAAAATATACGGTTTTGTGTTGTTTCACATTATCCTTCAAATATTATATGTCACTCTATAATAATATTGGGGAATTAATTTTCTCCAACCCATCCAAATTTTCACTACCTATTAATGTTATCAAATTGAGAAACCAAGATATGCATTTTCTTAGATGATCATCATATTTCACTTTTCCTCTATTAAGTGTAAATTTTATCAACCCATTTATTTTGTGGGTTTTCTAAAAAGGAATTTTCAAATTTTAAACCATTTATTATTGAGATAATGATCTAATTATGGGGGTGAAATTTATTTTACGGGGGTATAATGTGACACCATTAGGTTTTTTGATTTTTTTTCAGATAAATTTCATTTCTTTGGTAAGATTGCATTACAAAAATACCGTGTTTAAATGAACTATGATAAAATATTGAAATATTTAAACATTACTATTTTTCCCTAACCATTAAATTAACCGGTATAAATAAGAATAATTGAATTATGAAAAGGACATGGTTTACACATTTACAAAATAAACTCATTAACATTCAATTGAATAGAAACAAAATTTAAAAAAACATTTCAAATTAGAAGAAATGTTTTTATAAAAATGTAATATTTTCAAAAAAATATATTTTTTTATTAATATTTAAAGTTATTAACTATCATAGAATTATTTTACTGAAATTTACTTATATTATATATTCAATCAAATGTTTTTTCTTTCATATTATATTTTTTCTAAACTTAAGATAATAAATAAATCCAGTTTTATGGTTAAAAACTCATTTTTTTATAAAAATTGGTTTCATCAAGACCACATAGTGGAATAAAATTTACGTACTTTTAAAAAATGTACTAAAAAAATTGAAATAAATTATCAAAAATTCAAAATTCTCAAATTAAAAAAGAGTGAATTTTTTTATTGGTTGAAAATAGTAATATTTTGATGAATAGGAGAAAAGTACTACATTTTATTAATAACAACCATTTATTTTAATTTTTTAAAATAAAAAATATTGTTTAAAATTTAAATTAGTTAAGTAGTGCTATTATTAATCTAATTTATCTCATTTCAATCATGTTACTTTTTTATTTGGATATAATTATTTTTATAATTTTGAACGATTTTTTCCTTGGAAAACTAGTTTTTCATCACATTTTCCTGTTTCTTTGTAATTTAAATTTTACAACTTCAATTAATTTATTTTTAGAAAATGGATATCATATTTGTAAAAATTATAATTAATAACATATAAAAAGGTCAAAATATTGTTTTTCATAATTAACAAAACAATAGTAAACCTTAATTATCATGGTTAAGTTTCAACCAGGTTTATCAGTGACAAACTAAAAAGATAATGGGAAAAATAAAATTATTTAATTTCCTAATCCTATTGGATAGACTAATTTTTAAATTATCTCATATAATTTTTTATAATGATCTATTTTGGATCATTTTTTCATGTGTAAAATGGGGGTATAAATTTTATTGTTAAAAAATCATAGTGTGTCCTCTCCCCCAATTATAAAAGGGAACCCATATCTTATCATATTCAAACATCCAATTCCTTTTGGATAAACGTAAAAGTCAAAGGGGTTTATACACCATATAAAAGAAGGCTGTGTATAAAACAAAATATGCCTCAATGAAAGGAGATTGAGACGAAGTCCCATACCTCGGGTCCGACTTGACTCGATCATTCTTTAATGTCCTGAATAATAAACTTGAGTTAATTTATACTTCTTTAAGAACCTTTTTCATGTTCATTATTCCTTTTATATCACTTATTTCCATGTCCTGAACACGATGTAATTATTTAAGTTAATAACGGTCGTTTTAACGATCATTGGTACTTGAGTCAAAAATAAACCCTTTATAATTACATGTTGTTCATGTATCCATTATATCCAGAATTATAATCATTATGTATATATCATATATATCCAGTATATACAAGCATTTATAATATTACATAATCATTTAGAGGTAAGAAATGAAATGCACCGTTCAGGGAGACAGTAAGCCGTACGTACGCATGAAGGCTACTTTCATTTCTATTTCGTATTTTATAGAATGGAATCATAATGATATAAAGGTATATTATAATTCGAGCATAATATAATATATAATATCATAGTTCCATCCTTTATACGTCCCACATATGTTATTTAACGAATCAAATCACTTTGAGGGGGCGGTAGTCCGTACTTCCTTAAATGAAGATATCGCGTTTACCCATAATGGAAACCATAAATGTATGACCAAAAAGAAAAAACAGAATCTTAAAGAAAACATAAACATATTATATATAATATATAAATATAGTGACATCTTAATGGCCACCTTTGAAGGTGTTAAAATAATGTTGAACAATCATCGTTTCGGGAGGCATAAATTCACCATCCACGGAAACAGTATGTTCGTTATCCATTAGATGTAGGTGTGTGTAAGTGTAGATCGAATCCATATTATAACAACATCCTAGTATATTGAGGATACTGGAGTTGTTACAAAAGAAAAGGATAAAAAGAGTTTAGGGGGTTGGAGAAGCAAAATAAAACAAAAGGACTCAAAAGAAGACATTACCTTAAAATCGGGTAACTCTCTTTGGTTTGAGCTCAAAGGCTTCCTTGGGAAGACTTCTGCCCAACGTTAGGCTTCATGGAGTAAGAGAGGGAAGTGGAGAGACAAAATGGGCAGGGGTTGGCCGAGACAAAGGCTTTGGGAGTGTGGGTAAGGAGGTAGAGGTGGTGGCCTTTTGTAAGAGGAGAGGAGGGGCACTCTTGGAAAGTAAAGATAAGTTACTTTATTTTAAAATGATTTTCGGAATCAAAATGTCCCAAATTGATATAATTAGATGATAAGGTGATAATGTTTCGAAATCCACTCATCCAATTGGTTTTGTCCACGTGTAGGTTTTAGATTTTTCATTAAAATTCCATTTTATTTAAATCGTTAAATAAAGAGGTCATCGCTGCATCATCATGATGTCATAAATAATTTAATTTATTTAATGTCTAAAAATTATAAAAAAAATACTATGATGTAGGAAATATTTTTATCTTTCCAATGAATATTTATAATAAAAATTCTGACTTTTATAACCCCACGTAAAAATTGTTTTAGTAAAACATCTCATGTTTGTGTCATTTTTACTTTAACATTAAATAAAAAGTTATTTATGTCATTTCCCAACCAAAGTGGCTCCATGGGGTCCCCAAGTTGACCCATGGATTTTCTTGGTCAGACATGACACATCCCATGATGGTAGGACATGTGTCAAGCTCATCTCATATTATTAAAGCATTATTTTTACCTTAAACTACACTAATTACCACTAATCACAATTAAGAACTTAAAAGTTACTATTTACCAAAAAATTATTTTAATCTCACTGAACCACATTTTACTTCATAATGACAACCATGTATGTCGGATTTTTGAAAATCAAATCACAGAAGTGGTAAAATTTCAGTTAAATGCAAAATCAGTTTTTATAAGTACCACTTAGTGGTTTCACTATTCATCAAAAATTGAATTTTTTCAGAAAATTACCAAAATTTTACCCTAAGATATATTTGATATTCCGAATTAAAAAATGAAGTCTATTTTACAAAATTAAAAACATATAAGCCACATTAATTAATTTAATAATTAATTACCGCTGTCATGACAAATAGCGTGTTTTTATGAAACAATAAGTATCAAAAGATTGACACCAGTTTAAGGCCAATTTCAAAGTGAAATTGATTCCAATGACCACCATTGGATTAAATGGTAAAAATATATTCTAATTCCACTTCAAAACCAATTCAAAATATAATCTAATCATATAAATAAATTAGATTAAAAAGCAGTTTTGATGTAAAATGCAGTATTTTTCACTATTCATTAAAAAATGAACATTGTTAGAAAAATTCCAAAAATTCACAGAAAGTAAATTTTGATGTCCCAATCATAAAGAATAAGTTTATTTTGACAAAAATAGCTTATAAAATTGTCAAAATATAGATTTAAAAATGGTTTTCCATAAAAAAGCAGTAAAACAATCTTTTAAAAATATTAGTGTATTCCATGCTTAAGATTGGATTTATATTAATTTTAAGCCTCTAAAACACTATCTAATTAATTAATAGACATATATAAAAATATCTATTATTCATTAATTACTTGGGATGTTACATCCTTCCCCCCTTTAGAAAATTTCGTCCCTGCAATTTATTTACATATCGAATAAATGGGGGTACTTATCCCTTATTGCATTTTCAGATTCCAATGTTGCCTCTTCCATTAGGTGGTTTTTCCACAAAACATTTACCTGATTAATCACCTTATTTCGTAACACATGATCCCTGTGGTCAAGAATCTGGACCGGTTGTTCCTCATAAGATAGGTTCTCTTCCAGCTGAACTACCTCTGGACTCAAAACATGAGATGGATCTGGTATATATTTTCCCAACATCGAAACGTGAAAAAACATTGTGTACCTGAGATAAAATCGGAGGTAAAGACACTCGGTATGAAACTGATCCAACTCTCTCCAGAATTTAATATGGTCCAATGAACATTGGACTCAGCTTTCCATTCATACCAAATATCATCACACTTTTCCAAGGAGAAACCTTGAGAAAAACATGATCACCTACCTCGAAAGATAGATCCTTCCTCCAGTTATCCGCATAACTCTTCTGCCTGCTCTGAGCTGTTCTCATGTTCTTCTAAATCAGCTAAACTTTTTTTCCATCTCTTCTACCAATTCTGGTCCCATCAACTTCATTTCACCCACTTCATCCCAGAAAGCTGGAGTTCGACACTGCTTCCCATATAATGCCTGAAATGGTGCCATCTGTATACTGGAATGAAAAATGTTATTATATGAAAATTCAACCAAAGAAAGATTTTGGTCCCAACTTCCCTAATAATCCATAGAGCAAGAACGTAGCATATCCTCCAATGTCTGAATGGTTCATTTTGACTGCCCATCTGATTGAGGATAAAAAGATGTACTAAAATTTAATTCAGTACCCAACGACTTATGAAGGCCTTTCCAAAAGATAGAAGTGAACCTGGGATCACGATTAGATAAAATGGAGAGAGGAACTCTATGTAACCTGACTATCTCTTTAAGATACAAACGGAAAAGTTGATCTAGGGAAAAATTATCTCGTATAGCAAGGAAATGAGCAGATTTAGTCAAGCGATCAACAATAACCGAGATTGCATTATTACCTTGAGATGTCTTCGGTAATCCCACAACAAAGTCCATGGATATATTCTCCCATTTCCACTCTGGCACTGGTAAAGGCTGAAGCATCCCTTTTGGTAACTGCCGCTCTGCTTTAACCTACTGACAAGTCAAACACTTCACAGTAAAATCAGTAATATCTCTTTTCATTCCATCCCACCAGTAATACTCCCGCAGATCTTTATACATCTTAGAACTGCCCGGATGAACTGAAAACGGAGAACTATGAGCTTCACATAACAACTCTCTCTTCAACTGTGAATCACAAGGCACACACAATCACTTCCCAAATCTCAAAACGCAATCATTATCAATGTTGAATTCAGGCAACTTACCTTTCTGAACCAGCTCTACCTTTTTCTGCAACTCACTGTCTTGCTTCTGTGCTTGCTTGATTCTATCTGATAGAGATGATCTCACTGATACCTGAAACAAAACAGAAGAACTTCTTGCACAAACAACTTCTACTCCAAAGTTCATCAAATCCTTAACCAAAGGATCACGTTCCAAATGCAACATTGCTAATGAAGCATTACTTTTTCGACTCAAAGCATCAGCCACTTTATTTGATTTTCCTGGATTGTAATGAATTGTCCAATCATAATCCTTGATTAATTCTAGCCATCTCCTTTGTCTCAGGTTCAATTAATTCTGAGTGAATATATACTTTAAACTTTTGTGATCGGTATATATTTCACACTTTACTCCATACAAATGATTCCTCCAAATTTTTAAAGCAAAAACAACAGCTGCTAATTCCAAATCATGTGTAGGGTAATTTACCTCAAGAGTTTTCAACTGTCGTGAAGCATAAGCAATTACCTGATCATTCAGCACTAGGACGCAACCAAGTCCTTTCAATGAAGCATCATTGTATATAACAAACTCACCATTCCTGGAAGGTAGTGCCAAAACTGGATCATTCACTAATCTTCTTTTCAATTATTGAAAAAAATCATCACATTCTTTTTTCCAGATAAACATAACACCCTTCCGAGTTAGCTTAGTCATTAGACTAGATAACCGTGAAAAATTTCTAACAAACCTTCGGTAATAGCCTGCCAAACCAAGGAAGCTATGAATCTCAGTTACATTTGTGGGTCTTGGCCAGTCTTCCACAACTTTTGTTTTTGCAGGATCAATAGTTATCCCATCTTTAGAAACAATGTGACCAAGGAAAGAAATTTGTTGCAACCAAAACTCACACTTGCTGAATTTTCCATACGGTTTCTTTTCTTTTAAGGTTTGCAAGATAACCCTTAAATGTCTTTCATGCTCCTCTTTACTTTTAGAAAACACCAAAATATCATCAATGAAAACCACAACAAACTTATCCAAGAACTCATGGAAAATTCTATTCATTAAGTCCATGAATACAGCAGGTGCATTGGTTAGCCCAAAAGGCATCACTACAAATTCATAATGGCCATATCTTGTACGGAACGTGGTGTTCGGAACATCTTCTTCCTTTACCTTCAGCTGATGGTACCGCGATCTCATGTCAATTTTGGAAAAATACTAAGCTCCCTGGAGCTGATCAAACAAATCATCGATATGAGGCAAAGGATATTTGTTCTTAACAGTAATGTTATTCAAGGCTCTATAATCAATGCAAAGTCTCATAGAACCATCTTTCTTTTTAACAAATAAAACAGGAGCACCCCAAGGTGATGTGCTAGGTCGAATGAAACCTTTATCTAATAAATCTTTCAATTGCTCCTTCAACTCTAAAAGTTCAATTTGAGCCATTCGATAAGGGGGTTTTGAAATTGGATTAGCATCAGGAACTAAGTCAACAGTAAATTCAACTTCCTGATCTGGTATTATTTCAGGAAACTCATCAGGAAAAACATCAGGATACTCATTTACCACTCGCACATCATTAATCTGAACAGTTCCTTTATTTTCAACGATGTGTGCAAGGTAACATTCATTTCCATCTTTTACAAGTTTCTCGGCCTCATGATAAGTTATCAACAGTAAGGGTTTATTATTGTACACAAACTGAAAGTATTTCTGAAAAGAAACTTCTTTAGTTCTACAGTCAATCTTAGCATGGTAAATAGAGAGCCAATCCATACCCAGGATACCATCAATCTCTACTAGAGGTAGAACAAAAAGGTTTGAAAGTAGGTTCTTTCCACAGATAAGGATAGGAAGATTCTTATAAATTCTTTTTGCCTCAACATTCCCCCCATGTGTTTTTACCAAAAGTTCAGGAGTCATTTCTTGAGATGGTATTCCCATTTTACTAGAAAAGGTATCAGAAATGAAAGAATGTGTAGACCTTGAATCAAACAACACACTGGCATAATCTGAAAAAACAAACAAAGTACCTGATACAACTTCATTTTATGGCCCGACATCTGCTAAAGTAGTTGCAAAGGATTTCACCACCCCTTTCTGCTTGTAGTCTAACCGCTTCCCATCACTCAAGCTCTTTGTCGGACACACATTTGCATAGTGACCCATCTCATTGCACTTAAAACATTTCACTAACTGTAAATCAAATTTGGTCTTACCTTCACCTTGATCCTTTTCAGTGCAATCACGAGCCTTATGTCCCATATTAACACATCGGTAGCACATTCCAGAATTCACAAAACATTCCCCAGCATGCCTTTTTCCACATTTATCACAATCTGGAAACTTAGTTTTCCTACCATCAGTCTTTTTTGAAGAATTCTTATTTTTCTCCTGCCACCTCGGTCTCTTCTTCTGTTGGTTGTTATAGAACACTTGATCATCAGCAAACTCCATTTCCACCTTCTCAACACATTGAACAAGCTTTTCATAACTTTTAAACTCACTAGAAGCTAATGCCCTTCGATATTTTGGCTTTAATCCTGAGTAAAAACGATTGATTTTACTATCAAGGTCTCGGATAAAATTTGGAGCATACCTTGCCAATCGAGTAAAACTTTCTTCATAGGTAGCCACTGAGTCTTCCTCTTGCCCCAATTCCAAGAATTATTTTTCCATCCTAAGTCGAAAAACCTTAGGGAAATACTTTTCAGGAAACATACCTTTGAATTCATCCCAGTCGAGAGCATCAATCTCATCAGCGTCCCTGATATTTTTAACCATCGACCACCACTGATCTGCTTCACCCTCCAAATGGTAAATAACAAGACTAACCTTTTGATTGTCTGAACACCCCATGACATCGAAAATCTTCTCCAGTACTCTAATCCACCCTTCAACTAGAACAAGGTCAGATGATCCTATGAATGATGGGGGATGTTGCCTCATGAAATGTTCCACCACTGACATGTTCCTCTGCGGTTGATCTGGCTGATCTCGTGCATGGATACCACCACCATTTATCTCTTTATCCAACTGTGCAATTACTGCAACAAACTGTTCAGTTCCAATTCCAACCATCTCAGGATGCTGATTTGGAAGGTTATTTCCTTCTGTATGCCTTCCTAGCACTACTTCCCTGTTTCCTCTGCGGAAAACCATTCTGAACAATAATGTCTTAGATGAATCAACATGGTAATCTTAAAATACTATATCACTTCAATTTAACCATAAAAAAATATTTTTGGATAATCATTTAATAGAATTCAAACTCCTAAAGTTATCTAAACGGACCTCTGATACCAACTATAAGGCCCCAGCCTTAAACCTTACTTAATCTTGAGTTATTACAAGATTACACATTGAGGATCTTTTCGGGTTTAGAGTTTTAGAAAATTAGATCATAAAACATGCATTACATTCCACATATAAACAAAGTGGTTACATAAAGATAGTATTCTTCATTCCCATCAATGGGAACACATTTAAAATAAAAAATGGATTATTTCTTAACACTTCCTTGACACTATCATCATATCATGTACCTTTCCCTTGACCTGTGAAAAACATTTCAAAAAACAAGGGATGAGCATAAAAAGCTCAGTAAGGGATATAAAAATATGGAAAGGAAACATGAGTACATATATACATAATAATGAAATCATACTTTACCCATAAAACATATGCACTTTAACATACCTCATCAAATCATGAATAAATCATAGAAATCATAAGACATAATGGTAACTTGAGGCATTCATAACATTCTTACGTAGGGAGTAACCCTCTTGGTTACGTTTGGAATACCCATCACAGTATATTCCCTAAATCTATTTGGAGAAACTTTAACGTTTAACTCCTTCGCGTTACCCAATGCATTGGAGAGCTATATCGGGCTCACCCGCCCTTAGTCTATCACGGAACCACCCATCTTCATAATAATGCCCAAGAACCTCAACATAATCGTATCACATAAAACATGCATAAAGGAAACATAACATTTCCACCTTTCGATCACAAGATATCAATACCACACATTGATATAAAATATTATTAAAACCATTTTCAATACCAAAATAAAAGAAAAGTAAAACATAGTATTTATTTTTCTTTTAAAAAGAAGGTATGGCTTGTAGAGGAAGCCGAAAAAAAAATAATGGTCACGGCGGCGGAGAAGTCGTTGTCGCCACATACGTACGACAAAAACATTCCCTTTTGTCGTTTTGTAAAACGCTTCGTATAAAAAAAGATTCCTTTTGGATAAACGTAAAAGTCAAAGGGGTTTATACACCGTATAAAAGAAGGCTGTGTATAAAGCAAAATATGCCTCAATTAAAGGATATTGAGACGATGTCCCAAACCTCGGGTCCGACTTGACTCGATCGTTCTTTAATGTCCTGAATAATAAACTTGAGTTAATTTCTACTTCTTTAAGAACCTTTTTCAAGTTCATTATTCCTTTATTATCACTTATTTCCATGTCATGAACACTATGTAATTATTTAAGTTAATAACGGTCGTTTTAACGATCATTGGTACTTGAGTCAAAAATAAACCCTTTATAATTACATGTTGTTCATGTATCCATTATATCCAGAATTATAATCATTATGTATATATCATATATATCCAGTATATACATGCATTTATAATATTACATAATCATTTATAGGTAATAAATGAAATGCACCGTTCATGGAGACGGTAAGCCGTACGTACGCATGAACACTACTTTCATTTCTATTTTGTATTTTATAGAATGGAATCATAATGATATAAAGGTATATTATAATTCCAGTATAATATCATATATAATATCATAGTTCCATCCTTTATACGTCCCACATATGGTATTTAACGAATCAAATCACTTTGAGGGGGCGGTAGTCCGCACTTCCTTAAATGAAGATATCGCGTTTACCCATAATGGAAACCGTAATGGTATGACCAAAAAGAAAATAACAGAAGATTAAAGAAAACATAAACATATTATATATTATATATAAATATAGTGACATCTTAATGGCCACCTTTGAAGGTGTTAAAAGAATGTTGAACATTCATCGTTTCGGGAGGCATAAATTCACCATCCACGGAAACAGTATGTTCGTTATCCATTAGATGTAGGTGTGTGTAAGTGTAGCTCGAATACATATTATAACAACATCCTAGTGTATTGAGGATACTGGAGTTGTTAAAAAATAAATGAATAAAAAGAGTTTAGGGGGTTGGAGAAGCAAAATAAAACATAAGGACTCAAAAGAAGACATTACCTTAAAATCAGGTAACTCCCTTTGGTTTGAGCTCAAAGGCTTACTTGGGAATACTTCTTCCCAAAGTGAGGCTTCAAGGAGTAAGAGAGGGAAGTGGAGAGACAAAATGGGCAGGGGTTGGCCGAGCCAAAGGCTTTGGGAGTGTGGGTAAAGAGGTAGAGGTGGGGGCCTTTTATAAGAGGAGAGGAGGGGCACTCTTGGAAAGTAAAGATAAGTTACTTTATTTTAAATTTATTTTCAGATTCAAAAGGTCCCAAATTGATATAATTCGATGATAAGGTGATATGGGTTCTAAATAAACTCATACAATTGGTTTTGGCCCTGTGTAGGTTTTAGATTTTACATTAACTTTCCATTTTTTTAAATCGTTAAATAATGAGGTCATCGCTGCATCATCATGATGTCATAAATAATTTAACTTATTTAATGTCTAAAAATTATAAAAAAAATACTATGATGTAGGAAATCTTTTTAGATTTCCAATGACTATTTATAATCAAAAATATGACTTGTATAACCCCATGTAAAAATTGTTTTAGTAAAACATCTCATGTTTGTGTCATTTTTTACTTTAACATTAAATAAAAAGTTATTTATGTCATTTCCCAACCAAAGTGGCTCCATGGGGTCCCCAAGTTGACCCATAGATTTTCTTGGTCTGACATGACACATCCAATGAGGGTAGGACATGTTTCAAGCTCATCTCATATTATTAAAACATTATTTTTACCTTAAACTACACTAATTACCACTAATCGAATTTAAGAACTTAAAAGTTACTATTCACCAAAAAATTATTTTAATCTCATTGAACCACATTTTACTTATTAATTACAACCATGTATGTTGGATTTTTGAAAATCAAATCACAGAAGTGGTAAAATTTCATTTAAACGAAAAATCAGTTTTTATAAGTACCACTTAGTGGTTTCACTATTCATTAAAAATTGAAGTTTTTCAGAAAATTACCAAAAATTCACCCTATGCTATATTTGATATTCCGAATTCAAAAATGAAGTCTATTTTAAAAAATTCAAAACATATAAGTCACATTAATTAATTTAATAATTAATTCCCGTTGTCATGTCAAATAGCGTGTTTTTATGAAACAATAAGTATCAAAAGATTGACACCAGTTTAAGTCCAATTTCAAAGTGAAATTGATTCCAATGACCACCATTGGATTAAATTGTAAAAATATATTCTAATTCCACTTCAAAACCAATTCAAAAGATAATCTAATGATATAAATAAATTAGATTAGAAAGTAGTTTTGATGTAAAATGCAGTATTTTTCACTATTCATTAAAAAATGAACATTGTCTGAAAAATACCCAAAATTCACAGAAAGTAAATTTTGATGTCCCAATCATAAAGAATAAGTTTATTTTGACAAACATAGATTATAAAATTTTCAAAATATAGCTTTAAAAATTGTTTTCCATCAAAAGGCAGCAAAACAATCTTTTAAAAATATTAGTGTATTCCATGCTTAAGAATGGATTTATTTTAATTTTAAGCCTCTAAAACACTATCTAATTCATTAATAGACATATATAAAAATATCTATTATTCAATACTTACATGGGATGTTACATCCTTCCCCCCTTTAGAAAATTGCGTCCCTGCAATTTATTTACTTATCGAATAAATGGGGGTACTTATCCCTCATTGCATTTTCAGATTCCCATGTTGCCTCTTCCATCAGGTGGTTTGTACACAAAACCTTTACCTGATTAATCACCTTATTCCATAACACTTGCTCCATGTGGTCAAGAATCTGGACCGATTGTTCCTCATAAGATAGGTTCTCTTCCAACTGAACTACCTCTAGACTCAAAACATGAGATGGATCTGGTATATACTTTCACAACATCAAAATGTGAAAAAAATTGTGTACCTGAGATAAACTCAGAGGTAAAGCCACTCAGTATGCAACTGATCCAACTCTCTCCAGAATTTAATATGGTCCAATGAACCTTGGACTCAGCTTTCCTTTCTTACCAAATCTCATCACACTTTTCCAAGGAGAAACCTTGAGAAAAACATGATCACCTACCTTGGAAGATAGTCCCTTCCTCCAGTTATCCGCATAACTCTTCTTCCTGCTCTGAGCTGTTCTCATGTGCTTCTGAATCAGCTGAACATTTTCTGCCATCTCTTCTACCAATTCTGGTCCCATCAACTTCCTTTCACCCACAACATCCTAGAAAGTTGGAGTTCTACACTGCTTCCCATATAATGCCTGAAATGGTGCCATTTGTTTACTGGAATGAAAACTGTTATCATATGAAAATTCAACCAAAGAAAGACGTTGGTCCCAACTTCCCTGATAATCCATAGAGCAAGAACGTAGCATATCCTCCAATGTCTGAATTGTTCGTTCTAACTGCCCATCTGATTGAGGATGAAAAGCTGTACTAAAATTTAATTCAGCACCCAACGACTTCTGAAGGCCTTTCCAAAAGTTAGAAGTGAACCTGGGATCACGATCAGATACAATGGAGAGAGGAACTCCATGTAACCTGACTATCTCTTTAAGATACAAACAGGAAAGTTGATCTAGGGAAAAAGTATCTCGTATAGCAAGGAAATGAGGAGATTTAGTCAAGCGATCAACAATAACCCAGATTGCATTATTACATCGAGATGTCTTCGATAATCCCACAACAAAGTCCATGGATATATTCTCCCATTTCCACTCTGGCACTGGTAAAGGCTGAATCATCCCTTTCGGTAACTGCCACTATGCTTTAACCTGCAGACAAGTCAAACACTTCATAGTAAAATCAGTAATATCTCTTTTCATTCCATCCCACCAGTAATACTCCCACAGATCTCTATACATCTTAGTATTGCCAGGATGAACTAAAAACGGAGAACTATGAGCTTCACATAACAACTCTCTCTTCAACTATGAATCACAAGGCACACACAATCTTTTCCCAAATCTCAAAACGCAATCATTATCAATGTTGAATTTAGGCAACTTACCTTTCTGAACCAGCTCTGCCTTTTTCTGCAACTCACTATCTTTCTTCTGTGCTTGCTTGATTCTATCTGATAGAGATGATCTCACTGATACCTGAAACAAAACAGAAGAACTTCCTCCACCCACAACTTCTATGCCAAAGTTCATCAAATCCTTAACCAAAGGATCACGTTCCAAACACAACATTGCTAATGAAGCATTAATTTTTCGACTCAAAGCATCAGCCACTTTATTTGAATTTTCCCGGATGGTAATTAATTTTACAATCATAATCCTTGATTAATTCTAGCCATCTCCTTTGTCTCATGTTCAATTCTTTCTGAGTGAATATATACTTTATACTTTTGTGATTGGTATATATTTCACACTTTACTCCATACAAATGATTCCTATAAATCTTTAAAGCAAAAACAACAGCAGCTAATTCCAAATCATGTGTAGGGTAATTTATCTCATGAGTTTTCAAATATCGTGAAGCATAAGCAATTACCTGATCATTCTGCATTAGGACGCAACCAAGTCCTTTCAATGAAGCATCACAGTATATAACAAACTCACCATTCCTGGAAGGTAGTGCCAAAATTGGAGCATTCACCAATCTTCTTTTCAATTCTTGAAAACAATCATCACATTCTTTTGTCCAGATAAACTTAACACCCTTCCGAGTTAGCTTAATCATTGGACTAGATAACCGTGAACAATTTCTAACAAACCTTCAGTAATAGCCTGTGAAACCAAGGAAGCTACGAATCTCAGTTACATTTGTGGGTCTTGGCCAGTCTTCCACAGCTTTTGTTTTTGCAGGATCAATAGTTATCCCATCTTTTGAAACAATGTGACCAAGCAATGAAATTTGTTGCAACCAAAACTCACACTTGCTGAATTTTCCATACAGTTTCTTTTCTTTTAAGGTTTGTAAGATAACCCACAAATGTCTTTCATGATCCTCTTTACTTTATGAAAACACCAAAATATCATCAATGAAAACCACAACAAACTTATCGAAGAACTCATGGAAAATTATATTCATTAAGTCCATGAATACATCAGGTGCATTGGTTAGCCCAAAAGGCATTACTACAAATTCATAATGGCCATATCTTGTATTGAACGTGGTCATCGGAACATCTGCTTCCTTTAACTTTAGCTAATGGTACCGCGATCTCATGTCAATCTTGGAAAAATACTGAGCTCCCTGGAGCTGATCAAACAAATCATCGATATGAGGCAAATGATATTTGCTCTTAACAGTGATGTTATTCAAGGCTCTATAATCAATGTAAAGTCTCATAGAACCATCTTTCTTTTTAACAAATAAAACAGGAGCACCCCAAGGTGATGTGCTAGGTCGAATGAAACCTTTATATAATAAATCTTTCAATTGCTCCTTCAACTCTAAAAGTTCAATTTGAGCCGTTCGATAAGGGGGTTTTGAAATTGGCTTAGCATCAGGAACTAAGTCAACAGTAAATTCAACTTCCCGATCTGGTATTATTCCAGGCAACTCATCAGAAAAAACATCAACATACTCATTTACCACTGGCACATAATTAATCTGAATAGTTCCTTTATTTTCAATGATGTGTGCAAGGTAACATTCATTTCCATCTTTTACAAGTTTCTCGGTCTCATGTTAAGTTATCAACAGTAAGGGTTCATTCTGGTACACAAACTGAAAGTATTTCTGAAAAGAAACTTCTTTAGCTCTACAGTAAATCTTAGCATGGTAAATATAGAGACAATCCATACCCAGGATAACATAAAACTCTACTAGAGGTAGAACAATAAGGTTTGCAAGTAGGTTCTTTCCACAGATAAGGATAGGAAGATTCTTATAAATTCTTTTTGCCTCAACATTCCCCCCAGGTGTTTTTACCAAAAGTTCAGGAGTCATTTCATGAGATGGTATTCCCATTTTACTAGAAAAGGATTCAGAGATGAAAGAATGTGTAGACCTTGAATCAAACAAAACACTGGCATAATCTGAAAAAACAAAAAAAGTACCTGATACAACTTCATTTGATGGCCCGACATCTGCTGAAGTAGTTGCAAAGGATTTCACCACCCCTTTCTGCTTGTAGTCTAACTGCTTCCCATCACTCAAGCTCTTTGTCGGACACTCATTTTCATAGTGACCCATCTCATTGCACTTAAAACATTTCACTAACTGTAAATCAAATTTGTTCTTACCTTCACCATGATCCTTTTCAGTGCAATCACGAGCCTTATGTCCCATCTTACCACATTGGTAGCACATTCCAGAATTCAGAAGACATTCCCCAGCATGCCTTTTTCCACATTTATCTCAAACTGGAAACATAGTTTTCTTACCATAAGACTTTTTTGAAGAATTATTACCTTTCTCCTGCCACCTCGGTCTCTTCTTCTGTTGGTTATTATAGAACACTTGATCATCAGTAAACTCCATTTCCACCTTCTCAGTACATCGAACAAGTCTTTCATAACTTTTAAACTCACGAGAAGCTAATTCCATTCGATATTTTGGCTTTAATCCTGAGTAAAAACGATTGATTTAACTATCAAGGTCTTGGATAAAATATGGATCATACCTTTCCAATCGAGTGAACCTTTCTTCATAGGTAGCCACTGAGTCTTCCTCTTGCCTCAATTCCAAGAATTGTTTTTCCATCCTATGTCGAACAGCCTTAGGAAAATACTTTTCAAGAAACATACCTTTGAATTCATCCCAGTCGAGAGCATCAATCTCATCAGCGTCCCTGATATTTTTAACCATCGACCACCACTGATCTGATTCACCCTCCAAACGGTAAATAGCATGACTAACCTTTTGATTGTCTGAACACCCCATGACATCGAAAATATTCTCCAGTACTTTAATCCACCCTTCAGCTAGCACATGGTCAGATGATCCTCTGAATGATGGGGGATGTTGCCTCATGAAATGTTCCACCACTGACATGTTCCTCTGCGGTTGATCTGGATGATCTTGTGCATGGATACCACCACCATTTATCGCTTGATTCAACTGCGCCATTACTGCAACAAACTGTTCAGTTCCAATTCCGACCATCTCAGGATGCTGATTCGGAAGGTTATTTCCTTATGTATTCCTTCCTATCACTACTTCCCTGTTTCCTCTGCGGAAAACCATTCTGAACAATAATGTCTTAGATGAAGCAACATGGTAATCTTCAAATACTATATCACTTCAATTTGACCATAAAAAAATATTTTTGGATAATCATTTAATAGAATTCTAACTCCTAATGTTATCTAAACTGACCTCTGATACCAACTATAAGGCCCCAGCCTTAAACCTTACTTAATCATGAGTTATTACAAGATTACACATTGAGGATATTTTCGGGTTTAGGGTTTTAGAGAATTAGATCATAAAACATGCATTACATTCCACATATAAACAAAGTGGTTACATAAAGATAGTATTCTTCATTCCCATCAATTGAAACACATTTAAAATAAAACATGGATTATTTCTTGACACTTCCTGGACACTATCATCATATCATGTACCTTTCCCTTTACCTGTGAAAAACATTTCAAAAAACAAGGGATGAGCATAAAAAGCTCAGAAAGGGATATAAAAATATGGAAAGGAAACATGGGTACATATATACATAAGAATGAAATCATACTTTACCCATAAAACATATGCAATTTAACATACCTCATCAAATCATGAATAAATCATAGAAATCATAAGACATAAAGATAACTTGAGGCATTCATAACATTCTTACGTAGGGAGTAACCCTCTTAGTTACGTTTGGTATACCCATCACAGCATATTCCCTAAATCTCTTCGGAGAAACCTTAACATTTCACTCCTTCATGTTACCCAATGCATTGGAGAGCTATATCGGCCTCACCCGCCCTTAGTCTATCATGGAACCACCCGTCTTCATAATAATTCCCAAGAACCTCAACATAATCATATCACATAAAACATGCATAAAGGAAACATAACATTTCCACCTTTCAATCACAAGATATCAATACCACACATTGATATAAAATATTATGAAAACCAATTTCAATACCAAAATAAAAGAAAGTAAAACATAGTATTTATTTTTTTTAAAAAAAAGAAGGTATGGCTTGTAGAAAAAGCCGAAACCCAAATAATGGTCACGGTGGCGGAGAAGTCGTTGTCGCCGCATACGTATGACAAAAACATTCCTTTTTGTCGTTTTGTAAAACACTTCGTATAAAAAAATATTCCTTTTGGATAAACGTAAAAGTCAAAGGGGTTTATACACAGTATAAAAGAAGGTTGTGTATAAAACAAAATATGCCTCAATGAAAGGAGATTGAGACGAAGTGCCATACCTCAGGTCCGACTTGACTCGATCGTTCTTTAATGTCCTGAATAATAAACTTGAGTTAATTTCTACTTCTTTAAGAACCTTTTTCAAGTTCATTATTCCTTTATTATCACTTATTTCCATGTCATGAAGACTATGTAATTATTTAAGTTAATAACGGTCGTTTTAACGATCATTGGTACTTGAGTCAAAAATAAACCCTTTATAATTACATGTTGTTCATGTATCCATTATATCCAAAATTATAATCATTATGTATATATCATATATATCCAGTATATACATGCATTTAAAATATTACATAATCATTTAGAGGTAAGAAATGAAATGCACCGTTCATGGAGACGGTAAGCCGTACGTACGCATGAACTCTACATTCATTTCTATTTCATATTTTATAGAATGGAATCATAATGATATAAAGGTATATTATAATTCCAGTATAATATCATATATAATATCATAGTTCCATCCTTTATACGTCCCACATATGGTATTTAACAAATCAAATCACTTTGAGGGGGCGGTAGTCCGCACTTCCTTAAATGAAGATATCGCGTTTACCCATAATGGAAACCATAAAGGTATGACCAAAAAGAAAAAAAACAGAAGCTTAAAGAAAACATAAACATATTATATATCATATATAAATATAGTGACATCTTAATGGCCACCTTTGAAGGTGTTAAAAGAATGTTGAACAATCATCGTTTCGTGAGGCATAAATTCACCATCCACGGAAACAGTATGTTCGTTATCCATTAGATATAGGTGTGTGTAAGTGTAGATCGAATCCATATTATAACAAAATCCTAGTATATTGAGGATACTATATTTGTTACAAAAGAAAAGAATAAAAAGAGTTTAGGGGGTTGGAGAAGCAAAATAAAACAAAAGGACTCAAAAGAAGACATTACCTTAAAATCGGGTAACTCCCTTTGGTTTGAGCTCAAAGGCTTCCTTTGAAAGACTTCTGCCCAAAGTGAGGATTGAAGGAGTAATAGAGGGAAGTGTAGAGACAAAATGGGAAGGGTTTGGCCGAGCCAAAGGCTTTGGGAGTGTGGGTAAGGAGGTAGAGGTGGGGGGCCTTTTATAAGAGGAGAGGAGGGGCACTCTTGGAAAGTAAAGATATGTTACTTTATTTTAAAATGCGTTTCGGATTCAAAAGGTCCCAAATTGAAATAATTCGATGCTAAGGAGATAAGGGTTTGAAATCCACTCATCCAATTGGTTTTGGCCATGTTTAGGTTTTATATTTTACATTATCTTTCAATTTTATTTAAATCGCTAAATAATGAGGTCATCGCTGCATCATCATGATGTCATAAATAATTTAATTTATTTAATGTCTAAAAATTATAAAAAAACTACTATGATGTAGTAAATCTTTTTATCTTTCCAATTACTATTTATAATTAAAAATCTGACTTCTATAACCCCATGTAAAAATTGTTTTAGTAAAACAGCTCATGTTTGTGTCATTTTTACTTTAACATTAAATAAAAAGTTATTTATGTCATTTCCCTACCAAAGTGGCTCCATGGGGTCCCCAAGTTGACCCATGGATTTCCTTGGTCGTCCATGACACATCCAATGAGGGTAGTACATGTGTAAAGCTCATCTCATATTATTAAAGCATTATTTTTACCTTAAACGAAACTAATTACCACTAATCGCAATTAAGAACTTAAAAGTTACTATTCACCAAAAAATTATTTTAATCTCATTGAACCACATTTTACTTCTTAATGACAACCATGTATGTCGGATTTCTAAAAATCAAATCACAAAAGTGGTAAAATTTTATTTAAATGAAAAATCAGTTTTTATAAGTACCACTTAGTCGTTTCACTATTCATCAAAAATTGAAGTTTTTCAGAAAATTACCAAAAATACACCCTAAGCTATATTTGATATTATGAATTCAAAAATGAAGTCTATTTTACAAAATTCAAAACATATTAGTCACATTAATTAATTTAATAATTAATTCCCGCTGTCATGACAAATAGCGTGTTTTTATGAAACAATAAGTATCAAAAGATTGACACCAGTTTAAGTCCAATTTCAAAGTGAAATTGATTCCAATGACCACCATTGGATTAAATGTTAAAAATATATTCTGATTACACTTCAAAACCAATTCAAAAGATAATATAATCATATAAATAAATTAGATTAAAATCTAGTTTTGATGTAAAATGCAGTATTTTTCACTATTGATTAAAAAATGAACATTGTCTGAAAAATTCCAAAAATTCACAGAAAGTAAAATTTGATTTCCCAATCATAAAGAATAATTTTATTTTGAAAAACATAGCTTATAAAATTGTCAAAAGATAGCTTTAAAAATGGTTTTTCATCAAAAGGCAGTAAAACAATCTTTTAAAAATATTAGTGTATTCCATGCTTAAGATTGGATTTATTTTCATTTTAAGCCTCTAAAACACTATCTAATTCATTAATAGACATATATAAAAATATCTATTATTCATTACTTACTTGGGATGTTACAAGAATAGTAGTTTAACATCGTCAATTGAGGACATCAGGCTTTACAGTTTAATGTCATACAACTCAGACTACAGGGTAAGAAAATAGGTTGGGCCATAATGCTTGGAATTGTTGCAGAAAATTTAAGGTAATTTCACATAGACCATATGATAGCTATTAGTTTACTTTCCTAAATATCATACCAATTAGGCTCTTTGTTTAAAAACATATCGTTTGGACCACTATGAGGTGTTATCTCAAATGGATATGTGTAGTATGGTGTCATGAAAAACCTGACATGAATTAGAGACAAGGAGACTCAACACCACACAAAATATTTATGATAGGGTTGTTTATATAGTTTAGATTCATTATTCCTGGACTCCGACTCTTAGTTAAAGGTCATCGATCCCAGAAAAAGTGTAGATTTTAACAGCTTTTTCTAAAGACATGTGTTTCTAGTTTAAGGTAATTGAGTTTTTGACATATAGAAGATCATCTCAACTGAAATTGATATGTGTGGTGTGATAGAAATAAATCTATGTGAATGGGGACCATGTGGAGAACTCATCGCACAACACATTCCCGGGGAGTCTCACACATAGTTTAATGTCACGATTCTTGGACTTCAACTCTCAGTTTATGTCCATGGAGTTCGTACATGGAAGAAGTGTCTTCTCAAACAAATATAATAACATAATGTTATGAAAAACCCGATGTGAATGAAGTTCGGGGATGACAAAATCCAGAAAACATATTCTTGAAAAGACTCACACACAGTTTAAATTCGCGATTCTTGGAATTGAACTTGTAGATTAAGGTTATAGAGGTTAAACCTAGAGCATAGTTTAACATCATGTGTCTGAGATAAAGGCACCTCTTCTAAAGTATTTCTTGAGAAACTTGTAATTGGTGAGAGGATTAGTTCATTCTCTATTCATATTGATCAAACAGTATAAAACATTCGAATTGATGTTAGGAATGATATACAATCCCTACCACTTTGGATCCAAATTAGGTGCCTTCTTGCTGGGTATCATTATCATTTTGAGAGTCGTCACCATATCACCTAAAGGAATGAGCGAAGGTGAACCTTTTTTTTGAATGCTCACGTTATCTTGTCCCAATGCCTCTCTATATTTTGAATAGCATGGAGCATATTTTATTTGTGGTCTTCTATCTTGGGTAGATTTAATTATGTAATTTTTTCTTGTGTCTTCTAGTCATAGATAGCTGTTTAGAGCGATGGCAGCTGAACCTCAAGGGGGAGGACTACCTATGTTCCAAACTACAGGGAATATGGATTCAAGTCGATGGAATTATTAGTTATCATCCGATATACCCATATGTTTTTGGGGTGATTATCTGACCAATATTTCTTACTTTGGCCCACCATATACTACAAATGTTTTGGGAGGGTCTTGTTGAACACCTTGATCTATCCATTTTCCTATGCATGGTAGTAGAATGTATGGTTTTATCAAAGGTTGTACATGGATTAAATTCCCTTCGTAACAACAACTCTAATGTTGGTTCCATTTCACGTAAAAATAATGTGAGGGAATATTAATCGATGGATGATGTGGGAGCTCACAAATTCTATTAAGGATTGGGATTTAAAATCCTTAACATGGATCACATATAGCCCCTTGGAAAATAAACCTATCATAGTTATAATGAACCTACATTGGTAATGTTACACCCCGACCCTCAGAAGTCCAAAGTTAGTGCATTATTACGTATCATTGGAATGATCAGAAAAGATCAAGTCTCGAAAGACCAATTAGTTTAGTGGCCTTGAATGTACTAGATACATTCATAAGGTTCACATTACATCATAAAATGGAAAACTACAACAACACTGTTTCCATTAGAAACACTAAGATCCCATATACTATCCCTACAGGTCAGAAATAATATAATTCTTCGCATCCAAGGAAAAATAAAACATAGAAAGGGGTGAGCTCAGATTATCAGTAAGGATAACAATATAGAAAAAACTTTCATAAATAAGAATAAACATTTAAGGCAATGCATAAGACTAAAACAAAACCCTTTTAAACGTGAAATTCAGTATAATATGGAAAAGATAAAATCAAATAATGACATTTAATTATTCACATGGATATTCTAAAAGTCGAATAATCACATGCAATATCAATAGCCACATTCATAAGGATGGAAATCATAATTTCCGACTTTCATAACCATATATTCAAGGCCCCGTACCAAGACTACAAATAAGATTTTGTCAATGCCTTGTGCCAAGACACTAGTTTGTATCATGAGACCTACTGTTGCATCATGGAGAAATAGCGGGCTCCACCCGTCACTTACAAAGTAAAATTCATTCCACATATGTAAATTTTGAAACATAACATAAATATTCATATTAAAAATAGCATAAAAAATATCAATAATCTATCCACAAAACATGAACGGTATAAAAATAGCACATCCACAGTCAAAAATAACTCATTCAATACAATATGGAAGATTTTATTGTTACATATTAACCTCAATCGAGAATAATGAAGGATATTGATATAGATGAAAATAACCATCAAAACAATTTGAGGTAAATATCCCCATTTTTCTTGAAATCATTTAAAAGTCACACTATTTTTTAAGAAGACCTCTAAAAATAGATTTATGAATCAATGTGTCCCATACCACTTTGAAATATTTAAAAGAAATTTTAATTTTATAACATTAATGTCCCTATAAATAAATCCATAAAACCATTTTTTTAAACATGGACATTATTGAGAATGACTTAGAATAATAACCTTTTTAAAACATTTAAAATGATATTTTAGTTAGTTTTCCTAACCAAATGAGAGACATATGAATACAAATAATTGAGGTAATAAAAACATTATAATATCTTGAGAATAAAATATTTCATGATATATTATGTCAAAAGGTAGTATATACACCATATAAAGGTGAATTGGTGTATAACAACAAATAAGTCTCAAAGGAATGTAAATTGAGATGAAATCCCTTATAATGACAGTGTCCTTAGGTAAAGGATAAATCAATGAACTAATTATGTGTTACAAATATAAATACACTAAATATGAATAGATATTAAGTGTAAATAAATTCTATGAAATTCACATATATTCTTTTAAAAACCAAACCAATGACTTGGATGTTTAACTCAATGAATGGAAATTGAGTTAAGATCAAGTTTATATCAATGACATGAGAAATTATCAACGGAGTGATTATGTGTATCAAACTTATATCCAAACAATGGGGAGTGGAAATAACTACATAAATAATACATAGTGATTCCACACATAATATTGGAGTAAAATAATCAACAAAGTATGTGTAAAGCTCCCTGAGTGGAAATTGAAATTTGAATTTACCTTACTGATTTGGTAACTTATAAAACATACAATCTCTGAAAGAAGGATCATAAAAAAAAGATGTAAATACCCATAAATTAAATTATATTACAAAAATCATTCAATCATGGACAATACATATCCAACAAAAAAGGAAATAGTGTCCAATATAGCATGAATCTCACGAGAATAAAAAGTGAGATGAAATTCCCTTACGTCGTTGTAATCAATCGAATCATATGAAAAAAAGTTAATAACCACCAAATTAATCACAGAATACCCTGAATATAAATATAATCATGATAATATATATCAAATGTTATTACACAATACACCACATCCAATAAATAAGTGTCGAACAATAGAAATCTCACAGAATTAAAATTGAGATAAGAAACTCCTTACCTTGTACATTTCATTGGTCGAGGGTACATTATCCTCTTGTATAATGGTGAAATAGTTTTTATTAAATTATAAAATATCATATACATTAATATGATATCATATATGATCTTTAAATATTTCTTTGTTAATAATATTATAGTATTATTGTTGTTTTGGGAGTTAACTGGTTCATTTTCCTTTATATGCATTGTTACGTAAGTAATGTTTGTTGTGGATAGGATGTATATTAATAATATTCATAATGATATTAAGTATTTAGACATTATATTTCATCATCTAATGAAAATTAGTCTGGAACCGATACAATGGGGAATGAATCTCATCGCGTTTGCGGAGAAGGTAATCCATACGTACGCACGAGCGACAATATCATTCTTTTGATATTAAAATAATATATAATTGGATGGTATATCCCATATACAGAATCATTATCATGTTGTATTTATTATTTACATCAACTATATATCATTATTATACCCATCCAAATAATAATGTAATGAATATCAATTACACCCCGACTTGGAGATGGTAAGCCGTATGTACGCATTTATGGTGACATGTCATTCAAAGAATGGATAGAATAATGAATATGGTTGTACAATATTTATATCAACATAACAGTATATATAATATACTGGATTTATTATTTTAGAATGGAAAAAACACTGAATGAAGAAGTGGAAGAAGAAAGGAACTTGAAAGAGTTGATGAAATATTTACCTCTTTTTCGGGTTCATCCTTTTGATTTATTCAAAAGGGATCCATAGGATGGATTTATGACTAATGGAAGGCCTCTAAAATGAATGGAGAACAGTTGAGAGGGTATTTGGGCAGAGTTCTTCCAATCCAAATGGCTTTGAAGTTGTGAATTAGAGCGAAGGGGAAGCGCCCATTTATAAGAGGGGTGAGGGGCACCTTACGAAAAGGTAGAAATTTTATTCTATAATAAGTTACTTTTCAGTTTTTAATGGCTAAAAATGAAATATTTAAAGGATAAGGTGCAGATGGGTCAATAAACACTCAACCAATAGGTTTTATATAGGTTTGGGTTACTATATTAACTTTATCATTTAGATTTAACTCCTTGTTAAATAGTTTGACATTTACCATCTCTCTTTGTATTTTTATATTATATGGTTAATAAACTTACTATAAACTTCCAAGAGAACCTCAAGTGGTTCATTAATGTCATATTTAATATTATTTAATACCTTTGGGTGAACCTTTGATTTTTATTAATAGAATATCAATTAATAATATAATATACGCTTTAAAAACTTTTTTATGTCAATTTGGACTCTATTTGGGATTTTTTTCTGAAAAATTCATAAGGAAATTATTACTTCGAAAAAATTCATCTAACCAACCCTAACATGTCATATTAACCTAAAAAATTAGTATAATTCATAAATAGTCTCAAATTTCAATTATTTGGATATTTATATTATCAATTATTATAATATTACATTAGTTAGGTAATTACTGCATCATTGTTGTGTCATTATGAAATATAATTATTCAATGTCCAAAAAATATAAATAAAATACCATTATGTAGGAAATATTTTTATCTTTATAATTAATATTTACAGTATAATTTATCATTTTTATAACCCTATATTGAAAATGTTTTAGTTATTAAACTTTGAATGTAACTCTCTTTACACTTCTCTAAATAAAATAATAATAAATGTCCTAATCTAATAAAAGTGGAACTAAAGGATAATATTTTATTCCTAAGATTGTTTTTGGTCGAATTACACTTATACAATGGAATTCGGACATGTGTTAGGGTAATAATAATAACATTTTTACCCTTAATTAACCTATTTACTTTTAACCGTGGAAAATAATAGTAAACCGTTACAATTCACCAAATATTTTTATCATCTTATTTAACCACATTTTACTTACTGATATCAACCATGTCTCTCAGAATTTTGAAATTTAACTAAGAGAAGCGGTAAAATTATGTTTTATGTAAAATTTCAAATGCTCCTAGGAGGTGGGTAAAAGACGGAAAAAAGTTAAATAAAATTTTATTCAACTAATTTTATTATAAAATGACACCAATGATCTACATTGAACTTATATATTTATTATAAAACTATTTTGAGTTAAAATAAATTTAAATAAAATAAATAATTATTTAAATAACAAGTTGGTTTTAAACAATAACTCAGTGTTTTTCACTATTCCTCAAAAATTGAATGTTTTCAGAAAAATACCAAAAATTTACCCTAAGAAAATTTTGATATTCTGAATCCAAAAATGAATTCGATTTTAATAAATTAAAAACATATAAGTTTAATTAATTAACTTAAAATTAATTCTCTTTGTCAAAATCGAAAAGCCGGTTTTTTAAAAAGTAAAAACTATCAAAATATTGCCATGTTTTTATGTCAAATTTAAAAGTGAAATTACTTATAATAACATAAATTGTATTAAATGATATAAATATAATATAATTATACTTCCAAACCATTCAAATACATAATTTAACACTACAAATTAGTTCTATTATAAAAGTTGTTTTCAGTTAAAATTTAATATTTTTCAGTATTCATCAAAATATAAAAGTTTTTTGAAAAGTACCAAAAATTTATCAAAAATAAATTTTTATGTCTTGATTCTAAAGTATAATTTAATTTCATAAAATTGAATATATAAAAGGTTAAATATTGGTTTTAAAAAGGGTTTTCTATTAAAAGGTGGTAAAATTGCATTTTTTTTTTGAAAAATACTTCTTTTATCTGAAAAAGATGAATGTGTTCTTATATTATGTCTAAGAAACACATAATATGGATTCCAAAATTATATCGAGTATATAAAATTCATAATTAAGTTAATTGTAACACCCCAGGTAAATAAAGAATATGAAATATTCATATTTATCCATATTTGGAATAAAATATTCATATGACTTTAAAGGGGACGTTATGGTCGATGGCGTACCCAGCGCGCAACAATGAGTTTCTTGGGAATCTTACGTTGCACTCTAATAATAAAATAATATTATTTTAAATGGTAGTTAACATGTAGCCGTTGTATTGGTGGGAATGGATAGAAATAACTAAAATATGATTATATATGTTTTTAAATGTTTTTACATTTATCCAATAAAAGATAAAGGCTTAAAATACGGAATGAAATCAATTTTAGGCGTATATGCCCTAGTTTTCACAAAAGGTTCACTTATCACCTTTTGATGGAGAACCGTCATTAAATATAGTTTTGTTCACTCTTATACATTCTATTGGACCAAATAAAACTCTTCTTAAGAATCGGGACATCAAAATTTACTTTGTGTAAATTTTTGGTATCTTTCCGATAAAGTTCATTTTTTAATGAATAGTGTAAAATGTTGTATTTTAATTCAAAACCACGTTTTAATATAATTTATTTGTATGATTAGATTATCTTTTGAATTGGTTTTAAAGTGAAATTAGAATATATTTTTACCATTAAATCCAATAGTGGTCGTTGGAATTAATTTCACTTTGAAATCAGACTTAAACTAGTTTCAATCTTTTGATACTTATTGTTTCATAAAAACACGCTATTTTCTCTGACAGCGGGAATTAATTATTAAATTAATTAATATGACTTATATGTTTTGAATTTTCTAAAATAGACTTCATTTTTTGAATTCGGAATATCAAATATAGCTTAGGGTGAATTTTTGGGATTTTTATGAAAAACTTCAATTTTTGATGAATAGTGAAAACACTAAGTGGTACTTATAAAAACTGATTTTTCTGTTTAAATGAAAATTTGCCATCTTTGTGTTTTGAATTTCAAAAATCCGACATACATGGTTTTCATTAAGAAGTAAAATGTGGTTCAATGGGATACAAATAATTTTTTTGGTGAATAGTAACTTATTAAGTTTTTAATCGCGATTAGAGGTAATTAGTGTAGTTTATGGTAAGAATAATGTTTTAATAAAATGAAATGACCTAGACACATGTCCTACCCTCATTGGATGTGTCATGTCCGACCAAAACAATCCATGGGTCAACTTGGGGACCCTATGGAGCCACTTTGGTTGGAAAATGACATAAATATCTTTTTATTTAATGTTCAAGTAAAAATGACACAAACATGAAATGGTTTACTAAAACAATTTTTACATGGGGTTATACAAGTCCTATTTTTGACTATAAATAATCATTGGAAAGATAAAAAGATTTCATACATCATAGTATTTGTTTTTTAATTTTTAGACATTAAATAAATAAAATTATTTATGACATCATGATGATGTAGCGATGACCTCATTATTTAACGATTTAAATAAAAAGGAAAGATAATGTAATATCTAAGACCTAAACATGTCCAAAACCTATTGGATGAGTGGATTTCGAACCCTTATCACCTTAACCTCTAAATACCTCAATGTGGGACCTTTAAAATCCGAAACTCTTTTGAAAATAAAGTAAACTTTTTTAACTTTACAAGAGTGCCCCTCCTCTCCTCTTATAAAAGGCCCCCACCTCTACCTCCTTACCCACACTCCAAAAGCCTTTGGATCGGCCAACCTATGCCCATTTTGTCTCCCCACATCCCTCTATAACTCCTTGAAGCCTCACTTTGGGCAGAAGTTTTCCCAAGGAAGCCTTTGAGCTCAAACCAAAGGGAGTTACCCGATTTTAAGGTAATGTCTTCACTTGTGTCCTTTTGTTTTATTTTGCTTCTCCAACCCCCTAAACTCTTTTTATTAATTTATTTTGTAACAAATACAGTATATTCAATATACTAGGATGTTTTTATAAGAATGATTCGATCTACCCATACACACACCTACATCTATTGGTTAAAGAACATACTGTTTCCGTGGATGGCAAATTTCTGCCTCCCGAAACGATGATTGTTCAACATTCTTTTAACACCTTCAAAGGTGGCCATTAATATGTCACTATATTTATATATGATATATAATATGTTTATTTTTTCCTTAAGATTCTGTATTTTTCATTTATGGCATACCTTTATGGCTTCCATTATGGGTATACGCGATATCTTCATTTAAGGAAGTGTGGACTACCGCCCCCTCAAAGTGATTTGATTCGTTAATACCATATGTGGTACGTATAAAGGATATATTTAATTATATTATATATGATACCATACTGGAATTAAAATACTATTATGTATCATTATTTTTTAATTCCATTAAATATGAAATAGAAATGGAAGTAGCGTTCATGTATACGTACGGCTTACCGTCTCCATGAACGGTACATTTCATTTCTTATCTCAAAATGTTATGTAATATTATAAGTACATATATATAATGGATATATATGTAATATATTACATATAAATTATGTATATCATTCTGTAATTATAACATATATATATCTCGCTCATTTTGTTTTAATTCCATTAATATGGCAAAAAATGGAAGTAGCGTTCATGCGTACGTACGGCCTACCGTCTCCATGAACGGTGCTTTTCTTTTTTTTAATCACCAAATGATATGGAATAGTATAAAATTAATATTTAGTGGATATATATTATATTTTAATCATTAATACAATTTTGGAAATTATTTACTTATAACTACATGGGCAATCTTTTTTCAAACAAGTTCATTTTTGACTCATGTACCAAACATCGGCAAAAACGTCTGATATGAACTAACATTATTAAACAATTATTATAACATTATAATATGTGATATGAACTGAATAATAATCTCTAAATGAGGTAATTAGGCAATTATTAATTGACCAAAGTTTATTATTTGGGAATATAAAGAAACGAACAAGACAAGTTGGACTTGAGGTAAGGGATCCTACTCCTCTCATTCTTTTTATGTACACTTTTTTATGTCATTCCTTCTAAGCACTTCTTTATTGTGATTAGGATGTTCTTTTATATTACTCTTACTGTAATTTTTATGTTCATATGACGAGAGACCCTATTCTCTCTCATCAATCCATTTTGGATGTTTTGAGTGGCGCCGTTAGGCTGCCGAATTTTCGTAAGAGATCTAACCTCTCTCTTTCTCTTTAAGTACTCTCCTTTATGTCACTTCTTTTAAGCTCATATTTTTTTTATGGGAGATGTTCTTTTATATTCAACTTTCTGTACATTTTATTTTAATGTGATGAGATACCCTATTTGATCTCATCAATCCATTTTTGGAAGCTTTATGTGGCGCCGTTAGGCTGCTGAGTTTTCATAAGGGATTTTTCATCTCACTTTTATTCCTGTGAGATTTATGCTACATTTGCCACAATTTCCTTTGAGTGGTGTATGTACTGACCATTATTTTACTCATTGTGTAATATTATTTCATTTATGAGTATTTACATCAATGTTGTATTGTCCTTCTTTCACGGGGCGTATGTTTCAAAAGATACCCATGTCGACAAGGGAACCTTTCACCCTCTTCTTTTTATAAGACTTATTTTGTTGGGTCTTTTAATTTACATATTGTTATGTTGGGATATGTTCTCATATATCCTTATTGATGTAAATTGTATTTCCAAGTGATGAGATACCCTTTTTTTTGATGTGACACCGTTAGGATGTCAAGGGAACTTCTTAACCCAATTTCGATTTCTTTGGGTTCAACATGTAGTTATTGAATATGTCATCCTTTGAATATGTGTGAATGACCATTGATTATTTTACACTTAATATCCAATTATATTTGGTGTATTCTTTTGTCACACATAATTATGTAATTGATTTATCCTTAAACCAAGGATACCGTCTTTGTAAGGGACTTCGTCTCAATCTCCTTTCATTGAAGCATATTCTGTTTTATACACAACCTTCTTTTATATGGTGTATAAAACCCTTTGACTTTTACGTTTATTCAAAAAGAATCTTTTTTATACGAAGTGTTTATTAAACGACAAAAGGGAATGTTTTTGTCATACGTATGCGACGACAACAAATTCTTCGCCGTCGTGACCATTATTTGAGATTCGGCTTCCTCTACAAGCCATACCATCTTTTTGATAGAAATATAAATACCATGTTTTAATTTTATTTTATTTTGGTATTGAAAATGGTTTTCATGATGTATTTATATCAATGTGTTTTATTGATATCTTGTTATTGAAAGGTGGAATTGTTATGTTTCCTTTATGCATGTTTTATGTGATAAGATTATGTTATGGTTCTTGGGCATTGTTATGAAGACGGGTGGTTCCGTGATAAACTAAGGGCGGGTGAGCCTGATATAGCTCTCCAATGCATTGGGTAATGCAAAGGAGTGAAACGTTAAGGTTTCTCTGAAGAGATTTTGGGAATATACTGTGGTGGGTATTTCAAACGTAACCAAGAGGGTTACCCCCTACGTAAGAATGTTATGAATGCCTCAAGTTACCTTTTATGTCTTATGATTTCTATAATTAATTCCTGATTTTATGAGGTATGTTAAAGTGCTTATGTTTTATGGGTAAAGTATGATTTCATTCTTATGTATACATGTACTCATGTTTCCTTTCCATATTTTTATATCCCATACTGAGCTTTTTTATGCTCATCCCATGTTTTTGAAATGTTTTTCACAGGTCATGGGAAGAGTACATGATGTGATGATAGTGTCAAGGATGTGTCAAGAAAGAATCCATGTTTTATTTTAAATATGTTTCCGTTGATGGGAAGAATGAATACTGTCTTTTATGTAACCACTTTGTTTAAATGTGGAATGTAATGCAAGTTTCATGATCTAATTCTCTAAAACTCTAAACCTGAAAAGATCCTCATTGTGTAATCTTGTAATAACTCAAGATTAAGTAAGGATTAAGGCTGGGGCCTTATAGTTGGTATCAGAGGTCGGTTTAGATAACATTAGAGGTTAGGGTATTCTTTATGCATAAGTGACATTACCATATTGGATAGGATTTTAGAAAGTGTCATAGTTTTTAGATAAAGTGAATGAGTAAGTATATCTTAGTGTTTATCTTACTAATTAGTACATGATGGTTATGTTGATATACTCACACTGACCTTTTTGGTTTTAGTAAATGGCTGGATTTAGCAGGCACCAAAGAGACAACAGGTTTGAAGGAAACTGTGGTGGTTCTATGATTAAGATACTAGATAAAATGGGGGATTCAATGAGGAAACTCGTGGTTGTTCTAAACCAACTATCAAGGAGTCATGATCAACCACTTGAACCTTGTTATGATCATTAATGCATCATGTATGAGATGACCAATCGATGTGGAAGTTCAGGTAATAATTATAAAGGTAACCATTAGAGATTATATGATCCTTACTTTTGAGGTAAATATGGGTTACTATATGTTATGATGGAAGCGAAAGGCATGAGATAAAATTGAGGTTAAATTATGTTATGGTTATTTTTGATGATTTTATCTCTTTTTGGGGAATTATTTGAGAATTATATAGTTTTGGAAAAAGTACAACATGCAGACCGTGAGACTACCCGTCGCGTCGGACAAAGCTGCAGGAATCGAACCCACAACCAAAGTGCGACTGGTATTTATCGCCTACCACTGGACTACGTGAAGTCCCTGGTTAGTTTCACTGATTCTTTTTTAGTTAGATGATTTTATTAATTAAGAGTAAGTTGATTTTGGGTTATCTATGGAAATTTATTAACCTATCATGGAGGATATGTGATTAGGTTAATTACTTTTCAATACGAGACATTAAGAGCAACTGATGTTGTTTGGAGATAAATGTTACGATTTAACTTGGAAGACTATGTGACTAAATCCTTCAACTATTTGTGTTTCAATCTTAGTTTGGTTTACTTTGAATAATTTTATGGACAAATTGTTTATCGAATGGTCCTCGTTGAACTTTGGGTTTTGTTGGACAAATTTTGGAGATTAAGAATAGATTTTCTTTTTATAAAGGGTTTCCTTTTCTGGATTATCTGATCTTGTACTAACCTTTTTGGGTTGGTTTTGGATAATGTCTAAAGACATGGGAAGTATATAGTTCTCTTTGGTGGATTAGGTGATTCTCTAGAAGTTGATTATAGTACTCTTAATGCGAACAAGTCTCCTTAAATGCTCGCCTTTTGGAAAAAAAATATGAGTTTGATTAAGGAATCTAGTAAAAGTTGAAAGTCAACATGATAAGTGATTATGCTTCCTTATGAATAAATTCCTCAATAAAAAGTAACTTAAAACAAAAATGTTGTCTATTAACTTTTCCAACTGGGGAATCGAATACCGTTTAACCCATCACAAGTCTGTGATTTTCTTATGGTTAACTTTCCCCTAGACATGTTTACTATCACTCTCCCTCAAGAACATGACCCTTTGCCTTTTCTTCAATGTCCATGTTTTTCTACATGGAATCCTAGTATGGGTTAACTCGGGTGTCCTTTGTACTTATATTCCATTATTTTAAAGTGATTGTTTTACCGACTCTTGTTCTGATGTGGGACTTTCAAGGATGTTTCCAAGCTCAATTTTAAAAATTGCGAGGACGCAATTCCCAAAAGGGGGGAATGTTGTAACACCCCAGGTAAATAAAGAATATAAAATTTTCATTTTTATCCATATTTGTGAATAAAATATTTATATGACTTTAAAGGGGACGCTATGCTCGATGGCGTACCCAACACGCAACAACGAGTTTCTTGGGAATCTTACGTTGCACTCTAATAATAAAATAATATTATTTTAAATGGTAGTTAACATGTAGCCTTTGTATTTCCGGGAATGGATAGAAATAACTAAAATATGATTATATATGTTTTTAAATGTTTTTACATTTATCCAATAAAAGATAAAGGCTTAAAATACGGAAGGAATTCAATTTTAGGCGTATATACCCTAGTTTTCACTAAAGGTTCACTTATCGCCTTTTGATGGCGAACCGTCAGTAAATATAGTTTTTTTCACTCTTATACATTCTATTGGACCAAATAAAACTCTTCTTAAGAATCGGGACCTCAAAATTTATTTTGTGTAAATTTTTGGTATCTTTCCGATAAAGTTCATTTTTAATGAATTGTTTAAAATGTTGTATTTTAATTCAAAACCTCTTTTTAATCTAATTAATTTATATGATTAGATTATCTTTTTAATTGGTTTTAAAGTGAAATTATAATATATTGTTACCATTAAATCCAATAGTGGTCGTTGGAATTAATTTCACTTTGAAATCAGACTTAAACTAGTTTCAATCTTTTGATACTTATTGTTTCATAAAAACACGCTATTTGCTCTGACAGTGGGAATTAATTATTAAATTAATTAATTTGACTTATAAGTTTTTAATTTTGTAAAATAGACTTCATTTTTGGAATTCGGATTATCAAATATAGCTTAGGGTGAATTTTTGGGATTTTTCTGAAAAGCTTCAATTTTTGATGAATAGTGAGACCACTAAGTGGTACTTATAAAAACTGATTTTTCCGTTTAAATGAAATTTTTCCATCTTTGTGTTTTGAATTTCAAAAATCAGACATACATGGTTATCATTAAGAAGTAAAATGTGGTTCAATAGGATAAAAATAATTTTTTGGTGAATAGTAACTTATTAGGTTTTTAATCGCGATTAGAGGTAATTAGTGTAGTTTATGGTAAGAATAATGTTTTAATAAAATGAAATGACCTATACACATGTCCTACCATCATTGGATGTGTCATTACCGACCATGAAAATACATGGGTCAACTTGGGGACCCCATGGAGCCACTTTGGTTGGAAAATGACAAAAATATCTTTTTATTTAATGTTAAAGTAAAAATGACACAAACATGAGATGTTTTTCTAAAACAATTTTTACATGGGGTTATACAAGTAATATTTTTTACTATAAATAGTCATTGGAAAGATAAAAAGATTTCCTTCATCATAGTATTTTTTTTATAATTTTTGGACATTAAATAAATTACATTATTTATGACATCATGATGATGCAACGATGACCTCATTATTAAACAATTTAAATAAAATGGAAAGATAATGTAATATCTAAGACCTAAACATGTCCAAAACCTATTGGATGAGTTTATTTCGAACCCTTATCACCTTACCCTAGAAATAAATCAATGTGGGACCTTTAACTTCTGAAACTCTTTTGAAAATAAAGTAACATTTTGTAACTTTACAAGAGTGCCCCTCCTCTCATCTTATAAAAGCCCCCATCCTCTTCCTCCTTATCCACACTCCAAAAGCCTTTGGCTCGGCCAAACCCTACCCATTTTGTCTCTCCGCATCCCTGTATAACTCCTTGAAGCCTCCCCTTGGGAAGAAGTTGTCCCAAGGAAGCCTTTGAGCTCAAACCAAAGGGAGTTACCCGATTTTAAGGTAATGTCTTCACCTGTGTCCTTTTGTTTTATTTTGCTTCTCCAACCCACTAAACTCTTTTTATTCATTTATTTTGTAACAAATCCAGTATATTCAATATACTAGAATGTTTTTATAAGAATTATTCAAGCTACACTTACACACACCTACATCTAATGGCTAACGAACATACTGTTTCCCTGGATGGCGAATTTCTGCCTCCCGAAACGATGATTGTTCAACATTATTTTGACTCCTTCAAAGGTGGCCATTAAGATGTCACTATATTTATATATGATATATAATATGTTTATATTATCCTTATGCTTATATATTTTTCATATATGGCATACCTTTATGGATTCCATTATGGGTATACACGATATCTTCATTTAAGAAAGTACGGACTACCGCCCCCTCAAAGTGATTTGATTCGTTAATACCATATGTGGTACGTATAAAGGATATATTTAATGATATTATATATGATACCATACTGGAATTAAAATACTATTATGTATCATTATGTTTTAATTCCATTAAATATGAAATATAAATGGAAGTAGCGTTCATGCGTACGTACGGCTTACCGTCTCCATGAACGGTACATTTCATTTTTATCTCAAAATGTTATGTAATATTATAAGTACATATATATAATGGATATATATGTAATATATTACATCTATATTATGGATATCATTCTGGAATTATAACATATATATATCTCTCTCATTTTTTTTAATTGCATTAATATGGAAAAAAATTAAAGTAGCGTTCATGTGTACGTACGACCTACCGTCTCCATGAACGGTGCTTTTCGTTTTTTTATCACCAAATGATATGGAATAGTATAAAATGAATATTTACTGGATATATAAGATATTTTAATCATTAATACTATTCTGGAAATTATTTACTTATAACTACATGGGCAATCTTTTTTCAAACGAGTTCATTTTTGACTCATGTACCAAACATCGGCAAAACGTCTGATATGAACTAACATTATTAAACAATTATTATAACATTATAATATGTGATATTAACTGAATAATAATCTCTAAAGGAGGTAATTAGGCAATTATTAATTGACCAAAGTTTATTATTCATGAATATAAAGAAACGAACAAGACAAGTTGGACTTGAGGTAAGGGATCCTACTCCTCTCTTTCTTTTTAAGAACACTCTTTTATGTCATTCCTTCTAAGCTCATCTTTCTTGTGATTGGGATGTTCTTTTGTATTACTATTACTGTAATTTTTATGTTCATATTATGAGAGACCCTATTCTCTCTCATCAATCCATTTTCGATGTTTTGAGTGGCGCCGTTAGGCTGCCGAATTTTCGTAAGAGATCTAACCTCTCTCTTTATCATTAAGTACTCTCCTTTATGTCACTTATTTTAAGCTCCTCTTTTTTTGATTGGAGGGGTTCTTTTATATTCCTCTTGCTGTAAATTTTATTGTAATGTTATGAGATACCCTATTTGATCTCATTAATCCATTTTTGGAAGTTTTAAGTGGCGCCGTTTGGCTGCCGAGTTTTCGTAAGGGATTTTTCATCTCACTTTTATTCCTGTGAGATTTATGCTACATTTGCCACAATTTCCTTTAAGTAGTGTATGTACTGACCATTATTTTAATCATTGTGTAATATTGTTTCATTTATAAGTATTTACATCAATGTTGTATTGTCCTTCTTTCACGGGGCGTATGTTTTGAAAGATACCCATGTCGGTAAGGGAACCTTTCACCCTCCTCTTTTTAAAAGGCTTCTTTTGTTGGGTCTTTTAATTTACATATTGTTATGTTGGGATATGTTCTCATATATCCTTATTGATGTAAATTTTATGTCCAAGTGATGAGATACCCTTTTTTTATGTGACGCCGTTAGGCTGTCAAGGGATCTTCTTAACCCAATTTTGATTTCTTTGGGTTCAACATGTAGTTATTGAATATGTCATCCTTTGAAAATGTGTGAATGACCTTTGATTATTTTACACTTAATATCCACTTATATTTGGTGTATTCATTTGTCACACATAATTATGTAATTGAATTATCCTTAAACCAAGGATACCGTCTTTCTAAGGGACTTCGTCTCAATCTCCTTTCATTGAGGCATATTCTGTTTTATACACAGCCTTCTTTTATACGGTGTATAAACCCCTTTGACTTTTAGGTTTATTCAAAAGGAATATTTTTTATACGAAGTGTTTATTAAACGACAAAAGGGAATGTTTTTGTCGTACGTATGTGGCGACAACGACTTCTCCGCCGCCGTGACCATTATTTGAGTTTCGACTTCCTCTACAAGCCATACCTTCTTTTTAAAAGAAAAATAAATACCATGTTTTACTTTTCTTTTATTTTGGTATTGAAAATGGTTTTCATGATGTATTTATATCAATGTGTTGTATTGATATCTTGTTATTCAACGGTGGAAATGTTATGTTTCCTTTATGCATGTTTTATGTGATAAGATTATGTTATGGTTCTTGGGCATTATTATGAAGACTGGTGGTTCCGTGATAAACTAAGGGCAGGTGAGCCCGATATAGCTCTCCAATGCATTGGGTAACACGAAAGAGTGAAACGTTAATGTTTCTCCAAAGAGATTTAGGGAATATACTGTGGTGGGTATTCCAAACGTAACCAAGAGGGTTACTACCTACGTAAGAATGTTATGAATGCCTCAAGTTACCTTTTATGTCTTATGATTTCTATGATTTATTCATGATTTTATGAGGTATGTTAAAGTACTTATGTTTTATGGGTAAAGTATGTTTTCATTATTATGTATACATGTACTCATGTTTCCTTTCCATATTTTTATATCCCTTACTGAGCTTTTTTATGCTCATCCCATTTTTTGAAATGTTTTTCACAGGTCAAGGGAAGGGTACATGATGTGATGATAGTTTCCAGGATGTGTCAAGAAAGAATCAATGTTTTATTTTAAATATGTTTCCGTTGATGGGAAGAATGAATACTGTCTTTTATGTAACCACTTTGTTTAAATGTGGAATGTAATGCAAGTTTCATGATCTAATTATCTAAAACTCTAAACCTGAAAAAATCCTCAATGTGTAATCTAGTAATAACTCAAGTTTATGTAAGGTTTATGGCTGGGGCCTTATATTAATACTATTCATAACTGCTTTTGAACAGCTTGTTTGGTAAGTCGTGGTGTGCTTGAAGTCGATGTTGCGTGTAGCACAAGCTATTGAATTACTTTATAGAAAATTACATACTATGTAATATTGTGGTGTTACATTCTTCCCCCCTTTTACAAATTGCATCCTCAAAATTTTAAAATTGGGTTTGGGAACTTAATTGAATGTCCCACATCGGAAACAAAGTCAATAAAACTATCTCTTTAAATGAAAGAAAGATAAGTACAATGGACACCTGAGATAACCCACACTAGGATTCCAGGTAGGAAAACATGGATATGGAAGAGAAAATAAGTGTCATGTTCTGGTGGAGAGTGATATAAAACAAGATTAGGAGAAAGTTAACAACAAGAAAACCAAAAACTTGAGATGAGATAAACATTCATTAGTTTCCTAGTAGAAAAAGTAAATGGATAACATTTTTTTGTTTTATGTTCCATTTCATAAAGTTAAGGAATTTATTTATGATATTGACTAAGAACATAAAGAGATATACTTAATTTTTAAGAAGTGTTTCATCCTTTTATAAATGTTTACCACTAGCTCATATTTTTTTTTTCAAACGATGTGTATTGAAGTTGAATTCGTCACACCTGAAGTGCTAGAATCAACTTCGAGAAAATCACATAATCCACAAAGGATAAACTATATATATTTACATTGTCCTTAGAGATTAACCAAAAAAATTGTTTAGTACAACATCAGATGATATCCAAAAAGGATAATCCATTAGAGAAAGAAATACTTATCTAAATTTCTAAAATTAAACCAACAATACCCAAAGTTAAATAAATACAATTTAATAAACAATTGTCTTTAAAATCTATCAATATAATCCAAACTAATAGTGAAAACCAAAACATAGAATAATATGATTACGCAGTCTTCCACGTTAAATTGTATTTCCAAATAACATTGACTACTCTTAAAGTCATATACTTAAAAGTAATTAACCTAATCAAATATTATCTATGATAGGTTAATCATTTCTCTAAATAACCCAAATCTCTATAAATCCAAAATAAAAATATAGATAAAAATCCACCATTACTCCTCAAATGAAATCTCATAGTATTCTATTTTCATTAGGCATTTTGTATTCCCAACAGAGAGAACGTCTTCCAAAATAACTTTTATCACTTAATCCCCAAAACATTTTCCTATACTATGAATATTTATTTGATAAGACCTAAGATCCCAAATCAACTTATTATTGATCAATAAAATGATTTAACTTAAAAGAATTAGTAACACTAACCATGGAATTCACGTAGTCGAGTGGTATGTGATAAATCCCAATCGCACTATGGTTGTGGGTTCAATTCCCGCAGTTTTGTCCGACGCGACGGGTTCTCACACGGTCTGTATGTAGTCTTTTTTAAAAACTATATTTTATAACGTTCCCAAAATGATATAAATTCCTCAAAATATTTAAAACATAATTTCACCACAAATGTTATCTCATACCTCTCATTTTCATCCAAAAATTTAATAACATGTAATTGCCTCAAATTCATGGATCATATAAACCCAAATAATTATTTATAACTATATCGACATTAGAAAACACAATTATTCCTAAAAAAGAATTTTAACATAATAATCTAAAGGGTTAAACAATAGAGAAATGTCTTCCAATGTAATCCCATCAACGATGATCACTAATAATTTTATACAATTCACCATCCATTTATTTTCACATAGGTTCTTCTTTGTCCAAGGGGTCATCCTATAGAATAGGGCATTCACTCGGGTAATGCCCAGGTCCCCAAAATTTACAGAAAATGACTTTAAATGGATTTTTGGGATTATTATTATTTTCTTCCATAGTAATCTTAATTTTCCCTCGGAAATTCTTTACTTTATGCCCATATTTTCCACACATAAAGCATTTCTTTGTTCTATGGAGACACTTCCCTAGGTGACTGCTTCCGCATTTCATTCATGATGGAAATTGTGATTTCTTTCCACTATGGTCTACACTACTGGAGCTCTTATAATTCACTACCTTTCTCTTCATTGTTGAGTCCGAGAGTTGGTTAATAAATATTTTGTTGAACATATTTTTGGAAAACTGATTTGGTATGAACACGATATCTTTTACTCCTATCAACATTCCATTTTGTTACTCATTTCCTCCATCGGTCCAACCTTGTACATCATGATCAATGTTTCTATGACTTCCTTGGAATCCAACCATTGTCTAACACAAGAAAGCATAGTGTGAGTCATAAAATCATTTAGATAAAATCATAACACCGTATTTTCAATCTAAATCACCTTAGGATTAACGACGATTATTTATTATAATATTATATTAAAATCCTTCAAATCGTTTTGTAATGAAAATGTGACTTATCCTAAGCATATCAACCAAGAGTGTCGTAACCAAGAGTGGAGCAAGGCCCATTTTCATGCACCGGTTCTCGTTCGAGTCTAGCTTAATGCGGTGTTTTCAGTTTTATCTCCTTGGTACATCTGTGCCAGAGTCGCCTCTACCAGCTCGTATCTAGAAAGGGATGTATTGCATGGAAAACTCACAAAACATCTAAAATTCAAATATTCTAGGAAGTTCTTCTATAATAATCCTCAATGTCTATCTTAGGGCTATGTGCTCTAATCAGAGTTTATCTAAATCTAGTTTCCATGGTTTGTAGTAAACTTTCTCTGATACCAACTGTAACGCCCCAACCCCAGAATCCCAAAGTCAGTGCATTATTACGTATCATTGTCATGATCACAAAAGACCAAGTATCAAAAGACCAATTTTTTAGTATCCTTGGAAGTACTATATATATTCATAAGGGTTACATTACATCATAAAATGGAAAACTACAACAACATTATTTCCAATGAAAACACTGAAATCCCATATACTATCCCTACAGGTCAGTCATAATATATTTCTATACATCCTGGGAATAGTGAAACATAGAAAGGGTGAGCTCAGATGCTAAGTTAGGATAACAATATAGTGGAAACATTCATAAATAAGTATAAACATTTAAGTCAATGTATAAGACTAAAACAAAAGCCTTTTAAACGTGAACTTCAGCATTACATGGAAAAGATAAAAGAAAATAATTCCATTTACTTATTCACATAGATATTTTACGATTCAAATAATCACATTCAATATCAATATCCACATACATAATGATGGAATACATAGTGCTAGACTTTCATAACCATATAGTCAAGGCCTTGTGCGAATAATACAAATATGATTTTTTTCAAGGCCTTGTGCCAAGACAATAGTTTGTCTAATGAGACCTACCGATGCATAGATGAGATATATTGGGCTCCACCTATCACTTACTATGTCCAATTAATTCCTCATATAAAATGTATGAGACATAACATAAACATTCGTAATATAACTATCTTACAAAATGTCAATACATTCTCCACAAACCATGAATGGTATAAAAATAGCACATCCACAGGCAAAAATAACTCATTCAATAAAATATGGAAGATTTTATTGTAACATACTAATCTCAATCAAGAATAATGATGGATATTGACATATATGAAAATAATCATCAAAACTATTTGAGAGAAATATCCCCCTTTTTCTTGAAATCATTTAAAAGTCACATTATTTTTCAAGAAGCTGTTTAAAAATATAATTTTGAATAAAAGTGTCCAATACAACATTGAAAAATTTAAAAATAATTTGAATTTAAAAACATTAATACCCATATAATTAAATCCATAAAACCATTTTTAAAACATGGACATTAATTTGAAAGATTTAGAAGAATATATTTTTAAAACATTTAAAATGATATTTTAGTTAGAGTTCCTAACCAAATGTGAGACACTTGAATACAAATAATTGAGGTAATAAATGAATTATAATATCTTAAGAATAAATGATTTACTGATATATTATGTCAAACGGTAGTATATACACCATATAAAAGTTAATTGGTACATATCAACAAAGAAGTCTTGAAAGAATGAAAATTGAGGTGAAATCCCTTATAAAGACAGTATCCTTAGGTAAAGGTTAAATCAATGACATAATTATGTGTGAAAAATATAAATTCAATCAATATGATTGGATATTTAGTGTAAATAAATCTGGGGACATTCACACATATTCTTGTAAAAACAACATGAATGACTTGGATGTTTAACACAATGAATGGAAACTGAGTTAAGATGAAGTTTATATCAATGAAATGAGAAATTATCAATGGATTTATTATGTGTGTAAAATTTATATCCTAAAAAATGGGAGTGAAAATTACTACAAAAATAATAAATAGTGACTCCACACATCATCTTGGAGTAAATTAATCAATGAAGTATGCGTGAAGCCCACTGAGTGGAAATTGAAATTTGAATTTCCCTTTCTGATTTGGTAACTTATGAAACATACAACCCATGAAATAAGGATCATAAAATTAAAATGTAAATACCCCTAAACTAAATTTTATTACACCACTAATACAATCATGGACAATAAATATGCCACAAAATAGGAAATAATGGCCAATATACCACGAATCTCACATGAATAAAAAGTGAGATAAAAAACCTTACTTTGTTGTAATCAATCAAGTTGTGTGACCAAAAGTTAATATCCACCAAATGAATCACAGAATACCTTGAATATAAAAAGAATCACAATAATTTATATCAAATGGTAATATATAATACACCACAACCAATAAATACGTGTCGAACAATGGAAATCTCATAGAATTAATAGTGAGATAAGAAACCCCTTAACTTCTAATTTTCCTTGGTCAAGGGTAGGATATCCTCCTGTATAATGGTTAACTAATTGTTATTAAATTATACAATAATCATATACATTAATATGATATTATATATGAGCTTTCAATATTTCTTTGTTAATAACATTTTAGTATTATCATTTTTTTGGGTGTTAACTGATTAATTTTCTTTTATATGCTTTGTTACATAAGTAATGTTTGTTATGGATAGGATGTATCTTATTTATATTCCGAATGATATTATGTCATTAAACATTATTTTTAATCATCTCATGAAAATTAGTCTTGAATGGATACGATGGGGAATGAATCTCATCGCGTTTGCGGAGACGGTAATCGGTACGTACCCACGAGTGACAATATCATTCTTTTGATTTTAAAATAATCGACAATTGGATGGTATATCATATATACAGAATCATTATCATGTTATATTTATTATTTACATAAATTATACATCATTATTATACCCATTAAATAAAAATGTATTGAATAAAAATTACACCACGACGTGCAGACGGTAAGCCGTACGTACGTATGTATAGTGACATGTCATTAAAAGGGTGGATAGAATAATGAATATGGTTGTACCATATTTATAACGACATATAAGTATATAGAAGATACTGGATTATTTATTTTAGAATGTAAACAACAATGAAAGAGGAAGTGGAAGAAGAAAGGAACTTGAAAGAGGTGTTGAAATATTTACCTCTTCTTCGGGATCTTCATTTTGATTTGATCAAAAGGACTCCTTAGGTAGGATTTCTGACTATTGGAAGGACTATAAGATGAAGGGAGGACAATTGAGAGGGTATTTGGGAAGGGGATGGCTGTGCCAAATTGATTTTAATGTGTGAATTAAATAGAAGGGGAAGTTCCCTTTTATAAGAGGGGTGAGGGGAACCTAAGGAAAAGCTAGTTGTATTATTTTATAATAAAAACATTTTCGGTTTATTATGGCTCAAAAATGAATTATTTAAAGGCTAAGGTGGGTATGGGTCAGAAACCAATCAACTTATAGGTTTTAGATAGGTTTTGGTTACTATATTAACATTATCATTTAGATTTAACTCTTAGTTAAATAGTTTGACATTACCATGTCTCTTTGTATTTTTATATTATATGGTTAATAAACTTACTATAAACTTGCAAGAGAACCTAAAGTGGTTCATTATTGAAATATATAATATTATTTAAGACATTTGTAGGATGCTTAGATTTTTAGGAATAGAATATCAATCAATAATATGATATTTGTTTTTAAAACTCTTTTATTTCAATTTTGACACTATTTGGTATTTTGTTTTTTTTTGTAAATTCACAACATCATTATTACATAGAACATAATTCATCTATCCGACCCTAACACGTCATATTAACCTATAAAATTAGTCGAGTTCATAAAAAGTATCAAATTAAATTTATTTAGATCTTTATAATATCAACTACTTTAATATTTCATTAATTAGAAACTTACTGCAACATATATTTGACTTAAAATAAATTTAAATAAGATAAATAATTATTTAAATAAAATGTCGGTTTTAAACTATAATGTAGTGTTTTTCACTATTCATCAAAAATAGAATGTTTTTAGAAAAATACGAAAAATTTACCCTAAGATATTGTTTAGATTCCGAATTCAAAAATGTATTATATTTTACCAAATTCAAATCATAGAATTTTCATTAATTAATTTAAAATTAATTCCTACTGACAAAGATGAAAAGCGTTTTTTTCAAAATGTAAAAACTATCAAAAGGTTGACATTTATTTATGTCAAATTTAAATGTGAAATTACTTATAGTAACCTATATTGTATTAAATAATAAAAATATAATCTAATTATACTACCAAACTATTCAAATACATAATTTAACACTATAAATAATTTATATTAATTTTTTTTTCAATTAAAAGTTAATATTTTTCAGTATTCATCAAAATATAAAACTTATGAGAAAAGTACAAAAAAATTATCCAAAATAAATTTCTATGTCTCGATTATAAAGAATAATTCAATTTCATTTAATTGAATATATAAAAGTGTCAAATATTGGTTTTAAAAAGTGGTTTTAGTTAAAAGGTGTTAACATTGCATTTTTAAAAAAAATACTTCATTAATTTGAAAAAAAAATTAATGACTTATTATATTATGTCAACGAAACACATAATATGGATTCTAAAATTATATGAAGTATATAAAATTCAAAATTCAGTTAATAATATTCATAACCACTTTTGAACGGCTAGTTTGTTATGTCGTGGTGCGCTCAAACTCGGTGTTGCGTGTAGAGCACGCAATTGAATTACAGTAATGAAAATAAATTTCTATGAAATCTTGGGGTGTTATTGGTAAGTTGTGGCTTGTGGGTACAGTCCCAACACATTATGTTCCCATATTTCAAAGGGTCAAGAATACTAGGTGGTGTGGAGGGGATCCGTCGATCAATGAAAAAATATGGAATGTATCCGACATGCATGACACATCTTGGCATACAAAATAAAATCATGAACCATGGTGGGCCAAATGTATCACAACCTTTGAATCTGGTAAGAAAGATTCAACCCTACCTAATGGGTGAAATAGTACCCTACAAGAACATCCTATAAAACCTTGGGAATTTCATAACGTTAGATGAAATGGAAGATAATTCCATCAATCACTCATCTATAAAGTGAGGATTCTAGGGTTTCCCAATTTGGTGGTTGAACTACGCTGCATTCCTATAGATTTTTTCACACTTGTATTGATCCATTTGGAGGATACATTGTAAAATGTTATATAAAAAATGAGTTTTCCAATCCAAGTTTTCTTCTATTGTGGGGGAGCTGAGGGTTCTGATGTAGAAGAATCAGTGGTCAGGAGGTCTAATTACTACCAGTCTTCGTCATTTGTAATGATGGGAGAGTTGACTCTCTAAAGTGACTCAATATTGAACTAGTCACACTGGTGAGGTTTTGTAAGAGATATGGCTAGTATAGAAAAGGATTTAGCTTTAATATTCTATGATTAAGGGATATTGGTCATTTATTGCCAAGAATGGAATAGGACATTATATAAAAAGTGTGATCTAGTAGGGGCATGAGCTCTATATTCCTTATGATATAGTCACCACATATTTTTTGGATGACTAACCTGGAGTCTCCATTCACATGATTATGGGGGATATCATTCTTCAGGGTTTCATGAAGACCTGTAATGAGAGACAGATACTCTACCTCAATATTGGTGCAACCTTATGATAGTAGGAATGAATATGAAAAACATCATGTTCCAAAATTACGGAGAATATCTATAGGCCTAATCTGTTGAGATTATGATCATTGATCCTTTTTCCATTTGGGCTCTAGGAGGCATCATTAAAATGAATCTTCCATTATGGAATAGAATAGTTCAGTTAGATAATAGTATCCTCGATGAAATCAACATTCAGGGGAAATTCTTTATGATCCGGATGAGAAGCCATAAATTTGGCCAACTCATGATATCTTTTTTCATAACGAATATAATGTCAAAAAATTAGAGAATAAACTATCAAAATCCTATACCTCCTGTTAGCACGAGATGATTCATGATATACATCAGAATATCCACAAGTGACAGTTTCTGTATCCAATGAGGCTATAGGTAATGTTCCATATTCATTTTTGTGATAACCATTGTGAGAAAATTCTTCTTGATTGGGGAGTGTATGGCCACTATGTCAAGGAGATTTCAACTTAGATAGTATAATCCGTTCACTATAACTTAATAGTTTTTCTATGTGATAATAGATTTGGAAAACCGATCCAAGGTTGTCACATAAAAGAACTAAATTCTTTCCTAAAACCACTGACAATAGAACCTAAGGTCGCATGATACACCGATTGAATTCATTAAAGGAGTTCTAGAATTATTTTTCCAACTGGTAGATGATACATATCTTCATGATCTTGTAAATATGTTTAAACTTTCTATATTGGTTCATAATGAACCAATGTATGCATTCTAAGTGACCTTGAATGCCTCAGAGCTCTCATAGGTTTCTTAGGGGAGGTATTTGGCTAGTGGATTTGATATTATATGTGTTAATTTTGATGCCTCTTTACTTAATGACGATTCCAAGAAAATCCTTTTAGGTAAACCCAAAAGAGAACATTAGGGGTTTCAACTTAAAATTTTTATCAAGACTTTTGAGATGGTCCTGATACTCATGGGAAAGAACAACCAATTTATCCATATATCATTCCACTAGAATCCCATGTATGAGTTTGTAGATGCGATGGATGAACTGCTGATTAGTGGATCATTCATTCTTTAGGAAGAAGGAACCATCTGATAAAAAAATGTCCCTTTCAACAATTTTTAGGCAGTAGAATTTTCTTATTTTGGGGATATTGAGATCTTGTTGTATTCGATGTGTCCATCCATGAAGGAGGGAGCCTATAATGGAGCGGTAGAATTGATAAATAGCTTAGTTCTAGGTAGGGGTAAATCATCCTTTACACAAAGGGAGTTGAGATCCCAAAATTCAAAATAGATATTAATCTAATCATTCATCTTCCTAATCGGGATGACGCTAGCTAGCCACTAGGGTTATTGATCTTCCCTGAAGAAGATAGATTTGATGAGCTAATCAACTTCATCCAAAACCATGGAACTCTGGGAGGGATTAAACTTATTTTGGAGGCTTCTTGAATCCTTGGTGACTCATTAGGATACTCTGATGGTGGACAGTGGCGTGATGGTGTAGTCCTAGAATCTTCTAATATACCCATTTTAAGACATCATGGTTCCCTTTCAAGAAAGACACATACTATTGTTCTTCCTCCCGAGGCATGACCTAACTGATCTTCATTTTCATTAGGTATACCTCATTACTGAGGTTCGACTGATTCAAATCATTGATGGTGGTAGAGAAACCCTCATTGAATATGGGAGGAGTGTTTTCCAAATCCTCCTCATCATTTAATATAAGAGAATTAGTGGTAGGAGGTTCATTCCGACCAATTTATTTGGGTGGAACACTGCTGACTACTTGGGTGGATGTGGAATCACTACCAGTTGACACTTACTCTATTAATTTGATGAAGATATAGAATTTTAAGCCAATTTTATCAGGCTTTTGACCTTGTGGTGCATGCTTAATGTGAGGGCAATGTTGGAGAGATAGCTTCAGGAGATTAAACCCTACTCTGTAGAACAAGAGAGAGTTCCCTGAAATTGTATCCACATTGTGAAATTCTTGGTACAATATAAGGGTAGGGTCTTCAGGTATGACCCAGACCTGTCCTATGTAAATTTAAAAAGCAATATTTTGGAATTCCTTCTATTTAGGGGTACAACACCCTTTTACCTTGGAAATGAAAAAGAAACATCCCAAGTCTATCCTATTAGCCTGCAACTGATGAAACCATGAACTACCCATAAATAATGTATAAGAACTATATTTTGAGACTATGATGAATTAAGAATTATCTATTAAGCCATTTAAATGGTTCTTAAACTACATCCTTCCACACTATTTTTGCATAGTCTTATCATAACCCTGAATCATTAGGTTAGAGGGACAGAAATTTTATTCGGTCATCCCCAACCAGCTGATCATCCAAGATGGGATGAGATTAAACCAATAACCGATGATGACAATGAAGCAGTAGATTTTCACTTCTTTGAACTTACATATGACGTTAAATGGGTGAATGTGCCCCAAAATGAGGTATCTTTCATCCTATCTGTAGAATGAGATGAAGGTATTACATTCCTCTTCCCTGACATCCTCTGAATAGTAGGCCTTTGTAGTGGATACCACTTCTTTGATCTGGAGGGGGATTCTTAAGTATTTTTTATGGGACTCACTCATTTAATTTGAAAATATTTGATCCTTGAATATGGATATCCTCAAAGGTAAGATGGGGAGTTACATTAATATGTCTCACTTTAATGAAAAACACCCATTTATTCCGACATAGAGTTTCTGCTCGAATGGACATAATGGATTCCACTGGCTATGCTGAAATTTTTAGGTTGGTGCTAGAAAACGCCTTCAACTGACTGGATAACTCATTGAGAACTAATTTTAGATGACTATCAGATGAGTGAGTCCTAGATCTAGATGGAAATGACCCATCATGCTGTGGTCGTGACTATTCAGCCCAGTTAGTTAACACGTTCAGCTCTAGTTGGTAATCATGATCTACCAACATGGGAAATTGTGGTTGAATACTTGATAGAAAGGTCTATGACAGATTTTATTTTAGTTTTCTAAGAAAAACTTATTGTCTATTTTTAGTAGCATTCACAAAGTGATTTTGGTGATGTCATGAGAATTCCAGAAATTTTCATGCCTTCGAACTTTTCTTCGATGTCTTGGACAAGAAGATTCATGGGGTTCACAGGGAACTCATACTCAAAAATAAGTGTGAAGTGGTTTATCAAATCAATTACATTAAATAATTTATACTCCTTCTCATATATAGAGGTTTCTTCCAAAGATGGTTAGACCATGTGGGTGATTTTCAACTAAATAGGCATTAAATTACTAAATGTGCAAGATAAATTTGGCATCATGGAGGAAATTTGGTTTCCCTCTTATTTTCGGTGCCTACACTTCTGATATTTAGATTTTTAGGAAATAGATGAATAAGTGGAGGTTGGGTAAGGAACAATGAATTTAGAAGGTTTAGGTTGTCTTAATTGCGCACGAATGACACCATGGGCATGAGAAACAATTATATGGGCCAACTAGTCATTCTAATTTTGAGTCTTGTAGTAGGAAAACTAGGACTATTCACTTGGACTCTAATTGTCACTGTGGAGATTGGTGAAGATATGTTAAACCTACTCCGTAATTTATCCCAACATGATGATACCATTATCAACTTTGTATTGTATCCAATCCTAGAACACATAGAGGTACTTGAGGGTATGTCCAATTGTTCTATAGTAAGGGATGTGATTTTGGAGGTTAGTTCATTCAGATTCATGGGGAATTTTTCAATTTGGAAGCTTAATAAGTCCCTACTATAGGGAAATGTTGAAATATCTACGAACTAATACAGATTTGAAATAATGTGTCAATATCTTTTGGTTTTGGAAGGGAACTCTGAGAGCATTGCCCAAGCATTGGGTTGGTTCCTAGTGAGGTTCCATAGCCACATTCTCTTTCCTTGGTGGTTGTTCATGGTTAGATGGTGCTTGTAAATTATGTGCTGGGAAAGGATGATCTTCATGAGGATAATGCACTTGGTGAGGCTCCATTAAAAATTGGTTCAAAATAATTGAATATCTTGGGGTCCACTACCTATACTATTATGTTTGTCTCTACATTGGAAGATCATTCTACTAGATCTGAAGGAGAAAATCAGTGAACTTCATTATACAGCTGTAAGTATTCCTCATATAGTCAGGCCTTGTAAAACAATCCCAGAACCCAATTCGGAAGTAATGAGTGATAAGGGTAGGGATCAGTTCAGTATCAATGTTCCCTAGGAATATCATTTCTTTTTTATCTTGTGTTATTGGCCTGTTGAGTGAATATGTGAGTCATTTCCCCACAATGAAAGAATCTTCAACATGATCATTATGTATTTTCATACACATAAACAGGTCGGTAATAATTTTCATTCATGTGATGGATCTGAACTGGTAGAGGAACATCCTATGAAGTTCAACCCAATCAGTATTGGACCTTATGGGTAACTGTCAATGCCAAAAAAATCTAGGTCCTTCTCATGATTAAATGAAACATATAATATTGGATATTTCTTACCACTATGGGGTTCCTATCACGAGCCCACACATTGAGTTCAAGTGGACCAAATGCTATAGTGGGCCAGCCTTCCCATTGAATTAGGAAGAGATAGGGTTCCTAAAACACGGGGGGTTCTTGCTTGTCGTATAGTATTTCTAGGTATAGTTTTCTGTCATGAGGGATCACCACCTTCCACACTTATAGGGCTTCAAGGTAAACCGTGAGAGAAGATATATAGTCATGTTGGCAGAGGCCCTTGGCCTGAAAAAGATTCCCAACCAAAAATTCATTTCCAAGATGATGAACTCGGTATGTAGGCAATCAGCTAATCGAGAGGCTTGATCGTGATATCGAGGAAGATGATCATAGTGATCAGGATGGTTTATTGATACATACCTTTGTCATTTTTCATAATCCCATGCATTTTCTCTATCTTTATGTGCATGATCACCAAGATCGGTTCGGAAAACCAAGATAAAGAAGACATGATTCCAAAGTTGTGGAGAAGAGAAGGAATTATACTGCGCAGTGCTGTAATCTGACAATTGATTAACAATGATCTCATCGATGATAAACTTATAATCTATGAATTTATAGATCGAGGAAACTATCATGTCATCAACTAATATATTTGGAGTTAACTTAGATGGACTAGAAGGATTATAGGATCAACATGATATATACCCTTCATGAGGTGTTGAATGGTGGGTGAGGGCTCAGAGGGATCCCCAAGGCTAAGAACCTGCACCTGTAGGTGGGTGGGGACACCTATATGGGGGTCTATCTGGTGTTAAATGTCTCATGGGGTCATTTTTCCCTATCATACCCTGCATCAGAGTCCCTATCCATGTGAAACTCTGGAAAAACCTTGTCCACTAAAACTATAATAGGATAGAAGTTTTCTATATAAATCGTTATATCCAGATTTCATCGGATATGGATGAAGTGTAGCATAGCGTACTATCCCCAAAAATTGATATACACATGAGGATATGCTTCTTCCATGATTTTGTGGAACACTATGAGGCTCTTGATGAATCTCTATTAAAGGGTTTGTTGGTATCCAAGATATCCTGGATGATGATCTACTCAGATAAATTCCAACTCAACATTTTAGTGTTGATAATCGATATCCCCAAGGTACCCATTTCTTCTGGGATAGATCAACTAACGACCACATTGGTAGTAAAGAATCTCTTAGAGGCTTTGGAAGAAACACATATCCTTGACCTCGGTGTGTGACTCTGTGATGTCAAAGATGGATGTTTCATTTAGCCAGAACACTACTGAAAAATTATCAATAGTTAGCATCCCCCATAGGATTTCTAGCTCATAGGTGGGTCCCTACTCCTTGATAGCCCAAACATAGATCAGTATTGGTAAAGAAATGGGTGGTGGAATCAATGTGGTTCACTATAGTGATCGGTTTAATGAAAAAAGAGCCACTATGTGAGATACCTCTTCATAGCACTCTGGACCATCCCCCTGCAGGAAGGAAACACAACATCATCAGGTTCTTATAGGACTGGATGTTCACCACTTCTTATTATGAAAGAGTGGAAGTGCACATCAATGGATCATCAGGTATCTCACCATTTTAATGAGTCAACCTAGACAAAAATAACTCTGCATATTAGTAGGTAGTTGTATATAGGGAAATTGGTGATGATTTGGTGACAACAATGTAAGCCCCAAGAAGGGATATACGTTTTCTTTCACCAATGTGTACCTAAAAACTGATATAAGAATCATGAAAATTTCACATTCTAGGACAAAGAACATCACCAGTCAAGTTCATTCCCCATACTATAGATGTTGCGGTATAATCACTACTACTGAGTCATATGTGCCCTCAGAATATAAATGATCAATGATTTCAAAACAAACATGGACCTAACTAGGATTTATCCTTCGACAGTGGTTGTTCACCTATAATCCCTAGGATGGTTCTTCATGATTAGGTATGAATGTGGCACTGAGCGTACCTCTACACTGGTTAGTGTATAAGCGTGAATGACCTCCACATTGATCAGTAATGACATGGGGAGGACCTCCATGTTGAATAGATTGAGCATGTGGAGTACCTTCATTCCTGTTGAAATGGAAACAATGAGGAAATCCATGTTGATCGACAATAACAACTTATATTAGACCTCTATAATGGTTTGTTTAAGCACTAGGAGTTATTTCTTTCAAGTTGAAATGAATAGATGGAGGACCTCCATGTTGAGTAGTGGGAATATGGAAAATACCTTTATACAGGTTGCAAAAAGTGTGTGGAGGACCTCCACTTAGAATGGTGGAAACATGGGGAGGACTTACATATGAACAATTAATGGAGCGTGGTTTACTTCCACTTTGATTAGTTATGACACAGGGAGAACCACAATGTTGGATAGGGGTGATTTAACAAGGAGGAACTCCATACTGGTTATCAATAAAGCAGGGAGTAACTCTGATTTGATCAATAATGAAGCATGGAGGACCTCCATTTGTGCTAAGAATGACATGTGGATGACCTTCGTATTGATTTTGAGAGTTGGTAGGATGTCTACTTGGGTTGGTGACAGTGTAGGGATAACCTACCCAGTGAAAATCATAAACACAGGTTTTTGCATAAAGTATATTGGTGGTAACAAAAATATTGATAGTCAAAACAGCCTAACTAGGGGGTAGTTGACGTCTTGATCCTCCCCTAGATAAATATGGAATTCTAAGCTTCTATCACATGGATTTGGAGTATTCCTATTCATTGTCACGTATGATATATCATTTTTGGTGCTAACAAGTCCTTGTAGCGGGCCTCCTTAGAAGCTCCCCAATAATAGTCATTGTTGGGGTGACTCGAGCAACCCCACTTCATTAGTATAAATGAGTGAGTCATAAGAGAATTATCGGGATAGCCTCCGAAATCATTTTTCTATAAGAACAAGAAGTGGATTCTCTCTGAATGGACAATGAGGGTAGTGGTGTATCCGAGGCGCTGAAGGATCTAGGTCATCGCTGGCCCTATACCTTGTGGGAATGACCCCTCCTACTCATAATACTACATGAGGGTGTCCATCACCATCAACATGATAATTTAAGAGGGTGAGATGAATATTGGGTGCCCAATATCTGAAATTATCATGATTTCATAAAGGGAGAGATGTTGTGAGGGATTTCAGTATCATTGGTCCTCCTGCCCCGACACTAGCGGGTGTTGGGTTGCAGATTCCCCATAGGTGAATTCCTAAAATGTAGATGGATTCAGACATCTATATAGGTAATGTAAAGAGAGTTCTAGTTCCCCTGAATAATCCACTACTTTCAAATAGATATGGATCTACACTGATGATGTTGCAGACAAAGAATTCCCAACGCCAACTGCCAAAATGTCTAGTGAGTTCCATGCAAGGACCCTTATTTTCTCAGTGGGATCCGGAACTGAATATTTGGATCCAGTGTAATGAAAATATACATTGGTATAATATGATACTAGTCCCCATTTTTAGGAGAATAGATTGACATCGAGTTCAGAGTTCATGTTTCAGATGATTTTTTGGGGCACAATCTTGTGTTCTCACACGGTATGTGCATAGTGGATTCTTGTTTCCCCACATTATGACATTCCAATGGTGGGAATATTTTTTCAATTTTAATGGAAATGTTAGCTCAATGATCAAAATGTAATGTTGTGATGTTGGTTCCGTCTTCCGTAGATTCCTCCCTGGAACATGTTAGCAAGTCCAGGTCTCACCCGTAGATTTAATTTATGTTCATGGAACTCATCCCTCTTCCATATCTTTGAGGATTCCATTTAATTACACTGATTTAGTCTAGAAATTTTGATTTGATCGTGATAGGGTAGTATATTTTGGTTAGGAGAGTAGTCATGTTGGGAATCACTAGCATGTCTGGACATGGGGATCATTGGTCACCTATATTATTCTTTATGGGAGGGGATCTCATGTGAGGCATCTTAAGGCACAAATCCTAAGGCATACCATGTCTATATGAAGGTCGATTCTAGGGGAATGAATAACACAAGATTTTATTACCTCATATTTATAATGTTTTTATGATGTTGATGATGTCACAGGTGCATATCTTCCAAGGATTTCACCTCATGCACCCCCCATTTTTTCCAAGGAAGCTGAATACATTGGCACATATCTTACAAGGATTTCACCTTTAGAATCCCATGTTTCTCATGAGGTATCTATCTACATATGAGAATATATTCCAAAAAATTTACCACTATCATTCCAGGGTTTTCATAATCTTTGAATTTTTCATAAGTCACAAGCTTATTGTCACGTGGAGATGGATCATAACATCCTATAGAGACAGATTGAGGAATGTATTTTACATCTAATATAGATGGATTTTGTTGACTAGGACACCCATTTGAGGGGGATCAAGGATATTTGTCCCTGGGATGGAATACTTCACACCTATAAGGATTTTTAATTGATAGGAATGCCCTATTGAGGATAAAGTTTGATGGTTGGATATAACACCCCCTGGGGAAGAAACCAGGATGGTTGGATGTAATGTCCCAAGAGGTAGATTCAGATGGTTGGATCTAACACCCCTTGGAGGTGGGAACAAGACGGTTGGATCTAACATTATGTGGAGTTGGGACCAAGATTGATGGATATAATTCGCTATGTAGGTAGAACAATGATGGTTTGAACTAACGCCTCATAGACATGGAACAATGATGGTTGGATATTATGCCAAAATTAGAAAAAACGTGGATTTTTAGATATAATTACCCACGAAATAAGATCAATAATGGTTGGATCTAATTACTCATTGAATAAGACTATGGATGGTTGGATCTAACAGCCTAGGGAGGTGGCATAATGATGGTTAGATCTAACGCCTAATGCTGGAAGAATAAGGATGGTAGTATCTAGTGCTTCATTGAGTCAGAACTAGGATGGTTGTATGTAACACACTATATAAGTGAAACAAGGTTTGTTGAATCTGACACCTCATGAAGGCCGAACCAGGATGGTTTGATCTAACTCCTCATGGAGGAAAAACTAGTATTGTTGGATCTAAATACCCTAAATTTGGAACAAGAATGCTTGGATCTAACACCCTATGGAGGCAGAATAAGGATGGTTTGATCTAACAACCCATGGATGTGGAACTAGTATAGTTGGATTTAATGCCCTGTGGATGAGGAACTAGGATGTATGGATATAATACCTCATAGAGGAGAAACCTGGATAATTTGATATGATGCCCCATATAGGTGTAACAAGGATGGTTGGATATAAATATCAGTGGTGGTGGAAGAAGGATGGTTTTATATAAATCCCCTTCATGTGGACCAGGATGGTTGGATTCAGTGCCCCACGAGACAGATCAGGGAGTTACATCCCTAGGAGGGAGCACATAAGTTTTCCATTGGTTTGTATTGAACCTCAGGGAGGTATTGTATTTACGCTATTTAAAATACATTGATCAAAAACCATGTAGTTCTATGCCATAGTTAAAGGTTGTGTGACAAAACCGAACCACGTAGTTCAACATTATGTTGTAAGGAAACTCGTTTACCAAAAGGTGCATCAGTGGGGGATCGTGTGGGGATTTCACATTGATTCCTCCATTCATAAGATAATTTATCCTAGTTTTATGAATTTTAGTGTACACATTGAGCTACTTGAGGGACCTGGAGGAGACATGGTCTCCCAGGCAAGGGGCATGATCGTACTAGATATGTGGCCTAAATAATATTTGTTTGGATTTAGATGTTTGGCTTAGAACTAAATGAGGGTTCCCACATATCCCAGTTATTTTGGAATCAAATACCACATAGTTTAGAAGGGTGGTGTTTTATAGCCATATTGGAGGCCCATTTAAAGAGTTTGTTTTGGGATTACACCAAAATGGAATCCCATATGGAGGATGGTTTGTTGGATTTGACACCAAATAGTAGGCCCATATAGAGTGTGGTTGGTCGAGACTTACACTTAAATGGAGGCCGATATGGAGGTTGGATTCTTGTGGCTTACACAGAATTATAGGCCGATATAGAGTTTGGTTGGTTGGGTCTTACATCGAATAGGAGGCCCAAATGGAGTTTTAGGATGGCATAGATGAGATTATAGACAATAATATATAAGAAAAATTGATCCATTATCAATGTGAGAAACAAGAGGATGTATTAGATATAAAGTCAACATGTTCCATTATTCCCATTGGAGGATGACTACGAAGCCCAAATAGAAACGGAGATGGTGATCTCTGGCGCACATCTCCTCTTTTATTTTGGTAACTGCGATAATCACTTAAGATGATTTTTACGGCTCTGAATTGGGTGGGAGATGAGGGGAAAGTGTGATACCTCCCACATGAAATATTATTGCTTACTATAGGATGTATTACTAGAGTAAATCATTCAATGTGTGACATAAATGGAGCATACCATTCATCCGGAATAGGTTAGGTGGAGCTTATACATCGAATCTTGCGAGCATGGATTGTATATGTTCCACAGTGGGAGGAGGTGGCATCCCATGATTACTGTACATGGGGAACCCTATGTTTAATGAATAGGGTAAGGATACAACAATATGTCATGTACTAAGGATGTTTTTGTGTAGTTTAACCTCATATGGCAAGGATGAAGGACTAGGTAGTTTTATGTTATGCAGCTTAGACGTGGTTGGATTCAATCCTTACCCACCGTTCACATAAGAATTACATGACCAATTCTCATACACCACTAGGAGGTGCATTTATTTCTCACATACAAGTTTTAATGATGGGAGGATTGGACGGTATTGATATCCACATTATGGATCCTATGTGGAGAATAAATAGGTGTTACAATACCTATGGTGAGAAAGAAAAGGTATGATAATGGATGATGTAGAGGAATATGGGACATCACATGAGTAACAATAAAATTATTACATGTATGTTGGGATTTTTTTCAAAGAGATAAATGCACAAGTTTTGGACTTTTAGCCCAACAGTTTCCCAAGAATGGTTTTCTAAGGACAAACCACAAAGGAAAATGGCGAAACTACACGCATGAATAGGATTTGTGCGAATGGTAATTGTTTCATGAAAATTGGAACTTTACATGACCTTGAAATATGCTAAGTGGAGTTGGGTGTGGATTACTCAACTATTTTCCAAGACATGTTTGAACCTACATGAGGTCTATCATGTAAAATTCTCTACCTTGGACGATCCATAATGTACGTGTTACATAAGACAGATTTTACACGCAACAGATTGGCATATCATCTTTTATACAGCCTCACCAAAGTAGGTGTGGCGGGGGGGGGGGGGGGGGTTAAATTTTATTTATTACCAAAATGTTCGGTGTTTGAATCATAAAATTTTGGGCGTGTAAGGTATTTTTTTATGTTTGGATACTTCAAATATGGAGATTAGGAAAGCAAGAGGGCTCCCATGATGTCACATTTAGCACACAAAGCAGTTGATCTATATTAATATTATTTTTTCATAAATCTCATTTTTCTTATGCATTCTGTTCTTTTCCATCATTTCAGCCTTTGTGGAAGAAGTAGAAAATCCCATCACCTATAGCCTATATGAGCCTTTCAAATGGAATGGTGTATTGCTTGCAGTTATGGGAATTTTCATGCTCAGACACCATTGATCCCGTATTGGTCTTTGATGGCATGATTCATTCTTGGTATTCCAAAAATAGACAATTTGAATATTTATATATAATTTCAGCATAAATAACATTTTCCTTACCTTCCATGTAATGTGTGAATGAATCCTATCACTTCGTGAGGTGTTAATCCACTATAAACACGAGAAAAATATCATATTCTCATAAAATGGAGAGAAAGAAGGTATATGTGATATAATCATTACAGAAGTATTATTTTATCTTATATTTCCTATGTAAATATATATTCCATCATTATATTCCTCCACAAGAGGTGGTGATTCTAAATTAATTGCATCGGTTTGAAAGGTAGTAGTCCTCTGTACACACAAATGATGATTTAGTATCCCATTTGATGGAAGAGCATATGGATATAGGTTATATAATTTATATGATAACATCAAAGGAAATGTTAGATATTTTTGTTATTAGATGATCATAATAGAAAAATATTATAAGTGTTATAAAAATAATTCAAACAAAAACACATAGCTAAAAACTTTACATCTTCATCAGAAAACCTCTTCAGGTTTAATGTAAATCATTCAATGATTTGATTTTTTATATAAAAACATCCACTAAGATGTGGAGAGGGATGTATTTTAGATATTTTTGAAGGACTTAGGTGATCCAAATGGTTTTATAAGTGTGAATATGATAGGATCAGTGGCGGCCTTTTATAAGATAGGTAAGGGACCAACTTGCATTGTTTTGAAAAGAAAAACATGTACACACATTTTTCAAGGCTAGAAAAATACAATATTATGGATTCTTAGACTATAGAAGGTCTTAAAATGTCTATATAATAAGTTTTTAAAATTTTTGGATCATTTTTATAGTATTCATTTTAAACTAATAAATAGTTAAACCAAAATTTTCCTTACCCACGTTAAATAATGCTTACCATTTTTCACAATTAATTATTGTAAAAATTATATTTCAAATTATAATATAATAACAACTATTCAAGTAAAGAATATTTAATTCATTTTTTAAATTCAAATCAGCTCAGTGTAAAATATCAATTTTAATTTAATCCCATGTGGGTGATGAGAAAGAATTTTTCCAATGGAAAATGATCAAAAGTATACAATGTTTTTATGAAACCATTAAATGTGAATATTATTCAAATAAAAAATAATTGGATTAATATATATATAATTGAACAAATTATGATTTTAATCAAATTTTAAAACAAAAAATTATCCTTATAAATTCCTTAAAGGAAAATGATGTTTTCAATATAAACCAGTATTTTATGCTATTCAACAAAACATTAATCATTTCTGAAAAATCCCAAAGAATTCACTATATGATTATTTTGAAATTATTATTTAATAAATTAAATTCAATTTTCATATAAATAATGTAAAATTTGTAAAAATTTCATTTATTATTTTTTCACTAAATGAATTAAAAACATTTTTGAGGAGGTAATATTTTCAAAACACATAAAGGATTTTTTAAAAATCAATTACCTTTGTTATCAATATGTTGTATATATATATATATATAAATATTCTTAATATATAAAAATATGTTTTTACAATTAATATTAATATATTTACCAACTAGGAAATAACAACCATGTTTAAATAATTATATTAATAATATATCATTGTTTGATAAAACTCAGTGTCGAGGGTGCCACAAGATAAACTCAGAGTCGAGTGTGACACAACCAATACTCGTTGATGAATGAAACCAAAGATTTTTTTAGACTGAAAGATAATATTATTGTTTTTTAATCATATATATGAAGGGAATTTAATTTATTTTGAAAAAATATAATTCATAAAACACTGGGCACTATAGGATTCACAGAAGGTCGTTATTTTTTAGAGCAGTTTGGAGGAGTAATAAGAAAGTAATAATTTTCTACCCTTAACTAAAATAATTGGTGGGCCTATTACAAATTCCATGAGTACCTCTTCAAATAGTAGGATAATGAAGGTTAGGGATGTATTGCCGGGCCATGGCTTATAGATGTAGCATAGTTCAGTTTTATTAGTTCCATTAGGAGGCGAACCACAATGATTAAACTATAGAAAGATCAAACACTATTATAGAACCTACTTGGTACCTCATAGAATGTATTAGTAGTATAGAAATATGGGCCACCTATAATAGTTATGATTCATATATTGGAGGCTAGCATTTTATAGTGTCATGGAAAAAACAACATGGGAACAGTGGATCTAGATGGGGTACTTAGAAGAAAAATCATTTTTGTCAAGGATTTTTAGGGAAAGGTTTTAGAGTTGAGGCAGGCCGCATACACATAGTGGATTAGAATCAAACATATGGTGGAGAGGGTCCATTTCTAATTTGAGGTGTGTTTTTGATCTCATCCACTTTGTGTACTTACTTTTTTTATACTCGTACATATGATTCCTTTATATCTTCGCAATATGTTTTTAGACATGACATTTTAGTCAAGTTATACTATGAGTTAGTCTACCATGATACAATGATTGGAATGAATGTAATCTTTCCCCAGTGACAATCATAGATTTCCTATAGTCATCGCTGACTACCAACTTCTGTGGGATGATTGGATTCTAGAGATGATGACCTTCAATGTGGTTCTTAACATGGACTGACTGACCATCTTTTGATTTCACATTTATTCCTATCAGATACATGTATCTTCCACTTCATAAAAGGGATAGAATTTCATGTTGACCGAATATTGGGAATTGGGTTTAGGGTAAAAATGGTCTAGCCTTGAGTGATCATGGTATGATAAATTCGTAGATGGAGGGCATGTAATTTTTAGATAGATCAATAGAAACCCCTAATATTTTCATCTACTAATGGATATTTATCGGTAAATATTTATATATCAATTAATAGAAATTAGTCCTAATAGGGGGATAAAATTGAGTTAGATCTCATATCGAGTGCACACACAATTTTGATACCCCCTTACAATATGGTGAAAACTGAGATGAAGAATCTCAATGTATAAGTTGAAAACATGGAGTAGAGAGGATTCACTAGTTTTAGTACTTCACGATGGGTTGAAACCATGATCTTCACCTAGAATACAAATGATAGTCTTCAACTCCATATAGATTAAAAAAAATATGAACTGTATGATGGTAAAGAACCAATATAATTTTTTATGAATGATGACATTAATAATTAGTTATAGGGAGCCTGATAGTTCTCCATGATTGATCTTCGATCAGGCTGTCACCAGATAAGGTTTAGAGGGGAGAACATAACCAAATGATGTTTTAGAGTGGGTATGTATTTCATGATAATCTATTGATTCCTACTAGTTTGAAAAATTAACCTTATGTGTTCATGGACCTCATTAAGAGGGCCATTTATTCTAGTACATGGGAGTTTTGCAGTTCTTTCCATAGTCGGATTCATAAGGATCCATGTCAATGCTTGATTGAAAGATAATTATGTATAGAAACTAATCTAGAGGAAGGTGTTGATTGTAGCCACATTGAAAATATAGATATCAGGATATTGAAATTCTCTCTGTGGTTTTAATTATTCTCTTGGACTGACTATCTATTTGAGGATGATAAATAGGGATGAATCTCAACTCTATATCAAGATATTGCTATAGAATTTTGCAAAAAATTTATGTAAACTAGAAATCCTGATTAAACACAATGGATTTCGGTTCTCTATAACAACTCATCACTTCCTTAATGAATAACATAGAAAGATGATCCAAAATGAAATATTTTATGATAAAAATGATGTATAATGAATTTTTAAGGTGATCAGCTACAACCCATATTGAATTATTATCATTAGATGTTTTGAGGAATCTAACAAAAAAATATGTGATGATGTTTTCCCATATCCATTCTAGTATGGGTAATGAATGTTACATCCATGTTTTCTTTTATCTATTTTACCTAAATTTTTTACATTCCATGAATTGTGATATAATCATTTAGATATATCTATTCATTTTATCCCACCTGAAATATCCTTTCAAATCTATATAAAACTGCATACATCCCGGATGAACAAATAGTGATGAACTATGATCACCCTCTATCCAATGCTTCTATAGATATGGTATGGATGGAACACATAAATGATTCCTAATCCATGTCATTCCATCATGATCGTGGATAAACTAATGAAAAGTTTTAACCTTATTTTGCACCTCCACATCTATCTTTTATGCCACATTAATCTTCACTTCGATGGACAGTTGAACATTAGATTGAGAAATTGACACCCATGTCTTGGAATAACTGATGAAGCATTTTCCAGAGAATATAGAAAAGGAGTTTTTATGCCTTAGTGATTGACAATGGGGTGCACCGGTCCATTTTATCAATTATAATGATGGAACAATGTTCCTCTAAATTGATTACTATGAGATTAAAAAAAATCAAAATAAATAACAACTATCCCCTCCCACATATAGAAGACTTTTTCGATCAATTGAGTGGAGATAATTATATCTCTAAGGTGGACCTTTGGTTGGAATATCACCAATAAATGGCTAGGATGGAAGATATTCTCAAGATTTTCTTTTGAACAAGGTGTGGTCACTATGAGTTTATAGTGATTTCTTTCAGACACACTAATTGTCTAGTAATAGTCAGTGATTTAATGAATATAGTATTTATATAAATCCTTGACAATTTTTTTTGCCTTCATTATCAATGATATTTTGATATAATTCAGGAGAAATGATTAATAAGAGGAGGATTATAATACTTTTATAATGACATTGAGAAGGGATAAACTTTATACATAGTACTTTAAATCTGAGTTCTGGTTGGAGAAAGTTTTCGTCTTGTAGAAAGTTTTCACCATAAAAACAATATATGAGGACCCTTAGAAGAAAATTGAAATAGAAGAGTTTCCTCATCCAACATTTACAATGGAGATCTCTAGTTTCTTTACTCTATCATGGTATTACATGATATTTTCGATGAAATTATACAAATTTTATAACCCAAAAAGTAAGATAAATCACAAGGGAGAAATGTTTTTCTAGGGGAGTTAATTTGAATACTACTTCAATGAGTAAGAAAAGTATTATCACTATTATAGTACTCACACTTCTGAAAAGTGAGAAATTCATTGTAGTACATTGTGTTGAATCAAAGAAGGTCAAATGATTTTTACTAATGAAAAACGAAAATGTGATACCCTACTCCTTTGTAAAGATGACTTTTTTTAGAAAAAAATTACGACACATGACCTGGAGTAGGAAGATGTGATATTGGCATTGAAAATATGGAAGAATTGTAACTATGAGTAGAAGTGTGAAAAATATCATCAACATAAGTGCCAAAAATATATATTCAAATAGAAGGAGATTAATATGGAAAAATAATTATGGCTATATCTCATCAAGAATTATGATCGATCAATCCACTACTGTTTTGGAAAAGCTAATAAAGTAGAGGAGACTATAAGTAGAAAGGTTCTTGCAGCATTTTCAATGTTGAAAAATGATAATGATCCAATCATATTATATTTTGGAAGGATTTACTTGGGAATCATTAAAGAAGGAACCTTACCAATACTTCCTCAAATGATTGACCAACCATCCACCATGGATAAAATAAAAGATACTCCATGAAATGATGTGAAAATTCGAAAGATGGTGGACGCTATCAGAAAGGGGAAATCCTCAGAGATTAAAATTGACAAGGAAGGAATTTTATGATTTGGGTCATGAATATGTTTACCATATGGCAAAAATATAAAGAAGGATCTTCTGAAAAATGCACAAATCTCACCCTTCCCTATTCACCTAGGGAGCACAATGGTGTATCGGGATCTTTGAGAGGACTATTGGTGAGACCATAAGAAGAATAAGATCAATTAAAATACATCAACGTGTGAGAAATGTCAAAAAGTGATGGTTGAAGGAAGAAACTCTATGGGGATGATGCAAACATTACTCATACCAATATGGAAATGGGAAAATATCACTATGGACTTTTTCAATGTACATATGTAGACTTATAGGGGAAATAATGCTATATCAGTTTTTGTATATAGTCATACAATGACAAATCATTTTTTCACATTTTGAGAGGACTTCTCACTTTATAAACATGAAGGAATATACATCATATATGTGGAAAGGCTGCATGAAGTACCACTGTCAATTGTATATGATCAAGATTCATAAATCACCTCGATGTTCTGAAAATGTCTCCAACATGCTCTAAACATATAGATGAATGTTAGTAAGGATTATCATCCTCAAACTCATGTCCAATCGGCGAACACTATTTAGTCAATAGATGAGATTTTGAGATCATGTTATATGAACTTCAAAGATATATGTGACTATAATCTGCCTCTGGTTGAGTTATTACCCATAATAGTTTGAACTCGACTAACCCAATGTGTCAATATGAATACCTTTATGAGAAATAATGTAGAAAAATGACATGAAGTTGGTGAGTGTAAGCTTCTATGGCCTAAAATGGTTGATGAAATGGTCGATAATGTGAAAACAATTTAATAGTGCATCAAGGAAGTGAAAAATCAAAAAAGGCATATACATAAAATCATAAAATGGGATGTAGAGTTTAAGGCTAGGGACATTGTATTCCTCCACATATCTCCACGGAAGAGGATAATATGATTTGGGAACAAAGAAATTTGAGACCCAGGTACATCAACCCCTTCAATATCCTTTATCACGTCAGGGTTGTGGCCTATTGACCAACACTTCAAAATACCATGTATCAAGTATACGAGGGATTCCATTTATCCCCTTTGAGGAAGTACATACCAGATCTCTCACATGTACAAAATCCAGAGATGGTATAGTTGTAAAATGATATCTTTTATTAGGAGTATCCAGTGAAGAACTTAGACCGTAAAGCTAATGTTATACGTAAAAACACTACTCACATGGTCAAAGTACTATACATGGACCATATATTCAAAGAGGCAACATGGGAACTGGAGGAAGTGATGAACGGTAAGAACCCTCAATAATTTTCAACACAGAATGTGAAGCTAAATTTAGAGGGAGAAGTTTCATAAGGGGTAAAGAATGTAATGACCCAAAATTTTATCAATATAAAATTCTCTTCTTATAATTATTTTATATTGTATAAATTAAAACTAATAACACTGATAACCCAATAAAAAATTTATAAATGAAGAATGAATTAAATAATATGTTTTTCTAAATGTTAAGGAACCATTACTAATGGAATGGTAAACTAACCCCCAAAACAATAATGTGACAATTAGGAATAATAACTCGACCAATAGAATATTAACCTCATATATAAAATTATAAATAAAATTTTGTTATCTTATAAAGGATAATATCATATAATTATATCATAGTATAAGTAAATAAATATTTTAATTATTATTAAATAGATGTTGGTATTTTTATAAAACAGAAATTTTTATTTACAATTTTTTGTTAATAAAATTATTTAAAATCTAAATTATTTTCATAAACTTGATTCATACAAAAATATTCGGTTGTATTATTACTATCATATAATTTTATCATACTGTAATTAATTTTTCAAGGTGTTATAAAATATGTTATAATTCACAAATAAATATTTTTCAAGTAAGTGATGATTTTAATTAAAAAAATATATTTATGATATTTAGATTTTTTTTAAAATGGTGTTAAATTTTATTTTTATTCTTAAAAAAATGGATATGGGGATTTTTTGGTATTTTTCTAAAAAACATTATTTTCTTTGTGAATAGCAGAATACGACAATTTACAGTATATATACATTTTTAGTTAAAACACTATTTGTTGAGTTATCTCTCATGTATAAATCATAATCCTGAAATACCCTTCATTATTGTAATATATATTGAGATAATTATCAAAATATTCATTGTCTAGATAAAAAATAATAATCCAAAGAATAAAATAATTATAAAACAACTCTCTTCTCCCCTATAAATACCAACCTCACCACCTTTTCCCCTCACACTTTATAAGTTTCAAGACTTGTCTAAATCATAAAAAACCATTTTCCAAACAAATCCTCTACATATACAAGACCTTGGACTCAAAAAAAGTATATACCCTTTTCCCTATGGAGGTTCTCAAGAGGATAAATTGAAGAGGTAAAATCCTCTTTCTTTTTCCATTATTTTCTTTTGAATTTCATTATTTTCATTTACTCTCCTCACATCCACTTATCCATGAGGAATGATAAATCTAGTATATTTTATATACAATAACATTCTTTTGTAAATTGAATAATTCATCTTCAAGTCTCTTCCCTTGTATGTTTTTTTGATACCTAAAAATATCTTCCATAGTGTGTCGATTTACCACCACCATGGATGATGCATTTTGATTTTTCTATACAATAATATTGGACGGTCCTAAAACAATAAATATAGGGAGATATGATTTTATTATGTATATTATATTTTATATAATATTTTGTAATCAATATATAATCTTTATATTAGATAAAACAATATAAACTCATAATGGTTGTAAAACTGCCAAAACAAATTAAATTATTTTCATTAACATTCATTAAAAAAATAATCCACATAACATATACAATAAATATTTATTATATCATTTAATCATCTAAATGATCATTAATGACACATAATTTAAATTAGGATAATTATTTAAATTTTACATAATCTTTCATACTCATATATAAGTGAACTGATCATAAATACCAAGAAAAACAAACACTCCCATATGATGAACGTAAACCATATAACTCATAGAAAATCCCATAAATATATATAATAAATATTATGTAGAACAAATTTCATGTATACAAGAGTTTATATTATATAATTAATGAATTTAATTTTATTATATAGGATATTAAATTAAAGATCATTCAGACCTAAGGTATGGTTATTTTCGAACCAAACTCTCTTTATTTGTGTTTTCACTATTTAACACTGTTTTCAGTATATAGGTATCATTAAATATAATAAATCTTCATTTCTCTATTCATTACCTTTTATTTTATGAAATATACTTGTTTTTTATATGTTTTTACATAAAATTGAAATATTTTTCCAAAAGAACGCTTCTTCCCAAAAATACATCTTTTACTTTATAAGAGATTGTTCCTCCCTCATAGATGATTAATGATTATTATACCATCTATGACATTAACCCTTTAATTTGGGAACCTAATAGTTTATTCATGATTGTATTATTTGTGATATTAAACCCATTCCTAACCATATGTTTTTTATGTCCATGATTGATATACGTTCTATGTGGAAAGCATTATAATTTAAATGTTATGATGTGATGGGTGCACCCAGAATTATATACCACATTTAAATGTTATGATGTGATGGGTGAATATGAAATTATATAATTCTCCAACTCATTATGTAATGTGATTTATCTAATGATATAATGTAAAATATTCATGAACATGATGCTATCATTGTCCACAACTATGTATGGTATTTGACCACTAAGTCATGCTGATTCATTGTGATGCATTTCCAAAGTTCATTCCTTTAACTAATGTTAAATATCCTTACAATGATGATGATCCTTTTATTAGGTTATGATAATGATAGTTATGCTCTACCATGTTTCATTTCTCTTATTCATCCTCTTATAGTGATTTTAGCTCACCCCTTATTTTAATGGATATCCCCAGGTGAAAAATTTTAGTGAGGAGAACTTGAGGATCATAATGAAAATAGATAAGACATAATTAAATAAATGGTTATGTTTTATTTTGTAAAATTTAGGTATAATCATAATATTTCAATGATACTAACCCTTTAGGTCCGGGTTGTGTAATATTGTATGTTTCTTATCCCTATATTGATGTAATAATATTGTATGAAAAGTATAGTTGTTATATAACCTTCATGAACTGCAATCCACAACTGATTAAGGAAAAATACTAGAAACTCACCAATAAAAAAACCAATAATTTAAAGAATATGAAAAACTAAATAAAAGAACATAACTGTCATGATACCTATATAAAATTCACTTCCTTTGATTGATTTGGAAAAAATAGACCATAATGGGATCCAATATCCCTAAACTTCAAGAGACAGAGAAATAGAAATAGAAAAGGTGGGGTTAGGGTTTGGACTAACTCATGTGCACCACTTTGGAGAAATGAAAATGAAGAAATTAGAATGAAAAAGGGGGAAGAGGAGAGTAGAATCTTACTAGGGAAGATCAAAATTGGAGTCAGTAGAAAAAATAACCAAGTAGGGGAAGAGGAGGAGGAGTAGGATGAAGATTAGTGAGTGGGGGAATAGGGGGAATGCATTGGGAGCCCTTTAGTATGTGTTGTCATGAATAATGGGGGAGTGGGGGTGATAATGGTTTAATAATAATAATAATAAACCAATTATTTATAATAATAAATTATTATAAAAATAATTTTTTAAATGTTGCAGGATGCATGGTTTGGTTGCATGGTCTTCCGGACCGTGTCGCAGCATCCGCCATAAGGGGAGAGGACAACACATGCACCTGGGGGATGATGGAAAATTTATTCCGAAAGGTGTGGCTGAGATAGAACACTTCTAGGCCTCACAGTTTTCCCCTGATTGGTTCATGTTTTCTTCTAACCATGTGTAAATAATGTACCAATGTAAAAAATAAAAAAATTTAAAATTTTAAAAATATATTTTTTTAATCACAAGAAAATGAGTAAATATTATTTTATAATGATAAATAATTATGAACAATTTAAATTAATTAAAAATTCAAAGTCTTGGTGTGAAAATTACCCCCACTATTAAAATACTTATTCCCCAAGAAATGCACACCATCAAATTGAGGAATGAGACCAAACTCAATCACAAAAGGAATCTCCAAAACAATTCATTGAATCTGAAACATAAATCAAAGAAAAAATTTAAATTGTTCCCAACAATGAAAAAACTTGATAAACCCGATGTCAAATTTTAACTTCATATGTCACACATGAACAAATCTAGAAAAATCCCAAAATATGAAACCCACAGTGTGTCTCCAAACCATCTAAGAAACATGAAATCATGACAACACCAACAAGAACCATATGTGGGACCAATGATAGAAATTGAAGGAGAACAAAAAATAAAACAATGGTTTTTATGATTCATAAAACACATGAATCTCCAAATTAGGACCAGATGAAGCTATAATGAATCTAAAGGAAGGCTTAAATTTATGGAGTCTCTATTTCACAAGGAAATATCAGGGATATATTAAGAAAGAAAGAAATAAAATACATAAAGAGAAGGGTTCCTGATAACAAAAACCATAGTAGGGGAAATCATTAACAGTGTCCACTCTGATGTTAGAGACAACATTTTGGATTTTTATCCCCCACACCTAAAAGCATCCTCACTATGTGAAAATTAATACTCTGAGACCTATGGATGGTTGTCTGATGTGTTGAAGGATTTTTGGCATCATAGTCAAGGGATAATAATTCATGACCGTAACTACTTATTTTGATAATGTATTGTACCAAACATCATCATTAATCAAAAGTGTCCAGACTGATAAAAATACTTTTGAGGATTATTACAAGATAAATTAGGGCTCCCATTCCAACCGAATAGAATGTAAACAAATGAGTTGTCAGATGAATATATGGGTAGAACATATGAGAAGCTTGTCAGGAATAGGTTTCTCCAGTACTCATTCCTCCCCAGATGAGGAACTTGAACGAGCAGAAAAAAACCAGAAAATAAACTCCCACATGGTTCTCTCCAAGACATTACCAATTATAATAACATGATCCTTGATCCCTATATAGAATCACCACATTAATATAGGATCTTCCAACTGATTTCATGACATTATATCTAGAGATATGAAACAATTTTCTAGAAATTCTCAACATTACCTCCACCATCAGTTGACCTTATTGAGCATCCATGGACTCTAACTCTTTATTATCCTTAATATCATAAAAAATAAATTATTGCATGAATTTGGTTTTGAATATCACATGGGAAATCTCAATGTTGAACGATGATGAAATCATCCCCATCCAAAGGTCTAGTACCAATCCTTCAATCATACCCTAGAAAACTCTCACCCTCATGATATTTAGAATTACCAAAAACTTAAAGACACTAAAAAATTTCTCAGTCCACTACACACCCTCCGAAAATATTTATAGATATTTAATAGAAGAAACAAATGAGAATAGATCAGATCCATAATTCTACTAGGAGTCTCGGTAGGACCAATAATAAAAAGGGGATCCTGAGAAACCTTCTCGGTCATTCTGGGTGGAATACTATAAACAATGTAATGAACAAATCCAAAGAAAAATTGAAGTAGAACATGGCCAATAAAAAACATAAACCAAATATCAACCACTTAAACCAACAAATCAAAAAAAAAAAAATCAAAACCAAATCAGATGAAAATGGTAAAAACCAACAACAATATCACAAAACCATATACTAAACCTATTTAAAAAACATACCATACCTAAATTCTCCCATTTTCAATTTCAATTCCCTGTTATGAATGAAAATAATCTCCCATGTCCAAAACTATCCTAATCACAAAATCCAATTTTCTAATTCATTTTACCATTTCAATTCCTCTAGGATAAATTCACTTATAACATATCTACTTATGACACCAAAGCACCACATCCATTTCAATTTTTAAAACAAAAATCCCATTAAAAAAGATTCCATTTTCACTAGATTAAAATCCATTTTTTATCATTCCGAAATGCCTTTCCCAAAATAAGTTTTCTTTCAAGATCAAATCAAACTAAACAAAATCATACGAAAGCTTCAACCAAACTAAAATTACTGAAATAGGGAACAACTGGTCATGTATTACATGAAAACATGGTTTATTAGACCACACATTGATCATGCAGTAACCATTGTAAACATATTGAACTATAAACCCAAGAACCACATGGTTATCTATGACATGTACGGTCACCGTGTAACACCATATAACTTCCAATATTATCCCCCAACATTCAGGTGATCATAAAACGGAATAAATGGTAAAAACATTACCTAAACCCTAAAATAGATACTTGAAACTCTACTACCCTTCGTTATTGATGTCTTGTCACTAGTGGGGGTGATCAAGAACTAAACCATTACCTTCTTCTTGAGACCTGACAATCCTATATCTGATCTACATAACATCCCAAATAACATAGGGTTCATTTGGTATAAATATTTCACAAACACACTTGGGTCAACCCCAAACCAGTCAGCCGTGATGACATGCAACAATGCCCTAAAGGAGTTCCTGATCCTCATCAGCATGAAGCTACTATCGCGCATCAAGAAAAACTAATATTGGGAATCATTTATCCCATTAAAAATTGAAAAAATAAGTAAATATAAAATAAATATTAATAATAATAACAAATAGAGTAAATAAATAATATAGCACTTGCATCTCTGTTACATTGCTGGTCAACATCAACCATTGAACCAACGTCAATCCATCATGACCATGTCCATGTTGGAAGTCTGACATGATGATAAAAAACACATATAGAGATCTATAATAGTGATTATTAAAATAGAGTAGGAATTACGAAATAAAAATTCCACTGGAATTACCTTTAAAAAGAATACCATTCCATTGAAATTTGAAAATATAAATAAATACAATATGGATTTTTATCAGTTCCAAAACAGTTAACAAGCTATTGGTTTTAAAAACAATTTTTATATTTTACTTTGAAAACCTTTTGAATAAGGGGATGCATTTTTTTCATAAACCCATTTATATAAAGAAGCATATGGTAAGTAAGAAGTTAATTAGGTGTTACACAATAATTGAGAGTAAAATATATTTTTCCACTATTTTTGAAATGAACAAAAAAATGTGTGTAAAGAATATAATAAAGAAGTACCGTAGAATAAAAGGGTTAATTAATATAAAGAGACATTATAGATTTCATATGTATCTAGGTTGTTATGTCTCTAGGATCATCATACATAAAAATAAATCCATATAGAGAATTATTGTACACGAAATGCTAGAGGGGTAACAAATAAGGTTGTAGAAGCCCCCAAGTCATCATCCATCAATTAGTCAGTGTTATAGCTTGAACTTTTTGGAGATCCTGGGTGATTTCCCTGAATGGAATACATGCCCATAAGAACCCATCTAGATACCTAGGATATCCATGCGATCTATTTTATTTGTTAAAACATAGAAATACAGGTTTTTCAAACCATACTAATTTCACTAACGTATAAATAAAACCACGACGTGTCTATAAATACCTTTTAAGAAAAACATATGGGAAAATTAATTTTCAAAACCATCTCACATAGAACAAATAAATGTTGATAACATCAATGTCCAATTCTAAAAAAATGCAGATACAACCTTAGAGGCCTTCGTAAATCATTTATGTTAATAAAAATATATGCAAAACTGATCATGGGACCAAAAAACATTGAAATTTTCAATATAAGTATTGATAATCAATTGAAACACATTTGAGTTATTATAATTTTTAACTTATTGATACAAACATTTAAACATATTTTAATAAGTGGTGTACATGTCCATGCTTAGAGTAATATAAAAAAACAAGGGAAAATCCAATAACAATAATCAAATCCATTTTACATAGATAAAAAATTAAATAATAATTAAAAAAACCCTTTATAAATAGGCAATAAATCCAAAAATTTAATTTAAAGGCTTTTAAATAGGGAACCAACATCGAAACATGCTACTTTTGATGAAGGTAATTTGAATTCAGTATTTTATGCATACAAGAACATGAATTTTTACATACATACACACACACACACACATACGTACATACATACATATATCATTAGGCACAAGGTAGATATCCCGCTCAAAATGAGTGAGTATAAAAAAATTAGGTGCATATATATATATATATATGTATGCCTTACCCATGCATATGTGTGTAGGTCACCCTCACGATGGAAATTCTAAAACGGACTAGAGAATAATACAAAAACTCAAAAATACAAAGAACCCTAAATTTAATTTTCAAAAAATTAATGAACCAAACAAAACATACCAAAACCCAAGGATGATTTACTGCATTTGACATCCATGACTATAATCAACCTTAATAAGACTAAAGATCCATAATCATCAATATAAAATTATGGAAATCCACAAAATTGGGGTTAGGGTTCATACTAAATCATCACTACTACAAACACGGCCATTATCAGCGCTAAAAATGGCCTTTATCAGCGCTAGAAAAGCGCTGATAAAGCTAGCATAGATAAGGGGGGGGGGGGGGGGGTCCCCTTTATTAGCGCTCCGAAAAGCGCTGATATAGGACCCCTTTATCAACGCTAAAAAAAAGCGCTGATAAAAGTACCCCTTTATCAGCGCTTTTTTTAGCGCTGATAAAGGGGTCTTATATCAGCGCTTCCTTTATCAGCGCTCTCGTTTTAGCGCTGATAAAAGTTAAAAATATTTAAAAAAATTTAAAAAATTTTAAAAATTTTTAAAAAATTTATAAAATACTGCCAATCGGGGGGGGGTTTATAGCGCTTGAACCCCCCGTTTTACAGCGTTTTTCGGCCCCTATACAACACCCCACGCACCCCACGCACCCCCCTCCACCCTTTAACAACACTTGCTCCAATATTCCCCATGCGCGCGCACCCCTTCCTCCACTAGGATTTGAACTCGAGACCTCCCCCCTGCTCGCCTAAGCCCTTACCACTACTCTATTTTGATTTGCTTTCCAATTCATGATATCTCTATATATATATATTTATATATTTAGTTATATTTATTCGTATAGTAATATATATTTATATTAATATATATATAGTTATATTATAATATATATAGTAATATTAATATATATATATATATATAGTGGTATTAATATATATATATATATATATATAGTTATATTTATTCGTATAGTAATATATATTTTTATTAATATATAGTTATATTAACATATATATAGTTATATTAACATATATATAGTTATATTAACATATATTTAGTTATATTAACATATATATAGTTATATTAACATATATATAGTTATATTAACATATATATAGTTATATTAACATATATATAGTTATATTAACATATATATAGTTATATGAATATATATTTATATAGTTATATTAATATATATATAGTGATATTAATATATATATTTATGGTGATATTAATATATATATTTATAGTAATACTAATATATATATATGTAGTTATATTAATATATATATAGTTATTAGATTAATATATATATAGTTAGATTAATATATATATATAGTTAGATTAATATATAGGTATATAAATATTCATATATTGGTATTTTAAATAAAATGGATATTAGTTATTATTTAGATAAATCTAATATATTTTATATGTAAATATGTTTAATTATTTATTTAAAAAATTTAATTTTTAGGTGCGAATTTATAAAAAATATGTACATATAGTTATATATTTGATTATAAATAGTAGTTCATTATAAAAAAGGATGAAATTTCAATTCCTATTGATATTATCCATTATAATTGGAAACATATTTATAATTTATCCCATGCTTCCTTAATCATATAAATAAAATATTTTCAAAATTTTGTTTTATGGAACATTTTTTTGATGTATTTATTTAACAAGGAAATTTGAAAATATTGAATTGTTCTTAATTTCCAAACCATATGTTATTTCATTCACTCCAAATTTCCTTTATATAACTTTAATGAATTTTCCAATTCTCTATTATTGATGATTAGTTTTAAAATTAATATTTTTTTATATTTCACCTTTTGGAATATGGAATGTGAATGTGACTTAAAATTTAACCATGCAAAAAAAAGAAATAAACATTTTCTAAAAATGGTTTTATAGATTTGCATCAATATTATTTTTTTACCCTAAAACATCTAAAACCTATTAATATATCATAACTCAGATTTTCTCTATTTATGACGGGCTATTTACGACAGCATCCCATCGCCAAAACGCTTTTGCGATGGGGACCCGTCGCAAATAGATTGTAATAGAAAATGGCATCGCAACTAGAATTTTTTTTCAATGGGAAGAGGTGTTGTTGGAAATAGTTCTCTGATTAAATACAATATATATACAAGGACCTATTGAGATTGGCCCGTCATAAATAGATTTATTTGATAAAGCTGTTGCGATGAGCCAATCACAAAAAATGTTTTTGCGATGGTAAAGTAACACATCACAAATAAGTTTTAAAAATTATATATATGATCTATTTGAGACGGGACCCTGTTGCAAAAGGCCCCATAAAAAATACTTAATATATTTTAAAAAAATAATACAACTATGATTAATTGAAAAATAATATTAATATTATTAAAATAATACAAAATAATTAATATATTAAAATTCTTTATTTATGAAAATACAAAATAAAAATAAAAAAATAATATAATAATGATTAATGAATAAATAATATTAATAATATTAAAACCAAAAAAATTATAATTCTAAATATTCACAAGAAAATATAAAAATCATAAAATATTATTATTATTATTATTATTAAATTAAAAAATAATTAGAAAAATATAATACTGATAATAAATAAAAAATATTAAAATATTAAAATATTAAAAATAATAGAAAAAAATTTATGCATTATTCACCCCAATATAAAAGGAAAAAACTATTAATAGTTCATATTACTACAAATGTTTAATTCAAATGTTTTTAACTAAAGAAAGAAATCATTGGGGGACAGTCTTCTGCAAGAGCTAGAGGAGCTAGAGGAGATGGTGGAAAAACTACATCCGTAAACTACATGTCAGAGGGTGCACGTACTCCATTTTCTCATGTTGCTCCTGCCATCGACACATGTCCTTCACATGCTATTAGAGAATCTCTTCATACTGCTTCTGCAAAAACTATATAAATATTTCGAATTACCATTAATTAGTATTTATTAGTATTTATTACTATTTAATACTATTTATTAGAATTTATTATTATTTATTACTACTTTTTAGTATTTATTACTATTTTTTACTAATTGTCACTAATTATTACTAATTATTACTGTTTATTACAATTTACTACTATTTATTACTATTTATTACTACTTTATTCATGTTATTACTTGTTATTACTAATTATTTCTAATTATTATTAATTATTACTAATTATTACTAATTATTCATAAATAGTCCTAATTATTCCAAATTATTCCTAATTATTCAAAACTATTCCTATTTATTCCTATTTATTACTAATTATTAATAATTATATCTAATAATTTCTAATTATTACTAATTATTACTAATTTTTACTAATTTTTACAAATTTTTACTAATTTTTAGTAATTATTACTAATTATTACTATTTATTCCAAATTATTTCTAGTTATTCATAATTATTCCTAATTATTTATAAATATTCCGAATAACTAATAATTACTACTAATTATTCCTAATTTTAACTAATTATTACTAATTATTCATAATTATTACTAATTATTACTAATTATTATTAATTATTACTAATTATTACTAATTATACTAATTATTCCTAATTATAACTAATTATTAATAATTGTTACTAATTATTAATAATTATTAACAGTTATTTCTATTTATTTCTATTAATTACTATTTATTACAAATTGTTACGTATTATTACTAATTATTACTAATTATTACAAAATATAACTAATTATTACAATTTATTCCCATTTATTTATTTTTATTACTATTTATTACTATTTTTTTACTATTTATTACGATTTATAGTATTTATTATTAAATATTAGTAATTATTAGTATTTGTTAATATTTAATACTAATTATTACTATTTATTACCCTTTATTACAAATTATTACTAATTAATAATAATAATTATTATTTATTACTATTTATTACTATTTATTACTATCTATTACTATTTAATAGTATCTATTACTATTTATTAGTATTTAATAGTATTTATTAGTATTTAATAGTATTTATTAGTATTTTTACTAATTATTTGTATTTATTACTAATTAATAGAATATCTTAGTAATAATTAGTATTTATTAATAATTATTAATGTTTTTAGTATTTATTAATTTCTATTAGTATTTATTAGTATTTATTAGTATTTATCACTAATTATTAGTATTTAGTACACATTTATAGTATTTATTACAAATTTTTATTAATTAATACTATTTATTACTAATTGTAAATATTTATTACTATTTTTTCCATTTATTACAATTTAATTCTAATCATTACTAATTAGTATTAATTACTTTTAATTACTATAAAATAAAGGTACTAATTACTAATTACTGCTAATTATTTATATACATTACTAATTATTGTTAATAATTATTAATTATAACTAATTACTAAGAATTGGTACTAATAATTTAATTTTATTATTACAAAAAATACCAATGACAAAAAAAATTAAATATAACTTAATTACAACTAATCAACAATAATTAAAATTAATATAAAGAAATTAAATAAATACAAAATGAATTAAAACATAAATACGTTGAAACTAGATCTCTTATAATTGTAGGCGGCTTCACAACTTCTTTGTAAAAAAGAACAACTCTTAAAAAATTTCACTCTAAAATTTGAGTTTAGAGAAGGAGAGGAAGAAGGAATTCAGGGGGAAGGATGAAATAACGGATGATGGGTATATATATGTTAGATTAGTTGTGACAAGACTATTTGCGACGGGACTCCCGCCACAAATATTATTTTTTGCAATGGGGCCCATCGCAAATACCTTCGGCGGCATTGTTTACAGTCGCCAGTTAAAAGGTTATTCGCGACGGGCCCTGTCGTAGAAAGTAACATGTCGACACACTATTTTCTATTAGACAGCACCCCATTTCAAATAGCAGGTTACAGCAATCGGGTAGTAGCGATGAGGCCCGTCGTAAATACCCTCTGAGGGTCGAACTAGTTGAGACATGGGATCCCCCGTCGCAACTACTGTTTACTGCCTCCCGTTATTTGGGGCAGGCAGTGCCTACCCATCGCAAATACCCTTTCATGTAGTTTGGTGTGCAAACCGTGCCAATCTGCATATAAGTTTTTGCGATGGGGTGCCTCTTCCAGTCGCTAATAATTTTTTATTTGTGACAGATTGATTTTTCCGTCGCAAAGAACCCATAATAAAAAATGGGGTTTCCCATAGTGTATGATTTATGAATCACTATCTAAATTCTTATATGAGATACACCTTATGGGTAACAAAATTTTTGGTAGAAATCAATCTACTTAAGGAAGAAATATTATTTTATACTATTTGGAAATGCTATAAAACTCATTCTTTTATTATGGGTTTTTTATGGTAAGAAAAATAATTTATTTCTGATGACACACATATATGTTGATTATTGATGGGTAGAGTCATATATCAACCGCCAATTTTTTTCCTAATGATTTATATCTCATGATACATGGATGTTAAAAGGTGTTTTTTTTGTTCACAAAACTAAGAGTGAACATTTAGTTTTTTCACAACAGGAAGTGAGGGAATTTATTTATTCACAACAGAAAGAGTGACATTTTTTTTGAATAGAGGGCACATGTAATTTTTTGACTACATGAATCATGAACATTTTGTTAGTTCAGAATGCTATAATTTCCAGAAGCTTATATTTGTGTAATCTTTAATTGTTTTGATATATAAAATCGAAATGTTACATTTTCATGTCGTATACAAATGATTATACTCCAAAGATCATGCATAATATCTCATGATTGTACTATAATTTTCTTATTTTATAAAATTTTTAATTTGTGATTACATGTCCTGGTATCATGACATATGGAAAACTCTGTTATTTTCATGTTATTTTTAAAAATATATTTCACCTACTTATATTTTCTCAAACACTTAGGATCTATTCCTTGATGACATGTGGATATCTTTTCCCCTAATGATAATTTTATAATATCCATTTATTGTATTTTTAATCCCCATGTTATGAACACAATTATTACTTATGATAAGTTTAGAATGGATTTTAATGGGAATCAATTTGGAGGAAATATTAACATGTATTGAAAAATAATATACTTACGTAACTAGTCCACAAAAATAGTAAAACAAATATTTTGGGTATTGTGTGATTATTATGATATATAATTTTTACCATATTGAATTTATGTAAAATAAAGATATGTTTTTATAGGATCATATATGTTGGAATGAAATTCTATTTGTATAGTTTTTTAACACTATAACTAGGAGTGCGAATTTAAGGGATTATATTTCATATTAGAGGAGGGTAATGTTATTTTTTAGTATTAGTATATTCATTTTTTTTGATATGGATAAGATATAATTTTTTGAAAGCACTAGGGATAAGTATGAAGGATAATTCAAAGTGAAAAAAATAAAATTCATATTTTTTGTTGATGAATTGAGTATATGGATTTTCTTGTAGTCAGATCCCTATAAGGATATTGGAAAGTGGATACAATTGTTGGTAATATGCATCTAGGGGTAACCATAATGAAAAAATGATGGTTGAGTATTAAATTGATCTTATCTCAAATGATGATGATTTGGCTTAATAATGAAAAATATTCAAGAAAATCCTTGTGAAATTAATTTATTAATAAAATTCTATTTATAAAACATTTTAAAGGATTTGATAAAATATTTAATGTATAGTTAGATAACCTAACAAGAGATTGAAAATGAATAACCTATATTGAAACGTAAAAATTTATATGTAAGGGTACATATGTCATTTATTACTTATCCCTTTTATATTTATATCTTTCTTTTTTTGATTAGGTTTTTTATATTTAACATTTATTAATTTTATGAATTTTTTTGAGTACGGAGAAACGATGTTAAAAATTGGTGCAATGGAAATACAATGTCTTTTCTAATGAGAAACAATATAAGACGGGAGCAAGAGTGAAAAATAATATGACGATTCTCAATTAAATCTCCCAATATATGAAAATTAACACATACAAAGATGATATCAAATGCACCATATTGTAGGAGTAACATTCCATTTAGTGTTTCTTGAAACTACATCTACCATCCTTAAAAATATTAAAATATCCATTTCATTCTCTGAAATAGATCAATGTAATGGAAAATAAATTTTCTATTTCCCATTTATCGGAATATGAGATGTTTTTTAAAACCATTATTGTTTAGATGCTGAGGTTGACCAATGGATGACTGTCATTATGAATACAATTAAAAAAGAAGAATCATACAAAATAGAATGTGATTAATTTATGATGTTATCCCCCATAATGAATTTTACTCAAAATCATCGAATAATGTTTGAGAGAGAATTACCATAGATGAAGGAAAAGGAGGAAAATGGTACATATGAAGAAAACAACAAAATAATATTAAGGTATAAAACTTGTTTTTTTATCTCAGATAGTGATTGTAAAATCAATATTTTATATCATGTATAAAATAGAAGTATTCGAATGGATGTGGACATAAGACACTTTAGAAGCTATGATAAATTTTTTTGATGTGAAGTAAAAGTGGGGATGGAAACTGAAGACTCTAATTATTTAGGTTATTGAAAAAAGAATGTATAGGATCATGGAAGCTCTAACTATTATTTACTTTGGTGGAATGACTGTTCAACTACCTATATGACAAAACAGAAGGGAAGATACACCATGTTAATTGTCTCTAAATAATAATCATGTGTTTCAATAGTGGGAGGACAAGGCACCAAAAGAATGATTATCCTATGTGGTATAAGAGGATAGAAAATAAGAAAGAAGAAAATAAATTTACAACTAATGAACCACCCATACATGAATGCTTCATGTGAAAAAACTTTTGGGATAGTAATAGAAAAATGTGTTTTAACGTTGGTATTTTAACTTCCGTTCTTAGAGACTGATGTTAAAAGTAGGTTTTCAGTGTTTGTTATTCAAAAAAATATATTCAAAATGATATATATGTTGTAGAAAATTTATGAAGCTTCTATTTTACAGGTCCTTGAGAAAAAATGGACTTACATATGAAATGTTATTAATGTTGGAACTTGAACATTATAAGACATGATTTTTAAAATTGTTTTTTCCAAAAACCGATGTTAAATGTACAATTTTTGCATCGCTTTTTCAAATAACGGACATAAAATTAAAAAACAGGTTTTAGATGATTTCTCATTCTTTTATTTGATAGGTTGTGGAGAAAAAACAGACTTACAGATTAAAAGTTATTGATGTTGGAAGTTGAACATTATAAGACGATTTTTCACGTCGGTTTTTTCAAATTCCAATGTTAGAAGTACTTTTATGGACTCGGTAATTTAAATAACCGATGTTAGAAATAGATTAAAAGTTTTTGATACTTTCTTGAGCTTCGATTTGACATGTCCTCTAGCAAAAACAGACTTACAGATCAAAAGATATGGATATCAGAAGTTGAACATTATGATTTTCAACGTCAGTTTATTCCAATAATTAATGTAACAAAGTACCTTTTTGGTGTCTCTTTTACAAGTAAATGACATTAAAAATACAAACAAAAAATTAGATAATTACTAGGCTTTTATTTGATAGGTTGTGGAGAAAAAATAGATTTACGGATCAAAATTTATGGACATCGGAAGTTGAACATTGTAAGACATGATTTTTATCTTCATTTTATTCCAATAACCGATGTTAAAAGTCCTTTTTGGAATTAGTTAATCATATAACTATCATTAAAAATGAAAAAAATTTGTAGATAATTTTTCATGCTTCGCTTTGATAGGCCCAAAGGCAAAAACTGACTTATGGATCAAAAGTTATGGATGTCTGAAGTTGAAAATTAGAAAACATGATTTTTAGCATCTTTTTTTTCTATCACCAACGTTACATGTTCCTTTTGGCGTCATTTTTCCTAAAAATGATGTTAAAATTTACTTTTTGGCATTGGTTTTTAGTAACTTATGTTATAACCCCAACACGAGATATTATTAACATCAGATATAAATTTGACAAACGTTAAATGTAATGTTCAAAATATGCGGGTTAGATAATTAATTTTTTTTTCACAATACACATTTTTATATTCAAAATCCCGCCTAAATATTAATGTTTCAGCACCAATAATATTTTCATTTACAATATATAGAGCCTCATTCTCTTTCATTAATCATTCTCTACATCTTCGATTCAATAAATATTTCAACAATTCATCGATTGGTGATTCATACATGGTATTTCTTTTCATCATTTAATTTCATTATTATATTTTTTTTAACTCAAAATATGTTGATAAATTTATTATAATGATGAAATATTATTCTAATCAAGACAAAAATATGAAACTACCACATGAGATTCATTATTTGAGGGAAAAAACATTATCACTCCCCATTTTTATTACCTAATGAGTTCTTCCTAGAAATGAAGTGAAATAAAGAAATGCATGCTATCAATTTGAATGAAACCAATAAAAGAATTAAAATTAGTTTGATTCTTTATGATTTTTATTTTTGGTGGTCATTTGGCATATAGTTTTCAATTCTTATTTTTCATGTTTTCATTGAATCAATTTTTATCTATCTAAACAAAAAGATCTACAACATACGACGACTATAACTTTTGATCCATAAGTCCACATTATCTCCATTAGTAGTAAAAACAAAGCCTCAGAAATAATATATATTCAAAAATTATGATTTTTAATGTTTTAATTTCTTTTTTTTACAAACAACCACCTGGAAAATATTTTTTGAAACATACTTTTTAATGATAGTTTTTATCCAAAACTGACAACAAAACCAATGTTGAAGTCAAATTTGGATGTCAGTTTTCTGAAAAACCAATGAAGAAGATTGTTATCCAGACTTTTGGCATCGGTTTTTATGATAACCAACGCCAAATATTGTCCGAGCTTGACTTTTCACATCGGTTTATAAAAAACTGACGTCAAATACCAATGGGGGCTGCTTTTTGACGTTGGTTTATAAACACTGACGTTGAATAGAATAAAACCCAAACCACATAAATTAACGAGACACAAAAGAGAATATGAAACATCTAACACAAAAGTGAGTTTTGGTAATTAGGTTAAAATATTCTCCAATCTATAGTTATGAATGTCTCAATGTACGGTTTTCTAAGTATCCCAATATATCTGGGTAGTTTTCTAATAAAATTAAATCACGAAACAGATGATTTTATTATTAAAGAAAACTTCTAGTTATAATATTTATTTATCCCATGTCTAGGTTTATGTAAATATAAATTATATTATCCCTCATTTGAAATATTTTGATGGGGTATTAAAAATTTATTCTCTATCTACACATAGATTCCATATTAAAAAATATTTAAATTTCATTTCATCTATAAAATAGACATACGGTCAGTTATATTTTTTAGAGATAATGAAAAATCGATAATAATTTTAATTAAATTATAAAGGTATTAACACCAAAAAATATAGGGTATTTAGATTAAATGATTTGAGAAAATATCAATATTGAAATGCTCTTATTGTAAAAGAATAAATGAGTTCATTTATTTTTTCGATGTTATCATGTTTGATACTACATTAAAAATACAATATTGAGTGATGTGTATGTTATAGGAATGAATTAAAATAATTATTAATATTTTGTGATTAAAAATTATGTGGACACAATCTATATATTGGTGGTAGAATTTAACACCCCTTGATTTTAATATATAAATTTTCTCTAAATAAACACTATGCTGATTTCTTATTCCACATGAAACAATGAACCAAAATGAGTTAATGCATGTTTGATGTATATTATAATGAAAATAAAATAAATAATGACACATTTAATAAGAGTTATTAATCATATAAAAATGCTTACAATTAGAGGATAAATAATTTATATAATTTAATCTTTAATATTTATGTTTATCAAAATAACTAATTTTTAGATTTTTTTTACATTATGTAATAATATATTATATCATCATGTTTTAAATGAATATTTTTATAATATATAATATTTGAATACTTGAGATAATATATTAATATTCTTTATATGTGGAATTTGTATGAAATAGTACTAAGAGCACATAAAGCTTAAAATAGAAACATTTTAACCAAAGATGTTTTTGCTATATATTTTTGTAACATTTAATATATAAATTTTATAATTTTATAATATTAATTTGACCAAATGAAATTCATTTTTTTCTTTTACAATTTCCAAATTATATTAGGGTAATTTCTTTGTATTTATTTTAAATGAATTTATTTTTTTCATGGATTGTTAAAAATACAATTTCTACCAACACTAAACTATTCATAACTTTATTGTGGAGTAGTTATTACTTAAAAACTTATAATCATTTTTGGAGTAAAAATATATTTTTGAAGTAAAATTATTAATTTTAAAATATTGTGTCGAATTTATAGAACACATTTTCGATGCTTCATAAACTTAAGTAATATCTTTTTCAAGAAAAATATTTGTATTTGTTTATATTAAAAATTAGTTTTCCTCAGTTTTACAAATTAAATCTAAAAAATGTTTTTAATATTTTTATCAACATTTTCACATTATTTGATAATTTTAATTATCATTTTAGGTATACAATTTATATTACTAATAATAATGTTAATGACTATGATATTAGTGAAACTATTATTTTCAGAGAGTATTTTTATAAATATTGTGTACTTTTTATCTAATAAATTAAATTTATCAATTTTATAAGATTAAGTTTATATTATTTTTACACATGAATATAAATACATTGTGACCCATATAATTATTAATTAATTTTATATAATATTAAGTACCCTTAAAGGTTAACAAAACATTTTTCTATAAATCTGATTGTCTACATATTAAATTTTTTAATTAAGCATAAATAGTATATTATTAAAAAATTTATTTAGGTTATATAGACCACAAATTTTAGATCATTAAATAAATATTTAGTAACAACGGATACCTTGTATATACATAATATTGAAATTTCTTGGGTAAAAAGATGTTACAAAGGGATAAATCAAAATTGTAAAATGTGATGATCTTATGATAAAAGAATGAGTTTTTTAATATTTATTGAAAATGAATGGTACATGATTACTAACTCATCACTCCCAATAATTTAATATTTCATACAATGCGAGCTATTGACCTTTGAATAGTGTTATTCCATCCTTGAAAATGTAATGGGTATTCAAAAAATCCCAAATGTATTTAGTTAAAAAAATGGATCACATCCATCACATAGGCAGTGTATTTGAGTTTCATATTTATTAGAGGATGATATAGTAAAGTAAAAACCCTTTATATTAAACCTTCTTAGTTCTAGAATATATCCCTTGACCTATTGGAGGAATTCATGGGATTTCACAATCTTGTTATCTCCACCTCAAGCAGTATATTGTTCGTTCATGTATTGTGAGAGTCCAAATATATAGGTTAATCCATAGGAATGGAATTTAGAGGTTCTAGTATTATTATTAATATGTTTTTGATTTAGGAGTAGAGGTGTTGAGGATCGATGTTCTTAGTTTTATGAAAAAGGAACACGATGTTGGTGTACTGGTACACTTATTCATTCAAATAGACTCTGATAATATATTTATTGACCTGGAACTCTGAGGTACTAGTTGAAGGGTATAATATATATGTGAAATGCATCATTTAGTGGTTAGATTGAAATTTAATGTCCTTTCGTTGATAACTCACAATATTATTTTCTAATTATCCTTGGAATATCCAATTGAATAAATTATTCCACCCATATAAATCTAATAAAAATTTAGAGGTTGTGTCATAATGAACCCATTATAGTGTTTAAACAACTCACCATGGATCCAAAGTCGTACAAATAATCAATTCAAAGGCTTTGTTAAGATTTTGATTTTCTATTTCAGTGTATTGACGGTTCAATACTCATTTTGTATAGATAGTGTTTGAATTTCACATATTATACATCAAGGATACCCATATACTGATTACACAACTTCAGTTTTAGGGATATAAGCCTTCTACGATTAATGCACCCCAAATACTCTTATAATTGAGGTTTGGTTGTACTCTATCACAACCTTTCCCTTTGGGCTCCTGCCATTACTACCCCTTGCCCGCCTTCCATAGGCCAGGGGCTGGCGACTAGGATTAGAAAGGTATATCCCTATAATGGGAAGGCCTTGTCGTTAAACCTATACAAACACATAATCCAAGGACACAACAAAAATTAATCACTAAGTAAACTACTATAGTAAAAACTGTACTGAATGTAAAGGGGCCGGAATAAAATCCCAACTGGAATGTAAAAGTACAACTGAAAGAGAAAAATAACTCTTAGATCGTCCACTAAGGATCCTACCTGAAGTGTAGGTACAACTCACGATCAGTAGTCCCTACGTCACTTCACTCCAAATGGTCCACCTCTGAGCGCCGTCTAGTCCTGGATCTATTAGCCTCGATCAATGTTGTTTGTTGTTTACACAAGACACAACAAGGTGCGGGCGAATCCTATGCATGGGTGAGTATAACAATACCATGTATGGACTTTGAGACCCCCGAAGGTCTCCCAGAGTTCCACAAAGGAAATACCACATAGAAAGACCACAAAATCAATGAATGACGTGATAGACATCAACTCTACTTAGGAATATTCCCAATAATATACCTAGGTTGTCAAGCTATACTCATCACATACATGAGGGAAGCATACCACAAAGGTAACATCACGAAGGTAGAAGTAACAAACAGGTACCACCACAATGCTTGATGTACCACACAGATAACACAACAAAGATAACACCACGAAGGTAGAAGTAACACAAAGGTAACACCACAAAGACAACATCACAAAGGTAGAAGTACCACACAGGTGACACCATGAAGATAAAAGTAACACATAGGTAAAACCATGATGATAACATCTTGATGGTAAAAGACAAAACTCACAATCAGGTATATAACTTAAGCACAAAAGTACAGATGATTAGACATATCGTTGGGTCATCTTACTCTGTCGAGGGGCCCTGCTACTGAACCACAAAGGATCGATATGCACTAACCCATGCAATATCTTTGAGCACAAGCCCACATAGGATCAGAACCACACTTGATCGATATGAGCTGACCCACAATGGATCGGGGAGCACTGACCCACACATGATTGATAGATGCTGACCCACAAAAGATTGTTGTTCTTTCTTCATGTTACAACCAGCCACATGATTCCCACTCTAAGCACCCTTGATTTCAGAAGGATCTTCTCCTCAATATATCAATCATACCTCAACCATCATGAATTTCCACAATGAAGTATCCCAATATACCATCATGTCATAAGGGTTCCAACACAATAGATAACGCGTCAATCATACACCCAGTCTGTAAGCTATAGACATTTTAGTGTCGTGGGACCAGTTAGATTCAAGTACAATCCAACCAAGGAAAACAAAATGTTTATCTAAACGTTAGGTGGAGTATCTAAGAAGGATCACCTCGTCTCAAAGATTTCTGCACCGTAGACGGTTTGTTATTTTGACACAATATGAGGGAGATATGTGGAATACCAGACCCCGTAATAATAATATCACTATATTCGGTGCATGGTGAACCTGAGCCAGGAACCGGAATTTAATATTCATAATTAGACCTAAATCGACTATCACAATGATAGGATCATGTTTCCACTGACGGTAATAAAATCAGACGTCGCACGGAGGAGTTATGGGGGGTCGAAGATTTAATAATAATAATAATAATATATTATTATTTGGTTGTTTTAGGTACCTAGTCTAAAACCTTGAAAAAAAATCAAATATTAGACACGAAATTCCTTTCTCGCTGTCAGGGTCACACTGCCACTGATAGTTTGTGAAAATGAAAATGCACAAATATGTTATGATCGAAACACGATTTTCCCAACAAATTAAATAATAAAATTATTATATTTGAATTATATTTATTTTACCATTTTCCCTTCAATCCCAAAACCCATGTTCAATCTATAAATGCTCTCATTCGCAGTGCACAACCCTCAATTCACTCCTTCTTTATAATTTATTTCTATTTTTATTTTTTTTATTTCAACTTTTTCTTTCTCCAATTAACTCATTATCCCCCAAATTATCACGCTCCAACCTAAAATACCAGAAAAAACCCACATTAGTTCTTAAACTCAAGCCCATGAATTCTCCTCTCGATTCTCTAGATCCTGCATCACCTTCAGCCTCACAGGGCTGCTTTGCACGACCCACAACAGCTGTCTACTTATCCATCATGCCACATGGGAGCTGCACCCCCCTTCAGCCTTCTGCTATCCTGGCCTCTTGCTGAAGCCTCCACAGGCCATCTCAGGTTTCCTCTTATCCGAACCACCTCCCTGGATGCCTTCTGCATCCATGCTGGACCACCATCGTGACTTCGCCAGAATCGCACTGCCTCATCACCCCTTCTATGGGCCACCACAACTTCATTCTAATCCCAAAAATTGTGAAGAATATAGATTTGTGATACTCGAGTCGAGATCTTTACGTCCATATGTCACACTTAATGAAACAATGAATTATTTTCATGGTTAATTATTTTGTGATAAAGAATTCATGAAGAACACATGAAGAAAAAAATATAAAATATCACTGTCTAAGTGAGGATCAATGGACGTGTTAGTTTTGCTATCGTTTTTGAGAATTAAGAACACATGTAATTGAAAAATAAATATTTATCATACACCCAGATTTTCATCTTCAAGATAAGCATGAACAAATTGGTCCAACCAATTGGTTTTTGATTCGCGAATTAAGTCATTTAATTTGTGTTCGTCTTGAAAAATTCATCGGGGTAAATAATCGACAAAGATAAATACCTGAATTGTAAATCTATTGGAGAACATTCACGATTGAAAGTGGGTCGATGTTCATTGTTCCCCCAACAAGCTTCCTACGACGCTGATACAATGATGATCTTTAGTTCTCAATTTTGAGATCCGTTCTTCATCACGAGCCTCAAGATCTTTCCATTCCTTTTTCCAATGGAAACAAACACCCAACCACAAGGAAGAGTTTATATAACTCCTAATTTAATAGGTAATTCATTTATTTAGAATTATTGAACCCTATTAATAAAATATATTGGTGGTTACACATTTTTGTAACTCGACATTTAATGCCCATTATTTAAATGCCACATCACTCTCTTGTGGTCTCCACCACCATACATTAAAAGGTTAGGTGAGAAGATATTTAAAAATATATATATTTATTTTATTTAATCCTCCATGAAAAAAAACCAACATCTTTTCTTGACCCACTGTAGTCAAGGTTAATCCTTCCTTAAGCAAATCCTGATGCTGTGAGTTCAATAGTGCCTTCGGATTTTCAATCTAAGAACCAGTTCAAAAGTTAGAAAATGTCGCTCGTGCATTTACTGAAAGTACCATAAAAATGTCTTATAAATTAATAAAGTTCACCCTCAACCCGCAACGGTCGAGGTTAGGATATTTGTAAGGAGAAAATTCCCTCACGATCTCAACCATACTCTCATATTTTTAATCCGAGTTACCCTTTAAAAATTATGGATTTTTAAAATAAAATAACCATCACTTAATTATTTTATTATGGCCAAAATATTACATACAATGGTGGCCCATGCCAGCCAATGTTATTATCAGCCTAAAGAAAACATTCCCTCATTATTTCAGTGGTTGTCTCAAAATTTCCATTCGAGTTATCGTTCATGAGTTATAGGCATTTGTAAAATAAAATAATTTTATTTTATTATTCTATTTACAGTTATTCCATTTTTGGGTTTTCTCATAGGAGGCATGGACTGACTAAAAATAAGTCATTCCTAGGGTAAAACCACCATAATTAATGCAACTATGCCCTTAGATTTCTGATTTAGTCAACAGTTTTGTATTTATTCATCTTTTTCAATAAAATAGATTACGCGCGCTAAATAGAGCGTAACAAAAGTTAGACGGGTCATTCTGGGCACTACGGTGCTTGGAATCATGGGCCATCAGATTTTGTGGTCTTGAAAAAATTCTATATAATTAATAAGAATTACATGGAAAATTTGGGTATTTAAATTCTCCCCACCTTAGGGACTTGCATCCCCGAAAGTCATAACATAGACTAGTAGAACAAATGGGGGTACTGAGCATAAATCTGATCCTCCCGCTGCCATGTGCTTTCCTTGAGGATCCCATACTGCCAAAGAATGCAAAAAAGAGGTATCAACTACTGATAAAAGACCTACTCATGTTGATCCTCAATCTCTACTGGAACTTCCTTAAACATAGACCCATCATTTAATTTTAGCTCTCCATGGTCGATGATGTGAGACATGTCATGCGCATATCTACTCAGTTGGGTTACATGGAAGACGTCTTCCACCCTCTCCAAATATGGTGGAACTTCCATGTGGTATTCCAGATCTCAAATCCTTTGAAGTATCAGAAATGGTCTAATAAACCTCGATGATAACATGTGACCTCTGCCAAATCTCCATAAACCTCATCGAGGTGAGACCCGTAGGAATACATGGTCTCCCTCCTCGAACTACAAAGGTCTCCACCTCCTGTCTGCATGAGACTTCTGCCAGCTCAATTCCGTATTAACTTGCTGACAAGTGAGGAATCGTGATACAAACTCTACCATTGATTCCTTCATCCATGGACACTAGTACTGACGTCAGAGGATCTGGTACATCTTCTCCACTACAGGATGTACCGTTAATGGGGATATATGGATCTCCCTCAACACCTCCTCCTAAAGTATCCCTGGCACCTTGGTGCATCCTCTAAAGTGAATGAAATGCTCCCCACCTTCAGAAAATTCCTTAGGAGACCGTCCTGAGGATATATGAGCACATTGGACCTCGTATTCAACGTCCAATGATGTGCCTCCCGAATTTTCTGAGGAATTTTGGGAGTGACCATCATTGAGTGGTGGTATGCTTCTCCCACATTATATTTGATGGATATCCAAAGTGCGACTTGTTGCTATGACGCCTCACTCAATAGTTGTAGACCAGACCTCCTTCTGAGTGCGTATGCCACCACCTTCCCCTTCCCAAGATTATTGACTATCTCAAAGTCATAGTCCCAGAGGAACACTAGCCATTGTCACAATCTTGGCTCCAGAATGCTCTACTGAAACATCTCTATCCACATGAATGCATCCCCCCTTATTTTTCAATGCTAACAATGGTGCTGCTTCCCTGGAGATGTCAGGTAAAAATATCTGGTAGTACCCACCCAAAGAAGAAGTCACCCTCCCTTCAGGGAGGCAGTCCTAGAAACATATTTTAAAAATATTTCCCCACACTCTACATCTACTATTGGGATATCGAAAGGAAAAACTCATGCTACCATGTGAGTAAGGCTGGCCGACTCAAGGGTGATCGGCTACACCATACTATACATGATTTTTCCTATGAATCATGGGATTCCTTTTTCTACAACCAAGGAAAAACCCATTCCAACATTGTAGAAAAACCACTACCTTTTTCCAAATACATTCAATCTGAGTCTGAACTGTGAATGTCCAGTTCATACTCAAACTAACATCGTAAGGCATCGACGCTTCCACCAAGAGGTCCAACTGAAACTCTCATCTCAAGGGTCAAATCACACCATCGGCGTAAGACTGATTGTCGAGACTCCTCCTAATGGTATCTCCAGACGTAAGGGTCAAGTCAATGGATTAACAATGAACCCAAGGTGTTAAACATGATTCATGGAAATAAGGAAGGTTTATTTCCTATATCTATTAATACAGCAACGAGTAGTAGACATTGATCATACGTATAATCATTCCTGGAGCTCTTGGGTCACACTCATTGACAGCATGCAGCTACTCCATTCCCATGTCTTCCAGATCCCTAGGCCTGGTGGGGACCACATTGGGGTGGTGGTTGTAACATGTCGAAATGTATCCCACCTCACACTGCTCTTCTAGCTCCACTTCTACATCTTCTACCCTATAGATTCATATGTCTCTATCACTTCCTCTTCCTGAAAAAATTTACAGGCCAAAGTCTATGAGACAAGAATTAGTTTTCTGTTCTCCCCACTACTTACATTAACTGGATGTATCCGATCAGCTAAAAAACATTCAACCACAATGGTTCTCTGTAGCACCTTAACATATGTTGGAATGCATAGTAGAATAGTGATGGCTCAGATGTCCCTAAAACCACCTCGCTCGAATGTCCAAGACCTAAAGAAATGACTGTGTTGTATTCATCAAGTACCTAGGGTAGTCGGTACACCTTGATGAATTATCATCTACCGACATATCGTCTTACCGAAGTTGTAGATGCTCAAAGGAACTCTCACCCCTTAGCTATTTATAGAAAGATACCCTCTTCTTTGAGGAACATTCAAATGATTGTCTACAAAAAGTCATCTTTTTGAAAGATCAGGGTAAACTAAACCCTATCATCATCCTGCTGAGCCACGAAGAGGGATCTCTACCTAGACCACCATCTGATCGAATGGTCCCCTGGCTAGATGGAAACTCATCCACCTCCCCAAGACAGTCCTTAGCCGCATGTGAGTGGAGCTCACCTCAAAACCTGAGGGGTATCTGATACCGAAACAACTATAAGGAACTAATCCTACATGTGTCCTCTACCAGTACCGACAGTTGTAACTGCTGACCAACAAGAAGTGATATATCCGGTCCACCACCCAAAGGTACCATGTCATGAAACACTCCATGTACCAATGCCTCATCACCATGCATACCATCCTCATGGTCACACACTGATAAAGACTAGTATATAGGATCACCATTTGATTCAATAGTGTCCCAACTAGGCAAAAAACTCTATCCACAACCTCCATCCAGTTCTCAGCTGCCTGGGGATCTTTCTGTCCTTGAAACATTGGAGGCCTCTCCCACTGGAACCCGTTAAAAATGATCAGTCAGCTTGTACTGTCCATTAATATCATATGTTGTTGATCCACATAAGATCGCTAGAATGCTGATCCAAATAGGATCGCTCGGTGGGCTGTCATCGTGTACTCTGTCGAGAATCCTAGCTGGGAGTCTACACAGCGGCATCCTAATAAGGAACACGTGAACCACAGTCATTATGTTATAACTGTTGAGATGACTCCAAAGAAACCGAGGAAAAATTTCCAAATCACACACAATCAATGTTTTTGTGCACCGAGTCGGAAATCAGAATTCAGGGTCTTGGTGTATGGATACATCGGCAACCACACCAGCACTAGTCTCCTAAAACTGAAAACCATACTCAAAACACATAACACTATTGCTCAATTAATAAGATTAGATTCATAGTTTTTCATTAGAACCGAGTCCTCTGATACCACTTTGTCATGACCCGTCCCCTAGGGCACATGCCATGATGACCCCAAGCCTGCCTTACATAGGCCAGGGGCAGGCAACTTGCACAAGATATGTGTATCCCTATAACGGAAATGCATTGCCTATAAACATTTACAATCACATGATCCAAGAACCTAACAAGAAGAAACCATGAAGTAAAATTCTATATTAAAAAGTGTACTTGAAGTATAGGGTCCGAAATACAAGCACCAATGGAAAGTAAAAGTACAACTGAATGAGAAAAACAACCCTTGGATCGTCCACCGAGGATCCTACCAGAAGGGTAGGTACAACTCATGATCTGTTTTCCCTATGTCACATCAAGTAAAATGGTCCACCTCTGTGCACCATCCAGTTCTGGTTCCCTCAGCCTTGATCCCCATTGTCCGTCATCTGCCAGAGACACAACAATGTGTGGGAGAATCCCATGAAAGGGTTAGTATAACAATACTTAATAGGGACCCCGAGAAACCTGAAGGTCTCCCTTCGTTCCAGAAAAGAAATGACATAATGAAAAACCACAAACTCAGAGCACGAAGTGATATACATTAACCCTTCTTAGGTATTTTCCCATAGATACACACAGGTTATCATGGTATACTCATCTCATACATGAGGTATGAATACCACAAAGGTGACACCACAATGGTATATGTACCAAAAAGGTTACACCACAAAGCTAGAAGTACCACATAGATAAAACCACGAAGGTATAAGTACCACATATGTAACACCAGGAAGGCAACACCATGAAGGTATAAGTACCACATAGATAAAAAAACGAATATAGAATTACCACATAGGTAACACCATGAAGATAAGACCACCAAGGTAAAAGAATCATCTAACAATTATGTATATAACTTAAGTACAAAAGTGCAGATGACTAGACATATCAATGGATCATCTTACTCTACTGAGAGGCTATGCTGCTGACCCACACATGATCGATATGCGCTGACCCAAACAGGATCGCTGAGCACTGTCCCACATAGGATCTGACCCACATTGGATCAATATGCACTGACCCAGATAGGATCACCAAGAACTGACCCAGAAAGGATCGATAGATGCTAATCCACATAGGATTGATTTTTTCTTCACGTTACAGCCATCCACGAGATTCCTTAACTAAGAACACTTGATTCTGAGTGGATCCACTCCTTAATCTATCAGTCATATATAATCTTCGACTACGTTCAAAAAATAATTATCCCAATGGACCATCATGTCATAAGGGTTCCAACGCAACAGACGGTGTGTCAATCAAACACCCAGTCTGTAAGCTATAGGAATTTTAGTAGTGGGGGCCTGGTTGGATTCGAGTAAGATCCAGCTAACTTTCTCTGACATTCACATGGAGTATCTCAAAAGGGACGCCTCATATCATAAATTTCATCATTGAAAATGGTTCATTATTTCAACACTATATGAGGGAGATATGTTGAATACAAGATACCGCAATAATAATATCATTATTATTGGGTGTTTCGTGAACCCGAGCCATGAACCAGAATTTAATATTCAACATTAGAGTAATATCGTCTATCTAAAAGATAAGTTCACGTCACCACTGAGTGTAAGTTAATCAGACTTTGCACACAAGAGTTATGGCGGGTCGAGGATTCAATAATAATAATATTTTATTATTATTTGAGTGTATAGGAAACCCTGTCCCAAAACCCTAAAAAAGATACAATATTGGACTTAGAATGTTCGTCTCAGAGTCAAGGCCGCACTATCGCAAACGGTTTGTGAAAACAATATCACACTAGAAGTTAGGATCGAAACACTGTTTCACAAAAATAATAATAACATTATTATATTATTATTATTTTAATTTAGGTGTTTCTTCCATCAATTCCAAAACCCACGTTCAATCTTTGAAATCTCTCATGTGATGTAGACAACCCTAAATTCACTACACCTTTTATCATTTATTTCCATTTTAATTTTATTTCATTTCAACTATTTCTCTCTATAATTAACTCATTTATCACCAAATTCTCACCCACCAACCGAACAGACTAGAAAAAGGCACATTAGTTCCTAAAATCTAGGTCGTGGATTCTCCCCCAGATGCACTGGCTCCCACATTACTTAATGCTTCCCGCGTCTCCTCTGTATGGACCACACTGGCTGTCCACTTAGCAATCGCGCCACTCAGAATCTATGCCCCCATTCGGCATGCCGCTGTCCCAACCTCCTTCTCGCGATGTCGCGAGCCACCATGGGCATCTTCTTATCAAAACTGACTCACTGGACATTTGCTGAAACTGCATCGGACCACCATCGTACACTAGATGGAATCACAATGCCTGATCACCCCTTCTGTGGGCCACCAAATCTTCATTATAGTCCCAAAAATTAGGATGATCGCAGATTCGTGATACTCGGGTTGACATCTCCACATCCATATGTTGCAGTCACTAAAACATTGAATTCTCAGCTCTCTTAATTATTTGGTGACAAAGAACCTGCAAAGAATGCATGAAGAATGAAATAGAAAAGATCATGGTCTATGTGTGGATCGATGGTCATGTTCGTTTGGACATCATTTTTGAGAATCAACAAGGGGAATTGACAAATAGATATATTTCATAATTCCTTATTTTCAATTTCAAGATTAAAAAAGAAATTGATTCAACCAATCAGTTTTTGATCCAAAAATTAATTCATTTAATTGGTGTTTGTCATGAAACATTAAACCAAGGTAAAGAGTCCACAATGATAAATCCCTACCTGGTAAATTTGTTGGAGTACATTCGTGATTGAAGTTGGGTCAGTGTTCGTCGTTCCCGCAACAATCTTCCAACGACGCCACTCGAACGACGATCTTCGGTTCTCAATTGTGAGATCTGTTCTTTGTGAAGAGCCACAAGTTGATGTTTCTACTTTTGAAAATGAGAAAAAAACACCCAACCCCATGAAAGAGTTAATATAACTATTAATTTAATAGGTGATTCATTTATTTATAATTTATGAATCTTGTTAATTAAAGGGACCTATGGTCACACATTTTGAGTAACTAGGCATTTGATGCCCATCATTTAAAAGCCTGACAACCCACTTGTGGTCCTCACTACCAAACATTAAAAGGAGAAGTGGGAGGATATTTAAAATAAAATATATTTATTTCATTTAATCATCCCCCAAAAATGCAAAAACCAACTTCTTATCTCGACCCACTACAGTCAAGGTTAAACCTTCCTTAAGCGAATCCCGAAACTATGAGTTCAACAGTGCCTTGGTGTTTTTAATCCAAGAACCAATTCAAAAGATAGAAATCGTCTCTCACTCTGAAGGAGAACACAGCCTCACGAGCATAATGGAACTCTTGGATTTTCAATTCAACTTTCCGTTTAGAAGTCATGGATTTTACAATAAAATTATTGTCACTTAATTATTCTAGTTATGGCCAAAAACTAACTTTCACTGGTGGCCCGTGCTGGCCAGTGTTAGTATCATCCTAAGGAAATAATACCATCACGTGTACAATGTTGGTCTCAAATATTCAATCAGAGTTACCTTTCGTGAGTTATAAGAATTTGAAAAATAAAATAATTTTATTTAATTATTTTATTTACAGTTATTCCATTTTCGGGTTTTCTCACAAGAGGCATGCGCCGAAAAAACCTAAGTCACGCCTAGGGGAAAACAACCTTCTTGAACGCAATAATTCCCTAATGTTCTTGATCTGGGAAACTGTTTATGTGTTATTCTACTTGTTCAAGAAAAATACTTATATGCACTAAATAAAGATTTAAAAAACATTGACGGTTCTTTTCGGGCACTCCATGCCTCGGAATCACGCACCGTCATATTTCATGATCTCAAAGTAATTCCATTCAACTAAACAAAATTACATGAAAAATCTGGGTCTTTACATAGTCAGTGGGCCATTCAATCTATTTGGTTTGGACCGAAACCAACCTACATGATGATTGTCGAATCCTGTTTTTCTAGTTAATTTATCTTGTAATTTGTAGATATATTTTTTTCTCAAACTTTTTATGTGTCTTCTAAATCATGGTTACATTTTGATCCTATTTTTTGGGATGCGACTAATCAAAATTTGTTGAGTATAGGTTGAGTTCATGAGATGTGGAAACCTTAATAATAAAATATGAACATGTCTGGGTATATGTAATTGATCTATAGACAACATGAGGAAATCCATTAGAATGATTCATAAATTTTTGATATACTATTAGTTGTTTTATTATATCATTTTGATAGAGGATTTGGGATGTAGTTTCATTCATATTCATCTCCCCCTACTCATTGTTTTTCTAGTAAGCATTTAATGTGAAAAATTTGTAGTAGAGATGCATATTTATTTGAGAAAGGCATAAATTTTTTTAAGGCCATCCAAATCTGTATAATGTATAAAACATAACATGATAAATAGGCTAAATATTATAGTATTTTTTTGTTGTTGTGAGATTGATGGAGTCTCAAGAGATGTTTTCCATTGAGGATCCAGTGATTCATTAACAATATGTCGTGGATGAATCTTCGATCAAGTCCAACCACCACCACATTCAAATGCTTTGTGTTACGAACTAGGTTACATGGGGTGTAACTGTAGAATGATTCACAAAAACAATATATAATTAGGCTACACCTGATATGGTATGAGTTATTGTTTTTTCCATATCTTTATAAACCATTTTAGTTATCAACACCGGTGTTGTTATGAATCGGGCATGGTCAAATTCACCCATAACCTGCTCCGACAAAAAAAGGTATCATGTATTTCTCCGCATAAACTAAAGGATTCATACTAGTATTGAGGGTCTAAATGGATATGATGTGGATAATTTTCACTCATCTCATAGAGTAATAATAGAAAAAAGAATCTAATCGCATAAAAATTATGAGCATATAAGTATGTAAAAATTAATAATAAATAAAGAAATATGTTATACAAGACTATAATAAATGAAATTCAACATACAATTTCTAGTAAAAACCATAAACTCATTTTCACATATAGGGATGAATACACATTCATTATAATATTAAAGAAAATAAATATAAAACAATATCTACTAATAATCCATGACTAACCATATACAAATTCTCCTTGTCATTCAGTCTAATCTAGCATAAGGATCAGACTCCAAATATGAATTCCTAATATGCTTTAAAAAACTTGGCATTTTCTCAATCTACCACACCCTATACCCAAATTTAAAGCATACATAGGTTCTACACAAGACTTTGGGTTCTCGTATAGTGGGAGAGAATATAATTATCATAATTCCATGAAAACATTGGTCCAAACATCTACTGCAAAAACATGTGAATGAAAGACATGATATTCCCTACTATCAAAAAATTTACATAGAAAAATATAAATATAATATATATACTTTAAAAAAATTAATAAAATAGTAAAAAAATAATCTTCAAGTTATATTATATGACATGAGGTAAATATACCACCACTCTAGCCCATTATAATAGAATTATAGATTGTGGCTTTCCGTAACACAAAATCACACACATCTGCGAGATCAAGAGCTCAAAACATCCAACGCAAGGACATGTCTTACCTCTAGATCCTTGGATCTCATCATGGTATACTAAAAAAACCAAACACATGTATCAATATCTAGTATGAAAACAATACTATCTAAAATAGAAACAAGAACCTCTAGGTATACACAATAAGAGAACCAATCATGAAATTGAAGTCTTGTAGAAATAAAAATGCTAAAATATATAGACCAGTCATCAGTGTATAGGTTCATGACTATATCCCTATAATAGAATATGAATACCAGGTAAATATACACCCCTTTGTGAGTGACTTGGAATCTCATGAGACTGATGCCCCTATTTCCAGGGTGTACTACTCAACTAGATGCTAAGGCACTCATCCAATGAATCCATTAGCTTATTAAAATATTCCAAACAACACCCATATGGAAATGGAGAGAACTAGAATCAATCATAGGTCTGACACCCAATCAAGAAATTTCCAAATATTTTCTCATCTCATCCATTATTAAACAGTAATAGTCTCAGACATCCGCTATAATGCTTATAAACCAAGATTAGTTAATACCCATTTTCATCAACCAGAACCACTGAAAATAGATGTGAATTTCTCATTGGTCAAAAAATCATAAGGCACCCACCAAAGTCTCTAAGACCATAGCTCAAGAAAGACACCCAACATGGGGATCCTATAAAAAAACAAACTCATGCCTCACCCCCGAAGAAACCTCATACAACCTCCCAATAAATATCTCAATGATCACCATGCCAGGACTGGTGAACTCAACCAATATCCTTTCAATTATTTAATTCCAAAAATAGGTTCCTTATCTATATACTAAATCCCTCCAATGGATCCCAGACAAGACGTGCATCTCATGATGTCATCTGATCCTAAAGAATCCTATTGTTCTAGACTTCAAGAGACTGATATTAAACCTCAGGAAAGATAATAACAAAGATCATCCAATAATATAGTCAATCCCACCATCCAAAATCTGTACAATAACATTTAAAAAGAACTATCATGGATTACTCAGAAAATGTGATCAACAAGAACAAAATCCCTACATGATCTTTATGACTCAAAACTAACCCCCAATGATGATTCTTGAATTATAACAAAAAACTAATCCTCCCCTAAATCATATGAATCGAAAAAACAATCTAGATTACTTCTAAAGGCCAAAATTATACCTATATTTTGATATATGTAGAAAAATTCTAATAATTGACTACACCTTTTTTCAATTCGATCATTGTGGTATAAAAAACCCAAATTACATACTAGAAAATGTACATAATATTTTATTCTTTGTACACAACATGAAATATAAATTGAAATACATGTAATTATACTTGACTAGTGAAAACCTAGGGTCAATACATATACTACTATAAGCGACGGAACATAGGAGGGTTGTCTTTTAACAACTACATGACCAAGGCTCCCTTAAATGGGGTGTCTTACCATGGACGCAACCACATGAATGTGTTCTAAAACATATTGTGTACCTTGAGTACAAAGAGTTTATTAAAAAACATAAATTTTCTTGAAATAAGAGAATACATAATGTTTTTTCATGAAATGAATAGTTTAGTGATTGAAATTTCTAAACAGGAAATGCTTGAGATCATCTCAAAACCATTGATTTCTACCAAAACTCACCATATTAACTCTCTATGGGTACCCAATAACCCAAAAACTAGATTAAAACATAATAAAATAAAAAATTCGTATTTTTTATGTGAAAATTAATAAGGTGACATATTTGGGTACACACTAACATGACATTGATTTGATTCATGATCTACAACTACCACACAGTGATCTAGGTTTATCCTAATCATTGAGACAACACCTCCCCCTCAATCAATGTCTCTTAAACCTTTTCACTCTCACCTAAACGATGAATGGATATACCAATGGGGTGTATGTGATAAGATAAATTGATGTAATATAAAAGAAAAAGTGAAGAAAATAAAAAGATAATAGAATGAAAAGGGGATAATATTCGGAACCCAACACAAGGTTATTCCTTCCCTATAAAAACCCCAACTTCAGACTCATGAAAGAATTCAAAATCATAATTTGAAACTCTAAATAGAGGATATCACAATTAAAAAATGGACTAATCAATAATATATAATTAAATTAATATTAAATAGTTAAATAATTGATCATCTCATAATTCCACTAAACTTATTTCATATGGTAAACACTATATTATGGGATAAAAATAGTGGTTAAAAAAATCATCAGTGCCCAAATGATTAAATAAATTACAACTATACCACTAAAACACCAACTTAAAGGAAAAAATTAAAATTTTCTATTATTTTCTCAAACAATCATAAAATATTCATAGAAAAATCTCTACCATAAATGATTCTCACACCTGATAAGAAATAGTGGTCAACTAGATACTAAAATTTAACATGAACACTTGTTCTTTGAATAGAAACATGTCTATCCACCGACCGGTCTCATAGCTCATAAAAATATTCTAAAATAATATTCATTCATCCTCAACTAATCTTACCCACACCAATATAGGAGTACCCTTATCATCGGTCCTCAACAAAATAAGAACTACATGTTCCATGCTTCGTACTGTACTAAACACAACAGATGGGTATAAAAAACCCACTCCCACCAGATCATCTACATGGTACATTAACCACCACTCATTCCTAGAAAAATATAAATGATATCTCCAACTCTCCATGTAATAATTAAAATGATATACAAAACCTCAAACATCCTATGGTTTACTCCACAACTAAAGGTTTTTCTCATGTAAAAAAGATTTATCCCAAAAAGACATAGAAACTACCACTATTCTCTTCCATAAAGAGTGATTATTTATAACCTCTCACATGATATCTTGCTAATATGATACATGACTTAATTATCCTAGGAGTAAATGCCTATAAATACTGACCATGATCCAAAAGTAGGTTATTTTTACAAATTTAAGCACCATCAACAGACCACTTTGAAAACATGTTATATCCCTATTCCAAGGTTTACCACATGACCAACCTTTATTAAAGTGCCAATCCAAAACCAAGAGAGTCTAACCGCACACTCACCATGCTACCAAGAGTGAAAATATAACTAATATGGAAGGACATCCAACCAAACCTACCCTCTCAAACAAACCATGTATCCAAGAGCCTTCTTAAGGGTCCCTACACAAACCCAATGTAACCTTTACCTAACAGAAAAACATCTTAAATATAAAAACCTCATGAAAGAATGCGAATTACCCAAAAACTATTAGTAATCATAGCCTAAATCCAGCCAACTATAATAATAGAGCATCCCAATTCGCACCACCACCAAAAGGATTTCCACGACTCACTTGATGAAGGGACTATATTTCTACCACTAGAGAACAACTCACCACAAGATCAACATGGCCTATCATTATAATAAAAATGCTTAAAGAGTAGTTAAGTATAATTCAGAAAATAATATGTATGGTACACCAACATATAAGGTTTTTTCTGAACATTATATAGACAAATATCAATCTATTGTAAAAAAAATTATGTGAGGAAAATTTCAAGTGGTTCATGTATTCCTACCACGAAGCATGACAACATGCCTCTTATCATTTGGCCAAGATCCAACAAACATGAAAATCATATATCATTAATCCAAAAAACTAAAGTTCATTAATTAAGATGAAAATCACATAATAGAAACGTTCTAAACATAGAACCACGATCCATATACCTGGAAACAAAAAAATATATTGTAGAATCAGGGATTATGATACACCAACGATATATAAATCACAATATATGATGATTTCATTGATCTTCTACCTACTGACACCCAAAATAGAAAGAAAAATAACATGAATTATTAGATTCCATTTTTTCACAAAATTCATAGGTCAACTAAAAGCATTAACCTATATGGATACCAACAATGATGAACTGTGGATCCTTGTAAGATAGAAGATACCAAATAATGAATATGGGAAAAAGGATATAGTGGGGAGGCAATCAACTCTGATTTGACTGATATAGGAAAAGAAATAAAATAAACAGATACACAAAATGAGAATCATAGTACACATTAAAAAAATCAAATAATTCATCAATGAATAAATTTAAGTGGAATGTAATAAATGAATTGTTTAAGACATATTCAAGAATAAATTATTCTCACACTCGTAAACCATTTGGATGAGTAAAAATTAAAAATTAATTAAAATGATGTAAATACCAAAGGCACTACTACTAATCAATGGTGAACAAAATAGATGGTCTCCATGACTATAGAAGTACTATAGCTAGAGCCTCAAACCCCACTAGAGCAATCACACCTTTCCAGAAACGATTGGGATTCTGTTCGATACACGCTATCAAGTAATCGACCTAATGATAAAAATAAGGTCTTTATGAGCTCCATGGTACCCGTGTAGTGGGTGAGAATATAATCCTCAGTAGGCCACCCCAAATGGGGGCCTTATCATATATTGTTATAACACTTCAAAACAACATATTTTATTACCAACCAATCAAAAAAAAATACTAATTAAAATAATAAATAAAAAAACACAAAATTCTCTGAAAAATGAAAAAAGTTAACCTTAGGTTCTTGTCTGACACTCATTGTAAAAATACCCCCTATCTAGCCCATGAAAAAAGATTTATAGAATGTGGAACACCTTACCACAACATTAGGTTAATCTAATAATTCACAAAGCTATAAAAATCTTATGGTATGACTTGCATCAAGTTCATACTCTATAATCTCTTACTAGGTGTCCGAAATAACAAAATTCCTATTCCAATCGTTATTATTTCAATGGTGAGATTTAAACTAAAAATTAGAAACTCTATAATGTCACAAATAGAGAACAATTCATGTACTGGACGTCCTACATAACTAACCATGATAAACTATCCATATCCATAGTCAGTGTGTAGATTCAAGAAAAGGTCGCCCTAAGAGTATATTCATCTCGGGAAAAAATATCTCACTCTATAAGCAGTACTAATTATCACAATATAAATTCCGATATGTCCATGTTTTATTAGTCAAATAGTGGGGGGAAGTCATAAATATCATCCATTAACTCCTTAGAAAAACCAAATAATTACCTTCCATCTTATGTGAAAATCTAAATCAATCTAATGGATAATTCACATTCCATTAATATACCATATATATAATCTTTAATGTAGTCCTGAATAATAATTTCCTTGATCCTCCGTAAAAAATATAAAGAACCATGGTTAGGTAGCACAACAACACATCAACCAAATCCAATAAATCCGACATCGCCCATCTCATAGTTAAACAAATCATTAGAAAACCACAAAGATGCTGAAAACCTTAGATCATGTTGGAGGACATAAAAGGGAATCCAGTAACAATGCCAAACTATTGGCCAATTCCCACAATGTTACATCATCTATCCTATAGGTAACCAAACTAAATATCACCACCTTAAAAGGGTAACCTCAATAAATACCATTCCTAGAAGTGAATTCTTCATACATGTCCCTCATACTATCCAAAAACTCTCCCAATGATGCCCAGTCATAAATAAAATCCCATGATGTCACCCTAGTGTGATGACACCAACCATTTCAGTCCTCATGTGACCAAATATAAACGTCACAAAATATAATAACATAGATAATCAAAGGAAACACTTAATCCCACCATATCATATATATCCAAAGACCCTATAATGAAGTCACCTGAAATTCCCTACCATGATGATCAATATAAAAACAACCCTAACCCATTCCTCTTAATGCACAACCAAACACCTAAGATGATTCTATAATAGAAACCACAATTAAATCCTCAAATAAACTATCCCTATGTAATGGACTATAAAGATAATCTCAAAACACTAAAACTATTCCACCACCAGGATTTATATGCAATAATAATTAGAATGGATTAATTTTGTGTCCAATAATGACTCTAGGGTGAAAAAACACCCAAAACCCTTGATAGAAAATGTATATGATGTGAAAATCAAATTAAACAGTGTGTGATATCATATTCACACCTAGATATTTAATTCAACATAGCTATGACACATATAGGGTCAACACCTATACTACTATACGAACATGTCCTCCTTTCCTAGGGTGTCTTCTGATGTACTTGGTGAAATGCCCATGTAATAATACCTGTAGTGTACCACGAGTAGAAGGAATTCAGCTCCAAAAACACCATATTCCCCAAATATAAAAAACATATGAATTTTTTTTCTGGAAACCATACTTTATGTGGTAATGTTTCATGAACAAGAAACCTCTATGATCTTCCATACCCTACAATTTCCCCCAAAACATACCCAATAGACACTATAGGGGTCACTGAAATCATAAAAACTATATTATAAAGTAAAATACTATGCTATGTGGACTTTACATGAAACAATTAAAAATTTACCCCCTTCAGGTGGAAATATCCAAAGCCTTGATCTGATTCACGGTATGTAGTAGTCAAACACTAATCTTGTTCATCCTATGGTTCATGATAACACCTATCTCTATCTCTCTTCCTCTCCTATTCATGATGAAGGGACTATACAATGGGGTGTATGTAATAAAACTGTTTATGAAATAAAAAATAATAAGAGAAAAAAAATAAAAAATAAAAAAAATAAAAAGGGGCATGGGACTGCCATAACACCCAACACAATGTTATATATCACTTAATAAAAATGTCTAATTGAGTTACTCTTTATTACTTTTAAATATATTTTTCTCTAGAGATTAAATCAGATCCATTAGCATAAAATTTTTACCATAAATTTATACTAGTGATGGTGACCATATCACTAACAATTTTTGTCGAAGTAATTATATCCTCAGTGGAGAATGTAGTTTTTGATATAATTACATTACGGTGAATGTCAGATAAATTGTTATGATCCATGTAATGGAAAAATTCCATTGAAACCAAAATTAGTTATATTTTTAATTTAAAAAAATTATATGTAGTTTTGTGGATGTAGTGAGCCCCTCCTATAGTAGTGAGTAAGACCCTCCATGTATGGTGATCCGGGTTAAACCTCAAAATTTTTTAAACAATTTCATATGATATGGTATGATTAGTGTTATTATCTAATGATATATGAGTTAGGAAAACTAGGATAAATACCTTAATAATAGGGGTTGAATCAGTGTGTGAAATATTAAAACAAATTCCAATTCAAATCATGTTTCATTGTTAAAGAAAACACTTTTCTCTCCCATTACCAAAGCTATGTATGAATATAAATTCAATCATGCATGAGACACAACAATTTTACTTAGTTTACCCACAATGGGATACATCCAAGGAGTATACAAATGAAACTTTTCTTATATACCCAATACATGAAAACACCATGATGTTATAATGTTCAGAACAAACTCATAGCCCCTCCTGGTTTACAAAAAATCATAATTTGAATGCACAATGCACTGTCAACTGAAGTGTGCTCACTGCTCTTTAAAAACATCTTCTTTTAATCACTTGGATCAATAAAAATAATATATTTTTCATTTCATCTCGAATTTGAAATTTTATCTACTTGAGGAATACATCTTTATAACTGAATTATTGAGAAACATTATAATAGTCTAAGAAACAATGATTTTCATGAAGCATTTTCATAAGTTTCACACAACTATAACGACTTGCACACCATATTTATATTTTTTGCATAAATTTTATTTATGAAACATTTAGAACGTCATAGAAAATATTTGGTCTTATAGACACGATCCCCTTTTTGATATGCAGAAGTTATTTTGTGTGTACAAGAAATAACATCACATAACTCTTACATGATTCAGATCACTAATATTATCTAAGGGTTGAGACCGTGAAATAAGTGGGGTTGAATCCTATTTATACACATGAAAAAAATTTCACGAAACAATATTGGGTTCCTTCCACTATGTGCACAACTTCCCTCAATCCTAGAACATTACATTCTAACATCACCATTGGTGCCCAACACCATATCAATATTTTGGTCATGTACAACCCTTTTTTTTCATACAACTTCATCTTTTGTAATGTTTTAGAACTTCAATAGAACACTCCCCTTTCCAGTATTTTTATTTGATGGTCCTAAATCATTGCGTGTATTAGACTTTATAAAACAACTTCACTATTATAAATAACTATTTACATTTATGAAAAAATACATCCTTTTCCAAAAATACATTTTCCCATCCTCCAACATTTGAATCCCAAAAATTTGGCAAACACTAGGAAATGACACTACCTTGCATACACAATTTTTTTACTTCTTCTAGAGCATCCATTCCACTATATTGAATATTTTTTAATAGGTATTTTTAAAAATCATGATGGAACACCACAAGTAATATTTTCAACATGCTTTATCAACAAAAACAATCAGAAAAAAAGAACTCCAAATTTAAATTGTGTGATTATTTCCGAACAATATATTAGCATTCACTTAATATAGTTAGAAAAAAATTAATGTATGTTTTATGAATGATGAATCTTGATTTTCCATTCCCAAGAGACTAAAAATTAAAAAATATAATATTCTAGAAATGGAGAACATGTGTAATCATTGATATTGTTAATCGTAGTGGAACTACATCAAGTAAAAAATTTAGTATAATTTATAATGGCTCCCAAATATAAAATGAATTATTACACATTAATATTGAGCTTTAAAACAATGATAAAATCATGTTTTCAATGATAAATAGTAGCCTTTTGACTATTCAAAGATCTTCCTAATATTTACATGGAATTATTAACATTATGATTAAATATTATGGTGTAAATTCCGGATATGTTGAGTAATTTCTTTTTGTCATATCATTATAAAGGGTTGAAATGATTTTTAACACCTAAAAATATTGAGGTTACAATGGTTAATGTAATAAGAGTACAAAAATAATGGCACAGTTTCTAATAATCAATATAATTAATATTGTGTTCATATATTGGCAGAGGCGTATGAGCATCAACTCCATATATTGTTTGTTTGTTTTTGATGTGGTGATTTCTCATACCATCGATTAATTTGGTTGTTCCCACACACTCATTAATGGAGTTAGAGTGTTCCATTTTTTGGGATTGAATATTAGTTATTTTATAACAATATAAAATCGCAACTGAAATACCATAAATTTTTTCCTAAAGTTTGATAAATTTTTTCCATTTTCAGAAGTTCGATATTGGGTATCCATTTATGTTTATAAGGGGTATTTTTATTATTTTTTTGGGAGAGGATATCCCAAGTGGGGCATGATTTTCGATTGATTAGGCCTAGTTGATCAATTAGTTTTTATCATCATATGAAATATCTGACTACATGGAAGAGGATGAAACTACATAGGTTGGGGTTTTGGTTTCTTGACATCTTGAAGGTATTATCCTATGACCTACACTATGCAGATAAAGATAATATGAATTTTAATAATTCTTTTGATTAATTTTAATATCATTGATCTCCAGAGATAAATATATTATCATTGGTTTGTTTTTAGTGGCTAGTGACATATGATGGTGTGCCCATCTATAATAGTGATGGAGGAATAAAAAAACATGAACTTGAAATTATGGGTGGTTTATGTTACCATAACTAGAGTTGAATGTGTGTGTGTGTGGTTTCCACTGGTGATAAAGAAAATATTAATCCAGAGAATGTATAATGTACTTGTTACTAATTAGAACAATTTTTATGTGAGCTATTGAATAGTGGAATCTAATTATAAGATGATGTAGAGCTCAAGAACCGTGTTACATTGAGTCTCTTCCAAATTTAGTGATGAATCATCATTATTTCACAAAGTAGGGGAGTTGAGTTAGATAATGTTTTTCTCATGCTGAATTCATATGGATAATTATTTATTGATGTGTAGTGTAACAACCTAAAATAAGGAATAATTATTGAAAACCACTCAAAATTGGGTATTTATGGTACACAAATCCATTTAATTCAATTGATACATTTTCCAATTGAACAAGAATGGTATTGGGTGGCAAAAAATAAAAAATTCAACATAATAGGAGGTTTCACAATAATTTATGTAGCTTAGGAACATGCATCACCTATTTATTACTACATTGATCCAAATAGTATGACTGAGGCTCATGTGGCTTAATACCCAGTGAATACCAAGTAGTATATTCACATGATGATGACAATAATGGTTATTAACCTCATGAATAGTCCTTGATTACTCCCCATAACTTCAAATTTATTCCTACATTGATCCAAATAAATTATGACTGAGGCTCGTGTGGCTTGGTTAGCACATGCATGTTTTTCTTTAGATTTAGTTTGATATAACATTAATTGTTTATTGTAGAATAAGAATATTTACATAAGAACAATATTTTATGAAAAAATTGTTGGGGTCATACTAACTATTTTACTCACACCCATATAAGTAATTTTAGTGTGCGTACAGATTTTATGAATAGAGACTCGGTGAAAGGAAAGGTCCCAATGGTGATTTATTTAAAAGTGGAGCACAGAGCTAGTAGCTGACCTAGATAGACACTTGAGGGCCCCACTATGTATTCATTTTTTATTTTGAAATATAAAATTAATTAATTAAAATATGGGTATATTTTTATTGACATATGACATGTATTTCATTTGATTATTTATTTTATTCATTATAATTAAATCATTACATTATTTACTATTCTCTTATTTCTTTGTGTTGTGACATGATACTAAGAGTATAATCACCCCACAGATGGAAATGGACCCTTACTAATAGTTGATAGCCTCTTGTTCATGTGGAATAATGCATGAGGTCCTGTGACTCTATGACTAATAACCATGGTTTTGAATTGGGGAGTTACATACCTTCTCCCAATACTATTTGATGAAAAATGATGTCATAATGAACATGTACTGATAGCTACCTCTATGAGTGGATTGTTTTTTTCATTAAAAGTTCATTTGAATAAATTAATAATTTTATTTAATTTATAAAAATGATACATAATAAAATATTAATGCGTTTTAAAAGAAAATATGTGACTTGATACAAGGGATATTTATAAAAAAATATTCACAGTGAACTCAACAACTAAAAATGATCATAACAATCAAACAATAATATTTTGACTCCATTTTTTCTAAACATGTTAACATTTGTAAATTTTATACTAATTGAATAATAAAGGACATAAAAATAGACAACTATGTAGTTTAGGATGCTATTTTATATCACATTTTTCCATAGTCAATATACTACGGATATTTCTAATAAAGCGACCAAAACTTGATCGTGTACCTTCCATAAGAAAATCAATTAAATAAATAAAAAATACATGATAAAAATAGACCTTATGATATTAAATATTTATTGAAAGGGATTCTAAATAATCTCTTAATAAACTGAAATTTATTATTTAGGATGTCATGTGAAGAATGAATCAAGACACAATGTAAGAGTTTTTTTCATCTCAATTTTTATTCCCTGTGATAAGATGAATAATTACAACTTGATTCCTTTTACTAGTGTATATAGTGAACATTGATTTTTTTTATTATTTTTAAGAAATATATGGGTTTTAAAAAATTATATAACATTTTAATTTTCATGATCATTCAATTAAAAAGGTTCAAAAGTTATTAGTATATTTTATTTACTGAACTATCTTCATTGAGTTAAAATGAATATTTTTCGAGTTTATTTCTTTCAAGACTATTTATTCAACACTAATAATTTATTCAATGATACCATTTATTCAACATTTCGAAATGTAATTTTTTAATTCAAATATTTTACCTTGAGGAATTTCATTCTAAAAAGTGTACCTCTATAAAGAATAACTCCAATCTTATTTATCAATGGATTACCCTACTTATCTATAATTTTATTTTCTATGAATATAATACATTATATGTTGATAAATATTTATAATTTATCTCATGTTTCATTAATCATTCCTATATTATATTTTCAAAATTTTGTTTTTGATCCCTTTTTTGATGTGTGTATTTAACAATGGAATTTTAAAATATTCAATAGTTCTTTATTTCCCATCCATATGTTTCATCTTTCTCTGCACACATTCTTTATATAACCTAAACAACATTTCAGTGTCTCTATTATTGATGAATAATTTTAAAATTAATATTTTTATATATTTCACCTTTTGGAAAATGGAATGTGAATGTGATCAGAAATTTCACCATGCATAACAAAGCTTTTCTAAAAACTATTTTAAGGATTTTATTCATTTTAATTTTTAACTCTAAAAGATCTAACACATATTAATATATATATATGTGTTTTATGAATCACTGTCTAAATTCCTATATGAGATACACATTATGGGTGATGAAATTTTTGGTATCAATCAATCAACTTATTTAAGAAATATTATTTGATATAATTGGGAAATTCTACAAAACTCATTCTATAATTATCGATTCATTATGATACGAAAAATAATTTATTTTATATGGCACATGTATATAGTGATTATAGATGGGTAGAGTCATATATCAACCTCTAATTTGTTTCCTAATGATTTATATCCCATGATACATTGATTTTTAATAGTGAATTTTTATGGTTCACAATACGATGAGTGAATTTTCTTTTTCTCAATAGGAAGTGAGTGAATTTATTTATTCACAACAAAAAGATCGACATTTTGCATTTTGACAAGAGGTACATGTAAATTTTTTACTGCATGAATCATGACCATTTTGTTAGTTCACAATGCTATAATTTTCCAATGCTTATATTTGTGTCAAATTTACTTGTTTTGATATATAAAATGATAATGTAACATATTCATGACATATTGATTATATTATACTCTATTGATCATTCATAGTAACTCATGATGCCGAAGTCATTTTCCAGTTTTATAAACATTTTCAATTGTGATTACATTTCCTAGTATCATGACTTAGGGAAAACTCTATTAGTTCCATGTTATTAACATAATTATTACTTATGATATGTTTAGAATGGAGATTAATGTGATTAATTTAGGAGTTAACATTCACAAGTATTGAAAAATAATTTACTTACATAACAATTCCTCAAATACATTAAACCTTATATTTTGGGGATTGTGTGTTTATTATGATATATAATTATTACCATATGGAATTGATGTAAAATAATGAAATATTTTCATAAGATCATATTATTTGGAATGAGATTCTATTTGTATAGTTATTTGTTATAACATTGGAAGTAGGAGTGCGAGTTTAAGGGATTATATTTCACCTTAGAGTAGGGTACTGTTATTTTTGAGGATTAGTATATTAATTTGTTAGGGATATGGAAAAGTTATCTTTTTTGAAAGCACTAGGGATAATTATGAAGGATAATTCAAAGTGAAAAATAAAATCCTTATGTATTGTTGATGTTTTGAGTATATGGAATTTCTAGTGGTTAAATCTGTATTTTGATATTGGAAAGTGGTTATAGTTGCTGGTTATATGCATCTAGGGGTAATCACTGTGAAAAATCGATGGTTGAGTATTAAATTTATCTTCAATTAAAGGATTATGAGTGGGATTAATAATGAAAAATATTATAGAAAATACTTGGTAAATTCATTTATCAATCAGATTGTATTTATAAACCATTATGAATGATTTGAACAAATATTTAATGTACAGTTAGATAACCTAACATTAAATTTGAAAATGAATAAACTAGATTGAAATGTAGAAATTTATATGTCAGGGTACATATGTTGTTTATTACATATCCTCTTTATATTAATATCATTATTTTTTAGATTAGATATTTTTATATTTAACTTATATTAATTTGTAGAAATTTTTGTAGTAAGGAGAAACTATCTTAAAAATTCGTGCAATGGAAATTCAATGACTTCAATAATGAGAAACAAGAATAGGATGGGAGAAAGAGTGAAAAATAATATGATCATTATCAAATAAATCTCCCAATATATAAAAAATAATACAATCCAAGATGATATCAAAAGCACCATAACATAGGAGTAGCTTTCCATCGAGTGTTTCATGAGACTACATCCCCCATTCGTAAATATATCAAAAAATAAATTTCTTTCTATGGAATGTAGAAATGTTATGGAAAATAAATTTCCCATTTTTCATTGATCAGAATATGAGATGTTTGTTCAAACCAATATTGTTTAGATGGTGAGGCTGGCCAATGGAAGACTTTTATGATAAATACAATGAAAAAAGATGATTTACACTATATAGAATGTGATTAATTTTTGAAATTGTCCCCCATAAAAAATTTTACTCAAACTCATCAAATGACGTTTGAGAAATAATTACCATAGATGAAGGAAAAGGAAAAAAATGGTACATATTAAGAAAACATCAAAATAATATCAAGGTATAAAGCTTGTCTTATCTTGGACCATGATTGTGAAATCATTTTTTTTAGTGTATAAAATAGAAGTATTCAAATGGCTCTGGAGATAAGACACTTTAGAAGCTATGAAGAAATTTTTTGATGTGATGTAAAAGTTGAGATGGAAACTGAAGACTCTAATTATCTGGGATATCAGAAAACGATTGTATAGGATCATGGAAGATATAACTATAATTTACTTTGGGGGAATGAATGTTAAACTACCTATATGCCAAAACAAGAGGGAAGATACACCATATTAATTGTCAATAATGAAAAGTATGTGTTTCAACTATGGGAGGACAAGGCACTAAGAGAATGAGTATCCTATGTGGTATAAGAGGCTATAAAATAAGAAAGAGGAAAATTATTTCATAACTAATTAACAACCCACACGTGAACTATTCAGGTGAAAAACGTTTAGGAGTTTTGAAAATCAAGTTGTTACCCCACAAATGATGAGTTGAATAGAACCCAAAGACCTCCTAAACGAATGAGACACAAAATGAGTGAATTCATGTCTGATGTATATTATAATGAGAATAAAATTAATAAGAACAAATTAATAAAAAAAATTATTAATCAACTAAAAATTCTTACTATTAAAGGATAAATAATTAATATAATTTAATATTTAATATTTATATTTATCAAATAACTGTTTTTCAGATTTTTTAAAATTAATAATAATATATTATATCAACCAATTTTAAAAGATTATTTTTATAATATATAATATTTGAAAACATGGAATAGTATATTAAAATTCATTATATTTTGAATTCATATGAAATTGTACTAAGACCACTAAATGCTTAAAAAGGAAACATTTTAATAAAAGAAGTGTTTCACTATATATTTTTGTGACATTTAAAATATAAATTTTATAATTTTATAATATTAATTTGAAGAAATGAAATTCATTTTTTCTCTGAAAATTTAAAAATTATACTGGGGTAAATTTTTTATTTATTTTAAAAGAATTCATTTTTGCTTGGATTGTAAAAAATACAGTTTCTACCAATACTAAACTATTTATAACATTATTATGAAGTAATTATTACTTAAAAATATATAATCATCTTTAGAGTAAAAATATATTTATGTAGTAAAATTATTAATTTAAAAATATTATGTCAAATTTATTGAAATCATGTTCGATGTTTCATAAACTCATGTTATATTTTTCCAAGAAAAATATTTTTAATTGTTAATCTTAAAAATTAGTTTCCCTAAATTTTATAAAATAAATATAAAAAATGGTTTTAATAATTTTTATCAACATTTTGATATTATGTGATACTTTTAATTTTATTTTTATGTTTACATTTAATATTACTAAAATTAAAGTTATTGAACATGTTATTTATGAAATGATAATTTTCAAAGAATAGTTTTATAAATACTGTTTATTTTTTATCTAATGAATTAAATTTATCATTTTTATATAAATAAATATATATTATTTTTAAAAATTAATATAAATATATTATGACCCAAATAATTAGTAATTAATTATATTTATTATTAAGAACCCATAATTGTTTTGACCACATTTTTCTATAAAACCGGTTTTCTGCATATTAAATTTTTTAATTTAAAAAAAAATATTATATTTTTAAAAAATTTAATTATGTTATATGGACCCCAAATTTTATATTTTTAATTAAATATTTAGTTACCATGGATACCATTTATATAAATAATATAGAAATGTCTTGGGTAAAAAGTAGTTACCAAGTTAAAAACAAAAATTTTAAAATGTAAAGATCTTGTGGTAAAAGAATATATATATTTTAAATATTTATTGAAAATGAATGGTACATGATTTATAAAACTTATCACTCCCAAAAATTTAATATTTACTACAATGCGAGCCATTGTTCTTGGAAGAGTGTCATTCAATCATTGAAAAAGTTATGGGTATTCGCATAATACGAAATGTATTCAATTATGAAATGTGACCACTTCCATCAAATTTCTAGTGTATTTGAGTGTAATATCTAATAGATAATGATATAGTAAAGGAAATACCATTTATATTAAAGCTTGATAGTTCTAGGAAATATCCCTTGATCTATTGTAGGCAAGCTTGGGATTTCAAAATCTGATTATCTCCATCTCAAGTAGTGTATTGGTAGTTCAGGTCTTGTGAGAGTCTAATTATTTAGGTTGATTCCTAGGAATAGATTTTAGTGATTACAGTGTTGTGATGAATTTGATTATGAGTTAGTATTAGAGGTGTTTATGATTGATGTGCTTGGGTTTCTGAATGAGGAACTCGATGTTGGTGTAGTAGTCCACTTATTCATTTATCTGTACTCTGATAATATATTTATTGGCTTAGAACACTAAGGTACTAGTTCAATGTTATAGTATGGATTAAAAGTGAAACATTTAGTGGGAATTATTGAAATTTCATGTCCTTACTTTGATAACATACAATAGTATTTTCTAATGATCCTTAGTATATCCTATTGAATAAATTAATCCACCCATATAAGACTAAAAAAACCAGATTTTTTGTCATTATGATCCCATTATAGTGTTTAATCCCCTCACCATGGATAAAAAAGGTACAATGAATAAATTCAAAGGCATGGTTAAGAGTTTTATTTTCTATTTGAGTAGATGGAAGGTAGCATACTCATGTTGTATAGATAGTGTTGGAATTTCACATAGTACACATCAAGAATACCCATATACTAATTACACTACTTTAGGATTTGGAATATATGACTTTGATGATTCAAGAAAACCCAAATCCTCTTATGATAGAAGATTGGTTGTAGTTAGTGGGACATTAACTCTGTTTGGATTGACACAATCCAACCACATGATGATTGTCGAATCCAGTTTTTCTAGTTAATTTATCATGTAATTTCTAGATATATTTCTCTCAATATCATTATGGGTCTTCTATGTCATGGTTATATTTTGGTCCTATATTTAGGGAGGGGACTAATCTAAATTTGTTGAGGATGGGTTGAATTCATGAGATGCTAAAACCTAAATAGGAAAATATGAACATGTGTGGGTACATGTAAATGATCTATAAACATCACGAGGTAATCACTTGGAATGATTCATAAATATTGGTATACTATTCGTGGTTTTATTATAACATTTTGATAGAGGATTTGTGATGGTGTTTCATTCATATTCATCTCTTACTACTCAATTTTTTTTTAGTAAGCACTGAAAGGTCATAATTTCTAGTAGAGATGCTTGCTTAATTAAGAAATATATTAACATATTTCTTAAGGACATACAAATCAGTATAATGGATAAAACACCACATGATAAATAGAGTAAATATTATATTATTTTTTTGTTATAGGATTGTTAGAGTCTCAACTGATGGTTTCAATTGAGGATCTGGTGATTCATAAACAATATTCCGTGGATAAATCTTTGAACCAATCCAACCACCACCACATTCAAATGCTTCTTGTAATGAAGTAGGTTTCCTATGTTGGGACTATAGAATGATTCAAAAAAAACTATATATAATTAAGCGACACCTGATATTGTGTGAGGAATTGTTTGTGAGATATCTTTACGAACTCATGTATTTATCATCATTGGTGTTGTCATGAACCGGGCCAAGTCAAATTCACCCATAACATGCTCCAACACACAAAATGGTATCATACCCATAATCTATAGTATACATACTAGTATCATGGGTCTAAATGGATATAATGTGATGAATATTCACTCATCTTATAGAGTAATAATATAAAAAATAATACAATCACATAAAAATGATGAGAATTTGAGTATGTAAAAGAATAAATAAATAAATAAATATGTTCTAGAATACTATAATAAGTGAAATTCATTATACGATTTCATGAAAAAACCGTAATTTTTTTTCACCAATTGGGTTGAATACACATTTATTATAATATAAAAAAAATTCATATACAAATATTTACTGATACTCTAAGCCTATCCTTATACACATTCTCTATGACTTTTGGTTTAATCTAGTATAAGGATCAGACTCCAGATGAGTATTCCTAGTAGACTTTAAAAAACCAAGCCTTTACTCAATCTATTGCACCCTATTCCAAAATTTAAATCATGCATACGTTCTGCACAAGCATCAAGGTGCCCGTAGAGGGGTCCATATTATAATCATTAGAATGCCATGCAAACATGGGTCCTAACATGTAATTTTAAAACATGTGAATGAAAGACTTGATATGTCCAAACTATCAAAGAATAACTTTGGAATAAAAATAAATAAAATATATTTAATATCAAAATGGTAATAAAATACTTTAACAATAAACCTCAAGTTATAGTCTATGACATGATGTAAATATACCACCACTCTAGCCTATTCCAATAGAATAATAGATTGAGGCTTTCCGTACCAAAACATCATGCACATCTGCCAGATCAAGAGCAAAAAAACATCCAATGCAAGGACATGCCAAACATCTACATCCTCTAATTTAATCATAATAATCTAAAAACACCAAACACATGTATCAATCTCTAGTATGAAAAAATACCATCTAAACTAGAAATAAGAACCTCTAGGTATAGCCAATATGAAAACCTATCATGTCATAGAAATCCAATAGAAGAAAATAATCTAAAATATATTGACTCGTTATCAGTGTATATGTTCATGTCCATATCACCATTCTAGAATATGCATACCTGGTCAATATACCCAACTTTGTGAGTGACTAGGAATCTCATGAGACTGAAGCCCCTATTTCTAGGGTGTACTATTCAACTGGATGCTAAGGAACTCATCTATAGCATCCATTAGCTTCAAAAACCTTCATAACAACAACAATATATCAATGGAGTGAACTAGAATCAGTCTTAGGCCTGACACCCAATTGAGAAATTTCCATATAGTGTAATATCTCATCCATTCTTAAACAAGAATAGTCTCAGAACTCCATGAACAATCTTATGAACCAAGTTTAGATAATTCCCACACTCATCAACTAGAACCACTGAAACTAGATGTGAATTTTTCATTGGTCCACATATCATAAGGCACCCACCAATGTCACTAAGATATTAGCTCAATAAGGACACCCTACATGGGGATCCAATAAAAAAACAAAAACTCATGCTGCACCTCCAAATAAACCTACTACAACCTCCAAAAAACACCTTGAAGATTAGCATACCAAGACTAGTGAACTCAACCAATATCTTAACCATAATGGAATTACAAAAATAGTTTCCTTATACATATACCATATACCTCCAATGGATCCCCGACAAGCCATGAATCTCATTATGTCATCCCATACCAATGAATCATATTGTTTCAGATATCAAGAGACTGAATTTAAACCTCAAGAAAGATAATAAAAATTATCATCCATGATAATAGTCGATCCCACCATCCAAAATCTATCCAAAAACCCTAAAAGGCAGTAACATGGATTACTCAACAATGGTGATCAACATGAACATATTCCCTACGCGATATTTATGACTAAAAACCAACCCCCAATGATGATTCTAGAATTATAACACCAATATAATCCTCTCATAAACCATATGACTCCAAAAAACCATCTATATTACCTCTGAATAGAAAAAGGATTCCCCTATTATCATATATGTTTATAAATTATCATAATTTACTACACCTTTTGTCAATTGTAACACCATGGTATGAAAACACCCCTAATTACATACTAGAAAAATTAAACAATATTTTACTCATAGTACAAAACAAGAAATATAAAATGTAAAGCTATACATGTACTTATACATAACATGACCACACCTAGGGTCTATCCATATACTACTATAAAGACAAGGTACAAAGGAGGGTTGTCTGTTAACAATTACTTAACCACGAATCCCATAAATGTGGTGTCCTTCCTTGTACCCAACCACATGAATGTGTTATACAAAAAAATGTGTACCCAGATTACATTAATTTTATTAAAAAAAACCAAATAATCCTGGAATTGGAAGAACACATGATGTTTATTCATGAAATGACATGTTTTGTGATTGAGTTTTCTAAACATGAAATGCCTGAGATCATCTCAAAACCATTGATTTCCACCAAAACTCACTATATTGACTCTATATAGGTCCCCATTAACCCAGAAACAAGATTAAAACATAAAACATTAAATAAAATAGTGTATTTTCATTGAGAAATTTAAAAAGGTGACATGTTTGGGTAAAAACTACCATGGATTTAATTCAATTTAGGATCTGTAGCTACCACACGATTATCTAGGTTCCTCTTGAGCATCCAGTAAAAACAAACCCCTCCATCAATATATCCTAAACCATTTCACTATCACCAAAATGATGAAAGGAATTACCAATGGAGTGTATGTGATATGAAAAATGGATGTAATATAAAATAAAAGGCAAAGAAAAGAAAATGACAATATAAAGAAAAGGGGGGCCATGTTCGGATCCCAACACAAGTTTATGCCTTCCCTATAAAAACCCAAACATCAGAATCAACTGGGTCAAAATTTTAATTTGAAACTCCAAATAGAGGATATCAAAATTAAAAAATGGACTAATAAATAATATAACATAAAATTAATATTAAATATAAATAAATTGATTGACTAATAATTACACATAATTCCTTCCGTATAGTAATCACTATATGGTGGTATAAAAACTGCTGTTAGAGAAATCATTAGTGTCCAAATGATTAAATAAATTACAACTATTCCTCAATAAAACATTAAAGGAAAAAATTAAAATTTCTACAATATTCTCAATAAATAATGACTAATTACTTGAAAATTACCTTCCATAAATGCTTCTCACCTCTGATAGGAAATAATGGTCAACTAGATTCTAATATTTAACATGAACACCAGTTCTTTGAATAAAACCAGTTCCATCCATCAACAAGTCTTATAGTTCTTAAAAATATTCTAAAATGATGTATATTCAACCTTAAATGATCTTATCCTCTCTAATGTAATAGTACCAATATCATCACTCCTCAACAAAAAAATAACTACACGGTCCATGCTTTGTACACTAAAAAACACAATAGAAGGATATGTAAAACCCACTCCTACCAGATCATCAACATGGAACACTAGCCACCACCTATTCTTGGAACACTATGAATGATATCTACAACTCTCAATGGAATACATAAAACAATATCAAAAACCTATGACATCATATGCTTCACTCCACACCATAATGATTTCGTCACGTAATAATGATTTATCCCAAAAAGTCATAGTAACCACCACTCCTCTCCTCCATGAAGAGTGACTATTTAAAATCTATAACATGATCTCACACACAAATGATCCATGAATTAATGATCCTAATATTACATGCCTATAACCACTGACCATGATAGAAAATTAGTTAGTTTCTATAAATTGGTGAACTATCGGCACACCTCTTGGAAAACATGTGATATCCTTATTCCAAGGTTGACCACATGACACAACTCCGCTCATGAGCCAATAATAAACCAAGAGATTCCAACCACACTCTCAACATATTACCAAGAGTGCAAATAGAACTAACCCGGAAGGATATCTAACCAATACTTCCCTCTCCAACAAACCATGTATCCAAGAGCCTTCTTAAGGGTCCCTACAACAACCCAATGAAATCTTAACCAAACAAAAAACATCTTAGAGGGAAAAAATCAAGGAAAATTGAGAATGGTACAACAAACTATTAATAATAATAGCCTAAATAAATCCAATGACAATAACAGAGCATCCTAATTCCCACCAGAACTAAAAGGACTTCCATGAATCCCTTGACGAAGGGACTATATTTCTACTACTAGACAACACCTCACCATGAGATCCACATGACCTAAACTTATTATATTAATGATTAATGATTAATTGAGTAAAATTCTGAAATTAATATATATGGTACACCAACATATAATGTTTTTTCTGAACATTATTCAAACAAAGATCCATATTTTGTAAAAAACATTATGTGAGGAAAATTCAAGTGGTTCATGTGTCCTTCAATGAATCTTGAAAACATGACTGTTATAATTTTCCCAATATAAAAAAACTCGAAAATCATATATCAATAATCCAAAAAACACAAGTAATTTAATTATGGAGAAAATCACATAATAGAATCCTTTAAATCATAGTACCGCAATCCCATAACCCTGGTAACCGATTTTTTTTTCTAGAATCGGTGTTTATTACAAAACATCAAACTATAAATCCCAATATATGATGAATTCATTGATCTCATACTAACCGACACGAAAAGTAGAAATAAAAATAACAATAATTATCTGACACCATTTTTTCACAAACTTCATAGGTCAACCTAAAGCATTACCCTTTATGGGCACTAACACAGACCAAACGTGTCTCTTTATAAGCTAGAGGATGCCAAGTAATGAACATGGCATAAGAGGATATAGTGGGGAGATAATGAACTATGATTTGAATGAAATAGGAAAATAAATAAAATAAAAACATACACACAATGAGAATCATAGTACACATTAAAAAATTAAATAATTCATAGATGAATAAACATAATTGGAATGTAATAAATGAAATGTGCAAGACTTATTCATGAATAAATAATTATGTCAATGGTAACCTACTTGGATGAAAAAACATAAAAAATTTATTAAAAGGAAGTAAACACACAAGGCACTACTTCTACTCAATGATTATCCAAATACACAGTTTCAATTACTGTAGAAGTAATCTAGCGAGAGCATCAGTCCCCACCAGAGCAATCCCACATGGCCAGAAAAGATTGGGAATCTGTTTGATCCACTATATGTTATAAACCTAAATATAATAATGAGGTCATCATGAGCTCCAATTTACCCCTATAATGGGTGAGAATATAATACATCGTATGCCACCCACAATTGGGGCCTTATCATATATTGTTATAACATGTACATACAACACATGATATTACCAACAAATCAAAACTAATAATATTGAAAATTATAAATAAACAAATAAAATTATAAAAGCTCTGAAAAAATGAAAAAAGTGATACACCGGTTCTTGTCTGAAACTCATGGTAAAAATACACCCTATCTAGCCCATGAAAAATTAATTATAGAATGTGGCTCACAATGACATAACATTAGGTGAATCTAATAGTTTACGAAGCTATAAAAATCCAATGGGAGGACTTTCTTGAAGTTCGTACCCTAGGATCTCTTACTAGGTGTCCAAAATAAAATAATTTGTCGACCAATTGTTATAATTACAATGGAAGGATTTAATCTAACAATAAGAAACTCTATATTGACACAAATATAGAACAATTCCAGTCAAATAAGTCCCACATAACTAACCAGGATAAACTATCCATATCCATAGTCAGTGTGTCGATTGATGACAATGTAACCCTAGGAGTTTATTCATCCCTGGAAAAAAATAACACTCTCCCTATTCACTAAAACATCTCACAATATAAATTCCCATATGTCAAGATTTTAGTAGTCAAATAGTGGGGGAAATCATCAAGATAATCCATCAACTCCCTAGAAATACCACATAACAAAATTACAAATTAAGATATAATCTAAATCAATCTCTTGGGTAATCCACATTCCATTAATCTACCAAAGATATAATCTATCATTTTGTCTTGAATAATAATTTCCCTTAACCTCCATAGAAAATCTGAAGAACCATGGTTAGGTATCACAACAACACATCAACCAAATCCAATAAAACATACACCACCCATCTCACAGTTCATAAAATCATTATGAAACATCAAATATGGCTAAAACCATAGCTCATGTTCAAAAATATAAAAGGCAATCCACTAAAAAACCAAATTGTTTGCCTATTCCCCCATAGTTATATCATATTTCTTTTTGGTACCCCAAAAAGAATAACACCACCATTGAAGGTTAACCTCAATAAATACCATGCCCATAAGTGAATTCCTCATACATGTCCTTTATACCTTCCCAAAACTCTCCCAATGGTTGCCAGTCATGCCTAACTTCCAATGATGTCATCCCTGTGTGATGCCACATACCATTCAAATCCTCATGTGACCAAATATAAATATCCTGAAATCCACTAACATAGGTCATCCATGGAAACACTCAATCCCACCATATCATATCTATCAAAAGAACCTATAATGAACTCACATTATGTCCCCTTCCATGGTGATCAATATGAACACAACCCTCATCCATTCCTCATAATTTACAACCCAGCCACTTGGAAAATTCTAGAATGGAAACCATAATGGAATCCTCCCCAAAAATATATATGTCTAAAGAACTATAAAGATGATCACAAAGAACTACAATTATTCCACCACCATGTTTTATATGAAAAAATAATCATAATCAACAAATTTTGTGTCCAATAATGACTGTAGGGTGAAAAAACACTGAAACACCTTGATTGAAATTGTACACAGCGTGAAAATCCAAGTAAATAGTGTGTACTATCAAATTAACACGTAGAGAATTAATTCTACATAGCTAGAGAACATCTATGGTCAACCACTGAACAACTATACAACCATTTCCTCCTTACATGGGGTGTCTTCTCAAGTACATGGTGACATGACCATGTAATACTCTATGGAGTGTACCAAGAGTGCATTGAATGTAGCTCGAAAAACAATGTATTCCCCAAATATAAAGAACATATTATTTTTATCTTGAAAACCTCATTTATATGGTAATATTTTATGAACAATAAACCCCTATGATATTCAAAACCCCCTAATTTCTACCAAAACACACCCAATCGACCCTATAGGGGTCACCAAAAACACAAAAACTAGATTATAACATCAAAAAGTACGCTTTGTGGAAATTATATGAAAAAATTAAAAATTAACTTCTTTCAGGTGGAAGGATTCAAAGACTTGATTTGATTGATGATATGTAGCAGCCGATCACTAATCATGTTCATCCTATGGTTTGTGATGACACCCATCTCTGTCTCTCTTCATCTCTTGTTCATGATGAAGGGTATACCCAAGGGGGAGTATGTAATAAAACTATTTAAGGAATATAAAATAATATGATAAAAAATTTAAAATAAGAGAAAAGAAAATAAAAGAAATAAAGTAAAAGGGGAATGGGACTGTCCATGACACCCAACACAATGTTATATCTCACTTAATAAAAATTTCTAATTAAGGAGATTTTTTATTACTTTTAAATATATTTCTTCTAAAGAGATTACATCAGATACATTAAGCTTAAATGTTTTACCATAAATTTATACTTGTGATGGTGACCGTCTCAAATTTTTTTTTCGAAGTAAGTATATCCTTGGTGGAGAAAGAAGTGTTTAATTTAATCCCATTATGGTGAATATGTGACCAATTTTTATCATCCTAGGAATGGAAAAATTCTATAGATTCCAAAATTATGTATATTTTTATTGTCATAAAAATTATATGTAGTTGAGAGGATTCAATGATCCCCACCTAAAGTAGCGAGTGAGACCCTCCATGTATGGTGATCCGAGTTAAACCTTAATAATTTTTAAACAATAACATATGAGATGGTATGATTTGTTTTATTATCTAATGATATATGTGTTAGGAAAAGTAGAATAAATACCTTGATATTAGGGGTTGCATCAGTTTCTGAAAAATTAAAACAGATTCCCATTCAGATCATGTTTCATCATTAAAGAAAACACTTTCCTATCCAATTCCCATAGTAATCTATAAATACAAATGAAATCATGCATGAGACACAACAATTTTATATAGTCCACCTGCACTGGGATATATCAAAGGATTATAAAAAGGAAATTTTTGGATGTACCCAATCCTTGAAAGTAGCATGATGTTATAATTATCAGAGCAGACTCATAGCCCCCACTCGTTTACAACCAATCATAATTTGAAAGCACACTACTCTCTCAACTGAAGTGTTCTCACTGCTCTTTAAATGGCATCATCTTTTAATCAAAAAAATCAATAAAAATTTTATATAATTAATTTCATAACTATGTTAAAATTTCATCCACTTGATGAATATAGATTTATAACCAAATTATTGATAGATTATTTAATGGTTTGAGAATATATGATTTTCATGAAACCTTTTCATATGTTTCACTCAACTATACCAACATTCACACAATAATTTTGTTTTTTTCATAAATAAAAATTTCATGAAACATTTAGAATATCATAGAAAACATTTGTTCGTATATACACAATCCACTTTTTGATAAGGCAATGATATTTTTTGAGTGCATGAAATAACTTCACACAACTCTTATATGATTCAGATCACTAATATTCTCTAAGGGTTGAGACTATAAAATAAGAGTGGTCGAATCCTATTTATACAGATGCCAAAAATTTCATTAAACAATCTTGTGTTCCATATACTATGTGCACAATTTCCATCAATAACTAATATTTACGTTCTACTGTCTTGAATATTTGTTAATAGGATTATTCAAAAATCATGCTGGAACACCACAAGTGATATTGTCACATGTTTTATCAAAAAATTAAATCATCATAAAAGCACCCCAAATTTACTTTTTGGAATAATTTTCCGACAATATATTAGCATCCACTTACTATATATAGTTATAAAGGAATTAAAATATGTTTTATGAATGATGAAACATGGTTTTCCATTCCCAACATTCTAAATGTTAAAAAATATAATATTACAGAGATGGGTAACTTTTGTAACCCTGGACATTGTTAATCTTAGTGGCGCTTCATCGAGTAAAAATTATAGTATAATTTTAATGGCTCCCAATTATGAAAAAATTTCTTATTCATGAAGATCGTGGTATAAAATGATGATTAAATCATGTTTTCAATGATAAATAGTAGCTTATGGAGTATTCAAGGATCTTCCTAATATTTACATAGTAGTATTAACCATATCATTAAATATTATGGTGTAATTTATTAATAGGTTGATTAGTTCATTTTTGTCATATCATTATAGAGGTTTGAAAAGTTTTTTGACGCCTAAAAATATAAGGGATAAAATGGTAATTTAATAAGACTACAAAACTAGTGGCACTCTTTATAATAACCATCATAATTACTCTTATGATCAGATATTGGGGGAGGAATTCCACACCCGCCATTTTCAATTTTATTTATTTTATTAATTTTGGTTCGTTTTTGGGTAGTTCGGGTTGAAGTCCGACTTACGTTTTTGAGTTCTTATTTAAAATCGTGCAGTTTGGCCTTGACATCGCTTAGTGTGCCGGTGTCAAAGCCGCACGACCTCACCTGGGTCACCATGCGGCCTCACCCAGTTTTCCGCATGTCTACTCGATGTTAAATTAATGAAATAAAATGAATTAATAATGAAACAAAATAAAAATTACTAGTGAAAAAGGACTGTTTTATGATAATAATAACAATATTATTAATATTTTAAGGATATTATTATTATAATTATCACTATTAACATAATTGTTGAATCTTTTATTTTATTTTATTACCATCAATTGAATTTTATTATTTTTATTACTATTACCATTATTAATATAATTTTATTTTTTTGAAATATTATTGGTTTTATTTTGGTTTTATTTATATTTTATTTATATTTTATTTTTTCCTCCCAGTGCTTTAGGGTTTTTTTTCAGGTTGTTGCGGTGTTGTTTTTCCCCTAGATCTCATAGCCCCTTCCTCATTTTTTTTCTCCTACCATAAATCCCCGCATCCGCCTGGTTCACCTCTCCCTCACTGGCTTCACCTTTCCGTCGTGCCACAACATTATTCCCCAGACTCCCCTCCCCCCTTGGCATCGCCTTCCCCCCATTCGCGTCGCATCTCCCCTCCTTTACGCCGCCGCATCGCACCACCTCTCCCTGTTACCCCACCAGACCAACCATCACCTGGCTGAGACCTCCTCGGCTCCCCTCGGCCTGTCACAGCCCCCTTCCGCTGGTACCTCATCGTGCTGCACCCCCTTTCCTTCCTACATCCAGCTCGGAACCCCATCAGACCCCCTCAAACTTCATGGTTCCCTCCGGCAGTCGTCCCTCCAGTTAAGCCTCACCTTAACATTATTATTAATATTTTTCATTTGTTTATTTATTTATCTTTATTTCATTGAGGTTTGGTTTTACAGAGGTGTATGGGTTTGAATTTAGGTTTAACCACTTATTTTTGTGCTCAAATGTGATTTTGGTTGGGTTAAAATTCATGTGTTTGAGTTTATAATAGGTTCCTTGCGGTGCAAACATAACACAATAAAGGTTTCGCACTAGAATTTGAATTTTTCACATCAATTTTCGGGGTTTGACTTCGAGGTAAGTGGTTCCGTGTTTAAACATTATCTGATAAGTTAATTTGCTTTCTTAGTTAATTTATAATATTACTTGATTAATTTTTATGGGTTCGGATTTGATTATCTTGAAGTTTTTCTATGCATTATATTCAATTAGAAGTATGTTTATTTGGTGCAGGTATGTTCTTTGTTTGGAAACTTTTTTTAGTCTATCGTTAGTGTCTAATAATATGTGCATTTAGTTTTTCAGGTGTTCAAGTGGTGTTAAATGTGTTTTCGATGTGATTATGCATGTGTTTGGTCATAAGGGAGGGTATTGTGTTGTTTGAATGGGTGTTTCTGTGAAAACCCACACTGAACTATCTTCTAGTGTTTTAAAAAAATTATATGTTTTGTGAAAGTGCGCAAAGTGCGCAGTTTATGTTCTGATGTAGCATCCATATGAGTTTTGTCCAAAAAGGGAAATTCAATGGGTCATTGGCGTTTAAAGTCAAGTTTCTTCATCTAGAATTGTGTAATAAAATATTTAGTGTTTTGTTTAATTGGTAAAATGGTCTTTTAACAGTGAGATTAGCTTATTAATTGATGCGAGTGGTGTAGGTTGTGTTCTTTATGTGGCGTCAGGCATGTTTGGTCAGGGTGGAAGGTTGAGTCGTCTCTTTTGTGCCAGTCGTGTTATGTTTCTTTTTAAATAATTTTTTTACAAATAATTTAATATGTTTTAATAAAGGATCCTTAGTAATGAAAAAATCAATTTAATTGAGTTGGGAACAGTCTTTTGGCGTGCATACTTTTTCAAATGGTTTTTTGTGTGTGTGGAAGTGTCGCGTTGAGTTTATGTTACACCCTGTTGGTTACATTTGTCTGAGTTTGACATGAAATGTGAAATTTGAACATATTGAGAACAAATGGGGAAGCATGGGTACTAGGTGGGTGTACTAGATCTACCACGCTAGTGATTCAGAAGAGGATCTGACTCAGTTTCACTGAGCTGGTTTGATGACTACAACACTAACTAAACACTGGATGATGATTGGAGACCAATAGGTTATTGATGTGTTTCCCTACTATTGGCTCGTGCATGAGAGCATATTTTGGTTGTGATTCCTATACTACTGTTCACCAAGCCGTGATGTTCTAGGGTCCCATTAATTTTTCACGTACCTTTAGGGCCTCTCCCACTTTTGGTTCTCCAGGACTACTATACCCTTATCGTCGGCATACAATGTAGCTTTTGGGAGTTTCTTAAAGGTTTGAGTTTTTCTTAAATGAAAGGTTGTTTTTGTTTAATTATTAAAGTTGTTTCCTTTGAAAGTATTTCAATTATAGAAACTATTTTTTTAAAATTGTGTAAGCTTTGGCATCATTTAAATTATTTATCCTGCAAATATATTTGTCATTTAATGTTTACATGTGGAACAATTTTTTTGGGTGACATCCTATTGTGATTTTCACTCACACACTGCATACACCTTCGGGTGTATGTAGACCTTGTTTCTTATGGTCTCTAGGTTGTTGACATCATGTTCAGCGATGGTGGATTTGGTCGTTGATGGTCTTATCATGCAGGTTGGTGTTGTGGCGTGTGGATGTAACACCTCTCTTGTTGCCTGGAGGTTTTAGTGAGAGTTTTAGTTTCTTTTATTGTCATTTATTTTGGAAGTTGGTTCAAGTTGTAAATCTTTAAAATTATTTTTTCTTTAAGGTCCAGTTTGATTGTCTGTTTCAGTTTTAGTTTATTTACTTTGTTAGTTGTTTATTTTTACTATTTCGGGTAAATCGTTCCCAAGTGCTAGTTTTGATACCCGGGCACTTGTGCCAGCCCATGGGGACCGCGAACGCCATTCGGGCCATGTTGCGGATCGGGTTGGGCACCGGGTCAGATGACGACCTGGCTTGTTTCGTGACAAGGAATCTGAGAATCAACTCCAAATATGGTTTGTTTGTTTTTTATGTGGCGATTTATCATACCATTGATTGATGTGGATGTTCCCACACAAAAATTCATCAAATCAGAGAGGTCCATTTTTTTTGAGATTTAATATTAGATCTTTTATAACTAGATAAAATCTCTACTGATACACATTAACATTTTTTTCTGAAGTGTGATAAATTTTTTCTATTTTCCAATGTTTGATATTGGTTTCCATTTATTTTTATATGCGATATTTTAATTAATTTTCTACGTGAGGATATCCATAGTGGGGAAAGATATTATATTGATTCTGTCTAGATGATCAGTTAGTTTTTATCATCATATGAAATATCTAGCTACAAGGAAGTGGATGAATCAATATAAAATGTGGTTTTGGTTTATTGACATCTTAAAGGTATTATCTGATGGTCTTCAATATACAATGAATTCCCATTTGAATAGTAATAAATCATCACATTTATTTTAATAGTATTGGTCTGTGGAGAGAAATATATTATCATTGGGTGGTTTTTCGTGGCTAGTGACATATCATGGTGTGCCCATCTATAGCACTGATGAAGCATTAAATATAACATGACCTTGAAATTATCAGTGGTTTATGTGACCATATCTAGAGTTGAAGGTGTGTGTGTGTGGTTTCACTGGTGATATGGTAAATATTAATCTAGAGAATTTATAATTTACTTGATCTTAATTATAACAACTTTGGTGTGTGCTATTGATTAGTGGAATCTGATTAAAAGATGATATAGTGCTCACGAATCTTGTTACATTGAGTCTCTTCCAAATTTAGTGTGGAATCATCATTATTTTACATAGTAGATGAGTTGAGTTAGGTAATTTTTTTCTCATGCTGGCGTCATAAGAATAATTATTTATTGTTGTGTAGTGTAACACCCTAAAATAAGGATTTTTTTTTAAAATCACACAAAATTTGTTATTTATGTTACATCAAACCATTTAATTGAATAGATATATTTTCAAATTGAACAAGAATGGTATTGGGTGAGAAAAACCGACGAAATAAACATAATATAACGTGCCACATTTATTTATGTAGCTCAAGAACAGACATCATCTAATTGTTTTTCTGAGGAGGCGGGTCATTATAGATGGATGTTAAGGATGAAACTAATGAGAGTGGAAACTCTTATCCCATGGAAAATTTTCATCATTTCAATATAAATTCGTACCTTTAATGGTAAGGAGGATGTAGTTTCTTTGGTTTTTCTACTTAAGAAAGGCATATCACATTTTTTTTTGTTTTAGAGTGTCAAGGTCCTAAAATAGTAAGACAATATTTATACCATAGTAAATATTATTGAATTGTATAAGTTATAACATTGTTCTCATGACCATGTGGTTAACCTTGGATTTCATTTTTGGGATGTTCTATTCTATATATTCTTTATGGGATGTTGATATTTATTTTTTAAAAATTTATTTATCCCATGTGATTGAATATAGAAATATCATAAATAGGGTATCAAAAAAATTATAAACCACTATTTTTTTCCCAAAATAAAGTATTTACCTTGGAAATGTATAATGTTTATCACCATGATATTTTAATGAAATACTTTATTTGATAGTGTATAAAACACACAAAACTGAGTTTAAATTAACCCCAAAATATTATTATTTAAAATATTATTGTAATATCCTAGATATAAAATTTGTGGATCAATATATTATAAAAAAATTATGAAATATCAATATAATTTTCATGCCAAATTAAGATTCATTGATAGACTATTAACAAATAAGTACACAATTTTTTAGAAAATTTATTGTATGCTTCAGGAATAATTTTTCATCTAAAATATATTTTATTGATTTATGTTGTAAAATATTAAAATTAATTACTATAATATATAAACACATTGTATATTATGAAAATAATATCAATTTTTAAATAATTATATCAAAAGTATCACCGCCTGAATGTTTTTCTATTTTTCTATAAAGGCTAATTTTTAAGGGAATTAATGAAAATACTAATTTTTATTGAAAACATTATTTTTTGTGAAACATTTATAAATTACCGTTTTGATTTAAAATGTTTTTCTAATGAAAATCAGTTCTTGAATATAACTAATAATCTAAATTTGGTCATTTGAATCATTTTTCATATTTATATTTTATACAAATATTTTGTTACGAAATAAGAATTTTCTTGAAAAATTACTTTTTATTATGTTTTAATTATAAAATAAATTATTCCATATTTTTTGGAATATTTAAAAATAGAATAAATATTATGAATCATGTGGTTTAAATTTATTAAATAATCCCATTTCTGTTTTTTGAAAATGTGGATGGAAACTTTTGTAACGTTTCTCACTATAATAATGCTTAAATTAAGTAAATATAGTTAAAAATAAAATGATAAGGATTATAAAATAACCCTAAAAGTTGAATGAATTTTATTTAATGAGTTACTTTTGTATACATATATCCAATATATGGTTATATAGAATTTTATGGACAATTATATGAGCTTATGACCTTTATAATATTTTATTCTATGAAAATATAAACATGTCACACTCTTGTTTTTAATAATAATAAATTTTTTAAAACGGGGGCATCTAGGGGTTATATTTGAATATAAATATTATTTTGAAATAGATCATTTTTATATTTATAATTATAATTTATTTTTATATTTTAGTGTGTAAATAATTACTTTAAATACTTACGTAATAGTAACACTCTAATTATTCAATTAATTTGAAATTCATAAAAAATATATTTAATATATAAAAAATAATTAAATTTGAGATAAATAATGTGATAAACTTATTTTATATGAGAAAATGACATGATATGGATATATTAAAATAATTTTTTTTTCTAATTATAATTGTTTTATTGATATTATTAAAGTCAAGATAATGAATAGTTTTAAAAATTGACATTACTGTTATTTTCAAATAAATTATATTTTTCAATGTCTAATATAATATCAAAAATTTATAAATTAATTCAAATTATTTTTATATTTTCCACTAATATTTTCCATGGTCCATTTATGGAACTTTTTAAATTTTATGGTAACATCATTTAGCCTTATAGAACAGAAAATATTAATAGTAAGGGGTTTGTAAAAATGGTAATGGTGTGGTCAAAAGTAAAATATAAGAGTAAAAACATATCCAAAAATTGTAAAATATTTATTGGATGAGAATTTTTAGACATAAATTAACCTTTTACTATAATTATATCAATTTATAGAAATCTTTTCATGATATATAACATATATTAATTTCATATTTGAAGGTATTCCAAGGATACCACACCCCTCATTTATAAATTGGCACTTCTTTCTAAGCTTATATGCACCACATTAAATCATATAGATAAAACAATACTAATTATTATTTAAATGTCAGTATCATGATATTTAGGTTTTTGACCTTGTAAAATAACAAATATTAGTTCCTTAAGAAGATATCTAAATGAATTTTACTGAAGAAGAGGTAATCATATATGGTGACACATTAAAGCCTATTTCTTTTTATGATTACGATTCATTTGCTGTAACCCTCCTAAAATAATAAACAGATCATAATAAATATATTGGTATATTATTATGATTATTTTTAAACATAAATAAATATCCATTCCATCTTATGAAGTGTGAAAACATCGCTCGTGTGTACTTAAAACATTCCATCTTCATGTATTAGTTTAAATAATTTTTCATCACAACATTTCTATGAAAATTATAAAAATAGAAATCATTATTATATATTATAGTTACTAAATTAATATTGTTATGAAATGACTAATTATTATTCATCTTTCATTCGATCCAATCATTCAAAGTGAAATCAGTTTTCATTCGTACGTACGACCTACTGTCTCCATGAATGATGAATATGATTTCTTTATACCTATATTCATGTAGGACTCATGATATCTATATTTAGATTATATATAATATTTATACCATAAATAATTTTTTGGATATAATGGATCCCTGATAAAAGTATAAGAATAAGAACTACTAATTAAAAAAAACATGGACAATGAAGTAGTTACCTCGTGAAACAACGATTTAAATGATGAAAAGATAAAAAAACAGGTGATAAAACTGTATATGTAAATAATATATGTTAGGATATATATGAGTATTATAATGGAATATAATTCTTATAATAATTTTTTTATACAGTTGGTCTGAACACATATGAATGAATTCGAACTTAATGTAAGGGATTCTCAGCTCGCATTCACTTCCATGTGTCATATGCCATATTCATCACTTATTCCCTATTTTGTAGAGAATATAATGGATATTTAATAAATATTATCTTGAATATTTTTGTATTAATTTTATTTAATTTTTAATGTGAAATTGTTTATTTTATGGGGATTACAATTCAAAAGATAATCATGTGGTAAGGGTTAATTTATCTGTCACATTATTAATTGGGATTGTTAATTTTGATGTTGCGGCTAAGGATATTTATATCAAATGTCCATGTTATGAAAATATGATTTAATTTTTTTGTATTATAAAATTATTTTTTAAATTCATTTTTACTTGTTTTTTACATTGAAAATTTTATTTAAGATAATTCTTCAAATTATTTTCCAAAAAAGGTACTTTTTTATTTTCCATATGAAAGTGTGAAATGAATTTTTAAAATTATTTTCCATAAATGAAAATTACCACCATCAAGAAAAAATAATTATTTTTATATTCCTTTACAATTTAACGAGGTCATTTTTAATTAAATTTTTTTCTTTATTAAGTGCACAATTATTATATTCTAGAAATTATTTTAAATGTAAAAGGGAATTTCCTAGAAGAAATATCCCATTAATCTCTTTAATGAATTTTTATATCTGTGAACATAATTTTTCTGTTATTATATTTAATATGTAATATAATGATATAATTATTCCTATTTTTATAGAAGGTTTAGGATCAGTTTGACTAGGGAAAGTATTTATATTCCATAAGACTAGTTCATTCAATAATTAATTTCATTGATTTTGTTATGTAATATTCATTCAGTTGTATTTTTTGTTCATAGGAGGAACACATGAGCATTGTATATGAAATGTTGGGATTACAATAGCCCCAAAATGCATCTGTAGATCACATGAGACATATTATCTTGTATTTTGGTTGAGACCTTAACCATTTTTTAATGTAATGGAATAGTTCCTTGAAGGTTTTTTCATGTGTCCTGACTGTGGTCTTGATGGTATATTTCAGATGTTAAAATTATTCATTCCATTATTATGAAATTAGTTATTTATATCCATGTGATTATTCTATTAATTATAATATCCATGAATAAGTATCAAGTTCATGTTATTTTTTATATGGATAATATGATAATACATTATTCTTTCCAAATTATGGTATAATTATTTTTCAAATGTCATTTGTTTTAGTTATTTATCGTCTGATATTTTTTATGATTACTTATTAATGAAATATTTTATTATACACAGAACCTTTATGTGCATATGAGCCAACCCATTTCATATGTTTTATTTTACAAAGGATTCTAGGAAGAGTTTTTTTATATGAATTAATATCCTAAAGGGATTAATGATATTTTCAATAAAAGGACATTTTTATTTTATATTGTTTAAATTTATTTTTAATTTTAATTATTTATCTATTTAATCAGGAATACTAAACGATTTGTTCCTTTGGGATGTGATTAATTATATCTAGTTCCAATATAATAATGTAACCACTGACTCTAGGCTACTAGGGTTAGATTATTTATAGATAGTATGATCTGATTTTTAATGAAAACTATGGGGTCTAGATTTATGAAATCATATATTAGGGAACATAACCATGTGACTCAGTTCGAGAATATAACTATATAAAATAAGTATATTTTTTAATGAATATAGTTTAAGATTGTAATTAACCATTATAGGTTAATATGTCTAAGCTTGATCATAATTCCAAAGGCATGGAAACCTATTTTAATGTTTTATAAAAGATAATTTGGGAGAAATTGATTATAATATAACCCTTTGTATTACCATATGAAAATTATATTTGGAGAATATTGATTTTTTTCTAAATAATTATAAAGAAATTCAGAATCTTTGGGGTTAATATGATAATTGATGATGAGGTAGTTATGGGATATTCAGATAAATGTGTTGCTAAAATTTTAGAATAATATGTATAGAACACCCTAATGGCTAAAAAAGTGGTTTATGGATTAATGATATTATTTAGTATTTTAATCATATTTCATGGATCTTTATATGAATTTTACTAACATTGTTTCAAAAAAAGGATATCTAGCAGTCCATATGATATCCCCTTGTATCCAAATATCCCACAAGGCCAGAACCCAAAATCGAAGAGAGAAAAATGTGCGGTGTATATAACTTCTATACATGATGTCATTGTTAGTATGATTCCATTTTTACGTTTAATATTTGACAGATAATTAATAATATTATTTTGGAAAGAATATTATAGGATCACATCAAATATTCCTTTTTTGGTATTTTGATGTGATTAATGACATTCTGGGAGACTCTTCATTTGGTTAATGTACATTAAGAATTCATTCATGACATAAATAATTATTTGGGATGAATTATATAATGTTTTGGATGTTCGTTGTAATGTGGAAGATATAACCTATGAGTTTAAAAGAATCTTTAATATTTTGGTTATTAGGTTTATATGAGATATATAGAATAAGGATAAAGTAAATAGTGATTCAAACTATTATTATATGTGATCAAGGTATTAGAATGTTTGGAATGTAAAATTATGAACTACCTTATGATGCCTGGGAAAATTGTTTAATAAAATTTTTGTGTTTTGAGTATGGTTAATTATATTTTTGAAGTTCCTTTTGGTAAAATACTTATGGAATGAATTAATTTGATCTTTGGATATTATTTTTTAAGTTTATTGTGTGACTTATATTATAGGATAACACGCGATAACAATTTTTGTTTTTTTAAAAATTTATAAGAATAATGGATTATTTATAGATTTTTAGAAATCTTTCTCCAGGCGTAAAAGATTTATTTTTGAGTATCCATTTCCTGGCATTGGAGATGAAATGAAAGTAGACCAAACCCAAAATAAAGGATGACATTATGAAAATAAAATTGAAATAACCAAGTATTTTTAGTTTCCAATGTTCTTTATAAACATTGTAAAATTACCCCTTGAAATTAACAATAATGACATTGAAATAAATTATTTATCCCCTTGTATTTCATATTGAGAAATCATTCTCCATTTATCTCATTACAAGTTTATAATTTTGCGATGTTTAAATTTCTCATGACCATGATCTTCACTACCCTCTACTAATCCTTTGACATTATCAATCACATCAATTTCCAAATATTAACTTCCACCATATTTAAACTGATTCAGAAACCTGGTTTTAGGGAGAACTTCATACTTCACATTCCCTATTTCAAGAGAAAGATTTGTAAACACTTTTTCAGTGCGGTCTTTTAACAAAGGGGTTTTAAAATGATAAAACCATATATAATGATCAAAAGATAAAATTTATAGTACACAATTAATTAACGGATTAATGAATTTAACACCATCATATTTCAAAATTACACATTATTTGACAGTGAACACATCATACAATATTGTGCTTAAATGAACCCCAAACTTTTATTATTTAAATATGACCGTTAAAACATATCTATCAAATGGGTGGGTATGAATAATCTTAATGAAATTATCATATATATATATATATATATATATATATATGTAAAATTCATACTCAATAAAAATACAATTATTAAATCATATGAAATAAGTACACAATTTTTTAGTAAAGTTATATTATGCTTCAGAAATATATTTTCTTCAAAAATAACTTTTAAGGATTTTTTTGGAAAATATTATAATTAATTTCAAGAAGATATATAGATATTATTTTCCAAAAATAATATAATTTTGGAAATCATCATATCAAAATTATCTTTGGATGAATTTTTTATATTTTTCAATAAAGATTTTTTATCTTATGAATAGTAAAAAACAATAATTTTTATAGGAAACTATATTTCTGTTTCAAACATTTACAATGTCCCATATTGATTTAAAATTGATTAAATGTAACATTATCCATTTAATATTATATATAATAAAAATAACTTCATTGAAATATTTTTTATAATTTTATTTACAATAATAAATCTTATTTTGTTAAAAGTCACTTTTTCTGAAAAAATACATTTCGTTGTGTTTTGAGTTTTAATTTTTAATAAAATCCTGCCACTTTTATTGTTCAAATTTTTTAAAATGGATTCCAAATTTGGAATCAGGAGGCCCAATTTTATAAATTAGGTTCATATGATTTTTTGTCACTACGAAATGTAACCTTGGTAATTATTGTTACAATGATAATGGGAAAATCATGCAATTCATGTTACAAATAAATGACAATGATAATTAAATAATCCTAAAAAATGGCTTTGTTTTATTGGGTGATTTTTTCATCCATATTCATTCAATAGTTTTTTATGTTTAATTTTATGGCTATTTATATAATATTATAACCCTTATAATAATTTATTTCTAGAAAAGTCAAACATGTCATAGTCTTACTTTTAATATCTATAATATTGTTAATTTTGGGTTATCCAGAGTTTATGTTCGAATATAAATGTTATTATAAATTTCACAAGGATTATTTTTATTCTTTTAATTATTTTTTAGTTTTTATTAATGAAATAAATTCCTTAAATAGTTAAATAACACTGGCACATTAATTATTCAATTTTTGGAAAAATAAAATCAGTGACATTGAAAATATTAAAGGTAATTCAATTTTTGATAGATAATTTTATACAGGATTTATATATATGAAAAATAAATTTTACGGATCTATATAAAAATTAGGTTTTAATTAATGATTTCATATTGATATTAATAAATTCAAAATAATGAATAGTTCTGAAAAACGACATTATTAATATTTTACAAAAAATTATATTTTATTAATTTATTTAAAATGCTTAAAAATCGTAGATTTAGAAAATGAATTTTATATGGTTAGTTTCATTTAACATGGTCCATTTATTTTCATTCTTTCATTTTATAGTAATATTAATGATGCTGAAATAGTATAAAATTTAAACAGTACATTAATTGTCAAAAGGGTTAAAAGAGGGCTGGGGGTAAAACCGATAGATAAGGTAGAAAAAATATCCAAAACCTGTCCACTTTTTGTTGGACTAAAATATTTTTAATTATATTCCCATTATCATATAATAATATCAATTTGGATCCATTTTTAAATGAGAAATAATTTATACTGTTTTAATATTTTAAGAAATTCTAAGAATGTCCCTCCACTCAATTTAAAATGTAAGCACATTCCTTCAATTATATACACTACTCTAGGAAATATAACTAAACCAAAACCTTTAAATTCCCCTTTAAACATCCTTATCAACATTCATGGGGATCTATTAGTTTCAAAATAATTACCCTATGTCCCTTAAGAAGATATCTAAAGAGAGTCTACAGAAGAAGAAGATCTTTATCGACTATTTCACATTTATTTGTTCTTAAACATCCACATAATGAGTTTTCACAACAATAAAATAATATATAAAGTATCATAAATATACTGCAATTTTATTATGATAATGGTTAAACTATATTCAATCTCATTTCCATCATATGAAAATCAAAAATGTCATTAGTGTATACGGATGAATTACGATCTCCATGTAGCGATGTAATTAATTTTTTGTATCAACATTAAGTGGAAGGTAATGAAGAAATAAATAATGATTATATTTTATATGTATTAAATAATTAAAATTCTTAAAATATTAATTATTATTTATATTTCGTTCTTTTCATTTGTTGATAAGTGAAAACAATGTTCACAATTACATACGACCTACCATCTTTAGGAACTACGTAATTGATTTATCTATATATATCAAAATTGATTACTCTAGAGAGATATATATATATATATATTATATTATATTATTTATAATATATATAATATTATGGACAATATTTAAAAATTATAAATACAAAAGGACTAGAACTACCAAATCAAAACATACATGAAAAACATAGTAATTACCACCCGATAAGTGATTTTAAAAAAGAAAACAAATAAAAGGGCAATAAAATATTATAAGTGAATATAATATAGTAATATATATATACATATGAGTATTTTTATGTTATATATGTATAATTAATGCATTTTTATTATACATTAGGTTTTAGCTCATACGATGGAAGTCGATAATGAGGTATGGGTTTCTCGTCTCACATTCACTTCAGTGAGACATATGAAATATTCAGCACTTATTCCTACTATAGTGTGTAAATATTTTACCAATGATATATCATATTATGAATCCATTTTTTATTCTCGGTTACTATGGTTTCATTTTATGTTATTTCTTTCATGGGTCATATGATTCAAAAGTTACCCATGTGGTAAGGGTTTATTTCCCAATGTCATCATTTTAGGAGATTGTATATTTTTATATCTTTGGTTAGGATATTTATCTTTCGTGTCCCTATTTTAATTTTTTAATATTATCCAACTATTTCTAATTTCATCTATAAAATTTTTAACTTTTAAATTTTTTAAAATAGAATCTTCCTATCATTTTTCGAACAAGGTACATTCTGATTTTTCTTATAAATGTGTAATATAAAGTATTTTTCTTTATATAATGTGATATAATTTTTTACTATCATTATGAATTATTTATTTTAAGATTAAATTACAATTTATAAATGTTATTTTCATTGAAATTGGTTTCTTTATAACATGTTGTTTTTTATTTAAAAATTAACATCACGGTGAAAATGTGTATTTTCCACAAGAAATATTAAAATAATCTAATTAAATTATTTTTATATATGTAAAAATATAGTGTATAATCTTATTTGGAATATGTAATATAATTATACCCTTAAAAATATATATTTGGATATTTTATGATCCATCTTATTGGGGAATGGGTTGATATTCTATATGACATGTTCTTTCAATAATTATAGTTATTGATTTTGTTAAGGAATATTGATTCAATTGTATTAATTATTAAAACAAGGAATGAACTGATCATAAAAAATTATAGTTAGGGAACACTATATTCCATCGATACATTGGTAGGTATCATGATAAAAACTATCTTGGGTTTGTGCTGAGACATTGCCCATTTATTTAGATGTTGTGGCATAAGGCCTTGATAAATTTTTTAGCTATCTGGTTTGATGCCATTATAGAATGTTTATGAAGTATAAAATTATGATTTAAATCATTATTAAATCATTTAATGATGTCCATTTTATTATTCTTCAGGTTAGAATATCTATGGAATGTTTTATCCATTATTTATTTTATTAAAATATAATTTCAATTTATTGTTTTATTATATAAATTTAAAGGATATTATTTTTCATCCTTAATTTTTTTTGCTTTGGATTTGCCCATTCATTCTTCCCATTGCAATAGACATTATAATTTTACTCATACAATAATTATTATTATTATGATTATAGTATTTGTTTACCATTATTTGTGGATTATGATGAATTATGAATAATGTTGAAAAATTATGATGAAAAATTAATGTCAATGAGGGGTAGGTAGCTATATGGTTAAAAATCAACCATCATAGTCAAAAACATTTTTCATTTTTTGGAGAAATATTTATAATTATCATTTTCACTACTCATTAATTCTTTGTAATATTCATATTTAAATTTACCAAAATGAAGAAGCAATATAGGGTATATGTTTAGAAGACTATTAGTGACAACTATTCACACAGGCGATGTGAGGGGGGGGGGGGGTATTTTTAGAGGAGTTTGCAGAGTTATCCAAACCACGTGAAAAATATTTTTTTTAATTAATAACAATATGAATGATTATTACAAATTAAACGAACCTACAACGTTAGTTCATGTTTAAGTGAAACTATGAATATTATCATATGTATCATAATGAAATTATGCAAGGTACTCTTATATTTGGAATCCCCTATGACAAGGTTTGTGCAAGAATGTCTAGAACCTCTATGCAAACAATAAAATTACCTTTACTTATGTGGGGTTCCATTACTATCATTACTGAATAGTTTCCAAATACCTGTTTTCTTCCAAGTAATTTTAAAAAACAAAAATACTCTTCCACCCCTACTTGATTTAATTATATTTCTCTTTTTCCATCTCCCATTCAAAATATCCAGGCCTTGAATGATACCTATATTATTTAATCCCTCACACCAACCCGATTCTAGTGGATAATCCATCATGAATCACCGATAATCCATAATGTAAGTGGTCTGTCATGTTTTATTATCATATTTGCAATGATTTTCTTATTTCCTTATTACTAAAGTTTCCTACGCTTCTCATTGGATGATCCTTGGATAATTTTTTTAATGTTAGGGAATTACCCATTATTCTTTAGTAGATTTTCATCATCTGATAATTGTTTTTTTGGTAAATCCATGATTTTTTTTTCAATGGACCATAGATTATTGGGTTTATAAAATGGGATTTTAATTATTATAGCGTGTTTCAAGCCATCAATATAAACTACTATATATATGATATATTCTTTACAAATAATTTTCTTATTATATGAGTAATTAATGTTATTATTGAATCATATTTTATTTATCGAGCTCATGATTTATCTAATATGTTTGATGAAATCATTCAATTTGTTTCCATGAATGTGTTTCAAGATGATATTTTAAAATTTTTAGAAGATTGTGACCCATGATAACCTCAATTTGGTGGATTTGGAATATTGGAGATGTAAAATTTATAGAATTATGCCTCCCAAAAAGGTATATTATCCCTCGTTATGAAGCCACTATGGATGTTGGAGACTTTAATACTTTATTATTCCATAATGGATAGTGGCCTTTATGAAAAATATGATGTGAATATATGGAGTAGAATGAGGATCCTAGTAGTATATAGACATAATTAACATTGTCTATATCCCATTATTTTTGGATAGAGATACATGTTCACATGGAACATTAATTATATTATTTGAAATATTATATATTGATATTGGTTCATTAGAAATAAATATGTATATTCATATATTTGTTTTTAAATTATCATGATTAGAATATAAAATAGTCGTTCTCTAATTAAAACATGGAGGGATCTTGCAAGATCAATTATTCTCACATTCAATATACACAATTTGGGTGTATATTTACTTTTTTTCATTGATATAGGTTTAGTAATGTTACCACATAGAGTTAGTGGATGTTCATGATAGTTGAGCGTAGACATAGAGGAGGAGGAATGGTTGGAGTTATCCCTCATATCACATAAATGTCAGTGAAAGCATTATTTTTATGGGATCTCACTTTACATATAAAATAAATTATTATTTGAAATAGAATGTTCAAATTATTTTATTTTTATCATCCTTTTGTATCACCTTATTGGTTTCCCATATATATTATTATTATTTTCTATTTTCCCCAATTCTTATATATACTAAAAAATTTAATCAAATTTAATGTTAATTATTATGGTTCATTATGAGGTATTAGTATGGTATGTCCTATTCAATTTATTTCATTTTATCTGTTTATTTATTTTCTTGACTCACCAACATATGTTGGGGTCATGATTGGTTATTAGTTATAACCCTTTCAATGGTGGAATGTTTTATTGGGGAAACAATTACAAAAGGCTTTCTTATTGATGTTTGTGAACTAGTTATTGACCTATGGGGATTTGTAATTCCCTTAAAGAATATTTTCGGGTCATTCGAGGTACCACATCAAGGAGAATTCATGATAGTTAATGGAAATTTTTTTTGAGATCCCAATGTGATTTATGATGATTATTATGTTAGAGTAGATTAGATCATCAATAATATATGGATCTGGGGCCGGTGAGTGTTGTCCAAAAATCATTATAACTGGACTTTAATAAATAAGGGATATTGCAAAGTGAGCACTCAGGGATATATTTTAATACTATTATTTATTTTAGATATCTTTGTGTTGTGTGTATTAAAATACTTTTCTAGTGTGTATAGCGAAAGCACTCATGCTAAAAACCATGTGGAAAATTTCATTACCCATGCTAAAGGGGACCAATAATGTTACCACCACATTTTTTTCACTATTTGTTAAACCCTGATTCCATACCCTAAATAAAAATCCCTTATATTAAGTGACACCTAGTTGTTTTTTCATGATTTGAGGAACCATATTATATATCAATTCACAATTATAATTTTGATTATTTATATATTTCCCCTCTTTTAAATATATTATTATGATTCTTATAGTTGTATAATGAATATTTTTAATAACCCATTACCTCTATTAGTTATTCTTTACCGTTTATTTGAGGTTTCCTTTTTTGTTGGTTGGGGAATGTAATAATAAAATTTTGATGATACCTTTAATGGAGAATTTAGAGATTTTGTGTAATTTTCTTTACAAAATATTATTTTTTTTTATTTTAAATTATGGGTAATATTTTGGGTGTACAAAATTTATAATTGATTCTAGAAATTAATCATTAAATGGAACAAAATAATAATAATTTTACATGCAGTGATTGTTTTACAAGTCATGAAATGGAAAGTAAAATGTTTTTTAATAAAATGGTGATGAGTTTAATGTTGAATATGGGTGTCAAGGATTAAAAAATGTGTAATTGGATTATGTGTTGTGTAAATTCCTAAGGGATTTTTTTAATTACAATTCATTGTTGAAATTATTATTGGATTCTTGAAGGGTTCCTTACTGTCAACCTAGCGTCTTTTTCTAGGTAATATTGGTATAATCCTTTCCACCTATATTGTTATGTTCAAAAAATGATTACTGTTATGGTTGAATTTATTCTCTTTGTATTTTTAATACTTCTTGTTATTCATTGGATTTTTTTGTGTCTATGGTTTGGTAGTCGAGTTTTAATCAGACTGTATTTTCTTTTGAATGTTTTCAGTTCTAGGTTTTCCTTGTATTGAGATGTCCCTTCTATTTTTTTTCGAACCTCCATTGTAAAATTCATATTAGTATCTATTGTGCCACGGTATGTGTTTCTATTCAACTTTCTAACTTGATGAATTTTATGACATAACTGAAAAATTCAATTATACTCTTCCTTTCTTTGAAATGATAAATGGATTTAAATTATTTCGTAGAAATAAAATTTTTCTGGAAAATGGGGTTTTCATTATAAATGGAATATCTTGATTTGGAAACGTTGTTTCAAACATTGAATCATATTTTCTTAGTATTGGAAATGTTTTATAAAATTTTAATCATGATTTTGAAGTTTATATCAAAAATTTCACCTTCAGAACCATTGGTGTATTAGGGAAAATAAATGGGTAGTTTTAGGGCCTGTTACACAATTAGGAGGCAACATTTTTTAATCAACTAGAATTCCACTATATTAGTTCGATCCAATATATTAATATTTAAAATTATGAGTGTATTGTATATATTGTCTCATATGCTAGTTCCCAATATGTGAGGTTATGTTTTATTTATGTTTATTTATCGCATGATTGTTCTTATTGTGTATTGTTTCTAAATTGTTTTTATATGATGTTTTATCAAATAGATTTACATGATTGGTTTCTTCATGGATATGTGTTTACCCATCTACCCCAAGATGCATGGATGTGATTTTCGATTTTTAACCCTTTTACTTAAAAATATTGTAGTTCATTAATATTAATGGACTTTTAGAAAATAAAATAAGAAAGGAGAGAAATTATTGAAATCTAGATTTAATTTTTGAAAAATTCTTAGTAACAATGTTACTATTAAAATCAAGAATTATTTCATTATTGATATAAGCAATTAAATAAAAACAATGGTGGTATCCTACATGGATTTGAATTAGAACCTACATGTTCTTTTTGGGAATTTTTATATGTTTTATTGTAAGATTTGGGAAAAGGGAATATTATCTTGTAGAATTATTGTTTCTCTATTTTTAAATGCGACTTTTGGTTCTGGTTGGTCTGGAAGTGACTATTGGTCACATGAGGACTTTATCTACATTATGGTTTAGACTATTTTGGAATGGATTTTATTTATTATGTGGTATATCATCTATTTTATGTTTATTATCTAGTTATATGTCTTTTTTCATATATTAAATAATGTTCTTAATTTTTTTGTTTTACCTATATCATGTTATATGCTAGTTTATGTGGATTTTCTAGTTTAATCGGGCTGTTTCATTTATAATTTTCTATAAGAGGGAATTATTATCCTAACGTGTGATAAATCTTCTTGAGTTTGGTTCTATAGCTTTGGTAGTCAGGGTTTACGGTTGTTAGAGTTAGGTAATTGGTATATAAAAGGGCACTAGACTGCTAACTTCCACGAAAAAAATTGAGTTTTTGTGGTTGGTCAGAGACAATTACTAGGATTGAGACTTGGCGTTTGACGTTATTTGAATTTACTATTTTGTGTTTTTATTTATATTAACATATTACTATTAAGTAAGGATTTCATGGTTTCTTTAAATTCATAATCAAATAAAGCTTTGTTATCAATACATGATGTTTTTTTTTATTTTTGAATTTTATGATGAATGAATGGTTTTATACATTTTCATAGAAAATTCCTACAAGAAGAGATATTAAAAATCCATGTGAACAAATTGTTAGATAGGTTCTGTAGGTTAATCCTTCAGTGGATCCTTCATTGTTAGAAGTGGTTTTTCACACTGTTTAAACTCTAGGTCGAGTTGGTATTAGGACTATTAGACACATATTGTATCATGTATTAGATTTTAAGAAGCATCATACATCATCCATTCATAGTGACAAATGACCCCATGAATCTTAGTATTGGATTGAACAGAAAGAGAGTATCTTTACTATCTTGAGGACTCTTGATTAATCTAATGAGGGGTTTTCCATGTATATGATCAATGGATGAAGAATAATATAGGGGAACCTACATGGAATGTTATTTTCTATGAGGATATTACCAGGGATCCCATCATGAAATTATTTTACCTTATGTTTTGTGGAAATACATTACATGCTGTAAGGACATTGGAATTTACGACCCTAGAGTAGGGGGATGATACATTTCTAGAGTACTCTAGATATTTTCACAAGTTAGTGCAACTAGAAATTATTATTTTCACTAATGAGTAGAAATAGGATGTCTTATACCAGTGTAGAAGGAAAGGTTATACAAAAATTAATTTGTTAGTGGATCCTAATAACTATCATCATTATGGATGATCTGGATATCTACATAGTTTTTTACAATATATATTTCTGACCTGGGATATAATACACTTAAACCAAGGGTTTACAAGTTTATGAATATACTTCCATTAGTGGAGGGTCTAACTATCAAGGCAAGGGAAAAATTAATGTGGCTAATATTGGATGAAATTTTTGTAGTGATGTATACACCAAACGAATATAAAGTAGGTCTACCAACTATTACAAGTACAATGTTTATATTTTTTTAATGGTTCTGGCTGAAGCCTAATTTTATAGTAAAAACAAATCAAATATCTCTTTTAACTGTGTAGAGGGAAACCCATTACATTTCCCGACATCCCAGTGGTCTTGTAGCCCATTACAAACCCCGTAGCCCCAATTTTTTTTTCCTAATGCCCATTCTGTGAATGGTAGCCTGCCTGCTACAGTACCCAAATAGTACCGCTGCTACTACAATGCCATGCCACCACTACAGTACCCACTGATCTACATTACCATCGCTAATACAATATATCTATAGTACTGCTACAGTACCCTACGCTCAATGGTTATCGAACCCCCCCTTTTTCATGTAGGATTACGGGGTGCTTACTACTAAGCCAAACCCCAACTACATGTACATTGTTTATCTCATTTTCTATAGTGCTCGGTTTTATTGATACAGTTGGTACTCATTATATTATATCATCAATGTTAGATGAATATTGTACTTGGATTAAAAACTTATGCCATTCATGTTACATCTCTCCAAACCTATTTGAAAGAGGCCCAAAAAACATTTCAGATGCCTCGAGTTGGACGTGATGAAAGAAGAATTTGAGGTTTATTGGGAATTTCTAGTTCGTGATCTTAATATAATCAAATTTATTATCAATATTAATTGGATTAACAATTTCAAGACCCCAACATACATTCATCTTCAGGGGGTTCAATACTTATCTTTCACTTGGGTCACTCATGTTTTCTTGGTTGACTGGGACCCTAGATTGGGAAGGGTGGGGCCGATTGATACTTATTCTGGGATAATATCATGATTTTAAAGATATTTCATGATGTTGTTGACCCTTTATTAGGTGGTCAACTTCTTGCAGTGGTTTGTATGTACCTTGTTCATTCTGAATGTTTTTTATTTTTTCCCTCCATAGAGATAGGAAAAGATTAATATTGACCATCCGCATTGTATGATGCTCATTTATATGACATCTTACCATGTGAAACCTACTAAGTTAGAGGAACATAAGGTCTAGATTTATGACCTAGAGTCTAATGGATTTATTCATTCTAGAATGTATCTATAAGGGTCACCTAACCTCTTTTATATGAAGGATGACATGATACTTAGACATTTTACTTATTGTTGAAAGTTTAATAAGGTGAATGTTATGAAAAAAATTTATTTTCTATGGATTTATGATCTCTTTCATATATTTAAATCACATATTTTTTATTGAAATATTGACATATGGTCAGGGTACCACCGGTTGAGAGTCCAATAACAGATTACACCTAATATATTATTTAAGAGTTGATATGGGAAATTGGAGGTTCGTGGTATGCTATTTGTTATCACTAATTCTCCTATATGGTTTTTTGATGTTTAGAGATAGATTTTTCATTTATTTTTGGTTTCTTTTGTTGTTTTGTTCATGGATAAAATTTTGGTACTCTCCACGTCAGATGAATATCATATGGACCACTAGGATATCATTCATCAAATAGTGTGAAAATATCATATATAAGGATGTATTTAAAAATCTGAATTTTTTATCTAGGAATCGCAGTTTCTAGGAAATGTGATATATAAGATGAGCATATCAATAGATCCTAGAAAGGTATATGCCAGTATATCCTAGAAGAAACTGATAAATATTATTGTTATCTGATGCTTGTTGGGTTTAGAAGGTTAATAGGGAAGGTTTAGAAAATAAATTCCCTATGTCACTTATATGATAAAAAATATATCTCAAAAGGGTGTACATATTGAATGAAATGATAAATGTTATAGGTATTCTGAAAAACTAATGGCCTGGTTGACATCAACACCCATTTTTATTCTTCTAGTGACAGGTTTGGGTTATGATTCCTTCAGTGAAACTTCATTAATAGGACAAGGGTGTGAATTTATGTGTGGGTAACATGATATGGCTTATAGGAATAACTAGTTATGCTTTCATGAGAAGAACTACGCTACCCATGATCATGATTTTGTATCAGTGATGAATTTCATCAAAATGGGGTGCTGATATCTATTTAGGGAGTGGTTTATAATATATTCTAATCCTAAGATCATGAAATATATATTTTTTTACTTTGGGAGTTCTAAAATTTCAATATATATGCTCAGTAGATTATCTTTAGACTTTTTATTTTGACATTTCCTATACATCTAAGAATGAAATGTGGAGGAAAATTTGTTGAGTAGAAAATTTCTCACAAATTTTGTGAAGAAATCAATTGGGGAGTGGTCTCTAATGAGTTTGTTATCTTTGCTAATCCTAGAAGTTGAAGAGGTTGGTAGACAAGTGATATTATCTTTGATGTAAGTTGACATGACTTTTGATGATAATTAATGGATATATTAGGTGGAATAAACCATGTTAAGGTGTTTTAGTGAAACATTTCATGGTTTGGAGACCTGGTATGATTGGTATATGTGTCCCAGTATAGCTTTGTGCTACCATATGAGGTTGGTTGTTCATTCTTAACAATAGAATAAGGTTTTGGAATTTGGAAACTATTTATGATTATATTTGACCCCTAAAGCTACCAAGATTTATCACATCTTGTGGCATTTATATTTTTGGAATGGGATGAGATATTTGATTTTATGTTTTTTTGTGGTGCCTTAAGTGATAGAAAATTAAGGTGAAGCCCTAGAGACCACCAGGGTTCTAGTAGACATTACCCACTATGGTTTGGAAGTGGGATCAGATTTCCATATATATCATCATTAGTTTTCCAGGTAATCCTAGTGGGAAGGTTGGAATTTCAGTTAATAATGATTGACCCATGAAAAGCACAATTCTTATATACCAATGAGAATATGAATATGAAAGAACAAGGGGACTTGTATGTTTCAAAGACTTTAAAACTTAATGGGTTCCATCTATAGTTGTTTTTGATTGGTATTCAAGATTCAAATATAGGTTTCTGAAAGGTTTACAGGAGGTTTTGGGTTCCCAGATTAAATTGATCAGGACAAATCATCCATAGAATGACAGAAAAAATAGTGTTCTATCAAGGTTCTAAATGATATTCTCTATTATTATTCACTTGATTTATGAGGATCTTGAGAAAATATTTTCCCTCTCATTGAACTTTACATTGAGAATATTTATTTGGATTTAGAAAATATGGAACCATTCGAGGATTTGAATAGGAAATAATTTAGATATTCACCGTCCTAGGAAGAGTTCGTAGTGTGGTCCTTGGTTGGGATGTGGGATTTCCATGAGATAACAAAGATGGTTCTATTGATTTGGATTCATTTCATCATAGAATAGAGTTATCATAAATCCATTGCAGATCACTGTTGTTGGTTGAAATAGTTTGAGGTTGTTTATTAGATATTTTTCAATCTTTCACGTCACATGGGAAATCATCGACTGGGTAAGAAGGGTAAGATGGAACCATGGTTTTTGGGCCCCTTTGATATTTTTAGATGATTGAGGGGGGTGTAATATTAGATGGAATTTTCAAATGTCTTAAGTTCTATCCACAACCCATTTCATGATTCACTATTGAAGAGTTATATACATGATCCTTCCAATGTGATTGGATAGGAGGATGTTGATCTTGATCCTGATACCACATTGGTTGAGTGTATAGTTCTTATTATTAATTACAATGATAATGTACTATGTGGTATATAATCACTAGTTTTGGTACTATGACAACACATATAGAGATATTTATGAGAAGTGGAATCCTGAGTCATTAATAAGACAACATCAACCTCTTCTTTTTTAGGATTCATGATCTTGGGTGATTTCTAAGGATATGAAGAAAATATAGTCGACAGATTGTAATTCCTCATTACATTTTGGTCAGGTATGTTTTAAACATTTTTTTTGCTTTTTTGTTAGTTTAGTAATGATGAAAATGAATTGCGAGGGTAACATTAGTGGTGTAGTGTGGCATTTTTGTAATTTTCATAATAAAACCAATAATGTTTTCTATTCTCTCTAAAATTATATGATTTGTAATGGGAGTAAATGATATGTAAAGGCTAATAGGATAATCCCAAGAACCAGATAGAATTAAAGAATTTTTTCCATTCCACGTATGGTTTATAAGTCTTGTAATGTAATATACCACCTTTTCTAATAAAATGGTGATAGGTTTTCGAGCTTATATGTGAGTCATGGAGTACAACATGTGTAATTTGACTTTAGACATTGTAAACTTTTTAGGGTTTGTTTTAAGTAGATATATTAGATAAAAATCTAGTTTCATTAATGAATGGTTCATTATTTTCAACCTAGAGCTCTTGCTAGTTGATTTTGGGTGACTCCTTTTTGTTTGGACCACTTCCTTGTCTTGGAATGAATTTTCTCTTGTATTATGTCCACCATTATCAAAATATACTAAGTTCCAACTATGTTGATGTATGGGTTTCTATATAATGGGTTAATTTGTTAAATTTCATGTCATTCATGAAAATATTTTAGGTTGTTCACTAATTTGAAGTGATCACTAGTTTAAAAGATTTCATGGAATGATAAATGCTTTTGAAAAGGGGTTTTCTTTGAAAATGTATTTTCTTGATTTTGGAAAATTATTTCAAAATATAATGAAAATTGTGTTGGATTCGATAACATTTTATAATATTGTGAGCATGGTTTTAAACTGGGTATCGACAATTTCATATATGGAACCTTGGATCTATCAGGAGATATAAACATATAGCATTAGTGTCTGTTTCACTACTAGAAGGTAATATTTTTTGTTATTGACTAGTATGACTCGATATTGGTTGGATCCAACCTATGAAGTTTTAGGCTTGTGATTGGATAGTACAAAGTTTCCCATAATCTAGAGCCCAAAATGGGAGTTTCTTTTTTATTTATTGTTATTAATATAATGAATGTATTTTCCTGGATTATTTCTCACATGTTTTGATATGAAATTGTACCGTATAACTTCATGTGAGTGATTTTATAATGGATATGTGTTTACCTTTCTACCTCTTGATGCATGGATGAGATTTACTATTTTTATCACTTCTAATAGTCATATTTATAGTTTGATAATATGAAATACTTTTTTGAATATTTTTTTGAAAAGTGAAAATTATTTACAACAATATTTATTTCCGGATAAATATTTTCTTAAAAAATTTGTTTTAAAACCTATAATTATTTCATTCTGGAGATGAGAACTAATACAGAAACCATGGTTGTATCCTAATGGGACAAGTCTCATAACCTACTTGTTCCTTTGTGTTATTTATAGATGTTCAATTTCATGATTCTAGTAAACGGAATACCTTCTTTTAGCAAGCATGATTACCTTGTTATAGCTACTATTTATTTGGGTTGGTCATAATGTGACATTTTCCCATGTGGGGACTTGAATTGATTTTAAGATTATCCTATATTGGTTTAGATTGTATTTATTTTGTGGTATCTGTTCTGATTCCTCTTTGTACTCTGGTTATAGGTCTTATTTTTTCTATATTCATGTTATGTATTTGTTTTCATGGTTTACCAATTTCTTGTGAAATGAGATTTTAGGTGTCTTTTCTTACTGACATGAGTTTGTTCGGTAAAATTGGATATTTAAAATAATTGTTTAATTTTTTTAAATGGGTTGAAACTTTTCCCTTTTATGTTGCGATTTCCAGGTCTGTTATAGTCTCCACCCATTTAAATGACAATGCCCTCACTATAGGCCCCATAAAAAACCTAGGAAGTTCCACTGTATTTTCATACATGTATTATTTATGATAACACATTTCATTACCTGACCATCCTTAGGCTATGAACCATGTAAATTGACCCATAGGGTATGCTGTAAGAAACTGGATTCCATTTTTAGAACTACATAGGACATTTCCCATCATGGTCACTTATTAGAATAATGACAATACCATAGGAAATTTTTTTTCATTCTGTTTAATTTTTTCACACTCACACACACCCTGGGAAGTATACCATACGGTCACCCATCATGAGAATTACTTCGGACCAAGTGTGATAAATTGTAGAGTTTTAATTAGGTAGGCTCTCAAAAATAATGGTGCTCCATGTTGGCATGGGTAAAAACATTTAGGCTTTTATGTATCACATTCTAGTGGTGTTACATTGATTATGGATTATTTGATGCTATTTACATATTTTAATGGTCTTCTTATTATAAAAATTATTTTATGTAATATCAATCCCCTATTAAGATTCCCTGTGAACCCTCCAAATGAAGATAAATGAAATATTCCACAAGTTCATTCTCTTAGGGATATGAATTTGATTGAGATTATGGTGAAGACCATCTGACCTACCTTGTAAAGGGAAATCCTAGTTATAGAATAATTAAAGAGGTATTATAGATTCAAATTTTAGATAATAATTTAAATCAAGAGTATCTTCTTCTTCGTCCTCCAACCATTTGATACAAATAACCCCCAAGAGGTAGATGAATGGTTTGAAAATATGATGTCCATAGAATTGTAAATGTATATTATATTCAACCAACATGGAATGAATATGGTAATGGTGTCTAAAAACTAATTTGATAATTTCATTATTTTTTCTACCATGTTTTTCAAAGGTGAGGTTTAATTATCAATCGTTTGAGAAGGGACACCTGACATCAAATTCATGTTCTACCCATTGAATATTATAACCTATTTGGAAGCAGTTAAAAATCACAAATAGTTTAGATATTCAATGCCCTAATTTTAGTAATGATTAATTCACATTTCCTTCAAGATATTCTGAATGTTTTATATTAAAAAAATATAAATTGTTATTAATTTAGAACTGGTGGTGGTGGTTTCCTTTTCCATCAATTGTAGTCCACTTCACCCACCCCAATAGGGTAAATCCAATTATCTTCCATAAATTTTGTTGGGTTTAACATATAAGAGAATATTACCCAGGATCCCCCCTGACTTTTCATTATTTTGGAAATATTTTCAATATTTAAAGGGTTTTTAGATCCAACCCCTCTTCTTTAAGTGGTACAGGATCATCAGCTCTTAGGGGATGTAATGTTCAATTAGATGCTTCTAGAGAATTGGGGTTCTAATCAGACTAGTATGTAATACATGTTGTATTAATTTATTGGAATATTTAGTTGAGTGATTATTCTCTGGTTAGTGGTAGGACATAGTCTTATTAAGAAGCGAGGTAGTTACATTGGCACGATGAAAAGATATCAATTCCAAAAAGTATAATTAGTTTAGTATCCCTGGAAGTACTAAATACATAAATAAGTTTTAAATTACATTGTGAAATAAAAACAAAAACAATATTGTGTGCCATTTAAAAGAACTCATACCCCATAACCTATCCCTATAGGTCCATCATAATATACATCTTCACATCCTAAAAAAATAAAACATAATAACGGTGTGAGCTCAGATGGTCTGAAAGGATAACAATATAGTGGAATCTATAATAAATAAGATTAAAAAGTTAAGGAAATGTATAAGAATAAAATAAAATCATTTTAAACATGAACTTCATCATAATATGGGAAGGATAAATGAAATAATTCCAATTACTTATTTAAATGGATATTCTACTAGTCGAATAAACACATGTAATATCAATAGATAATTTCATATTGATGGAATGCATAATACCAGGCATCATAACCACATAGTGAAGGCCTCGCGCCAAGACTACAAAAAATTTTTTTGTGAAGGCTGTGTTACAAGACCCTAGTTTGTCTCATGAGACCTACGAATGCATCATGAGGCTAATGCAGGCCCCTCCTGTCACTAACTAAGTACAATTCATTCCTCATATGAAAAGGATGAAAAATATTACAAATATTCATATTAGAACTAGCATATGAAATTTATATACATTAACCATAACACATGATAGATATAAAAATAGATCATACACAATCAAACATATCACGAATGCTTAAGTATAATGAGGAAGATTTTATCATAAAAAATCAACTTCAAACAAGTTTAAAAATACAACGAAGAATATTGACATAGATAAAACCAAAACTATTTGAGAGAAGTATCTCTTTCTATTTTGAAATCATATAAAAGTCACTTAATTAGAAAACATTCACTTTGAAATTGTTTTTATAATCATGTAAGGGAAGACTAGAAGATGTTATAACGTTGTAAAATAGCTGCACCTACCATTTCAGTTAAAAATCATTATTTCCAAATTTTTTTGAAAAGGTCGTTAAATACCTTGTTTGGAAAGCGACAGAAATATTCCTTTAAATTTTTTTTATAAAAGTTCAAACAAGGGTATAAATTAATTTAACCCATAGTCTTGTAAATTTAAAAAATGTTTTGAAATACAATTTTAAGAAACAAATATGTGGATGATAAAGGGGTCCCAGTAGACACTCAAGGATAAACAACAACAGATAATAAAGAGCTTCTAAAATTAACACTTACCTTGTACTTTTCCTTAGTTGAGGCTACATTAACCTCCTTTATAATGGTTAAATAATTGTTATTGAATTATAAAAGAACCAAATACCTAAAAAAGATATCATATATGACCCATTTTCAATGCTTTTTTAATAATACTGCATTAGTGTTATTTTTTCGGGTGTTACAGATTCATTTTCCTATATATGTGTTGATACGTATGTCTTGTTTGATATGGATAGGCTATATTTTATTCATATACAGAATTATATTATGTTCTTTAAACATTATTTTTAATCATCAATAAAAATTATTCTTGAATGGTTATGATGGGGATTGAAAACTTATCGCCTCATCGAGATGGTGAGCCATACGTATGCACAAGCGACAATATGATTCTATTAGTAGTGAAATAATATGTTATTGAATGGTATATTATATAGAATGAATCATTAAAATTTTATATTTTTTATTTACATAAATTATACCCCTTATTATACCCACTCAAATAATGTTGTGTTGAATAACACACTACACCACGACATGCAGACGGTAAGTTGTATGTACTCATGTTTGGTGACATTGTCATTCATAGGATTGATAGAATAATGAATATGGTGGTATAAAATTTTTAATAACATCGCAGTATTTATAATTTACTAGATTTATTTTTTTGTTATGGAAACAACAAATAAATTGGAAGTGGATGAAGAAAAACATTGAAAGAGGTGATGAAATAATTACCTACTCTTCAGGTACTTCCTTTGGAATTGATCAAAAGGCCTACATAGGTTTTCTTTCTGATCAATGTAAGGCATATCAGTTTAATTTAGGGTAGTTGGGATGATATTTGAGAATGGTTTCACCAATGAAAATGGTATAGGAGGTTTGAAATTAGGATAATGGTAAGTACCCTTTTATAAGAGAGGTGACGGTCACTTTAGGAAAATCATAAAATTTTATTTTATTATAATATCATTTTATTCTAATAATGGATCCAAATGGATTTATTTAGAGGATATAGTGGGTATGGATTTGAATCCTCTCAACCAATAGGTTTTATCCAAGTTTAGGTCACCATATTAGCTGTATATTTGAGATTAAACTCTTAGTTAAATAGTTTAACTTTTACCAGGTTTTCATAAATTCTTACATCATATGGTTAATAAACATACTATAAACTACCAAGAAAACTTAATGATGTCAATTAATGACATATATATCATTAATTAAATCCTTCGTATGAACAATATATTTTTTGGAATATTCTATCATTTAATAAAATTGTATTTGTTTTGAAAACACATATCTGTCAATTTGGACACTATTTTGTATTTGGTTTTTGTGAAAGTCATAAAAATAATATTTATTCTAAAAAAATTAATTTAATAACCCCTAACGTATCATATTAACCTAGAAAATTGGTTTAATGTATCAAAAGACTCAATTTATATTATTTTAATATTTTTAACATCAATTATTATAGTCTTTCATTAATAGGGTAATTAATGCATTATCATTGTTTCATAAATGAATGTAATTATTTAATATTTAAAAATAATAATTAAAAAACCATGATTTAATAAATATACTCATATTTTTAATGAATATTTATAGTCTAACTTATATTATGTATAAACGTATATTAAAAATGGGTTAGTTTTTAATATTAAAATTTAACACTTTTAACACTTCTTTAAATAAAAATTTATAAATGTCCTAATTTAATCCATGTGGATAAAAAGGATCATATTTTTTTCCTAATGTTTATTTTGGTAGAAATACACTTATCAAATTGAATTAGAACATGGTTTAGGGTAATTATAAGAACATTTTTACCTTTAATAACCCTATTAACTTTTAACTATGTTTAATAAAAATCAAAAGTTACTATTCAACCAAAATTATTGTCATCCTATTGAACTAAATTTTACATAATGATGTCAACCATGTCTCTTAGATTTTTGAAATTCAATATACAGAAACATGTGGGAGGAAATAGGGTGCTAGACGTGTTCCTTAGGCCAACCCCTCCGCGTTAGCTCATAAACATGTGGGAGGAAATAGGGGTTCAATAAATTCACATGAAATAAATAAGAATCAAATCCCAACCTCATGAATGATGAAAAACTCCTTCGATTGAGGAAGTGGTTGGCGTTCTACATCCTCGCAACTAGCCTCCAAAGACGTTGCTCAGTCTTCGATATTTGGTTCAGGGTTTCAGTGTTTCTCATAACCTACTGCTAGAACCAGCTCCATCCTGAATGTATTTGGCGTCTGGGTACTTGGTCTTCACTTATTTTCTTGGCGTAACAGTTCTGATACCCCTCCTCAAGCTCCATATAAATAGTTGAAGAGGAGGGTAACTAACAACGATGGAAATTAATGGGGTTCATTAATTAGAAAAATTATTAATTTCCCCAACATTGTGATTATTTAGATTGAAGGTTCATGACATTAAATGTCTTAACTCATCACTAGTACCATGCTCCTCTTGTCTGTTGGAGGATAAGAATGAAAATAAAATATTAATGTTATTTTATTTTATTTCTTTAAAAAGTCCTAAAACCTAACTTTTTCTCCAGACATACTATGGTCGAAGAGAAGTCTCCTTTACGCAGATCGTGGTGCTGCAGATTTAATGGTGTCGTCAGATTTTTAATCTGAACACCGGTTCAAAAGTTAGACAACACTGCTCGGGTGTTTACTGAACATACCTGAAGAAATGTTAAATAAATTAGTAGCATTCACCCTTGACCCATGTAGATCAAGGTTAGGTTATGCCTTAGGAGAACAAACACCAATGAACTCAAAGATACTCATAGTTTTTTAATCTGAGTTACCTTTTAGATGTTATTGATTTTCACAATAAAATAATTGTTACATAATTATTCTATTTAGGGCCAACAACTAAAATCCATAGTTGGCCCGCACCAGCCACTATTAGTATCTTCCAAAAGAAAGTATACCCTCACAAGTTCATTGGTGGTCTTAGATTATTAATCTAATCCATCGTTCATTAGTTATAATCATTTTAAAAATAAAATAACTTTATTTAATTATTTTATATATGGTTATTCCAATTTTGGGTTTTCTCATAGGTGGCCTGCACCGAATTTACATAAGTCGCAAGTAGGGTAAAACCACCATCCTAAACACAATCGTGCCCTCAGATTTATGATCCGGGCAAGAGTTTATGATTTATTCCATTTTTTCTAGAAAATTGCTTATTCACACTAATTAATGAGTAAAAAAACATCGACGGGCCATTCTGGGCACTCCAAGCCTCTGAATCATGCAGCGTCAGATTTCGCAGTCTCGAAATAATTACATATAACTAGAACTATTTTATGGATATCCTAGACATTAAATATTTTTAAACCAGCACTAAGACTAGAATATTACAATATATTTTGAATAAAAATAATCAATTAACAATAATGGTGTATAAAACAATAGTACATCACACCATTAAAATTATTTCATAACTGTTTGATTATGATCACTTAGGCATAATTGAAAGAATCCATCCATTGAAGCTATCCCTAGATTGTTGGACTAACCAAATGCTCAGAAGGGTCTCCCTCTATTAACATCCTTCTATAAACTTATTATTAATGAAAATTGATAAATGTGAACCTTAATGTTTCGACTATTCTAATTTCACGTTATCAGTACCATCTTCATTAAGATAGATAAAAATTATATAGACACCTAAGAGCCTTATAAATTTGACCTTAATTTATGATAAAATTCAAATATGTCACATAACATTTCAACACATTATAATTTTTAAACCGATCCTCCAAAAAATAATTTAAAATTTAATTGAACACACGAATTTTTGAACTCTTCCTAAAAATCATATCATCATTATTTCAGCTGACAATAATATGAGGAGTGGAATATTGAAGGGAAAACAAGAATTATTGTATAATATGATAATTTTCAATCATATAATCCAAAACATACTAGTAAAAACTATTCTATTGTGTATGTAAGGATACCCCACGATATGTTCTAAACTATGTGAAAATGGTATGAGTTATCTTGGAAATTTCTATTAATCTATCTCATGTAATAAATCACTAGAGGCCTAACAGTCATTCAACTTCAGTCACACTATATGAAACAACTCGTGAAACCATATCCAAATAATATTTTTAACATTTCTAAAATAATCCATATAAATTTTTATCGAGAATTGTTGATATATGATGCATAATATTTAACAACATATGAAAATATTTCCAAAAAATATTATGTATCACCCTCCAAAACGTTTTGTAGATGGTCCCATTGTTTTAAAAATATGATACACTTTTACATGACCAAAAAGTGTGACCCCATAGGTCATTTTAGAAATCAAATAAAATAGGAATTTCAAAATTTATAAATGTATACAATGAGTGACCTCTAGAACATCATCAATGCTACTCAAGAAACAATGTTATATGGCTTGATCACCATTAATAGAATGTATCCTTATACCAGTGTACACTAACACCATCTTATACAAGTATGCATTTTAATATTGTCCTTTTGAGAAGAATGTTGATGAAAAACATGACATAGAACATTAATGTACTATATAAATACACATACATTATATGTTTGTTGAGTCTAAATTGACTATATTGATGAATACATCACATGAAATTAGTCTTTGTAGTTGTGTAAATTAAATGCTCCAATCCCAAATTGATAAGACCATATTATATACAATCTATGTAATTCAATACACTTCCCAGAATATCTATATTAAGGGAAAAATGATATTACTCATTATACATGAGGAAAAATACAATCATTTTTACCCTATAACTGATGACATTATCATTAATAAACCCAACAAATCTCGAATTCGTTAATCTCTAGGTATTATGTAAGAAAGTTGTTACAAAACATACTATGATACCTTTAAATGGGTACTTAACATAGCCCATGAAATGCCCTGAATAGAATTCCCAATAACTATTGGTTGACATCTAGTGCCTTGTAATTAATGAAATTATCATGGGAATAGTTTCATCTAATAACCATGAAAAGAAGAACCATTAAATAAATGTATAATGTAACATTAGTAAAAGGGAAATTCTAAAAAATTCAACACATAGTCTTAAATTTGAATGAAAAAATATAAACCCCATAATAAATAATTCATATAAATACTATTCAAGTTAATAAATCCCATACTTGGGTTTTAAATAAAAGTAAACCCAAATAGCTACTATATTCTCTATGTGGTCTATGATCACTAACAACACCCTACACCTCCAATATAAGACAATTCTAAAAATAAATAAAAAGGAATATTTATTGATATACTAAAAATGATAATAATATAAACAGCCACCAATTGGTTTATGCAGAGTGGGAGAAAAATGGGACCAATATGATCTTAACATGGAGTTTGTGTTATTACATTCAAATTAAAATTCATTTTTTCTAATGTGAATTTAAAAAACTATTTTCTAGAGTATCAATAATAGAAAAAAAATTCCATTTCTCCATGTTCAAAAACCATAATTTTTTTAGTTTAATAAAACATGGTAGTTTTGAAAAAGAAAATATTAATGAATCATCCTTAAAAATTTCCATTTTTAGGGATACCATTTTCTTTGCATAGAAAATAAAACATTAAAATCTTTATATAAAAACTGATTTATTAAATATTTCATACCACATCACATAAATGTAACTACACACACACACACACTCATGATGGAAGATTTTAATAATGAATGAATAATACAACACATTAAATGGAACCATATATATATATCAATCAAGATAGAGTATTCAATTTGAATAAAATATTGAATTCCCCTATATAGATACAGATAATTTAATAGAAAATTAACTATGTAATAATGTGATATGATAATATAATTTACCAAAACTACTTGACCAACCGTGGAAAATTATTGTATCCGATGTGAAATGTGCTTCTACAATAGCTCGCACCAAACACATCAGAAAGAACTCCAAAATTTCCCCAACATATAGAAAATCTATGGGACACATAAAGTGTTCATATTATCAATTTTCACATAAATCTACACCACTCTCTTAGACCAGGGAAACCATGAAATAATTTTTTTATGTGTGTATAGAATAAATCAAATCAATGAGAAACCAAACAAAAATATAATCCTCATATCACCTCAAACTCCCTCTCAATAAAACTTCACTAACTACCTTATTATCAATTATAATAATTTTGGGTATCTCTCTGAGGAACAAAACCCAAAAACATAATGATAAAACAAGGGGATTAAAATGATCACTCCCCAAAAACATGAAAACCATTACATTGTGTCAAACAAGCCTTCTTGAAATATGACTTGGGATTCTGAGTTCCATTAAACCGTTAAAAAACATCATTATTTTTTTCTCAACATTTCATTTTAATCCAATCTATAAATAAACTCATGATACAACTATCATTTCAATAAAATCATTTAAAAGTCCATAACATCACTCATATATAAATTTCAAGATCAAAATGGGGTCAATGTTTTAGATTTGGAGTTCTATAACCAGTAGTTTATACATTGTATTACCTGTATATATAATATTTGAATATAAATATAGCATTCTATTAATTTTTTTTCATTTTATTCATGAATTTGATGCAATGATTTCGTATGGTATTTTTCAAATTGATATGGAAGTGAATATTCTTCAATATGATTTTAAGCATGAAATTTCATGATAATATTTTTAAACATTGTTCAATTGTCAGACAACATTCTATGTTGGGGAGTATATAAAGTTCAAAATTTGATGAAATTACTCATAAGAATCTGACACGACATCTCATGAACTTACCAATTAGTAATATCAATTATGGGTTTTTATGACCACATACCCACCAAAAGGAATTCTACATGTCTATAAAACATCTAAAATTATTATATGTGAGCATGTGTAAATGACCCTAAATATTAATATAATAATTAATATATTTCATGGATAACACAAATAGATTTATTGACCAAAACTATGATACTATATGTTCATGGAAAGTACAATAAAATTGTCGTGTGATGAATTTCATATTATCATCGATAAATTTACAAAGGATTCCTCATTCAATAAATTTTAATGTTGATATCACAACCCTTTGATTGTAATTGAAACAACTCATTAAATTCCTTGTATATATTGTGATGTTCTATTTCTTTTAGATATAAATAAATGTTGTATCAAGCTTATAAGGTGATGAAATAGATGTGCAACATGCTTGGTGAGATATTGTGATAATGGGTTTGTATTACATATTGAGTATTGATATATTGGCATTGAAATTGATACATTAAATAATTTATCTTATGTACCTTAACAAATTGCTATATAGTTATCCTGGACTGTAATCATGGCTTCTTAATTCCAATGTGTAAAAATCCTAGAGGATCCCACACTATGTTTTTATTTTGATCTCAATTAAAATATATTTGATTTTAATTAATGGAATAAATTTTATTAACAATAAAAGGAAAAAATTTTATTCATGTTGTATCAATCACAACTATAAAATAAATATTTTCTCTCCAGAATGTGAATATAATATTTATTTTATTTTTTAAATAATTAATAAACATTTAATCCCAAATTAACTAGAAGTGATCAAGGTAAAATATAAAATTATATAGATCTACCATGCGAGAACCCAATATTCGATCAGTGTGGTTCATCGACTTATATAGCATGTGTGGATCGTTGATAGAGGGATTTGTACTTGGATAATATTGGTGTAATGATGGTACTCCAAAAGGGGATTTAAAATTGTCAACAAATTATACTATACTGAAATTATCTAATATGAGGTATTATTTATTAAAATATAGTATAAATTAATTATAATTAAATTGTGAATGACATCCCATTTGGGATAAGGGATTTAATATGTTAATAGGAAAGGTAAAACTATTGTGGGTTAGGATAATTATGTCTTGAGTAATTGGAAACTGATCCATTGTATAAGAAAAAATTATGGGAATCATCTAACCAAGGAGATTACAATGCATCTGGAACCATGAAGTGGCATTAGATGGGTCACATATTATATTTATAGTTATATATTTGATTTTTAATGTATAGGAAAAATAAATTATTGATATCTAGTTTATAGATTATTCGTTCTTTAATATTATGTTTAATTAAAAATCTTTCAATATTTTTGTTTCTCCATTCATGATTCATATTTTCATAAGGCCCTTGAATAGATGAAGAGTTAGATGAGATTATGTTTAGATGATCATTTATTTTTGCGATGTTGATTGGGATAAATGATGTATGGAAATAGTACATGTTGTGTAACCATGTTTGTTGTATTTTTTTGTGCTTCAGCATACATGAAACCCCCAATAAAATTAAACTTGAGGAATACATTGAACAAAACCTATAGATTAGTCTATTTAGAATCAATGATTGTCAGAGTACAAGACATGTAGCTGGTATACAATTTGTGTAATATAAACAATTTAGTATAAAAAAATATTGATAACTATGATTTCAAATACAATGTTTTACACTTTTTGATACAGATATACTCGAACATTAATGATACAGTAGATGTATAAATAAGTTTTAGGTGGTTTAATTCATTAATTAATGTATTTCAAACACACTTATTCATTCCGAAGGATGAGAAGTAACATGAAATATGAACCACATAATGTGTAGATTGTGAGTATATATTGTTTAATTTGGACTATATACACAAACATATGTCCCATGAATTTTTTTCGACCATACGTAGTTTAGAAAAGATGGTGTCTAGCTAGTATGTACATGTTGGGTCATGAGATCAAGGTAGACGTTGAAGCCTAATATGTTAATCATGGATACACAACAATCATGATAATCCACATATAGATCTTTAGTTCATATCATGTATCTTACAAATAAAATAAATAATTAAACGTATATAAAAAAACTAATTTTAGTATTAAATCCAAATTATAGTAATTGGAACCATATTTTATTGGATGTGTAATGGTAATTTTATATAAATCAGAAATGATCTATAAATTTACTATAATTATCTATATTTATTGGTTTTGATGTTTATAGTCCATGAATGAATAAATTATTGGAATCTCCTAGGTAGTTTATATGCTTATTATGATAAAATAGAATTAATTAATTTGTTAATTAATACAACCATGTTTTTTCATAATAAAAATAAATGAATATAAATGAATGTTAACAATTGTAATTATTTGAATTATTTTCTTCGGTATGACAATACATGATCCTATACAAGAACTTTGTACGAATTAGTTCATTTTTTTTAAATTTATTACATGTTTTTTCAATTATTAAATATGAAAATAACAATTATCGCGTGTCATTTATCCTTCCCTTCCTTTTTATTTATAACCGACATTTAAAATGTGATTTATATAATTCCTCTTAACCAATAATATTGTTACCCTCATCTAAATGTTACAAATAAATAGTAACACCATCATAATTTTATTAATTTTGAGAAAAATACCAGAAAAAATAACCACATGAGTAAAAGGGAGTGGACAAAGGGAAAAAGGAAACATTCTAGTTATTTAGGTGGAAACTATTGGTGTAGGTTAAGAGATTTATATTCCATGATGATTTTCTATTTTTGTGGATGTGAATACATGCTTGTAAAGAAAGATATTATTGTTCCTTTGTCCAATATTATAGAATGATATTAAGTTGCATTATTTTTCTCTCTCCAAGTGTTAAATACATTCATGCGAATATGAATAAGGCCTCTTCACTACTGATAATGTAAGAAATTTACCATTTAGGGTCACCTAGACATAGAATGGAATAGTGAAGATTTGAAGGGTTAGTTTCCATGACTACTAATAAAATTCCATTGCATCATCATATGTGGAAGCCTATATGCATAACCATGGTTCTACAGAGAGAGAATGAACATATAAAAATTTATAAGTGAAAGAAATGATGATCAAACCCATGTTTTCATTAACCAACCCTCCACACCATATGGATCCTTGAATATAATAATTGTCTGTATTGTGTATTTTACACATGGGATGAATATTACATCAGACATAACCCCCAAGAGAAATAGAGGAGAGTGGATGTTAATGATGGATGCCTACTATGAGCAGTCTAAGTGTTGGGTATCCTTCCTAGTTTTTTAATATACTACACTAGAAGGTGCCTATTGAGAGTAGAAGGATCCATGATAGAGTAAGTATATCCCTCTATCGAGTTTCTTTATGACCTTAATAGATAAACCATCACCCTGCAAATAGGGAAACAGATCTAACCTTTTTCTCCGGCTCTGTTGTTCCCACCCCATGAAATATAGTGTTAATGGAGTATGAGTCCTAAAAATATCAAGATAGAGAACCAAAAAATCTTGATTAAGGTGATCTTGACTAAAATAGACCCATCACCCTGAAAGAAATGTCTATCAAAAGTCTATTCCTGACAGTTCCTACAAGATATAAATCCTCAGACTAGAATAATTTTTACACAAATGATATTCTCATCAGTATATGAAGCTTGATTTCATATATTCTAGACAAGAATATTATATTTATCCATAATTCCATTTCACAATAGAATTCCACCCCAGATATCCTCATTACTCGATGCAGTCATTACCCTATAACATTCCTTTGTAATGAAGACACGAGAAGGGGTACCTACGAAAATAAATTTATCTAGATCTATGTTTATATAAATAATATCAAATAAATTTCATTGTATTGAATCACAGATATTGTTGATAAATCTGGGATGTGTACTGGACTCCATAAATGTGTTATCATGATCTAGAAATCCTAGAAACCCATGCATGGATCCCACCCAATTATGATACAATAATTAAATGACTTCTATTAAAAAGATCCAAAATAAATGGTGTATAGTGACTCAATATGGGTTGAATCGTGGGCCAACCCATGGAATATCTCCCTCCACATATTCAGATATCCCTTATTACATTACATGCTGTAAATATTCTCTAGAGGGTACACTAGTTAATAAATATTCCTGAATTTTATTCACAAATGTCATGCAATATATCCTGGGTTTTCCTAATATTTATACAACCATCTCAAGAACGCCTATCCATCCTAACCCATGACTCCAAATGCTGTTACCCATCCTCATCCCAAATAGGAAGACCTGATATTATTTATGTTGTTAATATCTTTCTTTGAAACCATGAATATATATATAACATGGATCATAATGGAGAAATCATGCTATTAAAAAATGTGAAACGACTGCCAAGGGAGAGGTAATGATTTTCCTAGTTTAGAATGAAACCCATAATACTTCATGTAAAGTGATCAATGTGATAAATTTGAATCTGATTTTGAGGATATAGGGGAAACATGGTAATCCATTATAAATATACTATTACGAATGTCTAGGATGGTGATAAGATAGTTCACCAAAAGATCTGAGAACATCGTGGAAATATTGATGGTATTATCCCATGGTCAATCACTTGACCTCTCAAGGTGTAGTATTCTTCAAGAATCAGGATAATTCCGAAGTCTAATCTCCTTCCTAAAGTTAGATAATGTTATGGTATAATCCTTGAACATAAGATGTGAGATTTTAATGAGGATTGATCATTACCAAAAAAAGGATGTTGCATCCATCAATGCCCCTTTGGTGGAGGTGGTTCATGATGGACCTAAGAATATGTGATCCAAGATAATACAAAAGTGGATAGTTGTATGTCTACATGTCATGCCATGATCTACATAATGAGTCTTCCCCACGTTCATTGGTTAATTAAATATCATATCAATAATTGAACCATCTTATAAGCAAATGATCTGGCCATTCCATTATTTACTTATTTTTCTCTTATAAATTATATCTTTTCTTGATGAAGGATAGTGATCAAAAAAATAAATATAATATTTTTCAAATATATAGTGTAAATAAATGGATAATGCGTTAATATTTAATTTTATTTAGAATTTTATTTAATTAAAATTCAATTAATATTAATAGGAATTATAAATTTTGTGACAAGATATCATTATTAATAACATAAAAGAATCTTTCTAATTAGTAATTTCTAAAAATAGTCCTTTTATTATGTTATTACATCATACATGGCCTTCCATTACTTAATTAAATATTTAAAAATCAGTAAAACCTTTGATGAAATATAATTCAATTTCCTACATGATGTTGATATAAAAATGTCCTAATTAATTTTTTGCATTGATAGGAACCTAGTATGCCCCATGTGGTAGTATAACATTCAATAATGGGGATAAATAGTTTTTTTACTATCAATTATAAGTACTTGTATGTCGGTGAGACTTATAGGACCCCGAGAAACCCTGAGAGGGGATGAGTGAATCAGGGTGTCAACTTTTTATTATTAATGTAATGGATCTTGTTCCCACATTGGTAGGAACCCGTTGAACCTGTATGATGGATATGGTTTGTAATGAAACATTCACATGCAGAGAGATGGAACAACTATTTTTACTTGGTTCACCACTATGGTCTACGTCTAAGGAGCATACGCCGCTAGGTCTTCGGTCGTACCAAAATCCACTATTCTTCACTAGCTATAGATTACAAATGTTCAGGCACAATCACTCTGTCCCAGGCTCACTTCCCTTACAAAGGTTCAGGGATAGCTCACTGCGTCCCTCGGGTCACTCCCGTTGACTCCTTCTAGCTCACTACCGTTGGTGATGTCCCACTCAGTTTATAGACGTGAAGGTCTCTTCAATAGATAGACATGAATTACATTGTCTCCTGTACAGCATGAGACTTTGCTTGCATTAGAGTCCTGAGTTGATGCTATGTTAAAGTCCAAATTTCATCCACTGATGAATACCTCTTTTTCCCTTGTCCACTAGAAAAACAACATTTGGATAGGGCCTTCGCAAAGTACCCTACTTCACAATGCTCCCAATTTTGCAAAGCTCAAACAAGGCTTCGCAGAGTCCCTGCCTTTTCGTGAAGCTCAATCGCAAAGAACTCTCGCGATGCACAAGCCTTATAAATTATTGGCTGTCGCGGAGCTCCTGCCTCTTCGCGAAGTTCACAGAGCCAACGTGGGGCAGACGTCTTTCGCGGAGCTTAGAATAGCCACCGTGAAGCTCCTCTTTCATGAAGCACACTACCTTCGTGAGTGACCTTTGCGAACCGAGAGCAATGGATTTTTGTTGAGAGCTCTCTACTTCTCTCGAGGGGGTCGACCTGTATTTATAGGAGATTCAACTGACCCTCAAACTTTTCGCGCGAAGTCAGCGTCACATAATCGCCAATCGCGAACCTCCCAAGTTTCCGCCGGAATTCTATCCAAATCGCGAGGCACCTCGGAAATTTTCGGATCGCGGAGCTCGTCGTAATCGCGGAGCATCACCGTCAACATTATTTCGCACCTTATCCGCAAAGCACCCTCGCAAAGCCCTTCACCGCCGCGATGCACTTCAACTCTGCCGTTCACGAAGCTTTGATGTAATTGCGAAGCATCACCACCTCCATTTTTCTGATCTTCGCGAAAACCAATCCATGCATCCTCTCTTTGTGAAATTCATGCCTTTTCCATATTAAAATATGATCTTCAAGAATATGCATTTTTCGCGATGCTCACCAATACTATTGTCTGCTTGAACTGTATGATCTCTTTGCTAGTACACGTTCCAAACTTCCATTGAGGATTGACAACAAACACAAACCATACTCCAAATCATTCATAGAAGACCATGGTTTGAACAATCTCCCCCTTTGGGATTATTGGCAATCAGACAATAAATTCAATAGATATCCATCCATGTGAAAACCAAAAACACAGGAATCAACTTAGCCAATACTCTAAGTCTTTGTGAGCAATGATCAGTGTAGAAAACAAGAGAGGAGGCTTGAATTGGGTTCCACTATTTTCCTTCTCATTCTTCTCATCACAGAAGTTGCCTGAATTTATTCCTTTCTCCTTTCTCCCCCATTGACAACAAATCCAAAGACCAGTAATTTTTTCAACACTCAGCTAAAACCAAAGTCCCCTAGATAGTATCTCCACCATAAACCTGCATCATAGCCATAAACAGATAAAGCAGTTATCACAAACAGGGAGAGGGGTATTGCGTAACATCCTTCTGCACTGGGAGGTGGCTGAAAAACCGAGGTTCAACCGATGCCTCTCAAACACAGTCTCGGACAGTGGCTTTGTAAGGATATCAGCCACTTGCTCATCAGTTCCCAGATGATCCATTCTAATCACCCCTTGTTCAACTTTTTCTTTGATAAAGTGATACCTGATTTAAATATGTTTCGTACAGGAATGTTGAACAAGATTCTTTGTAAGATCAATTGCGCTCTTGTTATCACAGTAAATTACCATTGGTTGCTTTACATCATCACCAATATCTGTTAATTGTTGCTTCATCCATAGCAGTTGAGTGCATGACTTTATGGCAGAGATATACTCATCTTCAGCAGTACTAAGAGAAGTACTTTCTTGTTTCTTGCCCAACCAGCCAACACATTTCTGCCCAATATAGAAAGCTCCACCACTAGTGGACTTTCTGCCTACTACATCATCAGCCCAGTCAGCATCAGAAAATGCTGATAATGCACTGTCCCTACCTGTAGAAAAAAAATAACCCGAGGTTATGTGTACCTTGAATGTACCACATGATTCTTTTTTACTACCGCCATATGTACCTCCTTTGGATTACTATGAAATTGGGCGGCAAGGCATGTGGCAAAGACAATATCTGGCCGTGTCGCTGTCAGGTACAGTAGGCTCCCAATGATCCTCCTGTACATGGTGGGATCAACAGAGTCCCCATCCTCATGCTTTCCAAGTTTAGTTCCAACTGCAATCGGAGTTGACATTGGTTTGGAGTCTTGATAATTAAACTTCTTCAGCAGCTCTCTTGCATATTTTTCTGAGAAATGAAAGTGTATTCCTTCTTTTGAATCACTTGACGCCCCAAGAAATATGTGAGCTCTCCAATCATAGACATTTCAAATTCTGATTTCATGTGGTTGGAAAATTCTTCCACTGATTTCTTCCTGCTTCCACCAAATATGATATCATCAACGTAGACTAAAACCATGAATTGATCTTTTGGAGAATTATTCACATAGAGATTGTGATCATCTCAACCTCTTTTGAATTCCAACTTCCTGAGATATGAATCCAGCCATGAGTACGATGCCCGTGGTGCCTGCTTCAAACCATATAGAGATTTCTTCAGTTTGCAGACCTTTGTTTCATCATTACCAAAAACAAAGCCCACTGGTTGTTCAATGTAGACTTATTCTTCGAGTACACCATTCAAGAATGTTGTCTTGACATTCATTTGATATACTTTATATTCTCTTTAGAGTCCCATGGCAAGGAAAATCCTGATTGACTCCAGTCTAGCCACTGGAGCGAAGGTTTCTTCAACACCAATGCCTTCATTCTGGGAGTATCCTTTACATACCAGTCGTGCCTTTTTTTATGAAACTTCCATGCTCATCAAACTTATTTTTGAAGATCCATTTGGTACCAATCAAATTGTGTCCTTCGGGTCTCTAGACAAGATCCCATGTTTGATTCTTGTCAATCTGATCTAATTCATCATTCATGGCTTTCACCCAAGATTCATCATTTTAATCTTCTATGAATGAGGATGGCTCTACAACTGATAGAAATGAATATTGCGTGTTATTCCTCATCCTTATTGTTTGAGTGGGTGCAATCATGTCACCAATTATGTTGGATGGATCAATCTGGGATCTTTGATTTCTCCTACGAGGTTCAGTAGCATTCTCTTCAGCCACCGTTTCATCTTCAGATTCTTCTTCTGAGTCAACATCATGATGTGACTGCTGAGTGTTTTAAAAAACGTCCTCTATTTCTGCATTTGAATTTTCTTCACGCTCACTTTCTTCCTGACTTTCTATCACATCAGCATATGACGTCCTTGAAGCATTTGTGCTTTTCTCTTCTATTATCTTAACATCACTGCATTCTACAATCATTCCTAAATGCTTGTTGAAACAATTGTTGGCTTTGATGTTCATTGACTAACCGACGAAAAATCCTTCATCTGCATTATCACCATATTTCCATTGATTTCATTATTTGTTCCTGATGAAGCATTTACTTCCAAAGACACGGAAGTATTTTAAATATGGCTTCCTTCCATGCCACAATTCATATGGTGTCTTCATCTCACCAATATAAAGTCCTGTTCGATTCTGAATGTACACTACAGCTTGAACAACCTCTTTCCCGTAATGGCGTGAGACACCACTCTCAATCAGCATAGTCTTGGCCATATTGTTAACCTGTCGATTCCGGAGCTCAAAAACTCCATTTTGTTGCGGAGTTCTCACAGCAGCTACCTCATGCTGTATTCCATGTTTTTCTAAGTAATTTTCAAACTTGATGGATGTGTATTTCCCTCCATTGTCTGATCGCATGACTTTTATTGTCCATCCAGTATCATTCTCGGCAATCCATCGATAAGTTTTCATTCAATCAAGTACTTGTCGCTTCCTGTGGATCACCATTACACAAGCCATTCTGCTATAATCATCAATGAAAAGGACTAAGTACCTTTCTCCATAGGTTCAATCAACATTAATTGGGCCACATACGTCTGTATGAATGAGATCAAGAAGATGCGATGCCCTTTTCTTCTTTGGCCGATATGAACTACAAACCAGTTTCCCACGAATACAAGCATCATAAGACTTTTCCCGTTCACATTTTTGAATGGGAATATCCATGACTATCTTCAGCTTAGATATCTTTTCCATGTCTTGTTGATTAATGTGACCCAGCCTTCGATGCCACAAATTGTTTTCTTCTTCAACAGACAAATAGCAAGAGTTCCCTTTGTTGTCAACCTGATATAAGATTCCACATGTTCTACATACTTTCATAAGAGAATTTCTTGTTTTTACTTTTATAGTCCAGCCATTTTGATTGAAGGTTACTATGAGCCCCGAGGCATAGAGTTGACTTACACTAAAGAGATTATGGCATAGACTGTCCACAAAAAGAACATCAGTCTTCTTTAGCTCCCCGTTGGCGAGAGCAGTATTCCCACTGCCTTTAATCATCAAAGCACCATCATTACCAAAACATACTGTTCCATCAACCTTCTTTTCAATGTTTTTCAAATGGTCAGCATTTCCCGTCATATGGGAAGAGCATCCACTATCAAGGATCCAGGTGATGATACTCTTTGTAGCTTTGAGTGCCACTTCTGCAAGATTGGATTTCTCTACCTTCTTCTTCTCTTTCCATGAGACATTGGATTGAGAATAGGATACTGATGGGCTTTTAATACATTCTTCCAAATAATCTGATTCTTCATACCCATAATCTTCATCCAGAGGGGAAAAAATGTTTGTGAGAACAACATCATCAGGAGGATGAAAATTGGTCCGTCATTGAGTGTTGTATGGATTTCTCTAGTCGTACCGCTGCCTGCAATACATAGCTTTATGGCCAATGTTAGAACAATTAAAATAGTAACTATAGAAGCTATTTCTTCTATAAGATGGAGGATGTGAAATCGGTCTCCTTTGTTGTCTTCCCAAATCTTCTCCATTCAAGTAGCTCCTTTCCTCTTCGCAATATGACATGGTGTGGCCTAGATAGCCACAGAACTAACACTTCATGAGAGGAAATGTCTTCTCACCTAAATTTCTCCTCATACCTTCATCAATGGGAAAATAGTTGAACTGCATGTCATTTCTGAATGTTTGAGGATAATTGTCAGTTCTCCTTATAGTTTGGATTGAGGGTTTCTCTTTCAGCACTTGAGGCAATGTTTCAACATGTTCAACCTTTGTTTTTTCTTTCTTTTGGCTCTCTTTATTTCCAGAAGTTGATGTCTCAGCTTCACAGCCAATTCCACTATTTCCCATGCAAGCGGGTCTTTGAAGACTCAAGATTTTTTCAACCACATCTAATCTACACATGGCTCTTTCCAGTAATTCTGCATATGAGAATCTTCTAAACTAAATTTTCTTCCTTGATTCTCTTGAAAATGATTCTGTCTCATGTTTAATCCTAAGAGTAACAAATTCCTCCTCAAGACCCTCAGCATTCTTGGACTTTTCTTCCAGTCTGGATGTGAGGTCATTGATGAACTTTCCCTAATCTTCAATTCTCATCATTAGATCCACTACATCATCATTTCTTTCATGGATTTTTGAATGAACTTTCACAAATTCTTCCAGACATTCAATTTCAGATTCATGTTCATCAACATATTCTGATGATTCTTCCGCCATTTCCTTCCACTTATTACATCTCTTACATTTACTCTCATGCTTGGAGAAATCATCCTTAATTTGAATCTTTGGAATACCAATAGCAGTAATCTGATTATCACTGCCTTTATTGATTGAGGATTCTGACATTTCAGTGGTATCCATCATGGATGCATGGTTTCCGGTTTTAAATTCCAGTTCTTCTTACTCACAAAATTCAATATCATCATCATCTTCTTCACAGACTAAAATCTTCCTCTGCATTTTCTTTCCATATTTGAAGTCACCCTTTTTGAAAAACCTTTTCCAAGGCTTCTCGATGTCTTCAAATTCTCTCTCATCATCATCTAACTTCCTTTGGCACTGAGTGGAAATGTGCCCAACTCTTCCACAATAGAAACATGCAAGAGGTAGCTTACCTCTAAATTTACCATTTCCCCCTTTTCAGCTTCATGGCGATGAGAGAAAGATTTTCTTTTTCCTCGTCATCTTCACCACCAGTGTCTTATGAAATCTTCAGTTTTTCATGGATTTGAATGCCATTTCCTTGATCACGCGAGTCATGGCATCTTCAGGTTTGACTCTCATCTCATATGCCACTAAACTGCTTAACAAATCATCCAGAGATAGTTTAGATAGATCTCTTTCTTCAAGGGTGACACCTTTGCATTGTACATAGGAGGAAGTCTTCTCATGTTTTTCTTTACGATATCAATATCTTTGATTTCTTCTCCAAGACCTCGAATTGCTCCCACTACTTCAGTAATTCGATTGAAAAATGAATCTGCATTCTCATTAGGATGCATCTTTAGATCATCAAACCTGTTGTGTAAAACCTGAATTTTTTCCTCCGTTACCTTGATATCTCCTTCATAAATATTTTCAAGTTTATCCCACACAGACTTTGCTGAAGCGCAACTCATCACCTATAGATTGATCTGATCAAAAAGAGCTGCAGTGAGTGCATTTTGTGCTTTAGCATCTGCATCAAGAATTTTCCTGTCTGTGTCAGTCATAGCTAGGACTGCTAGATCAATGACTTTTATTTCTTGAACAGTGGAAAACAGAACTTCCATTCCAAGAGATCTTAGATGAGATCTCATCCTGTTCTTCCAGACCTGAAAATTACTTCCATCAAAGAGAGGAACTCCCCTAACATTGACTGCATTCTCCATGGTGACAAAGGACAGATTCAACGCCAACATCCTTTACGCTATGATACCACTTGTAGGACCCCGAGACACCCTGAGAGGGTAGGGGTGAATCAGGGTGTCAACTTTTTCTTCTTAAAGTAATGGATCTTGTTCCCACGTTGTTAGGAACCCGTTAAACCTGTATGATGTATATGATCAGTAATGAAACATTCACATTCAGAGAGACGACACAACTATTTTTACTTGGTTCATCACTAAGGGCTACGTCCAAGGAGCATACGCTGACAGGTCATCGGTCGTACCAAAATCCACTATGCTTCAATGCTCTAGATTACAAATGTTCAGGCACAATCACTCTGTCCCTAGTTCACTGCCCCTGTAAAGGATCAGGGATAGCTCACTGCAACCCTCGGGTCACTCCCGTTGACTCCCCCTGGCTCACTGCCGTTGGTGAAGTCCCACTCATTTTATAGACCTAAAGGTCTCTTCAATAGATAGACATGAAGTACTTTGTCTCATGTTCATCATGAGATTTTTCTTGCATCAGAGTCCTAAGTTGATGCTCTCTTAACGTCCAAATTTCTTCCACTGATGAATACCTCTTTTTCCCTTGTCCAGCGGGCAAACATCCTTTGGAGAGGGCCTTTGCAAAGTACCCTACATCGCAAGGCTCCCATTTTTGCAAAGCTCAAACAAGGCTTCACGGAGTCCCGACCTTTTCGCGAAGCTCAATCATGAAACACTCTCGCGATGCACAAGCCTTTGCAATGCTTGGCTGTCGCGAAGCTCCTGCCTCTTCGCGAAGCTCACAGAGTCAACACGGGGCGCATGACTTTCACGGAGCATAGAATAGCCAACGCGAAGCTCCTATTTCCTGAAGCACAATACCTTCGCGGGTGACCTTTGCGAACCGAGAGCAATGAATTTTCGTTGAGAGGTCTCTACTTCTCTCGAGGGGGTCAACCTATATTTATAGGTGATTCCCCTGACCCTCGAACTTTTTGCGCAAAGTCAGTGCCACGTCATCTACAATCGCGAAGCTCCGAGGTTTCCGCCGGAATTCTGTCCAAATCGCGAAGCACCTCGGCAATTTTCGGATCGCGGAGGTCATCGTAATCGCAGAGCATCACCGTCAACATTATTTCGCGCCTTCTCCGTGAAGCTCCCTCGCAAAGCCCTTCACCGCCGTGATGTGCTTCAACTCTGCTGTTCACGAAGCATTGACGTAATCGCGAAGCATTACCTCCTCCATTTTTTTGATATTTGCAAAAACCAATCCATGCAACCTCTATTCGCGAAATTCATGACAATTCCATATTAAAATATGATCTTCAAGGATATACAATTTTGGTGATGCTCACAAATTTCCAAATTTTGGTCCCCAATAATTTGGCAAACCATGGGAAACGGTGCCACCTTCAATACTATTGTCTTCTTGAACTGTATGATCTCTTTGTTGGTACACATTCCGAACTTCCATTGAGGATTGACAACAAACACAAACCATACTCCAAATCATGCATAGAAGGCGATGGTTCCAACAAGACTTTATCTCATGAAGTTCAAACTCGGTAATACCCAAGAAAATAGATCATGAGAACATACCAGCAAGATGAAATTCTTGATGTTTATGTGTCATCAAATATACTATCTGCAATAATGTGTTATAGTACTTAGCGTTTATTATTTCTATTAATACATTTCATGTCTCATTCAAAAGTATTTATTAACTGAAATTTCGTTCCCATATGTTTTTTGGATGTATGGTATCATGGGTGCATCATGAATGCAATGTCATTAATGAATTTACAAAGAAATTATTTTCCCTTCCATCCTTATGGAAGTCTATATCTCAAAACTTTTATTGAGATTGAACCATCACATTAAATTCTATTTTCATGGTGTAAAGATGTCTTTATTTCAAACATCAAAGAAAGATATATCTAGAATATAGGTTATCAACACAAATGTGTAACTTGCATGATGAGATAATGTAAAAAGTGGATTATATTAATGATCGATCATTCATTTGTGGTTTTCAATATTGAGACATTATGATATTTGTCTCGTATTCCTTGACATATTACTCCATAACAACCATGTATTATAAGGAAGACAACCAAATTACAATGATAGAGAATCATATAGGTGCATACAATCTTTTATTTGTTGATCTCGATTAAATTATATTTTAATTTAATAAATGGAAAAAATATTTTTCTCAGGATTGTGGAATAATTTTATTAATGTTTTATCGATAAAAAATATTAAATAAATAATTATAGACCAATTTATGGATATAATATTATTATTTATTAAATATTTATTAAGTACACCTTCTTAAGATAATGAATGAAATATTAAAATTAAATTTTAATTCAAGAATTTTATAAATGATATGGAATGTTACTAGATAATGATTGTTTCCCAAGATAAATATTAGTTTGGAAACCATAAAATAATATTTATCATTTTTCCTAACAGGTCATGCCATAACATAATAATATTTTTATCATTATATGGAATGGGGTAAGATTAGGTTTATTATAATATTTTATAGTTTTTGTGAAAATAAATAATATTTTAACGTAATTTATTAAATTACCAATATATGACTATATAAATTATGTAGGGTTAATCTAGAATTGATAATATTTGTGAAAATTCGATTTATCTTTGGAAATCATCCATCTTCACTACTCTCATGAATGTTATGAACATGAGATAATTTTTCAAGGATGTAGGAATTAGAATTGATCAAGGTGAATAAAATATACCAACCATTCTATAAACTGATATATCAGTTATTATAATTGTTAGACGAAAGTGTCATGTGTGGATCCATGCTAGAAGTATTCTATACATGAGTCTTACAAGTGTAATGATGTTAACCTGAAAAGGTGTTTTCATATGACTGAGAACATATAATGTGAAAAAATAACATAAGACATTATATTATATCTTTATATATATAATAAAATTAATAATTATTTTGACATGATAAATTTCATCTATAGGTTATTGGATATTCTATAATAATATTTGATAGAAAAGTTTCATTGGTAAGGATGATTACGTCTAACATAATTAGTGAAAGATCTGTTGAATGAGACACAAAACTTTGGTTATCTAACCACCACTAAGCTCTTTTGAGCCCCAAAAACAAAAAAAATATCATTAATATTTAAAACACATTAAAAACACTTTAAAAAGATTATATTATTATACGAATTGATCCTTGAAAACTATAAAAAACCATTCGTATAACCTTTTTGGAGTATAAAATCAGTTTATAACATTTAAAAAATTTACAATAAATATATAATATAGATATGAATTCAAAAAAATATATAAAATCATCAAGAAAATAGTTATATTAAAATTAAAGGATTTACCTAAACACACAAACAAATTCTATGTTATAACTCCCCCTAACAAACCATAATGTATTATCCTCATGGGTGATCTTTGTAAAAAATTATTGATATAACATCTAAAACCATAATATAATTTAATTCTCACCTTTAAACAACCAAAAAAACTTTATTCGTCACAAAAACCAAAAGAGTTAATGAGATATATTTAAAATGAGAGAAATGAGAAGAAAGAAGAATGAATAAGGGAGAATAAGAATAATAATGGGATTTACCTAATGATATTCAATCGTAAATAAAGCATGGTTTATCAAAAATAGATGATGAAGGGCGAGGGATAACCCTTTATTCACACCCTAGTATAGTCAAATTAAGAGGAAGGGAAAATAAGGGGTAAAGATTTTAAATATTAATTGTAAAAACATATAAAAATAAAATTTTAAAACATGGATAGACTACACGATTTGGATTCATGGTTTTCTAAATCATTCACTTACAATTTGGCCTCCATTAGAGATATACTAAACCCTTTCATGTTTTGGATTCATAGATAGTGAAACCATGGACCAACCATGAATAATTTCTTTACAGTTATCTTCTTTAATCCTACATGCTTGTCAAATGGTTTACAAATCTTTTGGGTCAGAATGAAAAAATGCAGACATCTCAAAAATAAAAATTGAAAACTCAAAAAACATATCGAAACACAATGATAATTAGTAATGATATTATATAATATTAGAATGGTTTTACTATCTCTATAACGTGATATGTTATTCCAAAAAAATGTCATATTTCAAATAAAAATAAATCTTGTTAAGAGCTATAACAATACACCATTAATGGATATATGCCTAAATTAATGGGTTCAAAGAAAGGATCTATAGAGCATGAAATACCCTATCACAACCAAAGGAATAAATATGTAAAATACATGAAAACAACCTAGACCATAAAAAGATTATTCATAACAACCTCAAATGTCTCCAAGCATGAGACCTCCCAAAAAACATGGACAGACCCAAAATTAATAAAAAACCTAACATAAGTCCCTCCAATATTTAGAATTATTCTAATATGGTCTGATAAAAATAAAAAATTATATTTTGAATATGTACATATATAATTGAATAAATGATACCAGCCGTCCATGCAAAAAACACAATTTAAAAACACTAATGATTTCACCAAAAAAAGACCGATACACAATTCCACCAAACACACTCGACCCAAACAATAGAAAATAAAAAACATTTTATAAATAATTTTAAAAAAACATATTATTTGTCCCCAATTCATGATATCCCTTGATGATAGAATAAAAAAATGAAAGTGACATCACATGAAAAAAAAATAAAGCTTCCACCCTCCACTTCTCAATACACAATGCATATGATCATTCCAAGATAATTGGGAATAGATTCAAGTTTCACTCATGTTCCAATCATAAATAGTAAAACCTCAACTAAAATAAACCATAGACACATGGATAAACAATTGAAAAAAAACTCAAAGAGAAAAAGAACATAGAAAAAACAAATATTCATCACCAACTATGAGTAATAAACCATAAAATCCTAAAATTACATTTTTTATACATCCAATATGAAAAATTCTCAAATGTACAGCTACCGAATATCCAAAAATTACTCATAAAAAGTCAAATTTTGAAAATAAAACTTAATTAACCAATGATGGAATCCTGGATAACCATGGAATAGAAAAACCAGTAGGGATTTAAAATGTGACTGATGCGAATTCCTATGTTCCCCACACTTGATGGAAACTACATAACAATACCTTATTGATGAAACATTAACCAAAAAAACAAAATATAACAATTTAGGAACATAAAACCTACTATTCTTATCTGATGAATCATCATTACTCGAATCAAATTAATCCATATAATGATACAAAATTGATTACCCTAATTTCCACTAACACAAAATTTAGACCGCTTCCTGAGAGGTGGTGAGTAAAAATTTAACTATCATGACTCTAAAGCCTATTTAAGGACCTCCTACCAAACAATTAGATAATTATTAATTATCATTAATGATATAAAGGGAAAATAACAAAAATATTAAATAATGATCATCAAATAATGTCACCATCCATTCGCCTGGATAAAGGCTCAAGAACCCATATGACTTATCAATATTAACTTCCTTGGGATAGTTCCAGTTAATAAATATTTTCAAGGAAAATTCCAAAGACATGATTTTATATGGTTTGAAGGGAACCATATTCTCCCACCACACTTCAATAAGTTCTCGAAATAAATTGATAGTTACATTCACCCATTAACTATAAAGGGTTGCAGAGAAGATAAAATTCACTCAATTACATCTAAAAATTCCATTTATTTGTTATGAATACTATCTATGGGGAAATAAATTATGTGGAAAATCAAAAAATCATGGATGATGCACATGATCTGGGAAGAATTTAATTATACCAATCAGTTTTGAGTCAAATTAAATTTGAAAAATGGAGGACCCAAATATAAATCATAAAGAGGTTCAAGAGAAATATTCAACCAATGAATTAAAATAGTAATATTTTTTGAAGACAATATGGGAGGAAAAATGTAAATAACATTGAACAAAAATAAATCGAATCACATTCCACAAGTCATGTAATTAAATTCCATATATATTAGTATTCATTGGAAATAAAATTTACAAATCATATAAATATATTATATACAAATCTATTCCACATAAAAAAATCCAAAATAATTTTATTTAATCACTCCCCAATTAAAAAACACAGATACCTTTATAAAAATATCACTATAAGATTCTTCAGATTAGTCACACAAAAAATCAAATTTTTTATCATGGAATTCCCTTCTTAAATCTAAAGACACCAATTTGAATATAACAAGTACAATTAAATTTTAAAATAATTTCAATATCATACTTAATTTCGAAAAATACAATTAGAAAAGGCATTAAAATTATTTAGAAACATACCATGAAATTCAAATTTTAACAAGGAATTCCAAAAGCGACCCTTCCTCATCTCCAAAGAAGTTTTTGAAACATAAAATTGACCTTAAAGGGTATTGATGAACAACATGCAAATAAATTAATCTAATTATCATCCAATAACTAAAATAATTTACTAATTTTCACTCAAATTATATGTATATACCACTGGTTTCAGTTAGGAATGAAAAATTAAAAAATTCAACTTTGGGGAGAAATAATGTTATGCTTGGGTTGGGAACATGAGTTAGAAAATCATGCCCCAGCCATGAAATAGTCATTGGATTAGATCCCAGAACAAACCACATATGCTATACACAACTTTATAGTCCATGAATTATAACCATAAAATTCATGTTCATTTCATAAATTTTAACCCATAATTCATCGTGTCCCTCAAAATCATTGATAAGAAAATAGAGATTAAAAATATCAAGAAAAGAAATCAAATTTTAACTAAAAATTAGGACTCAAATCCAAAAAACTATTATTAACTATTTTTTTCATCATGTAAGGTATTTTTTATGAACCTAATGATGATCTATCTCTTATGTCTCGAACATTATATTTTCTTTTTCTATTATGATACATGTAAAATAACTATATGTATTTTCAAGAGACAATGCCCCTATTTGATGTCCCTAGGTCATATACTAATTTCTTACAAAAAAACCCAGTTCAACATTCTATTAACACCTGATCCAGCTCTAGGTATCACTTGAATAGAGTTCCTAATCACGATGTTATGGAAAATAGTACATGAGGGTCAATGATGGGTTCTTATGCATTTTTTTCTCATATAAACAACCTAAAAAGATACATCGCATTATAGTATAATGCCAAATACTATTAAATGACACGTAAAAATACCATCTCTTAATATATACATTAAAATAATAAAAATATAGACAAAAAATGGAATCAAATAAGGAATATCTAAAATTATAAGGTTAAAACATAAGTTCCAGGATAAAACCAAGCCTAATTAACTAATACACATCCCTCATCACCCATGGTAACTCACCACATCAAATACCACCACAACTAGGCTACTATAAACATAAAATAAAAAAATATATAAAATTTTCTAAAAGGAAATACTAATACATTCTTATTATTGAGTCAAAACCATCTCCTGTTACTCTTCCACTCCTCCAATTTTTAAAATAAAAAACTCTTTCTTAAATAATTGATAACTAAATTTTTAAGTTCTCTATTTTTTATAATGTTTTGGTGAAAAATTATATTTTTTAATACATATAAATTGCAATAATGTATTCATCTATTTATACTAAAATTCTTCTATACAATTATTTTAATGGATATGGTACCTATAATAATAAGATTCACCATATTAGATCAGTTATAAGACATTCTGTCTTGTATTTTGTATCGATAGTTTCTTTATAATCAGAATGACATTAGAACTGATAAAATTCAGATCCACATTTATAAATATCATCATTACAACTTTTTTAATATATTTCATAGGATTGAATAACGTTTAAATACAAAAAATATATTTTGTATATCGTAATAGATGAAATATTTCACTATAATGGTGTGAAAAAAGTCATTAGATTTTCTACTACAATATATCCATAAAAGTGCTATCTATCAAAGTCATTAAAAAAATGGAGAATATATAACCAATATAAAAAATATAAATATTGAGGATTTTCCTATAAATAGCTATTCTTTGAAGAGTTTGGAGTTTGTTGATTACATTCACTCTCGATTTTCCTCCCAGATACAAATCAGGAGAATCTTTTTCTTCATATTGATTATTTATTTACATAGAGTCCTTCCTATAAAAACATTGTAAGGATTCCTTTTTAATAATTGAATTTTAATTCCTTCTTGTGTCTGATTGTGTGAATATGATCGAGGGATGTTTAGGATTTGAATAGAGGGATACTGATATACTTGATCAAGGGAACAAGAGGATTGTGTTGAAAAAACTGATCATTCAGATCGAGGGCTGCAGAGGATAGGCAGGATGAGAAAATGATCATTATAAAAATTGTTTCCCTTACTAAGGGTAGATATATTTTTTTATTTGTTTAAAACAAGTGAACCTTTATCATGATTTATTAGATACCATACACATTGAGTCAAAAAATGTATATTCATTTGTATTACTAATTTTGTAAAGTTATTTTGTTTCAAATGAATGTAATAGAAATTGACATTTTTATATTCAAATTTATATTTGTACGTTTTTTTCATAATTGTTTTTGATTACGATACAATTATATCACTCTGTTTAAATCATTTCACATGTGAATACAATATCACTCTGATTATGATCTATGCGCTATAAGAAATAAAATCTTAACTAATTAAATTATTTTATATACTATTATATAATCCCAAATAAATTAATTATGATATTACTTTATATAGGTTCAATAACATATAATTATGACCTGTGGTAAATTACGTATCAGACTCAACCTGATTTTGATACTCTTTTAATAGGATTGTGGACCACATCCAAATCTAAATTCACTTTACATAAATAGTTTTTGTGAATTATTTTAAATTAAATAATTTTAATGTAGTGTTTTTAAGACTAAAATTCACACCTTTTATTATTTAGTCCATCTAGAATAAATTATTTCATTCCTAATCAGTATACAATTTATATAAAGATACACCACCAAAGTAAGTTATGGGTTTCAAGTTTCTGATAAAATATCCTAGTGTGATCTCACCAAGGTGTTTTCATAATTCATTTCAATGGAATATTCATTTATGTTATTTGAAATAACATAATAAATATGTTCTCATGATTAAGAACAATTTATATAATAAAATTCAATTGTCCACTTTTCTTAAACATCCACGTTCTCATTTAATAAAATAATTTATTATTTAAAATGACAATATGAATTAAAAATTCTTGATAATTTAAAATGTCAGTGAATCCTTTTTGTTTTCTCTAAAAATTCCATATTTGAATACATTTATGATAAATACATTATAATAATTTAGATCCACATCAAATAAAATAAACCACACAAACACACAAACACTCATAATGGAACCTCTAAATATTGAATAAAAAATATCACAAACAGAAAGGTACCAAATAAGTCAATTAAGATTGAGGACAAATAGTAACAAAATTTGATTTCCTATATCATTTGTTAACTAATATATTGGGAGACGCAATATGTAACGTGGTGACATTGTCCTAGATTTTTTCAAAACTAATATATAAATGATTTAAAAATATATCTTACTAAACCACACGATTTTAACAACAACCTCATACTAGCCTTATAAAAAACACCCTTACTGGCCATGACATTTAACACCACTATGGGGAACTAGAAGTGTGTGTACTATTTATTACCAGACAAATAGAGACCTTTATATTACTTTAGGTTTCTAATGTAAGTAAACATTTATAGGTGGTAAATGAACGAATCACATCATGAATAAAATAAATAAAAAATATACCTCAGATCACCTCTGACTACATCATGGGAAACTACATCAGTTATATCAATCACAATTCCAATAATTCAATATATCCCCGTTAGATCAATTCCCAAATCAATAGTAATTGAAGAAGTGGTTGGAAAGGGTTTCATGTATAAAACCTGACTCCTATAACAAGAGTTAGTGTTTACTCTATTATATTGGTATAAGATATAAGGACTCACATAAAAAAGGATCAAACAATTTAAAAATATCAGGTGAAGAGATACATAGAATATAAATATAATGCATTGGAAATAAAAAAAATCTATAATAAATATTTTTTATTTCATTTATCACGTTAAAAAATACATTTAAAAATACCATATTTGTACCTTACGTAAATGAAGGCATAATAAATGGTGATATCAGATGATCAATAATTGATTTTGTATTATTAAATCTATTTCAAATACATAATAATAATACATATGATAATGTAAATTATAAAAAAAATATTAGATAATTTTTTAAATTTTATAATGAAATATATATAAAGATGAAAATATAAATATCCAAGAAGAAAATAATAATTAATTTTATAATCATGGAATACATAATTCTAGATAAAATAATTCTTAATCCATGATATCATTATCTTGACATATGTCATTTGGGACTGACATCATGATCTTATAATCCAGAGATGCTATCAAGATATTTCAATATTTAAATCATGTTCTTATTCAAATAAATAACTATCATACTATTAATGATTCATTCTAAGAAAATATAAAAATATCATCTTACATACAATAAGGGTTGCACATTCTTTTTTTCAAATAAGACTTATATATTTATATAGGAAATATGTAATGTAAACTTCCACACATAACTTAATTGGAATAATTGATTTATAATATATTGGATGATTAATTCAATACATAAAAAATATTCCTTAATAATAAATATATATCTTTATTGTATCTAGTATACAATATTTCAATATTCCCAATTAAATAAAAAAATTTTATTTGTAAGGTTACTTTTTGTAATAATGTATGTATAAATTACCCATGATTAAAAAAATATGGAGATGATAAATATATCCATGACACAAAATGATATGTATATAATGAAAAAATAATAATGAGGCATGATAGAGAACATAATTTCAAGGAATTGAATGAACCGTGAATAGTTATTTTATGCACTGTAAGGTTTAAACAATATATCATTAAATTATGAAATAATACAAATAATTCATTATAAAATAATTTTTTTAGTAATTTGAAGTCTTAATTAAATTAGGGAGTGAAATGTAAGTTAATCCTTCTAAAAAACATTTGTAAAAATTAAATTTTATAAGAATGAAGATACAAATCATTTTGAAAACTATTTTTCATGAGTATCCAAGTATAATTTTAAAACATTATTTGTAAAATAATATATAATAATGGTAAATTGTTTTTAAACTACGATTCTTAAATAAAATAATGAGTGAAATATAAAAATATATAAAAATGGTTTAAAATTATTTTTCAATTTGTTTAAGAAGATAATATACTTATCTTTGAAAAAATTCACAAAATAAGTTGAATATTTTTTACATCATAAAACAGTTAAAACAAGAAAAGGAAGAAAAATAATGATGAGATATTTTGATAGAAAAGAAATAAATCTATATGGAAATCTTTCAAAAGATATTTTTTTTCACAGATATGTAACAAAAATTAAATTTGTATTTCATGTAGAATAAAATATTGCACTAAAAATATTGAATTGAATGTAAAACATTTTTTAATTTGTGATCAATAAATTATTTTTGAATGAAAAATAATAATATTTAAGCCAATAAAATACTATGTATAAGAAGGAAAAATATTCTCAACCCCAAAAATAAATAAGGATGATATTTCTTTTAATCATTATTTTGACTATTCTGAGAACCAAACAAATTAAAATTTTAATTAATAATAAAAAATAATAAAAATAAATAAATAATGAATAAAATTTTTTAGTTTTAGGAAGGAAATATTTTACAATTAAAAAATTAATGATTTAAAAATAAATAATCCCTATTAAAAATTAAATTGTAGAAAACACCAATACCATGGATTCCTTCCTGAACGGACATGTTAAAACATACTTTATAAATAATTTATTTATTTTTATCTATATAAAATTCATGTGTATGTAAATATTTTTTGATATAACTTATTTATAATTTATTTTTACCAATTGACAAATAATTAATTGGAAAAACATTTTTTAGGTGTTAACTATTTCGTTTCCCATGTGTGTTTTGAATTGACGGTTCAATTACTTTCACATAATTCATTATCTCGTCACATTAATATTGTCATATATATAATATATAAAAATAAAAAAAACATTTATAACCACCCAATTATGGAGGTCATGAAAAATAATAAACACCATTCGAGGAGGTGGTAGTATAGATTTACATATGTGTGGCATTTTTTTCAATAAATGGAGAGAAAGTAAGAGATATAATGGTTTATGTTTATAGAACCATATGTATCTCATAAATATTATACTGATTCACTAATTTAATAAATATTACTGTCCATGTGATGTGGTGAATAAATATTAAATACATCTCTTCTTGGAGTTAGTAACCTCCACTTACACACGGGCGACATTCCTATTTTTTAGAGGATGAGATAAAAAAAATTAGAAAATATTTTATCTTATATACAAATAATAATTTCATAAATATCGAACATATTCATTAAATAAATATTAATATATTAATTTATGCTATTTAGTGATGAAAAATGGAATACATCACTTCTTAATGGATTTTTTCCACACATATACATGAGAGACATTTTTATATTCAATTTGATTATAAGGGGACAAGAAATTCTTGTACCATTAGTATAAAAATGTAATAATACTAAATATTGTTACGTAATTATTTTGAAACTATTTATGAATTTTTGGAGTAGTATTATGAATAACTGAAATTAATATCACTTTTTAAGAACATATACCTCTTTATAAGATAATCTTATTTGAAAATTGAAATTAGGCTTCTTAGACGAGTCTTTTGGGAATAAAAAAACACAAGGTCATGGATAAAGCTCATAAGAAGTTATTTACACAGAAAATAGATGATATAATGGATATTCTGGTTTGTGGAAAATGTATTAGTGGATGTTCCATTTTATGAGGGAGAGGGGTCTTACATTTATGAATACTCGGAAATTGAGAATAATATTTTGTCATCTTCCTTAAGATGTTGAAAAATGGAATGATATTCAAAACAATTAAATTATAGGTAAAAAAACTCCTATAATATTATTTAGAAATTTTATATTGATATTTGAATCCTTACCCTCTAGATTAACCCAATATTTAATTCATTTAAAAATTTTTATAGTTAAATTTTTTACATAGGTAAATATTCATTATAGAAAAAATAAATTGGACTATATTATATAATATTAATACAGTGATTAAAAAAATTAATAAATTTTATACTATTAATTTTATATATGTGGTAAGAATTTATTTTATTATACATATAAAAAATACAATGAAAAATAACTCTTTTTAGATAAAATACTTTTATATCTTAAAAATGATCTCCACTAAAATCATGAATAAAATTGATTATAATGAAATTAATCATTTTGAAAATTATAAAATTATAGTTAATATAAATTAAATTCAATTCCAAACTAAATGAAACAATTTAATTAGTTTATTAAAGAAATCCATAAAAACAGTTTCTTTAAAAGAATAAAAGTGGACTTTAGTTTTATATTTTCCAAAATATATTTCAAGAATTTTACATCATATTTTTCATCGATTAATTTAATTTATTTAATATATATTTGGTCTATATAAAAGGTTTAATAAATTTTTTTTTCAATATTATAACATAATGATGTCAAAAAATAAATTGTATTTGTAAAAACTACATTTTCACTATTCACATAAAAACCCAATCTTCTCATAAAAATAAAAAAAATTTATTACAAGATAATTAAAAAATTATGAATTCAAAAATAATTTTATTTTCACAAAATAAAGAAATTGTATTTCCATCTTTAAATTAAATATATAAATCTAAATATAAAACTTTTGTAGATAAATAAACTTTTTATACTTCAAGTGTTCTTAATATTATTTCATATCAATTATTTATTTATTTTTGACTTATTTGTTTTATACATTGAAGTATTTTAAAAAACATCAATTTTTTATAATTAATGATTCATGAGAATCGGTTCCTTGAAAACTATAACTTTTAATATCATTGAATAATTGTAATCATATCAAATTGAATATTTATATTCTATTAATTACATTTCATTGGAAAAAAAATAATATACTATATTTATCAAAATAGATTTAAATATTTATTTTTTACTAAAGCTTTATTGTAATATTTTTTGACTCATTTTAGATTACTATAACGTGTGTCACAATCAATAAAATATACTATTTATTTAAGTGAATACACAATGTGAAATATTAGAGTGTTATATTCTTCCCCATAAATAATGTTCATCAAATTTGTTTTCGTGCTATATTTAATATATATCATAACTTTTATAATCTCATGTCTATATTTTACCTTAATATGTAATTCCTAATATACTACTAGAAATCGTAGTATTTATTAATTTACAATTTCTAAAAACATGTTTTTATAATTATAATATACATAATAGTGAATGTGATTATAGAGGTATACTTTTATTAATTAGATAAATTTCCCATTTAATTATTGATAATTTTATCTTCTGGTTGTTTGAGATGGATGCCATATATTTCCATTAAAATAAGGATTTTAAGAAAACAAGGTTACCTAATTTTGTTCTATTTTATAGGAGTAATTTTATATTTTATGGTGTTTTGAATAGTTTTTTTCTATAAGTATAACTCATGAATAATAATGGTGAAATTTTCAGGATTAAAGCATAAAAATCAAATTTTAAAAGATCAAATTATTTATAAAACAATTATAAATTTTCTTCCTGTCTTTAGCCACATACTAAGACAGAAATAGGTAGTGTGAAATAACACAATATCCCAATAAATTATAACCCTAATATCACTTATTATAAAAAATGATAACAATTCAAAATTAATTATATTATACATTATCTACTGATTCCATAATCTTTAAAATAAGAGAAACCATAAAACAAGGAATATGGAAATGTTAATTCTAGGTATAAGAATAATGTTGAAAACTAGGAATAATGATTTTTTTCTCAATAGAGACCGTCTGATAAATAATTTATGAAATAGATTCCCAATAGGTGTCTCAATTGATAACTCCTTTCTCAATTTGTCAATAGATGATTTAGTATTCATGAATATTGTAAAAGAGAGAATAGATTTGGAATCAAATAAAACATTATTTTACTGTCAAATTACTTACTATAAAAAACTAAGGTACTTCAACTCTATAAACTATTATTCCATTATCTTTTCCATGGAATCCCAGTCCCATCTAAGTAAACTTACAATGGTGAATGAGGAATGTTCTAAAATATTTTTCTATTTCCTTATAGTTCAAACACATATTACCCTGGAATTCATGATCTCGATAGACCATATATCTATACATGTAAACGAGTCTTATCCACTTTAAGTCTGTTGGGTGGGGATTATTTAGGCAATTTTCTCATGTTTGATGTTCCTTCCACCCCCTTTTCCCTTGATAACATCCATTTTTATTTATTATTATCCATAAAATTCTACTTTATAGATCATTTGAAACTAAAATACACAGAGAACTCATTATCATTCCCGATTTCCCTTGATAACAAATCATTATACGATTAAAATGTTTGAAAGCCTAGTGTCGTAATTAGAACTATATTAATCCCATCAGTGAAATTATCAATATATTTATTCATGATTATGCATAGTTTATATAATTCCATGTTAACCTTATAATGATTAATTCAAATTGAGAATGCATTTATTATTCCCTATATATTTAACTAAACAATTTCCAATCCCCACAAACCAATTTCACAAAATGAAAATATGTTTTAAAAAATATCACCTCAATATTATTCTTTTTCATTTACTCTATCACATAATCCTCTATTTTATTTTGAACCAATAACCAAAAGTTTTTAAGACATATTGTTAAATTAAACAAATAGATAACCATTTTCATTTCATTAATTATTAAGGCCGGAAATATATTTTCAAAAGACATGACGCATTATTCTATTATTAATATATTAGTAGTTCAAATAAACAGTGTATTTCATGACTAAATTTTGCCGTACAACATAATTTCATCATACTATAAATCAGAATGTTGTTTTATATGGTCATGGTTGTTTGTCATACTATGAGTTAATTACCTCAATATTTTTATAATCAACTCCACCCAGACACCAACCATGTTGACTTTCTCATGATATATATCCCTTCATGGATTATGGGAGTTGATTCATGACGAAAATAAGGGTCATCATTATTTCCCTATGGGTCTGAAATAATAATAATAATAATAACAACAACAAAAACTCCAAATTTGGTAATTAATAAAATTAAACATAGAATTAGGCATGTTCAATATTTAACCCCTTGAGATAGTAAAATTATTTAATTTAGGTCTTCAAATGAATTTATTTATTTGAATTTAAGAATGAGGAAGAAAAAAATATTTATTGAATTTTAGATTAGAAGAGAATATAGTTGGACTAGGATTTTGGTAAATCAATTAAAAAACGCATGTTGGGATTTCATAGTTTTAGTGTTCATGAGAAAATGGATTATAAAAAAAAAATTTATTGATCCATGTTTCAAATTATAGTTGAGATTAGGTATATATAATGTTCAAGGAATCCCATCCTAAAATAAAAATTCCCCCTTTTATATTGTTATGTAATTATGGAAATGACGAATACTTTTTGTCTCAATGCCACATTAAAACATGGATTCCTTGAATGTGATGATGGCCATACCTTAATTCAATATAACTAGTTCAGAATAGTTTAATTTTTTTCATATTTTAATATCAATTATGTTTATAAAAAAAGAATGGTTATTTGTTTTGATAATAAAAATGTAAAAATCAAAATACATGAATAAGAATAATAAGTAGATCCAATGATAACTTACCCCTTTAGCTACATGACCATAGAATAATGTGGGAATTATCATCTCATCCAAAGGATGAGAGACTGAAGAGAGATAGGTCTTTAATGATTACGCCACATGCTATAATGTTTCATGATCTTTTTTGTACTTTATGGTTTGAAACTTTTTATGTAAAATTGTACCTAATAAAAAGTTAAATTTAGGATGGTGAATAAAGAGGGTGGAAATAATAAAAATAAAAAATTATATAAATCATGAAGTAGAAGAATTATGGGGACACTACAATTTCAAAACTTATCACTATAGAAATTGGTCCGTAGATTTTGTCCCATGTAGAATCATCTTATGTCCCTACCTATATAACTCTAGGGGTCTTGGTTTTCATTTAAAGGAGTCATAATGGGATATCTACTGATCCTGCTTTTTCTCAGCATTCTAAAAGAGGTCTCTTCAACCAATTGTGTATAGTATTCTCATTTTTTTGTTGCCCAAACACATTCACTATGTGTAATGTTTTCAAGATGTTAAATGTATTGACCTCAAATTTTAGTTCTTTTCTTTTCTCAATATCCATTATTGAGATTATGTTTTGTAATGTTTGATGAAAAAAAAATGTGCCGATGCATGTCGTTGCAGCTTCATTTCTGCAGTGCCGCACTATGCCAATTTTTGTCGTGGTGTGAAGTGTAATTAGATCGTGACAATCAGATATATTATAAACTATTTAAAACAAATTGTCATTATACTACCATAAATAATGAAAGAAGTTAAACTATCCAAATATTGGAAGGATTATTAATTATGTTACATAAATCTATTCATTAAAAAACTTAGAATATTTTCATGAAATACACTTATAAATTACTTTTCTATTGTATTCACTGTGATCCATCTTTAAAAAATGACATAAGCATAATTAACTCAAATCAGTATGAATATTGATCCTTAGAAATCAAATCCATAAAATTTCATGAAATTTATATTATTATTATGTAATAATCGAGGTCGATATATTCATATAAAATATATTTCACAAGTTTCATATTAAAAATTATTTTTTAAAACTATGACAACATTAAATCTTGTATCAGAAAACTAGTTTTGAATTATTACCTTGGAACATGATACATGTGACTACAAACTAATGATTAAAACAATTTATTAGTCTTGGTAGATTAGATACATAATTGATTCTCATAAAAATTGAAAATAGAAATCTTTTTTTATTAAATTTTCTGAAAACATTATAAATTATTTTAACCCATCCATGAAATAATTTTATGATCGCATAATGGATCCTTGGATCGATGAAAAAATATAAATCATGAGATAAAATTATCAATAGGGTATTGATTATTGAGTAAGCTATCATGAATACATAAAGAAAAAAAATATATGGTGAATAATCAACTAGTATTCCATAAAATTTTCAACCAAACCAATTAATATATCCATTTACGACTACATAAATAATAAAATAATCAAAATGTAAAAAAATTATAATGATGGAATAAAAATTACAAATATATTATATCATCATCAAATAAACCGTGTTCTTATCATCAGACCTCATACTAAGGCATGACAGTATTACTGTTAATGAATCCAATCAATACCAAATTATCTTAAATTTGTGGCCTTATGAGAATATTTCATAGTCACTCCATCATGGCCTGGTGCCAATAGAACATATGTATATGGGCTAGAAAAATCCATGTGATACCAATTATTTTATTATCTCATAAGAAATAAATATGTATTTATGAGTTATATATTATGTGGCCAAAACATCACTTACTAAGTAAAATGTCTTCCTCGTATATTTAATTGTAATTAAAATATATAATCTACATTTCTAAAAATCAATAAATATCTATGTTGAATCCGGAATATAAATTGTAATTATTCCATAACCAAAAGAATACAATTCTTTATAAGCATAATTTTATTTATTCTATATTTATAAATTCAATACATTAAAGACAATATTTAAATGATATATATACCCATGTAAAATGTAATATGGATGTAATTGTGAAATAATAATATAGTGTGATAGTGAACATAAATTCAATGAAGTAAGTGAAATATGATTAGCCATATACATGAGGTAATGAATAAAATATAATTTCTTAATGTTTGAATGATGACCATCAATTCATAATCATGGATGGTTTTATATAAATGTTATGTCTTCTTGAAAAGTTAGTGGATAATTGATCAAAAACCATGAAAATAAGATTTGTAATACCTTTATAACATTATTGTAAAAGTAAATATTCAAATAATTTATTAAACTATTATCATTAGGATTCCTGGGGAATTTAAAAAAAATAATAGTAAAATAATTTACCAGAATTGAAACTTGAAAATAAACTTGTATCGGATAAGAAATTATATTGTTAAAGATAAAAATATACATATCTGGAATGAAATACTTTCAAAAAAATTTAAGAAAATAATATCCCTTTTATTGAAAAAATTAAGGAATCATACGGATATATTATAAATTTTAAAACCCTAAAAAACGAGAAATAAATACAAAAAGTGATGAAATTCCTTTAGAAACGACAATAAATTCATTTATCAGATTTTAAAAATTGTTTCATTTCACAAATATTTAATGAAAGTTGATGTTCAATTATATAGAAAATAAAATAATAATTCATGTACAAACAATGAATATAAATTAAATTTAAGTATAACATTGTACATAATAAATAAATTAATTATATAAACAAAAAACAATTTGATTAAAATTAATAAATATGGGAATGGAGGAAAAATATTCTCGAATAAAAATGAGATATAAGGTCTTATATTCATAAAAATTTAAATTACTTGTTTTGTGAACCAAAATGAATAAAAATAGAAGGAATATTTTAAAAAATTGAATTAATTAAATTATTAGAAAATATACGGGGCTCGGGAATTCAATGGATTACAATTCACCCAATTTAAATTAAATCATAAAAATTACTGAAAAATGATATTGTACAATAAACTCTTACATTATTTTCATGTTTGTCCAGACAAGTTACCAACACCTATATATAAAATGTATATTTAATATTCATATATATATATATAATCCATGTTTATATCATTTAGTATTTATATCCTTTATTCATAACATTCTTTTTACCCATCTAATCATAAATATATTCTAAAATAAATTAATTACTTGTAAATTATTCTATTTATCATGCAAATTTTAACTTGAAGGATTCATTCAATAGAAATTGGTCATAGTTCCATAATTATTTTTTTAATCATTCTATATATTTAAAAATAATTTTTATATGAATTATTCTATTTTAAAACCATCCATTTAAGGTTGTTATGAAAAATTAAATATGATTTTAATGAAGGAAATAATACACACATATGCATGGATGTCAGTTTAAAATTATAATAAATAGAAAGGAAGGAAGGTATATAATTATTTAAATGTAAATAAAATTAAATATTTTAAAATTATCAAATTATTCGTATAGTTCAAATCTATTAAAACTCATGTTATGTGATGTTGAAAATGAGTTTCACGACTTCATGTAGGTAATAATTCCATCATTCCCACATATATAGTTCCAATTTTATAAAGGATAAGAAAAAATTAAATCAAATAACTATAATAAATTAATGAATAATATTTATTTCAGAAATATAATACACATTCATTAAATATATTAATAAAATAATCCTTGAAAGGTAATGAAAAAAATAAAATACATCAATTCCTGGAGGTAGTTGTCCTCAAGTACACACAATAGTTCAATCTTATATCCCATTAAAAATAATGGCGGTAAAAAATGGTTGAAAAATTAACATAAATCAAATTAATTTTGGTAAACATAATTATATTATTATGATATTATAGTTACAAAATATTTTTTAGATGATTATGATGTAATAAACAAGAATGATCTTAGTAAGGAACATATAAATGTTACATGGATAATCATTTTTGAAAAATATCTTATGGTTCTATGGAATAGAATTATGGGAAAACCCAAATGACAATTTAATTCATGAGGGTTCTCATAGGTTGTTTTTTAAATATTTGTTTATGATAATGAATATTTTTTGTCGTGGAGTAGTGATAAGAGGCTATGCTAATTTATATGTGGGAGAGGTGGCCGTTTTTATAATACATTATAATTTAAAATATTAAAAACGAATTTTCATTGAAAAGTGGAACCAAATGAGAAATATTTAGAATATTATATATTATATGGTATAAATATATATAAATCATCAAATTTATTCAGGTATTAGTTATATTTGAATCCTTATGTCTTCTTTTAACCCCCTTATTTACCCGGGTCTCCCTCTTCGAGTTGATAAACCATTACAGTGGTAATAATTCATGTTGACTAAAACTGGAATAAACCTTATTATATATTTTAAATAAGTTTATTCCAAGTATGGAATTAAATTTATAAGATTAAATTTCTAGAGGATGCAATAAATTAATTTTAATATAAGTTCGCAAAACAATTAATAATCAATATTTTGGAATTACTTTTAATATCAAAAATGATATGACACTAAAATTAGGTTTGAAATTGATTCTCATGAAATTATTGTATTATTAATATATAAAGGTGTGTAATGTGATTTTTAAAATAATATTAACTAAATAAAAATTCGGTACTAGTTAATTCAAAAAATGTGGAAAAAGTTAATTTATTATAATAAAACATCACTTTCATTTCACAATTTCAAACGTAGGTTTATAAATCCTACATAATATTTTTAATGATACATTTTAGTTATTATATATATATATTCTATAATTTTATTTGTAAGGAATTACTATCATTATTATTTTGAAATAATTTCATTAAATTTACAGGTTTTTTAAAACAACATTTTCCAATACTCATCTAAAAATCAACCGTTTTAGAAAAAATATAAAATATTTTAACAATGATATTTTTGACACTGATTAATTTAAAAATATTTTAATTTCATAGAATTAAAATTATAAAATTTTTTGTTTTCACTTTTAATATAATGTATTGAATATAAGGAAAATATATTTTTGTAGAAAAATGATTTTATGAAGCTTCAAGCATTCATAATATTACATTATATAAATTTATAATTTGAATTTTATGTTTTTTTATTTCATTCATTTTTAGAATTTTTAAATTGATCAATTTATTAAAATATACAACAGTTGAAAAATATTTTTTTAACTAGTACTGTTTTTAATCATTGAATGATTTTCATAACATCATATTGATAATTTATTCTATAAATATTAAATTCTAGTTGTCGAATTGAAATTATAAAATTTAAATATTATAACAGATTATCAAATTTATATTTAATTATTTTTTATTTTAATATGTAACGGATTGTTTTTGTTTAATAATATGTTTGTTACTAATTATTCAAAATACTATGCATTTAAAGTAAAACATGTTACAGAATTTTGTGGTGTTATAGTCTATAAACTTATAGAACATGATTGTAATGAAAAAAACATTTATCAAAAGAAATTACCTTATTATAATTATTCTATATAGTATGAATCCCAAAATATCACATGGAGGAAACAATAAAAACATTATAAGTGAAAAATGAATGGAATAAGATGTATTTATATAAGTTAAAGAACTTATACAAATTCAATGGTAACATGACCTTTAGAATAGTATTTTGACCATTTGGAATAGTAATCTAGCCAAAAGGATAGTACCCCTGACTATGAATGTAAAAATTAAATTTTTGGGTCTTATTAGTGGAAAAGATATATTTATTTCATGGTATAAGTAATAATTTTTTTTAGTAATGATAAATTAAGAATTTGTACTTTGGTAAGTAATAAGTATTTAATTATAATTTTATAATTATTATAACAATTTAAAAGATAATTCATTTTAATAAAGTGTACTCACAAATTATTATCTTGTTGTTTTATTATTAGAAGATAATTTTATGAGACCATATTTCATTTTTCAATGAGTCATAAAATCATTTAAAATTTTAAATTTTTTTTATTAAATGATGATATTAATTAGAAATTTAATTTCTTATATTTAGAAAATAATTTTCACAAAATGGAGTTCTTTTTTGAAGTATACACATTGTAAAAGTTCTATATTTTTCTAAAATATATAAAGTTTTGGTGAGTAGTAAATTATGGTAATTTAAGGTATATAGGTGAATTATAAGTTAACTATAATAGTCTTCTTGTCATTGTAGATATAAAGTCTATAATCTAGAACTCTCCACAATAATTTTATATAATTAATGATAATGATAAAATTATTTATTGTCTTGAGAAAAACAATAAACAAATGAATAAAATAATAAAAAACATCCCTATACTCAACTATAAATACCACTGTCACCACATATTCTCCATACACATTCAAAACCATGAATCCTGAAACATTTCTTCCCAATCCAATTCTTGAGACTCTCTCCCACATCCAGGATTCTTTGGTCTCATAAAAATAAAAAAACTAATCTCCCTAAGTAGGTTTCCAAGGAGATGAATTGAAGAGGTAATATCCTTTTTTTATTTAATTTCAATTTCAATTTAATTTTTTTTATTTTTATCTCCTCATATAAAATATTCAAAGTGGAATAATAACTCCACAATATTATATATACTGTAATGTTATTATGTTAATGAAATAATGTATCTTCAAACCTCTTCTCCTTTCCTTTTTATTCTTTTAATGGAAACATTGTCTGTGAGGTGTTGTTTTATCTCCTTCAAGGATGAAAGATTCCATATACATTTACCACCATCAAGGACGATGTTAAAAACATAATAATTTTTGAATTATATGATAAAATTTATCCTATAGTATTTTATGTTATGTAACTAACTTATATGCATAATATTAAATAATGAAACAAAATCAGTTTTTTGTGACTAAAAACCAAAAAATTAATATAAATGAGTATCACTAACATTTTATCTAATGAATCAACTTCATATTTGGATGAAACAATATAAAAACCCAATTCAAATTATATATGTATAATATCATTTATGGATAAATATACACATTCTACATCATCTTATACACGTGTATACATGTGGACTGATCATGAAAACCAAAAAAACACCCCCGAATGATGAAATTCATCATTATTAATCATCAAAATGGTCATAAATACTCATAATAAAATCATAATAATTCATATATATGTATAAGTGGTTCTTTAAATTATTAATTAATGAATATAATTTCATTATCAATGATATTAATGTGATGAATTAATTCATATATAATCTAAGGGGAATCACAAACCCAATTTTTTATATATAGGTTATTCCTCTTTCATTCCAAATGAGAATATTTTCCAAATGAACTCTCCCTTCTAAAAAACAATATTTCACCTATTGAGATCTGGTTATTCTTCACTAAAGTGTAGTGATTCTTAAATCAAATATGTTTTTTATTTTAAAAGTTGGGAATCTGAATTTTTTTCATGAATGTAAGATTAATGATGTTCACATGAAACCCATTTCCTTTCCATGAGTTATTTTTTAAAATATATTATTATACGTTCTATATGGAGTGATTGATTATGTATATGTTATGATGTGATGGGTGCTCCAAGAATTATATAGTGGTCCAATGTATTGGGTAATATATTGTTTCTCATGAGATAATAAGAAATATGTGTGAACATGATGATATTTGTTTTCATAATAAATACAATGTTATGATTATGAACCCATGTTTTAAGGGAACATGATAATAGTTCACTTCACAACTATGTATGGTTTTTTTCTAGTAAGACATTAGGATTCATTTTTTAATTTAAATATTTCATTATTTTATCTATTGTTTACTTTAATTATTATTATGATGATTAAATGCATATATTATGGTTATGATTACTCTTCTCACCCATGTTTTGTTGATTCTTACTCTTATCAATCATTTTACATGTCTTTTAGATCACCCCTTTATTGGATGCATATCCTTAGGTTATAACATGTATGTAGGAGAATAAAAGGGCCACTAAGAATCTATAAGGGGAAAAATTATATAATGAATATTTTTTATTATGTAAATGTAATGTTTTCTCCTGATGTTTCCCTAACCCAAAATAGTTGGATCCATGTTTTGTAACACTATTATATTGTTTATCATAAAAATGATGTAATTATAATTCCAAAAAATTTGGGTCTCTATAGTTTTTATTAAAGCATAACTTAGTTAATTTTGGAATTAGTATTTGATAACATTATTGATATCACATAGTATTATAATATATATTTGTTACTATCCACAGATAAATTTTTTTAAGAAAATTTAAACATAATGATCCTAGAAGATATTTTATTAGGGATAGTTTAATAAAGGAATAAATTATTTATTCATGACGTGTTGATTTCTGTTTTTTTAAAACCTTGTTTATTTTTGAAAATTTTCATAACTAGTGGAAATCTGGTCAATAACACATTTGAGGGATGATGAAGTGAATACTCTAATGATATCCCCAATGCCATGGGAGGTGGTTTTCATAATATCATGGTGATTCTTACAAATCTATTTTGAGCTATAAAAATAAAATGAATTATGTGGAAAATCTACCTTCACTGAAGAGAGAGAAATTGGCTATCGATTCTATTATTCAAAAACGACAAAAAACTTTTAGTGGATCTTCTATTCCACTCATCTTAAAATAGTGGATCAACTAAATGGATATAATATTTTCATTGCTTCAATATTAGGATATAGAGAGGGTGACTCTGGTCATTTATCATATATAATTGGAGGTTGATCAATGATTAAAATATATGAATAACACTATACTGAAGGATTAAATTTAAGAGTTGGTGTGGGAATATTTTAGAGTACTATTTGTTAAAAACTATTTCCCTATAAATCATTATTGGAATATTGAGATAGAATTTATAGTGGTGATGAAAAAAGAAGGCGAATATTTCAAGAATTATGAGGAAAAAATCACAATGATTGAAAGGTACACCTTGTGTTTTTTAGAAAAAATTGACAGAAAAATAGATATATTCCATATTGGTTTGAAACCAAACCATTGAAAGGCTTTAAAAATTTGAGTCTTTGGGAGTAATAGCGATGTTTTTTTATGTTCTCTCAAATTGAATATGGATTTTGGAAAATTTTCCCATGGATATACAGATAGGAAATTAAATATAGAGTTTCAAGATGGAGGATCAAATAAAAAAGGTGGAAACAAAACTCAACGACTCAAATATAAAAAAAAGGGATAATCATAATGATAATTACATTAAAGGGATGTGTAAATGATTCCACTATTAGAGATAATGAATCCAAGAACATTAATTTCGAAGAGACGTGAGGAAGTAGGAAAATGTGGTGGAATAAAAAAGACCACAACCCATGGTTCAATGATACGATAGTTGGAAGAAAGGGAACAGTTCAAGCCAATGCACTAAATCATGAGTCTTTGAGGGTAATCAGCATAAAAAACCTCCAATTCCAAATGAGTAAGGGAAATATTATGCTATCATTACCACTAAGGTTGATCCTAAAAATGATGTGGTGAAATTTATGGTATTAATTCATTGAATAATAGTAAACACACCAATCGAATATGGTTCTATGAATTATACATATCCCTAAAGTTTACTAGAACAATTACAACACAACCTCAAATAATATAGGTTGGTATTTCTGTGAGAATGAAAAATGGGGAATTATTTGCATCAAATGTATATAAATCATCTCTGATTTTATATGCTCTACCAAAACTTAAATAAAATATTATCCAACACACTTCGGTGGATTTTGATGGCATATTGGGATTGGATTGGATATCATTATACAGATCCAACATCCACTTTCTGAAAAGAGATATCACTCTCCACATTTTGAGGAATCCTCCATTTCTCAGCAAGTGTAAGGAGGAGTATGAATCCCCTTTAATATAATTATCTTAATTTCGGATATTATTTCATTATGATAAATACTATCTAGATCAAATGATTGATATAAAGGGGATAATCATGCTTGAAAATTTGCCCACTGTAAGGGACTACATTTATGTATTCCCTGAAGAATTGTATAGTCTTCCTCTGAATCGAGATGTGGAGTTCTCAATTGAACTTATTCTTGGATAACATTATATATGAATGACACCTTATAGAATGGAAAGCATAAAATTATATGAACTAAATAATACATTTCATGAGAACCTAATAATGGGTTTCATGTGCTTGAGTACCTCACCAAAGGGTTTACTAGTCCTCTTTTTCAAGAATAAGGATGGTTCAATTAACCAATTCATTGATTATTGTGAGATAAATAAAATCATGATAAAGAAAAATTATTCCCCTTCATGGATATATGACTAGTTATATCAACTTTGTGTGGACAAGTATTCCTCTATTTTGCACATTCAGTCAGGATATCACAAAATAATGGCGAAAAAGGAAGATATTCCAAATAATTACTTCTGAATGAGGTACATACACTATGAGTTCATAGAGATTCTTTTCAGTCTCACTAATTTCCCCCCAAAAACATTTACTTAATGAATAGAGTCTCCACAAATTACTTCTAATTTTTTTGTTAGTCTTTTATAATGATATTTTGATATAATCCAAGATAAATTTGGAAAATGAGAAGAATTTTAATACTATGTTAAATACATTTCAAAGGGGCAACCCTCATGAAATTTGTAGTAAATATTTGTTATGGATGGAAGAAGTGTAATTCTAGAGGCATTTTATCACTTGTAAAGTAATATCTGTGGACCCATTCAAGACAATATCAATTTAAGAGTGGCCTAAGAAAACTAATGTAATAGAGATCTATAGTTTCCTCGGACTATCTGACTATTTTAAATGATTCGTGAAGATCTTAACAATATTTCTAAACCCAAAAACCAAGATAATTTAGAAGGATTGAATTTTGTTCTAGAGTACTGAATGTGAAGAATTATTCATATACTTAAAAAAACAGTATAATCACAGTGTCAATACTCAGACTTCTCATAAGTGGGAAACTCTTTATGATAATCTACGATGTTTCAAAAAAGTTAATAGATTTTGTAAGGATTAAAACTGATAAAGTGATATTTTATGACATAAGGAAGTTGAATATTTATGAGGAATACTTTCCCACAAATGATCTGGATTTGGCGGCTGAGATCGTTGCATTGAAAATCTAGCAGCATTATCTCTAAGGCGTGATGTGTGAAGTATATACATATAATAATCTCATAAAATATACATTCACAAATAAGGATATTTATTTTCACTATATATGATGTCTAGATATCAACAATGATAATGAAGTCTCAATCTACTACCATCCTAGAAAGGCAAATAAAGTGGATGATTCTCTATCTATAAAGGATCCAACCCCATTATCAATGATGATAACAGAGAAGGATCCATTATTCTGGGATATGTAAATGATAGACATGAGATTCATTAATGAACATCATCATTCCTTTTTGAAAATTATTTCTCAACCATCAATTATAGTAAAAATAATGTATTATCAGAGGAATGATGTTGAAATTCATAAGAATGATGATGATATCAGAAATGGGAATTCCTCAAAGTTCAAATTTTATGAGGAAGAATATTTATGATTTCAACCAAAATTATCAATACCGTTTAATAAATAGGTAAATAAGAAGCTTATGAATAATTCACATAGTCCAACCTTATCTACTCATCAAGGGATAAAAAATATGTAAAAAGATCTCTGAGAGCACTATTGTTGGAAAATATAAAAAAGGATATTAATGAATATAAAAAAGGTGCCTGGTATTTTAGTAAGTGGTGGATTAAAGTCATAAGTCTTAGAGTATGTTTCCAATATTAACCAATCAATATGAAAATAAGAAAACAACCCCATGGAATTTTTCCACAGACATCCAAATACATCAATAGAAAAAAAAATATATGGGTGATTTTGGATCATGTCACGAGGACATATCAATTTATTTCAATTCATCAAGAATTCCTAGTAGATAAATTTTATCGAATAAACATTATAGAAGTCCAATGGCTGCATGGAGTAACACAATCAATTGTATTTGATTGAGATTTGATATTCAGCCCTATGTTCAACAAAATTCTCCATCATGATCTAAGCATTGATCTAAACTTCTGTATGAATGGTCATCCTCAATATGGTAGAGAATATGATTAAACGATTCATACACTGAAATACATGTTGAGAGAATCTTCTATAGATATCAATTAAGGAATAAATAATCATATTTATTTGACCGAGTTGACTTAAAATAATAGTTTTCAATAAATCATCTAAGAGGCTCCATATGAAGCCATTTATGGTAAAGTATGTATAACACTAACATGCTAGGTCGATGTTGGGGAAAATAAGCTTATGTGACCTGAAAAGGTCAATGAAATTGTGGAAAAGGTGAAAACAATTCCTCAACACCGTAATGGAGACCGAATTCGATAGAAGATCTGTGCAGACAATAGATGACCAGACCAAGATCTTGAGGTTAGAGACATGTTATTCTTCTATATATCATAATGGGAGATGATCATTACAATTCCGATGAATGTCAAGATGTGTCCTGGGTACATAGAACCGTTCATAATTCTTGATTAGGATGGAGTTGTGGCCTATCCATTAGAAATTCCATCTACCATGTATCTAGTACATGATGTATTCCACCTATTTCTGTTGAAGAATATGTTACCATATCCCTCACATGTACTAAATCCATAGGTGGTATAGTTGCAAAATTATCTATCTTATCATGAGTTGCTAGTAATGATATTAGTCTATAGAGGTAAATTTCCGAGGAAGAAGAATAATCACATGGTAAACGTACTATGGAGAAACCATACGTAAGATATAGATATAAGGAAACTATTTGAAGTCATGAAGGTGATGTACCACCACATTTTTTGAAATTACAATGTAAAATGAGATTTCGATGGTGAAATTTAATAAGGGGGAAGAATATAACGACCCACAAATTTAATCAATTTAATATTCCTTTGTATAATTCCTCCATGTAGTATAAATAATATGAAATCACAAAGAGGACATAATAAAAATATTATAAATTAATAATGAATAGAATAAGAGGTGTATATGGTTCTTAAAATTCACATATTAATTGAATAACAACTTGACCTTCGAAATAAAAATTTTACCATTAGAAATAGCAATCCAAAAAATATAATTAAACCTGTGAAAATAAAAATAATTTTTTTATCTTATAATCAAAAAAATTATACATTCATTTTATCATAAATGAAAACAAACATTTTAGTGATAATAAATTTAGTGCTTTTGTTTTTTTTATGTTTTAAATATTAATATAAAATATTATAATTAATATAATGGTTTAAATGAAAATTATTTTTCATAAAATTTACTCATACATTAGTTTATATTCATATGATTTGAAGATAAGTTTATGAGATATTATGTAATTTTTTAATGTATCATAATTTATGTTATAAATTTAAAATTTATATTTTTATAATAAATGAAGATTTAATTAAAAATTAAATTTCTCATATATAGAAAATTTTTATAATAAAATGGTCTTCATTTTTGAATTTTAAATTCCAAATAATTATTGGAGGGAATTGTTGGGATTTTTCTAAAATGGTTAAATTTTTTGTGAATTGTAAAATACGGTTATTTACAGTATATATATATATATATCATATGTTAAATAAAAAAAATCTTTGACTAATCTCTTACTTAATCACTATATTAACAAAATATTATTTATTATTTTAATATATTTTTTGAAAATATTAAAACTATTTACACTATTGGTATAAAATAAAAAAAATTAATTAAGCAATAAACACACTTCTCCACTACTATAAATACAAAACCTCACCTCCTCTTCTCCTCACACCTTATAAGACTTTAATGTTTTCTAATTTCTAACAAATACTCTTTAATATCCTCTTACCCACATCCAGTTACCATTTTTTCAATAAATTACAAAAACAATATCTCTATAGAGGTTCTTAAGAAGAGGAAATCATGATGTAAACCCCACTATATTTTCATTTAATTTCTTTAAATATTATTTTATTTTTTATTTTCTCTCTTCATATCCCCTTACACAAGTGGCATGATAACTCCATTAACATATGTATAATGTAGTTTTATTATTTTAATGAAATAATATATTCTCAAAACCCTGTTCCTATCCATCTTATTCAAAAAATGGAATCTTCATTCATCAGGTGTTGTTTCATAATCTTCAAGGATGAAAAGTTATTTTTTTTTGTTTCATGCCTTCAAGTATAGTCATCAAAAAATTATAATGGATGAAAATTATTTAGAAATGTATATTTTAATTTAATTTTTTATTTGGATTAGTTTTTAAAAATAATATTATATAATATATAAACAAATTTTTCGTGATGGAATATCTACCAAATTAGCCAAAATGACAATCATTATACGTTTTTCCTTTAAATAATAATGATATTAAGAAAAAAAATTAATATATAAGACGAATAAAATTTTTTTATGTTCATTAACTATAAAATATCATTTCAAGATAATTATTCTTATTTTACATTATCTTCCTAACATTTATACAAGTGAACTGTTAATGAAAACCACGAAAACCAACACTCTTAAATGATGACATTTAACAGTATAACTCATAAAAATTTCTATAAATGAATGTAATAAAACTATAACTAATAAAATACACGTAGAAGTGGTTATTAATTAGTTAATTATTAAATCTTATTCGATTACCATGGATATTATTCTGAACAAAGCATTTAGACATAAGGTATGGGTATTCTCGAACCCAATTTCATTTTTTTGTTATTCCTCTTCCATTATAAATTTCAATGTGGATGTTTTCATAGAAGTCATAAATTATATTTAATTTGTTCTAAAATTTAATTTTATGGGATATAATTTTTTCAAATATTTTCATTGAAATATAAAATTCTTTTATAAAATAAATATTATTTCGAAAACACATTCTCACTCCTCTTGATATAGTTTCTTCTACACTCAAGTGTGATGATTCGTATGTCAAATAAGTTTTTACCTTTCTATTTAGGATATGAAATCATTTATTAATGAGTGTATGATTTATGAAATTATCATAAAATGGATTTCCATTCCAGGGGTTATTTTATGAAAAATTTATTTATAAATTATATTAAGTATGCAAGATTATGTAAATTCTAGGATGTGCTGGGTGTACCCAAAATTGTATATCTCTATTATGAATTTGGTAGTGGGACATATCTCATTAGATAATCTGAAATTTGTGTGAAAAAGTATTCTATATTTTTTCACAGTGATTATGATTTTATGATTATGCACATATTTTATGCAAGAACCTGATGATAGTTTTGTTCAATGATATACGTGGTATTTGACCACTAAGACATGATATTTAATTTTATGCATTTCCACATTCCCTGAATTTATATAATGATTTCTCTCATTATTATGATGATGATCCCGTGTTGATTTTTTGATGACATTGATTCTGCTCACCCATGTTATATTGACCCATGTTCTTATCTAGCCTCTTACCATGATTTTGGATCACCCCTTTTATGGATTTATATCAAAAGGTGGTTACTTTTACAAATGAAAAAAATAAGTCCAATAATTAGTTAGAGAAGTAGGAATAATATAAGGTTTATGTTTTATTTTTTAAATTTTGTGGATTGTCCAAATTTTCCCAGGACACTAATCCTTTGGATCATGGTTTTGTAGAACTCTAATATTTTTTATCTTTAAAATGATTTAATAGAGATGTTATAAAATTAGTATCTATATAAGGATAAATAATTATGGTGATAAATAGGATTTAGAGGAAATATATTCGATATATATAGTAAATTAAATTAAATTTATTTTTTATAAAACATTTTTGGAACAATTAATTTGAATCCATACTAGAAATAAATAATGGAATCAAATACAATTTTTATAAAACCTCATTAAAAAACAATATATATATATATATATATATATAAATTTCATGCCCAAAAAATGGTTAAAAATCATTAAAATCTAAAAATATTTTATAAAAAAACATTAAAACATTTCTAAGGTAATTGAAATTTAATTATCCCTTTTCTTATAGGAAACACATTAAAATACCCTTAATTTGATATATGAAATAATTTTTTAACAATTAAAATTTGTACTTATTTATGACATATAAATAAAAATTTTAAAAAATCATTTATTATTATTAAGAACAATATGACTGACCGAATAATGTGAGCAAACATATACACCTACCACATTCAATGTGGTAACCACTCCCCATTATTCACATCATGTCACCTTTAATTAAGTACACTCTAACAAGATTTTAGATGACACCTACATCCTTGAAAAAATACCCTCATTCAAGCCACAACATTTCCTTTGTCTGAGTTCCACACAACCAGTGGTTATAGGATTGAAATGAAACTTCGAAACTTTTGAAGAAAGGGGAATGTATAAATGGAAATATTAATTATACAGGGTTTTACCTCCAGAAAACGACATTGAATAGATTCTTTAGGGATCAAAGATAGGGGAGGAAGGGAGGTAGAAATAGAATGATACACTCCTTATACTAGTAAAATGAATATTACAATGAACAAAGGGGATAACCCCATTAAACATTAACTTTATAATAAATTGAACATAGAAATTTTAAAACATGAGACACTCTAAAAATTTGACTACAAGATTTTATAAACAATGAAAAAATACATTACACTCTACTAGAAAAACAAATACACCCCCACACTAATTGGTTTCATGGTTCATAAAACTATGTTCCATGAATAAAAAATCCTATAAAATTAGATTCTAAATAGCTAATCATTTTTCAAATTGAATACCAAATATTGCGATTTGACCATGCAACATTGGAAAATATGAAAATTTTAAAATCAAAACCCAATATCTTCTAACACAAAAGTAAATACAATGTAAAATTATATATATATTTTATCAATTACACGTGGTGCTAAAAAATGTATCAAAGTATAAATTCTATAATTCAATGTATCTATGTAAACTCTATACTGAAAAAAATGATAAATGTATCCCTAGTATAATAAATATAAATAAATAACACACTATGAGGTATTTATTTGTAGAGTCAACTGGTAAAATTTTTTGGCTTAGGAGAAAGTTATGTATCTCTCTCTAAAGTCATAGAAACATTGACAATAATATTTCACCGAAAAATTTAATACTCCAAAAACATAAGTTTTAGATAACAAATTTTCTTACATTGAGATATTAAGTATCATTTAAATGCATGAAATATCTATAATAAATGATTTGAATTATAATACGATGTCCTGATTTTGTATAAAATTATATGTATTTTAGTCTTTAATTTTTTTTAAAATATTAAAATGATACACATAAGTCTATATCTTGTAATATAACAAATAATATATTTCACCATCTACATTATGTTTTATGAAATATTATATTTTTATTAAACTAATTGAAGTGCCCAGATCAGTGTGAATCACTGAGAGGGGGAGGGGGTGAATCAGTGATCCCTTAAAACTTTTTACTAATTGATTCTTAATCAATTAATCCTCTATGGCTGGTTAAAGCCTTGATCCACTCTTCTTGTATCTCTCACCATTCCACGAATGATGCAGTAAATGTAAAGGCACTGGACACAAGGATTTACAAGGTTCGGCACCAAAGGCCTACATCCTTGCCATGCTCTCCCAGCATGGATTCTCCCATTATAATCTGTTAGTATTACAATGGTCGATACAGCTTCCCACCGTATCTCTCCTGAGTCCCACAGGAGGGTCTTTATACTGCGTCCCACAGTGTTACCAGAGTCCCACTGGCCTGCTCCAGAATCCCACTGAAGACTTCTTCCACCCTGAGTCTCACAGGGGTCTTCTCCTGGCTCCTCGAGTCACACGAGTAGCTCTTCTTCTTGTTCAGCTCTTCAAGTATCTTCAGCAGCCTGGGATAAAGACTGCTGGCCTTGCTCTTCTTCTGATCACTTGTGGTGAACAGGTCTTCTCGTCTTGCTCAGGCTTTATCTCCTTCTTCTCAGGATGACCTGGCCTCTCTTCAATTACTGAATACTCAGACAAATGATGTCTTTAACTTCAGTTTGGTCCAGTCTCAGTTCACCTCAACTTCATGCACTGAGTGCATGGCAGCTCTTCATCCTCATGCACTGATAGCATGGCCTTCTCAATTCCTCAAGATCTTCTGTCTTGGACAACTCAGATGCACACAACCAGATTTGTCTTTGTTCACGTGTGCATGTGCATGCATGCAAGCATGCACTCTCCTCTTTCTCCTCTTGGTGCAATAAACCCTCAAAGGGTATATTCTTTAAGCACACACCAACTCCTTTAACATCATACACTTTATTCTCTTTTGATTACACACATAAATTTGTGTTATACACTAGTGTGGATGTCTTATCTTCTTCTTAGTGTGTACACACTTTGGTTTGCACACACACACTAAGGTTCGGCCTTTTAGTTCTTTTGCACACACAAATGCCTATGGCCTTCTTCCCTTCTTGCACTCTTCCACTTTGCACACACACTTTGTTTTTCTCTTTTAATCGTCAAGTGTGCACAACCACAAGGCTACGGCCTCTTCTTGTTTAGTTCAAGTATGCACGAACAATTTGCACACACAATAGCTTGGCCTTGTCTTGCTCACACCCACTGCCCGTAGGGTACTTAGCACACACAAAGTGTGTTCTTCAATTTGGCACACACACAAGGCTAGGCTTCTTGTTCACTTTTCTTGCACACACATGGTTACGGCCATATCCAATTCTTAAACACACACAATGTGTAGTCTCGGCCTCCACTTGTACACACAAGCCGTAGGTATGTAATGGCCTTCCTCCTTTGCACACACACAAATGTGTGGTCTTCCTCTTGTCTTGCACACACAACCCGAACCCATGCCAATCTGTTCTTCAATATCCGCGCAAGCTACATTTGGGTGCCACTGGCCGCGCAAGAGCACAAGGCCTCTAGGCCGCACAAGCCTCGGGTGCAAGGCACCGTGGGCGCGCAAGTGCTACCGCACAGGGGGCGGCGCTGCACAGAGGGGGCGCCCAAGTTGGCGCAGCCCAACCTCTTCTTCTTGTCGCGCAAAGGAGCACCGCGCAAGGGACTTCACCGTGAAAGTGTGCACGGGGCTTCGTCGCACAAGTGATGCGCGGAACAATACTTCGCGAGGCAGAGGAGCTCTCGCGGGTCTTCCAAGTTTTTCAGCAAACCTCTCTGTGCTTCGGGTGCTCCTTTTATAGGCAAGGAGTGCCTCGGTTCATCCGCGTGATACAACACCGAACACCCAAATATTTCGGTTCTTTAAAAAATTTAAACGCGTTAAAAATCTTCAGCGTATCTTGATTTTATCTTCTGTTAATCGCGGGTTCATTATTATTATTATTTTTTTATCTTCTTCACGTGCATGCGACTTGGAACGCATGCACGACCTCTTTTCTTCCAAACCATGCAAATCACGAACCCTTCAAAGCCTCGGCAACTTTGCATGCCTCGGCCGAACTCCAATTTCTTCATTTGATGCATGCAAGGTCATTTTATAGCATGGATGGCTTCTTTGTGGCCAGACGAGCTCAATGGAGCCTTCGGCTTCGGAAATGGTAGCCGGGAACTCAAAAACCATCGTCGGGAAGGCGCCTGGTTCAGCGGCAGCTCGCGGGTGCCTCGGTCGAGCTCGAGGATGAAGACGGATGCTGGGCCGTTGGATGCGGTGATCAAAAACCTTCGACGGCTTGGATCAGATCGGGAGCGCGGCAGATTAGATGAGCGGCGCCGATCGTCCTCGAGATCAGATGAGCGGCTGGGATTCGCTCCCCGGAATTTTTCCGCGTCCCACATCGAAACGGGCCGCGGAATTCTTGCGCTTTATCACCCTGGCACTGCCTTCCAACTCCCAGTTGCACTTCTCCCCTCCCGGTGCCGCCCCGCACCGGGTTCTCTCTGCGGGCGCGCTCTGCGCCCACCAATGCTCCCTGCGGGCGCGCCTCTGGCGCCCACTATGCACTACCTAACTCGCGGGTGCGCTCATGCGCCCCTGCCGCGCTCCTCCGGGCGTGCCCCAGGCACCCATGCGGTGTCTTGGGTGTGCGCCCTGCCGCCCTGGTTCGCCCCACGGGTTCCCCCATGGGCGTGGTGCCCTAGCGCCCATGCCTTGGGGTTGAACCCCCAAGGTGCCTTGGCTGGCCAATTTTTTGGCTAAGTCTGACTTTGTCAAAAAACAAAGTCCTCCATGAAATCAAGCCATCTCAAGAGAACCACTTCAATCCTTTCTTCTCCTTCATCTTCTTCTTAAGAATTCAAGTATTAATCTTCTTCATTAGAATTCCTCCATTTTTCTTCAACATATAATCAACATTTAAGAATGGAATTCCCGAAGGTTTCTTCATCTTCAACCGAGCTCCTGAATCAAATATTTCTTCAATAAAATTCATTGATCTAATCAGAGATCAATTGGAACATATTCTGATTCACATGCACTAAGTGATAGTGCATGGACTTCATTAAACCACTTCATCCACTTAGAAGTAGTGAATGGATCATCTTGCTTCTTCAACTCCTCATGCATTGTCACTACAATGCATGGTCTTCTACCTTTGTTGTGACTTTGTATCCAGTTGATACAAGATCTATGAACTTAAAGACCAGTTCAACAATCGTCAGATATACATGGAGAATTTTTGAACCACAATTTCCAATACCACTTAGTGAATCTCCTAAGTGACATGCATCTTAGTACCATGGCCATTCTCCTTCACCACCAACACCATCACAACCTTTGTCATTCACATCTTGACAATTCCTGACATCCATTCATTCTAAGACAACAACATGTCTCATTGACAACAAATGCAACACAGTGCACTTCAATCTCCCCCTTTGTATTTGTTGTCAATACACTCCTTCAGCACATATGAATGGGTCAATATGTGTGCCAATATTTTCTCCCCCTTATTGGCAATCAAATGCAAAGGTGTGGTGTGGTTCTCTTAAAAAAAATATCTTCCTCCCTTTGAATAGCATCTTCTTGAAAATTACTAAGAGAGGGATGATGCCACATGTTCTTCTTAGCAAAGAACCTTTAGTAAATCAACTCTAAGTCTACTTGGGCTAACCCGGTGTAGAAAACAAGAGTGATATAACCAAGGAACTCAATGCTGTCCAACATTCACTATACATGTGAGATCATGCTTAGGGGTTTTAAATTTCTCAGATATAACAATGAATTGCTAAATCCTGCACAACTTCACAAAACTCATTAGAAAGTTCAGTGAAAAGATAAAGCTCCCCCTTTCATCCATTTTCTCAAGATGATATTAATTTCAGAACATCATCTTTTTCAGATTGGCTCCCCCTCAAGGGGTGCACTCCATTCTGTCCAAACCATCCTCCAGATGAGAATGATCATCATCTTCAATTCCCTGCAATGTTAGCACATGTATATTCCAAGAGTATAAGGGAATAAGATGGAACCTCCTTGGTTCATCAATGTGAACAACAAGGTTGAGAAGATTCTCTCAACCGAGATGTCCCATTTTCACTAGTCTTCACACTTGCACATTTGATCTTCATTGACGATTGTGCTGGTGTGGTTCTCAAAACATCTTCATGTGAAATCTTCTTCTTCCCTTTTTCCTTAGCAATTGCCAGAACTTCATCTTCAGCTCTTTGTAGATCTTTGGCAAGTTGCAACTGATTTGGCCATATGACTAGTAAATCTCTTGGAAGAGCGGCCTCAGTTTTGGAAATTCCACATGGTTCTTTTGATGCTGTTAAGCTAACTTTCTTAGGCAACTTATTTTCAATCAATCCCTTCTTCTTCTGGATTGATTGTATTTTGGAGTTCAGTCTGCTTCTATTTAGTTTCATGGCTTCTTTACAAAGGTCCATGATGTGTCCTTTCTTTCCACAGTAGAAGCATTTCTTGGGGGTCCTTCTGGATGCATCACCCTTCTTGGATTTAGACTCCAAGGACTTCTTTTTCTTTTTCATAATCTTCTTGGGAGCACCTTCCACTTTCATATGCTTGCTTCCCAAGGATTCTTTCTGAGCCAGGTTCTATGATCTTTTCTTCTTTTGAGCTCTGGATACAGTTAGAGATTGACATGTATCTTTTTGACCACTTTTGCAATCATCCCAGATGTTGTCAAGTAATCCAAATCTATTTGCAGTAAACAGATGTCTCTGGACCTGTGGATGCTGCTTCTTTTCTTCTGGCTTGCTCCCCCTAGGCATGGGCTTCCTTTGTGCTTTAACATTCAGTGGATTGTACCAACAATCCTTTGCACAATGCCCATACTTGTTACAACACCAGCATTGTCCCACGAATCTTGACCTCTTCAGTCCTTCTGATTGTAGGGTACTTTTCTTGACCTGTTGTGCTGTTTCAGGAGAGCTCTGCTTTTTTACTATCTTCATCCATATTTGTTTGGAATTATTCTTCCATCCTGCACTTTTTGTGGAAACACAATTAGAAGCATCAGTACAAGATGGTATGGATGGTACCTTCTTTTTAGAAGATGTTGCCCTTTCATTAGAGGATGTCTTTCTTTTAGAATCATCCTGCTCAATGCATACTTGAGTAGCAACATTTCTCCTTTCAGCTGACTGGGAGGCTTTGGCTTTGGGTGATTGCAGATTTTTCAATATCACCTCCAGTTCAAATCATTTCATGTTGAGGGAGTTCTTCTCATCCTCAACCAATCTTAGCCTACCTTCCCAATTCTGTTTCAGCTGTTCTAACTGGTCATCATGCACTGTCTTCAATTCAAGCAATTAATTGTCAAGCTCCTTCACCCTTTTTGATTTGTCTTCAAGTTGAGCATCTTTGACAACCATTGAAACTCTGTGTCTCTTTTCCAGTGCACGGAAAACATCTTTGATCATTATCAAAAATATTTCTTTCTCAGAAGTGCTCCTTTGCAATTCTTCACAGGTATCTTCATATCTTTCATTGCAAAGGGAAACAGTTTCATCTTTGGCCTTCACCAGCTTTCTGAGAGTGTTGGTTATGCCAACCATTTTTGCCAATTGGACTTCAAGAGAATTGGCTTCATCTTCTAGCTGTAATTTTTCTTCTTGAAGATCAAGGAATCCTGTAGCTATACATATTGCCACTTCCTTGGGGACTGTCTTCTGAAGATATTTGATTGAATTTAGAAGATCATTGTTCCTTCCATCTTCATCACAGCTAGAGAAGGCTTCATCAGAAGAATGATAAAAGGAATTGTCATCTGATGTGACTTTCACATTTCTTTCCATAGAAGGATTTTCTCTGATTGCACCAGCCTTCTTCTTCATCTTCTTTGCCTGTTTCTTCATTCTGTTTTTCAGAGTCTTGGAAGATATCTCCACTTGAGGCTGTTCTTTCATTTCCTCAAATCTGCACTCCATAAAGACTCCCTTGGATCTTTTAGAGGTAACCTGCCTCTGATGCAAATTGAAGTGCCCAGATCAGTGTGAATCACTGAGAGGGGGAGGGGTGAATCAGTGATCCCTTAAAACTTTTTACTAATTGATTCTTAATCAATTAAACCTCTATGGCTGGTTAAAGCCTCGTTCCACTCTTCTTGTATCTCTCACCTTTCCACGAATGATGCAGTAAATGTAAAGGCACTGGACACAAGGATTTACAAGGTTCGGCACCAAAGGCCTACATCCTTGCCATGCTCTCCCAGCATGGATTCTCCCATTATAATCTGTTAGTATTACAATGGTCGATACAGCTTCCCACCATATCTCTCCTGAGTCCCACAGGAGGGTCTTTATACTGCGTCCCACAGTGTTACCAGAGTCCCACTGGCCTGCTCCAGAATCCCACTGAAGACTTCTTCCACCCTGAGTCTCATAGGGGTCTTCTCCTGGCTCCTCGAGTCACACGAGTAGCTCTTCTTCTTGTTCAGCTCTTCAAGTATCTTCAGCAGCCTGGGATAAAGACTGTTGGCCTTGCTCTTATTCTGATCACTTGTGGTGAACAGGTCTTCTCGTCTTGCTCAGGATTTATCTCCTTCTTCTCAGGATGACCTGGCCTCTCTTCAATTACTGAATACTAAGACAAATGATGTATTTAACTTCAGTCTGGTCCAGTCTCAGTTCACCTCAACTTCATGCACTGAGTGCATGGCAGCTCTTCATCCTCATGCACTGATAGCATGGCCTTCTCAATTCTTCAATATCTTCTGTCTTGGACAACTCAGATGCACACAACCAGATTTGTCTTTGTTCATGTGTGCATGTGCATGCATGCAAGCATGCACTCTCCTCTTTCTCCTCTTGGTGCAATAAACCCTCAAAGGGTATATTCTTTAAGCACACACCAACTCCTTGAACATCATACACTTTATTCTCTTTTGATTACACACATAAATGTGTGTTATACACTAGTGTGGATGTCTTCTCTTCTTCTTAGTGTGTACACACTTTGGTTTGCACACACACACTAAGGTTCGGCCTTTTAGTTCTTTTGCACACACAAATGCCTATGGCCTTCTTCCCTTCTTGCACTCTTCCACTTTGCACACACACTTTGTTTTTCTCTTTTAATCTTCAAGTGTGCACAACCACAAGGCTACGGCCTCTTCTTGTTTAGTTCAAGTATGCACGAACAATTTGCACACACAATAGCTTGGCCTTGTCTTGCTCACACCCACTGCCCGTAGGGTACTTAGCACACACAAAGTGTGTTCTTCAATTTGGCACACACACAAGGCTAGGCTTCTTGTTCACTTTTCTTGCACACACATGGTTACGACCTTCTCCAATTTTTAAACACACACAATGTGTAGTCTCGGCCTCCACTTGCACACACAAGCCGTAGGTATGTAATGGCCTTCCTCCTTTGCACACACACAAATGTGTGGTCTTCCTCTTGTCTTGCACACACAACCTGAACCCCTGCCAATCTCTTCTTCAATATCCGCGCAAGCTACACTTGGGTGCCACTGGCCGCGCAAGAGCACAAGGCCTCTAGGCCGCACAAGCCTCAGGTGCAAGGCACCGTGGGCGCGCAAGTGCTACCGCACAGGGGGCGGCGGTGCACAGAGGGGGCGCGCAAGTTGGCGCATCCCAACCTCTTATTCTTGTCGTGCAAGGGACTTCACCGTGCAAGTGTGCACGGGGCTTCGTCGCACAAGTGATGCGCGGAACAATACTTCGCGAGGCAGAGGAGCTCTCGCGGGTCTTCCAAATTTTTCATCAAACGTCTCTGTGCTTCAGGTGCTCCTTTTATAGGCAAGGAGTGCCTCGGTTCATCCGCGTGATACAACACCGAACACCCGAAGATTTCGGTTCTTTAAAAACTTCAAACGCGTTAAAAATCTTCCGCGTATCTTGATTTTATCTTCTGTTAATCGCGGTTTCATTATTATTATTATTTTTTTTATCTTCTTCACGTGCATGCGACTTGGAACGCATGCACGGCCTCTTTTCTTCCAAACCATGCAAATCACGAACCCTTCAAAGCCTCGGCAACGTTGCATGCCTCGGCCGAACTCCAATTTCTTCATTTGATGCATGAAAGGTCATTTTATAGCATGGATGGCTTCTTTGTGGCCAGACGAGCTCAATGGAGCCTTCGGCTTCGGAAATGGTAGCCGGGAACTCAAAAACCATCGTCGGGAAGGCGCCTGGTTCAGCGGCAGCTCGCGGGTGCCTCGGTCGAGCTCGAGGATGAAGACGGACGCTGGGCTGTTGGATGCGGTGATCAAAAACCTTCGACGGCTTGGATCAGATCGGGAGCGCGACGGATTAGATGAGCGGCGCCGATCGTCCGCGAGATCAGATGAGCGGCTGGGATTCGCTCCCGGGAATTTTTCCGCGTCCCACATCGAAACGGGCCGCGGAATTCTCGCGCTTTATCACCCTGGCACTGCCTTCCAACTCCCAGTTGCACTTCTCCCCTCCCGGTGCCGCCCCGCACCGGGTTCTCTCTGCGGGCGCGCTCTGCGCCCACCAATGCTCCCGGCGGGCGCGCCTCTGGCGCCCACTATGCACTACCTAACTCGCGGGTGCGCTCATGCGCCCTTGCCGCGCTCCTCCGGGCGTGCCCCAGGCACCCATGCAGTGTCTTGGGTGTGCTCCCTGCCACCCTGTCACGCCCCACGGGTTCCCCCATGGGTGTGGTGCCCTAGCGCCCATGCCTTGGGGTTGAACCCCCAAGGTGCCTTGGCTGGCCAATTTTTTGGCTAAGTCTGACTTTGTCAAAAAACAAAGTCCTCCATGAAATCAAGCCATCTCAAGAGAACCACTTCAAGCCTTTCTTCTCCTTCATCTTCTTCTTAAGAATTCAAGTATTAATCTTCTTCATTAGAATTCCTCCATTTTTCTTCAACATATAATCAACATTTAAGAATGGAATTCCCGAAGGTTTCTTCATCTTCAACCGAGCTCCTGAATCAAATATTTCTTCAATAAACATCATTGATCTAATCAGAGATCAATTGGAACATCTTCTGATTCACATGCACTAAGTGATAGTGCATGGACTTCATTAAACCACTTCATCCACTTAGAAGTAGTGAATGGATCATCTTGCTTCTTCAACTCCTCATGCATTGTCACTACAATGCATGGTCTTCTAACTTTGTTGTGACTTTGTATCCAGCTGATACAAGATCTATGAACTTAAAGACCAGTTCAACAATCGTCAGATATACATGGAGAATGTTTCAACCACAATTTCCAATACCACTTAGTGAATCTCCTAAGTGACATGCATCTTAGTACCATGGCCATTCTCCTTCACCACCAACACCATCACAACCTTTGTCATTCACATCTTGACAATTCTTGACATCCATTCATTCTAAGACAACAACATGTCTCATTGACAACAAATGCAACACAGTGCACTTCACTAATTACAAATATAGGTAATTATTTACACACATCAATGTGAAAAAATAAAAAAACCATCTAGTAATCTCATATATAGAGTGAAATCTATAAAAAATATAATATAGAGAATTAAGAGGCAAGAGAATAATATTCGTTACTTCTTAAAAATATATTGAAACCCTTTTACATCACAAAATAAATTTTTATGATGTTAGTAAATTATATTTTTTACATGGATATATTTATATGTTCATCATCATTATCATTTTTAAAGCTCTTTCCATCAAAAGTTATCATCGATATCATCATGGTTATAAGATACATATCTTTAGATTTTTAATTACCAGCACATGAATTTCTCCTGTAGGATATATTTCGATAGTTAATTTGGTATGATAAAAAATATAAATCTTTAAATTTATTTTCACCATTATACTCTAAACACTACTTGGATATCAAATGAAATTAATATTGAAAATTTAAATAGAAAAATATTTTATTACATAAATTTAACTTCTATGTGTCAAACAAAAACTTGTATTCTATTTGAATCTATATTTTGTTTGAACAACATGTAAAGATATATAAAACTTATTATGTAAAAAAAGAAAAACTACATTTTATTTAATGGGAATATTAATAAATAAACAATTTGATATGTATCTTATATTATATTTTATGTTATTATTAAATTTTTCACCCTGAATGATTTTATTTTTTAAAATATTCCATAGATGTTGTGACAAATTATCACATATTTTAATGGACATATAGACCTGAATTTTTATCCAAGATAAAACATATTTACCCTAACTCCTATATAAGAATGATATATGATCTTCAATATCATAATCTATGTGTATCAAAATTATCATCTCATATTATTGAGGAAAACTCCTATTAAAAAATACTAGCCCCTATCATATATAAAATATTATACATAAATCTAATTCCTATATTGATATCCATCTAATATTGATATATTCAATTACATTACAGGATTCAACAACTGTTGAGTCATCAATAAAATTAAAACTTTGAGCTTCATCAGTTATAACATGGATTTTGAACTCCTGTGATTTAAAAATATTATTAAATTATACATTGGGGTTCCAATATCAATAATATTAAATAATTATTTCATACAACATTGATAAGTAACATCTTATTTCTAGGGAGTTTTGTAAACTCCTTCATATCATTATCTAACATCAAATATATTGTAATATCACACCACATACAAGATTTTCCCTTGAGTATGTGTCTTATGAAGTCAACCATTTATTAGGACCATGAAAACATTTAGGGATTCAAGTGAACCTATCTATTGTAGCGTACTATTCCTACACTCTATCTTGAAAAAACAGGAGTGATCAACCCCTGTAACTTTGGGGATCAATGCAGTTCTATAGTGGACTGTTGATCATTTAAATTTTATGTGTTTTAATATTTAACAAAACCAATCTCTTGTGTTCAATAATTTTATTAATTTTTGGATTATTCCTCACAAATAACATAACAACACAAATGCATCTCTACAACACCATATAACCAAAAATTAATGAATGTATTATTTATTAATTTTAATACTATATATCACATGGTTGTAAACAAAAAATATAACATTTTATTTATAAATTTATGTATCCCTGTACTATTTATAAATTTTTATTCCATTATTGGTTTCGATCTCAGAAGATAAACCACAATTTATTGTAACCAAATTATTTTCAATACTAATGTTTTTTTCAAACTCTATGACGTCATGTTTAAAAGTAATTTACTTACATGGAAATTATTATATTAATAGAATTAATATGTATGTAGTATTTAAAAGTTATAACCATTTTAATGTACCCCGGTCCTTAGACACTAATCAGTTCCCCGAACAAAGATAACTACAAGACCTTTGTGTTTCCTCTCCTTACACACGAGGCTACAGACTAGAAGTTAGGTTCTATGTTTGTATGGTTGGAGACTATACATTGTTATCATAGTGAAATATAAGTTTAAATAAGGGAAATTATACAAGTGTAAATAGTATTAATAAACATGAATCTAGGTAAGTATAAATATAAAATCATAATACTCTACTATATAAAAAATAAAATTTTTAAATGTGAAACAATGATAAAGAAGTAATACATATACATCAATATTACAACAAAATAAAAAGGTAAAACTAAAATACTATTAAATTTTTATCTAATTCTTATCTTTTTCTTTATTCCCCATGCTCCACGCTAGTAGTTTGAATCACACATTAGTCATAGGGTCATTCACATATCCTTATAGTAGTAATGAAGTCATATTTGGTTCCAACCACTGTCCAAAATAGGATATTCATACGAATCATTTGGAAAACACCAACGATGAATATATTTATAACCATTATTTTTATATTTATACACAATATAAATATATATATATATATAACTAGAGTAAAATGTAAATAAATATACATCATTGTTCCTTGAGTTCCATGCTGATATCAATGAAAAACCATACCTACCTTACCTAGTTACAAATTTTTATGAATAGCAGGTATCTATATAGGGGAAATGTACCCATCCCCATGATAAGAAACCTCCTAGGGAAATATACATGTACCAGATCAAAATAACAATCCAAGAGAAATGCACTCATCATGGAAAAAACATCACACATTAAAAAATATACCAATAACAAAACAAAATATCAAACAATATAGAAATTTTATATTTGGAAACAAGGAAGAAACACCCAGGGGTAACACTAATCCCAATAATGAGTCCTAATGATAATAAAATTAAATCCACCCAGTTCTGATCAAGCCCATAGAATTTCATTAGAAGTCCAATTTCCATATAATTTAAAAAATCACTAATCACCAATACAACCTTTCATACACCTTATTTAATTATCACCATTATCATTTTTATAAATCAATATTTTTTATTTAAAATTCAATCCAAAAAATATTTCTCTAAGAAAATTTTATAATACACTCAATGTAAAAAAATCTATCTCATGGAATGCTCATATGTGTACCTATATATAAGAATCATTAAAGAATTACGAGGTCATAAAAAGTATGATTTAAATGATAAAAATATATTATTTAATAATATATTGAAAACATATTATCCATGGTTGAACACACAATGACTTCACTAATAAACAAAGTAAGAATTTCATAGAAAACTTATAGACCACCTACCTCAAGTGTACCGGTGATTAATCATCAATAAACTCAAATAAATAGAACAAAAAAAATCCAATGTTCCTAAATTTGATTCCATCAAAAGTAAGCAAATATGGGACTCTCTTGTGAGTCCCCTTTTATGAAACACTAAGAAACATTTCTGATTGACTTTTAATAACGTGGATCTTTGAATCAAAATTAGAAATTTCCCGGAAACACCACTCCATAACATCACATGTTTTCATGTATTGAAACACTATGTCATGTTTTTAATCATTCATATAGCCTTCAAACTTTTATAGGCCCTTCCCTAGTAATCATAGTGTTTTACCCAAACTACATTGACTCCCCCATTTACAAAAAATGTTTATATTACATTTATCTAGACATAAAAATTAATCAATAATGCACCCCCAAAATATGAATATAATTAAAAACATATCTTATAAGGTATTATCACTACAGAAAAGTGATCCAGGTGATCCATTCTAAACAACTCTTTCTATAGTCCCAAAAATCCATCACCCATTTTCATAATGATTTATATAGATATATATGATATGAAAAGACCATAGATATAGGCTATTCTATGACCCAAAATGTGATTCACACATTGAATCTGGTCATATAACCTTATTTTACACTTAAAAATGTAACTAACCACTCTTAAACCTTGAATCGTATATATTTTTCAAAAAACAATTCATTGAAGTATAATAAAATTTTGTATTAAAATATTCATGCTTGTTTGTACTTAAGAAGAATTCAAGTGGCATGAAAACTTCAACATGATATAGTGGCTCATCAAGGAGCTTCTTTACACAACCTTATTAGGCCTAATTAGTAAAACAATATAAAAACTTATTTCTCATATATGATTCATAATCCCATGAATCCTATTATCTATGTTTAGGATACCAAAATAATTATTGCCAAATGAATTTATTAACCATGAAGAGAATTTTAACTTTGATCTAATATATAAGAAAAATTATTCAAAATGGAATCCTTAGACTCAAGAAAAATATCATCAATGAAAATCAAGTGAGATAGATCATAGTGTTATTATCTATACTATAATCTGTGGAAAACATCATGCATAATAGTGAATCATGGTTTCAGATAAAACAAATACTCCACTAGACTAATCCTCTCAACTATCTTGAAAAATAATCCAATAGGGGTGTCAACATCCTATGCCTCAAAATATGATAATGAATTATCCTTTAAAAGACTAATAATATTACTCGGTGATTAGCACCATACAGAAGAAGTTGGTTATAGTAGTACCCATAATATTTCTGGCTTCATTGATGAGTATAAAACCACTTTATGATCAAGTGATGGTGCTCAACCATTTCTTAAATATGACTTGACCTAATTAACTATAACTGACCAAACATAATATAACATTGAGATGAGAATAATTTTATACCATACAATGCCTATTTTTGTTCTATCTATATAGAATCTTGATAAAAAAAATTATAGGTAAATTATTGTAAGGCCAATTTTCTCTCACTTGAGTCACCAAAATCTTGGACACACACTCTCAGCATGTGATCCACAATATGTATTGTACATCTGGCCTATCCATAGGTCGATGAATGATAGTAAATTCTCAACTGAATCTATTTAGCCATGGGTTTACATAAACGATGTTAGATGAATAATGTAAAATCACTATTTCAATTAAAAAAAAATTTAAGGTACAAAAAGTAAAGAAAATATAAAATATAAATAGAAATAAGTCATCTTTTTGATAGAAAATGTCTTTCTAATTGGAATAATATGATCCACATATTTAGAAAATTTCATTATTACACAAACTGAATCACTACCCTAGTTAATCATTTACAATCCCACAATAAAATCTACAGAACTTTAATCACAATATGACTCAGGTATAGACAACAACAATAATGGTATTTCAGTGAACATGTGCTCAAATTTAACCTTTCTGGTTGGGGGATCATCATATTAAAATTTATGTGACATTCATGTTCATTCTCAAATTATAATACTAATGGAATATGTTACAACCAGAGAAACCATGAGGTATAGGATGGGGTGCAAAGGGGTGAATAATTTGGATGATCGAAATTAAAATTTTCCCTTAGTCTAGTTAAAAAGATTTGATGATATTGTTCCCATATTGGGAGGAACTATTTCCACCCTATTAGATTTACAAGAAAAGTAATTGAAATAAAGAAAAATATATATGAAAATAAAAATTTAATCAAACATAAAGATTTTACATGGTTAACCAAAAATGTATATGTATAAAGACCGCATATGGATGATGTGTCAATGTACCAAATTCCACTAATATTAAATAGTTATAGGAATAACTTTTTCCCATAATCAATTTGTTCCAGACACACAACCTAGAAAATTTTTATTTTCCTTTCACTCCTCACATAAGGATCAATGCCTCCTATTCACATCAAAAATCTTCTTCCACGAATGATCTTGCATAGTGTATAGACTTGTAGGACAATTTAATTGAAATGGAACAATATGTTTCAATATATATTCTTTATAAGAACATAATTTCATTTATACTTCAAATTTAATTATTTGTTTCTCTTGCCATTAATGATAAATATTATCTCCAAGCCCCCTTGTGGATGAATCCTAATGTGGAGATTAATACTTTCCATCCTATTCAGATGATAGATACGTGAATCATAATGGGTGGGGATAAGTCTATTTATGTGCATATCAATCTCAACTACAACAATCATCTATTCTAAATAATGATAATTCCATAATTTTTTTTTCTTATGCCTCCTTTATTACTCAACTCGCATGTGGAAGTGATCTTTTGATCCATATACTTCAATAAAATCCTAAAATAAGATTCAATGTATATAGTGGATCTTGCAAATTGATTTTATAAAGACCAAGGATTCTGACTAAATTTTCAACAAAGCACTATTAATTGGAGAACACCTAAATATCATATCACTTGGGAATGTATCACTGGTGTGATAAAGATGTTCATGTAATTTGTTGAAAAATACTATTGTCCTATAACTTCTAGGAATGTATCTACATATACGTGTTCAAGTGAGAGACACTATGCATGAAAACATTATGCATGAAACTTTATGAATGTAATCTAGATCCTGAAACCCCTAAGAAAGTGACTCATATTCAAGGCTGTTGGTGTGTAACACATATTCAAATGTATCCTTCTTTTAATTACTCGTGAGAATTTCTTTCAATATGGATTCATTATTTTAAAAAATAATTATGAGATGATTTTTATATTCACAACCATGAGCCCATTTACACGCTCAACATTTGTGACTGCGATCAAATATCAAAAAATACAACTTAGTAAACATGAATTATCATCAATTTTCTTGAAAATCTTGTCCATATTAAACTATTAAACTCTACATTCATCTAATGAATAACAATTGGTATTTATAGAGGTTTTCCATGTTCTTTACTAAAAAATTATTCTTTTTTATCCATTCTATCAAGTCTCCAGACTTATGTTAAACTACCTTTAAATATGAATTTTATCCCATGAATCTAGGGATGCGGATATCCCTTAACCTGATCTAGTCATGTTTATTTACATCTCTTGAATTAAATTCCAAAATAATAAAGCAGTATTTTTAAATTCATTTTCGAAAAATACTACCGTCAGTTTTTGTGAATCATCCATAAAACACATCACATGAAAACAAATAGATACCACTTTAACAATTATTTTGTTCACTTGATTCATTTATTCATTTAAGATATCATATATCCTCCACCTCAAAAATCCTTAAAAACCATCTATATGTTTTATAATATTCTTTACATGATCAAAACATGTGGCTCAATGACGACTTCATGTGAATCCTTTATTCTTATGTTATTTGATTAAAATGAATCACATTATACTTTTGGAGATAAAAGATCACATAACCCAAAATTACATAAGTGAAAAATTATTATTTTCCAAGAGTTTTATGCCCCAATTTGATTCATAAAACATGGTAAATGATGTCATATAAATATCTCATAATATGTTTCTGAATTGATGATTTTTACTACTATAATCCCCTTTAATTATATTATCTTATTATCATTAGATCATATTTAGTTATAATTTTGTATCCTCTATGAATATCACATCAATAACTAATCAATTGGGCCCATTAAAAATAATCCTCATATCCATCTTCGGGTTTTATAACAATGAATTCTTCTATCTACAATCAGTACCTCTAACTGAGGGTAATCAAGAGCTCCCCCATATTCTCTCCCTACCACCATGATATTTCCTTATCTCTATATTATCATCGATTTGTTTTTTATTTTTCCAAATTTGTATCTATGTTCACTACATATTATCTTTTTCATTGGGATATAGTGATGGAAAATTGTACTGTGATTGAAAAAAAATTAACTTGAAAACCCTTTAGTTCCAAAATTAACCCCCTTAATATATATATTTTTTTAGTTCCATAAAAAAAATCCATATATATAAATTACAAATATATCCCATACTAATTGGGTAAGGATCCATGATTACTTTACTTCTTCCCCATTTAAAATGAAGATAAAAAGGGACATATAAAATAATTTGTTTATTCACAATCTCCCCATAAGTAGTCAGAAAACATGGTTTTTATTTAGAATTCCAGTTTATCATATAATTTTATAGGGGAGTCCTAAATCTATGGATCTACTCCAACTCAATCAATAATCTCTAGATATAATATTTAATATGATTTTAGAAACTTGTGTGGGAACATTGTTCTCATGTATCATTGTAAATATAGATGCAATGAGATTATTCCGCCCATTGGATCCATCCTCAACCATATGATCAATCTATATATTTATGATTATAACTGTCCACTTCATAACAATTTTTACTCTTAGATCCACATTAAAATTTATAGTTTAACGTTACTAATTGATTTATTTTGAGTGAAATTAACAGTCTTCATTTCTTCATTGAAAAATCCTCTAAGCCTACTGAGTATAAATTAATTGAAGATACTAAGTGTTTGAGTTAATAGTCACATATATTTTACAAGTAACAACCTTAATTCCCTGGATTATAGATATATCACATTATTAATATTGTAAAAAATTATTATATCAATAATACTAGCAGTAAATAGTCATGGAATTAGAAATTAAGTACATGTCTGTGAGACTTTGTGTTATTCCAATTGACACAATTGGATAAAGATAAAATCATTGTCAGAAATGGAAGAAATGATCCTATATTATTCATTTCAATCATTTATTTGATTTTTATAATCATTCTAGAGTGATCTATTTAGATGTGAATCATAAACTCTTCATCAAAATCATATAGGTACATGTTAATTTATATCTTCCTTCAATGAAATAAAATTCTATAAAAATGATTCTTCATCATTGAATCCATAATAATAAATCCAGAAAAGACATATGTGATTTAAATAAGAGTATGAACCTTGACCCAATGATACTAGTCACTATAAACAATGACACCTAGATTGGTTGGGTGTACCAGGGTTATGGTTGAATAAAAAAAATTCTTTAATCTATTTGACACACTTTATGATATTATTATCATGTTAGAAATAACTATGCTGAAAATGTTAATCATTCAATAATAATACACTAAAGAAAAAAATATGATGGAAAATGAATCATCCATAAATCACACATATTTTATTTGAAAAAATATGAAGGGATATGTTGATAGGGAATGCACAAATGTCGTGTTGTTTTTCCAAAATCCATTAATCATCTCAAGTATTTATATTTTAATGTTTTAGATATAGTTACTCCATAGAAGGTGTGATACATTTAAAATTTTTAGGGTTTGGTCACTTCTTACCCATAGTTCACTTCTTTTTATTCAGTTCTATGCACTTCTTACATGAAATATATTATATTTTTATTGACTTTTAGGACACATCAACAGATAAGAAATATGATGGCCGGTCTATATTATTAAGATTACCATAATTGCATCGTAATTTCATATTTTATGTTCTAGTTATATAATAATAATTTCACAAACATATATTCATGTCTATATAAGGAAGTCTCTCTATAGGGAGACTAGAATTTTGAAATCTGCTTCGAATTCAAAATGATTTAATTCTATTGTGTTATTATAAATCTATGAATTCTCAGATTGATCAAATCAAGAACACATTTATACACCAATTAAAGATATTTTTAGGATTTAAATATCTTGTGGCTCTATTATTCTTCGACTAAATATAGAGGTGAAATCTTATTATAGATTCTTTTTATTCTTCATCATCGTCTTATTCAAAATCTTGTTATTAAAATGTCACTATTTTGTATATTTATTTAATATATTATATAAATTAATAGAATCTAATAAAATTTTCATATATTAAGAGATCATTGTTGAACACCTCCATCACATCAACTCTAGGAGAATTTTCATGGAATGAGACAACTTTTGTTGTAACTGAGTGCATGAGATTTATAATTTTTAACTACTATGTTCATATTTCCATTAGGATCATAAGCACTATAATGACTCATACTTTACATAAATTGTTATTACTTCAGAATTGAAGCATACTTATTACAACATATAACAAAACCATGATAGGACCGTATGGGTATAGTGACTTTAGAAACTGGGAAACATAAACAACTAGTTCATGAAGCATCTACATTATCTATCGTTTATTTCATCATATATAGAGTCCCTTTTGGCATATCCTACTTAATACCCTTCTTCCAGTCCTAGGGAAATGAAAACATACAAAAGGGTGAACTCAAATGATCAGTAAGGGTAAACAAAGGAAATATCAATCATATCATATTCATAAGAACATAACATTTTGAAAATCGTAAACTGCAAAAGAGATCATAATATCATAACCTGGGAAAAATCATAGTAGTGAAATGTAATCCCAATAATAATAACATAAAACATGAAACTTTATTATGTACACACAAAATCATATAAAATAATTTCTTATTAGTCATGACTCATTGCCATGACTATCATAGTGGATAAAGTCTATTATTGAACGGAGGTCACTCCTCGTTCTAGTCATGTATCACTAAACCGGATTAACTTGTCATTCCAGCCATGTCTGTCTCATGAGATATAAATCTTTTCCCAATGAATTGGAGGGAGATGTAGGTCCCACCAATCTCATAATGAATCCATTCTTATGTGTTCAACCAAATCATAAAACATATATCATAACATAACCCATGTAATAAAAAATGGGATTCTTAAACATCATGACATTATAACATAAACCATATAAGATAAAAGGACATCATAAAAATAACTCCATAATAACATAATCAAATGAATATAAAATTAGGGATAGAAACAGAACACTATATTATCTTAGATGGAAAATAATTTTGATAAAACACTTGAACTCCATTTTTGAGGAAAATATCTTTTCTACTTCAAAAACATTTTCCCTTTCATAAAATGTCATAGAATTTATAACTAAAAGGATTTTACTAAAAATAAACTTGAAAACTTGTAAAGTAAGCTTTATGGAAATAATGTTCTATGAAATCATTAAAATCCATTCATGCCGTATAAGTTAAAAAAACATTCTTCTCATACATTGGCCGGAAAAGTCAAAAAGTATCTCGTACTAAAAAACGACAAAAGATTGATTTCATCTCTTTTACAAAAAATTCAACAATAAGTAATATTGGTATTAAAATTTTTTAGGAGGATAGAAATAATATTAAATATTAAGGAAACATGGTTGTGTATGATAAATATCCCCTAGTAAATTCAGAAGTATAAACAATCTCGGATAAAAATGAGATTTTGAAATTTTCCAATACCTTAGGTTTGATACGCATCGTATTTATCCGAAAATCCTGTATAATGATTTAAATAATGACATTGTATTATAAAAGAACATATTAATTGTTATGATATCATATATGGACTAGTTTTCTATCTTTTTATTAGTAGGATTTCAATGCTACTTGTTATTCGGTTGTTCATTACTTTATGTTCTTATGCATGTTTTGTCGAATAAATTATTATTCTTCCATTTAGGTTATAGATACCTCATTTAAATAATGGTATTAGTGTAATATATATCATATTTATTCATTAAATTTATTTATATAATCATTATTCAATGAAGATCATGTATAATGAGTCACATCACATCATGGAGACGGTATGCCGTTCGTACGCACGAGCGATGAAATCATTCTTTTGATATTAAAATTGTATATAATTGGATGGTATATCATATATCAAGAATCCTAATAATGTTATATTTATTATTTATATAATTTATACACATTATCTTACCCATCCAAATGATGAAATGTTTGAATAACAAACTACACCACGACGTGGAGACGGTAAGTCGTTTGTATACACGTGTGGTGACGTTTTCATTCATAGGATGGATAAAATAACTAATATGGTTGTACCATTTATAATACCATCACATTATATAGAAGTTACATGAGTTATTATTTTATAACAGAAACAACAGTGAAGGAGGAAGTGGAAGAAGAAATGATCATGAAATAGGTGGTGAGATATTTACCTCTTCATCGGGTTCTTCGTTTTGATTTGATCAAAAGGGCTCCATAGGTTGGATTTTTGAGTAAAGGAGGGACTCTAGGATGAAGGGAGTATAGTTGAGAGGGTATTTGGGAATGTTTTGTCTAATACAAATGGATTTGGAGGTGTGAATTAGAGATAATGGGGAGTGACTTTTTATAAGATGGGTGAGGGGTACATTAGAAAAAACATAAAATATTACTTTATAATAAATTAATATTCGGTTTATAATGGCTCCAAAGTGACTTATTTCGAAACTAGGGTGAGTATGGGTCGTAATCCTCTCAACCTATATGTTTTATACAAGTTTATGTTACCATTATAACCTTATAATTTAGATTTAACTATAAGTTAAATAATTTAACTTTTACCGTGTCTTCTTGTATTATTACACTATATGGTTAATAAACATACTACATACTACCAATAAAACCCCAATTGGTTCATTAATGGCATATATATTATTGTATAATTGTTTTTAACGATCCTTATATTTTTAGGAATAGAATATCAATTAATAATTTGATATTTGTTTTAAAAACTCTTTTATGCCAATTTTACAATATTTGGTATTTTGTTTTTTCTAAATTTATAAAAGCATTATTACTTTGAAAAAAATTCGTCTAACCAACCCTATTATGTTATATTAACCTTTAAATTTATTTAAATTAATAAAATGTCTCAAATTACATTTATTTGGGTATTTATAATATCACTTATGTTAATATTTCATTAATAAGGTAATTGCTGCCTCATCATTGTTTCCTAAATAAATTAAATAATTTAATTTTTAAAAATTATTAAAAAATAACCATTAGGTAGAAACTAATTTTATATTTCTAATGAATATTTATAGTCTAATTTATCTTATGTCTATCCCTATATTAAAAATGTTTTACTTATTAAACATTGATTTTAATTCTTTTAACTCTCCTTTGAATTAAAAAAATAATAATTGTCCTAATCCAATCCAAGTGTACCTAAATGGTCATTTTTTATTCCTAATGTTGTTTTTGGTCAAATTAAACTTATACAATTTTATTAGGACATGTGTTAAGGTAATAATAATAGCATTTTTACTCTCAATTACCCTATTTAATTTTCACATTGGTAAATAAAAGTTACTATTCACCAAATAATATTATTATTTTATTGAACCACATTTTACTCTTTTATATTAAAAGTGTCTCTCGGATCTTCAAAATTCAACTCACAGAGGCGGTAAAATTATGTCCTATGTAAATTTGAAAATTCACCTAGGAGGTGGGTAAAAGAGGGTATAAAGTTCAATAAAAAATTTTTATATCTAAAAATATTATAAAATGACTCTAATGAATTACATTTAAATTATATAGGAATTATGTATATATTTTTACCTAAAATAAATTTAAATAAACTAAATAATTATTTAATCAAAAACTCGGTTTTAAACTATAACTGAGTGTTTTTCACTATTCATCTAAAATTGAATGTTTTTAGAAAAATACATAAAATTCACCTTAAGATAATTTGAATATTATAAACCCAAAAATGAAGTCCATTTTGAAAGATAAAATTTATAAAATTTCAAAAAGTGTGTATTAATATTCATAACGGCTAGTTTATATAATATTGTAATAGCATATCACTATTTAGTGAAACTCGGAACTACGTACAACACAAGCTATCGAGGAAGGTAGCTTCTGCATGTAACGAAAGACAAGGAATTGTTGTGTATAGTGAAATATTCCTTTATTGTTGCATATAAATTGATACATAAAAACAAAATATCTCTCATAAAATCTCATAGTGTTACATTATACCCCATTTAAAAAGAATTTTGCCGTCAAAATTCCTCATTTCGTAACAAAATATATGAGGATACCTCTACCTCATCATATCCTCAAGTTCCCTTGTAGATTAATCTAATTGGTGGTTCCTCCATAAAACTTTAACCAAGCGAGTGGTCTTGTTTTGTAGAACTTTTTCACTATGATCCAGAATCTCTATTGAATGTTCTTTATAAGAAATATCTTGCTCCAACGGTGAAACTTCTTATCTTAGTACATGTGAAGGATTAGGTATGTACTTTCTTAATAGAGATACATAAAACACATCATGAACTTGAGAGGGATTCGGTGGAAGTTCCAATTGGTAAGCTACCATCCCAACATGATCTAGTATCTCAAAAGAACCAATATACAATGTGCTCAACTATCCCTTCATTCGAAATCTCATTACCCTTTTCCATGGAGATATTCGGAAGAAAACTTTATCACCCACTACAAACTCTAGGTCTTTTCTTCAGTTTTCAGCATAACTTTTTTGTCGAAATTGATTTTCTCTTATGTGTTGTTGAATAGATCTTACCTTTTCAACCATCTCATCAACAAGATCTGGTCCAAATAGCTTTCTTTCCCCATATTCATCCCAGCATGTTGGAGTTCGGAATTTCTATCCATAGAGAGCTTCATAAGGAGCCATATGAATAATGGGGTGAAAGCTATTATTATAAGAAAGTTATACAAAAGGTAGTTGTTGATCCCAACCTCCTTTGAAATACATAGATCAAGCTCTAAACATGTCTTATAGAGTTTGAATTGTCCTCTCAGACTGATCGTCGGTCTGAGGATGATAAGTTGTGCTGAAACTCAACATTATATCTAGAGTATGTTGAAGACTTCATCAAAGAATCGAGGTAAACCACGGATCTCGATCAGATATAAATAAAGTGGTACTCCATGCAATATTACCAATTCTTTCACATATATCCTGGCATGTTGATCAATAGAGAAATCTTCTCTAATAGCATTGTTGTGTGCTGACTTCGTAAGATGATCAACTATATCCCAGATACTATTATTTCCATTGGATGTTTTAGGAAGTCCAGTGAAAAAGACCAATGTGATGATTTCCCATTTCCATTATGGTATGGGTAATGGTTGTATCACCCCCTTAGACTTATGTCTCTCATCTTTAATGTGTTGAAAAACCATGCATCGAGAGACATATTCATCAACATCTCTTTTCATGCCATCCCACCAGAAGTACTCCTTCAGGTCCATATACATCATCCTACTTCCAGGGTGAATAGTTAATGAAGAACTATGAGCTTCATGAAATATTTCCATCATAAATTCTGGGATGGGAGGAACACACTCCTTATTCCTGAACATTATTATTTCATCACAATCAATGTGGAATTCAGGAACATTTCTCACCCTGTTTTGTAACTCTACGTATGTTTTCTATGCCTCTTTAATCATCCCATGTATAGATGGATGAACATTATTTTGAGAAAGATAATATTTTTCCCATTCTATTATAATTCCAAGATCCATCCTTTGTAAATCCATAAATATTGTATCTTTTGTGATCCTCATCATGGATAAGCTCGTATGGTATTTTCAACATAATGTGTCTGCCACCATGTTTGCTTTCCCAAGGTGGTAAGGAATTGAGCAGTCACAATCCTTAATCATCTTCAACTATCTTCTTTGGCTCATATTCAGATCCTTTTGAGTAAAAATATACTTTAAACTTTTACGATCAGTATAAATATCACTCCTTTCACCATAAAGATAATGCCTCCAAATCTTTAATGCAACGAATACCACAGCTAATTTCAAATCATGATTTGGGTAATTTTTCTCAGGGATTTTCAACTGTTGTGAGACATAAGCTATCACCATATCATATTTCATGATAACACACCCCAATCCTTTTTTGGATGCATCACTGTAGATCACAATCCTTTCTCCACTACAAGGCAGTGTGAGCACAAGTGCACTGGATAACCTTGTTTTTAACTCCTGGAAATTCTCGTCACACTCCTCCATCCAAATGAATTTAACTCTTTTTCGAATCAACCTGGTGAGTGGATTAGATAATCGTGAAAAATATTTCACAAAACATCGATAATATCCAGCCAAACTATGAAAAGTTTGGATCTCAGTTACTGTTGTTGGTCTCAACCATCTTTCGATAACCACTGTTTTTGTTGGATCCACATATATCCCCTATTTTGAGATTATGTGACCCAAAAATGAAACATTTTTAAGCCAAAATTCACACTTGGTAAATTTGGCATAAAGCTTATCCTTTATTACGGTCTTTAATACAATTCTCAAGTGATATTCACGTTCTTCCGTGCTCTTTGAATAGACAAGATCATCGTCTATAAAGACTACCACAAACTAATGAAGATAGCCTGTAAAGACTATATTTATTAGATACATGAATATATGAGGGGAATTAGTATGACCAAATGGCATCCCTATAAATTCATAGTTTCTATACCTTGTATGGAAATTCGTCTTTGGTATATCCTGCCTATTGACCCTTAACTGATGATACACTGAACAAAGATCAATATTGTAAAAGTATTGAGCTCCGTGTAGTTGGTCAAATAAGTCATCAATCCATGGGAGATGATATTTGTTATTAATAGTGATCTTGTTATATTCTCCACAATCAATGCAATGTCTCATTGATCCATCTTTCTTCTTAACTAACAGAATAGGTGCTCCCCAAGGTGATGCACTAAGGCATATGAATCCCTCATCAATATTCTGATGGAGTTTCTTCTTCAATTCCTAAAATCAATTGGGTCCATTCTATAAGGTGTCTTTGAAATGGGCATAAAACTCCGTATGAGTTCTATTGAAAACAAAACTCCACGATTTGGTGGATGACATGGCAATTTTTCTGAAAATACAATATGAAACTCGCGTGAAATGGGCATATTTTTAATTTTCAGTTTCTCTCAAAACATTTGAGACAAATAACCTTCATTTATTGGAATCAAGACCCATAAGATGCATGAAATTTCCTTTGGAAGGTTATATTCATCCTTGCATCGATAGATGATCATAGATTGATTGGGAAATGAAATGTTACTTCCCTTCTCTGGCAATTGATAAGAGCTCCATATAAGGAAAGCCAATCCATGCCAAGAATCACATAAAATTCTACTATCGGAAGGATCACAAGATTTTTAGGAAGAAATTTACCACAAAAGTCAATTGGAGAATAATTATATTCTTTTTATGCAATCGCTTTTCCATTAAGAGTTGTCACAGCTAACTCAATAGACAATTGTTGAGGTAGTACGGCGATACCCTAGGAAAATTCTTCAGAAATAAAAGAGTGGGTGGATCTAGAATCAAACGATACATTTGATACTTTAGAGTTGATGGTATGTGTACCTTTCACCACCTCATTATCGTACTCCACATCATCGATAGAAATTTCATGTGACATTCCTTTGTATTTGTCCTTAAGAGTTTATTGATGTCGACAATCATCAACCACCCTTGGATTAGGGCATTGATTAGCATAATGCCCTTTTTCCTTGCACTTGTAATATTGAAGTGTAAGAGGTGCCTTCTTTGTAGCCTTTTTTTCACATCACTAGACTTCTATTTCCCATAATTTCAGAATTTGAATGCCTGGTGACCTTCTTTTCCAAATTTAAAACATTTACATGTCCCATTAAGCCGATTCCCTCTGTGTTTCTTTCCACACTTTGAGCATAAGGGAAAAATAGTCTTCTTTTCAATCTGGTCTTTAGATTTCCCTTTGAATTCCATTTTCCTCTTCTTATCAAACCCATATGACTGGCGAGTTACTCCCATCTCCATCTCAACCTTGAGAGCACATCGAACAATTTCCTCATAGCTATTGAAGTCCCTTATAGATAACGCCCTTCAAAGACTTTGTTTTAAGACACTAAAGAATCGATTGATCTTACTATCAGGTTGGATGATAATTCCAGAAGCAAACCTTGCAAGCCTTTTAAAATTTTCTTCATAGGTACCAATAGATTCATCATCCATTTGCTTTAGTTCAAGAAACTCTTTCTCTATCTTTGTTCGATGAATACGGGGGAAGTAATTATTGAAAAATGACACTCAATAGGTCGTCAAATTCACCGGGGTTGAGCATGGGCTCATTTACCACACTATTAATAATCCAAAAATATATTCAAATATAAAAATGGTCACAATCCATTCCTATGGGTTCTAAAACTACAACACCACTACTGTTTCTCCACAAAAGGGGCTTCCTGCTACCTGTATATCCACTACGGAAACCACTACCAGAAGCTGAATTACATACCATCTTCGCCCACCAATGTCCCTATGGATTTTCAAATCCTACAATATGGTATTTGAGAGTATTTGGAGGTAGAAACACTCAAATTTACCAATATATTATATCCCATACGATCCTCAAAACTTTATTAACATTCAAACTCTACCCCACCAACATTAGTATAAAACACTGAAAATTAGTGAAAAGAAAGAATAATATAATAAAGTCATTTTACTCAATTTATGATGCATAAACTAATGATCTAAGTATTATATTAGGTTATTTAAATAGAATTTATAAAAGAACATTTATTGAAAATCCTTCTAGGATAGCGCCATGTATCAGTCCTCATACTCAAAAATTTCACCCCACTGCTTCGCTAGCCCCCTTGGTTTATAAACAGAAATTTTTACTCTCCAAATATGTATTTCCAGGTTCATGGAATTTTTTTAGATTTTCTCAAAGAATAATTCATCCAATTGGTGAAAATAGTCAACAACAAATATCAGTGGTTTATACAGGTAATTTTTGTTATCACATTAGGAGTCTTATGCATAACAGACACAACCCATTTCTATATAGAATGCATCAAACACAGTAGAATCTCTAAGATTTGAACATCTAAAACTTATCTGTAGGAGGATATTAACAATTATATCATGTAATTTCTCTTCACCACCATCGCGATTCACTACAAGTGTTTTTCATAGAGTAATTTTTCTATAATGCCAAACACAAACAACAAAACATGCTACTACAATAGTTATTGAAACTATTGTATAATAAAAATGATAACATGAAATACATTATCATATAATAGATATTTCATATAATAAAAAAATTAACAAGTTTTGTCTCACTATACCAATGAACCAATATAATGGGTCAACATAAAACACACAATATATCTACATCATTCAAAGAAAATTCACATAAAACAAAAAGGTTTTATATCATAAATAAATTACACTATACATTAATAAAAAGTTAATAAAAATTGTTCTGAAAAATAAATTATGTCAAATAAAAGTTATAATGGAAAACACTACATATGTTGTAAGTGATGTTTTTCAGGATCTTCCCCCTACAAATTTCAACCACTGAACATGAAATATCATTTACCCATTTAATTAATCAGTTTTGTAAGATAAAACTAAAAAATATCAAAAAAATATTAAACTCTTATAAATATAGTTGATGACATTTCAATTATATGTGATTCCTATCATTCTTGAACACACAACCACTTTTTACTTTGTGATGTAGATAAAATACCACACACTCATAAATTTCAAACTCATTTCGCTCATAGTTGGTAAAAAATCCAAATAGTAAAAGAAAAACATGTTAACAAAAAATCATCTAATTTAACAAAGATTTTACTCATATATGGGTTACCTATACTCATGAACTATTTCAACACCCAATCATGAAAATACTTTTATCCAATGTAAAAAGACATAAATAGTCAATAATTAAGGATCTGTGATACTAGTTTGTAATTTACCTAATTTACAGACAATAACAGTTGCCCAAAACAAAGATAACTCTGTGAACTCAATAATGCCTCCTCGTATAATTAGTGATTTCAATTGAATGTGAGGGTTTATGTTATTATCATGGGGGAGAAAATTACCTTTGATTATAGTAAAATAACATCCAAAATAAAGGTAATAGTATGAGAATGAACAATAAATAATAAAAAGTAATCATGGAATGTAATAAAATAAAATAACAGTGTCATGATATATTGAAATTCACTGTATACATGCAAAAAATTATATAATAGTAAACCATATCCAAAAATATCCAATGAAAAAACTAAATTGGGATATTCTTTAAATTAAACTTCAGTCCAAGCTTGGACTAAAATTGGATTTGATTAGTATGAAGAATGATCTTACCATGTCCTATAGTACTGAAGTCTTCTAGGGTACCAATTGGCAGCCACATCAAGGTGTGTGTACAATTGAATATTCCAACCCAACATATTATATAATTATATCCAATCTGATTATGTACAAAATTAATTGAATAATATAACCATGTATTACTAGAGGTGAATGTAAATAAACAATGATCATTGATCATAAAGTTACCTAATTGAACCTAAGACTAATTATACCAACTTGGCTTGAGCTGAATGACATAAAATAGTGGACACCCTTTTATGGGAAATATATACATCCTTGTGACTAGATACCACCTAATAAAATAATCTATTTGAAGAAAAAAATAACACACTTGAGGGAAATGTAACCTCCAAAAAAATTCACCCCTGGGGAAATCTAGAATTCCTGAAATAAAATGTTCATTCCTAGTAAAAAATAAACCTTCAGAAACATTGAGTAAATACCCAAGGGAAACACTAAAACAATAATCGATCCTTAAGTCCAAACATATTAAAAATATAACAATTTCATAATTTCTTGATCATTTTATCAAAATTATTTTTCCCATTGAAACCATATCACCACTAATCACACATCTAACATGATCCAGTAACCTTTTCTAATTACCATTATGGAATTTAGAAATAAATATTTTCAACATTCAATTCATGACTTTTTTATTCCATTACCTTATCTAACATATTTGAAACAAAAATTTCATCTCAAGGAATTATCATTGGAAACCATCAAATGAAAAATAATATAATACTCAATGTGTCTGTGATAATAAAATTTCTTTGATTAAAATCACTTTATTAAATTTTTAGCTGATATCATGGTAGATTCATGTGGTCAAACAGCACAAGAACTAGTAAATGAAATGATACATAGAGTGAAAATTAATAGACAACCTACCTCAAGGGTAATAAAGAACAATTGTTAAGAACCACTGAAAAAATCAAACCCATTTATCCAAGATCCTTAAATTATATTCATTCAACACCATATTGGGGTTTATAAGATGGTGAAAATGATATAAAGAATAAATGAGGCATTTATTCCTTATAGATGTTTATACTTACTACAAAAAATTAATTACAATTAATGTAATTTATATCTACATAGAAACGAATTATAAGATCCCTTGGAATAGAAATTTCTATAAAAACATAATTTCAATTCATGAGAAAGAAGATATGGTGTTCCTAGGAGAGTACCCAATTATAAAATGATTAGAATCATTTCCTTGTGGTATTACACTATGTGAATCATGAAAAACATTATGGATATTCATGTTGAAGACACTCTCAAACATGGTACAAGGTTTGACAGTTTGACACATTGTGTAACATAGAGAATCTTTATTCTAGCCACTAAACATATGTAATTCCCTCTTAGATCCTAAAATTTCACATAAACTGCAACGACACCACTGCTTTCTAGAAACAACTATATTATAAAAATAATGGTAAAAAACCAATCCATTATACACTAAAAAAATATGATGAGTGTTACAAAATCTCCATTAATGTCTTCTAGTCTCTAAGAACAGTCTTATGATATTTATTCTAAAAACCAAGCCCTTAGTCTTGTACATCCCTCGCCTAATCTTACTCTTTTTACCAGAGATTTCTATTGACCCAAAACACTCAAGTAAGATGAAATTCAATGAATCACCACATTATTAACCACTAAAATATGTTAGAAATCATATTTTCACACCAAAATCATGTGATAGACTAAAATAACCCTTAAATAATTTTAAATAAGAAGAAATGTACATTAACCTAATAAAAAATATTTTTGTATACTTTAATTTGTTCATATCTAGGATGAAGTCCAATGTTTTTCAACTGTGATATGTGAATATTTTCTCCCCAACCCATCAAGGTTGAATAAAATTATAGAAAAACCAAATAAAATACTATAAGGTAAACTCATTTCAATTTTATTAGTGAAAATTAATAGAAACTAAATGTCACTATAAAAACATTTTGGGATTTTTTATATATAACACATGTGTTTTTACCATCTAAATATCAATATATACAATTCTCCCAAAGTAGAAACATTAAAACCATTATCATATATAATTTTTTGATTGGATTTAATAAATATACAAACCTTGAGACCTGATATATATTTCTACAAATCCCGAAATTCCTATCATTATTGTAGAAATTTAAAAATACTACCAAGTGATAACATTTTATCATTTGGAAATGATTGTTTCTCACAATATGTGATAAATGAATGAAATAAAAATTATTTTATAATTTAAAATAAAAATCTAAATCTTAACAAATCATTACTTAATAATAAAACAAAAAAATTATAAAAGAAAATATTAAATGTTTTATATATGATACAAACAACTAATAAAACTATATTAATCAATTGTGTATCGTAAACAAATGCTAAAAATGTACGCTAAAATACAAAAATGAGGAAGAATAACTCCCCAATGGATGTTCAGTGATGGTCCAATGAACATATAGTAGGGGATGGAAGTGGATACGTCCCATTCTAGTGGAACTCTGGCGGGTTTCTATAATAGTATCATTGGGAATATAATTCTCTTTTACCAAGGGAATATAAATTATTATTTTTAATTATAAATAATAAAAATACATATTAGAAACACCAAATTTGGTATTATTCATTTCATCTCCTTAGGATTTGTATCACTCAAATCCTTATCTTTTATCTATTAAAATTATACGCTTCCTCCTTGATCCAACTATATTTATTTGATCACAATGATACAATTTCAATGAGTTAATGTATTTAGTCACATTTATTAAAAGTTTTCCTCACAATATATCCCTAAAATATGTGTAATATCTTTATCCTAAATATAATATTTCATGAATCATAAAACTTTATTAAATTTCATTTGATCTAGATACTTTATATTTCTATCTTGGTGAATATTAGGTAAATCCCTAAAAATAATTTCTTTATTCACATTCCATTAAATTTTAGAGATATTAAGAAACTATAAAAATCTATTAGGTGGTTTCCTTATGTTCTTTTTGGAATAATAAATCCATATTAGACCCCAAAGAATTTGACTCATCTATATTCAATAGAAATAAAAAACTTATAAATTGTATATATTAAGCTATATGTTATAACATCATATGGCCAATCCACTTCATTTGGTCGGACCAGAATTATAGTGACCCATAATTTGAAATATATATATATATATATATATCATCTTATTAGAAGAATATTAATTACATAAAATAATTATATAAAAAATCATTTTATCGTTCTACTGTCTTTTTATACATTGACACATATAAAACCTTTTCATACGATGTCTAGAAAATATACACTATTATATTAATAATAGTCACCCTTCGATTATATATAATATATAAGATACTTATTCATATGTTAGGGAAAATGAAACATATGAATGTGTGAGATTACATTGCCAATACATGAAAACAAGGGAGATTTTAATGATAAAAAAATCATAACATGTGTATAAGGGTATGAGAACATGACATTAACATTATAAAACCATATAATGTATATCATAGATCATAATATAGAGTCATGTTATAAACTATGACAGTTTCTAATTCATGAATCATATTGGATTAAAATAATACAATCAATGATAGAATATAATTTCCAGAGGTAATACATTTTTCAAAAAAACACAATCTAACAAAATTTATAACTTTGTAGTAGCAACTCATTTCCAATCATATAACAGTCAAATTGGTTCACTCTATATTCTATCTAATTATTAATGGTACACTCCCAATAAAATCATAGTGGATAAAGACCCTTACTGAATTATATTCAATAGCCCTTCTAATCATATATATATATATCAAAAGGTATTTATATTTACCTAATACATTATAGGATTGTATAATCTTGATACCAATAATAAGAGATTGAAAATAATAAATATTAGTGTCACAAAATCATAAAACATTCATCATAATAGACCTTATAAAAATTATCCACTTTCTATAAAAATTTCAATATAGAAGAACCAAGGGAAAGGAAACTAGATTCATAAAAAATCTCAATTTAATTAAAGAATAACTAAGGAAATTAAACTAGTTTCATAAAAATATCATCATCATAATCATATACCACCCCTAAAAATAACAATGACAATATAATTGAATATCATCTCTAGTATAAATCTAGGTAACCTTAATGTATTTAATAATATATGAACAATGGATTTGGAATTTTAATTAAATAATATATTAAATAAAATACCATTTTCATTTGGAAATCACTTATTCATAATATTAAAATATAACCAAATATAAAATAAATACATTCCTTTGGAAATAACATTAAATACTTGTAATGGAATATTATATTAACTGAGTTGTAATGGTTTAAGGAAATTAGACACATAGCATATAAGTCAAATAACATTCCTTTTAAAAAAAGGCGCAATGTACCTCTTTTCGAAAATGACAAAAATATTCCCTTTCATAAAATTTTAATAAGATTAAATCAAGGGTAAAAATAAAGTTAAAAATCATAGAGGAATATTAAAATACATATTGAAAATATTTTTATAATAAATAAACACTTATTCTCTATTTCTAATCCATTAAAGGTAATTATTCGATCAATAAAAACTAATAATAAATTAATGTAAAGAAAAATAATTAATCATTAAAATTAAATTTTATATCCAAATCTATCTTTTTATATCATTTTTAAATACATTAGATATATTTATATCAAGAGTGAAATGTTTATGGATTTATTTTCAAATTAATATAAAATTAATATTCAACGAAATGTGGCACCAAAAAAACATATATTCAAAATTTGGAAGGGAATGGGTAAAATCTAGACAAATAATAGGATAAATCCTAGTGCTTGTTAATATTTAATGTCATATCCCATAGTTTAAACCTTATTTACATGTTTTTCACTACTAAGGGGATTTTTTTAACTTTGGTTAATATTTATATTTATCAAAAATAAAAAGGACCTAATTTCAAAATTTGGTCATTTTAATTCTGAATTTAGAATACATTTTCCAATGTTCAATTTATATATGTTTATTTTTTAGGAATAATGTTTCTATGAGATGTGATGAAAATAGATTTTTATAAAAACAAAAATTTAAGCATAAACATTGATATATATGATTATATTATTCCTTGAAAAAATATTATATTATTTTTAAAAATTTGATCGAATAAATAATTTATTAAATTTATTAAATTCATTCACCTATAGTGATGAATTTCTTTATTTAAAATAAAAACACTTTAGAAACAAGAACAATTTTATTTTCAAAAAACAATTTTCCTTTTACATAAAAAATATTTATGTTTTCATTTATAATAAACTAATTTAAGATAATTTTTTTAATAAAAGTTTTTAAAATATATTTTCTATATATTTTTATTCATAACCTCTATATTAATGTCTATGTTTTAATGGTTTACTACATTACATTACATTTTGACTTGTGGTTTTTTACTTTTACAATCCATAAAAAAATTATTTTAAAAGAACTATGTCAGAAAATAATTATTTTATTACATCATAAAAAGTTAATATAAAATTTTCCTTACATATATAGTGACTCTGATACAAAAATATATATGATATTTCTTTTTCATTACATACTCGAGTTCCCAAGTAGCTTTTTCAAATTTTTTATTCATTCGGTGAACATTAACTAGATAAGTAGTCATGTTCTATTGAACCTTATATATATGTTCTGAGATTTCTACTAGTTATTCATAATAGTTAATATCATTATCTAGTAGAATGACCTATATGTTCAGTAAATTTGAAATATCCTGCAAGTATTTCCTCATAAATGATACAAGGATGAAATCGTCAACATGAGAGTGGTTTGGTGGAAGTTCCATACGGTAAGCTACCATCCTTACTCAACCACTAATAGTGGAAAGGAAATTATATACATTGTTTAAATTTCCTTTAATTAAAAATATTATATCAATGTTACATTAATATATTCATAGAAATACTTTTTCACTAACTTCAAATCCCAAATTTCACTAATGATTATCAATATAAATTTTCAGTTAACTATGAGTTGCTATGAGTTTCTATTGAATGGATTTAAAATTATTTCATTTCCTCACCTATCTTAGGTCATATGATTTACTATTATCTAAATTTATCCCAACATGTTGCAGTTATACAGTACTTTATATAGAGGCATCCATAATGATCCATCTGAATACTCAGTGGAAACAAATTGTAGTAAGAAAACTCAACTACAAATAGGAATTGGTGTCCAATTAATTTTATCTCCATATAATAATATCTCAACATACCCCGTATGGTTTGGATCACATGAAATATATATGAGGATGATACAACATTCTAAAAAATAGCTATATTTCTAGATCCCACTAAATACATGACAAGAAGATCAATGTATACTTTAGATGCCTATAAGATATAATACAATTTGGTATTCTATGTAACGATACCACTTTAGTAATTCATATTCAATATAGAGTATATATAGGGAAATTTTCTATGATATCAATTTAATGTGTTTAATTTATAAGGTGATCATGGAAAACAGAAATAGAGTTATTGAATTTTATCGTTTATTTATTTAGATTAAAAAACCCATCTGATTTTTATTACAGTATGGGTAATAGTTGTAACAACCCCTCTATATTTTGTCTATCAGTATTAAATTTTTATCATACCATGAAATAAGATATATAAAAAACAATATATATATTAATTCATCACTGAAAAATAAACACTCTTACATCATTAGACAAATATATACATCCATGATGAATATTTAACGATGAACTATGAGTCCAATCCAATAGCTCCTTCTTCAAAAATGGATACTTTGAAATATATACATGGTTTCTAATCCTAATTAGTGCCTCAAATTTTTTGATGAAATAAATAATAGTTTTGAAATACTTATGGAATTCCACATATCTATTCTCCACTTATATAGCCAATGCATTGATAGATTGTTGAGAACTAATTTGAGAAATATTGTATTCCTCCCATTTATTCAAAAATTCTAGATCTGTCATTTCAAAATATTAAAATAATATATTATTTGTGATCTTAATCATAAATTATATTTTAGGACCTTTTGTATCAGAGCATGTTCCACTTTTTTTCATCGTAGGGTTGTAATTTATGGAGTAGTGAAAATCATTAATCAACACTAAAATTTTTTATTGGGATTATTGTGCTCCTTTTGAGTGATAAATTAAATTAAAATATTTTTATTAGTATAAATGTCACATCTATCTGAATAAATATAATTCTAATATATCGTTAATGAAAAAATTTAAATAGCTAAATCCAAATCATTACTTGGTTAAAATTACCAATGAACCTTAAATTTGACTTAGTCATAAGCTATAACTATATCATTTTTCATGAGAATACATCCAAGTTCCATATTTGATGCATCACTATATATTATAAACCACTATCCATTACATGTTAATATGTGAATATGGGTTATGAATGACCTTATCTTAGGATCCTAGAAATAATTCTTCATATACATCAATACAACTGAACTTGGCTCCATTCTGAGTTAACATTGTGAGTGGAGTAGATAATTGTGATAAAGTCATCATAATTTGTCCATAATATCGTGAAAAATAAAAAAATGTATAGATATTGATCACAATGGTTGGTCTGGGTCAACATTTAATAACTTACATATTTGATTGATCCACTAATACACTCTCAATGGAGAATATATGGCCCAAATATGAAACTTTTGGTAGTTGAAATTCACACCCCATATAATATTAATATAACTCCCCCTTCATTAGTGTATTAAATAGAATACTCATTTTATCATCATGATAATTAATTTTAATTACATATATATAAATATTGTATATAAATATTCACCCAAACTAATCATGGAAATCTCTATGAACTCTATTCAATAATTCTATATAGATAGTGGGCGTATTGGTAAGAATGAAAACACTATATACTCACAGCTTCCGTACCATGTATGGATTGATGTACTGGGTATATCCCCCTTCACAAACCTTAATTAATAATATCTAGAAATAGGAGAAATCTTAGATAATTACATATCTTCTTAAAATTAATATGTAAAGTCATTAATATGAGGAAAATGATAATAACTCATGATTGTGATTTTTTTATTTTGCTGATAATCAACGAAGTGTCACATTGGTAAATTATTCATCTTGAAAAATAAATAGGTACCAGAAAAGGTGACATAATTATACGAATGAATTGCTTTCCATGAATCTTTTGAAGTTTATTCTCAAATTTAATCAACTCAATTGAGGTCATTCTATTATTAATCATCAAAATAGGTGTATCACAATGTATGATTTTTATTGGCAAGAAAAATTCATGATTATGTTCAAGACTATGATACTATTTTTAAAATTGAACAAATAAATCCTTAAAAATAATCATATAACCAATTATGTGTATCACCGCAACCATCTGCGATAAGAACCCCTTCGAATAGAAATCAATACACATACAATATATGTAATTTACATTGGATTTTCTTATTTATTATCACACAAATTGATGATCATTTGTTGGATTTTAGTATCAAACATAATTTCATGTATATGGAAGTTGAGTATTAATTTATGTAATTAAATCCAATCCATTCCTAAAAATAACTTAAATTCAACTAGAGGTAAACAAACAAGATTTACAGGAAGCATATTCCATCAAAATTAAATCATTGAAGAATCATATACTTTTGATGTGATCATTATACCATTTTTTCCACAAAATTGAATCCTTGATTTGGTACTATGATAATATTAGAAAATTCATTAGACACACTAAATTTATATATCACAAATCAAATATGATATTATCCTTCCTATAGTGGATGGTAACGATAAATTTTACCAATTCATTATTGTACTCCTCATTAGAAATAATTATAAAATGATATTTTCCATTCTAATTGGTCTTAATAGGTTGCCGAAATTGATCGTAATCTTTAAATATTGCATTTGAGAATTCGGTTTCATAATTTTCATACTCCTTTTATTTCAAAAACTATAATGCATGCTTCACATTATTTTGTTCTTTTCGTCCATCACTTGGTAAATTATTCCAATCACTTTGAAATTTGATTACCCAATGAACTTCATTTCTATAAATAAAAGATTTTCTATAAACCGTTATAAAATTTTCACAATGTTTTATTCCAAACATCGAGCCTAATGGAAACCTTATCTTCTTATGTCCATGATTTTTAGAATTTAATTTGAATTAAACCTTTATATTCATATCAAAACTATGAGATTATTGTGTAAGTATATATTTTTTATTTCCAAATGACTTTAGTAAAAATGATTTATTTAATGTTACTAAAGTATATTATGGATAACTCATTTTAGATGATTGTTTTATGAAAATAAAGAATTGATCATATTCACTTTTAGGATGGATGGTAATACCAGAAGAATACAATGAATATCACATTAATTTTTACTCTATATAATAATAGATTCAACATCCTAATTTTTTAGCTCAAGGAATTATTTCACCATATTCATAAAAAAATATGATATAATTTATAATTTTAAAAAAATGTTTTTAAAATCATATCACTCCATGGATTCAAATTTTCCCATATTTCTATTTTTCATTATAATATTCTACCCTTAAAAATCCTATCCATCAAAATGATAAATATCTAATATAAACATCTCATGTTCCTTAAAAAAATAAAAAAAATATTTTCAATGGTATTGATCCATTGATCAGAAAATAGTGTATACGAATACCCACTAAAAGAAGGAATGTTTTTCTCTTAAAATACAAAAAATAACATTGTTCTCTGATTTTGCGGTTTAGAAGCTCAATGTGATTCATATATTAAGAATGTTGAGTATGAAAAAAATGATATTTTTAATTTATATCCTATAATGGTTAGTTTTTAAGAAGATAAATCAATTAATTTTCTATTATGTTTACCAATAATATAATTCATTGACATTCCATGTATTGAGTATACAAAATTAAAATCTTTGAGAAATACTATTAATTATAGGGAAACACACAATTCTGAAAAGAGAATTTAATGGTTGTGTCAATAACTACACATAATTTTAAATCTATAAAACCATTGGCCTAACCTAAGTCATGCCTAATCATTATAAAAACAATAAGATCATACCCTATACATAATAAAAAATAAGAATTTATTTAAATCATTATTCTGATTGCTTTAAAATCTAACATTCACCCTAGTACATGTAATCACATGAAGATATACATCAATAAAATTGGTGATGTGAAAGCCAGATAAGAGGAAGAATAAGGAACATAAATTAATGGAATATTAGTGATCATTATTGTCATCATCATATCATAAGATTATGTTCATCATTAAAACCATGATGGATACATTTTATAATGATAGGTAATTTGGAATATGAATAAAAATGAAATGTCATGGCACAGTTGTCAAATAAAAAAAATAGTTGTAAACAAAGATAACATCATGTTCACACATAAGATAGGTGAATAAATATTAAAATCATCATTGTGAATTAATATAGCATAATTTTCATGTATAGTTCACATATTATCATGAGAAACAACACATTACCAAATGAATTGGAGGGATATATATTTTTTATCCAACATGTCTTGTCATAAATTCTCATAATCATATATGTAACAAAGAATATATGAAAATCCTTGTTTTTAAATGACCCATATAAAAGATTGAGTTTCATAAGGATTTCCCTAAAAAAAGTTTCCTGATGGATCTTTATAATTCAAAAAATAATTTTGGGAAAAAAATATGTGTAATAAATTTAATCATTCTTGAGCGAAGAAGAACTAAATCAAGATGGGTCAATGATTTGTTTGGGTAATTTTTTTGAAATGTTATTTCATTTTCATAAAAAATAATTTTGATGAGGAAAAATAATTTTATATCCAAAAATTAATAAGTAATAATAAAAATATGATAATTGAGATATATTGGGGGAATATCAAAACTAAAAATGAGGATAAATATAGACAAACAAATGAAAAAATGTTGGGTTCTAGAATCCCCTTACCTTAAATCTGAAATTATTTCTTTTTTCCCCACCCCCAAAATAATAAAAATATTTCTACTAAAATTTGATCCAAATATGAGTCATTTAAAATATTACAAACATTTATAAGATATAAAAACTTGATTATATTTCTTAATTTCCATGTTTAATGTGAAGACATTTGGATATCAAGTATTCAATATAAATTTCCTATTTTTCATTTATTAAATACTTTGTTCAATTTCATTTGTACATTAGTAGAAATAAATATTAAATAATTAAATACATATATTTTTACACTTAGAAACTATAAATTATTTATTAAATACATATAGAAATGTAGCTGTTATAAATAATTTGGAAATGTGTTTCTTGGAAGTCAACCGACCATTACCTGGAATGTTAGCATAAGGAATAGAAAGAGAGTTATAAAACAAAAATATGTCAAAATATAATTTTTAATGTCTATTTAAATAATTAATATAACATTAATGTAATTTATAACTGTCCAATTAATATTTCAATTTTTAAGGGATGGAGAAACCGTGTATGAGAAGAGGAAAACACAATGATGTGTTGATGAAAACAAACCCTCTCTATGAAGTTTCTTCCACTGTATGTTAATAGACTCCCAAGATAATTTTAGTTGGATTACTATAGAAAATTCTTGTGGATTATAATAGGCTTAAGAGATCATTTTTTATTATACATTTTCATTTAAAATGTGTTTAACGTCGGGTTTTTATAGGAAGGGAGAGGGGTTATTTATACTTGAGGAGAGGAGTAATTTTGAGTTTAAATATTGAATAAAATACAATATCATAGGTGAATCATTTAATAGATATACAATGAAATTAGAAAAAACATTTTAATTAAATTAATGTAACATATGGATTTAAATCACTTTACAATTTGAATTATTTAGTTTAATAAAAGGTATGGTGACAAAAATGAGAAAATATTATTATAATTCAATCTATTAGATCCAATATTATGGAAAGTACTTTTTAGGTCTATAAATAATGTCTATTATCCTTAAACAACTCATTGATAATGTTATATATTTTAAATTGTTGATCATCATGTTTAAAAAAATGGTTAGGCCATTATTTCAGCATGAATGATGTGACTAAAGATATAGAGGTTACATGAAAACTATATTATTACTATTCACCTAAAAGTTGATTTATTTCAAAATAATTAACAAAAAAACCCTTGGAATATTTTTATATGATGATTTTAATAATGACATTTATTTTACCATAATTATTTCTTAAAATATGTAATTGATGTTTTTGATATTTATTAATGTTTTTACGAAATACCTTAAAATAATTTCTAAAAAAATGTGCATATATTTTACATCAGGATTAAATAATGATATTTATTTTTTTTAATTATAATATTTATATTTAAATAAATTTTCCACGATAAAATTATTTATAATACAGTGTTCTATTTTGAGGTCATATTATGATTCCAATGGCTAGGTGACTATTACCAATGGTCATATTTCTATTCATAATGACCAGGTAACTATTCTAAAATTAAAACCACTATTCAAATTATTACCTTTTATAAATACTACTAAAATCCATTATTTTATTATTCAACTCAATTTCCTTAGAAGGTTCTTTATTGATAGTCTCTATATTGTTGGTTGGTTTACTATATTTTTTTTATTTTCCATCAGGATATTCGTGTGAGGGAAGATTTTATTGGATCTAGGTGATCCAAGTTTTACAATTGTAGTTTTTCAATTTTATATCATTTAAAATGTATTTTTTTGGAAGTTTATAGTGTTTAATTGCTGACTAATTTAACAATATATATTATTGAAGAAATGATTTGATTTTATTTGTCTATGTCCACTATGTGTATAATACTATATCATATAACATAAAAAATCATTATTTAAATTTATAAATATCATTTATAAAATATGGGTTATTATAAATATTCATTATAAATCATAACAATTGACACCTAAATCCTATAAGTCTAGTGCCTTTGAAAACTCTGATACCTATACAAATTATTCAAATGTTGACTATAAAACCTCATACCAATTTCCACATAAATAGATCCATTCTAAGTTATATCATAAATAAAATAATTCTTCATAACCATGAGAAAATTAAACCTATTAAATAGTGATTTTACATCCATTGTATGTGTAAACAATGAAGAAATCAATAATCCTTATTATACAATAAGAAAAGGGAATATAAACATGAGATGAGAACATTTAAACTATACAACACATATCATATATCATAATCTCGAGTAATAAATCAAGTATAGGTATTTCAAAAGATATGAATTATAATTCAGTCAATGAACAACAGCCAAATATGTATAACATTGGCATACGACATATATTTGTGGAATACACAAATGCATGAAAAAAAATTTCTCTTGTAGTCACATATCACATCAAATACTATCATTGTAGATTGGGTTCACTTAAGATTACATCATAGTAATCATTTATCAGTCCCAAGACTAACGTAGTTGACATATTACCTCACTAATCTAGGCTCACTCCCCATTCAAGTCTCGTTTATCTTGTTACAAACCTATCTTTACCCAATGTTTGGATGGGAAATCTAATTATGGGAAAACACATAGGATAATATTAATCTTATATATATATATACCAAAATAACATAAAATGCTCATCCTTCCATAACCGATGAAATGTTCTTGGATTTCATAAACTTTTGATTATAGTATAACTAGTGAAAATGAAATGAGTTTCCCAAACATCTAATCGTTTCATCATAGTAAAACCTATGGAGAAGAAAATAGTTTCATAAAATTCATGTATTTATAAAAACAAATAGTCTATTGAAATAATAAGGATTGTATAATAGGATAATATCTCTATAATAAATTTAATTCATATTAATGTATGCCATTATAAATGAAAAAAACCTTTTTAAATATCACAAGATGAATGTACTAAGAAAAATCCCCTTTTCACATTGAAATCACTTATTTAAAATCTAAAAATATCACAAATATCAATGAATTTTTTTCTTTGAGAATATATTTGGAAACATGAAAAATAATGTTCAAATAATTGAGTGTCCATGATGGGGAAAAATTATGCTCATATCATATAGGTTATAAGAGAACATTCTTTTCATACATTTGAAAAAGTTAAAAATAACTCATTCATAAAATAAAAAGATTATTAAATTTTAAACTGTTTTTAAAATATTTGATAATTTTAAAATAAAATATTAAAAAATAATATATTGATATTTAAATAATTCTTTCAAACATTCTTAAAAACCTATACATTGATGATAAATTATTTCCAACTGATGAGAGAAATAATGTCCCTTTTTCATAAAGACATTATTTCGGTCTATTGAGATCATTAAGGGAGGAAAATAAAAGGAAAAAAAATGAATCTATATATAAAATTATAGATTATAAAATAAAGTTGTTTCCTGAGAGATAGTGCATGAAATTTCATCATCATAAACTTAATCCTAAAAAATCCTGATTAAAAATTGAGAGTGAAACATAAAAGTCACACCTTGAGTTCCACATTCTTTAAAAGAAATATTACCACCTCTATAAAAATTATAAATTTATTATAATTCAATGTCATATTCTCTTATATGGAATTTTTTTATATATGAACATTTTATAAAATTTTGAAACCCATTTAGTAATTACTCTTTAGTAAAATCATATTTTTTGGGTGTCAATTGATTCATTTGTAATGATAATTTCAAATTGGTGGTTATGGTACTGGTACATAGATCATATCGGTTTCACTTTATAGTGAATGGAAATATGGATGGAGAAATAAAAATATACTTTCCTAGAATAATTATAATATCATATATATAACATATATTAATTAAATATATCATCATTACCATCTATGTAATATAGAAATGAAAAACTAATGGCATCGCTTCGTGGAGCTGGCATTCCACAAATACCCTCGAGCGATATTATCATATTCTAATATTTATCATGGTAAGAAAAATTATATGATATTATATATCCATAAGTATAATTAAATAATAAATATCATATATTAACATTAAACCTATATTTATAACTATCCGTGAAAGATTACGAAGGAAAATGATTTATATTGCTATCTAGAGATGGTTATCCATACGAAAGAAAAAGTGATACATTCAGTTCACATTTGGTTGAAAAGTGGGATAATAAATGTGGTTTCGTAATCATAATGTAATATAATTATATTAATGTTTTTTAATTTATTATTTTAGAATACATACTATTTATTTAGTTTTAGTAAATGATGAAGTTAAAATGAAATTTATTGGTTAAGGTGTTTTCCATTTCCATAAAGAACGCCTTTGGATCTCTTATTAAGGACCCTTGTATAAGTATTTTGGTAAGACCAATACCTCTATAATGTTTACATATAAATTTTGATGAAAATTTTATTGGAATTTATTGAGATATAAGGTACATAATTGGGTAGTTAATAGAAAGGTGGAGTGTCGTTTTAGAAGGGATGGAGATGAAAATGTTGTCATTTTTAAAAAAAATAAAATATAATAATTAATACTCACGAATAATTTATTAAAATGGAAATTTATTTGAATTTTAATCGGATAGGTCAAAAATTACGTCAATTAATGAAATTTAGATATACCTTTTTGTCATTTTAAATCTTATCTTTTTTGTTGAACTGCATCATTAATAATTTTTGACCTTAAACGTGGAAACAACTATTATAATCTAAAAGGGTAATGAATGTTTCCATAAATAGAATAGTTACTCATTAAAGTAATATTGTTGATATTTTAAAATATATTCCATTAATTTGTTTGATATTAATATTATTATTAATTTTAAATCATAAACAATATAATATTTTTTTAAAAATATCATTTATATCAATTTTTGGACTATTGATATTATATGTCTTTTTATAGAACCAAGAGAAAGAATGAATTATAGTTTATTATTTTCACACATACATGATATGTAATTTGTATCAATATTTTTTTGGTAAGATAGTAAACCACTAAAATTTTTTAAAATAACTTATTTTATTTCAATATAAATTGTATAAATATTGTGTTATCATTTCTTATGAATATAAGGATATTATTCAATCAAAAATAACTCTAAATAAATTAAAATTTTAAATTATAAATATCTATCTATAAATTTAATTTTTATAAGTGAAATTTTCTTATTTTATACATATGTAAAAAATTTATTAATATTCAATCTAGCAGAGTGGTACTTTTTATGTATTCTTTCCTTAAATTAATATGAAGGTAATATTCTATGAAATATGGCACTATGTGGCCATATATTCTAGTAATAGAATGAGATAGCCAAAATACACTCATCCAATAGGATAAAGTAATGTGATAGTAACATTTTACTTCATTATCTGAATGTTTTAACCCTATTTACCAGTTCCTTATCTGAATATTCTAACCTTATTTACATATTTACCCATACATAGGAGAAAATAATTAATATAGTTGTTGTTCATAATGATAACAACTAGAAGTCACATATTATCAAAATTGGATCATACTGATTAGAAACAATGAATCCCTTTTTTATTATTCCATTTATATAAGGTTACAAAATTTATATTAAAATAAGCATGGAAAATATGAGACAACCAATTTTAGGAAAATACATTTCTAACCACAAAAATATATACATTATTATCTCATACATAGAAAAAAATAATATTAATATTTAAAATATTTATTGAATACATTAAACATAAAAATTAATAAATTCAATCTTTAATAGTGATAAATTTAAATTATTAATATAAAAACACATTTCATGAATAAAAAGAGTTTTTATGAAAAGAATCACTTTTACTTATACGTGATTTTTATGTTCATTTATAATCTATTAACAATCGGTGAATTTATTTTTTTTAGGTGTAAAAAATAATTTTATAGTAATTAAATATTACCTATCCATATCATACATGTAATATGATTTGTGATAACAATATAATATATGATAGTTTAATTAGACTCTAGGTTATGTGTATCATAATTAATCGATGAAATTAAATTTATTAGAAAATAAATACATAATAAATTCTACGTGTTATAAAAAAATGAAACTAACCATAGGTATATCCCTTGAAGAAGATGACTAGAAGAAAATTCTAAGAGTATCACCCAATCATGAGGAACTATTCATTCATTTCATACAAAATAAACTAAAATAGAAAACTCAAATACCATATATATATAAATGATACATGAATCAATATAAGACAAAAATTCAATACATAATATAATATAAAAATTATCAAATTCACTATAGTTAAAAATGATTACAACTAATTCTATATGTACAATACTCAAAGTTACGAACAAGTGCCAAAAGGCACAACACCATGATTCATAATGTATGTAACTTCAAGATCCCATCTCTATCACCCAAGTCCATAACATCCATATTCCCTACTAGAAAAGTGTGAGATCTCACATTATAAAAAATTTAAAAAATGAATACATATTCCACATGATTCATAAACTATGGGGGGGGATTATAAAAACACAGTATACAATACCCAATATAATTTCCACACACTCCACATAAACAAGAACTATTTACCTCAAATTTAATATAAAATAAGTTTGATGAAAAATACAATTTATATTCCATGAAATCCATATATGTAAAATAAATTCCAATTTAAATTTTAAATACACCATTCCATGAAATAATCCAATCCACGAACTAAACACCAACTCTATAAAATCTTACAAAATTTTGTGCATTCTCGGATAAATTGAAAATCTCAATGATCATACCAATTCATTAGTGGAAACACATTGAACCATACCATAGGGATTGTAGGTTGGTCAAATTAATGTTTCCCCTTTTTTATAGTTGATATTGAAGACCATATAAATATTTCCCTTCAAAATCCATAAGGAACACACACTAAATCTAACACATTCCCCCAATGTTGGTACAAACAACTATGATTCTATCTCCAAGGTCTTCTGCAATGACTTCTGAATATAAAATCAAATCACCTCAATGACAATTTTATTACATTCCAAAAAAATTCCATTTCCAAAAAAAAATTACGCAATTATTTCATCAAATAGTGTGTGAAAAAACATAACCACACAATCTTAATCATCCCATTTATAAAAAGGGTTTTTCAAAAGTATAGTTTTACAAAATCATTATTCAAAATTTTTATCATATAAAAACACAAACATAAATATGAGAACACACAATATTCTATTCTATTGACACAAGATAATTGATTTTGAATCTGCATACCTGAACCACTATTTTATAGTAGAAACCATGATAATAATATTCAAAATGATGAAATTTTTAAAAAAACATCTCACGTAACCAATTGTTTGAACCATGTCAAAGAGAGAATGAATTTTAAGAACTCAGTTCTTCCTTTGGGGTATGTATATCTCATATTCAGTTTTTATTTAAGAAAATGGGGGAAATATGGACAAGGGGGTAGTTTTAGGCATGTTACATGAAGTGACTGGGAACTACACATCATGTAAATATAGGTACATTCTGTTTATATAAGGCTACATGTCATGAAATCTTAGTACACATCCATGTAATGGTCATGCTAGAAAAATGTATATGAACAACGTGTAATCTACATGATGTGTGTTGTATTTTTATTGATTAATAGGTCGGGAAGTGTTTCATCTTTCTAGATGGACCGAAACGACTCATCTTCGACATATGGAAAGCTCAAAAAATCTGAATGAGGTTTTGGCTCCTGATTCGACGCATGATCTCTCATTCGAACACTGTAAGATCCGTTGGATTCCTAGAGGTGAGATCTCAATTCCAACTAATATTTTCTTCTATATTTCATCTCTTAATGAAATTATTTAAGTTAGAATCATTATACCCATTTTTTAGATCTACTCTATTCTAGGGAGAATCAATGCTCGAAGTTGGATGAGGAGAGTCATACTACATCGAGGTAGGTGCTTTTGTTCCTTTCATGAATTGTATTAATTTTTATATATGTTGGAGTGTAGTGCACCCAATTTCAGGGTGTCACCTGATTGAATAATGATATTTGTTATTGACTATTGATTATTTGTAAATAGTTTAGATGATTTGAGTGGATTATAGGGTTCTGAACCTTCATTTAGGGCCACCCCATGGGTGAGTTTCCTATGGATGGACACATGGCAATGAATTCATATATGGACTGAAAAAAATAACTTCCATGGGTTGTTAAAACAAAATTTGTGATTATATGAATTTCCCAAGTGGGATCCAAGTTGTATTATGAATTTTTAATTGTTTAAAACAAATAATTGTATTTTTATGTGTTTTTTCCATGTAATATATCCTTGTTTAGACTTTTAGTAGTTAAATTTACATTTGTGAGTTTTTATGTAAACTATTACAACATGAGGTGTTTTTGTTATGGCCATTTGATAGTTTAATTCACATGCGTTTCTTCTAAGTTGGAATGTGAAATTGAAATTAAATGATAAAAAATGTAATTGGTTGTGGGTATGCCCCGGTCTTGCTAAAAAGACAAGGTCGAGCTCATATGACTAATTTCAACTTATACACATTAGGTAAACCATTGTATCAGATAAATGATAATGGACTAGAAAAAGCGGTCAATTATGTTAGGTCAATGACTGAACCACTGATAGGGTGGTTGAACTCATTGAGTCTTATTTTAATAATCTGAGTGTACCTAGGATCCATTTAGGGATACCCAATTCAGGCACTATTCTAAAATGATTTAAATGATTATTATATCACGATTTGGTGGTTACTATAATTTGGGGGGTCATCAGGCCGAGCACGGGCCTCATGAATTTTATCTAATCCAATAGAATTGAATAATGAAAAAGAACGACTAATGATGTGTCTAACAAGCCAAAGAACAAGCTTTTATTCAGCCTTTATCTATATTTGATTCCATTGTATTCTAAGGCATATTTTGTTCTTAAAATTGATTACAAAAAATTTACTACTTTCACTATCGTAAACTGCCAATTATTTATATCCACTAGTAGATTCACAGAGACCACTGGGGGTTGCCTACTGGGATTTAGTATTACACCTTTTTTGGGTCATTCTTTTGGGCCTCAATAGATTAAATGATCGTAGGTATAGATAAGGGAATGTAGCATGCTAGAAGTACCTTTGGAGCTTCTTATGAGCCAGAAAGAATGGGACCGATCCATGGATCACTATGCTTCTAAGACTATTTTTGATTCTTTTGTGATTCTAAGATATATATATTTCATTACTATAGTTCACATTGTTTTGGTTTTTCCCTGAACATGTGACATGCTTCATCATCTTATGAATGTAATGATTCTTGGTTATTTGTCTTATTAGTATTTTGTTAATATTTCAGTAGAATGATGTTTTCTGCTTCCTCTATTGTATGTTATTATTCCACTATGTTACACTCTGCCAATGAAGTAATATCTTCCCCACTATCAAACCCTTGGCCCTTGTTTGAAGTCAGCAAACTCTGGAATTTTGGGAAATACGCTTCAGGCCATGTAGCCAACTAGGTACGGGAAACAAGGTGAGTGCAACCTGATTTTGGGATGTTACAAAGTGGCATCAGAGGATTTATTATCTAGTTTTCATCATTGTTTAGGAATGATAGAAATATAATCAAAATTCCAGGGATCTGGATCTATTATCCTTGGAGTAGATATGTAACACCCCGACCCCAGTTACCCAGAGTCGGTGTCTTATTACATAATATTGGCATGATCACAAAAGATCAAGTCTCTAAAGAATTATTAGTTTAGTAGACTTGGATGCAGTAGATATATTCATAAGTTTTACATTACATCATAAAGTGAAAAAAAACTACAACAATATCTTGTCATCCTATCCCCTCATATTATAACTTCAGGTCATTCATAATATACGTCTTCAAATCCTCGGAAAAATAAAACATTGAAATGGGTGAGCTCAGATGTTCCGTAAGGATAACAATATAGCGGAAACATTCATAAATAAACATAATCACTTAAGGAAATGTTTAACTAAATCAAAATCTTTTTAAACTTGAACTCCAGCATAATATGGAAAAGATAAAATGAAATAATTCCATTTAATTATTCAAATGGATATTCTACTAGTCGAATAATCACATGTGATATCAAATAACCACTTTCATAATGATGGAATACATAATCAAAGACTATCATAACCACATTGTCAAGGCCTTGTGCCAAGACTACAAATATGATTTTATCAAGTCCTTGTGCTAAGAAACTAGTTTTTCTCATGAGACCTATTGATGCATCGTGGAGCTATAGCTGGCTCCACCTATCACTTTTTAAGTCCAATTCATTCCACATATGAACAGGTTTAAACATAACCTAAACATTCGTATTAAAACTAGAATAAAAATGTCAATACATTTTCCATAAACCATGAATGGTATAAAAAAACACATCCAAATTCAAACATATCACAACACCTTCAATAAAATATGGAAGTTTTTTATCATAATAAAACAACATCAAATAAGCTTAAAATCCTTTAAATGATGTTGACATAGATGCAATCAAAATTTTTTGAGTGAAATATCTCTTTTTTAAATATTTTAAAAGCCACATAATTAATACATTTAATTTGAAAATATTTTTATAAGAATTTAGGGGAAGTTTCAATGATTTCATAATGGCGGAAAATAGTTGTAACTGCTATATATATTAAAAAAAGACATTCTTACATTATTTTTGTCAAAAAAAGTTAAAAAGGAACTTGTTTGGAAAACGACAGAAATATTACTTTATAAAAATCTTATAAAAGTCAAAAATGGTTATAAATTACTTTAACCCATAGTCTATAAAATATTAAGAATTTATTGAAATACATTTTTTAGAAACAGGGATGTAGATGATAAAGAAGTCCCAATAGATAATTACGTATAAACAACCTCGGATAATATAGAGATTGTGAAATAAACCCTTACATTGTACTTTTACTTAGTAGAGGGTGGGTTAACCTCCTGTATAATAGTTAAATCATTGTTATTAAATTATACAAGAATCATATACATATATATTTTATCATATATGATCATTTAATATTTCTTTGTTAATACTATTTTAGTATTATCGTCGATTTGGGTGTTCACTTAGACGTTTTCTTTTATATGTTTTGTTACATAAGTCGTTCTTGTTATCCAAAGGTTGCATCTTATTCATATCCATAATTATATTAAGTCCTTAAACATTATTTTTAATCATCCAATTAAAATTAGTCTCGAATGGATACACGATGACGTGGAGACGGTAAGCCACACGTACGCACGTATGGTGACATGTCATTCAAGGGATTGAATGAATACTGAATATGGTTGGAAAATATTTATAATAACATCATAGTATATAGAATACACTAGAGTTATTATTTTATAATTTAAATAACAACGTATAAAAAATTGTAAGAAGAAAGGAACTTGAAAGAGGGTGGTGAAAACATTACCTGTTCTTTGGGTTATTCGATTTGATTTGATCAAAAGGGATCCTTAGGATGGCCTTATGATAAAACTGAGGCCTCTAGGTTGAATTTATAGAAGTTTATAGGATATTTGTGCAGGGTTTGGCCGGTCCAAAAGGCTTTGAAGGTATGAATTTGAGATAAGGGGTAGTGCCCTTTTATAAGAGGGGTGATGGGCACCTTTGGAAAAACTTAAATTATTATTTTATTATAAATTCATATTTGGTTTATAATGGGTCCAATGTGACTAATTTTGAGTCTACAGTGGGTATGGGTCTAAAAAAAAATCAAAAAATAAGGTTTTAGACAGGTTTAGGTCACTTTATTAACCTTATCCTTTTGTTTTAACTCTTAGTGAATTTGTTTGACATTTACCATGTCTCTTTGTATTTTTATATTATATGGTTAATAATCATACTGTAAACATCCAAGAGAACCCCATGTGGTTCATTAATGATACCCCTATTATTATATAAGTCTCTTGGCTGACCCTTATATTTTTAGTAATAAAATATCAATTTATAATATAATATTTGTTTTAAAAGCTCCTTTATGTCAATTTTGACTCTATTTAATAGTTGATTTTTATTAAAGTATTAAACACATTATTAATTCAAACTAAATTCATTTAAGTAATCCTAACATGTCCTATTATCCAATAAAATTCTTTTATGTCATAAAAACTTTAAAATTATATTTATGTTAACATCCGTAATACCAAATATTTGATTCATTCATTAATACGGAAAATACTACATCATTATTGTTTCATAAATAAATTTAATTATTCAATGTCTAAAAATTATAAATAAAATACCATTATATAGGAAATCCTTTTATATTTCTAAAAAATATTTATAATCAATTTTTTCTCATCTATAACACTATATTAAAAAAATTAGTTATTAAACATTGATTTTAACTCTTTTAACACTTCTTTGAATTAAATAATAATAAATGTCATAATCTAATCCAAGTGGACCACAGCGGTTCATATTTTATTCCTAAAATTGTTTTTGGTTTAATTATACTTATAAAATAGAACTAGGACATGTGTTAGGGTAATAATAATATCATTTTAACCCTTAATTACCATATTTAAATTTAAACGTGGTAAATAAAAGAAAAATGATACTATTCACCAAAAATTATTTTTATCTTATTGAACCACATTTTACTCCTTTATATTTACCATGTCTCTTAGATTTTCTTATTTCCACTCATTGAAGCGGTAAATTTATGTTTTATATGAATTTTCTAATTCTCCTAGGACATGGGTAAAAGACGGTGAAAAGTTCAATAAAATTATTATATATCTAAAATTATTATAAACTAGCTCAAATGAATTACATTGAACTTATATAGGTATTATGTATCTATTTTGACATAAAATAAATCTAAATTAAATAAATAATTATTTAAATAAAAATTCGGTTATAAACTATAACTTAGTGTTTTTCACTATTCTACAAAAATTGAACGTTTTCAGAAAAATGCCAAAATTTCACCCAAGGATAATTTGGATATTCAAAATACAAAAATGATGTATATTTTACCTAATTCAAATCATATATGTTGCATTTATTAATTTAAAATTAATTCCCATTGTCAAAACCAAGAGGTATATTTTTATGAAATAAAAACTATCAAAAGATTGACAGTGGTTTTTGTCCAAATTTAATGTAAAATTACTTACAATGAACATCATTAGATTAAATGGTAAAAATATAATCTATTTATACTTCAAAACCATTAAAATTTATAATTTAACACTAATTTTTTTTGATTAAAACATTTGTTTTCAATTAAAATATAGTATTATTCATTATTCATCCAAATTTAAAATTTATCAGAAAAGCAGAAAAAATTTATTGAAACTAAATTCGTATGTCACTGTTTTAAATAAGAGTTTCTTTTGCAAAATATAATATATAAAAGTTTCAAATAGTGGATTTAAAAAGGTTTCATCTTTAAAAGGCGGTAAAAGTGCATTTTTTGAAATAAAGATTTCTTTTACCTAAAAAATGAATTTGTTCTTACATTATATCTAAGATACTCATAATATGGATTCTAAAATTATAAGGATTATATATAGTTTAATATTCAGTAAATACTATTCATAACTACTTTTGAACGACTAGTTTGGTAATCATGTGGTGCGCTCAAACCTGCTGTTTCTTGTATTGCAGGTTATTGAATTACTTTGAAGAAATAACATACTATGAAATATTGTGGTGTTACATTCTTCCATACTTCAATAAATTGTTTCCTCACAATTTGAATTTGTTATTTAAAAATAAAAGGTTGAAAATAGAAAATACCTTTGTCGTAAAACCCACATTGGTAATTGGGATAATAAAATTTAGTATTAATAAGAGGAAAAAGGAAATGTAAAAGCCACCACCAAATTACGATCTTGATTAGGAGAACATTTGTGGGAATTAGAGACACATAATTGGAAAAGAAATGTAAATATATATAGGGAGTGGTCGAGGTCATCAGTCACAAATAATTTAAAAATCAAGGGCCTCATAGACATCAATCTATGATGATTTAATACATCATTGGTTCCACAAAACATAAGGAATTAGGATAACACATTTTTAGTTTTAAGATCCCTTACATAAATTTTAAGAATTTATTTCTTCAAAGAATAAGGGATGAAAGAAAATATATATACTTGACAAGTAGAGTTCAATTGTTTAACTAATTTCTATCACAAACTCATCTTTCACTATAAAAGATAATAGAACATAAAAAAATATTTTATTTATCCTATTCATTTTGGGTTCCCAAAAAAATGAATTTATAATTCATCCACCAGTCCCTTTAAAAAAACTACATTATTCAATCCCGGACATCATGCGGGTCGGTGATATGTGATACACCCTAGTCTTCCTTCGGTTGTAGGTTCAAGTCTCGTGGCTTTACCGGACGCGACGGGTTGCCACCCGACCTATGAGTTGTCCTTTTTATGGGAATCCAAAAATAATCTCAAACTATAATTATCCAAAATACTTCTGTCCAAATTCACAGTAAAAAATTTTTAATGTAGGTAAACACAATGAAGATCCTTTTTTCCACGTAAGAATAGGTGAACACCTTCAACATGTATTCTTTTAAAACCCTAAAACATCCTGAATTACTATAAAACCTTATTGATTACATTTATGCTCCCTTATTCCTTATAGAATACTGGATATACCCCTTCTTTCAAAAAATGTTGTAAACTCCAACAATGATTGAATATACAAATCATTAATCAGTTTCAAAGTAGTGAAGAATATCCAATATAATTTATCCAAATCGAACATTTATTATTCCAAAATCACCACATCAGTATCAGAACCATATTATGGTATATCTTTCTCTCAACCATATATTTTCCAAATATTTATCCTGATATTGAGTCACAATTCTTGGTTCCACACAATGTCAAGTCCTTAATGAAATAGTACTGTAGTACAATCCTCAGATTCTCCATATTTATTATAACTAGTACAATAATGATACAACACTCAAATGACATAATTCTTTAATAACAACATAAGAACTCTAATCCTTCATCCTCATCTATGCTAGTATCATAACTTCATTATTTTCTAAAAGCATCATTTGGGGCATACTCTGATGATTTGAACATTGGTTTGTGTAGTGTCCCAAATCCTTGAAGATAAAGAATTATACATTTGAATCCTTTTTCTTACCCTTGTAGTCACATACATGGTGTCCTTTTTCTCCACACTTATAACAATCTCACATTGTCTTCTAGAAAGTTCCTGGGTGTCTCTTCCCACAGTTATCACATATGGGAAATTTTTTTTACCTCTTCCCTTTATCCATCTTACTCTCTTACATCCTTTTTTTCTCTTGATTCCCTTCAAAGCCATATGACTCAGATAATTCTTTACTTTTCTTATTAAAATGTGATACTATTTCTTCATACGTTAAGAATACATGGGAGTCCATTTCCTTTCTAAATGTTGGCTTAATACCGTGATATATTTGATCCTTCTTACTGTTTGGATCATATGTATTACTGGAGTTCACATTCTTTCTACTGGACTCCATTTCTATACAATGGAATATAATAGATTAGTTTATGTATCACAATACATAAATCCAAACTTGTAAAACACTTATCTTAAATTGAATAGTTTATGGATATAATATATAATCATAAAAGTGTTTTATTTGAAGATGTATATACTCATAAACCCTTCATAATAGTTTGTAAAGAAATTGAGAATTATCCTAAGCATATCCCCCGGGAGTGTCGTAACCAAGAGTGCATCAAGACCTTTTGGCGTGGACCAGTTCTCGTTCGAGTATAGCTTATACCGGTGTTTTCGCGTTTCACCCCTTGGTACATCTGTGCCAGAGCCGCCTCTACCTGCTCACATCCACACATAGATGTATTGCTCAGAAAACTCACAAAATACCTACATTACCAAAATTCTATGATGTTCTTCTATAATTATCCTCAATGTCTTTCTTAGGGATATGTTATATAATCAGAGTTTATATAAATCTAGCTTTCAAGGTTTGTACTAAACATCTCTCTGATACCAACTTTAACACCCTGACTCCAGTTACCCAGAGTTGGTGCATTATTACATAATATTGGCATGATCACAAACAATCAAGTCTCGAAATACCTACTAGTTTAGTAGCGTTGGAAGCACTAGATATATTCACATTTTTTACATTACATCATAAAGTGAAAAGAAACTACAACAAAATCTTTTATTTATATCCCCTCATGTTATCACTGCAGGTCATTCATAAAATACTTCTTCACATCATGGGAAAAATAAAACATTGAAAGGGGTGAGCTCAGATGCTCAGTACGAATAACAATATAGCAGAAACATTCATAAACAAACATAAAAACTTAATGCAATGTATAACTAAAACAAAAGCCTTTTAAACATGAACGTTAGCATAATATGGAAAAGATAAAATGAAATAATTCCATTTACATATCCACATGGATATTATACTAGTGGAATAATCACATGCAAGATCAATAACCACTTTCATAATGATGGAATGCATAATGCCAGACTATCATACCCACATAGTCAAGGCCTTGTGGAAAGACTAAAAATATGATTTTGTCAAGGCCTTGTGCCAAGACAATAGTTTGTCTCATGAGACCTACCGATGCATCGAGGAGCTATAGCGGGCTCCACCCGTCACTTATTATGTCCAATAAATTCCTCATATGAACAGGTTTAAACATAGCATAATCGTTTGTATTAAAACTAGAATTCTAAATGTTGATAATTTCACCATAAATGATGAATGGTATAAAAATATCAAATCCATAGTCAAACATATCACAAAACCTTCAATACAATATAGATGTTTTGTATCAAAATTAATCAACAACAAATAAGATTAAAATCCATCAAAGGATGTTGATATAGATGAAATCAAAACTATTTTAGAGTAATATCTCTTTTTTTGAAATAATTTAAAAGCCACATAATTAAAAAATTTACATTGAATGTATTCTTATATGCTTGTAAGGGAATCTTCTACAATTTCATAATAGCGGAAAATAGTTGCACCCATCATATACGTTAAAAAACATTATTACCTTAATTATGTCGAAAAGGTTAAAAAGAACCTTGTTTGGAAAATGACGGAAAGATTCTTTATAAGCATCTTATAATAGACAAACAAGGGTATAAATGACTTTAACCCATAGTCTATAAAATAGTAAGAATTTTTTGAAATATATTTATATGAAATAGGGATGTGGATGATAAAGAGGTCCCAGTATATGATTACATATAAATAACCTCAGATAATGTAGAGATTGTGAAATAAACACTTACTTTTTTACTTTTCCTTGGTCGAGGGGGGGTTAACCTCATGTTTAACAGTTAAATAATTTTTATTAAATTATACATGAATCATATACCTAAATATGATATCATATATGATCTTGTAATATTTCTTTGTTAATAATATTTTAGTATTATCATCGTTTCGGGTGTTCACTTACTCGTTTTCTATTATATGTTTTGTTACATAAGCCGTGTTTGTTATCCATATGTTGTATCTTATTTATATACAGAATGATATCATGTCTTTAAACATAATTTTTAATCATAAAATGAAAATTAGTCTTGAATGGATACGATGTGGAATGAATCTAATCACGTTCGTGGAGACGGTAGTCAGTTCGTACGCACGAGCGACAATATCATTATTTTGATTTTAAAATAATATATAATTGGATGGTGTAATATATATAAAGAATCATTATCATGTTATATTTATTATTTACATGAATTACACATCATTATTATACCCATCAAAATAATAATTTATTGAATAACAGTTACACCACGATGTAGAGACGGTAAACCGTACGACCGCACGTATGATGACATGTCATTCAAGGGATGGAATAATGAATATGGTAGTACCATATTTATAATAACACCACAGTATATATAATATTCTGGAGTTATTATTTTATAATGGAAATAACAAAGAAAGAAGAAGTGGAAGAAGAAAGGAACTTGAAAGAGGGTGGTGAAAACATTACCTCTTCTTCGCATTCTTCATTTTGATTGGATAAAAAGGGCTCCTTAGGTTGTCTTTATGATAAAACTAATACATTTAGGTTGAAGTGAGGGAGGTTAATAGGATATTCGGGAAGAGGTAGGCCGAGCCAAAAGGCTTTGAAGGTATGAATTTGAGAGAAGGGGGAGTGCCCTTTTATAAGAGGGGTGAGGGGCACCATATGAAAAACATAAAATATTATTTTATAATAAATACATTTTCGGTATAAAATGGCTCCAAAGTGACTTATTTCTTGGATAAGGTGGGTATGGGTCGAAAAAAACTAAACCAATAGGTTCTATAATGGTTTTTTTTCACTTTATTAAACTTATCTTTTTGTTTTAACTCTTATTTAATTTGATTGTCATTTACAAAGTCTCTTTGTATTTTTATATTATATGGTTAATAAACATACAATAAAATTCCAAGAGAACTCCGAGTGGTTCATTAATTATACACCTACAATTATATAAGTCTCTTGACCAAACCTTAGATTTTTTGGAATAGAATATCAATTTATAATATAATATTGTTTTTTAAAAACTCCATTATGTCAATTTTGACACTATTTAAAAATTGTTTTATGTTAAAGTGATAAAAACATTATTAATTAAAATATAAAATAAGTAATTATAACCTATCCTATTAACCAATAAAATTCGTTGATGTCATCAAAAATTTAAAATCATATTTATTTTAACATTTATAATACCAATTATCTGATTCTATCATTAATATGGAAAATACAACATCATTATTGTGTCATAAATAAATTTAATTATTCAATGTCTAAAAATGTTAAATAAAATACCATTATGTATTAAATCTTTTTATCTTTCTAGAAAATATTTATAATCGAGTTTATCTTTTTTATAACCCTATATTAATTTTTTTCGATATTAAACATTGATTTTTACTCTTATTTGAATTAAATAATAATAAATGTCCTAATCTAATCCACGTGGACAAAAGTGGTTTATATTTTATTCCTAAGGTTGTATTTCGTCGAATTATATATCCAATAGAATTAGGACATGTGTTAGGGTAATAATAATATCAATTTTACCCTTAATTACCCAATTTACATTTTACTATGGTAAATAAAAAAGTAAAAAGTTACTGTTCACAGAAAAATATTTTTATCTATGGACTGACATTTGACTCTTTGATATTAACCTTGTCTCTTGTATTTTTAAAATTACACTCATATATGTGGTAAAATTAAGTTTTATGTGAATTTGAAAATTCTCTTGAGGAGAAGGGTAAAAGACGGTGAAAAGTTCAATAAAATTTATATATATATATATATAATTATTATAAACTGAATTCAATGAATTACATTGAGCTTATGTTGGTATTATGTATTTATTTTGACCTAAAATAAATTTAAATCAAATACATAATTATTTAAATAAAAATTTGGTTTTAAACTATAACTCAGTGTTTTTCACTATTTATCAAAAATTGTTTTTTTCATGAAAATGCCAAAATTTCACCCTAGACTAATTTCAATATTCTGAATCCAAAAATGATTTCTAATTTACCAAATTCAAAACATAAAAGTTTAATTTATCAATTTAATATTAATTCTTGTTGTAAAAAACAAAAGGTGTATTTTTAAGAAATAGTAACTATCAAAAGATTTACACTTGTTTATGTCCAATTTAAATGTAAAATTACTTAAAAGGACCGTCATTGGATTAAATTGTAAAATTATAATCTATTTATACTTCCAATCCTTTAAAATGTATAATTTAAAATTATAAATTATTTTTATTAAAAAATTATTTTTAGTTAAAATGTAGTATTTTTTCACTATTCAACCAAAAATGAAAGTTATCAGAAAAACACCAAAAAATTTATTGAAACTAAATTCTTATGTCCCAATTCTAAAGAAGATGTTTATATTTTCATATAGAATATATAATTGTTTCAAATATTGGATTCAAAAAAGTTGCATCAATAAAAGGCGGTAAAAGTGCATTTTTTGAAATAAAAATTTATTTTTATCTAAAACAAAGAATTTTTTCGTACATTATGTCTAAGAAACTCATAATATGGATTATAAAATTATAAGGATTATATATAGTTTAATATTCAGTTAATAATATTCATAACCGCTTTTGAACGGCTATTTTGGTAATCTTGTGGTGCACTCAAACCTTGTGTTGCGTGTAGTGCATGTTATTGAATTACTTTGAAAAAATAACGTACTATGAAATCTTGGGGTGTTACAAGATATCCCTCATATATGGTAAATCCAAATTACCTTGAATTTAGTTGTAATTTTTGGATTTTGAGCTATTAAAGATGATTTGATATCACCGTTCGGTGACACACTTGGTTGTTTTTGTTTTTATTGATATCATTTTGGATATATATTGTTGAAACCCGATGAGATGAGGGTATTACATCTCTTGCATCATATTGGAACATGTTAGAAATAACATGCCATGTATTCTTACCATGCCATTTAGGGAGCAATACTGATTTCATGCTATTGTGATATATGTCATTCAAGATATGATTCTATTATGATAGATACCATGATAGATATTCCTACTGTTGTGATAGTTTTATCGGTATATTTTATCGTTGAATTTGATGGATGTAATACTTTGGTACCTCATGATTATGGGCTCTCTTGGATCAGAATTTGGTGGATCTTATTTCAGACATGGGATATAGAAAATTCCGTTATGTTCTATATATGGATTCCATGCATTGATTACATGGAAGTATTGGCCCCCACGAATCAGAATTTGGCATACCATTCCTTTATTTCTAAAAAAGGGGTTCTATGGATGTTTTGTGGATTAATGTCAGGAACCCCAGACAATACGGCGTGTGTTCCTAGGAACACATGCCATGTGTTCTTCTATTCTGGATGAAAATATATTTTTATGTACACACCGTGTACTCATAGAACATGCCACGAGCTTTTAGACCACGTGTCAGGCCATGTGAGAGATAACACAGGTTGTTGAGTTTTGATCAGAACATGTCGTGAAACTTAAACACATCCCAATATATTTTTCATAGGCTGATCCATGTGGATCATGCCGTGTAAATGTAAATGTCTAGGAGGGAAGACCTGAGTATTGTCCATGTGTAAGGCTAACACACCATTTATCTAGGACCTTTACACAATAATAAATAAAGAGATAAAGACCCATGTGAGAGTTTACGGGGACACACTGTGTATAGTCCCTACACATTGTGTACCTGGGGTGTTTACAATCCTCAGCCAGATGAAGTACATGACCTTGATTGGGATTTAATGTACACACTGTGTATAGTTCCTAGACACCATGTACTCATCTCCTATTAAATTTTTAGGATTTCCTTATATTATTTAGTTCTTATTCCCTCAAATGGTATACCTTGGGGAATATTCTCAACTGGGGTGAATGTGTTGGAATTTATAGAGCAAGGCCACCATGATGAGCTTTAATATTACGCCAAGAGGGTGGTGACGATCATACCCTGGTGGTGGTAGGACATGCCCAACCTGTGGACCCTCGAGATGTGCCAGTTGTGGGAAAGGCTGTAATACTAAATGCAGTTGATAATTCGATTTTCGTTGAAGGATTAATGATTTTCATGTAAACTGTTTGGGGAGGAATAGAGCCGGCCACATCTTTGGAAGAACTGGCCCGAGTGTTCCAGAAACAACCTTTACCCATGTTTTTTGGGGAAGGCGGGACATCAACAACAAAATCATGAATAGAGGCATTGTTATTTATATTATAGAATACGAAGACACACCATAATAGGAGGGTCATGCTTGCAACTTAAATGAATTATGATTTCTCCAAGTGGTGGTGGAATGTTACCAAATAGATATAATATCAGCAAGACATGGAATGGAAAGATTTCCGAATGTATTCTATGAATACTTTCTCCCGATACACTGAGGGAAGAAAAAGACCACATGTTTTTGCATATGGAGTAGGGTGATCAATTAGTTAAGGATTACTCCCTCCAATTTACGGAACTCCACTACTTCTCAAATTTTATTATGGTTGAATATCTATCAAAGGATAAGCATTTTGAGGATGCTCAGAGGTAACACATCCACTCGTAGCTGAATATCTTCCAGCTAACTATTGTATCACAATAGTGTAACACGTGATTATTAATTAGAAGAATCTGAGGGAATCTGGAGGCATGATCTAGCATGATTTTCCACTGTGATCATGATCTGTTTCGATCGGTAATAGGAAGCATTTTCTGGAGATTACACGTGGTGAATATACTACTCAGAACATATCTTCTGGTATTTAGGTGAGGTGCTTCAAAAGCTGATGTATTGGGAATACTATACCTCAGTTCTCAATGGACCCACTCGAGTGCTGATATTGTAGTAAGATGGGCCACATACAATATTTCATGCAGGATGTTTCCCCCCAACATCTAGTGAGAGAGTGTTTGCACCAACTCCATGTCTAGAAGTAGGTTCTGAATCTTCTCACAACTCAGGGAAGTATAATGTTTCAGGGAATTTGTGATGAGGTAATGTTCATGGATATGGTAGCCAAATCCCATGATCTCAGCAACATCAGGGTGGGTGAGCTTAGGGTAACAAGGAAATGTCTATAGTCGTTGTATAGGCCAGACTTATGCAGTGCAATAGAAGATGCATAAGGAAGGTCCCAAGCCTTCTACTATTAGAGGTACGGTAACGACCCAATGTTTCATTAATGAAAAACCCCTCTTGATCCAGTTAAATGTCTCTTTATAAAAAATGTTTTTATAATATGTTAACTTCTTTGGTTTTATGTTAAGAGTTGTGACCGTTACTTTTATAGCTGTTGAACATTGATCACATGATTAGTATAAATATAAGGCTTTAACGAACCTAATTTTACTCAGACAAAGGATGTGATGGCCTCATCCAGTAGAATTTCCCCATACGAAGCCCATTTGTCGAAGCTCGGAAAAGAGGTGGCATCTTTGGGCTTCGCCCTAGTGCAAGCCCAAGCTGAGCTTCATTATTTCAAGCTCAAACGTGACTGTCTATGGGAAAAGTGGAAGTTGATAGAGATTACCACTTGAGCAATGTTATCCGAGCCGCCCCAAGAGTCTGTCACCATCGCACACCATACCCTTAGGTCTTATGCAGCTGTTTTAAGGGGTTATGTAACAAATAAGTAGTACTATGTTCATGTACATTGTTTTTTTGTATATAATAATGAATATAATTTCTAGTCATTTTTGCTACATTGTAAATAGTTTTTAACGTAAAAATGGTGGTTTTAGTTATTATTCAATTAAGAATTTAATGTTATAAAATTAAGGGAATTTTGAATTAAATAATATTTTAATAAAATATTATTATTAATATTAAATTTTTTTTTATTAAATATAAAGAATCTTATAATTTTATGAATGCAATTATATTTTTTTATTAAGGATTGAAAGCCATTTCTGTCAAAACCTGTGAATTTTTGATAAATATTGGATGTTATTTTAAAAGTGAAAATTAACATATTTAGAAAAAAAACTAGATAAAACAAATGACATTTCTGGAATCAGGTCGTCCACATTATCCAACAGTGAATTTCTCATAATTTTCTGAGACAATCAATTTTTTGGGTAAAAATTAAATACCGTTTAAATATAAAATGTGTTTTATGACATCATAATGACCCAATGATGATGTAATAAAATACCATAATCCTTATGTTCAGATAGTATATGTTTTATCATTAAAATAATTTGATATTGGGTTTGTTTGACTTACTTTTCAAAGCATTAATGAACCCCTCAAGACATATTCAACACTTTGCCTTTTTAAATTAATTTCCATGGGAGTGTGACTCACCTCCACATAAGCAACCCTAATATTTTAATAAGTTCGGACATTGGACTTGTAAAATATTTTTTTCCTCTTTCCTTTTCAATAAACCATGGGCAAAAACCACGGGATGGTTTGTGGTTTGGATTACTTTAATATAAGGGGTCCCAAACCTAAATAATAAAGAATTCCCTCACCTTTCCTATATATACCCACCCATGCTCCCAATTCCTCCACACTAAAATCCCTTGGAGTTCATCCAACCTCTGCCCTACTCTCTATAGAATCCTCCCATGGTCCCCCAAGCTTCCAATAAGCCTCTCACAAGCCTCTCTCTAGCCTTTGGAAGCACACTTCAATGTAAGTGTTTTTTCTTCCTTTCTCATTTTTGTCAATTTTCTTAAGTTATTTTTCCCTTTTAATTTCAAATATGAATGATGGATTAAGGTTTCGCACCTCCCCCATACTGCCCTTTTATTGTTTGAATTATGGGAGACCCCTTTCTCTCTCATTAAATTCCACCCATTTACACCTGTTACTATGCCAAAATTCCGAAAGGAACTTCTCTCTCTTCTTTTACATTCAAGCAATACTTTTGTATCATGAATCTGAATTCCATTACAATTATTGGTAAATGTATCTATATGACCTCCTTACGGTCCATTACATGTTAATATTATGACGAACCCCTTTCTCCCTCATCAACTATTTTTTATGAATTCTTATGTCACGCCGTTACGTTGCCGAAATCGCACCGATTTTCTAAGCCAATGCCATTATGTTGTGAATACCATGGCCATTTCTACATCAAGGGTATTCACCTTTATGCACATTTACATATTGATTTTAAAGTTTCATGGATGAATTCCACATTCCTTTATCATTGAATAAATTGTTATGTTTTATGAATCCATGTTTTATGATCCATGTGGCACACTTATGCATGAAATAAAATGTTTAAGAAGGGTGCGCCCTTATAGAACTCCAATGCATTGGGTAAAGTATAGTATCATGATACGTCATCTTCAATGAGTGTTTACTCATTATAATTCAAGTGTAATGATGGTTTACTTGTGCTTCATGTGCAATGAGGGTTTACTCATGCTCCATGTGCAATGAGCCTTGGCCATGCTAATTCAATGTTAAGTGTTGCTGCCACATTTCCATGTTACGATTATCATGATTTATCATGCCTTTATTTTCATGTTTATCTTATGCTCTATTGACATGCCTATTGTCTAACATGTATTTTCCTCCTCATGTTATTCCATGTCTACTCCCTTACTGGGCTTTATAGCTCACCCTTTTCTTATGCATGTCCTCAGGTTATCCCATGCAATGCTAAGTAAGAGGGAATGTAGTGGTCATGTAAAGGAACTTTTCAATAAGGATGTTGTATTTCAGGTTTTACGTTTTTGTGTAATGATCCCGAGACCCAATCACACTAAACCTCTCGATCTTCTTAGTTGTATCAAGTGATGTTTTATGTAATAAAGAATGTTTAAATTGTAATAAAAAGCAGGGTTGTCATAGTTTGTATCAGAGGATATGTTTAGTTATTTTTGGGATTAGGAAACCCTACTAAAGCCTTAGATACAAGACTAATTATAATTAAAACATCCCTATGTTTTGGTAAAAACTAATTAAGTGGTTTATCAGACAAATACATCCCTTTCTGGATACGAGCAGGTAGAGGCGGCTCTGGCACAGATATATCCTAGGGGTAAAACCCGAAAACACCGCTTTGAGCTAGAATCAAACAGGAACTGGTGTATAACAACGGGCCTTGCTGCACTCTTGGTTATGACACACCTGGGAGATATGTTTTGATAAATTCACAATCTTAGTATGAACCCTTATTAAGGGAAAAATTCCCCTAAGAATATATGTTATAAAGTAGATCATGAAAAGCCAAGATTGAAGCCTATAGACTCATGAGTTAAGGAATGAATGTTTCTTTATAAGTCATCAACTTTTGCCTTTGGATTACCCTTTATGTGTTACCCCTAAATTTCTTATTATTCCAGCCAATGGCTAGTAATAGGAGGACTCGGGCTTACAACCGTTGTGAAGATCAGTGTGATAACTGTATTAATGAGATGCCCAATCCAATGGGAGTGGGAATCGCGAACATTTTCATGATTATCTCTCAGCTAACTCAAGTTTTGTATAGAAACACGGGTCATGAAGAATGATCAAACCCCCCTAAGAAATAACAAGTCACTATCGAGAGCTTCATGAGACAAAGGCCTCCTACATTTAGTGGATCATCCGATCCCACGATCGATGAACAATGGATCAACTCCATTGAAAAGATCTTCTCCATCCTTCAATTTTCTGACTAAGAGAAGGTTCTCCTGGCTGCCTATCATATGGAGGGTGAAGCTGATCAATGGTGGACGTTGATAAAAAATACGAAGCCTGAGGAGGAGATCGAGGTGTTGGAATGGAAGGATTTCCGGAAGATGTTTTTCGATAAATAATTTTCGGGCACCCTACGGCTTAAGATGGAAAGGGACTTCCTTTCCCTCAAGCAAAAAGATGAAGAATCTGTTGGAGCGTACTAGGAAAACTTCACAAGGCTTGCACGATACGCTTTCGGCTTTGTCGTTACCCCCGAATGCAAGGTTGACCGCTTCTTTGGTGGTCTGAATCCTTGCTTGAGGAAATAATTAGCGATCCGTGACTTCGACAGCTATGAGGAAATTGTCTGATGTGCCCTCAAGGTTGAAATGGAGATCGTAGAATCATAGGGGTATCATGGGGACAAGAAGCATAAGGTAGACTTCAATGATGGTGGTCCGATGGATAAATCCAATGGCGCTAAGAAGTTGCAGCACCACACTTGCCAAAAGTGCGGAAAGAAGCACCCTGGAAATTTCCTAAAGGGGACAAGAAAATGCTTCAGGTGTGGAAGAGAAGGGAACCTAGCTGTTAACTTTAGGCAAGATGGACCTGCGGCTGCGACAGAGGAGAGGAACACTCCGTTCGAACCTCAATGCATTGTTCAATGCTACAAATGCAAAGAACCGGGTCATTTTGCTATTAGTGCCCTAATCCAAGGGTTATCAGAGGCAACCAACAACCTCCAAGATAGTAAGGAAAAGCTTTTGCCATCACTTCTGCCGAAGTGAACCCTGACAATGAAGTGGTGACAGGTACGCTAGTTATTCATTCAAGAATAGCAAACGTACTTTTTGATTCAGGTTCTACACATTCTTTTATATCTCGAATGTTTAGTAGAACAATCCCAGCACCACCACAAATCATGGATGTAAAGATGTCGATGAGTATGGAAAATGTGGAAATCATTGCGTCCCATGAATATTAGTCCTCCCATGTTATAATTTATGGTTTTACTTTCCCGGTGAAACTCATCATACTCCCTCTGGTGGAAATTGATGCAATTATTGACATGTATTGGCTTTCATTATATAGAGCCAATATAAATTGTCGGGAGAGGGAAATCACACTCCAAATGCAGAATTGACCCCTAATTCATTACAAGTGTCAGGAGGAAGATAAATCTTTTTTAGCTCCATCATCTCAAGCATGGATATTATTTCCCTATGAGCACGTGTATCTGGCTCAGATGTTTGAGTCCAAAGTAGAAACCATCGTTGAAGAAATGCCTTTTGTGAGGGAATTCGCGGAAGTGTTTCCCGAGGAACTACATTGTCTTCCTCCAAGAAGAGATGTTGAGTTCTCAATTGAACTTATACCTAGGGCACTACCAATATCCAAGACTCCATATAGAATGGTTGTAGTAGAGCTTGAATATCTGAAGAAACAACTACAGGAGAATTTGGATAACGGGTTTATATGCCCAAGTGCTTCACCATGGGGTGCACCAGTCCTCTTCGTCAAGAAGATGGATGGGTCAATGTGGCTTTGCATCAATTATCGTGAACTTAACAAAATCATGATAAAGAACAAGTATCCTCTCCCATGAATCGATGACTTGTTTGATCAGCTGAGTGGAGCACAATACTTTTCCAAGGTGGACTTGTGGTTGGGATATTATCAAGTAAGGGTGAAGAAGGAAGATGTCCCCAAGACTGGTTTTCGTACACGATACAGGCACTATGAATTCATAGTAATTCCTTTCAGACTCACAAATGCTCCAGCAATATTCATGGACATGATGAATAGTGTCTTTAGAGATTACATTGACTAATTTGTGGTAGTCTTTATAGATGATATTCTAATATACTCCAAAACCAAGGAGGATCATGAGGAGCATTTAAGAACTGTACTAGAGACATTGCGCAAGGAGAAGCTCTATGAAATGTACAAAAAGTGTGAGTTCTAGTTTAAGGAGGTCTCATTCTTGGGACATATCATCACAAGCAATGGGATATTTGTGGACCCCTCCAAAACAGATGCAATTGAGGGATGGCTGAGGCCAACATTGGTAACGAATATCCGTAGCTTCTTGTGGTTAGCTAGATATTATGGACGATTTCTGAAGAATTTATCACGATTGTACAACCCTCTTACTAAGCTAACTCAAAAGGGAGTAAAGTTTTCTTGGAGTGATGAATGCGACGAAAGCTTCAAGGAGTTGAAAAGGAGGCTTATCACTGCACCCGTGCTCACTTTACCCACAAGTGGGGAGATTTTTGTGGTATTCAGTGATGCTTTGATGATGGGATTAGGATGTGTGCTGATGCAGAATGATAAAGTGATATCCTATGCCTCAAGGCAGTTGAAAATCCATCAGCGAAACTATCCAACACATGATATGGAGTTGGCGTCTGTGATCTTTACCTTGAGAATCTGGTGGCATTATCTCTATGGAGAGAAATGTGAGATATATACTGACCACAAGAGTCTTAAATATATATTCACACAGAAAGAGATTAATATGCGCCAGAGAAGATAGATAGAGCTCATCAAGGATTATGATTGTTCAATACATTACCACCCTGGGAAAGAGAACAAGGTGGCGGAAGCCCTAAGTAAAAAGGATCCAGAAATTCTATCAATGATGGGAATTGAGAAGGATCCAATCTTCTTAGACTTGATGAAGATGGATGTGGGAATCATAAAGAAGGGAACATCATCAATCCATTCACAAATGATTTCTCAACCATCTCATTTGGAAAGGGTAAAGGATGCTCAAAAGATGATGTGGGAATTCCAGAAAAAGTGGAAGCTATCAAAAAGGGGAAATCCTTGGAGTTTAATGTTAATGAAGAAGGAATTGTGTGGTTTGGGAAAAGACAATGTGTTCTATCAAGTCCGGAGTTGAAGAAGGAACTCTAAAATGATGCACATAGTTCAAATTTCACTATTTCCCATGGGAGCACAAAGATGTGTCGAGATCTCTGAGAAAACTTTTGGTGGAATAATATGAAGAAGGAGATCTCCGAATATACATCAAAGTGACTGGTGTGTCAGAAAGTGAAGGAAGAGAGGCAGAAGTATAAGGGGATGATGCAACCATTGCCCATACCAGAATGGAAATGGGAAAACATCACCATGGACATTGTCACTGGACATCCAAGGACATTCGAAGGCAATAATGTAATCTGGGTTGTTGTGGATCACCTTACAAAGACAGCACACTTCATTGCCATTAGAGATGATTTCTCATTGGATCAACTGGCATAGATATATATTAGGGAAGTGTTAAGGTTGCATGGATTACCACTATATATTGTGTCTGACCGAGATCCAAGATTCACCTCTATGTTTTGGAAGAGTCTTCAACATGCTCTGAATACTGAACTGATCTTCAGTATGGCCTATCATCCTCAAACAGATCGCCAGTCCGAGCGGACTATCCAAACACTTGAGGATATGTTGAGAGCGTTCTCAATGGACTTTAAAGGAGGATGGGATCAACACCTTCCTATGGTTGAGTTCTCTTATAATAACTGTTTCCACTTGAGCATCCAAATGGCACCATATGAAGCCCTTTATGGGAAAAGGTGCAGAACACCAGCATGTTGGGATGAGGTCGGTGAACGTAAGCTTCTTGGACCAGAAATGGTCGGGTAAATGGTGGAGAAGGTGAAAACCATTCAGTAGCATATAAAGGTAGCCCAGAGTCGACAGAAGAGCTATGCAGATAATCGTCGATGAGACCTTGAGTTTACAGTTGGAGACATGGTGTTTTTACGCATATATCCGTGGAAGAAGGTCATGAGGTTTGGAAAGAAAGGGAAGTTAAGTCCAAGGTACATCGGCCCCTTCGAGATTCTTGATCGTGTTGGGGCTATGGCCTATTGACTAGCACTTCCACCTACTATGGCCAAGGTGCATGATGTCTTTCATGTATCCCTCTTAAGGAAGTACGTACCAGACCCTTCACATGTACTCTCTTCTGATGTGGTACAATTGGAAGGCGATATTTCTTATGAGGAGTAACCAGTGAAGATCATAGATCATAGAGAAAAAGTTCTACAAAATAAGACAATGCCCCTCGTCAAGGTGTTGTGGAGAAACCACAAGTTTTAAGATGCAACTTAGGAATTGGAAGATATGATGAAGCTGAGTTACCCACATTTGTTTTAGTGTGGGAAAAAGAAAATTTCGAGGGCGAAATTTCTTAAGGGGGGAATATTGTAATGACTCAATGTTTCATTAATGGAACCCTCTTGATCCAGTTAAATGTCTCTTTATCAAAAATGTTTTTATAAGATGTCAACTTCTTTGGTATTATGTTAAGAGTTGTGACCGTTAGTTTTATAGCCTTTGAACAGTGATCACATGATTACTATAAATATAAGGCTTTAACGAACCCAATTTTACTCAGAGAAAGGAAGCGATGGACTCATCCAGTAGAATTGCCCCATATGAAGCCCATTTGTCGGAGCTCGGAAAATAGGTGGCGTCTTTGGGCTTCGCCCTTGACCAAGCCCAAGCTGAGCTTCATTATGTCAAGCTCAAACGTGACCGTCTACGGGGAATGTGGAAGTTGATAGAGATTACCAGTCGAGCAATGTTATCCGAGCTGCCCCAAGAGTCTTTCAACATCGCACACCTTACCCTTAGGTCTTATGTAGCTGTTTTAAGGGGTTATGTAACAAATAAGTAGTACTATGTTCATGTACATTGTTTATTTTGTATATAACAATGAATGTAATTTCTAGTCATTTTTGCTACATTGTAAATAGTTTTTAAAGTACAAATGGTGTTTTTTGTTATTATTTAATTAAGAATTCAATTTTATTAAATTAAGTGATTTTTGAATTAAAGAATTTTTTAATAAAATAATATTATTAATATTAAATTTTTTTTTATTAAATATAAATGATCTTTTAATTTTATGAATGCAATTAAAATTTTTTATTAAGGTTTGAAAGCCATTTCTGTCAAAACCCATGAATTTTCGATAAATATTGGATTTTATTTTAAAATTGAACATTAACATATTTAGAATTTTTTTTAGATAAAATAAATGTCATTTCTGGAATCAGGACATTGGAATTATCCAACGGTGAATATTTCATAATTTTCTGAGACAGTCAAATTTTTGGGTAAAAATTAAATACCGTTTAAATATATAATGTGTTTTATGACATCATAATGACCCAATGGTGATGTAATAAAATACCATAATCCTTATGTTCAGACAATATATGTTTTATCAGTAAAATAATGTGATTTTTGGTTAGTTTGACTTACTTTTCAAAGCATTAATGAACCCCTAAAGACATATTCAACACTTTGCCTTTTTAAATTAATTTCCATGGGAGTGTGACTGACCTCCACATAAGCAACCCTAATATTTTAATAATTTAGGACCTTGAACTTGTAAAATATTGTTTCCCTATTTCCTTTTCTAGAATCCATGGGATGGATTGTGGTTTGGATTAGTTTAATATAAGGGGTCCCAAACCTAAATAATAAACAATTCCCCCACCTTTTCTATATAAACCCACCCAAGCTCCCACTTCCTCCTCACTAAAATCCCTTGGAGTTCGTCCAAACTCTTACCTACTCTCTCTAGAATCTTACAAGGTTCCCCAATATCCCCATAAGCCTCTCACAAGCCTCTCGCTAGCCTTTGGAAGCACACTTCCAAGTAAGGGTTTTTTCTTCCTTTCTCATTTTTGTCAATTTTCTTTAAGTTGTTTTGCACTTTTAATTTCAAATATGAATGTTGGAGTATGGTTCCGCACCTCCCCCATACTTACCTCTTATTTTTTGAATGATGGGAGACCCCTTTCTCTCTCATTAAATTCCTCCCATGTACACCCGTTACTATGCCGAAATTCTGAAAGGAACTTCTCTCTCTTCTTTTACATTCAAGCAATACATTTGTATCATGAATCTAAATTCCATTAAAATTGTTGGGACACGTATCTACATGACCTTTTTACTGTCCATCACATGTTAATATGATGAGGAACCCCTTTCTCTCTCATCAACCATTTTTTATGAATTCTTATGTCACGTCGTTACGCTGCTGAAATCACACCGATTTTCTAAGCCAATGCCATTGTGTTGTGAATACCATCCCATTTATACATCAAGGGTATTCACCTTTATGCACATTTAATTATTGATTTTAAAGTTTCATGTATTAATTCCACATTCCTTTATCGTGTAATAAATGGTTATGTTTTATTAATCCATGATTTATGATCCATGTGGCACACTTATGCATGATATGAAATGTTTAAGAAGGGTGCGCCCTTATAGGGCTCCAATGCATTGGGTAAAGTATAGTATCATTATACGTCATGTGCAATTAGTGTTGACTCATGCTAATTCAAGTACAACGAGGGTTTACTCGTGCTTCATGTGCAATGAGGGTTTACTCATGCTCATGTGCAATGAGCCTTGGCTCATGCTTATTCAATATTAAGTATTGTTGCCACATTTCCATGTTACGATTATCATGTTTTATCATGCCTTTATGTTCATGTTTATCTTATGCTCTATTGACATGCCTATTTCCTAACAGGTACTGTACTCCTCATGATATTACATGTGTACTCCCTTAGTGGGATTTATAGCTCACACTTTTCTTATACATGTCCTCAGGTTATCCCATTCAGTGCTAAGTATGAGGGAATGTTGTGGTCATGTAAAGGAGGTTTTCAATAAATATGTTGTATTTCATGTTTTATGTTTTTATGTAATGAACCTAAGCCCCAAATACACTAAACCTCTCGATATTCTTTGTTGTATCATGTGAAGTTTTATGTAATAAAGCATGTTTATGTTGTAATTAAAAGTAGCGTTGTCATAGGTACTATTCTTGTCACCTCTGTTTTAGCTTCTTCACTATTTGATACAGAGTCATCATATAGTTTCAAATATGTGGTCGTTTTGTAGATCCAATGGATCTTTGTTTTTATTTAGAAGAAATTATGAAACTAGACACTCAGTTAGGGATTTGAATAGCAGGTCTATGGCCGTTCATGGAGTTCCCCTTTGAAAATTGTAGGGTGCCACATATTTTTTTATGTCTATATCTTGTAGATGACATGATTTATTATCATACTTGGAATGGACTATTTTTTCTCGTTTCATGCCATTGTCGATTCATATTTTCAGAGGTTGAGTTTTATGTCACCAAGAGGTGGAATTTTTCAATACAAGGTAGTTTGTGATATCCAACCATGCTGAGCTAGACCCGAACAACATGGTTTCATGGGGATCACAAGACATATTTCCAATTTATATCTAGACGATCAGGAAACAAGTGAATAATATTTACCTCCATTAGTATATCACTTGAGGGATGTTTTTATGGATGACTTCTCAAGGTTATCTATAGGGAGAGGTGGAATTCATGATCGAGCTAGTTCTAGGGGCCACACCAGTATCCATTACTTTTTATATGATGTCTACAAATGAGTTCAAAGAACTCAAGAGGTTTCTAGAGGATTGGAAGACTAAGGGTTTCATCTAACACAATACTACTCATTGGGGTTTTGTAGTGCTTTTTTGGATAATGTCAAATGGTACCCTCTGGCTATGTGTGGGTTATTTGAAATTGAACTAGTTGATAGTTAAGAACCATTATCATCTTCAATGAATATATGATCTATTCGATCATCTTTGAGGAGCTCAAGTATTCTATATGATCGACTTGATATGTGGTTACCTTCAAGTGCATGTTTGATCATCAGACATACCGAACATAGATTTCTGAAGCAGATGTAGTCTGTACGAGTATGTCGTTAAGATATTCGGTCTAACGAGTGCATTAGTGGTCTTCAAGGAACAGATTAAATGAGTGTTCCATCCTTACTTGGATTCATTTGTGGTGGTTTTTGTGGATGATATCATGGTATATTATTATAAAAGACTCAACCATTCCACACATCAGGATATCATTTTGATTACTCTGAGAGAGGATCAGTAATATGCTATGCTCTCAAGGTACCACTTCTAGATGGATCAGATTCATTTCTTGGGACATGTCCTCTTATAGAGGGGAGAATCAGTAGACCCAGAAAAGGTGAGAGAAGTAGTTACCTGGGAGCCTCCCTTTAAAATATGTGAGGTGAAGAGTTTTCTAGGGCTGGAAGGTAACTACATGCATTTCATACAAAACTTCTCAATCCTAGCGGTGCCGATGAAGTGATTGAAAAAGAAGAGTTAGAAGTATTCATGTTAATATTCTTACGAGATGAACATTCAAGATCTTAAATGTGTATTAACAACAACACTGATACTAATTTTTCTAGATCCAGGTAGGAGTTGTATTGTGTACTGCAACACATTAGGTATCAAGCCATGAGCAGTGCTTATGTTGGCGGATCGAGTGGTTGCATATGGGTATCGGCAGGTGAGGCCTCATGAGAAGAACTACCTTACACATGATCACGAGTTAGATGAATTTGTCCATGCCATATGCTGTTGGAGACATTATTTGTTGGGAGAGGGTATTTTTGTGTACACAGACCATAGAAGTATCAAGTACATATTAACTCAGCATGATCTGATTTTGAGGCAACGAATGTGGGTGGAATACCTTATGTATTTCATCTTCGAGAAGGCTTACATGCCTAGAAAATGCAATTCAATTGATGATTCACGAAGAATGATTACTTAGATACATGTTGTGCAGGAGGCCTGTAAAAAGTGGATGATTATGGCTTTGTTCTCTGAGATGCATTTGAAGAGGAACGATAGTTAGGGACACACGTTCCATTATTCACTAGCTGTGACTTATACCCTCCTGGAAAGATTAAGGATGATAAAACTATCGGATTAAGTGGGCCTAGTCTTGGGGAGAGTATAGCAGGTGAGAATATACCTCCTTATTGGATTGTGGGTGACGATTAGATCTTACCAAACCAGGTCATTCCTGGGATCCAGTGGACATATGTGAGGATCTGATGTTGGAGTTTCATGCTTTATCATTGGAAGTGCATCTCAGAGATACCAATTTGTACTATGACTTGAACTGTTAGTAATGTTGGTTGGGTATGAAGAAAGAGGGGGCTATTTTAGTAATGACATGTTCCACCATTCAAAAGGTGAAGGTAGAACATTAGCGACTAGCTGGGATTTTACAGCAGTTACCGATTCTAATGTTGAAATGTGATGATGTCATGATGGATTTTGTAATGGGTTTACGGTGGTCTCACAAAAGTAATGATGCATTTTTGGATGTGGTTGACATACTTACGAAGGATGCTCACTTCTCACTGATCATAGACACCTTCAAGGTTGATGATCATGGGAATATATATATTCATGTGCTAGTATTACATCATGTGGTTCCACGTTCTATCATTTTAGATAAGGATTCTTGTGGTATGTCTCATTTGAGAAATAATTTTAATAGGGAACTGGGCACATAAGATCTTTTGAGCAAAACATTCCTCCCTAATAATGATGGCTAGTCAATGTGTATGATATATGTGCTGGAGGAAATGTTGTGAGCATGTGTCTTAGACACTGGGGGATCTTGGGGGATGTATATTACCCTTGACTAAATTTTATACAATAATTGTTACTAGGAGAAAATAGAGAATTGAAATTATGAGGCTTTGTATGGTAGTCCATGTCGATCACCACTATTATGGATAGAGGCGGGTGAGGTAGCTTTACTGGGACCACATCCCTTGGAGGAGTCTATTGAGCAGGTGCAATTGATTCAGAAACATATGGCTACTGTGCGATATCAATAGAAATATTATGCCAATCCCCGACAACATCCATTAGAGTTTGAGGTTGGAGTCATGTTTTTGTGTGTGTTTCACTGAGGTTGGAAAACAAGAGAATTGGGATACATGGTAATATTTCACTATGACACATCAGTCTATTTGAGATTCTATAGAGGATCGTGCTTGTTGCCTATTGATTGTAGTTACCTCATAACTATGAGGCTATGCATGTTGTCTTCCCTATTTCTTAGTTGTTACATTTATTCTCAAAACCATTTCACACTTTTCATTCCATGGAAGTGGAGTTGCAAGAATATGGGACCTTGGAGGAGCATCCCATTCATATTGTGGATCGTAGCACAAAGGTTCTTGTGGCAGTCTGTTTTTTTGGTATGGGTGCTATGGAAACATGGCCAAGTGAGGGATGAAAGTTGGGAGTGGAAGGGAGAAGATTGGTCATAGTATGCATATTTTTTCTCTGAGATTTCATCACCACCCTTGGATGGAAAATTCAGGGAAGAATTTCATTAATGGTGCAATTTGGTAAGAACCCAGTTCTTCTTTTTAGTTATGGATTTTTTCCTTTTCAGTTTGTACTTATGTAAATGAGGGAAAAGAGGTCGAGGGGCCTACTACATGCCTATTACATGAAATTATTGGTAAATACTTTTTGTATACTTATTGGTACTTGATGTGTAAGTAAGGCTATATGCCATGTAATCCCATTACATGACCACGTAACGGTCGGGCTAGAAAACTGTACTGACACGCCATGTAATTTTATGTACATATAGTTTTATCTTTTTAAATGATTAATAATTTGGGTTCTATGATGTTTTTTTAGAAAGATATAAATGACTAACCTTCATTGTACGAAACAGCCCAAAAATCCAAAAAAGTGCCCAACTTCCGATTCTTTATCCAATATCTGATTCAAATGCTATTAGACCCGCTGGGAATTCCCTCAGTGATCACTCAATCCCCCTTGAACCTTCATTTATAATTCTTATATCGACGAAGTTACTGAAGGTCAAACATTTATACCCATTTTTTAGATCGACTCCATTATAGGGTGAATTAAAGCCCGACAATGGATTATAAGAGTCATGGTACAATGAGGTAGGTAGTTCTGTTCCATTCCCAAATTTTCATATTGTATCTATTTCCTGGATTGCAGTGTAACAACTTTTAGGGTGTCACTAGATTGAATAATGAACAATTTTATTTTCTATTGATGATTACGAATTTTTTAGATGATTTGAAATCATTTTTGGGTTGGGAACATTGTGTTAGGGTCTCCCCATAGGTGTGTTTCCCTTGGATGGTCGTGTGGTGAGGAATTCATATGCGGTTTGACTTAATTTCCCATTTTTGGGTTGTTAAAAATGTATTAATCATTATATTAATTTCCAATGTGATAAACCTATTATGTTTATCCTTATAATTGTTTAACTTTAATAACTTGCCTATTATGTGTTTTTCCAACATGATTTATCCTTTTATAGCAATGTAATAGATTAATTTACATTTTTTGGTCATTATGTAAACTATTCCCATGTTAGTTTTTTATGTTGAAGACATGTGATAGTTTAATTATCATGTGTTTCTTCTGAGATGGAATGCAGAATTTGAATTAGATGATAAAAGAGGTAATTAGAAGTGGGGGAGCAATAGACTTTGTAAAAATTCATGGCCGATCTCATGTGACTAATTGAATCATATATACCTTGGGTGAACCATTTTCTCAATTAAATGATAATGGAGGAGAATAAATGGTTAATTATATAAATTTCATGATAGATCCACTAATAGGGTGGTTGGGATCATTGAGTCCTATTCTGAAATGCCGAGAAACCCTAGGGTCTATTGAGTGATACCCAGGTCGGGCTCTATTGGGAAATATATTAAATGTTTATTACGTCACTAATTGAAAATTACTAATATAAAGTGTGTCTTTGGGCATTAAGTTGGATCCTGATAATTTTTTACAATCCAAAAGAATTTAATAAGGAAAAATAACAAATAATGAAACGTCTTCCAAGCCAAAGAACAAGCTTGGATTCTGTCTTCACCTATACTTGAATGCATTGTCTTCGAGGACATCTGTGGTTCTTACTTTTGAGTACCTTCTTTTTATTACTTGTACTATAGTACACTGCCTATTCTGTATATCCATTGATATATTTTCACTGCCTTTTGTGGTTTCTCACTAGGATTCAGTCTCACACCATATTTAGGTCAGGATTATGGGCCCAAATGGATTATATGATTGGTGGTATTGATTATGGAAAGATCACTACTATAGGTACTTGATGTGTTTCTTATGAGTAAGTGATAATTGGGATGAGTCAATTCTTGCAATTCTTTGTAATTTTTTTTTCATTTTTGTTGTTGATACATATATTATGCATTAATGTTGTTCACTTTGATTGGCCCTTTTCCTAGAACATGTGATAAGATGCATCATATTTTGTATGAAATGATTCTTGGTTATTTATCTATCAGTATTACACTATTTATTTCAATTCTATGCTATTTAAAACTTCTTATATTTTATGTTATTATTATTCTATGTTGCACTCTACCAATGAAAGAATAATTTCCCCACTATCACACCCTAGTCCCTCGTTGCTAGTTGGTAGCCTCTAGCTTTGTGGGAAATGCACTTGAGGTTATGTGGCCAACCAAGTATGAGGAACTAGTTGAGTCACACCTGGATTCAGGGAATTACATGAATAATCATAATATGTGAAGTATATGGGTTTATTTTTTCATTAAAAACAAAATAAAATGTCTCATTTTTTCCCACCATGGCATATTAAACCCTCCGAATTCATTTTTAGTTTTGAAAGTACTAATAAATTTTAAATATCGACACTGTGGAATGGTTTTTCTCACCACAACCATGGTTGCCTTGACCACACATTCCCATATGAAGTCCTTAAAAAACAAGTAGCGGGTTGTGGTGGACATTCCCACAATATTTTAACCATTCCATGGATTCTACCATGAAACATAGAATCCATGATCCCCATTTTCCACATTTCATACTCAATTCTGACTTTAAAAGACTCCTCACACCCTAAGGAAACAACCAAACCCATGGAGTTCCCCACATTTTCCATAGGTATGTTTTCCAAAAATTATTTGCTCAAAAAAGGGTGTCCCTATGTAATGATGAAAACCTCATCAAATGAGAGGAATAATCCCATATTTACAACAACAAAAAAATCAATGAAAAGATAAAAAATACCATATATATTTCCGTCCAACATGCTAACCGGGCACCATGATCGTAACAGTGACATAACCGAACCATGACCCTACCTTGATAGTTCCATGATATAGAGAATCCAAGTGATTCAACTCTTTGGTATCCAACTGAGCTCCCTTTTTAATCATCATAAACCCCACTAAAGGCACCAAAAAATTTAAAAATGCATTACAAAACCCATGAATTTCACAAACCATGTCCGTCTCATTCTCTCTGCCATTATGATTTCCAACCTCAGAAAGATGGAGGCCAGTGGTGTCCAGACATATGTATATTACACTGATCTAATATGACATATTTCATTATAAAAAATCCTCCCAAACCCATCCATACCACTACAATAGATGTACCGAATGTATACATTGACCAATCAAGTACTTATCATGACCATCTCGTTATATGATACATGGGGAGAACCAAATGAGAAATATGAATCGAGGGAAAAAGATTTCCAATTCCTATATGATTGAGTGGAGCTCATATAACTTGAGGTGTGTTATATAAAATAGTCATGAATATCCCAATACTAAGGTTAATGATTCAGGATAAGAACACAACAAATTTTATTAAGAATCCCATATTTCCCAAACATTTAAAATCCAATCGACCCATTATTTCTTAAATGATAGCCCCATACTCATGGGAATATTGTTAAGAATATAGGGTCGCCGTTTTCAAAAGATAATGCACTACTGCAATGAACCTAAATAGTTGTATGAACAAAAACTAACTTTGATTGAGAAGAAGACGTCCCTCACATTTACCAGTAACCAATCTCCAATACATGGTATACTCGATGAATAAATAAATTAACAGTAGTGATGATAATGTAAAACTATGTGAAAAAAATTGTATTACATGATATAGATACGAATAATCATACTATGCTCCAAATTGGTCCATATGATGTATATCATGATTAGTTTGTGATGGGAAGACTATTGTAACTATCAGAGATGTTAGAAATAACTACATTATGATACTAAAAAACATCCCAAAAAAACCTAGTCGACAACTCTACATACATCACCCCCCTTGAACTAAAATTTATCACACCATATCGATGAGTAGTTCATGTACCACCTTGATTATAATGTTCTTCTAAATCATTTTGAGACAATCTGATGTCAAAGACCCTTTGATTTCAATTCCCTTTCTATATTGGTATATTTATACGTCACAATATATCAATTGGAAAATGGTCTCTTCTAAATACCATATATATCTATAATATCCCAAAATGTTTACAGTACATAATCTTTATTTTATTTGAGAAATCACATCTTTTTACATTTAGGATCTTATAATGTTTATAGATTTATATAATTTGGACATAATACATTCATTACATTACACATTGGTATAGTGTGGATACCATAAACATGGTTTCCATTTTTTTAAAAATATAAAACAATAAATCCTAAAACATGATTTCGTTGACATTTCTTCATACATTTAACTTATATTCCTTATTTCTCATAGACATCCTTATGTCTTGTGAAAAAATATAAGAATGTGGGAAGATCAAAAAATCTCAATAAGGGATACAAAATGAAGGAAATAACATATTAGTCCATGAACCCTTGTAACGTATGAAATCATTTTTAAAAGACCTACATGTCACCAGTAAAAATTTAATTTGTGAAACATGAGATTTATAAAGGTTCCACAAAAAACATAAGAACACAAATAGAATCATGAAGTTATCTTATAGCATTACAAACAAAATGTTGTAACCCTCTCAGAAACCCTATAATTTGTTACCCTCGCGACTACGTTAAAATTTTGGTAACTATCATAGTTACACTTGGAGTAACCATATGGCTGAAATCAAAATTACACATACCCAATGAATTGGAAAGATATATAAGTTCCAAAATTCATCATAATCAACTCATAGGAACCATAACATAATCATACAACGTGAATAATTACCTAAAAACATTTCTTTTGAATTTCGTAAAACAGAATTTTAAAAGAGGATTTTAAATGAAAATCCATTATAAATATAATACAATTTAAGAGAGACTTAATATAGTTATTGAAATATGTATATAAAATGTAAACACATATAATTAATTATAATTTAAACAATCTTCAAAAAAAAAAAATTCATTCCACATAAATAATGATGTAAGAGTTCAACCCAATGAACAGAAATCAGGTTAAGAATTCCATTACCTCAGGGTTGTCATACGTAAAACTTGTTTCATTCTACTGAATAATGATTGAAATAGTTTTTTAATATCTTATAGAATCATATCTATCTTTATAATACCTTATATTATCATTTAATTACATCATTTCATCTTTATGTTGTTAGTATTTTGTCCCATGCATTGTTTTGGGTGTGTTCATTACATGTTTTCCATGACCAGTTCATGATGGATGTTATTATCGATTGGAAGTGAAACTCCTTAATTGGAATGGAGTAGTATTTACATATTTCCAGAACAAAGAATTATACCATTTATCAGTTGTAATTATTAAATGATAATGATTCATAAGTAAAAACATTAATGGTGTTCGTTTAGATCATTTTAGTGGTTCTTCGATAATAGCAACCTCATTTTTTTATAAATTAAAACCATGTGTGAAAATGAATTCTAGAATAATGGATAAATAACAATACATATATTATAACCTCTTTGAACCATAAAAATGGTTTCATTACCATGTAATGAATGAATAAAATCAAATTGAAATAACAACATCCACAATGTAGGCAATTCGACACATCACAGAAAATGTTTTTAATTACTTGAATATATGGGGTTGTAGAAGAAGATTGATGATGAATTTTCAATGAAAATTAGAACATCCAAAATATAAAATATTCTAGAACTTTCATTCCTATTGGATTAGAGGATGTGAGGAAACAACTATAAAAGTAGGGAACTCAAAATAAAAGAAAAATTGAGAAGTCTTTCACGAAAATTTGGCAGCCTAATGACGTCACATAAAATTTCATAAAATAGATTGATGAGAGAAATGGGGTTTCTCAAAAGTATTAAATAATATGGGATGTAAGAGGAATATATAATGAAATTTCTCAACACAATCCAAATAAAATTAAAAATATTAACATAAAATTAATGACATAAAATTAAAAGAGGATGTTTACCAATTGGCCTCTTCTCCTTGAGATCCTTCTTAAGGCCTTTGATTTTGGCCTTTTGGTTAGGACAAAAACTCATAGACGAGGGGAAGATCCTTGGGAGGAGTATTGGGAAGAAAATAGTTAAGGCTCAAGTCTTGAAAGGTGTAGGAGGAAGATGGGAATGAGGGTGGTTTTTATAGTGGAGGAGAGGTGGTATTTTTCATTTTTTTAATCATTATTATAATATTTTTTCTCCAGACTATGAATAATCATAATTCATGTGATTCCAAAGAGTAATAATGGCATGTTAGTTAGAACCATGTAGGCTTACATCACTTATGATGTCATAACTAGTGTATTTTACTGATAATTTGAATATATGGAATTTTATCATATTTCACTATTCATAAAAAATTTAAGAATTTTAGAAAAATCCTGATAATTCACCATTACAATTTCTTGATATGTAGAACTAAAAAATGAAGTCCATTTTTCGAAAATAATTTTCCAAATATTGTCAATTATATTTCTATGCAAAATCACCCTTATTAAAAAATAAACAATTTTAAATACATAAACTCTTTTATATCACATTGAAAAATTAACAAATATGTCATTATCTTACAGCCTTAAGAAAATAAAATAAGTACACAATTTACTATTCATTAGGTTCATATTATTGTTCATATTACTATTTATAAGGGTTTGTTACTATTCTCCAAAAAACAAATATGTTCCATTAGACTCTAAATAACACACACAAGTGTAGATGACCGTTTATCAAAATTCAAAACATAGAGGTTGAAAAATTATTTTTTCTAAAGGATAGTTATAAATATCTACATAAGACAATGTTTCTTGCATTTCCATTTTTTTAAAACCTTGGGGTGTTACATTATCCATACCTTCTAAAAATTTCATCATAGTAATTGTATTTACTTATTAAACTAGTGAGATTGCCTTTCTCTCACAACATTTTTAGAATCCCATGTTTCTTCCTATACCACGTGGTTTCTCTAAAAAAACTGTTACCTGGAATATTACCTTATTCCAAAATACCTATTCCCTTTGAACAAGAATCTAAAATGGTTTCTCTTAATAAGAAAGGTGCTCTTCTAGGTAAACTAATTCTAGGATCAAGACAGGTGATGAATCTCACACATACATCCTCAACATCGAAACAGGAAAAACATTGTTTACCAGAGGCAAACTCGAAGGAAAAGCCACTCGGTATGCTACTATTCCAACATTCTCCATGATTTAAAATGGACCGATGAACCGTAGACTTAGAAATCCTTTCATTCCAAAATGAAACACACTTTTCTGAAGAGGTATTTTATGGAAAATAAGGTCATATACCTCGAAAGAGAAGTAGTTCCATCTATTTTATGTATAACATTTATGCTTACTCTGAGATGTCCTCATATGTTGGGGAATCATATTCACTTTTTCAGCCACTTATTCTTCTAATTCTTGCCCAATCAACATTCTTTCGGCGACTTCACCCCAAAACGCTGGAGTATGACACTACTTTCCATACAATTCCTCAAAAGGTGTCATTTGTATACTAGAATGTAAACTATTATTATAAGAAAAATCAACTAATGAAAGAAGTTGATCCCAATGTCCATGATATTCTATTGAAAAATCTTGAAACATTAACTCTAAGGTATAAATTGTTCATTCTGATTTCTGATTGGATTAAGGATGAAAATATGTACTGAAATTTAATTATGTACCCAACGACATATGAAGTCCCTTAGAAATGTTATAAGTGAACCTCGGATCCCTGTAAGATACAATGGAAAGAGGGACACCATGTAACCTAAAAATCTCACTGAGGTACAGTTGAGAAAGTGAATCCAAATACATTGTATCCTGAAAAGAAAGAAAATATTCACATTCTGTCAGCCGATCAATAATAACCCAAATCACATTGTTACCTCGAGAAGCCTTCTGTAGTCCCACCAAAAAGTCAATGGATTCATTATCCCATTTCCACTCTAGCACTAGAAAATACTGAGTCATCCCATTCAGGTATCACCGGTATTCTTTAACCTCTTGACATTTCAAGCATTTCACTGTAAAATCAGCAATATCTCTTTTTATTCCATCCCACCAATAATACTCCCAAAGGACTCTGTGCATCTGAGTACTGCCAGGATGTACCGAAAATAGATAACATTGAGCTTCACAGAACAAATAATTCTTCTAATGAGAATCACAAGGCATACAGAACGTTTTTCCAAATCATAAATCACAATCTTTCTCAAGGTTAAATTATTGTAACATTCCCATTTTAACTACTTATACCTTTTTGTGTAGCTTGTGGTCTTCCTTCCGTGCTTTCCTAATACAATATGATAGCTATGACTACACTAAAACATGAGACAAAATAGAGGTATTTCCTACACCAATAACGTCTACTCCAAATTTCATCAAATCATTAATCAAGGGATCATGTTCCTAATGTAACATGGTTAATGATTCATGATGTTTTCGACTCAAGGCATCCACCACTTTGTTTGCTTTTCCAGGATGGTATTTGATCATGCAATCATAATTCTTTATCAGTTCATGATATCTTTTCTATCTCATGTTTAATTCCATATAAGCGAATATATATACTTCAGGCTTTTATGCTCAGTATATATTTGACATTTGGTTCCATATAAACGATGTCTCCAAATTTTCAAAGAAAAAACCAATCATGCCAATTCCAAATCATGTGTGAGATAATTTAACTCATGAGGATTATGTTTTCATGAAGCCTATGCAATTTCCTGATCATTCTTCATCAAAACAGAACCATGTCCCTTAAAAAAATTATCACTGTAGATGAAAATATCACCATTTCGGGAAGGAAAGTCTAAAACTGGAGCATTCACCAATCACTTCTTTATTTCCTGAAAACGAACATCACATTCATCTGTCCAATAACCCCTTTTCATGTTAAGTTATTTATCGAGCTAGATAAACGTGAAATTATATTGACTAAACATATGTAATAACCTAACAATCCAAAAAAACTATGAATATATGTATCATTTTTAGGTTTTGGCCACTCATCAACCACTTTTATTGAAGGATCAACTGTTATTACATCCTTATTTACAACGCACCCAAGAAAAAATCTATTGCAACAAAAAATCACACATTCTGAATTTTCCATATAGTTTCTTTTCCTTAATGGTTTTTAAAAAAACCCCTTATATGTTTCCATGCTCTTATTTACTATTAGAAAAAACTAGAATGTCATAAATAAACACAACCACAATCGTATCCAATAACTCATTAAATATTATATTCATAAGATTCATGAATACAATAGGTGCATTAGTTAACCCAAATGGAATAACAAATAATTCGTAATGGTCATATCTAGTATGATAGGCTATTATTGATCTTTCATCCTCCTTCTCCTTCATGTGATGGTATTCATATCTCATGTCAATCATGGAAGAGAACCGATCTCCCTGGAGCAGATCAAAAAATTCATCATTGGGAGGGAAATGATACTTGTTTTTAACATTGATGTAATCCATAGCTCTATAATCTTTGAAAATTCTCCTAAAACGATCTTTAATTTTAACAAAAAAACAAGATCACCCTATGGTGAAGTGCAACGATGAATTAAGCCTTTATAAATTATGTTTTGCAACTGATTTATCAATTAAAGAAGTTTTGTTTGAGCCATACAATGTGGGTGTTTTAATGTTTTATTTGTATTAGGGACAATGTCAATTGTGAATTCATCTTCTCGATCAGGTATGACACTAGGTAACTCAAAAATAAAAACATTAAGGTACTAATTTACCAGTGTCACATCATTAATATGAATAGTTCCCTTGTATTCAATAATACTAGTACTCACTCGTGCTATTGCACGACGTCATCGATTACTATTTTTTCTTTTAATAAGAGATTAATATTTATAAAATTGAGAATAAAGAGTAATATTGACTAAAAATGGTATATACTATTGGAATATAGGTTGAGAAAATTTTTGGGACATCATAATCATAACAAAAAATATTTAATAAAATTATTTATGAATAAAAGTTAATCATTGAAAGTGAAGTTAAATACATCATTGAAAAAGTGATTGAAATTAATAACTCAGAATAAAGAAATAAATAAATCACTGGTCTAAAACATTGAAGTTAAATCCTAACCGCCCCAAACAACATACATGAAAAATCAGAGGCCACTGCCAACTTTGAGAAAGTACACATTTATATTTCCTGTTTTTGTAAGCCTCTACGAATTGAGGACTGACCACCATTGGACTTCAAAGATGAGAGTTCAAAAAAAAAATGTTGATACAATATGATAATCGTACAGATGGATCTTTGACTGTTGAGCTTCATTTCTGTTTGAATTACTTATAGATCCTCTTGGGCTTGGAACTTTCCATTCAGCATGAAAATGAAATAAGAATCAATGATTAGATTCAAAATCCAAAATCCAAGAAATAGTAAAGAAAAACCTAAAATTCATCGATTAATTCCAAATGATAACCCCTGGCAGAATTTATATTTTGGACAAGATATATTCATTTAAGTGAATATTTTGGCCAATTTTATCAATAAACTAACTCAAAACATATTCTTTCTGAAGTGTTATTTCTCTATGTGATTTGCAATATATTTATTTTGATTTACCTCTCAATAACATTAAACTTTAGTATTCCGATAAAAGGTCAATAAAATATTCACAAGGTCAAAAATTGATGTAATATCTTGTAGAAAGAGAGACCTAAAAATCCATACCTCATAAGTGAGGTTTGGATGACTTATTTGTAGATGAAAATATGATGGTGAGATAGTGGGATATTTCTAATTCAAAATACAAAGATCACATTGACCTAGAGAATCCCAATTTCTTAAATATCAAAATACTCTAATAACCCCCGTAATATTGGTTTACCTATCTTGGATAAAAGAAGAAAAAGAAAAAATGGTCAACTGAAATGTATCATGTAATGTGGACTAACACTCAGACGAAACATTAACTTTATTGCGGACTCAAAAGAAAGAAAACATAAAAATATGTTGTCAAGTGAAATGGCTCCTGTAATGCGGACCAATATTCTGGTGAAACGACATCTATATTACAGACCCAAAAGGAAGAAAATATCATTATACATAAGGAAACAACATGCATGATAATATAATATACAATATAAATGAAATCCTAGTACATGAGAATGAAATATAAACATCAATATAAACTGGAATATGATGTTATATTGAAACAACTATAAAAAATGGAATCTAAACTGCAATTTTAGTGAAACATGAACTAATATAAAGTGAAATATAAAATGAAATATAAATTGTAGTATAATGAAATATAAAATGCAGTTCCAGTTGAAGTTATAATCAATCATAAACTATCAAAATAGTTGTATTCAAGAACCACTATGTTCTTATGTATTGTAGGTTTTTTCATGTTCCATAATTTGACCAGAAAGGCATTGAGATAATCATGCATGAATTCTAACCAGAATGTCTTTGAAAAGGTGAATAAAATACCCTATTAATTTAATTGAGATGTATACACTGTTATATTTCTTTGATTTCTATCAGTCGAAGTGTAACAAAACATGTCGATGAAAAATGGAGAACAATCACCTTTGTAATAATTGTTTTTAATTTATAATTTCTAGATCAAAATAGTCGAGTCACATAAATGAACTTCTATAATGGAAAATAGTTTAGAGTTAATTATGTCAATTCATCCAATAATACAGAACAATATAGAATATGTATGATAAAAAAATACAATGAGTAAAAATATTAAATCATACCAGCATGAAGACTAATATCATCACCTGAAATCAAAAAAACTAAATAAGAAAGTTAATTTTTGAAAACTGGACTAGAACTATAATAAAATAAATTGTTTCCAAAATAAATTGAAATAAACCATAGCCAATGAGAAATTATAAACAATAGAAAATTGGATAAACAATGAGAATGTAATTTGATGACATCAAATCATAGACCAAAGAGCAGCCACCAATGTGTACCTCAATGGAGTTTCTAATGATGTAAGGAGTATTATGCTAATGGAGTTGCTGATGCCAATCCAACATTCACAAGGTAATGAGTGTATGTAATCTCTTGTAGAAAGAGAAACTTAAAAAATTATACCTCATAAGTGAGGTCAGGTTGTCTTATTTGTAGATGAATATACAATGTTGAGATAGTGGGAGATTTCAAATTGAAAATACAAAGATCAGATTGACCTAGTGAAACCCAATTTCATAAATATCTAAATACTATAATACCCCTCATAAGATAGGTTTACCTCTCCTGGATAAAATAATACAAAGTAAAAAAATCACCGGCTTGTTTGGCTCTAGTCTCCCCCGCATAGAATACCTCGTTGCTTCAAGGATGTGAGGAAATTCAGCACCTAGATGCAGTAGTATTCCACATGATTTCCATGTTTCGGTATAGGTCATTGGAATTTACTCCTACATTGGGATTATGTACCTACATAATAATCTGTATTGAGTAGAGTTTTCGAAGATAGAGCCACTTTCAAACTCTTTGGATTCCCACACTTTAATAATCTGCCTCACCCAATAATCTATTGTAACATTTAAATAATTGTTTGTGTGTGACATTCACCGTAGACCGGATTTGGGGAATATTTCCTTGTAAAAAAATGGAGAAAAAAACATATCTAGTATATATACACATAAAACAATAGGTATAGTATTTTCCATGAATTGACTTTTTGATGGCTCATAAGAAAGATCAATCTTGTTGCATGTACTAAACACAAGAAGAAGAAAATCTAGTAGAAATCATCACTATTTTAACACTAGTGTCACCCTGATACTTCAAATCAATGGTCTGACATTAGATTAGTATGTAGAGTGAGGAGAACCCCTTCTCTATCAATAGAATGTTTGATGAATAACTAAAACCAGAGAAAGAAGATGTCACTAAAACCATGCCTCTAATTCCATAAAAAAACCACTCAATATCCGGATGATCTTCAAATATTCAATCATGAATGATAAAAATTAGTTGAAATAATGAAATATATAAATTAAGAACACACTATAATAACATTAAGAAACCAAAACAGCAGGGATGCATTGAAAACTTCCTTCCTCTCTTCTTCAAGGATATTCCCTAAGTAAAAATTTAAGTGTTAATATTTACTCCCCATGATTGAGTAGTTGGCTTGGAGTATGCCATCAAACGAATGATTCACTGGCGAATGTTGCAGAGTCTTCTTATTTAATGCACTCTCCACCGACTTGTCAAATGTTGCGGAGTCTTCTGCTTTCGATCCAGCAAGGGCCACAGTGGTTCAACGTAAATTGAGACACTAAAGGTGAGGGGGTCGTGGAAGGGGGCGGGGAGTGAGGCAATGTCGGGAGGGAGATACAGAGGAAAGCCTAGATCGGGGTGTAAGAGTGAAGACCCTTGATTGGGGAGACGAAAGGATGTGATTTCATAGAATAGAGAAGAAGTGGGAACCATAGATTAGGGATATCTAAGAAGATGCAGGTGATGGATGGTGAGTAAGGAAGAATGGAGGAGAAACGTAAACCAGAGAAAGGGGAGAGGGAAATCGCAATGGGGAGCCCGATTTCTATGGAAGGAAAACCATTGGAAGGAAACCCTAAGATAGAGGGTTGACCGAAGCACCCATATATGAATTTGGAATGCGGTAGATGAAATCACGTTATTAGAGGGATGATGTAATGGATACGACATGGAGGGGAGCATAGAGCATTGAAGGAATGACACATGTGGAAATATAGATGTGGAGGAACGTGGGTGGGACACGTGGATAAAGGAATTCCATAATTAGTATAGATATAGATGTGCATGAAAATATTCATTTCCATCATTCAACAGTTTCACAACTTCCAGAGATGTTATCAATTGTATGGGTTCATTCTTGTATACAAACTGAAACTCATTTTGAAAAACAAATTCTTTATCTCTGCAGTAAATCGTAGCCTGATAAGCAAATTACCAATCGATTCCCAGAATTACAACAAACTCAACTAGGGAAAACTGACAAGGTTTGGAGGTTAAGTCTTTCCACATACCACAAGATAATTATTATTATAAATCCTCTTTATTCTAATATTTCCCCTATTGTTTTGATAACATTTTCTACTTTATTTTTTTGAAATGATATTTCCAGGTTACCAGAAATTTTTTTCAAAGATGAAGTAATGTGTATACCCTTTATCAAAGAAAATATTTGAAAAAATATATGTAAATAAACAAAGTACATGATACAACTTCATTCGATGGCTCGACATATGCTGAAGTAGTTGAAAAAGATCTCACGACACCTTTCTACTTATAGTCTGGCTTCTTTGCATCATTTCAATATATATTTAGGAAGGCATTTTCATAGTGACCCATCTCACCTCATTTAAAACACATAACAATTTTTTATCAAGATTAGTCCTAGGATCATTTTTATTACAATATCAGGCCATACGTCTAAACATACAACATTTAATACAATTCTCAGTTTTTCTAAGACATTTCCCAGGGTGATTCTTTCAATGATTTTTAGAAATTAGAAGATGGATTTTCTTACCATCAATTTTTTGGTTGAATTCTACCAATCTCTTTCCATCTAGACCACTTCTTCACCATGTTTTCAAAATGTACATGATCATCATAAAACTCCATCTCCACCCTCTCAGCAAATTATACAAGTATTTCATATCTTTCAAATTCACGAGAGGCTAATTCCATTAAATACCTTGGACTCAGTCCTGAGTAAAAGCGGTTTATTTTTCTGCCAACATCTAGAATAAGATTTGGAGAATACTTTTCCAGTCGGGTGATGTATTCTTCATATACCATGATTTTATCTTCCTCCAATTACTTCAATTGTTGTAATTTCCTCTCTATCATAAGTTTCACCACCTTAGGAAAAAAATTTCGAGGAAAATAATTTTAAATTATTTCCACTCTAAGGCATCAGTATCCTCTCTATCCCTAATATTCGTTACCATTGACCACCACTGATTGTAGATTTAGAAATTATGAGGGTGATGTCCCATAAAATATTCCACTATTGTCATGAAAAGCTGTGGTACCTCTTGTTGTTTTCTTGCATGGATGACGTTACCATTTATTGCATGTGTCAGCTGATCCATTACTGTCACAAACTACACAATCCCATTCCCCACCATTTCAGGTTGTAGATTCAGAAAGATGTCATTATATCGGTGCATATTCTCTTCAGCTTCCCTATTTCTTATGGGGAAAACCATTCTGAACAAACATATCATAGAAAAAGCAATAATTTAATCTTTAAATGCTATATCACTTCAAATTTTCTCTAGCATATATCAAAATTTATTCTAATATATTAACATCATCATAACCCCAAAAGATATCTAATCCATCATCTGATACCAACTATAAGGATCCAACCTTCCTACATTATATAATCATGTTTGTAGTCAAGAAATCTCAAAATTTTACATTGAGTATCTTTTCATATTTAGAGATTTATAGAATTATGAAAATATACATTTATATCATTACACATTATTATAGAGTGGATAACACAAACAAATTCCATTTTTTTCATAATATAAAAAATTTATGCTTATAACGTGATTTCTCTGACATTTATTCAAACATTTTACAAGGATCCATTATTTGTCTTAAAAATACTTACGACCTATGAAAATAATTTAAAAACATGTGATGATCACAAAAGCTCAGTAAAGAATATAAAAATAAGGAAGATACACATTAGTCCATGAACAATTCTAACGTAAGAAATCATTTTAAAAAGGCATACATGTCACCCATAAAAACATAATTTGTGAACCCTGGGGTTTAAAAAATATCCACACAAAACGAAATAACTCAAATAGAATCATAAAGGTATCTTTGGCCATTACACATACAATCCTGTAACCCTCTCTGCTACCTTATAGTTTATTACCTTCACGAATACCCTACAATTTGTGTAACCATCACAGTTACACTTGGAGAAACCATATGGCCGACCTCTAACATACACATTACAAATACATTATATGGAGATATATTTCCTAAACATCATCATAAACAATGACCAAGAAATAGAACATAATCATACAACAAGAATAATTTCATAAAAAACTTAATTTTGAATTTTGAAAAACAGAATTTTAAAAGAGGATTTTAAAAGAAAAGTCCCTGATAAATAACATAAAATTAAGGAGAGACTTAATATAGTTAATATAATATGTATATACGCAGTAAATACACATAACTAATCATAATAGAAACAATTTTTTTCACAGATTCAATTTTAATAGCACATAAATAATGAAGTATGTGTTTAACCCAAAGAACTGAAATCCGTTTAAAAATTCCCTTACATGAAGTTTATCTTACATCTAACTCTTTTAAAACTCTTATATAATGGTTAAAATAGTGTTATTAAAAACATAAATAATCAGATACATCTTTAAAATACCTTATTTTGTCATTTAATTACATTAGTTCACCCTTAAATTGTTAGTATTTGTTCCATCCATTGTTTCAGGTGTCTTCTTTACAAGTTTTCCTTGATCGGTTCATGATGGATGTTCTTGTCTATTGGAAGTGAAGCTCCAGAATTGGAATGGAGTAGTATTTAAATATTTCCCAGTCCATAAATTATAAAATTTATCATTTTGAATTCGTACATGAAGATGATTCATAAGTTAAAACATTAATTTTGTTCGTTTAGATCATTTTAGTTGTTCTTTGATAATAATGACCTCATTTTGTTTTATAAATTTAAAAAAAGCCTAAAAAATAATTCAAAAACAATGGATGGGACATAATACATATATTATAACCTCGTTCAACTGAAAAAGTGGTTTCTGGTCCATATATTATGGAGTTAATGCAAATTGAAATCCCATCATCCATAATGTCTATAATTCGACACATCACTGACAATGTTTTTAATTCCATGAATATGTTCATACAGGAGAAAAAGATTGATGCTGAATTTTCCATGAACATGATAACTTCTAGAATATACAATATTCTATATCTTTCATGACTCATGGGTAAGATGAGGATTGGAATGAAGATGAAAATAAGGGAACTGAAAATAAAAAAAAATTTGAAAAATCTCTCACGAAAATTCGATAGCCTAATGGCGTCACATAAAATTTCATAAAATAGTTTGATGAGAGAAAGGGGTTATCATATCACTTTTACGTAATATGGGATTTAAGGGGTTAGGGAATAAAATATCCAAACATAATCCAAAGAAAATTATAATAATAACATAAAATGAAAGATAATTAAGAAAATAAAAGAGAATGTTTATCTCTTGATATCTTCTCATTGAGATCCTTCTTAAGCCCATTGGATTTGAACATTTGGTGAGATCAGATGCTCCAAGAAGTAGGGAAGATCATCAGGAAGATTATTGGGCATAAATTAGGTATGTTTAAGGGATTGAGAGGTGTGGCATGATGAGGGGAATGAGGGTGGTATTTTTAGTGGACGAGAGGGTGTATTTCTCATTATTATAATCATTATTATAATATTTTTGCTCAAGACTATGAATAATATTAATTCATGTGACCCAAAATAGTAATAATGGATTTTTTGTTCAATCCAAGTGGGCTTAAATCACATATGATTTCATAAATAGTGTATTTTTTGATAATTTGATTATACAATATTTTACCATATTTCACTATTCAAATAAAATTTAAGAATTTCAAAAAATACAAAAAATGTACCCATACCATTTCATGATGTGTATAACTCAAAAATAAAGAAATTTTTTTAAAAATATTAAAAAAATATTACTTGTTTAATTTTTACGTAAAATCAAACTTAATCATATATTAACAATTTTAAAACTATAACTGCTTTTTTATCACATTGAAAAATTAACCAAGATATCATTATCTTAAAGCCTAATGAAAATATAATAATAAGGTAGTTTACACTTCATTAGTATCATATTACTATTAATAATGGAATGGCCCAACTTTCCAGAAAAACAGGTGGGTTCTATTAGAATCTAAATGACATATTGAACACAATTATAGAAGAACATTTTTCAAAATTCAAAACCTTGAAGTGGAAAATTTATTTTTTAATGGATAGATATAAATACATAGTTAAAAAAAATGTTTCATTCATTTCCATTTATTTCCAAAAAAACTGTGGGGTGTTAAAATATCATTCCAATATCAGAATGTACAGTCCTCTATAAACTATCCTGTCAATAAGGGGTGCCGTAATTGGATCCTGAAGGGAAAAAATAATTTTTATCCTTTTCACAACAATAAATGGAACCCCACACATAAGATTTATCTTTATATAAATGATATCGAAATTCACCCATTAAGCATCCTTGAACTTGTCTGCCTGTATTAGGAATGATATTGACCCAATGAAATAAAATGACGTCATCATGGTTTAGACAACCCAAGTACATGTTTGTGATTTACCCAAAAAAGGTTAGTAAAGATACCCTCCACCCACACATCGACAAAATTAATTTTAGCCCAGACGTATATAAGGAAATAGATAATGAATAGAAAAAACTTGTTTGACTAATAATTTTTGTAATTCTTATCCAACCTAATCAAGTGGGTTTGGGCTGGGATACTATATATGTTTTCTTCTATGTTATGATGTATGAATTTCTATAAAAATGAATATTTTAATAGTTTATTAATCTCTAATTAATCTTATATAAAATCTATGTATTATATAGATTGATTTATAATTCATAATTTTAATGATAATTCCCTGGGGTTCTTTTGTTTGTTAACCAATGATAGTTTCATTTTATTTTGTAATTAACTAAATTTTTTGATGAAATATTTTAATGTCAAAATAATTTATATAATTATTTTTAGATTTTTTTCATTGATTTTACACATTTTGATACCATTAAATTTCATCCTTGTTATCTTTTAGGATTTTTACATGATATTGATTGAATAAATATATATTAGAAGTTGTATTTATACTACTATTTTTTTAAATACTGTTCCACTTAAATTGAAGTTTTGTGTTTGGATGGTCAATTATTACCCTGACTATATATTCCTTTCCCACATTCCCATGTAAGTGGATATTACCCTGAAATGGTATAACTTATCCCGTATCCTTCATGGTGACATGAGGCCCTGAACTAGACATGTATCTACCTAGATTGTGTGTCATTTAATATTTCCCTACCTCTATCATAATATAGGTTTCATGATTTCTAGAAACTCATAAATGAAGGAAGAGACCATTATGTTATAGGGAGTTATCATTTTTTAATTTTAAATTACATTTTATTTATTTTTTAAAAGATTAGTTTTTCTATTGGGTTTCATTGACTTTAACTAAATGTTTTCACCTCTATATAAATTTGTTTTTAAAGTAAATCGGGGGTTGGAAAGATACTGTATACCTTGATTTAATACTCAAAACATTCTCAAGAACCACTGGGTTTTATTCAAAATATATCATTCATTCCCTAGGCAACATAAAATGTTGGAGCAAGTTAGATATCATCTTTTAGATTTTGGTCTTGATCACCCATTTATTATCAGTTTTTGGATGGTATTTGGAGATAATAAATTATAAAAAATTTTGAGTTTAAGAAAACAATTTAGACATATAATATCTACACATAGAAACTTATAATCCAAACATGATTAGGAATATTGGTGCATCTTGATTTATTTTAAAGATCATTGGAATTTATAAATGATTTTGGCCAATTACTAGAATGTTTTTATTTATCATATAACTATATTTTATTTTGATTGTATGATTTATAATCAAGAAGTACAAATTTAGAAAATTATGATGTTTTATTTATGGATTTATATGGAACCTAAGGGATATTAAAAAATTTTAGTATGGTATACTCAATTTTGAATCAATTTTAAGTGAAACCCAACTCCTACAAAGCAATTTTCTAACCTGTTAAATTTTTTTAATCCTCTAGTGATTGTGAGGAGTTCATAAGGTGATTTGTAAAACAAATATGTATTGTAATTATAATATATTCATATTCAATACATGAATATTCTAATTGAATAGTCACTGAGACCATTCACCTAATGATAGATTACTGAATTCACAAGATTCTCAAATTAATTTTTCTAGGATTGTGCAAATGACTATTCATCACAATCTCCAAAAATGGTACCATGGACGGTTCCCCTCTATGGTATACATATCCAACCACCTTAATTTGAGTATTTCTATATCCCACTAAAGACTCAAAATATGAACCCCTAAACACATAAACCCATATAAGACTTACATTCCAACAAAATTTTTATATATATGTATCAGATTATATAATAAAAGAAATCTACATTGGATTTGGAAAATTTAACAACTGTATCCCCAAAATATGACTATGAAAACCTAAAAAAACTTCATTACTAGAATGAACCATTCAACAAATGATATATTATTTTTAGTGAATTTTAGTATAGGATACTCCCCATGGCATTTTATAGGGTACAAACCACCAATACAATTAAATTTATAAAAAATATCAAAAAAATATAATAACAAATACCCATGGAGAGATATCAAGAACATTTTAATTATCATTTTTCAATTATAATCCCAATAATATCATAAAATATATAACTATCAAAAAAATATCTATAAATAGATAATCATTAATCCATGCGGTCCTAAAAAGGATCATCATGATTAACATAAAAGCATATGTCCACATTAAAATTTTATTATTTGGAAGGAAATTTTTCAATACTAAACCAAAAACATCTCAATCAAAATATAGACTAGCATGTCTTTTCTATTCAATTGAAATAAAATAATTTAAAACATCAAAATGTATATCTAAAAAACCTAGAAAAACTAATCAAAATACTCATTCTTAATTGAAAATTTATAGATATTTTTTAAAATTAATTGTTTTATTTCATGGAAAATATTCATCCATGTTTTCTTGGAAAAAACGCAATATAAATAATAGAAGAATAATTAATAACACAATAATATATATATTATTTTAGTTTAAAATGTATTTTTTTATTAAAATAATAAATCAACTAAATTAAAAATTCATATTAGATATCTCATTTGTATTTCTAAAAATGTTTATTAAAATATAATTCCAAATCATTACATATATAGTAACACATTATAATGAGAAGTATAAGTCATCACCAATACCCAAATCTCTATTTGTTTAATTCATTTAAAGTATAACTAATTAATATTTAGTGAGTAATTGAATACATAATTGTGATGTTTTAATTTAAATTGAAATAAATATCAATTTTTTCAGAAACTAAATAGGTTTTTAATTAAATAAATCATAAAATTCAAATTCATTACACTATGCATTCCTTTTTATCATGATGCATGAGACTAGACCCAAAAAATCACCATGTAATGGATCTTAGTGTTAAATAAAACTCACTTGAGAATAATATAAATATATTAATCCCTTAAAAGGGTGACCTGTAATTTTCATTCCTCGTAATTAGTTGAAAACTCAATTCCCACTATTTATAAAAGTGGTTCATAATTTTTAGAGTTTCATATTACTCATTTATAAACCAATATATAATCCTACCTCCAACACACATCCCAAATACTTCATTGATACCATTATTAATAGACTAAGATGGGTTTCCTTGAACCTCAAATAGATCTCCACTCTCCAAAGACATGTTACATGAAATATATAACAATTCTGATTAGCGGCATGGGTTTATTCATTCAATGTGGGATTAGATTACCACAATATGATAATGTTCATTCCATGTACCAAAACCATAATTACTCATCTCGAGATAGAATTAAGAACAATATTAACCCTTGATTCCAACCATCAATATTCGTTGAGAGAGAATACTATATTTAAGGATATATAATTCACATTTTTGGGGGAATTTGTCTTTTTTATTTAGAAACGATTTCAAAGTAACTACTAATAAAAAACAAATACTAAGATGACATGTATATGAAACAATAACATCGTTGTTTGTTTTGAGAAAAAATTATAATATTACAACAAGAAAAAATACTACCTTTAAATAACTAACACTCTCGATGTTTAAATAAATTTAATATTTACACTTATAAATCCACACAACCTCAGCATACATCTGGCAAATAAAGCCGAAAAACATGTAAAATTAACCTAATAATTTATAAATGATCAATATATTTCTCATTATTCTAATATAATAAGCGGGTTTCTCTAAACAAATTCTACGTGAATGAAACATACTAAAGTTACTATGTAGAAAATATAAATTTTTATTATGAATCCCCCTCTTTAGAGAGGTACAAGATATCCCATATCACTATAACTGCACTCTTTTAAACTAATAATTATCACATATGTATAATATCCTCATATAGAATAGTAATACTAATAGGATCCCAAAAAAAATTTCAGCACCAAAACTAACTCTAACGGAATACATTTACTCCTTTGAATAAATAATCTTATAAAAAAATATATCAATGTGATATAAAATGTACATGGTTATAGATCATTATATACCAACAAAATGATATCTTAGTAGGAATCCTCATAATAAAACATAGATATTGGGTTTAATTTGGAATCCAATACACCATTAATGATATATTTTACAAAATCCTGTTAATTTTGTGGTCAAATTGTGAATAGAGAATAGACAATACAATATGAAACATAATTTAAATAAAAAATATAAAATGATATACTCACAATAGTGAAAAAATTAATCTTGTATCAATATTTATTAAACATTTCCAATTCTATTTAATCAATTATATATAATCATTGTAATCTAGTAGTCAAAAAATCCTATTAAAAAAATTAAATAGTTTCTCTAAATTTTATAATAATGTTTGAGTATCCAAGGATTTAGAATAATATATAACAAACAGACAATTTTTTTCTTAGTGTATTCTATAAATTTTTCCATTACCTCTACCAACCATTTAATATTAAAATATATCAATATTAAATAATTATTCACCAATTTTTTTATTTATAATAATATATTTTATTATATCTTATTTTAAACCCATAAAATAACTTTCAATAAATTACCACAATAGATCATTGAATTATAATATGACATATAGAAATATATTTCTCAAAATAACATTTAAATACCATAATAATTTAAATATCTACCAATTTTTTAGGGAAGAAATTTCTTTTCCCCTCAATAATATACAATATATGATTACATAAATATGAAATACAATACCCCATCTGTAATCTCCCACAAAATTATCTACATCTAATTAACCATGATTAGATAAAAGAATTTATTATTCAATAAAATATGAAATCTATAATTAAAAAACATTCCAATCATAATTACAAACATGTTCTTCTTAAAAAGTTAATAAATAGATATTTGTATCCATAAGTACTGATTCATGGTATATCCCTAAGAACACAATAACATGAGTGTTTTTAAATAAACTATCTTTTTTATTATCATATTTTATTGAAATATTTTATACATAATACTTAGAATCCGTAATTATAATGAATCCATGATTTAATTCATTAACTCGATTGATGAAATAAATTATTTTATGTGGAATATCAAAAACATATATCTCATTGTTCACCCATGAGTTAATCCTAGAGGGAAAGTTTTTTTTATGAAAAATTATGTAGGTTTTAGATGATATAAAATCAGGATTTTTAAAAACCAAAGACTTCCAACAAAATAATGTGGTTTATTTTCAATGGTCAACAAATGATCCAAAAATTATGGAATTATTTATACACCCTCATTAAAATTCAAACTTTATCAAATTAAAAAAAATATATATATATATATATATATGTTATCATTACCATGTCATGCACATAATATCCCTGAGATGGTGATTTGTTTCCCCAAACCGAGGATATCAAATCATATATGAAAACTTACTCTGGTTAAGGAGAAAAAAATTTCAAAATATCCTTATATCTAAAACAATAAATATATATAATTTTCAAATTACATTTTTTATCCATAAAAAAATAATCTCGTGAAACTCTAAAGAATATAACATCAAAATAAATAAATTAATCACCCAAAGAATCTATCCAATATAGTATATATTTTAAAATCACATATGTTTTTAAAAAAAATGTTAAATGAAATTGTATAAATTTCTTATAGTCGTATCATGAATGAATGACTGAACAAGACAATAAGGTAAACTAACATGTTGTGTCACACCCCCATATTATTGCGTAAGATCACAGTCAAATAAATACTTTTGGAGTATCATTTATCAAATGAATCAAAAAATTAATATGAATTGAAATACTTCTTATTACCATATAAGGAAACCAGTGATAAATTACGAGTATATTGTGTGAAACTTGATTAATAAAATTACAAAAACAATAAAACATCATGTAAATATGTAGTTTTTAAAGCCATTTTAAAAAAGAAAATGTGTAATAATTATTAATATATTATTATTATATCAGTTTAAAATATTTATGAAATTAATCTTACGATAAATTAAAAACATCCGTGAAATAATTAAACAACTTTAATGTTTATAAACTTAACCATTCTTGGATAAATTAAAATGTTTGGTTTAATGATAAGTATTTTGTTTCATACTATATTTGATTTATTAGAAAGATGAATTTTTATATTTTAGAGTATTAATATGATTAATTGAACATCATTTTTGATTCTTTATGAAATAATTAGTACAAGTTGAAATTGTGGGATTTTTCATATATGGAGGGTATTCGGTTAAATAGTAAAAAAATAATGTTTTTAAAAATACCTTGAAATTTATGAAGTCATTAGGATATAAAAGTCACATAGAAATATATTAAAAATTTGTATTTACGAATTATTTTTTTTATGAGTTAAATAAATCCATTAAACCTCTAATTTTAAATTGGTAAATATATTTATTAACTTTTGAACAAAAGGGAAATATAATTATAAAAATAATTAATTTTTTCCTTTGAGTTTTATTAAGTATTCAAAGTTCTCGATTCAGTATTAGATTTATTTAAAGTCACATGAATATAATTTTTAATTATAATCAAATAATACTCATGAAAATAAACCATATTCATGATTTTAGTTTAATTTATTTTTTATTCTCCAAAAACACTTTTCTAAAAAATATTTCACATTTGGTTTGTCATAGTTATATTAAAATAAATTATTACCACCATTAGAAATTTAATATTTTAAAATGGATTCCATATTTTGAAAATGCATATTCAGTTTTAATAATATCTTTCATTTCATATTATTGATAAATAATAGTTACCTTAATAAATGTTATGTTTCCACAGTGAAGGATAAAATGGATTAAAAGGAGTTAAAACTAGTTGATTAGGTATCAAATATCATAAAAACCTTAACAATATTTAATGGGTTTAGTATATTTAGTTCTTTCTCATTTTATCAATTAGTATGGTAGAAATTGGTGTCACAGGGAAATAGAATGGAATTTATTATATTTTAAAGTTATAAATATTTACCAGGTTTTTACTCTTCTCACTTATAAAAGGATCCCTGCAACCCTAACATCTATACACACTTTATGAAAATAAACTTGAATAATATTTTTCCAAATCACATCCCAAAACCATTATAGATGACTTTATGGTTCTTGTATCACCAAAAATTGTCATGTAGTGTATTTATGAGATTTTGAAAGGAGGATACCAATGTAATATGTAGTTATCTTAACCGAGGTCAATTAATTTTCTTACTTATAACAAATCCTTAAAAAATTACCAAAATTAATATAAATAATTTAGTATTATAAATATGATGAAAATTTAAATATTTTTACGTAACCAAAAAATATATACTTCACATCTTTTTATTATAAAATGAAAACATTGTTTAGTAGTATGTCTAAACTACCGCCTCCTTGACCCCCATATTGTGCATTACATCAACACATTACACGGATATTTACACAGATGGAAATGAGTAACTATGTTATCCATATAATTTTTATTATTCAATAAATATAAATCATTATCTACTTTCATTCTCACACAAACATAAAAAAAGTGAAATGTCACCTCTGTGTACCCGCCGACTGATACCTCTATAGATGTCGTATTTAATTTTACATCACTACCATACATGGATAATTGTAAAAATATATTTATTGATAATATATTATAATTATTAAATTAATAATGACCTATTAAATTTATATTCACAACAACAAATTTTATTGTCCTAATCATTAAAATATAATAGCCTACCCTAATTTTAGTAGGTTTTACCTCCTACATGAACATTTTTAAAATATTTGAGTAATGGATGATAAATTAATGTAATTAAATGGTAATTTTATGTAATAATAATTTATTTAAGACGTTTTAAGAATATTAGTATGGTTATATAGATGTTTTTTATTCACTAATATAATCTATTCATTTTATGGACTCAAAATTTCTAACAATTGAAATTTTTGACCGCTTCATTAAAAATCATCACCATAAATTCTATGAAATGAACACATAAATCAAGATACATGTAAAACAATTATTACACACATTAATGAATATTCTATATATTATGAAACCATAACCATGGTGAATGTACATGAACTATTGAATCAGAAAATGTGTGGAAATATAAATAGATAACAAAAAATTCTGATTTTATGAAAATATCTATTAAAAAATACTTAACAATAAATTATAACTAAATTATTTATGGATATATAAATATAAATATATTTATTAAATAGATTTATAATTAATCTACATTTAATACATAAATGGTTAGAGTGATCCTAAAAATATGGGAGTCTAAGGCATGGGGATTTTAAACACAATTATGTTTTATTTGGTATGTTACCTATCCATGGTCAATGATATTCCATGATTATGTTTTTGTTTCAACCCAATGATGGGTATGAATAGTGTTTGTGTGACTTCAAATATTATAGATTGTTTCTAGTGGTGTTTATTCAAGGAACCAGAAGTACCAAACAGTTCATATTTCTTCAATGAGTTACATTCCTACATTCTGAGGAAATGTGTTTAATGGTGTTCCTTTCTAATGAAAATTAGGAACTCACATTGGTCTAGTGTATGGGTGGTTGGAATAATCCCACCCTTGAGAGGTATTATTTCATAATTAAATACTCTCTTATATTTGTAATTCATCTTCATGAATCATTTCCAGATCTAGAAATATGACTCATTTCCTTAAAATGTATTACTGGTAAATGTCATATGTCGATGTGAGTATCTATACACATAATATGTATCCTATTTCAGTGAAAATATATACATATCTAAGGTTTTATATTGATGAAAGAATATATATGTATTTGAGGTTCACTATTTTATTTACTATTAATTATTAGTTATTCTAGTTTGGGAGTTTCTGTTTTTTAAGACCTATATCTAGGTGATCATGAGTTTAACCCCATAATTAAGCTAGTATTTATTCATGTTGTTTTGATATTTGTTAATAAGTGGATTTTAATGTATCATTTTTGAATGAATTTGAAACCCCATTGTTCCTAGACCATATATATGACACAACATACATTTTATTCTCTTTCAATGCGGAATGATCCATGATGTTTAACATCCTATGGTATGGAGAACAGGAGGAAGGATTTCACGAAATGGTTTATGTCAGTGTTATGAGAGAGAGACCCTACATGGACAACATCATAGAGAATGTGGTCCTATAGGGATGAATTGATGTTATAAAAGAATTATTTGTGATGGTATGTCCCATATTTGGTATAGTCCAATGGGAATGTTGTGATTTCACTAGAAAGGAATATAACACATAGGGTGATGGCATTTTATTATTAGAAATATGAACTAAAAGGTGATTTTCCCTGGGGAATATGGCCATAATATATAGAAAATAAAACCTGATAGGGGTATATCCATGTGTGGGGAGGATATAAATGACTTAATGAGGGTTATGAACCAATGAGAATGCATGACGGGGTCCAGATTAGTGTTTTCTGTTTTGGAATTCAGGTATGTGTCCTATGAATCCCATCATGAAAGGAATCAATGGCCACATAGTTCGAATGAAAAAATTTAAGGTTCTGTGATAGGACAATACATTGATTGTTAAAATATTTTAGCATAGATATATATAGGAACATATGAATATTATATGTGAGGGATTGAGCCTTTGAGATACATTCAACATATTATGCTTAAGATTAGAATTAGTGTAAAAATAGTTCCCATATTAATGATATATCTGTCATTTATGGGAATAAATTGGGGTTTTAGTATTACTTAAGCACTATGATGATGCCCTGATATGTTTTAGTAGTAATATGATCCTTTTATGGAATATAATATTTTTTAAGACATATACCTTAGGAGGAGAACCAAGGTAGGTATATTTTATTATTCTAATGACATAATCATTCAATATCTTTATAACTACATGATTCATACATTTTTTTGAGAAAAAATAGATAATAGGTGATCAAACACATATCTTGAGGGTGAATGATTTTAGTTTTTATAAGTATTATACATCTAGGATTACCTATTAGATACATGGTTTTGAGACACATAGAGTATACAAGACAATGAAAGTGGAAATGATATTTTATTGTCAGTATTGTAATGCGAAAATCTATTAGGGGGATTATGGTCATCCTGGGGAATATGGCCACACAAAATGAACAATGGGAATTTATTGGACATAGATCATGAGATTTGTAATGTTATCCAATACATGTAGTGAAGATATTCTTTAAATTCCACATAGTTTATATATGACTCACCTTATGGTGTGTTAGGAAATAAAGTTATATTCATGGGACTATTATCTCAAAGGTTAGGAATAATTGGATTACTTGGGACATACACCAAGTTGGATCGCCATGAGGGATATAACATCATGGTATCGGGGATATAATAGATTTAGAATGTTCATTTCATACTCTTGGGTTATCACATGATGGTCGTGTGATCACATAATGGAAATAGGATCACCCGATCTTTTGATTTCCTCAACGGTCATGCAATCCTAGGTCATCCAGGGGCCAATCAATTGTGGAAATAACATTCGGTATGGAGATTATATGATACTTCTATATTATTGAAAAAATTTTCCTATACCACATGGATGATAATTCATCATGTCATCACATGACAAAGGGGTTTCTTTGTGACATGACTATGTTTTTTGTGCATAGTTTCCATATTTAGAAACTCTTCTCTCATATATACATTGAAGCTAGTCACCTTATTTATTATATAAATATAATTTATATCATACAACTATCCTTACATATCCTTTTATATATATTATTTACACAGTGTTTCCAATTTATATTAATCATGTTTTGGGGGTGGTGTGGGGGTTTTATTATCATTCTACAACTATTTCCCAGTCTCCTAACAATTACTATAATCAATGTACATATCTCTAAGTTATAATAAGGGGTCATTTCAAATATATATGACCTCATCTACATCATATTACTAGGGAAAAATATACATATGTCATCTTCCAACGCAACACATAAAAAAATTAACACACTAAAGGTCCATCATGGGAAACCTTCATTTCATGATCTAGGGTTATGTTCTGGAATATCCCGTGGATGTTTAACATAAAGATAAATGAATTTGAGACACTTAAATCAAGAAAACATTCACATATAAACTGGTCATATAGAAGATTTGGAATTATGAAATCACACAACTTTTGGGTGTCATCTAAAATCATTGGCAACATGAATATACCATCATCTATAAATTATTTCTCCTATAATCAAGGCATCGAGTAATGTACCTAGGGTTAAAAAAAGTGTATCCTTATTTCATGAACATCCAGTGGTCTTGAATCCCATAATTATTTGTACTCAGTATATTCCATTGTACCATAATTATACTTGTGTCTTGCGTATTTTCAGCACTTTATTTTTCCAATGTATGTTTGGAGGGAATCATGAAATCCCCAGTATATATTTTGTACATAATAACACAGAAAAATGTGATTTTTAAAATATTTAAAACCTTTTTTATTATCAAAGGCATCCATTTATTATCTTATATTCTAGGTGTCACTGTGATAGAGGTTTTGTATCATATAAACATGTGAATAAAGAGATTTTGACACACTTTCTCTATGTTTTTGTATTTTTATGGTTGTTTTCCTTCATATGAGTGCATCATATAGTCCACTTCTCGTGATTTAGTCATTTGAATTCATCTCATAACACTTATCTTGTGAGAAATTTGCACATCCTATATCATAACTTATAATGGAAATATACAAAAAAGATATGTTCACATATCCTTAATTTGTTTACATGATTGTCTACCAACATAATATTACTATGATCTTGTAATTATATATGGTTAATGTGATCACATGACCCTATTATACTTACCTTATTTTACTAATTTGATCCTTCCATACAATTTGGATGATATTTTTAATTAGTCATTCAAAAATTTCAATAGAACCCAATGTTAAATTTAACTTCTCCACCTTTCAACATAATCTAAATATACCATTTTTTTCTTAAGGCATCTATCATTAGGAAAAGAATGTGAGGAGGTTGTGTATTACCATAAAATCATTGTCAATTGTGTCAAGTTATCTAGTTCATAGTCATTTAGTCCACTAATGAACATTTTATGATTTTGTGGGAGCAAATATATTGGAGTATATATTATCAAACTAGTTTTGTCTTCTTGGTTTCATCCTTTAGATTATGTCACCAATATCTCCATATTGGGTAGGGATTATTCCTCCCTCTTGGATACTCAAGACACATATCATATTATATGTGAACATTTCATATGTTGGATATTTCATCCTCGATGAATACCATCTTTATTGATAGATTTTGAAAACTCTACCAGTGAAATTTGAAGAATTATAGAGTGTGGACGAGACTAAAAACCACGTATAGAAGTTTTTAATAAATTATCTCATATTGAACTACACTATTTAGATGTTATCCAGTTAGGATCCTTGATCAAGTGGGTGACTTTGCCTATATTGTGGAAGTAACTATTGTTTGTATCATACTACCAAAGAATATGAAATATATATTATAAAGGTAGGTTAAAATATGACAATATGGGTTTCCAAAACGTTCACATACTAAAATAATTGTTGGAGGGGATAAATTGTAAAATGGTGGTGTCAAGACATAGAAATGTTTCTTATTATGCATAGTGAGGCTAATATCATTCTTTGGGATATAAATAAAATTAATGGTTCACATATTTTAGGGGATATATATGATTATTTTTTCACTACCATATCAACCTTGTATGATTTGGAATAGTCTCCCCTCATTATAAAGAAGTTGATAAATATGATCAAGGAGAACCACAGGAAGGACTCATATCTAGGGTCTGACATCCCCTTCACGAAGTACGTGGAGTAGTTTCTCAAGAATATATAGTATGAACATATAGCCAATAAGACATAGATATCTCACCATGAAAGTCTCATGAGATAGATGGTTCTTACTATCCTGTGGTTGTAGATGGCCTATTCAAGGACTGGGGATGATTAGGAACCTCCTATGCCTACCACCTTATCTAGTAGACAAACATTTTTAGTGATATACTATAGTGAATAATTATAAAAAATTCATGTTCAGGGTGTAATGAGGGTTTAAAATTTCATGATGGAAATAGAGATGGACAATGACGGAATATTTTTAGCCATTCCCATGTTATAATTTTTTTTTCTAAAACTTGACCACATTGACAACAAAATGGGCAATTATTGGATATCATGATACTTTCTAGTGATTTCTGTTATTATGGGACCCCATATGGGTGGTTATGAGTTCTTTGACACCAAATACATTGATAGAACCTAGTTTATACAATTATATTAGAGTATCAGTGGGGTCGACCCCATAGACAAGATCGACTAGGAAATGAAGAGAAAGATCAACCTATGTGACTAGTTTGTATTCTTGTCGTACTGAGTTACAACCTACACTATAAGCAATAAATAAAGTGGTGATATTGAGGATTGAGGATATCAATTTTATATTCATGAGGGAACAAACTCCATGAAGATCGATAAAATGATATTCTATTAATGGTATGCACCATGTTAGATTGGGTGATAATTTATATTCCACTAGGTAAAGAGCCAAAATGTTCCACATTTCAACTGAGAAAGGCGCATAAAGGTAGTTCACAAATATAAAATGATTTTTTATATGGTGTGTAATTAATTGACAAAACCAACCCTTTAGATAGAATGGGTGTTGTCCTCACAATGGCCTACATCAATAATTGGATTCAACCGTACCCTAACTGTTAGCTAGAAGCACTAGTAAGGAAGGTCACAAAGCTACTGAATGTGGATGGGGGCGATGTTATAGGGTATAAATTGAAATAAAAAAATAATATTTAACAAAAGATATATTATAATAGATCAAAAACTATAGATATTACACATAAGTAAACTATATTCAGGGAGATGACACCTCTACAATAATGGGAAACTATAGTTGTGGCCACAATGGTTGGTGTGGCCACACAAAATTGTATTCATGCTGGGATTCCTACTGTTGATATGAACTATGTTTATATTATCTTATATTACTAGATTATTGAAGGGTGATGAAATCAGTCAATTGGTCTTGGAGGGTTCTATGTCATGTAGAAGTATAAATGGAAGGCTTTGGGAATTCTTCCACTCGTGGTGGTATCTAATTTGGGAAAAAATCATTCATGTTTTGGGAACATCAAAAGGACATAAATATAGTGATTCTAGGTATTTATTTCTATATATATTACTCTTCCACAATATATAAATTTATAGTACCCATGATGATAGTGGCTGGTGAATATAAGGGAGACCATCAACATTTTGATGAAGAGGTGTGTCAAATTGTATCACTACCCACATATGGAATAATTACTATTGGATATATTATATTCCATTTTACCATCATATGTTGTATGAGGATGGAAAATTTTGGTTATATTTTACCTCTCTAATGTAATATCCCATGGGTTTGTAGGCTGGGGATGACATAAAAGGTGTCCAAGAGGGTGATTGTTACAGATCTCCAAGATAGATCGTGCTTATTAATGAATAAATTAATTATTTGGAATAAAAAATATCTAAAACAACACCTATTATCCTATGTATATAAATGTAAAAGAATCTATGCCACTAGAAGGACCCTCCTCAAGGATGACCATGAAAGGAAAACGTGAAAGGTCATAAATAAAGAAACCTAAATCAATTTTAACATGGATGCGTTTTAAAAGCATTATTCTTTAATTGAATCTCTTTTTTTCATATTCATAAGCCTTTTCAACAATATAGTTTACACATAGGTATCCTTAGGGTCACTGATGTCCGTGATCAAATAAGATACACCTTCCACCCCTCAAATATGTCCTTAAGATTCAAAGTGGTTCTGGGGGGGGTGGTGGTGGATGGAAATGGATGGGGTCTAATTAGGGTCGGACCCAATGAACAGTGTGTATTATCTAGAACTAATTTCATTTTACCAAATATAAGAAATTATACAATTTTAGGTTCTTAATAAGGGTAGTTGATATCCTAATTACATAGTTTGTATGGATCCATAACTATTAAAGGGTAATTGTTTCTTCAGAAACTAGGCATATAATTTGGTTTATATCTTATTGTATAAAAAATTAGTCGTTATAATTAATTCATTTTAGGTGTGGAACATAGGATGATACTTAATCAAACTGTGTCATGTCCCGCTCATGTGTTGAATATGTTACGACACCCCTTGCCCACCTCCAATGGGCTAGATGATTATGACTAGCACAAAGTAGGAATGACACTAACATGAGAGGCATTGTCTAAGAACCTGTACATGTGCACCCAACTCCAAGCCCATAATATGATGAAAAGTTAAGAACATTAAATAGCCAATGCATGCATATATCTATATCCCATAACCAGAGTATGATAGGAAATAAATAAATTAAACATGTACAAATAAAAGACCCCCACAAAAATTTTGTAACAAAATTCCAACATGAAAGTAAAGGTAATTGGTCTACTATCTGAAAGTGGTAGGAACACAACTAGGTATTCCTGGTCTCACTAAGAACAATCATATACTCATCTTCCTAGTTCTTTGTCAGATGTTCTATTATCTATCCAAGATACGACTTATTCAAGAAAAGACTATACAAGGGTGAGTATAAGAATAATCAGTTGGACACTCTAAAATTACAAATCATATAACAAAGAAATATACATTTAAATCTACATAAGTATATTTATTCAACAAATATAACAATAATAACATCATATACAGAAACTAAAACACATAGTCTAGAGGTAAGTCGCATCCATAGTAGAATCAACATATGAATCCAACTCAATGATTTCATGAAGCACACATCTGAGAGGACAAAAACCTAAGTCTGATAGAACTAATGATGTCCATACAAGAGGTATAGATCATCTTGTATCATCATGAGATTGAAAAAGCTAATTGACTAAAGATATATGATACACATATGAGGATCGCTGCAATGGATATTGGATGATACTAACAAAATCAATCTAGATTAACCATGATAAGTAGACAATAAATTCCCATGTAGTTTCGGTCATTTAAATACCAGGAAATCTACCAAGGGGATGAAAAAGGTATAAATGATCTCACTATAGTACTCTTGGAGGGATTATAATGATTCTATCAGGAAAGGGCCACTAATGGAATCATAGTCTTAGTAGTAGGAAATGATTCATTCCTAAGTTCTAGGAAATGATAAAGGGAATACACTCTAATGAATCATATCCAAGATATAGGGTAAAATATATATAATCAATGTAGAATAGAGTACATAACATTTCAAAGGGTTACATGCTATGTCTGTTGACCCTGGTTTCTTCCCATGTAAATGGCCCGTTTCGTTCAAACCATATTTTGTGAAGTAGTCCATGTCATGTATGCATACCATACACTCTACCCATGTGATTGTACAAGGATTAAACCTATGAATCCATGTCCATGTACGAATTTATGGATTAGAATTTGTACATGGTCCAAACTGTGTTGTGTGGGGAAGTATGCACCATGTAGGAAAACTGTGTAATTCCACCCAGTGTCTATGTACTTCCCAAAATACATGGTGAGTATCTGAGGAGGAAGCACACACAAATAGTCTGGGTTTATAAACCAATTGATTTATAAATTCACCCATAATCATGGAAACCACTCAAGAGACCCAAAAAATATGTAGATCCTATTTACATATCGTGTTGTTTTGGATTTAATAGAAATTATCGTCTTCCTTCTGAGTTCGACCTATTTCCTCTGGAATTTGATCTAGTGATCCTTTTCTACATGAAAACATGGATTGAATCTCATTCATGAAATACTATCATCGAACAATGTATCCCATCATCAGATCTACTCATAAAATAGATCAAGTTGGTGTTCTATATCACACATTAAATAACGTTGAAGAACTGTAATTATTGTTTCATCCATCATCTGAATTGATCCATATCCATTTTCAAACAACCATCATTCCTTGTAAACCATAGATCTACTATATTGGATCATTACGCCCTGAAACATGATTGTAGTAATCAACCGATTGAGATAAGTCAAGAAGTGTGCTAGACATATGACACCGGTGATGACTAATGAATCAAAGGAGAAAAAAATCAATCAAGAGTTCAAATCACTAATCGATGATCGTTTCAATATTTTTTAGATTACATTAAAACAAAAATATATTTAATCAATAATGGAAAATATAAATATCCTGATTAACCCCTCAAAACAACCCATCCCACATAATGATCACATTGCATATTATTCTATTCATTGATTTATCTGTGTTCACAATACAAATCATGATTGGTTTATAAACAAATTAAAACACATGATATACCTTGATTAGGTTTAATCAGATATGAATAATGATGTGGGGTCATTTTCACTGAAAGGGTGTATTGAATCCGAAGTTCATTTATCATAAATCCATGATCCTTCACAATTTTCTTTAGAAGAGAATTCTCAAATCTCTCACCCCGATAGATCTTCAATGTTTCTAGGGTTTTGAGGAAACACATTGAAATTATGTAAAATATTCAACTTAAATAGTTGTATTCACTACATCAAATCAAATTATGTGATATAATTTTATTAAATTATTATATTCCTTTCAGATAATGTGAATACTTTTCAACAAAAGACTGGCACTGAAAATTGTTATGTCACTCCAAGGGTAAGCTTCATGTTCTAAACATAATTTTTCTATCATATTTTTGATCTCAGCTTATATTAAGAAGTTACTACAATTTTTTAGGTAATCCATGCACACATGCTATTGAATATATTTTATATATTTCAAACATTTATTCCAGTCACATCAGGTCTTATTATCAAATGTTTTCTCAAAATATCATCATGAAAATAATCACTCTAATATCCAAAAAATAATACACATAAAATACAAGACATTAAATTATCCACACCATGGATATTTTGGTTACCGAAAATCCAAATACTTTGGATACGTAAAATGATATGTGTGTTGAGCATGAATATAATAATCTCTCTCTCATGTTTTTTTCAAAAGGATCTCATGCTTCCACCATAGACACAATAAAGGAATTGATCACCCAAGAAGGATAATCTCTTTCCTAAACTATATCTCCACTAGGTACTTAGAAATGGTTACTCCATACTCGATGTCTAGCTTGCCCCAATCGATAACATGAGATTGGTCAGGCACGTACATCATTAGTTGTGACACATGGAAATCATTGTGCACCCAGTCTAACTGCAGAGGTATAGATAAGTTGAATGAAACCTCACCAAATCTAGGTAATATATGGAATGGTCTGATGAACATTGGAGATATATTTCTTCCTTGTAAAAAACTCTACAATCTACGTTGAGGTAAAAACCATAAGAACACATGGTCCCCTTCCTTGAACTCAAAAGGCCTTCATCTCATATCAACATAACACTTTTGAATGCATCATGTAGTATTGATCCTCCCCAATATTATCAAATCCTTCTCTATTGTAGTTGGAATTAACTTTGGGCCTAGGAGTGCTAACTCTTTTAGGACATTCTGATAAAGAGGTGGCCTATAGGTTGACCTGTAAAAAGATACAAATGATTCTATACCAATGGAGGAATGGTATATATTGTAGTAAGAAAACGCCACCAATTGTAGTCTATCCTCCCAACTATATCCAAATTCCATCATTCAAACTCACAACATGTCCTACAAAATGTAAATGGTTTTTTATTCTATCCATCAGTTTGTGGGTGAACCACTCTGCTCAATCATAACTCTGTTCTAAATTCATCACATTTTCCCTAACACATCCTATATGTATTGTTGGTGTCACCTACAGAAAAAATCAATGATGGAACTTCATGGATTCTGACTATCTACAACATGTAGAGGCATCCCAAGCTCTCTAATGAACTATACTCTCATATATCTGGGAAGTGGGATGACTTGGTGATCTGTTATATAATATTCCAATCTGAATTATTTCCCTTAGATGACAGTGGATTGAAATTAATGATTTGAATTGATATCCCATCACACATAAATTCAAGAACCTCATAGGTTGATCCATACCTCCTAGAATGTGGTGCATATACATCACTTGCTATAAAATATTGAATCGAGAAACAATCATTGCAACTCATTTCTTTATTTTTTTCCACTAAAAATGACATCAATGGTCCTGGTACATCATCTTCACACTTAGATGTATTACCAAAGGATATGTATGAAATTATCTTAGAAACTCTTCCTGTAACATCCCATGTACCATTGTGCATTCTTTGAGAAGAACAATGTGCTCCCTAAATTTTAAAAATCTATAATGATTATACCTTATGGATATATGAGAATATTGGTGTTTTTAGTTGGTATCCACAAGATATCCCTCCCTTTAATAAAATAAGTCTGGAGGGGTAACAACCACTAACTAGAGATAATAATCTCCATCTCCATCCATAAGGTATAATTGTAACGAAGAAAATTTCTCTAACGCCTCAATCAGTAACTACACACAACATCAGTTTCTGAGAGAATCATCTACCATGTTCCCCTTCATAAGAGTATAGAAAATGTCAAATTCATAATATTATAGTAACTCATTCAATTTCCCGTATCCCAATTTGTGATCCTTTTAAGAGATGATATACTTGAGACTCTTGCGATCAGATTAGACGATAATTTTCTCACAAATCAGGTAGTATCGCCCCATCTTCGAAGAGAAGACTACTACAACAAACTCAAAATCATGTGTCACATAGTACTACTCATGTTGTCTTATCTAGTGTGAACCATATGAAATCATTTTTATCCTCAACATCAGAATACATGAAATCCCAATTCTAGATATATCACAGAACACTACGTACCCGACACATTCCTCCGACTATTGCATGATGTGATCACTCATCAAACTCTACCTCATTTTATGAAAATACAGTAGGAACTTCACAATCCAAAAGATGAGATTCTCTTTTATAGTCAATATTTTTTTGGGTAATGATACACTAGATAAATCTAGTATGAAACTTTGGAAATACCCTACTAACCTAAGGAATCTCTATTCGTCCGTCACGATCGTTGGGGGGTCTCTTGATAGCACCGCCTTGATATTGGCCAAGTCCACTAACACACCATTCACTACGATCATGTTATCTAGAATGTAGACTACATATATCCAATTTGGAACTTCTTGATATTTCTATAAATAAGGTGATATCTAGGTATATATTGAACTATCCTTTGATGTCTTGCATTATCTTCCTCGAACACAGAGTATACAAGGATCTAATCCATGAAGAATACCATGAACCAGTCAAATAAATTAGGAAAGATCCAATTCAAGAGTCCCATCAACACTTATATGGAGTTAATCACCACAATTACCTTCACCAAGTACACATAGTGATGATAGAAATGTCTGAATGTTGTCTTCACTATATCCTTATCCCATACTCACAACTTGTGATAGCTTTATGTGAGGATGATCATTGAGAACCATCATTACATTCTCAACTAATCAAAAAGGTAATAAATCATTGGTAGTGGATAAATTTTATTCTCGTTATCTTGATTTAAGACTCATCAATCCACACACAACCTCAAACTCCAGTATATGATGTTGGAATGAAAATCTAGGGCTGCATTGGGTGAAAACTGTGTCTTACAAAGAACTTCCTCTGAAAGTCCCCCAACTGAACCCATAGCTTGTGAGGCTCTGTAGGGGCCATTCGATATGTGGATTCAGATATTGGTGTCATACCATGTTGTAGATCAATGCATAATTCTATCTATTAGTTGGGAGGTAATCGAGAAACCTATTTAAGGAAGACATCCTCGAATTCCACCACCAATGTTTAAAACTAGAAACACAAAACATTTATTTCAATAAGAATCATTCTAGCCAATTATTGAGTAGTCTAATGCACAGTCCAATTAATTAGTCCAACCAATTCTTTCTATGTTCCCTTTTCACCAAAAATATAAAACGTAGTTCCCTAATTGTAGACACACAACACCTTTCAATTAAAACACTTATTCTGGATATAAAATGTGGATAACCAGTCCCTCACAATAATGATCCCACAAGACCTCAATTATGCTACCATGGATCCCAACTGAAACCCTTGCCTCCAAGATTCATGTCACACTATCAGACCAATGTTTGATAACTATGTCTTCTCCGGTTGGAGTCTCTTAGAATAATGGTCGAGTCAATGGTTCAACTACAATCTATTTGTCTCAAACATGATATGCGGTGATAAATTAATGAAAATAACTAATGCCTATTAGTATTACAAATTAAAAAGAAAAATTAAATATCATACCACAAATCATTCCTAGAGTTCATGGGTCATATGCTTAGACCTCTTGTAGTTGTACCCTCATACAAAATCATTCTCCTTGTTCTAGGCATAGATCACAAGGGGATGGTGGTGCTAACATGTCAGAACATCGAACACCCCCTGCTGCTCTCCTAGCTCCACTTCAACATATTCCACCATACAGTCCTTCCTACCCCTACCACTATCAATACCATGGTGTTCCGTCTACTATTATTCCAACATCAGTATGGTGGGTTGGAAAATCTTAGGTGAGATGTCCCCTGCTGTCACATGAGTAACACCACCTTTCTTTGGGATAATAGGACCCACCCGATGAGCCCTAATATATAGATACCTTATCTATATACCTCTTCCTAGAACATCTCCCACATCTAGGTTCTTAATACAGAGGTCAGATCCCTTTAACAAGGATCGTTAGTCCTACATTACCACTATATACAACCACCAGCTATATCATCTGTGCAATGAATATTATGACCGAATCATAACTCTCTATAACCCCATTATAAGTTTGAATTCAAATTTGGGTAACACTGACCTCGATCGAAGGTATTATTCAAGAAGTTCTAATCTTGAACCACATCCATTGAGTACCTGGAAAGGTTGATAGAACTTGATGAATGCTTAGTTATTTTCATGCTACCCTGATGGAGCAGTAGTTGCTGTTGGGTATGTTTATCCCCAAGTGTATGTGGTGGTAACTCCTCTTTGAGGCATCATTCAAACTCGGTCAATTAATGGGTCACCACTTCATAATATAGGGTAACTAATCCCAACCATAATCTTGTTGAGGATAAAATAATTCTCACTACTAGGAGGACCATATGACTGGCTCGTGTCCTAACAAAATGGAAAACATAGGTCACCGCCTCAAGAAATTCCTCATCCATCTATGATTCAGGCTCACCTATGAACCTGAGGGGTATTTTCTGCAGAAGCATGTCAAGAGTGATCAGCCTACTCCCCTCATATAATTTTATTGTTGGTGTGTAATTCTACTCTACAAATGGTATGGATGTTGCACCACCTGGAGTGAAAATTGAATGAATTTCTCCTTGAATTAAAGACTCATCACTAATGGGATCATCCTTGTGAAAATCATGTTCAATACTAGATGATATACATCACATAGACCTCCTTTAAGCAAACAAGATTTACCACAATAAATGAGTATATCTAGAGATCAATCTCAATATGTAATTGAATCCACAACCCAATCTTATATTATTCATTTACAATTGTTTTCTATGAAACCAATGTTCCCATAATCTATGTCAAAAAGATGGTGATCAGAGTCCTAGTGTTTGGATGCGTCAGACTTTGCCCCTACAGTGGATTTTAATTCCTTAAATAATAACTTGAAATAAAAAATACTATTACCCCCATCAAATATCCTAGAGTCTTAGTCCTATATTAAATTTTTCCCAAATTGATACCACCATGTTACAACCCATCCTAGAGGGGCCCAAGCCACGACTCCCCAAACCCAGCTCTAATAGACCAAAGGATAGTTACTAGAACCGTGTTGGAATATCGGAAACATAAGCAGAATTTCCTATATACCTAGACACACACACATAGACAGATAGAGACACACACAAATATCTATGCACAAAAAATGATGAAATGTAAAAACAACTAAACAAAGAATGCATGCAGACACCTATATCCCACAACCAGTGTATGACATGAATTAGAAATGTAAATAGGTCTCAATACATGCCCACCTCAAAAAAGATGTTACAAAAGTCTATAATGAATGTAAAGGTACTAGGATAGCTTCCAGAGTGACATATAATGACACCACAGTCTCTCCGGTCTCACTATGAATCGTCTGGTCTTGGTATTACATGGAATCTTTCTAAAGGATGATCAATTTCACAAGACACGTAACGTGTGGGAAAATCCACTATATGGGTGAGTATAAGAATACTCAATAGGACACCCTAAATCCAAAAATCACATGACAATGGATTGTACAGTCTTCTCTGCACAAGTATATGTCTACAAGACATATAAAAAAAATATCCTGATATACTCATACCAAGACACAAAGTCTGTAGGTATATCACATTCATATTATACTCTTCCTATAATTGCATATCAATGATTCTACAAATCACTCATATAGGGTACCAAATTCCTGAGTTTGATAACAATGATAATGTTCATCTAATAGGTGCTTCCTGTCAGGTATTATCATGAGAAAGATAACACTGATAGTCTAAAGAGATATGATACAAAGATGAGGATCACTACGAAGGCCAGGGGTGATACCAAAAACACAATTTGGATTTAAAAATCTATGTAGAAGATTGATTACCAAGTTGTGTTTGTCACATCTATTCAAATAACTCCAAATATGTAATGAATTATAATAGATATTATCACTATGAGCCTCTCGTAGGGATTCCAACAACCCTATCCAATAAGTCATACTTGCGGGATCGTAGTCCTAGTTGTAAGAAATGATTCATACCTCCATTCAGGATAATGATAAGAGGAATGATCCATAATATATACTATACAATATAAGGGGGAATAATGATATAATCCATGTAGAAAAGAGTTAACTGATTTTAAAATGGTTTCATTCGACGTCCTTTGACCCCATGTTCTACTCATGTAAATATTGCATTCTTGTCAAAAAAAAGTTTGGGTAGTTATACAAGCCATGTAGGAATCCAATGTACTCTACCCATTTTCTAGTACATGACTTCTTCCCATATACAAATGTCGGTGTAACAGTATATGTCATAGCATGTGTACATGGTCCAATCTTGGTCGTGGGGGGGGGGGGGGGTACACGGAGTATAGGAAACCCGTGTACTCAACCCAGTGTCTGTGAACATCCCAAAGTACTCACCGAATATATGAGGATGGACCACATGTTGTATAGAAGGGTTCAAATTCCATGAATTGATTAACTTCCGTTGGATACTTACCCACTATTTATGTGGGGGCACACTCTTTATAGATCTATTTTTTATGCTGTGTTGTTTTTGATTTTCTAGATATCATATTCTTCTATTTAATTTTGATCTGGAACCTATTTCTCTTGATCTAGTGATCGTTTCTCAAAGAAATTGAATATTGAATCTCGTCCAAGCCTTGAATTTTTCTATCCACCCAGCTCATTATCATATATTCTCTGAATTTGGAACAAATCATTGTTCGTCATTATGATCAAAAAAAGTTGAAGAACACAAAATCAGATACCCTACATCATCTGAATTGCTCTGTCTCCATCATTGAACCTCCGGCGTGTCATGTTGACTACATCTCTATGACTTAGTATTGTATCACTAACAAAATTGTGTGCAACGATCAATTGATCATGATAAGTCCATTTCAGAGTGAAAAGAAGAATGCCCACGATGAACAATGAATCAGAGGAGAAAATCACAAATCAATCAAGAGGAAAAAACATTGACTAATGATCAGGTAGATATTTCTTTATTGTTGTTAGAAAGAAAATAAAATCAATCAATAATCAAAAATACAATTCATTTGATGAAGCCCTAAAAACAACCCCTCCAGTATAATGATCAGAACACAAATAATTATATTAGTTATTTATCTTCATTCATCATAGAAATCTAGAATGAGTTATTCTAAATCATAACACATGACTTTAATTGATTTGTTTCTATTTATAAAGTATAACAATGCAACATCATTATTTTTGGAAAGATCAATCTAGCCTAATTTATGTTGATCATCAAAAGCATGATACAACCCAATTTTCCTAGAGAGATAATTCTTGATGTAGTATCCAATGTCCCTCCAACATTTCCCTGTTTATGCGTCTCATCCGTGAAATTCTCAATAAAAATCTATTTCAAGATTTTTAGTCACTATTTGAACACAAATGAAATAAAATAATTTTATTAGATAATTTTATTTCATTATTTTCCAGTGATCAAATTCCTATAAATTATATACATAGATAAATTTTAAGTCACACATAGCATAAAACTCACATTATGAAATCAACGGTTCAATCTGATCTCTGATGGGGGCAACCATTTTGATGTTATTCCCTTTGTTTAGGGAAACTTTTCACTCAAACTATGTAATATATTTAATATATTACTGATATATATTTTGTACACACCATGCCCTAGAATCGCCTCTATATCAGTGCATGGTCTTGATAATAATCCCTATAATATGGAAAAAACAAAACATTCAAGACATTACAGATGTACCAGTAAAATGGATTTGACCTCTTCATTAGAGTCATTAATCATATGGAAGCATTTTTTTCCCACACAGTCCATGACTATAATGAAAAAAGAATCAATTTTTCATTAAAAATGTTACCCCCTCAGTAGTTAATATAATTGAATATTTCTGGACAACATTGCTTATTTCTACTATGAGACAGTCTCTATATACATAATTATATCATCTCCACCTCAAAAATAAAAGGTTTAACCCTTTCTACACTAGGATCATTCCCCACTATAATCATTGATATATAGGTATGTTTTCCACCAATACCACCAATGGATGTGACTACATGTCACTTTCCTGATAACATGATCCTATACTACATCTCTTTTCCTATGTTAGGCCTTCTTCAAGGTTTAGAGTACTCATCATTAAATAAAGAACTCATATAATATGTGTAGGGTGAAATCTAGATACTAATAAAATATGGGACCTATGAATAGCTTACAGAATAGTTGATTCACCATAATTTCATGTTTATAACCCATGAAAATGGTTCATTTGATATTAAAGAACTCTATTCTAGGGTGAAGGAGGCAGTCAGCAATAAAGAGAAGAAGGGGGCTATTGAATTGAGGATATTGATAATTGAAACCCCATCGTAAAACTTAGGGCATCTAAATGAATCCCAATAATCATTTAGACATCATGTGACATAAATAACATTGCACCATGGTTTTGTCACTATAGGGAGGACTAATATCAAAATGATTTAACATGATTCATCCAAGATTTTCTTTATTGTAATGTCACATTAACTTCTATTATGTACATATAGAATATTTTTTTTGATATCCTTGTATTTTCGGATTGTATTGATATTTTTTTTTCTTATTTTCGAATTTTTTTAAAGGTTTTGGGGGGTTTTATGGTAGGTTTAGGGTTAAGGAAAATAGTGTGGTTTGGCCTATCAAATCATGAACTTTGTAATGTGCCATTGGAAGGGCGACATCCTTTTTTCCAAACCATGTGGCCATTTTTCCAAACCATACAACATTGGATAGTGGGGACTTCCGGGATAGAGCCTGATTAAAATATCTATGTGGCCAAACCGTGAACCCTATTCAGAAGCCAATTAGGCGTTCATGGTTAGGGTGCATAATTACTACTGACCATTTGGCCCACCCAAGAAACAATGAATGCAGTTTTTAATTCAACCAATTTTTTTTAAAAAAATACACAGAGTCTCAATTTAACATCTAATGACCCATTTGACCTTACTATGATTCCTTATGATTTGTCAAATCTAATGTGATGTATTTTTTTCATCCAAAATCTTTTCATTCAATATTTTAGCACTGATGATTGTGTTAGATCTTATTATAATAAGTGGACCTCTACTTATTTGGTTACTACTGATCATCGCATCTTCCCTAATTAGATACTGAAAGAGCATCATGTAATTAATGGATCAATTTTATTAAATTTATATATCTTTATTCTATATAAAATTCCATTAACTCCTCCACCATTTGTTTATAAATAGATTTTTCCTATTACAGGGGTCGTTTAGATTATGTGATTAATGGTAGGTGGTTCAATATTGCATCCCCATAAAATTTATACCAAAATATCTTGATTGATTTTAAATATGTGCTAAATTTATTTATGAATCTATATTTGTGATTACTTTATATTTTATTTAATAGGGGAATGAAAATTATTGTAAAACATCAATTTTATGAAAAACTGAAATTTTTTGATCGATTTAGAGAAAAATGATGGTGTAAATTAAAAGATTATTCGATGAATTATGTGATGTTTATTATCAAAAATTTAACTTAAAATAAAATATTATTTTTAATGGAATTAATTTAATTAAAATAATGATTTGTTTTTGAAATTGAAAATCAGGGAAGACAATTAAATTGGGATATTGAATTATGATGGACGAGTATATTTAAAATGTATGGTTTGACTATAATGAATGAATGATTGAATATATAACATCTGACCCTGAGTATTTTTTAGGTTATTAAGATAATAACATTAGGAATCTCAATCCATATAAATTGGTTGATGATAAAAGCACAAAATAAACTATGTTCTAAACAACATCCCATGACGGGTCTCCTAAAGGGGTTTTGATGGATTATCACAATGGGTTGATCCATATAAAGTGTGAACCCATACTTGAGTTGTTATTTTGATTAAATAGTAGAATATTGTATCTAGAAACTAACATTCCTCAGGGATCATGACCATGGTGCCTTGTTTGGTTTGACTTGATTATACATTCTAATTTTTATAGAATTGTTTTATTCATTCCAGGTATTTTATGTAAATTATATGTATAAAATGTTAATTTTAATAGTTTATTGATATACCCTATATATTTTTATTTCATTATAATTTATTATATTTGAAATAATATATTGAATTTTTATTTATTATATTATTTTAAATTAAATTATAATTTGATTAAATTTTTTATAACTAATTATACAATACTTTGTGTGACCCAACTGGCCTTTTAGCTCACACCATACCTCCTCCCTTCGGGGATTATAGATATTGTTATACCATGTCCATTGATGTGGAAATAATAACATTGAAGGGGTAATTTTTCATCATCCTTGAGACACTATAGTAATGGCGGTGTCCATTGGTGACATGGTAAACTTTATGAACATGTTTTTTGAGATGTCATCTTGATGGATGCTGTGTTTTTTGATGATATACAATTTATGGTACTTGTTTATATATCTATTTCTGGTAATTTATCCATTATTACTATTTGGAATATTGAAATCGTGTTTATTTTTCTTCCAATGTAGTACTATTATTTGTGGAAAATCTATTTCCTCACATGTTTGTTATGATACCCAGTGCTGGTCACCAACCAAGTGGGATTTTTAATTCCCTTTAGGTCTTTTTAGGACTTATATGAGAATTATTGTATGATAAAATTTGGGTTTGGTTTGGATAAAGTGGTATAAAATACTGTTGAACTTCTTTCTATGGTGTTTTTATGCAATCTAGAATGTCCTCATAGAAATGAGGTTGGATTATCAAGACTTAATAGGGTGTTATAATTTAGTTTCTTAACCAATATCATCCTAGAAATCCATAACCTATAACTTTTGTTTTACTCATGCTTTCTTGAATATTTTTTTTATAATTTTTCATTTCATTTGTTATGAGTATCCTAAAATACTTGATGTTTCAAAATTGTGTGATTGAATTGAAATTCCAATATATCTTGATTTAGCGGATGATTGTGAATCATTTATAGTGTTTTCATGATAAATTTTTACGTTGTGTATTTTATTCAACTGAGGATACGTTTGAGTAGACCATTGGAGTAATCTTCAGCGAAACCGCCATATGGTCATAGTTTTGTGTGTGTTAGTGGTGCATTTGATCTATGCTCTGAGATATACATCATCAACCATATCCATTCCGAATCTTATAGTAGAACCTAGAAGGGATGAATTTTGAGATCATGGACAATATGTTATCCTCTAGAAGAAAATAGAATTCCAATGAAAAAATTATCATCAAGAGGTACAGTATTTGTTAAAATATATTGATCTTCCTTTTTAGATCAGGGAAACCCTAGATTATATTGATGTAAAATGTAATACCTCCATGTAAGGGGGAAATGAAACAGATGGTGGGATTCAATTGTTGTTCATAATAAATATATAAAATCTTGGAGTTGAAATTCATTAGATCTCTTTTCATCAATTAGTTTTACAGAGAATCTATGGTTAGGGAAAAGTACATAGATTTTTTTAGTCTCCAATAAGGTGACCAAATCAAGACATAATATTAATATCATTTTTTGAACATGATTATTTATTCTATTGAGGTAGTTCCAAATGAGAAATAGAAGGAATATATATTTGAAATGGGTCTTTGATATGGCATATAACCTGAAGTTTTAATGTGGGAAGTCCCTTCTTATGAGGATGTGTAGGATACAACATTGATAGGTGAGCTTGATTTCCTTGGTATGTTATGGTTTATGGGATTTCTTCTAACTCCAATGGAATATATTTTTGTTCAATTACCATAAATTGGAATCATGATGAGTCTCATGTTTGTTTTTGATAATAAACATCATCCATACCACCATCAGTGTCAGTTTGAGGACAATTGACATGTTTGTAGTCTCGTCTTGTTGATTAATCTAAGGCACTCAATATCTAGAGAATATATAATCATTCATTCCACTATCAGAATTCATGTCATATATTTTATTCTCTATTTATTATAACTATCTCATCAATTACAAAATTTACTATGGTGAAATCATATACTTCATGATGTAAGGTGTTCTATCCATTAATATCTTGAATGAAGGTCCATTGTGTGGGGAGAGACTATCCAGTGGATGCTAATGTGGTTCTAATGACAATTTGAGGTTCCAAAACTATAGGATTTTCTTTAGTGACTACATTATTTGATATTGGTTTATCCCAATTATTCATATGAACTAGTCTTTCAAATTTTACAATCCTTCCTATGTAGGTTCTTTTGTGTATGATGGATATTACTATGGATCTGGGAAGGAATATACAGAAGGGTTTATGATGCCCCTCTTGCATTTTATCTCTATTAGAGATGATATTCACTTTAAGTTTTCTGATTATCAATAAAAAATATAGACATTATTCTTGTGATGGATTGACCAATTTATTATAAGGCTCAAAATAATTTTTATATTCAAATGGTATCTTTTTCTATTCCTGATGGGGTGTGCTAGGTTTTTAGGAAGAATGTTCCTTGAGGTCATGTAGCGATGAATTATCTTTTCTAGTGTTTGGTAGTATAATATGTATTTGTTCATTTGATATGAAGCATTGATTTTTAAGTGGTTATCCCCCTATAGTTTTCATTAATATTCCTATCGTGTATCCATATAAATTTTCAATATTTCTAACAGTAAGGGAAGTAGAGTTCTCTATTGATTTAGTATCTGGTACCCAACCCATTTCTATTAATCCATACCATATGTAACCATATGAATTAAAGGATTTATAGACCCATTTGGATGATTTTTGGATAAAGGATTTAAATGCTCGATTGTGTCACCTTGGGTGGTACATGTTATCTTTCCAAAAGAATATGATAAAATTTTATTCCATTATGTAAATTATAGAAACCTAATATGAGTAATGTTAAAGAATAAGTATATGTTTCCATGTATTGGTGAACTATTTAAAAATTTGAAAGGATAGAAGTGTATATCGATAATTTATATTTAATATGGTTACCACTAGTTGAGTATTGAAGAATATAAAATCCTAAATATTTCCATCAGGATTAGGTATGTCCACTACATGTGCCTTCTTATTGCTTTAGTTATAGAAAAATTATACTATATATTTAATGGTACTGATGAAAACATTATTTCATGAATATCACAATAAGTTCTTGGTAATGTTTTTTGATATAATATTTTTGTAATATATGAATGAGGGAGACCATGTGAGTCATTGTGGAGCAGAAAATGAAAATTTGATTGATCACCCACATTGCACGAATATATCAAAATGTAATTTCTAGATTCAAGAATTGATGTTATCGAGAAACAAGGTCTCAAAAAAGTTATTTTAGTGGATACAATGAAGTTGAAATCTTTTATGACTTGGGAGCACCCACATAATGTTTTCTATAATTTGATATTCTTGGGTTTCTCGGAGGATGTCTAATTTTTTTAATCATTTATGGACATTGGTTTCATCGATGACCTCCCTCACATAGAAATATGTGATGTTCTTATGTGATGTAAAATAATAGAAACACATTGACCTGATAAAGTGAATTTTGAATTTTTCTCCACTGTTGACTCTTTACGATAATGGGAATAGAAACATGGTCTTTTGTGAGGCATCTGGTTTAGGTTTGGGATATATTATTATTAATGTTTATCAAGTGGTAGCATATCGTTTCCAAAAATTGTGGTAACATGAGTCGAATTATCTAACCTATGATCTCAATCATTCAACTGTGATGCATGACCTTAATAGTTTGCAACATAACATTTTTAGAGAACGGGTTTCCAAATTTTCTGACCAGAAAATTATTATTTATATATTCTCACAGAATTATTTGAACCATTTGGATATATGTTGGGTGGAGTACATATATCCTATTAATTTCTTCATTTTATAGACCCACAGTAAGTGATATTCCACCACTGATTATTGATTATGAATCTTCTGCCCTTGGAAATAAAATAATCATCGTAAGACTAGAATCTAATGGCTCTCATCTATAATTTTAATTGGGAGTCCAAGAAGATGAGATAGAGATTGTGGTGATGAACATTCAATTGACTTATATACATTTTGAGATGATTCATATGAAGAATTACGTTTATGATGAATTTTGTTGAATTAGTTACTCAATTTATTGTTGGTAAACAATTATCCATTTGTTTATCTTCTCTAAAAGAAGTATATGTTTGCAAAACTAGTATGTTGTCCCATTTCATATAAGGATTAATATGATGGGGTATTGTCATAATTCATATTTGGTTATAAACTTTGGAACCATTAATATGTTCTATGATATGTGAAAATAATTAAGGAATCTAGGTATGAGGTGAGAAAATATTGAATTTTTTTATCATTGTTATAATTTCCTTTATTTAAATTCCAAGTAGTAAAATCCATTGGGTATTCTTTATATTCTTCTTATAATTACATGGAAGTGGGATGATATTTATATTTGTTTTGGTTTTGGGATTCCAAATATACTTATAATGATGAATTTTATATGGGTAGGTACCGATCAACTAAAAAAATAATTTCACTTGCCCCAATTCATGATGATACCAAATTTGAGGATTTTGTAAGCCTCTATGTGAAATAGATCATCCGATTAGAAGGAGTTACATTTGTTATATTCTCTAATTGGGATCCCTTGTCCACTTATCATTTTGAGAGAGACTTATATGAGGTCTTGGGATACCCTGTTAGATTGAGGATGACATATCATCTGTAGAATAATGGTTAGATTGAATAATCTATTTAGATACTGGAAGCCAAGATATGTTCCTGCATTCTCAAATTTGAGGGACCTTGGGATAGAAGTTTGCAATGGTTGAGTTTATCTATATATAGAATCCCTTTCCATAATTACACATTAGTACATGATTTATTACAAAAGAAAACCCATAATAAATCATAGAGGATTTTGAACTCTAGTGTCATTCGGTAATTAGGTACATTATATAACAACATAAAATTGTGGTAGATCAGTTTTCTTGAAAAATTCCACAACATGAATATGTTATTCCACTGTTCATAAAACATAATGGGATAAAAATGGACATACTTAAGAAATGGGTGATATATAAATCAAAATATGGTAATGAACAAGACATAACTTGAGGAAGGAAATACATGATAGTAAATAGAAATTTCCATGGGACATAAATGGATGGAGATTTATAAATATGAGAAATGAGGCATGATATAACACGACAACATAAAAGAAACATGGGAATGTGGAATTAACTTTAAACATGAGGTTATAAGAATAACTAAATGTAAAAAAGAAGAAAACATAACATAATTTTATTAGGATAACCTCCCATGCAGAATACACCACATATCATGATATTAAAGCATTATCCATTGCCATGGAATGCTATCCAGGAACACCCATCATAGTTATATATTGTACATGAATAAGTGTTCCACATAGATCATATACGTAAGAACAAATTTAATGAAATTTAATATGAGAATAATGTTTTTTTGATAAAATATATTTAATTCAACTAATAAATGAACTAAAATAGCATAAATGTGGACATCCTTGATAGTAAATGGGTACATGTATTCATTACACAATTGTCTAGCTTGTAAAATCACAGTAAACTTTTGACAGTATAATTCTGGAACAAAAATGATCATTTATGGTATTTATGAAGGTGAAATGGAATGTTAATCATATATAAATCAAATGGTAATTAGATATCCAAACATTATTAGATGGAGATAAACGGAATAAGATAATGGAGATGCTTGATTAAATAATAGAGGGAGATGCTCCCATTCCTTTATAGTTTTATTCCTAAATCATGAGAGGGGATTTTTGATAGCCTATTGGAAACAAGGGAGGAATATTGAGAAAGTCAAGAATAATAAGGGAATTTTAAATGGTTTTTGATTTTATAGGAAGGGGATATTAGGATCAGTTATAAAATAAAAGAGAGGAGAGTACTTTATTATTTCTAATAATCTTGTCTTGGGATCTAAATGATAATGTACTCAAAACAAAAAAGCATCCCATGATTTCCTAAAAATAAATGTGTTTTACATTATTGTATATTTCAAAGGGCGGAATACATTAATATATAACCCATGGAGATTTAGAAGATAATAATGTTCTTAAATACATGATTTTAAAATCATAAAATATAATATTTTTTTTCAAGGATTTGTAGTCTATAAAATTTATAAAATATAATACAAATGAATTTAATTACTTTCTAAACATATATATGGTCTTATATTTCCATTATATAATTTATTCTATCAATTTTGTGTCATTATGAGGTAATAATACACACTTTATATTTAAACTATCTTAATTTTTTACTCAAAAATTGAATTATCTCATAAAATTAAGGAAATTCACTGTTGGATAATTTCATCATTATTATACCAAAAATAATATTTATTTTATCCAATTAAGTTTATAAATATTTCATCTTTAACTTTTAATGTTATGAATTCAAATTTATTGAAAACTTTTGTGGTTTTATGCAATAAAAGTTTTCAAACCGTTATAAAAATCATTTTTACTTCATAAAATTATATTTTAATATACAATTAATAAATATTAATTAATAATAATATTTTGTTAAAATGTTATTTCTTTCATTGATTCATCATGTCATCTAATGGAATGTATAACTAAATAACACATATTATCCAAAAAATAGAATATGTGATTCATCTAATGAAAATAAAAATAATTTATAAAGTATTAGAAATATGATGTAAATATATCCATTATTCTATTTAAAATACTATATATATGTTCATATTAGAGCGGTCTTGAAAAAACCCCTTTGTTACACCATAAAATTCTACAAGAGTATGGTGTCCAGTGGTGATATTATCATTGGGTGGTTAAAGGTATATATTTTGGGCTATCATCTAGATGATATTTATATTCTATGTAAATGGTTTCACTAATGATTTAATAGTCAGCTCCTAGTTTGGGATAGGTCAAGGGAAAATATCAAAAATTATATATGCAGTAGAATCTCTAAAAAATGGGGTTCATTTTATATGATCCTACCAGTTAAGCTCATCACTTCCTATTTATTTGTCGATTAGTTTTTTCAGAATCCTATATTTATTGTAATTATAAGATCCATATTCAATGAATTTATTATTAATAGTTATGATACATAACAGTCTTATTAATTATATAATATATAATAAAACCATTTAGGTAAAAGATTTTTTATAAGAGTTGTACATAAATGTGAATTTAATTTAATAACTATTGTAACAATATTTATAAAATTTTGGTTCGTTACAAGATTCACATGTTAAGAAATTTGATCCCACAAAATATTCATTTTACACACTACAAAAGATTAGGTTATTTATATTTCAACACCTCCTTTGGTCCCCACATATATAATTCAACGTTATAATTTATTCATGACACATTAACCATGTTTATCTTCACATTTTTTGAACATTGTCTCTATGATCAAAGATCATCACCACATCCTCCACATATGAAAGTTTAATCTCTAATTGTACCACCTATATTTTTATATCATGTAAAAGTTATGATGTGTATTTCTTCAAGAGGGATACAAGGAACACATTATGTAGTAGATATGGTTTATTTGAGAGTGGTAGTCTATATTCTACTTCTCTAATAAGATCAAGGATCTATAAAGGGTCAATGTTTCTTTTAAAAATATTTTCTTCTTCCAAAATCTAATGAATTTCTACTAGACCAATACCTTATTTCCAAACTCAAATAGTAGTTCTTGTTTATTTTTTTCATCAATTCTCTATTATTAATTTTCTGTAGTGCTAATCTTTTATTGAATATTTTGTAATTTTCCCCCCATCTTTTTAATCATTTCAGGACTGTATAGTTCTCATTCACGAATTTTATCCTAGTATATAGGTTTTCTACACATATTCCAAAAATATGACTTCATATAGAAACATTTGGATTTCTGATTTGAATTAATTGTTGTAAGAGAATGTGACTAGATGAATTTTTTGATCCCATCACCCTTTAAGGTTAATTGGACCTGATCTCTACATGTCCTTGAGTGTATTGATAGTCTTCTCAGGCTGGACATCACATTGAGGGTGATAATTTTTACAAATGTATATCTCAATATTAAGAAAATTTTGGATACTCTTACATAAGATATTGGAAAATCATATATCATTATCACCACTTCTCTATGATATATCATTGCAATTAGATCATCTGATAAGTCATCTTGATTTTCAATGAATTAAGTATAATTTTTAAAGACAATCAACCATAACCTATATAACATTATTTCAACTTGATTTATTCAAAAAACCAGTGACAATGTATCTAGTTATGCCTTCACATTTCAACGTAGGTATGGGTAAGGGTTTCATCATCCACTTGTATTTTCTTTATTTTGGCATTCACTTACTGTCATTCAAGAGACATTGAAATATATCCATTATCTCCAGATTTATATATTCCAATAAATAGTGTTCATGGAGATCTAAATACATGTTTCTGATCATTAAATAGATATAGAAGGTTAGGATATATCCATAACCAACAACTCCTTCTTTATCTAAATATTTTATGGTCCACATAGTCATTCCCCAAATCTTATAAGTCATTCTTCATTAATTTTGAACTCTGTTTATTTCCCTTTTGTTATAACCCATAGATTATTTCGAATTTCCATATCTACTATTTTAGCATCACTTATCTTCTCTAAATGTGTGTTTGGAATATATTTTGTAAAAGGATAGATTATTTTACTTTATTTATGATTTCCATATCCATAATTTTCAAGTCTATGATGATTGAATCCTTATCAATTCTCATAAATGATATAATTTATGGTTCTATTCTATATAGAGTGTCTGCCACATTATTGTATTTCCTAGGATGGTGGTTTGTTGTGTACGCATTGTCCTAAAAGACATTAACAATAATATTTCGAATATATTCTTCACATTTTATGTAAATATATTATTGAGTGTCGTCTAATCTATATGTATATCTTACCTTTTCAAAGAGAGATAATGTCTATTGATTTTCAATGAAATGATTTCTGCATCCAACTCTCACTCATGTGCTGGGTAGTTTTGTTCAAAGAAATTTAATTTCCTACAATAATAAGCTATCATTTTGTCATTAATTATTAATAAATAGGTAATTCCTTAGTTTTAAGAAACACTATATACCATGAAAATTTCCCAACATGTGTGTAGTTTAAGTACATATATGTTGACAAGCCTATTTTCAACTCCTTGATAATATAGTAAATATAATTATTCCAAAAAAATAATTACTCAATTATTTGTATTCATGGTTACATGGTTTTACATTCAAGAGAGATTTTAAAAAAAATCAATGATAGTACCCACCTATCCAAAGAATCTATGGATTTCTTTCATAGTGATTAGTATTATGAATCCCTCAATTGCTTCTATCTTTAACGTGTTAAAAGTATCCAATTTATTCTGATAATATTCAACATTAATGATAATTACTTTAACAAGAAATAATATTTATTTTAGTTCACATAAATCTTTTCCTTTTATAATTTCATTAGAAAAGTTATGAAATGATCCTCATCCAACTCCATTCCATAAGAGTGTTTTAGTATATCATCTATAAAGACTACAAAAATTTGTCGTGTTAACCTATACAGACTTTATTCATATTTTCTAGGAATATTTAATGTTCATTATTGTGTCCAAATGGAAATAATATGAACTCATAGTGCCCATACATGGGATCCAAACCAGTCTTACTGATATCTTCATTCTTCACATATACTTTATAATAAAATTATCAAATATCCACCATTGATAATTATTTGGAACCACATAGATGATTGAAAAATACATTAATACATGTACGATGATACTATTTATTAATTATGATCATATTTAGCTAATGATAATAATGGAGAAGGCATATTGACCCATCCTTTTTGATGACAACGAGGGCCAGTTTTCCCAACGGTGAAGCCCTTTAGTTTATGAACCCTTTTTATAGATTCTTTTGTAGGTTTTTTTCTCATCAAGTTCCACAAAAAACAATATATATGCAGCCTTAGATAATGAAAATTCCCTAGGTGTAATATTTATTGAAAATTCAGCCTCTTGATTAAGAGGAAGACTATGAAATTCTTCAAGAAACACATAAGTTTATTCCCTTACAATGGGAATATATTAAAGAATGATATTTTCATTAGAATAAATTATTTTGAATAGATATTATTTATATTAAGAAAATAATATCAATTCTTAATATTTCTGTGTCAAATATAATTCTTCCTCTCCATTGTACTTATACAAAATTAGAGGGAAATTTTTAATACATAGAGTTATTTTTTTATAAAAAAATTATTTTGGCTCTAAATAAGGAAATCCAATCCATGCCAAGAATTGTTTAAATTACACTAAAGGGAGTATCAAAATGTTCCCTAGGAAGTTCCACCAAAAAATTTTGATTGGTAATTTTTATATACTAGGGATGAAATAATTTACCCATTTTCAGTTTTAAGTGAGAAATATACTTCCATAATTAGTGACAGTGTTTGAATTGTTATATGAAAATGTTATCATGTAAATAGATGTTTAAAAATAGGATAAATCTACATAATCACTATTCTTGAATAAATGACTAGCATACAAATCACCACATGAATTTATGGACCTGCAATAGTAGTGGCGATGATATAAGTCTCCGTTAATACCATGGATGTTAATTGAATAGATATTATTTAAAAAACTATGGAATATGGAAGTGTTTTACATAGTTTAATAGTTATGTATATTTTAATCATTAGACCATATATTGAGGGTTGGCTATTTAATTTCTCTCTTCTATTGATTTGGTGAGTTTCTCTTGTTATAAATCACTATATCAATTCCCATACTACCCTCACATAAGTCATTTATTTTTCCCAAATATGAATAATTATAGGAAATTTCATTAAACACATTTGAAAATTGCAATATTGAATTTTATTACCACGATTAGATTTTTCCATCACACTCGATACATTAAACCCATTATCATCCTCTAATCCATTTTAGACCCCTGATATTCACCGATATAAAATTACACTTTTAGAGAACATTAGAAAATTTCCACATTTCAATCAAAGATTCATATCACCATGGATGTTCATATAATCAGTTTTTTCACAGAAAAGTTGTGTTATAATTTAAATATATGGGTAACATAAATTTTAGTGGCATATCATGCATGTAATGTGATGACTTCCTTATACTCATGATTTTATTCATCATATTTTTTCTTAAGGGAATTGAAATCCCTTTCAATTTTGTGTTAGATAGCTTTAAAATAAATTTGAAAAAAAATTATAAATAAATCCTTCCCCACCATATCTTGTATATCCTACTTCGTATTCATGTTTTAGATCATTGCCTCACCCCCCAAATTAGCATCTACCAATATAAAATATGTTTCCAGTATAATATTCTCTATTTTGGAACATGGGATGATAGAGAAAAACTATTCAAAGGAGTTAATCTATTATTCCCCAGTTATGGGAACCAATGAAACCTTGGTTGTTGAATTCCCATTTCAAAAAAGCTCACTATTTGATATTGTTCCCTCTTAAAGGGATTTGAATTGTCCCACTAATTTAGGATTAGATAAATAATCTATGCCCACTGAGAGAGCATTGTCACATTGTTTTTTATTCATTCTCCCATCATGGGTGGCATTTTATTAGAAATGTTATCACATTTCAATTCACATTGGTTGTTTACTGATTTCATCATATTTCTATCCATAGTAATGAATAAATGAAAAATTTGGGATGAGTATCTGTAAAACGTTTAGAAAATAAACAACAATCCAATTACATTAAAGGAATAATTTATAAATGAAACTTATTCCTTAACCAATGAATTTTATAGATTCAACATCAGTAATCCTTGATATATTTTATATCATAGACTCTTATTAAAATTTTTATTCACATAATAATGGTTTGTTATGATATTGTTACTTTTCCAATGTGTATCCCTTAGGAGATTCAAATCATGTATTCATCATGTCCCACTATAATGAACTATTTCTCGATCAATAATATATCAATGGGGTGTTTTCAGGTGTTAGTCATAGATAAATCTATTCATAGGTCACATCATGTTGATGTTTTTATATAGAGATTTAATTTCATGGAAAATACTTACAATATACTTATCCAAAACATGTAGTTTTTTATTATGTTTAGTCTTATCTATACGGCTCTTAATAGATTATTCTAATCATAATTCCAAAAAAAATTAACCTATACTCAAATACCAACTATGAAAACCCCTTGTCTTTATTACACAATAGTTCATGATTTATTACATTATAATACACACAATACCACATAGAATATTGAGATGTCTAGTTTTTTTTTGGGAAATTAGGTTCATTACATAATAACATAAAATAGGGGTATATCAGATTTATCCAAGAAAACCTTAGCATGATCTATTATTCTATAGTTCGTAAAACTGCAAGGGATATCAATCATATATACATTAAAAAGGGGTCAGATGTAATACCCTATAAGGTAATGCAAAAGAAATAACATGAGGAATGTATTAAATGTTATAAAATATTCATTTCTATGTGACATTAAATGGGTAGAATCATAAACATGAACAATAAGACATCATATAAGCTAACAACATAAAGAAAACATTGGAATGTGACAACATTATTAATCATAAAACTAAAAATCATAATTTAATGTTAAAAAAAAAGTAAAAATAACACAATTTTCATAGGATATCCTCCAATTCAACCTAAATTCCATATCATGAGACTAAAACATTACCCAACCCATGGAAGCGCTACGTGAGAACACCCATCATATGTATAACATGTCTATGCATAAGTGACATACATAGATCATATACATAATAACTTATTCCATAAAATTCTATACCATGAAAAAGTATTTGCGATTATGTACAAGTATGAACATAATAAAAGAATTATATGTGAATAAAGGTGAACAACCTTCATAGGAAATGTGTTTGGGTATTTACAACACAATTGTTTTACATTAAAAATTTTGATTGGATGTTTAATAACATAACGAGTGAACATAATTGTTCACGAGAATGAATAATTTTGTTGAAATGTGTCTATTAAAATTTATAAATAAAAATTTAATTAATTAGGATATGTAATAAAATATCCCAAAATTAGGAATCGAAAAAAGGCAAAAGTTAAGGAAGCTTTTTAAATAAAGTGTAAAAGAAGAGTATCCCTTATATTGAGAGAGTGATTCTAAAAGCATGAGAGGGGATTCATGAGAGAATATGTTCACCGTGGGAGTAATCTAGATAGAGGAGGACATATTTATTATGTGTTTATCGATTTTTATTTAAGTGAAACAAGGTCTTCAGTTTTTATATTGGAAAAGATATGAGATTTCTATTTTATTTATCAAACATAGGTTTTGACTATATATTTAATTATGTTATCAAAACCAAACTCTTTACAATGGATTTTAAAATGGTTTATGCCAAAGCGTATTTTATTTCATTATTTTCTATGTCATATTACAATAAAATATAAATATTATCCGCATTGATGTAGAATTGATTGATGTTCTTAGAAATATATTGTAAAACCATAAATATACTATAGGTTTTGGGGGATTCTAAAAGTCTATTTAAAATTAATTAAACAACCTAATATAAATTTAATGTTTTTCCAAAACATATATTAGGTATTTTATACAATTTAAATCATTTATTACATCACTTTTTTAGTCATTATGATATAATAATGAACTACCAATTTTTATATCTTATTTAATATTTTTTACAGATTAATTGATTTCGATGAAAAATAATGGGAAAATAACCATTGGAAAATATTGAAATTTTTATTTGATAAATGATATATATTTTATCCAAATAATTTTATAAATTTTTTAAATTTCAATTTTAAAATAATAACATACTTTTATTGAGAAATGCATGTTTTTTTTATAATAACATTTTCAACCCATTATAATTTTTTTGACCCCATAAAATTATATTATAAAATAAAATTAATATATATAATTTAAAAATAATATTTTATGAAAAATTATTTTATTTGAAAAATTCATCAATTCATCAAATGGAATATCTTCAAAAAAATTACTAGTTACAAATAATACTCTATTTATTTTATCTAATCAAAATCACAATATTTTATTACGTAAAAATAATAAGACATAAATATAATAATTATTATATTGAAAAGAAAAATATAAATAATAATATATCTAGGTTCTTGAAACATATCCCTTTATTAGACCCGCAAACACCGATATGGGAAAGGTTTTCAATTTTGACATTTTGAAAGGGTGGTTCGATGTACATGTTTTGGTCTGTCATATCAATGAAATTGGAATTATATTGTAAAAGATTTCAATCAATATTTAGTTTTTGAATATTAAATTGGGAGTTGTCATGGGATAATCTTAGTGATTCTGCCTCCCAGAAACCCTTTGATAAAAGGTATCAATATGGTACAATCCAACTAGTTGTATCCATCACATCCATTTTTTTCAATTGTATTTTTATAAAACCTATATTTATAATATCATATGATCAATATTAAATGGATATATTATCAATTATCATAATTTTTATTGGACATTTCAATCCTATTGGATATAATAAAAACCAGAAGTGCTTTTATTTTCTATAGTCGTAATATATAATATGATATTTAATTCAATTTGAAAGGGGTTATTATTTTTATATGTTCAGGTCATTACACTACAAAACCAAAGTTACCAAAAATCCATCTATATAGATCCATTTATGTCATTGTGTGATTTGTATTTTTTATATTCTCAATATTGAATGATGATTGTTTATGTTTCCTTGGTTAGGATGATATTTTCCAAAAAGTCAACATCAATGACTTAGTTGACTAATTAGAGAATAGTGAGGGAACATAGTTGATATAAAACATATGTTGATCATCGACATATAAAATTCAATAATTTTTTGAGGAAAATGTGATTTTGAGTGTTTTCCCATAACGGAGTCATCGACATCCCTTGAAACATGAAGAGATTGTCCCGAGGACTATGGGTATTTTTTTGATTTTTGAGTCGGTCATTAAAGTGAAATTTAATTTTACCATTCCACCATAGTTGATGTCATTCAGAAATTTCTTTCATGTATTCTATCTTAGGATGAATAGTTTTTCCCCTACTCATGTCATGATTTGGGAAAACCTTAATATTGATCCTCTTTTATCCACGACTGAGTATCCAGTTAGTAATGTGGATTCTAAGAAAAAGGTTGTTATTGGGAATATAATACATTTTAAAAGCAATATGTTTTTATGTTTTTAATTCATGTGATACTTTTGATCCTGAGGGGTTGATGAGAAAGAACTGTCACCAACTAATTGAAATGAAATCATCTTTATAGGATTTCTGGGGGAAAAGTATTTATGGTGGTGAGGTTCTAACTTATCTTTAATTTATTTTAGGAAATTATTTAACATTTTTTGATCTCCTTATGTATGTGTCTTGTATCATGTTCATTCTGGTGAAGTGAAATTTTTTTGGACGTTTTGGGTGTTTTTCATAGTTGGAAAATGGTTAAAGATAATTGTGTGGTTTGTACTAGAAAACCACGTGAATTGTGATGAGCCACTGGAAGGGGGAAGAGAGTTGTTCCATACAATATAACTAACCTTCCAATCCATTATCCCTTGGAAAGTTTCTAATTGCATGGTTAGTACATTGATAAAGTAACTTTGTGTCAAAACTGTGCACAACAATTACAAGACCAGTTAGGGCCCACGTTTGGGGCGAATAATTAATAGAAAATATGCATCCCTCTAAGGAAACCCTGAATGTGGTTTTTAATTACCCATATTATATTATAAAAAAACAAGAACCCTGATTTAATCACTAATCATCTCTATTTATGTATAATACAAATTCTTAATCATTGTAGGATCTCAAAAATCATGTCAGTCCTCTATCGAAATCTATTTACAGATCAAAGAACCTATGATTATAATAAATATCCTTCTTGTATGTTGATGTTCACTCATACCGTTTCTCATGATCATCCTTTATCTCCTCCTTAAATAGTTATTTATCATCTTTTTATTGATATATATAAATATTTATTTGATTTATCTTGATTCTATCTTTGATTCGTTGAAATACATCTCCTTCTTTCATTGATGAAATATCGTGATGTGGATGATTTTTGATTGCATGATTACTTATTGGTGGTTCAAAAATTATTTAACATATAATTGATACCCTAATTTCATAATTTATTTGAATGTGATTTTAATTTAATTAAAAACCTGAATATGCGATTATTTGAGGATTGATTTAAAAATGGCATGTAGATTTTGAAAAAATCACCAATTTCAATGGAATTGAAATTGTTCGATAATTATTGAGAAAAATTATGGACGGAATAAAAAGATGATATAATGAATGATATTATGTTGATTCCTAAGAAAATTATACTTAAATAAAATATGATTTTTAAATTCATTAATTGAATGAAAAACTGATTTATCATTTTTGAAATTGAAATTTCATGTAGAACATGAAATTGGATAATTCAATAATTAATAATGAATTGATTTAAAATTAATTATTTTCATATGAGTAAATTAATTATTATTTTATTGATTGATGCACATGTGATCCTGTGTAGTTAGTTGGATATGAAGACAATTATTCTAGGACTATGACTCCCAAAAAAATGGATTGATGATGAAAGCACTATATTAACCATGTCTAGAATGACTTCTTATGATGGATCCCTTAATAGCATGTTGATTAATTATCTTTATTTCTTGAGCCTCTGGTACTATACAAACATAGTTGAGGCATGATGTTGAATTAGAAGTGTGATGATGCTAAGGATAAAAACATATATACCTTTGGGATTATTACTATGGTGATTTGTTTTATTTAAAATGATTATACATGAAATTATTTATAGATGTTTTCTTGTTCATGAGATATATTTTATTAAAATGTTATATACAAAAAATTTTGTTTTATCCGTACATTTATATACCATAAATCTTTTTATTTCCATGCATATTTTAATTTGAAATATGTAAATTAATTTTCATACCTTGTTTTATTATTATTGAAGGCATAAATAGCCTAATTATTATAAAATTTATTATAAAACACTTCTTAAGAACCTACTGTGACATTATATGACACCATACATCATTATTAATTTTTTTATATCTTTTTATAAAAATTCAAGGGAAAGGGATAGTTCCACTAGAAGGTGTTGTTTGTGTGGTATTCATGGTACAATAAGGTGATTGGGATGACTGGTGGAGCTATGGTTCATTTATTTAAAAAATAATTATGTGATGATTTCTTAATGGATATTGTTTATTTTGATGATGTACCATTTCATTTATTTAATTATATATCTACTATTGGTACAAAATCTTTGATGCTTTTTTTCATATTGATAATGTGTTGGTTTATCTCTAAATATTATATTTTTATATTTGAAAAAATCATTACTTATGATATTTTTTATGATTTGAGGAGCTTGTCACCAACCCATGGGGTCATTGAATACCCATTTATATATTTCAAGGTTGGTCCCAGTATTAGTTTACTAGGAAATTCAGGCTCAATCATGACATACATATGGAATACATTGGAAATAACAGAAAAAGAACATCTGAGGCTCATTAATGTGGCATTGAATGCTAACAATGAGTCTTCTTTCAATGACAGGGAATGATAATATGATATAGATGTAGAAACCACATCATCAGATCATTTTTTCCATTTGATATCGTCCCTATGAAAGTAGTTGGAAGATATTAGGGTGTTATCCGATAACATGATTTGGTGGTCTTTGTAGTTTTAAGAGTATCATATTTTTTAGGTGTATTATGTAAGATTCAGAAATCTATTAAAATTTCGTCATAATGTTTTTAACTTATGATTAAATCCTTTTCCATCTCATGTATTTTACTGATCCACCCTTTTATTGTAAATTAAATATCAAGGAATAAATATTTTGAACTCACCGAGACATGTTAAACCACTTTCAAAATGATTTGTTATTCCTTGTAAAAATATAAATACTCAAGTCATAATAAATTATTCATTTATTTTAATTCTAGATAAACATCATTGTAAACACCATTATTTACACAAATGATATAATCATTATAGGATAATAGTGTATTATTTGGTTAAAAATAGTGAATCGAATAAATATTTCATTGGATGAATGTTCTCAATCTGTTACCTAAGGTCGAGACTAGAGACTATATAATGACTATTGTTGGGGCTATTTCATAGGCCTTACAATCATTATTCAACTTCATTCTGTTGAAATCACATTTTCAAATGATTTATACGAGGAAAATTGTTTTTTAAGGACTTAAATTTTTCTTAGCATATGTTTCTATAGTTTTTGAAGTACGGTTCTTTAAATCATTTTCATTTTCATTAATAATCAATTTTCGATAGTTCACCCAAGATGTGTTCCGAGTGAGTAGTGGCTCATATATTTTTTAGAATTTCCTTTATTAGTTTTCTTCATGGCTAGTATTACATTATGTTATTATATAGATTAAGGTCATGTGAGTCAGACTAATATAGAAAAAGTTTTATGTCAATTTTTTTTTCCAAAAAACATTTTATTGTAAGAACAATTTGGTTAGACCATATGTCTCTATAGTTTATGTTCATATTTTGTAGACCATGTGTTTCTATAGATTAGTGTCTTATTACTTGTAATTTGGTTTATTCTCACTTTCATTTATATTGGACACTACAAGATCTAAATATTTTATAGGGGCATCAATCATTTAAATATTAGTATTGAACTCTTATTTTACCCCAATGGATGTTCCAAATGGGTTCATAGAGGTTTCAAGTGTATTTAAGCATGAATTTGATCAATGTGTAAGGGTTTCAAAATAATTATCATTATGCCTACTATTAGAGAAATTTTTTGACCAATCATGATCCTCATCCATGAAACCCTTGAGGGGATGATCACGTGATGGAAGACCATGCACTACGGGGTGTATGGCCTTGAAAAACCAAGAATTTATTATAGATGCAACATTCATTGTTTTTTATTGTTTTTGCTAACTATACATCAAAACCATGAAAGTTGTGGGATCATAGACAGTGGTAATCACATAGTGGGAGCGCATTTTTGGGAATAAGTGAGACCCTTAAAAATGTGACAATTCACAATTTCCATGCCTATTATTTAAATATATTTTCTTCCATCCTCTTCGCTTTATTATCATACAACACAAATAGGAGCTCACTCATTTCCCTTTTAATAGGATTTTTAAACTCCTCTTTCTAGACTCCTTTTTAATTTCCATTAGTCACATTGGATCCACCATGGTATGTATACCACACCACTTACATCTTTACATAGACTTATTTGTAGTATTGGGTGCTTCTCCTTCTAAACAAATGTAATATGTTCTCAAAATGTTTGTATGCATAGAATTTAATCTAATTCAAACTAAAATCCATGGAAAATATTGGTAGGGGAGTGTACCATGGTTCTATGATAGGTAGTCTACTAGTTTTCCATGAAAATATATATATTTACGACATGATTCATTGTGATAAACTCTTGACCTTGTTTATATATCCCCTAAAATGGATAAATCTTCTTATTATTAACCATGACAATATGTTTAATGTCACATGAGACTAATTGAAATTGTTGGAAGTTGATATCCATGACCCAAACCATCTATTATGGTGTGTTTGTTTAAATTCCCAGAAAACCATATTTTCATTGTAACATAAGCAGCCTTGTGGTGTGATTCTCTTAATATTATATGGGTAATGACATTAATTAAATAATTAAACTGATTAATTGTATGGATGATTCTTTTGGGACTAGAATTATTAAATGAAATTGTTATTTAATATAGCATGCATAATTATTTATTTTTATTGGATCAGTAAAATGGTGAGTCCTACCATGAGTTACAGTTTGATTCCTAACCTAGAAATCATATGGAAAAATCAAATTATTCCAATTAAATCATTTATATTAATTCCTAGAGATATATTGAAAATTGGAATGATCAATTTCCAAGAATGTTAGTTCCTCATCCTGACACTAATGATTCAAAATTTCTTCATGAAATTATAATCCCTTGGATTTTCTCAATGGATTCAATTTGATGTACTCGAATATATAACTCCTTTTATTATCTATTTATAAACCAATATGTTCAACCATTGGAATACATTGAACATTTAATTTTGGATAAATTATATTTTATTGTAAAATTGATAGGGGTCATAACGTGGATTACACACATACCTGTAGCCTAACAACGTATTTTATTACTATGAGTGGATTCAACCTTCTATGATTATGGATTTCATGAGTTTCCTAATGATCACATATGATTGTTATATGTGTATGACATAGAAATTTTCCTTGGGTCCTTGGGAAATTATTTCTCATTTTCTCAGAGACATCTTCATTAAGAATAAGTAGCTAGGGTTTTCCAGGTATCCCATTAGGATCCTAATTCGACATGGTATGTATTAACATTTGTGACATATAATTATAATACATACACAACGAAACACTTTATATTCATAAACTGGTTTTTTATTATACTCCATTGGTGTTAGCCTACTATGTATTACATAAACTATATTCATTTCAGTGATTGGTACTGTTGGAATCACCTGTTTTGATAATCCCAAATCATGCTTAAACATTGATTATGATGTATTAAACCTTTGCATTAATCTTATCATTCTATGCGTAAACGTATTTTATTCTAAACAGTTCATATTCTTACTCTCATAACTTTACTGTAATAGCTTACAGTAGTGGTTACATAAGTTTGGTATTGTTAGCTAACAGTCAGCGCTTTCTTCTCAAAGTCACAGTTACAGTTAACTGTCACCTTAAGTTACTGTTGCAATAAGTTCACAGTTACAAGGTTACAGTCGAAGACTAATACAAGCTTACAGTTACGAGTCTACTGCTATCTATTGTCAAAGCTCACAGACGAAGGTCACAGTTACAAGACTTCTGTTCAAAGCTTTCTCTGCTCAAGTTCACAGTCGAACAAGTCTACAGTTGGAACAAGTTTACAGTCATAAGCCTACAGTCATAAGCCTACAGTCAAGGTTACAGTTAGACAGCTTCTGTCTACTAAGTTTACTGATGATCGAAGTCTGCAGTTGACAAAGGTTACAGCTCTACAAATTTAATGTTACAAGTCTACAGTTAGAGAGGCTACAGTTACATGGAGTAAAAGCTACCATTGCAAGCCTACAGACAGCAAGCCTTTTGTTGAAATCAGCAGTCAGAAGGAAGTCCACAGTTGGAAGTCCACAGTTGGAAGACCACAGTTGAAGTCAACAGTGACATACATTCTCGACTCACTGTTTTAATTTCTTTATTTCCTACATTTAATTTATTTAATTTATCTAACGGTCATATCATACATTTTGATGTTTTGTCAAATATCTGATAAAGGTTGTCGGATGTCAGGAACCCGTACCTCGTACCTGCTGAAAAGAAATATTTTCTGTCCCCTGTCGGGAGATAAATACGAGAAGACTACGCTGCCCAAAAAAAAAGAGATAATGCGAATACGAATGCGAACCAGACAAGTGCGTTGTGGACGAAATATACCAGAAGCACAAGAAGATAAAAACGAGTTCCATCAAGAACACAGAGAAGCATATAGACAATCAAGTATACTCGAGAAGTGTTCTGTGCATACAAGAAGAACCCTGAAGAACTTCATCGACTACATTCTCACTACCTGTGAACCTGGAGCATACGACACTCTGTTTCTCAAACAGAAACGAGAAGAGGACTCAAACTCTCTTCTGATCGAATACAAGAGCTACACTGAGATCACCAGAACCACTTCTAAACTCTACATCTCTTGTTCTGTGATTTATTCTACATTTTGAGCAGTGTGTGTTATCTGCTGTATTAAACACACACACTGACTCCTGTACTTTCACTGGAGGATCTGTAAATCCTCAGCAAATCTTTTTGCACTCCATTTCCCACTGTGGATAGTGGTAGAGGTCTTGTGACCTGGACAGCTTGCTGCTGTTGTTTGTTTTCCCACGAAGAACTGTGGTAGAGGTCTTGTGACCTGGACAGTGTGTTCACTGTTGTTAACCCCGATCCAGGGTGTGGATCATTCTTATATAAAATTTTGAGAGGACTAAGTCTCGGCTTGAGACTGAACCTCTTGGTTAATTTCCTGTGCTTATAGTTATACTCTATATCCATACTACATATTTATTTCATATTCCGCTGCTATTACTTTGAAATATAATCTATCTTCAAAGCTACTTTGATAATTAAATTCGCAAGTGTTTATATTTGTTATAAATCAGTAAGTTAGTTTCAAAAGTTAATTTAATCATAAGATTAAGTTAACTGAGAATTAATCAATCTTTGAGAAACTAATTGAACCTTTATAATCTATATAAATTCACTACAGTTTAATTTGTTTTTGAAATTGGGGGATTTTAATAGAAATTGTTTATAACAGAAATTTTAATTGGAACTCAATTCACCCCCCTCTTGAGTGTCCACTCCGACCAACATTTGGTATCAAAGGTTGTGTTTAGCTCTGTTATACTTGCTCAAAGTTTTATTTTAACTCTGTTTTTAAACTGTGATTGTAGTTTTATCTAAAAGATCTTAAATTTCTGTTAGTTCTAAATTTTATCTCTTTAAAACATTTTCTAAAATTTCCTTATGGATGATAGACTAGAAGGTGTTGCTACTAACAGGCCACCCTTCTTTAATGGTGTGAATTATGCCCAATGGAAGCTCAAAATGAAAATTTATTTGGAAAGTATGGGTTTTGATATTTGGACTGCTATAGAGTCTCAATACAAGATTCCAGAAACTGAAAGAATAACTTGGGATGAACCTACTAAAGTAGCTTACAATAATAATTGTAAGGCTATGAATGCTCTCTACTGTGCTCTAGGAGATGAGGAATTCAATAGAATTTCTGCATGTAAAACTGCTTTTGAAATTTGGGACACCTTAGCTGTTTCTCATGAAGGAACAACTAATGTCAAGGAAAGGCGGTTAAACACTTATACTATCAAATATGATAACTTTAAGATGAAAGCTGATGAACCTATTTCTGATATGTATCTCAGGTTTAATGAGATAGTCAACACAATGAGCTCACTCGGGAAGATTGTTCCAGCAAAGGAGAAAATCATGAGATTATTGAGATGTCTGCCTGACAGATGGAGAGGCACATCCGTTTCAATTAGAGAATCCTGTGATATTGGAACTTTGCCTGTCAAGGAGTTAATTGGTAAGCTGATGATGTACGAAGAAGAGCTAAAGGTGAATAAAGAGGAAGATGAGGAACCAAAACGAAAATCTGTAGCCTTTAAGTCTACTGCATCAAAGAGCAAAGACAAGGAGAAAGTGCATATACCAACTGAAAGCTCATCTAGTGAAGACTTAGATTCTGACAGTGATGCCGAGATGGCACAAATAGCAAGGAGATTCAAGAAGTTCTATAGGAAGAAGAAGTTCTTCAGAAAACCAAACTACAAGGGTAAGTATGATAGACAAGGTAAGTGGAAGAAAGATTGGAAGAAAACTGATAAAGAAGAAGACATAGTTTGCTATGAATGTAAAAGGAAAGGACACATTAAAGCTGACTGTCCTAAGTTAAAATTCAAGAAGAAATATGAGTACAAGGACAAGAATTATAAGAAAGCTATGAAGGCCACCTGGAGTGCTTCAGAAGACAGCACAAGTGAATCAGAGTCCAGTGATTCTGAAAGAAATCGTGCTAATATGTGTTTCATGACAAACACATCTGAGGTAACCTTAGACACTCCCACTTTAAACTCTTATTATTCTGAAGGTGAAGCAGAATCTGGTTCTGATTCTGAAAATATGTCTAAAGATGAATTGACTGAATACTGTAATATGCTGGAAGAAACGTGTAATGAACTAAAGGATAAATATAAGTCTTTAAAGAAACAGCATGCTCTTACTGCAAGTGTCAAGTCTGCACTTGATGTAGAAAAAGAGAAAAATGTTCAATTATTAAAGGAGAATACAGAACTGAAACTATCTAATGAAAAACTTAGAAAGGACTTAGAAACATTCACAAATGGAAAAGATACTCAAACCCAACTGCTAGGAAAGCAAGTTGCACCTAAGTATGCTACTGGCTTGGGATACCAACCTGGACAAAGACAGTTTACTAAAACCCAATTTATTTCCAAGTCTGGAAAAAATCATGCTAGTTCCAGTTTTGGAAATTCGTATGCCTCAACTGGTTATTTAAATAGTTGTCGATCAAGTAAAGTATATCTCTCTAAATCTGTTGCATCTATTAATTGTATGGGACCCATAAAACAAATCTGGGTACCTAAATCCTTGATTGCTAACATATCTGGACCCAAGAAAATCTGGGTACCAAAGTCATTTCTTGTCTAATCTGTTTTGTAGGAAATCTGTTTGAAAAGCAATTACAAGAAGGTATGGTACTTAGACAGTGGATGTTCAAGACACATGTCTGGGGACTATTCATGCTTCAAAAGCTTAATAAAGGTTGATGGAGGATATGTCACTTTTGGTGATAACTCAAAAGGAAAAATCATCGGCTTAGGCCAGATTGGTAACACTGACTCAGTATTAATTTCCAAAGTTTTATTTGTTGATGGACTTAAGTACAACCTACTTAGCATTTCTCAATTGTGTGATGATGGCTTTAATGTCAAGTTTGAAAACAACTCTTGTGATGTTTATAATTCCAAAAATGCTTTAATATTTTCTGCCTTAAGAAATGAAAATGTTTATGCTGTTGACTTGAACACTTTAGCTAAACATAATGTTACTTGCTTAAATGCTTTTCATAAAGAGTCTTGGCTGTGGCATAGGAGATTAGGACACTGCAACATTCACTCACTTAGAAAACTCTCTAAGAAACACCTAGTTAGAGACTTACCTAAGCTTGAATTCCCAAATGACAAAGTGTGTAATCCCTGTCAAAAGGGAAAACAACACAAAGTTTCTTTTAAACCAAAGAAAGAAGTTTCAACTTCTCAACCACTTGAACTGGTTCACATGGATTTGTTTGGACCATCAAGAATTTCATGTCTAAATGGGAAGCACTATGTATATGTTCTTGTAGATGACTTTTCTAGATATACTTGGGTATACTTTCTAGCTCACAAAAGTGAAGCCTGCTCTTCCTTTGTTAAATACTCTAAGTCTGTAGAAAATCTTAGTGGACTTAAGATTAAGACCTTGAGGAGTGATCATGGCCGTGAGTTTGAGAATCAAGAATTTGAATCTTACTGCTCACACAATGGCTATGCTCACAATTTTTCTGCTCCTAGGACACCTCAACAGAATGGTGTAGTAGAAAGAAGAAACAGAACCCTGCAAGAAATTGCTAGAACTATGCTTAATGAATATGACCTGCCTGTTTACTTTTGGGCTGAGTTGTAAATACAGCCTGCTATGTTATTAATAGAGTCTTGATTAGACCGATTCTTAAGAAAACCCCTTATGAGTTGTGGAATAATAGGATGCCTAAGGTTAATTACTTTAGAGTTTTTGGTTGCAAAGCCTTTATTCTGAATACTAAAGATAATCTTGATAAATTTGCTCCAAAAAGTGATGAAGGAATTTTCCTAGGTTACTCTATGTCTAGTAAAGCCTATAGAGTGTTCAATAAGAAAACCAAATGTGTGGAAGAATCTATTCACATTAAGTTTGATGAGACTGATCCACATGAGTCGAAAACTTCTCTTGAAGATGTTGAAGAAGACTTATCTGTTCTGGACCTAAATGACGAATCTAAAGAACCCGTAATAAAAACATCCAGTTCTGGACTTTTTCCAGAATCTTCCTCTGTGGAACCCGAACCTATAGATGAACCTGAAATCTCTAGTCCAACCTTTACCAAATCAACTAGGATTCTAAAGAATCATCCTTTAGATGCTGTTGTTGGTAATCTTGATAGAGGAACACAAACTAGAGCTTCTCTAAAAAATCAGGTTGAACATCAAGCTTTTCTTTCACAGCTTGAACCCAAAAATGTCAATGATGCTATCAGTGATGAATTCTGGGTAATGGCTATGGAAGAAGAACTAAATCAGTTTGAAAGAAACAAAGTTTGGGAATTAGTGGAAAGACCTAAAGACACTCTTACCATAGGCACTAAATGGGTGTTTAGAAACAAAGTTGATGAGTTTGGAAATATAATCAGAAACAAAGCCAGGCTAGTTGCACAAGGGTATAGTCAGGAAGAAGGAATAGACTATGAGGAAACCTTTGCACCCGTGGCTAGACTAGAGGCCATTAGGATATTACTTGCTTATGCTGCTCATCTGAATTTCAAACTATATCAAATGGATGTTAAAAGTGCTTTTCTAAATGGATATATAATTGAGGATGTATTTGTGGAACAACCTCCTGGTTTTACAAATCCCCATTTTTCTAATCATGTTTTTAAACTATCTAAAGCTTTATATGGTTTAAAGCAAGCTCCAAGAGCTTGGTATGATAGGCTCAGCTCTTTTCTTATTTCAAAAGGATTTACTAAAGGGATAGCTGATCCTACTCTTTTTATTAAATGGATTTCTAAAGATGTCTTAATAGTACAAATCTATGTGGATGATATTATTTTTGGATCTTCAAAAAATTCTTTATGTGTTGATTTTTCAAAAATAATGCAAAATGAGTTTGAAATGAGTTTAATGGGAGAACTCAAATTTTTCCTTGGATTTCAGATCTTTCAAAATAAAAATGGTATTATTTTGAATCAAAGTAAATATATTAAAGATCTTCTAAAACGTTTTTCTTTGGATGGCACCAAAGGCAGTGACACACCTATGAGCACCACTTGCAAGTTGGACAGTGATGAAACTGGTGAACCAGTGGATCAAACCAATTACAGAGGTATGATAGGTAGTCTACTGTACCTTACTGCCAGTAGACCTGACATCATGTTCAGTGTATGCATGTGTGCTCGATTTCAAGCCAATCCAAAAGAGTCTCATTTGACTGCTGTTAAAAGGATTTTCAAATATCTAAAACATACTCCCAATTTGGGATTATTTTATCCAAAAGGACAATCATTTGATTTATTAAGTTATTCTGATGCTGATTTTGCTGGCTGCAAGTTAGATAGAAAGAGCACCTCTGGAACGTGTCACATTTTAGGCAAGTCACTAGTATCTTGGTGTAGTAAGAAGCAGAATTCTGTTGCATTGTCTACTGCCGAAGCTGAGTATATAGCTGCTGGTAGCTGTTGTGCACAAATCTTGTGGATTAAACACACTTTACTAGACTATGGATATCAATTCAAACATGTCTCTATAAGGTGTGACAATACAAGTGCTATTAACATTTCAAAAAATCCAGTATCTCATGCTAGGACAAAACATATTGATGTGAGACATCACTTTCTGAGGGATCATTATCAAAAAGGTGATATCACTCTTGAGTTCATTGGCACTGAACATCAGTTAGCTGATATTTTTACAAAGCCTTTGAATTCTGAGAGATTAAGTTACATCAAACATGAGTTAGGTATGATCAACTATAGCACAGTTGAAACCGCACAGTTGAAACCTCACAGTTGAAACCTCACAGTTGAAACCTCACAGTTGAGACCTCACAGTTAGACCTCACAGTTAGACGTCACAGTTAGACCTCACAGTTAGACCTCACAGTTAGACCTCACAGTTGAAACCTCACAGTTGGACCTCACAGTTGAAACCTCACAGTTGAGACCTCACAGTTGAAACCTCACAGTTAGACCTCACCGGTGTACCTCACTGTTACATCTCTCTGTAGGCTGTTTCGCTGCTTAATCTTATTTTATTTTTGCGGGAATTCGAACCGTTTCTTTTCTTTATATTTTTTTTCTAAATCCCTAAATGATAAAATTGAGAACATCGAACATATCTCAATCCAATCATCTCGACCTTTGCTCTCTCAAGTCCTAAACCCTAAACCTTCAACCGAACCTCGAAACCTCATTCAGTTCCAATGGCCAGAACAAAGCGACCCCCGACTGTCAACGAAGATGCACCAATGCCAAAGAGGACTCAAGTCGAATCCAGTGGCACCGGGAACGCCTCGATAAGACCTGTTAATCCACATCTGACTAAGAGAGAAATAGTCGCTGAGAAGGAGCTAAGTGAAGAGTGGATTTTATCGAGCAGATCATTAGTACTGGCAGTGCTTAATGATCAAGGATGGAACGAATGCTTCGCAAACAATAATGGACCATACTACCCGAAGCTGGTGAAGGAGTTCTATGAATATCTACAGTTCGAGGAAGAGGATGATCAGCATAGACTGGTATCCAGAGTAAATGGAAATGAAGTCAGTTTTTCATCAGTTGAATGGGCTGCTTGTTTAAGAGTTCCTCATGAGGGTATTTACAACTACTATTCTGGAGTGGCTCTTCCAAATAGTAGAATCTTTGATCATGAGACAGCTCTGGAAGAATTGACAGGCAATGGCACTGTAAGGAAAATTATTGCTACTGAAATGAATGGAGAGGACAGGCTTCTGTTTAAGTTTATTCAGCATGTACTGAGTCCTAGAAGAGGAGATTTTTTAACTCTGAAGCATCAGGATATTTACTTGATGTACTTATTAAAACATGGAAGGAAGGTCAACCTTTGTAGGTTGCTGATGGCTCAGATGGAGGACATGATAAAGGCAAGCTCAAAATCAAGTGCCTTGTTTCATGCTAAACTCATTTCGGTTATGTTGAAAGTGAAAGGTGCAGCTGGAAGTCAGGAAGAGTTGATAGTGGCAAAGAACAGTGTATGTATCTCGAAAGTAATCTGCAAATTCATGAAGATCAGTTGGAATCCCTGGAAGAAATCATGGGTGAATGATGAGGAGAGAATCTATGATAATTTTAGCCCTTCTACTCATCCCTCTAGACCGAGAGATAGGAGAGATCCAGGCTTAAAGCGTGATGAGCCTGAACCTGTATACTCAGATGATGAACAGACTGCCGTAGTTGGTAACTCTGCAAGAGAGAACACTCCAATTGATGAAGGGAGTGATCCTGATACTACTCACAGTCCTGTCAAGACAGTGACGTTTGGAGCAGCAAGCCCTCCAAAAGAACTACCTAGTAGAGAACCTGTTCTAAGAGACAGTGAGACTGAGTCTACAGAAGAAGAAGAAGAATCTCAATATTTTGTCAAGGACACCTCTGATGAGGGTGATACAGTCGAAGCAGAAGAGGCTGGAACTTTAAATGAAAATCAAGAAACTGTTGCAGAAGAACTTAGTATGAGCCCTCTGATAGGGTATACAGACAAGTCAGTGTCTGACCAGGAAGCAGGAGTGGTCTCTACTACTGTTGTCATGGAAGTGGTTGACGACCCAACAGAGAAGGAGGCTAACCTCACTGCTGAACCTACAGAGGAAGCAAGTATGGAACCTGCTAGAGCTACAGAAGAGAACTTAGAATTACCCAGAGTTGAGCAGATAGTAGAAAGTGTTCAGGAAGGACCTCCAAGTGAGGGGGAGCGTGTTGGTTCAGTCTCTGTACTGTATGATATAGAAGGATGGACCTCAGATCCAGGATACATGGTGTTAGGACTCAATTATGAGGATTCAGATGAGGAAAACCAACCACCAAGAAATCCAGTCATCCTACCTAACAGCTCTCCAGTGTTAGAAACTGAAGGATTGGCCACCAAGGAAGACCTTGAATCCTTAAAGAATGAAATGAAGGAGACCATCAGACAGTCTGTTGCTGAATTGAAAACCAGTCTTTTTGATGAGCTGAAAAATGTAGAACAATCCTTAGAACTATCTCTAGGATGTGTTGTGGGAAGTCCAATCAAAGAAGTGATGGATGAAATGAAAGTGTGCCACACCCAAATTGAAAGCTGGACTGGAGCAGTAGTGGCCCTCAGACAATCAGTTTCTTCTTTAACTGCCCTGAGCAGTTCTCAGACACAAGTGGCCAGTGAGATTCGATACATCAAAGAAGTGGTCAAGCAGTTTGTGGAAGTATTTGAGGCTTTCAAGAAATCAGTAAAAGAACACTTTAGTAATCAGGATGCTGTCATTCAGATTGTGATTGGAAGTCTGACTCAGTCTTTCAAGGAGACAGTGGCATTCTCAGTCAAGTCCCTTCCTTCATCTTGCTCTCCTGTGGACCATGAGCAGTTTAGAAGCCTGCTCAGAGAAGAGCTTACTCAGGCCCGTGCAAATGACACATCAGACCTACAGATCCTTGCTACTACAAGAGAAGTCAGTGGCTTTGTTCGTGAGCACCTGCAGGCTGCTACTGCTTCTCAGGAGGCCATCAAAAGTAAAGTGTATTATTACTTTGATCGGATTTTCACCAAGCATCAGTTGAACAATCACTTCAAGCTCATGCTAGAGACTATGAAGCTGCCTCATGTAACTCAAGCCTTCAAAGAACAAGTTAGCAAGCTACGAGAGTTGACCCCGGCTTTGGATAAATTCTTGGAAAACAAAGATGACTTCTTATCTGCCATGGACAGAGGAGGAAACATTATCATGGATTTCAGAAATCTGCTCCTACCTTTTCTTCATGTGGACTGCACACCTGTTATAGTTCCTCCTGCCCTACCTGTCTCCAACCCCAGTGGTTCTTCCATCATGTCTCCTGCTGATGCCCTCAGAAGCCTTAGACCACTGATCCCTCGGCAAGCTACTCACTATCGGCCTTCAGGAGCATCTGTTGCTGCCCCTCCAGACATTCCTGCTTCCATTCCTCAGCCTGTTGATCATTCACCTCCTGCTCCATCTTCTTCCTCCAAAGGAAAAGATCCCTTACCTCCAGATGAAGAGGATTGAGTCTGTTTATTTTTTTTGATAGGGATCATGTATTCACATTTTGGGTCATGTATTGTACTCCTTATTAATACAATGTTTCTTTTCTCTCTCTCTGTCTTTCTTTTTGTTAATCACAAAGGGGGAGAAATAAAGGGAAATAGATAGGGGGAGAAATGGGGAGAAATAGGGAAACTCAAGGGAGAAATGAACCTATACAGAGAGGAGAAATCCTTGCGGATTATACCTCATTTTTGCGCACATATTGCTAATATTGTGTTTTGCACACTTCTCTCTGATACTTCTATATTTCATACTGACATAATTTGTGATTATCAAAAAGAGGGAGATTGTTGGAATCACCTATTTTGATAATCCCAAATCATGCTTAAACATTGATTATGATGTATTAAACCTTTGCATTAATCTTATTATTCTATGCGTAAACGTATTTTATTCTAAACAGTTCATATTCTTACTCTCATAACTTTACTGTAATAGCTTACAGTAGTGGTTACATAAGTTTGGTATTGTTAGCTAACAGTCAGCGCTTTCTTCTCAAAGTCACAGTTACAGTTAACTGTCACCTTAAGTTACTGTTGCAATAAGTTCACAGTTACAAGGTTACAGTCGAAGACTAATACAAGCTTACAGTTACGAGTCTACTGCTATCTATTGTCAAAGCTCACAGACGAAGGTCACAGTTACAAGACTTCTGTTCAAAGCTTTCTCTGCTCAAGTTCACAGTCGAACAAGTCTACAGTTGGAACAAGTTTACAGTCATAAGCCTACAGTCATAAGCCTACAATCAAGGTTACAGTTAGACAGCTTCTGTCTACAAAGTTTACTGATGATCGAAGTCTACAGTTGACAAAGGTTACAGATCTACAAATTTAATGTTACAAGTCTACAGTTAGAGAGGCTACAGTTACATGGAGTAAAAGCTACCATTGCAAGCCTACAGACAGCAAGCCTTTTGATGAAATCAGCAGTCAGAAGGAAGTCCACAGTTGGAAGTCCACAGTTGGAAGACCACAGTTGAAGTCAACAGTGACATACATTCTCGACTCACTGTTTTAATTTCTTTATTTCCTACATTTAATTTATTTAATTTATCTAACGGTCATATCATACATTTTGATGTTTTGTCAAATATCTGATAAAGGTTGTCGGATGTCAGGAACCCGTACCTCGTACCTGCTGAAAAGAAATATTTTCTGTCCCCTGTCGGGAGATAAATACGAGAAGACTACGCTGCCCAAATAAAAAGAGATAATGCGAATACGAATGCGAACCAGACAAGTGCGTTGTGGACGAAATATACCAGAAGCACAAGAAGATAAAAACGAGTTCCATCAAGAACACAGAGAAGCATATAGACAATCAAGTATACTCGAGAAGTGTTCTGTGCATACAAGAAGAACCCTGAAGAACTTCATCGACTACATTCTCACTACCTGTGAACCTGGAGCATACGACACTCTGTTTCTCAAACAGAAACGAGAAGAGGACTCAAACTCTCTTCTGATCGAATACAAGAGCTACACTGAGATCACCAGAACCACTTCTAAACTCTACATCTCTTGTTCTGTGATTTATTCTACATTTTGAGCAGTGTGTGTTATCTGCTGTATTAAACACACACACTGACTCCTGTACTTTCACTGGAGGATCTGTAAATCCTCAGCAAATCTTTTTGCACTCCATTTCCCACTGTGGATAGTGGTAGAGGTCTTGTGACCTGGACAGCTTGCTGCTGTTGTTTGTTTTCCCACGAAGAACTGTGGTAGAGGTCTTGTGACCTGGACAGTGTGTTCACTGTTGTTAACCCCGATCCAGGGTGTGGATCATTCTTATATAAAATTTTGAGAGGACTAAGTCTCGGCTTGAGACTGAACCTCTTGGTTAATTTTCTGTGCTTATAGTTATACTCTATATCCATACTACATATTTATTTCATATTCCGCTGCTATTACTTTGAAATATAATCTATCTTCAAAGCTACTTTGATAATTAAATTCGCAAGTGTTTATATTTGTTATAAATCAGTAAGTTAGTTTCAAAAGTTAATTTAATCATAAGATTAAGTTAACTGAGAATTAATCAATATTTGAGAAACTAATTGAACCTTTATAATCTATATAAATTCACTACAGTTTAATTTGTTTTTGAAATTGGGGGATTTTAATAGAAATTGTTTTTAACAGAAATTTTAATTGGAACTCAATTCACCCCCCTCTTGAGTGTCCACTCCGACCAACAGGTACCATGGTAGACTTCATGCATGTAGGTAAGGTCAGTAGAAGTCACTGATAAATAGATGTTTGATTTCCTTTTTAAATGTTATTTGGATTAGATGACTAATATATTGTTCTTGATTCACATAGTGATTTATGTGTTTGATAATTTTATTTTTATATATATATATGTTCTATATTGTATGAATTTTATCCGGTATCTTTTTTATCCATATTATACTAGCATGATGTCATATGTTTATGATATGTTTACTATAATTTATGTGTATTATTATAGGTATTGTAACACCCCGACCCTAGTTATCGAGAGTCGGCGCCTTATTACAAAACATTGGCATGATACAAGGAATCATGTCTCGTAAGACTGATCAGTTTAGTATTATTGGAATCAAGATACACACATATGTTCAACATTACATCTTGTAAGGAAATTTAAAAGTAATTTATTACATTAGAAACATCCAAGACTCCTAGATTATTCTGGAAAGTCACTCCTATCTTAATTTTTCATATCCTGGGAAAATGAAACATAAGAAAGGGGTGATCTCAAATTCTCAGTAAGTGTAAGAAATACAGCACAAGATAAAATAAATATTAGGGATGATGAATAATTGAAAACACTTTCCTTTGAAAATAATAAACATGAACACATTATGGCAGGAATATGAGATGAGTAAATAATTCCATAATAAAACAAAGTCATGAGTATTCCACTAGTCGAATAACCAGATGAACCATTATTCAAATTTTCATAATTAGGGAATGTATAATGCCAGACATTCTGAAACATTTTGTGAAGGCTTCGACCATGAAGTCTAAAAATGATTAAGGCCTCAGCCAAAACAATATATCAAATTTGGAAAGTCCTCAGCCAATTCCATGTCTAATTGTCTCATGATACCTACCGATGCACTGAGGAACTATAGTGTGTTCCACGTGCCACATACTATGTCCAATAAATTCCTCATATGAAAAGTTTCAAACATAAAATAAACATTGGTATTAAAACTAGCATAAGAAATGTCAATAATTTAACCATAAACCATGAATGGTATAAAAATAACACATCCATAGTCAAGAAGATCACAAAACCTTCAATAAAATATAGAATATTTGTATCATAATAAATCAACTTCAAACAAGTTTAAAATCCATCAGAGGATGTTGGTATAGATGAAATGAAAAATATTTGAAAGAAATACCTCTTTCTATTTTGAAACCATTTAAGTGTCACATAATTATAAAAGAAACCATTTATTTTTAATATATTCTTATAATTATGTAAGGGAAGCTTCTATGATGTTATAACGGTAGAAAATAGCCGAACCCACCATATAAGATAAAAAACCTTCTTACATTAATTTTGTCAAAAATGTCATAATGTACCTTGTTGGGAAAACAATAGAAAGATTCCAATCAAAACATATAAGGTCATATAAGAGTATAAATTACTTTTACCCACAGTCTTGTTAATAGTTAAAATGTTTTGAAATGCATTTTTAAGAAAACATGGATGTGGATGATAAAGAGTTCCTAGTAGATACTTACGTAAAATCTACATCGGATAATAAAGAGATTGTAAATTTTACCCATACCTTGAACTTTTATTTAGCTGACGGAATTTTTAACTCTTATATAATAGTTAAAAAATTGTTATTAAATTATAAAAGAACCATATACATAAATATGATATCATATATGATCCTCTAATATTTCTTTTTTAATAATATTTCTGTAGTATCATCGTTTCGGTTGTTAAAGGATTCATTTTCATTTATATGATTGGTTACGTAAGACAAGATTGATTTGGATATGATTTATTTTATTCATATATAGATTGATATTATGTTCATAAAAATTATTTTTAATCATAAAATGAAAATTATTCTTCGATGATTAAGATGAGGAAATAAATATCATCGCTTTCGTGGAGACGGTAACCTGTATGTACACACGAGCGACAATATCGTTACATTAACGGTGAAATATTATGTAATTGGATTGTATATCATATATATAGAATCAATAAAATGTTATATTTATTATTTACATCATTTATACTAATTATTAAACCAATCCATATAGTGATGTTTCTGAATAAAAAACTACACCACGATATGGAGATGGTAAGCCGTACGTACGCATGTATGGTTACATTGTCATTAATGTGATGGATTTAATAATGAGTACGGTTGTACCATTTTTATAATAAAATAACAATATATAGAAGATACTGGATTTATTATTTTTGAATGGAAAAAACAAAAAAGAGGAACTGGAAGAAGAAAAGAACTTAAAAGATGTGATGAAATATTTACTTATTCGTCAGGTTCTTTCTTTTTATTTGATCAAAATGGATTTTTAGGTTGGATTTATGACCAACGTATAGCCTCTAGGATTAAGGGAGGAATGCTGGGAGGATATTTGGGTAGGGGTTGGCCGATCCAAATGGATTTTAATGAATGAAATCAAGATAAGGGGAAGTGCCCTTTTATAAGAGAGGTGAGGGTCACTTTAGGAAATGCTTGAAATTTTATTTTATAATAAAATACTTTTATGTTTTTAATGGATCAAAAATGATTTATTTCGTGGATAATGTAGGGATGGGTCAAAAACCTTTCATCGAATAGGTTTTATACATCTTTATGTCACTATATTAACCATATCTTTTAGATTTATCTCTTAGTTAAATAGTATGACATTTACCATGTCTCTTTGTATTATTATATTATATGGTTGAAAAACATACTATAAACATCCATGTGAACCCCAAGTGGTACATTATTAATATATATAACCTTATATAAGTCCTTTTCCCAATCCTGACATTTTTAGGAATATCATATCAATTAATAATATAGTATTTGTTTTAAAACACTCAATTATGTCAATTTTGACACTATTTAGTATTTGGTTTTCGTGATAATCATAACAACATGATTACTTAGAACAAAAATTATTTAATCAACCCTAAAATGTCATATGAAACTATATGACTAGTGGAATTCATCAGAAGTATCAAAATTACATTTTTTTGGATATTTATTGCATCAATTATTTTAATAATTCATTAATAAAGAAATTACTGCGTCATCACTGTGCCATAAATAAATTAATTTATATAATGTCTAAAAATAATAAATAAAATAAAATTATGTATTATGTTTTTATAGATTTTTAATGAATATTTATAGTCAAATTTATCTTATGTATAACCCTATATTAAAAATGGTTTAGTTATTAATATTTGAATTGTACTCTTTTAACAATTCTTTAAATAAAATAATAATAAATGTCATAATCTAATCCAAGTGTACCAAAGCGTATCATATTATATTTTTATGGTTGTTTTTGGTCGAATTACACATATCCAATAGAATTAGGACATGTGTTAGGGTAATTATGATATCATTTTTACCCTTAAATACCCTATTTACTTTAAACAGTGTTAAATAAAAGTCAAAAGTTACTATTCATCAAAATTTATTTTCATCTTATTCATCCAAATTTAACTTACTGATATTAACCATTTCTCCGCGATTTTTGAAATAAACTCATAGAATCAGAAAATTTATGGTTTATGCAAATTTGTAAATTCTCCTAGGAGGTGGGTAAAAGACTGTAAAAGTTCGATAAAATTTTTATATATCTAAACATATTATAGAATGACTACAATAAATTACATTGAACATATATAGGTATTATCTGTCTATTTTTTCATAAAATAAATTAAAATAAAATAAATTATTATTTATATAAAATGTTTGTTTTAACTAATAACACAATGTTTTTTACTATTCAACAAAAATTGAAAGTTTTAAGAAAAATACTAAAAAATCACCCTAATATAATTTCGATATTTTAAAATCAAAAAAGAAGTCTGTTTTGAAAAATAAAATATCTAAAATTTCAAAAAGTGGGTATTACTATTCATAATGGCTAGTTTTATTGGCCGCAGTGCGTTAGAATCTCCAAGTTGCGTACAATGAAAGCTATTGAATTATTCGAAGGGAAATGTATCATGGATGATTGTGGTGTTTCATTCTTCCCTCCTTCATGTAATTTTGTCCTAAAAATTTGTAGATTACTACCACACCAAACGATTCGGGTGCTTCTTCATCAAAAGTTCCTTGGGATCCCACGTTCCCTCTTCCCTCTTATGGATTATCCATAGAACATTTACTAGACGATTCTTCTGGTTTCTCAACATTTTTTTCTGGTATCATGAAGTTTTACAGGATCTTCACAATAAGATAAATTAGGATCCAGTTAAATTTCATCAATGGTGAGTACATTTGTTGGTTCATGCATGTATTTTATCAATAGTGATACGTGGAACACCTCATGATCTTTGAAGAGACTTAGTGGCATTGACAAATGGTATGTTACAGCCCCAATTAGTTATAAAATCTCGAATGGTCTGATGTACGTAGGACTTAATTTACCCTTCTTACCGAATCGTATAACTCCCTTCCATATAGATACCTTTAAGAGAACATGATCTCCTACCTGAAATTCCAAATCCTTCCTTTAGTTACCGGCATAGCCCTTCTGCCTACTTGTAGCTGCTTTGATGTGGGTTTGGGTAATCTTCACTTTTTCCATTGTTTCCTTAACATGTTCTGGGCCAACAAGTTTTTTTCACCAACATCATCACAACAAGTTGGTGTGTGACATCACTTACCATATAATGCTTCTTATGGTGCCATCTCAATACTTGAATGAAATATATTGTTATAAGAAAATTATATTAGTGGTAAATATTGATCCCACATTCCTTGAAAGTAATGTGAGAAAGATCTCAACATGTCATCTAAGGTTTCAATTGTCTATTCTGATTGTCCATCAGATTGACTGTTGTAAGCAGTGCTCAAACCAATTTTAGTGTCCAAGTATTTCATAAGACTTTTCCATAATCTTTATGTAAAATGTCGATCAAGATTAGAATCAATCGATAGGGTACACCATGGAGTCTTACAACATCATTAATATATATTCTTCCAAGATGTTCAAGTTGTAAATCTTCAATTATAACATGAAAATTTGCTGACTTGGTATGACGATCATCAATGACCCATATTGCCCTATTCCTTCTATGAGTCTTTTGTATCCCCATGTCAATGTCCATCGTAATATTGTCCCATTTACACTTAGGTATGGGAAGAGGATGCATGACTCGTCAAGGCTATTTCCTCCCAGCTTTTAGTTTTTGATAAACCATACATCATGACACAAAATCAGCAATGTCCCTCTTCATGTTTTCCCACCAAAAATGATCTCTCAAATCCTTATAAATCATTATGATCCCAATGTGTATTGAGAAATTAGAGATATAGGTATCAACAAAAAATTACCTTTTTTGATCGGTTATGTTAGGAACACAATGTATCTTCCCAAATTTCAAAATTCCATATACATATATGAAGTCACTCAATCTCCCATCATTCACAGCATTGATTTCCTTTTGAAATTCCTTATCATCCGTCTGAGAAATTTTTATCCTTTATAGTAAATATGGTTTGGAATAAATTTGAAGAAGTATTGATGTTTCACCTTCAGGTTATTCCCTTATCCATCTTTAATAGATCCATGAAAATAGGATCCCTTTAAACTCTCATCCTTTTCAAAAATCCATGATCCTTTCTGCTCAATGCATCTGCAATGTTATTTGCCTTCCCCGGGTAGTATTGAATTGAGAAATAACAATCCTTGAGTAGTTTCTGCCATCTCTTTATTCACATGTTTTGTTCTTTTTGTGAGAAAATATACTTCAAACTCTTGTGATCAGTATAAATCTCACATTTTTACCATAGAGACAGTGTCTCCATATTTTTAGTGAAAAGATTAACGCTGCTAACTCAAGATAATGACTGGGATTATTTTTCTCATGAATTTTTAGCTGTCGTGATGCATAGGCAATAGCTCTATCATTCTCCATAAGGACACAACAATGCCCTTTATTTGAAACATCACTATAAATAACAAACCCATCATTCCCCAATGGTAGAGTCAAGATAGGATCATTAACTAATCTTCCATTTAGTTCTTCAAAAAATTCTTCACCCACTTTTTTCCAAACATATTTATCCCCTTTAAGAGTGATCATGGTTAATGGGTCACCAATCCAGAAAAATTATGGAAAAAATGCCGATAATAAGTTGCTAAACTAATCAAACTGTGTACCTCAGTTATAATCGTTCGTGATAGACACAATTGGATTGCTTTGGTCTTTGAAAGATCAAAAGAGATTTCATCCTTAGAGACAATATGGCCAAGAAAAGAAATCTCCTGAATCCAGAATTCATATTTTCTAAAATTCACATACAATTCATTTCTCTTGAGAGTCTTTAGAATAATCCACATGTGATTTTCATAATCTTCATAGGTTTTGGGGTATACCAAGATATAATCAATAGATACCACTTCAGTGTCATCAATATATTCATTGAAATATCTATTTATTAGATCCTTGAAGAAAGAGGGTGTATTAGTCAATCCAAAATTCATTACTATAAACTCGTAATGCTCATACCTAGTTCAAAATGCTGTTTTCAGAATTGCTTCCTTCTTCACACACAATTGATTATACCTAGATCGAAGGTCAATCTTTGAAAAATATCAAGCTCCATGAAGTTCGTCAAATAAATCATCAATTCGAGATAGGGGATACCTTTTCTTTATTTTTATAGCATGGATATCCCTATAGTCAATGCAAAACCCCATAGATACATCTTTCTTCTATACAAAATGGTCAGGGGATCCCCATGTAGAAACACTAAGGCGAATAAATATCTTATTATTCAATTCCTCTAGTTGTTTCATTAGATCCACTAACATTATAGTGGAAATTATATAAGGGGTGATTGATATGGGACTTGAACATGGATTTAAATCAATAGAAAATTCAATTTCTCATTCTGGAGGATGTCTAGGTAAATCCACTGGAAACACATCAACATATTCTAGCACAATTGGTGCATCCTCTATTCGAAATTATTTTCCTCACACATAAATATTTCATTAGCATCCTCCTAAATAATTGAATTTAGTAGATCTACTGGGGGTGGATCCAGATAAGAATAATATGGTGATGTATCTTCTCCAAAGATAAGGTATTCCTTATCGTCATAGATAATTGTAACACCATTTGTCTTACAATAAATTTTCACATCATGGTCCAAAAGCCAATCCATAATAAGGATTATATAAAAATAAATCAGGGGTATGATGATTAGATCAATAGATAAATAACGTTTAGATGCATTAAATGGATGTGATTAAATAAACATTGTTGCAATCATACTTCCCTTATGAGTTTTGACTAACAACTCCCTTGTTAAATCAAATTGAAAATATCAAATTATATTAGCAAACTGGGAAGATATCAAACAATTCAATGATACATAATCAAATAAAACATTGGGAAAACTTGAGGAAGACATTAAATTACCTATCACCACATCTTTCGGAGCTTCAACATCTGCAGTAGTGATCACATAAGCTTGATCAGGATCCCTTGTCCTTTTCTTTGGTAAGTTTCACTGACGCTTTGGACATTCATTTTTGTAATTTCTCATCTCCCGACAATTGTAGAATTGATCATTGGTAGCATCTTTCTTCTTCTTACAATCACTATAAATATGGCCTTTCTGTCCACATTTGTAGCATACTACTTTTCCTTTTAGACAGGAACCGGGGTTCTTCCTTCCAAAATTATCACAGGGAAAGAATTCAACTCCTCCCTTCTCCGTTGTTTCCTTATTTCCTTTCCCAGAGTGTTCAACAGATCTATTCTTCTCTTGATTTGCATTAAAGTATAAGACATAGAGAATTCATTTTATGTCTTGATAGTATATGACACAATATCTTCATATGATGAAAATGATTTCAAGACTAATGCTTTACAGAGAAATGGTTTTAACCCATCAATGAAACAATAAATCATACTTATTGGGTTAAGTATATAATCTGCAGCATGCCTTCCTAACCATGTAATGTTAGCTTCATACATTCCAACATTCTCATTATCCTTTTGTCTCAAACATAGAAATTTCCTTTCTAAATCCGCACTATCGTCATGAGGAAACTATTTTTAAAAAAAATATATTTTAACTCTCTCTATTCCATACATGATACTTCTTCATCATCCTTTTTGTTTTTAATTAATGACCACCATTGATCTGCATCTCCAGTGAGGTGATAAATTTCCATGTCATCATTTTCCCTTTCACTACTCCCCAATGTATTAAATATTTACTCTAAAGAACTTATCCACTATTCACCTACAAATGGATTTTTAGACCCATTAAATGTTGGTGGATGATTCCACCTGAAGCGATCTAACATTGATCTTCTGCGTTGTGGATCAAGGTGCTCTATATGGGTAAGGTTATTATTCATATCTTGTGTGAGTTGTCCTAGAATGGTGATAAGCTGATCAGCACTAGTTGAATCACCAAATCCACTATAATTATCGTGAGTAGGAGGGAAATCCCTAAATGGATTACTTGAATTGATATAGTTTCCATTCCTTCAACTGGGTACCATTTTTAACCAATGGCATATAGTATATTAGTTTATAAACTGCAATACATAATTCATAACATGTAAAACACATAACATAAAATGAAAAATTTATGGATATAATCTATAATCATAAAAAAATTCTTTGAGGAGATATATAATCATAAATCCTTCATAAATGTTTGCAAAGAAAATGAGAATTATCCTAAGCATATCCCCTAGGAGTGTTGTAACCAAGAGTACAGAAATGCCCATTGTCGTGCACTAGTTCCCATTTCAGTCTAGCTTAGAGATGTGTTATTAGGATTTACCCCTAGGTGCATATGTGCCAAATCCACCTCTAACTTCTCATATCCAGACAGGGATGTATTTTTTGGAAAAATCACAAAATCTCTATAATACCAAAATTTTAGGAAGTTCTTCTATACCAATCCTAAATGTATATCTTAGGGTCGTGTTCTCTAATAAGAGTATTTCTAAATCTAGATTCTTAGGTTTGTATTAATATTCCATTGATACCAACTATAACACCCTGACTACAGAAACACAGAGTCGATGATTTATTACAAAACATTTTCATGATACAAGGAATCTTGTCCCGAAAGACTGACCGTTTTAGTTTTATTGGTAACAAGATGCATACATAAGTAGAACATTACAACTTGAAAAGAAATACAAGACTAATTTATTCAATTAGAAACATCCATGGCACATAGATTATGCCTACAAGTCACTCATAACTAACTTCTGTATATCCTGGGAAAAATAAACATAAGAAATGGGTGAGCTCAAACGCACAATAAGGGTAAGAAATAGAATGGAAGATAACATAAACATTATGCTTGAATAATAATTCAAAAAACATGCCTTTACAAATAATAAACATGAACACTTTATGGTAGGAATATGAGCTCACTAAATAATTCCATAATAAAATATAGTGATGGGTATTCTACTAGTCGAATAACCCCATGAACCATCATTAATATTTTCATAATGATGGAATGTATAATGTCAAAAGTATCGACCAAGACATCTAAAAATGATTAAGGCCTTGACCAAAACCATATATCAAATTGGGAAACTCCCCGACCAATTCCACATCTAATTGTCTCATGAGATCTACCAACACATAGAGGAGTTATTGTCGAAACTACCTATCAAATACTAAGTCAAATAGATTACTCTTATGAAAAGGTTGAAATATAACAAAAACATTCATATTAAAACTAGCCTACGAAATATCAATACTTTTACTATAAACCATGAATGGTATAAAAATAACACATCCATTGTCAAACCTATCACAAAACCTTGAATACAATATGGATGTTTTTTATCATAATAAATCAACTTCAATCAAGTTTAAAATCTATCAACGGATGTTGACATAGATGAAATGAAAATTATTTTAATGAAATACCTCTTCTTATTTTGAAACTATTTAAGAGTCACCTAATTATTAATGATAACATTTATTTTAAAAATATTCTTATAAGATTGTAAAGTAAGGTGTGATTATATTATAATGGCATAAAATTGACGCATCCACTATATAAATTAAAAAAACACTCTTACCTTAATTTTGTCGAAAAGGTCATAAAGTACTTTTTTTTTGGAAAATGATGGAAAGATTTCATTCAAAACATATAATTTCAAATATGGTTATAAATAAAATTTACCAATAGGGTAGTAAATATTAAATTTCTTTCAAATTCATTTTTACGAAAACATATATGTGGATGATAAAGAGGTCCCATTAGATAATTATGTAAAAACAACCTCGGATAATAAAGAGATTGTGAAATTAACCCTTACCTTTTAATTTTCCTTAGCTGATGGTATTTTAACAATTTTTATAATAGTTAAAACATTGTTAGTAAATTATACAATAACAATATACATAAATATGATATCATATATGATCCTATAATATTTCCATATTAATAATATTTCATTAGTATGATCGTTCCAGGTGTTAACTAATTCATTTTCATTTTTATGCTTGGTTAAATAAGTAATGTTTGTTATGGATATGATATATTTGATTCATATAAATAATTATATTATGCTTATAAACATTATTTTAAATAATAAAATGAAAATTATTCTTGAATTATTACGATGGGGAAATGAATCTCATCAAGTTCGTGGAGACAGTAATCCGTACATATGAATGAGCGACAATATCATTATATTGATGGGGAAATAGTATATAATTTGATTTTATATAATATATACATAATATATAATATTTTATATTTATTATTTACATCACTTATACTCATTATTATACTCATCTAAATAACGAAGTGTTGGATTAACAAACTACACCATGACGTGGAGACGATAAGCCATACTTAAGCACGTATGGTGAATTTGTCATTCATATGATTGATAGAATAATGAATATGGTTTTAAAATATTTATAAAGACATAGAAAAATATATAATATACTATAGTTATAATTTTAGAATGGAAATAACAAAGAAAGAGGAAGTGGGATAAGAAAAGAACTTGAAAGAGGTGATGAAATATTTATATTTTCTTCAGGTTCTTCCTTTTGATTTGATCAAAAGGGATCCATAGGATGGAATTATGTCGAAAGGAAGGCATATAAGATGATTAGAGGAATGTTTTTACGATATTTTGGCAGGTTTTGGCCGACCCAAATGGCTTTGGAGGTGTGAAATTAAGAGAAGGAGAAGTTCCCTTTTATAAGAGAGGTTAGGGCCACATTAGAAAAATCTTGAACAATTATTTTATAATAAAATCATATTCGGTTAATATTGGCTCAAAAAAGATTTATTTCGAAGCTAAGGTGTAAATGGGTTGAAAATAATTTCAACTAACAGGTTTTAGACAGATTTATGTAACTATATTAACCTAATCATTGAGATTTAACTCTTAGTTCAATAGTTTTACATTTACCATGTCTCTTTGTATTTTTATATTATATGGTTAATAAAATTACTATAAACTTACAAGAGAACCCCATGTGATTAATTATTAATATATATAACCTTTTCTATGTCCTTTGTCAGAGCCTTAGATTTTTAGGAATATTATATCAACTAATTATATTGTATTTTTTTGAACTCAATTATATCAATTTTTACACTATTTACTATTTGGTTTTTGTTAAAATCATAAAAGCATGATTAATTCGAAAAAAATTATATAATCAAGCGTAACATGTCATATGAACCTATAAAATTAGTTTAATTCCACATAAGTCTCAAATAAAATTTATTTGGATATTTATAATATCAATTATTTTAATCTTTCATTAATAAGGTAATTACTTCTTCATCATTGTGTCATAAATACATTAAATTATATAATGTCTAAAAATTATAAATAAAATACCATTATGTATGATATCTTTTTAGATTTCTAATTAATATTTATAGTCATAGTTATCTTATGTATAACCATATATTAAAAATGGTTTAGATATAAAACATTGAATTTAACTCTTTTGGATCTTCTTTAAAAAAATAATAATAAATGTCCTAATCTAACCCATGTGGACCAAAAGGGTTCATATTTTATTCCTAAGGTTGTTTTTGGTGTAATTAAACTTATCCAATAGAATTATGATATGTGTCAGGGTAATTATAAAATCATTTTTACCATTAATTTTTTTATTTATTTTTAAATGTGGTAAATAAAAGTTAAAAGATACTATTACCCAAAAATTACATTATTCATATTGAAAAAAAAATTACATAATGATATTAATGATGTCTTTCATATTTTCTAAATTCAACTCATAGAAGCAGTAAAATTATGTTTTATGCAAATTTGCCAATGCACCTAAGAGGTGGGTAAAAGAAGGTAAAAGTTCAATAAATTTTTTATAAATCTAAACTTACTATAAAATGACTCCAATGTTTTGAAATGACCATATATAGGTATTATGTATCTCTTTTGATCAAAAATAAAATTAAATAAAATAAATAATTATTTAAATAAAAATTCAGTTTTAACTAATAACACAATATTTTTCACTATTCATCAAAAATTGAAATTTTTCAAAAAAATACCATAAATTTACCCTAATCTATTTTTGATATTCCAAATTAAAAAATAAAATTATATTTTGAAATATAAAATTTATAACATTTCAAAAAGTGTCTATTACTATTCACAACGGCTAGTTTGTTCGCGGTGTGTTAGAATCTTGAAGTTGCGTAAAATGCAAGATATTGCCTTATCCAAAGGGAAGCGTACAATGGAAGAATGGGGTGTTACATGGATGGGTTTCCTTATGTTACCAAGTTTGTATTTATGCTAATTTATTATTACAAACTGTAACACCCCAAGCTTCCACGGTACGCTTCTCTTTCAATAATGCAATAGCTTGCATTGTACCCAAGTTCGAGATTCTAACACACCACGACCAATCAAAATAGCCATTATGAATAGTAACACCACTTTTTGGAATTATATATACTTTATATTTCAAAATAAACTTCATTTTTGGATTCATAATATCTAAATTAGCCTATGTTGATTTTTTGGTATTTTTCTGAGAACGTCCAGTTTTTTATGAATAGTGAAATATACTTAAAAACAACTATTTTAATAAAAATAATTTATAGTGGTAAATTATACTATTGAGTGGTTTTAATGTATAATTAGAATATATTTTTACCATTTTATACAATGGTGGTCATTAGAATTAATTTCACGTTGAAATTGGACATAAACAATTGTCATTCTTTTGATATATATTTCTTAAAGACAAGCTATTTGTTGTGACATCGGGAAATAATTATAAAATTAATTAATGAAAATTATAGGTTTTTAATTTTGTAAAATAGACAAATTTTTTTAATATTAACAAGAAGCCTCATTTGGTGGTTCAATTTTAATTTTATTGTATAAGTATCATGGCCTTTTTAATGTGGAAGACACTCAAGAATATATTACATCGAGGTGGAAATCATTAAACATGGAAATTTGATTTTCTATGACTAACATATGAATAGAACTATCAGCCAATTTAATTAATTTTACATTTAGGTGCAACCAAATAAAAATACTATTGAATTGCACATCAATGAATAATTTATTCATGAAGAAATTAAGAAAAAACCAATACACCAACATTTTCATAGTATAAATCCTCATTAATTTTAATCCATAAATTTAATATAAAATTGTAGGAATCAGTATGGTAGAATAATTCCATAAAAATATGTCATATTAGCATTCCATAAAAATCGTAAAAGTCTGATGGATAAACCATGAAAGAGGGTAAAAAAATATAATATATTAACTATACAATTATAATGTGAAAGATAGTGATAGAATCAAAACATAGGGGGAGGATTTGGATTAAATTATAAGTAGATAAGAAGAAAAATCAATTACATAGGTAGATTATAAAGGAAAATAAATGATAAAATTAATATTGTGGTTTTGAAAAAAACTAAAAAATTATCATCTTACTCATCTTTTAAAGGGTGGAAATGTTTCGACACGATGTTTTACATACCATAACCCTAAAATAGATATGTCGTAGAGGGTGAATACTTGGGATCGTAGTTTTTGAAAACTCTGTGACCCCCATCACACCACTATAGCACCCCACTCATCCATGTGGCCAAGGGATATGGTTTAAATAAGTCGTATTACCCTATTCATTACACAACAACATGACACATAGTTGAGTTTCATGGTTAGAAATGACTATTATCATACTTCACCTTATCATGAATTTCCCAAACATGAAAACCATGGATATAAATGAGATACAATAACTCCTAAGCCACACATTGATGTCTTAAGAACACCCATTAGAGGGGGGGATTCTTTAATTTAATGGGGTGATACGTCATTTGATAATATAGGTTCTTCTGGGGGAACCTTTTGTACATATGTAATAACAATTATCCTTTTAACCTGTTAACATTATGGGGTGTTACAAAAACCATGTGACACTAAATGATTCTAGATCGTTATTCGACGGTCATTCTGAAGAGATTATCATGAAAAAATCATTATCCAATATTCCACGACTACTAGGATTCAAATTCTGCAATATTATATATATTAATTTCTATATTTGATTTATATTCCTCAAATTGTTTTATTAGTAAATAATCGTGATCTATATTCTCTCACTCCCTCACAATATATCATAATATTTTAATTATTATAGAGGGAGCTGATTTACATGTAATGTTATAGTAAAGATCAATCAACTATATTTATTATCTTCTTCCTTACTTGATTAATGAGATTAAATTGTGGGTTCCTAGTTATCGGTTTCTAATAATAAAAAGGGTCTTATTTTGATTTGTGGATTTCATTAAAACAAATCGATTCATTTTATATTTAGGTTATTAGCTTCCCATAAATCGTTGGAAAAAGTATAACCTTCTCAACACATTTTAAGGGGATTTGATATTTTAGCAACCTATATCTTACAAACATAATTATAAAATATTGATAGATAAATATCCATTACATAACATTAGGATAAAATCTAGAATCAATTAGGTTTTTTATATTGGGAAACATGGATACCTAGACAAGAACTTCACAATAGATCTAAAAATCAACATCCAATTTCATCAAAATCAGCACCATTTTAGTCAAATAATACACAAAAATATTTTTCACCACTTGGGAAACAAAAAAGAGGAAAATTTTGAGTTAAGATGCTCAGTTACTATAAATAATGGAGATAACAATGATCACGTCAACATAAAAAAATAATATGAGTATGATAACATGAGTTAAACATTTTAAAATCACACCCATTATATCATAGATAATAATCATTAGTGAGGGAATAAAACTTAGCAGTTCACAAGACATTAATCATAATGAAATTGAAGAAAATATGCCATGAGATTATAAAATATTCATAAGACATATGTTTGTGGAATAAATTGAAGTATGTGAAATCATATCCTAACTAAGGATTACTGTAAACAAAATCATTGAGTATTCAGTTCATTCACTATTCCCCGATATATTTTGTCAAGGATCACTCTGATGTCTTTCAAAGGGGACATGGTCCCATTCTAATGTAGGTTTAATACCAATTCTACTACATATTATATCACGAGAGATATATATATATATATATTCTAAATGAATTGGTGGAAAATATAACTCTATCACCCCATAATATAATGAAAAAAATAAATATTTGTTATAAAATATGAAAAAATAGTCATCATTAATTAACCCAAATAAAGGAAATGGGTTTCATAAACATTTTAACATATCATCATTACCTTACCCCTAGAAAATAATATATTTTCAAAAAGGTTCAATAATATATTAATTAACCCATGTTAATTAACCTTGTTTTATAAATTCATCCTTAAATATGTTTATGAAAAGTCATCCAAATAATTAAAGTGGTTGTTATCATTTGATCGTATCCCCTATAAACTACACATAACATGAAAATAAGTGATCATTTTTTTATAAAATATCACAAAATCGTTTTAATAAATTCCACATTTTCACATTTAAATCACTTATTTATAATCTAAATATATCCCAAATATTAGAAAAAAGTTTATTTTAAAAGAACATTGGAGAAATATAAAATAGGTATGAAAAAATTTAGTGAGCATGGTGGTGGGTGTTTTTGTTCGCACCTTGTACATTAAAACAAATATTCCTTTTATATTTTCATTAAATATTCGAAATTAACACTTGTAGAGAATGACGAGAATCTTAATTTTAAATAATTTTTAAAATAAAAATCAAGGTTAAAAAAATATCTAATCCATCATAGTATAATATTAATATTATTCATGAAAATACTTTTAGAAAAATTTGATAAATTATAAAAACAATTTTGGATCGATGTGAAAAGAAATTTAGTTATTTCATTAATGTATTACCTCTATCAATTGATTCATTAAAGGAACAAAAATGAATGGAAAATAATAAATATCTATAAATAAAAATAGTAGAAAAAAATTTATAGTTATTGTATATTGATCATCATTAAACTATATCATAGATTTTATAAATTAAAATTATATAATATAGTAATTATATATAAAATACTACTTAAAAGATATATGTAGAAAAATTAATTACCCAATTCTTGGAGACGATAGGCTATATGTTTTCAAGAATGTTGTTTACACCTTTGAAAAGATGGAATTGAAGATGGATAAATATTAATTATCATTTATAGATTCATTATTATATAATATATATCAGATATTTTGAGTAAATATATATTTATTAACATATATCTAATTATTAATAAAAATATTTATCATTTCTCTTTATATATGTGGTTGTTCACATGTAATAATGAGAAACCTTATCGATTTTCATCAGTTATGATGGTAAGATAGTAAATATAATATTATAATTGTAGATGAATAATTGTTTCATAATAATTGTTTATTAAAATTAATCACACTAAAATAGTGATCCATGAATTATGTATATGGAAAATATACAGTATCACTATATAGAGGTGGTCTTCCTGACAAATGCTTGAGAGATTCATTCCATTCTAGTTAAATAAAAATGTGGGTGAATAATAATGGTTACATAAAATTAAATTAATTTCAATATATTTATAAATATTAATTAAATATTTCATTATTAATAAAATATAAATATATGAGTTATAAAAATTAAAAACCATGAAATTGGTCAGTTAAAATGATTACCTTTTCCTCAGCAAACCTCCATTACATCTCGTCTCAATGGGACATTGAAAGCAATTTTCAAAATAAATGAACCTAAAACACATTGATAAAAAATATGAAATGATTATTGGTTAGGGGTTAATTGATCATGATGGCTCAAGGTACTGAAAATAAGATTGAGGTTGGTGTCATTTTAATTGTGGGCGAGAGGAAAAAATTCAAATTTCTAAATATATTAAAATCTAATAATTGGACACATTGAAATAATCAACCCATATGGATATAAGTTAATTTTATTACATTATTAGGTCAAACTATTTACATAAAATTAGATTTATATATGTTAAATAGGGAATATTTGTCAAATACTTTTTTAACCCCTTGGTAAGCTATATTTATCTTTAACCACATGGAATGTTTTATCTAAATTTATTATTCATTATATACATAAATGATAGTTTACTCATTACCAAAATATGAAAATGCGAACCAAAATAATTAATATATTTTATAAAATTAAATTTAAAAAATTTCTAGATTTTAATTTTTCTATATTATCTAGAAATAAATGATGAAAATACATTTATAGAAAAAAAGATTTTAATGGTTGAATTATTTTACTGTAAAATACAATATAAATTTATATATATTAAAATTAAATAAATTATTAATCTTATAAATTTATTAATATTGTTTATTATTTCATTTTAAATAAATATTAGGTGTAGGTAGGATTTGTGCAATTGGTGATGGAGGCATGGGGTATGGGAGCAGTCGACTAGCAGGACAATATTTCTGGTTGGTAGATTATGTAGAAAACATCTATAGTGGGGTTATCCATGGTGGAGTGGTGCTTTTTGAGGGTTTTAAATTTGTGTTCCGATTTTTGGGGGGTATGACACATAGAGATCTTCGATGGCGGGGCTCGTTTCAGTGTACATGAACTTCTAGTAGGCATCATATGTGACACACATCTTCAGTGGAGGCTCATAGAGGCGTCGGCGTGAAAGGTGATGAAGAAGGATGAAGGATTAGTAGGTATGGTTGGGGTGGAATTTAGTGGTGTCATTGGGACAACACTGTGGTGGGAGGGACAGAGGAGGATTAATTGGTGGAATTTCTATCCAAAACAATATCGGTTCATATACCATAGTGTAGTTCTAGATGAGGTTATCCAAAAGAGATCTATCGTAGGAAGGCTCTCATATTTTGATTATTGAGATAATATATATTTTCTATAAATATTATCATAGTGAAATTATGAATTTCAATTTCTTGCTGATCTTCATTGTAGGAGGGTTACTACAGCAAAACAAATGGCTGGGTAGGGATTTCAGTTGGGTGTTTTGTCTCTATGGATAATAATTTAGTGTATTCTAGAATAGTGTCTATGGATCTATACTCTATAATTTTTACCCCCAACCTATAATATGGTATTATAAATACTTAATAAAAAATTAATGCCATCAGGTGCCCCAGTAGCCAAATTAATCATTTTAACTTCTTCAAACAAATGAAAATTTTCTAATAAATATTTGTATTTTTCTCTATTAATTAAAAAATAAATAACTTATAAAAATATAAAAAAATTACTCTTATATAATTCTTCAATAATGATTATGAATATAACATACATTTTTTCCAACATATATTTTTAATGTGTAATAAATTGAATATAATATTTTCATAGAAATTGAAATACAAAACATTTTTTAGGAAAATGTATTCTTATAGAATTTAATGGATTTACTAAAAATTAAATACTTATTTATGAATATATTATATTAATCTAAAGAAATTATACATAATTTAAAAAATGTTGATATTCCAAATAATTATATCAATTTAATGATTATGTTAATATGATCTGTTATGTTACACGTTGTTTTGAATCGGTTTTGTGAGTATTGCAAGAAAGAATTTTAATAATAGTTATTTGTAGGGAAATATATCATAAAATATAATGTTTTACATAAACATGGCCTCATTCATGTGTTATTTCAAAAATCATTTATAAAATCCTTCCTTTAATTATTTAATTTATTTTACACTACACATAATATTTTAATATATCATATAATCTCCATTAATTATTATATTCTAATATAAATTTCTTGCATGAAAATATATTTTATTTTATATAATCATTTTAATTTTTATTGCAAAATAAAATTTCAATCGATTTATATCTTAAAACAAATCTATATCTCTATATTATATATTGACATTATTTATAATTTTTTTAATAATTTTTTTCTATATTCTTTAATAAATTTATATGTTAATCAATGATATTCTCTAAAAATGTTTTTAAAACAATTATTTCAATATTGTATATATGGTCCAATTTTTAAATTCCATAAAAAGGTTGAAAATTATATTTTTTATTCATTGATGACAGGACTGAATTATCTTGAAATCATGATCATTTTTCAGTACAAAGAACCATTTTCATGTTTCCTTGGGAATTCAATGAAAATCAAAATATTAATTTACTTTTAATTTTCATTTTGAAAACATCTCTACTAATAAGTATATTATTTTTAATCAAAGTATTTGAAAATGAATTTCATTTTAATTATTATTCCTCTTATCATTCACTCTGAATTTTCTTACTTAGTCATAGTTTAATTTCAAGATATGATTGTATAAAATTTATTTAAAAATATTGTTTTAAAAATACCCTCATAACATCTTGAAATTATTTTTAGAAGTGACCTATATATTCGTTTCTTAAATAGTGATTATCATCTATAATGAAATAATCTTGTTGTTTCTCATACCATTACTCTATATTTCCATAGTGTGTGACTTCTAAAATGTAATGTCTAGAAATAATCTTATAATGATATTATGTTTTAAATATTTTGTGGATTTAATCCTTTGCCCCAATTAATATAATTCATGATTTTAATTTATTAGATACAATTTGAAAATACAATGTTTCCATTTTAAATTTCAATAGGATTCATATATATCTCCACACCATTTAATTATTCTTATACACCACTAAGTATATGATGTAGTTATAGTATCCAAATTTATTTAGATGGCCCATGGTGTTATTTTAAATAAGTTTTCATGAACCCTATTTCATTACCAAATGTTAAAAAATATATGATGAATTATGAATACATTACTATTCTTATGGAACACATATGTATGATTTTATATTTATAATGGTTGTCCTGAATTTTTTATAACAGAACTATGAATTTTGTAATGTTATATCTCTTGAGATAATTGGTATTGGGGAACGAATCCAAACCATTAAGGTATTGTCTTGAATAACTGATGGGTGGGTGTGGAATTATAAATCCATCCAATGCATTGGGTAATTACTTATATATAATATGTTGACATGTTATAGAGTGGGGAAAAAATACAATCGATTAACAAACTCTAGCATCTATGTAACGATCATCATAGATGTGAGCCATGAAATTTTTTAATTATTTATTATTCTATTGAATATTATATAATTGTTTTCTACAATAAAATAATCATGGTATACTATTAGGATCACGAATAATAATTAATTTAAAACTGAGGACTTATGTTATGAATATTATTTATTCCATGAATATTGGACTATGCATATGATTTTTAGGTACAAATCTATTATTTCATGTCTATATATTTTTATAATTGTTTCAAAGTCAAATCATATTCTAATTTATATTTATGATGTTCAATTGATCATGGATGTCTTTAAACTTATTGAGAGTTTGATAGCACACATATTATGTTTACATATCCCGAGTTATGAAGAATGATTTTATGGATGATTTTTCATTAATTGCATCATGTGTGGATATTTTTTTAGGAGGTTTTTTAGGAAATTATTTAAAATAATAAACTATTGGTATAGTGAAAAAAGGAAATTTTGATGGAAATACATTATTTATGTAATGTTATCAGTTTTTTATAGATTAACTAAAACTAAAAACATAAAAATTATTGTTTATTAATGTGTATCAACGATGGTTATTGATCATGTAATTATATATTTTAAAACTTCTATCACTTTTGTTCTTATCAAATTAGTTATGTAATGAAAATATTTTTAACACTAGATATGGGTGTTCAAGTCTTGGGAATTTTAAGTAGTCTAGTGATGATAATTAAAAAAAATTAGATATCATGTATAAGAAAATAATGGATGTGAGATACATGAATGGGAACTAATTGGAGAACATAATCATTGTGAGACCAATTTTTTCCAAAACCTCTACGAACCATTTAAATTGTATTTAAAAATGAAAACCCAAACCTTATGTTATGTTCCATAAAACTAACTCTATCTAAAAGGGGACTATATATGATTTATTTTCCACATTTAGGATTTATCTCTTTTTATTGTAAGAGTTTTTGAAATAATCCCATGGAAAACCTTGTTTATATAAAACTACCAAAGTAGGTGTTAATATAAGAGTTAACAGATTAAAATTGTAAATATAATTAATTTTATCTTTGAAATTGGACATTAATGGAATTTGTTATGAATCATATAAATATTCAATTAATAAAGAAAATCAGTGACCAATTAATACATATTTTCATGTTTATATGATATTTTATTAATTAAATAACCACTCGATTAACAAGTATAATTTTATAATAGTGTTTATTATTTACCAAAGGGACATAATAGGATCTATGGATTAAATTTTAAATATACGATATCATTTAAATGTTAAATTTCTCAACAAACTGAATATTTGATTAGTCGACCAAGAGATGAAATGTAAGATAGGGTCATGAGTCTATATCCAAGATTCAAATTTAAAACACCACTATCTCATAATGTATTTTCTTATAGGATAAATATATAATACAATAACCTATAAGATGTAGTAGTATACAAAATAAAAAAATCTCCTATGTTGATGTTCAGTCATTCCATGTCTTATTCCGTTTATCATAATTTTAATAACAATCCAAGTCAATATTGTACAAAATGGTACCCCGTTTTGGTATATTTGGGGTAATTAATAGATATAACCACATATGTGGGGAATTTTAAAAATAATATCAAATATAAAATTAATAAAAACTATTAAGAATCCTTTTACTCTAATTTGTGAAGAATTACATAAATTAGAAATAAATGATTAAATAAATATGTTAATTAAAAAATAATTAGCTCAAAGCAATGAATAATTGTATAGGGAAATCATTGTTTGTTTTTAAATTTTTTTAAAAATTTATATTAATATGTATTAATATAGAAAATATAGAGTTTCTAGTTTTATTAATTGATGGAATCTAGATCCACCTACCTATAAACAGTGTTATAGAAAATATATTAATTATAAAGCCGTAAACATTTCTCCAAATAACTATTCCATAATTAATATTAAATTTTATAAATTAATGACATTGAACAAATGGTTTTAGATACACCTATTAAAATGAATTAAATAGAATTATTCACAAAAATGATGAACTAGTTACCTAATTTGTTTTATTAAACTTGCATGACCATTGTGGGAAAACCCCTAGCCTCCAATAAAAGAACTACAATTATAATTGACGTCCATGAATATGAATTAATTTTTAAATGACTCAAGATTTTTCTGTTAAATAATGTTGTGGTCATCTGTAGTGACATAGAGATTCTATGGAAAAAAATTTCACAAATACATGGGATTTTTACTAGTCTGTGAAATTTTACGGCGCTTGATTCCGAGGCCCGGTGTGCCTGGAATCAATTTCTAATGTTTTGTTCAGGTACCTTCAGTAAACGTATGAGCGGGTTTTTATAACATTTGAACTGGTGCTCAGAATTGAAATCTGAGGGCACCGTTGAACTCGCAGCGCCAATATTCATTTAAGAAGACTTTCACATCGACGACTGTTGGTCGAGAATAAAAGTTAGTTTTGTATTTTTATAAAAAAAGTAATAAATGAAAGTGTGCCAACAAATTTATTTTATTTGAGCCACCTTTGGGTGTGTGGAGGTTAAAACCTCCAAGGGGAGGTTGGAGGAGGGGGCCACCACACCTTAACCTCCAATGAGAGGTTATGGTTGTGGGGCCCACCTGAGAATAACCTCCCTTGGGAGGATAGTTTTGGTGGGGACCTCCCGACTTCTATCCCATGAAACTCCCCTTGCAATTAATGGTTCCACCACCACCCCAATCAATTGCCAACTCCTCCTGTTTGAATTTTGTGCCATCTCTCCTAATTAACTACGCCAACGCATGTGAATTATTAAGGGGAGCCACTTGACATCCTCCAAATTAAATGTGACTCCTCTCGTGCAATTAACGTGGTGGATTTGGGTTAATTAATTTCATCTTATTGAATTACATGCGAACAATAAAATAATAGACACCCTATTATTATTATTATTTTGTTTTCATTCTTTCTTGGTGGAACGGAGGAAGAGGAGATCTAGGGAGAAGCATCCTCCCAACGAGGAATGCGATGAATGCCGGCGATGCTTCTTCCTCGATCTCCTACCCCGGACAGTTTCTGACGTAGAGCAACACCCCGCTTCATCATCGTCAACGAACCGATGCACGAGCTAGGATTGGGAGTACGTGAAGAATGCGGCGAACAACGAACGACTTCTTCTTCTTCCCCCAACATCATCAATGAAAATCGAGTTGAGAATCAAAGGTATGGGGTTTTTTATAGGGTAATATCCTATTCTTTTTCTCTTATTTGGTTTGGAAAGGATTTGATGTGTGGTTTTAAAAACAATTGAAGAACATATACTTCCTTCATGTTGAGAAAATTGTTACCACCCTAAACGCGGAGTGTGCGGGGCAATCCAACATGCCCCGACTCCTTCTCTATTCTTGTCGTGTTGTGGGATGAATGACGCGTCGACGGAACGACGAAGGCAGCAAAGACAAAGGCAACGCTCCCCACGGCCTCCGTGAATCGCGCTTCCCAGCGGCGCACCTGTGCTCTCGACCAAACACTACGCCCGAGAGGCGCCCGAACCGCCTACTCGCAGCCTACCGGCGCCCTGCCGGGGCCCCCTCGTGCCTCCCACACCCCCTTGCGCTCCAGGCTCCCCTACGCGCTGCCCTACCGCCTGCCCTACCCCACCGGGGCCCTGCCCAGTGCCCCCCCCGTCACACTGCTCGAAACCATGACGCGGCCTGCCATGTGCCCTCGTGCACTACCTGGCATCCCCGTCGCCCTACCACGGCCTACCTGGTGCCCCGGTGTGCTTCCCGGTGCTCCCAACGCCCTGACCACACCCTTCCCGGCGCCCCTGCCACCTTGCTCCTCCCTGCCCGACACCCCTGATGCCCTTTCTGGCCCTGCCCGACCCCTATCGCGGCCTCCCCGGTGCCGTCATGACTTGCCCGGTGCCCCCGTGGCCTGCTGGCTCCCCCACAGCGTCCCGGCTCCCTCACGGCCATCTGGCCGAGCCGGTGTCCCAACCCCCCTCATTGTGCCTTGGCCCATCCGGCCCAGCTGCACCCTCCAGGTTGATCTCTACCGGGCCGCGCCCTCGCAACGCTCCAGGCCAAACTAGCCCCGAGCCTGGGCTGGACCACCCTCGCGGTCCGCTAGACCGGACCCAACAGACCAAGTCAAATCTTAGCGGGTTGACCCGCCCAATGGGGCGGGTCAGACCCAACGAGTCTGACAGGGTAGGCCCAGACTGGGTTGGGCCGAGTCGGTCCAACTATGCCGGACCGGACCCATGCCCATCATCGACCCTTTCCATCATTTGGCCATAACTTTGGCACCGAACATCCGTTTAATGAACAATCAGCAGCGCTGGTATTCTACATGGGACTTCGTGACGGTTGGAGTATCGACCAGTAGCTTGTGGGGTAGATCTTCTAGAGACGAGCATGCATTTTTTTCGGGAACCTAGTAGCTGGATGAGACTAGATGACTGCTAACCGATTCTAGACGAAGTGATTCGACTAGCCCAGTGGGGAGCGCCTCGGTGTGACCGTTGCAGACCCATTGTGGGGAGCGCCTCTGTGTGAGCACGACAAACCCACGATACTCGGTATAAGGAGTACCTCAGTAGGCTACAAGGGGAGCACCTCTGTGTAAGCGCATCAGACCCATGGTGGAGAGTGCCTATGTGTGAGCGCAACAGATCCAAGGAACTCAATAGGAGGAGTACCTCAACAGTCCAAGTTATTGGGAAGCACCTCTGTGTGATGGGGTAGTCCCAGTGTACTTTATAGAGGAGGACTTCTCCAGAAGTCGAGGGTTCAGATTAATAAAAAAATCATGGTTTGAGATGATTCATTGACTTTTGTGTTTTCCTAATGATTGAGATGGATTAATAGATAACTTAGGTTTATGTATCGGCATATACCAAAGTAATGGTTATCCATTGATTTAATACTTGTGGTTTATCCTTGTTCGATTTTTGTGAGACCGTTAAGGTCTCGGGGTCCCTACTGAGTATCATTATACTCACCCCTGCACGGGCTATGCCCACACCTCGTTGTGTTGGTTGCAGATGACGAACATCGCTGATTGAGGCAGAGAGTGGTAGGACCGGATGGTACCTAGAGGTGGACCACTCAGTGTGACGGTACATGGAGGAGACAGACGTACATGGAGTGCTGAGGAGTCCATCTGTACCTACCCATTAGGTAGGAACCTTGAAGGAAGACCCAATAGCTGCTTTACTATTCTTCATTTGTACTTGATTTAAGTTGTACTTGTACTTTCTTGTTGGGTGTGTATTTCTGGGCCCTTTACTTTCCAAAACTTCTTTGTATACTGTTTTACATTGTGTTTTTATTCCATTTGTGTACTCTATTGTGTTCGTTTACAGTTATAATGGCAATGCCTTCCTAGTTTTAGGGATTTACACCTCTCGTGCTAGTCTCCATCCCCTGGCCTATGGAAGGCGGGCTGGGGGTAGTTACGACATGGGCCCCGGGGGACGGGTCGTGACATATTGGTATCAGAGGTGTCGGTTCTACCATAGAACATAGAACTATGATCTATATTTTCTGTGAAGTAATAGTGTTTAGGGTACAAAGTGTGGTTTTCAGATCAGGGAGTCCAGTGTTGGTATGGGTGGCTGATGTATCCATACACAAGGACCCTGACTTCTGATTTCTAACTCAGTGCACGAAAACAATGATTGCGTGCGTGTTTTCAAAAGTTTTATTTAAATCAGATCAACCGGGATAACTCACCAAGTATAGTCTTTTTACCATGTCACATCTGTTTCTTTTTGGATGCCTCCCCACGAACGACTAGTTTGATCCATGAGATTCCTACATACTGACATCCCACTGAGCGATGAGGCCTCAGTGTATGGACCTTTTTCGACGGAGGCACCAGTGGTACTACATCTCGTTGGGTCAATGATGCCACCAGCCCAAGCAGCAGATGATGCATGCTGCTTGAGCATGTTACGTGAGTTGTAGTGCCAAAGGCCACCCAGGTTCAGGGGAGATATGGGCCAACATGCGGCTGAGGATTGGCTGGAGGATGTGGTGAGAGTCTTCAGACTGGTAGGGACACCAGCTGACTCATTGTTCATACTTACTGCCAGCCTCCTTCAGGTTGCAGCAGGCAGATGGTGGAGCCTGATGCTCCAAGTGCATGAAGAGGCGATGCAACTCTGGACAGACTTCATGAGTCTATTTTTGGCGGAGTTTGTCTCAGCCACCCTTCGAGCAGTGCAGATACAGGTGCTACTCCATCTACAGTAGTGTAGCATGACAGTAGTATAGTATTCAGCAAGGTTCACAGACCTCTCGCATTACTCCTCTGATATGGTAAAAGACCCATTCATCAAGGACCGAAACTTCTATAAGGGGATCGGGTGAGAGATAAGAGCTCAAATGATCTCAATCAGTATCCCGACGTAGGTGGGGGTGCTAGAGATATCCCTCCTAGTAGAGAGTTTCCTTGGTGAGCAGTCTCCGGCAGTGAGACCCACTACTAGTAGCGGAGTCTTCTAAAGCTGGCAGTAGAAAGTTTTCACATTGGTCCAAGAGGACCAGACCAACAGGTCAATTACCACACGACTCAGGATCAGTTGTGCGGGGCACCCAGGGCAGTGACATACTTGCCAGGAGCAGGAATTGTTACTCCTACGGTGGGCTTGGGCACATGGCCTGTGACTGTCTGACCCGCCGTTCTGATGATCAGCAGATGGTTGAGGGACCTACAATGCAGATGCAGAGGTTCGATCGAGGAAGTCCGCGGGGAGGAGGTGGAAGTGCCAGAGGAGCTGGACGTGCTGCTGGAGGTGGATGATGTTTCGATGTGTTACCACCACCACCACCCGGAGGTTCACCCTGATCGTATGGAGCGTGTGGACATGGGAGAGCTCAGCTTCAGGCAGCTGAGGCTTACGATCAAGGTTCTCCGGAGATGATTCTATGTATGATCTGTGTCTAATCCATGTTATCTGCAGTTTTTATAGACACAGGCACCAGTCCCTTTTTCATTTCCACATCCCTCATTCGGAGTTCGGAGATTCCGAAGGAGCCGTTAGTTCGATAGTTACGGCTAGAGACTCTTACGAGAGAAGATTCGACGATTACGCACTAGTACCGGTAGTGCGAGCTTACTCTAAGAGGCGAGATATTCGGTTGGGATCTCCTAGTAGCGGCGTCGAGGCCTTACAATTTCATCTTGGGTATGGACTGGTTATCTACAGTCCATGCTCAGATTGACTATATTATGCGAAAAGTGTGGTGTGTCTGCATGGATGGGAACATGTTTACCTTGAACGGCGAGAAGGGAGCCCTTGAATCACATAACAGACTTACTCGGAGGTGGGTTCAGCCAATCACTCACCCATTGGCTTGCCTTACCCTCAGAGCAGTTGATGTGGAGAGTCTGACTTATCCTGTAGTGGTGGACTAGTAAATGGATGTTTTCCCTGATGATGTTTCCAGGATTACCTCCTCGCAGGGAGGTGGACATCTACATTGACCTATACCCTGGGACGACACCAATATCTACACCAGCACATCAGATGGATCTCGCTGAGCTTTGCAAGCTGAGGGTACAACTAGAAGACTTGCAGGAAACGAATTCATCTGGCCTAGTGTATCTCCATGGGAAACCCTGATTTTGTTCGCTAAGAAGGCAGATGGGAGCTTGAGGCTTTGTGTTGACTACCGTCTCCTAAACTAGGTGACCGTGAAGAACAAGTACCAACTCCCAAATATTAATGACATATTTGATTAGCTGATGTGAGCACGACGGTTCTCGAAGATATACCTCAGATCATGATATCACTAGCTAAGTGTTCAAGACGAGTATGTGTAGAAGACAGCCTCTAGGTGTCATTACGGCCACTACGAGTTCTTGGTTATGCCCTTCAGCATAACCAACACTCTAGAAGTGTCCATGGGACTCATGAACAGTATCTTCCAGCCATACCTTGATCGCTTTGTCGTAGTCTTCATCGACGACATACTAATTTACTCAAACTCCAAGGAGGAGCATGCATACCATTTGACAGTAGTATTGGACACACTTTTAGTGCACCAGCTTTATGGTATGATCTTGAAGTTACATTTTTGGATTCGATAGGTCCACTTTTTGGGAAATATCATCTCGGAGGTTGGAGTTTCACTAGATCTAGAAATGATCGAGGTGGTACTAGCTTGGCAGCCACCCACAAATGTGACGGAGGTACATTTTTTTTTTGGATATGTTGGATACTACTGAAGTTTTGTTCGAGACTTCTCCAGAGTTGCAACACCACTATTAGCCTTTTTGAAGAATGGGAAACCCTTCGTGTGGTCGGAGAGAAGCCATCCGAGCATTCGAGAGCAGAGGTAGAGGATGACTAGTGCCCCTATCATGAGATTTCTAGAGGAAGGTGTAGGGTACGTTGTCTACTGCGATGAATCAGGGACATGACTCGGGTGTGTCCTAACACAGGAGCGAGCAGTGATTGTGTATAGTTCTTGGCAGTTGAGATAACATGAACAGAACTATTCTACCCTTGACCTGGAGTTAGCAGCAGTGGTCTTTGCCTTGAAGATGTGGTGACACTATCTGATGGATGAACATTTCACAATCTACACTGATCATAAGAGTCTCAGTTACATTTTCTATCAGAAGGACCTGAACCAGAGAAAAGGACACTGGCTTGAGTTCCTCCTAAACTATAACTTTCTGATAGTCTATACTCCTGGTAAGGGGAACGTTGTTCCGAATTCACTCAATAGCAGATCTAGTATATAGCTGCTAGGAGAGGTGACAGAGCAGCTGGATGCCTTAAAGATATCCATTGTGGATAGGGAAGGAGAATCCTATCTACTCTCTATTATAGTCACTCCTCCACTTCATCAGCGAGTTAGGGAGGCACAACATGGGGACACTGACTATGAGACACGACATTCTTAGATATCCACAGGGCAAGCACCTAATGGATTATCTGAAGGTGTAGAGCATGTCAGCCTCTATAAAAGACTTACTATGGTACCAGTATCACTTCAAGTGGATGTGTTGATGGAGTTCCACATGTAACCTCTAGAGGTACATCCCGGAGTGGCGAAGATGTACCAGGACCATCGATAACAGCACTAGTGGCCAAGTACGAAGAGGATGGTAGCAGAGTTTGTCTCTCGATGCCAGAGTTTTCAGGAAGTGAAGGCAGAGCACTAGGTACTAGCAGGCTTGTTTCAGCCATTAGAAGTCCTAGAGTGGAAGTGGGATGGGATATCCATGGACTTTGTGACGGGTCGTCCATGTACATCCAAGTGTCATGACTCGATTTGGGTGATCGTTGACCGACTCACCATGCCGGCCCACTTCCTACGGATCATAGAGAAGGTTATAGTAGAGAGCTTGGGATTCCATTATGTGCAAAAGATTGTGCGACTACATTGAGTAACTTCCTATATTGTCTCTGAATGTGACACATGGATTACTTCCCAGCTATGGAAGGGGTTGTAGGAGTTTGTCGGGACACAGATTCGCTTGAGCACCACCTCCCACCCTCACACAGGCGGTCAGACTGAGCAGACCATTCAGAACCTCAAGGACATGCTCCGTACATGTGTCCTCGACTTTAGTCACATATGGGAGGATCAAATGGCTTTGGTATAGTTTTCTTACAACAACAACTATCACTCAACCATCGGTATGACACATTTGAGGCATTTTACGAGCGATCTTGCAGATAACCCTTATGCTGGATAGAACCTGGGGAGTCAGCACTAGAGGAACCAGAGATGGTATGAGCTTCCATCGAGAAGGTGCATATCATCCCAGAGTGGATGATGACTACACAATGCGGAAAAAAGTCATATACTGACAGGAGACGGAGACCTATGATGATCAAGGATGGAAACCACATCATTCTACAGGTCTCACCTCAACGAGGTCTACGAAGATTTGGATGAGGCATAAAGTTATCTACGAGGTTCATCAGACCTTTTCAGGCCCTCAGTGGAGTTGGTGAGGGGTCTTACAACTTATCTCTTACACCAAAGTTGAACCGGGTGCACGACGTCTTCCACGTATGTCAGTTGAGTAGATACATGCACGACCCATCCCATATAACCAACCATGGAGAGCTGGAGGTTGACGGTGGGGCGTGTTTTATGGTGGTTCAAGTGGAGATTGAGGATCGACAGGAGCAGGTACTTCATGGATAGTCGATACCTCTGGTGCGCATTCGCTGGCAGCACAATAACCTCCAAGAGAGCGCATGGGAGAAGGAGGCTCAGATGCATGCTTAATACCCCCCATTTGATCCCATAGTTCGAGTTTTATTTTACGAGGGCGTGAAGCCATGACGTGGGGAGAATAAAAAGACCCAGAGATTCTTTGGAAATTTTTTCCTAAATACACGAGATTTTTACGAGTCTTCAAAATTTTACGGCGCTCGATTCTAAGGCCCGGTGTGCCCGTAATCAATTTCTATTGTTTGTTTCGTGTACATTCAATAAACGTATGAGCCAGTATTTATAACATTTGAAACGGTGCTCGGAATTAAAATCTGAGGGCACCGTTGAACTCAGAGCACCAATATTATCTTATGAATACATTCACCTCGATGTTAGTTAGTCAAGAATAAAAGTTAGATTATTTCATTTTATAAAAAAATTAATAAAATAAATTGTCCCAACATGTTATATTATTTGAGCCACCTTTGGGTGTGTGGAGGTTAAAATCTCTAAGGGGAGGTTGGAGGTACGGGCCACCACACCTTAACCTCCCACGATATGTTATAGTGGTGGGGCCCACCCGAGCATAACCTCCCTTGGGAAGATATTTTTGGTGGGGACCACGTGACTTTTAACCCATGAAACTCCCCTAGAAATTAATGGTGCCACAACCACACCTATATATTACCAAATCTTTTTTTTTGAATTTTGGGCCATCTCTCTTAATTAAATGTGCCAACGCGTGTGAATTATTGAGGGGATCCTCTTGACATCCTCTAAATTAAATGAGATACCACTAGTGCAAGTAATTTTGTGGATAAGGGTTAATTAATTTCACCTTTTTGAATTACGTACCAATAATAAAATAATAGACAACCTATTATTATTATTTTGATGGAATTATCTTTTGGTGGAACGGAGGAAGAGGAGAGTTAGGGAGAACCATCCTCCAGAAGAAGAACACGAAGAACGCCAGTGACGCTTATTCCACAGTCTTCTACCCTAGACACATTCTGACATAGAGAAAATTTCCTCCTCATCATCATCAACAAACCGACACATGAGCTTGGATTGGGAGTGATTGACGAACGTGGAGAATGATGAACGACATCATCCTTTCCCCCCAACTCCGTCAACGAACGTCGAGTGGAAAATCAATGGTAGTGTTTCTGTTATAGTTTAATATCATATTATTTTTATCTTCTTCGGATTGGAAAGGATTTGATTCGTGGTTTTAAAAACAATTGAAGAACATCTCATTCCTTCTTGTTGAGAAAACTCTTACCACCCTAAACATGATGTGTGTGGGCCCAAACAAGAAGGCCAAAATCCTCCTCTGTTCTTGTTTTGTTGTTGGAAGAAGGATGAGGTAACGAAATAGTGAAGGTGGCGATGACAATGGATGCACTACCCAAGGCCTCCACAAATTGCGTCACCCCATGGCGACCCTGTGATCATGGCCGAACAAGACAGGCCGAGCGGCGCCCGACCTTCCTACCTACGGCCTGCAGGAACCATGACCGGTGCCCCCGCGCGCTGCCCGTGCTCCCGTGCTCTGCCCCGCGGTCTACCCGGCCCCTCTGGCACCCCTTCACGCTACCTAGTGCCCCCATGCACTGTCTGGCGCCCCCTGTGCCATGTCGCGGCCAGCCTGGTTCCCCCGCGCAATGCTCGGCACCCCCAGTGCCATGACTGTGGCCTGGCCAGCACCCTGCTACGCCCGGCCCGACACCCCCAACGCCTGGCTGGGGCCTACCTGGCCCCTACCATGGCCTGCTCGGTGCCGCCGCGGCCTGCCCAGAGCCTGGTCGTCACCCCCACGATGTCCTGGATCCCTCACAGCCACCCGTCCGAGCCGGTGTCCTGGCCCCCCTCGCGGTTCCTTGGATGAACCGGCCCAGCCACGTCCTCTAGAACGAGCCATGTCGGGTCGCGCCCTCACAACACTCCGAGCCGAACTGGCCTCGAGCCACTGCCGAACTGCCCTCGCGGTCCGCTGGTTCAGGCCTAGCGGACCATGTCAAAGTATAGCGGGCTGACCCGCTCAATGGGCTGGGTCATACCCAATGAGTCTGACTGGGTTTCCCGAGATCAGGTCGGCCCAGACTGTGTTCGGCCGAGTCATTCCAACTTGGTCGAACCGGATCCAGCCCCATCATTGACCATGTACTTCCTTTGTCCTTAACATTGGCACCAGATGTCCGTTTGACGAACCATCAACATCGCTAGTATTTTTCAAGCGTAGCCATCCCTTTTGGTATATACTACTAGAGATTGGGGTATAGTTGAGTTATGATCAGGATGGATTGTACATGAATCCAACCAGGCCCCTGGGACAAAAAGTTTAATAACTAACAGACCGAGTGTCTGACTGAGGCATTGTCTATTGCATTGAGACCTCTACGACGTGGAGGACCTTTGAGATATTTCTATGTGGGAATCCGTGACAGTTTGAGTATTGAACTGTATCTTGTGGAGAAGAGCTTCAAGATATGATCAGGAATTTTTGAGGGAACCTAATAGCAAGATGAGACTTGATGACTGCTGACCGACTCGACTCAGAGTGATTCGACTAGCCTAGTGGGGAGTGCCACAGTTTGAGCACGGCAGACCCACGGTGGGGAGCGCCTCTGTGTGAGATCGACATACCCATGGTACTCGACACGTGGATTACCTTAGCAAGATACCACGGGAGCACCACTTTGTGAGCGCAGTGGACCCACGGTGGAGAGCGCCTCTATGTGAGCGCAGAAGATCCGTGGTACTCGATAGGAGGAGTACCTCATATGTCCAAGTAACTGGGAAGTGCCTCTGTGTGTCGCGGAAGGCCCAATGTACTTGATATATGAGGATTTATCCAGCAGCCTAGGGTTTAGATTAATAACAAAAATCCTAGTTTCAGCTGACTCAATGACTTTAGTGTTTTCATCATGATTGAGATGGATTAATAGATAGCTTAGTTATATGTATTGGCATATATCTAAGTAATGGTTATCCGTTGATTTCATACATAGTTTTTTATCCTTGTTAGATTTCTCTGAGACCTTTAGGTTCTCGGGGTGCCTACTGAGTATCGTTATACTCATCCCTGCACGGGCTATGCTTATACCTCGTTTTGTTGGTCACAGATTACAGACATCACTGAATGAAGCAGAGAGTAGCAGGACTAGATGGTACCCAGAGGTGGACCACTCAGTGTGATGGTACACGGAGGAGAATGATGGACGTGGAGTGCTGAGGATGCCATCTGTACCTACCTTTCATGTTGGAACCCTGGAGGACGACCCAGTAGCTAAATTACTTTTCTTCAGTTGTACTTGCTTTCAGTTGTACTTGTTCTTTTCTATTGGGCTTGTATTTTCAACCCTATTACTTTCCAACAATTCATTGTATATAGTTTTACATAGTGTTTTTCTTCCAGATGTGTACTCTATTGTGTTCATTTATAATTATAAAGGCAAATCCTTCCCAGTTTTAGGGATTTATGCCTTTGGTGGTAGTCTCCAGCCACTAGCCTATGGAAGGTGGGCTTGAGGTAGTTATGACATGGGACCTGGGGGACGGGTCGTGACAAAATCCTTGGAATATACTTAACGATTCATGATCTATAATTGGATGTCAATATTAAAAATTCATTCATGTTCAAATGTTCTATAAGTCGGTATCATTATATAGCTGTAGAGTAGTTTCAAAACTATGATATGAGGAGAAATGTTAAGAGGTTACAGACATTGGGGAAATATTATTCTGATGATTATTATGTGATATTCATGATATAGGAACACAATAGAGGTGATAATATTTTCTATATCATTTTATTGAAGCTGGAAGGCCTCAAGATTTTATATGAACTCTTGTGGGGATTTGTTAGTTGAATTTGGTACATATCTAAATGTAACACTAATATTATGTGTCAATCATAAAGATAAATCTAGTATTATAAGGGATTCATAATATTATCCTTGTATGTCTATGAGTTTTTTAAATATGAGACCATATTTTGGACTCCTAGTATAGGTAACCATCAAATTTTAAAAATATATTTAATGGTATTCTATAAAATTAACAATCCATGCGAATGTAAAACAGAATCTACATAACGGATTTATGATAAATGAATTTACTTGGTAATGTCCATTGAAATATTATTATAGGTACTTTTGTAAAATTTCATAATGTTTCTCTAGATCATATGACATCATCACTGACAGTGTGTCATTTATGATAACTATAAGACATTCGATCATACGAATTTAAAAACCCAGGTCAGAATAGAATGTATGTGTTCCCAATATCATATCATAATATAAAATGAAAATTTAAAAGAATAATGTTGATTTTGAATGAACAACAAATTTCTTATAACATTTATATAAAATATAAATTAAATGTATTTTTTATAAGGATTCAATAAACTAAAAAATAGTGTTTTTCTATGTCATTTGAAAAATGAGAGGATATCAGGTTTTGACAACGAATGCAGAAGATATTGATTCATTTGAAACATTTATATATGTCTCACTAGTAAAAAATAATTAATAATTTAGAAAAAAAATTCTTCTACTAAAAATATTACATCATTTTAAACATAGATATCCATTAAATATTTGCAAAATATTAAAATCCCAGCGTCTTTTGAATACTATGTTCATTAGTCATAAATTTGTTAGTAATTTAAAAGAACAACATTTTGATCTATATAATAATTTCATAAATCCCTTTTATATCCTAAATCTGAATAAGATATGCTGCGGAATACATAAATGAAATGGATGGTCTATAAACCTGATTAAGGTAATAATAATGAATATGAATCACAACATGTGAGTCAAATGACATGAAATAAAATCATAAAAGGGAAGGATCATGAATAATCAGAAGGAAACATAAAATAAAAAACACGGTATCATATGATCCTCATAACCTTGGGAATATGGATACAAGTGAAACATAAAACAATTAGATGTAAAGGAAAAATACGAAAAAAAACATCACATGGTAGAAAATTCCAATCATGAACCCATGTAATTATTTTTCCATAAACACCAATATATGAATGATAAAACAAATTATATAATTTATTTATATGATATTTATGAAATTATTATACTAATATAATTATTATATCATATCAACCTTTTTCGATTCTAGTCCATTGGAAAATGATAACTTTAATCACGCATACGTGCGTACCTACCCATCAATGAAGCGATATGATTCATGTTTATTTTTATTTTTACGTAAAATGTAAAAATGATATATTTAATTAGTATATATGGTATATATAAAATAAAAATATTTCAATAATGTTGATATATTATTTACCATTCATTCATATGGTTCATCAAAAAAATGGAAACATCGTTCGTGTGTGTGTATGACATACTATCTGCTTGAAGAGTTTAATTAATTTTTCTATCTCAATATCTTATGGATGAATCTAATTTTTTAATTTTTAGTATATATTTTATTTCTGAAATTATAAAAAAAATTATTTGATGTAACCATAATAACTCTATATGGGCCAATATTTCTGAACCAAAACATACATAAAATCCGAAATAGTTATCATCAGTAATAATGATATTAGCAAAGCATTTTTATGAGATGGGTGGTAAAAGGATATAATTATATCATATATGGTATGATATGTATGATTATGGAAATTTAAATAATTTATAATTAATATTTTTTTATTCAGGAGGTTGAAATAAGTACGATTGAAGTTGAGACTTTGGGTAAGTGATTATTGTATATCTTTTATTTCTAAGAGACATATAATTTTCACCACTAATGTATATTTTGTGATGTATATAATAACTATTTTAAATTTTATACCCTGAAAATTAATTTGGTTCATTATAATTAATGTTTCATTTTTATTTATTCTTTAATGGGTCTTATGATTCAAAATGTTTCCACGCTATTAAGGGATATCTAGTCTATGTTTTATTATTAAGAGACATGTGCCATATTCAATAATAATTTTTTAGTGTATATTATTCCCCTTTTACATGTTATATGGTAAATATACTTCCCTTATTGATATTTAATGTTTCATATTAATTTATTAATTATTTATGCTTATGATTCAAATGTTTTCAATGTGCTAAGTTATTTTTATCTCACTTTAATTTCTATGAGACAAATGTTGTATTGACAAAATTATTTATTATGAAGTGTGTATAAATCCAATGAATATATATTTTTATTATTATAAATATTTTTATAAATATTTATGATCCCATATATTTTTATCTCATTAATGTTGCTTATTATTCAAAATTTTTAAATATTGTATGATTTTTTTGATATTCTTCTTATTTATCAGGATTTTTTATCATTATGATTATGAGGATGATATATTATGATATATCTTGTAATAATATCATAAATTTTCTTATACTATATTTATTTATCAAATTTTAAAATTTTCAGTTCATTTTCATCTCAATATCTACACAATAATGTAAAACAATATTTTTATGTAAAAAATAATTTATCTCATCATTCGAAAATACTTTCTATTTATTGTTGTTTTTCTTTAAAATGATTTAAGGAATGTTTTAAATAATCTAAAAATATAATTTAGTGTAGTTTCCTCCATATTTTTAATTTATTGAAAATGGTTTAATGGTTTTTTTTGAAATTTTTTGAATGATATGATTTATAATTTGTACTGTAAAATTTTAAAAGAAACTTTATTTTATCATGTTTGAGGTGAACAACATTTAATTTAATCATAACCTATAAATCAAATAAATATACCATTATATGTTTCCAAAGTAATTTTTAAAATAAATGTTTTTATTCATATTATGTTAATTTTTTATAATGAATAATTATTTCAAAATGGAAATGATATTTACCTCAATAATTCGTTAATGATATGTTATGGGATTCATATTAATTTAAGAGATGAAATATTGGTGTTTGTTATGTTTTATTGGGGATATTATGTAATATTACCATTTTTATTATCTTTAAATGTTTTTTTATTTTATTATGATATGATAATAATGAAACAAATATATTTTTGATGTGTTTTGCTATGATATTCTGATAAAATACTTATGAAACCCTATTTCATTGCACGATTTTTATTATATTGATATGATGAATTTTTAATGTGTTTATGGCACACATATGTATGGTATTAATTATGTGATTTATGGGCCCAAACTTAGTTATCCTTGTAATGGTTTTGGTAATTATGGATAACTCAGCTGTAAATATGTTCTGTTTGAACCTATTATAATTTTCATGAATTCTTGTATGGACCAAATTTTCAAGTCCTTATGATTAATCATATAATTATATCTTTCATGTAGATGAGTATATGGATAGATATATATTTCTTTTCCATTTTATTATGTGTGGATGAAGTTTTAATGTCCATGAGTATATGGGTGGAATGGGTTTTCATATCTATATTATTAGGAATGGACCTGGTTGTCATGTGTATTGAATTTTGTGAGGTCTAATTTCATGTCATTAACATATTGAGTGAAACTATTTCCATTTGTAAATATTCCCAATTTTAAATGCCTATGTGTATTCCACAAACTCTTGTCTTATGCCAATTTTATGATGGCATGTATAATTTTCTTTGATTTATTTATTATTCACATGTTATGAACCTCCATTACTTATAACATGATTCAATAATACGATATATGATATGTATGAAATATATTATCAAATGATACGATCATATTCTCATACCATTATAATTTGGTTCTACTAATATATTCTTTGTTTACCCTTAAAATCCATGTAATATTACCTTTAATTACAGTTCATTTCTATATGTTATAAAAAAATAATTAGTTATGATATATATATGAAGTGTTATAGTTATTATTAACATAGTGAGAGATTATGCAGTTTACTAATGAACAATTTGTTAAAATATATAGTCTCTAATGGCAGTAGATCATTAAGAATATCGACTATGTTTATGTAATTGATATTGATAATTATTAAATGAAGAAGCATTTTCATTTAATAAAAATAATTGGTCACTATTTTCCATAAAATAACATAGTATTAGATAACCAATGAAGATTAGTGTTAGAAGAATATTTTGAAAACCCTTTCTATATGTATATTAATAGGATAATATCCTAAATATATTTTAATGCAGAGATTATGTGATACTACAAGAAATTAAATATCATTCTTGAAACTGTATGTTTAATTTTATGTGGTCTATTTTTACTTAGGGTAACAACTATGAAATGATGTATTGATATTTGAATCATTCTTCGACTATTACAAAAAAATGGGCCTTATTGCACACCTTGTTTGACAGTCGTGGTGGACAATATTTGGATGATAAACTATTTTTTATGAACCAATAGTAAGGATTTAAATATATTATGATCCTATATTACCTTTGTTAATCATACAGTTACTTTTTTAATAATAAAGGATTATGATGTTGATATCCCATAAATTATTTTTCATGAATATGTAGCCGACCATCATGAATATTATTATTTACAAAATTATTTTTTGTTCTTTATTGGTGGTATCCAGATAGAATTAGGTGAAATAATATTGTGATAGATTATGTGTTGAATAGAATCCAAATGGGTTGGTGACTAGAGAGAAAGAAATTACAGTTATTCCCAATTAGTTAAACTGATATATGATGGAAAAAATACACATTAACTGACTCATTGACTAACCCAAAAAGAGATTGATCAAGTTATCTAAAATATTTGGTTGTAGAGTATATAGAGGAATGATGATATAGGTTCCAATATTTTTATAATTTGGGAATATTCACGCAAGGGAAAATCTAAAAATAATAAGATGATATTTTATATAAGGAAAATAAGGCCTCAGAGTAATAAATTGTTAGGGAAAATGTTTAAAAATATCAATATATATATAAATAATGTATTACCTATGGAATCATAATTAGTTGAATGATTTAAATGTGGAATGTATTTGATTTATACAAATCCATATATCTGAGAATGAACAAGAATATTATCAACATAGTTCTATGAGTAGTAGATTTTTCTGATGATGAAGAGTCTATAAATTATGTATAAAATGAAGGATGTATTAATGAATATACTAAAGACTTAGATTTAATGGTTTAAGAATGATGTTTAATGATTAATTTCATTATATATTCTTTCTAAAGGATTATATTATTTGAATATGAAAATATATATGTATTATTTTTCTGTTTGTTTTGTTATGGATTTTCAATAATTCAATATGTTGTTCTAATGACATAAAAATCTTATTTAATATAAATATGACATTTTATGGAAAATACACGATGATAGGAAATAAAAGAATTAATATGATTTATATATTGATAAAACGGGGTTTAGTAGGGGGGAAATAGATGATTAAAATTTTTAATGTAAATACGGTAGAATTGATGACACTATTAATAATTAAAAAGTGGTTTATGTTATCATTGATGGAGATTACTTCATTTTTGGTTTTCGAAATCATATTTAAAAATACATTATTTTATTTATAGAAGGAGTAAGAATTAATGTATTCATATAGTTCTCATGGTAATTGTGGTTATTACCATGTTTTAAGGTAATTCACAATATAAGCATTCATCTATTTTTTTATTTGAAAATTACGATCCACTTTATGAAATTTTTGGGATTATTGTTCTGTTGAATTTTGAAATTTAGTGACCTAATTTAAAAATATCTATATTTTCTATGGGACTTAAATTTTTTATGTGATGGTTTCTGTTGAACATTGCATTAGTTTTTGAGAAAACATTTATATTTAATCATATGAATATTTATCTATTTTGTATAATATGATATCACCATTTTTATTTTTAGGATAAATAAGAATATAAGTAATTAATAATGATTCTTTTATATATATTGTGATACATACTTTCTTCAAAAATAAAAAATTCATCTTCCTTTCTAATAATGATATGAAGTATAATTTTATCTTAGCATTAATAGTGGATGGGATTATGCTTAAAATAAAATATATCCTATATATTTTCTCATAATCTAATTCATGATATTAATAATTCCCTCCATATTTGGATTTGGATTTTGAGAAAAAAAATAATTATTAAATTCATTTCTAATTTATCATGGGTTTTTCATATCATGATATATTTATGGTTTTTTCATGTCTAATATTATAAAGAACATGTTCCCCATAACATTCTATTAATTATAAGGCTTTAGTATTATCTTCCTTGTCAAAATGCACACTTCCCACAAAATTAAACCAAATTATATAACTAATATTTTTTTATTTTAGATGATATAATTATTTAACATTCTCTATTTTTTATGGGATGTTTTATTAACCCTTTTATGATTTTTCTTTTCCATAATGGAATTTCTTGATGAGAAACCCTTGATTACAAAGTAGATTTGAAAATTGAGAAGATTTGATTTATTATGGGGGGGAGTGGAGTGGTTTGGGTAATATGACACCTTGTGTTTTAAGGAAATATAATTTTTAAAAATCATTTAATTTCAATGATATCTATCATTACAAACAATACATAGTTTAATCATAAATTTATATACTATTAAAATATTTATGCATGAACATTTTAATTTATCCATTTAATTAGTGGGTATGAATAAGAATACATAAAATTTATATTGTATATATTTTACAATTTCATAATATAAAATTATTCATTAATAAATGATTATAAATTAAAATAAAAATATTTTGAATGAACAATATAATATTTTCAATTTTTTTTATATTTGGATTGATTTTTATCTTAATAAATTAAATTTATCACTATTGGTTAATTTTTTAAATTAAACATATATATTTTATATTGAATATTTTTATATCATTCATAAAATTATTATTATTATTATTTGAGAAGAATAAATACAGTTAAATGCTAAAAATATAATTTTTTCAGAAAATTTATTTCGTAACATATTCTACATATATGAATATTTATTTTTTAAAATATCATAAAATAAATTATAAAAAATAACGATAATTTTTTGCAATCAACATTTCAAATTTATCTTCGAATAAAATTTTTAATTTTTTTTTAAATGAATAATTTTACATAAATAGTGAAAAATTATAATTTTTTATTAAAACCATTCTCTTCATTTAGAGAAAAAAAAAGTAAAATGTTTTTCATATTGTTTTTAATGTATAATTAGTTCATATATATTTTAAAAGTTTTAATTTAATTAATATTAATAAAATTTTTTCCATATATATGTACAATTTTTTTAATGTTAAATTTTTTTTAGCATCATGTCTATGGGATTAATTTTTTTTAATTCTCACTCATCTCTGAATTTGATTTTTTAAAATATTTATTATATTTATAATCAATATAATTAACACTTGGTAATATGATAAACATTATTCTGGTCATAATTATTATTATATACGTGAAAAAATAATTATCACTGTTGGGGATAAAATTGATTTTTATGCATTACATGCACCATTATTAAAATTTATTTTCAAAAAACATGAGTTTTTTATTTGGGATTCTTTTTAAAATTTAATAATTTTTGGTCCAATTATTCTAATCGGTCTCATTTTGTTTTTATGCCTAAGTGATAAATTACATATGATAAAAAAGACTAGTTACCTTGGTGAAATATAAAATGGAAAAAGTGAGTAACATTTGTTGTTAAGAAATAACCTATTTAAAACTTGTTTTTTTATGGAGGTATTAATATATAATAATTTAACATCAAACAAATATTTAACAATTTTTTTCCACTTGGGTTGAGAGTGACATCCCACTATTGAATTCCTATAGTTATTTACAAAAATTCCACTTCACCTCAATTATAAAATACCACCTTCTCCCGTAACTTCTTCACACATCTTAACCCATTTCTACAGCGACCCTATACATTTTAACATATTTTTACTGTATTTGGAACATTAAAATATATTAAATTTATTCCAACGAATGAAAAATATATTTCTTTTCTGGATTAAGTACATGATTAGAAAACATGAAACTAGGAAATAAATCATTTCATAATAAGATCCTAAATTTATTTAAAATTCAAAAATTTCATATGATAATATAGGGAATAAAATCCAAAATGGGTTGAGTCAAAAACTATAAAGGGTGTAAACATGAGAATTGTGTATATCACATGAGTTCGATATCATTAGATGGCAATGAAAAATCATGGATCATGATTAAATAAATGAATGTATAAAATATATATAAAATGAAATTATATAATTAGAGATTCCTAGTATTGTGTGAGAATCATATAACATGTAATGAACATGAGTTAAATATAGGTGCCAATACTATCTCAAATGGTGGATAGAGCCCTATAAAGATTTAATTTTACTTTATAATATGAGAGATTACATATCTTGAGAGCAAATATTACCCATGGAATTTGAGCACTATCTCAGAACACCAATCCAAAAATGTACATGAATATGTTTTTAAAATAAATTAATCAATATGTATGACTATTCCTAAGGATTATTGGAGGAAGGAAATGGGTTTCATAATCATTCCACTTGTCAAAACCAATGGGTTTATCATAATAGAATTAATTATTGAGTGTATTAAATAATTATTGGAAATAAATATATAAATATAAGAATATATAATGAATAATGAATTCAAATAATGTGAAAACATTTAAAATAATGTATATGAATATTTATAAAAGCGCCACATGACAACAATTATATGGATACAAATTTTCTATTTGAAAATGATATATGTATAATTATTCCCCAAAAATAATAACTGAAAAAAAAATCTTGAATAATTAATTTAATATAGAAAAATATTGGACTCTTAAAATATTTAATGATGTGTATTTTGTAATGGGTATAAAACAATGATATTCCCTTCAAATTGTGTTTTCTTAATGATTGGAATTAAGAATAGATCTTTTTAAATCATGTATTTACCCATCAATGAAATATTTAATGAGATTTATAAATATTTTTAGGTCATATTTAAACAATATAGGATATGTATGTATGAGGAATAAAGGTGTAATAAGTTGAAATGAGGTAGAAAGAATAACCCAATGGTAATATTTTGGTTTAGTAAGATCCCTTACCAAATGATCCAATATATTCATCAGTTGAACATAATATCCCAGATAATCAAATTAGAAAAAATAATTAATTAATATATAACATATTCCACAAATAATTTATTTATTATTGGTTTATTAAATTAATTTTTTCCATTAGGATTGGTTATAATATATAAATGATTCATCCCAGGTGCATTTAATTCATGGTATCCTCAACCGTTAACTTTTAACTATATATGTAAGTTATATTTAAATTTATATAAAAGATTAAAATATGAATTAAATGGTATTCATGCACATCTATATGTTTAAATAGTCCCATATATCATTGTGTTTCTTAACATTTTGATGATAAATTTAGTAAAATGTTATTGGTAAATTTTTATTTTATTTTGGTGTCTTTTCTAACAAATACCGATCTACTTTTTTATTATGTAATATTAATTAAAAATATTTACTCCATATTGTGAGACTAAATATGGAAAAAATGTTTTTTTTAAATAATAAAATTTTAATTTAAACCTATAATGAAAATGTTAATGGGAAATGAAAACTCTTAATCAATGAAAGCTGTGAACTGACATACCAGAGACGATGTTTCAAAATTTAGTATAAAAGGAGGAGGGCAGTTATATGATGATGGATATTCAATTTACACAATTAAATTATAGTATATATAAGAATCCTGGAGTTATCATGTCACTGTTGATTTGGGTTATAATAAGTAAGAAGAAATAATGAGTTGAAAATAAAAAGACAATGGATTATACCACATGAATGTTGTCCCCTCGGGGACCTCTTTATGGAACATGGAATTTTTAATTTGATGAGACAAAAAAGAGAAAGGCATGGAAGAGTGTCTTTGGAAGTTTATTTGTTATATTATTGTCAAGATACAAGTCTCAGATGGCGTGAGGAAAATGTATAGTATGTACTGGTATTTGTAATGGGAGGAAAGAGGTGTTTCTAATTACCATAGTCATTAGTTAATTATTTTTATTATGACTATAAATTGTATCGATTATTATGACTATATATAGTAAATAATTTCAGTATGTTTAAGATAGTGAGTTCTTACCACACCACTATCTTAGAAATTCAGCAATTTGGAATTTAATGTTAAATAATTCAAATTACCATATTTCACTATTCACTAGTCTTTCAACTATTTTTGAAAAATCCAAAAATTCCACATTACCATTTTATATTTGTAATGTTAAATATGTACACCATTTTCTGAATAATATTTCCTAAAAATGAGAAACAGAATTGTTAATAAAATTATCATTTTTTCAAAACATTAAAATATTAATATTATAATGTATTTGATAACAATATTAAAACATAGTTATGGTCTAATAAAAATTATATCATATTTCAAATACAACATAATATTAATTTATGAAAAAATTTCATGAAATTAATTTCTCATCTAATTATATTCCTTAGAATATTTAAAATAAATCATTTACATTTTAAAAATACTAACACATAATTTATCATGTTTAGAACATTTATTTTCTTATTCCATGGTCTATATTTACTAAATTTTACCTTTATATGATACATATGTATTATTTTACATTTAAATTGATGAGTTTAATATTCAAATATTTATATTTCTACTCATAATGGTTAAATTACTATTCTTATATTCGTGTTACTTTTCCAATCATCAGATTTCTATTCCAATGATCATATGGGTTCACCAAATATTAAAAATACCTCTTATTCCATTAAATATTCAATGAAACCTATTTTAACTCAAGGATATATAAAATTTCACAATCCAAATTAATATTATATTATTTACATTATATTTTATTTCTACAGGGGTTTTCATGACTCTAGTAATTATTGTGGATCGAGCAGATCCATATTATCATATTTTTATTCTATTATTTTCTATTTACTGTCCCAATGTAATTGTCGAAATTATTATTGGGTTTTTTCTGAATGATATTTAATTATTCATTTATAGGAATAATTATTTTATGTTCATGGTATGAAATGTTTATAATAATGAAAATTCCATTTATAAAAATTGAGGTTGTTAAATTCTTCCCTCGTTATGAAATTTATCCATAAAAATTGATTTTTTCTTAATAATGAGGAAATAGGTTATGGTAAATAATCCCAATTTATTCATATGGTTACCATGTTACCCCTTTTTATTTTTCTTTCCTCCATATTACATTGACTAGGTTAGTAGTCTTCTTACATTGGACATTATATCTACGGTCTATGATCTTCACTAGTTGCCTCCCATAAGAGAGATCATTTTCCTTGTGTACCACCTCTAAATTCAACATATGTGAGGAATCCAGTATGTATTTATCATGTGTGACATGTGTAAAACATCATATACTTTAGATATTATTGCTGGATGTGATAGTCGATTGGCCAGAACACCAATATGATCAAGAATATCAAACAGGATAATGTACCTTAGACATAGAATTCCCAACATCGCAGATCTCATGACAATCATCCATGGATATTTGTAGAGGACTGCTATGACTCCAACCACAAACTCTAGGTTCCTTATATTATTGGATGCATAATATTTTTTTGAATTTGTGATGCCCTGATGTGAAATTTAATGGTCATCTCAATTCCTACCATTTCTTCGACCATTTTTGGTGCCAAAAGCTTCTATTCCTTGAAATCATGCTAGAATGAATGTTTCCTATCTAATTTCAGATACTAGGATTCATATGGATCTATTTGGATTCCTGAGTATAAAATACTTTTGTATGTGAATTTGACCAGAGGATGATGTTGGTCTCATCCTCCATTGAAGTCCATTGATCATGTTCTTCAATATGATTCCTAGTTTCAGAATTGTCCTCTTAGATTGGAGATCAATTTGAGGATGATTAGCTATATTAAAGTAGAGCCTAGTGTTTGCAACATGTTGGAGATGCTTCCCAAACATGGAGGTAAATTATGGATATCAATCACATATTTTTGAAAATGTTACTCTGTGTATCCTCAAATTTTATTTGATGTATATCCAAGAATGTTGATCATGTGACAAGTCTTCTCAAATTTATATAAATTTTCAAGTCATCCTAATATGATCCACAAAACAAATGTGGCAATATATCCTCTTGATTTCTTTGGATGTCTAGTGATAAATCCTATTGTGATATTTCCATTTTCATGTAGGTATGGGTAATGGTTGAATCACCATCTTAAATGTTTTCATTTTATCCATCACGTATTGACATACAATGAACATTTATGACAATTAAAAAATATCAATCTTTATATTTTCTCCCTATTAGACCTCTCATATATATGAATATATCATAGTGCTCCATAGTTTGATGGAGAAGGTTGAGCGGTGTTCATTATTCAAAATATCCCTCTTTATCTTAAGGATTGATGTCACACTTATTCATGACCCATATAATAACACTCCTTCCACAATAATTACTGATGCTATGGATTTCCCATTTTGGATAGCATCCATCTTATTTTGAATTTAGTCATAATATTTTTACGAATCCATTTATTATAAAAAGGGATGGTTGAGAAATCATTTGAGAAGGGAAGTATGATTCACATTAATTCTTGATTCCCATGTCCAACCTTTGTATGTCTAATAAGATTAGTTCTTTCTAAATTAACAATATTGATAATGATGTAGTATCTTTTCTACATAGATCATCTCCCACTTTATCTGATTTACCCAGATGATAGAAGATTGTGCAGTCAAAATCTTTTATGATCTATAACCATTAATCTTGGAACATATTGAGTTATTTTAGAAAAATATATAGATAAGTATATCATTATTTATATATTTCAAAAAGTTCACCCAATAATTATTATGAACCATATTTTCAATTTAAATATCATAACTACCAAATCTTGATCATGTGTGGGGTAGTATTTCTCATTGACATTCATCTTCCCTGAGGAATATGCTAAAATTTGTCATTTTGTATCAACACACATGGAATGCACTTTTTTATATATATCTGTATTCAATGAAGAGTTCCATACATTGGGATAATGTTAGTATTTGAGCAGTGATAATCCTAATTTTCTACTCTGTGAACCAGTCCTAAAATTAACAGGTCTTGAAAAAAAAGACTCTCTTCTATGTCATCTTGGTTTGTGTGTTTGAAAATCATCAAAAGTTACTCAAAAATAGTCGGTAGTACCTAGCTGTACCATGGTAACTATGTATATCTATTATAAAATGTTATCACAGGTCTCAACTAAATTTTCTTTTTTGTGACCAAAGTCGATTGATATTCCCTTGTGGGTAATAACATTCCCTAAGAATGATACTACCATCATCTAAAACTCACGTTTACTTTGATTTTATCATAGTTTATCACTTCAAAAAGTCATTTTCACAGTATTCAAATTCTCATAATGTATCTCCTTACACATACATTATATTATAATGTCATATATAAATAATATAATAAAATTATTGAGGAATAATCTAAGGACTCTATTCAATATTTCCCTGAATATTATGAGGGAACAAGTGAGTCTTAAAGGAATCAATATGAACTCATAATGTTTATACCTCATTCAAATGGTAGTCTTAGGAACATCTTCTTTTTTATGTCTAATAGGTGATATAATGAGTAGAGGTTAAACATTGTTAAATAAATATCACACATTATAGATTTAATAATTCATCTATCTATGGTATGGGAACATGTTCATTTTTTTATTTTTATATCTCATTATATCTAATAAAGAGGTGAATTGGTCCTTCCTTCTTCTTGACGAAGAGGTTTGATGCACCCCATAGTGATGCACATGGGAATATAATAGAATTTTCTAGATTCTATTATAATTATTTTTTCAATTCTTAATTCACATTGGTGTCCATTCTATCAAGAACCATTGATATGGGTAGAGATCCTATTATATGTAAAATTAAAAAATCAACCTCTTAGACTCGAGGAAGACTGATCAATTCTACAGGGAACACATTGATGTATTCCATCTTTTTTGGAATTTTATATAGAATTATCCTCTACATGGTCTCAATTATTTGAGGAAGATATGATTTCTTATAAGGCAATACTTCCCATGCATGAGAAGGAGTTTCCATTGTATACCCATCCACATCCTTATATTTGTAATGAATTGCAGGATGCCTTGGGATATGTATAGTTATATGCCTCTTCTATAATATTACATTTCACTTATTTAAATATAGCTAATCAATGAAAAATATATCCTTAAATTTCACTAAACGAAGTACAGTGAGATTTTTCATAGAGGATCGTTCCACAAACAGTGAATAAGGAGGAGTTATATACTTTAATAAAGATAATATCCCCATTTAGTATTCTCACAGATAACTCATCCTGATTTTTTAGCTTGATTTTGAATATTGCTTCAAAACATTAATGATATGAAAGAATTCTTAATACTATAATCAAATAATAAAATAAATATTCTTGAAAAAATAAATGGTTTAACATTAAACAAAATTTTATTTTCATCCACCTAAGTGATAGTTGTAATCTATTCCCATCCTTATTAATATGGTGGTTATTTTGATTCATTTTCTCCACTAACACATAACATAGAGAATTAGCTATCATAATTCCAATGTTCCTACCAGTTGAAAATTTTACTACAGACTGAGTGTTTATCTGAACATTCCATTAATCTTTTGAATTTATGGTATTTTTCATATACCTTTAGTAATTATTATCATGATTCTTATCTTTTCCACTTTTGAATAATCTCCTAGTTCCGTTTGGAACGTTCCCAATATGCTTCATCCCACTCTATTGACACATGATATGCAGGATTTTGTTGCTTCCCTGGGATATGTATATTGATGTTCTGATATTAAACTCTAATTTCCTCATTCTAACTCTATGACCATAATTCCACTAATAGTGTACAATCTCAATCTCATCCTTTTTGGAAAAATAGAAAATATCTTCATTGCTGCCAAATCCTTGAATCACCAATTCTTTTTAAAGACTCGAATTTAGACCAGTTTGTATGAGAACCAATATAATTTCAATATTAATAAAAAATACAATGGTTTATCATAGATACCTTGTGTAATATTTATATTATAACCTGATAGACACATCTTATTTACCCTTCAGTATGAGGGACCCTCTCTATATTTTAATAATGCGTGTCTAGGGAAAACATTTGTTGAAAGTTATTTTCATGAATACTTCCCTTTCCATGAAATCAAGTATCTCTTTATATATTGTATTTTGGATTTGTTCTAACCACTGATAAACTTTTCCATCGTAATTATTTATTCCACCACAATATTCTCTTATTATGAGCATTTGAGTATAAATAATATATTGTTAATAGAGTTAATCAATTATTCCAAGATGAGGGTATTATAATATCCATTAATGATAGGTCAATTTTTTCACATAATGTATTTGAACCATAATTGATATATCATTTAAGAAGGAGGGAACTCCACATAATCCATGTTATGATTCATAACATGATCCATTTTATTGAGTAATTTCATGATTTTTAATCATCCTTTTTCCATAATGTTTTTTAATCGTGTCAGGGAAATAATCACATTTTCTATCACTTTGGTTCGTAGAACAATATGTCCTTCAAATATCCTGCTGCTAAATAAAAAAATAAAAATTTGAGATATGGAAAACATAGCTATTGACCATATAGAACGTAAAATAAGAATATTGAAGAAAAAAATTATAAATTAAATGTAAATCATAACTTATGATTATCATAGAATCAATATAGGATATACATGGTGATAGAATTATCATTAGGGTACTTATTAAATTTTTCAAGCCCGAATATCAAAAATACTTTGACCATTATTTTATATTAACTATAGTGACCCTATACTCTCACAGATATTATTAAATTATTTCAAGTACAAACAACCATTAAATACAAACAAAGGCTCGAAAATTTCAATGTTTTTGGAAGATCATGTAAATAATTATAAAACATTAAACTAAGATAAACATATATAAATAATGATATCCAAACTCCATTATATCTTCTACAACTTCATTGGATAAGCTGGAAAATAAATATAAAAAGGGATGAGATAAATCACCAAGTAAAATGAATAAATGCGGGATTGATATAACACATAAGTTTGAAAGCATAATAGGAAAATAGAAAACGAATGGACCATGAAGAAAATATTGAAAAAAAACATATAGAACATGGAATAATACAACTATAGAAACATATGAATGTGGTAGTAACATATAATATGACATAAATAATAGTCAATGATAACATCCAAGTATATATAACATGGTGGATAAAGTTTGATAATGGATTAGGTTTACCCCTCCAATCCCATACATAGTGTGCCATGAGACAAAATATTAGCCAATGAACTAGAGAAATATCTGGGTGAATCCGTCATAAAATGTTCATGAATATGTTTTCCACAATATGAAATCTAGAATAGAATATAAACAAAATGAGAGCCCGTAGAAATCATGGGTCTCACAATCATGTTATAAGCTATAACCATAGAGAGTTATAAAATGGTGTCAATGAAAGAATGGATAAAATAATTATTGGAAATTTATAATGGAAGATAATAATATATCAATAATAATGAATTCCAACTAAAGTTAAAAAATTTAAAATAGTTGTTATGAAAATTTAGAAATGTGCCACTTAACCATATTTTTAGACAAATGAATGTTGTTTCATTAAATTGGATAATGGAATAATTATTCCCCTAAAACTAGAAATGAAATAAAATTGTTTTCATGATAAATTGAGTGAAATTTCGGAAAAATTTCAAGAATAAAATATTTTATGATGTGGGATGTAAAATGAATAAGAAATAGAGATGTTACATTTAAACTGTATTTTCTAATATAAAGGAATTTAGAAGGTTTCCTTTTAGAACATGTATTTACCCATAAAAGAATGAAGGATTGATATATATATATATACAAATTTTTGGAACATATTTATAGTAGATATGAAATTTCTGTAAATATAACGAAGAGGTAAACTATGACAAGGATAGGATAAGAGTATTATAAATAAAATAGGAGGTTTAGGGAGATCCCTTACATTATTTTCATAGGGGCTGTGAAGATGTACTTAATTCCTTGAATAATATAAATTGATACATTAATTACTTATCATAAAACCTATACTAGATATATTTTATTAATTATAATTTTATTATGTTGGTTTATGACACTTTGGATTGGTTATAATATTTAGTTGTATCATCCGACGAGTGCTTGTTTCATGGTATCAGAATTCACCGACTACTATAGGGCTACAAATGTTCATAAAATATGGTAACAAAATTTCCGAAGTATAATGAAATTGAATTAATGAACTTTATAAGTTTGGAGGGTCTCATATATCATTTTGACATGGGTATGATTTATTTGATAAAGGGTTATTGATAAATATTTAGTTTATTTAGATGATTTTTCATTACATATCAAACTACGGTAGATTTATTTAACATTATTGTCATATATTAACTCCTAAATATTAGACAACAAATGGTATACATATTTAGGTAAATTTAAATAACTATAAGTTAATTTAATCCTATAATGAAAATTGTAATGGGAAATGAAAACTAATAGTCCATGGAGGAGGTGAAACGAAAAATAACAAATGATTCTTTCATTTTTATAATAAAATAACGAAAGATGGGATTTTATAATAGAAATCTAATCAAAAAACAAAATTATAGTATATATATAATACACAAGTTATAATTTAACTTTGAACATGTGAGAGATGATAAGGTAGATGAAAAAAATAATTTAAAAGATAAAGATAGATGATTTTACCTCTTGAATGTAGTCTCATTAAGGCCCTCCGTAAGGAACTTCGAATTGGCCTTTTGGAGATACTAGAAATACTAGGATGTGGGGAAGAGTATAGGAAATGAAATTCAATATAATAATTGTAATCTAAATTTCTTATATGGTCTGTAAATAAGGGGTGGTGATGTGTGGAATTTACAAGGGAGGATTGGGGTGTATTTTATTCTTTTATTCAGGAGTTTATTATTTTTATAATGATGATCAATAGTATTAACTTCCTATTACTGTATAAACAAAATGGTACAAGAAAATTAGAATTAATGTTTGAATACCACATCCATTAAGAAATAATTCATTTATTTGTCTTATAATGTTAGATGCGTAAATTAATATACTTCACAACTCACAAAAAAATCTACTTTTCTAGAGAAATACCAAAAATTCACCCAAACCATTTTTTTATGTGAATATATCAAAAATTAACTCCATATAAAGTTATTTTTTTCATTGTGATTATGATTATAAAGAAAAAATGCCATATTTTTTTATGTTACAGTGTCATTGTTTACTAAGATTGATTATGATTATGATTCTAATGATAAAATTATAATTTATAACTTGTAAGAAACTCATTAATTTTCTTATATTCGAATTAATTTTGGAAAGTATATGTTTTTCTCGTTTTACTATATTTATATAATTAATATTCCTAAATAATTATTGTATGAAAAACTAAATTTATCTTTTCAGAAAAAAACTATTTTCCCTTCTATGTCCAAATTTTTGAAAATTAATTAATTTTTTTTAAAAGTTTGTAATGTTTTTTAATTAATTTTACCCCTTGTTTGAATATTTAAAAAACCTAAAACATGGAATATTATAATTTTTTTAAAATGGGATACTTATGAATTTTTTCTGAATATGTGTATGGAAACTTTTTTTAATATGTGTAGGATGAATGGTATTTCCTACTATAATGATGGATCAATGATATAAATATTCATATACAGGTTTCTATGGTGATTTGAATGATAAATATATATTTTTAAATTTTTAAATTTTGTTAGGTTAATGATATCGTTCCAAAGTCTAAAGTTTATTATCCTATAAAACTTTTTAACGATATTTTATAGAATTTATATTCCAAAATTATAATAGAAAATAATTTTTCTAATATTTTATTTGGGATATGACCAAATATAACTCATTGTTTCACATAATGATTTATGATTATAATGATGTAATTTTTATAAAGGAATCTTATTTTCCATTGGATATGATATGAAGGATTTATGAAGTGTTTATAAAACCACATTTCATAGCTTGGGTTATGATATGATTATTTGATGAATATTTAGTAAATTTTTGGAACACATATTTATGGTATACATTTTTAGATGGGGGGGTCTTCAAATTATCTATCCCATAAATGGATTGGGTAAATATGGAAAACTCCTGAGTAAATATGTTATTCTTGAAACATGTTTCGTATTTATAATTTTATACATGGAATAAAATTTTATATCCATATGATTATGTATGTACATAGTTTTCCAAACCATGTGTATTTGAATTGACCTATATTTAATGTCAATAAAATCAATCACGCACCTAGATTTCATGTATATCAGTATATGTGTGGACAAGGTTTCATATTAATAAGATTATATGTGTAGATTGTTTTTATGTCCATCTGTCTATGTGAGGTCCCAATATCATTTCATTAAATTAATGATTGGTCCTATTTTTCATTATACATGTTCATAATGTTATAAGTTCGTGTGAATTTCACAATGTAAAGAATTTTTTATATGTCATGATCTCATGATTTTGGATATATTATTTATGATCATTATCTTATGAACTACCATGATTTATTATATGATTCATGATTATCATATATCATATTTAGTTTATAAATTTTCATATTTTAATCTAATTTTCTCATCAAATTTTACATTTATTCTGTTGACGCATCCCTTATTTACATTTAGTAAGAATATGATATCAATTTCTCTACTGTTTCATCTCCCTAGATTAGAAATAATGGTACTATGTATGATATGTCAATGAGGGGTGTGGGTTATGCAGATCAAATTTTAGGATATTGTAGTTCACTTATAAACTAGTTAATTATGTATCTAGTCTCCAGACAGACTAAACCATTATAATCCTTGTGTGTGTTTTTGTAATGAATATTGAATATGATTATATTAAAAGTTAATATCATTGTATCAATATCGTGGGTCATTATAAAACACCCCCTTATGAAATTGATGAATTGGACCACCAACTAACATCTTCTTCAAGTAACCAAATGCCACATGGAACTGATCAGTCCCCCAAAATTAATAGTTATTTATATAAAATTGAGTCAGTGGTAATGTTACAAGAGATAAATAAGACAAAAACTTGTAAAAATATTCGAGAGGACCAATGAAATAAGTACCTCTTCTAGGATCATTGATATCTCCCAAAAATCAATTTCATTGATCTTCGAAAAGTAAATTTTCACGCCCTAATATGAAACGACATGCATGAGGAATTTCACATCATAAATCTATAAATCACAATTGGTGGATTTATTATAGATGTAGTGATGTTGAAGAACCTTCAAATTTACTCTGATATTCTCATTATACTCCTCCTCTCCCCTCATTCAAAATACGATTTCATTGATGAATATGATAATGAAACAATATAATAATTCATTGAAGGTTGTTTTCAGGAGGGCCAAGAACATGTATTGTGTGTTTGTGAAACCAAACGATATTAACATGAACCCAAAGTACCCATACCAACATCTGATGGTTTTCTTTGCGATATACACATTTTTACCCTAATGTGATTGTAGCCAGAAAACAAGTCAACATTTGAAAACTATCTTGATCCCATAATTTGGTCAAAAAGATCAATAATCCTTTAAATTAGGTCATTATTCTTGACCTTTGCCTTATTAATCCTCTAGTAGTACATATATAACCTGGTAATATTTTCCACCATCTTGGAAAACAACTATAGAGGACTCAAAGGACAAAAATTGGTTTGGATTAAACCCCTATAATTTTGATCATGAACATGCAGTCACAACTCATGTAACACTAAAAGATGCATTTTGTATGGATCCATAAAAATTATATACTCATCCAACTGGAAACAGATTCCAAACAAGGAAGTACATTGTATAGGTAGATCCACAATCTCATTGGAGGATATTTCATGAATCCACCATACATCCCATGGAAAAAAGAATACATGGGATTCCACCAAATCCTCTTATAAATGTATCAAAAGTGGATGCACATTCCTACCACCCATTTAATAATATTGGTCACCAACTAATTCCATTAACTATGCATACTCATTGGAAAATAATATTCTCTAAAATCAATCGATGACTGAGCACATGAAATAAAGATAATAGATGAAATGGATGACACAATGTGTGTGTATCTACAATAAGAAAAAGTCTACCACTGAAATGAGGTTCAACATTAACAATATAGGTCCCAAGAACACATCATAAATAATATATTGACCTCCAAATAGTTTAACATCCCAGGTAAATAATGAATATAAAATTTCCATATTTATTAATATCTGTGAATTAGATATTAATTTTCTTTAAAGGCGATTCTATTTTTGATGGCGTACCCGATACACAACAACGGGTTTCTTTGAAATCATACGTTTCACACAATGTTGAGTCATACAAATAAATAATAATATAATATTTACATAAAGGATAGTTAATTCCTAGTCATTTTATTGGAGGGAAATGGTCTTAACAAACTAAAATATGAATATACATGTTTTCTAAATGTTTTTATATTTATATAATAATGTTTCGCAGCATAAAATCACATGGAATTTGATTTTAATCATTAATACTCTAATATTCATTAAAATGACAATTTACTTCCTTTTGATGGACACCCCCCTATAAATATCGTTTTGGCCACATTTATTTATTCAATCTAACAAAATAAAACTTTCTTCATAATTGGGATATCAAAATTAACAATGGGAATATTTTTTTGTATTTTTTTTGATAAAAATCCTTTTTAAGGAATTGTAAAAAATACTGATTTTTAATATAAAAGTGCCTTTTAATAAAATTTATTTATAAGGGTATATTTTTTTATTTGGTTTTAATGTAAAATTAAATTAGGTTTTTACTATTTAATAAATGATTTGTAATTGGAAGTAATTTCACTTTTTAATTAGTCATCAACAATTGTCAATGGTTTGATAGTTAATATTTCTTTAAAATAGGTTTTTTGTTTTGAAAGTGTGAATTAATTTCAAAATAATTTCTGCCACTTATATGTTTTGAATGTGGAAAAATGTATTTCATAATTGGAATATGGAGATCCAAATTGTGTAAACACGTTACTTTTATTTTTATACATTATGAATATGTACATCATTAAATATTTTATTCACAATGGTCAATGGGTGAATCTGGAAAATAAGGGTAAAAAAAATATTATAATATTATAAAATTATACTAACATTTGTAATAATTCTATTGGATGATACATTTCAGACCATGGTCATCCTTGTGTCGATTTTGGGACCCCATGGATCCACCTTGGAGTGATAATGACACTTTATATAAATTTATTTATAGTAAAGACAAAATGACTTAAACATATATCTTTTAGTAATTTATTTTTTAGAGTGTTATATAAGTTTTCTCATCAACTATAAATATTAATTGGATATATAAAATGATTTCCTACATCATTATATTTTTTTTAAAAATATTCAACGTCATATAAATTAAATTATTAATGACACAATAATGATGTTGTGTTTACCTAATTTACGAATGATTTAAATAAATAAGATTATAAATATAAAAAAATATTCAAAACCTGTGAAATGTTTATTTAATGATATTATATCGATCATGAGTTAACTTATCTTCTACTTTAAAAATATTCGGACCTTTATAAAGTAAAAAATCATTATATAATAATATAATATTTATAAACATTTATAAAGATCCCCTCATCCCCCTTATAAAGAGCCCTTACTTATTACCCATTCCTCACACTTCTCAAGCCCCTTGTTTTGTCTAAACTCTAACCAATAAAGCTACCTAAATTTATTTCCCGATACTAGGGGCCTTCCCCTAGGAATAAGGAAATTCAATTAAACGTTTCAATTCAAACCAAATAAAGATACCCGATTTAAGGGTAACGTCTTCTCTCAAGTTATTTTGTTTTAAATTACCTCTCCAAACCCATAATATCTTTTTATTTCTTTCTTTAATAAAAATAATAGTATCTAAAATATACTATACTATTTTTTTGAGAAGTATTTGAGCTACACTTACACAATCCTCCATCTAATGGGTAAAGAACATAATGTTTTTGTGGAAGGCGAACTACTACATCACGAAACAATGATTGTTCAATATTCTCCCAAACCCTCTAATGGTGTCCATTATGATGGAACTATATTTATACGTGATATATATTATATTCATATTATTTCTATGCATATATATTTTTCATTTATCGAATACCTTTTTGGGTTCCATTATGGGTAAATAGGATAATTTCATTTGAGGCAGTGCAGACTACCTCCCCTTCAATGTGATATGAATCATTCATGAAATACATAAAACCTATAAAAGATGGAGTTTATAAATTATATATGATATTATACTGGAATTATTTTATACATATGTATAATTATGTTTTTATTCCATTAAATTAGAAATACAAATGAAAGTATCATTAATGCGTACGTATGGCTTACCGTCTCCATGAACGATGCATATCATTTCTTATCTCTCAATGTTATGTACTATTATAAATAAATATATATACTGGATATATATAATATATATGATATCTAAATCATTAATATCATTCTAGAGATAATTAAATTTTAACCACATGTAGAATTTATAATTATAACACGATTATTTTTTACTCAAGTTCCGAACATCGACAAAATGTCCAATATGAAATCGAATAATTAACTAATGTTATATCAAGGTCATAATAAATATAAATGGTATAATAAAATTTAAAAAGGATATTATGAAATTAGAAATTCACTTCAATTGATTATTTAGGAGTTTAAACAATGAACTGTTCAAGTAAAACATGAGGTAAGGGACTTCATCTCAATCTCCTTTCACTGAGGCATATTTTGTTTTATATATGAATTTATTTTATATAGTGTATTTACACCATTTAATGTTCATTTCATTTAATGTGAATATTTTTCTATGAGGAATTTTACTAAATAAAAAAATAATGTTTCTATTTAACGAATGTAGTGACAACGACAATTTTCGCCACCGCATGTATTATTTGATCTTTGGCTTTTGTAAAAAGACGTAATGTTTTTGAAAGGAAAATAAATACCATATATTCTTTTCCATATTTTGGTACTGAAAATGATTTCGATAATGGAATTGTTATGTAATTATATTTAAATGATATATTGTGATTGAAATGCTAAAAGGTTATCTTTACTTTATATTTGTTTTATGTGTTATGAGTATTTTATGGTTCCTGGGAATTGTTAAATATATGGGTGGTTGTATGATAAACCTATAGTGGGTGAGCCTAAGATAGCTCCCTAATGCATTTGGTAATGTGATGGCAGTAAATGCTAATGTTTCTCCTAAGTGATTTAGGGAATATATTCTGATGGGTATTCGAAATGTAACTCCCTACGTAGCTGTGAAATCTACAATGTAAGTATGTTATATACGACAAAAGTTGCCATTATGATTTATGATTTTTGTTTTATTCATAAATCTTATTATTTCATGAGGTATAAGATTATTCTTGTTATGCATTTATGGACTAATGTTATCATTCTTTATCTTATAAACTTTATTGACCCTTTTATACTCATGTCATGTTTTGAAATGTTTTTCACTAGGCCAAAAGATGAATAGTTTCAATGATGGGATCCAGGAAAATTCATACTGTCTAAAACATGTAACTATACACAACTCATTTTTCAAGTGTTTTTATTCTATAAAAAAATATGGAAACTATGTAGAATTTTCTACTTTGTAATTTTTGATATGAAATGTAATAGTTATAAACTAATTATATGAAAATCTAAACCTGAAAATATCCCCAATGTGAATTATTCATTTAATTCAGGATTATGAAATGTTTTAATGGCAGGTTCTTACCGTAGGTATCATTGGTCGGTTTAGAAAACATTAGGAGTTATGATATTTTTAAATTAATACCCATTAATTTTTTTTAGTTTAAATTACGATTAAAATGATATTGCATTTACAGATTACCATGTGGCTTTGCCTATGATATTTTAGTGTTTAGAAAGGTTTTCCGCAGAGGAAATAGGGACGCTATGATGGTAAGACATCGGGAGGAAGATCTCCTTCCAAATCAATTACCTGAGATGGTTGGAATAAGAGCTGAAAAGTTTAGAGGAGTGACGTGACATTTAACTCATGCTATAAATGGTGGTGGTATCCATGAAAAATATTATCCAGTTCATCCATAGAGGAACATGTCAATATTAGATCATTTAATGAGGCAGTATCTCCAATCATTCAGAAGATCATCTAAGCATATGCTTGCTGAAGGATGGATTAATTCATTGGAGAATATTTTTGATGTCATTGGGTATTCAGAACATCAAGATTTTAGTATCTATATTTACAATTTTAATGGTAAAGCAGATTATTGGTGGTCGATGGTGAAAAATATCATATATAGTGAGGAAATTGATGCTTTTGATTGGGATGAATTCAAAGGTATGATTCTTGAGAAATATTTTCCAGAGGTTGTTTGTCTTAGGATGGACAAACAATTACTGTAATTGGGGAAGGTGGATGACTTAGTGGCTGCTTTTGAAGCAAAATTAAGTTGAATGGAAAAGAATGATACAAATATCATACAAGATCTTGATTGAAAAATTGACCATTTTATTCATGTTAAAAGAAAATGTATCAATAAGATTTAGCTTCTTTTGAATTCAAAAGTTATGAAAAACTTGTTCGATGTGCTGAGAAGGTAGAAATGGAGTTCTCTGATGATCATGAGTTCTTTGAAAAACAACAGAATAAGAGGCTGAGGTGGTAGATGAAAGGGAAGAACACTTCATAAGAGTCTGATGGTAAGAAACTTATTTTTTCACATTGTAAAAATTGTGGTAAAAAGCATGTTGGGGAATGTCTTTTGAATACTGGTAAGTGCTACTGATGTGGTAAAATTGGATATAAGGCTCATAATTGCATTGAAAATGATCAGGGTAATGGTAGGACAAAAACTGATTTGCAGTAAATAAAATATTTTAAGTGTTGTGAAATTGGTCATTATGAAAATGAGTGTCCAATGAAGAACTCAACTGAGGGAAATCCTCCAGAATACAAGTAGAAAGGGGTGGTGAAATCCATTGCAACTACTTCAGCAGATGTGGGTCCATCAAATGAAGTAGTATAATGTACACTATTTGTTTGTTCAGATTATGCCAATGTGTTTTTTGGATTCCGGATCAACACCATCTTTCATTTTGGAGAAGTTTTCGAGTAAATTGGGAATTTCATATCAAGATACGAATCCTAAACTTATTTTTAAAACATCTTGAAGACATGTTGAGACAAAAAGGAATTATATGAACCTTCTTGTCATTATGTGTGGATATAATCTAACTATAATCCATTTTGTTTTCCTCTAGTGGAGTCTGATAATATTTTTGGTATGGATTGGCTTTCCGATTATCATGTTATGATTGACGACTGATCTAAAGGGGTTTCTTTATAGAAATATTTTCAGTTTGTGTACATGAATGAACTCTTACATTTGATAACATATTAAGAAGATGAGAAACTTGTAAAAGATGGAAATGAATGTTTGCAAATTGGGAATTTCATATCAAGATACGAATCCTAAACTTATTGTAAAAACATCTTGAAGAAATGTTGAGACAAAATGGAATTATATGAACCTTCTTGTCATTATGTGCAGAAATAATATAACTGCAATCCATTTTGTTTTTCTCTAGTGGATTTTGATAATATTTTTGGTATGGATTGGCTTTCCGATTATCATGCTAAGATTTACTAATGATCTAAAGAGGTTTCTTATTAGAAAAATTTTCAGTTTGTGTACATGAATGAACTCTTACTTTTGATAACATATTAAGAAGATGAGAAACTTGTAAAAGATGGAAATGAATGTTTCCTAGAACATTTTTTTGAAAATAATAGAACTTCTTAGTTTAATGATGCACCTATGGTAAATGAGTATGTTGATGTTTTTTTGATGAGTTTCATGGTATAATAACTAATTGCGAAGTTGAATTTATTATTGACTTAGTTCCTGATGCTAATCCAATTTCAAAACGCCCTTATTGAATGATTCAAATTGAAATTTTAGAGTTAATGAAGCAATTGTAGGATTTATTATATAAAGGTTTCATTCGATATAGCACATCACCATGGGGTGCCCTAGTATTTTCTGATAAAAAAGAAATGGTTCAATGAGACTTTTCATTTATTATAGAGCATTGAATAACATCACTGTTAAATCAAGTATCCTTTGTCTCATATTGATGATTTTTTTGTTCAGATCCTAGGTGATCAATATTTTTTGAATATTTATTTGATGCTGGGATACTATTAGAAGAAATTAAAGAAAAAATACACTCTGAAGACCACATTTCATAATAGATATGGCTATAATGAATATGTAGTTATGCCTTTTTGGTTGACCAATGCACCTACCTAATTCATTGATCTTATGAGTATAATTTTTCATGAGATCATGGATTAGATTATGGTTGTTTTCATTGTTGATATCTTATTTTATTCAAAAATAAATTAGGAGTGTGAAATTATTTTAAGGGTTGTTTTGCCAACCTTAAAATAAATTAAAATGTTCTAGAAATTCTGTAATTTTGAGTTTTGATTACAACGAATTTTGTTCCTTGGGAACATTTTTTCAAAAATTGGCATAAATATTGATCTTGCTAAAACAAACGATATTGACGAATGGCCAAGACCCACAAATATAACTGAGAATCGTAGATTTCTTGTTTTGGCAGGTTATTACCAGAGGTTTACTGACAATTTCTTAGAGTCATCTATCCGAATGACCATGTTAAATTGAAAAGGTGTTAAGATCATATGAACAAAAGAATGTGATAATAGTTTTCCAAAAATGAAAAGAAGTTTGGTGAATGATTTAGTTTTGGAACTACCTTCCAGAAATGGTGAGTTTTTAATCTAAATTGATGCTTCGTTGAAAGGACATGGTTGTGTCCTTATGCAGAATGATAAGGTAACTCCTTATGCATCATGTTCAATGAAATCTCATAAGTATAATTACCCTACACATGATTTGGATTTAGCTGCTATTATTTTTTACATTAAATATTTCGATTCAACATCTATATGAAGTAAAATGAGAAATAAATATTGACCCCAAAATATTGATGTAGATATTCACTCAAAAATAATTAAACATGACATAGAGGAGATGGATGGAATTAATCAAGGATTATGATTTCACAATTCATTACCATCCAAGAAAATGAAATAAAGTGGTGGATACTTTGATTATAAAAATTAATGCTTCATTAACCAAGCTATGTTTGGAACATTATCCTTTGGTTTTGATTTGATGAAATTTGGAATAGATTGTTGTTGGTGAAAGAAATTCATTATATTTGTTTTAGGTGTAATTTAATTCATCTCTATCAGACAGAATTATGCAAGCGCAGAAGAAAAATATTGAGTTCCAGAAAAAGTTTGAGTTTGTTCAGAAGGGTATGTTTCCTAATTTTAACATTGATAATGATTGTGTTATGAGGTTTTGGAAGAGATTAAGTGTGTCTTGTGATTCACAGTTAATGAATGAGTTTTTATGTGATTCTCATAGTTCTACATTTTCAGTTCATCCTGGAAGTACTAAGATGTACATAGATCATCAGGAGTATTATTGGTGGGATGTAATTAAAAGAGATATTGTTGATTTTACTCTAATGTGTTTGACATGTAAACAGCTTAAATCAGAGTGGTAGTTACCGAAAGGGATGCTTTAGTCTGTACTAGTGCCAGAGTGGAAATGAAAATATTTATTAATGGACTTCATTGTGGGATTACCAAAGACATCTCAAGGTAATAATGTAATATGGTTTATCATTGATTGATTGATTAAATCTTCTCCATTATTCCTATTCGAGATACTATTTATCTAGATATAAATTCTCAGTTGTATGTTAAAGAAATTTTAAAGTTTCATGGTGTTCCCCTTTCTATTTTATCTGATCTGGATACCTGGTTTACTTCTAACATTTGTAAAGGCCTTCAAAATTCGTTGGGTACTCAATTAAATTTTAGTACAGCTTTTCATCCTCAATCCGATAGGTAGTCATAATGAAAAATTCATACATTTGAGGATATGTTACGTGCTTGATCGATGGATAACCAGGGAAGTTGGGACCAACATAATTCTTTGGTTGAATTTTCATATATTAACAGTTGTCATTCTAGAAGACAGATGGCTCCATTTGAAGAATTATATTAGAAGCTATGTCGAACTTTAGATTTTTTGGATGAAGTAGGTGAAAGGAAACTGATGGAACCAAAATTTGTAGAAGACATGGTAGAAAATGATTAGTTGATTCAGAATGACATTTAAATAGCTCAGAGAAACCAGAAATGCTATACGAATAACTGGAGGAAGGATCAGTATATTAATGTAGGTTATCATGTATTTCTCAAATATTCTCAATGGAAAAGTGTTATGTGTTTTTTTAAGAAGGAAATGTTGAGTCTGCGGATCATTAGACCTTATGAAATTCTAAAGAATGTTGGATCAGTTGCGTACATAGTTTCTTTATAACAATGTTTCTCCCATGCAGGAAATGTTTTTAATGTTTCAATGTTGAGAAATTATATTCTAGATCCATCTCATGTTTTGAGAATAGAGGTAGTTCAGTTGGAAGACAATCTCTCTTATGAGGAACAACCGGTCCAGATTCTTGACTGAAGAGATAATGTGTTCCAGAATAAGGTAATTAATTAGGTAAAGGTTTTGTGAAAAAACCTTATGGTTGAATAGGAAACATTGTAATATGAAAATTTTATGAGGGAAAAATACCCACACTTATTTGATAAGTGAATAGGATTGAGGGGACACAATTCCAAAAGGGGGAAAGATGCAACATCCCAAAAAAATAAATAATATAACATTTTCATATTTATTAATAATTTTTAAATAAATATTAATTTTAATTTTAAACGGAATTATATGATTGATGAAATATATGATATGCAACAATGGGTTTTTTTGAAAACTTACATTTCACACAATGTTGGGTCATACTAAAAATTAATAATATAATATTATTTTAAATGGTAGTTAATTACCAGCTGTTGTATTGGAGGGAATAGACATAACTAACTAAAATATTAATATACAAGTTTTTTATATGTTTTTACATTTATCAAATAAATTTCAATGGCTTAAAATAATAAAGAATCTGATTTTAATCGTAAATACTCTAATATTCATTAAAAGGGGGATTTACTGCCTTTTGATGGAGAAATATCATTAAATATAGTTTTGGTCACTTTTATATATTTAATTTAACAAAATAAAATTCTTCTTTAGAACCGGGACATCAAAATTTACTTTCGGTATAATTTTTTGTATATTTCTGATATAATTCATTTTTAATGAGTACTAAAAATGCATTATTTTAATCAAAACTATCTTAAAATCTAATTTATTTATCAGATTAATTTATATTTTTAATTGGTTTTAATTTATAATTATATTTTTTTACCATTTAATCTAATGTTGGTTACTGGAAATAATTTAACATTTAAATTAGACATAAATAAGTGTCAATCTTTGGTAATTATTGTTTCTTAAAAACACCCTTTTTGATTTGGTAGCAGGAAATAATTTTAAATTAATTTATACCACATCTATGTTTTGAATTTTGAAAAATGGAATCCAAAATTGGAATCAGGAGGTCTAAATTTGGTAAATAAGTAACATTTATTTTTAGACCTTATAGATATTTAATTAAGTAAAAAATTTATTTACCATAGTAAAAGGGTAAATATGGTAAATAAAGGGAAAAAATAATATTATAATAATATAAAATTATACTTACATGTGTTTTAATCCTATTGGTTGATACATTTCTGACCACGGTCATCAATGGGTCTTTTTTGGGACCCCATGGAGCCACATGGGACTGATAATGACAATTTATATTATTTAATTTAAAGTAAAGGCCAAAATGACTTAAACATATATCTTTTAGTAAATCAATCTTTACATGGGGTTATATAAGCTATCTCTTAGAAAATAAATATTCATTAATACATCATGATATTTTTTTTATAATTTTTAGACATAATAGTTTTATTTAAGACATAATAATGATAAAGTGTTCACTACATTAATGATTATATTAAATAAATAAGATTATAAAGATTAAAACAATATACAAACCTATCCAACACTTATTGGATGATTTTTTTTTCAAACATGAGTCATCTTATCTTCGACTTTAATAAGTTTTCGAACATTAGAAACTGAAAATCATTATATAATAAAATAATATTTTTAAACATTCCTAAAGATCCCCTCTCCCATTATAAAAACCCTCACGTATAACACATTCCTCACATTGATCAAGCCCATTGGATTGTCCAACATCTACCCAATTAATCTCCATACATCCCTCTCCTCCTCATAGAAGAATTCCATTATTCATAATGCAATTCTATTTAACCTTTTCGTTCAAACCATAGAGAGATTCCTAATTTAAATGTAATGTCTTCTCTTAAGTTCTTCTATTTTATTTTACTTCTCCAACCCCATAAAATATTTTTATTCCTTTCATTTATAACAATACCAATATTCTAAATATGCAAGTTTTTTTTATGGGAAGGATTCAAACTAAACATACACTCAGCTCCATTTAATTGGTAAATAACATACTCTTTCTGTGGACGACGAACTACTGCCTCACTAAACGATGAATGTTCAATCGTCTCCTACCACATATTATGGTAGAAATTAAGATGAAACTTTATTTATTTGTGATATATATTATATTTATATTGGTTTTATTCTTCTGTTTATTTCATTTATATAATACCTTTATTATTCCCATTGTGTGTAAATATGATATATTTATTTGAAATGGTGCGGACTACTACCCCCTCAAAGTGATATGAATCATTCATTCCATACATGGAATATATATATGATATAGTTTATGAAATTATATATGATATTATACTGGAATTATAGTATTTCTATGTATCATTATATTTTTATTCGATTAAATATGAAATAGTAATGATTGTAGCATTCATGTGTTCGTAAGGCTTACCGTCCCCATGATCAGTGCATTTCATTTCTTATCTCCAAATGTTATATATTATTATAAGTACATATATATAATTGATATATATAATATAAATGATATATAAATCCTTAATATCATTTATGAGATTATTTTATTTTTAGCACCTAGATAATTTATAATTATAACAAGGTTGATTATTAACTCACTTTCCAAACATCAACAAAAACACCGATATGAACTCAAATAATTAACTAGTTGTTATAACAAGGTAATGATTAATATTAAAGTAATAATAAAAATGAAAAAACATTCTTAAAAATTTATAAATTAACTATAGTTTATTATTCCAGAGAATATAAAATGAACTAGTCAAGTCGGACCCGAGGTAAGGGAATTCGTCTCATTCTCCATTCATTGAGGAATATTTTGTTTTATTCATGACTTTATTTTATACGATGTATAAATACCATTGAATTTTCATTTCATTTAAAGGAAATATTTTTCTACAGATAATTTTACTAAACAAAAAAAGGAATGTTTCTTTTTAATGTATATGGTGACAATGAACGTTTCCTCCACCATGAGTATTATTTGACCTTTGGCTCCCTTAACAAGCCATAATGATTTTTAAAAGGAAAATTAATACCATATACTATTTTATGTATTTCGGTATTGAATATTATTTTGATAATATATTTTTTATGTCAATATATTTAAATGATATATTGTTATTGAAATGTTCTCATTCATTTATATTTCTTTTATGTGTTATGAATATGTTTTGTTTCATGGGCATTTAAAACTATACGGGTGGTTCCGGGATAAAACGAGGGCGGGTGAGCCTGAGATAGCTCTCTAATTCATTGGTTAATGTGACAGAGGTAAACATGAATGTTTCTCTTATGATAATTAGTGAATATATTGTGATGGGTATTCCAAATGAATCTCCCTACGTAGCTATGAAAACTACAATGTATGTACGTTAAAGATGTCACAAGTTACCGTTATGATTTATGATTTCTATGTGTTATGGATAAATATTATGATTTCATGAGGTATGAGCTTATGATTGGTATGTATTTATGGAATAATTTTATTTATATTTATCTGATAACTCTTCCTGAGATTTTTATGCTCATACCATGTTTTTTAAATGTTTTTCAGAGGACTTAAATATGAATAGGGTCAAGGATGATATCACGGAAAAGTCATGTTGCCTAAAACATGGAACTAGACATGGCTTTTTTTTCAAGAGTTTTTATTCAATGAAAAAAAGTGGAAATTGAGTCGAATTAACTATTTTGTAATTATTTAGATGTAATGTAATATTTATGGACTAATTCTCTTAAAATCTAAACCTAAAGATATCTTAAATATGAAATATTCAATGAATTCAAGATTATGAACTGTTTTCTGGCCATGTCCTTATAAATAGTGTTGGTATCTCCAGAGGAACATTATTGTACACAAGATCCATTAACAAATAACATACCAATGTGGGTGAAAAAACAGGTCTTTGTCTCTTGAATCAAATAATGGATGAACAGGGATAGAAAAATATTGATCATGCCTCTAACCACATATGGTCATATCGGGATTTCTACTGATATCTGGAGCATATGAAAATGCACAACCTCTTTTCATCTCTATATATACCTCCACATCCTTGATCTGTCCAATGTCCCAATGGAAAGGGAAAATTTTGAGGCTACCATTCACCAAAAAATTATTCTCTCTACAATTGAAAACCCATCCCTGGCCCATACTGGTGATAATATATTAGATAAAATAGTTAAATCTACTAATAAAAATGGGATGAACACCTACATAAAATAGTTCACTCTGAGTGGTTGAGTACTTGACCAGAATGTGACCTTGTTCTGTGGGGATATATCATGGAAAATTTCAATTTTATCAGGAGCATCCTACCCAAGAATGATGGGGGGAATATTCCATTGTTAGTTCCCAACTAATTAAAAACATGTTTTCATGAATTCTAGTGACCCACTCCTAGAAACTATTTTATTTAATACAGACATTTAACCAGTCCCTCAAGGATCAACTCCAAAGGGACAAATTATCTTGAAAAATTGCATCTTTTTGAAAACCTCATGGAATATATGAAGAATAAATGGAATTACTTCACATCTCTTCCCTAAGTACAAATCCTCATCAAGATGAAATATGATAGAATCTTCATATAGAAAAAAATAAAAATCTATTATCAATATTTCCTTGAAGAAAATATCATGATCTCTTACATTGGTCTCCAATGATAATCGGAGATAAAATTCTACCTCCCTAATACCATTTTCCTCATGTAAATGAACTACAAACAAAATTCCTTCTAAAAGCCAAGAAAAAATACATATTCCTCATATTAGTAACTAAGGAACACCAATCACTTGTATGTGGAATGAAAATCCCATAATAATTCCTCATCATACTCTGTTAGATTTATCCTCCAGCAATTCACTATATCAACCAAATTAACCATAAATTATTAAAACACAAGTGGATATCGACAAGGAAATATTATTGAAAAAATCCGAAGAATCTTAAACCTAATAGCATGATATTTTATTGTTCCTTCATAATTTAATTCAATTACTGGATTATCTTTCTATAATCACATAACTCAAATATGAAAACAAAAAAATCATGATTCATGTATATCTTTTAGGTATCTACCCATGAAGTAGGTTAACATCACTTTGTCTCTTGGTAATCATTGATTTCATTCCCTAGATTATGGGTCTACATAAGATCATATGTCCTAGACAGTATCCATATCCTATGTCGCACACCAAGATCAACTGGAATTATTACCCTACCAACTCATGAAATTGTCATAGTGTCTAACTCAAAATTCCATATTCTCAATCCACTAAAACCTCTAAGATTAATCTTTAGAGCCCACCCCAACAAATATACCATAATTAAGGGTGATATATAATTACCTTGAGTCCAATCTCTGGTAGTAATTGGATTATTGATAATAATTGTTGCTATAAAAATATCCCAATTTGGGTGATGTTGACTCTATAATAAAATTAGATCAAAATATAATATTAAAAACAAATAATTGTCTCTATCATATAATATGAATCTAAAACCAAAACAAACTCACAATTCATAATTAAAAATAAACCAAAAAATATACAAGTATCAAATATATTATAAGAGAAAGACATTATGTTAGGAACTCAAAAAAAGTAACTGAAACCCAAACAATTTATATCCATCACAATAAATAAATTTCTCATGGAAACCAAAATAATATATTATATATATATGGTGAGAATAACCAGAATACTCAGTAAGATAATACCTATGATATCAAATTCATATGTGAAAATAGAATGATAATGCAGGAGAAAAAAATATCAGAACCAACAAGCACCTAAACTTGTCAACAAAAAAATTTCATCATCATCATAGTCTTCTCATGAAATATTAAAGCCAATATAAGGGCATAACATCGAGAAAACAGTAAATCACAACACCATTCTTTCTCTCCCCAACAATTTTATGCTCTCATGCTCCAATTTATAAATTCATATGATCCCATACCTTCCATACATTTTCTATCAAAAACATGTCACATCACATATCTCTCGAAGACATAAACATTATCCATAATGTGGGTTGAAACATATTCCTAACCACCAACCTCATAAGATCAAGCACATTATGCTATCACCATATATCATCATGTCTCTTCCCATTGATATAAACATGTGAAATCACACCATTTTACTCCCATTGGGACATAGTTGATAACATCAAATCTTATAACCAGATCAATATGATTCGATGAACGTTAATGAAATCAACCCCATTCCTTCCTGCTACTAGGTTTGATTCTTATAATCATATCTCCTTAAGAAATAGCTGGGTATCACTTCACATCATGAATGAATACCCCTTGGAAAACAACTATTAATTTATTTTTATGTTATATGGGGAACATAGCCATCTGTATCACCACCAACCTAGTTGTTGGTGAAAGCACTAGGATCCTAGAACCTTTGAGCGTTGGTATGGTTCACAAAATAAGGTTGGTAGTATATCAAAATAAAATAAAATACATAATAGATAGACATGTTATATTACACAACCTATGGGTTCATTCAAGTACACTAGATCACATTATTATACCACTAATTCACCACCCATCAACCATCACAGCTGCTTCCACTACTTTATTCAACACACCAAACAACACTCATACAAAGCCACATATTCCCAGTTTCAATTACTCATTAAAAAGTTTTTAGTAATTAATCTGTTCCATTAAACACTATACATCCCCTAAATTTATACATTTACTTTATAAAATCCCAAAACATCATGTTAAAAATTATTAATAATAATTTACCAGATTATATATTACACAATGGATTATCGGGAACGTAAAATAACCAACCACACCCCAATTGTCCCAACACGCATCAAATGTCATCCCCATTCCGAATCGGTTAGACCATATCTCTGAAACAACCATATATCTCATCTACCACACACTAAAACCATCCTAAAACATAACGAAAATGCTTTACACCCATCATTAATCAACACCACATCACACAACACCACCACAAATCATCACCATCATGCATCAAGCCACTACACACCAGAACCCCATTATGAAGGAACAATTGTGCACCACCACATAATTTCATGGGACCTCTCTATAATAAGGAAACACTAATATATCATCACCACTTCACATTAAACCTCTACACACCACAAATATTACACCCTGAAACATATTATTTCTAATATTCCATTCAAGACTACCAACCACCACATCACAACCATATATAGTAATCAACATAGCCAATCACAAACATCATGACACAATATTCCATCATAGACAAGGGAAGTAAAAAATGCACCCATATATAAATATAATATATTATTTCTTCCAAAATTTAATCAATAGAATTAAAAACATTACTACATTATTTAGTGTGGATATTATCTCACAAAGCATATTTCACTTTCAAACCACCTTATTATCAAAATATTCATTATTTATCCATTTATTCAACATATGTTAAAATATATTTATAGTAATAGTCCCATCACATATCATCTATAGCTAAATTAAGGCTCCCAATAGAAATTATTTTATATATTCACAATGAGCATGCAGAGTTTCATCATAAAAATATAACAATGAATTAAATCACCTGATATCTCACAAATTCCAAAAAAACCTTATAAAAATTTACTATATTATTTAATTAAACCATTATATCCATCTAATATAGTGAATAATCATGTAATACACACATACATCACATGTAGATTTGATAATAAGAATCCTCTTCCTCAATGAATATTTTTAATCACAGTGTACACCATAGAGTGGAGAATAAATAGATTGAAATTCACTACCGCACATAAAAATCCTATATCAACCTAGTACACATTATCTGGTTATAATAAAATTCATCCCAAACTCACACTAGACCATTCCAACAATTCTATTACAAATCCATAAAGATTAAAATAAGGAAAAAATGGGGATAAAAGTGAGGAACCCACAATTTATCACCAGTGAGATACAACATGAAGACAAATATTAGATCAAGGGAATTGAGGATGGACCATCTCATAAAAATACTAGGGTTGGTCCAATAAATAATGAAATGATAGATAAATAATAAGAATAACATCTAAATAAAAACTTTTAGACATCTTTTGCGTCTCAAAAATTATTGCACACATTCAATATTTATGTTGAAATTTCATGAGGCCTATAAGTTATACAAAATAAAAAGAAGATATAGGCTGCAAATGCCTTTTCCATAGAGAAACATGTTTCCTACTACATAAAAAAATATATTCCAAAAATTACCTCCATGTGAAAAATACCATTTCATGTTGTTATCCCCTACCGAACACATTCCATTAAAAAATATACACAAATTGTAAACAACACACATATGTTGTAAACTATAATTTTATTATGTAAAATCATTTAGTAGTTCGTCCTATACTCTAACCATCATTGAAAATATTTGATACACCATTTAACATATCTAACCACCTTTAAAGAAAGGTGTCAGGATGAGGAGGCACATATTATTACATAACATATGAAGAATACAGGAGAGTATAACCTTAATACATTCCTATAATTTTTTACTAAATATTGAGAGAAACCATATTCCATAAAGATACAATAATTTATATCAAATCATTTTCCTATTTTCAATAAATCCATGGGAGAGATTGATGTTCCCAAGTAAAAATTGAATTTATCATCAATGTCTCAATATGTGTTTTCTAATGGAATTTTATGGTGCGATTTAGAATATATTTATAGATTCAGGAATTATAATTTGATGACATTATTGATAATGAATCCAAGTAAAAATGTATGGTCTGTTTTTATCATTAAAAAATGATATCAATGTTTTGAGACAATAAACTGAAAACCTCATCTATATACGTTAATGAAAAATTGAATATAGTATGTGATGATGGTTGTGTTTTCCTACAAGTAAAAGGAATATATTGATAGTTAAAGTATATTAAAGAATATTTTATTCTAGTTATAAGGCCTCCGGATAGATTAAGAAAGTACTGATATTATTTTTATATTAATTAGTCAAATTCTTAATGGAAACAACTTTATCAGGTATATTTCACAAATATAACTATATCATTCAAAATGCTAAATATGTGTAACAATAATTGTTAGTGATTAATAAAATGTAGTGACCTTTATTTGGACACATTGAATTACTAAAAATATATTCTTATGGACATCCATAATGGGTTTTTGTAAAATTATTGAGCTATATAAATTTAAACTAGTTTTTTAAACATGTTATTTATTGAAGTTAATTACCTATGAAATTACCATTTAGACCCGGGTAATTGTATTTTAATGTATTTTTATATTTTTTCGTGGATTTTAAAACTTCAACCATGTTTGTATGGAATTTATGATAATCTCAAGACATCATACCATATGAATTTGAGAACCGGAGTTATCATTATGTGTGTAAATTAATTATAATATGTGTTTTTTTAAAATTGAAATTGAAAATGGAACATGTTTTTATTATGAATTTAATGTTTCATATAAATTTTATTCTTCACCTGATTTAATTATTTTTTGTATAACATATATACTTTAAAGATGACTTATTTTAATTTGTCATAAAAAAATTCTATAAATTCTATAATATAATATCACATAAAGAAGATAATAATTCAAACGATTCTATCAAATAGGGTTTCATTGATCAAACATAATGATCACATATAGATAATGATCTTATAAATGATCAAAGAAGAACCATACAATGAAGAATCTAGTGTTGATGGGAATATGTTTTCATCAAAATACCTTATTAGAGAGTATGAATGTGCATTGAATGATTTTAATTCCATAAAAATGGTAAACTATTATTTCTTAGATGGGTTCTATGTCATTGATGTTTGAACAACTTTTATGTTCCATGTAGATAGAAATTTTAAATGATTTAATGAATAGTTTCCATGTAGATTAAATGGAATTAAATTCATGTGAATTTTGGGTAATTTAAAATATGAATCTTGAATGAGTTCAATAAAAATATAAATAGTATTATAATAAATATAATTAATCAATTTAAATTTGAATATATTCATTGATCCTAAGATCATGGAGTTTCTATATTTTGAATTTGGCAATTCATATTCACGATATTGTGAATATAAATGTTTAGGTTCCGAAGTAGAATGTGAAAATAATTATTATGATAATTCTAAACAGTTGGATACATCATTATAAAGTAGAGAGTAAGATATCTATGAAGATAGTTAGATTTATTATTGGAGGTATGTCTTCCTAGATGATTACTTAAATAAAAGAGATAGATCTAGAATATTTAAGATATGAGGTGAGTATCTACACCATATGATATTTATTTGTATAGTTATTTAAAGGTGTAAAAACATATATATACTGATATATCATATCATGGTAAATTAAGAACATTAAGTGGTATAATGATATCTAGGAGAAATCCATATATATTTTTCATTAGACCATATTGTGTTGAGAAGTTTTAGTTTATTCTAGTGGTTTCTAGAAATAGGACGATAGAAGAATATATTTTGATAGGATTATATTTTCCTTGGCCGAATGTGATTAATAAATATAGGGAAAGAATACATTATTGGGGGAATAAACCATCATATGAAGTAGTCATCTATTCTAGACAGACATTAAAAATATTATTTAGTTCCCTCACTCTACCTTTTTGTTACTATATATGATTTGAGGCTATGAGATACAATTTAGTGGACCGAGAACAATAACATGTTCAACTGTTCATGTTATGAAGCCTTTGTTGAAGAAGACCACTTATTCACCCCCCTTCATAGTAGCCAATTGACTCTGGGATATAACAATTATCTAGGTTTCTTCATGCATTGGAAAACCAATAAATCCTAATCATTGAATGAAAAATAACTAGTAGATACGAGAGGTGGGTTGAGAGGAATATAATGAAAAGGATAAAGAATAATCTATAAAATATTAATTTTTTTTTGGAATTTTGGATTCTCTAGAGAATAGTAGATGAATATATAATAACAAGGACCTCCTTATTTGGGAATTCCCTTCAATTAATAGTAAAAATAAGAAGGATCCCCCTTATTTTATACCATTTATAAATTAATAAATGTTTTATTATATATCAAATTCTAAAAATTAACCCATTGAGAAAATGATAATGTCATAAAATATAATTACATTTCTAAAAATAATATGTTGATTTTAAATAAATTATGAATTTTTATAAAAAATATATAGGTATTTACCCCTATTGTCAAGAAGATTTAGGAAAAAATAAAGGTCCAGGTTGAATTTATTATAGAATGGATGGGGTGCATGTTTTGTTAACTATATAGTTATCCATATTATTTCATTGTCCATATTCCATGATATACATGGTTGTGTGCATGTATAAATAATCATCCCCCATGATGGTTTCATTTCAAATTTATTATAAATCATTTATTTATTTTCTTGTAAAATTATTTGAAGTATTTTATTTAATTAAATATTAATCATTTTATATCGTAGTGTAAGAAAAATATAATAATTGGGAAACAAATTGGTATATTTTATTACTAAGAATGTAAAATTCACTCAAAAAAGATATTATTAAAATAAATAGTATGCTATAAATATGTGTATATAATTTAATAAAATGTTTGAAATTTAAGGTATCCTATCATATGTTTCTTGAGATATATCTATGGAAATGATTTATGTCTTTTGATAATATAGATAAATTAAAAAACTAATAAATTATTCATTAAAAACTAATAGAAAAGTGTGATCAACTAATTTTATAGATTTTTAGAATATAAATATAAATATATTATGATTATATTGTTTCATGGTAATAAATTATAAAATTATTGGTAAATTTTAGTTTATATACTATGATTTGAGGTGGTAAAATTGTTGTATAATCACTCATTATAGGATAAAAATTTAGATTCTAAAACATATAGAGTATAATTTTAAAAACATAGTAACGGGTTTAATAAATGATTTATTGAGGAATCATATGGTTCATGAAGACAAATAGTTGTTTTAAGAATCTATGAATAAAAATATCTCTTTTTATTTTCTAATCAGTGAAATTACAAGGAAATTATTTTTTGAAATGGAAGAATGAAGTACATTAAAATTATAAATAATATCATGAACATGAATTTAAATATTTTCTTTAATGTTATTGTTATTATATTGTATAATTTCATTTTTTGTATGGATTATCATGAAGATATGAATACATATTTCAACTACATATAATAAATTAATTTATACCAAATATGATAAAATTTTAGGTATTAAAAATATATGAATATAACATATGAATCATATTATAGTACTATAAATAAAATAAGGAATACTGTAAGTTTAAAATTCTAAAAAAATACAAATACGTTCTAGTATAGGATGAATTAAAAATAGTACCATTTTTAGAAAAAATTAAATTGAGGAAGATAATAACAAATATATATTTATTTACTAATGAAAAAATAGTTTAATATATAAAAATAAGAAAGAATAATTTTTGTAACCATAATGGTTGAAATTTATATCTGGAAGTATTGGTAATCATTTTCATGTGATTTTTGGGATAACCATTGTATGAATGTGGTTGGTAATCCTTTTATGGATGTTTTTGATATGATAACCACTATTTAATTGTTCATAAATCAATTCGGTGGTTACTTATATATCCATTAAAATCAGATTTTAAAAATAAATATTTAAATTAATTTATTCTATGTCTTGTTTATGATATAATAGATATTTCAGTTAGACATTATATAAATCATCAAACTATGATTTCAAAATTTTGAGGGATTTAATGAATTTATTTATGTTTTTTAGATTTTTTATATACTCATACTTATTAATAAATTATATTATGAAATGTTTATTAATATCTAATGATTTATAATCATTGAAATACAATATTTTTATCTTGTAAATTTGGATATCATATGATATATACATATATATATTACATTATGTCATACTATATATATAAATGAAAATAATAGTGCATATATGAAATAATTATTTTACATAATGTAAAAATATTGTGTACATTGAATTTTTGTGTGGAAATAATAAACCTAATTAATATTATATTTATGAAAAATAAGAACATTCACTTAAAATATGATCACAATTGGGATATTTTATTATATTCAAGATCACATATTTTTTTCAAGATTATTAACAGATAAATATGTTATATATATATATATTTTATTCAGTAAATATGAATTAATACTATGAGATAATTATTTCCTTGGTGATTATGAAATGTAAACCAATCAATTTGGCAATATAATAAATTCAAGAAATGATTAGTTTTTCATTATTCCATGAGTACAATATTAAAGATAAGAAAAGACAATGATTTTAATATCTTTATTAAAAAAGGGGGATGACCAAAAAAATATCAAAATGTATGATTTGAATTCCAATAATATCTAAATATTTATACCCAAGAATTTTATGAATTACAATAAAAAAATAAAATAAATATTTTTTTCTCATTCCCATACTCATCACATATAAGCGTGGCTCATTATAAAATGATATCACTTACAATTCATAAACCTTCTATCTTTTCATTTATATAGTTCTTTAAAGTTAATTATTACCGTAATGATATTTATAAACAAGGAATATTTGTAGAATATTGATGACACGATCCATCATTCAATTAAAATAGTTTTTCTAATATGTATCTAAAAATTTAAACAATCCATGGATTCATATATTATGTCTAAATATACAATAAAAAATAATATCATTTATAAATTCAATAAAGATTAATATTTTTATACCATTTTTCTTTTCATTTTTTCCACTATTTTTATTTTTCCTTTATTTTATTCTAATCATTGTGTTTGATACTATCAGGTAGTTTAATGATGTGTTGTAAAATGGACTGATAGTATAAAACATTATAGAACTCCCACAGATGTCAAAAATACTCACTAGTTCATCTCAAATGAGTGATTGATAATAATCATAGTGGATTCTAATTATTGTATTAATATATTCGATTTAAAATTAAAATAATTGGAAAATATAATGAAGGTGTTTGTTTGGAATGGTGACATGAAATTATGAATGTACTGTAGTTCGTGAAATCCACAACTATATGGGTTAGAAAGAAAAAGAATGATTCTATGAACATCTATATGATGTCATTCAAAAGTTTCATTGATATCTTAAATTTATTTAATAATTATCTGAATGTGCTTCATTAACCTAATCTCTCAACATATGTATGTGAAAATCCCATGAATGTTTTCTATATTATTAACAAAAAAGGATTTATATACTTAAAATTCATATTTAATAAAAGGTTATAATCATTTTTTCCACCACATCATCACCTGCATCCATCACGTGTCGTTCATCACTCAACTCCACAAACCAAGTGGAATATTAGGGATGTTGAGCTAACAGATGATAAAACGGGTTGATAGTAGAAAATTTACATTTTACGCATGTGTATTTCTCTACAAAATACTAGATCAAACTCTTCACAACCAATAATTTCCACAAGATATAAATAAATATATGAAATGAAATCATTATTGAGAACCCCATGATTTTTTCCGGATTTAATTTATCCACCGTAAGAAATCTATGATATCATGATGAAAACATTTCATAATAAAAATAAATAAGAATAATTTATATTGAAAAAATAATGACAATGAACTACAATTACATAAGTATTAAAACTATTTACAATAATATTGTAACCTTTATAGTTGATGAAAAATTATAATTGTAATAAATGAAGAATGATCTAGAAATAATTTTACTATATGTGTAAGAAATATATTTTTTTTCTTAACAAATATTATTCAACAATTTTTTTGTTTAGTTTAGATTGTCTTCAACTTCATTAATCTCCCTCCAAATGGATAATAGTCTACTAATTTGCCTGAATTTTTTATGTAATGTAATATAAATCCAATAATCTAACCATAAGTTTACATTTTTTTCCATGTCACATTATCATTCATAAGTGATAAATAATTATACAATAGGAATTCATACTCTAATCATTTGTAAGGACTTGGTGGACCACAACATTAACCACACAGCATATCATGTGTTGTCATTGTAGGGATATATTGACACATTAATATTTTCTCAATCATGGTATCTGTACAATGTTCATGGGTGTATAAATGATGAACTCTGATGTGAGGTAGTATTGTGTACCACTAATAGCATTGTTAAAATCATTGGCTTAATTGGGTGAAATATATGGTATGGCCTTAAATTATAACACTGTTTAAAGGAGTGGATTATTATGGTCATTAGATTTTCCCATTGTCCTAGTATTGATTCATATACCCATACTCTGTTGAATGATTTCTATATTTTAGAATTAATGTTAAAAAATATGTTAGGCTTATATCTATGGAAATGATTTATGTCTTTTGATAATATAGATAAATTAAAAAACTAATAAATTATTCATTAAAAACTAATAGAAAAGTGTGATCAACTAATTTTATAGATTTTTAGAATATAAATATAAATATATTATGATTATATTGTTTCATGGTAATAAATTATAAAATTATTGGTAAATTTTAGTTTATATACTATGATTTGAGGTGGTAAAATTGTTGTATAATCACTCATTATAGGATAAAAATTTAGATTCTAAAACATATAGAGTATAATTTTAAAAACATAGTAACAGGTTTAATAAATGATTTATTGAGGAATCATATGGTTCATGAAGACAAATAGTTGTTTTAAGAATCTATGAATAAAAAATATCTCTTTTTATTTTCTAATCAGTGAAATTACAAGGAAATTATTTTTTGAAATGGAAGAATGAAGTACATTAAAATTATAAATAATATCATGAACATGTATTTAAATATTTTCTTTAATGTTATTGTTATTATATTGTATAATTTCATTTGTTGTATGGATTATCATGAAGATATGAATACATATTTCAACTACATATAATAAATTAATTTATACCAAATATGATAAAATTTTAGGTATTAAAAATATATGAATATAACATATGAATCATATTATAGTACTATAAATAAAATAAGGAATACTGTAAGTTTAAAATTCTAAAAAAATACAAATACGTTCTAGTATAGGATGAATTAAAAATAGTACCATTTTTAGAAAAAATTAAATTGAGGAAGATAATAACAAATATATATTTATTTACTAATGAAAAAATAGTTTAATATATAAAAATAAGAAAGAATAATTTTTGTAACCATAATGGTTGAAATTTATATCTGGAAGTATTGGTAATCATTTTCATGTGATTTTTGGGATAACCATTGTATGAATGTGGTTGGTAATCCTTTTATGGATGTTTTTGATATGATAACCACTATTTAATTGTTCATAAATCAATTCGGTGGTTACTTATATATCCATTAAAATTAGATTTTAAAAATAATTATTTAAATTAATTTATTCTATGTCTTGTTTATGATATAATAGATATTTCAGTTAGACATTATATAAATCATCAAACTATGATTTCAAAATTTTGAGGGATTTAATGAATTTATTTATGTTTTTTAGATTTTTTATATATTCATACTTATTAATAAATTATATTATGAAATGTTTATTAATATCTAATGATTTATAATCATTGAAATACAATATTTTTATCTTGTAAATTTGGATATCATATGATATATACATATATATATTACATTATGTCATACTATATATATAAATGAAAATAATAGTGCATATATGAAATAATTATTTTACATAATGTAAAAATATTGTGTACATTGAATTTTTGTGTGGAAATAATAAACCTAATTAATATTATATTTATGAAAAATAAGAACATTCACTTAAAATATGATCACAATTGGGATATTTTATTATATTCAAGATCACATATTTTTTTTAGGATTATTAACAGATAAATATGTTATATATATATATATTTTATTCAGTAAATATGAATTAATACTATGAGATAATTATTTCCTTGGTGATTATGAAATGTAAACCAATCAATTTGGCAATATAATAAATTCAAGAAATGATTAGTTTTTCATTATTCCATGAGTAGAATATTAAAGATAAGAAAAGACAATGATTTTAATATCTTTATTAAAAAAGGGGGATGACCAAAAAAATATCAAAATGTATGATTTGAATTCCAATAATATCTAAATATTTATTCCCAAGAATTTTATGAATTACAATAAAAAAATAAAATAAATATTTTTTTCTCATTCCCATACTCATCAAATATAAGCGTGGCTCATTATAAAATGATATCACTTACAATTCATAAACCTTCTATCTTTTCATTTATATAGTTCTTTAAAGTTAATTATTACCGTAATGATATTTATAAACAAGGAATATTTGTAGAATATTGATGACACGATCCATCATTCAATTAAAATAATTTTTATAATATGTATCTAAAAATTTAAACAATCCATGGATTCTATATTATGTCTAAATATACAATAAAAAATAATATCATTTATAAATTCAATAAAGATTAATATTTTTATACCATTTTTCTTTTCATTTTTTCCACTATTTTTATTTTTCCTTTATTTTATTCTAATCATTGTGTTTGATACTATCAGGTAGTTTAATGATGTGTTATAAAATGGACTGATAGTATAACACATTATAGAACTCCCACAGATGTCAAAAATACTCACTAGTTCATCTCAAATGAGTGATTGATAATAATCATAGTGGATTCTAATTATTGTATTAATATATTCGATTTAAAATTAAAATAATGGGAAAATATAATGAAGGTGTTTGTTTGGAATGGTGACATGAAATTATGAATGTACTGTGGTTCGTGAAATCCACAACTATATGGGTTAGAAAGAAAAAGAATGATTCTATGAACATCTATATGATGTCATTCAAAAGTTTCATTGATATCTTAAATTTATTTAATAATTATCTGAATGTGCTTCATTAACCTAATCTCTCAACATATGTATGTGAAAATCCCATGAATGTTTTCTATATTATTAAAAAAAAAGGATTAATATACTTAAAATTCATATTTAATAAAATGTTATAATCATTTTTTCCGCCACATCATCACCTGCATCCATCACGTGTCGTTCATCACTCAACTCCACAAACCAAGTGGAATATTAGAGATGTTGAGCTACCAGATGATAAAACGGGTTGATAGTAGAAAATTTTCATTTTACGCGTGTGTATTTCTCTACAAAATACTAGATCAAACTCTTCACAACCAATAATTTCCACAAGATATAAATAAATATATGAAATGAAATCATTATTGAGAACCCCATGATTTTTTCCGGATTTAATTTCTCCACCGTAAGAAATCTATGATATCATGATGAAAACATTTCAAAATAAAAATAAATAAGAAGAATTTATATTGAAAAAATAATGACAATGAACTACAATTACATAAGTATTAAAACTATTTACAATAATATTGTAACCTTTATAGTTGATGAAAAATTATAATTGTAATAAATGAAGAATGATCTAGAAATAATTTTACTATATGTGTAAGAAATATATTTTTCTTTCTTAACAAATATTATTCAACAATTTTTGTGTTTAGTTTAGATTGTCTTCAACTTCATTAATCTCCCTCCAAATGGATAATAGTCTACTAATTTGCCTGAATTTTTTACGTAATGGAATATAAATCCAATAATCTAACCATAAGTTTACATTTTTTTCCATGTCACATTATCATTCATAAGTGATCAATAATTATACAATAGGAATTCATACTCTAATCATTTGTAAGGACTTGGTGGACCACAACATTAACCACACAGCATATCATGTGTTGTCATTGTAGGGATATATTGACACATTAATATTTTCTCAATCATGGTATCTGTACAATGTTCATGGGTGTATAAATGATGAACTCTGATGTGAGGTAGTATTGTGTACCACTAATAGCATTGTTAAAATCATTGGCATAATTGGGTGAAATATATGGTATGGCCTTAAATTATAACACTGTTTAAAGGAGTGGATTATTATGGTCATTAGATTTTCCCATTGTCCTAGTATTGATTCATATACCCATACTCTGTTGAATGATTTCTATATTTTAGAATTAATGTTAAAAAATATGTTAGGCTTATAAAAGCATCTTTAGGCATGAAAAAATGTTGCATATGAATTAATGTAGTGATTGGATGTGCTTAAGAGATTATGTTATGAAACAAAAAAATATAATTAGGGTCTTCTACTGGGCTAAATTCAGTTTTATCATATTTATAAGTGATATTGTGAAGGCCCATTGACATGTTTGATATATTTTTAGGGACCTCCCTATGATTATATTTGTGATAAATCTCCTTTTTTAGATCCATTGTAGGATTCATTATCCTAATATTATATACTATGATTCTTAGCGTTTATTATAGCTTACATATTAATATGTATTGCATCACGACTCATATCAAATCAATCATTTGGAGAATTATAATGGAAAAAATTAAGGTATGGGTATGGGATTAAAATAAATAACCTTATTTAAATCATTAAATTAAAATTTTCAGGCCATTTAAACAATAAAGAAAAATATATTCATATATAATATAAATATTAAAAATTACCATGTGCTTTTATTGTTTTTGGGTTTTTTATAAATGAATTACACAAGAAAAAAATAGAAATCTGTTGGTGATTCATTAATAAATACAAATTTCTTTTGAAGTGATTAGATTTATAAACATATCCATTAACTTTCCCATGATAATGATAATAATATACACATTGAACAAAAATTTATATAAATATATATATGTTTCTATCTAGTAAATACAAACATAATATTTTTTACTTCATTAACTTTTATTCTCATATTAATTAAGGCTATCTAATTTTACAAGGGTTTGATAGCATTTACATGGATTGTTATTATATTAATATCCATTCATTATCGTACAAACAAAAATGTGATCAATATATTTACATTAATATTAAAAGATTAAAATATATAATTTATGAAATAATTAATTGAAGGTTATGTATCACTAATATGTTTTAATGTTATGAATATGAAGAAATAAATTTTATTTGTATTTTGAACTTTAAGAATGTTGTACCTTCAAAAAATATTTATCCTATAACTCTAGAACTAAGATTGAAAAAAATTCCATCATGATGCAGTATTTAACTCTCACGATAATTGATCATAGACATCCTTGAATAATATGAATATGAAACCTCAAAATGAAAATATTTTTTTAATATTTAAAATAACATTATGAGGTATGATATTAATAATAAATAAACATATTTTAAATTTTTTTCATTGAATAACCCATTAGAATATGTTTTTATGCATGAACACTCCCATGAAAGAGTGTTAATAATGAATATTTTTTAAATTTATGAAACATATTTTTCATAATATATTTCATTAAAATATTTAGAAAAAATATAATATTAAAATTTACCATCTCTTTAAATTTATTAAAGAGTAAATTTCTTCATCTTATCATTTGTCTGTGGTAATTATTTTTCTAAATACTAAACTTATAATTTCTATGTAAATCCTTTAATTTATATTAAAAATCCTAAAATCAGAGGCACACACAAGAAAAAAACATTATATGGAACCCAAAAATCCAAGGAGAAATAAAGAATAATATTTCCGTCACTTGAATAATAAAAAATTCTGGGATTCTCAAAATAACATAATGATATCATCAATGCTTCATTGAAGAATAATAACTAGAAATGGGATGTGACCATATCAATCATCAAACCAAAACACATAATCTATTTTTTATGAACCTAGTAAGGAAAAAAGGATTATATCATAATAAAATTGTTTCCAAACCATCCCCACATTATAAAGGAAAAATACCCTATATTTGTTTGAATGAGTGTAAAATTATTCAAATGAGATTAAAATTGTTGAAAATTTAGTCATTACTATATTAGATCCTATTATAGTAGTAATATATCATAAAAATAATCTGTTTGAAGAAACAATACAAAGTCCTAGATTATGGGGAATTTATTATATTATAAAAAGTTAGAGACCTATTCATGAAATTTATTGTGGGGTCAAAAAAACATATTGGTAAATATAACAACAGTGAAACATTACATACAAAAAGGATTATTTTTTTGAAGGTAAAATACTATAGGTATTCAAAATTTTAAAATATTATATATATATATATAAGAGAGATGATTTGAAACATTGTGATGCACTATAAGAGTATTACAATATTGTTTTTCTGATGGAATCTTTTTGAATATGATATATTTGAAACTTCAAGAATATATGTCCACAATTATTTTCACGAGGTGAATTGTTTAATGTAAAGATAGATGTTTAAATATATAAAAATATAGGGAATAAGGATCCATTTAGGGAGAGATGAGGATGTAGCCTCACTGAATCGAAAAATACAACTTTTGGTGGGTGAGTGAAATGAAATTAGATGAAGATAAGAACCCAATGTGTCTAAAGATCATATTTCTTTTCTTCTGGATTAGGAAATGGTTTTCTATTTCATTATATACATATTAATTTTTTTATATTTAGTATTTTATATTTTTCTCAAAATTATGGATTACACTTAAATATTATATGATAGAGTTTTTCAAAAATTTATTAGTTACTGTGTGGGAAAATAATTAAATATTCCCATGCCTTATTTTTTATGAGGTTAATCTCTGAAGTTACAATGGTATATATTTGCCATACCAATTCATAATTACATAAAGGATTTAGATATGTATCTTTTTGTGTATTAATATGTTAACCATGAATTTATTATGATAATTATAATAAATATATTCCAAAATATATATTTACTTATAATCTTTAATTTACATAGACATAATATCTAATTAATGAATTTTTATTAATAATTCATCTCTTATTTATAATATAATGAGATTTAATATTCTAACATAAGTGTTCTATTTATGATAATTTTAGTATCCAGGAAAATATCACAAATATGGTAATATTAATTTCATAATGGATGAAATTAATTTATTTAAAAATTTCAATAATTATTAAATTAAAAATAAAAATATCATTTTATGTCATCATTTATTTGATTTTGTTAATCCTTTATGGTTTAATGTGTCTGTTTTTCTAATTTTATGTGCCTCAAATTCTGGGCATTCTCATTTAAATTCGATATTATTTTGTCCCGTGTAAAGTTGAGATGGTTAACTATAATATGAAAACTTTAATAGGTGGGGGGGGGGTATTTAAAACATTATAGAAAATAACATTAATTATAAAATAATTTGAAAATAATAAATTCAATAAAAATCATACTGTATATGTAATGGTAAAGTGAAAATTAATAAATTAACATTAATTAATAATCATGACAAGAAATTGTACAAAGAGTATCAAGTAAATTGTTTTCTGAAAAAAGAATATATTAAATATTATATATATCAATGTCTGAGGAACCTACCCATTATATAGACAAAAATTGTGTTTATCCAGATATTCATAGATTAATGTATAATAAAATGAATATTCTAGAAGACATAATTTGACAAGATAATTTTACTCTATATATTAAAGGTACAAAAAATCCTATATATATATTCAATGTATTTTAAAGAAAGAAAAAATACATATGCAATAAGTTGTAGTTGGTAATCTTTTACTAGAGTCTAAATATAGTTCTCCCATAAGTGTATCCTTTCTGGATCAATTTATGGGATATCATATGAAATAATAAAAAATATCAGATGAAGACCTCAAAAATGATGATCCATACTCTATTGTATATATGTGAGAGTAGATTCAATTATCAAAATAGTTACCTTTTCTTGTATCATAGATAATATTGTTTTGAGACACCATTATTGAGGCCTATGTAGGATGAGTTTATGGAAACTCAATAGTTTTTTTACACCACACCTCGTACCATCAATCATATGCTAGAGTGTAATAATGAAACAATTCCATGCTAATGGAATTATGAAGAATCATACATAATAGAATTAAAAATAAATAACCCATTCTTATATAAATTATAATTATAATTTCAATAAGGGTTGTATTCATACCAACACACCATCATCTATCCTCTACATGAGAATTCAAAAAGTATGTTGATGTTATCACCAAGGGGAGTTAGTACTCATACATGTAATTAAAACACACACACACATACATAGAAACACACACGCACACACACAGATATATATATATGTAATAATGTCAAGGCTATAATGGTCTACCCCATTTTATTAATGGTAATTTGTTATACCAATTGGTAAAATATTATAGCATGTCCCTTTGGAAATTGGGGTTGGTTATGAAATATATGGGTATTTCCATTTTATCAAATTCCTCCCACTAGTTCAACACAATTTGTACACCCACCCAAGCTCATATACCACAAAAAAATATACTGATAACCCCAACGAAGCAATTAAATATGTGATGAAATTATCAATTCAAGTAAATAATGCATTAAAATATTGATATGAATGCATCGAGTGTTGTATATTTGAAAAATAGGCAAGTATATAACAATATTAGTATTATATAAACATAACCGAGAATTAATCATTCTAATAAATTATTCATCGACAAAGAAAAATTTAATTATTTAATAATGTATATAAAAAACATAATAAAAATAAAGTGTTTCATAGAAAAATCACAACTTCAATAAATGAAAAAGAAAAAACAATAATTTGGACACATGAGATTTTTTTGTTCGCTACACAACAAACATTTATACGGATACAACTCTCTGGGTAAGGGTGGATGTAGGTACACACATTCCATATTATTTTTTGAATATCTATACAAGTAAAAATTGATGTTTTTGCGATGAGTTTCACAGACACACTACATTAACATATGATATTTTTTCATTTAAATGAATTCAAATTTAGAAAAAAAAAATACGCAAATCAAAACCATTATGTTACACTTGATTTGCATTCAATATGTACTTTTTTTAGCTATCTCAGAAAGAATCCGTATAATTTTTAAAATTTAGTCATCTCAGTAGATTGATAAGGACATATTGTTTTATGTACAATCCAATAATTGGAATGCAAATTATGATTATGGGATACTAGGACAAAACATTAATGAAAGACAACGACCATGACCTATCAAATATATTTAAGTCATGCAAGAAGTATAATATTATATGAAATAAATGGAAGAGTATTAGAGCTTGAGAGATATCATAATGATGTGAAATGATGATTTATTCCTGACCGCCTTCATTAGGTATTAAATTTGTTGTTAAAATATAAACTAATATTTTATAAACAAATTGTTCCTAAGAAATTATTGGGTTATGATTCAATGAAACCATATAACTATTGGGTTAAAATAGAATGAACTATAACCCATGGTCACCACATGGTTGTTCAAATTATGTGGTCATGTACTCAGTGAATTCAGAACCTAACCTCCTTTCCTTTTCATACAACCCTAACTAGAATTATTTAAAGTGTATTTTTACTAATTATATACATATAAATAACTATAACTGAAATAAATTTGATTACATTTCCATTCCATAATGTTATGAGATGTTAAAATCTCACCATAAACAGGATTATTATATCTCATATAATATAGATAGTTCTAGAGGGTAATAAGTTTCTCTATTTCATTTTTATTCAGGTTACCACTCTAATGTTTTATCATGAATCTTATCATTTTTTCACTTTACTCAGAACATAGGAAATACATGTACTCAAAAAAATATTTATTCAGTCTATGATACTTATAGGATATTTAGTGTTGGACATATCAACTAAAAGTTCAATGTCAAAAAACCAAATCACATTTGAAAGGTTAAAAACATACTAACATGTCCATGATATGTGAAATGTTATATTATTAAATATTGATTTTCTAGGTAAATATAATGTATATTCCACGTCTTAATAAAATTACAATATTTTGAGTGGGGTGTAATACCTAGCTACTATATTTCTTATCTTTACCCATCATCGATGGATCAACCTTGGAGAAATGTGACAAGAAACAAGATAAAAATACATTTAATTCCAAAAGATTCATTCATCAATCAAGGAATGATATATAAAAATATTAACAGGTTATGAGATATTTTACAATAATAATCAGTTTTTAGTTTTTCTCTGGGATGTTTCTTTGTTACATCACTAAGGAATCGCCTACCATTATTATGAACAAGGAAGAACAATATGTTATTTTATGTAACGATTCAAATGAATACATTTATATAGATATATGATAGATAATTTTTTTAGGAAAATTCCCTAATATATAGAATATTGTCTGATGATCCATCAAAATCAATTATTCATTATAAAATCATATCTTATAAAATGAAAATTATAAAAATAATAAAAAGCATTACACAATGAAAGAAAATATGTAATAAAATCAACCATTAAACAAAATTTATGTTATTGTCATTTATAGAACAGAGATGTATTTCATGGATCCCTATTAAAGAATATTCTTGCTTGTACACATTGAGTTTACATGACATCACTAATATAAATATTAATGTAGTCATTGTTCCAAGGAATTATTTTTATACGAAAAATGTTACCAATTTTTTCATGTGATCCAAAGCCACTCATATTGTGTCATGATAGTTAGTTTTTTTGTGGTGTTTTCCTAAAATTCATAATTAATTCAACCCATTTTTAAACTATCAATGGGATGGGGAAAATATTTCCATTATGTATTTACATTTCTATTTAGTCAAAATAATAGGTTAGATATCTAGAAGAAAACAATCACACCTTTTTCATAACGAGATACTTCAACAAGATATTTATATAAGGATAAATTTGTATGATTCAATGATTCATGTCCCATTATGAATCATGATAATAATTTATTAAACATTTAATATTACTAGTTGGGTCAAAAACACTTTCATGAATATAAATATATAATTTAAAATCATAGAACCACATATCGGGGATCACCCCACTATACAGATTATATCCAATAATGGCACAATAAGGATTAGGGATCTAGGATTGTCTACTCCAATAGAGAAATTCTAAGGATTATATATTTAATTCCTCAACCATGGGATAATCAACAACTCCTAGAAATTTGACATTGTAGGACCTGAAGAACACATCCTTAAATTCTAAATGATGTTGATTGGCATTTTGGTTATAATATATATATTGAGAAGACTATACTCATGAGTCAATGTTTACCCAAATCTGTAAAACCCCATTTATAAACTACTGAAATTGGACTATTCGTAGAAAAAAATACATTATGATATAATAAAATGATTTTTGGAAGTCATACATGAATATATGAAATAACCACCCAATAGGTTATGTACATAATACTAATAGAAAAAAACATATACTAGATCTACTACTATTTTCTAGCCTCACACACCTTAACATTTATTCCCATCGAGTTGCACCATCCAAATCCACTAAAAACTAATGATGTAATTAGATGAATAGATAGTGTTTGTACATGAATTGGGGTTCCCAATAATAAATTGAGAAATATATCTCATTAGTGTCTCACCATATTCCCACGATATATTCCATCATCTACATATATAGACGTGGGAAAACATAACATGTCATAAAATAACCTTGTGCATTATTTTACTACTAGAAAACCAGGACTCCATATTCCTTGGGTCACTCTATGAAAACCAAGAAACCCAAAAACTCAATAATACCTTCTTCTATTCCATTATTTAATTCATAATGTTTCATTATCCTATTTTATAAGGCATATTCCAAGCCAATACATGTAGACATTAGGTAGAGAGTAATCAGAACCTTGAACTATTTTATGAAGGAATAATGTATAATAATATGTCAACATCATGAAACACTAAATTATCACTATATTAAGGATCCACTGATCTATTATCACATACTACAATGACCCATATCTTTCATGCATGTTCCTCAACCCAAGACTTATCATGGGAAGATACAATTCATGAATACAAAAAAGACCATAATGATATCCCCAACACATGAGTATCATATAAAGGTTCATTCTCAATAGTGAACAATCCTCATATAGTAAATGGATATAACAAGAATAATGATTCATCCCTAAAAATAATGGGGATCTTATAACACACTGAACAATCCTCAGAAATTATAGGTAGTTCAAGTTCAGAATCTATAACTATTCCCCATCGATGAACTATCCAATAAATCACCAAGAATAAAACACTTGAGTGTAGACCCTAAACATATCAAACATTTACACATCCATTAGGGTTCCATCTCAGTCCTTTCAATTTATCATGGTCCCAGAATTCCGATACCATATAATTTCAGTCACATATTGGTGAGAACACTGCCCAAAATATCTTATTGGCCATATATTTTTACAAGATTCACATTTCCATCAAGATCCATTTTCAATTCTATAAATAATACATAGAAAACATGTTAAATCAAGGATTTTTTCACAGTATGGAATATTTTAATTATAGTATAATTTTATATGTTTATCCTAATGGAACGGAGTAATGATATCCTAATATTTTTAGTGGTGTAAGTTGTAAGGCTCCGCATTCAGTGCAACATACCGATATACTGAGATAGTAACTTACATGAACTCAGGAATGCCTCCTTGTATTCTAAATAATTCCAACAAGATGCTAGTTTCAAATAGATATATCATGGAGAGAATATATCCTCTTATCAATTAAGAGGAACCCCTGAAATCAATAAACGAAATAAAATATATAAACTATAACTACTGTGATACCATAAAAAAATACCAACATCACATTATAATCCCAAAATAGAAAATAATATCCCATCAAAAGTGGAATACCTGAAATTCCATAAATATTTCAAATCCCTATATGCAAAAACAAAATAAATGAAATGAAAACTCACATGCGTGTCTTAAAATATAGTCTATTTACCTCATCTATTCTCTATCAAAACTTAACCATATAACATAAGGCATTTTCCCTTGTCATATCATGCAATCATAGTGTCTATTTAGTTAATGATCATGCATCACATGTGCGCTGTGAGTTGAATTCTATAGTCTAGCACAAAATAATTATTAAATAATAAGTAATCATTGAATGTGTACTATTTTTACAAGGATTAAATTATAGATGATAAAATGAATATTTCATTTATTAAATTATCATGTAAATAAAAACATTAAACATTGGGTTCATGATGACACATGAACTAAAAATATCTGTTTTGGCCAAAGTCAACATCTAATCCATCCATTATGTTATATCACATTTCATCCCATCACGTTTTTCAATTATTCATTTAATTCCAATTTCACATTCAAACAATGGGGCCCTAGAGTAATATTTTGGTACCCTGTGTGTATTGGGAGTAGTATTACCTATCCCAAAAATCCATGATTACATGACATATATAATATATATATATTCCATAGTGCCTCATTATGACATCCTATGTCTATTTTGAGTAGTACTCACTATCCCAAAACTCATTCAAAAATATCACCTCCAATTATTGCACATTCTCATTCATTTAGTAACGATTTCTATAAATCATTATTCAAACAAATTTTGTAAATTCATTAATAAACATGCATTATTTATATATTATTATTTAAATAATATAGGAACACCCCATGTGTTGCTATAAATTTTATAATCCAATTATTCAATCATTTTCATAATCTTATTATTCACTAATTTCATTATCATATTCAACAATTTTCATTGTCGCATGAGAAAAAATCTATTAATTAACTCAATAGTTAATATAATTTATTAACATGGAAATGTAAATTTCATAATTAAATACATGTATTCATAATAAATACTGCAAGAATTTAAAATTAGACAACCTACCTCATGGTCAATGATAGACATTCTCTAAATGAAAATAAGAAAATTTATGGAGAATGATCGAAGTTACAATGGGGTGTATGATATAGGACCAATATTTTTAATTAAGAAAAAATGTATTAAAATCGATTAAAACATAGATATAAACCATTTCAAATTGAGAAAAAAATTACTCTTAATCACGAATGATATAAGGGAGAGAGTGAAGATAAAGCTTGGTAGAAATAAATTACCTGCATGGTGGTGATACTTTAACCAAATCATAGATTCACAATGAAAGGGGTTTGAGATCCAATGATTTTACATGAGTGCCTCTAAAAATAATAGAAATAGTTTTAGTTTATCTTGGGGAAATGGGGGTAGAAACTGGTGGGTTCATTAATTTAATTATTTTTGGCAGAATTAAATCCCACATGCAGGGTTTTCTTGGAACAGTACCATAATTTGAAAACTCATGCACCACAACCAAGAACCAATTATAAAAGTATTATGATTTATCTTATGTGGTCCATGGTTTAAAAACCCATGTTTATACTCTGCACATCCCATATTCAAGAGGATGCATTTTATGGGTTGGAGGCCACATGGTTTGTTGAAACTATGATCCAATCATGTGCTAGCTATTTTCTCACAAATATACAGTGATGGGTTTCCTGAGGCTTTCCAGATGAATTTCTCTATCTCTACACCAACCATGAACAACACCAAGGGATTTCGAATGACTCTAATTTCTCCCAATATAACCCAAAAAAATATCCCACCCCAGGTATAACCAACGCACTGATAAAAGGGTATATGAAAATAATAATGATAGATCTATAGAAAGGATAGGATATTAAAATCTCCCAACCATATAACAGCTCATACTAGAGCTACACTCTTAAGAATATCTAATATTAATAGATAAATAGATCGGGAAACTTATCCCACTTATATACACCCATATCCCATGATTTCTCATGTACAAAACCATGTTTCCAAAAATAATTGAACTATAGAAATTGATTTCCACATTATAATTTCATTATACAATACATAAGAGAAATTAGATATGATTCCAAGGATGCTGAAATGTCAAGACCGACACCATTAACATTGATCACATGACAATGTTCGGGGTGATACTTTTCAGGATGTTACACATGAAAAACATAATTCATATCACTATACCACTATGGAATATACAATCCATATTCCACAATCATAATTAACTCCAAAAAAAGAAAATTTACTAAAACCCTAGCCTCTAACAGTCTTTTTCCCTAAATCCTATAGTGGCCCAATCATGGTGATAGCCAAAATATCTCACAATGGCTCACTATAATCACAAGTGGTTGTTTATGTTGATTATTATATGAATTTAATCTTCTATGAGACATAGCCATATATTTCTGAATCATATTTATCTGATCTGATTTCTCATTTATGAGACGTATTTGTAATAAATCTTAATCACCTACATCAGTCTAGTACAGAGGTGTTCTTCATGGCCCACTATAAAGAACATCATATGGTTTGGTATAAATATTATCCAGATACCTATTAATATAATAGAAATAAACTTTTGTTATGTGCTTCTCATAAGACCCACCAAATCCTAGGATGAAATAATGTAACATATCCCTTACTACAATAATTTTACTTTCTGACTGTTCATAATTTTGTTACGGGAAAACCCAAGTAAGAACTACCTGGTTATACAACCCCTTTTGTTAGACATTCTAGAAGTATGGAGTAGATGATGGATGATGATCTGAAACAATACTCCATGTCAACCCATGTAAATAAAGTATCTATAGAACTTATATATCCACATAATTATCCCATGTGTAAGTATCCCAAAATGAAAACCAATGGGATACTTTTTTCAGTTTTTCCTTAATCACCCATATAGTATTATTATTTTACAATGTCATTGGAAGACCCAACACAAAGTCTATGGTATCTTAAACCCACATCCATCAAGTAATGGAAAATAGATGTTTGAAACCACCATGTCATTGATTCCCATCCTTTATTTGCTATCATATTTAGCATCATGTTCCAAACCTTGAAATCTACATTTTCATGTCTGATCACCAATACATTCTTCATAGGTCACGTAAAATATCAAAAAATAATAATGATTCACTACCCATTTTGTGGCATGAAACCTTTACATCATCTCATCTAGAATATTTTTAGACATAATAACATGGTTCCAGATATAGATGGTCTCATCCTCATATATATTCTAATTGGAAGGTGACTCCCTACCATAAAATATTTCTTTTATGTCTAAAAATGTCAGATCCTCATACTACCACTCCCTTATCTAGTTAAAATGTGCGTAATCGACTCATATTTGAAATGAGGCACATCTTCTCAAGGCCCTCTCACACCAAAATTTGAATACTATCTAGAAGATTCATCAGCTTCCTATCCGAACTAGACTCTTGTACTATTTGATTTATTGTATTCATACTCAATGAGTTAACAACACTATTTCCCTTTCATAGTGTATATGCAATCAAAAAATCAAACGACTACAAATTCTCAACCCATCTGCGCTTCAATATATTCATTCCAATTTAAAACGGATATAAAGTAATCATTTTTTGTCTTTATATAAATTAATATTTTCACTGAATAGATGACTCCACCATCAAATGAAGGAGTAATCCTATGTATTTTATTCAAGATCATGTGTACGGTAATTACATTCACGTTGTCTTAGTTATTGTGGCCCATATTCCAGAAATAAATATCTTATCATCAACAATGTGTCATTTCCTACCCCACACATGTCAAATAAAATGAATACATAACGAAATGATTTTAAAAACAAAAAATATATTATATGTTTCAGTGGATTCGTAAAGACTTTATAAAAGTAATAAAATAAACATAAAATAAAATATTTTCAAGGGAACACATAAATTTGGCCTTTTATAACCTTTATTGTATTAATTAAATAATTTTTTGGGTCATTATGATGTCATAATACACACATTATTTTTGTACCATATTTAAATTTTACCCAATAATTTGACTGCTATAGAAAATTATGAAAAAATCAGTACTGGGTATTTTTGATGTTTTGATTTAAAAAATGATATTTATTTCATCCAAATAATTTTCTATTTATGTGAAATTTTCCTTTTAATATAAGAATATTCATTTATTAAGAAATGATTTTTTTTACAATAATTGATTTTTGAACCCAAAAACATTACATTTGGCTTCTTAAAAATTATAAAATAGAGTAAATTAAATAAATAATATTTAAAAAAATTATTTTATTAAAAAATAATTAATTCATCAAATGAAATTACCATAAATAATTTGATTATTAATGAAAAATATAATATCTAATTTATCAAATCAAAATAAAAAAAATACCAAGTAACTATAATTAAGAAATTATATATTCATTATCATATTCAATATAAATATTTATATCATTAGGGTCCTGATAAATATTCATTAATTACTTTAGAAAACACCATAAGGGTATGTTTTATGACACTATGACTTTCACAGGGTGGTTCAACGTACATGGTTTTGGCCATGATCTCAATAAGCTCAATCTTATCCCGTAAATAGTTTCAATCATGAATAAGTTATTGGATTTCATTTTGGAATTTTAAAAGGAAATATTATAGTTATTATATCTACCGCTAAAGTAATGATAATTTGGATTCATAGGGTTTGATCCTACATGTTTAGGCCATCACTTTCTTTTGCTGTGTTAATTGGATGTTTCTTGAACATATATTAATGGTAATCATATGATCATTGATCACTGACTATATGATCAGCATTTAAGATGCATAACATATTTTTAAATATATTTAAATATAATAGAACTAAATGATTTTATGTGATTTCTATAACGATAATATATAATAAGATGGTAAATTCATCCACAAAGGAAATATTATTTATAAAAGATATTGTCCTTACATGATTTCCAATGATATAATAACAATGATAAAGATATTATATTCAAAAAGTGTTACATGGACATCCTTTTTAGACTAAAATGATGAAATTAGAGGAAAAATCATTATATAATTCATAAGTGAAACTTGGACTACCTTTGGAGACTACCAAGAATGGGTTGGGAGGGTGCAATCATTATACCATGCCTAGAGAAATACTGGGGATCCCATGAAGAATTCCAAGGACATGATTGTAATGTAATTTGTTCATATTATTCCTAGTGTGATAAAATGATTCCAAAACTACTCTAGGATTGGGTTTTATTGAATGAAGTGATATATTAATTACACACTCTGACATGTAATCCAAAAAAATCTTCAATTTGTTAAATTCATTACTTTCTCCGATGGTCTTATTTTACATTTTTTCTCAAATATGATTAATGGGGGAATATTTGGCAAGGAACATATCCCTAAGACCGTTTTATAAATTAAAATATTAATCACAAATTAAAATGATTTATTCTAGATTAGTTTGATGTATGTGGTAGAGCACATGATTTCTAGGGGAACCTAGACCTGTGTGGGTTATTTATTTACCACATTTCATTTACATAGTTTATATTTACCCAAACATTACATGATATATATATTGAAAGAGTTGATTTTATTAGACACCATTGGTAGAGGAATACTAATTATATATCACACCATATTTGGGATACCATTTGGAAAATAGATAGAATTCATATATTCATATATTAAAAAAGTGTAGTGACCTTCCATGGGGGCTAGACTATTATTATATGATAGAGCATGGGGAGAAGAGAACTGATCCTATGATTGAATTGCTTCTAGAAATATTCTTGTCTCTTTTGATAAATTTTATATATCGTTTATATATGAATTTCCCCCAATTAATTGTATTTACTTTTTTATATCATTTCACTATCTTCAATTTTTGTATATGACATTTATGGGTGTGATTACATGATTATTAATATGATATTTGATTACTCTTTCACTATTTATAAATATTTTATGCATGTTTTTTTGCTATGATTATACATCATTTTGACACTCTAATCATGAGGTTATAGACTCCCCACATATCCATAGTGTACCCTATCTACTATTCGACTGCATCTAGTTTAATGTATTGAATTCCTAAGAATATATGGTCAATCAATTTCATATAATTTTTGGTGAACATGGTATGGGGTTTCAAAAAACTGTATAATTAATTTTTCTTTTCTCTTCTTATTTTTGAATTAGAAATTTGGTTTGAATAAAATAGATATAAGATATATTGGGTATTGGTCATGATCCTAAGCCTTAGATTAGCATACCCATGTATAGTGAAATTCCAAATTACCTAAAATGGGATATCATTTTCATGATTTTTCTTATTTTATTTTCAAGGATTTCTGTATTGGGTGATGAACCTGATGTATATGGTTTGTTATGACTATGAATTTTTTCCTTGGCATGATGAGGTATGGATTTATGTTTTTCATGAATTATTATATGTACTTGAGGATTCATGTGTTAGGCATATTCTATTCCATAAATATATTACAACATTAATCTTGTGGAGTATGCTTTTGTGCCATTATTTATATGACTATGAAATTATTTTGACAATTTATGAAATGATGCAATAAATATCTAGATGTGCTTAAGTAGATTCGAAATTTCAATTTATAATGGGTATGGACCTTTATGAATATTTAATGGTTATCTATATAACTCAAACATTTTAAATTACTTTATTTGTAAGGAATATGAACACAAAAGAAATTTAATTATGAAAATAAAAAGGTAGCATTAAATTCATATTCTGATTGAATCATTATTTTTTTAATCCATAACATTAAAATGATACTATATATATCTAGAACATTTAATTATAGAAGATAATATAACCCAAACCTAATAAAAGTAGTGGTGAATATGTTGCGATGATTTTAATTCTAATGATTTCCATGTCGCATAGGATTTTCTGCAAGAGTAAGAAGATCGAAGTGACTCTTATATAGGGAGGTTGGTGCCTATCAAATTCGTATATATGTGAAATTTTAGAAATTAATAAAACATATATTTAAGAGTTTTTTTTGAATATTTTGTGGCATTCCACTACTATATCATTGAGTTATGAACTAGTATGGTGGTGATAATCATACTCTAGATTTGGAGGGCTATAGGCCACCAATATAACCTCTAGTAGTTCATCTCGAGGACCAGTATTTTATACCTGATATGTGTTTTGATTCCTTGTTTTGAGAGGGTTTCATTTTCCTTATCCAAATTATTCAAAGAACCCAAAAAACGTACCTCAACTATGGAAAATTTAACACATGAGTTTTAGTATCCTAATTTCCCAATGATTAGTTGGGGGGATGGTAGTTTTATATAATTTAATTTCATGTAAGTAGGCCATGTTATCGTCATTCAATCATATTGAAACACATTTTCATAGGTGAGAGATGATTTCAACATATATGATTTTGTTTTAAATGAAGAGATAGTGGGAAATTATTACCCAGATTTACCATCATTGGGATATGACATAGAGGGATATTTATCTACCCATCATTGATTATTTCTATCCTGGGTTGTTGAGGGATAATAGTGCTGATGATTTAGTTCCCTTGGAACATGTTTCTTTATCTGTTTTGGACTATTCTCATCTATTCAAGGATATGAATTATTTCACACATATTTCATTAAGTGATTTGTAATTCATTGATTGGATTTTTATGGATAGTCTCCTCTATGAAATTATATCATATGATAACTTAATTTTCCTTAATACCATATTGTGGATAGTAAAATATGATATTATCCTAGAGTGTAACCTCAAATAGGCTTGGGGTGGGGACTTGGGTGGTTCGATATGATGATGTGGAACCACATCAACCAACAATATGAAGAATTTTTTGGAGCTTATATGAGGTGATATAACTTTCTTGGGTGCAAACTCAGGTATATAGGTGAGGGGTTATGTGTGAAGGATGTGATATATGAAACCCTAGTGTACCAAGGAACTAGTAGAATGAAAATATTGTATAAAGATACATCACCTTCACCGCATTTTCATAGATTTTCCTCTAGTAGCTAGTGAGATAGGGACTTCACCGACTCCACATATAGGAGTTACATTAACCAATTCTTATCAGAATAGGATATGGAGTGTGACTAGAAATAATTAATGATGTATTTTTTATGGATGGGGTATCCAAACACATGACAAAAAATTCTAGAAGATAATCTTTTCATTCGGTAGACATGAAGTATCTTAGTGCCCCATACTATGATATATGTATAGAGTGAAATTGGTAAAGGGGACAAGATTGAAAGTGCAAATATGATATATGGTACTTATATAGTATTATATACTTTATTATCTTCTATTTTATGTATATATGCTTACCATTTATTCATACATGTTTCTATTGTGGAGAGAAATGGGATCAGTAATCAGATTTTCATGTGGTTTATGTAACATGATACTATGTTGTGAATTTAATTGGAGAGTGTGTGATACTGCAAGGATATCCTTTTCGATATAGGTGGTTGTCTATATGAATGATACCTATTTTTCATTTAGATTTTAGGTTTTGATATCATTATTTGGATGTATTTGTTTGTTCCCTATCATGATAACATGAATTATTATCACTAATGGTTAACTTATACATCACAAGAGAGCATGTATTTTATTCTTGAGGTTGAATGGGATGTAAAGGAAACCAATGATGGACTTTAGAATAATGTGATAAGATGGATAACATTTTAGATTCCAGGATTATATTCTGATGATTAGGGAATGCTGAAGACTGACTTTCTTCAAGTGGTATATCTTTTTACGGATGTTTTCCCTGAAAACGAATGAGTAATACCTCACCATATAAAGGTATAATTTTTTATCAATATAGTACTAGGAGATAAAATGGAATAAATTCCTCCATACAATATAACTATTATTGATATGCAAAAGCTCAAGAGGTATCGTTAGGATATCTATGTTATGGGTTTTATACATCTATTTCACTAGTTTGGTGTTCAAAAGTCCATTTCACCAAGAATGAAGATGGTACCCACAAGATTTTCATCTAGTACTATTAGTTAAAATTTATTTTTCTCAATAAATCGTATTTTTTACCTCATATGTTTGACCTATTTTACTAACTATAGTGAGAATGGGTTTTCTCAACTATTGGTCCAACGCTGAGATATCATCATGTGTTAATTATATAATCAGATATACTGCTGGTTTTTGTAAATTTTTGTGGTGATTCTCATAGATGATAACTTGGTGTATTCTAAAACACAACATGATCATTACATACATAATGAGACAATATTGAATACATTAAAATATCTTTATATATTTTATAAGTTTATAATTTGACCCTTTTGGATGGATAAGATTCACATCCTATGTCACATTATCTCAGTGACATGTTTATCACATAACCTAGAAAAAATGATACATACAAAATTCTAGGATAATCCTAACAATTACATTGATATATAGAGTTTATAGGGGTTATATGGTTATTATTGGCACATCATTCAAGATGATTCATGAATATAGGAACCTGTTATAGGATTGACAATGAAGGGTGTGATGTTTATATAGATAGAAACCTACAAGAAATACATTTAGGATCTGAATGACATAATTATTTCTATGTCTATCCAAATTCTTATAGAGTAGGGATGTTGATTTTTAGTTTATTTTGGTGCATTATGATGTAGTATGTGATATTTTATGATTTAGGAGGAGAAAGTCATGGACTAAGCATATTGTTAGTTGATGAAAAATATGGGTGGGGGGGAACTACCTAACAAAAGATCATTTTATAGCCACTGTTATTTACACAATGCACTGTTGGAGGAATTACATATTGTGAGAGAATTTTTTTGGGTTAAGTAGACCCTAAAATTCCAAGTAAATATTTAAACCGATTCAATCTGACCTCATTAAAAATATATTGGTTTGAATAAATAATATATTTTGACATTGAGCATTCTTATATGCCTAAAAATAGGAAATATATTTTTTTGATGCTCTAAGAAGGAAGTCCATACATAACCAGATCAAAATTCTAGTAGCGAGTGGTAGATTATGGATTTATTTTCAGAGACTCATTTGGAATTATCAGAACATTAGGGATATTTAATAAATTAATCATTATAAACAACATCTTCACCCATGAAGAGATTGAATATGAGAAATCTATTAGATTTCAAGTGCTGAGTCCTATGAGAATGAATTATTGCTGATGACCCACATCATCTTTTGGTTTTTAATGGGACATAGATTTTTCTTACTAAAAAACTAATATGTTTTCCAATATTTATCTGATAAGAGAAAGTTTGAGAGTGTCATGCATATTTATAGTACGTACAACCCAATCTTACCCAGATGTATCGTGACGTACACCAAAAATAATAGTGGTCAGTGATGAAAGTAGACATATTTAAGTTTTTTTAAGTTTTCGTCCTCCTACCTGACTGTGAAGTATGAAGACCAATGTATATAAGATATTTTTCATTCATTACCTATTCTGGAGCTGAATTGATTTGATGTAACTATGGATATTGTGATAGAATTTTATATACCAGCTCATCGTAGTGACACCTTGTGCGTGATCATATACTTATGGAAAAAGGTATCCCATTTTATTGTAGTATCAGATGACTTTTTAGTTGATGGTCTAAAGGTGATTTAAATTTGGTAGAAAATTATCTTCCTATAAAATCCATGATTTATCATATCAGGCAGAGACATTTGATTCATGTGATGGTCTAAGAAGTGGTTACAAAAGGAACTAGGTACATATGTACTACTATGTACATCATATCACCAATAGAATGATGGTCAGTTCTATAAAATCATACTAGTTTTGGAGAACATTCTCTAAGAATATTTCTAGGATATTGGTTGTTATTTAGAGAAACATCAACCTATTACTATTTTCACTTACATTACCATCTTCTAGGTGACCATACATATGACTCTATTTTTGGTCTAAATATGGTATATCATAAAATTCACCCTTGAATTAGTTAGAAATGAGAGACAGTTCTATTGGGTCCTCATACCATTTATTAAAATTTATATTAGGTTCATCTTATTAGGAATTTGATGTCAATCGATCAGTCTAGGAAGAATTCATATGGTGATTGTTTCCATCAACAACTAGACTTTGAGGTGGCGAATCTAGTTTTCATACATGTATCACCTAAAATGTGGAATATATAAAATCACAAAATTGATGTTATTACTTCATTACATCATGAAAGTCATGATTTTGAAGAGAGTGGGGTTGGTAGCCTATCAGTTGTAGTAACATCACAGGTACTAGGCCATGCTCAATATCTACCATGTACCTCATCATTAATGTTATCATTCATCTCAATATCCTATTCGTCATCTGAAGGAGGATTAATTAAAGGTTGATTCATTCACTAAGGAAAATTCTATCTATGTTTTTGATCAGTTCATAATGGTGTGTACTGTCTGGTCAATTCCTTTAGTAGGGGTGTTATTGTTTCATAGTTATGTATATAATGAAACATAGGAGTGGGAGGATGATTCACATGCTTCATGGATGGAGTTATTCATAGATGATACTTTACCATTTTGAAGAGAAACATGGGGATGAGTATCATTAAGGGGGATGGTTTTACAAACTATATGTTTCAACATTTTTTCCATTTAATTTCATAAAATAATCCTAATAAAATATCATAAGGTGGTCATGAGAGTTGCATGGAGAGTTCAAGGATTTTTTTGATTCATAGAGGTCTGTATTGTGGAAGAAATGTGTGGGCCACATCATTTGTAAAAACCATGGGGCCTAGTCCACATGGTTGGGTTAAACCATACATGGTGGTATTGTACTTTTCCTAGGGCCTAATTTATTTTCCAAACTATATAGCCTAAGATGCATACACATTCAAGTGAAACATGCATCTCTAAAGAGTGGGTTTATGGGATTTCCATGTTTAGTCAATCAATGTTCTTAGATTTTGTGTGTGGTTTCATGCGGTATTTCATGGTGCACCATTAGGACATAGTTTGTAAATTAATGATTAGAAAACATTAATCCCTTTAAAAATGGGTGAAACGATTATATCATCCTTATTTCAATTTTATCATACCCCTCAATTTAATTCATCCTCCAGGAAGAAAATCCCTTTCCCATTAAAGAATCCTCTTATATTCTCAATTTTATGAATTGTGATATATCCTCCATCCAAATAGAGAATCAGTTACTTTAAATCACGTTGGATGAGTACTAGAAATATATTCCTTCCAAATTCTTCTTTTTAATTTATCTCACTGTATAAATTTTTGTTTTTCAATGATCTAATATGCTCCAGTTTCAATGTGTTTTCCATATTACTGTTTTTCTTCTACAATATCCCACATTAGAGTCCAACAATGGATATGGATTTGACTATCAAGATACGGTAGGTGGTCTCATATAGTTCTTGTAATGTATTGGTCATCACATATTACATTGTTTGGTCACCTACAAGATTTTCTAGGAGACACTTGTTAAATGATATTTTACATAAATTAAATGAATGGCCATGACCCATATAATTAATAGAACCATATTTGTATCAATGAAAGTTAAGGAAAATGGACTAAACTACTCATCGGGTCTGTTATTATATTGGATGAAACCACCATGTGTGGCCAATAATATCGATTCACTATTTAAACTTGTTGTATTACCCATTTCTTTTGGGGTTTTAAATGAAATTATGAAGTGTAAATTGATTAAATGAATGTTGTAATGGATGAACATATCCCCACACCCTAGGACATTTTTCCTTCTCAATTTTGACTCATATGTTCTTAAAATAAAAATACCATTTAAAATTAATTGGGTGGATTCATTTGATGCTAGCCCTTATATACAAAGGATATAAGCTTATTTACCATCTAAGGTGAGTATAATTATTAAGTAAATGTTATGGAAATTTCAATTAAATGTGAACAAAAAAAATTTGGTTGGAATTTTGGCCCATGAATATAAATATTGCTAGGCCAAGAGTTAAACATCAGTTCCAACTCAGAGGGCCATAAATATACTCATCAGTATTATTTAATTAAAAAAATCAATAAAATTATTGTCTTCCAATGGTTCCAAATTTTTTATCATAAAATCACAGTGTATGGAATCACTAGGAAATGAATTATATTTTCCATTATTGATTCATGGAATCCATTTATGGAATTTCAATTATGAACTCAGTGGGAAGATTAGTATATATGACAGGAGTGAAACATGGTATCCATTTGTGGAACTCCATGGACTAAATTAGAAGGTGGTCACTTTAAACCACACATAAAAAATATTAAGATTCCCATGATGAATTCCAAGGATGGTAATTAAAGGTTAGGGGTAGTTGTTTTTCTGAACTAATATCTAGAATAATAATTAATAATTCCATGGATGAGATATATTTGTTTTCTAATTGGGTAATAAATTAATTACACAGTGCAACTACCGAGGAGAAAATTAAATATTAGATTATCTTAACACATTAAATTTTATGATGGTTTAATTATACAAATCCTACACAGATATTATTCATGGGGTATGATTTGGAAATGAGATGATTCTGAAGAAATTTTTTATAATTAAATCCTAAATGACTGTTTACTAAAAGATATTCTTGCGTAGGAAGATGCATGTAGTGGAGGATGGTCATTCCATGAGAACAAAACCCAATGTGGGTTATTTGTTTACCATATTTAATTTTTCAATTATAAGGTTTCCAAAATGATTATTATTTATATAAACACAGTCTGGATGTCATTAGACACTATCATAAGTGTCCAACTCAGTATATCTAATGCCATGTATGGGCTTCCATTGGGAACTCAAAAAGAATTCTTGGATGACGGTAGGGACAAGGGGATGTGACCTACCAGGGTCACCTAATTACTATGATTGAATAGTGTAAGGGAAACAGAAGATAAATTTAATTCTCAAGAGGCTACCAGAGATAGCCTTGGGTCTTTTTTTCTATTCTATTTCCTGTTTTATATGCACGTCCGCAAAATTCATGTGTAATTTTTTTTATAAAAATCCATGGTCATAAATATTTTATATTACAATGATGGATTTTAATAATTTATTTTTATATGATTTATGATTAATATTAAAATATTCATTTAAATTATATGCACTTATATTGATTGATATAATTATACTAATGTTTCACCCTTAAGTAATTATGGAATAGTTTCCCCATTGTTCTATAGTGGACCATTGCTATTAGTCAACAATCTTTTGGGATATGGGGAGGTGCTCATGAGGTCATGTGTCTAAGAGGGATAAGTAAATTTTCAGTTTATATGGTTTGGTACATCACAGACCATTCAAGGATATCATGCACCAAGCCCCATATAAACCTATTGATCAGTCCAAAAATTCATTTACCCATAATTGGGTCCTTTTTGTGCCTTTCATAGGTGATGTCTGAGCCTATTACATGGGGGTATCCATTCACATCACGTTGAGTCTCATCCCTATGGTCTCACATCTCCCACAGTGCTTGACTAACCACATACCATCCTTAGTAGGGTGTGACCCAATATTCATGTGATAGAAAACTATCATGGCTATTATCCAATGTCTGAAAAATCTTTGGAAACTCCCCAACAATCCCTAGGGAAACTATCATGGCCAACCTATATGACATTTCAAAATCCAATACCTCCTATAATTATTAAATTATCTCAATTAATGACCTCTCACATTACAAAATAAGTTGTAGGGTGGTCCCAATTGATCCATGTTCTGATGTGCGCCTTACTTGAGCACAAAAGAACGAACAGATCTTCTAATCTATTTCTCTCGGTTACCCATGGTCCTAATTTGTTATTCGCAAACCAATAAAATGTTAATCTTCTATATAATAATACATAATTAGGCGTATAATCTTTGTTAAAGGGACCACCTACCTCATTATGGGTTTACCACACAATCTATGCTCTGTATCACTTTGAACAATCCCATATGTGCCTCATCCATGCCCATATCATCCTCAGACCACATTCCTCAGCTAATAAGTCATAAATAAATAATGATAATATTTTATAATTATTAAATTAATGTAAAAATATTTTCATAATATATGTAAAAAATATTAGGCACCATTACTGCATTGATTCATCAACCAACCCCATAATATATGTTCATAGAACAACACTAAGACGGTCATGAGAAATAGTATTATTATATGACACTCAGTCATGAAAATTTTTCACTGTATTTTACCAATAAATTTACTAAATTTAGTTAATTATATTACATCATCAATTCCACTTATTATAGTGTTTTAATATTTTATGGATCTTTCACAAACTATAACAAATAAGATTAACATATATTGGAAACATTTCAACATGATCATGTTGAAATAATCCATAAACCTAACCAAAATCAATGAACAATTAGTAGGGATTGAAGGTAAAGTATAAATTAGGTTGTAATGGATGATCATACAATAAATATCATTGAAATCCCATCCTAAATCTCCCCACATCAAGGGTGTTCAAATGAGTGTGAGGGTAGATAATTCGATCCCTCCCATATACACTTCATTATGAAGAACAAAATGTGTATAAACCCTTTTTAAATAATGGATCACATCAATTTAATGGTGTGAACATATGATAAAATTTTAAAACCCTAAGGAAATTGATATTTCACACATCTATGATCATTATCAATGTGAACACTATGTCTATGATGTTACTGTGTAGATGTTTTCATTTCAAAACTACCTATCTATCAGTCCCTATATATATTTCTTCCTAAGAATATATACATACTACGAGGCCTATGACTAAAAGAAATAAACTATGAATTACAATAAAACTATTAAAATCCCATTTGCATATTTTTTTCTCAATATGAACCACCCACCATAAGAAAACATCAAATTCCATCTGAAAATAATGGATCACAAATATATGGGTCATTTCATACTCCCTAACATATTTATTATATAACTCATTCTAGTCCGTGAAGAAGATATATCAGTATATCAATATCATTAATTCCTTGAGATCTATCCATAATCCATATATGAATTAAAAACATTCGTATATTGTGAATCTCAAATAACCATGCTAGTATCCACTGAGGTTTCCTATAATGGTCTAATCAAGTACCTAGGATGCCTCAACTAAATCACACTCAATTCTCTTGTGACATCTCCTTTATACCAAGATTCATGTCCTAAAAAACATAAGTTATATCTCATCTAGTAAAATTTAAAAAAAATTCTCATTCGCACATACTGAAAAATCATCAAATGCAACACCTGCAATTAACCTTATATTTTGAAAACCCCCTGAATGCAAGGTTCCATAATTACCTTGAACCACATGATTGAATTCCATTAATTCACCAAGCCTTTTATCCCAACTGATATTATCATTATGATTTCAACAAGACTCTCCCCGTTTATCACATCATGAATCATGGTAAAACCCCTAAATCATTCTACCATCCATGAGTCACCCAAAAATAACACGGTGAATCATTATTCACCAAAACATCCACATCATGTGTCACAACCCGTCCCATGGGGACTATGTGTTGACAACCCCAAGCCCTCCTTCCATAGGCCAGGGGCTGGAGACAAGCACTAAAGGCATAATTCCCAAAAACTGGGAAGGAATTGCCTTTATAACCTGTAATGTAACACCCCAGGCTTCCATGGTACACTTCTCCTTGAATAATATAGTAGCGTGTGTTGTACGCAATTTCGAGTTCTAACACACAACACAACCAATCAAACAAGCCGTTATGAACAGTAATACCCACTATTTGAAATTTTATAAATTTTATATTTCAAAATAGACTTCATTTTTGGATTCAAAATATCGAAATTAGCTTAGGGTAAATTTTTTGTATTTTTTTGAAAACTTTCAATTATTGATGAATAGTGAAAAATACTGAGTTATAGTTTAAAACTGAATTTTTATTTAAATAATTATTTATTTTATTTGAATTAATTTTTGGTCAAAATAGATAAATAATACCTATATATGTTCAATGTAATTCATTGGAGTCAGTTTATAATAATTCTAGATATATAAAAATTTTATTGAACTGTTCACCGTCTTTTACCCATCTCCTAGGAGAATATTCAAATTCACATAACAGATAATTTTTCCACTTATGTGATTGGAATTTAAAAAATCCAAGGGACACGTTTAATATCAACGAGTAAAATGTGGTTCAATAAGATAAAAATAATTTTTTTTAATAGCAAGTTTTTACTTTTATTTACCACGATTACATGTAAATAGGGTAATAAAGGGTAAAAATGATATTATTATTAACTTAAAACATGCCCTAATTCTATTGGATAAGTATAGTTCTACCATAAACAACCTTAGGAATGAAATATGAACCACTTTGGTCTACTTTGATTAGATGAGGATATTTATTATTATTTAATAAGAAGAAGAGTTAAAAGACTTAAAATCAATGTTTAATAACTAAAACATTTTTAATATAGAGTTATACATATTATTAATTTGATTATAAATATTCATTAGAAGTATAATAATATTTCCTATATAATTGTATTTTATTTATAATTTTTAGACATTAAAAATTTAATTTATTTTTGACACAATGATGAAGAGTAATTACCTTATTAGGGAAATATTACAATAATTAATATTATAAATAACCAAATAATTATAATTTGAGCCTTTTAATGAAATACAATAATTTTATTGGATAATATTACATGTTAGGGTTGATTAAATGAATTATGTTTGAAGTAATAATGTTGTCATTAATTTATCAAAAACAATACCAAATAGTGTCAAAATTAACATAAAAGTGTTTTTAAAACAAATATTATATTATTAATTGTTATTCAATTCCTAAAAATCTAAGGTTTGGCCAAAATAGTTATATAATTATAGGTGTATCATTAATTAACCAGTTGGGATTCTCATGGAAGTTTATATTAAGCTTATTAACAATATAATATAAAAATACAAAAAGACATGGTAAATGTGAAACTAATTAACTAAGAGTCAAAACTAAAAGATAATGTTAATATACTGACCCAATCCAGTATAAAACCTTTTGGTTGTGTGGTTTTGACCAATCCCCACCATATACTCTAAATATGTTACTTTGGATCCATTAGAACCAGAATATGAATTTATTATAAAATATCATTTCTAGCTTTTCCTAAGGCGCATCTCACCGCTCTTATAAAAGGGCACTCCCCCTTCTCTCCATTTCACATCATCAAAGCTTTTTGGATCACCCAAAACCTGCCCAAATAACCTCTATACTTCCCTCTATTCAACCTAGAGGCCTTAGTTTGATCATAAATCCAACCTAATGATCCCTTTTGGTCAAATCAAAAGAAAGAACCCGAAGAAGAGGGAATGTTTTCACCACCCTCTTTCAAGTTCCTTTCATCTTCCACTTCTTCATTCTTTGTTACATCCATTTTAAAATAATAAATCAAGTATCTTCTATATACTGTGATGTTATTATAAATATGGTACAATGACATTCAGTATTCTATCCATCTTTTTAATGACATGTCACCATACGTGCATACGTACGGCTTACCATCTCCACGTTGTGGTGTTATTGTTATTCAATATATTATTATTTGGATGGGTATAATAATGATGTGTAATTCATATAAATAATAAATATAACATGATAATTATTATTTATATATGATTCAACATCAAATTATATATTATTTTAATATCAAAATAATGATATCGTTGCCCGTTCGTACGTACGGAATACCGTCTCCACGAACGCGATGATATTCATTCCCCATTGCATCCATTCAAGACTTATTCTCGATAGATGATTCAAAATAATGTTTAAGGACCTGATATAATTCTGGATATTAATAAGATACAAACTATGGATAAAAAACATGGTGTATGTATCAAAACATATAAATTAAAGTGAGTAAGTGAACACCTGAAACGACAAAATTACTAAAATATTATTAACAAATCAATATTAAAAGATCATATATGATATAATAATTATGTATATAATTATTGTATAATTTAATAACAATTATTTAACTATTATAAAGTAGTTTAAAATACCCTCGGCCATGTAAAAGTACAAGGTAAGGGTTTATTTCACAATCTCTACATTATCCGAGGTTGTTAAAACATAATTATCTACTGGGGCCTCTTTATCATCTACATCCATGTTTCTTTAAAATGACTTTCAGAAAATTCTTACTATTTTATATACTATGGGTTAAAGTCATTTATACCCATTTTTGACTTTTATAAGATATCTATAATGAAATATTTCAATCATTTTCCAATCAAGGTCATATTTAACCTTTTCAATAGAATTAAGCTAAGATTGTTTTTAACGTGTACAGCGGGTGCGACTATTATCGGCCATTATAAAATGGTCGAAGCTTCACTTACAATCTTATAAAAAAATTTGAAAGTAAATTTCTTATTTATGAGTCTTTTAAATGATTTTACAAAAGAGTTATTTCTCTCAAATATTTTTGATTTCATCTATGTCAACACCCTTTGATGGATTTTAACCTTATTTGAAGTTGATTTATTATGATACAAAACTTCCATAATGTATTGAAGGTTTTGTGATATGTTTTAACGTGGATGTGTTATTTTTATACCATTCATGGTTTATGGAGGAAGTATTAACATTTCGTATTCTAGTTTTAGTGTGAATGTTTATGTTATGTTTAAACCTGTTCATATGAGGAATGCATTGGACATAATAAGTGATGCGTGGAGCCCGATATAGATTCTCGATGCCTTGATAGGTCCCATTTGAAAAACTAGTGTCTTGGAACAAGGCCTTGACAAAATATTATTTATATTCTTGGCACAAGTCCTTGACTATGTGGTTATGATAGACTAACATTATGCATTCCAACATTATGAAAGTGGTTATTGATATTGCATCTGATTATTCGACTAGTAGAATATTCATGTGAATTAGTAAATGTCATTATTTCATTTTATATTTTCCATATTATTTTGAAGTTTATGTTTAAAAGGATGTTGATTTAGTTATACATTTCCTTATGTTTTTATGTTTATTTATAAAATATTCCGTTATATTGTTATCCTTTCTGAGCATCTGCACTCACCCCTTTCAATGTCTTATTTTTTCCAGGGTGTGAAGAAGTATTTTATAAATGACCGGTAGGGATAGTATGAGGGGATACGAAGAGAATTAGTTGTTGTAGTTTTTTCATATTATGATGTAATATAGAACTTATGAATATATTAACTGCATCCATGGCTACTAAACTAATTAGTCTTTCAAGACTTGATCTTTTGTGATCATGCCATTATTATTTAATAATTTACCGACTCTCGGTAACTGGGGTCGGGGCGTTACAGTTGGTATCAGAGGAAGTTTAGTAAAAACCATGGAATCTAGATTTATATAAACTCTGATTAGAGCACATAGCCCTAAGATAGACTTTGAGGATTAATATATAAGAACTTCCATGAATTTTGGTATTGTAGAGATTTTGTGAGTTTTCTGAGAAATACACCCTAGTCTGGATACGATCAAGTAGAGGCAGCTCTGGAACAGATGTACCTAGGAGTAAAACCCAAAAGCACCACTTTGAGCTAGACTCGAACGGGAACAGGTGCACAACAACGGGCCTTGCTGCACTCTTGGCTTTGACTCTCCAGGGGGATATGGATAGGATAATTCTCATTTTCATTACAAAACATTATGAAGGGATTATGAGTATATACTTTCCTAAAAAAATTTATGATTTTGGATTATATCCATAAACTGTTCAATTTATGTTAAGTGTTTTTGAAGTTTGAAATTATGTATTTCAATTCATAAACTAATCAAGTGTGTTCCATTGTATAGAAATGGTGCCCAGTAGAAGGAATGTGAACTCCAGCAATATGTATGATCAATGGAGTAAGATGGGTCATATTGTTCACAGTAATAAGCCAACATTTATAAGGGAAATAGTCTCCCTTTTATTCTCAACATATGAATAAATAGTATCATGTCTTAATAAGATAAGCAAATAAATCTTTGATTCGTATGGATTTAAAGAGAAGAAAGAGAATAAAAGGATGGAAGAGATAAAGATGGATAAAGGGAAGAGGGAAAAGAGTAATTTTCTAAAATGTGATAACTATGGGAAGAAACACCATGGAACTTGCCTGAAGGGAATGATATTTTGTTTTAAGTGCGGAGAAAAATGACACCAAGTACGTGACTGCAAGGGTAAGAAAAAGGATTCAAATGTACAATGCTTCATCTGCAAGGAGTTGGGACACTACGTGAACCAATGTCCAAATCATCAGAGTCTGTCCAAAATGACGATGTTGGATAATAATAAAGTTATAATACTACCACAGATGAGGAGGAATAATTAGAGTTCTTATGTTGTTATTAAAGAATTACATCATTTGAGTTTTGTATCAACAATGTATTGGTTATAATAATTAAGGAGTATATAAGGATTGTACTGTAGTACTATTTCATTAAGGTCTTGAGATTGTGTGGAACCAAGGAGAGTGACTCAATATCATGATAAAGTTTTGGAAAATAAATTGTTGAGAGAAAGATAAACCATAATATGGTTCTGATATTGAGGTAGTGATTTTGGAATAATACATGTTTGATTTGGATAAATTATATTGGATATTATTGACTACCTTGAAATGTATTAATGATTTGTATATTCTCTCATTGTTTGAGTTGACAAAATTTTTGGACAGATATAGTACATCTAGTATTATATAATGAATAAGGAAGCAAAAATGTAATCAATAAGGTTTTATGGTAATTTAGGAAGTTGTAGTGTTTTAAAAGAATATGTGATGAAGGTGTTCACAAGTTATTACATGGAAAATAGGTTCATAATTGTGTTTAACTTCCAGATAAATTTTGGCCTCTGAGTTTAGAAAGAATTATTTTGGATAAGTACAGTTTGAGATAATTTTTGGATTTCCATAAAAAGGAAAAACCGGAGATCGGGCGACAACCTGTCACGTCCGGCAAGGCCGCGAGACTTGAACCCGCAATAGAAGGGTGATATGGGTGTATCACCTACCATTGGCTCACATGATTTCCTGGATTGAATAATGTAGTTTTCTTAAAAGGTAATGTAGATGAATTAGAAAATTATTTTTTGGAACCCTATACGAATAGGATAAATGAAATTGTTTATGTTCTATTGTATTTTCGAGTGAAAGATGAGTTTGTGGTAGAAATTAGTGAATGGATCGAACTATACTTGTCAATTATATATTTTTTGCCTCTATTATTCTATGAAGAAATTAATTCTTAAACACTAGGTAAGGGATCATAAAACAAAAAATGTCTTATCCTAATAACTTATGTTTTTTTCAACCGATGATAATTTAAATCATCAAAGATTGATGTATTTGAAGACCTCAATTCTACAATTATTTGTGACTGATATCCTCAATCACTCCTAATAAATATCTATGTTTTTCTTCCAATTATATATTTCTAATTTCCACCAATGTTCTCATAATTGAGTTCAAAATTTGGTGGTGACCCTTTCATTTCTCTTTTCCTCTTATTAAGACTAAATTTTATCAACCCAATTTCTGATGTGGGTTTTCCCAAAAAGATATTTTCTATTTTCAACCTTTTATTTTTGAAGAAAAATTTCAAATTTCGAGGACAAAATTATTTGATGGAGGGGAGAATGTAACACCCCAAGCTTCCATGTTACGCTTCTCTTTAAATAATACAATAGCATGTGTTGTACGCAACTTCGAGTTCTAACACACACCCCAACCAATCAAACAAGCCGTTATGAATAGTAATTCCAACTTTTTGAAATTTTATAAATTTTATCTTTCAAAATGGACTTCATGTTGGGTTTCGGAATATCAAAATTAGCTTAGGGTGAATTTTTGGTATTTTTCTGAAAACTTTCAATTTTTGATGAATAGTGAAAACACTGAGTTATAGTTTAAAACTGAATTTTAATTTAAATAATTATTCACATTATTTAAATTTATTTTAGGTCAAAATAGATACATAATATCTATATAAGTTTAATGTAATTAATTGGAGTCAGCTTATAATAATTTTAGATACATAAAAATTTTATTGAATTTTTCACCGTCTTTTACCCATCTTCTAAGAAAATTTGAAAATTCATATAAACCATACTTTTACTGCTTCTGTGAGTTGAATTTCGAAAATCTGAGAGACATGGTTAATATCAAGGAGTAAAATGTAGTTCAATAAGATAAAAATGATTTTTGGTGAATAGTGAATTTTTTTCTTTTATTTACTATGGTTAAACGTAAATAGGAAATTAAGGGTAAAAATTATATAATTATTACCCTAAAACATGTCCTAATACTATTTTCTAAGTATAATTCGACCAAAAAACAACCTTAGGATTAAAATTTGATCCTCTTTGGTCCACTTGGATTAGATTAGGACATTTATTATTATTTATTTCAAAAAAGAGTTAAAAGAGTTAAAATTAATGTTTAATAGCTAAAACAATTTTAATATAGGGATATACAAAATATAAATTTGATAATAAATATTCATTAGAAAGATAAATAGATTTCCTACATAAGGGTATTTTATTTTTAATTTTTAGACATTAAATAATTTAATTTAGTTATTACTCAATGATGGTGTTATAATTACCTTATCATTGAATTATATTAATAATGGATATTATAAATACCCTAATAAATATAATTCGAGACTTTTAATGAATTACACAAATTTTATAGGTTAATATGACATATTATAGTCGATTAAATGAATTTTCTTCGAATTAATAATGATGTTATGAATTTAGAAAAAACAAAATATCAAATAGTGTCAAAATTGTGATAAAAGAGTTTTAAAAAATATATTATATTATTAATTGATATTCATTTTCTAAAAATATAAGGATCATCCAAGAGACTTATATTATGGTAGTTTTATCATTAATGAACCACTTGGGGTTCTCTTGGAATTTTATAGTATTTTTATTAACAATATAATATAAAAATACAAAGAGACGTGGTAAATGTGAAACAAATTAACTAAGAGTAAAAACTAAAAGATAAGGTTAATATAGTGACCCAAACCTGTCTAAAACCTAATTTTTCGGTGTTTTTAGACCCATACCCACCTTATCCTCGAAATAAGTAACTTTTGAGCCATTAGAAACCGAATATAAATTTATTATAAAATAATATTTCTAGATTTTCCTAAGGTGCCCCTCACCCCTTTTATAGAAGGGCACTTCCCCTTCTCTAAATTTCACACCTTCAAGCATTTTCGCAGGGCCAACCCCTGCCCAAATATCTTCTCAACTTCCCTCAATTCAACTTAGAGGCCATATTGTGATGATAAAGCCAACCTAAGGAGCCCTTTTGATGAAATCAAAATGAAGAACCCGAAGAAGAGGTAATGTTTTCACCACCCTCTTTCAACTTCCTTTCTTCTTCCAATTCTTCTTCCTTTGTTATTTCCATTCGAAAATAATAACTATAGTATCTTCTATATACTGTGATGTTATTATAAATATGGTGGAACCATATTCTGTATTTTATCCATCCTTTGAATGATATGTCACCATACGTGCGTACGTACGACTTACCATCTCCACGTCCTGGTGTAATTGTTATTCAATACATTATTATTTGGATGGGTATAATAATGATGTGTAATTAATATAAATAAACAATATAACATGATAATTATTCTGTATATATGATAAACCATCCAATTATATATTATTTTAATATCAATGTAATGATATTGTCTCTCGTGCGTCCATACGGACTACCGTCTCCACGAACGCGATTAGATTCATTCCCCATCGTATCCATTCAAGAATAATTCTATTTTGATGATTAAAAGTAATGTTTAAGGACTTTAAATCATCTGGATATGAATAATATACAACCTATGGATAAAAAAAACGACTAATGTAACAAAATATATAAAATAAAATGAGTAAGTGAACACCCGAAATGATGATAATACTAAAATATTATTATCAAAGCAATATTAAATGATCATATAAGATATCATATTTATGTATATGATTATTGTAAAATTTAATAACAATTATTTAACTATTATACATGAGGTTAACCTACCCTCGACTAAGGAAAATTACATGGTAAGGGTTTATTCCACAATCTCTCATTATCCAAGGTTGTTTATACGTAATTATCTAATGAGACCTCATTATCATCCACATCCAGGTTTCTTAAAAATGTATTTTAAAAAATTCATACTATTTTATAGATTATTGGATAAAGTTATTTATACCTTTTTTTGACTTTTATAATATGTTTATAAAGAAATATTTCAGTCGTTTTCCAAACAAGGTCCTTTTTATCCTTTTCGACAGAAATAAGGTAAGAATGTATTTTTTTAACGTATACGACAGGTGAGGCTATTTTAAACCATTATAAAATTGTTGAAGATTTCCTGAAACGCTTATAAGAATATTTTCAATGTAATTTTTTTAATTATTTGTCTTATAAATGATTTCAATAAAAGAGATATTTCTCTCAAATATTTTTGATTTCATCTATGTCAACCTCCTTTGATGGATTTTAAGTTTATTTGAAGTTGATTTATTATGATACAAAACTTCCATATTTTATTGATGGTTTTGTGATATGTTTGAGTGTGGATGTGTTATGTTTATACTATTCATGGTTTATGGAAGAAATATTAACATTTCATATGCTAGTTTTAATACGAATGTTTATGTTATGTTTCAACCTATTCATATGAGGAATGTATTGGACTTAATAAGTGATGGGTGGAACCTGCTATAGCTCCTCGATGCATTGGTAGGTCTCATGAGACAAACTAGTGTCTTGGAACAGGGCCTTGACAAAATATTATTTTTAGTCTTGGCACAAGGCCTTGATAATGTGGTTATGATAGTCTGGCATTATACATTCCATCATTATGAAAGTTTTTATTGATATTGTATGTTACTATTCCAATAGTAGAATATCCATTTGAATAAATAAATGGAATTAGTTTTTGTTATCTTTTCCATATTATGCTGAAGTTAAATTTTTAAAGGATTTTGTTTTAGTTGTACATTGCCTATGGTGTTTATGTTTATTTATGAATGTTTCCTCAATATTGTTATCCTAACTGAGCATCTGAGCTCACCCTTTTCAATGTTTTATTTTTCCTTGGATGTGAAGAAGTATTTTATAAATGACCTGCATGGATAGTATGAGGGGATATGAAGACAATATCTTGTTTTAGTTTTTTTTTTCACTTTATGATGTAATGTAAAAGATTTGCATATATCTAGTGCTTCTAAGACTACTAAACTAATCGGTCTATAAAGACATGATCTTTTGTGATCATGCAAATATTATGTAATAAGGCACCAACCCTGGGTAACTGGGGTTGGGGTGTTACATGTAACACACACACATGAAAGTACATAGATGGAAAAAACACCATGTAAACTGTATAACAAAAGAGTGCGGAAAGAAAAAAGAGCCAGAATAAAAGCCCAACTGGAAAGTAAAAGTAAAACTGTGATTCAATACAACTGAAGTAAAAGAAAATACAGCTACTGGATCATCCTCCAATGTTTCTACATAAAGGGTAGGTACAAATCATCTTCTCATCACTCCACATCTGATTGTATCCTCTGTGTAAAAACAAGCCGTATTGTCTACCTTTGGGTGCCATCTAGTCCTGGTACTCTATGTCTCAATTAGTGATATCATTCATCTTCATCCAACACAATATGGTGATGGAATAGCCCATGAAAATTTGAGTATAACGATACTTAGGAGGGACACCGAGACCCTCATGGTCTCAAAAAATCAAACAAAGATAATCCACAAAGTATGAAATCAACATATAACCCTACTTAGGTATATGCCCATAAATAAACATATGTTATTATTTAATCCATCTAAAGAATGATGAAAACACAAAAGTACTCACTCATCTTAACATGGATTTTATTTTAGGGGTAGTGTCAAATAACATCTCCAGTCACATTATTGAATCCTCGGCTGCTGGAGAACTCCTACTCAATCGAGTATAGTAGGCCTGACATGAGACAAAGCATTCTTCCAACTAACCTTGGACTACTGAGGTACTCCTCCAATCGAGTACCATGGGTCAGCTACATCCCACAGAGGCTCCCCCAACCGTGGGTCTGCCGTGTCACCAAGCGTGCTCCCCCTCGTAGCCTGCTGGGGTACTCCTTCTGTCACGTACCGTGGGTCTGCCACATCACCAAGCGTGCTTCTACAATGTGGGTCTGCCATGACACCAAGTTGATCCTCACTAGGCTAGTGGAGTCACTCCAAGTCATACGGTCAGTAGTCGTTAGGTCTCAGCCAGCTACTAGGTCTCCGCAATACGCTCGCTCTTCCCTCGAAGGATCCTCTCCACAAGCCAGTGGTCAAAACTCCAACTGTCATTATGACCCACGAAGAATTATCTCAATGGTCTGCCACATCATAGGAATCTCAACACAATAGATGACGCATAAATCAGATGCCCCATCTGTGAGTTATTATATTTTTAGTCTCTAGGGCAATGTTGGATTCGTGCATGATCCAACCTGACCATATCTCAACTATACCCCAAACTAAAGTGGTGTATACTCAAAGGGACCATCATTCTCTACGATTACCAGCGCCGCTGACGGTTCCTCAAACTGACGTCTGGTACCAATGGTACAGCAGAATAAAAGTAAGGGGTCGTAGTGGGCCAGGGTTCGGTCCAGCTCGGTCAGACCAACCTTGCCCGACCCAGTCTTGGCCAACCCATTTCGGGTCGACCCGGCCTGAACCATTGGGTCTCACCCATCCAGTTGGGTGGGACAGCCCTTTGGGGTCGGCCCGACCCGCTAGACCCAGCCCAGTTGGCCGTGAGAGGTCGTTAAGGGCCGAGAGGGCGTGGACCGGTAGTGAGGGCATAGACCGGCTGCGAGGGTGTGGACAGACCATGGGTTAGCGCGAGTGTGGTTTAACCCGGAGGGCGCCGCATGGGCCGCTCGGCCTGGAGGGCGTCATGAGGGCGGCTCGGCTCGAGCCACGGGGACGGTTCGGCCAGGGCACCGTGAGGGGTTATTCGGTCGGGTGCTCGGAAGGCCAGTAGGCTGGTGCAGCCGGGGTGGCTTGGATGTTTGGAGAGCCGGTGCGGCCGGGGCAGGTCGGGAGTCCGGCGGGCCTACGCGGCCAGGGATGCTCGGAAGGCCGGCAGGCTGGCGCGGCCAGGGCATCCCGGGAGGCCGGCGGGCGGCGCGAGCCAGCGGGAGTTGCAGTCGGCGGGCGGTGCGGTCGGCAGGAGGCGCCGCAGGCGGGTAGTGCAGTTTATCCTGGGTTGGCGGAGCGGGTTCGGCTGAGGCTCCGGAGCTTCACAAGGGCGGCGCGGGGAACGCAAGCCATGAGAGTCTTGACCATTGCATCTTTCACCTTCGATGCATATGTCACCTTCCTCCATTTCGAAATACACCACAAATAAGAACAGTGGCAGGTCAAGCCATGTTTGTTTGGCCTACACGTTTCGCATTTATAGTGGTAGAAAGCGGTTCATCAAGACCATAAACAATGAACGAGCATTGAATATATTTTAAAATATCAATTCCCATAATCCCTTGATAATTTCTATTCCCAAACCTACAAAGGAATAGGAGGAGAGAACATGGGAAGTGTTAATCAAATAATGAATAAACCACTACAACTTCCCGAAAAAATTTATTCCCATCCCGCAAGGAAAACATCCGCATATCAACTTCATAATTAGTTGATCCACATTATTTATTTTTAGAAGGAATGATTCAAGGGAATAAAATCATACTTAATTAAAAAATCTACCTTGTCCGATGTTGGTTGATATTGGCAGAGGAAGCTGGACGTCGATTTGTTGTAGAGGAACATGTCATACATCGAAGGAAGTTCCGAGGAATAAGGTCATAGTCGTCAACGTTCTTCAATGAGGAAGTGTTATTCATTGGAGATGCTTTATCTCAAGAGCTCCTCTTTTCCCCAATTCCACCAAATAAAATAGATATCCAATAATACAAAGTCTTTCCCCAATTTAATCGTAGGTACAATTCAAATAGGATTAAATTAAATTGGCTCAATTAAGTGGTGCGTTGGAAAGATTAAAGGTATGTGCGTTGACACAATTAAGGTAGAGGAGGTCAAGAGGATCTACCTCATTAATTGTGGGAAATGAGGGTTTTCTCAAAATTAAAGGGGGGTTTCAAGGGGTTTAATCCCTGGCGGAACCCACCACCACAACCTCTCACGGGAGGTTATGGTTTGGGTGGTCCCCACTTCTAACTTCCACATGGAGGTTTAGTTATGGTGGACCCCACCTCCTAACACCAACATGAGTGGTTAAAATAAAAATAAAATGATTTCACAAGTCTTTTTTTTATTTTATTCTTTCACGAAAAACCCAAAAACTAACTTTACCCTCGACCAACTTCCCGTCAAGATGAAAGTATCCTTAAGCGAATACCAGTGTTGTGAGTTCAATGGTGCCCTAGGATTTAAATTTCGAGAACCAGTTCAAATGTGAGAAAAACTCACTCTCATGTTTACTGAATGCACCTAAACAAAAGTTCAGAAATTAATTCGAGGAACTCCGGGCCTTGGAATCACACGCCTTCAACATTTGCAGACTCGTAAAATTCCCATTTATTTTAAAAAAATTACATGGAAATTTATGGTATTTAAATTCACCCCACCTTAGGAATTTACATCCCCATAAGACACTACTCAAACTAAGAGAACATGTGGGGGTACTGAGAACACATCTAAGCCTCCCACTCACATGTTCTCTTCTTGAGGTTATCATGGTGACAGTGAACGCGCACCAAATGTATCGAACATACATGAAGGACCCTCTTTTGTAGATCCTCAATCTCTACTGAAACCTCCGTAAAAGTCACCCCATTGTCGACGTCCATCTTACCATGGTCGATGATGTGAGAACGACCATGCACATATCTCCCTTGTCGGGAAAGGTAAAAGACATCGTGCACTGAGTTCAAATGAGGTTGGAGAGAAAAGTGGAATTCCCCCTTGCCAACTCTATAAAGGACCTGAAAAGGACCGATTAACCTCGAAGATAACTTGCTGCCTCGGACAAATCTCTGCAAACTTTGTCGTGGTGAGACCCGCATAAAGAGGTGGTCACTATCCTCGAACTCGAGATGTCTCTGTCTCCTGTCAGCAGACGACTTCTTCCTCCTCTGTGCAGTCTTCATCCACTCATGCATGATCTGAACATTCTCTGTGGTAGCCCATACCATCTATGGTCCCACTAGTGCTGATTCCCCTGGGTTAGTCCAGTACAACGGTGATCTGCATGGTCGCTAGTACAATTCCTCAAAAGGTGCCATCCCAATGGTGGAGTAGTAACTGTTTATGTATGAAAACTCCACCAAGGGTAAGGGATCCTCGCAGATGTGACCAAAGTCAAGGACAGAAAAATGCAGCATTTACTCGAGGGTCTGAATGGTCCACTCTGTCTGACCATCCTTCAGCAGATGAAAGTCGGTGCTTAAACGAAGCAACGTTCCAAAGGCCCCCTACAACCCCTTCCATAGTCGGGAAGTAAAACATGTTTCACGATCAGATACAATCATCATGGGTACTCTATGTATCCACACAATCTCAGGAAAATAGAGGTGTCCCATGCTCTCTACTGAACCCTACACTCTGATCAGTAGGATGTGGGCCGACATGGTGAGTAAGTGAACGATCGCCCAAATAGTGTCATGTCCCATGGATGTACATCGAATTACTATCATGAAGTCCATGGATATCCCATCCCACTTCCAATATGGGACCTCTAAAGGCTGATCCAAGCCTGCTGGCACCTAATGCTCCGCATTCACTAGCTCAGAAGTGAGGCATTAGGAGAAAAACTCTACTACTGCCCTCTTCATTCCCGGCCACTAGTACTATTATCAGAGATCCCTTTACATCTCCACCACTCATGGATGTACCTCTAGAGGGGATTTGTGGAACTCCCTCATCACTTACTCCTGAAGAGACAATGGTACCATGGTACGTCCTCTGAAGAGGACGGCTTGCTCTCCACCTTCATAAAATCCATCAGGTGCATGTCCTGTGAACATTTGTACACGTCATGTCTCGCAGTCAGCGTCCAAACATTGTGCCTCCTTGAATTGCTGATGATGTTGGGGAGTGACTATATGAGACTGAAAGAATGTTGCTCCATCTTTATTCAAAAAGGATTTCTGTAAAGTAGCTAGCTACTCTATCGCCTCACCTAGTAGCTATATAGCAGATCTCATGCTGAGTGCATCTGAAAAAACATTCCCCTTCATGGGAGTATAGACTATAACAAAGTCATTGTCCTGGAGGAACTCAAGCCAACATCGATGTCTTAGGTTTAGGTCCTTCTGAGAGAAGATATACCTGAGACTATTGTGATCAGAGTACATGGTAAAATGCGCGACCATCAGATAGTACCACCACATCTTAAAGCCAAAGATCACTACTGCTAACTACAAGTCATTGGTACCGTCGTTCTACTCGTGTTGTCTCATCCATCAGCAACCATAAGGGATCACTTCTTTCTCCTACATTAGGACACATGCGAGTCCAGTCCCTGATGCATTACAGTAGACTACGTACCCTACGCCTTCCTCTGGAAGCCTTAGGATGGGGGCACTAGTCAGCCTCTACTTCATCTCTTGAAAACTCTGATGGCCTCTGTGCGACCACACGAAGGGTTTCCCCTTCTTCGTCATGGTTGATAATGGTGTTGCAAATCTGGAGAAATCTGGCATAAATCTATGGTATTCTCCACCGAAACCTAGGAAACAATGTACAACTATCACTGTCCTGGGTGGCTCCCAAGCAAGTACCGTCTAAATATTCACTGGATCTACAACATGTCATGACTCCGAGATGGCATGACCTAGAAAGTGAACCTCTCATATCCAAAAATGGAACTTTGGGAGCTTAACATAAATTTGGTGCTCTCGGAGTGTGCCTAGTACTACCTGCAAATGGTAGGCATGCTCCTCCTCTGTAGTCGAGTAGATCAAAAGGTCGTCGTTGAAGACTACTATGAAGCGATCAATGTACGGAACACTGATACTATTCATGACTCCCATGAACACTGTTGGAGCATTGGTCATGCTGAATTTAATAACTAAAAACTCGTAATGGCCGTACTGACACCTGAATGTTTCCTTCTACACATCCTTTTCTCATACTCTTAGCTGGTGATCACCTGATCTGAGGTCTATCTTTGAAACAATCATGCTCCCTTCAGCTGATTGAAGAGATCAATAATCCTCAAGAGTGGTTACTTATTCTTCACAGTCACCTTGTTCAGGCGACGATAGTCAACACAAATCCTTAAGCACCAATCCTCCTTTTTGGAGAACTGTATCGGGGATGCCCAAGGTGAAACACTAGGCCAGATGAATCCATTCCCCTAAAAGTCTTCTAGCTATATCCACGGCTCGCAAAGCTCCAAGAGAGACATCTGATATGCTGGTGTAGATATTGATGTCTTCCTGGAGTACATGTCAATGGAAAAGTCCACCTCTATGTGAGAAGGTAGACCTAAGACATCATCGGGGAAAACATTCGCGTACGGATCCACCACTAAATGATAGATCGTAATCTCCAATTCAACCGCTCTGAGTGTAAGTCTAGCCAAATGAATTGTAATCGGATGCACCATCTTCCGGTAAGTCCATCCTGAACTGAAAAGGACCCCTTCTCGCCGGTGATGGTAAACTTAGTCCCATCCGTTCAAAAACACCGCAATTTTCACCTAATACAGTCAATCTGATCATGGACTACAGATAACCCATCAATACCCAAAATGTCTTTGTATGTGCCCGATGCTGCTATAGGAGATCCCAGCTGAAGGTCTCACCTCTTGGAGTAATCTTGCACTACCGACACTGGTGCGTAATCATCGAATCCACTCCCGTAGGAATCTCTAGCCATAAGAATCGAGCCAATGGCTTTGTCGGAATCTCTGCGCTCCGAACGAGGGATGTGACAACAAAAGAATGACCGGAACCTATGTATATAAGTACTGTAGATATGGTGGAGTAGACAAAGATCGTACCTCGTATCGTCTATAGAGCATCGTGGTCATAGTCCTTAGCTGCCTGGAGCTGAGCTCTACCTTGTCCAGCTACTCCCTACGGCGGGGGTGGACCTCTTGCTGGTGGTGGCGGTAATATCTTGAATCGTCGTCCACTACTAGATGCACGGCCAGCTCCTCTGCCACATCTTCCTCTTTCCGGTGGACCTCCTTGGTCGAACCTCTATCACTACTTGGGAAGTCTTTCGACTGTCTACTGATCATCCATACGGCGGGTCTGAAAATCACCAGCCATGTGACACTGCCCACCACATGAGTAACATTGCCTGCTCCTGGAATGACTGGGTCTGCTAAGGGTGCCCCACACAACTGATTTTGAGTCATGTAGTCATCTAACTATAGGTTTGGTCCTCTTGGACCTCTTTGAAATCTATCTTCTGCCAGCTGCAGAAGACTCTGCTACATGTCGACTGGTGGTGGATCTCGCTGCTAGAGACTGCTCAACAAGGAGACTCTCCACTAAGAGGGATCTCTATAACACCCCCGCCTACATCGGGATGCTGCGTGAGATCACTGAAGTCCTGTTCTCCCGCCTCAGTCCTTGCTTTAAGATCCAGGCCCTAAAGTAAGGGTCTCACACCATATCAGTGGAGTAACATGAGATATTAGTGAAATTTGGTGAATATTGATCCATAATCATGTAGCCCTTCTTCGGATGAACTATCTCCTATATACATAGAGCACGTAGAGTTTCTGGAACAAAATCTATTTGAAAAAGTCTCTTTAAGTCTTTCCAGAAGCTTATCATCTTATTATGAATCCGGAGCATCAAGCTCCACGATCTTCCCACTGATGTCGGTATAAGGATAACTGCAAGAATCACAATGAGATCAGCTGGTGTCCCTACCAGTCAGAAAACTCTCACCACAACCTTTAGCCAGTCCTCATCCACATGTGGGTCCATATCTCACTTGATCCTCGGTGGCCTATGGCACTGGAACTCATGGAACATGCTCAAGTGGTGTGCATCATCTGCTGTTGGGGCTGGTGGCATCGGTGGCCCAACGGGGAAAGGTACCACTGGTGCCTCTACTGGAAAAGTGATATGTACCGATGCCTCATCTCTAGGTGGGCTATCTATGCGTATAACTTTTGTAACTCTAGTCGGATGTCTGCGTGGAGGAATCCTAAAAATAAACAGGTGTGCTACACTGAAAATTTATACCTGGTGAGCTGACCTGCTGAGATGACTTAAAGAAAAATTTTTAAAACACACACGCAATCAGTGTTTTCGTGCACAGGGTCTAAAATATGTAGAAACAGTACTGGTGTATGGATACATCTGCTATCACACCAACACTAGAATCTGTGAACGGAAAATCACACTCACCACACATGACTCTATATCTTCACAAAAAAGAATAGAGTACTATGTTTGGTGGTAGAACCGACTCCTCTGATACCAGTTGGTCATGACCCATCCCTTGGGGCCCGTACCATAACTACCGCAAGCCTGCCTTCCATAGGCCAGGTGCGGGCAACTAGCATGAAAGGAAAAAATCCAAAAATATGGGAAGGCATTAGCTTTATAACCTGTAACACACACAAGAAAGCACACAGCTGGATGAAACACCCTATAAACTGTACAACAAAATAGTTATAAAATTAAAAGGGGCCAGAATACAAGCCCAACTAGGAAAGTACAAGTACAACTGAAATTCAATACAAATGGAAAAAAATGAAAAGAAATATACTAGTTCGTCCTCCGAGGTTCTTACCAGATGGGTAGGTACAGATCGTCTCCTCATCACTCCACGTCATTCCATCTCCTCTGTGTACTGACAAGCTGTATGGTCCACCTCTGGGTACCGTCCAGTCTTGGTACTCTCAGCATCAGTCTGGGTTGTCCATCATCTACCTCTAACACAACAAGGTGCGGGCATAGCACATGCAGGGGTGAGTATAGTGATACTCAGTATGGACCCCAAGACCCTCAAGGTATCACAAAATCCAACAAGGATAAACAAAAAATTATGAAATCAACAGATAACCCTACATAGGTATATGCACATACATATACCTATGTTATTATGTAATCCATCTCAATAATGAGGAAAACACAAATGTACTGACTCACTCAACCATGATTTTATTTTAGAGGTACTATAAAGTAACATCTCCAATCACATTATCCAAACCTCGGCTGTAGGAGAACTCTTGCTCAATTGTGTGCAGTGGGCCTACCGCGACACCAAGCGCACTTACAACAAACCTTGGACTGCTGAGGTACTTCTCTTGTCGAGTACAATGGGTCTACTGTGTCATGCAGAGGAACTCCCCACCGTGGGTCTACCACATCACCAGGAATGATCCCCCTCATAGCCTGCTGAGGTACTCCTCATGTCGATTACTATGGGTCTACCGCATCACCAAGCACGCTTCTACACCGTGGGTCTTCCATGACACCATGGCGCTATGCACTGGGCTAGTAGAGTCACTCCGAGTCAAACGGTTAGTAGTCTTCTAGTCTTAGCCAGATAATAGGTCTCTACAAAATGCTCGCTCGTCTCCATGAGGAACCCCTCCATTAGCTACTGGTCAATACACCAACTATCACTATGTCCCAAGAAGAAGTATCTCAGATGTCCGCCATGTCATAGGGTTATCAACGCAATAGACGATACGTCAATCAGACACCCGGTCTGTGAGATATTAGCCTTTTAGTCCCGAGGGACCGATTGGATTAGTGCACGATCCAACCTAACTATATTTCAACTGTTCCAAAAACACATATGGGGTATACTCAAAGGGACCATCATTCTTTAAGATTACCAGCGCTAGTGACGGTATTTCAAATGGACGCCCAGTGCCAAAGATAAGGACTAAAAAATTAAACGGTCGTAACGAGCCCAGGTCCGGTCCGTCCAGGTCGGACTGATCCGACATGACCCTGTCTGGGCCGACCTGATTAGGGTCGAGCTGGCCCACTGGTGCAAGCCCAGCCGACAGCGAGGGGCCGCGGAAGGCCAAGAGGGCACGGACCGACCGCGAGGGCGCGGACCGGACGCGGGTCGGTGCGAGGGCGGTTCAACTGTAGTGAGAGGCCGTATCAGCCGGGGTGCCACGAGGGCGCGGGCCGGTTCGGCTACGGTGCCACGAGGGAGTAGGCCAGTTCAGACAAGGCGTTGTGAGGTACCGGAGCGGCCGAGGGCTGGGATGGCCGGCGGGCTGTTGTGGCGGGGGTGGCTCGGATGGCCGGTGGGCTGGCACCTCCGGGGTAGCTCTGGAGGCCGGTGGGTTGACGCGACTTAGAAGGTCGGCAGGCGGGCGCGGCCGGGTCGGCTCAAAAGGCTGGCGGGCGGCGCGGCCGGTGGGCGGCGTGGTTAGGCCCAGGGCAGTAGAGCTGTTTTGGCCAGGGCGCCATAGAGTCGTAGGGGCAGCGTGGGTCGCGGAGGCCGCGGGTCACGCAGCCATTGCCTTCGTCGCCTTTGACACTTTTGTCACCTTACTCCATTTTTTATAACACCACATAGAATAATGGAGGGGGGTCAGGTGATGTTTTTTTGGCCTACAACCTCCGTGTTACGAGTGATAGAAAGCAGTTCATCAAGAACATAACCAATGATTGACCACGGAAGATATTTTAAAACATAAATTCCCATAATCCTTGGATACTTTCTATTCCCAATCACACAAATGAAAAATAGGGGAGAACATGGGAAGTGTTAATCAAATAATTAATATACCCCCACAACATCCCTCAACAATTTATTGTCATCCCACAAGGAAAACATCCACGTATCAACTTGATAATAAGTTGATCCACGTTATTTATTTAAAAGGAATGAGTAATGGGAATAAAATCATACTTAATTATAAACCCTACCTTGTTTGATTTTGGTAGAAGTTGGTGCGATAAGGCAGACGTTGATTCATTGTAGATGAACACGTCCTATGTCGAAGGATGTTCATGGGAAGAAGGTCGAAGTCGCCGACATTCTTTGTTGATGAAGTGTTCTTCATTGGAAAATATTTCTCCCATGAGATCCTCCTCTCCCCAATTCCACCAAATAAAAGTGACAAACAATAATAAAATGTGTTTCCCCAATTTAATCATTGGCATAATTCAAAATGGATTAAATTAAATTATCTCAATTAAGTAGTCTGTTGGCATGATTAAAGTTATGTGTGTTGGCACAATTAAGGTGGAGGAGGTCAAGATGCTGTCCCTCATTAATTGTGGGAGTTGAGGGTTTTTTCCCAATTAAAGGGGGGTTTCAAGGGGGTTTAATCCTGGGTGGTCCCCATCACCATATCCTCTCATTGGAGGTTATGGTTCGGGTGGTCCCCACCACCATAACATATCATGGGAGGTTAAGTTCAGTTGGTCCCCACATCCAACATCCACATGGAGGTTTAGTTCCAGTGGACCCCACCTCCCAACAACCACATGGGTGGTTAAAATAAAAATAAAATGTTTTCACAATTTTATTTTTATTTTACTCCTTCAAGAAACAGTGAAAAACTATCGTTCACTCTCGACCAACTGTCGTCGAGGTGAAAGTCTCCTTAAACGAATACTAGCACTGTGAGTTCAACGGTGCCCTCAGACTTAAATTTCGAGCACTGGTTAAAATTTTAGATAACCCCACTCACACGTTTACTGAACGTCCCAGAACAAAAGCTCAGAAATTCATTCCAGGCACTCTGGGCCTTGGAATCACGCATCGTCAACTATCGCAAACTTGTAAAATTTCTATTTATTTAAAAACAAATTACATGGAAATTTTGGATCTTTAAATCATGAATCATGAAACACCCCTTGAATAACATTATGACCACATAATCTCCCAACATCAATCACTAACTCACCATAACATGGCTCGGCCTCAGATCATAAGAAACATCCCCCCGTGTCTTTGTATCAACTCAACTTGTCACAAAAACTGTACTATAATATGGTTCAACTTACAGTATTTGTGTTACATTATCAATAAATAGAATCTTCAAACATCCTCTATGAAACTTCTGATAATAAGGATTCTCACTCGTCAACAATACAATGCTCCCCACCATAGAATCATTATTATTAACACCTGCAAACCCCAACTCTTGATCTCTACTACCCACATATCCTACATTACTACATACAGGGAATTCTAATAGCCTTATCTCTTATACCATTTTTCCAAAACTAATACCCCTCCCAATGATTCGATCCTAACATAAAAAATATATTCCATTAACCAATAGAGAAATACCCACATTATGAATTTCCATTTTCCTCCCCTCGAGAATCAATTAAAATTGGAATCAACATCATCCATCCCTAAAAAGACATTCCATTGAATCCATACAGATCGACCATAACATGGTACCCCATTCCTAGTATGGTAACATCTCTCACTACCAAATGACATCACCCATTATCAATAGTAACCACAATCGACCATACATACAAGAATAGTTTTATCACACAACCACTTTAGTAATGAACATGTTCTCAAAAAACCCAAAAAACATTCAACAGATCCATGCAAGGCATAACCAATGATTCAAAACACAACATGGAAGAATTTATATGTTGCATAGATCTTCCCTAAAATTATATGGAATTTCATAATAAACCTCTCTAGTTTTCACTATCATAAATCTAAAGTTAGAGATATCCATTGTGGGTTCCTTGATAGGTTTTCACTCATGATCCAACATGGACTTTCCTGAGAAAAAGATTTGTAATCTCCCATAAAATGTGATCACATTCACTGAAAATCACATTAATGAATTCCAAAACATCTAATGTAACCCCTCATTCCTAACCCTTGGGCCGTGTTACCAATTTATTTTAGTCTAACAACACATCACATGGAATCACACCTATGTAAATCTAATAAGATGGCCACTCATGTAACACCCAGATATTTTATGAGAAATATATTTTTATGTCTTATGTTATATGAAACATCAAAGGAATCTTTCAATACACACACCACTATCCTGGCTTTCGTTATACCCAAGAGCAACCTTCCTCAATAGCGTGTGTTGTACGCAATATCGAGTTTCACTATACAACGATATATTGTAATAATATTATTATGGACTAGCCGTTATAAATATTATTAACTACATTTTGAATTTTATAACATTATTAATCATCTTACATATTTTATAAAACATGGCATGTGAAAGAAATAATTTTTTTCGTGTAAAATAAGTATTTTTCAAAAAATTCAGTTTTGCCACCTTTTGATGGTGCACCAACATTAAATCTAGTTTTTGACATTTTTATAAGTTCAATTTGACAAAATAAAATTCTTCTTTTGAATCAGGATATAAAAATTTACTTTGGATAAATTTTTCATATAATTCTGATAACATTCATATTTTAATGAATAGTAAAAACAAGCTATATTTTATTTAAAAACAACTTTTCTCATCACAATAATTTATATGGTTAAATTATAATATTGAATGCTTTTAATGTATCAATAGAATATATTTTTACCATTTAATATAATTTATGTCATTACCATTAATTTTACGTTGAATTCATAGGTCAAAACATTTCAATCTTCTACAATGTTTTAACTATTAAAACCCATTTTCTTAACAATGAGATTAATTTTAAATTAATTACTGCAACATCTGTGTTTTGAATTTTTAAAAATTTATTTCATATTTGAATTCAGTGGGTCCAAATTAGGTTAATAAGTTACTTTTATTTTTTTGATATTATGAATAGTAACAACGGTAATATTTTTTACTACTGTTAAAGGTAAACTGGGTAATTAAGGGTAAAAATAAGAACATAAAATTACCCTAACACTTGCCAAAGCCATATTGGATGAATAAAAGTCGACCCACATCTCTTAAGGGCCGGAATATATTATGTTCATTTATTTTCAACCATGAAATAATATAATTATTTTCAAGACCAAAGAAAGTGACAACATGTCACTCTCTTAAATCTTATAAGTGTAATAATTTTAATTTCGAGATAAACATCATAAAACATCGAATATAAATAGTCCCCATACATCTAATAAAGTTATCTACATCATATGAATTTATATAAAAATTTTAGTGATTAAATAATTATCATTAAGTATGACACAATAGTGATGTTGAAATTATTTTATTGATTGAAATATCAAATAAATGATTTTAAATGTTTCAAAATAAATATTATATGAACTATTTAATGTGATCCAATAATTTTTTAGATAAATATGATATGTTATGAATTTATTAAAATTTTTAGTCTGAACATATCTTCTGTGTTATTTAAATTCAAATAAATGAATTGTGTGAAAATTGACACTCTTGTTATTGTATAAAAATAACAAATTATAAAATTGTTTAAAAATCCCAAAAATATATAAAATTTATAAATTAAAATTTATATGGTCTACAATGTAATAAAGTAAACAATTATGAACTATTCACAAAATATAAGTAATTATTTATAATGATTTTAAATTTAGAATAGTATTACAACAAATAAAATTAAATAGATTATATAAGGATAAATCAAGTTGATAATGTTTAAAATCAATTCCCAACTTGTCTAAATTTTATTGGTTGATGAGATTCCAACCCTATCTCATCTAATATTTGGATTTGAGTCATTGTTTAGAGGTTTTTTGTGGGGGTGGAATTTATATAAATTAATATTTCTTATAATTCCAAAGGTTCCCCTCTCATCCCTTATAAAAGGGAACCTCCTCCGTCTCCACTTTATACAACATTGAGCCATCAAGCTCGGCCAACCCCTGCCCATTTCCATTCTCAACCTCTCTAGAAACATACTAGAGGTCCTGGCCTTCTGCAAATACCAATTTTAGTATCCTAAGAGGGGGTTTCAAAGAGGCATGTCGAAAGAGAGGAGGTTCGGATACGTACAAAGCATATCAGACCTAATGTACGGGAAAATCTCGTAATCTCATTTTTATCCGAGATTGTATATACATTAGAATTTACTGTGGAATATTTATCATTCACATCCATGTTTCATCAATATGTAATATTATTTCTATCCACCTACAATTTTTTAAATCCAATTTTACTTATTGGTGAATTTTTAGTAAAAGATATGATAGGAATCTTTTTTCATTTTCAGTATGATATACTTTTTGACTTTTTTCAGCCAATGTACTAAAAGAATGTTTTTTTAACTTATACGGCATGAATGGATTTTTATGATTCCATAAAACATTGTTTGAATGAAGCTTAATTTACAAATTTTCAAGTTTATTTTTAATTAACTTATTTTAATTTAAAATGTTATGACATTTTAAGAATGGAAAAATGTTTTTGAAGTAGAAAGAGTATTTTGCTCATGTATAGTGTTCAAGTGTTTTTATCAAAATTATTTTCCATATAAGATAATATAGTGTTCTGTTTCTACCCATATTATTAAATTTATTTGATTATGTTGTGATGGAATTATTTTAATGAAGTACATTATCTTATTTGAATTGTTTTATGATGTCACGATGTTTAAAAATCCCATTTTTATTACATGGGTTATGATATGATGTTTGATTTATGATTTTGGGGAACACATTAGAATGGGTTCATTATTAGATGGGTGGGACCTATATGTCCCTCCAATACATTGGGTAAATATTTATATCTCATGAGATAGACATGGCTGGAACGACAAGTTAAACCGGTTCAGTGATACAGGACTGGAACGAGGATTGAACTCGGTTCAGAAATAGAATTTTTCAGCTATGATAGTCTTGGCAATGAGTCTTGACTAATATGAAATGATTTTATATGATTATTTGTATATGCCACAATGTTTCATGTTTTATGTAATGATTAATGGGATTACATTTCACTACTATGATTTATCCCAGGTTATGATATTATGATCTCTTTTGCAGGTTACGATTTTCAAAATGTTATGTTCTCATAAATATTATATGATTGATATTTCTTTTGTTTACCCATACCAGGCATTTGAGCTCACCATTTTGTATGTTTTCTTTTCCCCAGGTCAGGAAGAAGGGTACTAAGTTTTATATGCCAAAAGAAACTCTAAATATGATGAAATAAATTGGAGACAATGTAGACGCTTTATGAACCAGATGTTTATGTTTCTTAGTTTCTAAAGACACTATACCTATACGGTCCTACCATGGTTTTATTATATATTGTAATAATTATGCTTCAATTCTAATGTAATAACAAAGTATGTAAATTATGGGTCGTTATAAACCACCACATTAGCATCATTTTGAATATGCATATACCCAAAATATCATATTTTCACTAAAATATGCATGTTGATCCACACAATGACAAGAACCCAACTGGTCCTACCCTCCAAAAATATCCTTAATGCCTGAAGCACCCTTACCTCCTAGATCCAAAATCCCAAGGATCCAAAAGTGACTTTTATCCCAATAACCCATTCCTATTGATTAGAGTTCCATAAATTAACTATTGGAAAAAAATAGAGGTTGTTATTGATAAATTAGTTAATAAAACCCATGACCTCATGGAAATAGTTTCATTTAATTTGGAAATTATTTTTGAAAGACATGCATATACGAAAGCCACCATGTTTCTATCATTAAGGCACTAAATGCATCAATCGACCATCCGATGTTTTCTATGAATCACTTTATGAATGGGTTGAATTTCCATTATTGAATATCATCCTATAAAAATAACCATGTGGCCTTCCATTAAAGGAAGTAAATTTTTCTATATAATTTTCATATAATCATATCTAAAACCTCTATATTTATTATCTTGGAGACATCATCCAAGTGTATATTTTTTTTAAAATACAATAATACATAATCGAGAATATTTATTGCGAGTGATAGATGCCTAATCATGTTGCATGAACACAAACATATATCTAAGGATCCATGATCCAATACTAAAATAAATCATCCATTGAACCCATAATATTCAATAAATATCAAAATCATAATATATAAAAAAGAACAAAAATCATGTTACCCGAGTAACTATCATATCCCACCTGAAAGGTATTTATTACTTAATAGTATGAGGTATAACAAAAAGACATACACATTTTTAGATGGAATTTATATAATAAAAAATCATTAAAAAATATACTTTTTATTTTTTTTCTCTAATTCTGGGACACATTGTAGTTCACAGACCAAACATACCCAAATACCTCAAGTTCACCTACCCATGTTCTAGAGGATATCGACCAACATCAATGGAATAATCCATATAGTGTGTTGACTATGCCTTAAAATAAAATAAATATTACAGTGAAAATATCTAAAAATTTACACTGATTTATATAGAATAGATAAACATATAGACATAATATATTAAAAAAATTCAATGATAAATTCATACAAGCATACACCATCTAATCACCTATTGGTCTAAAACCATATAAAAAGAAACCAAAAAACAAAACACACTAACATATTGTAACACCCAGAAACTGGTATCTCATATAATGATAATATTATGCTTTTATTTTGATTAATTTTCTTTTAAACGAACAATATTTATAAGATAAACACAAGGATTTTTATTTAAAACAGACAATGAAGTGTTTATAATTTATCAATATCAAAAGGAACAATCCTACCCCAAAATACCTATTAAAAACCCTATCAGAACGATTGTAAAACCCCCAGACACACCAATGATGCCCGATAAATAAAGGAGATCCTTCAGTTCAGTCAAAATGAAGTACATAACCACCGAGATCATAAAAACCGTACTAAGCAACAATGGTATATCAAGTACTATCTTCATCAATTACCTTATGTTTAAGACACCCTAAGGCATGGTTATATATAATGCCTCAACTTGACCATTGTTGTGGGTGACTATTGAATTCCCCCAACTATAATTATAGTCGTTGGCCTTTTGGAGAATATATTAAAAACATGTGTGTGTAATTTAGTTTTCCGAATAGTTAATCTAAAAATTTAAAACAACCACTAATTATGAACATTAAAAGTGCATGGTATAATATTTTGAATTACACTTTACTTATTATGAAATGAGAAGGATTTCAAATGCCCTGCAAATATTTTAAAAATGTTTTAAATGTTTTCATTATTAATTCGAAATCAATGTTTTCATCAAGCTATGTGGGATTTGTTGTGGGAATATGATTTAGTTTCTATAAAATTGATAGACATTTTAATATGGATATAATGAGGTTAAAACAATGCTTTGAAACTTTAGTGTTTTTAAATAATCTTAGTAATACTCTTAGTTATGAAATTTGTATTCTTTAACATTTCAAAGGGTAAATAAAATCCATGTTTTGTAAAATATTTCCTATATATATGAAATGGATTAATTAATTTCCTTAGGATTTTTCATAATTTTGAAAGATGATTTTTATAAAAAAAATTAAATCCCACTAGGGGTGACCTATAAGCCAAGCCGAGGGAGGTAGCTCATGCTAGGTGGCTGAGCCTAGCCCTCCGCACCAGCAAAGCAAGCTCGATAATGTGCATTGGTTCACCGAAGGGCTCGCAAGAGCGCATGGGGGTTTAGAGCACACAAAAATGGGTGCAAGGCCAAGACAAGGTTTGGGTAGGCTGAGGCCTGTCGGGGAGAGTGCTTGTGAATAAGGCTCCCTATGTGTGTGTTGTGGTTTCAGAACATCCATCAGAGTCTCAGGCTTATATAAAGACACTGATTTTCTCACTATTTCTATGTGGGATGAAAAAATTCATCTCAGATAAAATATGTATCGTTGGATTGTGCCTCTATTTATTTGGACCATCCATCGTGGTCTGTGCCTCGACCCTCAATAACCACAGAATACCTCCGTGTCTTTGGATACCATTCGATCCGTCCCGATCTAATCATGACTGTCCAATACATTTTATAAAAACCACAATGACCAGAGATGTATGATCCTCCGTCGATGTTATCATAACCATTAAACTCTTTTAAAATATGTGGATGCATCCCAGGCATCAGATGATGGCCAAAACGATTCCCGACTGTCTGTTCAATTTCCTATATTCCTCTTCTCGTGACGTCTTCATCCACTTCACTGCCAACATTAAACCATTATCCCTACTTCCTATTTTCAACATTTTTCTCCAATTATAGCCGCTGGACCCCCCTTCTTTCATGTGGTTTCCACAAAGAACAATCTATGTACTTTTAGTGTATTGAAGAAGCATCAGATCATATGGAAATGGTATTATGATATTCTATGTAAATATAAAATAGTTTATTTACGAAAGTATTTTGCACCCCAAAGAACCCCTTGGTTTTTCTGCACTCAAACTTCTAGCTATCCTCAGCGAGTTCTCCCGAGCCCCTCTACCTCCTTGAGAAAAGGTAAGGGTTATATTGCCTTGTGTTTTGTTCTTCAGGGTTTATACATATGTATTCTCATAATATATATTTATGATCTTTGTGGTCTATAAAAAATATTCATCTAGGCCGATCCTATTTTTTTATTTTTCAGGCTCAAGCAGTAATATGGTTGAAAGTTTCCTTTTTAGATTTTTTATTATATAAAAGCGATCATACATTTTTTTGATATAATTATATATATATAATAAAATTTATTTGAATTTCAAATCCAATCTAGTTCATGTTTTAAAATTATGGACATTTGGGTCCACGATTTTATAATGTTGTAAGGATTTATTTTGAAGTGGTTTTACATCCGTAATCCAGATTATACACCTTGTAAATAATTATATACATATAAACATATAAAAAGATTAATGTGACTGAAACCAAATCTATATTATGAATTTTATAAGATGATTTACAACCCTTAAATAATGTTTTTGATGTAAATTATGTTTTTGGTTCAATTATATTTGTACTTCTTATGAAAAACCCAATATATAGTTATATGCCTATTCAGATATTTAAATATATATATAAATTCATTTAACATCCAAACTTCTCTATACTTTCAATTGTTGGATGTAGTGTTCACAATTATTTTTATGGTTTAAATGATAGATGGGTTTAATTTTGAATTTTTCTACTAAGCCATGACAAATATACACTTTTGTATATTCGGATATATATGTGTAATTAATTACAAATCATTTTATTCCTTTTTTAAATGGAGAATACCTATCTTTAAATAATTATTTGGATACGAAATGTGCTTTGGGTTTAATTGGATTTATATTTGGTATGCCAAACCCTAACTCATATATATATATATATATACTATCACAAATGTTATAATCCTTACATGGATTGGTTTTTAATCAAGTGATGATGGTGTATTAAATATGTTTTATAGTATTTATTACTTATGAGAAATTATTAAACCTATTTAAATTATGAAAACTCATATATACACTTTCTGTATAGTTTCCAAAACGCTAATTTCATGTATGGATTATTTTAATATAATTAATTTATAGATTTAATTAATACTTGGGGGACATTAATGAATATCATTCTCATTATAAGCCTAATCAATGGGTTTTTGTATAAATATGTGCAGCACAATCCATAAAGTAGGTCAAACTTGTTTTAGTTAAGAACATTTAATGATATTAGAGTTTTTATAATTTGATGTCTCAAAGGTATTATATGATTGATCTTGTCGTGTTTTTTGATTAAAAAGAATATATACTTTTGATTTGACCAAAATATATTAAAGGATAAAAGGGTGTGTTAAACCGTGAGATCATGTTATGCTCACTTAATGATTTTTCAACTGCAGCGATTGTTGTTAGATATGTTGTGATGTAATCTAATTTCTCGATCACTAACTCATTTATTAGAATATTATGAAACATGTATTTTTATTTATGGAATAAGAACGTTAAATTAAATAGTTATCATTTGGACATATCATATGGAAAACCCCTTCTCAACCATTTTTTGATGTACTTTAGTAATTTTCTCATGAGAAATGAATGTGTAATAAACCATGTATGATTTAGATAAAATATTACTTACATATCTACAATGTTATCTATCATATTATTTATTTTTGTATTAAATGGTTTCATTATCCTTTTTATTTATAGTTGGAGTCAATGATGCATGCATGTGGAATATCATAATAATGAGATATGAAATTAAATTAATCAATGTTGTGTGGGACAACTTGAGTAATTTGAAGTAAAATTTAAATATTCATATTTTTATGGACACCATTCATGTCAGAATTTACTGGACATATTACGAATGTATTGGACTCATATGTTTCAGGTTGGGGACCGGTAAAACAAATACTTTCGTAGTGGGGTCCGATTATAGCAGACCCTCCGGGTTGGTGTTCGGTAACAGAGGCTCTCTAGGATGGAGTCCAGTTAAATTGGCTATCTAGATAGGGGTCCAGTTATAGTTAACCCCTAGTTCCTCGAATGAGGCCTTGACACAAAAATTAATGTCTATTATTATAAATTCCCTCATTATGTGTAAGATAATTAATTAACCAAATGGATATTCGACTAGTAGTATATCCTTGGTTATGAGCCAATACATATGAGTATTAGAATAGTAAATGCTTATGGCCTGACATACGCACTCAGTGAATTAGTATTCAATGTACGAAATTGAAGTTATTACCATTACATGAAACTATTATTATTAATTACACTTATCTATTTAATTTGTTCTTACATAATCATATGTCATACATTTTCATAATTACTTTTATTTATTACTTCAAATGAGGATTCCTATAACTGAATCATGTATCCTGGTAATTATGTTAGCATGTTTTTAATTCAGAACTTTTATGATATGTTACATGTGTTACAACTTTTAATTAATAGAAATTATTCATGGAATATTTTAAATAATGTTTTGAAAAGTTATATTGTTTTATTATGTTATTTTAAAACCCCTTATAGGGCATTCATATGCTCACTCTACATTTTTGGAATAAAATATTTAGGTATCTTGTTTTAGCTGAAGAAGCATAATAGAAGTAGTTGGTTTCTAGGAACATGAATAGAATTCGATCCTCTGTATGGGATATGATGTGTAATTTATACGTGCATGTTTTTTTTAAAAGCGACACATCAGGTTCTCAGGCACTGACCCCTAGCCTTCTGGGGGTCAGCTCATCTCAGTCAGTGTTGGCGGATTCTGTTTAGATAAATATGGAAAGAAAGAACAAAAAAATTTAAAAATTTACTTAAGAATTAAAAAATACAGGCTTTTTCTTAATTTTCAGATGGAAAACGAATGTACTAGTATTTTGTCTCTTCTCAATGAGGCCCTAGAAACCATGATTTATATAGCCATCCATCAAATATTTATGAACTATTCCCATATTTGTAAGTCGTGAAAACACCTCTATTGAATATCCAACTCTCCCTGAGTACCAAAACTGCACCGAGGAGTAGGGTTGGACTACATATTTATGATGAAAACCAAATTTCCATCCTATTCATGATGTTCAATGTACTACGAGGGACATTGTAGATGATTCACCGTTGTGGACGGTATCCAGTCCCTTATAGATTTCCATGAATTTGTGGAAGTGAGAGACCTCCGTGCAGTGAATATGTGCCAAGTCTTGTCCTATAGCCATTATAGTCAAGTAATGGACTGCAACATCCTTGAATTTAAAGCCACATATTCTATGTACATAAATCAAGTACATACTGACGTCTCTCAGCAATACAGCCCATGTTCCAGACACTGGAGACTACACAAGTTCACCCACGAGAAGGAACCACACTGCTCGGGTAGCATATGGTTCATGGAGATTGAGAACATTGAACTTGTTTTGGGTATTCGTGTATTAGGGAACTGGAGAAACCATTAGCCCTATCTTTTTTTATGTACAGGTGGTTATATGAGAATACAACTTGTTATCTCTACTATCTGCTATATTTTCTTTGTTTATACTTTTGGATGGGTTTCTCCGATTGGACTTTCATAAAATTTTTAAAATGGATGGATAGACTCACATATCATCACTCCATACAGAGATACTGGAGGGAATTTAGTCAAAACAGGTGAGGAAGAGTACCTAGCTTTCACAAGCTTGAGAAAAGCGTGCAAGAAACTTTACGATATATCAAATAGTCCAGACATTCTCTATATCTCCCAGGGGAATTCTTACTTATACCAACCCATAACAATGGTCTAACTGGCCGGGTACAGGTGAAGGGGAAAATATCACGAATGGATTTTCCTATGTTTCACTTTAGCCTAGAACGTCACAGCTAGAGTAAGGTTTCAAAAGGATGCCTTGGAGGGAATCCTTTGTGCATCTTACATTTACTAACTCTTCAACTTTAGCTTATATGACCACGTCTATAATATAGATGTTCTCAATCGGGAGATAGTCCGGTGAGTCCTTAGAGACTTTGTCCATTCGTACATCTCCTAACTTTCCACCACCCAAGCCACACTCTAGTAGACTGAATGCACTATGCATAAGTTCAAACCTTTCTTCTCTATGTGTGTCTGGGCCAGGGAATTAGAGGAGTTGAGCAGCAATCTAAAAACACACCTGGCCACAGCAGAGGGCCCTCTATGATGGAAGATGTGGTGAATCTTGTACAAGAGTATTTTAAAGACGTTTTGTGAAAGGAATTGTGAGGATGTAATTTTTTGTAGGTTTAATAATGTAACACCACGAAAATTGTATCTCATATAATGATAATATTACGCTTCTTTTTTGTTCAATTTTCTTTTAACCAAACAAAATTTAAAATTAAAACACAAGGGTTTTTATTTAAACCAGACAAAATCTATTTATAATATATCAAGATCACAGTAAATCATCCTACCAAAAAATACCTAATAAAAACCTTATCAGAACTACTTGAAGACCTCGAAACACAACAATGATGCTCGGTAAATAAAGGAGATCCTTAAGGTCAGTCAAAACGACGAACATCACAACCGTGATCACGAAAACCATACTGATCATCAATGGTATAACATGCACCATCATCTTTAATTAACTTATGATTAAGACACCCTAATATATGGTTTTATATAAGGCATCAACTTGACCATTTCCTTGGGTGACCGTTGAACTCCAATGACTATAAATATAACAGTTGGCCTTTTAGAGAATTGATTAAAAACATGTGAATGTAATTTAGTTTCCTCAATAATTACGTTATGGAGTGAAAATCACAAAACAACCCAAAATTATGAACATTAAAAGGGCATGGTATAATATTTTGATTTACACTCAAGTAATATTTGAATGAGAAGTATTTCAAATGCCTTGAAAATATTTTAAAAATGTGGTAAATGTTTCCATTATTAATGCTTAATCATTGTTTTAATTAGACTATATTTTATTTCATGTTGGAAGATGCTCTAATTTCTATAAAAGTTATAAAACTTTTCATATGGATTTAATGAAGTTATAACTATGCTTCAAAACATTAGTGTTTATAAATAATCATTGTTATATTCATAGTTAAGAAATTTGTATTCTTTAACATTTCAATGTTTAGATAAAAGTCATTTTTGGTAAAATATTTCCTATATATTTGAAATGGGTTTATTAATTTCATTATGATTTTATATAATTTTGAATGTTGGTTTTTATAAAAAAAATCAAGCCCACTAAGTCTAACCCATAAGCCTGTCGAGGTAGGTGGGTTAGCCTAGCCCCCAGCACCATCTAGGCCTACCCGAGCGTGGGAATATGTTCCCCAAAGGGAACACAAGAGTGAATGGGGGTTTAGAGCATGCCACAATGGGCGCAAGTTCACGATGAGGCAGAGGTTGGTTGAGGCCTGCAGGGGTGGCCGCCCGTGTATAAGGCTCCCTATGTGCGTGCAGTTATTCCTAAACATCCATCGGAGTCTTAGGCTTATAAAGAGTTGAAAATTTTCTTATTGTTTTTATGTGGGGTGGAAATATTCCTCTAGGATTATGTCTGGACCGTTGGATCGCATCGCTAGCGATCTAGGATGTGCACCGTGGTCCGGGCCTCGACCCTTAGAAACTGCGGAATACCTCAGTGTTTTTCTGTATCATTCAATCTGTCACGATCTAATCATGGTCATATGAGACTTCTTAAAAAAACACCATGATGGCCAGAGCCATCCGATCTACCACAAATCATATCCTAACCATTCACCCCTTATAAAATCTGCAGACGAGCCCCAATCATCATAAGAAGGCCAAAACTAATCCTGACCATCCGTTCAATTCCAGATCATCATGTTCCAGTAGGGTCTTCTTCCTCTTCTCTACCTACTTTGAACCAGTAACCCTACTACCTATTTTCCCATTTTTCTTCTCCCATGACAATTGATAGATCCCCCTCCATTCATGTGGTTTCTACAAATACCGTTACTCAGTATTTTAGTATACTGAAAATTCCTCTAATCCTATGAAAATGGCATTAAAATATTGAATATAAATATAAAATAGTTTATTTATGAAAGCATTTTTTTACCCTAAAGAACCCCTCAGTTCATCCGCAATCAAACTTCCAGCAAGCCTCAATGAGTTCTCTCGAGGCCCTCTTCCTCCTCGAGCTAAAGTAAGGGATATATTTCCTCACGTTGTGTTCTTAAGGGTTTATACAAATGTATACTCATAATATATATTTATGATCCTTATGGTCTATAAAAAAATATCCTTCTAGGCCGATCCTAGCCTTTTATTTTTTGGGATCTAGTAGTAATATGGTTGTAAGGGGACTTTTTAAATTGTTATTATTATATTAAAAAATCATATAGTTTTTTTATATAATCAGATATATATATGTATATTTATTTTTATATCAAATCCAAGCTAGTATATGTTTTAAAAAGATGCACGTTTGTGTCCAAGATATTATAACGTTGTAAGGATTTATTTTTATGTTTTTTTAAATCCTCAAACTAGATTATACACTTTGTATATAATCATATACATATAAATATATAAAAAAATTAATGAGACTCAATTTTTATTTATGAACTGTAGAAGACAATTTCCAACCCTTAAATAATGTTTTTAATAATAATTTTGTTTTGGGTTCAATTAGATTTGTACTTTTTATGAAAAAACCCAATATATAGTTATGTGCATATTAAGGTAAATACATATATATTTACATTCATTTCAAATCCAAACCTATTTCTACATTTAAAGGTTGGATGTTGAGTTCAAAACTATTTTTATGTTTTAAATGATTCAATGGTTTTATTATGAAGGGTTCCACTAAACCAAATCCAAGTATTCACTTTTGAATATTCAGATATACATGGGTATTTAATAACAAATCTATTTATGATTTTTTAAAGGTGAATACCATTCATTAAATAATGGGTTAGATTCAAAATGATCTTTGGATTTAATTGGATTTATATTTAGTATGAAAAAACCTATCTTTTAAATATATATATATATATATATAAACAATCACACTTGTTATAAACTTAACATGGTTTGGTTTTTAATCAAGTGATAATGGTGTATTAAATATGTATAAAAGCATTTATTACTTATGAAAAATTATTAAACCTATTTTAATTTTGGAAACTCATATATACACTTCGTGTAAGGTTTCCAAAACCCTTATTTCATGTATTGATTATTATAATTTAATAAATGTATTTATGTAATTAATACTTGGTGAGAATTTAATGAATATCAGTCTCTATGTAATCTAAATCAATATGTATTTATGTAAATATGAATGTCGTAATCCATAAAGTAAGTCAAACATGTTTTAGTTAAATAAAAATTAACGATATTATCATTTTTATAATTTCATGTTTCAAATGTATTATATGATTGATCTTTTTGTGTTTAAGGATTAAAAATAATATATACTTTTGATTTTACCAAAATATATTAACGGATTAAAGGGTGTGTTAAACCATGTGATCATATTATGCTCACTTAATGTTTTATCTACTGCGGTGATTGTTGTTAGTTATGTTGTGATGTAATCTAATTTCTTGATCACGGAAACTTTTATAAGAATATTAAATAACATGTATTTTCAATCATGGAATAAGAATTTAAAATGAAAGAGTTATAATTTTAACATCTCATATGGAAAAGCCCTTCTCATAAATTATTTTATGTGCTTCAGTAATTGTCTCATGTGTAAAGAATGTGTAATAAACCATGTATTCCTTAAATTAATTGTTACTACCATATCGTCAATGTAATCTGTCATATTATGTATCTTTGTATTAAATGGTGTTATTTTTCATTTTGTTTATAGTTTCACACATTGATGCATGCATGTGTCATATCATAATAATGAGAAAAAAGTTTAAATTAAAGTGGTATGGGACATCCTTAGTAATGTGAAGTAAAATTTAAATATTCATAGTTGTATGAACAACATTAATATCATATTTACTGGGAAATGAGGAATGTATTAGACTAGTATGTTCTGTGTTGGGGACCAGTAATAGTAAGCCCTTCCGGGTTGGGGTCCGGTTATAGCAGACCCTCCGGGTTGGGGTCTGGTTACAGAGGCTCTTCGGGATGGAGTCTTGTTATAGAGGCTCTCTGGGTTGGGGTCCAGTTATAGTTAGTCCACAGGTCCTGGAAGGAGGCCTTGACACATATATTAATGTCTGGTATTATACATTCCCTCATTATGTGTTTGATAATTAATTAACCAATTGGATATTTGACTACTAGAATATCCATGGTTAATATCCAGTGCATATGAAAATGAGAAAATTAAATGCTTATGACATGACATAATCACTCAATGAATTAGTATTCAGTGAATGAAATTGATGTTATTACCTTTACATTAAACTATGACAATTCATTAATATTAATTGTTTAATTTGTGATTACATATTCTTGTGTCATAAATGTTAAGAATATCTTTAATTTCTAATTCCAAATTAGCATGCCTATAATTGAATCATGTATCCCTGTAATTCTGTTATAAAGTTTTTAATTAATCCCTTGTATTATATGTTACATGTTTTTTAGATTTTCATTAAGAGAAATGTTTTATGAGATGTTTTAAAGAATGTTTTCAAAAGTTATATTGATTAATTGTATTATTTTAAAACCCTTAATGGGCATTAGTATTCTCACCCTATGTTTTTGAAATAAATTTTTTATGTATCAGGTTTTAGCTGAAGAAGAACGTCAGAAGTATCTGGTTTGCCAGAACCTGAACCGAATTCGATCTTCTGTATGGGACATGATGTGTCATTTATGAGGGCATGTTTTTTATAAAAGTCACACATCATGTTCTCAGGCACCGGACCGTTGCATTCTGGGGGTCATGACGTCTCACATATTCGATAATATAATTGCATGCCTCTTTGTCCATGACTCTATTACCCATTAAGCTTTACTAACCGGTCCACTACACATCCTATGCTAAGAATGAATGAAGATGTTAGGTTTGTAGTCACATTGGGGTTCCCATGCATGGTATGGAAAATACGTCCCTTTAGGGTCTCAAACATGTGCCTTGGATGTGATGTTATGTCTAGGAAACCATTAAATGATACACCATATGTTACAATGTGCTAACTAGGCCACTGAAGCGCCAAATCATACATTCTCCATCACCATACAGAAATCCTCAACTTCTTCTATTCTTGTGCCATTGTACCGATTCCCTGCAGATGCCTGAAGACTCGGGGTATGATAGTGCCCAAATATAAAACTATTACCCAATGTAACTATATATGAAAACATAATTTCTTATTATCTTATATATATTGGAAGGCCCCACTACTCTTTTGTAACATAATAACAAGAATGAAACCTCTCACTGGTAGTCTATAAGCTATGTCTACTAATGGTAAGGTCCAATTCATGAACAACACCTTGCTCCATTGTTTTACTCGATTGAATCATCCCACAACAATATATATCATACAAAAACCCACACACTCCAAGGAGGTCACAGGCACAGAGTCCCATCCAAAAATACTCTAGGTAAGTCAAAACAAGCACATATGTTCATTGAATATCAAAAACTTAATCATAATACCCATTTTATAGTCTCCCAAGACATATCAACTCAATAAAACTTGTCAAAACATTCCAATCAAATAACCCACTAGGTCCTCCATACCCTTTATAACCATACCTCACTAAAATCATCTCATTACCATCAACAATCAATGATAACACTTCCCCAAGGCCCCTCCAGCATATACATACTAGTTAGGTATGAGTCCACATCAAGACCACTCAACATTCTTGGTCCCATTACTCAGGGACCATATTATTATATGACACTCCAATCCCCTTGGATACCGATTTTCATGTAATAAAAAACCCCATGAAATGCACATCAGTCTGGTATAATGCCTCATAAAAAATGTCTTAGCTCATGACCTAATGGAAACATTCCATATTACACACATATCATCAAATTGGACACACCTAACTCATAATGATTTAAAAACCATAGGCCACACTCCGGAGGGTTTCACTCAGTAAGCATGATAGGAATGACTATCTCAAATATATTCACTAGGATTATGCTTCTCTTTCACCTTCATGTACAATCCTTGTGATCCCATAAAGGATAACTATATCATATCATTAATTTTATATAACCAACCCCTCTCGTATTGGTGACATAGTCTCCAGGATGTCCCAATTAACCCAGTTTCAACCTATATATTTCATTAGGTCCATCATGGTAGCTATATATTCTAAAAAAAATAATGAAACATTCATGTAATAAGAAATCAAAAATCTAAATTCATATGATATTTTATTGATGGGAATATCTTTCTCTATCATTGTGTTACCACATAAGTAAAGTTATGTGTCACCTCATCCAAGCTTATCCATCGTTTTTCTATTCCTGTATAAACCATTTATCTATTTCAACACATTATAAAAAATAAATATATTAGTATATATATTTATTATTAATTATATAATTTAAATTAATTATGATCAATAGATGAAAAACACTCTAGGAAATACCATTACACCAAAACATTAAATAATCACTTGTAGAAGTTCCATGGAACACATGGAAATTATCATGATTATAGTCCAATTTACCTAACACTCATTCAACATATAATATTATATCAATTAATAGAAAATAAAAATTAAAAAAGGTCATATACATATATCTTTAAAAATTTATATATCATTATAAATACTTCCTTTTATAACCTCCTTTTCATGGCCAAACCCACCATTTCCAAAATGAATGATTAATAGAAAAGTTTGACAACCCCAATCTCACATATACTATTATTTGGGCTAGCTAATATGACTTATTAGGTATAAAATATCCATCTGAATAATTATACTAATATACCAATATATGTACACACATCTCCAAGTCCATTTATTGATGAGAGAGTCAAAATACATGATACCATCAATGTGTGAATATGATTTATCCCATATTAGAGTATGAAAATTAATACTATAACATAATAAGGATATGAATACAAGAAAAAAATGGAGGAAAGTGTCTATCCTACTAAAAATTATTAGACTACTATCAAATGAAACACTAACATACAACATTATCTATCTATCCCATAACTATGATCCCTATCCTCCAAACCCTCTTAGGACTCTTTTAAAAGGGTTCTATTATACATATGGCATGATACAACTGGGAAGAGGCCATGGATGAGTGAGTATAAAAATAACCAGCAGGACACCCAAAATTCCCCAAAAAGAAGAAAATAATGTAGTTATCTCTTAAGAATAATAATGTAAAAAACCACAGATATACTTGTAACTCATAACTAGTCTAAAGTGATGGCAACCAATATCATTATCCATATGAATCTTTTTGAGAATCGAAAATATTAATAATTATAACTGATTATACTAAAAAAATAATTGTTATCATTGGTGACACTCATCCAGAGGTAATAATCATTGGCCCCCCACCAAAACTGTACTCACAAGATCTCAAATGATCTCAACATCTAGGTCAGGGATCAAACCAATGACCACTGTTGAAACCCATAAACCCTAATAGATCGAGTTCTATATTTTTGATTAATTCATTTGGAATTTTGGTTATGCTGGCAACATGAACACTATTGTGGAATGACAGTGGATCAATCCCAAGTCCCCCATGGGGATTTTTTCAAACTCTATCAGATATTATAACCCTGGAGGGGATGAAAACCCTATTAAAAGTATGTTATGTTGTATTATAACCACTTGGGAAAGTACCATGGTATCACAGTCAACAAAACCTGGTATATAGTGAATAATAAATGGTATTAATAATCGTTAGTGGGAGTATGTGGTCTGTACTATAGGTATACAATATGGCTTCCTGACCTCTAATATTTATGTGTATCACCATCACACACAAAATGTAAACCTATATATAATGGTGTATGATATTAGAGTATACAATGAGAATAGGTTATATGACCCTCTTCCCATATTGCCAATCTGTTCACATGTACACCACATTGTGAACATGTAAATTAGGTTGTTCATCCATATAGTGGTCATGACTGTTTATCTAGCTGTGTATGAATTATGGATTGGGCCAAAATACTCTAACCATGCCCATGTTACAGGATATTATTATGCTGATGTAATTCCAATGTACACTCTATACCACTATCATCGGGTCACACTATGTGTGACATCTGTCACATAGGAATGAACCCCATCTTTACTAGGGTTTTACTAGTCCTATTATCATTATAAATATGGATGAGTATTAATGAAAACTTATAAAAATATGTAACAAATTCGTAGAAGAATAAATACCGAACCTATAAGAATGGTCGACCTTTGAGTCACCTTATTATTTGAGTTAACTCACATTCATCTTGGGATAATAAATATGGATGAAATCCAAATGAATAAAATTTACGTCTTCTATTTTGGAATGTTTAGTCATGAATAATTATCATGCATTGTAGTCTTTCAAAAGATCCATGAACTCTATATGATTTGACAACCCCTATATGATCCATAACATCTATAGATCTATCTTGGTCTCTTTCGTAGGTACTAGTTTTTTAATGTTATTGAGTACATTTAATGTGGTTTTACATTGGGGTGTGTTTGGCATGAATTTTGTAAATAATAGATCAAATAAGATAGTGCATGGTTTTCCCACACATTTCTCTAACTGTGCATCCTAGCCTAACAAACAATGCAACTCTGGACATAAGGGAATTTCATGTTTTTCGCATGGTTTTTCAAACCTATCACCCTAATAGGATTAAAAATAGAACCCTATAAAATTGGTGAATAATTTAGGTGCCTGGAAAGGGGAAATCGTGTGTCAGTTCCTAATAAATCATGTGTGTGAATTAAAATAAACCTAAAATTCGTTTTAAAATTTCATGATCCACAAAAACTCCAAAAAATTGAACTTTATTTAACCCTTGAAATTATTTTTTTATTTCAAATCATGTTTTACAAATTTCAATCCATCAAGGCCTTCATTATTGGATATTCAAAGCCTACATCGAAGATCTCCTCCCCTCATAGAAATAGGAACTCGTCCAAACTTATTTTCCTAATCCACATTATTTATTCTCCCATTCTATAAATGTCTTTCATTATTGATTTGATTATATATATATATATAGGATTATGTATTTGTATCTGTATTTGAAGGATCATGATTTGTTTGATCATGATTTATGGATACATATTTGGATCTCCTTCTACACCATTTTGCTATTTAAATTCTGGTTATTGCCATTGTGTGATCGCTCATCAACTAATCTAGGTTGGTGGTCTATAATTCAATCCTAGTAGTCTTAATTAATATTATGTGTATGTAGTTATATAATTTTTTAACGTTTTCAATTTATTTATTCATTTAATATGTTAATATGGTGAATTAAATTGGTACGGTAACCGTGAAATTCGGATAGTAGGATTATAGATCATGAATAATTGATTGATGAATTAATTACAAGAGTTTGAGATCATTTATTTGATTTAATTAATTGGAAAATTAATTAAGAGATGTTTTTAATGTTGGTGGATATAAATAAAAAATGAGTTAATTAATAGATATAGAAATGGTGAATTGATAAAATTAGTTTTCGAACTAATCATTTTTTTGTCTAATTATTTGTTTATTTAACACAGGAGATTGATGTAATTATTTAATTTACGAATTATTTTGTTTTATTAATTATTTGTTTAAATAATTGTTGAGTTTTATATGGTAATTGATTTGATTAATTAATTGTTAAATTAGTAATATTATTCAAGTGATTATTTAATTGTTGAATTTACTATAGGAATTGATGTGATTAATTAACTATGGAATTAATTAATATTATTTTTGAGATTATTTAATTGTTGAATTAAATAGATTAATAATTACATGTAAATATTTTTTAATTAATAAATGTTATTGCTGTTGTTAGTTAATTCTTGAATTATCTAATGTAATTTTTGTGTTTAAATTATTTGTTGAAATAATAATGGAATAGAGGTAGATAATTAATTGTTGAAAATGTTATGTGTTGATGAATGGTGACATGGTCTTTCGATTGTGATGTAATGAATGGTAACATGTTCATGAAGTTGTATAATAAATATTGGGAAAATGATAATTATAATGTTTGAACTATATACGATAACATGGTCATTAAACTATGAATTAAATAATGATAACTTGTTCATTATATTGTGTGAAGTATGACTGGTAATATGAGAATTCAAGTAAGAATTAAAGAATGATGAATATAGAATTATGATTTATGATACCTCTTAGGAATTGTTCCGACTTTGACATGTTCTAATGTTGGTATTGGTATATGAGTGTATATATGAAGATATGGGTTTAAGTTGTTAAAAATAGAATAGTTGATAATGTGATAACTCCTTAATTATGCATTGTGATTTATTATTTAAAAAAATCGATACACTATTATTTGAATGGATATTTGGTTAGACTCTGTTGGTGGTGGCCAATTAAGTCATACTCACACCGTACTCAGGACACATGATCAGTAAATAAAATATTTCACTATTTCATGATATGAAATGGGTAAAGGCTCAGGGTTTGGTGGATGTTTCAGGATTGAGGATGGATGGGGGAATGAGAAATATATTGGGACCCTCTTGGGATTCATCATTGAATTTAATTTTTAGTATTCTTATAGTCTATTGGCACATACATTATATTGAAAATTTTCAAGTTCTATTTGATATTGTATCTTCAGTTATTATAATCATGTGATATTTAAATCTTTCTGGTAATGGATATATATTTTGATAATTCATATATATTTTCCTCTAGTGTTTTACTATAAAAAAGAGGTTATAATCTACCATGATTGATATTAGCCCTTTGAATCTATTTAGAAAAAACTTGTATATAGGGAGGTGTGCTTGAGGTCATGTGATTGATTAGTTCAAGGCTCTAGTGTGTTACACCCAGGCTATGATTTTACAGAGTGGTATCAGAGATGTTGTCTTTTATTTTCTTTTGTCTTACAATTTGGTAAATCTTGATATGAAATTAGGGGGATTCGATCATTTGATATCATAACACAAATTAGAGTAAAAAAATCCATGTATGGTGGATAACAGAATAACCCGTAGTAGGATTGTTTTCATTGATGAGGGATATTATAGTTGAATATTATTATACCTAGGTTGAAACACATGTAATGTGATGTGATTATTATTTCATAGATTGGTTGATATTTGATTAATTGTGAGTCATGGTTCTGTACGACATGAGAGAAAAAAATGTATGCATCATTTGAGGAACACTGTATTATTTTGTGACATGAATCATTTTAAGAACACAAGGGAAAATATGTTTTGGGTATGTTGTTGATCATGAACTATTTTTCCTTGCTTCTGAATTAGAAAATAAAATGGTTCCTTATATTAAATTTAAAATGGTAAAAAATTCAAGATTATAATTATTAGGTTTCTAGATGAGAAACGTGAATAATAAGAATGAGTTTCTCTTTTTGAACCATGAAAAAGATATTAGATTGTTAAGGGTAGTGATAGCCCCTTGGTTTTGTGAGAGTGGAGGGGTTTCGGGAAATTACTTTTTATGTGATATTTTATTTCCATTAAATCTGTAATTGTTGTGAAATGTGGACTATAATATATTTTTGTCATTTTATATTAATTACTTTGTAACGAATAATGTTGAGTAGATGACCACATGCGATGGATGGAGACGATATACCCATAGTGGGACATGAGGCACCGATCATTCTGATTGGGGATGGTGATGAGTAGTTTAGAGATAAATTTTTCATCTTTATGAAAATATTTTTATGATACCTAGGAAAGATTGTGAATAATATTTCTACTCTGTAGAGGGAGTTCCATTTGTTTAACCCTCTAATGTTTACTGGAGATGGTGGATCAGAGCAACCCAAGTTCTGGGTTGATTAAATTGAGATGATACTTTTCCATTTAAGGACTCATGCTAAGTGGATGGTCAAGATAGACACTAAAATTCTATGAGGATCAGTGAAGCACTGGTGGGAGATTCAGACATAAACTAGACATGCTGATGGTAATTTATGGAAGGATTTCTTAAAGAACATCCTGGAGAGCTTCTATCCAGAGATGATATAATAAGAGAGGGAAGATGAGCTCGTGAGGTTTATTCAGGAGAGTATGTATATGATGGACTATGATAGATGCTTTGCAACCTTTCAGTTCTTTTTTATTTCTTTGGAAAGGGATGATACAACTATGACAATTCATTTTCATAATGGGATTAAATGTGAGATTACATACTTGGTTAACATTTTTTTGGTTAAGAAGCATGCTAAGGTGGTGGATCAGGGTCTCATAGCTGAGGGGAACATGATGAAATATTCAAGTGTAGGAAAAATAGTTGTAAATGGATGATCAGTATGTATGAAATAGTAGAGAAGGAAGAATCACTATGATAAAGTCTACCAGGGATGTGTGAAATTGAGTACCCAGGCCGAGGGATCAATGGTACATGACATTTTCCATGTGATCATTCACTAGTAAGGTAGGTTGGAAAACATATGAATATAGTTCATCTTACTATTATTATGGTTCACGTCTTTTGTAAATTTGATACATCTATATATGTTCTATGGGACCCAACGATGGATGAGCAGTGAGGGTGAATCTTTTAAGAATCGATGTATAGGAAGAGATTCTCCAGCACTATATAAGGATGAATGCTAGGGATCTTCTAGACTAGTTAGTAGAGGCATTAGACATGGTTATTTGGGGAAATAGGTCCAATATCAGTGGAGTGGTGAATCTCTGTGGATCGAGACTACTTCACATTTAAGAGGGGATGGACATCTACATGCCATTAATCCTACACATTTTGAGTGCAATCCTGGACCATTTAAATTGAGAGGTATTTGTTTCATAACTTATATGTTATATGGTGAAAAATTAGATAATATTCATAAATATTCAGTTATTTTTGCCTAACTTGTGAATGGATAGAGCCTATAATTATTGTTCATGATTGGGGTGATAAAGACAGACACACTTGTGGTAGTATGGCCGAGAAAAAATTTATTTTACAATGGGTTGTTCTCCCACTTTTGGGTATTATAACATTATATGGGATATTAAAATTATTGAAATGTCAAGATTTAGCCTCATTATGCTTTTTTACATTCTAGTAACATTCCTTGTCCTTGTAGAATATTATCATAGGAGAGTGACTTTTAAGTCTTCTAAGTCTTATAGTTATGTTCACAGTGGAGAGTTGGATATCATGGAAATTCGAGCAGTTCCAATTACTCATAATTAGGGATAACTCACATCCCAAGTTTCTAGTGTATTTTTGGATGATGGAACAATGGAGAAGGGTTCCATTCCTTGTGTATTGGATGAATTTACAGGATAAGAGTTTTACCTCCTGAGTATGTCTCCTTTGGGTTCATTAGTTTTTTTTTTCAAATAATACATATCAAGCTATATAGTTGTCTATTGAATACTAGATATTGTACTAGATGGATATGACGAAGTAGTATACACTACTGTATATTGAAAATTTATTGGAGAAGTGGAGATTATATTGTGTATCACAAATAGTGACAATAGATCTTGGTATCATCAAATAATATTTTTTTATTTAATATACCATATAGATGTAGGAATAGACTATATTAATTCATCGTAATTTCATTGGAGTTGAAGAAAAATCAGGTGGTGTTTATGGCCATGATGAACATAATCTTCTGTTCACACCTAGATCAATTTATGGTTGTGTTTTTGGAAGATATCTTGGTGTACTCTAAGACATCATATTATCATTCCCAACATCTTGACATCATACTATGTACATTGAGAGAGAATCATCTATATACCATGTTATCTAAGTGTCAATTTTGGATTGATCTGCTACATTACCTCCATCACATCATCTTCCCAAATGGTCCATTAGTGGGCCAAGAGTTAATGAAGGGAGTGTAATCTTGGGAGTATCCCATTAATTTTTTCTATATCTTCATTTTTATATGTTTGGATGGATATTATTGGAGATTCATACAATAATTTTTAAGATTATGAATTCCACTTACGATCATACAAATAATGGGGTAATGTTTGAATTCCCTAAAGCATGCGAGAGTGCCTTCTAAGATCCCGTGATGTGGTTGTAATTGGCATCGATATTGATCATAACTTAACCAGGTGTGGATTATACAATGTATTTGGACACATATGAGATCAGGCATGGATTTTTGTTGATGTAAAAGGACACGTTGTAGTGTATGGGTCATGGTAGTTTAGGTCCCCTAAAAGGAACTACCCTATAAATGACCTTGAGTTGGATATAGTGGTTTATTATCTAAATAGTTTATCAAATTAGCTATTCTGTCATCATTTTACAGTTTATACTAATTGTATGATATTATAGTATATCTTATCATAGTGATATTTGAGTCTCTTTTAGTAGATATGGGTTGAATATATGTAGTCATTTGATTTGAATCTAACATATATGAATGGGAAAAGAAATATTGTAGATAATTATTTGATCACGAAAACTCAGACTCAGGTAGTTAAGTAGTCTAGTACTAACTAGAAATTGATGGATTTACTAGTGGAGATTCATGTGGTATTTTAGGTGATTTCGTTGTTGAAGAAAATCATATCAGTTTCACTATATTATAAACTTTTGATTTGGATTTGAGATATATTAAAATGGGATTTTGAGTATTTGACCACAAGGAAAGGCCTTGAAGGTGGGGAGTCACATTGAGATTGAAGCATATGTGAGGATGAGATCATATATATCATTATTTAGATATTTATTCCTAAAATAATGCGAGATGAGATTATAGATGAATGTTAATTGTCAACGTGGGTGGTACCTCGAGGTGTGGCCAAAATTTTGCATGAAAAAATGAGATCGTTGGTTGTCGGGCATGAAAAAGGAAATAGTAGGTCTTGTGACACGATGGTACACCATTTAGTAGGTGAAGTCGAAGAATCAATGTCTTTCATGTTTAATACAACCATTTCCTCTTCCAAAATGGAAATCAAATGATGTGACCAAGTAATTTGTGGTGGGTATCCAAAGGATCCATTATAAGAATGATGTTATATAGTTTTTTATAGATAGAATAATGAAAGTAGAACATTTCCTTCTGATAAGGGAAATTTTATCCGAGGGGAGGCTAGGAGATATTTGGGTGGTAGGGATAGTCTATTTGAATATTGTACCATGAACTATTTTATCACACTTTGAATCATTCTTATAGAAAAGATAAAAAATCAATATACCGATGTTTTTTAGTACAATATTTAAATTATAGACATTTTTTCAGTCATATTGTACTATATAAGCCCATGAAGATATATTGTGAGTGTTTTTTCTAAAATTCAGAGGGTCTTGAAAAATCACCAGGCACTGGTGGAGTTCACCAATAACAAGAAATATCATGAAACTATTCATATGGAACTATGAGATTATTTTTTTGAAAGGCCCTATAGATCTCATCTATGTTGGATGGAGGCTGGTGAGTCTGAGTACTTGGGATCGTGTCTCATCCCGGAGACAAAGGACCAGATACAACAGCTTTGGAAACCTATGGTTATGGATTAAAGTAGATGAATATATTATGTTGATAGAAATTGGTGGACCATATAGATTATAAAGGGTAATCATGAATTCCTTCACCTGTCTCCTATATTGGGTCACCACATGATATAGAGATAGGGTATGTTTTCCCCCCAGTTTCATTGGTTCTTTTGTGGTTGTGGATAGAATAAAGCCAATAACATACCAATTGATTCTACTAAAAAAATTACAGTGAAATTCATGACATTTTCAATGTGTCAAAACATTGGTGGTATCACTGTGACAATTCTCATGTGATCGAGGTGGATGCTTTTCAACTTGATATAGATGCATCCTTTGAGTACAATTTGATACGTGTGTTGGATTTCAGTGATAAAGGTTCATGGGGAATGATAGTAATGACAGTTCGTGTAATTTGGAATCAAAATTATGTTTATGAGGGACATGGGAACACGAATAAGATAAGTGGTATCTATGAAATGATCTTTCTTACTCATAATATTAGATATTATTGCGAGTGCATCTCAAGGATGAGATACTATATTATAGGGAGATTGTAACATCCCAAACTTATTTGTTGCACTCTTGGACTCATTTTCATCTAATAATTTTCTTTATGTTGAGTTTTTTTAATGTGGGTTTTTGTTTGGGTGTTCTTGGGGAAAAGTTTGAGAAAAAATTGAAGAAATAGTGTAGTTTACAGTTGGCACATAGTTTTCCATATCTGGTTGACCAATCCCAGCAAAACATGAAACCCTAAATAAAGAAGAATTACACAGTTGAAACATGGTTTTTCAAACATTACACCATTTTAGGAGTACAAATTTACCCATATAACATAGGAACATTGTTTATGAGAACATTTAGGGGAAACCCAATATCCCTACCAACCATATTGTGCATGGGAATTGACGTCACCCAAAATTGGTATTAAAATTATCTGAACCCCCATACATACCCAAATCAAACCCTGTTTTACCCATGATGTTCATTCATGATTTTGGATCATCCCATATGAATTCTAATCCTCACTAATTTTTGTTATAGGTTATTCAAAACTCAAATCGATGAAATTCATTCACTCGAGTAAGAGGAACTCATCCATTTTGGTTTACTATACCTCTTTATTTGATATTCCATTCTGGAAAGGGGTTTTCTCTCTGTTTAGATTATATCTTGGTCTAATAATGTGTATCTAGATGTATATTTTATGGACCATAATTTTTATGATAATGGTTATAGGTTTTAGATTCAGATCTCATTCTACATCAATATGATACTCAATTTTTGGGGTTTTATGTTGGGTGATAGCTTACCAAGGAATTGATTTTGGTGTTATATGATTAATGTACCATATTATTAATTATGATTATGTGTATCTTATTATATATTTTCTATTAATTTTTTATCAATTAATTTCTTTATTAAAATTATTAATTTGGTCAATTATTTACTTTTGGTATATGTGAAATTTGGAATATTTGTATTTTATATCATGAATATTTTATTGATGAATTAATTTTGGGATTTATTGATAGTATAGTTGAGATAATTCATTGATGAATTTTTTTTGAGATATTGAGGTATTTATTATAGGCAATTAAGGAGTGAATTAGTTATGAGATATTGAGATTTAAAATTGATGAAATTAATTGTAGTGCTGACAATTGGTTCTGAATAATTAATTTTTGAATTAAGTAAAGGGATTGATGTGATTAATTAATTATTTAACTAAATAATATTAATGATGGTATTATTTACTTGTTTAGTTAAATTTAGTAAATAATGTGATTTATAAAATATTTACTTGGTTAATAAAATTGATTGTTTTTGTAAACTGTTGAATTAACTAGAGGAATTGATGTGATCAACTAATTATTTTATTATTTAATATTACTAATGTGATTAGTTATTTGTTGAATTGACATGATGAATTGATGTGGTCAATTAATTATTGAATTAATTAATTTATTTTAGATGATTTGTTAATTGTGGGATTAACTATTGTAATTGTTGTCTTTAGTTTTTATTTAATTTTTCATGGAATTGATGTGGACAATTTATTTAATAATTAATTATGTTGATGATTTCTATGATGGTCATTTGATTATGATGTAATGAATGGTATCATGTTCATTTAGGTTTGAAAAATATAAATGGAACATGGTTATTCTAATGTGAGAAGTCTGGATGTGAACATGGGCTTTCAAGTTTGATTTAAATAGGGACAACTTAGTCATTCAATTTATTGGATAATGAACGGTAACACGAGAATCCATGAATGAATTATGGAATGGTAAAATTTATATTATTATATTTGATACTGCATGAGAATATTTCATATATTGGCATGGTTCGATGTATGTATTGTGATATGGGTTTTTATAGGAACCTAAGTGTTTCTGTTGCTAAATAAATAAAAGATGATAATTTGATATCAATCTAATTATGAATCATAATTTATTCATTATAAAAAAACATGCACTATTATTTGACTGGATATTGTTTTATACAACGTAAGTGTTTGCATTCTATATTTTATAGACACCCTATTCCAGTTACTTCATCAGACTCGAATATATTTTAGAGTTTCTAGACAAAACAAGGGAGATGTCCTATGTTAGGTGGCTATGTTAAGAATGAAGATGGATGGGGGAAATAAATGTGTTTTAGGAGCCTCTTGGGATTCATAAGTAACATTTCATTGGAATTTTCAAATTTACACATGGCACATACATTATCAATCCATATTTCTTGTTCAGTTTGATATTGAATCTCATGTTTGGCTTTTAATGTGGTAGTGGCATATTTTTTGTTATGAATATTTTTTAATTAATATTTTATCTTCCTCTATTATTTTACTCTAAAATATGGCATATTCTCCCAAGAATAGAATCATTCCCTCACTACTAGTTGAAATCCCAGGTGATATCTTTCTTGAAGTCATGTGACAAGCTGGTTTAGGGAACCTATGTGTAGAACCCGGTTCAAGACATAACTATTTTATCGCACCTTGGATTAAAAAATGTTATAAACTGAATGTTGGATCAAATTTATTATTACAAAATTAGAAAAATGGTTAATCCATATTTATGGATAATTTTTGATATTTGTTATTAATATATTTATTTTAAATAAAATATCAATTTTGGTGTCGCCAAGATTCGAAATCGAGTGTTGTCTACTCACATAGATTTGAAAATATTACTAGATATATTTAGATAATTAAATTGTTAAAATAGAAAAATTATATTCTCCCACCATATGGATGTTTATCATAAAAAGGAAAAATTAATACTCATATGGTTATGGGTATTGAGATCGCATCTAGGACTCCCTATCCTAGTAGCTCTCCTAAAGGCTCACATTCTTCCACCAAACACACACAAAATCATGGAAGTTACTTTCATTGTGATCCATGATCCTCACTAGGTTGTTTTAATTGGTTTCTTTATCCTTAGTGTCTACTTCACCACAGTCAATTACGTGAGACAGTTCAGGCACATACATCGACAATTGGAACACACAGATGAATTTGTCTGATGGTCTACCTGTGGTAGTAGTACCAAGTGGAACTCATAATCGACCACATTGAAAAAAATATAAAAAGAACCAAAGAACCTAAGACACCACATACCAATATGGACAAATGTTTATAGTCAACATTTTGTAATGTTCTTCAAAAACATATTACCTATCAATGTAAACTCCAATTGGATTGACTATCATCATCAAAAGAATTATAATGAATCCATATAATCCTCAAACAATTATATATTACATGTACCTTTTCTTTCACATATCTAACAAGCATTGGGCCCATGAATGATGGGTCACCTAGATAAGTCCCACATAGTGGGGAACTAAAGAGTATCTTGTATAAGGCCTTGAATGTTTCCATATAGATGGTGGTCTGGAAGATATTTTTTATGTAAAATCCACCATGGGTAAGTGATCTTTCTATCTATGGAAATAAGTATTACATGCAATCAAAAATAAATTCATATAGAACATGAATTTCACACTCAGTGTGTCCATTAGTTTGATTTTAGAACATCATGATCAATCATAATTGATTCCAAAATTCATCATATAATCCGCTATATAATAAAAACATGAATTGATAATTACGGAATTAAATTATCATATAGGGATTTTTTTGGGTTAGGGTATGTCATACACATAAAAGCTTCCATATAGATCTAGTGATCTCTTTTATTAGACAACTATGAATTGGGATAACATTATGAGTCAGTATATGATCATCTAAAAGGAATATTATCATCTGGATGTCCATGGAATTCCCATAATGATGTCCTTAGTTATCTCTTCCCATTTCAACACTAAAACCTTAAGGGGTTCACCTCAACATGATGAAACCTAGTTCTCAACAATAATTTGATGAAAATAGAAGAGTCAAGGTACATAGAATGTTGTAGAATTTTTTATTAGTAGACACCAAAAATTATTTCAAATGTACTATTATATTGTCACCATGCGTATACACACCACTAAAGGGGATATACTGAAATAATTGATCACCTCCAACTAGACTATCACTAGTTCAATTATATTCCCTTTGAAATGTACGACGGCTCCATACCTTTATAAATTCTATCAGGAGGTCATCCTTTGGTTATTTTAGCACATAATTTCACAAATTCAATTTCTCCATGATTATCTTTCTTACCACAGTATATAAACTGTGTCGTAATAACCCTCTAATACATAAATGAATAATTATAATTGTCTCTTAATGAATATTTTGCAACGGATAATTATTACATATACAATATCAACAACTATGTTCAAGATCTCATGATGATAAATTATACTTACATGATCCCATTCATAGGAGTATTCACATTCTCCAATTCATAATCTTTGTGGAACTCCATCCATTCACTCTATCTCACAATATTATCATTATGAGAGAATATATACATGAAACTATTTTGGTCACATTATAAAATAAACATACCACTCATATTGTAGTGTTTCTATACCATGATGAAAATGATTATTGTTGCCCACTCATGACCACAGTTTTCATTGTTCTTATCATGTTTTCTTATTTTTTGATATTCATAATCGATCAAAGCCTCCCAATGCATTATTAGAAATACATGGTGAGTCCCTAAGGCCTCAGAAAACACAATGTATTCAATACCATCTTATGTAAATATCAATAAGTTATATCTATTAAATCACTTAATCAACTATTTAAAAGATTTCAAGTATGAATCCATCCACATGAATGGCTTCCCATTGCAGGTCAATGTAATCATGGGTGTCGATATCATAGAGAAATCAGTAAAAAAATATCATATAGTATAATTTCAACCAAATGAAAATCAACACATCCATCATGTTCATGGGTGGATCTCAATCTATCACTCCCTCAACCATCACAAAGTCCACATATAAACAATCATATGAGATGACATTTCACAAAAACTCGATCTCATGTATCGAAAACCGACACTTTGAGAGCATCCAATGATGTTGGTGCTCTTAGTGTGTGTCTATAATGGTCATCATGTGTCTCTTATGATCCTCCTTTCATGTCGACTACAAAAGGATACCGTTAATAAATACCACTATTTTTTTGTAATGTTTATAGATCTATTACATTTGATCCATGATTTCGTATGGGATTTTGATAGGATGAAATGAATCAACATATAAGAAATGTGACTATAGAGACATAATAATTCAATCATTAGAATATCGTCATCCTGTACTAAATGTTTCTGATAAAATGATCAATGGTCAATCATTAGGAACCATCATACTCGTATCAACTGATCTAAGATGACATCAATCATCAATCGTGGTAACTTATAATTCATGGCCTACAACTTCAGGTGTCGATTTTCCACAAAAAATCTCAATCTCCCATATACCATCATGGAGAACAATAATGGTTTCAACCAAAGGTATATAATGGGTAATAGAAATACATTCCACTGTAAGTAATCAAATTATCATATCATCTCTCAATGCTATATAGGAACCATTTGATATGATGTCCATATATTAGGGTCATCCTATGGTGCATTTAAATGTTGAAGTCTATCACATGGTAGTGAGTTAAGCTCGAAACATCCACATGAGAGATATCCAAAAAATCTACTCGAATAATAATAACATCAAGAAAATGAGTAATAAGATATATTATTTAATAAATGATCCCATAATACTAATCCAGGATTTCTGTCTCACCTATGAAAGAAAACCATGATCTATCTCCATGGAGATGATACATTATCAAGCTGAAATAATAAATCTATCCATGAACTATGGATATCCATTCCATAACAATGTTGATATTGTTAGGCCTCATCAAATCTTCAATTATATCATATATGATGACCTGACCTCCATGCATTAGATAAAACTATTTTCCTAATTAGGTGATGCTTGGGTCACCTCCCCTTGGAGTATCCATGTGTAAGGGAATTAATAACGGTTCAACCATAATCTATAAGTATTGAAATAACATATTGGAAATATAGAATTGGATATCACACATGATTATCATTACTAAAAATAATGTAGATAAGACACATGAAGTACCTCTAATCATGAATGGATACACATTTTCTAGACCAAACTATGTATTGGTTTCCCTTCCCCTCACCACCAACACCATGATCCTGGGGCGGAAAAGCTGTGGTGGTGGTGTTAATAACACAAACATTTTATCACCACTTATTATTATTATTTCTCATATACAATGTACACTATGATACATACCTCCATAATCATTCTTATATTTTTTCCTTAGGGTTCTATCGACCATTACTCATTAGGTTGTGTGACGATCAAATAATTCGGAGCGAGATATCATCTAACAATGCATGAGAAGATCCAACTCTCCTGTAACTGATATAATATATCCTAATATCCTAGAACAATCAGTCCTATATCTTGGAATTTCTTTCTTATGCATTTGGAATTCCAATATCATTGTGTCTATCAATAGTTATCTACTACTGTGGTCTAAACACTTGGGTGGCCAAAACCAACACACATTTTCATGATCATCTAGATGGGGAATTTTTCCACTACAATGGTTCACTCAAGAACTCCATCATAAGTGGGAATGCACAGAGATATCACTGTAGAACTGGAATATCAGTAAAATTACTTATAAATGGTCTGGGGTCTGATTAATAGATCATTTTGCATGTACTGGGAGTGCAAGGATAGATTGGTATACATCAATAAATGAACCAACATGGCTGTAGATATAAAATATATATGTACCTGCTAATGAATGTGTGATGATCAATGTGTGGCTTGAAAGAACTAAAACCTGATGAGATTCTCAAATTTTGACCAAGGGAGAGCAGTCTAATAGTGATATTGTGCAACCAAACTACACTATTTCCCAATACATCCCTGAAGATGTCTCAAAGTGAGTACTTCAATATAATCTATTACAGTCCACATGAGGTGAAACCCATAGGTGACTTCTTCTATCATTAATTCAACTAACATGATGTTTGGATCAGCCCAATGCTAATGAAGTCTCTACCCCTATAAATTAAGAATCACACTCAGCCAATTCACATCCATTTATAGTACAGAAGGAACAATCTATAATTCTATTAGTGTTTGAAAAACATGTATACAATCTACATGTTCTACATTCTATAAATGAACCTATATTGAAGTCTCATCATTCAATGGATTATTATCATGATCGCATAGTGAAATCTTGGATAGTTTTCATCTGTGTGGCATCCTGAAATAAAAGAGATTCATCATTTTGATTGAGTATATATGGGGATTGGACATGAAATGGACATGTAAACCACACTATATTACTTTATGATGAATACATCAATTTTACTATTCAACAAATCACTATATTTTTTAAGTAAAAAAAGTTGTTAGTCATTATAAATGGATGAATCAGCCATAATACCAACATTAGAGTTTGTTGAATGAAATAAAATATCAAAAGACATTAATACTATTTCCATAAATCCCAAACCAATATAGTTAGGTCCAACAAAATCTATGACCTGGTCCAAATATAAAAATACTTTCTGATAAGTCTCTGTCATGACCAACCCACTTGTGACATCTTGGAAAATGGTAAGCCACGTGTGGCTACCCCAAGGCCAAATACAATCTCCTAAGGGTTGGTGACTAGCACAGAGTAAGAATATCCCTTATAAGGGAGGAATTAGCCAAATGTACTTATAAACATGAACACATTTCCCAGTAGATACACTACTGTAAAATTTAAAAAAAACAAGTAATTCAATTAATGCATGCATAACTTCTATCACACATAAGTGTAATAAAATATGTAATGGATGTTGATAAAGGTCCAAGTACACTCCCAAAAAATATCAAAGAGTCTAAAATACATAGAAGGAGGGGACTGTTAATAAATATAGCACTGGTATACACATCTATGTTTTTATCATAATCTTATTCTCTTCGAACTCACCATCCTCATAAGACTCTGTCCAATAGTAACTCACGATTATAGGACATGTCATATGATGGTAGGGACCATAAATCGGTGTTTATGACAATAACTAGTAGAAAAATACAACATTAAAAACATTAACAATCAAGAATATTTAGATAATAAGAATAATATAACAAACAAAACCATATATAATCATAACATTCAATTTTCCTCATGTTCTCTCAACCAATAATTTAATTCAATATGAAATTCCTTGAGGATTAAAAAAAATCATCCATGAGAATCCACTCAAAGTGATTTGCTATAACATTTAATTCTCATCCAATAGTTCATGTTCATTTGGACCCCATAATATGTAATCAATGGATCCTAAATGAACTCAACATCTATGTAGGGGATCACACCTAGGGATTATAGGGACACCATAAGGTCTTCTAGATAAAATTTCCCGATAGGGGAGTGATGACTGTTGCATGGTAGTAACAAATATTCTATGAACCCCATCATGGAATGATAGAGGATCCCACCCTGGCCCCATAGGGGGTTCATATATTTTTTTCCATATATAAACCCATATAAGGGATCAATTTCAGATTTTATGGTTATAATGCGACGTTGTACCATCCTAGAAAGGGGATATGGTATTACACAAAACTAAACCTTGTCTTCCAGACATTTGGTGTGGCCGCATATTAGTATCTCATACAAAATGTAAGCCATCACATACATGGTGGTCCCTCTACAAATACACATCATATATAGTCTTTATGTAACTCTTCATGTGCCGTCAATATTTTCCCATGTACGTTGATCGAGAACAAGTAATTTGGGCATGCCCATGTACTATGGGTGTTCACTTTTACTCGGATTTTTATGAGTTCTGGGCCATTCCGGTGCACTCTACGTATTCCTATGTATCTGGACATGTCCATTCCACTATATTTATGTTGTACATTTTGGAACAATAGAATTAGGTAACATTGCAGGTGACATGTGCCACATGGTCTGTGAAATTTTCATCACCGTGGAAACCCTATTTTTGTAGGCTAGGGTCCCACATGACATTTATTTCATGATTACTTGTCATTTAATGCATTATTTATTGAAACAAATGGTTCTTTCAACATTTATTTTGATTCCACCATTGTAACCATGAATCACACCTAGATATATTCGATTTAGGGTTGAATTGTATATCCATCATTATTCTCCTAGATATTGCTATTAAATCTAACCAGTATATGCCACTATCGATCATACCATTGGCATGCATTAATTTGAGGAATAAGGATCCAATGAACCAGTTTGATAATCCTTAATTAATTATCAATTATTGTTGATCATTTTTTGTAATCTAGATCTCCACATGCACCATTGGTATAATCCATTGCATTGAAGAATGGATGTGCAATGATCAAATATTTAGTATTCAGTGCACCAGATTACATTGAAATATCTCTTGATCTAGGTGAAATAAAATGGGTTAGCAATCCATAAATAACCAAAGATGAATGAACCTCTGCTATGATTGGGTTAGCCTAAATATGTTTCTTTTATAATGAAAAATAATTTTTTATGATAATCAATCAAAGTATTCACCCAATACCAAGATAATATTATTCCAAACACACTCGCATGATCAAACCCTGAATCACCCGATTGGTGGAGTTGATACACATGTATCAAGAGAAAATTAATGGGGAAGAAATCATTACAAATCAAATATAATACCGTGATTTCGTATTATTATCCTGTGTGCAATGGTCATGTATCATAGTCGTTGGAAAGACCCATGAACTCTATTCATGTTGATGAACCTTACAAAATAAATACGGTCCTCATATACATTATATAATGCAAAACATCTTTTCTAATGATCCCTCTTAATTCATATGGCTATGTGGATTCCCATTTTAATTTTCCATAACAACGTAATTATATGAGAATCTAGGATTTTTGAATTTAATTATAAAAATAATTTAATCATTATTTTATTTTATTATTCATTCTCCAATGATGACGCCCATTAAGAACACTTAATGAATAGAATAGTTATGTTTCACATAGGTTAAAATCCATGTTACAAACTCATCATCGTCCTCATTTTTTTGATTCATGTCTATATTCAGATGTTATTTCACTTTTCATGGAAACTACACATGAGTGATTTTAAATTTTTTAATATTTTTAATATATCTATTTCTCAATCACTAGGCCTTGTTATCATGTTATGTATCAAGTAATAGCTCCAAAAAATTAGTGGTTATATTTCCATGATATTCCTATAAAAATAGGTTTTTTTCAATCCTCTAGCCACCACACAAAAAATCCACATCGATTCTATTGATTTAAATGTCGGTCTTGTAGATATAATATTGAAGTGTAACCAAAATCTGATCAGAATCGGTGATAACTGATGATTTGTAAGAACATTTAAAGGAATGTAAAAAAATTTATTAATCCCATTTAGAAACCTATAAAAAATCATCCAACTTCATGGTGGATAAAAATAGGTGTAGGGTTATCCATTTAGCCCATCTCGTGTTCATTCATCATCTAAGAAAAAATGAGGATGAAAACCATTTTAAGAACGATACCCCAACCCTTTTTTGTAATGATGTTATATTCGCTCCCTAAACCACATACACTGTAGGGTTTCAAATATTCTCAAACATTTAGAGTTTGAATACAGTTTTCATGTTGTGGCTATGCTAATAGTGTAGTTTTGTGGTAGCTTGGCCTCTTAGACCTTATTTCACATCCTCTAGAGAAATCTAAACACATAAAGGGATACATTTTTATAAAATGTCACTTTATGTTATTAAAACACCAAAAAGAACTTTTTCATTCATAATTATCAAAAATAACTTCCCACACAATAAGGTGATAAATTCCATATATAAAAAAATAAATGTGCAGGTCATTATAACTTGTCCAAATGGTTTTCCTCTATGGTATTCAATTATAAATTGGTGGAGTTAAACATGAGAGTCATTAACATACATTATCCTTATTCTCCCATTTCTATTTGATGCTAAAATTTTAAAATAATTGTGCTTTTAGAAATGTTATCATTTCATGGAATAGGGTAAATGTCAATATTGAAACACTTATGGTATTTCCTAAAATGATGTTTATATTGATCTGGAAGCCTATTTCATAACAGTTTATTTCAGTCTCTTATATTTTTTATAAACCACAATGAACTCTATATATTTATATTACCTCTTTCAATTCTAGGAATGAAAAATTATAGATAATTAAAAATATAGAGTTTGGAGGTTCTATTTTAAATTATCTAACTATCTAGAATAACAATCCACTACTCGATGAAATTTTATAAAAACAAATACATGGGCCACCAATTCTGTTTCACAAAACACCAGAAAGACATCACCTCGAAAATATTCAATGATAAATTTTGTTGTGGTCAACTAATTATTCAGATCATAAAAACGAAACTCCCACAGATATGACTATATGAATTTTACCCATTTATTAGCCAAGGAAGTCATATGAGAAGAAATACAGGAGGTATACTGAATAATGTGTTGACAACTCCTTATGAGTCTTTGAAATTTGTGAACCTAAGATATATTAATTTAACCCTTAAAAAAACAAATGAATCCAATTTCCTTGGTTCTAAAAAAATACCACCTTTATATATTACAATGTTGTAGACAATGATTATAAATCCTTAAAAATAAATACCAAATTCTATATATTGGGTCAATCTTTAAACCTAACATAAAATAATGAAATCATAATAAGAAAAAAATGTTAATAAATATATAATAAATACTAATATGGTATAAAATTTAATATTTAGATGGAAAATAAATATAATTTTTTAATATTAAAAATTAATATTTTTTAAAAATGAAAATTTCTTTGTATTTTGTATTTTTTATTAAAATCTAAATAGACAATATTTAATGGTTATTTTTTCTAAAATATCCTTTATTAGTTAATTACTCACATAAATATATACCTACGAAGAATTATTTTGGTTTTTATGAAATGGATTATCATTAGTCGAAAAATTATGATTTTTTTAAATATTATACAATTTAGGATTTTATCATTATGTAAGATTAAACATGAAATTTTCTAAACCATTTAATTTTTTAAAAATATGTACTGATGGGGTAATATTTCTAAATTTTATCTATAATTTTACATTAAAATGACTGTGTCAATATTTTTTTATACTAAAATAAAATTTTACATTAAAAAAAAAAGTTTATTCAGTGGATTACTATAATTAAATTTTTAGATGTTGACATCTTGTTCATGATTTTCTTCATGTCCATCAACTCATTACTTATTTTATAATAAATCAATTTATTTCATTAAAATTAATACCAAAGATAATTATATCTTATATGTAAATTTAAATATTAAAAATGATTTTTTTAAAATAATTATTTAAATAATTAATTGTGATTATTTTACAGTTAAAAATTATTATTATTTTGTTTGAGATATTATTTTTTTAAATAAATTTTACCTTTAAAATTATATGTAGATAATTATGTAAAAGGTTTCAAGTGCAATTTTTTTCACGAATATTGACAATTAATTACAAAGGTAATAGTTAATTGTTGAAAATGAATAATTTAAAAAAAACTCCTCAAATGAAACTTAAATATTATAAAAAGAAATGTATGAGTGTATTTTCTACCTTATCATATCCCATAACCTTGGTTTTCCCACTTCTAAGTCATTGATCATTGAAAAGTGTCTTGACATTGTCGATAAATGATGAGTATTTCCAAAATATGACATTTTATCCTCTTATAAATGGGTGACCATTCCCCCATAAAATATTCACTTAAAATGAAATGTACTTTGTAAATATTCACCTAATCACACTTTCTATATGAATATCCAACAATCAGAATTCCCCATTCCCTCACTGTTAGTAAAATACCTCATATTGGAAGGGATACTCTAATGAAAGATCAAGTCTCCAATGTTTGTATAATTTATTTAATATATTTTTTTAATAATATTCCTCATACACATATAGTATATTCATAATTGTATGATGAAATTAGTTTCATTATTAGACTAGGTTTTTTTTTATTAATCATACAATCATTATATATTAATTTTCATCAACATAGAAAATAATAACATCATCAGTGTGTTGCGTGAAGTACCCACTCCACAAAGAAACATCCTTTGTTTATTCTTTACCTACCATAATAGATGATATAAGTTGAAAAAATTTTGAGTAAAAATTATACATATCATATTATTAGGACTCTTAAATTTCAATTTAATATCCCCCTTTTGCGCCTCTAATGATTTGAGAAAAAAGAACACTGAAATTGGTTACATGAGGACTCTCTCTTCAATAATAAATCAATATTCATATTTATCTACATTTTCATAAATTACCTAAAAATGTTCTAATAAATATCACCATGAAAAATAAAAAAATTATACAAATATAAATATGTTATTACAAAAATATTTAAAATAAACATCTCCATCACTACACTCCCCTATCAATTTAAATCTCATTGAGGTTTGAATTCATTCAACAACCTGTGTGAAGAAAATCATTAATATTTGTTTATGGATGAGAATGGAATCCAAGAAACATATTATTCAAAAATATTTTAATAAAATAATGATTTCTATCTATTTATGGAAACATTACATTACTCGTTTAACTTATTATAGTGTTTATTTTTCCATTCACTCAAATTGTAAATATATTTTGTTGGACTCCTCATGTATTAATCATGTTTTAATTATCACAAATCTCAATAATAATTACAAATCTTATTAATGATCACAAATATCACAAATGTTATCAATCATGTGTATTTGTGTTTCATGTTATCCCATACTTGATAATGGCTAAGATCAATTAATTTTATTCATATTACTGTTTAAGTCGGAATACAATTTTTTGAAAATGTACAAGACACCATAATGCTTGACATAGTAAGTCAGACACATTGAACAGGACACAGACACCATGAAAACAGACATAGTGAAGAAGACTCCATAAAGCCTAAGTCTCAGACACAGTGACAATGAGACATTGTGACACAATAAGCTTGACACTATGAAGCACGACACTAGGAATATACATCATATTCCAGAAACTCAATTTACCAATGTGCCAAACACAGTCATCAGGCCTCCATGAATCCAGAAACAATGAGAAAGGAACCGGAAGCCAGAAACCGTAAGTCAGATACCGTGACTCAGACAGCGTGAGCGAGACACCATGAAGAAGACAACTTTAAGGGGATACCATGAAGGAGACACCGTAAAGGAGACACTATGAAGGAGACACAGTGAATGAGACACAGTGAAGGAGATGTCGTGAAAAAGACACCGCTTGCATAACATAATGTGACATCGTTTCTTAACCTATTTTTTCATCTTTTTATTTAACTTTTTAACGGTCATATTTGGCATCTTTAATGCATAGACATATTTAATGTTTATTTTTATACATAGTATGAGGTACGAGGAACAAAATACATGGAACCTATCGGCTAAACCTCATACACTCAAAGATAAAGAGATGAGTTCCCAAGAGTAAGAGATACACAATACAACACGCGACAAAAAAAATACGAGAGTGCACTATACTGAAAAAACCACCAATCTTGAGCATGACCACGAAGAAGAGATTCCATGATCATCAAAGAAGAAATTGTCTCATGCATGCAATCCGACTCTATAGAAGAACACACGAAGTAAACTGGAATTTAGAGAACATCTTCACTCGTGAAGAATACAAGCTGAACCACGACACGCTGTTTTTCAACAAAAAAACATGAGAAGGACTCACGAGCATTTATATCTTATCCAAGGAGTCTAGATCTTCACTGCTAATCACTATATAATTCTAAACATACATCTACTCTCTCTTCGTGATTCTTTTATTTACTTTTGAACAGTTTTTTTACTCTGTATATTTTACACACTCACTGACTCCTGCGCTGAACAAGAGGATTTCAAAATCCTTACAAAAAAATCAATAGACATGTTTACCCATGACAACTGTGGAAGAGGTCCCTGTGTGGGCAGCCTATTATTTTGTTTACCCACGAAAACTGTGGAAGAGGTCCCTACATGTCCTGGACAGTCTATGTACTGTTTTCAACCCTGATCTAGGGTGTGGATCAAAGTTTATTTATATAAACTGCTTGGTGGCAGGTGATCACCAAGTGGACTGGATTAGGTCTCGACTTGAGACTAAACCACTTGTTTTATATCCAATATTCTATTTAAATTTAGTCTACTATGTTTTACTTCTTTTCTGCATAATCCAGAAAAACACTAATTTCACTTTGATAGTTAGTCTTGTAAAGAATTTATATCTGATTTTTCTTAGTAGGATAACCTCAAAAGAAATTTTAATAATACCAATTAAGATTACTTAGAATTAATCAATCTTCTAAGAAGTTGTCTAAATAGTCAAACTCTCATAACAGTATAAACTTGATTAACTGGGATGTATTTATTTTTGGGGAAATCATTTTTTTAAACCTAATGTCTTTTAAACAGAAATTTTTATATAGTAACTCAATTCACCCCTCCCCACTTGAGTTAACTACTCCGACCAACATTTGGTATCAAAGGTTTCTTTATAAGGACTTTGTGTAATATTTTTTAACTGTGATTTTAGTTTCATCCTTAAAGATCTTAAATTTCTGTTAATTCTAAATTTTATCTCATTAAATATATTTTCTAAAATCTAATTATGGGAAATAGATTGGAAGGAGATTCTACCAACATGTCACCCATCATTAATGGTACAAATTATTCCCAGTGGAAACATAAGATGAAAATTCACTTAGAGAGTATGAGATTTGATATCTGGACTGCTATACATACTCAATATAAGATTCCAGAAACTGAAAGAACAACCTGGGATGAACCTACGAAACTAGATTACAATAATAATTGTAAAGATATGAATTCCATGTATTGTGCTTTAGTTGATGATGAATTTAATATAATATATTCTTGTAAAACTGCTTATAAAATATGGGATACTTTGGGTGTTTTTTATGAAGGAACAACCAATCATAAATAAATGATATTGAACACGTGTACTATTAAATATGATAGTTTTAAAATAAAGCCGGATGAACCTATCTATGACATGTATCTCAGGTTCAATGAGTTTTTCAACAATATGAACTCCTGTGGAAAGGTTGTTCCAGTAAAGGAACAAATCATGAGAATACTGAGATGTCTATCAGTCCGATGGAGAGGCAAAACTGTTTCGATTAGAGAATAATGTGATATTGATAATCTGCATGTCAAAGAGATTATTGGTAAGCTGATGATGTGTGAATAAGAACATAAGTTTAATAAGGAGGAAGATGATGAACACAAAATGAAGTCACTGGATTATAAATCTACTTCCTCAAAGAGCAAGGACAATGAGAAAGTTTACATACCAACTGAAATCTCACCAAGTGAATGTTCTGATTCTGATAGTGATGCTGAGATGGATCAGAAATACATGAGATTTAAGAAGTTCTATAGGAATAAGAAATTTTTCAGAAAACCAAACTACAAAGGTAGATATGACAACAAAGGACTCTAGAAGAATAATTTGAAGAAAGCTGATTAGTGCGATGAAGTTTTCTACTATGAATGAAAAAGAAAAGTCACATTAAAGTTGGTTGTCCAAAATTGATGTTCAAAAAGAAATTTGACAATAATGATAATAAATAAAAGAAAGATATGAAAGAAACCAGGAGTGCTTAAGAAGACAGCCCAAGAAAGTATAATGTTTATGATTCTGAAAAGAATCATGCGAACATGTGTTTCGTGATCAATACCCATTAGGTATCTATTTCCCCTATGCTGAATGATTATTATTCTGGAATTGATTATGATTCTGAATCTGAAAACATGTATATTGAGGAACTATTTGAATACTATAACATGATAGAAGAGTCTTGTAATTATCGTAAGGAAAAATATAATACCATGAAGAAACAGCATGCTTTGACTAGTTCTGTTAAATCTGACCTTGATGTAGAAAAAGAAAAGAATGCCCAATTACATAAGGAAAATACTGAACTAAAAATGTCCAATGAGACACTGAGAAAGGACATAGAAAAATTCACAAATGGAAAATACACACTAACTAAAATTTTAAGTAAACAACTGGTTCCAAAATATACCACTAGAACAGGCTATCAGCCCGGAAAGAGACAGATAACTAAAACTAAATTTGTTCCTAAATATGGACATAATATTACTAGTTCTTGTTATGGAAATTCATATGCCTCAACAAGTTATTAACATTTTTATAGGTCAAATAGAGTTAATCTTTCTAAATCCATTTATTCTATAAATTATATGAGACCCTAAAGACAAATCTGGGTACCTAAAGCTTTGCTTGCTAACCTGTATGGGCCCATGAAAATCTCGGTACCCAAATCATTTTCCATCTAAAACTGTTTTCTATGAAACTTGATTAAAGAGTTCCTATAAGAAGACATGGTACTTGGATAGTGGATGTTCAAGGCACATGACATGAGACTTCTCATTCTTCAGAGGAATAATCAATGCTGATGGAGGCTATGTCACATTTGGTGATAATTCTAAAGGAAATATCATTGGCCAAGGACAAATTGGTAACACTGATTCAGTTTTAATCTCAAAAGTATTATTTTTTGATGGATTAAAATACAACTTGTAAGTATTTCTCAATTATGTGATGATTGATTTAATTTTAACTTTGAAAATTATTCTTGTACTGTTTTTAATTCTAAAACTACTTTAATATTTTTTTCTTTAAGAAATGAAAATGTTTATACAATTGATTTAAATTCTTTATCTAGACAAAATATTAAATATTTAAATGCTTTTCATAAAGAATCATGGCTATGGCATATGAGGCTAGGACACTATAATGTTAACTCCCTTAGAAAGATAACTAGAAAAGTCGTAGTTAATGAATTACCCAAACATGAGTTTCCAAATGACAAAGTGGGTATCCCTATCAAAAGGAAAAACAACACAAAGTCTCTTTCAAATCAATGAAACAAGCCTCTACTTCTCAACCTCTCGAGTTGGTTTACATGGATTTGTTCGGACCATCTAGGGTTTCTAGTTTAAATGGGAAGCAGTATGTTTATGTTCTAGTACATGATTTCTCTAGATATACCTGGACCTTCTTCATGACTCACAAAAGTAAATCCTACTCTTATTTTACTAAGGTGGCCATCTCTGTAGAAAATCCTAGTTGTCTTTAAATTAAATCTTTTAAGATGTGATCATGGCCGTGTGTTTGAAAATCATGAGTTTGAATCCGGTTGCTCACAAAATGGTAATAGTCACCATTTCTCTGGCACTAGAACACCGCGGAAAAATGGTGTTGTCGAAAGAAGAAATAGAACCTTTCAAGAAATTTCTAGAACAATGCTTAGTGAATATAACCTACATATTTACTTTTGGGATGAGGCTGTTAATACAGCATGCTACATAATCAATAAAGTATTAATTAAACCAATTCTCAAGAAGACCACATACGAACTCTGGAACAATATTAATCCTATGGTTAATTACTTTTCATTTTTTGGATGCAATGTATTTATTCTCAACACTAAGGATAATCATGAAAAATTTGCATTCAAAAGTGATGAAGGAATTTTCCTAGGTTTTTCAATTTGAAGCAAATCTTATAGAGTTTTCAATAAATGAACCATGTGTGTAGAAGAATCAACTCGCATCAAATTTGATGAAACTAATCCACATGAACCTATGTAATCTCTTGAAAATATTGAATAAGATTTTCCTATTCTGGACCTTAATGATAAAATCAATGAACCTATTGTAAAGACATCCAGTTCTGTAAACGTTCTAGAACCCAATTCTGTTGAACTCGAACCTATAATGGAACCTGAAATTTCTAGTCCTACCATTACTAGATTAACTAGATTTCTAATGAATCATCAATTAGATTCTATTGTTGGTAATCTTGATAGAGGGACACAGACTAGATATTTTCTTAGAAATCAGGTTGAAAATCACGCCTTTTTGTCATATCTTGAACATAAAAACATTGATGATGCTGTCAATGATGAATGTTGGGTAATTATTACGCAAGAAGAACTCAATCAGTTCAATGGAAATAATGTTTTAGAAACTTGATGAACGAACCAAGGAAATTTTTTTCATAGGCACTAAATGAGTGTTTAGAAATATGGTATATGATGCTAGAAAAACAGTTAGGAACAAGGCTAGATTAGTTCCACAAGTCTATAGTCATGAAGAAGGAATAGACTATGAGGAGAATTTTTATCGAGTAGCCAGACTTGAATCCATTAGATTTCTACATGCTTATGTTTCCCATCTGAATTTCCAACTATATCAAATGGATGTTAAGAGTGAATTATTAAATTGGTATATAGCTAAGGATGTTTTGGTTGAACAACCCCCTCGATTTAGAAACCCTCATTTTCCAAATCATATTTTCAAACTATCAAAAGATTTATATAGTTTACAGCAAGCTCCAGGAGCTTGGTATGACAGATTATGTACTTTTCTAATTTCCAATGGTTTTACAAAAGGAATATCTAATCCTACCCTCTTTATAAAACAAATTTATAATGATGTTTTAGTTGATCAAATCTATGTAGATGATATTATTTTTGGAACTTCAAAAAATTCATAATGTATTGATTTTTCTAAAATGATGCAAAAAAAATTTGAAATTAGATTGATGGATGAACTAAACTTCTTTCTTCGATTTTAAATCTTTCAAAATATTGATGGAATTGTTTTGACTCAAAGTAAATTTACTAGGGAAATTCTAAAACCTTTTGGATTGGTTTGCACTAAAAGTAGAGACACTCCCATGAGTACCACCTATATGTTGGATCTTGATGAGGATGAAAAATCTATTGATAAAACCACTTATAGAGGAATTATTGGATGTTTACTCTAGATAACAGCTAGTCGTCCTGATATTATGTTTAATGTGTGTATGTGTGTTCGTTTTCAAGAAAATATTAATGAATCTCATTTAAATGTTGTAAAGATAATTTTCAAATACCTCAAGCATACACCCAATTTAGGATTGATCTATCCTAAAGGACAATCATTTGAACTAGTTAGTCATTCTAATGCGGGCTTCGGTGGCTGTAAGTTATATAAAAAAGAACCTCTGGAACATGTCACCTTTTAGGTAAGTCATTGGTATCATGGTGTAGTAAGAAACAAAACATTGTTTCATTATCTACTGCAGAAGCTGAATACATAGCTACTGGCAGTTGTTGTGCACACATTTTGTGGATGAAATACACTTTTCTAGATTATGGATATCAATTCAGACATATAACAATAAATTGAGACATCAAAAGTGCGATTAAAATAAAAAAAAATCCTATTTCACATTCTAGGAAAAAACATATTGGTGTAAGACATCACATTTTGAGATATCATTATCAAAAATGTGATATCACCTTGGAATTAATTGGGACTGAATATCAACATGCTAATATATTCACAAAACCATTAAATTTTGAGATAATAGATTACATCATACATGATCCTGGCATGATCAATCACAAATAGATATCTTACATGCCATATTGTTCAATCATTTACTATATTTTACTTTATTGTTTCATGTTCACTATTTCTCAGTTACTGTCTCTCATATTTATGGTCTCACTGTTAACAATTTCTATTCACGGTCTGTCATTTACTATCTTACCATGACCGAATAGTTTACTTGCTGTCTCACCATGATAGAAGAGACCATTCACTATCTCACTATGACGACCACTTACTGTCTCACTGTGACAACCATTTACTATCGCACCGTAACAACTATTCATAGTCTCACCATGAAAATTATTTATGCTTTTATTTTAACCCGTATCACGGTAATTATTTTTTCACTTATTTTACTTTCCAGTGTTTATATTTTTGTGACGTATGACATTCCCAAATGATAAAACAAAAGGGTTTCACTCAGTTCTTCACCCAAACCTTCTCCTACTCACTATTTTCGAACCCTTTCAACCTTGAAACCTTCTCTGTCTCAACCTTCAGTGAATTCGAAGGAATAAGATTCCATCTTCATCCACAGCTGAGAAGCGCAAATCGAAGAAAAATAAGATAGCACCGAAGCTGGCACAAGAAGGACCCTTGAATCCAAACATGGTAAATCGCACTGTCATTCATGCAAAAGAAGTTTTCCCTGCGTGGCTTTTGTCCAGCAAGTCTCTGGTTTTAAATGTTTTAAGAGAACAAGGCTGGATATAATGGTTCTCAAAGAAGGATAGACCTATTTATCTGAGTTTGGTAGCTCAGTTTTATCTGTATGTACAGTTTTATTTTGATGCTAGTGAAAGATATGATGTGATGAGTTGGGTCAATGGACAAAGCTACTCCTTCTCATCGAGGTTATGGGTTGCATGCCTCAGGATACCTCACGAAGGAATTTTTGATGATTATCAGAGAGATCCCTCACATAAAACTGATTTATATGACCAGTAAAATGCACTAGAAACCCTAACTGGAAATGGCACCAAGAGAAGGGCCATAACTGCTGAACATGAACGAAAGACAAGGTTGTTGTTTAAATTTTTTGAAAATATGATTAGCTCGAGGAAATGTGACTTTGTTGTCTTGAATTACCAAGATGTATCCCTTATTCATATTATGATGAATGGTCACAAAATCAATCTATAAAAATACATCATTCACCATATGTGTGAATTGATCAAGGTCACATCCAAATCCACCTCTCTGTTTAAATCTAGGCTGATTTCAGCAATTCCTGTTGCAAAAGGAGTATTTGGGCCCAATAAAGAAGTAATTATGGATTTTGAATATTGTTTATCTAAACCTACTATTATGAGGATGAAAATAAGTTGGAACCCCTGGAAGAAGGAATGGGTTGAATATAATGATAAGCTTTATGATAAGTATAATCTTGTGGAATATCCAACAATGCCAGAGGACATTTATGATCCTGGTTTGGAACCAGCTGAAGTTTTTGATTATTCAGAAGATGAAGAAGAAGAGGAAGAGGCAGCTAAAGTACCACATAGAGAAGAGGCTGATATACCTCATATGGAAGAAGTTGTTATTGAGAAATAAAGGATTGTTGTTCCAATTGTTGTTCCTGGAAAAGAACCTCCTTCCCCTAGAGCTGTTGTTAATTTGGAAATCCAATCCGAGGCTGCACTAGAATTAGATTTCCCAAATTCTGAGCAGCAAGCTATGTAAGAGGTTGTTGTAGGAGGACTCCCTACTATCCAAGAAACATCTCAATAAGAACTCCATGCAATCCAAGAAGCTAATCTTGATGACCTTCCTGAGGAACAATCAGTTCTTGAGATAATAATATCTGCTAAAGAGAGGATAGAGATATCCTTTCAGTTGGCTAGATATGAGATGTTTGAGGAACCTAGAGATGAACCTGTTAAGTTAGAACTAGTTCCTGAGCCTCTAGATCCTGAAAAGGAATATTCTGTTGAGGGGGGGGGGGGAAACCAAAATCATGAGACTGATGAAGAATCCAATCCAGCTGATTCTATTCATATGGACACCCAGTAAAAATTCCATTTCTTTTATGATGTGAGTGAATCTCAACAGGTTACTTCCAATGGGATTGATCTTTCCTCTCTATTTCAATTGAGGTCAGTCTCACACCCTGAACCTCAACCTGAACCTCAACCTGAGCCTGCACCTATACCACTTCCTACACCTGCACCTTTACCAGATAACAATCTCTTATCAGTAAATATGATTTGAAAGACTTTGGAGACACTATCTTAGTTGGAGTTGAGAAACTTATGCCCTCTCAACCTTTCCTTGTAACCAAAATGAGTCAGGAAGATGAATCACTGCTTTTAGAAAAGATTATCTGGAACATTAAACCCAAGATGATTCATGAAATTCAAGAAGTAAGGGTTGAAAACAAGTTTCTCAGTAATTAATTTGCAACTTTGAAAAGCATTGTTGAAGACCTACAGAGAGAATTGCATTCCAGATCAGTGCCTTCTCCTGCTTCTCTTGAACATATTGTTTCTCATATTTCTAGAGATATTGTGTCCCAGATTCATCCATACCTCTTATACTTTTCTGAAAAGATTGGAGAAATGCACAAACACATCTTGAAACACATGAGAGTGCTTGTGGAGAACCTTAATAAGCTCACAGATGAATATACAGTCTATCCTCAAAAGGCACTGAATCAGCTCAAGTCTTTAACCACAGCAGTCAAAGCTTCTCATACCTCAGGTCAATCCTCTACTCCTTCGTTGGATAGTTCTCTTCTCAGATCTATAGTCAAGGATGAGATTCAGAATGCCTTTAGTGGCTTTGATATGTATCCTATATCTGGAGTTTTTAAGAACAATGATATAGTTCTTGACCTGGTTCAAATTCACTCAAAGATTGCCAATGATCTCTAGCATGTGATCTCTACGAAAGTGGACTTCTATTTCAACCGGATTTTCTCCAAGACTGATACGAACAATCACTTAAAATACCTTGTAGAGAATCTGAGAATTTCTCTTGTAACCCAAGCCTTCAAAAACCAAGTCCCGAAGCTAACCGAGTTTACCAGATTGTTGGAAAAGTTCATGGAAAATAATGATGATTTTGAAAAGGCCATGCAGTATGGCGAAGAGATTATTGCAGACATCATTAAACTTCTGAGATCATATCTTCATGTTCAATGCACTACAATTGTTTCTCCAGCGGCTACTCATCTCAGACTTGGATTACCTACTTTCACTTCTGCCTTAGCTTCCACAACCATGTCTATTGTCCAGGCTCTTATTCAGATCATGCCTATAATTCTTGAGCAGAAACACCCTTGATCTTCTACAGCTCCTACATTGGCTCCCTTAGTCTTCGAAGGTCTCCCTTTACCTTCTATATCTACCACCTATCTTCCTTCTTCTACTTTAGAAACTGCACCTATGGCTTCCTCTTCTACTACTGATTAAGTCAAAGTGAAGGCCAATCCCTAATGAAGACTAGTGACTGCTTTTTTTTGGATGGGTATGTCATTGATTTTTTTTGTATTTCTACAGTATGTTATCTTCTGAACACTCTTAATGCCATACGCACTGTTTTCCCTCTATTCTTTAAAATTTTATATAATCCCAAAAGGGGGAGAAAAAGTGAGAAGTTATTTGTTATTGAAAATGTTATTTTCCTTGTAGATGCATTCAATTTACGCTTTAACTGAACATTATTTTTGGTCATCAAAATGGGGGAGATTGTTGGACTCCTCATGTATTAATCATGTTTTAATGATCACAAATCTCAATAATAATTACAAATATTATTAATGATCACAATTCTCACAAATCTTACCAATCATGTGTATTTATGATTCAAGTTATCTCATACATGATAATGGCTAATCTCAATTCATTTTATGTATATTACTGTTTAAGTCTGAATATAGTTATTTTCCAAAGTACAAGAAACCGTGAAGCATGACACAGTAAGTCAGACACATTGAGCAAGACACATACACCATGAAACCAGACATAGTGAAGCAGAAACCATGAAGCCTAAGTCTCAGACACAATGACAATGAGACAATGCGACACAGTAATCCTAACACCGTGAAACAAGACACTAGGAATAGACACCGTAAGCCAAAAACTCTGTTTGCATATGTTTCAAACACAGTCATCATGGCACTGTGAATCTAGAAACTATGAGCCAGGGAACTAAAGCCAGAAACTGTAAGTTAGACATCGTGAATCAGACATCGTGAGCGAGACACCATGAAGGAGACACAGTGAAGGAGATACCAAGAAGGAGACACCGTGAAGGAGACACATTGAAGGATACACAGTGAAGGATACATCGTGAAGATGATATAGTGAAGAAGACACCGTTTTCATAACATACTGTGACACTATTTCTTAACCTATTTTAACATCTTTCTATTTAACTTTTTAACGGTCATATTTGACGTCTTTAATGAACTAACATATTTAATGCTTATTTTTAGACATAGTACGAGGTACGAGGCACGCAATACATGGAACATGTCGGCTAAAACTCATACATTCAAAGATAAAGAGAAGTGTGCCCAAAATTACGAGATACACAATACAACACACGATAAAAAAAATAGTGAGTGCACTATACTGAAAAGAACAACAATATTGAGCACGACCATGAAGAAGATATTGAAAGATCTTCAAAGAAGAAATTGTATCATGCATGCAATACGACTTTACTAAAGAACACACGAAGTACACTGGAATTTAGGGAACATCTTCACTCGTGATGAATACAAGATGAACCACAGCTCTCTTTTTTTCAACAAAAAAAACAAGAGAAGGACTCAAAAGCATTTCTGTATTATCCAAGAGTCCATAGATGCACTGCTAATCACTAGAGCATTCTAAACTAACAGCTACTCTCTCTTAGTTCTTATTTTATTTAATTTCGAGAAGTCGGTGTACTCTATATATTTTACACACACTAACTCTTGCGCTGAAATGGAGGGTTTCAAAATCCTTACACCAAACCCTTTACTCTTGTTTACCCACGATAACTGTGGAAGAGGTCTCTGTGTTGCCGGGCTATTATTTTGTTTACCCACAAAAACTGTGGAAGAGGTCCCTGCGTGGCATGGAAAGTCTATGCACTATTGTTAACCCCATTCCAGGGTGTGGATCCGAATTTATTTATATATAATTCTTAGTGGAAGGAGATCACCAAGTAGAGTGGATTAGGGCTCGGCTTGAGACTGTACCACTTGTTTTATATCTGTTGTGATATTTAAATTTATTCTACTATGTTTTACTACTTTACTGCATAATCCAGAAAAATACTAAATTCACTTTGACAGTTATTCTTTGAAAGAAATTATATCTGATTTGCCTTAGTAGGAAAACTTCAAAAGAAATTTTAATAATACCAATTAAGATTACTGAGAATTAATCAATCTTCAAAGAAGTCATTTAAACAGTCAAAGTATTATAATAGTATGACCTTGATTAACTGGAATGTATTTATTTTTGGGGAATTCAATATTTGTAAACATAATATCTTTTAAATAGAAATTTTTATATAGTAACTCATTTCACCCTTCCCTATTGAGTTAACTACTCCGACCAACATAATCTTTCACCAATTAAATTTTACCACAAACACAATGAGAAGCTATATAATAAATAAATATAATATGATAATAAAAGGTTCATATTAAGTTAAATATATAATGAAAATGTTATTAATATGGTTTGTAATGAACCTAATTAGTTATTATAGAAGTCAATAACATTATAATAATGATTCTGAAACATGGTAATGGTTTCATATGAACTTCTCTTCATTGAGAAAATATTAAAGGTTATGTAAATGTTTAATATTCCAATTGTGTATATAATCCCAAATAACATTCTCAATATTACAATGTATTTGTATTACTAGATTACCACATATGTTGTGGATTTCATCCTGAATTTGCTAATCGGGGTACATTTTGTATTATATACCTATTTTCATTTTTCAGTTTTATATACTTCCAATTTCAGATATTTCAACACTTGTTACCTTTTATTATTTGAAATTTAAATTCAATTTGAATACCTTACTTTCATGATGATTTTGTTTATATACTACCCAAGTTATACGTCACATCCATTACGCATACAATTTCTTGGTTTATAATACCATCGATTTGTGAAAACCCTTTCATTGATGATCCATTATTCCCTACGAAGATGTTATGTTTTATTTATGTATTATATTTTGTATAAATCATGTTTTTCACCCAAAAAATATTCTTTCATGATTCTATTTATATTCAAAAAAGTAGTTAAGGTACGAATAATTCCCATTTCGTTAAAAAAAATTTCATTCTTGTTAATGTTTTAACTATTACCAATTTTTCAACATTCTATAATGGAAACAAAATATATTTTATCACTATTGATATTTTATTCTACATTATTCATTTTAATAAAAAAATACTTTTAAAATTTTGGGGCATTCAATAAATGAAATTCAAAATTTTCTACGGGATATCCTTATTTGAATGATAAAATGTTTTATTTTCAACTCAATATTTTCGATAAAATATATTTATTTTCAAGGATATTTTATTTAGAATAAGGTTTTTAAATGATATATATTTACCTTCTCAAATTTGTTTTGAAAATGATTTTATATTTATTGTTTATAGCATTGATTAATTGGTTTCATAAAAAAAGTTAATTTATTAATCAATTATTCTTTTATGATTTATCGGTAATGAATATATTTTTGATGATTCTATATATTTAATTATGAAATGACTCCTTTTGGAAAATTAGAATTTATATTTCATATTATATTTTATAAATTTATTATTTTATGTCTATTGATCGTTTAATAATCCCATTTTTTCCATTAGTTCATTAAGATATTATTATGATTTATTTTAAGAGGAAAACATATATATTCAAAATGATGTGTGAGATACTATATCACCCTAAAATGAACTACTCTTTTTTTATTTATCATGAACTCAAAATGGTGCCCAAGGGGATTTATCAAAATATAATGAGGAACAGAAGAAGATTTTTTCCATGTATGAGGGTAGACTAGAGTATTTATCTCAAGACAAATGGTACACAGTATGTATTATACACATGTAGAAATAGTACACATTTAGTTTTTCCCAATCATAGGGTATCATGGGTGGATTATACTTAACATAACAAGGAACATGTATTTTTTCATTATAAATCTCTTATATTATGGTTGTATAATATTTAAATTTTTTTCAACAAATTAATAAAAAAATGATTCATTTTATGTCAATGAAAAGCCATGGGTTGAAGAGTATTCCAGAAATTAAAAGTATTCTGTAATTTTAGGTCATGATCTCATGTTATATTATTATTGAGATGTTTTTTTGTCTTCTCATATATTTTATGCTTTTTAAATAATGGTTTTTGATTATATATTACTATAACATGTTCTATAATTATCTTATAATTTAATGTTGCCTTTTTTGAAATTTATGTTTAACACTTTATCTCATCCATGTTTAGGATATATTACTATATGATATGTGTTTTCATTACTCAGTGTTTGAGAACAACCCTTCATTATGTTTTGATTCTCATGGTTATGAAAATGAATTTTGAATGTGATATATCAAAAAATTGGACTAGAATTTAACCACTATAGAGATTTTTTCAATAGTTGAATAAAAATAGATGTTTATGTAGCTAATATGTAATAAAAATACCAATTATTCCTCCATTTATAATATTGTTATTGAAATGTACTAATAAAATCATTGGATTAATTTATTATTTAATTTTTTATCATGGATCACTATAATTGGTATCAATGAAAAAGATTATATATTTTAAAAGATTAGTTTAAGTTACTACATATATTATTGTAGAACACTTTTTAAATACCATGGTATAATTTCTCAGGGATGATTCATTAAATAGTATGATGTCATGAAATATTCTTAAAATAATTGTTTATAGTTTTAATAATAACTAAACCACTATTTGGATATTACATATTGATTCAAGATCTAGAATAGATATAACTAGGTGAAATAACATTTAAAAGGTTGCGTTGGGTACTACTAATGTGTCCTATGGTACATGAAGAAGAGGTTTAACATTATACATAGTTTTACATAGCTACTACATTTTCATTAGATAGTCAGAATATCATTATATTCCATAATGATGTTTTTATCATGTTATGTAATTTTCACACGATTTATGGGACCCAAAAAGATATCCATATTTAACTATGTATGATTGTGGTTTTTGAAAAACATAATGTGATGGTTTCAAAGAGTAAGACATTTCATTGTGATTTTTTCTAATTTATGTTATGATGTAAATATTAATCACTACTAATTAACTCTTTTATATTTAAAAATGTATTGTGATAGGAGAATCCTTGTAAACAAAAAATGGGATGGCTAATATAGTACTGAAGTGCCAATTGGGATTTAATGAAAAGTTTAAAAAAATGTTATTCAAAACCAACAATCTTGAGTTATTAATAATAACATGAGAAATTACAAACATAACAACTAAAACATTAATGGAATATAGGAGTTTAATATTATATTAGATGTTGGGGAATAGTATAAACTTCATACTTTTCTAAAATGGGGGAATAAGAACACAAGGAAATGGTTAGTTTAAATATGAATTAGTTTCATGTGTGTAAGGATTGGACATCAAGATCATGATTTTTGAGACGGGATAATGAACTTGATCAAAGAAATAGAAGATAATAATTTACAAATCCTCCAGATTATGAATTTTGGGAATTATATAAAATTAGTCCTTTAACTAACAACTAATGGGTCAAAAAACATCAACAATATTTTAAACTAAGGAAATAATTTAAATCCATTGATATCCCTATAATTGAATGAAGGTAAATAATATGGGTAAATGGTACACTCAACATATACTCTAAATTTTTAATATATAATTGTAATATTGTGGTATCCATCCAAGTAGGTGTATGTTTTTTATAGTAGTATCAAATCGAGACACTAATTATGTGATATTTTCACTTATTATTTCTGTTTATTGGTATGATGTTTATAGGAATATTATTATACTGAATCTTATTAATTATTCATTTAGGGAAATTTAATGTTGTTTTTGTCATGGAATAAATCACTTTACATGGATTACACATCAATATTAAGAATAAGGAACCCAAAATTTATATTATTAATCAATATATGAAATTATCATTTCTTTGATTTCTATGATACCTCTTGGAAAACTGATTCTGTAATAGGAGTTATGATACTTAATCATGAAAGATGTTCAGCTAAAATCTATAGAAAGAAACAATCTATTTTTATATTCATCCTTGGAAGTAATAAATTTGATTCATATTCCCACCATAATTATTAGTCTTGACACCAAATTATAAATCACACTATGGTTAAATAATTTTTATGGATGACTTTAACGATATTTTTAAGTAAGTGATAATTATAATTTTACGGAAGAAAATTTTTTAAGGGATGATAATGGAATTACCTACGGTTTTGTATCATATAAAATTCATTGTATGTTCAATAACATGCTTCACATGCTACATACAACATGAATAAAATCCATAAATTACTAATAGAACGATTTTTATAAAAATAAAATAGGAACTAATATGGTTGAACATTAAATATTTAATGGTAAATAAATAAAATGAGATAATATTGGAAGATGTTATTTTCAACAGAATCAATATTCATTATCATTTTTATTCTTATTTAAAAGATAAATTTAAAAATTTATCATTTTAAAATTGTTAATATATAATTAATTTTGGAATCCATGCATACGATTTTTTCTTACAACAAATTTTTGTCTTTTTTTATAATGGTTTATTTTCTATAGATAAATATTTTTTTTGTGAAATTATATTTTTTATTATATTATAAATCATTATGATTATACTATAAATATTGAAAAAACATAAGATACAAATTTTATTTAATTGATATCATTATGCAGTTTAATATATTCATTAATCATAAAAAATTATTATAAATATTCCTTAGAAAATTAAAAAAAACATAAATTTAAATAAACCTTTTTAGTCATTTCCTATAATTATGTTTTAGATGGCGAAATTTTTAATTGAAATCCAGTTAAATCTTTATAATGTCAATTTAATTTATAAAATATCCCTTTAGGTCATTAAAATAAATATCGTATAAAACAATATCATATATATTAATTTAAAACATAAAAATATTATTTTTATATTTATTTTTAAATTATTAAGTGTGTTTATTTAAAAATTTACATTTAATAATTTTAGAAATATTATATGTTAAAATAATTTTAGTATTTTTTAATTTAATGTTTGAATTTTTTAAAAGGACCAAATCATATTTTTTATCATTTATATCTATTTTAAATGATTAAAATATATTAAAATGGTTAATGCTTATTTGTGTGAAGGGTTAAATGTTGAATACAAAATGATTATTTCAACCATTGTTTATCTCAAAACGAATTTATGAGATGATTTTCTAAATTATTTTGTCACAAAACCCCTATTTGTAAACATTTTAGTCATTAAATTTTGAAATTGTTGAATGACATCATTGAAAAATGATGTGTATTTCAACACATTTCAATTTTATCCCTTTTATTAATGGGAACCAAATCCAGTATTCCAATATGAAAATACATGCCATTTATTATATTTAGAAAATTAGTAATAGTCCACCTATAACCCTATCCAACAAAATAATAACCAATTCAATCATCATTTGAAAAATCCCTTCTATTTCCAGGGAACATATAAGAATGATAATTTCTTCAACATAAGTATTATTTCGTGATTAGGTGTTTCTTAATAATCATATTGATGAAAATATCATATAAAAATAATAATACTATGAATTTAGTATCATTATTATAAATTTTTTTTACACTAATAGTATTTATTCAATTCCATATACTTAGAAAAACATAAGAGAATCATTAGTACATTATGTAGACTACAAACTTCACAAAGTGACATCATTTTCTTTTTCATTACCTCCTTTAATGGATGGTAAAAATCGTTGTAATGATGAATAAATATAATATATATAATATAAAATATCACTGTAGTTTTTTATAATGTTATTATGTCAATATTAAAACCTCATTAACCGTACAGAACAATTTTGTGAAATTTTGATTATGATTGGGTTGATTTAACCACCAATAAGAAATATCCTTTATAATCCTATTTTAGTTAAATATGATAATATGAAAAAATAATTTATTATAACATATTAGTCCAATTATTATTATAATATGGTTTTGAAAATAATATAGTATTTATTTAACATATTATTTAAGTAGCATTTTCACAGAACAAGATTTACAAAAATAATCTAACTCTAATTCATTTTTCATTGAAAAACAAGAAAAAAATATAGTGTTAAAAAATACAACAAGATATGAAATGTTAAATATAAAAAAATATATATCAGTTTATGGATTCCAATAATGTATATATTAATCTTATGTTGTCTATTCAAGAAGATAAGTATGTCCTATAATGGAATTTTAAACAATGTAAGGGTTTCATATAAAATTCTTTTCATTGAGAAATTTTGTAATGATGGGAAAAAATTATTATTCGTGTTGTTTTTAAAATTAACTATATTTTTTTCATTATGAATTACTTCAATAATGGAATTTTACAAACCTTGTTATTTTAAATATTCCAAAAACATTTGATTCAATGATTATCGAATCTGTAAGGGTTTTCATCTCAAATTTCTCTCTATTAGACATGATTTGTATCATGCAACAAACTAAATTTATGTTTTTTGTATAAAAATATATGAAATATTATATCAATTTTTAAATACCATTCATGGATAATTTAGTTTTATATTAATATATCTCTTTCAAAAATATGTTTATTTAAAGGGTCTTCAAGTTACAGGGGTTTTTCATTACTAAAATACTTTCAAGGGTCATAATCACTCGAATTTTTGTAAAACCATTATGGATTGATCAAATAAATCATATGATATTCTTATACTATAATATCTCAATTATTTTTGGAGAAATAATGCTTGAAACTAAATTTATATTCTTTTACAATTCTATTGATTTGAGACAATGCATTTATGTTATGAATTATTTTAATTTGACATAATGGAATTATCTACAATGAAAAAATTTCATTCTACCAATTTTCTGAATTTCCTAATGACACTATAATTAAAATTAAACTCCATGATCGTTTTATTTATCTTTAATAATTTTTCATAAATGGTATGATTTCTATTTAATTATATTTATTTTTCAAGAAATTCTTTTAAAAATACTCAAAATGTTTTTTTCTTTTTAGAATTACTTTTTTAATATTACAATCCACATTTTATTGATATGTGTTATTTTTAATTATAGATATTTATTTTTAATTAGGTTTTAAGATGTTTTATATTTTCATTCTCAAATATGTTTTTAAATAGATCATCACATGATTTTTTAATAATATATTACATGTTTTGTGTACTAATTCTTATTTTCCAATATAGTTTTCTATGATGGTTTATCTGTCATGATGTGATGTTTTAATGATATAAAATATTTTATTATGATATGAATCCTTTTTATAAAATGGTATTTTTGATATCTTGTTATCGTTGTTTGTTTCGATGACATTTTTATTTTATTTATAAAATATATTAATTTTCCATGGTTTTATTTAAATATGTTTATTATTGATTTTAATTATAATATACACATATATATATATATGGATGAATAAGGGTTGGTCCATGATAATCATAAAATCCATTAGTTTATGATTATGTATCATGAGCTTAAAACTGTAAATGAGAAGATTTTTTCCAATCCAAAATAAACAGGGGATGATTTATCCCAAGGTAATGATATAAAAATGATTATTTATCCCAAGATAATGATGTGAAATGGGGGATTTATTCATTTTAAAATAGTACACATGAAAATTTGTCCCCAAGACAATGGATTACGAATGAGATTTTATCCCAATCCTAAGGGTGCACAATAAGACTATCCCAGGCCCCAAAATTTGCAAGGATTATGTTGGATGTAATTTTCATAATCTTGTGGTTGTTCCATATTTTAAGGATTTTAATAAAATTATGTTTAATTTTATATATGTATTTAATTTCCATAAAATTCCATCTTTTCTCTATTATTCCCTATTTGAAAAGTATTCCATAGTTTTATTTCATGCACACATGTTATATTATTTATGAGATGTATTTGAGAAATGTTTTAACTATAATAATTACTAAATTATATTATTATGGGATTATATAAATATAACTTTAATTATGATTATAATATTGTGTGTTTTTAAAATTTTTATGATTTCAATTTTCCCTAATGTTTTCCTCAATGTTATTGATCTATTAATATATTATAATTTTTTTCTTTTATGAGAGTTTGAGCTGACTCCATTATTATGTTTCCAATACCTAGGTTATGAAGATGGTTACCTAATGTTAAATATCAAATATAGGGTATATAAAATCCCAATTTTGGATAAAGATCCTATAATATTTCAAAATTAGATGCTTATGCTTCAAATCCCAATGAAAATAAACCTATCATTCCTGAATTTGTGTTGCTATTTGGGAGATGTAGTAATTAAATCATATTATTAAGGTGTTATTTATTTATATTTATTGATTTATATAGAAATTTATAAGTGTATTAACCTATCAAATATGAATATTTAATTTGGATAACATAACTTATAACTAATTGCCCAATATTATATAAAAAATATAGATATTAAAATACTCAAATCTTTGGAACATTAACATAAATTTGTATCAGCCAAAAATTCTACCAATAATTAATTCTACAATAGATGAAAAAATCATGGTTATTAACTCATAGAACACATTAGGGACATTTTGTTAGCCCATTGGTTTTACCATATATCCAATATACTTATAACATCCATTGAATGTGTCATACATATATAATTTAGGAAAATTACTTGATAATATTTACCCAATCATAGGTAATTAATGAAATACATCTAACCATTTTTATTAGTTAATGAGATAGTATATTCTTAGAAAATAGTAGTGATTATTGATCATGACCATGTCCAAATATTGATAATTTGTATGTAATAACTGAGTCCCATTTATCATTATATAAAATAATACAAGAGAAACCCATGGAAAAGTTAAAAATATTGAAAAAAATGTTATATTATAATTATTATAGCTACATATTAGCCAATATTAATTTAGTAATATATATCTGATCTTAATGAGATGAAATTTTTTTAATTGAAGAAAAAAATTTATAATAAATTAATACTCTCTCATATAAGAAAGTGTTGGATGTCTTCAAGGAACACATATAAATATCTGATCACCACAATATATATAACTGTCCATTTCATGGTACTGAATACAACTAAATCTTGAAAAGTAACCAGTTTAATTAATTCTTTATCCTTTCCCTAATCAGGGATCGATCTACTACTAATAATATTTTATATTATGTGGAACATATATTAGTTACTTATATGTTATGAAAAGGATTAAATCTAATTATAATATTCAGTAAAAGAATATAATTGGGCTATCCAATCCTTCAGTAATGTGATAATAAATCTTTATACATTAAGAACAGTATGATCTAATATAACCCTATTTTTTAAGGAAATGGGGATTTAGTTTGGGAACATGAATGGAATGATGGAGATTGACTAGTACACCCCTATTATCTTGTCAAATAGATTCCATATATATGTGACTCAGATTGGGGTTACCTTTTTTGTTACTGTAGTAATTCAAGCCCAGTGATGGTGTTATTTATATAAAAGGTTTCCAATGGGTTTATTCCTGGAACAGGAAACACCCATTGGTTATATATCTGAAGGGACAAGCTTTCCAAATTTAGGGGATCATTAGGTATTGTTACCAATTATGATTATAATCACACATAGGTTGAGAGGATGGGAGGTTGGGCTCATCACACCAATCTGGGGGGAAATATTACCTACTCCTAGAATCTGTTATTACTTTATGAAATGGTCATGTGTCCTTCATGAATTACAAAGTATGTTGTAGGTAGACTAATAGGTAACAATAAATTATTTTTAAGTATTGATACACCATTCATATGTATGTTTCATTTGTTCTTCATCAAGGGAGATATCTATACGTATGTGATGTTATCCAACAATGGTTTCCTTTTATATAGTACATTGAGGTTATTTGGTCATTTTTACAACGTTGTGGGTCTTCTAGACCCATAGTGGGGAAATTTGCAATTTATTTTCATATAGGGAGGAAAAGGTCCTTATATAGTTTACAATCATCTACGGAGATGTGAGTCGCAATGGGTGTCACGACCCGTCCTCGGGGCCCATGCCATGAAGACCCCAAGCCCGCCTTCTATAGCCCAGGGGATGGCGACTAGCACCAAGGCACAATTCCTGGTAAAAAGGGAAGGCATTACCTTTGTAAAGTAAACAAACACCACAGAGCAAGCATGAAGAAGTAAACACTAAGTAAAAACTGGGTACAACAGTAAGTGCTGAAAAGTAAGTGGGCCAGAATACAAACCCAAACTGAATGTAAAGTACAACTGGAGATGAAAACAACAACTGAATGTAATTCGGCAGCCTCGAGCCATCCACTAGAAGTCCCACCTGAAGGGTGAGTACAGATAGCCTCCACAGCTCCTCGGGTCCACCCGTCTGCTCCGAGTACGTCCCGCCCAGTGGTCCACCTTCGGGTACCGACCTGCTCTACAAGCCTCAACCGCGATCAGCGCTGTCCGTCGTCTGCAACCAACACAACGTAGTTCGGGCATAGTCCATGTAGGGGTGAGTATAAGCTACTCAGTAGGGACCTCAAGACCCCCGAAGGTCTCCCAGAATCCACAAAGGATAATCCACAAAGGAAAGATACAATCACGAAGTAACATCTGACACTATTTAGGTATATTCCCATACATATACATAAGTCATAAATTTTCGTTCGGCTCCAACATTCGAGCTCAAGTACAACCCAGTCCACACAGGAATTCACAATCCAATCCACACAGGAAAACATAACATAATCCACACAGGAAGTCAAGTAAATCTTATCGAAGACAAGGATTGATAGTCAAGATTCTGCTCACACAGGAATACTTCTTCGTAGACAATAGAGATGATTAGATATAACCACTGATTCATCTAATCTGTCATACCCACACATGATCGATAGGTAATAACCCCCGCAATGACCCACAAAGGATCGATAGGCAACTAACCCCCGCAATGACCCACAAAGGATCGGACCCACGCAGGATCTGTAGGCGCTGGCCCACACAAGACCGTTGAGCGCTGACCCACATAGGATCTGACCCACACAGGATCGGTAGCACTGATCCACATAGGATCTGTGAGTGCGGTAGTCGTCGCTGTCGAATCTAAAAGGGACTTATGTACAGTCGTCATCGTCGCATTCACAGTCGCAGCCAGATCTAGGGTTCCCGCACACAGCAAGCTCGTTCGGGAGGGTCCGCTCCACAAGACAAAGGGCTGATACATCAACTGAAACATAGTCCAGAGTTGATGCATCCAAAAGTTTCGTATCATCAACAGGAACTCAACGTCATAGACGGCGCGTCAATCTGACGCCTGGTCTGAGAGTTATTGGTGTTTTCGTCCCAGGGGCCCGGTTGGTTTTTAAGTCAAAACCAACCCGAACGTACTCCAAATATGTCCAAACCTCGAGCGGAGTAAGCCAAAAGGCCCGTCACACTATGAGGAAACCAACAAAGTCGATGGCATGTCAATCAGATATCCGGAGCTCATATTATAAGTGTTTCCGCTCCGAGGGCCTGATTGGTTTCGTGTACGAACCAACCTCGACGAACCCAAAATACTCCGAAACCTTGAGTGTAATATAACGAAACAACCGTCTCGATCCAAGGATCACATCACAGATGACGGTGCGTCGATCGGAGTTCTGCATCCCATGATATGGGCAGAAGACCGATGGAGGTTCGGTAATAGGGGGTTTGGCCCAAGTCCGACCCGGCCCGATACCCTCTGGGTCGGCCCGAACCGGGCGACTTGTCCGGGGTCCGGGTCCGGCCCGCTTGGGTGCGGCCCGGCCCGGCCTGGGTGCAGCCGGGCCCCGCCTGTGCACCGCCCGGCCTGGCGGCCCGGTCTGGCGGACCGGCCAGGGCAGTCGGCCCGGCGCGCTGGCGCCAACCAGGGGCTCGCCATTTGGCCAACTGGATGAGGGGGGGGGGGCACCTACCCCCCATTTTGTAATGGCGGCCCCTAATTATGGGTACACTTAGCTGGACAGCCGAGGGTTGTAACCCCCGGATTTTCCCCTGTCTGGTCGGCCCGCCCTGTCCGGCCGGCTGTTGCTGGCACGGGACTGGCAAGGCCGGTCCCTCTGCTCTGACGCTGACGGCCCAGAAACGGCCACCGGTTCCCCTATTCTACTGCGGCCTAGAACCGGCCATGGCATTGGTCTGTCCGGCACGGTGCGACGGTGCCATGCCCCTTCGTCGCAGCCCCGCTCTCGCCGCGGTGCTTCGAGGTTCCTACAAGCTTCTTTGGCACGGCCTGACAGCGTCGCAGATTAGTTTGTTTCCAATGGCGTGGTGCGGCGGCGCCGCATTTCTCCGCCCCATTCTTAACATTTCACGCGCGGTGCTTCGGCAATGCACCGCCTTACATGAGCCTCAAAAAAATCAACCAACAAGGGGGTGGAGGGTCGGCCGTGTTTGTGCGGTATGACCTCCTACCGTTATTTCGATAACAGGTAGTTCAAAAAAATACGATAAACCAACAATGAAGTAATCATGAACAAACGAAATAAATAAATAAACACATACCTCGTCGAATCTTTGATCAAGGGTTCGTCACGGAAATAACCGTCGTGGAAGAAGACGTTGCGGAAGAAGAGAGTCGTGTCGCGGGGACGGCCTCGCGTCGTCGATCTCTGAGGAATCCTGCGTTCTTCGTGATCTTCACGTTCTTCGTCGAAGAGGAAGACGTTCTTCAAGCTCCTTATATTTTCTCCCAAAAACTCTCAAAACAAAAATACCCCAACCAAAAATAAAATAAGTTCCTTACTTATTTTATTTACATAACATAAGTATTTTAATTTTAAACATTCAAATTAAACTCACCTATTTAATTAAATAAAGTTATCAAAATAATTGTGAGTTGAAGGAGTTAGGGAATATGAAGGGGTGGGTTTTGTGTGGGCCCCACCACTATCATAACCTACCATGGGAAGTTGGGCGGTTACCCCAACTTCCACTCAAAGCTTAAACCACTTAGAAATAAAAATTGTACCTAAATTTTTATTTTAACTTCCACATTTTTTATCAACTTCTGTCGTGAAAACGCAACTCCGGAAAAGGTGTTCCTAAGCAAAAACCGGCGCTGCGAATTCATCAGTGCCCTCGGAATTTGATTCCGAGCAAAGGATAAAAATTTAGAAAAACCCGCTCATTTGTTCACTGAACGTACCCGAGCTAAACATCGGATAGAAAATTCCGGGTACACCCAGGCTCAGAATCAAGTGCCGTCAGAAACCATGTTCTTGTTAAATTCCAAAAAAAATTAAGAAAAATTTTCCCTTTAATTTTACGGGTCTTTACATTACTCACACCTCCGGGCTTTACATCCCCATAAAGATACATCAAAATCTAGGGGAACAAATGTGGGTACTGGGCACGCATCTGAGCCTCCCGCTCCCAAGTGCTCTCTTGGAGGTTCTCGTGATTCCATCTGATGCACACTAGAGGAATCTATCATCCACGTAAGACCTGCTACTATCAATCCTTGATCTCCACTGGGACCTTTTCAAAAGTCGCCCCATCATTAATTTCCACCTCCTCATGGTCAATGATATGTGTCAGGTCGTGCACAAATCTCCTCATCTAAGATACGTGGAAGACGTTGTGCACTCGGTGCAAATGTGGTGGTAGAGCTATGAAATAAGCCACCTCGCCAATCCTGATGAGAACCTGGAATGGTCCAATGAAGAATGGAGACAACTTGCCACCTCAGCCAAATCTTTGTATACCATGTCGAGGTGAGACCCGCAAGAAGACGTGGTCTCCATCCTCAATCTCTAGTGGCCTCCGCCTCCTGTCAGCATAAGACTTCTGTCGGCTCTGAGCTGTCTTCATCCGCTCTTGGATGAGCTGGACCTTCTCTGTCGTGGCCGGGACCATCTCTGGTCCCACAAGTGCTGACTCCCCAGGGTCTGTCCAGCACAGAGGTGACCTGCAAGGTCGGCCGTATAACGCCTCGTATGGTGTCATCCCGATGGTGGAGTGATAGCAGTTTTGTACGCGAACTCCACCAAGGGTAGGTGGTCCTTCCAGCTGCGACCAAAGTCGAGGACATAAGCGCGGAGCATGTCCCCGAGAGTCTGAATGGTCCTCTCTATCTGACCATCCGTCTAAGGGGGAAAGGTGGTGCTCAGACATAGCTGCATCCCAAATGCCTCCTGCAACCCCTTCCAAAGCCAGGAAGTAAAGCGATCATCTCGATCGGAGACGATAGATGATGGTACACCATGAAGCCGTACAATCTCATGAACGTTGCGACGTCCCAAGCTCTCCACTGAGCCATTCTCTCTAATGGGTAATAAGTGAGACGACTTGGTGAGTCAGTCGACAATCACCCAAATGGAGTTGTGACCTCTGGAAGTGCGTGGAATTCCAGCCACGAAGTCCATAGATATGTCTTCACACATCCAATCTTGGACCTCCAAGGGCTGTACCAAGCCTGCTGGTACCTGGTACTCTGCCTTCATCTGCTGGCAGGTGAGGCATCGAGAAACAAACTTTGCCACAACCTTCTTCATTCCCGGCCACAAGTGATGTCGCCTGAGATCCTAGTACATCTTCGCCACTCCAGGATGTACCGCCAAAGGGGAAGTGTGAAACTCTCTCAGAACCTCCTCTCGTAATGAAACTGGTACCAAGGTACATCCTCTGAAAAGGAAATTGTGTTATCCTCCCACGGAGAATCCATCAGGTGCCTGTCTTGTGGATATATGCGCACGCCGCATCTCACAGTCGGCGTCTCCACGTTGTGCCTCTCGGACTCGCTGCAGTAGTGGAGGAGCGACTGTGAGTGACTGATGGAAGGCTACTCCATCAGTATCCACAAAGGGAATCCGCAAAGCAGCTAGCTGATCTGTCGCCTCCCCAAGTAGCCGGATGCCCATCCTCCTCCTGAGAGCATCGGCTACTACGTTCCCCTTCCTAGGAGTATAGACTATCTCAAAGTCATAATCCCGGAGGAACTCGAGCCATCACCGCTGTCTCAGATTCATGTCCTTCTGCGATAAGATGTACCTGAGAATCTGATGGTCAGAATAGACTATAAAGCGCTCGACCATCAGATAATGTGGCCATGTCTTCAGAGCGAAGACCACTGCTGCTAACTCCAGGTCATGGGTAGCGTAGTTCTGCTAATGCGGCCTCAACTGACGTGATCCATAGGTGATCACTGCCTTCTCTTGCATCAGGACACATCCGAGTCCGGTCTCTGATGCATCGCAGAAAACTACGTACCCAACTCCCTCCTCCGGTAGCCTCGTGATAGGCGCGCTGTTCAATATCTGTCTCAGCTCCTGGAAGCTCTGCTGACAACTGTCTGACCACACAAAGGGATTCCCCTTCTTCGTCAAAGCATAGAGTGGTTCCGCAACTCTGGAGAAGTCTGGCACAAATCTCTAATATTATCCAGCTAGTCCAATGAAACTTTGTACCTCTGTCACGCTCCTTGGTGGATCCCAAGCTAGAACTTCCTCGATCCTTCCATGATCCACTGCAACTCCGGCCTCAGAGATGACGTGTCCCAAGAAGTGGACCTCGCATATCCAGAATTGACACTTCGAGAGCTTACTATAAATATGGTGCTCTCAAAGTGTGTCTAGTACAACCTACAAGTTGTAGGTGTGCTCCTCCTCAGTGGTCGAGTATATCAAAATGTCGTCAATGAAGACCACAATAAGTTGATCGAGGTATGGATGAAATATCCTATATATGAGGGCCATGAACACTTCTAGAGCATTGGTTACACCGAATGGCATAACCAAGAACTCATAGTGGCCATACCGACATCTGAAGGCCGTTTTTGGCACGTCCTCGTCCCGAACTATGAGATGATGATTGCCTGCCCTCAGATCTATATTCGAGAACCACCATGCTCCCTTGAGCTGATAGAAGAGGTCGTCAATCCTCGGTAGCGGATACTTGTTCCTCACTGTCACCAGGTTCAGGAGACGATAGTCTACACAAAGTCGCATGCTCCCTTCCGCCTTCTTGGCGAATAATATCGGGGAAGCCCAGGGTGAAACACTGGGTGGGATGAATCCCTTGCCCTGTAAGTCCTCCAACTGTACCCATAACTCTCGAAGCTCAGCGGGGGACATCCTATAGATGGAGTGGATATCGGGGTTGTCCTGGGTATAGGTCAATATAAAAGTCTACCTCTCTTCCAAGAGGTAGTCCCGGAACGTCGTCGGGAAAAACGTCAGCATACTGATCCACCACTATAGGAAAACCAGGACTCCACACGTCAACTGCTCCTAGGATGAGGCCAGCCAGCTGATGAGTGATGGGATGTCCTCTCCACTGCGTGAGTCCATCCTGTGCTGTGAAGGCTCCCTTCTCACCGGTGCAGGTGAACCTGCTCCCGTCGGTGCGTACACATCGCTCCTTGCACCTAATACAGTCAATCTGAGCATGGACTATATATAACCAATCCATACCCAAGATGACGTCGTAAGGCCTCGATGCTGCTACAAGAAGATCACAGCCAAAGCTCTCACCTCCTAGAGTAAGCTCACACTATTGGCACCAGTGTGTAATCGTCGAGTCTGCTCCCGTATGAGTCTCTTGCCGTAAGGATTGAGCCAACGACTGAGTCAGAATCTCCGAGATCCGAACAAGGGCAGTGGCTATGAAAGAATGACTCGCTCATGTGTCTATAATAACTTTAACAAGGGTGTAATAGACACAGATAGTAACTAAAATCATCTCGGGTGCACCATGGTCATAGGACTCCGCTACATGGAGTTGTGCATGTCTCTGCCCGCCAGCTCCATGTGGTCGGGGTGGACCACCTGGTGGTGGTGGGGGTAGAGCATCAAAGCGTCGCCCACCACCTCCTGCTCGGCCAGCTCCTCTGCCTCATCAGCCTGCTCCCTGCAGACGGCCACGGTCGACCCTCTGCCTCTGCCTGGGTGGCCCCTCAACCGTCTACTACTCCTCGGTACAGCGGGTCGGGCAGTAACGAGGCATGTGTCCCAGCCCGCCAAATGCGTAGCACTGTCTCCCTCTCGAAAGACTGGCTCTGCATTGTGTACCCCGCAATGCTGAGCCAGTGTCCTGAGGTCGTCTGCCTGAGGGTCTGGTCTGCCTAGACCCATGATTCATCCATCGACTACCTGCTGCAGAAGACTCTGCTACGTGCCGCCCTGCGGTAGGTCTCGCTGCTGATGTAGGCTCAGCAAGGAAGCTCTCGATCAGAAGGTCTCACTCTAGTACTCCTGCCTGAGTTGGAATGCTGAGGGAGATCAGATATTCCCTGATCTCATGCCACAAACCCTGCTCGAAGGTCTGGAACCTGAAGAATGGGTCCCGTACCATGTCTGTCGAGTAGCGCGAGAGATCGGTAAATCTCACCGAGTACTGGGTGACCGTTAAGCTGCCCTGCCGCAGCTGAAGAAGCTCCTGGAAGCGCACCGCACGGAGGGTGGCTGGGACGAACTCCGAGCGAAAGAGGCTCTCAAAGTCTGTCCATAGGAGAGATGTCTCATCGTGCACATGGGGCATCAAGCTCCACAATCTGCCTGATTCCGCGTGCAGTAGGCTCGCTGCGAGGATCACCATGAGGTCTGCTGGTGTCCTCACTAACCTGAAAACCCGTAAAACTACCTCCAGCCAATCCTCGGCTGCCTTAGGGTCCCTCTCCCCACGGAACCTGTGTGGTCACTGACGTTGAAACTCGTGCAGTGCACTAAGGCGACGTGCATCGTCAGTGGCTGGGGCTGGTAGCATCGGTGGCTCGGCGGGTAGAGGTACCGCCGGTGCCTCTACTGTCAAAGGGCCCTTTACCGAGGCCTCGTCGCTCGGTTGGCTGTCATCATGCACAACTCTCATAACCCTAGCTAGCTGCCATTGTGGGGCCATCCTAAAAAGAAACAGGTGATCCACGGTCAAAACAGTATACCTGGTGAGTTGACACAAAGTAATCACAAAGAAAACTTGAAACACATATGCAATCAATGTTTTCATGCATTAAGTCGGAAATCAGAAGTCATGGTCCTGGTGGACAAATACGTCGGTCGCCGCACCAACACTGGACTCCCTGAACTGACAACCACATCCAATATGCTTAAAACTATTGCTTCACATAGAAGAATGATCAGAGTCCAAAGTTCTGCGGTATAACCGAACTCCTCTGATACCAATTTGTCACGACTCGGTCTCGGGGCCCGTGTCGTGACTACCCCAAGCCCGCCATCCATAGTCCAGGGGCTAGCAACTATCACCAGGGCATAATTCCCTGTAAAAAGGGAAGGCATTACATTTGTAATGTAAAAAAACACCACATAGCAAGAAAGCAGAAGTAAACACTATGTAAAAACTGGGTACAACAGTAAGTGAAGAAAAGTAAGTGGGCTAGAATACAAACCCAAACTGAAAGTAAAGTACAAATGGAAGGGTAAAACATCAACTGAAAGTAAAGCCGCAGCCTCGAGCCATCCACTAGATGTCCCAACTGAAGGGTGAGTACAGATAGCCTCCACAACTCCTCGGGTCCAGCCGTCCGCTCCGAGTACGTCCCGCCTAGTGGTCCACCTCTGTGTACCGACCTGCTCTGCAAGCCTCAACCGCGATCAGCGCTGTCCGTCGTCTGCAACCAACACAACGTTGTACGGGCATTTCTCGTGCAGGGGTGAGTATAAGCTACTCAGTATGGACCCCGAGACCCCCGAAGGTTTCCCAGAATCCACAAAGGATAATCCACAAAGGAAAGATACAATCACGAAGTAACATCTGACACTACTTAGGTATATACCCATACATATACCTAAGTCATCAAGTCCCGTTCAGCTCCAACATCCTTGCCCAAGTACAACCCAGTCCACACAGGAATTCACAATCCAATCCACACCGGAAAACATAATGTAATCTACACAGGAAGTCAAGTCAATCTTATCGAAGATATTGATTGAAAGTCAAGATTCATCTCACACATGAATACTTCTTCGTAGATGATAAAGATGATCAGATATAGCCACTAATTCATCCAAGCCGTCAGACCCACACAGGATCGATAGGTACTAACCCTTGCAATGACCCACAAAGGATCGATAGGTAACTAACCCTCGTAATGACCCACATAGGATCGGACACACACAGGATATGTAGGCGCTGGTCCACACATTACCACTGAGTGCTGACCCACACAGGATCTGACCCACACAGGATCAGTAGCACTAATCCATGTAGGATCGCTGAGTGCTGTAGTCGTCGCCGTCGAATCCACGGAGGATTTCTGTACAGTCGTCATCGTCGCATTCACAGTCGCAGCCAGCTCTAGGGTTCCCGCACACAACAAGCTCGTTCGGGAGGGTCCGCTCCACGAGCCGAAGGGCTGATACATCAACTGACACATAGTCCAAAATTGATGTATCCAAAAGTTCCGTATCGTCAATAGGAACTCAACGTCACAGACGGCGCGTCAATCGGACGCCCAGTCTGAGAGTTATTGGCTTTTTCGTCCCTGGGGCCCGGTCGGGTTTTAATTCAAAACCAACCTGACCGTACTCCAACTGCATCCAAACCTCGAGCGGAGTAAGCCAAAAGGTCCGTCACACTATGAGGAAACCAACAAAGTCGACGGCACGTCAATTGGACGTCCGGAGCTCAAGTTATAAGCGTTTCCGCTCCAAGGGCCCGGTTGGTTTCTTGTACGAACGAACCTGGCCGAACCCAAAATACTCTGAAACCTTGACTGTAATATACAAAAATGACCGTCTCGATCCAAGGATCATATAGTAGCTGATGGTGCATTGATCGGAGGTCCGCAGCCCATGATATGGGCAGAAGACCGATGGAGGTTCGGTAATAGGGGGTTTGGGCCCGGTCCGACCCGGCCCGATACCCTCTGGGTCAGCCCAAACTGGGTCGACCCGTCCCGGGTCCGGGTCTGGCCCGCTTGGGCACGGCCCGGCCCGGCGCGCTGGCGCCAGCTAGGGGGTTGGCCGTTTGGACAAGCGGATGACGGGGGGGGGGGGTGTGGGGGGGGGGGTGCCCCCCCGTTTTGTAACTGAGACCCCCAACTATGGGGCCACTCAGCTGGCCTGCCGTGTGTTGTAACCCCCGAAATTTCACATGTCCGGCCAGCCTGCCCTGGCTGGCTGGCTGTTACTGCCATGGGACCGGCAAGGCCGGTCCCCCTGCTCCGACGCCGGTGGCTCGGAACCGGCCACCGATTCCCCTGTTCCGCCGCAGCCCAGAACCGGTCGTGCCCTTGGTCCGTCCAGCACAGCGCGACAGCGCCGCGCCCCTCCGTCATAGCCCCACTTCGGCCGCAGTGCTTCGAGGTTCCTTCAAGTTTATTTGGCGCGACACGATGGCACCAGAGATTAGTTTGTTTCCTATGGTGTGGCGCGACAATGCCACGTTTCTCCGCCCCTTCCTTTAACATTTCCCACGCTGTGCTTCAACACCGCGCCACCTTACAAGAGCCACAAAAAAACAACCAACAAGGGGGAGGTGGGTTGACCGTGTTTGTGAGGTCCGACCTCCTCTCGTTATTTCGATAATAGGGAGTTCGGAAAAAGACGATAAACCAACGATGATGTAATTAAGAATAAACGAAATAGATAAATAAACCCCTACCTCGTCGAATCGTTGAGCGAGGGTTCGTCATGGAAATAAACATCACAGAAGAAGACGTCGTGGAAGAAGAGAGTCACATCGCGGGGACGGCGTTGTGTCGTCAATCTCTGAGGAATCCGGCATTCTTCACGTTCTTCATGTTCTTCATCGAAGAGGAAGAAGTTTTTCAATCTCCTTATCTTTTCTCCCAAAAACTCTCAAAGCAACAATACCCCAACCAAAAATAAAATAAGTCCCTTACTAATTTTATTAACATAAATTAAGCATTTGAATTTTAAACTTTCAAATTAAACGCACCAATTTAATTAACTTAAGTTATCAAATTAATGGTGACTTGAAGGAGTTTGGGAATACAAAGGGGTGGGGTTCGTGTGGGCCCCACCACTCTCATAACCTCCCATGGGATGTTGGGTGGTTGCCCCAACTTCCACTCAAAGCATAAACCACTTAGAAATAAAAATTGTAGCTAAATTTTTATTTTAACTTCCACAATTTTTATCAACTTCTCTTGTGAAAACGCAACTCTGGAAAAGGTGTTCCTAAGAAAAAACCGGCGCTGCAAATTCATCGGTTCCCTCGGAATTCGATTCCGAGCACCAGTTCAAAAGTGAGAAAAACCCACTCATTCGTTCACTGAACATACCTGAGCTAGTCTTCGGATAGAAATTTCGGGCACACCCGGCCTCGAAATCAAGTGCCGTCATAAACCATGTTCTTGTAAAATTCCAAAGATAATTAAGAAAAAAATTCCCTTGAAATTTATGGGTATTTACAATGAGGTTTATCATCATCCATGGATAAGTGATCTAGATTCATTTTGGGATTGAACCCAAACAAGGTATTCATACATATCCTGGTGAAATTATTTTTAACCTATATGGTTACGTGCTTCATAATGTGCCACATCTTGAATTTTAAGGTAATGTGATGAGGACATAACTGTATTGTTTAACATCATGTTGAAAAAAATTCTTTGTGGAAGGTGCCTATTAAAATATTGGTGTGCAACTTATGTCGAAGAACCCTAAGGAAACTGGAAGGTATATGAGATCACATAATTAATTTGATAATCCTCGGTATATAGACAAAATGAATAGTGTTGATTTAAGATATGGTTTTTTACCTCTGAGAGGCTTCCTATGTTTACCATTTGGGTTGAAATCCAGGCCCACAATGTTTGGGGAGTCTCACAAGGAAGTATAACCCTTTGAGAGGATTAATTTATGGATTATTACTCAAGGGGACTCCTCGTGAATGGTTCCATGAGTGATTTATGATATCATTGTGATTAGAAGGATTGTTTGTTGATTAAAAATAAAGAGGCATCTCATATGATGGTTTTTGGGGATTACATCGATTGTGGATGCCCTGATGAATTGGGGGTTATGATTTGTACTAACATCTTAAGAAACTGTCCCATGAACACTGGCCATAGATAGGTGTTCTATATATCCTGTTTTTTTAAGAGTAACATAACTCATAGTTAAATAGAAATTATTTCATTGTACGTGTTTTATGATCATCACTAACCTCTAATACCACGTGATTCATCATCAACTTGGGAAACACGAGGAACTAGAAGATTCAAAAAACTAGAAATATTAAATTTGCTGCTAGTGGAAGTGGTCAGGGATAAGGTACCTCCATATCTTCACATTACATTGGACATTATTCAATGGTGAGGAAGTTATTAGGGTGATGGACTTTGAGGTATATAAGATCCAGACAGCCACCTCACACAACGAAAGATAGGGGCTTACTTCGAGTGGGATACCCTAGTATTTTTTGGTATTTACTTATAAGGAGGATTCCCATTATTCTTTGGCAGGGGAATATAGCTAAGTTGTATTCCAATTAAGCATTGGCTGGGGATAACTCATAAGGAAGATGACCATTGAGAAATAGTGGGGGATTACTTCTATGGAGGATTCACATTGTGGTTTAGTTGAGGATTATTCCAAATGAGGATGCACCTTGGGGTTTGGTTAGGGATTACTCATAAAGAGGATTCCCATTGATAATTAGTCATGGATTAATCCTATAGAGGATCACTATTGAGAAATGATTAGTGCTTTCTACAATGGGTTATGCCCTTTGATCATTAGTTGGGTCTTTCTCTTAAGTAGGATGCCCATGAAGCATTAGTTATTGATTACTGCTATGGAAGAAGTCCATTGGTCCTTGGTTGGTGATTATGTGTAAGGAGGACTCCCATTGAGATGTGATTGAGGCTTACTCCAAAATAGGATTACCATTATGATTTAGTTAGGGATTACTCTTATAGATGACACTCATTCATAATTATATGGGGATTACTCCTAAAGAGAATACACACAGACCATTGGTTAGGGATTAATACTATGGTGTATTCTCATTGAGAATAGGTTGGGGATTACTCATAAGTTTGATTCTCATTGAGAATTATTTGGGGATTGAAACTATGGATGCTTCATTTTCGATTATATCATTAGCATAGGTCCATGTATCTGGTCCTTTGCTACTAACATTGGCTCAAGTCCATGGTTCAGGTCTTCGGCTTCTGTCCATATCTTAGGTTCTTGGCAAAGGTCCTTGGCTTCGTTCCATGCTATAGGTCCATGGTGAAGGTCTTTGCAAAAGGTCCTTGGTGTTTCTAATTGGTGCATGTTCTTTTATTATAGATCTTGAGGGACCAGTGATCCAACTTGTCCCCATTAATTCTCACTTATAATGGGGTTTTAAGAGCTAACTGAGAGATTTTAGAAGATAGGGGAGAATGGGATAAGCTACTAGAGCTTGTGGGCTTCTTTCTGAATTTTTCCTCATAAATATGTGTGTCCAGGGTTCCTATTTATAGGAAAATATGGATCCCTAGGAACGATATTTACTCCATGTATGTCATTGGCATAGTTTATTTTCACGGGTCTATGGATTAGAAATTTAGAGTTATCCTTTTGCATAGTTCCTTGGTGTATGTCCTTGGCCTAGGTAAGGAAAATCCATTATGAAATCTTCTTAAATCTTTCAAGTGTCATAAATTTTTATCTATAGGTTCATTTTGGAAGTGTGAGAAGTAAAATCTAATCTCTCTAGGAGATATACCCTTCTAGTTATTGTGAATACACAAAATCTTCTGGATTTCCTCACTAAAGATTCATTTAAAATGTTTCATCACATTATAAAATCAATCATAGGAATCCATAGACAGATCTTGGGTGGGTGGGGGGGGGGGGGGGGGTTCCACCTATGCCTCATTGTGGAGTACACAATTGGCAGATGAAAATCTTGTATGCATCTCCTTTCAACATAGTGATAAATATATACTCAATCTAGATATTTTTTGTCAAAGCCAGGATCATAGAATGAATTCTACAACAATGTTCCTGAGACAAATTTTGTGGTATCAATAAAATTCCCACCATAGAATTATATTTTTTCCTACTGAAAAGAATCTGGTTCTATGGTTACATTACAACACATTACCATATTCAAAAAAAATTTGTAGGTTTTGGATCTATGTAAATTTTTGGAGGATAATATAAATATTTTTAATAGTTGGGGCTTAGAGAACACAGTTCAAATATTTCTATGTTCATATGGAAGTCACTTCAAACATTTTGTTTTGTTATGGAAATGACCTAATTTTCACTAAATCTATACATATGGAGAGTTAGCAACCGATCCATGTATTTTTCTTACATCATCCATTTTGGGTTTTTGGCCTAACTAGTTGAGAGACTTTTTTATGAATTTTGAAGTTAATTATATTGGACTAATGGGGATAGCGCATGACGTCGAACATCCTTGACCATGAAATTTGGGATGATAAACCAAACAAAACATTCTTGCTGTGAATTTTCATTTTTTATTAAGATACCTATATGGGGATTCTTGAGACATGATTTATAATTTTTCTTGAATCTATAATTCAAAATAGGGTAATAAACAATGTATTTATGAAGAATATGTTACCTATAGATAAAAAACCTATTATGGGTGTTGTTTTATGAATTCCTATATAGGGTGTGAACTACATTGTCAACTATTGGAATACTAAGGTTGAGATACCCATTATGGGGGTGTCTTATGCTTGGAAATCTGGGGCGCTTCCTAGATAGTTTGGAAAAGGAATTCAGAGGAATTCAAACATTATATTGCATACGATCATTGTATGTTTATTGTTTGGATGTCTCAAAAACATAGTGAGTGGTGTTTTCCCATAAAAATGTATGAAAATAAGGGGATCATATGTATTCACATAAGCCATTAATGGAAAACGAATCCTATATGAATTTGGTTTGTGAATGAGGGTACAATTAATTTAAAATAAATATTTTAGAATGAATGGAACTCTTTTTAATAAGGTTTTAAGGTTTTTTTTTGTTAAATGTAATGTAATTTTTAAATTTATCATGTAGTTTAACATCTTACGATGAGGAAATCATGATGTTTTATTTATTCTCATGTAGAGAGGACATCAGGTTGTGCAATTTAGATTCATGCCACATCAAAATCATGGTGTACAATTTAATGTCATCCTGTTAGGACATCATGCTATGAAATATAATTCCATTTAGTAAGTATAGGATGTTGTGTATTTCAAAGTCATAACACAATGAAATTATGCTATTTTCTTTAAATTCATACCATAAGGATATTTTGGGGAACTAATTTATGGTCATTAACTATTACTGAAGGTTTGATTATTATCCAAAACCTTGTAATCTGGCTAGAACATTTCAACAATGTTTAGGTGTGAGGGGAGTGGGATTGTATGTTTTACAATGTGGATATTCAAATCTGTAGAGTGCTATTTAGAAATGGATTAAGAAATTAGAGGGGGTCTCTCACAATAATGAATTTACCACCGGTTGATAAACCTAGTATGAAGGTTGTTTTATTCAAGGCCTACTAGTCCATGTACAACATAGTCCAATAAAGGAATTCTCTGGATGAAAAAACCATTTGTGGGGTGTTATTTGAATATCAATCTAGGTTGTGTTAAAACATAGTAATGAAAACATGTTCTTAGAAATTATAACATTACATTTCCAAATAAGTCGAATGTTTATAAATATCTATATTTTCATAGGCATGGAGTATGGATTGTGAAAGAAAGGTACATGAACATTGAAGGAGAATCACAAGATGAAATTTTACAAAGAATCAAGGAAATGGGTGCTCCTTGTAGCTCTGACCCATGAATAGGAATTTTGGTTCTAGTAGTATTATAGAACATGAAAAGGACCATCACATCAAGGAATTCAGAATGTTGTTTGGCCGTTCATATCAATATTTTACTAATATTATTCAAAAACATGGAGGATTTAATTGTAAACATTGGTCTAGGGGTTTTAAGTGTATGAGATAGAATATGTGAAAGATATGTAGGGTAACCATGATATTGTTTAAGTAATTGGTTTTGATATATTTTCATCAGTCCTCAGGAGTACATAAGAGGATTTTTCCAAGGGTAATTTTATCACTAGTTGAAAATCATGTTATAAATATTTTATTATGAATTTACATCCATGGAACATGATTCTTAGTAAAATAGTGGTATCCATTGGATAAACTGCATGTTATGTGGGATACTTATGCAAGTCCAACTAGGGTTTGTACTTAATATTTTAGAAAATGGGAATTCAGTTATAATGCATTCAATCACCAGGAACTGATGAATGAAGTCCTAAATGTGTCCATGGTAATTTGTATGAATTGTTGGAGAAATGGTCGTCAACACAAAAGAATCATTTTTTCAAATATTGGTCATGGTTTTAGAGTCTCTGTTACAGAGCAGACTCATATTTAGATGTGGTACATCTCTTGATTCCATGGTATGTTATCTACTGTGAGGACCGAAAATAAAATCTCCGACCAAGATTTTTGATTGAACATAAGAGAGGATAAATTTTTCATTTCCCCATGGATGGGACAAGGATATATGGTCTAGTCTTTAATACATGGTTGATAATAACTCCATAAGTTGTTTTATATGTACCATACAGTTTAATTTCATGCAAAAAATAAATTTTACATGAGGATTAATGTCATGTGGAAAGGATAAAGGTGTTTAGAGTTTTTGAAAAATAGGATAAAGTAGCACAACTAGGGAATATTTCCCAAGTGACACTACATACCTTGTTGGAGATAGAATCAATATATTTGTTGTTCTAACATATATAGGTTCACACAAAATGTGGGAAATCGTATTTTTATATCCACATGTAGATATTAATTATACCGGGGACATTTTTGGATTTTCCATGTTGTGATGTCTATAGGTCAAAGGTTGAATATCTGGATGTCACTAGATATCTCAGAGTGGTAAGAATCAAGCCTCACATAGTTCTCAAAAGACCAGAAATTTTACAATCACACAAAAATGACACGGGTGACATAGATGTGAAAAAAATATCATGGATTTGTCAAGGTGTAGATCCTTGGCATCCCTAAGTATGTTGTTGGGGAATTATTCTGGATATACGTAGTTCTTAGACAAATCGTGCAATTTATTATCATGGAATGAGGATATCTACTTTGTCTCTTAATATCTGGAATCCAGGACCATGATAACATCACTGTGAATAGGTACACCTCCCTCTTGTGGGTAAATACATTATCGATGTCCTAGAACCACACGAGCTCTACTTGGTGTGAGAAATGAGGAATGGTGATTATTTATTTTATTGTTCATGGTAAAAAAGTAATGTATATGGGAATTTCAATTATATAGTGGATGGGAAAGGTGATAAAATTAATTCATCAGTATATATCTCATTTTGATGAAAATCAAGCCCAATGTTGTTCTTGATTAACCCATGAAGTTAATGACCATGCAGTAAGGATAATGATGATATCACATGAATGAATGAAAATGTTGTGGCTGAACCAATGTATAAGACCTAGGCATCACAATATATCATATATGTGTAAGATTCATTCCACCCTTCATATATGAAAAAGGATCCCCACACCAACTAGGTCATCACATTATGAAATTGAATTTTGATAATTTGTAAACTGATTGTAGGGACTAATGTGTAATGCCTAGGTATCACCATGTATTTAACTCTAATGATAATCATGCAAGAAGTCATGGAAAGGTTCACTATGAAGATGTGATTTATGAATGGGGAAAATGGGGGTTTTTTATTTAATAAGTCGTTACCAGACTCCGGATTAGAGATTCGAGTGTCACTACATATCTCATTAGGATAATTATCTAGCCTACGTAGTTCATAGAAAGGGTTCCCCACACCAATTGAATTATTATGTTGGAAAAGGGGATTTAAATATTTTTTTTTTCAAATTAATGGTTATTCCAATAACAAGATTCTAGTTATCACCATTAATCTCATTGTAATGAGAATTAAACCATATGTTTTTGGAAAAGTGTCATGTGTATATCTAGTTTATACATAGAGAAAAAGGAAATTTTTTATGTGGACACGAATAGACCAGAGATTGGATATCTGTGTATCACAACGTATCCTAATAGACATGAGAATTAAGATGCACATTGTTCATGAACATATCGTTCAGCCTACCATTGTATGATGAATCTATGAGACAATCGAGACATATAAGATAAAAAGACGAATGAATTCCATTGTGGAGTGGAAATGATTTATGTGGGTAGTATGCATAGGGGTATCTCATCATTGTACCTTTACTCTAGGAAGGATGGTATCTCAAACAATTGAGGGACTATATAGATGTAATTGGAACCTACTTTTGAGATGGAGGCCGATTTCTATGGGACCACGAGGGAAATCCAGACATATGGTACATTGGGGGTTGCTTAACAGGGTATGAAAATTATGTTAAACATGTGGTTTAATATCATGTGTTATGGAAATTTGGTGCTTTTTAGTTTATTATCATGTGACAAGGACATTTTTTCATATATTATAATGTCATAAGACAATGACTATCTGTTTAGTTTAACATCATACAACTTGGACATATGGGGATATGTAGTTTAACATCCTGCTACATGGATGGTGGTTGTTTATTTACATGAAATATTTATCTGGAAACTTACATTGTCTGGGGTTGTAGTGAGTTCTCCATCGATTGATATTAAGGCATAATATCTATTATAGTGGACCCTATTTATGGAGTAAGGTCCTTCAAAAATTGGAACATGAATTGGAGGATTCCTTCGTAGTATTATCAGAGTCCTAATGAAAAAAACCAATTTTCCATGGAGGAATGAATAATGGTTGAAATTATTATTAATGGACTATGTTATCCTATTTTGATATACCTCCATGTGATTCTATGTAGGAAATTTGTTTTCATCGAGTAACTCAAATCTATCTAGTAATTTTTGAGACTGTTCATCTACAAATAACTGTTCACAATTGGAGATACAAATTTATGGAAAATGTACATCAGTGGGAAATACTACTTATACTTCATATATCAATGAGATCATGATTTGATGTGTTACTATATGGGTTTTAGTATGATGAGCCTATAATTTGTGCAAGAGCTTTTTAGTTCATGATTTATTATGTATATCAAAAATCTTCTAGTGTATGTTTTCCATGGTCTAATTAAAATACTCTATCATCCATTAGTCACAAAATTATAGTAGGTAGAATGGATTGATTTGAAATTATACTACTGAGACAGTATTTTAACCTCTTTATAATATATATTGGTTCCATTTTCCATAAATATTGTATGGGGGACCACTAATCTGTTAACAATGTTGGATTTTACTAATCATTAAATTATTTTGGCCCTAATTTCATTAATAGTAATTTATTCAGCCAATTTGGAGAAGAAATCAGTATTGATGATGTACATGAACATCTAATACATAGATGTTGAAAAATACCCATGATATTCATTCCCTATGGGGAATATGGCCATGAATATTTGGTCATATGTAGAAACCCTAGGGATTTATGGTAGAAGTTTTTTTCACTTGGCATGAATGAACTATCATAGAGAGTATTGTGTAATCATTCATCATTAGAGGACATATGTATCTAGGACATCCGATATCATTAATATTCATATACCATAATTGATGAGAACCATTATATCCTTCATGTAATTATTCCATAACAACCACATTCTCTTTTCCATTGACACATCTGACATTAAATCCATTAATCCTAATTTATATTGGGAATTCTGTTGATTCGGTAAATTATAATGTTTGAAATTTTTTGATTTATTTTGAATCTTATTTCTTCTAACTTTTTCAAATGAGAGTGCCCATACTGATCTTAGACTAGGATAGGCATCATAAAACCCATGGAGGATTATATGGCTCCGGCATGGGACTGTTTTTCATTATCTCTTGGGTTATGATCCAGTAAAATTGTGAGGCCATTTGGCGGTGGGTGATACAAATGGTTGTTTCATACCATTTTGTATCTGTCAAATACATTGCTACATTTCCAAATGCATCAACCTAGGAATTTAGTGATCATGGAATGTGATGAAATGTTCTAATTAGAGCGTAATTTTTAAATTAACCATGTGGCATAATAAAATAGGGTAATTACCTTATCAATTCTGATGACATAATCCATGTTGATTTTCTTGATCACTAAGTTTAAGTCACCTTTCAGCACAAGATTATTCATCTATATTTTTAGGGACAGTTATTGGCCTGCAATGATAGAATGATATTCCGCGTCATTTTTGGTACAACCTTCTTATAACATGAAGGATTATAGAATAAATTCCATATTTGGTTAGAAAATCACAATCCTTAACCTTGCTTTGTTTTATTTATGGTGTTGCATTCACTTTATAGTTGGGATCCATGATTCACTGTCAAAATACATTTCCCATGATAGGGGACACCTTAAATAGAAAATATTTCTGTATAGAAAATTTCAGTATTAAATGAAATCTATTATAAAGGTGGATGTTTTGAATGGAAATATTCGAATATTGACTTTTTAATGCTTTTAAGATGATGAATCATATTTAGAACTACTGTAGAATAACTACCCACCACTCTAGATTTCATTTGTTTCATAAGATGTATGTGGTTAAATTTGAGTGGGTTTTTTAAAGAAACAAAGCAGATCTAATGGGGCTGTAGGAAATGCCTCATCTTTAGATCGACAATCATTAATTCCAAATAACCCTTCTCGATATCTAAATAATGATTCTCAACCTCGTGCATGGTTAGAATGAGATATTAAATGTTTTTTCCTTTCTCATCATCATTATTTTGTGATATAAAGGAACTTGATGATCATTATAGGGTTGTCACATATAGAATGGGTGGATTTCCTTAAATAGAAAACAACAATATTGGTGTTATCAAAAGGTATTTCTTGAGGGAATCAAAAACTTATTAACTGAACTTGGGCAACAGATATGTGACCCCTTTATTCATTAATTTATTGATGGGTAAAAAACTCACAGGTGATTGGCGATGAAGTGTTGGATATAGGCCATGGTCCATTATATCCTATAAAATATTTCATTCATTTAGGAGGTGAAATTACATTGATTGATTTAGTCTTCTAAGGATCAACATTGATGTTATGAGGTCGTACGACGAAGCTAAGAAATTACCCTGGGCTTACCTTGAACGTACACTTTTTTTGGGATTAACCTCTATGAAAGGTAGTTGAAGCTTTCTAAAGATGGTATCTATGTTACGAAAGAGGTCAGAACATTGTCTAGAAATAACCAGTATATCATCAACGTAACATTGAACAAAAATTCCATGGAATTTTTTGTAGATGTTTTGTATGGTATATTATTATGTGGTGTCAGAGTTCTTAATGCCAATGGACATTATCGATGGGAGAATACTCCAGGGGGTATCTAAAATTTATGCATTCTTAATCTTATAAGGTTATCTAGATATTCTAATTCCCTTAATAGACATCCATAAATTATATGTAATGATTACCAGTCATTGAATATATCATAAGTTCTATGCTTAGAACTGGGAAGTCAACATTGGGACAATGCTATTGGAGAGCACTGATCTCAATGGAATATCTAATTTTCCCGTTTTATTCATCACATGGATAATGCTGGATAACCTTTTTTATACTATACCATTCATAAAAAATATAATCCATGCATAAATTTTACACTTTATCCTCAATTTTGAAGTCATTAGTCGGATACGTACACCTAGATGCATTCTTGTTCCCCCAATGATTTTCGAGAAAACACATGTGATGGGTAAATAAATTTGGCTAAAGGCATGGAATATCAACGTACTTCCACAAATAAGAATCATGGTTATAATTTTTTAATGAATTATATACCTTTTATTTTTGGGACTCAAAGCCATACTAACCATAGTGGGGTGTGGATATTCTTTTGTACCCAGAGTTATCTCTCTGAGCACATCCACAGTAGTGGAGAGACCATCATCATATAAAGTAGAGAAATCCTTGAGATATTATTGTTATTCCTCTTCCTAATTATTCACATCATACAGATATTCCATGGTATGATATTATTAAAAATCTTCGTTAGAGGGGAGATGGGATCCACTATTTGAACATATAGAGGATGGAGAAATTGTTTCGGGATCACATGTTAGCATGAGGCCTCCTTGGAGTCCTAAAGGGGAAATAAGTGATTCAGAATGATTCTTTTCACTTTCTCTATTACATATGATGTCTTTTTTGACCTGGTTGATAGAAACTGGTTACAATGGAGCTCATGGTATATAATGATATCATTTTGATTCAATCATTCACTATCACTCCGTGAGTTAGTAACTTTTATAGTTCCATTAGCCTTGACATCCATAATTGAAATCACAAAATTATTTGAATGAGTGATTGAATTTAGTCCCACCCATTCAATTTAATTAATTTTCTTCAGTTAATATTCACTAATAATATTGAGATGGTTATCAGGGATCATCTCCAAGCAATTAAAGGAATTGATTCAGGTGACATATTTATCATGGATAATCTCCCTCTCTTTCGATATAATCTTGCATCAATGTACTAGGTCTCCAATGAAATTAATGGGGCCTTATCACCAAAAAATTACCCAAATTGTGCATTAATTAAAAAAATTAGACATTAGTTTATTGATGAAGTAATAACACCATGATGATGTTCCCAAGGCCTTCTCATTTGAACATTAGAATTTGTATCATGTCGATCAACAATGAATTATATGGTGAACACATGTTCCTTGAACCGAGGTCTATGTGAACTCTTACAGAGATACACTTGCTCATTTTTTTTATATCGTCGTATCATCACAGCAGAGGGATACAAGTGAGATTCATTGAGACTCAATTGATGATGTGTCAAGACCGTGATGAGGCTGACACCTGAGCTATTGTCAATGAAAGATCATTGACTCTAAATTTCATTTAACTTTCTAGATATATCCAATGGACTGACATGTGTTCGTATGGAATCATCCTCATGCTGGTCTATAGAGGTGATGACCAAATGTGATTCCACATGACCATTCTCTACATTATATACATTAATAGTAGTAAAATCATCTCCAAACTCTTGAGGGATTCATAATTCATCAATAAGTACAACAAGGATGTCAATTGATAGACTTAAAGAATAATTGAGTTATAAAATGTCAATAAATTGGGCTAATTACTTCAATCTATCACATTTATAATCAAAATGTCTCGGCTTTCTAGTATGAAGATTATTTTTTATAGGCACATTATGAGATGGTGTTTTAAATGTGGATGGGTTTTCCTTCATGATAAGAGATGGAAGTGTTCCTGTTATTGGTGGATTATGATGATTGGTTCGGCCTACCCATTAATGATCAAGTGGATTATCCTATAACTAGAATTCCAATATGATCATGTTAGGGACAACCCTATCATGAATGGAGGAATAACTCCCTTCTTCCGACAGAGCTCATTGGATAAATTTCCCACGAGTTTCATCTATGTAAATGGTTTGAGTGAGGGTCTTTTTTGATGTAGTGACCCTAGAACGACCATATATTCCCCTATATCCTCGATCTCAATGACCTCATCTTCTAGTTCCACAATCAGTTTTAGGGAAATTAGGTTCATTTTCAGAATCATCATGGGTGAAGCGATTCATTAAGTGAATAACAATAATGGAACTAGAGATAATATACTAATATTATGAATATTTAGTCTGATTGGTCAACTATTATTCTACCATATGGAGATAAGGTGCCCATATGCATGGAACTGCATGCATGACGTCTGCATATGTGAAGGATACCATTAGACTTGATACAATATATTCATATTCAATGTTCTCTTTACCCTTTGGAATATGTCTATTTTTGGAGGATTGACCTTCAAGGACTGGGCTTTGGGGACTATGGATTATTGGATGGTTTCATAGACAAAATTGGCTTTTTCAACTATTCCTGATGAATATAATGAGTTTTTCTGATTGCTTTTTCTGACTATCTAGTCACAAAAATGTCCCCTACTATTGATTTTAACTTCATTCCACCCACCTTCTTCGTCTGTGTTGCTAAAAGAAACACATGATACATGGGATGGATATTTTATTGTTTCACATTCCGAGATTCTACCATATTTTATATATTGTCCTTTAATAAAGAAAAATATTGAATGGAGTTCCCCATCATTTGATGGATGTGGAAAATATGGGAGATCTTCATCACCTTAATTGTTGGACATCATTCAATTTGGAAACTATACAAATTTATTTACCAATTATGGGATGTAGTAACCATGGACATGGTAATTTTGAATGAAAGATACCTTGTTTTACATCTCATCAAATTTTTTCCCCCATGATAAATTTCATCATACTGATGATGAAACTATTGCTACAGACACATAGTATTTGAAGTCCTACGGTATGATATATGCTTTGATGTAGGAGCGGGTAGATGGTCTTGAATATGTATAAATATAATAGCCTACACTTATACTTATTTCTATCCATTAACAAAATAAATTTCCAATTAAATGGATTTGTTATTTGCGATGGTGTTTTCAACGTATTGAGTAATTGTGTGCAGATCCCATAACCCTCATGTATATTTCACCGGGTCAACAGTGTGTTAAACTCTTCATAATGATTTACTACACATATATTAAGTAACTCTTCTTCATGAATATTTAGGTTAAATATGAATGTCAATCATTTAGAACAAGAAATGAAATCTAATAGCATTCATTCTCCCTCTATTTATAGAATTTATGATAAAATATAGTTGTATTCTACAGAATTGATCAGGACTAGAAGAGGAACTTCTAACAGAGATTTTCCGATCCCATGATCGCTCAAGATATCAAAAATCTGTATAATACAATAAATAACCACTATAGTCATTCCATGTGAATTTGTTTTTCAACATCCCCAACTGTTCAGGGTTACCCATCATGGGGCCTTTAGAACCAATTTTATAGGTGTTTCTTGTATCTTCCTTGTCTATCCCATAGAGGAAGTCTTATAAATATGGGCCAAACCCATATTTGTTTGTGAAACCATTAAAGTGAATTATTGATATACTATTGCAGAATAAAAATATATTCATGGTTGATATAAGACATTAATCATATTTTCTCTATCTACTTCAGTTGAACTGGAAAACCCTCTTGGTTGAGGTGCTCCAACATGAAGTGTGAGTTAGGGATACTCTTGTATGGATTATTCAATAAGAAGGTTTTCTAAGAGAACCTCTACATTGTGGCTTCACAACTCTCTCATATACTTATATAGTTGAGAATATGTTTCCTATAGAGAGAGATATTTACCCAATTTTTTGGTATGGTAAGACAATGTGTGACCCTGATCATTTCCCCTAATTGGTGAAATTTAAGGAGGTAGAGGTGGGTTATTCCAAATAATGCATAGATTCTAAGAAAACCTCAGGTTCTGGGTATTTTCACCTTTTTAATTGGTTTTGGTGTGAACCAAATTATGGACAAGAACCTCTTCCTATGACTCCATTTTTTTGTACTCATGGATTGTAGGGTATTTAATGAATGTGTTGATGTTGTCCACCAATGCCTAATTCATCGAATGCATTATGTCAGTATAATTTTGATATCTCCTACTTCTATGGGATGCATGAGACATTCTCTTCTTATTTGTTGATTTACTGGGATCTATTAGTTTGAATGAATCCAGATGGGAATTTCCAAAGTTTTCATTCCTTTGTTTTTCTTGTTAATGTACTGGATCACAAAATTGAAAAAATTGAGAGGATTCACCCTGCAACATCTTTCATAATTGGGTGAAAACTATATCACACTAAGGACGATATTTATGAGGTGAAATATCCCCATACTTGAGACATGCCACTACTCTTATTCTATTTTCACACCTATTAGGGATTGGTTGGTTGATCTCAAGTGTTGGTTAAAAAAATATCTCATTCACGTGGGATGTGGATTCTCATGAACTATTTTTGTTGATATTATTGAAGCTATACATCAAATTTTATGTATTCTTAATCGAACATGGGTTGGGTGCGTTATTTGGTTTGCACAGAATTCACCTTTTTTAAAAGGCTATTGTGTTATTTCGGAAATTTTAACTATCTAATGAATAAAATTCTCTAATTGGGATCCCTACATGATGTTCTCTATTGCTTTATGAATTTTTTTTTCAACATCCTTCACTGTTCTTGAATAACATAGGTACGAGTTGGTCGAGGCTAGTTCATATTTGAAAATGTTATCAGGAATGAACAAATTATATTTTATTAGAAAGACTAGGGAAATTAAATTGCATGATACCACCATTAGTGATCATTTATGGGCCGAGAGAACAATGAAATATGGACATCCATGTGCACCCAATCTTCTATTAAGAACACTAGATGGGGTATCAGCGATCATCCATTGCAACCTCTTCGATTCATCAAGGTATGCATGTTAATGGAGTCATTAATTTTTCTTGATCAATTGGCGTCATGAATCTAGGAGAGATTCCATGTCAAATTGATGATTCAACCCTTATATTTACTTGAATGAGTTTTCTAGTCATCATTGGGTAATACTTTTTCATTTAGGTGATGAAAATTTTCCCATATATTGAGGTGAATTTTGTACATGAAATCATAGTCAACAACATCTATAATGATGTATTGAAATCTTGATATGTGTTTGATCATGATTGGTCAGTCATATTTAGCTTGTTATTATCTCATGTTTAGAATATCATCCTCAAATTTCAGTATTGATTCATCCACATTGTCTAGCCAGAGTCGATGCTTCTTGGTTTTTTACCATAACCAATGGGATTAGTCATGATTTCATATTTTTTATTGGATGAAATGTTACACAAGAGTGCTTCATGGAATGAACTCTTCCTTGCGTTGTCATCTAGTTGAGAAAGGATTTCACATACCAATTACATGGAATTAGACATGAACAACCATTTGATTGAAAGTTCTTCATGATAAGAGGGATTTCGTGTCAATACATTTTCAATTGGAGAATCATCATGACAATGATAATCAGTACTAAAGGGAAATAATTCTCATCGAACACCATCATGTGGTGGAACATAATGTTGAATTAAAGTAAGGGGAAGACACACTTACTCCTTGGTCTTTAGGACATACGGAGGGTTTTTGTTGATCTCTTTAAGAGATGTGATAAAAAGATAGAACAAATTGTTTCCATGAATAATTACTTGATGGTTATATTTCAAATGAGTACCTTCATAATTACTACAACATCCAATGTAATGGAGTCAAAAGAGGGTGTTATATTGAGATGTGACAAATAAACATAGGATGGATTCAATTACTCCATATCCAAGAGAATCATAATCATAGATCGACATTTATTTTCCAATCAATTTAGATGTGGATTCTTATTAGATTTATTTTAATGATTTATTGGGCCCCTTGATGTGAGAAGACGTTATCATGGCATTGTGTTTATTCTAGTATTTTAGTGGCCATTTGAATAGGTTGATTACATCTGAATGGAGTTGTCGTATATTCCAGATCTGGTATTCCATATAATATGGAGTTTCCCCCCCTTGTAACTCTAGGATGTGAGAATTTGAATGTGTTTACCCTATGATTATATGCTAATGATCAACTACAATTTTGTAATCAATGTTTTGAGTTCATTCATCACGTGCTACTATCATTGCCATTACGATATCCTATAATGCCTGTATAATATGGGAAAGGGTTTGCATATGCCTTTTTAGCATTCCGAATATATTCTTGGTGACTCTGGTGATCGGAATGGGGATATATGACCATTCCTTGTATTTATATGGTGTCAGTTTCTACTCTCTTCATCCATTTTTTGTTAGTGGATACTGTTAGTACCAATGTGTAGGAAAGAGAGTTGGTTCTGCCCCCTTACAAGTCATCAGGACATTCTGACTGACTTCTCTAGGTGCTTCCAGATGAGTGTACTCGTTGGATTTACAGTTGAGGGAAGGTGTATAGTCCTTCTCTCAAGTCACCACCTTGTTTGAACAATGTGTTTATTTGAGTGTCCTTAGACGAGTTTGGTGGCTAGATGAATGGTGGATGATGGTTGATGGTGTCTTACTAATTTATTTCAATAAAATTGGTTGGTGGGATTCTCTGGAAGGGGAAAAGGTTTGAACCTACTCCTTATTGACCAGTTTTCTTCCCCAGATGGATGTATTGATTTCTTGGGTTTAAAGGAACAAGGCCATTTGGCCGAAGAAAACATTCTCATTATGATGAGGGTTAACTGTTTTGTGGAATTGGCAATGTTTATTATTGGAAGGATTACTTGAGAAGGACCCTTGTTTCTACTGTATTAGGAAATAGGTGGCATATTGATCCACATATTGCATATATGGGTGGGCATAGTAGTTTTGTTTTGAGGATATGCTCCGGAAACAGTTGAAGATGGTTGTCTATACCGTATGCTTCAGGACTACATGTCGATGTTGGAAAGACGATCTATAGTGTTGGTTGATTTGGAGGGCCACTCAACTTGACTCCAGGTTCAGGATCGTAATATTTTTATTAAACTATCGTACCAATGATTTTGATACATAGTATTGGATATGTTAGGTTGGTGATGGAATCCTTTGCCTGAATGAGAATCTGGCCTTGATTTCAGCTGGGGAGTTTGTTGGTGAACACTTGAAGGAGTCCACTATATCAAAGGGTGTTATGATAATAGGTGCATGAATATATGAAAAAACAGAAAAAAAAACACAATAATTGAAGCATCATATTTTAATGAATAGAAGAGTGATTGAGGTCCATATCTGGACCACTTTAAATTTGAGAGTATAATGGGCCTTAAAGATAAGTGATACTGTTATATTGGTTATGAATTCATATATGGTTCACCATTATTGTTTCCCTCAATATTCATGCCCATGATTTTTTTTCATTTCTGAATTATTTCCAATGGTTTTGTTCATGGAACTAGAAAAATACAATGATTCTATATCCAAAGGGTCCTACATTCCAAAGGGAGATAGTCATTATGTATTTTGACCTATGATGCATAAGAACTCACATTGGTCGAGATGATAGGTGGTCAGGATAATCATAAACTTTTGGGGGGAATTATTTCTTACTCTAGGAATCTCATATAGATGTATGAAATGCTTGTGAATCCTTCATTAATTCCCATGTATTCTGTGTTTAAAACCATAGTTAAAAATAAATTATTATAATTTCTATATCCTAGAATAATTTTTATGTATTAATGGTTCTTCGCCAATGGAGCTATCTGTATGTATTCGCGGTTCTCCATAACTGGTATACTCTTATATAATACATATTGATTCATGGTTTTCGTTACGATGTTATTGTTTTTCTATCAAACCATTGGGACACTCTATAATTAATTATAATCTTGGGAGACAAAGGACACTCTGTAGTTTATAATCATTCAATAAGATGGGAGTCACTCTAGATTTTGTCCCCATCCATTAGGATGGGATTTGGTTTGATTTTGGGATCAAACCCATAAATGGTATTACTACGTATCCTTTTGAGAAAAATCATATCCCACATAGTTAGTTTCCACATAATGGGGAATATAATACCTTTTAAGGTCACACAATGAGGACATGACCATAATTTTTAATTCGATATAGAAATGATATCTAGGTTGAAGGTTCTTAGTCAATGTTTGTTGTTGTAATTATACCAATGTAGCCAAAGATCATGGAAGGGATATGAGTTTCCATGTTTAATTAGTCCCTAATAGGTATATGTAACCAGAGAACATGGTTGATTTAATTGTTGTGTTATAAATCTAGGGAAGCTTCCTATGTATCTCATATGGATGGGAATCAAAGCCCACATAGTTCTGTGATTCTTTCATGACAGTATATCTCATTGAGATGATTAATTTTAAGATTATTCCTAAATTGGATTCCCTAGGTAAGAGGTCACGAGTGATGTATTATATAATATTGATTTAGGGGATTATTTAAGTCATGAATCTGAGGAGAAGGCCCATATGATAGATTGGGTGGCTTACTCCCAAGGAGTATTCCCTGATGAAATAGGGGTTATGATTGGGACCAATATCCATAGAGGATGTCCATTAATCTTGTGCCATCTAAATGTATCCTATGTATCCCATTTAGGGTAGGAATGAAAATTATCATAGTTAAATAGATATTATGGGATTTTGTGGGTGTCATAATCAACATTATCCTTTATGTACATGTGGGTCATGCATGTCATGAGAAACTAGAGGAAATATAATTTTAGAGACACCAATCACTTTTTCTTCTCCAATTAAATATGAGGCACAAGATATGAAACTTCACACTCTTCACATTCATTGTATGTGAGTCTAAGGTGATAAAGGTATTATTTTTAAGAAAACAATAATAGATAGCATCATGATTTAAACCTCCTAATAGAAATGCTAGAGGCTTAGTCCAATGGAGATGCCCAAGAATTGGTTCTGGATTACTCCTAATGGGTATGCCCTTTAATATATGGTTTGGACATGCTCATAAATACAATTCCAATTGAGCATTGTTTGTTTCAAAAATTTAAGAAGGATTAACATTGAGAATTAGTTGGGGATACTCTAAATGAATATTCCCATTGAGCTTTGGTGGTGGATAACTCCTATGAAGGATTCCCATTTTTCTTTTGTTGGGGATTACACCTATGTAGGATTACCATTTAGAATTAGTTAAGGATTACTCTGAAATAGGATTCTGGTTTAGAAATTATTGTGTCATTAAAAAATGGATGATTCCCTTTGATCCTAAATTGGGGCTTACACATAAGTAGGATTCCCATTAAGAATTTGTTTGGGTTTACTCTTATGGATAATTCCCTTTGAGCATTATTTGGTGATTACTCTTAAAGAGGTTGACCATGAAAATTTAGTGGGGATTACTCCTAATGAAGATGCCCTTTGAGCTCTTGGTGTGATTACCCATAATTAGGATACCAATTGAACATTATTTGGGGAATAATCCTAAGGAGGATTCCCATTGAAAAATAGTTGGGGATTACTCAAAAGTAATATGACCTTAAATAATTCGTTGGGCCTTACTCCTAAGGATGAATCTCATTGATCATTAGTTATAGTACTTGAAATAGAGGCTATTTCCAATGGTTTCAAACCATGGATATTAGTCCAAAAAACATGGCAACATTTTTCAAATTCTAGAGTTTAAAAACATGTATAATGACTTTGATTACTTCCAAGGAATCACACATATATTTTTATAAAATTACAAAATGTGCCTTGCACTGACTATAATGCACTATGCTGTTAGAACTCTATAGTGAACTTCATAGGTTGCACCATGTACTCAATTAACTCCGTCACCTAGTTAATAAAACACTCATCCATATGTTAAGAGACCTACACTCACCAATAAGTTTGACATTCCCCAAGTACATGAAATTATGTACCTCATAGTTGGAAGACATGAAAATAACAAATGACTACATAAATGAAAACTAATTCATGAAATGTCTAACATCCTATAATGCCTGTACCCTGCACAACACCCTATATTGCCTATGCCCCTCACAACACCCTACACTACACATCTTGCACTACACCCTGCACGACACTACCTACACTTCACCCTGCACTGCACCTTGCACTGTCAGAACCTTGTACATCACTCCACTACCTGTACCCTACACCCTGCATTGTCGGCACCCTGTAATGAACTTCACTCCACTGCATGCACCATGAACCCTGAACTGCACTTCACTCCACTATCTGCACCCTACTCCATGCACCGCCCTGCATTGCACATCACTCCACTGTCTGCACCCTGTGCCATGCACTGCCCTACACTGCACTCCACTCCACTGTATGCACCCTATGCCCTGTACCGCCCTTCACCATTCACCTTCATACGAATACATAAAAAAATAATTTATCAATGGTGAATTATAAAAAAAATATTCATCCATAAACTACTTTCAAGGTTAAATAGATCCAAAGGAGAAACAAATCTGATAACTATAGAGGAATAGTCAATGTGTTGAATGGGACTCTTTCCAAAAATATGACCAACACCAATACCACATGGAGTTTGAACCACTGAACACATACTAAATCGATTCTAACCCACACAAAATTCCAGAACTAATCATAGATCTATCATGCATATTAGTCCTATCATGACTGAATGTGATGCAAGTAGATATGCATGTTAACTGTAATAATTTATTGACATCATAGGCATAAGAGGCAACACATTGAGGCCACTCCATGCTCATGATAATTCACAATCTCATGGACTGACCACAAGGGGAAGTGGCAATATACCATTCAAAGGAAGTTGATAGAATAAACAAAAAAATGAGTGGCCATTTTATTATGTGGTTGACCAAAGAGGTGAGTGCCACATAACAATCACGGTTTTTGGCATCAAATACCGTTTTTACATAGATCTACTACTCACAAGGCCTCGAGTATTTTTCCAAAACTCAATTAAAATTGTAGAATTCACAAATTTTAACTTCCTCTAGAATGTGTAGGTGAGTTTTTAGAAATATGTTCTATGATTAAAAATAATAAAATATGGAATTATTCATTCCTACAAGGGTATTAATGTATGAAATTAATATTGGGAGGCATGAAAACATGTTTTTTTCATCACAAATCTTTTGAATGATATTTCTTGAGAAAGGGGGAGTAGAGCTGTGAATGAACACCAATGGGGGTAATGTTGTAACCATAGAGCGTGTGTGTTGGTTTTTTAAAAACCTAAATGATGTAAAATGTTTAAATCATTGGAATATATTAATGAAATGATAAAAAGAGAATTCTCTAAGGAGATAAATAGAATTGGTTCACTTTAAAGTATATGGATGTACATGTGGAGGTGGAAAGTCAAATAGCATTTGATGTTGTTTGTTATGTTTATTAATGATTAATCATGAGTTGGATTTATTTGTAACATACAATGAGTTATCGGGAGCTAGATAAATGTGATATTGAGAAGCATAAATTTCAAAATAGCCTGCCCCATTCCATGGTTGATGGGGCTGGGATATTTTGGAGATAGATATGGTAGGACATTAACGGGACTAGTTATTTAAAAATATCCATTCCAGGAAGAGGAAGAAACATTCCATAATTCCATATATGGGTAATGATCAAAATAATGAACATTGTGCATGGAGTTTGGGGAGTTATCTTGACATTTTTTAAGACCACATAATAACGGACATGACTACCCTAATTTGAAAAGGATAAGATCATGAAACTATATCTTGATAATTTATATGAATTAATAGGAAATATCTTGAACAAAATAAAACACTATTCCAAATCTAAAACAAGTTTGGAAAATGAGAAAATGAGATTAATTATCAAACCATGAATGAATTAATATTAATACACTTATACTCCATATAAGTTCATATTAGTACTCCATAGCAAAAAATCACTACATAATGTATCTATGTCACAGTTATTTTATATGTGAGTTAAACTGGTAATGTATACTAGAAATAATTGAACACGTAAATATGTATACAAGAAAATAGATACAAATATATAGCTATATAGATAATAAGTCAATATAGTTCAATGTAGTTTCTAGTTATTAATGGCTTTGTATTTGTCAATATAATACCGATGTAGAAATATTTTTCACCAAAATTGATATTAAAACCCATTTAAATTCATGTTATCATATAATTGGGTTTTAGAAAGGATGTGGCTTTTTAGAGTATAATCAGCTAAAAATAGTGTATTATGAATTGGTGGAAAAACATCATGTTCCAATCCAGGATGTGCTCATCCTATGTAAAAGAAGAAATCACAAACTTATAATGTATAATAGAACAATGGGTTGTTATGCATAAATTTTAAATGTGATGATAAAAGAAGATGACTTGGAGAAAAGAAACAGAATACAAAAGATATGCTGAATTTCAGTATAAATAAAAAGGGAATAATGATGAATGAATAATGTGACAGGATTGAAGAAATTTCCAAAGAATGTTATAAAGTAAATGTCCATGGATATGGAATTTAAGGAAAGAATCATTCCATTATGAGACTATTAAAGACATTTTTTTTATTCAATGGATAGTATTCCCTATTTTTGTTGAATAAAAATGAAATACCAGAGCCTCATATTTCCTTAATATTGAGGTTTTATAAATGTCAAATATTTAATAAATGGAATTCCTATGTTTTGAAAAGGATGAGTAGAGTGTTGTTGAAGCTAGGTAGTGGTATGTCATTTCAAATGTTTCTGTCCGAGTTGTATTCACCAAAAACATGATTGGTTTTGAGTTCCACTGTTTGATGGATATTAATAATGTGTTGTTTTTGGGTGTTTTGACTTTTGAATTAATGGATATTGAAATGTGGAGAAGCTAGAATCCATGTATGAGACTGACATTAGTTGAAGATAATGTTTTGGATGATTAAGATGACTTTCAATAGTGAGATATGTCCCTTGAATCTTGGTAACCAATTTTTCAAGGTATTTTTGGAAGGGAAAACAAATTTATTTAAAAATAATAAAAGCCTTCATTTATATTTGAAAAGTTAATTTTGAGGTAACTATCTTGTTCATGTGCTAGTGAGAGAAATTTTTGAAAGTTTACATTATTTCACGAGCTCCCTGGAGAATGTTTTAGGCTAGGTAAGTCACTACTGAGATCTAGTTAAACTAATTAACTTGGACTTGGTTATGTGCTTACTAAAGATTTATATAGACGAATGTATCTGAGATGTTTATTGTTGAATGATTCATGGAATTTTGATCATTGATATTAGGAGAAGTTTTTGGAATATTTTGATGAAATAAAAATAGAATGAATTAATAAAAAATTTTATCCAGGTACACCAGACACAATGCCTCGGCAATTAGAAAATGTGTTTTTTTCATTTAGTTAGTAGGGATGAGGTCTTGTCACATTATAGTAAGTGTGCCTAGTTAATACTTCCATGTAGAGGATGTTGAGGTTGTGTAGGGTTAAACTGTTTTATGATGATATGAGATTTAGAAAAATATTTTAAAGTGGAGAACATTAAAATAAATAGTGGTAAGAAGAAATCACTATATAACATACTAGAACTCAAGAAAGTATACGTATCAATATTTCCAATTATTTCAGATTTCTGAATTAGATAATTTTTTATTCATTAGATAATTTTACATTTTGGTTCAATAGTTTCCAATTAGATTCATCAGTAAGAATAAGCTTAGAATGATAAAATCTCTATTCATCATGGATAGATGTGTTATTCCTTGGTTTAATTTCTTAGATGAAAAAATTAATTTCCATTTTAGTTTACAAAAAAGATTATTTTATTTGTTTTAGATGTGAAGTGATATGAAAATAAAATAGGGTGAGAATTGTGTTAGACTCACCTATTTTTAAAATCGCTAATCATGTTTCATTAATATAAAAAATCATGTTTTTCTTATAGGATAATAAGTTTTGTGAAAATAATGTATATATCATGTAATAACTATGTACTTTTAATCTTACAACTTTCGTGTTTTGGTTCTCAGTGAAAACTTTCTCTATGGATGCAAAGGTCACCAATGCATGGTCCCCGATGCAAGGTCATCGATGAAAGGTCACTGTTAAAGGTCACCAATGCAAGGTCATCGAGGCGAAGGACACCAATGAAAAGGTCACCAATGCAAGGTCACTGATGTGAGGTCACCGATGCAAGGTCACTGATTCCAGGACACAGATTCAAGGTCACCGGTGCAAGGTCACCGATAAAAGGTTACTATTAAAAGTCACCAAAGCCAGGTCACTAGTGCAAAGGTCACTAATGAAAGGTCAATGATGCAAGGTCACTGATGGAAGGTCACTAATGCAAGCTCAATGATGCAAGGTCACTATTTAAGGTCAACAGTGAAGGTCACCAATGAAAGGTCATTGATGAAAGGTTGACATTGAAGGATACCAGTAGAAACATACTATTGAGAAGGCTGCCACTAACAGTATACCAATTCTCACTCTTCTACACCATACTTCATCATATTCTTATAATATTATAATAAACATATTTGTTAACTTAATTACTTGTGACATTAATTATTGTTTATTGTTGACATATCAAGCGATAGTACCTTGGGACAGTATGATGTATGAGGTAGACCACACGTTATTTAATTATTCCTATTGTTGTACCTCAAGTATAAAAGGGAAGACAACAAAAAATAAAAGGATAGAATCACGCCAAACAGAGAGAGGAATAAATTAGAAAGAACATACATTCTTGATCGAAGATGAACCATCCCGCACTTACATACATAACCCACGAGAATGAAGAAGATCATTAGGGAAAAGACTTATCATCCTTATGTGCTTCACCAACACTCTGTCCAACTAAGAAGCAGAATACATCTGTTCTTAAAATCTTGAACCTAGAGTTATGACACTCAGTTTTTGAGGACAATATCCAGGGAATGAATAAAACTGTAATTTCATCACTCTATGGAGTCAAGAGATGAACTGAAAGCACATAGAACCTTCTAAAATAAATCTTATAATATTTTCTCTAGTGTTTTCTTTTATTATTCATATATGAGAAGTGTGTGTTTTTGTTACACACATTGTCCCCTGTGCTTAAACTGATGATACAGAAAATAATCACATCAAACTTCTCTTACACTTTGTTACCCATGCATAGCTGTGGAAGATACCATGTGTGGTCTGTATTATTTGTTTTTCCCACATTGAATTTTGGTAGAGGGTTTGAACCTTGGACAGTTTGTCAAAACTATTATAAATCATGATACATGTTGGGTATCAATTTTATTTTTAATATAAAGTACATTGTGGCATTTGATCACCAAGTTGGGAGGATAAAGTATTGGCTTGAGAAGGAAACTCTTGTTTTAATTTTCTATTTAATATCTTTTCTATATTCTATTTTTCTTTATTATGCTTCAAATTATTATCAAAATAGAAAAATGATTTACATTTGTTTTTATAGTTAGTTCTGGTATGTTTGTGTAAGTGTTTTATTCAATAAACTTGTTACAAATGTTTGAGAAGTGTTTTACACTAATTTAACTAAGGAATAATCACCCTTTGAGAAAACAGTTGACCAACTAAATATTTATATCTCTACAACCTTAATTGACTAGTCCATTTAAAAATCAGGTGATATTTATCCTAATGTTTTTAAAATATATTTTATGTTGGAACTCAATTCACCCCCCCCCTCTTGAGATTCCACTCCTACCCACATTTGCTATCGGAGGATATCAATTTTTTTTCTACTATCTGAAATATTGTGTGAATTGTCAAACACTCTTCAACTGTGATTTCAAGTTCAATCTTAAAGATGATAATTTTTTTTCATATCTAAATTTTTAGTTCAGTATATTTTAAATTAACAATAGATAACAGAGTTGAGGGTGATGCTACTAATATGCAACCTTTTTTTAATGGAAATAATGATTCTCTATGGAAATTAAAAATGAATATGTATTTAGAGATCATGGGTCCTGAAATATGGGACACAATTGAAAAAAAACATATATTACATGTTACTACTATGGACACATGGTCTCAGTTGACTAATTAAACAAATTACTACAACTATAAAGTAATGAATGATTTTTACTATTCTCTTGGTGATGATGAATTCAATAGAATATCTATCACTAAAACTGCTTATGAATTTTGGGATACTCTGCTTATTTCCGAAGAGGGAATAACCAATGTTAAATAAATGTGATTAAATACAAATAATATTATATATGAAAATTTTAAAATGAAACTTGATGAACATATATCTGAAATGTATCTCGAGTTCAATGAAATAAAAAATACCATGAGTCTTCTTGGGAAATCTGTGGACAATAAGTATCAGATTACGAGGTTGCATTGATGCTTACCTGGAAGATGGAGAGGAACATCTTTTTCCATTAGAGAATCCTATGACACAGGAAAGTTACCTGTGAAGGAATTAATTGGAAAACATATGATGTAAAAAGAATATATTAAGGTAAATCAAGAAGAAGGCGAAGAATCAATAAAGAAATATGTATCATTCTAGACCGTTACCTCAAATAACAAGGACAAAGAAAATGTTCCAGCGCTTGTAGACACTTCTACCAGTGAAGACTCGGACTATGAGAGTGATGATGAGATTGGTCATCTTGCTATAATATTCAAGAAGTTATAACTGATGAAGAAGTTCTTTAAAAGTATAACTATAAAGGATGGTATGATAATAAAGGATAGTGGAAAAAGCACAAAAAATGGAATGACAATAAAAATGAGATAGTCTCCTAGGAGTGTAACCAAAAAGGTAATGTGAAAGCTGATTTCCCCAAGATGATGATTAATAAAAAATATGATGAAAAGGTAAAGTGATTTAAATATTCTATAAATGATACATGGAGTGATTCAGATACAATCTCCATTGGATCCGACACTTCTGATATTGAGAAGAACAAACATGCAAATTTTTATTTCATGACAGAAACATCTGAGGTAAAAAACAATTTTCTTATACCTAATGCTTATTATTATGGGAATGAAAGGGTATATAATAATGATGATAATATGACTCTGGATGAAGTATTTGAATAATGTGGAATGAATGAGGACAACTTTGATTAACATAAACATAAATAAAAATTAATAAAATGACATCATGATTTAAATGCTAATTATATGTCTGATTTGGATATTTGGAAAGAAAAATGTGCTCAGCTGTGAAAAAGAAATATCTGAACTTAAATTATCAGATGAGAAATTAAAAATGGATCTTGAAAAGTTTACTGTAGGTAGAGATACCTTGACCCCATTACTAGGGAAACAGATTGATCCAAAATATACAATTGGTCTAGGATATCAACCAGGAAAGAGAAGGAATATTACAAATAATTTTTTTCCAAAATATGGATAGTTCACTGCTTGTTCAAGCTATGGAACATCATTTGAAATATTCTTTTCTAAATAACCAAATAATGTTTTAATGTTTCAAAACATATCTGTTGATTATATGAAACCTGTGAGACAGGTATGGGTTCCTAAAGCATTACATGCTATCCACTCTGGACCAAAGAAACTATTGCTACCAATGTCACCCTAAACCTAATCTGTTTTTTAGAAATATTGTCTAAAGAGCTCCTATAAAACTCTATGAAACATGGACTATGGATGTTAAAGTCAGATGATAGGAAACAATTCATTTTTCAAGATCCCAATTAACTTTTATGGTGTACATGTCACGTTAAGTGATAATGCTAAAGGGAAGATCGTAGTCTTAGGCCAAATTGGTAATCCTAACACTATATTAATTTAAAAAGTACTATTTTATTATGGGATAAAATCCAATTTAGTATGCATCTCTCAGTTTTTTATGATGTATTTAATGTTATCTTTGAAAATGATGCATTCAATCTTATTAGTTCTAGAGATGGTTTAATATTCACTACTCTTAGAAATGAAAATGTATATGTTGTTGATTTAAATTATTTAGCTATGAAAAATGTTTCTTGTTTGAATACATTTCATATGGATTCTTTGTTATGGAACACAAGATTTGGACATTTGAATGTGTACAAACGTATGAAACTGATAAAGAAATGTTTTGTTAGAGACTTACCTAAATTGGAATTCCCACATAATAATGTATGCAATCTTTATAAAAAAGGAAAACAACAAAATGTTTGTTTCAAACTAAAGAAAGAAGATTCTACTTCTCAACCGCTTGAGTAGTATCACATAGATTTGTTTAGACCATAAAGAGTTTCATGTTTAAATGGGTAACTCTATGTTAATGTTTTAGTAGATGATTTTTCTAGATATACATGGGTATATTTACTAGCTCACTAAAGTGAATCTTGTTCATACTTTCATAAAAATTCTAAGTTTGTAGAATATCAAAGTGGACCTATAATTATGACCTTGAGAAGTTATCATGGATTTGAGTTTGAAAATTGTGAATTTGAATCTTTTTACTCACATAATGGATATACTCACAACTTCAATACTCCTAGAACACCACAAAAAATGGAGTTATAGAAATAAAAAATAGGACTCTTCAATAGGTTTCTCAGACTATGCTAAATGATTATAATCTACCTATCCAATTTTTGGTTGAAGTTGTTAATACATATTGTTACATAATCAATAGAGTGTTAATTAGACTGGTTCGTAAGAAAACACCTTATGAGTTATGGAATATTCGGAATCCAAATGTAAATTGCAGTAGTGTTTTTGGTTGCAATGTCTTTATCATTAACACTACGAATAACCATGACAATTTTTCATCCAAGAGTGATAATGAAATTTTCAAAGGGTATTCAATCTATAGTAAAATAATATAGAGTATTCAAAAAGAGAACCAAATGCATGGAAGAATCAGTTCATGTCAAATTTGATGAGACAGATCCACATGATTGAAAACCACCATTGTAAATCATGAAGAAGATTTGTCAGTTTTGGATCTTAATGATAAAGATAGTAAACCCTTATTGAAACCACTAGTTATAGAAATTTTATCGAATTTGGAAATGCTGAATTTGAACCAATAGACAATCATGAATAGTCTAGTTCAAATCTTTTTAGAGTTTTTAGAACTATTAAGAATCATCCTTTAGATGTTGTAGTAGGTGGTCTAAATAGAGGAACATAAACTAGTGTTTATTTATTAATCTAGAATGAATATCAAGCCTTTATTTCATAGATTGACCTAAAAATATTAATGATGCTATCAATGATGAATTGTGGGTGATAGCTATGAAAGAATAATTTAATCAGTTTGAATGAATCAATGTTTGGAAATCTGTAGAACGACCTAAAGACACTTTGACCATAGGCACTCAATGGGTGTTTGGAAATAAAGTTGGTGAATCTAGAAACATATTTATAAAAAAGGCTAGACAAGTTGCAAATGTATATAGTCAAGAAGAAGGAATAGAATTTGTGGAATCCATTGAACCTATAGCTTGACTAGAATCCATTAGGACATTACTTGCTTATGCAGATCATATGAATTTCAAACATTATCTAATGGTTGTCAAATGTGCATTTCTAAATGGGTATGTAGTTGAGGATTTATTTTTTGAACTACCCTTGGTTTTAAAAATCCCCATTTTTTATATCATTTATTTAAACATTATAATTCCCTATATGGTATAAAACAAGCTCCAAGAGCTCGGTATGATAGACTTAGTTCATTTATTATTTCAAAAGGATTTACTAAAGGAATAAAGGATCTCACTCTCTTTATTAAAAGGATATCCAAAGATGTTGTAATTGTAAAAATTTATATAGATGACATTATTTTTTGATCCTCTAAAAATTAATTATGTACGGATTTTTCAAAAATGCTGCAACATGAATTTTAAATGAGTTTAATGGGAGAACATAAATTTTTCCATGAATGTCAATTTTTTTTTAAATGGTATTGTTTTAAAATAATGTAAATATACTAAGGATCTTTTGAAACATATTTGTTTGGAAATTAATAATGTTAGTGATAGACCTATGAGTACCACTTGTATGTTTGATGCAGATGAAACCGATAAACTAGTGGATCAAACCAATTATAGAGGTATGATTGATAGTCTACTATAGCTTATTGCTAGCAGACCAGATATTTTTTTTAGTGTATGCATGTTTGTTCATTTTCAAGACAATCCCAAAGAGTATTATTTAAATACTATTAAAAAGATTTTAAATTATCTCAAATATAAAACTAAATGAAGACTATTTTATCCAAGAGGACAATCATTGTAATAGATTTGTTATTCAGGTGGTGGATTAGCTGGTTGCATGTTAGATAGAAAGAGCACCTCTAGACAAGTCACAATTTGGGCAGGTCACTAGTATCATGGTGTATTATGAAACAGAATTATGTTGGATTAACTACTATATATGATGAATATATAGCTGATGGTAGTAGTTCTGGTCAACGTTTATGGATGAAACACACTTTTACTAGATTATGGATATCAATTCCAACATGTCTCTATAAAATTTGATAATACAAGTGCTATTACCATCTATAAAAATCCATTATCACATGCTAGGACAATGCGCATTGATGTGATACATCACATTTTGAGAGATCATTGTCAAAATTGTGATCTCACTCTTGGATTCATTGGTACTGAACAAAAATTGGATGATATATTCATAAATCCTTTGAATTTAGAGGGGTTAAATTACCTCAAACATGAGTTAGGTAAGATAAATAATTTTTTTTGTTACATCACCGTTGGACCCCACAGTTGGACCTCACAATTGGAACCTCACTGTAGAACCACACCATTGGACTTCACTATTGGAACCTAACCATTGAACCTCACCATTGTACCTCACCGTTGGACCTCACTATTGGATCCTCACCATTGAACCTCACTATTGGAACTCACCATTGGAATCTCACCATTGAACCTGACCGTTGAACCTCACCGTTGGAACACACCCTTGGAACCTCACCATTGGAACCTCACCGTTGGGCTTCACCATTTGGACCTCACCGTTGGGACCTCACTGTTGGAACTCACCGTTGGAACCTCACCTTGGACCTCAATGTTTGGACCTCACTATTGGGACCTCACTGTTGGACCTCACAGATGGACCTCACCATTAGAACCTCACAGTTGGAACATCACCGTTGGAACACACCCTTATGACCTCACCATTGGAACCTTATCAATAGTCGACTTTTCTAGGACATATCATTTTTTCCTACTAGAATCCAGAGCATTTTTAGTATTAATTTTTTTTCATGATTTGTTTTTAGATCCCTAAATGATAAAAATAAAGAACATACCATATTTATATCTACTTCTACTCTCTCATGAATATCTTGCTCCCTAACTTCAGAACCTAACCATCTCTGGAAACCCTCGAACCGCTCCAGATCACAGTTCAAGATTGAAGAGATGGATGGTCAGAGATGAAGGATAAGCATAAAATCGTAAGAGACCTCATGCTTGGTCTAGTAGTGGAGCAAAGTAGTGGAAAAACTAATCAACCCTCATCTATAGAAGATGGAAATCTTGGGTGACAAAGGGCTATTTTCTGAATGGCTTCTATCACGAATGTCTTTAGAGGTGAATGCACATGATACTCAAGGTTTGGTTGAATGCTTTTAAAATAAAAATATACCCAATTAAACAATGTTAGTAATGTAGTTTTATCAGTTATTGAATTTAAAACAATCTAAGAATGAAAAAAGAATGTCTTCTACGGTAAATAGTGTATGTGTTAGCTTCACTTCTATTGAATTTAATGAGTGTTTTAGAGTACCACATGAAGATATTTTTGACTACTACTTAGGAGTGGTGCCTTCCACTAGTGATTTATTCTGTTATTAACATGCCCTCACTAAACATAGAGGGAATGAGATTGCTAAGAAAGTCATTGCTGCTGAAATGGATGGAGAAGACAAGTTACCATTTATGTTTGATCACCATTTCAAGAGTCCTAGGAGAGGGAAAATTGCTACCATGAAGTATCAGGAAATATTTATTTTTTATCAGTTGAAGCATGGACATAAGATAAATTTGTTTAAGTTGGTAATGATTTAATTGGAGGATATGAAAAATCCCAATTACAAGTCCAATGCATTGTTTCATGCCAAATTAATAACCATGATGAAGAAGGATAAAGGATTTGATCGAAATAAGGATGAAAAATTTATAGTAAGGGACAACTTCAACATTATTAAGATTTTTTTCCAGGTGATGAATATAAACTGAAACCCGTGGTAAAGAAAATGGGTGAATAATGAGGCCATGTAATATGAGAAATTCAATCCTGTTACCCATCCTACAAGGTTTTAAGATAAGAGAGACCCTGGTCTAATCCATGATGAAGTTGATGCATTATATTAAGATTATGAAGAAGAGGTTATTTTTGTTCAAGAAAGAGAGTATTCTCATATAAATGATAGGAGTGATCCTAAACATCCATAAAATCATCATGAAAATACTGTATCCTTTGGTGAGCCTACCCCACTAAAGTGATTTCGTAGATGGTAGACTATCCTAATGGAAAATGATGATGAGGAAACCAGTGAAGAATAAGGAGATCAAAATCTGTTAAGAGACATACCTCTCAAGAAAATGATGAAACTGAATCTATTCATTATGACATTGATTGAGCTAGTGGAGAAAGTGAAGAATAATGTCTAAGTCTCTGTCCATTGATACGAAAACTGAAATGGTAGAATGTGTAGATGAAGATATTTCTAATCCGATTGAAGAAGGAATTGCTTCGGTAATTGTTGATGATTATGTGGATTAAGTGGTGGTGGACTCTCCTGTTGATGTAGTTCTTCAAGGAGGTATGGTAGAGCTGAATGTTGTTGATCATGAGAATGATCCAAGTTATGGGGAGGAACCTGTTGTCATAGGTTCCGTTTCCATCACTTATGGAACTGAATATTTGTCAGAAGACCATGGATTTGTGGTCTGGGGTTTATTTTATGGAGATTCTGCTGATGTGTAGCCTATCAAAAGTCATCTAATTCGATCAATTATAGATAATACTATTGTGCATCCCGTTAAACATTTACCTCAAGACATTATAAGATGGTTGATTTGGAATCGTTGGAGCAAGATCTGAAGAGAAACTTGGATGAGAAATCTACTTAGAGAGAGAGTGAGAGATAACAGTAGCACACAATCAAGAACTTATGACATCCACTGTCACTACGGAATAAATGGTTAATAGCGACGGGGTATTTGCGACGGGATCTCGTCGCTAAGAGGCTTTTACGACGGTGGTCCGTCGCAAATAGCCTGTTGCGGAAAACGGCGTTGCAACAACAATTATTTGTGATGGGCCCGTCGCTAAAAGTATTATTTGCGACGGTGATACTTCCCGTCGCAAATATTAGTCCGTATATTTATAAAAAAAATTTAAAATAGTAATTGCGATTGGCCCACCAAAAAAAATATTTGCGACGACAACAATTATTTGCGACGGGCCCGTCGCTAAAAGTTTTTTTTGCGACAACGATACTTCCCATCGCAAATATTAGTCTGCATATTTATAAAAACTTTTTAAAATATCGTAATTGCGCCGGGCCCGTCGCAATTACCATTTTTTTGAAAAAATTTAAAAAAATTGTTAATAAATTATTTTAATTAATATAATAATAATACTATTTACGACGGGCATAGTATCCCGTCGCAAATAAAATAAAAAAATAAAAAAAAATTATTAAAAAATTATTTTAATTAATATAATAATAATCCAATTATATTTCAAAAAAAAAATTAAAAAAATATTACTAAATGATTTTATTTAATATAATAATAGAATTATAATTCACAAATAAAAAATAATAAAACATTAACAAATGATTGTAATTAATATAATAATAATAGATTTACAATTCAAAAATCAAAAATAATAAAATATTAATAAATGATTTTAATAAATATAATAATATTAGAATTTTAATTCATAAATAAAAAAATATTAATAAGTTATTTTAATTAATACAAAAATAATAGAATTCTTTTACATTCATATATTAAAATAATTCAAATATTACATTAAAATATAATTAAATTATAATATTATAAAATTTTAATATATATTTAAAATTTAATATTATAAAATATAAATAATATTATTATTCATATTAATATTATTAATTCAATTTATAATATTATTAATATTTTATAATGACACAGAAACTACGAATAGAAAAAAATTCATATTTTGATTTAACAAACATTATAACATAAAATCAAACTCTAATCTGAAGGAGGGGGAGGGGGGATGGGGGGATCTGCAGATGCTGGTGGAGGAATCTTCATCCCTAAAACATGAGTGAGTCGGCGCATGTACTCCATCTGCTCCTGATACTGCTGCTGCCACCGACTCACATGCTCCTCGTACAGCTGCTGCTAGCGTCGACGCTCCTCCTCATGTTACTGCTGCTGCTGACGCATCTGCTCCTACTCTTGTCGGAGACTCTCTATCAGTGCAGTCTGAGATCGCAACTGATCCTCATACTGTGCAGCAGAAGAAGATGCACGAGCTCCTCTCGAGCTGGACGCCGACATCGAAACACTGCCATAATAATCTCCAGGAGTCAGTCGAGAGCTGATACAAACTACCCGGCCCTACTCAAAGGCATACTTGGTGGCCTGCATCCATGCCACCTCATCAAAATGATGCCCAGTGGTCTGATCTGATGACTCGTCCTGACTCTCAGGCCGGGTCTGTGACGCTGCGGCCTCATATGACTCATGTAGTTGCAATTTAAAATTAAAATTGTGAATATATTATATGCAGTTAATTTTTAAACTTGAAAACAAATAATACTGACCACGATGTGATGCTGACGATCACCTCTAAGATCCCCAGTAGCGGGATCACTATACATCCTCCGATATACATCGTACTCCGTAATATCGGGGGGCTCGACAGCCTATAAGAATAAAAAATAAACTGTTAATATTTATAGTTATATAAAATATTTATAAATAATGTACGTACCAGATGCTGTCTATGAGTACTGAAAGTACGACTCCCAGCTCGATGAGTCACCTCCTGTCTCTCCCGATTCTGCCTCCCCACCGATGATCTCCTCTGAAAGGCATCACTCAACCAGTGCGCACATAATCCATCCCATACATGGGATGAAATTTACTGTGGTCGGTGCGCTCTACCAGAGTAATCAAAAACGGATACTCCTGCTTTCATCATGGCCACTCACCTCAAGTTGTGGAATAACCGACGAAAGCGATCATGCATGACGACATCCGATTCCTCGTGGATGGCGCCACGCATGGTATCCTCGATCGGATACCATCAACCCTACAAATAAATCAAAATATCATGTTAGAAATGAAATAAATTTCAAAATAAAAATAATTTATTTACGTACGTATCAACCAATGGCCGAACATGGCCTACTGCACATCAAAGGGAATCTGCTCCCATGTGGTCCAAGGCTGAGAGAAATAGTTTCGCAAAATAGCGCTGCCCTGTCCGACTGCTATATGCAGAAAACTGTAAAAATAATAAACATTTATTATGTGAATTGATTAATGAAATCTTAGTCAAATCCATAGGTTATCCCACAGGTTATCACACCTCCGTGTGTGTGGATCAAACCCAAGACGTGGACATCGCTCGGGGACAGGTTCAAGAATACTTAATCGTGCAAGACCGCGCCCCCCTCCGCGTACACCCTGAAGCGCCTGAAGGCTGAGGGTCGTCTGCCAGCAACTCATCCGCATCGAAAGGCAGGTCAGCATCCGCTAACTCATGAAACGCGTTGTCGTCCATCTGAAATAGAAAATTTTAATTTTATTAGAAAATAATTTATAATTACTATTATATGTACAGATATATTAGTTATGATTGTATATAACTACCATGGAATTCTATCTGTGTTCATCTTCATCATTATCTTCATATATCTCAATGTCATCTTCATATTCCTCCTCATAATCATCGATATCCATTTGAGTTCCAGTTGCTTCATCTCATACCATTTCAAATTCATATGTGACATCATTTACATCATCGTCGTCACCGACTCTTAAATGTGGGGTGTTGTCATCAATACTCATGTCTCTTTGTAAAAAAGATAGATTTTGAGTACTCTCTTGAAAAACTTCAATTCATTGCACATTAGTGAAAGCACATTCACTTTGACTAAACTGATTGTCTCGAATTTTGATTTTTATTATACTCCACCGATCAGTCAAGTCTCTTGATGTAGCATAATACATTGCGTAATAAACTTGATGTGCATGTTGAGCCAATAATAATGGTTCATTTACTGCGAGAACACTTTTACATTTAATATCGATGATTCCATGAGTCACATGAACATGCACACCTCTCTCTGTATCCAACCACCGACATTTGAACATGGTTATGTAATGTTGTCCAAGATAACAGAGTTCAATGATTTCATCACGTATGCCATAAAAGTCAACTTCATTTTCTCAAGGATGAGATCCTCTCAAGGTAACTCCACTGTTAATTGGTTTTTTTATTCCCCATATACATGTGTGTGAAATCGAAATCCATTCACCACATATGCATTATAAGTATTAACAAGTTTGGAAGGTGGGTTACTCAATATACACAGTCCTTTGTCAATTTTATCAGCATGTCGAGACACCTGAAAATTTGTGAAATAATTATCAATGTAGTAAATTATACATTAAATGAGTTTCTAAAAGATAAAGAATTTATGTTACCAGTTTTTGAAACTATTGAGAGAAATTGTTTTGTCGGTGTTCTTCGAGAGCAGCTGCTGTAATTTGTGGAATTTGTTTCTTGATACGATTATCAACAATATTCCTCTCATTCTATTCCATTCGGTTGTGTTTTGAAGGATACTCAGATTCAAAATAATGGGAGCAGAAAAAAGATATTTCCTCTTACAAACAAGCTTTTTCAATAGATCCTTCAACAGATGCTTTGTTATGTACTTTTATTTTCAATTTTTGCATGCATCATTCAAATGGGTACATCCATCGAAATTGTACTGGACCTCCACATTTGTCTTCATATGGAAAATGTAACATCAAAAGTTCCATTGAGTCGAAGAAAGATGGAAGAAGTATTTTTTCCATTTTACATATAATTACAACAACATCATCTTCACATTTTCGTAGATCATCATAATCTTCTATAGCCGCACAAATGTCCTAAAAAAATGAGACATGTCTGTTATGGAATCCCAAATCACAAAATTCAACAGACCTATTAATCCAATGGGTATAAGTCTTTCCATTATAAAATGAAAATCATGACTTTTTAATCTAGCAATATGACCATTCTTTACACATCTACCCAAATTGGAAGCACAGCCATCTGGAAGTCTCAAATTTGCAATCCAATGACAAAATAATAAGCGGTTTTCTTTAGACAGTGTATAAGCTGCTTTTGGTTTCAGTAACCTTTCTGTTCTGACATTATCAAACAGTTCTAGTTCTGGACGCCTGCAAATTTGGGAAAGATCTAAACGTGCATTTAAATTGTCTTTGCTCTTTCCTGGAATATCCAAAACTGTATGAAACAAAATATCAAAATAGTTCTTCTCAATACGCATGACATCCCACATGTGGCGGACCAACAAATCAGACCAATATGGAAAATCCCAAAATATGCTACTTTTAATTAAATTGTGTTCTTTCCCAAAACCAGAAATTTTCTGTTGGATTATTGTGGGACCAAAAGTGATGGGAGGTAATGAAAATACAACTGATTTTAACTCCGAACCTGATAGAATTTTTGGAGGTCCATCAGAACAATATGGAAAATCCCATTTATTGATGACATTTAATGCTGCTCTCAGTATGAAATTCTGTTTCATAGAAACATCATATGTACTAACACCAGTACTCCACAATAAACTTAATTCATCAATAAATGGTTTCAAATAAACATCAATATTCTTATTCGGATGTCCTGGAATTAGTAAAGTCAAAAAGATATATGGCTCCTTCATCAACATCCATGGAGGTAAATTGTACGGAGTTAAAAAAACATGCCAACATGAATAATGACTACCATAAGTTCCGAACGAACAGAAACCATCAGTGGAAAGGCCCAGTCAAACATTTCTATCTTCTAAAGAAAAGGATGGATGCACTCTATCAAATTGTTTCCATGAATCACCATCTGCTCGATGATTCAAGCTTTTATCGGTTGAAATATTTGCTTTATGCCATGACATCATTGTCGTTGTATTCATAGGCTTGAATAAACGCTGGAGTCCGGATCTAAGCGGAAAATATCTTAACTGTTTTACAGGAATCAAACCAGACTTCCCATGTTTCCCTTCTTTATATCTCAGTTGCCCACATGTGGGACAACTATCCAACGAATCATTTCCCCAGAATATAAAATGCAGTCATTTCAACAAGCATGAATCTTCTGAAAAGTAAGTCCCAAATTTCGAACCAGCCTCTTACTCTCATAGTAATTTGCAGGAAAAACATTTCCTTCGGGTAACAGTGTTTTAAGAAAATAAAATATCTTGTCAAAATAGGTGTTTGACATTCCGTTATCTGATTTTATAGCCATAAATTTTGCAACTGCTTCTAATTTTTTCATCTTCCAGCCAGGATATAATGCATCCTCAGCAGACCTCAACAACTCATAAAATTCAAACGGTGCCAACTCAGGATTTGATGTTATATCAGCCGGAGTATCTGTATGTTGAACAAATGAACCTGCAACATCATGTATTATATCTTGAAACCGGGATGGATCCAGAATCAAGTTGGTATCACCTACTCTGGAACTGCGTTCACCGTGTTGATACAAAAAATATAATCTGGTTGAAAACCAAAACGCAAGAGACGTCCCCCACACTTTGTCAAATGTGTCAAACATTCTTAATGTACATTTTCTACAAGGGCATTTTATTTTTCCTTCTGAAATAAATTCTGGATTTTTTGCTGCAAATGATAAAAAAGTCTCCACACCCTCTATATATACTGGATTTAAACCAGAACCGTTTGGATTTCTATGTTTATTTATCCATAAGTGGTCATCTAATAATGACTGTTGATGACCTCGTTGTTCCATATTTTTCTATAAAATATAAAAGCATTACTGGTTTGAATAATTTGTCAGAAAAAACACTCAAGTAAGGATAATTATACAGTTTACATCAGAAACGACTGACACAAACTTTTTATTGAGATAGACCTAAAAATTGACCCCTTAAGAATTGAATATGTTGAGAATAAAGCAAAATCTGTTACAAATATTGATAATTTTAATATTATATAAATTTTTTATTATTTTAATAATTCTAATATTATTTTTTCATAAATATTAATTATATTATAATAAAATTATTACATTATTAGTATTTTTTATTATTAATATTAAAATAATATAATTTTCTATATTAATATACCTAAAAATTGACCCTTTAAGAATTGAATATATTTAGAATAAAGCAAAACCTGTTACAAATATTGATAATTTTAATATTATATAAAATTTTTATTATTTTAATAATAATAATATTATTTTTTCATAAATATTAATTATATAATAATAACATTATTATATTATTAGTTTTTTTTATTATTAATATTAAAATAATATAATTTTATATATTAATATACATAAAAATTGACCCTTTAAGAATTGAACATGTTGAGAATAAAGCAAAACCTGTTACAAATATTGATAATTTTAATATTATATAAATTTGGTATTATTTTAATAATACTAATATTATTTTTTCATAAATATTAATTATCTAATAATAACATTATTACATTATTAGTATTTTTTATTATTAATATTAAAATAATATAATTTTCTATATTATATACAATTATCCTTTCATCTGTGTGTTAAACATTCTGTCTCCACATGTAATATTTGCATTCACGTTCACCTCTCTATTGGTGAGTAGGTTGATAATTTTGAAAAAGAATGCAAATATTACATGTGGAGACAGAAGTTTTCTTAAAACCAATACAGATATGAAAAGATAATTGAGAAAGATAATGATCGCGCTAGTTTTTTCCAATTATCTAATTATTACTAATTATTCCTAATTATTGGTAATTATTTTTAATTAGCTGGTAATTATTCTTAATTAATGGTAATTATTCAGAATTATTGGTAATTATTATTCCTAATTATTGGTAATTATTACTAATTATTGGTAATTATTGGTAATTAATGTTAATTATTGGTAATTATTGGTAATTATGTGTAATTATTGATAATTATTACTTATTATTGGTAATTATTACTAATTATTACTAATTATTACTAATTATTCATAATTATTGGTAATTATTGGTAATTATAAGTAATTATTGGTAATTATTGGTAATTATTGTTAATTATTACTAATTATTGGCAATTATTGTTAATTATTACTAATTTTTGTTAATTATTACTAATTATTACTAATTATTACTAATTATTTGTAATTATTGGTAATTATAGGCAATTATTACTAATTATTGGTAATTATTACTAATTATTACTAATTATTACTAATTGTTAATAATAATTAATAATTATTGGTAAATACTGGTAATTATGAGTAATTATTATTAATTATTGGTAATTATTACTAATTATTGATAATTATTACTAATTATTGGTAATTATTACTAATTACTGGTAAATATTGATAATTATTGGTAATTATTGGTAATTATTATTAATTAATGGTAATTATTGGTAATTATTTCTAATTAATGGTAATTATTGGCAATTATTTCTAATTATTACTAATTATTGGTAATTATTACTAATTATTACCAATTATTGGTAATTATTGGTAATTATTACTAATTATTACTAATTATTACTAATTATTACAAATTATTATGAATTATTCCTAATTATTGGTAATTATTCCTAATTATTACGAATTATTACTAATTATTGGTAATTATTACTAATTATTGGTAAATACTGGTAATTATTACTAAATATTGGTAATTATTACTAATTATTGGTAATTATTACTAATTATTGGTAATTATTACTAATTATTGGTAATTATTACTAATTATTACTAATTATTACTAATTATTACTAATTATTACTAATTATTACTAATTATTACTAATTATTACTAATTATTACTAATTATTACTAATTATTAATAATTATTACTAATTATTACTAATTATTTGTAATTATTTGTAATTAATACTAATTATTGTTAATTATTACGAATTATTGCTAATTATTACGAATTATTGGTAATTATTACAAATTATTGGTAATTATTACTACTTATTGGTAATTATTCAGAATTATTGGTAATTATTATTCCTAATTATTGATAATTATTCCTAATTATTAAGAATTATTACTAATTATTGGCAATTATTACTAATTATTTCTAATTATTACTAATTATTGGTAATTATTACTAATTATTGGTAATTATTACTAATTATTACTAATTATTGGTAATTATTGGTAATTATTACTAATTATTACTAATTATTACTAATTATTACTGATTATTACTAATTATTACTAATTACTGGTAATTATTACTAATTATTAGTAATTATTACGAATTATTGGTAATTATTAATAATTATTACTAATTATTGGTAATTATTGGTAATTATTTGTAATTATAAATAATTATTACAAATTATTGGTAATTATTAGTAATTATTACTAATTATTGGTAATTATTGGCAATTATTTCTAGTTATTACTAATTATTCGTAATTATTACTAATTATTACAAAATAATGGTAATTATTGGTAATTATTACTAAGTATTCCTAATTATTGGTAATTATTTCTAATTATTACTAATTATTGGTAATTATTGGTAATTATTACTATTTATTATTATTATTGGTAATTATTGGAAATTATTACGAAATATTTCTAATTTTTGGTAATTATTACTAATTATTGCTAATTATTAGTAATTATTACTAATTATTGATAATTATTACTAGTTTTTCCTAATTATTGGTTATTATTACTAATTATTGGTAATTATTACGAATTATTGGAAATTATTACTAATTATTGGTAATTATTGGTAATTATTGGTAATTATTACTAATTATTGGTAATCATTGCGAATTATTATTAATTATTACTAATTATTGGTAATTATTGGGTTCCTATGACTGATCTGTAGAGGGTAGGGTTCCTTTGCGTGAGCCGATGTCACGAGAGCAAGGAGAGAGGGACCAAGTAGGGTTCCTTTGCATGGGCCACTTTTGTGATATCATGGAGATGATCGAGTCCTTCAAAAGAGTAAGAGGTAAGGAAGGGCAGTTCGATTGGGCGGAGGATAAAGAGCTCGATCTCAAAGAGGGGAAGCATCAGTTTATGCACTGAATGAAGAAGGTACACCAAAAGAATGTTTTGTGGGAAGAGAGGAATGTGCGAGGGATTGAGGAACCGTGGAAGGAGATTCCGCAAATATAAGAGATATGAATGGAGTATACAAGGAAAAATGGAGGAACCATGAAAGATATTCTAGTGAGGATCAGATGAGTGGGATATCAGTTAGGAGACAATTGAAGGAGAAGGGTTTCTTGGGATAGATTAGGGAGTGGGAGAGTAGAGAATAAAGCCTCGACAGAGGAAAAAAACTAAGAATCATATTACTTTGGGGAATGAACTGATCGTGTCTCTATCTAATCTATTTCCACTAACTATTTATAGAATGGATATAAATTTTTGGCTTTATATCAGTTTTCTAGTAGTTTTAGGGATTAATCCTAAGTAGGATTCACTTTTACCTCAAGTACATAACAAAGGTCCTTGTATCATGTTCTTAGCTCCAGTGCTTTGATCAGGGCCATGAATCATGTCTTCAACTCAGGTGTTTTGTTCATGTCCTTATCTAACTTTCTTGGCTCATGTCTGGGGCATATGTCCTAGGATCATTTCCTTGGTATGCATCCATAGCTCAATTTCATGACTATGGTCTTTAGTTAAGGTCCTTGGAATAGGTCCATGGTGCGTGTCATTGGATTAGGTCCATAGGTCTGGTATGTAGATTATGTACCTGGCATAGGTCCATGAAATATTTCCATGGTTCCAGTCCTTAGTGTAAGTCCATGGTGTTAGTCTGTTGCATTTTTCATTGGCATATATACTTGGAATATGTGCATTCCTTCTATACCTTGATGGTACATTGATCCAAATTACCCAAATTGATTCTCTATTATGTAGGGGTTTGGAGAGCTAACTATGAGAATTTAGAAGACTTTGGTGAATAGGCTACAAACCCATAGTTTTGGGGATTCTACCAAATATTTCTTCACATAGATATGGATTCCAAACATCTAATTAATCATCAGATACAGAATCCTGGGTAACAGAGTTACACAACGTATGTCCATGGGGAAGGACATTGGCCTATGTCATTGGTATGTAAACTGGGCATTGCTACTTTGTATAGATCCTTGGTGTAGTTTTTTAGGATAGGTATATGGAAGAGGTCCTTGGCATAAGTCCTTCGTGATGTTGAGGAAAATATGTTTATAAAATTTTCCCATCATCCATGTGTCATAACTTTAGATACGTAGATTCATTTGGGCTTTTAGACCAGTCAAATCGAAGCGATTTAAGAGATATACACTTTTTTATATTTTGGATACACAAAATATTATTTAATGAAACTTGAAAGTTTCTTTTTTATTTTTTTTATTTCATAAAATAATCGTTCTTAGAAATCCATTTCTTTCTCATGGAGGGGAGGTGGTTCTTTCCACTTATCCCAAACTATGGCACAAACTCTTGGCATATGAAAACTTGATTTTCCTCTATTTTTTCAATATAGAAAACTCTTTACTCAAAATCGACATTAGTTTTTGAGGTGAGGGTCACATGATAAATTTTGGGTCAATGTGCATGAAAAATAATTTTTGGTATTGATATTACCTGAATTATTATCCATAAAATGGCTAAGATAGAAATATATTGGGAAATATTCCTATTTTCCCATAGTTGTTACGAGACTCATATATGAAGGAAATGGTTCCACATTATGCTAAGCAATAAATTATAATTTTTCGTTAATAAAAAAGGAGTAATATATATATTAAATAGAGGAAATTATATGTAAAATACTATGGGGTAATTAATCTAAATGTAGATTATATGACTCTAGTGTATGTTATAAATTTCATTGTATAATTCAGATTCCATGAAATATAATATCAACCATAAGAAATAAATCCCTATAAATAAATTTTATATGTTCACTGGATGGATATAAATACCATTATATAAATCATGTCTTGATCATCTAAGTAGAAGTGACTTCATCCGGTACACTACACCATTGTCAATGCCTGGGTTTGTCGTGGATGCATTCCAACACTATTAGAGGAATATAATTACAAAGACCACAAAATATGGACATAAATTCAACTATAATGGATATAATTTGCATCAATGGTGCAGTTTGTCTAGATGTAGTAAGGATTCAAACATTTATGATATTATATTTGATGTCATACTTATATCAATGATGAAGTAACACTACTACCATATCTGCCCATGTGAGATAAAATTTATCTCACATTATATTATAATCACTTATGACCACTCAATGAGAAATTAAATGGAATCTTGGATGAATGTAGAACACCCAAAATGGAACCACTTTTATACCTTTTACAATTATAATAACCTTCATGACCACTTATGAGAATGTCATAGTACAAAAGGAATGGGTTATTTTTAAAAATATTATTTGGTGTCTATTTCAAAATGCATTTCCATATATTTCATATCTCTACATGGATATGTAGATAATAATATATATCATTAAAAGTGAAAAACCATATTATATAACCAACAAATATCATCGATTAAGGTGCATAATATACATTTACTTCAATTGAATGATGGTATCTGGGTAAAGAAACTCCACTATCATCTATGTAATTCTTTCCTCTATGAGTCCCTTGTATGTGGCCTCAATAATCACATCTCACCAATGGTGATCCACCCTTAAATTATAAAGGCATCTAGAAAACAGGTATTTCTAAATTTTTAGAGTCTTTTAAAAGATATGATAGTGTTTAATAAAACACTCATTAAAACTCTTGAAGAGATTTATAATCCCAATATTTTAAAGGATGGAATAACTGGAAAGCTATCATGATGGAAATATTCATGGGATCTATTCATAGAGAATCATAACTCACATTTATAAGTAGGTGAACAGTCCCTTCTAAGGCATGTTGGTCAACTAGAGTTTGATCTAGTGGTGATTTCAAATAGAAACCATTATACATAGAAGTAAGTGGTAGTCTTTGCGGAATTATCTCTTATAATATATAGAGGATGACCCATACATTCATTATCACAGAAAAATTAATAGGTCATTAGCTACACCATATTCATCAAATATAACCATACCTTCTGTTTTTATAATAAAATTATGAAGAAACATTTCTATTATAAATAAAATTAAAAAAAAATCATATATATATTACATGATTTAGAAATCATATAAAAAAATTATTTCCATGAAATGTATATAAAATATTAGAATATAGATGTTATAAAGGTATAAATATCTATCAATCATAAGAAGTAGTTGTTAAAAAATATTTTCAAAAATATTTCCAATAAATATCGTAAAACATTATTTAATTATTTTAATAATTTATATCTAAATTATTTTAATATTTTTAAACAGTTTTATGAAAAAAACATACAAAATCACACAAATTTCATTATATATTAATTATATCTATTAGTAAAATCCAATAATGATAAATGATACAAGATAAATAAGAATTTAATCCATGGAGAATCTAATATAGAATCCTGAAATCCACTGGTAAATAAAATTCCACAATAATTGCGGTTCCATTAATATTTTATGGGTCACATTCTGAGTCATAACAATCCAAACATTCTACAACTATGAGGTCATGTTGCATAGAGACCTTGATGTGCTCTAGGATAATAATATTTAAACATAGTTATCTAAATATATGAATATTTCCTGATTAACATCTTCTTTTCTAAAATTGTTTATCCATTTTTTATATAGAGGGAAAAACACGATTACCAAAAGAACCATTTTATTAAAATTGAAATAATATGTATACTGGAAATGAAACCTATATACCTTGTAATATATAATTATAGATGAACTTATTCCCTTCAATGATTGAATAAGATCACCATTAAATAATCCAAAGGATCATTCATTTAATTTTTTCAAAGTGGTTGGCTGAATCACCCATACACTTTGTATTTGAACATTTTAACCATAGTGTCATTCTTGTATCTTAAAATAAATGATGGAAGGAATTGGAAAATGTTAGGTGATGATGACATGAATAAGATAATGTACATGAAAAACATATATTTTATCCATGTCCAGCAATCCTTTTAATATATTATAGGAACACATCTACAAAGCATCATTATCTCATATGTTTCATAAAATCATTAGTAATTATATAAGTAACGTCCCATGTCACTGTTTACTATTAAAACTATTACGTCAAATTAATCTTATGAAAATTTTCATTAATTATAGTAAACTTTTATTGATATTCATCTCCATTACATGAATCATACTAGTGATTAATGAGTCATACCATGTTATTAATGGAACTCTGATACAATCTTGTTTGTAAATATTACTATATATTATAGATATTATGATTTTTTAGAATAATTAAATATGATATACCCATAATCATGGATAAAATAGTCTTCCCATTCATCTTTATTACATTATGAAAAACAATATCATACATTCTGATAAAAATGGATCTAGTGAATATTACATACAATCATCCACTTTCATTAAGTACTAAAATATTGTTAGTACTTCTCACATTATAATGTATCATATACATTTATTTCTTAAATCATATTAAAATATTTTTTGGATATATTCCAAGACTATTCGGGAAATACGTCCTTAACTTCATATTGTATTACATCATGTTAAATACAATTTGATACCCATGAAAAATTCTATTGTATAATACCCATAAGTACTTTTAAATTATATTTCTTATTTATAATCATTTCCATGTTGTTAGACTACAATGTTTTACCACACATGCCATTATAGTTTTGAAAAGATATATGAATAATTGGATACATAATTGTATGCATTGAGAAGCATCTAAAATATAATCAACAACAATCAATATATAAAGGGATATCCCATGATTTCAATTAAACAAATATATCTATATACTCCCTCCCATAAACAAAATCATATAATATCATGAATTTTTACATATAATAATTGTCAAGACATAGAGTGATCATAAGACCTAGTTTATGTGAATCCAATATGTCTCCCTAAAAATGTCTCAATGATATTGGTATATACTGACCATGTCAATGAATACATCACATGTTATTTATATAGATGATATTAACATCTCATGTATATCATTGTTTTAGATAATCAAATTATATGTACTCTTTATTCCCAACATTATGTTTCTTTAGTCTATCTCATTTGTCGGTATATATTTCCTAAAAATCATAGAATAAGACACATTATATTTGAACTGAGATATAACAAACGACATGATCAATAATATACTCAATGAAACCCTTATTAATGTAGCCATAAGGCATGAAAAAAGGTAAACTATATATAAATGGAATCACCATGTGATTTTAGTATGTTTATACATCTAGATAGATCCAATGTTTTATATATCTTGTAATACATGAAACACTATACTAAAATGAACCAAGATATATTTTATTGAAATAAAATTCTACCTAAAAAGAAAAATATTATAACAATTTGAAAATACAATATGAAACATCAATGAGAAAGAAAGAAGGGGTATAAACCAACAGTATATAAACATTCCAAGAACATTAAATACTTTTCCTCATGGATTGTGTTAAAAATCATATATTTGAATATAACTTTTAATATAATATGAATCATTTAAAATAATTTTTTTTGTGATTGATGTAAATGAATGGCTTTTGTGATTGATATATATATGAATTTATTATGATATATTTATACATATAGATATCATAAATATGTTCATTGGATATATGGTCATTACATGTACTAGTATCGAATTTGTAAATAGAATTTCATGAATTTCTAACATAAAATTAAAAATAAATTAATTTATTACTAAAATATAATTCTAGAATGAAAAAAATAACATATATATATACTACTACGTAATATTTATACTATTATATTATAAATTTATAATATTATGTGTTAGAAAAGTTTAATAATGTATTATAATAATTATATATTGTCAAAAAATTTAACAATTAGAGAATGAAAAATTAATGGTAATCATATTTTATTGAAATTCATTAATGAAAAACTGGATATTTAATGTCATATAATTGTTTTTTTGGTGTTGTATATTTTTGTCATAATAAATTAAAATAACCATTATAAAGGAATATTCTAATAATATTTATCATTTTATAAAATATTTTATTTACTTCAATTTAACTGTTAGTTGATCAGAAATAGTTTTAAGAAGAAACTATATTTTATTAATACTATTATTTTAAGAAAATATCTTTTCCAATTTAATTTATATTTTTTTTAAAATTGAAATTACTAATATTGATATTTTTTTCTCGATTTAATAAATTAAAAAATTATATCATAAATATGTAATCAGACCAAATTTATATTGAGGCATAAAAATAAGTTAGTAAGGTAAAAATGGTTTCACTACTATATATAAAAAATGAGTTTAAAAATTTTAAGCTAATACATTATAAGATAAAATACCAAGTCCAAAGGGTATATATTATTTTATTAAAATACAATATCAATTAGTTTTCAAATTATTATCTACTTGTTTCATTATTTATTTTGACATTATACATTAATTAATGAGTGTTCATGGAAATGTCACAAAAATTCAGATATTAAAGGATCCCTAATACACCATTCCCAAAACCCTATTTAACTTACATTATATCTTGATTAAAAAACCATTTTTCCAATAATAATCATTTATTATACATTTTATACATTATATTTTCAATAATAAGTCCTAAAATCTTCATTCCAATGTAACTGGTACCGAGAAAGTGGAAATTCATGAATGTGAGTATCTATATAATTTTCTAAATTTTGAAAATACCTTCTTTTTTTATCATTATAAATATAATTTTCCCATATAATTGTATTATATTGAAATCATTAGGAATATCTAAAAATTTATTTAATAAAATATAACTATAAACTCATCCTCAACAACTATTATATCATATTACTGATTAGGTCAGTTCAACCACATACAAAATGTTGTTATACCATCATAATCATATGAATATTGAACAAGAATCAAGATATTAATACTATTAATATATGATATTAAGTAATATTTTATTTAATAAATAATTTTAAATGAACATGAAAAATAAAAAATGGCTTGTCATTATAATGTAACATATTGTTATCAGTAAATCAGTTGAAACATAATCATCAAATATTCCATTTTCTGAAATAATACAAATAAATTTCAAAAAGTGAACATGTGATTGAATATATCATTGGGATATAATTATTATACTATGATGAATAATATATTACAGAATAAATTCTATCAATTAATGAGAATTGATATCTCCATTAATATATTTTTAGAAGAAAACCAATATTTCTAACATTGAATGATGAAAATAAAAAACAAACTAATATTGGTAATAAATGGTTATAATTGAAGATTATAGTAGGTAAAAGAAATGTATATGTTTCTTTACTAACTGATTAATCTATAAATTTTTAATATACTAGTGGATAGTGTTCCTCAAATGAAATAATGATTATTTTATTATTTAACACCACTTTTATATCTAGGTTTCCAATGATTAAATTCATATTTTTTGAAATTATAAATTATTTAACTCGAAAGTATCATTTATAATTTTTTTATTTGAACTCTTTGTTACAATTTTACCAACTTTTGGTTCACAACATAACTGAATGAATACTTAGGTGTGGATCTGATTATATATTTTATTTCATTCATGTATCATTATCCTACATCTCTAAATTAATTTTATTAATTTTGGGGGATATGTATATATAATTATGTGAATGAATAAGGAATATTATGCATTTTTCATATATTCTATATATATGTAATATTTTTTAATTTTTTCTATATAATCCTTTTAATGTCCTCAATCTGAGAAGCCCAGAGTTAGTGTGTTACATTATTTCATTACCATTGATACAAGACTTGAATCTCAATAAATCAATGAGATTTAATTTTTTGAAATCCATATTACATACATGAATATTACATTAAATTTTAATACATAAAATAAAAAATATAAGCCATTGATAATAATATTGTTCTCCCGGTTTAATCTGACATATCAGTAATAATACACATCTTAGAATCTTGGGAACAATAATACATAATAATTTTTTAAGATCCTATTCTCAATATGGGTAAGAAATATAAATGCAACTGTAATAAAATGTAATAAGTGGTTATTTAACTATCATTAATTTAAATTCATTACATTTAATAAATAACTAGGTCTTAATATGAATAAAATAAAAAACGATTGAATAATTCCAGATATATAATAATATTAGAATTAAATTTAACCATGGATATTATAATAATCAAATAATTACATGGAATATCAATTATTAATATCATAATGACAGAATTCATAATGTCAAACACCATAAGCATACCATCAATGCCTTATCTGAAATGTCTAAAACAATTGGTACAATCTCAGCCAAAACCCAATTTAGTTTTTATCGTGAGACCTACTGATGCTTCAAAGGGATATTGAAGGCCCCACCAATCACTTACTAAGTCCAACGCAAACCTCATATGAAATGTGTGAAACATAATGAAGATAAGCATTCGTATTGGAAAACATTAATATAAAATGTGAGTACATAAACCATAAACAATAAATGGTGTCAAAATGGCACATATATATTGTCAACCGAGCATAAAACCATCAATAAAATATTTAATAATATATCATAATCGGTCAATATAAGTCAGGAATAATATAAAATAATGGGTTTTTAAGTACATAAAGATACTAAAAAATTAAATGAGAAATTCTTGAGAATAAAATATATTTACTTTTAGAAAGAAGAGTTATGTTGGAAGATCACTTGTATTTCAATTTTATTGATAAGAAACATGTATATCCTAGAAAAGGGATGTTAAAGAAAATAAATTTATATAATTGTCATAATTAATATCCAACTGCAATGAAATAATATAAAAAGTGTTTATAAGAATCATTAGAAATATGTTACTTCAATGGGGATTATGATGAAATAAACAAGATTATTTAAACATACCAAATGATTAATTGATAGAATTAAACAAGAAAAGAACTAAGAATATTATTCATGATAAAATAGAATAATTTTATAAAAATATTTATGTCTTATAACAGATTATGGAATGTAATGGAAATGGATATGAATTTTGGATGTTTCCCTAAATCCGACTTGCTTATCAGGGGGAATTAAAAATGATACCTTATAAAACCAGTATTTCCACACAAAAAAGATTAATTCATATGGATACAAGATTTTGGAATAAAATAACATAATTTAGAATAATTAATTAAAAATAATTAAAAATAATATTGTCTTAAGGAGAGATAAAGTGTAACTTGAATGGAAAATGGAGGTAGGTGTAGAATCCCTTGCCTTATACTAGAATGAATTATTCTAATGTACATAAAACAATGTATAAAAAATAAATTAATTATTAAATAAGTTAATAATCTATTAAAAATGTACTTTATATATTAAGTTCATTTTTGGTGTTTTTGAAGTGTGTGTTTCCATGGTTTTCACAATTGGTTCACAAGTATACATGTATGAAAAATCATGGGAAAGGGTATAGTTATAGAGAATTTAAAATATATGTTATTAATGAAAATATATACTATTTTACGGTCTTGTATATAATTTTTCCATATTTTAGGATGATTCATTAGATAAAATGACAATGATAACCGTTGGGATTATTTTAGCATTTTTTCAATCATTAAGATTTAATTTTTTTATTAATAAATTTCACGTATATATAATGGTTCCATCAAAGTTAATAGGATTTAATACATATATAACAATAATTTTTAACCAAAAAAAATGGTTTTATGGATTTCCTAAAAAGATGAAATGAAAAATGAAAATTTGTCATCCATGAAGGCGGAAATTTCTCACCTTAGAGACTATGTTTTAATTTTGGGAATAAAAAGGGGAAGAGAAAATAATTAAAGAATGATATCACATTATCCTAATAGAATTAAATTAAATAAGTTATATTTGAGTTATAACAATTTTTTTGGAAAAGGAGGTAAAGAAAATATATGAAAAGAAATGAAATTGAAATGAAAATTAAGGCAATCGATAGCCAATTTTACCTCTTTAATATATGGTTTTTTAGAAAATAGTTATTAGAAATAGGATTGGTCTTTCTATGAGACAAATCACTCTTGGACATAAGGAAGATACTTTGGGAGACTATTGGGTTGTCATTGGATAGGAATCAAGAATAAAGATGTGTGCGACGAATATGTGGTGAGGTGTGATATTTATAGTGGTAGAGAGTGGTGTTTTCTCGTTATTTTATTCAATAATTCATTATTATTCCTCAACACTATCAATTTGTTGAGAATTTTCACTAAATATATTATAATAATTAATGATATTTTGATATTATGGGATTACATAATCCATTCATCCTATATGAATCAATAATTCAGGTATATATTATATACCATAATTTTATATATTTCAATATCGAAAAAAATTCAACTATTTAAGGAAAATCCAAAAAATTCACCCGAAACATTTTTCTATGTTTATAATAAAAATATTTACTCCATTATATGAAAATAATTTTTTAAATTTGACCAATTTTATTATTAAATAAATGTTTTATTTACAATAAAAATACAAATTTTAATACTACAATTATTTTCAGTACACATTCAAAACATCATTATGATATAATAAAATTGACTTATAATAATATGAAAATAGTATTTTAATTTATGTATCTCTTTTAAAAAAATTATTTTTTCAATCATTATAGAAATTATTAAATTGTAAACACAACATTATGTTTCGTAAAAATACCAACACATAATTTATCATTTTTAATATATTTATTTACTTATTTCATGATATAAATATTAAAAATCATCATTTATAAGATGCCAATATTTTATGAATACCTTTACAGATAAATATACATTTCAAATAATTAATATTTTATTAATATAAAAAAATAATGGTTTCATAAAAATTTGAATTTTTTAATATTAACAAGAAATTAAGTATTTTTATAAAAATACCCAAATTTCACACAGATATATTTTTTAAATTCAGATATTATTATATATTTTTAATTATTAAATATAAAAGAAAAAAATTTAAAATTTCAGTTTTAAAACAAATGTTCTATTAAAATATGCAAAAACATTCTTTAAGAAATGTAGTCGTTTATGCATAAAATGGGATTTATTCTTAAATTAATTCTATAAAACTTATATTTTGAATATGAAAACAATTTTTTTATATTAAAAATATATTATTCATTATGATATTTCATTAATAGTGATTAATTAATTTTATTACTATAATATAACATTGTGGTCATAAAAATATATTTTTATATAAAACAGATCTCTTATGTTCACCTAATTTTTATTTTCATTTATAACATATCAATAATAAAATAATTAATTTTTAAATATGTGTAAACTATATTTTATAAATTTTAATAATCTATTTCATTTCCGACATTCACGTGGCTAGGTGATGACTATCATAATAAAATTAAATGATTTTTTAATCTCGATTTTATGTGCAATATTCACTATTGAAGAAAGTAAATTTTAAATGTAACATAAGACAATAAATTTGTGTGTTAAAATATCCATTCCTTATATAAATTTCAGACATACAAATTTAAATTTTTCTTTGAATACAAAATTATGATATTTTAAATTTTTTTGGGAAACCCTCATATATAATTGGGATAAAAAATATGATCTTAAGTAGATGGAAATGGAAAAGAGAAGGTCCTAGAAAACAAGGACTTTGGTAATGAAATATTTATTGTAAATAGATAACAATGATATTTAAGAGAATAATAACTATCATGTTCTAATTGTAAGTGACAGAAAACATTTTCATTATAAATTTATCCAAATCAAAATAGTAAATCTTGTGACCAGTACAAAGGCCTTTGATTTATCAGAAAAAAAATAAACAACTAATGTTTTTGATCTAAAATAATTTTTATATATTGTATGAATTATTGAAATATTTAGTTAATAACATGGGAAATTAAATTTAAATTATTTAATTCTACGTCATAAGAATGATATAATCCCTTGGTTGTGCTTCGATGTATTATCTGTTCATCCCATACACATTAAATTGAATGCTATAGAAAAAAAATTTTACACTTGAAGAACTTTTATAGAACCATATTGTGCTGAATTCATTCCTTTATCCTTTATATATTTAAGAAAATAAATAATGGTAGCACATTTTATCATCTAAAAATAGTTTCCAAATCTTATCATGATCCATTCAACATGAAGTTAATATTAAGACTCATCTAAAACATATCCTTACTCATTCAATGATGATTTTTTTTGAAGGAATGTCACTAAATTTTTAAAATAAGATTAACAAAATATTCCCCAAATAATATAGAACTTAATCCCATAGTCCAAATATATTATGACCATTATCACCATAAAAACTTAATCAAAACATGAATGCTTCCAAATTTGTTATAAATAAGTAATACTATAAAATATTTATATATTACATGACTATTATAACAATATAATTAATGATAAAATAGTCAAATAAAAAATTATTGTATCCAATAACAAGAATATTAACCCTCCCACTTATCCTTATTTAGTAGCATAATTTTGATCATGACCCATTATCTTTATTTGGGGTATAATAATTTGATGCCTGAGATATTGTTTTTCATAGTGTCCAATTTACTAATAATAGAAGAAACAAAAATTTGATACTTATTTCGTTTCCTGACCATCATGAAAATGGTATATTTTTTCTATAAACATAATAAAAAATAATTTTTCATCATAATAATACAAGAAGTTCTTTCCTTACATAATTATCACATGTGTGAAATAAGTCCTTAACATCTGCCCTTTATATATATTTTCCTACAATTCCAATTCATCTCTTTCTTTTCTTTTATGCCAAAAAACAAGGATAACTATATCTCTAAAAAGTTAGAACATTATATTATTTCCTTAAATGTTGATAAAAGTTTGGAGACTACATCTCTTAATTATAATTATTATCCCCATAAATGAAACGATCATTATTAATATTTAGATTTTGGCCTGGGTTTTTTTTCATTCATTCATCTTTGTAAAATTGTTATATAATGGAATAGAATAGATTAGATCATCAATTTATGAATTTTTTTTAAGACTCATAAATTCAGTGTAAATTTTTTTTTCTTAAATTCAATGGATTTTTACGAGTCCGCAGTTTCTGACATCGCATGATTCCGAGGCCTGGTGTGCCCAGAATCAATTTCTAATGTTTTTTTGGGTACTTTCAGTAAACGTACGAGCATGATTTTATAAATATTGAACAGGTGCTTGGAATTGAAATCCAAGGGCACCGTTGATCTCACAGTGTCGATGATTTCTTAGTGAGAGTTTTACTGCATTTTCGTTTTGACAAGAATGGAAGTAAGATATTGGGGTTTTTAAATGAATTGAATTAAATTAATGTGTTAAAATTTATTTATTTGGGGTGGTTAAATGCTCCAAGATGAGGTTATTGGTGGGATCCACCACACTATAACCTCCCATGAGATGTTATAGAGATAGGGCCCACCCGCACATAATGTCTCTTGAGAAGATAATTAAGGTGGGGGCCACCCTGGATTGTAACACTTGGAACCCCCAATTGAAGTGGAGGAAACCCTAAAAATTCCTTTAAATAATTTTGTTCCAACCCTTGACCTTCCCTCATAAGTGTGCCAAACCACAAAAATTAATTAACGGCATTAATTAATTAATTTGAAATCTTTTGAAATCTTTTGGACAAAACAAAAATAATGGGCTAGCTTAACCCGTTATTTTAGTTGTCACAATCTTTTTATGGATATTTGGAGAACATTTGGAGGAGCCTTTTCTCTCCAACGAAGAATGATATACATCTTCCACCTTCTTCATTATTCAACTGGGACAAAAGACAGAGCATCACCCGTGAAGAATGCCGAAACGTCATCCTCGAATTCTTCCTTCTTTCAAACATCAACAGAACGCCGTTCACCTTCATTCCTACGTCATGGATCATCATCATACGCGGTATGGGATTTTACGTTATAAATTGACTTCCTCCTTCAATGCACAAATCTTGTATTGGTTTTGCCAAATGGTATCTCTAGGACGTGGAGGGCTCGGACCACACAAACACAGCCTGCCCCTCCCCCTTTGGTTGTTCTTGTTTGTTGACGATGGAGGAGGAGCACGAAGAACATGAAGGTGAAATCCCCCCCAGGTCTCCACAATGGCGCGACAATGTCGTGCCACGTAGAGGACAGGGTCGCGGCCAGCACGGACCGTGACAGAGCAAGGTGGCCAACCGGGCTGCCAGAGGGGCATGGTGCCATCGTGCCGGACAGAGAAGCAGGGGGTGCGGCCAGGCCGGTTTGCGGTGGAGGTGGCGTGGCGCCGCCGTGCCGCGCGGTGGACAGTAGGGAGCCTTAGCCATAGTGGGCCGATGTGTAGGAGCAGAACCACGGTGCCATCGCACCTCAGTGGAGGAGCTAGGGGCAGCCGACATCGGGCCGGCCACCGGTGATGCGGAACCGGATGGTTACTCGGCCATCCGGACTAGGCGGGACCCCTCGGGTAACAAAAATAGCACTTAGCACTGGTTCCTTCGGAATCAAGCCCCCCCACTGCGTGGCTAACCTAGCCACACGAGTAAGCTAGCCAGGCCACGCGGGCCAGCCAACCAGGCCACGCGGGACAGCCAGCCGGGCCGGGCCACCCATGCGGGCTATGATGCCTTCGGGTCGGGCCCCCACACCGGGCCAGGCCAGCCCCTCCGGCCGGGTCAGTCCGACGGACCGGGTCAGACCCTGGTTCGGATCGGTTCGGGATGGGTCAGTCCGACTGGGTCGGACCGGACCCAGACCCACTATTGCTAGTTTAAACATTTTCGCCCATATCTTGGGCTACTAGTGTATGATCGACGAACTGTCTGCAGCAAAAGAAACCGTAGAACGAGTCAATTCTTTTGGAATACCCCCCTTTAGGTCTGGATATAGTTGGGGTACGGTCGGGATCGTTTGAACCTAAAAACCAATTAGACCCTGGAATGAAAATGAAAATAACTCACAGACCGGGCGTCCAATTGATGCGCCGTCTCTTATCATGGAATATCTATGATGATGTAATCCATTAAGATAATTCTACATGGGAAATCCTAATATTTGAAGTATAAACTAGTAGCTAATGGAGTGGATCCTCTCGGAGATGAGCAAGTGGAGTACGGTGATGTAGTAGCTGGATGATACCTGACGACTGCTGACCATTCGACTCGGAGTGTTTCACCTAGCCTAGTAGGGGAGACCCACTGTTTGAGTGCGACAGACCCACAATGGGGAGATTCTCTTTGTGATGCGGCAGACCTACGGTACTTTACAGGAGAAGTACCCCGGTAGGCTAAGATGGGGAGAGCCTTTGTGTGAGCGTGACAGACCCACAGTGGGGAGCGCCTCTGTGTGACGTAGCAGACCCCTGGTACACAACAGAAGGAGTATCACATCAGTCTAGTAAAGTGGGAAGCACCTCTATGTGAGGTGACAAGCCATCTATGTTCTATAGAGGAGGAGTACACTAGCAGTTGAGGTTTCTACAGTTTGACAGGATGTGTTACATGTTACCACTAGTAGAATAAAATCCGGGTTTTGAGCTGAGTCAGTGACTGTTATATTTACCTCATGTTTGATATGGGTTACTATATAACATAGGTATATGTATGGGAATATTCTTAAGTGGGGTTATCCATTGTTTCTTTACATTGTGGATATCCTTGTTGGATATTTGTGAGACCTTGAGTGTCTCAGGGTCCTTACTGTGTATCATTATACTGACCCTCACATAGGCTATGCAAGCACCTCGTTGTGTTGTATGAATAGGAAATACATTTCTAAAGGAGGCTGAGAGCACCAGGACTGGATGGTACCCGAAGGTGGACCTTACGACAGGTTGGTACACAGGGGATTCTGACGGGCGTGGAGTGCTGAGGTGGCCATCTGTACCTACACATCAAGTAGGAAGCCCGGTGGACGATCTAGGAGCCGATCTTTAATTTTCAATTGTTTTTCCCTTTTCTGATTTACTTGATTTTAGTTGTACCCATACTTTACTATTGGGATTGTATTTCTGGCCCCTTTTACATTCTCATACTTCTTATGTACGCAGTTTTTCATGGTGTTTTACTTCCAGTTTTGTACTTTTATTGTGTATGTTAACTTTTTATAAAGGCAATGCCTTTCTATCTTTTGTATTTATGCCCTTTGTGCTAGTCACCAGCCCCTGGCCTATTTAAGGTGGTCTTGTGGTAGTCACAGCATGGATACCGATGATGGGTCATGACAATTTTTAATACTAAAACAAGTGAAATACTAAACATTAATTGAAAATTTTATGCATATATAGTCTCTTAATCATGATGAAGGTTTATTTTGTAAAGTATTTATCATCGATTAAGGTGCATAAAATACATTTACTTCAATTGAATGATGGTATCTAGGTAAATAAACTCCACTATCATCTATGTAATTATTTCCTCTATGAGTCCCTTGTATGTGGCCTCAATAATCACATCTCACCAATGGTGATCCACCCTTAAATTATAAAGGCATCTAGAAAATAGGTATTTCTAAATTTTTAGAGTCTTTTAAAAGATATGATAGTGTTTAATAAAACACTCATTAAAACTCTTGAAGAGATTTATAATCCCAATATTTTAAAGGATGGAATAACTGGAAAGATATCATGATGGCAATATTCATGGGATCTATTCATAGAGAATCATAACTCACATTTATAAGTAGGTGAACAGTCCCTTCTAAGGCATGTTGGTCAACTAGAGTTTGATCTAGTGGTGATTTCAAATAGAAACCATTATACATAGAAGTAAGTGGTAGTCTTTGCGGAATTATCTTTTATAATATATAGAGGATGACCCATACATTCATTATCAGAGAAAAATTAATAGGTCATTAGCTACACCATATTCATCAAATATAACCATACCTTCTGTTTTTATAATAAAATTATGAAGAAACATTTCTATTATAAATAAAATTAAAAAAAAATCATATATATATTACATGATTTAGAAATCATATAAAAAAATTATTTCCATGAAATGTATATAAAATATTAGAATATAGATGTTATAAAGGTATAAATATCTATCAATCATATGAAGTAGTTGTTAAAAAATATTTTCAAAAATATTCCCAATAAATATCGTAAAACATTATTTAATTATTTTAATAATTTATATCTAAATTATTTTAATATTTTTAAACAGTTTTATGAAAAAAACATACAAAATCACACAAATTTCATCATATATTAATTATATCTATTAGTAAAATCCAATAATGATAAACGATACAAGATAAATAAGAATTTAATCCATGGAGAATCTAATATAGAATCCTGAAATCCACTGGTAAATAAAATTCCACAATAATTGCGGTTCCATTAATATTTTATGGGTCACATTCTGAGTCATAACAATCCAAAAATTCTACAACTATCAGGTCATGTTGCATAGAGACCTTGATGTGCTCTAGGATAATAATATTTAAACATAGTTATCTAAATATATGAATATTTCCTGATTAACATCTTCTTTTCTAAAATTGTTTATCCATTTTTTATATAGAGGGAAAAACACGATTACCAAAAGAACCATTTTATTAAAATTGAAATAATATTTATACTGGAAATGAAACCTATATACCTTGTAATATATAATTATAGATGAACTTATTCCCTTCAATGATTGAATAAGATCACCATTAAATAATCCAAAGGATCATTCATTAAATTTTTTCAAAGTGGTTGGCTGAATCACCCATACACTTTGTATTTGAACATTTTAACCATAGTGTCATTCTTGTATCTTAAAATAAATGATGGAAGGAATTGGAAAATGTTAGGTGATGATAACATGAATAAGATAATGTACATGAAAAACATATATTTTATCCATGTCCAGCAATCCTTTTAATATATTATAGGAACACATCTACAAAGCATCATTATTTCATATGTTTCATAAAATCATTAGTAATTATATAAGTAACGTCCCATGTCACTATTTACTATTAAAACTATTACGTCAAATTAATCTTATGAAAATTTTCATTAATTATAGTAATCTTTTATTGATATTTATCTCCATTACAAGAATCATACTAGTGATTAATGAGTCATACCATGTTATTAATGGAACTCTGATACAATCTTGTTTGTAAATATTACTATATATTATTGATATTATGATTTTTTAGTACAATTAAATATAATATACCCATAATCATGGATAAAATAGTCTTCCCATTCATCTTTATTACATTATGAAAAACAATATCATACATTCTGATAAAAATGGATCTAGTGAATATTACATACAATCATCCACTTTCATTAAGTACTAAAATACTGTTAGTACATCTCACATTATAATGTATCATATACATTTATTTCTTAAATCTTATTAAAATATTTTTTGGATATATTCCAAAACTATTCGGGAAATACTTCCTTAACTTCATATTGTATTAAATCATGTTAAATACAATTTGATACCCATGAAAAATTCTATTGTATAATACCCATAAGTACTTTTAAATTATATTTCTTATTTATAATCATTTCCATGTTGTTAGACTACAATGTTTTACCACACATTCCATTATAGTTTTGAAAAGATATATGAATAATTGGATACATAATTGTATGCATTGAGAAGCATCTAAAATATAATCAACAACAATCAATATATAAAGGGATATCCCATGATTTCAATTAAACAAATATATCTATATACTCACTCCCATAAACAAAATCATATAATATCATGAATTTTTACATATAATAATTGTCAAGACATAGAGTGATCATAAGACCTAGTTTATGTGAATCCAATATGTCTCCCTAAAAATGTCTCAATGACATTGGTATATACTGACCATGTCAATGAATACATCACATGTTATTTATATAGATGATATTAACATCTCATGTATATCATTGTTTTAGATAATCAAATTATATGTACTCTTTATTCCCAACTTTATGTTTCTTTAGTCTATCTCATTTGTCGGTATATATTTCCTAAAAATCATAGAATAAGACACATTATATTTGAACTGAGACATAACAAACGGCATGATCAATAATATACTCAATGAAACCCTTATTAATGTAGCCATAAGGCATGAAAAAAGGTAAACTATATATAAATGGAATCACCATGTGATTTTAGTATGTTTATAAATCTAGATAGATCCAATGTTTTATATATCTTGTAATACATGAAACACTATACTAAAATGAACGAAGATATATTTTATTGAAATAAAATTCTACCTAAAAAGAAAAATATGATAACAATTTGAAAATACAATATGAAACATCAATGAGAAAGAAAGAAGGGGTATAAACCAACAGTATATAAACATTCCAAGAACATTAAATACTTTTCCTCATGGATTGTGTTAAAAATCATATATTTGAATATAACTTTTAATATAATATGAATCATTTAAAATAATTTTTTTTTTGTGATTGATGTAAATGAATGGCTTTTGTGATTGATATATATATGAATTTATTATGATATATTTATACATATAGATATCATAAATATGTTCATTGGATATATGGTCATTACATGTACTAGTATCGAATTTGTAAATAGAATTTCATTAATTTCTAACATAAAATTAAAAATAAATTAATTTATTACTAAAATATAATTCTAGAATGAAAAAAATAATATATATATATACTACTACGTAATATTTATACTATTATATTATAAATTTATAATATTATGTGTTAGAAAAGTTTAATAATGTATTATAATAATTATATATTGTCAAAAAATTTAACAATTAGAGAATGAAAAATTAATGGTAATCATATTTTATTGAAATTCATTAATGAAAAACTGGATATTTAATGTCATATAATTGTTTTTTTGGTGTTGTATATTTTTGTCATAATAAATTAAAATAACCATTATAAAGGAATATTCTAATAATATTTATCATTTTATAAAATATTCTATTTACTTCAATTTAACTGTTAGTTGATCAGAAATACTTTTAAGAAGAAACTATATTTTATTAATACTATTATTTTAAGAAAATATCTTTTCCAATTTAATTTATATTTTTTTTTAAATTGAAATTACTAATATTGATATTTTTTTCTCGATTAAATAAATTAAAAAATTATATCATAATTATGTAATCAGACCAAACTTATATTGAGGCATAAAAATAAGTTAGTAAGGTAAAAATGGTTTCACTACTATATATAAAAAATGAGTTTAAAAATTTTAAGCTAATACATTATAAGATAAAATACCAAGTCCAAAGGGTATATATTATTTTATTAAAATACAATATCAATTAGTTTTCAAATTATTATCTACTTGTTTCATTATTTATTTTGACATTATACATTAATTAATGAGTGTTCATGGAAATGTCACAAAAATTCATATATTAAAGGATCCCTAATACACCATTCCCAAAACCCTATTTACATTACATTATATCTTGATTAAAAAACCATTTTTGCAATAATAATCATTTATTATACATTTTATACATTATATTTTCAATAATAAGTCCTAAAATATTCATTCCAATGTAACTGGTACTGAGAAAGTGGAAATTCATGAATGTGAGTATCTATATAATTTTCTAAATTTTGAAAATACCTTCTTTTTTTATCATTATAAATATAATTTTCCCATATAATTATATTATATTGAAATCATTAGGACTATCTAAAAATTTATCTAATAAAATATAACTATAAACTCATCCTCAACAACTATTATATCATATTACTGATTAGGTCAGTTCAACCACATAAAAAATGTTGTTATACCAGCATAATCATATGAATATTGAACAAGAATCAAGATATTAATACTATTAATATATGATATTAAGTAATAGTTTATTTAATAAATAATTTTAAATGAACATGAAAAATAAAAAATGGCTTGTCATTATAATGTAACATATTGTTATCAGTAAATCAGTTGAAACATAATCATCAAATATTCCATTTTCTGAAATAATACAAATAAATTTCAAAAAGTGAACATGTGATTGAATATATCATTGGGATATAATTATTATACTATGATGAATAATATATTACGGAATAAATTATATCAATTAATGAGAATTGATATCTCCATTAATATATTTTTAGAAGAAAACCAATATTTCTAACATTGAATGACGAAAATAAATAACAAACTAATATTGGTAATAAAGGGTTATAATTGAAGATTATAGTAGGTAAAAGAAATGTATATGTTTCTTTACTAACTGATTAATCTATAAATTTTTAATATACTAGTGGATAGTGTTCCTCAAATGAAATAATGATTATTTTATTATTTAACACCACTTTTATATCTAGGTTTCCAATGATTAAATTCATATTTTTTGAAATTATAAATTATTTAACTCGAAAGTATCATTTATAATTTTTTTATTTGAACTCTTTGTTACAATTTTACCAACTTTTGGTTCACAACATAACTGAATGAATACTTAGGTGTGGATTTGATTATATATTTTATTTCATTCATGTATCATTATCCTACATCTCTAAATTAATTTTATTAATTTTGGGGGATATGTATATATAATTATGTGAATGAATAAGGAATATTATGCATTTTTCATATATTCTATATATATGTAATATTTTTTAATTTTTTCTATATAATCCTTTTAATGTCCTCAATCTGAGAAGCCCAGAGTTAGTGTGTTACATTATTGCATTACCATTGATACAAGACTTGAATCTCAATAAATCAATGAGATTTAATTTTTTGAAATCCATATTACATACATGAATATTACATTAAATTTTAATACATAAAATAAAAAATATAACCCATTGATAATAATATTGTTCTCCCGGTTTAATCTGACATATCAGTAATAATACACATCTTAGAATCTTGGGAATAATAATACATAATAATTTTCTAAGATCCTATTCTCAATATGGGTAAGAAATATAAATGCAACTGTAATAAAATGTAATAAGTGGTTATTTAACTATCATTAATTTAAATTCATTACATTTAATAAATAACTAGGTCTTAATATGAATAAAATAAAAAACGATTGAATAATTCCAGATATATAATAATATTAGAATTAAATTTAACCATGGATATTATAATAATCAAATAATTACATGGAATATCAATTATTAATATCATAATGATAGAATTCATAATGTCAAACACCATAAGCATACCATCAACGCCTTATCTGAAATGTCTAAAACAATTGGTACAACCTCAGCCAAAACCCAATCTAGTTTTTATCATGAGACCTACTGATGCTTCAAAGGGATATTGAAGGCCCCACCAATCACTTACTAAGTCCAACGCAAACCTCATATGAAATGTGTGAAACATAATGAAGATAAGCATTCGTATTGGAAAACATTAATATAAAATGTGAGTACATAAACCATAAACAATAAATGGTGTCAAAATGGCACATATATATTGTCAACCGAGCATAAAACCATCAATAAAATATTTAATAATATATCATAATCGGTCAATATAAGTCATGAATAATATAAAATAATGGGTTTTTAAGTACATAAAGATACTAAAAAATTAAATGAGAAATTCTTGAGAGGGAACTATATTTACTTTTAGAAAGAAGAGTTATGTTGGAAGATCACTTGTATTTCAATTTTATTGATAAGAAACATGTATATCCTAGAAAAGGGATGTTAAAGAAAATAAAATTATATAATTGTCATAATTAATATCCAACTGCAATGAAATAATATAAAAAGTGTTTATAAGAATCATTAGAAATATGTTACTTCAATGGGGATTATGATGAAATAAACAAGATTATTTAAACTTACAAAATGATTAATTGATAGAATTAAACAAGAAAAGAACTAAGAATATTATTCATGATAAAATAGAATAATTTTATAAAAATATTTATGTCTTATAACAGATTATGGAATGTAATGGAAATGGATATGAATTTTGGATGTTTCCCTAAATCCGACTTGCTTATCAGGGGGAATTAAAAATGATACCTTATAAAACCAGTATTTCCACACAAAAAAGATTAATTCATATGGATACAAGATTTTGGAATAAAATAACATAATTTAGAATAATTAATTAAAAATAATTAAGAATAATATTGTCTTAAGGAGAGATAAAGTGTAACTTGAATGGAAAATGGAGGTAGGTGTAGAATCCCTTGCCTTATACTAGAATGACTTATTCTAATGTACATAAAACAATGTATAAAAAATAAATTAATTATTAAATAAGTTAATAATCTATTAAAAATGTACTTTATATATTAAGTTCATTTTTGGTGTTTTTGAAGTGTGTGTTTCCATGGTTTTCACAATTGGTTCACAAGTATACATGTATGAAAAATCATGGGAAAGGGTATAGTTATAGAGAATTTAAAATATATGTTATTAATGAAAATATATACTATTTTACGGTCTTGTATATAATTTTTCCATATTTTAGGATGATTCATTAGATAAAATGACAATGATAACCGTTTGGATTATTTTAGCATTTTTTCAATCATTAAGATTTAATTTTTTTATTAATAAATTTCACGTATATATAATGGTTACATCAAAGTTAATAGGATTTAATACATATATAACAATAATTTTTAACCAAAAAAAATGGATTTATGGATTTCCTAAAAAGATGAAATGAAAAATGAAAATTTGTCATCCATGAAGGCGGAAATTTCTCACCTTAGAGACTATGTTTTAATTTTGGGAATAAAAAGGGGAAGAGAAAATAATTAAAGAATGATATCACATTATCCTAATAGAATTAAATTAAATAAGTTATATTTGAGTTATAACAATTTTTTTGGAAAAGGAGGTAAAGAAAATATATGAAAAGAAATGAAATTGAAATGAAAATTAAGGTAATCGATAGCCAATTTTACTTCTTTAATATATGGTTTTTTAGAAAATAGTTATTAGAAATAGGATTGGTCTTTCTATGAGACAAATCACTCTTGGACATAGGGAAGATACTTTGGGAGACTATTGGGTTGTCATTGGATAGGAATCAAGAATAAAGATGTGTGCAACGAATATGTGGTGAGGTGTGATATTTATAGTGGTGGAGAGTGGTGTTTTCTCGTTATTTTATTCAATAATTCATTATTATTCCTCAACACTGTCAATTTGTTGAGAATTTTCACTAAATATATTATAATAATTAATGATATTTTGATATTATGGGATTACATAATCCATTCATCCTATATGAATCAATAATTCAGGTATATATTATATACCATAATTTTATATATTTCAATATCGAAAAAAATTCAACTATTTAAGGAAAATCCAAAAAATTCACCCGAAACATTTTTCTATGTTTATAATAAAAATATTTACTCCATTATATGAAAATAATTTTTTAAATTTGACCAATTTTATTATTAAATAAATGTTTTATTTACACTAAAAATACAAATTTTAATACTACAATTATTTTCAGTACACATTCAAAACATCATTATGATATAATAAAATTGACTTATAATAATATGAAAATAGTATTTTAATTTATGTATCTCTTTTAAAAAAATTATTTTTTCAATCATTATAGAAATTATTAAATTGTAAACACAACATTATGTTTCGTAAAAATACCAACACATAATTTATCATTTTTAATATATTTATTTACTTATTTCGTGATATAAATATTAAAAATCATCATTTATAAGATGCCAATATTTTATGAATACCTTTACAGATAAATATACATTTCAAATAATTAATATTTTATTAATATAAAAAAATAATGGTTTCATAAAAATTTGAATTTTTTAATATTAACAAGAAAATAAGTATTTTTATAAAAATACCCAAATTTCACACAAATATATTTTTTAAATTCAGATATTATTATATATTTTTCATTATTAAATATAAAATAAAAAAATTAAACATTTCAGTTTTAAAACAAATGTTCTATTAAAATATGCAAAAACATTCTTTAAGAAATGTAGTCGTTTATGCATAAAATGGGATTTATTCTTAAATTAATTCTATAAAACTTATATTTTGAATATGAAAACAATTTTTTTATATTAAAAATATATTATTCATTATGATATTTCATTAATAGTGATTAATTAATTTTATTACTATAATATAACATTTTGGTCATAAAAATATATTTTTATATAAAACAGATCTCTTATGTTCACCTAATTTTTATTTTCATTTATAACATATCAATAATAAAATAATTAATTTTTAAATATGTGTAAACTATATTTTATAAATTTTAATAATCTATTTCATTTCCGAAATTCACGTGGCTAGGTGATGACTATCAGAATAAAATTAAATGATTTTTTAATCTCGATTTTATGTGCAATATTCACTATTGAAGAAAGTAAATTTTAAATGTAACATAAGACAATAAATTTGTGTGTTAAAATATCCATTCCTTAAATAAATTGCAGACATACAAATTTAAATTTTTCTTTGAATACAAAATTATGATATTTTAAATTTTTTTGGGAAACCCTCATATATAATTGGGATAAAAAATATGATCTTAAGTAGATGGAAATGGAAAAGAGAAGGTCCTAGAAAAGAAGGACTTTGGTAATGAAATATTTATTGGAAATAGATAACAATGATATTTAAGAGAATAATCACTATCATGTTCTAATTGTAAGTGACAGAAAACATTTTCATTATAAATTTATCCAAATCAAAATAGTAAATCTTGTGACCAGTACAAAGGCCTTTGATTTTTCAGAAAAAAAATAAACAACTAATGTTTTTGATCTAAAATAATTTTTATATATTGTATGAATTATTGAAATATTTAGTTAATAACATGGGAAATTAAATTTAAATTATTTCATTCTATGTCATAAGAATGATATAATCCCTTGGTTGTGCTTCGATGTATTATCTGTTCATCCCATACACATTAAATTGAATGCAATGGAAAAAAATTTTACACTTGAAGAACTTTTATAGAACCATATTGTGCTGAATTCATTCCTTTATCCTTTATATATTTAAGAAAATAAATAAAGCTAGCACATTTTATCATCTAAAAATAGTTTCCAAATCTTATCATGATCCATTCAACATGAAGTTAATATTAAGACTCATCTAAAACATATCCTTACTCATTCAATGATGATTTTGTTTGAAGGAATGTCACTAAATTTTAAAAATAAGATTAACAAAATATTCCCCAAATAATGTAGAACTTAATCCCATAGTCCAAATATATTATGACCATTATCACCATAAAAACTTAATCAAAACATGAATGCTTCCAAATTTGTTATAAATAAGTAATACTATAAAATATTTATATATTACATGACTATTATAACAATATAATTAATGATAAAATAGTCAAATAAAAAATTATTGTATCCAATAACAAGAATATTAACCCTCCCACTTATCCTTATTTAGTAGCATAATTTTGATCATGACCCATTATCTTTATTTGGGGTATAATAATTTGATGCCTGAGATATTGTTTTTCATAGTGTCCAATTTACTAATAATAGAAGAAACAAAAATTTGATACTTATTTCCTTTCCTGACCATCATGAAAATGGTATATTTTTTCTATAAACATAATAAAAAATAATTTTTCATCATAATAATACAAGAAGTTCTTTCCTTACATAATTATCACATGTGTGAAATAAGTCCTTAACATCTTCCCTTTATATATATTTTCCTACAATTCCTCTTCATCTCTTTCTTTTCTTTTATGCCAAAAAACAAGGATAACTATATCTCTAAAAAGTTAGAACATTATATTATTTCCTCAAATGTTGATAAATGTTTGGAGACTACATCTCTTAATTATAATTATTAACCCCATAAATGAAACGATCATTATTAATATTTAGATTTTGGCCTGGGTTTTTTTTCATTCATTCATCTTTGTAAAATTGTTATATAATGGAATAGAATAGATTAGATCATCAATTTATGAATTTTTTTTAAGACTCATAAATTCAGTGTAAATTTTTTTTTCTTAAATTCAATGGATTTTTACGAGTCCGCAGTTTCTGACATCGCATGATTCCGAGGCCTGGTGTGCCCAGAATCAATTTCTAATGTTTTTTTGGGTACTTTCAGTAAACGTACGAGTATGATTTTATAAATATTGAACAGGTGCTTGGAATTGTAATCCAAGGGCACCGTTGAGCTCACAATGTCGATGATTTCTTAGTGAGAGTTTTACTGCATTTTCGTTTTGACAAGAATGAAAGTAAGATATTGGGGTTTTTAAATGAATTGAATTAAATTAAAGTGTTAAAATTTATTTATTTGGGGTGGTTAAATGCTCAAAGATGAGGTTATTGGTGGGCTCCACCACACTATAACCTCCCATGAGATGTTATAGAGATAGGGCCCACCCGCACATAATGTCTCTTGAGAAGATAATTAAGGTGGGGGCCACCCTGGATTGTAACACTTGGAACCCCCAATTGAAGTGGAGGAAACCCTAAAAATTCCTTTAAATAATTTTGTTCCAACCCTTGACCTTCCCTCATAAGTGTGCCAAACCACAAAAATTAATTAATGGCATTAATTAATTAATTTGAAATCTTTTGAAATCTTTTGGACAAAACAAAAATAATGGGCTAGCTTAACCCGTTATTTTGGTTGTCACAATGTTTTTATGGATATTTGGAGAACATTTGGAGGAGCCTTTTCTCTCCAACGAAGAATGACAGACATCTTCCACCTTCTTCATTATACAACTGGGACAAAAGACAGAGCATCACCCGTGAAGAATGCCGAAACGTCATCCTCGAATTCTTCCTTCTTTCAAACATCAACAGAACGCCGTTCTCCTTCATTCCTACGTCATGGATCATCATCATACGCGGTATGGGATTTTACGTTATAAATTGACTTCCTCCTTCAATGCACAAATCTTGTATTGGTTTTGCCAAATGGTATCTCTAGGACGTGGAGGGCTCGGACCACACAAACACAGCCTGCCCCTCCCCCTTTGGTTGTTCTTGTTTGTTGACGATGGAGGAGGAGCACGAAGAACATGAAGGTGAAATCCCCCCCAGGTCTCCACAATGGCGCGACAATGTCGTGCCACGTAGAGGACAGGGTCTCGGCCAGCACGGACCGTGACGGAGCAAGGTGGCCAACCGGGCTGCCAGAGGGGCATGGTGCCATCGTGCCGGACAGAGAAGTAGGGGGTGCGGCCAGGCCGGTTTGCGGTGGAGGTGGCGTGGCGCCGCCGTGCCGCGCGGTGGACACTAAGGAGCCTTAGCCATAGTGGGCCGATGTGTAGGAGCAGAACCACGGTGCCATCGCACCTCAGTGGAGGAGCTAGGGGCAGCCGACATTGGGCCGGCCACCGGTGATGCGGAACCGGATGGTTGCTCGGCCATCCGGACTAGGCGGGACCCCTCGGGTAACAAAAATAGCACTTAGCACTGGTTCCTTCGGAATCAAGCCCCCCCACTGCGTGGCTAACCTAGTCACACGAGTAAGCTAGCCAGGCCACGCGGGCCAGCCAACCAGGCCACGCGGTCCAGCCAGCCGGTCCGGGCCACCCATGCGGGCTATGATGCCTTCGGGTCGGGCCCCCACACCGGGCCAGGCCAGCCCCTCCGGCCGGGTCAGACCCACGGACCGGGTCAGACCCTGGTTCGGATCGGTTCGGGATGGGTCAGTCCGACTGGGTCGGACCGGACCCAGACCCACTATTGCTAGTTTAAACATTTTCGCCCATATCTTGGGCTACTAGTGTATGATCGACGAACTGTCTGCAGCAAAAGAAACCGTAAAACGAGTCAATTCTTTTGGAATACCCCCCTTTAGGTCTGGATATAGTTGGGGTACGGTCGGGATCGTTTGAACCTAAAAACCAATTAGACCCTGGAATGAAAATGAAAATAACTCACAGACCGGGCGTCCAATTGATGCGCCGTCTCTTATCATGGAATATCTATGATGATGTAATCCATTAAGATAATTCTACATGGGAAATCCTAATATTTGAAGTATAAACTAATAGCTAATGGAGTGGATCCTCTCGGAGATGAGCAAGTGGAGTACGGTGATGTAGTAGCTGGATGATACCTGACGACTGCTGACCATTCGACTCGGAGTGTTTCAACTAGCCCAGTAGGGGAGACCCTCTGTTTGAGTGTGATAGACCCACAATGGGGAGATCCTCTTTGTGATGCGGCAGACCTACGGTACTTTACAGGAGAAGTACCCCGGTAGGCTAAGATGGGGAGAGCCTTTGTGTGAGCGTGACAGACCCACAGTGGGGAGCGCCTCTGTGTGACGTAGCAGACCCCTGGTACACAACAGAAGGAGTATCACATGAGTCTAGTAAAGTGGGAAGAACCTCTATGTGAGGTGACAAGCCATCTATGTTCTATAGAGGAGGAGTACACTAGCAGTTGAGGTTTCTACAGTTTGATAGGATGTGTTACATGTTACCACTAGTAGAATAAAATCAGGGTTTTGAGCTGAGTCAGTGACTGTTATATTTACCTCATGTTTGATATGGGTTACTATATAACATAGGTATATGTATGGGAATATTCTTAAGTAAGGGTTATCCATTGTTTCTTTACATTGTGGATATCCTTGTCGGATATTTGTGAGACCTTGAGTGTCTCAGGGTCCTTACTGTGTATCATTATACTGACCCTCACACAGGCTATGCAAGCACCTCGTTGTGTTGTATGAATAGGAAAGACATTTCTAAAGGAGGCTGAGAGCACCAGGACTGGATGGTACCCGAAGGTGGACCTTACGACAGGTTGGTACACAGGGGATTCTGACGGGCGTGGAGTGCTGAGGTGGCCATCTGTACCTACACATCAAGTAGGAAGCCCGGTGGACGATCTAGGAGCCGATCATTAATTTTCAGTTGTTTTTCCCTTTTCTGATTTACTTGATTTTAGTTGTACCCATACTTTACTATTGGGATTGTATTTCTGGCCCCTTTTACATTCTCAGACTTCTTATGTACGCAGTTTTTCATGGTGTTTTACTTCCAGTTGTGTACTTTTATTGTGTATGTTAACTTTTTATAAAGGCAATGCCTTTCTATCTTTTGTATTTATGCCCTTTGTGCTAGTCACCAGCCCCTGGCCTATTTAAGGTGGTCTTGTGGTAGTCACAGCACGGATACCGATGATGGGTCATGACAATTTTTAATACTAAAACAAGTGAAATACAAAACATTAATGGAAAATTTTATGCATAGATAGTCTCTTAATCATGATGAAGGTTTATTTTGTAAAGTATTTATTATTAAATCATTCATAATGGTTAGTAAACCAAATAAAATTTATCATAAAAATAACCCCTGGTAGTTTCATACCGAGTGTGCAGTTAGAACAGTTGTCGTGTACCCAGTTATGTCGAGTTAGGCTCGATGCACCTTGTAGTAGTTGTTACTCTTAGGTTCTAATTTTCCAGAACAACATCACCTTGTAGTATCTATACTAATATATATTATTAGGAAGAACCACTTTATATATACCTTAAAAATATTCAAGAATGTAATTTTACGCTTATCCTCAATGTTGATCTTAGGGTTATGATCCATAATCTATGTTTTCTAAATCTTTTTTCCAATGTTTCTACTAAACATTATCTAATAAAAATAGTACACCCCCTGATCACAGTAGCCTTTAGCTGATGGCATAAATTATTACATTAGAATAGATACAAGACTCAAATCCCAAAGGATCGACCATTTTACATATTTAGAATCCAAATTTCATATCTGATCATTACACTCCAATTTAAAAAATAAAATATAACAAATATAAATATTTTATAATTCCATCATAATTCATGTTTAACACTACATATCATTCATAATATACATCTTAGCATCCTGAAAACATAAGAATGAAGCTAGATTGAACTCTGAGTAAGGGTAATCCAAATATTCTAATCTATAATGAAAACGCATAAACATTTATGGAATTTTGACTATCTAAAATACATTCCATTTAATCAATAACTTGACCATAAAATGAAATTAAAAAAAAACATAATAAGTAATTACATATAAATAATCATATGATAAAGAAAAATAATAATGGAGAATATTCTAATCTAATATTCACATGGATTATCAATTACAAATATCATAATGAGGGAATTCAAAATGTCAAACCTCGTAAAGAAACCATCATGGAATCAACCATGAAATCCAGATAAATGGGAAGACATTGAAAAAAACATTGACTAGTTTTTCTTGTGAATACTAATAATGAATATAGTTCTTATATGATTCCCCCTTATCATATACTAAGTCTAATTCATTCTTTACATTATAAGGGTGAAACATAATGAACTAAAAAATTCGTATTGTAAACAATATTTCAACCATAAACCATGAATTGTATAACAATAGAACATCCATAGTCCAACTAATAATAGACTATTTAAAAAATGTGATATTATATCATCATTTTTCATCCTCAATAAATTATAAGATCCATTTTTTTCAATTAGATATAAATAATTTAATAAAATACTTGCAAAATTATTAAGATTAATAACCTCTGAATTTTATAATGAATGGTTATTTTGGGAAATCATTTATACATGTCATAAAAACATTTGATGAATATTTATATCCCACTAAATTAAAATTATGGGCAATTAAATTATGTTTTATGAAAAAATTTGGTAATATGAAGTGAAAACAAATAAAATGTTTTTTAAAAAATATTATAAATTAACCACTTCAATAATGTTTAAGATAAAATATAAAAGAGGCTATAAAGTGGAAAATGTATAATTGTTTTCATAAAAACACCTAAGAAATAAAATATTTTTTAATGTGGAATAATGTTATTTTCAATAAATTTTCATTTATTAAAACGGAATATGTAGTATACTTGAAAATGGTAATGAAATTTGGATACATCCCTTAATCAGTCTTTCTTATTCGAAAAATTTAAAAATGAAACCTTATAAAACACGTATTTACCAATTAATTAAAGATAAAATGATATATTGCATGAAATTGGAAAATATGGAACAAATTTATATAAACTATATAAATATAATGATGAATTAAAATTGGGTAAAGAGATAGAATGTGTAACTCGAATTAGAAAAGGTTGTTCGAGGAGAAACCCAAACCTTTTGTATGAATGTATTCTGCAATTGTATTTAACTTCATGAATAATAAAATTTTATTCACTAATAAATAATTCAAAAAAATTTTAATTTTGTATTTATTTTATTATAATTTCATTAATTTAATTTATAGAATTTTTGATGGGTTATAATATTCAATTACATCGTCCAAATTTTTTTCCCTTGGGTTTCACGATTGGTGCACTTGTATAAACGTATAAAAGATCTTGTGAAATGGGATTAGTTATACCGAAATATATTCATAATTTTTAATGAAATTTTAGAATATTTAGTGGTCTTATATGAACTCTCTTCAAAATTTGAGGATAATTCATTAGAAAAAACGATAGGGATAACCGTTTAGATTATTTTCGAAATTTTTTTATCATCATGAACTACTTTTGTTTTATTAACTAATATCATATATATATATAATATAGAGAAAAATAAATAGGATTTAAAACATATATTATAATATGGTTTAACTAGAAAAATGGTTTAATTACCAGCCTTGAAGGTCGAATTGAAAAAGGAAAAGTTATCATTCACGAAGGTGGAAAATCGACATCATACAGACGAGGGTTTCAATTTTGGAATAAAACATTGAAAAGAAAATAATTGATGGTGGAGATAATAGTATCATAATAGAATTAACATATTTATTATATTGTGTATTTATCTTTGATGCTTGAAAATATGAAGCAATAAAAGGATAAGAATGAAACATTAATAGAAAAGAAAATAATGGAAAATAAAATAGGATTTAACCTCTTGAATTTCATATCCTTGTGAATCTTCTTTAGGGTTTTGGGTTTGTTATTTAGGTGAGACCAAAGAATAATCAACATGTTTAAGAGACAAAGTTAGAGCATTGAATAGTAATTGGGCAATTTTCATGGCTCGATAGGTCTGAGCAGAAGAAGTGGTGAGGGTGTTCTTTATAGTAGAGGAGATGGGTTTTTTCTCATTATTTTATTCATTAGTTTATAATTTTTCCCCATGATTATAAATAGTTTGAGTATTAGAAGTAAATATTATTTAATAATGTAAAAGAGTAGAAGTCCATGGCCTTATATCAAACATATTTCATCAATTACTAAATAATTCATGTATTTATTAAATAAAAATAAATGAAAACATTTCACTTTTCACTAAAAAGTCAATTATCATTGAATAATTCATAAAATTCACCAAAAACAATTTTTAAGTGTAGAATAAAAAAAAGTACTAAATTTTTTATAATATTTTTCTATTTATAAAAATTTTATGTTGAAAATAAAATCCATATTTACCCAAAAAATATAAATTTTATTTGTATAACTGTTTTTATAACCCTTTGAAAAATTAATTAAGGTATCCAAAAATTATATTATTATCTTATAAAATACAAATATTAATTTATGAATATATTTTTGATAATTAATTTTATTTAAAATCATTATATTAATTAAAATATATTTAAACAAACATTTTTATTTCACCAAAATACCAAAACATAATTTATCATTTTTAATAAACATACATACATATTTCATCATATAAATAAAAACAATTTTCATATATAAGATAAATAGATTTTATGTATACATTAATTAGTGTGTTTAATATTCATATCATCAACAGAGTTCTAATATAAATATATGATAATTAAAAAAATTAAGACTTTTAATTATACACTCGATTATAAATATTTTCTTGAAAATACAAAAATGTCACCTTATGTAATTTTTAACAATAATAATTATAAAAATGAATTTTTTTCTTAAATATGATCGAAAAAGTTTCTAAATTTATTTTTAAAATAGGAAAACTATTAAAAGGTGGTAAAAATTTTATTAAGAAATAACGTCTTTTATGCATAAACTGTGATTTATTATTATTTAAGGCCTATAAATCTTGTTAGTGGAATTGATAAAAATTTAATTGAATGGGTAATGTATATTCCTAATTAATAACCTTCAGTAATATTTATTAATTTGATTTATTAACATAATATATCATTATGTTCATAAAGAATGCTTTTTATAAAAACAAATCTCTTATTTTCAGTGGATTATTATTTTCAATTCGTTTTAATTAGTACCAAAATTGTTCATTTATAAATATGTGTAAAATATATTTTCATAATATAAATAATCTCTTTATTTCCCATTATTCCAAGGGATAGGTGATAACTATCACAATACTATTTATGTGTTTGTTTCTGATTGGTGTTTTGGGTAATGTACACTGTTGATGAAAATAAATTAAAAAAGTGATATACTGAAAAATATTGTTGTGTTATATTTCCCCCTACATTAATAAATTGAATCATCTCTATTTTAAATTATATTATTAAAATCCAATGTTGAAAATGCAAAATTATTTTGTGGTAATCCCACAATATAAATTGGCTTATTAAAATAACCTATTAACAAATGTAAAAGGGAAAAGAAAAGGTCACTACAAAACTAAGATTCCGGATTTAAAATAATTTGTGGAAAAAAAGATAACTTAATAATTAATGTTAAATATAACAACCATGTTATAATAGAGAGCGATATAGATTATGTTCACTACAAATGTAACCAATAAAAATCCAAAAATCATATGATCTGTTAAAAGACTGTTGATTTGTTAGAATGATATGTTAATTGATACTATTTTTGTTATAATTTTTTTCTTTTAGTTGATGGATTATATTAATATCCAGATCAAAAAACGATAAAATAAACTAAATTGACTACTTTAGATTACAGAAGTATTATCGCATCCATTTTTTGGGTTTTAATATAGTTTTTCTCCATTCCTTATACATAAAGATAAATGTTCAAGAAAAGATTAATACAACTGAAGAACCTTTAATGAATCATATGATCCTTATGATATTCCATTGAACAACAAATATTTAATGAAATCAATAAGGTTAGCACATGTTATCTTTGAATAATAATTTTCAAATTTTAACTTGATCTATTCAACGAGTAGTGAATCTTATAACTCATTTAAAACATGAATGTGCACATTCAATGGAATGAAACATTTAAAAGTATGGTCACTAAATTTCCAGTATAAACTTAACATAATATTTCCCAAAGAATATATATCTTATTCCCACATCACAAATAAATAAATACCCAAATAACCTTTTCAAACATAATGAAAATCTTTATTCTTCTAAATACAAAAAATAATAAGTAATTTAGTAGAATCCTTATATATCTCATGATTCTTACAACTACATAATTATTTATTAAGTACATAAATAAAATATTTCAAGTATCCAAATACATGAACATTAATCATTCCTCATCACTTGAGGATGTATTAAATGATTTACCATGGCCCATTATCTTTTTTTGGGGTATGTTCCATTCACAATTAAGACATTGATTTGCGTAGTGTCCCATCTCATTACAATTGAAAAATAGAACATTCAAAAATTCATCGACTCCCTTACAGTCATGAGAATGGTAGAATATTTCTTCACATATGAAAAAAATCATTTTACTCATAATAATTTACCAAATTGATTCCATAAACAATTATCCCATGTGGGAAATACATCCTTACCTTCGATATCTTTATTGATAGAACATTGAATTATTTCCACATATGGTTAATATATTTGGGAGACTACTTCACATTGATTTAGTAACAAAAACCTAACGAATAAATGACCATTTTACACTTTGGATTATGAGAATTGATTCTATTCCCATATAATCTACTATGTTTCATATTTAAATAATTTAATATAGTATATTAGATCATATCATTATGAATCAAAATCTATAAGAAAAAAACTAATTAAATATTTAAAATAAATTGGAAAAATTTATGTGTTGATAATATTAAAATCATAAATATTGTTTTGTTTGAGAAATATTTCCTATTAACCCTTTAATAATGGGTTGTAAATAAAATTTTTATTATTCTATTCATGTCCCATGATATTTTCAAACTAGTTGGGTTGAAAGCCTCAGTTTCATTTTCCTAGTTACTCCATGTTAGGCCCGAAACACCCGGTTGGAGTTCTTACTCTATAGTATATCTATTCCAAATCCATGACCACTTTTAGTATCCTAACATGGATATATTTCACAAAATACACACATAATCTATACCTTATCGAAATTCTAGGATGTTATTCAATGTCTATCCAAAAAAATTATGTTGCAGTTATGTCCCCCGAATATACATTTTCTAAATCATATTTCCAAGGATTCTACTAATCATCCTCCAATAAATAATTGTAAAACACCGTCGACATAAGAATGGTTTTAGTTATTTACTTTTTTAAATTGGCATAGATACATGTCAAGTATCCAAAAGAATCAATCAGTTGAGTAGTTTAGGAATCTATATTACATAGACTTACATTATATTACATTTTAAAACCTTAAATACAGAGAATATATTCCATTCATAACACCATTGTATTCCTAGATTATCCCAACGTATCAGTCAAAATATACCTCTTAGAATCCTAGTAAAAATTAATCACAAGAAAGAGGTGAATTCATATTCTCATCAATGTTATGAAATATAGAAGATTCAATCACAAACAATCATAATAAATTATAGTTTAGTGATTAACTAAAACATGTTACTTTCATTCATTAACATACCAATAATATGGAAGAAATAAAAACTTATTGAATAATTACATATAAATAATAATATAAGAATTAAACATGACCATGGATATTATACTAGTTTAATAACAATATGTATTATCAATTACTAGAATCATAATGTGGGAATTATAATGTTTGACATCATAAACATATCATAAATGCCTTCGCCAAGAACTCAATACAAATAGGTAAAGCCTGAACCAAAACATGGTCTAGATTGTCTCATGAGACAAATCAATACATTGATGGAATATAGAGGACACCACCCACAACATACTAAATCCAATGCATTGCTAATATGAAAAGGGTGAAATAGCAACACCTTAAAATTTATTATCAAATAACTAAAACCTGAAATAATAGTACATAAACTATAAAAATAAATGGAATCAAAATAGCACATCCACTGTGAAACTGAACATAAAACCCTCAACAAAATATGGAATATTGTATCATCTTAGATGTTCCTTAGACAATAAGAAGACCAAAAATGGTTGTAATTAAATTAAAACACACTAAACAAATCATTGGGAAATTATTGATAGAAATAACCTTTTACATTTGGAAATTAGACTTATTTTGGAAAACCATATTTATTTTTCATAAAATCCTATTATCAATATGTTTATACCCAATAATTTCTGATATAAAAAACGATATTATATTAGAGACAAAAAATATGACTAGCGGACGTGAAAACATATAAAAAGTGTTTTTATGAAACTTTAGAAATGGTCCACTTCTATTCAGTTTAACATAGAATAAAAGAGAGTTTTTGAAGGGGACAAATGAGTAATTGTTTTCATAAAATCAAAAGAGATATTATATATTTTTTCATCATAAATACATTTATTTTAGAAAATATATGTTTTTTAATATATTTATTATTTTACTTGAAAATGGGTAAGAAATTGGGAAGTTCCCCTTAATCGATCTTGCTTATTGGGATGAATTAAAAAAGTAAACATTTTAGAACATTTATTTCCCCATAAAATAAAAATGGAATAATATATATACACATTTTTAGATCACATTCATATAATTTATAATAATTAAAAAAAATTAATGATGAATTGCATTGTGTTAAAAAGAGATAAAACATCACTGGAATGAAAAATTGATGTTCGGGGTGAATGCCTTACCTTTTGTATGAAAGCGTTCCGCACTTGCACATAAAATTTGGGAAAATATAATTATAATCATTAATAAATTATTTCAGTACCTATTGAACACATATATATATTAAATAAAAGTATTATATTCATTCCTAATGAATTTCATGAGTACTTATATTCAAATTTCGCATTCGGAACTATTTGTTTCCTTAGTTTTCTTGATTGGTTTACTTATAAACGTGTGTGAAAGATTTTGTTAAATGAGAATAGTTATACAGAATTGAATTTATATGTTATTAATAAACTTCCATAATATTAAATGGTCTTATAATTACGTATTTATATATGAGGGTGATTCATTAGATAAAATGATAATGCCAAAAATTTGGATTATTTTTCCATTTTTTCGATAATCAGGAACGATTTTGGTTTTATTAATTAATATAATATATATAAAATGGGAAAATAACATTATTGAAGTTGAATTACATATATTATATAATTTTTTCACCTGGTAAATGGTTTTCTGTCCATCCATAATGGCATAATTGACAAATGAAAACTCACCGTCCAGGAAGGGGGTAAATCAGCACCTTACAGATGATGTTTTCATTTTTGGAATAAAAAGGGGAAGAGAATATAATTGACATTGGATATACCATTATCATTATAAAAATACATTATATATAGTATACTAGAGTTATAATTACTGTTTTTAAATAATAGGTATGAATAATATATGAAAATAAATTAAAATAAATTGAAAATAAAAAAATGAAAATGAAATAGGTTTTACCTCTTGAATTTATTCTCATTGAAAATTATTTTATGGGGATTAATTTTGTAATTTTTGTGATACTAAAAGCTCATTGACTTGGGAATGAATCTTGGTGAGATTATTAGTTAGTAATTGGGAAAACTAAAAGGATTAATATGATTTAAGAGATAAATTGGTGGGATATTGTATTTATAGTAGAGGAGATGATAGTTTTTTCTTTATTTCATTCATTACTTTCCGTACTATGAATACATTTAGAATTATTAACAAGCACATTAAAATAATTAATTATAGAAATATATTATTGTCTTACAACTTCTACACATCATCTAGGACTTAATAATTTATATATTAATTAAATACCATAAATTATAGTGTTTCAGTATTCATCAAAAGATTACCAATTTTAGAAAAATACAAAAAATAACACTAATCATTTTTCCGTATGTATAATTAAATAATGGGCTCCAGTTTGTGAAAATAAATATATAATTTTTTAAAATTTAATTTTTTTATAAAATCATTATTTTCTTGAAAATTAAGAAAATTAATATTATAAACGATGTTACTATGATTTGAATGATTATTTACTATCTCATACTATTATATTATAATCATTAGAAAACATAATGTTAATTTATGAATTTATTTTAGAAAAATAAAATTTATTTTATGTCATTATATTAATGAAAATATTGCAATTAAAAATTTACCTTTCATTAATATACCAAAACATCAATTATCAATTTTAAAACATTTATTTACATATTTTATGTTATAAATATGACATATTTTTATGTATAAGATAGCAAATTATTTTTCATGATTTCATTAGTGGAGTTACTATTAATATCATAATTGACTAATAATATAATTACATAAAACTATTATAAAAAATGTTCCAAACTATTCATTGGAAATTAAATATTTTCACAAGAATACAACAATTTTAAACTAAACTGATTCTGAATTTCTGATTTTAAAATATAAATACATTTTCTTGAATAGAATTTAATTGTGTCAAAATCGAGATTTAAAAAAAGTTCTCCCTTAAAAAGAGGAAACTTTTCCATAATAAATTTATTCGGTTTTTATTAAAATTGGATTTATTATTATATTAATCCTATCAATAAAATTAGTTAATTAAAAAACAATTGATTGAATTTATAACATAAATTTTTTACTGAGAACTTTTACTAACATATATTATTTCAATTTGTTAATATAAATTGCCACTACGTACATAAAAGTGGTATTTTATTAAACCACATCTATTATGTACAAAGGATTTTTATTTTCATTTAAAACTAATAGGTAACCAAATAATTAATTTATAAACATGTTTAGACTATATTTTCAAAATTTAAAAAATCACTTTCATTAGCTCTATTCCAATGGATTGGTGATAACTATCACAATTATATGTATTCATTTTTATGCTCAGTGTTCATTGTAATTCACACTATCAAAGATGATAAATTTAAAATGTGACTTACTATAAAATATTATGGTGTAAAAATCATTTTCTCCAAGAATTGATGTTCGTTACAAATTATTATAGTAATATTTTATTTTATATTTTTACAATGATACATTTTCCATGTTATATTCATTATTTTAATTTTTAATTATTTTATTAATGGTTTTCCTTGTTTTACAAATTCATTTCTGTAACCATTGTTTTATAAAAGATGAAATGTTTTAGGAAATGTATTTGGAATTTCATGTTATATATTAGTCTCATTTTGTAATAATTTGAAATTGTTTTCCATATATTTAAATATCCATTAATACTTCCCATTCATCAATAGTGATTTGATATAATAATATAACACAACATAATTATCTTGATGAATATAAATAATTTTATTATTTAAATCATCATGAAATCTATGTCTGTTTCAGTTTATAATTAATCATTAATGGATTTAGGAATGGGTTTATGATAACATGGCACATATGTGTATGGTAGTTCATTATTTTATATATGGGCCTATAATATTAGAATTTATAATGAGTTGGTTATATAATTATAACTCATGAGATTACATATAATGGATTCAAGATTTACCCTGGTCCAATATAGTACATTTTACACTAAGTTAATGGGAATACGATGTGAACCAAATTCACTATGGTCATTTTTCAACTATGTGGAGATAGGGTTAACCTGGATCATTGAAATAATAAATTTTTTCATATCCAAAGATTCAAATTCTTATTAATATACTTTGTTTTCATAGATCATGATTATTAACCAATGTTTTAACACTCCTATATCTCATGTCTTATATTTTATGAAAATATATACACCTTAATTAATGATATTTTGTCCATGAAATATTTTGAATGTTGATTTTTCAAATATTTTTAAACCTTGATTATAATCTCATATGCCCATTATCATCTTATTCAAATATATTTACTTTGATTTTTTTATCAGGTTTACCCTTTTTAAGCATATGATCTTACATATTATCGTCTTTCTAATATCTTGTTCAAAAAGTATAATATAAAGTTTAAAATGTGTAAAAGGGTTTAAGGCGAGAATACAATTTTTTAGATATTTTTAGGTTTTTTAAAATAGTTTGTTTTTGTATGAAATTTTAAAATATATTAAAATTAATGGTTCTAGGGTTTATTAATTTGAAGTGTGAAATATATAAATTATAGAAATTATTTATTATCTATGTATAATACTATTACTTTTTTTCGGTTTCTATTGTAGAATGAATTAGTTATTTTTGGGTATTAACATATTGAGAAAATAAAGTTAAAAACATTAAATATTTTATGATGCACCACAGTGATGTTGGATGAACACAATATGTCATAGGTCGAATTAATAGTGATATTATTTTATAAATCAATGGATTAGTTTTCAATAACTAATAATTAGTTACTCTGATAATTATTTCTTGACACTCATACAAACATAATGGATTTTAATATAGTATGAGAGAGTGAATAATGAAATTAGGGTGGTGAAATCCATGATAAATATATAAAACATAAAATATGGGTGTAGTTTTATAAATATCTTAAAATATTAAAAAGTTTCTATGAATAATATTTCATATCCCCAATGTATATAAATTATATTATCTGTGAAAACATCTAGTTGTAATATTATTGAATCTGAAGTATATAACACATCTCAAATATAATTCTTTGGTATTTTGATTCATGTTATTATTAATAATCTCACATGAAAGATATTTCGTGTGATTTTGGGTATTTATTGACTCTCCTTACATAGATCACATATAAATTAAAATTACTAAGAATTAAAATTTCACATCATGAATAAACAATGAGATCCCATTGGCTCAAGGATGGATATGAAATATATTTTTTATATTACATCAATTTTATGATTTTTAATTCATAATCATGAGTTGATTTTAACTCAAATGGTTAGACTGAATCATAATAAAAAATATATAGAAATTTGGAATGAAGAAATTGATGTTTTCTATGTAGTGTTTCAAATAATACCCCTATATTTTATTTTATTTTTATATAGAACTTATATATGGTGTTATGGAAATATAAAATATTCAATGTAGAATATCCTAGACTGAATCATAGGAAACAAATAATCATATGAGGACAAACTAGATTAAGTGATTATAAGAAAAATAACACCACAATGTGATATATCAGTTCTATTTCATAAAAATAAACATTGATCACGGTGTATCATCATTTATTTTATTGAACATAAAAAATCAGCATCAATTAAATTTATTCTCTAACCCGTATTGATGAAAATTTCAATTTTCTATTGGGGGTTAATATTTTTCAAATAGTAACGTTCGATCTGGATATCATCAATTATGTATGAAAATTGTGGATTTTTAAAAGATATGATATCATACAAGAAATGGATACTGAAAATCATAGTTATTTAATTCTGACAAAAAATCATCTTATTAGCTATATGGATCTATTGATTAATGATATTGAAGATTCCATAGATCAATTTATTCTATTCTTTATAAATTATTTTCTCATAAATTATTTGATAAAAGAAGAGTAAGAAGAATATATTTATGTGTTTGGAAGACCATGACAAAGGAGAATATGTATTCAAAATTTAAAATGTGTTAATTAATGCTATAGAAAATATCATTCTTAGGCAATATATTCTTTGAAAATCGATATACGTTTAATAAGATATCAATTTTCATAGTTATTAATATTTGGTATTTTTAAGTTATATACATGACTGAAACACTTGAAATTGTATTTATAATTTCCCAAAATAAATTTTATAATCATATATAAACTCATCATATGTTTAATATTATTTTGTTTTACTAATCTCATATGTGGTGTTTTATATAATGGTAACATATTTTTCTATAACATAAATTCATATCATGAAATATTAAAATAATGATCTAATTTTTAATTACTCTTTCAATTGATACTCAATATAATTATATAAATTCAACATCACATTTAATATTATTTTATTACTATTTGATACAATGATATGGTTTTTCTGGAGTAATCAAATAGAATTTATATTATTAAATTGTTTTCCATTTATTATATGGATTTATTAACAAGTTCTCTTAATAATTTTTTGAATATAAATAGAAAAAATGAATTTCATTTTTAGGTTACAATTTCAAAATAATCTTATGAGGATTTTATAATATATTTTTAAAATTAATATATCTTCATGGTGAATAGTTAAAATATGACTAATTTGAAAGAATATATTTTAATATTTTTAATATTTTTAAGATTAAAATAAAAAATTGAATATATAAAATTATTGAAATTTGGTTAAATTAAATCTGAAACACAAATAAACTAATTACAGTATTCTATAGAGTTCTATATTCATTATTCATTATTAATTTTTTTTGTTAAAATCATTATTTAATTTTAAATAAATTATAAATTTAAAAGTAACATTTATCATATATAATGTATTGGAATAATTAAATTAATTAATTATATTTATTTTCAATCAAATTACATACTATTGAATGATTCTTATGATGTAATAAAAGTGTATAAATTTATTTTTTTCTTTAAAATAATAATTTATAAAACTGATTTTGATACATTATGTGTAATGTTTTTAAAATTAATCATTACCACATCTAGAATATGAATCATGTAAAGTGGTTTTATTTTTTTGTATCATTATCTAAAATTATTTAAATAAGTTCATTGTTATTATTTGTTATCAGAATTTTTTAGCACGAAATATAATTTTCACCATGGTAAACATTAAAAGTGTTAAAAGGGGGGTTAAAATAAGTTTTAAGTACAAAAATAAGAAAAAAATTACCTAAATTTAAAATTTTGCGTGGATTATTTACCTAAATTATGATGAAAATGAAATTGGAAAAATTTCATTACACGTTACTTGAGTATGAAATTTCTCATACATTAATAAAAATATTATTTAAAAGAGTGGTACTCCACTTCCTTATAATCTGTTTATTTCACCACCTCACTTATCCTCATAGTATGATAAATATAGATCATTAAATCCATATAGAAAAGATTCTTGATTTCTCATTCGCATGTCTTAGTGTTCCTACCCCATTAAATGTCTAATATTATAAGGCTTTTATAGAGACCAAATGGGAGATACCCAAAGATGATATAATCAATATAACTATGTTATTTCAACTGTTTTTACTCTTCCACATACTCAAATATTTTATTAACATTCTAATATAATTAAATATATATCCTTAGTATAAAATTTATTTATTATTTTTATATAAAAACCATTATTGACCTCACATAAATCCCTTGGAAAAATGAAAACACCTGTCATGTTATATATGAAAAACTACCCACATGAATGAAATATTTATGATTTCATCACCTCCAGAAATTTATTATTTTAAATACTGATTTAATGAATGAATATTACATTTACAACATGACTAGTTGTTTGGAAACAAAATTTGGCCTTTCTATTTGAAATATTAACTTTAAATGTCCAACCTTAAATTGAACTTCCTAATACAACAATATAATGATACATTATTGTAATTAAATTCCCACCATTTTATTTTACTTATTTTCGATTTATGACTATTCATATATATTATTTATAACATTAATTACCTGATTTTAAATAATTATTATTTAAAAGATACAATATCATAATTTAATAATTTATTAGTAATAATTTGGTTATTATAATATGTTTTTCTGTCACTTATAAGAAGTAAAGATGTTTTTATGATGTTTATATGATGAATAAATATGAATATAAAACCAAACTTGAAATTATAAGTTTTTATTGAATTTTAGATTTTTAACAATTATTTAATTTAAATATATCATTGCATATTTCTGTCTTAATATATATTTTTGCTAAATCAAAATTTATGAAAATAATTATCTTTAATTTTCATAACAAACTGTCACTAAGGGTTCCATAATATTATAATAGGAATCTAAATATATAGTATACAATTAATTTTAAAAATTCATGCCAATTTCAATGATATGAAATAACCATGTAAATGATGGAATTAAAATTAATCAATTTGGATTATTTTAACTATAAAAAATGTTTTCCAAAGAAGATTCACATTAAATTGACGATTACATAGTCATTCTAGCTATTTTATATCAAAATATTTGGACCCTTTAATTTGACACATTATGTTATTGTCTTTTATTTTGGAATGAATATAGAAAATGATAAAGATTCTGATGGTTTTTTTGGAAATAATGAACAAAACGAACCAACAAAATCCAATGAAAACTACACCAATTTGTTATATAAATGAATCAAAATAATAAATAAAATATCAGTTAAAATAATGATGATATAAATATAAATATGTTCTTAATAGGGTAAATAATTAATTTATTATCATTAATTGTAGGGGTAGAAAACATATTATGAAATTAAGGTCTCAAGGATGGGGATTTTTTCCCAAAACATATTTTGTGTTTTTTTATATCTTCCATTCAACTACTTTTAGTCCATGTCTATATTTTTTCTAGAATCATATACATAAAATTTTAATGATTCTTCAAAAAATAATTTCATGTTCTCATTAAAATACTTTAAAAATATAAAACAAATGTTACATTTTAAAATTTTCTATATAATAAATTCTTGATTTCCTTTATAAAGGTATGAGATAATGTGTTTTAAGGCTTACCACATGATTTTTTTTTCGTAAATTCATGTATGTTATTCATTATGAATCTTAATCTTTTAATATTCATGGTATTTCTAGGTATATTTATTCCCCTTATTTTTTGACTTTATTATTTTAATGATATATCAAATAACATGATTTTATGTGATATACATAAGTTATTATACTTTTAGGTTAAATGAATGTTAGTATAATATTTATGTGATATTTTTTAGAAATTTTGTGTTTTATTAAATATCTTGTTCTTGGAAATTATATGTACATAAGTGTGGGTTCAATATGGCCCTCCAATGAATTGGGTGACTATAAAACCTCTTGATAAATCATGTAGAAATTATCCTGGTATGTTATTCCTTTGTAATATAAACATTATGGTTTATTGAATGATTGATATTTATATGATGTCCCAAGTAAAATTCATGATGATTAATATTTAGTTTTTATTTCTGAAAACTATTTTTTTGACATATATTGGAACGCGTTTATTTTTACCCTAATTTTTTTCTATTTGAGTTCAATGATTATTATTTAAATGAACAAATTTTTAAGAGTCTTCATTTTTTTAAATTAATTTATGTTTTTAAATTCATTTTATATACATTCATATGGTTTATGTCCTCATAACATGATTTAATATTATTTTACATGGTTAAAGGAACAATATAAACATTAAAAATTAGAGTAATTCAATTATTATGTCTCCTATTGAATATATAATTAATTTCATGGGTAAAATATGAGTGTTTACATAAGACCCTCTTTTGGTGAAAATATTATAAACTATGGGAATGCTTATAATTTTTAATGTAATCATTTTCCAAGTTATCTTAAACTCTTAACCCAAAAGATCCTGATATTTTTGTTTAATAAAATCTTGTATTGAAATCATTTAATTAAGTATTGGATATGTATGTTCATCCATATAATCCCAAGAGATGATTTATATATGAAATATTTCAATAGATAGGTGATTATGGAATATCCTACATCAACCACTATAATAGGCCAACCTTATTTAATTGGATTTGTTAATTTCTATTGAAGATATGTCAAAAATATCTCTTGATAATAAAATATACTATTAATGTTTACTATTAATGTAGTTAAGTTCATTTGGATAGATAATCGTGATGAATCATTCATAGATTCTGAGTGATGGTTGGTCAATATAACCGTAATCAAACAACCTTGTAGTATATAAGGATACTTTATATAAAATTATGAAAAAATTAGGGATTTTTGTGAAAACCCATTGATAATGACATGTGGGAATATTATTACTCATTTTCATTATAAATCATTCATAAAAATTGTTATTCACCATATTTGTTTCTATCCATGTTAATAGTTACATTAATTTTATTGATGAACAATCTTTGTTGGAAAAACTAGTAAAATAATTATTATCAAAAGAAATTAAAGTATACATTCTATGGTGATAGAATCATAACATACAAAAAAATTATAATAGATGAATTTTTAATATATATCATAAATATACTTAATTGATGAAAGTAAATAGTTAGTCTATTTGGAGAGTATATACATATTCAAAAGATATCATAAAAGGTAATAAAAATGTCTATTAATGATCCAAATATTAGTAGCCCATAATTAATATAAGACTTAGAAAATTCATTCAAAACATGTGGAAGAATGTATTAGAATGTGTGAGCTCATATTCTCTCTAAGGGTAATCATGTGAGATTTCAATGATAAGATCACAATAAGATCGAATGGGTGTGATAATAATACTGAATTATTGTTGTTAATGTAAAATGTTCATAGTAAAAAAACATATATTTTAAAATCTGGAATAATTTTATATCTTGAAACATGATTAATAACGGTGTTAATGGGGTTATCATCATAAAGAGTCGTAACATATTATTGTTTCAATATAAGCTTTGGAAAACAAAATATTGTGAACATATCTATTCAAATTTATGAAAACATTTATTGTTGTGAGAATAAATAAAAGTTATCCCACATACAAAAAAATAGAAACATATAAGTTTTCAACGTTGTTTATCAATAATGATTTGAGAATATATTAATGAAATCAAACTCACACATAAAAAATGTGAACATGGATATTTATAATCATTTCCGTGATTGTCTTCAACATATCTTGAGTAATATATATCACATTACCCTATGAATTTAGGAGTAATATTGAAGCCAAACATAACATAACCATAATCCCTTCATATGAATGCCACAATTTGATGAGACATTGATAGTTTCATCACATCATATCTCTTAGTAATGAAAAAAGTTTTTATCCTGATTTTATCCTCATAATCATTAAAACCCGAAAGACTGAATAAGGGTGGTTTATTTCCCTTATATTACAACTATTATGGTAGCAAGTGGAAGTTAGGGTTGATCCCATAGGGAATGATTGAGAAACAAAGGATAATTTATGTCAGAGATCCTCAACTTTTTACTTAGATAAATGAATTATATGAATTTGATGAAAAAATGAAACAATTTTGTAAAAAATCAAGTGAAATAGAAGTACGAAATGAATAATAACAAATGGAGGGAAGGTTTGGTAACTATATTATCATTAAAATCAATAATTATTAAATTTTAATATAATTATTTATGTAATATTTTTTCGTATGGATTAAATTGTATTACCATTTCATGTTCTGATAATAAAAAAATAGGTATTTAACCATCAATTCCTTACTTTATTAGTTGAATGTCCATATAAATATCTAGATTATTATCCCTAAAACCATTTTTCAATGCTCACCAAATGGGAATGGGTGCTCAAATTACAACTCCTATTGTTTTTCCACTACATTAATTCTAGGTAAAATTTGATAGAATCAATTATTGTATTACAAAATTCATTAAATGTATTATAAATAAGAATTCACAATAAATATAAACACTTGAAATGTTTTAATAAAATTAACCAATACACAAATTATAACCACAATACTATAGAATCCTTATCTTATGAACATGGTCACAGTGTGTAGGTTGAGAAGAAACTCAGTCCTTAAATGGATATGAATACATTCTAGGAAAATTGAAGAATAACAATAAAATGGAATTGAAATATAAAAAAATATCTTATTTTGGATTTATGGGAGATCAAATGTTAGAGTGACAACACCTCCCCCTCTAGTGTCCACCCCTAAATTTAAAGTCCTTCCACTATGTTTATTGAATTATATACTAGACAATATATATTAAAAGTTAAATTTCATGTATTTTTGTCAACCATATTTTGATGCATTTACATTATTTTTTGGTTAACAAATGAAATTCCCCTTAAATATGAATCATAAATTTCTAGTTGGATGATGTACACGACTTATGATCCATCACAAATGGATTATAGATTATTTATCATCCCCTAATCACTTCCAAAAGGATGTACATAATGTGTAGATGTGATGTATATAGTGGGTGGGTCATGTTTATATACATGGGTGATTACTCGAGCTGGCCACACCACGTTCATTGGAAAGGTATATGTCATGTCTTTATAATGTACATACATTGCAGATTCCAATTTAAGTTGTTAACATCCCCGATCAATGCCTCAAACATTAATCTCTTGAGACATCTATAATAACATTGAAATAAATCATTTGATCCATAAATATATTTAATTTGGTAAAAAATTGTTTTAAAAATTTATAAAATTTCATGAATTAGTATAAGTAAATTGGGCACATCAATCTCAACCATATTTATAATTTTATTCATATAATTATATCTCAACATCTAAATAATATAATCAAAACATTAAAATGGGCTGTATTTAATTAATTATATTTATCAATATAATGATCATAGTATAAAATTTTAAATAGATAAATACATAATTCCTATTCAATTATATTCAATTCATGCCACACATATAATTTATTTAAATATTTATATCCAATTTTACTAAAAAAATTAACATTCTTTATGTATACTTATCAGATGATGACATACCTCACAAGGAAAATGTCACCTTTACTACTAAAGATAATCTAACATATATTCTACATACCCGTAATCTTTAATGTTTTTTAATTTTCCACATTTAAATTACATCAAAATAATCATGAATTTTTTTCATTTGGTTATGATGATTATGAGACTATGGTTAGGTAAAAAATGATGTGAACATAATCTCAGGAACCTGTAAAAGGATGTTTAATTCATAAATATTAAATCATGATATCCACCGATAATGATTAGTGAAAATAATTGTAGAGACCCGAAGCCTGACGTACATGTATGTTACATTACTTTTGCGGAATACATAATATATAACAAAAACACACACACAAGGATCGTAATAGTTTAGTGTCTTTGAAACTCGGAATATAATCTTCTAATCGTTGTGAATGATCTTCAATATCTCCCATAAAGATCATCCTTTTTTTACCTAAAACCTTTATTTATATCATGGGGAAATGAAAACATAAAAGGGTGAGCTCAAATGCTCAGTAAGGGTAAATAAAAGAAATATCAATCACATCATATTCATAAGAACATAACATTTTGGAAATCTTAACCTGCAAAAGAGAGCATAATTTCATAACATGGAATAAATCATGGTAGTGAAATGTAATCAAAATAATCATAACTTAAAACATGAAACTTTGTGTAATTCACACATAATCATATCGAATCATTTCTTGTTAGTCAAGACTCATCGCCAAGACTATCTTAGTGGACAAAGTCCCTTTCTGAACCGAGTCACCCTCGTTTCAGTACTGTTTCACTAAACCGGTATAACATACCATTCCAGCCATGTCTATCTCATGAGATATAAAATCTTTACCCAATGCATTGGAGGGAGATATAGGTCCCACCCATCTCATAATGATACCATTCTTATGTGTGCCACAAAATCATAAATCATATATCATTGCATAACCCATGTAATACAAATGGGAATCTTAAATATCATGCCATCATAACATAATCCATAATAGTTTGATATTATTTCATCATAATAAAATTGAAACCATTTAAATCATAGAGACATATTACTTGAAACATACACATATGAAATAATGTCATCTTAGATGAAAAATAGTTTTGGCAGAACACTTGAAATGAATTCTTGGGGAAAATATCCTTTCTTCTTTAAAATCATTTTCTTTTCACAAAATTCCATGAAATTTTAAAAGAAAGGGGTTTTGTTGAAAATAATCATGCAATTTTGTAGAGGAAGCTTCTTGAAAATGATGCATTATGAAACCTTAAAAATCCGTTCACGCCGTTTAAGTTAAAAATAACATTCTCCTCATACTTTTGTCGAAAAAGTCAAAAAGTACCTCATAACATAAAAAAAAGAAAGACTCCTTACATACCATGTGGTAAAAGTCAAAAATGGGTAAAAAAGGACTTTAAACATACATTAAAACACTTTTATAAAACATGGACATGAATGATAGAAATAACCCCAGTAAATACCAAAGTATAAACAATCTCAGATAAAAATGAGATTGTGATATTTCCCTTACCTTAGGTCCGAATTGCTTTGTAAGTGTCTAAACCTCCGGTATAATGATTCAAATAATGTTATTGACTTATTCCAGAATCATATTCACTGTTATTATATCATATATGGTTCACTTATGACTTTATATTACCCGTTCTTTTGTAAATTCATGTTAAAGTAGCGTTTTGGGTAAAATCGTCTCATTTGTCGTTTGTGTTTTTACTTGTAATTATTCATATAATTAATTAGATCATTATTACTTAATTATAGAATATAAAACATGATTTATATATAATATATATTCAGAATATACATATATATAATGGATCGATAAATGGAAAGAAATACACCGTTCATGGAGACGGTAGGCCGTACGTACGCATGAACACTGTTTTCGTTTCCTTATTGAATTGAGTGGAATTAAGTAGATGACATACATATATATACACACATAAATCCAGTAGCTTTATAATGTCATATATTTAATTTTTATTGCTTATATATACTTTATAATCATTCTTAAATTGTTAACATGGAGAATGAATCTCATCGCGTCGTGGAGATGGTAGTCCGTACGTACGCACGAGCGATGATATCATTTCCATAATTATTGAATTGAATTGGAGTGGATGATACAATATATCAGAATCATTATGATGTTATAATAACTATGTATAGTTATTATTTACACCATAATACCCATCCATGTAAGGTGTTGGTGGAAAAACATATTACACCACGGTGTGGAGACGGTATTCCGTACGTACACACGCGCGGTGATTTCATTTTCCATAGGATGGATAGATGGTGAATTAGGATTGTTTCATACTTATAATAACATATCAGTATATGAGTGATACTGATGTTATTACTTCATAATGAAACAACCTATGAAGAAGAAGTGGAAGAAGAAATAAAGGTGAAAGAATCGGTAACGGAAATTACCACTTCTTTGAAGAGCCTTTTTGAGACCTCCTCTTAGGGCACTAAAATTGGTCTTTGAGGAAGACCAGAACCACTAGGATATTTCTAGTGAAGTGTAGAAGATAATTTGGCAGGGTTTTGCCAAGCTTGAAGGCTCAAAGTTGTGTCAGGAAGAGAGGGAGGAGGTGCCCTTTTATAAGGGAGGAGAGGGGCACCTTTGGAATTCTTAAAAATATTAATTTATAATAAATATAACCCCACTTAAAAACCTCAAAAAATGACTCATATTCTAGGATTAGATGATATAGGGTTGTAATCTCATCAACCAATAAAATTTAGACATGTTTGGATCTTATTTTAAACCTTATCATTTTGATTTATCCTTATTTAATCTATTTAAGTTTATTTGTGGTAATAAAATTATAAAGTTTAAATTATAACAAATAATTACTTATTTGTTGTGAATTTTCCATAATTATTTACTTTATAACATTATAGACCATATAAATTTAAATTTATAATTTTTAAATATTTTTGTGATTTTAAACAATTTTATAATATGATATTTTCATAAAATAACAATAGTGTCAATTTTGTCACTATTCATTTATTTGAATTTAAATAAAATTCATACAGAAGATATGTTCGAACTAAAAGATTTAATAGATTAATAAAAGGTCATATGTATCTATAAAATTAGTGGATCACATTAAATAGTTCATATAAAATTTATTTTATTATTTTTAAAACCATTTATTTGGTTTATCTCTTAATAAAATAATTAGTACAATATTTTTGTATAATTATTTAATATACTTATTTGTTGCATAAAAATTTAAAATAAAATCCTATTATGAATATAAATATATTACCATTCACAATATGACTTTTACTCGAATTTATCATCTTAAAATCACAATATTTAAATTGTTATATTTATTAAATTATGAAGGTGACAACCTTGGAATCATTTAAAATAAAATAATATAAGTGTCATAATTGCTTGTATAAGACTCAAAATGGTCACATATTCGACCATTGGATGATTATAGTTTCAATTTACATGACCAATATGTTTTGGTCAGGGTTTTGTGCCTTTTATGGTCACTATTAGTTTAATAAAAACTATATTCTTGATTTTTTACTAGATAAATAATTTCTGCATCACTATCGTGTCACAATTAATGATAACTATTTAATCAAAAGAAATTCTAAATAAATTCTCATGATGTAGATAATTTTTTTAGATTTCTGGATACTATTTATGTTCGAAGTTTTATGATGTTTATCACTAAGTTAAAATTATAAAACTTATAAGATTTAAGAAAGTGACATGTTGTCACTTTCATTGGTTTTAATAATAATTAAATTATTTTCATGGTCAAAAGTCCATAAAATGAATCTAATCCGACCCTTAGTTGATATGGGTTTACTTTTATCCATTAAATAGAATTTTGGAATGTGTTAGGGTAATTTTATAATATTATATTTACCCTTAATTACCCGATTTACCTTTAACTATGGTAAATAAAATTTACCATAGTTACTATTCATAATTCCCAAAAATAAAAAGTATCCTATTAACATAATTTGGACCAACTGATTCCAAATATGGAATCCAATTTTTAAAATTCAATACACATAATTTGCATAAATTAAATTAAAATTAATCCCATTGTCGAATAAAAACGGGTTTTTTCTTTAAAACATTGCAAAAGATTGAATTGATTTAACCTACGAATTCAAGGTAAAATCAATGCTAATGAAATACATTATATTAAATGGTAAAAATATATTCTATTTATACTTTAAAACCATTCAATAATATAATTTAACCACATAAGATATTATGATGAAAAAAGTTGTTTTTAATTAAAATATAGTGTGTTTTTACTATTCATTAAAATATGAAAGTTATCGGAAAAATATCAAAACTTTATCTAATGTAAATTTTTACATCTTGATTCAAAAGAAGAATTTTATTTTGTCAAATTGAACATATAAACATGTCAAAAACTAGATTTAAAGTGGGTGCGCCATCAAAAGGCGGCAAAACTGCATTTTTTTAAAAATACTTATTTTACCAGAAAAATTTATTTTGTTCTTATACCATGTTCTGGAAAATGTGTAAGATGAATAATAATGTAATAAAATTAAAAAATTAGTTAATAATATTCATAATGGCTAGTTCATGACAATATTATAATAATATATCATTGTTTATTAAAACCCGGTATTGCGTACAACACACGCTATCGAGGAAGGTCGCGATTGCATGTAATGCAAGCCAAGTCAGGGTTGCGTGTTGTGAAAAATCCTTCGTTGTTTCGTATAACAGAATCCAACCATATTTCGTTTATACATTTAATATATATATATATATATATACTCAATGTTGCGTAGAATTACTATTATCAAAATTGTGTGTAACACGGTCCAAGAATAGTGTTGCATATACTGCAAGCTAATATGGTGTTGCGTATATCGCAAGGTAATCTTGGTGTAGAATACAACACATAACATTAATGAAATTAAAATAATATTTTTCATAAAATCTCAGGGTGTTACAATAATTCCCCATCAGGATCTCTAAAAGGTCACTATTTACATCATATTCCATTTCTATCATTGATTCATAAACCATCAATAAGTATAATGAATTAATTCAGTTATCTTTATTAATTTTTTAAATATACATATATACATATTAAAATTTTCTGTAAATGGTTATTATAATAAACCGTTTATTAGTTTTTATTTAAACATAAAATAAATATATATTTACAAGTAATAGTATACACATATATGTAGTGTATTAGTGAAAATCATTCCGGGTTTTATAAATTTTGGAAAAATGATCTACATCCTTCAATTCAGTGAAAAATAAATGGTTCGAAGAGGCAAAAATGTCGTTCCAAGTGCATGCGCTCTGCAACTGGAGAAAAATATGTGGATATGAATAATTGTTTTCCTTTGATATTTAATATTGTTTAAAAATTACAGAGTAAAATGATGAATGCACAATGCGTATATATTTATTATTGAATGATTTGTATGATGTAGGGAGAATATTCAACTTTGAGCCACGAACTTTTAAACTATAGGTTATGACTCTATGAATCAAATAAAATCACCCTTAGGTGATTTTTTTAAATGTAATTAATTATAATGAAAATAACATACATGGTGTTTTCTGAAATACATGACGTGTAGTTTTATTTTGGTGAAAAATTATGTAACTGAACAAGGTATAAGAATCGAACAAGAGTCATTTATACCCTAGTCTATGTCCATGAAAACCAATTTATCCCCACAATTGTTTTTTGGAAAAGTACTAATCAAATTTTTAAATATCACACACCACATTTAATCAGGAAACATGATTGAAAATAACAAAACCTGAAAAAATAGAGGCAGTGGGTGATTCAAACTGATGATGGATCAGATACACTTTGGTGACCTTTCTATTATCATGGGATTAAAATTACATTAGTTATTAATCAATTTTTATTTATACAAAACGAACTATTATATTGTAAGCTATTGAGAAGTGGTATTCCCTTATATGAAGATACATATGGTGTGTGTCTTCATTTTATTCAAATTCATTTAATAGAAAAAATAATGTGTGGTACACAGTGTTTGATGAAGTAGTACACACCATATTGCTATTAATAATATTTGAGAAATAGAGATGAGAGTGATAGGATTTAATCCAAGAAAGCATGTGGTTTCAATATTATGCATGAATTTTTCTATGGTGAATACACATATTCATAAGGTAGATGTGGCCACTACTGTGAGAACCACAAGATATTTCTAGTTCCCTCATCTTGCAGTAAAGTCTCTTGACCTTCTGGTGGTCTAGGAGATGATTTGAAATATCATTAATCTGAATATAGTAAATTAAAAATGTGTAATTGTTACCTATTTTGATAAATTATTTTCTCCATTTACTTGTATTGTTTCTTCATTATCCAAAAAAATTAAAAATAATCACTAAAAAACTTTATAGCAAGTAATAAATCATCTGATAGTTAAGAAATAAAAAATGACCAATCACATTTTTACAATGACATGATGTGTTCCCCTAATAAATGTTCATGTTTTGAAAAATCCTTTTCGAAATTATTATTATATGAAATGTTTATCCCACATCATAAAATTATTTCTCAAACAAAACAAAATAATATCTCTTAAATTTGTACACAACTAGATTATCAACACTTAATATTTTCTCATAATGTTTCTTTACCATATTCACAGGCCATCCCAATCTTTCTATTATGTATAATTAGAATGTGTTAAAGGATTCTATCATTTATATCAATTTTTTTATATTTCCTGAAGATGGTTCAATTAATGTAGAAGAAATGGATGGGGTGAAGTATTTACATAGGTGTTCCTCTTATTGACATCAATCATACATGTATGGAAAATACTCTATTTGATTATAATTTTACGTTGCTGGATCATATAGATTAAAATACTCTCTATAAATACTTTACCAAAATATAGGTGAATAAAAATGAATTAGGTTGGGAGTCGTAGGTTCCAATGAAAATATCAAGAAATTGAAATGAAAAAATCTATGTAAACCTACCTCCATATAGACCAATGCTACTACATTCTATCTTCCTAGAAAATCATCCAAAATTGGACCATTCCCATTACGTGGGGTGGAAAATAAATTTCCATTCTGATCCAACAAAATAGGTAGCTAGTATTACTTAGTGGTCATTTCATACTAATAGACGGAGATTCAGTGGTTAGCACAAGTTGGTGGGTCTCAACATATTATCTATATAGAAGAATGATGGGAGAATAATGATTAAATGAATTTATTTGAGAAAAGTCAATCAAAAAAAATAAGGGAATAAATAATCATAAAACAATGGTTTTGGGGTTGTAACATGTTTGATATAACTACAATAGTAACTAATTTTTATTAAAATTATTTTTGTAATATTTTATCAATCTGAATTCAAATGTAGTACAATTTCTCGGTATGAAAACAAATAATTTTAAATTTAAAAACCAATACATTAGTGTTATGGTTTAATAATCAAATACAAATCAACATTTTTTCCTATAAGAATTAAACCAATATCACCCAAACATCATGGATGCACCAGTTGAAACTCTTATGGTTTTCTATAATGGTGTCATTCTTAATCTGATATGATACCAATAGTGACTATAGAAATAATTTCATTAAATGTATTTTATGTAATAATTAATAATTAAATAAAACATGTCAGATGTTATATTATTGTAAACCCATAATCTTATAACAACCCCAACACTAGAGAATCATCCTCTTATGAAGATGGTCAAAATGTGTGTGTTGAGACGAAAATCAACCCCTACCATAGATATGAAAAATATACTGTTGAAATATAATAATTACACAATAAAAAAAATTAAAATAGAAGGAAAGATCCTTTTTTTATTTAAGTTATATTCAATGGAATAGTCAATGTACCTCCCCCTCTATATTTAAACAATAAATTTAGTTCACTTCCTCTCTATTTATAGAGAAATAGATTTCATATAGTGAACTAAAATGTGAATAATGATTACATTTGTTCAACTGTATTTTTAACACCCTGGTGTTTTTTATAAAATACTTTTTTTTCTGCAGTAGGGTTATTTTCAGAAAATCGTGAGTTTTAACTAACTAATTTATTCCCTTATTAAAAAAATGACCATTATATCCCAGCCTTTCAGTTAGCGGGAATAATTATAACTAATAGGTGAATATGTATTTTTAATTCATTGGCATTCAACTATTTAAGAAAAATATAAATCATTAGATATTTTTATTTTTGAGTGAATTACATTTGGTAATGAAATTATGGGGATATATATGTGTTATATACTTAATAAAATATTTTTTATATTCATCTGATGGATACTTTAGTCATAGGGTATAAATAAAACCCTATTTTATCTATAAAAACATATTATTTAAAATGCTTAATTTAAAACATTTAATGGAAAACCCCTATTAAATTATGATTTTGACACATTAATAATTACTATATAAAAACATTAATATTTTATTTTCAATCCGGATATAAAATTTTACTTTGGATAAATTTCTCATATTATTGTGATAACATTCATATTTTGATGAATAGAAAAAATAAGCTAAAATGAAATTGAGAAAAACTTTTTCATTGAAATAATTTATATAGTTAAATTTGTTAATTTAACTATTTAAATGTATATATAGAATATGTTTGTACCATTTAATATAATTTTGATAATCAGAATTATTTTTACATTAAATTTATATGTTAAAAAAATTCAATATTTTTCAATATTATAACTTTTAAAACACATTTTGTCATTTCAACAACGAGGTTAATTTTAAATTAATTACTGAATGTTATGTGTTATTAATTTAGAAAAATTGATTCTTTATTTCAGATCATTTGGTCCAGATAATGTAAATAATTTTATTTTATTTTAAAGAAATAGGAATAATAATATCCAAAAATTTTATTAACATTCTAAAAATAAAAATAGATTAATTAACGGTAAAAATGATATTATAAAATTACCCTAATGATTGTGTTAATATACATGGATGATTATAACATTCCCTATAACATACATGGATAGAATTGGTATCCATTGAAACCCACATGGATGATATTATGAAAATCAAATAATATTTTTTTGAAAAATGAAATAGATCTCAATCAAACATTAATAATTTAATTATTTTTAATATATTGTTATATAATAGATAATTTTGATAATAAATAATCATTCGATGTAAAAAAATTTATAATGAAAATTCATTTTCAGTTTTTAGGAAATAGATAATTACCTTTTTAATTTATAAGTAGATGATGAAAAAATTAATTAATTGATGAGAAATCAATATACCATTTTTTTAAATATTAATAACCATCAAAAGGCCTAAAAAGTCAACCAATCATTATTTTTTCATATATATATCAACAATATTCTTCAAAGGGTTGAATTATTGACCATTTAGAGACTTATAGAAGAAATTATGACAATTATATTATTTTATTAAAAGTGTAGATAAATTTTTCACATTCATTTTTTAAAAGATTTAGTAAATATAATTATCCCGAATTATATACGAATAAAATTATTATAGTTAATTATAATGGATATATATTCATCATATTAGTTTATTTTTAGTTTTTTTACAACAAATTATTATATTAAATAATTACCCAAATTTGGGTTAGTAATTATTTTATTAATTAAGAGATCAAATAAATGATATTAAATAATTTTAGTAAAAATATTTTAGGATAATTATTTTTTCCAAATTAATTTTCTAGATTACCATGAACTCATTGGGATCTAATATAATTTTTTTATATAGTTTCCGTACTTTTTTAAATGTTTTTATAAATCCATCAATTAAATAGTGTCAAAATTAACAATATTCTTGTTTTGTCAAAATAATGTTTTCATAATATATTTAAAAATAATATAACATTTTCTATAGTATATAATAAATATGATATTCTCTAAATTATTCTATATTATTCAATTATGGTCTACTATAACTCAAATATGTAAATATATCACCCTTTTAATATTGAAATTTTGGTTACCCTAAATGAAAATTAAATTGAATGATAATGTATTAATTAAAATGATAATGCATAAATTGACCAAAAAAATAGTCCAAAATTTATTGTTTGATGATATTACAACCCTATATCATCTAAAATTCTATATTGTGACATTTTGGTGTTTTTTGCGGGGATTAGTTTTAGGATAACATAATATGTTTTGAGGTTTCCAAAAGTACCACTCAAAAAAATTATAAAAGGAAACATCCTCCCTCAAAGTTACATGTCATTTTGCGACTTCATGATCAACCATCCCCTAATCATTTCCCTTCTAAAATTTTCTAGAAAAATTATAGAGGTCCTAGTATTCTTCAAATCCAACTCTAGTTCTCTAAGATGATTTTTAGAGACGTGCATCGATGAAGAGGTTATATCATTTACTGATTCATTCAGACTTATTTTATCTTCTAATTATACCTCATTAATTGTTTCATTATAATGTAATAACTACTGTAGTACTAATATAATTATAGTATATTATGATTATGAAACAACCTTCTTCCACCTTCAACCCATCCTATGAAAAATGAAACCACCACATGTGTATCTGTATGACCTACTGTCTTAAAGATGTGGTATAATTTGTTTTCGCCAACACCTTACATGTATAGGTATAATGATTGAATTATATAATATATATATGATTATTATAAAATGTTATTGATTACGATATAATATACTTTATCCACTTCAATACCATTCAACAATTATTGTAACGATAACGTCGCTCGTGCATACGTACAACTTACTGTCTCCAAGATACGATATGATCCATTCTACATAATTTTCACTGAAGCATGATTATATAAATGAATTGACTGAATAAATATGATATATAATATACTAATACCATGCTGAAATGTATATAACTATGACATAAAAATACTAATTAGAACTTATCCGACAAAATATTCATAAGAACACAATGGAGTTAATAAATGAATAACAAGTAACAATGAAATGTTACTAACAAATGAATGAAAATATTTACATAAATGTTATCATAAAAATTATTACTATTATTCAATAAATCTGTTACGTTATTTAAATCATTATATATGTGGTTCAGATACATATATAGCATATCAGACATAAGGTAAGGGATAACTTTGAAAATATCAATTTTATATGAGATTGTTTATACATAAGTATTTACCGTGATATATTTTTAATACATAGCCATGTTTCCTAAATATGTATTTCAAAATATTCTTTTTAACAATCATTAATTTTTCCTATTGGTGAATTTTTACTAAATGGTATGAATGGAAACTATAGTCGTTTTCGGTACGAGGTGCATTTTGACTTTCCTTGCAGAAGTACAAGAATAATGAATTTTAACTTGTATGAAAAGAATGGGTTTTTACACATTGATAATTCCTTATTTCCTTGAATATTACCCTACAATATTACAAAATTATATTTCAAATAAAATGATTTCTTCTAAAATTATGGGGCTTTTGTTGAAGGAAAACATTTATGTAGTATAATGTATATTTTCTTCTCAAATTAATTTCACATGCTTTCTCAAATTTATTTGGCATCTACGATGAAACTCATTAAAATGGGTTATATTTCTCAACATTTTATTAATATGTTTATATTATGTTTATTATTTATTTTTTTAGGAAATCCATTTGTTATTTATCAATAATGAAGGAATGATGTTTAAAAAAGCCATTTTTATGGGTAATGCTATGGTCAATGTTTTCTATATTTTTGTGGAACAAATTATAATGGTTTAATTATAAAATGGGTGGGATCTTTATCTCCCTCCAATTAATTGGGTAAATAATAATATCTCATAAGATAGACATGACTATATTGACTTGAAAATATGGTTATGTAATATAGGGCTGGAACGAGGAGTGAACTTGGCTCAATAATGGACATTTTCCACTCTGATGGTCTTGAAAATGAACCAAGACTGAGATGAAATTATTTTCTATGATTATGTGTCTATTCCACGAAATTTCATGTATTATGTTATTGCTATTGGGATTACATTTCACTTTTATTATTTATCCCAAGACATGATATTATGATCATTTATATAGGGGATAATATTTTCAAATGTTATGTTCCAATTATTATGATATGATTGATAATTTTATTGTTTACCCATACATAGAATTTGAGTTTACTAATTAAAATTTTTCTTTTCACCAGGTCATTATGAAGGGTAATTAGATAGATATGTCATAAAGGAGTCGAGTTATGAAGAAATAACCAGGAGACAATGTGGATGTTTTATGAACCATTTTTTATATTTTTCCAATTTATAAAGACACAAATCCTATATAGTTATTGCATTATTTTTGTTATGTAATGTAATAAATATATTTCAATGTGAAAATAATATCTATATATAAATTATTGGCCATTATAGTTGGTATCAGAGAAAAGGAATAGTTAACCTCTGGAATCTTGGATGAGAGAACCATAGTAATAACACTAAGGATATGTCTATATATAGGTTAAAATCCTATTCATGTGCTTTAGATATGATCATGAATAACCTCGGATAAATCCTAAAATGTCCTAAATTTAAATTTTATTTTTGAATTATTTGGTTTTCCCACAATGGTTATTGTTACTCAAACAATTCTTCTTAGTTTTAGTCAATGGATGACTACTGAAGGAACTGTATTAATTAAGAATGTAATGGGTAATGAAATGTTTTACCCCTTGAGAAAAAATATTATATGGGGTCTGGAACTCAAAATCATGAAGCCATGCTCTTATAACATTATCAAGATTTAATCATTCTGGACATCCAAAATATTAATGGAGGGAGAAACATTCTATTGAGTTCATCTTGAAGAATGCTCCACCTTCATTCAGCAGGCCTTCTAATCCATTAGTGGATGAAAAATATATCAATACCACTAAAAATTTATTTTCTATTCTACAGTATTCTAAACACAATAATTTCATCTTATTGGTATATCATTTAGAAGGTGAAGCTGATCAATGGCAGAATCATATCATGAATATAATGCATAAAGAATATATTGAGTCCATGGAATGGGAATGGTCAATAAATTGTTTTTCAATATGTAAATTCCTTGGAATATTTGATAAATTATAGATAAGAAGTTACTTCAATGTAAGAAAAAGGAAAATGACTCCATTGGTTCCTAGGAAATTGTTTTTACAAGAATTGCAAGGTATGCATCTGGAATAATTATCCAACCTGAGATTAAAATTGACTAATTCTTTAGTGTCTAAAAATCATGTCTCTGATGGGAATTATCCATAATTGACTTCTTTATCTATGAGGAAATTATTTTAGGTTATCTCATTGTTTATATAGTTATTGGAGTAACCCAGCAGTCATATGGGTTTGATAGTAAGAGAAAAATGGAACTCAAAGGAAAATATAATGACCACATTGAAAAGAGGATGCGTTTTCCCTTTTTCTCAATGTGTGGAAGAAAACATGGAGGGCAATTTCTTTAAGAGACTATTAAATGTTTTAATTTTGGAAAAGAATGTGATCAAAGGGAAGGATAATAAGAATTCACCTCATACACTTTAATGTTACATGTGAAAGGAAACGGTTCTTTGTGCTAATCAATTCCCTAATCTAAGGGTTATTAATGATTATCGACATAAAAAAACTCTAACGACCAAAGACAATGGAATGAAACATGAAATAAAAATTGGTGATATGGAGTATGATAATGGATTTTTGAAAGGTAAATATTAAATCTACTTGAATGGAGAAAATATTTTCTTTTACTGTGGATCCCACCAATTTTTTATTTCAAAAAAAAATTATAATGGAATCATTGTATTGACATAATAATTGGATGTTGAGTTATCTATGACAAATATTAAAGGCACAATAGTCGCGTCAGAAGTTCCAAATTCTTCTTTGGTTGATGTTTTTTGGATTGTTCTTCCTGGAAATCATATGTTTCGTAATATAGTGGAACTTGATGTGATTCTCAGAATGGATTGGCTTTCCCTGTATAGTGCTCAAATAAATTTCCATGGAATTGATGTCACGTTTCATAATCCTGATCAGTTAATGGTCATATATCGATGCATGAATGAATAAAACCATACAGTAGAAATTTCATCCATCTTGTGGGTCTGGATCCATATAAATGAAGGTTATATATCTCAAATGGTTGGGGAGAAACTCATAATATTTAATATGACCATTGCATGAGAGTTTGATTATGTCTTTCTAGAAGAATTTCTAGGTCTACAACCATATAGTGAAGTTGAGTTTTCAACTGAACTCATACCGAGCGCTATGCCTATTTCAATGAAAACTTATAAAATGTACCCAATTGAGTTACATTAATAGAAGATTAAAACCCAATATATTCTTGATATGGGATTCATACGCCATAGTGTGCCACCTTAAAGATAACATGTTCTGTTTGTTATGAATAATAATGGACCAATAAAACTAAAAATTGATTATCTAGAACATGACAAGAACACTTTCAGGAAAATATATTCTCTTCCCTACATTTATGACTCATTTGTCCAACTACTTAGAGCTCCATAGTTTTCGCATATTGATCTATGTTAAAGATATCATCAATTATTGGTAAAATAGCGGGATATATAATAGATGACAATCCACACATGGTATGGACACTTTGAATTTATATTGATGCCTTTTGGTCTTAAAAATGACCCTGTTATCTTCATGGATATAATTAATAGAGTCTATAAAGAATATATTTATTAGTTTTTTGTACTATTTATAGAGGATATTCTTGTTTATTCAATGTGAAAGGAATAATATGAAGATCACATGAGAATTTTACTAAATTCCCTGATAAAAGAAAATTATTTATGGCAAATTAATGAAGGGATAATTTTGGATGCAGAATATCTAATTTTTGGGTGACATAATATCACGAGAGAGGATACTTCTGGATCTATAAAATAGTGGTCATTGAAAGATAGGAGATTCCAATAATGAAAACAGAGGTCTGACATTTTCATCATTGGTTTGGATATTATCGATGTTTTGTGAAATATTTATCATAATTATCTAATCTACTCACCAATTTGAATTAGAAAGGAGTTAAATAAGTTTAGACTTAGGAATGTGAATTGAATTTCACAGATATCAAAATAAGGTTAGCCAGTGCCCTGTACTCACATTACCTTGTAGTAGATAATGGTTTGTGATCTACAATGATGTATAAAATATGGGGTTGGGATGTGTTATCTTGAAAAAAGGAATTGTGATATCTTATTCTTCATGAGTGGTGATAATTCATGATAGAAAAGACCCAACTCATGATTTGAAGATTGATATGGTAATAATTCCCTTAATGTTATGGAGGCATTATCATTATGGTGAACAAAGTGATATTTATACTAATCAATAAATTTTATAGTATATATTCACACAGAAGAGTAGAATATGATCCAAAGAATATGGTTGGAGTTGATTAATGATTACGAATTCTCAATAGATTACAACCATTGCAAATTGAACAAGGTGGTAGATGCATTGATTTTAAAAGACAATGACAACTTCTCCATGTTTTGGATCACAAATGATTTAATATTTGTGGATTTTCATAGGATTGGTCATGAAATAATAATGGAAGGGATGAAATGTTAAATTTCTCAAAAAATATTCCACCATCTATACAAAAGAAGTTTTAGGAGGCATAGAAGGAAGATGTAGGGCTACAAAAGAATGTGAGATATTTTCATGAATTCAACAATGATAGTGATGGAATAATAAGGTTCAGGAACAAAATATTTATTCCTCTCATTCAATAATTAAATAATGATTAGTTGAATGGGGATTATATTTATTTATTATCTATTCATCCAGGAATAAAAAGTATGTATTGGGACCAAAATGAGTATTCTTGGTGGGATAGAATACAAAGTGATGATGTCGAATATGTCTCTTAATGCTTGTTTTTTTCTCATGTTAATGCTGAGAGACATATGTCTAAGGGGGTGTTACAACCGTTAACTGTACTAGAATGGAAATGTGAAGACTTAAATATAGACAATGTTTTTAGACATCCCAAAACATATTAATACCATAATTCTATTTGGGTTATAGTTGATCACCTTATGTAGTCATCACACTTAATTGGTATTAGACATGATTTATATTTTGATTAGATTTATAGGATATAATTAATAGAAAATGTAAGAGCTCACAGAGTACCAATTTACATTATATCTAATCAGATTGTAAGGCTTACCTCGATGTTCTTTTGAAGTATTCAAAATTCTCTAAATTACAGAGTTATGGTTTAGCACTATCTGTTATCCTCACACAGATAGTCATTCTGAGTGGAAAATTAAAACTCTTGAATATATGTTGAGATATTTCACTTTTTATTTTGAAGCTGGTTCAGATCAACACCTACATTTGATGGAATAATCTTCCAACAATAGCTTTCATCCTAGAATTTAGATGGCTCTTAATGATGATCTCCATGGAAAGAACTGTAGAAATCCAAATTGAAAGTATGGAGTAGGGGAATGAAATATATTAGGACATGATCATGTTGACGAAAAGGTAGAAAATGTCAGATCTATTCAAAATCACATAAGACATACTAATGGCTAATAGAAATGTTATGATGACAACCAGCAAAAAGACCTAGTGTTTGGAGAGGGATATACTGTGTTTTTAATAATATCTCACTGGAAGAGAGTGATGAGATTTGGAAATAAGGGTGTGCTGATCTCTTGGTATTTCATCCCTTTTAATATTTTGGATTGTGGTGGGAAGGTAGATTACCGATTTCAACTTCCACTAAATTTATCTATAGTTTAGGATATTTTCCATGTATCTCTCTTGAGAAAGTATATACATGATACATTGCATGTACAATGCTCAGAAGTCGTACTACTAGACCCTGATCTTTCTTATGAAGAACAACAAATAGATATTTTTGGCCATAAACAAAAGTTCTAAAAAAAGGAAAAAATCTTATTTAATTTTTTGGATGAAGCAACAATATCATGAAGCTTTATTAAACTCGATGATATGATGTGGGATAGGTATCATCATCTTTTTGTTTCCAAGTGATGGATTTTGGGTCCAAAATCAGTTTAAGATGGTATAATGTAACACCCATATGTTTTTTATAAGATAATTATTTAGTATCTTTCATTGCAGAAAATCGTGAGTCTAAATGCACTACAAGATACCCTTATAATAATATTAAAATTATAGACTAGAATTTAGGTTAGTAGGAATAATTATTATAACTAACTTATGAAAAGTCATTGTGAATTCATTGGAAATCAATTAATTATAAAAAATATAAATCAATTTGATATATGAATTTTTGAGTAAATTAATTTAAGTAATAAAAATAATGAGATATGATTGTGTTATATACTTAATAAAATACTATTGATATTCATTTAAGGGATATTTTAGTCATAAATAATTAATAAAACCCTATTTCATGTGTAAAAACATATTTTTGAAAAAGTTAAAATTTACACCATTGAATGAAGAGCCCATTTAAAATTAATATTTTGACACATTAATAATTTTTATTTGTCAAAATAAACATGTTATTTTAATGTAGGATAAAAACAAACATTGAATTGAGTTTTGATATTTTTTTGATTACTTTAATGTTTTTATATATAGTGAAAATATGATAAATTTTAATTGAAAAGAACCTTTTCTATTGAAATTAATTTTATGGTTATATAATAATATTGAATTGTTTCAATTAATAAATATAATATATTTTTACCATTTTTTATAATTTATGCCTTTAGAATTAATTTCACATAATATTCATAAGTATAACCATTTCTAACTATTGTAATATTTTATCCTTTAAACCCTGTTTTTCATTTCAAAAATAGAATTAATTTTTAATTAATCACATCAACATCTGTGTTTGGAATTTTGAAAAAATAATTCCATATTTCTATTAAGTAGTTCCAAAATATTTTAATGCATTTATTTTATTTAATGGGAAATATTAATATTTACTTCGGTAAATTTTACTAACACGTTTATTGGGTAAATCGGGTAGTTTGGTATAAAAATCATATTATTAGTTTACAATAACAATTGTATTAATATTATTTGGTTATTATATTTTTCTTTAAAACATAAATGTTTTAAAATAGTATTTATTGTAACCCACTTGGATGAGAATAGGACATTTATTTTATTTTATTTAATGGAAAGTGAAATATATCTCACTCAAACATTGATAATTAAATTATTTTTAATATAAGGTTGTATAGAGAATAAATTAGATTATAAATACACATTTTGAAAGATAAATTATCTTATTTATAATTAAAATTTATTTGTTATTTTTGGGAAATAAATAATTACCTTAAAGACTTATTCTTGGATGATGAAAAAATTAATTCTTTGATGAGAATTCAATAAATAATTTTTTATTAAAACATTAATAAACATCAAAAGACTAAAAACATATCAAACATTATTAGTATGTTATATATCTAAAAAATCATCCATGGGATGAATTATCTACCATTTGGAGTCTTATAGATGATATTATGAAAGTAATATTATTTTATTTAAAGTGAAGATATATTTTTCACATTCATGTTTTAAAATTGTATAACATTGATCATGTGTGGTTTTTCAATATGTAATTTCAACTACATGTATTCTACATGAATCTAATGTTTTTTCCATCTTAATATTATTTTATTTTGAATTTTTATTCGACATTTATGCATATTAATTAATAAAAAAAATATAGATTGTCATTATTTTTTTAATGAAGAGAGAAAATAAATATTATTAAAAATATTTTCATAAATATTATTTGGTATAATTTTTCAATAAATTGTATTTTTTAGATGACCATGACAAATTAGGTATACAATAAAATATTTTAATCAAGGTTCACTTATTATTTTAATAATTTTAATGATCCATGAAATAAATAGTGTCAAAATAGACAGTCCAGATATTTTGTCAAAATAAGGTTTTATTAAATTATTAAAAAATAATAAATATATTTAAAAAATATATAATTATAATACTATGGCTTAAAATTTTCTATAGATTCCATTATTTGTTTATTTTAATTCAAATTAATCAATATATCTCCCTTTTAATATTCAAATATTTTTATAGTACTTTTAAATTAAATAGAATAACTATGTATTAATTAAAATGATAATGATTTAATTGACATTAAAAATTCTGACATTTTTATTTTTAGATGAAAATACAACCCAGTAGAATTCGATCATCGAAATTGGGACATTTTTGAGGTTTTTATGTGGGGTTTGGTTTTATTATAAATTAATAATTGTTATTGGTTTCCAATAGTGCCCCTCGCCTCAATTATAAAAGTGAACCTCCTCCATCAAATATTTACTACATTTTGAGCCATCAGTCATGGCCATCCCATGCCAATTACCCTTCTAAAAATCCTAATAAATATTCTAGAGATCCAGATCTTCATCAAAGACCAACTCTATTTCTCTATATGGATTTTTAGAGGAGGAAAGACAAAAAAGAGGAAATATCTTTTACAGATTCATTCAAAATTCGTTCTAATTATACATCCAAATAATTAGGTGCATCATTATAATGTAAACAAATCTATTAATACACATATACTGAGAGGTTATTATGATTATGAAACAACCATAGTACACCTTATACACGTCCTATGAAAAATGAAATGACCACACATGTGTACGTACGAATTACCGTCTCCACGTTGTGGTGTAATATGTTTTTCGCCAACACGTTACATGGATGGGTATAATTATGGAATATATATATATATAAACGAGTAATATAAAATTAAATTGACTTTGAGATACTAAACACCATTCACTTAAATACCATTAAAAATTTATTTGAACAATATCATTGCTCATGCTTACGCACGACTTAGTGACATGATTCATTCTACATTGTCATCATTAAATAAGGATTATATAAATGAATCGAAAGAATAAATATGATATATATTATGATAATACAATGTTGTAAATGATATATGTATAACCAAAAAATTGGAATAATATCTTATCTGGGAAAACAAGTATAAGAGAATAACAACATTAATACCCGAATAACAAGTAACTATGAAATGTTACTAACAAACGTATGAAAAAATGATCATAAATGATATCATGAAAATAATTTTGATTATGGAATAATTTAGAAACATTATTTAAATAGTTATACATGTTTTTTGGATACATAAAATGCATATCAGACCTAAGGTAAGGGATAACATTTAAATCTAGTTTTATCCAGTATTGTATACTCATAAATATTTACTGGGCTATATTTATCCTCAATGTTGATGTTTCATAACTATGTAATAGAAAATATTCATTATATCCTGTAATAATTTTAACTATTGGGGAATATTTTCTAAAAGGTATGAATGTAATATTCTTTGGTTTTCAGTATGAGGAACTTTTTTACTTTTCTAGTAAAATCATGAGAAGAATATTTATTTTTAACTTGAACACCATGAAATGATTTTTATGATTTCATAATGCATTATTTACATGAAAATTAGGAAACAATTTTCAAGGTCATTTTCAATTAAAAAAAATTCTTCTAATATTGAGTGACATTTATAGGAAAGATAATGTTTTTGATGAAAAATGGATATTTTCCCCAGGAATTAATTTTAAGTGTATTATCGAAATTACTTTTTGTCTAATATGAAACTTTTTAAATAGTTTTATATTTATAAGACTCTTATTAAAATTATTATAATGTTTTTATGATGATATTTTATTTAGTATATCCCTTTATATAATGAATTATTGTGCAATGATGTTTAAGAAACCCATTTTATTTCATGAGTTACTCTATGGTGAATGTTTTTTTATGTTTTTGTAGAACATGTAATAATTGATTCATTATGAGATGAGTGGGACCTAAATATACCTTCAACTCCTTAGTTAAATATTTATATCTCATTAGATATACATAAAGCTAAAAACAAGTAAATATGGTTCATTAATATAGGGATGGAACTAAGAGTGAACTCGGTTCAATAATAGAAATTTTCCACTATAATGGTATCGACAAAAAGACTTAACTAATTTGAAATGATTTTCTAAGATTATGTCTATATTCTACAAAATTTTATGTCATTGGTTATGAATATTGGGATTATATTTCACCTTTATGTTTTGTCCCAAGACGTGATATTATGACCTTTTAAATGCATGATCAGATTGTCAAATTTTATGTTCTTATGATTATGATATGATTGATATTTCGCATGTTTACCATTACATAGCATTTGAGATCACCCATTCTTAGGTTTATTTTCCCCAGGTCATTAATAAGTGTATTAGGTGAGATATTTCAATTGGTTTATAGTTTTTATGTGATAAACGAGAGACAATGTGTATGTTTTATGAACCAGTTGTTTATATTTCCCAGTTTCTAAAGAAACTAAACCTATATGGTGCTATCATGCTTTTTGTATTGTTATGTAAAAAATATTATTCAATGTTTGAGTAAAATATATAAGTAAATTATGGTCCATTATAGTATTTATCATATTTTTCTCCACCGATATGTGATAAAACATTTCATTCTTTGAACAAGAATCATTATCAGTCACTTGGTGGAAGTATATGGCATGTGTATCACCCCAGATGGTTTTTAGATTCTCTATAATCCACCAACATCTTCTATAAGGACATGCTGTTTGCGTAGATTTGATTTTAATGGAATGGGGATATTGGTAGATTATATGGTCACATATCTATTATTAATTAGATTTGTGAAAGGGTATGTTACAAGACATTTGATTATAAAGCACACAGTATCTATATTACAATTTTTTCATATCATTTATGATTTGTTTTCACTAGAAACACCTAAAAAATCACTATGAAAACCATAATAAAGAATTTGATCCTTAAAATAATGTATTCCTAGAGAAAATGAGTATTTAAGATCTATAAAATTCATAAATTTCTATAAAAAATATATGGACCATAATATTTATCCTTGGATCATTTCCCCAATAAATCACACGTTAAATTTATGTAATATTTCATAAGTTATAATATATTTAATAGACCCATGTACCATTTCGTTAGAAAAATCCCTTTAAATTTTTTAATAAATAATTAAAAATCTAAATATTTATAGAATATTGGAAAAAATTCAAACGAATTATACTCTACATAATTAAAGATTATTCAAATGAAACAATTATTCAAGATATTAGGAAAATATTATCATGTAGTATTTGTTTACTCAAAGATTCATTGAACACAATTAGTAGAAAATCATAGTTCTAAAAAAAGGATATACATTTTAAAACACATATTTAAAGTCAATAATTGGTGAAAATTAATTTAATAAATTATTATATAATAATAAAAAAATTTGAAAACATTTCTACAAAAATATATACATGGGAGAAAAGGTACAATGATTAAAGATAAAATAAAAAATGTTTTTATGAAAAGATTTCGCAATAAAAATTATTAATAAATATAAAAAAATGGAACTCTTTCTCACGAAAAATTTATGAATAAATAAAGGAGAAGAAAATCCATGTATTTTAAACATTATGATAAAAAAAATTCCCATATGGAAATTTAGCACAGAAAATCCCACGAAAGAATGATATTGAAAAATAAACACCTTACCTATTATATTGTATTTCATTGTATGATTTAAAAATACATATATAATAAATATATATTAATTATAGATATATTATATCATCACTATAACACATAAAAAACTATGAAACATTCCATTATAATAATTATTTTTCATTTTATTAACAACTCATCTGTAAAATAGATATTCATTTGAAAAAAGAAATGTTCTCAATTAATGTTTTAGTTTGATGGTTAGCGTACAAGAACATTGTTCAGCGTTTTGTAATATAAAGTATCAAAACCATTAAATAAGAATAATTATTTATAATTTTACACTGTTTTGTAATAATTAATATAGAAGTGATTTGAAAAATTAATTTTGTCACATCCTAGAGTCGATAGTGCATACGTATGCACATGTGATATTTCGACTTTTCATTGGATAAAAAGAAATAATAGTAAATAATAATTAAAATGTATAGAATAATATTAATTTAATAATTTTAATGATTATTCATTTAATATATCGTACAATAATACATGAAATGTATAAATAAAAATTAAGTTGCATCGCTATGTGGAAGTGGTAGTCTACACATAGGTATGATTGATGTGATCATTTTCTATATGATGAATTGTACAACTAAAAATACATAATTATAATTATAGAATAATAAATATTAAAAAAATATCATATATAATACTCAATTTTATAATAACGGGAAACCATGAATTATTGTTATGAAAATTGAATAATATAACTACATATAAGTGGTAGTGCACAAAAAAACATAAAGGATGGTTTCTTTTCACATTTTATGGAAATAATGTTTAAATAGATTTTCCCATAATCATACTAAAATATCGTTTTTATGATACCTAAATTATTATTCAATGGTGGATAAAATATATTTAAAGAATGACATAAATAATGAAATTGTATCAATGTTCCAAATAATATGTACCACTTATCTGAATAACCTATGAGGTGTATACCTAAACACATCTTATTATGGTATTATGATCCAATTTAAATATCTAGAATATAGGGAGTCGTGTTCAAAATGTATATTGGTATGTATTTTTTGATACACTATTCACTTTATTTGTTATGATGTGGGAAATGGTTATGTCCATCGATGTGTGTGAGGGAGGATATACATGGAATTTATAAAAATATTAATATAGATTAATTAATTAATATATTAAATATATTTAAAATGACTCATCTTGAAAGTGGATATGAGATAATATCACAATATGACCATCTAATTGAATTTATCCATGTTTTCATCCATTCTAATACTTAACCCATTTTTAAATCCCTATCTAACCCCTTTTAACATTTACTATAGTAATTAATTTTTACAATGGATACAATAAATAATGACCAAAAATAATGTTGAAATTTCTAATAATGTTACTTATTATTATTCTAATTGTTCAATCCATTTTACAAGTCTCATACTATTTAATTGAAGCATATTACTTTTAAAATAATCCCACAAAATGTGAATAAATTTTAGTTTTCTTGATAAATTATTTTTTAATTATAAATATATTTTTATAAAAAGATTAATCATAAAGTCATATCTATTGCCTACCATTAAAATTTAATTTCTATTTAATTTTTTTTAAAATTTTAAAAATTTATTCTCTCTATAACATTTCTTCTCTAATATGGGTAGTGAAAAGGATGGGTATCATTGAGTAATGGCCAAGGAACCAACATTTGAAGAGTTATGGAGGGGAATAGAAATGTGGTTGTTGGAAAACTATCAATGACTAATTTTTAGAACATACCAACCATCTAGATGTTATCCAATTTGTCTACAATCTATAGTAGACCATACAATCATGATGGTGAGGTCCACTAACTCGCCTATGAACTGAGTCTAATGGTCTAATTAATTCACCATTAACATTACTTTATATTTTTTATCTAAATTTGATTACCATTATAACTACAAATGATGAAATCTAAAGGTTTTTACACACTATCATTATACTAGATCAGTCCCACATGTCCCTCTTAGTTTTCCTTCCATTAACTGATTTGGAAACCATGAATGATTAGTTTTTACTCTATATCCATGATAAATCATTCCTCAACCATGATGGATACACATAGTTAAATGTTATACATTTTTTCCATGACTATATAATGTTGTTTCCTTGATTAATTTATATATCATTCATCTATTTATCATATAGATTTGGTTTCTCAACCAATTCAAGATCTACCATTGACCAAGAGGGTCTGACAATTATTTGTTGTTGAATCATTTTTCATAGCCTCCGCTCATTGGTGAATCAATGATGGAACGTTATGCTATTGATGAATTTATGGAATATTAGTGGTGATATTAATTTTCTAGTCCTTAAAACTAATTAATGGAGCTTAATTCTTTATGAATGGTGATATTTCAAAGTACACATATTTATAATTACCATTAATAATATTCTTCTTCTTGATTCTCATTTTAATATCAAATTGATTGAAAGATTCATGGTGGATCAATGATTATTGTAAACATATTATTCCCTCTTCTAGAATCAAAAATATATTCAAAATTTGTGGCTTGATTAAAGATGGATTCTCTGAATTTATTCACCTCTCTCTAGAATCCCTCATAATGAGTTTTTTTTATGGAAAATGTAAGGTATGTGATTCATGTATGGAATTTTAAAAATGGATTTCTCATGAGTAAGTGTTCGAATCACCATTTGTGATGAACAATAATTAGATATATACTTCCCATGGAAATTATATCCTTCTCTATAGTTTTTTTATGTTTATAGTCATTGATTCATAAACGAACAAGGTGTTATTTATCAACGACCAAGAATTAATAAATTCCTTATTATTTGGGATTTTTTATACAATTGATTTCTCCTTGTGATTAATATATTATAATTTTTGTATTCTATTCCTAAGTGTGTTCTCATGTGGATGTATATTTTTTATATGAGAATTATTTAATATTGATTATTCCATGAGTTTTATTACAGATTTCATACCATGATGGATTTTAATTACATGTGTTTCTTTACAACTACATTTTCACATGATGACATATTATGACTGTCATGTATACATAATATTATTATAACTTGTGGTAAAGATGACAATGGACCCATACTCAGGGTTAGAGAATGATAAAATTATAGCCCAACCAGAACTCAAGACACCGTGGAAGCTATGTATAAAAAATGAAACATAAATCATTTTTTACATCAAGTACATTATAAATACTAAGCCTTGTGATCCATCCCGATGATCGATTCCTTATGGACATCGAGTGACAATATTAAAGTGGTGTGTCTATTTATTCATCTTTTCTAACATCTTGATTATCTTTATTGAATGTATGTAAATCTTGTATAACTGAGGCTCGTAGTAGCATGGATAAAAAGTATTACTCTATATATGATTTTAATTTTTAAATTTTTATTTATTATTATCAAGGAATATACATAATATACTTTTGAATATATGTTAATTGTAATTTTGTTGAATCATATTGGTGTTTTGTACTCACATACTATTTGAAAATCATGATAAACACAAAAATGTTAGGTATTAGGGATAATAGCAAGGGAAAGATGCCCATGAAAGATGGTGTAGATACAGGACATGGATTTAGGAGCTATATTGGGATATAATACCGATTATACTAGTTATTTCTATTTATTTACCAGCATACAATTATACAAGTGTTGGGATTGCTACTTATGGGGCCATGTTAATATATTTTTATGGATGGTATGTTATATATATATATATATTCAAAATGTTGAATATATCTATTTATCATAATATATATTATAATTTTTTCTCAAACATTATAAATAGTGTATAGAATCCCTTCTATTAAGCTTAGAACCCTAGTGTGAGATGAAAGCATCTAGCATATGTTGAGGTACATAAGAATTCTTGTTGCACATCTCTTTATACAATGTTGTTCATGCTGGGTAAAAAAAAAATCGTATCACAAATAATTTTCTTCATTTTCATTTTGTTCTAAACACATGTTATAAATGAGATAGTCATATGGTACTTAGGTTTGATGGTTCTAATTTTCCTATACAACACATGTGTAGCAGACTATTGATTTACCAATAAAGAGATTATCATTACTATATCATATGGATTTTTGTGTTTTTATGCTTCATGATTATGAATGTTGGATCAAATTAAATAGACATACATATTTATTGTATAACCATTATTTATATAATTAATTGATTTGTGCAACCTATTCTATTTTAATTCTTGATCTTGTGTGTGATAAATCTATTTACACTTGGTGTTTTCTTATACTTATGTATTAATTAGATTGTAGAACATATGATTTTTGTTATGTTCTGTGTGTATATTTATATATATGAATGTGATGAACATGTTTATATAATGATACATTGTAAGCTATTAGTGGTTATACCTTTGGTTATCGGTAGAATCATTGGGAAAACTGTGTTGGATCTATTGGAAAACTTATGATCTATAAAAAATTTCATTAATGTTTCCCTTTATCATACCAATGTTTTCACATTAAAAAGAACGATCTGACCACCAGTTGACTATGGTCATAAAACCCTAGTAAATTAGGAAATAGGTTCTACATCTCCTTCTATAATAGAGGGTGTTGTAGAGAATGGTCTCACAAATTCATCGATAGTGAAGGTAATAGGACCACTACAGTCAGCATCCCTTCAACCAGTTCTTTCCAATTGTAATGGGGCACCAAGATCCATGGATGACTATTCTAGAGAATATTAGATAAAGCATCAAGCATCCCTTTAGGCCACTAGATATCATATTATCTTGAAGGTGTAAAATAAATATTTTATGTTTTCATTGAACTTTTTGATACACTAATGGTCTATAAGGTGATGATGTCAATGTTTCGGTTGTAGGGACCCATAATGTATTGTTTGGGTTTTGGTGAATGACTTGAAATGATTAGGTATTCACATGATATTACTTAAACTACATATTCAATTTATACTTATTTAATAATATGTTTAATCTAGAAATATTATAAGAGTTCATGGAGCTAAAATAATTATCCATATTATTGTTTAAATACGCCATTTTAAATAAGATTCTACACATTTCTACAATATTGAAAAGTAACGAGGTATAGATGAAGAAGTATTTTCTTATTAATTTGTTCTATAACATAAGAAATTTGGATTGAAACATAAACATAGAGATATACAGAGACATTATATAAAATTACATGACTATATATAACATTATGGGGGATTATTGATTAGTTTGTTTTCTTCAAATTCAATACACGTGATGGTGGAAGACCTATGGTTATGGTGAGTGTCACCTATGGTTTTAGGAAGAGTATTACTGGGTATATAAAAAATAGTATTGGAATATAGGTGGAGAATAGAACATATTATTCATCACCTAGGAGGATTTCTATAGTTCATGAACTATTTATGTGTTTTTCAATGTCGAATATTTTTTTACAATCCCATAGAACACCTACTTATAATGTGAAAGTATAGGGATCCTATATGAGTTTCACTTCAGGTCATCAACATTGAGTTTTCTTCATGAGTAGAGGTAATATGTGATCTATAACCTAGGGATATAGTGGGGATCAGCCCTAATTGACATAGATAATGACTCAGATTGATCACGCATCATAAGGACATGGTCAAAGAGATAAAGAAAGACATGTTTTTCAGTTGATTAGACTTCAGTTGAGGATGTTTATGGACCCTATTGTTTATGATATTTTTTTCTTAACTACTTTATTGAATATCATTTTTATACATGATATTCCCATTCCATTATAATATCAATATGTTGTTACTGGACATGACCTACCCAAATAGTTGTATTCTATGTAAAATTTTATATATACAATGTTGATCATGAATGTGATAAGTATTCACCAATTCTTAGAGTTTCCTATAGATGTTTACATTTATATGAATCCCTGAGAATTCATGATACTTGATATGAGTGTAAATAATTTTATTCGTAGTATAGAATGGCTAAATAGGCTCCAAGAACACATTTATTTGTATTGGATATTAGTTTTAATTACTTTGATGAAGGGAGATAATAATTTTATAGTTAGATAATGTGAAGTAAGAGTATGAATATTTATTCGAAACTGGTGTCTTCATGGGATGAAAAAATATAATATGAAAGGATTATCTCTTTTACCGAGATATATGGTAGCCCCATATTGTTTTTCAAGTATTGTATTTTAATCAGAACAACTTTCTAGATAACTTCAAAAGACATACCCCCGATATAGGAGATGGAGTTAAGGTAGACCAGATTTTGTGTGTGTAAGACATTTTTATTCGATAGTAACAAATATATACATCCATGCTGAGGGATACTAAAGAAAATGTTGAAGATATTGAGTATAAGGGCTGTATCAAGATGAGTACCTCACTACAGTGTGAACATGTCTTGTGTAATGATAATGATTACAATGGTATTTGACTAGGTCTATATTACCGAAAGTTAAACATGGTGACACTGAAGAAAAAATATCATATTCTTTGGATCTATGATCCCTTTGATTTGTTACGGGGATAAAAATCGTTCTCCTAGATTTTGATTTATCCTAGATGTCACTAGATATTGGTTAGAGTTTAGGACATTCAGAAGATGAAATTTATAGCATGAAAAGTAAATATGAGTATATGGTGATGAATTTTGGATTAAAAAAATCAATTTTACATGTCCATGGATATGATGATCAAGATAAAAGACCCATAACTGGAAAAATTGATCTTGGTGTCTTTTGAATACATCCTTCTCTAATCACTCATCCCATAGTAGCATGCTCAACATATGTTGATAGTCATAAGTAGTATTTTTTCACATTTATATTATCTTATGTCACATTAGTGTAACATTTGGATTAAAGAGATGAAATTCATGGGGAATGTGGTTTCCAAGAATGGGTTATGTTAGGAATAGATGAATTTGGGAGTATTGGTTTCTTAAAAATATCCGAATAACATGATTTAGATTATAAGAATTATAGGTTTAACTATTTTGTATCAAATTTTATCCAAGAAATCTCTCATTTATCACGAATAATGACTTCTTGGATAATGAATGGAGTATAAATCATGTCCATGGATTATCATGAAGAGAAATTTTTTGTGGCAAATAAGGTGTTGATTACATCCACTTTGTTTATTATTCCTAAGTAAGGGATCCAGTACACCATATATTATAATGAATCTGGAGTTATTTTGGGGGAAGTACTAATGAAGAGTGAGAAGGTGTTATCCTATGGGTCAAGTAATCTATATTACTATGAGTATAAATTTCCTAATCGTGTCTTCCATTATTACATAGATGATAAATATTTGATGTTTTAAAGATACTATCTCTTCAATGATATGAGGTTTTATCTGCATTGATCCCAATATCCTTCCTTATATCTTTACACAGTTGTTCTCGAACATAATAGTGAAAAACTAGGTATAGTACTTTATTTTTTTGAAATTTAAATGTATTATAATCCTAGGAATAATATACTTTTAATAAATGGACATATCCTTAAGGAACATGTACTTAATGTTCTTGGTGAGTGGCATTATGTAGAGTAGTAGTGCCTGATGACTCTAGTTTCTGAGTAGATGATTCATTCTTTCGGGGACTCTAGATACATAACGTGTAGTCTCATAAAGTAAAATAATATTCAATAGAATAGGTAATGGCTTGTAATTAGATTTAACAATATTATGTAGTGATATTGAAACATCTATCTATGGGTGACCCAATTCCCAGGTGGTCAATGGGAGATGATAAAGAGATCCTCGTACATTAGACTGTATTGGTCATAATTTCCAACATGGTGGAGAGTCTATGGCCAGAAATTTTCTCTGATCCCCCGACTTGCCATCTATTCTCCAAATCGATCGATGTCGATTGCATTGGAACTACCCTGATATTATCTTCCTTATTGTATATTCTCATTTTCTAATTCACCTTCTTTTGTGACTTATCGTTGGTTGAACATTTTTAACTTATTTGTAGATCAACTATGTTCTTGAGAGATTCAAGGCATAAGGCTCACGTGTATCAATCATACAACGCTAAGGTAGGTGGGTTGTGTCTATCTGTAGATAGTCATTGAGTTATATGTGCAATAGTTCCAAATAACCTTGTTTGGGGTGTTGCACATTTATTGTTTTTAGCAATGTTTTTTCCTTCTAGGCCTGGTGTTCTTGAGTAGATGTTTTATGAATAAAAATAGAGTTATTTACCTTTATATGGATATGTTTCCCATGTTTTCATGGTATTTACCAGTTGGTCTAGATTTTCTTGATAGTCTACTTTATTTCCCATGCCTAGTATTGTTATGACGGATTGAATTTATCTGACATGATTTCAGAAGTTGTAGACTATGTAGACAAGTAGTTATTGAGGTTTACATTTGATTCCATATACTGTTATATCATGATTAACATACATAGGTGTGTGGGAACCTAGTTTAGTAGACCATAAGAAGAATGGATGTTGATCGATTTTCCTGAGTGTCTGTTTACTTTTGCAGTGTTAGTCCATAGGGGGGTATGAATTTGTGATTTTTCAGAGTGATTGTAGTCCCATGTAATGATACCATAGGGGAGATTTAACGTTTAGTTCTTCCCTAGAGTGTCAATCGATACCAATAAGTGACCACATGGGGAATTTTCAGTGAGTTATTCCTCATAGTGTCTTTTGTAAAGATGAACAAGAGGGGTTAGACTGTGAGTACTTCCTAGTGGGTATCTTGTGTTTGATTTGATGAACCAGAGGGGTTAGGCTATAGTAATTTCTATAGGGCTACTTATGATTGTTTTTTTGATTAACTAATAAATGAAAATGAATGTAATTTAATCATTATGATTGTTCACTTTTGAGTACTTCCTTGTTTACTTCATTATTTTTCTTATTGTCATCGTTATATAAATTAGCTGACTGTTAGGCACAGAAAATTGGGTGATTTCCTAATGGGATCCGTCTCACACCATGTTTGGTTCATGTTTTTGGTCCCAGACTGATTATATTGAGGCATGTATAGATAAGGGCTACCACCCTTATACTTTATGTACTTGTTTGCTATATAGCTAGAGAGAATGGGCCCAAGATAAGGCTTGTGATACTGTTGTAGTTTATTTTTTTTTCTTTTTTACTTTATATTAGAATTTTATTCCATCATTGTGACTTGTTTGGTGTCTTTCCTAGACATATGTATCATATATCATTTATATATGTGTGCCCCAATTGTTTATTACATCTGTTGTTTAGTTGTTACATGTTATTACTGCTTCCTCTATTGTTATCTTTTTATTTCCACTGCGTTAGTAAGCCAATGAGAGAATAGTTTCCCCATAATCCAAACGAAGGACCTTGCTAATAGTCGGCAGCCTTTGGCATTTGAGAAAATGTTCTTGAGGTCATGTGGCCAACCGGGTACAAGCCACATCTAGGTGGCTCCCGGAACTAGAATGTTAAAAAGTGTTTTCAATGGGATTTATTTCATTGTGACTTATTTTTTGGAGCCTATATCTAGGTATATGAAGGAATAGGTACTTGTTAATAAGCTGTTCCTGGGAGTAGTTAACCGTTGAAAAGGGAAAATCTAATTTACCTCATATATTGTGATTTTTCTTGATTTTCAATTATTGCAATTGATTAGATTTAACGATTGGGTGATTCACATGTTTTGTGTTGTTATTGTTGATATTATTGGGGTTCAATTTCTATTGAAACCAAATTAGATGTGGTTATTCCATCTCATGTATCGTTTAGGCACTTTCTAGAGATCACATGTCCTGAATTATGTCCAAGCCATTTAGGGTGCATTACTAATTTCATGTTATTTTGATAGTTGTTGTGCAACATATGCCTGCTGATGTAATAGATGACTTGATATAATTCCTATTATTTTAAAGGTTATTGGATTCATTAAGGATTCATTTGAATGAATTCCAATCTTTGGTTCATGGGGTATTTTAGACCCTTATAGATCAGAATTTTGTGGATCATTACACCGTTATTCTTGTTTATGATATGTATATGATTTAAACATTGATTTGTGGGTAGTATTAGCCCCCAAAGATCAAAATTTGTCACTTTAAAGTCTGGCGTTCATTTAAATGAAACTTTACACAATCCAATACCCTATAAAATATATGGTATTCTATCTAGTCATCTATCAAAACAACATGAATTTATATAAAAACATCTATCACAGAAACATGAAATCAATAATGCACAGTAAATGGAATGGAATGAATGCATGATGTGTGATCTCTATAAAGTGCCTACATGATTCACAAGATGTAATAACCTTGTATCATCGGGTTGTAATAGAAAAAAGACCTCAATAATATCATCAAAAACCAAAAGACACATGTGAATCACCCCATGGTAAAATCAAATCAACTGTAATAATTGAAAAGCCATAAAATAAACAATATAATAGGTATATTCAATTTTCCATGTACATGGTTTAACTACTCCCTAGAACAGATTATTACCATGTATTTATTCTTTCTTATCCCTTTCTATAGGCTCCAAAATGTATGTCATGAAAAAAACACTTTGATACCACTTTGTAAGGTCCTGGTTCCGGGAGCCGCCTAGAGGCGCCCCATTCCTGGTTGGTCACATATCCTCAAGTTCATTTTACCAAAATCCAATGTTTCTGACTAGCTAAGAGGGAATTGGTTATGATAGTGGAGAATTTATGCCCCCATTGGCATAGTAACTCAGTGGAAATAAATAGATAACAATACCAGAAGTAGTAATAACTTGTAACAAGTAAACAACGAAATTAATAAACATCTAGAGCACACATATATAAATGATTCATGACACATGTTTTTAAGAAAACATCTAAAAAAGTCACAAAGCTGAAATACAGAACTAAAACAATGTACAAAAAAAACAAAAAACAAACAAAAAAAAACTCAAAAAACATCAAAAGCCTTATCTTGGTCCGAAGCTCTCCAGCTCGACAATAATCATGTACCTGAAGTACAAGGTCACTTTTCCTAATCTATACCAGCATAAACATAATTTTTTTGGGCCAAAAATCATTACCCAAACATGGTGTGAGACGAGTCCATGTGGGAAACAACCCAAATTTATGTTCCTAGTAGTTAGTAAATATATATGGCATACACTATTCATAATGAAGTAGTAAACAGGTAAGTACAGAAAAGAAAACAATCCTACCTTTTAATTTCTTCCATTTTTATTTATTATTCAAGAAACAAACAATCATAAGTAACCCTCTGGGATGTAGTCACAATATAACTGATCCAGTTCAACCAATCCTACATAGGAAACACTCTAGGAAGTACCCACAGTATAACCCCTCTGGATCATCTATTTTAAAGACACATTGAGGAAGAAATCACCGTCAATTCCCCCTATGGTCTTCTATCGATAACAATAGGCACTTTGGGGAAGCACTCAATGTCTAGTTCCTCCTATGGTCTCGTAATGCTGATCTACAGTCACTCTGAGGGAGCATAGAGTTCATCCCCTCTATGGTCTCACAATGTAACATTAAACAATCACTCCAGAGATTCCTTCATCATCCATTCTCTTCATTTCAGTGTTTTCTGGGTTCTGGAGTCATTTTTGAGGCTTAGTGTCTAGAAAAATTTAGAATACATGGTGTGTAATGACTAATACATGCCATGTATCTTTATATTTTTGAAGGAACATTTTTTTCAAATGTACATGTTTTATACTATATGTGCACACTGTAGAGTCTCTCACCATGTCACATGCTATGTGGGTAGAGACATGGGGTTGGTAAATCCTTGGTGGAACACGTCGCGAACCGGATGTATACACCGGGTGTTCCGACCTTGTGTATAGTCGTGTGACTAATGAAATTGGTGGATTTTGGGGAGTTTGTACATGATGTTTCTGAAACAAACACACCATGTAGAGACAACTATTTAACCAATTGTGTGACTAACAACACGGGTCAGTGATGTTCTTTCTAGTACACACCATGTCTATCATAAAAATTCTATGTAGTCTCATTCAAGGAGAATTGTGTGATATAGTAGTGTGAAAGAACTCTGGTAGGGGAAAACGATTAATGTACACACTATGTCTTGGGAGAACACACCGTGTGTTTATGGTGTTACATCACCGGGATTGGAAGGAGTACATGCCCATGTGATGGCTTAGAGGAACACACTGTGTAGAGGTCATACACACCGTGTATCACTATTTTAAAAAACATGATGATGTTATTGTCCTATTTTTATTTTACTTCTATGTTTCCTTACTTAATAGTCCTGATCAAAGGTATGTGCTTGACCTTTCAGAGTCATGCCACCCTGGAAACCTCCGGTTGTATGCTAGTTACATGGTAGTGATCAAAAACCAGCCAAGGGTGATCAATGAATTCCAACAGATCCTCTTTATTGTCAGACGTCAAACAATCAGTTTTTCAAGATAATGGTGTTGATGCATAGTTTTGATAGGGAATCATGAGGTTCATGAAGAACTTTCGAGGAGTAATGCATCCGACCCCATCAATGGAAGAGTGGACACAGTTTTTTCAATAGCAGCATCCTTCCACCTTCACAGTGGAATGAGGACCTTAGGCTGTAGAGCCATGGTTAAAAGCCATGATATCTATCTTTGAACATCCTAAGACTCCTTCAGAGAGGTGGATGAAGACCTCTATATTTGTGCTTCTGGATTCCTCCAAGAGATAATGGGGTTTTATCTCATAAGTAGGACACCATCAGGTTATGGCATGGGATGAGTTCCACTATGCATTCTATGACTACTTTTACCAAGAGACCGAGAGGTCCGATTGAGCTCGATAGTTCATTATTCTGGAAGAGGGTACTCATTCTCTTAAGGAGTATTTTTCTTACTTCGCATAGTTTTAGTTCTTTATTCATATTCAAGGAGGGGATGAGTTATTTATAGTGAGGAAGTTTTAGGATGGCGTCCATAGTGGAATCCTATCTTAGATGAACATCTTCAAATTGGATTATATCACCTCAATAGTCAACAAGTTGTTGATCATGAAGCGCAATATGTGGGACTCTGGAGCAGTGATCCTGGGCGGCTCATCATCTGGCATTGGTACCCCTCATATAGACAACAAGAATCACCAGTTGGAGTCTAGGAATGGTTATCCGAGGATAAAAGATACTTCTTCTAGTTTCTAGGGGGTGTGATACCGGTGTGGGAAGAGTGGGCATACAAGGCCACTTTGATCGAGAGACACATTGGAGTACTGATATTGTGGGATGATGGGTCATCTTCAGAGGTCACGTTAGTTTTTATTAGCAGAAGAAATTGATCAGAGTTCTTCTATGGCTCCTTGTTCATGGGAAGAACCATTAGGTTCTCATCAGTCATGGAACTGGGGTCCTTACAGCCATTCAAGCTGAGGTGGAGGTCACGACCATGGTATCCAATAAACATGCTTTCAATGACAATAGGGTGGATCAGCTCAGGGTGGTCAGGCAGGGTCCCATGGCCATGGTACATGCCACACATTCGTAGTAGAGTAGACCCAGTAGATGGAATATCCTAGACCCTCTATAGTTTGAGGTACGATCCATGTGGGTTTGGTTTTAGAGTCTCCACTTTTTGATATAGAGGCTTCCCATAGTTTCATATCATTCATTTTTGTCGACAAACATGGGCTCTATATCTTTACCTCTACTGATGTCCTGATGTTGGACACTCTTTAGAGGACAAGAACGGCTAGTGTACGTCATTTCAAGGGGTTCTCTCAAGCATTTTGTGGGTGTCACATCATCTGGTACCCCTCTTTCTTAGAGATGATAGGCTATGATGTCATTCTCAGGACGAACTAGTTATGTTTTCCTCCAGGAAGTTGTTGATTTCTATCTTCGTAGGCTAGGTTTTACATAACCATAGGGCATATACTTTTTACATAAGGGTAAATGGTATGTCCGGGAAATCAGAGAAGGACATGAGCATCATGGGTTTAGAGGAGATACAACCTATATTTCTAGTCTATATTTGGATGACAAGGGGACTTCAGCGATGGAATTTATTGCAGTGGTAGATCATTTTAGTGATGTATTTCTAGAGGACTTTTAAGGCATGACTCCATAGCATGAGGTAGAATTTTCTATAGGTCTCCTGCTGGGATCGGCACCGTTGTCCATTTCTCAAAATATGATGGCTACACAAGAGTTACAGGATCTATAGAAGCAGTTGGATGATTTGTGGGAAAATTTTTAATATGACCCAATACTTATCCTTTGGTTTTCATATAATGTTTTTGAAGAAGACGGATGATACCCTTAGACATTTTGTGGATTATCGAATGTTGAACAAGTGATGAACATGAACCTATGTGCCTTTCTGAGGATTGATGATCTATTTGATCAGCTTTTAGGATCCCTGGTGTTCTCGAATATCGACTTCAGATCCATTTAACTTCATTTGGGCGTTAGATCATCGGATTTAAAACCTACAACTTTTCATAGAAGGTATGGTCTATACTACTATGGGGTTATACTGTTCGGTCTCATGAACATGCATGATATTTTCATGTCACTGTTGAACCGGGTGTTCCATCCATACATGGATTCCTTCATGGTAGTATTTTCAGACGATATCATGGTGTACTCTCAGACTCGAAAGAAGCATGCTACCCATTACAATATCGTTATGAGTATACAGAGAGATAATAAATTACATGCTATGCCCTCAAAATCCCACTTTTGGATGGATCAAATTCACTTCATGGGGCATGTTATCTCAGATATAGGAGTATCAATGGAACCAAAGAATGTGAGATCTATAGATTCATGGGAGAATCCAAAGAATGTCATTTAGGTAAGAAATTATCTAGGGATGGATGGATAGTACATATATTTCATCTAGGACTTTTGATGCTTAGTAATGCCACTGACAGTACTAACTAAGAAGGGTTCAAATTTCTTGTTGTCAAATTCTTGTGATTCATCCCTTCGAGGGACAGATTGTAGGATGACATCAGCAACGATACTAGTATTTCTAGAGTTAGGAAAGAGTTATATGGTCTACTCTGATGCGTCAGGTACATGGCCCGGAGAAGTGCATATGCAGGGAGATGGAGCCATTGCATATGTGTCTCAGCAATTGATGCCACATGAGAGGATTTACTCGAAGTATGATCTCGAGTTGTCTACAGTTTTTTTTTTCATTAAGCTATTTGAGAAATTATATTTTGGGAGTGAATTTTTTTATATTCACCAACCTCAACTGTCTCATGCAGATCTTCACTCATCCCGATCTGAATTTGAGACATTGAAGGCGGGGTTAGTACCTTTAGTCCTTTGACTTTGAGCTTTCATACACGCCTAAAAATGGAAACATACTAGCTGATGTGTTGAGTAGAAGAACGATGATAAATGTAGATCAGAAGGGCATTAGTATGTGGATTCTTATGGATCTATTCTCTCAGATCCATTTGAAGGAAGAAAAAAGACATTACATTCTTTTGTACCAGTTTCCTCTACTCTAATTGATCAAGTGAAAACTAGGCATCTATCAGATTCAGAAGACCTATTACTATGAGAAAGTGTGTCAGGAGAGGACCATATTCATAAGTAGACCATAGGAGAAGATGATATCTTTAATTTTCATGGGAACTTATGGGTGTCAGCAGACATATGTGAGGAGCTGATGCAATACATTTCATTCCTCAGTTTGTGCAGTTCATCCTGTTGTCACCAAGATGTATCGAGATCTGCATAGTCTGTATTGGTGGGTAGGTATGAAGAGAGATGGTGCTAGGTTTTTCATGAGGTGTCCCAACTTTCAGTATGTGATGGCAGAGCATCAGCGACCATCACATATTTTGAAGCAGTTATTGATCCCCATGTTGAAGTTGAATTATGTTATGATGGAATTTGTGACAGGATTTCTGAGGTCTCCTTGATTGAATGATGCAGTATGGATTGTCATTAACATTCTCCCAAAGGTTGCTCACTTCTTACTGATTATGGAGTAATTCAGTGTAAAATATCTGGGAATGTTTTAAACATTGGATATTGTATGTCTACATGGGGTTCCTCATGACTTTGATTCAGATAGGGACACTAATTTTACTATTATGGTCTAGAAGGGACTTTAGAAGGCTTTAGGTTCATAAGTACTCCTGAGTACAACATACCATCCCCAAATAAATTCCCATTCTAAGAATATGATTTTGTTGATGAAGGACATCCTTCAAGCTTGCATCCTAAATTTTGGCGGTTATTGGGAGATTGATATACCATTGGTGGAGTTTCCTAAAACAATGTTTTTCATGAAATAATTCAGTTGGAACCTTTGGAATCATTGTACGATAGGCTGTGCCGATCACCCTTATGTTTCTTAGAGGCCAGAGAGCTAGCTATAATGAGACCTCATCTAGTCTAGGAGACCACAAAGATGATAGATTTTATTCAATATAGGATGTATACAGCACAATAATGATAGATGTCTTATGCCGATTGACAAAGATGACCTCTGCAGTTCGAGGTCAGAGATTATGTGTTCCTACATGTCTCACCATGGTTATGACATAGGTGGATAAGGAGATAGGGTATGCTTTTATTGAGATATGTCGGACCGTTTGTGGTTTTGGAGAGACTCAATTCGTTTTAATATCGACAACAGTTACCTCAGTGTTATGGGACTATTCATGACGACTTCCATGTTTCTCAGCAATGGCGTTACCTTTCAGAACCATCTTTTGTTTTTCATCCCAAGGAGATAGAGATGGAAATGGACAAATCGCTCGAGGGGAATATTATCCAGATTGTTTATCGTAGGGTGAAGGTTCTCTAGGGAAATTTCGTCCCTCTGTTATGAGCTCTATGGAACCATGAGTGAGTATATGACAAGATTGGGAGAGGGAGGTCGATGTACGATCATAGTGGCTAGAGCTATTCGAGGATTCTTCTTCTACGCTGCCATTATTGGGAAATTGGGGGAAATATTTATTTAATGAGTGATGATTATAAGAAGCAAGATCTTCTTTTCATGTATGAATATTGTATTCATGTGTTTTAGAGGAAAAGAGGGGAATCTTGAAATTTACAGAGTACATGTCATGTTCAATGGAGTACACACTTTGTACCCAGTTATCGCAGTTTACCATGTACTGACCATGTACCGGCCATGTATAGGGCCATGTTTGGTGACCTATAGACTGCCTAAATTAGAGGCCAGATAAAAACGTTACACTCCTTGTACCCTTGATGAACATGTTGTGTACTTTTTTTTATTTCATTAAACTGATCAGGGTCACGTCTAATAGACATAACACCCTTCTTCTCCAATCGTATAACAAAAAAGTGCATCATGCCAACAATTCTTCTCCGGTACAGCAACTCACCATCAATTATCTAACTCGACCACCATCGATTGCATTGCAACCACCATGGTAAGATCTTCCTTCTTCTAAATCCTTGATTCCTAATTCCTCTTCTATCATGAGTTATCTTTGGAAAAGCGTTTTTAGGGTTTTTGTAGATCTACGACATTCTAGGAAGATTCAAGGTATGAGACTCACGTATATTGATTGTACAACACTGAGATATGTTTTTTGTGCCTTTCCATAGTTATTCATTGATTTATATGTTAAAAGTTCCCAATACCCTTGTTTGGGTTATTGCATGTTTATGGTTATTTTCACTATAATTTCTTGTTATTCCTTGAGTTCTTGAGTAGATGATTTATGACTATAAATATGGTTATTTACCTTTCTATGGATGTTTTCTCATGTTTTCATGATATTTATAATTTTTTCTAGCTTTTCATGTTTGGAAGATTTGTTTCCCATGCCTAGTGCTGTAAGGATAGAGTGACTTAATCTGACATGTTGTGAGATGTTGTCAACTGTAGAGCCAAGTTGTTCTCAAGGTTTTCTTGGGCTTCCATATAACATTTTTCCATGATTTATTTACACCGATATGTGGGAACATGGTGTAGTATACCATACGGAGAATGGAAACTAAGGGATTCAACAATGTTTCTATTTACTTTTACTTTGTGAGATCATAGGGGGTGAAATTTTTTCTCCCTCAGAGGGTATATAGTCCCTTGTTACGAGACCACATGGGGGATTGGATGTTCGGTGCTACCCTAGAGTGTCTATAATCTCTGATATAATAACACATGGAGAATTGATGGTGAGTGCTTCCTTAGAGTGTCATTGCTAAATCTAAACCAGAGGGGTAATATTTTGAATACTTTCCAGAGGGTTGCTTCTGTTTGATTGTTTGAACCAGAGGGGTTAATCTATGAGTACATCCCTGAGGATTACTTATGATTTATGGTTGTTTAACTAATTAATGAAAATTTATGTTAGTGAAACTGTTTGATTGTTAACATTTGAGTACTTCCTTGTTTACTGCTTAATTTTGATTATTGTCTGCCATATATATTCCCATACTGTTAGACATATATCATTGGGTGGTTGCCTAATGGGATTCATCACACACCCTTTTTAGGAAATTCTATCGGGCCCAAATAGATTATATTTCGACAAGTATTGATAAGGGAAAGACCCCTTCTTCTTCTGGTACATGATTGTTGTGAAGTTAGAGATCTTGGGACCAAGCTGAGGATTGTGATGATATTTGAGTTTATATGTTTTCATGATACATTGGTTTAGTACTGTATTCTATAATTGTGACTTGTTTTTTTGATTTCCTGAACAAATATATCATGCATCATTTATATATGTGTGCTAAAGTTGTTTATTACCACTTATGTTTACTTGTTGCATGATATTACTGCTTCTACAATTGATATCTGATTATTTCCGCTGCGTTACAATGATAAATAGGGCATAGTTTCCACACTATCACAACCAAGGCCCTCTGTGCAAGTCAGCAGCCTCTAGAATTTAGGGAAATGTGATTGTGGTCATCTGTCCAACTGGGTAGAGGGCACCTCTGGGCATCACAGTGAACTAGGAAGTTACAGAAATATTCCCAATTCATTAAAATATGTGATACCCACTTAGAAGTATATATAAGAATGATTTATTACCATTATATAGTACACTGAAATGGTGTTCCCTTAAGAATTATATCTAATAGGTATGAATATGTCATGTAATGGTTTGGGAAGGGATTGCAATATTACATAGGGACTTGTAGGATATTAAACAATGTGTACCATCATCAAACTGATGGAGAGTCCTAGAAGATGATTAAAATACTAGAGGATATCAATAGGTCTTATTACATGGACATTGGTGAAACATGGGATGAAAACCTAGCCTTGATGGAGTTCACATATAAAAATTATTACCATGTTTTATTCATATATCTCCTTATGAGTCTCTATATGTTGAGCATTTTCATTCACCACAATGTGGGAATGAAGATGCTGAGTTATTGGTTATAAGGCCCAGCATGGTACATGTGGAAAATAAATGAATTCAACTGATTTCGAAGTTTCTTATTATAGATTAGAACCGATATAAGTTGTATGTGAACCATTGGGCTGAACATTGGAGTTTATGTAGGAAATATTTTCATTCTATGATAAACATATTGGTAATCCCAATGAAATTTGAGGATGAATGAAAAGGTAATAAAGCACTATATTAGACCCTCTAAGATAACCTGATAGGTTGGGACCATGGAATGTCATCTATATTACCCTTTTCATTATCTTGATAGGAATATTTTTTTAAATTTATCATGACACTTGATTTATATGGCCACACCTATAGAAGTTGTTGATTGTGAGTATGTTGAGATAAAGCATGATGCATCATTCATGGAGCATTTAGTGACGAACATTGAATGGGATGATAAGGTTCATAGGGTGAATATGGTACAACTAGAATGAATTCTATATATTAATATATAGATCCATGGAGATATATAAGTGTGAGATGCAGTTTTTTGGGCTCAATGTACCAAGTTGACAATTTTAAAACATTAAAATTAAAAATTGAAGATGAGAAGTTATTTAAGGTGCATAATTATGAAATCATTATATTATTTAAATGCATGATATATTTCAAATTGAAAAATTTATAATTTAATTTTTTTCTCATATATTTGTTATAAAAAAGGATTGTTTTCCTTGACTAATATATTGGAAACCAAATTTCGAAGAGAAGAGTAAGGGAATGTACATGTTATGGCTAGAAAAATGTTGTAGTCTAGCTAGGGAAACCAACTATCGAATCTATTGGGTTTCAACATGTCTACTAAATACAGTAGATCCCATAGACTACTTCAATTTCAAGTTGGAATTTATGAAATAATTATTGTAATAAAAACATTCATGTGGTTCCACTAGTATATATAAAATTCCTTAAACATTACATCACAGTTAGTTTAATGTTAATTATTCTTTCTCATTATTTTTTTTATCATTATGGTATCTATTTTTATAGAATTAGGAAATTTTCCTTATATATATAAATATTACATCATAAAATGGATACTTAAACACAATATCAATTTTCCCAAAAAAATTAATCTTTCATGATATCAAAAAAGTCTTTTTTTCTATCTTATAATCATTGTATTAATCTTGACCTTAGTCATGTTCCTAGTCTTCCTTAAAACCACATGAAAAATATTTCAAAATATTGCATGGGCATAATATCTAAAAAGGGGAAATTATAAGACTGAAATAATCATGTTATATAATGATTACATAAATGAATATGTACAATAAAAAATAATTTTTTTTCTAAAAATAGACATTTAATTACAGAAGAAATCGACACAAATCATGAAATAATAATAAAATAATAAATGATAACACTAAAAAATTAAAATAGAAAAAAAAACTGAAATTCCACAGCATTTCATAAGAATTATTAATGAAAAAATAATACTCATAAAGGTAATGTGGTAGACAAAAAATTACCTCACCTACATATAAGCTAATTCCAAGTACCATGAAAACATAAAATGGAGGAAAGAGTCCCATCGGGGATTAGGATTACTCCGTCATCCTATAAATAATGTCAGATTATACATAATAATTTCAAAATTCTTTTTAGGGAAATAATAAAAGTGTAGGTCTTTGGACTATAGTGTAACATGCAGTCCTTGGTTATAAACAAATAAAAAATCATTAGTTTATAACAAAACGACTTACCCTTGGTTCATATATCCTAAATATCATCATAATCTGTATGTGGTGAAAGTGGTAATTATCAAATCATATAAGAAATAATAATAATAATTTTGTAATGAAAATTATTATACCAAAAACGAAAATTTATAAAAAAACATGATCGATTTTTATGAAAAATGAATTGTGTTACAATCATAGTGATGGTAGGCTATATGTATGAAAAAAAATACAATCACCTTTCAATGAATGAAAATTTAATAAAATATTTGAAATAATAAAATCATTGAATGATTATTTTCAATTGAATTTCACAAACATAGAAAAAAAACACACACACACACATATATATATTTATATATTAATTATATGAACATATATATCCGATAATGGTAATTATTTAAAATTAAATACATGGGTTATGAGGTGGTAATCCACGATACACATGATTGATGGTTTTGTTTCTGATTTGTTGGAACATGAGATAGAATTAGGTTATTACATTAATAGTATATCATATGATTATATGTAATATACTAATGTTATTATATCAATTTGATTTAATTTCATTGGATGAATGGGTAATAAAAAAAATAAAACACTATTAAAATCATTACATCTTTTTTTTGGAAAATATCCATTTATTTACACATTAAAAACTATAAATTTTGTATTATTCAATAGAAGGACCAATATAATGAGGAGAATTTTTATTTGATGGTATATTATTTTTTATTTGTTGAATAAAATGTATTTTTATTCATAAATAAATGATTGTAGGAAGTGCCTTATAAAAGAGAGGGGAGGTTCACTCTTGTAATATCGTAATGTATTAATTTAATATAATTTTTTTAAAATTTATAAATATGTAAAAAATAATATATTTATAATATCAGATGAGGATAGTTCGAAAATATATAATTTAATAAATTTTTGTATGTTTAGATTATATTTTTTCCTTTATAAATTATTTACCACCATTTATCCTTTTTTAAAATTACAACAATAACAATGATTTTTACTCTCTAAGGGTAAACATAAATACTATAAATGGAATATTGGAAATATATGTAAAATTTTAACAATTGTATACCATATAATAATATTTTTGATATATATATGATATTTATAAATTTTAAATAATTTTAAAATTATAAAATATTTTAAAATATCATTACATTCAATATTGAAAGTATTCATTAATGGTTATTTGAAAACAACATGGAAATAAAGGAATTTGAATATAATTGTTTCACACATCTATAAAATTTAATAGTTTAATAAAAACCTTGTGCAATAGAATAATTCAATATAATTATATTAATTTTAATTTTTTTAGTTCTCTTTATGTTAATTTTTTACTAGGGTAATAAATATTTTCTTAGTTTAGTGTATGTTTTTAAGACAATTATTTATTCAGTTAAAAATGGAATTTAATTACCATAGAAAATAATTAGTCTATCTCAGAAATGATTATATATAAATGACCATACCTTTAATTTATACATATCTAAAAACATTTATAGGCAATTAAACAAGGAGAATGAATGTTTTGACTTATTTACATAAAGATATAGAAAGGTAAAAAATATAAGGAACCAATATTCAATATTTTTTAGGCATGGATATAAACAAGAGAAACAAACTAATATAGAGGATTAAATGAAAATAGAAGTCTTCTTCTATAGTCCACATCACAATATAGTTAACCTTATTTACATGATTTACCCTGACTATGGTAATAATTGTTTACATGAGTTATAATTCATAATGAACATAAATTAAAGGGAAATATTTACTAAATTTTAATATCTTGATTCCAAATAAGGAATCAATTTTTCAATTGACAGTTATTATATTTTCAATAAATTAAATAATTATTAAAATGAAAAACTCAATATAAATCATGTATTATTAGAAAAATGACTTCTAGGTATACTAATTTTTTTATACGTAATTCCAATATGAAATTTATTAAAAACAATGTAATGTTATTATGTTTCATAATAATATTCTAAAATATTTTTTTCAAAAAATAAAATTTTAATATGTAAATAAGCTAAATGATAATAAAACATCCTATAATAATTATTATTTTTAAATATTCATTTAAAATCAAACATTTTACAATAATATCTAATTTTTCAAAATGATATTACTGATTTGATGATTTTAAAAATTATATTGTTTTTATAAAAAAAATTTGTTAAATTATCTACATATTAATTTTTATATTTATCCATAAATACTAATAAAACCCATATTCATAGAAAAAATATTTTCAAAACATAATAGTTCATTACAAAATAGTTTTTGATTATTTAAGAAGTATTTTTGAGTAAATTTTTAATTATTAGGACGTTTATATATACTTCATAATTTGTTTACTCTTATTGGTACCTTCCAATTCAAATACATGTTTATAATATTCACATTTAAATAAAAATATTTTTAAAATATGTCCCAATTCCATAAAATATTAATGTTGTATGTCATGAAATATACATAGAATAATATTATTTTAAAAAATCATGATGTTACAACCATCATGCCAGTGAGGTCCATTGGCAATCCCATGTACCTAGTCTGAGTGTGAAATAAATCCCACCATAGGCTTTACATTCCATTGTTATTTCCACCTAAATTAATGGAGTATTTTGTCCCAATATTCACCTATCCAAATGTTTGTCTAACTATCCTAAAATAAGTGATATCAATTCAATGTTATTTAGGTATATAACCTCTAAATGATACAAGTAGCAATAATAGTGAGTTTTCATCTAAATATATTAAGAATTAATCTCACACATTTAGATATGTTCATCAATATATGTCATATAGTTGTATTCTAGGAATATTCAAGTAAATGTTTATCCATTCATCATTGATTATTGGTAGATCTTGTGTGTTGATGATGATTCCTGATCAAACCAATTCCTACCTTAAAAAATTAATCAGCAGGTATGTATTCATGTATAATATTCTTAATACTATTCATGATTGAATAAATATGATAAAACAATAATCCCTTTATGAATTATTCAGATATTTTTGGGGATATATACATTTCAGGGATGAAATACATTGACTAGAGATTAATTATACATGAGTTGTGACATTACCAGATAAAAATATTTAGAACCATGGTCATAAGATCTTCTTCCCCTGGACTCTCTTCCTAATTTATTTACATTAATTAATGAATGATTATTGGATAGACTCAATTCACACATCATGAATTAATAATTAATTCAAATATATTCATGGATAGTTTAAATTTTTTAAATTTTATTCTTTCTTTTTCCATACCTCAGGATCAGTTCCATGGAAAAAACCTTATGCTATGTGATTATAAAACATAGTTATTGTATTATAATCCTCTCATGTCTACCTTATGAATATTGTTTATGAGAAACCAAAACCAGATCTCGCTATCATTGACATATTGATCATTCCTTCTGGGTAACAAACGTTTTTGAGCATCAATTTCTCTAGGATTATGGATTTCATCATCAATTCTAGAAAAAGAAATTTCTATATATTTTAAGGTTATTTTATAAAAAAAATTCTATGGTGTGATTATTTAGATGGATTATTTGTCTTATATGATTTAGTGTGATCACATTTGGGTGTGTGTTAAGTAGATGATACCTACTTATGATTCATGATTCCAAGAGTATACTTTTATGTTGTTGAATATGATGGAATATTATTATATGTGTTTTTAAATTAAATATTTTTCATAATGACATGATATTCCAAAAATATTACAATTTATCTTATTATGTGTGTACCATGAAATTTCTGGTATTTTATGTGGTGTTTGTAAACGGTGAGACATAATGGTATGAATACCTCATTGGGGGGGAACACACCCAAACTATGGTGATTAAGAGTTTGGTATTATACTTGGTGTTACAAGAAAAATATCTGTATGCCCTGACTAGGACTCAATGAATTATGGAAACATAGTAGACACACCAATATTTAAGGTGTTTTGGATAACTAGTATGTAATCATTGGACAACCTTGTGTGCCTAATTGAGACTCTATTATATGTGGATGTTGAGTGACATGTTGAAAATAATGTGACAACTTTCTATTCATTTCCATACTCTTGGTCATCATTCCATCATAGTTCAGAATTAGTTATGACATGGGATCTTGATTTCCCTGTTAGAACATAATTACTCTGAACATATTTTTATAATATTATTCACATTTATTCGTATCATTGAAGAAAAATATTATACATTTTGGAATCTGTTATGTATTCATTGGTGGTGTTATACTATATTTTTTCACTTAGAACATATATGAGTGATTGTGTGCACATGTAAACTTGATATTTGTGGATTCTTTCATTTTAAAGATTCCTATATAATATGGTAATGTCGAGTAGTATAGGGTTTGTAGTGGTATATTTATTTTTTTCATGAATAAAATTTATTTATTTGTTTACCTTCGTTTACTTACACATGGTTTTAGTGTTCAACACTGGGATCCTCATTTACAAATTTTATTGACTGGTATTCCATTTATATAATTTCATCCAATTCACTAAAAATATTCTTTTTCAATTATATTCAATTAAAAAATTATTATTTAAGGGGATGTATACAGTGTGTATTGTCTCTCTACTGAAGGACCTAAACCCTCACTGATAAACATCATATTCTTTCCTATTAGAAGGTGCATATGAGGTTATGTGGCCCTATAGTTTAGAACTAATTGTTCATCTCACTGTGTTACATAATTAATACAATTTAATTATGATTAATAAAATGGAAATAATGAATTTTTTATATCAATTTAAAATATATTGGTCTTGTAAAAACATGAATGGAAGAGACATTTTTTCAATAAAATTAGTATTTGTCACTATTCAATGTGAAATTAATAATTTCAAAAATATCCAAAAATTGATCTCACAGATAATTTTTTATATGATGATTTCAAAATTAATATCCATTTTACTGAATAAAATTTATAAATTTTGATAAAAAATAATTATTATTTTTTCTTATAAATGAAGTAAATACATTTTTGAAAAATACTTTTTTTTCAAAACTCGGAATAACATCAATTAAAAATTTAGTAATGATATCATAATAAATATTAATATTTTATATATTATGTATGAATATATATAAATATATATAAATTAGGAGTGTTCTATTCATACACATCAATTCAATGACCTCATCATAATGATGTTATTTATTAAAATTATATTTCACCACTATATCTAATCCAATTTCAACACAATGTTTTATAAAAAGAACAATTTCATTGAAATCCGCATTATTTAAAGACAAAAATAAAATACAATCTTAATGTGTTACATTATATTACATTATAATAATTTCACTATTAAAATTTTAAAAAATAATATATATAAATCTAAGTAAACATCAACCTCATAACTTCCTATATATCCCGTATAGTTTCCCCAATTTTATGCCCTCACAATAAAACCCTAACCATGTGGGTGGTCTTCCTTCGCAAATGTTTTTATATTGGGTCCAAAATCTCCACTCGTTCTTCCTCAAGAGATACATCATGTTTTAATGGTATGATATTAAATTGAGTGATACATTGATTACATAATGAAATTGAGAGATATATTGTGGATGTCCCATGACAAAATAAAATGTCATGATATTGTTCGTATCTATCTAGGATCAAGTATCATGGTGAGTCAGAGGGTTGAATTAGTGATATATGGTTCTTTTATGTTTCATTACACATGAAGCAACCTTAATATCCGATTAAATATCTATCACATTGATGAAAACCAAACAAAACACACTACCACATGAACTCAAAAATTTATAATGTTTACTACTCAAAATGATTGTCTATGTCATTTTTATGTCTTGTAAATAATCTAATACCACAATATAATCTAGAAAAAATCATTCTATATAGAATAAAATTAGTAGGATATTCCCAAAAACTCATGTAGTGTTATTTTCAATACAATAGTGCATGTGCATAAAGAATCACATAATTATGTAATATTTTTTTGTATTAAACATGTTACCGTGATTCTTGTTCAAAATTAAAAAATTAAATATTCAAAAACACTTATTAAATTCCTTAACCATAAGAAGGTATGAACATATTATGAACATCATAATGATACTCATTCTAATAGCATAGTCCAATCTACCTAATCTGAATTTTCAATATGATAAAAAATTTTCTAGAAAATGATTAAAACAAATATGAACTTATTTTTTCTTTGTTTAGAAATCTCAATTATATTTCACACATATATTAATAAATTTTAAAATTTTAATCATATAAATATTAAGTGTTCTATTCACCTTTCATTTTATTTCCAACAAAAATTCCTCAGGAATAACCAATCTTGAAACATCATCTCAGTATAACATCAAATCCATATTCTCCCCATTGTAAACAATAAACTTTTAAAGAATGTAAAAATTAACTTATCCTTTTAATGGATATCAAAATAATTATTGGGTGTGATTTATAAATGATAGGTCTTGAGTGATTGAAATACTCAAGACATCATATCATCTTCTGAAACATTTTCTGATCAACTTCCTGACCTTCTCTATATTAAACCAAATTGTTTCCCACATAAATTATTGTGAAAAATGTTTTTAATTATCTATTCTATATTTATATCCAAGTTTTTTATCATAAATTTCATAGTAATGAAAAAAGTGTTTCTTACTTTGTGATATTTGTTAACCAAGAAAGTACTTCATTTCACCCTTCATATAAATTTCAAAAAACTTTTCAGCCCTTCAGAAAATATTTCACAGGTCCATTAATTATTCCCATCATATATAATATCATAAACATATTAAAACTTAGAGAGGGAATGTTTTTTTAAATACTATAATGAAAAAATTATTTCCAACTCGTCTATTCATCAAACTCATCTTTTTTAGCATGTATCATTTTTCCATCATTGTTCCCTTTGAGTTTTTAGCCCATAAAAGGATTTTATAAACTATAGAACATAACAGTAATAATTTTCAGTAAAAAATACACAGGGTTGATCAATGTAAACATCTTCATAAGGATATCTAACTAAAAATGATGATTTCATAAAACTTTTAACATTTGGTAACTTATTTTTGAAGAAATAAAAAGAACTATAATGATTTTTTCTAAGGCTTCCACTGAGGGAGAGTTTCATAAAAATCCATGCCATCAATTTGTGAGTATCATTTGCATAATAACCATGCCTTTTCCTTATAACATAACCATACTAATTTAATATGTTAATGAATACCCATTTATTATCAAAAACATTTTTTATATAGATTTGGTAAAAGTTCCCAGGAATAATTATTTTTTGTTTAATCATTTACATCATTCATGAAATCAACCAAATTTGGATTCTCAAAAGCAAAATTCGCATCTATTGAATCTACATTTAAATGAAAGTATGTTTGTGAAATGTTTCATATGTTAAAATAATTTGATATTGATAACCAATAAGGCTTTGATCTTCCAAATTATACCTCAGTCTTGGAGGAGATTTTTGATATTATTCAACAATACTAGAGATAGATGATTATTATTTTTCATCTTAAGAATTATTACAACTGTTTTCATCCCTATAAGAATTATAATCATAATTTCATTCTTCATATTTATCTTTCTTATCTATATAAGTATCTTTATCTTCCTCACCATTTTCAATAACGTATTCATCGATCAATTTATATAATATTACTGATTATATCTTGATTCATATATATCATCTTCCATCTGGTCCAAACAGATGAAATATTCCCTCTTTATAACTATGATCAAACATTAAAAGTTTTCAATGTTGTTTTTATGCATGAACTCCCAAAAAATATAATGTGTTTGAAACATGGAAATTATCCATGAATCATTTGAAATGGAATGATATCTGAACAGGGTTATTAGAAACATTATTTTTTGATATACATCAAAATGCTCATGGATTTATTTAAAAAGTAATGAGGATGTTCTTGAAAATGTAACACACTTATCCCCATTTCCCGAATCATTTATTATCTCTTCCAGAAACACCATTTACATGTGGTGTTTAAGGTCTACTAAAATCATTCCAAATTCCATTATTATCATGATAACATTAAAATTCGTAAATTTTTTAATCACCCCCATTTTCATTTCACAAAATATTAACTTAATACTCACATTTATTTTAAAATTTCCCTCTGAAACATTTAAACACATTCCAAGAATATAAATTATGTTTCATATACATAACACAGTTCATGCGAGTAAAGACACAAATTAAATTGATAAAGTACTTTTATCCATGATATTTTTGTTTCTCATGGGAAAATATATATCAAAATTAATATGTTTTAGGGGTTGTTTTGAAAATATTCCAGATTACATATGCACAAAAAGTGTAATATTTTCTTTCTAACAAATAGTGAAACAAAAAACCATTTTTCTAGATATAACATGAATTATTTGGCTAAAATCTCTTTTTAGTAACAATCTCATGATTTTTTTGACACATGTTTCACAAAAATTTATTCCACGACTGATCCTCTTTAATTGTACTAAGGTAATAAGACTTTTGATCCTCAACAACATGTAATATGATTCATTTTTTATGTTGGCCTCTTGAAACTATCTTATTCATATTCCACTTTTTTCAATACAACACCTTCATGTTTGAAAATATTTTTTCCCTTCATCATAATCATGTGAAATACATACCATGTTTTGTTTTATCCCATCAATAAATAAATCTTTCTATTATTTCAAAATTTATTCTCCAAAATTAGCTTATCTAACACAATAGATTTTACGATATTCATCATTACCATACATCCCCATTAATTCTTTAAAATATTTAACATTATTAGATATATTTATATATAGTATCCTATTCAAAGAAAACCAACTATCATGGATCCATGTTTTTCTCCTTTGGTATCATTGTGAGTGGCTTAAAAAATAAGTTATTTTTCTTTCCCATTGGATTTTATAACTTCTATATTCTAATAATTGTTAATACCCATTTATGATGACCAAAAAAAATAAGAAATCCTTTGTTCATGGTGTCTAGAATATTATAAATTTTCAAAAATAGTCTCTAGGGGATGGAACGTATTTTAAATTTTATACCAACCTTCGTATGTTTTTTCCAATCATCCTTCGTAGACATATTCCAGGTAATTCACCGACTCACCCTATAAAATTTCCTTTTATAGATTACAGTGTAATTGTAATGTTGTTGTTTAAATTCACAAATATCTTTTATGTTCCCAAATATACAACAATATATAAATTATTCATAGAAAAAAATTTATCCTCTAAAGCATCTATTCTGACTGGAGTTTTGAGCATGTGCCTTAGAAACCATATTTTTATTACTTTTTTGACTACCAATAATTCTGCAATAAACCAAAATATTCATTCTCTGATTGATTATCTTTTCATAATTATTGGAACTAAAATCAATAAAAACATTTTTGGACTCATTACTGTTTGAATCTTTGGACATCCCAACATTTTTGGTATGGAAAAAAACCTAGCATTACCATATTTATTCTTATACACAACAATGTTTTCTTTCTTCTAAACCATATAATGTAAATTTTTTTTATCATTTTTTTATTTAGTTCATGAGGTTCCTTATTGTTTTCTTTATTAAGATGTATAAAAAATCATCAATATATTTTAAAAAATTGAATTTCTCATCATGAAATTCTTTTGGATTATTTTTTGATGAATTTTCACTTTTAAACTTCCTCATTTCATTATCATTGATTATATTCTTCCTCAAATATTTTTTCATTTAATATTTATGATGAAATAATAATTTAGTTAAATCTTCTTCAAAATTAATAATTATTAATTATTGAAATAAAATTAGTTTCACCAACACAGTCCATAGATTTTTCCTAATCATCCCCAATATCATAAATATCAAAAAAATTATATAAGAAACATATCATTTTGGACATGGACAGAATTTATCATTCCATCTAAAAAAACAAATTTTGGTTTATACCCTACTTATTTCACATACATATTGTCCTTATGTTAACTTAATCATTTGTAACTACCAATAATTTCCATGTAATTTTTTTTAATTAAATGGGAATTTGACAAGTCTGCTAAATTTGACGGCACGCCATTCCTAGGCCTGGAGTGCATGGAATGAATATCTGAATTATTTTTTGTTACATTCAGTAAACGTACAAGGGGGTTTTATAAATTTTGTATTGGTGCTCAAAATTGATATCTATTGGCACCTTTGAACTCACAGTGCTGATATTCGCTTAAGGAGAATTTCACCTCAACGACAGTTGGTCGAGATCGAAAGGTATTTTTTGGGTTTTTCGTGAAAAAATAAGATAAAATAAAAGTTGTGTAACCTTTTATTTTATTATCCATTAGTATCACCACGGTGGATGTAGAGAAGTGGGTACCACATGAACTAAAACCTCTTAACATAGGTTATGGAAGTGGGGACCACCTGAGCCTAACCGTTAATGTGGGATATAGTGGTCGGGACCACCAGAGACTTAATTCTCTTGAACTACCCACTTATGTTTCAGATCCCTCTTGAACTCCACCACATAATTGTGCCAATCCTCCCCTTAAATAAATAATCCAACCCCTAAAATAATTAATTAACCTAATTTGAATTAATTCCAACTACTTAATAGATAGAATAATCTATTATTTTGGGTATCTCTTCATTTTGGTGGGATTGGGAGGAAGGAGCATTGGGAGAATATCACTCCAACGAGGAACACCAATGAAGAACACCAACGTCAACTTTGACTTCTTCCTCAGGACATTCGTTGACATGGAACGTCTTCAACGTCAATGAACATACGATCAAGGGAACACTGATGTCACCGATGTCTTAATATCCCCAACAACGTCATCTCCTTCCTCGCGACCTCCGTTGATGAATTAAACGAGGTAGGGAGGGGTTTTGAATTATTTCCCTCACCCATTCTTGATATTCTTGTGATTGAAGTATTATATAAACTTTCTACTGCTCTAATGTGGAGAGAGCAAGACAAATAAACATGTACCTTCCTCTCTGAAATTCTAGGGATAATTCTTGTGTTCTTAGTGATGTAGGAGGATCGGTATCTACCACGATGGGGCATGAAAATGGAGGCCATCACCCCCACCGGTTTCGACGACGGTGATGGTGCAACGATGCCTCCACACGGACACCGCAACCCGAAACCACCGCCGCTTGTGGCACTGTCGTCTGCTGTCGAGCCGCCCTGCGCCCTCGTGGCACCCCGCGGTTGAGTCGCCTCCGACCGAGCCACCCTGCGCCCTCACGGTACCCCCGTAGCCGAGCCTCCCCACGACATCGTGGCATCCGCAGTATAGCCACTCCAAAACAGAGCCCCCCATGCACTCACATCACCCCCACGGCCGAGCTGCCCCGCGGCCTCGGGGCGTCCACCGCTGAACCACCACATGGCCTCGCAGCCCCTATGGCAACGCGCCTCCGTAACAACCGAACGAACTCCTTTCCACCACTCTATGACCCTCTTATTCCCTTTTTGGCCCCACTATGCCCTCACATCCTATCGGACCACCACGTGGGTCGGGACGGATCGACCCATAATGGGTCAGCCCAGGCCGGGTCGGTCCAACGGAGTCGGACCACACCCGGACTAGCTACGAGCTTTTCGCACTAATGACCATAAATTTGGCACCAGGGGTCCATTTGAAAAACTATCAATGGTTCTGTAATCCTTGGAGTGTGATGTTTCCCATTGGTATACCCCACTAAAGATTTGGATTAAGTTGGGGAATGGTTTGGTTTAATCGAGCACAAATTCAATAGGGTCCTCTGGACAAAAAGACTAATAACTCACAGACTGAGCATTATATTGACACACTATCTACTACATTGAGACCCCTATGACGTGGCGATCCTTTGAGATAATGCTTCATGAGACATCATGTTAGTTGGATTATAGAATAGTGGATTCAAGAGTGGACTCTCCTAGAGACAAGAGAGCATAGTGTGGGAACCCTGTAGCTGGTTGTGACGTGAAAAATGAAGAGTGATCCTATGTGGGTCAGCAACAAGCAATCATGTGTGGGTCAACACCTAGAAATCATGTGTGGGTTAGCACCAAGTGATCATGTGTGGGTCAGCACCTAGAGAACCTGTGTGGGTCAGCACCGAGCGATCCCGTGCGGGTCAGCACCGAGCAATTCTATGTGGGTCTTCTTTTATTTGAGTTAGATGATTCAGTAGCTTCATCTAATAATCTCTACTATTATACTTATGTTATACCTGGTGTGAGCTGAGTCTGTACTTGTGTAGTACTTTCTATCTTGGTAATACCTTGGTGGTATTCATTCGTGCGACATACATGTGCGGTACTTTCCTTAGTAGTATTTTTTTCTTTGTGAAATAGTTGAGCTTAGGGATTTGGAGTTGGACTCTGTGTTTTCCTCATGATTGAGATGTATTTATTTGATAACTAAGGTATATCTATGGGAATATACCTAAGTGGGGTTGACAGTTGATTTCAGGATTTGTGGTTAATCCTTTGTAGATTTTGTGAGACCGTGAATGTCTAGGGGTCCCTACTGAGTATCATTATACTCACCCATGCACGATCTATGTCCACATCTCGTTGTGTTTGGTACAGATGACAGACAACAAAGATGGAGGATGAGAGTACCAGGACTGGATGTAGCTCAGAGTTGGACCTTAGATGAGGCGTACCATAGAGACAACTGCTCAAGAGCAGTACCTACCATTTAGGTAGGATCCTTGGTGGGTGATCGCAGGAGCAGTTCCAGTTTACATGTAATTTCAGTTTCTTGTACTTTCAAATTGGGCTTCTCTTCTGGCCCCTTTTACTTACTGTACTCACCCTGTGTACTATTCAGTTTACTTGAGTTTGTATCTTGCGGTGTTCTTGGTTGTGTGTGTTATAGGATATAAGGCAATGCCTTCCCTATTTTAGGGAATATGCCTTCGGTGCTACTCTCCATCCCCTGGCATAGGGAAGGCGGGCTTGGGGTAGTTAGGACACAGGCCCCAGGGGACAGGTCGTGACACATTTCTATAAGGGCAGGCAGTCATACCGTAGAATATATGACTCTGATCTTTCTAACAACAATAGTGTTATGTGTAGTGAGTGTGGTTATCAGTTTAGGGAATCTAGGGTTAGTGAGGCGGCCGACGTATCCATACACCAGGACTCTGACTTCTGATTTCCGACATAGTGCACGAAAACGCTAATTGCGTGTGTGTTTTCAAAAGCCTTCTTTGTGAACCTTTTGATTCATCTCACCAGGCATAACTTATTATCCACGACACACCTATTGTTTTAGGATGCCTTCACGAAGACAACCATCTATGGTTCCAAGTGTGGTATGCCCTGATATCCCATCATGCGACAAGGCCTTGGTGCAGGTCCCCCTTCCAGTAGAGGCTTCAGCAATGGTAGCACCTGTACCATTACCCGTTGGGCGACCAATTCCTCCAGACCCAGCAGTAGAGGGTGCATGTCGCATGAGAGCGTTGCACAAGTTCCAGCACCAGAGGCCACCCATGTTCACGGGAGAGATGGACCCACAGGTAGCTGTGGATTGGATGGAGGCCATGGCGAGAGTTTTCCAACTGGTAGGGACACCAGATGATTACATGATGATCCTTGTCGACTGCCTTCTAACAAAAGTAGCAGGAAGATGATGGAGCTTGATGCTACAGGCTCATGACGAGGTGATGCTTCTCTAGTAAGACTTCGAGAGCCTGTTTCAGGTAGAGTTTTTCCAAACGCACCTTCACACAATGCACATACAGAAGCTACTTCATCTACAGCAGGGCAAAATGATTGTGGGTGAGTACTCAATGAGGTTCACTGACCTCTAACGATACTCTGCTGATATTGTTTGGTTCCCATTCATTAGGCACACACCTTTGAGCAGGGACTCAGGCGGGATATCATAGTTTCGATGATCTCACTCTGCATCCCGACGCTAGTGGGTGTATTAGAGAGATCCCTCTTTGTGGAGAGTTTTCATGATGAGCAGTCACCAGCAGCGAGACCCCCCACTAGTCATCATGTAGTGGAGTCTTCTGCAGATGGTAGTATATAGAGGACACATAGGTCTAAGAGGACCCATCATATAGGTGGACAACCGAATGATTCAGGATCGGTTGTGTGGGGAACACGAGTCAGAGACAGTCATGCCAGCAGAAGGGAGTGTTAAACATGCCAAGGGTAGGGTCACATGGCTCGTGACTATCCAAAACACCATACAGATGATCAGTAGAGGGTCGAAGGACCGGCTAGGTAGAGGTAGAGGTTCAACCATGGAGGTCCACAGGGAGAAGGTGGATGTCATAGAAGAGCGGACCATGTAGCTGGTGCTGGGCGACGAATCGAGATGTTACTACCACCCCTACAAGGAGGACTACCCTGACCGCATGGAGAAACTATACATTGGTATCTCATCTCTTAGTAGTTGAGGTCTACGATCACGACGCTCTGGAGATGATACGGGGTATGATCTGTGTCTACTCCACCTTAGCTGCAGTACTTATAGACATAGGTTCCAGTAATTATTTTATTACCACTGCCCTCGTTCGGAGCTTAGAGAATCCAACTGAGCCATTTGCGTGATAGTTACAGCTAGATACTTCTTTGAGAGATGATTCTATGATTACACACTAGTGCCGAAAGTGCGATATTACTCTAGGAGGCGAGATCTTGAACTAGGATCTCCTAGTAGCGACTTCGAGGCTTTACGACGTCATCTTGGGTATGGACTTGTTATCTATAGTTCATGCTAATATTTATTGTATAAGGATATAATTACAGTTTTTCTCCACGGATTGGACCAGGTTTACCTTCACCAGCAAGAAGGGAGCCTTTGCATCATAGGATGAACATTCCTATAGGAGGGCACAGCCTATCACACATTAGTTGGCTAGCCTTACCTTTTGAGCGGTTGATGCGTCGAATCCGAATTATCGTGTATTGGTGGACCAGTATATAGATTTCTTCTCTGTTGATGTTATAGGTCTACGTCCGTGCAGATAGGTGGATATTTACATTGACTTGTACCCCGGGATGACACTGATATCTGCACCAGCATATTGGATGGCTCCCACAAAGCTTCGTGAGCTGTGGGTACAACTATAGGACTTGCAGGCAAAGGGATTCATTCGGACTAGTGTTTCACATGGGGAAGCCCCGATTTTTTTTCCAAAATTCGGGTATAATATTGAGACTTTGGGTCATCTATCGGCGCCTGAACCAGGTGACTGTGAAGAACATATACTCCCTCCCAAGCATTGACAAACACATTGATCAACTGAAGGAAGCACAATGGTAGTTGAAGATAGACCTCAGATTAGGCTATCACAAGATAAGAGTACGAGACGAGGAAATGTAGAAGATGACATTTAGATTTCGGTAGGGCCACTATGAGTTCTATGTTGTGACTTTCCGCATGACCAATGCTCCTAAAGTTTTCATCGGACTCATGAACATAATCTTCCAGCCATACCTTGATCACTGTTTAGTAGTCTTAATCGACGACATTCGTATCGACTCGACTACTAAGGTGGAGCATGCCTACCATGTGTAGTTAGTTTTGGATACACTGCATGAGCCCCGACATTATGGAATGCTCTCGAAGTTATTGTTCAGGATCCGAGAGGTTCAATTTCTAGGACATGTCATATCAGAGGCTGGAGTTGCAGTTGATCCAGTGAAGATTGAGGAGATACTTTCTTGGGATCCAACCATGATTGTGATGTTGGTACGCAGTTTCCTAGGTTTGGACGGTGACTATCAAATATTTGTGCCAGAAATCTCCAAAGATTCAGTTCCTCTATCAGAATTGATGAAGAAGTGAAAACCCTTCGTCTGGTCGGAGAGATGCCAGTGGAGTTTTCTGAAGCTGAGGTAGAGGCTGACTAGGGCCCCCATATTGAAGCTTCTATAGGAGTGTGAAGGGTATGTAGTCTACTAAGACGAATCAGGGACTGGTCCATGATGTTTTCTAATGCAGGAGAGAGCATTGATCACATATGGTTCTTGACAGCTGGGACATCATGAGCAGAACTATTCTATCCAATGACCTGGAGTTAGTAGGAGTGGTATTTGCCTTGAAGATGTGGTGAAATTACATTATGGGTGATAATTTTATAGTCTTCTCTAATCAGAAGATTCAAAGATATATCTTCTCTTAGAATGACGTATACCTCAGAAAATGATGTTGTCTTGAGTTCCCCAATGACTATTACTTCGAGATATACTATACTCCTACGATGGGGAAGGCTGTAGCAGATTCACTCAGCACGAGACCTGGTATACAACTCCTAGGCGAGGCAAAGAAGTAGCTGGCCACTTTGTAGATATTGTTTTGTGGATAGAGATGGAGAAAAATTTCTTCATCCTCTTATAGTAACTACCCCTCTTCATCAACATTTTAGGGGGGCGTAATGTGGGGACACTGACTGCGAGACACGAAATGCTCAGATATCCATTGTATAGGAACCTGATTGATTTCTTGAAGGTGGGGAGCATGTCATCCTCTTAAAAAGATGTACCATTGTACCAGTGTCTCTTCAAGAGGAAGTGTTGAGAGAAATCCATGCACCCCCTCTAGAAGTACATCCAAGATTATTGATGATGTAATGTGATCTCCGATAACAGCACTAGTGGCCGGGAATGAAGAAAGAAGTTGCAGAGTTTGTCTCTCGGTGCCTCACTTGTTTGAAAGTGAAGGCAGAGAATCAGGTACCAGCAAGAATGTTTCAGCCATTAGAGGTCCTAGAGTGGATGTGAGATGGGATATCCATGGACTTTGTTATAGGACTTCTACATATATCCAGGGAGATGACTCGATTTGGGTGATCGTCAACCAAAACATCATGTCGTCCCTCTTCCTACTGATCTGAGAGAAGGGTTCAATACAGAGCTTGGTACACCTCTATGTGCAAGAGATTGTGTGACTACAGGGAGTTCCCAAAATTAATGTCTCCGATCGTGATGCACTTTTTACTTACCGACTATGGAAGATGTTGCATGAGGCATTCAGGGCATAGCTTTGTTTGAGAAATGCCTTCCAATCTCAATAGGATGGCTATACTGAGTGGACCCTTCATACTCTTGAGGACTTGTTGATTGCTTCTATCCTCAAATTCAGACGTAGCTTGGAGGATCACTTTACTTTGGTGGAGTTTTAATACAAGAAGAGGTATCACTCCACCATTGGGATTGAACCTTTTGAGGCGTTGTGACGGGCGACCTTACAGATCACCATTGTGTTGGACTGACCCAGGGGAGTTAGCAATAGTGGGACCAGAGATGGTACGGGCTCCTAAAGAGAAGGTGTAGACCATCCAGGAGCCAGTGAAGACTACACAGAGCAGGCATAAGTCTTATGCTGACTAGAGATGGAGACCTCTGGAGTTCGGGGATAGAGACCACGTATTTTTATGGGTCTCATATCGACAAGGTGTGAGGATATTTTTCCACGGAAGCATGTTTTATTCGAGGTTAATTGGTCCTTTGTAGGTCCTCAGCATAGTTGGAGAGGTTGCATGCCACTTATCTGTTCCACCTCAGTTACACCATGTTCACAACGTTTTCTATTTATCCTAGCTGAAGAGATACATGCACGACCCTTCCCACGTCATCGACTATGGCGAGATAGACATTGATGACGGAGTGAGTTTTATAGAGGTTACAGTGGATAATGAGTATTTACAGAAGTGGGTCCTTCGTGGGAGGTTGATACCTCTAGTGTGCATTCGCTAAGAGCACGGTAACATCCAAGAGAGCACATAGGAACAGGAGGCTCAGATTCATACTCAGTACCCCCATTTGTTCTTTTAGTTTGGGTTGTGGATTATGAGGATGTAAACCCTTGAGGTGTAGAGAATGTAAAGAACATGAATTTACATGTAATTGTTTTTAAATATATGGGAATTTTAAAAGTCCGTGAAAATTGGTGGCGCGTGATTCTGAGGCCCGAAGTTCCCGGAATCTATTTCTAAACTTTTCTATAAGTACATTCAGTAAATGAATGGGCGGGTTTTTATAACTTTTGTACCATGCTCAGAATTGAAATTCAAAGGCACTGTTGAACTCGTAGAGCCGGTATTTACTTAAGGAGACTATCACCTTAAAGACATTTGGTCGAGAGTGAACAATAATTTTTGTGTTTTCCATGAATTAATATGATAAAATAAAAGTTCTGTAACATTTTATTTTATTTTTCATTAAGATATCCCATGTGGATGTTTAGAGGTGGGGACCACATAAACTAAAACCTCTCAACATAGGTTATAGTCGTGGGGACAACCCAAGCCTAACCTCCCATGTGAGTTATGGTGGTGGGGACCACCCAAGTCATAAACCTCTTGAACGACCCTCTTAAGTGTGAGAAACCTCTTGAGATCCCCCACCTAATTGTGCCAACCCTTCCCTTAATTAATTAATACAACCCATAAAATAATTAATTAAGCTAATTTTAATTTATTCCAATAACTTAATAGATAAAATAATATATTATTTTGGCTATCTATTCATTTTGGCGGGATTGGGAGGAAGGATCCTTGGTAGAAAATCTCTTAAACGAAGAATGCCAACAAAGAATGCCGAATTCAACTTTGACTTCTTACTGGGGACAATCTTTGATGAGTAACGTATTCAATGTCAATGAACTGATGATCAAGGGAACGCCGACATCACTGACGTCCTTCAATTCCCAACAAAGTCGTCTCCTTCATCATAACCTACATCGCAGCATAAAATGAGGTAGGTAGGGTGTGTAAATTATTTCCCTTACTCGTTATTCATATTCTTGTGATTCATGTTTTATAGCCGGTTGCTATGACTCTAATGCGGAGAGTGCGGTCAAAACAAACATAGAACACCCACTCCAAATTTCATGGGATAATTCGTGGGTTCTTCATGATGGAGGAGGATGGATATCAACCATAGTGGGACCTGAAAATGGAGGCCAGTACCAACGATGTCCACGACGAAGGCGTCGGTGCCACGATGCCACCCCGCGGCCACCGCCGCCCCACGACCACCGCCTCCCACGGCCTCCACGCCCTGCGGCACCGCCATCCAAGGCCGAGCCAAGCCGCCTCGTGCCCTCAAGGCTCCCTGCAGCCTCGCACCGTTTGTGGCTGAGCCGTACCGCTCCCCTGCGGCACCCCTGCGGCTGAGCTAGGCCATGGCCTCATGCTGTATGTGGCCAAGCCACCCCATGGCCGACCCACCCCATGGCCTCACACCTTCCGCGGCCGAACCTGCTCATGGCCTCATGGTCCTCGTGGTGAATCACTGCCCTCGGGGCCCCACGACCTCCTCGCTGCCGCTCTGCAGCCCCCACAACCTCACACCGCCTTCACGGCCCCCGCAGCCTCGTACTGTCTTTGCAGCCCCCGTAGCCTTCTGTGGCCCTCTACGACCACTCGCGGACCTCACAGCCTACTAGACGTCCCAGAGGGCCGGGCCGGACCCAACAGGTACAGTCGGACAGACCGAGACTATGTCGGCATAGGTTGGGTCAGTCCGACCGGGTCAAACCCGACCCAGACCAGTTATGATATTTTTACTCTAACTGCCATAATATTGGCATCAGGCATCTATTTGACAAACCGTCAATGTCATTGTAAACATTGTAGCAAGACGGTACCTTTGGTATACCCCACGGGATGTTTGGATTATGTTGAGGAATATTCTGGTTGGATCGATCACAAATTCATTCGGGCCCTTAGGACTAAAAGGTTAATAAATCACAGAACATACATCTTATTGACGCATCGTCTATTGCGTTGAGTCCCCTATGACATGGTGGTACATTGAGATACATTTTCACTAGACTTATTTCCAGTTGATGTATCGACCAGTGGCTTGATAATCGGACCCTCCCAGAGACATGCGAGCATAGTGCAGGAACCCTGTAGCTGTATGTGACGAGAAGAATGATGAGCGGTCCTACGTGGGATAGCAACGAGTGATCATATGCAGGTCAGCACCTAGCGATCATGTTTGGGTCAGCACCAAGTGATCCTTTGTGGGTCAGCACCGACGATCCTGTGTGGGTTATCAACGAGAGATCCTATGTGGGTGAGCACCAATCGATCCTATGTGGGTCTGCCTCTTGAGAGAGAAAGATGATTCAGTAGTTACATATAATAATCTCTACTACTATACATATGTTATACTCGGTGTGAGTTGTGTTTGTACATGTGTGGTACTTTCCATCATGGTAATACCTTGGTTGTATACTTCTGTGTGGCGTACCATTGTGGTACATTCCATCATATTATTTTTTCCTTTTTAGATGTGTTGATCTTGGGGATTTGGAGTCAGACTATGTGTTTTACTGTTGATTGAGATGGGTTTACTTGATAACTTAGGTATATGTATGGTCATATACTTAAGAGGGATTGACAATTGATTTCAATATTTTTGGTTTATCCTATGTAAATATTGTGAGTCCTTGAGTGTATCGGGGTCCCTACTGAGTATCCTTATACCCACCCTTGCACGGTCTCTACCCGCACCTCATTATGTTTGGTACAGATGACAGACATTGTTGATGGAGGATGAGAGTACCAGGACTGGAGGTAGCTCAAAGGTGGACCTTAGACGAGGCATATAGTAGAGACAAACTCTTGATAGCTGTACCTACACTATAGGTAGGATCCTTTGTGGGTGATCAAAGGAGATGTTCCAGTTTACTTGTACTTTCATTTTATTGTACTTTTCAGTTGGGATTGCATTCTGGCCCTATTTACTTACTATACTCACTCTGTTTACTAATTTGTTTACTTGAGTTCAAGTCATGTTGTGTCCTTGGTTGCATGTGTTATAGGATATAAGGAAATGTCTTCCCAGTTTTAGGAAATACACCTTTGGTTCTAGTCGCCATCCCATGGCTTATGGATGGCGGACTTGGGGTAGTAATTGCACGGGCCCCGGGGGACATGTCGTAAAATCAAAATCACATTCTTTATCACTTTAAGGAAAATAATCCATAAATTTTCCTATGAATCCACATTCAAAAAACATTAAAAAAACATCCATTTATATTTACATGTACCTCTTCTATGTTTTTCAGAAAACCAGGATAACATTTCATCATGTTTTATTACATAACCCGTTTTCGGAATCAATGACCGTATCATCATCTTCTGAAAGAACCATCTCAAACAAATCATTATTGATGGATTTTAAAAACATTTCTCAGAAGATTTTATTGTTATCTTTCATTAATTTAAACATTCAAATTTAATATGTAAATAGAGTAAAATGATGATCATATAGAGACAATGTTTCAGGGTATCTATCTTCCAATGATGACACTATATCATAAAAAATGTTTGGAATAATTATTAATATATTTAAAAAATAGTATAATATTATGAGTTTACTCTAGGATATCTAATATTGAAAACAATTTCATTCACCATAATAAATATGTCCCCACCAAATTCATACTCACATGTTTTGAGATCATCATACATAACCCTGTAGATCTATAATTTTACAATCTTTTCTTTTTTATTGAATTTGTATATATTTTTCAACTTATTCCATTTATCTAGGGTGGTGGAGAAAATAATCACTATTAAAAATTCAATTTCATAAAGTGATGATAGTAAATAATTCATATATATACTATCTTTAGCATGATTCTTCAAGAAAACATATGTGGTAGGGAAATTATAATTAATAGTATGGAATCATTATTTTGTAGATTTAAGAACATCATCCCAAGCGAAATAAGATAGGGAAATATATATCATTCCGTTTGTGATGGTTTTTTCCATTGAAGACCATTAATCTATTACTATTGACACAATTCATATTCTCTATCAACATATCCTTAAAACGTTCAGAAAATAATAAACTAAGGGGACCATCCCTATAATACCATATATTAAGTCTAGAAAAGTTCTAGTATCACATAGAGGGGGAGGGAGTGACACTATGATATATTTTAATTTTACTTTTTCTTTCTTTTGAAACAATATTCATATTTTGATAAATAGTTTTTACACTGATTCAAACATAACAAAAAACAAAAACAACAGAACATAAATTTTTTTATATTTTTCAACTTAATACGTGTATCTATGTCTATGGTATAGTTTGGAAAGAATACAATACCACAAAATCCACTAGAAAACTATCCTCTGGTGTGGAATACAATCATTATGATACACCCATACACTATTGTATCCTTAATTTTAATACAACATTTTATGTTCTACAAATAACACTTAATGATTCAATAAAAGGTCAATGAAAATCATGTTGCAATGCTGCTTGAACAACTATCACAAATGCATTCATCCAAAAAAATTATTCAATTGCATACCCAGTAGTATGTAAGAACTTATTTTGGAATTTATAGTGATACTCAGTATGATTTTCAAGTAAGATCAGTCAAGTTTATTTTCTCAAGATGATAAAATATTTTGTGGGAATTTCACTGATACAAATATGAACTTTTTTTCCTCATTATAAAAATGTAAAGACAATTTTCATGGTATCATAATATAGACCAATACATAATTCATCTTAATACAAATTTTCACATCTCATTTCTTCTTCAGTATAAAAAAACCATAATGATGAATAATCAATCTGGAAACTTCTTCTCAATTGTATATTAGAGTTTGTCTCTCATTAGTCTCAACTGTTCTTTTGTAAGGAAAGTTAAAAACATTACCTTCTCTTTTTATTGTTCATACAAATAAGGATTATATAAGAATAAGAAATGATTTCTCACTCAACAAAATTTCATAAAATCTTCAAATTAACTTGAATATCATATACATATTTGATTATTTAAACACTTCATAACATTTCATGAATGTTCTCGAATATTTCAACAGCATCATATTGCATCATATTTCCTTATCAATCATTAATATTATTCAGATTCCCCATTATATGTTTTTCATTATGATTAAAATAAATATTATGTTTCTCTAATCACATGAATAAAAACATATGTATTGTTATTGTAATTATAGAAACCAATTTCTCCTTCTGATTTCTTCAGTATGATGGAGAAAAAAGATTCATCAGAAGGTTTATATGCCCAAAATGATACATATGAAAAAATTTAATAAATTCCTTAAATATTATTTATGATTATATTTTCATATTTTCTGAAACATATGATTCTATTTCCTTTGAATTTATTAGTGTCAGTTTCCATTAAATGGATCATTCTCTATACAAATCTGATAGTTTGTGTCATAGAATGTATGATGGATCTTAAAACAATTGTTATAATATATAACATAAATTATATCATGCCCCAAAGGAATAAATATCAGAGTTATTATTTATCTAAACCCACATGGAAAATTAAACTATTAATAAAATCCATGTTATTATTTTATATTGTACCACTATTTACGAAAAAATGTGCCCTTCTCAAAAAAATTAACTACTCATCATTATGTGAATTATTTGATAATATTTATTAATGATCTCAGTTTGTCATATTCATATTTGACTCAATCCACTTATATTCTTCTCTATTTTTATTGGTCACAATAACTCACAATTTCATTTATTTTTTGGTCCTATGAAACATCCCTGAAAAAATAATAACCTCTGATATAGAAAAGGTACCAAAAATATGAATTAGTGTTATAATACATTATGAGAAATTGGTGTCACACCACATCCGATGCACTGGATACAATAGCATCGACATTAGAAACAACATTCATATAAAATTTAGATAATAATGAACATTAATTAATAAATTACTAGCTATTATGAATTGATTCTTATGGTTTATTTGTCAAACTAAAAACCAACTTCATTATATTAACAAATTTGGTCAATGTTATCTTCAGAAAAATGTTTATGCATCATGAGTTCTGATAACGATGAACTATGATATGAAATATTAATCATTATTTACATTCATCTATTAAAAAATTGTTCTTCATCCTCATCCCACATAAATTGGGAGGTATTTTAGAATTTTTATTCCTTAAAGCGTACATCGTTCTTCCTAACCCTCTCTATGATTTAATGAACTACCCCTTTCAATAATTTTTCATTCAAAAATATATTTTTTTCAAACGCATGTGATTTTTTTGAAATCCGTGATTAGAAATGAATCATCAGGATTATTTCAAAGTCATGAATACTAAAACCCTATTCATTGTTATGATAAAAACATTATTTTAGACCCAATGTCTCTTCGAAGTACATTTTCTAAAAGAAACTATCTTCCCAATCCAATTTGTGCTCTTATGCATTGTGAATTTAGATTTTTGAATTTGATGGTCATTGAGATTTAATGATTTTATAGAGTGAATTGATTTATTTTCATCCCTATTTTTTGGACAATAAAATTTTACACCATCATTTTCCATCTTCCAATAAAAACAATTTTTCTAACATGGTCTATACATATATGATAATTAATGTATAAAGTAAAGGTATTTAAATTTTTAATCTATCCCTTCTTTTCAAATATTATGACATTTTTAGGTTGATATATTCATTGGAACCCCATTTCACAATCTTTATACTCTATATCTAATCAATTATTGTGATTAAAAATTCTCTTTTGAATCATATATTTCAAAATATTATTATTAATAGATCTAATATTCATGGGTATTTAATTTGATACCTATGGTCAAAAAACATATTTTTTATCTAACATCATGAAATCACAATGGAGTTATGCACTTCCTAATTTATAGGGATTTATAAGGATCCATTTTCATGCTCGAGAAAAAACAAATTGTATGAAAATTAAACCAAAGGATGTTGTTGATCAAAAAACCCTACGAAATAAAAATAATAGGATCTCGTGAAGTCCTATAGGGTTTGGATTTTTCTATAAAAAATACTATCTTTTTTGAGATGATATATAGAGATAATGATTGTCTCCATATTCAAATAATATTGATAATATCTTATAAATGTAGATGTAAAACTAAGATATTGATTATATATAATAGTATGTGGTACTCCATCAAATATTTTTATCATTTTAATGTATAATATCAAAACATGATAGGAATTGAAGTGATCTGTTACTATAATAAAATATATTGACTCTATATTGGGATAACTATAACCCAAATATGATTTTACAATTTGATTTGATAGGGAGTCCAATAATGATATTCATGGTTATATAATTCTATTACCATGTTAGTATGGTTAATTTTTTTAACATGCCCTTATTTAGCTATATCTCATCATAAACAATATGATACACCATGACTTGATATACAAATTTTTCAATATCCATTTTGATGTTATCACACCAAAAATAATCATTATAATATTAATATATCCAAAATGTTCTTAAATTAAGAAAAAATGATAACACATTAGCTTCATAAAATATATAATTCATAAATACTAGTTTTGACATGAAACATATTTCATTCTTGGACCTAACAATTAAATCAAAATTATATTTCTTCTTACGAACATGTATCACCAAATAATGTAGTTCAATACACTACTTTTATAACAATATAATCCAATCATTGTTAGATGACATATCATTGATCTACAACAGATTTGATGTTTCTATGTTAATAATTATTTCTAGGTATTTTCAATATACATAATAATTGGATATCCTTCAATCCTTATAATGGAAAAACAATCATGGTCCTTCTGATTGAAATCATCAACCATTTGTTTAATTCCTAGGGTTTTGGTGTATTGAGAAATTATAATCATTAATACGTTCTAATAATAAAATTTGATTCATAATAAAAACCAATTATGTAAATATATACTTGATGATTTTATGAAAAAAATATTTATCACATATTTTTATATAAATATAATTAATCATTATTTTCGATCAAAAAAATTCTATTGATATCTCCAAATCATTAGTATGGTAAAAATTATCATGAATATAAAATGGGAATGAATCACAAACTATCACTATATAATTATTCTATAAGATTAATCAATTCTATTTTTTATGGATAAATATATTTTTTAAACCCATATCTACAATAAGGGAGTTTGTGTATAGGTTCCCTAAACATCAACATTTTATCCTGATGAAATTTTCGTCATGTTCATATTTTTTTAGTTACTTCATTTTCTGTTGGGTTATCATGGCGTGTGGATCATATATTCATGATAATTCATTCACAATGTGACAATAACACACACACACACATCGCTATATATATATATAATACAATAAAAAAATATATATAAGTTACATACATCAGTCTAGGACCATAGATAATAAGAATTATCATTGTAGCATCTACTGATATGCCATCACTTGTGATTATATGACCCATGAATGATTTTGTTTTTGTAGAAATAATTCACACTAATGAAATTTATAATATAATTTATACATCAACAAGGTCTTAAATATATTCCTAAAATTTTCTTCATAATCTTCCATATTTTATTAATGTGCAAGAATGTATTCGATAAATACAATCCCAAACTGATTCATGTAATATCTAAAGCCTCCATTCATTAGATCCCTAAAAATAGCAGGTGCATTAGAAAATATTGATGTAATTACAAAATAATAATAATTCCCATACCATATATGGATTTTTTCCCGGGAATACCCTACTTATTTCCCTCATTTGATAATGTCACAAATGAATGTAAAAAATTTTAATTATATAGATCCCCTACAGTTTCTTATTAAATTCCTTCAACTCAGATAGAGAAATTCAATAATGTGTCATTGAAACTGGTTTTATACCACATATTGGTTTCATTGGAAACTAATCATCATGATTTTTATGAATAATATGAAAATAATTATGAAATACAACTATATACATCTAAATAATTGAAATATCCTAAATTTTGCGTCACTCCCTAATTTTTTAATTAACATATCTCTTACTAATGTATAACTAGTCCCATAAATGGATTTTATTCTCACGTGAAATTGATTTTCATCCTTGAAATGAAAGACAATAATATATTCATTCATAATAACAAAACATTTTTCCTTATTCATAATATACATTTGGATTTTAAGAATAAGGAGATATTAGATGCTCAAAATCACATCAAACATCATTAAGTGATGAACACAATTATTTTCAAAGGTCACATTATTTCAAGTATCAAAATGACATCCCCAAATATGGTGTAGATAATATTTTCACCTTAACCACCAAGATCCACTAACATGATTAATAAATAATAGACCCATACATGATTTAGAATATATACTTAAGATTATATAATTTACATGGATAATACTCATGTTCAACATATTCAAGACATTGAACTATAAGTGGTACATATGGATATAATTTGTACCCCTAACAGAACACATTTTTTATAGATATTATAAGATTTTTCAAATACTTTTTATATAAAAATCATATTCCTATTAATGTTAGAAATTTCCTTTGGTTATTTTAAGTAGATGTTCACTTATTATGGGGAAATTGATTTTATTATTCTAATAAAAACGTATCCACTACCACCAATAAATGAATAATTCTATCAACTTCACCAGGGAAATTATTTTTTGAATATTGTCTTTTTCACTGGGTATCATCAATTATTGTGTAAAAAGAAGGACATTATGACGATATATTATTGATTATGGATTAAATATTAAGAGTTAATATTAATTTTATTTTAATTAACTAGTACAGACACTATTTGTTAGTATATAATTAACATAGTATTCATAGATCATTATGAAAAAAAAATTTCTGGCCAATGACGATATTTTTTATATTCTAAAACAATAAAAACCATTAGAATCAAATGTGAATTATTCTTGAGACTCCTAAAATTTATGTGTTATATAGTAAAATTTGTAAGACTAATGTGTGGCTTATCAAGTATCTTTTATTGAAACATTTTCTCAAAAGATAGAATCATAGTAGATCATACAAGGGAAAAGGTAGTTAGGGAATGTTCTATACTATATAACATAACTGAGGTGCCTGTATTCATTTTTTGGATTCTTTATATTAGGGATTCTTTAATAATTTTTTTCCTATTGGATAACCCAATAACATATCATACATTAAAAGTGGTTATGCATTTATTGACAAATGAATAAAAATAATGATTAGATAAACTAAATAAGTTATATTCAATAATATGATTTTAACTCTACTATATAGATTTTGTCGGTTTTTTATTTGTAGTTATGTATACTGGAATAGAATTTGTTGTTTAATACTAAAATATGAATAAGTTATTTCATATGCATGAAGGAAATTTATAAATCAGGTATAGAAGTAGACAAAACATGATACTGTGTTTGGATCTATAATATTTTATTTAAAATTATGTATACATGGTCTCTATGGTGAATCATGTGAGATATAAATAGATCATAAAAACTCTAAAAATTCATAGAAAGGGTTAAATATAATATGAAGAAGAAAATGTGAGCTACTCAGGGATAATGAATTTTCAATATAGTAGATCCTAGATTAAAAATCGAGGTTTTAAATGCATTGAGTAGTAATGATAATAGAATTATAAGAAAAAAGAGGATTATGTGGATCCTGTGTTCATGGATATTGAAAAGATGGATATGGGAGATAATATATATGGAGAGAAATTAATAAATTTTCAATGAATTTAATTCTTATATTTATTATAGAATATAAATAATTATCAATATGATGATGATAACATTAAATAAAATAACAATGTTGGATGTGACTAGAAATTTGGAGACATCAATTATGAGGATAGTCCCCTATAATTTTTAAATATATTATGTTTTCTATATATTCATCTTCTAAAATTATAATTTTTTCATGATGCACATAGATGAAATTTTCCTATACACAATAAAATCATAAATATGTATAGCAATTTGTAGGAACATTTTTAGTGGGACACCATGATGACGGAAATCAATGACTCTGTGTGAAGATGTTTGGGTTTGTTAACAAGTTAAAACTATAATGTAGTATTCTAGTGGAGTAATGAAACCTTTTCCTATTGTTTTATGGAAAATGGATGATATTATTGTGGTCATTTCAAAGGGTCTAAAAAATATTCCTAGATAAAATGATGAAATATGGGTAATCATCGATCTCTTAACCAAGTATTCTTACATAATTTATATAAGAGATGATTTACAATTGATATCCTTGTGTGGTTCTATATTAATTATGTTGTGATAATTCATGGAACAAATCTACCAATTTATTCTGATATACATCCCCATTTTACATCAAAACACTAGAAGTTTCATCAGAAGGCTCATTATAATGATATTTATCTAAGAATTTTCTTATTATGCACAAACTAAGGAATAATTTGAATGAAATATTGAATCATAAAAAGACATGTTTAAGTCATTTTCTCACAACATTCAACTAATTGGTAACCATATTTACCATTGGTATATTTTTTATATAAAACTAGATTCCATTAATGTATTATAATAGTGTCGTTTGAGTGTTTTATAGAAATAGATATCATACTCTATATCATTGGGATGATGTTGGTGACTAGAAACTCATAGGGCTAGAATAGGTTATAAAAATAATAGCAAAGGTAAATCCTATTAGTGATTGTATTTGAATAGCTTAATGTATGAAAATTAGTTATGTTGATAATAAGAGAAATGATTTGGTATTCCATGTGGGAGATCATTTTTTCTTCAATTTACCTACTTTGAAGGGAGTTATGAGGTTTTTTAAGAAATGAAAACAGATCTCTAGGTACATTTTATCAATTTAAATTCATGAAGAAAATGTGTTTGTGTCTTATCATATAAAAATTAATCAAAATCTCGCAAAAGATGATGATGTGTTCCAAATATATTTTTTATGAAAGTGTATTACATACCAGACAGATGTAATATCCAATTATGAAATACATTTTGAAGCTGATCTATCATATCATGAATAACCCATCCATATTATTGATACCAAAGGAAACTTATTTTGGAGTCACATGGCTCTTCTAGTAAAGGTGTTTTTGTGAAATCAAAAAATGGAAAGAGAAACATGTGAACAAAATATACTTAGAATGTAATATACATGGGATTTTAGGGATGAAATAATTTTATTATAGATAATGTTACACCCCTATAATTTATAAAAAAAAACCTTTTAGATAAATTTAATTTTGTTGATATCTTTTAATTTATAAAGAATGATTTTAAACAAAACATTGATTACTTTGGATTTTAATATATAATTTAATATTACAAGTTATCCCTTTTACAAAATATACATTGAAATTTGAAAAAAAAAATAGAATGCAGACTACCAAAATTATCTTAGATTATTTTTTTTGAATTTTTAAGAAGTATGTTTTTGATATGAATGTTTAAAAATACAAAAAATGAATTGAAAACTAACATTTCATTTGAATTATTTATAAGTATAAATTATATTTATAAATTTTTTGAATGTATAATTATTTAAATTTTATAGTAATTAAACACATTTAGGTAATTTTATAGATTTAGTTTTTAATTCTGATATCAAATAATTATATTAAATTGATCAATTACACTATAAAACTAGCTTTCTCATCCTTTATTCAAGATTAATTTTAAATTAAATTATAAAACATAATGTATGTGAAAATATAGAAATGTATTTCATATTTATAATCATCACGATTTATAATTTCTTATACGATCAACATAATTTTTTACGATAATGATGAGATAAAACATATGAAATTGATCAGCATGATTAGAGTTAATAATTTTTTTGGAAAAATACTAGCGTTTATATTATAATTTGTTTAAGAAACAATTTTTGATTAATATTTAATATTGTGGATTTAATATATATAATCATGATGCATAAATTATCTACATATTAGAATGTTTATTGTATTCTTATAACATCACTAACCTAGGTAAATATTATGATTCAAATTAATGTAGTAAAATCTAAAAGGGTAATATCGTGTAAACAAAATGGATAAAGAAAAAAATAACAAAAATAGTTTTACATTTGTTTTTTGGATAATGTTTTTCAAAAATTGAACATTTCTCTTCATTAATATTCATTTTTTGAGCTAGATGAGGTAAGAGGGTATAATAAACAAAACTTTTAACCATGTAATATCTCTAATGTTACTGTATTTTTATATTGTATAAATAACTAAAAATCACTTAAAGTCCATAATAATAATATTTTAAATAATGAATTAGTGAAATATAAATTATTTTAAGATGTTGAGGAATTTATACCGAAGAAATAGTGACTTGGCCTTCAGAATAGTAGTAAGACCCTTACGAATAAATAACCATCCAAATGATTTATAACACTTCCCATGAATGTAAAAATAATATTTTTGTCATATTATATAGGAAAATATGATATAATTATACCATCATATAATATAATATATATTTTAATATTTATTAACAATGTGTTGGAATTTTTATAAGTTATAGATATTTAACTAGAATTTGATGATTAATTTAATAACTTATAATAAAATATATATTGATAAAATGTATATGAAGAATAATATTTTTATATCTTATCATATTAATATAATTTTCTAATAACTTATGTAAAATTTCAAATTGTTAAAATAATCTGTAATAATTTAAAAAAATTATTTTCCAAGTGATGATTTTAAATAAAAATTAAATTTATCATATTTTTAATAGTTTTTTCATAAAAATGAGTTCATTTCATAATTCCACATATTGAAATATTGTTTTGGTGAATTTTTTGGATTTTTTTAAAAAACATGAATGTTTTTTATAAATAGTACAATATGATAACAATATAAAAATTCATGCTTTATAAATTAATAGATGATGTAATGCGGATGTAATCCCAACATCATGAACATTCCTTTTTTATATAAATATTTTTATATATAATTGAATATATATTTATAGTCTTGACCGACAATAATAAATTAATAAATAAAATATTGTGAAAACTCCCATCTCCTCCACTATAAATATCACAACTCAGCCCCTCTTCACCTGACACTAATCATGTTTTTAGCCATGACTGAATTCTACCCAATAATTGTTCCTAGTCCCTAACCCATGTATTGGAGCTTTTGGTCACACCAAATGACAAAAAACATTACCTAAGGATGTTCTTAAGGATAACTAATTAAAGATGTTAATCCACTCTCTCTTTGTTTTATATTCCATTCAATTTGTTTTCTATTATTATTCAATCCTCACCTTCATTAATCAAAATATAGTAAATAATATATTATTATTTATATATTATAAATATATCATGTTAATGGAATATTAATCATTAAACTGCACACTCTGAATATTTTATTATAAAAATCAAATTTTCACCCGTGATGTGTCAATTTACCAACATAATGAGCGATACACATTCATTTTCCATAAATACCATGAATAATATTAAAAAATATTAAATGGTTCAAAACAGAATTTCATGTACATAATACACCCATATTTATTTTTTAGAGATAACATTTATAAATAATACTAAATGATAAAACAATATGTGTTGGTTGTGATCGAAAAAGGTTCAAATTTAACATTAAATCATCGTCATTAATAATTATCTAACGATTCATCATCATGATATATAAAAACCAATCAAAAGATAATTAAGAATTACCGAATATAATTAATAACATATTATAACAATCACTTATAGTTATCCTCATTATATATTAAATTCAATTTAATTATACAAGTGAACCGATCATGAAAACAATGAAATCAAACACCGAAAAATGATAAAATTAAACCCCATAACACATAATAGGCTCATAAAATAACAAAATAAAACCATAATGAATTATATTCACATATAAAAGTTTATTTATTTTTCAATTAATGAATCTACTGTGATTATATTGGACACTAATTTGAATAATGTATTCAGACAGAAGGCAAGGGGAATTCTGGAACCGACCTCCATTTCATTGGATTTTTCCTCTTCCACTCAATTTTTAGTATAGATATTCTATATATATCAGTTCTATATAATTATATTATCTTATATGGGAAATACGTTTTTTTAAATAGGATTTTATTAAATTTAGAATGATTTCCTAATGAATTATACATTCAAAAAAATCCTTTTCCATCTCGAGATTGTTTCATATTCAGACAAGGTTGATGATTCAAGTATGTTATTCCCACAATAAATTGGGGAACTCAAAGATTATGAATTTATTCATATTAAATGAAAGACATTCCTTTCCATAGGATATTTTATGTTTAGAATTTATATATTTTCTATGTGGGATACATGATATGATGTGATATAAGGGCTATTAATTATATAACACAATGTAAATGATATGAAGTAACGGTTGTACATGGAATTATATGGAGCACCAATGAATTTTTATATGTGATATTTCTCATTAGAAAAGTGAAATATTCATGAATGTGGTTGTAAAACTGTTCAGAACTATGTGTGGTATTTTATGAATTGGACATGGCATTTCATTTTTATGGATTTCCATATTTATTGTTGTTTTTAATGGGTCCTCCCATGATTATGATTGTATTCTTTTATTATAATGATAATGACTACTATCACCCCTTGTTATATTGTTTCATGTTCTTATTTATCCTCTTATTTGGCTTTTACCTCACTCCTTTTTGACAAATATCCTCAAGATATTACTAGTAGTAAGGAGATTTCAAGGAAGAATAAGAAGACAGATAAGAATAAATTAAATTAATGTCTCTATTTTATTTTGTAAAATTTATTTATGGTGATAGTTTTCAAATGATACAAAACCCCTTGATAATATCCATGTAATGATTTTATGATGTTTTTCTTTAATACTATGTTATATTAATGTAATACAAAATAGGGTTACTAAATTTGTTATCGGAGCATGGATTAGTTTATATGAAAATTATGATTGAAGAACCATAGTTAAAAGAAATAGTATGATACAATTTATATTTAATCACAGAAGAATAAATTATAAAAATATGGTTCCTATAACATTTTACAGTTGAGATAATTGTAGAAAAGGGTAAATTATTTGATGATTAGTTGACATATTTTTTGTTCTAAACATTTTATTTTGGTATTTGTGGAAACTAGGGAAAATGAAGCCAACATACATTACGAGGGACATTGAAGAGATTGCACAAACAACAACACAAATTATTTGTGATGTGGATTTCAAAATTTCATGGTGAGGGTTACCCATTTTCTCATGTTATGATCAATACCTAAATAATGTCTAATATATGCCCTTAGCTAGGAGGGTGAAACTAGAGATCAAGTGTTTTATGCATCGGAAACCATCGATGTGTATTGGATCTTCTGATCCAGTAATTGTGGAATAGTGGTTCAAATTGATGGAGAATATCATTATTATTATTCACTATTATTAGAGGGATAATCTGAATTTATATAGTTATCATGTAAATGGAGAGGCTGGTCATTTGTGGGCTTTGATCAAGAACACCACGACAAAGGACAAAATAGAAGAGTTAGAGTGACAATACATTTTAATAATTTTTTTAACAAGTATTTACTTCTAACTATTGATACAAATATGGAAAGTGAATTCATAGAGCTAAATAAAAATTATGAAAAATATATCATGACATACAAAGATAATTTTACAGGGTTTCAAGGTACGAATCAGTGATTGTTTGTGAAATTAATAGAGAAATTGATAGATTATTTTTTGGTTGTAAACAAAAAAATTGAAATGATCGACATATTTGAGACATTTAGAGTTATGAAAATGTTTTCTGATGTTCTCTCAATGTAGATATGTAGTCAATAGAATAAACCCATGAATATGATGGTATGAAATGAATATTGGAGTTTTAAGCTAGAGGATCTCATGATAAAGGATAAAAGAAAACAGAACCACCATCATATAAAAAATGTGGGAAGAAGAATGTATAGAAAAACCTCAGAAGTATATGGGAATGCTTAATGTTGTGATAAAAATTCTACCATTATCATTAATGTTTTAAAAAAATGAGGAATTATAAAAATGTGGTTGCGGAAAGGCGAGAAGCACCCATAGTAAAATTTTACAACTGTTGGGGGAAATGGATAGTTCACTAAACCTCATGTCCTCAAGCGTAATCATAATCAGTATCCACCAAATACAGAAATAAGTGGAAGGATTATGTCATCACTGCTATGGAAGTGGAGAAATATAATGAAGTCGTACAAGGTATACTTCCTCTTCAATCAATAATAAAAAATGTATTATTTGATTCTGGTTCTACACATTCCTTTTTATCTTACAAGTTCTCTAGAAATATTGAATCAAATCTAAAAAACCATGAAGTAGAGATATCTGTAAAAATACCAAGTGATGCCATCATTTCAACCCATGTATTGGTCTCTTCTCTTATGGGTGTATGTGGTAATATTCATCTAGCGAGTCTTTAATACCTACATTTGTCTAATTAGACACTATATTGGTAATGAATTATATCTCATTATATATTGAACATATTAACTGTCAGGAAAATTTTTTATCTTTTCATTCCCTAAAACTTCCCTTGGCCATCTAAAAATTAAAATAATATCATTAATATCCAATTTAAAATACTTCATCAGCGTGTGTGTTGATTCCAATGAAGATGAATACCTTACTAAAATGGTTGAGTCAATATTAGTTTTCAATCAAGGGGAAATGTCCATAATGAGTCAATACAATGATATATCATTTAATGAGGTATTTGGACTCCCCCCGGATTGTGAGGAGCAGTTATTAATTGAACACATACCCAGGGCATCACCTATCAAAAAGTATACTAATAGGATCCCTCATATGAAACTAAATTATTTAAAGAAGTATCTGAATAATAATTTTGAAAAAGTGTTCATATACCTTACTGAATCACTTTGCGATGTACAAATTATCATTGATAACAAGTTGGATAGATCTATGGAGCTATCTATCATGTATTGGGATGTCAACAAGATCACAATGAAGTTCAATTATCCTCTTCCAAGGAGAGATGACTTGTTCAATCAGTTGCGAGGAGTTGAGTACATATCATAGGTGGATCAACATTCTGAATATCAACAGCTAATGGTGAGAGAAGTGATATATACATAAGACTACAATCTGTACAAGGAAAGATCACTACATGTGTCGGGTAATTCCTTTCAGACATACTAATTCCCCTTAAATCTTCATGGATTTGAATAATATAGTTTATAAACATTACCTCAACACATTATTTCTCTGATTAACAATGATATTCCCATATTCTTCATGAGAAATGAGAAACATGAAGAACATATTGGGATTGTGTTATAGAATTTAAGTAATACAAATTTGTACACTATCTTTAACAATATGATTTCTCAATGGAAAATATCACAGTCATTATACATGTGATCACAACTAAGAGAATTTATATAGACCCTTAAAAAATAAAGGCTAATGAGGAATGGTCTAGACACACTCCTTTCACAGTTATATGTATTACATCATGGATTAGTATGGTATAATAAATGTTTTTTGAGAAATATCAATAGATTTTAAATTCCACTAACTATTTTAAAAAAGAAATGCATAATGTATTTCTTGATATATGAATGTGAGTAAATGTTTAAATTTTTAAAGCGATGGCCAATCACTACACCTGTAATAACATTACAAAAAAGTAGAGAATGTTTTATGATATAATGTGATTATTTAAAGAAATAGATAGATTGTGTACTGATTCCATTTGATAATGCGATAGCCAATTACTCATGATAGTTTAAGAAACATGAGAATAACTACCCAATATATGATCTGGAGTTAGCAGCTGTGATATTTTTCTAGAAATCTGGTAAAACTACCTCTACGGTGAATAGTGTGACATATATACTGATCACAAGATCCTAAAGTATATACTCACATAAGAGAATATCAACATATATCAAATTGACTGTTTAATAAAAATCAAATACTATGATTTATATATTCACTATCATCCTAGCAAGGCCAATAAGGTAGATGATGCTTTTAGCTGAAATGAAATTGCCACTCTATTCTTATTGTGGATTGAAAATGACCATATCTTCATGGATATGAAACAAATGTGTTTGGAAATAATAACGAAGGGGAATAAATCCTACCTTCCCCAAATTATTTAATGACCATCTATCCATTAGATCATTAAAGAGGAACAAATGGATCATCTAGAGTTACAATAAAAATTAGAATGAAGTAAAGGATATGAAGATGAAAGAGATCTATATCGATTATGATGATGTGATTCAATTTGGAATGAGTATATGAGTGCATTAATCACCTAGGATTGAGAAGGATCTATTGGACAATTCAAATAGCTCATCTTTCTATATCCATCATAGAAGTACTATGATGTGACATGACCTACGAGAACACATCCAGTGGGATAACATTAAGAAGGAGATTGTAGAGTATATACCATGGTGATTGATATGTCATCAAAATAAATCAGAGTGATAGAAGACTAATGGTATTATGAAACCATTGCATATACCCATGTGGAAATGGGAGAATGTCATTTTCATTTTTTTCACTCGTCTCCCAAAGATATCCAATGAAAATAATGTAATATGGGATGTAGTGGAATTACTCACCAAAGCATTCTATCTAATATCTATTCAGGATGATCAATCACTTGAACCACAATCAAGGATATCTGTGATGGAATTGATGAGACTGCATGGATTTACACTTTCCATTATCTCTGATGGTGTTCCCATGTATATGTCTACAATCTGAGGGAGTCTTTAACCTTCTTTGACTATGTAATTTTGATTCAAATAAGATTATAACCCCTAACTGATAGCCAATTTGAAAGGAATATACATATGCTCAATGATATTATATGATCTTGATCTTTATAATTATTTATAGGATGATATCAACATCTATCATTTGTTGAGTTATCCCATGTACTAAACTGAATGGTGGTGCATATGGAAGATGAACTCTCTTATGAGGATTATCAAGTAAAAAAAATTTGGGAAATGAGATGTAATGATCTGCGAATCATGACAACCCACCTTGTAAATGTGTTGTGGAGGAACTATAATCATGAAGAAGCAATTTGGGAACCAAAGGAGGTGATGAAGGATAAGAACAATCACCCGTTAATGTAAAAGGAAATATCGAGGGTGAAATTTCAGGGGGGAGAATATAATAACGCAAAATGTTTTAAATGGAATTTCACCGTTCTTTTATTATTTTCATATTGTATAAATAACATAGAATCACATAGATTCCACAATAAAATCATTATTAATAGAGAATTATGAAAAAAGTATATCAAGATGGTATGGAACATATACTAATGAAATAGTAAATTTTCATTAGGAATATTAATATAACCCTTCTAAATAATAAAATTGAAAATTGAATAGTAAACCCACCCATGAAATTATAAATAAAATTTTGGCATCTTATGAAGTGCCCAGATCAGTGTGAATCACTGAGAGGGGGAGGGGGTGAATCAGTGATCCTTTAAAACTTTTTTACTAATTGATTCTTAATCAATTAAACCTCTATGGCTGGTTAAAGCCTCGATCCACTCTTCTTGTATCTCTCAACCTTTCCCGGATAATGCAGTAATGAAAAGGCACAGGACACAAGGATTTACAAGGTTCGGCACCAAAGGCCTACATCCTTGCCATGCTCTCCAAGCATGGATTCTCCATTATAACCTGTTAAAATTACAATGGTCGATACAGAGTCCCACTGTATCTCTCCTGAGTCCCACAGGAGGGTCTTTATACTGCTTCACACAGTGTTACCAGAGTCCCACTGGCCTGCTCCAGAATCCCACTGAAGACTTCTTCTCCCTGAGTCCCACAGGGTCTTCTCTTGGCTCCTCGAGTCACACGAGTAGCTCTTCTTCACTTTAAGTTCTTCAAGTAACTTCAGCAGTCTGGGATAAAGACTGCTGGCCTTGCTCTGTACCTCTGATCACTTGTGATGATCAGGATCTTCTCAATCTACTGAAAACTCAGACACCCAATCTCTTTAACTTTAGTCTGGCTCAGTCTCAGTTCACTTCAACATCATGCACTGAGTGCATGGCAACTCTTCAAGATCTTCAAGTCTTGGACTCCTCAGATGCACACCACTGATTTAGCACTGTTCACGTGTGCACGTGCATGCATGCATGCATGCACTTTCCCTTTCTTCTTCTTGGTGCAATAGACCCACAAAGGGTGTAGTATCTTTAAGCACACACCTTCACTGAACTTCACACACTTAATTCAATTTGCTTACACACTTAGAGTGTGTTCTACTTTAGTGTGGGTCACTCCTTCTTCTTCTTCTAATGTGTATACACTTTTAGTGCACACACTAGGTTCGGCCTTTTAGTTCTTTTGCACACACAAATGCCTATGGCCTTCTTCCCTTCTTCTGCACACACCTAGGCTTCGGCCAACTTCTTGCTCACTTTATACACACACTTAATGAGTGTGGTCTTCTAACCACTTGGCACACACTTGGCCTTTCACTTTATCTTGCACACAAAAATGCCCGTAGGGTGTATTTGCACTTTGCACACACAATCTTGGCTATGACCTATTCTTTCTTTGACACACACTAACTTAGGTTTAGTTGTGGTCTTCTTGTTCACTTAGCACACACACAAGGCCACTGCCTTTTTTTTTCAAATGCACACACAGAGTGCAAGTCTCGGCCAAGGTGTGTTCATGTCCACTTTGCACACACACAAATAGTGTGGTCTTCACTTGTTGCACACACTTGGGTTCACCTTTATTTGCACACACACACTAAGTATGCATTCTCCTTCAATTGGCACACACCCACTGTCCGTAGGTGATTTTCTTTGTTTGCACAAGGCTACGGCCTTCCTCTTCTTTTTGCACACAAAGGCACAAAGGCCTTGGCCTCCTCTTGCTCACACCTGTATACCAACACAAATGAAGGCGCGCAAGGTCCTGGTTGAGCCGCGGGCAATTTCTTCTTCAACAGATGCACAAGGTATGAGACGCGGCCTCTCTTCCTCAACTCTGCCGAGCAAGGCTCAAGCCACAAGGGCCGCGCAAGCCACGGGTGCAAGGCACCGCGGGCGCGCAAGTGCTACCGCGCAGGGGGCACGGTGCACAGAGGGGGCGCACAACTTTGTGCTGCCCAAACTCCTTCCTGTCGCGCAAAGGATAGCGCACAGGGGACTCCTCCTTCTCCTTCTCCTCTTTCGCGCAAGGGGTGCGCGAAAGGAACTCCTTCGGGCCTCGGGTGGCACCGAGAACAACAGCCGCGCAAGTGCTTTGCGCGGCGGCTTCTTCTTCGCGAGGCAGAGGCACACGCGGGACTTCTGATTTTCAAGAAAGGATCAGCAAGCAAAATGAGAGCCTCTGGCTCTTCTTTTATAGGCAGAGGGATGCCCGAATCATCCTCGTGCGATAAATCTCAAACTCCCGAGATCTTCGGATCTTTAAAGATTTTTTCAAATCTCGTTTTCTTTCCTCTGTTTCACGCGGGATCTTCCTCTTTAATTTCCTCTACGTGCATGCGACTCATAACGCATGCACGGCCTTCGGTTAAGGCTCATCCCATGCAAAAACACAAACCACGTGGCCTCGGCAGCTTCGCTTGCCTCGGCCGAACTCGAAATCCCTCATTTGTTGCATGCAAGCCAATTTTAAGGCATGGATGTATTCAGTGTAGCCAGACGAGTCGGATGGACGTCTTAGATCCTTCAGAGGTGGCCGGGAACTCGAAAACCGGCCTCGGGTAGCCTCTGGTTCATCGGCGGCTCATGGGGAGGCTTCGGACGAGCTCGGCGAAGGAGACGACGCTGGGAGCCGTCGGATCGCCATTTAAATGACCGCGGACGGCTCAGATTATAACATCGCCGCGGAGATGGATCGTACGGTGGAGATCTCGCGCGAGATCAAACATGCGGCCAGGATTAGATCCCGGGATAAAAATCCCGTCCCACATCGAATCGGCCAGCGTTTTTGCTGCGGTTTATTACCCTGGCGCTGCCTCAACACGCCAGTTGAACTTCTCCCTCCACGGTGCCGCCCCGCACCGTGTTCTCCCTGCGGGCGCGCTCTGCGCCCACTCTCTGCTCCTGCGGGCGCGCTCCTAGCGCCCACTATGCATCCTGGGTGCGCGGGCTTCACCACCGCGTGCCCTCGGGGGCTTACACACGGCCCCCCCTGCCTCTCGAGCTTGCACCATGGGATCCCCCATGGGCGTGGCGCCTAGTGCCCATATGAGCTGTGGGGTTGAACCCGTGGGCTGGCTTGAGATGGCCAATTTTTTGGCAAAGGACAGAACCAAGACTTTGTAAAAACAAAGTCCTTGGACAGAACCTAGACTTTGTAAAAACAAAGTCCTTCTCCATATAAAACATGCCAAATGCCAAATGCCAAATGCCTCCTTCTTCTTCTAAGCCATTCTTCCTCCTCTTTATTTCTTCTTCTTCATTAGAATTCATCATCCTTCTTCAACATATATTCATCATTCAAGAATGGAATTCTTGAAGGTTCTTCCTTCAACCGATGCTCCTGAATCAAATAATTCATCAAAATTCTTCAATGATCCAATCAGAGATCAAGTTGGATCTTCTTCAAATTCTCATGCACTAAGTGATAGTGCATGGACTTTATTAATCCACTTCATCCACTTAGAAGTTGTGGATGGATCTCTTCAACTCCTAATGCATTGTCAGTACAATGCATGGTCTTCTAATCATGTTGTGACTTTGTATCCAGTTGATACAAGTTCTATGAACTTAAAGATCAGCTCAACAATCGTCAGATTTTCTTAGAGAATGTTTCAACCATCATCTCCTATGTCACTTAGTGAATCTCCTAAGTGACATGCATCTTAGTACCATGGCCATTCTCCTTCATCACCATCACCATCACATCCTTTGACATTCACATCTTGACATTCCTTGACATCCATTCATTCCAAGACAACTTCATGCCTCATTGACAACAAATGCAACACATTGCACTTCAATCTCCCCCTTTGTATTTGTTGTCAATACACTCCTTCAGCACACATATGAATGGGTCAATATGTGTGCCAATATTTCTCCCCCTTATTGGCAATCAAATGCAAAGGTGTGGTGTGGTTTGCTTTCAAAATATGTCTTCCTCCCTTATAAAAGTATTTTCTTGAAAAACACTGAGAGAGGGATGATGTCACATGTTCTCTTTAGCAAAGAACCTTTAGTACATCAGCTCTAAGTCTACTTGGGCTAACCCGATGTAGAAAACAAGAGTGATATAACCAAGGAATTCAAAGCTGTCCATAATTCTCTACACATGTGAGATCATGCTTAGGGGTTTGAAATTTTTCAGATATTCAATAAAATGCTAAGTCCTGCACATACTCCACAAAACTCATTAGAAAGTTCAGTGCAAAGATAAAGCTCCCCCTTTCATCCATTTGTCTTCAATCCATACTCCCCCTTAATTGACAAGATAGCCTCAATTAAGAAACAAGGGATGAAAGTATGATTGTAATACCTTCACTTTTCTCAAGATGATATTAAATCTTAGAATACCATCTTCTTCAGATTGGCTCCCCCTCAAGGGGTGCACTCCATTCTGTCCAAACCATCCTCCAGCTGAGAATGATCATCATCTTCAATTCCCTGCAATGTTAGCACATGTATATACCAATGTATAAGGGAATAAGATGGAACCTCCTTGGTTCATCAATGTGAACAACAAGGTTGAGAAGATTCTCTCAACCGAGATGTCCCATTTTCACCAGTCTTCACACTTGCACATTTGAGCTTTATTGATGATTGTGCTGGTGTGGTTCTCAAAACATCTTCATGTGAAACCTTCTTCTTCCCCTTTGCTTTAGCAAATGCCAGAGCTTCATCTACAACTCTTTGTAGTTCTCTGGCCAGTTGCAACTGATGTGGCCATATGACAAGTAAATCATTTGGAAGAGTGGCCCCAGTTCTGGAAGTTCCACATGGTTCCTTTGATGCTGTCAAGCTACCTCTCTTAGGAAACTTGTTTTCAATCAATCCCTTCTGCTTCTTCTGGATTGATTGTCTGTTTGAATCCAGTCTGCCTCTATTGAATTTCATGGCTTCTTTACAAAGATCCATGATATGTCCTTTCTTTCCACAGTAGAAGCATGTTTTCTTGGTGGTCCTTCTGGATGCATCACCCTTCTTGGACTCAGACTCCAAGGACTTCTTTTCATTATTCAACTTCTTCTTGGGAGCATTTTCAATTTTCTTCTTGCTTCCCAAGGAATCTTTTTGAGCCAGGTTCAGTGATCTTTTCTTCTTTTGAGCTCTGGATACAGTTGGAGATTGACATGTATCTTTTTGACCACTTTTGCAATCATCCCAGATGTTGTCAAGTAATCCAAATCTATTTGCAGTAAACAGATGTTTCTGGACCTGTGGATGTTGCTTCATTCCTTCTGGCTTGCTCCCCCTAGGCATGGGCTTCCTCTGTGCTTTGACATTCATTGGATTGTACCAACAATCCTTTGCACAATGCCCATACTTATTACAACACCAGCATTGACCCACAAATCTTGACCTCTTGTGTACTTCTGATTGCTGGGTACTTTTCTTGACAAGTTGTGTTGTTTTAGGAGAGCTCTCTTTCTTTACTGTCTTCATCCATACTTGTTTGGATTCATTCTTCCATCTTGCACTTTTAGTAGAAACACAATTAGAAGCATGAGTACAAGATGGTATGGATGGTACCTTCTTTTTAGAAGTTGTTGCACTTTCACAAGAGGATGTCTTTCTTTTAGAATCATCCTTCTCAAAGCTCACTTGAGTGGCAACATTTCTTCTTCCAGCTGTCTGGGAGGCTTGGGCTTTGGGTGATTGCTGATTTTTCAATATCACCTTCAGTTCTAAGCATTTCATATTGAGGGAGTTCTTCTCATCCTCAATTGTTCTTAGCCTTCCTTCCCATTTCTCTTCCAGCTGTTTCATCTGGTCTTTATGCACTTGCTTCAATTCTTGCAATGAATTGTCCAGCTCCTTCACCCTTTTGACTTTGTCTTCTAGTTGAGCATCTTTGACAACCATTGACACTTTGTGCCTCTTTTCCAGTGCATGGAAAACTTCTTTGACCACAGTCTTAAAGAATTCTTTCTCAGAAAGGCTTCTCTGCAATTCTTCAGCAGTGTCTTCATATCTTTCATTGCAAAGAGATACTGTTTCATCTTTGGCATTTACCAGCTTTCTGAGAGTGTTGGTTATGCCAACCCTTTTTGCCAGCTGATCTTCCATAGCATTGGCTTCTTCTTCTAACTGTGATTTTTCTTCATGAAGATCATGGATGCCTGTAGCTATACACTTTGCCACTTCCATGGGAACTGTCTTCTGAAGATATTTGAGTGCACTCTGAAGATCATTCATTGTTTCAACTTCATCACAGCTAGGACAGGCTTTCTTCATCTTCTTGGCCTGTTTCTTCTTTCTATTTTTCTGAGTCTTGGCAGATATCTCCATTTGAGGCTGGTTGCTCGTTTCCTCAAATCTGCACTTCATAAAGACTCCCTTGGATCTTTTAGAGGGAACCTCGCTCTGATACCAATTGAAGTGCCCAGATCAGTGTGAATCACTGAGAGGGGGAGGGGGTGAATCAGTGATCCTTTAAAACTTTTTTACTAATTGATTCTTAATCAATTAAACCTCTATGGCTGGTTAAAGCCTCGATCCACTCTTCTTGTATCTCTCAACCTTTCCCGGATAATGCAGTAATGAAAAGGCACAGGACACAAGGATTTACAAGGTTCGGCACCAAAGGCCTACATCCTTGCCATGCTCTCCAAGCATGGATTCTCCATTATAACCTGTTAAAATTACAATGGTCGATACAGAGTCCCACTGTATCTCTCCTGAGTCCCACAGGAGGGTCTTTATACTGCTTCACACAGTGTTACCAGAGTCCCACTGGCCTGCTCCAGAATCCCACTGAAGACTTCTTCTCCCTGAGTCCCACAGGGTCTTCTCTTGGCTCCTCGAGTCACACGAGTAGCTCTTCTTCACTTTAAGTTCTTCAAGTAACTTCAGCAGTCTGGGATAAAGACTGCTGGCCTTGCTCTGTACCTCTGATCACTTGTGATGATCAGGATCTTCTCAATCTACTGAAAACTCAGACACCCAATCTCTTTAACTTTAGTCTGGCTCAGTCTCAGTTCACTTCAACATCATGCACTGAGTGCATGGCAACTCTTCAAGATCTTCAAGTCTTGGACTCCTCAGATGCACACCACTGATTTAGCACTGTTCACGTGTGCACGTGCATGCATGCATGCATGCACTTTCCCTTTCTTCTTCTTGGTGCAATAGACCCACAAAGGGTGTAGTATCTTTAAGCACACACCTTCACTGAACTTCACACACTTAATTCAATTTGCTTACACACTTAGAGTGTGTTCTACTTTAGTGTGGGTCACTCCTTCTTCTTCTTCTAATGTGTATACACTTTTAGTGCACACACTAGGTTCGGCCTTTTAGTTCTTTTGCACACACAAATGCCTATGGCCTTCTTCCCTTCTTCTGCACACACCTAGGCTTCGGCCAACTTCTTGCTCACTTTATACACACACTTAATGAGTGTGGTCTTCTAACCACTTGGCACACACTTGGCCTTTCACTTTATCTTGCACACAAAAATGCCCGTAGGGTGTATTTGCACTTTGCACACACAATCTTGGCTATGACCTATTCTTTCTTTGACACACACTAACTTAGGTTTAGTTGTGGTCTTCTTGTTCACTTAGCACACACACAAGGCCACTGCCTTTTTTTTTCAAATGCACACACAGAGTGCAAGTCTCGGCCAAGGTGTGTTCATGTCCACTTTGCACACACACAAATAGTGTGGTCTTCACTTGTTGCACACACTTGGGTTCACCTTTATTTGCACACACACACTAAGTATGCATTCTCCTTCAATTGGCACACACCCACTGTCCGTAGGTGATTTTCTTTGTTTGCACAAGGCTACGGCCTTCCTCTTCTTTTTGCACACAAAGGCACAAAGGCCTTGGCCTCCTCTTGCTCACACCTGTATACCAACACAAATGAAGGCGCGCAAGGTCCTGGTTGAGCCGCGGGCAATTTCTTCTTCAACAGATGCACAAGGTATGAGACGCGGCCTCTCTTCCTCAACTCTGCCGAGCAAGGCTCAAGCCACAAGGGCCGCGCAAGCCACGGGTGCAAGGCACCGCGGGCGCGCAAGTGCTACCGCGCAGGGGGCACGGTGCACAGAGGGGGCGCACAACTTTGTGCTGCCCAAACTCCTTCCTGTCGCGCAAAGGATAGCGCACAGGGGACTCCTCCTTCTCCTTCTCCTCTTTCGCGCAAGGGGTGCGCGAAAGGAACTCCTTCGGGCCTCGGGTGGCACCGAGAACAACAGCCGCGCAAGTGCTTTGCGCGGCGGCTTCTTCTTCGCGAGGCAGAGGCACACGCGGGACTTCTGATTTTCAAGAAAGGATCAGCAAGCAAAATGAGAGCCTCTGGCTCTTCTTTTATAGGCAGAGGGATGCCCGAATCATCCTCGTGCGATAAATCTCAAACTCCCGAGATCTTCGGATCTTTAAAGATTTTTTCAAATCTCGTTTTCTTTCCTCTGTTTCACGCGGGATCTTCCTCTTTAATTTCCTCTACGTGCATGCGACTCATAACGCATGCACGGCCTTCGGTTAAGGCTCATCCCATGCAAAAACACAAACCACGTGGCCTCGGCAGCTTCGCTTGCCTCGGCCGAACTCGAAATCCCTCATTTGTTGCATGCAAGCCAATTTTAAGGCATGGATGTATTCAGTGTAGCCAGACGAGTCGGATGGACGTCTTAGATCCTTCAGAGGTGGCCGGGAACTCGAAAACCGGCCTCGGGTAGCCTCTGGTTCATCGGCGGCTCATGGGGAGGCTTCGGACGAGCTCGGCGAAGGAGACGACGCTGGGAGCCGTCGGATCGCCATTTAAATGACCGCGGACGGCTCAGATTATAACATCGCCGCGGAGATGGATCGTACGGTGGAGATCTCGCGCGAGATCAAACATGCGGCCAGGATTAGATCCCGGGATAAAAATCCCGTCCCACATCGAATCGGCCAGCGTTTTTGCTGCGGTTTATTACCCTGGCGCTGCCTCAACACGCCAGTTGAACTTCTCCCTCCACGGTGCCGCCCCGCACCGTGTTCTCCCTGCGGGCGCGCTCTGCGCCCACTCTCTGCTCCTGCGGGCGCGCTCCTAGCGCCCACTATGCATCCTGGGTGCGCGGGCTTCACCACCGCGTGCCCTCGGGGGCTTACACACGGCCCCCCCTGCCTCTCGAGCTTGCACCATGGGATCCCCCATGGGCGTGGCGCCTAGTGCCCATATGAGCTGTGGGGTTGAACCCGTGGGCTGGCTTGAGATGGCCAATTTTTTGGCAAAGGACAGAACCAAGACTTTGTAAAAACAAAGTCCTTGGACAGAACCTAGACTTTGTAAAAACAAAGTCCTTCTCCATATAAAACATGCCAAATGCCAAATGCCTCCTTCTTCTTCTAAGCCATTCTTCCTCCTCTTTATTTCTTCTTCTTCATTAGAATTCATCATCCTTCTTCAACATATATTCATCATTCAAGAATGGAATTCTTGAAGGTTCTTCCTTCAACCGATGCTCCTGAATCAAATAATTCATCAAAATTCTTCAATGATCCAATCAGAGATCAAGTTGGATCTTCTTCAAATTCTCATGCACTAAGTGATAGTGCATGGACTTTATTAATCCACTTCATCCACTTAGAAGTTGTGGATGGATCTCTTCAACTCCTAATGCATTGTCAGTACAATGCATGGTCTTCTAATCATGTTGTGACTTTGTATCCAGTTGATACAAGTTCTATGAACTTAAAGATCAGCTCAACAATCGTCAGATTTTCTTAGAGAATGTTTCAACCATCATCTCCTATGTCACTTAGTGAATCTCCTAAGTGACATGCATCTTAGTACCATGGCCATTCTCCTTCATCACCATCACCATCACATCCTTTGACATTCACATCTTGACATTCCTTGACATCCATTCATTCCAAGACAACTTCATGCCTCATTGACAACAAATGCAACACATTGCACTTCATCTTATAAGAAAGAATATGATATAATTATATCATAGTATTGGTAATAAATATTTTTTAAATTAATAAATATTTATTGGTAGTTTTTTATGTCATAAATATTTAATTGCTATTCTATAATTAATTTACTAATTTAAAATAAAATTTATTTTCATAATGTCTATTCGTAAGTTAATATTTTGATGTATTATGATTTTACACTAATTTTATGATACCATATGTAATTTTTTAATGGGTTATAAAAATATTCATCATCTTCATATCTGTATTTACCATGTGAATGAATGTTTTAATTAAAATATAAATTTATTGTTTGTAGGAAAATATTTTTAGTAAAATGATCTAAATTTTTAAATACTACAAGTTATAAAACGGTTATAGTGAATTTTTTGTAATTTTCTTAACTACATGGTTTTTTATGTATAGTAAAATACAACGATAAAATATAAATACTTGAATTATGGATTAATAATGATGTAAGGATGATATATGAAAAAAATTCTGAAATCTGTATCATTATTTTATTATTTTCAAAAATAATTCTCATACTATTCAATGTATTGATAAAAAACATTAAATTAATTCATGTAATATTGAAAAAACACACCTCTACTCCGCTACAAATAAAACCTATCACACCATCTTCTCCTTACACTTCTCATGCTTTGATCCTTGCCTAAATTCTATGCAACACACTTCAATCCACCCATAAGTTTCTTGATCTCTTGGTCTCTCCAAAAGTCGAAAACCATTCCATATGGAGGATGTCAAAATGAAAACATTCAAGAGGTAAATCCTCCCTCTCTTTCTATTAATTTCCATTTGATTTCATTTCATTTATTATAAAATCTGCAACAAACACCATACATATAGAATTCTAAATCTGGTATGATTTATATACTATAATTAAAACATGTTAATGCATGGTCTATAGGAAAACTGACACCCTCAATAATTAATTATATAAATGAAATTTTCAATTGGGATGCGTCAATTTGCTGTCATCATAGGCGATGCACACTCATCATCATTAAATTCACTAAAAGATTATAAAAACACAATTAAATGTTTCAAAAATAATCTAATGTGTATGATACATCACTATATAAGTTCCAGAATTAAAATTTATATATAATACAAAATGATAAAACAAAACATGTTATTTGTGATCGAAAAACTACCAAATTTAACTGAAAACGGTAACCAATAATTTTTATATAATTATCCATTCTCATATTAGATTACCAAATTATTTCTAAGATAACATAAACTTATAAAATATACATAAATAAAATAATTATTATTTTTTATCAACATTTTATATGAACTTCCATTCACGTATACAACTGAATCGACCCTGAAAACTATGAAAACGATCACACCCAAATGATTAAATTAAACTCTAAAACTCATCCAAATTCATATAAAAGAATATAATAAAACCATAATGAATCATATTAAAGTATAAAATATTTTTTAATTTTTAATTAATTAATATAATGTTATTATACAAGACATTAATGTTAATAAATCATTCACACACAAGGTATGGGGAATTCTCGAACCAAACTCATTTTCTTTTCTTTTGTCCATATTTAACTCCATTATCAATATTGATATCACATATATAAAATTTCATGATCATTTTATGAAATTATAGGGATAAAAATGTCTTCTACATTATTATATGTGAAACCCAATTTTATCCCAATAAACTATTATAAAAAAGAAGACCCTATACTTCTTTCAGATTGTTCCATATTCACACATGGTTGATGGTTCAAGTATGTTATTACCTCCTTAAATAGGAGAAATCTATGTTTACAAATATATTTTTATGAAGTGGTTCCCATTCCATTATATGGGTTAATTTATGTTCAATGTTGTTTTATGTTCTAGGTGGGTTGCATGATAATGTGAGTGTTATGATGAGATGAGTGTTCCTAGAATTATATTGTGTAATGTAACAGTAATGATTTAGCGGGTTCTCCCGAAATTATATAATTCTTCAATGCAGAAAGTAATTTCATTAAACTCATGATAAAAATGAAATATTTTTGAAAATTATGATAGATTTATTGAAAAATATGTATGGTAGCTTACAACTATGACCTGATGTTTCATTTTTATGAATTTCCAAATTTCAATTGTTTTCTTAATGCATCATCTCATGATCATGATCATATGCCTATGTTATGATGATAAATATTATTCTCACACCTAGTAATACTGTTTAATGTTATTATATATATGATTAATGGGATATTATATCAACCCTTTTTATATATATACCCTAGTGATTACTCATACGAAGTATAACTTATGTGCCAATAAGAAGGTAGAGAAAAATGAATTAAATAAGAGTTTATGTATAATTTTTTAAATGATATATATGATCTCTGTTTTCACAAGATACTAATAATTTTCTCCTATGAAATGTAAATATTTTTATGTTTTGTATATTAAACATTATGTAATTGTAATGTAGAAAAATGCAGGGCCTCCATAGGAAGACATTATAGTTGTGAATACTTTGTTGTTTTTACAATAATTCAACTCCACCCCATCTATAAAAGTGAACGCACTATCCACACATCATCAAAACAAATTTTTTTTAATCATATATAAACTAACAATGTAACTTAAAAAATTAATTAAGCTCATCCTAGAATCCTCATCTTATTTTTAAATTCATAATACAAAGGATTTAGTGAATGTTTATGGAGGATATGGGAAGAAGATGTAATATTAATCAACGAGAATCTTTATATTACATCCTTCTATATATCTATCATTTTTTAAATCATTATGATATTATAATCTCATTATCTTAAATATACTAGTATTTGTCTTAATAAAAATGGAATGACCTAATACAATATCCACATTCATCAAATGAGTTATGAAATATTACTGTATGAGTATGATGGACTACCGGCTCATGAACCGATTCCAGTAGAAATTCCACTACCACCACTCCTTGTTAGGTATAAAGATATTTAAAATATATATTTAATATATATATATATAATTATTAAAAAAATGGATTCATGATATCATATATTCTTTATTAATTTTCATTCCATAGGATACAAGATAACATCACTCCTGTGTACAGTGGATTATCTCTTCATGAAACGATGTGATTCGTCCTTCACTAATGCATTATATAGATCATTGTAAGGATAAAGTTAATTATTATATGTTTTTAAATGAAAAAATTATAGTATTAAATAAATATTTAAAATTATTTATACATAATATATCATATTATTTCCTTCAATTTTTACTCAATGAATGGTGATAACATCATTCTTGTCCGTGTGGTCTACCACATTCACGAAGCAATGTGACTCTCTATTCACCACCACACAACATGTATAATATATATAAGTAAATAATATTGAATTGTTAATATTATTATATTTAATGTATTTTAAATCATTACATTCATCATTTTCATAATGATCATTGAAAAATTCAAATTTTACTATGCATATGTATGGCTTACAATCCCCATGATATTAAAATAATTAATTTTTAATAAGAATAATTAATTATTTGTTATAAAAGTAAAATGGATATTAAAATATGTTATTTAGGTCATTATTATTATTTTTTAAATGATAAAACTATATAATATTTACAATAATTAGATCAGTCATTATGAAACAAGCATGAGAAAATAAAAAAATTAACAGACCAAACAACGACAAAAATGAAATATTATTAATGATAATATAATATGATATTTCAAAATGATATTTTATGATATTATAAATAGTAATATTTTTTTTTCAATATGTTTATAACATTTTTTAATTCACTTTATATTATGTTATATCGTATTTAGACTAAAGGATATGTGTGGTAAAGGATATCATCACAAATTTCATTAAATTGAGACTTATTTTTCATTATGAACAAATAAAAGTTTTTGTGTATTAAATAATTCAAAATTTTATTGTATTATCATTATCTTTCATAATATATGTAATTTTATTTTTCAATTATATTTATCACATCCAATGTGATTTGACATGAAAACAACCATGTGGTAAAAGTTATTGTGTAATGTCACATTCATTTGTTATTGATAAAAATATATGGATTGATGAGTATATATCTTGATTCCTAGTTTTACAAAATTCAATTATCAAATGTCATAGTATTAAATGGATTATGTATCTATTACCCCTTTAAAATCGAAATGGGAGAAAATCACTATGGATTTTGTTTCAAGAATATTATAGATGGTTCTCTTGAAATTAATTCTATATAATTTATAATTTACAATATTTATTATTTTGAATATTATTAAACTTATTATCACCTCATGATTATTCTTCAATGTTGCATTATAATTTATTATGTCATAAGAGTAATTGTTGTATTGAATTGAAATATAGTTTCCCTTCTATGATATGAACCAATAAGTTCAAAAAAATTATATTCTATATATATGTTCAACAGATGGATGATATAATTCATGTTATACAAATGATACATTCTATTAGGGGTGGATACCCATATAACTTTTAGGCACACTCTCGTAATTTATGGCCATTAAAATTTACAATGTAAGAGATTAGGGGATGATAACCTGCCAGAATGAAATTTAAATTTATATGTTCCATTAATTGTTCATATTTATTGAGGTTTGTGTTCATACATAGATATTATTATTATTATTAATTAATACTTTTATCCATGTATGTGTATTTATTGATGTAATCCATGTTGACATATGATCATTGTGAGGTAGGATACATTGGTTTTGTTATAAGAAATATTGCATTACTAAATATTATGAGGATCTATTTTTCTATTAAATTGTATAACAAAAAATGATATCTCAATCCATTGGATGAATATAAAACATCCAAAATAAATCTATTCCAATATTTTCTTGTGGGAATGTATATTTCCATACATTGGAAGAAATAGACATTAAACAGGATTGTGGAAGACACAAGCATATAACATTCATGATCAAATATTTCATTCTAAACTGATTATATTACATAGAAAACAACTTTATGGGGTTGGATAACATTGACATATTATATTATTTACCTATTGGTTCCATGGTTTGTTTCTAGATATCATACTAAGATTGTGGGTGATCTCGTATAATGACACCAAGAAAAATGCCTACAGGGTCACACACATCCAGTAACCAGAACCACAGTTAAATTGAAATATTATTTGTTATATAATATATTAACAAGAATATTACTTCGATTTTTGGTTTAATATTTATTCAGTCCTGCTTGATTTATGATATTAATTCAACAATTATTCGATATAATATTTAATTAGAAGAATGATTAATTAAAATTTATTTGATATTTAGTTAATGAATTATGTATTTATTTACTGGTGAACAATGCAATAATATTTATTTTCAAAAATTATAACTTATTCATGGCCCAATAAATAATTATGCAGAATAGGGGACCTGGTATAATGGTTGGAGGAGACATAATATATATTAAATATTATTTGAATACAATTGAGAAAATGAATTCAATAAATAATTTTTAAGGGATTCTCTAGTTTTGTTCATATGAAGATATATTATTATTTTTATTATTATTATTATTATTATTATAGATAACATGTTCGTTAAGGATTATGGAAGTAATATGTTCTATATGAAATTAATATTTTATAACCATAGAACTATTTAAAATAAATTATATTATTTCCAACACTACGATTTTCAATGTTTTAGTGTTGTTTGGAATATTAAATATATAATTCTCCCATACCAAAGAGTATCCCTCTCCCAAAACACTCTAATGAATTAAATGTGTTCCTCCATCAGCACCTATATCTATTATAATGTGATCAAGGAGAATATTTTTCTGAAGAAATTATCATGGTCATTAGATATGTTACCCATAATAGTTAGGATCTATGGTATCCAAACAAAGAGATTCCTACCAAGATATTTTTAGTTTTTCTAGAGCACATGCATATCACCACCAGAGGAAATATATACCTGATTTCTATTGTATAATGATAATAAATGGTTAATAGACTCTTTAATCCATCAATGATGAAATAACACCTCATAATTTTTTTTATTTAACTCCTTAAATTAAATATAAATCACTATGTGAGGCCCCTTTATTTTTTCTTAATGTTATCGAGTCAATTAATAATGAATTAAATTCATTTTTTCATGAAATTTTTTTCATAAATAACATAATAATAATCCATTATGAATAAAATTCAAGATATGAAGGCACCACCAGTGATTCTTTTGAACCTATAACCTTGATGTGGTATCAAATAGAGGTTCCATAATTATATATAATTATTTTACTATCATTGATTGATTTATGAATTATTTTATGTATTCACTTAATTTTAATCCATTCCTATGTCTCAATTGAGAGATATTCTCATATTACTCTTGATTCTAGAAAATATAATCAATTGTGTCACGAACCAACCCGAGTTGACCCTGAACCATTCTCCCTGGCCACCCGGCGACAAGTCCCGAGATGCATTCTCGATACTCCTGGGATGGTGAGAAGTACCAAGGGCATCATTACAGTACACATGAGAACGATTTCACACATATATAAACAGTAAAACAATTCGTGGAATGAAATGGATAGCCCCAAAAACATTTATATAAAAATTATACTGAAAATTATTTGTACAAGAAAATGAAACTATAACTGTACCAACAACTCAACTGACCAATCCCGAAAACCTAATAACTCTATGTGACCCCACTGATCACTCTCCAAAACAATGATCACACGTCTCCCAAATAGATCGAACTGAAGCTAAAACCTGCACAGGGGATACTAACAGAAGAAGACTATACGCGTGATTATTAATATTCAGTAGGTTAGAACGATTTTCAATTCCCAATGCACATAATTTAAAATAAAATAAAGATCAATTTCAAGTTTTAAATACAAAATATAAATGAATGTTTTCAAAAATAATGTCCCATTCTATATAAAAAAAATTACGAGAAAAAAACATTCATGATTTATAAACAAGAATGGTAATAACAATTTTCATAGAGGAGTACCTTCAAAATGAAATTAGTTTTCCAGAGGGATGCTTCAAAGAATTTACACATTAAAATAAATCACACCCACTATTGAATTGACCAACCAATCACACGATATGCCGATGGTGAGTTCAAAATAGCCAATGAGCACAAGTCATGGGAACACCCCTAGGAAGTAGTTAGTTTTCAGCCCTAGGTACCTCGTATGTTAGTGAATGTAAGCATAATAAATATTTGTTCCCATGAACATGTGCCACATGTAGGTAGTATACTCAAAACCAAGAGGTTCCACAACTTCATCATCATCATAGTTTAGTTATTTTTGTCATTGTCAAACATGCTATGTGAAATAGGGGCCAAACCCCACAGAATAACTTGCATACTAGTACATGTCCGCCCACATAGATACCCGTGATTCCCTGTAGTGCTCAATGAAGTAACACTTATTATCAAATACAAATTTCACATCTAAATTTCATTACCAAACCATAAACACACAAATAGTCCAAACACATGCTTCACATTTCTTTCAAAAATCAAGAAACCACTAAAAATATTAGTAAAACAATTTCAAGGAGTATAACGAGGGCTTGCACATAAAATCCATTCAATAATGATCTTTTACAACCACTGACCCATAAATAAAATAATTACATCGCTTTGGAATCCCCAAAACCAATTATTAAATCATTTTCATGGACCATAAAATTTTCCAAAATGATAAAAAGTTAAATACACATGGAAACCATTTTTACAAAAAAACAAATGCCAAACTGACATTTATACCTTTCTCAAAACTGTCATTTTACCAAGGTATGAATTTCACTTTTATTAAGGAGGTGTATACCAACCATTTACTACAAGAAAACACATTCTTAAATCACTTATAACATTCAGGTTACATATTCAAAACAAAACCATTTTCATAAGGATATGAAATGTGTCATTTTCCGACAACATGGTCCAAAACATGTTATTATCCATAAACCATTTGTTTGTAAAACCAAATTAAAATTGGAAAAGCCACATAAGGACACAAAAAATATCATTTATAAATCTTCTAATTCATTTATAAATCCGAACATATAATTTTTAAATCAAACATAACACATAAAAGCCAACTACGCAATTTACTGAATACAAGACATGCCCTTAAAAAACAATTTATTTTAAGAACATGATATGGAATAAATAATAAATTTCATGAAATATTTTATACAAGATACTGTAATATATTCAAAATACCACAAACTAGGTTCTAAACCTCACAAAACAAGTGTGAAAGATAACAAAACATTTAAACAATCACCTGGTGTGTACATTCATGACAAAACAACAATACCATTCACAAAACAAGGCTTAAAACCCGATTTTTCACACTAATAAAATTATAAAATGGTTTAAAAATAATAATAAACATATATAATAGTTGTGGAAAATATTAAAATGATGAAACTTGAATGATAAAGGCATGTTCAAGGGATTTCCTACCTCAAATCCTTGGACTAATGTAAAGACACACCCAAAATCACCATCTCAGGGTTTACAAACCCTAAACTTATGACGAACATCCCAAAAAGAACAAAAAACCCCACACAAAAATAATGTGATAACATATCACTAGGTCGAAAATGACTAGGGGAGATTCTAAAACCATGAAATAATGTATGGAGGAAGAAGAGGGAGGATAAAGTAGAAGGAATATCTCCTTTTCAACTAGGAAACTCTTCAAATTCCATTATATCTGCACCCATAGAGAACATGTAATGGATTGAAACATCTGTTTGATGCTCCTAAGTTCTGGAAAAACCAGGGAAAGAAGATTTTTGTGAAAAATATCACGAATTGAATGAGTAATGTATGATGAAATTTACCTTATCAATTCAAGAGAATTTGAGGTAACAAGAGATCTTTCACAATAATCCATGACTCATATCAGTATAAAAGCGGGAAAATCGATAATGGGGGTGAGTATAGGGATATCTTATTCGAGTTTGAGGTTGAATCACTGAAATATATTGAAAATTAAATTAGATATAAAAGTAACAAATTATGTTTTTAAAATTGGAAATGGGCCCCTGGGCTGGACTAGTACCTAAACATGTAACCCAAATTCATCATGTAAATGAATTTATAAGGGGTCCAAAAGGATATGGTAGTATTAATAGATCAGTGTAGGCCAAGTGGGAAGTGGAATGAATGATAAATTTTGAAAAAATGCTTTATTAAAGAAACAAATTTGGTTTTTAAAACTGAAAATTGGCTCATAGTTGGCCCAAATCAAGAAATAACAACCCTTTCCACAAAAACCCCTAAACAAGAAATGGGGAACCCAAATGTGGTTGATTATAAATATATAGAAGTTAAAAAATCAAAAATAATATTACCCATAACCCAAAAAAGGGATTTATATTTTCAATGTACTGAATCAAAAGCAAGACTTGGGAAGAAGAAAAGCATGGGTGTGACAATTCTCCCCACCATTAATGCTTTCTGCCCCCGGAAAGACGTAGCACATTCCAACTGATTGATCAACACCTAAATATTATTTATCAATATGGTCCAGAATAATAATCCAATGACACAACATAAACCATTAATGGAACTTATTCCTCTTACCTCAACCAAAACACCAACTCTCAACCACTTCTTGAGAATCAACCGAATGAATGAGTCACTACCCCCACAACCAAACTAAGAACCCGATTGTTGGGACATCTACTAATGAACCGAAAAATCACACAAACCAATGATAAATCAAAAAATCCAATGACTTGAGGTGGAGGCTGGAATGGGCTCCCCACCATTAAATCCCAACTACCATCCGACAAATCCTAAATTAATGATCTTTGAGACCCTCAGTGGGTCTCCCCACCATTAGAGACCAACTAGAAATGAACAAAAAAAAGAAATAAAAATGAACTAGAATTGGGACTCACCAATGCAGGACCACCAAAACTCCCCCACAATAACATGAAAACCCCCATTTAGAGGAACACAAAATTAACATTTAAGCCACCCACTCTCGAATGGAGGCTGCAAGAACTGGGCCAACACACTCTGCACAGATCCCCACCTTCAAAAATTTGGGAGGGTATGGAAGGGGAACCAATCATTCGGACATTGAAACCACCAATGAAACAATGGAACTACCTCAACGAAATGGTATAGGTATGAGATTATCAATACTATCCACAATCCTAGTACTCCTCACTATGCCCTAGCATAACTCTGAAACCTATGGCTGGAGCTCTGATGGATGAAGCATCTGTTGCCTCGTAGCGAGGATTTGATAATCCACAACATGTACTCCATCCCTTAGTTCCATAGAGTACCACATAACACTCCATGTGAGAAACAACATTTCATGAGACACCCTGAAAATATCTTCCTCAACAACACATTTTTTCCCAAACAAGAACATTATGATACAAAACACTATTTTCTCTCCCTTTGAATGGGGAGAAGAATGAACAAGGGACGAAACAAAATAACCACTAAAAATCACCGAGCATAATTACTATAATTAAGAGAATCACCATAAAGGGAAGGCAATTTAAATATAGATGAAACATCTCTCTATTTCAACAAATGGGCTACTGTGACATTCAAAGAGGTGGATTTAACATTTGAATCAAATCCATAGGATGATCAACCGGAAGGCATAGTAATGGAGAACCATCCATGGAAACATAACAACATCCAACACATCTTTAGAAACCCATTGAATATTTCCCCAAAACCAAACCACCAATAAGATCCCAACTCAATATGAAACCAGAGTATGAATTCTAGATCATATGTAAGAATACTGAATAGACAACACTTTTATGACATATGATAAACCTTCCACATAACTGTCAGTTCAAAACAAACACCATAAATTTGCATCTAAAAACACTTTTGAAAAATAAATTAAAAAAATAAACTAACATGGGGTATTTTCACATTCACCAATTGTGTTTCATCAAGTCCCTCTCACATGAATATATACGTGCCACCCCAGGAACTAATATACCAGGCCATACCGGCCATTCATTCATATTTCCTGATAACCTTTCATGTGAAAACCCATGAAAACAGCAAATTAAAAAACAAAAAATCTTCATTAAAAAATAATCATGTACCTTCCAACAACCCATTAACCACCAAATAAAAAACAGTTTTTATATTTCAAAAGAAAAGACACACTTCGTCCAGAACAATTTGATTAAAAAAATAATCCATTTCATTTAATAGAACATTCAAAAACAACCATTCTATTCCAAATATCACTTTTCCATTTTAAAAAAAATACAGCAAGGTATCTTTTCATAATCTGGAAACCACAAATGCCAAAATCCCTTTATAGAAAACACCAGTTGTTCAATACCTAAAATCCAAAAACAATTCATCATATTAAAAAACGTTTAAATAGCCCAACGGATCCCATTTAAATCAATGTTTCAGAATTAATTTAAAATTATGCACACGTTCAAAGCATTTTATTTCAACAAACGACAAGTTTCTATTAGAGAAAATCTAATCCTGTAAAGAAAATCCCACTTCCTTCCAGAATTTTTTTAAAATAACACAACCTTACAAAACCATTCTTATATTTAATTTTTGAAAACCCATTTCCCCCTTTTAAAAATACAATACTTTCTTTAAACCCCATTTATATAATTCTCACAAATTGACTTTCAAAACAAAATTACATAATTCAAGAAACGTCAAAGAAACCCACAATAGGTAACTAGTGTTTGTGGGTGTCTTGACCATATGGTTAGAGGCCATATGAAAAACACAACACCAACATGAAGAGACTTTTTAGGACCATACCCCTGCTCCACAAGGATTTCTAGGCCCTGCGAGCTCACAGAGGCCATTGATCAGACTCCCCTTGTCATATCCCATTACTAGAAAATCAACAAGAAAAAAAGACACTATTAAAACCAGACTTCCCATGACAACCCAAGGATTTGAACGAGAAATAGTTCGTGACGCTCCTCCCACAATTACCCCTCAATTCATAATAATCCTACTCCATCTACCTTGACTTCCCCTAAATAACACTGGATCTCTAAAATTAAAGGTTTGCTATGGGCTGACCTCCTCTGATACCATTTTGTCACGAACCAGCCCGTGTCGACCCTGAACCGGTCACCCAGGCCAGCTCGCGACAAGTCCCGAGAGGCATTCCCGATCCTCCCGGGATGGTGACTTTCACAAAGGGCATCAATAGAGTACAGAAGGGAAACATTTCCCCGATATATATACAATCAAAAAAATAGAGGAATGAATTGGACAGCCCAAAATACATTTATATAAAAATTGAACTGGACATTATTTGTACAAGAAAATGAAAGTACAACCAAACCAACAAACCAACTGACAAAACATGATATCCTACTAACTCCATGTGACCCCACATGTCACTCTCCAAAACAATGATCACACGTCCCCCAACGAGATCTAACTCAAGCTGAAACCTGCACAAGGGCTAAAAAAAGAAGAAGACAATTGGCGTGAGTACTAAAACTTAGTAGGTTAGCCCGACATTCTATTCCCAATGCACATCATTAGAAATAAATGAAAAATCAATTTCATGTTTTAATTAAAAAATATAAAAGAAAGTTTTCCAAATACGGTCCCATGCGATATAAAAAAAATTACCAGACAAAAACATTCATGTTTTATAAATAGTAATTCTAGTAATAATTTTAAAAGAGGTGTACCTTCAAAATAAAAATAGATTTCACGAGGGATGCTTTAAAGAATTTACACTTTTAAATAAATCACACACTATTGAAATTACCAAAAAAACACACTGTATGAAAATGGTGAGTTCAAAATAGCCATTGAGCACAAGTCATGGGAACACCCCTAGGCACAAGTTAGTTAGTGTTGTCATCGTCAAACTTGGTACGTGAATCATGGGCCAAACCCCACGGAATCACTAGCATACTAGTAGAAGTCCGCCCACCTAGATACACGGGATCCCCTTTAGTGCTCAATCATGTTACACATATTATCAAATAGAAATTTCACATCCAAATTTCCAGACCAAACCATAAACACACAAACATCCCACACACATGATTCAAATTTTTTTCACGAATCATGAAACCACTAAAAAGATTTGTAAAACAATTTTAAGGAGTATAATGAGGCCTTACACATAAAATCTATTCAATAATGCTCATTTACAGACACAAACCCATCAATAAAATAATAACAAAGACTTGGAATACCCAAAACCATTTAATAAATAATTTTCATGGACTATAAAATTGTCCCAAAAGACAGAACATGAAATAGAAATAGAAACCATTTTTTCAAAAAAAATTCCAAACGGGCCTTTAAGCCTTTATCAAAACTTTCATTTGACCAGAGTATGAATTTCACATTAATTAAGGAGGATTATACACACCATTTAAAGAATACAGACACATTCATAAATCCCTTAAAACATTCAAGTCATATATTCGAAACACAACCATTTTCATAAAGATGTGAAACATTCCATTTTCTGACAACTTGGGCCAAAACATGTAATAATCCAAAAACCATTTGTTTGTAAAACCAAATAAAAATTGGATATCCATTTAAGGACCCAAAAAATATCATTTATCATTAATCTAATTCATTTTTAAATCCTATAAAATAATTTTTAAATCAAACATATCACATAAAAGCCAACATGGAAACTTACTGAATACATGACATTCCCTTTTAAAAATACAATTTATTTTTAGAACATGATGTGGAATAAAGCATCAATTTCATTAAATATTTTATACTTGATTCTATAATATTTTCAGAATATGAAAAACAATTTCTAAACCTCACAAACCAAGTGAGAATGATATTGGAACATTTAAATAAACACTTTGTGTGCACATTCATGACAAAACAATAATACCTTCCAAAAATCAAGGCTTAAAAAACCATTTTTCACACAAATAAAATTATAAAAAGGATTAAAGACAATGATAAAAATATATATCAGTTATGGAAAATATTAAAATGATGAATATTTAATGATAAAGGCATTCGAAATGGACATCCTACCTCATATCCTTGGAATAATGGAAACACACACCCAATATCAACATTAGAGGGTTTACAGACCCAAAACATATGACGACTAGCCACAAACGAACAAATACCCCCTAAAAAATCATGTTATAACAGATCCCTAGTTCGATAATGACTAGGGGAGATTATAAAACCAAGAAATAATGAAAGGAAGAAGAAGAGAGAGGATAAAGGAGAAGGAATCTCACCTTTTCAACTTGATAACTCTTCGTATTCCAATAGATCTGCACCCATAGAGAACATGGAATGGCTTGAAACATCTTATAGATGCTCCTATGTTTTGGACGAACCAGGGATAGATGATTTTGGGGAAGAGATGACGAATTGAATGAGTTATGTATGAATCAATTTATCTTATCAATTCTGGACGATTTGAGGTAACATGAGAAAATCCCCCCTAATCCACGACACATATGATACCCAAAGAGGAAAAATATATAATGGTGGTGAGGATAAGGATATTTCATTTTAGTTTGAGTTAAAATCACCGAAATATCTTAAAAAATGAATTAGATATAAAAGAAATTATTAATTTTTTTAAAACTGGAAATGGGCCCAATGGCTGGACCAATACCTAAATTAGTAACCCCAATTCACCTTGTCTATGAATTTATAAGTGGTTAAAAAGGATATGTTAGTATTAATAAATCAATTAAGGTTAACTGAAAAGTATAATGAATGAAAAATTGTTAAACACAAAAGAATTTTTAAAGAAATAAATTTTGTTTTTTAAACTGCAAATGGGTTCACGGTTGGCCCCAATCATGAAATAACCACCCTTTCTCCCAAAACAGCTAAACAAGAAATGGAGAACCCAAATTTGGGTGCTTATAAATACATGGATGTTAAAAACTAAAAATTAATCTCACCCAAATCCCTAAAAAAGGATTGGGATTTTAAATTAACCAGATCAAAAGGATGACTTGAAAAGAGAAAACATCAGGTGTGATAAATAGACATAGTTTTTTTGAATGAGATTATTTAATGAATTAATATATAAGAGGAAATGATTATAGTTAGATAAAAAAAGTGCATGATGTGTTGGTATTTGGTAAAAATAATATACCCATGTTTAGTTCACCAAGAAAAATCATGAATTTATTTTTGAATAATACAATGTGTCTTGTTATAGTACAAGTAGTGTGTATTTAATACAAAATATTTCTACATTAACATCCTAGAAGATGGTAAGATTACATAAGAAACATGAAATTTCCTTACACAAGCTATAGTCCCATATTTAATGATAGAAAATGTATTGTCTTTCCCAACCTACATGATTGTAAACTATATAACATAGAGAACCCTCAACATATAACTCATGTAAACACCATTTAATAAATTTATATTCTAGGAAAGACAACATGTTCATTCTGTAGGTATGTTTTTTTTATAAAAGATAAATCATTATAAAAAATGTATAACTATATTGTACACAATGGGTATTTTACAATATTACACATAATATAAAATTAATTTATTATACAATATAAACATTATAAACATGTGTTCTATATTTCATTATGTTCACACATACATTACATGTGTTGAGTTTTATACCAATTATATGTCAATTTAAATAAAATGTAATAATCATAAAAAATATAATTGATAAGTTGGAATATTTTGATTACTATAGATGTATAAAAATATAAAAAAATACATAAAATTTTTTCTATATAAAATTCAGATGACCCATACAACTCCTGAAATTTTTTGACTAAAAATTTATGCAACATGTCACATGAATAAATAATACCAGATTATGATACACACTGGGCTGTTTTGATGTGTACATGTCTTGTTTCCTATATGATATATATTTATTACAAAGTAAATTTTTTTTTAGATTCATATTTTGATGGAATATAATATATAGAAATTTTTTATCAGAATCAGGATATTAAAATTTATTAATTTAGTTAGATAATTAACTATTTCAAGGTTGATTTATCTTAATTTTAAATTAATTATATTTACTCAATGAATAATTTGATGCATGTATATGTAAAATAAAATGCATAGACCAACCATTTGATTATCATTTTATTATTTTAATTTATTTCCAAATTAAATTGATAGACAATGTGTCATTAATCCTTTAATAATGTAAGGGATAATATTCTCAATGTTTATTTTTTGTAAACCACTCAACAAATCTATTGGTTCCCCTCACCTATGATTCATTAAATGAATATGTTGGGAATGAAATATCTAGATGAGTAAATGTTCATTATATTGGGATATATGGTGAAAACAACCCATTTTCTAAATTAGTCGATTGATGGAATGTTGCAACATAAACCAATTCAAGGTTAAGGTGTCTTTCCTTAATATGACTGTTATTTTATCAATTGTTAGATTTACTAATAATTAGAAAAATAAAATGATAATTACTGTATTATTATTTGATTTTTATAATATTCCATGGTTAATTTCATTAAAAATGTTTTTCCATGGTAACATGAATTAATGAATTTAAAACGAATATAATATAAAACTAAAATAATTATGTAGTAATTGAAATATAGATTAAAATATTTTACCAATTTTTTTGGGTGCATTCAATAATCATTTTATTTGTATGATGGTATTTGGATTGAATTAATCTAGTTATCATTCATGGTTGATCACCACTGTGAGACATACCGTTACTACATGAAATGTGTTGAAAATATATAAATTCTGGATTTTAGGATTGGAAAGACCACTATATATATCAAGTAAATTTATTTAATGTAGTTTGAATTTTTTACCCACATAAAACATTTTAACAGATTAATAATCTTCTATCTGGTTTATGAGAAGGGGAATATCGAACCACTACCCTAAAATATCAATAAAAATATATATTTACATACAAAAGTTTAGGGATATCTGGATTCAATAATGTATTGGGAGATTAATCAAAACAATATTTGTTATATATTTTTTGGATAAATTCTTGACGATAACAGACTTCTTAATTGTTGAAATCTCTATTATGACATCATCCATAACTCCACAATTAATAACTGAGAAGGATAACCTTTTCATTGGAACTAATTTTCATATATTGGAATGGATAGAATGTCTTATTTAATACCATAAAATAATATAATATACGGTGGAAAATACTAAATGTGTGGCATATGCCCTAGAGGATAGTGAGGAAGAACTATCTCTCTATGAATTTTTTTGGATCATGCCACATCATTCATAGGTTTCATTCTATGGTCCATGGAAAATGACCTTATAAATAAATATGATGGCTGGGATTCATATAAGATAATTGCTATCATTCATTATATATATCCTTAGAATGTAAGATATGATATATATTAGATATATGATGCATTATTTAAATGAATTCATGGAGATGAGACGCATGCTATGCCTTATACTGTCCAAATGATTAACTATGTAGTTCCATTAAACATCATGAAAATTATATTCCATGTGGAGATGATCACAGATATCATTTTCTCCTCAACACATAAATTATTCTCCATTTTGATTATTAATTCAAACATGATCAATAAATATATGAACCTTTTAGAAGTTTTTACTCTTATTTATCATGTTGAAAGTGAGATAAGATGTAATAAACCTAAGGTCCTTATTGAAAATAAGAAAAAAAAATAACAATGATAATCAGCCTATGAATAACACTATTTATAAAGAACTAGAGCACATATCATAAAAAATGCAGATGATTCAGGTAAAGGTGAGGGAAAATAGTCCTTGTGTATTACATTTGCACATATATGCCACTAGAAGATGAATGGTTCCCATATGAAAGGGGATGATAAATGTGATTTCAATATCCAATGTAATCATTATTTATCTACAAAAAATGTATTATATATTGATTTTGTTGTTCAAACCTATATCTAAATTCAATAACCAGGTATATTAGAAAATAATTCTAGATGAGCGGTTGATTATCGAGAATCCAATAGAGGAAGATTTTCTAATATGACTATCAAAGGTTGTAATATTCTTTTGAAAACTAGAATGATTTTTTAATTAGGAATTATTATTACATTCCCAGTGTTACTAAGAACAAAATATCTATTTAATTCAATTGTATGGGTGAATATGATTTTAATTTTGGAAATTGTGAATTTTTATTAAATTGGGAAAACAATTGTTATGGTATTTAACAACTATATAATGATCATAATGTATTAAGCTACAAAAACCAAATATTTGTAGTAGATAAAAAATCATGATCATAGGTATCATATAATAACAAGTAGTGGAATCACCATATCTCTCATTAGAATAGAAATTTTCTAATATATCCATATCAATACAGTTAGATAAAATCCATTGATCTAAAACTACTGTAGGGATTACAATCATGTTTATTAAGAAAAATAAACAAATCCTCGTTCAATGGAAAATGTGAAAGGACCTTATAGCTTCTAGTGTTGGTACTCAATAATGTTTTTGGACTATTATTCATAGAATATATAGGTGTTCATTTATAAATAATAACAATAACTTATCAATTGGGTATACATGTTTAAAACAACATAATAATTTATAAGTTTGATGCCTTTGATGAACACATATAATTCAATTAAAATGTATAGAATCAATATGGTAAGACGGTAAAGAGATTTTTTATTTCAGGGGTTAATACCATACCCATGATATTATAAACATTCTATAAGAGTTTTATAATCCATATCATCTCACTCCACCATCTATACCATTGAGGAATGGTGACAGTGAATGAAGGATCCTATCCTTTCTATACATTGTAAGATCATGAATTTGTCTTCAATAAATTCACTAATCATTTTATCGATATGATTAACATTATATAGAATAAATCCCAAATTGAGTTCCCACTAAGGAAAAAATTTAATTCCATATGTGTTGATTTATTTTATGAAATCAATGTTTTTATGCACTATTGTATTTGGATTTCAGGAACTTGTTATGCCCATCATAGGAAATAAACATTAAATACGAGGAAAAAAGATCATATTCATATGGTATCACATAGAAATAAGGAGATATAATCTATACAAAATCTCAACTAATAATTTTAATGACATAATGAATGTCCTGTATTATGAACGATATAATATAATGAAAAATTCTAGTGGGATTTATAATGAAATTGAAGAAATTAATAATAGAGACAGGTATGATTTGGTACAAGAATAAAATCAATAGGCAGCCATGTTTGATTATATCACGGAAAAAAAGTAATTCATATGAACAACTTAAAGTCATAATAAAAAAAGATACAATTTTATATTCATAATTGATTGATATTCATTATTAATTATCATCAATGATTCTTTCTACTACAATTATTTTGTAATGATATCTTATGTTGAAATATAGAAGGAATACATTAATTATAAGATAGATTAAATTTATGAAAACCATATGTTGGTCTGATCAATCATCTAGTTATTGTAATTCTTGTTGGGTACATATTTGTATACAAAAAGAAACATGATATGCATCGTAAAGTGCCAATAATAAAGATATAAAGGACAAAGGGATTATGTGATGACATGTAACTGACTATGACGGAACTTTTTCTCCATTGTCAATGATTAAATCATCTAGATTTTGACATATTGTTATATTTAGACATGATTATTATAATTTATATATAGATGTCATAAAATCACCCCTTAATATGAACCTTCAGTAAAATGTCTATATAACATGACTAAAATGGTTTCTAACACCGTCAAATAACAAAAAAAATTAAAATTTTATAGAGACCCATTTATGGATTGAAGAATGTGTATAGGTCATGGAATATTGCATTCATTGATAAAATAAATGAATTAGGTTTCATTAACAATGATAATGATAAATGTTTTTAAAAGTGGTTTATTTGTATTTGCGTTGAAATCCATGAATCAAAAATTGATTACATATTAATTATTTGAAATTAAATATCATTTTTACATTCAGTTATAAACCAGATGAAAATGTTATTCAACATGATAAACATAGTTGAAATAGATGTTATTTTGGGGATCAGGATCATTTTTTATACATCTAGGAGATATCCAAGACTATGTTAGGATAAAAAATTGAAAAAAAACTAACTTGATTTATTATAAAACAATTAGAAATTGTATTTTCCTTGATGTATCATGATATACATCTTTGAAAGAAAATATTTCCATAGAAACATTTTGAGAAAGAGGGATGAGTATGATCCCTTGTGATTCTATAATTGGATTAATCTTGTATTCAATGTTATATACTAATATTAATGTGGCCTTCATCTTTATAATGGAATGATTATATGAAGATAATATGGTTAAAATCACCAGTATACTAATAAGGTAGTCCATAATTTTACTAGGAGAAATACAGATAACATCCTCGTTTATGGAAGGGATTAGAATCCAGTCATCAGGGGTTATAATAATGGTATATTTCAAATATATCTAATTGATCCAATGATATGGTTTGGATATATCTTGAGACTCAATAGAAGAGCTGTGAGATCAAGAGTTCAATGAACCTAATAGTTTCATATTCTATAGTAGAGTAAATGTATATTGTATTTCTTGAGGCATCTAAATAATCAATTTGGATATAGAAGATTTAAAAAATCATGATGTGTTCCCAAATAATAATGACCCTATCAATTTATATTTTCAAAACTCTATAATGGTTGATCTCACAAAATAGATAAGATCCCATTAACAGATAGTAAGGATAATCAAGAGGACTCACATACTCTGGTATTTTTCTCTTAGGGGTGTAGTTTTAATAAAAATGTTTCTATAGAAGATAATGTGGTGTGCCACTTGACTAAATCAATATCTTTGTAGAAGCATGAAAATCATGATAACTCAATTAGATTGAAGGTTACTATTAGTTGGATCTAGTGTGAGTCTGAATCAATTTGATTTTGTTCCCTTAAACAATCTTCTACATACATTATAATTAAATGTATTAATTTTTTTAATATTAATACACTAAATTTTACTTTATAATTTATCTTCTATAGATCATTTTATGTTATAATATCTTAATAGGTATTGATGCACTAAATTGTCATAGTAGTTCCCCTCTATGATGACAGCCTACAGGTTCAGCAAAAAAATTACTAAACATATGTTCAATATATGAATCAAATATTTTATTGGAATAAAAATGAAACCATCTATCATATGTAGAGGTGTATAAGACTCTGAGGCACATTTTGGTGGTTTATCACCTTGGTAATATCCAGTTTACAAATATTGAAACATAACCATCTAGTATGAAATTCTCATTTATATTTTCATAGGATGTTATTATATTTGGATGTCAGTATTCTTCCATAGACCACACTATTTTTATTAATTTATTAATGAAATCAATGATAAAATGTGTTCATGGATAGGTAGGATACAATAGGTGCATCAAAAATAATATTTTAGTAATAAAATAATGAGAGAAAGGAATTGCACTTATATTCTTTAGTAGATGCCAATATCTAAGGTCATGTCTGTGAAAAAAACATCAGAAAAATACATTGTCATGTTTTTTAGTGGGATATTTTATTTTCCTTAATTAAAATAATCATAAATTGGGTTCACAGTTGTTGACAACAGAAAGAAACATGTATGATTAGTGATGTCATGATAATAGAATTATATGACACAATATGTATCCATATATTGTCAAATGTGTTTATGATATTAATTTATTTCACTATGGGTTCCACAACATGTTTCAAGATGGCAACCTTGGGGAAGGGGTTGCCCTGTATAACAATACTATGAATGGGGCCTAGTGGGATAGTCACAAGTATTATCTAGAACCCCAATTACATTATAATATTATTTATTATTTCTTATAATTAATAAATAGTATTCATGTATGTGGATAGATAATTAAACATGTTTTATGAATTATATATATTATATGACTAGTTACTCAATAGAATGTTTTCTAGAAAAATATTATTTTTTAACCATTTAATTAATATAATATTTATATATATAGTTAATAATAACTAAGTGATAATTATTTATAAATAAATATAAATTAATAATGGTTAAAAAAAATTGGATGAATTATATATTATTTTAAATAGTACATTGAATAATAATATATTTAAATATTTTTTTATAAATTATTATAAAAATGAAAATAAAATATTTAATAAATTTTTCATATTTTCTCATTTATAGAATAAAATAAAATAAAAATTTATCATAGTCCTAGTCTTACTCAAGGATTATATAAATAATAATGGAATATAAAAAATTAAAATTTTAAAATTGTATAACTATTCAATCGCAATTGTAGTATTACTAACCCTAAGGGTTTACATTTTATTTGGTTGTTCACATTATAATATGAAGAGTTCCCTCTATCCATATATCTCCCTTCTATAATAAATATCTTATGGATAGAGATAAATCCACATCTACCAATTATTTTGTGTCAACAGATGTCACACGGAATCCTACATCGATGCAAATCTACAGGTGATCATTGACGTAGGAAGATAGAATTATGATCTTCCACACACGCACCCAAATATTTATAGTGTAAAATTATGTGGATGTTCAAGCACGTGTGGATCAAAATTTAATGGAACTAATAATTCTTCAACCAGTTTTCAGAATATTCCAAAAAATGAAATATCCTTTCATGGAATTCATAAAGGCCATATAAAAATAGTGTTCTAGTTGACAAACTTATGAATCAATAAAATCTATTTTCTATTTGAGAATACATATCAATCAATAATTATCCCAAGAGATATATAAATTAAGGGGTAATGAAACATTACATACAAATCACAATTTTTTATTATTGACCAATGTGGTCTACCAATAATGTTAAATTTAATAAATTTGTATTTATTGGATACATTATTGAGAATTAACTTAGATTATCATCATCATGCATATGATCAATCAAAAAAACCATTATACTATAAATGATATGAAGAGATCATGTTCAATATATTTAAATATGGGTTGGGGTCAACAACATCCTCTGGTTGTATTCAAATATAATTATCATTTTAATTATATATTTAATTGAAACCATATAAGGATTTTTATTGGAATAAGTATATAAATCAGTAATGGTAGGATATAGTTGGTGAAAGTATTTTTTTTGGCACCATATATAGCAAAATATTTTCTACAAATTTTCAAACCATTCTATATCATACTTGAACTATCCAATGTGAAAAAATTGAAATATAGAAAATTATTAATGACATTATGAGATTGAATTTTGGGATGGGGGAATATATCAAATATCTTCATTGAAAAAGGTTTTTAGATTTATTAGAAGGTGAATGGTGAAACGTAGATATATTGTCCATTTTGGAATCCTCAAACATGTTGGAATGGGGGATTATTTCCTTAAAAATTGACAAAACATCTCCCTTATGCATTATTTGTTCTATGTATCACATTTGTGAAATTTTATACCTATTCAATAACATTAACTAAAAATTATGTGTTTAAAAAATAAAACATTATCTATTTTAAAATGAAAAATTAGTAGAATTTTTTAATTGTATTGATAATGTTATATAAAAATTACCACTACCTTGGACAATGTTATCGAGGTAATAATAAATTTTAGGAAGAAACATGGGAACCAAGAGATATAATGTGTCTAAAGTGCGACATTTTTTCATTAGATTAATGAAATTTTATTGGTGAAAATAATTTAAAATGGGGTAAAATGTTACATCATGATATCTTGGAATGTATTTTCTTATACATAGTTATACATTATTTGATATATTATAATGCATAAAAAATAATGTCCATCCAACCACAATATAAATTATTGAAATAAAATATTACAGTAAAATATAAATATTAATAAATTAGCATAATGTACTATGAAACTTCATTTAGAAAACAAAAATGGAAATAAAACAACAAATAGAAAAAAATATCATGAATATGAAATCTATATCTTTATAGTTTGCAATAAATATCGTACCTCAAATTTTTTCGATTGAAATGAAGGGAAAGAGTATAATCAAAATATACATTTTTTAAATAATTACTATGAATTTTATGAATTATTCCAAGGATTTATGAAAGGAAATATATTAGAATGAAATATGATCATTATAGAGAATTATCCATTGGATTTATGGTTGTTTGATATGTGGTAGTAGTATACACTAGTATGCAATATGTATATTGTTATTTTGTAATTTTTATTAAAAATAAAAATTAAAATATCTCCCAAATAATAAATGATAATTTAATTAAATTAAAATATTTCATCAAACAATATATTTTCTCATTTGATATTGTTATTATTACTTTCAAATGAATGATTTTTCATGTTTATATGATAAAATGAAATATTAAAATAACAATTTATTGATAAATTTAGGATGTTTATAAGGTAAATGAATAATTTTGAAGGCTTTTTTTAATAAAAATAATCTAACTCTCAAAAAGTATATCACTTATAAATTAATTTTTTTATGTGTTGTGTATTTTTTTCCAAAAATAATTAAATTAATCATTTTTAAGGAATATATTAATTAGTTTTTTAAATGTATAAATAAATATTTTAACTCTAATTTATTTGATAAATAATATGAAATATGATAAAGATAAATTTAAATTTAAAATTCACGTTTCTTAAATAATAAATTTTCTATATTAGGTGTTTATTTAGAAAAATGAAAATATCAAATGTTGAAATCTAATTTAATTAAATTGTGTTGAATGTTGTTGAAAACATGAAAAAAAAGGTACTAAATTTCGTTTTCCAATAATTAATAAAAATGATTAATAAATGTAATAATATGTTTTTGAGGGTAATGGTAATTAAAAGATTAAAAAATTAAATTATGTGGTAATGAATTAAAATATAATAAAAGAGTTCTATAATTTATATATATGAGGTTATTCATAACCAATATACAAGATTTTTCACATATCAATCTAATTTTATATTAGAATGAATAAATTACACATTATGAAAAGAGTTTTTCTTAGATTGCAGCTCAATACATACAAAAAAACAAATTATAATCATCTTCCCCCAAAAGACAATATTTGAATCTTATTCCCTCTCAAAGGCTCGAATTTCTTTTCATCTCATATTTATTTATTATAGGCTGTGTAGCTTCAGGTTCTAAGGAGTGGAAAATCCTTCTTTATGAGGGAACCCATATTGAAAAGAAGCATCAAATTCAATGTAAATATCTATGATCTTATAATTTTTTTCAAATGACTTCTTATATAAACAATATATAAATAAAATTATCTACAATGAATATGTTCTATGAAGATAATTATTATTCTATTACAATTATTCATCTTTAAAATAACAATAATCTCTTACTGATGTACATGTTTATCATGTTCATGTTTAGTTTTGTTTAACCACAAATATGAATGACGCCACTCAAACATAATCATTTCATCATGAATAAATACTAACACTTTATTAAAAGAAATATATGATATTAATGTTTAATTTATGTATACTAATCTTATAGTATGTGAATAAAAATTAATGTTTATTTTAAATTAAATTATTGTTATCGATAAATTTATTTGAACTCGATCGTCAAGAATTACTTTCATAAGAACCATACCATACATTCCATAAAGATAACATGTTTGTAAATAATTAATTGAAATATAGAGATTCCACTACCATTAATAATTTGTTAATGGTGAAATTTTTATCAAATAATAAGGATCAACATTTCCAATATTAAACATGTTAAAAATAATTAAAATTATCGACATGCGATGATAAGAAAAACTTTAACAAACTTATACATGTGTAATACAAGAAAATAAATCAATAGTATAAAAGAAAATATATATGAATAGTGTAATTAGATAAATTACTAATATTATTATGTTTTTAAACATGTGGTTAATGATTCTTTTTGTAAATCTAGATTAATGATAAGAGATTTTTTTTAATCTCACATTGAAATCAAGATTCTATATAATTAAAAGAATGGTAAATTATATGTTTTTTTAAAACCCAATCCATTTTAACCTCCACTAGTGAATTTTTTTGATTAAATACCTTATAACCATTTCAATTAACATATACGTGATATTTTGTTAGAGGATGGATGCATATTTAACAAACCATAAATTTTCGTTCAATAAAGAATATTTATCTTCCCTTTCTATATTATATATATATATTTTTGAACTGAAATATGGAAATATTGAAGGATTATATATTTTTTAAAATATTTTAGGGAATAATTTGATGATTCTATGATGATTTTCATATGTTAAAAAATTTATAATTGGTTTTATGTTATTTAGATGTTTCTAAGATGAATTGAGATGTATTGAAAAAATTCTATCATATGAATATTTTATTGAATTTGAAAAAGAAGGAAACAAAATATGGATCTCATCGATACCTCACAAATGTGATCCAACTAGAAAATAGCGGATATTTATTTTTATAAAGATATTAAATTTTATTTTTATGATTGATATTAGGTAGAGTAATAAAAAATATAATGGTAATGAACAATGCAATGTTAATTCTAAATAGTTTGGAAGCTCAATTTTTTATTATGTAATTTTGTGTCATAATATTCATATCTATTTCAATTTCATGTGTTTTTATATTATATGCATCACTATAAATTAATAATATTCACTGAAATTATAATATTGAGTACAATATATCATCACATTTTCCTAGAATATTGTATGTTTATTTCATGAACATCAAATTGTTAACTAAAACATATTTAATTTTCAAATCATAAATTTTAAATTTTTTATTTCCGAGTGTTGTATATTATATGTTTTATGAAATTCCTAATATTTCCACATTAATTCTTGTGGATCATTGAGTTTTTATAATTCTTATTGCGTTGTGAAATATTTATGAAATCCAAGATTTAATATCACGAGGAAATAAAAAGCAGACGTTACAAAAACATTATTTATAATAAAAAAACATAAAATAATCATTAAATATAAATTAAAAGAGTAGATCTTAATTATTGGTAGAAAATTATTACATCATTTAAACAACCAAAGGAGAGAGAGAAAACAAACACTGATTTTATTAAATTATAAAATTTAAAATATTTTTCATAATTTAAATTGTAATATGCTTCAATTTTTTGAATTCCATAATATCACATGAAATTAATAATTTTTTGATTCAATATTAGTTATAAAATGTGTTACACTTTAGGAATATATTTAAGGGAATGATGAAAAACTATAAGGGAAATCAATAAAAGCTGATTCAATAGAATGAAAAATTTCTGCTTAATGTACTACGTTAGGTTACTAAATGCACATATTTTTGAATTATTTCATATAATTATCTCTATGTATGTTATAAAATGCTATTTTTGTTAATAAAATGAAATAATAAAGTGTGTTTCTATATTTAAAACATATATAATAGTTATTTTAAGAATATTATATGTAAAAATCATTTTACATGATTATATGAAAATATAGTTGATGAAATTCATATAGGATCATATATTAACATTTGGTTATGGGTATCCATTATAATAAGATATACAAAATTTCTAAAAATTAATATAAATTAATCAATATTGAAAAAAATTAATAATGGGAAAAAATTCTTGAAAACTGACGATGTTTTAGGAATAGAAATTTAGGAAGAAAATTGTGTATGGATCTAATGATTAATAATGTTAAGAGAACTATAAGAGTGTAACCATTTAGTTGTTTGTAATTTTTTAAGATGTTTGAGAAGAGTATTAAAAAGATAACTCACCATGTTTTGTGAAATGTATATAAATATAAGTCTATCAATAAGGTTAACAGATGTTGATATTATTGAAAAATTGAATAAATATGTTCTGATATTAGGATGAATTAAAGAGGATAATATTCAATTGATTCTTGAAAACATTATCTGTTCATGATTTTGTCATATTGTTTGGATAATATTGTAAAATTAGGGATATTATAACTCATATATGGTTTTATGTCTCTGTAGACAAACATTACAACACATGATGAGTCTACTAACATGCAATTGACTAGAAAATTCTTGGGTATAATCATTGGACTGTTATAATAATTAGATACAATAATTAGTAATGTCCCACAATCGGACTAAACATTCTAAAAATACATTATTCCTTTTTAAAAAATTTATTTTATTTGTGTATGTATTAGTTAATTTCTTGTGTTTATTATTTCCCAAATATCCATAATGGATAGATTGAATGTAAAAAAAATTTACATTTTTATCACCACTTTATAAGGAACTAAATTTTTCATCATAACAGGAAGGATTGAGGTAGAATATAATGTCCTCTAGTTAGGTAGTTGGCCTACTAAGCCACGATTTGTCCAAGATATTATTTCCTCCTAGTCCATAACAACACATAGAAGATGATAGCTTTGGCGACGTACGAAGAATGGATTTTTAATGGAGTAAATGAAATCATGGAGTCTCAAATTCATCCATTTTTTCCATGTCATGGAAAAGATAACAAAAAATCAAATAGGTGGAATTCATTGTAGAATTAGGATTAAATTACCATTTAATTAGCTCCACTATCTATAAAAGAGTCTTCTCAAAGAGACACTACATGAATAATAGTGGCCAGGTCAGGATATATCCAAAAAAAGGTCTCTAAGAGAAGGAGACACTACCACATTTATTTTTTATGCAAGCAATAGAAAAATATGGACACTTAGTCATCCAAACAATCTATTGGAGGATAGATACTTAAAAAATGTTATTATAGTTGTGGGATGTCTAGTGGAATCCCATTTTAAACAACATATTTTAGTCCATAATCCTTCCGTGTTGGATGGGATCCAAAATGGAAATGTTGATATTTCTAATTCATTTATTAATGTAGTGATATAGGATAATAAAACCCCCTTAAAATCCATTCTTGGAAAAAATAGGAATTTGAGAATCTGGTATCTCTTACCTCGATTATAGACAAAAGATCTAGTAGAGCCCTATTATTAACAAATGAGAAGACATTACTGAATGGAAAAAATGATGAGGTCATACAAGCACCATGCCGTTATGCCAAGAAATACTAAAATTAATCAAACATCATATTCAAACTCATATGAATCATCATAAAGACCATCCCAGTCAGAATCAAATTATGTGGGACCATGAGACCTAGTGACCATAGATGGATTCAAATAGGAATAATCTTTCATACTTCTGGATTTCTTGGGAGGAGCTGATTTAAAGTCATCAACATCCATAGTGACATTTTCCCCTTTTAACAAAACCTTACTATAGGATGGGTTATTCATGGAGTAATCCTAGATATCAGCCCAACTTCCATGGGCTCCCTGAGATTCCATTAATTTATTAGTTTCCTCGTGGATCATTGAAATATTATCTTCATTACTCGGTTTTTTCTACCCCTCCATAAGGCCTCCCTCCTCTACTTGACCACTCTCACTGAGTTCGGGCATTATCATCAGTGCCATATTCTCTGGCACATGAGCATTCGGTGAATCCATAAGTGATTATGATGAAGCATCTCTGACCTGCACATTGCCTTTTTCAGGTGTGAGTTTTCATGCATTATTATCGTATGTTTGTTTCCTCATTTTCATCTTACAAGAGGACTCATAATGCCCCTTTGAATCACAGAAAGAGAAAACAAAATTTTGATGACATTTTGTCTTGCAATGACCAATAAAATGGAACTCTGATCAAATGTATGGAAGTCTTTCATATTCTACTATTACAGGAATATCATCATCCAATGATGAAAAAACAACATTGTGAATCAAGCAATAGAAAAAATAACCTCCACAAGTACCCGGTCAAGGTGACCAAATTTGGTCTGCTCAGTATTTCTATCCATTTTAATAGGAATTCCCACTATAGATTCAATATCAAATAATATTTTAGGATTCCACAGAATGAAATTGAGGCCAAAAATTTTAATCCAGACATGTACTCTTTATTTTTTAATGGAAAATAGATTAAAGTGAAAATCCAACTCCTGAAAACAGATCATACCAGGCATCAAGGTGATTGAAGCAATTCCCCAAGCCCTTATCTAAAGAGCCTCCAATCGAAATGCAATAAGAAAGAAACTCAGACTCTTAGCTTGATTATATATAATTAAACTAATTGATTTAATGTTATTTTTATATTTCATGCTTGTATATTATAAATAGTGGTCTTCTTGAGGTAGTACATGTCTTTTTTAAGGAGGAATGGTCCCATGGGAGGATGGTGCTACCACATTAGTGATTATCCTAAAAGTTAAGGAACCATCGGCTCTTAAACAGTATTGGAAAAATATTATGAGTAATTTTGTATATGTGGTTCTTGTGATTGTGACTGATAGGATATTATATACGATGCTCAAAACCAATATATTTGAGGAGAAATATGGATTATTTATAGGTTGGTCTATTTAAGGTACTGTTGGAATATCTTATGTTATGATAGATTCCATTACCAAAAAAATCCAAAAGATAAAATATATTCATTCAATTAGACATGCATAAATCATATAATATGCACAAATGTGATTTCATTTTAATGTTTTTTTAATTTAATGGTTATCTTCTATTGGTTATCGGCCTATTACTTATATTTTATTCTATATATGGATTTAAAATTGCTTTGTGGGATGTAAATGATGATTTTTGAAAAAATTGGGTTTTTTTGAGGTAAGGGGCCTCCCAACTCTCACATTTTTTCTTCAGGCTCATAATGATCAAACTATATTAATAAATATCAACACGTGAGAAGGGACTATCCTAATTTCTTCAGTACATAATATTTCTGGGGTTGCCTCACCGAATGATCACATAAACAATTATTTTCTTTCGTAATTGTATCTCAAAATCTATTAATGTTATTAAAATTGATCTTTTTGAGTATTAATAGTGCATCTTAAAATTTATAAATCATGATAAAATTTGTTTTTTAATAACAAGGTTATTCTTAGAGAGGTGTGAACATATTATTTAAACTAATACTAGAATCCTAAAATGTAACATCCCAAGTAAGTAATTAATAATTGATATTTTTATCTACGTCTATTAATTAATTAGATAGTGTTTTATAGGCTTAAAATGAAAATAAATACAATCTTATGCATCGAAAACACTAATATTCTTAAAAGATTGTTTTACTGCCTTTTGATGGAAAACCATTTTTAAATCTATCTTTTGACAATTTTATAAGCTATCTTTGTCAAAATAAACTTATTCTTTATGATTGGTACATCAAAATTTACTTTGTGTGAATTTTTGGTATTTTTCTGACAACGTTCATTTTTTAATGAATATTGTAAAATGTTGTATTTTAATTCAAAAACTGCTTTTTAATCTAATTTATTTATATGATTAGATTATCTTTTGAATTGGTTTTAAAGTGAAATTACAATATATTTTTACCATTTAATCCAATGGTGGTCATTGGAATCAATTTAACTTTGAAATTGGACTTAAACTAGTGTCAATCTTTTTATAGATATTGTTTCAAAAAACCCACTATTTGTCATGACAGCTTGAATTAATTATTTATTTAATTAATGTGACTTATATGTTTTGAATTTTGTAAAATAGAATTCATTTTGGAAATTAGAATATCAAATATAGCTTAGGGTGAATTTTTGTTAATTTTCTGAAAAACTTCAATTTTTGATGAATAGTGAAACCACTAACTGGTACTTATAAAAACAGATTTTTCCTTTTAAATGAAATTTTTCCATAATTGTATTTTGAATTTCAAAAATCCGACATACATGGTTGTCATTAAGAAGTAAAATGTGGTTCAATGAGATTAAAATAATTTTTTGGTGAATTGTAACTTTTAAGTTCTTAATCGCGATTAGTGGTAATTAGTGTAGTTTAAGGTAAAAATAATGTTTTAATAATATGAGATTAGCTTGAAAGATGTCCTACCCTCATTGGTTCTGTCATGGACGACCAAGACAAGCCATGGGTCAACTTGGGGACCCCATGGAGCCACTTTGGTTGGGAAATGACATAAATAACTTTTTATTTAATATTAAAGTAAAAATGACACAAACATGAGTTATTTTACTAAAACAATTTTTACACGGGGTTATACAAGTCATATTTTTTACTATAAATATTCATTAGAAATCTAAAACGATTTAATACATCATAGTAATTTTTTTATAATTTTTATACATTATATATATTAAATTATTTATGACATCATGATGATGCACTGATGACCTCATTATTTAACGATTTAAATAAAATGGAAAGATAATGTAAAATCTAAGACCTACACATGGCCAAAACCAATTGGATGAGTGGATTTCGAACCCGTATCACCTTATCCTAGAATTATATCAATGTGGGACCTTTTTAATCCGAAACTCATTTTAAAATAATGTAACTTATCTTTACTTTCCAAGAGTGCTCTCCTCTCCTCTTATAAAAGGCCCCCACCTCTAACTCCTTACCCACACTCCCAAAGCCTTTATCTCGGCCAACCCCTACTCATTGTGTCTCTCCACTTCCCTCTTTTACTCCTTGAAGCCTCACTTTGGGCAGAAGGCTTCCCAAGGAAGCCTTTGAGCTCAAACCAAAGGGAGTTACCCGATTTTAAGGTAATGTCTTCATTTGAGTCCTTTTGTTTTATTTTGCTTCTACAACCCCCTAAACTCTTTTTATTCTTTTCTTTTGTAACAACTCCAGTATCCTAAATATACTTGGTTGTTGTTATAATATGTATTCGAGTTACACTTAGAAACACCTACATCTAATTGTTAACGAACATACTGTTTCCGTGGATGGTGAATTTATGCCTCCCGAAACGATGATTGTTCAACATTCTTTTAACACATTCAAAGGTGGCCATTATGATGTCACTATATTTATATATGATATATAATATGTTTATGTTTTCCTTAAGCTTCTGTATTTTCCTTTTTGATCATACCTTTATGGTTTCCATTATGGGTGAACGCGATATCTTCATTTAAGAAAGTGTGGACTACCACCCCCTCAAAGTGATTTGGTTTGTTAAATACCACATGTGGGACGTATAAAGGATGGAGTTATGATATTATATATGATATTACACCGGAATTATAATAAACCTTTATATAATTATGATTCCATTCTATAAAATACAAAATAGAAATGAAAGTAGCGTTCATGTGTAAGTATGGCTTACCGTCTCCGTGAACGGTGCATTTCATTTCTTACCTCTAAATGATTATGTAATATTATAAATGCATGCATGTACTGGATATATATGACATATATGATATCTACATCATGAATACCATTCTGGATATAATGGATACATGAAAAACTTGTAATTATAATGGGCTTATTTTTGACTCAAGTACCAATGATCGTTAAAACGACCGTTATTAACTTAAATAATTACATAGTGTTCATGACATGGAAATAAGTGATATAAAAGGAATAATGAACTTGAAAAAGGTTCTTAAACAAGTAGAAATTAACTCAAGTTTATTATTCAGGACATTAAAGAACGATCGAGTCAAGTCTGACCCGAGGTATGGGACTTCGTCTCAATCTCCTTTCATTGAGGCATATTTTGTTTTATACACAACCTTCTTTTATACGGTGTATAAACCCCTTTGACTTTTACGTTTATTCAAAAGGAATATTTTTTTATATGAAGCGGTTTACTAAATGAAAAAAGGGATTGTTTTTGTTGTATGTATGCGGCGACAACGACTTCTCCGCCACCGTGACCATTATTTGAGTTTCGGCTTCCTCTACCAGCCATACTTTTTTTTAAAAGAAAAATAAATACCACGTTTTACTTTTCGTTTATTTTGGTATTTAAAATGGTTTTCATAATGTTTTTATATCAATGTTTTGTATTGATATCTTGTGATTGGAAGGTGGAAATGTTATTTTCCTTTATGCATGTTTTATGTGATACGTTTATGTTGAGGTTCATGGGCATTTAAAATGAAGACGGGTGGTTCCGTGATAAACTAAGGGTGGTTGAGCCCGATATAGCTCTCCAATGCATTGGGTAACGCGAAGGTGTGAAATATTAAGGTTTCTCCGAAGAGATTTACGGAATATACTATGATGGGTATTCCAAACGTAACCAAGAGGGTTACTCCCTACGTAATAATGTTATGAATGCCTCAAGTTACCTTTATGTCTTATGATTTATATGATTTATTCATGATTTGATGAGGTATGTTAAAGTGCTTATGTTTTATGGGTAAAGTATGATTTCATTCTTATGTATATATGTACCCATGTTTCCTTTCCATATTTTTATATCCCTTACTAAGCTTTTTATACTCATCCCAAGTTTTTTTGAAATGTTTTTCACAGGTCAAGGGAAAGGTTCATGATATGATGATAGTGTCAAGGAAGTGTTAATAAAGAATCCATGTTTTATTTTAAATATGTTTCCATTGATGGGAAAAAAGAATACTATCTTTATGTAACCACTTTGGTTACATGTGGAATGTAATGCAAGTTTTATGATCAAATTCGGTAAAACTCTAAACCCTAAAAGATCCTCAATGTGTAATCTTGTAATAACTCAAGAATATGTAAGGTTTCAAGATGGGGCCTTATAGTTGGTATCAAAGGTCGGTTTAGATAACTCTAGGAGTTAGAATTCTATTTAATGATTATCCAATTTTTTTTTGAAATGATATAGAATTTGAAGATTACCATGCTGCTTCAACTAAGACATGTTTGTTAAGAATGGTTTTCTACAGAGGAAACAGGGAAGCAGTGCTAGGAAGGCATACAGAAGGAAATAACCTTCCGAATCAGCATCCTGAGATGGTCAGAATTGGAACTGAACAATTTGTTGCAGTAATAGCGCATATGACTCAAGCGATAAATGGCGGTGGTATCCATACACGAGATCATCCAGATCAACCGTAGAGTAACATGTCAGTGGTGGAACATTTCATGAGGCAAAATCCCCCATCATTCAGAGGATCATCTGACCATGTGTTAGCTGAAGGGTGGATTAAAGCACTGGAGAAGATTTTTGATTTCATGGGGTGTTCAAGTAATCAAAAGGTTAGTCTTGCTATTTACCATTTGGATGGTGAGGCAGATCAGTGGTGGTCTATGGTTAAAAATATCAGGGACGACGATGAAATTGATTCTCTTGACTGGGATGAATTCAAAGGTATGTTTCTTGAGAAGTATTTTCCTAAGGCTGTTCGAATTAGGATGGAAAAACAATTCTTGTAATTGAGGAAAGAGGAAGACTCAGTGGCTACCTACGAAGAAAGGTTCACTCGATTGGCAAGGTATGCTCCAAATTTTATCCGAGACCTTGATAGTAAAATCAATCGTTTTTACTCAGGATTAAAGCCAAAATATCGATGGGCATTAGCTTCTCGTGAGTTTAAAAGTTATGAAAAGCTTGTTCGATGTGCTGAGAAGGTGGAAATGGAGTTTGCTGATGATCAAGTGTTCTATAACAACCAATAGAAGAAGAGACCGAGGTGGAAGGAGAAAGGTATGAATTCTTCAAAAAAGTCTGATGGTAAGAAAACTAAGTTTCCAGTTTGTGATAAATGTGGAAAAATCCATGCTGGGGAATGTCTTCTGAATTCTGGAAAGTGCTACCGATGTGGTAAGATGGGACATAAGGCTCGTGATTGCACTGAAAATGATCAGGGTGATGGTAAGACCAAATTTGATTTACAGTTAATGAAATGTTATAAGTGCAATGAGATGGGTCACTATGAAAACGAGTGTCCGACAAAGAACTTGAGTGATGGGAAGCAGTTGGACTACATGCAGAAAGGGGTGGCGGAATCCTTTTCAACTGCTTCGGCAGATGTCGGGCCATCAAATGAAGTTGTATCAGGTACTTTGTTTGTTTTTTTAGATTATGCCAGTGTGTTGTTTGATTCGGGGTCTACACATTCTTTCATCTCTGAAACCTTTTCTAGTAAAATGTGAATACCATCTCAAGAAATGACTCCTGGACTTTTGGTAAAAACACTTGGGGGGAATGTTGAGGCAAAAAGAACTTATAACAATCTTCCTATCCTTATCTGTGGAAAGAACCTACTTGCAAACCTTATTGTTCTACCTCTAGTAGAGTTTGATGTTATCCTGGGTATGGATTGTCTCTCTATTTACCATGATATGATTGAATGTAGAGCTAAAGAAGTTTCTTTTCAGAAAGACTTTCAGTTTGTGTACAAGAATGAACACTTACTGTTGATAACTTATCAAGAGGCCGAGAAACTTGTAAAAGATGGAAATGAATGTTACCTTGCACACATTGTTGAAAACAAGGGAACTGTTCAGATTAATGATGTGCCAGTGGTAAATGAGTATCCTGATGTTTTTCCTGATGAGTTGCCTGGAATAATACCAAATCGAGAAGTTGAGTTTATGGTTGACTTAGTTCCTGATTCTAACCCAATTTCAAAACCCCCATATCGAATGGCTCAAATTGAACTTTTAGAGTTGAAGGAGCAATTGCAAGATTTATTAGAGAAAGGTTTCATTCGACCTAGTACATCACCATGGGGTGCTCCTGTTTTATTTTTTAAAAAGAAAGATGGTTCAATGAGACTTTTCATTGATTATAGAGCCTTGAAAAACATCACTCTTAAGAACAAATATCATTTGCCTCATATTGATGATTTGTTTGATCATCTCCAGGGAGCTCAGTATTTTTCAAAGATTGACTTGAGATCGGGGTACCATCAGCTGAAGGTAAAGGAAGAAGCCGTTCCGAAGACTGTGTTTCGTACAAGATATAGCCATTATGAATTTGTAGTAATTCCTTTTGGGCTAACCAACGCACCTGCTGTATTCATGGACTTAATGAATAGAAATTTCCATGAGTTCTTGGATAAGTTTGTGGTGGTTTTCATTGATGATATTTTGGTGTTTTCTAAAAGTAAAGAAGAACATGAAAGACATTTAAGGGTCATTTTCCAAACCTTAATAGAAAAGAAATTGTATGGGAAATTCAGCAAATGTGAGTTTTGGTTGCAACAAATTTCATTCCTTGGTCACATTGTTTCTAAAGATGGGATAACCATTGATCCTGCAAAAAAAAGTTTTTGAAGAATGGCCAAGACCCACAAATATAACTGAGATTCGTAGATTCCTTGGTTTGGTAGGATATTACCGATGTTTTGTTAGATATTTTTCATGGTTATCTAGTCCAATGACTAAGGTAACTCTGAAGGGTGTTATGTTTATCTGGACAAAAGAATGTGATGATTGTTTTCAGGAATTGAAAAGAAGATTGGTGAATGCTCCAGTTTTGGCACTACCTTCCAAGAATGGTGAGTTTGTTATCTACAGGGATGCTTCATTGAAAGGACATGGTTGCGTCCTAATGCAGAATGATCAGGTAATTGCTTATGCTTCACGACAGTTGAAAACTCATGAGGTAAATTACCCTACACGTGATTTGGAATTAGCTGCTGTTGTTTTTGCTTTAAAAATTTGGAGGCATAATTTTATATGGAGTAAAGTGTGAAATATATACCGATCACAAAAGTTTAAAGTATATATTCACTCAGAAATAATTGAACATGAGACAAAGGAGATGGCTAGAATTAATCAAGGATTATGATTGTAGAATTCATTACCATGCGGGAAAATAAAATAAAGTGGCTGATGCTTTGAGTCGAAAAAGTAATGCTTCATTAGCAATGTTGCGTTTGGAACTTGATCCTTTGGTTAAGGATTTGATGAACTTTGGAATAGAAGTTGTTGGTGCAGGAAGTTCTTCTGTTTTGTTTCAGGTATCAGTGAGATCATCTCTATCAGATAGAATCAATCAAGCATAAAAGCAAGACAGTGAGTTATAGAAAAAGGTAGAGCTGGTTCAAAAAGGTAAGTTGCCTGAATTCAACATTGATAATGATTGTGTTTTGAGATTTGGGAAGAGATTGTGTGTGCCTTGTGATTCACAGTTGAAGAGAGAGTTGTTATGTGAAGCTCATAGTTCTCCGTTTTCAGTTCATCCTGGCAGTACAAAGATGTACACAGATCTGCGGGAGTATTACTAGTGGGATGGAATGAAAAGAGATATTGCTGATTTTACTGTGAAGTGTTTGACATGTCAACAGGTTAAAGCAGAATGGCAGTTACCGAAAGGGATGCTTCATCCTTTACCAGTGCCAGAGTGGAAATGGGAGAATATATCAATGGACTTTGTTGTGGGATTACCGAAGACATCTCGAGGTAATAATGCAATCTGGGTTATTGTTGATCGCTTCACCAAATCTGCTCATTTCCTTGCTATACGAGATACTTTTTCCCTGGATCAACGTTCCCGTTTGTATCTTAAATAGATAGTCAGGTTACATGGAGTTCCCCTCTCCATTGTATCTGATTGTGATCCTAGGTTCACTTCTAACTTTTGGAAAGGCCTTCAAAAGTCGTTGGGTACTGAATTAAATTTTAGTACAGCTTTTCATCCTCAATCAGATGGGCAGTTAGAACGAACAATTCATACCCTGGAGGATATGCTACGAGCTTGTTCGATGGATTATCAGGGAAGTTGGGACCAACATCTTTCTCTGGTTGAATTTCATCTAATAACAGTTTTCATTCCAGTATACAGATGTCACCATTTCAGGCATTATATGGGAAGCAGTGTCGTACTCCATCTTTCTAAGATGAAGTGGATGAAAGGAAGTTGATGGGACCAGAATTGGTAGAAGAGATGGCAGAAAAAGTTCTGCTGATTCAGAAACACATGAGAACAGCTCAGAGTAGGTAGAAGAGTTTTGCAGACAACAGGAGGAAGGATCTCTCTTTTTAGGTAGGTGATCATGTTTTTCTCAAAGTATCACAATGGAAAAGTGTGATGCGATTTGGTAAGAAAGGAAAGCTGAGTCCAAGGTTCATTGGACCATATGAAATTCTAGAGAGAGTTGGATCAGTTTCATACCGGATGGCTTTACCTCCGAGTTTATCTCAGGTAAACAATGTTTTTCACGTTTCGATGTTGAGAAAGTATATGCCAGATCCATCTCATGTTTTGAGTCCAGAGGTAGTTCAGCTGGAAGAGAACCTATATTATGAGGAACAACCAGTCCAGATTCTTGACCACAGGGAGAAAGTGTTACGGAATAAGGTGATTAATCAGGTAAAGGTTTTGTGAAAAAACCACATGATGGAAGAGGCGGCATGGGAATATGAAAATGCAATGAGGGATAAATACCCCCATTTATTTGATAAGTAAATAAATTGCGGGGACACAATTTTCTAAAGGGGGGAAGGATGTAACATCCCAAGTAAGTAATGAATAATAGATATTTTTATCTATGTCTATTAATTAATTAGATAGTGTTTTATAGGCTTAAAATGAAAAAAAATACAATCTTATGCATGGAATACACTAATATTCTTAAAAGATTGTTTTACTTACTTTTGATGGCAAACCATTTTTAAATCCATCTTTTGAAAATTTTATAAGCTATGTTTGTCAAAATAAACTTATTCTTTATGATTGGTACATCAAAATTTACTTTGTGTGAATTTTTGGTATTTTTCTGACAATGTTCATTTTTTAATGAATATTGTAAAATGTTGTATTTTAATTCAAAAACAACTTTTTAATCTAATTTATTTATATTACTAGATTATCTTTTGAATTGGTTTTAAAGTGAAATTAAAATATATTTTTACCATTTAATCCAATGGTGGTCATTGGAATAAATTTCACTTTAAAATTGGACTTAAACTAGTGTCAATCTTTTCATAGATATTGTTTCAAAAAAACCCGCTATTTGTCATGACAGCGGGAATTAATTATTAAATTAATTAATATGACTTATATGTTTTGAATTTTGTAAAATAGACTTCATTTTTGAATTCGGAATATCAAATATAGCTTAGGGTGACTTTTTGATAATTTTCTGAAAAACTTCAATTTTTGATGAATAGTGAAACCACTAAGTGGTACTTATAGAACTGATTTTTCCGTTTAAATGAAATTTTGTCATCATTGTGTTTTGAATTTCAAAAATCCTACATACATGGTTGTTATTGAGTAGTAAAAAGTTGTTCAATGAGATTAAAATAATTTTTTGGTGAATAGTAACTTTTAAGTTCTTAATCGCAATTAGTGGTAATTAGTGTAGTTTAAGGTAAAAATAATGTTTTAATAATATGATATGAGCTTGACACATGTCCTACCCTCATTGGTTGTGTCATGGCCGACCAATACAAGCCATGGGTCAACTTGGGGACCCAATGGAGCCACTTTGGTTGGGAAATGACATAAATAACTTTTTATTTAATATTAAAGTAAAAATGTCACAGACATGAGTTATTTTACTAAAACAATTTTTACATGGGGTTATACAAGTAATATGTTTGACTATAAATATTAATTAGAAAGCTAAAAAGATTTCCTACATCATAGTAGTTTTTTTATAATTTTTATACATTAAATAAATTAAATTATTTATGACATCATGATGTTGCAGCGATGACCTCATTATTTAACGATTTAAATAAAATGGAAAGATAATGTAAATTATAAGACCTAAAAATGGCCAAAACCAATTAGATGAGTGGATTTAGAACCCTTATCACCTTATCCTCGAATTATATCAATGTGGGACCTTTTTAATCCGAAACTCATTTTAAAATAATGTAACTTATCTTTACTTTCCAAGAGTGCCCCTCCTCTCCTCTTATAAAAGGCCCCCACCTCTACCTCCTTAACCACACTCCCAAAGCCTTTGGAGCGGCCAACCCCTAATCATTTTGTCTCTCCACTGCCCTCTCTTACTCCTTGAACCCTCACTTTGGGATGAAGTTTTCCCAAGGAAGCCTTTGAGCTCAAACCAAAGGGAGTTACCCGATTTTAAGGTAATGTATTCTTTTGAGTCCTTTAGTTTTATTTTGCTTCTCCAACCCCCTAAACTCTTTTTATTATTTTATTTCGTAACAAATAAAGTTTCCTCAATATACTAGGATGTTGTTATAATAAGGATTCGAGCTACACTTACACACACCTACATCTAATGGTTAACTAACATACTGTTTCCGTGGATGGTAAATTTATGCCTCCCGAAACAATGATTGTTCAACATTCTTTTAACACCTTCACAGGTGGACATTAAGATGTCACTATATGTATATATGATATATAATATTTTTATGTTTTCCTTAAGCTTCTGTATTTTTATTTTTGGTCATACCTTTATGGTTTCCATTATGGGTGAACGCGATATCTTCATTTAAGAAAGTGCAGACTACCGCCCCCTCAAAGTGATTTGATTCGTTAAATACCATATGTGGGACATATAATGGATGCAGTTATGATATTATATATGATATTACACTGGAATTATAATATACCTTATATCATTATGATTCCATTCTATAAAATACGAAATACAAATGAAAGTAGCGTTCATGCGTACGTACGGCTTACCATCTCCATGAACGGTGCATTTCATTTATTACCTCTAAATGATTATGTGATATTATAAATGCATGCATGTACTGGATATATATAACATATATGATATCTACATCACTAATACCATTCTGGATATAATGGATAAATGAACAACTTGTAATTATAAAGGGCTTATTTTTTACTCAAGTACCAATGATCGTTAAAACGACCGTTATTAAATTAAATAATTACATAGTGTTCATGACATGGAAATAAGTGATATAAAAGGAATAATGATCATTAAAAAGGTTCTTAAACAAGTAGAAATTAACTCAAGTTTATTATTCAGGACATTAAAGAACGATCGAGTCAAGTCGGACCCGTGGTATGGGACTTCATCTCAATCTCATTTCATTGAGGCATATTTTGTTTTATACACAACCTTCATTTATACGATCTATAAACCCCTTTGACTTTTACATTTATTTAAAAGGAATATTTTCTTATATGAAGCGTTTTACTAAATGACAAAAGGGAATGTTTTTGTCATATGTATGGGGCGACAATGACTTCTCTGCCGCTGTGACCATTATTTGAGTTTCGGCTTCCTCTACCAGCCATACTTTTTTTAAAAGAAAAATAAATACGCCGTTTTACTTTTCTTTTATTTTGGTATTGAAAATGGTTTTCATAATGTTTTTATATCAATGTGTTGTATTGATATCTTGTGATTGAAAGGTGGAAATTTTATGTTTCCTTTATGCATGTTTTATGTGATACGATTATGTTGAGGTTCTTGGGCATTATTATGAAGACGGGTGGTTCCGTGATAAATTAAGGGCGGGTTTGACCAATATAGCTCTCCAATGCATTGGGTAATGCAATGGAGTGAAATTTTAAGGTTTCTCCGAAGAGATTTAGGGAATATACTGGGATGGGTATTCTAAACTTAACCAAGAGGGTTACTCCCTACGTAAGAATGTTATGAATTCCTCAAGTTACATTTATGTCTTATGATTTCTATGATTTATTCATGATTTGATGAGGTATGTTAAAGTGATTATGTTTTATGGGTAAAGTATGATTTCATTCTTATGTATATATGTACCCATGCTTCCTTTCCATATTTTTATATCCCTTACTGAGCTTTTTATGCTCATCCCAAGTTTTTTTGAAATATTTTTCACAGGTCAAGGGAAAGGTACATGATATGATGATAGTGTCAAGGAAGTGTCAAGAAAGAATCCATGTTTTATTTTAAATATGTTTCCAATGATGGGAAAGAATAATACTATCTTTATGTAACCACTTTGTTTACATGTGGAATGTAATGCAAGTTTTATGATCTAATTCTCTAAAACTCTAAACCCGAAAAGATCCTCAATGTGTAATCTTGTAATAACTCAAGATTATGTAAGGTTTAAGGCTGGGCCTTATATAAAAAGTATCTTTCCCATAGAAACATAGTGGGCCAATTAAGTTCAAATTAATTCGTATACAACATATCAAAAAGGTAGTTGATATGATCTCTTTAGAAATCAATATATTTGAAAACATGGTATTCTCATTTGAATGTAGAACGAGGCATTACACCAACATGATTTCCACTACCCCTAATAATGACATCTCACATAATAAGATTACAAAGGCTATCATAAGGTTTAAAGGGAAATTCATGACCTCGGTTATTTAGGATTCTATCTTAGAGGGTAGGTATTATTGGGAATATTTTGGGAGAATGTAATAACTATTGAAACTAGGAGGAATGGGTGTAATGATAATCATAGATATTATTATTTTCCTTGACGAAGAGTTATTCTAGGGATGTGATAAAGAGAAAAAATTCATAGGACATGTACATAGTTGATAAATATTGAAAAATTATTAGAACTTATATATCATAATACTTAAATATATAGAAAATGATCGTAATACACAATACACATTTACTGTTCCATTTATGCTTGATTATCCACCTAGATGTCATCATTTTATAGTTACAAAATTATGATCATAGAGTATTAAGAATTTCTAGATTCTAGAACCATATCAATACTTATGAAATTACTATAATAATCATACATTTAAAAATTATTTTATAAATGTTTATTAGAGTGATATTTTTTCCATATCTTGTGGACTTATGAGAAGTATAAGTTTGTTTTATTGGGTTTTTCTTTCGTTTACTTCTAAGTCATGGCCTGCAGTACAATACTAATAAATTCTCATAATGAGGACATCGAGGAGCATTCCTTATAGTGAAAAGACATACCACCAACATTTTACATTCCCTTATTGTGGCTATATAACCAAGATATACCCACTGATGATGTGGTGAAATATAAATGTATTAATAATGTTATTATTTTTTATTTCATTATAGTTATTAATTGATAGAAAATTTATTGATTGAGAATGAGTTGGATAGCATAATGCGGAACATGGTATGTTAGTTCACTGGATATTCATCTCAAGTTTCTAATTTGAAAAAACTCATCTATAGATGATTTTGAGTATTTTAATGTTATAAAATGATGAAAAAGGTGAGAGATATTATTTGGTTAGCTAGATGTTGGATTACTTGTTAGAAGGAACAATTATAGGCTTGGGGGATCTCTTCCTCAAATATGGATCTTATTTTCATATCTAATAGTTTGATATCAATCATTGGTGTTCATTTGAAAATATTGCAGGAGCCCCCCTCTCTTTTCAATATTTTGATTTTTACAAATCATCCACTCCCTAATTGGAAGATATTCTCCCTTCGTTGGAGGATTTGTTTGAACATCGGAAATATCCAGTTGGAGCTCAACAAAGATGGTCCTAATATCATGGGTGATACGGGGGATGAAGCAAATTTAATGACCCTATAGGCTTCATGGTTTATTCCATCACAACATATTTTCTGATAGGTGGATCCTATCCATTGGAGGCATGGTAAATACTCAAATGTATGTATTTTATCATCCTTAATAATACATCACTAATTGCCCTTGAAACTTTTTATTTATTATCTATTGATATATAAAACACATCATGCCTATTACTTGGTTTATCTCATATCAAATACAATGATGATGTACTCTCATAAACTATTAAATGATAAAGAACTACATTTGAATAGAGTGTCTAATAGGGTGGAAGATTTTCTAGCATTATGGTCATATCATGAATGCAATTTCATCCCCTTATCTTGTTTTGATTTTCAACCTCCTAAATGTGTGGACATATTTAGATGTAACACAATTATGAAACAATACATCAGACCCCCAAATTCATGGAGGTCTGGCCCCACAGACCCTGCATTTCATTCATATACTCTTCCTTATGATTTATTATAAAATTTAATATGTTAATACTGTATGTTAATAAAAACAATTATCAAATTTTGATGTATCGTTTTTAGGATATCAAGATGGATGAAGATGAAAAACCATATGACTTTTAACTCCCCTATCCTAGTATCCCAAAGATAGTGGTAAAATTATTACATTAGTGATAGATAAAAGAGAACCCATTCCGAATAACATAACAATATAGTAGTATTGAAAAACAGAAAACATTATTCAATTTCACAATAATGTTGAAATCCAAAAATAAATAATTTTATTTTCATTTTGTATACCATTACACCATTTATAATATCCATAAATTTATATTAGAATAAAATTCCAAATATCCTAGGGAAGGGAAACATAATAAAAGAGTGAGATCAAATGATCAGTAAGTGTTTATGCGTAGCTGATGATACAATGAATACACAAGTAATAGTCAATATTTAAATGTAAATAACTAAAAAATTTACTTTCAATCATAAAAATTATAATTCATTATAACATGGTTGGAAGAAGTGGTCAAATAATACCATATATACAAAATCACATTAACTTAATATTAGCCATGGATTTCAAAACATATCAAATAATCACATGAATGTCAATAAATAATATACAAATGAGATAATGGATAATTCAATACTCAATTAAACAATGTAAATTCCATGTGGAAGGAAAACATATATAAATGTGTATGTCCCGAGGAAAATACCCAATCATGTTTTTCTTGTGAGTTATACGAATTCAGAAATAGGATATATCACGCCCAAACTATAAATTACTATGTTAAATAATTCCGAATATGAATGCGGAGAATCATAATCTATGTAAACATTTGTATTTAAAGGCTATCATATAATGTTTTTTATTTCCCCAAATAAATATTAATAATCATATAACATCAAGAGAAATATGGAAAACAACATCAAAATAGAAAATCCCAACAAAAACTAATCAAATCCATTAAAAAATTAATTTAGTTAATAACCATATAACATATCCCCAGTGAAACAAAAAAGAAATATTGGGGATTTATCAAATATAAATACCAAAAAATTTCCACCAAATAATTACAGGGTGAAATATACTTTCTATTTTAGATATAAATTTAAAAGACTATTATTTTCTAGAACATTTGGAGAATAATTTTATATTAAAAAAGCATATTTATAAAAATAAAATAATTAGTAACATAATATCCAGTCTTAATGGAGATTAATTATATACAATCTATATAAGTAAAAAAATTTATTCACAATATTGGAAAAGGATAAAAATTAAATTGAAAAAATGCAAGAATAAAAATTTAGAAGGATTTAAAAAAAATTATGGACAAACTATTTATCAAACAATATTTTTATATTTTTAAAATAATGTTTAAGAGTGTTTTTTAAATCATGGATATGTAAGAAGAAGAATTTTTTACTGAAAAGATAAATAAATTAATGTTTTCATGAAATAATTTCATCATTATTTTAATTTAATAAATAGTTTTTAATGGAAATGTTACATAAAAATTTCTTGAATAACATGATTTCAATAATATATATTTTGTTTTAGATATAAATAATATAAAATTCTTCCATGGTAGGATTAAAAAAGAATACTCTTAAATAAATGTGATATTTTGAAATAAACCCTTACCAAATTGAAATATTTTGAATATTAATACCTATGAAATAAATAACATTAAATAAAAACTTAAATACAATAATGATAAAGTAACTCATGATATATATTATTGAAGAACCATTATATAATCCATAAAAAATATATAATTGGTGTATTTGGTATATTTCTCGTTAATGTAAAAATGAGATAAAAAACCCTTACCTAATGTATGATTTCCATTATACATGTGTGATACTCCAATATAAAACAATATAGTAATTATAAATATTCTTAATAATCATAACCATATATTTTATTGTTTATATGATTTACTATAATCATTTTATCTCTTGGTTACAAACAATTATTTATTAAAAGTTATATTCCTAGTTTTAAGTTCATTACTTTCCATGTATGTTTTGGTTTCTAATTTTCTCTCCTTGTACATTGATAATGGTTACATCATTTTTAGAGTAAAATAAATTATATAAATATCATATATATTTATTATATATAAGTGTTTAAAATATTCCATTGACATAATATGTAGATAAAATAAGCTACTCTTTAAATGGAGACAGTAGGCCATAAGTGCACATGAAAATTGTTATCATTACATAAATAAATGGAAAAAAGAAAGATAAATAATAATTCACCTTTGAAAAATAATTATTATGCAACATATATATATTTTAAGTCTATCTGTGTCAAAATAAATGAAAAAAATGAAAAATGAATCGTATTAATACTTGGGGGAGGAATTACACACATAAACATTAGAGAAGTCATCATTATCCCAACGTTAAGAAGGTTAGAAGGTAGATATGACATTTTTATTCATAAAAAATACTTATTTAAATAATTTAATATATAAACATTACATAAATAATTTTATTCATCCACGAGATTTGGTGATCAAAAAACGAATTATATCAGTTCATGAGGAGGTATTCCTCTTTGCAAATAATCAATTGTTTCATTTTCCATTCGATGGCGGTAGATATAGATATAGGTTATTATATTAACATATATACATCTAATTAAATGGTTGATTGTGTTGTAATTATTTAATCATATATTGAGAATATTTTAATTCATTAAAGGATGAAAAAGAATAACGACATTTGTTTAAGAACTATAGATATTTTTGGGATAAATTATTTATGTTTATACCCAATGCCTCACTAGAATGGTATTATGATAAAAATTTAATGTAGGTCATGGTAAGAGATATATTAATAGTCTATAGGTAAGTTTTTACCAGAAAAATCTTTTCATGTGTGATGTGGAGAGGCGATTTAATACCCTTTTAATGTGGGGGAAAGGGTGGCCTTGAATTTTTTTTAGAATAAATTGTACCCATGTTTCTCTCACACCAAAAGATTCTAAAATTTTTCATTGTCGATCTTTCGGTAATATAAAGTAAAAATATGGTAAAAAAGAGTAATGAAACTTTTTAATATGATATTTTACCCCTTATCTATTTAGTTTATCCACCATCCTTCCAGTTTTATATTTATCCTTGGTAATTAATTTTTTTTTTATTATTCATTATAAACACAAATTTTGTTTTTAATAATATATATTATTAATTACAATAATTAAAAATACAGTATCCATTTTACCATATTCAATTCAAATATCTATCATAATTTAATTAAAATTGAACATAAATGCGTGATGAAAAATATTCTTCTAATGTAACAGTTTCAAGAAAATATGTTTTTATATGAAAATATAAAATTTATTTTTTCTAATGACATATATGTTATTGATTACAATTTAATAAAACTAAATTTATATAAATCTCCATTACAATTATTTGAACTTGTAATCCATAAAAAAAATTATTTTGAATAAAAATTACAATTATTAACTATTTATTTAAAAATTATTCCTTTAATATAAATAAAAAACATCAATCTAATGAAAATGATAAATTATGATTTGAAAACAATACTATTTTTTCAAATAGATAAAAAAAATTAATAATAAATATTTATAAATTTTCATAAGACATGATAAATCCACTTTCTAAATTTTTTTTCATAAATGCTTTCCTTTTTCATTCAAACGTTTTTTATTTTTTTTCTAAATTTTTTTATCTAATATTTTTTTAATATATAAACTATTGAATTCATATAATTTTTTATTCGTATTCATTACCAAAAATTTAATGTCTGGGTTATAATGTTATACTAGTTTACATGTTTTTTTAGAGTTTTGGTTGTGTGTATCACATGCTATATGGGAGACTCAATTTGATTAAAATAAAACATATCATAATGTCTCACTATGTAACATTTATTGTTTCATTAACAAATTTTATTCTTGAAATTTCTAAAATGTATCATCATGACAATATTTAGGAATTTCATAATCATGACATGTTCAGGTTCCCATGACACTTCTTCTATCTTATGATTTCTCCAATGTAATCTTACTATATGAGTCATAAAATCCACAAAACATATTCTATTATTTCCATAATCTTTATAGATACATTATAGTAACATATAATTGTTTTAAATTCTATTTATTTATAGTTTGTAACATATATTTTTTTGGAAATTTCATCCTTAACAAATATATATGGAATAAATAATGTACTTTAAAAATCCATGGTAGAATTACCAAATTGTATGCCACAACTACAATTGATTTTAGGATTTCAAAACTTTGTATGTTTTAAGATATTAGTTTGTAGTTATTATTGAACTATATAATAACATTCCAAGGGTATACCTTCTAAAAAACGTGATATCACATTTCAAACTCTAAAACATTCATCTAGTAATCACCATAACTATTTGTCATTGTTTGATCTTGTATAAAAAGACTTTGAATAGTAATTAGCTTTCCCATTGTCTCCTCTACATGTTCTGAAAAAATAATCCATTTTCACTAACATTTTCCCATCATATTAGTGTGTGAAATCACATTCCATATAATTCTTTAAATGATTCCATTTGAATACATTAATGGTTGTAATTGTTATAGATGAACTCAAAAGAGGAAAATAATGATCCAATATTCCTTGAAAGTCAATAGAACCATAACTAAACATGATTTATAATGTTTAAACAGTACTTTCCAACTCTACAACATCATGTGGGTGATAAGGTGTGCTCAATCGAATATCAATATCAAGATCCATTGGAAAAATATTTAAAAAAACTTTTTTAAATTTTGTATCATGATAAGACGATATTGAAAGAGGTATTCCATGAAGTATTAAAATTTTATTAATATAGAGAACATAAAGGTTATCAAGAAGAAAATATTATGTTATGGAAATGAACTGTGATGATTTGGTGAAGTGATCAACAATATCCCATCATGAATCATTCAATATAGGTGTCATTGGTAGTCTAGTGAAAAATTACAACATAATTTTAACCCATTTTTACATTGAAATAAGAATATAATATATATAACATCTAGTATTTTTCCTATCAACCATCACCTTTTGAAAACCAAATTTCAAGAAATATAATAAACAATTTTATAATCGATATAGTTACATACAAATGTTTCACTATGTATTCAAAAATATTTGTGAAAATTGGTTGTATAGAGAAATCTGTGCTATAAGAATCATCCAATATTTTTTTAACTAATGTATAAATGGAAAACATGGAATTTAAAAAAATTAAAACATAGTTTTAAAAAATGGAATCTATAAATTATCCATCATTCAAGAATATAATAATATTTTGAAAATTGTCATCATTAGGTTGAGATATTTTTGTAATTTTTAATAATGATTTCATGTAAATCATTTAGAAATGGGTGATGTATCCCCTATCATTAAAATTAATAGAAAATAGATACAATGTTCATTAATATAACTTCATTTTAAATACTCATTTGGGTATGTACTACAGTATTATTATTTTTCAATGCAGCATGTACCATATTACATTCCCTGGGTGGAATTGTATTGAGAAATCATATACCTTGAGTAGCTTAAGTCATCAATATAGCCTCATGTTATTCTCTTTCTAAAAAATATGTATTTTAATATATTATGATATATATATATATCTTAAAATTTTAAACATAGATAAAATTATTCCATATCTAAAATTTAATGAACAAAATTACAACTTCATAGGATTGGTTGGATTGTTTTTTTGATGATTCATTAACAAACCAGGTCCATAGACAAAAAATATCTAATTCTGTATATGACCGCATCCATGTACCTTCGTCGATGTATCACACTATATCATAAACCTAGAATTCATAAATGGTAATGTCAAACTCAGATAACTAAAAAATTACATCATTAATTCTATAAACAATTATTCACATTAATTAGTTTATACAAACCTAAAACATTCTTGAGTACGATTGATTAACAATTCATCTACTTAGTAAATTGTTGGAAAAAACTTATTTTAGTGTACAAACAATCCAATAAAACTATGAATATCATGTTTTTTTGTTCTTTATATGATTTTTGAAATACCTATGTCTTTCTGTGATCAACCGAGGACCCATCCATTGAGACAATATGACAATGAAAAGAAACATTCTAATGTCATAATTCGCATTTATAAAATTTTAAATATAACTATTTTCTTTTATGATTTGTGGGAATGATAATAAATTTTTTATTAGGGTTCTCATAGTTTTTTGGGTAATCTATGATATCATAAATAAATAAAATAACAAAATTATCAATATATACCTCAAATACAGAGTTCATTAGATCCACACATATAGAGAGTCTATTAGGTAATCCAAAAGTTCATTACTTTAAACCTGTAATGTTTATATGTCCTTTGATATTATATTTTTAGAATATGTTAATTCTATACAGACAATTTTTGATACAATAAAAAAGTACATTCTTTGAAATTTTTTTATCTCTATGATGTTGATCAAAACATTCATCCTTCCTTGGAATATGACTTCTGATCATTATTGTAATATCATTTATATCACTATTTTAAATTCAAAATTCAATAGAGCCATATTTAGTCACAATTAAATGAATAGGGTCTCCAAAAGGTGGATCAATTGGGAATATAAATATATTATCCCAGAACTATTATATTTGATTATTCAATAACACTTATTACATAGTTTCCATTTTATAGGGTATATTTTTATTGGTCTGGCATTAGAGTTTAAATCAATTGAAAATTTTTCTTCATGCTTCGATGGATATATAGGATATAACTTTGGAAATACACAATATATTCATATATAATAAGTTTATTTTCTACGTGATGATTTCCTTCCCCATTTATAGATTATGTATTATCTATATATATAATAATCTCATAAAACATATATAATGATTGTCGATCTAGACGTGGCTCAATTTATGATGTCTCCCATATATATATAATGAATTCTATATCTTTATCCTAAATATTTATATCCTACTCTCTGTAGTTAAATTTTTTCACCATGTTTTGAAATACAATACAAAACAAGTAGTATATCAAAATCATCCCTATGTATAATATTGAAGTGAAAAATAGTTCACATTTATGTGTCCAGATGAGCGGAAAAATCACATCAATGTTGTAACAACACTTATACTAGGATTCTTGAATGACAAATCATTTATTAATGTGTGAGTGAAGAAAAAAAATTTGGTAGAAGAATTGTAAGATATAAGAGATTGTGATGATCTATAATTAAATAAATTATTTTCAAAAATCAAGGATATGATTAAAGTACCACCCACTTAATAATTTTGTATGTCAACCTCAGTTTTTGTGCTTACATTTGCTTATTATTTGTTTCTTGTCCCTTTTTTAGGAATATTCTCGTATCACCACGGAAAATCATTAACATAGTTCCCCAAATCCTTATATTGTGTCATTTAATATTGGAGGATTCATTCCTTCCCCTGAATTCAAGATCATTCATGCCATTTTCATCAAACATGTAGAAAAATGATACCCAAGAAAGTATGTTACATTGAGATTCATTAAATATTAACGAAATGCAATGAATTCTACAATTCCCCTATGATGTTATTCTATATTTATTTTTTTCAATGAGTTTAGAAAAACATTTATTATCGTTCTTCCAACTAATTCACAAGCATAATAAATTTCATTAACTATCATGATAGATTATGTTATTATATCCTTATATAAAGAGATGGTTAAGTACACTAGTTCACTTAGAATTGTTGACATAAGACCGTAAATATAGATCTTTCAAAAGCATACACAATCATTACCACGTATTCCTTCCATGTAAAGTTGTTTTTATGTGAAGAAAATTTTTCTTCTTAACTTTTACTTTAACACTTTAATTTTCTCTCTATATGGACTCATTTATTACGAAGAAAATATTTTTCTAATTGTTTTATAATAAAATATTGAAACTCTATGTGTTATATTTTTTTTCAATCAATATAATTTTATATCGATGGAATCCAATGATCCACATCTCATGAGAGACATTAAGTAGCCAGGAAAACAGTTTCCCTTTCATTACTTCCCATACGGGGAAATATATTTTCTTTGGTACAAATTTATTTCACATCTTTAATTGGGTTTTAGTCCCATTAAGTGATTGGTATCTACGACAGAACCAGACATCTCACATTGTTACTCAACATTTTTTATTGGAAAGATGATCCATGTGAGAAAGGATATAGTTCAAAAACTGATTCATCTTCTCAAATATAGTTATATTTTGATTAGTTACTGGTAAACATCCAACTCCAGCATTATTAGCTTACCTAGTAGTAAAATTCCTACATGAATTACAAGTGTTTATACTGTTCCCATTCCATCATCTATACACTATTTATAAAAAATAAATAAACCCGATTTTATCAAAATATTATGAATCATAACTGATAATCCCATAACTATTGAAATAATTAATTAAAATATAAATATTAATTCATATCTAGTATTATAATCATATAAAATGTCTATTTTAGAATATTTCCAAATCATGTATTTTTTACAAATCTATTATCATGGAATGTATTGAAATGAGACTCAACCCAATAATATCACATAAGAGTGTCAAAATAAGTGTGAATCATGGCCCTTTTTCAGACAAGGTAAAAATATGGAGTCAAATCCCAAATTCTTCTATTCAATATGAATACCCCTAATAATCACTATTCCATAGCCACATCTACTTATATTAACCATAAATGGATACATATCAGGGAGAAAAATATTGTCCTTACCTTATTAAAAATTTATTATATAATTCAATACTTATTATTATCCTTAAAGTCAGTCATATGGACATATTACCTCTTATATGTTTTCCTATATCCAGTCTTCATGTATTATTCAAATAATTCTTTGATACCAACTATAAAGTCCATCTCCTCTATAGCCTATATTTATTAGTCCCTATAATAAATTTGTTCTAGATTCAATCGATCACATCCCAAAAGAATGAATAGTTTTTAGTGGTGGAAAAAATATAAAAAACTAAATTTTACAATACATTTGAAAACATAAAATTCAACATTGTATTTTATTTTGGTACCCCATTATTGAATATTTCATATTCGTATATATCTATTATAATACTCCTTGTGGAATCTTATAAAAAGATCACATAAAAAATAGGTTAACTCAAATGATCTGTAATGGAATTCAGAAAAGAAAATATATCATGAAAATATAATTAATATTCAATATTGAATGGTATATAACTGAAAAATCAAACTATTTAATAGTTTAAATGAAAATTAAGACTAATATGAATGAAATAAGTTTTTAAATAAATCTACATTAATAATGAAATTAATGGAATCATATCCATTGTAATCATAATTAATAACAAATCACTTGTAAATCAATAACCAATATCATAATTAGTGGATTAGTAATGCTGGACATCAAAAACAAACTTACAAGGCATCATGTAAAGGGATATTATAAAAAAAGGGTAAGGCCTTATCCAAATATGAAAGATCGTTTTTCTCATGATACATAGTGATTCATCATGGGGATACAATAGGTTATTCCCAAGAAATTACTTTGTAAAATGAATTAATCATATTAAAGGAGAGTTAAATAATAATTGTAAACATTCATATTGAGAACATAGGTTACACAATGTTAATAATTTCACCAATCAAAAAATATTTTCCTAGGCCATCCAGAGTAATATAGAGAATGGAATAAAAATATTATATACCATGCTAAACCCTACATATACACTCAATAAATATAATGATTATGGTATCATTACATTAAATACCCAAATGAAAATAATTAAATAAGGATCTCTTTTATTGATGAATATGAATAACAAAAAATGTAATTATAAAAAATCTAGACGAATCTTCCTCTTTTTACATTGAAAATCAATTTGATGATGGAAATATTAAAAAATTATATACGGAATATTATTTTAGAAGAACCCTGTAAATATTGAAGTGGGATCATGAGAAAAATTTATTGTCAAGATGGGGGAAAATTCATAACATTATTTGTATGTAAACGAAATGATATTTTCAAACTCTTGTATAAATGAATAAATGTATATAATTTCTACAATTAAAATAAAATTCCAAATAAAATGTTATTTTAAAAGTATAACTGAGTAAAAATTTATTTAAAAAATAAATTAGAGTAGTAAAAAGTATATTTAAAATCGTTTTAAAAAAAATGATATGGATGAAAACACATTTTCAATCAAATTTTGAAATAAAGACATATTTTCTTGAAGTTATTTTCTCAATTATATATACTATCAAAAAAATAATTGGTATTATTACCTGAAAAAATTATTATTAACTAGATAATATTTAAATAAATTTGATTTCATAAGTAAATATCAAGAAATTCACGAAAAGAAATTTTAAACAAAAACAATCCCCAATAATGATGTCATTCTAAAATATACCCTAACCAATTTGGTTACATAATTATCATAATTTCCATGAAGGTAATAAGTATAAATGAAAATTTAAAAATCATGATTATTAAAGGAGTAATTATATACTTTATATGTGTTTTAGTGTTCATTCCACAAAAAAGAATCTATTTTTGAATATGTTATATGACTCATAGAAGTAAAAGTGAGACAAGAAACCCTTACCATAGGTCTGACTTCTTCTAGGAATACCCAGTAGTCTCATATAAAAATTATATATTAAATATGAAATTTTAATATATACCTAACCATATATATATATCATTAAATATATTATTTTATTTTTAATTTGAATCAAATATTTTCTAACAATTATTTATTAAAATTACAAATCATTGGAATAAATGATCCATTTTAAAGATTGTTTTGTTTTAGTAGTTCTTGACATTGTAATTGGATAATGATTTCATGATATAAATAATTATAAAAGTGATATAAGAAAAATATATTTTCTTCATACAAGTTTTTGTAACAATATATAAAATTTAGAGATAGAAAAACGAGTTACACTATTCATGGAGAAGCATGGTCATATGCATGCAGTAATGCAGTAATAATTTTCTTAACTGAAGGAATAAAATAAGTTCATATAATAATTAAACATTAATTAGTAATTATTATTTCATATATATCCTACATATTCATTAATTATATCATATTTTATCAATATCAAAATATAATAAAAAACTCACAACTTCTCGTTGTGGAGGTGATAGTCTACACGTACACATAAGGGATATAATAATTTTACAAAAGATTGCAATATGAGATGGTTGATGTCACATTATAATTATATAAGTATTAATATATAATAAATTTTATATATAAACATTAAATTGATTTATATATACAAAAATTAGGGATGGTGAATGAAAATGAAATACATCAGTTAAGGAGGTGGTAGTCTACTGTATAAATTGATTGATGTATTTAATTCATTTTTTTGAATTAGGAGGTGGATAATTGTTAATTAATTGAAATAATAAATTATCAGTATAACAGTTGTAAATGTTATGTTGTTTTACCACATATGGTTAATATTTTATAATGGTAGGGGAAGAAATAAAAGGAAGGCACATGGTTGAGGACTATATCTCTCCATTATAGAATATATATCGGTGTATATGTAAAGCATTAATAGAATAGTTTTTTGATAAAATTGGATATATATGGTGTTTAGGGATTTAAAGAAGGTAATTTTTATTTTAATTTCTTATCCAAAATAGATTTTTATGTTTTAATAGGAATGGATAATGGGTTCACTTTTATATGTGTGGGAGAGGAGACTATCATAATTTGTTTAAAAATATATTATACACATTTTTGTCCAATAAAAAAAATATTGAAAAGTATTTTTATAAAAAAAATTTATATATGTACTTAAAATGACAATAAATTTTAATCAAGAAAAAAATATTTCAATTTAGGTATTATATTTTTATTTTGTTTTCTATTATCCCACATTTTATGATAACCTCATTAATTTACTTTTTACTATTTTTAAAATTACATATTAAAAAAATTTAATATGAACATTTTATATAATATTTATTATTATGATAATGAACATATATTTCATTTTATCCAAATCAATTATCATAATATGTAGACCTTAATTTAAAATTAAACTCATCAAAGCAATAAAGAAATGGTTTTCCAATGGAAATAAATTTAAAAATATAAATGGTTTTTATCGGAAAATTGAAAACATAATTGATTCCAATTATTTTAACTCGATTAAAAAATATAATATAATTATTTTTAATTAAATTTTTTAAATGGATGTTATAATCCTTTTAAATGATATTAATGACATTAATAAGAAACTATAGTTTTTAATACTCATATCTAAATTAATCGTTATAAAAAATAAAAACAATTACTCTATGAAAATTTTAACATATGGACTTCCAAAATTATGTTTTTTTTATAATTATTTTTTAAAAAATTAATTATGAATTTAAGCATATGTTCAGAAAATGAAACAAAAACACTTTTTTTTGAAGAAATACATATATTCAGATATTTCATTTCATTCTCATTAAAAAGATGATGATTATTATTTCTAATCCATGTATTTTTAATAAATTTATTTAATATTATTTTGTAGTATACATTTTATAATTTTGTTTTTATATTTATACTCTCTAATTTAATGAAAATGTTATAATAATATAAAATATTATAGTTCTTTGAGACTCAGCATTGTGTATACACAAGTTTTCAATGTGATTTAATTTATTTAAAATAAAATTTAACTTAGAGTCTCAAAGTGTAACACTACCAATGTATAGGTTTTGATGATATTTTCAATTACATTATAGGATACAAAGAGAATCTCTATGAATTGATATTTATACAAAATCATATAAGATACATATTATACAACATTCATCAAAAATTTATAGCATTGAAATCTTGAGAGGATATTAGCATTGATGAATTTAATAGTATTATTAATGAATGATAAATTCGAAAAAATCATATTGTCAAAATTAATGTTAAAATATAAATTAAAAATTTTTCAATAGAGAAACTCAATATCATTGATTTAAAAGATACTAAGTGAAGTTATTCTAAAGATAAAAAATAATGACATAAAATATATAATAATATGATCTCACTTATCTCAATGTACATAATAAAAGAAAATAGAAAATAAAAAGGAAAACAACCACTAAAATTCTTCAAATGTGGTGGAATTTAATGATTTTAAATTCAAAATCCAAATAATTATATTGAGGAATAATAATATGATAATAAGAATTTGAAACATCAAAACACAACATTTGTAAGAGAAAATGAGAGGTTATAAAATATATTGAGATCATGTTGACGATTTAAAAAATGAACCGAAAAATTATTATTAAAGTGGAAGAGGAATTTTTCACCTAAAAATACCAATATTAAGATTATGTTATCAAGAAAATAATAAAAATATTTTAATGAATTAAAAATTTAGATCCAATTAATGATTTCATCGATTTATTATAAATTTTCTAAGATTATTTATGGCCATTTTGATTTTTTATAGTGTTCATATTAATCGTTTTGAGGGTGTTAATTTTCTTTATTTTATATATGGATTACTTTGATATAATGATTGAAGTTATCATAAAATGGGATAATTATCCCTGAGTAAAATTTAGTGTAATTAATGAACTTAGATATGATTAAATAGTTTTGTAAATTATTTTTTGTACGAGGATGATTCATTTCACAAAACGATAATGATAAATTTAATGTTTATTTAGGGGGATTTTATGTCCATCATAAAATTATTTTGTTTTATAAAATTTTATGTTGATAATTTTTTCTAAAATAGGAAAATTTTATATTATGCATATTCAAATCTTTTTTAACAATAATAATGGTTTTATGACCATCCGTCATGTTGGAAATGGAAAATGAAAAATCATCATCCCTGAATATGGTGAATCGACACATCACAGTAAATGTATTTATTTTTTAAAATAATTTGAGGATAGATGATATTTAATGGTTGGTATTATATTGAAATAATAATATTAAAGTATATATATGATACTAGATTTCTCATTTCACTTTGGATAAGGAGAGGTGAGGAGAGAATAAAATGATAAAATAAATTAAATGATATGGATTGAGGATATTTTATCCTAAATTATGTCTATTTGTGAACCTACTCATAAAACTTGTATTTGATCATTATTAGGGACACAAATATCCTAGATGTTGGGAAGAGGATTTAAGATGTAATTGTGTAAAATTATAACAATCTAAATGGCATAGACAATGTTAAGTGAAAATGTAGAAAGGGTAGCATTTACAGCAGATGAGAGGGGTGTTTTTTGTAATTTTATTCATTTTATTATCAATTTCGATCATGACTATCAATATAGATTATTCCGGTGTTTAAATATAGTACACATGGATGAAAAAATCTAGAACCCTATTCTTACATCAGCCGCACATCATCCATGACTCAAAAACTCAAGTATTTAGCATATATCATATCTTTATCTATTTCCATTTTTTTAAAATAAACTATTTTATAACAATACCTAAAATTCAACATGACCATTTTAAGATGTCTAAATTATAAAAATAGAACCCATTTTCTGAAAAACAATTATAATGTTGACAAATTAATTTTTTATATAATTTCACCATTTATTGGAAAAATACATATTTTACTATTATAATAGTTTTTTAACCATTTGGAAAAATAATTAATGTATCATTAAATAATATGAATATTATAACACATAATATTATTAGTTTATGAATTTATTTTATTGAAGAAAACTATTTTAATTAATTATATTAATAAGAAAAGTTCTAAATAATTTTTTAAAAAAATACCAATACATAATTTATCAGTTATTAAACATGTTTTGACAAATAAAATGATTTAAATATATTTTATTTTCATTTATATAATTCTTCAAAATTATATATAATTTCATTGGTATGGTTACCTTTCTACTGGATAGATTACTATTCCCAATGGATATATTACTCTTTGAATTGTTATGTTACTATTCTATCAGTATATATTACTTAGTATCAATAAATATCAATTATTTTATTTATCATTTATGATAATGTTGTTTTTATTTGTTTATCTATGTGATGCATTTGCTTTATGACATTATTATAAGATGGAAAAATCATTTCTTTATCGTTTTGGTTTGTTACTATCTTCCCCGCTTTTGAAATTTCATCATTTAAATTTAGTTACACAGACTATGATAAAAATAGATGGTGATAGTTTTCCTTAGACACTTCATCTAATTTCCATGTTACATATTCATTCTTATGGATTATCTATATTACAGTGGAATTATGTGTGATCTTGTTTAGTATATCCTTTTATCATCGATCAAAAATCATTATCGACTGCTCCTCATAAGAGAGATCATCTAATAATTGTACCTCCTGTGAGTTTAGTAAATGCGAGAGATCTATTTTTTACTTCCTCATGAGATATACATGGAATACAACATGCACTTAAGACATGGTTGGTGGAAGTTTAAGCTAATATAATACAACACCAATGTGATCAAGGATCCCAAAGGGGTAAATATACCATATGATTGGATTCGCATTCATCCCAAACTAGATGAGTCCCTTCCATGGTGATATTTGAAGGAAAATAATTGTCTCCATCTCTATGCTCTAAACCACTATAATTATAATCAAAATAGTTCTTATAATGAAATATAATAAAATTTTATTCCTTATTAAAATCCTTGAACCATATGGTTTTTAAAAGTCTAAAGATATAGTCCATGTGCCTCTCTTTCTCCAAATTCACCCCGATAATATGGTGTTCTACATAACATCCTATATAGATCTTCATATGGATTCATTGGTATAATTAAGATGTAGATGTTGTGGTATAAAAATAAAAATAATTAGAGATTTTCACCCAATCATTATCTGAATTCAATTGACAAGAGAGAAATATTCCAAAATATAAATGAACTTGGTTGTCTGGGTGACTTGATACACCATTTACCACAGCCCACATTCCATTTTCCTATGGATATCATTGGAAGATTATTGAAAATTTACATATTGATGTTATTCCATTTCCACATGGTTATAAGAATTTATTACACCATCCCTTTTTACATATTTCCTTTTTATTCAATGATTTAACATACCAAACAAATTGATATATACTCTATAATAACATTCTTCACGTTTTACCACTAGAAGTGTTATTGAAGTTAATGGTACATCATGGAACATCTAGGATGGATGGGGAATATTGAGATATGTTCATTATCCAATATATCTTTCTTTATCTGAAGTGATGATTGAAAACAAATCAATATTCCCCAATGAATGAAACTGACATCATCGATATGGAATTATTGTTGCTTCCCTTCCTTTTCCTTTTTCAGCTTCTTTTGTAGCTCTAGAACACCAATTAATGCCTCCTTAATAATATCATTGAAATATATATTTAAAATAATATTTTTATGGAAGGATTCATTCACTACCATTATGATTTCAAAATCCACAATTTCATTTCCATAAAGATGGGGTATTTCTCAATACTCATAATGGATAGTGTAGTAGGTTATTTTCTTCTAAAAGAATCAGCTACCTAGTTCACCTTTCCTATATGCTATTGAAAAGATTAAACATAGTCCTTGATTTTACCTAACAATTTTCTTTGTAACATTTTGATCTTATTGAATGTGAATATATAATTTGGTCTCTTGTGAGCTGTATATATGTCATATTTATGACTATAGAGGTAGTAGGAAAAAAATCATTGAAAAGATAACAACTGGTAAATCTAAATCATAATTCTAGTAGGGTTTTTCATAGATATTCACCATATATGATGTAAACAATATCACTTTATCACTATTCATGATTAAACAACCCAATAATTTCATTTAAGAATTTTTTTTATCACCAAAACCTCTCACTTGTTGGTAGTGTGAGTACATGTGTAGTGGTTAGCCTCTTATGGAGATCCTTGACTTTTCCTCCACATTCAACCATCCAGACATACATCAACCCTTTCCGTGTTATCATATTTAGAATAATAGACATCAATGAAAAATTTATCAAAAAAGGTTTGTAGTACTCTATAAATCTAAGAAGTCTTTGGTTTCCATGATAGTAGTATGTTTAGGACATTCTTGAATTGCATTTGTTTATATGGTTCAATTGAAATTACCTCACATGTAATCACATGTACAATTAAAGTAGCATCCTGAAACCAAAAGTCACACATTATAAACATGGCATAAAATGAATCCTTCTTCAATGTCTCTAACAAAATCCATTTATGTTATTTATGTTCCTCCTTTCTCTTGGAGTAGAATATAACATCATAAAAAAACATCAATTAATTTTTGAAGATAGTCTTAAAAGACCCTATTCATCATATCCATGAATATTGTAGATTAATTAGTTGTTACAAAGGCTATAACTACAAAATAGGAACACCCCATACCTCCTCACTGTCTTAAGATGTGAAATAAATCATACTTGTAATTATGAAAGGTCCCCAAGAGGAAAAAGGATTTCCATAAATACAATGGTTTTCATTACAATTGTGCAATAATTGTCCATTTTAGAAATATAACAAACCAACCAATCCAACCATAAAATATTATACACTATATGATGCACGATAAGAATTAAGTTGAACTCAGATTATATCATATCCATCAAAACCAACAAACAATTGTGTTCCATGGAATAAGAATAATAAAAAAATAATAAACTAAAGGTAAAACCAACTAAACGTAAAGTATAAAAAATACATAACTCTAAAGCTCCCAACATGCTCCATGCTCCAACTCTAAAAAATATTCCATATTTAATTAAGAACATCTAAATAAATGTGATACATTGCCATTCCATGTGACTCAATATAGAATATTAGAAATGGAAACTATTATCCAAAATATGGCTGTGTAATGAAACTCAATAAGAATTCCCCAAATGACCTCCATACTTATTCGATTAGGATAGAACACGTCATCTCATTTATATAAAAAATTTATATAAAATCATTATTAAAAAATTAATTTATCTCTAAAAGAAGAAAATTTCATCATGACAAAATATTTTCAAAGGAATTAAATCATGAAATGTTTTAAAGTATTTCTAAATCTTTTTTAGAATACCCATTCCATGATTCACATGCACACACACAGTCACACATGCATGCTTCACTAATAGATATATACACATGATCTATTTCTCATCCATCCACTAATTATTAAAAATATGTCTTATATCTTAGTGTCCTAATGACACATGCCTCTGATCAAGGGACTCGTCCCATTATACCCCAATGGTACACACCTCATAGTCATGGCCACATTGAATACATGATCTCACAGTGACCATGTATAACAAAATAATGGAAAACCACTCATTCAATCCAATTTTAAAAAAATAATGTTGAAAAAAATTGTACAAAACAATTTTCCCAAATCCAAAAAAATCGATATTTTAAAATCACCTTATTTATATTCATATAAAATTCAATTTTCACAACAACCAATTTTCGCAATGGCCAAGCCATCACTAAAGAGTATTTCAACAGAGATTTTCACAAAAACTTTAGTATCAAAATAATGAAATTATATCAATTTAAAACAAATAATTCACATTCTATGAATAATAGTTGAGTGTGAAGCCTCTATCCATGAGAATTATGGATAAAATGATGAACATCACTTTTGCATCACCAAATGTATGTTGAATCTCCAAATACCCTATTTATACCTCTTTATAGATCATCAACCTATCTATATATCATTTTTATTGGCTTGAGAACCCATAAATTAATCCACAATCAACAATATCTAGGATTTAAATTGTGGGAAAGAATGTGGATCTAAGGAAAACTACCACAAATTATGACTTAACAAGGGAATCAGCCTTCAATGGACCAAAATGTTTCTACAGATTTATTTTGGATTTTATGAGAAAATAATCTACAATCATTTGGATGAATTAAATAAATCATACAGTCAATAATAAGGAAAAATGGATGTTTGGAGCTAAGGCCAAACAATATACACATTATAAAGATCATATATTTAAACCATGAATAGTTAATTGCATTGTTAGGATAACTATGTTCTAACCATGCACCAAACCCTACATCAAGAAGATAATAACATGGTTTGTATAGATGGTTTAAAAAACTATTGTCCTATATTAATAAATCCCACTCTACCACTTTGGATAGTATCTCCTGGGTGGTAATGGTGTCTAGCTTAACCATTTTTCTCTTTGCGTGCCTACCTAGAATCCTCTATTTCACCTAAAATGGCATTCTATATGAGTTTAACTATTTATACTATCCATGATCGTATTATGAGAATTTAAAATATACTGATAAACATCCCGAATATCATACAAAACCAACCAAATATTCCAAACACACATTACATACAAAAAATCGCAAATAAAGGGCTACTTACCTAAATCCATGGGTATTGATTTCTCCCCCTCCAATTAGCATTTTGGTCCCCATAATGTAGAAAACCATCATTTTCCTAAAATATTTCTGGAAAATTATCAATATTTTCTTTCAACCATTCCAAATTATCATCCATGATCTGACTATGTTTTCATAAAACCCACACTAGAATAATTCTTTTTCCACCCAATACATTCTCTTCCATATCCAAAATTGGTACAGGAATATGCACAAATAATGAATCTTTCTCTAGTTCAATGTGATCCCATCAAATCACATGGTCAGAATCAAGATGATACTTTTCAACTAGGATACATGAAACACATTATTCAACCCACATATCCATGTAGGGAAAAGCCAGTCAATCTTCTAAATCCCCAACATTGTAATGTATCTCAAAATTGTCTATGTATCAAGCATATATCATGCCATGCTTCAAAAAAATGATGCCTAATCATTGGTGAAATCCTCATAAAAACAACACCCCTCAACTCAAATGACTACAATAGTTGAAAATTATATGTATATCATTTCTAATGGATCAGATCCATCTTTATTCTCTTCCTAATATACAGAAATTTCTATGTTGTCTCTTCAATAATGACTTACATAATGAGGGAGGTCTCACATTTTCCACCCAAAAAATTTGAGAACAATAATAACAATCACAAAATTATTCAAAAGGATCTACATGTGTGAGGGCCTACAATATATTATAATAAGATAACTCCACTAATTTCATAGGCTCTTCTCATGACCCACCAAAATATATTATAGAAGAAAGTAATTTGTGTTCCTGCTTTTGTATCGTCCTTTTTATATTTCCTATATATCTAAGGAATATAAACATTACTCATGGTTTACAGAGTACCATGGGAATACTATACGGTTTTCAATAAATGAGAAAAAAAACATGGGTCTTTGTATAACAATATTAAAATGAGTACACTCTATCTCTTTACCAATTCTTGGACATAGGTTTTTGATAAGACATTGACCATGTAAGATTTACCAATAAGTTTTATTTGGGATGAATTTGATAGTGGATTAAATATCATCAATATGGTTTCATGTTTCAAAATTATACATTGTAGTAATGTTATAAAATGCATGGCTAACTATTCACTATTCAAAATAAGAATATGTATAGATTGTAACATAATTGTTAGTCAGTAATGCTATGACATAACATGAATACAATTTATGCAATTTGAAACAAAAGAAATCATTTTAGTTTTTATTATTTACACAAAAAAACTGTTATTTCATGGAATTATATATCTTCTAAATTCTTATATTAATATCCCTCACGAAAGGCGGTATGAATTGAGATGTTATTCTTATCAATCCTTATTTACATGAAGCGGTTTTGAAAAACATAAAACAAAATTCCCATACTTCCTCTAACTCTCAATGGTCTCCCCACTATTGTATTTTCTACCTAATTGGTACACCTTCTAAATATAAATTTTTCATCTTCATTAACCATCTCAACCAAATCAGGAATAAAATAATATTAAATGAAAACTGTAATATCACCTCTATCTACACAATCAAATCTAATGTTAGTTATCACTAACATCAACTATCACTGATCTAATTCCTATTTTTCCATCACATCACATTACATTCTTATTAGTGTATCTTACTATGACTATCCTTTAACCAATGTAAACATTAAGTCAATTTCAATCATTTGAAGATACTCCATCTATCTTATTTGACTCATATTCAAAACCCATTGTGAGAAAATACGTTTCAATATATTATCATTGGTAGTCGCTGTAAATTTCTCACCAAAGATGTAATGATGACATTTCTTCAAATTATGGACTTATGCAGCTAACTCTAAATCATGTGTTTGTTAGTTATTCTAATTAAACTATGACACACATTATCCATATGAACAAATTTGATCTCCTACTATTAGAACACAACCCAAGCTAGTTTCAAAATCATCACAATACACCACATACCCTTGTCTGGATCTAAGATATATCAAGATTTGTGGTGGTGTAAGAAAAAACATATTCTATTAAAAATACCTATTGAATTATTCATACCTTTAAAATGGGATAGTTTTCCTCACTAGACATGTCATTGGTGAATCTATTCAGGAATAAGCACAAACAATTTGATTTTAATAACCATCCTATTGAAGTAAACTATGTATCGAAAAGACATTTTTTGGTCATTTTTATGGGATAATATCTTCAATATTATCTATATCCATAGAAAAACATATTTCAGATATTTTAAAACCATTGAAATATACATGTTGTATTATAAAAAAACAATTTAATAGAAAAATATAGCATATTTATATATGAAAAATATATATATAACCATTTATAAAAAATTCAATAATCTATAAAAAATTCAAAACAGTTAAATACCAAAATAGATTACAATTAAAAAAAATTATTATTTCAACCATTTCAAATTATTTTTGGGAATATCTATTCCATTATTCCCAAACAAACAAACACACATGAATTCATCACTGTTATTTCCATACTCATGAATAGATTATTTTCTATCCACTAGTTCATCACTATGTGGCAAATATACTTTTTTTACAAATGACACATTCCTCATATACAGGTCATGTCACTTTTTACACCACATTTATTGAACCTTTAATCTTGGTCACATAGAAATATTGATATCCCAACATCGATGTATTATAAAACTATACAAAGTTCACTATATAAATATATTTCAATAAAAAATCATTTTATAAAAAAATATTCCACACAAATTATTCTTTGTAAAAAAATTCCATATTTTAAAATCATATTTTAAAATTCATATTGAAAGAACACACTACAATAACCAATTTCTACAATCCGCAAACCATCACTAAAGAGGGATTCTACCATGCTTTTCACAATATTTTCACAGTCAATTTAATGAAATTAAATATATTTGAATCTATGACTTCATTATTTATGAACATGAGTTGAGTATTAATCCACCCTCTTTAGGAATTAAGAAAAAATGAGGAAACCACTAAATCATATAATATTTTCTTGAATCACCCAAAATACAACTCAAATATTTTTACCTTCCATTAAAAAAACCATATCTAATTATGATGATCATAAAACCCCACATTTATTTACATATCCAAAAATAGACTAAATCATGGATTTCTATATAGGGAAGGAATGTAGATATAATAAAAACTACCACAAATAAAGATATACTATGGGAATTAGGCTTCAATGCACAAGGATTTTCCATAGGGTTGCATCCATATCAAATCAGATAGAATATATAGCCTTTGGGAGGACACAAATACATATTACATTTCAAATTAGTGAAATAATGTGTTTAGTGATATTCCCGGTCCAGATACACATTCTCGTATCTAATTGTTAATACATGGACTGTTAGTCACATGGTTAAGAAAACAGTGTACTGACCATATTCCATCCTCTATCTCAAGTAGTAGTTCACATGGATGGCCGACACAGTTAGACACACCATGCACCAACCATGAAAAATATCGATGTCCCATATTTACATTTTTTATCATGGGAAGATGCATGATCTAGAAAAACAATGCAATTAAATATGCACCATCCCAAAATCCCGTGTTTTACCATGAAGAGTTTATGGTAAGATTTGAATAGTTTCATCCAACCATTCCCAAACCAATGACCTTTATAATATCCTTAGAATAATCTAATATGTTTTCTAAACCCAACCAAACATCAACTGAACACATTGAATACACACAAATAATGAATACAATGTTACGTACTTAGAACCATGGGAGATAAAGAACACATATTGATTATACCATGTATGGAATGCAGACATTTGAATATAGTCTATCTACTTATTCAATTAATGATATGTAGAATAAATATCCACCTTTCAGAAGTAATGATCTCTATCAAGTCGATACATTAATTACTCAATCATAGAGATATGATACATTTTATTAAAGGTTATCATATTGAGATCTCGGTAATTGATACACAACTACATTGGCTCGTCATTTTTCTAATCAAAGAGCTCTGGCACACTCTAAGGTGGTTCACTAGAAAATATTAAAACATTTTTATAATTCTCTTGTAGATTAATTAGTATGTCCCCTAGTCCAATCAACAGAATCCTATAATGAAATTATGAGATATAAATTTCCTCGTGCATATATTTTATTGAGTATACTATCTCATGCTTTGGGTTATTTCTAGGGAAGTAATTTAGAAATACATAAGTTCATTCCCTCACAATGGGAATTTCCTCAAATATGATACTTTCCTTTGACACAAATTTTTTTTCTAAATATTCTTCCAAATGGACTAAAAACACCCACACCATTGATGTATTTTACAATGAAGATTCATGAACATTCTTGAATTTGTAGAGGAGTGTGGGATAGTGTGGAATATAAAAATATATTTCTTTTTCAAAGGAAGTGATGTGCCATTTATATATTAAGATACATTCCATGAGTAGTAAAAAAATTACCACCTTGGGATCTATTACAAGTTTAACTGGATGAATCCCCTTAAAACACTAATAGGAGAGGAATCGAACACTTGTGTTTCATCAATTTAACTACCATGTCCCTTAATTGATATCTATTGTTAAGTTATTGGCGATTAAATTCAATAGTTATAGAAATCATGATGGATATTAAGAAATGAATATTACTAGAATAAAATAATACATTTTTCATTCATGAGTGAATATGATTTGTACCTAATAAAACATTATTAGTTTGATCCTATTTAATATTAGTTATGTAATATAATTTCCCATTCTCCCTAGGCTCTAGTGGCTACTGATGATGATTACACACAAGGACACAATGTTTATTTGACTATATTCAATATTCCCACACTACTTACATTTAGTGGTTCCCTCCATTTATCCACTATGTTTTCCAATTTTTTTATGTGTCTTCAACATTCATGACCATTATGGGCTTCTATCCCGTAGTTAAATCATTTCCCCACTACTTGAGGGAATTCCAATAATAATTATTCCCATATTTATTATATAAGTATGTTTGTTAACTCTCTTTTCATTTTTGAATAGACCAACTAACATGAAACTCTTTTATTCTCTTCTTATCATGATAACCCAGGGAAAATTCTCTAAACTCTATCTAGACATTGTGATCACATTAAACAATATTTTCATAAATCCCAATTTCTATAATAGCTACGTCCTTTTGAAGGTGTGGTTATAAAATTGTAATGAATATGTGTATTTTCCTATCAATGGTCCAATCAATATTTTAGTCATATCTTGCATGCCAAGTGAAGCTTGAATCATGATCCATGAATTATTTTCCTTCCTTTTTCATCAGCACTATGAGTTATCTATCCATATATTAATGATGTTTTTAATAGAAAAACTTTATAAAAATATTTACATTCAATTTTACCAATGAATGTCTTATATTTCATCATTTAGTTTGGTGTTCTATATCGACTACCACCATTTATTGGCCTCTCAATATAAATAATAAACATAAAGAGCCCCATTTTTCTTTTTACAATAATGGAGCACAATCAATATCATCTCCATTGAGTGAAGCCTCTATTTTTACATTAGGTGGATCTGAAGTATAAAAAATATTTGTGGAAATTTCTACATATGAGACTCAATGGAATTTTTTTCTTTCTTGAGTGATGGTAGACATTCCACCTAGTTGAGGTTGTTATCCATAACCAGAGACATCTAAGGAAGAATCACCATCTAGTTTAGAACTCCACCTCACATTGAATTTGGGATTTCATTCACGAAATCATTGAATTTTCCCTCACAGGAGTTGTTGGACTTGTGTCTCCAAGTTAGCACCATTTTCTATATATAAATGGTTTAACCAAAAATTATTTCAAAAAATAATTACTATATAATATGTTATTTTATGTTATTAACTCAAAATTCATATCTTATGGGATCCATATGCTTATAATTTTTATAAAATAAAGCCCCATGGATGTTCACCTAAACACAATATTATCCTAAGGTTTTTTCACTAACCTTCTCTGATCATAATTTATTAATTAACAAAATTCTTCTATAATACCAATTATAGAGAACATAATATTCTATAAATTACTATTACTCCATGTTGAATAAAAACAATATATTATTAATAAAAAACTATGATCTAAAGGTTTAATGACATAGATAAATTTGGTACATAAAAACTTGTACATAATATGTCAAAAAAATATTAATTAAAAAGATTATTTTTATCCATATAATTCACATGTTCTCCTCAGTAAATTTTGTCACCAGAGGAAGAAAATTAAATAATGAGGTGGGCTAAAATCATAGAAAGTGGACCAATAAGAGACATTAAACCATATAATGTGATTGAAAGTAATCATAATAATCATAATATAATAATGGAATCATTCTAAAAAATAAAAATGGATACATTGGATAATGGCTTGGAATGTGGAAATGCATAAAAAACATTATTCGTAGAGGTTTAATACCACACATTGTTGTGATCAAATCTAACATCATGTTCAGGCATAACATATGTCCATAATTATAAATAATTATTGTGATCATAGATTGCGTAATGTTCATAAATAATACATGTTATCTAGTGAGATAAATCAAGTTAACATACACATTGTAGGACCATATAATATTTTGTGCACCTGTTATATCATAACATTTACATAATCACGAATTTCACATAGAATGCATATCAAAAAAAATCATGATGCAACCCATGTAACGGAATGTGGAACATAAGTATTTCATCAATATAAATCTAATTAATAAAAATGATGTCTAGATGTGTTTTTAAAAGAAGATCAATTTGATAAAAAACATTATATTTTTCATTAAATTAGATTTCTAATTTTATATCCATAAAATAAAAAAGGAAAATAATAAAATTTTATTTTAGGAATATTAAAAGATATCCTGACTATATTTTTTTGTAAAAGAGTAAAAACCCAAATGATTAAATTTGTATTCGTGAATCACCTTACATTATGTCTGAAAGTAATATCAACTTGCACATAATATCATAGGGAAAAAAATTAGATTAAAATTTACTTAATTATGAACCTAATGTAGATTTATTTTCTGTTTTATTATAATTTCCAGTTCATTTATTCCCGTTTTTATGCGTTATGGTGTACAATTTCAACATTTTAGGTGGGTTAGTTTTTGTGGTTTCATGATCATTTTTTCGTAAATATAATTATAGATATACTTGTAAAATGAGAATAATTCACCTAAAGTGAAATTATATGTTATTAATTAAATAAAATATTTTCAAATGATATCCTATTTCATTTTTTTATTCTATGATAATTATTCCTTTGATAAAACATTAATGACAATGTTTTACATTATTTTGGTGTTTTATATCCATAAAAAATTATGTATTTTTATATTATATTATATTTACAAATTACTTCCAGAACATTGAAAAATTAATAACATGCATTATAAAATATTTTTAACTATAATAATTGCTTTATATCCTTCATTGATGGTTGTAAGGGAAAAATAAACTCGTCATCCATGGTGGTAGTTAATCAACACATTGCAGATATTTTATTCAATTTTTTAGAATAATTGGAGGAGAGAATATCTTTGATATGGATATTACATTAAAAAATTAAAATTACAATATATATGTTACTATGGATTCATTATGTAATTTTTTAAAAGCTTACGTGATGAAATGATATGAAATGAAAAGAGATTAAAAGAGAATGATAGAGGATTTTACATTTTGAATTCCTTCTCCATGAGAACCTCATTAAAGAAACCATATTTAGACTTTATTGAGGAAAGAATCTTTTGGAATTGGGTAATTGGTTGAAGTATAGAACAATGAGTAATTTAGAAAATATACAAGGCGTAGAAGATATGAGGAGGAAAGGTGGAGAGGGGTTGTATTTAAAGGGGAAGGGTGTGGTGTTTTTTATTTCTTTATTCATTTATTTATTATTTTTTCTCAAGAATATCAATAGTGTAGATCCTCCTGACTTAATTTAATAAAAATAGATATATATTTATAGACAATGGTTCAAACATCATCCATCTATCATCCATTATTAATAAATCATTGAATTAAGATGATAACTTTTATTTCGTTATTTCATTAATTCCCAAAAATTAAACTGTTTGTGATGAATATCAAAAAATATCTATTACCATTTTTCAAAAGTTATATTTCAAAAATGGTCCTCATATCATGGAAAAAATTTAATATATATGATAAATTTAATTTTTTAAAAAATCACCACTTCATAGAAAAAATGTTATTTTAATATTATAATCGACTTGCTTGACCCTTTGAAAATTTAATTAAGGTGTCATTTAATAATCATAAAATTGTAAATCAACACAATATTATTTTATTATTCTATTTTAAGAAAAATTATTTTATTTTAAATAATATTATTGATTATAAAATTTTATATCAATATTTATGATTTACAAAAAAAATAACACATAATTTATCATATTTAATAAATTTAATTAATATTTCAATTATATAAATATATTATATATTCATTGGCGAGATACTTAATTTTTATTTAATAATTTATAAGTGTAGTTAATATCATAATGGATATTTTAATATTATTAATGGTCATTTTACCATTTCAATGACTATGTTACAATTCTATTTATATGGATTCCTTAAAGTATAAATAGTCAACTAATTGTTTCTTCATTTTTTAGAATAATGTTTTCATTAGGTTCTATATGTGATTCATGAATTTTCTGATATAATTATAAACATGAAAATTTCATTGATAAATTTTTGGGTCATTACATCATTCATTATACCATCCATCATTACTAGGGGAATGGAAAAATAGTAAATTGCAGAGACCAAAATCTAAGAATGGTAAATAAGGGAGATATAGATAATCTCATATACATAATATGAGAATACAGAATGAGAACAATATATTAATGTTTTAATAACATACCCATAATAACAAATATAATTATCTTATGGCAAGGAGTAAATCAAGGAAGAATATATGATATGAATCAAAAGGTTATCAAAGAACATAAACCATCAATGCTTCACATTTGTATCTGAAATAAATTATAGCATACATATAATAAGAGAAAACAATATCATTGTTCATCAAGGATCAATTCCATGGTGATCATTGTGGAATGGGTTTACTACAAAAACAATGTTTGTACTCAAATATCACATCCAAGAAAATGATAGTGGACTTATTCCCTTACAAAAGTATGTCCAGTCCCAATTATAACAGACATATCTCAAGAGATATTAATCTTTAACTAATAGAGTGGAAAAAGATATAGGTCCCACCCATAAAAAATTTAAATAATAAATATGGGTTCACGATACTGTAAACAATTCATCATATAAAAACATTTAAAATGGATTCCATTAATATTTAATTATAGTTCAACACAAATAAAAATAGATTTCATAAAATTATCAGTATTTCATCATTATATTAACTGTGATAAAATTTGTTTCATATTAAAAAAACCCAAATAAAGCATATGAGTGGTATCAATGGACTATATCCATAGTAATGAATAAATGAAATCATGGGTTATTTTATTTGATGAATATAAATTCCAAATAAATATTATGAAAACTATACTGAGGAAAATAAAAATTCCATTTTTCAATTACTTACTAAAAATTTTAAAAAATATAATGAAAAATAAGATTTAAAATTTAAATTTAATATATTTAAATGAATAATTAAAGTAAATAGACAGTAATGAAGGTCAAATAACTTATTTAATATGTATAAGTAATAAGTAATTCAGTTATTTTATTCTATTGTAAGAAAATACACAAAGTACCTCATATGTTAAATGAAAATATATTCCCTTAAAATAGTAATGAAAAAATTACATAATTGGTGAAAAACTAATTTAGAAATTATGGGAAAATAGTAAAAAACATTAAAAACATTTATAGGTAACATATATATGAATGATAATGAATTTTAGTCCTTTTTTATATATGTAACCGATTTTCTATCAACGAATATTTTCTACGACTTTGGTGTATAAGGATGGTAAATTGAAAATTGAATATGTTATCTTAATAAATTACTACAGGTAAATATATTTAAACAAATTATTGTCAAATAAAACATAACATTTCATCTTTGGAAACATAATAAAAAAAATCCTGAATAATAGTGATACTGTATAATAAAAACCTTGCCTTGAGTTTCCATTATCTCAAAATAACTTTATCCTCCTATGTAATAAATTATTATTTGTTATAATTATATAATAGAATAATATTAATAATTATAAAATCATATACAACACATTTATAACATTTTAATAGGCCCTTGTATCCTTATTCTAATAATAAAATTAAAACTATAGGGTAATAAATTTTTTGTTTATAGTGAGTATTTTCGTTCAATAATTTCCGCCCTTGTGAACTTATCTAGATGAAATAAGCCAAATAATATAAATAAGTATATTTACATTGTATAAATACATTATATTAAAATTTTGAGTCGTCTATATAAGATAGATATTTACAAATGAATTACACTATTCATGGAGATGGTAGGTTGTATGTACACATGAACGATGATTTTAATTTTTTACGGATGAAATGAAATATAGGTAAATACAAAATCCACATTATAAGATAGTAATTATGCCATACATATAATATATATTATTAAAATTCTTCCCCATTAATATCAATGTAGATAATTAATGAAAAAAGAGTATTTAACATTAATCATTTAATATTATATATAATCATTAAACATATCACAATACCAGTATATAAAATATTGTTTTTAAAAATTATTTGTATTTAATTGATAGTGCAGTATGAGCTACACATTAACGAGAGATACTTTCTCTTCTTTTTTCATGGTAAAGAGGTTGTATAATGGTGTTTTCACTTTTATTAAAAAATTTAAAAAATATTTTTCATACTTCATTTTTGATAGATTAATAACATGGATTTATAAAACATTGAGAAGAGTATAAATGAAAGTGATCGACTAATGTGAATAACTATTCCTTGAAACGAAAACTTTTAAATCCTCTAATATCTTCTAGGGTCATACATTTCTACTAGAATATATATAATGTAGTTAAATTTTTATAAATATTAAATAATCATAGTATGGTTGAGATATATGGCTCAATTTGGTGTAAATATCTAGGGGTACCAATATATAATTGAGCCATGGATAAATTTTATAATTTTTCAAAAATATATATTATAATAAATTTATTATCATTAATAATTAATTTAAATGAACTGGGAAAATAATATAAGGTATTATAAAATTTTAATTTGACCAATATATATACTTCTGAATATATTTTGTGTCATTTTAAATCTTATTATTTTTATTTATTGTTATAAATCGAATTTTAATTTTTATGACTTAAAATACATTTCCAATATTAATGGGTTGTAATTTTCACATATAAGGTGTAAATAGAAAAAGTAATGTCCATATTATGAAATATGACATCACATTATATAGTTCATATAATATATTATTTTTTTATTACTTTTAATTCATTTTTAAAAAATGTTGTTTAGATAAAATGTCATTATTTTTAAAACTTTGTCAAAAGTAATTTAAATTAATATAAATGGAATTAATAAAAATATTGATTTAGAATATTATATTTTACCATAAATATATTTTTTCTCATTAACATATTAAATTATTTAAACACTCTAAATTACTCAAATTATATCACTTTATATTTTCCCAATATCAAATAATTTATTTTCAAGTTAGTAAAATAAATACATTCTTGGAATTGTGTAAGAAATTATGGAAATTATTCAAACAAATAAAAAAAATTATATCATTAATATAATATCTTTTTCACAAAATTACTATAAATATTCACCAATAACTACTTGTTTTCTTATGTGAGGTCATATTAGAAATTATAAACAAAGATTCATACAATTTGTAAGTTGTTTTTATTGAAATATTATAGAATTCAAATTCGTGGAAATGTTTCCATTAAAATATGTAATTTATAGGATAAAGTTATCATAGTCGAATTTACATCATAAAATAAGTATTAGGATAATTTCATTGGACTTATCAAATACTTTCAACCTTTATTTACAAGATTTATCCTTTAACATGGTGATAAAATTCACCATGGTAAATATTACTATTAATAAAAAAGGCGAATATTTAGATAAATTTTACAACCTATTTTTATATATGTAATTAATTTTATATTATTCAATACATATAAATGGATGTCATTATTTATAATGCAGGTATATATTTAGCGACTCCATCATAGAAATCTATAAGAAATTGTTTCCTACTCTTACATTAGCATGATTACAAAGAATCAAATCCCAATAGATCGAGTGTTTAGTAATATGGGTAAACCAGAAAAATAAATCAATTTAGTGTTAACTATTAACATAATAATTATAACATTATTTTTTCCTTCTTTCTAAATACATACCTAGGAGGATAACTCTAATCCACGTATAAAAATACTCAATATCTTTCATTGTATTCTTCATGGATTCTTTAGGAAAGAAACATAATATGGGTCTGATCAAATTCACTGAATGAAGAAATATAGAGGAAGTAATAATTAATCTATTAGAATAGTCAATGTGGAAATGTTACTCACTTAGAACTCAATCCATTTAATCAATTAACTCGATTAAAGTGTGTAAACAAAATGGAAATGTAATAACTGGAAACACACGAGATTCAAATAACTAGATAGGAAAAAATTAACAGGGAATGGTATGAAATTAAAACATATGACATCTAAATAAATGAAAATTAAATTTATACATATATATGATGATTAATAATTCCATAGTTGAATGATAACTGGAACTAAATGATGGGAATTCAGGATTATTTGACATCAGGTTTCCAAGGTACATGGTATAGTTATCATTAATAAAATACACAATATGGTTTTACAAATATTTTTTAAAAACATATAAGGAGACTATTTAAATGACTTATCCTCCAAGACTACTAATTAATCAAGGGGTTATATATAATAGGGCCCCACCCATGTCATACATTTCTGAAAAAAATTCCTCATATATCAAATAATCGATTTAATAATGTGCCTTGTCATATATATGTATTGAGTAAGATATATAAATTTTACAATATTTACAAAAATAATTGAAGAATATTTAAAGTAAACACCTTGTAATATGATATATGATTTAATAAATGAACAAATCCATACTAAATGATATGATAAAATAAGAGAAATTAAATGTTCACAATCATAGAAAATATTATATTTCAATGAGACAAAAGGAATCAAGAAAATGAATGTGAATACTATCCTTGGCCAAATCATTCATAAACCATATAGAGGATGATTATGCATGGTATCAATATAATATAACCCATGTGGTGTAAAATAATGATTGTTATTAATGAATGTAAATATTATAAAAAATAATTTATAAAAATTTATGAGGAAAATATCCTTTTGTTTTAGAAAACATTTTGAAAAAATATTTCATTGAAAATAAAATTTAAAAAATTTTCATAAAAAATTAACCTTTGAAACATGCAATATAAGCTTCATTAGAATGATGATCATCAAATCCATAGATACTTTAAAAGAACATTTCTTTTTCACTATAAAAGCTTAGAAAAATTCTATGTCTATGAAAAAAAGAATAATCCATCGGAAACAATGGTAAAAGAAAATAATCATTAAAATTAATTTACCAAATCATTTTAAAAACAATTTTATTTATAAAACAATGATTTGAGAATAAATCATGCTCTCTAAATAAAGAGATAATTAAATTTGTGTTTTCATAAAAAATCCTTTTTTGAAACACCACGAGTACCAAAGAGTGTAATAATTGAACAATTAATTAAAAATGGCCATGAATAACTATATATAGAATAAATTGATTTATTAAAAAATAGTCATTTTATTTACACAAATATAAAGACCATTAAATGATTTTTAGTACTATTTTTGAGTAAATTAATATTTATAATTTCAAATTTATCACCCACCACATTGGAACATTTTGAATTATAATCCATAATAAGGAATAAAATTAAAAAAAAGTTATAATACCATGAGTGTAAGGAGATTAATTATATACAAGGATAAAAGGTATTATATACACTATTTTAATTAATCTAGGTGCATAAAGACAAATTAGTCTTAATGGAATGTTCATTAAGACTATATACGTTACCTTGAATTTCTTTTTTTGAGAACATCTTTTATATTCTTATATAGTAAATATATGTTATTTTTATACATTATTGGGGATCTTTTTCATATTTATGAATAATTTTATTTAAAATATCTTCAATGTTTTACGTAATTTCTTAAAGGATTAATTTTACGTTAGGTGTTTGACCAAATTTGGTTTATGAGTCAAAAACAACTTTGGTAGGTCAACTTGTTTGATCGTAACGTAGATATATATGTATATTATATGAAAAAATCCAAGAGGGGGTAAACTGTCGATTTAATAAATATTTATTTAAACACTTTAGAAGTGACTTATAATAAGAGATCTTAAACTAATAAAATTCTCAATCAATAACATAAAACATATAGGTGTGGGGTCTGATAGGAATAATAATATGTAATGTAATACTATAAGTAATGTAAAAAAATTGTATATGAAATGAATTCCATGATCAAGGTAATAAAAATATAAATTTTTGTACCATACAATGTATATAATCGTCTATTACAATATGTAATGAATGAATTATAATTGATAATATTAAAATTGAAATGAATAGGAAATGAAATAGGAATAAATACTATTTCATTTCTAATAAAAATAGTTGTAGAAATGAAAATGTATTAAAATTATTTTATCCCAATGAATTGAATATCCTTTCACCTTGGATAGATGGTCTCTCTTACCACAAACATGGTAATCCCTCGATATGATTTTTAGAAGTTCTATCTTCTAATCTTCAGAAGTCCTCAATTAAGAAGGTAATCGACACATCTGTCCATAAAGCAACTGAAGGCCCTCGATACGATGATCGGAAGAATGTCATCAGATCCTTGGTAGCCCTAGATTGTTATCAAATTGATTATTCAAACAATGAAGAAATAAATAATTTATAGATATATAAGAACATTGAACAATTTTTTTACTTCATATGACAACCCAACTTTTATTACAATCATAAACATGATTTATTACATAATCTATTCAATTTATATAACATGGATGATTGAGTGGTCTAGTGTATTTGGGGTTTAGGATCATTACATAAAAACATAAACAATGAAATACAAAATCTTTATTGAAAACGTCCTTTTTGTGACCACTACATTCTCTCGTACTTAGAATTGCATGGGATAACATGAGGACATGCATAAGAAAAGTGGTGAGCTATAAAGCCCAGTAAGGTAATAAACATGGAATAAATGAAAAGTACAATACATGTTAGACAATAGGCATATCAATGATCAAAAGAGAAAAATGAACATAAAGGCATGATAGAGCATGATAATTGTAACATGAAAATGTGGCAACAACACTTAACATGGAATTAGCATGAGCCAAGGCTCATTTCAAATTGAGCATGATTAAATACTCATTGCACATGAAGAACGAGTATAACCTCTTTTCACATGAATTAGCATGAGTCCACACTCATTACAAATGACCTATCATTATACTATACTTTACCCAATGCATTGGAGCGCTTTAAGGGTGCACCCTTCTTAATCATTTCATTTCATGTATGAGTGTGCCACATGGATCATAAAACATGGATTCATAAAACATAATAATTTATTCCATGAAAAAGGAATGTGTAATGAAAAATTATAATCAATAAGTAAATGTGCATGAAGTTGAATACCATTGATGGAAAAATGGCCATGGTATTCACTACACAATGGCATTGGCTATGAAAAACGGTGCAATTTCGGCAGCGTAACGACGTGATATAGGAATTCATAAAAAAGGTTTATAAGAGAGATAGGGGTGTCTAATCATATCTAAATGAAATGGAATGTAAGTGGGGTCATATATATATGTGTCCCAGCAATTGTAATGGAATTTAGATTAATGATACAAAAGTATTGCTTGATTGTAAATGAAGAGAGAGAAGTTCATTTTAGAATTTTGGCATACAAACGGGTGTACATGGGAAAACATTAATGAGAGAGAAAGTGGTCTCCCATCATTCAAAAAATAAGAGGGATGTATGGGGGAGGTGCAAAACCATACCCCATCTTTTATAATAGAAAATTAAAGGGAATAACATTATTAAGTAAATTGGGGAAAAAAGTGGAAGGAAGAAAAACCCTTACTTGGAAGTGTGCTTACAAAGGATTGAGAGAGTCTTGAGAGAGGCTTCTTGGCAGCTTGGAGAACCTTTGGAGGATTATAGAGAGAGTTGCCCAGAGGTTGGATGAACACCAATGTCTTTGAGTGAGGAGGAAGTGGGAGCTTGGGTGGGTTTATATAGGAATGATGATGGAATTCATTATTATTTAGGTTTGGGACCCCTTGCATTAAACTAATTGAAACCACGAATCAGATCATGGTTTTTTCCCATGGTATTTGGAAAATGGAAGAGGAAAAAAATATTTTATAAGGCCAAAGTATGATCTTCTTAAAATAATGGGTTTGCTTTTGTGGATGTTAGTCACACTCCCATGGAAAGTAAAGACAATTTGTTTAATAAGTCTTAAGGGGTCCATTAATGCTTTGTAAAATAAGTCAAACAAATCCAAAATAACAATTTTTAAGGGTAAAACATATATTTGCAGAACATAAAGCTTATAGTACTTTACTACATCACTATTGGGTAATTATGATGTCATAAAACACATTATATATTTAAACGGTATTTAATTTATACCAAAAAATTTCACTATCTTAGAAAATTATGAAAAAGTCACCGTTGGATAATTTCGACGTCATGATTCCAGAAATAACATTTATTTTATCTAAATAATTGTCTAAATATGTTAATTTTTACTTTTAAAATAAAAACTGACATTTATTGAAAATTCACTGGGTTTGACAAAAATAGATTTCAAACCAAAATAAAAATTACTATTTCATTCATAAAATTATAAGATTATTTATATTTAATTAAAATTAATTTAATAATAAAAATAATAAAAATATTTTATTAAAATATTATTTAATTCAAATGTCCATTAATTTAGTAAAATAGAATTCTTAATTAAATTATAACTAAAAGCACTATTTTTACAATAATAACTACTTACAATTTATCAATAATGAAAAGAAGGTATATTCATTATTATATAAAAAAATAATGTACATGAACATAGTACTATTGATTTGTTACATAACCCCTTAAAACAGCCGCATAAGACCTAAAGGTAAGGTGTGTGATGGTGACCGACTCTTGGGGTGGGTCAGATAACATCGCTTGAGTGGTAATTTCTATCAGCTTCCACTTTTCCGTAGATAGACCCGTTAGAGCTTGACATGATGAAGCTCAGCTTGGGCTTGGTCAAGAAAAAATCCCAATAATGACACTTCTTTTCCGTGCTCTGAAAATTGAAATTCGTAGGGAGAAATTCTACTGGATGAGTCCATTGCTTCCTTTGTCTGAGTAAATTGGGTTTTTAAAGGCTTATATTTCTACTAATCATGTGATCACTATTCAATGGATATAAAAGTAACGGTCACAATTAATAACAAAAATACCAAAGATGTTGACATTTTATATAAACATTTAATATAAAGAGACATTTAATTAGATCAAGGGAGATTTCCATTATTGAAACTTTAGGTCATTACAATATTCCCCCTTTATGAAATTTATCACTCAAATTTTCTTTTTCCCACAAAAAAAACTGATGTGGGTAACTCCGCTTCATCATTTACTCTGATTCCCAAGTCGCTTCTTCAAACTTGTGGTTTCTCCACAACACCTTGACGAGGGGAATTGTCATATTTCGTAGAACTATTTCACTATGATCTATGATCATCACTGGTTTCTCCTCATATGAAAGATCATCCTCCACTATACCACCTCAGAAGAGAGTACATGTGAAGGGTCTGCTATGTACTTCTTTAATAGGGATACATGAAAGACATCATGTACTTTGGCCCTAGTAGGTGGAAGGGCTAGTCGATAGGCCACAGCCTCGACACGATCAAGAATCTCAAAGGGGATGATGTACCTTGGACTTAAATTCCCTTTCTTTCCAAACCATAGGACCTTCTTCCATGGAGATATGCATAAAAAACCATATCTCCAACATTAAACACAAGGACTCGTCAACAATTATCTGCATAACTCTTATGTCAACTCTGGGCTGCTGTGATATGCTACTGAATGGTTTTCACCTTCTCCACCATTTCCTCTACCATTTCTAGTTCAAGAATCTTACCTTCACTGACCTCATCCCTACGTACCAGTGTTCTTCACCTTTTCCCATATAGGGCTTCATATGGTGCAATTTGGATGCTTGAGTGGAAACATTTATTATAAGGGAACTCAACCAGAGGAAGATGTTGATCCCATACTCCTTTAAAATCCATTGAACATTCTCTCATCATGTCCTAAAGTGTTTGGGTAGTCCGCTCAGATTTCCCATCAGTATGAGGATGATAGGCCGTACTTATGTTCATGTCAATATTCAGAGCATGTTGAAGACTTTTCCAAAACATAGATGTGAATCTTGGATCTCGGATAGACACAATAGATAGTGGTACTCCAAGAAGCCTTACCACATCCCTGATATATATCTGGGCCAATTGATTTAATGAGAAACCCTCCTGAATAACAATGAAGTGTGTATTCTTTGTAAGACGATCCACAACGACCCAGATTGCATTGTTACCTTTGGATGTCCTCGGATGTCCGGTGACAATGTCCATGGTGATGTTATCCCATTTCCATTCTGGAATGGGAAATGGTTGTATCATCCCCTTAGACTTATTCCTCTTTTCCTTCACCTGCTGGCACACCAGGCACTTTGATATATATTGAGCGATCTCCTTATTAATATTATCCCACCAAATGTTTTCTCGGATATCTCGATACATCTTTGTGCTCCCTGGGTGAATAAAGAAATTTGAACTATGTGCATCATCCAAAAGTTCCTTCTTTGGCTCCATACTTGATAGAACACATAGTATTTTCCCAAATCTCACAATTCCTAATTCATTAAAATTAAACTCCGTGGATTTCTCTTTTTTGATAGCATCCACTTTTTCTTTAATTCCAACATCATCCTTTTGAGCATCATTTAACCTTTCCAAAAGGAACAGTTGAGCAATAATTTGTGAAAGGATTAATGACATTCCCTTCTTTATGATTCCCATGTCCATATTCATCAAGTCTAAAGAAGATTGGATCCTTCTCAATTGTCATCATTGATAGAATCACCGGGTCCTTACATAGGGCATCTGCCACCTTGTTCTCTTTTCCAGGGTGGTAATGTATTGAAAAGTTATAATCCTTAATGAGCTCTATCCATATTCTATGGCACATATTAATGTTCTTATGTGTGAATATATATTTTAGACTCTTGTGGACATTATATATCTCACATTTCTCCCCATAGAGATAATGTCGCAAAATTTTCAATGAAATGATCACAACCGCCAACTCTAGATCATGAGTTGGATGGTTTCAATCATATATTTTCAGCTACCTTGAGTCATAGGATATCACTTTATCATTGTGCATCAGCACACAACATAATCCCTTCTTCTAAGAATCACGGAATACCACAAAATGTTCCCCACATGTGGGTAATGTGAGCACGAGAAGAGTGATAACCCTCTTTTTAAACTCCTTGAAGCTTTCTTTGCATTCATCACTCCTAGAAAATTTTACGCCCTTTCGAGTTATCTTGGTAGGAGTGTTAGAAAATCATGAGAAATTTCTCACAAATCGTCAATAATATCCAGCTAACCCCACGAAGCTACGGATATCCATTACCGATGTTGGCCTCGTCCATCCCTCAATTTCATATGTTTTGGAGGGATCCATAAATATCCCATTGCTTGTGATGATATATCCCAAGAATTAGACTTCTTTTAACCAGAACTCACACTTGCTATACTTTTCATAGAGCTTCTCCTTGCACAATGTTTCGAGTACAGTTCTTAAATGCTCCTAATGATCCTCTTTGTTTTGGAGTATATTAGAATATAATCTATAAATACCACCAAAAGTTTTTCTAGGTAATCTATAAAGACTATATTTATCAATTCCATTAAGATTTCTGGAGCATTGGTGAGTCCAAAATGCATTACTATGAATTCATATTTCCTGTATCTTGTACGAAAAGTAGTCTTGGGGACATCTTCCTTCTTCACCCTTACTTGATTATATCACGAACATAAATCTACCTTAGAGAAGTATTGTGCTCCATGCAGCCGATCGAAAAAGGCATCAATCCGTGTTAGAGGAAACGTGTTCTTTATCATTATTTTGTTAAGTTCATGATAATCGATGAAAAGCTGTATTGACCCATCCCTCTTCTTGACGAAGAGGACTGGTGCAGCCCACAGTGAAGCACTTGGGAGTATAAACCCTTTATCCAGATTCACATGTAGTTTTTTCTTCATCACTTCAAGCTCAACGAAAACTGTTCTATATGGAGTCTTGGATATTGGTAGTGCCCCAGGTATAAGTTCAATTGAGAAATAAACGTCTCTTCTAAGAGGAAGTCCAGGTTGTTCCTCGGGAAACACTTCAGTGAATTCCCTCAAAATATGCATTTCTTCAAGGATGCTTACTTCTTTGGACTCAATCATCAGTGCCTAATACATGTTCTCATAGGGCAGTAATATCCATGCATGAGATGATGGAGCTAAAAGAGTTTCATCTTCCTCTATGCACTTGTAATGAATCGGGGGTCGATTCTCCATATAGAGTGTGATTTCCCTCTCCCGATAATTTATGTTGGATCTATATAAGAAAAGCCAATACATGCCAAAAATTGCATCAAATTTCGCTAAAGGGAGTATTATGAGGTTTTCTATAAAATTCAATCATCAAATTATGACAGGGGAGGAGTTGTATTCATGGGATGCAATGATTTCACCATTTTCCGTACACACCGACATCTTCACTTCCATGATTTGTGGTGGTGCTGGGATTGTTCTACTAAACATTCGAGATATAAAAGAATGTGTAGAACATGAATCGAAAAGTATGTTCACTATTCCTGAATGAATAACTAGCATACCTATCACCACTTCATTGTTGGGGTTTACTTCGGCAGAAGTGATGGAAAAAGAACTTTCTAGCTGCTTTGGAGGTTGTTAGTTGCCTCTGAAAACCTTTGGATTTGGGTACTGATTTACAAGATGCCCCGGTTTATTGCAGTTATAGTAATGAACAATTCGTTGAGGTTCGAAATGAGCATTCCTATCCTCTATTGCAGCTACATGTCTTACTTTCTGACTGTTAATAGCTAGGTTCCCTTCTCTTCCACACCTATAGCATTTCCTCGTACCCATGAGGAAATTTCTAGGGTAATTCTTACTACAGTTTTGGAAAGTGGGGTGATGGATTTTCCTAGAACCATTGGATTTATCCATCGGACCGCCAACATTGAAGTCCACCTTACGCTTCTTGTCCCTATGATACCCCTGTGATTCCCCAATCTCCATTTTGACCTTAAGGGCACATCGGAAAATTTCCTCCTAGTTGTCGAAGTCATGGATTGTTAATGCTTTCCGTAGGCTAGGCTTCATCCCACCAAAGAAGCGGTCAAACTTTCTTTCGGGGGTAACGACAAAGCTGGAAACATATCATGCAAGCCTTGTGAAGTTTTCCTCATAAGTTCCAACAGATTCTTCTTATTTTTCCTTGAGGGAAAGGAATTCCCTTTTCCATCTTAAGCCTGAGGGTATGTGGAAAATATTTATCGAAAAACATTTTCCAGAAATCCTTCCATTCCAACGCCTTGATCTCTTATTCAGGCTTTGTATTTTTTTTAAACGTCCTTCGTTGATCAGCTTCACTATCCATACGATATGCCTTTAGGAGAACAATCTCTTGTTCAGAACATTGAAGGATGGAGAAGTTCTTTTCAATAGAGTTGATCCATTGTTTTGCAATCATGGGATCAGACGATCCACTAAAAGTAACAGTCCTTTGTCTAATGAATATCTCGATGGAGACTTGTTCCTTCATAGGGGGGTTTGGACGTTCCTCTTGACCCGTGTTTCTATTCAAAGCTTGATATAGCTGAGAGAGAATCGTGACAATGTTCGTGATTCCCACTCCAATTGGATTGGGCATCTCATTAGTACAGTCATCACACTAATCTTCACATTAGTTGTTAGCCCGAGTCCTCTAATTACCGTCCATTGGCTAGAATAAAAGTAAATTTAGGTGGGAAACACATAAAGGGAAATACAAAGACAATAGTTGATGTCTTATAAATAAACATTTATTTTTTAACTCATGAGTCTATAGGCTTCAATATAGGATTTCCATGATCTACATTATTACATATATTCTTAGGGGAATTTTTTTCCCTTAATAAGGGTTCATACTAAGCATGTGAATTAATCAAAAGATATCCCCTAGGAGTGTCTTAACCAAGAGTGAAGCAAGGCATGTTGTCGTGTACCAGTTTCTGTTCGAGTCTAGCTCAAAGCAGTATTTTCCGGTTTACCCCTAGGATACATCTATGCCAGAGCCGCATCTACCTACTCATATCCAGAAAGGGATGTATTTGTTTGATAAACCACATATTCAGTACATACCAAAACATAGGGATGTTTTTATTATACTTATTCTTATCTATAAGGCTTTACTAGGGTTTTCTAATCCTAGTCCCAAAATTAACTAAACCTATCCTCTGATACCAACTATGACAAACCTGCTTTTATTACAAACATAAACATGATTTATTACATAAACTATTCACTTGATACAACATGGATGATAGAGAGGTATAGTGTATTTGGGACTTAGGATCATTACATAACAACATAAAACATGAAATATAACATCTTTATTGAAAACATCCTTTACATGACCACTACATTGCCTCGTAATTAGCTTTGCCTGGGATAACATGAGGACATGCATAAGAAAAGGGGTGAGCTATAAGGCCCAGTAATGGAATAAACAGGGAATACATGAGGATTAAAATACATTTTATACAATAGGAATATCAATATATCACAATCGAAACATGAACATAAAGGCATGATAAAGCATGATAATCATAACATGTAAATGTTGCAACAACACGTAACATGGAATTAGTATGAGCCAAGTCACATTGTACATGGAGCATGAGTAAATCCTCATTGCACATGAAGCATGAGTAAACCCTCATTGCACTTTAATTAGAATGAGTCAACACTCATTGCATATGATGTGTCATGATACTATACTTTACACAATGCATTGGAGCGCAATAAGGGAACACCCTTCTTAAACAATTCATTTCTTGCATAAATGTGCCACATGGATCATAAAACATGGATCCATAAAACATAATCATTTATACCATGAAAAAGGAACGTGGAATGAAAAATTATAATCAATTAGTAAATGTTCCTGACGGTGAATACCCGTGATGGAGAAATGGGTGTGGTATTCACTACACAATGGCATTGGCTTAGAAAATCGGTGCAATTTTGGCAGCGTAACAGCGTGATAAAAGAATTCATAAAAAATCCTGATTAGAGCCAAAGTGGTGTAAAGTCATATCTAAATGAAATAGATATTAAGGGGGTCATATAGATACATTTCCCAGCAATTGTAATGGAATTTAGATTCATGATACAAAGGTATTGCTTGAATGAAAATGAGGAGAGAGAAGTTCCTTTCTGAATTTCATCATAGTAATGGGTGTACATGGGAGGAATTTAATGAGAGAGAAAGGGGTTTCCTATCATTAAAACAATTATATGTAATTATGGGGGACGTTTGAAACCATACCCCAATATTTATAATTGAAATTAAAATGGAATAACAATATTATAAAAATTGGACAAAAAAGTGAAAGGAAGAAAACCCCTTACTTGGATGTGTGCTTCCAATGGCTTGCGTGAGGCTTCTTGGGAGCTTGGGGAACCATGGAAGGATTCTAGAGATAGTAGGGAATAGGTTGGACGAACTACAAAGGCTTTGAGTGAGGAGGAACTGGTAGCTTGGCTGGGTTTATATAGGAAAGGTGAGTGAATTCTTTATTATATAGGTTTGGGACCACTTACATTAAACTAATACCAAGCACAAATCACCTCATGGTTTTTGCCCATGGTTTTTGGAAAAGGGGAGAAGAAAATAATATTTTATAAGGCGAAATTCCGAACATCATAAAATAATGGCATTGCTTATGTGGAGGTGTGTCACACTCCCATAGAAAATAAAGACAAGATGTTTAATAAGTATTGAGGGGTCCATTAATGCTTTGTAAAATAAGTCAAAAAAACCCAAAAACACATTGTTTTAATAGTAAATAATATATTGGCCGAAAATAAATCTTTTAGTATTTTATTACATTACTATTGGGTCATTATGTTGTCCTAAAACACATTATATATTTAACGGCATTTAATTTTTACAAAAATATTCGCCTGTCTCATAAAATTATGAAAAATTCACTGTTGGATAATTTCGACATCCTCATTACATAAATAACATTTGTTTTATCTAAATACTTTTCTATATATGTTAATCTTCACTATTAAAATAAAAACAGACATTTATCGAAAATTCATGGGTTTAAACAAAAATGGATTTCAAACCTTAATAAAAATTACTATTGCATTCATAAAATTAAAAGATCATTTATATTTAATAAAAATTAATTTTATAATAATATTATTTTTTTATTAAAATATTATTATTTCAAAAATCCCATAATTTAATAAAATAGAATTCTTAATTAAATAAAAACTAAAAACACTATTTTTACTTTAAAAACTATTTACAATGTATCAATAATGTCAAAAAAGTATATTCATTATTATATACAAAAATAATGTACATGAACATAGTACTAGCGATTTTTTACCTAACCCCTTAAAACAGCAGCATAAGACCTAAGGGTAATGTGTGCGATTGTGACAGACTCTTGGGGTGGATCAGATAACATCACTCAAGTGGTAATCTCTATCAACTCCCACATTTCCCGTAGATTGTCTCGTTCGAGCTTGACATGATGAAGCCCGGCTTGGGCTTGGTCAATATCGAATCCCAAAGACGCCAACTCTTTTTAGATCTCTGACAAATGTTCTTTGTATGGAGCAATTATACTGAATGAGTCCATCGCTTCCTTTGTCTGAGTAAATTGGGTTTGTAAATGCCTTATATTTATACTAATCATGTGATCAGTGTTCTATGTATATAAAATTATCGGTCACAATTCTTAACATAAAACCAAATAAGTTGAAATTTTATATAATCATTTTACATAAAGAGACATTTAATTAGATCAAAAGGGATTTCCATTAATGAAACTTTGGGTCGTTACACTTCTTGTATCCTCAAGGATTTCACATGGAGTAAGAGATAAGTCACATCATCTATCTCTAGAACTTTATAGAAGTAAAAGTTGTGTATTATTTTTTTGAATGTCCTCATATGTATAGGATTTTGGTTCCAACATTCATATTTTTTCCAACGGTCATATTTCTTTGAAAAACAAGGAGGGACTTGGACACCTATCATTACAACAGTAAAAAGACAGAATACATGACATCATTTGGATTAGTAAATAACTAACTCAACGACATTGTTTTAGTTGGAAAGTAGTAAAAACAAATGTATAAAACAATGAGTATGAGATACATTCAATCGATATTGAATACTTGATAAGAGTGTAATTCATTTCATAAGTGCAATATGTAACTTGTTTTATATGCACATCATGAAAGCAATCATATTGATTACCAATTATAACCTAATTACGATTCTTAACTTGGTTACAATGCATGGTATTTAATATGGTTTGCGATGCTTGGATAAAATACATAATAACAGTATGATGCATAACCGGGTGATGATGCATAACCTGGTTACGATGTTTCCGTTATGATACTCAATTATGATACATGACTATTATTCTTTATATAACCAGGTTACGAGGTATAAATATGATGCAATACATAATATGGTTATGATTTTTTATTATAATGAAATACACCATCAGGTTCTGATTCCAGACTATGATGCAATGCAATGTCAGGTTACGATTCCTGACTACAATGCAATGATAAATCAGGTTATGATTCTATAATATTCATATAATGTAACACCCATACCCTAGATTCCCAGAGTCGGTGAATTATTTTAATAAATTTTCATTATTAAAAGGAATCATGTCCCACATGACCGATCAGTTTAGCAGTCTTAGAAAATAGATTACATACATGAATGTTACATTGCACATTCCAACATTCAATGCAGAAAAAATCCTTTGAAAATTCCATTGTTCTATTAGTTTTACCCTGCATCTTAAACATAAAACACTTCTTGGGATCCTGGGAAAATTAAACATATGAAAGGGGTGAGTTAAAACACTCAGTAAGGGTAAGAAATACAAAGGAAGATGACATAAATATTATGCATGTTGAATAAATTGAAACACACGCCTTTACCAGTAAAAAACATGAACACTATTATGGCAGAAATATGAGCTAATTAAAAAATTCCATAATAAAACATAATCATGGGCATTCTACTAGTCGAATGACCACATGAAGCGTCAGTATTATTTATATAATGAGGGAATATATAATTCCAGGCATTATGAAACATTTTTTCAAGGCCTCTCCCAAGACATATAAAAATTATTAAGGCCTCAGCCAAAACAATATATCAAATTGAGAAATGCCTTGGCGAATTCCACATCTAGTTGTATCATGAGATATACCGATGCATCGAGGAGGTATAGAGGGATCCACCTATCACTTACTAAGTCTAATACATTTCTCCTATGAAAAGGTTGAAATATAACATGAACTTTCATATTAAAACTACCATACAAAATGTCAATACATTAACCATAAACTTTGAATCGTATAAAAATAATGCATCCACATTCATACATATCACAAATCCTTCAATACAATATAGAATATTTGTATCATAATAAATAAACTTCAAAAAAATGTAATATTTATAAAAGGATGTTGACATAGATGAAATAAAACGTATTTGAGAGAAATATCTCTTTCTATTTTGAAATAATTTAAGAGTCACATAATTATAAATAAATAATTTATAATGAAAACATTATTATAATCCTATAAGATATGATTTGACGATGTTATAATGACAGAGAATAATTGCACCCACCGAATAAGTTAAAAAACTTTCTTGCGTTAATTTTATAAAAAATAACGTAAAGTACCTTGTTTGGAAAATGAATGAAAGATTCCCTTCAAAACATATGATTTCAATTAAGGGTATAAAATTGCATTAACTCATTATCTATTAAATAGTAAAAATGTTTTGAAATACATTTTTAAGAAACATAGATGTGGATGATAAAGAGGTCCCTGTAGATATTTATGTAAAAACAACATCCGATAATAAAGAGATTGTAGAATTAACCCATACCATGTACTTTTCCCTGGTCTAGGGTTTTTTATCCTTCTGTATAATGGTGAAATAATTTTTATTAAATAATTAATGAACTATATACATTAATATGATATCATATATAATCTTCTATTATTGCATTGTTAATAATATTTTAGTATTATCGTTTTTTCGTGTGTTAACTGATTCGTTTTCTATTATAGGATTTTTTACGTATGTAATGTTCATTTTGGATAGGATGTATTTTATTCCTATTAAAATTTTTATTAAATTTTTAAAAATTTATTTAAATCATAAAACGATAATTATTCATTAATGGATATGATGGGAAATGAATTTCATCATGATCAAAGAGACGGTAATCTGTACGAACACACGAGAAAAAATTTCATTCTTCTGATATTAAAATAATATTCAATTTGATTGTATATCCTATATAATGTATAATTATCATGTTATATTTATTATTTAAATCAATTATACATTATTATTATATCCATCCAAATAATAATGTATTGAATAAAAACTACACCACGATGTGGAGTCTGTATGCCGTACATACACACGTATGGTTAAATTTCCTTCAATGTATGGATAAAATAATAAATATGGTTTTAACATACTTATAATAACATAAAAGTATATAGAAGATACTGGAGTTATTATTTCAGAATGGAAAAAACTAAGAAAGTGGAAGTGGAAGAAGAAAGTAACTTTAAAGAGGTGGTGAAATATTTACCTCTTCTCCGGGTTATTCCATCTGATTTGATCTAAAGGAATCCATTTTTTGTCTTTCTGACTAATGTATGGTATCTAGGATGAAGGGAGGACAGTTGGGAGGATATTTAATATGGGTTTGGACGAGCCTAATCGGATTGATGTTGTGAATTTGAGAGAAGGGGGAGTCCCCTTCCATAAGAGGGGTGAGGTGCAACTTAAGAAAAGATTAAAATATTTTTTAATAATAAAATCATTTTCGAAATAAAATGGCTACAAAATGGAATTATTTAAATGATAATGGGGTGATGGGTCTAGAACCACTCAACCAACAGGTTTTAGACAAGTTAGGGTCACTATATTAACCTTATCTTCTAGATTTAACTCTTAGTAAAATAGTTTGACATTTACCATGTCTCTTTGTATTTTTATATTATATGGTTAATAAACGTACTATAAACATCCAAACTAACATCAATTGGTTAATTGATTACATATGTTATAATATTTAGGTCCTTTTTCTTAACATTATACTTTCAGGAATAGAATATAAATTAATAATATAATATTATTTTTAAAATAATCTTTTAGGTTTGTTTTGACACTATTTGGTAATTTTTTATTCATAATAGAATTATTATGTTAAAAAAATCACTTAATAAACCCGAAAATGTCAAATTATCCTAGAAAATTAGCCGAATTCATAAAACGTCTCCAATTATATTTTTTGGATATTTATAATATCTATTATTTTAATATTTCATTAATAATGTAATTAAAACATCATCATTATGCCATAAATAAATTAAATTATTTAATGTATAAGTCATATAAATAAAAAAACATTATTTAAGGATTCTTTTTATCTTTCTAATGAATATTTGTAGTTGAAGTAATGACTTATATAACCCCATGTAAAAATTGATTTACTAATAGATATTTCTTTGTATCGTGTAAGCCTTTACTTTAAGATGATTAAAATAAAGTATCACTATCAATCATAAGTGGATCAATAGGGTCCCAAAATTGACCCATGGATTCCCATGGTCGGCCATGACGCATCCATTATGGTTAGTACACGTGTTAAGGTAATTTCGTATTATTAGAATATTATTTTTACCTTGAATTACCCTATTTACCATTAACCGCAGTAAATAAATGTAAAAAGATACTATTAACCCAAAATTATTTTCATTTTATTGATCCACATTATACACACTAATATCAACCGTGTCTCTTGGATTTTTTAAATTCAATTCTCAGTAGCTATAACATTTAGTTTTATGATAATTTTCAAATGCTCTTAGGATGTGCGTAAAAGATGGTAAAAAGTTCGATAAAATAAATATATATCTAAAATTATTATAAACAGAATCCATTTAATTACATTGAACTTATATATATATATCATGTATCTATTTTGACCTAAAAAAACTTAAATAAAATAAAATATTATTTAATTAAAAAGGCAGTTTAAAACAATAACTCAATGTTTTTCACTATTCATCAAAAATTTAATGCTTTCATAAAAATATCAAAAATTCACCCTAAGCTAATTTTTATATTACGAAATCACAAATGAATTCTAATTTACCAATCTAAAAACATATAAGTTGCATTAATAATTTAATATTAATTCCCGTTGTCAAAACCAATAGACGTGTTTTTAAGAAAAAATAACTATCAAATGATTGACACTTGTTTATGTCCAATTTCAAATTAAAATTACATACAATGACCATCAATATATTAAATGGTAAAAATATAATCTAATTATACATCCAAACCATTAAAATTTATAATTCAGGAATATAAATTATTTTGAGTAAATAAGTTGTTTTTAGTTAAAATATTGTATTTATCACTATTCACCCAAATATGATAGTTATCAGAAAAACACGAAAAATTTATTGAAACTATATTCCTATGTATGGATTCTAAAAAATAAGTTTATTTTTTCAAATTTAATATATAAAAGTTTCAAATATTGAATTTAAAAAGGGTTCACCATTAAAAGATGGTAAAATTGCATTTTTTAAAAAATACTTCTTTTATCAGAAAAAAATGAATTTCTTCTTACATAATGCCTAAGAAACACATAATATGGATTCTAAAATTATAAGGATTATATAAAGTTCAAAATTCAGTTAATTCTATTCATAACCGATTTGGAACAGATAGATTGGTAATTCGTGGTGTGCTTGAACTCAGTGTTGCGTGTAGTGAAAGTTATTGAAATACGTAGAAAAAATAACTTACTATAAAATCCTGGGGTGTTACATACATTCCTCCTTCAATAAATTGGGTCCTTGAAATTTTAAATTTTTCTTGAAAAATAAAATTTTAAAAATAGATAATACCTTTTTGGGAAAACCCACATCCAAAATTTGGTTAATATAATTTAGTCTTAATAAGTGGAAAATGGGAATGAAAAAGTCACCATCAAATTATGATCTCTATTATGATAAAATTACTGGAAATTAGAGATACATAATTATAGGAAAACATTAATTTTAATAAGGACTGATTGTGGTCATCAGTCACAAACAATTGTAGAATTGAGGGTCTCATAGCCATCCATATATGATGATTTAAAATATCATTGGTTCAACAAAACATAAGGTATTAAGACATCACATTTTTAGTTTTATGATCCCTTACCTACTGTTTAAGGATTAATTTATTCATATAATAATAGAAGAAAAAATATCTACTTGACAAGTAGAGTTCCATCCTTTAACTAATTTCAACCACAAACGCATATTTCACTATAACAGATAATAGAAAAAAAATATATTCTATTTATCCTATTCATATAGGGTTCAAAACAATGACTTTATAATTCAACTATCAATACCCTTTAAAAAAAACTACATTATTCAATCCAAGGACTTTATGTAGTCCAGTGGTCTGTGATAAATCCCAATTGAAATATGGTTGTGGGTTCGATTCCCACAACTTTGTCTGACGGGACAGGGTGTCACACGGGCTGTGTGTTGTCCTTTTTATAAAAATACAAAAATAACCTTAACAATAGTATCCAATTTCAATATTAATCCATTCAAACCTTTAGACATATCCAAATTACTTCTATCCAAACTCACAGTCCAAAATTTATAAGGATGTTAAAAAAAATAATGATCCCCTTTTCCATGTAACAACTTGTGAACACCTTCATCGTGTATTATTTAAAAACATGGTAACCCCCTGAATTACCATAAAACCTTATTGATTACATTCATGCTCCCATATCCTATATATAATTATGGATATATTCCTTATATCCTAAAATATTGAATATTCCATCAATGATGAAATAAAAAACTATAAATCAGTTCGAAGGTAGTCAAGAATATCCAATATAATTTATCCAATTCTACTATCTCTATTTCCCAAATCACTACCTCATTATCAGGATTATATTAATGATTACATTTCTTTAAGCCATGTATTTTCCAAATATTTAACCTGTTATTGAGTCACTTTTCTTCGTTCCACACAATATCATGTCCATAATAAAAAATACTATAGTACAATCCTTATATACTCTATAATTCTTATAACATGTACATCATTAATAAAATACTCAAATTACACAATATTGTAATAACAACGTAAAAAATATTATCATTCCTCATCATCATCAGTAGTATCATAACTTTATTGTTAACCAATAACAGCATTTGGGGTATACTATGATGATTTAGTCATTGATTCACGTAGTGTCCCAACTAATTGTAGATGAAGTATTATACAATTGATTTTTTTTCTTACCCTTGAAATCATGTACTTTGTGTCCTTTTTCTCGACACTTATAACAAATTCCAATTCCCTTCATGTAGTTACCATGTTTATTCCTTCCACAATTATCACATATGGGAAAATCCTTCTTTTCCATATTCCCTTTATCAATGATTCTCTCTTCCATCCTTTTCATCTATTGCTTCCCTTCAAATCCATATAACTCATATAATTATTTACATCTCTTATTAACACATGATACTATTTCTTCATATGTTAAGAATAAATGGGATATGATTTACCATCAAAATGTAGACTTCATACTATAATGTATATGATCTTTCTTATGCTTTGGATCATATGTATAGCTGGAGTTCACATTCCTTCTATTGGGTTCTATTTCTATATTATGTCATACACTAGGTCAGTTTATGAATTGCAATGAATAAATCCAAACTAGTAAAAAAACTAACCTAAATTGAATAGTTTATAGATATAATCAATAATCATAAAAATAATTTCTTTTAGGTGGTATAAACATTAAAATCCTTCATAATGATTTGTTAATAAAATGAGATTTATCCTAAAAAATATCCCCTGAGAGTGTCATAACCAAGAGTGCAGCAAGGCCCATTATCGTGCAGCAGTTCCCATTCGAGTCTAGCTCAAAGAGTTATTTTCAGGTTTTACCTCTACGTACATTAATGCCAAATCCGCCTCTACCTGCTCGTATACAGACAACGATGTATTTGCTTGGAAAACTCATAAAATCATTACAGTAAAAAAATTCAACTAAGTTCATCTATACTAATCCTCAATGTCTATATTAGGGTAATGTGCTTTAATCAATGTTTATCTACATCTAGTTTCCAAGGTTATTACTAAACCTCATCTGATTACCACTATAACGCCCATACCCTAGATTCCCATAGTCGGTGAATTATTTTAATACATTGGCATGATTACTATGAATCATGTCCTGAAAGACTGATCAATTTAGTAGTTTTGGAATATAGATTACACACATTATCATTTCATTAAACTCTCCAAAATACACCAAAAAAAATCCTTTGATAATTCCATTGTTCTCTTAACTTAACCCTACATCTTAAACATAAAACACTTCTTCATATCCTTGGAAAATGCGACATAAAAAAGGGGTGAGATCAAACACTAAGTAAGGGTAAGAAATACAATGGAAGATAACAAAATTATTAAGGATGGTTAATAATTGAAAACACATGCCATTGCCAGTAATAAACATGAACAATTTTATGGCAGAAAAGTGGGCTTAGTAAATAATGCCATAATAAAACATTATCATGGGCATTCTACTAGTCTAATGACCATGAGAACCATTAATATTATTTTCATAATGTTGGAATGTATAATGCCTGACATTATGAAAAATTTTGTCAAAGCCTCGGTCAAGAACTCTAAAAATGATTATGGCCTCAGGAAAAACCATATATCAAATTGGGAAATGCCTCTGCCAATTCCACATCTAGTTGTATCATGAGACCTACCAATTCTTTGAGGAGCTATATCGGGCTCCACCCGTCACTTACTAAGTCCAATTCAATCCTCATATGAAAATGATGAAATATAACATAAATGATCATATTAAATCTTGAATTTGAAATGTCAATACTTTAACCATAAACCATGAATCGTTTAAAAATAACACATCCACAGTCAAACATATCACAAAACTTCAATAAAATATGGAAGATTTGTATCATAATAAATTAACTTCAAACAAGAGTAAAATTTTTCAAAGGATGTTGACATAGATGAAATAAAAACTATTTGAAAGAAATATCTCTTTATGTTTTGAAATCATTTAAGAGTCACATAATTATAATGAAAAAATTCATTTTGAAAAATATTATTATAATCTTGAATGGGAAGCTTTGATTATTTTATAATGGAGGAGAATAACCACACCCATCGTAGAAGTTAAAAAAACATTCTTACCTTGATTTTGTCGAAAAGGTCGTAAAATACCTTTTATTGGAATACAACTGAATGATTCGATTAAAAAAATATAAGTCCAAATAAGTGTATAAATATCTTTAACCCATTGTTTAGTAAATAGTAAAAAAAAATTGAATACATTTATAAGAAACATTTATGTGGATGATAATGTGGTCCCAATAGATACTTACGTAAAAACAACCTCAGATAATAAAGAGACTGTAGAATTAACCCATACATTGTACATTTCGTTGGTTGAGGGTTGTTTGAAATCATGTATAATGGGCAAATAATTGTTATTAAATTATTCAAGAAATATATAAATAAATATGATATCATATATGATCTTCTAATACTTCTTTGTTAATAATATTTTAGAATTATCATCTTTTTGTGTGTTAAGTAATTCGTTTTTTAATATGATTTTTAACGTAAGTAATGTTTGTTATTTATAGTATGTATCCTATTCAAATTCAGAATGATATTAAGTCTTTAAACATTATTTATAATCATCAAATGAAAAATATTCTTGAATGGATAGGATGGGGAATGAATCTCATCGTGTTTGTGGAGATAGTAATCCGTACGTACGCACGAGCGACAATTTCATTATTTTGATATTAAACTAATACATAATTGGATGGTATATCAAATATAAATAATCATTATCACGTTCTATTTATTATTTACATTAAATAAACATCATTTTTATACCCATCCAAATATTAGTGTATTGAATAACAATTACACCACGACCTGCAGACGGTAAGGTATACGTACGAATGTATGGTGACATGTCATTCAAAGGATGGATATAATAATGAATATGGTTGTACAATAATTTAAATAACATGAAATTACATATAATGTACTAGATTTATTATTTTATAATGGAAAAAATTAAGGAAGGGGATGCAGAAGAATAAAGGAACATGATAGAGGAGATGAAATATTTACTTCTTCTTCATGTTCTTCCATTTCATTTGATCAAAAGGGATCCATAGGTTAGATTTCTGACTAATTTATGGCCTCTAGGTTGATGAGAGGATAGTTGGGAGGATATCTAGGCAGGGTGGCTGAGAATTATGGATTTTATTGTGTAAATATGAGATAAGGGGGAGTGCCCTTTTATAAGAGGGGTGAGGGGCACTTTAGGAAAAATGAAATATTATTTTGTAATAAAATAATTTTTGATTTTTAAAGTATCTAAAATTATTTATTTTAAATATAAGGTTGTTATGGGTCGAAGACCACTCAATCAATAGGTTATAGATATCTTTGGGTCACTATATTAACCTTATCTCATAGATTTAACTCTTAGTTAAATAGTTATCCATTACCATGACTCTTTGTATTTTTATATTATATGGTTAATAAACTCACTATAAACATCCAAGAAAACCTAAAGTGGTTCATTAATAACATTTATATAATAATATAGGACATTTTTCCAAACCATTGATTTTTAGGAATATAATATCAATTAATAATATATTATTTGTTTTAAAAAACTCTTTTATGTCAATTTTGACTCTATTTGCTATTTTGTTTTTGTTAAATTCAAACAACATTAATAAATCGAACAAAATTTATTTAATCTACCCTAACATGTCATATTAACCTAGAAAATATTTGGAATTCATAGAAATTTTCAAATTATATTTATTTGGTTATTTATAATATCAATTACTTAAATATTTCTTTAATAAGGTAATAGCTACATCATCATTGTGTCATAATTAAATTAAATTACATAATTTATAAAAAATATAAATAAAATAACATTATGTAGGAAATAGATTTATGTTTACAATGAATATTTATATTCTAAAATATGGAATATATAACCTCATGTCAAAATTGATTTACTAAAAGAAATTTGTTTATGTCCATTTTGCCTTTACTTTAAGTTAATTAAAATAAAGTGTCATTGTCATTAATAAGTGGATCTATGGGGTCCCAAAATTGACCCAGGGAAGCCAATGGATATCCATTACTCATCCAATAAGTTTAAGACAATTTTATAGATAATTGTTTATTAAGATTATATTCTTTTGACCTTGAAGAATCCTATTTACATTTAACCACGGTAAATAAAAGTCAAAAGTTACTATTCACCAAAAGGTATTTTCATCTTATTGTACCACATTTTACTTACTAATATCAATTTTGTCTCATGGTTTTTTGAAATTCAATGCACATAAGTAGTAAAATTATGTTTTATAAAAATTTTGAAATTTTCTAAGGAGGTGGGTAAAAGACGGTTAAAAGTTCGATAATATTTTTATATACATAAAATTATTTTGAACTGAATCCATTGAATTAAATTGAACTTATATAGATATTATGTATCTATTTTTTTCTAAAAAAATATAAATAAAATAAATAAAAAATTAAATAAAAATTCGTTTTTAAATAATAACTTAGTGTTTTTCACTATAAATCAAAAATCGAATGTTTTCAGAAAAATAATAATAATTCACCCTAAGATAATTTTGATATGAAGAAATCAAATATTAATTCTACTTTACCAATTTCAGAACATATATGTTGAATTAATTAATTTAAAATTAATTCCTGTTGTCAAAACCAAAAATCTTATCTTTAAGAAATAATATCTATCAAAAGATTGATACTTTATTATATCCAATTACAAATTTAAATTACTTACAATGACCAACATTGGATTAAATGGTAAAAAATATAATATAATAATACTTCCAAACCATTAAACTTTATAACCCAACACTATAAATTATTTTGATTAAAAATGTTGTTTTCAGTAAAAATATATTATTTTTTACTATTCACCAAAATATGATTGTTATTAGCAAAAAACCCAAAATATATTGAAGCTAAATTCTTATGTACTGATTGTAAAGAATGATTTATTTCGTCAAATTGAATATATAAAAGTTTCAAATATTTGATTTAAAATGTGATCTCCATTAAAAGGATGTAAAATTGCATTTTTTGAAAAATACTTCTTTTATCTAAAAAAATGAATTTGTTCGTACATTATGTCTAAGAAAATCATAATATGGATTCTAAAATTATAAGGAGTATATAAAGTTCAATATTCAGTTAACAATATTTATAACTACTTTTGAATGGCTAGTTTGGTAAGTCGTGGTGCGCTTGCACTCAGTGTTTCTTGTAGTGCAAGTTATTAAATTACATTGAAGAAATAGCGCACTATGAAAACATGTGGTGTTACATATATAACAATGTGAATGGTCAAAAAACACCACTTTCATAAGGATACATAAAACAGGGAAAACAACGTGAGTGATTACGATTGATAAAACAACTTACATGATGAATAACATATGTTATTATGTTATATTTTATTTTTGACTTCCAAAACAAATGATTACTGGGAAAGTCGAAACATGTTTGGACTCAACAATCTCCGCCTTTTTGGAAAGCACAAAACAAAACAAAAACAAATAGGATAAGAAACTATACTAACTTATCTCCCCTGTATTTAATAACTCAATTGAAAAAGAGTAATTTAACCTTTGTTTTAAAAACATTACAAGGGATTGTATTCTACTTTATTATTCTTCTGACATATACCCTTGAATTATAGATTAAATAAAACATTACTTTTCAAATCCATTCGACTCCCTTCGTGATTTTCATAAGGAAAAGGGGAGAGAATTTATTTCCTACAAAATGATAGAGAAATAGAGTACGAAAAAATAAATGTTACGTGAAATAAAATTTTATTAAAACAAGAGTTCAACTATCATTCATGTCCCATTTGTTTTTCTAAAAGATTAAGTAATGAGAGTTTCATCTTCTTGAAATCCTTTCTATATTCCATGAGATTGTCAAGAGCATCTCGCTGAGCCTTCAAATTCTCATCATATTCAAAAATAATCTTCTCTTGCTTCCAACTCTAAACTTTATGAATCTAATTAATTATTTCTTGAGAATTAAGTTTTTCCACCAAGTTATTGAAATCATCCATCCTAAGTTCACATGATTTTTATAAGATAGAAACTCCCTTCCTAAGTAAAACAAACTCATTACTCTTTTCTTTGTACATTTCATTTAAACAATCAAGATATTTTGAGGCTAAATAGTTAGAGTTATCGGGTAATTGAATTTAATCAAACTTTTCTTCCAAATCACCGATCAACTGTATATAGAGAGACATTAGTTTTTTTACCAGATGTACTTATTTATCCTGCTTTTCCAGATGATTCATTAGGCTTTCATCAATGTTATAAGACCACTTTCCAACGTTATTACATTCATTACAATTCTCAATAGAATGTCCCTTGAAAATCTTGATATCAGCTTCAAGAAATAGAAGAATATCCATTGAAACCATAACATAATCAATTCTATAATTATAGTCATTTGAATGAATTTCCGACCTAGCTTAAAATTTTGGAATAAAAGGTAACAACATCTCCAATTTATTCAAGTCTTGTTAAATGTATTTAACCTTTTTCACAGTTATTTTTATTTCATAACCCATGTACTCAATGAATTATAGAAGATCACCCAAATGAGTATCAATGCCTAATATATGAGATAGCTGATCTTGATTCTTACTCTTCCTATTATTCTTCTTTATCAGAAATTTGAATGAATATCTTGGAAGAAATATTTTGAGATACTCTCTTGGAGGGATGATGATCCAGAGATGGATAAATAAATGATGTTACTTCTGATGAAACAATGGTATGACTTTTCTAGTTTGTATCTTTTTTTCTTCATCTTTTATTTCTCCATGTCCCTGCTCTTCTTTATCATGTTACTATATGCCTTCTTCTTCTTGTTCATATATCTATTATTCATATTCTTTTTCAATAGACTCTGTAGACTATTTTTCAGATACTTTTTTCTCTTTTCCTTTCTCTGCAGGGAATGATTGAGTATTAAAATAAATATCCCTTATTTCAAATCTAGATTTTAGTTACTAAGATATTCTTTGAAAACTATCAATGTAATTATCATCATCTTTTTTTCATTAATTTATTATTTCTCCCTTCTTCATTCTATGTCTCTTCATACGTTACTTTTAATGCCAAATCTTCTGTCAGATCCAATCCAAATCGAGGATCCCTTTCATTAATTTCATTCTTTTTCATTTTCCATTGTCCAACAATGCCATTGGAAACAAACTTTTGTTTGATTTAGGTTATTGGATTTATAAAAATTATAGATTTTTTTTTTGAAGATTACTTTGACGGTATAGAAGGTTTCACACTACCTTCAACAATTTCTATTTCTTTCTCAGCATCCAGATCTTTCTCAATATTTTTCAATTCATAAATGAAAATTAATTTGACCCTCTTTATCTTATCCTTGCTAATTAATGTCTCTTCGAATAATGCTGGATCTGACATAAATATAAAATTATCCATACCAAATAACTCATTCAAAAACATACTATTAATGGTAGAAAACATGATCAACAAGGATTTTATACCACCTGATTTGAGATTAATATTTTTTTTGGAAAATAAACCCCATAAGGTTAAACTACCTCATGTTCACCAAGTAGTCTAGCACATACACATATGAAACCATGATAGTTTCCTTATCACCTTTTTTTGGCACAAAAAAACCTTACATCCAATGGGTTATGGGTTTATTATGTTTTGATATATAACTTAATTTTCTTTTCTCCTATTCAATTTCAAAAAGGGTTTCTTCAACTTTAGACCTATCAAAGGTTCCATCAGCTTTCGATGACTTTTGAGAAATACATAATGCATCTCCCTCAAATAGAATATCTAGAAACATAGATTCCTGTTTTGAATATGTTGTACAAGATGTTTCATACATCTTAAAAGAAATATTAGGATCAATGTCTATATCTACTAATTCCAAAAATTATTACACCTCATCAAGATATACAGATCATGATTAGAACCTGGTCATTCCACACAGTTTATTCCAAGCCAGGAAAACATATAATTCTTTTCAATGAAGAATAAAAGGACTTATAAAAATCATGGGATACCAACTATCACTATGGAAAGTCATCGAAGAGAAATCCTTTAGAGGTATTTTTTGGATATGAAGTATTAGACTCATTCATGAAAGAATAACTCACACCTTGGAGAACCTTCTGATTATGAATGCTGATAAGATCACTAATTATGAAAACTGATGTAAGAACCAATAGACCATTGATGACTATTTATAGAGAAGATTCTCTTAGGAGAAAACATAGATGAAATCTATGTGGGATATATTATTTAATGATAATTGACGATCATGATTAAATCAAATATAACCATGTGTCAATAATGATTTAGAACCCTCGAGGTTTACATTAAATGAATATCTTATTCAGAGTGAAACTAATTTAGAAGTAAATGAAAGAAATGAGAAACAACTTATAAAACAAGAAAATAAGGGTTTTAAAAAATTTACCTGTCAGAGTAATAAGATAGATATTATCATTTCAGTATATTGTTCTAGTGAAATCCAAAAAAAACCAATAAGGAATCTAAAACCGATAAAATCAAATAGGATGGAACAAGTTTTTTTAAAATTTATTGAATAATCCTCAATAATAGTCCAATAATTATATCAATATTTTAGTATAGATAAAGTTATCAAATATTGATTATTAAATAACAATAATTTAATTCAATATTGATAGATTAGAATGTATTAGATAATTTACTACCGATAGTCTAAATCTAGTATCGAAATTTTATGAATCCAAAACAAGAAATTCTTATAAACCAAAAACCCAAAAAAATTGGAAGCCAATAACTGAAAAATAAAGTGTAATACCTATTAACAATTGAAAAAATTGAAACTAATAAAATATAAAAAAAGGATAAATTGATAAATTTTAAAACAAAAAGTGAACCGATAAACTATAAAACAAAAATTGAAACCGATAGTCTATAAAACCGAATGTGAAATCCATAATCTGTAAAACAAAAAGTGAAACTGATAAATTGGAAAACAAAATGTGAAATGATATATATACCCCCTTTGAAATGTGGTAAATCAATTTAAATATATTTCTTAAATAAGAATTAACTGTGATGGTGATCATTCATAGATTCTTTTTATTGTATTCAAATCTATATGAAAAAATGTTATTTTAAAAAGTTTAGCAAGTTGTTCTTGTCTTCTGATGAATTATAGAACATTATATCTTACTGTGTGTGTTGTCCCTATGAATTTGGTATCTAATATTTATTTATTTTTCATATGAGTGATGTGAATGGTTTTTACTATGATAAATGGAACAAGTATTGTCACATAGTATTTGAGTTTTTTAGAAAATCATGCCACAGTTGGTGAGTGTGTGTTGCATCCACAACACCTAAGCACAATAAAATCAAGCGGTTACATATTCTACTTCTTCAGTGGTGAGTGATACTGACTAATTTTTCTTGCATGAACAAGAAAAAAAATAATATCCTACAAATGGCATGTTCCAGATGCACTCTTTCTATCCATTATACATCCACTAATGTCAGCATCAGAAAATCTTTTAAAAACAAAATCATTCTAGAAGAATAGAATAGTCCTAAATCTAAATTCCTTTTATGTAGAAAAAATTTATTTTCACATATTTTAAATGAGGGTATTTTCGTTTAGATTGGTATCATTCACATAAGAATACATAAAACATTATGTCTGTATGACTAGCTATCAAGTATAAAAAACTTCCTATCGTACCCCTAAAATTTGATTGATTTATTGGTTTCCCATATTTATGTAGATCAGTTGTATTTGAGGTACCAATTATGGCGATTATTCATTTATTATTATCATTTACATACTTTTTGAGTATGATTTAATTTCATTATGTTGTGATATAAATGTTCCTTATAGTTTTTGAGGTATTTTAAATCTTAAAAATAATGTTAACTCACCCATCATACTCATTTCAAAGTCATATTTCATTATATTAGCTAAAAAATTAGTTCAAGACTGATGAGTTGAGTCGAATATAATTTCATAAACATAAATTGGAATAATCAAAACCATTTTTTTCATTTTTATCAAAAGAGTTGTGTTAGCTATACCTTTTGCAGAAATGTTTTGTACAATAAATCTTTTGATTCTATCATACCATGATCTTGGGGCTTTTTTTAATGTCCATTCAAAGATTTGGTATGTTTATAATCATTATTAGGATGTTTTGGATCTAAAAAACCAGGGGTTTGCTAAACTAAAACTTTTTATTGAACAAAACCATTGAGAAATTAACATTTTACATCAATTTGAAAATGTTTAATATTAATGTATGATTCTAAACCTAATTAAATTCGAATAGAATCACATCTAGCTACCAGATAAAGGGATTATTCATAGTCTATTCCACCTTTTTGATTATATCCTTTAGCAACAAGTCTTTTTTTATTTCTTATTATGACTCCATTATCAGCAAATTTGATTCTAAAAACCCATTTCACACTAATTACAGTTGTTTATTTAGGTCTTTCAACCATGGTCCAGACTTTATTCCACTCAAAATAATTTACATCATCTGGCATTTCCTTAATCCAATAATCATCACCTAAATGTTCATTTGATGTTTTATGTTTGAATTGTTATAGAAATACAATATGTTCTATTTCATTTCTCAAGTAATTTATGGTCCTTATGAAAATGTCTAGGTAAAACATGATTTATAGTATAACATGCAGTAATGACATCTTCAGACCATAAATTCATCGCAATTAAGTATTCAATCAACATGGTTCCTGTTATTTCTTGAAGTGTATGATTCCTTCTTTCAACAACAACTTTTTTCTGAGGGGTTCATATGGATGAAAAGTGGTGAGTAATACATTTCTTAATAAAAAAGGTTTCAAAATACAAAATTTGAAATTCATTAACATAATCACTATGTATAGTTAACAATCGTAGCATTTTTATCATTTTAAAATTGGTACCTAAAAGATTGGAAATAGAAAAAGTATTTATATTTCCATGCTAGAAAATAGAACCATGTAAATCTAGTGTAGTAATTAACTAAAACAAATACATATAATTTTCCCATAATGTTTCCTGTTTGTGTTGGACCGAAGATATCCATGTGCACTATCCTTAATTCATTAGATGTTGAATCCCTATTTATTTATTTAAATATAGTTTTATGATTAATTATATATTGACAAGGGTAAAATAATTGAATAATCATACCTTAGATTAGGTAGATCCATAACAAATCTTTTCTTTTATAGTTTACAAGGATTCCTTAGGTTACAGTGTCCTAACCTCTTATGCCCAAACCAAGATTGGTCATATAATTCACTTATGAAAGGTATGTATTAGATCCTAGGGTCTTCTAAGATGATTGTATTTACATTTTAATGCATATGAGAAGAATGAATGAATTCATCTTTGGAATTTTGAACAAGACATTTATCATTACTAACATTCACAAGGTAACCTTGATCAAATAATTGACATATGCTGATAAGGAATTCTTAAGACCATTGAAAAAACAGTTGAAATTTAAACATTTACTAATATAACATTATTACCTATACCAATGATCATTCCCAGAGCATTATCTCTAATGTTCAGTGTTTCATCTTTCATTTCAATAATCATTTTAAAGAAAAATTTGTTTCCATTCATGTGTCTAGAATAACCACTATCCGTGTACAAAATGTTCTTTTTGTTGGTACACTTCTTATTTTCTTGAAAAAATTAGTTTTTCTGTACAAAAATGTTTTTGGATATGGAAATATTAGATAAAATAATTTGGGGAATCGAGATTTGTTTTTTAAAATGGTCTTTGTAAAATCATAAATAATGTGTTTTATTAAGAGAAAAACATATTTTCAATGGTCCACCACATTGATATATCATACAAAATGGGGCCCCTTGAGGTAAAAAATAGTTATTACTAAAAATATGTTATGAGTGAGAGTATCAAAATCCAATAGTATTATTTAAATGAATAATTTGAGAATACATATTATCAACATTTTCCTTACCACATGTAAATATTGATAAAAGTTTCATAAGAGAAATGATTCCAGATTTTAGTCAAATGACTAAATTATAATTATTACAAGGAATTTGTTCAGAATTATTATTGTTTTAAACAACTATTTTCTATAAAACAACATGTTCAAAGTAATTAGAAATTCTATATTTCTCATAACTTACTTCCATAAGATACATTGAAAAATTTTCAAAATCAAGAGTTTTATGATAATGATATTTTGAAGGATCTCATATCACTTTGTATGAATAGATATTCTATAATTTTCCTTATCAAGATTTTTCTTGTGATTTGAATTTTCATTCTCATGTGATTTGAGGAATTTGGAATCTTATATAGTGGAAGGTAAATTTTCCTCTTTTGAGGATGATTCTTTATCTGAAGAGTTAGAATGTTTCTCATCGGGGTAATATGAATTTAAATATACATTAGTAAGAGATTTAGCATTATATACCATTTCCATGTAACAGTTATTTTCAATTTGTAATCTGGCTATGAGTCATATATTTATATGACAAAAAGACTTGTAATATAAGGATTCATATGATGAATCAGAACCAGATTCACTCCAAGTGTCAATTTCCTTCAAAACATTCTTTTCATTTGACTTGAAACACCTTTTCTTTTTTCTTTCCGAATGTTTATCCTTTAGGTCATTTATTATTTTTAAAGGACAATCTGGACTAATATGAAATGCAATCATTCATTCATAACAAGTGACCTCAAAATATTTTTTTTCATTTCAATAATTTTTTTTCAATATGTATTGAATTACTATCTTTACAACAATCTTGTTCATCCTTTCCGCAAGAATTGATAACTCATTATCTAAATGTTTACTATCACTAGATTTTAATATAATAACAACTTTCTTAGATTTGGATCTTTTTATCCTTTCTGGTGTCTTATAGTTAGTAGTAGTAAATGATACACTCCCATTTCCATTATTCTTCTTATTTAAATCAGCATATATTTTCATTCTAGTATTGTAATAAAGTATAGTGCCAAATAACACATCAAGAGTGATTTGAGTAACTTTCCTATTTTAAGTAAAAACTAATTTTTTTATTTTCACATATTAGGAATAATATCAATAATCTTGTCAATAAGTGCTTCATTATAAATACCCTTTTCACCCTTTGATTTTAGACTGTTGAAAATTTTCATATACCTTTGTTGCACCTTTCAAACTGGTACTCTATAAGTGAAAAAGAACCACATGATATTCTACTCAAAGCATTTCTCTTCTTGTTTCTATGACTTAGGTTGTACCAAAATTTGGGTCTTCCAATTTCATCCCCAAACAGTTTTCTACTTCATAGGATGATATATTACTATATATATTCATAGACATGGAACACAAAAATGTATTACATATCTTGTAAGTCAGCTGATATTTTTGTTTCTCTTGATTGGTGAAGGTACTAACTTCTTTGTTTGAGATTTTATAATCGCCCTTAAGCATGGTAAATTTGTCCACTCCAGTATTAATAACATATATATTCATTCGATCTATCAAGTAGTTATACTCATTTTTATAAAATATATGTTGTCTAGTTGAATTTATATTGTCAATTGATCCAATACTCATTCCTTCCATCTTATAAAACAATACATTTCCAATCCACATATTACTATAGTATTTGGTTATAGACAAAATATTTGTAAAATAAATAGAATTGTATTTCCAAAATAAATAAAGCAAGTAATATAAAATAGTGGAATCCTCTTCTGATATTAATTGTTGTATCGTAATATTTATGTATATGTATATTATATGGAACAATATAAGAGGGGTGAATTATAGATGTTAAAAATATGCATTTAAACACTTTAGAGATGACATATTTTACGAGATCAAAAACTAATAAAATTGACTATTAATACAATAGACCATATATGTCTTGGATCCAATGGGAATAATAATATGTGATGTAATACTATATGTAGTGTAAAAAAATTATATTTGAAATGAATACAATAATCATGGTAGTAGAAATATAAATGATTCTACCATAAAACATAATGAATCGACTAATACATTATTTAATGAATGAATTGTCATTTAAAAAACCACAATTGAAAGGAATATGAAAATACAGAGGAATCAAAACTATTCCCATTATTATACAAATATCTATAGAAATATTAAAGTATTACAATTATATTAACCCAAATAGAAGGGTATCCTTTCACCTAGGGTAGATGGTCTGTCTTACCACCTCCTTGGCAAAAACAGGATATGATTATCATATCAATTGCCTTATTATCCCTTAAAGTGCTTGATTAATAAGTTAATTAGAACATCTATCCTTAAAATAACAAAAGGCCCTCAATACGTTGATCAGCAGCACATATTCCTATCCCCGGAAGCCCTACGTCGTTAACACAATGATTGATCTCAATATTAATAATCATTTAACTTATAGAAATATAGGATCATGGAACATGTATTTGATTTTTTGTATCTTCAAGGATTTGACATGACGTAAGAGAGATGCCACATCATCTCTCTCTAGAATATGATAAAAGAAAATGTTGAGTATTCTTGTCGGAATGACCTCCTATTTATAGGCTTCAGGTTCCAACATTCATATTTCTCCAATGGTCATATTTCTACAATAAACTAAGAGGTACATGAAAACCTGGTATTACAACAGTCAATACAAAACAAAATACTCAACATTGTTTTGATTGGTATATAACCAACTCAACGATAGAATTTTAGATAGAATTTAGTAAATAAAAAAGTATAAAACAATGAGTATGAGATAAAAGCAATTGATACATTAATTATGATAATATTTTAATTCATTTCATAAGTGCAATATGTAACGTGTTTGATACACTCACTATGAAAAGAATTTGTATCAATTAAAAATTATAAACTGGTTAAGATTCTTAACATTGTTATGATGCACAATATTTAATCTAGTTACAATTCTTTGATACAATAAATAATAAGAGTACAATGCATACCTGAGTGATGATGCATAACCTAGTTACGAAATCATGAATACGATACACGATTATGATTCAATAAATAACCGAGTTATGATGTATAAATATGTTGTGGTATGAAACCTGGTTACAATTTATTATTCTAATGAAATAGAAAGTTAGGATAAGATTCATGAAAACGATGTAATGCACAGTCATGTTATGATTCTTGACTATGATGCAATGCACAATCTGGTTACAATTCAGAAATATCATATAAAACAATGTGAATGAACATCAAACATGAATTTCATTAGGATACATCAAACATGAAAAAAGTGACTAAATACTATTTTTAAAACAACAATCATGTTAAACAATATATGTGATAATGATATGCGTGATTTGTGAATTTGGAAACCAAAGATTTATAGGAAAATCGAAACATGTTTTCAATCAACAAAACTATCGTTAGAGATATCATTATTTAACAACTCCAAAATAATAATCATGAAATAATTATTTAATTTATATTTTAATTTTACTTTTAAAATAAAAAATTAAATATTCAAATGAATAGTTAATCAATGTTACAATCATGGAGACGGTAGGCCGTACGTATATATGAGTAAAGTTTCCATTTTTTGATTATCGTTATGTAAAGAATCTACGTTACAAAATATCATTATTGAAAGATAATTATATAATAAATTCATGTTTATTTAGTAAAATTTTATATATATATAATTATTTTGATGTAAAAGGGATCCCATCATGTCAAAGAGGTCATAGTCCATAAAACCACGAATCATGTTATCAATTTTTAATTGTGTGAATGTGTAAGAAGAAAATTGAGATATATATATATATATAGTAAAATTAAAGATAGATAATTATGTAATTAATATAATATAGACGTTTGTTATTTCTATTACGTTTAATTTGATCCCACCATTATAGGTTCCATGTATTATATGAATGAATTACATCTCTTCAATGGGAAATAGTCAACAATTCCTAAAACGATGTAATGTTATTAACGTGAAAGGGAAATTAATTATTATATGTGTAATATAAGGATTAAATAATGTATAACTAAATAATATATATCATATATATCATATATTAATATATTTTCCTCCGTAATGGACACCATTATAGGTGGTAGACTAAAAAACATCATCACTTCTTGAAACTGTAGTTAGTCGTACACAAAAACATCATGTTGATTACCCATTAGATAGAATTTTGTGTAAGTGTTGGTCTGACCCTTATAAGTACAAAATCCATGTATAGTTATGATATTTTTCTTGTTATACATGTATATTAAGATATGGATTGATGGATTTCGATTAGAAATAAAGTTAAAAATCTTAATGAATGATGTTACATCTTAATTGGGTAACTTCTTTTGGTTTGAACAAAAATATTCCATAGATTTATTATTTATCATATTTATGAATATAGTATTATTATAAAAGATAGTTGCGTTCTTAAATTGGTATATCTTAGTAAAAAAGTGGATTGATATGTTTAACGAAGTGGGAGTAGAGGAGGTCCTTTTATAGTGTTGGAGGAGTGGGACTCTTGTAATATTTTTACAATGGAATTTCATGCACCTTTTTTATTGTGAATGTGGAACCAATAATTGTAAAACTTATATCCAATAGATTATATGGTGGAAATTTATACAGGAATTAGTTATTGTACAAGTATATAGGTCATTTACAGCCTCAAGGATAATGTTTTGTCCCTCAATTAGCTATATCTATCCTTAATCGTTGTAATTAATTTTAATCACTTTCACTGATATTCATGAAAAAAACAAATTTGGCCTTATTATAAATTATGATTTATTTTTATAAAATATATAGAATACTTTTTTCCCAACTGCATTCATATAAGTTGAATAAGATGTATTAAATTTAATTCTATAGGTGAGAAAACCCAACTGTCTGTACTTTTTCTATGTTTTTTATTCAATTTCATAATGAAATTTATTAAACTAAAATATATTATGTTCATTGAAAAAAATATTATCAAAATAAAATTTAAAACCATTTAATAATATAAATTACCCTTATAAATAAACAAAATGAAAAATTTGTTCTAAAATTCTATATTTTAAACTATTCATAAAAAAATATTTTAGAAAAATATAAAAAATTAAACATAACCTAATTATTATATTTATATTTTAAATATGTTATTTATTTTACATATTAAATATATTAATGTTAAAAAGTATTATTTAAAAAAATCTATTAAAAGACGGTAAAATTTAATTTTTAAAATATAGGTTATTATATGTAAAATATAATTTGTACTTAACTTATTTATATAAATATATAATGGATTAATATAAAAAATAATTTATTGAATATATAATATATATGAAAATAATATAAATCTCTAATTTTAATTAATTTTATCAATTAGGATAAATTTTTTTTGCATAAAAATTGGTTTCTAAAAAAATATTCACTTTATATTCAATTACTACATATATTTATATATAATTAATTTATTACCAATTATTTAATTCAATATTTTTATAAATAATAATATACAAAAGATAGTTATTTATATTAATAAATATTAATTTAACTACAATATTATAACTCATTATATTCTAATAATATATTGTTGTTCGATGAAAGTCGATCATGCATGTAATAAAAGCCATCAATAATGGTTTATTTTATGTGTAACGCATGATAACTCGGTGCTTAATACATTGAAATATATAGAATCAATTTTAAATAGTAAATATATTATAATCTATCTTGATATTATATTACCTTACATTCTTAGTGTAATGTATCATATGTGCTATCGAACCAAATGTTCATTCATTAGATTTTATGAGGCTTCAAATTCTTCCTATGAATGAAATCAAACATCAGGTGAAGGAATACTAATTTCTGCTCTATAAAATATAGAATGGAATGTACAATGGTCCCATGGACTACCATGTCACAATGTCTCTTTCTAAGAGAACATTGATAGTAAATAGAGATACATACATGGAAGAATTTTTTAATTATTTATAGGGAGTTAATGATGTCATAAATAAATTTAATTATCAATATAATGTTTAGGACATTAAATCCACAAATCAACAATGAATTAAAAGGCCACTACTTATACATAAATAAAGTTATTAAGATAAAATTTTATTTCTACGTTGTTTTATTAAATTTGGGTAATTTTTTCATTACCTGTGAATATAAGGAAATATTATTACATTGATTGGATTAAATTTCATATTAAAAATCATAAATTTTTATTTTTTATTGATTAAATTCTAATTCATTATATTACTACTATAAATTAATTATCAATAATGAATTTCATTTGTATGAAACATTAACAGAACATTTTAATTAATCATAAGGCTTATAAAAGAGTGATAAGTCTAGATATTTTTCTTTAACTATATTCCATAATAAATATGGTCAAACAATTAATCTCTAATCCTCAAAATTTATTGTAATGGTGAATCATTATCATTTATTAAACAAAATACCTAAATAAAAATAAAAAATTAATGATGTAATTGTATAGGCCAACAGTTGGTGTGAAACCCTTGTCATCCTTCAATCATGTGTTTAAGACCCACGACCTTACCGATTTTATGGGTTGGAACCCGATATACATGTTCTTCTTTTTTATAACCATACTAATAAAATTTAAAAATAAATATGATGGACATATTTGAAATAATTTTAATATCTAAATATCCTTTTAACTATGGTTTTTAATATAATCCTAATATATAACTACGTAATTCTCATATTTTCACATAGATCCTTCCTTGTTATAGATTTCATCATCTACAATAGGTCATTGAAATCTTCATTCCTAGGTTCCCCAAACTTATGACATAGAACAATAAAAGATTTCTTACGATGAGCTTTAATTCCTACCATTTTTCTCTTCATTTTTCCTTGGTAATCCTTTTAATTATGTCCTTATTTCCAACACATTTAATTTATTTAGAAACTTAATTATATGTCTACTTTCACACTTCTCACATGTTGTAAATCGATCCTTTTTGCATTATGGCCTCCACTACTTGAGCTCTTATCCAACAATATCATTCTCTTGTTTGGTGTGTTCAGATTTTCGTAAATGTGTATATTGATAATTATATTAAGGGAAAAATTATTTGTAAATAATATGATATCATTTACTCCAATCAAAATATAAAATGATTTCTTGTTGACTCTTCCATTTCCTTCATGTTCAATGTTAACTTGAATCCTCGGGGATCTGGACATTAACTAAAATCATGATGAATCATTTTTGAAACAATATTCATAGCGAGAAAAGTGTATATTTATCCATAGGATATATAAATACTCACATCTTATTTTTAAATATAAAACACCATAAGATTAAAGTTTATTATTCATTGTAATTATCCACTTAAGGTCATTATATTTTCATGTAATTAAAATTTGGATTATCCTATAAAAATCCAACATTAGTGGAAATCCTGGTATCCAGTAAGGCAGGTTTTTATGTATCTATCTACCTTGTGTCAGGTTTGGAACAACGTGTCAAATTCACTACTCCCAGGTACATACATTCCAGAACCACATCCATGTATTGAATCTATACATGAAAGTATTACTAGGAAGACCTAAATAATCTCTACCTTAAAAAATTAATTGACGTTCTTTTATAAGTATCATCAATTTCTACCATAGGGTTATGTTCTATAACAATTTTTTATGAATCTAGTTCCCACTGTTCCTATTAAACATCCATTGATACCAACTGTTGAGACCCGTCCCCAGATATGTTAGATCTAGTTTCTCCTAATATTATATTGGCATGATTATAAAAAAAAAATTTCTAATGGACTGAGTGTTTAGTAGTCTTGGTAAACCAGATACATAAATGATTATAGTATTAAAAATGAATACACTAATTATATGATATTATTTTTTGTATATAAATAAAATCAAGGAAAACTATATTCCATCATGTAAATCCCGATATATCTACTATAGTAAACTTCATGGATTCCTTGGGAATGAAATATAATAAGGCTGACCTCAAATTCTTAGTAAGGGAAAAATACAACAGAATCAATCATTAATTAATGAATGTAATCAATATGGAATGGTAAATAATACCACATACATTATAGGTAATCAATAAACTGAATTGAAGTGCGTAATCAATATGGAAAATTAATAACTGGAAAAAAACCTCATTCAAATAACTAGATATTGAATAATAAATATAGAAAGGTAAGAAAATGAAACACATTCCATCTAAACAACTAATAATTATAGGTATCCATGGATTTCTCGATGAAAAACATCATAGATGAATCATAATTGAAACTATAAGACATAAATTATTAATTATTGGGTGCTATGTTTCCATGGTATATCATACAATTACCGTCATGACCTTTTAAAATATTTTTTACAACATATCAGGTAAAAACCCATCAAAGGTGGCTAGCTAAAAGACTCATCCCATGGGACTATCGGTGCATCGAGATGCTAATAGTAACTGGACCGCATCCATTTCATACTATTCCAAAACATTTCTCATATATCGAATAATATATTTAACAATGTTCCTTATCAAATATCCATGTGAAGTATGATATGCGTAATTGTTAATATTTTTTGAAATAATAATATAAGATTAAAATTAAAAAACATATAATAATTTTATATGATTTTATCAATGAAAAAATCCATGCTAAATACAATTATAAAATAAAGGATGTTCATTGTTCAATGTTTAATGATCATTAAAAATTTTGTATTTAAACAGGAAAAAGAGAATCAATGAAGTTACTATGAATACAGTCGTTGGAAAAATTAATCACAAACCATATAGGCGTAGATTAAGGATGGTTTCAATACAATATACCCAAAGATTATTAAAACAAAGGGTTTTACGTTGATGAATGGAAATATTAGAAAAAGTTATTTTTTAAAAATTATTTAGGAAAATATCATTTTTTTGCATTGAAAACCCATTTGAGAAATAATTTCACACAAAATAAACATTAAAAATTTTATTAAAAATTTATCATTTAAAACTTGCAATGTATTATTTGAGGAAAGACGTATGGTAAATCTATATAAGCTGTAAATCTAAATTCCTTTTTCACGGTAAAATTTTATAAAATTGGTTTTTTCTAAAAGAGACATTAATTATCCATTAAAAAATTATAAAAGATAAAAAATTATAAATATGCATTTAAAATTCATTTTATTTTTTTAATTATTTTTACTAAATCATTATTTTTAGATGAAAACAAGTTCTCTGACTAAAAAGTGAAATGGATAATGGTTTTTTAAAACCATTTCGTTAAACACCAGGAGTACCAAAAAGTGGAAATATGGTATAATAATTTTATATTTTCATGAATAAATACTAGATTACAAAAGGATTTTTTAATAATGTAAATTTTGTTTCAAAAAATTGAAATATTACTTGTATACTTTTCGAGGAAAATAATCATTAAAAATTCAAAAGTGTCGCATACCACTATAAATAATTTTATATCATAATCCTCATAAAGGAATAAATTTAAATGGAAGTTATAATATCATGAATGTTATGGTATACATTATTAATAATGGAAAAGGGTTGTATATAAACTATGTAATTATAACGGGGTTCATTACAAAAAATAAGTCTCAATGGAATGTAAATTGAGACAAATTATCTTACATTGTGTTTCCTTTTAATTTAAAATCCTTTAAATTTATCTTTAATAAATGTATGTTAATTTTCAACTTTCATGGAATCCATTTAAATTCTTATAATTACAATTATTTTACTTTTATACTATGTTGTACACTACTACTTAAACAATTAAATTTACATATGTTGTTTTGACTAAATTCCGTTTATGTGTCAGAATAAAATCGTGTAAGTCAACTATAGTAAAAGTGGTCATTATTAAACATCATAAAAAAGTAATAATGATTTTTTTCTTCATATTTATCGAATAATTATACTTCTTAAATCAATCATTATATGTGGTTATGAAAAATAAATTAATGTGACAATCATCGACATGGTATGCCGTATGTACACATGAGTAACATTTTAATTTTCAATGAATGTTATAGGATGGTGATATGTAACACCATATCATTAAGGAAAAATAATTATATATTAAATATGCTTTTATTTTTTCATATATAATTCTTGGTGGGTAAAAGGAACCACATATTTTTGAAGACGCAATAGTCTGCACGTCTATACAACACGTCATAACATAAATATTGTGTAAAATGGTATTAATAAAAATGATATATATAGTATATTTACTGAAAATTAATTAAATATTTAATATCATATAGAATTTTATATTTCACATATTTTTATTTAAAACCTTCTTTTTTACAGTCTATATATAGTGTGAATGAATCACATCGCTTCGATGTGTCGGTAGTCCACACTTCGTCAAATGATGTTATTGTATTAAAATAAAATAAGAAGTATTAATTGTATGTGAAATAAACGGATTAAAGAGTTAAAAATAAATAAATAATATCACATATATCACATATATCATATATAATAATTTTTATTATCATAATGGACACCTTGAGAGGTGTTAGATGAAAAAATAAATAATCACCATTTCATGAGGGTGTAGTTTGTTGTAAATAGAATGAATATACTTTTTTTTACCAATCATATGGAATTTTCTTTATGTTTTGGTATAACACATAGTAATCAAAATAAATTGTATATTGATGATATTTCTATTGTTATAAGATAATATAATTTTATGGATTGTGGGGATGAATAATAGAAATAAAAATAAAAAACCTATGGAATGATGTTACCTCTTAATTTGGTAACTCTTTTTTGTATGAACCAAAATCGTTGATGGATTTATCTCAGCATAATGGTATATTTATAAGATTATGGGATTATTTTTTTGGATATATTTTGGTATATATTCGTCTAGATGGAATTTTATTTAAAGGTGTGATGATGCGAGAGGAGAGGAGGACCCTTTATAGTGGAGGAGTAGTGGAACTAAGGTAATATTTTTACAAAATAATTCCTTGCCCAATTTTCCAAAAAAATGATCCAATAATGGCTCCATCTCAATACAATATAAGATAGGGTCAAATAGTTCCATAATATTTGTCTTCGACAAGTATTTAGGATGTTTTGGGCTTTAAAGATATTTTTTCCCATAATAAGATTAATTTAAACTTAGTAGTTGTAATTAACAATAATAACATTCAAAATTACGGTTTCTGAAAAAAATAAGAATTTTTAGAAATTTAAAATTATTGTTATTACCAATATGATATCCATTTTTATATATTCCAATCTTATAATTGGTATAAATTAATTTCAATTCAGTCTCACCGACGGGATAACAAAAAACATCTATAAATTTGCTATGTTTTTATAATCAATTTCAAATTGAAATTGATTACAATGACATAAATTGAATTATTTAATAAAACTATTCTATAAATAAAATTTAAAACTAATTATTAATATAATTTATACTTATAAATAAATTTAACGAGAATGTAGTTTCGAACTAAAATTTTGTATTTTTATCTATTAATTAAAAAAATAAAATGTTTCATAATAATATCCAAACTTCACCCTAAAATAATTACTATGTTTTTATCTAATAGAAGAACCTTATATTGATATATTAAATAAAATAAAGTGTCGAAATTCAAATTTAAATTTGTTTCTCTCTAAAAGGTGATAAGATTTTTTATATGTAATAGGTCTTTATTTGTAAAATATATTTTGTTCTTATTTTATGTCAATAAAACCTAATGGATTAACAAAAAATATATTCAATTGAATATATATGTAAATATTAAGTTAATATCACTCAAAAATTGTAATTATTTTAATTTTCAAGGATAATATTATTATTTTATCATTAAAAATTGTTTTCTATAAAAAAAGACACATTATATTCAATTTCTTCTTATATTCATTTATGAATAATTCGAAAAAAATTAATTCATTCTATATTTTCATTAATCATAGTTTTCATATGTATGTTATTATTATTCATTGCTATTAATTTAAAGTATTTATTATATCGAATTATATTTTAATAATATATATTTGATCAATAAATCTCGGTCATACGTGTAACACAATCTATTGAGGATGGTTGCTCTGGCGGGTGATGCACACTAACTCAGTGTTGACTTCATTGAAATATATAAAATATATTTTAAATAGTAAATTTATTACTATTTTTTTGTATATTATATTACCATACAAACATGTTGTCACGTTTCATAGAGGATATCGAATACAAGGTTCATACATTGAATTTTTACTGCATAAATATTTTTTAATATGACAAAATCATATTTTATAAAAAAATACAATTTCTAACAATTAAAATGAAATTATTCTTATATTATTTTTAAGGAAATATTTAATGAATTTTTAGATTATTTTATCATGTAAATCATTTATAAATTTCATTAAAATAATTCATTAATAGAAATTAATTTATTTTAATAAGATGAAAACACATTACAAGGATGATTTGTTTTGGAAAATATATCACTATTATGTTCAAGTAATTTTTATTTTCATTAATAATAAGGTAATAAAAAGTTTAATTATTATTTTAATTGGGTAGACCATATATTTTTTATGATATATTTTATACTATTTATACACACCAATCCAACTAGTATGTGATAACATACACATAATATTTTAAAAATGTCACACTGTTCGTTTAAACATGGTGTTGTGTGTATTTCAATCTATCAAATAAATAAAAATATTTTATGTGAAATATTTCATAAAAATAACAGAGTGTTACATTCGAACCCTCATAAATAAAATTTTTATCTTGAAATTACTAAATGTAATAAAAAAGATGAAAAAACATCTACCTCGTCACAAAATTAGGTTACCACATAGATTCCCTAAATTGATAGTGTAGAAAAAAAACATTTACCACATGAGTGGTCTTTTTATCTAAAACATTCCATGTATGATAAAAAATCTACAATGGTTGTTATTCATATGAAATAACATTATCTAGACATATGATATCAGAGATCAATACATATGAAGGATCATGTATGCACTTTCTTAGTATAAAAATATGAAAGATATCATAAACTTGAGTGATATTTAGTGGTAACTCAATTCATTTGGAAATTAACACATTTCAACCCAGAATGTCAAAATAACCAATATTCATTGTAATATTCTTTCCCTTCATTCAAAATATCATGACCCTTAACATGGGAGATATTAATTTTAATAAATATTGATGTACTTCAAACTCAATATAATTCAGAAAATTTCCAGCATAACTTTGTTTTTCTTTAATTTGGATTAATGTGATACTAAATGGAATTATACTCCCTACTAATTGTTATAGCTACATCAAGTCCCAAATTATTTCTTTTTCTAACATTATTGATGAATGTTAGAGGTCTATACTTAATACCATATTGATATTCAAGCAGAGATAACTAAATATTGGAATGAAAACTATTTTTGTAATAAAATTTTACTTAAGGAAGGTGTTTATCCTAAAAACCATTGAAATTTATTTAGAGTGATCTATAATTACCTTATAGAGTTTAGATGGCCCTCTCAGGCTGAACAAGTTTTTATAGTTGTTATTTAGTGCAGAAACTAGACTTTATATCTATAGTCTCCTAATGACTTATCCCAAACATTGTTGAAAATCACAAATCCATGTCAAATACAATTGATATTTCTTTACCATTAAATATTACAACATAATTTGAATATAATTGAGAAGTTGATCATGAGATAAATATTCAATAATGTATTTATGTTATGTTGAAATCATATGATTAATGAGTACAACCAAAATAACATTATTCCCTTTAGATTTTTTGGGGATTCCAATGAATGAATCATTAGAGATATTATCCTATTTTAATTTTGAAATTAAAAATGGTTGAATCTTCCCTTATATTATTTTCTCTTATCCATAAAATTTTGATAAACCACGAAATAATAAACACACACAATGATACCTATCCGTTACTTACATTAACAAATTTTCCTCCAAACTCTATACAATTTCATATATCATTGATAAATAGGGAATTAAGAACAATGAGATTAATTCATAAGGACCTTTACAAATCCATTTTAAGAAAAATACATGTATGGTCCTTGAGAATTATTATTATATAATAATCAATGTTGAAATCTGGAACATTTCTTGCATTATATTCCATCTCTATATCATCGATTTGGGAATCTTTAATCTTTATATTGCCATATGGTTGAACATACATTTGAGAAAGATAATATTTATTATCTACGTTTAGGATTACTTGATCAATTCATTGCAGGACCATAAATAAGGGGTCTTTTATTATCCACATCTTATATAATATAGAATGATCCTTTTGACTACGAGAATATTCTAGCATGTTAACTTTCCTAGGGTGGAAGTGTAATTAAATATAATAATATTTAATCATATTCAACCATCTTTATTGGTGATTCATCAACTCATTCAATGTTAAAATTTAATTTAATCATTTATGATTAGTAATTACTTCACACTATTCTGCATAGATATAATTTCTCAACATATTTAACACAAAAATTAACCAAAGAAAACTCCAAATCACGATAAATGTAGGATTCATGTCAGAAAATTAGTTTTAATGAAGAATAACCTATAACTATATCATTTTTTATGGGGAAATAACCTAGACCATTTTTTATACATCACAACGCATAAAAACAACTTATCTACAATATGGTAGTGTAACCAAACGTATGCTAAATATCCTCTTCTTCGGTTCCATAAAAAATACCAAAAATCTGTCATTCAAAATTCATTTGCCTCCATTCTATGTTAAACTATTGATTTCATTTAATAGAGAAAAAAAATTATCTAGACTGAGATGATAATTTCGAACCAAACCTGGTAAACTATTTATCTAAAACATAGTTGTTGTTTTAGGAATGTTAAAAATTAATATGTTTTTAAATAATATTGTGATATACCATCACATGAGGTTATGTGACCAAAGAATAAATGTCATTGATGATAAATTATAGGGGTTTTATGTTTTACAGATACATTCTCCTTCTATAGGGTCTTCAAAAAATTATCAAATTATCTTCATGGTTTTCATTACTCTTAGAATAACTGATAATATCATCCATAAGGAATATCAAAAAAAGATCAAGCAAATATCAAAATACTATTGTAATTAAATCTAATACAATAATAGGAGCATTAATAATTCCAAATAGAATTACTAGAAATTTTAACAAACAATATCTTTTATGGAATTGTCAGTTAGGTATATCCTCCTTAACACAAAATTAAATTTATCCTATCTAAATATCAATCATAGAAATATATTTATCTATGAATATTTTTTCCATCAAGTCATTGATTTAGTTGAGATGATACATTCACATGATAGTGACTTTTTTATGTCCTCAAAAATTAATGTACAGTCATATTGATTTTACATTATTCCCAAAATAATGGATAACTATATAGTTATCCAAAAGGAGAAATGAATCTATTTTTCATAATTTCCTTGTATTTTATTATTCAATTATTGACACTCAATCATGCCTATTCTATATATAATCTTGGAAACATATGTATCATTATGTATTATTCCTATTGAAAAATCAAATACATGATTAAATATAAGCGTACAGAATTTATATAGAAAGACAATAATGAACTCAAAAATAATAATATTATATTATAGGTTTATTTTCTCCATATTTATATTAGATTTCTCCCATTTTAATATGAATATTGCCTCCTAAAATAAATGTAATTTCCATCAGAATTTCATTCTTCTCGTCATACTGATAGACAATCATAGAGTTTTGTATACAATAAAATTTATCATGACTTCCTTGGAAATTATTAAGGGATATTTTTAAATAAATAATATATATTTCTATAATAACATAGAATTCATATAGAGGATGTACTTTAAGATTTATAGGGAATAAATTCCCTAAAAAATAACTTGTCAAAGAATCATAGCCTTGGGATGCGATCATCACATCATTAGGGGTTTATAATACAAGCATAATATCTATTTTTTTAATATGATAAACATATAAAAGTCAATATATTTATATTATTGGGATTATTAAGAAAGAAACTAGACATTAATAGTTTTAGGGTTGATAGAAACTGTACCTTTTGCCTAGTCATTTTCATACCCATCATCGGAAAATAGTGATCACTTGATTTTTACCATTTAATTATATAATAATAATTTATTTAAATTAATTGTTTTCTTTACTCTTTATATTTTATAATATGTTATAATAATTCATATACTCATTAATGATAAAACACTAATATGTGGGTAGTACATTCGATGCAGTTTTCTCTCTACTTAAATAATTAGTAGTCATCATTTACATAACATTTTGATTTAATGGCCCAATGACCTTCAATTTATCACTTAAAACATTTACTAGTTCCCATAAAAGAGAATTTTCCATTTTTTCATCCACACCTCAAAAATAAATGAATGATTATCTTCTATTCTATATTGTTTTATATTTTCATTTTAATTAAATTTTCTTTCGTATAAACACCTTGATATTATTATGTATCTCAAATTTATATATCAATCTTGAGAGAACGTAAAATTAATTATTTATATTTATTTTATAACTCATATGAATATCCTTCTTTAGATCAATTTTTTTCCATTGAAGCGTCATTAATCATTAAATTTGTTATGGCTGATAATACGAGAATTATGCCTCATAAGTCCTATGAATATTTATTCAAAAGATCCAAAATATTCTTCACCATTAATCTTTAGCTCTTGTAATTATATCGCTATATTAATATATATAATTCAATGAAATAATTTATTGAAAATAATTTTTTTATAGCCATCCACTCAATAGAATAAATTTCTTATTTTTTTATTGTGTTATTTATAGTATTCCATCATAGATATGCTTCTTCATCCATATGATAAATAGCTAGATCACACATCCCTTGTTAGTAACATTAAATGGTGGAAAATATGATATAAATCATACTAATACCATAGTCATTAACTATGGGTTAGATAATTAACTATATTTAGATGGATGTTTCATCGTAAAGGAAATAATATAATGGTTTTCCCTCCATTAATAATTTTGGATCTAATCATTATTCATGTCTTGAGAAACATGAGCGTGAAATGAAGAAATATTTTTCATTTTGTATTTGATAACATTAAACTTCTATGAAGTAGAATCCCAGAATTTAACATCTCATTCATCATTAAAACAATTAATTCGGGATCCATCCATTCAATTAAACTAATAAACCAGCATGAGAAAGAAATCATAGTGGAGAACAAATAATCCAAAAAACCTTTTGTTGTATATCTAAATCAATAAAACATATACTTATGATCCATAGGTATATCCAATATAATTCATGACCATTACTAATTCATTTTTAATTTATTTTATTCAAAGTCTAATCACAAGTATTTTTAGTAATATTATCTCATCCTAGGATCTATTGGATAATTAATCATTTCTTGGATACTTATAATAGATACCCATACTTATAATCCATAGATATTACATCTTAATATATGATTATCCATTAAAGAACATTTTAAAACATGTCAAAATCATTTAGGTCTAGTATCATTTGATGAATTTAAATATCAATAACATATTTATAAAATACCTACATTGTATCCAACTTATTCTTTCATAATTAGTACCCTTATTAAAAATATCATACATAATACCTTTATTCTTAAATAGGGGAATGGAAACCTAAGAAAAGGGTGATCTCATCAGATCTATGATGGTATACAAGGAAAATATCAATTATCACATTATAGTAATATGAGAATAAGTGTATAAGAACTTAATCATAACTCTTAAAAATATACACTTCACATCGAAGATTATAACCATTAATCCTGGAATAAATACTTGTAGTATATAAGACATGAATCATTAGGTAATCAAATAAAATGAACCATAAAATATTAAACAAGGCATGATACATTTATCTATGGATTACAAAAAAGTACTGAAAATAATATTCTTATTATGGAATCCTTATTTGAATGGATATAATAGTTGAATGGGTTCTCCCCCCAAACAATCATAGTTTTAAATTTTCACTCCCAAGACTATAATTTTGGACATATTACCTTAGATATCAGGGTTCACTTCATATTGATGTAATGAATATATTCTGAGATATCAATCGTTACTAAAATAAATAAATGTTGATATTGTACCCAATTATTATAAATTGATAATCATAAATATGTGTTCTATAATCATAATCCATTAATCACATAAATACCCATGAAAAATATTGTTTTCATAAAATTTTCATCATAGCATAACCCATAGAAATTAAATGGGTTTCATATACATTTCCAAATTTCATCATAGTATAATCCATGGAATGGAAAATGTTCTATAAACATAAATGATCTATAAAATTTATAAGGATTGTAGGATTAGATTATATCCCCAGAAATTCATAATTTAAATTGATGGTTTTTTCATTGATGAATTCACATACAATGATTTGATCATTAAAACATTCTTTAGTAAATAAAATTTTAATTTTAAAATTACTTATTGAAGAAATAATGTAAATAAAAATGAAAAAATTCATTAAAAATAATAGTGTAATATTTTAAAATAATATTCAATAACAATATTAATTATGGTGGGTAAACCCATTAAATATTTATAGGTTAATAAATTCCTTCTATTATTTTTCGGTCTATTGAGTACATAAATTGTTGAAAATACAAGTAAGACATGTATTTTCATTAAATAAATTTAGGACATAAAATAAATGATATTTTGAGAGATACATTGATAGAGATAATAGTTTAATCATTTTAAATATGTTTTTTAATTATTTTATTCCTACCAATTTATCATTTTTTCTTATTTACTGCAACATTGGATTTATAGTGTGTTTTGGGATTTAATGTGAACATTTACTAATTCTGAAATTTAAACAGCTTTTTATCACTTTGTTATTTTGATAATAAATTTTAAAATATCGATCCAGTTTGAGTTAATATTTTTTATTCCATGACTATGGGAATAAAATATCTTTTTTAGGATTTAGATCATATTTGAACATATACATTCCAGAAAATAAATTCCAAGTTAAAACCTAGTCCTGGATGACTGGATGGATCCCACCATAGTAAATAAGGAATAAATTAATTTATACACCTATTATTGATTTTATTAATTTTTTATTTGAAAAACAATTTTATTAAATGGTTTTATATTAATGATCATGAAGACAGAAGTTCAACAATTTGTCAATTTGGTCCTGTAAAATGGCAGATCATTTTTCAAACATTCATCTAGAAAGTGTGTGAATAATAAATTTTGAAATAACTTATTTTATACATGTCCAACGTATTTTAAATTAGGAGGTAGAATAAAAAATTATATTTAAATAATATTAAAATAAGGACCATTGAAGTGATTTTTGAAATATGGCGAACGAACCTTAGCTATCTTCGAAAGGATAGTTTCTAAAGGGGAATCTGCTGCATCCATGTTTATTTTCCATTTTTTATTCTTTTTAATTAAGTGTTAATTTAAATTAAACATTAAATTATATTATTTTTAATAGATACTAATTCAGTAATGTTTTTAATATTTTTTATCTTCTTCAACACACCCTTCTTATTCCTATAAATCATCATCACCTTCTTCTGTTATTTGATTCTTTTTTTATAATTTTTTTTCATGTTTTAATTTATTTATTTCTCTTCTTATTCAATAAATTTAAATCTAAAATGATTGACTTCTTAAATTTAACAAATTAGGGGCTAACTCATGGTTTGACATAATGGATTTAATTGTCAATTTTATTCATTTTGTATATAAATTCTCCTATATCATTATGTTTTGATAAGAATGATAGACAAACATTGGTGATGAGATTTTATACAACTAAAATGATCTAAAACTCATTATATAATTTTATTATATCATTCCCTCCCTTCTATGGGATATAAACTCTTCATATTATCGAGTTTATCCATTTAGTGAATGAAATGGCATATGATAGTGTCAAGTCATGGAAGATGTCACACTCTTGATTGAGTCGTTCCATCAACCATGATTATATAAGGATGTGGAATGGAGATCTATAAAAGGAATTAAATATTTCACACCACTAAATTAAGGAATTGTAATTCCTGAATGAGATCTCATAATTGATTTATCAAACATAATCTAGACACAAACAATGAGAATGATTGTACCCATTAACTAATATACAAATTCCATACAATTTCATTCAAATATCATTCAGTCAGTTCATGTCAGATAAATTAATTCATTCTAATAATACATTTAAATTTTAGTTTTTTTAAAAAAATATTCAAAAATAAAACATAAGTAGTTTATGTGAATTATAATAAGTAGGAGAAAAAGTAAAATTTCTCTTCAAGTGATATGACCATAGATAGGTGATTGGTATCATTTGGGATAAAAATTAATTTAAAACATCATATGATCTGATTTCATCATATATGATATTATTTAGTCATTTGAAAATTAAGCTTAAACAATCCTGATAAACAATGACTTTGTAACCTTAAATTCTTACATCTAATTTTCTTTTCTTAGAAATCACTCTAATATTCTAGAAAATAAATTTAAATTAACTATTATTTTATAATAGAATAATTTTCATAATAATAATATCATATATGTCCGCTTTATAACATTTAAATACCCCCTCTTATAAATTATTCTATACTAAAATCAGCATTTCCAGGTGTTAAATCATTAATTTATCTTGAGTATTTTGTTTTATTAATTATGGTACATTTAGAATTATATTGGTTGAATAACTAAAAATACATTAATTATAAAATATATATATTATACATTCATTATAGACATATATAGAGTCATCCATAAAATTTGGAGAATGAAAAATTAATTACGCTATTTATGGAGATGGTATTCCATTCATACACAAGAACGAAGTTTTCTTTTTTCTAGAAAGATAAAATGAATGAATATTAAATTTTAATTTACCATTAAAGGATCATTATTATATAATATATATCAAGTATATTCTCCAAATTATTTATCATTAACATTCATTTATTATTTAATGGAAAAACAAATCACTTCTATTCAAAAAGGTGGTAGTACACACATATGCATGAAAAACATCACCATATACCAACATAATGGATAGCAAGTATAATGATATGATATTATAATTATAGATGTATAATGTTTCCATAAATATTATTAATAAAATTTATACCCATAGTAATAGAAATCTATAGAATATGGTGATGAATAATAAATATAAATCTACTTTGAGACAGAAGGAATGCCCACAGACAAGCGATACATTTAGATCTGATTAGATGAGAAAGAGAGTTTATAATGATGAATTATTAATCATAAAATAATTTTATATTTTTATGATATGTATTTAATTAATTTATGACAAATAACATATTTTTAATAGAGTTAATGAAAAGTAATAAAAAGGTAATCGGTTAATGTGATTACCACTTATTTGAAAAGACTCTATTAGATCTCATATAAGGAGATCGGAGGATACTCTTTTTGGATGATGAGAACCTATAAAAAATTAGGAATGTATATAATATATTTTCATAGACAAATTTATTCATATAATGCTCGTAGTGGTGTAATGTGGTGACGGTTGTGTTTCCATTTGAGAATTTAGGAGAGAGGCACAATTGGAATTTCCAAAAAGATAAAATATTAATATATTTAGTTTTGATAAAAATTCCAAAATGTGGAACGAAATTATTAAAAAATTAGTATATGGTATTTATACCTTTATAAAATATCATTTTGACACGAACTTTTGACATTAAAAATATTTTAACTTTGTTTAACTGTAAGTCTACGAATTGTACTCTTTACTACAAAAACAAATTTTTCAATGTCAATGGTTTTACTTTTTCACATATAAGGTCAAAATTGAAATTGAAATCGACCATTTATTAAATTATAGACTATTTCATATACACATTTTTATATTTTATGTTGTTTATTATTTTTAAAAAATTTAATAAAATATTTTTTCGATAAAATATCACTATTGTCAATTTTAACACTATTCAATTTATTTGACATAAAAGACCTAATGAAAAATTATTAATTTGAATATAATATTTTAACAAAACAATAATATTTAATATAAACATAAATAATTCATGAAACAATATAAATTACTCAAATTATAGATCTTCCATTATTTTATGAAACATTTATTTATTTTTCAATTAATTGAATGATGAATCTTTCAGTCCCATGAAAGAAATTAGGGTAACTATATCATAATAAAAAAAATATCAATAATTTAACACCTTGAATATTATTTAATCATAGGAAAATTTAATATTAATATTCACCAATAACTAGTTTCTCTTTCCTTATGAATACATGCAGGATACATAAAACAGTGGCACATACATTTTAAATGTTTCAAAGATTTAAATAATATATAAGTCATTTTCTTGGAAACATGTCCATTAAAAACTAAATTTATAGTCTAATGTGACTAGGAAAAAATTATATTCATTATAAACTAATTTTTATTAAAAAATTAAGGTCGTGGAAAGTCTTTTTAACACTAAAAATCAAGTTTTACTTTTTACTCACATGATAATAATTACCATGGTTAATATTCATATTGACAGAAAGTAAAAGATTAATACATTCTTAATTTTCTCCTCTAGATTTCAACATTTTTAATACATTTCGTTTAAAAAAATACGTTGATATGGATGAAATGAAATATATTGACTGTGTGATAATGTACCAAAAACATATTTTTAAAAAATAAAATGTTTCTATCATAAATCTATAATTATTCATATATTTCCTTTGAAAAATATATTTTTAATGATTAGAAAATTCTGATCATGAGAATTACATATAAATTTATATAAAAATCCACAAATATATTTTAGTTTATTTTGTTAACATCAAAATTGTGATTTGGGTTAAAATAAATTATTATAAAAACTCCCATTTAGTTAAAAAAATTATTATTTTTAATTTTAATCACTTTATAATCTATGATTTGATTTTATAAATGTGTAGAAATAGTGTTTTTTATAATTTAGGTATTAATATTCATAACCATGGATCCAAAAATGAGTAGATAATAGATAGATATTATATTAATAATTTTATCTTGTTCATCAAAACATGACGATGCATGTAATGAAATATATCATTAAGTAATAATTATTTTCAGATATTTTTTTAAAAAAGGGATTTGCTACACCTATGGAATTCCTGAGGGATTTTATTTTTCTAAAACCGTGTGCTAGAATAATTTGTTGAATATAATATTTGTATGATGTGTTTAGAATGTGATTGAGGTTGTTTAATGTTCATGGAATTTTTATGAGATGAGTTCTGAAGTATTAAATTTGTATATTTTAGAGAATTTTGAAAAGAATAGATTTTTTTATCACTTATAACCATACAATATTTGTTTCATAGTGATGGAAAACATAGAAAATGTATGATTTTGATGATTATTCTTAATATTTCTACGGGATATATTATAGTTTATAATGATTACACTGTGTGGACTTTTTAAAAATTTTCAAATGAATGAATGAAATATAATTTATTTATAATATGTTCATATTTCATTATAGTTATTCTGAGCCACATTTTTTCTCAAATGTGACTATAATGCATTGCATCATTATCCCATAGTATACAAAAATAAATAGTTATGATTGAGTTTCTTATGCCTTTTCAGTCATCCCACTATTATCAAAGCACATTTCATGATTGAACTTTGAATAATTGTAGAATAATTTTCACTACTAATGGAAAAAAGATGTTATGCTTTAGGACACATATAACTGTATTCCATATTGATATTATGTGGTCCAAAAATACTTTTTTTAATTTGTATACATTCCTAGTTTTTATGGAATAAAAAAGAGTTAAATATAGGGATTTGTATTATGAAGGATAAAAATCCTCATTACTAGACTAGTGAATCCAATGAAACATTATATGTTATTAGGCGATAGATGTGATATCGATAATGAACATGATAATTGAAAAATACATGAATAGAAAAACAGGAACATAATATTTCCTCGATAGAAGAATGATATTTTCATTGAACCACATAGAGATGTTAGAGCATTGACACATTTTGTACCGGAGGAATTACTTTAGTACACATTCCAAGAATTTCATATATTATACTTTAGATCATACCATCATGCTTGAGCTTTATTGTTTCACTTTACTACCTTCTACCACCATTATAGGCATATTAAGAATATTTCATAATACCTTATGATGGATATTATATTTTCTATTATGATGTGGTGATGATAGAAGAAATATGTTCCTTTTTTTATGAACATGTATTCATGGTATGGGAAGAACTCCAGTTTTATTTTAAAATATGAGATGATGGAAATGTTTTTGTTAGGTAAATTTCATAACAGGTACAACATATGTGGAACATATATGAAATTGTAAATAAATTTAGAAATAATTTGAATAAAAGTAATTCACCATGATGCATTATTGATTTTTTTTCAATTAGTTTCATTCAAGAAGTCTTATTTTTTCTTCACACATTTAGATTTAATTACCTAGGTGTAAAAACATTGGATTGAAATTTAATTAACTGGACTTCATGTTAAGTAGATTTTTTTAAAGACAAGTAAATATTTATGTGTGTGGGGGAATTTAATAATCCATTATTATATAGACTATATGGATATATTTATTTAAAATATATTCCTGTATATTTTGATAATTCTCTTTGTTATGGTTTTTTTCAATGGAATTTTCAATTTTATACATAAAAGACGAAATGATGAAATGAGAAAAAAACATGGTTTACATGTTTTAATTGTTGTAAACTTCATGTATTTCTAATTTAGAACATCACTGCAGACCAAATTCTAGCCTACGAGAAGTTACGTTATATTAATAGATTACATGATGTGGAAACACATTACATTATGTGCGAGTTTCATTATCAAATATATACTAATGGTGTATAATATAAAAGATGTACAATATCCGAATTAAATACATGACATAATAAATGTATAGGATGTGAAAAAGACTGAATATATCATCTATTCAATGTTATAGCCTGAGAAATATGCAATATTTTCATCTCTTAGAGGAGATTGTTGACATAAAGTACACTACATGGAAATCCATCACATTTTATAATTGTCAAGAACAAATCCACTTAAATAAAATATAAGATGTTACTAGATTTCATTTATTGTATATTTCATATATAATTATATTTTGGGGATTCCAATATATATATGTATAATCAATACAATTGTTTTCTCCCCTATTATTCTCTATTTTCCTTTATAACTCAATTTACATCACTCCATGACCCATTTTATTAATTATATTTTCATTGTTTTCCAATATAAATTATTTCTTTAATAGTTTTAATTATTTTTTCCTTTGATGATTTTTTTACATCAATTTCCATTTGACATCAAAACATACACGATTCTTCAACTATTTCTTAATTAAAAATATATTTTTGATTTTTTCTTAATTTATTGAATGGATGGAGTACTTATTTCTAAAATATTTCTTCATAAATATTATAATTTTTATTACTCATTTACATCTAATCAAAACTGTCATGCACGTTTAATCCATCTAAGGTTATGGGATTAGTTTCAGTTTTATCCGGAGACAAATTAATATATAATTGAAGTTTGTTAATAATAAGTCTAGTAAATAGTTAAAAACAATTGTTTATCACATTCTCTAGTACATAACATTCAATGGTAGGTTGAAGTGAATGAACCTGACCTAATTTGAGTTCATTAAGATATGACTATTTGGATGTGATGATTTTTTCTAATGAATCTATCAAAAATGTTCGTAGGTAATTAGATATACAAAAACCAATGTATTTTTGTAGCATAGGTAGTTGAAATTGATTTAGTCATTACCAATTTTGACCATTTCACATATTCATAACCTAAGTCTTATAACTATCCAAAAATATATTTTTGAGTATATTTTGACATAATCAATAAAATTGACCCTGATCACTTGTTTTACCTGAAATAAATCCATTGTACATTGATCTGTGAAACCCCAATCTTGAGAAGTGAACATAAGGAATCTTTCAAAAGGGTTTAAATGACCTATATTATTGTCTTCTAATTGTATTTATTTGTTTAACCACTGACTTTTAATGTACTATGAAATTTTATTCAAATGTAATTTGGAAAATATAAAATTTTAATTTGATGAAGACTCAAGTGTATTAAACAAAATGAATGTGTGTATCATTTTTTGGAGGTCTTTAAATTTTTTTGTGGGTCAGCACCGATTTTTTCATTTTCTGGGTCAGTGTACATTCACTAGTTTGGTGTGTTTTTATCAATTAATACATCATTAGTGACATAGTGCATATATTTCTAGACTGATTTTGACGATATATGTACATTCCTATAAATATTTCATCATATATTAGAGGAGGAACTATATACTATTTCATAATATTATATGGGGAGGGAAATGGGGAAATGAATTGTCAAATAAAGTGATGCCTAGATTGTCGCATGCACATGGTCAAATATTTCCTTGTTGATCCAATTGTGAAAATATTATGAATTTATATATGGGGAATTATATTATTTTCTCCCTATTTTAAGATATTTGACAAAACAACTAGAATGAAAACATAGATTTATCGAATGGAAGTTGGCCATCATTAACCATATGGTAAAATATATTATCTATGAAGATGTATTGTTGGATAATGTGACCCAATGTTTTTTAGTAGAAGAAATAATTTTGTTTTTCATAACTATCTTCTTAAAAAAATATTTATTTCTAGAAATATGATTAGGATGTTCTCTATAGTTGAGATAATTTACAATGAATTATTTTAGATATAATAGTAATTGATATTATTCTTCATGAATTTAATGTTATTTCACATTAACCATTTTTGATTTGGGATTATAATAGTTTTATCAACATTAATGGATCTCCTTAGCTATGGTGATTGTTCTTGACTAGGTGTTCTCCGTGTTATTTTAATTAATTTCTATAGTTTTTCTATATATTGTTGAAAACTCTTAATATCCCCTATGATACTTTATAGGGATTACTCTGGTTGAAAACTCATCATATTTTTTATCTACATTGATCTCTATGAATTAATTACATGGATGATATGTTTCCATGAAATATGATATAATATTAATTTTTTCAACAAAATCAATGAATCTATCAATAGACTGTTTATTGAAATTAAAAATGTAACAGTTTCAATTTTATCACGGCAAAGGTGATTTAGTAAAGGAAATTCAGATTGGAATCTTCATATCATTCAATATAACTAGATAAAATGTCAATATAAAACAAAAATAGGGCCATTATAAGACCCGAACATGGAATATAGGTTCGATAACCTATTTCATTTTTGGAGTTCAATTCATTAAGATGCTTTAGGATGAGAAATGGGAGAGATGGTACTACGTATATCCCATAGCATCGAATATGAGAAGTCACGATTCCAGATATTTCATTGATATGGAGTGGATTCCACCCATAAAGGATATAACTACCAGAATATATATTTTATAATATGATTCTATTCTATGTAATCCATCCCAATAGTATGTGCATATTGTAATTCATGGAATTAGATATCTTTTATTAGCCAGTGGTGACTTACCTGAATTACAGGAAGATGTCCCCTTTACTATAATCAGTCAGTACTATATTAAAATGGGATGATTGGTATGATTTTATGATACTACAGTGTATTTATTCACACATTTTTATTAAAAAACATAATCTCATTAAATTGGGTTAGTTAAAGGACACCATGTAGTTTTATTATAATAATCATACATTGTGGGTATATTATTCCTTTCAAATTGACCAATTATATGCTCAATAACTATTATTTTATCCTGTAAGTAAGTAATATTCTTGATTTGTAATATGGATTCAATATTTTTTAGAGGATGATTTGTGTTGAATTAGGCCACCCATGTTTCTATGGGAAATTTATCATGTTTTATTTCATTTTTATGATCAACATGGATAACATATACTATTGTAATACATGTGGTAAAAAAAATTCCATGGAACGGAGAATATAAATTTTTTGTCATTCCTAAAAAAATTATTATATTTGATATGATACTGGTAAAAAACATTTCCACGATACATTAGGCTAGTTATTTTATGATGGATGATCCAGTTAAAAAGGCCATCATTGTTGAAGTTATAAATTTTTGAAATTAGTTATTTTGGCTTGGACTTATTATACTATTAATATATAACGATATAACTCTTTATTTATATACGTATCATGGAAATTGGGCAAATACTAATATATAGTGGTTGTAGTCCACTAACGATCACTCATATTTAATTTCCATTTCTATTTGATTGGGGATACAATAGAATTATCTAAAACATCTTGTTGTATTGGATTTATATGTTAGCCAAAATGGCCACCTTGAATAAGACCCCTCATATGAATCTTTAGGGTTAACTCTACATGTTGTAGATTTCATCCTCTATCAAACATATATTATTAATGCATCTATTTGTATACATAGGGGGTTGTATCATAATGTAGATTGATATGGAAATTACTAAAAAATATGCTTCCCAGACATATCATCACAAGGTAAACCTATAGAGATTTATTGGATAGTGTCTATTTTGAGATAAATCCAATATTAGGATGTGACATCCATTATTAGATTCTCATATTACGGAAATTGAAAACTAGAACTAGAGGTGTTTTTTTAGTGATAATATGCATCCAGGACTCAAATATTAGGTAGATTTTGAAATTAAAATAGCATCAGATCGGGTATTCATTGCTTTGTAGTTCATAGAAATCCTAAAGATTATGTGTCTTTCCTTAAACCAACTAGAGAACAATATCTCTCTTACAATTCTAAAAATGGATTCCATTTAGATTCTATTAGATAATAAGAAACCCATTTTTGTATTATCACCCAAAATACCATGATAAATAGATCTATTTTTTAGTTAAAGTTTTATTTTCAGGTTCAAAATTTTATTAATGACGGATGTCTCGATGTTCTTCATGGACCTGAGGTTTTGGAGACAACATGGGCAGACATTCCAATGGTAGATGTCGATTGAGATTTAAAAAAATGATGTTGTCGAATACAAATTATCTTGTTGGGTGGGAGATTTAGCTCAACCAAACAATTAGGTGTGAATTTTTTTGTACTCAAAATTGTTTATATAAAATTATGATGTATTGAATAATCCTTCACAATCCACAGTGAATTATTGGTTAAAACTATGCTAGTTTTTATTGAAACCACGAATTCATGTGATGATTTTGATATATTATAGGTTATCTATATTTTTCTTAGTAATTTTATAATTATATAGAATGAATATTTATAGTTGGGATCATTTATATTTTCACCATCATAGAAGGTGGTAGGGGTTTACAGTGTCAGAATTTGGACCATGAGAATGTATTCCTTCATATTTTAATTATGTTGATTGAACCATCCATAGTTCAGTTCTGCTAAATTTGAAGTTGTAACAATATTTTTTAATTCATGAAATAGAGTCTAATTATTTTTATCATTATACACTATGATGAACATAGATATTACAAGGGATGTGATCTTATTGTACAAGAAGACTACAATGTTCAATGTGGCATCATTTCCAAAAGTTTATAATATTTGTTTGGGATCTGAATCCAAAATAAAGTTGATAGGAATTGAAAATATTGTTTTTGACATGAAATCTTAATAAATATAGTAAAAACATGTATTTGGTGAAGACTTGGTTTGTGAAGTATGATACTAAGGAATATGAGGATCAAATATATAACAATGGATTGGTAGTAATATCAATGGCTATGAGAGGTATAACATAACAAATTCATGATGCGAATATGGTAACCGTGAGAACTACATGAATAATCATGATCAGGTAACATTTTACTAGAGCCATGTGAGCGATGGATCTTCATGAATGTGAATTTTATACTTATTAAAAAATATGCTAGATGTGTGGGATCATCATGAATGGATAAGCCTATAAACATGAGGATGTCTCTAATTTATTAGACTAATAAATATAATTGGATAAAAATCTCAATTAATTTGAATTCATGAGGGCAACGAGATTTATGAATCTTGTATTTAATGTGATCTTCATAATCTCAAAAATAATTTTTTAGTCTTGAACAAATGCCTATATATATGAGAAAATGGTGTTTCAGGAATAATGGTTGTTTCATGATGACATAGTGTTCTGCGGTGGTAGTTTTCTTCAAAAATATTTTGAGCATCATGAAGGTGATTCAGGATGGTATTTTATGAATAATTGTATTGAACATGTATTTTATTTGAACTGTGATTTCAAGTGAATCATATCAAGAATATAGTACATTTAATTCGTTGTTCATGTAATGGAAAAAGACATAAATTCAAATATAATGAATTGATATACAAATCATTAAACTGATTAATACATCTCCCAATCAAGTGGAGAGGTGGAGTCAACTGATTTCATCTGATGGATATAGTGTGATAATCCTATAATATTGTAATGGATGTTTTCGTAGAACAGTTTGATTATTTCTAAACATATGTTTTGAACCACAAGGGATTATTAGTGGATTTAGTTATGAACAAATCACTTATAGTGTATACTCTATATACTATCTCTTAGTGGGGAACCATGTAATTATTGTCAATTTTGTCTCTAAATGAAATTTTGTGATTTATGTATGATTCCATAAGGTAGGTTTTATAAGTTCCTACCGACATGGGAACAAGATCCATCACATTAAAATAAAAATTTTAAAACTACAGTCCCCCTACCCCTCTCAGGGTATTAAAGTGTCCTACATGTTTCACATCATAAATATTATGGTCAAATAATAAGGTAAATTTTAATTGTCTTTGTTGTATAATGGAATGAATTAAATGGAGAATGATGCCTAGAAATGAATGGTGTGTGACCTACATTTAACACAAAATTCTTGGTTTATCTATTTTAAAAGTAATTAAAATGAATAGGACATGGTTGGGACATAGAACTAGAAAATGGCCTAGATGTGGATTTCTATAACATATCAATCTATATCAAAAATAGGAATGAATACATGAATGGTTGAGGCTTTCACATATATGGATGACAATATACAGTTTTCAACCTCTAATATATTCATAATAATATATGTCAGAAATACTGGATAGGATGGGGATTACAACAAGGAGACAAATATGTGAATGTATACCCCTAGAATTCAGAAACGAGGCAAATTTGTAAGATTATATGGTTGGGGTATAAAATCATTAGGAGGACCATGATTTCTATCTAAGAGTTTGGATTGAACATGAATGGATTCTTTCCCATTTTGGATAATATGAATCAAATACCACATTTTATGAATTGTATTGCTTATGGTTATGTGTATAGACCTTGACATTTCACATCATGAAGAAACTATGTACCAAAAGAAAAAAAAATATTCTATTTGGATTATAATGTTCCCCCTAATTTTAGCTAAAGTGAACCTTAGTATTAGTTTTTCGTGGTGTTTATACTGAAATATTAAATTTTTTAAAATAATACTCAATACATACCATTACAGTCCATGTCAGCATCGAAATGGTTTAGTGGAATTTTATATTATATACATAATATTTTTATATATGGATATATATTGATCATATTTCATAACGATCCCCCAATATAGTACTCCTTAGAGGAAAACCCTACAAAAATACTTTTTGATAACCAAGGGAAAGGAAGAATAATAAAATGGTGAGAACACATTATCAATATGGTAAAAAAAGGAGATATAAGTTGATGATAATATGAATGAATAAAAAAACAACAGCTCAATGAGATCATGACCAAATTTTACACGGATCAGTCCCAATATGAAAAAGATCCTAAACATGAGTTATGGAATTAAACATTAACATTTCAAAAGACATGAATAATTATAATGAGAATTCATCATAATTCAATTATGAACTATATGTTCTTGTCCTAAATCTAGGTGGAATCATCATAGTTAAAAAAAATTTAATATGTCATGTTTATCTACTAGTCCCATCAAATTAGGCATCAATAAATATTTTTCATAACATTTCAAGCACATAAACTTATTTCTCATAATGGAACAAGAACAATCTAATTGCTTCCCCTAAAAGATTAAGCATATTACCTTTTATCTCTTGTAAATATCAGGAGATATAATACTCTAAATAATTATTTATAGATATTTATAGGTCTCACACATGAAATAATGAAAAACTACTATACTTTATCACAAGATCATTAAACATTAATTATATCAGAACCCAACAAAAGGAAATGGGAATCAAAAAAATTATATTTTCATATTAAACAGAAATTATCCAAATAACTAATAACAATTATATCCTTGAATTACTTCCACATATAATAATAAGTAAAATTAATGTAATTCATCTTATAATGATATCGACTTTTATAGATGACATGGAAACATTCTTGAGAAAAGTAAATTTTCCATTTAAGATTTAGTTTTATTTAGAAAACTAGTACACTTATAAATTAAATAAAATCTATTTTTAAAAAAACATATTATTATGTAATGGAATATTCAAGGAATTGAGGACTCATGATGGTGGAAAAATATTCTCATTCAATAAAACATACACTAACATACATTTTGAATTGTAGATGAAAAAATCACAATGAACCTTATTAACAAAATGAGAAAAATATTCCATTAAAGATAATTAGAAAATTATAACACATAATTTAAATAATTTTAAAACAATTCCAGAGAAATGTAAAAATATTTCTGTATTTTTTTCTAGAAAACATTGATATAGAATAGAAATATTCCCCTGTATATACTTAAATATAAACAACCTTGAATAATGATGAGGTTTTGAATTAAACCCTCACATTAAGTCGCACATTTCTTCATTCATGATTATTAATCATGTATAATAATAATGGATTCATTATAAATGTATTATATTAAAATATTATTTATATCCAACAATTTATGAGTTATGTTTATCATATAATCACTCATATATTAATAATTTTTCATTAAAATCAATCTTTTATGTGATAACTACTTCAATTTAAAAACATGTTTCAGTTCGATATTCGTACTCCATATAAATTGATAACCACACCATAATATAAAAAATTATAATAGTTGGACAAAAATAATATATACTAATTTTATAAATATTTAAAATCATTAATAAAAAATATAGATAGAAAAATGATTTACACTATTCATGTATTCTATGTGTCATACGTACGCTTAAATGTTTATTCCATTTTTAGAATAATGGAATGAAATAAACATAAATTAAAATTCATCTTCATAGAATCGTTATTGTATATTATATATCTCACATAATAATTAAACCCTAGAAATGGTTCATTCATAGACGGTGGATATGGAAAATGAATTATATCACTACGTGGAGGGGATAAGCCATACATATGCATGAAAGTTAATTACACTTATTATAAGGTGGGATGGATGGTTTGTAAGTGTGTTTTAAAAATCATACTAAAATTTAATCTTTTTTATTCTAATGAATTTATTATTTGATGATATATATAAAATAAATATAAGTGATAAAGAATTATAAAAAATTTATTTGATTGGTTATAGTGATTACATATTATTCAAAAATATTCCTTTAGATCTTTTCTAACAGTCTTCAGGGGAGGTATTTTGTAATAGAAGCACTTATATAATTTGGATACGGATGTTGAGAATATAAATTGGTAGTGTATTGTGGAGATAAAATTCACAAAGTGGAGTAATTTTGAAAGTTAAGGTGGGATAGGTTCATACTCCCATTAACCTATTGATTTTATGAATGTTTTGGAGTAATTTTAAACCTTATCATTTTTAATAAAAATAGTTATCCATTTTAAAATTTAAGTATGGTGACAGTGTTTTAAATATAAAATGCTTTAATATTGAATTTTAAAGTAAAAATCCAACCATAAATTAAAAAATATTTACATTTTTGGAAATATAATAATAAATTTGTTACATTGAAATATTTTTACTATTTTTATATAATTTAACAATATATTATATGCATATAATTTTATTATTATCAATATAGATTATAATCAATACATTGAAATCCATAACATATAGAAAACACATGGAATTAGAAACCATTAAGTTGAAATTTCCCAAAAATCTCATTTTATTTTAGATTATTCATGGATAAACATTACTATCTCAAGTTTGAATAATATTAATATATTTTTTATTATTTTTTTCTTATTCCGGTCATTAAATAATTACTGCATCAACATTTTTGTAGTTTTTAATGAACATATTAAATTTTTAATACAATTATAAATAAATTGAAATCATTAATATATTTCAGTACTAGTTAAATAAAAACATGGATTCCCTCAAAAATAATTGTTTCTGTATGTGAACATATAAATGTTATTTAACGAACACTTGGTGAAATTTTCCAATTCCTTTTGTTAAAATAATTTATAAGAAATTTCCATGTAATGAGTCGATTAAATAAATAAATTTATAACATCAGTGGTTTAATATCACATTTAATTCATCCAATAATAATTAGGTTGAATAATCACTAATATATAACTTAGACTAACCAGATTTATCCATTAATAACGTGTTAAATTTGACCCCAGTACTATTACGATTGGTTGAATATAAAAGTCTAAATTAAAAAATGTGGAAAACCTAATTATAAAAATAAAAATATTTGTATCTAATTAAATATATTCAAATAGATGAAATTAATATTAATTTTAGTCTAAAAAAGTTATGAAAACCTATTTTTTAGGTAATGTACTTTTTAACCATAAAATTATATTTCTTTTTATCTTATGAAAGTGAAAATATTTTATTAATGTATAAAACATCAGATTATCTAAATAATATATACATATATAATTAAAATCATTCATTGATAGGGATTAAATCAATATATTAATATAATATTATTTTTATAAATAAATCATTTTTTATAAAAACACAACTTTTACTTCAAAATAAATTTTTGAATTCTATTCATGAATTTAATTTATAAATGTATAGAAAAATTTACATTCTCATAATTTTGTCATTATTATTCATACATTTTAATATAATAAGTAAGTGATAATGGAGAAAAAAAAATTTTAAAAATGATACATGGTTCGTTTAAAATCAATGTTGAATGCAACACTAGAAATCAATGAAAAAAATACTTAAACATAAATATTTCATAAAAATGTTAGGGAGTAACATTATATCTCCTATAAAAAATATCCTTGTATCTTAACCAAGAAGATGAAAAAAGATGTAGATATATTAATTTTATTAAATCCACATGTTCACATGTAGCTTAGTTGAATTGACGGTTTCACTAAAAAACTTTTAACAAGGGATAGGAATTATTTCCTACAAAATTATACCATGATCCAAAATTTCAATTAATTTTTCTTCACAGAAAATATCTTCATCCACCAGTATGAGCTTTGCGTTTAGTACATGTGAATGATCATGTATGTACATCCTTGGTATTGATACTTAAAACATATCATGAGCCTCGAAGATATTAAATTGAATCACCAATCAAAAAGAAAGAATCTAGATACGATCAATACTACCAAAGAGAATTAATATATCAATGTATTATCTTATACATCATTCATAATCATATCACTTAATTCTATGTAGATATTCCTAGATATACCTTGTTAGTAAATTCATATTCCAGATATTTTTGAGGTTTTTTTGATATCTTTAATGTCATTTATGAGGTTCTCTCATGTTTGTTTCAATTGATCTAAAATTATCATCCATTTCCTCATCACGATTAAGTCCCAACATCATTCACTATTAAAATTCATTGTTTCATGTTTTATTGTTTTTACTTTTTAACATACATGTAATCATAAAGGGAATTATTAATGATGGTTTGAAACAAATTGTATATGAAAATTTTATAGAAGAATGTATTGATCTCAATCCCCTTTAAAATTTATTAAGCATTTTATCAACATGCCTCATAGTGTTTTAATGGTCTTCTTAAATAGGCCATCTTTCTAGGGATGAAAATCATTACTAATAATAAAATATGTATCCAAAACCTATTGAAATTTTCACAATGTCATTAAGGTGAACCTCATATCCTAGTCAATTACAATTAAATTTGGTAATAGATGAAATCGGACCACATCCTTAATATATACCCGTTCAATCTGACCTATAGATAAATATTCTATAATAAAAATGATGTATGATGACTTCACAAAGTGTTGAAAAATAACCCATATATCAATGTAGATATTATATGTATTTAGGAGTCCAATAAAAAATACCATGGAGGTGTTTTTTAATATCTATTACGGTATGGTTAATGGTTATAAAATCACCAAAGACTTCTATCGATTAGCCTAATCAAGTTGATAAACCTTGCACTAAGAACCATACACTATAATATATCTCTTAATTTCATACCATTATGAATACTATTTCAATTCAATATACATCATCATACATACATGATTAGTAGATAATGATAAAAGATTATCCCTATCCATCATCTACTTCATTAGATATGGTGTGGGACGCCAAAATACACTTTTCATGTACATTATTATTCCATCATAATAATGGAAAAACTCATGAATAATTATCACATTCTATTTAAGCTCAAAATCTTCTTATATGCACCTGTTTAATTATCAATTATAATAATGGTTCAATATTCATTTGTGGTTGATAATAAGTATGTCCTTACATTAGAATTTATAGGTCCTTAATTTTTTTAATCCATAATAATTGGATTTGTTTTCATCCTCAACATAAATAAAAAAGAATCATCCTTTAAACTCAACAAATATAACAACTTATTTTATTGTCCATATGAGTTATTGTATTTGGTAGTCAAAATCATTAATTAGACCCAACTATATTATTTGGAACACATTCCACTAGTTTTATGTAGTCATATACATTAAAATTTTTTGAGCATTATATATGTAAAATATTTATCCATAGAGATAATTCCTTCATATAATTAATAAAATTTTACTATATATATATATATATATATATATATATATATATATTCAAATCATGACTTGAGTAATTCTTATCAAGAACTATTAATTTTTGTGTGGCATAATATTTCACCATATCATTTTGAAATTTAAAAATTCATAATACCTTTTTTGAGTCATAATTATTTATCATAAAAATTTCCCTAATATAGTGTAGAGTAACTATAGGTTCATTAACCATATTTCTTTTCATTACCATTAAATTCACTTCACATTCCTCTATCCATATTATATTTAATCCTTTCTGATTAATCATGGTTATTGTATTATATAACCAAAATAAAAATTTCAAAAAATATCATTAATATATTTACAACCTAGAACACTACCTATTTCATTTTCTATGGTTTGTCTATGAAATTACACTTTAACATTTATCTCTGAAGGTTTAGTTGATATTCCCTAACATGAGAATATATTACCCAAAATTGAAAAAAATTAATTCCATAATAACACTTGATTAAATTGTCATAAATATTATCCTCCCATATGGTCTTAAATGAATAATGATTGTAGTTGTACCAAGCCATTAATAATAGTGTATATAAATAATACCAAAAATTGGTCATGATTTTATATAATGAATCAATTAAGTTAGACCACTATGATAGTAGAGAAATTAGATAGAATTATTGGTATCACAATAAATTCATAGATTTAAAGCCATGTAGAGAATATCATAATGGGTATGTACTCCTTTTGGAACCACTATTGATGATATAAAAAATAAAGATAACACATTGAAATGTATTTATCTCCATGTATTAGATCAAATAATACATTAATATTGGGGATATGATACATATTGATTTTTATTTATTTTAAGCTAATGATAATCAATGTAAAGAAGCATTTAACAATTTTAAATAGTTAACAAATTGAACAAGTTCACCCCAAGGTTGCGCATTAGGGAATATGAATACCCAGTCAAAATTGTTATATATCTCCCTCATTATGAAAAATATATAAATTGGGGAATTTATATAAGGAGTATTCTAAACAATCATCAAACCTCATATAAGTTCTATTGAAAGTTAAAATTCATGATTCTATGTAAATCCTACCAATTATTTTGTAAATTCATCATCAGACTTCTATAAAATTCAGGCATCTTTAATGGTGAGTTTCTCCCCAACCATATGAGTAAAATAACCTTCATTTATATGATTTAATACACCCTTGATGGATGAAATTCACATTGAATGTTCATATTCTTCATTGCATCGATAAAAAATTATATTTTAATAAGGAATATGAAATATTACTTCAATTCCATATTAATAAAAGTGTGGTACATATATGAAAATCCAATATATTCTAAGAACCACATTGAATTAATTTTAAATTATAATCACATTATTTCCCTGAAGAAGATTCCCACAATGATCAATCAAATAATAATTAGATACTTGTGATGCGACTGTTGATATATTACAATTTTACATAGAGAAATAAAAATCTAATTATTTTTGTGATATTGTTATACCATTCTATAATTATTAATGAATTATTTAGTTGTTGGATCCATAATCAAATAAGAGATTAGTTCTCATATAGTGGATGACAAGTGAACCATTCACCACATCATTCTTGAAACCGACTTTTAGAGTAATAAATGCAGTTTATTTTCCTCTATATTTTATTTTTAACAGTTGTTAATGATGTTTTTGAAAAAAAAGGATTCGTGAGTAGGTTCCCATAAGGATCATACTCATTTCATTTGATGAATTTGAGCATGTGTGGTGAAAGTTTCTTCTTCTTTACTTCAATTGATTGTACTGATTTATTCATCAACATTTGATATTCATGACCTTGAGGATCCACCCATATTAATTTTGATCCCCTCACATTTCTAATTAAACACTTCCATAAATGATTCTACCAACATTTTCGGAATATATATTTCTATAATTTAATTCCACTGTGCGATTTATTTGAGTTTTCATCACACATGATAATTTATTTCTTATCAAAACCATTGAAATTAATGAGATTTATATTTCCATTTATACATTGAGTGAATATTGATGGAAATAATTGTTTCAAATAGATTCTCTTATAGATTATTCCTTACAATTAAATGGATTTAGTTCAATAATAAATTAATAATGTTTACATTAAGGGATGATAATTCAACTAGATCCATACCCTGTTAGGCTCGTTAAATATTCCTCATATGTACAAATTGTTTCTTATTCGTTTTACATCAGATCAATAATTTCATTCTCTGACATGGTACATACATTATGATGATAAAAAAATACTAAAATATATCTACATAAACTAATAACATTCCATGGAATAAATTTCAACCTCTTGATTTATATTATTGATAAGATTCCATCCTTGATGGTATTCACATCTATGATGATAAACATATATGATAAATTTTTCATCTAAAAGTAATTTTAGAATATAAAATATTTTATCAATGGTCTTGATATATCACTCTTCCACTAGTGGGTTAGATGATCTACTAATAAGAGGTTGATGTTGAATTATGAAATATTAAACAAGTTTTTTATTATCTACATTGATCATTTTGAAACATGACTTTATTCATTGCCTTAGAATGTTGCGGGAGAATAGAAGAGTGATTCTAAATTTCATAACACAAAATGTTTGGTTTCATTATTTGAATATCAGTATGTTTTATATGAAATTACTCACTAACGTGACACCTTTATCTTGAATACATTTACTAAACATAAAATCATAGTGTGAGAAACAATTATCATTTTGTAAAACAACGTAATTTTGAAAAATAATTTACATAAGGTATAAATTGTATCACATTCTACTATAATGTTTTAGGTTTAACCTAATATATTAATGATCATTATGTAATGATTTTGTATTTATCCCAGCTTAGACAAATACAGAGTATTTTCATGGATGTTTTATAATCCTAACTTATAAATATTGAACATACATTTCTCAAATACCAACTATAATATCTAAAAAATTTATACACAAATATTACATCTATTTAGAAGAATATTTTTTACAGAACAATAAAATCCATACCAAAACATTGATTCATTATTGTTTTTTTACATTTTATAAAAAATAATTTCATTTTTTGATGTATATTAAACATCTCCCATAATGATATTCTAATATTGTACTCTTCATAGGAAAACAGAACCAACAATGTTAATCTAAACATAGGGAATGGTAACATAAGTATATAGCGAACTCTAATTCTAAATAAATATAATCATTACTGTAATAATTTAATAATCATATAAAATAATTTAATAAGGATAATTGTATAAGTTCTTGATGATAAGATACATCGTTTGTACCCAATATGAAAAAGATCAGAAACATGTATTATTGAATAAAACATTTACATTTCAAAAGGAAAAAATCATTAGAATGATAATTCATCATGAAAAAATTTTGATCCATAAGTTCACACCATTAATTTATATCGAATAATCATGTGTATAGAAACAATTTCATATTTCACAATTAAAAACCATAACCATCATACCAGGAAGCATCACCTATTTACCATAATAGATTAAGAACATCAACTTGTTCCCCCTAAAAGATCATGTACATAAATTATTTTTCCATAAATCGTTGAGAAAATTCACATGTATACGATAGTAATATCATGATATATAATAAATAAACCAATAAATGGGTTGGATATATAGGTCCAACCAATAACATAATGAGAATCATAAATATGTGTTTCAAAGATCCAAAAATATTAATCAAATTAGAACTCATGGATGTAAATGAGTATAAAAAAATTACAATATTTTCATTATAAATATAAGGACCACCACCAACCCCCACACCCAAAAAAGAATAAGGATAATATACTTGGATAATAACCCAATATATATAGGCAACATAATATGATTTAAAATTATATGGAATTTTTTTTGAATATCTTATGTAAACACAATTGAGAACTATAACATTACCAATTTAAAATTAATAATCGCTAAAAATCATTCATTTTTAAATTATAAAATTTTATATAAAAAGCATTTAAAATTGAAATGTAAGATTCAAATAATTGAGCAATTATTAAGTAGGTAAAATATTCACATATAATATAATATAAATAAACATTAATTCTATATATTTGTCGGAAAAAACAATGAACCTTAATAGAAAATGATATCAATATTCATTTCCAACCATTTTGTTAAAATTTAGAAATAAGTAAAAATTATTTTAAATTGCTGTATGAGAATATTAAAATCATTTTTGAAATAATTATTATATATCATGTACTATAAATGGAAATTTTTCAAAGTGGATACTTGAACATGAATGATCCTGAATAATGATGAGAATTTGAAATACAACCTTAACTAAAGTATTGAATTTCATCATTCATGTTAATACCTTCTGTATTATTTACATGGATTGATTATAAAAATGATAAATAACCATAATAAAATATATTATAACATTTTTTATTTATTTATAAAAAAATTAACACACATTCATAAATAATGTGTAATCAAAATCATTGTTTCGGGCCATAACTGCTTAATTTTCATAGAAAATATCGGTTTGGCCGTCCCAATCAGTATACATTAATATGTATGAAATAATTTACAATTTTAATTTTCTTTACAAAAACCATATATATTCATTATTTACATATTTATAATGAGTCATAGAATTTATAGAGAAAAAAATGAATTACACTGTTTATAGATATAGTATGACATATGCATTCATGGACAATATTTCCATTAATTGACAGATGGAATGAAGGAAAGGTAAATATCAATTCACATTTATAGAATTATTATTATATAATATAATAAATATATATAAATTAAACCCATAATAATACCAATATATTAAAATTGTTCATGAAAAATGAATTGTATTGTTATGTGTAGAGATTAATCCACATGTCTGCATGATTGATACACTCAGTTCTTATTTGATAGGAATGTCTATTTATAATTGTGTTTTAATGATAATAATAAAATTTAATAAAATTTATGATAATTAATTTATTAATCTATAAAAAATATCACATTTTTATAGGAGTTAAATAATTGTAGAAAATGAATGTGACCAGATTGAGTGATTACATCTCCATCGAAACAACCCCATTTGATCTCTAATATAGGGCTGTAGAATTGGAATTTTTGAGGAAAAGAACAATAATAATGTGTCTAGGTAATTATATAAGAGTATTTTTATTATTTTGACAGTGTAATAATGATCCATGTGGTGTAATGATGGGGGGTAGTAGTAGTCCTTTTTTAAAATTTAGGTGATGGGCTCTCTACGAATTTCCCAAATGATTAAGATATAATAACTTACATATCCTGGAAAATACACCCAAATAGATTAGTATTAAAATATAGTTTTTTTATTGTTTTAATAGCATTAAAACTTATTTTAGACAATTTCTGGTTTAACGTTTAACATTATCATATTAATTAACCTTTAGATATCCAATTTAAATATCATCTATTTAAACCAAATATTGAATATAAAAAGCTCGTAATTTTTCATTATATAGTGGAAATTGAAATATAAATGTAATATCTATGAAATGTAGACCATATTATAATCAGTTTTATTATTAAATTTTTTTATTATTTTTGGAATTTGATAAAATCTTATTTTTATAATGTATCAAAATAAACAGTTTTGATAGTATTCATTACATTTAATTTAATAACATCAATAAAAAACATATAATTCAAAACCATAATATCATATAACATACTATATTTCATTGTCTTTTATAGTGTTAATATATCACATTATTATCTGTTATTATAATAAATATAATATTTTTAATATCATATATTTTATTTATTAATTTAGTTGAATACTTACTAAATCAACATTGTTTGTTTATTTAAGGTAATTTTTTAATTCCTAAGAAATATAAATAAAAAACCATCATGAATATATTTTTATTGGGAATTAAATTACTATTAATATTCAGTCATAAAAAAATTATTTGTTTTGTGAACATGTAAATGATATTTAAAACTAAAAGTGTAACATTTTCTCAGTTCGTTTCGTTCAAATGATATATAAGTTGTTGTCATAGAAAAATTTGAATTAAATAAATCAATTTTTTTTCAAATTTGTTTTGGATAGAATTTAAATAATCTTAACATAACTATAAGGTATTATTATTCCCAAATCTCTACGTTTATGCCTAGGTTAAGAAAATTTACCCTTTACCTAGGATACAAATTTTACAAAAATTACTATTCATATTTCATAAGAATAATAGGCGATTACTTATCATATTTTATCTTCCTAATTTTAAATATAGAAATAAATTTATCTAATTTAATATATATATTAATATGATATTATTTTTATTATAAGTTAAAAAAAATTGATAAATCTTGTTTTTAAAGGAAAAATGCATTTTAAAAAATGAATTTACATTTATTCTTTTCTTTTAATTATAAAAATATTTTTTTAATTTACATAAAATTAGATTGAGTAAATAGAAAATAAATTTGAATGATGTTATTTATATATTAATATTTAATTAATATATTTCTCTAATTTTTATTTTATTTTAAAATAATGTATTTTCCAAAAAACATTATCTTAATATTAAACTAATTTTTCAAATCATTATAAGGATTCAATTTTTTTAAATGTATAAACCATATATTATATGATAACATATTTATTATTATTCATACCTGTGATTCTAAATTCTATGTGATAACAGTTACATAATATTTTAATAAGGGTGCATAGTTTGTTTTAACACGTTGTTGCATGAAATATAGGATATAAAAGAAACGAAATTATTTAAAGAGAAATATTTCATAAAAATATATAGGTTTTACAAAAATCATTATAATGAAATGTTAATTGAAAATATATAATCCCACATGATCTATTCTTGATTTGACTAATAATAGAAAATGAAATATCAATGGAATAGCTTGAGAGAAATAAATAGTGGATTGAGGGTGGATTAAGTGTTGGACTAAAATTTATAGTGTACACTATTTTAAAATCCAATTGAATGTATTAATTAGAAAATTTGAATATAATATCAACACAAATTATATAAATGAAATTAAGTGGAGTATATCAACTCAAGGAGTTCATTGAAACCTATTTTAGTATCTTTAAACTAGGTTGTAAATGAATCCTAGTGGAGTATCTCTACAAAAGAAAGGATTTAAATCATCTACATGTTTTTAAATATAAGATTATGGATAAATACTTTTGAGATTACACTTATAAGGAATCATAGATGAAATTCATGTACTATAATAGGGAATATAAAAACTGACCTAGAAGGGATAGTGCATGAGATACACTAAGACACCCAAATACATTGGTGACTAATGTCAAGGATGTATTATTGGGGTATAATCCTAGTAGGAGTCCCATATGCGAGTGTAAATCATATATATTTGTAATTCTATATGGAATGAATATTAGGGTTATTGGGTGTAATTCCCTAAAAACATTCACCAGGTCCGACTGGTGTGTCACAGGAACTCATGCATACATATATATTCATATATAAGAGGATACTAACATGTGATAAGGGTCCAAATAGTATCAAGGGGAGACTATAGCAATGAAAAATAACAATGCACTCCAACAATAATGAGTATTATCAAATATAATATAATAATATAATTATGAAATAATGTTAATAATAATGTGGAATACATGTCAGTGTAATAAAATACCAAAAGTCTAATATTATGTTAATTCGAACAATGTTTTATAACTGGATGTGATAAACCAAGACACTACAAAAATCATTAAGAGTTTCTCCCATTATCACATCCATTCTCGATGCTCATCCTTCTCGGATCCTCAGTGGGGGGAATTTTCCTTATATGGATCCCTCACAATTAAATCAATACACGCAACGAGATGACCATGTTGGGATTGAGTATAATCTCACATATATACAACCAACGAATCTCGAAAAGAATGTTCATCTTTAAATAATGTGTATTCCATGAAGGTATATAAATTTGAAAATGAAGAACCAATCATATATCAGTAGATCATTAACTAACAAGGGTTTCTCGATCCCTCAATACAACATCATTAACTCAATGTATGTAGATATGTCTTGTAATTCATCAAAAAAATTATGCTAAAAAGAAAACATATTTATACCATTAATGAACCTATCAAACATATCCTTGAGTTAGGATGCATGTTAATCTCATACATATCTCATAATGGGGTTAGGACATAATGTTTTCATTCCTCTCCCTCTATTATACTGGGTCACAAGGTATCCAAACCCTAGGTTCAACCTTTGGTCATGCCATTAGGCATTCCTTCCTCGTTATTTTCCATAGGATAGGATACATGTTAGTTTTACCCCTTTATAGTCATCAATTCTCAATATCATCTTCATCACCCCCATCATAATATCACATTCTATCCCTATAGGGAATATCCATGCCACAATGAACATCATCTCACCTTAATGATGGAATAAATCATCAATAGGCCAAGAAATCCCCCTTAACATGGAATAATACAAAAGAAAAAAAATCATATCATACAATGCATATATGTCATTGGATATAGATTTAAACTATATAAACATTTCAAGAATACAATACCACGCAATGGTATTCATTGATACATACATTTATACATGCATATCATTGAAAATATTTTTATATAAAGGCACTATATGATTATAAATTATTACATCACTTTTCCAATATAATTTCCAAAGATAAATCATTAAATATTTTCTACACTAAAATGAATTGATGAAAAGAATTTAATTAATATTAAAGATAATTATTAGATCATGAATCATGAAATATAACATGAAATAGTCTTAGAGATAGATTAACTTACCCAATGAAATCAACTACCAATTGTAGATATACATTAATTCAAGGGGAGGACGAGAACCCATATTTTTGACTTTTTATCCACTGAAAAATTTGGAATTTCTCTATTTGATAACATTTAATCTAACAGATTTTTAAAAAATAATAGTGATCTATTATTCATTTCTAGATGTTGAAATGAGTACTTGAAGGGATGTGAGGAATAGAGGATGGTTGAAAATTCTCTAGAAACTATGCGATAACTATTATTGACTCACTAAGTCATCTGTGAACCTACATGATTTTGATAAATATATTAGTTAACCATGTTCTTACTATTATTGTTTCTTTTATACCATGAAACATATTCTTCTTGAATTGGACTCATAGTTAGATATAATTTTTTTCCAACCATGAAATTTGTTCTGACCATCTATATCATGTTTCAAATTTTTCTTGGAATAACTGATAATCTATTCCAAATCATTTTCAAACATGGAAACACGTTAAATGTACCTAAAATACAAAAAAAAAATATATTTAACCTATGAAATCGCCCATTAAAATAATATCTCAAAAAACATAATGAAGGGTCAAAATGAAGGGGTAAATTACCAAAAATGATTGGGTTGTTACAATCACTCCATCTAAATACTTATCATCCATGATAATTGTATTTAGAGTTTTTTATCATAATCTACATGGAGGGGATCAAATAAAGAATATATTTTCACAAAATTATCCCCTTGGATTCATTAATCCATCCAAAAAAATTGATGATGTTTGACCACGGCCCCCCGAAAAAACATTTATATATGTTTAGTAATCCATATTACTCCCTCTATGAATGATGCATATGAATGGAAATAAACATCCAAAATAATAAACTAGGTGAATATTATGATACCTATAATGTTGAAGCATGTGGAACACATTATTCATTCATCAAAAATCTGGAGTGAGGAACAATTAGTAGGCCACTACACTGATACAATTGATTATCTCAATCAACCATCCAAATAATGATGATATGTTCCCTTATTTAAACCAACATTGATTCCCAGACTATGATGAACATTGTAGGAAAACAAGATCACACAGTTTGAACTCTAAAGGGTTTATCCACTAATTAATATAAAATATAATACTAATATGAATGGTATAAAAAAAATAGAAATCAATTAGAACCCATCATAGGTCACATATACCATACAATCCTTGAAAATTATTTCCGTAATTACCTAATAGGAATGTGGGGGTTAAAGTCACTGTTGATCATAAAGATCTTCATATTTTTCACTGTAAATTAAATAAATGAAAATATCGGTTTATAAAAATTATATCAAGACCAGATGATAATTATATTGACCCTTGAAATCCAGGACATATAACTGAAGTATATCATCAAAAACATAGATCATCATCTATGACTGCATGTCTGTCTACATATGATATGTTGCAATTAGTTTCAGTTTCTTCCATATTTCAAATTAGTTTCCTTAAAAATATAGTAACATTTTATATGACATAATCTCAGATACTATGGTCATAGGAACTCTATTTAGCCATGATATCTCTCATATATTTAGTTTTCCCAACTAATCTATAGAAAACGTTTCTCAAATCCTAAGTAAACATTCCACATTCATCACCCAATCATCCATAAACCATACTCTATATGGTCATCTCAGGGTCCCTGAGTACATTATAAAAAATCATATATCACATTTTACCACTTATATACTTGTATGTGTTGGGGTTAATATAAACTACGTAGTCATTGATGTTCATACCAAACAAATTTATTGGTAATATAAGGATGGGAAAATATAGTAATGTATCTCTTCGTACTTAGACTCCAAAACTATTATGTGATATAATGATACTAATTCTTTGAAAATAGGTTTAATGAGCACCATCATGAATAAAATTCCATCATTATCTATTTCCTCCTGGAAGAAGAAACAAAAAAACTCTCATGAATAGGGTTAATGTCATCCATATTTAATGATCGTCCTAGAACAAGTTCACATCATACATACCATTTACTATATAACTATAAATTTAGGATCCATATCATGGGATTTAGTTTATCTGATCCACCAACAGAGACAATATAACTAAAGGAGAAAAAGTAATTACATAGCAATCCAAGTATGCATTTTCCAACAAATCACCCTACAAGACCATCAACCAAAATCATCCCCGCTGAAAGTCACTCTCCATGATATGAAAATTTTATAGAAATATTCTATGTAATAAGATTACCCATAATAGGGGAATAATCAATCACAAAGTAAAAAATTAACAGATTCTCCACCTAATCCATTTTTTGTAGATTCATGTACCACATAAAAAAATACCAACTAAATGTCATATTTTTTCTACTCACAGTCATCGGGTCATAGCTAATGAGACCCAAAAGACATTATATGATACATATTCATTTATATATCTATCAAACTCCCACTAAATACATAACATTGTAACACATAAACTATTCCAGGATCATATAATTTCAATATTTTTATTTTTCCGTATCAATTTCAGCTAAAGGAAGGCCACATAACCCTTTTGTTTCTAGAAAACCTTCACCCCTACTTTTTAATCATAGTCATATTTTCTAATATAGAGTTCCAACTCCATTATTCAAAAATGTTCCTTTAATTATCTTGGATATCCTTGATTCTAATGTAATCTCTATTTGAAAATAATAATTCTTAGTTGTTTCATATTGTTTGATATTTTTGAGGGATTATGGTTGAGTTTGGATTCTTGTTTTAGAGGTCGGGTCAATAGGTACTCAGTTATTGATCATTTCAATGGATAAGATCTAATAGACATAATTCCAACTTGATGTCCACCAACTTGTCAGTGAAGAACATCATCCACCTAGTGGGAGGCATTTGGTAAGGTCATCGGACAATACACCCATTAATATGCAATTCAGTGGTTTAATTAACTAAATTTTGACAATAAATCCACTGGATAAGCAATAGCAGCTCACTGACTAGTCACCCTAACATCAAAAATCATGTCAATTATAACAAGAGAAACGAAATAACTAACTGGATCAATCAGTTGGAAAATTTCATTAAACCTAGAATGAATGATAAGGGAACTATCATAGTTATCTCTGTAAATCTCCCATTTTAGTTCTTAATTGATGACCCTTGAACTTAGTTCCATTCCCTCGACCTTGGGAACTCTCAATATGTGGTTTCACCCTTCCAAAACCGATTCTATATGGATAAATGTATGATTTGGAGAATTGAATCACTCTTCATAAGTGTTTCCTAGATCAATCAATTAATCCCGCAATATTCATTTTTCTTCTACACAAATGGTTGTGAAATTTGGGATGTTTTTGGATTTTTTTTATTAGGGAATTATTTTCCTAAGAACCATTAGTTTTCATTCAAACCATTTCAAAACTCCATTTGAGGATATATTATTAGTGATAAATGATATTGTTATTTAGGTAGGTGGTTTTATAATGATATTTAAATCATTTTAGGCAATGTTTTACTACGTAATTATAAATATATTTCACACTGACATCAAATTGTTTAATTTAATCCTTGATAAATTATTTCGAAATGGCCTGGTGTGTGTATTGAAATATATTGTAATATTTATTTTGAAATAAATTTCTGATTATATGAAAATAATATTAAATTGATTTGATTTATTGGAATAATGATTTTGATGATGACATGTTTTATGAGATATAATGAAATTTCATATGACATTAAATGAAATGTGTCATTTTTAAAACATTAAATTTTTATGAATAAATTGGATGCTGGATTATGAAATGTAATGGAATTTTTTGAATCATGATTTTTGGATGATTGTAATGATTGACTGAAATTATTTTATATTGATTGAAATGAATGATAAATTTTTTTGATTAATTTACAGGATGCATATGGGTTCCTGGGTAGTTGGTTTGGAATAATACATGATAGACCAATATTAGTTCCACCCATCAATTGAATGATAATGATATTCATGACTAAACATATAGAGTGTTGGGTGTTAAATTCTTGCAGTTTCAGCTTCTTCTAATAGGCATATGATATATGTATGTGTGTATAATATGACACACATTTCATTTATATATGTGTGAATCAATATACAAACATAACCACAAGATTCTTCTCCATGGTGTTCTAATTATAAATTTATGTTTTTACATGTCACCTTTATAGAAAAATGATTATTCATTATTTTCCTGATAGATATGGTTATAATAATTTTTTTATAAAATTATTCACTTATATTACTACTTTTAAAAAATTAATTTTTATTTATTTTATACTTACAATTTTTATGTGCTAAAAACTATTTAGATATGAAATACTAAAAGAACACAATTGGATATTTGGATTAAGAAAGAACAAATACAGTATTTTTTATATGTGTCTGAGATAGAATAATTGAAAATATTCAAATGAGTTATTTATCACTCCCATTATTTTTTATCTTTTAGTGTTTTCAAACATTTTTATGCAATCCCTAGGAAAATATAATCATATGCATAGAGGTAGTGGCATCTATTTATAGTGGGATCTTGGAGATGGTGATTATTAGTTGGTAATGTGATTCATTTGATACTAGGAGAAAATAATGTGAAACCATTAATTGTTATGTGATGAATCTGGTTGATGCTATATTTTTGGACTAATTATTTCTATATTATGAAGATTTACACATAATTTATTTATTAGCATATTGATTTTTTTTCACATTCACTTCATTGTATTGATTTTTCTATTTTTTTGGTGAATCCATTCCCTATATATCATTTTTTATCTCATCATTCTAGTGTCTAGCCTATAGGGATCAAAAACACATTTTGAATTTTATCATAAATTATTCAGGTATTGTTTTACCATGTATTGTAGGTAATTTCCTAACAAATTGTTAACACATGTATTTTTTCTATTTTTTGATACTGTTTTTTTTGGATGCCTTGTCTAATTTGTGGTATGTTTTTTGGGACATAAGTTGTATGTTACATGTTAGTGCCTTGAATGTTCCCATTATAATGAATTCGTGTTACTAGAGATTATTATGAAAAGGATTCATGGGAAGAAGTTTGATATGATTACAGTCTTTTCATGTTCCTTCCTATAAGATATATGTTAATTAGTGTAATTACAATTTTTAGTGTTGATGATCATCATCCAATTTAATTTTGTTATGTTTCTGTATATTTTTGTAGTACCTTTCCTCCCAAGAGATGCCTAGAAAAACATATCAAATGAGTTTTTAATGAACTAGATCAATCAAACCCACTAGCGGATTTGAACATTGATGATTTATTTGTACGTGTGATCCAGGCTCTATGACATATTGCTACACATATATCAATTCATACTGTAGAGATTTTATCTAACATGGGTTATAACATAGATCATTCTTAACTGTTACTACTTATAATAAATCATTATTATAGGAGTTTAATTATCCTTCATATTTATAGTATTGGTTGTAAAATATTGAGAACACATTGATAAATTTGATACTTTTGATTTATTTATAGTGAAATATTCCATCCATAGTTTTTGAGGGCCTACTAGTATATAGTAGAATGATATAGTTATTGAAGTAATGAATGATGTTGTATAATTTAATGGCTTTAAAAACATTTTAATTGAGAAATAATATATAGATCAATGGGTTTTCCAATATCCTTATAATTTTTTAACATAAATTTATATATTGGATGATGAATATGTATACCAATCAAAATACTAAAATCTATCATTTTTATCATTATGTGGTGAAAATGAGAATTTGGATCCCTAAATGTTTGAAATTGGACTTCAATCTAAAATGTAATATCAGATCATAATTGGGAAGAATACCTTATATTTTGACGTTCTAAATAGGGATATAATAGATGAAATTGACATGGATAGTATGTTAGTGTTGACGAGAGTTCCTCCTACATAATGTAGCAGTCAAGGTGGTCCATTTAAGGGAAAAAGGAAGCAAGATGTGTATAATTTTAGAAACTAATATACTGGTAGTCATTCATAGAATGAATAATTTAAATCATCATCAATTTCTATAATATACCCATTGAGTTACATTCAATGTGGAATGGTTTTGAAAATAAATATTACATTCATGAAGGAAATAGTTATATATAGATCATGAGGAATATTATGACACATGAAAATGTTATATAATGATATTATGAGATTTTATAGTAGAATGTTCTTGAATTTACATTGATGGACTAAGGATGTGTTATGGTAATTGAAACAATGGGGTTTCAACAATATGAATCAAGAATGAATCTTATTCACTTAGTGGATGAGTTTTTGGAAGGAAGCTGTATTTATCTTATGATAGTGAGAGGGTCTATTACTATTACTCTATGTTTAATAATAATTTAATTTTATTTTAGATCTTATAATTATTTTTGATCGACCAACACTATTTAAATGATTACTATTTCAAAGGATTTATTTCTATTTACAATGGAAATTGAAACTCACCTTGAGACTAAGAGAGAGAAGGGTATATGATGTCTTTGTGAACATTTAATTTATTAGAACTCAACTTCTCTGGTTATTATTGGTTTTTGAGATGAAAAATATAGAGATAATTCTTTGAATATTTGGGATTATTTCACTCCATTTCCATATTGACTATTATCTTCAATTGATATATTTTAGTCCCCCTGTTGATTAGTTCTTTGTTTTTCTAGGAGAATGGGATCCATTGAAGATCCAATATGTAGATCATCTTGTCGATATATAATAGATTATTGACATGTTATATTTAAAATTATAAATTCAATTCTTTTTTGGTGATCATCCAATATAATAAGAATAATTTCATGTTTTATTTCATTTATAAATTAGTGATTTTCCATTGTTAAGGGATGATGAGTTTTTTATTGACATTCTTCTAGGTACATTTCTTATATTTATATCATTTTAGTAAATCAATATAATTTATCATTATGAATTATTTAATCATTTAGATGAATTGATGTCCAAAATATTCATTTGAACCATTGCGTTTTCTTCGATGGCACTAATGATTTTCAGTAGGATGGTTGACAAACCCTTATTGTTATGTGTTGATTTCTAATGTATCAATTGGAAAAATATCATCAAAAGGTATAAATTTCGTGAATTGATAATTAAGGGGTTCCTAGGATTGGATTTTCATTTGACTCCACATACATGAAATGGATTTATGTTCATTTGTGATACAAAATTAAAGGATTCATTTTACATGTTGAATAATGGTTTTACTTTTTCTCTAGAATTTACTCATACAGATTCTTGAATATCAAATGAGTTATTTTTTACGTAAAGAGATCATATTTGGGATGCCTTCACTTATTGGGTGACCATATGGTGTCTTATGGATCACATTAGCTTTTGCCTCATGAGGAGAATTACCCATCTCATGATCTCTAACACCTTGATGTGATGATCGATCTTAATAGTTGTAGGAAATCCTTTTTTTATAGATAATTTAGATATCTACTATAACAAAGAAATCTTTTGTTATATCTTCTCTTAAAATTGTTTAAATATATTTTGGAGTATGTGGGTGGGGTTCATTCCATATTTTCTAATTTCCATTGTATACACCCATTTTAAAGGTACATTTTGACGACTGTGATTTGTGAAAGAAACTTCCCTCCATATATGTGAACGAATCTACTGAGGAGTGGAACCTCATGGCCATCTTTCATCGTATGCATTTGGGATTCCAAGAGGTTGACAGTGATGTTACATTAGAAAATGTTCTACTTCGACACTCACATCATGAGATGATTCTCAATGAATAGAATTATGATGATGTGTAATAATGCATTATAGAATATTTATATGACCAAGAGACCATTGATAAATGATATCTATTTCAATACATTATTATTTTATTATGGAATTGATATTTTAATACATTACCAATGATGATGGACTTGATGGGGGTTATTATAATTTTTTGTTGCTGGTAAATGCATAAAAATGGATGATATATTATTATATTATGTATCATATATAGGGGATATATCTGAAATTAGTCATTGAGGATTAAGTGTATCATTATTATATATGATTTAAGATTAAGAACGATCATCAAAACACATTTTACCTAATTCAACCACATCATATGATGACATGGATGTGGTATGAGATATATATGAATTTTTTCTGGGTTTTCACATACTTCTTAAGGATATAATGTGATTTTCATCTTTATTTTCTGTTTGATCAAATAATATCTCATTATTCCGATTAATGGTAGAAAACAACTTTGAGGACAAGGTAAATATCTAAGTGTAGTAAATTTTTAATTTTCATGGTGGATCAGCCACCAATGATTATGAGTTAATATTGATTGCAATTTAGTATGACCAATTAAATAATCAGAAATAAAATGTTTTATAGATTATGTGATATAAGTTTTGTTATTGAATCATTGATTTATGGTGCTTGATATTTTAATTTTGTGATGGTCCAGATTTCCTATAATATCTATTGTAAATATATTGATTGAATAATCAAGGTATAGGGGGAAGTATTAAGGGTTTTATTAAATTTTATAATTGAAAAAAATATTTCCAGATTTATTTAAGTATATACAATAATGTAGTGGTTTGTTCAGAAATATGTTCACTGGAAATTATAAATAATGCAATATTGTTATTATAGTTCAGATTACCAAGTTCCAAGTATGCAATTTAATGATATCTACATAGCTAGATGATCAGACCCTTCAATGACTATATCTTTTTAAAGGGTGCAAGAAATTATTACTGAAACATCCATTTACAATACCTGAAAGTGCAACGCCAGATTCTTATAGGAGTCATACCCTAGTTTGGAATGCTATTTCTTATAGAGTCAAAACCCAAGAACATACTTTAGGATTATATAATAATAAACATTATCCTCATGTATTTTCTTATAATAATAAACTATTTTAATATTACAGAAAGATTAAAGATAGAAAATATTGAGGAAAAGAGAAAAAAATTGAAACCAATATAGAATATATGATGAAGATGATTTCACTCCATGTTATTTTATTAACATGTCCATATTTTTTTGAACTATTTATATAGCATCATGGTTATTATAATAGAATAGCAGTCCTAAAATATATTTATTATATGTGAATTATAATTATATATAACCCCTTTATTGAATAAAATATATGATTTTATCTATACACATAAAAGCATGATTAGATAACATTGTCTTCATATCACATTATTAATTCCATGATCTTATAGAATTCTCTAATTAACCAATCAGTATACTCCTTGTGTTAAATTATAATAATACATTGAATATTTTTGTTACATAAAATTCTAAATAACGTTATTACCATCATTGAATTTTCATGCCATTTTTTTTGTATAAAATATCATTGAAACACTTCTAATAACGACATGAATATATATATTAATTACACAATAATAAAAAAATTACAATATTCCAATCAAAATTCAGTTTTATGAATTAATATAATATCACATAAAAAATAAAAAAAATTAGTGCACGTGTGTTTTTATACAGAATATATTCATTTAATGTTAAAATTAAACATGATATTACTTTTTATAAATGTATAGTGAAGTAGTAATAAAAATGTTTTCATCTAGATAATTTAATTAAAAAATTAAAAATTATAATTTTTATAAAAAAGTAACTAGTTTAACAATTTATAAATAATGGTAATGAAAAAAATAACAGAATGTATTATATTTTTTCTAAATGATGTTTTATGTTTTTAAAAATTGAAATATTATATTAATAAATAGATAGAATTGTATTGGTTATAATGTAGGTATTATAATTTTCTATTTAGACATTATGTAATTTCTAATTAGCAGTACAAGAATAAATAACTTGTTGTATATATATATTTGTACCTTGTGTTAAAAATACTTTACTATGTTTTCTATTGAGTTGAAGGATATGGTACAATTGATCTATAAAATATGGTATCTACCACTAAAATTAAGTGAACAAAACTCCACCATAGAGCAGTTTAAACTCGTGTTAATATAATTGGTATGGAGCACTACTGCAACTGGTAAATGGAAATCATTTTCTATTGTTGGGGATTTTCACTACTACAGTCGATCTCCGCCAGTAATTATACCGTGAGATAATAATACATCTTCCGGGTAGGACAAATATGATATCAAAGGACAATGAAATAATTATGATGGAAAATATTGCTACCACTACTACGGATTTGTAGTGTCACTAATACTACTTCTTATTCGACCATTGTTAAAGATAAATGGTGATGGTGATAAAACCCAGTGATAGACTATTAATTCTAGCATTACTTTGATGAATCTATAGAACATTCATCAGGAGATCACACCATATGATCCCATAAAACAATGTTGGGATGATCGATAGTTCATATTGGCACTGTAGTAGTTATATATAACATGAATATACATGATTAAAACTAGAGTATGTTAATATAGAATTATAGGAGTTGTCGCTCATGGTATAGAGGTTTTTCAGTGATCATTTGGATAGAGGCTCAATGATGCATGCAAGCTAGTGTCGCACTGAGTGTGGTTCCAAGAATTGGTGTCGGGTAGGATAGGTTCACTAGATGAAGAAGGATATCCCCACATTGGAATATGGATATATGCTGAAGAAGAAGGCACTACAGTGCAGTGGAATATATATATATATACATGTGCAATATATTATTTATATATAAGATGATATATATAAGAATTTATATATATATATATCTCTAAAAATGAAAAACTTTACTTAAAAACAACACTTGTAAATAATACATGGAATAAAAGTTATCATTAAAAATAAATAAATAATGATATATATAAATATAAAACCAATAACATTGTATATTTTTAATTAATGATTAATAAATTAGAATATATTCTCTTGAAATAATAAAAAAATCCAAAAAATTATCATTTCTCATTTGGAATTATGAAAATTATGGTCTTAGGTTAATTTGTGAATAAATTCAACGAAAAAATTTCTTGGAAAATATTATTCTATATCAAAGTAAACATAATAAAAAACAATTTCATAAATATAATTCCAAAAATGATCATACCATTTAGTACAAAAAAATAAATTATATTCATTCCAAATAAGGATAATGAAATAAAGGGGTTCAAAGTTTATCAATAAATGAAAAAATGGTATCCTCAATTTTTCAAGACAAAAAAATAACAATTAAACACCCAATGTTAACAATATCCCTTGTTTTGTCAGTAAAATGACTAATAATTTTATTAGATAACCTAAATTATACCCCATTTTATAATTTTATCAGAAAGGAAAAAAATAGATTTCTAAAATATTTTCCCACTAAAAGAAAAGTAATATATATTTCCTAGTATTAATAAGTAAGAATATTTTATAAAATAATAATATTTAATAATAGTACACATGTAGTGACTTTTCCATGAATTAATTATAATATATTATAAATATAATTATTCTAACATACCCATTTCAAACTTCATATACTAAAATTTGATAGAATAATATGGTTTTGTGAATATGTTATTATGTTTTTATGTGGTGGACAAAAATTCTAAATGGATATCACCTTTATTCACATGATCTCTCAAAAAATGAAATCTAACATCTATATATATTGTTCAACAGTATTGAAGGTAATTTTTTGAAATTGAAATTGAATTACAATTATCACCAAATATTGTAACTTTATATTGAATAATTTTAAAATAATTTATTGACTATTTAATCCATACACATTACGAAAAAAACTAGTAGAATTAACAAACATAGCCTTAGTTGTAGACAATGATAAAAATTATTGTTTATTAAAACTACATGGTATTAAATTTTGACCAAAAAATCCTCAAATACATATTGTTCTATTAAGATCAAGCCTAAAACCCCCAAATACATTTTTATTATATGACTATAAATAAATTCAATTATGTGTTGTATAAAATAAACATGTATCAATAGTTCCAATTATTTTTTCTCATTTGGTAAATAAAACAAATTCCAGACATTGATTCATTTGAATTGATTTCATTCATAATGTATATCATTAATCAATATTTAATCAATCATTAAACAATAAATAATAATAGATATAAAATAACTATCATAAGATGAATCAGTACAATAATTATATATATATATATATTACAGTTAGTATTCCTGATTCACTATTTCCTTCTACTTTTTCAATTGGAATATCTTTAAGAGATTTCTTATATGTTGAATAATTGTTGGTAGAATGTTTCTCCCCATCAACTAATGAATTTTATTTTTCTAGGACATTATCTTAAATCAAAATTGCTAAAATTTATCTCAATAATTATTTGAATGATAATTATAATCATTTTTAATAATTGATGTAAATATTACATGCGTAGAAAGATCAAAAACTAATTTCCTCTTATTGGAATGTCAACATTCCTTGATAAAATTATAAAAAAATAAAAAAAATATTTTAATCTATTTTATAATATTACATATCTATACATTATTTTATATTTAAGATAACAAACTTACTACCAAACACCCAAAAATATACAATTTTGTGTTTTAATTTGTTAAGCAATTCATAACGGGAACCGTTAAAAAATTATCTGATATATTATCTATTTAAAACCAGAAATTATGATCTAAAAGCCATGGAAAAAATTTTTTTCTTCATAATAAATTACATAATCAGGTATCTATCATTTTTTATTGATTTATTATTTCTTTCAACAAAACCATTTTTTGTGGTGTCCTAGTGGAAAAAAATAATAGTTAAAACCATTGTCTCAAAATTTTAATCAAATTATAAATTCACTTATTCGCCAGTTTTATATCATCAGATATTTATTATTAATTTTTTATTACAATTTTCATATATTTTATTGAAATAAATTAGTTTTAATAATGATGGACGTTTGTTTTATAGTAAATATTTCCAAATGAATATAATATAATTATTAATTATTAATAATAATTATTTCATTCAACCTAAAATATTAAGCTATATATTTCTATAGAAGTCACAATCCAATAATTCAATGCTAATAGAATTACTAACATCATTTGTATATTTATATTTTACTTCATGATAATTAAGAATCAAATAGGAATCCTTTAGAAAGTACTTACTTATCTTAATCTTGAAAATTTATAGAACTTGATCATTCTTTGAAAAAAATTGTAAAAGTTAATTATTTTAATTTTTATGAATTTGATTCATTAAATATAAAACTACAATTCATCATTTAAACAGATAAACATTTATTTTTTAATTATCATAAACCTCTATTATTTAATATATTATTTTTTATTTTTTAAAAAATAAATAACATTTTTTTTCAAATTTTTACATTCATTATTATAAAAAAACATTTAGTTCATTATCCCAATGATGTGATATACATATTATATATTTTATTATATCATATATATGAAATAATTTATATATAATAATTATTTCCAAAAAACCAACCCCTACTATTCCTTTAATAAGTCTTTTAGAGTTGCCTCAAAATTTTATTAATCCACTTTCACATGATTTATATGATATTTTTTTGGAAATATCACTTCTTATTTCCTTGGATCACCCACTTAATAAATAATATAAATATAGGCTACTTCTACTAATGATTTATTGAAATTATGCATGAATTTGGGGTTTTTTGGTTCCTATCATCTCTTGGGACCCATTAAATTTGTAGCAAAAAATGTTATTATACTAATAGATTTAAATTAACTATATAGGGCAGATTAATAAATTTGATCATTTGAAATAATTTTATATATACATAAATAATTTTTAAATTTAAAGGAACAATTAAGGGAATACCACCATTTTATATAACCTTAAAAATAGACTACAACATAGATTCCTTTTTATCTTTTAACAAAAGTAGTTTCATTAGAGTTTGTTGATAAACAGTTAAAACCAAAACCATTATTTTTATTGTTTGGTTTCAATATAATAATCATTTCATCATATTGATCTTTACCTTGAATATATATATATTTTATTTATAATGGGAAACATCCCATTTCCAATTAATATATTCTTTTTGAATATCCTATAAATTCATAAATGATATCAAATTACATCCTACATATGTTTTTATCAACTTATTAGTTTCCTTCATATGTTTAATACACTCATATTCAACGTAATTCTTGTCAAAAAAATTGAATTTGGTATATTTTACCTATATTTATCTCTCACTATCATATATTATTTAATTGTACAATTTTTTTATTTTAGTTTTAATTCCATATAATTTTAATTCCTTTTAAATTGTTCATTTTTCATGTTTAAATATTAAAATTATAAAAATGTCTCTTTTAATTTTTTATTTCATATATTGAACATTATATTTATTATATTTACCTAAATGTGTTTTCAATAATCAACATACCATCATTATTTAATTCCTAAATCTCATTAATAAGTTGTTTAACATTGTAATTACCATAACAAGAATTAGAAACCGAATCAAATTTAGTTTCATTTATACTGAAAAAACATCACTACTATACAAATTATTTAGAGAAATTAATTGATTTTAAAATGAATTAGATACCTAAAAAATTATATATGTTAAATAATGTTCTTCTACCTCTTATTCACCTCCATAATTTTTTTCTACAGTCTTAACTATCTGGCTAGTTCTAATTCTATTTTTCTTCCTGCACAAATAATAGGATAATTATAATACAAATTTATTATTAAATGAATTACGATTATTTTTATATATTTTAATCAACCATTAATACTTCCTTCTCCAAAAAATATTTCATTAACATGAAAATAAATATTACTATTTTTTTTCATCTCATTATAATATTCTAAGAACACATGTCAAATGAATAAGACAAATCATTAGAATTGGGTGTCAAAGCTATAGTTTATCTTTTTCTGGTCTCTTCTTAAGTAATTTTATTCATCCCAGTCATTTATTATAATAAAAATAAAATTATTCCATGTAAATTATACACTTGAAAATTATTACATTCATCGATGTACTCATTCATTGTATTCTAAATTTTTGAATTTCTCATAGTACACATTCAACCAATGAATGGTTTTTCTATAAAACACCAAGTCCACTAAGACAATTTTAAAAATTTCAATTTACTGAAACATCTAGTTCACTAGCTCATATTGTCATATATTGTAAAAAATAAATTCATGCCACATGTTACACTATTTTAATACATAGAACAATTTCACTACTAATAATTTGAATTAATGCGCTAATATCAAATAATTTTACTGTTATTTTATTCCTACATAAAATAAAATTTAATACCTTCTTGAATTATCATAAATAGACTATGTATATTATACACTAATAAATTAACTAATATATTTTAATAATATTTGATTTTAATAAAATCAATTCACACTACTACAATAGATCACTAAAAAAATTATACCACATTTGTGGTTGTATATAAAATATATGGTCAAAATATTTTTTCAACACATAAAATTATATTTTTACCAAAAAAATTATTAGAATAATTTCTTGTTGATATAATAATTTAAAAAATAACAATTACATAAAATGAAAAATGTATTCAATTTCACAATTTAAAACTACCAGTGTAAAAATAATAATTGATGTTATTATAATTTTTTAATACTACTGATGTTATATTTCAAACTGATGGTGTTATATTTTTAAAATGAAGTAATGAGTTTTTTCTGAAATTATAGAATTGTAATTTTAATTCTTAGAATTACAAATACTATATTTATGGATGAATAAAAAATTATTGGTGATGATAATAATGTTTTGTGATAAAATATATACCATTGATAATAAGAATTTTAAGGTAGTGTCAAATGTTTTAGCCCTCGTACTATCATTATATTTAATGCTTCTGCAACTATTACACATTTTCACTTCTATATTTAAAATCTACTACTGATGCTACACTATGATTATAAATTTTCATCTATGTTCATCTACAATTATACTAATATGAGTAAATAAATTACGAGTAAAAATAATAAAATCGATATGATGGGTGAGTTGTGACACTGCTTATAAAGAAGGGTTGAGTGGTTATACCATTATAATATATTAGGGATGAATCTATGAGTTTTACTATCACCACATATATGGGTTCAGGGATGCTGGAACACTAATGTCATGTGATTGAAATATGGGATCCCATATATGGAGGAATGAATTCTTTATCAACATTGTGTACGCTTTAGTAATTGGATCTGACGTGAATGAGCATAATAACATGAAAAAACAATCTGTATTTGTTTTATGGGATTTTAAGGACCCTACATTCATTGTATGAAGGTGTCATACTAGTATCATTAATGTATTATTGGATATGATTGTAATTTTCTATCATGATAGGTGCTCTGTGAAAAATTGGATTTAGAATGAAGAGGTTCACTAGTGAATGAAGGATATCAACAAATAGAATTGATTGATGTGAAATAAATATGATTATTCTATAGTTAATTATTTCTTATATATATAATAGATTATATATATATAATAACTTGTATATATTAATGTATAAATATATATATAACTAAAACATGTAGAAAAAATAAATAAAATCTAAACATATAATTAACCCAAGAAAAAATATTTTAATATAAAAATAAATGATTGATGAAATATATGGAGAAATAAATATTTGTACATATGTTTATAATGTAATTCAAAGTCTAAAAAATATGATTGTAAAATAAAAAAACCTTAAACATATACTAATTTTCCATTATCATTTTGAATATATATGTTTTAGGAAAAAGGTTGTTTAAATAAAATTATTCATTAACTCCAAAAATATGATTCAAAAAAAAATATAAACATAATCAAATAATTAAAAAACAGAAATATTAATTTAAATCATATTTTTATATAATTTAAACAAATTCCATAAAAACATTTCAAATGAAAATAATGAATCCAAGGAAATTTACATTTTTAGATGGATTCTATTGATGGGTTAGATGTGATATAAGATATTTAGGGACAATTTTCTTGGGCTTCCATGTACACCACATGAATAAATTTGTCTTGTGTGTTGATTGAATGATTGAAAAAAACCCACCTTATACCCATTCATTATATGATCAACATTATAGAACTTGGAAATCTATATGAGCAAGAGGATGTAAAATTGCAAGGAGTTTCATATGCCATTATTTCTAAGGTTATATTATGTACAATATACTATTGATAAAAAGATGATTATATAGATTGGTAAATGTATATTTTGGGTGATATGATTCATTATTGTGTCGATGAGTTTAGTAAATCCAAATATTTTAATTTGGGAATTTAAAAGTTTTCCAATTATAAAAAATAATAATATTCCAATAAAATTAAACCATGTGATGTCGTTTATAGATTGTATTGAAAATATCAATTTTTTTTGGATAAATATTGGACCATTTTATATTGTTTTAGTGGATTGGGATGGTGGGAAACTCTCTGTCCATTACATCTCATATAAAATTGATCCATGATGGGTTTTATCCATTGCATCATAGAAAATATCATACAGACACATATGATGTTTTATTATTGAAGTACATCTATATGTAACTAGATATTATCATGACTCAATATCAGTTATAGAATATCCACTTTGAGATGATGGTTCTTCATGGTAATTTGTCATGATTTTCCTTCGTTCTTTGGATGAATGGTTCAAATTCTCACTATACATGGGTGTGTGAGACATTTATGGGAGGGAATTTTCATAAACTATATACTATGAATTCATAATGAGAGAATTTAAATGGGAAGAAAACATTTATAATTGTGATAATTTTAAGAATCTGACACTAACATTAATTTATAAACCTCTGTTTAATTGGGCTCTAACAGTTTCATGATATCTATGGATTTACCTATTTATTCTTTATTTTTACATCTAGTTTGTGCCTTTTTAGGGGTTAAGGGTGAGTTTTTAATTATTTAGAGGCTAGGGATTATTTTAACTTGTTCTAATGAGTTGACTAGATTGTTGATATGATCTTGTAATAAAAATGTCTATATGAGGTTCTTTGATAACCAGTGAGGAGAACTGGTTTGATGGTGAAATGATAGAATTATGTATTTACTATTGGAATCTCACATTCTAGTTTGTGGGAAGTTGAAATAATTGGATTCCGATTTGATCCCACTATCTAGCTAATAGGATCACAATAGTAGTCCAATAGGAAATTCAGAGTCATCATTATTCCATTAATAACCACTAACAATTTGGTTGTATCAACAAACTATATAGTGAAACTAATGTTGGTGTCATTGAGAAGGGAAATATCATATTGATTTTATCATAATATTATATATTTTTTTATAAACTCACCTCTGTGGAACCTAATTTTATTCACTATACCTTGGAGTATTTCAAAAAAAATTCACTGTCATCCTCGATTCTTTATAGTTAAATATAAAATATAATGCATTGATTATCTGAAAAAAATTCTATTATATCCCTAAAAAAAATATATTCCCCTTTTGTTTCTTCTTCATAAATTAATATAAAATATTTGATTATTTTAGGATTTGATATTTAAATTATTAACTATATTTGTATGAACATCTATTGATCCATCCAAGCCCTTTTTGATATTTAACGTACGATATTGTGTTGGTGACCAATGATATAATTACTGTTGTTAGTATTTTACTAAGGAAATTAAAATCATTTAAATATTTTGTATCTTTATGTATTAAAATTTTATTTCCAACTGATTTCAAAAGCTTGTCATGTGTATTTTGATAATTGATTTTAAAATGGAATGGTGTGAGTAATGAAAACACTTAAAAAATTTATTTTGATATAATTTGTTAACTTATAAAAACATAAATTCAATTGAAATTAATGAATTTATTCTTGATTTATATAATTAATTTTAATAAGATATAAAAGCATAATGCTCTGTGATGTTAAAAGAAATTAATTTATTTGAATGTATTGTGTTTTGATAGTTACTATTTTGTGTTTCTTTTTTAAACAAATATTAATATTTTGAAACATAATCTTGTGGATAGTTTAAACGAATTGAGATTGATTGAAATGGATGAAATCCAACAATATGATTGATTTCCCTCAAGCACAAGGGATAACAGGAAGTTATGTTGGTAGAACATAAACTAGTATTATTTTAGCACCACATAGCACTATATTGAACATGGGAATAATGACAGAACATAATAAAGGTAAGGTATTAATTTTTTTTTCTTTCGATCCCATAATTCATGATATATTGTGATGTGTTCACACATTGATCCATGTGGGAAACAATGTATTAACCTATAAATGTATTATTAATAATGATGTTATGAGTGTAAGTGACTTCTTACAAGAATATTTATAATGGAATGAATATTAATAAATCATTGGATAAAATTTATTATTCCTCCATGTTGTAGAAAAAAATCACTTATATATTCATGTTTTGAATGAAATACTCATTTATACCATTATAATGCTAGACATTGAATTATTTTAAAAATTATGTTTTGATATGAAATTTGAAAAGATTACCATTACAAGATTAATTTAAAATCCAATATATTTGATTTATTTTATACGTATTGCATATATAATTTTTTTTTATTATACTAAGATATTGTTTCTTGTAACGTATGTTTTCCATTTACAATTAGATGAATTTATTGTTGAATATTAATGAAAAGGGAAATCACCACTCAATGTCTAATGATTTTCATTATAGTGAGAAAATGGGAGTAGGTGGTGAAAAAGTAGATAATGTTACACTATTGTTATAAGGATTTATTACAATGATGTCTATGATGGATATATTATGGATTACGCTCCAGTTCTATTTTTGGTACTTTTTTATCCACCATGTAGAATTTTGTTTTGGATGTTTGTATTATCATTCCAACAGTTTATGTTATCTTATCCACTATATTATATGGATGGGTTATTCATTAAGAAAAAATATTTCATATTTATTGTTCATTATTTTAATAATAATGTTTATAACTTGTGGGGATATGTAATTCCATTAACGATGTTTCATAATTGATTCGGGTTTTAGTTTAGTGTGATTTCCATGTCAGTTTATGATAGATACCAAATAAGAGATATCCTGAATGTACTGTCTATATAACCAAAAAAACCTAGTAATCTCCTTATCTTAATAACATTACTAAAGTGTGATTATTAAATTTAAACATCTTCCATAATTATATTGGATAGTATCCCTAATCCACAATAAATTTACTAATGAATCATACCTCTAGAATCCAAAAATGACACTTATAGAGCTTAATAGAAAAGTGATTTTTTAATGGGTAACCAATGTGATCTCTATGAGTATATCATAAATCTATTAGGTCGATTATTATTTGAGGATACCATCAGCAAGTATCACAATAATGGATTCATGTAACAAATAGATGATCCTATATTGTGATTCATGAACACCACTGTTATTTATTTCAACCCTAAAGGTTGGATACGATACACTTATCACCCCTTTTTACTCTAAAACACTATGTTTTCAATATAAATAAATTTGAACTGAATATGGTGGTACCATGGTAATATATAAATCTGGGATAACCATTAAGATCGCAAAAATGATCAAAAAGCTATAAAAAATTGGTATTTATTAATCAATATGATATTATTCATCTTACTTCTGTCCACGCATAAATAAATGATTCCCAAAAACATCATAGAGAACAACTCCAGGACACCCCTTGGAGAAGATCATAGACTTATTATACCATTCACTTAGAAATATTCAAACTATACCTTGCATTTCAGAAAATAGAGAGGTGACATATGGTATGAGTTGACTAATATATGATATTTTCTCTGTTGAATTTTGGTCTTTAAATTTACTTCAATATCAACAGGATATCTGAATAAACTATTCAAAAACACATCCAAACAGTGGTCCACCACTAGAGGAAAAGAGGAAGCATATACTACCCATATTACAATAAGAACGATGCCTACAACCTATGATGATATAACATTAAATGAACTCAGGTACAGTCATATTCTATATACTCTGACTTCTCATTTACCATTGAAAAAAATTCTCACCCTTATAAAGAATAATGTATACATGTCTCCTATAGCAGTTAATGTATACTTGATAACAAGACCCCTAATATATGTTGGAAATCATATTTGACCTAGTAATATCCATGATCCAGAAATTCCAGAAATTCCATAAAAAGAAAACGTATAAAATTAATTCTAAACTAATCTAGAGACAATCATCGTTATACCTCAAGGTTGTATCATGATAGTTCAATTCAAATGATAATGTAATAGACATGTCTAATAAAACAATGTCTTAAGAAGATATAAAGAAATAATAACATAATTTTTTAACAATAATGTAGAATGTTTGTAGATAATAAAAATAAAATTGATAATTGTAAATTTTCCCTCTATTACAGCTTTAAAAACTTAGTCCACTACATAGACACTCTTAACATAGGTCACATAACATTTTTCTAGGTGTACCCAAATTATTTTTAATCACTAAACCTTATAGATTCCTGGAATTCTTTTAAGGACCATGCACCTTTCTTATTCTAGACTTGCTTTAGGAAAACTAAACACAATTACCTCAAGCATAAATGATGATGATGCAACTCATTTTCACATATGTGTATCTTATTTTGAGATTTTTGGAATGAAAGAGACAATTTATTATCTAACCACAATTGATTCAGAAGGTGAAACTCGTTCCTTAGAAGGGGTTGGGAAAACCTCCTCCACATTGACTACCATCATTCATCATGACTCTCCTCATCAATAAATTTCCATGTATAGTAATTTTTTGACATCGACTAACTTTGAGAATCAATCAAGAGAGAAATGAGGAATAAAAGAAGCCCTGCTACTCTATCACCATCTAGTCCCAAGGCCTTTTGTTGGACCTCAAAATACATCATTAGGTAAAATATCAGGACCTAATTCTGTAACTCTAGGTGAAAATCGATCATGAAAAAATGGGAATTATGTTCCTCAGTAAGAGGTAAAATGAGATTGATGAATATAAACCACATTGATCATGAGAAATATGAAGATACCAACACCCTCTCAGAGCAATGTTCCCAAAAATCCTAATATTGATCAACAGTGATGGTATCCAATAAAAAATATTCAATGAAGATATACATAATGGCATGATAAGTGAGACCCTCGTGTTTCCCTGCCTAGTTCAATATTCCATACCATTTATTCATGGGTTATTCATCATGAATGATTCATTTATAGCCCATCAAAATTATAAAATATTCCATTTTTCAATGATTTAACTGATGATTCAATTTGAATTAAATCAACATGGGGTACTCCAAAACCATATAAAAAATAGATGGTGATTCTAAAAATAAAAATCATAATAGACCATTGTCATATGAGATACCCTACCTTAAACATCAAATATAATATTGAATCTATACCTCGGTTATTTCTCTTTATTAACCAAAAGTGTGTGAACATGAGTATGTTCAAATGAATTCTCATACATTTCCATTGGTAGGGTAAGAACATTCTCCCTTATAGGAGAGATCTGACCCAATTGACTAGATAGACCCATGTGATGTTTTTGAGGTGAAATTATCCTAAATCATAAAAGAATTTTTCTAAATAACTATAAAAACTAAAATAATGTAAAATCGCATGTAGTTCATAGGAACATGTATGTAATTTTTACTACAGGACATGACATTTGTTTAGATCCATCCTTACAAGATATATCCCTCATATAACAACCATGGGAATAACCTATTTCTATATTACTTGTATTTCATTCATAATCATATCTATATACATACACATAATTATGTATTCTATTAATTAAAATAAAAGTATAGATACATCATATAATATCAAATCAAAAATAATTAATGAAATTTAATTAAATAAATTATTCCGTATTATATGAAATCATAATTATAACATGTGACACTATGTTTATATATTTGATTCATGAATGCACCTATATCCCATAAATTATAATAAAAAATGACCCAGAAGATCAACTACAAATTTTATTACCATAATTTGTAATAGAAATCCTATCTTTGGTAATCTAAAGGTATGTTAAAAAACATATATCAATGAAATTATTTGAATATCAAACCTATATTCCATAAAAAATTCTTCATTACATCATTCCCCAATCATAGTCATAAAAATTGAATATAAATCCCCATTGATTCCAATTTGAGATGCCCAACAGAATCAGTTATCCTTTTATAGTGTCACATCACCTAATGAATGTCTCCTCTTATAAAACGGGCCATCAGCCTGTGGAATTGTCCAGAACAGTGTTGTTGGTAAACTATAACCTCTTGTAACAGCATCTATATAATCAAATCATAATAATAACATTCTTATTTAATATAATATTATAGTGTATAACATCATTTTATAATAATGTGTCATTAATGTAATAAAAAAGAAAAATATACCTATAGACTCGCAAGGGTGTGGGGAAACCAATATACGATAAACATTAGTGATAAAATAAGACCCTTAATCAATAGTTTGCAGTCCATAATAATATTTCCTCCTTCCACTAAACTCCACCTAATTTACTACTCAATGAAGGTATATTTATCTTTGTATGATCATAAACCATGAAATCTACATGTCTATTGATATTCCCATAGAGCGATTGAATGTAATCAAATAAAACAACCATTTAATCCTTATCATAATGTTTAAATATAAAAATGAAATATTCCATGATGGTATGTAAATTTATAAACATGAAACCAATGATAAATCGAGTAATCAAGCACATACCAGTCCTCCAAAAAAACTAACCATAACAATTATAGTTCAACTCTAGATGATATGTCTCATATTTCCTCACCAAAATTGTCAATATACAAGGTCAAAAAATGACTCAGAAAATGTAACATACCCATAAAATCCATGGTTTAGCCAATAAGTCTATCATACCACTGGATAATACTCAGGTCCAACAAATGTGTTTTTGTCCCCTTTTCTTTATTGGGCTAGGCTACAAGATCGTAAGACCCCAAGATCATCCTTGGATCAAGTCATAGGGTTTATATACATCATCATGCATATTAGGATTGGCCACCTAGTTGATTTAACCCTACCAATTATATTTTAATTATATTCATTACATAAACCATCCCACACGAGCACATGATCCCACTATTGGTGATAACCAAGCCTCAAAGCTCCTCCAATAATCTAGAATTTATATAAATTCATCCAAATTTTAATTAAATATAATATAATTGGTCAAAGTATAGAAGGTATAATTGTATCACATAACTGATATGTTCCAAAAGAAATACACATAAACCATATAAAAATAAAAATCAATACATATCATTACAGATAGTGTTTCTCACATATACACATTCCCACATATACTTGTCCATAATTAAAATTAACATTATTAAAGTCTGTATGTGGTAAATACATCCTACCATGTCTTATCAACATATATAGTTAAAGTCCACCAGTGAATCATATTTTTTAATGATTGTTTCAATTAACTAATTTCAATTCATCAAAACAAGTACTATAAAATCATGATTCAAAATTTGGTATTTAATATTAATTTTGATATAGATAAACCTATACGATGAGTTATTACAACATTGGTCGATCAAGAACCATTAAAGTAAAATATAATAATACATTTGATCATGATAACTATCCCTTGAAAATTAAATAATTCCCTCTTATATTACATTAGAGCCAATAGGTATAGATATGATAACATGGATATTTGTTTTCCTTCAATGAAGTAGAAAGGATATCTATAAGGGGCATCAAGAGTGGATGAATAATGAACTCTTACCTTGAAAACACTTAATGAAAGGCCTCTAGATCCATTAGAATATGTTTATTAAAAGAAATATTAATTTCTAATAATAATTGTACAATCACATAGAAATTATATTCCTAGTTAAAAGTGGATGAATACTAATTTTCCTATATTATTAAATTTTAATCCCATATTTTTTATATATTTTAAACTCATACATGGTTTGTATTGAGGGCATAATAAAATATGATCTAAGAGTGAATGGATTGCTTTCAATTTTAATAACCACCACAATGTATCTATATGGTTAGGAAAATAATGTTCTAATAGTTTTTTATACTTATCTATATAGTCACAAGGATTCCAAATGAGGTTTGCAATATTTTCTTTAATAGTGTTCCATCTACTACCCATATCCAATAATTCGCACAAATTCCTAGAAAGGACTACAGTTATTTCACAAACCATTTTCAAAACCCGTAATCTATAAAATGATACTAAAACCTTATAAATCACCCTTACTTTTCACCGAACATCACACAAGAAAATAAATATAAAAAAACATGATGATGTTATGAAGTAAGGTAATAAAATATAGATAAATTATGGAAAGTAACACTCAGACATTCCCCTAGATGGTGGCCCATATATAATTATGGTGTTATGTGGTGAGTGTTAGCAGGATACATAGAGATAGTTTGAAATAGGAATATTTGAGACTCTATACTCGATCAGTGAATAAGATGAAGGAGTATATGGTTGGAACATAAACATAGTATGATGTTTATTAATTTATGGATCATTTTTTAAATTTCATACTATTATGGAATCGATGCTTGTTAGGGTCTTGAGATATTGCACAATCACAAGGAATTTAATTTTTAATATTATATTACAATGTTATTCAATGTTAAGGTATGATTTTTATGTGTTTTTATATTTTTGTAAATTGTTATATTTTTTTTAGGGTTTTGGTTTTTTTGGATATTTTTTTTGGTTTTCCTAAAATTGGAAAAATATAATTTTTTAGTAAGAGATTTTATAGGGAAACCATTGTTGCAATTATAATATTTTTTTGTAATATTTTTTTAATGGAATCATTTTTTAGAATGATATATTTTTAGTATTTTTTTGAAACATATTTAATATTATGACATTTCTTGAGTAATATTTGGATGGAAAAATTATTAGTATTATAATATTTCATATGTAATATATTTTTTCTGGAAGCATTAATTATAGTTTGATATTTACAATTATGATAAGTGTGCTAGAAATAGAAATCATAAATTGTGATTTGTAGTAATATGTTTGAGGTTTGATATTTTTATTCATTGAAATTTCTATTTTTCTAGAATAAATATATGAATTATGAAATTTTTAGTATGACTATAAAAGTATTATTATTACCTATGAATATTTTTGTTTATTTAGGAGTATCAGATCATTGTAGTGACTTCTATGTAAGATGTTTCATGTATTATAATTTCATTTTCTAGAAAATTTCTTGTTCTAGAATACCTATCCCAAATAAGATATTATATGTCAGATGAATTGAATATTATATTTCATTATCCAAAATTTATCAGGTCTTAGAGTCAATACTCCTACAAGGGTACTTGGTGAATGGTGGTTCCATATTATTACCTTCAAGTTCCATAATATGTTTTGTTTTAAAATAAATATTAATAATATGATATTTCTTGAAATTTTGTTTTTGTATGATATTTTTTTTATTTAAAATTTTTACTCAAATGAACTCTATTTACATACTCTTAATAATATTAAATAATTGATTGAAAAAACTTTTTTACTATATTTATGTCCACTTATTGACATGTGTATAATGCAAAATTAAATCATATCCACATCACATTTTTACATTTTTATTCATCATATATCTTCTCTATTTCTTGTTAGAATCACATTTCAATAGAGGTCGGATTGATCTATTTATAGGGATACATGTTTACATGTAAAAACATATAGATTTATCAGAACTTATATATCATTTAGAAAAAATCCGAATTTTATTTATTTTTCCTGATTTTGAAGAATCATTGGTGTAATGTAATATTTCATGGTCATTATTGAAGAGTATATTCTAAAAATATCTATGTAACTCATCCCTCGATTCATAAAATTTTTGACATATGTTGTGTGACTTATTGTATGTAGATAAAAATAGAGCAAGAAATGTGATATATATTACAAATTGATTAGGTTTTTATTCATACAAAATTATAGAGGGTTTTATAGTGTATAATATGGTTTGTAGGTAATGTAAAGTAAAAAAATGGGTTTGAATATGATTAAATGGATGATTAGGATAGATAAAACCATTTACGGAAATAATTTAATAAATGAAATGACTAATATGGTTATGAGGTAATTTCATTAGAATGGTTCAAGTGATTGTGGGTGTGTTGGTGAAGGTAATGTGTGCTGATATAGAATTCAAGGATGAAGTGGATAATGTTGAACTTTTCTATGGTTGATATACATGATCCCTAGTTGGTAATGATTTTCACTATGCGTGTGGCCAATAATTTTTTGTGATTCTTCTAAGAGGTGATAGTATATAGGTATATCAGGGTATTGTGAACATAGGATATAAACCATGTGGTAGTTTTAACAACTATTTATAAGTAGTTTTATTCATTTAATCAATTGAATAGGGTACGGTGTTTACCCTTAGTATGGAGGATTTTCTCATAATAATAGGCCACAATTCATCGTAGTTGAGACTACAATTTGGGGGTGTTGGTGTGCAATATATTTTGTGATCATTGGTATAGGAAATGGATGAATACCTATAATCATGCTATGAACTATTATGGTAAAGTATGTGGATTTATTCAAGACACGTTTTATATCATGGGGATGTGGATTTGGAGAATTGGAATTCACGTATTGTTATTCGTTAATTGATTGTATGAGGTTCCATGAATTAAATAAATGGATTGATGGTTGGTGTTTCATGTCGCATGATAGATTCTCAATATGTTTTTACACCCTAATATTAGTCAGTGAATAAAATTAATCAATTATAGTTTCCAATAATAAGGAAATTAATTTGTTCCAAATTTTTTATTTTTTATTTATAATTTAACATAAATTGTTATATATATGGATATAGGAAAGAGACACTATTCTTGGAGGCTTATTGAGTCCATACTAACACCATTCATGATTCATATTAAATTAATGAAAATGATATGGTTTTGAGTATAGATTTGGTTAATGCCACTACATCTAGATCTTTTTAGAGAAGGGGATCCGAGGCTACAAATGTATATATTGTTTTCTGGTAGAGGGGTTCATTTGTTTTTCGGTAAAGGTTCAGTTATTTATTTTGTAATATTGATAAAATATATATATTATCATCCAATTGAAAATAATTTTTTACTCCTCTATATTACTCTATTGATATTTTTACATTCTTCTTATTATTGTATATGTTTTATGAAACGTTATTTTTTGTATTTAATTTATTTCCAATGGTTTTAATTTTTATTATATAATATAATTATTATTATCATTATAGGGTGTATTATACCCTAACATCACCTAATAGATCCTTTATTATTTTTATAATCCATTGAAAAATTAGTATATCCACCTAAGGTGTTTTGTCACATCACTGATTAGAGAACTAATGGAGTAGTCCAGATTAAAAGAGTATTACAAAGTGGTACCAGATAATGAATATTAAAATATATTACATTTGATGGTTGGTAAGCCAGTGATACAAATATTTGATTAATATTAAGTGGTATTAAATATTAAATATTAAAAACATGATTTCTATTTTTGATGATGTAGACTAGGTGTCAAGGAATTTGTTGAAACCTATATCAGATGTCTTGTTTGGTGACATTCCACCACCAGCAAGAGATAAAAACCATATTACAAAGATATATATTATTTTTATTTATTTTTTTTTATCAATTTTAGTTATATAGGATATATAAATTTTTTTATTTAGTTTATTTCAAACATCAAGCCCTATGTGGTATGATGAAGTACCCAAGAATCATTATATAAATATAGTGACTACATGGAATATAATTGTTCACTATGATTTTCAACTGGGATCCAAGAACGAAAATTATGGTGTAATAAAATTTAATGAGTCTACAACTATAAAAAATGATAGTTTGTACATAAAATATAGTGGAATTCTTCTAAGACAACTTAGTATGGTTATGTAATTATCATTTAGTTCTGGAAATGAAAAAGGGGTTGGGTATTTAAATTTTTCAAGCAACAAATATTACATTTTCACAATTTTCCTCCTGGTGAAATTATAATCAATTATATCAATGATTTGATCAGTGGTGTGAAATCATATAATATTTTGAATTTGATTTATTAAGTAATTGTTTACCTATCATAGTTAGCTGGGGCTATAATTATGAATGATATGTTAATGGGGTATTGTATCTATGTGTAATTTATCGTGGGTCACTTAGTATGTTGTGGATTTACATAGTTGAGGCATCCGTTCTATATAATCTATAATGATCATGGTATGTGGTTCTCGAAATAATTCTACCATGAAAATAACCATTAGAATGTCCATAGTGAAGATATTTGGATCTACCAGGGCACGCATAGGATGGGGCGCATGAGATTATGTGTGATAATGAGATACATATAGGGTAGATGTGGTATATTCAAAAATAATAATATGAAGAGTTCATGGGTACTTTTTTTATGAATTTCTCGTATAAAACATTGATCATGATATTTAGTGTATTGAATGAGGAGATCAAAGTAATTTTATGCTTATATTATACTTCACGTGGGTCTTATAGTCCCAAAAAATCATTTATTTTAGGTAGTGATTGGACCTTTTCTGATAATTTATTTGATAGAGACTTTGTTGTTTATAAATGATTATATTGAAGCCCCAAAATGGTTAAAGGTGAATTTATCTAATTATATTCCCATGTGATATGTGATATGGTAGCGAGACACACCTATATAGACATGAAGGCATTAAGGGATAACATGGAAGGAAATTGAGAACTGGTTTTTTAGAACTACATGATATAGTTCTTTTGGTAAGATCATGGTATAATTTAATTTATTAATAGTTTGGAGAGAATTCATTAATTGATTTTACTATTGGCTACCTTGAACTATTAATAATTTTTTTTGTAAATAGATTGTGGAAATATCCGTAATGTGTAATGATTTATTCATGGTTTATAAAACTATATTGTGGTGAATATTTATGTTAATATAATTATTAGTGGTAGTGAAACGTAATAATAATGTTTAACAAACATGTAAGATATGGCTAAACCAAGCCATACCATTGGGCAGAAAATATAGGTTATGGATATGTAGGTAGACACAATAATATCTACAAGGGTACATAATTTAGTAGAGAGTGACGAGGTGTGATGACTCTATAAGTTACATGTTCATTAAAAACATTTTTCTAGTGATAGAAGGTACATCATATTTTGGTATAGTGAGATCAGGCACCGAATGAGTTATGTGAATGTGACTAGATGAAAAATAATGAGTGGCGTTATTTAAGGTCCCCATAGAATACTAGATTTAATTGTGCCATGCAAACATAGGAATTGTTGTTTAGGCTATAAGATGATTTCTAGTGTATAACTACAAGTGAATGATATTGTTTATTAACAGATAACTAGTGGTGTGGAATGTTTTTATGAAATGATTAATACTCTATTGAGAGGCAATGCATTAGGGGGTCGAGATTTAAGGTATCTATGTGTGGTTGAAGAAATATATTTATAGTATGTGGGAGAGATAACTATTGAAATACTTATAACATAACTATCACTCTATGGTTTATATTATATCATGATGAACATTTGTGCATGAGTTATATGAATGATATGTTTTATAACCTATTTCTGATTGATTTGAGATCATCCAATGTTAAACATAGAAAATATATAATAAATTGGCAGTATGGTTCTATATGTGAATTGGGTGCGATATATTATTTATACATGCATTAGTAGTGGTATGATGATTACATGTACAACAATATGATGTTTGATAATGATAATTAACAGATATAGTCTATTCACGAATGGCATGTGTATGGGGAATGAAAAGTTTTGATGACAACCTCATGTCAATTATTTAGGTTGAGATATGACTAAGTAGGTTATACTATTTCGGAGAGTTTTATAGTTTGAATAAGATGATTTGATTTAATATCAAGGCAGTCCATGAATTTTGGATGAAGAAATGTTTGTTTAGAACCATCACAAGGAGTGATAATTCGTTGGGTGGGGGATCATTTTATTATAATATTTTATCAGTAAGTGTTTCAGATAACATGGTTAAAATAAATCATATAGTACAGAGGATGTAAATTCATGATTATTTTGTAATGGATGCCAAATCTGGCATTGGGAGTTTTTAGCATTTTATGAATGTAAATGGAAAATTATCTTCAATTAATAGTTTCCAACTTGATACATTAATTATTTAAGTGTTTTGATATATTTGGAAGGGCTAAAATGGTAATATAGGTTCTGATGTTTGTGATTATTAAGATGGATTTTTTTAATTTTTTATGAATATTTCTTACAATGATATTTATATTGGAGACACTACTCCACATATGATATTCCATATAAGTAATTTTTTTAAAAAATCTATTCATTATATGATATTTCCCTAATAAGATATTTGTTTTGGAAATAGTTATATTAGTATGATACTTTTTATCATAATATTATTATCAAATTACTATTCCTAAAATTATTTTTACTATTATGATATTTTTTATGCAAAAACCATTGATATGATAATATTTAATAGAAATTTATTTATTCATCAAATATTTCTCCTTGATTGACATTTGTATAATTATTTTTGTAGTAATATATCTCCCATTATCATAATTATGAATATTTGGAATCACAATACATAGTATTGTATTTTTAGTATTATGAATGTTGTATAGTATTTTCATTTTTCAAAATTTATATTGTTTTTTAGTAAATGTTCCATGTAAGATATTTATAGTAACATGTTTCATGATTGATATTTTCCATTACAAAATCATGTATTGTCATAGAAAATATATTCCTGGTATTATAATTATTATATGATGAATCCACTATACTATTTTATAATTAAAGAACATTGTTAATTCGAAAATAAATGTTCCTAGAATAAATTTTGTTATAATATGTTATTAGTATGATATTTTCCATTGAAAAAATTTGTCTTGTTATAATATCACTACTCTAATATTATATCTTTAGTAATATGTTTTATGATTCATATTTTCTTTTATCATATTACAATTACATTTAAATAGTGTTTTAGAACCTTTTGAATATTAAATAAATGATTTAAAATGCATATTGATGTGGATTTAGGTCCATTGCATGACACATATAGAATAAATAAAATTTTCCAATATACCCCTAATGTTTACCACATATTGTCTTATATATATCATATATATATATATGTTAAGAACCATGTGTCTTCTAAGGTATGAAATATTTATGGATAATGTTAATAGTGAGTAAGAGTGTGACCTATATATTTGTCACTATTTATTTACCTCTTATAGAAAAACCCAAATTTAAGGCTTGTTATTATATGTTGTTAAATCCTTTGAGTAAAGGAAAAACAACCAGTGTTAATTTGGGTTTTGATTCTGAAAAACTCTAGGAAAGTAGTATATAGATTATTCATAAATTAAATATGCAGAATGTGATGTGTAGTTGGACTGAGTGCATATGGTGGTTTGAGAGAGAGAATTTATAAATTGAATAGATGTATTTTTGTTTATGGGAGATTCAGAAGGAAGTTATCATGTGTAAGATTTTTCTGATGATCCTTATATATAATTAATTATGTCCTTTTGGGTGTCATGGTTTTTTGGGTAAGATGAAAAGGGTTTTGAAAATTAATTTCGAGATGTAATTCCTGAGAGGGTTTTTTTGGAGATATATTGGCTATAAACTAATTGATGGTGGTTGACACTAGTCCCATGATTTTAGTTAATAAATAATATTTAGAAAAATTTGATGATTTTGACCATTTATTTTTTAGATAAACTTTTTTCAAATAGAGATTGAGAATTTATTAAGGATCCTCCTACATGTCTTTGTGACATTCCTCACTAGGGTTAGTTAACAAGGATTCACTGTTCATACACGCAAGTATAATAACCCTCATTTTGTTGTTGAAAACTAATTGTTGATAGTGGACTACATATATTAATCATCATATATTATGATGTTCATGATCAGTATAGAGTAGGTGATCACCGTATAAGGATGAAGTTAAAAATTTCTATGTCCACTACTTATGGGATATTGCTCACTATTAATGTTACAATATTGGTAATGGGAATCAAAAGTTACAGTATCCTCATTCCTTTTGATTTCTAATTATGTTTTTGATATTGGTTATGTATGTGGATGTGCTTCAAAAATTTAAAATTTCTCGTGGAAAATGCCTTAGGGAATTTGGATGAATAATATCATTATGTGATTGGTGTATGCCTCCAAAATTTTCAGGGGTCTTTTCAAATGATAGAACAATGGGGGTTTATTCTTATACTAAATTTACCAAGTAATGTCATGTCTCACTTATGGATATGAATTACAAGGGTATTATATTGTGTGATATAGTTTATTTTTATTTATTTATATTTATACATAAACTGATATATTTGGGGAAGTAAGCTTGAGACACCATTTTCGGGGGGCCTACTATGTTCATACTAACATCATATATATGTAATTGGGGATAAATTCACACTTAATATTTTTGAGAATAGGATAGGTAAAAGTATTAATTTTAAGGGATTAGTGGATTGGGGGTACATGATAAATTTTCATGTTTTTTGATAGACAACTGAATTTTTTTTCTTATTTAACAATTTTTTTCTATTGTATACATGTACATATATAATTTTACAATGGTTGATCGTATTTTTTAATTTGTGTTATTCATGAAATATTGATATTTTCCTTACTAACATATATGTATTTTTTGGATCATTATTATTTTTAATATGGGATGGGTGATCTATGTTGTTGTACAGATATTTTTTCCCAGAACTTATTTTATTGGCCAAGCATCTTAAGGAAATACTACTTGGGTGGAAAAGTATGTAAACATTGAACCGTCAACAAAAAATATGGATAAGTTGAGTCATGATGTGTCCTGGTCATATCATAACAATAGGATCCCACAATATCAGGGGATTAATGATCATTATTATAGTATGGACCCATCAATCATTTAGAGAAAACATAGAATATTACTTTAATATTTGGAATACATGATCAAATATTGGTGATCTAGTTTACCAAATGGCATAATCATGTAATGTGAATATTGCTAGAGATGGAATGGATCATAGTATATTAATGTAAGAGGCATGGGTGAAGGTATGTTCCACCGTTTAAAATATGTTTGATATGGTTACTTATTATAGAAGAGGGTGTAGGGGGGTTCACCAAAGCACAAAATAGGTATATTGGTTCACCCATTTATAGGTGTAGGGTGTACATTCAACATAGTGTAAGAGAGGGGGAATGGTTTTTCCCCAGTTGATATATGTAAAAGTGGTCTTATGGGATTCAGGGAAGGTGAGTATAATTTTTCTTTTTGATTCATAGTGAATTTGACACCCTAATTTAGGTTGGGATAGATATTGGCCTTGGTTGATGTTTATATAAGTGATTACACTAGTTTGAGAGAAGGGTGAAGTGGTATACATGATTGAGTAAGTGTTTATTGTTCACCCTATAAAGGGTATAGAAATGTTTTCACCGAGTTAATGTGGGGAGGAAGTAGCATCCCTAGTTTAGGCAAGGTGAATTGGTCACCCTGGTTAGGTCATGTTGATGTGTCCTCCCTAGTAGAGGTAAAGAAAAGTGGCCACCCAAGATGAGTCATTATGAAGTTTTCACCCAAGTTTATTAGTAGTCATCAGTATTTTATTATGTATGAATAAACCCTAATATATATTGGTAATTTCTCCTAGTTTGATGCTTATGAAAGAGGATGGGAACATGAAACTCTAGTTTCAATTTCATTCTGGGTCATTAGCTATAATTCCCATTATCAAGGTTTCAGGTGGTCAATATTGATGTATTTTTCATTAGATGACATAATTACCACTCCCTTTAGTTATAGATAGTGGGGTCTATTATTTATAAGATACCATTATAGGGAACGTGACACCTGGGAAAAGGATGTTTCAAGTATATCTTTATCATTGAAATGGATATTAGAGTGGGAATCCAAGGGTTAATTTATACAAAATCATTGAAACATAAGTGAATGCTACCTAGAAAAAAATATTAGTCCACTCATTTTGACCCAATCAAACGACATGGGTAGGCTAGACGACAAGCATGAATATTGGTATTATAGTGAGGATTGAGTGTGCTAGTGGTAAGGACATAAGAAATATTACACTAAAGATTACTTTTATTATGAGAAACAAGATCTAAGAGAGCACAAGGATTGAGGTATAACAATTTTATAAGAAATTTTAAACTAAGTGTGCACATGGAGTAATAGGATATGAAACATTGACATTCTCACATATTTGGGAATACATGAACTGTAGTGTGGGTATATTGTTTAACCATATGTAATGTTCCATGAATTTACTTAAACTTTTAATTTATATAACATTAGGTAATTATGTACATTTTGGATTTATGTTCATTGAGGTTGACGAAGAAAATTGGAACTATTATATAGGAAATGTTTCTCTAATATAATGTATGTTATGGTTCATAAAAGTTCTTAAACCCATAAAAATGGGGTTTTATGACTGAATAAAAATTTTGTATTTAATGTATGAAATACATGTCCTAATATAATAGGATGGTTATTATAAACACATATCCATAATTTAAAATGACTTTGATGAATGTACATACCTAACTGTATCAGTACTAATTTTTATCATAGATGTCTAATCTACCTCATATAGTATAAAGATAATTTTATTCGTTAACATTTGTTTTATCATAAAATAGGGGACTATATATTGGATTTTACAAAAAAAATAATTTAATTTTTTCTTTCCAAAAGTATGATTTACATCATTTTTATAAATCAAAATCAACCATAATGATTCATAACTTATGATTAGTGGTAGTTTAAACTACCAATTTATTTAATAATTCTATATAAGAAAACCAATATTATTATTTTGAAATATTAAATAAAATATATAAATAAGAGTAGATGTAATAATTTTTTTACTTGTTTTCATAATTTATGACAAACCCGAGTATTCAATAAAAAATAAAAGGGATATATGGAATATTATATTTAGTTATGTTGTCACAATACCTCATTCACAAATCCTAGTCATTATAGGCTTGCCCAAATTAATTGTATGATATATAAAATAGTTGTGAGTCTACTTATCCCTTTTTATAATAGTTTTAATATTATAATAGTTTGTGTCAATACACTTATTTCCCTACGATATATTTTCACAATCTTGGTGAGTAGTTAGTTATGAATATAACAGTGTGTAATAACAGGACCACAAGACATGAAATAACATAACATGTGTATGTTTCTCTAAATGTATGAAGTCTATATGGTATTTAAATATATTTAAAGTATGTGATACATGAAAAAAATTATTCATATAATATTTTGATAAAGTAAATCATGGAGTACTGTCCGTACATATTTATCCCATATGTCAAATAACTCTTAATTGATGTAAAATATAGGCTATGTGCTATCAAATTTTTTGAGTATGAAAAACAACATAAATCATTAACATTAATATACACTCCATATGTTTGAATATATCCCCTATTTTATTGAATTATATTAACATGGAGGACAAATAAAAATGAACTCACATTCTCCAAATGATGCCCATGAAGAGTATGACTATGACAACATAATAAGTGGTTATCACCCCCACACCATGAAACATATAATAATATATATTTTTTAAGAACAATAAAAATTTAAATGAATGAGGATATAACATGTATCATGAAATGATAAATAAATTTACAATTCTTCTTGGAATTTGAAATGTAACTCCATAATAGAGGATGATCCTTTCCTTTCAACCTTATTTGAGCCCCAAATTTTAATTAGAGATAATGAAATGGGCCACCACCCTATGGGTGTTAGTTCATATAAATTTAAATCCCTCACACCCTTACACATAATATATTAATATAAAACAACATATATATATGTATATTGATTTTGTTAATAATGATGGGTCACTAGAAACTTTTCCCATTTTGGGATTGCTAATCAGGTACGCCTTATAGGAGGGATCTTCTTGAACATCCCATTTGGAATTGAGGATGTGGTACAAGTATAACATTAACTATAAGCCCAACCACTGTCAACCTCATTTTAATTTTCAATCAGGTATAATTTCAATGTATCATACTACTATAAAAAATTATAATAAATAGAACCAAGGCAACAGACTTTCTTTGATGTTATACAACATGTAATGTAAATATTATAAGTTAAACATGTTTATAAATAGTTTATGTTAATAAAAATAAGTTAAGTACACACACAAATATATATATATATTTATAAGTTAAAAATAAGTATGCATTTTTTATCCCAAACAACTAAACATGAACTGAAGTACATGTAATTTATTCACTATAGTTTATAAAAAATTATATGCATATTAAGGGAAGAAATTATAAATCACTTAATTCATTATAACAATTAGAAAATACATTAATAAGTAAAATATCGTAATATTATGTGGGTTCACTCAACCCAACATTATTACTGGGATAAATATTTAGAGTTATGATAGGATAAAGGGTCACTCATTTTAGGTTAATATTATTTGGAGGGAAAATTTATAGAAGGAAAACCATAGAGTTTACATTAATTAATTTTTTCTAGGACACATGCCTTCTATAACAAATGGAATCCATTGAGTATGGTAGATTTTACCATCTCTATAGAGTGATTTTGAAATATCACACATCGTACCATCAATGAATGATGAAGAGAGGGATGATTTGAGGAATCTAAGACTTTTTGTTAATGAAAGTGGACCTCTGTGACTAATCAATATGAATAGAACCATTAAATAACGAGAATATTCTTAAATATAATAAAAATATAGGGTAGATTTAGAGTGACCAACAGAGAGAGAAATTTTTTCAAAACTCCTGATCCCCAATTAAATAAATATTAAATTACAGTTTTAATGTTCAAAAATTACCTTTTTAAAAAGAATTATACTAGAGAAAATACATGTACTATTATATTGAGAAAACAGTCACCATGTGGCTCATGATGGAATTAGATACACCATAAGAGGATAATTGGATAAAATTATGTAATTTTGGTGGTTATTGGATTTAGAATTGAATACCCACTCACCAAATAGAGGTCATATACCTAGTAGTATCAGAGAACCTTTTATAAAAATTTTTACATCTGTAATTTTATGGTTGGCCCCCATATGATATTAATTAGTAATGGGGAACTATAGAATCGATGGTTTGATAAAACTCCACACTCACTTCAATCTATTTAACACTAATAGATGGGGAATGTTTTGGAGATACTCATATGTTTAATTTAAGAAAATTACCCACTTTTATCCATTTATTATTAACTTATTCATCATTTAATCTAATTATGGATTGCTCTATATAGATATTTGAAGAGGATTCAATTGATATTTTGTGTAATAAACTAAAATAAAAAGTATTATTGGTTTAATGGCTCAAGGATATTGAAATATAATGAATTCATACCATTTATATTCATTTTATGATATTTAAATTGGTTATCCATTTATTTTTTGATATTTTAAATGTAGAGTGTAATTGAAAGATCAAATAAAATAGTACATGGATTATATTTCTTGTACTGTGGATCAAATATTTCTAAAATATTTTTTCTACCCATTTCGTGGTGTTTTAACACTAGAAGACTACTGGACAATTCTTCTATTATAATGAAATTGTGGAATTATATGGAAATTAAATTATAAATGTAAAAAAAATTATCACGCATTTTTTGTTATAAAGGATAGCATCGATTCATGTAGTGATCAAGATGAATTTTTTATTTATAATTATTGAATGGATTAGCATATCCAAATAAGAAACGGGTGGGATAAATTTGTATAATGTCCCAAGGATAATCCTTTTAGTATTGTTTCTGGAATTCAAATTACTTTTTTTAGAGTTATTTATATTATTGATGAATATTTCTAAAATTTTAATTATTGGTTGTGACACATAAATGACCCCTATGTGGTATAACATCACATACTATATTATGAGTAGTTTTTCAAAAGCCTAAAGTACTTGAGTAATGAACCTAAACATATGAAAATCATTAGGGGTTGGTTTTCATTTCTGTGAAACATTACATGTTATGTGGGAATGGTTACATTTATGAAATTATGTCCATGAAATCCCTATTAATGTGTTATATGAATGAAAATGATTTTTGTATGTAATTTATTTCTTATAAAGTTTAGGGATATTTTATAATTCATTTTATTATATTGGATCATGTGTGTTACCATTCATAATATGTCTGTCATGTATAATTATCGGTAGAATGTGGGTTTATGTATTTCTATGGGTATTATCCATTATTTAATAATATTATTTCAATATTTTTCACATTGATCATTAATATGAGTCATTACATGTGTTGAAAATAAAGACCTCACAACCATTGTCATAGTGTGGGTGGTTACATTATTACATTAAAAATAGATACATATAATCTTGTCCCAAATGACTTAATTGTTTATTAGTCTTGTAAAAATAGTTAAATACATGAATATCACATTTCATTTGAAAACATTAAAGTCAAAAAATATATTTTCTTTTAAAACATTAGTATTCCCCTTATAAAAAACCTCCTAGCATCCTAGGAAATATAAACATTAAATTGGATTGAGATAAGAGGCTCAGTATGGGTATTAATACAATAGTGGTTAGTACTTCCAAAATAATATTTCAATAATAAATTATTAACGTATATTGTCATATAAATAATGATATGAGTTAGAAACATATCCATAGATATCATATAAAATCAAATAATCACATGTACGTTAAAATCATATTTTATAATGATGGAATGTTTAATTATGGACAACTGAATCATACAATAGATTACTTATTCCATGAAATATTAGAATACTATCTTTTCCTTATTTTAATACATTTACATTAATTGGTAGGACCACCAACAAAACACAGTATAGTCTTTTTCATGATACCTCAAATTCATTGGAGAGATATATTGGTAGAAAACCATCACATAATAATTCCAATTTAATTCTCATATGAATGGGGTGATGTATACTCAATATAGTCATTTTTAGAGAAAAAATATCTTACAAAATGTTAACACATTACCAATAAAAAAGTGAATTATAAAATACCCATAGTAATATGGTGTATGATATAATAATTGTACATTCCCTATCAAATTGATCATAAACCATCTGACGAAATTACAAGGTCTATGTCACTACAATATACCCCCATTGGATAATTTTTAACGTAAGGTTATTCGACATTTATTATTTTAAATATCAAAAATAATTTCGATAAAACATTGTTGATGAAAACACCATTTTGTTTTTAGAATGATATTACAAAAGAAAATATTTATAAAACCTTAGTCAAAAAAATTTATTGGAAATTTATCATATAATATTAATAAAAAAACTTCAATTAAATTAGTAGTCATAATGATTGGTAATTCTATAAATCCCATTTAAGTCAAAAAAATCATTTTATTCCCACTATTTGAAAAAACCTCAAAAACTACATCATTCATAAAATCAAAAGATGGTTGTATTTATAATAATATATTAAAATTAAATAATTGGTAAAAATGTATTTAATAAATAATATGGGGTAATTTTAAAACAATTTTTCCAATTTCTTGTGGAACATATATAAAATAGAATAAGGAATTTAAATCGAAGAGTGATATAATTTAATTTTTTATTAAACAAATTGCTCACAAATTTTAAGTACCAACGAGTTGAAAATTTTAAAATTTAAAGAAAAATTTCTTCAATAAATATTGTACAATAATAGATATTTTTTTATTTTGGAAATATCAAAATATTCTCTTAAGAATATTTTAATGTAAACAATCCTCAATAATGATATGATTTTGAAATAAACCCTTACCTGATTTTCAAAGACCCACATATGTGTCCCAACCTATCATATAATAAATATAAATTTATAATAAATCTATTAATGAACAATAATCGTATATATTAAACCTTTTATAATTCACTTATAATATTCTACCCCCAATTTGTTGAATGTTTTTTTAAAATCAATACTCGAAGTTACAACTACTTCACTATTCGTGTTTATTTCTGTATGGAAGTGTCATTACTTGTACATATATCGTTATTCCATAATATCATGAATGTTAATGATGATATAAATTTCATATTTATTTATTGTCCCCATCATTAAATCATTACAAATGAAATGTTGATTGATGATCTATTACTCTACTACATGGAGAAAATAATCTATACGTACATATGAATGATGATATCACTATTCATAAAACAAGGAAGTGATGGAATATGGTAATCGAATTAACATAGTAAAATCATAGTATATTAATGATACTTTAGTTATAATATTTTTATTGGTAGAACACATTATGTGGTAGTAGATGAAGAAATAATCATCAATGACTCGGTAAATGCGATTTCCTCTTTATCGATAGAATTACATTAGTTATCACAATAAAGCACATGTGTAATGTTTTATTAAATGAAAATAAACTCAAGGACATGTACAATGGTGATTTAATTTTTTGTGGGTAGGATTTTTCCTTTTTATAGGCCTTAATGTGGGGTGAAGAATTGAGAGAATGTGTGTCCTTTTATAAGTGAGGGGAGGGCCATTATGGATTTTCATAAATAAATAAATAAATAAAAACTATTTTTCTTTCAAAAATGGAAAAAATTAATTTAATTTGAATATATTAAGATAATAAATCTAAATACTTTTTCAAAATAAAATTTGGACATGTTTTATTTTCAATTTTCACCCATATAATTTAGTTATGTCCTCCATTATCCATTCAAAAAATTGTACTAATAATACTGTTTTTAACATTTTAACATGAATATTTTAACTATAAAATGGGAAAAAATAGACCATATTTTATTTTTACAAACAAACACGATTCATTTTTTTGAATCATTATTTCTAATTTCAATCTACTAATAAATAATTTTTTATTATCAAATATCATTAATGTCAATTTTGAAAATTTTCCTTTAATGTGGCACTAAATGCAATATGTAAATGGGGGACTACAAATATAATATTATATTAAATCCTTTATATCTAATATTGATAAATTAAATATTTATGAATGATAAATTTTTTATAATATGTTAGTTTTTGTATTTTCATCAGAATTTATATTAATTTTTTTACATACAATATATTTGATGTGTTAGTGTTGAGCAAGAATTAATGAAAATTATTTCTTTAATTTTTTCAAAAAAATTACAATTATTACAAAATTTAGTTTTTCAAATGAATTTTTCAACCAAAAATTACCTCAATTTATCCATTTTTTATAATTTTAATGTTAATAAAAAATGAAAATATATTTTTTGAAATATCTCTAAATCAAATAACATAAATTCACAAAGTCATGGTAAAATAGAGAAATATGACTTATATTCAACATTTTTATAAATATGGATGATATATAATAATGATTTATGATTAGTGAATATGTTAGAGTAATTCATTAGTCCTTATCATTTTTTTTATCATTAATGTCTCATTTTACATTTTACAATGTCAACAAATGTACTATAATAAATTTTATAAATAATAAAATGAAAAATATTTAAAAAAACCTGTACCCATTGATTATAGAATGGTAATAAGTTATTCGATATTCAATTTATATTATAGGAAGAAATTACATTTAATAGAAAAGTGTAAAATGAAACAAAAAATAATTTTTAGGAAAAATATATTTAAAATCCCCAAAATGTATTTGTAATAAAATAAAGTATAATGATGATTCAAATAATTTTGTTTATATTATATATAGTTAAATAATTATTATTTAAATTTTAGATTAAATTTAATGTATAATGATACCTTTTATTGATAAAAAATTAGGTTCACAAATTTTTATATTTTTCACTATTAATTAAAAAATAACGTTTTCATAAAAATATAAAAATATCAGAAAAAAAATATTTTTATATTATGATTTATAAAATTAAATTAAATCAATAAAAAATAAATTATATATTTTCTATAAATCCATTATAATATTTATTGTCAAAAATAAAAAAACATTTGTGAAAAAAATTTATTTTTGATACAATGGAAACCATTAATAAAAAACCAGAGTAATTATATTCAGTGATTAATCCGTGAATTCACACAAATTATTTCCTTTATATATGTTTTAAAATATTATTTAATCTATTAAAATGTTCCAATTCAATGATTAGGTTGTAATAGTCATATTTAAATAGTTATATTTTGTAGTTTTTTTACACTCTTTGTTGTGTTTCATATAAACTATTGAGCATTGTCATCTGTTAAAATGTGTGAGAGTTACATTCTCCGCTTCAATAAATTGAATCCTAAAAATTTTAACTTATTCTCTATAATAGGGCTTTTGTCATTTGATAATTCATTTTTGGTAAGAGACATCATAAAAAGGTAAAATAAAGATACACTATAAATTGGGAAAGGTAAAAATTAAGGTCATTAATTAACTAGGATTGTAAATAGTTTAAATGTAGTGGGTTGTGATTAGATGAAAATGGAATAGAAAAATAATAGCTAATATTTAATAGAGAGTGATAGAGAACATGGTAAGTAATACATTATCCTCTAAAAACCCAAAATCTATCAAGGGTAAATAGGCCATCCAATCATTAAGAATGAATGTAACGAGAAAAATTTTCTATCTCAATATCTATTTACTATAACTGAGGAATTATTTTACCATATGGTCTAAGAACATAATGAAATTTACTTAATTTTAATTTATTATTCCATAAATTAATCAATATCAAATACAATAAATCATTTTCTCTTTTTTATGAGTATTGAATATGAATTTTTTCATAATGACTTAAATCACCATCTAACAGATCACATAATCAAGTAAATACTTACCTGTTATTCCTCTAATGTTTAAAGATACTAATTGTTTTTCAATTTATAATGAGTGATAATAAATAAATGAATCATATTATAAACTACCTATAAATTATTATCAAATAACATATAATAAATATGAAGGATTAAAATAGACTATTACCTAAATAGACAACCCTATATACCAAATAACAACAATAATATCAATGTGAATGATCTTTTTTACCACAACGTGTATTACCCAGAGTATTAATGAACTTTTTTAAAAAAAAAAATTTAAATTTATCTTAATGTGTGTGATATACACCACACCATGTTTTTCATGTTTTACATGCAACACTATCGTAGCATGTGTTACACAAAACGTTGAGTTTCTATGAAAAAACAATATTATTATTATTATTATTTTGAAAAGAAAATTCTAAAATAGATTTAAGAATGACTGTTATGATAAATATATCTTGTATAGAAACCCATGATTAACATACTTGGACATGAGATAATTTTTTATGAATATTCATAACATTAAAAAATCCCATTCCGGAGGACAATAATGGATTATCTTTTTTGCATACATGGAACACAATCATCCAAATTGGTGAAATATATTCAATATTTCCAACAAAGACATTCCCCACTGTAATTCTACTTTACACCTTTCTTCATAACCAATGTAATGGAAAAATAATAATGGGGTGAGATTGAATTTTTAGTAACAGTAAATAAATGAAATAAAATGAAAAACAACATTATAAGGGTATGAGAACATGAGCCTAGCATTTAAAGATAATTCCCTACATATCAATGATTATAAATATAATACAAGTAATAAATATTGGATGTCCATAAGACATGAATCATATGATAATAAATAACATTAACCATTAAACTATATCATATGAACAAGTCATATAATTTGTGGTCAACAGATATACTCATAATATATTTCCCTGCAAATCAACGATTTTATTATGAAAACATATTAGGGAACATCATGTATAATACATCTCTTAGGAGGGACACACTAGTATCCCAAGACATAGTCCTTTAATTTTAAAGGATCAGGTTTTCCCAATATCAAATTACTGATTGAGATTCTCCAAATTCCATGAGTGGATCGGAATTCCCAATCATCCAAAATGTATCAAGCCCATCGACTTAGTTCCCACCATTAAAACATAAGATATAAATCATTAACATATTCATTATTAAGAGTCAGGTCCCAATAATTTTATAATTAAATCATACATATGTGTTGCATAAATTTATATCCCATCATATCATAACCCTTAAAATGAAATGGTTTTGGTAAACATTTTATCAGATCTTAATTTATGAAAAAATAAATTTTTCATAATAATTTCATCAATGAACATACCATTAAAATAATATAATTTTATAATATGACCACCCTTTATAGAAAAATGAGTTTCATAAATATCTTAAAATCAAAACATAATATATTTGTATAGGTAATATGAATGTTGTCCCGGGATCATATCACTAGTAATACCTAAACTATAACCAAGGATGTAGTCTTAAATGGGGATGTATTTTGAAATATCACATTGAATAAATCCCCTTAAAAGATATTAAATTATAAAAAATATATTTATTGAAACCACTTTATAAATATACAATGTAATAATGGAGTTTTAATTACTAAAATTTCATGAGAGAAATATCATTGTTTTTTAATCCCTCTTTAAAGCATATATAATTTTGAAAACTGCATTCATTGAAAATATATTTTAAAGGATAGAAAGGATGATTGAAATAATATTGAAAACCTAATTCCAAGAAATATTATAAAATATTCATTAAATTGTTTTAATGTCTATTTAAACACAAATTATTTTTAAAATCATTTTTCCATGAAAATAAATTTTAAATCATTTAACGGAATCCCTGAGAAGAATTTAATATTATGGTTGAAAAAATCATTTTTGTAAATATTTATCTTTAAAACACATTAAAAACGAATTTATAGATAATTAGGGTCAAAATTTCTTAAAAACACTTTTAAAATATCAATCGAAGCGTCAGTGAATGAAAGTTAAGATGGGTGATAAATCTACACATGGAAAACATTCAATTTATGTCTAAACAATAATAGAAAAACCTCCATCAGAAAATGAAATGATGATTCATTTTTTAATAAATATATTTTAATAGAGAAAATGTTGGAAATTATTTATATATATATCATTGGATAACATTATATCATATTTTATGTCATTTTTAGAAAACATGGTTTTAAGAGAACAAAGATTTCTATTAGGATGTGAACCAAAGACTTATTTTCATAAGAAATTGTGTCATATTTATCATAAAACCAAAGATAGTAAAATGATAATAATACATTAATATATCACATATAACTATATGATATGAAATTTCATGAGTTTTATTGAGATATGGGTCATAATATTTCATCAATGGTGGAATTATCATAATCAATTCTCATAAATGATGAGATTGAAGCAATACATTGTCACGACATTGATAAAATTGAATCATAATACCCATGAAAAAATAAAATTATAATATTCTTAAATAATATTTAAATGAAATAGATTTGATATATAGAATTTCAAAATGTATATAAATAACCCATATAAAAATGTAGGCGCATAACATAGAATATATATCTCAATGATGGAAATTTGAGACAAAATTATTTTACCAATTTGGTTACTTTTGATCCCCAATACCCATGAAATATAAATCATAAAATTGATATTCAAATAATGATAAATTTTGTTATATGATTCATATAAAAAATCATATGGTGTTTGTAACACCCTGATATTTTATGAGAAGTATATTTTTTATGTATTATATTATACGCAAAAGAATTTTTCACAGCACACAACACTAGCTTGGCGTGCGTTACACGCAATGACAACCTTCCTCAATAGTGTGTGTAGTATGCAATACCGAGTTTCACTAAACAACGATATATTATTATATTATAAACTAGCAGTTATGAATATTATTAACTGAATTTTGAATTTTATAACATTATAATTCATCTTACATATTTTCTAGAATGACGTATGAAAACAAAATCTGTTTTTCGGATAAAAGAATTATTTTTCAATAAATGTAGCTTTACTGCCTTTTGATAGTGAACCCATTTTGAATCTTGTTTATGACATGTTTATAAGTTCAATTTGACAAAATAAAATTCTTCTTTGGAATCGATATATAAAAATTTACTTTTGATAAATTTTTATTATTATTCTGATAACATTCATATTTTGATGAATAGTAAAAACATGGTATATTTTTATTAAAAACAACTTTTTTCATCACAATAATTTATATGTATAAATTATAATATTGAATGGTTTTAAAGTATAGATATAAAAAATTATTTCATTTTAAATAATGTATGTCATTAGCATTAATTTTACATTGAATTCATAGGTAAAAAAATTTCAATCTTTTGCTATGTTTTAACTTTTAAAACCCATTTGCTTAACAATGGGATTAATTTTAAATTAATTACTGAAACTTCTGTGTTTTAAATTTTGAAAAATTGATTCCATATTTTGAATCAGTGGGTCCAAATTATGTTAATAGGATACTTTTATTTTTTTATATTATGAATAGTAACTACGGTAATTTTTATTTACTGAGGTTAAAGGTAAATATGGTAATTCAAGGTTAAAAGAATATTATAATAATTAAAAATAAACTTGAAACATGTCCTAACCTTATTGGATGAGTAGTTTCTGACTATTGGCATCCTTGGGTCGATTTGGGCACCAAATTAAACCACATGGTAGTGATAATAAAAATTTGGATTAATAAATTTAATGTAAAGGCAAAATTGACATTAACAAAAATATTGTAGTAATTAATTTTTATAAGGGGTTATATATATTATATATTAGACTATAAATATTAATTGAAAATCTAAAAATATTTCCCATATAAAGTTATTTTAATTATAATATTTTGACATTAAATGATTTAATTTATTAATGACACAATGATGATGGAGTAATTATCTTATTAATGAAATATTATCATAATTGATGTTATAAATACCCAAATAAATGTAATTTGAGACTTTTTATGAATTCAAATAATTTTATAGGTTAATATGACATTATATTAATGATTTAATTAACGTTTTTTGAACTAATAATTATCTTACGATTTTTCACAAAAATCAATTACCAAATAGTGTCAAAATTGACATAAAATAGTTTTTCAAACTAATATTATATTATTAAATGTTATTTTATTCCTAAAAATCTAAGGTTTAGACAAATTAATTAGATAAGGTTTTATATATTAATAATAAACCACTTGGGGTTCGTTTGGCTTGTTTTAGTATGTTTCTTAACCATATAGTGTTGGAAAACAAGAAGACACAGTAAAAGTTAATTTATTTAACTTAGAGTTAATTCTAAATGATAAGGTTAAAATAGTAACATAAACTTGTCTAAAATCTATTGGATGAGAGTATATCGACCCATCCTCACCTTATCTTAGAAATAAATCAATTTGGAGCTATTAAAAATAGAATATGACTTTATAATAAAATAATACTTTATGTTTTTCCTAAGGTTCCCCTCTCCTCCCTTATAAAAGGGAACCTCCTCTCTCTCCTCCTCACACCACATTGAGCCTTCAAGATCAGCCAAACCCTGAAAATTTCTCCACTTCCATATAAATATCCTAGAGGTCCTGGTATTCCACAAATACCATCTTTAGTGCCCTACGAGAAGGTTAAGAAGAGGCGTTTCAAAGAAGAGGTCATGTCTCTTACCGATTCTTTCAACTTTATTTCTTCTTCTACTTCCTCTTCTTTAGTTGTTTTATTATGAAGTAATAACATAAGTATCACTAATATAATGATATGTTATTATAAATATGGAACAACCTTATTTCATCTTCTATCCATCCTACGGAAAACGAAATCACCGCGCGTGCATACGTTCGGAATAACGTCTCTACGCCGTGGTGTAATCTGTTTTCCACCAACACCTTACTTGGATGGGTATAATAATGTAAATAATAATTATATATTATTATTTTAAATTGATATTGATTCTGAAATAGTATACATACACTTCAATAAAATTCCACGATCATGGGAACGATATCATCGCTCATGCGTACGTACGGCCTACCGTCTCCATGATGTGATGCGACTCGTTCTACATGTTATTCATTTCTTAATGATTATATAAATTATTTGAATGAATAAATATGATATATATTACAGTAATAAAATTCTGTAAATGAGTTATCTATGACCTAAAAGAAGAATGAGAATTTATTCAACAAAACACGCATAAGAACAAAAAGCAATAAACACCCGAATAACAAGTTACAATTTGAATATTACTAATAAGAAGCTAAGAATATGACCATATATTATATCATAAAAATGAGTATGATTCTAGAATAAGTCAATAACATTATTTAAACCATTATACAGGAGGTTCGGACATGTACAAAGCAAATTGGACCTAAAGTAAGGGAAAATATCACAATCTCATTTTTATCCATGATTGTTTATAATTTATAATTTTTTTGGGGAATATTTATCATCCACATACATGTTACCTCAATATGTAATATTATTTCTATCCTCCTACAATTTTTTAATCCAATTTTACCCTTCGGTATGTTTTTAGTAAAAGATATGAAAGGAATCATTTATCGTTTTTTCATACGAAGTACTTTTTCCTTTTTCAGCCAATGTACGAGAAGAATGTTTTTTAACTTATATGGCATGAATGGATTTATAGAACATTATTTCCATGAAGATTACTTTACAAGTTTTCATGTTTATTTTTAATAAACTGATTTTAGTTTAAAATTTTATGACATGTTAAGAAAGGAAAAATGTTTTTGAAGTAGGAAGGATATTTTCATCATGAATGGAGTTCAAGCATTTTATCAAAATTATTTTACATATAAGATAATATAGGGTTCTGTTTATATCCCAATTTTTACATTGATTTGATTATGTTATGGTGGAATTATTATTATTATGTCTTTTTATCTTATATGTATTGTGTTATGATGGCATGATGTTTAAGAATCCAATTTTTATTACAAGGGTTATGTTATGATGTATGATTTATGATCTTGTGGAACCCATAAGAATGGTATAATTATGAGATGGGGGGAACTATATATCTCTCCAATACATTGGGTAAATATTTATATCTCATGAAATAGACATGGCTGGAATGGCAGGTTAAACCGGTTCAGTGAAATAGGACTGAAACGAGGAGTGCACTCGGTTCAGAAATGGACTTTCTCTGCTAATATATTCTTGGAAATGAGTATTGAATACTAATAAATGATTCTCTATGATTATGTGTGTATTCCAAATAGTTTCATGTTTTAATTTATGATTATTGGGATTACATTTCACTACTATGATTTATCCCCTGTTATGAAATTATGATCTCTTTTGCCGGTTAAGATTAGCAAAATGTCTTGTTATTATGAATATGATGTGATTGATATTTCTTTTGGTTACCCTTACTAAGCATTTGAGATCACCCTTTTGTATGTTTTCTTTTCCCCAGGTACGGAATAAGGATATCAAGTAATATATGCCAAAGGGTCATCTAGATATGATAAAATAAAATGGAGACAATATAGCTATTTTCTGAACAAGTTGTTTATGTTTCCCAGTTTCTAAAGACACTATACCTATACGGTCCATTCATGGTGTTGTTATATGTTGTAATAAGTGTGCTTCAATTCTGAAGTAATAACAATGTATGTAAAGTATGGGTCATTATAGTTGGTATCAGAGGAAAGGTATATTCAACCTTTGGATACAAGGATGTGAAAGCCTAAGTAAGAACCCTAAGGATAAGTCTAAGCATAGAACATAATCTTAGTTTTTTAAAAATGGCCATGAACAACCCATTATATGACCTTAAGTGTGAAATTTTAATCTTGATTATGTGGTTTTCCTATTATAATTAGTGTTACTCACACTATTATTCTTGGTTTTAGTCAATGGCTGGAACCTGAAGGAACAATGTTAATGCGTAATGCGACGGGCAATGCAATGATTGTCCCCCTGAGCAACCAAACATTATGGGAGATGGAATGAAAAATCTTGTAGCCATGCTCACACAACTTTCTCAAGCTATGAATCATGAAGTACTTCCAAACGAGCAAAGGAAGGAGCAACATTCTGTTGAATCCTTCATGAGGCAGCGTCCACCCTCATTCAGCGGGTCTACTGATCCATTAGTTGCTGAACAATGGATCAGTAACACTAAAATGATATTTTCAGTTCTAGAATGTTCTGAACATGACAAAGTCATCTTAGCACTGCATCGTTTAGAAGGTGATGCTGATCAATGGTGGAATATTATCAAGAATACGAGGCAAAGAGATTAAATTGAGTCCATGGAATGGGACGAGTTCAAGAACATATTTTTCAATAAGTACATCCCCTGTATTCTTCGAACAAAGATGGAGAAGGAGTTTCATGAACTGAAGCAAAAGGATTATGAATCGGTTGGTACCAACAAAGATAATTTTACAAGACTTGCAAGGTACGCTTCCGGTATTATTATCCATCCAGAGAGTAAGATAGATCGATTCTTAGTGTCTTAAATCCATGTCTTCGAATGGCGTTAGCCATACGGGACTTCAATATCTACGAGGAAACTGTTAGATGTGCTCTCAAGGTTGATATAGAGATTTGAGTAACCCATCAGTCAAATGCGTTTGAGAAGAAGAGGAAAATGGAATTCAAAAGAAAAGTCTAAAGAGCACACTGAAAAGAATATGAGTTTTCCCTTATGCTCAATGTGTGGAAATAAACATGGAGGGATTTGTCTTAAAGGGACAATTAAATGTTTCAAATGTGGAAATGAAGGTCATCGGGCATTTGAATTCCTTAATGATGGGAAGAAGATTTCTAGTGATGCAAACATAGAAAAGGCTACACAGAGTTCACCTCCTACACATCAATGTTACAAGTGCAAGGAAATGGGGGATTCTGCTAATTAATTCCCTAATCCAAGGGTTGTTGATGATGATAGACGTAAATAAACACTTAAGGCTAAAGATAAAGGAATATCACATGCAATTTCTATCAACGATGTGGAGTACGATAACGAAGTGGTGAAAGGTACACTTTCCATCCACTCTAAAGTAGAATATGTATTATTTGATTTTGGATGCACCCACTCTTTTATTTCTAAATAATTTTATTAGGGTATCTGTAACAACCCAAGATTTTATGAAAACTATTCTTTTAATTTCACTAATGTATTGTGTTGTACGCTACACCAAAAGGAGCTTGCACAACACGCATCCTTGACTTGCCTTTCATTACACGCAATCGCGACCTTCCTCGATAGAGTGTGTAGTACGTAATAACGAGTTTCACTAAACAACAATATGCTATTAAAATATTATTAAAACTAGCCGTTATGAATAGTAATAACCACTTTTTGAAATTTTCTAAATTTTATTTTTCAAAATGGAATTCATTTTTGAATTCGTAATATAGAAATTAGCTTAGGGTGAAATTTTTGTGATTTTCGGATAACTTTCATATTTTGATTAATAGTGAAAAGTACTAAATTTTAATTAAAAATAAATTTTTCAATCGAAATAATTAATAGTGATAATTTATTAGTTTGAGTGGTTTGAAAGTATAATTAGAATATATTTTTACAATTTAATACAATATTGGTCATTGGATTTAATTTCACATTTAAACCAGACATAAACAAGTTTCAATCTTTTGATAGTTATTATCTCTTAAGAACACGCCATTTGTTTTGATGACGGGAATTAATTTTTAAATTAATTAATGCAACTGATATGTTTTGAATTTGGTAAAATAGAAATCATTTTTGAGTTCATAATATCAAATATAGCTTAGGCCTAATGTTTGGTATTTTTCTGAAAACTTTCAATTTTTGATGAATAGTGAAACCACTAAGTGGTAGGTTAAAAACTGAATTTTGCATAAAACTTAATTTAACCGCTTTTGTGAATGGAATTTCGAAAATCCGACAGACACGGTTGATTTCAGTAAGTAATATGTGGTTCAATGAGATATAAATAATTTTTTGGTGAATATTAACTTTTTACTTTTTTTTACCGCGGTTAATAGTAAATAGGGTAACTAAGGGTAAATATGATATTACTATTACCCTAACACATGTCCTAATTCTATTGGATAAGTTTAATTCGACCAAAAACAACCTTATGTATATAATATGACCATTTAGGTCCACTTGGATTAGATTATGACATTTAATATTATTTTATTTAATGAATAGTTACAATAGTTAAAATCAATGTTTAATAACTAAAACATTTTTAATATGGGTTTATACATAAGATAAATTCGATTATAAATATTAATTAGAAAGCTAAAAATATTTTCTACATAATTATATTTTATTTATAATTTTTATACTTTAAATAAATTAATTTATTTATGACACAACGATGATGCAGTAATTACCCTTTTAAGGAAATGTTAACATAATTGATGTTATAAATGCCCAAATAAATGTAATTTGAGACTTTTTATGAATTAAAATAATTTTCTAGGTTACTATGATATATTAGTGTTGATTTAATCAACTTGGTTCGAACATATAATTCTGTTATGACTTTTCACACAAATCATATATCAAATAGTGACAAAATTGACACAAAATAGTTTTTAAATCAAATATTATATTATTAATTGTTATTTTATTCCTAAAAATCTAAGGTTCGGACAAATGACTTAGATAAGGATATATATATTAATAATAAACAACTTGGGGGTCGTTTGGCATGTTATAGTAAGTGTATTAACCATATAGTGTAAGAAAACAAAAAGAGACGGTAAAAGTTAAATTATTTAACTTAGAGTTAAATCTAATTGATAAGGTTAAAATAATAACCTAAACTTGTCTAAATCCTATTGGTTGATAGTATTTCGACCCATACCCACATTAAGTTCGAAATAAGACCCTTTGGAACCATTATAAACCGATTTTGACTTTAATATAAAATAATATTTTGAGATATTTCTAAGGTGCCCCTCTCCTCCATTATAAAAGGGCACCTCCTCCCTCTCCTCCTCACACCAATTTGAGCACTCAAGCTCGGCCAACACCTGCCAAAATCCCTTCTCCACTTCCCTAGAATAATCCTAGAGATCCTGGTCTTCTTCAAAGACCAATCTTAGTTTCCTAAGTGGAGGATTCAAAGAGGCGTTCCAAAGAAGAGGTAATATCCATTACCGATCTTTTCAACTTCTTTCTTCTTCAACTTCTTATTCTTTAGTTGTTTCATGATAAAGTAATAAAATCATTATTTCTTATATACTGATATGTTATTATAAATATGAAACAACTCTAATTAACCTTCTATCCATCCTACGGAAATAGGAAATCACCGCGCGTGCGTACGTACGGAATACCGTCTCCACACCGTGGTGTAATCTATTTTCCACCACCACCTTAATTGGATGGGTATAATGGTGTAATGAGTAACTATATATGATTATTATAAAGTGATATTGGTACTGAAATAGTATACAAACACTTCAACACAATTCCATGACCATGGGAACGATATCATCGCTCGTGCGTACGTACAGACTACCATCTCCACGACGTGATGAGATTCATTCTCAATGATTAACCATTCATGAATGATTATAAAGTATATATAATAAGTACTAATGAAATATATGACATAATAATGATACTGGATTTATTTATATTTATATGTATGTCATCTACTTAATTCCATTCAAGACAATAAGGAAGGGAAAGCAGCGTTCATGCGAACATACGGACTACCGTCTCCATGAACAGTGTGTTTCATTTCATTTATCTATCTATTATATATATATACTGAATATATATGTTATATAAATCATACTTTATATTCTGGAAGTAAGTAAATCATGATATAAGTAATAATAATGTCAAGAACAACAAGTCCAAACACCTACGATAAATGAAACAATTTTACCCAAAACGCTTCTTTAACATGAATTTACAAAAGAACGGGTAATATAAAGTCATAAAAGGACCATATATGATATAATAAAAATGAATATGATTCTGGAATAAGTCAATAACATGATTTAAATCATTATACAGGAGGTTCGGACACGTACAAAGCAAGTCGGACCTAAGGTAAGGGAAATATCACAATCTCATTTCCATCCGAGATTGTTTATACTTTAGTATTTACTGGGGTGTATTTTATAATCCACATCCATGTTTCCTCAATATTTAATATTATTTCCATCCACCTACAATTTTTTATATCCAATTTTACCCTTCTGTGAGTTTTTAGTAAAAGATATGAAAGGAATCTTTTGTCGTTTTTCGTACGAGGTACTTTTTGACTTTTCCGAAAAAAGTACAAAGAATGTTTTTTTAACTTATACGGCATGAATGGATTTTTAAAACATTATTTCCAAGAATCTTCCTTTACAAGTTTTCAAGTTTATTTTTAATCAACTTCTTTTATTTTAAAGTCGTATGACATGTTATGAAAAGAAAAATGTTTTTGAAGTAGAAAGGATATTTTCCTCAAGAATGGAGTTCAAGTATTTTATCAAAATTATTTTCCATCTAAGATAATAAAAGGGTTCTGTTTTTATCCCTATTATTACATGGATTTGGTTATGTTGTGATGGAAACATTTTTATGAATTCCTTTATCTTATATGAATTGTTTTATGATGTCAGGTTGTTTAAGAATTCCATTTTTATTACATGGGTTACGCTATGATGTATGGTTTATGATTATGTGGAAAACATAAGAAAGGATTAATTCTAAGATGGGTGGGACCTATATCTCCCTCCAATGCATTGGGTAAAGATTTTATATCTCATGAGATAGACAGGGCTGGAACGGTAGGTTATACCGGTTCAGTGAAACCGGACTGGAACGAGGGCGACTCGGTTCAGAAAGGGACTTTGTCCACTAAGATAGTATTGTAAATGAGTCTTGACTAACAAGAAATGATTCTCTATGATTATGTGTGTATGCCACAAAGTTTCATGTTTTAAGTTATGGTTATTGTGATTACATTTCACTGCCATGATTTATCCCATGTTATGAAATTATGATCTCTTTTGCAGGTTAAGATTTCCAAAAGTTATGTGCTTGTGTATACGATGAGATTTATATTTCTTTTGTTTACCCTTACTGAGCATTTGAGCTCACCCTTTTATATTTTCTTTTCCCCAGGATATAAAGAAAGGTTTTAGGTAAAAAAAGGGAAGATCTTTATGGGAGATATTGGAGATCTTTCACCACGATTAGAAGAGTACGTTCCGGGTTTCCAAAGACACTAAACTATTACAATCCTTGTGTGTGTGTTTTCTTTATTATGTACTAAGTATTCTGCAAAAGTAATGTAATGTTTATGTACGTTAAGTTTCGGGTCTCTACAGTTGGTATCAGAGGAACGGTTTAGTCAACCTTTGTAAACTAGGATGCGAAAACGTTAGTAAGAACCCTAGAGATATTTCTAAGGTATGTCTAGGGATGTCTCTAAGGTTAAGTATACATATAGGTTATAGTACAAGAATTACTCTAACGATCATATAATTAAACCTAAGATGTTAGATATTGAAGGTACTTCCCCTTTATTATGTTGTTTTCCCTAGCATGATTTTTTCCTCTCACGCTATTCTTTTTGGGTTTTAGACGATGGCTGGAAACCGAAGGAACCGTGTTGATCAATGCAATGGACAATGCAATGATTGTCCTCCTGAACAAACAAATGTTATGGGAGATGGAGTGCAAAATCCTATTGCTATACTTACACAAGCTATGAATCATTCTAGACTTCCAAATGAGCAGAGAAGAGAACAATATTCTATTGAGTCCTTCATGAGGCAACGTCCACCATCTTTCAGTGGGTCTTCTGATCCACTTGTTGCTGAACAATGGATCAGTACCACTACAAAGATATTTTCAGTTCTTCAATGTTCTGAACATGATAAAGTCATCTTAGCAGTATATCGTTTGGAAGGTGAAGCTGATCAATGGTGGAATCTTATCAAGAATACGAGGCCAAGAGATGAAATTTAGTCCATGGAATGGGATGAGTTCAAGAACTTATTATTCAATAAGTACTTCCCTCGTATTCTTCGAACAAAGATGGAGAAGGAGTTTCTTGAACTAAAGCAAAAGGATGATGAATCTGTTGGTATATACGAAGTGAATTTTACAAGACTTGCAAGGTATGCATCTGGCATTATCATCCAACCTGAAAGTAAAGTTGATCGATTTTCAGTGGCTTAAAACCATTTCTTCGAAGGGCAGTAGCTATAAGATACTTCAGTAGCTATGAAGAAATTGTGCGTTGTGTTATCAAGGTAGAAATGGAAGTTGGTGTTACATATCCATCTCATGGTTTTGTCAAGAAACGAAAGATGAAGTTCAAGGAGAAATCTCAGAATAATGGTGAAAAGAAGATGAATGTTTCCTTATGCTCAATGTGTGGAAAGAAGCTTGGTGGAGATTGTTTTAAAGGGACTAGAAAATGTTTTAAGTGTGGAAAAGAAGGTCATCGAGCAACTGAGTGTCGAGGTAATGGAAAAAGGGTTTCTAATGATGTTTATAAAGCAAATACTGCCGAGAACGCACCACCAACACTTCAATGCTTCAAGTGCAAGGAAATGGGGAATTATGATAATAAATGCCCTAATCCAAGGGTTTGTGATGATCAACATGAGCAACCACTTAAGGAAAAGGACAAAGGGAAGTCACATGTGATCACGATTGGCGATGTTGAATATGACAACGATGTGGTGGAATGATTAAGTGTTTATGTAATGGGATTCCAAAATAATGTTGTATCATGGAGTATTGGAATATTTATGTATTGGTCTAATGTGGTATTCAAAGTGATTGAGATATTTTTGGAAATAAGATGATATGCCCATAATGAAGGGAAAACGAGAAAATGAAATGTTTAACAGTATTCATGGGCTCACGATTGATATAAGGACTAAATGATATCATGGTTTGAGTATATAGAATTTTGAGGATTTTGGTACGTGGAAGGTGTTAACTTTTAACTGCATTCATGTTTTCACTAAGGTTCAATGGGTATTCAAGAGAATACATGATTAAGGACTTTGAATGTTTGGAATATGACCAACAAAACATATCTTATGATATATGGGGATCAACGATGGTATTAAATCTCTGGTAGTTATTTTCACTATGTTATGAGAGTGGACTGCAGTATTATGGATAAGCCTCAAGATTAGAATGGATTATGTTGGACATAAGTTAGTATTGTTTAAGGATAGAAGTGTTTTCGATATTATTGATGGGATGTTATAGTAATATAGCTTTAGAAAAAGGACAACCTGTAGGACGGGCGAAAGCCCATCGCGTCGGACAAGGCTGTGGGAATCGAACCCACAACCGAAGTGCGACTGGCCTTTATCGCCTACCACTGGCCTACAGGAAGTCCCTGTTTAGTAGAAGCTAGTTTTATTATATTAAGCAGTGTGATATATGAAGTGTAAGTCCATTTTAGGAACCATATATGATTAATCTCACTATAGAATGACTTATGTATATTTAATAACTTTTCCTTACCTTTTGTTTGAGACAGATGGAATGACTCTTCATTCTATCACATGATCTGCTAACACTTCACAAATAACAAATTCAACTTCATTTATTTAAGAGATGAAGTGTAAATTGTTCATGGCACGAACAACAGTGAGATTGTACCAAAATAAAGTAAGTATTTATTCTAATTCAAATTCTTCAACTTTAGGGAAACGATCTTGAAAACCAAAAATGTTGTCCTAGTGTCCTTATATCTGATTAATCAGATGGTACCTTAGATCATCACAAATATATGGATTTGTGATTGTTGGCTTTTCCATAGCCATGTTCTCTACCACTCTCCATCAGAACATGATGGTTATATTTTTCTTCCATATCCATATTTTCACCTATGTGGAAACCCAGTGATTAGTTTATTTGGGTAACCGTTACGTTTAATACATTAGTTTTTAAACATTGGTTTTTGTATTCCTATTTACGATGTGGGTTTCTATTAAAGAAACTTTTGAATAGTAAACCATTTATAACCCCGACGAATTTCGAGGGCGAAATTCATTTTAAGGGGGGTAGAATGTAACAACCCAAGATTTTATGAAAAATATTCTTTTAATTTCACTAATGTCTTGTGTTGTACGCTACACCAAAAGGAGCTTGCACAACACGCATCCTTGACTTGCATTGCATTACATGCAATCGCGACCTTCCTCGATAGCGTGTGTAGTACGCAATAACGAGTTTCACTAAACAACAATATGCTATTAATATATTATTAAAACTAGCCGTTATGAATAGTAATAACCACTTTTTGAAATTTTGTAAATTTTATTTTTCAAAATTGAATTCATTTTTGGATTCGTAATATCGAAATTAGCTTAGGGTGAAATTTTGGTGATTTTCGGATAAATTTCATATTTTGATGAATAGTGAAATGTACTAAATTTTAATTAAAAACAAATTTTTCAATCGAAATAATTAATAGTGACAAATTATTAGTTTGAGTGGTTTGAAAGTATATTTAGAATATATTTTTACAATTTAATACAATATTGGTCATTGGATGTAATTTCACATTTAAACCAGACATAAACAAGTGTCAATCTTTTGATAGTTATTATCTCTTAAGAACACACTATTTGTTTTGACGACGGTAATTAATTTTTAAATTAATTGATGCAACTGATATGTTTTGAATTTGGTAAAATAGAAATCATTTTTGAGTTCATAATATCAAATATAGCTTAGGCCTAATGTTTGGTATTTTTCTGAAAACTTTCAATTTTTGATGAATAGTGAAACCACTAAGTGGTAGGTTAAAAACTGAATTTTGCATAGAACATAATTTTACCGCTTCTGTGAATGGAATTTCGAAAATCCGACAAACACGGTTGATATCAGTAAGTAAAATGTGGTTCAATGAGATATAAATAATTTTTTGGTGAATAGTAACTTTTTACTTTTTTTCCCGCAGTTAATAGTAAATAGGGTAACTAAGGTTAAATATGATATTACTATTACCCTAACACATGTCATAATTCTATTGGATAAGTGTAATTCGACCAAAAACAACCTTATGAATATAATATGACCATTTATGTCCACTTGGATTAGATTATGACATTTAATATTATTTTATTTAATGAATAGTTACAATTGTTAAAATCAAAGTTTAATAACTAAATCATTTTTAATATGGGATTATGCATAAGATAAACTTGATTATAAATATTTATTAGAAAGATAAAAAGAGTTCCTAGATAATGATATTTTATTTATAATTTTTAGACTTTAAATAAATTAATTTATTTATGACACAACGATGATGCAGTAATTACACCTTTAAGGAAATGTTAACATAATTGATGTTATAAATGCACAAATAAATGTAATTTGAGACTTTTTATGAATTACAATAATTTTCTAGGTTACTATGATATATTAGTGTTGATTTAATCAACTTGGTTTGAACATATAATTCTCTTATGACTTTCACAAAAATCATATATCAAATAGTGACAAAATTGACACAAAATAGTTTTTAAATAAAATATTATATTATTAATTGTTATTTTATTCCTAAAAATCTAAGGTTCGGCCAAATGACTTAGATAAGGATATATAAATTAATAATAAACAACTTGGGGTTCGTTTGGCATGTTATAGTAAGTGTATTAACCATATAGTGTAAGAAAACCAAAAGAGATGGTAAAAGTTAAATTATTTAACTTAGAGTTAAATCTAATTGATAAGGTTAAAATAATAACGTAAACTTGTCTAAATCCTACTGGTTGATAGGATTTCGACCCATCCCCACATTAACTTCGAAATAAGACCCTTTGGAACCATTATAAACCGATTTTGACTTTAATATAAAATAATATTTTGAGATATTTCTAAGGTGCCCCTCTCCTCCCTTATAAAAGGGCACCTCCTCCCTCTCCTCCTCACACCAATTTGAGCACTCATGCTCGGAAAACCCCTGCCAAAATCCCTTCTCCACTTCCCTAGAATAATCCTAGAGATCCTGGTATTCTTCAAAGACCAATCTTAGTTTCCTAAGTGGAGGATTCAAAGAGGCGTTCCAAAGAAGAGGTAATATCCATTACCGATCTTTTCAACTTCTTTCTTCTTCAAATTATTCTTCTTTAGTTGTTTCATGATAAAGTAATAACATCAGTATTTATTATATACTGATATGTTATTATAAATATGAAACAACTCTAATTAACCTTCTATCCATCCTACGGAAAAAGGAAATCACCGCGCGTGCGTACGTACGGAATACCGTCTCCACGCCGTGGTGTAATCTATTTTCCGCCACCACCTTAATTGGATGGTTATAATGGTGTAATGAGTAACTATATATGATTATTATAAAGTTATATTGATACTGAAATAGTATACAAAAACTTCATCACAATTCCATGACCATGGGAACGATATCATCGCTCGTGCGTACGTACGGACTACCGTCTCCACGACGTGATGCGATTCATTCTCAATGATTAACCATTCATGAATGATTATAAAGTATATATAATAAGTACTAATGAAATATATGACATAATAATGATACTGGATTTATTTATATTTATATGTATTTCATCTACTTAATTCCATTCAAGACAATAAGGAAAGGAAAGCAGCGTTCATGTGTACGTACGGACTACCGTCTCCATGAACGGTGTGTTTCATTTCATTTTTCTATCTATTATATATATATATACTGAATATATATGATATATAAATCATACTTTATATTCTGGAAGTATGTAAATCATGATATAAGTAATAATAATGTCAAGAACAACAAGTCCAAACACCTACGATAAATGAAACAATTTTACCCAAAACGCTTTTTTAACATAAATTTACGAAAGAACGGGTAATATAAAGTCATAAGGGGACCATATATGATATAATAACAATGAATATTATTCTGGAATAAGTCAATAACATGATTTAAATCATTATACAGGAGGTTCGGACACGTACAAAGCAAGTCGGTCCTAAGGTAAGGGAAATATCACAATCTCATTTTCATCTGAGATTGTTTATACTTTATTATTTTCTGGGGTGTATTTTATAATCCACATCCATGTTTCCTCAATATGTCATATTATTTCCATCCACCTACAATTTTATATATCTAATTTTACCCTTCGGTGAGTTTTTAGTAAAAGATATGAAAGGAATCTTTTGTCGTTTTTCGTACGAGGTACTTTTTGACTTTTCCGACAAAAGTACAAAGAATGTTTTTTTTAACTTATACGGCATGAATGGATTTTTAAAACATTATTTCCAAGAAGCTTCCTTTACAATTTTTCAAGTTTATTTTTAATCAACTTCTTTTATTTTAAAGTCATATGACATGTTATGAAAGGAAAAATGTTTTTGAAGTAGAAAGGATATTTTCCTCAAGAATGGAGTTCAAGTATTTTATCAAAATTATTTTCCATCTAAGATAATAAAAGGGTTCTGTTTTTATCCCTATTATTACATGGATTTGATTATGTTGTGATGTAAAATTTTTTATGAATTCCATTATCTTATATAAATTGTTTTATGATGTCATGTTGTTTAAGAATTCCATTTTTATTACATGGGTTACGCTATGATGTATGGTTTATGATTATGTGGCACACATAAGAAAGGATTCATTATAAGATGGGTGGGACCTATATCTCCCTCAAATGCATTGGGTAAAGATTTTATATCTCATTAGATAGACAGGGATAGAACGGTAGGTCATACCGGTTCAGTGAAACAGGACTGGAACGAGGGCGACTCGGTCCAGAAAGGGACTTTGTCCACTAAGATAGTCTTGGCAATGAGTCTTGACTAACAAGAAATGATTCTCTATGATTATGTGTGTATGCCACAAAGTTTCATGTTTTATGTTATGGTTATTGTGATTACATTTCTCTGTAATGATTTATCCCATGTTATGAAATTATGATCTCTTTTGCAGGTTAAGATTTCCAAAAGTTATGTGCCTGTGTATACGATGAGATTTATATTTCTTTTTTTTACCCTTACTGATCATTTTAGCTCACCCTTTTATATTTTCTTTTACACAAGATATAAATAAAGTTTTTAGGTAAAAAAAAGGGAAGATCTTTATTGGAGATATTGGAGATCTTTCACCACGATTAGAAGATTACGTTCTGAGTTTTCAAAGACACTAAACTATTACGATCCTTGTGTGTGTGTTTTTTTGTTATGTACTAAGTATTCCGCAAAAGTAATGTAATGTTCATGTACGTTAAGCTTCGGGTCTCTACAGTATAGATGTATTACCTCAACAATTAGCTGTTGAGTTAGCTGTGACAACCACTAATGGCACAACTGTTGCACCAAATGTTTATCATTCTTCTCCGATTGAAGTATGTGGGAAAGTGGTTCCGTTAAATCTTTTGATCCTTCCTATAGTGGAATTTGATGTGACTATTGGCATGGATTAGCTTTCATTATATGAAGATCATATCAATTTCAAAATAAGGGAAGTCACATTCCATATTCCAGATCAATCTATGATCGTCTATTGATGCAAGGATGAACATAACCTTCTAGTGAAAATTTCTTCCATCTTATGGGTCTTGATTCCACTAAATGAAGGTTAATTATCACAAATGGTTGGTGAGAAACTCACGATTGAAAATATTCCCATTGTATGGGAGTTTGATGATGTCTTTCTGGAGGAATTGTTGAGTCCTCCACCAAATCGTGATGTTGCGTATTCAATAGAACTCATATCATGTGTTTTATCTATTTCAATGACACCTTATAGAATGGTCCCAATTGAGTTGCAGGAATTGAAGAAGCAACTCCAAGAGAATCTTGATAAGGGATTCATACTCCCTAGTGCATCACCTTGGGGATCACTTGTTCCGTTTGTTAAGAGGAATGATGGATCAATGAGACTCCGCATTGATTATCGAGAACATAACAAGATCACTATCAAGAACAAATATCATACACCACGCATTGATGACTTATTTGACCATATACACGGAGCTCAATACTTTTCCAAGATTGATCATCATTCAGGGTATCATCAATTAAGGTTCAAAAGGGAGGATATACCAATGTCGGGTTTCTGTACAAGGTATGTACACTATGAATTTATAGTGATGCCATTTGGTCATACTAATGCCACTCTTATCTTCATGGATATGATGAATAGAGTCATTAGAGACTATCTTGATCAGTTTGTGGTAGTCTTTATAGATGATATTCTTGTCAACTCAAAGAGAAAGTAAGAACATGAAGATCACTTGAGAATTGTATTAAAGACCCTGAGAAAGGAGAACCTCTATTCCAAATTTACCAAGTGTGAATTTTGGCATAAAAAAGATTCATTTTTGTGTCACATAATCTCAAAAGACGGGATATCTATGGATCCAACAAAAACAAAGGTTATCGAAAGACGGTCGATACCAACAACTGTAACTGATATCCGAAGTTTTCTTAGTTTTCCTCGATATTATCGACGTTTCGTGAATGATTTTTCACGATTATCTAATCCACTCACCAGGTTGACTTGAAAAGTAGTTAAGTTCGAGTGGATGGAGGAATGTGAAGAGAATTTCAAGGAGTTGAAAAGAAGGTTATCTAGTGCACCTGTGCTCACACTGCCTTGTAGTGGAGAAATGTTTGTGATCTACAGTGATGCATCCACAAAGGGGATGGGGTGTGTCCTCATACAAAATGATATGGTGGTAGCTTATGCATCACGACAGTTGAAAATCCATGAGAAAAATTACCCAACTCTTGATTTGGAGTTAGTTGTGTTAATCTTTGCATTAAAGAATTGGAGGATTTATCTTTATGATGAATAATGTGATATTTATAATGATCATAAAAGATTAAAGTATATTTTCACACAAAAGGAGTCGAATATCCACCAAATAAGATGGTTGGAGTTGATTAAGGATTAAGACTCCTCAATTCATTACCACCCTGGCAAAGCAAACAAGGTGGCCGATGCATTAAGTCGACAAGACCATTCTATCTTATCCATGATGAGGATCATAAAAGATCCTATATTTATAGATTTACAAAGGATGGATCTTGGAATTATAATTTAAGGGGAAAATCTTACATTTCTCTAATGAATGTTCAACCATCTATACATGTGAATAGTAAAGAGGCACAGAAAGAAGATGTAGAGTTACAAAAGAAGTTGAGAAATGTTCCTAAATTCAACCTTGATTGTGATGGGATAATAAAGATTAGGAATCGAGTTTTTGTTCCTCCAATCCCTGAATTAAAGAAGGAGTTGCTGGATGAAGCTCATAGTTCTTCATTCTCGATTCATCCTAGAAGCACGAAGATGTATAGGGACTTAAAAGAGTACTTCTAGTGGGATTACATGAAAAGTGATGTGGCTGAATATGTCTCTCGATGCTTGGTTTTTCAGCAAGTTTAAGCTGAGAGACAGAAGTCTAAAGCGATGTTACAACCAATACCCATACCAGAATATAAATGGGAAAACATCACTATGGACTTTGTCACTGGATCCTAAAACATCCAAAGGCAATAATGCTATCTGGGTTATTATTGATCGTCTTAAAAATTCAGAACACTTCATTGCTATTAGTGAAGATTTCTCTCTAGATCATATTGCCATGATATATGTAAAGTAAGTGGTAAGATTGCATGGAGTACAACATTACATTATATCTGATCGGTATCTGAGGTTCACCTCAATGTTCTGGTGAAGTTTTTAGCATACTCTGGATACAGAGTTGAGTTTCAGCACAGCTTATCATCATCAGACAGACAGTCAGTCTGAGAGAACAATTCAAACTCTATAAGACATGTTAAGAGCTTGCTCTATGGATTTCAAAGGTGGTTGGGATCAACAACTACCTTTGGTGGAATTTTCCTATAATAATAGCTTTCACTCCAGTATTCATATGGCTCCTTTTGAAGCTCTCTATAGAATGAAATACAGGACTCCAACTTGCTAGGATGATGTTGGGGAAAGAAAGCTATTAGGACCTGATCTTGTTGATAAGATAGAAGATAAGGTTTGATCTATTCAACAACACATAAAAGCAACTCAAAGTCAACAAAAAAAATATTCCAATAACCGAAGAAAAGACCTTGAGTTTGAAGTGGGAGATAAAGTGTTCGTACGAATATCTCCTTGGAAGAGAGTAATGATATTTGGAAGGAAGGGAAATTTGAGCCCTAGGTATATCGGTATATGGCCCTGGCCTTAAACCTTACTTTATATTGAATTAAATGAATAATTCACATTGAGGATCTTTTCATCTTTATAGTTTTAGAAAATTAGGACATAACTTTTACATCTCAAAAGATTACAAAGTAGACACTTCTACTGAGTTTCCGTAAAATAAAAACTCTTAAAAAGAAACATTTCTCGTTCCATGTTTTAGATAGCATGACTTTTCCTTGATCCCATCCTTGACCCTATTACACATTAAGTTCATGTGAAAAACATTTCCAAAACTTGGGGTGAGCATAAAAAGCTCAGTAAGGGATACACAAAGAATGAAAAATTTTAGTTTATCAAAACAACAAGTAAACCATGTATACTTTATCAAAGTAATAATTTTCACCTTTATGAAGTAGTAAAAACTATTCACTGAATAAAAGATCATTGAATACCCTTTTTTAACCAAAATATTACCATAAACCCTATATAAAGATCACATAACATATAAAGGTAACTTCGGACATAAACATACATAAATGGAATAACCATACGGTCGAATTCCACACATATCACTTAATGGAATAGCCATACGGCCGACTTCCATACCCAATACATTGGAGGTTATAACGTAACCACCCGTCCTGGTATTCACGGCACCACCCGTCATATGGTTTATCATGTAACCACCCTTCAAATGTCCAAGTACCATTATAAAATCATAAAACAAATATAATGGAAAGAAAACATTTCCACACATTGATCACAATATATCACTTAAATATATTGACATAGAAAATCCATTATAAAAAACACTTTCAATACCAAAATACATAAATTATTATATGGTATTTATTTCATTTTAAAAACATTACTGGTTGTTGAGAATGCCAAAGACCAAATAATACTCGCAGCGGCAGAAAATGTCGTTGTCACCACGTGCGTTAAAAAAACATTCCTTTTTGTCATTTTGTAAAACACTTCATAGAAAAATATTCTTTTGTATAAAATTAAAAGTAAAAGGGGTTTATACACCATATAAAAGAATGGTGTGTATAAAAAGAAATATGCCTCAATGAAAGGAGATTGAGACGACGTCCCTTACCTCGGGTCCGACTTGACTCGATCATTCTTTAATGTCCTAAATAATAAACATGAGTTAATTTATACTTGCATAAGAACCTTTTTAAAGTTAATTATTACTTTTATATTACTTATTACCATGTTATAAACATTATGTAATCATTTATGTTAATAATGTTTTTTTGTCGATATTTGGTTCTTATGTCGAAAGTGGAATTATTACAATTACATGTTGTTCGTCTGGTCAGAGGTTTATTATATCTAGAATGATATTCATGATTTGGATATCATATATATCATATATATCCAGAATATATATGTATTTATAATTTTACATAATCATTTAGAGGTAAGAAATGAAATGCACCGTTCAGGGAGACGATAAGCCGTACGTACGCATGAATGCTACTTTCATTTCTATGTCATATTAATGGAATTAAAACTAAATAATAGGTATGTATATTTTAATTCCAGAATTATATTCATCATTTAGATGTAACATACATCATATATAATAACTTTATATCCATTCTTTATACGTCCCACATATGGCAATAACGAATCAAATCACTTTGATGGGGTGGTAGTCCGCACTTCCTAAAATGAAATTATCGTGTTTAACCACAATGGAAACCATAAAGGTATGCCACAAATAAAAAATACAGACCCATAAGGAAAACATAAACATAATTTTTATCATATATATATAGAGTGACATCTTAATGGCCACCATTAAAGGTGTTAAAAGAAGATTTAACAATCATCATTTTGTGAGGTTGAAATTTTCCAACCACAGAATCTGTATGTTCTTTAACCATTAGACGGAGGTGTGTGTAGGTGTAGCTAGAATCCATCTTATAAAAACATACTAGTATATTGAATATACTGGTGTCGTTACAAAATAAAGGAATAAAAATATTTTAGAAGGTTGGAGAAGAAAAATAAAACAAAACAACACAAGAGAAAACACTACCATTAAAACGTGTAACTCTTTTTGATTTTGAGCTCAAAGGCTTCCTTGGGAAGACTTCTGCCCAATGTGAGACTTGTAAGAGTTATAGAGGGATGTGGAGAGACAAAATTGGTAGGGGTTGGCTGAGACAAAGGCTTTGGAAGTGTGGGTATGGTGGTTGAGGTGTGGGGCTTTTATAAGAGGAGAGGAGGGGCACTATTGGAATGTTTTAAAAGGTTACTTTATTAGAAAATGAGTTTCGGTATTTCAAGGTCCCAAAATTATTTATTTAGAGGATAAGGTAATAAGGGTTCTAAATCCACAAATCCAATAGGTTTTTGACAAGTTTAGGTCTTATATTTTACATTATCGCTTCATTTTATTTAAATCGTTAAATAATGAGGTAATCGTTTCATCATCATGATGTCATAATTAATTTAATTTATTTAATGTCTAATAATTATAAAAAAATATATCATGATGTATGAAATCTTTTTATATTTCTAAATAATATTTATAGTAAAAAATATGACTTGTGTAACCCCACTTAAAAATTGTTTTAGTAAAACAACTCATGTTTGTGTCATTTTTACTTTAACTTTAAATAAAAAGTTATAAATGTCATTTTCCTACCAAAGTTGCTCCATGGGGTCCCCAAGTTGACCCATTGATTGTATTGGTCGGCTGTGACGCATCCAATAATGGTAGAACTTGTGTAAAGTTCATTTCATATTATAAAACATTATTCTTACCTTAAATTACACTAGTTACCTCTAATCACGATTAAAAACATAAATGTTACTATTCACCAAAAAAATTATTTTAATCCCATTGAACCACATTTTAAATCTTAATGAAAACCATGTATGTTGTATTTTTGAAATTCAAAACAAAATGGTGGTAAAATTTCATTTAAACGGAAAAGCAGTTTTTTAAGTACCACTTAGTGGTTTCACTATTCATCAAAAATTGAAGTTTTTCAGAAAAATACCAAAACATCACCCTAAGCTATATTTTATATTACGAATTAAAAAATGAAGTCTATTTTACAAAATTCAAAACATAGAAGTTGCATTAATTAATTTAATAATAAATTACCGCTGTCAGAGCAAATAGCGTGTTTTTATGAAACAATAAATATCAAAAGATTGACACTAGTTTAAGTCTGATTTCAATGTCAAATTAATTCCAAAGACCACTATTGGATTTAATGGTAAAAATATATTCTAATTTCACTTTAAAACCAATTCAAATGTTAATATAATCATATAAATAAATTAGATGAAAAAGAGGATTTGAATTAAAATACAACATTTTTCACTATTCATTAAAAAATGATCTTTATCGGAAAAATACCAAAAATTTACAAAAATTAAATTTTGATGTCCCAATTCTAAAGAAGAATTTTATTTGGACCAATAGAATTTATAAGAGTGACCAAAACTATACATAATGGTGGTTCTCCATTAAAAGGTGATAAGTGAACCTTTAGTGAAAATTAGGGTATATATGCCTAAAATTGATTTCTTTCCATATTTTAAGCCTTTATCTTTTAGTGGATAAATGTAAAAACATTTAAAAAACATATATAATCATATTTTAGTTATTTCTATCCATTCCCGCCAATACAACGGCTATGTGTTAACTACCATTTAAAATAATATTATTTTATTACTAGTGTGCAACATAAGATTTCAATGAAACTCTTTGTTGCGTATCGGGTACGCTATCGAACATAGAAACCCCTTTAAAGTAAAATTAATATTTAATTCATAAATATTAATAAATATGAAAATGTATTATTCTTTATTTACCTGGGATGTCACATCCTTCCCCCTTTTGGGAATTGCGTCCTCGCAATTTTATTCACTTATCAAAATAAGTGGGGGTATTTGTCCCTCATAGCATTTTCAGATTCCCAAGTTGCCTCTTCAACCATATGGTTTTTTAACAAAACCTTTACCTAGTGAATTACCTTATTTCGCAACACTTGCTCTCTATGGTCATGTATCTGAACTGGTTGATCTTCATAAGATAGATTCTCTTCCAACTGAACTACCTCTGGGCTCAAAACATGAGATGGATCTGGCATATACTTTCTCAACATCGAAACATGAAAAACATTGTGTACCTGAGATAAACTCGGAGGTAAAGCCACTCGGTATGCAACTGATCCAACTTTCTCTATAATTTCATATGGTCCAATGAACCTTGGACTCATCTTTACTTTCTTACCAAATCACATCACACTTTTCCACGGTGAGACTTTGAGAAAAACATGATCACCTACCTTGAAAGATAGATCCTTCCTCTGGTTATCCACATAAATTTTCTATCTACTCTAAGCTATTCTCATGTGTTTCTGAATCAACTGAACTTTTTCTGCCAACTCTTCTATAAATTCTGGTCCTATCAAATTCCTTTCACCCACTCCATCCCAGAAAGCAGGAGTTCGACACCGCTTCCCAGATAATGCGTCAAACGGTTCATTCTGTATACTAGAATGAAAACTATTATTATATGAAAACTCAACCAAATAATAATGTTGGTCCCAAATTCTCAGATAATCCATAGAACAAGCTCGTAGCATATCCTCCAATGTCTGAATTGTTCGTTCTGACTGCCCATCTGATTGCGGACGAAAAGCTGTACTAAAATTTAATTCAGTACCCAACGACCTCTGAAGGCCTTTACAAAAGTTAGAAGTAAACCTGGGATCACGATCAGACACAATAGAGAGAGGAACTCCATGTAACCTGACTATCTCTTTAAGATACAAACGGGAAATTTGATCTAGGGAAAAGGTATCTCATATGGAAAGGAAATGAGAAGATTTAGATAATCGATCAACAATAACCCAGATTGCATTATCACCTCGAGATGACTTCGGAAATCCCACAACAAAGTCCACAGATATGTTTCCCCATTTCCACTCTGGAACTGGTAAAGGCTGAAACATCCCTTTTGGTAACTTCCACTCTACTTTAACCTACTGACTAGTCAAAAACATCACAGTAAAATCAGCAATATCTCTTTTCATTCCATCCCACCAGTAATACTCCCGCAGATCTCTGTACATCTTAGTACTGCCTGGATGAACTGAAAACGGAGAACTATGAGTTTCACATAATAACTCTCTCTTCAACTGTGAATCGAACGGAACAAAAAATCTCTTCCAAAATCTCAAAACAAAATCATTATCAATGTTGAATTCAGGAAACATACCCTTGTGAACCTGCTCTACCTTTTTCTGTAACTCGCTGTCTTGCTTCTGTGATTGCATAATTCTGTCTGATAGAGAAGATTTCACTGATACCTGAAACAAAACAGAAGGACATCCTGCACCAACAACTTCTATGCCAAAGTTCATCAAATCCTTAACCAAAGGATCAGGTTCCAAATGCAACATTGTTAATAAAGCATTAAATTTTCGACTCAATGCTTCAACCACTTTATTTTCTTTTCCCGTATGTTAATGAATTGTGCAATCATAATCTTTGATTAATTCTAGCCATCTCCTTTGTCTCATATTAAATTATTTCTGAGTGAATATATACATTAAAATTTTGTGATTGGTATATATTTCACACTTTAATCCATACAAATGATGCCTCCAAATTTTTAATGCGAAAACAATATCATCTAATTTCAAATCAGGTGTAGGGTAATTTACCTCAAGAGTTTTCAACTATCGGGAAGCATAAGCAATTAACTGATCATTCTGCATAAGGACACAACCAATTCCCTTCAATAAAGAATCACTATATATAAACACTCACCATTACTGTAAGGAAGTTCCAAAACTATAGCATTCACCAATATTCTTTTCAACTCCTAAAAATAATCACCACATTCTTTTATCCAGATTAACTTAACACCCTTCCAAGTTAGCTTAATAATTGGACTAGATAACCATGAAAACTTTTCATCAAACGTTCGGTAGTAACCTTCCAAACCAAGAAAACTACGAATCTAGGTTACATTTGTGGGTCTTGGCTATCCTTCAACAACTTTTGTTTTAGCAGGATCAATAGTTATGCCATTTTTAGAAACAATGTGACCATGGAACGAAATTTTTTGTAACCAAAACTCACAATTGCTGAATTTTACATAAAGTTTCTTTTCATTTAAGGATTGGAAGATAACCCTTAAATGACATTCATGCTCTTCTTTACTTTTAGAAAACACCAAAATATCATCAATAAACACATCCAACATTTTTCACCTGAGTCAACTGAGCCATCACTGCAACAAACTGTTTAGTTTTGATTCTGACCATCTCAGGATACTGATTCGAATGGTCATTTCCCTCTGTATGCCTTCCCAGAAAATATGTTCTGTTTCCTCTATGAAAAACCGTTATTAACACATAAATATCTTAGGCGAAGTAACATGGTAATCTTTAAATGCTATATCATTTCAATCATACAATAAATTAACTTATAATTTATCAATTTTCTAACTCCTAAAGTTGTCTAAACCGACCTCTGATACCAACTATAAGGCCCTGGCCTTAAACCTTACTTAATATTGAATTAAATAAATAATTCACATTGAGGATCTTTTCATGTTTAGAGATTTAGAGAATTAGGACATAACTATTTCATCTCAAAAGATTTCAAAGTTGACACTTCTACTAAGTTTCAGTAAATTAAAAACTCTTAGAAAGAAACATGTCTAGTTCCATGTTTTAGATAGCATGAATTTTCCATGATGGCATCCTTGATCTTATTCCACATTAATTCCTCTGAAAAACATTTCAAAAACTAGGGGTGAGAATAAAAAGCTCAGTAAGGGATACAAAAAGAATGAAAACTGTTAGTTTATCAAAACAACAAGTAAACCATGTATACTTTATCAAAGTAATACTTTTCACCTTTATGAAGTATTAAAAACTATTCACTGAATAAAAGATCATTACATACCCTTTTGTAACCAAAATATTACCATAAAACCAATATAAAGATCACATAACATATAAAGGTAACTTGGGACATAAACATACTTAAATGGAATAACTATACGGTCAACTTCCACACATATCACTTAATGGAATAGCCATACGAACGACTTCCATACCCAATACATTGGAGGTTATAATTTATCCACCCGTCCTGGTATTCACGGCACCACCCATCATATGGTTTATCACATAACCACCCGTCAAATGTCCAAGTACCATTATAAAATCATAAAACAAATATAATGGAAGGAAAACATTTCCCCACATTGATCACAATATATCATTTAAATATATTGACATAGAATATCCGTTTTAAAAACCATTTTCAATACCAAAATACATAAAAGATTATATTGTATTTATTTCATTTTAAAAACATTACGGCTTGTTGAGGAAGCCAAAGACCAAATAATACTCACGGCGGCGGAAAAGGTCGTTGTCACCGCGTACGTTAAAGGAAACATTCCTTTTTGTCCTTTTGTAAATCGCATCGTAGAAAAATATTCCTTTGTATAAAAGTAAAAGTAAAAGGGTTTTATACACCGTATAAAATAATGTTGTGTATAAAACGAAATATGCCTCAATGAATGGAGATTGAGACGAAGTCCCTTACCTTGGGTCCGACTTGACTCGATCGTTCTTTAACGTCCTGAATAATAAACTTGAGTTAATTTATACTTTCTTAAGATCCTTTTTAATGTTAATTATTAATTTTATATCACTTATTAAAATGTTATAAACATTATGTAATCATTTATGTTAATAATGTTTGTTTTGTCAATATTTTGTTCTTATGTCGAAAGTGGACTTCTTACAATTACATGTTGTTCATGTGGTCAGAGGTTCTTTATATCCAGAATGATATTCATGATTTGGATATCATATATATCATATATATCCATCATATACATGTATTTATAATGTTACATAATCATTTAGAGGTATGAAATGAAATGCATCGTTCATGGAGACGGTAAGTCGTACGTACGCATGAACGCTACTTTCATTTCTATGTCATATTGATGGAATTAAAACTAAATGATAGGTATGTATATATTAATTCCAGAATTATATTTATCATTTATATGTAACATAAATCATATATAATAATTTTAAATCCATCCTTTATACGTCCCACATTTGGCATTAACGAATCAAATCACTTGGAGGGGGTGGTAGTCCACACTTCCTAAAATGAAATTATCCTGTTTAACCACAATGGAAACCATAAAGGTATGAAACAACTAGAAAATAAAGAAGAATAAGGAAAACATAAACATAATATATATCATATATAAATAGAGTGACATCTTAATGGCCACCATTAAAGGTATTAAGAGAATATTGAACAATCATCATTTCGTGAGGCATAAATTACCAACCACAGAAACATTATGTTCTTTAACCATTAGACGGAGGTGTGTGTAGGTGTAGCTCGAATAATTCTTATAAAAACATCCTAGTATATTTAAGATACATTTTTTGTTACAAACTAATGGAATAAAAAGAGTTTAGAGGGTTGGAGAATAAAAATAAATCACAAGAACACAAGAGAAGACACTACCTTTAAAATGGGTAAATCTTTTTGATTTGAGCTCAAAGGCTTCCTTGGGAAGACTTCTGCCCAATGTGAGGCTTCTAATAGTTATAGAGTGAAGTGGAGAGAAAAAATGGGAATGGGTTGGCCGAGCCAAAGGCTTTGGAAGTGTGGGTAAGGTGGTAGAGGTGGGGGCCTTTTATAAGAGGAGAGGAGGGGAACTCTTGGAATGTTTTAAAAGATACATTATTATAAAATTAGTTTCGGTTTTTAAAGGACCCATAATTTAATATTTAGAGGATAAGGTGATAAGGGTTCTAATTTAACCCATACAATTGGTTTTTGACAAGTGTAGGTCTTAGATTTTACATTATCGCTTCATTTTATTTAAATCGTTAAATAATGAGGTAATTGCTGCATCATCATGATGTCATAATTAATTTAATTTATTTAATGTCTAATAATTATAAAATAATATTCCATGATTTAGGAAATCTTTTTAGATTTCTAATTAATATTTATAGTCAAAAATATGACTTGTATAACCCCACATAAAAACTTTTTTATTAAAACAACACATGTTTGTGACATTTTTACATTAACTTTAAATAAAAAGATATAAATGTCATTCTCCTACCAAAGTGGCTCTATGGGGTCCCCAAGTTGACCCATGGATTTTTGTGTTCACCCATGACACATCCAATAATGGTAGGACATGTGTCATGTTCATTCCATATTATTAAAACATTATTCTTACCTTAAATTACACTAATTACCTCTAATCGCGATTAAAAACTTAAAAGTTACTATTCACCAAAAAATAATTTTAATCCCATTAAACCACATTTTACTTCTTAATGACAACCATGTATGTTGGATTTTTGAAATTCAAAACACAGAGGTGGTAAAATGTCATTTAAACGGAAAATCAATTTTTTTAAGTACCACTTAGTGGTTTCACTATTCATCAAAAATTGAAGTTTTTTCAGAAAAATACCAAAACTTCAACCTAAGATATATTTGTTATTCCGAATTCAAAAATGAAGTCTATTTTACAAAATTCAATACATATAAGTTGCATTAATTAATTTAATAAATAATTCCCTTTGTCAGAGAAAATAGCGTGTTTTTATGAAACAATAAGTATCAAACGATTGACACTAGTTTAAGTCTGATTTCCAAGTGAAATTAATTCGAAAGACCACTATTGGATTAAATGGTAAAAATATATTCTAATTTAAATTTAAAACAAATTCAAATAATAATCTATTAATATAAATAAATTAGTTTAAAAAGTGTTTTTGAATTAAAATACAACATTTTTCACTATTCATTAAAAATGAACTTTATCGGAAAAATACCAAAAATTTACACAATGTAAATTTTCATGTCCCGATTCTAAATAAGTATTTTTTTTGGTCCAATTGAATGTATAAGAGTGACCAAAACTATACTTAATGATGGTTCACCATCAAAAGGTGATCAGTGAACCTTTAGTGAAAATTAGGGTATATATGCCTAAAATTGATTTCTTTCCATATTTTAAGCCTTTATCTTTTATTGGATAAATGAAAAAACTGTTAAAAAAATATATTCATATTTTAGTTATTTCTATCCATTCCCGCCAATACAACGACTATGTGTTAACTTCCATTTTAATTAATATTATTTTATTACTAATGTGCAACGTAAGATTTCAATGAAACTCTTTATTGCGTATCGGGTACGCTATCGAACATAGCAACCCATTTTAAGAGAAATTAATATTTAATTCATCAATATTAATACATATGAAAATTTATTATTCTTTATTTACCTTGGATGTTACAATCGGACATTTTGAAATACTTGATCGTGTTGGGAAGGTAGCTTACCGATTGACACTTCCACTGAATCTATCTCAAGTTCACGATGTGTTCCATGTATCTCTCCTGAGAAAGTACATACATGATCCTTCACATTTACACAGCTCAGAAGTTGTACCACTGGAGCAAGATATTTCTTATGAGGAATAGCCGATAGAGATTCTGGATCGTAGCGAAAAAGTCTTTCGGAACAAGACCACTTACTTGATTAATATTTTATGGAGGAACCACCAATTAGAAGAAGCTACATGGGAACTTGAGAATATGATGATAGAGAGGTATCCTCATCTGTTTGTTACGAAGTGATGAATTTTGAGGGTGAAATTCATTTTATAGAGGGTAGAATGTAACACCCTGATATTTTATGAGAAGTATATTTTTGTATGTATTATGTTATACACAATGGAATCATTCACTGCACAGAACACTAGCTTGGTTTGCGTTACACGCAATCGCGACCTTCCTCGATAGCGTGTGTAGTACGCAATACCGAGTTTCACTAAACAACGATATATTATTATATTATAAACAAGACGTTGTGGATATTATTAACTGAATTTTAAAATTTATAACATTATAATTCATCTTAAATATTTTCTAGAATGAGGTATGAAAACAAAATCAGTTTTTCAGATAAAAGAAGTATTTTTCAAAAAATACAGTTTTACCACCATTTGATGGAACACCTATATTAAATCTATTTTTTTACATGTTTATAAGTTCAATTTGACAAAATAAAATTTTATATTTAGAATCAGGATATAAAAATTTACTTGCGATAAATTTTTCATATTATTCTCGTAACTTTCATATTTTGATGAATAGTAAAAACAAGCTATATTTAAATTAATAACAACTTTTTTCATGGCAATAATTTATATGGTTAAATTATAATATTTAATGGTTTTAAAGTATAAATATAATAATTTTTTACCATTTAATATAATTTATGTCATTAGCATTAATTTTACATTGAATTCATATGTAAAAATATTTCAATCCTTGGCAATGTTTTATCTTTTAAAAACCATTTGGTTAACAACGGGATTAATTTTAAATTAATTACTGCAACTTCTGTGTTATGAATTTTTAAAAATGGATTCCATATTTGGAATCATTGGTTCCAAATTATGTTAATAGGTTACTTTTAATTTTTTTGATATTATGAATAGTAACTATGGTAATTTTTATTTACTGCGGTTAAAGGTAAATAGGGTAATTCAAGGTTAAAAGAATATTATAATAATTCAAAATTACGTTGACACTTGTCCTAGACTTCTTTTATGAGTAGTGGCCGACCATGGGTATCCATGGGTTGATTTTGGGACCCCATTGAGCCACCTGGTAGTGATAATGACAATTCGGATTAATAAATTTAATGTAACTTCAAAATTGACATTAATAAATATATTTTAGTGATTAATATTTATAAGGGGTTATATAAATTATATTTTAGACTATAAATATTAATTGGAATGATTAGAATATTTACTAAATAATGGTAATCTATTTATGATTTTTAGACATTAAATAATTTATTTTATTTATGACACAATGATAATGCAGTAATTATTTAATTAATTAAATATTAACATAATTGATTTTATAAATACCCAAATAAATGTAATTTGAGACTTCTTATGAATTCCAATAATTTTCTATGTTAATATGACATGTTAGTATTTATTTAATTAAATTTTTCGAACTAATCATGATGTTATGATTTTCACAAAAATCAATTACCAAATAGTGTCAAAATTGACATAAAATAGTTTTTAAAACAAATATTTTATTATTAGTTGTTAATTTATTCCAAAAAATATAATGTTCGTCCAAAAGACATAGATAAGGTTATATGTATTAATAATAAACAACTTGGGGTTCGATGGCCTCGTTATAGTATGTTTATTAACCATATAGTGAACGAAAATAAGAAGACGCAATAAAAGTTAAATTATTTAGATTAGAGTTAAATTTAATTATAAGGTTAATGTAGTAACCTAAACATGTCTAAAGTATATTGGATGAGAGTATTTCGACCCATCCCCACCTTAGCTTCCAAATAAATCAACTTGGAGCTATTAAAACTAGAATACAACTTCATAATAAAATAATACTTTATGTTTTTTCTAAGGTGCCCCTCTCATCCCTTATAAAAGGGAACCTCCTCCCTCTTCTCCTCACTCCAAATTGAGCCTTAAAGCTCTTCCAAACCCTGGAAAATTTTCTCCTACACTTTCCCAAAAATATTTTAGAGGTCCTGGTCTTCTTTAGAGACCATATTTAGTGCCCTAAGAGAAGGTTAAGATGAGGAGCTTCAAAGAAGAGGTAATGTCTGTTACCGGTTCTCTCAATTTTATTTCTTCTTCTACTTATTATTATTTAGTTGTTTAATTATAAAGTAATAACAGCAGTATCACTCATATACTGATATTTTATTATAAATATTAAATAATCCTACTTCATCTTCTATCCATCCTATGGAAAACGAAATCACCGCGCATGTGTACGTACGAAATACCGTCTCCACGCCGTGGTGTCATCTGTTTTCCACCACCACCTTACTTGGATGGGTATAATGGTGTAAATAATAAATATATATGATTATTGTAAAGTTATATTGATTCTAAAATAGTGTACATATACTTCAATACAATTCCATGATCATGGGAACGATATCATTGCACGTGCGTACATACGGCCTACCGTCTCCACGATGTGATGCGACTCGTTCTACATTATCTTCATTCCATAATGATTATATAAATTAATTGAATGAATAAATATGATATATATTACACTGATAACATTCTGTAAATGAGGTATCTATGACCTAAAATAAGAATAAGAATTTATTCGACAAAACACTCATAAGAACAAAATGCAATAACCACCCGAATAACAAGTAACAATGAAATATTTCAAATTAGAAGCTAAGAATATAACCATATATGATATAATAACAAAGAGTATGATACAAGAATAAGTCAGTAAAATTATTTAAATCATTATACAGGAGTTTCAGACAAGTAAGAAGCAAATCAGACCTAAGGTAAGGGAAAATATCACAATCTCATCTTTATCTGAGATTGTTTATATTTCTTAATTTACTGGGAAATATTTATCATCTTCATCCATGTTTCCTCAATATGTAATATTATTTCTATCCTCCTACAATTTTATAAATCCAATTGTACCCTTCGGTATATTTTTGGTAAACAATATGAAAGGAATCTTTTTTTTGTTTTTCATACGAGGTAATTTTTGTCTATTCCAGCCAAAGTACGAGAAGAATGTTTTTTTAACTTATATAGAATGAATGGATTTTTAGAACATTATTTCCATGAATATTCCTTTACATGTTTTCATGTTTATATTTAATCAACTTCTTTTAGTTTAAAATTTTATGACATTTTAAGAAAGGAAAAATATTTTTGAAGTAGAAATGATATTTTCCGAAAGAATGGAGTTCAAGCATTTTATCAAAATTATTTTCCATCTCAGTTCTATCCGTATTTTTTACATTTATTTGATTATGTTATGATGGAATTATTTTTATGATATCCTTTTATCTTATATGGATTATGTTATGATGACATGATATTTAAGAATCCCATTTTTATTACATGGGTTATGCTATGATGTATGATTTTTGATCTTGTGGCACACATATAAATGGTATGATTATGAGATGGGTGATACCTACTTAACCCTCCAATTCATTGGGTAAATATTTATATCTCATGAGATATACATGGATAGAACGGCATGTTAAACCAGTTTAGTGAAACAAGACTGAAACCTGGAGTGAACTAGGTTCAGAAATGGACTTTGTCCGCCAAGATAGTCTTGGAAATGAGTTTTGACTAATATGAAATGATTCTCTATGATTATGTGTGTATGACACAACATTTCATGTTTTATGTTATGATTACTGGGATTACATTTCACTACTATGATTTATCCCATGTTATGAAATTATGATCTCTTTTGCATATTATGATTTCCAAAATGTTATGTTATTATGAATATGATGTGATTGATATTTCATTTGGTTACCCTTAATGAGAATTTGATCTCACCCTTTTGTATGTTTTATTTTCCCCAGGTTATGAAGAAAGATATTAAGTATGATATTCCAAAAGGGACTCTAGATATGATAAAATAAAAGGGAGACAATGTAGATGTTTTATGAACCAGTTGGTTATGTTTCCCAGTTTCTAAAGACACTATACCTACACGGCCCTTTCCAGGTTTTGTTATATGTTGTAATAAATGTGCTTCAATTCTAATGTAATAACAATGTATGCATTGTATGGTTCGTTATAGTGTATATACCCCATAGAACATTGTCTTTTCTTCTTCCTCCACGTCATGGGAGAGGACACTGCATGCGAGGAACACCGCCTACGACAACGACCATTCCTCCAACATTGATGGGCGACATCATTCTTCTACAACGCCCGACCATCGCAACGCTCGTCTTCCGCGTCTCATTGAAGAATGAACCTTAATCGAGGTAGGGGTTTAAATTCTTTCCGTACCCATTTTACATTGTTGAATTTATAGTTTGACTACCAAATGGTATCACTGTAATATGGGGGAATTTGTCTGCACCAACATGGCTGAATCTTCCCCATTTGATCTTTTTGTGGTTGATGATGGGAGAGGACAATGGCGACCGACAATGAGCGGACCACAAAGAGGGGGGACACCAGCGCAATGGTCACCAGGTCTCTAGGATGGGCGACATCGCCATGGTACATGGAGAAGAGACACAGCCACATCGAGCCGCGATAGAGGCGCATGGTGCTGTCGCGCTGCGTGGATTACAGCACGAGGACGCGACCAAGGCTGGCTACGGCGGAGGGGTACGGCACTGACGTGCAGTGCCGGAGAGAACCTGCGGCCAACGACCGCTGTGGGCAGGGGAGGGAGGCCGGCTGAGCTGGCCGCCGGTGCGCGCCAAGGTGAAATCAAGCTGGATTTTGCAGAGAGGAACCAACAACAACCAATTACATTAACAGGAGGCGTGGGGGGGGGGCAAAACCGTCACCCTTTATTGACTAGGCTGGGCCCCATAGGGCACTGCTGCCGCTTGGTCACCCTGACCGGGCGGGCTTCACCGCCCTGCCACGCGGGCTGGACCACCGTGCCACGCGGGCCGGGACACAGCGCCACGCTGGCCGGGCCACCGTGCCACATGGCCCGGTCTGCCATGCAGCCCGGGTTGGCACCCTGGTCCGGGCCGCTATGCTGGGCCGGATCCGGTTCCAGATTGGCCCGGGCCCAAACCCCCTCTTTGGACATAATTTACTGTATCACCCATACCGTGAGCTACAGACCTCCGATCGACACATCGTCAGTTGTGTAGGATTTATTGTATTGAGACGGTCGTTTCATTATATCAGGCTCAAGGGTTTGGCAAAGTTTGGGAATGGCCGGGTTGGTTCTAACTCGAAACCAACTATACCCTCGGAGCGGAAAACCTTATAATTTAAGGAATGGATGTCCGATTGATGTGTCGTCAACTACGTTGGATTACATTTGAAGATAATACCCTTTTAAAATACATCACATGGGATTATGATGTGATTGGATTAGGTCCAGGATTGGAATGAGTGTAATTCCAACCAGGTCCCTAGAACGGAAAAACCAATGTCTCTCAGACTGGGCGTCCGATTGACTTGTCGTTTGATGCGTTGGGTTCCTTTTGACAAGACGAAACTTTGGGATACATCAAATCTAGAATTCGTGACAGTTGATGTACTGAACCCTTGGCTCGAAGAGTGGACCCTCCCGGAATAGAGTGTGATGTGTTTGGGAACCCTAGAGTTCGCTGCAACTATGACGACTACGGTACTAGTATCCTCAGTGGGTTTGACGATGCTTACTAATGTACTTGGATCCTCCGTGGGTTATGCAGTGATGAATACTGTACTTGGATCCTCAGTGGGTTTGGACGTGATGATTACTGTACATGGATCCTCCATGGGTTTGGTAGCGACGACTTCTGTACATGGATCCTACGCGGGTTTGGCAGCGACGACTTCTGTACTTGGATCCTTCGTGGGTTTGGCAGCGACGACTTTTGTACCTAGATCCTATGTAGGTTCAGTAGAGGAGATGATTTAGAGGCTACATCTAATCAGCTATACCCATCTTCATGAGTAGTAAACCTCTGTAAGATGACTCTTGACTTTCAATCATTATCATCGATGTGATTGACTTCATTCTTGTGGGGACTGGGTTGTATTTGGGCTAGGGAGTTGGAACCAAGCTGTGATTGTAAACATAGGTATATTTATGGTCATATACCTAACTAGAGTTGGTTAATACTTCATGATTGTATATTTCTTCTGTGGATTATCCTATGTGGATTCTGGGAGACCTTTGGGGGTCTTGGGGTCCCTACTGAGTATCGTATAATCACCCCTGCACTGGCTATGCCTACACAACGTTATGTTGGATGCATATTTAATAAAATGCTGATCGTGGTAGAGACTTGTAGAGCTGGACGGTACCTGGAGGTGGACCACATTGAGAGATGTACATGGAACTGACAGACCCAAGGTACTGAGGATACCATCTGTACTAACCCTTCAGGTGGGATTCCTGAAGGACGACTTAGTGGTTTCTATTTTACTTACTGCAGGTGTACTAGATTTTTAGTTGTATTGTAAATTTCAGTTGGGTTTGTATTCTGGGCCATATACCTTTCAGTACTTACTATTGTATTTAGTATTGCTTTTTTCTTATTTCTGATGCATACTCTACTGTATTGTTTACTAATATAAAGGCAATACCTTTCCATTTATTGGGATTGACGGATTTGGAGCTAGTCACCAGCCCCTGGCCTATGGAAGGCGGGCGTGGGGTAGTCATGGCGCGGGCCCCGAGGATGGGTCATGAAAAATTGGTATCAGAGGAGTCGGTTCTACCATAGTAATCAGGACTCTGATTATTATTTTCGGTGAAGCATTAGTGTTAAGAGTATTGAGTGTTGTTTTCAGTCTAGGGAGTCCAGTGTTGGTGCGACGGCCAATATATCCATATACCAGGACCCAGACTCTTGATTTCTAACCCAGTACATGAAAACACTAATTGCATGTTTGTTCCAAGAGTTTCCTTTGTGGTCTCTTTGTGTCAGCTCACCATATATATTGTTTGATTGTGGCGCAGCTGTTCCTTATAAGGATTTCCCACGAAGGCATCCATCTAGGGTTATGAGATACGTGCGAGATGGTAGACAACCGAGCAATGAGGTCAGGCCCCATCATAGAGGAGGGACAAGCGGTACCACTACCCGCAGAGCCACCGATACCACCAGCCCCAGTAGTAGAGAGTCCATGATGACAGATCACGTAGCACAAGTTCTAGTGTCAAGGGCCTCTGAGGTTTCCATGCGATATAGATTCCCAAGCCGTAGAGTACTGGATGGTGGAGATTACTGGAGTATCCCCGCCTAGGTGAGACACTAGTAGAGAAAATGGTGATCTTAGCTACTAGAATTTCTCATTGAGTGGCAATGAGGATGGACCACATAGTGATGAGGCTATGGTATGTGGGTATTTTCCCAAGATAGTACCATTGGGTAGTGTTTCAGCTATATCACTACCCTTTGGTCAGTAGTTACAACCGGCAGTACCAGTAGAGGACACTTTTTGGCTTAGTTCCTTACATGTGTTTCATCACCAAACATCCCTCAAATTCGAAGGCATGCCCGACCCATAGGCGGTTGAGGACTATCTTGATGAGGTGGCTGAGAGTTTTTCTAGAGCTGATATAGTTTCTTCATGATATCATGTCAGTAGTTGAGTATTCCTCGAGGCGTATGGACCATTCTTGTTAATCGATGATTATGAAGAGATAAGTTCTTTAGAGCATGGACCTATAAGCCATGTGTGTTTAACGATATCCAAGCCATCAATTTTTCATCTAAATAATTCCTACTAATGTTAGGGTGCTAGAGATAACCTTTGTGGTTGAACAATCTTTGGCTGAGCGGATACAACAAGTGAATGTTAGCAGTGAGATGCATAAAACTGGAACCTATCTCAGAGACTTGAACATATAGAATATTTTGAGAAGAAGATGTGTTAAGGACAGCTGAATCCACGGGGAAGCAGATGTGGAAATAGAGCTAAGAGAACAGCATGAGTTGGTGAATATTTGGACATGTTACAACCACCCACCTTTGTATTCCCCGCTAGGCTCACAGATCTGGAGGGTAGGGGATGAGAATAGCTACATTCAGTCAAGGAGTGTGACCCAAGGGCTCTATGAATGATTCGTGGTATGGTCGGGGCCTACTACTAGCTTCCATAACAACAAAAATTGATACAAATCATTCCTTCCATCCATAAATCTTGTCCCATACCTATAGTTTCCAGTTAATCCATTGAATTGACCCTCACCTCCTGAGATACCTTTGGGAGGAGACTCGATAATCACACATACGATGACGGTGTGATCTGACCCCTATGGTGAGGGTTTTGGTTGGAAGCATATGGTGGCAGCGTTGAGGCCTTACGAAGTGAGTTTGGGTATGGACTGGGCAACAACATTTCATGCAACGATTGACTGTATTAAGAGAAGTGGTTGTGGTTTACCTATAATGTTGGGATGGGTTTTCCCTGGTCGGCGAAAAAGAAACCCCAGGCAGCACAGGATGGAATCATGCATAAGTGGGTGCAGTCGATCACTCATGATTCGGCCCGACTTATATTTGTTCAAGACTTCTCTAGAGTGGCATCACCGCTTTCACCTTTGACGACGATGGGAAAAGTTTTATCAGATTCTCTCTGCAGGAGATCGGGCATTCATCTACTAGGAGAGGTGACAGAGCAGCTAGGAGAGCTTCTGATATCTTTTGTGGATAGAGATGGATCATTCATTCAATAGTATCTCACAGTTACTCCCCCACTTCTTCAGCTAATCAGAGAGGCGCAGCATGGGGACGCTGACTGCGAGACACGACGTGCTCAGATATCCTCAGGGCTCGCACCCAAAGGATTTTTTGAAGGAGGGGAGCACGTCATCCTCTTTAGGGGAAGTACTATGGTATTAGTTTCACTGCAGGAGGAAGTTCTGAGGGAGTTTCACACTTCCCCTCTAGCGGTACATCCTGGAGTGGCGAAGATGTATTAGGACCTCAGACGACAGCACTGGTGGTCGGGTATGTATAAGGCTATAGCTGAGTTCATTTCACAAACCCTCACTTGTCAGAAGGTGAAGGCGGGTTACCAGGTACCAGCAATATTGCTACATCACTTAGAGGTCCCAGAGTGTTTGTGGGATGAGATATCCATGGATTTCTTGATGGGGCTTTTGCGTACATCTAGAGGACATGATTCTATTTGGGTGATCGTCGACCGACTCACCAAGTCAGCCCACTTCCTACCGATCCGAGATCAAGGGATAGTAGAGATAACAGGATGCCTCTATATTCAAGACATTATACGACTTCATGGTGTTCCATTATCTATGGTTTCTGAATGAGATGATCGATTCACTTCCCGGCTATTGGAGGTGTTATAGGAGGCTTTTGGGACGCAGCTATGTCTGAGCACCACTGTCCATCCTCAGACGGATGGTCAAAATGAGAGGACCATTCAGACTCATGAGAACATTATTTGTGCATGTTTCCTCGACTTTGGTCACAGCTGGGATGATCACTTAACCATGGTGAAATTTGCGTACAACAATAGTTACCACTCCACTATCGGGATAGCCTCTTACGAGGCACTGTACGGACGACCTTGAAGATCACCTCTGTGTTGGACTGACCCTGGAATGTCGGCACTTGTAGGACCAGATATGGTTCAGGAAACGACAGAGAAGGTAAAGATCATCCAGGAGTTGATAAAGACTGTACAGAGAAGACATAAGTCCTATACTGATAAGAGATGGAGACCACTGGATTTCGAGGATGGCGACCGTGTTTTCCAATGGTTATAACCTCGTCAAAGTCTATAGATATTTGGGAAATGTGGCAGGTAATCTCTGCGTTTCATCGAACCTTTCTAGGTTCTTAGAAAAGTAGTTGAGGTGTCTTACTACATGGCCCTTCCACCTTAATTGCACCGGGTGCATGACGTCTTCCACGTATTTCAGCTGAGGTGATACGTGCACGACATGTCCCCCATCATCGACCATTGGGAGCTAGACATTGAAAATGGGGTGACATATACGGAGGTCCTGGTTGAGATCGAGGATCGACAGGAGCGGGTCTTACGTGGAAGGTCGATTCCTCTGGTGCGCATTCGCTAGCATCACGGGAACCACCAAGAGAGTACATGGAAGAGGTAGGAACAGATGCGAGCTCAGTACCCCCATTTGTTTCCTTAATGTGAGTTGTAGCTTTATGGGGACGTAAAGCCCTAAGGTGGGAGTAATGTAAACACCAGGAAATTTCAAGGAATTTTTTTCATAAATACATTGGAGATTTACGAGTCTGTGGGTTATGACGGTGCCTAATTCTGAGGCCCGATTTGCCTGGAATCAATTTCTGAAGTTTGGTTTGGGTACGTTTAGTAAACATACGTGCAAGGTTTTCTATATTTTGTACCGATGCTCGAAATTGAAAACCGAGGACACCTATGAAATCGCAGCACCAGCATTCGCTCAAGGGGAAATTTACCGCAAGTGTGTTTTATGCAGGTTGAGAGTTAATTTTTGGGGATTTAGAATAAAATAAATTATATTTGTAGTACACAATATTATTTATGGGTGGTGGTTATTTCCACCCCAGGGGAGTTAGATGTGGGGCCCACACCCACATAACTTCCAATGAGAGGATTTAGTGTGGTGGGGCCCAAACGAGCCCTAACCTTTTACCTCCCCTTAAACTCCCCATTAACACCCTCTTCATTAAATTTGACAACTCCCCACACTTATTATGGTGAATCATCTCCACCTCCCTCTGATTAAGAATGCCAACACAATTAATTTAATACTTCATTAATTAATTTGTGGTGTCAACAATTCGTTTGAATTGTTTTGATTTGATTGGAAATGTTAATATATGGGGGAGCCTTAAATTTTATATTGGCTTGGAAAATATTTGGTGTTGGAGCCTTTGGATATTTTTAGGAGAGAATCATCCCTCGCCAACGATAACCAACAATGATGTTCTCTCCACGAAGAACTATGTCCTTTATTCTTCCTCCACATCAAGGGAGAAGAGAACACATGCGAGGAATGATGCATACGACAATGACCCTTCCTCAAACGTTGACGGGCGACACCATTCTTCTTCGACGCTGGACCATAGTGACGCTCATCTTTCACGGCTCGTTGACGAATGAACCTTAATCATGGTAGGTGTTTAAATTCTTTATGTAACTGTTTTACGTCAATGAAATTATATTTTGACAACCAAATGTTATCACTGTAATATGAGGGAATTCGTCTGCACCAACACGAAAAAATCTTCCCCATTTGAGGTTTTTGTGGTTGATGATGTGTGAGGACAATGGCGACTGGAAACGAGCCGACCGCGGAGAAGGGGGCCGGCGGTGCAAAGGCCACCCGGTCGCCAGGATGGCGTGACATCACCTCGCTATGCGGAAAATAGTCGTGACCACGTCGAGCTGCGGCAGAGGCACACATCGCTGTCGCACCGCACAGAGGGCACCATGAGGGCGTGGACAATGCGGGCTGTGGCGGAGGGGCGCGGTGCCAACGCGCCACACCGGAAAGAACCCACGGCCTTCAGCAGCGATGGGTAGTAGAGGGAGGACGATTGAGACGGCCGCCAGTGCGTGCCAAGGCGGAACCCAGCCGGGTTTCACATAGAGGAAGAGGCAACCGTTGGTTGCATTATAGGGACACGGGGGAGAAAAAACCACACACTTGATATACTAAGGTGGGACCCGCATGGTGCTTCCACCGGCTAGTCACCCTGATAGGGCGGGCTTCATCACCCTACTACGTGGGCTAGACCACCGTGCCACGTGGGCCAGACCAGCGCGCCACGCGGGCGGGGTCACCGTGCCACGTAGGCCGGGCCACTGCACGGGCTGGGTCGGTGCCCTGTGCCTAGCCTCCATGCTGGTCCGGACCCGGATTCAGGTTAGTTCAACCTTGATTGGGCCGACCCAGTGCGGGTTGGGCCGGGTTGGACCGGGCCCAAACCCCCTCTTCGGACCAAATATAGTATTTCGCCCATAACATGAGCTACTGACCTCCGATCGACCCACCGTTAGTTGAGTGGGATTAATTGGATCAAGGCAGTCGTTTTGGTATGTTATACTCAAGGTTTGGGCGAAGATTGTGTATGATCGGGTTGGTTCGAACTCAAATTCAAGCGAGCCCTCATTGCAGAAACACTTATAATTTAAGGACCGGAATTCCGATTAACGTTCCGTCAAATACGTTGGATTACATTTGACGAGATGACCATTTTGAAATACTACACATGGGATTCGTATGAGATTGGAGTATGGCTGGGTTTGGAACGAGTGTAATTCCAACCGGGACCCTCGAATGGAGAAACTAATATCACTCAGACTAGGTGTCCGATTGACGCACCGTCTATCATGTTGGGTTCATTTTGACGAGACTGAACTTTGAGATTCAAAAAATCTGGACTTCGTGATAGTTGATGTATCGACCCCTTGGATCTTGGAGCAGACCCTCCCAGAATCGAGCGTGCTGTGTGTGGGAACCCTAGAGCTGGCTGTGAATGTGACGACTACCGTACTGGGATCCTTCGTGGGTTCGATGATGATGGCAACTATACATGGATCCTTCATGGGTTTAGTAGCGATGACTACTGTACTTGGATCCTCAGTGGGTTTGGAAGTTAGGATTACTATACTTTGATCCTTCATGGGTTCGGCAATAATGAATTCTGTACTTGGATCCTCCATGGGTTCGGCAGCGACAACTTCTGTACTTGGATCCTCCGTGGGTTCAGTAGCGACAAATTATGTACTTCGATCCTATGGGGGTTTGTCACAGGAGATGATTCAGAGGCTACATATAATCAGCCCCACCCCTCTTCATGATTAGTATACATATGTAAGCTGAGTCTTGACATTCATTCATTATCATCGATGTGATTGGCTTCTTTCCTTTGTAAACTAGGTTGTAAATGGGGACAAGAGTTGGAGCCAAACTATGATTGTTAACTTAGGTATATGTATGGGATATACCTAAGAAAAGTTGGTTGATAATTCATGATTGTATCTTTCTTCTGTGGTTTATCCTTCGTGGATTCTGGGAGACCTTTGGGGGTCTCGGGGTCCCTACTGAGTATCGTATACTCACCCATACACGGGCTATACCCGCACTACTTTGTGTTGGATGCAGATGACAGACAATCCTGATCGTGGTAGAGACTTATAGAGCTAGATGGTACCTGGTGTTGGACCTCTTGGCGGGACGTACACAGAGCGTACGGATGAACCTGAGGTGCTGAGGAGACCATATTTACCCACCCTTCATGTTGGATTTCTGGCGGATCACTCAGTGGTTGTTTTTTTACTTACTTCAGTTGTACTATCTTTTCACTTGTACTATACTTTTCTGTTGGGTTTCTATTATGGATAATTTACATCTTAGCACTTACTTTTATATTCATTATTAATTTGTTGTTACTTCTGATGCGTACTATGTTGTGTAATTTGCTATTATAAAGGCAATGTCTTCCCTTTTATTGAGATTTACGCCTTTGGTGCTAGTTGGCAGCCCCTGGCCTATGGAAGGCAAGCTTGGGTTAGTCATGGCACAGGCCCCGAGGATGGGTCGTGACAAGAGCTCAAGGAAGGATGTTACCTCTTAATTGGGTAACTACACTTGGACTACACCAAAGGGATTCTTTATATAGATTTCTAAACAAATTGAGGCATCTATGTTTATGATATGGATGTTGAGAAATTATTTTTGTAGGCCTTGGATGAGAAAAATATCTTGAATGGTGTAATAATGGGGGATGAGAGGAGGCCTTTTATAAAATTGTTAAAGGAGAAATTGGGTATTCTTGAAAATATTTGAGTGATTCTACATTTTACATGACACCCAAGGTTTAAAAATGGATAATTTTGTAATTAATGTTACATTAATGGATGAAAATTTGTCGTATTGAATTTTTTATAAAATTATAACATTTTTTAGAACTTATATTCTATTTTTATCTATTCATTTTTCGCATTTTTACCTTAGTCACAATAATTTTTTTTAATTACAGCCACTAAAATATTTGGTAAAAAGCTAATTTTGGATTTTTAGAAAATATAAATTTTTCTAATTTCAAATAGGTATTATATTTTCTTAATTAAAAATATATAAGTGAAAGATGTTAATTTATAATTAATCCCCGAGATGTGTCATGAAAATTCGTTTTTAATTGAAAACGATTTAAAGTTTAAAATGTGTATATATCTAATTTTAATAAATAATTACTTCCAATGACCTTAATTGGATAAATTGATAAAAATTTGAACTATTAATCTTACAATAAATTAAAAATATCATTAAATTATATAGAAAAATTGGATGAAAATGTTGTTTTGAACTAAAATTCAAAAGTATTCAGTATTGATCAAAATATAAATGATTCCGGAATAATTATTAAAAACTACCCAAATTAAATAATTAAATTTATCATTATAAAATAAAGTTAATTATAAATAATATAAATTATAAATATTTACTAATAATATATTTAAAATGGGTTCACAATTACAAGGCCGTAAAATTACATTTTTATTGAAATACATATTTTTATTAAAAAATTTGATTTATTGACATCATATACCTATAAAATATTTTTTATGAGTATAGAAAGTAATTATTTAAAATGAAATATATAAAAAATTTAGTGAAAATAAGAAAAAATGGTTTGATTATTTTATTGAGATAAAATTGTTTTTTTACATATAAAAATAGTTATATATAATACATAATATCATTAGTTTCCAATACTAATTCCATTAAATTATATTAATTTATTATCAATGTATTACTGTAATAAATAATTGAACATAATATTTTTCCAATTTATTTAAAATTATTCATAACATGCATCCAAATATCTAGGCTGTGGCTATAATAAGATTTTAATCATAATATTAATAGTATAATTTCTAGTAGTAAATCACAAACTTTCATTTTGTGAAATCCATGAAAGAAACATAGAATTTTCTGTAACACAAGCCAAAAAAAGGTCTGTCATTACCAACATATATACTAGGTGTATATTGTAGTGTAAAACATAATTTATACAATATATAATGTAATAAAAACATTGTGATTCTATATAACAAAATATATATTTAATTTTTTGTGAAATGATAAATATCAAAATGTTTAAATTAATTCAAAAAAATACATTTCATATAATCTGAGGCTATTACATTATTCCACCCATAAAATGAATTTCTCCTCGGAAACACATCTTTTTAATTAATGTTATAATAATTTAATGATCATTTCATAGAAACAAAATTCATAAAAAATGAATACTAAAACATCCAAAGAAATTTGTCGAAACATAAAATTTACCCAATGTTACACATAAATATGTTTCCAAAATGTATAACAATGGTGGGAAGTGAAAAAAATGACATTGAAGAGAAATATATATATAATTTTGTGATGGAGTGTGGTAGAAAATATTGTTATGAAAATATTAACAATAACAAATCCATAACCCAAAGAGGCACCGAAAAAGTCATTAATATCATCAAAAAAGAAGATATCATGAGAAATTTGTATTTCAAGACCATTTTTTATAAAGATATATTATTGTCATGAAAATATATACTTATAAGATATCATGAAAAGTCATATCCTTTATTGTACCCTGATCAACTTCTACTTAATCTTATATTCCATTAATTATAGGTGAAATTTTCATTCTTAATGGATTATAAGATCATGAGACCAATCAACATATTGATATGACCCTCCATCTTTATTTTATTATTGTCAATAATATATGTTTACAACAGGTTATGAAACATGTATAAATCCTCATATTCTGAGATAATACATTATTCTCACAAACTTCATATTCAAATTAAAATAGACATTTCATAAATGGTTAATCATCTAGAAGTTATGAAATATGGTAGTCAAAAACATTAAAATTAAGGTCACCCAAATTTGTCAAAGAAATCATAATAGTGATCCCTGATATATAATAATTTAGCACTGCGTTATCTCATGAAAAACAAATTAATTCATCAGTTTTATATTCTCACGAAACATGAAAATAACATGAATTACAATAGATTATAATAAAAAACATGCATTCTTCCATATCACAATTATTACTGGATATATTTCAGAAATCCGTGAATTTTTAAATTAAATCAATAATAACATAGAATAATTTTACATCAAATCCATTATTAGATCGGATGTCATAAAAACTATCTTCATCACTTTATCAATATCATCATCATTTATTTACCTATATAAAATATCACTTTCTCATCTATATGGACATGTCAAGGGCTACGTTCCATTTATGTAACATTTCAATTAAATATATTTTTTGGTCCATTAGTATCATTTAACACGTTTTAAAAAAATATAAAAAAAATATTTTATAATTAATACATATATACTACATGATTAATATAACATAATTCTAGATTTCCAAAACATATATACTAAAATAATCAAACATTATTCATAAAAATATTACTTATGATTCATTTACTTATTCCTTAATGTATCTTTCTTGGAATATTATATATGAATCATGTATTAATGTCCCTAAACATAAATGTCATCTTTATTCATTATTTTATTGCAAAAAAATACATGATGAACATCCCATACCATTAACTTTTCATATGAAGTCTCTTCATCTTCGTTAGTATTACTAATACCTATACCACATTATTTATTATATCTATGATATTTTAACTAGGAAAATTTATTTTCATTAGGATTATACATTACAATCCTGAAAATTTGTATGCTAACCATGTTAATTCAAGTAAATTACATTGATTAAAACCAAAAATCTTATGTTTAAAGTCTCTTGTGACTTATGAAAACCACATATTTATGAATAATTACTTATATTAGGACTAAATTATGAAAGATAATTATTAATCGATAAAACAATAATATTATCCAAATTTAAACATAACCCTCTTGGATTTAAATACTTCATGGTAGTTTGTATTGTTTTTTAATTTCCAAATAATATCTCTTGGGAGTGTCAAACTGTATGTGCAACATGGCCCATTTTTTTAACGAGTTCCTGATTGAGTCTAGCTTAATGCAGTTTTTTCTGGTTACCCTAATACATATCTATGCCACAAATATGTCTTCTTATAAAATCCAGACAGAGATTAATTACTCAGAAACAAGTCACACTATCATTTACCAAAATTCAATGATTTCTACCAAATAATTAATTAATCCTTATACATATCATTAGATATATACCTTGTCATATCCTTTATAAATCCAAAGTAATTTCATTGACGTTTTATCATCCTAGTTTTTAAAGGACAAATCAACCATAAATTTGATGCTGACTATAGTGACACAGACTTAACATACAAGAATAATATTAATTATTAAGAAAATATAGAACATTATAGAAGTGTATACCTAATGAATGTAATAATTTAGTGTCTTTGGATTCAAGGAACAAAATCATAACACCTGGTAAGATATCTTCAATGTTTCGAATAATGATCTTCCCCTTCCATACTTCTACGTAAAAAATTATTCATAATTACGGGAAATGAATCATAATAATTGGGAAATTATTAATGCCTTATAAGAGTAAAAAATGAAAATTGGTATGTGTAACATGAACATAAGGTTACAAGAATAAGAAAATTATATTTTATAATCATTCCCTGTATATCTACGAATAAAAATGTATTGTCTCGATGCTACCATAAATAAATTTATAATAAATATTTTTTATATTTTTTATTTTGAACGCGCAACATCTTAAATGAAATGAGATAACTCCCTATTGGTGGATCAGATAAGAAATATAAGAAAAATTTGAGTCTAAAATGTGTTATTTACCCTATGTTTCGCATAAAATGAGTCGGCATTGGATATTCAGAATTCATTCATGTTAGTGGTAGATTAAGTGGATTTGTTTTATTATTTACTGAAATAAATAATTTATTTAACCAAATCTAATCTTATTATAAATATATCATGATTGGATATTTTTCCGAGTTGGTTTTATACCCCTGGAATCACCAGTGGGCTATCCCATCATCATTTTATTTGTGAACTGAACCTCAAAAATGATGAAATTCTGTAATTGAGAAAATTAGGATTCAAAAAATGAATTATATCCTTGAGAACTATAATTAGACATGTTCAGAATCAATGATCGATATGAAATTGAGTTACTAATCATCATTTGGTGTCTTTACTCCCTTATATTTAATAATTAGGAAGATCCACCCTCAATATTTAATCTACACCACATGTAGGATTTTCATGTGCATATTTATGAGATTTATGTTGTTCCATCAATGTTTTCATCCCCGATATTATCTTTCTATATCGTTTATGAATAATACATTTCCAATGATGTTTAAATCGTGTGGTTTTTTGGATTTCTCCATTGTTTCATTGTATTATTCTCATATTGGATCCCCATAGCTTCAGGTAGACATTTATGGGTTTTACTGATCTTTATGGTGCCCCTAGAATCATGATAGATTGATGGATAGAATATATATAGATGATAAAGGAATTGATCCAGGATATTTTCAAGGCAAGGATGACATATTCAACCGTTAAAAAACAAGATCATGTCAAATGGAGATATAAAGGCATGCAAAACATGTAGAGAAAATCTACAAACCAACAAGATCCAATTTTCAATGAAACAAGGAAACTAATTGTAAATCATGATTGAATATATATTGTGTTTTCCTGATTCATGTCTATATGATGAGATCTAGATATCTAGTATTTATATCAAAATACAAACATGACTAATTTTTCAATCATGAACACACAATGTATATCCACTCATTAGTGGAAGATAGGGTTTTGAAAAATCATAAATATTTCACGACATGTACATGTCAAACACACCATGTACCACCTTCATATTTAGGTTATCCATGTGATGTTTGACATGTCCAGGTACCCAAAAACTATTTCAGGAAAACCGAAAGAGCTAACAACACATATCTGGGTCCTTAGGTATCTTGGAAACAACGTGTAGTCCACAAACACCACATGTACTCCTAAATAGTTGGTAGTACTGTAAAGACCAACAACCTGACTAGGTAGTAGAGAGGGACCACCTTCCATGTGGGTCCCCTCATGCATAGTGTACTACTTGAGCTCTTCTTAGAAAACATATTTCTTCGACATCTCCATCATTTTACTCGTATTTGTGATGGTGAGTATTGTATCATTGTTATATTCATATTGAATGTGATGGTTCAATTAGTTGTGTAAATAAAGATAGGATGGAGTATGTTTAGAGAATAACAGCATCAGAGGTGATGGTCAATGATTGAAGTGGTCAGAAAAGATCACCAAAGACTCTTTAGTGGAACCCTCCCACCAAGTTAGCAATGGGTCTTCGATGTCTTATAGAGTGGATCCCCCCAGCTTTATCGGGCATGGGTTCTATACCAACACCAAGAGTGGAATCCTCCAAAATGTTGTGTATGGGTCTATGAAAATCTGAGTGGACCTCTCATGCTGGATAGGGCATGGGTCCTAAATGACATAGAGTGCAACCCTCCTGGTAGAAAAGGCATAGATTCTCCATCTATTATCAAACTAATGCTCTCATGTTGTACTAGGGCATGGTTCTTCTACCTAGTGTCGGTTTCCCATCGACTATGTGTCATATAGACGAGATGTGTTTTAATGTTTTTTTACTAATGAGTAATAAATATTTTTTTCCACCAATATTATTTCTAGTGATGCGACATAAAACCGTACGGGAAAGTTAGTGCCTCCTAATGTAGAAAGTATCATGCCATAGTGAAGGATTTCATTATATTTGAGTGTTCTGGGAAGAAAAAAGATATTTTGGGCATTGTTGATGGAATTTTCGGACTGTTGGGCACTATTTTTCATGTGATACTATATGAGGTCATATTACTCTCTCATCTGGGCTTCTTTGAATGAGAATATATATATATAAACACTTTCTTCTATATCCAACTCATTGATTTGGATTGCATCCTTCAATGAGAGGTCATGACTGGTTGGACATTCCACATGATTCCTTCATCTATCTTACCATTATTAGATGACCATACTCTGATACTATAGATGGATAAGGCTAGATGGGTAGTTGATTTACTTACCATTCTAATCTCATTATATGTGGACAAGATTACTTTCCCACATTGTTGGGTTGAGATGTACTCATAACTTGTACCTTATGCATTTTCAATCATTATCTTATATCATTTCTCTTAATACACCCATTAGCATGTTGGGGAATCTTACAAGGAATGTTTATACTCACATATTTAGGTAATTTGATTAAAAATATCATGTATTAGGAAAATGATAGACAGGTTTACTGTTACTAAATAATAGTGTTGGGATAAATGGTACATGGACTAAGTATAGTGGTAATAGCTTAGGATTTTTGTGTTGGGTCTCTCAATTATATATATTTCCAGTTCATGTCTATGTTAGGACACATTTATGGATGGGTGCATATTTTATCACATTAATTTTCAGTTTAAACTTTTTTACAATTGTACTGTCTAGAGGATTATTCCTGGTTGGTTCATTTATAGTATAAATTCATCATTTTTTCATTCCCTGTAAACGTTTTCAATGATTTGGTTGTTTTTGTTTGTATAGGTACCTAAAAAAATGCCCCCTGATATAGTTATGCCTTTGGTGGTTATCACCACCCTTGGACTATGAAAGGGGGCTTGGGGTAGTTGTGCCTCATGCCCTTGCTTGGGCCGTGTCATCCGAGATTGGTATTATATCATGTTGGTTAAAAGGAACATTTTACAAACATATCACATTAATATGATTGGTTGGGTTTGTGGAAATTGTTTTCAAGATTCTCAAGTGAGTAATCAAAGCATATAAATATTTTGATGGTGTGGCTGAAAATGTTTCAATTTTCTTGGACCATGTCTACCTGATTGTTCACTCGGTATGCCGAGACATTTCTTTCTGAGATTAATGTAACATACATCATATAAGAATAAGACATTGACTTCATTTCATGAGATAGATCCCAATTATTGTTGATATATATATATATATGTTAATAAGACTATGTTAATATTTTATATCATTCAGGATTCCTCTGCAATGGTAACCAACTAGGATACCAACTATGGTTCGTGATGATGACGCTATGAAAAAATAGGCCTCATCTATTGGTCCATCAAATGACGAACTTCTTCCAAGTGGAATTGTCGCAGCAGAACCACCTATTGAGTGTAGATTATCCAAGAAGAGTAGGTTGGGGACATTCACAGTCCTAGCACACTCCATGATTTCTCCTATTATAGACTGCATTGGTTCTATGGTGTGCCAGAGCCTTAGGTGGAAGAGGTTGGATATATTTGATGGCCCATATATTCAGTATTGTTTAGACCTTTATAGATCATGTAGTGGAACTTTTAGATAGCCTTTTCCAATGGGAGGTTGTGTGTTGGTGGAGGCTTGTTACAATAATGCATGATGATTCAAATAACACATAAGAATACATCCAGCAGTTGTTCAGTGGGGAGTACTACCACAATTTCCTATACTCAGTCCTGATTCAGAAGCATATAGAGTTAAATCCGGGAGGTATGACACTAGATGAGTATAGTGTGAGGTTCCTTGAAATTATGCATTACCCCCATGACATTATCCACAAGGATCAATATGAGGACAAAAGTTTAGTTGGGGATCCATAGAGATATCCAATCTATCATAGTTCCATTGTGCAATACCACCTATGATGGGGAGTTGGATAGGTCACTTGTGACATAGATATTTTGTTCATAGGTATAAAAAACAACTAGAGATGTTAATTGGTACTAAAATGGTGATCCTTATACAACAGCTATTATACATTGGGCGATAAGATCATGACATAGGAGATCTATCCATTATCAAACTCTTCCATGTGGTTAAATTTTGCATGGAGGATAAGAGTATACAATATAGTGGATATTAATTTCTTTTGATGGGTGAGGTCACAAGGCCCAAGAATTCCTGAGAATATGGGTTAAGAAACACAAGATTAAAGATTATGGACCTCCACGACTGGGTCAACTCCATAATTTTCGGTCTCCCTAGCATAAACATGGTGGTCCCTTGGGATGTGGAGTTGTCAGAGGAGTAGGGGGGTCTATGGTTGGTTGGATCCATTATGATATCCTTCTACCACCACCACCACCAGGTGGCCCACATCCTGCTCATGGAGCATGAAGCCAAGACTGTCGATAGCTGCATGCATTGGATGTCTATGTTCCCATAGTAAATGAGATGATTAAAGATATATTCTATCTGTATTATACATTTCTCTTAATGGTAGTATACATAGGTGATAATGATTAATTTTTTTCACAACACCAGGTGTGAGATCTAGATATCCCTATTTAGATTTCATCACATCTTATTTATCATTAGGTTCCTACAAAGAACTCTTATTCAACATCCTTCATCATCTGGTAGTGTAAGATATCTCTTAGTAGAGAAAGTTTTATGTTGGACCTTTTAGACATCATGAAATAACTCTATGATGTTTTCTTGGGTATGGGTTTTAATTTCATGCCCCGAGCCCGAATTTTCTATCACCACAGACTAGTCAGGTGAATATGAACCGATGACATGAAATTGTCTTTTTTGGTGAGATAGATATCATTGTAGGTCAACTGGGTTATACAATTGGGTGGTTTCATCCTATCCTCCCTCAGTTGGCATGTCATTCCCTTATTGATGAATTCCCATTGGAAATATAGGGCCCTTAAATTGTGATAGATTATATTCAAGTCTTCCATGAAGATATTCTGAGTCAACTGCCAATGCGTGAGTTGGAGTTTTTTATTTAATTTCATCCTGACACGGATCGAGTATATTATGCAAGACATTAGAAGGAACCACCCATGATCTATGGGATATGGTTGAAACTGAAGTAAATCATTTATGGTTTTATCAGACAATATGTGTCCCCCAAGGCAGATCTAGCCCTGTTCGAGAAAAAGGAGAATGTGAGATTATAACTTTTCATGGATTATCATCATCTGAAAATTCCCATGATAAAGAATATGAAACCCTTGTCAGGGTATGATGACATATTTGATCGGTTTTTAGGAGAGATGTTTTTATCAAATATCAATCACAATGAAGGTAACCACATGTTAAGGGTTTGAGGAGCTTATATTTCAAGGTGATGCCGTTACCGACACTATATGTTCATTGTTAGGTTATATCATGTAATGAATACCCCTTCCATGTTTAGGGATATGATGAACCAAGTCACATATTTTTACATGGACCAATATTTTTTCTATTCATCGATTGCATACTCTTCAACTATGAATTAGAGAAGGAGAATGCAGAGCAGATGAGGATGGTTACTGAATTTCTTCAAGAGAACTAGATTTACAGAAATCCCTCAAAGTTCTAGTTCTAAATTAATGAGGTTCACTTTCATGGGAATGAAATTATTGATAATGTTTTAAATTTGGATCCAATTGTGATCAAACCAATGCTTGAATAGGATCTCGCAAAAAATGTTTTATAGGATCTATGATTCATTGTCATGGTAGTGTACTAGTAGAGATTTGTTGACAAATTTTCAAGGATTATTGCCAATGTAAGCACCCTGAAGTGGGATGGGATTCCTTTTTTCCAGATCTAAATAGTTCCATCGGGCATTTTAAGAATTTTGGTAGAGTTTGATGAGTTCTCAAATGTTGAGACTACAAGAGGGTGGTGTGGAATTATTAGTTCATTGAAATTCCTCAGAAGATGGGACCAATTGCATATTGATTAAAAAAAGCAGTTATCATAGATGGGTTGAGGTAGTTGAGACCCAATGAGAGAAACTAAAATATGCTAAAGTGATTAGAAGTAGCCTTGTCTGTATTTATGTGTTGTATCTAACCTCATGGAGATAATGTTGTGAATTACTCAGACCATTAGAGTCTCATTTACGACATCATGTAGATAGAGCTGAACCTGAGGCAACAACATTGGTTGGAGTCCCTGAAAAAAAATGACATTGATATAGTCTATAATCCATATAAATGAAATGATTTTTAAGATACCTTTATTCAGATTTCTTAGTAACTCTTTGTAAAGGAAGCTTTAGAGAAGATATATTCCATGCATCTAACCCTGGTGGAGTAAGAGGGTGCATCTTTTCATTTGTCGATGGGGTTGACTTCTCTACTTCTCGAGTGAGTGAGATATTACCTACTATGATATATATACTAAGAGGTCATATATGATTTGATATCCATATTAGAATCAATATATGGATAGTACGAATGAAGAATTTGTTTCATATTGTTTTAGGGGCTTTCAATGGTTCAAATCATGTCGTTGGAGGAATTGATTCCAGAGTTACCCACTTCTACCCTAGTTGTACATATTGTTGTTGGTAATATGTATAGAGGCCATAATTAGTAGTTTTTGAGGTCTAGAATGTGATAATGAATAGATTACTTCATCTTTTGGTTCATAACCTATCAGTATGCTAGGGTTGAGCACCGTGTTTCGGCAGGCGTTTTGCAGCCTCTTGAGATCCCACAATTAATTTAGGGAAAGCATATCCATGGACATTGTGACAAATAATTCATGCAATAAAAAATAATTAATTCCATATAGGTAATAGTAAGCGGAATCGCAATTTCAATACACTTCCTTTCAATACGGGAGTAGATTTTAGAAGAGAGTTTGGGGTAGTTGTATGTGTGAAAGACTTTTCTATTTTACAAGGAGCTCTTGACTATTGCCTCCAATTGTGATTCTTAGATTATTTCAAAATTTGGATAGGCCTCCAAGAGTCATTAGAAAACTATTTGCAGATGAGTATAATATCTCGCCCTTAAATTTATAGGTTTAGTAGGTGAAAATGTTCTTTATCATTATCTTTTTACCGACACTGAAGTTGATGATGTAAAAAATATGACTTTTGATTTTAGTTTTTCATAAATAGATTCCAAAAAGTATTATCATCTATTTTTTTGGGATCAATTTTTAGGAAACTAATTCCAGAAGTTAAAATAAGATGATTTTTATCATTAGATTTTTAAAATATCAACACCAAATAGATAAAAAAATTCATTGGGTTTTAATAAATATATATAATAATGACTATTTTTCTATAACATTTTATAATATTTCTTAATAATTGATTTCAGTTGTCTTAGAGCTAAAATGTAGTTATGAATCAAAATTTATGACCATCTGATTTTGAGCATCTTAGTGATTTGATAAACAAAAATCATTTCAATGAAAGCATGTGAAACATGAATGAAAATCATATACACCGAATGAAATAAAATAATCATATGGTATTGAACAAATTTCAATTATTCTGGTGTTTATATCAATATGATATGACTTTTATGATCATGTCTTGTAGTTTTAGTGTAGAAGGAATGCAGTAATGAAAATGGTGTTCGATAAAGAATAGTGCACCGCGGTTGGTAACTATCATCTGAATGTTTAATATTTGTAGCTCAATCATAACAATAAATAATCATTATAATCTATATTACCATGATCGTTAGTTGTGAAGGAAAATAATAAAAAATTAAATTAAATTATTAGATTAGATATTGTGTTCAAATCATTGATTGAATATTCCTTGAAAACATAATTGAATCGAATAGGATGAAAATGATTAACTACAGTGAAAATTGATTTAAATAGTGAAAGAATATATATTCAATGACATTGAATTATAATTTATGCATGATTTCAACATTCGAATTGTAGATTTTTGGTTTAAATTGGAATACTGATTCTGTGTATTTCTAGAATATATTCCGCATAATTTTTATTTAGAACTGATGAAAATGAAAATTTACATTTCTTAGCCTTGGTTTTATTCAAAACTATTTAAAATAATTCCTATCAATATTTTTTTATCATATATTTAAATAAAGTGATTCCAGAAAGTAAAATATTTATTACAGGAATTTGTTTTTTTAAACTGATGTGAAAAAGTAAAAGAATATGTTTGCATCTATATTTTCGAAACAGTAGGAAAAAAATATATCTATTTTTTATAATCTTTTATACCATTTATTATTCATCGATTTGACTAGTCATTGAGTTAAAAGAGGTTATAGGTTAAATGTGGTGAGCCTAGAAATTTTAACATCATTCAAACTTATCTTAGAGAATTTCAACTTCTAACATCCATAACATTTATTCCATAACACCTTTTTTGATCTAAGACCATACAAATATATGATTGTGAAATCATCTAGAACATTGAAAAAAAAAGATGAATTATTGGAATCTGTTTTTCTAAAAACCAACATAAATTTTTTATTTAAATTTCCAAGAGTGTTTGTCCAAAATACGATGAAAAAATAATAATAATATGTGTTTTTGGCATCTATTTTGAAAAAATCGACCACAAAATGTATCGTAAATTTTTTTTGGGTTGATTTATAATAAATTGATGTCATATTTTCAATGATAAAAATCAATCGTATACTACTGGTTGATCGATCACACTATACCAGTGTTGGAGGATATGATGAGGCTATGATTATTGAATTTTAAATAGAGATGTATGGATGAAAAATATTTGGAAGAGATTGTGTACAAAAACTACTATCACTCTACTGTTAGCATGGACCCTTTTGAGGAATTATATGGACGGAACAATAGTTCAACCGTATCTTGGATGGAGATGTTCGAGACATCTCTTATGGGACTAAAAATGGTGTAATAAATAATAGATAAAGTCAATATCATCTGTGTACGAATGATGACTTCCACGAGGAGACATAAATATTATTTATATAACCATCATAGTCCCATGGAATTTGATCTGGGAGACCATGTATTTTTAATAGACTCCACATAATGATGAATGTGGAGTTTTGGATAGGGAGAAAAACTATCTCTAATGTTCATTGGGCTATTTGATATCAAATAGATGGTTACCGAGGGTGCTAACTGCCTTGCCCTACCCTCAGAACTAAATCAGGAGCATGATTTCCACCATGTATTATTTATTATTTGATATGTGAATGAACCCACACAAAACATTAACTAGGGAAATATGGACATTAATGATGAAGAAAAATTTATGGAGAACACATTGGCGATTAAGGACTAGAATGTGTAGACTCTATGTGGACGAACCATTTCATTGAATTATTCATTATGGAAGCATCAGAATCTGTTAGAGATTTACTGCATTTCAATGTTCCAAGTGTTGGATTAGTATCCGGTGTTTTTTCCTTGATTTCCTTTTCAGGGATAAAAAACCAGAAGAAGGTAACGATGTAGAGACCTGGTTTTTTTCCTTGTAAGACATTGAAATATTAATATACATATATCTAGAGTTGGATCAGAGACTATGTGAGATTCATATTCCCAGTGTCCCTGAAATTAATTTATTAAATATTCAAAATATTTTAAATATTATGCACACAGAGATTTATAAAAAATAGGATAACTCTTTAATAGTTGATAAGATTATAAATCTTATACCATAGTTGTGTTCAAAACGTGGTGTTTAAACTAGGCGTGATATAAAATGAGTCGACATGGGACTATAAAACCCCTCAATAATTGTAAATATGTTAGGTGGATTTTTTTTTTATTTATTTATTTTATTTAACCTAAAAATTATTATAAATATATCATTATAGCATTTTGTCTGGGGTTGGTCTCATAATCCTTGAATCATCGGGGAGATATCACATCCCCCTTCTTTTAGATATTCAAGCCCAAATTATGAATAATCTCCAGAATCGATCAGATCATGAAGAATGGAATATAGAATCCCCTCTCAAACATTAGGTTGATCTGTTCTTTATTATTGATTATACCAAAACCGAGGTTATAATTTCCATTTGATGATTCTAATCCCTTTAATTAAATGATTCAGCTGATCCACTATTGTTCATGGATCTGGGCCACTTGTGACTTGTGCGTGAGCCTATATACCAAATTTAAGATGTTTAATCACTGTTTTCTAAACTTGGTATTTCCATTATCCTTTGTTTTTTAGATTAAATCTTGGCTAGTGTGGCTTAATCATTTGTTTTATGTGAATTTAACCATTTTTTCACAATATTCTCTAGTTATGTCCGGATGGTCCTCACATGACTTTTTTAGGTTGTATAAAGCTCAATAGGTCTCTCATATTCCTTATGGATTGATTAAACAAAAACACGTCAAAGATAAATGCATTTATATGCAATTTTTATGAGGTGAGGATGATAGAGTTAGTTGTTAAACATTGTTATCTTGATGAACTGAGGCTTGTAAATGGGAAGAATGGGATGTAAAACCCCCAAGGTAAACTAGATCCAATTTTCCTCGAACAATAGATAATATTCATGACTCAAAACAAGTTCCATTAGTTCTAGGAGGAATTAAGGTAGAAAATATCTCTGTATGGACTGATTTATGCCGTGATGACCGGATCTGGAAATCAAGAAATTCTATTCAAATTTGGACTACACATCACATTCAAGGAAGAACAAAAGGAATTTAGAAATATAGAGAAAAATTTTATTTTTTTGGAAGCCCTTAAAAATTGATCATTGTGTACATGTACAACATTAAATGTATCACCTTCCCATGAGGGTATTCCCATTGATGGATCACTCGGCCAGGTACGTGGACACATTGTCCACTACACAAACATGAAGATAAGATCTTGTCTCAGATTTCGGGTATCTTGGACACATCATGTATTTCCCCTTCGTAATGTGTAATCATATATATATTGGAGTCTTGTTCCTATAAGGGACGTGGAAAGGCAGGGTAGCTGGACCACATCCCATGTGGTTCCCCTCACACGTCGTGTACCCCATGAACTCATCTAATAAAATTTAAAAAACCAATATATCCTTCATTTGAACTAATATTTTTGCCCACGAGTAACCAATCAGTAGTGTTTATTTGTATATAACTTTATGATTCACTTACATTTTGGTTCAATATATGATGTGTGATGTTTCGGGCAAGACACCTTCTAAGGTGATCATAAATTGTCGTTGTTTTTAGGAATGATCATAATAGTCTTCTTTGTAGAACCCTCCATCTAGCTTGAAAATTGGTCCTAGATGTCTTCTAAAGTGGAATCCTCAAGATGGGATGGTCATGGGACATCTACTGACACCATGTGTGTAACCCTCCATCTTTGTTGGGAATGGGTCCTTGAATATTCATGTGGAACCATCCTATGGTGTAGGAATGGGTCATTAAAGACATAGACTGGAACCCACCTAAAGGGAAAGCATGGCTCCCCGATAGTCTATTATAGTGGAACCCTGATTTTATACAAGGGTCTTGGTCCTTTACCTTATAAATTTTTACCCTTAATTTTGTGACCCAGATACAAGATATGGTATGATGTAGCATGGGAATCATGAGAAAGAGGGATGCCTTCTCCATTGAGAAGTTTTTTGTGATGGGACCTAAAACCATGTGGGAGATTTTTTGCAACTAAAAGAAGATATTATCAGGGGTAGTGAATGTGTTCATTAGACATGTTGGTTTAGGGAATACTTTTGAGATAATATTCTCCATTTATTACCTTTATTACCTATTAGACAATCTTTTTCATATCTGATCCATGATACATAAAACCCCTAACTCTTTCATTTTGGATTCTTTAACTAGGTATATATATGAATGTTATTCTATTCCCCCCCTCAGGTTTTATTCTCTCATTGATTGATATGAGAAGACACTTGCATTATTCCAAATTATTTATGTTTCATGCTTCTCATTACTGGAAGACTATATTTCCCTTTCTATAGGTGGAGATGCATTAAAGTTTTTTTGATTTACTCTATGGGGTTTTCACCTTTTGTTTTGAAATTATTACATTAATACATTTCAGGGTTGAGCAATACTCTTTCATTAAACATTCTGCATCTCTTATATTTCATTCGACCGATTATCTTACAGTAACCCTTGTCGTTAGGGGTGTCATGCTAGGTATGTATATACTCACTCCTTCATTGTACTTTCTACATTTATCATGTCTTGTACAGATGAAAAACATGTTAAATGTGACTACAAAAGAACTTAGCTATACTGGGTGCATCAATAGAATATGGTGGTCATAGCTTTGAATTTTGGAGTTGGGATCTCCCATCTGTTTATATTTCTAATTCATTAACATTTTGGGAAACATTTTGATTGGGTGTTTATTTCTCCACATTAATTTTCATATTACACTACCATACAATTGTTCATCCTAGAGATTTATAAATATTTGGTTTATTTTATATCAGTTATTCATCATTATTCATTGCATAATAACTTTCACATTGAGTTTTATGTGTGTCTGTGTGTTTGTGAATCCATGTACATTGGAATTACGCTTCATGGGTTAGTTCTTCTTTAGGTGCTTGTCGCCACCCCCAGGCCTCTAGAGGTGAGAATGGGGTAGTTGTGGTTCGAGCCCTGATATTGTTCAGGTCCAGACAATATACACGATGCATTTAATAATTAATGGATGTTAATAAGTTAGGAATCATAATATTATCATGAAAATTAAACTTGTTAACATATCAAAGGAATAAGATAATAAATTTCCGAAAACACATTAATATTTAATATATTTCGCTATAAAAATTTTTATTGCCAAAAAAATATTATGTCTCTTCATTGGTACTACACCTAAAAGATTATACACACCACCATCACTCGTCATAATCCTTTTCCCTTTAAGGGATCATTTATCCCGATCTACCTAGAGCGTATTGGGTTTCCCCATCTTTCCATAGTGGATCTTAGTGCCCCATATTCCACAGTGCATCATGTCTATTGTCTTTATTCCAATCAAAATTTTATGAGCTCCAAATATATACCTAGTAAAGTTGAGGGATTTATATATCCTTCCCATATAATAATTAGATCATACTTATTGTAATGGGACAGACAACTCTGTTCTATTCCATTACTAAAATCTGGTATTTGAGGTGTTCCGGCAGGTCAACGTGACTTATCCCCAACACTTTTCTAAATATCCAGTTATGTGAATAGTTTCATCAGTGAGGTTGAGGTGAACAGTTCCATCTGTGTGGATGTGGTGAACAGTTCCATCATTGAGGTTGAGGTGAACAGTTCAGTCGGTGAGGTTGATGCAAACAGTTCCATTAGTGAGGTTGATGTGAATAGTTCCATCGGTGAGGCTGATTTGAACAGTTCTACCAGTGAGGTGGAGGTGAACAATTCCATCGTTGAGGTCGATGAGAAATGTTCTAACTACGTGGTTGAGGTGAACAATTTCAATAGTGAGTTCGATGTAGATAATTCAATTAGTGACGTCTATTTGAATAGTTCCATTGGTGAGGTTAATGTGAAGAGTTACATCTGTGGGGATGTGGTGAAATGTTCCATCGGTGTGGTCGATCTGAAAAATTACATCCGTGAGGTCAATGTTGATAGTAATATCGATGAGGTCGATGTGCACAATTACATCGGGGAGTTCGATTTGAATAGTTCCATCGGTGAGGTCGATGTGAACAGTTCCATGGGTAAGGTTTAGGTGAACTGTTCCATCTGTGTAGTCGAGGTGAATTTTTCTATCGGTGAGGTCGATGTGAAGAGTTGAATCAGTGAGGTCTAAGTCAACAGTCCCATCATTGAGGACGTCGTGAAAAGTTCCATCGGTGAGGTCAATGGGAACAATTCTACTGGTGAGGCCGATTTGAACATTTCGATCAGTGAGGTCAAGGTGAATAGTTCCATCTGTGAGCTCGATGTGAACAGTTACTTCAGTGAGGCCGATGTGATGTGATTCATCGGTGAGGTTGAGGTGAAAAATTCCATCGCGGAGGTTCCAATAATATCCTCTTTCCATTTCCAAATTTCGAGTTCATGAACAGTGTCTCCAGAACTATAATGTTCCCACAGAAGCCTCTCTCCTTTTCCATATTTCTTGTTCATGAATAGTTCTTCCAAAATAGTGAGGTTCCAACCGTAGCCTCATTATTTTTGACAAATATTGATTTCATGAACATTATTTCCAGAATATTGAGGTTCCAATGGTAGCCTCATTCATTTTTCAAATTTTGAGTTCGTGAACAGTATTTCAAGCATTCATTAGTTTTCCCCCTTTTATGTTTCCTTGGATGTAAAATGCATTTAAAGCATTCCTTTATGAACTCTAAGTCTGAATAAGTTTTTGTAACTCCAATATTAATTTTCATAAGGATATGGATGTTTTTACATGGTCACACCGTGTGGTTTACGGCGATTCTCTTTTAATGGAAAATCCATCTTTTCATAAAACATTACTCCATTAAATCTTTTAATGGGAAGAGATATCTTCCCCCCAAATCCTTCGTCCTTGTTCTCAGGTGTGAGATGCTCAAACCATCAATTCCTTCTTGTATGAGTTGTGTGATCAAGCATTCTTCTTTGGGTTGGTTCTATTCTTTTTTGATCCATCCACAGAGTATCGATCAAAATTTGATATAATGTATTATCTATCACCATTATTTTGGGTTCATCCACTCTTGTTTATCCATTCCTTTTTATGTAATTATATCTTCATGTTCTTAATGGAATTTTTTGTGTTGACTGGTGTGGTGGTGTCACTATATCCTTAGGTGCATATATTTATCATGGGGGAGGAGATCATAACACATTTTGTGCCTCGTTCTCATATAAATAACGTCAAGAACCGTTGGAGGTAGGGGATATTTTTCGTAAAATTAATTTTATGTTCAACTGTATAGTTATCATGTTTTATATGATATTATCACAATATAATTGAGTTAATAAATATTTTAATTGGATAAATAAATTGATATCGAACTTTTTTTATTGCCTCTTGTTTTCAGAGATTGTGTGATATCTATGCTTGCTTTGTTTACCTTTTCATTATTAATGGAAATTGGTAATGAACGTATAGAATGAATTACTTAATAATTGACTGGCTGAAGTTAAAGAGACATGAGAATGAATCCGATTTCTACTGTTGTAATTTTATGATAATAAAATTTATGTAGTAAGTATGTTTAATCAATTTGTGATATCATAATGTTTAGGATTTCTATAGATGGAACCAATGATTAATTAATTGGATTATCAATGATGGATTAATGAATGGGATGTGTGATAAAAGATAATTTCATGTAGGGTTCTAAGTTACCCACATGACTGTTTAAGGGCCAAGAGCCCAATTTATAGGATGTATGTTTTGAAGCTTCTTGTACTGCGATGTGAGCCTAGATGGCTATTGGGTTATGTGGGGGCAAGGAGGCCTAGTGGTTCTGGCAGCAGTTGACATATATAGTGGTGACATGCATCAGTTTATGCATGTGGGTGATGGGGAATACATTAGGGATGATGAAATTGGATGGATGTGAATGTTTAGATGATTACTGATTCTTATAGGCTTTATATCTCTTTTACATTTTCCATTGAAAAATGAAGATGGTATATCTTACCCTGCATTTGAAAGGGGTGCGAACACACGGGGTATATAATTTTCTTTCTGTGTTTAGCTTCTTAAAGGAGGATGGGTCTACACTATTTAAATTGGCGGAAAAGACAGGACGGGCAGTTCATCTACTCCTCGTGATGAGAACCCTTGTGTTTAGTATCATAGAATGTTTTTCTAGAATTCATGTGAATATGGGAACATAATGTTGTAAATAAATAATTGAATAAATGATGTTAACCTATGGGGTTGGATCATTCTGGGATGTAATGCTCAGTACAACAGAAATTGGGTGTGTTGTTAATTAAAGATAATGTGGAATTATTAGTGGCTAAATAATGTTTAAGAAATTATTAACGTACATTGAGACTGATAAAAAAGGAATGAAGTAATGTAATAATGATCTTGAAATGGGGGTGTGATTACAGAATACCGTGTCTTAGATGTGGCAGACGAGTGTCCGAGAGGCGTTAGCTGAAGTTGTGACTAAGACTATGTTATTCCAATAGTATGGTTGTATGCTATAGTATATTCTCCAATTTTTTATGTTTCTATATTCTAATCCACCCTACTAGTTAGGGAAACTGGCACCCCAGGGAATCTGACCCATGGGGGGTGTTTGCCCCAACATTCTAGAGGGAGTATGGATGTGACTACCCCTTTTTTCCTTCTCTCTTATCCTGGTAGTTACATGTGGTTGTAGGAAAAATAGTTAGTTTTACCCATATATAGGTTTAGAGGGATGTCATGGATTGTAGTTAGTAACACACATATATTCTGAATATAGTGTATTATTGACTAAAATTGGTGTATCATGTATAAGCTTTGACGGTTTGGGTATACTTACATTGTGTATGGGTTGTAATGCCTTTAGGTATAATACTCGACGTATGATAGATGTTATGGGAGATGTGGTGGATCCTATAAACTACCTGATTACTTTGCATATGTGGACGTGGTGGTTTTTCTTCATTAGGTGCATGTTTTAGGTCTTCGCCTAGGTGTATGCTACAAGCCTTTTGAAGAGAGATGCATAGGACGTGCGATGTTGGGAAAAAGTGGAAAACTAGTGGGGAAGTAGAAGAGGTGTACCCTTGATACTCATTATTATATTATATAATCATGTATATGATAATTTTTAAGAGTAACCATGGTGAGGATGGTAACATATTATTCCTGTTTAGGTGATGAGTTAGTTTCAGTAGTACTTCACTTTGCTTTTGAACGCTTTCTTAACTTTTTCTCGAGTGGCTCTGGGGAGAATCCTACCGAGTATACTTTTATACTCACCCTATGTATATATATACTATTTTTTAGGACACATGTAGCAGGTAGGATATCAAGATGGTTTCTACTATCTTGGGGTTGCATGAGCTATTCGGCCCTATGGTTGCTGTTGTTTTTACTTTCATTTGGTACGTCCAATTTTCAATTTAAGTTGTAGTAGTTTTTCATGACATTAAATATGTACACATGGGTTTTGTTTTATGTTTTAGTCTGAGTTGGAGTTTTTTCGTGTCTATCTTATATCTATCTTTCACTTGTGTTCTCTTAGATATTAAGGCCTCCCATATGTCCGTTTACTATACCCTCAGTGTTAGTCGCCTACCCGGGGCCTACTGAAGGCGGGACGCGAGGGTCATTATCTCACTTCTCACATTGCCGACTAAATAGTGGTACAATTTGTTAGGAGGGGGTCAGGATAGAGTGGTATCAGAGGTATGTTTGAGGGATAAGATGGTGTTTGGAGTTAGTCTCAAGTGAGGTTTCTTGGGTTGGTTGATAAATAATGTTAGTCACTTTTAGAAAGTAATGAAAACATTGGAGATCAGATGAGACATAGGCATTTAGGGCCCCCGGTGATCTATTGTATGAATCATATAGTTAACAATGACTACTAAACTAGGTGATATTAGTTACAGGGTATAGATATTTTAAAGGATCATGTGTCATTTTTCTTTGATCTATTGTTTGAAGGGGTATACCTTTGGATACAATTTCATATAATGAATAAAATAAAACAATTAATTTATTAATGTTGAGAATTCCTTATTCATGGTTTAGGAGCTCTAACTGTTTGTTATATTACAGGTATGGCTCCAGATCAATACCCTCTTCAGGATCCCATATGAAGATGTCCAATAGGCAGTTCTAGAAGATCTCATAGCGTAGAGGATGAAGTTTAAAACACTTTGTGGAGGACACTGCGAGTCTTTTAGCACTAGAGACTGCAAATTTACAAGGGCTCCATTTCAAATGCAGACACAGAAGACTGGTTGGAGGAGGATGAGATAGGATTCAGTTCGATCTGTGCTCAAAATGAGCAGTCGAGGTCTTTGGATGCGACGATGCTGCGTGGTGCAGTGTGGAATTCAGGGTTCTTGTTCATTTGGGATTGCGAAGAGTCAGCGATCTCATTGGAGGAGTTCCAATTCATATTGAGTGTCGAGTTTCTTTCATTGATTGCAAAGGCAACCAGTCGCTAGGAGCTTCATACCATTCGGTAGGGGAGCTCCAGTGTGCGATATTTTGGAATCTATCTCATGAAACTTTTACGATATTCTTCGGACCTTTTTCCAGATGAAGAGGACAGGGTGGGGCATTTTGAAGATTCGTTTCATCCATAGATCTAGCGCCAGGTCACCAAATTTATGTTGATGATATATCTTGAGGTGCTGGAGAGGATAGAGGTCATTGAGAGGAAATTTTCAATAACTGGAAGATCATGAGAGGGGAGTCATCATGACTAATCACCGAGCATAGTTGTGGTTCAGGGATCCCAGTTATTAGGATAGGAGAGTTTCTGTTCATCCAGGGTTAGGTCCAATTCCTTAGCATCTCATTTCACGTGGGTGAAGATCCTCTCATTCCTATGCCTGGGGATTGAGTGTGTGTTTTTCTTGTTGTAGTCGGGGACATCAGTAGAGAGAGTGCCCGACTTTTCAAAGCTATCATCATGCACCAGGAGTTCATCTCTAGGTTCCTCCAATGAAGCGGTTCCAGTTGTTGTAGCAGTACATGGGTTCACCTACCTTGGATCACAAGATGGTAGATGGGGCATGCATAGAAAATCACCTTGCCACTCCATGTCTTCAGAGAACTGAGCACAACCCTAGTGGAGGACTTTCTCCGGGTCAGAGAGGACATGGAAGTGGGCGTGGTCCGCTTCATGCTTTAGCGTTGCAAGATCCAGGAGACTCAGACGTCATTCGAGGCACCATTTTCATGTTTTCTACCTTGATTTATGCCTTTTTTGATTCAAGAGTGACATGCACCTTTGTATCACCTACTATTTTCCATGCATCGGGACTTGAGTTTAAGAGGCTTCCAGTTCCATTGGTGTTGAATATGCCATTGGTAGGTCGAGATGACTTGTTTGAAGTATGTAGAGACTGTGATCTACGATTGGGGCAGCATCTCTCTTGTAGAGATTTCCAATGTTTATGAATACAAACATATGATGTCATTCTCATTATAGATTCATTGTATTAAGTTTATCCTATCATGGATTTCAGGAGGTGGTAGGTCGTATTCTTTGATGCAGATTGAGGGCAAGTGGTGTTCATTGGTGAGTGAGACCATCAGATGGGTTTGAGGTGTATTCCATTCTTATTATCCAAGACGACGGAGCTAATACTGAGTTAATTATAGGTACAATAGATTGTGTTTCCTAGGGTATTATAAGAGGACACTGATTTATTTCTCGAAGAGGTTGTATTATTAACCCCTTGAAGAGAGTTCGGGTTCGGGATCGAGATACAATCAATAGTGTCTTGTTGATTTCTTTCTCTATATATGATTTCTCCTTATGAGTTATTAGAGTTACATTTACAGCTTTCTAGTCTATTATTGTGTGGTTTTTTTCAGGCGAGTTTTTCACTGGGGGTGTAGTAGTTTTGTTCTTGACGAAGGCTGATAGCAGTTTATGGTTGTGTGTTGGTTATCATTACTTAATCAAACTGAAAGTGAATAATTTCTATCATTTTCTTGCATATTTTTTTATTTATTTGATAATCTGAATGGTTAATGTTTGTTCTCAAAGATCGACTTATAGTCAGGATATCATCAGATGCGAGTGAAGGATGAGGATATCCCGAAGACTGCATTCTATTATCATCATCGTAATTATGAGGTGGTTGTAATGTCGTTCGGCGTGATAAATGATCTAGTTGTGTTCATGGGACTTGTGAACGTTGTGTTCTTTGTGTTCCTGGACAAGTTCATGGGGGTTTTCATTGATGAAATCCTTGTGTACTCCACCTCTAAGGATGTGCATGCCGATCATCAACATGCTATTTTGGGAGTTCTTCGTCAATATCATCTATTTAGGAAGTTTCAAATTGTGTGTTTTGTGATCGAGAAGTCTATTTCTAGGGTCCTGTTGTGTCCAAAAAGGAAGTAGATGTGGTTCCATAGATGATATAAGAAATTGTGTGTTAGGCTACCCACAAGACAATGTCACAGGTGTGGCAATTTCTTGGTCTTACAGGCTACTACATGAGGTTTTTAGCCGAATCCTCTTGAGTTGGGACTCCTCTAACATATTGGAACAAGAATGATAAACCGTTAATATGGAATGATCACTGTTAGGCAGCATTCGAGTATCTAAAGGTGAAGTTAGGAAGTGCTCAAGTTCATTCCCCTCCACGAGTGGGAGTTCACATTGATGTTTTTTGCGATGCTTCGCATTTGGTGTTTGGATGTGTTCTGATGCAGTAGAGATTTGTTATTTCTTATAGGTCCCAGCAGTTGCATCACCATTAATGTAACCACGCCACCCATGATCTTGAGATGGCATCCATGGTGTTAGCTTTGATGTTGTGGAGACGTTACCTCATTGTTGATAAAATTGTGGGTTTCAACGATCATAAGAGTTTGAGTTATATCATCTCCCACTGTGACTTAAACATACAATAATGTCGGTGGATTATGTTCTTACAGGAATATGACCTCAAAATATTAGATACAAACTGAAAGGGGAATGCTATAGCTGATGTGCTAATTCATTAGTCATGTAGTGATATAGTACCTGAATCCTGTGACTCTTGGTGAGTAATGGATGAACTGTCAGCATTACATCTCGATATGGGAGAAGTTAGAGGAAGACGTTGTCTTTTTCAGATGATAGTGTAGTCACCTCTAGTGCATCAAGTTTTAGAGTCGTAGCTGGTGGATCTAGTGGTGGAGGTATAACGATATCATGTTGTTTGTGTTGAGGCCCATGATGGTTGGTTTGACGATGAACAACACCGAGTGTTGTATCAAAAAAAATTTAATTCCTTTGAATAAATTTAATATGGTTCTCAGAGAGTTCCATAGTTATCATTTAACGATTCATCCTGGCATGATAATGATGTAAGGAGCCTTGAGGAGCTATTTTTGGATTGTAGGGCTGAATCATGTGGTTGTAGACTTTGTGTCTCGATGTTTGGTCTACCAGAATATGATGGTTGAACACTGTTTTTGTGGTGGTCAGCTCCAGATGTTAGAAGATACTATGTATAAGTGGGAGGACATATCAATGGACTTTTTCACTAGTTTACCTTGAGCTTAGGGAGGACATGATGTTATTTTGGTGGTACTGGATTGTTTAACAAAATTAGTCCAATTCATAGCAATCAAGGAGTCAAGGTTAGTGGATTTTTTTTCAAGTAAGCATCTGGAGGATATGGCGAGACTTCATTGAGTTACAAGGAAGATCATTTTTGATTAAGATCATTGTTTTACATATAGGGTGTGGAGAGGTCTCTAGCAAGATTTTTGTTCTCACCTATTCCTTAAAACATCTTCTCATCCTCAGTTGGATGGTCAGACAGAGAAAACCATCACGACTTTTGAAGACATGATAAGCTCTTCTATCCTAGATTTTTGAGATTCATGGATGTGGCACTTACCCATGGTGTAGTTCTCTTACAACAATAGTTTTCACTCCACCATCGGTATGATGCCATTTGAATTCTTTTATGGTCGGCCATTCCATTATCTATTATGCTGGACTAGGGTTGGAGAGTGAACAATTCTCAAATTGAAACTAGTTCACAATAAAACAATGATGGTTCAGGTGAGTCGTGAGAGGATGAAGAGAGAACTAAAACATCTGAAATCATATGCAAATCAACGGAGGAAACCCTTAGAGTTTAATGTTGTGGATTACGTGTTTCTGAAGGGGACTCCCCATCGTGGCAGTGAATGATTGGTTGGGGTAGTAATATTTCTCCCCGGTTTGTTGGTTCTTCATTGTTGTTAGCTCGTGTTGGTGTTATGGTGTATCAAGAAGCACTCCCCCCACAAAGGAGAAAAATTCACGATTTTTTTCATGAGTCATAGCTCTATCATTGTCACATTGATGATTCTCACTTCATCGATGCTGGAGAGATCGATGATGATGATGATGACTCCTTTGAGTAGAGTCATGTGGAGATCCATGAAAACAAAGGGATGGTGTGGTGCAGGAATTCTATCCCCTTAGTTCGTGTCCTCTAGAGACATAGTGGCATGGTGGAGAGTACTTTGGAACATGAGTTACAGATACATACTCAATACCCAGAATTTTTTATGCTTAAATCTTTACTTATAACATTGTCCCCATTGTGGTTGTAGACCTCTCTTGTTTATGAGATAGATTTCTTTGGTTGCTTCACATGGCTTTCTCACTTTTGAGAGGTATATTGATGGGTGGTTTTCCAGATATATTTTTTGTTCCCTTTTAGGATGGTTTTGAATTCTCGTGGATAAGAATATTTTGAGAGGTATATGATGCAATGTCCCAAATCTATCTGGTCCTTTCCATTGCTGAAGTCGTGTGTTTGAGGTGTTCCGGGAGGTCAAGGAGATATATCCCCAATACTTTTCCATTTTCAAGTTATTTGAACATTTCTATTGGTGAGGTCAAGGTGAACAGTTCCATCAGTGAGGTCGAGGTGAACAGTTCCATCGGTGAGGTCGAGGTGAACAGTTCCATCGGTGTGGTCGACATGAATAGTTCAATTGGGGTGGTTGATGTGAACAGTTCCATTGGTGAGTTCGATGTGAACAGTTTCATTGATGATGTCGAGGTGAACTGTTCTATCTGTGAGGTTGAGGTGAACAGTTCCATCAGTGAGGTCTACGTGAACTGTTCAATCGGTGAAGTAAAATTTGAACAGTTACATTGGTGATTTTGATGTGAAAAGTTTCATCATTGAGGTTGATGTGAACAGTTCCATCAGTGAGGTCAATGTGAACAGTTCCATCGGTGAGGTCGATGTGAATAGTTTTATCGCTAAGGTTGACCTGAACAGTTCCTTCTGTGAGGTCGATGTGAATAGATCCATCGGTGAGGTCGATGTGAATAGTTTCGTCCGTGAGGTCGATGTGAACAGTTCCATCGGTGAGGTGGAGGAGATAATTTCCATCAGTGAGGTCAATGTGAACAGTTCCATTGGTGAGGTCGATGTGAACAGTTACTTCGTTGAGTTTGATGTGAAAATATTCATCTATTAGTTCGATGTGAATAGTTCCATATGTGAGGTCGATGTGAATAGTTGCATTGGTGAGGTTTAGGTGACAAGTTCCATCAGTGATGTATATGTGACCAGTTCCATTGGTGATGTCGATGTAAATAGTTCTATCAGTGAGGTCGATGTAATCAGTTCCATTGGTGAGGGTGATATGAAAAGTTCCATCGGTGAGGTCGATTAGAACAATTCCATCGGTGAGGTGGAGGTGAACTGTTCCATCGGTGAGGTGGATGTGAACAGTTCCATGGGTGAGGTCGATGTGAAAAGTTCCATCGGAGAGGTCGATGTGAACAGTTCAATCAGCGTGGTCGAGGTGAACATTTCCATCAGTGAGGATGATGTGAACAGTTCCATCCACGAGTTCGAGGTGAACAGTACCATCGGTGAGGTTGGGGTGACCACTTCCATTAGTGAGGTATATGTGAAAAGTTCCATCGGTGATGTCGATGTGAACAGTTCTATCGACAATGTCACTTGAACAATTCCATCAATTAGGGAAATGTGAAGACTTCCATCGGTGAGGCTGATGTGAACAGTTCTATCGGTGAGGTGGAGGTGAAAAGTTCCATCCGGGAGGTTGGTGTCAACTGTTCTATCAGTAAGGTCGATGTGAATAGTTCCATCGGTGATATCGATGGGAACATTTCTATAAATTAGGTCAAGGTGGAAATTTCCATCGGTGAGGTTGATGTGAACAGTTCCGTCGGTCAGGTTGAGGTGAACGGTTCAATCAGTGAGGTTCCAATGGTATCCACATTCCATTACCATGTTTTGATTTTATAAACAGTGTTTCCAAAATAGTGAGGTACTAACGGTAGCCTCTTTCCTTTATCAAATTTCGAGTTCATGAACAATGTATCTATAATTGTGAATCTCCAATGGTAAATTCCTTCATTTTCCATCTCTTTAGTTCAAGAACATTGTTTCTAGAACTTTGAGGTTCCAATGATAGCCACTTTCTTTTTCCAAATTTTATGTTCGTGAACAGTGTTTCTTGCTTCATACAGTTTCTCCCCTTTGATGTTTTCTTTTATGTAAAATGCATTTAAAGATATGTTTTATGGACTCTCAGGCTGATTCAAAGGTTGTAATTCCTATATTAATTTTACTAAGGCTCGATATGTTTCTACATTTTCAAACCGTGTGGTTTAATGTGATCAACTTTTAATTGAAAATCCTGTGTATCATAAATCATTTCTCTGATATATCATCTAAAGTGATGAGATATCTTCCTCTATAATCCTTCCTCCCTGTTCTCAAGTGTGAGACACTCAAACCTTTCTTTTCTTCCCATAGGAGTTGTGCAATCCAAATTTTTTCTTTGGACCAGTTCTGCTCTTTTATGATTAATCCAAGTAGTATCAATCAAAATTTGATATATGGTATGATTTATCGGCATTATTTTGGGTTCATTTCTAATTGTATTTATTTTCACTTGTATGAAATTCTATCTCCATGTACCTAATGGACTTTTGGGTGTTTACTGGTGTGGTGGTGTCTCTGCAACCTCAGGTGGATATAGTTGTCACGATGAGAGGAGAATGTAACCCGTTGTGTGGATCGTTCTCGTATGAATAACGTCAATAACCGTTTCAGGTAGGGGATACATTTATTTTATTTATGTTGAGGTGAAACTGTATATTTGGCTTATTTTATCCCACTAGATAACAATGGAATTGATATAATAAATATTTGATCTGGATAAATAAATTGTCATCAATCATATGTAATTGAGTCTTGGTTTTTTAGAAACTGTGATATCTATGATTTCAATGTTTCGATTTTTGTTCCAAAAAAAATTTGGTAATAAACGTAATGACAGAATTAATTAATAATTGTTTGTCTAAAGATAAAAATTCATGTGAATGAATCTGATTTTAGTTGTTGTAATTTTATGCAAATCCAATTCGATGCAATAAGCATTTTTAATAAATTTGTCATATATTACTGTTTAGGTTTCCCGTAGTTGGTATTTAGGAATAACAAATATTTTAATTCAATAGGAATTAATGTAATGGTTGTTTGAAAAAAGATAATTCCTTGCGGGGTTTTGAGTTCTCATATTCCTTGTTTAAGGGCCAAGTACCCAATTGATAGGATGTCAGTTTTACTGCTTCTTGGGTTGTGCTGTGAGCCTGTATGGCTGTTGTTATATATGGGGCCATGAAGGCCTATTGGTTATTGTAGTAGTTAACACCTAGAGTGGTGAGATGCATTGGTTTATACATGTTGGTATCAGGGAGGACACCAGGGATGAAGAAATGGGTTAGATGTTAATGTTTGGATGCTTGCTGATTCTTATTGGTTGTTTATCTGCTTTACTTTCCCCACTGCTCAATGAAAATGGTCTAGCTTACCCTTCTTCTGAAATGGGTGAAGATACATAGGGCATTCCACATGAATTCATTGTTTATCCTTTTAAGGTAGGATGAGTCTATACTCTTACTATAACAGACAAGGACTTAACAGGTAGTTCATCTACTCACTATGTTGACCCCTCTTGTGTTTAGTAGCATAGAATGTCTTTATAGAATTCTTGAGAATATGGGAATGTAATAATGTAAATTAATAATTAAATAAATGATGTTATCCCATGGGGTTTGAGATTTCTTGGATGCAATGCTGAGGACATCAGACATTGGGTGAGTTCCAAATGAAATATAATGTGGAATTGTTAATTGTTAACTAATGTTTAACGAATTATCTAATGTAAAGCGAAACTGATAACAATGGAATGAAGTAATGTAATAAAGATCATTAAATGGTTGTCTGCATATATGGTACATAGTCATAGAAGTGGCAGTTGGGAGTCTGATAGACATTAGCTAAATATGAAACTAAGACTAGGTTATGCCCATAGTGTGGTAGTGAGATATATTATATTATGTACTTTTTTGGGTTCTATATGCTGCTCCACCCAGACAGTTAGGGTAACTAACACCTTGATATTTCTTAGTCCATGGGGGTGTTTTCCCCGACATTCTTGTCGGGGGATGGATGGATGACTACCCCCTTTGGCCCCACTATCTTGTCTTGGAAGTTACTTGTGATGGTAGCCACATCGATTACTTTTACCCAAATATTTTTGTAGAGGGTTGTAATGGCTTGTGGTTATTCAAAAACATATATTCTGGATATATATTCCTATGTAACACTATAGGTGTAACATGTATAGGCTATGGTGGCTTGGGGATCTTTACACGGTTAATTGGATGTAATGGCATGAAGTATAATACCTGAGGTATGATACACTTAATGTGAGCTATGTTGGCTCCCAAAAACTACCTGGTTACATTGCATACATGAACTTAGTGGTTTTGTTGCATGATGTGCATGTTGTGGTGCTTTAACTAGGTGTTTTCAAGAAATCCTGTTTGGATAGAGACTCTTAGGACGTGCAACATTGGGGAAAAGCGGAAAACAAATGGGGAAGTAATTATAGGGTACCCTTGATCTTCATTATTATATTATATACTATTGTAGTAGATACTTGGTGAGAGTATCCATAGTGAGGATGGGAACATAGTATTCATTTTTATGTGATGAGTTAGTTTCAATTGCTGTTCATTATGCATTAGCATGTTTTCATTAATTTTGTACGAGAGGCTCTTGGGAGGATCCTACTGAGTACACTATTATAATAACCCTATGTATATATAAATCAGTTTTTCGGTCACTTGGAGCAGCTTGGAGTTCAAGCTGGTTTCTACTATCTTGGACTTGTAAGAGATGTTTGGGCTTGTGGTTTCTACTATTTTTACATTACATTGGTACTTCTAGTTTTCACATTTAGTTGTAGTAGTTTTTCTTGACATCACATATGTGAACTTGGGTTTTATTTATATTTTGATGTCTGAGTTGGATTTGGTTGGTGTCTATCATATTTATCTCTTTCGCATGTGTTCTCTTTTTGTGTAATGCCTCCCATCTGTGTGATTACTATACCATCGGTGCAAGTCTCCATCCCGGGGCCTAATAGAGGTGGGACTCAGTGGTATTTATCATCCTTCTCACATTTCTAGCTCCGGAGGTGTACACATTATGGGGAGGGTGTCATGACACATATTGGTTCCAGGAATTCATAAAAAATCATATCGTAACCTATGAAATATAAAGGGGTTCATAATCCTATAATCAAATATTAAGAGATACAAAAAATATTTATTTAACAATAATTTCAACGAATAATAATCGATATAAATTATGGGGTTTTATAATCACAAAACATGTCAAATAGAAATTTGTTTTGATAAAAATCATTTCATCAAAACATACACCATTCAGAATAATAATATGAATGGAATTCTTGGATTATAAATCTAGTAATGCATAATCTATAACCAAAATTGTCAACGTACATAGAAAATTATTTGAAATATAAATTTGAATATCAGTTTCTAAAACATATAAAATATTTAAAATTCATTTCATTAAATTAAATTTCAAAACATATAAATTAATCATGGGAAATAATTTAAATACATTTCTATAGGTAAATATATATAATTTTTTGAAATATTTTTAAAACATTAATCATTTTTAGAAACACTTTTTTGAAAATATCATTGAAAATTTATAATAGATTATTTAATAATTCATGACCAAGTTTTTCATAAAAATTTATAATAATTTCAAACATTTAAAAAAATGTTTGAATAGAAATTATTGTTTAAAATCATGTTTTTATATAATATATTTGGAAAACATTGAAAAAGGTTTTGAAAATAATTTAATCCTATTCTTGCTCATGAATCATTATTAAATACCTATTTATATGAAATCTCTAAAAAAATTTATACATTATTATGAAAAAAATTATCTTTAAAAAATTAATCATGTAAAAATTTACGGGAATCATCAAAAAATGATACTCTCAATGGAATATAATTTTATACTTTTCAAACATTTACTTTACATCGTAAAATGTTTTTAAATGTTTCTCAATTGGAAAATGAAAAGTGGATTTAAAATTAAAAATAATTCACTTCAAAAATTAAAAAATGGGTCAAAATATCATATATAGATTATATGAAAATAATAAATCTTTTTTGAAATATTATTTAGAAAAAAAGGTTTCAATAGAACAGAAATTTCCAAACAAAGGGAGAAATACAGTCATATATTCATATGAACATTGTTTTAATAACCTTTATTACTATGTAGTGAAACAATGTTACTAATAAACTAAGCTATCATGAATAACCATAATATAATAATAATCATGATTTCTCATGAGAATTGGATATTAAGATTTCATTAATGGAATCAAAATCATAAACAGTCTAGGTAAATGATGTAATTATAGAAATAAAATTTCAAAATTTGGTATTATTGATTCATAATCCCCCAGAAATATTTAAATTACACGAAGTTTAAAATATATTTAAAATACAATTATTCGTGATATAAAATTTCAATAGGAAGTATATACACCCCTTAGAATATTATCAGTTTATAACATGGCATATATCTCAAAGAGGTCAAATTTAGGAAAAATTACATTACTAATTTATTAATGTTTTAAACATAATCCTAAATAATGATAGAGAATAAAATAGATTTTTAAATACCCATTATATTAATTATATAAATCCAATTATACATTCATGGTCAGTAAATAAACCAAAAAAAATAAATGAGTGATGAATAATGCATAAGACCCCGAGAAATAAATTATGGATAAGAAAACACTGACTTAATGTCATATATTTATATTATGAATTTATGTTAACCATTGATTATTAAATCAATGTTAATGTTATTTTTCAATTGATATTTGTGTTGTAATAATTATATGTCATGACTGTTTAGTATCGATACTCATACTTTGATCACGATTTACATATTTAAATAATGTAAAATATGATTTATTTAACCTAAATATTCTAAATATAAACATTTATAATAATATATAAATGACATATATATGAAATGAAATACACTATATATAATGATTGTAGGTCGTACATATGTAAAAATTCTATTTCTATTTTGTATTCACATTGATAGAAATAATTTAATTGAAATATATAAATATATATATATATATATAATAATTAATTTATAATTACAATGTCATATATATAAAAAATGTTCACTAAACATTTCATTAATTCATTTCATGTAATATGTGAATGAATCACATTACATTGAGGAGGTAGTAGTCCACCTGTCCAAAAAGAAAGTTATCATATTAAAAAATGGAAAGAGTGATGATATGTTCTGTATAATAATTAAATATTAATTAATGAATCATTTATACCATATATGACATATATAAATAGTGTTTCTATCATTATTCCTACCCCTAAGAGGTGGTAACAGAAAACCAAACAACAACATTTCTTGACAGAGTAGTTCATTATACAAAATAATTGTATGTTTGTTTCCCACTAGATGTATGTGTCTATAAATTTCTAATAAAACCATATAAAAAAATAAGTATATTTATGATAATAAGGTTGTTAGTTATTAAAGGAATAAAAACAATTTATTGTGGAAAATGAAAATTAAATATAAGGATATTGAGGAAATATGTTGCCTCATCTTTGGGAAACTCCACTAGGTTTTCACAAAATGGATTATTTGGATGACTTTAATACCAAAGTTATAATAATAGGATAATTTGATATCTTTTGGGAGGATATTTTTTTAGGGTTTGACAAAGCCAACATGTCATGAGAGTGGTAAACAGGTGTGAGGAGAGTATTCCTTTTATAAGAGGGGAAACAAGTACATTTTGTATATTGACTGAATTTGAGTTCCCATCACATTTTAATTATCTTAGAATGGTTAAATTGGAAAAATTTTTACCCACATATGATTAATGGGAAATCAAAGGACAAAATAATAATTGGTCATTATTTTTTCGATCATTTTTTGAACAGATTGTAAAAATCAGTCACTATAATTAACATTAAATACTATAATTAATAAATATATTACAAATATATATTTTACATATAATAATTATAAATTATCATGATTAGAAATATATAATACACACGTTAAAATTAATATCTCTTTAGTAGAAGATGATAAATTTAAATTAGTCCCGCAGTATTGTTATGACAAAAAGTATTCCAGTTAAATCATTCAAAAGATTGAAATGTTTTTATATCAAATTTATATTTGAAATTGATTATAATAACCAATTTTGTATCATTTTAATTTATATTGATCTAATTAATTTCATAAATAAAATAAAAAATTATTTAAATATGTAATAAAATTGGATGAAAATTCTGTTTTGAAGTAAAATTTAGTATTTTTTAATATTTATCAAAAATTTCATAGAAAAATGACAAAATTTTAACCAATGTAACATTTGATATTTTTATTTAAAAAATATAGTTTATTATTTCAAATTAAAAGTATTAATTTATTAATAAAATATATTTAAAAATTTTCCACCATTAAAAGGTTGTAAAATGCCCTTTTATAAAACGACATCATTTTATTAAAAAAATCGATTTATTCTCTTATTAACCGAAAAAATAAATTGGATAAGGATAAAAAATAGTTAAAGAATATGTAATATATAAATCATAATGAAAAAATTAATCAAAAGTGGTTTGATCAATTCATTTAGGTAAAAAAATTCACATAGAAAACTACTTTTCATAGATATGTAATTTCTTTATTTTAAAAAAGACCATTCATTCAATTATAGTAATTTATTTCAAAAGAATTCATTTTATAAAAATGTCAAAATTATATTTTCACAATTTACTTAATGTTAATCGTTACATACATTACAACATCTAGATGGAAATATAATATACTTGTGTAATAATATTAATGGTATACTATAGTTTATCAAAAATCAGCCTTAAGTGTTATAATTGCAATAAAATGAACTAAAAAATGTATGTAACAAATGAAAAAAATAATGATTAATGTAACAAATTTTAATTTATGTGTTGTTTATAGTTTTGACATAACATGGTGGTTTGTATAATGAAACCCAAACTTATTAATTTCTTATTGTAAAAGATATCTTCTGTGTTGCGTGAAATGAGAAATATTTCAACGCTTAATTTAATTTAAAAAAATTACAAAATATCAATTTGATAGAAACTGAATTACTAAACTATGGTTAATACATGTAAAACCTTTCTTTTTTTGAAATTAAAATAAAATAGTTTTATAAAAATAAATTTAAATTGGAACACATGTGTTTAATATCAATAAAATAACAAAATCACACTTGTATGATTATATTAATAAAATATACATATAATATTTCTATTTACTATTTTTAAAAGATCCTTTGAGTTTTACTGATATGATATAATATCAAATCTACTTTTACTCATAACAGATCTAATTTTTAAAAAATAATGCTTTACCTATTTTCGATGGAGCACATTGGTTAAGTAAAATATTTCAATCATTTATAAATAATATTTGATAAAATGAACCATTTATTTAATTCATTATATCAAAATTTACATGTGTTTAATTTTTGGTATTTTTCTAATACATTTCATTTTTGATAAATAATAAAAATAATACATTTTATTTGTAAACTAAATTTTCATCTACAAAATTTTTTATGTAAAATTATATTTATAATTTTTTTAATATAAAATTTGATAAAAAATACATCTTTTATTCCAGTTATGTTGATTTGAATATATTTTTTCAATAAATTTTGTTATAAAAACATTTCAATCTTTTCAACATCTTTTACTTTTAAAAAATGTTTTCTTATTCCATCAACGACGTTACTTTTCAATTAATTTTATCCAAAAATGTGTTTTTAATTATTATAAATGGAGTTCACATTTGGAATGAGAAGTTAAAATTTTAGTAAATTGTTTCCATTAAATTATAGAAAGCTTGAGTTGTATGTTTTATAATTTTTATTATCACAGTTATGGGTAAATTAGATAATTCTGTGTAAAATAATATTTTAAATTTTAGGAAACTAAAATAAATCATTCTAAAATGTAATAAGAATAAATTAAATAAACCATTAACATATAATTTTCATATTTTAATTTTTAATGGACACATGTCCAGGAAAATAGATTAGATATTATTAAAATCAATGGGAGTGACAAAATCTTAAACACTTAAGTTAAATAAGATTAATATATTTAATATGGGGGAATATAGTAAATATTATAGAATATATATATTATTAAAAAATATAAAATATTTATACAAATCATGATATTTTATTTTTATTTTTAGATATGAAATAATTTTCATTAATAATTACATAATGATGATTTAGAAATTATTCAATTAATGAGAATGATAATTATGTTATATTATGAATATCAAATGATATATATTTATAATTTTAGAAGTTAATATAGAGATTTTATAGGTCAATTTTACAAATTATGGGTGAATAAAACGAAATATTCCAAAGTTAGCATGTTTTATTGATTTTCATAAAGTCAATAAAATGAATAGTGTCAAATTTGACATTAATGATATTATAAAAAAAATGACATTTCATTAAATTTGATAAAAATAATAATAATACTAAATAATGAGAAATAACATAATTTACAATGAAAAATATCATAAATTTATCATTTTTTTATAAATTTAAACATTATAATTAAAAATACCATCTTTTTAAAGTTGAATATGATATTATCATAATAAAAATTGAAATATGTTAGCTAACGGTTAATCAAAATAATAATTTTTAAAATTACACAAACCATATGTAAAATATATGGGTTGATTGGATTTACACACTCTCAAGAATTATCTTCTAAAACATTTCCATTGGGATTTATGTTTATTGATACTTAATTAATTATAATTTAATATTTTGAGAAATTCCAAAGGTGTTTCTACTATTATTATAAAAGAACACATCAAATTACATCTTATTTCATCACAATTAGTTGTCTAGATTGACAAAAAATGCCAAAATATTTTATCCCAATCAATTACAATATTATATATGGGATTTTCATTATAAAGGATCATCTCTATAGTCTTTTTGATGAGATCTAATGGAGTGATTTTGAAGAAGAGGTAACCACTCAAACCAATCACTCATAATTTCTAATATTATATACCTCCTATAAATATATCTTATATATCATAAAATAATAATTCAATAAAACTCAATATTATGAAATGTAATTATTCTTAAAAACACATCATTATACAACCCCTCTCCCGTCAAACATGAATTGAATTTATAGCTCGTGTGAACGTATAGCTTCTTGTCTCCCCATACTGATAAAATTTGTTTTCCATCACCATATTCTATTATATTGAATAATTAGGGATTTAATGTTTATATATTATATTTATGACATTATTATAATTTTGAAATGATATTACCATTACAAAATTATTACCACCTGATATTTAGGGGGATGATGACGTCGCATGCGTGTGCGTATGGATTACGGTATCCACGATGTGATGCAAGCCTTTTTATGAAATATATTTATCATGGGTGGTATTGAGGATTAATTTTATGAATATATTATATATATAACATAATAATGGGAATTATGAGACAATTGAAAAATTATATGTACTGAGACTACTAAACCAAACCATGTTTTGAAAATGAAACTGAAATCACCTAGAATAATGATTTTAATTATTTAGAAATAAATAATAAGATGTTATAAAAAACAATAAAACATATTTTTTATTTATCATTATGTAATAAATATATAAATAATCAATATTTATTTAGAATACTCTTTAATGAAAACTAGTAATGGAAAAAATTGAGGTAAGGTATATTTCTCCCTAATTTATTTTTGTAGGTCATATGCCTTATACACAACTTGTCTCTTCTATTTGGTGTATATAGTACCAATGTATGTATTTTTAGCGTCTTATCATGATTATTATGGTATCTTCATATAAATAAAATTTTATTCATTTCATGGGGAATATGATTCAATTGATTATAATGTGGTACGAGATTATTTCATAATCTCAATGATTTTCAAGATTGTTTCATTTAAAGTAACCATTAGGGAATTTTTATCATACACACCCATGATATCAAATAAAAACTAAAAAATTATTATAGTATTTTCCTTTGAATATAATTAGTTATTTTAACACCTCTTTTACATTAAAAAAAATTGATTGAAAATAATATTTTTTCAGTTTTATAAACAAGGTTCTCTGTGATATTTCCAACAAAAACATACTGAAGGAATGTTTTTTAAGTTAAAAGGATTTAAAACAAATTTCCACCATCATTAGACGGTAATTATTTGATTTTATCCATTAAAATCATGTATGTTCAATTTAAAATATTTTTTTTCTTTTTAATTGAGTATCTCTTCTAAAATATTATTATGTCATAAAGGAAAGGATATTTTCCTACCGAATTTTTTAAAATGATAATTTTCCATCTAACATGACATTATTAAAAATTAAATATGTTTTCATAGTGATATTTAAATTGGATACAATTTTTATTATTTCTATAAATGTTTTAAGTCAATTATGGAATGAATTTTTCAAAACATATTTCTTTTCCATAAGTTATGTTATGATGAATTATTTATTAAACACATTCATTACATGGGTTCTGATGTGGGGAATGATTTTAAGCTAGGTGTCACACATATGTGTTATTTTTATTACATGATGGGTGTTAACTATATATCTATCCAATTATTTGTGTAATGAAATATATATCTTGAGATAATTATGGGAAACAAGTCGACATGCTTGATCCGAGATAAGAAATAAATCTATGTTCGTGATCTGTGATGGGAATATAGGCGATGTGCTTGATGTGGTTGGGGAAAAAGGTGATATGTCCTGATCTGAGATTCATAGATATAAACCAAGACATATGAAATATTTTTCTATACATGTTATGAATCCAAAAACACATTGATGAATTGAATATATGGTTTGAGAGTGAGTTATAATGATCCCTAATTCACATAATCCATGTTTTTTATTTTTTTTCAAATTTATATGTTTATGATCCATAATAGGTCAGGTATGAATTTGTTTATGTTATTATCATAATCACATACCCATATTTATTATCTTATGATTGAATAAGATAATAAAATTGTATCTTCTAGTTTACCCTTATTGAGCATCTGAGCTCACAATTTTTTTAATTTTTCTCCACATGATATGAAGAGTGTTATAAGATAAAATTAATATAAGTATTTCTAAATAATTTAGTGACGACATAGATATTTTATGAACTAGTTTTTTTGTTTTGATGTTTATAATGTCTTTAGAACATTATGATCATTGAGTATGTATTTGTCTAATGTAATGAATATTCATTGAAAAAATGTAATATATATGTATGGAGAGACGATGAAATTATTAAAATTTCACCTCATGACATTCACTTTACTTATTAAAAAACATATTACAGTTCTTCCAAATAAAACATTAAATTAATCATAATGGTTACATATTCATCAATCTAATAAAACATCTCTTGAAAAACCATTAATAGAAATTTATTTAATAAATTTTTTTTAAAAACATTTCCTATAAAAATATTTACAAAATAGAAATAATATATATCCATGAATAATTTTATGGAAAAATAATTTCATGCTTATAATTACATCATATAGTTCATTGGTCGGGGTCATACATTGGTCACGCTTCGACTCTGGGTTATATCCCCTAAAACGTTCTTGATATGATATGTTGTTTCCTAGAAAATGGTATATACTATCTTTAAACTATATAATTCACTATAATATGATCAGGATCCTCCAAAAAACCTTACTCATAGAATAACATTCTTTATCTACCACAGTATTCCATTTTATTTATTATAAAAAAGCACTAATTGATTATCCTGAAATCCCCTAAATTACTCACCCTAAAATTCATTAACCCTAAAGGTTAAGAATTATAGAAAAATTATTTTATAGAACAATAAAATCATTAGTATCCATATTAACATTTATGAATAAATGATACTACAATAGATAATTCTATACACATAAATGTATACTAAATTTCATCCTTGTTTTCCACTACCCATTCCTCTAATTAACTATATGCCTCTAATCCTTATTTATTGTAATAGTTGGTTGATACGGAATTTATTAATAACATTTCATGATAACTTATTAGGAATAATCATTGTATGTTTCTCTATAGCAATCATCATAACATTCTTCTCATAACCACAACATTTTCCATATTATTCATCATTAACATGGTTAATTCAACAACCATCCATTGGATAAAAACCAAAGGAATTTTATGGTAAAAAACAATCATATTTGACAATTTTGAAATATAGTTCATATACTGTCAAAATCATGATAGATTATTTTTCCAGAATGAAACCTTTGTAGTAACCTAGGTCTTCATTTCTATGGAATTTTTCTTTTTTATTACATAACCATTTCATTAAATGAAAATAAAAATTATCAATTAAAGTATAGTTTAATGTAAATTAAAAACACAATAGAACATAACATTAAAAAATATTCCAATCCACGTAAAATGATTAATCATTGGTTTAAAATATGTTAAATTTATATCTTCTCCAATAATGGAGATAAATATCAATGGAAATTGGTGATGATGAAACCACGTAAGGGAAAAAGCTTGTGAGACTCAAGGAATTCGATCATGTGGATTAAAAAAATGAGGATGAGGAATAAAAATATTAACAAGAAAATATAACATGAGGAAAATAATTTTAATAATAAAATGTATCATACCATGGAAATGTTATCACAAAATTAAAATGAAACATTCATAAGAATTTCACCAATGTTTATCAACATGATTTCATAAAAAAATTCCATGTTTATTCAACTAGGTATCATGAAACATGTCATCTATTGACACAAAGTATTTATTAAATTCATTAGACTTATATAATGGTGAAAAATTAATATATACTTAATAACTGTAGAAACATAGATCTTAAAAAATCATTTCATTAGAATCTTATGGAGAATAAAAAATTTTGTTCTTTTCAAAATCATGGAATACAAAAGTGCATAAAGGCATAATTATTATATTATTATATATAATTAAAAATACAGTGAGTATTTAAGATATGTAAATACCTGAACTAATAAATTATTTTTACATTTATGGGAATTCCAATGTAAAAGGAACATCTTTTGGTATTTATAAAAAATAAATGAGAATTTTTAATTTAAGAGATAAATAAATTCTTCAACTTAACGGGTTTGAAACACAGATTAAGGAATGGTAAATGAGATGGAATATTTTTCACCCATTTAAAATGTCTATTTATATCAAAATTATATTATATCATTTGGAAATAAGAAATTAGTTTATCAATTTGGGGAAAACCCCTAAAACGTAACTTCAATGCAAATGTAATGTGATGATTTTCCTTATGATGATGATTTTCTACATAATATTGGGGGATAAAAACATGGGGATTACTAAGACCATTGAGGACTAATTGAGGGGAAAATTTTTTATTAATTAAGGGAATATAGATTGGAAGTAAAGGTGAATGGTGAAATTGGGGGTAATTATAGAATATGTGGGGAATTGTTTATTAATTTTATGATATATTAATTCAAAATCCATGTTGTCGAAACTGAAAAAGAATTGGTTATAAAAGGTTATTGCTCATGTTTTTGGAAAATAGAGTCAAATTTTGAGATATTTTAATTTATTAGAATATAATTCCTTTTTTTTTATTTCTTTGTCCATGGAAAGTTACACTATATAAAAAATTTTCATTCTAAAATCAAATATTCAATTTTAGACATTGAAATTCCCTTATAGGATTATAAATTTATTAACTGATATTAAATTACATAATATTAAAAACAACATATTTTAGGTCTTATATTGTGGTTAATGTATTATTACATCACTATCACATAATTTCTTTGTCCTATTACATACCGAAAACAAAAACAAGGTATTTTTATATTAACAGGAAATTTAATCATTAAACAATATTTTCATAAATACATGCTTAACTATTTTCAACATTCTAATTTAATATATAATATTAATATTATCACAATAAATCACTACATATCTTTATATTAATAAATAAATATAAATATCCTTATTTATGGAAAATAAATGTTTTTAAGACATAATCAAATTATTAATATTTATAAAAAGTTCCTATAACATTATAAAATAATAATGGAATTTTCATTTATAAAAATGGTTTTAAAGAATGTTTCATTAATGAAAACCATATTCCTAAAAAATGAGTTTATTATAAATGTTTTTTTATTTCTCAAAAAAATTACAAATATGTTTTATCTACCTCAAATAATCAATTTATCGAATTGGTCTTACTAAAACATATATTTTATAAAATAATATTATTATCAAAATGAGATTGAGAGAATAAAAATTTTATTTGTACTTAGTATATTAAACATTACCTAACTAAGCCCTGGATATATAACCCCGTATTACATTGACATACACCTTAAGGGTAAAATGTGCAATGGTGATATTTTATAGGCGTAGCTCTTCTACAATTGGTAGAGTGGAAATCTACAGTAACATTAACTTTTTTCATTGTATATTTTTTTTAATCCTTAGTTGGGTGATATCAGCATGTCCTTGGTGATGAGAGAACATTTGTGATTATACCTCCGACCTATGTTTTGAAAAATGGTCTTCAAACTGAATTATTCTACGTGTTGAGGTAATCATTTATCATTTCTTCATCAATTATTCTTTGTCCTTACTAAATACAATCACTAATTATAATGGTAAAATTAATAATAATGATTATATTTCAGAAAAAATTGATATAAAAAGGATTATATTGACATACAATCAAATTATTATTCCAATGGTCACACATCACCCTTTTAAAACACTTCATTATTTCACTCACAATTCACTACAACTCCTCTAATTTTTATTTATTATTTATTTTATAACTTCTTGATTCGTTTCCTAATATTTTATTTCATTTTAATAATTTTAGACTTGTTGGTTATTGTTAATGTAGATTTGTGTGATCCATATTTTCCCATTTAAGATATTTTATATAATATTTTTTCAAATTATAATGTTTAGAATTTTCTTTAGTTTTAGAGATGATTAATGTAATGATCTTTATTACTATGATAAGGTTTGTTTGGTTACCTCTATTTTCTATGTGTATAATATTATATAATATAAAATATATTTTTTAGAAAAAAAATATCATTTATAAATCTTGGGTTGTTAAATTATTTTACCAATATAGAAATTTTGACCCTACACATTGTACTCATATTCTCAAATATAAATATGTGATGGTAATTTTTATTAATTTTTTTTCCTCTAGTTCCCATGTCACCTATTCATACATATTGTTCCTCTATAAAACATTGACATGTTTAGTTTTCTTGTTTCATAATAAATTTTCTCTATAGTAAAATATATCTACAAATATCTACTCAAAAGAGAGTTCATCATCAATTTGTACCACATTATGATTCATTACATGTGTGGGATAAGTTATACACTTCCCCAAGAGAGATATGTGAAATAAATTAGGGAAATTAGTAATATTTTGTGTATATACAACTGGATAGGAAACATCTATTATCTTATCAATGATTTTGTTGGGAAGAATGTACCCAAGGATAAGTTTCAAATTCCTTTTATTCCTAACGACTCTTTTCCATGGTGATATCGAAAGGAAAGAAATATGTCTTTAACCATATAATTCAATTAAATTTTATGGTTTTTATAAAAACTCTCTTGTCAACACTATGAAAATTATATATATAATTTGATTACATGCAACATTTAAATCATCTCTTTTATGAGATTAGGACTGTGTAACTTTCTATCACTAACATAATCCCAATAAGTTTGAGATTAAAATAATATACCATGTATATATTAAAAGTGTTATAAAATAATTTTTTATAGGATTATTTTATAGAAATATAACCCACATAATTTATGGTGTTGAACAGAAACACCATTAAATTACATAGATCATGTTCTCAGCATGTCCACATGTGTATGAATAGTCTATTCATATTTCCTTTTAGTATGGGTTTGATTGGCTATACAAAAAATTCTATTATGTATTATAAATTATTTACGAATATAAAAGAATTAAGATGTGAATCTTAGATCATGGTAAAAAAATGATTGAAATTGGTTCCCCATATTGCCTCACCAATTCTTTTATGAATATAATGGAATTTATTTCAAGAGAGAAATATTCTAAAATTGTGATTCAATGAGTTTCCTTGGTGAGTCAATCCACTATTACCTATAACACATTATATATGTTGGATTTTATTAAGAGAACATGGATGAATTACTTTATAAAATTGTCCCACATAAAAATTAGAATGGGTAGTGGTTCCAATAACCCTTCATGATGTTGTCACACTGCCTTCACGTTTTGACACAACGAGAATCTTATTGTGCAGTTAGAAATCTCTAATTTCATATTACCCCGCTACTAATAATCATGATTTTCCCTATACATTTTATATCTTATAGGATGTATAGATAATGTGGGGATACGAGATTTAAAAATCAACCCATTATCTATCTCTATACTTTTTAGGACACATAGCCTTGTCAAAATATTAGAACAAATTGATGTTTAATATTCAACACTAGAAACTTCCCATTCTTCATATACTATATCATTAAAAGATATTTTCATTTATATATATTAATCATATGTAGTAATTAGTGTTAATAAGACATTTTTAATGATTTATGATTTCTTTTACCTTATGATTTACTTGTATGAACATTCATAGTCATTCATTACTAGTTCGCTTTGAATCCTCCTCATTTCTATCATGATTGTTTCTTCCCTAGTTATTGCATCAGAGTGTTTTTTTCAATTAAATATTCATAATTAATTGAACATTAATTTTCATTATGATTCTTTAACCATCTGTTTGGTCTCATTCCTAGTTACTTTGGTGTGAATATGTATTTCATACTCTGGTGGTCTATGTTTGTATCACATTTTCCCACATCATGATAGTTTCTTCATATTATCAGGTAAAAAAGTCCGAAGATAAACCTAGGTCATGAATTGGATAGTTCTTCTATTGAGTCATTAAATTTTGAGATCTATAAGTGATTACCTTGTTATTTTTCATGGGGATGCAATAGAACCATGTTAGATAAGAATTACTAAAATAAAAAGTCCTTCATAGATTGAGCATACTGTTAACATAGGTCTATTAATAAATTTATTCATTATTTCTTGGAAACATTTTTAAGACTACATTTTCGTGATAAATATAGTTCCTTTTTGAATTAATTTGTTTTCTGAATTATAAATTCAGGTAATTTGTTTCACAAACCTCATAAAATATCTGGATAAACCAACGAAATGCAGAGTTTTTTTACTATAGGAGGATAAGTCCACACGTATATACCATGTGTCATGGTAGGGTGAAATAGTATTCCCACATTGGTCACTATGTGCCTGAATAATGGAACATGTTATAACAATAGTTAAATTTTAGGATTTTTAAAAAGATTTGTACATTCATTGGGGATGTCAATATTACACTAATATAATCCTCATGATCCTCATGAATTATGGAATAAATAATAATACCACAACTATAAATATATTTTAATCTAACAAGGTAATAGAAAACAAAATTCATAAAAACCATATATATATATCAATATAATTAGTAATGTTGAAGGGAATAAACAAAAAAATCATAAAACCTATATCATTTTTATAAGGTAGTCTTTAGAATACCATATTTCCTGGCCCTCAATTGATGATACCCAGATCAGAGGTAAATCATCGAGAATAATTGAACCCCATGAAGCTGGTAAAATAAATCGTCAATTCTTGGTAGAGGTTACTTGTTCTTCACTCTGATTACATAATATTATATATAATCCACGATTATATCCACTAATCCATAATTCATATGTACAATGATAATTGGTTCCCCTTATGGAGACACACTGTTTCATATATATCGATTCTCCCAAATGAAATTATAATGTTTCATTAGTTTCCCTAACACTAATGTTATCATTCTATATCGGGTATTCAATATTGGCAAGGATCTATGTATTATATAAATAGTGACCTCTAAATATTTGTCAAGGGGTGTTCCATGAAACAATTTATGAAATTCTTTTATGTATTTGAGAATGATGGGAAAATTTTATAACCTTATAATTTTATTTCTTTATTTATTTTAAATAATCATCTATTTGAATAGTTATATGGGAGGTGCTTCTATAAGAAGACCATGTAGATATATCACCCCATAAAAATTTACTATAGGCTATCCAATAAAGGCTAATAATATTTATTTATTACAAAAACTATTCCTCGAATTTTTCATAAATATCTAGTTAGTCTCTTGTAAACGGTTTAATTCCACAATGGGAATGACTACTAGAGTTCATATTTGATTTTACTCACCATGTTTAATACTATTGTATCCATACACTATTGATTCTTTGATAATATCTATAAGGGACATGATAGATAGGTGTTCATATATTTGTTCCAGGATAGATATTGTATTCTTTTCAAACATGGATTAAATAACAAGTCCTTTAATTTACATAATTATTTATGGGATCCCACTAATTTAAATTTATAGATACTGATGTCCTACAGAATTACATTATAGGAAAGAGGTGAGTATGTATCCCATTTAGGGAATAATCAATGGATACATTAAGTGTGTAATCATGTGGCCTACAAATAATATGTATATAAAGATTGATATATCATAAGAAAATGAAATATAAAAATAAAATGATTAAAACACATGTATAATTACATGGAAATGTGGAATGTACATTTAAATGATACAATTATAAAAATATAACCATGTGTTATCAATATGGTGTTATAAATCTAAATTTCCAAGTTTATTAACAAAAAAATCATATGAAATCTTATCTAGAAACAAATTCATTACCAAATACAATGGGGTTTTATTAGTATTAACATTTTATATGAATTAATTAATGTGATCCCCATAGATAAAAATTACTCATTTCATTATTTACGTGTGTATAAAAAGTGAGTTTTTTTTCAAAATCATCGTGTACAAAGGTTCTTCAAGAAAGGATTATCGCATCAATATTATCCCATGAAAATGGAATGCGGGTTTTATATACATAAATACATGAATAAATAAATCAATTTACCATATTGGTGAATTACCATGGGAATGGATGAGGTTTGGGTGTTAACTTAAAATAAATATTTCTCATTAAAATGGGGTAAAAAAATTTAGTTGCATGATTAGAGTGAAATATGAATAAATAGAATAGAAAAATATAAGAAAAAAGAGTCTTCAATTGATAAAATAATAGTGGTAAAATAGTAATAATTTTCTATGTTAGAGAAAATCAATTAGTTTAATAGTTAGGAAACGTACCATAAAAAGATAATTTAATGGAAAAAAGATTTAGAGATTTCCGGTAACTTGAAAAGTTTCTCTTAAATCGTGAATATGGAACATTATGGATTGAGAACCACTTGGGTGTGAATCCTAGGGACATAAATGACCATTAAATCATGTATCAGAGATTATTAGTGTAAGAGAATTGTTAAATAGGTTATATTGATGTGAAATGAATAAGAATTGTTAATAATTTCGGAAAATAGTTCCTTTTAATCTAGGATATGAAAAATTAAATTCACTGTATTAGACATGGATTTTATCATGTTATTTTCAAATTTAGTCAATTTTTTGGATAATTTAATCCATTATAACTGATTTTTTTTTTAAATATTTGGATACATAAAAGTAAATTTTTACATATTTGTTTCTTTCAAATATTAAATTTTATTATTTAAAAGGTCACATGTAGGTTGGAATATTATTTAAAGATAATAAAATACATTAAATTTATAAAGGAATATATTTTATGATTTTTATTATGGTTGTTTAATTTTTAAATAATTATGATATATGTATTATGTTATAAAACATATACAAAACTCTAAACGATATTTTTAATATTTAATGAAAAATAATGTATTCTAGAAAATTATTAATACTTTAGCATAACAAATTTTTTACAAGATAATTTAAATAATGATATTTATTTTATGAAAATAATTGTCTAAATTTTATAATATTATTTTATTTGTATAAAAATATTTATTTATTGTAAAAATATTTGTTGTGAATACATAGTTAAATTGATAATTGTTATAAAAATTTCATAGGACAATATAAAGTTATTTTATTCTTTATATTTAAATAAAAAAATTCAAAATAAATTTAATTAATCCAAATGTTCATAAGAATTTATGAGTTTATAATAAATGTTAATATATGTTTTATTAATATAATAGTGTTTTATTTGCATCCACCACTCAATTTATCAAAATTTTATTATTCAAACACATATTATATTAAAAAAATATTCTCAAAATGTGATTAATGTAATAATAATTTTATTTATACAATGGAAATTTAATTACATGTAATTATTACACGGAAATATAACCCCTTGTTACACCAGCATATGCCTTTCGGTGATGGTGTGTGATGGTTGTAGTTTTATTTGGTGTATTAGATAACATTGACCAACTGGTAATCTACACTAACATGTAATTCTACATTAGTTCATGTAGTTCCCATATATATTGTTTTGTTTTTTATTTGTGTTAGTTAATGGAGAACCCAAATATGCTACATCCCTTCCATGGAATGAAAAACATGCTTAAAATTTCCTGACACTACTAGTTTATTCCATCAATTATTTTTTCTTTCTAATTTTTTCTTGTTCATTAAAACTTAAAAAATCTATTTATAATGGTATAATTAATAAAAATGAGTATACATATCAATGGTCAAATATACCATAAATTATATTGATAAATGTTAATATTTGACTATTGATCATATTACTAATCTAATTGTCACATATCCACTTAAAAATACCAATTAATTTATTCACTCAAAATTCCATAAAATTCCTCATAATTTTATCGTTTTATTATAATATATTTTAATTTTTTTAAAAGTATTTTTTTATATAGAGTTTTCCATAGAGGAAATGATTCTATTAGATTGGTGTTCTCTATATTTACCATTTTAGATCATTTATTTTAAATTTTTTATCTACATGTAATGCATTCCATCTTCATTGATTATGTAACAGACTAGGGAAATGATATTTATTTGTGAGATAAATTATTATACATTCGCATACATAATTTAGGTGTTCAATAATATATAATACAAGAGACTTGTTTTCTAGAATCGTATTTCATTTAAAACCCCATGGTCGTTACATTTGTATATTATCTATTGTAGTAATTTATAATGATTTATGTATAATATGTGAGTTACCGCAAGTATATCCCATGTGAATATAAAAATATTCTATTTTTAGGGGAACATTCATAGTGCACTAGAATGATGATTTTAATATAGTAAACTAACTCTATTGAGGTTATTTCCCAAATATTCATCTATTTCAAATCATTGAATGCTAATAATATCCATACATGGAAGTATTTCTATTTAAATTAATGAAAATATATACCTTTGAAAAATATTTAGTTTTTATCCTATATATTGACTTATAATCAATGTCAGACATATTACTATAATCCATAATATTCTATTTACAATCTCATATTCCCTTTCATTCTAAAAAATCTCATATTATACAAGCTTTCATGACCCTAGCCTAGTATCCCATAGGCAGTGTTAATTTTTTTACATTTTTTACTATTTTAATGAGATCACATCCACAATAACCAAATAGTTTAGTATTCTTATAATACTATGTTCATAAATTAATATAACATTTTATTTAAAAACATAAATTACAATATAGACATTTTTTTGAGAACACCATTATACCCTTGAGAATACAAATTCCTATTAATAATAAAACACTTACTAGAATAATGGAGAAAGTAATTCTAAGATATAGTGAATATAGATTCTCAGTAAGGGTAAGGGTATAATAAATGATTATATTGAAAGAACAATATGGGATGAATAAATTCTGATCAAATAATTCAACATACATAATCATATGAGTCTGAAATGTATTTGTTGATATCCTAAAAAATCAAATAAAAACACGAGCATCAATATTTTTTTTGATAATTATGGAATGAATAATTCTAGATATAAAAGTATATTGTCGATGCCTTTTGGAAAGACGTATGAATATACTAATGAGGGATTTTGATAAGAAAACTAAATAAATAATTAGGACACAGTCAACAAAAAATCATGTCTATCTGATGAGACATACTAATTCATCAAGGGGCTATAGAAGTCCACAAACAATACTTACTACGTCTAATAAATTCATAATATTAATTTTGTGAATCATAATAAATGTAAACATTCACATTAAAAAACTAGAATATGAAATGTTAATACTTTCCCAAACCTTTAAACATTTCAAAAAAATATATGGTGTTATATGGTGAACGGTATACAAATATTTTATCCATACAAAAACTAATCATAAACCTTATAGATAAATAATAATTATTCTATCATCACAACATATCCACAGTGGGGAATAAGTAATAAAAAGGTAAAATATGACATAAAAATAAATCGTGAGTAAAATAATGTTCTCAGATTAGAAATTATTATTAAATATTAATAATTTATATATTATTAGGAAAACCATTTTAAGTTAAAATAAACATGGAATCCAATAATGATATCTTCAATGAAAAAAGAAGTGTTTATATTGAGTATTTCCATACATGTTTTATAAGTTAAAAAACATTTCATTCGCACTATTGTACATCGTTAAAAAGTTACCTCATTTGGAAAACATAAATAATATTCATATAAAAAAATTTAGAATTATAAAATAAATAAAAACTATTTATTAATTAATTTTCTCTATGATGAAATAATTCAATAAATTATTTTTAGAAAACATGAATATGGAAGGAAAATATTTCTCAACTTATGAAAGAAATAATTTATTATATTATAAAATTAATTTTATCAATAATTTTATATAACAATGTGTGTAAAATGTATTTATTTCTTGAATATATCATGAAGAACTAGAGGGTAATTTTTTATTATGTAAATATCATACAATTCCCTAAAGTATGTCTTAAATACTATCAATCTCAAATAATGAGTAGATTGTGAAATAAAAACATACATCGGGTTTGACCTCATTCGTATGTATCCAAACGCTAATATAATAGATATCTATTTTTTATACATAAATTCATCACTATAATTATTTACATTATTCAATATATGCTTCAGTTATAATCCTCTGTCACCTGTTTATTTAAATTTCTTTTTTAAAATTACTATTCATTATATTAACATCTTCATTTTACAATATTTTTGGTTAGAGAGTTTTGATACTTGTAAAATGGCCATATTTAAATAATATATGTAATTTTTTTAACCAAATAAATATCATATATATTAACTGGTTTTATATTTATATCTTTCCAAGTGAAAGGGTGATGAAAAATGAATTTCACAACAACATGGAGATAGTAAGCTGTACGTAATCATGAGTAATGTATTCACTTTTCATAAGAAGATAAAGATATATAATATGGTTGTAAAATTTTAATGATAAAATCTCACAATATATATGATGATATATATATTAAATTTAGATTGGGACTCAATATTAATTGGAAGCAGAAGAGTAAATAATCATGAAAGGATTCAATAATGGTAATTACCTCTTCTTATGTACCATTACATTAGATCTATTCATAAGGGGTATATGTGAGGTGTTTTGGGAATAAAAAAAACCTCTTGAAATTAGAGAATTTAGATTATAATATATGTTCATAGGGTTCGGTATGTATAGATGGCTCAATGAGGAGTACATAATTGATAGAAGGGAAGTTATTTTATATGCGAGGTGAGAGGAATTCATGTAATATACTACACTAATCAATTAATTGATATTTTTCAATCCTAAATGGTGCCAAATTGTTTTAATTACAATATAATAAGATTATAAAACTAAATAAACACATTAGGTAAATTTTTTATATTTTATCGGTATGTGTTCACCCTTATCATTTAGTATCAACCCTATATAAAACCTTTTGTTAGTTATTGTAATGATAATTTTATTTACTATTTAACGGTTGCAATAAAAAGATAAAAGACTCATAAATGTTCTATGGTTTATGGATGAATCCATATATAATTTATTTCACATAATAATTGTTTTTGAATAGTTTTAAATATATTTAAAGAGTTACTTATTATAAAATTTAAATATTGTTGTTTTTGACAACACCCATTTAATTTTATATTAATTTCCAAAATTAAAATTTGAATTGAAGTAAAATAGATTAATAGTTACTTAATATGTCATATAGATCCATAAAATTCTTTTTAAATATTAATTACTTCATATTATATTAGTTTTAGTATTTTTAAATCATTTCATTAAATTTAAAATTAATTAAATATATATTCTGTTGGTATTGCACATGAATTTAATGTTATTATTTCTTTATTAGAATAAAAAATTACAAAAATAAAAAATGAAAATAAAATTATATTTCTAATTAGACCTTATAAATGAAAATATTGTTTTTTATATCTATGTTATAAATTTAATTTTAATAAGACAAAGTGAATTACATTTTTGTATTATAATTGTACCAAACAATATAAAGAGTCCAAATAATTTGAAAAATATGAAAATGACATATATTCAACTTCTGATATATTAGGGAAAAAATGTAGAAATCAAATAAGATTAATTAAGGATTTATGGTAATTATATTATAATTATTGTTTTATTATTAACCATAATTAACATATTTACCCTATAATGTGTAAAAAATTTACTATAATTATAATTCATAATGTTTGTAAATAAAAGAATCATATTTAAAAAATTAGGTCCAAATTATTCAAAATATGGAATAATGTTTTCAATAATAAATTTATTAAAGTGCATAAAATTAATTTTAAAATAATAGTGTGAAACACAATGGAATAAATTTTTTAGAAAGAACAATAATTTTTAGCACAAACATTATTTACAAATAATAATGTATAATAATGATTAAAAAATCGTGATTTAGTATATATATAAGTATTTATTAATTATTTTATTTTGTGTTAATATGAATATAATAATGTCCTTTTTGAAATTAATATGACACTTTTCAAAAAAACATCATTTTTCAGTATTCAAAGAACAATCAATCTATTTGAAATAATATAAAAACATCATCGAATGATAATTATAATAATATGATTTCGAAATGAAATTATACATATATAATAAAATTTATATATTGTAAAAAATTAATTATATTATTTTTCCATGAAAGTAATAAATTTACCTTTAAGAGGAAATGTGTTTTTAAATCATAAGGATATATTATTGAAAAATTGATTTCTTATTTCATAAAAATTAGTCAATCATTTTTTATTCAGTAGGTGATTTTATATAAATCGTAGTTTAGTTATTACTCTATGTGATATCAAATATAGTATTCAAATTAGAATCATAGAGTGTTATTTTACAATTGAAACATTTTCCATAGAGTAAGTTTTTTAGTTGGTGAGGGAATGGTTTTTGTCATGGTTAATGTATTTTTCATTGTTTTATAAAGGTTAATATTTATATTCCTCAATAGATGGTTAATAGGGGAATCAAAACATAATAACAATATTATAGATTCTCCCTTGGAATGTGGGGATAATTCATTTAATTTAGTGACTATGTTTCCAAGATTTTTACAAGTAGGATAAGATATTCAATATTGGTACAATGATCATAGATTTTGGGTTCTAGGATAATAACAGTATGTGGTTCTAGCATTGGGTTGTGGTAATATAGATGATTTTTGGGAGATGCGCCATGATTGATGTTTTTATAAATATGAAAAGGGATATGATATTTTATTCCAATACTGTTTTCTATTTATCTTGACAATGTAGATTATGGGTGAAGAGGTACACAACAATATACGCTTTTGTGACTTAAGGACCTAGGATTCATAATGTTGTTCAACACCACTTTAGTTTTCATGCCATCTAGAGACATATTTAGTATTTGGATAGAAGACATGCTTCATAAAATATTAATTGTGTTGGTATACAAAAGGTGCATTATTAATAAATTTTAACATTATAAAAATTTTAAAATATATTTATATTTACATAAATTTCAATTTTTTGAAAACTCTCTTAACATGGAACATCAAGCGTAAACTGATCTAAATTATATCATAACGGAGTCATTGAAACGAGGAGTATGAATAGGATTAAAAAATTTATAATATATATATATATATATTGGAAAATAAAATTTATTTAATAATTAATAATTAATAATTAATAATTATTTATAGTTTATGATATATATTTTTATTTTTCAAAAATACATTTTTTAAAATGATTATTATTGAATATTGTGAATTAAATTATAATTTAAAATATTATGGTTATTAAAACATTATTTAATACTAATGGTTTAATTTAAAATAACGAATTATCAAAATTAACTTATGGTAAAAGATTAAGACTGTAATAAAATGGCATATTTTTCAGTGAATAATGAAAATTACCCATTTTTTAACACATTATTTTCGTTTGAGGAATTTTAAAATGATCTAGTTTGTTTTAAAATTGTATTAAAGGTATACATAGATAACTTTTATTTCACTTAAAATCCAATTAAGGTCATTATAATCAATATTAAACATAATTTAAGTTAAAACACTTTTTATTCTTATGAAACCATTTTATCTCAAAAACTTTTTCTCGTGATGTACTTCTAGATAATTTTTAAATCACATTCTTTTAGTTTTACTAAATGAATTTTAAAAAACTGATTCTGTATTTATAATGATAATAATTAATATAATTTTATATGGACTGATTAATTTTTTTATTATGAAAACTACTCATAGTGAATATTTTTCAGCTTGTTAGAAGAGGTAAAATTGGGTTAAAACTATGTGGAATATCATTAAAATATCTATAAAACATGAGTTTTTCATATTCTGTGGTAATATTTAGAAAAATTATTTATATAGAAAGTGTAAATTTTTATTTTAAATCATTATTATGAATTATTTTATTGAAATCATGAGTTTTTCTCGAATAAGAATTTTTTTTAAATTAAAAAAATATTTTTTGGTTTTATTAGATTAATGTCATGGAGGTAATATTATATTGGTGTTTGGAATGATCAAATATTAAAAAAATTATTCTCAAATTATTATTTAACAAAAAAAATTGTGTCACCCAATTTATTACATAATTTAAATATAAAATATTTTTACGCTAAAATCATGTATTTTCCTCAAAACAATTTTTCAAGAAATTTTTGTTCTTATATTAAAAATAATATCATCCCACTCTAAAAATTGAACAAGATAAAATTAGTTTATAATGTTGAATTATAATATCCTTATTATTTATATAGGGAACCTTTTATTATTATGCATATAATTACCTTATCATGAAAAAAAGTTAAGTTATCACTTTTAAGGTCAAATAGGTTTAATGTAGTTTAGCTATGAAATATGGATACATTATTATAGAAAAAAACATATATAAAAGTAAATGGTTGAATTTATTTACTCAATAAAACAACTAATATTAAAATTTGTTTTTCGTTGTTTCTGAATTACAGGTAAATGGATTATATAATATTTAACATCCTAAGTAATTAAATATAAGTCATTTCCCTCCAAAAAAAATTATACCAACACTCATCCCTTTTATAGACATCATGGGACTTCTATATTAGTCATATCGTACAAAAATATCTTCATATATTCCATTCCAATTTCTTACATCAACTTCTCTTTGAAAAATTCATCTATTCAGGATCAATTTTTTTTAAATGTAGTTTCTCAACAAAGAGATACAACTCTTAACTAGGTAAAATATAAATTATTTCTTCTTATAAGTCATTAAAATCTTTGATTTATTCAATGAAATAATATGATAGACATCCTAAATATATTGAAATGTTGATGTGTCATGAATTTCCTTTCCAATATGAGGGATGGAACAGAAAAATGTGAGACCATTCATTCTTCAAGATGAAGGAGAGATAATGAACCCAATGTCACTCCTTCATATGCATCGAAGTGGCGACTAGAACAAAGGGTATAGAATATCACACGTAAATGGAAGGCATTACACTTTTTATAGAACTAGATAAAGATATGATATTGTAAATCCCATTAACTCCAAATACCGAAAGTAAATTTGAATCCAAAATCCATTCACCTCATGACTGTTAAAAACTGATTTTGTTACCAGGTATAATGAAAACTCCAAGTAAAGTTCCAAAATAAAAGAGTCTATGCAGTAACAATAACTAATCCTGACAATTGTGATATTATGGTCTCGAATAGTCCTCAAAGTCCACCTGGAAAACATATAATATTTCTATATATGTATCTTGAGTATACAAGTATACACAGTAGGAATATTAAATAAAGAAATTTATAAGTGAGGGAAAATACTAACGTCCCAATGAGATAACAGTAGAACCTCATACAACCTACCAAAGATACTTACTAAACCACCCCCACCATGTTAAACTCCCCAAATAACACAAGTTGCGTAATGTAATAGTATAAGAACAATGATATTATTTTACCCTACATAACATTCTCACTGATTAACTACTCATCACAAATGTCAAACGTATGGACGCTACAACTCTTCCCAAATGTAGTCCCACTACCACATCCCACCCACCACACTCTTGGGCCTTAACCCACACACAATCCCACATGCAGACACCTAGTCCCTAATAACAAAGGATCTCAACCAATGACACCTGGGCCTCTTCCCGAAGAATCATGGAAAAAATATGGACCTCAAACACCAAGGCCTCACATCAACAACATACCCAGGTCCAAAAGATTTTGATCTATTTTAAGCCTCAATACATTACATCATGAATGGATATGCGTCAGCATTACAAAACTAGAAGAGGGCGTGAGGAATAAATCAAATAATTACGCATCAAAGATCCCACCGAGAAGTTGGGAAAGACGCCCTACCCCAAGGAATAGGGGTGTTTGGAACATGGTGCTTAAAAAGGCCAGGTTCATATAGAACTCAGAATGAACTATATTATATATATAGGTAAAAAACATGCATCCCATCCTATGGGATTTCAATCAAGAGACTAACCCGCACAACCACCATTGCTTATACCCCTATATGCACAACCACACGAACATCCATAAAAAATAGAAGAATAACCCAACTTTATTGAACTGTATTCCGTTAATTAATTAAGGGGTTCACATCATTTTTTCCCAGCACTACCAGGAAAATCTCAACCACTAATACACCCAAACGACATGGAAGTTCAACTTGTCATCCCATAGACAAACCCCAATCATTCTAGACACCTATTAGTCGTTGCTAAAAATAATTTTTTATGATTATACCGCACAGTCTATATCTCACAACCCAGATCCACATCTCTACATCCCAACAATTTCCATATGTAGTCACACTACATACATGTTCATAACAACACCATAGTCCCACTTCCCTATGTCATTTTATGGCCATGACACAAACAATGTGAGTCGAGCTTCATACATATTCATTCATTACATAATCAATCAATCTGTCGAACTAGGTTACCAAAACACCCCTAATGATCCCCACACATATTAACCATGATAGATAGTATTGAACCACCACTCTACTTTACAAAAATAACACACCCTTATCAATGAACCAACTCCTCTATCAAACCTTGTACCCATATCCATGCGTGCAAGAGAAACAGAACACAACTCACACATGGTCAAACAATTCAACAGAACACAATACACAGCCACACCAATCAACTGGATGTATATATATTCAGATTTCATGCGAAGTGGTTATTTATTTCCCCTTAATTATAACCAGGGTGATCACACAATGTGTTCGATCCAAGGGAATTAATTTATTTAAAAATTATTCATGATTCAACAGATTTCATATTCTAGCCATTTATTCAAGAATCTCCACATAACAGATCATTAGTTGTGTGAAAGCAATGAAAATGAGAAAACACGATTTTCAGAAGGCATATGGATGTGAAAACCATAACTGAATTAATGATATCTAATAAAATAGGTGATCAACATCAAACCTCTCTCTGCCTGCTATTTTATTTACCCCTGTCAACTTTTGATAAAATTCAGTCCTTTTATATTTCTTATCTCAAAGTAATGTTTACAACTATTCCTCACATTGATTCATTATCATACCCACCATTCATGATTCATAATTAAATATAATGAAGATAAATCTCATCCGAATGATCAATGGATCGAATATCCTACTTGCACCAACAATAGTGGATCACACAACGGAAAGAACTCTATGAAAACTAAGCTGGAGGGGGTCTATCATAGGTGCATAACTTGTATAATGAGTAAGGAACTAGGAAAACCAATGGGAAATGAAAAACACATAAGAAGAGGAATCTCTTGGGTTGTAATAGATGAATAATTTTTAAAGGAATAACATTTTCAATTACATAATAATGCGATCATGGTCATGATTATGGGTTTGAGATTCTCAAATCACCTGGGACTTAAAGATATTTAATGATACAATTAATACCCTTTTGAAATCTCTTAAATACGTTATAATAAGGCTTTAACTTCGTTTTATGTCAAATAAAATGTAAGAGGGGAAAACTAGAAAACTGTAAAAAATTGGTAAAATTGAAAATGAGTCCTCAATGGGGGAATCACAAACACCGATCCACCAATGTGTGACATACTGATGTGACCTACTAACGCTGAGCCACCATCAGGTGAGCTTTTGATGCATCCTACTAATTTTGACCAACTGACCATTGAGCAATAGAACCTAACTACTGATGATGAGCCACGAATGTTGAGATACCAACACCATGACCTACTAATGCCTTGACCTACCGACACCGAGACATACCAATGCCCAAACCCACTGATTACACTTCCTATCAACAACGATACCCCTAAATAATCGATGTCGATACCCTAGACTCATAGATGGTGCTGCCCCTAACCCACCGATGATGACTCCTCCGACTCACCGACTCACTGTCATGCTGATGCACTAACACATCAGTGCACTCACATGTGATGAACTGACATGCTGATGCACTACATTCTGATGGAAAACATGAAATAGGAAAACTCATGAAATGGGTAACTCTTTCCCCCAGAATACCCAAAACACTATATTTTTTACAATGGATAGGCCTGAGTAATCTTGGATATTACATTCCATACCACTCAAACTATTCCCATAGTTTATAATTTCAACACTAACCAACATAGAAATGTAGGTCTGAAAAATCATCCCTTAATATTCCTCTTAGGAGTAAACAACCATGTGTCATTCTAATAACTGGAGTGAAAAAATCAGCATCAAAAAAACAAAACTTTTAAATCTGCCTCTTAGAAAACTGTAGAAACACTAACACTCAACTTACTCATGTAACCACACAAACACTAAAAGTCACAGCGTCCAGACACATGGATTGGGGAGCTACATCTCCTATGTCAAGATACAATCTTCTTTGCGTGGCACTGTCTCACATGTATGTGGTTAATCACATCCACATTAATGCGTCATGATTATTGAATTGGTCCTCCAGTCCCCACATATAGATATCTTCACATAGAAATCAGAGAATTGATAATTACCTTATCATAACACAAGAAAGGTAAAACATTACATCAAAGGGAATGTACAAGTAAAAATAGAAGTGAAAAATCATAAAAACTTCATGTTATGGGTATGCGTGTTTGCCTCATGTTCCAATGTACTATCCATAAGGCCACCATGCCTCCATAACACTAGAACTAATGCAATGATATATCCACTTATCACCTTGTATTCATGATCGTTAATCCTTACCAGTTGATCCATGGACGACATGTCGACCTCGATATCCAACATTCCCCAATGATGGAAATGGGAGTCCTCCTGTAGATACTAACGGATCTTAGAGAAATAGAAGACATAGTGGGTCCTTTCCAACCACGGTGGCAATGCCAGAAGATATTCCACGTTACCAAATCATCCAAACACATCTAGAAGCTTAATGAACCTCGGATAAAGCATGATTCCACTGACTATACTCTATTTTCCATGCCGAGGGTAGACTTTTAAGAACAAGTGGCCCCAACCTCATACTCCAAAGGCATCCCCCTATAATTGGAATACGTCTTATTACAGTCCTATACCGCCTTCAACCTCTCACACACTAGTTGAACCTTCTTCTATGTTTTCTACACGAACTCTTGTCCACAAAGGGATTCTTCCCCTACATACTTCTATCACATGAGTGAGAGACATGGTAATCCACACAAGGAATCAAATAGTACCATGCCAATGTTAGAGTGATATATATTATTGTAGGAAACCTATACTAGGATAAATTGTCATACCCATGACACTCAAAATTCCAAGACACATGCCCGCAGCATATCCACCAATGTTTGTATGGTCCTCTCTGTCTGCACATCCTTCTGAGGGTGGAAAGCAATGCTATGGAGTAACTTGGTTCCAAAATCATGTTTCAGTACCCCCTAACTTATGAGGAAAACTCTTCATCTCGATCTAGGATGGTTGATCTTGGAACTCCATACAATTGCACCACCTCATCCACGTATATCATGGCTAATGATGTTATTGTTTATGACTCTTTGATCGCCATGAATTAACCCAATTCTGTCAACATGTCCACTACTACACAAATGGTATCACATCATTTTTGAGTATTAGGAAAACCTATGAGTAAATCCATCGAGATGTCATCCCAATTCCACTCGAGAAAATACAAGGGCTACAAAAGTCCACCAGGAACATGGCACTGAACCATCACCTACTAATAGACATGGAATATTTCCAAAACCTCCATCACTATTTTCGTTACCCCGAGCCTACAGAAATATTCCCTCAGGCCTCAGTACATCTTAGAGACTCATTGATGCACCACCGAGGGTGATATATGGGACACGTAGAGAACTCATTTGGGCATTTCAACAAAGAAAAATAGGTTCCCATAAAACAACATATGGTTCTAGCTATCATCTGACCATCCTTCCAAATCATCACCATGCACAACACAATCATGAATCACATTATCCTTTGAGTCTTCCCATTGAGTCTCCCCTACTTACCACACCATGGAAGACATCATTTTCATATGAAACATGTATCCTATGCCACTATCCTCCCTAGTGTCTAGGCTCAGAGCAGCCAAATCCACCACTTCCAACTAAGCATACATGGATTTCAGAATATCTTCCTTCTGTGACATCCTAGACCTGGAATCAGAAACCACATTACAATTTTTTTAGATGTAATAGATCTCATAGTCATAGTTTTTTGTAGATAATCCATCCTCCTTCACTCCCATAAGTTTCGGTCTTTTTTTGAAATGATATACGTCAAGATCATGTGATTCATGAAGACCACAAAGGACTCCCCGATGAAGTAATTCCGATATAACTGCAGTGGGAACATGACCATTACAAGATCTGGATCATGTGTAGCAAATATATGTTCGTGAGGACATAATTTTGGAGACCCATAAGAGAATACTCGTCACTATTCATCATCACACATCCCAAACCTCGGACGAATTCAAGACAGAACCCCTAAAACATCACCCCTTCTTTTGATAACCTAAGCATCGGGGCACTGACCAGCATCCCCTCAAGATTTCTGAAATCTACATGACACTGATCACTCCACCGGAAGCCCTGTTTATATGTGTAAAACCTATCATTGGAGTTACAACTCAAGAGAAGCAAGGTACGAAGCTCTGGTAAAAGGATACCAGACCCAGGAAACAATGAACCACCTCTACAGTCATCGGTACTGCCCAAGAAACAAACATTTCATCCATTGAAAAGTCCACTTTTATCTATTTTGGAGACACCACATGTCTAATGAAGTGCACCTCTCACATTCAGTAATTGATCATGGACAATATTTCCTAGAGCTAGTGGTGTTAGTGGACCTCCCAATCATTCCTTAGATGACCAGTATGCTCCTCATCTGAACTTGAGTATATATTGCTATCATCAATGAACATGAAAACGAACTGGTCCAGGTACTCACAGAAAAGAGAGTTGACAAGCCCCATGAACACAACTAGTGAATTCATGACACTAATGGTCATGACAACAAACTCGAAGTGCCTATACCTGAATCTCATAAAATAATTTTGGTTGTCAACCTCCATTACCCTCAACTGGTGATATCCAGATAATTGGATGATCATGCATAATCAACATTCCCCCTTTAACTATTTGAAACAATCACCTATCCTTGGATGGGGGTAATGGTTCTTGAGAAGCAGCTGATTTATCCTCTGGTAATATGTGCACTATCTTAGGTCATCATTAGACTTCTTCACTAAAAAAATTAGAGCACTCCAAGATGACACCCAAGGTCTGATAAAACCCTTATTCATATGTCAATAGACATAAATCCCCAATTCCCAGAACTCAAAATGTTCCGTTTGATAGGTATCGATCAAAATTGGATGGGAAACAGATATCATGTAAATCCGGAAGTAAACATCATGTCATGGAGGTACAGTCACATACTCTTTTGGGAAAACATCTAGGAACTCACTAAAAAATCCTAAAACATTCATCATCTCAACATCTACTAATTCTACAGATTTATCAGCTAACAAATAAATAAGATGATCCACACTCCGGATTCCCTCTTGACAAATCTGCGAGCCAATAAATGATGCGCGTTGGCTACCCACATCATAGAATGCGAATCTTCCCAGGAAGATATCAATTAACTGCCTATAGAAATAAACCACTCGATGGCTACAATGATATTATATGGGTGAATTTGTAGATGTAGAAGGTCCTCACTTGACTGGTGTGGCCCGAAAAGCAGTCTACATCCCCAAAAAATATCAATCAAGCTGGTCTAAAATCCAACTAGATTACTCAACACTAGGGGTGTGATATGTCTCTCAATGTCTAGTCCTAACGAATGGTAAAGACTAGGTGAAACAATGTAGTGAAATTCTATTGAATCAAACAAATGACACTCTTGAGTAATAAACAGACTGATCGCGCCTCATACAATCTCTCATCCCATGAGAATTTATACCATTGCGGTGTGAAATAGGCCATGAATTGATCCTCTAGCTATTTTATGTCGATCACCTCTCTGATGACACACTAGTAGAGGTAACTGAGGGGAACCCTGTTGTTGCCATCATCCTACACCATCTACCCTCAGTGGAGTGGGAGCTTGCTTCCACTGCGGCTGGAAAGGCCTGACCAACAACAACTGGTGTTGGGGTGGGCGCAACACCTTCAAACCCCCATTGTACTAAGATCGAACTAGAAACTAGTTCCGAAGATTAACGTGGCCTCCAGTCACATGCCCATGGGTAAATCCAACGTACCCTAAGATAGAAACTAGAGTATCTAAGGCTTACTCCCCAAATGCCAAAACCAGGAAAGCCATTATGCTAGAGACATGATATTAAAGAAGTTTCCAATTACTGAACTCAATTGTATCCCCTCTCACGGAACAACCCCTGTGAGTTCAGCCACTCAACCAAACTTTTCTTCCATAAATCCTCTAATTTCGTTGATAATTTGAATAGAGTAATAACATATTGAATATATGGTCAGAGTGCCTCCTTTAAGCAACTCACTAAGGTCTTCTCATCTGAAAAAAGATATGATGTGATGTATATCAGATCCTTCAACATGATCCATTGATACCACATGGAAATTATCACATGATAGAGGGAGAGTGGATACAAAAACTTCTTTTCCTTCATTGTGGATGAAAAGAATACTGCACAGAACTCATTCTCAATGTCATCTAAAAAAACCTCAGTTTTCTTCCAATCCCCTATGTAAAGTGTCCACCAGTGACACACTACTCCCCTCATCTAGTTCACCGCCAAAGGAACCCAGTACTATATCATAGCATGGATCAAGCTGATAGTGATCGTTGTATCCTTTATGAAACACTCTATATCCATGTATAGAACACATCCCTTGTACATTCTCAGATTCTTCTAATAGAACACACAAATTTTCATCTTCCACTAGTCATATTCCTATTCTATATCCACCCTCTCATGATCAACCAAGTCAACCTTTTGGGCCAAAACTGAAGATACCACATGAGGGAAATGTCCTGGTGCCATTGATAAATAGTAAACAGGGAATTCTGAAGTTCGAGTAATGCTATAAATTTTTTAAACTTTTGTTTGAACTCATCATTTATTATAAATCACTAAAACAGAAATGAAACACAAGAAAAACTCACCATGATTCATGTAACATTCCTAGGGTCCATATCCTAAAATGATGGTAGCCTTTTTGGTCGTTTTGAAGGTCTATAGTATTTGCATTGAATCATAGGGGGACCAAAAATTCTGTGTCCTAACCAGTTTTCATTGGCCTATCTCACACACCATGATTTCATAAACATGTTTCCCTACCATCCCATTCAATCCCAACCGTGCCTAACATAGAAGTCCATCATATCTCTAAAAATCCCAAAAACCTCGCACCTCAGATATCATTTTGTTACGACCTTCCATCCCCATGATGAGGGAATCAACAAAAAACTGCCAGGCCCTTCATTCTTCATGATGAAGTAGAGATAATGACCCACTAGTCACTCCTTCATAGGACCTGAAGTGGCGATTAGCACCAAGGGTATATAATCTCACACCTAAATGGAAGGAATTACCCATTTATAGAATACTATCATGCGATAAGATGTAAAATCCCGACAACTCCAAATTCTAAAAGTATATGTGAAGGAAAAATCCATTCCCCCCATGCTTGTTCAAATGTAAAACTAATTCGATGTACAATGAAAACATCATGTAATTTTTCAAAAGAAAGGACTTTAAGAAGAAACAATAAAAAATCCCAATGCTCGAGCTACTAAGGTCCATCAACGTCCTCAAAGGCCTCCTAGAAACTTGAAAATAGCTTTATATATATAGGGTATGTACAAAAGTATATCAAATTGAAAAAAAGTCAACCTTGAATAAGTGAGGGACCATACTATCGTCCCTATAAAGAAAAGTAGAACCTCATAGAACCTACCGAGGATTATTAACCAGCTCTACCTCACAAAGGCAAACTCACCAAACAACACATGTCAGGTAAAGTAATAGAATATGCTCATCAATATTAGGGTAACCCTCACAACTTTCCTGCAAAATATATATTGATCCCTAATGGATAACGTCCCAATGCTACCACCGATCCCACATACTGTCCCACTACAACCCCCCCCCCCCCCACACACACACACACATGGGCCTCAACCCACACATAATCCCAACTGTAGACACCTGGGACACAACAACCACTTCTCTCATACAAATACACCATGGACAATAGTAATCCTGAAGCCATTATAGCATGCCCAAAATTTTTCGAGCGGAATGAAACTGAAAGAGGGCATGAGGAAGAATGTCAGTAACCTGCCATCCATCTTCCAACCTGGATGATTGAAAATACACCCACACTCATGGAATAGGGGTGTATGACACATGGTTCTCAACAATGTTGGGGTGCCTATAGAAATCAAAATGACCTATAATATTTATATATATATTGTTAAAGAAACACCAATCCCATCTTATGGGTTTCCAAATAAGCAACAAACAGACACAACCACCTTTAATGCTACCCTCTGTATGCACAACAAAAAAAATGACCACAATAAAACACAAGCCTAACCCCTATTTATTTAACTACTTTCCATTCATTAATTAAGTGGTTATCTTCATTTTGTTGCAGCACTTTTGTGAAACTATCTACCCCAACTCCACCAAAAATACAATAAAAATGAACCTGTCGTTCCACTACACAAACTCCAATCATGGTTGACCCATGTTATCCATTTCTAGTAACTATCCATCAAAATTATACCACACAATAATTTTCTCACAACCCAGCTTTGTATCCCTACTGCCCCACAATTTTCGGAAGAAGTCCCATTACATATAAGATCATAACCACACCGCAATCCCAATTCCCTATTTTGTTTGACAAAAATGACACAAACAAAGGCAGTTCAGCTATCTATATGATCATCCATTCCACAATCAATAAATATCATGTATTGGGAAACCAATACACCCCTATACTTTCATACACATAGATCCCACATCAAAAACAATAAACCCACCACACTGTTATAAAGACATACCAAACCTTTCTCACGGAACTAAATCTGTTATCCAACACTGTTCCAATAACCATGCACCCAAAAGAAATACTACATTACATACACAAGGTCACACAATTCAATAGAACACATCAATCAGACACACCAATCAAAATGATTTATATAAAATTAAGATTTAACTAGTATATGTTCTTTAATTTTAGTTACATATAACATGGGTGATCAGAAGATTGGTTTGATCTTAGGTAATTCATTAATTTAACAATGTATACATGTTTAAGTATATTTTGTGTTACATTCACTAATTCAATCATCTAGAGAGAACATAACATTATTTGTGCCCAATAAAATACCAACAATGACCATGATTTTCAGAAGTCACATTGCCATTAAAACAAAAATAGAATCAAATATAACAAGTAAAACATGAAATCAATATCAAAGCACGTTCTATTTGTTATTTTATTTACATGTGTTATTTTTTGATAAAATTTAGTCCTTATCAAATTATTATTTCTAGGATATTTTTTCATCCATTCTTCAAGATGATTCATATGAATACCAACCCCACATGATGAAAAATTATTGACAAGAAATAGAAATCCAAACTAAAATATCAAATGATCTAATCTCCTTAGTTTTCTAGTAACATGGGATCACACGACGGAAAGAACTCGAAGAAAACTGAGCTAGAGGGGGTCTAGAATAGGCGCATGACTCACATAGGGAAGAAGTCTATAAGAACAACATGGGGAAGCATACAACAAATAATAAAGGGAAGGTCTCAACTTTAAAGAGTCAAATCCCATTTTAATGGAGGAATGTTTTCAAATACATTAATCGTGTGATCATGGTCAAGAATACAGGTTTGAGTATCTCAAATTGACAAGAATGTTATGATATATAAAGAAATAATTAATACGCGTTGAAATTATATTAAATACACCAGAATAAAGGCCTTAATATTTGGTTACTTAAATTAAAATTTAAGAGGGGAAAACTAGAAAACTAGGAAAAACTGGGAAAAACTAAAAATGAGTCACGGATGGAGGAGTCACCTACACTAAGCCAAAATGGGTGAGCTACCAACGCAACCTACAGATGTTGTTCCTTGGTTGGGTGATCTACTGACAGAACCTAATAACGCTGAGAAACCAAAGGGTGAGATACCGATGATATCGTCCTATGTTGAGCCACCGATGTTGAGACACCAATGCTACAACCTAGCAACTACCTGACCTACCTATGCTTTTTCCCTACTGAAGCTCTAACCTACTAATTCCATGACCTGCAAACACCTACGCTACTGACTCACCGACGATGATGCACTGGACTTACTAATGTTGACTCCCTTAACTCTCCGATGCCTACACCCCTGGCTCACTGACACACATTGATGCCGATGCACTAAAAATATAACACAGATACATGCTAATACAATGACATGTTAATGCACTATCATGCCAATGTAAAATAGGAAATATTGAAACTCTTGAAATGAGCCACCCTTCCCACCCGAAACACCACTATCACTAGATTTTTCACAAAAGAAGATCCCAGGTAAATCCTGCTTATTAATTATTGATTATGGAACCAACTTTATCCAACATCATTTCACTAAATGATAATTGGAAGAATCACTCATTCACATGTGTTGAAAAATGCATCCACACATCGATATAATTTATTTAAAATCACCATAAACATTGGCTGATTATTTTGATGGAATTAAAATTTATATATAATATTTATGTTATTATTATTTTTGGTAATGATAAAATTTAATTATTTTATTTTATTCTTTTATTTATGAAATTAAAACCTTGTTCAGGCATACCTACTACCTACCATCTCCATGAACACTGTAAACCATTTGTCGAACTTTATAACTTATGAAAAATTCCAAATATGTATAAAATGAATATATATAATTTTTATATCATTATTATATTATTCATATGATTTTACCATGATCAATGCACTAGGAATTAAACTAGTGGACCGAAACATGAATTAAACATGAAGTAATTATCACTAGGAATAATCATTTTAATAAAAATTTCAATAAAAGATTTCTATGATGTTATATATAAATCATTTACTACAAGATATATATGATAATTAATATTCAAAAAAATTATAATAAATCTATATTTATTATTTCAGAGGATCTATAACATACCAAAAAATACAATACCAGAGGTAGGGGAATTCTTTTTCAATCACAAATTAATTGAGATCATTTATGATTGAATTTACATTGTGGAAATTATATAATCCTTATCTAATAAAAATATATAGTTTTTATTATAATTGATTTATTATATCTATATTTTATGTTTTAGTAATATTTTTGTGTCTTTTAAATTCTAAAGTGTTATTAATTTTTTGAATGAAAATCAGAACTTATTTCTTTTCTAAAAATAATAAAACCATAATATTCCATATCCATGATTCATAAATAGTTTTGAAAAATGGTTTTTTCTTCTTTGAAAATATTTTTAAATCCATTTTTATTTTTTTTCTTTTTTTATAATTGTATAAAAATAATCTTCTTGTCATTTCCTTAGTATGGTACATTTTATTGATTGTGAGAAGAGAGTATTCCCTTAACATAATTTTCCATTATCATGACCTATAATTTATACAAATGTATAATGAAAATATTATATGATAATTTTTAGATAAAAATATTATTATACCATTATGGAAAAATTTGTATTTTAAATATCTAATTTCAAAATGAAAATATTATTTTCCTCATGATATATTAGAATGATATTTTAATGAAATTATTTTTATGATAATATCTAATGACATTAGTTATTCCTTAATAGGGATATGATACAATGATGACATCCATATTATTTATATAAATATTTATGATTATAGAGTTGAAATGTTTATGAAACAAATTTTCTTTAAATGAGTTATGATACATGATGTGATGATTGATTATGATCTTGTCTCACATGGTCAAATGTATAATGATTATGTGATGGTTCTGCATAAAAGTTTATACCCCTTTAAGTAATTGGGTATTTATGGATATATAATGATATAATTGAAAATATGATGGGGTGAACCCATTTCTGTATGAGAATAAGTATACTATTATTGTCTAGGCATTCAAGACCGACTAAGGATATGATGGAATACAATGTGAAACTAATCCACAATGACAGTATTAATAACTACCATTGACCAAGGAGTTGATTTTATATTTTCATATTTATTACACAATCATATTTCATATGAATATATTTTTTTCTCATGAATCTGGTTCTCGGTTTCATTTATTCCATATATCTTATGATATTATATGTTTTCTGAAAATACACATGTTTATGAGAGATGATTCGTTGGTTATGGTTTTGAAATTGTAATCTATTTCTCATATACACTAATTATCATGATATTGTTACATGATCCTTAATAGATGTAATTTTTTCCATAATTTTCATTTGAGATCTCCATATATTAGGTTATGTTTTTATAATAATATATAGAAAGGAATTATGCATGTTGTTTCTATGAATGGTGATAATTGTGAAGATCTATGTTAGAGACAATATAACTTTTTTATGTAATAGTTTTTTATGTATCCATGTTTCCAAAGGTACTAAACTATTTTGTGTTTTGTATCACCCGGTTGTTTTTATGAATTTGTTTTCTTCAGATCTTTATTTTCATGAATTCATGAGTTTAATTGAATTGTGAGACACCCTTATTAAGAAAAATATTATTACAGCCTAGCCATTAGCTTAGCCTGAATAATTATAAATTACTAATAAAAATGGACTGTGAATTCATTGACTATCGATTATTTATGAAAATTATAGAACAATTAGAATTTTTTTTACTGATTAACATTTCCTAATGAAATTGATGATATTTATGAGTATTATATACTTAATATAATATTTCTCATATTCATCCAGTGGATTATTTACACAGGGTATGACTAAAAACCTATTTAATGTATGAATTACTATTTTTTAAATGATGTTTAATTTTACACCATTGAATGGTGAACCAAATTTAAATTAATATTTTGATACATTGATTATTTATAAATGACAAAATAAACATTTTACTTTGAAGTTGGATATAAAAATTTTCATTGGATAACTTTTTTATATTTTTCTAATAACTTTCATGTTTTTATGAAATGTAAAAATATTCTACATTTTAATTAAACATATCTTTTCCAATGTAATAATATATTTGGTTAAATTAAATTAACAAAGGGTTTTGATGTACAAATTTAATATATTTTACTATTTAATACAATGTATGTCATTGGAAATAATTTTACATTAAATTCAGATGTAAAAATATTTCAATATTTATCAATATTTAGCTTTTAAAACTCATTTTCTCATTTCAACAATGGGATTATTTTTAAATTAATTACTGAAACTTCTTTGTTTTTCTCATTCAATAAAAAAAGTTAACATTTTAATAGGGGAAAGCGGGTAATTAAGGGTAATAATGTTATAATAAAATGACTATAACAATTTTTTTAATATAATATGATGATTATAAATTTCCCTAAAATAATCATGGGTCAAAATGGTATCAATTGGAACACATATGGATTAGATTAGGAAATTATTTTATTTAATGTAACGAAAAGTGAAACATCCCTCACTCAAACATTGATAATTAAATTATTTTTAATATTAGATTATATTGAAGTTAAATTCATATATAAATACACATTTTAAAGATAAAATGTTTTTATTTATCATGACAGTTTATTTGTAATTTTTAAGAAATAAATAATTACCTTAAATACATATATTTGGATAATGAAAAAATAAATTAATTGATGAGAAATCAGTAAAAAAATTAATAAAATTGTATTAACCATTAAAAGGCCCAAACACTAGACCAAAACCTATTGGTCTAGTATAGCTCACCCATAAGAATCCAAGGGTAAATATATTGACCACTTTGAGTCTTATATAATAGATTTTGTCATTTATATTATTTTATTTAATGTGAAGATAAATTAGTGACATTCATGGTGTAAAACTATATACATTTTTTAATGTTGTGTTTTTCAAAAGAACAATTATAGTACACTTATTCTTACGAAAGTTAATGGATTTATATTTATAATTTTTATTTAATATTAAAAAATTATGTACATAAAATAATTACACAATATCTAGTTAGTAATTATTTTATTAATTAAGATATAAAATAAATTTCATTAAATATGATTTTGAATAATTTTTATATCTAATTAATATTATAGACTACAATTACCTCTTAGGAATATAATATAATATTTTGAGTGAGGATCACTTCTTATTTTTATATTTTTAAAAATCCATGACATAAATTGTGTCAAAATTGACACATGATATTTTGTAAAAACAAGGTTCTAATAAATTATTAAAAAATCATAAAACATTTTTAAAAATATATGATAATAATTAAGTTGCCTAAAAAGTTATAAATCACTAATTTATGGTCTAAATGACCTCAAATAATTAAAAAATTTACCCTTTTATTATTGAAATATTTGTTACTATAGTTGAAAATTATATAGAACTATTATGTATTAATTATAATGATAATGCTTAAGATGACATAAAAACATGAATAGAATTTATTTATTGATGATAATAATACACTATATCATATAATCTTAGAAATTTCCACAATTTTTATATATTTATTTGGGGTTTGGTTTTATTATAACATAATATTTAGCGAGGGTTTCAAATGTGCCCCTCACCTCAATTATAAAAGGGCACATCCACCCTCAACACTTCAAATCATTTTGAGACTTCATGACCGATCATTACCTACCCATTTCCAATATATAATTTCCTAGAAAAAACTCTAGAGGTCCAAGTCTTTTTCAATGACCAAATTTAGTGCACTAAGAATATTTTTGGAGGAGGCAAATCAGAGATGTGGTAATATCATTTACCGATTCGTTCAAACTTCTTTATTCTTCTACAAACACCAAATGAGATATTTAATTATAATTTAATAACTCTAGTATTACATATATATAGATAAGTTATTATGATTATGAAACAACCATATTTCACCTTCTACCAATCCTATAAAAAATGAAATCACCACACGTGGGTATGTACGACTTACAATCTCCACACCGTAGGGTAATATGTTTTCCACCACCACCTAACATGGATGGGTATGTTGATTAAATAATATATATATATATAATTAATATAATATGATCTTGATTCTGAGATACTATACAACGTCCACTTCAATACCATTAACCAATTATAAGAACGACATTGTCAATTGTGTGTTTGTACGGATTACTATCTATATGGTGTGACGCGATTCATTCTATATAATCTTAAATAATGAATGATTATATAAATGAATTGAATGAATAAATTTGATATATATTATACTAATATGATGCTATAAATTATATAACTATAACGTAAAAATAGGAATAAGATCATATTCTACAAAACATGCATAACAATATAATGTTGCTAATAACCGAATAACAAGTAACAATGAAATGTTAATAAGAAACATATGAAAATATGATCATAAATGTTATAATAAAATTGATTATGATTTTAAAATAAATAAATAACATTATTTAAATCATTATATAACAGTTTTTGGTAAAACGAAACATATTGGACCAAAGGTAATGTATAACATTGCAGCTCTCATATTTATCAGAGATTTGTAAGTCGTAAAAATTTACTAGGGTATATTTATCATCCTCATCCATGATTCCTGAATTTTAATTTCAAAATATTCTTTATATCCTTATATAATTTTACCCATTGGTTAATTTTTACTAAATGTTATGTATAGAATCTTTTTTTGTTTTTGTTATGTAGTAGTTTTTGACTATCCTGACAAAAGTGTGAGAATTTTTTTTCAAACATGTACGACATGAAAGAATATTTATTCTCTCATAATGCATTATTTATTTTAATATTAACTTATAATATTTCAATTTTATATTCACATAAAATCAACTATTCTAATATTGTGTGGCATGTTGAGGGTGGCAAATGTTATAATGAAGTAAAGATAATTTCAACGGGAATTAATTTCAAGTGTTTTCTCAAAATTATTTTCAATCTAATATGAAAATATTTAAATAGGGCTATATTTTATCCCTATTATTAATAGTATATGATTTTGTTTATTATTGATATTTATTTAGTACATCTATTTTTATATCAATTATTATGTAATGAGGTTTAAGAAACCCATTTTATTTCATGTGTTATGCTATTGTGAATGTTTTTTTGATTTTTGGGAACACCTATGAATAGTTTTATAGTGAGATGGGTGGGAAATATATCTCCCACTAATTCCCTAGGTAAAAAAGTTATATATTATTTGATGAATATGACTATAATGGAATGTAAAACTTATTTTCTAAAATAGGACACGGATGAGGAGTGAACTTAGTTCAATTATGGAATCTGTTCACTATGATGGTCCCAACACTGAGCCTTGACTAATATGAAATGTATTTCTCTTATTATTTGTGTATTATAATAAATTTCATGTCATATGTTATGAATATTGCGATTACATTTCACATTTATGATATATCCAGAGACATGATATTATGATCTTTTATATGAATGATAAAATTTTAAAATGATACGTTTTAATGATTATGATATGATTGATGTTTACCTTTTTGACCCTTAATGAGAATTTGAGCTCACCCACTCATATGTTTGTCTTCCCTAGGTCATGAAGATGTTTATTAAGTAATATATGTCAAAAATCAGTCTAGTTATGATGAAAAAAGTGGGAGAAAATGAAATTTTTTTATAAACCTGTTGTTTCTGTTTCCCATATTCTAAAGAAACTAATCATACGGGGTCATGGTGTGGGTTTTGTTATGTTTTGTAATAAATATTGATTAATTTATATGTTATATCAATATGTTAAGTATGGGCCATTATCGTTTGTATTACATCCATGGTATAGATAACAATTGGAAACCAGGATGAGAGAACATTAGTAAGAACCCTTTGGATATTTCTATGTATAGGCTACTATCCTATCCTATTATTTAAATGTTTTTCATCAATAACCTAGGATAAAACCTAATGTTTCTTAAAATTAACTGTTTTTCTTGTATAATGAGGTTTTCCCATTATGATTAGTGTTTCTCACCCGAGGATTATTGGTCTTAGTCAATAGTTTGAACCTGAAGGAACAACATTAATGATAAATGTGACATGTAATGAAATTATTATATCCATAAGAAACCAAATATCATAGGACCTAGAATAAAAAATCTTGTATCAATGCTCACAAAAATTTCTCATGCTATAAATCATAGCCGAAATCCAAACAAGTGAAGGATGGATCAATATTATGTTGAATACTTTAGGGGGCAGCATCCACATTCATTCAGTGGGTCTTCTAATCCATTAGTGGTGGAACAATGGATCAGTACCACGGAAAATATATTTTCGGTTCTACAATGTTAGAAACATGATAAAGTCTTCTTAGTACTATGTCATTTTAAAGGTGAAGCTGATCACATAACGTATCATATCAGGAATATGAGGCAATGAGAATAAATTTTGTCCACGAAATGGGATGTGATCAAGAACATGTTTTTAAATAAGTACTTTACCTGTATTCTCCAAGAAACAACATGTATGGGGTTCCAAGAACAAAAAAATGATGATGATTCCGTGGGTACCTATGAAGAATATTTTACAATACATTCAAGTAACACTAAATGAGTTATTATCCATCATGAGAAAAACATTATTGATTTTTTAGTTTATTTAAACCTAGTCTTTAAGGGGAATTATCCAAAAGAGAATTCAATATCTATGAGGAAATTGTTTTGATGTGATATCAATGTTGAGATAAATATTGGTGTATCCCATCAGTCATATAGGTTATATATGTAGAGAAAAATGGAATTCAAAGAAAAATCTAAATACCACAATAAAATGATTATAATATTTACCTTATTCAACATGTGTAAAAAGAAACACAGAGGGAATAATCATAAAAGGTAATAGTAAATTATTTATTTAAATAAATGAAGGTTATCAGGCCATTGAATTCTGATGTAATAGAAATAGTATTTCTAACGATGAAAACAAATAAAATGATACATATAATGCACCTTATACAATTAAATGATACAAGTGAAAGGAAATGTGGAATTGTACCAACCAATACCATAATCCAGGGTTATTTATGATGATCAATGTCAAAAAAATATTAATTATAATTATAGAGGAAATTCACTTGCAATCAATATCAGTGTAGTGTAGTACTATATTAAAGTTGTCAATGGTAAACATACCATATACTATAATGTAGAAAATGATTTATTTGATTTTGGATCAACCGACACTTTTATTTCTAAATATTTTTATATTGGATTTTTCGTATTACTACAACAATTTGATTTTCAGTTAGTTTTAACAGCTCCTAATGGACAAATGGAAACATAAAAAGTTTATAATTACTCTATTTTTAATGTTTGAAGGAATGTGATTCCTGTAAATCATGTGATCCTTTTTATAGTTAAATTTTATTTGATTCTTGGTATGTATTGGATTTCAGTGTATGGAGCCCATATCAATTACCAATGAAGGGAAGGGACATTTCATATTCCATATCATACTTGGACCATCTATCAATGATTGTATGAAGATAACCTTCTAATAGAAATATCTTCCATCTTATCAGAATTGATTCCTATAAATGAAGGTTTTTTTATCTCAAATGTTTGGGGAGAAACTCATGATTAAGAAAAAACCATTTCTATGAGAGTTGTATGATGTCTTTCCAAAGGAATTCTATGGTCTTCCACCAAATCATGAAGTTTGGATTTCAATATAACTCATAGAAGGTGATATTAATATTTCAGAGACACCTTATATAGTGTCCACAATTGAGTATCAGAAATTGAAGATGCAACTCCATTAGAATCGTGTAATGGATTCATACACCCTAGAGTATCACCTTGGTGAGAACCTATTCTATATGAAAAAATTAAAGATAAACCAATGATACTATACATTTATTATCATGGACTTAAGAGGATCGCTATCAAGAAAAAATATATTCTTCCCCACATTGATGACTTATATGACCAACAACATGGATCAGAATTATTTTCCCCGATTTATCTCCATTCAGGATATCATCAATTAACAGTAAAAAATTAATATATAACAATGATTACATTCCAAAAAATGTATAAACACTAAATTTACGGTGATTCCTTTTGGTCTTAGAAATTCCCCCTCATTCCTCACAACTATAATGTATAGAGTCTTCAGTGACTATACTAATCAGTTTCTTGTAGCCTTTATTGAAAATATTCTTGTAAATGTAAAGTGAAAGGAAGAACATGAAAATCACTTGTGAATTGTACTGAAGACACTAATATATGATAATCATTATTCCAAATTTACAAAGTGTGAATTTTGGATTCATAATGTTTCATTTTGGGTCAAATAATATGATTATATGGGATATTTGTGGATACATAAAAAGATATATTATTTGATGATTATCGACACCAACAACAGTAACTATGTTCCTATATTTTCTTTTTTAGGATTAATATTATTGATATTTTGTGAACTAATTTTCACTATTATCTAATCCACTCACCAAATTGTCTAATAAAATACATAATTTCTTTTGGACGGAGGAGTGTGATGATAATTTCAAAGATCTGAATAGATGGTTAGCGAGGGAACCTCTGCACACACAACCTCTTAGTAGATAATTCTTTGTGAACTATAGTTATTTATCCAAGAAAGAGAAGATATTTTTTCTCATGGAAAATTATATGGTGATAAATTTTTCCCCACGATAAGTGAAAATTTATTATAAGAATTACCCAACTCATGATTTTTAGTTAGCTATGAAAATAATTGTATTAATGATATGGAGGTATTATCTTTATAGGGAATGGTAACATATTTATACAAATGAAAAAACGTTAAAGAATTTTTTTTCATGAATAAGGAGATGAATATGTGCCAATGAAGATAGTTGGAGTTGATTAAATAATACGACATCTCAATACATTACCACCTTGTGAAGGAGAACATGATGGATGATTATTTGAGTCGAAATGACCACACTAGATTATCCATCATAATGATCATTAAGGATCCAATATTTAGTGATTTTCAAAGGATGTATCTTAAAATTATAATGGATGGGGGAAAATATTATCTTCCTCAAATTAATGTCCAACAATATACAGAAGTTATTTTTAAGGATGCGGGGAATGAAGATATATAGTTGAAAAGGAAGGTGAGAAATGTTCCTGTATTCAACATGGATTAGGATGTAATAATAAGATTCCGGAATAAAATTTATATTCCTCCAATATAAGAATAAATTAAGGTTATTTTGGATGAGTATCATTGTTCTTCATTCTATATTAATCCTAGATATACAATGATGTACTAGGAACTGAAAGAGTATTTATAGTGGAATGACCTGAAAAGGGATGTTTCTGAATGTCTCTCTTGGTGCTTGGTTTATTAGAAATTTATGGCTATTAGAGAAATTTATATGGGTATGTTAGAACCATTACCCATAAAAGAATGTTAATGGGAAACAATCACTATTGTCTTTTTTGTTGGACTTCCAAAAACATATAAAGTCTAAAATATTTTAGGGGTTATAGTTGATTGCCTTAATAAATTGAAACACTACATTACTATTAGAGATGATTACTCTCTATATCAGATTTCTATGATATATATATATATATGAGAAGTAGTAAGATATCTTGGAGTACCTCATTCAATTATATTAGATAGAGATCCGAGGATTACCTCCATGTTCTGGGGAAGTCTTCAATAATATCAAGATTCATATTTTTTTTCAGAACTACTTATCATCCTCAGACAGATGGTCAGTATGAGAGGACAATTTAAACTCTGTAATACAAGTTGATAGCTCTCTATTTGGAATTCAATGTTTTTTGAGATCAAACCCTATCAATAGTGAAAGTTTCTTATGACAATATCATTCTCACCAGTATTCAGTTGTCTTTTTATAATGCCCCATTTGGAAAGAAGTGAAGAACTCCAACTTACTGGAATAAAGATGTGTAAATAAACATATGGGGACCTTATATTGTTGATTAAATGTCAAAAATGGATAGATTTATTCAACATCAAATAATATCATCTCAAATTCGACAAAAAATTATATAGAAAAATGATGAACCTACCAAGAGTTTCAAGTGTGTGATAAGGATTTTATACGAATATATCCTAAGAAAAGAATAATGATATTTCTAAATATGGGAAGGCTCAGCCCTTGGCATATCAGTCCTTTTGAATATCTGGATCATGTTGAGAATGTAGCTTGCTGATTAGAAAATCCATTGAATCTCTTTTATGTTCATGATGTGTTCCATGTATCTCTTCCGAGAATTTATATACTCTTTCTTCCCATTGTATTAATCTTAGAAGTCGTACCAGTAAAGAAAGATATTTCCAATTAAGAACAACTAATAGAGATTATGGATCATAGTGAAAGCATTCTACAAAAATAGACCACTCATTGGGATAATGTTTTTTGGATGAACAACAAATATGAAAAAGCTATCTATGAATTTGAGGATATGATGGGGGAGTGTTATCATCATCTGTTTGTTTCAAATTGACTAATTTTGAGGGTGATATTCTTTTTAAAGTGGTAAACTGTAACACCCAGATATTTTTCATGTAATATATTGTTTTCTTCAGTTGCATCCTCTCCATTCAATCGTGATGTTAAATGAACCGCGATATGCCCTTCTTATATAATTAATGTTATTTCATAACTTATAGGTTACCTGGAACTATTATAAATCTCTTATGAAAATGGATTTTGAATTCAACGGCTATCAATGATTTAAGGAAAATATAAATCAATTAAATATTTTAATTTTTTCGTGAATTATTTTTTGTAATGAATTTCATGAGAGATATATATTATATATACATAATAATATATATTTTTATTCTTCCAATGGATATTTGAGTCATATGTTATGAATAAAGCCCTATTTGATGTATAAAACATAGTTTTTTACAAGTCATTTTACACCATTGAATGGATAACACCTATTAAATAATGATTTTGAAAAATAAATAATTATTATATAAACTATTTTCTTGATACCATTCATGTTTTGATGAATAGTAATAATACGCTAAATTTAAATTTAAATAAAAAATTTAATTAAATTAAATTATATGGTTATGTTATATTATTTAATGGTTTAAAACAATAAATATAATATATTTTTACCATTTAAAATAATTTAGGTCATATGAATTAATTTTACATTAAATTTATATGTAAAAATATTTCAATCTTTGGAAATATTATATCTTTTAAAAATCATTTTCTCATTTCAACAATGAGATTAATTTTAAATTAAAAACATCAAATTCTGTATTAAATATTTTGAAAAATGGATTCACTATTCAGAAAAATTAGGACCATATTATGTAAATAGATTTATTTTATTTTTGAGAAATATGAATAATAACATAGGTAAATTTTATTGACACTATAAAATTGTAAATCAGTTAATTAAGGGTAAAATTGATATTATAAAATTACCCAAACACATATCTTAATATAATTGGATGATTATAATTTTTCCTATAACATACTTGGGTCTAAATGGTATCCATTGGTTCCCAATTTGATAATATTAAGATATTTAATTTTTTTTATATAATGAAAAGTTAAATATGTATCACTCAAACATTAATAATTAAATTATTTTTAATTTAATGATACAATAAAGATAAATTCGATTATAAATACTCATTTTATACCTAAATTTTTTTATCAATCATGAAATTCATTTTTTATTTTAAGAATATAAAAAATTAACTTAAAATACTTATATTTCGGTGATTAAAAAATTAATTAATTATTATGAAATAAATAAATTTTGGTATTAAAATATGAATATCCATAAAAAGGATAAAATTCTTGAAACCCCCTTTATTGAAACGTAAATCAAGACCATAATCATCTGATGGTCTACTTATTGACCATTGGGTTTCTTATAGAAGAGATTATGACACTTATATTATTTTATTTAATGTGAAGACAAATTTGTCACATTTAAGTTTTAAAAGATTATAACATTTTTAAAGTTGGGGGTTTTAGAAAATAAATTATACTAAAAGTATTTTTATGTATTAAAATGGATTTATCATAATAATATTTTTTTATTTTGAAATTTTATTCATCATATATAAATATTAAATAGTTTTACATAATTTTTGTAGTAATTATTATATTAATGATGATATCAAATAAATGATATTAATTTTTTTTTATAAATATAACATGGGATAATAATAATGTATAATTAATATTCTATATTAATTTGACCCATAGGTATATAATAAAATATTTTGATCTAGGTTCACTTATTTGTTTTAGATCTTTAAAAATTCATGAAATAAATAGTTTAAAAATTGCCACTATTAAAATTTTCTCAAAGTAAGGATTTCATAAATAATATAAAAATCATAAAACATTTTGAAAAATATATAATAATTATTATATGGTCTAAAATGAAGTAATAATTTCATTTATAGTCTAATTTAATTAAAATAAGTAAATATTATACTCTTTTATCATTGAAATAATTGTTAGAGTAGATAAAAATTAAATAGAATAACTAAGTATTAATTAAAATGTTAATGTTCAAATTGAGATAAAAACTTTTCTAAATTTTTTTGTATGATGATATTACAACCATGTCTCATATAATCATTGAAATTTGGATATTATGGAGGTTTTTATGTGGGTTTTGGATTTATTGTAAATTAATATTTTTTAGCATTCTAAAATTCCCCCTTCACCAGAATTTTAAAAGTCAGTTTCCTCCCTCATTACATTACTTCATATTGAGCATTCAAGATCGAACATCCCATTACCATTTACTTCATCAACTTCCATAAAAATAGTATAGTGTTCCTGGTCTTCATTAAAGACCAAATCTAATTCTCTAAGAGTATTTTTAGAGAAGGCACATCGAAGAAGAGGTAACATCATTTATCGATTCTTTCAAACATCAATATTATTCCCCTAAAACCGCATGAGTTGTTCAATTATAAAGAAATCAGTTCTAGTTGTACTTATATAATGAGATGTTATTTTTATTACAAAAAACATATTTTACCTTCTACAGAAATTATATGCAATGAAATCGCCACATGTGCATTTGTACAACTTACCGTCTACACACCGTGGTGTTATCTGTTTTCCACCACCACCATACATGGATGGCTATAAAGAAAAAATTAATAAATATATATATAATTAATATAAAATGATATTTATGACGAGATATTATACACAATACACATCAATATCATTAAACAATTATTTGAATGATATCATTGCTCGTGTGTATGTACAGATTACCATATCCATGATGCGATGTGATTCATTCTAAAAAATATTAATTAATTAATGATTATATAAATGAATTTAAATAATATATATGATATATTTTATAATAATACCATTATTTATATTATATAACTATAATCTAAGAGTATTAATACGAACTTATCATGAAAAACATGTATAAGGACAAAGAGTAGTTAATACCCAAATAATGAGTAACAATGAAATGTTACTAAAGAATAGATGAATATTTGATCATACATGTTATAATAAAAATGATTATAATTATTTAATAAATTATTAACATTATATAAGTCGTTATATAGAAGGTTCAGTTACATACGATGCATATTATACCTAAGGTAACCGATATCTTTTTACATTTCATTTTTATCTGAGATTGGGTTTTCTTATTATTTATTGGCGTATATTTATCATCCACGTACATGTTTCCTAAATCTGTATTAAAAAACTATTGTTATATCCTTATATAATATTACCTATTGGTTAATTTTTAATAAATTGTATGAATTAAATATTTTTTCGTTTTTGGTACATGGTACTTTTGGTCTTTTTCAGAAAAAAGTATGAGAATAACGTTTTTCTAACATTTACGGCATGAATGGATTTTTAATCATTTATAATTCCTTATTTAGGTGAAGATTAATCTAAAATAAAAAACGTTTTTCATATAAAATGATTTTTCTAATATTTTGTGTAATTTTGAGGAAGGATAAATTTTTTTGATGAATAACGGATATTTTCCTAAGGAATTAATTTCAAGTGTTTTTGAAAAATTATTTTACATCAATTTTCAAACTCTTTAAATATGGTTATATATAAAGAATTATTTTTACTATGATTTTATTGTGTTTATGATGGATTTTAAATATGAAATCCATTTTTTATAACAATTATGAAGGAATAATGTTTAATAAACACAACTTATTACATTGGTTATGCAATGGTGAATGTTTTTTATGTTTTTTTGGAACACATAAGAATGGTTTCACTATGTGTTGGGTGGGACCTATATCTCCCTAATATAAATTGCATAAATATTAATATCTAATTAAATAGACATGATTGTAAGGAAAAGTAAATCTGGTTCTGTAATACAGTGCTACAATGAGGAGTGTACATGGTTCAGTAATAGAATTTGTCCATTATAACGGTCTTGGAAGTGGTCCATGATTAATATGAAATTATATTCTATGTATATGAGTGTATGAAAAAAATATCTTGTCTAATGTTATGAATATTGGGACTACATTTCACTTTTACGATTTATCCCAAGACATGATATTAGGATCTTTTGTACGAAGGATAAGATTTCGAAATGTTATGTTCTTATATTATGATATGATGTATATTGCTGTTGTTTACCGTTTATTCTCATTTTAGATCTTCATTTAATATTTTTCATTTCCACAGGTCATGAAGATGGTTATTAAGTGTGATATTTCACTAATGATTAAACTTATGATAAAATAAACAGTAGACAATATGGATGTTTTATAAACCTGTTTCTTATGATAAACAGTTTCAAAAAACCCTAAACCTTTATTTTCCAAGCGTGGTTTTTGTTATGTTGAGTAATAAATATTCCTCAAGTTGAATTAATATTTGTATATAATGTATAGGGCATTATAGTTCTATAATGGATCATAATATAATTTAATAAAGATTCATTTAATAATATCTAATATCTATATGGAAATAGTATGGGTCGATATAGTTTTTACCATAGAAGGATTTAGATAACTATTTGATATTTTTGATATAATGATTCAGAGATGAAATAATGATAATTAAATGAATATTATAATATCATAATGTTGGGGTAAATTATAAATTGTGTGGTTTTTATATCAAATATATCATTTTACAAATACTAGAACATGGATTGTTTATCACATAGATGCATATAGTGGTATCAAATATTAATGGGATAGATATGGTATTAACACAATCGTCATCGGTTCATGATGAGTGATTCTAATATTGAACACCAGGATATAAAATCCTAGGTTATATTCTAGAGTGAAATCGAGTTTTCATTATTAGTCAATACTGTGAATGAGAGGATGATAATAATGGAAATTATAGATTATGTACAGTAATATGGGGAAAATATAATATGTAATGGTTTGATAAGTCAATTAATGATCACAAGTTTAAATATATAGGTACCCCTTTTTAGTTTTTATGTTATTAATGACTAGCATGATTAAGGGTATCTTGGGAGCTATAATACAACCCTTTGGTTCAAAATGTGTTTTAGTGAGAAGGTGTTTTGAGGAAAGATGCTTCTATATATTATGAACATATGTTTATTGTTATTGTTAAAAATTTGAGTAAATATGATCCTTCATGATGAGATATTTATATTTTATTTGGATAATAGAGTTGGTAAAAATGAGGAATATTATATTATTATGGTAGACAGAATATGAGAAATAAAGATTGAGTTATTTTATGAGAGCATGCATGATATTATTATGATTTATAGTCAATTAAGTTATTTTGTTAAAGGATTATATGATTTAAATTGATTATATATTCACGATATTCACATGTTTGTAATATTACATAATAATATTCTTTTTTTCATCAATGATAATTTCAATATTGGGTATTTTAAAACATAATAATATTAAATTTTCTTCATTTTTTGGTATTGAATTTGTTCAGGAATATATTGGAAAAATAGTAGGGTTAATTTTTTTTCTAATAATTAATGTAGAACATTGGGTATTAATTTTGGGGATTACTTGATCAATTAAAATTTTCAAGATGAATAATAAATATATATTAAATATAACTTCTGAAAACGATTATGTTGGTAAATATATATTTACTACAGGATTTAATTTTTATTCTATTATAAACCAAGTAACAAATTAATGTTTTATTTTAGTGCATTAGGCATGAAAATTGTATCTTGAATTTTAATTTCATGGAAAAATAGATACGATAAAATTTGAAATTGATCAATTCACAAATATATGATGAAATTTTCATTAGATAATGTGATGAAATAAAATTTTCATGTTATCAAATATTATCTACCACGACATAAAATAAATTCTAAAACTCAAGTAAGATGATGATAGATCTATCCAATTATATGATGAATGTGTCACTCAAAAATCATGTTATATTTTTGGAAACATAAGAGTATTTCTATGGTAAATAACTAATTTCACGAATACTTAATTATAAAATGATCTGTTTCATAGTGGTGACATAGTAATTATATATCTTCATAAAATCTATGTCAAGTTTTATTAATTTGTAATGGTAAAATATTTTTAGTCAATTATAATTAAAATTGAGTGGAGAAAATTATCTAAGGGAGGTACAGTGTAATAAAAATATAATTTAGAATATATTTTCATGTTAATTAATTGAAAATATTTGATAGCTTCCTTGATAGGAAAAACAAATCATAAAATAATATTTGTTATATAATGAACTAGCTTTTATGTTAACCAGCAATAAAACAATTAACCAAATTTTAAAATATATATATTATTTCTTATAAAATTAAATTTATTGACTTATTCATAATAAAAATCCATTAATTTTTAGGAAAGTAAATTTAAGCTTTAAAAAATCAATTTATTCAAAAAGAATTTTTTAATTTTTATTTTGTGGGAAATATAATATTTTATCCCACTTATAAATATATTATCTAAAAACAAATATATATTTTTAGAAATAATCATATAAAATCTATTGTTTGGTGATATTTTGGGATATATTTTTAATGTTTTACCTTACATTGAATAGTAAAAAATAATATTTTTTAATGAAATCAATATATATTTTTTAGGAATTTACAATAATTTATTTTGATTTAAAATGGTTTGAATGTTACATTATTTCTGTCACATTATTAATGGCCCAATTATGGCCATTTTAAATAAAATTCTTCTTTATATTCGTTTAAACACTTTTTATACTTATGTAAGTGTTTTTATGGAGAATCACTCATCATCTTGTTTTGGTGGATTATTCTGAAATGAAATATTACATATTAAATGAATTGAATTTGATAAAATGGATTCAATATTTTCATCATCATAATAAATATAATGAAAATGTTTAAACCTAATTTTGGCCATTATAAATAGTTATGATGTTAAATACTTTTCACCTCGGAAAAATAGAAATTTTTAAGTTAAAATGAGGGGATAATGGTATAAAATCACTCCAACACTTGATTTAAACCTATTTAATGGGACATTTTTTGACCGAAGCTATTTTAATGGAGTTAAATAAGTGATTTTAACATATTATTATAATTTGTTATTACATTATAGAATATTTTGAAGATAAGTTACATTATATTAAAATTGAAAACATTTTTTAAATTATGAATATAATGACATGATTGGAAGATAACATTTATTTATTGTTTTACCAAAAACTCTAAAGAAATTAATTATCATTATTTATCTAGTTAAATTTATGGGAACCAATTTGTAACATGATTTCATTATATCAATACTATTAATCTTAAACCATGTATTTTCTGATATGTTTCTTTTCATGAATTTTTAACATGAAATTAAATGTAGATTCATTATCCTATATAAAATTATCCTAATAAAAGCTATTACTATTTTGGAATAATTTTTTTTATATTTTTCATATAATTCATATTTTATATTTATTATATAAATATGTTATCATTGTAAAAGAAATTGTTATCCTAGTTAAGGATGAAATGTGTTGAAGGTGTTTTAATGAAGACATAAGGCATCACTAATGTCCAAATTATAATTAAATATTAATAGATTAGTTTATTTATATTATTTATCAAATTACAATAAAAATTTGGTGCCTCTATTCCAGTTGACATCATTGTGACATATTTATAATTTAATCTTTTGTGTTATTGATATTGTTCCCTTTCCCTCTATTATAATAGGACAATGCCTCTCATGTCTTCTACAAAATCCATGAGCCTTATATATTTGGTAATTCCCTGAAAAATATCGTATTAGTTTCTTTCCCATGTCCTCAAGAATTTTTTCAATAAAAACATGATCTTTTAAAGGCATAATTTGTTATCAAATAGAGGTTTCATAATCAAGAGGTATAACTCATATATGATTACATTAATTTTTTCTCTACCTCCTCAAAATCTATGTTACTTTTAATTTGGAAATAAAATATGTATAATAAATATACATAAATATTTTAATGATCATTTGACCAAAATAATCCACCCCACATTCATGATATAGTGAAAGATAGTTTCACTTGTTAGTACATGTCGACTACCACATCCAAACAACGATACAACTTATTTTTAATAATAATCATTCATTGACGAATGTTATGATGGATTTTTTTAATATTTGATATTTATTGAACATTCATGTTTATATAATGATAGAATATTATATATCATTCATTCCATATTTTGATTGGAAAATTAATACAACGTACATGCGTACATAAGTTGTATGGTCTTGATGAAGAATCTATATAATTTTTATATATTTACAAATTATAAATATTTTTAAAAAATTACATAATTAATATATATATATATATATTATATAATGATTATATTTATGGATATTATTGAATAATGATCATACTATAAGGGTTGAGTTTGCTTAACTGAAAGATGAATGAAAAATGAAGCAGTTATCCCTCTAAATACCCATTTTAATAAAGAAGTGTTAATAAAAATGTTTCCATAAATGTTTCCAATTTTATTTCTTACTATTATTAAATTATTGTTAATTTAATTTTTACACATGTTTTAATTTTAATAGATTTTTTTTAAAAATCTAATGGCATTTTTCTGAATAAGGTAGTTTTTACCTACGTTTTGAATATAATCATTATTTTAAGAACAAAGACATGAATACAATTTTTCTCTATCATGGCCACTCAATGGTATTGAGATTATTATATATGTTTTTATGGATATTTATAATAAAATTATCTCCTTAATATAATCAATGTTATATGATTTTTAAAATATTTATTTAAAGATGAAGATGTATTTTGTTAATTAAATTATACATTGACATTTTATAGAATATTTTTATTTATTATCTATTTAAATTATTTTAATAATGATTTATATGAGATATGAAAAATTCAAACCATCTTTTTAATCTCTCTAAATGGATTATGATTATGATGAATGGATATTTGGATATCTTATTTTCTTTCTCCAGGTTATGATATGATTTATTGATGAATATATATGACTAATTGGAACATAGATGATTGTATTATGATTTATGTGATTGATGTACCGATAATTATAAATCCCTCTAGTGTATTGGTAAATGATGAATTTCATAGATGATAACTAGATCTAGAATTCAGAGTGAACCAAGTTTAGTATTGGACATTTTCCACTATGATTGTCTTCAGAGTGATCCTTGATAAAGGATATAATGGGTAGGATAGTGAACCAAATCCACTATGATAGTCCATGTAGGGATCATTTACCATGGAAATGGTTTTCAAATTTTATGATTATTTAATGAAAATATTTCTTATTCTAGTATTATTTTTTATTGGATTATGTTTATGAAGCCTTTATGATTTATTTCTTATGAACTGTATTGTTTTATTCCATGACTCTTATTTAGGACATGTGATTTTCTAGATATATTTTTAAAGCATTAACATCATTTTTTAGAACACTTATTCTAATTTTAATTTATTATGTACATTGATTTATCCATTTATTCTTTATATATAATTTAATATAACATTCTATTTTTTTCTTATAACTATGTTGTGAAGATTGGTTTTGAATGAAATTTATTAGAAATGTGGTATTTGTGATGAAAAAAATGTGGGATATTATATATATCAATTATGATTTAGCATTTATATATCCATGTTTCCAAATAAAAAAATCCTTTTACGGTTTAGAGTGTATATTAATGTTATTTAATGAATATTCATTATATAAGATGTAATATTTATGTGAAAAAATGTATGGTTTTCAATAGTTGTCATCAATGAAATATTTTGTAAATATTTAACAATTATGGTGATAAAAATTTGGTGATAACACTAGGTAAAAGTATATTTATAAGATAATATCCTAATATTTTTCGAAAAGATAGATTTTATGGTTTTCATAAAAAATTAAACTTGTTTGGATATTATTAAATATATATATGCATGAAACATATGAACGTTGGAGAACTACACAGAATGGGATGGATTATGTACTGACTTGGGCATCACTATTATAACGTTAGTTTGACTAATATTTCACACATGGATAGAAACTCCTAGGGTATATTCTTGGGTTAATTTTTATTTTAATTATGAATCAATATGACTAATGAGAGTATAAATCTCTATGAAACCATTTACATGTTGTAGTGATATGGGATATACCTAAAGATTCTTGGGTTTAAAAGTCCAAAGATAGCTGTATGATTAAATTTATATAAAACCTTTGAGGTTTTATATGATTATATATTAATGTTATTATGGTTATTTTGGGATACATAAATGGGGATATAACCGTTGTGTTGAGTATGTGTTTTAGTGGAAATGTTATTTTATTTTTATTGATTTTATATTTTGTGAATATAAGTTTCACATTATTTATAAAATTTGTTGTTAATATGATCATTTTTGATTATTTAATTATGATTAACTATGATTTAATACTTATTATACTTTTTGGATATTTATATGAATATGTTATAAATAATTAGGGAAATGATATCTGAGGAAATATATGAGAGTATACATGCTTTTATTGTCAGTTTGTGGTCATTTTTATTACTTTTGGAATGTATTATCATATATTATGAAAACATATATTCCATGTATTCACATGTGTGGTATGATTAATTATGAGATAATTTATGTTGTTCAATGATATATGTTAATGTGTTTCTCTGAAAAAATATAACATAACATATTTCATCTGTTTGGGTTTTAAATTTGGTCAAACTTATTTTATTCGAGTGTTGAGGATAACTGTTCATGGAATGTTTTTTTATGATATTAGTGTATATTATTTGATGTTTCACATATTGTTATATTTTTAAATCATATTCGTATTTTCCAATAATTTATTGGTTTTATAACAATTTTCAGTTTGGAAAATTTTATGAGACATATAGAATGACATTTAATACATTTATAAATCTAATTCTCCATTAAATATTAATTATACTTGATCGGGAAATAAATATTCATATTAAATATTCATTTCTATTATTATGATATATATTTATGTTTAAGTGGATCAAATCACACCCAAAGTAAAAAATTATGAATATAAAATGAAAATAAGTTATGTAATAATGTTCTCTCGTATTCTATACCGTCCTAGAAAATTATTTCCTCAAATCGATAAATTGGAGTATAAATATATTAAGTATAATGAGAAAATAATTTTTCACCTATCAATGCATTTTTTTTAAATAATTAGTATTATAATGCTACATACCATATTTTAGAAATAATTATTTACTAAATGTTGTGTTTCCTACTTCTTTTATATAAATTTATTATCCTGATATAATCTACATCATATTTTATTACTATGACGTGATGTTATAATTTTATAAAGTTTTAATTAAAATTGTGACGGAGAAATTTATTTAGGGTGGGTATAATGTAACACTTTGAGATCATATAATATATTTCTTATTAAATAATTTTGTTTGTTCGATATATTCATTTACATTAAATACAGAGGATAAATTGAACTACCTTATATTATAATAATGTCATTAAAATGAATTATACAAATGTAGATAAAACAATTATGATATATAAATATATATAATAAAAAAATTATTGGTCAATTAATTACAAATAAGATGATATTTTTATGAAAGAACATCTTATGCTTCCAAAATAAAATTTCTATAAAATGATTTTTATGAATTTTTTATCCTAGAAACTATAATTAATTTTAAATACATGTAGATATTTTTTTTATTATAATACCATTTTATATTAAATAATATTTAAATTATCTTTGGGTAAAATTTGGGTAGGTTTGAGAAATTATTAACATTAATATGAATAGTGAATGAATAATAGTTTTATTGAATATTTTAAATTATAATAATTTATTAATTTTCATTTCATTATAAAATCGGTTAAATGTAAAATTATTAAATTTAAATTATTAACAATCTAGTTAAATAATTTTTATTTAATGTTTTCATTCTTTTTCTATAAAAACATTTGATATATTACATGTTATTTTTAAAAAAAATTGTCTTGTCATTGTATTTTTATACTTTAAATTTAAATTTTAATGTTGCAACTATATAAAATAATTTTTAAAAAATATGTTCCTTTTTTGGAATAGAAATTATTATTATAACGTAACAGGTTAAAAATATTTTTTCATCACTATCTAATGTAACAATTGATAATATTTTTCATCCTTGTAAAAGATGTATAAATCAGTTTAAACCTTGATGAGAAGCATTAAAATCTGTGTAACATAATAATTTATCCTATTTATGGGTTGGTTTTTAGAAATAGTTTTATTATTTAATATTTTTATTCTAAAAAAATATTTTGAACATCATATTATAAGAATTGATTTGGCTAATTTATGTTATATATTATTCAAATTGAAGACTATTTTGGGTCTTTATATTTAATGTAATTTTTTGGATATTATATTTTTTTATTTCATGATATAACATCTAAAAAAATTATAATTTTTTAATTTAACCCAAAATGCCTTTTAAAAAATATATTAAATGATTTATATGACGCTTTTTTTTATTCTTAAATTGGGTATTTTCCTAAATAAATTCATGTGATCAATGTTCATATATAAAAATAAATTTCATACTACTATATATATTTAATCAAAGAAAATTGAATAAATATTTTCAAATGAATGAGTATATTTTTGGAAATAAATAATTTTTTATTTTTATTCATATAATTGTTTTATCATTGAAATTTTTAATTTTTCACGGCCAAGGTTAAATTGAGTTTATTGTGGTTTAACAAAAATATAAAGATAAACATAAATCGAAAGAAAATTCATGTGAGATGGGATTTGTGTATACTAACACTATAACATGTTATATTTTAATTTACGGTGACTTGGTTCATCTTCACTAGATTATGACATTAAAATTCATTAAATAATTATTTAATTGAAATTGTGTATTTCCCCTCCATTACAAAAGGATACAACATTTTATATATTCTCCACATTTTTTTATTCTTATATTCAAAACATTACCTAAAATAATATATTCACATATATCTTCCCAAAACTATTGAGCTTATATTATTTAAATAATACAATCCATTCAAGGCTTCGGTTGTATTCCAAATGAGGTTTCTCATCAATGATGTGTAACTGTGAACGAAGTACATTCAATATTACTTCTTATTCTATCTCTACCAACTAAAATGTATTTTTTAATTTAATAATTTAATTATAATCATCAAAATAATATATATTTTATATGATTAGAGAATAACCCATATCCACTCCTTTTCCCATAATATATAAAACTAATGAATCAATCATGTGTTAGCATAGATGACGACCTCCAAATACTGATATAATTTAATTTCTATCCTCATAATTTTTGGATTATTATTATTATGGATTTAAGGTTTGCATATTATAACATATATGATTTAATTATAACTTGGGTTCACCTATTAATTTATTTTTAATTGCTTAATTATCTCCCAGAATGGTGATTTTAATCAATTATTGTTACTATATGTGTTATGGGATTCTATTAGTAAAACTCATATTTTATGATATTTTTTAATATGGTTCAGTAATAAATTTACAATAAATCTATACTAATTTAATAACAGTTTAGAACATGTATTAAAAATTATTTGACACTTTTATGTGATTTTTGTTTCAATTCAATATTGATTTGGATTTTTTATGTTTTAATTTACATTAAGTAAATTATATTATAGTTATCTAAAGGAAGATTCCTTTTTTTTATACCTTGGTAATTTAAAAAAAATTTAAGTTTTAGTAGACAATTTATCAATTTTGAACTCTAAATGGTTCAAACAATGTATTAAAAAATAAAAAAATATCCCCCTTTCATTTAAGAAGACATTTTATTCTATAGAGATTTTTTCTAAATATTTTAACATTTTTAATTAATTTTAATATATTATTTTTAATATAATTTTTTCACATGACTAAAATTTTAATAAAATGTTTACAAATAATATAATTCCTGATTGGATTATGTTTTTTCTAATTATGAATGTAAAAATAATTTATTTAATTATTAAAGCATGAAAATACTCACCACTATCATTTCTAGTGAATGCAATGGAGATTACTTTACTAGTTTCTATGGTTTTTAAGGAAAATTAATTCCATAGTGGATTCAAAATTTTCGGATTTTAAATAAATGATTTGAAATGGAATAATGTATTTTCCCCAATAAATTCTCCACTAATCTCGTGAAGAAATTTTTCATCATTGGATACATCCATTGATGATAATTGTAATTTATTTTGGATATGATACTGCAATAGCATACATATGAATTCAATGGATGGTTTATTACTATGATGATGGGATGTTTATGAATCACTATTTACTTTCAATGGGTTATGATATGATGATATGAAGAATGTATTATTATATTTTAGGATACATATAAATGGATTAGGATTATATGACATGAGGTCCCAAAAGAGGACATCTACCTATGAATTGGGAAATGTCAGATATCTCATGTGATAAGAAGAACAAGAATGAGGAGTGAACTTGGTTCATGGTGTGACTACATACATTATGATTATCATGGTTGTTGACCTTGACAATGTAAATTATGGAATGATTAGTGAAAAAAATCGGCTATGATATACATGTCAGTGATCATTGACTAAGGAATGATTCTATATGATTATATGTATTCAAAACCTCATTTGATATACCAATATTTATCAAACTTATTGCATGAAATTTGACTCATATATAATTAGTTTTATATGTAGAACAATTTTTTATTCCATGATTGAATTTTATGATAAATAATTTTTCATGTTATAGTTTTCAGAAGGAAACCTCTTGTTATCATACGCTCATTCAAATGATATTCTTATAATATCATTGATATCCTCAGTGCATTCACTTATCGAGAAATAAATTTCACCATTTATTATTTTCCAATTTCCTTTATGTATGGATTAATGTTTTATGTAAGATATTTTTGATAACGGTTCTAGATTTAAAGATCTATGTTTGATTTGATGCATATAATTTATCAACTAGTGGTTTATATATCTATATTTTTAATGAAACCAAACTATTTTAGTTTTTGAGTGGATCATAATTTTATGTATTGGATTTTCATTTAATATGATATAATATATTGGTGAATGATGTATGGATATTTAAAATGATGGATTTATTATACCTTCCTTGGTTAGACCGTCATTTAATTTGGGATATTTTTTGTTATTTTTTGATCACCAATGATAGTCAGATAGAATATGGTTCATATATTCCATCTGATATCTTCAAATAATTAACATTACATGTTGTCATGATTCCATTAGATAATGTTTTTCTACTAAAGGATTAATATAATGTTTCTAATATTTGTTGATGTAGGTGAGGTCGTGTGTTTGAGTGTCTAGGGTAAGAAACAATTACTTGAAATTATTTCTTATATGATTTTGATTATGGTTTTATTTAATATATATATGGATATTATGGCATATATATGGGGACATATCAGACGTTCCTATGTTAGTTTTATTATAAAACACTACACATGAACTTCGATTAGAATTCCAAAACATATGTTATCCATACAATACATCTCAAAACTATGTACAATAGATTAGTCATGATTATCTAAATAGTGTTGGGTAACAAGATTGAGTAGAAAAAATGTGGATATATTTACATTATTCCCATTATATTTTATCAATTTTTTGTACTTTGTCATCCTAGTGGGTAACACATTTTTTCATGGTTTGTTTGGAAAATAAGAGTACATTTTGGTAAAACTTTTTTATGTTAAATATTATTAATAACTACATCTTATTTATAAATCCATTTGTGAAATATTATGTTTTTTATTTTATATATATGTTTTATAATTAATTATTTCTTCTTTTGGGATATCGCTAGTATAATCACCCCAATTTTTGTTATTTACTTTAATTGATAGTCAGAGGCCTTCAGCCAATAATTGGGCATTTATGAGGCTACATACTACCATTATCATTTCCCCTCATGTGGCGATCTGTCAATGTTATTACACATGAATAAAACTCATTATAGTTAGGAAAACTTTTATAAAAAATAATTCATTGAATTTAGCTGAATAATTCTTTAAAAAAATAATAACATCATTTAAATAAAAGCATGATCAATTAATTTTTTTAATAAATCAATAATTCCATTTCTCAATTATATTATTGAACAAAAATTTCATTGAGTGATATATATTTTTTTCTACGTCTTCTAAAATCATAAGATCAAAAAAATGTAATTTAATATATATAATAATTATTCCTCTTATTAGAATAAAAAATGTAGTGAATAAAACTTGAGGTTATTATTCTATAATGAAATTAATTCTACAAAATGAAGAAATAATACAATATGGGGTGAAGGGAAAGAAGGAAAATAACAAATGAAAAATATTTTGACATTTAATAAATTCTGAAGAAATAAAATGGTATATTTTGACGTTAATGATTTCTTTTTCAATGTAATAAATTATATTTTTCCTATATTTGATATCTATATAGAATGTCAAGATATATTTCTCAAATGGTGTATACTAAAAAAATTTACACTAGAATCTATCTATTTCTAAATATATTCAGTAGAGACGAAATAGCTTCTATTGTGACCATTAGTTATTTTTCATTTATATTCAATTTTGGGATTTCATTTTATTAATTACATAAATTACAATTAATTCCAATGTGTCTTATTACATGATAATTTAACATTTATTTATTTTACTTGAAATGATGATTCATTATTTTGTTATTACTATATCAAATAAAAATTTTAAATAGTAATGATGATCTAGACTAAATATAATTATTTTACATTCATCTGCATTATTCATTAATTTGAATTACTTTATATTTATCAATTTTTCATTTATGTGGGACACTAGATATTTATTTTGAATTATTATCATGAATTTCATATATTTTCAATGATTATTCTCTTTTGACTCATTCAGGGAATTGCATTATAATGAATATTGTCCTGATAATTATTTTTATTATGTTGATGTCGTCACTCGTTATCCTCTTCATAATTTATAATTTCATGTAGTTTTTTATGTCCCAATGGTAAATATATATTTGTTGATAAATTTTATTTCATATAATTTTTTACACACACACACACACACACAGATATATATATATATATATATATTGATTCATCTATTTTATTTATCATTACATTGGAAAGTGAGTCGTTTTTAGTATTAAAATTACTTATTTATTTGACCACGTATTCTATGCATATAATATTTTATATTTCACACTCTAATCACACATAGGTAGATAAATAATAGAAAAATGATAATATTTATGTGGTCTTTAAAACATATACATTATAAGAGTGAGAATTTACGCATCCAAAGTATTACTATTTAATAATTTTAATTTCATTATTACAATAATAGTTATATTAAAGTGTTTATTATGTACATAATAGGATCATTGAAAATTATTATTTAATTTATGTACTAGTTGTAAAAAAATTGAATTTAGAAAGTTTATTCATATAATAATGTTTATATTTTGGACTCAGATATGCCATTATTTTGTTTAACTCACAACATTCATTTTGATGGACATATTTTAAAATTAAATAATTAATTTTTCAATTCATAATTAAAGATAAAAAAGGTAACTCTTCATATATAAAGAATTTGAGGAGGATTTTTATGCCCTATGAAAAGTAGAGTGTTCTGTAAAATCTATATGTTTTAAAATATGTCACAATTTCCAAATAAAATTAACACTTGATGGGAGATGTTGACCATAAAACTATTTTTAGATGGACATATTTTAACAAAAAAAATATAATAGATAACTAGTCGACTATATAAATAGTCAAAAGGGGGAGATAAATGAATATATTTTATTTTTTATAAATTAAATTATTACACCTCTACAAGAATTAAATTTTAGAGAATTTAACCTATTTCATAGTTAAAATTTATATGTTCAGTATTATAAATTAATTCAGTAATATATTATATATTATTTTTAATTTTTGGGGATAATATTCCACACATGTTAATTTAGACTGCTAGAATATTTCATAATAATTGTATATAGAATGATTTTGTTATGAATAAAATGTTCAGTCTATATGTGACGTTTGAAACTGATTTAATATAATTTTATTGATCTATATATTACAGTGTTTTGTATTTTTTATCATTGATACGTTTTTTCAAAAATACATTATGATATATAAAAATATATATGTGAAATTTTAAAAACCCCATTTATGTTAGATTTAAAATATTCTTTTTTTCAACAAATATATTATTAAACTCACATGTTGTTGATATATAATTGCAATTATTAACACAAATTATAATTGGAATCTTAATTACAAGTGTTGAGAAGATAATAATAGAAGAATTTAGGTTCACACAAGAAATTATAACTTGTGATTAACATATTATATATATTTCCATTAGAATATGTCATCATGGCCTATGTTAATGAAGATTGGATAACATCTTGAATATTTTAGATAACTATTACCTCATGTTTTTTATAATGTTATTTTTTTCTAATAAATGGGAATATGAAAATGAGATACATACATTATAAAATTGATTATCAATTCTCAAGTGTTAATGGTTCTTCATGATTAATATTATTCTACCATTTAATAAACACATTACTTCTGTTGAAGGTCAATAATGATCATCGATGTTTATGGATATTACTAGATGTTCTTGCTATAAAATATAGATTAGAATGTTTTTTTACATTTATGTTGAAATTATTTCAATGGTTTATGAATATTTTTATAATTTTTTATATCTATGAATATATATAGATGCTAAATTTGTGGGTTTTTAGGATAAAATTTTGAAATACATTATAGTGACAGTATTTTATCGAGACTGTTGTACATACGGATTTGTATATTTGATTATATTTCATTAGGTAATAATTTTAATGATGTATATAAATACCATTGAAATAATATATGGTGTATCTATTTTCTAAAAAAGTATTTGGAATTATTGTTCAGATGATTGAAGATTAGTGGAAGTTAATATAATGTGATTTGAGGTGTTTTGAGATGTGGTAAATATGTTAAAAATAGGTTGTTGAGATGTTTTTCATATTTTAGATATTAATATATTATTAATTTATAGTTTGATAATGTAAAACATGGTATATAATGGTTCTTATACATAAACCATAAGAGTTATTCGGGTTATATTTAAGAGTAATATGAGTGAAAAAATTGAAATATACTCTTTATTTACATTGTGAGATATAACAGGTCCATTGGATGATTCATGTAATGCCCCAACCACAAATTCCTAGAGTTAGAACATTTATTTTTACATTGGAATTATTACAACGAATCAAATCATAAAGGACCAATCAATTTAGTAGTCATAGAAAACTTTAATAAAATCCTCATACCCATAATACAATGGGAAATAGAAAATAAAAAATCAGACGTAATAAAATGATGCAAATTGAATCCAATTCTTATCATAACCTAGGAAAATTAAACATAATATATTAGATTTCAAATGCTCAGTATGTGTTAGTAAATAAAATCCAATAATTAATTATAGAGATTAATCAACCTGAAAAGGAAAATCACTGATAACACACGATATTATGATAAATAGACATGTAAATATAAATATTGTGTGATTTATAAATAAAAACACATACTATTTAATTAATAAACTAAAAATGAAATGTATACATATATATATCGACACAAAATCTGATGGATAAAATTGATAACTAAAATGAAAGAAATGATTTAATATTGTACGTCATTTATATGGAACATGATCCATTGTAAGAAGAGGATTTATTATCAATAATGTTTAATATATTCGGATTGTCTGACTAATTAATATCATGAGACTACCGATGCATTGATGGGATATATATAAACTGGAACATCTCGTGTCTGATAGTTCAAAGAATTCCTCATCTATTGAATAATATATTTAGTTGATAAAAATATTCCTTATCAATAATTATCCCAATTGAATAAAGATATATTTTTATCAATAATTCCCATGTAGAAAAAATATAACAATAAGATTTTTATTGTTGATGATTGGAAATACCGTTTAAATATCATTAAATCATTTAGAAGAAAATAGTCACTAAACATTTGAATGTGTCCCATACCACATTGAAATATTTGATTCATAATATACATGAAGTTCATTTAATAATAAATGAAACATATAAAATTTTGATATTAAGGAGATTGAAGATATAATATTTTTAAAATATTTATATACCAGTTAAGGTGAATTGTTGCATAATAACAAAAAAATATCAATGGAATGTAAATTTAAATGAAATTCCAGTAACACATGTTCGAATTGTCTCATGTGTATTTATATAGATAAATAATAAATAAATATTAATTATATACTTTCTTTAGAACATTTTTCATGTTTATAATTATTTTCACTTCACATATTATAAGGTTGTATTAATATACGTTAAATGATTATGTTTATTTTGGGTGTTTTGACCAAATTTAGTTCATGTGTTAAAAAGACAATTCTAGGTCCAATACTTTCAGAAAGAACATTATATAAAAATATCTATAATAATAATCATGAAATAATTATTATTATTTTATATAAATTATACTTTTAAAACTATTCATTAATTATAATCATGAAAATTGATCCAATGATACAATCATGGAGACAGTATGCCTTTTGTACGGATGACTAGCGTTATAATTTCAAGTGGTCATTTTAGAAAAAGGTATGTAACAATATATACTTCCAAATTAATCAGTATATCTTGAATACCATTTTATTTCATAATATATAGTTATATATTAGACCCTTTTGATTAAAAGGAATCACATCTTGTCAAGGAGGTTGTAGTCCACAATTCCACGAATGACGTTATCACTTTTTAAGTGTATGAAACTATAATTAAAAAATGTTATATATGATATTTATAGAAATTTAATTAATTAATTAGAGTTATGTAAAATTAATTAATGTTACATATGTTTAACTAAAATCAACCTTTATACATTCCATGTATAGTGTGAACGAATCGCATCTCTTCGAGGAGGCGGTCGTGTACACTTCCACATACAATGTTATCATATTTACTCAAAATGGAAACCATAGTGGTATGAGATATAAAAGAAAAAAAAGAAAATATTCATAATATATATCATCTATGTCATATATAAACATATTCTCCATTATAATTCCAACCATGAGAGGTGTTAATTGAAAAATGAACAATCATCATTTCATTAGGGGATATATTTTTGTCCACATTACAAATATGTAATTTAAAATTTAAATGGATGTCTGTGTAAGTGATGGTAGAAAACATAGTATAAAAACATATAATTATTTTTAGGGTACTATTCTGGTTATATAATCATATAATAAATATATTTTAGATGGTGGATGATGGAAATTTATTTAATTATCTCGCGGAAATGTATTACCACTTAATTAGGTAACTACTTTTGAATTGAACGTAAGGGCTTACATGGATGTTTTCATATCAAGGGGAGGCTTGTATGATGGGGGGATAGATTTTGAAGAGATATTTAGGAAGATATTTTTTGATCCAAGGTGTCTTGAGATGGGTGATAAATTGGGAGGGGAGGTGACCTTTTTATTGTGGAGGAGTGCCACTCATAAAATTTTGGGAATAGTAATTCCACCCAAGTTTTTCATAGTTAATTTGTTTCTAATAATGGACCAAACATAATAAAAGATAGGATAGGTTGTATATATTGGCATAAATTGGATTTTTTAAAACAATATTTTTCATTTTCACCCTTAATATAATGGTTTAGTCTATTGGTAAGCTTAATTTTACCATATATGTTGTAATTAATATTAATTACATCCCTTAGTTTTTTTGATCAAAAATTGTTTTTATCATATTTCATACTATAAATTTGATTGATTCCAAATATGGGATCCATTTTTCAAATTTCTGAGCTTATAAGTCGTAGAAAATTATTAAAATTTAATCTCATTGGTAAGACAATAATGCATGTCTTTAAGTAAAAATATCTAAATGTTTTATAAGTTTTGTAGTAAATTAAAAAGAGAAATTTATTCCAAAGAACATATTTAGAATAATTGATTAAATTTTAGTATACATAAACTTTTAAAAATTTTAATATTTAATATTTCCTAATAGATAAAATAGATGATAATGAAGTATTGAACTAAAATTCAGTATTTTTCAGTATTCATTAAAAACAGAAAATCATAGAAAAATACATAAAATTAACAACAATGTAATTTATTTTTTTTATTTGTAATATAATTTTTTTACATATTATATATATAAAAGTTCTAATAATTGAATTTCTAATGGTTCCCCCATTAAAAGGTGGTAAAAGATCTTTAATAATAATTATGTATTATATGGATAAAATTGGGGTTGTTATGATGTTGTGTTTATCTAATATATTGGATCAATATAAAATATAATTATATTTAATATATATATATATATGGAATTAATACCACTCACTAATTATTATTAGAATAATTTATTATGGTAAAATTATTATGTGAGCATAACTAATAGTTTACTATAAAACATTCCCTTTGCATTCAATTAGATCATATATTCATTTATAATTAATTTGAAACCATTTAATTCATTGTGTAAATAAGATATTTTCCTAATTTAGTTAATATTATTTATAACTATTTACTTATTATATCTTATTAAATTAAATAATGATATTTTGAAAATATAAAGTTTTTTGGTAAAAATCGGAATTGCAAGTAATGCAATCCATCAAAGATACTTGTTATTGCTTATGTCACACACTAACACATTTTAACATGAATAGAAATCTATTGAATATATTTAATTTAATTAAAATATAAAATATATTACTAATTCTCAGGATACCTTATTCACTTATATACTCGGTGTTACATTCCATACAGAAAATCACATATAATTTTCATTCTTTATAATTTTTTGATGTAAAAATATCCACACATTAATTAAATTACATCTTCATAATTTTAAATTATTCAAGAAAATCATGGGTTTTATTTTTTAAAATAAATATTTTTCAAAAACCAATGTCATAATTTTGGTTAATAACACATCTTATTAATAAGAAATAATGGAGTCTGCTGTGGTCACATAACTGGGTTCCCTATTAGGAGAACATAAATGTTCAATGGAAAAAAGGTAACAAATTTAAAACCTAACAATTATATTATAATGGAGAGTGATAGAAAAAATGTTCTGCAAAATTTTTTAGATAAAAAAACAATACATAGGTGTGATTAAGGCCTTTATATAATAAAAAGTGATGATAATATTACATCATTTTTTGGTTCAAGATCATTTTCACTAGAGTTTATGAATTATTTCAATATATTAAAATATATTAAAATATATTTACTAATTACATTTCTATAATCACAGTATTATCCATTTGTCAAGCTTTGAACTATTTATACAACATCTATTAGAACAATATTCATCATATAGTTATGTAATATTTGAATCCTTAAAACTAGATCAAATGTTTAATGTAAACCATTTAATAAATGGTTAAACATTTAAAAATATTATGACCCAACATTTTAAAAATAAGGTCACATAATTTACAAAATGAACTTATCATTTTCCTTCAATCAACATGATGTAGCCCTAAATTTTCACATTTGAAACATGTGAATAACTTTCTTAAGTATCCTCTTGAATTATTTTAATTACCCTAATCACTAAAAAACATTGTTAGAAACAAGACTTATATCATACAACACAAGTAAAAAACTTGCTATTTGATATATCCCTGAAATCCAACAGAGCTGCCAACTACATCAATGATATCATATTCCACTTTCCAACAAGTAAATAATGAGTTCCAAAGTAGTCACGACTTCTCCAAATCAATAGTTTTTTCTTTACTATCTCAACATAAAAAATATATTAAGTGTTGTATTTCCATCAATCGCATGTTTTCTAATAAAATTAACTTTATACTTAATAATGTTTCATGGTATGATTCCGCATATGAGATCAATTGATTAAAAAAATAGATCTAATGTAAGACACATATATATTTCTCAAATCATATGATTATAAAATTATCCAAAAAATAAATTTATGACCTATTTCATAGATCATTATAGAGTATCAAAAATAATTATTTCATAATGATTGGGTTGATAACATAAGCATGTCTTTTATCATGTAGTAACATTTAAGGCAAATTCTCTAGAGGATTGAGTAGTCCTTTGGGAAGTTATCCATATCCTTTATGATGTTGTTCTGAAATTTAGTCTTTATATTTTTATTTTTCATTATTTAGCATGGTGATACATATTTCTACACCTATAATAATATCTCATTACCTTAAATCATTTACTAGAGTGGCTCTTCCCAGATTTATCTCTTGTGGGTAAATCATTATTTCCCATATTTTTTTATTCATTCAATATTTCATAGTTCTTATATGACCTCTTATTGTCTTAGTTTTCCTTCAAAATATTTATTCTATAAAAATCTTTCCTTATTTTGACAGAACATGAAAATATTTTAATTTATAACAAAAATTTCTATAAAACAAGTTCCCTTAAAGGATTTTTCTTAAGACCTTCAAAGAAGTGTCCAATCATACACTCTATATTTCATGTATAATCTGTTGCATCACTAAAATACTTATTTATGTTTCATCATAATGTAAATCACATTATTATTCTATTTTAATTAATTCATTAAAATTCTTTTAAATATTAATTTTTTTATCACAAGGGAATTATTTGTCAAATAATGTCTTTTCAAACGATCTATAATCTATGTGTTCTGTTTCTTCTTAATCTATTTTATTCTGGATCAAAGACCAATGCTGGACGTCATTTCTATTCAGAAATCAAACTGAATATGTAATCCATTCCATTTCAATACCTCCCATTTCAATGAATATATTCTCTAAAGACATAATCTATTGCTCAGCTGTCATTGGATCAGTAGTCCCACTCAATAATTAAGGATGTTTTCTTATATTGTGATCCAATGTCAATGAATATCTTTGTGGAATAGGATCCCCATCTGGGAAAGGTTGTATGTCATAATTTTATTTAACTACCCTAATATGTTCATTACATTCTCACTTCCATTACCTACTGTATCGCTTTCCTCAACATGGAAATATCCACATTTTCAATGAGTCCTGATATAATTGTTCCCTCTAGGATCCACTTTTATATAAGTCATATTCTATATTTGATTATAAAATTATGGAATTTTTATAACTATAAATATGGAGTATCATAAATTATAAAATTTATGCATAAATAACATTATTATCAATAACATGGAATGTTTGGGGGAAATCATTACTTTTAAATACCTCATTATGGTAGGTAAATAAAATGTGAACTGTCTTATGCATATCCTAAAGGATTGTTAAATCGGGTATTCAATAAGGCATATTTTTGTGTACTAGGTAACACCGACTCAGTCTTGGAATACATTGTCCATGATGTTACTAATAGGTATATCTATTCTAGAACCTTGTCCACTTATTGTATAGAAAATTGATGTATTAATAATAACAGTCACAAAATTTTTACATTACAAAAATTATCACATGTTCTTCTAAACTTATCCCTGAAAATATATCTATGGGTTCTTCTTACTAATATATGATTTATAAATCTAGTTTCCATATATGATGTTAAACTTCCAATGATACCAATGGTAATGCCTTAGCCCCTGATTCCCATAGTCACTGTATAATAAAATAACATTGTCAGGATTACAAGGAATCAAATCCAGAAGGATTGGTTAGTTTAATATTATTGGAATGACAGATTACATAGATGATACCAATAATACATTGGGAAATAGATAACACAAACATAACACAAAATAAAAAGAAATAATATTCATCTTTGAATACATAATCAATGATTTTTTCATTATAACCATGGTAATGGAAACATAATAATGGTGGGCTCAAATTCATATTAAGGGTGGGTAAAGTGGAAGTAATAATGAATTGAATAGAATAATCGACATAGAATGGTAAATAATATATAAAACATTCCATTCTAATTACTAGATAGGGTAATATAAAAATGACAAGGTAATAAACTAATAACATATTACATTTATTCAATAATCATAAAATGAAATACATCTATTGATATGTTGATGAAAAATATCATGGATAAAAATGATAACTAAAATGAAGGAAATGAATTGATATTAGATGTCAAGTATCATCAACATCAACCACTATACAATCAATATCAATTCATAAGATGGTTTATAAAATTAAAATTTTCCCAACTGATTCTTCTCATGAGACTACCAATACAGCGAGGGGATATTTATAATCGGGCAACAAATGTGTATGATAGTCCATTGCATTTCATATAAATAGATTGATTGATTTAATTAATAAACAATGTTTCTTGTTATAAAATATCCACATTAAATAATGGGTATTTATTTATCAATAATTCCCCATTAGAGGAAATGTAACATAAATGGTTATTTTTTTGATGAATATAAATACCATTTAAATAACATTAAAACAATCTTTAGGAATATAATCTCTAATCATTTCAAACTATCCATCATAAATTTTAAACATTAGAATCATAATCATATTAAATGAATAATATAAAATGAATATAATAATTTCATGAGGGTAAGAAAATTCATGACATAATAGGTCTAAATGAAGTATTTACTCCAAATAAAAGAGAATTAATTAATAATACAAAAAATGGCTCAATTGAATATAAATTGAGAGTAAATTTCCTTGACATGGGTTTGACCTATCACATGTGTATATATCTATCGGATCAATAATATTATGTAAATTATCTATTCATTCATGTCCCTTTTATTTTTATCATTTCTTTTACATCCCTTATTATAATGTTTTATAAATCTACGTAAATAATTATGTTTATGAAAGCTGTTTTGATCGAATTGTGATCTACTGTGGACATGACTTTAGTAGGTCAATTGTGGTAAAAAGGTATATTATATAAAAATGTCAATAATATTAATCATGATATAATATTATGTTTTTACATTAATTAATGTATTTAAACAAATCATGAATAGTTGTTTTGAAAAATGAACCAATGTTACAATCATGGAGACTGTAGATTGTATGTACGCATTAGTAACATTAAACTTTTCTATTATCATTTTGGAAAGAATATAAGTTACAATATATCATTCCATAATTATAATAATATCATAAATAAAAATTTATTTAATAATATATATTTACATATTATATTTTTTGATGTAAATGGAATCACATCTTATTGAGGAGGCTGTAGTCCACACATCCACATATGATATTACCACTTTTTATGTGTGCGACGGGGTAATAATGGAAATGATATATATCATATATAAGGAAATGTAATTATGTCATATTTTTAACATTCATATCATTAATGTTACATAATATTAATTATAACTATAAATTATGTATTCTATGTATAGTGTAACTGAATCACATCGCTTTGAAAAGGCGATAGTTCACACTTTCAAAAATTATGTTATTGTATTTAATCATAATATATATTTTAATGGTATGTGTTATAAAGTAATTAAATAATCATATAGACATTATATATATCAAATTTATCATATATAAACCTATTTTCTATCATAATTCCCACCACGAGTCTCAGTAATGGAGAAACGAATCACTAACATTTCATGAGGCAGTAGTCCGTCGTACACTTAATCAGTATATTCATTAAAAGTTATATGGTAGTTCGTATGAGTGTAAGTAAAAAAAATATCATAAAAACATCATTGTATATTTATCATACTATTTTAATATATAATCATATGAAAAATATATTTCAGTTTGTGGATAATGGAAATGAAATTAATGATATTATGGAAAAATTTAACCTCTTAATCAGGTAACACCTTTTGGTTGGATCCCAAGGGATTATGTGGATGGATATATTAAATATACAAGGATTATCAGAATAAGGAATGGATTTTGAGGATATATTATTGAAGGGAACTTACATTCCAATGTTTCTTCAGAGGTGTGAGGATGTTGGAGGGGAGGATGCCTTTTTATAGTGGAGAAGGATTGTCACTGTTGTAAATTTAGGGAATGGGAATTCCAAAACCATTTTTTCCAATGAAATTTCATCAAATAAAGCAAATATGTCAATAATATATATCATAGTATCATGTTATTTTCATCCATTATATTTTGGACATGTTTCTATGTCATTTGGGAACATATGATTAAGGATTTGTACGTTATTAAGCTAAATTTTACCTTAATTAATAAAATAAATTTTAATTACTTTAACTAATCCATTGGGTAAAAAATAAGTTGAAATTATTTAACATTATAAATTGTTTTCATTACAAATATATAATACATTTTTTTGAATAATAATCATATAATTGGTAGAAATTAATTTAATTTTAATCCCATTGTCAAGACGACATCATGGGTTTTTAATGTAAATAATTTTGAATGTTTTAAATGTTTATATAGTCAATTTCTAGTTAAAATTTATTCCAATGAAAAGTATTTGATTAAAATTTAAATAATATATCAATTTCAACTTCAAAAACATGTTTATATATAATTTATCATTATAAATAAATTAGATGAAAAACAAGTTCTGAAAAAAAAAATCAGTATTTTTAACAATTCATTATTAAATTAAACATCACAGAAAAATAAAAAAACATTTCCCTAATGATATTTTTATGTTTCTATTTCATAGATTAATTTTATTATAACATATTAATCATATAAATGTTCCAAAAATTGGGTTTTAATTAATATTTCCATTAAAATGCGGTAAAAGTACCTTCATATAAATATAGAATTTAATGCATAAAATTGGATTTGATATTATGTTATATTTGTCAAATATATTTAGTGAATATAAAAAATATTATATTTCAAAACATAGATATCTATATATATTATATTAATATCACTCAATAATTATAACTTATTTAATTTATTATGGAAAAAAATATTTGTGTGCATAATAATTGTTTTCTATAAAACATTCCCTTAATATTCAATTGTCTCTTTTGTTAATTTATAATTATTTAGTAACATTTAAATTAGTTGTTTAAACCATACATTTTCACATGTTAGTCCATAATATTCATAAATACTAGTTTATTATTTGTTATTTTATTTAATAATAACATTTTAAGAACATATTGTGGTTCGGTAAACCTAGTCTTGTTTGTAGTAGAAGCCATCGAGGAAAGCCATTTTTTCATATGCCGCACGCAAACTCTATATCACATGAATTTAATGATAAAAAATATATTGAATTTATTTAAAATATTAAATATATAATAATTTCTTGGGATATTATATTCCCTTATTTTATTGTTGTTTGGGGTCACACATGCAATCAAAAAAATTCTCAGGATATTCATATTGATGTTACCTTGTGTTTGATTATACACGAATATATTTTTCCACAAGGGGTGTAACATCCAAAAATGATAAAAGGTTAACTAACTAAATGATATGACTCATGTCAACAAGGTGAAACTTTCTTTTCAAAATCTTGTCTGATTAGAACTCCACAGCTAAATGTGCTTGGATTGGAGTAGTGGTCAGGATGAGTGATGTTTTGAGATTTTTTTCCAGGGTGTGTGTGAGTGAGGACAAAGAACACTCAAAAGGACATGTGTTGGCCTGTGGGGACTGCCACTAGTCAGATGACATGTTCAAGAATGTGGGTGGGATCCATGGTGTGGACCACATGTCTGCGGGGCAACTGGTGGTACCTGGCGGGCCAGGACCGACGACCATGTTAAGGATGAGTATTTGTGCTATCACTAGGGCCCAATTGTCACATCTGTTATCAAAGGGGGAACCCGACCATAAGTGTGGTGCGCTGCCTGGGTTGAGATATAGGGCACACAATGAGGGCGTTATGATCTGGGGGGGGATTGTAACATCCCCAAATGATAAAGGGTTAAATGACTAAATGATATGACTCATGACAACAAGGTGAAACTTCCTTTTCGAAATCCTGTCTGATAAGAACTCCACAGTTAGGCGGACTTGGCTTAGAGTAGTGATCCGGATGGTTGACCTTCTGGAACGTAATCCTTGGTGTGTGTGAGTGAGGAAAAAGCACACTATAAAGGACATGTGTTGGCATGTGGGGACTATCATTTTTCAGACAACCCGTTCAGGCATGTGGGTGGGCCCCATGGTGTGGACCACATAACTGCGGGGCAACTGGTGGTACCTCGTGGGCCAGGACCCGATGACCATGTTAAGGAGGGTTGTTTGTGCTATCATTGGGGCCCTTTCACTAGGACCCATGGTGTGTGAGAGTGAGTAAAAAGCACACTGGAAATGTCATGTGTTGGCCTGCGGGGACTGTCATTAGTCAGATGACCCGTTCAGGCATGTTGGTGGGCCCCATGGTGTGGTACACATGTCGGCAGGGCAACTGGTGGTACCTGGTAGGCCAGGACTTGACGACCATGTTATGGAGGGGTGTATGTGATATCACTGGGGCCCAGTTGTCTCAAGGGGGATGATGAAACTGGGATACATACATTGATATGTCGTATATCCATTCACATATAGAAACGGTGATCAAATATTAATATTGAATAAAAATATTTTGAATATCTTATTTTGGTTAAATAATAATAATTATCATTGATATTATGCATTATAGAATAAATTTCATGAATTGAATCTATTTTTGAGGCATTAAATTTTTTTAAGAGGATAATTATTACTCGAATTATTAATCATTCAGGATTACTATATCTATTCGAATATTTATGAAAAATATTGATTGTGTTGTTGAAAATATTGTTGTGAACTCTATATTTGTGAATGTCAAGCCTAGAAAAATCTGTAAATAAGGATATTCCACATGGTGATGTTTAAATAAGACCTAATGTTATAATTGTTGTGTAGTACCACTAATATTTCCAACAGAGTATTTATATTGAACAAAATGATTTAATATTATTTCATTTGTGATGGAATATTATTTGTAGTTATAATAATGAAAATTTATGAGTTTTGAAATTCATTCTGAATGATGGAAACATGTTATAGCGATGTTGTGGTGATTCTGAAGTTGAAAATTAAATGAAATTTAAAATTGAAAACAATATAACATTAACACATAAGGGATCACATTCATGATATATTGGGGATATATTTATAAATATCAAGGGGTTATCAGATATAAAAATTTCAATATACCCTTGATTCTAATCTATTATAGGTATGGGTTCCTACATATTATTAATAATTATCAATATTTAATGGTTTCAAAATAATATATAATGGTTAATACATATGTTTTTTGTAGAGGTGTTATTATAATCTGATGGTATTATATCTACACAATATACTAAAGGTTATAACTATATATGTATATCGACTAAGAGGGAAGTATGTCAGTCATCAAAAAAATTTAATCCTTTATTAAACAACCGGAAATTTTTTGGAGATCATTTTTAATATTTGTAATTTTATGAATTAATGTTTTTTTTCTATAGGGAAGATGGATTTTTATACATGATATGTTAATATTATCATGGTTTTATGAAAATAAATGTTATCAAATCATATTGAGGAAACCTAATGGCGGTATAAAATTATGAAATATTTTTGATACATGGTTATCCCTAAAATATACCTCCACAACCCATATTTTTTAGGGTATGATGTGGCTGAATGTTAGTCTTATGGTTTATGGAGATGTTTGAAGAAAAACTATGATAATTGTTGGAAATATTGGGGATTAAATAGTTTTTATTAAAGGGAAGTCTATAGTAGAAAATTAATAAACATATTATTAATATATATGATTTTTTAAATATGTAATGGATGATAATAAAGGAACATATTATTATTGAGTCATAGTCATTTGTTATTAAATATAATATTGAGAAATATATTTGACATATCATACATATAATCATAGTGGAATTAAGTTTATATATATCATTGGTTTTTTATTATTCTATTTTAAAACAATTATATTGGAAAATGATAAATATAATGAAATTGAATAATTAGAGGAATAAATTATCGATGAGAGAGAACTAATTATGGTTACATTAATGATATTATAGGTATTTAAGGAATAGTTAGGCCTATCATTATGTGTGAAAGGTCATTTATATTCATATGAGAAGAATAAATATAGAGATAAAAAAGATTTTTTATTTTTTAATACAGAATTTATAGGCAGAATAAAATATATGTGACGAAAGTCAAAAGATTTATCCATATGATAAGGAATAAATCCTAATATGTAACACCCAATGATTTTGTAAAATATTATTTAAATTAATTTAAACTTTTTGATATATTTTTCAATTCAAGCCAAACTAAAAATAGTTAATTTTATATTAAATCACTATGTTTGTATTGCATTATATGAAAAACGATGTTAATCATGCACTACACAAAACAATAATTTTATCGTTCAATACACTGAACACATAGGTTATTTTCTGTTACACATAACATTTACTTTATATTATATATTATGGAATATGCATGACTGAATAGTGATAGTGATATTTTATTAAATTATATTTTAGTATAACTAATTATTTAAATAAATAGTGATGAATAGGGTATAATAGAATAATAAAATATATGTTTTAACAAAATATAAAATGTATTCATTACATACAAATGAATTAAATATTAATATGAAAACTTAATGAATATGATGAAAAATACTTTTATTTTGAATCCCACAACGATTTTTTATCATAATATGTTTAATTAATTTCAATTAGTGTGTCATAATAATTTTTAATAGTTAATATATATTAAATAAAATATTTTTATAGTATACCAATATAATTGATAAGCTTAAGATAAAAACAAACCAAATTTTATGCATAATATAGTATATCAATAATAAGGTATTTTTAGCCTCTTTTAATGGAAATTATTTTTGGAATCTCATTTTAAAACTTTAATGGATTACAAACATTAAAATAAAAATTGTATTTTATTTTGAAACATAAAAAAGTTGTTTAGGGGATTCTATTAATTTAATGTGATGTTTCATTTATACGGAATAGTAAAAATTACTAAAATTTAGTTCAATACTACATTTCATCTAATTTATTTATAGGGTAAAGAAAAATTATAATTTTTTTTAAGTTTAATTAGAAAATATGTTTTTTCAATTAATCCGGTTTTTTTCATTTGAATGAATTTTACATTTTAAATGGAAATAAAAAATAGAAATCTGTTCGAGGGTTTAAATTTAAAAAACCTTCTTTTTTGTCCCATCTATGGGGTTTAGAAAACAATGATTTATTCGAATTATGAAATTGTGATTTTAGAAAATTGATTATATACTTGGAGTCATATTAACTTATTGTCTAGTATTTTAAAATTATATTTTCATCGAAATATTTAGTGAATGTAATTAAAAATAATTACATGGATTAAGGAAAAATTAAGTTTAATAAGAGACTAAACCAGAATATTAAGGGCCTAAATGAGATTTACATATGTAAAGAACCGAGTTTCTATATATATTTCTACAATAAATCATCATATATTGAGTTTTTGAGGTTTGAGATGAATTTGTTTAGGTAAAAACATGGGAAAACTGAACTTGTCCTTGAAAATGCTATGTGTGTCCCTTAGCTTCCCTATAAAAATACACGACATATCCTTATTATTCACACATATAATACAATATATTTTCTTTCTATAACTTCCATATAATATACACAAAATCCCTCTTTTCCTCCATTAATAATCTCTTGGGTTTTAATGAAATCAAAGGAAGGCCTTGGGATTAAACCCAATGGGGTTACCCAAAGAATAGATAATACCCCTCATCAAGATCCGTTATTTTATTTTCCATTCTCCACTCCCTCAACTCTTGATAATACTTGATTTTATAGGAAACCCAATATCCTCAATATATTATGATGTTTTATTCTGTTTTTTCAACATAAACATACACAATCTTCCATATAATGTGTAACGAACAAAATATTTATTTGTATGGTTAACAAATCCCTCAGAAAATGATGGGTTTTCATTTATCGTTTACTATATCTCATGATGAAAATTATGATGTCAGCAGTATTTATATAATATATATATATATATAATTTTTTTATGCTTATATAATTTATATTTATAAAATACCTTTATTCTTTTCATAATTTGTATATATGATAATTTCATTTGAGGAAGTGTGGACTACAGCCCCTCAATGTGATGTGATTCTTTCATAAAAAACATAGAATGTGTTAAATAAGTTTTTAGAGATATTATAGGATATACATGAAAAAATAATTATATTTTAAAGATATTATATAAGTATATATATATATATGTTTCTTCCGGTCAATATGAAAATAATATGGAAAAAACATTTATATTTATGTATAGCCTACTATCTCCAAGAATGATGTATTCCATTTAATACTTCCATACTCTATAGATTATCATAATAAAATATTAGTAGAATACATTATATTTATATCCTGCTATAAATTCTTTAAATCATTATATAAATATAAGGACAAATTATACAACAAATTATGATAGAAGTGTAAAACAAAGCAAACATTACGTGAATTGTAAACTTACCATAAAATTATTTACAAGAAGGTAAAATAATTGTAATGGTCTGGGACTCTCTAGTCCATTACCATGTGAAAATGCGGTTTTAGAGGAGTTCTTGGGAGGTTAAGGTGACATGGGGTGTATTTGGGTGGACATTTAAGGGAAACATAGGGACTATAGTTTTCGCACGGGAGGTACATGTTTGGTCTAAACCGTGTGGCCAAACCGTGCAAGGTTGGTGTTGGAGGCAGTGGCTAATGCACGGTTAGCACACGATTTGTCTAACCATGCGGCTTAACCCTGTGAGGAGTGTTTGATGAGGCAGTAGAGACCGCACAGTTAAAGCATGGGTTGTCTAACCGTGCGAGCAAACCGTGAAGGCACTTAAATCTAGATCATAAATTTGTGGATCTAACTCATTTTGCCTCTAAATGTATCATTTAAGCTCCTAAACAGCCATAACTCATGAAGACCCTTCCTCGATGGTAGAAGAACCTCTCCCAAGCATTTTGGAGACGATCTGAACGCTTCTCATGGAGAATCGAAGCCCGTTTCTTGAGGTATGTGATCGTTCTTCTTATTTCTTAGTTGGTTTCTTAGATCTACTTAGATCTACTTCTCCTCTTCTCTCGGTTTCAGAGATCTACGCCCGTTATGGGTAGATCTAACTATGAGGATTCCAAATGTGATGAGCTTTCATCTTAATCTTGATAGGAAAAGATATCTATAGCGGGGGTTTGGAGAATTGACCCAGGTTTCTTGAGCGTTCTTCGACCGTTGTGGTTTTTTCAAAAACCTTTGAGGTAGCGTATTCATTGCTTCTCTTTCTTTTATGTGAAACACTATTGTTAGCATGTTTAATCCCACTGGATGAAAATGCAATTGACTTAAAAAAATATTTTGAACTGGATAACGAAATTGTATCAATCGTATGTCATTGCCTCTTGAGTTTCTAGATAGTGTGATATTTTTGATTGTTTTTCTTAGCTGTTGTTTTTATGGAAATTGGTAAAGAATGTAAACAATGATTAAATGATAAATATTGGCTAAAGATATAGAGGAATGAATGATAATCTGGTTCATGTTGTAATTTTATGTTAATCAAATTGGCGTAGTAGGCATGTTTAATCATTTTTGATAGCTTCTTGGTTAGGTTCCTGATTTTGGAACCAACAGTTTATAAATTAGTTAATTCAAGATTTATGAAATATTTTGATTGTTTGATAATTCCTTGAAGGGTTCTGAGTTACCCTTTTGAATGTTAATGGGCTAAGAGACCAATTAATGTGATGTTTGCTTTCCTGTTGCTTGTGTTGTGAAATGATCCTTGATGGTTGTTGTGATATGTGGGGGCATAGAGGCCTTTTGGATGTGGCGGCGGGTGAAACCTAGAGTGGCGAGATGCATCGGTTTATGCATGTGGGTGTTAGGGAGGACATCAGGGATGATGGAATGGGATGGATGTGATTGCGGGATGCTTGTGGGTTCTTTAATTGTTTGCCTAATTTACTTTTCCCCGCTGCTCAAGGCAGCTGGACTTGCTTACCCTTCTTCAGAAGGAGACGAAGACATGCAGGGAATGCCACGTGCTTTTTGTGTCTAGCTTCTCAAGGGAGGATGAGTTGACTCTCTTGCTATAGGTAGTAATGGCTCGACGGGTAGTACATCTACTCCCCGTGTCGAACCCCCTTGTGTTTAGTAGCATATAATTCCTTTCTAGAATGCCTTGGAATATTGGAAAGGATTACTGTAAAAAAAGATTGTTTAAATGGAGTTATCCTAGGTGGTTGGTGTTCGCTAAAACATAATTATGAGGTTGTAATATTTTGAAGGTACAATTGACTTTGGTTGTGATGCTAATGAAACCTAATGTAAAATTTTTCATGGTTAATTATTGTTTAATGAATTAATTAACGTAATGTGAAACCAATAAATAGAGAATAAAGAAATCTAATAATTATCTTAAAATGGTTGTGTGCTTATAGGATACCTAGTCTTAAAAGTGACATCCCAGAGTCCGAGATACGTTAGTTGTAGTTGTGTCTAAGACTAGGTCATTCCCATAGTGTGGTTCTGAGATATAGTATATTCTGTACGTTTTGTGTTTCTATACGATAATCCACCCAGTCAGTAAGGGAAACTGACACCCTGGGGATTCCGAGCCATGTGGATGTTTTCCCCAACATTCTGGAGGGACGATGAATGGATGACTACCCCCTTTGGCCATGCTCTCTTCTCTTGGTAGATACTTCTGCCGTTAGGCACAACGGTTATTTTCCCCATATATGTGTGTAGTGGGCTGTAATGGTTTACGGTTATTCCCACACAAATATTCTGGATATAGTATCCTATGGACTACTATAGGTGTAACGTGTATATGTTGTGATGGCTTAAGGATCCTTACTCAATGTATGGGCTCTAATTGCTTGAGGTATAATACCCGACGTATGATACACAGTATCTGATCTCTGGTGGCTCCCGTAAACTACCTAGTAACCTTTGGTTGTGAGGATGGTGTGGTGCTTCACCCATGTGTCTGTGGGCAGGAATTTGCGGTGCTCAAGGTGCATATTTTGGAGCTTCTTCCATGTGTCTGCTGGTAAGACTTTTTGGAGAGAGATGATTAGGACGTGCGGCATTGGGGAAAAGAGGAAAACCCATGGGGATGTAGTAGTGGGGTACCCCTGATTTTCTTTTCTATATACTATATTCTTGTATGTGTTACTTGGTGAGAGTAGCCATGGTGAGTTTGGAACATAGTATACCTGTTTAGGTGACAAGTTAGTTTCACTTGTTGTTCACTATGCTTTAGCATGCTTTCATTATATTTGCATGAGAGGTTTCGGTGAGGATCCTACTGAGTATACTTTTATACTAACCCTATGTATATATAAACTGGTTTTAGGTCAATTGGAGTAGGTTGGAGAACAAGATGGTTTCTACTAGCTTGGGGTTGGAGGTGCGGTTTGGGCCTGTGGTTGCTGTGGTTTTTACATTCTTTTGGGTAGATGCAGTTTTTACCCTTTCAGTTGTAGTACTTTTTCATGACATTCAATTTATGAACATGGGTTTCTTTTATATTTATAGTTCTAAGTTGGATTTGATTGGTTTCTATCTTATCTCACTCTTCCGCATGTGTTCTCTGAAAGGGTAATGCCTTCATCTGTGTGTTATTATACCCTAAGTGCTAGTCTCCAACCCGGGGCCTACTGGAGGAAATACTCATTGGTCATTATCTCCCTTCTCACATTGCCGACCTAGGAGGGGTACACTTTTTGGGGAGGGGGTGGTGACTGAGTGGTATCAGAGGTCTGCTTGAGGGATAGGATGGAGTTTGTAGTTAGGCACATGTGAGGATGCATGGGTTGGTAGGGAAATTGTGTCATTCATGTTTAGCAAGTGAGGTAAACAATGGAGACCGGCTGAGACAAAGGTGTTTAGGGCCCCCCTATGTCCTTATGTACGAACCTTAATGTTTACAATGGATACTAAACAAGGTGGTACTAATTTTACGGTAGATACCTAGGAAAAGAGCATGCATCATTCTTCAATGTGCATGTGTTTGAATGGGTAGACCTTGGGATTGGATAACCTAAAATTAATGAAAGAAAACAATTAATTAATTAATGTTGAGTCCTCTATATTCTTTGTTTAGGAACACTAACGGTTGTTATTTCGTTGTTATAGATCCAGGTCGATGTCCTCGTCAGGTTTGTGCAAGAAAATGTCCACCAGGTTGTTCTAGAAGATTGTCGTAGGGTAGAGGTTGACGACGGCGACACATGGAGGAAGACACTCCAAGAGTTTCATCTCTAGATTCTGTAGAAGTATGAGGGCTCTGTTTCAGAAGTGGTCACGGAAGACTCGTTGGAGGAGGCCGAGATAGGCTTCAGTTCGATCTGTGCACAAAAGTAGTACTAGGTTTCCTTAGCTGTGACGATCCTACATGGAGGATAAAGGCAGTGGTTGTTCTTGTTCCTCAGGGATCGTGAGGAGTCAGCTATCTCTTGGGAGGAGTTCCAAGAATAGTTTAGAGATGAGTTCCTTTCATTGACCACGAAGGCGTCTAGTCTCCAAGAGCTTCCTATCCTTTGACAGGGGAGCTCTACTATTCGTGAGTTTGGAATCTGTTTCAAGAACCTTTTATGATATACTTCGGACCTGTTACCAGATGAGGAAACTAGGGCGAGACATTTATTGGAGGCTTTACATCTAGAGATCTAGCGCCATGTCACAACATTTATGCAGAAGACATATCTTCAGATGCTGTCGAGGGTAGAGGTTGTCAAGAGGACTCTGGCTAGGACATGATCATCACGAGAGGGGGATCATCATGATCCCCCATAAAGAAAGACTGTGGTGCAGGGTTCTCGGTTTTCAGGGAAGAGGAGTTTCTCTTCAGCCAGGGGTTGGTCCCACCCCTTCATATCTCATTTCTCCAAAGGAAGCAAGTCTCAGGCCTATTCCAAGAGATCAGGCGCATGTGTTTCATGTGGTGGTCATGGCCATCAGCAACAGGAGTGGCCAAACATTCAGATCAGTCATCGTGCACCAGGAGATACGCTCCAGGTTTCTCCATTGAGGCAGTTCCAACCGAGGAAACAACATCCAGTTGCCCTAGCGTTAGATCACCAGAGGGTAGATGGGGCTGGCAGCGGACATCCCCATGATGCTCCCCATCCTAAGAGAGCAGATTGTGGCCATGGTGGTGGTCGTCATCAAGGTCAGAGAGTCCATAGAAGAGGTCGTGGTCAGATTCATCCTATTTCTTTGCCAGCACCAGACGATCCAGTTGTCATTTGAGGTACCCTTAGCTTGTTTTCTACCTTGGTGTATTCCTTGTTGGATTCAGGAGCGACACTCTCCTTTGTATCACCTACCTTTGTCCATGCTTTTTGACTTGAGGTAGAGAGGCTTCTGGTGCCCTTGGTGGTGACTGCCCTATTTGGAGGTCAAGTTGACTTGTTTGAAATTTTTAGAGATGGTGAGCTAGTGTTGGGGAAACAACGCTCTTGGGGAGATTTCCTATGTTTTCGAATACAACCATATGAGGTCATCCTCATCATGGATTGCATGTATTCTATGTAGGTTATTGTGGATTGCTTTAGGAAGGAGGTCGCTTTCCTTGGCACAGATTTAGAACAAGTGGTGTTTGTTGGTGAGTTAGATCCTCAAATGGGTCATAGGTGCATTCCGTCCTTATCATCCATGATGGCTGAAGTAATCCACGACAAAAACTACTTTCTGTTGTCGTCATCGGAATTATGAGTTCATTGTAATGACATTTGGTGTGACAAATTCTCCAGCTTTATTCATGGGATTGATGAATGCTATGTTTCATGAGTTCATGGACAAGATTGCGGTAGATTACGTCGACAACATCCTTGTGTACTCTAAAACTGAAGAGGAGCATGCACAGTATCTACGAGCTGTTTTTGTAGTTCTTCACCAACAACAGTTGTACGGGAAGTTGACGACGTGTGTGTTTTGGGCTCAAGAAGTCTATTTTTTAGGGAATGATGTGTCCCAATTTGGAGTAGCTGTGGAGCCATCGAATATTGAACCACATGTGCCTTGGGAAGCCACTAAGAAAGAGTCAGAGGTGTGAAGTTTCATTGGTCTCGCATGATACTACAAGAGGTTCGTAGCCAATTTCTCACGAGTTGTGAACCCTCTAATAGATTTGACCATGAAGGATTTGTTATTCATATGGACTGATCTGTGTTAGGCAGCTTTCATGTATCTAAAGGAGAAGAAAGTAAGTGCTCAGGTCCTTTGTCTTCCAGTTGAAGGATTTCAGTTTGATGTTTTCTGCGATGCTTCACATCTGGGAGAAGGTTGTGTTCTCATTCAGCAAAGGTCAGTTGTTTCTTATGGGTCTCGGTAGTTATGTACACATGAATGAAACTATGACACCCATGATCTTGAGTTGGCAGTCGTGGTGTTTGATATGAATTTGTGGATACATTACCTCATCGGTGAGTGCTTTGTGTTTTCACTGATCATAAGAGTTTGTGATATGTTTTCTCCCAGCCTGACATGAACCCACAACAGCATCGATGGATGGAGTTCTTACATGAATACAACTTCTAAATATCATATACACCTGGAAAGGAGAATGTTGTGGCTAATGCGCTGGGCTGAAAGTCGCGTAGTGATGTTGTGCGTAAATCTGGTGATTCCAGGAAAGTAATGGATGAACTATAAGCATTAAAACTTGATATGGGATAAGTTGGGGGTAGAGGTTGTATTTTTCAAATTATGGTATAATCATCCCGAATGAAGAAGGTAGAAGATTGCCAGTTGGGGGATCCAGAGGTGGATGTCTGGAGAGACCGAGTTGTTTGTGGTGAGGCCTCTAATGGTTGGACTGAAGATGAACAACACCGAGTGTTGTATCACGGGAGGATTTTTGTTACATTGATGATGCGCGAGACCATTCATAGAGAGTTTTATTGTTCACCTTTAGTGGAATACCCTGGTGTCACAAAGAAGTACTGAGCCTTGAGGATTTAGGTTTGGTGTCCTGGGCTGAAGCGTGCGGTTGCGGAGTTTGTGTCTCGAAGATTAGTATGCCAAAAGATGAAGGCTAAACACTGTGTTCCATGTGGTCTTCATCAGCCATTAGATATTCCTCAGTGGAAGTGGGAGGACATCTCAATGGACTTCGTTACTGGTTTTCCACGAGCTCTGGGAGGACATGATTCTATTTTGGAGGCAGAGGATTGTTTAACAAAATCGGCCCACATTATAGCAATCATTGATTCATGATCAGTGGATGTTTTGTCGAGGAAATATCTAGAGTAGGTGGTGATACTTCATGGGGTCCCTCAGAAAATCATTTCTGATTGAGATCCTTGTTTTACCTCCAGAGTGTGTAGAGGACTCCAACATTATTTCGGTTCTCAACAATGTCTTAGCACTGCTTTTCATCCTCAAACGGATGGTCCGATAGAGCAAACAATCCAGACTCTTGAAGAAATGTTATTCTATTTTGTTATTGATTATAGAGGTTCATGGATGAGTCACTTACCCTTGGGGAATATCTCTTACAATAATCATTTTCACATCACCATTGGTATGGCACCGTTTGAATCCTTGTATGGTCGGCCTTTCCATTCCCCGTTGTGCTGGATTGGGGTTGGGTATTCTCCAATTATCGGACCAGAATTAGTGAAGAATACAACAGTGATGGTTCAGGTGATTCATTAGAGGATGAAGATAGTGCAAGATCATTAGAAATCAGATGCCGATCAAAGAAGGAGACTCGTAGAGTTTAATGTTGGGGATCATGTGATTCTAAAGGGGACTCCCCGTCGTGGGAAACAAAGGTTTGGATGTGGAAGTAATATTTATCCCAATTTTGTTGGGCCTTTTGAGGTGTCAGATCATGTTGGATCTATGGGGTATCGAGTATCACTTCCCCTTCTAATGAGTCAGATACATGATGTTTTCCATGTATCATAGCTCTGCCGTTATCTTCATGATGACTCACACATCATCTATTGGGGAGAGATCGATGTTGATGATGATGAAACCTTTGAGGAGTGACCTGTGGAGATCCAAGACCACAAGGAGAAGGTGTTGAGTGGGAGTTTTATTCCATTAGTTCATGTCTTGTGGCGATACGGTGGATTGGAGTAGAGTATCTGGGAACATGATTCACAGATACGTGCTCGGTACCCAGAGTTGTTTGATGTTTAACTCTTTTATTGTATCGTTGTAGCTGATTTTGTTATAAAAATTTCATGTTTATGAGATGGTTCCCTTTGTTTATTTTTTGGCTTGCTCTCTTTTGAGAGGTATCTTGAGGGGTTGTTGTTCAGACCCCGTTTCTTTTTCACTTTAGGTGGGTTTTAGATTCACGAGGACCAGAATGTTTTGAGAGGTATCTGATGTAATGTCCCAGACCTCTCTAGTCCATTACCATGTGAAAATGAGGTGTTAGATTTTTTCTGAGAGGTTAAGGTGACTTGGGCTTCATTTGGGTGGAATTGTAATGGAAACTAAGGGGCTATAGCTGTCGCTCGAGAGGCGCACGATCTGTCTAAACCATGCGGCCAAATCGCACAAGGTTGGTGTTGGAGGAAGTGGCTAACTCATTGTTAGGGCACAGTTTGTCTAACCATGCAGCCTAACCGTGTGTTGAGTGTTTGGCGAGGTAGTGGAGACCGCACGGTTAACACATGGTTTGTCTATCCATGAGAGGAAACCACACATGCACTTAAATCTAGATCCTAAAATTGATGATGTAACTCGTTTTTCCTCTAAATGGTTATTTTAAGATCTTAAGTGGCCATAACTTGGGATTACCATTCCTCGAAGACAGGAGAACCTCTCCCAAGTGTTTTGGAGGTGATCCGAAGGCTTATCTGAGCTAATCGAAGCCGGTTTCTTGAGGTATGTTATCACAATTCTTCGTTCTTTTTTGGTTTCTTATATATATATAGATCTACATCTCCTCTTCTCTCGGTTTCATAGATCTACGACCACTATGAGTTGATCTGAGTGTGAGGATGCCAATTGTGATGATATTTGGTCTTGATCTTTCTAGGAGGAGAGATCTAAAGTGGGGTTTTGGAGAATTGACCCTGTTTTCATAAGATTTCTTCGACCGTTGGGGTTTCATCAAAACCCATTGAGGTAGAGGATTCATATCTTTTCATTATTTTACCTGCAATGGTATTGACATCATTTTTAATCCCACTGGATGACAATGGAATTGATTTAATAAATATTTTGAACTGGATAATGAAATTGTATCGATCGTATGTTATTGCCTATTGTGGTGATAGATAGTGTTATATCTATGCTAGCTTTTCTTTGCAGTTGTTCTTGATGGAAATCGGTAATGAACGTAAAACATGATTAAATGATAAATGTTGGCTAAAGATAAAGAGGCATGAAAGCTAATCTGGATCTTGTTTTAAATCGGTGTTTATCAAATTGGCGTAGTAAGCATGTTTAATCATTTGTGATAACTTACTAGTTAGGTTCCCAATTTTGGAACCAACGGTTTATAAATCTGTTAATTCAAGATGGATTAACGAATTTGATTGTTTGATAATTCCTTGAAGGGTTCTTAGTTACCATTTTGATTGTGAAAGGTCAAAGAGCCCAATTGACGTGATGTTTTCTTTCCTCCCGCTTGTGTTGTGATGTAATCCTAGATGGTTGTTGTGATATTTGGGGGTATATAGGTATTTTGGTTGTGGCAGAGGGTGGTGCCTAGAGTGGAAAGACGCATCGGTTTATGCATGTGGGTTCTAGGGAGGACACCATGGGTGATGGAATGGGATGGATGCGATTGTGGGATTCTTGTGGGTTCTTTGATTTTTTTTCTGCCTTACTTTTCCCCACTACTCAAGGATGTTGGTCTTGTTTAACCTTCTTCCAAAGGAGGTGAAGATGCGTGGGGTATACCACATGCCTTCCATGTCTATTTTATAAAGGGAGTATGGGTCTACGCTCTGTCTATAGGTGGAAAAGACTCGACGGGTAGTACATATACTCACCGTGTTGATCCCCCTTGTGTTTAGTAGCATAGAATGCTTTTCTAGAATGCCTGGGAATATGGGAAAGTGTTTCTGTAATAAATGTTGTTTTAAATGGTCATAACCCATTGGGTTGGTGTTTGATGAATCATAATGATGAGGATGTAATCTTTTTAAGGAACAATTGAATTTGGGTGTGATGCTATGGAAACTTAATGTGGAGTTGTTCACGGTTAATTAATTTTTAATGAATTAATTAACCTAAAGTGAAACTGATAAAAAGGGAATGAAAAATCTAATAAATCTTTTTAAATGGTTGTGTGCATATAGTATACCTAGACTTAGAAGTGGTATCCCAGAGTCCGAGAGATGTTAGTTGCAGTTGTGTATAAGACTAGGTTATGTACATAGTGGGGTTGTGAGATATAGTATATTTTGTACTCTTTGTGTTAAAATACGCTAATTAACCCTCTTAGTAAGGGAAATTGACACCTTGGGGATTCTGAGCCCTGGGGGTGTTTTCCCCAACATTCCGGTGGGAGGATGAATGGCTGACTACCCCTTGGGCCCCACTCTCTTCTCTTGGTAGATACTTGTGCCATTAGGCACACCGGTTAGTATTTCATGTATATGTGTGTAGAGGGCTTTAATGGCTTGTGGTTATTCACACACATATATTCTGGATATAGTATCCTATGGACTACTATAGGTGTAATGCGTATAGGCTGTGATGGATTGAGATTCCTTACTCATTGTATGGGCTGTAATGGCTTGAGGTATAATACACGACGTATGATACACATTATGTGAGCTGTGGTGGCTCCCATAAATTGCCTGGTTACATTTGTTAATGAGGACGCTGTGGTGCTTCACCTAGGTGTCTATGGGAAATCCCTTATGGTGATCAAGGTGAAAATTTTGGTGCTTCACCCAGGTGTCTGTGAGCAAGATATTTTGGAGAGAGATGCTTAAGACGTGTGACATTGGGGAAAATCGGCAAACCAATGGTGAAGTATTAATGGGTTACCCTTGATATTCTTTTCTATATACTATATTATTGTATGTGTTACATGTTTAGAGTAGCCATGGTGAGGATGAGAACTTAGTATACTTGTTTAGGTGATGAGATAGTTTCCCTTGTTGTTCACTGTGATTTAGCATGATTTCATTACTTTTGCATGAATGGATTCGGGGAAGATCCTACTGAGTATATTGTTATACTCAGCCTATGTATATATAAACTAGTTTTTGAGTCACTTGGAGAAGGTTGGATATTAAGGTGGTTTCTACTAGCATGGGGTTAGAAGAGGTGTTTGGGCTTGTGGTTGCTGCTGTTTTTACTTTCTTTTGTGTACTTGCAGTTTTTCCCCTTTCAGTTGTAGTACTTTTGCATGACATTCTATTTGTGCACTTGGGTTTCTTTTATATTTCCAGTTATGAGTTTGAGTTGATTGGTGTCTATTTTTTCTCTCTTTTCTGCATGTGTTCTCTTAGAGGGTAATTCCTCCCATCTGTGTGTTACTATACCCTTGGTGTTAGTCGCCAATCCGGGGCCTGCTGGAGGCGGGACTCGGGGGTCATTATCTCCTTTCTCACATTACCGTCCTAGGAGGGGTACACATTGTTAGGAGGGGGTCATGACAATAATGTCACAATGAAACCATATGTTCTATTAGATATAATAACATGGTTCTATAAATTTTTTATAATAAACATTAATTAATTATATATGTTGATTGAATTAGTATTACGAGAATCTGGATAAAAGGTAAGGGAATTTCATCTAACATTTTTTCAGTGAAATAAATGCATTAATCACCACCAATTAATTATATATGGTGTGAATACCCATAATAGATGTATTATATGATTATTATACTTATTTTTGTTGATATATACATATCTATTTGATGATATTTATCTCATGTGGTTTTTTTTCAAAAGACACCAAATATTAAAAGTAACGTTGTCTCAATTTCCTTCTTTGAGACACATGCCATTTCAGGAACCTATATTATTATATGAGTTGTATATATGTAATTTGACATGTTACATCATGATTAAATTAATTGAAAAGATATTTTAATAATTTTCTTTAATTTTATTTATTCTATAATTAAATTATGTTAACCATATAATAAAATTTCATTTCTACAATCTCATCATTTATTGATATGGATTGTAATCATGCTTCCATTGTTAAAATCATATGTTCTATCTATCATGAAACCTCATGAAATTTCATGATCTATAGAAAAGTTATTTATATCCATGTAATGGTACCATTTTTCCACTCATTGGAAGTTATGATAATTAACAAAACTTTTTTATGAAAATACGACTTTACCATTACTGTGCATTATAGCTCATCGTTAATTTGGAATCCTTCCATAGTTTATGGTGTTATTCATTATGTATGATGTTTTTAATAATGGTATTAGTCATGAATAATCTAGTTGTGTATAATGTTGCTTTCTTAGATACCAGGGATTATGTTTCAATTTTTCAAAAGTCACTAGACTAATACGGTCTTGGGGGATCTATTTGTTTAATTTTTATATTTATTCTACTAAAGATGTATTTTATATTTATGTTAAGACTAAATTTATATAGTGGTATTTAGAAAAATGATTTGTTGTCCTTTAGAAAATATGATACGAAAACAGTAGTTATATTACTAGGTATATTTATAAGGATATGTATAGGAATGTCTATAAGGATAAAATAAGGGTGAGTTAACATATAGTTAAATGTTTGGGAATTTTGGTTTAGGATAGAGTGAGTGGTTTCCTAGAAATGAATACTTTTCTATATAATATATTTTTGTCTGTCTCTATATTATATGTACCTAGTGGTAAAATAAATGACAAGGTGCATCGAGGAAGACTTTCTTTAACTTGTTACATGAAAACGTGCCCTAATACACACATGGTTTGACAGTCCCAAGGGATTTGAATTGGGAATTAAAAAAACTCTATAAAAACAATCATGAAGGGTCATAATACAATATGAGTATAAATAACCCAATATATTCTTATGGTTTCATGGGTCGAATAAGTATGAATCATGTTTTTTAAATCCTTTACGTAATTATCTTTCAGGATTATGTTGTTTTCTTTTATGATATGTGTTTCTCACCCAATTCAATCTAGTTGTAGTAAACATAGAGAAATAAAAGGATCCTGGTTACCATATAATGTTTCATATATATAAATTATTTGAATTATGAAAATTTATTTCCATGGTATAAATCTTATAAATATAATCATGAAGGTATTATGAGTATTAGTTATACTTATGAAGAGAAAGAGATTGAAAATGAAAACATAAAGATATGTGATGTTATTCCATTATTTTTTATATTATGAATATGTTGCTTGTATTGATTAATATTTAGTATCCTTAAAAAATTATTATTATTTCATATTATTGGAAAGAGGTATATATGAATATTTTTATGAAGCCTGAGAAGTGTTTTATGAACAATATTGGATGAATTATGTATTTATGTTTTGGAATTCAAAGATAATGTTATATGAATCATGAAATATATAAGTATTTTTAGTTTAATATTTCATTAATTATTAAAAATTAAATGTTGCATGATGATTAATACATGGAAATTTGATATTTTGATTAATGATGGGTAACCCATAATGGATGCCAAATGATGAGATAAAGATTTTTATATAATGATATGTTGGATATGAATAAGTAAATTGGAATGTGTGATTTACAATAGAATTGATTATTTACAATTTGATCTATGTCGTCAAGGATGAACATTCAAGTATATCGATTTAATGTTTGTGTCCACTAATCATTATAATAAGGAAGAATTCATGTTTTCTAAATGGATTTATTGAAATTAAATTTATTACCATGATATAAGAAATTACATGATGAAGGTATTTACATGATTATAGTGTGACAACATATATATGCTTTATGGTATTTTTAGAGTCAATGTTAAGATGATATAATGTCTTTCTTCCAAAAAAATGGATTTTTATCATTCATAAGGGTTATATGGTTGACCATTCTAGAATCATTTATGATAAAATTCAGAGGAATTATTTATATATTTAGATTATTTTTATACCAAGGTTAAAATGATTTTAAGTGATTAAACATATTTCAAGTATGTCCATCATATTTATATTGTATATTTTATATATGTGGTTTTATAATAAAACATCATGTATGTCTGGTGACAACCAATCAATTCTGGAAAGTCCATGTGTTGTGAACCCATTTTCGAAGAAAGATAACAGTATAATTATCATCATTGGCCTACATGATTTCATATTTAATGTATTATATGTTTTGATGAAGAAATATTTATGATGAAAAAATGTAGTAACATTTTAAGGTTTAGAGATTAATTTATTTAGCATGATTATTTTTAAGGGTATTTAAAAAAATAGTTTTTATATTCATTCTATTAGGGGCCTCATGGTCTATTATAATATTAATTTAGTACATCAAACATCAATGCTTATTTCTAGATGCCTATACCATGAAAAATAGAATATTTTGAAATAGATAATACAAAAACCAAATAATGGGAATTTTTATAAAAAAAATCATCTAAGAATATTTAATAATATTCATGGCTAATTAAACTGTTAATCAATGTGAGGATAATGAAGAAAAATGCGTTTTCATAACCACAAAATATTTTTTAAATGATGGCCTTTTAAATAATCAACTATTTATGACTTTGAGGTCCATAATGTTCCATTGATTATTCACATGTTTTTGATTGGTAAATTATATCACTCTATATGAATGTAATCTTAATAAAAGTGAGATAAAATAATCAGTAACGGTAAGTACAGTAGAACAAATTATGACTAAATGATAAAAATTATCCTAGAAATTTATATAATTGAGTATGCATTCAATATAATTATCACCATAAGGAAAAATTAATATAGAACAAAAGAAAACTGAAACACATTCCATGTAAACTATAAATAGAGAATAAACTACATCTGTATAAAATATCAAAGAAATAATATAATGGATAAATGATAACTAAATTTGAATGAGGTAAATGATTAATTATTAGATACCATGTTACCTAGGAACATTATACCTTCATCATAATGAACATTATTAGGACATTTTAGAATATTTGGTAGAAACCACTCTAATTTGGATAACATTTTCAACTCGTGAGACTAACAAAGCATCAAGGCGTAATCTATAATAGGGTTCCACCCCACACATTGATTATAAAGTAATTCATCATATATCTAATAATATATTTAATTCATGAGAAATGTTCCTTATTAAATATCCTTATTGAATAAAAGATACAAATTTATTAATAATTCCCTAGTTAATTAAATAACAGTCAATGTGAATACCATATTTAAAAATTATATATGGTTTTTTAAATAAAAATATCCATTTTATAATTATATATATGTGTATAATATAATTTATATAAGGAAGTTAATTTTTCAAGAGAGTGTGACCAATCACAAAATAAATTAATACTACAATGATAACGTTTACCCTAGGGTAATTTTTAAGTCGAAACCCCTTAGAGGAGATAATTAAATGTAAAAAATTAAATTAAATTAAGACATAATAATTAATGATATAAAAAATCCAAATATATAGTAGATTTATCAAATTATATAATTAAATACTGAATATTATTTTTATCTCAAATATGTATGAAGTGAGATGAAAAAATATTACATTTTTCTTTTTTTGGTTGTGTGGTCTTTAACATTTTTTATTGGTGGTTAAAACATGTAAGTAAATAAATTTAAAACCAGGAAAATATTTATTATATATTATATTATCTTATTATAATATCTTATACACTATTTTTAGAAATATTACATTATTTTTATATTTTGCTGTGTTATTTTCCTTGATTTTAGAGTATGTTTTGACTTGTTATTATTTGTTCCTAATAAATTGACCATGATTAAATATTCTGAAGAATGTAAATTATGATTTAAATATCATATATATATATATATAATATTTTTTTCAATAATGCATAAAAAATGAAAATTGGAAATGAAATGCACCCTTTACGGAGACTGTGGGCCCTACATATTACTGAACGCTACATTAATTTTTTCCATATTAAAATAAGTTATCATAAATGATATATATGTATATAATTATTAATATATCATATATATTTCTTACATATAAAAAAAATTAAAATCATCCTTTATATATTCCATCTATATTATGATCGAATCAAATCACATTAAGAGGATGGCAATCCACACATCCGTAAATGATGTTATAATATTTAAAAAAAATTGAAAAATTGAATTTATATGTTTATATGTAATTAAATAAGAATAAATTACTTATAATTATCATATATCACAAGCATAAATAATTTTGTAATGGTAATAACCATCAATGAGATGTAGAAATTTTAAAATTAAAGACATAATTTTGTGAGGCAGTAGGTCGACATACATGACCCATAGGATACTCCATTTGTTGTATAATCATTTAATAAAAAGATATTATGTGGTGAAAAATAAAAAACAAAAAAGATGATTTCGATTAAGTTTATTGGCACTTGATTTTGAAACTACTATATGATCTATATGATACTGTGGTTATTATATAAACATTATTTGAAATATTTTTGGGGGTTGCGAGTTAAAATAAACCAGAAGAGCTCGATGTAGGATATTAACTCTTATTTGGTTAACTCCTTTTTGTTTTAATTACATTTATTTATTTTATAGATTTTATCCAATGTTGGTGATTCTATATTGATGAAATATATTCTGGGATATTATTGGAATAGTTTTTGGGTAATCCTTAGGGATTGAGGGTTGTGAATAAGTGAGAGGGGTGAGTGCCTTCTTATAGTGAAAGACAAGTGTCATTTATGAATGTATTTTTCTATTGATAGTGGATCTAATGGTGTAAAATATATTGTCCAAGGTTTTATAGGATCCAAATGTGTCTAGATAATGGATTTTAGACATTTATTTACGTCATTTTGGTCTTTATTTACAAGAATTAGTCCATTGTGACGTTAAATTTTCCAATTAATCACTTTAATTAATTTTAATTACATTCATATTTTTTTAAATACCATAATGACCATATTAGAAATTATAAGTTATGATTATTCTAAATAATTGATTCTTTTTTTGGAATTCCAGTTCCATAAGTAGTAGAAATTAATTTAAAATAATTTTTGGCCAAGGGATTACAATGTGGTGTTTTAGGTAAAAATGATCAAAAGTGTTGTGTGTTTTTCTATAAAATTTCAAAGTGAAATTGATTACAATAAACTATATTCGATACAATAATTTATTTTTTTAATAAATTAAATTTATAACCACTAAAAAAAGTTATCTTTATTAAAAAATTATATTAAAAAATATATTTTAATTAAAAATTATTATTTATTGATATTCATGAAAAAAATGAAACCTCATAGAAAACAAAAAACTCATCGTAACATAATATATATTATTTCAATTAAATATGATGATTAAATGGTCTTATTATATTTATTATAGTTCAAAATATTTATATTTAAAATATATATTCCATTAAATTGAGGTAAAAGTGATTTTATAAAAACAATGGTTTAATTTTTAAAATTGGGGTTGTTCTCATATGATTCCTATAAAAACAATTAGGAGAATATTAAAAATATTTTATGGAATATATATTATATTATTTTACTAATATAATTCAATAATTGAAGGTAATTTGATTTATCATGATAAAATATCTTCAGAGGCAAAAAAATTTTCTTTATAAAAACATTTCACATATATTCGATTAGTCTTGATATTCATTTATATATAGATTATAGCCTATGACATAAAAAAAAATTAGTAATACCTATTTGTAATAATCAATATAATTTCATGTATTTACATTTCAATGTTAAAAAATTATATCTTAATAATATATTGTTGTTTTGTAAAACTCATTCATGCGTGTAAAAAAACTATAGAAAAAGTCATTAATATGTGTAACATAAGAGAAATTGGGATTATGTGAATTAAAATATATAATATATATTTTTAAAATATTCAATATATTATAAATTATTAGGTTGTTATATTCCCTTACACACTTGGTGTTCCATGTTAGACACAATATTAAATATAATGTTCTTATATTAGAATTTTGAGGTTCTGCATTATCCTAGACATAATTAAATTATCCCACCCCAATTTTATATTGAGGTCAATAATTGAGGGATTGATATTTCAAAATAGTTTTTTTAAAATAACATTTTAAAAATGGTTTTAACATATATTTCAATTTGTAATATTGTCGAAAATTTTAAGGTCACCACAAAACTAGGCATTCACATAAGAGATTGTTAGTAAAAATATGTGAATATGTCTAAAATCTAAAAATAATGTTGTTATAGAGAGTGAGAGAGAAAATTTTAAAATGAATTTTGTTTTTTGGAAAAATATTAACAAGAGGACTGAATAATGTTCATTTATATCATCAATAATTATGATAATAGAAAATCATTTTTTGTTTCTAAACCAATTTTTGCAAGAGGTGAGGAATTTTTCAAATATCTTATAAAATATGTAAATATATGTATCTATTTCATATATCCAATACCATACTATTGTTGTACCATGAAAAATTACAACAAGTTTTCATATAAAATGTATCATCGTATGGTGAAGTAATACTTTTATCTTTAAACCCTCATTCAATGATCAATATATACCACATCATTAATAGTAAACCCTTCCAAAATATTGTGATTCAACACATTAGAATCATTTTTAGGGTCTATTGTATTATCCAATTTTATTCATCCAAACAATCATCCTTACCTCAACATATGAAACATAGTAGGGGAATTATTTCCCTCATCCATGCATTTTCTATAATGATTAACTTGTTTCTGATTCACTTTTCTTTGTACCATCCAATATGTGATCTCAAATCCTTATTGAAATATTACTACAGTACAATCATTACATATATTTAAAATCTTAAAACCAATAAAACATTGATAAAACCTTGAAAAAAATAATTATTCAATACAAATTAAAGACCTTTAATCATTCAAAATTTGTTGGATCAATAACAGAAGCTTAAATTTGACCCTTTATCTTATTTGGAGAGACATTCTCTTTAGGATCGCGGAACTATTTTGTGTAGTTCCTCAACTATTTGATGTTGTAACAATAAATATCATTTTTTTATTTCATTAATTTTTATTATTATGTTTGGATATTCTTTTTTAGGCTCATATTACAGACATACAATCCTTTAATGAATTATCTAGGGGGATTCTTTTAACAGTTGTCATGTATTGGAAAATCCTTTTTTCCATTCATCTTTTTTACTCATTCATTTTTCATGGTTTATAGAATAAATATTCTTATCATGGATTACATTAAATATATAGTATATTGATACATCATTATATATTTTTATGGAATATAAATCCATCAATTCATACGATGAAAAAATATATGAACCCACTGTCGTTCAATGATTTGGAATAAGGACTTCAAATAAGGAGTCAATAGTACTACTCATATTTCATATGTAATCTATATCACACCCAGATGATGTTGTAAATTTAGCATTATAATCAATAAAAATTTTGTATTCATTTTCTTGTAATATAAGTATCAATCGATTTATATAAATTTACTGATCAAGAGGGAATTATTTTTGGGAAATTTATCCATAAAATTTCCCTATTCAATGAGTTATATTTCTTGTTCCTGCCTAGTATTATAGTTCAATGACCACAATTTATCATCATCACCATTGAGTAAATACACTACATGTGTAACCATTTCCTATTCACAAAATTCCAACTGCCGAATATTATCTCAAATGACATTATATGTTTCTTAGATATAATCGTATTACTAGTCCTACTAATGGAAGGGGGATAATGTCATATAATTTAATCCAACATTATATAATCTTGTTGTGAAATAGGTTTCTCAAATCTAGGAAAATTTATGGGTCATTACTTTATTAAGGTGTCATAATATATCCATAACATTCTCAATCACAATATGATCTATATCTACTTCCACAATAGGTAAATATCTACAAAGCCCATTAGTAGATATACCCTTTTTCTGTCTAGGAACAATTTCTATAAAATTTCACAATCTTGATTAGTTCATAAAATCACAACTATTTAAAATTATAAATATAGATTAACACATAATATATTTTGAGAATGATGTGCATAAATAATCTCATTATCATAATCATGTTTTATTTGGGGATATTTTTATTTTGGAATCCTTCATAATGGATTATAATGAAAATGATAATTATCCTATGTGTATACCCAGGGAGTGTCAAACGAGGTGCATAGTAAGCCTCATTATCTTATACTGGGTTATGGTGTAGTCAGGCAAGACACACATATTCTGAGTTGGTAACCCTAGTACATATGTTCCGTAACAACATCAACATGTAGTATCTAGACATGGATGTATTTCCTGGAAGATCCACATAATCTCTACTGTACGAGGATTTTAAGAAGTTCCTCTATACATATCATCCAATAATATATTATGGTTATGTTCCCATAAAAATGTTTTCCAAATATAGTTTCCATGATTGATGTTGATCATCCATTGATACAACTATAAAACCCTGACCGAATAATCATGTTAAAATTTCACTACTTTATTAAATTTTCATCAATAAAATGAATCATATTTTGTTAGACTGACCAGTTATCTATTTTTTTTAAATCTAGAGTACATATAACATATCGATCATAAATTTGGAAAAGAAACAAGAAATGATATACGTAAAAGTTCAGAATCCATAGAAGCTCATTAAAAATATTTCTTCTCCATATAACGGGAAAAGGAGACATAATAAGGGTGGACTCCAATTATCAGAAAGAGTATGTAATTTAGAATGAATAATAATAAATGAGAAAATGTAACATGGAATAGTAAATTAATGAGTACACATTCCATATAAATACATCGGCAAGGTGTAATCAATATGAAATTGTAGACAAAAGAAACACCATCTAATTAACCAATAATTTTAGAAATAACTAAATATATATCAATTTCCAAATAAATAATCTCATGGATAAATTATAACTGAATCTGAATGGGAAAAATACATACTTATTGGATTCCATAATTCCTAGGTAAAAACTACTTCATCATCAAGAACATTCAAAAGAAAGTTTATAATATTGAATTAAAAATAATCTAATTTGGAAATTTTATTTTTCTCATGAGAATGCTGATGTATTGAAGTAATATCTATAATTGGGAACCACTCATGCCACACATGTTTGATGAATTCCTCCTATATCAAACAATCAATTTAATTAAAGAACAATGTGCCTTATCAAATATATATATTGAATAAATTATATTAATTTAACAATAATTAAAAAATTAATTGATTGACTATCAAATATTCCACCATATAAAAATAATTTTATATTGTTTAGAGAATAATAATAGTCATTTAGGATATTAAGTTTATGGTGTAGTCCTTTGATATGATAATTTTTATCTTAATCGATTTAATTAATTTTAATATCATTCACTAATCATATTCGTAAAAAAAAGTGGAATATATTAGAAATTATAAGATATTCTAATTTATAATATTGAATACACTTTTCAAAATTAAAATCAAAGATGTTATAGAAATTATTTCAATGTTAACAGCGATGAAGGGATGACAAAATGGGTTTGAAAATTAAAAATGGTCAATTTTTTGTAAATTTATATATACAATATAAATGTTAAATTGATTAAAATTCCATAAATTGGATTAATTGAACAATAAATGGTATAATTGAATTTTAAAACCCTAAAATAAAATAATTTTTCTTTATAAATTAATAACATGCAAAATTCATTTTGAATTTAAATTCAATAATTTTCATTATTCATTAGATATTACAACTCATAGAATACACTAAAAATTTACACTAACATAAATATGATTTTTTTCATTAAAAAATGTTTTTTTTCATAATTGATTTTTATATCTCCTAAAAAAATTTTATTTAAAATAGGTTCACAATTAAAACACCATGAATGTTCTTTTAAAAAAATATAGGAATTTTATGTGTAAAAGAAGTATTGTTCTGATCTAGTGAGAATAATGTGAAATTTATGAATATAAAAATTATTTTCTAGGATAAATATCATATTTATTTATATAAATGACATCACTTATTTTATTTAATTTAATTTAACATGCTAAAATTCATTTTAATAATAAAATAAGCTCTTTGTCATAACATTTCCTATATATTCAATTATTTTTTACATTCATTTCTGTTTAGTTATTAGCTACTGAATTCAAAAAAAAATTAGTAATTATATTTTATAATAATATATTTAATATCTAGGTTGTATCTTATAAAATTAAATAATAATATTTTTATATTATATTTTTTTAGTAAAACCTAGTCTTGCATATAACACAAACTATAAAAGAATGTTGTTCTCACATGCAATGAATTCTAACACAGTGTTGCATGCATTAAAATTTATAGAGTATATTTAATTAAAGTATTAATAATATTTAAAAATATCAAGATGTTATACCCCGTTTCATGTTTGATGTTCCATGTCATATATGCAACTAAATGAATTCTTCTTACTTTAGAATTTCTTTGTGTTAAAAATGACATTATAGAAAAAGCACAAGTGTCCTACCCAAGGTACCTTACATGAAACAATTTTCTCTAACACCGTGTGACCAAAAATACTCACCACGAATAGGATTATGCTTTGTGGGCCCCATACCATGTCAATCAAACCAGGTTTCCTAAGATAATTCACAATGGTCGGTGTTCAAATAATTAGCACATGCCATAATCCTTATTCCTTCCAATGAATCCCACCATAAAAATTATATAAGAACAATATTGAAAAACTTATATTCATGATCTATCTTGTGAGTCAACTCAATAAAATATGATTAAAAATTAAAACGAGTTACATACACCTTCCAATGCACATGAAGCATGTCGACTGAATACGTGGAGAAACTACATTATGTAATTACCTTCTCACCAATATGAAGCGCATTGGTTAAATAAAATTATAACCAAATATTATAAAAATTATATTCCTGCTAATTCACATTAATCCCTTTGTCCATATTCAATGTAAAATAAAAAGAATAAGGAAATCCCTACTCAAAAATTTGATGTCATTCAGTCAAATATGATGGAAAATTATAGGGTGATACGAATTCTGGCATATTCATTTCTTTCCCATCAGTGAAATACTATGGATGGAAATAATAAAATGCACATTAATGTCCTCTCATACATATGATATTAGTCAAATATGGTGAATATTTGAGAATTTATCTAGAATGTCCTAATTTTAAAGAAAGCGTAGTCCGATAACTCTTCCCCTATACAAGAGAACTATCAGTATGTACATACATGAAATGGATGATATGGGAAGCCACATATTATATATCTAACAATGAAATGTGAATATATTCACATAATCTCTAAGGATATTTCTTAATAAATTATATAAATGATAGATATTCATAAATAAACCCATGAAAATTTCTTATTGAGATTCCATTTTTTCGTCGCATATCTGAGAATAGCATGTAGTGATGCCCACAAAACATCCCCCCAATGTGGGGTAACATGATAATAATATTGGGTAGTAGATCTAGGGATGTCATGAATCCTATATCCCATCAAGTTGGGTATTTAATGTATTATTTGATAAATTGAGAACTTGATCAGGGACAATTGCCAATTCAAATAGGGAGACACCAATAAACATTGGTGGTCACTCTTTGGTAAGCATATCTCTCTTTCAAAATTACCAAGGCTTATTATTATAACTTGTAAGAATAACATGAAACACAAAAATAGGGACCCATATATGAAAGTCATTTTCCACAGCATGCAACCCTAGTATCATGAAAGAGGGAACCGTAAATGTAATTTCATCAAAGGAAACTATAAATTGGTGATAAGATTCACGACCCTACATTGGTAGATGTTTTAGTTCTATTTTCCATAAGACACATTTCAATAGAGGATTTTGTACTATTTGATCAATTACCAAATTATGTAAGTGGTAGTAGCAGTTATGAATGTCCTCGCCACAAAATTGTATACAGTATTTGGGGATGTCCTCCCATATCACTTAACACAATGGTTTCTTTGGTGGGAAAAAGGTAATATATAATGAGGGTCCATCTTCTGAGGAGCCCCATCGTATTCCTCTTCCTAGATAGAAGACCAAATAGTAATAAAATCACCCATCATTATCATCCATCATAAAGTTACACTATAGAGAATACATTGTATAAATTCATTATGCATTTATAAATTGAGTTATGATGGTAGTCCTCACTATGATAGAATTCCCTTTAAATTCCTTCCTGTAATGATACATTATTTTATAAAGAAGGTACCACCCATGTGGTCATCCTTATGAAAGGTCTTCCCCTGTGTATACATAGATTAAATTACACCTTATGTAATAAATCGTTCTGTGATGGTATTTTTCTACAAGATTGAATTTGGTACGGAGGGCCTCCTCCAATTGCCATCATATTTTAGAAATAAGGACCATATTATTCAATCGTCTTCCCAGAAAAGAATTCATAGGGTAAAAATGGTTAACGATTCCATATAAATGAAAATCCATATATGATTATATTCCAATTCAAGATAGAAGTGTCTATAAAGGTCTTCTAAGTAATGACACCAGATTTTAGAAAGAAGTCCATCCCCATGCCGTCATCCACCCTGATGTTCCTCCCAAGTTATTACATTCTAAAAATTATCCAATCAATAACACATCAAGAATTTAAATTTTTTCATTTCCCGGATGAAATTCACATTCAAGGTCCTCCAAATAGTGAAACATTATTTCATAAATAAGATCACCCACCTATTATCGTCCACGATGAAGGTTCGATCAAGGTTATACACTTCATAAATTATCCCTACAGTCATACATTTAGCCATTATAGTAGTCCTATCAACGATAACACCAACTGTAATGGTCCTCCCCATAGTAACATTTCATATTGGTAGTAAGGTCATCCCCTTACCATGTCAAATAAATGAAATCCTGAATTTTTTTAGGAACATTAAAAGATGGGTCCAAACATTCTACAAACCCTATATATAACAAAACATATCATTTATCAACATGGAAAGAACATATGGAATACCTCATCCTTTAGTCCACTCTCAAATCATTCACATAATAACGAGACCCCAACATACACTTACAGTTGTGATAAAATAGTGATGAAGAACCCATGTGAGGATGATTAGGTAGCGGGTATCTGGAAGTGTAACAAAGGGATATTTTTTGTGAGATGATAATTGTCCATCGAAGTCATAATAATTCTATTCTGTCCCAATACACTTATCATTCAACATAATCAAGGAATTTTATGATGAACTAATAAATAAATTTCATGTTAACCTTTAGAAGAATTTGTGCAACAATAAGGAAATATTATTTCCATAAAATATGTTTGTTGGACATGTACAAATATTGGGAGAGCATCATAGTCAAAATGATGTTGATGCTTGTTTATATATGTGACCACCACAGTAAAAGAGGTGGTGGAAGGATCTCCAACTAAAATCATTCAATTTACTACATATGTTCGATCGCCTAATTAGTGATGCTCCTTTGGTTGTTCTCATATGGGGATGGGGGATCATGGAAGTTTTCATTTTACCCCATTCCCCATTCATCAGAACCCAATAGAATGATATCCTATAATTTCATTATTCCATGTATGATATCAAGGAGAACCCAATACCATACAAGGAAGAACACTATTAAATGTTCTTTAATGATTCAAAATATAAACTTGATCGATGAGAGAAAGTCATCGAAAAACACCTAAACTAGGAAAATGATAATATTTAGCAGTATACATTCCTAAGAGAAACAACTCATGATGATCTGTAAATTTAATAAAAAGAAAATAGTGTGTGTGTAGACCTGACATCATATCTAAATCTAGATCGAACATGCTTTAATAGGAGCTTGTACTTGATAATAGTCTTATCAACCACCATAGTACTGAATTAGCGCTAGCCCATAGATTTGAAGTAATTTTTAACACAAAATTCTCCAAATAGAATAAAAAAAAATTGAACTAAGAAAAACAATAAGAGATTAGGCGAATCCCTAATCCAAATGTATGGGGGATGATTTTTTACCTCAACCACACCCTCAATGGAATTTAGTCCTTTATTTTTTAGGTAGGAATAAAAAATTCAATGTTTCCCAATTTTTTCCATCCCATGATCCACCTCTATCAGAAGTGAGGTGTATAACCATGATACATATATTCTCCCCTTAGTCACCCATCACTATGAAACAATAAAATTATCCTCGATGGTAAGGGATGGGTCATGTAAAAACTCAATAAACCCTTCTTATCATATGGTAGATGGTATGAATCACACAATGCATTACACATATGTGAATGTTGTGGACATCAATCCATCAAATGGAACAAAAAATCATGTAGATGAAGAAGATAAAGGAGGAGATGATTCCACCCAGAATATGGATCGTGTGGAGAAGGAATGTGTGCATACCTACAAATATATATCCACACACAAGTTTAGTAGCCCTCGATCAATCTCATACTACCTCCATAAAAAACATCTACTGAAGGTAAGAATAATAGAATGGTTGTATATGAACTTTCACATCCTTATGATGAGAAGGATATCCCTGCACTAAAAGAATTATTTTCTCTACATGAGGAATAAATGAAATATATTTTTGAAATCGTCATATACAATATCAAAGGATGTATTCTTGTTGAATAATCTCTTCTGTTGGTGCCTCAACATATTCCTTATCCAAGTGTACCTAAACAAAAAGGATTCTTCATGGTAGTAATGTATGGATATGTTATCCACCCAATATGGTGCATCAACCATCGATCTACCTAGACCTAACCATGGAGGGATACCATGATTTTACTACACTGAATAGAAAACTAGAATGGTTTTAGGAAAACCCTAAATAGATCTCCCTTACCAGATATCCCCAAAAAATAATGGAAGAACATATGTGTCAAATCCAACACATTTTTTTCTTGTCCAATATCTTATTTTATAAATCAATCTTCAATGGATTATCAACACCATCAAGTCTTTAACATCTCAATTGGAAGGTGTCAGGGTGTGGAGTGCACTAGTGAAGCCATAATGTAAACTATACAATAACTGGGTGAGTGACACATGACAACCCCAAAACATAGAGTGACCTATGTTTCTGGTATTCAATGGATCAGGTGGCCTAGAAATACATCTAACCCACTATGAATCCCATTATGATCCCATGATGGTATCCCAAGAGCATGGAGAGGTGTTGAATCTCATATTCCTCATGTGAACCCTAAAAGGAGAAACCAATGTGTGGTAGACATGTTTTCTAGCTCGATAGATTATTGGATTTGAAAACCTCTTGTAACAGTTCCACATCATGTTCATCACAACACTAAAGATGAAAAAAACCATTAAACTCGCTACAATAAATATAGATAAAATGAGAGATTCATATATTTCATTTCAAGATTTAAAGGGATGACCTTCTCTCTAATATGACCCCATCCATAGGATAATATGCAATCTATATGAAATGATAAACATCATAAAATATTTTTATTGTTTCTCATCAAACATTAATATAAAGATGGGTTTCAGTATTTCCCCACCATTTCCTAAATAATAAAATACTCTACAGAAAAAACAATTCTCAACTCTTGGGTATCTCCCCCAGTCCTAAGGAAAAGAGGATGAATTGTGGAAGCAGCGTCCTTCACAAATAAACCATCATTTGAGCCTTATAATACTCTAAAACCATCAATATATCATTTGTCGCCCATGGGTAATAATAATTCACCCTATATTTTATAGGGAGAGTAAAGGAGACCCAGGTGAAATCAATTTTACATGTAAAAAAATAATGTTTTCTTACTACGAGATCAACATGTTCATGGTTATTTTATAACTGCTATGGAAAATGAATTAATTCATAATATATAGACTAAAAGGGCAGACATGATCTGTATCAAAAACCACCTAGATTAATTCTTATTTAACTAAATACTGGGAAAAACCAATTACAAATTCCTTGTTTTCAAATAACACATTCAAAAAATAGTATATTCTTCCAAATTAATTATGGGATGTCGACCAAAACAGGTGGTGTATATTTTAGAAACATCCCTTGAGGCAAGAGGTGAGTGGAAAGAAGTTATTACCGTAAGGAAAATAAATTTATGGTTGTATGACTCAAACAAAATCATTCGAGATAATTGAATTATCCAATAATAGGTGACACAAATAACTATGCATATAGATTCATCTTCTACAACACATCTAATTCCATCAGAAATAAATCCTCCAAAAGGATGATTTTATAGAATAATCGGCGCCATAATGTTATTTTTCCAGTGTATGTGGGTGAAGTTCCACCCTTGCCATTACTGCCATTAGTTACCATAGATTTCATTCCCACAAATTTGAAGCAATGGAAAACACCTCAGTAATGGATACACGAGAAATGGTCATCCTGAAAAATAAATCATTGGATGAAGATAAAAACATCAGATTCATTAAAGTCATTAAATTAATAGATACCTACTTTGAAAATGATTATCGATATAAAACTAATAATCCCACATGTAATTTGGGAACGTAAGGATGTGGTCACATATGTTGATGATTATGGGGGGGGGGAATCCATGGAATGAACTAGAATTATAGCTTCACTCCTACGCAGACTGTGAATGTTTCAAAAATGCACAGAAGCTCCCTTCATCGGGTATAACAAGAACCAGAAAATCCACATGCACAAACAAAAAGAATATCTTACCCGATCAATATAAATTTATTAATCAGAATACGAACATGTGTCTAATCTCACTCAACATGTAGGGAGACATTCCCAAAACACAAACCAATGACATCAGATCCTCTAAATCATGTCCCGATGGAAGACTCATCAATATATTTTGGTCAGTCCCCTAATTTTCCAATAAAATGGTATCCACATACATGGAATCACTTTCATTTATATCATAAGTATGATATCCTAAAGAAGTTATTCTCTATATAATACAATCTTTTGATCCAAGATACATTGATTTTGTCAAAATATCTCCTGTAAACACTCAAAGAGGCTTTCTAACCCCTGAATTGTTTGAAGCTGAAGTGGTCACTTCCATGGTATATCAGATAGTGACTAATACTAAGGAATAAAATATGGATGACACCATCCAAAATTAAGACGAACATATCATTATACATGGGAACATCATATCCTTTATGTGTATAACAAGATAAATGGTTTTGATTTCTATATAATATTTTCTCACAATGGCTCTCGAGTTAACCATATTCAAATATGAATACTCCACCAGATGGGATGTGATGAGGGTATCTTTGAACTTCATCCATATAAATATAGATCTATGTAAAATTGAGCATAAATTGTTTGGAATAATCATGATAAATAACTATTTTAGATAACTCGTACCCAACATATAATTTCTATTGGTTCGGTATAACAAAACATTTAATGTCTTGGCAGGAAGGACCTGGATTATCCACCACACAACAATCCCTTAATATATCAATAAACGCATAAAATACTAAATAAATGGTAAAAACCAGATGTTTTATTCTGGTAATTCCCTATTAGAATCCAATTAGTCTTATTATATCAATAAATAATTATATCATGGGAATGAGAAATAAACTCGGGCAAACAATTTTAATTGGGTAACTGCACTTATTTGTCTGGAAATGATACCGTCAAACTCTATTAAATATTTTGAAAACTATTATATGGTAAACATCAATCATATCAAGTATATGAGACCATATTTAGGTGCATATTCATAAATCTCCATGATATCACAAATTCCCACTATGTCTAATAGTTTTGAAATGGTTTTTGACTCCACAATCATTAGAGAAGGATTACATGAAAGTAAAATCGGTTTAATAATGTTCTATATGAAAACCATACTCGATCAATTGTGGTAGAACCTATTTTATCATTAATTAATGATTATAATTAATCCCCTCCTCCATCACCCAATACACCCTCATGAGTGTTTTAAGGTAATTTGACACTGTTATTTGGGTCAGAGAAAGTCACTTCATATTTCAAATATCATGATATTGACTCCTCTCCTATCTCTAAAGAATGTATCCCAATACTTGATTCCCCAATGGATCATGAAAATTAAGATTAATATGATGTAGATGAAGACAAAAATTACCTTAGTGATTCAACTTTATCATTTGAGGACGTAATCATTACCATAATTGATGAGATGAGAGAGATAAAAATTTGTACATAAGAATATACACAACATTCCATGATCAAAAAATCCATACTTTCTAAAGAGAAATTGGATTATACCACCTTCCTAAATTATAATTTGTACATGATCCCTTGATTGTACAAAACTATTCTCAGCCTCGACCATGGGGTGCCTACTCAAATATTTAGCCTGCCAGAGGATGATTGTGTTTATAAACAAGAAGCCAAATGAATATAGATAACATATGCTTCCAAAATTGAGGAATATGTTAATATTATTTTCATATCCAACTATATTTATGGAGTTACAATATCCTATATCAATGGCCAATATAGTCCCCATCCAGAATGGGAACTACAAAATTAGAGTATAAATCTATATTAGGGATCTGATCTAGCACTACCCGAAGGATGAATTACCAATGCCAATCATAGAACTATTAATAAATGAAAACACCATATACAATGAGCTATCCATCACTGATTGTTATTCTAGATACAATAAAATCTTTATGGACAAGGATAATAAATAAGGCACCTCATTCAGGTCCCCTCAGTGAGTGTTTTTAGCTGGAATTTTTTTTCTGTGAATAATTTCATCATTATGTTCCATCGTGCCACAGATCGCATCATCAAACCCTTCCTGGGAATATTTTTTGAATGTAATATTGATGATATAGTGGTTAAATCTTTACAATGCTCAGGCGACCTGTCATACCATTGAATTAAATTCATAATTCATTAATATGATATCATGAAAATGTATAAAATGATATGTACATTTCCATTTAACTTATGGGTATTACTAAAATTATTTTTATGTTGTCATGGAATCAATGTCAACCCTGAGAAGGGAAATTTAATACTTTAAATTGAAACCCCTCACAAATATATATACATTAGATGAATTTTATGATATCTATCCTACATTGATAAATTCTAAACAAAACTATTTGTAAAATAATTTCAATTTACCATGTAAAAGGAAATGGTGGTTACATATCAGTGGACCAATGGTTGTTTGTAAGCATTTGAAAATTTAATAATATAACTCTTAATTTGTCTAGTTCTGATGTTAATTTTTAAAGGAAGGCCAATAATGTTTCATATGACATTTATAGAGTGATCAATGGGAACCTTCCTCTCAAAAAATAATTATTCCAGCTACAATAACAATCTCTATTAACTCAGTTGATCCCGAATCACAACTAAGACGCATTATTATAAAATATAAGAAGAGATTTATGACACATATCTATAAATTCCTGATGCTATGAAACTACATACATCATCACATGGACATTTTTTATTATAACTAAACTATCTAAAATATATTTACATTCGTTGTATGTTGACCTATGATCTGTCACAATGAAAAGTCATTTAATAGTATTTCGACATACAGTTTGTTCCTTAGGAATAAATAAATGTGTAGGAATTAAAAATTTTGTTACAGGGAACCCCTCGATATAAATTACATCATTGGATTCCAAACTACTTGATGAATATGTTTAATATATTCAAGTGGACCCATAAATATGGGAAATGTGTTTTGATGGTTTATGTTTATGCTCATCCAATTAAATTCTGGAGGACCCCATTCTCAATGGAGTGGTACTAGGATAGATGCTCATATATGTAGTAAATAGATGTCGTGGCTTACTCCCTGATTCTATCGGATGGTTGAATGAACAATGAAGAAGAACATGAATCTCCTATTACAAGGATAAAGTAGAAAAATAATGTCAAATTTATTCACATTAAAATAATGGGTTCTTCAATTCTTGACATTAAGTAGATTAATATAAATTATGAAATAAAAAAGGAATATCTTATCAACCTTTTAAGCTACATCCATGGACTAATGGCACAATTCCATTTGTCACCATCATAGAGTCACATAGCATGGTAACAAAATGACCATAATGATTCCATGGAAAATGAATCCACTACACTAGAAGATCCATATTAGGAATAAACAATAATCAAAATAGTGCACTGTCATATTGTCTCACCATTAGATAAAGACAAAATAGATGATATCGAAGAGACTAGTATTGTCCCTAAAGTGTGTTGTCCTTCAACTAGTGAGATGAAACCCATTGTGGGTATTACTCAAAAGGTATATATCCCTCTAGATAGAATCAGAATCAATTAAATATAAAGAATAGAAAATAACATCATTTTTATGGGGAATATGAATCATGGGGCCATATCCACGTACTCCTATCCATTTTTCATATGGGGAATATGAATCATGGGGCCATATACTTTGTTTTTTTCTAAGAATGTCAAGAATATGCTTAATACGACTGATTTCTTCTCCAAGTGGGTTGAATCAATACCCCTGAAGGAATTCAGTTTAAGGAACATCTTCAGCTTTGTGAAATCAAACATCATCAATATATTTGGTTTTCATTATCAATACTGATTGAAAATAGAACCAATTTTTTTCTTCTAAATTATATTAACTGTATCAGAAGTATGAAATAATGTCCAACCATTTATCCAACTACCACACAAAGACAAATATAATTTTTTAGGCTTTTAATAAGAACATATAAAATAAAATCCAAAAGATAGTAAAAAAATATAAATGATCAAGTCCAGGAAATCTCTAAAATGCCTTTGGGTTAACCAAAGAATGACCTCCACTATGACATATGTGACCCCATAGACAATAGAATATGTCATAGAGGTGGTCCTTCCCATCATGTTACGATTTCCCTTGCATCGTGTTTCTATCTGAAATTAGTCATCCATGTGTGAGAAATCAAGAAAAAATGTTTGATGAATTGTAGTGAATTATTGAGAATAGATTTCATAACATTCATAATTTTAAATTAAAAATTAACTGGATCACATGAGGATTTATAAAAACGGTTCACCTATAAATATTCCTTGAATGAGAGATAGAGTTGGTCCTCAGGACACCAATGCATCCTAGAGGGAAACCTGTGAATTTGGAACCAAAATGGGACGGAACTTAAGAAATATACGAGGTCCACTCAAATAGATATTATTCAAAAAATTTAGTAAATGGTCAACTGACTATGGATCCAAACAATGCAAGATCACTTAATAAGTATTTCATGTAATCACGTGACAACTTCAGAATGATCAGATGATGTTAAACTCCATGAAAATATTTCCTAGTCATATGCCATTAAATTTTTTTGGTCTTCCATTCTCAAAAGACCTTAATATAGAAAACAACATTTTCCATGTCATATGGAAATTTTCTATAGGATAGAAATTTCGTAACCCAATGATGTTAAAATTTATGGCAACCATTGTTTGAATCAATGATTTTCCTCACACATTATATGTTTGTGTGAGAGAACGATAAAATTCTCATGTACACACATACTAATTAGATCTAATTGAGGATCCTCAATCTCCATAAATATATATGGATTAATAAATTAAACATACGACATATATAGATACCTGAATTTTTTACCCTTGTCCGACTAGACAAAAAAATTCCCACTCCCTATTCACGGGTCATACTAATGTAGGGATTTCACCATAGAACTGTGTGTGGGTTGATTCATGGAATCACATGATACATAGTGATTCATGAAGTACTATTTATGGATAGATCTAGGATGATACTTCGTTCAAGTCAAGTTACTCACATAACTACCACAAGTTTCTAAAATGAATGGTCCATCAAGAACTACATGTGGCTTGATTATCATTCGATTGGATATATAGTGACTCTCAGACCTCATGTCCTGGGAAAATATATGAATTACTAAAAATAACCCCTAAACTACATACAGACAGAGTTGATATATGGGGATTTAGTATGGTATCTATTTACGAGACCATTTACAAATTTCAACCCATCCCTGCACAAGATTTATATTCATGCGGGGTTTTGTGATTAGAACTATATGTTGCTAAATTAATGTCATCATCAGATATGTAGTGAGTCCTATACCTCCAATATGAGGTCTAGCCACTAAATTTAACATCATTCTCATTGGGGAAACCCTTTTCTATAATACCAGATTTTAAATTACATAGTGTACCCGAACTATGTGTGGAACAATACTATCCCATGATTTCTATGTAGTTATGACTAGATCTCCCAAGCATGGTCCAACTGTAGAAATAAAAACAATCAGTGAAGAAAATCCCCCCACCCTTTTGATTACTTATCATATCATTTTAGATATTTCTCTTAGTTAACTACATGTTGCATGTTTCTTCTCATCATAAGATATGTAGTGATGCCTACATCACTAATCTCAGACCCAGCCACAATGACATATAAAAAACAAATTCACTCCTCCCTACATATGATTAATAAGTTCATGGGTAGTTTTCTAAGAACAACTAGTGGCTTGATTATCTTATTAATGTGATACATTATGATTACTAGATTTATCATCTGGGCCAAGCTGACACAAATGAAAAATGAAACTATCATTGTTGATGTTTCATATGCGTGAATGAATAATCCTTTTAAACAACTTATTTCTCAAACCCATATTAGATCACGTAAACATAAGTGTTTTGCAGGGAATTCCAAACATGATCCAAGTATATAATTCCATAAAACGGTTTCCATGTGGCAAGTCAGAAGACAATAAATATAACCCAAATTATTTGTACTGCATGATGTAAAGATACACCAATCAATGAAATAATATTCTTTCATTTTGTTTTACACAATTTATTAACCACATGATGTCAAATATCATGGTACGACCTGGACTATTTGTGGATTTTTGCTCATTTTGATGAGATACATACTAATACATATACCTTATATACTAGGCTAAACCATGGAAAAAAATTCTATATCTCTAGTATACATACAACGATCTATGCAAGAGATATCATGATTTGGTTACTCTTTAATGGATCTATCAAGTAAATAGAAATGAGCACATAACATATGACTCATATCATTGTTGGATGTTTCATAAAAATTGGATAATCACAGTCTAAATTTTTTATCACGTTCCTGTACACATTTTTCCTATTCATCATTCTTTGTTCCCAAACTAATTTCTGATAATAACAATCCACCCAAGACATCAATAATGGGAGGTTAGTTCCGTGATCACACCTTTTTTTACTATATAAAAAATTCTACTATAGGCACCCCATATATCACTGACAAAAAATTCTCATTAAACAATGGTAACCTTATCTTTAAGAGAGGATTTTTCTATCCCAAAACATTCAAGTGTAATTTATTCCAAAAACATTTATAATTATTTAAGAACCCATGAAATCATGGTTTACAATTCCCCCACATATGATGTAATGTCCTAGAATTTTTTTATAGTTTTTGTTAATTATATTGAATTATTTATTGATTGAAAAATTTGACATCGCATGATTCCGAGGCTCAGAGTGCCCAGAATGGTCTGACAAAGTTTTGTTAAACTTTAAATAAAGTGCATAAGCAGTTTTCCATAAAAAGTGGAAAAAATCTTAAAAAGTTTCCTACATTAAAATTTTAAGAGCACCATTACATTCATAAGGGCGGGTTTACCGTACAAACAACTTATGTTTGGCTAGCGTGGGCCTCTTGTGAGAATACCCAAAAATTGAATAATTGTAAATAAAATAATTATATAAATTGTTTTATTTTCCAAATGCATCTAACTCAGAAATGGTAACTAGGATTGAAAATCTGAGACAACCATTGAACTAATGACGATATTCATTGTTTAGAAAGATACTACATTGGTCAGAGTGGGCCACCAGTGAATGTCAGTTCCTGGGTCTATATAAAATAATTAATTGATAATTATATTATTGTAAAATCTATTACATTTAATAGGTAACCCATATTGGAAATCTGAGAGTAATATTGGATTCTTTGGGGCGTCTTTCACTTTGGTAGAGCCTAACCTCGACCAGTGTGGGTCAAGGGTGACTGTTATTTAGTTTCCACGAATTTATTCTTGTACCTTCAGTAATTGCACGAGCGACGTTTTCTAACATTTGAACTGGTGCTCAGACTAAAAATCTGGGGGCACCGTTGAATATATTGTGTGGGTTTCGCTTAAGGGACACTTTACTTTGACCGCAGTAGGTCTGTAGAAGAAGTTATTTTTTGTCACTTTTAAAATTAAATGAAATAAAATATTCTCACTATTATATTTCTTTTCCCACCAATGGATATGCGGTAGTGTGGGGCCATCTACGAGTCAAGAAATTAAATGTCATGAAACTTCAAATACTAAGTAACATTGTCGTATGAATTTATGAAAGATAATATTAAATAAACCATAATAAATTCCTTGATCGTTACTTACCATCCCCTTCCCCGATTTATATTGAGCTTGGTGGAGGAATTGGAATGTCTTCACGAATCGACGAAGCTCTGGTAATGTGTTGCGATGCCCAACACATAGATGATGGAGCCGGTTCTAGTTAGTGATGACAAGCAACCCTGAACCACAAATGGAATATTGGCGATCGAGCGGTGTCATTGGAGGCTTGTTGTGGGGATGAATAACGCCAAAACTTCTTCAAATGTGGACGCTCTCCATCGAACTTGAGGTATGGGTGTGATTTGATTGATCATCATTAATTTATTTTACGTTGAATCTCTTCAAATGATCTGCTTTCTACCGCTCTAATGCGGAGGGTGAGGGCCAAACCAATAAGGCACGACCACCCTGCAACCATTGTGGTTTTTGATATGATCATCAGGTTAGAGGAGGATGACGAATGGTACCGGTGACTGACGCTGGTAGGAATTGGGAGCGGTGGTCGACATGTTGGTCGGCTACAATGATGGTGACGACGCAACCGCACCACCATTGGTGGGCCGCACACCGTAGGCCATAGAGAAGCAGAGGTGGCGAACATAGAATGAATGTTTATGTGAAAGGGAGGCGGTGGCGCACAACTGCACCACCGGCCCGCAGGAGCCGTGTCACTTGGACGTGACGACGAAAGAGGGTTGTCGGCTCGCTGCTGGCCGCCGAAGGTGGCATGGTGCGTGACCATGCCATGGAGGAGGGATGGCTATACGGCATGCCGTAGGCCAGCGTGGGCTGCCTAGAGGGGGTCTCCAAGTAGGCCACCAATCATGGGTTGCCCAGTGGGTCAGGTCAGATCCCGTGGGCCAGGTTGGATAGAACCCAGACCAGATTTGCCCCCTTTCCATTCTGTCATCCATAACATGAGATATAAGCGTCCGTTTGTCAAACCATTTACGGAACCATAAACCATGGATTGATATGGACCTTTTGAAATATCCCACTTTTATTTTGGATAAATTTGGGATACATATGTGTTCGATCGAACACAAATCTAACCTATCCCTTGGGATTAAAGGGCCAATAACATACAGACCAGGCATCCGATTGACACATCGTCTATTGTGTTGACAAACATTTTACATGGTGGTCCTTTAGGATACATCTTCATTAAACCTAGTGGCTATTGGAGATGAGTACACTTGATAACTTAGGTTTATGTATGGGCATATACCTAAGTAGAGTAGTCAGTTTTTTTCATGCTTCGCGGGTTATCCTATATGGATTTTGTAAGAGCTTCTAGGTTCCCGTGGTCCCTACTGAGTATCATTATACTCACCACTGCACAGGATATGTGAGCACCTTGTTGTGTCTGGTGTAGATGAGGACAACGCTGACTGAGGATGAGGGTACTTGGACTCGAGGTAGCTCAGAGGAGGACATTAGATGAGGCATAATGTAGAGACAACCAATCAAGGTCTATACCTAACCTTCCGGTAGGATCACTTTCATGAGTTCATAGGAACAATTTTAGTTACTTGTACTTTTCAGTTTTCTTGTACATCCTAGTAGGGCTTGTATTTGATCCCCCTTTTTCTTACAGTACACACTATTTTAACTATATAGTTTACTTGTGTTCATAAATTTTTGTGTTCGTGGTTGGGTTTGTTTTCAGGTTATAACGACAATCCCTTCTCGGTTTAGGAAATATGCCTTTCAGGGCTAGTCACCAACCCCTGGCCTATGAAAGGTGGGCATTGGGTACTTATGGCACGGGGCCCAGTGGACAGGTCATGACAAATAGGTATCAGAGGAGTTTCGTTCTACCAAAGAAATAGGAATCTGATATTTTGACTCAAAAATAGTGTTAAGAGTAATGATTGTGGTTTTTAGTTTTGGGGGTCCAATGTTGTTGCGGAAGCCAACATATCCATACACTAGGACCCTGAGTTCTAATTTCCGACTCAATGCACAAAAACACAGACTATGTGTGTGTCTTTGAAATGTTTTTATTTTGAATTATTTGAAATCAGCTCACTAGGTATAACTTAATGACTATGGAGTACATATTCCTTATCTGGATATCGCCCCATAGACAGCGAGCTAGGATTACTGAGAGAGTATGTGATGACAGCCCACCGCGTAATGAGGCCTCAATGTAGTGCCGTTTTGTGGCGTTAGTACCTTTGGGTGGTGTACCAACATCACCACTACCTATTTGGTAGTCGTTTCCACCAACTCCACTAGTAGAGGATGGACACAGATTGAGAACATTGCACGAGCTCCAGTGGAAGAGTCCTCTGAGGGTTGGAGTCTAGATATATTCCTACACAACTGAGGGATGACTGGAGGTGGTTCCTAATGTTTTCCTCGTAGTTGAGACACCAGTAGAGAAGATGGTGATCATAGCTACTAGACACTTCCAGTGAATGACGAAGATGATGGTATGCATAATGATGAGGCTTTGATATGTGTATTGTTGCCTGATATGGTACCTTCGGGTAGTGTTCCAGCTATATCACTACTCGTTGGTTAGAAATTACACGTCTGGAAATGATAGATGACACATATAGGATTAGCGCCTTACACAAGTTTCAGCATCAGAACCCCATAGGTTCTGAGGCGAGGCCGAACCATAGGCGGTTGAGGACTGGCTTGAGGAGGTGGTTCAGAGTTCCCTAGAGAATTTAGATCATCAGCAAAATGACATGCCGGTAGTTAATTATTTATTGAGGCATGCCGACCAAAGTAGTTACTTGATGAATATAGTATGACCAGTCCTTCAGGGCTCAAACTGCGGAGCGAGGTGAGTTTAGAGACATCTAAGCCATCACAATTACTCTATTATTTCCTACATATGGTAGGGTGCTAGAGAGATCCTTTGTGGTTAAATGTTCATTGGATGAGTGGATGCAGCTAGTGAATGTCAGCAGTATGAAATCAGGAAACTGATGCTAGTATCAGAGACATGGCCGTGTAAATTGATTCATGAAGAATAAGTGTCAAAAAAATATTAATTTACTGGGTTACAGATGTGGATGTAGAGCTTGGAATGTAGCCTGAGGTTGTGTACATTTGGACATTTACAACCCCAACCCTAATGTGGTCCCCACCAGTATCAGGTAGATGGGTCAAGACGTGGGAGTAGCTACATGCGGTCAAGGAGTGTGACCTAAGCGATGTAGGAATGATTTTAGGTACATTTAGTGTCTAATGCTCGATTCCATATCAATAGACATAAGTACCAATCATTCCTACCTTCCACAAATCCTTTCCAATACCTAGTGTTTTCAGTTAAAACGTTGACTTGACCCTCATATCTAGAGATACCTTTGGGAGGAGACTTGATAATCACACTTATGCCGATAGTGTGATCTTACCGTTGAGGCGATAGTTTTGGTTAGAACCTCTTGGTGGATGTGACGATGCCTTATGGCATTTGTCTATTTTGAACTGGACTTCCATAGTTCATACTGAGATTGACTGTACAAGTAAAAAAATTTTGTGGTTTATCCACTATGTTGGAATGGGGTTTTCCTTGGTCAGCTAAAAAGGAAACCCAAGCAACACATAATGTACTCCGACATAGGAGCGTGCAGTTGATCAATAATGAGTCGTCTAGCCTTTACACCGTGGAAATAAGAGTCTGGGTTTTTAGTAGAAGTTTATGTGTTTGAGGACATATTTTCTAAAAAAATTTCTAGGATTTCCTCCTTGAAGGGAGGGGGGATTTTTCTATGCATGGTAACTACTAGAGTTTTGGACTAGTCATCTCAAGGGTAGCGGCAACCATGTCATCTTTGACATTGAAGAAGGATCCTTTCCTATGGATGGATAAGTGTCAGTAGAGCATTCAAAAGTTGAGACATTTAAGATGGTAAGAGTTCCTCTGGGACTATGACTTTGTGGTAGTCAATATTCCAGGGATGGGGAACATGGTAGCAGACACACTCAGTATGAGGCCTAGACTACAACTACTGGGTGGGGCGTCAGAGCAGATTGTCACACATCAGATATCCTTCATGAATAAATATGGAGCAGCTTACCTCTAGTCTATGACTATAACTTCTCCAATTCTTCATCGAATTCGGAAGGAATAGCATGAGACATTGAATGCGAGGACCGAATAGCTCATTTATCCTCAAGATGGTCTCTTAAAAAAAATTCAAAATGTAGGGATCACATCATCATTTTCAGAAGAAGAACCATGGTACTAGTGATTCTTTGGGCGGAGGTGTAGAGGGAGTTCCATACATCTCTTTTTAGTGGTACATCCTGGAGTTGGTGAAGGTGTACCCAGACTTTTGAAGTCAGTACTGGTTTTCAGGGGTGAAGAATGTAGTGGCATACCACTTATACCGGCAGAGATGGAGACCCATGGAGTTTGAGGAGGGAGACCGTGTATTCATACGGGTCTCACCCTGATGACGATTGTGGAGGTTTGATCGAGGTGGAAAACTATCTCCAAGGTTATTCAGACATTTATAGATTCTCAGCAGAGTAAGTGAGGTGTCTTACCACTAACCAGATCCACCATAGTTGGAAAAGGTGCACAACGTCTTCCACATATCACAGCTGAGGAGATACGTGCACAACCCATCTCATGACATCGACCATGATGAGTTTGACTTAGACGTTGGGGTGTTGTTTACAGACCTTCCAGTAGACATTGAGGATTGATCGAAGTGGGGCCTTCGTAGGTGGTCAATACCTCTGGTGCGCGTATGATGGAACCTTGGGAACCTCCAAGAGAGAACATGGGAGCTATAGGCTTAGGTTCGTGCTCAGTACCCTATTTTGTCTATTCTGCATTTGTTTTGGCTTTCGAGGACGTAAGGCCTAAAATTGGAGATAATGCAATGTCCTAGAATTTCCGTATAATTTTTTTAATTATATGGTATTATTTCGTGACCGTGAAATCTGACGGCACATGATTCCGATGTCTGGAGTGCCCAGAATGGTCTGTCAACGTTTTTTTAAACATTAGATAACATGTGTAAGCAGTTTTCCTTAAAATTTTGAATAACTCTTAATTGGTTTCTTGGATTAAAAATAGTAGGGCACCATTTTGTTCATGACTATTGGTTTACCCTCTGCATGACTTAAGATAGGTCAGTGCGGGCCTCCTGTGAGAAAACCCAAAAATGGAATAATCATAAATAAAATAATTAAATAAATTATTTTATTTTTCAAATGCTTATTACTCACAAAAGGTAACATGCATTGAATATACAAGACATCTGGTGACTCATGTGGGAATGTATTTTTTGGAGGATACTATCTTTTTTCGGCGTTTTCCACCAGTGAAAGTTAGTTTATGGCCGTAAATAAAATAATTTTATAACAATTATTTTATTTTAAAATCCATAACTATTAAATGGTAACTCGGATTTGAAATCTGGGAGTACTATTGGGTTTGATGGGGTGTGTTTCACATAGTTAGAGCCTAAACATGACCAGCGCGAGTCGAGGGTAACTGTTTTTAATTTTACAAACATTTTTTTGGGTATGTTTGGTAAACACACGAGCGGCATTTTTTAACTTTTGAACTAGTGCTGGGATTAAAAATCTGAGTGCACCTTTGAATCCACAGCACCGAGTTCTCTTAAGGGAGACATCACTTTGACCGCAGTTGGTCCATACAAAATGTTATTTTTTGTTACTTTAAAAAAATGATATCAAATAATCTCACCATTTTATTTATTTTCCCTCCAACGGACAAGCGGTTGAGTGGGACCAGCGTCGAGTCAATCTATTAAATGGATAGACCCTTCAAATAATATGTAACATCGTCATTGGAATTTAGGAAGGTACCAATTGAATAAACATTCATAAATTCTATAATCATTACATACCATCACCCTGTCCTATTTATATATATCTTGGGGGGAGGAATTGGCATGACTTCACCAATCGATGATGCTCTGGTAGAGTGCCGCGATGCCCAATAGTTGGAGGATGGATCCGGTTCTAGCGGGCGGTGACGAGTAACCCCGTTCCATGAATCAATGAACGGTGATTGAGTGGCATTGTTGGAGGCTTGTTGTGGGAACGAAGAACACCGACACTTCCTCAAATGAGTATGCTCTCTAACAAACATGAGTTAGGGGTTTGATTCTACTGATCTTCATTATTTTCATTTACGTTGAATCCCTCCCAGTGAGTTGATTTCTACCACTATAATGTAGAGTGTGCGGGCCAAAAAAAACATGGCCTCACCACTCTGCATCCTTTGTGGCTTTTGATGCGTTTATCATTATGGTGGCGGACCAAGAATAGTATTGGTGACTGGTGCTGGTAGGACTCGAGATCGGTGGTTGGCACACCGGTGAGCCGTGAAGACAACAGTGGAAAAACTGCGCCACCAATAGAGGGTCGTGGCTCGTCAGACAAGGCGGTACAGAGGCGGCTTCCGGGAAACGGATGGCCCTGCGAAGGGGATGCGACGACATGCTTCTACATCGCTGGTGTGTAGGAGCCGCGACATGAGGTCGCGGAGGCAAATAAAAAAGGAATCAGGCTCGCAGCTAGCCGCTGGTGGGGGCACGACACGCGACCGCAACGCAGAGGAAGGCTGGTCGTCTGGCCAGCAGGGAGCTAGTGTGGGCCACACTGCGTGCCGCCCAGCTGGCGGCAGATCGCGGGCCACCCAGTGGGGTGGGTCGGATCCTGCAAGCCGGGTTGACCAAAAAAAATCTGGTCGGCCCAGGCCGGGTTGGGCATGGTCAGACCAACCAGGTCAGACCAGACCCAAACTACCTTCACCCCCGTTCCATTGCTTTATCCATAACATTCTCTATAGTCATCCGTTTGACTAACCATCTATTGGGCCAAAAATCTGGAAGCGAGAATGTCCTTTTGGTATACCCCACATGTGTTTTGGATAAATTTGGTGTACAACTGGGTTGGATCGAGCACGAATCCAACAGGGCCCTCGAGACTAAAAGGCCAATAACATACAGACCGACCGTCCGATTGACGCACCATCTATTGCGTTGAGACCCATTTTACATAAAGATCCATTGGGATACTTCTTCACGGGACTTTATGGTAGTTTGTGAATCGACATGTGGCTTGAGAAGCGGACCATCCATGAATCATGAAAGCTTAGTGCGGGAACCTTGTAGTTAGATATAACATGAGAAATGGATCATTTGTGTGTATTCACTTTGGGATTTAATATGGTTCTTTGTTCGAGATTCTCACCTGGATCCACACTAGGAATCCACATGGGACTACTCTAGGATCTTACTTTGGTATACTGTATTAGGATAATACATCAGTCTGATGATTTAGGATCCTATGTGGGTCTATTGATTTAGGATCCTACGTGGTACTGCCTATTAATAGGGTAAGATGATTCAATCATTTATCTTATCAACTTTACTACCATACTGAAGTTATATCTATGTGAGAAGAGTCTCTACCTTTGTTGTAATCTTCTATGTGGTGTACCCTTGTGATACTTACCTTCGTGGTGATACCTGTGTGGTATTTTTCTATCCGATGTACCTTTTTTGTACATACCTTCATGGTGAAAACATTATGGTATTCTTTTGTGTGGCATTACCTTTGTGATTCTTTCCCTTGTGGTTTTACCTTCGTTGTATCCTTTCCTTCATGGAACAAATGAGCATTGAGCTAATGAATTGGGTCGTGTGTTTCATCATGAATGAGATAAGTATAATCGATAAATTATGTATGTGTATGGGAATATTCCTATGTAGAGTATTCAATATTTTTAAGGCTTTTTGGTTTATCCTCTCTTGATTTTGTGAGACCTTCGAGGGTCTCGGGGTTCTTACTGTGTATCGTTATACTCACCCCTGCATGGGTAATACATGCATGTTGTTGTGTCTGGTGTATACGACGGACAATGTCGACTGATGGCGAGGGTACCGGGACTAGAGGTAGCTCAGAGGTGGACATTATACAAGGTGTACCGTAGTGACGTCTGCTTGAGAGCTGTACCAACCCTACGGGTAGGATCCTTGGAGGCTGTTTACAGGATATGTTCCAGTTACATGTATATTTCAGTTTTCTTGTAATTTCTAGTTGGGCTTGTATTCTGGCCCTATATTTCTTACTATACACAATCTTTTTACAATACATTTTACTTTTGTTCGCTTCTTGTTGGGTTCTCAGATGTGTGTGTTTACATGTTATAAAGTCAATGGCTTTCCAGTTTAGGAAAAATGCCTTTCGGTGCTAGTTGTCAGCCCCTACCCTATAGAAGGCCGGCTTGGGTTAGTCACGACACCATCCTCGGGGGATGGGACATGACATATGAGGCTTATCATAACATCTGAACCTGATGAACCACTTGTCTCTCACGTTTTCCAAGGAACATGGTCTTAGTCATATAACCGAATACTACAAGACCCCATGTCGTCCTAGTCACAAGACATTAAAATGTATGATTGATGTCCTAGCCACATGACACAAAACTACATTATGTCTAGAACAAAATATAGCTTGAGTCCTTCCATACAAGATACACAATGTCACCTGAATATCATATCTGAGGTCCAACCATAAAAATTAAAAAACACCACTAACATTGAAAGCTTTAGACATTCATAGAGAACCCTATAAGAATAATTTACTGCATGATTATCACCATGGCATGATACATAGCAACACAAAAATCTTTTATCCCTGTACATTCATAACAAAAAAACCATTTTTTTTAAACACGACCCAGATGTGTATATGAGAGTCCAATATGAGACTCACCAACAATCTTGTGATCTCAATTTCTAAAGAAAACAAACATTTCCTTTAGGAAAAGTTTCATCGATGCATGGAGAAACATTCTAAAAACAATGTATAACATGATTTTTAATATCATAAGATATGTAGTGACACCTAGTTCATCAATATTGTGTCCAATAATGAGGGTTAAGTTTCTCCACTTTTTATTCTATGTATATGTAATATCGGCATAAAAAATTCCCTACCTACAACTACATATCAGCTGACTCTTGTTCTAGGTATTTATATACAACATTTCATACCTCACATATTGGACCCATCCCTATTAAAACATCTTTCTATTCTATTGTTTAGACCAGTTTTTAGGAAAAAATTTCTATCAATTCCTTAAAAAAATATGATACTAAATTATCATTTCATATTCAAGTATTCATTTTTAACAAACCTAAATATTTGTCTTGAATGTTATGAATAACCATAATCCCCCATGCCATTGGAGTTAAAGGATCATTGCTCTAGTTAAACAATTTTATAAATATTCACAACATTCCATTGATTCATCTACAGAAGTTTCCACAAAAGGACTACCAACGCAACAAAAAATTCATCTTAGGGAGAGGCTTCTCCAATATATGTAAACAACGATGATTTTTACATCCCACATCACACCTAAAATTTAGAGATCCCCAAATTATACCTTATTACATTCCCCCTCATGCATGATGATTATATAACATTATTTTATAGATTACAATGAAAATGTTGATTTAGTTATCCCGTGATCAATGATAAATTACCCAAAACTATATCCCTCAAAAATCATTATCTTATGATATTAAACTTCAAGTTCTCTTTCATAGTGTCATGATGTTAAACTGAACCATCCTCCATCCCCCAATTACAGAAGAAAAATCAGTGTTGTATTTTTTTCTGATTCATAGAGAAATCGAATAAAAATTCTCTATTCGTTTAAGGAAATCCTTCTCTTGACAAGACAAACATCATTTTATTGAAAAATAATAATTTTAAACAATTTAATTCCTATAATTAATGGGGGTATCTTTTTTTGAGGACACCATTTTATGAATATGAATAGAATTCCTTAGTTTCCTATACATATGGTGACAACAAAAGTCACCTATCAACCAATAGAAACTATATCACAAGGATAGGTTTATCCTAAATCTTTACATATCAACAAAATCATTTTGGAAACCATTATTATGTTACCTAATCACATTCAATCCCCATATCAAGCCTTGGATTCTAAAATCCTAAATCTGGGGTCAAGAAACAGCCGTCATTATAATTTTTTATTATATTTTTACATTATCAGACATTAATCACTATTGGGACCCACACCTCATACTTCAAGGTAAAATCTATTCTTCCAAGTTTTTTTTAAAATATTCCAATTTGAATTAATTCAAAAAACGCCTGAAATTTGATATAAAACTCACTTGGTGGAAAATGTAGAATGTTCACCTTGGAATTAAGTCAATTTATAGCTCTCTGAATCTATGCATCATATGGTTTAGGAATAATTGAGAATTAAAAGAATCACAAAAAAATGATCGGCCATAAACATAGGAAGGGTGACCTAAAAAAAAAAATTTATGCTCAGTAATTCGTCACCATAGTGAACATATGAACAAATTATGTTGATTACCGAAAAGGGTATAAGTTCATAAGTTATTTTATGTGGCACAATATATATTAAAAACAATGCTCATTCAGTCCCTCAACATGGTATGAAATTATAGTTTTAAATGATCTTGTAAATTTGGTTATTAAAGACTTTGATTGTAAAATATTTCCTATGGATATTTTATTTTAAACAGAATTCAGTTTTCCCTAATGGGTGTCACTAGATAAGATAAATGATAAAAAATTTAGTGTAAGAATGTATTAATTTCACTAAATGAGAATACTGGACAATCCACAACATATATTTTCTCTATCATGATATGAAAAAAGGTATGAATATCTGAATAAAGGGTTATAATGAATCCCTAATAACATTAGATATTAAATTGAATACATCCCAGTGCAATCCATCAAGGGTCCATTTAAAATTTTTATATTAATAATCTTTATTTTTAGATGTTGGATGTGTCTATTTATAGGTGACCCTAAGATCTCAATCCTTCTACATTATGATTTCAAAATTCAATGTTTTTAATGAAATCATCACCATTAACCTTTTTATATGAGCCTCACATTCCAATATCTCCTCAATTTGTGGACTACCTGATTATAATACCTTGATTATTATTCAGATAAGTGGTGTAGCATAATAGTGACATCTTGTAATTTTTTTTTTCATGGGGATAATTTAATTAATTAATGATACATTATAAAAGGGATAAGTCTTTCATGCTATAATTATTTGGTGTATATGGATAGAATGGTGATGGTAGTCAAATACACCTGACCATAATATGATAAAATGTTGATGATGGGTGTCCACCTTATCATCAAACTATACTAAGGAGATATATATAATGATGGTGTTACATTGGGGCTATGACCATATCCTCGTATCCTGATGTCTATTGGTATCATCAGGAACCCATTCCTTTTCTGTCAATCCCATAGGTATATAATTCGGGAGTATAGTTATGGAAGATATATTGTCACCAAATTTCAACATCGTTGTAGGAAAACCCTCCATATCCATTGTTTGTTAAATCTCATAATATCAATGGATATGTTCAGTTTCAATCTTTAAATTTCCAATGCTAAACCGCAAGGCCATCCTTGGTAGGAATTCAAACAACATCAGTCAAAATTATGAGGTCCATATCACTATACAACGAATGAGGAAATGTAGTGGAAGCAACCGCCAAACACTTAGGATTACCAGAATAACTTATTCCTTCCATGGAAGTGGGTAAATATGGCACAATGGGTGTATGTCTATGACATTCCAATAGTTCATTTTGTAGTCAGACTATCCTCTCCAACACTTTATTAGGGTAATAATCTAACCACATCATAGCACAATCAAGCAATATGTTAGTTGAGGTTCACATGGGAGGGGAATTGATTTTCATTACAGAATATTTTCTTGTAAAAATCAGAAAAAATTGAAATTGAATGACTGGATGTGATTCCCTTTTTATATTGGTGTGTGGTAAAATGGATATTGATTAATACATCCAAATTTCACTGTGAACCTATATGGAGTATAAGGATTAAAAATAGATTCCATAACTACTTGAGTAGTTAGGATATGGTCTCATCACAGAATGATGATGGAATTATATTCGAAGGAACACCGCCGAACATCTACCACTTCTCTATATAACATAGGGTAACACAGAAAAATAAATTTAAAAAAAATCAAACAACAACCAAACCACAATGTTTATGTGAAGATATTTGTGGTGAATGAAATCATTGTTGAGAATTTAATTCTGAATTTGGAGTATGGTATTGATGTGATATGAAAATACCCATATCATTGATAGTGCTCTAAAACCTAGCCATACAAGATTTGAAATTGTATGAGGAAGCTTTTCAAGGATCTTCCATCAAATATTTGACCCAATGGATCATATATATGATGAAATGTGGGAACAATCAAGTTGACATGTTGTCTGTCTTCCAATTTGACATCCATCATAAATGTACACTTTCAGACACTAGTATAGGTTTCATGGGATGGGAAGAGCTATCCCCTTGAGAAAATAGTGATGAAACCCACCACCTTGAAGTCATGATATATGTTTGGAGAGATTATGTAACCCCATGTGGTTGTTTTCCGACCTCATGGGTATCCCAGTACGAACACTAAATGCATCATGACTATTGATTTTGATGAGTCCTATTGCATATAAATTTCATCCTTGGAACACTATATTTCAATATCATTTTTATCATATATTTGAATGGAATGAGTGAGAGGGAAAGGAGGGGCAGACCAATAAATTCATCTACAATAGTCAGCATGTCCATTTCAAATGGAGATACATGCTTGGTGTTTTACCAAGTATCACCTAGAGTAATGAAATATTCAAACATGTTATAAAGATAGGGGATTACCACTAACTAGTACACATCCCAAAATATGATCCCTTCATCACTATGTGATTAGTGGATTGTATTGGTGATCAATCACTATTGACTGAGTAGTTCAAGAAACATTTTTTTCAGTTGGTAAAATGAAAACTGGGAGTCCCATGCTACCGGTTATAAGTTGATAGCCTTAAACATTTTTTTGGGAATTCTAAGAAATTATGGTGAAAATATATATCTCACGACCATTCATTTGTGAAACTCCCCCAAAACTACATTTCCAATTGGAATCTCCATTCTCTATTAGGATTTCGATCAGAGTGGTTTAAAATTGATGGATAATCCTAAAAAAGACGATTAAAAGAAAATATCATGTCTCTGATGGTTAATTTTTCACATAGAAACCTTGATAAAAATGAATCTATCTTGACATATAACAGAAATGATTTTCCCTATGGTAGATATGTTGACCTGTGGTTCATATGGGGACATATTAGACCAGGATGAAAGGAATATTTTGAACAACTAGTGAAATGAGAACATCATCATCATATATGATTTTTAAAGTAGAAGTTTGTTTGAAAAAGGGTAGGATGGAATCTTTGGTGTATGAATGTTCTGTATAATACCCTCTTGAGGAGTGATGTAAGATCAATGAACATATACAATATTCCCAGTCATGGTGGTTCTTCACCTGATCATAGTTGTTGAGGTGGAATTAAATTACATTTTGTTCCTACAATAGATCATCAAAAATAACAATGATTCATCTCATAAGAATGAATTGGAATTCAAAAAACACACAGGGACTGTCAGTCCGTAGTGAACACACCCATGAACCATCAAATCAATGAGAATTCTCCACTAGGAATCAGTTTGTGAGCCCAATATCATGAAAAGCATTGGATAACAATGTAATATTTCATGGAATGATCAGTCCACAAATAATCTTGTGGATATGTGGAAGATCAAAAATTTCCATTAACAGTTGATAAATTCTCTTCATGGGTGATGAACATCAATTAGTGGAATAGACATCTGCAAAAGAGGGACTATATGGATATAATGATCAATCAAGATAATATATATATCACTTTGTTCACTAATAATTTGAGTAAAATAAATTTAATATGATCCCTCTATTTATAGGTTTGGTACTATATTATTGGTCAAAATTCATACAAAATACATATTCAAAATAAGACCCCCTTCATCATCAGAATGACCTCCTTTTTCTCGATTAGAACCCATTCTTATATGGGAATTTTTTGGGTAATAAATATTCTTTAAAAAAGATGAAACTAAATCCATTGATCACTGAAATGTTTAAAAATATAACCAAGAATAATATTGAAGAAAATGGTTCATGGAAAAAAATCATCCAATGGAAAATTGATTATGTGATTTACACTTTTTTTCACAGATCTAATTTAGTCACGTTGTTCCAAAATTTTCATGAAGGTCCCTACAAATGAAATTGTTCTTGTGATGAGGCACTTCCACTAGATCTGGTGCAATACAAAAGAATAGTTTTTGAGTTTGGGAGGTGATTTTGGCCCCACATTAATGACCAGCCTCGCAAAATATATATTTACTAGGTGGGGTGGTACTGCAGGTGCCCACAAATGATGAAGAATAATTTGTAGGGATAATTGGTGATATCTCTCCCCCGAAAATGATGTCCCCCTTCCTGTAAAATATTCCCACTAACAATGTAATTCGGGGGTTGGGGAATACCTTTTAGTCAAAAAAATTGTTTTTTGGCCCACCATAGACAACTTACTAATATACTATTTGCTCTCCACCCTCTTCTACAAAAATTCACTAAGGGAAACCAAACTAATAAGTTAACAGATGATATGTGAAGGAGATGGGAAATGAAGGAAAATTGAAATCAAATAACCTATATCTATTACAATTAGGATAAATACATTGTACTTTCATAAAAATATTATTATATATAAATCAGTTAAATGTGAGTAGAAAACCCCTTTACAGACACCAAATCATAGGGCATAAATGGATAGCCCATTTGTAGACATGTAAACCACCTTGGAAAATGCTATATAGGAAAAACCCCACCTTGCACACAAGTGTTCAAGGTGGATGGAACACATCCCTGTATATAATCATGCTACATAGATGGAATCTAACCCCATGTAAAAACAGACAATGCAAGATGACCCCAGTTCTGTATAGCATGATGTTATGTTGATGATACCCTCTCCCATGTAGCAACATTCTATGCGGAGGGAACACCATCCCACCCAAGAAACTCCTATGTAGAAATGGGAATCATAGGGAAATATACTATCCACCTTCTATCAAATCATTTCTTCATTTCATTGGTCACTATATGATCCCTATCATGAACCATTACAACGACCTTAGTCTATTGCATCTTTTCAAGCTCTCTTACATGTGTGATAAGATCATCATCCGCATCAGCATGTCCTCTATAATTTATATACCCACACTAAGTGGGGTCACATATATAACCTAAATAGTTGGTAAGATCCTTTCAATGTCCTGGAGTACAAATTCCCTTGGTAAAATTTGTTTTGTCAACAGGGTTATCACTTGATGGTAGGTCAAAAAAAAGATACACAAGAGGTGGGTGAATTATTTCTTTTTGATAATCATCATAGATTCTTACATTTATATTTTCACATTATTTAGGAATATGTGAAAAGTTATTTAATAGTAGTGATTTGAGTAGTGGATTATTGTTAAAAAGGTACACATCAATTTTTATAGTGGTTTGGGGAAAAAAGATCCCTAGTACACTCCATCAGTTCTCTCCCTGTGAGTGTGAAGATTTTTAGTACACAATATCCTCATATCATAAGACCTAAAATAGGAAATATTTATAAGAAATTTTCACCTACGAAAAAAATATAAACCGAGCCTTTAGGTTGGGTTTTTGGGAAATATTTTATCCATTGTTTAATTTTTGAAGTTTATTATATTCCACAACTCAGTTCGTGTAGTAAAAATTACAATAAATTAAATCAGATTGTTTTTATTGAATTGAATAGTCGTAGATGATAGATGAAGAATTAATTATAGAATGTGCATATTATTTCTCAAAAATGAATGCCTTTAAATAATAATACCCTTGATGTGATCATGGTTTCAAATGATCATAAATAATAATAGAATAAAAAACAAAAAAAAAGTGTAGTTACAGATGAGTATGATGTTGAAATATGGATATATAAAAAGTGTGGAATCATCAGAAAATAGTATCGTACCTTAGTCATTAGTATATTACTATAACTATAAGATATTTAAAAAATATATAGTTTTATATAATATATATAATGAGAGAATACTATGTTGATATATATATGAAACACATATTTCTTTCAGTTGAGCAGATCTAAGAATGTCGCCTAACATATCATAAACCATAAAATTTTTATTCACATAAGAGAGTTGTATATTATCATATAAATAGGAACGATTTACTCCATTTTATGTGACCCCTTGAATCAGTTTCAAAATATAATTGAATATTTCTTCATTTAAATCGAGGCTATTTATAAATCTCACAAAATATAATTGAATATTTCTTGTTCAATATTGATATATATGGTTCCATCATGTGATGAAAAGACACAGAATGTTGGGATGAAAATATAGGTTTGGTAAATAAGTGGGGTTGATGTATCATAAGTTTGTTCCCTCAAACATAAGGTTTCTTTCGAATGGAGGGTTCTTTATTCATACATTCATTGTATTCAATGTTACGGTTCCATCCAAACAAAGGGTTGATGAACCAAAAAATTTCCAACATCATAGGGTATATGATCCATACATATTTTTTTTAATTTAGGATATATTCATTACATTACACTTTCACACATAAGGGTTATATAATATTTCTAGAATAAATAAAAACACATTCTATGTTCATTAAAAAATATTTCCTGTAAATCAATGAGTTGAATATAATTCATGAATAAATATTTAATCAAATATTTATCTTCTAAAATTCACATAAAATAATTTCATTAGAAAAAAGTTAATTTGTATACATGAAAATAAATAAGATTTATATATTATTTTTGATATAATACATTCCCAAAAAATCTCACCCTTATTGATAAATTTAATACACATAACATATCATAAAAAATATAAAAAATGTAAACACAAAATAAATTGTATATTAAAAAGATAATAAAATTTTATTTTTGTAAATATTATAAATGATACCAAAATTTAATATTTTCTAAAAATTTATTTTTCAATGTATTATTTTGATTGTTTAAGGAATCTTTGTTTTGTATTATGAATTTTTTGTTTTCTAAATTCCCCACAATCAATTTTTTTGGCATAAAAAAGTATTTATATGAAAACTGATTAAAACACATTCAATAGAGTACATCATTATAAATGAATCTTACCATCTGTATAATATAAATATATTGGTGTTTAGGATGTAAAAACTAGAAGAAATAAAACAATATCAATTATAATATGATAATGTAATTCATAAAAATATTTTTTTTATTTTAATATATAAAATTTTTCTAATTGTTTTTATAAATAGATGGAATAGATGAAGGTGAATGGATTAGTTCATAAGTTTCTTTAAATTAATGTGAAATGTGATTTGATTTAACATGATCATTAAATTCAGACATCTACACATTCAATTTTTTTAATGTGATTGTCAGCTATAGTCCTTATCAAAATAATTAATTTTATCCCAATAAAAAAATTAAACCAAATTTAATTACAGAAATTCCTGAATTATATCTTCATTATGAAATAACTGAGATAAAATTGATACCAATTTGTTAAGAATATTCCTTAGGTAAATCATTCTTAATGTCGATTCATGCTAATATCTATTTTATTTTCAATCAAAACATTGAGAGGGGAACTATCACATTAGAATAATATGTTATCTATCATTGAAACTAGACTTGACTGTAGTTGTGGCTTAAAACCTCTTGAATAATTCTAGATATGTTTTTTGTGTAGATATTTAATCATTCCATTGACTCTAACCACTTATGACAGTTTCATATTGGTTCTCAATATATATTATCAAATCACTGACATATATTTTTTTAATAAATTCTACATGAAACATACAAAACAGACAATCTATATCTCTTGTAAAAGAATAAAACTATCTTAATTGAACATAACATTCAATGATAGAATATAGAGGAGTATGAACACATAAAAATTTCCTTATGGGAACCAGTTTACTTCAAAATTCTTACAAATATTTCTTTACAGCCTCAAATTCAATGTCAAAACATGATTTTTCCTCTCGCATCATGAGGAAATGAGTAAAAATCATTAAATTGTAACGTTTAACTAATCATAATATTAATATTCTTGAATTTGATATGGTAGGTCTTTAACAAGGAAGGATAAATGTTTTTCATTACTATTCTCACTCTAGGATGAAAATTCATCATCAAGAACCTCTAAGATATTAGTTTGTTCAAAGGTTTCCTTTTCCAAAGAATCAACAATAAATAAATTGGATTGATTCTTGAATGACTTTGACATATCACACACGTATTTTTTATATTTCTTATATCGTTGAGCATTTTCACATACATTTACATCAGTAAGAATTTGGTGAATCCAAATATCATCTTGATTTTTATGCTATTTCTATTCGATGTTGATTCGTTGAATCTATGGTGGGGAAACTTCAACCATTGATGGAATATCTAAATCATGTTAATGAATTATAGTTTCATTAAATGCATGTTTAACCCGATTTTTAGACGGATGAAAACACCCTCATCGTGTATTCCCGCAAAATTTTATTCAAAAAATATATGGAAATCACTTATAGATTCTGGGATAGAGACATTGTAACTGATTCTTCATCTCTTCTGGGGACCTTCTTCATTTATTCATGATTATGTGACTTATTCATCATGAATTTGGATTGAATCAGTTGATCTGATACTTCATTTCTCTATATGAAAAGAAGCACCATATATTTTTGGTCTTCCATACAAACATATAACCTTAACATTTACCATGGAATATTTAAATTGATATCACTCATCATCAAAAACATTATATTCTTGTATAAAAAATAACCATTTCAATATTTCTATTTCTTTGAATTATATATGACTGAACAAACATTATTGGTACATTCTAATGAGTTTGAATATAAAAATAATATTTTTTTATCTTGGTGGAGGTAAAGGGGAAACACATAATATCTTCTGATTTATTTTTTTTATTCCCAATTGATCAAAAATCAGAATAAAAAAACATTCTTGGGAAAAATAAAATCTATATCATTTTCACTAATTTTATCGAATAATACTCATGATATATATTAGAGACAAATAAATCCTCAATTTCACAAAAATAAACTAAAAATTTCTGAATAACAAATTTACATCCATATCAAAAATAAAATTTTCATTTCCTTTATAATTTTTTTTTCAAGTCCATGAAATGCTATAGAATTATTCATAATAAGATTTGTTTTGTCGATAAATTTGATATGTATTACCATTATATTGAGAATTTCTCTATAGATTCCAAGATTTTCCATTCTTATCTTCTTGCCTACATCTTTAATTTACATTTTTGTGAATCTGAAATTTGAAGGTTTCGATTTCAAGTCTTTCAAATGAGAAATGAGATATATGGATGTCAAAAGGTTATTAAATAATATGTTATGTAAGAGAAAATATATAAATGAAGTCTTTTTTAATTGTTTGGGTGATTTTATATTGTTTCTTAATCATATTGCGCATTGTATTAATTATTTCACTAGTTTTTAAAGGTTCACTTTTTTAAAAAACTAAATAAACAAAAAATAAAATCATATTATTATTACAACAATATATAGATAAATATTTCATATAAAATAAAATTAAAAAATTAATAATAATATTAATGAAATAAATTAATAAAAAATAATATAAAATCAGGCATTTATAACTCCCCCATAATAAAATAAAAGCTCGATGTGGAAAGTGGTTTAATAAAAATATCAGTAGGTTGATACATGGTATTTAGAAATTAGAAATATATATCAATTTTATGTACATGGTCTCATATAAAATGATTCCTTATATAATTTTTCTTAGTTTATAAATTTCATTTTTAATATTTTTTAAATATTAATTTCCCTAATGTTATCAAATAATATAGGAATATTATTAAAATTACTTCTAAAGTCCAATAAGCAGTGTTTCATCTGCAACACATGTGCATGCAAACATCTGTCTGATATACAGTATACCGTAGATATTAATTAATGATCTAAATGTTGTTTCATAACATACCATGCCACTTATTAATTCCATAAAAGAAGATAAGTTTCTAATATACTATTTTATCTAATAAACATCATCCAAAACCATCATCTGAGAAAGAAATTAAATTGAAATAATAAGTTTTTGGTAAATAAGAGAATGATAATTAATTCAGTTTAAATTTTTAATAATCTTTTTAACAGTAGAAATATGTTATTCTACTAGTTTTTACTGAATTCATGCTCTTAAAAACAAAAAAAAACATTTTGTCTTGTGTACTTGTAGTGTGATATAGTAACCTGCCAATCCAACTTATGTATAACTGGTTTTTAGATTTTTTTCCACCTTCATTGATGTCATGATTTACATTAGTGAAAATGGTATTTGTGTATGTCTAACTGGTTTCAAGTACAATCTCATTTAATAAACGTGCAATCTATTTATATTGTTTTGAAACTTTTTTATAAATTTTTTGATAAAATTGAAACCCTAAAAGGAATTTAAATTCTCCTATTATACTCATTTAAATTTTTTAAAATAATAACTGAAAAATCATTACATATTTTTAAATAAACATAATTTTACACAAAAAATATATATATGATAAATGGTTTTTTATAAGAGTATGATTTTCTAATCACACAAAAAAATAGATTCCAATAAAAATTTTCATCATATTTCATTCATATATCTTGGTTAATACATAAGCCGAAAGACACTTATGGTGCGTTTCAAAACGGAATATGGTTTGTGATGATTTTCAAAACTAGTTGCTTGTTATATATAAACATCATTCATTAAATATCCCTTTTAAAAGATATATTTTACATCAATCTATTATAATTTTAAATTCATATGAGACGCATAAGCTGGTAGGATTCTAAATACTTCTAATAATTCAATGGGTAAAAATGTTTCATCATAATAAATCCCTTCTTTATATTTGTATCTTTTTCTACTAATCTATCTTAATTTCATTAAATTATCCACCGATCATCCGGTTTATTTTTATAAAACCATTTGGTTCCATTCCCTTGATAATTGATTTTTATATGTACAAAATTTAAAAAAAATCAACAATTTTTTTGAGGTATTCTTGCATATATATTAACAAATTTTCATCATTAAATGAATCATAAATTTATTTAGGTTCTAATTGTGATAGAATGGCATAAAATTCTAATTTTTTCTTTCAATTCTTATAGTTATTACTATTGTATCTAAATTTCAATTAAATATTTCTAGAGGATGTTCCTTTAATGGTTAATAATGTATAATTAATACGCATTAAGGTTATTTTATATCATAACCTTTTAGAATTTACTGAACATGAATTTTTGTATTTCAAAAATCAATTTCATATTAATCAAACATTATGTTTCTTAATGTGTCATCAATTTCATATATTTAAAAATTAATTTTCTCAAAATGGTTAGTTTCATTAAACATCAAAGGAGTTGACTCATAAAAAATCCTTGGAATTTCATTAATTACTTTATAGGCTTTAGATATAGCATTATAATCTAGAAATATTAATTTAGCAGCCCTTGGATTGATGTTAATAAGGTTTTTCATAGTTTTAAAGATATACATCCTTCATCCAAAATACATTAAATATCATTAAATTATGTTGTTTGTTATTATATATCTCATAGATTTTCTTTATAATAGTTGGTCATATTAATACTCTAATCATTATATAGAAATCCTTAGATACATATTCAACTAAAAAATAGGTAGTAAGAATACATTCATTTTAAATTTTCCATTCAATTTCGTGAAAAAATTTGTTTCTTATTTCAAAAATATTATTCTATTGAGGTGTTGTTTGTTCAGAGAATGTGTGTTGAATATGAATATTTAATAAAAAGGAATTAATTTCATGATTCTGAAAATCTCTATCATTATAGGAACCCAAATAAATCATCTTTAGTTTTTTTAAATTTTGATCATTTTGATAAATAAAATCAATAACATTGAATGCTTCACTTATCAGTTTTTGAAAAAACATCCATCCCTATATTGAGAAATAACCAACATAAAAATCATATAATATTTTATCCCAAAATTTTTCATCTGAATGTCTATGAAAATAAATGTTTATAATTTATAATTATTTAGATATAAAATATTTTTAAATTTATTTGAAAGGAGATTTTTATTGTTTTCTAATTTAACATGAATAACAAAATATATCATTATAAATATAAGATTGGGGAAATATGAAACAAAATTATTCTGAGAATAAATATTCCAATAAAATAAATTATAGTTTTAATTTATTTGAATACAAATTCATAACTAATCTCTCTCAAAAATTAGACAATTGAAAATTTTTATCACAAGGAATTTTGATCCAATTTATAGAAAATTTCAGTTCCAAGAGCTCTAAATGTAAGCAGTTTATCATTTTTTATTGAGAAATAATTGTAAGAGAAATTAATATAATATCCATCATCACAAAGATGACATATAATTATATTTTTCTATTTTAACCATTATAAATACTATACATTGTAAATTTTAATATAATTAGGATCTTCAACTAATCAAACTCAAAATCTCTTTTAAATTTTATTGTCTATAATGATGACTAATCCATATGTTTTTGGAAGATTATAAAAATAAGAAGAGTCTTTATTAATATGCTTTTAGAATCCACTATCTGTATACCATATAACATCTTGTTCCTATGATGATTTTCATTAAAATTCATTTAAACTCATGTTTGTTTTGGAACCCATAATTTCTTATGCAGAGCTCTGTCTACAAGCTAGGATCCAAGAATCCCTATTTTCCTTATTTTACCAAAATTTATATTACCAACTTAAGAATATTTTTGGAAATGAATAATTGTTTTATTAAACTTATATAATTATTTCATATGTAATAAATGTTAGAATTTCTCCCTTTTATTCCAAAGTATAAGCATGCATCATTTTTAGAAATGGGTACAAAATAGGTTTTGTATAATTTTATTTTTTCACCCTTACTTCATATTCCATATTCAATTTTAATTACATTTATAATGAGAATATAAAGAAGAAATTTATCACATTTATTTTAAATAATAAAAACACATTTAAAATATTATACATCATCTTTTATTTATTTTGTTCAATTTTCATGATCAATTCATTTTGAAGTAGATGTAATTAATTTTTATTCAACTCAGGATGTTGTTCATTCATTGTGCCTCATTCTATTAAAATATAAATGTTAATAATTTTTAATGGAATATGATTATTTATTTGGGAATCTTGATTTTATTCAAGAATCATGTAGTAGTGCTCCAGATTTCTATAAGAGAAATTATCAGAATCATAAATAGAAGAGTAATTGGTATGTACCTCATTTTAATCGTCAATAATAAAGAAAATGTTTCATTTCAGGTTATGTGGTGCCTTTTTCCAAATTCTATTTGGATGATCTGTTGGAGTCTTCAGATATAATAAATTTATATTTTATATCCCATTTCTATTTAATATCATTATCAGTTTTATTCGGATTTTTAATATCAATCCCTATTATCTCTTTTTTGAAACTGGTGATGTCTAGTCTAATTTGAACAATCTATTTTCATCCATTATTTCCTAAATAATTAGATCCATTATTATTATTTATTATGATATTTATGAATCCTCCCTTCTTCTAATATAAATATCAATATTTTAAGGATACTAATGCTAATTCCATTTCCAAATTTGACCAGTAGGAATATTTTTTGGACTTCCACACATTATTTTGATTATTTCCCTTGCTTAAGAGATATAACAAAATTGTAATTGTTTAACCATTTCACTATCTTATGATATTTAGCATAATCATTATTCTCAATTTGGTTCATAATCAACATTCCCATTCTTTTGTTCATTGTCAAACAATTTAACCGAGATTATTGTTGAATAGATAAAAATATCCCATTCTATTTTAAGGGATGTAATTTTAGTACATTTAGAACTTGATCTAATTGTGTAATAAGGTCTCCCATAAAAGAAAAACCAATTGATATTTTAGTCAAAAAATATATTTTTTGGTGATTCCTTCACCACCAAACATTCTAAAGGTGTCAGAATTGTTTTTAGATGTAGCATAACATAATTGTTGGACCTTAACAATTCTATAATTTGAAAATTCAATTGTCTGCCACATTTAATAAGAAGTATGGCATTGAGATTCCCAATTGAATTATATAAGACTGAGGCCACATATGATTACATTTATTTCCTTTGATTTTATGTCATACATAACTTATCTTTTAGAACCCCATGTTTCTTGTATCTCCAGAATAACATAGAGAGTGATGATCTTCATGTAACCATTCATCTCATATTTCATCAGATAGATAATCATACATGATTTAGATCATCTAAATTTCCCAACATTGATGCTTTGATCATGTATCATATATTTATACCTTCTCTTCGATCAACTATTGAAATAAAATTTTCATTGAAATTATTCATTTGATCTTGCTGGAGAATTATCACAAAAAATAACCATTTATACAAATTTTTGGGTCGGAATTGTATAATGATATGTAAGAGTGAGGTGAATTGTTTCTTTTCAATAATATATACCGATTCTCACTTTTGTCATTCCTTGTGATTTATGAAGATGTTCATCATTTTCTTTAGTAAGTTATTTGAGTTACTGGTAAAAATTAAAAAATAACACATCAATTGTTATTGTTTTTCAGGGCACAAGTATACCCTTTTCCACTCCCCAACGTTCTCTTAGTGATCATACTGACTTTAACAAGATAAAAATCTCTTATCATATGTCCTTCAAAAAAATATTATATACTGGTAGTTGAACCGATTACAATAAGGCTAAATAAATCTTTCTAGTAGATTTATGGGGAACCAGTTTTTCCATAACTTAATCATTAAGGATGATACTCTTTTACAACTATGTTTTAGTAGTCGAAACTCCAATAAATCAAAAGTTTTTTATTCGGTTTAATTTATATGAAATTGATCAATTTTTTTGAAAATAAATATATATAGATCTTCTTTTTCAATGGTCAATGTATTTAAGTAAGAATATACTAAGAATTATCCTTGATGAAAATTATCTTCAATAAGGGTAAGACCAACAAATTGTAGCTGTATCATAGTTGAAATATGTATATAATAAAATTGTATTCTCTACAAAATATAGTGGTCAAATTATCATATCATATTTTTAGTAATCAGAACATATTAGAAAACGTATATAGGTTTATATCATATACAAAAATATAGAAAAATCTAACATACCAAAAACATCATTGTTTCAGTTGATAAGATCTATGAAAATCTTCTTATAGATCCCTATCATTAAATTTTTCTTAATCATATAAGGGTGACATAATATCCCATAAAAATAATAATGATTCATTTTATTTAATATTATCCATTGAGTCATTTTTAAAAAACAATTAATCAATATTTATTTCCATCCACACCATTTCATATATCTATGAGAATATCATTGATTTAATACTTCATCGATGAATATTCAAATATAGTTTTCCATTATGTGATGAAAAAACAAATAGCATTGGGTTGAAAACATAGGGTTGAATAAAAACATACAGTTGATGTACAATATGATTGTTTCCACAAATGTATGTTTTCTTTTGAACATATCATTCTTTACCAATTATTTCATTAATTTCAATTGTATGGTTCCAACCAAACATAGGTTTGATGTATAATGAATTTTTTTATGTGTAGGTTATATTATACATATTAACTATTTCAAACATTGGGTTTATTCTTTATATTAGGCTTTTACACATATGGTATGAACAGTATTCCCAGAATACATAAAAACATGTTTAGAATAATTTAACAAATATTTTAAAATTATAATTTAATTTAATATAATTATAGAAAAAATATTAAAACATATATTAATTTTCAAATAATAACTAAATGTAATTTCATGATTAGAAAATAATGGTAATTTGTGAAAATCAAAATCATGATGATTGTAATGCCCTGATCCCCGATGCTCAGATCCAGTGGATTAATTATTAAATTGGCATTACTATAAGGAATGAAATCCCAAATGAATGGTTAGTTTATTAGTCTTTATGATTCTAGATACATACATGTAACTCATATTACAATTTGAAATTTGGGAAAATACATTACATAAAAAAAACAAACTGCATCCATTAGAACACAGTAAATGGTATCCTCTTCATAAAGTATTGAAGGAAAAAAAAGTGAATGTGTCATCTCAAATAGTCTATAATTGTTTCAAATAGAGAAACTAGTAATACAAAGTAGTTAAATTACAATCAAGTTGGAATATTCACTATTGAATGGTTATTGAATGAAAAACACATGCCATTTATAATCATAGAATGAAACTACATACACATATTTTGTCACAGTGAAAACTTCATGTATGTTAGTAAATGTAAATTAATAAAGAGAATTATTATTATTTATATTCATTTTATCTGGCACAGGATAACACTATACCATCTAAATGGTTTATGACTCTTGGTAGATACCAATCTGTTTCTGTTTTGGAAACAAACTCAAAGGGTTTGTCGCCAACTGACTTGTCTCATATGACTTGTCGATGCATCAACGAGCTATTTCAGGCCCCTATTTTCACTAAAATTCAAAATAGTTTTTTATAAATTTATTTAATACATGCACAATATTCTTTCTCAAGATCCCTATTGAGTAGAGGATACATATTCTTCAATATTACCATAAATAATGAAACATTCCAATGAGAGAATGTTTGTAAAAGGGTATAAGAAATAAGAAAATAATCATATACATGAATCTAGAATATATATATATATAATATATTTACAAAAAAATTAAAGTAATCGCATAGGGGAAGTAGGTACACCATATTAGAATTATTTGGGGCATAATACCTTGTAAATAACAATTAAATGGAAAGTGAAACCAAATCCCATACAACAGTGTAATCAATCAAGTTAATAATCATCATTTGAATCAACGAATTCCATAAATATAAAGATAATATTGTCATTATATATCAAATGGAACTAAAAATTCATGTATTTAGTGTCGAAAAATGGAAATAATGTGGATGTAAATGTGAGATGAGAATCCCCTTACCATATACCTCAAGGTGTTCTCGATTGATCTTAATGACCAGAATAATCAAATTTAGCTTCATTAAGTAATAATTACAGATCCTAATATACATTTAATATATTTATTATAAACTTATTTGGTTCATTAATAGCCCTTTTGATGGGTTTAAGTGGTTCAATTTTATTGCGTTGGAAGCATTGTCTTCCTTGGTTTTCATGATCAGTTTACATGCATTCATTAATGAATGTTTGTTGGAAATGTGGTTAAACATCCAGAATTTTAAATATAAATTATTAGTAACATTAAATAAATATAAATTATTTTTTAATGATTCTGGTTATATAGCATGAGGATGAGTCATTTGATAAAAGATAATGATAAATTCCTAGATTAACAGGGTGTTTTTGTTCACAATGAACATGTTTTTTATTCTTATATTATAATATATATGTGTAAGGATTGCTGAACATTTCATAAGATCAAATAAATATATTATTATATGGTTCATCCATTATAATGTATTCATTTCTATTCTTGAATATAGTAATAGGAATTGAAAACTTGTAGTACTTGGATGTGATAAATTACCACATCTTAGTCGATGATTTCATTTTTATTATAAGAAGAGGGGAAAAAGCGATATGATGGATAAATATTCCATAATAATAATAAAATTATATTTCATTTATGTGATTGTAATTATCATACAATCTGGATTAGTGGAGGTGATTAGAGTGAAACAAATAAGGAACATGTATATGAAGTTGAAAGAAAAAGGAAGATAGGTTCACCAATTTAGTACTACTCATTGGGAATCTCCATAAGGCATTTCTTCTTGGAATTTTGGGGAGTACATAATGACATAGACATGGGGGAGGGTTTTGGATGTCTATTTGGTAGAAATTAGGCAAGGATCAAATCTAGAGTGGTATGCGAGGAAGAGGGGGTGAGGGTTGGTTTATATGGTGGAGGGGGGATGATTTTCATAATATTTGAATCATTAGTTTATTTATTTTCTATAAGATAAGATATAATGATGAGTCCATGATCAAAAAAAGTAATATGTTCATGCAAGTTTGAACCATGTTTCCTTAACTCAGTAGTAAATCATCTATGACTCAATAAATCATGTATTTATCATTCATAATAATTTATCATATTTTACTGTTGACAAAAAAATCATGTATTTACAAAATATCCCAAAAACTCACAGTATCCATTTTTTGATGTGTAAATCCAAAAATGAACAAAAGTTTGAATTTTTTTTATATATATGATATATTAAATATTTAAATAAAATTATCATTTAATCAAAATATACCAACACAAAAAATATTCATCTTCATTTTTAAGGTGCAAAAATTTTATTTACACTTTCATAGGTAAGGTTTACATTCCCAAGGGTAATAATACAATTCATAAGGATATGTTACTATTGATAATGATATTTAACTATTAATAATAAGAATTTAATATTCGCATAATATATACAAGATTATATCAGACTCCCAATATAACCCTATTCGAAATAGTGTATGTCTATTTTTTTGAATTACAAAACACATTAGTGGAAAATTTATGATTAGTGGCTAGGTTATGAAATTATCCTATAAACAACCAATTTTTTTTTCCCAGATAATCATTTGATCATTCCATATAGTCTATATAATGAATATAATGTATTTAATAGAAACACACCATAACATATTTCGGGTGATCGATTTTTTCATCCTCATGAAATTTCATCCACGAAATATTTCAAGTATATTAATCCCTAAAATGATGTAGGTGGTTATTCTTCATAACATTCTAGGGTTCCCACAGTGCATCCTCTATTTTATAGTTTCTACCATAAACAATTACTAGTTGAGTTGACTCAATTTTCAATACCTACATTCTTGTGTAAAAAATGTCAATAATCTCATCACATTATGAAAAATTAGGTTCCAGATCTATTTCATAATAGGCAAGTTCATGAATTGGTTCTTGCAGGTATTTTTTAACAATGACATGTCAACAAATTATAAACATTGTGGAGACATAGTTTCATCACTATACAGTATCATACAACTCTAATTCATTCCATAATTTTAAATGTTCCATTTTACCTAGGTCTCAGTTTCCCTTTCATACTGAACATTAAGACAAAATTCTACATAAAAACTCCTAGAAAAACATGATCTCCTACTCAGAATTCTAAATCCTTTCTCTGGTTGTCAAAATAACTCTTTTTCCTACTTTGGGTACCAGTAATATGGGTCTTATTTTTTATTACCAATATAGTTTTCTCTTTTATTAGTTATGGGCCTATAAATTTCCTCTCACCAACTTCACCCCAACATGTTAGAGTTTGACACATCCTATAATATATTGTTTCATATGGTTCCATTTTAATGGAATAATAGAAATGTTTTTTTTTGTAAAATCCCACCAAAGTAAAGTATTTCTCCCACATAACTTGAAAGTAAATAGAGCATGATATCAACATGTAATCCAGTGTTTGAATAGTCCTTCTAGACTGTCAATCGGTTTGTTGGTGATAAGAAGTACTCATATGATGCTCAATACCCAATGCCTTCTGGATACATTTCAAAAATTTTGATGTAAATTAGGGTTGTTGATCAGAAAGAAATTATATAGGTACACCATTAAATCTTACAACATCATCAATATAAAGTAATTTCAGTTTTCGTAGTGGTAAATCCGTTATTAATATAAAGAAATGCGCTTATTTTGTGAGATGATCAACAATTAGCCATATTGAATCATTCCTTCTTGGTGTCTTCGGTAGTACTATGAAAAAATCTACAGTAATGTCATCCCAGTTCCACATTAGAACATATAGTGAACACATAACCCCACTCAGACATTGTCTCATAGCCTTCACTTCTTAAAATACAAGACACCTTGACACGTAGTGAGAAATTTATCACTTTATGTTATCCCACAAAAAAGTTATTTCATATCTATATACATCATACTGATACCAACGAGTGTTGAGAAATTTGAGCTATGAGAATAATCTAGTATTTTTCAATTTAGGTGAGGTACTGATGGAAGGAAATTTTCAGAACTCCCTAATCTCACAAGAAGTCTGCCAATCTTCCATCCTTAACAGATTTAATTATATTTTATAGATTCTCATAATTAGAATTAGTGATTTTTATCTTCTCTAGTAAAAATGGTTAATAAATAATTTAAAATTAGAATGATGTTTCCCCTTCCATAACAATTCACAAATCCATATTTTTCAGATCCATGAATATAAGATCTCTCTCAATCCTCATTTGGGTTAGAAGTCCATGATCATTCCATGTTAATAAAGCTTCCACCTTATTTTTAATTTCATTGGTAGAAGTGTATCAAAAAATCATAATATTTCAGTTACTTGAGCCATCCTCTTTGCATCATGTTGGCTTTTTTATGAGTCAAAAATTATTTCATTCTGTTTTGATCTATATTAATTCCACATCTTTCACAGTATAAATTTTTTCACCATATTTTCAGAGATAATATTTGGATGCTATCTGAAGTTATTTTTTTTGTAATCTTGATCATTTTTTATCAAAATCCTTAATGAATAATAAATAACTATATAATTTTTCATAAGGATGCAACTCATCCCATTATTTTATGCATCACTATATATCACAAATCCATCATTTCCTGATGGAAGAGTCAAAATTATAGCATTTACCAATATTATTTTCATTTATTAAATGCATTAAATACATTATTTAGTCCATATAAACATATCCTCTTCATATGTGAGCATAAATAGTGGGTTATCCTATCAAAAGAAATTATGAATGAAATACTAATAGTAACCAACTAAACCAATAAAACATTATACTACAATTATGTTCGTTTTTGTGGTCCATTCGTGGAATTTAATTTTCATAATATGATCAAACAAATTACATTTTAGAGACAATACGGCCATGAAAAGAATCTGATTGTTCCCAAAGTCTACAATTTCTAAACATCCCATATAATTCATTTCCGCTAAGTGTTTTCAGAATAATCCACAGGTGATTGTCATGATAATTTTATATTTTTAATTATACCCAGATATGATCGATAAATACTCTAAAAATTTATCAAGATATTATTGGAAACTATTATTCGATAAATCCAAGATAAAAGAGGGTTTATTAGTCATTCTTAAAGGCATTACTATAAACTCATAATGCACATACCTGGTCTGAAATGTTGCCTTTGGTATATCATCATTCCTCAAACATTACTAATGATTTCCATATCAAACATTAATCTTTGAAAAATATTTTTCATAATGTAGTTGATCAAATAAATCATCATGTCATGGTAGACGATACTTGTTCATTATTTTAATAGCATTTATTTCCATATAATCAATGCATAGCAACATTGAACCATCTTTCTTCTTCCCAAAGAAGACATGGGCTCTCTATAGAGAACCACCAGGTCTAATGAATCCTTTGAAACTGCATTCCTATAGTTATTATTTTTTCCAAATTAATTCCATAGTGGACATTCAAGAAGGAGCCTTTGATATAGGTCTTTCACAAGAAATTAAATCAACACAGAACTCAGCTTCCTTCTCTTAAGTATGTTCAGGTAAATCTTTTAGAAATACATCAATTTGTTCTTGTATAATATGTTTGTCTTCTATTTGATGATTTATTTCTTAACCCATATATATTATGTTCTCTTCCACACCCAAAATTGTAGTCAATAGAGCTATTGGGGGTAGACCTATATATGAATCGGAAGGTGAGGTTTTGACTCCAAAGATAAGGGATTCTGCACCATTCTCACAAGGTGTAAATTCTTTATTCAGGTAATAAATCGTCAAATAATAATTTTTAAACCCATTCATATTGATAATTATATCAATTTAAATAATTTGTTTGAGGATATGGTTAGAAACTAAATCACCTTTATGTTTCTTAAAGGGGACTGATCAAAACATCGTTATTGCAATGATACATCCCCTAAGAGTTTTGAATGAAAACCCCTTTATTAAAAAATTTATAAATATATAATTTTAATGGAAACATGGGATGATATAAAATAATTTGATGATGAAGAATAAAATAAAGCATTGTCAATATTTGTGGAATCAATTATATTACCTACCAACATATCATTAGGAACTTCCACCTCTACGGTTGTAATTGGATTAGCATTTCCATGCTTTCATGTCATTGCTGTAGGAAACATTCCTTGGGGATTAGGACACTAATTTTCAAAGTTTCCCACCTCTCTACAATTGTAGCATTGAAAATCATTTGTCTTTTCTGTTACCCTTCATTTCACTAGGTCAAGGACCTTTTCCCCCACTTATACAAAAGTCTCATTCCTTTCAAGCATATCCTAGGATGATTCATTGCACAGTTCTCAAATAATGTAAATTGCTTCATTCCCTTCTTTTTAATTTCTGCTTAATCTTTTCCATGTTTATTATAATTCCTCCTGTTATCATGATTTATCATGTAAAAATTTGATATAGAAATTTTTTTCTATGTTTGGATGGAACTTAATACAATGTCATCATATAATGAAAATGTTTGGGAATCTAGTACACTTCCAAGACATGGCATATGACCATCAAAGAAATGGTAAATCTGTTCTTACAACTCATGTATATAATCTATATAATAAATGTTTATTCTGGTGAAGGAAAACTCATACTCCACAACACTCTCTTCTTTACATTTATTAAGGCTATGGAATTTCATCTTAATTTCATTTCATTAATCATGAGGGAAATATTTGGTGAAGAATATTTCCTTAAATGTCCTATGTTCCATATCACTTATTTCTTCATCCTATGAGGTGTTTGGGATTTATTACCACATTGATAAACATAAATCTTAGGGAGATATACTGCCAAATAAATCATCTCATTTTCAATGGATCATAATGCCACAAATATCTTTTCAAGGGACTTTATCCACTGAAAATCTACCACCATAATAGTAGTCCCACGTAAATATGGGGAACTCTTCAAAATTAAATTATACAATAAACGTGTTTCATGGTTATTGAACACATCATGAGTAAGTTTCCCTAATATGGTCAAGATCTAATCTTCTCCAACACTGGTTGTGTTGACATACCCGGTGGGGAAATACCAATATTGTCAATGGGTATGGACTCTCTTTATTTCATTAGCCACCATCGCCAAACAATATAATACAGTAAATAAGGTCATAGTTCATAATTTATAACAAGAAAAAACATAATAAAATCTTATAATTTATTCACAAAAAATATTATAATCATAAACATTTTTTATGTTACCTTCTAAATACATCATAATGGTTTTTAAATATAATTAATAATACATTATGAATATCCCCTACGAGTTTCAAACCAGGTACACTGCAAGGCCCATTGTCGTGTACCAGGATACCCCAGGTCAAGACCAAAACTCCTTGTTGAAGTTGTTACTCCTAGGGACAACCGTTCTAGAACACGTCCACTTTTAGTATCTTGAAATGGGTGTATTTTCTAATAAGACCCACATAGTCACATAATTAGCAAAATTCTATGATGTTCTTCTATTCATATCATGAATGTCTAACCTAGTGTTATTTAATCAAAATTATTCTTCTAAAATCTAAATTCCACGGTTTCTATTAAACATCATCTGATACACGTTGTAACACCCCAACCCAAGAATCCTGTAGGTGATGAATTCCTTATTACATTGCCATGATTAATAGGTATGAAAAACCTAATGAATAGTATGTTTATTAGTATTGATGAAACAAGATACATACATATAACTCATATTATATTGGGAAATGTAACAAATTACAATACATAACAATAAATACTAAATTGCATCAATGAGAATTCATTAAATGGCCTTCTCTACATAACCTAATATAGGAAAAAAATGAAAGGTGTAAGTGAAAATGCTCTGTAAGGGTTACAAATAAAGGAATCCTGAATCAATGATAATTTAATAATAATTTAATTGGAATATTCAATATGGTATGGTGAATAATTTATAAACACACACCATTATTAAATTTTGATTAAAACTACATCCATAATGTTTTTCATAGTGAAAACCTCATCGAGAATAATAACTAAACATTAATAACCAGAATTTATATTAATTTTATGCCATGTATCTGGCATGTGAAACCACTAAACCATCGAAATGTTTTAATTCTATGGGTCCATACTTCTTTGTTTCTGTTCTAGAAACAAACTAGAAGGGTTTGTCACCATCTAACTTGTCATATGAGACATGGTGATTCATAGTAGAGCTAAAACAAGCCCAGAACATCACTGAGAGCCCAAATTAATATTTATACATTGATTTAATACAAGTACAATATTCCTTCTTAATATCTTTATAGAGTATATGATACATATTCATCAATATTTTCATAGCTAAAAAACATTCAAAATAAACATACTATGTATAATGGTATACGACATAATATAATAATCATATCCATCAAACCACAATATGGATATATCATATATTTACAATTTCAAATGAAAAATGATCTCAATGGGGCATTTGGCACACTGCATATGAATGATTAGGTGCACCATACCAAGTAAAACACAATGAAATAGAAACATAAACATAGTCCTTTATAACAATGTAATCAACCATGTTAGTAATTTTCAAATAAATCAATGAATTCCCTAAATATAAAGGGAATTGTAATACCCCCAGGTTCTATGTAACGTTTCTCTTTAAATAATACAACAGTGTGTGTTGTACACAACTTCAAGTTCTAACACAGCACAACCAATCAAACAATCCGTTATGAATTTTAATACCCAATTTTTACAATTTTATAAATATTATCATTCAAAATGGACATCATTTTTTGACTTGGAATATCGAAATTAGCTTAGGGTGAATTTTTGGTATTTTTCTGAAAATTTCAATATTTGATGAATAGTGAAAAACACCGAGTTATTGTTTAAAACCCACTTTTTATTTTAATAATTATTTATTTTAATTAAATTTATTTTAGGTCAATATAGATACATAATAAAAATATATGTTCAGTGTAATTCGTTGGAGTAATTTTATAATGAGTTTAGAAATATAAATTTTTATGGAACATTTTACTGTCTTTTACCAACCTCCGAGGAGCATTTCCAAATTTGTAGAAAACGTAATTTTACCGCTTTTGTGAGTTGAATTTCAAAAAATCCTAGAGACACGGTTGAAATCCATCTATAAAATGTGGTTCAATATGATGAAAATAATTTTTGGGGAATAATAACGTTTTACTTTTATTTACCACGATTAAAAGTAAATAAGGCAATTAATGGTTAAAATGATATTATCATTACCATAACACAAGTCTTAATTCTATTGGATAAGTATAATTCGACCAAAAAAAACATTACAAATAAAATATGAACCTCTTTGGTCCACTTTTATTAGATAAGACATTTATTATTATTTTATTTAAAGAAGAGTTAATAGAGCTAAATTCAATATTTAATAACTAAAACATTTTTAATATAGGGATTGACACAATATAAATTCAACTATAAATATTCATTAGAAATATAAAACTATTTCTTACATAATTTATGTTTATTTATAATTTTTAGAAATTGAATAATTAAATTTATTTATGACACAATGAAGAAGCAGTAATTACCATATTAATGAAAAATTAAATTAATTGATATTATTAATACACAAATAAATGTAATTTTAGAATTTTTATGAATTCCACTAATTTTCTAGGTTACTATGACATGTTAGGGATGATTAAATTTTTTTTGTAGTAATAATGCTATTATCAATTTATAAAAAAGAAAATATTAAATAGTGTCAAAATTGACATAAAATAGTATTTTAAAAAAATATTATATTATTAAGTGATATATTATTCAAAAAATCTGAGCATCGGAAAAATTTAATATATAATGTTATATAATTTAATAATTCTCTTCTTGGGGTTCCATTGGCTTGTTTTATTATGTTTATTAAAAATATAATATAAATATACAAAGAAAAATGGTAAATGTAGAACTAATTTAATATGAGTTATATCTAAATGATATGGTTAATATAGTGACCCAAACCTATCTAAAACCTATTGGATGAGTGTATATCAACCCATTCCCACTTTATCATTGAAATAAATTAATTTGGATCCACTAAAAACTGAAAATTATTTTATTATAAAATAATATTTCTAGCTTTTCATAAGCCGCCCCTCACCCCTCTTATAAAAGGACACTTCCCCTTCTCTCTTATTAAAACATTAAAAGCCATTTGGATCGGCCAATCCCTGCCCAAATACCCTATAATATGTACTCCATTAATCCTAATGGCCTTAATTTTGTCATAAATCTATCTTATGGTGCCCTTTTGGTCAAATCAAATTGAATAACTCGAAGAAGAGGTAAATATCTCACCACCTCTTTCTTTTTTTTATTCCTCCACTTATTCGTTCCTACTTGGTTCCATTATAAAATAACAACTCCAGTATCTTCTATATATGTTGATGTTATTATGAATATTGTACAACCATATTCATTATTCTATCCATCCTTTGAATGAAATGTCACCATACGTGCATACGTACGGCTTACCGTCTCCACGTTGTGGTGTAGTTGTTATTCAATACACTATTATTTTCATGGATAAAATAATTATGTATAAGTGGTGTAAATAAAAAATATAACATGATAATTATTCTTTATATATTATATACCATCCAATTATATATTATTTTAATATCATAAGAATGATATTGTCGCTCAAGTATACGTACAGATTAACGTCTCCATGAACACGATGAGATTCTTTCTCCATCGTATCCATTCAAAAGTAATTTTCATAAGATGATTATAAATAATGTTTAAATATATAATATCATTCTGAATAAGAATAATATACATCCTATCCAAAAAAATCATTACATACATAACAAATCATATAAAGGAAAATGAATCAGTTAACATCTGAAACGATGATAATACTAAAATATTTTTATCAAAGCAATATTAAAAGATCATATATGATATCATATTATTGTTTATTATTATTTTATAATTTAGAAAATATAATTTCACAATTATATAATAGGTTAACCTACCCTCTACCAAGGAAAATTATAGGGTATGGGTTAATTCTAAAATCTCTTCATTATCCAAGGTTGTTTATACGTAATTATCTACTGGGACGTCTTTATCATCCACATCTGTGTCTTATTAAAAAAATAGCTTTCAAAACATCTTTAATATTTACAATAAAGTGGGTTAAATTCATTTATTCCCTTATTTGACCTTATATTTTTTGAAAGGAATCATTCTGTCATTTTCCTAACAAGGTAGTTTTTTTCCTTTTCGATAATATTATGGAAAGAATGTTTTTTTAACTTGTACGACGGCGGATGCGGCTATATTCCGCTATTATAACATCTTCGAAGCATCCCTTATAAAATTATAATAATATTTTCAAAATAAATATTTTCTTTTATAATTATGTATCTTTAAATAATTTCCATAAAAAGAATGAGATATTCCTCTCAAACAGTTTTGATTTCATCTATGTCCACCTTAATTAATGTATTTTAATCTTTTTTGAAGTTGATTTATTATGATGAAAATATTCAATTTTTTATTGAAGGTTTTGTGATATGTTTGACTGTGGATGTGTTATTTTTCTACCTTTCATTTTTTATTGATAATGTATTGAAATTTCCTATGCTATTTTTAATATGAATGTTTATTTTAGGTTTAAAACATTTTTTATGAGAAATGCATTTGACTTAGTAAGTGATGGGTGGAGCCTGCTATAGCTTCTCGATGCATCGGTAGGTCTCATTAGACAAAATAGTGTCTTCACATAAGACCATTACAAAATATTATTTGTAGTCTTGGCACAAGGCTTTCACTATGTTGTACTAAAGTCTGGGATTATGCATTCCATCATTATGAAGGTGGCTATAGATATTGCATATGATTATCTGACTAGTAGAATATCCATTTGAGTAAGTAAATGGAAATATTTTTATTTTTATTTTCCTTATTGTGATGATGTTTATGTTGAAAATTCTTCTGTTTTAGTTTTATGCATTGCTGTAATGATTATGCTTATTTATGAATGTTTATGAAATATTGTTATCCTTGCTGAGCATCTGAGCTCACCCCTTTCAAAGTTTTATTTTTCCCAAGATGAGAAGAAGTATATTATGACTGACCTGAAGGGATAATCAATGGGATCTCAGTGTCGTATATTGAAACAATGTTACATTTAATGTTGTATTTTAAACATTGTGAATGTATCTAGTACTTCCAAGGATACTAAAATAATCGGTCTTTCGAGATTTGATCTTTTTTGATAATTTTAATGATACATAATAATGCACTGACTCTGGGATACAGGGGTTGTGGTGTTTCAGTTGGTATTAGAGGATATTTACTACAACCTATGGAAGCAATATTTAGAAAAAATCTGATTAATGTAGATTATCCTAATATAGACTTTGGGGATTAGTATAGAAGAACATCCTAGAATATTAGTATTGTAGAGATTTTGTGATTTTTCCAAGAAATATATCCCATTCATGATACGAGCAGGTAGAGGTGGCTCTAGAATAGATGAACCTAGGGGTAAATCTCGAAAATAGCACATTGAGCTAGACTCAAATGGGAACTGGTGCATGACAACCAGCCTTACTGCACTCTTGTTTTCGACACTCCTAGCATATATGATTAGGATAATCAACATTTTATTTACAAACCAATATTAATGATTAATGGGTATATACCTCCTCAAAGAATTTTTTTTAAGATTATGGATTATATCCATAATCTGCTCATTTTATAAAACTGTTATACAAGTTTGGAATTATGTATTGGGATTCATAAACTAATCTACTGTATTCCATTGTTTTGAAATGAAGCCTAGTTGAAGAAATGTAAACTATATCGATGCACGCACTCCATGTAGGGATTTCCCTCACACACAAGATAATTATAGTGGAGCTGGTGATACGATTGTTGTTGATCATCATATCACTATAATGGGACAACTCACTCAGGTTATGAATAATAACTATACCCATATAGAGCACCTAGATCCACATCGTGGATGATCAATATTAGATTGCATCATGAGGAATAAACCACCAAGATTCAATGGGGGTACACATCCATTAGTAGGTGAGCAATGGATAAATTCCTTAGATAATATATTCAACGACTTGGGGTGTTGCGAAAGGGAAAAAGTTATCATGACAGTTTACTACCACACTTGAGATGCTGATCAATGGTGTTCATTGATTCAAAACATGAAGGAATATGATAAAGTATCAAATATGGAATGGATGGAGTTAAAAGTAAATTTCATAGAAAAATATAGTCTTTATTTCCATCGAGCGGATATGGAAATACAATTTCTGAGTCTGAGGCAAAAAGAGGATGCGAATATCGCAAAGTATGAAGTTGAAATTTTAAGGATAGAAAGGCATGCTTATGATTATATATGTAACCCAAGAAGTAATATTGATCATTTAGTTTTAGGGTTAAAACCATTTCTTCATTGAGCATTGGTCTCACAATCCTTCTCGTCATTTAATATATTGCCTCTTGTGATATCAAGAGAGAAAAATATTTCTCTAAGTCTTTCAACATTAAATCAATGCAAGGGAAGAAGAGATATGCCGAACACACTGGAAATTAAAATATGGGGATGTAGGGAAAAGTTGAATATAGGTCCTGTAGTAAATGTGGGTAGAAAAACCTTTGTACATGTCTGAAGGGAATGAGAGACTGTTATATGTGTGGTGAAAAGGGTCACTGATCTCGTGATTGCAAGGGGAAAAAAGAGGATGTTAATGTTGAATACTACAATTGTAGAGAAAGTGGACATTATGAAAATTAATGTACTAATAATCAGGGGATCATACCTCAGAAAAGGCCAAAAGATCAAGGACAATCTTATGTTATTAGTACTACTGAGGTTGAAGCTATTAAAGACGTAATGGTAGGTAATTTAATGCTTTCCTCATGTTTAGCCTATTCTTTATTTGATTCTGAATCATCGCATTGTTTCATATCTTCCCAGTTTTCTAATAAAATTAGATATTTCAAATATGATTTAATAAGGGAGTAGTGAGTCAACACTCCAAATTGAATTATTATTGCAACAATGTTTTGTGAATCAGTTCCCATTAAGGCATATAAACGGTATCTATCTACTGATCTCATCATCATACACATCATTGAATTTGATATAATCTTTTATATGGATTGGCTTTCAGACCATGATGTGAAAATATATTGTAAGAAGATGGATGTTACAATTTTTTATGATGATAAGGATTACCTTATCCTTAGAGTAGAAACGTCACCACCTAATTCATATCTTGATCCACCGCCAGTAGCTAAACTAAATTCAATTATTTGAGAGGAAGAGAATGAAATATCTATGGGTGAGGAAAGGAATGTTCAAATAGAGGATGTACCTATTGTGCAAGAATATGATTATGTGTTTACAGAAGATTTACATGGACATCCTCCAAAATGAGAAATTGAGTTTTTCATTAACTTAATTCCTTGTTCAAGGCCCATATCAAAGACCCCTTATAGAATGACCACTATGGAATTAGTGGAACTAATGAAACAACAAGAGTAATTGAGTAATAATGGATTTTTCTCCCTAGTTTTTCTCTATGGGGATCCCCTATTCATTTTGATAAGAACAAAGATGTATCTTTGAGGATTTGCATTGACTACAGCGGGATCAACGTTATAACAATAAGGAACAAGTATCCCCTACATTGCATTTATGATTTATCCGACCAACGTCATGGATAATAATACATTTCCAAGATTGACCGTTGATCTGGATATCATCAGTTGTGTGTGAAGAAGGATGACATTCTGAAAATAGGATATCGAATCAGGTTGGGGCATTATGAGTTTATAGTAATGCCTTTTGGATTGACCAATGCTCCCTCTATCTTCATGGATCTAATGAATAAAGTTTTCAAAGAATATCGTGATGACTTTGTTGTGGTATTTTATGATGATATTTTTGTATAATTCAAAATCTACTAAGATCATTAAAATCACATGTGCATTCCTCTAAAGACACTTAGAAGATGTGAATTATATGGGATGTTTAGCAAGTGTGAATTCTATTTTTAGAAGATTTCTTTTCTTGTCCATATTTCCTCTAAGGATGGAATCTATGTTGATCCTTCTACGAACATGGAAATCCATGAATGTCCATCACCATCGAGTATGACTAAGGTACACAGTGTTAACAGTTTTGGAGGTTATTATACGCATTTCATCTTAAATTTTTCTCAGTTGGAAAATGCATTAACAAATATTACATGTGAAGGGGTTACATTGTTTTTACAAAAGAGTGTGAATAATGATTTGAAGAATCGAAGAGAAGATTAGTCAATGCTCTTATCTTGACACTACCATCAGGTAATGAAGGGTTTTTTATTTATAGTTATGTTTCAAAAAAAGGACTTGGTTGGGTCCTTATGCAGAATGATAGGGTTATTGCCTATGCACCATTACATCAACAAATTCCTGAGAAAAACTATCCTACTAATGATCTTGAGTTAGAAGTTGTAATCATTGATTTGAAGAGACGGATACATTATCTCTATGTTGAAAAATTTGATATATATACCGATCACAAGAGATTGAATTATGTTTTCTCACAGAATGAACTCAACATGAGGAAAAAGAGATGGATTGAACTCCTCATAGATTATGATTACACCAAACACTACAACCTAGGGATGTAAAATAAGGTGGAAGATTCTTTGAGAAGAAAGGATCATGGAGTTATGAACAAGATGAGAGTTGAAAAGGATACAATATACAAGGATCTAGTAAAGTTGGACATGGGGATATCCATGGATGGTGAAAACATCAAATAATTTTCAAATGGTGGCCAAACCATCATTACTAGATTGGATAAAGAGATCTCAGACTGATGATGAAGAGTTTCAAAAGAAGTTTAAAGCTGGGAATGATGGGAGATTGAGTGACATTGTGTATAAAGGTGAAATTTTGAAATTTGGGAATAGACTTTGTGTTCCTGATATAACTGATCTAGAAAGGGAATTGTTGGATGATTCTCATACTTCTAATTTCATTATAACCCATGATAGCACTAATATGTATATGGATTTGAAAAACATTTATTCTGTGACAATATGAAGAAGGATATTACTGATTTTCTGTCAACATGTATGGTTTTTCTACATGTGAAAGATGGAAGGAATCACCCTGGACGAGTCATGAAACCTCTTCCCATACCTATGTGGAAATTGGATAATATTACGATGGACTTTTTCACAGGACTACAAAAGTCTCCTAGAAGAAAAAATGAAATATGTGTCATTGTTGATTGTCATACCATGTCAGCACATTTTCAAGCTATAAGAGAAAATTTACCACTTCAACATCTATCAATATTATATATTAATGATGTAGGGAAACTTCATGGAGTACCCCTATCTATTGTTTTTTATCATGATCCACGTTTTACATGAAGATTTTGGAAAATTATTTAGAAAGCCATGGATACTGAACATCGTTTGAGCAATTCCTACCACACCCAAACTGATAGAGAATCAGAACATACTATTCAAACCATAGAAGACATGTTGAGATCATGGTCACTTGACATTCAAGGTATAATATTTACCCCTAGTAGAATTTTCCTACAAAAATATATTGAATTCAACTATTTAGATGGAACCATATGAAGCATAGTATGGAAAGAGATGTCTCACACCAACCTGTTGATAAGATGTTGGTGAATGAAAATTAGTAGGCCCATATTGTGAGGAGGAAACGATGGAAATGGTGAAGGTAATCCAAACCTACATCAATGCAGATCAAGGAAGGCAGAAGAGCTATGCCAATAACCGAAAGAAGGATTTGAAATTTTATATAGGAGAACATGATTTCTTGAAGGTATCTCCATGGAAGGGTTTTATACGTTTTGGTAAGAAGGTAAAATTATGTCACAGTTACATTAGACCTTCCGAAATTCTAGAACACATTTGCTCACGATGTGTTCCACGTATCACTGTTGAAAAAATGCATGCCTATCCCAATGCATGTACTCACCTATGAGAAATTAGAACTGGAACCCGATCTATCTTATTGTAATGATCATGTAAAAGTTCTTGATAAAAGAGAACAAGTGATGAGCAACTGGACGAATCTTCTGGTAAATGTTCTATTGAGAAACCCTAAGATGGACGAGGAAACGTGGGAACTCGATGAACATATGATGAAGAACCAACTGAGTCCTTTTATGTAGTAATATTCTAGATGTTTTGGGGAAAAAATTGATTTAAGGAGGAGATAATGTAACACCCCAAGCTTCCATGGTACACTTCCCTTTAAATAATACAGTAGTGTCTGTTTTATGCAACGTCGATTTCTAAGACACCAAAACCAATCACACTAGTAGTTGTGAATTGTAAAACCCACAATTTGAAATTTTATAAATTTAAACATTAAAAATGGACATCATTTTTTTATTCAGAATATCAAAATTAGTTTACGGTGAATTTTTGGTAATTTTCTAAAAACATTTTATTTTTGAAAAAGAGTGAAAAACACTGAGTTATTGTTTAAAACCAACATTTTATTTAAATAATTATTTGTTTTATTTTAATTTCTTTTTGGATTAAATAGATAAATAATACCTATATAAGTTCATGGAAATTCATTGGAGTCATTTTATAATGAGTTTAGATAAATAAAATTTTATAAAACATTATACAGTGTTTTTCCCACTTCATAGAAGCATATCCAAATTAGTAGAAAACATAATTTTAACGCTTCTGTGAGTTGAATTTCAAAACTCCGAGAGACACTGTTGATATCGGTAAGTTAAATGTGGTTCAATATGATTAAAATAAATTTTGGTGAATCGTATCTTTTTAATTTTATTTACCATGGTTCAATGTAAATAAGTAATTATGGGTTAAAATGATATTATTATTACCATAACACATGTCTTAATTCTATTTTATAATTATAATTCGACATAAAACAACCCTAGAAGAAAATATGAACCTATTTGGTCCACTTGTACTAGAATAGGATATTTATTATTATTTAAATAAAATAAAAGTTAAAAGTGTTAAATTCAATGTTTAATAACTCATCCATTTTTAATATAGGGTTACACATAATATAAATTCAACTATAAATATTCAATAAAAATCTAAAAATATTTTATACATAATGGTTTTTTATTTATAATTTTCAAATTTTATATAATTAAATTTATTTATTACAACATGATTATGCAGTAATTACCATATTAATGAAAGATTAAAATGATTTAGATTATAAATACCGAAATAAATTTAATTTTAAACTCTTTATGAATTACACTAATTTTATATGTTAAAATGACTTGTTAGTGTTGATTAAATATATTATATTCATAGTAATAATGCTGTCGTGAATTTTTCAAAAACAAAATTCTGAATAGTGTCAAAATTGACACAAAATAGTTTTTAAAAATAATATTATATTATTAATTGACATAATATTTCTAAAAATCTAAATTTTGGCCAAATATATTATATAAGGTTATATGTATTAATAATGAAGAATTTGGGGTTCTCTTTTCTGGTTATATTATGTTTATTACCCATATAATATAAAAATACAAAGAGACATTGTAAATGTCAATCTAATTATCTAAGAGTTAAATATAAAAGATAAGGTTAATATAGTGACCCAAACCTGTTTAAATCTTATTGGTTGTTGAAATTTGACCCATTCCCACCATAGCTTCGAAAAAATAAATTTGGATCCATTAGAAACCGAAAATTATTTTACTATAAAATAATATTTCTAGATTTTTCTTAGGTTCCCAAAACCCCTCTTATAAAAGGTCACTTCCCCTTCTATCTAATTCACACCTTTAATGCCATTTTTTGTTGGCCGACCTATGCCCAAATACACTCTCAAATATCCTACCTTTATCTTATAGGCCTTCCCTTAGTCATAAATCCAACTTATAGATCCCTTTTGATAAAATCAAAAGGAAGATCCTGAAGAAGAGGTAAATATCTCACCACCTCTTTCATGTTATATTTCTTCTTACACATATTCTTTCATTGTTGTTTATATTCTAAAATAATAAATCCAGTATCTAATATATAATGTGATATTATTAATAATATTGTACAACTATATTCATTATTCTATCCATTATTTGAATGACATGTCACCATACGTGTGTACGTATGGATTACCGTCTCCACGTCGTGGTGTAGTTCTTATTCGATACATTAATTTTTAGATGGGTATAATAACGATGTATAAATGATGTAAATAATAAATATATCCTAATAATGATTAAATATATATATGATATACCATCTAATTATATACGCTTTTAAAATAAAAAAATGATATTGTCACTCGTGCGTACATACGGATTACCGTCTCCACGAACACGATGAAATTCATTCCCCATCGTATCCATTCATGACTAATTTTAATTATATGATTAAATACAATGTTTAATAACATAGTATCATTATAAATATAAATAAATACATCCTATCCATAATAATCATTACTTACGTAACAAATTATTTAAAAGAAAATGAATCAGTTAACTCCTGAAATGACGATAACACTAAAATACTATTAACAAAGAAATATTAAGAGATCATATATGATATCATATTCATGAATATGATTCTTTTATAATTTAATAACAATTATTTCAAAATTATACATGATTTTAACCTACCCTCGACCAAGGAAAATTACAAGGTAATGGTTAATTCTACAATCTCTTCATTTTCTGAGATTTTTTATACGTAATTATATATTGGGGCCTCTTTATCATCCAAATATGTGTCTTTTTAAAAAAATGTATTTCAAAACATTTTTAATATTTATTAGAAAATCGGTTAAATTCATTTATACACTTATTTGGACTTAAATTTTTTTAAACGAATCTTTCTGTCGTTTTCCAAACAAGGTAATTTATGACCTTTTCGACAAAATTAAGGTAATATTGTTTCTTTAACATATACGGTGGGTGAAGTTATATTATACCTTTATAACATCATTTAAGCTTCAAATACATGCTTATAAATATATTTTCCATATAAATGTTTTCGTTTTTAAATAAGTTACTTTAAATAATTTCAACAAAAGAATGAGATATTTCTCTCAAACAGTTTAGATTTCATCTCTGTCAACATCCTTTAATGGATTTAAATCATGTCTGAAGTTGATTTATTAAGATGCAAATATTCCATTTTGTATTGATTTTTTTGTGATATGTTTGACTGTGGATGTTTTATTTTTCTACCATTCAGGTTTTATGGATATATTATTGACATTTCGTATGCGAGTTTTAATACGAATGTTTATGTTATGATTAAAACATTTCATATGATAAATGAATTGGACTTAGTAAGTGACGGGTAGAGCCCACTATAGCTCCTCAATGTATCTGTAGGTCTCATGAGACAAACTAGTGTCTTGGAACAAGGCATTGAAAAAATATTATTTGTAGTCTAGGCATAAGGCCTTGACTATGTGGTTATTAAGTCTGCATTATGCATTACATCATTATGAAAGTGACTATTGATATTGTATGTGATTATTCGACTAGTAGAATATCATTGTGAGTAATTAAATGGCATTATTTTGATTTATATTTTCCATATATGGGTTAAGTTTATGTTTAGAATGCTTTTAGTTTTATACATTACATTAAATGGGTGTTCGCATATGTTTATTTGAATTTTAAATTTTTTAGAGAATCCATTATATTTTTTTTATTATGTAAACATAAATATAGAATACAATATAAAATTGTTCTTTGAAAAAAACCATTTTATAATTATTTAATATTTTTTAAAAAATTATTTATTTATCATTAACCTAAAAAATATAAAAAATTAATTAATATTAGATGTTATAAAATTATTCATTGCTGTAAATAACAATAATCTATATTGAATTATAATACCTGTATTTCTAAAAAATAATTTTATTTTATTATTAACTCATTATTTAAAAGAGTTTTTACTCCTGTTTTAATGATTAAAATGAAAATTAATATTGTATATACAAATTTAATTAATTTTTAAGAAAAATAATAAAACTATAAGTAATATTTTTATTTATTTTAGTGCTAATATTGAAAAAAGCTAATAAATAAATTATTTATCTAATGAAAAACACGTAAAAAATTTATAGGTTGTTATAATACAATGATAAATGAAGTAAAAACATTATTTATTATCATGGATACTGGTACACAGATGGTTACATTTAAAACATGTAGAACTATTTAATATCCGGAATCATAGATATTGAATTAGTATGATCTTTTTAAATACTGTTACCTGCCAATATTTTTTTCATGGGAGATTCTTCTCAAATAATTACAATTTTATTCAAAATTACTTTTATTTAGTAAAAATGGATTCTAGGTTAACAAAAAAATTAAATGAAAAGTTATACAACCAATGAATTTTTTGATTCAATTTAATTTAGTTCATAAATATTTTAGATTATTTGGATAATATTTAAGGAATGAATCAATTTATTTCTATATAGGGGATTCTGTTATCAGTAGTTATCATGCATGACTCAATTATAATAATTTTGATTTCATGGTTTATGTGTTTTTTTAATCATATCTTTTACTTATATAGTTGATCATGAGGTTTCACTTTTTATATTCACCCGCAATATTTTGGTATAGAGATGAGTTAAATATTTTTTAAGATAGTGTTTTTATGAATATTATCTATAAAATATATTTAGGTAAATGATAAAAAATTTGTAGGTATTACACAGCCATAAAAATAGATTATATATATCTGTTATGGTGCATGTATGTTTTTCAGAGAAGTTAAAAAACTATTGAATCATAATGTTTTTTCTGATCAAAATATATGTAATCGTTAAATCATGTTTTATAAGCCTTGGTTTTGACTAAAAATTTAATTTTAATAGATATTAAATCTCAATGAGGAAAACAATTGGATGAAAAAAATAACAACACATGATTAATAATATATATATTGAAAATAAAAACTTGAAAATGAATTATATACAAAACCCATGCTGATGATTATGTTTTGAAATTGAGAAATTATCATTCTAAAAAATGTAGATTAATAGTGTAATGATTTTAGATAATAATTTATAATTTATAATATAAAATATTATTTTAAAAAGATATCATTAAATGATATGGAAGGCACTATAATGAATCCTTTTGTGTGTAGATTGTATCATAAGATATTTGTGTATTAATATTGATTTATAAATGTTATTATATATAATGATATGTATATGATAGATTCTATATAATTTCAACATGTTTATTGTTCAATAGTCAGTAATGCTATAATTTTTGTCATGGGTCAATATAAGCCTATAGAGAATCATGTCCATCAACTATAAGGATTCGTATGTACGTGATCCATATCACCCAACAAGGTATGATACATGGAAAATATATTAAGTCCATGGGATCATGTTCTATTTTTGATGTTTGATGTGGAAAAGGATTCATCGATAGGTGAAATGCATGAAAGATGCATTGAATTCTCTAAAGAAGTGAGTTATGTAGTCCATAGTGATATATTCACAAAAGTTATACCTGGTGGTCAAGGGAAACCATAAATGTTAAATGAAATTAGGTCCCGTTTTAATTGGAAAAAACATTAATAAAATATGTACACAATTTAAGTGGCTTTTAGTGGTAGGCTGATGCCAGGAGGGCCAACAGATACAGTCCCTGAGTATTGTGGTGGTTGGTCAGTATTGGAAGGGCATATAACCTTAAACCATGTGGCCCAAGCTGAACTGACATTCCCAATTCAACAAGTCAACTATCACATGGCCACAGGTATGGTGATAAATCATTTTATAAACACACAGTATTTATTAAAATTTTCTTAATAAATAAATATATATATGAAATTTTTTTAGTAATATTTTATATTTAAATTCAAAAACTGTGAGTTTTTTAGATTAATTTACATTGATAATATTATTTTATTTGTCAAGACAAATTGCTAGTAACCCTAAAATAAGAAATAAGTCTATTTCGATAATCATTAAAAATGATATAGCCAGGCTACTACCATGACATTTTACAGTGACCTATTTCCATGTCTATAAATAATGGAATGTGAAAATGGGGATACTACAATGACATGAGTCTTTATCAGTTATGGGACATTGGAATTGGGCTATGTCTATAGTCATCATTCTAAAAACCAAAACATTCACTATAGGTCATAGACATGTTCTCTAGTAGTGGTTGTTTTTTAAATTATTTATTTAATCTTGATATTTAAATATTTTTCATATACTAAATATAGATTATATTTTCAATATAAATCTTATAATTTTTTTAAGATGCTATTAAATCATAAAATATATTGTATGGAATGCTATATTGTTTCATTCAACAATGATACTAACAATTTCTTAGTCGTTAATTCTATTATAAGGGTTGATGGTTTTTTACTAATGATATTTATTAATATTTGATAAATTTTTTTAACTTCAATATTGATTTATGTAATGTTGTATGTTAGGTCACACTACTCAATTTCTAATGTGTGTATGATCTATTATGTAAAACTGATGTTTTTTAATTATAAAAATATATTTTCTATATTAGTAATTTTAGTTACTAATATTTAATTATTCATGAAATTTAGTTTTATATGGGTATTAATAATTATATTTTGATTGGATAATTAATAAAATTAAATATTTATATTTGTAATAACTCAGTTTTTCCAAGTATGATTTTTGGATATTATACTAGTTATTTTTTAGTCTAGGTGCTTAGACGACATGCGATTTTAAGGCCCATTGTTCCAGAAAAAATATTTCCAATATATTAAATATATCAAACAAAACATGGACACTGTTTACATTAAAAGTACAATAATTTCTAAATGGGATACACGATTTGAAATATAAGGGCACCATTATGTTCTGAATGGGTTGGGGTGACCCTAGGCACAACATAACCATTCTTAATGCATATATCACCTCTGAGTTTTGATTAAAATTTTTTAATAAATAAATTTTATTTGATGAATTGAGTTGAATGCTGCATTATTTTAAAATTTCTTTATACACTACATTATGTTAATCATGCACTACACACCACACTAAGTAGGATTTAATTAAACTCATAATTGTGTTTTTATGAAATAAGATTTTATTATTATAATAATTTTAGGTAGATCTCTACAACCTAACCATTAAACATATTAATATTAGTTTCAATATATAAAATATAAATATTATTTATAATTATTTTATAGAAATAAATTAATTTTTTAATAACGTATATTATATTCGTTAAAATCATTATATATTTGAAAATCATAATTTCATAAAAGTATTTATTTTATGCCAATATTAAAAAAATCTAATCTGAGAGACTATTAAAAATTTAACATGAAAAATAAAATTAATTTATAATTAATAATTTCATTATTATATTTCTGTTAAAATTAATTTTTTTTGAAAAACTAGATTTTTTGTTGAATACCGAAAATTATTGAATTTTATTTCAAAAATATGTTTTAATATTATATATATATATATATCATAAATACAATTTAATATTGTTTTATAGTTCGATTAGATTTATTTTTCATAAATTAAATAATTTATTTCGTTATAATAAATTTCACATTTATATTTTAAATAAAAACTAAAAAAAATTAAAATATTTATTCTTAAAAACTTGTGCTATCACGACACAACATGGGAATAAATATAAGTTAATTTTATCATCTTCTGTTATTGGAATTCGGAAAAATGGATTTCAAATTTTTATTCATCATAATTTAAAATTTATTTTAATGGTCAACATTATTTTTATACGAATTATTATTGAAACACGTTTGATTTAATTATAGAAAAGAAGAAATAAATTAACGTAATAATGTAATCATCATTTAAAATAATTCACAAAATGACCATAAAACTCATAAAAATATATAATATTTTCTTCATTATACCATATACTACCATTAAATGTATTTGGAAAAAAAAATTATCCACTTTTCTTTGGATTGATGTGGGTGGAATTCCCTTTTAAATAATTAATAAGATTTCCACCCCTCCTCAGATATAAATAGGTGCTCACCCCTCTCAATTATTCACACCTATCAGGAACTTATTTCATGGTTAACCTCATATAATATATCATAATAAAATTCCTAAATTCATCTTAAATTTCTATCTTTTTGATTAAATCCATCCAGCGAATCCCTTTCATGAAAACCAAAATGAGTTACCCATGTTAGAGGTAACATCTACTGCCTAAATCATATGTTTAATTATAATTCTTTATATAGTAATATATAGTTAATTATTTATTATATATTAACTCAATATGATCAATATATTGTGATTATTGAATTTAAAAATTTCTACCTACACATACACACACTTCAATCTAATGGGTCATGAACGTTCTATTATTTTGTACGGAGAACTACAACCTAATGAAACGATGTGGTTTGTTTTATATTTACCTCCTATCATTATTTGTAATTAAGATTGAAAATATGATTGAATATAATATATATAATATTAATGATGTATTTATTCTACTTGTATAATTATTTCACACATACCTTTATGGTTTCCATTTTTTCTAAATTTGATAACATCATATGAAGACTTGTAGATAATCTCCTCTTCAATCTGATGTGTTTGATTCACACTATACATGGAATGTATTAAATATGGATTTAGTAAAAATATATAATATATATTATATAATAACTATAATATAATTATTATGTAGATACACACATATGACATTTATATAACTATTTTCAAAATGATAATTAAACGGAAACATTGGTCCTGCATGAAAATGACCTATCGTCACCATGAACAATGACTTCCATTTCATATTTCAATGATTTATAGATTATTATAAATATTAATACATTATATATAAATATTATATTAATATAATTATTTATATTCTATAAATAACTAAATCGTGATATAAGTAACACGATATAGAATAATAGGTAAAAATATGTGTGACACACAAATCAGATGTCACCCGAAGCATATCATCAATATGGAATTATTTATTAGAAAATTATATAAATTCATAAATGGAATTATATGTATTAATATGGTTTTTTGGTAAATTGATAATTAATTTTTTTTATTATACAATTGACATAAACATGTATGGATATTTCTAGACATATGGTATAAGTTTTCGTGTCTCACATTTAATTCTATGAGACACATGCCTTATTCACCACTAATTTATTTCTGTGTGGTGGAAATAATGACAATGATTTTACTATATGATTTATATAATTAAATTTATGTGTATTTACATATCTAGATGATGATATTTCATTCATGGGGATTATGTTTTAAAGGATTCCAAATTTGTAAAGTAGTTCTTGTCTCAAATTTCCATCTTTGAGACAAATTCCATGTTACACACATATAATAATTTTTATAGTGTATATACATCACATTACCATGTTATGTGATGAATATAATTATTTCATGATTTTTTAACATCATTTAATTATATCATGTTGATTTTTAGTTGATTTTACCAAAGAGGTAAAATTGTATCCAATCAATCTCATCATTTATCTAGATTATTTACAATTATACTTCCATTGATGAAATATTTTGATCTATATCTCAAGAAAAATCATTAATTTTTTTCTATTTTTTTATTCAGTATATTTAAATTTATTAGTTCCATTATTCTACACCTGGGTACTTAAGATAATTGTTAAATTGTAATTAATAAAACATGACTTTTTTTATATATTCATCCAAAACTACATGCTATTTCAAAACAATATGTTACACAAAGTTTTTACAAAAGTATTTTTGATTAAAAAGTGTTTTTAATGTTTTAAATTTTATTGTATATGATTTCTAGAAATAGTTTTAATCATTATTTCAATCCTTTTATCAATATCATGAAATTGTTTTCATATAAAATGTTTTTCAAAATATCTTTAGGCATCAATTGAATGTTTTCAAATGTATTCCTAAAGGAAAAGGCTTAAAAATACATTATGTTTTAAAAATCGTATTTCAAGGATGAAAATATATTTTCATCATGATATGTTTTTAATAAAATTGTAAATCATTATTTCTAATAAAAAGGATTTTCAAATTGTTTTACAGAATTTGTTTTCCAAGAAAGGATATTTCACATAAGAAATGATTTATGTGGAAATATAAAATCAATCTCGAACTAAGAATAAATACTTTGTAATATATTATTCATTACTACCCATATGATCAATAAAAACCAATCATATTTTCTTCTCAAATGGTTTATGTTTTTATTGAATGATGTTTCTAGAACCTCTTTCTATTCAATTAGAAATTTTCGTTAAAAACATGCTTGTTTTCATGGGATATGGAATGATGAAATGATTTTGAGAGAAATTTATTTTAAATAGTTAATGATATTATGAATGTTTTTGATACCTATTTAATTTCTTGTTTTTTATATGATGTTTATAAAACCCATCTCTTTTTGTGTTCCATAATAAGATTAAAGTTTATTTATCCTGTGGAACATTTATATATGATCTATGTGAATGGTAAGACATATATATTCCTATAATGAATTAACTAATGATTTATAAATCATTATATAATTATATGAATCAATTTAATGGCTGTTATCCCCGGTGTAATACGAGGAATCCAAAACCACTATGGGAAGATGGTGAAATCATATTCATTATATGAAAAGAACATCAATTGGGGATGGTGGTGTATAATTCCTAGTAGGTTTAGTACCCATTAAGTTCCCTAATAAGTTTTGGAAATGATACATGACTGGTAGGTAATGTTTATTTATGTTTATGTGTATGGAACAAGTCTATGTTATATTCCATATTTTATATCTCACGAATCATGTTCTTAAATTACTTAATAATTCATGTCATATAAACATCCAATATTTGTACCATGAATCATTTATAATATCTATTATATGTAAAGGATGATATGACAATGTTCTCATACACATATTTTCATGATTATTCCTATATCTCTCCCTTGTTTTCCATTACTATGCATCTGAGACGACCTCTTTTTTCATTTACATAGGTTATAATAATATTTATTATATATAACATGTCTATGAATAGTGGTAGTATTGAAAATTCATGTGGGAGATAATGTATCTCACTTATGTACTTATGTTTGTGTTTCTACGTTCTCAATGGCACTTAACTAATAAAGTTGTTGAGAATCTATTTGTGTAATGTATTAAGTATTCCAAAAAATGGTGTAATGTTTATGTATCTTAATCTAGGGTCATTAGAGTTGGTATTAGAGAAAACATTTAATTAATAATTGGAAACATTAATTTGAAAACCATTTTGAGAACCCTATAGAAATGTCTATGAATAATTTTAAGGATGAGAAAAACTATTAGAAAATAAATTATAATTGTCGTAAAGGATAGAGTGTTTGGATTCCAAGTAATACATCCATGTCTGGATACAAATATTATATATGGATATGGTATATATGCATAGAGGGGTAATAAAGTTGGAAATAATATATTAATAAATAGTCAATATGGGGACAGTGCATGACAATGGGACATTCTACACACCTAGTATGAAACACGGCGGGGATATGATAGGTGAATTGAGACACTCATCAGGAAAGATAATGAATTATTTCAATATATATTGACTATTAATAATATATGATACACATATGGTTTCTTATATTAAATAATGTGTAAAAATTTAGATATCAGTAATGTTTTTTTCATGATTTGGTGGTTCCCCACTATGAAAACAATTTTTTACTCAGTGTTATTGGTTTCAGTCCATGGATGAATCCCGATGAAAATGATTTATCAATGATTGAAATGGAAATGTAGTTATTTTACTAATCATATTCCACATGATATAGGATTTGGAATAACAAATATCATTTCTATTATCGCTCATATTTCACAAGTAATGTATCATGATTTAGTTGTAAATGAGAAAAAGAGGGAACACCATTTTTTGAGTCCTTTATGATGAAATCCCATCCTTCATTCAATATACATAATTTTCAACTTGTTTCATGAAAATGGATCTATAAACTAAATATATATTCTCTGTTATCCAGTGTGTATAAAATGATAAATACAATATTTTTATTTGTTATTTAAATGTTGAATCAAACTTGTGGTTGAATCTAATCCGGAATACGATTATGAAATATGAAATTGAATCCACTGATTAGGAGGAGTTCATGAAATTATTCTATAATATATACATTCATCATGTTCTTTTTATTAAAATAGAGATGTAATTTTTTTAATTAATTTAAAAGGATGATGAATCAACTAATATCTAGAATTATAATTTCCCAAGACATTCATGGTATGATTTTGGTATTATAATTCAACCAGAATGTATGGTTGATTGATTTTTCAGTGGATTGAAGCTATGTATTATATTTGAGTTGGCCATTAAAGACTTTAGTATATTTGAGGAGGCTCTACATTGTGAAATCAATGTCTAAATGGAGTTTGGATCCACATATCAGTCTCATGGTTTTAATAAGAAGTAAAAGTTTGCGTTGATATGAAAATCTAAATACAATAGGGAAAAGAAGATGATAATTCAATTAAGCTATATAAGTGGAAAGATGAAATGAGGAAATAGTCTATGGGTTATAATAAATGCTTTATTTTTAGATTAGAGGGATTCATTAATGACTGTGGGAAATTTCATACGATCAAACATTCTAATGAGGGATTAAATAACTATATTGTCACAGGCACACTTACCATTCACTATAGAAATAATAATGGCCTATTTAATTCTTGACCAACCCACACATCCTTGTCTAAGGAATCTTTTAAATGTGTTTACATTCGACAAAAAACGAATTGATGTGGATTATGAAGTGGAAACCCAGAATGGTATATTGTTTTCATATAATGACTATGATTCATATCTGGTTGATGTTTGTAGGAATGTGTTTGTGGAAAATATTTTTATTCTTCCATTTATTAAATTTTATGACATAATAAGCATGGATTGTTCTTCTCTGCATAAATCCCACATCAATTTTAAAGAAGGGATGTTACGTATGATGTTTTGAGCCAACCTATGATAATATATTAATGAGACGATATTTATGATATTACATTGGAGATTAAATCATTTTTATTGTTCTTAATTTCTAATCAAAATTAATAATTATCCAAAATGGTTAGGGAGAATATTGATATTGATTATATTCCCATTTTTCGGGAGTTTGAGGACTTCATCATAGAAGAGTTGCCTAGATTTTAACCAAAACATGATGTTGAGTTCTTGATAGAACTCAATCCTTGTTCCACACCTTATTTCAACTAAACTCTATAGAAAGGCCATAATTGAGTTATAGTACTTGAAGAAGAAACTACATGAAACCATGATATGGGATTCATTATGTCATGTGAGTCCCTTTGGGGTTCACCTGTTCTCTTTGAGAAAAATATATAAGGATCAATGAGAACCAACATCGATTCTCTAGACTTAAACCCGACCATGATAAGTAAATGTGTCCTCCTACCCATACTGATGACTTCATTGATCATTTGATCATAGCACAATGCTTCCCAATATTTAACATTATTCCTTATATCATCGATTGACGGACAAGAAAAATGATATACAAAATACAACATTCATTACATGGTATGGACACTAGGAATATGTAGTGATTCCATTTGGTCTAACGAATACCCATTCTATCTTCAAGGATTTGATAAATAGAGTCTATTGATATTACCTTGTCCTTTTATGGCAATATTTATAAATGGTATCTTTACTAATTCAAATATAAATAAATAAATGGAATACAATTGTGTAATCTTAGTAATTACCCAAAGGATGGAGAATCTAGATGAAAATTTAAACAAGTGTGATTTTTGATGATATTCATTTCATTTTTGGGTCACATTATATCAAGATATGGTATAGTATAATATCAATCAAATACAGACGAAGTTAAATACTACCATATGATATAATTTATGACTGAGATCCATAGTTGTATTGGTTTATATAGATACTATCAATAGTATGTGTATATGTTCTCATTACAATTTAATCATATAACCATTTAAATTAGAATGGTTCTATGTTCTTCTACATAGATGAATATGCTGAAAATTTTGTGTAACTTAAGAGATGTTCAGTCAGAGGAATTGTAATTACATCTTTTTATAGTGGAAAAGGGAATGTTATCTACAATGATGCATCCTATAAATTATTGGGACGTTATCTTATTTCGAATAACATTGTTATCTATTATGCCTCATGAAAACTGAAAATCCATGTGAAAAGTTACCCTACACTTGATTTTGAGTTCTCCATGATATTTGTTCCTTAAATATGTGGAGGTATTATCCTTTTGGAGAATAGTGTAATATATACATACACAGGAAGTATAAAATATTTTTTCACATAGAAGGATGTGAACCTATAACAATAAAATGGGTAGAGCTAATAAAATTTTATTGCTACTCAAAACATTATCTACCCTATAAGGCGAACAAGGTGTTTGATGAATTGATTTGAAAAAATCCCGATAGATAATCCATGCTGAGGATAAAAAAATATCCAATATTTCATTGTTTTAAAAGGATGGATATATAAATCCTAATGGAATGGGATAATATTATCTATAACAATTTTATGTTCAACCTTCTATCCATATCTAGATAAATGATTCATATAAAGAAGATATGGATCTGCAATAGAGTGTTAGAGTTGTTCAAGATGTTATCCTTGATCAAAGTTGAATGACATCATTCAAAAACTATACATGTGATCCTCCATGCCATATTTGATGGATAATCAGTTAGAGAACCTCATTTCTCATCGTTTACTATATATCCTAGAGGTACATATATGAATAAAGACATGAAATAATAATTATGTTGGGGTGGATTGAAGAGGAATATCTTGGAGTCTATATCTCAGTACATAGTATGCTAGCAAGTTAATGATTAATGAAAAATTGATATGGTTATGATACCTCCCTTAATTATAATATAATAGAAATGGGAGAACATCATTGTGTATTTTTTTGGTGGACTCTCAAAAATATCTATTTGGTTTAATGATATAAGGGTGGTAGTTGACCGCCTAACTATGTAAGTACAATTCATCACTATGAGTGTTGACATATCTTAGTATTAGCTTCCAAGGATATACATCAAACAAGAGGTATGGTTCTAATGAGTACATCATTATATTATATCTGATTTGTATCTGTGGTTAGAATAAATATGTTTAAAATAAATTCAGCAAGAATAAGAAAACAATTTCTGTTTCAGGACTACATATCACTATCAAATGCATCGTTAGTCTGAAATAACTACTCATACCATAAAGAACATGTTGAAATCATTATTCATTAGATTTAAATTGTGTTTGGGATCAAAATATTCTGTAGTTTATTCTTCTTAAAACAAAATCCTTTCACCCAAGAATTTCGATGATCCTTATGAATACCTCTATGGAATGAAATGTATAGCTCAAAAATTTGTGATGAGGATGGTGAAAGAATGATATCGTGACCTGAGAAAGATGATGAGATGAAAGAATATGTTAAAACAAGTCGATAGTTTATAAATGTAGTGAAATGTTAGTAGATACATTATGTGAATATCCTATAGTGTGATGTAGAATTTGATGTTGCCAAGAAGCTATTTCAATGAATTTCTCCATGGAAAATCGTTCTGAGATTCGGTTAGAAAGGAACAATAAGCTCTAGGTATATCAGTCACATAGTGATTATTGATCATATGTGGATGGAAGCGTATTTATTGGAATGTCCTTAAAATATCTATCGACTATATAATATGTTCCATGTACCTCTCGTGATGAAGTACATACCTCACCAAAGCCATGAACTGAACATAAAGGTCATATCACTGGAGTTGCATCATTCTTACAGGGAATAAAAAGATGAAATACTAGATCATACATAGAAATTATTATGAAATAATACCACAGAATAAGTATAACATGATTTGAGATACCATAACATAGATGAAGCTATGTTGGAACTTGAGGATATTATGAGGTATATGTATGGTAATTTTTTGTACCAGAATGTCTAATTTTGGGGGTGTAATTTATTTTAAGGGGGTTTAATATAACACCAAAAATATTTATAAACATTTTTTCTAATAAAATAATTTTATTTAATATATTATATTGCATGATACACAAATTTAATCTTTCGTATACACCACAATGAGTTAATATTTCACTTCATGTAACACTAACTTGTCATGAGTTTCATACAACACTATGATTCTATAAAACAAAATTTTAGGATTGTAATTATTTGAGTGAGATTGTTATAACATATCCATGAAACATTTTATTCTGAATAATAATAACAAATTTAATAAAAAATATTCATAATTATTTTATATAAATAATATAAATTGATAATAAAATATATATTTTTTGTAATGTATTTATATGTTTTAAGGGGGGAGATGCGGGAGTCGAAGACGAAGACTGTGTTGAACTTTCGACTTTGCTGATCTGGTGATGGCGAATCCCCTGGAGTGTTACGTTGATCTAAAGGAGGTATTCATTCCCCCTTCAAAAGCGGTGTCTACAAGTGGATGGATGGGGAACACTGCATATTCGTTGATGAACGATGCATCAAACCCTAAGAAAAAGCCCGATGGATCGGGTTCCTGGAACCTGTTCTTTTGTGATTCCAGGTATTAATCTGCTTCTCTCAGCCAAAGGATTACGAAAAATGGGTCGATTTCATTTAGTGAAGTAAACCCGAAGATATTGGAAGATCGATTGGATGAATGTTGATTTTCCCTTCTTGCCAGACTGTCTCGAACTCGACATGATGCACCTGTCAGGGCTGAGGATGTGCGATTGTGACTCTCTCAGAGCTGTGGATTTAGGGAATGGCATCTAATTTCTATTGGAAGAGGTACCTTTTACATTGTTTTCCCTTTGAAATAAATGCAGAATGTAGCCTGGAGCATCGGACCAGTGTCGATGAAACCTGTATATATCATGGTTCAACAATGGGATCCTCTATCAAGTCCTCTAGAAATCAGGAACTCTTGTACCCAGGCTTGGGTCCGGATCAGAGGCATAAACTGGTTTTTTTGGCATCCATTTGTTCCGATGGAAGTTGCATCTGCCATTGTCTGCTCGATTAAAGTAGACAAAGAAACTGAACATCCGAGGAATGGACATTTTCCTCGTGTCCTAGTTGAAATTCATTTGGAAAATATGCTGATAGATACAGTATTTCTGGTTGCTGGTGAAATCATGTTGGAACGCTCAATGTAGTATGAGCGGTTTCCTAGTTTTTGTATGTCCTGAATATGCATTGGTCAGGCTCCTGCTCAATGACGTCGGAATTTAAAATGTTGATTATGTAAATCTATGGGCCACTCCCATGATCAATGTAAGAGGAAAGGTGCAGATGGTGGTAAACATGGCCCCAAAACAATGGATCCTCTCAAGGAAACTCTACCTTTTGCTGATGTTGTTCTGCATGGTTTTCAAAAGGCTGATGAGGAACAACGTGCTACTGGTGTTGTTTCTATAGAGACTACTAAAACATTGGAGCAGGTGACATCTAGAATCAATGGTGAGGTGGGAATTATGATTAATTCATGGGCTGATGATGCTGAGGATGAAGAGCATCAGTCAGAACATGAAATTGAGGTTCAAGACAAAGTTAATCAGGAGCTTGATCGTGTTGAAATGACCCCTATTTGTGGTAAGGGGAAGATGAAGATTATTGATGATGAAGGTTTCCAAATGGTGTTGCACAAGAAACCGAGGGCCTGCTCAATTTCTCATGAAAACCCACAGGTAGATAATGTAGCTGAGGATGATGCTTATATGGATAAGCTGGGAATTCAGGAAGGTACAACTGAGATTACTGTTGAATCTACTAGATTGCATATTGCTCAAGGGGAGGATTGTCTGCATGAGACAGAGCCCCCTGATTATGTCAAAGAGGTTAGTAAAGGGAAACTGGAGAAACAAGTAAATCAATAAATCTTAATTGTTACTGAATCTGTTAACTCACAAGGAGATCCAGGGTACGACTGTCTCCCCAAGGCAGATTCATCCTAGGTTAATGTGGAGCAGGATAATTTAAGAAATCTGGAGTCGGACCCTTCAGCGATGGTGGAACAAAAGACAGTGGATTTAGTGGCTGCACATAAATCAGCTGTTAATTTCTTCTCCATGTTAGAGAACATTAATAATCCTGAATTTGATTTGCATTATTTAGATGGGTTGAAGAGTACAAGATGCAATAATAGAAGGCGCACTAGTATATCTGATGTTGAGGATGGTGTAGCTGATGCCTTGGCCAGGGATGTGCAGGTTACAAAAGGGGTGCAAGAAGGGCCCCATGAATCGAAGGAGCAGCAACCCACTGTTCTTTGGGATGCAATACCTGAAGATACATTGCATGGGGACTCCTCTTATAAGATTCATGTGATGGGGAATCAAAGGGGGGGGGGGAGGTAGACATGGTACTGATCAAGGTGGAGCCAGGGGTCGTGGTCGGCCTCGAAAAAGGTAAATTTTGGATGTGCACTTGTGTTTTGTTTAGGATGTGGTTTACTGTATGTAAAAATCTCCTAAACTCTTGTGTACTATTTCAATTTTCTTTTCAATAAAATTTGGAGCCATGGGTCCTGCACCCTTTGCTGAACGTTCTTGGTATATATTTATATGTTTTAAAATACAATTTTATTTAAAGAATAGATTATTATGACCTCGTATAAACAATAAGAAACTTTATTTTAGAATTATATATTAATATAATATGATAAAATAATATTAATTTTTTAATTCATTATTTCCAAATTATTGATAGGGTGAACTTTTAATATTTTTCTTAAAAAAATTACATTCGAGTGAATTGTAAAAAATATAGAATATTAATTCAAAATTAAATTTTTATCTAATATATTAATATAGGTAAATTTTAAATTATATTTTGTTTTAATGTGTAATTGGAAAAATTTTAAACAAAAAAAATTCATTAAACTAGAACAAATGTCTTATTGAAATTGGATATAAAATATCTATCCATTGAAGCATATTTATATTAAAAAAACACTATGTTTTTACACTTCTATGGGATTAATTTAAAATTAATATTTCCAATTCATAGATTAGAATATGGAAAAATGTATTCTATATTTAGAAAAACACTATTTTTTTCAATATGTCCAAAAATAATTACCAAAAAGTCACTGAAAATGATTAAAAATAAGTAAACTGATTAAAAAATTTGGTTATCAATTGAATAGAACTAAATATTAAGGCCCAAAAAACATAAAATATAATCCAAAGACCTTTTTATACTCAAATTTCTACACTATCCTCCATTATATAATAATATTATTATTATTAGAGACACTTTTTATGGAAACAATGTCAGTAGAATTCCCATTTAAAATCATTACAAGAATTTCACTCCTCCTCCACTATAAAAAGGAAATCACACATCCCACTTATTCACACCACTAAAGTCCATTTTATTAACAAAAAATATTCCAAAATATCCTCAAAAAATTACTGAATTAATCCTATAATACTTCATTTTTTTTCAGAAAAACGACCAAGGAATCCCTTTTGTTAAATCCAAATGGCATTACCGAAATTAAACATAAAATCCTTATTCTCGATATTATATTTTATTTTCATTTTCAAACCAATAAAATATTTTTATTCCAAGAATATATAATAGAATTTTTATAGTAAATATACTAATATATTTTTTTTCTATTTTTTCATCCAACACATACAAACACATTTATCTCACTGGTAATGAAGTTTCCATTTTTATGTATGGTTAACTATCTCCTCACGAAACGATGTTGTTCAATTTTAATTTTCAAACTATAATTTTATTGAATTATTATTTAAACATAATTTTAAAATTATAAATATGATATTTATGATGTATTAATTCTTCTAGTGTTATTATTTATCCCATAACTTCATTCTTCCAATTTTACCTAAATACAATAACTTCATTCATGGACGTGTGGAATACATCCTCCCCAGGTTGAGGTGATTCATTCAAAAATTAAATTAATGGTATTGAATTTTGGAATCGTGAAATTATATGATATATAAAACATAATCATTCCATTAGAATTAATTTATATAAACACATTTTTCACTTACTTACTTCCTTTCAAAATTATAATTAAACAGAATCAACGTTAATTCGTATGTATGGCCTACCATCTCCATGAACAGTGTATTCCATTACATTATTATATCATTTATAGATTATTATAAAAATAAATATTATGAATAATATATATATATATATATATATATTTAAAATATTTAAATAATTAAATCATGATATAATTTATAGGATTAAAAATAATATGTCAAAATATGTTTAAAAAACAAAGAAAATATTACCCAAAGTGTAACATTACCATGGAATTATTAATAATATGATTATATAAATTAAAATATGGAATTACATATTATAATCAGATTATATGGTAGATTTCGAATAATCTTAAATTTATCTACCTGATGTTTGAATCAGTATGACGAAAGTTAATAAATAAGGTATGGGTATTCTCGTATCTCTTTTAATTATGTGAGACTATGCCTTATTACATGATACTTTCTTTTGGGTGGTGTATATAATTCCAATTAATTTATTATATGATTTATTTAATTAGTGATAGGGATATTTACATATCTATTTAATGATAACATTTTCATGGGGTATATGGTTCAAAATTTAACAAATCGGTAAAATAATTTTTATCTCAATTTTATATGTTGAGATATATGTCATGTTATGCAACAATAATTCTCAATATGTAGTATATAATTACCTTTCATTTGTTATATCTTGAATATAATTATTTCATGGAATTTTAAGAGTCATTTAATTCTATCATGATTATTTTGAATCAATGTTAAAAATGTTCTAATAGTTTGTTTTAAAAATCTAATCCTTTACCAGGATTATTTACAATTATGATTCCATTGATAAAATATTATGACGTATCTTCCATGAAAACCAATTTTTTTTCATCTTCAGTGTATTAGTTATATATTGATGTATTGGTACCATTTTTGGCTCTTTGGTACATATGATAATTAAGAATATGTTTTTAATAAAATATGACAATTTCTCTCTTCGGTCATAAATCTGTTTTCCTTCAAAACCCTATTTTATAAAATCGTTTTTATTTTTATATTTAAAAATTGTTTTAAATGTTTTAAAATTTATTTTGTATGTTTTATAAAAATAATATTTCAAAAAAAATTCAAGCCGTATTTCTGCTTTTTTAAATTATTTTCAAAATTAATTTTTTTTAAAATATCTTCAAGATTAATTTATATGTATTCAAAAATATTTACAAATAAAATTGATTTATAAACACTTGATGTTTTAAATTTTTTTTTTAAAGTGGATAAGTATTTTCCCAATGATTTTTTAATTGAAATTTTAATTTTTTATTCATAAGAAGAAAAATTGAAATGTTTTTATCAATTTAATTTTTCAAAAATGTTTATTTTCTTTTATAAATGATCAATTTGAACCCTCATAATACATATCCATATAATATGATATAATTTTTATAGTTTATTATTTATTGGGGATATGATCATGTAGTACCATTCATAATTTTTTCTTTAAAGGTTATTGATTTAGTGAAATTATTTTTATGACAACCATTTCTATTCCATGATTTATATACTTTTAAAAACCATCTTCTATTCACAGGTTATGCTTTGATGAAATAATTATGAGACCTATCTCATTTCCATAGGTAATAATGTGCTGAAATTGTTTTGATACCGTTTCTGGGTCATGGGTTATGATATGGTGTTTATGAAAACCATTACATTCTATTGGTCTTGTTATGATAAATTTTTTATACTCTTATGGAACATGTATATGAGATTTTCTTGAAGTGTGGGAAAGATATCTCCCTAAAATTAATTGGGTAAAGATTTATTTATCATGATTTAAATATGAGAATAAATTTGATGGGCTTTATACATTGTGGTAGATGGTGAATCTCGACCCACTGTGGGATAATTGGGAAATTGATCAATTTTGGGGTGATAGGGAAACCATCACCACTATGGAATGATAGGGAATCCATTCCCTTATAAGTAATTTAATAAATTTTTGGTGGTGTTTTATTCTACTGAGTAGGTATAGTCCTCATGATGTTCATTGACATAATTTGGAAATGTGAAATGACTTATAGAGAATGCTTTTATTTTCTTATGTGTATGCCACATGTCATTTACTTAGGCCAACTTTATGATCTCATGAATTAGGTTCATTGATTTCCATATGAATAAAGTATTATGAATTGTGAATACTTATTCCATTACTCTTGTATAGAATCTTTGAAATGCACGGTATGATCTTCTAATGATATCCTCATATTCTCATACCATTATGTTCAATATTTTTCTTACGTGTGTACATTTTTTAACTGTTGTATGCATCAGAGCTCACAATAGTTTATGATTCATTTCCCAAGGTTATATATATATATATATTATGTATAATGTTTTTAAGAAAGGGGATAGTCTGGATGAACCAATAAGTAGATAATTTAGCTCTATGATGTACCTATATTTATCTGTCTATGTTTCCAAATACTCTAAACTATATTGCCATTTGATTTTTTTATTATTTATTCTGAAAATATGTTTGTAATAATAATGTAAATTTTGAGAGGGTTTAAATACTTTGATTCGTAATTGAAAAATCATTATGGGTATGTAAATGGAAAAAATAAATAAGTAAATTATTATTTTTATTCATTAACGCATCGAATGGGGAGACATTAAGTAGTCTCCTATGTTGATATTATTGGGTAAACTGTATAACCCTGGTTTTGTTGGAGATATCTAAAAAGGATTTCTCTTAGAAAATATTATTATAGATCTGGGATTGGTGTTCACCCTAAAATGTAATCAAAGGATCTCACCAATGAGTATGACCATACAATTTTATTCACCAAGGATCAATCTGAATCGAGGAGTTATATTTTTTTATTAGATTCATTATTCATTTTTTATTTCTTTGAAGAAATAGAATAAATAGAATAATGGACTGATTCATAGATCATTATTCTAGTGATAGGTGTTTATTAGTGATATATTTTATTAGGATAAATTATCCAGTTTTAAAATTGTTACCCCTCTTTTAATCATTGTTTTGGAATAGAACATAGGTCAACAAAAGCATCTAATGATGTCTGTTCCTCAATGTTGTTCTTGTGTTTTTTCTCCATTTTAATCATTTATAAATTTAATTATTAAGTTGGACATAGGATCTATATTTAAAAATTAAATTAATTATTTCACACATGTTTTATGGAACAAATATTCAAAATTGTTGATTTGGGATTGACCCAATGTAAAAGATGTTAGTCTGTGGAAGTAATGAGTGAATCTGACCATAATAGAAGCCCACAATTTTAGTGGGGAATGAAAATTATGATTAGATGAACAAAATCCAATTTTTCAATGCATTTGATGGCCTGATTTTGATTGTAATCCACTGCATGGTTTTTCTAAGGTAGATCCTCTATTTTCATAAACACTAGAGTATATAAACAAGGTGATGGAGGTGTGGGCATGTGTTGATAACGAATGATGATTTTTTTAAGGACATAATCCTCACAAAATTTGATAAGAGATTATAAGGTGTGTGGGTCCATCCTTGATGTGGATATGATTATAGGATATAGTTAATATTCACACATTGTGTAACCCTATAACATGGAATGTTCCCTCTCTCTAGTGGCTCAACATGTACCTCGTTGGGTAAATAGAAATGGGATGGAGTAGAAAGTGCAGAGAACATTACGTACTCCACTACAATGACATAACCTAGATAAATTAAACAAGGTATTCCATGTTACAGTACATTGAAAGGGTACAATGGTATAAGATAAGCTATATATTGTTATTCCTACATGGGTCTAATACATGGGTAATTTATATTAACATGACATGTGGTTAAATGACACAACGAGTGACCCTTACACTTACATTGTACTTTATAAAACAAGTCCATGATACCATATCCACAATATATTAGATATTTATTTTTATGGTGTGTATAAAGACCCTTATCATTGATGCATTGTTGTCACATAATCTTAACGATGACAACATAAAAAACCACATGACCAATATCTTAAGGTTTAATATATATGGGCAATTAGGACCATACATTATATTTAAAAAATAAAACCTGAACATTCATTTAATTTCATCATCTATAGATTCTTAGTGGCCATCAAATTATCTTTAATACAAGTAATCAGCAAATTTATAAATCATAATGGGATGATCTAAAATATCAGTAAGAGGATTGATAATAACATGAAACAATATATTATGGGGTGAGCATTGTCATAACATGATCACCATAATGATGATATAAATAATTATATAAAGGCATGAAATGCATAAATTCATAATAATGGAAACTAATGTCTTAGTGGTCAACTACCACACATAGTTGTGAACAATTGTAGAATAATGTTCAGAAAAATTTAACTTTTATAATGAGAAGAATTACAATACCCAATGCACTAGAGAACAATATATTTCCAGGTGAACCTATCACATCAGAACATTTATATTATCATTCATACCACATAGAGCATATATCAATCTTGGACACAAAATAACCCACATAAAGAAATGGGTTTCATTTTATAATCCACACATTCATAAAAACTGGGTAGTCAAACTAAATAGTTGATTACATACTTGATATAAGGATCATCATCTTTGAGGGAAGAATAAACAATCTCGATATGTAAAAGTTGATTTTTTTGAAAGAAGATTTATTTTAGAATACATTGTTTTTGTCAAAAACTCTAGAAAAAAAAAATTATATCCAAAAAAGGTATGATAATGTTGTAGAATTTAAATTAAATAAATATCCTCACGTAAAATGGTGATAAATAGGGAATATTTAAAGAAAGAGAATTGGGTTTGAGAATTTCTATTTCCTTGTGTCTGAAATCTTCCTTCAAGTTAATACAGTTTATAAAATAATTATATTGATAAATTACCAATATAAATTCTTTTTACATTAATTTTATTCATTAAGGTATTATTATGTTCATTTATGGGGGTTTTATGAGTTTTATTGTTTATTTTCATCGTTTAGGAGTATTATTTTTCACAGGATTCATGATTGAATCACTAGTATACATGAATGGATGTTCCTGTAAAATGAGGAAAAATATATAGATGTTTTATTATATTTTATTATTGAGATTCAAAATTTTTATGTTTTATTATAAAGAAATTGGTTATATTATATTTAGATGAATAAGTAGTTAAAAGTTAATAATGGTTTTTAGGGTAATTATTGTGGATTATCAATAATAAAAATCTCCTTTTGTTTTATAATTTAGTATTGTTTATAAATGATACATCCATAACATTATATGGGTTATTAATAAAAATTTAGAATCTTTTTGAACAATTTATTATTTTAATTAACACCCTTGTAGGTATTAATGGATCAAGAAGTGTCATTTCCCATGATGTTGGTAAATAGACACACAAAAGGCGGCAATTTAATATCCAGAATAAAATATTGACATAAATGAGTATTATGACGTGTCATCCATTAACATGAGATAATTATATTATATCAATCATAATGGTGTTATAATAATTTTTGGATATGATATGGCGAGGAAATGAGAAGAAAATAAATTAAATTGAAATTTTTTTAATAAGGAATTGGATTTTACATCTTAAATCTCTCCTCCTAACGAACATCCTTAGGGAAATAGTTCTATTATATTGATGAGAAAAAGATATCCTGGAAGTAGGAGAGGGGCATGGGAGAGGTTTGGGTAGAAATAGTGCATGGATTAAAGCGTGGGTGGTGTGAGTGGTGGTATTTATAGTGGAAGAGAGGGGTGTTTTCTAATTAATATTATTCATTAGATTATAATTTGGACTTGACACTATGAATAGTTTGATCATTATCTAAAAATATAAAAAATTAATGAATTATGGCTATAGATTATTTAAATAAATCATAGTCATCGTAGATTTAATTATTATTAAAATGAAAAGCTACAAGAAAAAACACGAAAAAAACATGAACATACGGAGGCCAAAATTAGTGCAATCGGAGGCCACCCCCTCTGACAAGATTCACCCCCTCTGGATTTAATATGATCATTTTATAGAAAAAGATAACATCAAAGTCATGGTATGATAGTGGATGAGGTTGGTCCATAACATTATTTCCCATACACCAAGTGTGAACCAATTTGATATTGTTGTTAAGCATACCATGGGATTTTGTAATGGCATATGAAACAGACAGGGGAATAGAAACCATTCCACATGAAGATTTGTGAATGACAAAAGATTCAATTGTCTCTTAATAAATATAAATTTCCCTATGGTGTCATAAATTTAAATATATGAAAATAGTGTTAACCTAAAATTAAGAGAGGAACAACGAGAAAGGTGGGATGAAAACACCAGAATGATAGAGATCCTAGAATCACGAATAACCCCTCCACCTATCGTGACTCCTTAGTTGCAACACCCATAAGTATTATGGTTCAGAAACTTATAGGTCAGATCATATTGGACACATTGAGTCTTTAAGAAAATATTATCCGAATGGGAGGCATGAGTATGAATTCGAAACATTTGATGTGTCAGAGCATCACACTTGTAGATAATGAGTCTGATAATGTTGAGGAGAGGGTTCCATGTTATAACAGTTATGGACCTATCAGATGTAGGGATCCCCTCATATCTCACATTGTTCCTTTCCGTCCATATACACAAGCATCTAGCATTCAAGACAGTGGTCCATGTCTTTTCCCTAATCCACTATCACCCAAACCCTGGAACCATCGGTCTAACAGAGATACATTATGTGGGTTCCTGGTGGAGAATATAAGAAAATCACTATATAATGTCTAGACATCACACAAAAATTCACCCTCAAGGATGATATTTTCCACACTCTATTATCAAAGGGTTTTACAATATATACCCTTTCTAAAAAATCTAATTGGTAAATGGTTGGGGAACTGTGATAAGTGGGTATATCATAGACCATAAAGGAAACTCATTCTCTTTAACCATAGGTATGTATCTAGTGTATTTTTGGTTCATGGATTTTACCCATAAATTAAATCATTCTAGGTATCACATTCTATCTTTTCATGAATGAAGTGGAGGGTGTTGGCTAGTCTCTGAACATTAATCCCACCTTTTTGGATGGTCCTAGACGTATTACCATAGGAGACCACATGGAATTTACTTTCCGAGAGAGCTTCCCATATGAAACATGGAAAAATAATTTCAATGCTCATAATGAATTTCTTCAGATCTTCAATAGAATAATTACCAATAAGGGGAGTTTCTATGAGTACACTATTAACCAAATCTATCCAGCCCCCAATTTATAGGTGTTGATTTTATCAATTGGGGAACTGATCTTTGATATTGCTTATGATGTAATAAAATTCATGAATGAAAGGCCTGCCAGAGGTGATTGGGGTGCCTAGGTATTCAATTATAAAATTCACTCTTTTCAAGATATGGTTTTGGAATAAGGATGATATCATTCTAGAATCACGTATATTAGATATGTAAATGTTTTTTTAACAAGCTGATTACCTTGCTGCTCCAGTGATGGTACACCTCTAATTCCTTGTCCATGTCTCATACCAATATCCCATTGTAAATCATTAAAATAATTTCGTTTTCTTAAAAATAATAGTTTGGAGATGGAGGGGATGTTCATATTTCAATGATAAGGGAGAATATATCAATTAGACATGATTCTATGAATGTGACTTATATGGATGTCATTATTGGGGATGAAGATGCTCAGATAGAAGGGATCACCCTGTCATAGCCCCCATGTGGCCTTAATGAAACAATGGTTATTTCCCATGAAAGTAACAACAAGCTAAGAGGATACAATGAACCTAAAAAGATATATTGTTTGGGGAAAAACCCAAACAAAATTGCACCTTGATGATGAATCTCCACTCGATTCTATTGAACTATATTTTATATACATATTTATAGACATGTTTGATAATTGTGTCTTGGGGTTGATGTCTCTTATAATCTATTTGGCCAAAGTGATAGCCCCTTGAATCGAACAACCATTCAATGATCCATATTGTTCTAGGGATACCCACTGACGAAGATGGACTGATATCACTGTGTTGATGTTTCTATCATGTATTTTGATTGGGAAGTTACACATTTTAACTATTATGTAATGTAAAATATGGGAAGGGTTCCTTGTTTTTGGAATTATCATATGTGTACTGGACAATGCGATCTCAATATGATTCATCCGTGAATGAAATATTTTATTTCTGCAATCATATCATCAGTCACCGCATCACAAATTTTTCTATAAAAAAGTACCTGAAACCCATCCAGCCACAATAGACCTTATTAGTTATGGTTTATCATTTCATAAAATGTATATTTATCTAATGTTATTGTACCCATAAAATCATTGTCTTTGTGAGAAACAAGGTTTGGAATAACTTTTAGTTTTCTTGGATTCCCTCCCAGATAACCATATGTTATGCTTGGGTTAAGATCATCAAGATGATTTTTTGAGAAAGATTATTCTGTGTCCCCCACAAAATCTTAGTCATCTATATAGGTTCCCTATTCCATCAAGATAATGGATTTAAATAAGAGCTTTCATTCTTTGATACAAGCAAGGAAGTACGTAGTGTTTATGTTTCCCTCACAAATCCATTTGATTATCAAAGCCTCCATGTCCATGAATTATTATTTTAGAATCATTTGAACTGAAGTTCCACACATATTAGGATGTTCCTAAAAACCCAATTGTTCTAGATCCACTATAGTGTTGTTTCATGATGATTGATGTCCTTCATGAGTACATCCATGTTCCTTTCATTTATAGGTATACATTTCTCCCTTGTATGACGTTTATTTTTAAGCTGTCAATATTTATTATGAACATATACCAAAATATGGCATTGGGTGGTGTATTTCCATAGATCACTGACCATTTTTTGGTATCCAAGAATGTAAGTCCATTTCTGAAAGAATCTGATGCAATTTGGATTCATCTATCCATATGATAATGAAACCAAGATGAGAGAGTGGTCAAATATTCCACACAATAGACGGTTAAAGTTTGTGTTGGAGAACATTGATACCACATGCATGTTGGATGAACAACGATCTAGGTGACCACAAAAGTGATAGTTCCTCCTTTTGATATTACACCTAGTTAAATGGTCTCAAGATTAATCATAGTAAATGAGGCCTTTTCACACCATGAATTAGAGGAATTCCATGCTGTATTTTCTAGGAAATGTTACCTAGAAATTATTATATTCAAGTCCAACTATGACATTGAAATCCCCTTTAAAATTCATGAAATTTTTTCCATTCAATGGAAATAGGTTATGCCCCATTTATTCTATACATTGGGAATCAAAACTCTCAAACATGAAGGAAGCAATGAAAGATATGTTATCATGGATCATATTAGTAGTTATTAATTGTTCACTAGTTTAATCCAAATCCAGTGAGATTCTCCTATTCCAAAAATACATATATTTTTGGTAGATGTAACACCCCAAGCTTCAACGATTTGCTTACTTTTTAAATAATTCAATTATCTGTGATGTACACAACACCGAGTTCAAGTGCACCATGACCTATCAAACTCACCATTTAAAAAGATATTATGAATAATATTATCAAAATTCTGAATTTAATTTATATCCCATATAATTTTAAAATTCAACTTCTCTATTTCATAGACATTATACAAAGAAAAATTCAATTTTTCAAAGAATAGAAGTATTTTTCAAAAAATTATGTTTTATTCTATTAATGGATAACCCATTTTAAATCCAATATTTGAATCATTTATAAATAAAATTTAATAAATTTAAATTCTTCTTTACAATTTTGGACATAAAAATTTAGTTTGAATATGTTGTTGGTGATTTTTTCATAACTTTCATATATTGATAAATAGTGAAAAATAATAAATTTAAATTGAAAATAGATTTTTTAATAAGAATAATTTATAGTGTTAAATTATAAATTTTTGAGATTTTATTGTATAATTAGATTATATTGTTCCCATTTAATCCAATTTTGGTCATTGTATGTAATTTCACTTTTTTATTATGCATAAACACATGTCAATCTTTTGGTAGTTTTTTTTTCATAAAAACACATTTTTTAGTTTTGACAATGGGAAATAATTTTACATTTATTTTTAACAATTCAGTGTTTTGAATTTGATAATATGGATTCCACATTTGGAATCAAGAGGTCCAAATTGTGTAAATAAAGAACATTTATTTTTATACATTTTGTATAGTAACATCAGTAAATATTTTATTTACCATGGTTAAATGGTAAATTTGGTATCTAAGGGTAAACAATTAATATTATTATAAATTTAAATTACCCCAACCCATATCCTAACACTATTAGATGATACTTGTTTGACCATGTCATCATTGGTTCGATTAAAGTACCCCTTGGAGCCCCTTGTGCATGAAAGTGACATTTTATAAAAATTAATTTAATGTATTGAAAAATATTACGAAAACATGTATCTTTCAATAAAATAATTTCTATATGAGGATTTATAATTTCTCTCTTCAACTATAAATTATCATTATAAAGATAATAATATTTCCTAAATCATTATATTATATTTATAATTTTTATACTTAAAATTAATATATTTATTTGTTACGCTATAATGATGTAGTATTTTCTTTATTAATAAATGAATTAAATGAATGATACAATAAATATTAAAATAAATATAATTTTATGTTTTTTATTCCATAAACGAATTTTCAATGTTCATGTTACATATTAGGATTTATTAAACTTATTTTAATTTAAGGAATAATGTTTTTATGACTTTCTATAAAACTAAATACAAAATACTGTCAAAATGTACATAATTGAGTTTTTAAAACAAATACAATTTTATTAAATGATATAACATTAATAAACCAACTGTGTTTTTCATGGAACATTATAGTAAACATATTAACCATGTAGTATTAATAAAGATGAAGACACTGTAAAACATAAACCATTTAACTATGAGTTAAATCTTAAATATAATGTTATTTTAGTGACCAAAAATTTTCTAAAACATATTCATTTGGAGGCTATAGACCCATACCCACCATATACTAGAAATAAATCTATTTTTAGATATTTTAAAACGAAAAAGATGTTTATAATAAATTAATATTTCAAGATCAACTTAAAGTTCCCCTCACCTCTCTTATAGAAGGGTGATTCCCCTTCCCTCAAATTCAATCCTCCAAATCCATTAGGCATCACCAAAACATTATCAAATATCATGAAAATTACCGTAAAATCTACCTAGAGGCCTTAATTTGATCATAAGTCCATCTTAAGATGTCGTTTGGGGTAAATGAAAAAGAGACACCCAATGAAGAGGTAATCGTTTTATCCATTCTTTCTAAGATCATTTCATCTTCAACATCCTATTAGTATGTTGTTAAATTAATAAAATAGTAAATCTATAAAATAATATAATATAATATTTTTTTAAGATAATGGTAAAACCATATTCGAATTTTTACACTTCCGTTAAAAAATTATACCACCATGCATAAATACATATGTTTTACCATCTACACACCGTGGTGTAAATTGTTTTTTCATAAGAATGTTATTTATATGGGTATAATGATGAATATAATGGATTTAAATTTTAATATATAATGATATTATTTCTATAAAATTCATATTAAATCAAATTACAACCCATTTGATAATTAAATGAACGATATCATTGCTTATGCGAACTCATGGCCTACCATCTCCATGACACGATGAGATTCATTTTCCACATTAACCATCCATGAATGATTATAGGAAATATATTATTCATAATTTGGAAATTAATGACATAATCGGTTTAATTAAATTATATATATAAACGTACATATATGTCATTCACTTACTTTCATTCAATATGATAAGAAAATGGAATCAGTGTTCATGCGTACGTACGACCGACCGTCTCCAAGAACGGTTTATTCTATTTGATATACCAATCTATTACATATATTCATATTATGAATATATATGATATATAAATAATATTATACATCTTGGAAGTATGTAAATCATGGTATATGTAATATGATCAGGAATAAAATGTCAAAACATGTACCATAAACAAAGCTATATTTCCCGAACTGTTACATTATCTTGAATTGTTAATAATTATGTAATATAAATTAATAACATAGTAATATATGATATAATAAATATTATTATGATTCTTATATAAGTTAATAATATGATTATAAACATTATACATGGGTTTCAGAGTCATACAGAGTGTGTTTTAATAATGTAAATGGTTAATTCTACAATATTATTGTTATCAGAGATTGTTTTTGTGTAAGTATTTACTGGGATATATTTATCATCCACATTCGTGTTTCATCAAAATATTTTCAAAAGTAATATTTTAACGTTTAATGGAAGGGAATCTTTAACAAGATCGTTATTTTAAATGTTGTGTGGATTCATTTATCTAAAAATATTTAATTAATGTCTAGGTTTTCAAAATGATTTTATGGATTTATTTAAATGGACACTATTCTTTTAAAATGTAAATTCGATTAAAATTTTCAATGTGGTATGGGACACATTAATTCAAAAATATATTCTAATTGAATTACATTATAAATTGTGGGACTTTTAAATGATTTAATGAAAAAGGTATATTTCTCTCCAAGAGTTTTACTGATCATTTTCAACTATTTCATCACTATTTACTTGATATCATTTTTTATTGAGGTTGATTTATTATAATAAAATATTCCATATTTTATTGAATGAGTTATGATATGTTTGACTGTGGATGTACTATTTTTATATCATTAATGGTTTATGGTTAGTGTGTTGACATTTCATATTCTTGTTTTAATAAAAATGATTATTTTATGTTTCACCCTTTTCAAATGAGGAATGCCTTGGACATAGTAAGAGACGGGTGCGACCTTTTCTATACCCTCAATTCATATGTATGTCTCATGAGGCAGAATAGTTTCTTGGCACAAGGTTGTGATAGAATATTTGTGAATGCAAATGGTACAAGGCCTTGACATATTAGTTACAATGTCTGACATTATGCATTCTCTCATTATGAAATTAGTTATTACATGTGATTATTCAACTAGTAGAATATCCATGTATGTGTTTATATGGTAATTTTTATTTTATTTTATATTATGTTGATTTTATTTTTAAAAGGATGATGTTTTTCTTATACATGATTCCTTAAATGGTTGTAGCTTCCGATGAATTATTTACCCCAACTAAGCATATGTGAGCACCCCTTTGTTATGTTTTATTTTCCGATGAATGACAAGAAGTGTCTTATTATTGATATGTAGTGTTAATCTGGGTTAATAATGAAGTTCTAAAAGTTTTATATGTGTTTTATTTTATGATAGAACTTTTAATTTTATGTTCTTGTATGTAATCTATTTTCAAATACCGAAAAATTGGTTGGTCGTTCAGGACATGATTCCATGTAATCATGCCAATGTATTAAATTAATGCACCACCTCTGGGTAACTAGGGTCGGGGAATTAATGTTTTTATTAGAGGATGGTTTGCAACTACAATGGAAATATATTTGGAAAACTATGATTACTGATCAAAACCCAATGATAGAATTTCAAGATATGTATTGAAGAGAATCCTAGAGTTATAATATAGAGATTATATGGGTATTCCAAGAAAATACATCGTTGTTTAGATACTAAATGTGGGCGTAGTTCTAGTACAAATATATGATGAGGTGAAAAATATTAGAAAGTGTTTTGGATAAGACTTGAGTTAACTAGGTGCATAACAATGATCCTTACTGCACTCATGGTTTGACACTGCTAGATGAATTGCTTAGGATAATTTACATTTCATTTACAAAATCATATCAAAGATTTATGTGTAAATAATTCCCCAAAGACAACAATTTTTAGGATTATGGTTTATATGCATAAACTATTCAACTTATGTTAAGTATATTACAAATTTGGAATTATGAATTGTGATTCATAAAATAATCTAGTGTATTCCATTATTTATAAATTCCACCTAGTAATAGAAATGGAAATCATATGAACACACATAATCTATATAGGTATTGACCTCATATAAAAGATAATGATAGTGGAATTGATGACACTACTATTATGAAACAACTTATAACCATACTATGATAGATGACACATGTTATGAATAATAATGTTAACCATATAGAGGATCCGGATCCACAATGCAGTGGATAAATGGTAGAATAATTCAAGAGACAACAACCTATAAAATTCAATGGGACTACAAATCCCGTGGTAGTTGTGCAGTGGATATGTTCCATAGAAAAAATATAGCTTTCTTTGGGGTGAAATGATAGGGAAAAGTTGTTATGGAAGTCTATCTTCTATCAGGAGATACAAATCCATGGTTTTCATTTATTCAAGACACAATGGAGGAAAATAAAGTAATAAATATTGAATGGGGGAGTTTATTGAACTTTTCCTATAGAAATAATATTCTTGTGAACAACAAGTTGATATAGAACGTCAATTTCTCAGTATGAGACAAAAATCGGATGGGAATGTTGCAATTTATGAGGCTAACATCACAAGGTTAGAAAGGAACAATTTAGACTATATACGTAACCCAAGATGTAATATTGGCCAATTCTTTTATTAGTTAAAACCATTCATCCAGTGGGCATTGGTTTCACAATATTTCTCATTGTATGATGATATAGACTCATGTGCTATTATGATATAAAAGGGATTTTATAAGCCTTATAAAATTAATGTAATGTAAGAGTAGAATAGAACATTGTAGAGAGAGACAGATAAAGGAAAAAAATGAAAGGAATGATTTTTTCATAAGTGAAAATTGTGGGAAGAAACACCGTGGTATTTACCTAAATGGAATGGTATTTTGATAAAAATGATGGTAAAAAGGACATCGAGATCATGATTTCAAGGGGAAGAAAGATTATATCAAATTCAATGCTAAAATAATAATGAAACAAGATATTATGCAAATTATTTTCCAAAACTACATGAAAAGATAGCTCAGAAAAAGAAAAAGAATCTAGGTCAGGCTATTGTTGTTACTGCTGTCGAAGAGCAATATTTAATGTATTTCTGTTTTTGGATTCATGAATTATATTTTTCTTATAAGAAGAATTATATATATATGTAACGATGGTACTGCAGTTATTGTTTTCATTTATGTTTTAATATTATGAATGTAGTGATATTTTCAGTATATAAGAACAACATTATGTTGTTTTGGGAATCTGATGTTACAATAGATTTTGAAAATATAGAGGCCTTTTTAAGAGTTTCTGGATAGAAGTATTTTGGATAACTCTAAAGGACGGAATTGATTAATATGAACATTAGATAGTATTTTTTATGCATAAAAAAATTATTAGGATTATTTTTGGACTTTTATAATACTATAGTTTTAGAAAAATAAAAATCTAAAGGTCATGCGATAACCCATTGGACCAAACAATAATGTGGGAATCGAATGCATAACTGAAGTATGACAAGGATTTAATTCCTAATAATGGCCTACAATAAGTCCATGGTTATTTTTAAATAGTTTTCTTCATTTAAAAGGTAAATGATTATATTTGTATCCTTATATGATTGATATGAATGGAATATTTTTTATTTTAATATTATGAAGAGGAAGATGAGTTTGTTATATGGTGTGAAACCATACATATTATTCCTTTTGTTATTAATCTATGGATTATGTAAATTCTACAATACTAGTAAAAGGATCATAAAACCAAAAATGGTTTCCTAGTACCTTCTTTTGTGATGAATCAAAGGTCCCTTAGATCATCATTGATTTATTGCTTTCTAGTTGTTAACATTCTACTAATAATTTTCCCTATCACTCTCCATTAGAACTAGATCATTTTTATTCTCTTCCAAAACAACTTTTCCTACATATAACCCGAGTATGTGTTATTTTATGTAACATTTATACCGACACTACATTGTTTTAAAATAGAGGCCTCATTAATCCATTTTATGATGAGGGACTTCAACCGTGATATATTCAAATGTAAAACTCTTAGTTTAAAATCATGATATTAAATTTCAAGGATGAAATTAATTAAAGGATGGTATAATGTAACTCCCCATACTTCTATGGAAGGATTCTTTTTTAAATAATTCAATAACATTCGATGTAAAAAAACTCTGATTTCAACCGCACCACAAACTATCATACTAGCCATTTAAAATGGAGTTGTGAATATTATTAACCAAAATTTTAATATTCAATATATCCAATATAATTTAAACATTCATATTTCGTGTTTCTAAATCATACTATAAAGAAAAAATCTGTTATTTCGATAAAAGGAGTATTTTTTAAAAAAATTAAATTTTTCCACGTTTTAATGGAGAACCCTTTTAAAGTCCAATATTTGACAAGTTTCTATATTAAATTTAATGATATTAAATTATTATTCACAATAAAGACATATAAAATTTATATTGGATAAATATTTGGTACAATTATGATAAATTTGATATTTTTATGAATAATGAAAATACTAAATTTTAATTGAAAACTACTTTTTCAATCAAAATAATTTATAGGGGTAAATTATTCATTTGATTGGTTTTAAAGTATTAATATATTTTATTATAAAAATTTAATCTTATTTTGTTCTAATTATGTAATTTCAATTTTTTATTAGACATAAATACATGTCAATCTTTTGGTAGTTTTTACCTCATAAAAACATGTTTTTTGGATTTGACAAAGAATGATAATATTAGATTAATTTATTTCAATTCTGTGTTTTGAATTTAAAAATAGGAATTCCATATTTGTAATGAGGATGTTAAAATCTTTTAAATAAGTATATTTTGTTTTTTAGGCATTATGAGTATTAACTTAAGTAAATATTTTATTTACCATGGTTAAAAAGGTAAATCTAGTAAATATAGGAAAAACAATTATATAATAAAATAGTGAATTACCATAACACATGTATTAACCATATCAGATGAGATAAGTATGACCATGGGGATCATGGGATCTATTTTAGGACCCCATCAAGCCAATTGTGTTTGAAAATGACATTTTATAAGAATTAGTTTAAAGTATTGAAAAATATAACATAAACACATATATTTACATAAAGCAGTATTAATATGAGGATATATAATTGATATAAGGGAATATGAATAGTTATGAAAAAGATAATATGTATTCATAAATTATTATATTTTATTTATAATTTTAGACATATAATAAATATATTTATTTGTGAGACAATAATGATGAAATATTTTCCTTATTATTGAAAAAATAAAATAAATTATATTATAAATATTAGAATAAATATAATTAGAACGGTTTTATATCGTCCATTAATTTTCGAGCTTAATATGACATGTTAAAGTTGATTAAATTTATTTTTTCGAAGTAATCTTGTTTATATGACTTTCTGAGTAACCTAATACTAAATAGTGTGAATATTGACAGAAATGAGTTCTTAAAACAAATACTATTTTATTTAATAGTATAATATTCCTAAAAAACTACAATTTAGAATAATGAATAAATATAATATTTTATTTCATTCATAACCCACTTGAGGTTCTCTTGTAATTTTATAGTATCTATATTAACCATGTAGTATAAAAATTAAAAAAGATGTGGTAAATGTTAAACAATTTAACTAAAAGGTAAATCTGAATGATATGGTTAATATGGTGACCTAAACATATCTAAAACTAATTGGTTGAGAGAATTTCAACCAATATACAGTTTCTCCCCTAAAAAAATATTTGTATCTATTAGAAACTGAAATTTATTTTTATAATAAATTAATATTTCAACGTCTTTCTAAAGTGCCTATCACCCCTCTTATAAAAGGGTACATATCGTTCTCTCAAATTCACAACACCAAGGCCATTTGGATCTTCCAAAATCTTCTCAAATATCCTCCCAAATACCTTCACTTCATCATATAAGGATTAAATAGATCATAAATACATCTTAAGAAGTCTTTTTTTGTCAATCAATAGGAGACACCTGATGAAAAGGTAATCATTTTATCCCTTCTTTCAAGTTAATTTCATCATCTTCTTTCTCTTACTATGTTTTCAATGTACTTGTAGACGCCGGAAAAGTCCGTTGTTCCCAAACGAAGCTCCGGATGCGGAAAGCGAAGTGATATTTGGAGTCGGAAGAACGTTTCGGAGGGCCCGGAGGCCTTGCGCGGAATTTCAGAGGCCCGCGCGCAAAGGTGATGTTCCGCGCGCAAACCCCCCGGGATGCGCGCAATGCGCCGGTCCGGCGCGCAATTTTGCGCGCCGCGGGTCCGCGCGACTCCCTTGCGTGCCGCGCCCCGATTCCGCTCCTGCGAGGAGAATTTCGCGCTCGCACCCTGGATTCCGCGCCCGGGGTTGCCTATAAATATTAGGCGACCCCCAACGTTTCAAAGGTTGCTGGAAGTCGAAACGTCTCTCGTGCGCGCAATTCAACCCCTTCCGCGCGCAATGACGAACTTCAGGTAACCTCCTTTCTTTCGCGCAAGAAAGCCTCGGGGTCCGCCTTCGCGCGCAATCCCCGCTGGCTCCTTTCATTTGAATAAAAACTCACCCTAAGGCCTTTGCGCGCAAAAGAACCCGCTTGCGCGCAATTGCCCCCGGGGGTGCGCGCAATCCGGCCTGATTGCGCGCACCCCCCTTCTTTCAAGTGGCCATTCATTAGAGAATGAGTCGTTGCCCCCGCGCGCTATCCGAAGCCCGGTGTGAGCAATCTCAAGCATCCGCGCGCAAGGCGCTGGCCCAATTGCGCGCCAGCCGCCCCGATTGCGCGCCGGCCCGCGGTATTGCGCGCAAAGCTTCCTTTTTGCGCGCAATCTGCCAGGGTCGCCTCCCTCGACCCCCTGAGGGTACCCGCCTGTGTGGCACCCGATGATTCTCATCCCGGGTGCCCGCACCGTGCGTTGTCTTCCCGTGCGGCCCTCCAGGTTCGTGCGAAGTGACATGCACCCATCGTCCGGCAACCTATGCCCAGCATGACGTTAAACTGCACATCCGTCCAAGCTGCACGACGTTAAACTGCCTAGCCCCATCGTCCGCGCTGCAAGACGTTAAACTGCCAAGTGCTTCGTCCGGCAACCTATGCCCAGCATGACGTTAAACTGCACATTCGTCCCGCATGACGTTAAACTGCGCATTCGTCCCGCATGACGTTAAACTGCGCATTCGTCCCGCATGACGTTAAACTGCGCATACGTCCAGCATGACGTTAAACTGCATATTCGTCCAGCATGACGTTAAACTGCACATCCGTCCAAGCTGCACGACGTTAAACTGACTAGCCCCCATCGTCCGCGCTGCAAGACGTTAAACTGCCAAGTGCTTCGTCCTCAACACATGACGTTAAACTGTACTTCGTCCGGCAAGACGTTAAACCGTCTGCTTCGTCCTCAACACATGACGTTAAACTGTACTTCGTCTGGCAAGACGTTAAACCGTCCGCATCGTCCGATCCCGTGCTCTGCACGCAGGGTCTCCCCCGGTTTGGATGTGGCCCCCACCCGCTCGTCTCTGCAGGGATGTCGGGATTGTCCCCCTTTTGGGACGATTTAATGGGAGTGGCTTTTCCCTACGGGGGCAGGGTATTACAAACCCCTAGTTTCTCGTGGGAGGCTGCACATGTGTATCTCCATTGCGCCTCCCCACTGCCGAAGCCAGTAGAGGGTCTGACTGGGATCGAGGTGTCTTCCGCTTTCGGTCCAAGTCCCTTCCAACTGAGTTTTGCAGCATCCGGGCTGCCCCAAGTGCGTAAGTCCTGACAGAATGAACTACGTGGACTTTGATCCCTGTCTTCTATACAGGGTACGTAGGAAGCCTCCCTGAGGTCCAAGCCCACCACCTGGTCGTCCCGGTCGTATTTACGTCGGTTCGTCCATCAGTGGACCCCTCCAGGGTTCACGCTTGCGTTGATTCACCTATGAATCCGCCCCTGTGGGGGACTGCCCGTGTGTATCTCCACTGTGCCTCCCCACAGCCCCCTTTTTTCCATTTCTCCTTTCATCGTCCAGCATGACGCGAAACTGTGATCCACCCGGCCGTTCCACCCCCCTCTGTGCGAGGTGGTTCGGTTCAATCCTCCGCCCGGCGGCCTCGACCTCTTCGTGAGTCGGCTTGCCGACGTCCAGCATGACGTTAAACTGTATGCCCGAACTACGTTGACTTTGATCCGTGTTAACGCGCGGTACGTAGGAAGCCCCTCTGGGGTCCAAGCTCTTCACTCCATCATCCATCCTGATCCTTACCCGGGCCGCCACATCCCGGTGAGGTCATGCCACTTCACTCCACTCCACGTTACTTGGGAAGCCGCCCATGTGCTGGCCCCAGCGTCGGAGGTTCCCCGCAAGGGGTTCTATCATCTGATCCACTTTTCGTGTTGATCGGTCCGACGCCGTCCCCGCTGGACGTTAAACTCGCGGCATACCCCGTGTTAAACACGGGAAGCTGAGGAAAACCTCAGGTGACACAGTTCCCAGCACCTAGTACGGGATGCCTCAGGCCATCATGCCTTCGAGAAGCCCTATTAGGGACGGAAGACAGATGTGCAGAGCCGCAGTGTTACGACACGCCCCCAGCACCCAGAGCCACCCGGCCTTCTCACCGCAGGTTGCTGCCCCGCCCAGACTCCTTGGAACGTCCGGGAGGAAGCAGCGTAATTAACCGGTGTCCATGAAGATATGGCGCCGGGAACGAGATTCACGAACATTCTTAAGTATATGAGGGAGACCCGGATTAGGCGACGAGTTCCGAGGAGACGTCCAAGGAAGGAGGATCCGACATCCCATCATCCCGGTTTCGATCAAGGAGCAGACGCCCCTGAATAAGGGACGAATGCCGCCCGCCCTTGGAAAGCGGGACTGCGGGACCACAAGCCGCGCGCCCATCCCCTCGGGTTGACGGGTGCACGCGCGAACGCGTCCTGGCGGAACAGCGTAACCCGACGCACATCCGCACCGAAACAGAAAAATGGTGAACCCGACGTGAATCTCTTCTCCTCGACATGAAGACCGATGGCTTTCAGAGGTGTTGGAAGACCGGCATGTTGCCCGGCCAAGCATTCAGTCTTACCCGCAAGGGGCTGGGGAAGTGAAATCGGGCACTCCGTCTCGCAACGTCGAGGGCCTGGGTTCCCCCCACGGAAGGCGTCGTGGCGCTAATGGTTGGTTGTCGATTCCTTTTTCCTGTCAGTGTTAATGGGTCTTTCTCCCTGCTTTCAGAAATCAGGTCGCCCGATCCAGTGCCCGATCGCCACCCGCCCACTAGCGCAGGGACAGGGGAAACACCGACGCGGCTACTCCGCGCGGTCCCGCCCGTCCCGCAGCCGTCCCAGCAGCCGCAATTGCGGGACGACCACGCCCTCTCTCCCCCTCGGAGGTCATCCAGAGAAGGGTGATCAACACCCTGGTGCGGAGATACGAGGAAGAGGGAGTCATCCCCACTAGGGAAATGGCTCGCCTAGACCTCGAGGAGGCTGCGCCTCGCCACCACCGCCGCCCCCGAGGGCCGCGCGGGGAGGCACCGCTGCCTACCTCAACGTCCAACCGCTTCGGGAGTTTATCCCCGGAGCGCTCTGACAGTTCCCTTCCTTATGCGGATGAGGTGGGAGATGCCCGGGATCACCCTATCCGAGGTCCGCTCCAGGGATCCACGATAAGGGCTCCTGCCAGGCCACGGCGACATCGCCGCCAGGCCCCTCAAGTCGAGGAACAGGCTCTCCACCTGCCCGCGACGCTCATTCCGACTCGTCTGTCCCGACGCCAACGTCGGGCACGAGCGGAAGAGGATGCCCACCTTGGGGCTCTAGCAACAGCGGCCGCATTGGCCCAAGCCACTGCTGGCTCCAGTCGCCAGGCCTCTGTGCATCCTGAGCGGGGGAACTCCTATGCCCAACCCGGATCGAGGCCCCGACCGCCCCAAAGGCAGGTTGGGTCGACTCTCCCGGTTGCTGGCACTGGCAGTAGCCACCGCGGACCACCTCGCGGTAGCGCTATTCACCGGCAGGATCTACTCCGTGTGGCTGGTCCAAGAGGCATGGGTCATCCCACCTCCCGATCCCGGCCCGGAGTCCTGCCCGGAATCATCTCTCCCCGCGTCCCCTTTGATATCTGTCCCGGTGCCCCTCGCACCTTGGTTCCCAGTCCTCTTGGCCCCAGCACCAGTGCGGCCGGAGGACGCCAGGACAGAGATCAGCCCTGCCCCGGGGAACTGCCCAGGGGCAGGAAGGCAAGGCGTCGACGCCGAGGGAAGAATGTTACGGAATTCCGGACAGAGATCCGACCGGTTTGCTTCTCTGACTCAGAGGCGGAGTACGATTCGGCGACAGAGCCCTCTCCCCAATCCCGCCAGTCAAGGGCAGGGGTAGGAATGCGGCACGTCAGCCTCGTGCTCCCCGAGAGCGAGATCGATGTGATCCCCGCTTCTCTCCGAAGGTATATCCGGAGTAACGAGGGCCTGGTAGACCCCCAAGGATCAAGCTTGCGGTTGGTACCGGCCCCTCCGGAAGTGCCTTCCGCCCTAATCGGAGAAGCCGGAGACTTTTTCTGGGGACCGACGGTCGAACCACGATCCGGTGCACCCTCGGCGAGCACCGATGCTACGGCAGGATGTTCGCTCGCCGGCCCGTCCTATCGTGATGTGGTAGCTGGGGCACCGCCACCCTCAGGGGGAGGCCCGGGATATGGAGGCCAATCGGCCTGCTCGCCGTATTCGCCGCCGGCCAGCCCGTCGGCCCGACGGCCCGCCTCGGCACCACTACCGGTTCCCCGTCCGTTCCCAGCCATGGAAGAGGACCAAGGAGATCTGGGTCCCGAGTTTGAGTCGTGGAGCTTCTGGACCGTCCTTGCAGAGGGCCACTTCCCTGAGAAGTTTTGGCCAGTCGCAGGACCGGGCTTTGATGCACCCGAATCGCTCACCCCGGATGAGTTCGAATGCTTCCGCCGAACTCTCCGGGAGACTCGCTCCTGTCTTCACCACCTACAAATGCCATACCCCGGGAGTCAAGCGCACCTGGAGGATATTGGTGAGCAGTGCCGTCAAATTGACCTGGCCATGCTCCCCGCGGTTCGGCACCCCGGGTCATTTGGGCACCACGAGGCCCTCCAACAACGATGCGTCGAGTGTTTTCAAGCACTCCGCAAAGTTATCGAGGAAGCCACTCCCCACGTGTATATCCGTGGATGGGGGCAGTACGCTGCCCTACGCTTCAGTGTGATCCGCCGACAGCCCGATTCGCTGGGTGGCCCTGAGGGTATATCCCCAGGGACAGGAACGGTCAATATGGCTGACCTGTCGGGAGAGGGGAACGACTTGGAACTTCTCGACGGGGGCTTCCCCCCCGAAGACAAGCCGTCGTCAGACCCATCAGTGAGAGTTACTCGTCATCAGAGGAACCTCCTGGGGCTCCCCGCACCCACTGAAGCACTGACGTTGAGCCGAAACGTCAGCAAAGGAAAAGAGCACAGCGAGGCTGTAAAGCCCGCCGACCCATCTGCCTCCATGCGGAGGGCAGAGGAGGATCCCGAGAAGGCTACGCTACGTCAGCAGCTCGCCGAACAGAAGAGGCTGGTTGACCAGCTCCTCGCCGAGCGCGCTGCAGAACGGCGGCCTGACTACGGTGATCCCAGGCCAGGACAGCAGGGACCGGAACAACCACCCCTCGATGAGACTCTCCCGGGCAACCGTGATTACGCCGTGTTCGCCGACAGGAGAGAGGCCATTGCCTACGGCAAGAGGGCGCGGTATGTTTCGCCACACCCTCCCGAGCGGCATGACTACCTGAGAGATCCCGCTCGGATTCCTCCCGCTGCCCCAAGGGCCGCTCCGCCCGCCATCCCACGAGCTGCCGAGTTCGACGACCCGGTCGACGACCCGATTGAAGGGCCATGCAATGCGCTCGTGGTTAGAGATCCTCGCCAGGACTGGAACCCATGTCCGGACGATCCGATGGCGGCACTCATTGCCCGCTTGGAAGCCTTGGAGACTCGGCAGGTGGCGATCCCACCGGACGGAAAGCCCTACCCAGCATGGGTGGATGACATGCCGGCGCCTCCGGGATTCGGGAATCCCACTTTCGCCCCCTTCAACGGGACTGGAGATCCGCCACAGCATTTAGCCCACTTCAACTCGAGGTGCGGGCCTATGTTGGGGACTCCGGCGCAGCAGAAGGCCGCTAAGCTTCGCTGCTTTGTTCAGACACTGGAAGGGCCAGCATTTGTCTGGTACAGCCAGCTCCCCGTCGGGTCGGTAACCAGCTGGGAGGACCTCCGTAGACAGTTCCTCTACCAGTTCAGTTCCACGACCCGGAAGACGAGTATCGCAGACCTCTTCAAGTGCAAGCAGTGGCCTGATGAGCGAGTCGCGGACTTCGTCGCCCGATGGAAGGGTCTCACGTATTCCCTTGACATGCCATTGACTCAGGAGCAGTTGCTGACAATGTGCGTCGGGAACGTCTAGACCGAGCTGGTCCCTTCCCTGATTACTCAGAACTACCCCGGAGGGTTCAGGGACTTCTCAGACAAAGCTCAACGTCTTGAGGAAGCCCTGCAACAGGCCAGCCAGGCACACCCGCGGCCTCCTATGATTCCTGCAAGGAGAGCCAGCAAGGCTGAGCCCGCTGTTGTGGCCCAGATAGAGGCTCCCAGGCCGTTGGAGCTGCTGCCGGTGAGGCCAGCTCCGCAGCCTCACAGGAATCCGCCTCCACGGGCTCAGTTCCCGGCCCAGCAACGGCAGCCTCAGAACCGGCCGGCCCCTCCGCGTAATGTACCGCCACAACCTAGGCGAGATAATCAGGGTCCACCTCCTCGGCAGGCCCCTCCAGCCCCTCGTCAAGACCGCGCTCCCAGGGGCCCGCGACACCTGACGTACTCATTCCATGAGGATCAGGTCCCCGGTTATTTCCGGAGCGCCCTGGAGCAGAGGATTGTGCGACTGCCTGAGTGTTGGAAGCCAGAGGAGGCACATCTCACAGATAACCCCCGCTACTGCCCCTACCATCGGGCCCTGGGGCACACCATCCAGCGGTGCTATGTGTTTAAGGACTGGCTCCAAGACCAGATTAACAACAATGTAATCAGGTTGGGCCCAGCTCCGGCACAGGTAGCGGGCGTATTCGTGGGATCAGATGACGATAGTGGCAACGAGGACGAATGGCAGCTGGTCTCCAACCGCGGGTCCCAGAAGTATAATAACTGGATGGCCCGCAAGACGACCATTCGCGCCCATGGAATCATCCGTGCGCGCTTGAATCAGCCTGAGCCCCCAGAACCTGCGGGTGCTGCTTCGGCATCGTCATCCCGGTCTGCCTCCTCCAAGAGGAGCAAACGGCGGCAGCGCAAGAAGGAAGAGCGCGCCCCGCCAGTTCCGCCACTATCCCGTACTCTCGGCGATTTCATGCCCCCGGAGATGGGGGTCCCTCCTCGGATCCGCCCGGTGATGGATGACTCGTCCGATGATGGTATTGGGTACGCTTCGGTTAACACCGTCGAGCTGGTAAATCCCTTTTCGGTTCCCGACGTTGAAGAACACCAGGTGGACCTCCCTAGTGTCCCCGGTCGTCGCCACCGTCGGAAGAACCGCAGCAGCAGGAGTCGCCGGGGCACAGCCGTCGGTACCTCCGGCCAGGCCGTGCACGCCACTGAGACTAGGTGGCAGGCTCAAGATCGAGCTCAACGTGCGCAGGCTCCCCATCCGGGGATGACGGATTCGCCTCCGCCACTGTTTGTGGTGTGGGACCAGGCAGAACCGCCTCAGCCGCGTCGCGACCAGCTCCGCCCTGCCACAAGTCCATCCCGGCCTCCTGACTCCAGTACGGTGACCATTTCCCGGACTGCGACCAGTGAACAGCGAGATGCGCCAAGTACCAGTCGGCCGCCGATCCAACCGGTAAGGCCCGTCATGCCACCAACCGCAGAGCAACCTCCTGCAACCAGGAGCTCGCGCTTGGCCAAAAAGTATGATGTCCTGAAGCACTTGGCCGACATCCCAGCAAGGCTCTCCATCCTTGAGGCTCTGCGCATGACATCTGAGATGCGCGAGGCACTCGCTGAAGCCCTGAAGAGCCCCCTCCAGTTTGAGACAGAGGTTGCGGCTGCAGAGGCCTTTCACGCCGAAACGATCGAGGACGCCGAATGTCAGGCAGTTATCTCGTTCTCTGGTAAGGATGAAGACCCTCCTATACAGGGACACATTCGTCCGCTGTATGTCACTGGCCAGTTCAATGGCCTTGAAGTCCAGCGTTGTCTTGTCGACACGGGGTCCGGGATTAACCTGATTCCAACTCGGACACTCCGGAGATTGGGGTTGTCTGAGGATGACTTGATTCCCTCCGACCTCAGGATCCAGGGGTACGACCGCACCGAGAAAACCCCGGTCGGCAAGATACGTTTGAAGACCCAGTTCGGTGACTTGGTTGCCAACACCGAATTCATGGTAGTCTCTCAGGACACTGCGTATAACGCATTGATGGGCAGACCATGGCTTCACCTTCACGCGGCGGTCCCCTCGTCATACCACCAATGCCTCAAATACTCCCTTAATGGTCGAGTAGGCGTGCTTCAAGGAGATGCCTCTCCTTTTGCCTCATGTGAAGCCCGTTATCTGGACGCGGACTATTACAAGAGCAAGGATAAGCAGATCCTGGCAGGTGAGGTTGAGCCTGTCGCTGTTGCGAGTGATCCCTGGGCAGGTCTGGATGACGCTTACGTCCTCCCGATTCACCGGTTGGACGTCGCCATGGTCTTGACGGTCCGCGAGTCTCCTGATGAGATGGCCGCGACCGCCCGCGCCAGCACCAGTGGCCCAGCAGGACCTGGTAGCCCCAATGCAGTTTCCAACGCAGTCTCTCCCGTGGATGATCCCTCCCCGAGTGGAGAGGGTATGGAAGACGCACCCCCAGCCTTTGAGGAGGGCGTCCCCGCCACGGTCGATGAGTTAATACAGGTGAACCTTGGAACCGAGGCCGATCCAAGACCCACGTTGGTTAGTGCCGCCATGCCCTCTGAGGAGCGGCAGCAGTACGTGGACTTTCTCAGGCAGCACCGTGATGTGTTCGCATGGGGCTATGACGAGATGCCGGGGCTAGATCCTCAGGTAGCCGTCCACCGCCTTGGTCTCCCGGCGAACCATCGCGGGTTCAAGCAGCCTCCCAGGAAGATGCACCCATCCCATGGTGCCATGGTTGAGGCCGAAGTTGACAAGCTTATCAAAGCCAACTTCGTGAGGGAAGTCCAGTACCCCAAATGGCTGGCCAACATTGTGCCGGTCAGGAAGAAGAACGGGCAGATTAGAGTCTGCATCGACTTCCGCGATCTCAACCGCCACTGTCCGAAGGATGATTTTCCCCTTCCAGTGACAGAGCTGTTGATTGATGCCACGACAGGGTTCCAAGCCCTCTCCTTCATGGATGGATACTCCGGATACAACCAAATTCGGATGGCCCCTGAGGATGAGGAGTTCACTGCCTTCAGGGCCCCCCAAGGTACCTTTTGCTACCGGGTCATGCCCTTCGGCCTGAAGAATGCAGGTGCCACCTATCAACGGGCGATGCACCGCATATTCAAGCCAATCCTCGGCACACTGGTGGAATGCTACGTCGACGACTTGGTTGTCAAATCGCGCCAGCGTCAGGACCATCTCAAAGATCTTGAGAAAGTGTTCAGCTTCCTCCGGTCTCGCTGCCTGAAGATGAACCCGTTGAAGTGTGCCTTTGGGGTCACCTCCGGAAAGTTCCTTGGATTTGTGGTAAGATACCGGGGTATTGAGATCGACCCAGAGAAAATCAGGGCGATTAGCCAGATGCCTCCCCCGGGTACCGTCCGGGAACTGCAAGGGTTCCAAGGCCACTTAGCCTATATACGCCGATTCATCGCGAATCTGGCCGGCAAGTGTAAGCCCTTTTCTCGGCTTATGAAGAAAGGTGCCACCTATGTATGGGACAAAGAGTGTCAGACCGCTTTCGAGGAAATCAAGCAGTACCTGCTTCAACCTCCGGTCCTGATGCCGCCCGTATCCGGAAAGCCGCTGGTCCTTTATGTGACCGCCCTGGAACGGTCCCTGGGTGCCCTTCTCGCCCAGAAGAACAACGAGGGAACAGAGAATAGCCTCTATTACCTCAGTCGCATGCTCCTCGATGCGGAGGTTAGGTATTCCCCCATCGAGAAGAGATGTCTGGTGCTCGTATTTGCCGTACAAAAATTACGGCACTACTTGCAGCACCATGAGGTACAGTTGGTTTCTCGGGTAGACCCGTTGAAATATATCCTGAGCCGACCTATGTTGACTGGCCGTCTAGCGCGGTGGGCTGTGATTCTCCAGCAGTTCGACATCAGGTATGTGTCTCAGAAGGCCATCAAAGGGCAAGCGTTGGCAGACTTTCTGGCCGCTCACCCGACCTCCGCGGATCAGCCGCTGGATCTAGGCTTTCCTGATGAGACCATTCTCTCGGTTGATCGAGCCGATCCATGCTGGCAGATGCACTTTGACGGTGCCTCCCGGAGCCCCACCGGTAGAAGACTCGATAATCCTAAGCTCAATAGAGTGGGCTTGGGCATCGTCTTCATTACCCCGGAGCGAGCCGTGCTGCCATACTCTTTCCTGTTGTCAGAGGGCTGTACCAACAATGAGGCGGAATACCATGCCCTCATCGCCGGCCTCGAGTTGGCTCTCGAGATCGACGTGCCCCGTCTGTGCGTGAAAGGGGACTCCGAGCTGGTCGTTAAGCAGATCAATGGCGACTACGTTGTCAGGAAGCCGGAACTTGTGCCATTGTTGGAGTGCACCCTTCTTCTGATGGCCCAGTTCCCTTCTCGGCCGGAAATTGTCCATGTTCCCCGGTCGCAGAACGGTCGAGCAGATGCTTTGGCCAGCCTTGCTGCGTCACTTGCGGAGCCTGAACAGGACAACCTGATCGTCCGCGTGACGCGCCGCAGGCTCATCGCTCCCGTTATCCCGGAAGAAGATCGCGGCCCGTTGGTAAGTAACCTCACCACGGTTGCCCCTATGCCCGGAGCCCCGAGTACCCCAGATATAGCAGTCGAATCAGCCCGTGATTGGAGGGCGCCTTTGGTTGAGTACCTCCAACATGGCATTCTTCCGTCAGATCGGGCCGAGCGCGAGCGAGTTCGACGCCGCGCATCGCAGTTTGTCCTCCAGAGCAGTCCCGGCCTAGAGCAGATCCTCTATAAACGCGGATTTGATGGTGTTCTCCTCCGTTGCCTTCAGGGAGTCGAGATCCCACGAGTCATGCAAGAGGTTCATGCTGGTTCGTGTGGCGCCCACCAGACTGGGCCGAAGCTGTCCCACCAGATTCGGAGGTTGGGATACTTCTGGCCCTCTATGATCCATGACTGCATCGAGTACGCCAGGAGGTGCCATGCGTGCCAGGTTCATGCGAACTTTGTGCATCGGCCGCCGGAGCCTCTCCATACCACAAGGTATTCCTGGCCCTTTGCAGTCTGGGGACTGGACGTTGTGGGACCTTACCCGCCGGCGACAGCTCACCAGTGCCGGTTCATTCTGACCGCCACGGACTTCTTCTCCAAATGGGCAGAAGCGATTCCGCTCAGAGAGGTCAAATCCTGTTCGATCGCTGACTTCGTGACCTCCAACATCATCTATCGATTTGGAGTGCCTCACGCTATCCTCACGGATAACGGAACCAATTTCCGAGCAGCCGAGTTGAAGAAGTTGTACGCCAAGTATAACATCTGCTCGAACCATACATCTCGCTATCATGCGCAGGCGAATGGACAGATCGAGGCGTTTAACAAAACCCTCTCTAACATTCTGCAAAAGATGGTTGGTCAGAACAAGAAGAGTTGGCCGGACAAGCTCCCCAACGCCCTCCGGGCTTATCGGACGACGACTCGCAATTCCACCCAGATGACCCCTTATTCCCTGGTGTATGGAGCTGAGGCCGTCCTGCCCATCGAGATCCAGTTACCGTCCTTGCGCACTGCGGTCTACGACCAGCAAGCGCCGGACAGAGTTGCTGAAGCCCGTCTAGTCGAGTTGGAAGCACTGGATGAGAATAGACTTCGCGCTTTGCACAACTTGGAGAGGCATCAAAGCAGAATGGCTCGAGCTTTCAATAAGAAGGTTCGCCTCCGCTCCTTCCTGCAGGGTGATCTAGTGCTAGCCCTAAGAGCACCGATGATCCCCGGCAGGAAGCCGCCCAAGTTGGAGCCCAAGTGGGAGGGACCTTTTGTTGTCCACAAGGTCTATCCCAATGGCGCGTACTCCCTAGCGACTATGGATGGTGAGCGTGTCACTCCTCCCACCAACGCTAGGTTCCTCAAGCAGTACTTTGTCTGAGTGTGCCCACGTCCTGCACGACGTTAAACTGCATTCGTCCAGGCTACAAGACGTTAAACTGTTCAGCATTCGTCCGCGCTGCAAGACGTTAAACTGCCAAGTGCTTCGTCCTGCATGACGCTAAACTGCACTGCGTCCGAGCTACAAGACGTTAAACTGTTCAGCATTCGTCCTGCATGACGTAAAACTGCCCCTCAAGAACTACGTGCGGCTTGATTCCCATCCTTATGGGATACGTAGGACCGCCTGAACCCTCGTGTTTCAGGCCCAGCCCCATCCTTCGGGAATTTCCATCCCATCTCGGGCCCTTGGCCCAGTTGCCCCCGGGTGTGCGGCGTATGGTGTGAGTGCGGGGCTATGCCCTCATTCACGTCGGTTTGCTCGTCACGCTGTACGCCCCCCCACGTTTGGGGATGCCTTCTGCTCCCCCCTTCTTTTTTCCTCATCGTCCTGCATGACGTTAAACTGCACTTCAAGAACTACGTATGGCTTGATTCCCATCCTTATGGGATACGTAGGACCGCCTGGACATTCATGTTTCAGGCCCAGCCCCATTTCCCGGGAATCCCTATCCCGCGTTGGGCCTCTGGCCCAAGTTCCCCTCCTTTTTGTGCGAGGCGTATCGCGTGAGAGGGGGATTATGTCCTCATTCACGTCGGTCTACTGGCCGCGCCGTACACCTCCCCCGTGTGTGGGACTACCTCACACCCCTCATCGTACTGCATGACGTTAAACTGCCTTTCCAGAACTACGTATGGCTTGATTCCCATCCTTATGGGATACGTAGGACCGCCTGGACGCTTGTGTCTCAGGTCCAGCCCCGTCTCTTGGTTGATCACGGGGATCTGCCCCCCTTCGGTTGCTCTCAGGGTGAGTCCTCCGACCCTTTCCGGAGATCTGTTAACATGTTTTGGGTGCTTCGGTCTATGACTCGTAGTGTCAGATTCAATCCCGACAAGTCCTGTGTTGCTTGTCAGGCCCCGCGCTTCCTCTTGTTCGAGCCTTCACTCAAAGGGATCCTCGTTAGCGGTTTGGGTACGATGCCTCAGTGCTCTCCCACCGCTCCGGGTCGATTTACCGGTGGGTCTTGGGCCGCAAATCGATATGAATCCTGCGATTGAGCGGTTGATGCTCGTTTGCTTGCCCCGTCTTAGGCTGACGCGATCGGATGTTGTGTTGCGAATGCGTCAGCAACGTCCTTGATCGCCATGTCAGCTCTCTCAGGCTCTGAACATTGGTTGCGCAGTCCTCATCACACTCCGCCTTTGTGCGTTGTAGTGGAATCTTGACACTCTCTTCATACTGACCTCCGGTACGCCTCTACACGTTAGGCAGACCAACCAGGGTAATGATGTCGTTCGAGGCTCCCATGATCTGAGCACCAAGGATATATGCAGATATCCTCCCTAAGGGCCATGCGTAGCTGGACCCTCGTCCCCATAAGGAGGAGGGAGTCGCCCGAACAATTGCGTTCTGGGCCCAGTATATCTGGAGGCTAGCATCTCTGCCCCTCGGGTGATGGACATATGCAGACCCCTATCCCAAGACTCTTCTCCTGGAATCGTGCGTGACCGCAGGGCTGGGTATGCTCCCACCTCCGCCGTGTCCGCCGTACCGCGGTAAGCGGATTCCTCCATGGTCCGAACCACACGACCTTAAACTGTGTTGTCTGGTCCTACCACACGACCGTAAACTGTGATCGTCTTGGCCGCCCGACGAGAAGCGGCACTGCATCGTGATGTCCTCCTCAGGGGACACTCATGTTGGGCGCTGGTTAATGACCACGCCATTCATCAATGCCTTCCATGGCTTGATTATTGTGGCGACGCCAGAGATTTCTCAATCACGGGCATGTCGCCGCACAAAGAAAAACCATTCATCTTTAAGGACAAACAAGAAATATCAAATGCCGCTCCTTTTGTGTGCGAGGGTCAGACCCGCACTCTTCCCCGCGCTGGTGCCCGATTGTGTTGCACCGCGCTTCAAGAACTACGTGCGGCTTGATTCCCATCCTTATGGGATACGTAGGAACGCCCGGATGTTTGAAACTTCGGGTCCAGCCCTCTTAGAGATTCCCCCTTCTCTGGGGAATCCGCCGCCTTCAGGTCACCCTCAAGGCGTGTTCCCCGACCCCTTGCCGTGGTCCACCGGTGTCAAGAGTACTCTGGTTTATTGCCAGGAGGGTCAGGATCCGCTTGGTCAGGTTTCCTCCACTTTTCAGGCTTCGTGCTCCCTTTCATTCGGACCCATCGTCTACGCCCTGTGTGGAGCCCCCGTGAACGGTTCGGACACAATGCCTCAGTGCTCTCCCACCGACTCGGGCCGGTACCCCCAATGGCCTCGGGCAGCAAATCGATATGAATCCTGCGATTGAGCGGTCGATGCTCGTTTGCTGCCTCATTCCACCAACGGTTAGTGCGATATTGATGCTGCTTTTCCGCCACAGTCGGCAGTACTCCCATATCGTTACACCGGTGCCCCCAGTCCTTGAGTGAATGGCCGCATGATTCACATTTTCCACCTCCCATTCTGACCAGGCGAAACCTCGACACTCTTGACACTATCCCTCAGTGCATCTTCGCATATCCAGGGGATATGACCAGATGCGGCGTAATTTGAGGTCTTTATGGTCCGAGCTCTAAGACCTTAAACTAAGATCCCTCCTTATGGTCCGAGCTCTAAGACCTTAAACTAAGATCTCCCCTTATGGTCCGAGCTCTAAGACCTTAAACTAAGATCCCTCCTTATGGTCCGAGCTCTAAGACCTTAAACTAAGATCTCCCCTTATGGTCCGAGCTCTAAGACCTTAAACTAAGATCTCTCCTTATGGTCCGAGCTCTAAGACCTTAAACTAAGATCTCCCCTTATGGTCCGAGCTCTAAGACCTTAAACTAAGATCTCTCCTTATGGTCTGAGCTCTAAGACCTTAAACTAAGATCCCCCCTTCTGGTCCGAGCTCTAAGACCTTAAACTAAGATCTCTCCTTATGGTCCGAGCTCTAAGACCTTAAACTAAGATCTAGTCCTTATGGTCCGAGCTCTAAGACCTTAAACTAAGATCTAGCCCTTATGGTCCGAGCTCTAAGACCTTAAACTAAGACCCTCTAGCCCTTATGGTCCGAGCTCTAAGACCTTAAACTAAGATCCTCCACCTTTATGGTCCGAGCTCTAAGACCTTAAACTAAGATCCAGCCCTTATGGTCCGAGCTCTAAGACCCTAAACTAAGATCTACCCCAAATGGGGTCCTACGTCCTGCATGACGTTAAACTGCACTCACAGAACTACGTGTGGCTTGATCTCCAGCCTGATGGAGTACGTAGGAACGCCTGGGCATTCCGACCCGGGTCCAGCCTCAGGGATCGTTAAGTCCCGCCCCTCCTCGTCGCCGGCCGTCTGGCCTGACTTCGGGTAGAGTGGTGCAGTTGTGATATTCTCCCCGATTCAGCTCGGGATGCCCCATCGCAAGGATGGGAAGCGACAGTTTCCTCGTCAGAGAGGTGCTGTCTGAGAATTGAGGTGACTCACGGCCAGATTAGTGCATCCGCCTAATAAGTTTTCCCCACGGTGGCGCAATTTTGAGAGCGTTGGATTCTGTCCGAACAAATCGTCACTTCGCCCCACGCTTCGCATGCCCTGTTGATCTGGATTTTCCACCCTTGTGTCTGAAGGAACCCCAAAGCGGTATTCATGATGACATGTGGTCCGCCTCCTGCAATATGAATGATGGCCTTTTTCGGTCCGTCTATTGCAGTTGTTATGGTCGATCCACTGTCCGCCTACCGTCTTGGGCATTTCCTGGAAGGCCGGCCGTTGTGGATGTCTGGATTCGGGACACGCGATTCACCCTTTCTCATTTCCCTATGTTCGGATAAAATCTCAACGCCCCTAGCGTTGTCCCGCTCGTGTGTTGGAACAAGTTGGGGGATGATACATTGGTTAGGTCTGAGGTCTCCTTTCCTAGGAATGACCTCCCTCTTTTCTCCGGAAACCCAGGCCCAATTATGGATGCCTGATGCTCGGTTAACACTCCCGCAAGACAACGAATTGTGGTTGAGCATATTAAACCGAAAGACGCAGATAAGTATATTGATTCATACAAATGGATCGAAATATTGAATAACGGAAGCAATTCTAGGAATGGCAAAAAACAAAGCCCCTATGGATTAGCGTGCTGGATAAGTCTTTCTAATGCCGCTACCCTTTGGCTGGCGGCCTCCAGGGCTGCTTCTCGTTCTCTGCGTGCCCTCTCCTCGTCGGCGGTCGCATCACGCAGTTCGTCAATCCTGGCCTGTGCGCGCTCCCGCTCGACTTGGAGTGTGACCATCTGTTGGCCCGCCTCCGTCAGCTGTACCTGAGCGTCGATCAGTTGTGCCGATAGTTGCTCCACAAGCTCGGTACATGCTGCGACGAAGGCCTCCTTCTCTGCCGCCTGCCCTTCGAGGCGCCGGATTTCCTGCTCTGCTGCGATGAGCGCCTGCGTGCTCTCCGACATGTCCCGACTTTGTGCGACGTCGGCACGCCGGCGGCTCTCGCGCATCTTCTCGGCCATGAAATCACGGACCGTCAGATGGAGGCGTTGAGCATCAGCTCCCCCGGCACACAGGAAGCGCAGCCAGGTCTGAAGTGATCCCATGCGCCCCAGCCATTCCGATGGGTCTCGCTTGAGGAAGCGCTGGATGCACTTCCACCCCCTGCGTCGCGTTACCCGGCTATCCTCGACCGCCTCCGCGTCCGAGTCATCCATCTCCTCGGGGTCGGCAGGCCGGTAAGCAGGGAAGGCAGCCAGCAGGTCTGCTGCAGGGTCCGCCCCTGGGATGTCCTCATGGGAGATAGGTTCCCCAACACCTGGGCGACCTTCTTCTCTCGCCCCAGCGGCGACGGCGCCCTCGTCAGCCCCCCTCTCTCCGATGTCAGCACCACCGATGTTCGGAGCCCCCTGATCAGCAGTTGGTGGGGCCGGCTCGGTTTGGAAGGTCTGTTCCGGAGCAGGCGACATGTCCACCACTGGTCCACTCGTAGATGGCCCGGGTTCGGCAACCCGACGAGCCTCCAATGTTGAGATCACTGCACGGGGCATGCCATGGTTAGTCACGGATCGTCAATGGCAAGCACCAGCAGTAAAGTAGGGAGACTTACGGGAGTTCGGAGCGTCATCTTCCGCTACCCCGGTCGCCGCAGGAACAGTTGCAGCAGGGGATCCCTTAGCGCTTGACAGTTCGATAATGGGTGCCTGGCCCCCGCCTTGTCCTGCTGGCGCCTCTCCTACTCCTGTTGAGGACGCCTGACCGACATCCGTGTGCTCCTGAGAAGGATGGAGAAACAGGTTAGAAGCTGCATAAGAGAATGGATGAAGCAAGTTGAGTAGGGATAGAAGCGGACCTCGAGGAGCTCAGTGACATCAACGTTGTCAGAGCCGGCCACCTCGCCACTCTCCCGTGGGCTCCCCCGATGGGATCTTCCCTCAGAGCCTTCATCCTCCCCCGTCTCCTCCTCCTCCTCGGAGTCGCTACTGTCATCTTCTCCCGGCGGCATCTGTTCTGGAGCGGGCTCGAGACCGAGCATCACCTTCACCAGAAGGGATGGCTCCGCACGCTGACCACGTTGGCGCGCGTACTCGTCCATGGCCGTCAGATATGCATATTGCCGGTTGAAGTCCACCCTGTCGGTGATCTGGAGGCGCCCGACCTCTGGCAGATAGATTCCTTCTCTGAGTATCTTTCGCCAGATGACGTCGGTCCCCAGTGACTGCCGCAGGGTCATCCAGGCCGACCACAGCGCCGGGAAGACCGCATCGTGGGAGGGTTCGAGCAGACGCCTCACCTGCTTCCCGGGCCGCTCCCCGACCGACGCATGCGCCCCCTCTCTGGGCGCCGAGGTCGTGGCAGCAGCCTGCGATGCGCCCGCCGCCGAAGTCCCTGCTCGCGCCGGCCCCGCTGCTTGGCGCGCCTCCGTTCTCCCCCGTGTGGCGACGCATCGCCTCCTCCCTTGACGCCCGGTCTCCACACGGGTGACCTCGAGCCGCCGAACTGGCTTCCGTAGAAGCCCCTCAGGGTACGCGATGGCCCAGTGTTCGGCATACTCGGTTGCCAAGCCTGCGTCGATCCCGGTAGGAGGGAGAGTGATGACGTCGCCAGAGCCGAAGGCGACGAACATCAGCCACATCTGGCGAAGGACGCAAGGGTTCGTCTCCTCCCGGATAGCGGTGAATACCCTCTTCGGCATCCGCTGAAGGCACCCGAACTGCCTGGCGAACCGGGTCGGCACGTAAGGCTCGCAGATCACCTTCCCGTCGATCCGAGTCACGAGCACCCCGCCCCGCATGTTCAGGAAGTATTCATGCTGCTCCAGCGGGCCCTGTCCGTTTTCGATCATCTGGCCGACGGGAGTGGGGAACGGGCTGAAGTTGAAATTGGCATGATTGCCAATCCGAACCCTCACGCCCTCCTCACTGAGGGTCATCGGAGCGACCCCCGCAATGTTCAGCAGGGAGGGTCGCAGGCCGTTGCCCGGAGGACTGATGGCATTTGGGAACGTATACCCACCAAGGTGAGCAGCCACCCAGCCGTGGAAGAACTGAAAGGGCCCACATATCCTTCGTGGCGACCCCCCTCGTGAGATGCGTCCCAGAATGGCATACAGCCTCGCCAGTACTGGGACCCCGAGGTTGTATCTCTTGTTGGCAGCCATGGCGCCCGCCATCGCCAGTGTCGCCGGGCGGACGCCCATCCTCGCATCCCGCACTGGCAGGAGCCACCCGCTCAGAAAGGCGGCCAGGAACGCCGCGTACCGGACGTTCGGGTCCCGGGCCTCGATGACGCGGTACCCCCATGAGCGGTAATCGCCCGTCTCCAGGACCCGCCAGTACGACCCGTTCCGGCTCCTCTGAGCTGCGGTCGGGCACCGCTTCCCCCTGCCTGGCATCTTGACCGCCGGGTCATGCTCCAGGAACTGGCCAAACCAATCCTTGTAGGCTATGTCCTTCTGGAAGTCCTGGATCCCGAGCCGCTGCGTAGCCAGGTCAAGAAGATGCCAGGTCAGAATGGGAGTCCGTGACCTGTCCTCCCAGATGTTCTTCGGTGGCAGGAACTCATCGTACTGGTAGCCCTCCACCGGGATACCTCCGATGCAGTGGATGTCCCAGAGACCGATGCCGACCTCCCCATGGTGAAGATGGAAGGTGTTGGTATCCGGGGACCAGCGAGTGAACAGCTCCGGCCCGAGCTCAGACTGCTGGTAGAAGTGGAACTGCGACGTCCACACCGCCTCGAACAGGCCGATGTACCGCAGCTCCTCTGCGAAGTGATCGCAAGTGTGGCGTACCCAGAACGCCCAGGCCCATTCACTGGTAAAGTTGCCCCAAGACCGCAAGTCCCAGTCCTTCAGCCAGCCCTTGGTGTCGTCCGTGACGCTCTGGCGATATATGCTCGAGTAGAGGGCTGGAGAATTCTCCGCAGTAGGCTCACCCCCATCAATGGTTCGCGTCCTCGGGTTCAGGACATAGACATCCAAGTGTCTGGTTTCCCTGGCAGGATGCCCATTGTTGGTGATGTTATAGCGGTGAAGCTCGTCCTCCCGGGTCACCCAGGTCCGCGGCGCATCAATCTCGAACCCTGGCACCGGAACCTCATCTAGGATGCCGAAGTTCCAGAGCGGCAGGTTGTCCGACAGTGGATATGTCTTCTGGGCCGGCGTCAGTAAGTCGAACAAGGATTGATTGTTAGAAACAATCTCCTTGGCTCCGTAAACCTCCTCGTTCGTCGCCATCTCAGCCCTGCGAGTGGCGGCATCCCCCTCATTTCCTTGATTCGCGGCCATCTCAGAAGTTCCGGGGGTCGTGCGGCTTAAGGGATGAAGTGTGCGGGATCGGACGAGTCTGGTGGAAAAGTTTGAGAGTTGGCGCGCAATCCAAGTGGACGGCGCGCAATTGGGAAGACTGTCGCGCAAACTTCCGGGTTTTCGCGCAAAAACAGGCGAAATCCGGACGGTTTTGCGCGCCGATCGGGCGAATTTCGCGACCGGAAGAGGCAATTTCGCGCACGAGAGCTTTGGAGCTTATCGCGCGGAAGGCCAGAGTACGGAACGCGGGACCCAGCGCCCCTATTTATAGGCGAGGCCGGGTCCGCGCTGCGCGGAAAGCGCTTTGCGCGACCGCAGCGGCGAATTTCGCGACCGGCGCCCCTTTTTGCGCGCCTAAGTCCCGCGCCGCCCAGGACTTCGGCATTCCGGCGTCTCCCTCGGAACCCGATCGTTGCGACCTCTCGCCGATCAGATTCCGAGGGGGGGCTTTTGTAGACGCCGGAAAAGTCCGTTGTTCCCAAACGAAGCTCCGGATGCGGAAAGCGAAGTGATATTTGGAGTCGGAAGAACGTTTCGGAGGGCCCGGAGGCCTTGCGCGGAATTTCAGAGGCCCGCGCGCAAAGGTGATGTTCCGCGCGCAAACCCCCCGGGATGCGCGCAATGCGCCGGTCCGGCGCGCAATTTTGCGCGCCGCGGGTCCGCGCGACTCCCTTGCGCGCCGCGCCCCGATTCCGCGCCCGCGAGAAGAATTTCGCGCTCGCACCCTGGATTCCGCGCCCGGGGTTGCCTATAAATATTAGGCGACCCCCAACGTTTCAAAGGTTGCTGGAAGTCGAAACGTCTCTCGTGCGCGCAATTCAACCCCTTCCGCGCGCAATGACGAACTTCAGGTAACCTCCTTTCTTTCGCGCAAGAAAGCCTCGGGGTCCGCCTTCGCGCGCAATCCCTGCTGGCTCCTTTCATTTGAATAAAAACTCACCCTAAGGCCTTTGCGCGCAAAAGAACCCGCTTGCGCGCAATTGCCCCCGGGGTGCGCGCAATCCGGCCTGATTGCGCGCACCCCCCTTCTTTCAAGTGGCCATTCATTAGAGAATGAGCCGTTGCCCCCGCGCGCTATCCGAAGCCCGGTGTGAGCAATCTCAAGCATCCGCGCGCAAGGCGCTGGTCCAATTGCGCGCCAGCCGCCCCGATTGCGCGCCGGCCCGCGGTATTGCGCGCAAAGCTTCCTTTTTGCGCGCAATCTGCCAGGGTCGCCTCCCTCGACCCCCTGAGGGTACCCGCCTGTGTGGCACCCGATGATTCTCATCCCGAGTGCCCGCACCGTGCGTTGTCTTCCCGTGCGGCCCTCCAGGTTCGTGCGAAGTGACATGCACCCATCGTCCGGCAACCTATGCCCAGCATGACGTTAAACTGCACATCCGTCCAAGCTGCACGACGTTAAACTGCCTAGCCCCATCGTCCGCGCTGCAAGACGTTAAACTGCCAAGTGCTTCGTCCGGCAACCTATGCCCAGCATGACGTTAAACTGCACATTCGTCCCGCATGACGTTAAACTGCGCATTCGTCCCGCATGACGTTAAACTGCGCATTCGTCCCGCATGACGTTAAACTGCGCATACGTCCAGCATGACGTTAAACTGCATATTCGTCCAGCATGACGTTAAACTGCACATCCGTCCAAGCTGCACGACGTTAAACTGCCTAGCCCCCATCGTCCGCGCTGCAAGACGTTAAACTGCCAAGTGCTTCGTCCTCTACACATGACGTTAAACTGTACTTCGTCCGGCAAGACGTTAAACCGTCCGCTTCGTCCTCAACACATGACGTTAAACTGTACTTCGTCTGGCAAGACGTTAAACCGTCCGCATCGTCCGATCCCGTGCTCTGCACGCAGGGTCTCCCCCGGTTTGGATGTGGCCCCCACCCGCTCGTCTCTGCAGGGATGTCGGGATTGTCCCCCTTTTGGGACGATTTAATGGGAGTGGCTTTTCCCTACGGGGGCAGGGTATTACAAACCCCTAGTTTCTCGTGGGAGGCTGCACATGTGTATCTCCATTGCGCCTCCCCACTGCCGAAGCCAGTAGAGGGTCTGACTGGGATCGAGGTGTCTTCCGCTTTCGGTCCAAGTCCCTTCCAACTGAGTTTTGCAGCATCCGGGCTGCCCCAAGTGCGTAAGTCCTGACAGAATGAACTATGTGGACTTTGATCCCTGTCTTCTATACAGGGTACGTAGGAAGCCTCCCTGAGGTCCAAGCCCACCACCTGGTCGTCCCGGTCGTATTTACGTCGGTTCGTCCATCAGTGGACCCCTCCAGGGTTCACGCTTGCGTTGATTCACCTATGAATCCGCCCCTGTGGGAGACTGCCCGTGTGTATCTCCACTGTGCCTCCCCACAGCCCCCTTTTTTCCATTTCTCCTTTCATCGTCCAACATGACGCGAAACTGTGATCCACCCGGCCGTTCCACCCCCCTCTGTGCGAGGTGGTTCGGTTCAATCCTCCGCCCGGCGGCCTCGACCTCTTCGTGAGTCGGCTTGCCGACGTCCAGCATGACGTTAAACTGTATGCCCGAACTACGTTGACTTTGATCCGTGTTAACGCGCGGTACGTAGGAAGCCCCTCTGGGGTCCAAGCTCTTCACTCCATCATCCATCCTGATCCTTACCCGGGACGCCACATCCCGGTGAGGTCATGCCACTTCACTCCACTCCACGTTACTTGGGAAGCCGCCCATGTGCTGGCCCCAGCGTCGGAGGTTCCCCGCAAGGGGTTCTATCATCTGATCCACTTTTCGTGTTGATCGGTCTGACGCCGTCCCCGCTGGACGTTAAACTCGCGGCATACCCCGTGTTAAACACGGGAAGCTGAGGAAAACCTCAGGTGACACAGTTCCCCGCACCTAGTACGGGATGCCTCAGGCCATCATGCCTTCGAGAAGCCCTATTAGGGACGGAAGACAGATGTGCAGAGCCGCAGTGTTACGACACGCCCCCAGCACCCAGAGCCACCCGGCCTTCTCACCGCAGGTTGCTGCCCCGCCCAGACTCCTTGGAACGTCCGGGCGGAAGCAGCGTAATTAACCAGTGTCCATGAAGATATGGCGCCGGGAACGAGATTCACGAACATTCTTAAGTCTATGAGGGAGACCCGGATTAGGCGACGAGTTCCGAGGAGACGTCCAAGGAAGGAGGAGCCGACATCCCATCATCCCGGTTTCGATCAAGGAGCAGACGCCCCTGAATAAGGGACGAATGCCGCCCGCCCTTGGAAAGCGGGACTGCGGGACCACAAGCCGCGCGCCCATCCCCTCGGGTTGACGGGTGCACGCGCGAACGCGTCCTGGCGGAACAGCGTAACCCGACGCACATCCGCACCGAAACAGTACTAAAATAATGAAATCTAGCATATAATATTTTATGACTTGATTTTATGATTATGGAACAACCATATTCATATTTTAACCCATTATATGAAAAACTATACCAACAGGGGTGTGTACGTACGTCTTACCATCTCTACGTCGTGGTGTAAATTTTTTTCGTGTTTGCCTTATTTTTATGGGTATAACGATGAATATAATGGTTGAGAAAAAAATATATCCCATCATATAAATTCATTAAAATTTATATTCCATATAATTATATACAGTATAATAATTAAATTAATTATATCGTCACTCATGCATACGTGCGACCTACCTTCTTCACGGCGTGATGAGATTAATTCTCTACTTTAACAATCCGTGAATTATTATAAAAAATATATTATTAATAATTATTAAATAAAAGAATTAATAAGTATACAACAATGATTTATATATATATATATATGTATCTATATATGTATTTATGTTTTTATGTATGTGTGTATGTATGTACACATATGTGATCCACATAATTCTATTCAATACAATAAGAAAATGGAAATGACGTTCATCTGTACATACGACCTATCATCCCCATGAACAATGTATTTTGTTTTATATATCTATATATTAAATATATTTATATTATAAATTAATAAGATATATAAATCATCTTATACATACTATAAGTATGTAAATAATTATATATGTAATATGATCAAGAATAACAAGTCAATACATGCATGATAAAAAAAGCGATATTGCCAGAAATGTTGCATTAACTTTCTATTGTTAATAACTAGGTAATATAAATTAATAAAATAATAATATATGATATCATAAATATTATTATGATTCTGATATAAGTTTATAATATGTTTAAAAACATTATACAAAATTTTAAGAGTCATATGGATAGTATCAGACTTGAGGTAATGGTTAATTCCTCAATCTCATTATCATCAGAGATTGTTTATATGTAAAGATTAACTCAGATATATTTATCATCCATGTCCATGTTTCATTAATTTTTTTCATAAGTAATATTTCAAGGATTAAGGGATGGGACTATTTAACTAGATCATCATTTTAAATGTTTTGTGGATTTATTTTTCTAAATCTATTTAATTAATTTCCAGGTTTTAATAATGATTTTAAGCATTTATTAAATAGGAAAGAATGATTAAAAATGTCAATTCCTTTCAAATGTTTCAACGTGGTATTTAAAAAATTAATTAAAAAATATCTTTTTAGTGAATTCCTTTATTAATTGTGTTTATTTTAAATTATTTCATGAAAAAAGGATATTTTTCTCTAAGTGTTTTTCTGATCATTTTCAACTATATCAATATTTGTTACTTGATATCATTTTTTTATTGAGGTTGATTTATTATAATAAAATCTTACATATTTTATTTAATGAGTTATGATATTTTTGATTGTGGATGACAAATATTATACCATTCATGGTTAATTATTAATGTATTGACATTTCATATGAAGGTTTTAATACAAATGATCTTGTTATGCTTCACCGTTATCAAATGAGAAATGCATTGGGCTTAGTAAGTGATGGGAAGGGCCAATTATATCCCCTTAATGAATCAGTAGGTCCCATTAGTCAATATACTCTCTTTGAACAATGAATTGAACAAATATTTGACAATGTTACTGGAATAAGGCATTGACATAATAGTTATTATGTCTAACATAATGCATTCCCTCATTATGAAATTAGATATTACATGAGATTATTCAACTGGTAGAATATCAATGTGCATGTTTATATAGTAATGTTTGATTTATTTTTTCCATTTTATGTTCATGTAAATGCTTAAAAGGATGATATTTTTATAATACATCTTTCCTTAAAAGTTTATAGCTTTTGCTGAAATATTTACAGTTACTATGAATTTGAGATCAGCCTTTTCATATGTTTTATTTTCAATTTAATGACAATAAGTGAATTATGAATGATATGTAGGGTTAAAATAGGGTTACAATTGAGTTATAAAATTATTATATGTGTTTTTTTACGTTATAAATTTTAATGTTATGTTCTTGTATGAAATCTGTCTTCCAAGACTGCTGAACTGGTCATTAAACTAGGACTTGATTACTTGTAATCATGATAATTTATTAAAATAATGCACTAAATCTTGGTTGTTGGGTTTGGGAAATTAAATTGGAGGGGTCATCATTCATGGACTATTATATCATAATATTTTGAGTAACCTTTTTTATTTTAGTAGGGTTTTTTTATCCCCATGGATGGAGATGACAGAGGCCTTATGTTTCCTGAATTTTGGGGCTATGAAATATGTTTGCACCTATGAAACAAGGCCCCATGTATTATATATGATAATAGGAATCATTGAACAAATATTGACGAAGATTTTTCCCTGTGAACAATAGACTTTTTTAGAGGGGAGGATGATCTCTCCCTTAAATGGTTTGATTTAGATCTCATGCACATTTCTATAATCATTAATTAGAAAACGATAAAGGGATGTAGTATTTTGGGTTTAAAGAGACATCACACCCTAATCACTGGAGGAATATGGTATCATTAACATTTGATTTACAATTTCATGGTATGTGGAATAAGGCTATTCATGTTGAGAGGGAAATGATATAATCATAGGACAAGACACATTAGATGAAGAACTCTAAGGATGATGACCCTCTTCAATATCTATTCTGTTGACATTAGATTGTATGAGGGGAGGTACTGGATTGGGAGGTATAAAGGATAGAAAACCCTGAGAACATACAGGATTCCCCAACATTATCCATGTTACACAATCCTCTTGAGACATCATAAAATAGTAGATGAAATGGGTAGAAAAAACTAGTAAGAGGGATATAAGTTCCTGTGAAAGAAGAGAAAAAGATCCTATAATGGTGACACACCACCATCAGAAAAGTGTCTATGGGGTGGGATCAGGTTCTGGATCTGGATAGACAACAAGATCCATCATTGAGGTTATTAAATTGTCCTGAAGCAAGTCATGTGCTTCTTACGAAGAATTGATAATTGGTGTCTTAATATTCCTATACATTTTAACAGCCTAATGGGGTTTGGATGGAGACTAAAACAATGTATTAATTTTATAAAAACCATCAAAGAGTGACCTTGTATAGTAATGTTAATGTATTACCTTGGTAAGAATGGGTATAGATGTACTGATTTAGAAAAAAGTATTCAAAACATGAATAGAGATGCATTATGGTAGGGGAAGATATTGTTGGTGTTGGTGGCCTAGAACAAACTACATTGTACATTATTCATTAATAAAAGCCTTATCACATCTTGATTGTTCTTCTGTGTGACAATGCATGTGATAATGTTCTAAGCATAGCTATTTCTATAAAGGGTCATAGCGGATCCCTGGTATGATGAGAACCTGAAAGTTCCATAACACTATTTTTGAATATATGTTCTATGGTCGGATGATATTATTTGAGTTAAAACAATAATAAAAGCCATTGGGCATAAGGAATCATAAAAATTTGAGGCATCATCTCATGGTGTGCACCCTTGGTAATATCCAGGAGGATATTTTGAGAACGAGACCCGCCAGTAGGAAATCCACATTTCATAGTGTCATTGGATTTTCCTATCAACAGACGTCTGTATAGATCCTTATACTTTAAGATTATTATTAATGGGTATTACAACTCACAAACATAGATGTATTGACGAAAAACGTGATGACACACTGTTCGCAGTGAGGTTGGATACGTTGGGTGTGTCACGAGTAATACTGCATTAATAGATAATGTGAGAAAGTATTTGTCCTTTATGTTCCATAACATAAGTAGATATATCAGCCCAATTGATGAAATTGATATATCCGAATAAATTCATGGCCATGGTAAGGTATTGGAGAGTTAAATTCAAGAATGTCAAAGAAATAATAACTGAGCACGTGGGTTGATGACAGTAGCCTGAAACCCACTGGATTCGAGATATCATGACAAAGGGATTATATAACACTGTATGCATTCATATGAGGTGACACATCATTGTGGTGTTAACTTATTTCTCTATGGGCACATTGGCGTGTTGCTAGATGCTAAACTTGGACTTTTGGCAGGCTCTGCCTAATGACACTGAGAAAGACGCCTAGAGGCTCACACACTAAGTGTGTCCATGTATCTCAGTTAAATATTAATTTATCAAGTTAAATAAATATTATTCTCGATTGTGGTTTAATAATTATTGAAGGATGTCTGATCACATTTAATTCAAAAATAGTTATTCGAGAGAATATATTGTGGAAGAAATAATTTATATGAGAGAGTGATGCAGTTATATTTATTTAAGAAATAAATATCCATTACTCAATGTCTAATAAATGTGGTGGAGTAAATAAAGGAAAGTGGAAAAAAGTACACGCATTGTATATTAAATATACACGCCGTGTAAGTTTATGGAAAACAAGTACACACCTTGTATTATTGGTTACATACAGTGTAGTTTTTCCAGTAATGATTTTGAGGATATAATATTGTTTTATTAAATGATATTAATTATAATTAGCATGGGCGCGTGTCACAGAATTAATAATTCGACATGGAGGTTTTCAATAAGAGTTAATGAAATAAATAAAACGCGTAACACATTTATTTATTATCATAACTCTATAACCTCAAACCCGATTATAAATATCCTAACAACCTCAACACATTTCCACAATAGATTCATTGTGCACAACAACTCTGGAGAATTATTTCAAGGTCAAAAGAAATCCTTCCTCCAAGAACGCTATCATGACCGAGAGACCAAGGCTATTTAAGGCGAACATCGCATGCAAAGCTTCTTCCATGCTAGCACCCAAAGATCTCTTCAACGACATCCGGAGATATGTGGTACACATGTGGTGTTGAGTCAATAAGGTTTTCCTTATGACTTTTTCATTCCTTATTGTTTTGAAAATCACAAACACTTTATACTTAAGAAAATATATATTTTACATCTATATGGAAAATTTCATTCCTTATCAAAATTTACCCTATCCTAGATTTCCTTACACATATCAATATTTTTCTTAAGAATAAAAATAGGACTCATATCAAAACCTCGGAATCATATAATGCTTAGATATGAATCATTCTATTATAGGATCCGAATTCTAGATATGAACTGTAATGAATGTCCACTCCAAATTCTGGATGTGAATTGTAATGATGTTCCACTCTAAATTCTGGATACAAACACTTATAAATTTCCATTCCGAAATCTAGATACGAACACTAATAAAGTTCCATTCCGAATTCTGGATACAAACTCTTACAAAGTTCAACTCCAAATTCTGGACTCCGAACATTTACTAGTTCAACTCTAAACTTTTACTAGTTCGACTTCAAAATTTTACTAGTTCGACCCCATATTTATACATGTTTGACTCCGAACTCTGTAAGTTAATATTCTGAACTCTGGTGAAACAAGACTCCAAATTTCATTAGATATTTAGACTCTGGATTTCTATAGAATTCGGGACCTAATTCCTATAAAACAGAATCTGAATATCATTTTCTTATAGACTCTGAATTCTATTTTGGTTAGACACCAAACGTTTATTTTCTTACATTATGATCTTATGTTTTTCTTATACATATACTTGTTTCATTATAAAACGATGTCGTCCATTCTGTTTCTAGCTAACCGTTGTTTTAGTGACACGTGTACAAGTCCCTTCAAAATTTAATGAAAATATCACCGTTGGAGGAGGAAGCCAACCATTCCAACAAATCCTATAAATAGGAGCTCGTTTGAAAGAAATCAGAACTGAAGTTGATCAATCTAGAGACAACATGCTGTTATGGTGATTCCTAGAGTGGGAAGCTTTTCATGACTTGTGAATACTAAACTACTCGTTCATATTTCTTAGTGTGACTCCGAATGTTGGTGATTACATTAGAGGGATTCCGGGAATTGGAAGACAGAGGTGCCAACACCTTGAAGATGAGGGCTTCCTTGCTGAGGAAGATAGAGGTTCCTACTACCTTGAAGTTGAGGGCTTGCAGGGATAGAAAGACAGAGACTCCGATCCTCGTATCAGGGGCATACCCAGGTGTGGGTAAGACAGACTTGCATGAAAGTATAAATCAAGGGACCTTTATCCTAGGTTGTTGGATACCCTTCTCTTGGGGTAAAAAAATTTATATTTTGTTACTTGTTACAAGTTTTTCCACTACATTTTGTATTGTAAGGAAAGTATAACCTTCTTACATTTTCTTAAAATTGTACTCTGATAATTTAGATTCTATACGCTTTAAGGTAGAATATCATCTTGTAAACATTGGTTATCTTTCAGTTATCCGGAGTCATATTTCTGGATCCATCTTTTCGTAATCACTTTTCTGGAAGCTGTTTTTCGGAATCACTTTCTAGATATAAGAAAGTGTGTAGAGCTAGAAGTTTGTAACTCCATACCTTGTTCCATTTCTCCAATTGATATTAGAGGTGTTGTGGATTTTCATATTTTAACTATGTTAAACATTGATTCTTTCTTGTTTAAAGAAATTTTTAAAGTGTACAATTCACCCCCCTCTGGTATATTGAGCTTCTACATCATTTTTTCGATCCTAGAATTGGTATCAGGGGAGGTCTTTGAAATACTTATACTCACATAAAATTTATTCTTTCTCAACTTTTCATTGTTCTAATTTTTCCATGCTTATGAATAATTTCCTTGAATCCAAACATTTATTATTAACATGTTTTTGTGTAGAATGTTTTTTATGATTGCTGGAATAAATGATTGTTCCATTGAAAACCTAAATCCTACAAGACCACCAATTATTGATGGTAATGATTATGAGTATTAGAGAGATAGAATGAGGAAATTATTTATCAATACTGGAGTAGAAAACTTTGTTATTCTTACTGGAGGTTATCAAATTCTTGATAATGAAGTTAGTACTTTCACAAACCAAGGCAAGCATGATTATCAAACTCAACTATGAGGTACACAATACTTTACTATGTTCAATGACTAGGAAGATATATAGCCAAATTTCTTCTTGTGAAACATCTAAATGTATATGGAAGAAACTTGAAGATACTCATTTTGGTACATCTAAAATTATTGAGACTAGAAGAGCCATGCTTAGAGCTGAGTATCATGGTTTTAACATTCCTTGTGGAGAACCCATTTGTAAGGTGAAACATCGGATTATGACTATCATGAACAGTTTACAATCTATTGGAGAAAAAGGTCAACATGATGAATCTCTTGTGGACAAAATTATTGATATTATGCTTAATGTGTGGGAATCAAAGGGGATAGCTATTGATTAGAACAGGAAGGTTACTCAAATTTCCTTAGATGAGCAGTTTGGAACTCTTCTTCAACATGAAACAAGGATGAAGAGAGATGCTGACAACATCAAAAAGAAGAATGGGAATGGAACAGTTTTTTTTTCTACAACATCAAACCACATGAAAGATAAGACTCTTGAGATAGTAACTAAATCCAAGTCAAGGAAAGTTACTATCCAATCTGAATCTAGTGAGAGTGAAGACTCAGAGAATGAGTTAGCAAATCTTGCTCGAAGGATGAAGAAGATAGTTGGTCAAACAAATTTCCAATCCATGTTTAAGAACAATGAAAGGAAAGATAATAAAGATTCAGAGGTCACATTATATGAATTCAAAGGAAGTGGACACATACGATCTGATTTTCCTATTCTTAAAAAGAATGAAAGAAAAGAGAGAAATTTTGAAAGGAATAGGAAGAAGTTTTACAATGCTAAAGCTAAGAAAAGTCTGAAAGCTAATACTAATTAGAGTGCTAGCTGTGGAGATTCTTCAAAAAGTGAATCTTCAGAATATTATTCATTAGCACATAATAATATGGGATCCATTGCTAATACTTCTTTTCCATATAAATGTTTTATAGCTAAGGTACGCTCTGCCGAGGCTTTAACAAAGTTATCTCTTGATAAGATTTACTATTCTGAAAATAGTAATTCTAATGAAGATACATCATCCTCAGAAAATGAAGAACCTTCATATGAAAATGTTTCTAGATTTTCCGAGTTATATGAAGCAATGAATTGTAAAATTTGTAAAATATTAGACATGGAAAATACTAGGGAATAAATTCTTACAAAATAGATTTCTGATCTTTCTTTAGATCGTAAAGATAAGAAGAGCTTATAGAAAAACATTCTAAAGACCTTGAGAAAGAAAATTCTGATAAGGAGGAACTTTATAAAGTTCTTAAGAATGTTATTTCAAAAATAAATATTTTTGAGGAAATATCTAACTCTAAGGAAATGATTCTTGAGGAAATGAATTTAGTCGTTAGACTAAAATCTGAAATTTTTTCTCTTATGAACCTCTTCGCAAAATTTACCTCTGGAATGGAAAATTTTGACAATATATATTCTCAAATCAAACCTAAAGGAAACACTACTAGAGTAGGTTATACTCACCAAAAACCAGTTTTCAAAAACAACTATTTTATTCCTTCTAAAGCTCCTTTTTGCACTATGTGTCAAAGTGGTGGGCATTGGAAGAAAAACTTTTCATTGAATAGAGTTCAACCCCCGGGGTTTCATAAAGCATATCTCTCTAAATAAATGTGGATACCCAAAATTTTGTTTTCTGAAAATCACAGATCCAAACAAGTTTGTAATCTGAAAGTCTAATTATTTTCTCATTTCAGGAAATTAGAGAATGTGCCAACAACAATACTTGGTTCAAGGATAGTAGATGTTCCTGGCACATCACTGGTAATAAAAACTATTTTGAAAAGATTATCAAGACGAATGGAGGAGAACTCACATTCAGAGATAATGCTGAGGGTGAAATTGTTGGTATAGGTAATATTTTTCTTCTTGGTAAAACATTGATTTCAAACGTTTGGTTTGTTAAGGGTCTGAAGCACAGCCTTTTTAGCCTAATTCAATTATGTGATGAAGGATACCTTGTGAATTTTAGGAATAATAAATGCTTAGTACGCAATTCGAAGGAAGAGTTTATTCTCTCTGCCAACAGGCAAGAGAATGTTTACACATTAAACATAGAAGACCTTAGGAGCCAAGATTTACCTTACCTAAGTGCAATGGAATAATATTCATGGTTATGGAATAAAAGACTAGGTCACTGTAATATTGAAACTTATGTAAACTACATAAGAAGAAACTAGTTCAGGATATACCAGAGTTTAGATTTGATTATTATAAAGTTTGTAATCCTTGTCATTATGGAATGCAACATAAATCTAGTTTTAAATCGATCGGTGAAGTCTCAACAAGTAATGCATTACATTTAGTAAACATGTATCATTTTGGTTAAACACAAACTGGAAGCATTGGAGGAAAATACTATGTGTTTGTTCTTGTTTATGACTACACTATATTTACATGGGTCTATTTTCTAGAAAATAATTATGAAATTTTTTCTTATTTCTAAAGTTTTAGAGCTCATGATAAAAATTAGAAAAACCATCCAATGAAAACTATTCATATTGTTCATGGAGGATAATTTCAAAATTCTGATTTTGAAACTTTTTGTGATACAAAAGGTATTACTCACAACTTTTCAGGACCTAGAACTTCTCAAAAAAATGGTGTAGTTGAAAGAAGAAATAGAATTCTTCAAGAGATAACTAGAACCATGTTTATTGAATATTCTATAGCTAGACATTTTTGGGTTAAAGATGTAAGTACTTCTTGTTATACTATAAATCGAGTTTTGATTAGACAATTTCTTAATAAAACTCCTTATGAGTTATGGAATGGTAGAAAACCTAGACTTTCCTACTTTATGGTTTTTGGTTACATGGTATTCATCCTGAATACTAAAGATAATCTACACAAATTCGCACCAAAATCTGATGAAGGAATTTTCTTAGGCTACTATACATCTTCTCAAGGTTATAGAGATTAAAAAAACACTCGTTTTGTTGAAGAAACAGTGAATGTAAAATTTGATGAATGTGATCCTTTTGTTTTAAAACCATCCCATCCTACATCTTTGGATGTGTTTTCAAAAACTGATTATCAGCCTTTGTTAGAAGATTCTTCTGATAAGGAAAATGGTCATGAAGGTACTTCTGAAACATTTACCCTAGACGACTTTGGACCTTATGTTGATGAACATGTTTTAAAAAATCCAAGTCAGGTGTTTCTAAAGAATCATCCCAGTGATAGTATCATTGCTGATGTCAATCAACCTGTAAGAACTAGACGTTCCTTGAGGAATGAAGTAGAACATCTAGTTTTCCATTCCCAATTACAACAAAAAATCACTGATGATGCTTTATGTGATGATGATTGGATTAAATCCATGCAAGATGAACTAAAGGAAATTGATAGGAATAAACTCTGGACCTTGGTTGAATGATCTAAGGAAACTTCTGTTATTGGAGTAAATTGGGTCATTAGAAATAAGTGTGATAAAAATGGATTCATTGTTAGAAATAAAGCTAGACTAGTTGCTAAATGCTATAATCACCAAGAGGGAATAGACTATGAAGAAACATGGTCTCCAGTAGCGAGACTTGAATCAATTCATATCCTACTTTCCTTTGCAGAATTCTTCAAATTTAAACTGTTTCAAATGGATGTGAAATGCACTGTTCTTAATGGTTATGTTCAAGAGGATGTTTTTCTTGAACAGCCTCCAGGCTTGGAAGATAAAAAACATCCTGATCATGTTTTTAGATTTAATAAAGCTTTGTATGACCTTAAACAATCCCCACGAGCCTGGTATGATAGACTTACAGAATGTTTCGCTACAAAATAACTATAATAAGGGAAATGTAGATCCAACCCTTTTTATAAAGAAAGATAATAAAAATGTTTTGATTTTTCAAATTTATGTGGATGACATTATATTTGGTTCAACTCAGCAATCTTTAACGAATTCATTTTCAAGTCTAATGAAATATGAGTTTGAAATGAGTGTGATGGGTGAGTTTACATTTTTTCTTGGTTTTCAAATTTCTCAAAAACCAGAAGGATCCTATATATGTCAACATAAGAAAATTAAATATCTTCTTAAAAAGTATGGATTTGACAACACTAAAAGTATTAGTACTCCCATTGGTACCTCAAACACACTTGATCTTGATGATGTTGGGAAACTGGTAGATCAAAAATCATTTAGAGGTATGATAGGAAGCCTACGATACTTGACAGCTAGTCTTCTAGACATAATGTTTTTAGTATGATTATGTGCAAGATATGATTCCAATCCTATGTAATATCACATAATGGTAGTGAAAATTATTTTTCGCTACTTAAAGGGAACCATGTATTTAGGACTCTATTATACCAGTGGAAATGATTTTGTTTTCAAAAAAAATTCAGATGCTGACTTTGGTGGATGTACAATGGATAAAAAGAGTACATCCAGAACTTGTCATTTCATAGGAGATTCATTAGTCTCTTATTCATGCACTATGAAACACTCAGTTGCACTCTCCACAACTAAAGCTTTATATTTAGAAGCTAGATGTTGTTGTGCTCAAGTGTTGTGGACGTAAAAAACACTCACAGATTATGCCTTGAGTTTTACTAAGATTCAAATTTTGTGTGATAACACAAGTTCCATTGCCCTTAGTAAGAACCCTGCACATCACTCTCATGAATAGTACATAGATATTAGGCATCACTTACTAAGGGATCACACAATTAAAGGAGATATCATTCTTCAGTTTATCAGAATGCAAGATCAACTTGCTGACATTTTCACAAAATCTTTACCTACTGATAGATTTGAATACATAAAATATAAGTTAGGAATGATAACTGTGAGGTAATCCTTCTTCATTAACTTCTTGTTGAACCATTCTCCTTATAGTAATAAACTTCTTTTCATAGGGGGAGTGCATTTTCTTGTTATCATAATTACATATTTTCGTAATCCGTTTTCCTTGATTTTGTAACTAAAATTTTTCGTAACGAGTTTTTCAAAATTTTCAGAACTGAAACTTTCGTAATGAAATTTTCTTACTAGAACATTCGTAGTGAAATTTTCATACTGAGAATTATTTTAATGATGTTTTCATAATTTCTTTTTCATAATGAAGTTTTTCTTAGTGAGTTTTTTAGTCAAATTTTCCTCAAGAATAATATAAAAAATTACGAACAATATTTCTAGCCAATCCGAAAGGTATGACTTCCTTACTTTATTCTTTGTAATCATATTTTACTTGCTGGTGTATTCTTATGTGTTTTAAAAATTTTCGGATTATACTTTTCTTAAATCCGAATGTTTTTCCTAAAACCTTAAATGAACGGAGTAAATTTTTCCTTCCGGTTTGTATCTCAACCGTCAGATCAAATATCAATGTATCTCACCCTTTTGATCAACCATGGAAACTGAACCGTCGTCCCAACACCTATATAAAGGGGACCCTGAGAGTCATCCCACATCGGATTTTCAATTCTTTAGCATCTTGAAGCACTACCTCTCTTCTTAATACAGTACCGATATTTGTCAAATCCCGTTCCGAAAAATCCAGAACTCTTCATTCCCAATGTCTGTTGAAGCTACTTCTCAGGATATGTCAACTACGAGGCCAATCTTAAAGTGGTTAGTCTACAGGGAGAGGTTAGTGCATCAGAGTTTCTACCATAAGGATTATTTGATATCTATGAATATCAGATTGAATGGCTGGGAGGATGTTTTCTTGTAAAAGTCAAAGAAATAGGATCCATTTTATACAGATTTTGTTGTTGAGTTCTACGAGTGAGTTTCCTTTCTTAATGAAGATGGCAGAGAGTTGTTTTCTTTCTAGTCTTATGGGAAGACTTACAAATTATCCTATACTAAGGCTGCTAGTTTGGTGGGTTTATCAAATTAAGGATAAGTTGATATTTGTTCACATAAACTTCCGGATGAGCAAGGAAGTTTCAACAAAGAGAAGGCATTGAAATTTATTTGACTTAAAGATTCCAGGACTGCAAAGATTGTTCATCTCTCTCCGAAGAATCGGATTCTACAGCTGTGGGTAAAAGGTTTTCTTGTACCAAGGAGGGGTGATATGGATAATCTCAAGAAGAGTGATATTTAAGTCCTATATTTCTTTATAAATCTAAGAAAGAAATATTTGATGAGGCATGTTTTGAGTATAGTTAAGAATTTCAAAGAAAGGAATTTGAAAGATCAGATCATTATGTATATGGCTCTGATTTTTAAACTTATCATCAGATCTATTGATTCATTCAATGTTTCTTTCACTTCCAAGCATATAAATTTCAAGGTAATGTTAGTAAGTGATGATACATTAAAGCGAATGAAAATGGGTTTTTTCTGGTGAATCCAAAGAATTATACCCTTTACTAGAGGAAGAGGCTGAAATCATTCAGGAAAATGTAGAGAATGTTGAACCAGTGAAGAAAGTTACTAAGAAGGGGAAGCTTAAGGAAGTGGTTGCTAAAGACAAAACTCCAAAAGCTAAGGAAACTTAGTCCTCACCTCCCAAGCCAGAAAAACAGAAAGCATATCCAGATGAGGTGGCTGCTAAGTGGAGAGAAGACAAAGAGAAGAGGAAAGAAAGGGATCCACAGTTTGGATTGGATCCTGCTGAGGCTAAGGCCTTAAGAGAAAATGCTTCAGATGAGTTAGAAAACCAAGAAAAAGAGAAAAAAGACAAAAAAGAAGATGTCAAAAGAAGAGATTGTTCAATATCTTTTGAAAGCAACAGAGATGGCTTCTAAGAAGCTTCCCATTCTGGAAACATTTGATGTTCAACCATCTTTACCAGAGACTCTAGCAAAGTACTATACCACTCTAGAAAAGTCTAAGGTTAAATAGGTAGTTGAAGAAGTATAACAAGAATCTTGTGAAAAAATAGAAGAATATGTTGTTGAAGAAGATGATGAAGAAGAAGAAAGAAGTGATAATCTAAATGACTTCATCAAACAAGTAGAAAATTATCAAGAAAAATCTGAATCCGAAAAATTAGTCATTCCGGGAAAGGGTGTTGAGAAAGAATATAGGAAGGATGATGATAAGAAAGAGGAAGACAAGGAAAATGTTTTTTATTGTGAGGAAGAATCCTATGAGAATAATTTTCTTGGGGAAGGACCAGAAAAGGAGAAAATAGATGAAGACCAGATTTTTCATATATCAAAAAGCGAGGAAGAGTACCCAGATGATCAACCCATTATTAAAACAGATAAAGGTAAGAAAGTGATCATGGATACACCAACAAAAGATATCATCAGAAAGAAATAAGTTGGTGGTTCTTCTAGAAGAATGCATGTGCAAGTTGATGAAGAGAAATCTCCAAGAAAGGTCTCGGATTCAGAGTCATCATCACAAGGTCATGACTTTGTTGTTGAATCTTTGAAAAAGATGGTGGACACCATTCCGATATTTCCCACTATTGACTCCAGATTCCAGATGCTGCAACATAGTATGAATCACAAATTGGATTCCTTATCCATGGTGATGGATAAGTGTGTTATGATTGAAGCCAACCATAAAAATTTTCTTATAAATTATGATGTGCAAAGGAAATCATGCAGAAAAATCACTTTGTGGTATAAGAAAGTAGAAAAGACATCACTGACTTTGATCTTTTTCAGAATGAGTTAAAAGATTCCTTTGACACTGAGGATAAAAATATTATGAATCTTTAGGATGAGCTGATAATTGAGAAAAGTTCTCAGAATCAAAAGGTCATAGATCTGAATGGGCTACTTAACTCGGTTACTCAAAAATGGAAAGGGGAAAGAGATTTCAAGATTGAGTTTAAAGAGAAGCTGGAAAAGCAAGATGAGTTACTGAAGATGTAGGAAGATGCCATGAAGGATCAGGCCGAATGTTTTGAAACATCAAGATGAAAGGATAAAATCTTTGGATAGGCAAGATGAGGAGGATCAAAGAGATATGAAGAAACTGGAAACCTTGTTGAAGAAGCTAATCCCAAAGGAAAAGGAAGACAAATATACTCAATCCGATCTTTTGTTGCATTTGTCTTTCCTTGTAAAAATTTTCTCAACTCTAATGAAATTTTTGGTTGGTTGTATCATGTGATGTTTTATACTAATGTTTTAGGTACCATATTTTTCCATCCCCTTAAATTCTTTTTGAAAATCAAAAAGGGGGAGAAGGAAAAAGAATTACTCAAAAGGGGAGAATGAAAAATTTAAAATGGAGAAGGAAAAATATCTAACTGAAGATATCGTTAAAGTAAGGGGGAGTTTTTCATTACGATGTTTTTCTTCAGAATACAATCCTTAGAGTTTCAATGCCTAAGTGGGAGATAGTTGTATTCACAGTCATCCATGAACAAAGGGAGATAAGTTTCAATTTCAAATTTTAATGAAAATTTTCAACGTCCTTATATTCTTTCTCGTAAGGTTTTTTGTGCTTTCCCAAAAGGGGGAGATTGTTGAGTCAATAAGGTTTTCCTTATGAATTTTTCATTCCTTCTTGTTTTGAAAATCACAAACCCCTTATACATAAGAAAATCTATTTTTTACTTCTATTAGGAAAATTTCCTTCCATAATAAAATTTACCCTAACCTAGATTTCCTTACACATATCAGTATTTTTATTAAGAATAAAAATCATATTCATATCAAAATATCGGAATCAAATAATGCTTATATATGAAGCATTCTGTTTTAGGATTCAAATTCTAGATGTGAACTGTAATTAAGTTCCACACCAAATTCTGGATGTGAACTGTAATGAAGTTCCACTCAGAATTCTGGATGTGAATTGTAATGATGTTCCACTCCAAATTCTGGATGTGAACTGTAATGAAGTTCCTCTCCAAATTCTAGATACGAACTCTAATAAAGATCCATTCTGAATTCTGGATACAAACACTAATAAAGATCCATTCTGAATTCTAGATACAAACTATAACAAAGTTCAACTCCAAATTCTGGACTCCAAACTTTTACTAGTTCGACTCTGAACTTTTACTAGTTTGACTCTAAACTTCTAGAAGGTCGACTCTGAACTCTATAAGTTCAGATTCTGAACTCTAGTGAACCCAGACTCTGAATTTCCTTATAAATTCAAACTCCAGATTTCTACAAAATTCATGTTCCGAATTCCTATAAAACAGAGTTATAATGTCCTTTTATTATAGCCTCCGAATTCTATTTTGGTTAGACTCCGAACTTTTATTTACTTACATTATGAACTTTATTATCACTTATAATTATACTTGTTTCATTATAAAACGATTTCATCCATTCTGTTTCTATGTAACCATTGTTTTAGTGACACATGTACAAGTCCCTCCAAAATTTAAGGAAAATATAACTGTTAGAGGAGGGAGCCGACCATTCCAACCGAGCCTATAAATATTAGCTCATTTGAATGATCTCAGTGCTGAAGATGATCAATCTAGAGACCACACACTGTTAAGGTGATTTCTAGATAGATAATCTTTTCATGCCTTGTGCGTACTAAACTACTCATTCAAATTTCTTACTGCGACTCCAAATGTTGGTGATTACTTTCATGGGCTTCCGGGGATAGGAAGATAGAGGAGCCAACACCTTGAAGTTGAGACATTTATTGCTAAGGAAGATAGAGGTTCCAACTACCTTGAAGTTGAGGCCTTGTGGGGATATCAAGACAGAGACTCTGATCTTCGTATCGAGGGCTTACCATGGTGTGGGTAAGACAGACTTGCTTGAAAGTATAAATCAAGGGACCTTTATCCAATGTTGTTGGATACCCTTCTCTTTGGGAAAAAAAGATTTATATCTTGTTACTTGATACAAGTTTTTTCGCTGCATTTTGTATTTTAAGGAAAGTATAACCTTCTTATATTTCCTTACACTTGTACTGTGATTAATTATATTCTATATGATTTAAGGTACAATCTCATATTTTAATCTTTGCTAAAGTTTCAGTTATCCTGAGTCATATTTCCTGATCCATCTTTTCATAATCACTTTTCTAGAACCTTTTTTATGAATCACTTTCCAGATATTAAAAAGTGTGTATAACTAGAAGTTTCTAACTTCGTACCTTGTTCCAATTCTCCAATTGATGTTATAGGTGTTGTGGATTTTCTTAGTTTAACATTGTTAAACTTAGATATTTCCTTGTTTAAGGAAATTTTTAAAGTTTACAATTCGCATAATCTGGTATATTGAGCATATACATCATTATTTCGAAATTACATATCGATCACCACTAGACGAATCCTACACATGGATTCTAAGATGCAACTATGTATCACAGGATCGTGGCCGGTGTAATGACCGTAAAATTCAAGGGAAATATCTTCTTAATTTTCTTTGGTATTTTACAAGAATGTGGTTTCTGACGGCACATGATTCCGAGGCCCAGTTTTCCCGGAATCATTTTCCGAAGTTTGGCTCGGGTACGTTCAGTGAACGAAGGAGCGGGATTTCCTATCTTTTAAACCGGTGCTCGGAATTGAAAACCGATGGAACCGATGAACTTGCAACGCCGGTAATCACTTAAGTGATCCTTTATCGTAGTTGCGTTTGTGCGGGAGAAGAAGTTAATTATTGGGGTTTAATTAAAAAAGTAAATAAAATTGTTAAATCAATTTGATTTCTTTTTCAATTGGTTAGTTTCTCCCATGGAATGTTGTTGGTGGAGCCCACATCCACCCAACTTCCCATGTGTGGATAATTAAAAGGGTGGGGCCCACACGAACCCCCCACCTTTTCAATTTTTCCCTAACTCCCTAACCCCTATTAACCCCTCACATTCCTAACTCCCCATTAACTCTCTTTAATTAATTTTTGACAACTTGTGTTATTAATTAAGATGAGTTACTTATTTTCAAACTCTTGAAATTCAAATAGGATTGGATGTGTAAATAAAATAAGGCTTGGAATTATTTTATTTTGGTTTGTTTCTTTTGCAACCTTGAGAGGATTGGGAAGCGTTCTTTATCTTCTTCAACCTCGACGAAGAATGCGAAGAACACCATTCTTCAATGAAGAACTTCTCCGCCGAAGAACACGGTTCTTCCGCGACGCCGTATCCGTGACGCGACGTTCCTCTTCCACGTCATCTCTTCCGCGATGGTTTTCCGCGACGGAATCGCCGTCAACGACTTCGAATCCTCGCTTCGCGACGTCGACTTTCTCCCGTGACGCCCGACCTCCACGACGCTCATCTTCAGTGGCTCGTTGACGAACACCGTTACTGAACCGAGGTAGGGGATTATTTTATTTAATCTTTTCCGTTCATGATTCTAGTTTATCGGGCATCGTGGATTTATCGACTAGATGTTATCATTAACGAGAGGGGGGCTGGACCGCACAAACACGGCCGAAACCCCCTCCTATGTTCATGTTTGATTCTTTGCAGATGGAATGGGATGACATGGTGCTGTCGCACCACGCAGGAATCACACGGAAAGCATTACGCGATGCCGTCGCGCCGCGCCGTGGAAAGGAATTCAAGGACGCGACGCCGTCGCGCCCCCCCCCCCCCTTGCCGAACGGCTCAGCCAAAGCCGAGCCAGACAGCGCGCTCGGCGCACTGCCCCAGCCGGACCTACGCCCGGCCGGTCCACCAGGCCGGGTCGGGCTGACCTTGTCCGGTGCGGGTCAACCCGGTTCGCGCCAACCGGGGGGTCTCGGGTCGGGTCGGTCTCGGGCCCGAAACCCCCGTTATCGGACTGTTTGGGTTCAAATGCCCATAACTCGGGCTACGGACCTCCGATCGACGCGCTGTTAGCGGTGACCCGATCCTTAGAACGAGACAGTCGTTTCGGTATATCGCACTCTAAGTTTCGGAAAACTTTGAGTTCGGCCGGGTTGGTTCGTACACGAAACCAACCGGGCCCTCGGAGCGGAAACGCTCATATCTAGAGCTACGGACGTTCGATTGACGTGCCGTCGACTTTGTTGAGTTCCTCATAGTGAGGTGGATCTTTTGGAATACTCTGCCCGATATTTGGACGTAGGTGGAGTACGGTTGGGTTGGTTTTGCCTTAAAAATCAACCGGGCCCCTGGGACGAAAAAGCCAATAACTCTCAGACCGGGCGTCTGATTGACGCGTCGTCTGTTGCGTTGAGTTCATGTTGACGATACGGAACTTTTGGATACATCAACTCTGGACTTTGTGACAGTTGATGTATCAGCCTCTCGGCTCGTGGAGCGGACCCTCCCGAACGAGCTTACTGTGTGCGGGAACCCTAGTGCTGGCTGTGACTGCTACTGTGACAGCGACGACGACTGTGCAGAGATCCTCAGTGGATTCAACGACGACGACTACAACACTCAGCGATCCTATGTGGATCAGTGCTACCGATCCTGTGTGGTTCCGATCCTGTGTGGGTCAGCGCTCAGCGGTTTTGTGTGAGCCAGTGACTATAGACCCTGTGTGGGTCCGATCCTGTGTGGGTCCGATCCTGTGTGGGTCCGATCCTGTGTGGGTCTTTGCGGGGGTTAGTACCTATCGATCCTTGGTGGGTCTGACGACTTAGATGGATCAGTGATCATTTATATCATCTTTCAAGGAAGTATAGCTGTGTGAGGTGAAACCTGTTTGCTTTCCTATGTAGATTGAGTTGTGCTATCTTGTGTGGATTACGTTTTACTTTCCTGTGTGGAATACGTATACTTTACTGTGTGAAATGAGTTCTACTTGGGCTCGGAGGTTGAAGCATATTGGAATTGATGACTTAGGTATATGTATGGGCATATACCTAAGTAGTGTCGGTTGTTACTTCGTGATGTATCTTTCCTTTGTGGTTTATCCTTTGTTGATTTTGACAGACCTTCGGGGGTCTCGGGGTCCCAATTGAGTAGCTTATACTCACCCCTGCACAGGCTATGCCCGCACTACATTGTATTGGTTGCAGACGACGGATATCGTTGATCGTGGTTGAGGATTACAGAGCAGGAAGGTACCTGGAGGTGGACCACTGGGCGGGAAGTACTCGGAGCGGACGGTGGGACCTGAGGAGCAATGGAGCTATCTGTACCCACCCATCAGGTGGGATTTCCAGTGGACAGCTCGGCGTAGCGGCTTTTACTTTTCAGTTGCTCTTTTCCCGTTCGAGTTGTACTTTACTTTACAGTTGGGCTTGTATTTTCGGCCCCTTTTACTTTTCCGCACTTACTGTTGTACCAGTTTTTATTTAGTGTTTACTTTTTCCGTTTTCTTACTCTGTGGTTCTTGTTTACTTTACAAAGGCAATGCATTCCCTTTACCGGGATTTACGCCTTGGTGCTAGTCGCTAGCCCCTGGCCTATGGAAGGCGGGCTTGGGGTAGTCACGACACGGGCCCCGAGGACGGGTCGTGACAAATTGGTATCAGAGGAGTTCGGTTCAAGCACGATCTCTGATATTTTCTATGTGAAGAAATAGTGTTTAGCGTATTGAGTATGGTTATTAGTCCAGGGAGTCCATTGTTGGTGCGGCGGCCGACGTATCCGTACACCCGGACCCTGACTTCTGATTTCCGACTTAATGCACGAAAACATTGATTGCCTGTGTGTTTCAAGTTTTCTTTGTGATTACTTAATATCAGCTCACCAGGTATACTATTCTGATCGTGGCACACCTGTTTCATTTTCAGGATGGCCCCACGACGGCAGCCAGCTAGGGTTCCGAGAGTCGAGCGTGACGACAGCCCACCGAGCGACGAGGACTCGGTGCAGGGCCCTTTGTCAGCAGTGGCACCGGCGGTAGCACTACCCGCCGAGCCACCGATGCTTCCAAAACCATCCGCTGACGATGTGCGTCACCTCAGCGCACTGCATGAGTTTCAGCGCCAGCGACCGCCCATGTTTCATGGGGAGACGGACCCCCAGGCAGCCGAGGACTGGCTGGAGGCAGTCGTACGAGTTTTCAGGCTACTGAGAACACCAGCATGCCTCATGGTGATCCTCGCTACGAGCCTACTGCACGCAGCAGCGGGCCGATGGTGGATCTTGATGCTCCAGGTGCACGATGAGGCATCTATACTTTGGATGGACATTGAGATCCTCTTCTTCTCGGAGTTCGTCCCAACCACTCTCCGAGTGGTGCACATTCAGGAGCTTCTTCAGCTGCGGCAGGGCAGCATGACAGTCGCTCAGTACTCGGCGAGATTTACTGATCTCTCGCGCTACTCGACCGACATGGTACGAGACCCATTCTTCCGGGCTCGGACCTTTGAGCAGGGATTGAGACACGAGATCAGGGCATCGCTGATCTCCCTCAGCATTCCAACTCAGACAGGAGTACTGGAGCGGGCCCTTTTGATCGAGAGCTTTCTCGCTGAGTCTACACCAGCGTCGAGACCCACCGCAGGGCGGCACGTAGCAGAGTCTTCTATAGCAGGCAGTCGACGGATGACTCAGGGGTCTAGGCAGACCAGACCCTCAGGCAGACGACATCAGGACACTGGCTCAGCAGTGCGGGGCACACAGTGCAAAGCCAGTCTTTCGAGAGGCAGACAGTGTTACTCGTGCGGTGGGCAGGTCCACATGGCTCGTGACTGCCCGACCCGCCGTGCCGAGGAGCAGGAGATAGTTGAGGGACCACCGAGGCAGAGGTAGAGAGTCGACCGTTGAGGTCCGCAGGGAGGAGGCGGACGAGGCATTGGAACTGGCCGAGCAGCAGGTGGTGGGCGACGCTTTGAGGCTCTACCACCACCACCACCAGGAGGTCTGCCTTGACTACAGGGAGCTGGCGGGCAGAGACAAGCACAGCTCTAGGCAGCGGAGGCCTACGACCACGGCACGCCCGAGATGATTCGAGGTACTATCTCTGTCTATTCCACCATTGCTACAGTACTTATAGACACATGAGCGAGTCACTCTTTCATAGCCGCTGCCCTTTTTCGGAGCTCGGAGATTCTGACAGAGCCGTTGGCTCGATCCTTACGGCTAGAGACTCCTACGGGAGCAGACTCGACGATTACGCACTGTTTTCGGCAGTGTGATCTTACTCTAGGAGGCGAGAGCTTCGGCTGGGATCTTTTTTTAGCGGCGTCGAGGCCTTACGACGTCATCTTGAGCATGGATTTGTTATCTACGGTCCATGCACAGATTGACTGTTTTAGGCGCAAGGTGCGATGTGTACGCACTGACGGGAGCAGGTTCACCTTCACAGGCGAGAATGGAGCCTTTACAGCACAGGATGGACTTCCGCGGAGGAGAGGACAGCCCATCACTTATCAGTTGGCTAGCCTCATCCTAGGAGCAGTTGACGTGCGGAGTCCTGGATTTCCTGCAGTGGTGGATCAGTTTGCGGACGTCTTCCCCGACGACGTTCCAGGGATACCTCCTCACAGATAGGTAGAATTTTATATTGACCTGTACCCCGGGACAACCCCGATATCGACTCCAGCATATCGGATGGCCCCCGCCGAGCTTCGGGAGCTACGGGTACAGTTGGAGGACTTGCAGGGCAAGGGGTTTATCCGACCCAGTGATTCACCCTGGGCTTCCCCGATATTGTTCGCCAAGAAGGCGGATGGGAGCTTGCGATTGTGTGTCGATTATCGTCGCCTGAACCAGGTGACAGTGAGGAACAAGTATCCACTACCGAGGATTGATGAACTCTTTGATCAGCTCAAGGGATCACGATGGTTCTCGAAGATAGACCTCAGGTCAGGCTATCATCAGCTCAGAGTTCGAGACGAGGACGTGCAGAAGACGGCCTTCAGATGTTGGTGTGGCCACTATGAGTTCTGGGTTATGCCTTTCGGCATAACCAATGCTACAACAGTGTTCATGTCCTTCATGAACAGGATCTTCTAGCCATACCTCGATCGATTTGTCGTGGTCTTCATCGACGACATTTTTATATACTCGACGATTGAGGAGGAGCATGCCTACCACTTACGGGTTGTACTAGACACACTCCGAGAGCACCAGATTTATGGTAAGCTCTCGAAGTGCCAGTTCTGGATACGTGAGGTCCACTTCTTAGGACACGTCATCTCTGAGACGGGAGTTGTAGTGGATCCTGTGAAGATCGAGGCAGTGCTAGCTTGGGAGCCACCCAAGAGTGTGACGAAGGTGTGGAGTTTCTTGGGTCTAGCTGGATACAACCTGAGATTTGTGCCAGACTTCTCCAGAGTTGTGGCACCACTCTCAACTTTGAAAAAGAAGGGGAAACCCTTCATGTGGTCAGACAAATGTCAGCAGAGCTTCCAGGAGCTGAGACAGAGATTGACTAGCGCACCTATCTTGAGGTTGCCTGAGGAGGGAGTAGGGTACGTAGTCTATTGCGATGCATCAGGGACCGGACTCGGATGTGTCCTGATGCAGGAGCAGGTAGTGATCACCTATGGATCACGTCAGTTGAGGCCGCATGAGTAGAACTACGATACCCATGACCCGGAGTTAGCAGCTGTGGTCTTCGCTCTGAAGACATGGCGACACTATCTGATGGGCGAGTGCTTGACATTCTTTTCTAACCATCAGAGTCTCAGGTACATATTCTCCCAGAAGGACCTGAACCTGAGACAGCAGCGATGGCTCGAGTTCCTCTAGGAATATGACTTTGAGATAGTCTATACTCCTGGGAAGGGGAACGTAGTAGCCGATGCCCTCAGTAGGAGGACGTGCATTCAGCTACTTGAGGAGGCGACAGAGAAGCTAGCCTCTTTGCAGATATCCTTTATGGATAGATATGGATCAGCCTTCCTTCAGTCTCTCACAGTCACTCCTCTACTACTGCAACGAGTCAGAGAGGCACAGCGTGGGGACACCGACTATGAGACGCGGCGTGCACATATATCCTCAGGACAGGAACCTGATGGTTTCTCTTTTGGAGCAGAGCACGACATGATTTTCAGAGGATGTACCATGGTACCAGTCTCTTTACGGGAGGAGGTGCTGAGAGAGTTTCACACTTCTCCTTTGGCGTTACATCCTGGAGTGGCGAAGATGTACCAGGCTCTCAGACGACAACACTGGTGGCCGGGCATGAAGAAGGCTATGGCAGAGTTCGTTTCACGATGCCTCACCTGCCAGCAGGAGAAGGCTGAGCATCAGGTACCAACAGGTTTGGTACAAACCTTGGAGGTTCCGGAGTGGAGGTGGGACGAAATATCTATGGACTTCGTGACTGGACTTCCAAGCACTTCCAGAGGTCACGACTCCATTTGGGTGATTTTCGACCGACTCACCAAGTCGGCACACTTCTTACCCATCAGAGAGCAGGGCCCAATGGAGAGCTTGGGACGACTTTACATTTAGGAGATTGTTCGGATTCACAGTGCGCCATCATCTATCGTCTCCGATCGAGATGCTCGCTTTACTTCCCGGCTTTGGAAGGGGTTGAAGGAGCTGTTCAGGACGCAGCTACGTCTGAGCACAACCTTTCACCCTCAGACTGATGGTCAGACGGAGAGGACCATTCAGACTCTCGAGGACATGCTCCACCCATGTGTCCTCGACATTTGTCGTAGCTGGGAGGACCACCTACCCTTGGCGGAGTTTGCGTACAACAACAGCTACCACTCCACCATCAGGATGACACCGTACGAGGCGTTTTACGGCCGACCTTGCAGATCTCCTTTGTGCTGGACAGACCCTGGGGAGTCAGCACTTGTGGGACCATAGATGGTCTAGGCCATTGACAGAAAAGGTCCAGGACATCCAAGAGGGGATGAGGACAGCTCAGAGCCAGCAGAAGTCATACGCTGATAGGAGGCGGAGGCCACTAGAGTTCGAGGATGGCAACCACGTCTTTTTGCGTGTCTCACCTCGACGTGGATTACAGAGATTTGGCTGAGGCGGCAAGTTATCTCCTTGCTTCATCAGACCCTTCCGGGTCCTCAGCAGGATTGGCGAGGTGGCTTATCGTCTGGATCTACCACCTCAGTTGCACCGGGTGCACGACGTCTTCCACGTATCTCAGATGAGGAGATACGTGCACGAACCGACGCACATCATTGTCCATGGGGAGCTTGACGTTGACGATGGGGCGACTTTTACGGAGGTCCTGGTGGAGATCGAGGATCGAAAGGAGCGGGTCCTACGTGGACGGTCGATTCCTCTAGTGCACATAAGATGGCAGAACGGGAACCTCCAGGAGAGCACATGGGAGTGGGAGGCTCAGATGTGTGCTCAGTACCCTCATTTGTTTCCCTAGTTTTGATGTATCTTTACAGGGACGTAAATTCCTGAGGTGGGAGTAATGTAAAGACCTTAAAATTCAAGGGAAATTTTTTCTTAATTTTCTTTGGAATTTTAAAAGAACGCGGTTTCTGGCGGCACCTGATTCCGAGGCCCGGTGTGCCCGGAATCATTTTCTAAAGTTTGGATCGGGTACGTTCAGTGAACGAACGAGCGGGTTTTCCTAACTTTTAAACCGGTGCTCGGAATTGAAATTCGATGGCACCGATGAACTCGCAACGCCGGTAATCGCTTAAGGGAACCTTTACCATAGCTGCGTTTGTGCGGGAGAAGAAGTTAATTATTGGGGTTTAATTAAAAAATTAAATAAAATTGTTAAATCAATTTTATTTCTTTTTCAAGTGGTTAGTTTCTCCCATGGGAAGTTGGTGGTGGATCCCACATCCAACGAACTTCCCATGTGTGGATAATTAAAAGGGTGGGGCCCACATGAACCCCCCCCCCCCTTTTCAATTTTTCCCTAACTGCCTAGCCCCTCTTAACCCCTCACATTCTTAACTCCCCATTAACTCTATTTAATTAATTTTTGACAACTTGTGTTTTTAATTAAGATGAGTTACTTATTTTCCAACTCTTGAAATTGAAAGAGGTTAGGATGTGTAAAGAAAATAAGGCTTGGACTTATTTTATTTTGGTTAGATTCTTTTGCAACCATGAGAGGATTTGGAAGCGTTCTTCATCTTCTTCAACCTCGACGAAGAACGCGAAGAACACCATTCTTCAACGAAGAACTTATCCGCCAAAGAACACGGATCTTCCGCGACGCCGTATCCACGACGCGACGTTCTTCTTCCACGTCGTCTCTTTAGCGACGGTTTTCCGCGACGGAATCTCCGTCAACAACTTCAAATCCTCGCATCGCGACGTTGACGTTCTCCCACGATGCCCGACCTCAGCGACGCTCATCTTCCGTGTCTAGTTGATGAACACTGTTCATGAACCGAGGTAGGGGATTATTTTATTTAATCTTTTCCATTCATGATTCTAGTTTATCGATCATCTTGGATTTTTCGACTAGATGTTATCATTAACGAGAGGGGGTCGGACCGCACAAACACTACAGAAACCCCATCCTATGTTCATGTTTGATTCTTTGCGGATGGAACGGGATGACATGGTGCCGTCGCACCACGTGGGAATCACACGGAAAGTAATACGCGACGCCGTCACGCCGCGCCGTGGAAAGGAATTCAAGGAAGCGACGTCGTCGCGACGCGTCGAAGAGAACCGAAGACGCAGCGGTTGGAGCGGGGCCACGGTGGAGGGGCGCGGTGCCGTCGCACCGTGCCGGATGACAAGAGCCGCGGCCGGTTCCAGGCCGCGGCGGAGCAAGGTGGCCGACGGCCAGCCGGGCTGCCGTTGTCGGAAGCCGGAAGGGGACCGGCCTTTGCCGGTCCTGTTGAGAAGGAGCCGGCCGGCCAGGTCGGGCCGTTAAGAAAGGGAAGGGGGCCGGGGGAATTAAATTCCCTCGGCCAGATCAAACGTCCCCCCATAATTTTTGGGGGTGCCGCGGTTACACAGGGGGGCAGGCGCCCCCCCCCCCTTTCCGAACGGCTCGGCCAAAGCCGAGCAAGACAGCGTGCTGGGCGCACAGTTCCAAGCCGAACTGGGCCCGACCGGGCTGGTCCGCGCCGGGCCGGGCCGACCTTGTCCAGGGCGGGTCGACCCGGTTCGGGCCAACCGGGGGGTCTCGGGCTGGGTCGGTCCGGTCCCGAAACCACCTTTATTGGACTGTTTGGGTTCAAATGCCCATACCTCGGGCTACGGACCTCCGATCGACACCCCGTCAGCGGAGACACGATCCTTAGAACGAGACGGTCGTTTTGGTATATCGCACCGAAGGTTTGGGAATACTGTGTGTTCGGCCGGGTTGGTTCGTACACGAAACCAACCGGGCCCTCGGAGCGGAAACACTCATATCATGAGCTACGGACGTCTGATTGACGTGTCATTGACTTTGTTGAGTTCCTCTTAGTGAGACGGATCTTTTGGAATACTCCGCCCGAGGTTTGGACGTAGGTTCAGTACAGTCGGGTTGGTTTTGCCTTAAAACCCAACCGGGCCCCTAGGACGAAAAAGCCAATAACTCTCAGACCGGGCGTCCAATTGACGCGCCGTCTGTTGCGTTGAGTTCCTGTTGACGATATGGAAATTTTGGATACATCAACTCTGGACTTTGTGACAGTTGATGTATCAGCCTCTCGGCTCGTGGAGCGGACCCTCCTGAACGAGCTTACTGTGTACGGGAACCCTAGTGCTGGCTGCGACTGTGACTGTGACAACGACGACAACTGTGCAGAGATCCTCAGTGGATTCAACGACGACGACTACAGCACTCAGCGATCCTATGTGGATCATTTCTACCGATCCTGTGTGGGTACGATCCTCTGTGGGTCAGCGCTCAGCGGTTCTGTGTGAGCCAGCACCTACAGATCTTGTATGGGTCCGATCCTGTGTGGGTCTTTGCGGGGGTTAGTACCTATCGATCCTTGTGAGTCCGGCGACTTAGATGGATCAGTGATCATCTCTATCGTCTTTCGAGGAAGTATACCTGTGTGAGATGACACCTGTTTTCTTTCTTGTGTGAATTGAGTTGTGCTATCCTGTGTGGATTACGTTTTACTTTCCTGTGTTGAATACGTATACTTTCTTGTGTGGACTGATTTGTACTTGGGCTAGGAGGTTGGAACGTATTAGAATTGATGACATAGGTATATGTATGGGCATATATCTAAGCAGTGTCGGTTGTTACTTCGTGATTGTATCTTTTCTTTGTGGTTTATCCTTTGTGGATTTTGAGAGACCTTCGGGGGTCTCGGGGTCCCTACTGAGTAGCTTATACTCACCCCTGCACGGGCTATGCCCGCACTACGTTGTGTTGGTTGCAGACGACGGTCAGCGTTGATCGTGGTTGAGGCTTGCAGAGCAGGATGGTACCTGGAGGTGGACCACTGGGCGGGATGTACTCGGAGCGGACGGTGGGACCCGAGGAGCAGTGGAGCTATCTGTACCCACCCTTCAGGTGGGATTTCCAGTGGACAGCTCGGCATAGCGGCTTTTACTTTTCAGTTGTTGTTTTCCCTTTCGAGTTGTACTTTACTTTACAGTTGGGCTTGTATTTCCGGCCTCTTTTACTTTTCCGCACTTACTGTTGTACCAGTTTTTACTTAGTGTTTACTTTTTCCGCTTGCTTACTCTGTGGTGCTTATTTACTTTAAAAAGGCAATGCCTTCCCTTTACCAGGATTTACGCCTTGGTGCTAGTCGCCAGCCCCTTGCCTATGGAAGGCGGGACTGGGGTTGTCACGACACGGGCCCCGAGGACGGGTTGTGACAACCGGAGACATCAATGAAGAAATAATTCCCCCAAGGTAATTCTTGTGAATTATTTAAATTAAATATAAACAACATATGATGATCATATCTATTTGGTTCCGAGATTCCCTCTTAAGTTTCTCATTCCTCTTTCTATTCCAAAGATTCAGCATTTTACATTGTGATGGATCTCGGATTGAACGTTGTTTAACGTTAAAATTAATGTTGGGAAAACCCACCAACGTGCTTCCGCAACGCCCGGACCCTATAAGTGGTATCAGAGGGGTCATATAGTTGATTATAATTATTTAGTTTTTCGTTGATGTTTTACGCATTAAATATTTTTGTTGTTTCAATTCAAGTTTAATCGTTCTTGAAATATGAATCTCGAGATCTGTTCCTCCTCCATCATTTCTCGTTCACCTCACAGAAATTAATTTTTCATTTAATTTTGATTAAAATAAAATAGAGGAACTCATCCTGATAAGCCAAACGTTTCTAGCCGTAAAAAACCAGAATACACGACGTGTATTCGGAAGTACACGCTGTGTAGTCTAGATTCATGCATCAGACTGATATGCCAAATCATGCCATGTATTGAATCCAATCTATGTCATTAATGATACCGTGTGATGACCAGGAACAGGTAGAACTTGGTTTCCGGATTACACATCGTGTGGTCCAATGAAAATGGCATGTCGTCCCTTCATGTTAGGGTTGGACTGTGTACCCTGTACACAGCTTTCCCGCATTAAAACCATGTAACGTGGAAACTACACGACATGTGTCCCACTGAACATGTCGTGTACACTGGAAATTTAAATAGTACATTAACACTCCATGTCCCGGGGTGTGTAATTCGGATGGATGGTGAACAAAAGTACACATCGTGTAGTCAGAACTACATGCCGTGTACTCGTTCAAATTACGCAATGAACGAGAATTCACCGGGTTGCCTCCATGGCACAAGATACGTACAAGGATAATTTTAAATGAATTTATTTGTTTAAAATTATGATGGATGAGAATCACATGAAGTTCAGAAAATGGTTTAAGACAAAAGGATTGATGAATTAATGACAATTAATTGATTCGAGCGCGATTTATCTTCAACAAGAACGATTAATGATTTTAATGCTATTTTTATTTTCCGTAAATATCGTTTCATGTATGGATGATCATGATCTAGACCGAGACCTTTGTATGTGAATGATTTATTTTAATTTATTTATTAAAATTAAATTTGTTGGCCTAGGAGCCATCTCCTCATTAATATGTAGGGCATGCACGCCCAATGATTATTTTATATAAAAACCCCTTTTTACCCCTCACCTGCGTGTGAGATAAATGCATATGTAATGGATAGAGCTCCCAAGATAGTGGATGCGGCTCAATATAAGAGCCAAGGTGTAACCAATTAAAGGAGATACAATGGTGGACAGGTGAAAAGCTATAAACACGAACCCGAAAGGTTCAAGGTGTGTCTCCCCTAGGTCTTGGCCTAGTTTATCAACCTCTAGATAAACTAAACAATAGAAAAAACTCATGATCATAACATTTATTTTACTTTTTTTAGTTGAAAGGATTATTTAATGTGGGTTTGTTGTCACGATCACACAATTATTGAATTAAACGAGAATGCAAGATGGAACTATAATAAAATTTGCTTATTTGTAAATATTATCTTAGACATGGTTAATCTCTTTAGTATATCCCACATAATATTTAAAAGCTTGTAATAAAAGATAATAAATTGGAAATTTACATATAAGGATAAAATCCCTCAAATTAAATATTAAGTCGATATAGCCTTCCATAATCTTCGTTAGAATCAAACCATAGTTTAAAGTGTGTGACCAACCCTAGTTGGGGTGCATTCCATTATCGGGGAATTCTAATTCAAGGTTTCGGGTTGAAATGAATTGGTTCACATCATGGTTTGACAACCACAATAGGACTTGGGGTGACGAAGAGGCACAGGTTGAGGAAATCCAAAATAAAAGGATTTCAGGATTGGGGAGTCCGCTCAACGGGTCAAGGAGCTGCGATTTAATGAAGTTGGCATTTGGAATGCCTACCTAAAACCCTTCAAGATGCTTGACCAACCCTATTTGGGGTAATGCGAAGGGCAATATGGATCCTATCCACTAGAATATTTAGAAAACAGAATATTTTGAAGTCAATAGTGAGGGCTAATGGATTATGATAAAATAGTGGGAGACTAATAAGTATTAATTAATTTATTTGTCTCAGTTTTGTAATAAAGTAATAAACATTTTCTCATCTTAATTTGTAGAAATGACAAGAATATTGCTTCAAACATATCATTGTGATCCATACTCGATAAGGAAAACCTTCTCACTGGCACCAATTTTCCAGAGTGGCAGAGGCGTTTACCTGTCATCCTTCACCACGAAAGGAAATTATATGTGCTGAAAGAGCGTATTCCAGTTGCGCTTGGGAGAGAGGCCAGTGGTGAGGGATTATCACTCTATATGAATCACATGGATGATGCCACTAATGACCAGTGGTTCATGCTATCTTCCATGTCGAATGATCTCTTGAAGAAACATAAAAACATTGACGTGTATACCATGATGTCTCTCCTTAAGGATCTCTACCAAGAAAATGTGAAAATGGATAGGTATGTGATGTCCAATGACATGTTTACAACTAATCATGGAGAGTCTGTGCCATCTGGGCCTTATGTAGTCATGATTATTGGCTACATTGATCCCCTGGACATCATAGGGATTAAATTCCTGGGTGAGTTGCGTAAAGATCTCATCCTATCATCACTGCCCAAGACCTTCTCTAGCTTCATTGTCAATTATAACATGAGCAGCAATGTGAAGAGTCTATCAGAGCATCTATCCTTGATTATCCAGGTAGACAAGGAAATGGGGTGTGACAAACCCATAGATTTTATGGTGAATAGAAAAGGAAGGACAACGGAAAGGGGCCAAAGACTTATAAAAGGTCTGAAGCCCCTGAGCACCATCCCTCCTAGAAGGGGAAGATCACAGAGGTAGGGAAGGGAATGGGAGGAGGTGTGTTTTTCATATGTCAAGCATGTCCACTAGAAGAGGAACGACACACAGAAGCATGAGGATGCTAAATGTGTGTTAATTATCGAGTGTAATCTTTCTTTTTCTTCACATTGTTTATTAGATACAGCTTGGAGGGCTCACATCTGTATTCAAATGCAGGAACCCAGTAGATTTAGAAATATTTCCAGAGGAGAGGTGGATCTTCGAGCTGCCAATGGCGCAAGGATGGCTGCGTTGGCTATTGGCGATTACCACCTCTCATTGCTAACTGAGATGATTTTGGTTTTACAAAACTATTATTATGTGCCTAGTGTTACCATGAACATAATTTATGTATCTTGTTTGGATATGGATGGATTTATTTTCATTTTTGGAAATAAGGGTTGTCTCTTTTATAAGAACAATGTATGTTATGGTATGGCACATTTAAATAATGGTTTGTATGTATTAAATTATGAAATCCAAGTTTTGGAAATCAATAAGGAAACAGACTCACATGACTCATACATCACCCAGTTGCGGCATCACTGTCTCGGTCATGTGAACGAGAAGCACTTGACAAAGCTCTGCCAAGATAGCTATTTAGACTATAATGATCTAAAACCACTTGATATTTGTCATGCTTGTTTACAAGGAAAAATGACCAAGACGCCTTTTGGGGGACATGGTGAAAGGGCCACATGGATTCTAGGATTGGTACACACAGATGTGTGTGGACTGTTTCTAGTAGAAGCTAGAGGTGGATATTATTACATCATTACTTTTACAAATGATTTGAGTAGATATGGCTATGTCTACTGATTGAGGTATAATTCAGAGGCCATAGATAAATTTATGGAATTCAAGAATGAGGTATAGAAATAGCTCGGTAATAAGATAAAGAAGCTTCGATCGGATTGAGGTGTAGAATATTTGAACCAAGAGTTCATCAATCATCCATGCGAGTTTGGGATTCTATCTCAACTCACTCCTCCTTATACACCAGAGTTGAATGGTGTTATTGAAGGAAGAAACCGCACCTTGTTGGACATGGCAAGGTCGATGATGAGACATGCAGATCTTCGATTATCCTTTTGGGGATATTCATTACAAACTGCAACATGCACATTAAACTGAGTACCAACTATAGCGGCCAATGGAATTCCCTCTGAGCTATGGATTTGAATGAAACCCATTTTGTCGAACACACGTGTATGGGGATGAGAGGTGTTTGTTAAGGCCTCTTGTGGCAAAAAACTAGCACCCAGGGTCATGAGGTGTATCTTTATAGGATATCACAAGGAAACAAAAGTATATTACATATATAACTCTTTAGACAAGAATGTGACTGTCACCAGACAAGCTGTCTTTCTTGAGAGGAAGCACATCCTCAAGAAGGATAGTTGTAGCAAGATTGACTTCGATGAATTTGATGCTCAATATACACATGAGTTGGTAAATGAACATGTTCCACAGGTCCCCATGGAAGAGGATCCATAAACACAGGTACTGTGTAAGAGTTCAAGAGAGGTAAGGGAACCAGAGAGATTCAGTTTCCTAGTCACCGAGGATGGTTAATCACTATTGTTGGACAATGATGCACCTCTCTCCAACAAGGAAGAAATAGAAAGCTCATAAGATGAAAGATGGCTATAAGCTATGAAATTTGAGATGGTTCCATGTATCAGAACCAAGTCTGGGATCTGGTCGATGAGCCATTTGATGTAAATCATGTTGGATGAAAATGAATATTCAAGAGAAAGCTGCACATAGATGGTCAAGTTTGCACCTATAAAGCAAGGCTAGTGGCTAAAGGTTTCAGAAAAAGTCAAGGAATTTACTCTGATGAAACATTCTCGCCAGTTCCCATGTTTAAATCGATAGGAATCATACTTTCCATATCATCTTACCATGACTACGAGGTTTGGTAGATGGATGTGAAAACATAATTCCATTACGAGACCCTTCAGGAAGATGTCTATATGACACAACTAGAAGGGTTTGTGACACCAGGTGAAGTGAAAAAAAATTCAAGTTGCAGAAATCCATTTATGGATTAAAGAAAGCATCTAGGTCATGGAACATTTGATTTGATGAAGCCATAAAGTAATTTGGGTTCATTAAGAATGAATGTGAGACATGTGTTTATAAGAGGTTTAATAAGAATGTGATCGTTATCCTAGTAGTATATGTTGACGAAATATTTCTTATTAGAAAAGATGTACCAGTCTTACAGTCCGTTAAGGACTGGTTGAATAAGTGTTTCTCAATGAAGGACTTGGGTGAAGCATCCTACATTATAGGGATCAAGATCATTCGTGATAGATCCAATAGGATTCATAGACTATGTCAGGGTGCATACATTGTCCAAATACTAAAGAGACTTAGTATAGACCAATCCAAGACGGGATTAGTTCTAGTGTCACATGGCCTACATCTTTCTATGAAAATGTGTCCTCAGACACAACAAGAGAAAGATAGAATAAGTAAGATCCCATACGCTTATGTTATGGGATCCATCATGTATTCCATGTAATGTACTGTGATTGATGTTGCCTATGAACTGAGCATGGTAGGCAGATATCAAGCAGATCCAGGAGAACAACATTGGACTACTGTTAAGAATATCCTTAAGTATTTGAGAATAACTAAGGATATGATCCTGGTGTATGGAGGAGACGAAGAGCTTGTCATTAGAGGGTATAATGATGCTGGTTTTCAGATAGATCATAATGATCTGATGTCAAAATATGGATATGTTTTCTGTCTGAATAGAGGAGCTGTGAGATGGAAGAGTTCAAAGAAACCGGTTTTCACCGATTCTACAGTGGAGTCCGAATATATAGCGGCTTCTGATGCAGCCAAGGAAGTCGTTTGGATTCGGAACATTGTCCAGGAGAATAATGTGGTGCCTAGCAGTAAAGAACCCATCACATTGTATTGATATAATACTATAGCGGTGGCTCTTGTGAAAGAACCATTTTCACATCAACCGACAAAGAATATACTACTAAAGTATCGCATCTTGAAGGAATTCTATCAAAGGGGTGAAGTTACAGTGAGAAGAGTGTCCAAGGAAGAGAACGTGGTGGACCCCATGACTAAAGTCCTATCTCAGCAGAAGCATGAATATCATGTGAGAGCTAGTGGGTTAATGGTTGTTAGTAGTTATCTCTATTCCAAGTGGGAGTCTATGGGAGTTGGTGGCCTAGAACTAACTAATTTGTACATTATTCATTAATAAAATCATTATCACATCTTGATTTTTCTTATGCGTGACAATGCATGTGATTATTTCCTAAGGATAGCTGTAGCATTAAAGGGTCATAGAGGATCCCTACTATAATGAGAACCCGGGAGTTCCATAACATTGTTCTTGAATATATGTTCTATGGACGGATGATATTATTTTAGGGACACAAATAATACAGGACATTAGGGGTGAGGACTCATAAAAATTTGGGGCATCATCTCATGGTGTGCACCCATGGTAATATTTGGGAGGATCTTATGAAAACGAGACCCGCGAGTAGGAAATCCACATTTTATATTGTCATTAGATGTTCCTATCTGCGGACGTGGGTATTGATCCTTTGACATTACGATTATTATTAATGGGTATTACAACTCGCACACTTAGATGTATTGAAAAAAATGTGATGACACACTATTCGCAGCGAGGTAGGATACGTTGGGTGCGTCACGAGTAATACCTCATTAATAGATAATGTGAGAAAGGTTTTTTCCCTTCTGTTCCATAAGAGAAGTAGATATCTATGGCCCTTTGATGGAATCGATATAACCTAATAAATCAATGGCCATGGTATGGTATGGGCGAGTTCGATTCCAGAAAGTCAAAGAAAGAATAATCGAGCACGTGGGTTGATGACACAAGCATGCAACCCACTTGATTCGAGATATCATGACAAAGGGATTATATTACAGGGTAAGATTTCGTATGAGTTGACACGTCATTGCGGTGTTAACTTCTTTCTCTATGGGTGCCTTAGCATGTTGCTAGATGCTAAATTTGGACATTAGGAAGGCTCCACCTAATGCCACTGACAAAGAGGCCTACAGGGTCACACACAATGTGTGTCCATGTATCTCAGTTAAATATTAATATGACAAGTTAAATAAATATTATTCCCGGCAGTGGTTTAATAATTATTTAAGGATGCCTGATCGCATTTATTTCGACTCTAGTTATTCGAGAGAATATATTGTGGAAAAATAATATTTATTAGCGAGTGATGCAGTTATATTTATTTAAGAAATAAAACTCCATTACTCAGGGTCTAATAAATGTGGAGGAAATAAAGGAAAGTGGAAAATAAAAGTACACGTCGTGTTTATTAAATATACACACCGTGTATTAAGGATTACAGGTCGTGTAGTTTTTCCCGTCAGAATATTGAGGATATAATAATGTTTTATTAAATGATATTTATTATAATCAGTGTGGGCGCATGTCAAGGAATTAATAATTTGACATGTGGGTTTTCAATAAGAGTTAATGAAATAAATAAAACACGTAACGCGTTTTTTTATTGTCATATCTCTATAACGTCAAACCGGATTATAAATATCCTCACAAGCTCAACACTTTTCCACAAGATAATCTTTGTGCACAACAACTCTGGAGAATCCTTTTAAGGCCGAATGAACTCCTTTCTCCAAGAATGCTCTCATGACCGAGAGCCCAAGGCGATCGAAGGCAGACATCGCAACGAAGGTTCGTCTGCGCTAGCACCCTGAGATCCCTTCGGCGATGTCCGGAGATACATGGCACGCATGTGGATCACCGCTAGAGGAATCCTACACATGGATTCTACGACGCAACGACGGATTACATGATCATGACTGGAGACATCAACGAAGAATGAATTCCACCATGGTAATTCATGTGATTTATTTAAATTAATTATAACTAACATATTATGATCCTATCGCTATGGTTCCAGGATTCCTCTTAAGGTTTTCGTTCATCGTTCTATTCTGAAGATTCGGAATTTCACATCATGAAGGATCACATATTGAACATTGTTTAACGTTAAAATTAATGATGGGAATACCCACTAATGTGCTTCCATTGAGCCCAGAACCTACAGATATCTATCCAATTAGAAACATATGCCATCCAATGGTGCATCATGACTATACTGGGTTTCTTCATCTGATTAAATGATGTTGCATAGATATTCACCAATAGCATTGAGGAATTCACCATTTTTAAAAGGGAGCAGGATACCAAGGTGGGTGATCTATAAGGTTGTGATAGGTATCTCCATGACTTTTTTTGACTTTCTGTGGCCACAGGTTTATGTTGAATTCCACTACCCCACAGAGTTGGGTAATTTTCAACATGACTGAATGAAATATAATTATGAGTTTTGAAATAGGCATAATGAGTTCTAAAATATAGTTTTAATCTTCATAAGATAAATTAGATACCAAAAAAATTGACCGTGAATTGGAAAAATGAGATTAGATGTTTCGCAACTCCAAAAATCACCAAAATGGTACATTTGAGAAAGGCCTCAAAATCCTTAATGGATTAAGATGGAAAATCTAGGGATAGGTAATATCTGTCCCTCAAGACCTTCGGTGATGGTAGGTTAATGGCCGGGAAGCATGAGGGGGATGGGTATTGATGCAGGCCGAAAATGGAATAGTTGAATGAGGGACCATAATAGAGAGCCTCAAGGGTGAACATGAAGGATCTAAGGTGTCATAAAGGAATCAAGACTGGGAATAGAGCATGGATCGGAGGACATTAGAGCTAGAGGATCCATGGGAAGCCAGTTGGATAATGTGGAGACCAATGAAAACATTGAAAACCAGAAAACATTTCAGACACAGTCTCATGTGTATAAAATGGAGTTTCCATCCTTACATAAACCTTACCAAAATAATGACTAAAAATGTATGTATTTCTAATTTATTGAAATTTATCATATTTTTCTATTATTAGAAAATTCATGTATTTCATAAAAATCTGAAAAATTTACCCTAGCCATTTATTAATGTATATAATACAAAAATGATATCCATTATATGAAATTTTTATCTAAATATGTCTAATTTTATTATTAATTGAAACCATCATTTACATGGAAATACATATTTTAAAATTATAATAGATTTTAAAACAATTTGAAAAATTTATAAATGTCCCATCAAATTATCTTAAAATTATAATACATGAAAATAACAATTCATGGATTCATTTTATGAAAATAAATTTTATTTTAAAATAATAAATTATGAATAAAAAAGATAATTTCATATTTATGAATTTCAAAAATGTGACCACTTAATAACAGTTTTTAAAATATGTATTTACATAGAGTATGATAAAATTATTCCATTCATTAATTTATAAGATGAATAAAATTTATTTATAATTTTAGGGGAGATATTACTATTCATTTGGAAGGTATACGCTTTATAATTGTCATATTACTATTCTTATGGCATTGTTATTATTTCATATGTATTGGTTACTTTACTTCTAGAAATACTTCGTTTTTGTTAATTCATTAATTATAAAGAAATTATTATGGTCACTAAGTGATTTTATAATGCTTATACAATTTGACATTACTATAATAAGGAGTAAAATCTTTTGATAAATGTTTGTGTCACTATATTGTTCCCTATATTCGATATTTCTCACTCAAAATTTCATTTTACATATATTCGTTTGGGTACTTCTCCTTCATCGCCTACTATTATTCCCATGCTACATTAGTATACTTGTGGTTCATCCACAACACTTTGACATGGATGGTTTTTTTGACATATAACAATATCTTTCTAATCTAGAATCTTTACTGGATACTACTCATAAGAGACATCCCCTTCAATTATACCACTTCGGAGTTGTGTATATGCGAGGGATATAGTATGTACTTCCTCATGAGTGATACATGAATCAAATTAAGATATTTATCTATAATCGGTAGATTTGAAATCATATAGTCCACAAATCCTATGCGATGTAGAGTATGAAAGGGGACAATGTACCTTGGGATTAACATTCCATTGTTTCCAATCCACATGACTCTCTTCCCTCATGATATTAACCTGAAGACTTAATATCCATCATCAAACTCTATGTCTCTTCTAAGTTTGTCATTATATATACTTTTTCAAGATTTATGAGATTTGATATTTTGAGGGGTGGATTGAACATTCTCTGTCATATCTTGTGAAAGAGAAGGTACATGTAGCATTCTTTCACCAGCTTCATCCCAATAGGATAGAATTATGAATTTCTCTCTATATTTGGCTTTATATAGATCCATATAAATACTTGATTGGAATATAGTGTTGTATTAGAACTCTTCCAAAGGGATATGTCGATTCAATCCACCTATTAATTCTAAAGATACGAATAGTATCATATCATTGAGGTTCTGGATAGTCGATTCAAATTGGACATTAGATTACGGGTGATAGGTCATGCAGAAATTTAATTGAGTAATAAAAGAATGTTGAAGACTCATCCATTATTTAAATGCGACCCTAGGATCACTATCATAAGAAAAAGAGTTGAACTCCATGCAGTCTCAACACTTCCTTCTCATATATCTTTTCACTTTTTTCAGGTGAGGGATCATCCCGAATAGCAATAAAGTCAAAATTCTTGATGTGTTAGTCCACCAAAACACATATCTCATTATTTATTTTGGATGTCTTTGAGAGAACCATGATAATTTCCACAAATATATTCTCCCATTTCTAAATGAGTATTGATAATGGTTTCATCATCTCATTGGACTTATTTCACCAGACTTTAAGTTGATGACATATCAGGAAGATTAAGATACACCTTGCAATCTCTTTCTTCATGTTGTCAGACTAAATGTTTCTCGGATATCAAAGTACATCTTGGTACTGCAATGATGGATATAGAAATTTTATATATGTTAATTATCCAATAACACTTTATTTATACTATGTGATGAAGGAACACATAGGCTCATTACAAACCAAATCACACCATTATCATCGATATGGAACTATTGTAGTTTCCCTTCCATTACTAAATTCACCTTCTTTTGTAATTTTGAACTATCCATTTGTGCCTCTTTTATATTCTATTAGATAGATGGTTGGTCAATAATTTGGTCATGGTGGGATTTATTCCTTACCTGAATGATTTTCAGATCCATCATTTGCATGTCCATGAAGATAGGGTCTTTCTCAATCTGTAATATGGAAAGAGTAGAAGGTTCATTTCAATTATGTTTATCATCTATCGTGTTTTCCTTTTTGTGATGATATTGAATACAGAGATTTTAGTCTTTTATTTTCTCTATCCATTTCCATTGACACATGTTGAGATATGTTTTTGTGAATATATACTTTAGGCTCTTGTGATCAGTATATATGTCACTATATATACCATAGTGGTAGTTTCATTTGATTTTGAAAGGAAAAATCAAAACTTCTAGCTCTAGATCATGTATAAAGAAAATAATCTCAACAGATTTATGTTTAATATCATTTTTTTGAATTCCACAGAATTGTTGATTTAAGATAAATTTCTACATTTTATGATATTGGTAGTATTTTGATCTTAATCAAAAAATGGCTCATGTCCCATTTTTGAATGTATTATGTTATTTCTATATTTTTGCCATAACACATAATTTATTAATCCAAATTCTAAAATCCATTAATTTAATAATTATTCACATAAAGAGATACATTTCATCCTTCATGAAAATTTTTTATAGACTATAAATAATATCAAAATATACTCAAATGTTGGAACATCAAAACTATTTAATGATTTGTTGATTTTGGGTGTGGGGTCCCTAAATCATTTAGGGAGGGCCCAATTGATGTGAAATATGGTGGTTGGACAAACAAGAAGTTTTAGAACATATTTCATGAAGGTTTGTACAAGATAATTTTAATTATTAATGGTAATTAAGGAATTCTATTTTGTAGTTTTTCAATTTGGAGTGTCTTACTAGATTGGATAAATTTACAGAGTAAAACTTTCATAACTCTCAGAATATATTTTCAACAACAGTAAAATGTTGACGAGAGATGGAAAATGTATTTATAAGAAACATTCAAGAAGGGTAAAATGAATGAAGATTTCATTTATTTATGAAATAACGAGTCATATTGTGTGATAAAATTTTTTCCTATATAAGGAGGGGATCTCTTCCCTCTAAAATAATATCATTCCATCCAATACCTTCAAGGACACTGAGAAGAATATCCTTTCAGATCTCTCTATTTTATTTCATTCATTTTTTCAAATATATGTAATGACTTATTCTTCCCCATTCATCTCTATTATCCATACAAAAGAGTTTCTAACATTTTCAGTTATTCATGAAGGTTTGGTTTTCTATTTTTTAATGCATTACTTTTTTGAAAATAATTGAGTGAAATTTAATTCTTCTAATAAGTTTTAATCAATTTTGTATAGAGGATTTTATTATCAAGTGATATAATTATGGAATATTAATTTTATTATTAATATTTTCTTTCGTAAATAATCATTATCCCCCTCTATATATTTATTGTTTATATAGAATATAATTTAACAAAGATTAGTGGTGAAATTTTCAATGATCATCAGAACATTTAAAAATAGTAGTGAATGTTTCTGATTGTTTGGGAAATAAAATTCCAAATTGAGTATTTACTATATCAATTGAGGAAATACAATACAATTCTTTTCATCATGGAATGATTGTTGTCCAAACTGAGATATTGGTAAGGTTTTTTCTCACCATAACAATTTCATAAAAAAAGTGATATAAAAATATTATAGAAACTCACTGTAATAATCTTTAAGAATTGGTTTGAATTAAATTGAAAAAGGATATCATTATAATTGGGAAACATACCCTGACCTATTCACCCATTTAATATCATAGTTTTCAATGATTTTAATTTGAAATTTCATTTTAATCAATTTTTTATTTCTTCATACTAAAAACAATAAATTTATAAAATCATTTAAATGTGAAAAACTATTTTTTGTGCATTCCTCTTAAAGAGGATTGATAGGGTTAATCATCAGACTACATATTGGAATTTAAAAAAATTCCACACCCACTGAGAGGCAGATTCATTCTTAGCATCATCACTGGGGAGGTACTGCCACAACTCAATTTTAAATATTATAATCATCTCAAAAAAAAAATCATTTCCATGTTTTTTTAAATGATAATTTTATTAATTAATGTAACACATACCAAAACGTACAAGAACCAATTTATAACTCACCGTTGTCTATAATGTATAATGTTTATTTCATGGATAAGAAGATTCAGGGAGCTAAAATCCAAATCATCAAGGAGGAAGAATTCAAGGATCTCATTCAAAACCTTAATGGGAACCTCAAATACTCAGTGTGAGAGGTTTTATATAGATAATTAATTGAACTCCATGACTATTTTCTAGAATTTACTAATAAATGTTTGAGGTAAAAAATGAGATTTTACAAGGGTAACACCAAGAAGAAGATGTTCACTATGATTATGAAGCCCAATTTGAAAGTATTAGTCAATCAAATCAAGAATTTGAAAGCACAATAAATTGGATAGCTAAATAAGTACATGAATTCAAAGATCAAGAACAAGATACATAAAAGGAACCAGAACCATAGAAATGGGTTATAGAAGTTGACCAAAATATCAATCTAGTTGAATAACTCATGTAGGCCATGATGCAATTAAAAGAAGACCCATTGAGAAGAGATCAATAAATTTTGGGGGAGGTATATGAATAATATTTTCATATTATAATACATATTCAAGATCAAAATGATCTGGATAACTTTAGTAATGAGTGTGAGGAACTACTAGTTCCAACTATTCCTCATAATGTTGAAGATCCAACACCATTAAATGAATAAACAACACAAGTGGTGGAATATGAAGAGATGATATAGGCTTCTGACAAACTACCTCTATCTAATGAAAATCAACTACAAGTGGAACCTTGAACCAAAGATGAAATTTACATCAAAACAACATAGATATATAATCATTTCATGAAATAATTATCATTTTGAATTTTAAACTAAATTGTTAATAACCTCCCCATGATTTAATTTTTATGATTTGGACCATACATTTTATTTTCTAGGAGGATGATGATGAAAAATAAGATTTATATGAAATTGAAAATCTAGAGCTCCCCAATTTTGTTGAAATTTTATTAGAGGGTGATCAAGAGAAGATCAAAGTGTATTTTCTTAAGGAAAATGATTCAAAAGATGCAGATATTGAAAGGTAATAATTTAATATTGACACTTCATTATTTTTTTCAAATACAATTACACCCAGATTTTCTCATTTTTTTCCATTGATGTTTTATACCTTCAGCAACCACAGGAGAATAAGGAAGATGTTTTGGAAGTTTAAACCAATAAAGAGGATGAAGCATTCATTGTCTTACCCCCATTATTCATGTTTTATCGAATTAAATTGGGGGTAGACTTGGTATACTATATCCATTGTGTCGAAAACAAAATGGAAAAATTTCATGCCATAAATAAGAATTTTTATTGGTTCATGAGTAAGATACACCACCCACCATCAGATTGGTGATAACCGATTTCAACTACCCATCTAGAGTCAGTAAAATCCCATGGTCCACATAGGGGATTGAAACATGATATAACATTCTTTTCCCAATATATTTAAATTATATTTTCGTCTAATAAATTTATTATTATTTGTTTTCCTCTATTGGTTTTTGTTTTTTGGAGTGCAACATTTAGGAGATTAACTCATAGTTGCACTACTAATAAGTCATCTCATACCTCTCTTTTACATTTTCTTTCTTACTATGATTTATTTTAAAATATTCATACATGTTAAATCTATTTGAATCCATTCAAGACACTACAACATTTTTTTTGAGGGAAAATATATAGTTTATGATTTACATTTGTTTATTTCATGTTTTAAAAAAATTGCATGTTTTTCAAAAACAGTTGTTCATCTTTTTGTCTATTGTCAAAACATTTGAGATGGAATGATTATAATTGAAATTTTTTAAATCCATGTAAATGGGTGACCTAATCTATTCTCTGAGAACAATATTAAAGGGATGCATAAATGGCCTTGTCTCATGTTCAAATCATTTTGAATTTTATGAAAAGTTCTCTTATTTTTAAATGCCATGCCACATCTCACAATCTTTTTTTTGGAATCACTTTCATGTGAGGATTCCATACCGATGTTTTCATATTATTTACATACACCTCCTTTCTTGAAATAACCATAGCGTTCTTGATTTAACCAGAATTTGATTTTTTTCATATCTAAACATGTGTGTTTGAGGTACTAGTTTTTTAATTGATTGAGGAATTAAATTGGTATTAATACCACTTTTCAATATAATAATTTTTAATATCGACTACCTTGTGAATTATCAAATTTATCCATTAGAATCTATGAACATCCTATTATATTAGGCACATTAAAACACAATTTTCCCTATCTGACCAGACCATGAAGTGAAATTGCACGATCTAGTTGATCTTATGTGTTGGGGAGAATGTCTTATGGTGTACCACCTCATTTGGTTATAGTTTGGATGAGAAATTAAATATTGAATAGCTGATGATTCTATTGAAGAGATTAATTTTTACCAGAAATTCCTATTGAGAGGATTCATGATAAGAGATCTTGTGCCTTTTTAGAGCATCCAATGTATAATGAAAGTTTTGACTATCTATAACATATAATGAAAAAAACTAGTTTTGAGAAGAATAAATTTTTCTAGTGAAATTATAACTGGAGTGAGCTTTCCATGAGTTTACATGATGATGGTGTGAATTTTCTATAAAGGGGACAATAAGGAGATCATACTTGAGTGAAAATTATAATCCTATATTTTTTTTCAAAAAGAGTCATGCCCACCTTTTAGAACATGTAACTTTTAACATCTCAATCCAACCAAATGGATGTTATAGAAGAATCTAGAATGGTCCTCTTGAGAAACAAATTTTATTGACTCAAATAGGGTGGAAATTTAAGAATTTATCAATAATATGGTGACTCATCCATGAGTTTGGATGAGAAAAGACTTGTAAACATTTAAAATTTTTATATTTTTGTAAATTCTTAAAAGATAGGTGTTTTGTATAAATCAGTTAAGAAATTAAGTGGAAATATATTAATTTGTCTAAATGAAAAACAAGAAACAATTGTATTTTATGAGGCTTGGTTTATTTTTGTTTCTTAATGTGATTCTGGTAGATCTCATAAGAATGTGTTTTGGATTTGATTTGATTTAATATTAATGGTAAATTTTCTAGGAGTCAATGTGCTACATTATGGTTAATTGGTAGAAAAACTTTTTTCGATGAATTTATATTTAATATAATTTCGTTAATCCCACCAATGTGTTACTTTATGATAAATTTCCATAAGATACGATTTTGGTGGTATTTTGAGCATAATCGTAATAATTTCTCATGTCAGATTATTAATAGTTTTGTGTTATTATTATATATTGGCTATCAAATATTCTATATTAATCAAAATTTTGTAACATTTTATTTTCAAAATTCGACAAATCCAGGGCTTAATTTCACCATACTTGACCAAAAGCTGAATCAACAATCTGGAAGCTCAAAAGAATCTCCCATGTTGGACAATGGAAACTTTTTATAGATGTGTCGATTTTTCATGTGGGGTCCCTAACCCATTCATGGTGGAATTGGAATATTATATCCATGGAGTCCTAAAAATAAACAAGTATATGATAGATAGATGATTTTTTATTGGTTTTTGAGTAAGAATATTCACGGACCATCAGATGAGGGATAACCAATTAGAACTACCCATCTGAAGGTATTCAAAACCCAGGGCCTATTTAGGGAATTGAAACAATATATAACCATCCTTTGTCATTAAATTTCAATTTATATTCTTCAAATATGTTTCGTATTCTTTTTTTCTTCTATTGGTTGTAGGTTTTTAGTGTGCAATACTTAGGAGCATAACTCAATGTTTCCCTACCAATAAGTTAGGTCATACCTCTACTTTACACTTTCATGATTGATGTGACTAATTTTGAAATATTTTCCCATGTAAAGTCGATTTTAATTCATTTAAGACACTACATCATTTATGTGTGGGGGAGGGAACCATTTTAGTTTATGATTTTCATTTGTTTATTGATTTACTGTTTTAAAACAAGTAGTGTATTTTTCAATTTTATAAAAAAATTTGACTATTTTTAAAACATTTGATCTAAAAGTTTTTTCATTTCCCTTTTTGAAATCCAAGTAAACGAGTTATCCAATATAAATATCAAAACTCAGATTAAATGAATGATGAAATGTATTTGTTTTGTGTTCAAATCATTAGGAATTTCATGAAAAGTAATTTGATTAATAAATCACATGCCCCAAGCCACATCTCACTATCAATTATTGAGGAATTTATTTTCTTTTAATATCCCATTTCAAAATAATCCTTTTTAATATAGACTAATTTATACATTAATCCTTTTATACCTTAAAATCTAGGAAAACATATTAAGTTAACCAAATTACAATCCAATTTTCCATATCTGACCTGATCATGAAGTTACATTTCATGATCTATTTGAAAATAAGTTTGTGGGAGGATTGATTATGCTTTACTACAATATTCGGTGATAATTTTTGTAGAAAATTAAATATTGAAGAGTTGATGTTCTTACTGAAGAGTTTATTTTTTTTAAATCAATGACCTCAAGAGCCTTCATTATAAAAGAAGTCGTGTTTTTCTGGAGCTTCCAAAGTAGAAAAAATTTTGTGCATATCTAGAGCATTCATAAAAAAACTATGCTTGAAAAGACATTTTTATCGTGAAATTCCAAATGGGGTGAATTTTCCATGATTATTCATGATGATGGAAGTTATTTTCTATAATGGTTAAGATAAGGAGTTTATACGTGTGTGAAAATTATAATCATTCCATTTTGTTTATAAAAGATCAAAAAAATACTTTCTCAACCACATAATTTGATACATCTAAATTATACCAACCGAAAACCGCAGAATAACCATGAAAATACCTCATGGTAAACACTTGTCCTTAAATCACATAGGGGGAGAAGAAGTAATTTATCAAGATTATGGTGACCCTTTTTGATTTTGGAAGAGAAAATCCATGTTGGACAATTAAATTTTTGAGATGAGATGAAATTCATTAGAGGTGGGTGTTTGGTGTTAATTGGATTAGAAAATGACCTGGAAATATATTAATTGACCAAAATAAGGAACATGAAATAATTGTTTTGATGAGGCATGAAATATTTTTATTACTTAGTGTAGATTTTGTAGATCTCATGGGAATGTGTTTTGGATTTTATTTGATTTAATTCATTTGTTTACTTGTCATAGAGACCATGTTATATGTGTGGGGGAATTAATATATAAAATATTCTCATAACATATATGTTTAATTTCATTATTCTAAATCAAAAAAATAGTTACTTTAAGATAAATATCCACATTTCATGATATTGTTGGTATTTCAATCATAATCTTAAAAATAGGCAATGTAATATTTTTAGTTGTTTTTAATTATTATATTATTTTGGATATAAAAAGATCTATAATAATACAAATTGTTAAATTATTTATTTTATATATTATAATCATCTAGCGATTCATTTCATCATTATTGAACAAAATCTAAATTGACTATATGGAAGATCAAAAGAAGCTCCCAATATGGTCCATCAAAACTATTTATAGATCTGTAAATTTTTTTTGTGTGGGGTCGCTAATTCATTACTGGTGGTCCTAGTTGATTTTAAATTAAGTGAGTGAACAGAAATAATGATTTGTAACATCCTTCATGAAAGTGAAGACTTGTAAATTTTAATTTGAATTTTTATTATGGAATTCTAATTTTGAGGATCTGAATTTATAGAGTATGACTCGACAGAATAAAATGATAGACTAAATAGGGCCTAACTCTTCGAATACAAGCCCAAATGTGCTTAAATTCTAAGCAGTGATGATGAAGATATTCATAAATATAATTAATGAAAGATGAAACATGATAAGAGGTCATTTATCAGTGATAAAATTTGGCAACATTGGGGTTACAAATTCAATCTATAAAAGGAGGGGAGCTCCTCCCTCTCAAAGCATCTCATTCCATCCCATTCCTTCCTGGTCACCATGAAAGAGAAATTTTTAAATTTCACTCCTTTATATCATTTATTTTATATATATTTTTATTGAATAAATCATTATCATTCATTTCTATTACTATTAACATGGTGGGGAATAACACATAGTGATTCGAGTAGGGTTGGTTTTCTATTTTGTAATTCTTGAGTTCTTGGACATAATTGAATGAAATATTATTTTTCTTAAAAGATTGTACTAATATATAAATGATATATTCTAAAAACTATAAGTTTTTCCATAATTTGAAATTGAAAAACTATTTTGTACGCACTCATTTTTGGGAGACTTCATAGGGTTAACCACTAGATTCCACTTAGGGAATATAAAAATTGTTTTTCCATGCCCCATGACAGTCATGTGTTAAACATGGCACTGTGAACATGGTGGCACATCCACAATCAATTTATAAATATTTTAACATTTTAAAATTAAATAAAATAAAATGAAAACATTTCCAATGTTGTCTTTAAATGATTTTTTACTTTATTCATAAAACACATACCCACAAGTGCAAGGAAAATTTTTTAACTCACCTTGGTTTATATAGCATATTGTTACATTCCTGGATATGCAGATTTAGGGAGCTCGAATACAAATCGTACAGGAGGATGAAGTCAAGGATCTTATTAAAAACAAAATGGGAACCTCAAATACCCAACATTATAGAGGATTTCTAGAAAATTAATTGAACTCCAAGAGTATTTTTTGGAATTTTATCAAGAAATAGTTGAGTTAAAAAATGATATTTCACTGGTGAAACACCCATGATGTGAGGTTCACATGTTTATTGAATCGTAATTTGAATGAATTATTCAAATAGTAAAAGACCATGATAGTATAATATCATTGGTATTGGAATAGGTACATGCATTCCAAGATCCAAAATGTGAGACAAAATAACAACCCAAACCAAAACAATTGGTTGAAGAAGTATACCAAAATATCATTCAAGTTGAAGAACCCATGGAGTCCTTGATGAAATTAAAAGATGATCCATTTATACTATATTAATTAAGTATAGAGGAGATTTATGAAGAAGATTTAAAAACTAAAATACATATGGGTGATCAAAAAGGTCTGGATATATTCTGGAATGAGTGTGTGGAATTACTTTTTCCAACTATTACACAAAATGTAGAAGATCCAGCACCATTGAAGGAAAAACCCACCCAAGTGGTATAATTTTAAGAAAATATTGAGGAGTGAGACTGCATACATCAATCCAATTATTTTAAACTCAACTGGAACATCCCATAAAAGAAGAAAATGAATTGTAAAAAACAAATATAGATAATCATTTCATGAACTCATTATCATTTGATTTTATTGAAACTGAATTGGGTATTACCTCCCTTTTTTTTTATTTTTATGATTTAGAGCACCATTGTATTTACATATATGGAGACAATAAAAAATACGATTCATATGAATTAGAAAATCTAGAGCACCCTAAACATGTTAAACATTTATTAATGGGTATTAAAAAAGAGATTAATGTGGATTTGCCTGAGGAGAATGAGAGAATAGTTAAAGATATTAAAATGGAAGAAATTTATATTGATACTTAATGACTTGAGTATTTACAAATACTATTACACTTTGATTTTCCCTTTGATTTTAAATGATGTACCATACCTTCCCCAACCACTGGAGAATAATGAAGATGTTGTTCAAATGGAAGCCATGAAAGAGGATGATTCATTCATTGTCCTATCCCCACCATTCATGTTGTATCTCATTTAAATAGTGGTGGACACTGTATAATATATCCATAGAGTCCTCAACAGAAAAGAACAAGTGCATGATATAAAAATAAATTTTTTAGTTCATGAGAAATAAGCTTCACGCACTATCAAATTGGGGATAACTGATTAGAACTACCCCATCTAGAGGTAGTCAAAACTCATGTCCCGCATGGGGGATTGAACCAAGATCTATAAATATTTTCTAAATCTATTAAAATTTTATTTTATTCCAATAAATTTCGTATTATTTTCTTTCTTCTATTGGTTGTAGTTTGTTAGTGTGCAACACTTACGATCATAACTAAAAGTTTCACTACCAATAATTTAGGTCATAATTCTATTTTACACTTTCATACATAATATGAATGATTTTAAAATCATCATATATTTTAAATCAATTTTAATTCATTGAGTGCACATCATTATTTATTTTTGGGCGAGAAAACCAATTTTGTTTGAGATTTACTTTTGTCATTTGATTTTCTATTTCAAAAAATATAGTGTTTTTAAAAAAAATCTTCAAATTTTAGTCTATTTTTGTAACATTTCAGATGAACTAATTATCATTTCCATTTTCTATATCGATATCATTGTATGAACAAGTCTATTTCCTGAAATATATCATAAATGATTTATTAAATGACGTATATTTAAGTTCCAATCTTTTGTAATGTCTTCAATTGTACGATAAAATTTGAATCCAATGATACATCAAACTATCCTTATTTTTTAAATCACATTCATATGAGTATTATTTACTATTTTGTCAAATTATTTACATAAAAATCCTTCCATGAATGAATAATAACATGTTTTCTCTATGTAGAGTATGATTTATTCATCTTAAACCACGAGGGTTTTAGGTATTGTGTTTTAAATGATTGATTGATTTATTTTGTTTTAAGATACATTTTCCAAATAATACTTTTTATTATAGAATACCTTGTACATTAATCCTTTAAGCCCTTAGATATTATGTAAAACTTGTTCTGTTAGAAAAATTAGAAGCTGATTTTCCCTATTCGACCTAAACATGAAGTGAAATTCAATGATCAATTTAAACATAAATGACGGGGGAGAATGTATTGTGTTGTTCTACCTCATTTGGTGATAATTTTGGTTGAAAATAAAAAAATATAAGAGCAGATGTTTCTATAGAAGATTTCATTTTGTCAAAATCAATCACTTCTGGAGCTTTCATGATAACTGAATTTGTGCCTTTCTGGAGATTCCAAAGATCAAGTGAAGTTCTGCCTATCCAGAGATTTCATAAAAACCCTATGTTTGAGAAGAATTGTTTTCTAGTGAAATACTAAATGGAGTCAACATTTCTTTAATTTTCATGAATATGGGTATTATTTTATACAAATGGTATGGGAAGGATACCATGTTTGACTGAAAATTAGATTCCATCGCTTTTATTTCAAAAAAAGACAAGCCCTCCTTTTTTAGCATTATAATTTTTAACATTTAAATCCTACCAACCAGAAGCCACAGAACAACCCTGAATAGTATTATTGAAAAAAGTATTAACTTGAATCACATTAGGTGGAAAATTAGGAATTTATCATGCCTATGATTACTTTTGCGTGATTTTGGATGAGAACATCATTGTTGAACATTTACAACGAGGGGGAAGAGAGAAAACTCAAGTGAAGTTGGTGTTTTGTGTTCCTGTGATAAGAAAAAAAGTTGAAATAAATTAAATGATATAAACATAGAACATGAAATAATTATTTTTAATGAGGCATTATATATTTTTTATTCTTTGTGTGGATTTGGTAGATCTCATGGGAATGTGTTTTGGATTTTATTTGATTTAATTTTTATATTTACTTGTCCAAGAGTCTAAGTTATAAGTGTGGTTGAATTTATATAGAAAATATTGTAAATAAATTTATGATGAATATCATTATTCTAAATCCCTAAAAAGTGTTACTTTAATATAAATTTCAATATTTCATGATATTGGAGGTATTTGGAGCCTAATTGTAAAAATAGACCATGATCGATTTTTAAAAGTTTTAAATTATCTGTATATCTTATAAATAACATATTCTATATTAATCCAAAATATAAAATTCATTATTTTAATTATTTTACTAATATTTTGATTCATTTCATCCTTCTTGACCAAATTATGAATTGACCATATCGATGCTCAAATGAAGCTCCAATGTTGGACTCTAAAACTGTTTATAGAATTGTTAATTTTTTGTATGGGTCCCTAACTCCTTCATGGTTAGCCCAATCTCTATGAAATTGGGTGACCAGATTAAAAATACAATTTTAAACATCATTAATGAAGTAATAGACTTTTGAATAGGACTTTAAATAGTCATTATTGCATTCTAGTACAGATGTTTTTAATATAGTGAGTCTGATTGGACAAAATATATTGTCCGAGTAAAACAAGCATAACTCTTAGAAAAAATGTCAAAATATGATAAACTATTGTGTAGGGGCGGATAAGATATTCATAAACAACATTCAAAAGGGATTAAAATTTGTGAATATGTCATTTATTGGTGATAAAATGTGTTAAATTTCGGGTTACAAGTAATGGATATAAAAGGAGGGGAGCTCCTCCCTCTCAAAGCATCACATTCTATCCCATTACTTCTGGGACACCAAGAAGGATAATTTTCTGTTTTATCTATTTTATTTTATTTATATCCAATATATTATTAAGGCTTTATTCTCCCCCATTAATCTCGATTACCCTTACCATGGTATGGAAAATTATTAGATTGATTTGAAATGGGTTGGATTTCTATTTTGTAATTCATGATTTCATGGACATAATTGAATGAAATTTCATTTCTCTACATTGTATTTATGAATTTATTATTGATATATTCTAGAAAAAAAAATTACCATCATTTAAAAGTGGGAAAAAAATTTACCCCATTTCAGGAGACTTCATAGGGTTAATCACTATACTACACTTAGGGAATATAATAATTTTTTTGCATACCCCATGACGGGCTTGCATCAAACATGTTGTCGTCGCTAGAGATGTACTTCCACAATCAATATGTAAATATTTGAATCCTATAAAATTAAAAAAAAACCTTTTTCATGTTGTTTTAAAATTTATATTTCTTTAATACATAGAACACATACCCACAAGTGCAAGAGAAAATAACTAACTCACCTTGGTTTACAGAGTATTGTGTTTTTTTCATTGCTAACGGGATTCAAGGAGATCCAATCCAAATAATCAATGAAGATGAATTTAAATATACCATTCAAAACCTTTAAAGGAACATTGAATACCAAATGATGTAGGGTTTTTGTAGAGAATTAATTAAACTCCAAGATGATTTACCATAATTTTATTAGAAAATTGTTCAGGTACAAAATGTGTTGAAATATGTAAAACACCATGAAGGAGAAGATCAAAAGGATCATGAAGACAAATTTGAATTAATTATCCAATAATTACAACACATAGGGTTTACATTAGATTGGATTGCAGAATATGTACATGCATCCGATGATCAACAACTAGATACCAAAAAAACCTATTCTAAAAAATAGCAGAAGAAGTGGAACAACATATCATTAAAGGTAAAGAACACATAATGTAATTAATTAAACTAAAGTAAGATCCATTGAGACCATCTTAATCATGTGCGGGAGAGATTTATGATGAATATTTTATTACTGAAATACATATGGGATATCAAAATTGTTGGGATAAATTTTTGAATGAGTATGAGGATTTACTTGTTCCAACTACTCCTCATAATGTAGAATATCCAGCAATATTGAATGAAAAAAACCACCCATGTGGAGGTATTTTAATGATAATATGGATATTTTAGACAACATACCTATATATAATGAAATTAAACTAAATGGGGATGATCCCATAAAATAAGAAATTAATGTTGAACAAACACATGAAGATAATATTTTAATGAACATAATATCATTTGATTTTGTTGAAACTTAATTGGGTATTACATCCCCATATTTAAATTGTTATGATTTAGAGAACACATTTATATTATTGGAGTTATATGATGAAAATAAATATTCATGTGAATTTGAACATCTAGTGCTCCCCGAACTATTTGAACATTTTTAAAGTGTATTTTAGAGGAGATTAATGTGGATTTTCTTGAAGAAAATGAGAAAAAAGTGGTAGTTATTGAAATAGAATAATTTAATATTGATACATAATTATTTTATTTTGTTTAAATACAACTACAATCTGAATTTTACATTGATTTTTTCCTTTGATGTAGCATATCACAAGTATACACTGGAGAATAAAAAGGTTGTTGTGCAAGTTGAAACAATGAAATAGGACTCATTCATTATTCTAACCACATGATGTATGTTGTAACACATTATAATGGTAGAGGACATGTTATTATATATCTCTAGAGTCCTCAATAAAAAGTAATATGTGCAAGCTGTAAAAAATATTTGTTTTTGTTTCATGATGATAAAACTCCACCCACCATTAGATTTGGGACAAATAATATGAACTATCCATCTGAAGGTAGACAAAACCCAGATCCCAATTGGGGATTGAACAATGATATATCCCTATTTTCTCATTCTATTTCAATTTTTTTCCATCCGAAAAATTTATTATGCATTGTTTTCTTCTTTTGGTTTTAGTTTTTTATTGTGCAACACTTCGGATCGTAACTCAATGTTGCATTACCAATATGTCAAGTCGTACTTCTCCTATACACATTCATCTGTGCTGTGATAAATTTTATAATTATTAATATATGTTAAATACATTTTATTTCATTGAGGAAATCACATCATTAATGAGTGGTGGAGGGAACCTGTTTTAGTTTCAGATTTACATTTTTTGTTTGATTGACTATTTTTTAAAAAATAGTGTATTTTCAAAACAAAATTGTAAAAATTTTATTATATTTTAAAAAAATATTGATCTAAAATGATTATCATTTCTATTTTATAAATCCATTCCGATGATTGAAGGAATATATTCCATAAACTATGCTTAAATGAATCCTGAAATTAATTTGTTTCATATTCTAATATTTTGTAATTTAATTAAAAGTACGATGATTTTTAAAACCCATGACACATCTCACTATATTTATTTTTTAAAAACACTTTCTTGTGAGTATTCTATATCATTGTTATCATATGATTTATAGAAACCTCATTTCGAAAAATAACAAGAACATGCATTCATTTACTAGAATGTGATTTATTCTAGTCAAAACATGAAGGTTTATGATACATGTGTTTTAAATGATTATGGAATTTATTTTGATTTAAACAATTTTTTTAAAATAATCTTATTTTTATGTACTAACTTTTAAATTAATCTGTGTATCCCTTAGAATAAAGAAAAACCTATTAGGGTATCCACATTGCAATCAAAATTTACCATTCCGAACTAATATTGAAGTGAAATTGTGTGATCTAGTTAATATTAAGTGTAGGGGGGATGACGTGATGTGTACTAACTCATTTCACTATACTTTGGGTGGAAACATTAATTTTCAATAAATAGGATACTTACTTAAGTGTTAATTTTGATAAAAGATTTTCCTTTCTATAGCATTCGTGATGAAAGAAGTTGTGCCTTTCTAGAGCGTCAAAAGTACAATGAATATTTTTCTTATATAATGATTTAAAAAAAATGTTTTTGAAGAATTGTTTATAGTGAAATGATAAATTTAGTGATCTTTCCTTGAGTTTTTATAATGATGGAGCTAATTTTCTACAAAAGGGATAAGAAGTAGATTATAATTGAGTGAAATTTAGAATCCTGTAATTTTCATTCAAAAATACCCAAGACCTACTTTTTAGCCTTATAATTTTTGACAACTAAATCCTACCAACCGAAATCCACATACCAACCATGAAATTCCCTCATGAGAAACACATGTCCTTGAATCACATCAGGTGGAGATGTTGGAATTTATCAATCCTATGGTGACTCTGTTGTGAATTTGTATGAAAAAAGCCTAGTTGAACATTTAAATTTGTATGATAAGAGAACATTCATGTTAGGTGGTTTTTTTGTGTGCATTGGAAAAGATTTAATTGGAAATATTTTAAATAATAAAAATGGAGATCTTGAAATATTTTTTTTGGATGAGGCGTTATATCTTGTTTTCTCTTAGTGTGGATTTGATAGATCTCATGGGTATGTGTTTTTGATTTGATTTGATTTGATTTCAATGATTACTAGTCCTGGAGTCGAAGTGATATGTGTGGGGGAATTGATAGAGAAAATCTTTTCAATAAATTTATGTCGAATTTCATTTTTTTTAAATCCCACCAACTTTATATGTTATTATAAATTTACACGTTTTATAATATTGGTGGTATTTTGAGCTTAATCGTAAAAATTTCCTATGTCATATTTTTTATAGTTTTCAATTATATAAATATTTTTTCCATAATATTTTATATATTAATCTATATTGTGAAGCTATTTCACTTCCGGATTATACAAATCATTGGATGAATTTCATACTTCTTGAACAAAAGCTCAATCAACTATATGGAAGCTCTAAAGATGCTCCCAATTTGGACCATGAAAACTATTTACATATCTGTTGATTTTTGTTGTGGGATCCTTGTTTCATTAATGGTGGTACCAATTTCTATGAAATTCGGTGGGCGGGCAGAAAAGGTGTTTTGTAACATCTTTCATGAAAGATATGATGTGTGAATTTCCTTTTTAATTGTCATTAGGGAATTCTAATCGAGATATTTTCAATTTGAGAGTCTGAATGGATAGAATTAATTATCATCGTAAAATATGCATAACACTTCAAATACAAGTCCAAATAAGCTCCAATGTTGAAGAGAAACTTGAAATATATTTATAAACAACATTCAAGAAAGGTGAAATGCGTAAATATGTTATTTCTTTGTAATAAAATTTATCATATTTAGGTGGAAAATTCTTCCTATAAAAGTAGGGGAGCTCATCTCTGTCAAATCGTCTCATTCAAACCATTTCCTTCTGAGACACCAAGAAGGCGAACTTTTCCGATTTGTCTCTTTTGTTTCATTTATTTTACATATGTTTTTAATTCCTCATTCTTCATAATACGTCTCAATTAACTTTACCATGGTCTTTCAAACATTTTGATTGATTCAGTATGGTTTGGTTTTCTATTTTGTAATTCTTGAGTTTTTGGAAATAATTGAATGAAATGTGTATCTTCTTCAACATTGTTATCAATTTCATACAGAATATTTTATTATAAAGTCGTATAGTTCCTGAATATTAATTTCCTTATATATTTTTAACTAGGTATATAATAATTATCTCCCTCCACTAATTTATGGTATATATATGATGGAATAGACTAAGGATTAGTTGTGATGTTCATAACGATTGTTATTAAGTATAAGAGGGGTAATGGATGTTTTCTATTTTTAGCAATAAGAAATACCTGAATGGTAATTTCCAATGTCAATTTAGGATATTTAACACAACTCCTTTCCACATGGTAGGATTGTTTACTAAACCATGATTTGTTATGGTTTTCTCTAACCATAAAAATTTCACCAAGGAAGTGAGAGGAAATAATTCTGGAATCTCAATTTAATCAACTCATATGAAGAAGTTTGTATTAAATTGGAAAATTATAATAATATAATTGGGAAATGTACCCCAGCATCATCATCATTTTAGGTCATTTTTTCAATCATTTTAATATCAAATTTAATTTCAATCATTTTCTTATTAATTTTTCCTAAAAACAATACATTTTTACCATCTTTTAAAAGTTACATAATATTTTTTGTGCACTAATTTTATAGATACATACTAGTTTTAATAACAATAATACACATGGAGAATATATAAAAGTATATTCCACACCCCACGACATGCATGTGTCAAACATGGAGTCATCGTCAGGGAGGTACTGCCATAATCTATTTATAAATAGTTAAATCTTTTAAAATTAAAAAAAACCAAAAAATAATAATATTACTTGTTTTTTCAAATGATTATTTCATTATTTCATGGAACACATACCAACAAGTAGAAGAATAAATTTCTAACTCACCTTAGTCTACAAAGTATAGTGTTTCTTTATTAGCTATACAGATTTGGGGAGCTCGAATCCAAATCATCAAGGAGGCTGAATTCAAGTAACTCATTAAAAACCAAAATGGGAACATTGAATATCCATAAATAGGGTATTTTTTGGACAATTAATTAAACTACATTTGTATTTTCCAAAATTTTTTCACGAACTACTGGAGGTAAAAAATAACATTTCACAGGTGAAATACCAAGGAGGAGAAGTTCACGATGATCATGAAGCCAAATTAGGAAGATTTATTCATATAGTGTAACACCTAGAGAGCACAATATAGTGGATATAAGAATATGTACATGCATCCCAAGATCTAAAACTAGATACCGAATAAGAACCAGAACTACAAAAATTGGTGGAATTAGTTGGAAAAAATATCATTCAAGTAGATGAACCCATGGAGGTCTTGATGAAATTAAAAGAATATACATTAAGACCATATCAATCAAGTGTGGGAGAGATTGATGAATAATATTTTACTATTAATATAAAAAATGGAGATCAAAATGACCTGGATAACATCTAGAATGAGTGTGAGGAAGTACGTATTCCATGTATTCCTCATAATGTAGAAGATTCATCACCATCGAATGAAGAAACCACCCAATTGGTGGTATTTTGAAGAAAATATGGAGGAGTTGGACTACCTACCAATATCTAATGAAATTACACTACAAGTTGTACATCTCATAATAGAAGAAATTGAAATCGAACGATTATCGGGATATAATATTTTCATGATTTCAGTATCATTTGTTTTTTTTGATTTTGAATTACGTACCACCTCCCCTTGTATAAATATTTATAATTTATATTACACATGTATTAACATGGAGGGATAAAATGAAAAATAAGATAAATATGAATTGGAATATCTAATGATCCCTGAACAGGTTGAACATTTATTCGGGGGAATTTCAAAGAAGATTATTGTGTCTTTGCCTAAGGAAAATGAGACAAAAGTGGCCAATATTAAAATAGAAAAATTAGATATTGATACTTCATGATTATAATTTGATGAAATACAATTACACTCTGAATTTTGTGTTTATTTTTACATTGATTTAGCATACCATCTACAACCACCGGGGAATAAAAAAGATGTGGTGTAAGTTGAAACAATGAAATAGGAGGACACATTCATTTTCCTAACCCCACCATCTGTATTATATTTCATTTTCCATAACCATATTGTATTAGATTGAATAATTATGGTTTTAATTATTATATATGATATTTATGATATTTTTATACTTTTGAAATGATATTACCAATTCAAAATTTTTACCACTTAATCATTATGGAAATGATAGCATCACATGTGTTTTCGTATGTCTTACCAAATCCACAATTTCATGAAATTAGTTTGTAATATATATTTATCATGGGTGTTAATAACTATGAATTATATAAATATATATGATATTTAGAACATAATTATAGGAATTATGTGACAAAGGTCAAATTATATGTACAGATACTGCTGAACCAAAACATGATTTGAAAATGATAAAAATATAACCAAAAATAGATATTTTAAATATTAATAAATAGATAATAATATGTATTAAAAAATACGAAATCATATTACTGATATATCATTATGTAATAAATATATATTAAATACAAATTTATTTATAATACACTTCAATTAATACATGTAAAGGTATGGCTTTATGTAAGGTATTTTTGTCACTCATTTGTTTTTGTGGGTTATATGCCTTATACACTACTTTTATCTTCTATGTTGTGTATATAGTACAAATTAATGTATTTTTTTGAGTCTTATCATGATTATTATGGTATTTTAATATAAATTAAATTTTATTTATTTCATGGGGAATACAATTCAACTGATTATAATGTGGTATGGTATTATTTCATAATCTCATAGATTTTCAAGATTGTTTCTTTTAAATTATCCATTATATAATTTGTATCATCCACATCCATGATATCCAATAAAAAATAAAAAATTATTTTTTATTACCCTTTGAATATTTATAGTTATTTTTACCCCTATTTTACATTATAAAAATGGTTGAAAATAATATTTTTTTTCATTTTTCTATATAAGGATATCTGTGACATTTCGAACAAAAACATATAGAATAAATGTTTTAAAGATAAATGAAATGAAAACCAATTTCCAAAATCAGCAGACCTTAATGATTTGATTTTATAATTTAAAATAATAAATGGTTAATTTAATATAAATATTTTTTCTTTTTAATAGAGTGGCTCTTTTAAAAAACTATTATTTCATAAAGGAAATGATATTTTCCTCCAATATTTTTTGAAATTATAATTTTCCATCTAAGAGATCATTATTGAAAATTAACTATGTTTGAATATTTATATTAAAATGGATACAATTATTATTATTTCTATGAATTTTTTTAACCGATTACTTTCACATATGTTATGTTATGATGAATTGTTTATGAAACTTGTTTCGTTACATGGGCTCTGATGTGGTGACTGATTTTCAGGTAGGTGGCACACATATGTATTGTTTTCATTATGTGATGGGTGAGAAATATATATCTATCCAATTAATTTTGTAATGATTTATATCTCATTAGATAATTATGGTTAACAAGTCGACATGCTCGAACCGTGATGTGAAATAAATTCATATTAACTGATTTGTGATGTGAAACTAGTCGATCTACTTGATTTGTTTGGGGAAAATGGTGATATGGCCTGGTATGAGATTCCTGGATGTAAACCATGAAAAATGAAATTTTTTTCTATACTTGTTATGAATCCAAAAACACATCAATGAATTGAATATATGGATTGAGAGTGAGTTAAAATGATGTTTCATTCACATCATTCATGTTTTTGTTTTATGAAACTTCATATTTTTAAGATTCATAATAGTTTGAGTATGAAAATTTATATTATTCTCATAATCACATACCCATATTTTTTGTCTTATGAATTCATAATATTATAAAGTAGTATCTTCCAGTTTACCCTTTCTGAGCATCTAAGCTCACCATTTTTTATGATTACTCTCTAAATGATATAAAGATAGTTTTAATGTTTGATATGATAAAATTGGTATAATTATTACTAAATAAGTTGGATATGGTGTAGATATTTTATGAAAATATTTTTTATGTTTCGATGTCTATAATGGACCTTGGAATTTATGATCATCGAGCATGTATTTGTCTTATGTAATTAATATGCATGTAAAATATTTGATATATATGTATAGAAAGACTGTGAAATTATTAAAATTTCATCTCATACCCTTCAATTACTTATTAAAAAACATAATATAATTATTCTAAAAAAACATTACATTAATCCTATTGGTAACATATTCCTCAATCGAATAAATCATCACCTGAAATATCATTAATAGAAACTTAATTAATATTTTTATTAAAACAATTCTTCCTATATATTTTTTCCCAAAATAGTCATAATATTTATCCTTGAATAATTTTATGGAAATATAATTTCCTGCTAACAAGTACATCATATAGTTTAGTTGTAGGTTCCATACCCTTGTCACACGTCAACTTTGGGTTATAGCCCCTCAAACTTGCTTGATATTATTAGTTGTTTCCAAGAAAATGGGATATAATATTTCTATAGCTATATAATTCCCTATAATATTATCAACATACTCCAAAAACCATTACACAAAGAATCACATTTTTATCTACTAAGGTATTCCATATCATTTATTACAAAAAAACATTATTTTGTTATCCTAAAAACTCATAAATTACTCATCCTATAATTCATTAACTCTAATGGTTACGAATTATTGAAAAATTATTTAAAAAAAAGATAAAATCATTAATATTCATATCACCATTTAATAAAAAATATACTACACCATATTATTCTAAACCCATAAATGTCTCCTAAAATATACTTACTCATTATAAAATTACTTCATATTAAACATCAAAATTGGTATAATTGAAATTAAAATTATGATAAACATAGTATTCAAAATACCATAATCATTTGGTTTATTTTTATAATATTAAAAATATCATGTATTATTAGTTGCTCAGTCAGAATTTTTACAAAAATACTATATTATCAAAAATCACATTTCAACATTACCAGTACCATGACACATATGATTTAAAATACATAATGAAGAATAATAATGGAAAAATATATCTATGTTTCATGATTCTTACATCCAGAATATAAATTATTTAATAATTAAAAAAATATAATTCTAAATGTCCAATACATAAATAATTAAATCCACAAAATTTGACAATTTTATGGAATATTAATTTATATATTATATGAGGTAAACTTTGGATTATGTCATTGAATTGGATAATTCCCATATTCTCTAAACACAAGTCTTATAACTAATAGTGTTTTCATAGGATGTAATTTGTTCCCATAATTCACACTCTTCATTATTCATTGATAGTTTACTAATTTATTCCCTTATTCCCCATGCATAAATATTTTTACGATTCCTTTGAGACAATATCAATGTGTTCTCATTCCCATTTTTTGACTAAAAGGTAATTTTTCATTCATTCCTCCTTGTTCTCCACTACCCAGTCCTCTAATGAACTATATGCCTCTATTAATTATTAAATCTATGTGTCCGTTGATATGGATTTTCTTAATCACATCTCATGATAACATATTAGTATTAAACATAATATATTTTTCTCCAGTAAGCATCACAATATTATTCATATAATCACCACATTTATATCATATTCATCATTAAAATGGCTCGTTCATCAAGCATCCATTGGTTAAAAACCAAAGTTATATTATGACAAAATAATCTTATTTGAAAATCATGAAATAAATATCATTTACTGTCTAAATCATGATTGATAATTTTTTCTCTAGGAAACCTTAGTATGAAACTACGACTCCCTTTATATCGAATCCTTCTTTTTAATTACCTAATAATTTCAATCCATGAAAAAACACACATGACCATTGAATGTTTAGTTGCTTTTAAATTAAAAACATTATACAAGATAAAATTATTAAATATAATACTCCACATGAAATGATTAATCATTCATTTAAACTATGTAACATTAATATCATGTCCAATCACAATGTTAAATATCAATAGAAATTGGTGATGATGCAACCTAGTAAGGGAAAATGCTTGGGAGACACATGTAATGTCATCACGTGGAATAAAAATAAGAGGATGGAGAATAAAAATATATCATGAAAAATATAACATGAGGAATAAAATTATAAAAATAAAATGTTTTATAACATGGAATGTTGGTCACAACATTTAAATACAACATTTATAAGAATATCTCTAATCACTATCAAGATGATTTCATAAACAATTACAATTTTTATTCAACCAGGTATCATAAAAAATGTCATATATTAACACCAAGTTCTTTTTAAATTCATTAGAGTTATATAATGGAGAAAATTTAATATATAATAATTAATTTTAGAAATATAAATCTTAATAAATCATTTCATTAAAAACCTGTGGAGAATAAAAAAATATATGGTTCATTTCAATATCATGGAATACAGAAGTGCATAAAGTCATAATCATTACATTATTATTAATGATTTAAAATATAGTGAGGCTTTAATATATGTACAAAACTAAACTAATAAATAATTTTTACGTTTTTGTGAATTCTAATATAAAAGGAACAACTCTAGGTATTTTTAAAAAAATGATAATTTTATAATGTTAAATAGATAAATAAATCCAAAAAATTAATAGGATGAAACATGGATTAAGGAATTGTAAATTAGAGGGAATATTGTTCCTCTATTTATAATATAATATTCTTATCATAAATATATTATAGCATGTATAAAAAAAGAAATAAATTTATCAATTAGGGGAAAACCCCAAAAAGTAACATTAATGGAAAAGTAATGTGAAGATTTAACATATAATGTTGATTTTATACTTAATATTAATGATAGAATCATGAAGTATTACTCAAACCATTGAGGACTAATTTGGAGCTAAAATTAAAATATATAAATGGAATATGAATTGGGAGTGATGGGGAATGGTGAAATTGGGGGTCATTATAGAATATATGGGGGGACTTTTTATTAATTTTCAGATATATTAATTAGAAGTCAATGACATGGAAAACGAAAAACCATTAGTTATAAGAGGATATTTGTCATGTTTTTGAAAATTAGATTCACATTTTTAGATATGTTTATTTATTAAAATCTGACCCTATTTTTTGTACTTCTCTCGACATGGAAAATTACATTATACAAAACATTATCATTTTATAAACAAATTTTTAATTTTAGAATTTGAAATTCACTTATAAGATTGGAAATTGATTAAATTAAATTAAAATACATAATATTAAAAAATATATATTCTATGTCGTATATTGTGGTTAGTTTATTATTACATCACTATCACATAAATTTGATGTCATACTACAAACCAGAAAACAAAAATGTATTTTTTATATTCACTGAAAAATTATTCATTTTACAATTTTTTAAACAATCCATCGAAAACTATTTTAAACATTCTAATTTAAGATATATTATTTATTTAATCATAATAAATCACTAAATATGGTTATTTAAACTATTAAATATAAATATCCTTGCTCAGAGAATATAAATGTTTTTATTACATAGTCAAATTATTGATATTTATTAAATGTTCCACGGGAATTATAAAATATTTATAACAATTCCATTTAAAAAACTACCATTTAAAGAATAATTAATTAACAAAATTATATTCACAAAACTAAGTTTATTATAAATGTTTTTATTCGTTCTCGATATATTATAATTATGTTTTATCTACCTGGAATTATGAATTAATCAATTTGTTCTTACTAATACATATATTTTATAAAAAAATATTATTCTCAAAATGGGATTGATAGAATAAAAATTCTATTTATACTTGGGATATTAAACATTACATAACTGAGCCCTGGACATATAACCCTTTATTACAACAACATACACCTTTAGGGTAAAATGGGAAATTGTAGTATTTTTTAGAGGTAACTCTACTTACAATGGTAGAGTGGAAATCTACACTAACATGAACTTTTCTCATTACAAATTTTGATCAAGCATTTTTTGTGTGAGATCATATTGTACTTGGTGATGGGGGAACATTGCTGAACATACCTCCCACTTATGTTCTGAAAAATGGTCTTTAAACAGAATTATTCTACTTGTTGAGGCAATCATATCAAATTTTAATAGCAATTATCCTTTGGCATTACTATATATAATCACTAATTATAATGGTAAAATTAAAAATATTGATTAGATTTCAAAAAAATTGATATAAAAATCAATATATTGGCATACGATCATATTATTATTCAAATGGCCAGATATCAGCCTATAAACAACAATTCATTATTTCATGCACAATTCACTACAAGTCCTTCAATGGTTATATTTTTATTTTCTAATAGGTTGATTAGTTTGCTATTTTTTTTTTGTATTTTAATAGTTTTAGAAATGTTGGTGATTATTTTACTAGATTTGGGGTATCCATATTTTCCTATTTAAGATATTAATTTTTATGTAATTTTTCTAATTGTAATGTTTCGAAATTTCTTTAGTTTCATAGTTGAGTAATGTAATGATCTTTATTACATGATAAAGATTGTTTGGTTACCCTCTATTTTATATGTGTATAATTTTATATAATATAAAAGATAATTTTTATAAAACCAATATCATTTCGAAATCTTATATTGTTAAATTATTTTCCAAATATTGTAATTTTCACCCCATATATTGAACTCATATTCTCAATTATAAATTTTTGATTGTAATTCTATTTAGATTTTTTCCTCTAGTTCACATTTTACCTACTCATACATATGATTCATTCATAACACTTTGACAGGATCAATATTCTTATTGCATAGTAAATTGTCTCTATGGTAAAATATCTCCACCAATATCTCCTCATTAGATAGTTCATGTTCAAATTTTACCACATTCTGATTCATTAAATTTGTCGGATAGGGTATATACATCTGCAAGAGAGATATGTGATATAAATAATGAAAAATAAAAATATTTGGGGTATATACAAGTAGATATGCATCATCTATTATCTGATCAAAGATTATGTAGGAATCAATGTATCTATGGGTAAGTTTCCCTTTCATTTTATACCTCACAACACTTTTCCATGGTGATATATCAAGGAATGAAATCTATCTATAACCATAAATTTCAATTTATTTTTATGGTTCGCATAAAAAAGAGTCTGTAAACACTGAGAAAATTATCAAAATTATTTGATTACAGGAAACATTTATATCATCTCTTGTACAAGATTGGGACCATGTAGCTTTCTATCTCTAACATAATTCCTATAAGTTGGAGTTTGAAATTACTTTCCATATAGAGAATCAAAGTGTTATAAATTAATTCTTGAGAGTAATATTTTACAGAATTAAAACCCAAATAATTTAGGGTGTTGACCACATACATCATAAAATTACATTGTTTATGATATCATTATTTCCACATGTGTATGAATGGTCCATTCATATTTTCATTTAGTTTGGGTTTGATTGGACATACATATATTCCATTAAGTATTAGAAATTATTAAATAATTAAATAGATTTAAAATGTGAATCTTAGATCATGTTAAACTAATTACTAAAATTGGTTCCCCATATTGCATCACCATTTCTTTTATGAATATCATTGAAAATATTTCATGAGAGAAATCTTTCCAAATAGTTATTAAATGAGTAGTCTTGGTTAGACCATCCACTATTACCTATAAAGAATTATTTATGTTTGATTTCTGTGGGAGACCAAGAATGAATTATTTTTTGACATTTTCCCACATCAAAATCGATATGGGTAGTGGTTCCAATAACCGTTCATTATGTTTTCAATCTGCTTCACTTTACAACACACCACGCACCTTATAATGTAGTTATAAATATTTAATTTCATATTACCTCACCAATATTGATCATGATTTTCCATATACATTTTATTTCTTATTTGATGTATAGATAGTGTATGGATATCAGATTTAAAAATCCACACATTCTTTATCTCCATAATTTATGGGACACATAACCTTGTAAAAAAAGTATTACATATTGAATATCAATATTTAACACAGGAAAATTTACATTCTTTATTGACTCTATCATTAAAGGATATACTCATTTATCAATCTTAATCATATTTAGTAATTATGGCTGATAAGTTAGTTTTTATGATTTATTTTGTATTTTATCTAATGACCCCCTTGTTTGACCATACCAGGTCATTCATTACTGGATCTCCTTAAATCATCCTCATTTATAGCATGACTGTTACTTTCCTAGTTAATGCATCAGTGTATTTTTTCTATTACATATTCATTATTAATTGAACATTCATTTTAATTATGATTCTACAATGATCTCCTTTGCCTCATTCCCAATTAGTTTTGTGTAAATATGTATTTCGTACTCTTTTGGTCTATGTGTGTATCATATTTTCCCCATCATGATATTTACTCTATATTATCAGGGAAAAATTATTGAAACTAAACCTTGGTCATGAATTGTATAGTTATTCTTATGAGGCATTGAATTTAGAGATCCATAAGTGATTACATTTTTATTTTTCATGGGGATTCAATAGAACCCTGTCAGATAATAATCACTAAAAGAAAAAGTCCTCCATAGAAAGAGCATACCATTAACATTGGTGTAGTAGTCAATATATTCATTATTTCATAGAAACATTCTTCACGCTACATTTTCTTGTTAAATATAGTACCTTTTTAAATTAATTTGTTTTGTGAATTAGAAATTTATAAAATTATTTTCTAAAACCTCCTATAATATTCTGATACCCCAAGTAAGTACAAAATTTTAGTTACTATAGGAGTATAAGGCCACACATATATGCCATGTGTCATAGTAGAGTGAATTGATATTCCCTCAATGGTCATTATGTTCTTGAATAATGGAACATGTTATTACCATAATTAAATTTTATGAATTTTAAAAAGAACTATTTATTTATTGGGGTTTTCTATATAACACTAATATAATCCTCATTTTCCTCATGACTTTTGGAAGAAATCAAAATACCGTCACTAAAAATATCCACGAATCTAACAAGGTAATCTTAAAAATCTAAATTCATAAAAACCATAAATATATCAATATCATTATTAATGTTATAGGTAATAAACAACACACTCATAATGCTTATATCATTTTCATAAGGTAGTCATTGGAATACCATATTTCTTATCCCTCAATTTATGATTCCCTAATTAGAGGTTAATCATGGAGTATAATTGAACTCCCTGAAGCGGGTAAAATAAATCATCAATTCTTAGTAGAGGGTACTTGTTTTTAACTATGATCCCATAATATTCTATATAATCAATGATTAGAATCACTAGTACAAAATTCTTAAGTACAATTAGAATTGGTTCTCTCCAAAGAGACACACATTGCCATATATATATATATATATTATACAAAATGACATTATAGTGTTTCATTAGTTCATCTAATACTAGATTTATCATTATATATGGGGTATTCAATATTGGAATGGATCTAGGTATTATCTCAATAGTGAACTCTATTTATTTTTCTAGGGTAGTTCCATTAAACAATTTAGGAAATTCATTAATGTATTCCAGAATGATGGATAAATTTTCTATCCTTACAATTGTATTTCTTTCTTTCTGTTGACTAATCATATATTTGATGATTTATATAAGAGATGCTTTTATAAGAACACCGAGTTAATATTTCACCCAATAAAAAATTAATATAGGTTTTCCATTGAAGACTAATAACATTTCATTAATCCAATTGATTTTCCATGAATTTTACAAAGAGAGATAGTGAATCTATAGTGATGTATTGAATTCCACCATCAGAATGACTACTATAGTTCAAATCATATTATAATCATAGCATTAAATAGTTTTGTATCCATACACTATTGATTATAGGATAATATCTATATGGGACATTAATGATAGATGTAATTATATTTGTTCTGGGATTGATTCTATATTCTTTTAAAACATGGATGAAATAAATGACATTGTAGAATATGAATGAAACAATGTACTTGCTATCTTTGATATCATTATGAGTGTACCATCAACCAAAAAATTGGGAGCCTCTATATCATCTTCCATGATAGAAAATACATGAATTTTTAAATTTATTCTTTTATATGGTTTATAGTGGTTTTCCTCTACTATCTTCTCATTTGGGAATTTATTTGAGATTTTCTCAACCATTGAAAAATAAATCACCATATATCATGTTGAGGATCCACCAAATTCTTTTTTGTCATGGTTTAGAAGGTGATGAATCCCTTAACTATTATAGTTATGAATATTAGTCCCTAATATTCTTTATTTTTGGAACATTTCACTGCCCATAATGTAATTCCCAGAATAAATCTTTCCACATTTTCCACATAAGGGAAGATTAAAATTCATTCATGTACTCCAATAATAAAATTTATTTAATGAGTTTGGATAAATTACTCTATTGATTCTAGACTACCTATGTGACCAATACACCTATACTAACTCAAATAAATCCTTTATTCAACCTCATATAATCTCCTCATATATTTAATTTTCTAAATTTTCTATACTCCTTCGAAAACCTGGTATCAATCCACTATAGAATCTAAGAATCATTCAATTATTATCCATAAAAAGTTTATAGGTGTATCAAGAATTTATTTTAATGTTCAATTCATAATTTCACATTAATTAATTTTTAATCTACTTCATCTCTAGTAATTCCTTCTACATTTTTTTCACATCGAATTGGGAAACTATTTATTAAAAAATATTCTCATAATCTATTCCCACTTCATGACATCGACTCCCTTCTTGTATTCATGTTTTTAATATATGTCCTGAAATGATCAATTATCCTTATACCTTCTACAGTTCCATGGTGAATATTTATAAAATTTAATAATATTGTATTGAAAATATATATTCTTCGGTGGAAATCCACTATTCAGATTTTAGTTGATCATTTGATACAATAAAATATTATTTTATTTGATTCATAAAGGACTCAATGAGGCTTTTTCCCTCGTGGTGAATCTGGTATATCAATATGATTCTTGTTATTATACATAACTCTATATATTTTATACATCATCATCATGAATATTTCTATTCTAGATTAGCTCATATTAGGAAGCTAGTTAGTTCATCATCTACAAAATTCATATTTTATGTGGGTCCTCCCATTTCCCTCAAATTTAATAAAATAATAGAAACATAGAAAGAAATGTGATACACATATGGTAATTACAATTCTAATGGATTTTATGATTAGCACATTATTTATATGTTTCTTATAAATTAAAATCATTAAATAAAAATTAAATTTTCATTATATAGTTCATATTTGTTTATAAAATGATTTTAATTATCCAAAAATAACCCTCACGAGTGTAAAAAAAGTGAATATCAAGGCTCATTTTCATTCCCAAATTAAACACAAATTGTATCACAATTATATGATTTCATGTTTTTTAACGATTGTTTCATCAGTTCTAGGTCCATACCCACATGAATTTTTAAAAAGGTGATTTTATGGAATGAAAACCACTCAGATAACACATCCCAAAATTCCAAGACATTTTCATATATTTATAATTATTTCTAGGGGTATTACTAATGTTTTATTGTCTTAATTTTATCCAATAACACTACCATCATCTAATACAAACATTGGAATCCTATTTTTTATCAAAAAAAATTATGATATGAAACAAAACACATGATATTTAAATTTTTTTAATATTAAAAAATCAGGAAAATAAATCATTAAAAAATATGTTTTCAATTCAATTTAAATAATTATTTATGGGATCAACCTAATTTACATTTATAGATACATATATCCTTGGGACATAAAATATAGGAAAGAGGTGAGTGTGAAGCCCATTTAGGGAATAATTGAATGATACATTTAGCATGAAATCATGTGGCATGCAAATAAGAAATATATAAAGAATGATATAGCGTAAGAAAATAAAATGCATGAATATAATTAAAAAACACATGTATCATTACATGGAAATTAGAAATGTACATTAAAATGATATATTCATAAATATATAACCATGTATTATCAACATGGTGTTATAAATCAAAATTACCATGTTTATTAACCAAAAAGTCATAAAATATCATCTCTTAATACACGTTATTTACCAAATACATTGGGGTTATCTCAGTATTAACACTTTATATGACATAATTATTGTGATCCTCGAAGATAATAATTAATCATTTCATTATTTATGTGTGTAGTAAAAAATGATTTTTTTAACAAAAATCATTGTGTACAAAGGTACATCAAGGAAGGATTATCACATCAATATTAACCCATGAAAATGGAATGTGGGTTTAATATATGTAAATACCAAAATAAATAAATCAATTTACCGTCGTGGTCATTAACCATGGGAATGGATGGGTTTTGGTGTTAAAAAAATGAATATTTCTTATCAAAATATGGGAAATAAATTTGGTAGCATGATTGGCATAAAATATGAATTAAGAGAAGGAAAAAGTATAGGAAAAAAGCATCATCAATTGATAAAAAACTATTTGTACAATACTGATGAATTGTTATGTTAGAGAAAGTAAATTAGTATGATATCTAGGATACATACCATATAAAGAGAATTTAAGGGAATAGAGATTTAGAGATATCTCCTATCTTAAAGAGTTTCTCCTAAATTTATAATATGGAACATTAGGGATTAAAAACCTATTGGGTTGGAATCCATAGGAGGGAAAATGATGATAAAATCATGTATCACGGATTAATAGTTTATGGGAAAGGATAAATAGGTTATATTTATGTGAAATACAGAGTAATTTTTAATAATTTTAAAATATTGTTACTTTGAATATACGATATGGAAAATTAAATTCAATTGTATTACACATAATGTTTTATCATTATTTTTGAAATTTGAGTAAATTTTTTGGACAATTATATCTATTATAACTGAACACAATTTCTAATTCTTATTTGGATGTGGAAAAGTAAAATTTTAAAAAAAATTTCTTTCAAATTCTATGATTTAGTATTTAGATGGTCCCATATAGGTTTTAAATTTATTCAAAGTTACTAAAATACATAATATTTATTAAATAAATATTTAAGATGTTTATTATGGTTGATTAAATATTAAATAATTATGATATACATATTATCTTATAAAACATATAAAAACTCCCAAATTTATTTTTAATATTTCACGAATAATAAATTATTCTAGAAAACTCTTAATAATCTAGCCTATCATATTTTATACATGATTATTTAAAATATAACATTTATTTTATGAAAATAATTTTATAAATATTATATTTTTATATTTTTTATATAAATATATTTATTTATTATAAAATATCAGTTCCGAAGACATTTCCAAATTTCTGACAGTTATAAAAATTTTATAGGTCAATATAAATGTATTTTATTATTTCTCTTTAAATAAAAAAATTTCAAATAAAATTTATTTAAAATAAATGTTCATAAGATTTGATGATTTTATCATAAATGTTAATAATTATGTTATTAATAGATAAAATTTTTATTTCAATCCAGCACTCAATTTATAAAATTTGGCTTATTCAGATATATATTTAATTAAAATAAATATTATCAAAATTTTATTGTTAGAATAATCATTTTATTTACAAAATGGAAATATAATTTCATTTAATTATTACCAGGAGATAGAACCCATTATTAGACTTTCATATGACCTTAGGTTTTGGTGTGTTATTGTTGTAGTTTCATTGCGTGTATTAGATAACATTGACCAAGTGGTAATCTCTGCTAATGAGAAATTCTCCTATAGTTCATTTAGTTCCCAAATAAATTGTAGAGTCTTCTATTCATGTTAGTCATGGGAGACCCCAAATATGCCACAACCCTTCCATGGAATGACATATGGGCATAAAATTTCATGACACTGCTATTTTATGCCATCAATTATTTTTTCTTCATCAATTATCCTTTTTCATTGCATCTTGTAAACACTAATAATAATTTTATTATTAATAAAAATGAGTATACTTCACAAAGGATAAATATACCAAAATTTATATTGATCAATGTTAATGTTTTACTAGTGAGCAAATTACTATTCTAATGATCACATATCCTCTAATAAATACTACTTCATTTATTGACTCAAAATTCCCTTCAAACCCTCATAATGTTATATTTTTTCCCCATATTTTTTTAAATGAATATTTTTCTATAGATTTGGCCCTGGAGGAAATGATTCTCATTGATTGGGGCACTCCATATTTCCCATTTTAGATCATTTATTTTAATTTTTCTATCCACATGTAATGCATTCCATCTTCATTGGTGGTCTAACAGACGAGTGAAATGAAATTTATTAGTGAGATAAATTATTATTGGTTTACATACATAATTTTGGTTTTAATATTATATAATACAAGAGATATATTTTCTAGAAGAAAATTTATTTTAATAACACATAGTCATTACATTTAGATATTCTATATTCTAGTCATTTATAATGATTTATGCAGATTATGTGAGTTAACCCAAGTATATCCCATGGTAATATCAAACTATGTTATTTATAGGGGAACATTCATAGTGCACTACAATACTGACTTAAATATAGTAAACTAACTCTTTTGATGTTATTTCCCCCAAATTAATCTTTTCCAAAACTATGTACACTTACAAAATCCATACATGGATGTATTTCTTTGACAAAAATATAATATATACCATTAAAAAACATTTAGTTGTTATCCGATATTTTGACTTATCCTTAATGTGAGTCATATTACTATAATCAATAATATTCTATTTCCAACGCCATATTCCCATTGATTCTAAAAAACATCCTATTATACAAGCTATAATGAACTTGGCCTAGTATCCCATAGTCGGGGTTTAATTTATTAGATTTTTATTATATATATGATATGTCATCCATAAATACCAAATAGTTTAGTAGTCTTATAATACTGTGTTAATAAATTAATATCCCATTGCATTTGAAAACTTAAATTACAATATAGATGTTTTTTGAGAACACCATTATACCCTTGTAAATATCAATTCATATCAATAATAAAACACTTATTGGAATCCAGGAGAAAGGAATCATAATAAAATAGTGAATATATATTTTCAGTAAGGGTAAGTGAACAATGAAAGCTAATATGGAAGGAATAATATGGGATGAAGAAATTATGATCAAATAATTCCACACAAATAATCATATGAGTTTGAAATATATCTGTTGATATCATATTAAATCAAATAAAAAACTAAACTTCATTAATATATTTGATAATTATGGAATAAATAATTCAAGATGTCCAATGGTTAATGTCAATGCCTTTTGGAAATACATGTGAAAATACTATTAAGGGATTTTGAGAAGAAAACTAAATAAATGCATACGGACATAGCCAACACCCAATCGTGTCTCGCTCATGAGACATACTAATGCAATAAGGGGATATAGTGGTCCATAAACATTAATTACGGGGTCTAAAAATTTCCTAATATTAATGGTGTGAATCATAATAAATGTATACATTCACATTGAATAACTAGCATATGAAGTGTTAATACTCTCTCCAATCATTAAACACATCAATAAAACATATGGATTAATATGATGAATGTTTTAAAAATCCTAAATCCATACTCAAACTAATCATAAACATTCTTGATAAATAATAATTACTGTATCATTACAATATATCTATAGTGGAGAATAAGTAATAAAAAGGTAAAATATGTCATAAAAATTAATCTTGAGTAAAATTACGTTGTAATATTAAAAATTAAATTAAAATAATATTAATTTATATATTATTAGTAAAACTATTTTAAATTAAAATAATCATGTAAACTAATAATGGTATCTTCAATGAAACAAGCATTCATTATAGAGTGTATTTCCATGCATGTTTTATAGGCTAAAAATAATTCATTCACACAATTATAGATCGTATAAAAAATTCCTTACTTCGAAACAAAATAATATTTCTATAAAAAAAATTAAATTATAACATAAATAAAAAATATTTAATATATAATTAACTGTATGTTGAAATAATTTAGGAAATTATTTTTAGAACACATTAATATGGAAGGAAAATATTTATCAACAGAAAAAAGTAATAATGTATTCTGTTATCAAATAAATTTCATTAATAATATTATATATTAATGTGTCAATAATGTATATATTATTGTAAAATATCTTGAATAACTATAGGGTAATTTTTATTATGAAAATATAATTAAATTCCCTAATGGGTATCATAAATATCAATAATCTCAAATAATCAGGAGATTGTGAAATTTAAACATTTTTGAGGTTCGTCCTCATTCTTATGTTTCCTAACTATTATATTATAGATATTTATTTGTTATAAAAAAATTTAACTTTTATTATATACATTATTCAATATATTCTTCAATTATAATATTCTGTCGCCTATTTAATTAAATTTCATTTTTAAAATCACTCTTCTTTGTATTAACAACTTCTTTTTTCCTTTTTTTGTTACAGATTTTTGATCCTTATACATTGACCATATTTACATAGCATACATAATTGTTATAATGAAATAAATATCATATATATTAATTGGTTTTATATTTATATCCGTCCAAGTGAAATGGTGATGAAAAATGAATTTCACAACAACACAGAGATAGTAATTTATCCTTAATCATGAGTAATGTTTCTAGTTATCATAGGAAGATAAAGATATTGAATATGATTGTAAAATTATTACGATAAAATATCCAAATATATATTACAATATAATTATTAAATTTGGATGGGTACACTACATTATTTGGAAGCAGAAGAATAATTAATCTTGAAAGGATTCAATAATGGTTATTACAACTTCTTATTAACCATTTCATTAGATCTATTTATAATGGGCCAAGGTTAAGTGTTTTGGGAAAAACAAAACATCATCAAATTGGATTATTATGTTTATAATATAAGTGGTTATGGTTCAGTAAGTATATATGTCTCAATGAGGATTACATAATTGATAGAAGGGCAATTATTTTTTATGCGAGGGGAGTGGGATTCATGTAATCAATTACTATAATAATTAATTGATATTTTTTCAATTCCAAAATGTAAAAATTTGAATGAAATACAATATTATAAAATAATAAGTCTAAATATACTCATTAGGAAAAATTTTGAAATGTTTTTGGTATGTTTTCACCCTTATCATTTAGTATCAACCCCACATTAAATGGTTTATTAATTATTGTGATGATAATGTTATTAATAATTAACGGTTACAATAAAAAGATAAAATAATCATAAATGGTCCACGAATTTTGTATAAAACCATATACAATTTATTTTAAAAAATCAATGTTTTTGAATAATTTTAAATATATGAAAAATATTACTTTTTAAAAAAATTAATTAATGATGTTTCTGATGGTACTCATTTATTTTTAAATTAATTGCACAAATAAAAATGGTGAATTGAAGTAAAATCAAATAATACTTACTGAATATGTAATATATTTCCAAAAATTTCGTTTTAAATAGTAATTACTTAATATTATATTAGTTTTAGTATTATTTTAAATCATTTCATTAAATTTACAATTAATTAACAAAATATTTTGTTAGTATTGCACGGAAATTGAATGTTATTATTTATTTATTAAAATTTTTTAAAAAAATTTAATGAAAAAAAATTATATTTAAAATTAGAACCTACAAATTTAAATATTGTTTTTTATATCTATGTTATAAATTTATAGTTAATAAGACAAATAAAATGAAATTTTTGTATTTTGATTGTACAAAATTTTATAAAGGGTCCAAATCATTTCAAAAATAAATACACGATATATATTCAACTTCTGATTTATTAGAGACAATATGTACACATCACATAAGATTAATTAAGGTTTTATGGTAATTATATTGTAATTATCGTTTGACTATTAACCATAATTAACAGATTTACACTTTAACCTGTTATCAAAATTAGTAAATTTATTATTCAGAATGTTCGAAAATAAAAGAAACATATTTACCATATTTGGTCCCCATTAATAGAAATATGAAATAAATTTTTCAATAATAAATTCAATGAATTGCATAAAATTACTTATAATATATTAGTGTGAAACACAAAAGAAACTTGTTTTTAGAAAAAGAATAATTTTTAGCCACAACATTATTTAAAGAAAATCATCTAAAATAATGATTAAAAAATGAGAATTAGAATATATATATAATTATTTATTAATTATTCTAATTTGAGCTAATTTGAATATTATAATGGCATATTTGTAATTAATATGTCACTATTACAAAAAAAATTATTTTTTAGTATTCATTGAATAAATCAATCTATTTGGAAAAATCTAAAAACATCATCGTAATAAAATTTAAATAATATGATTTCAGAAATGATATTATACATATAAAATAAAATTTATATATAGTAAAAAAATAATTATTCTATTTTTTCCATAAGTGAAATAAAAATACCTTTTAAAGGAAATGTATTTCTAAATAAGAGTAAATTATTATTAAAAAATTTATTTCATTATACATAAGAATTAGTCAATCAGTTTTAATTGAGTTGGTCATTTTTTATATATCATATTTTAGTAATTACTCTTTGTTATATCAAATATAGTGTTCAAATTAAAACCTTACAGTGTTATACTGGTGAATATAGTTGAAACATTCTCCATAGAGTTAGTTGGTTAATAGGTTATGGAATGGTTTCTCACATTTTTAATGTATGGTTGATTGTATTATACTGGTTAATTTTTATATTCCTCAAGGGATTATTAATCAAAGAATAAAAACATAAAAAAGATACATCATTTTATTTAACCACTATGTTTTCATGGTTTTTTCAAGTAGGATATGTTATTCAATTTTGGTACTGCGATCAAGGATTTAGGGTTCCATGATAATCAAAGGATATGGTACTAGATTTTGGTTGTGATGATATATATTATTTTTGGGAGATGCGGCTTGATTGATGTTTTTATAACTCTGAACCGGGTTATGATATTTAGTTCCAATATTTTTTTATCTTGATTATGTTGATTATGTGTGTATATGTAAATAACTATATATGATTTAGTTACTTAAGGACCTAGGATCCATAATGTTGTTCAACAACACCAAGGTTTTCATATCATCTAGAGACCTATTTAAAATATGGATAAGGGAGATTCTTTATAAAATATATTTTGTGTTGGTATAGATAAGTTACATTATTCATAGATTTTATCATTTTAATATTTTAGAATATATTTGTTTATATAAATTCCAATTGTTTTATAGTTCTCCTAACATGCAACATCGAGCATAAAATGATATAAATTTTATCATAATGGAGTCATTAAAATGATGAGTATGAATAGGATTAAAAATATTATGATATATATATATATATATATATCTTTTTCACAAAAAAATGTATTTATTAGTTAAATATTAATAATCATTAATTTTTTATGAAATTTATTTTTAGGTTTCAAAAATATTTTTCTTAAAATAAAGTGTATTGATTATTGTGAAAGGAATTATTATTTAGTATATTTTGGTCATTGAAATTTAATTCCATACTAATTGTTTAATTTACCATATAAAAATTATCAAAATTAACTAATGGTAAGAGTTTATGATAGTACTAAAATGACATATTTAACGGTGAATAGTGAAAATTACTCATTTTTTATCACGTTATTTTTGTTTTAATCATTTAAAAATGATCCAGTTTCATTTAAAATGGATTAAGAGAAAAAATAGATGATCATTTTTATATAGTAATAATCGAATTAAGGTCATTATAATAAATATTAACTGTAATTTAAGTACAAACACTTTTAATACTTATAAATACATGTTATCTCAAAAACATTTTTTCGTGATGTTCTTCTTGATTAATTGTAAATTAAATTAATTCACTATTAATAAATGAATTTAAAAAAAGATTTTATATTTAAGATGATAATAATTAATATTATTTTATATGGAATGATTAATTTTTGGTTATTATGAAAACTAATTAGAGTGAATATTTTTATACATGGTAGAAGAGTTAATATTGGGTTAAAACTTTGTGGAAAATAATTTAAATCTCTATGAAACATGAATATTTAATATTGGATTGAATTTTTTGAAACAAAATATATATACCAAGTAGAAAAATTAATTTTAAAGAATAATTATGAATTTCTTCAATGAAATCAAGCGTTTTTTTAGAATAAGATTAATTTTATTTAAATTAAATTTCTCTTATTCTATTAGTTTAATGACATTGATGGAAAATTATATTGGGGATCATAAAGATAAAAAATTCAACAAAACCATTCTAAAAATATTATTTAACATAAAAAAAATGTGCCACACAATTTATTTTTTGATTTTAATATAAAATATTTTTTATGCTAAAATTAGGTATTTTCCTCAAAACTATTTTTCAAAAAATTTGTGTTCTTATATTACATGTAATGACATCCCAGAATAAAAAATGAACAAGATAAAATTATTTTAAAATGTTGAATCATATTATCCTTATTTTTTATATAGCGAAAATTTTATTTTTATTCATATAATTGTCATATCAGGGTAAAAAATTAAGTTACTACAATTGAGGTTAAATAGGATTAAAGTAGTTTAACTTATAAATAAGGATACATTATTAATTAAATAAAGATATAGAAATGTAATTTTTTGAGTTTATTTATTCAATATAACATCTAATATTTATATTTGTTGTTCCTTGTTTCTACATTACATGAAAATGGATTATATAATATTTAATACCCTAAATAATTAAATATAATCATTTTCCTCGGAAAAATATTATATCAACACTCATTCCTTATATAAACGTAATTGAACTACTATATAAGTAATCATATACACAAATATATTCATTTATATCATTCAAATATCATATATCACCTTCACTTTTGAAAATTCCATCTATTGAAGGATTAATTTGTTATTAAAAGCAGTTTCTCAACAAAGAGCTATAACTCTTAACTGAATACAATAAAAATAATTTCTTCTAATAATTCATTAAAATATGTGTTTATTCAATGAAATAATATAATATATATCATAAATATATTTAAATATTGATATGTGTCACAACCCACCTTTTTATGATGACAGAAGGAACAAAAAACTGTTAGACCCTTCATTCTTCAAGATAAAGGAGAGACAATAACTGCCATGTCCCACCTTTTTATGTCCTGGATTGGTGACACGCACCAAGGGTAGATAATCTAACACATAAATGGATGTAATTAAACTTTTTATGGAACCAGATAAAGAGATAATATTGTATATCGATATAACACCACATACAAAAAGTAAATGTGAAGCCAAAATTCATTCACCCCATTAAGGTTAAAAAGTAACTCTGATACAAGGTATAATGAAAACTCCATGTAATGTACCAAAATAAAAATATTCTAAGTAGGAAAAAAAACAAATCATGACGCCTGAGCTAGTAAGGTCCCAAAATGTCCTCAAAGACCTCATGGAAACCATAAAATCGTTCAATATATGTATCTTGAGTATACAAGTATACACAATAAGCAAACTAGATCCAGTCATGTATATGTGAGGGAAAACACTAACGTCCCTATGAGATAACAGTAGAACCTCATACCACTTAGCTTATCCACCTCAGTTGCACTAGGTGCACCTCATCTTCCCCGTTTCCTAGCTAAGGAGATATGTGCATGACCCTTCTCACATCATCGACCATGGAGAGCTGGACGTCGATGATGGGGAAACATTAATGGAGGTTTAATTAGATATTGAGGATCAATAGGATCATGTCTTTCATGGACGGTCGATACCTCTTGTGCATGTTCACTGGCAGCATGAGAACCTATAGAAGAACACAAGGGAGTGAGAGGCTTAGATGCCTGCTTAGTCCCCTAAACGTGCGAGCGAGTTTTTCTAATTTTTGAACTGGTGCTCGGAATTGAAATCTGAGGGCACCGTTGAACACTCAATGTCGATATTCAATTATACAGACATTCACCTTGACGACCGTTGGTTGAGGGTGAAAGATACTTTTTGGGGTTTTCATGGAAATAATACAATTAAATAAAGCACAAATTTTATTTTATTTGTGGTAAGAACTCTATGTGGAAGTTGGTAGTGGGGACCACCAAACCATAACCTCCCATGAGAGGTTATGGGGGTGTGGACCACCCGAGCCTAGCCTCCCATGAGGGGTTATGGTGGTGCGGAAAAACCGAGGCATAAACCTCTTGAACACCCCTATTAATGATGGAAAAACCTCTAAAGTCCCTCATTAATTTGGAGGAGCCTCTTGAGCTTCCTCCACATTAAATTATTCCAATGAAACAAATTAAATTATGCCAATGCACCACATTATATTGTGCTAACAAAGTTAATTAATTCATATAATTTGATATTGTGCCAACAATTAAAATTGGGGAAACACATTTTTTTTGGTGGGTGTTTCTTTTGAAAACATATGTTGGAAAAATATAGAGAGATATTGGTGGGAGAAATATCTCCATCGAAGAATGCTTTCTTCCACGATGAACGCTCTGCCAATGAAGAACACCGACCTCGACATCGAGCTTCTTCCTTGGGACTTCTTCTGATGGGGTAAGTCTTCATCTATGATGAATTGACTCCCATAATTCCTTCTCGCACCAATGTCAACGAAAAACCTGAGGTAAGGGTTTAATTTGTGTGTGATTGTATTCCCACGTTCTTCTTTTTTAAAAAAAATGAATGTGGATGATTTTTTTGCGGGTTGGGAACAATCATTGCTAGAGGCTTCGATGTTCTTCATTCTTGATTATGTTGAGACGTTTTCTACTACCCTATCGCGGAGGGTAAGGGCCAAAAAATCATGGCCCAACCCCTCCGCAAATCATGTGATTATTTGTTGAGTTGAACATGATGAAGGTGTCAGTGCAACGACCTCTCCCCATGCCCCCCCGCCTCGTGAGCTCCGCGACACGCGGCTCCACCGTCCGTCGAGCCACCGTTGCCGGACTGCCATCCCGCTGCCGAACAGCCACCCAATTCCCTTCTGCCGACCCGTGGCCGGTCAGCCTACCCGCGACTGGACCGCCGCCTCACAGCCAGTCCGCGCCCTCGTGGCTGGCCTATTCCCTCACGGTCGGTCTGTTGCCCTTGCGGTCAGTCTGTGCCCATTGGCCAGTCCACTCCCTCGCAGTACCCGCGGCTGGTCCACGCCTTTGGAGTACCTGCAGTCGATCCGTTCCATTGTAGTACACGCGACCGGTCCATGCCCTCGCAGTACACATGGCTGATCCATGCTCTTACAGTACCCCTCGGTCGGGCCGTACTCATGGCACCCTCGCAACCCCCGCGGGCTCGGCCAGATTCAACAGGACGGGCCATACTACAGGCCAGGGCAGAACCAATGGGTTGGACCGGTTCGACACAAACCGGGGTGGACTAGGCCAGGTTGGGCGAGGTCGGTCCGACCGGGTCTGACAGGACCCGGGACCACTACGACGCAGTTACATTCTTTTGGCCATAAAATTGGCACCAAACGTCTGTTTGACGAACCGTCATGGGTGCTAGAAATCCTGGAGTGAGACGGTCCCATTGAGTGATACCGCATTGTTTTTTGGATAATGATGGGGAACATTCAGGTTGGATTGAGTGTGATTCCAACCTGTCCCCCGTAACTAAAAGCCTAATAACTCCGAGACTGAGCGTCCGATTGACAACATCTGTTACTTTGAAACCCCTATGACGTGACGTTCCATTGAGACACGTAGTGGGAGTTTATGGTACTTGGAGTATCGACCAGTAGCTTGTGGAGTTGATCCTCCCACAGTTTAGCGTGCATAGTGTGAGAACCTAGTGGCGGGTTGAGAATTCATGACTGCTGACAATTTCTACTCGGAGTGATTTGGTAGGCCAAGTGTTGAGCGTCTTGGTGATGCGGCAGACCCACGGTGGGGAGAAACGTCGTGACGCGGCAAACCCATGGTACTCGACAATATGAGTACCTCTGTAGGACATGAGGGGGAGCACCTATGTGTGACGCGGCAGACCCATAGTGGGGAGCGCCTTTGTTTGGCCCGACAGACCCACGGTACTCAACAAAGAAGAACCTTAATAGTCCAAGGTTAGTAGGAAGCACCTATGTGAGATGTGGAAGGCCCACTGTACTCGATAGAGCAGGAGTTATCCAGTAGCTGAGGTGTTCAACGTTGTGGCTTGGAATTTTACATAACACTACCCCTAGAATAAATCCTAGTGTGAGATGAGTCATAACCTCTATGTTTTCCTCATGATTGAGATAGATCACTTCATAACTTAGGTATATGTATGGGTATATATATAAGTAAGGTAATCTATTGATTTCATACATGGTGTTCTATACTTGATTAATTTTGAGAGACCTAAATGGTATATGTGTCTTTTCTGAGTATCATTATACACACCCCTGCAGGGGATACGCCTGTAGCTTGTTGTGTTAGATACAGACGACGGACAATGCTGACTGAGGCTGAGAGTACCTGGACTAGATGGTACATGGATTTGGACCATGGCGTGTCGGTACGCAGAGGATATTGGTGGACAATGAGTGTCGAGGAGGTGATCTGTACCTACCATTTAGGTAGGAACCTTGGAGGATGATTCAATAGTTGTCTCTTATTTTTCTTCAACTGTATTGAATCACAATTATACTTGTTCATTCCAGTTGGGCATGTATTCTGGCTCCTTTTACATACTGCACTGACTCAATTTACAATTCAGTTTACATGTGTTTTTATCTTACTCTGTGTTTGGTTATGTGTCCATACATGTTATAAAGGTAATGCCTTCCCAATTTTAGTGAATACGCCTTTGGTTCTAGTCCCCATCCCCTGGCCTATGGAAGGCGGGCATGTGGTTAGTCACAGCACAAGCCCTGGGGGTCGGGTGATGTCATGACCTACAGACACAGAGCCACAGATGGGTGAGCTACCAAAATTACCTAATGACGTTGAGAAAACTAACGGTGAGCTACCGATGTTACTGACCTATGTTGGGCCACCGATGCCGAGATACAAATGCCAAACCTACCGACTCCCTGACCTGCTGATGTTTTTTCCTACTCACACCCTAACCTACTGATTCCATGACATGCTAACACCAATGCCATGGACTCACCGATGATGATGCCACAGGCTCATTGATGCTCACGTCCATAACTGGTCGATGCCAAAACCCCTGATTCCCCGATGCACATTCATGTCGATGCACTAACATTCTGACACACATACATGTTGATAGACTCACATGTTGATGCACTAACATGCCAATTTAAAAATAGAAATTGGGAAACTCTTGAAATGGGCATCCCTTCCCACCCAAAACACCAAAATCACAATATTTTTTACAGTGGAAGGGCTCATGTAAATCCATCTTATTACTTTATGGTTATGGAATAACCTTTATCCAACATCTTTTTACTTAATGATAATTGGAAGAATCACTCATGCACATGTGTTGACTACTGCCTCCACACATCAATAATTTTTTTTAAATGACCATAAATAATGGCTGAGTATTGTGATGGAATTACAATTTATATATAATATTGATGATATTATTAGTTCAGTTAAAGATAAAATATAATTTTTTTTTATTTTCTACTTTTAGTTTTAAAATTAAAACCACGTTCATGCATACATATAACCTACCATCTCCCTGAACACTGTAAATCATTTTTCGATCTATACCATTTTTGAATAATTCCAAACATGTATAAAATGAATAAATATAATATTTATATCATTATTAGAATATTTTTATGTTTTAACCATGATCAATGCACATGGAATCAAACTATTGAACCGAAACCTGAATGAAAAATCATGTAATTGTCACACAAAAAAATCATTTTAATAAAAAATTTCAATAAATTTTTTCTAAGATGTTATAATTAAATCATTTATTATAAGATATATATGAATATTTATATTTTAAAAAATAAAAAAAAATCTATTTTTATTATATGGGAGGATCTAAGACATACCAAAAAATATAATACATGAGGTAGGGGAATTATTTTTCAATCACATGTTAATTGAGATTTATTAGGATTGAATTTACATTGTGGAAATTATATGATCCTTATATAATAAAAACATTAATTTTTTTATTATAATCTAGTTATTTTATCTATATTTTATGTTTTAGTACAATTTTTCTATCTTTTAAATTTTAAATTGTTCATATTTTTTATTAAAATTATTACGTATTTCTTGTCTAAAAGTCAAAAAACCTATATTATTTAATATCCATGATTCATAAATAGTTTCAAAAAATGGTTTTTACTTTTATTAATTATTTTTAAATACATTTTTACTCATTTTATTATTTTTACATAAAAAATTTAAAAATAGTCTACTTGTTATGTCCCAGGTGTGGTGCTTTTTATCTATTGTGAGAAGATCAACATTATTTCTATGAGTATTCCGTGAATAAAATTTTCCACCATGATGACATATAATTTATATAAAGATATAATTAAATTACATTAGTGTAATTTTTAGATAAAATTATTGTTATATTATTTTGGAAATGGTTTTATTTTAAATATTTAATTTCAAAATGAAGAGTTTTTTCATCATGAAAAATTAGAACGATATTTTAATGAAAATTATGTTTTATGATAATATCTGATGATATTAATTATTCGTTAATGGGGATATTATACAATGATACCATCCTTAATATTTATCTAAATATTTATTATTATGTAGATGAAATATTTATGAAACACATTTCATTTCAATGGGTTATGATATCATGATGTGATAAATGTTTATGATATTGTCCCACATAGTCGAATGTATAATGATTATTTGATGGGGGATTAAAATTTTATATCTCTTTAATGCATTGTGTATTTATGGATATATAATGATATAAATACAACTGGAATGGGGTTGAACGAATTTTTGGATGGGAATCAGTCTACTATTATAGTCTTGGGAGTCAAGAATGACTAAGGATATAATGGAATGTGTAGTGAACCTATTCCACAGTGATTGTATTAGTAAATACCATTGACCAAGTAGTTGATTTTACATGTTTATTATTATTCCATTAACCTCATTCATTTGTAAATCTTTTGTTCTCATGGATCAGGTTCTATGATTCATTTATTCAATATGTCTTATGATGTTCCATGTTTTATAAGAATACTCATGTTTTTTAGAGATGATTTGTTGGTTATGGTTTTGAAATTGTAATATATTTCTCATATACACATATTATCATGTCATTTTTAAAAGATCATTAATAGATGTAATTTTTTCAATACTTACCATTTTAGATCACCATTTATTATATCTATTTTTTAATAGGATATATAAAAAGAAATTATGCATGGTTTTTCTATGAATGTGATAGTTTTGAAGAACTATGTTACAAATAATAAAACTATTTAATGTACTAGTTTTTTGTATCCATGTTTCTAAAGGAGAAAATCCATTATAATTCTTGTTTCACCGGGATGTTTTATGAATTTTGTTTCATCAGTGTTTGATTGGAACACAGTCATGAGTTTAAATGAATTGTGGGATGCCCCATAAAAAATTTACTGTTATAGCCTAGATATTATGTTATAAATAAAAATTATAACTAACGTATGAAAACTAATTTTGAATTCATTAGCTATCAATTATTTAGGGAAAAAATATATCAATTAGAAATTTTTATTTGTAGTGTATTTCTTTTGATAATGAAATTAATGATATATATGAGTTATATACTCAATATAATAATATTCATATTGATGCAATGGATTTTTTTCATGAGGTACAATTTAAACCATATTTAATTTATAAAATACAATTTTTTAAATGAATTTACATTTTTCTCCCTTGTATGGTGACGAAATTTGAATTAAGATTTTGACACACTCATAATATATATACGACAAAATGAACATTTTATTTTTAAGTGGGATATAAAAATTTACTTTGGGAAATGTTTTGATATTTTTTGGATAACTGTCATGTTTTTATGAATAGTAAAAATATTCTACATTTTAATTAAACATATATTATTTCAATTAAATAATTTATATGGTTGAATTATATTATCGAATGGTTTCAAAGAATAAATATAATATATTTTACCATTTAATATAATTTAGGTCATTGGAATTAATTTTACATTAAATTTAGATGTAAAATTATTTTAATATTTTGAAATATTTTTTACTTTTAAAACTTCTTTTATCATTTCAATAATGGGAATAATTTTAAATTAATTACTAAAACATCGGTATTTTTCTCATTCAGAAAAAAAAATTTAACAGTGTAAAAGAAAAAATCAGGTAATTGAGGGTAATAATAATATAATTAAATGACCCAAACACTTATCTAAATATTATTGGATGATTATAAATTTCCAAAAACATTCTTCGGTGATATTGGTATCCATTAGAACCCACATGGATGAGATTAGGACATTATATTTAATTTATTTAATGAAAAGTGAAATATTTCTCACTCAAGCATTAATAATTAATTTATTTTTTATATAATGTTATATAGAAGATAAAATCGTATATAGATACTCATTTTAAAGATAAAATGTTTTTATTTATCATGATAGTTATTTTTAATTTTTAATAAATAAATAATTACCTTAAATGCTTATATTTGGATAATGAAACAATTAATTAATAGATGAGAAACCTCTAAAAAATTAATAATATTGTATTAACCATAAAACGGCCCAAAAACATCACCAAAACTTATTGCTCGAGTATATCTCGACTGTAATCATCAAAGGGTAAATATATTGACCCTTTGGAGGCTTATAAAAGATATTATGACACATATATTATTTTATTAAATGTGAAGATAAATTAGTCACATTCATGATGTAAAGTATTATAGAATATCTAATGTTGTGTTTTTTCAAAAGAACATTTATAGTACATTTATTCTTATGAATTCTAATGGATTTATCTTTATCATTTTTTTATTTTTATTCACAAAACATGTATATTAATTAATTACACAAAATTAAGGAAGTAATAATTTTATTATTGAAGAGATAAATTAAATGTTATTAAATATAATTTGGATTATTATTATGTAAAATTAATTCTATTGATTAACATAACCCCTTAAGAATAGTATAAAATATTTGGAGTGCAGATCAGTTCTTATTTTTATATTTTTAAAAATCCATGAAGTAAATAGAGTCAAAATTAACTCTTGATATTTTTTTAACATAAGCTTCTCTTAAGTTATTTAAAAATCAAAAATCATATTTAAAAATACATGACATTGATTATGTGGTCTATAAAATTTATAAAGTACTCATTTACGGACTATTTTAACTGAAATAATTAAATAATTCACCCTTTTAATATTTAAATGTTTGTTACCCTAGTTAAGAATTAAATAGAACAAATAAGTATTAATTATAATGATAATTATTAAATTGACATAAAAACATGACTTAAATTTCTTTATTGATGTTAATAATACAGTATATCATATAATAATCAAAATATCAAAAGTTTTTATAATTTTATGTGGGTTTTTTCTATTATAACTTAATATTTAGTGAGTTTTCCAAATGTTCCCCTCATCACAATTGTAAAAGGGAACATCCACCCTCAACACTTTACTTCATTTTGAGCCTTTATAGTCTACCATTACCTACCCATTTACCTTCTAAAATACCATAGAAAAATAATAGAGTTCTGGTTCTTTTTTAAAGACCAACTCTAGTGCTCTAAGATGATTTTTAGAGGAGGCACCTCGAAGAAGATGTAATATCCTTTACCAATTCGTTCAATATTCATTGTTATTCTACTTAAATTCAATTGTTTTTAATTATAATATAACAACTCTAGTATTACATATATAGTTATACTTTATTATGATTATTAAACAACCATATTTCGCATTCTACCAATCCTAGGAAAAATTAAATCACCACATGTGCGTCTGTACGACTTTCTGTATCCACATCGTGGTGTAATCCATTTTTCACCACCACCATACATGGATTGATATGGTGATTAATGATTATATATATTTATATGATTAATAAAAAATTATTTTGATTTTGAGATACTATTCAACATCCACATCAATACCATTCACCAAATATGGGACAAATATCGTCACTTGTGCGTATATACGGCTTACTGTCTCAATGGTGTGATTTGATTCATTCTACACAATAATCGCTAATGAATTATTATATAAATGAATTGAATGAATAAATATGATGTATATTATACTAATAGTAAGTTGTAAATTATATAACTAAAACCTAAAAAAGTGAAATAAATTCTTATCTGAAAAAACATGCATAAGAACATAAAGTAGTTAATACCTGAATAATGAGTAACAAAAGAATGTTAATAATAGACATATACAAATATGATCATAAACGTTATCATAAAAATTATTATGATTCTATAACAAATAATTAACATTATTAAAATCATTATATTGCATTTTTGGATACAAACTAAGCATATAAGACTAAATGTAAGGTATAACATTGTATATCTCATATTTATCCGATATTTTTTGTTTGAAAGTATTTACTTGTTATATTTAACATTTATATACATGATTCCTAAATATTTTTTTCAAAATATTCTTTATATTTAATTATAATTTTACACATTAGTGAATTTTTACTAAATGGTATGAACGTAATATTTTGTCTAATTCGGTATGAAGTTGTTGTAGATTTGTCCAGCAAAATTACGAGAAAAATGATGCCTAACATGTATGCCATGAAAGGATATTTTTTATTTCCTAATGATTTATTTCATTGAATATTACCTTATAATATTACAAGGTTATTTTCACATAGAATTATTTTTTCTAAATTTGTTTGAAATTTTTAGATAGGAAAATGTTTTTAAAGAATATAAGATAATTTCCTCATGAACATATTTCATGTGTTTTCTCAAAATTATTTACTATCTAAGACGGAACTCTTTAAATAGGGATATATTCATAAACCTACAATTATTAGTATATAATTATGTATATTATTGAATTTTATTTAGTAAATATGATTTCATATCAATTATTATGTAATGAAGTTTAATAAACCCAATTTATATCATGTGTTATGCTATGGTGAATGTGTTTTTTATATATTTGGGGAACATGTATGAATGGTTTCATTATGAGATGGGTGGTAACTATATCATTGTCTAATTAATTGGGTAAATATTTATATATCATTAGATAAATAGTACTGTAATGGACGGTAAAACCAGTTTTTTAATACAGGACTGGGTCGAGGAGTGAACGTAGTTCAATAATAAAATTTGCCCGCTTTGATGGTCTCTGCACTATGCCTTGACTTATATGAAATGATTTTCAATTCATATGTGTCTATACCATGATATTTCATGTCTTATGTTATTTATATTGTAATTACATTTCACTTTTATGATTTATCTAGAGACATGATATTTTGAACTTTTATATGCATGATAAAATTTTCAATTGTTATGTTTTAATGATTATGATATGATTGTTGTTTTTTTTTACCCTTAATGAGTATTTGAGCTCACCCTTTTATATGTTTTATTACCCTAGGTCATGAATATTTGTATTAAGTATGATATTTCAAAAAGGAGTCTAGTTATGAAGAAATAAGCGAGTGAATTTGTGGATGATTTGTGAACTATTTGTTTGTGTTTCCAAGATTCTAAATTCACTATCTGTATTGGGTCATGTTGTGGGTTTTGTTATGTTTTGTAATAAATATTAATTAATTTATATGTAATATCAATATTTAAATTATGGGATATTATAGTTTGAATCAGATCAATGATATAGTTAACCAATGGAAACTAGGATGACAGAACCATAGTAAGAACTCTATGGATATGTCTATGTATAGGTAAAAATCCTATCATATTTTTTTAGTGTTTTCCATGATTAACATAGGATAAAACCTAATCTTTTAAAAAATGAAATTTTATTCTTGAATAATGTAGTTTTCACATTATAATTATTGTCTTTCAAACTAGGTTTATTGGTTTTAGTCAACGAATGAAACCTTAAGGAACCACGTTGATGATGAATGTGACAGATAATGCAATTATTGTCCCCCTTAGAAACCAAATGCCATGGGACCTAGAATGAAAAATATTTTATCCATGCTCACACAACTTTCTCAATCCATAAATCATTCTGGACATCCAATCAAGTTAAGGATGGAGTAACATACTATTGAATACATTCGGAGGCAACATCCACCTTCATTCAGTGGGTCTTCTGATCCATTAGTGGCAGAACAATGAATTACTACCACAGAAAAGATATTTTTAGTATTGCAATTTTTAAAACATGACAATTTCGTCTTGGTAGTATATAATTTTATAGGTGAAGAATGTAAAATATGGAATCTTATTAGGAATACGAGTCAATGAGAATATATTGAGTCCATGAAATGGGATGAGATCAAGAAATAATTTTTCCATAATTACATTCCTTTTATTCATTAAGAAAAGACGTGCATAGAGTTCAAATAACATAAACAAAAGGATGATGATTTTGATGGTTCGTGTGATGAATATTTTACATGAATTACACAATACACTACTAAAATTAATAACCATCGTGAGAAAAACATTGATCTATTCTTTAGTAGATTAAAACTATGTCTCTAAAGGGCATTAGACATAAAGGACATCAAAATACGTGACAATGTTTTTTTGATGATCTCTCAATATTGAGATAAATATTGGAGTAACCCATCAGTCATATAAGTTTTATAGGAACATAAAAATAGAATTCAATGAAGAATCTAATTACAATAATAAAAAGAAAATGAGATTTCCTTTATTCTACAAGTATACAATGAAAAATGGAGGCAATATTCTAAAAGGGAATAGTAAATTATTTAAGTAATTAAATGAAGGTCATCGGGCAGTTTAATTCCGATGTGACCGAAAAATTATTTCTAATGATTCAAAAAAAGGATACAGAGAATGAACCTCATACAATTAAATGTAATAAGTGAATGAAAATGCAGAATTATTCCAATACTTGCATTAATCCTAGGGTTATTGATGATGATCAGTGTTAAAAAATCATAAGTCCAATGGTAAAGAAAATTCACATGCAACCACTATCGGTGATGTGGAGTATGGTAATGATGTTGGAAATGGTACACATACCATCTACTGAAAAGTAAAAAAAAATTATATGATTTTTGATCAACCCGCACATTTATTTTTAAATAATTTTCTATGGGTATTGTCCTATTACCTCTACAATTACATTTTCAGTTAGCTGTGACAACACCTAATGGAACAATGGTCACATAAAAAGTTTATAATTTTTCTATGTATGATGTTTGTTGGAATGTTCTTCATGTAAATCATATGATCCTTTTTATTTTAGAATTTTAGGTGATTCGTGGCATGGATTGGCTTTCACTGTATGTATCCCATATTAATTACCAAGTGAGGGAAATTCATTTCATATTACATATCAATATATGATAATATATCAATGAAAATAAGAATATACCCATCTAATAGAATTCTCTTCCATATTATCAATCTTTATTCCTAAAAATGAAGTTTCTTTATCTCAAATTATCGGGGAGAAACTCAATATTAAGTATACACCCATGGAATGAGAGTTTAATGATGACTTTGTAATGTAATTTTCAGGTCATCGACCAAATAACGAAGTAGGGTTTTCAATAGTACTTAGACAGGGTGATATAAATATTTCATATACACCTTATAGAGTGTCCCCAATTGAGTTGTAGGGAGTGGAGAAGAAATTATATGAGAATATTGTAAGGGATTCATACACGCTAGTGTATCACATTGGGGATATCCTATAATATTTGATAATAACAACGAAGAACCATTGATACTCTGTATTGATTATAAATAACATAACATGATCACTATCAAGATTACAAATCATCTTCCCCACATTGATGGCTTATTTGACCAACCACACAGATCTCAATTCTTTTCCCAGATTTATCATCATTTAGGATATCATTAATTAACGGTAAAAAATGATTATACATCAAAGATAAAAATATGAACACGTTAGGAACACTATGAATTTGTAGTGATTCCTATTGGACTTTCTGATTCCCCCCACATTCATCATGGACATAAATAATAAAGTCTTTAGAGACTATATTGATTAGTTTGCTATAGCCTTTATAGAATATATTATTGTCTATTAATAGATCAAGGAATAACATGAAGATAACTTGTGAATTAAACTGATGTCCCTAATAAATGTTAACCATTATGAAAAATTTACCAAGTGTGAATTTTGGATTCAGAAAGATTCATTTTTTAGTTCAAATAATATTAGGAGTTGGGGTACATGTGGACACATAATATAAGAGGGTATTTGGAGATGTTCAACACCAACAAAAATAACTATTTTCCTACATTTTCATGGTTAGGATGAAAATTATCGATTATTTGTGTAATGTTTTTCATGAATATCTAATCTACCCACCAAATTAACTCATAAATAAGTTAAGTGCATTTGGACGGAGGAGGGAGAAAATAATTTCAATGATCTAAATAGATGTTTAGTGTGTGGACCTGTGCTCACACTACCTTTTAGTAGATAATGCATTGTGAACTATAGTTATGAATCCAAGAAAGGGATAATATGTGTTCTCATGCAAAATTATATGGTGATATCTTAGTCACCACAACAGTTGAAAATTCATTAACAATTACCTAACTCATGATTTTTAATTAGCTGTATAATCATTATATTATTGATATAGAGGAATTGTCATTATGGGGAAAGGTGTGATATTTATACAAATCATAAAATTTTAAATTATTGTTTAACACAAAAGAAGAAGAATATGTTTTATGGAATATGGTTGGAGTTGATTAATTATTATGACTTTTCGATACATTACCGCGTCGGGAAAGAGAACAAGGTTGTAAATTCATTCTGTCGAAAAGACCACACTAGATTATCTATCATGATGATCACGAAAGATGAAATGTTTATGGATTTGAAAATTAAGGATCTTGATGTTATAATGGAAGGGGAGAAATATTATCTTTATCAAAAGAATGTATAAAAATCTACTAAAGTAAATATTATAGAGGCACAGATTGAATATATAGAGATGTAAAATAAGGTGAGAATTGTACATGAATTCAACCTGGATTAGGATAGAATAAAATGATTCAATAACAACATTAGTATTCCTCCCATATAAGAATTAAAGATGGATCTTTTGGATGATTCTCATAGTTATTCATTTTCTATTCATCATGGATGTACAAAGATGTACAAGGATATGAAAGACTAATTCTAGGCGGATGACAAGAAAAGGGATGTTTCCGGAGGTGTCTCTTTGTGTTTGGTTTGTCAAACATTTAAAGATTAGTGAAAAAAATTTAAGGGGATGTTAGAACCACTAACCATACCACAATGGAATTGTGGAAAAATTACTATGGGATTTCTTGTCTAAATTCCGAAAACATATAAATGCCAGAATCCTATATGGGTTACAATTGATTGACTTATAAAATTGGAACACATCATTTCTATTAGAAATAATTTCTTCCCCAATCTGATTGCACTGATATATATATATAATAAGTGGTATGATTTCTTGGAGTTCCACTTTCCATTATATCATATACAGATATTAGGATTACCTCGATGTTCTGAAGAAGTCATAAACATGCTCTAGATAAAGAGTTATGTTTCTGAACTGATTATCATCATCAGACAGATGGATAGATTGAGAGGACAATTTAATCTCTGTAATACATGTTGAGAGCTCTATCTTTGTATTTCAAAGGTTGTTGTGATCAACTCCTACCGATAGTGAATTTTTTTTAGAACAATATTTTTCACTAAAGAATTCAGTTCTCTCCTTATAAAGCCCTATAAGGAAGGACGTGAAGAACTCCAACTTCCAAGAATGATGATGTGGAATGAAAGATATGAGGACCATATATTTTTCATGAAATGGATGAACATTTTAGATTTATTCAATAACAAATAATATCATCTCATATTCGACAAATAAGTTATGTTGAAAACCGATGAAAATACATAGATTTTCAAGTGGGTGATAAAGAGTTTCTACGAATATCTCCCCAGAAAAGAGTAATGATATTTGGAACGAAGGGCAAGCTCATCCCTTGGTATATTGGTCCTTTTGAATTTCATGATCATTTTGGAAAGGTTAATTACTAGTTTGTAATTCTAATAAATCTATTTCAATTTCATGATGTGTTTCATGTATATCTTCTGATAGTGTAAATAAATAATCTTTCCCATGTACTAATCATAGAAATCATACCACTAGAGATAGATCTTTCTTATGAAGAAAAACTGACTGAGATTCTAAAACGTAGTGAAAACGTTCTTCAATACAAGACCACTTTTTTGGTAAATGTTTCATGGAGGAACATCCAATTTGAAAAAGCTACATGGGAAAATGAGGAAATGATGGGGGAGTGGTATCATCATCAATTTGTTTCCAAATAACTAATTTTGAGGTTGAAATTCGGTTTAAATTAGTAGAATGTAACACCCAGATGTTTTTCATGAACAATTTTTTTCTTTAGTAGCTTGTTTTCCATGAAATTGGGATTTTAAATGAACCACAATAAGCCCATATAATAAAATTACAATTATAGCATAACCACTAGGTTAGTGGTAACTATTATAAATATCTTCAGAAAATGGATTTTGAATTCACTGGTTATCAATTATTTATAACGAAAATAAATTAACTAAAGATTTGTATTTTTGAGTGAATTATTTATTGTAATGAATTTAATAAGATGTATTTGTTTTATATGTTTAGTAATTTATTTTATATTCATCCAATGGATATTTTAGTCATAAGTTATGAATAAAATACTATTTGATGTATAAAGGCCTATTTTTTCAACAAAAGATTCATTTTACACCTTCGAATTTAGAACCCCTTATAAAGAATGATTTTGGAAAATAAATAATTATTATATGACAACATAAACATGTTATTTTTTTGGAGTATATAAAAATTTATTTTGGATATATTTTTGATATTTTTCTAATAACTGCCAGGTATTGATGAATATTATTAATATGATAAATGAAAATTGAAATTAACTATTTAATTGAATTAATTTATATGGCTAAATTATGTTATTTAATGGTTTACAATAATAAATAAAATTTATTTTTATCACAAAATATAATTTAGGTCATATGAATTAATTTTACATTAAATTTATTTGTAAAAACATTTCAATATTTTCAAAACTTTCAGAAATCATTTTCTCATATCAACAACAAGATTAATTTTAAATTAACTACTTAAACTTTTGTATTATAAATTATGAAAACTGGATTCTAGATTTAGAAAAATTAGGTCCAATTTATCTAAATATATATATTTTTGGAAATATGAATAGTAACTTCTGTAATATTTATAAACACTTTAAAAGGGTAAATCAGTTTATTAAGGGTAGAAATAATATTATTAAATTTCCCTAACACTTCTCTTAATATAATTGGACGATTATAATTTTTTCTAAAACATACGTGGGTCGAAATGGAAACCATTGGAGCCCAATTGGATGATATTAGGATATTTAATTTTTTATTTATGGAAAAGTGAAATATGTCTCACTAAAATAGTAATAATTACATTATTTTTAATTTAAGGTTATTTATAGACAAATTAAATTATAAATAGTCATTTATAACTAAATTGTTTTTATTAATCATGAAATTTATTTTTAATTTTTTGAAAATAAATAATTACCCTAAAATACTTATATTTGGAGGATGAAAAACCTAATTAATTTTTGAGAAATAAATTATATTTTTATTAAATTATCAATAAGCATAAAACACTCAAATTCTTGATAAAACCTTATTGGACAAGTATATCAGTCCTATAATCACTTGAGGGTCTACATATTGACCATTTGGTGGCTTATAGAAGATATTATGACACATATACTATATTATTTAATGTGAAGATAAATTTATCACATTCACGTTTTAAAACAGTATAACATTTTTTAAAGTGGCGTTTTTAGAAGATAAATTACACTAAGTGTATTATTATGAATTAAAATGGATTTATCATCATAATATTATTTTATTTTTAAATTTTATTCATCCGATATGTATATTAAATAACTAAACATAATTTTTATGGTAATTCCTTTATTAATGAAGGTATCAAATAAATGTTATAAAAATAATTTATTAAATAATACATGGGATAATAATAATTTAAAAATAATTTTCATAATTACCTTGCCCCCAAGGGTATATAATAATATATTTTGATCTATGTTCACTTCTTATTTTAATATTTTTGAAAATCCTTGAAATAAATAGTGTCAAAATTGTGTCTATTGATATTTTCTCAAAGTAAAAATTTCGTAAATAATTGAAAAATAATTAAACATTTTTATAAATATATAATAATTCTTATATGGTCTAAAATTTTCAAAAAATTTCATTTATGGTCAAATTGAACTCATATAATAAAAATTTTACCCTTTTAATATTCAAATATTTGTTACTATAGATAAAAATTAAATAGAATAACTAAGTATTCATTAAAATTATAATGTTTAAATTGACAGAAATAATTGTCTAAAATTGGTTTTATGATGATATTACAACCCTATATCATATAATCTTAGAAATTGGGAAATTATGAATGTTTATATGTGGGTTTTGGATTTATTGTAAATTAATATTTTTTAACTTTCAAAATGTACCCTCACAACAATTTTAAAAGGGAAATTCCTCCCTAAACACTTAACTCCATATTGATCGATCAATCAAAACCATACCCTTCCCATTTCCATTATCTTCATCCTTAATAACATTATAGAGGTCCTGGATTTCTTTAAATATCAACTCTAATTCTCTGAGATTATTTTTAGAGGAGGCATATCGAAGAAGAGGAAATATCATTTACCAGTTCTTCCAAACATTAAATATATATATATATATATTATTAATATAAAATGATATTTATGATGATATATTATACACTACGCACTTCAATATAATTAAACAATTATTTGAACGATATCGTCACTTATGCATACATATGAATTAGTGTATCCACGGTGCGATCTGATTCATTTTAAAAATCATTATTAGTGAAGATTATTTAAATGAATTGAATGTATAAATATGATATATACTATACTACAACTAGGATGAAAATTATATAAGTAGAACCTAAAAGTTTTAATAATAACTAATCTAGAAAAACATGCATAAGAACAATAATAGTTAATATCTGAATAATGAGTAACTATGAAATGTTACTAAGAAACAAATGAATATATGATCATAAATGTTATCATAAAAATGATTATGATTCAGGAATAAATTAGTAAGATTATATAAATCATTATATATGATGTTCACATACATATGAAGCACATTTTCTCTAAGTTAAGGGATAACTTTTTAAATTTCATATTTATTTGAGATTGTTTATTCGTAGTATTTATTGGAGTATATTTATCATCCACGTCCATGTTTCTTAAATATCAATTTCAAAAATACCTTTATATCCTTATATAATATTACTTATTTTTTAATTTTTACAAAATGTTATGAATGAAATATTTTGTCATTTTCAGTACGAGGTACTTTTGGTCATTTTCTACAAAGACCCGGAATTCTTGTGGATTGTTTTTAATAAATCGGAATTTTACGTGTCCACAGTTTCTGAAAGCGCATGATTCTGATGCCCAGTGTTCTTAGTATCAAATTATAATGTTTGGTTCGGGTATGTTTAGTCAACGTACATGAATGATTTTATAACATTTGAACATGTGCTCAGATCTAAAATCTAAGGGCACCGTTGAACTCGCAGAGTTGGAAATTTCTTAGTGAGACCTTCACCGCTGTTGCGTTCTAACGAGAGTGGAAGTTAGATTTTCGGGGTCTTTAATTAAGTTAAATAATAATAAGAGTTAGCTCATTTTTATTTGGGTTTTTAAAACCTTCATTTGGAGTTTGGGGGTGGGGGCCACCACACCTCAACCTCCCATGAGAGTTTATGGTGGTGGGGTCCCCCCGAGCATAACCTCCCTCAAGAATATAATTAATGTGGGGCCCACATGAACTTCTTAACCCCCTTTTAACCCCTTGGAACCCCCAATTAAGTGGGGAGCCTCTTCACCTTCACCATTCTAAAGTTCCATCTCCTTCACTTAATTAATCAGAACCTTTATAATTCTTTTGAATTCATGCCAACAATAAAATTATAGACAAAGATATTATTTCATTTTGGTTTGAAACTCTCTTTTGGTGGAGCCTTGGAGATACTTGGATGAATTGAGAGAACTACATCCTCTCCATGAAGAACACAAAAAATGCCCCTCAACACCGAAGAATGATGAACACCATCTTCTTCCTTCTTCAACCGGGGTAAGAAAGGGAAACACCGAGGTCCGTGAAGAACACCGATGATGTCAACTTCTTCATCATCTTCCAACATCAACGGAACAACATCCTCCATAAAACATACTCATCAAATAATATCGTTATACAAGTGAGGGGGATTTGAGTTATCTTATATATGAGTGTAATCCTCTGTTCTTTGTCGTTCAAATTTTTGGTATATGGTATGCCAAATGTTATCGCCATGACGATGAGGTCTCGGACCACACGAACATGGACCGACCCTCCCCCTTCGGTTGTTCTTATTAGTTGATGAATGATGCGGACCACAATGAACCAGGTGTCACAAGGCCGCCGGGTCGCTAAAAGGGCGCGGCACAGCCGTTCCGCATAGAGAACCGAGCCGTGGCTAGGCGGGGCACTGCGGAGCCGAAGGGGTGCGGTGTCGTTGCACCATTCCAGGAGGAAGAGTCGTGGCCAGGAGGGCCACGACGGTTGGAAGATGAGCACGGTGTCATCGCACCGCATGGGGGAGATGGAGGCCGCAGCCATTCTGGGCCAGAGCAGAGTCGGCGCGACGCCAATGTGCCGTAGTGGAGGTTCCACTGGCGGCCTGCTGTTCCAGCCTCTAGTGTGCGCTACAGGCGGGACCCATGGGGTCCCACAGTTCACCGAAACAGAGACTACAGCCGATTCCTTCCAAATCTAGGGGTGTCGAACCCCCCCCCCCCCTCCCCAAACATCTCTTGCCGGCCACGTGGGCCAGCCTGCTGGCCTCGACTGGGCCACCCTCGTCCGGGCGGCACACCGCCGGGCAAGGCAGTCCCTTCGGGCTGAAACACTCGGTTATGGCTGCACCCTCGGACCAGACCGCTTCCTTGGACTATATCGGACATGCGGACTGGGTTAGACCCCGGTTCAGACTGGTTCGTGCCGGGTGGGTCCGATTGGGTGAGACCAGACCCAGACCCACTTGGCCAGTTTACTCATTTTCACACCTATCATGGGCTACGGGTGTCCAATCGACAAACTGTTTGCCACGACAGAAAGATTAGAGTGAGATGGTTCTATTGGAATACCCCACAAAAGGTTTGGACACAGTTGTAGTATGGTTGGGTTGGTTTGAACCTAATAACCAACCGGGCCCCTCGAACAGAAATACCAATAACTCACATATCGGGCATCAGATTGACGCACCATGTGTCGTGCTGGAATGCTTACGACATAGCGGTCAATTGGGTTACTTATTTGTGGAGTTTATTGGTGGTAGAGAATTGCCCGATATCTCGAGTTCTGTTTCTACAGAACTCAAGTGCACTGGGTACGAGGAATCTAGTGGTTGATACTGAGGCAGAGGTTGGAAACAGATTAAACGGAGGCCATCACTCATCGATCCAGTGTGGGTCTGTGCATACCAATCCTGTGTGAGTCAGATCCTATGTGGGTCATTGCGGGGTTAGTACCTATAAATCTTTTGTGGGTCAGATCTCATGTCGATCATTGCGTGGCTTAGTAACTATTGATCCTGTGTGGGTCAGACTCCGTATGGTCAGAAGCAGTGCCTCTTGTCAGAATAAGATGATCTAGATTTGTGTCTAATCATATTTTCTTCTGACCTATACTAAAATTCCTAGTTTGAGCTAAGTCAATTACTTTTGTGTGTCCTCATTATTGAGATCGGTTAATAGATAACTTATGTATATTTATGGGAATATAACTAAGTAAGGGTTATCCGTTGATTCTTTACTTTGTAGTTATCCTTGTTGGATATTGTGTGACCTTGGTGGTCTCGGGGTCCCTATTGAGTATTGTTATACTCACCCGTGCTCGGGTTATGCCCTCACCTCATTGTGTTGGTTGCACACAATGGACATCGTTGATCGGGCGAGTGAGTAGCAGTACTGGATGGTACCCGGAGGTGGACTACCTGGAAAGATGTACACGTAGTGGATAGATTGAGTTGGGGTACTGAAAAGGCCATCTGTATCAACCCTTCAGTTGGGAATGCTAGAGGATGACCTAGCAGCTACTTACTTCTTTTCTTCAGTTGTACTGGCTTTTCAGTTGTATTGTATTTTACTATTGGTGTTGTATTTCCGGCCCCTTTACATTCAGCACAGTCTTTTGTATATAGTTTTACTTAGTGTTTTACATCCATTTGCGAACTCTGTTGTGTTTTCTTAATATTATTAAGGAAATACCATCCCAGTTTAGGTATTTATGCCCTTGGTTCTAGTCTCCAACCCCTGGCCTGTGGATGGCGGTCTTGGGGTAGTCACGATATGGGCCATGTGGTATGGGTCATGACACATTGGTATCAGATGAGTCAGTTATACTGTAAAACTCAGGACTCTGATCATTATTTTTTGTGATGAAATGGAGTTAAGGGGACCGACTGTGGTTTTCAGTTCAGAGAGTCCAGTGTTGGTGCGGCGGCCTATGTATCCGTAGACTAGGACCCTGACTTCTGATTTCCAACTCAGTCCACGAAAACACTGACTGTGTCTGTGTTTCAAAAGTTTCTCTTTATTTTAGCTCAACCATGTCAGCTCACCAGGTAAAATCATTGATCGTGTTGCATCTTGTTCATTCAGGATGCTTCCTCGAAGATGACCAGTTAGATCACAGAGAGTCATATGCTCTGACTGCCCACCGAGTGACTCGGACTCGGTGCAGGGCATGTTACCATTGAAGGCCCCAGTGGTACCACTTTCCGTTGGTCCACTGATTCCACCAGCCCCACCAGCAGAGAGTGCATTCCACATGAGCGCGTAGCATGAGTTCCATCTCTAGAGGCCGCCAAGGGTTAGGGGAGAGACAGATCCACAAGCGGATGAGGATTGGCTATGGGCTGTGGTGAGAGTCTTCAGGCTGGTAGGCACACCATCGGACATCATAGAGATTCTTGATGCGATTCTTCTTCAAATAGAAGGAGGTAGATGGTGGAGCTTGATTCTTCAGTTCCATGATGAGGAGAAACTTCTATGGAAAGTCTTCAAGAGCCTTTTCAGGGAGGAGTTTGTTCCAGCCACCCTTCGAGCGGTGTGAATACAAGAGCTACTTCATCTGTAGCAATGATGCATGACAGTAGTGCAGTACTCAGCGAGGATCACTGACCACTTGCGCTACACCACGGATATGGTACAAGACCCATTCTTCAGGGCCCGATCCTTCGAATAGGTGCTCAAGCAAGAGATCAGGGAATCGATGATCTCCTTCATCATTCTGACGCAGGCTGGAGTGTAGGAGCGAGCCTTCCTAGTAAATAGTTTCTTGGAAGAGCAGTCACCAGCAGTGAGACCCACTAGTATTCAACGTGTAGTGGAGTCTACTGTAGCTGGTAGTAGACAGATGTCACAGTGGTCTAATAGGACAAGACCTATAGGTGGTCTACCGCAAGACTTTGAATCTATTGTGCTGGGAACCCAGAGAAGAGACACACATGCCAGTACCAGGTAGTGTTACACATGAGGCGGGCATGGTCACATGGTACATGACCGTCTGACCCGCAATACACATGATCAGTAGTCAGTTGAGGCACCTCCCATGGAGAGGCAAGGATTTGATCGAGGTGGTCCACAAGGTGCATGCGGATGTGGAAGTGGAGCTGGTCATGCAACTGGTAGTGGACAACGTTTCAAGGTGTTGCCTCCACCACCACCAAGAGTTCCACCCCGACAGCAGGGAGCAGGTGGACAGGGGAGAGCTCAGCTTTAGGTAGTATAGGCCTATGAACATGGCGCTCTAGAGATGATTTGAGGTACAATCTGTGTCTACTCTACCTTAGCTGCAGTTCTTATATACACAGGTGCCAGTAAATATTTCATAGGCATTTCCCTCATTTGGAGCTCTGAGATTCCGATGGAGCGCTTGGCTCAATCCATATGGCCAGAGACTCAGACGGGAGCAGAATCTTAGATTACTTACTAGTGTCGGAAACCTAAGATTACTCTAGGAGGCGAGAGCTTCGGCTGGGATCTCTTCATAGCGGCGTCGAGGCCTTACAATGTTATCTTGGGTATGGATTGGTTATCTACATTCCATGATCAGATTCACTGTATTAGGCATAATGTGTTTTGTGTCTGCACGGATGGGACCAGGATTACCTTCACCGGAGAAAAGGGAACCTTTGCAGCACATGACAGACTTGCTCGGAGGAGGGTGCAGCCGATCACTCATCAGTTGGACTACCTTACCCTCAGAGAAATTGATGTGGAGAGTCTGACTTATCATGTAGTGGTGGACCGTTACGTGGATGGATTTACTAACAATGTTCCAGAACTACCTCCTCGTAGAGAGGTGGACATCTACATTGACATGTTCCTCGGGACAACACCGATATCTACTCCAGCATATCGGATGTCTCCTGCTGAGCTTCTTGAGCTATAGGTACTCTTGTAGGACTTGCAAAGGAATGGATTCATATGGCCTTGTGTTTCTCCCTGGGCAATTCTGATTCTGTCCTCCATGAGGGCGAATGGGAGCTTGAGGCTTTGTGTCGACTACTGTCACCTAAACTAGGTGACCGTGAAGAACATGTACCCTCTTCCAAGGATTGATGACCACTTTGATCAGCTCAAGGGATCTCGACGGTTCTCAAAGACAGACCTCAGGTCAGGCTATCATCATCTCAGAGTTTGAGATGAGGATGTGCAGAAGACAACCTTCATGTGTTGGTACAACCACTATCAGTTCTTGGTTATTCCCTTCGTCGTAACCAATGCTCCAGCAGTGTTCATGTGTCTCCATGAACATGATCTTCTAGACATACCTCGATCTCTTTGACGTAGTCTTCATCGGAGACATTTTGATCTACTAGAATACTGAGGAAGAGTATTTCTACCATTTTCAGGTAGTACTAGACACACTCTGAGAGCACCAGCTTTATGGTAAGCTCTCAAAGTGCCAGTTTTGGATTCGAGAGGTTCACTTCATGGGACACGTCATCTCAGAGGATGGAGTTGCAGTATATCCAGCGAAGATTGAGGAGACACTTGCTTGGGAGCCACCCGGGAGTGTGACAGAGGTACAAAGTTTCTTAGGTTTGGCTGGATACTACCAGAGATTCGATCCAGACTTCTCCAGAGTAGCAACACCACTATCAGCCTTGAAGAAGGAAGGGAAACCCTTCGTGTTGTCGGAGATATTCCAACAGAGCTTTCAGGATCCGAGGAAGATGCTGACTAGTGCCCCCATCCTGAGGCTTCCAGTGGAGGGCATATGGTACGTAGTTTACTGCGATGCATCAGGGACCAGACTCGGGTGCGTCCTAATGAAGGAGCGAGTTGTGATCGTGTATGGTTCTCAGCAACTAAGAAGGCATGAGTAGAACTATGATACCCATGACCTAGATTTAGTAGCAGTGGTCTCCCCATTGAAGATGTGGTGACACTATCTTATGGGAGAACTTTTTAGAATGTACTCTGATCACAAGAGTCTCAGGTATATCTTCGCTCTGAAGGACCTGAACCTGAGACAGTGGCATTGTATAGGGTTCCTCTATGACTATGACATCGAGATAGTCTATACTCTTGAGAAGGGTAACATTGTTGCAGATGCGCTCAGCAGGAGGACATGTATTCAGCTGCTATGAGAGGTGACAGAGTAGTTGGATTCCTTACAGATATTTTTTGTGAATAGGGATTGAGCAGTCTATCTACAGTCTCTTGCAGTCACTCCTCCACTACATCAGTGAGTCAGGGAGTCACAACATAGAGACGCTGACTATGATATGCGACATGATCATTTATCCACAGGGTAGGCTCCTGATGGATTTTTGAAGGTGGGGAGCACGTCATCCATTCTATAGAACATACTATGGTACCATTCTCACTTCAGGGGGATGTGTTGAGGGATTTCCACACTTCCCTTCTAGAGGTATATCAAGGAGAGGCGAAAATGTACAAGGACATTCGATGACAACACTGGTGACCATGTATGAAGAAGGAAGTATCAGAGTTTGTCTCAAGATTCCTCACTTGTCAGCAAATGAAGACAGAGCACCAGGTACCAGCAGGCTTGGTACAGCCCATAGTGGTCTTAGAGTGGAAATGGGATGGGATATCCATGGATTTTGTGACAGGTCTCCCAAGTACATCATTGAGTCACGAATCGATTAGGGTGATTTTTGACTGACTCACCGTGTTGGCCCACTTCTTATCGATTAGGGAGAACGGTTCAGTTGAAAACATGGGACACCTCTATGTGCAAGAGATAGTGTGTTTACCTGGAGTACCTTCTTCTATTGTCTCTGACTGTGATGCATGGTTTACTTCTCGGTTTTGGAAGGAGTAGGAGGAGCCTTTCGGGACTCAGCTTCGCTTGAGCACTGCTTTCCATCCTCGGACAGATGGTAAGACTTAGCGGACTATCTATACCCTCGAGGACATGCTCCGTGCATGTGTCCATGACTTTGGTCACAGATGGGAGAACCACTTACCTTTGGTAGAGTTCACCTACATCCACAACTATCACTACACCATTGGTATGGAACCTTTTTAGGCCTTGTATGGTCTACCTCGCTGATCGCCACTCTGCTGGACAAACCCAGGGGAGTCAATACTAGTGGGACTAAATATTGTACGAGCTACCATAGAGAAGGTGCAGATCATCCAAGAAAGGATGAAGACTAAATAGAGCAGACAAAATTCTTATGATGACAGGAGACTGAGGCCTCTGAAGTTTGAGGATAGCGACCATATCTTTCTACGGGTCTCACCTCGACGAGGTCTTCAGAGACGTGGATGAGGTGGCAAGTTGTCTCCAAATTTCATCTGACATTTCCAGGTCCTCAGATGATTAGGCGATGTGGCGTACCACTTGGACCTTCCACCTCAGCTGCACCAGGTGCACGACATCTTCCACGTATCTCAGCTGAGTATATACGTGCACGACCCGTCCAACATCATCGACCCCGAGGAGCTGGACATCAATGAAGGGGAGACATTTACAGAGGTTCCAATAGAGATTGAGGATCCAAATGAGTGGGCCCTATGTGGATGGTTGATACCTATAGTGAGAGATCATTGGCTCCATGGGAACCACTCGGAGAGCACATGGGAGTGGGAGTCTCAGATGCGTGATCAGTAACCCCGTTTATCCCTTAGACCAAGTTGTAGCTTATGGGGCTTTAAATCCCTAAGGTTAGGAGTATGTAAAGACCTGGAATTCCTGTGGAATTTTTTTTAATACACTATAATTTTATGTGTCTGTAGATTTTAACGGTGTATGATTCCGAGGCCTAGTGTGCCCGGAATAAATTATGACGTTTTGATCGGGTACGTTTAGTAAACGTACGTGCATGATTTTATAACTTTTGAACTGTTGCTCGGAACTGAAATCTAAGGGCACAGTTGAACTCGTAGTGTCGTCATTTGCTTACTGGGACATTCAACATAGTTGAAGTCTAATGGGAGTTTAAGCTAGATTTTGGGGGTTTTTAATTAATTTAAATAAAAATAAGAGTTTTCTTATTTTTATTTCGGTGGTTAAAACCTCCATGTGGGGGTTGGGGTGGGGTCCACGACACCTTAACCTCCCATGAGAAGTTATGGTGGTGGGTCCCACCCAATAATAACCTCCCTCTGAAGGGTAATTAATGTGGGGCCCACATGAACTTCTTAACCCTCCTTTAATCCCTTGGGACCCCCAATTATGCGGGTAGCCTCTTCACCTTCCCTTCATTAATCTTCCAACTCCTTTACTTAATTAATTGGCACATTTGTAATTTTTTTGTATTCATGCCATCAATAAAATAATAGACAAATATATTATTTCATTTTGGTTGGCAACTCTCTTTTGGTGGAGCCTTGGAGAAACATGGAAGAATTGAGAGAACTACATCCTCTCCATGATGAACTCCAAGAATTCTCCACACTAACGAAGAATGAAGAACACCATGTTTTCCTTCTTCAATAGGGGCATGAAAGGAAAACACCGTCCTCCTTGAAGAATGCCGACAATGTCAACTACTTTTTCTTCTTCGGACATCAACGGAACGATGTCCTCCTTAGGGAGAATTCATCAAAAAATATCGTTATACATGGTAGAGCAATTTGTGTTATTTTATATATGAGTAAAAACCTATGTTCTTCGTCATTCAAATATCTGGATTATGGTATGCCAAATTTTATAGCCATGATGAAGAGGGCTCAGACTACACGAACATGGCCTGAACCTCCCCTTTGGTTGTTCTTATTTTTTTGATGATAGAGGAGGACCACGAAGAAGCCGACAACGCAAGGCCTCTGGGTCACTACAAGGGCACGACACCGTCATGCCGCATAGAGAACCGAGCGGTGGCCAGGCGGGCCGCGAGGGAGAACAAGGGGCACGGTGTTGTCACACCGCGCTGGAAAGAAGAGCCATGATAAGGTGGGATGCGGTGGTTGGATGAAGAGAGTGGCGCCGTCGCGCCGCGTGGAGGAGATGTAGGCCGCCGCTAGGCTGGTCTACAGATAAGGTGGTGCGACGTCGTCATGCCGCTCGGAGGCCAGTAGTACTGTGGCACCGTCGCGTCGTGGTGGAGGACCCAAGGGTGGCCTGCTGAGCCAGCCACCTCTGTGCAGTACAAGCGGGGCCCCTCGGGTCCCGTGGTGCGCCAAACCGGTGCCTAGCACTGGTTCCTTCAGATTCCAGGGGTGCCGCACCCCCCCCCCCCCCACCGAGACCATGGCCAGCCGCTGGCCTTGGTGGGGCCGCCTTCAGGTCGGACCACTCGGGTCGGGCTGCCCCTTCGGGTCGGGCCACCCCCTCGGACCAGGCCGCTTCCCCGGACTGGATTGGACCCGCCGACTAAATCAGACCACGATTTGGATCTGTTCAGGCCAGGTCGGTCCGACTAGGTCGGTCCGGACCCGGACCTTTTTGGCCAGTTTACAACTTTTCACCCCTATCTTGGGTTACGGGTGTCCGATCGACGAACCGTTTATGGAGACATAAATATCAGAGCGATACGGTTCTATTGGAATACCCCACTTGAGGTTTGGAAACTGTTGGAGTATGGTCGGGTTGGTTTGAACCTAAAAACCAACCGGGCACTTGGATGTGAAATTCCAATAACTCACATATGGGGCATCTGATTGAAGGACCTTCTGTCGTGTTGGAACCCTTACGACATATCCGTCCTTTGGGTTACTCCTTTGTGGAGTTTAGTTGTGGTCAATGTATGATCGATATCCTGAAGGCAGTATCTATGGAACTCGAGTGCACTAGGTGCGAGGAATCTAGTGGCTGACACTGAGGCAGAGGTTGGAGACAAATCATACGGAGGTCAGTACTCATCGATCCTGTGTGGGTCAGTGCATAACGATGTTTTCTGGGTCAGATCCTGTGTGGGTCCACACTCATCGATCGATTTTGGGTCAGCGCATACTGATCCTATGTGGGTACGATCATGTGTGGGTCATTGTGGGCATTAGTACCGATCGATCTTGTGTGTGTCAGATCCTGTGTGGGGGATTGCGGGGGTTAGTACCTATCGATCATGTGCGGGTCAGACTCTGTATGGTCAGAAGTAGTGCCTCTTTTCAGAATATGATGATCTAGAATAACAAATAATCCTTTGCACTTCTATGCTACCCTAAAAACAGTGGTTTGAGCTGAGTCAATGACTTTTTTGTTTCCTAATTATTGAGGTGGGTTACTAGAAAACTTAGTTATATGTATCGGCATATACCTAAGTAAGGGTTATCCGTTGATTCATTACATTATGGTTATCCTTGATGGATTTTGTGAGAACATGAAGGTATCAGGGTCCCTACTGAAAATCGTTATACTCACCCCTGCATGGGCTATGCCCACACCTCGTTGTGTTTGTTGCAGATGACAGACATCACTAATCGGGACAGAGAGTAGCAGTACTGGATGGTACCTAGAGGTGGACAACTCGGAGAGACGTACACAGAGCGGACGGACGAACATGGGGTGTTGACAAGTCCATTTATGTCCAGAATTCTGGTGGGAATGCCAGAGGACGACCCATTAGCTACTTAATTATTTTCTTCAGTTGTACAAGATTTTCAGTTATATTGTACATTATAGGTGGGCATGTATTTCTGGCCCATTTTCTTTCAGCACAATCTTCTGTATATAATTTTACATAGTGTTTGACTTCCATGTGTGTACTCTGTTGTGTTTTCTTAATGTTATAAAGGTAATGTCTTCTATTTTAGAGATTTATGCCTTTCGTTCTAGTCATCTGCTCCTGGCCTATGGATGGCGGGCTTGGGGTAGTCAGGATATGGGCCTCGTGGGATGGGTCATGACATTTTTAGAAAAGTATGAGAATAATATTTTCATAACTGGTAAGGCATGAATGGATTTGTAAACAATCATAATGACTTATTTCCATGAAGATTAAACTACAATAAAAAAGATTTTTTTCACATAAAATTATTTTTCAAAAATATTGTTTAATTTTGAGGAATGAAAACATTTATGAAGAATAAATGATATTTTCTTAAGGAATTTATATCAAGGTTTTTCTCAATATTATTTTTCATCTATCATGAATCTCTTTAAATAATGTTATATTTAGAACACTATTATTACAATGATTTGATTGTCTTTATGATGGATTTTTATTAAAAAATCTATTGTATATATCAATTATGAAGGAATTATGTTTCATAAACCCATTTTATTTCCTAGTTAATTCTATGGTGATTGTTTTTAATGTTTTTTTGTAACACGTAAGAATTATTTCATTATGAGTTGGGTGGGACCTGTATCTCCCTAAAATACGTTGATTAATAATTAAAATCTCATGGAATAGATATGACTGGAATAGAAAGTAAAACTGGTTCTGTAATACATGGCTAGAATGAGGAGTGAACATGGTTCAGTAATGGAATTTTTCTACTATGACGGTCTCAGTAGTGATCCTTGATTAATATGAAATGATTTTATATTCTTATGTGTGTATGCCAAAAAAATTTTGTCTTATGTTATGAATATTTTGACTATATTTCACTATTATAATTTATCCCAAGACATGATATTATGTTCTCTTATAGGAAGGATATGATTTCCAAATGTTGTGTTCTTATAATTATCATATGATGGATATTTACCTTGTTTACCCTTAATGAGAATTCCAGCTCAAATTTTCATAAGTTTCATTTCCAAAGGTGATGAAGTTGGGTATTAAGTGAGATATTTCAATAATTATTTCCCTTATGATGAAATAAACTGGAGACAATGTGGATGTTTTATGAACTATTTTCTTATTATTCACAGTTTCAAAAACACTGAACCTATATGGTGAAAGCATTTTTTTGTTACGTTAGGTAATAAATATTCCTCAATATTGAAGTAATATATGTATATAATGTATTGGGAATTATAGTTCTGCAATGAATCATAATGTAATTTAATAATTATTCATTAAATAATATTTAATATCTTTGTGGGTATAGTTTGGGGCATTATGGTTTGTACGATAGAAGGATTTAGTTAATTATTGGTTATTTTGGAAATAAAAATAAAGAGATAACCAAAATGATAATTAGTTTAATATGATATTATACTAATGTTTTGGTGAAGTATAAATTGTGTGGTTTTCATATAAAATAAATCATTTTACATATACTAGAACATAGACTGTTTATCATATAAATGCATATAGGGGAAACAAATCATAATGTGATGGATATGGTATTAACTCAATCGGCACCGGTTCACAATGAGGGAACCTAATATTTCTGACAAGGATATACAATCTTATGGAATATTCTATATTGAATCCTAGTTTACATTATTAATCAATTTGGTGAATGAGAGTATAAAACCAATGGAAATCGGGTATTTTGTATAGTAATACAAGAAAAATATAATATTTAATGTTTTGTTAAGTCTATTGATGATCATAAGTTTAAATACATAGTTACCCATTTTGAATTTTTATGTTATTAATGGATAGCAAGATTAAGGGTATCTGTGGAGTTGGAATACAACCCTTTGGTTCAATATGTATTATAGTGAGAATGTTATTTTAGGACTGATGCTTCTATATATTATGAACATATGTTTAATTTTATTGTTAAAAATTTCAGTAAATATGATCCTTTGTGAAGATGTATTTATGTTTTATTGGGATAATAGGGTCAGTACAAATAAGGGATATTATATTATTATTGTAGACAAAATTTTAGAAATGATGATTGAGTTATTTTATGGGAGAAAACATGATATTAATATGATTTATGGTCAAATAATATGTTTTGTTAAACTATTAGATTATTTGAAGAGATTATATATTCATGATATTCACATGTTCAGAATATTACACAATTAGATTCTTTTTATTCTTCAATGATAATTGTAAATGTGGGTAGTTTATAAAATAATAATTTTAACTATTTTTTATTTTTTGGTATTGAATTTGGTAAGAAATTTTTTGGATGATTAGTAGGAATAACTAGTTTTGATTAACTAATGTTTAACATTGGGTATCAATTATGGGGATTTATTGATAAATTTAAATTTTCAATAATAAAAATAACAATATATAATATATAACTTGAGAAAACCATTATGTTCTTGGTAAATATATATTTATTGGAGGTTTTAATTTATATTATATTATATATATAATAACCAAATAATATTTTATTTTAGTGCATTAGGCATGAAAAATGTATCTTGAATATTAATGTCATGGAAAAATAGAAATGATAGAAGTTTAAATTGATCAATTCACAACTATAAAATGTAATTTTTATTAGAAAATAGGATGAAATAAAATTAGAATGTTATCAAATATTATCTACCACGACATAAACTAATTACCAAAACTCATGTATGTTGATGATAGATCTATCCAATCTTATGTGGAATGTATCACTCAATAATCATGTAATCTTTTTGGGAATCCCACGAGTATTACTATGCTACATAACTGATTTCATAAATACTCAATTATGAATTGATATGTTTCTTAGTGGTGACATAGTAATTACCTACCATCATAGAATCTATGTGAGGTTTTATTATTATGTAATGGTAAAATATTGGTAGTTATTTATAATTAAAATTGGGTGAAATTTTTTTACGGGAGGCACATAGTAATACAAATATATTTTAGAATATATTTTCATTTTAATTAATTTAAATTATTTGATTTCATGCTTGATAAAAAAACAATCTTAAAAAAAACAATGTTATACAATAAACTAGCTATTATGTTATCCAGAAAGAAAAAAATTAATCAAATTTTGAAATATATATAATATTTCATCTAAAATAAAACTTATGGATTAATTCATAAGATTTTATCCATTAATCATTAGGAACGTAAATTTATGCTTTTAAAAGTCATTTTATTCCAAAGGGTTTTGATATTAATATTTTTATATGGGAAATATAATAATTTCTTCCACATCTAAAAATAATATCTACAAAAAAATATATATTTTTAGAGATAATCATGTATAATCTATTTTTGTGTGAAATTTTGGGATAATTTTAAAGGTTTTACATTACATTGAATAGTAAAATAATACTAGTTTTTATTGAAATATACAATAATTTAATTTGATTTAAAATGGTTTAAATATTTCATTATATCTGTAATATTATAAATAAACCAATTTTGGCCATTTTAATAATATTCATCCTTATTTTGGTATAAAATTGTTTTATAATTATGTAGTAGTTTTTATGGATAACCACTCCTCAATGAGTTTTGGTGGATTAAACTAAAATGAAATATTACCAATTAGTTGAATTGAATATAATAAAATGGATTCTATACTTTTATTCATCATAATTAATATAATGTAAATGTTTAAATCTAATTTTTGGACTTTATTAATAGTTACAATGTTAAATATTTTTCACCTCAGTAAAAGAGGGATTTTAGGATAAAATGATGGGATAATGGTCTAAAATCACTTCAACACGATACTTAACACTATTTTATGTGACATCTTTGACAAAATATATGTTAATGGAGTTAGATAAGTGATTTTAAAATATTATTTTAATTTGGTATTCAATTATAAACTATTTGGAAGATAAGATACATTTTATTAAAATTGAAAACGTTTTTTGAAATATTTATTATAATGACGTGATTAGAAGAATCCATTTATTCATAGTTTTATCTAAAACACTAATGAAATTGATTTTAATTATTTATCAAAATAAATTTTTGTGATCCAATTTATAGCATGATTTTATTATAGCATATCTTTTAATAATAACCCATATATTTTTTGAAATGTCGCTTTTTATGCATTTTTTAAAATTAAATTATTTGTTAATTAATTCATATATATAAAATTATCCTAATAAAATATTGTAATGTTTTGGAATCATATTATCCATAATTTTCTTATAATTCCAATTTTATATTTTTTATATAAATATGTTATCATGGTAAAATGAATCATTATCCTAGTAAAGGATAAAATGTGTGTAATGCATTTTAACTAAGAGATAAGGAATCAAAAATGTCCAAATTATTATTAAATATGATTGGATGTGATTATTTAGATCATATAAAAAATTAGAACCAATTTTTGGGTGCCATTGTTCTAGTTGATATCCTCGTGACATATATATAATGTAGTCTTTTGTGTTATTGAAATATTTCCTTTTCCCTCTATTAAAACAAGATATCGCAACTCATGTCTTCTAAACAATCCTTGAGCCTTATATATTTGGTAATTACCTGAAAAATATCATATTATTTTATTTCCCAAGTCCTCGATATTTTGTTCAATAAAAAACATGTTCTTTTAAAGGCATCTAGTGTAATCAAATAGTGCATTCATTATCAAGATGTATAACTCTTATTTGATTACATTTATTTTTATTATTTCTCTACCTCTTCATAATTTCTGTTATTTTTAATTATGAAATAAAATAGGTTTAATAAATATACGTAAATATTCTATTGATCATTTAACCACAATTATCCACCCTAAATTCATGAAATAGTGAATGAAATTATCACTGGTTAGTACGTGTCGACTACCACATCCAAACGACGATACAACTAAGTTTTAATCTTTATCATTCATTGGAGAATGTAATGATGTATTTTTTTATATTTTATATTTTTAAAACACTCAAGATTATATAATGATATAATATTATTTAACATTCACTCCATATTTTGATTGGAAAATAAAAACAATGTACATGCGTACATAAGGCATATAGTCTAGATGAACAGTCTATATAATTTTTATATATTTACCATTTAGAAATGTTTATAAACAAATATATAATAAATATATATTATATTTACATAATTATTAAAATTATGGTTTTGTTTTTTAATAATGATCAATATATAAGGACTGAGTTTGTTTAACTGAAACATGAATTAAAAATGAAGTAGTTATCTTCCTGAATACTATTTTTAATAAAAAAGGGATAATAAAAATGTTTCCTAAAAATCAGCTAATTATGTTTTGTAATATTATTAAATAATTATTAATTTAATTTTAACACATGTTTTAATTTTAATATATTTTTTTAAAAAATGCATTTCTCTATTATTTTTATGAATAAGTTACATATTACCTAAGGTGTTAATAGGATCATTATTTTACAAAGAATGACCGGAATACAATTTATCTCTATCTTAACCACTCAATGGTATTAAGATTATTTTATATGTTTTTATAGATATTTATAGAAAACAATTATCTCTTTAATATAATCCATGTAATTTGATTTTTAAAAAATTGATATTAATATGAAGATGTATTTTTTAAATGAAATTTTACCGTGATTTTTTATAGAATATTTTTATTTATGATCTATTTATTTTATATTAAAATTTATATATAGTTTATGTGATAAAATAAAACCATCCTTTTTATCTCTTTTGATGGTTTATGATTATGATGATGAGGTATCTGGCTATCTCATTTGTTTCTACCGGTTATGACATGATGTTATGATGAATATATATAACCAATTGGAAAATATATGGTTGTATTAGGATTTATGTGAATGGTGTACCTATAATAATAAATCCCTCTAGTGTATTGTAAATGATGAATTTCACATATGATAATTTTTACTAGAATAGGGAGCGAACCCAGTTTTATATATGACTTTGTCCACTATGTTTATCATCAGAGTTATCCTTGATTAAGGATATAATGTGTTGGGTAGTGAAACTAATCCACGATGATAGTCCTTGTAGTGATCATTTACTGTGCAATTTTTTTTTCAATTAACATGTTTATTTAAAAAAAATATTTTTTGTTCCAGTATTACTTTTTATTAGATTATGTTTATTAAGACTATATAAATCATTTCTTATGAATTATAATGTTTTATTCCATGACTCTCATTTGAGACATGTGATTTACAATTTATTTTTTTAAAATGTTAATATCAATTTTTAAAACCCTTATTCTAATTTTTTTTATGGTCATTGATTTAAAAATTTATCCTTTATATATAATTCAATATAAACTTTTAATTTTTTTTCCTTAAAGAAAGGTTCTAATGAATGGTTTTGAATGAAATGTATTATAAATGTGGTAGCTGTGAAGAAAAATGCGGGATATTATATAGATATATTATGTTGTATCTTTTATATATCCTTATTTCTAAATTAACAAATCCATTACTTTTTTGGACTGGATATTAATGATATTTTATGAATATTCATCTTAGAATATGTAATGTATATGTGAAAAATGTATGTATTTATATAGATGTCATGAGAGAATGATTTTGTAAATATTTTAAGATAATGGCGATAAAAATTTTGTGATAACACTAGGTATAAGTATAATTATAGGATAATATACTAATATTTTACAAATATAGATTCTATGATTTTCATAAAAAATTAATCATGTTTGGATATTGTTATTTTTATATGGGCATGGAACATATGAATGAAGAAGAAACTCACTGAATGGGATGGATTGTGTATGAACATGGTCATCACTATTTCATGGTGAGTTGGCCTAATATTTTACACATGGGTAGAAACTTCTAGGGGATATTCTTGGGTTAATTGAAATTTTAATTATGAATCAATATTACTAATGAGAGTATAAATCCTTAGGAAACAACTGATATTTTGTATTAATATGGGATATTCCTAATGATTCATGGGTTTACAAGTCCAATGTTACCAAAAGGTTAAATCCATAAAATGATCATTTGATGTTTTATATGATTAAAGATTAATGTTATTATGGTTATTTTGTGATACATAAATGGGGATACAACCCTTGTGTTGGGTATGTGTTTTATTGAAAATGTTATTTCATTTTTATTTCTTTTATATTTTTTGAATATAAGTTTCTCTTTATCGAGAATATATAATATTAATATGATCATTATTGATTATTTAATTATGATTAACTATGATTTAGTAGTAATTATATTTTTTGAAATTTATATTATCATGTTATAAATAATTTCAGAAGTCGTTTCTAAGGAAATAAAGTAATGTATGAATGATTTTATTGTCGGTTTGTGGTCATTCATATTTTTTGGAATATATTATCATATATAATGAGAATATATAATCTGGGTATTCACATGTGTGGTGTGATTAATTATGAGATAATTTATGGTGTTCAATGATATATATTAATGTGTTTCTCATAAAAAATATAAGATCTAATATTTCATATATTTGGGTTTTGAATTTAGTCAAAATTATTTTATTAGATTGTTAAGGGTAACTATTTATGGAATGTGTTTTATGATATTAGGGTATATTATTTGACATTTCAAATATTGTTATATTTTTAGATCATATGCATATTTAACAGTAATTTATATGTTTGTATAACAAATTTTTTTTGAAAAATATATTGAGACATGTGGAATGTCTTGTAATAAATTTATAAATATAATGATCATTAAATATTAATTATACTCCTTTAATACTTAAATAGTCATATTAAATATTCATTTCATGTATTATTAGGATTATAGATGCTTAAGTTGATCAAATCACACCCAAAGTAAGAAATTATTAATATAAAATGCAAATAAGTTATGTAATAATGTTTTCTCGTATTCTATACCTTCCTGGAAAATGATTTCCAAAAATCGACAATGTAGAGTATGGATATATTATGTAAAATGAGAAAATAAATTTTGCCCTATCAAGGGATTATTTTTTGAAAATATTTAGTATAATAATGTTACATACCAAATTTTCGAAATAATTATTTATTAAATGTTGTGTTTCCTAGTAGTGTCGTATAAATAAATTATCATGATAGAATCTACATCTTATTTTATTATTGTTTCGTGATATTATAAATTTAATAAGAATTAATTAAAAATGCGTTGGATAAATTTATTTAATGTTGGCATAATGTAACACTTTGAGATCATATAATATATTTCTCATTAAAATATTTTTGTTTGTTCGATAGAATTATAGACATTATAAAAAAAGATTAAAATTAACTACATTATATTATAACAATGTATATAAAATGATATATAAATATATGGATAAAAACAATTATGATATATATATATATATATTAAAATAATTATTGGTCAATTAATTAAAAATAATTTCATATTTTTAAGAAAGTACATCTTATGCTTCGAAAATACATTTTCAACAATAATCATTTTTATGAATTTTTTGTCGTGGAAACTATAATTAATTTATAATAAATCTATATATTTTGTATTTTTATAATAATACCATATTTATGTAATAATATTAAATTAAACTTTTGGAAAAATTTTATTTTTTTGAAAAATTATTATCTTTACAATGAATACTTAATGATTAATAGTTTTATTGATTATTTTTATTTTAATATTTCATAATGATTCATTACTTTATAAAATGGTTTAAATGTAAAATTATTACATTTAAATTTTTAATAATCAAGTTAATCATTTTTTATTAAATTTTTTCATTCTATTTCTATAGAAACATTTGATACATTACATGATGTCTTTCAAAAACGTGTCTTTTCATTATATTTTTATAATTTAATTTAATGGATTAATGTCAAATTATATATAATAATTTTTGAAAAATATGTTCTTCATTTTGTACTGAAATTATTAATTTAATATAAGAGGTTAAACATAATTTTTCATCACTCTCTAATGTAAACATAGTTAATATTTTACATCTTAGTAAAAGATGTATGAATGGTTTTAAAACAAGAGGAGAAGCATTAAAATCACTCTAAAATAAGCATTTATTATATTTATTGGTGGTTTTTTATAAAAAATTAGTAGTTAAAAAATATATTATAAATAAATAAGTTGAAATTCATATCATAAGAATTGATTTTGTTAATTTCTGTTATATATTATTAAAAGTATAAAATATTTTGGGTATTTACCTTTAATGTAATGGTTAAGAGATTAGAATATTTAATTTCTTTATAAAATGATTAAATATATTATATATTTTTTTATTTAAAAAAAAAATTATTTTAAAAAATATATTAAATGATTTAAATAAATATTTTTTTATTCATAATTTGGTTATATTCCTAAAATAATTTATTCGTTCTGTGTTCTTATATAAAAATAAATTTAATCCAACTGTATATATGTAATAAAATAAATTGAATCAATATTTTTAATGTATGGATATATTTTTGTAAATAAATAATTTTATATTTTTATTCATATAATTATGTTATCATTGAATTTTTTAATTTTTCATGGTCATGGTTAAATTGAGTTTAATGTGGTTTATCTAAGATATATGTATTAACATAAATCAAAAAAATTCAAATTTGATTGAATGTGTTTATACTACATAATAACATGTTATATTTTACTTAAGGGTGACTTGGTTCCACATCACTAGATTATGACAAATAAATTATTTAAATATTTATTTAATTTCAATTATGTATTTTCCCACCATTACAAAAGGATACAACCTTTCATATATACTCCAAATTTTTTTCCTTTTATACAAACTGTTACCCCCAATTATAAATTACCATATTTCTTCCCCAAATTCTACAGCTTATATTATTTAAATAATAAAATCCATTCATGGATTTAGTTGTAAGAAAAATGAGGTATCTCATCCATGTTATGTAACTCGGAAATGATAACTTATAATATTACATCTTATTATATTTCTACAAAATAATTTTTATTTATTAATTTAATAATTTATTTATTATCATCATAATAATAACTATTTTTTATGATTATAGAATAATGAATCAATCATGTGTAATTGTAGATGACCACCTCCCAATAGTGATATAAGTGATTTTACATCCTCATAATTTGTGGATTATTTTATTATGGTTTTAATGTGTACATATAATAACATATATAATTTAATTATAACTTGTTTTCACCAATTTATTTATATTTAATTTCTTAATTTTCTCCCAAAATGCCGATTTTAGTCAATTTTTGATACTATATAGGTTATGAGATGTTATTAGTAAAAATATATTTTATGTTTTTTATTAATATGGTTTTGTAATAAATTTATAAATAATCTATTCTATTTTAACATGTGTTTAGAACACGTATTAATAAATATTTGACCTGTGTTAATGGATTTTTGTGTCAATAAAATATTGTTTTAGATTGTTTATGATTGAATTTTAATTAAATAAATTATATGATAGTTATCAAAAAAAATAGATTTCTTTTTTTATACCATGGTCAATTCAGTAAAATTTATGTTTCAGTTGACGATTCATAACATTTATACTCTAAATGGTTAAAAATGTATTCAACAATATACGAAATATTCCCCTTTCATTTAGAAAGATATTTTATTCTATAATGATGTTTTCTAAATGTTGTTTCATTTTTTTAATTTTCATAAATGAATTTTAATATAATTTTTACACATGAGTGATTTTTTAATAAGAAGTTTACAAATAATCTACTTCATGATTTCATAATGTGTTTTTTTATGATGATGTAAAAAATCATTGATTTGATGATTAATGAAAAAAATCACCACTGTCTTTTCTAGTGAATGCATTGAAGATTAAATTACCAGTTTCTATGGGTTTTAAGGAAAATTAATTAGATATTATGTCCAAAATATTTGGATTTTAAATAAATGATTTGAAATGGAAAAATTTGTTTTCTTCATTAAATATTACACTAAACTAGTGAAGAACATTTTCATAATTAGAAATATCCATTGTGTTATTTATGCTTTACCTGGGATATGGTACAATGATAACATAATTGTTCTATTAATGGATGGTTTATGACTATGATGATGAAATTTTTACGAATCATTATCTACATTATAGGGGTTATGATATTATTATATGATGAATTTATTATGATATTTCAGGACACATATAAATAGATTATGATTATGTGACTAGAGGTACCAAAAGTAGACATCTTCATATGGATTGGGTAATGTCAGATATCACATGTTATAAGAAGAACAAGAATGAGGAGTGAACATGATTCACTGTGCGACTACATACATTATGATTATCATGGTTGTTAACGTTGAAATTGTAAATGATGGAATGAGTAGTGAACACAATGCACGATGATAGACTAGGAAGTGATCATTGACTAAGTAATCATTTTATATGATTACATGTCTTAAAAACCTCATGTCTTATACCAATATTTAGCAAATATTTTAAGTTTTCTATGATTCAATTTTAATTCTTATCATATGAACAACCATGTTTTATTCCATTATTCAATTTTATGAATTTTTTTTTGCAGGTTATGGTTTTCATAATTTAACCTCATGTTATCTTACCCTCATTCTAATGATATTAATATAAGATCATTGATATCCTCACTATATTCCCTTATTGAGAAATAGATTTCAACCTTTATTATTTTCTATTTTACTTAATATATGGATTAATGCTTTATGTATGATATGTTAGAGAGCGGTGCCAGATTTAATGATCTATGTGGAAGTTTATATATATTATTTATTAATGAGTGGTTTATATATCCATATTTTAAATGAAACCAATTAATTGTTTTTTTGAAATGGATCATAATTTTATGTAATGTATTTTAATTTAATAAGATATATGATATTTCTGAATGAAGTACGGATATTTATAATATGGATTTATTATACCTCCCTTGGTTAGATCGTCTTTGAATTTGGGATATAGATTGTTATTTTTAGAGCACCGATAATAGTTAGATAGAATATGGTTCTTATATTCGATCTGATATCATCAAATCATTAACATTACATGTTTCTAGAAATCTATTCTATAAGTATTTTCAACTAAAGGACAAATATAATTTTTATAATATTTGTTTATGTAGATGAGGTCATGTGTTTTAGTGTCCAGGGTGAGAAAAAATAACTTGAAATGATTTATTATATGATTTATATTATTGTTTTATTTAATATATATATGGATATTATGTAATATATAAAGGGCCATATTATTGGATCCAATGTTAGTTTTATTATAAAATAATTCACATGAACTCTGATGGGAAAGCCAAACATATGTTATCTATACATTACCTATCAAATGGTATACAATAGATTAGTCAACATTATCTAGAAAGTGTTGGGTGACAAGATTGAGTAGTGAGATTTGGATATGTTGCTATGATTCCTCCTATATGTTATAATTTTTTATTATGTACATGGTCATCCTTGTGGGAAACATGGTTTTTCAAGGTTTTTTTTAAAAAACATGGATAAATTTTGGTACAACATTTTTATGTTCAATATTATTAATGACTATATCTTATTTATTAATACTTTTGTAAAAAATGATGTTTTATTATGTAATATAGGTTCCTTAAAATTAATTATCTTTTATATTGAGATATCACAAGTATAGTCACTCCAATTTTGGATATAGACTGTTAGTCAGAGGCCTTCAATCTATAATGGGGTGTTTCTGAGGGTACATATTACCATTATCTATACCTCTCTTTTGGTGATCTAATCAAATTTATTCTACATGAATACATATCTATATAGTAAGGTAATTTTTTTATTGACAAATATTTCCTTAAATTTTTCTGAATATTTATTTAAAAATATGATAACATCATATCCATAAAAATTAGTTCAATTTATTTAATACATCGATTTTTCATTTTGTCAAAAAAAAAATTTTAAATATTCATAGAGGGATATATAATTTTCTCTACATCTTCTATAATCATAAGATCAATAAAATGTAATATAATATATATAATTATTTCTTCTATAAGAATAAAATATGTAGTGAATAAAATTTCAGTTCATTATTCTATAATGAAATTAATTCAGACCAATGGAGTAATAATACATTAGGGGGTGAAGGGAAAGAAGGAAAATAAATAAAGAAAAATATTTTCTCATTGAAATAATTACAATGTATAATAATGGGAACTTTTGATATTCATGAGTTTCATTTCAGTGTAATAAAATAACTTTTCTCTATATTGGATCTCTCTATAGTTTATCAAGAAATATTCTTCAAATGCTATATCCTATAGAAATTTTGTTATTCTACAATCTAACTATATAAAAATATATTCAATTGAGAAGAAATTTTTTCTCTTGTGACGATTAATAATTTTTCAAATATATTCTATTTTGTAAATTCATTTTATTATTCACATATATTACAATTAATTCCAATGTGTCTTCTTAAATTATCATTTTACATTTATTATTTTACATGAAATGATGATTTATTATTTTATTATCATCATTTCAAATATAAATATTAAATGGTAAGGAATATCTAGACAAAATATAATTATTGTAGATACATGTTAATTATTCATTTATTTGAATTATATTATATTTATCAAGGATACGCTAGTTTGAAACACTAGATATTTGTTTTGAATAGTCTTCATGAACTTCATATATTTTCAATGATTCTCGAATTTTGACTAATTCATTGAATTACATTCTAATCAATATAGTCTTGATAATTATTTTTATTTTATTGATGTCATCACTCATCATCGTCTTTATCATTTATAATGATATCTAGTTTTTTTACATCCCTCTCGTAAATATATTTTTTATGATATATTTCATTTCATATAATTTTATACAACAATACATATATATAAATTGTGAATCAACTATATTATTTATCATTTCATAGGTAAGTGAACCATTTTTAGTATTTTAATGCCTTATTTATTTGACCACATATTCTCTGTATATAATGTTTTATATTTAATTCTATAATCATACATAGGTTGATATGTAATAGAAAAATGATAATTTTTATGTGGTCTTTAAAACATATAATTTATAAGGATGAGATTTTATGCATCCAAAGTATAAATAATTAACATTTTACATTTAATGATTACAGGAATAGTTATATTAAAGTGTTTCTTAAATACATAATAGCATCATTGAACATTAATATTGAATTAAGGTACTAGTTGTTACAAATACGAGTTTAAAATGATTATTCATATAATAATGTTTATATTTTGGACTCAGATATTCCATTATTTGGTTAAACTCGCCACTTTTATTTTAGTATCAACAAAAATACAAGGGAATTATAAAAACACTCCATAATTAAATATTATCACCCCCACAGAATTATAAAGGTTTCAAAATTAAATAAACAATTATTTATTTTAGAATGGAAGATAAAAAAATGTAACCAGCAATATATAAAATTTTTGAGGATGATATTTATGCCTTATGAAAAGAAGAATGTTCTATTAAATTTATATGTTTTAAAATATGTCCCCATTTAAAAAAAATTAACACTTGCGGGGAGATGGTGACCATCAAACTAATTTTTGTTCGGCATACTTGAACAAAAAAAATTAAAAGATAACAAGTTGATTTTATAAATAGTCCACAAGGAGATATAAATGGATATAATGTATTTTTTATTAATTAAAGGATTACATTTCAACAAGAATTAAATTTTATAGAATTTAACATATTTCATAGTCTATATTTTTATGTTCATTAATATTAATTTATTTAGTAATAGATTATATAGTATTTTTTTTGGGAATAATATTCAACAAATGTGAATTTTTACTGCTATAATATTTCATAATAATTGGATAAAGAATGATTTTTAAAAATAAAATGTTCAGTATACATGTGATGTTTGAAAATGATTTCATATGAATTTTTCCCTTATATATTACTATATGATGGATGGTTTATCCTTGATATGTTTTTTCAAAAATATTTAATGAAATATATATATGTGTGTGTGAAATGATAAAAATACAATCTATATAAGATTATAACTATTAATATTTTCAATATATATATTATTAAACTTACATGGTGTTGATAAATAATGGTCATTATTAACAGAAATTATAATATGAATGATGTTTACCTGTGTTGATAAGATAATAATAGAGGAATTCTGGTTCACACAAGAAATGATAACATTGGATTAATATATTGAATACATTTCCATTAGAATATGTCATCGTGGCAAATGTATATGCTGATTGGATAACAGCTTGAATATTTTAGATAAAATTTACCTCATGTTTTTTATTCATTAACTTTTTTCAAATAAACGGTAAGATGAAAATGAGATATATACATTATAACATTAGTTATAAATTATCATGTGTAAATGGTCCTTTATGATTAATATTTTACTACCAATACATATTCACTCTACTCTTGTTCAAGGGTATTAATGATCATCGATGTTTATGATTATTTCTTGATGTTCCAGGTATAAAATATGTTTGATAAAGTTTTTGTATGTTTAAGTTGATATGATTTCAATTTTTTAGTAATATTTTCAGAATTTTATATATCCATGAATATATATAGATGCTAAATTTGTTGATTTTTAGGATAAATATTTGAAATACGTCATAGTTATAATCTTTTGTTGATACAGTTGCCTATATGTATTTGTATATTTGACTGTATTTTATTAAGTAACAATGTTATTGAGGAACATTAAAATAATTAAAATATTATTAGGTGTATCTATATTGTATAAATGTATTTTGAATTTTTGTTCTGATGATTGACGATTATTAAATGTAAAAAAAATTTGATTTGAGTTGATTTGAGATGTGGTAAATATGTATAAAATAGGTTGTAAAGATTTTTTTTTGATATTTTAGAGTTTTATGTAGTTTTAAATTAGTGGATTGAAAAGTATAAAATAGTATATAAGGGTACGTCTACCTAAAGCATAAGATTTATAATAGGTTATATTTATGGGTAATCTTAGTGAAAAAAATGAAATGTACTCATTATTCTAAACTATGATATATAAGGGTTCCACTAAATGATTCATTTAATTACGCATCATAAAATTCCCACTATTAGAATTTTTTTTTTAAATTAGAATTATTAAAAATAATCAAATCACAAAGGACCAATCAGATTAGTAGTCATTGAAATCTTGAATTCAAACATGATACCCATAATACATTGGGAAATAAAAATTAAAAAATGATATGTAATAAACTAATGTTAATTGAATCCATTTCTACTCATAAAATAAAAAAATTAAACATAATATGTATGATTTAAAATTCTCAGTAAGGGTTAGTAAATGAGAAGAAATAATTAATTGAAGAGAATAATCAACATGGAAAGAAAAATCACTAATAAGAAACGACATTTATATAAATAGATATGTAAATATAAATATCATGTGACTCATAAATAAAATCCCCTTCCATTTAATTAATGAACTAAAAATGAAATGCATCCATATCTATGTTGACATAAAAATCTGATGTATAAAAATTATAACTAAATTTAAGGAAATATTTTAATATTTTACATCATTTATCAGGCCCATGATACACTATAACAACAATATATATTCTAAATATAGTTTAATATATTCATATATTTTCAACTAATTCATATCATGAGACTACTGATGTGTTGAGAGGTTATATATAACCAGGCCCTTCTAATGTCTGATAGTTCATAGAATTCATCATCCATCGAATTATCAATTTAGTTAATACAAATATTGTTTATAAATAATTATCCTAATTGATTAAAGTATATATATTTATCAATAATTTGTAAGTGTAGAAGAAGTAAAAATAAGGCTTTTTATTTTTGATGATTGGAAATACCGTTTAAATATCATTAAAACATTATTGAGAAAAATAATCACTAATCATTTGAATGTGTCCCATACCTCATTGAAGTATTTGAAATATAATATCCACGAAGTTCTTATAATAATAAATGAAACATATAAACTAATTAGATTTAGGGGATTCAAGATATTATATTTTTAAAGGTTTTATATACTCCCATAAAGTAGAATTGGTGTATAATAACAAAAAAATCTCAATTGAATGTAAATTGAGAAGAAATTCCCTTAACATAGGTTCGAATTGTCTCATGTTTATTTTTATAGATACATAACAAAAATATGTTAATTACATACTTTCTTTTGATCCTTTTTCATGTTCATAATTATTTTCACATCCCCTATTATAATGTTTTATAAAACTACTTTAAATAATTATGAATTTTTGGGGTGTTATGACCTAATTTGGTTGATGTGTTAAAAAGAAATTGCTAGGTCAAATACGGTCAAAATGATTATTATATAAAAATATCAATAATAATAGTCCTAAAATAATTATTACATTTTTATATAAATTATACTATTAAAACCATTAATGAATTTTGCTAATGAAAAATGAACCAATGATACAATCATGGGGACAGTAGGCCGTAAGTACGAATGTGTAAGGTTATAATTTCCACAAGTCATTTTATAAAAAGTATATAGCAATTTATACAACCAAATTGATCATTATCACATGAATAACAATTTATTTAATAATATATAGTTATATATTAGACTATTTTTATGTAAAAATAATCACATTTTGTTGAGGAGGATGTATTCCACACTTCCACGAACGATGTTATCTCTTTTTAAGTGTATGAAAAGATATTTAAAAATTGATATATATAATATTTATATAAATATAGTTGTTAAATAATTGTTATGTGAATATTATTAATGATACATATGTTTAATTAATGTCATATTTTATACATTTCATGTATAGTGCAGACAAATCGCATCCCTTCGAGGAGGCGGTCGGGCACACTTCCACAAACGATGTTATCATATTTTCTCATAATGGAAACCATAGTGGTATGAGATATAAATGAAATAAATAATATAATATACATAAAATATATCATATTTGAACATATTTTCCATCATTATTCCCACATGAGAGATTTTAATCTAAAAATGAACAACTGTCAGTTCATTAGGCGATAGTTTGTTGTCCATGTAAATAGAATGTAATTTATAATTTTGATGGATGATTGTGTATTTGTGGGTAGAAAACATTGTATAAAAACATATTATTATTTTTAGGGTTCTATTATTGTTATATAATCATAGAATAGATATATTTTATATGGTGTATAATTGAAATTTATTTTATTATTTTGCGGAAAGGGGTTACCACTTAATCGGGTAACTTCAACTTGTTACAACATAAGGGATTACATGGATGTTTTATTATCAAAGGGAGGCCTGTAGGATGAGGGGAGGGATGTTGAAGAGATATTTGTGAAGATATTTTTACAACCATTGTGGCTTGAGATGGGTGAGGAATTGGCCTGATAGGAGAACTTTTAATAGTGGAGGAGGAGTGCCACTCTGGAAAATATTGGGTAAGGGAATTCCACCCACATTTTCCTCATTTAATGAGTATACAATAATGGAACAAACATGAAACATGTGAGGATAGGTTCTATATATGTTCCTAAATTGACTCTCTAAAAAGTATATTGGTAATTTTCACCCTTAATATTAAGGTTCAGTTCATTATTAAGGTTAATTTTACCTTAATCATTGTAATTAACATTAATTACATTCCTTAATTTTTTGGGTCAAAAAATGTGTTTAATATTTTTCATAATCTAAATTATACAGATACCAAATATGGAATCCATTTATCCAAATTCTGATCATATAAGTGGGATAATATTATTTAAATTTAATTTCATAGGTAAGACAGTAATGCATGTTTTTTAAGTAAAAATATCTAATTGTTTTCTAGGATTTTAGTCTATTTCCAAGAGACATTTAGTCTAGAGTACTAATTTGGTTTAACAGATGAAAATTTGTTATATATAAACTTTTAGAGAAATTTAAAATTTCATTTATACTAAAAAATCAAAAAGATGATAATGATATTTTGAACTAAAATGTAGTATATTTCACTATTCATGAAAAAACGAAACATCATAGAAAAATACAAAAAATTAACACTAATGTAATTATAATGTTTTTATTTATAATATTGATTTTATTTTTACATATTAAATCTATAAAAGTTCCAATAATTGAATTTTAAATAGTTCCCCCCAGTAAAATGTTGTAAAATATTCTTAATAATAATATTGTTTTTATACATAAAATTTCGTTTGTTATGATGTTATGTTTATCAAATATATTGGATGAATATAAATAAATTATATTTAATATATGTGTATATGAAATTAATATCACAAACAAATTATTATTAAAATAATTTATTATGGTAAAATAGTAGTGTGAGAAAAAAATAGTTTTTTATAGAACATTCTCTTTACTTTTAATTGGATCTTAAATTCACTTATAATTAATTTGAAACCATAGAATTAGTTGCGCAACCAATAAATTTTACAAATTTAGTTAATATTATTAAAAATTATTTGATAATTATATCTTATTTATTTACATAAAGTCATTTTGAAAATATATTGTTGATTGGTAAAAATATGTATTGCGCATAATTAATGCCATCGAAGATACTAGTTATTGCGTATCTCACAAACTAACTCATTTTAACATGAATTGAAAGCTATAGAATATATTTAATTTTATTAAAATATAAAATATATTATCAATTACTAGGATATATTATTCCCTTACATGATTGGTGTTACGTTCCATACCTGAAATCAAATACAATGTACTTACATTAAAATTACGTGGTGTAAAATTATCCACAAATTAATTAAATTTCTTCCACAGAATTTAAAATTATTCTAGATAATCAATGTTTTTTTTAAAAGAAAATTTTCTAAAAACCAAATTACATAATTTGGTTTAACAACACATCTTCTTAATAAGATATAATGCAGTCTACAGTGATCACATAACTGGGTTCCTTATGAGGATAACATAGAGGGGAAATGAAATCATGGATACACATTAAAAATATAACAATCATATTATGATGTATAGTGATAGAGAAAATGTAATGTGATTTTTTTAGGTCAAATAAATTCAATCCATATGTATTATTAAAGGCCTTTTTTATCATAAAAAATAATAATAATATTACAACATTTTTTTTGTTCAAAACCATTTTTACATAAGTTGTGGAATTATTTCACTCCTTAAAATATAAGTAAATATACATACTTATAAAATTTATATAATCACAGTATTATCCATTGTTCAAGGCTTCTACTATTTGTAAATAATATTTTAGAACAAGATTCATCATATAATGATGTAATATATTAATCACAAAATCTAGATCTAATGATGAATGTAAACCATTTAATAAATGGTTAAAAATTGAAAAATATTATTTCCCAATACATTAAAAATAAGATCATAGAATTAACAAAATGATCTTATAATTTTCTTTCAATCAACATGATGTAGCCCTAATTTTTCACATTTGAAACATGTGAATAACTTATTCAAGTATCCCCTTGAAATATTTTAATAATGTCAATCACTATAAAACCATATCAAAAACATGAATTTTTCCTTACTCCGTAATTAAGAAACATGTTATTGGATATATTTCTCAAATCCAAAAGTGTTGTCAACTCCATCAATGATATCATATACCACTTGCCCACAAGTGAAAAATCAGTTCCAAACTAGTCAACACTTATCCAAATAAATTATTATTTCATTATTATCTCCACATCCTGAATATATTAAGGGTTGTATTTCCCTCAAGCATGAGTTTTCAAGAAAAAAATATTGTATACTGAATAATGTTTCTTGGTAAGATTCCGCATATGATGCTAAATGATTAATTAAATAGAACTAATGTAAAATGCATATATATTTTATAAACTATAGGATGATAAAATTATCAATAAAATACTTTTATAACCAATTTCATAGATCTAGATAGAGTATCAAATAAATTATTACACATCGTTTGTGTTAATAACGTAATCATGACTTTAATCCTTTAGTGACATCTGAGGAACATTCTCTAGATGATTGAGTAGTTATTTTGGAAGATCCCAATCTCTATTATGATGTATACTGAAAAGTAGTCTTTTTATTTTTCCCTTTTCATTTTTATCATGGTGAAACATAACTCCACACCTATAACAATATCACATTGCCTTAAATCATTTACCTGAGTGTCACATCCCATATTTATCACATGTGGGAAAATACATCTTTCCCTTATTCATTGACTCATTAAATATTTCACTGTTCTTAGATGAACTCTTATTCTCTTAGTTTCCTTTGAATATGTTGATTCTTGAAAATTCCTTCTCTTTTTTAAAGGCATATGAAACTATTTCAACTTATTATGATAATTCTTATAAAACCAGTTCCCTTCAAGGATTTGGCTTAAAACATTCGATTAAGTCTCTAATCTTACACTACATATTTCATTTATAATTTGTTACATAACTGGAAACCTTCATTATATATCTTAATAATCTATAAAACTCTCTTATTGGTGTCTAATTAATCCAGATTACATCCTATTCATCTCAATTATTTGATCAGAGGGGAATAATTTGTCATATAAGTTCTCCTTAAATGATCTAATATCCATGTGTTTTTTTTCATTTTAATATATTGTGTTGTGGGTCAGAGAACAACATTAGCCTTCATGAAATTTAGAATACATAATGAATGTGAAACCGTTTCCCTTTCAATACCTCCCAATTCAATGAATATAATCTCTAAAGACATAATCCATTTCTCAGATGTCATTGGATTAGTATTGCCACTAAATAATGAAGTACTCTCTTATATAAAGTGATCCAATGTCAATGAATCTCATAGTGGTACATGTTTTCCATTTGATAAAGGCTACATGTCATAATTTAATTTAACTACCCTTACATTTTCATTAAATTCTCATTTCCAATACTTGATATATTAGTTTCCTCTTTAAGGAAATATCTACATTTTCCATGTGTACTGATATAATTCTTCCCACTAAGAGGCACATCTAAATAATTTCATATTCTATATTCTCTTATAAAATAATTGAATTTTTATAACTATAAATATGGAGTAACAAAAATTATAAAAATTATCCATAGATAACCTTATAATAATAAACATGAATTTTTTGGGGATATGATAAATTTATAATCCTTCATTATGGTATGTAAATAAAATGTTAACAGTCCTATGCGTATCCCCAATGAGTGTCAAACCAGGTTTTCAATAAGGAATATTGTTGTGTACAGGGTAACCCAGACTCAGTCCCGGAATACATTTTCGATGAAGTTATTAATATGTACATGTATTCTAGAACCATATCCACTTATTTTATACAAAATGGATGTATTTATAATAATAGTCACATATTTCCTACATTGACAAAATTGTCATATATTCATATAAACATATCCTGACAATATTTATGGGTTCTTCTACCTAATATATGTTTTCTAAATATAGTTTCCATATATGATGATAAACATACATTGATACCATTGGTAATTCCATAATCCCTGATTCCCAGAGTTAGTGCATTATTTAATAACATTGACATGTTTACAAGGAATCAAATCTTGAAGGATTGATCAGTTTATCAGTATTGGAAAGCCATATTACATAGTTGATACAAATAATACATTGGTAAATATATTATACAAACATAACACAAAATTAAATTAAATAAAAATCATCATTGAATGCATATTAAATGATTTTTTCCTTATAACCATGATAACAGAAACATAATAATGGTGAGCTCAAATTCTCAGTAAGGGTAGGTAATGTGGACGTAATAATGAATTGAATAGAAAAAATGATATAGAAAAGTAAATAACTGATAACAAATTCCTTTCAAATAACTAGATAAGCTAATGTCGAAATGACATTGTAATAAACCTAAAACATATTACATTTAGTCAATAATCATAAAATTAAATACATCTATAGAAATTATGATGCAAAATATCATGGATAAGAATGATAACTAAAATGAAGGAAATGCATTGATATTGGATGTCATGTATCTTAAACATCAACCACTATATATTCAATATCTATTCTTTAGAATATTTATAATATTATGATTTTCCCAACTAATTTGTCTTATGATACTACCAATGCATCGAGTGGATATCAATAATCGGGCCACAAATGTGTCTGATAGTCCAAATCATTCCATATAAAGAGAGTAATTGATTTAATTAATAAATAATTTTCTTTGTATTCTAATATCTATATTAAATAATGAATATAGATTTATAAATAATTCTACAGTGGAGGATATGTAATAAAAATGTTTATTTTTGTTGATGAATTTAAATACCATTAAAATAACATTAAAACATTCTTGAGTAAAGTAATCACTAATCATTCCAAACTACCCCACATCAATTTTAAACATTTGAATTATAATCCTATTGAATGGATAATATTAAAAAATATAATAATATCATTATTGTAAGAAAATTCATGACATAACATGTCAAAAGTAATTATTTACACCAAATAAAGTAATTTAATTCATAATACCCAAAAACAGCACAATGGAATGAAAATTGGGACTAAATTCCCTTGACTTGGGTTTGACCTATCACATGTTTATATATCTAACATAATAATAATACTGTGAAAATTATCAATTTATTCATATCCTTTTTCATTTTTATCATAACTTTTATATCCCTTAATATAATTCTAAATACAGCTATGTAAACTATTATGTTTTTGTAGACTATTTTGAACGAATTGAGTTCTACTGTGTACATGTCTTTGGAAGCTCAATAATGGTAAAAATGGATATTATATAAAAATTTCAATAATACTAATCATGATATAATTATCATTTTTCTACATTGATTATACTATTAAAACCAATCATGAATTATGGTTATGAAATATGAACAAATGTTACAATCACGGAAATGGTATATTGTATGTAGACATGAGTAACATTCTAATTTTCTATGATCGTTTTGGAAAGAATATAAATAACATTATATCCTTCTATAAAAATCATTATATCATAAAAAAAATTATTTAAAAATATATATTTACATATTTTATTCTTTTTATGTAAAAAGAATCACATTTTTCGAGAAGGTTGTAGTCCACACACCCAGTGATGATGTTACAACTTTTTACATGTGTCCTAGAGTAATATGAAAAATGAAATTTTTATTATATAAATAAAGGTAATTATATCATATTTTTTATATTCATATCATTTATGATACATATTATTAATGATAACTATACATTATATATTCCATTTATAGTGTGAATGAATCACATCGCTTTGAGGAGGTGATAATTCAAACATTTAAAAATGATCTTATTATCTTTACTCAAAATGGAATGTATAAAGGTATGTGTTATAATTTAATTAAATAAACATATAGATATAATATATATCATATATATCATATATAAATTTATTTTTTATCACAATTCCCACCCAGAGTCTCGAAAATGGAAAAATAAATCAACAACATTTCATAAGGTAGTAGTTCATTGTACAATTAATCAGTATATTCATTAAAAATTAGATGGTTCTGCGTATGGGCCTCGGTAAAAAAAATTACATAAAAAACTCTTAGTATATTTATCATTATATTTTATTATATAATCATGGATGAAATATATTTCAATGGGTTGATAATGGAAATGAAACTAATGATATTATGGAAAATGTAACCTCTTAATCGGGAAAAACCTTTTGGTTGGAACCCACATGATTACATGAATTGAATGATATAAAATATATTTAATTTATTTAAAAAATTAAATATCTAATAAATTATTAGGATAATATATTCCCTTATGTGCTTGTTGTTGCAAGTCATACACTTTATCAAATAAACACTCAGGATATTCATATTGATGTTACATCGTGTTTGATTGATCAAGAATATATTATTCTATAAGGTGGATGATGAAACTGAGATACTTACATTTATTTATTGGATATCCATTCACTTGTGGAAAAGGTTATTGAATATTAAGTTCTATAAAAATAGTTTGAATAATATATTTATGTTAAATAATAATAAATATCATCGATATTGAGCATACTATAATAAATTTAATGTAGAGAATCTATTTGTGAGGCTTTAAATAATATTTAGAGGATAATTTTTACCCGGATTATTAATCATTCCTGAATACTATATCTATTAAAATATATATGTAATCTATTGATTGCATTGTTGATGATATTGTTTTGAGCTCTATATTTGATAACGTCATGCATGAAGAAAACAGTAAATAAGGATATACCTCTTGTTGATGTTTAAAGAAGACTTATTGTTATAATGGTTGGGGAGTACTATTAATATTACCAATATAGAATTTATATACTACGTAATGATTAAATATTATTTCAGTTATGACATAATATTATTTGTATCTAGAATAATGATAATTTAGGAGTTTTGAAATTCTTTCCGAATGATGTAAACATAGTGTAGCGATGTTGTTGTGATTCTGGAGATGAAAATTAAAATAAATTTGGGATCATCTTAATGATATGTTGAATATTTCAGGAAAAATATTAATGGGTTCTCTGATAAAAAAATTCATTGTACCCTTGATTATAAACTATGTTAGATAAGGGTTCTTATATATTATTATTAATTATCAATACTTAATGGTTTCAAAATAATATATAATGGTTAATAAATATGTTTTTAATTATAGGGGTATTATTAAAATTACAGGTTATTATATCTAAACAAAATACTAATGGTTGTTACTATATATGTATATCGACTCAGAGAGATGCATGTCGGTCGATCCTGAAACATTTTATCATTGATTAAAAAAGTTGAAAATTTTAAGAGATCATGGTTTATATATTTTATTTTAGGAAGTAAATGTTTTTCAATATGGAATATGGCTTGTTACACATGTTTTGATAATATTTCCATGGTTTTATGAAAATAAATAGTATCATATCATAGTGACAAAAAAATGAAATTATACGATGATGAATTTTTTTTTATACAATGATATCCCTGAAATAAACCCTTCACAATTCATATTTTTTAGGGTTTGATGTGGCTGAATTGTAGTCATATGGTTATTATAGATGTTTAAATAAAAAATATTATAATTCTGGGAAATATTGATGATTAAATGGTTTGTATTATAGAGAAGTCAATACTAGATAATGAATAAAAATTATAATTAGATAACTTTGTTAAAATATGTAATGGTTGATAATAAATGAACAGATTATTCTTGAGTCATAGTCTTGTATTATTAATTATAATACCAATAAATATATTTGAAATACTAGACATATAATCATAGTGGAATGAAGTGCATATATTTCATTGGACTTATGTAATTACATTTTAAATCAATTAACATGGGAATATGATAAATATAAAAGAATTAAAAATGTAGAAGAATAAATTATAGATGAGAGAGAACTAATTATTGTTTAATTGATGATATTCTATGTATTCATGGAATGGTTATGCACACCATTATATGTGAAATTCCTTTTCTATTCATTTTCAAATAATAATAGAGATATAAAAACATGATTTTTTATTTTCCAATAATGAATTTATAGGTTGGATATAGGATATGGGATGAAAATCAAAAAATCTCTCAATACGATTTGGAATATATCCAATAATGTAATACCCCGTGATTTTGTGAAATACTTTTAATTTAATTTATTATTTTTTATATATTTTTCATTTCATGCATATCTAAAAATAGTTATTTTTATATTAAATCACTATATTATGATTACATTATATGGATAACCATGTTAATCATTCACTATAAAAAAATTTATCTTTCAATACACTGAAGAAAGAGGTTAGCTTGTGTTACACACAACATTGACTTTATTTTATTTATTGTGGAATATACACGACTGAATAACGATAGTGATATATTATTAAATTATTATTCAATATAACTAAGAATTTAAATTAATAGTTATGAATAGGATTTTTGAAATTAATAAAATATATGTTTTACAGAAATATAAAATGTATTCATTAATTACATGTGAATTAGATATGAATATGAAAACTGAATGAATATGAAGGAAAATACTTTTATTTTTATTCCCACAATGTTATTTTATTTTAGTATATTTAATTAAATTCAATTATTGTGTCATAATAATGTAATAGATTTATTATATATCAAATAAAATATTTTATTTATTATACTAATAGAATTGGTAGGGTTAAGATAAATAAAAAAAATTATGCATAATATAATATATTAATATTAAATTATTTTCACCGCCATTAAATAGAAGTCATTTTTTAAAATGCAATTTTTTAACTTTTATGGATTATATATTACAAAATAAAAATCATATTTAATTTCAAATAATAAAAATTTGCTTAGGGTAATTTTTTTATTTTTCTTTGATGTTTAATTGATTATTAATTATAAAAAATTCCGAAATTTAATTCAATACAACAATTCATCTAATTTATTTATAAGGTTGAACAATATTAAAACATTTTTTGAAGATTTATTAGATAATATTGTTATCAATTAATCCAATTTTGTTTATTTTAATAAATTTAACATTTTAATTGACTATAAAAAATAGAAAACCCTTTGAGGGTTTAACATTAAAAACCGTCTTTAATATCCCATCTACGGGGTGAAATTTAAATTAATTTAATTCAATTACGAAATTTGGATTTTTTAAAATTGATTATATACCTGGAATGATATTAATTTATAATGACTAATATTATACATTTAATTTTTAATCAAAATATTTAGTAAATGTAATTAAAACTAATAACATGGATTAAATAAAAAATTAAGATAAACAAGGGACTAAACCTGAGTCGTATGGGCCTAAATGACATATCCACTTATAATGAACTCAGTTAATAGATATATTTCTACTAGAAACAATCATTTATTGATTTATTGATATTTGATATGAATTTGTTTTGTTAAAAATAAGGGTAATCGAAGTTGTTTTAAAAAATGTTATGGGTGTCCCCTACCTTCTTTATAAATATACACCACCTATCCTTATTATTCACACATATAATACCACATAGGTTCTTCCATTATATTCTTAATAATATTCCCAACATCCCTATTTTACACCATAAATAATCTCTTGGGTTTTAATGTAATCCAAGGAAGACATTGGGTTAAAACCCAATGGATGTACCCAAGGAATAGGCAATACCCCTCCTCAAGATCCATTATTTTATTTTTCATTATCCACTCCCTCAACTCATGCTAATACATGAATTTATAGGAAACATAATATCCTAAATATATTATGATGTTTTATTCAATTTTTTCAACGTACACTTACACTAGAATCTATATAATGTGTAACGAACAAACTGTTTATGTGTACGGTTAAATACTGACTCAGGAAATGATGGGTTTTCATTTATCATTTACCATCTCTCATCATGAACTTTATAATGAAAAAACTATTTATATTATATATATATATGATATTTAAAATTACTTTATGATTATATTATTTAAATTTATAATATACTATTATTCTTTCTATCATTGTTAAATATGCTAATTTCAATTGAAGAAATATGGACTACCGCCCCCATAATGTGATGTGATTATTTCATAGAATACATGGAATTTTTTAATGATGTTTTCTGGGATACTATATCATCTATTTTACAAAATAATTATATTTTAATGATATTATATAATTATATATATATATATATATATTTGTTTCTTCCTTTCAATTGCAAAATAATATGGAAACCACGTTCATGTTTATGTAGAGCATACAATCTCCATGAATGATGTAATAAAATTAATACTTATATACATTATAGATTATTATAATGAACATATAATGATGATACATGATATTTATATCATAGTATATATTCTTTAAATCATTTTATATGTATAAGGACAAATTATATAACAAATTACGATAGAAGTGAAAAATATAGCGAATATTACCCGAATTGTAACCATACCATAAGATTATTTACAAGAAGGTAATATAAATTCATAATGATACAATATATACTATTGAATATAATAAAATGGTTGTTTCAAATATTTATAATAAACATTCATTAATTATATACGATGATTGAATTAGTATTATGAGAGTCAAGACAAAAGGTAAGGGAATTTCATCTCACATTTGCTCTGTGAAATACAATACTAATCAGCACCAATTCATTTTATGTGGTGTCTATACTCATAATATATGTATTATATTATTATTATACTTATTTATATGGGTATATACATATCAATTTGATGATATTTATCTTATGAGGGTTTATTTTCAAAATACACTTAATATGAAAAGTAACGTTGTCTCAATTTCCTTATTTGAGACACAATCCATGTCATGAACCAATATAATTATATGAGTTTTATATATGGAATTTCACATTTTATATCATTATTCAACTAATTTACATGATATTTTTATCTTTTATTAATTTTATTTTGTCTATAATTAATTAATGTTACCCAAATGATAATAGTTCATTTGTATAATCTCATCATTTATGGATATGGATTATAATAATGCTCCCATTGATGAAATCATATGTTCCGTATATCACGAACACTCATCATATTTCTTTAACTATGGATATGTGTTTTATATCCATGAATTGGTACTAGTGATTATGTTTCCATTTTTCCAACGCCACTATACTAATACAGGCATGGGGTATCTATTTGATTAATTTTTATATATACTCTAGAAATAGATTTATTTTATATGTATGTTAAGACTGTGTTTATATAGTTGGATTTAGAGAAATGTTTATTTATCCTTTGGAAAATATGATAAGAAAATTGTAGTAATATTACTAGGTATATTTATAAGGATATGTCTTGGTATGTCTCTAAGGATAAAATAAGTATGAGTCAACATATTGTTAAATGCCCTGGAATTTTGGTTATAGATAGAGTGAGTGGTTTCATAAAAATGAATCCATTTATATGTTATATATTTGTGTGTGTCTCTATATTATATATATGTAATGGTATCCACTATGACATGGTGTGTCGGGGCCGCCTTTCTGTAACTTGGTAAATGAAGACGGGCCTTACTACACTGCCGGTTTGACAGTCCAGACAGATATGAACTGGGAATTAAAAAAACTATATACAAACCATCTGAAAGGGTTTAAATACAATATGAGTATTAATAATAAAGAATATACTTAAGGATTCATGGGTTAGTGAAGTAGCAGTCATTATTTAGAGATCCATTATGTAATTATTTTTCATGATTATGTTTTTTTCTTCAATGATACGTGTTTCTCACCCTATTAATTCTAGTTGCAGTAAATAGAGAGAAATAGAAGGATCATGGTTACTGTTGAATGTTTTAGATATTTAAATTATTTTAAATAAGAAAATTTATTTCCAAGGTATAAATCTCATAAATATATTCATGACTGTGGTATGAGTATTGGTTATACTTGTGAAGGCAAAGTTACTACAAATGACATTAGAATGTTATATGATGTTATTCCATTATTGTTTATATTAATAATAAGATGCATCAATAAATTAATATTGATTATCCTTAAAACATTATTAATATTTCATATTATTGGAATATGGTATATAGTAATATGTTGATGAAGCTATAGTAATGGTTTAACAACAATGTTGGAAGAATTATGTATTTATGTTTTGGAATTCAGAGATAATGTTATAAGAATCAGGAAATATATAAGAAATTAAGTTTAATATTTCATTAATGATTAAAAATGACATGTTGGATTGTGATTAACACATTGAAAATTGATATATTGATTCATGATGTGTAACCATTTAATTTATGCCAAATGTTGAGATAATGATATGTTGGATATGAATTATTAAATTGGAAGGTTTGAATTGAACTATAATTGATTATTTACAATGTTTTCTTTGTCTAAGAGGATGCAATTTTAAAATACATCGATTTTATGTATGTGTTCATGAATCATTAGAATAAACAATAATGCATGTTTTCAAAATGGATTTTTGATAACTCGGGTTATTACCATTCTTTATGATAATAGATGATGAAGGTATTCTCATGATTAGAGTGTTAAAACATAGAGATGATTTGGGATATTTTTGGAGTCAATGTTATGATGATTCAGTGACTTTCGTTTAAAATATATATATTTTTACCTTTCATAAGGGTTATAAGGTTGACCATTTTAGAAATATTTATGATAATCATCGAAGGATGTATTTATGTATTGGGATGTATTTATAACCATGGTTAAAATGATATTGTGATTAAACTTATTTCAAGGATTCCTGTCAGATTTATATTATATATTATATGAGTATTATTTTATAACAAAACATGATGTACATCAGGTGACAAACAATCAATTCTAGAGTGTCCACATGTTGTGAGCCCATGGTTGAAGGAAGATCAGGGTTTCATTATCACCAATGGCCTACATTATTAACAGGTTAATGTATAATATGTTTTTATGAATAAATATTTATGAAGCAAAAATATTATTACATTTTTATGTTTAGAGATTAATGTATTTAACATGATTATTTTCAAGGATAATTAGAGAAAAATAGTTATATTTTTCATTATATTATGGGATTCATGGTCTACTAAAATGTTATTTTAGTACTTCAAACATCAAATTAGATTTATGGATGTCTATTACATGAAATAATGGATGAACTAGATATTCATAAAAGAAAAACTAAATAATGGTATTTTGTTATAAATAAATTTCATGTAAAAATATTTCATAACATTCATTGATGATAAAAGTGTTAATCAATGATAGGATAATGAACAAAAAAATGTGCTGTCAAAACACATTAATCTTTTTTAAATGAATTCCATTTAAATAATCAATTATTTACGACTTTGAGGACTGTAATGTTTCATTGATCATTTGCATGATTATGATTGATGTACTATATCACTCTCTATGAATGGAAACATAGTTACAATTAGCAAAAATAATTTGTAATGGTATATACATTAGGACTAATTATGACCAAATGATAAAAAAATATCATGGAAATATAAATAATTGAGTACACATTCATTATAAATATCACCAAAACGAAAAATAAATATGGAACAATAGATTACTGAAACACATTCCATATAAATAATAAATTGAGAATGAAGTAAATATGTAGAAAATGTAAAATCTATAATAAAATGGATAAATGATAAATGAATTTGATTGAGGTAAATGATTATTTATTAGACACAATGTGATCTAAGAACATTCTATTATTACCATCATGAACATTCATATGAAATTTTAGAATATTTGGTAGAAAACCCTCTAATTTGGATAAATGATTCATCTAATGAGACTAACAATGCATCAAGGGGTAATCTATAATGGGGTACCACCCCTCTTATTTATTTTCAATTCATTCATAATATATCTAATAATCTATTTAATTCATGAACAATGTTCCTTATAATATATCCTTATCGAATAAATGATACAGATTTATTAATAGTTCCCATGTTAATTAAATAATTGTCAAAGTGAATACCATATATAAATCATATATAAGGTTTTGGAAATAATAATATCCATTTCATGATAATATATATATTTAAGATAAAATTATTATAAGGAATTTATTTTTTAATAATGTGTGATAAATCACAATATAAATTTATACTACAATGATAATGTTTACCATAGAGTAATTTTCATGTCAAAACCCTTTAGATGATATAATTCAAAGTAATAATTAAAATAATGTTAATAAAAAATTATTAATGATATAATGTATTAAAATATATATTATATTCACCACATAATAGAAATAACTATTGAAAATTTCATTTATCTCAATGATGTAAAAAGTCAGATGAATAAATATTACCTTATCATTTCTTTTGGTTGTGTAGTCTTTCAATTGTTGTATAGGGGATTAAAACATTTTACTAATTCAAACTAAAACCATTAAAATATTTATTATATCATATATGACCTTTTTATTACATCTTATACGGTTTTTTTAGAAATATTACATTATTTTTATATTTTTCTAGTTTAATTTCCTTGATTCTAGAGTTTGTTTTGACTTGTTATTATTTGTTTTCAATAAATTGAACATGATTTAATATTATAAAGAATGTAAATTATGATTTAAATATCATATATATATATATTATATTTTTTTATAATCCATGAAATTTTTAAATTGGAAATGAAATGCACCCTTCACGGAGACTGTCATCCCTACATAAGAATGAATGCAATATTCGTTTTTTCTGTATTAAATTATGTTATCATAAATTATATATATATATCTATATTATTAATATATCATATATATTTCATATATATCAAATAATATTTAAAACCCATCATTTATATGTTCCATGTATAGTGTGATCGAATCAAATTTCTTTGTTGAGATTGTAGTCCACACATTCGCAAATTATGTTATCATATTTATACAAAACTGAAAAATTAAATTTATATGTTACTATATAATTAATGAAGACTAAATTCATTATAATTATCATATTTCATAAGTATTAAATAACTTTGAAATAGAAATATCCATCCCTAATATGTGGAATATTCAAAATGAAAGACATCATTGTGTGATGCAGTAGTTCGTCGTACATGACCCGTTGGACACTCAAGTTGTTATATTATCATTTAATAAGAATATATTATGGGGTGTAGAATAAAAATAAAATATAATATCTTGATTATGTATATTATAAGTTCATTAGGAAATCATTACATGACCCGTATGATTCTATGGTTATTTTATAAACATTATTAAAAATATTTTAGGTGGGGGATAGAGAAAATAAAACAGAAGAGCTCAATGAAGGATATTAACTTTTCTTTGTGTAACTCCTTTTTTTAACCACATGGATTTCATTAATGGATTTCATCCAAAGTTGGTGAATCTATGTTGATGTTATAGATTCTGGGAGATTATTGTAATAGTTTTTTCGGAAATCCATTTGGATTGAGGGGTGTGTATATGTGGGAGGGTGAGTGCCTTCTTATAGTGGAAGAGAAGAGTCCTTTATGATTGTTTTTTCCTAAGGATAGTTCATCTAATGATGTAATAAATATTATCCAAGATTTTATAGTATCCAATTATATCTAGATAATGGATTTTGGACATTTTTTTAGTTCTGTATTGTCATTATTTCCAAGAATTAATCCATTGTGAAATTAATTTTTCAATTAATCACTATAATTAATTTTATTTAGTTTCATATTTTTTTTAAAATACTATATTGACCATATATGAAATTATATTTTATAATTATCAAATAAACCGTTATTCATTATTCGAAATTCCTGTTCCATAAGCAGTAGAAATTAATTTAAACAAATTCTCAGCGAATGGGTTACAATGTGGTGTTTTAAGGTAAAAATGATCTAATGTGTTGTTTGTTTTTATATCAAATTTCAAAGTGAAATGGATTAAAATGAACTAAATTGTTTGCAATTATGTAATATTTTACAAAATTAAATTTATAACCACTCAAAAAATATTATCTTTATTAATAAATTATATTACAAAATATACTTGAATTAAAAATTATTATTTTTCTGTATCCATGAAGAAATGAAACCACGCACAAAAATACAAAAAATTCATCGTAACATAATATAAATTTTTTCAATTATAAATGATCATTACATGATCATATTATATTTATTATATTTCTAAATTATTTATCTAAAATATTTTTTCTATTAAATGGTTGTAAAAGTGCTTTTACAAGAAAATAGGTTTTACAAGTAAAATTGGGCTTGTTCTCAAATAATTCCTACAAAAAGAATTGGTAGAATATAAATATATTTTACTAAAAATATAATATTTTATTATACTAATATAATTCAATAATTGAATGTAATTTAATTTATCGTGATAAAATGTCTTCAGAGGCAACAAAATTGTTCTTTATAAAAATTTTTCCCCTTATATTCAAATGGTGTTGATATAAATTTATATATAGATAATAACCTATGACTAAAAAAACAAATTATAAATTCATATTTCTAATAATCAATATAATGTCATGTATATACATTTTTGGGTTACATAATTATATTCTAATAATATATTGTTGTTCTGTAAAACTCATTCATTCGTGTATAGAAAACTACTAAAAAATTCGTTCATATGTGTAACTAAAGAGAAATTGGAATTAAATGAATTAAAATATATAATATAATTTTTAATATATTTAATTTATCCTAAAATATGAGTATGTTTTAATCCCTTACATGCTTAGTGTTCCATGTCATACGCACTATTAAATAAAATGTTCTTACATTTGAATTTTGAGGTGCTAAATTATCCTAGACTTAATTAAATAATCATGTCCCAATTTAATCTGAATGTGTATAATTTAGGGTCTGATATTTCAAAACCATATTCTTGAAAAAAAAAATTCACTTTTCAAATAGGGTCTATAACACATCATCTTCTTTGTATTTTTATGAAAAATAAGAAGGTCACCGCAAAACTAGGCATTTGAATAAAAGAATGTTAGTAAAAACTTGGGCATGGAAGTAAAATATAACAATATTGTTGTTATGGAGAGTGAGAGAGAATATGTTAAAATGAATTTTGTTTTCTGAGAATACAATAACAAGAGGATTGAATGATGTTAATTTATATTATCAATAATTATGATAATAGGGAAACATTTTTGTTTGTAGACCATTTTTTACTAGAGGTGACGAAATTTTAAACTCTCTAATAAAATATGTAAATATCTGTTATTATTTGAATAATTAAATATTATCCTATGGTTGTACCATGAACCATTACAACATAGTTTCATAAAAAATGTATCATCTTATGGTGAAGTAATAATTTTATCTTTAATCCCTTATTCAATGATCAATATCTACCACTTCATAAATAGTTCATTGTTCCAAAATATTATGATTCAACACATTAGAATCATATTTATGGATGATAGTAGTATCCAATTTAATTCATACATACAATCATCATTATATTAGCATCCATAACATATTAGTGGAATTATTTCTCTAATCCAAGCATTTTTTGTAATGTTTAACTTCATTCTGATTCACTTTTCACATTACCATCCAATATGTGATCTCAAATAATTATTGAAATATGACTATAGTATAATCATTACATATATTTAAAATCATATAACCAAAAAATCATTGATAAAATCTCAAATAAGGTTATTATTTAATCAAAATATAGGAAGTGTAGTCATTTTTATTTTGATGAATCAATAAATTACGTTTTAATTTTACCCCTTATCTTATTTGATGGATATTCTCTTTAGGATTGGGGAATGTTTTTGTGTAGTTCCTCAAATCATTGATGTTGTAATAATAAATATAAATTTTTTTCTTTCATTTATTTTCATTATTATGTTTGGATATTCATTTCTAGGCACATATTACAAACTTACTATCGTTGAATAAATTTCCTATGGTGATTCTTCAAATAGTTAACATGTGTTGGAAAATACTTTTTTCCCATCAATATCTTTTACTCATTCCATTTTCTTGGGTTTTAGAAAAAATATTATTATCTTGGATTAATTTTAATATATAGTATATTAATAATTAATTCTATATTTTAATTCCATATAAATGGATCTCTTCGTATGATAAACAAATATATGAATCCACCATCGTTCGATTATTTGTCATAAGGCATTCAAATAAGGGGTCATTCAAACACCTCATGTTTAATATGTTATATGTATCATACCAAGATAACCTTGTAAATGTATCTTTATAATCAATAAAAATTTCGTATTCTGTGCCATTTAATCGAAAAATCCATCCTTAAAATCTAAACTTACAGATCAAGAGTGAATTATTTATCTGAAAATCAATCCTTAAATTTCTACATCCAGGAATTATTTTTCTTCTTCCTCAAGTATTATATTTCAATGACCACCATTGATCATCATTAACAATGAATAAATACACTAAATGTGTAACCATTTCCTTTTTAAAACATTCCAACTCCCAAATATCTTCTCTAATAACATATTATATTTCTCATATATAATCATATTAGTTTTCCATACTAATGGATGGGGGATTACATCACATAAATCAATCCAAAAATAGAGAATCTTGTAGTAGAATAGGTTTCTATAATCTAGGAAATTCTATGTGTCATAACTGGAGTAGGATGTCCAAATAGATCCATAACATTCACAATTCCAATACCATTTATATCGACATCCTCAATAGGTAAATATCTACATAGTCCATGAGGATTTATACCATCTTTTCTTCTAGAAACCATTTATTTGAAATTGAAAAAAAACTTATTAGTTCATAAAATCATAATCTATTTATAATTATAAATATTTATTAACAGTTTATATAAATTGAGAAAATTATTTATACATATTATCAAAATCATAAAAAAGTGTTATTTGGTGACATATTTAATTTTGAATCCTACATTATTGTTTATAAATAAATTGAGAATTATCCTTAGTGTAAACCCCTGGTGTGTCAAACTAGGTGCATAGTAAGTATCATTGTCATATACCAGGTTATGCTCGAGTTAGACATGACACAGTTCTTCAGAGTTAATAACCCTAGTACAGATGTTCCAAAACAACATAAACTTGTAGTTTGTAGACAAGGATTCATTTCCTTGATAAACCATATAATATCTACCTTACCATGATTCTATGATGTTTTTATATAAATATAATACAATATCATATTATGGTTATGTTCCCTTATCTCTGTTTTCTAAATGTAGTTTCCATGTTTAATGTTGAACATACTTTGATACACCTATAACACTCTGACCCAATAATCATGGATCCAGTACAATAAATTATTAAATTATCATCATTATAATAAATAAAAATATGTCAGACTTATCAGTTATCAATTTTTAAAATCTAGATTAAATAGAAGATACACATCATACATTGGGAAAAGAACCAAAAAATTTGACATACGTAAAAGTTGACAATCCTTGGTGTCTCATTAAAAATATTTCTTATTCTTATAATGGGGAAAGGAATCATAATAAGAGTGAACTCCAATAATCAGAATGGGTATCTAATGGGGAAGTAATAATTAATAAATTATAAAAGTTATCATGGAACGGTAAATTTATGAGTACACATGCCAAATATATATATCGATAAGGAATAATCAATATGTAAAGGTTGACAACAGAAACACCATCCAATTAACAATTTTTTTTAATTAACTAAATTTATAAACAATTTCTATTTAATAATCTCATAGATAAATGATAATATAATCAGAATTAAAAAAAAATTAATTATTGAATTCCATTTTTTCTAGGTACAAACTAATTAATCATCATTAACTTTTAAAAGATAGTTTAGAATATTATATAGAAAATAATATGATTTAGAAATTTTATTTTTCTCATGTGAACACTGATGTATTGAGGTAATATCTATAATCGAGATCCACTCATTCCATACATGTCCAAATAATTCCGCATATATCGAACACTCGATTTAATTAATGAACAATGAGCCTTATCAAATATCTATATTGAAAAAAAGATACAAATTTATTAATAATTATATAATAAATCGATTAACTATCAAATATACGACTATATGAAAAAATATATATATATTTTATGTAATAATAATATTCATTTCAGTTATTATGTTTATTATGTAGTCCTTTGATAAGATAATTTTCCTCGTAATCATTTTAATTATTATTGATAACAATCAGTAATCATATTCGTAAAAAACAATGTCGAACATATTATAAATTATAAATTATTTTTATTTAAAATAAGGAATACACATTTCAAAGTTCAAATCACATAGGAGGTAGAAATTAGTTTATATTTAATACTGACGATGGGATGACAAAATGGGTTATAAAAGAAAAAAAAGGTCAACGGTTTGGTAAATTTTTATATATATTATCAATGTGAAATTTATTAAAATTCAATAAATTTTATTAATTAATAAATAAATGGTATAATTGAATTTTAAAAAAATGAAATAAAATAATTTATCATTATACATAAATTCCACTAAGAAATCATTTTGAATTAAAATTCAGTAATTTTCAATAATCATTAAAAAATTACAACGCATAAAAAACACAAAAAATATAAACTAACATAATTATGATTTCTTTATTTCAAAAATTATTTTTTTCATATTATATTTTCATATCTCTCAAAATTTTGATTCAAAATAGGTTCTCTATTAAAACACCATGAATGTTATTTTATAAAATTATAGGATTTTCTATTTAAAGTACGGATTGTTTTGATCTTCTTACAATAATATCAATTGTATGAATATTAAAAATATTTTATATGATACAAATAATATTTATTTCATTAAATTCCATCACCAATTAAATTAAATTTAATTTCACATGTTTACATTCCATTTAATAATAAAATTATCTCTCTGTGATAACATTTATTATATATTAAACTGTTTTTTATATTCATTTATATTAAGTTATTAACAAATAAGTTCAAAAATAAATTAGTAGTTATATTTTATAATAATATATTTAATATATAGGTTATATATTATTATATTACAAAATAATATATTAATAATATATTTTTGATCAGTAAATCATAGTCTTGCGTATAATGTAAACTACCCAACAATGTCATTCTAGCATGAAATGAATTAAAACTCAGTATTGCATGCATTAAAAGTAATAGAGTACATTTATTTAAAATATTAAAAATATTTTAAAATATCAAGACGTTATACCCTCTTTCATTCATGATGTTACATGTCTTATATTCTACTAAATTAATGGTTATTACTTTAGAATTTTTGGGTGTTAAAAATGGCTTTATACCAATAGCACTAGTGTCCTACCCAAGTTACATTATTATAAATCATATTTTCTAACACTATGTGCCTGAATATCCTCACCAAAAATTGGATACCATTCTTTGGGCCCCATCCAATGTCAATAAATCCTTGTTTACTAATACAACTCACAAATGTTGGTGTTCAAACAATTAGCACACGCCATAATCCTTATTCCATCCAATGAATCCCACCATAAAAATATGGAAGCACACTAAAAAAACATATATTCATGATCCATCTTGTAATACTCTTCAATCATATATGATTGAAAAGTAAGAGAGGTGCATATACCTTCTAATGCACATGAACCATGTCGACTAAATAGGTGAAAAAACTTGTATATGTAATTACCTTCTCAAAAATATGAAGCTCATTGGTAAAATAAAATGATTAACAACTATAATAAAAATTATATTATTGCTAATTCACAATAATCCATTTGTCCAAATTAAATGGAAAACAATGAGAATAAGAATATCCCTACACACAAATTTGATGTCATCCAGTCAAATACGGTGAAAAATTATAGGATAATGCAAATTTTGGCCGATTCATTTCAGGGCCATAAGTTAAATACTATGGTAAGAAATAATAAAATGTATATTCATGTTCTCTCATAAAGATTATATTTGTCAAATATGTTGAATATTTTAAAATTTAGCTACGATATAATAATTGGAAAAGAAAGGGTATAGCGATAACTCATCCAATATAAAATAAAACTATCTGTATGTATATACAAGAATTGGATGATCTGGGAAGTCACCTATTATATATCTGATACCAAAATGGGAATATATTCCCATTATATCTATGTATATATCATAATAAATTGTAGAAATTATAGATATTCATAAATCAACCCATGAAAAGTTTTTAAAGACATTGCAATATTTCACCTCATCTGTTAGAATAGCTTGTAGTGAGGCCCACAAAACTACCTCCCAATGTGGGGTAACATGGAAATATAATTGGGTAGTAACTCTAGGTATAAAAATAATAATTTATCCTTTCCATTTGGGTATTTTAACATATTCCATGATAAATTGAGAATAGGATTTGGGATAATTTCAAATTCAAATAGGGGGAAGCCAATTGACATTGGTGGCCACTCTGTGGTTTGCATATACACATTTCCAAACTACCAAGGCATATTATTATAACATAGAAGCACCAAATGACCCAATCAAATATAATCCCATATATTAACTTCATTTCCCACAACATTCATCCCAAGAAGCCTAAAATAGGGCACCATAAAAGTAATCACATCATTGGAAACTATAAAATTATGAGAAGATTCATGACCCTACTTTGCGTAATGTTGTAGATCTTATTTCCATCAAACACCTATCAATACTGGATTATGAACAATTTGATCTATTACCAATTTATCTAAGTGGTAGTATCAGTGGAGGTTGTCCTCCCCACAAAATTGTTTACAATATTTATAGAGGTCCTCCCAGAGCATATAACATGATGGTTTCCTTCATGGGCACAAATTAATCTATTATGATTGTCCATCTCCTAATGAACATAATGTTATCACTCTTCATGGATAGAATATCAAATAGTAATAAAATCTCCCCTTGTTATCATATATCATAAAGATACAATCTAGAGTATACACTATTGAAATTCATTATGCATTTAGAAATTGAGTTATGATGGTAATCCTTACCATTATAGAATTCACTACAAATTTATTCATGCCATGATACATTATTTTATAAATAATATCCTCCCCTTGAGGTCATCCTCAAGAATGTTCCTCCCCTGGATATACTTAGAAAAAAGTACACCTTATGTTATACATCGTTCTATGATGGTATTTCCCAACATGATTGAATTTGTTAAGTAGGGCCTCCTCATAGTGACATCATATTTTAGAATGAAGGACCTTCCCTTTCAATCGTCCTCCCGAAAAAGAACTCCTAGGGTATACAATGATGTAAGATTCCTAATAATTGATAATCGATATATGATTATATTCATATTCAAGATGGATGTATCTGTAAAGGTCCTCTATGTAATGGAACCTTATTTATGAAAGAAGGCCCTCCCCTTTCTATCATCCACCCTGAAGTTCCTCCTCAAGGATTACATTCGAGAAATTATTATCTCAGTCACACATCAAGAATTTATGGTTTTTATTTCCATGATGAAATTTACTTTGAAGGTCCTCCTCACAGTGAAAAATTATTTCATAAATATGATCATCCCCTTATTATCCTCTACCATGAAGGATCTATCAAGGTTATACACTTCATAAATTATCCCTACACTCATACATTGAGCCATTATAGTAGTCTTCTCCATGATAACACCAACTATAATGGTCATCCCCATAGTAAAGGTTCATATATATAGGGATGTCATCCCCTTACCAAGTGAAATACAAGAAATCCCAAATTTTCTTTGGTCTGTGTAATGATGGGCCCAGACAAGGAATATACCCTATATATATATATATTGTGTCATTTATCAACATGGAAACAATATAGGGAAACACTCATCCTTAAATAAACTATTAAACCATTATCATAATAATGATACCCCTATATACCTTTATAGTTGTGGTAAAATAGTGAAGAAGCACCCATGTGGGGAAGATTAGGTAGGGGTATCTGGAAGAGTAAAAAAGTGATATTTTTATTGTGAGATAATAATTGTCCATAGAATAAATATACATTCTATTCTGTCCTAATACACTTTTCAGTTCAAAATAATTGGGGAATTTTATGATCAATGAATAAATAACATTTATGTTGTCCTCTAGAAGAAATTATACATACATAAATAAATATTATTTCTATAGAATAGGTATGCTTACCATGTACAAATATTGGGAGATCATAATAGTCAAATTGAGGTTGAAGCATTTCTATCAATCTGACAACCACAATTAGAGAGGTGGTGGAAGGATCTCCAATTAAATACCGCAATTAACTACATATCTTCCATTATCTAATTAGAGATTCCCCTCTGGGTGTTCACATATGGAGATGTGGTACCATAAGATTTTCATTTTACCCCATTCCCCATTAAATATAACCCACTGGAATGACATCATATAATATCATTATACTATGTAGGATATCAAGAAGAACCCTTAACCGTGAAAGGATGGAATCCAAAAAATGTGCCATAAATGATTCACAAAATAAACTTGATTGATTAGAGAATGACAACGAAAAACACCTAAACTAAGAAAATGTAAAAATTCAGCATTATACATACCTAAGTGAAACCACTCATCAAGATCTATCAATGTAATCAGAAGAAAATAGTTTGTGTTTAGACCCGAAATCATATCTAAATCTTGATCGAACAATGATGAATGGGATAAAGTGAGTGGTAGTAATATTATCCACCGCCGTAGTACTAAATTAGTGCTAGCCCATATGTATGAGAGAATATTTAACCCAAAATGCCCACATAATACTGAAAAAATAGATCCAAGAAAAACAACATGAGAATAGGAGAAACCTTAATCCAAATTGATTGGGGATGATTTTTTACCTCAACCACCCCCAAAATGGAATGTAGTCCTATATTTTTTAGGAAGTATGAAAGGATACAATGTGTCCCAATTTTTCCTATCTCATGATCTCCCTCCATCATAAGTGAGGTGTATGGGAAGGATACATATAGTCTCCCCTTAGTCACCCATATCTATGAAACAAGAAGTTTATCCACTACGGGAAGGGATGGGTCCAGTAAAAATCCCAGAAAACCCCACTTTTCAATCGTTAGATAGTACAAATCACACAATACATTACACATAGGTGATTATTGTGGAAATCAATCCATAAAATGGAACAAAAAATCATGTACATGATGAAGAGAATGGAGGTGATGGTGTCACCCAGAATATGGCACGTTAGGAGAATGAATGTGGGCATACCTAAAAATAAATAACCACCCACAATTTTGGTATTCCTCGATCAAGCACAAACTGTCTCCTTAGAAAACATCTACCGAAGATAAGAATAAAGGAATGGCTGAATAAGAACGTCCACGTCCTCATGATGAGTAGGATATCCCTACACTAGAAGAATTATTTTCTCTATATGAGGATAAAATTAAAGAGATGTGTGAAATCTTCATATAGAGTATCCAATTAAGTATTCCTATTGAATAATATTCTTAGTTTGCGCCTCAACACATTCCTCATCCAAGTTTACCTGATCCACCAGGATATTAAATAGAAATTATTGTATGTGTATGACATCCTCTCAACATGGTACCTAAACCATCTGTCTACTTGGACCTAACCATGGAGGGATACACGGATTTTAGTCAATTAAATGGAAAATTGGAACAGGTTTAGAATAACCCTCAAACGATCTATCCGACTAGATATCCACAACAAATAAGGAAATAACTAATGTTTCAGATCCAACACATTATTTCTCTTGTAAAAGATCATGTTTTATACAAAACTCATCAATGGATTATTGACCCCATCAAGTCTTTAGCAACACAATTAGAATATGTCAGAAGTATAGTGCACCGGTGTAGCTATAATGATAACCATACACTGACTGGGTGAGGGACACATGACAACACTAAAACATATAGAGATGTAAGAATCATATATTCAATAGGTCGGGTGGCCTATAAAAACATCTAACACACTATGAGTCCCATTATGATCCCATGGTGGTAACCCAAGAGCAACAAGAAGAATTGAATCTCATATTCCTTATTTGTACCCTACAAGGGGAAACCAATGTGTGGTAGACATGTTTTCTAGCTAGGTAGATGATGGGATTTGATAACCTCAGGCGATTATTCCACTTCATGTTCATCACTACACTACAAAAGAAAACAATAATAAAAATCCAATAATAAAAATATTGATAAAATGAGAGATTCATAGATTTCATTTCTTGATGAAAATGTTTGACCTTCTCTTTAATTCGACCACATCCCTAGGATAATATTCTATCTCTCAGAAATGATAAAAATTATGAAAAGTTTTGATTGTCTCTCATCAAAGTTTAATATACATATGGGTATTAGGATTTATCCCCCATTTCCAAAATAAAATAAGACATTATATGAAAAAATATTCTCAACTCTTGGGTAACTCCCCAAGTCCTAAGGAAAAGAGCATGAATGGTGGAAGTAGTGTCTGTCAAAAATAAACCATCCTTTGAACCTTATTATACTCTAATACCCTCAATATATCATCCATCACCCCTAGGGAATCATAAGTCCCCATATATTTGATCGGAAGAGTGAATGGGACCCAGGAGAAATCAATTTTACATGTATATAAATAATGATTACTCTGTATGAGATAACACGTTCAAGGCTACTTTATAATGTCTATGGATAATGAATTAATTTTTAATCTAAAGAATAAATGGGTGGACATGATAGGTATCAACAACCATCTAGATTAATTATCATTTAACTTAATACTGGGAAGGACCAATTAAAAATTCATGGTTTTCAAATAACGCATTCATAAAATAGTAGATTTCAAAAAATTGATGATGGGATGTCGACAAGCACAAGTGGTGTATATTTTGGAAACATCCCTCTAAAAGAGAGGTGAGTGGAACGACATTATTACCATAAGGAAATAGAAATATGATGGTTGTATGACATAAAAATCATTCAAGATAACGAAATTGTCCAATAATAGTTGACACAAATAACTATGCCCAATGATACATCTTCTACCACACATCTAATACCATCACACAAAAAATACACTAAAAGACAGATTTTAAAGAATATTCTATGCTAGAATGTTATGTTTAATGTTTATGAGTGTGAAGTTGCACCTAGGTCATCATTGGAGTTTTTTTCTCTTATAATGTATTCCTAAAAATTTGAAACATTGGGAAGCACCCCAGAAAATGGTACCACCAAAAATGGTTATCAAGAAAAATAAATCATTGGATGAAGATCGAACTTTATCTTTATTAAAGTCATTCAATTAATGGATCCTGTCTTCGAAAATGAGTAATGATATAATCCGGAGTTCCCCACAACTAATTAGGGAAACTAAGGAAGTGGTCAAATATGTTGATGATTATGGGAGAGGAAAATTCAGGGAATGAACAATAATTCTAGATTTACTCCAACACATATTGTGAATGTTTCAGAAACTCACAGAAGTTCCCTTCATCAGGTCTAAAAATAACCAGAAAATTCACCTGCACCAGCTAAAAGAATATCTGACCCGATCACTCTTGTTTTTAAATCAGAATTTGAACATGTGTCCAATATCACTCAACATCAAGGGAGACATGCATAAAACAACACACCTAGGACACCAAAACCTCCAAATCAAGTCCTGATAGATTATTCATCTATATAAAATATCCAGTCCCCTAAATTTCTTATCAATGGCCATCCGCATTTTTGAAGGTGATGTGGTCACATTAATGGTGATGTGGTCTCATTAAAGGTATATCAGATAACGACTAGTCATAAGGAATAAAATTTTATTGAATCTATCACAAATTAATATGAATACATCATTATACATGGGGACATCATAACCTTGTATGTGTTTAGCATGATAAATGGTTTTTATTTCTAATGAATATTTCCACATAATGTATATCGATTTAACCATATTCCTATATGAATACTTCACCAGATAAGATGTGATGAGGGTATCCTTGACCTTCATCCAAAAGACTATTGATCTATGAAAAATTTAGATTAAGTGGCTAGGAATAATAAATATCTATAATAATTTTAGATAACTCGTAGCCAACATATAATATCCAGTGGATAAACATAACACAACATTCAATTTCTTGGTAGAAAGGCCCTAGATTATCCAACACACAACAATCCCCTAATTTTTCTAACAGTGCATAAAATACTAAATTAAATGTAAAATCAAGATGTTTCATTCTGATAATTCCCAATTGGAATCCAATGAGTCTCATTATATCAATACATGATTATATCATGTGAATGAAATACATACCATGGCTATTGATTTTTATTTGGTCACTGCATTGAAATGTATGGAAATGATCCCGTCCAACTCTGTTAAAAATATTAGAAAATAATATGTGGTAAACATCAATCATATCAGTTATATGAGCCCATATTTAGGTGGGAATTCCTAAATCTTCATGATTTCACAAATTCTCACTGAGTCCAATATTTTTGAAAAGGTTTTTGACTCCCCATTCATTTGGGAAGGATTATATGAAAGTAAATTTAGTTTATCATAGAGCTCTAGGAAATCTGTACATGATCAATTTTGGTAGAACATATTTTATCATCACTCAATATATATAATGAATCCCCTCCTGCATCCCCCAATCCATCATATTGAGAGTTTTATGTAAATCTGAGGTTGTTAGATGGTTTATAGAAGTTCACTTAATTTTTAAAATAACAAAATATTGAATCCCCTCATATCTCTAAATAAAGTATCCCAAGACATTCTTCCCTAATGGATTAGGAAAATTAGGAATAATATGAGGAAGAATAATATTAGTATTACCACAGGGATTCAACTCTATCATTTGAGGATGTAATCTTTCCCACAATTGATGAGCTAAGAGCGACAAAAATAGGAAGATAAGAATGTACACGACATACCATGATCCTTAAAGCCATACATTTTGAAGAGAAAAAGGTTTATAAAACCTTCCTAAAGTAGAATCTGTACATATTATTATTGGATGTACAAAAATATTCTCAGCCTCGACCTTGGGGTTCCTACTCATATCATTAGCCTGCCAGGATACGATTGTGTCTATAAACAAGAATATAAATGGATATAGATAAAAGATCCATCCAAAATTGATGCATATGTTAATAAGATCGTCATATCCAACTACACTATGGAGTTAAAATATCCAATATCAGTATCCATTATTGTTCCCATCCAGAATGGCATATAAAAAATTACTGTCTATATCGATACTATGGATCTCATCTGTCACTACCCGAATGTTGAATTCTCAATCCAAGTCATTGAACTATTAGTAAATGACCCAGCACAATACAAAGCTCTATCCATCAGGGAATGTTATTCTAGATACAATAATATCCTTATAGACTAGTATAATGAAGATGTAACCTCATTCAGGTCCCCCCTCTAACTGTTTTTTAGCTGGTAATTTTGTTTTCAATGAATTATTTCAGCACTGTGTTTCAACATGACACATATCCCATCATCAAACCCTTCCTGGGAATGTTTTTTTACTACAAAGTTGATGAACTGGTGGTTAAATCATGACAATGTTCAGACCACCTAACATACCATGAAATTAAATTCAGGAAACTTTGATATCATATCATTAAAATGTAAAAAATGATAAACACTTTTCAATTTACCTCAGGGATATTACTAAATTGCGTTGTATGATGGCATGGAATCAATGTCTATCCTGATAATGGAATCTCTAAACTTGTAATGGACCCACCTCCCAAACATATATAGTTTTGAAGAATTTTAGGATATTTATCATACAGAGAAAAATTATTATTGAAACATGTTGGAAAATGATTTCAATTTAACATGTAAAAGGATATGATGGATAAATATTAGGGTACTGATGATTATTAGTATGAATTTGAAAATCATAGGAAATATCTATTAATCCTCCAATTTATGAAGTCTATTACTATAGGAAGGCCAATAAATTTTTATATGAAATCCATTGTGTAATGGCCTAGACCCTCATGATCCATCCCTTTGCCAATTCAAGGATCTTATGGGGTCTCACCTCGTTCGTTGCGATTGATTTGTGCGACCAATCGTCACGACCGATCGGCGCTACCGATGTGTGCGACTGATCGGCACTACCGATCAGTTCGACCGTTCAGCGTGACCTATCAGTGCGACTGATCGGCACGACCGACCAATCAGCGTGAACAATCACTGTTACCCAGCCTTATCGGGTTTTCATTCTGTAGTTTTTCCCATAACTCATCTTTTAGGCCTTTTTGACCTTCTAAGGTGTTTCAAGTCCATTTTTAACCCATAATTAATATCTAAAAATCCCGAGAAACCTCTCTATTAAATAAAAATTAATTCAGTCATGTGTAACCATCCAACCATGTGGGGAACCATGATCCAAATTTAAATCCGCTCAAATTCTCAGGTCCCGTAACAACGAGATCTTATCTATATATCAAACGAGAATTTCTTCTTCCTTGTTTTTCCTCTTGGATGGATTCTTTTATTCGTTGTATGTTTGGAGCTCTCGACACCCCTCCCCTATAAGTCGGGCATCCCCTATTCCTAGCACCTGGAGAAAAACATCGATCTTTGATCAATCAATTAGATATTTTCTCATTCATCTCTCCTTTCTGTGTATCATCCGGGGTGGGCATGCTTTTGTCTCTATGGAAACTGATGAAACCCAACATAATGAACATAATGAACGGACCTTTAAATAATTAAATGGGTGAGTAATCGATGTTATGCTGCACTCTTTTATGTTGATATGTGTTGTGAATTGTACGAACATATGTTCACTGAAGATCATGGAATTTAGTGGTCTTTACCTGTACACTAATGAACCTCGGTGCATCTGGATGTTTAAATAACCGCAACATGGAATTGGTTAGTTATGTATACTTGGTTAAATAAATTGAAAACACCAAGATCAACCCTTTTCTGTGACAACCCTTGTTAAATCACAGTGGAATTGATTCCATGGAGTGTGTTAAATCTTTTAAATCTGAAAATACCTGCATGGGACTGCCTTATGATGGTGGTAGCGGCTGGTTGTTTCTTCCACGGACCATTTTATTGGGTGATATGGGTGGGAATGGGATCCCCTATTGTTATACTTTCGCCGATTGTTAATTTGAGGCTATGGTTACTCTGCTTATATCACAAATTGGGGTGGAATCCTCTGTTGTTGAGAAATTGTTGGCTCCTTGATTTTGGGGAAATGGGGATGAATCTCGGGGTTTTCTTTGGTTCCAATACTTTGAGGGATCTCACTTATCCCTTTGTTGTTGTGACTTTACAATAGAACCAGGTGTGAATGATTAAGTTGCTGTTTGACTATCTTCTCTCTCTGGCTAACAATTTTTCCTATTAATTGACCAGTACTGTAGAATTCACCTAAACGGGGTTACTTGAATATGAAAACATGAACATTTTAAATGGGAATTGGTTTTTGGAATGATTTTTGGCTTGGCCTTGAGTGGCATGTTGTTCTTTCATGAATGAGTAGTAATGAGGGTGTTTGTGCTTAGGTTTTGAAACCCCTAGGTTGGAAGGAGTGTTTGTTACCTAGACATATATCTGTAGCTTTTATGTTTCTTATTCGCGCCCCACCCAAGTTGAGCACTTTAGTGCCGAACACCCCCATTTCATGGGGGATGGTGTTTTTTCAAACTCCTATGAGTGGCTGGTTATTATCTCTTTTCTGCTCCATTTCCCGAATAGCCCAATAGTTTTCGGGCAGGCAGTGATGGCCTGAAGTCCATTATTAACCTAAAAATATTCGGGCGGTGTAGTTTTGATGGTTGGCCTAGGTGTTTGCGGGCAGGTTGTTTCCCAAGTGTCTTCGGGATGAGGCCCAGGTGTCTTCGGGCATGGCAGTAGTTGTTCTGACCCAGGTGTTTTCGGGTATGGTTATGCGTGGTGGTTGTCGCCCAAGTGTCTATAGGTGGGATAGTTGTTTTGGCCTTGGTGTGTGCGGGTGGGGATTGGCAGTGGGACTATGGTGAAGCTATGGCCCAGGTGTGTGCAGGCGGGGTTTCGCAGTGGGACTACGGTGAGAATGGAGGGATTGGTTCAATACATATGATGTCTTTAATAACCAGTGGGAATGTGGTGCGGGGTAACCAAATATCGATTTGCTATTACTCTACTTTACTTGCCCATCATTATTTGGGAAGAGTGCCTTGGTGTGGTTTGGGTGGATTGTTTTTCCTTGTTGGGTGTTTGGTTATCTCTTTTTCTATGGGACATTTGAATGTATCCTCACTTGTACACGAGAGTCATTGGTTTTCACTACTGAGTATACTTGTATGCTTAGCTTATGTATATAAAACATCTTTCAAAATTTCAGGTGGACTTGCGAGATCGGGTGGGACTGCACTAGCTCGGACCATTGGGGAAGTTTATGTTGTTGATTTCTTTTTTTGGTATCTTTTTACTTGTGGATTTTCTGTGTCTTGTATCTTTTACCTTTGAACATGCATGTGGGAATGCTTTACTTTCAGCCGTACATGCACATTCAGTTCTAGTGTTGTGGGATTTAGTATCTTATATCCCAATCAAATTAAATGAAAAGGGTAATTCATTCCACTTAGTGTGTGATTTTATACCCTTGGTGCTAGTCGCCACTTCGGGTCCTATTGAAGGCGGGTCTCGGGGGTCATTATCTCTCCTTCAACTTGAAGAAGTAAGGGTCTGGAAATATTCTATCACTTCCCTCCTCTTGGTGAAGGTGGGTCGTGATAGAATGGTATCAAATGAGAGTTCGGGGTTGAGAGATAGGATGGTGTCTGGAGTTAGGCATAGTGAGGATTGCATGGGATGGTAGGGAAACAATGTTGGGTGACCTTGGTACGCGAATTAGGCTAGGGAAGACCGGCTAGGACACAAGATTTTAGGGCCCCCCGTGATCTGCTGCAAGGAATATGGACCTACCGAACGACCAAGTGAGGCTACAATTATTGCGGGGTAGAGACACTAGGAAAGGTACATGCATCATAATGGCTTGTGTTATCATGTTTCTAGGGTATTTTGGGAAATTAAAATGAATAAGAAGTTTAAGGAAAATATAAGAACAATATTCTGCACTACTTGGGCTTAGGGAATCATTGTTTATCATACAGTTATGGCACCTGGGAGACAACCACGAGTTGTACGGGCGATCGAGGCCTAGGAGGTGGAATCGGCTGACCGACGGAGGGCTGACCGAGAGGAGGCAGATAATCAGTGGAATAACCTTCTATGTGCATTCCAGTGACAAACCCTTGGGAAGTATGAGTGAAACACATTAGATATAGAGACAGAGAGCTGGCTCAATGAGATAGTTAATGCTTTGTCTTGATTCAATCTCCGACGGAGTACTGGGTTCTTCTAGACGTCAGGCAGATGTTGGGAGCAGTGCGTCACTGGTGCACGCTTTATCTCAGGGAATGGAAGGAGGCTGATTTTGCGTGGGATGATTTCGAGAAGGAGTTCTGGGTGGAATTCCTCTATTCCATGATGAGGGATGAGAATAGGAAACATATAATCTCCCGCCAGTAGGGGAGTATGTCAGTAAGTGAATTGGGAGTCAATTTCAAGGATCTCATTAGATTTGATCTGGATCTCTTTCCGGAAGAGGAGTCTCAGGCGAGACGTTTAGAGGAGGTACTCTGACCTCCTCTTCAGTACGTTGTTACCCCTTCACCCTACAAACATACATGGAGGCGTAGAAGAAGGCTGAATTGGTGGAGATGATTCAAAATCTAGTAGGTGTATCACGAGAGGAGATCCAGCTAGGATCATCGAAGGGGAAGGCCGTCAACAGCAGGCCTCCAGCATCAGGACCCTCTAGGTTCCAACCGGCTGGGAGTAGGCCGCACCAGTTCTAGTTCTGATCTCCCATTCCTTTCCCTTTTCTTTCATGCCCAGGAATGAGGTGGTTCGTCTGTGGGAGCCATGGACATCTTCAGAATCAGTGCCCGGATAGAGTGCAGTGTGGTGGGGGTGGTCATGTTCTGTGGCCACCTATGTATTATCAGTTTCCAGCTGGGCCCTTTTAGCAGCAGCAGGGGTAGCGAGCACCCAACCCTCCAAGGTTAGAAGTTGCTGGCAGAGGCCAACCTCAGGGCACTCCTCATGGACCTCGACCAGGGCGTGGTCGGGTTGGCGGCCAACATTTGAGAGGCAGAGGAGCTGGGCATGGGCAGTTGCACGTTGTGGATGCTGCAGTTCCAGTATGCCCAGAATTCGTTCTAGGTACGATCAGTTTGTTTAGTACCCTTGTTTATGCCTTGGTCGATACAGGAGCTTCTCACTACTTTGTTTCTCCCAGTATGGCCCACGCTCTGGGTTTAGATGCTGAGAGACTTTCAGTGACCCTTGTGCTAAGCACACCAGGCAGAGGACAGTCCGACTTGTCGTATGTTTGTCAAGGATGCAAACTGATGATAGGGTCACATCAGTCAGTCATGGATCTCCTTCTGTTGCGGATACAACCATACGATTTCATCCTATGCATTGACTGGTTGTTCTCTGTATGTTCCGTCATTGACTGTTTCCAAGGATGGGTTGTGTTTTCAGACATGGGAAGCAGATGGGTGACTTTCATCGGTGAATGGGGTTGGCAGAAAAGCATCAAGCGGGAGGAATCCTTCTTCTCCTTGTTAGCTGAGCTATTAGTGGAATCGGTGGATGCTGAGATGGTGGATGTTCCAGGGATAATAAATGAGTTTATGAACGTCTTCCCTGTGGAGGTGATGACTCTACCCCCTCGATGAGATATCATGTTTGGGAAAGACTTGCAGATTGGTTCTCATCCGATTTTGATGGATATCTACCATATAGAACATTCGGAGCTACGAGAGTTGCTGATTCAGACTGACGATCTGATGAGGAGGGGTTATGTCCGACCAAGTGCGTCACTGTGGGGTTCTCCAGTCTTGTTCTCAAGGAAAGAAGATGGTGGTCTCAGGTTGTGCGTAGACTACAGATGGCAGAATCAGGTGACAATCAAGAATCGCTACCCTATTCCGAGGATAGACGATCTCATTGACCAACTCATGGGGGGAGGATGGTTCTCGAAGATCGACCTATGGTCTGGATATAACCTGTTGAGGGTGAAGGAGGGATACATCTTGAAGATGGCCTTCAGGTGCAGGTATGGGCACTTTGAGTTTGTGGTCACGTCGTTCGGCATTAAAAATGCTCCAGCTGTGGTCATGGGGGTTATGAACTCCGTCTTCCATGAGTATCTGGATCGGTTCCAAGTAGTGTTCATCGATGACATCCTGATCTATTAAAGATTAGAGGAGGATCACGCTGAGCACATGAGGACGATTCTGGAGGTCCTGTGACAGCACCAACTCTTTGTGAAGTTGTCGAAGTGCAGGTTATGGATGCGAGAAGTGCACTTCCTCGGGCACGTGGTGTCCGATTAGGGGATAGCAGTTGACCCATAGAAGGTCGAGGCGGTTGTTTCTTGGGCAGCACCCACGAACGTGGCAGAAGTTCGTAGTTTCCTCGGGCTGGCAGGTTACTCTCGGAGGTTCGTGCCCAACTTCTCCGGAGTTACAGCACCTTTGACAACCTTGACGAAGAAGGATTGAGCGTTTGTATGAGATGAGTAGAGCGAGGAACCCTTCAGGTATCTAATGGAGATGTTGGTTAGTGCCCTTGTGTTGAGGTTACTAGAAGAAGGGGAAACATATGAGGTATTATGTGATGCTTCAGGGCATGGCCTTGGATGTGTGTTGATGCAGCAGCAAGGGATGATCTCCTATGGGTCTAGGCAGTAACGTCCCCAAGAGAATAACTATACCACCCATGATATGGAGCTTGCAGAAGTCATGTTTGCACCAAAGTTGTGCTGGCACTACATCATCGGGGAGCACTTCATGGTCTTCACCGATCACAAGAGCATTAAGTATGTCTTCTCCCAGCGGGACCTGAACTTACGGTAGAGAAGTTGGATGGAGTTTCATCAGGATTACGATTTCGAGATTTCCTATACCTCAGGGAAAGGAAACGTGGTGGATGAGGCCTTGAGAAGGAAGTCACATAGGGATGTGGTCCGCGAGTCGGTAGATGCCTGGAGGGTGATGGAGGAGTTGGCTTCCCTGCACCTGCATGCAAGGATGGATGGCAGTAAGGGTTTCATGTATCAGATGGTAGTAAAATCTTCTCTATTACGTCAGGTGGAGGATTCTTAGTGGGGAGACCCAGAGAGTGAAGTGATGTGAGACTGAGTTGGCAAGGGCGATGCTCCGGAAGGGTGGACAGAGGATGGTCATAATTAGATGCTTGTCTGGGGGAAGATGTTTGTTCTAGAGGCGATGTGTGGCATGGTTCATAGTGAGTTTCATAACTCACCTACTGTGGCATAACCATGAGTTTCCAAGACGTACCAGGGTCTGAAGAGACAGTTTTGGTGTCCCGGGGCTATACGGGCGGTGTCAGTGTTTGTGGCTAGGTACCTATTGTGTCAGCAGGTGAATTCTGAACACCGTGTTCCATGTGGTTGGTTGCAACCTTTAGATGTCCCCGAGTGGAAGTGGGAAGACAGCTTGATGGATTTCGTCACGGGGAAACCCAAGGATCAAGGAGGATGTGACGCCATCTGTGTAGTAGTGGACCAGTTTACAAAATCGGCTCACTTTCTGGCAATCAATGAGTCGGGTACAGTGGATGCCTTAGCATGAAGGTTCGTGGATGAGGTGGTGTGGTTGCATGGAGTTCCGAGATCCATTGTCTCGGATAGGGATGCACGGTTTGCCTCACGAGTCTGGATCGGATTATAGCATGCTTTTGGCACCCAGCTACGTCTTAGCACTGCTTTTCATCCCCATACAGATGGACAGATTGAGGGCACCATCCAGACCTTGGAAGTCATGCTATTAACATGCATCCTGGACAATGCGGGATCATGGGTCCATCACTTGCCTCTTGTAGAGTTCTCCTACAATAATAGTCATCACTCTACCATTGGCGTGACTCCATTCGAAGCCCTATATGGGAGACCATGTCGCTCACCCGCGTGCTGGACTGAGGTTGGAGAAGTTGGTGTTCGTGTCCTAGAGGTGGTGTAGAGCACGACATAGAAGGTTCAGCTTATACGAGAAAGGATTATGGTGGCGCAGGATCGGCAGAATTCATATGCCAATGATAGGAGGAGACCCTTGGAAATAAAGGTTGGGGACCACATGTTCATGAAGGTCTCCCCTCGGTGTGGACCGCGGAGTTTCGGCAGGGGAAGTAAGATTTCTCCCAGGTTCGTCGGACACTTTGAGGTGTTGCACTGGGTCGGAGAGGTGGCTTATCAGCTGGCGTTGCCACCATAGCTACAAAGGGTTCATGATGTCTTCCATGTGTCCTAGCTTCATCGGTATCTGCATGATGATTCACATGTCCTCGACTAGGGAGAGATAGATATCGAAGGTGATACAACCTTCGTGGAACGACCAGCGATGATCGAGGGTCGTGAGGAGAAGGTGCTTCGTGGACAAACCATCCCATTATTTTGCGTGTTATGGAGGAATGGTGGGCTTGAATAGAGTACCTGGGAGAGTGAAGTGCAGATGCGTGCCCAGTACACAGAGTTGTTTTGAGTTTTATCTTGTTTTGTCAATACGTGTTTGCTATTTAATACTTTACTTTGTTGACTATGGGATGTGCAATTTCCTTTTCATCGAATCTGTGTGAAGTGTCCTAAAGTATGGGGAGGGGAGGACCTGATTCCATGTTAGGACACATTAAACTGGATGCACCTAAACACGTGTGGGCGAGTCAGTGCCGCCCAAAGTAGATAGTATCTTAACACGGAGGAAGGAAAACCCCTCTCCGACATGGCCGTATGGTTTAGTCTTTTGTTTTGAGTGGTAGAATGGTTAATGGAGCGATAGTTCGTCCTTGATTGTTCAAAAGATAAGGTTTTCCTATGTCATGGTGGTTCACTCCTGAGAGGTATCATCCATGGTGGTTGTTTGGACCCCCCCTCTTTCCTTCAGGTCTGGTTCTGGATTCTTGAGGGCGATAATATTTTGAGAGGTATCTAATGTAATGGCTCAGGCCCTCATGATCCATCCTTTTTCCATATTCTATGATCCTAAGGGGCCGATCCTCGTTCGGTGCGACCGATCAGTGTTACCCAGCCTTGTCGGGTTTTCCTTCTACAGTTATTCCCGTAACGCCTCTTTTAGGCATTTTTGACCAGCTAAGGATTTTCAAGGCCATTTTTAACCCATAATTAATATCTAAAAATCATGAGAAACCTCTCTGTTAAATAACAATTAATTCAATCGTGTGTAACCACCCAACAGTGTGGGGAACCACGATCCGGATTTAAAGCCGCACAAATTCTCATGTCCTGTAACAATGGGATCTTATCAATATATCGCACGACAATTTGTTCTTCCTTCTTTTCCCACTTAGCTGGCTTCCTTTCATCTTAGTACGTTTGGAGCTCCTAACGCCCCTCCCCCGCAAGATGCGCATCCCCAGTTCTTGGAGGGTTGAAAAAAACTCCGATCTTTGATCAATCAAGTAGAGAGTTTCTCCTTCGTCTCTCATTTCTATGTGTCATGCGGGGTGGGAATGATTTTATCTCTGTGGAAATTGATGAAATGGAACTTAATGAAGATAATGAACTGACCATTAATGAATTAAAGGGGGAGTGATCGATGTTCTGCTATACTCTTTTTTGTTCATATGTGTTGTGAATTGTATGGGTTTATGCTCATTGAAGATCAGGGTCGTTGGTGGTCTTTCCCTGCGCACTAATGAACCTCGGTGCTCCTAGATGTTTAAATAACCGAAACATCGAATTGGTTAATTACGTATACTCGGTTAAATGAATTGAATGCACCAGGATCAACACTTTTCTGTGATAACCCTAGTTAAGGCACACTGGAATTGAAACCACGACGTGTGTTAAATCTTTTAAATCTGAAAATACTGGCATGGTCCTACCTTGTGTTGGTGGTAGCGGTTGGTTGTTTCTTCCATGTGCTGTTTTCTTGGGTGATATGGGTGGGGATGGGATCCCCTGTTGTTATACTTTCGCAGGTTGTGAATTTGAGGCTGTGGTTACTCTGATTATATCACGTATTGGGGTGGAATCCTCTATTTTTGAGAAACTGTTGGCTCCTAGATTTTGGGGACATGGTGCTAAATCTCGGGGGTTTCTTTGGTTCCAGTACTTTGCGAGATCTCACTTATCCATTTGTTGTTGTGACTTTACAAGAAAACCAGGTGTGAATGTTTATGTTTCTTTTTGACTGTCTTCTCTCTCTGGCTTGCGGTTTTGCATGGTAATTGCCCAGTAGTGTAGAATTCACCAAAATTGGGTTAAATGAATATGAAAACCGGAATATTTTCAATGGTAATTGGTTTGGGGAATGAGTTGTGGCTTGTCCATGAGTGTCATGCTGTTATTTCTTGAATGAGTAGTAACGAGGGTATTTGTGCTTAGGTTTTGGAACCCCTAAGTTGGGATGAGTGTTTATTACCTATACATATATATGTAGATTTTATGTTTCTTATTCGTGCCCCACCCAAGTTGATTCCATTAGTGTCGAACACCCCCATTTCATGGGGGAGGGTGTTTTCCCAACAATCCTATGAGTGGTTGGTTATCACTTATTTTTCTTCTCCCTTTCTCGAATTACCCAAGACTCTTCGGGCATGCTGTGATGGCCTGAATTCCATTATTAGCCCAAGAATCTTTGGGTGAGGTAGTTGTGGTGATTGGCCCAGGTGTTTGGGGGAAGATTGTTTCCCAAGTGTCTTCGGGATGAGGTCGAGGTGTCTTTGGGCATGGTAGTAGTTATTCTGATCCAGGTGTTTGCGAGTATGGTTACGTGTGGTGGCTATGGACTAGGTGTCTACAGGTGGAATAGTTGTTTTAGCCCAGGTGTGTGCGGGCGGGGTTTGGCAGTTGGACTACTGTTATGCTGTGGCCTAGGTGTTTACGGATGGGGTTTGGCAGTGGGACTGTAGTGAGAATGGCGGGATTGGATCGATGCGTAGGATGTCTTTATTAACAAATGCGAAAGTGGCATGGGGTACCCAAATATCGATGTGCTATTACTCTACTTAACTTTACTTGACTTTCGTTAATTGGGGAGTGTGCCTTGGTGAGGTTTGGGTGGATAGCTTTTCCTTATTGGGTGTTTGGTTATCTCTTTTTCCATAGGAAAGTAGAATGTCTCCTCACTTGTACATGAGAGTCATTGGTTTTCCCTACTAAGTATAATTTTATGCTCACCCAACGTATATAAAAATACATTCAGGTATCCATGAGGACTTTCAGGATCCTGTGGGACCGTACTATATCAAACCATTGGGGCAGTTGCTGTTGTTGATTTCCTTTTTTTGGTTTCTTTTTACTTTTGGAGTTTTGTAGCTTGTATCTTTTACCTTTGAACATGCATATGGGAATGGTTTACTTTCAACCGTACATGCACATTCAGTTTTGGTGTTGTGGGATTTACTATCTTATCTCCTGATCCTATTAAAAGAAAAAGGGCAATACCTTCCATTTAGTGTGTGATTTTATACCCTTGGTGCTAGTCTCCACTCCAGAACCTATTGAAGGTAGGTCTCAGGGATCATTATCTCTCCTTCAACTTGAATAAGGAATGGTCTTTCAATCTGTTGTCCCTTCACTCCTCTTGGTGAAGGCAGGTCGTGACATATAGAGTGATCAATGGGTTCCTTCCTCTCAAAAATTAATAATTCCAGCAGAAATAACAATCGATGTTAACTCATTTGATATAGGATCATTACTGAGACTCATTATTCGAATATCTAAGAAACGATTTATGTCATATATCTATAAATTCTAGAATATAAGGACTAACATACAACATCTTAAGGTAATTTTTTTATTAATAAGAAAATACCTAAAATAAATCCTCATTTGTCATATGTTGACCTATTATCTGTCACAATAGGCCGTCATTTCAATGTATTTCAACATTCAGTTTTTTCCTTAAGAAAAAGTAAATGTGTAGGAATTAAAAAATTTCATTTTATAGAACCCCTCGATATAATTTACTTCATTGGATAACAAACTACTTGATGAATTTTTTTATTATATTCAAGATGAACCATAGATATGGGAAATGTATTTTGATTGTTTAAGGTGATGCATAACAAAAAAATGACAGAGGACCCCATGCTCAATGATGTTGTACATGGATAGAAGCGCATATATATAGTAAATATGAGTCATTACATATTTCATGTTTATATTAGATGGGTGAGAAAACGATGAATAAGAACATCAACCACTTATTACAACAGGTTATGTAGCAAAATTATGTCCAATTTAATCACTTTAAAATAAACAGTTTATCGATTCTATTCATTAAGCAGATTAACATAAATTATGAAACAAAAAATGAAGATCTAATCCACGTTTTATGCCACATCCATAGACTACTGGCATAAATCCATTTATCTCAAACACTGAGTCAGATAGCATGGTAACAAAATGACCATAATGACTCCATGGAAAGTGAATCCACCACAATAAAATATTCCCATTAGTAATAAACAATCATCAAAATTGTGCATTTTTAGATTGTCTCACCATTTGCTAAAGACAAAACAGAATAGATTGATGAGATTAGTATTGTCCCTAAAGTTTCTTGTACTAAAATCAGCCAGATGAAACCCATTGTGTGTTAAATTGAAAAGGGATATATCCCACTTGATAGAGTAAGAATAAATTAAATATGAACAAGAGAAAATAACTTCATTTGTTCTGAGGGAACGAATCTCAAAACGGTACACAAAAAACTGAGCATTGGTGTTTTCCTCCACATGTGCGTTGGTGGGGAAGAGACTGCTACTATAATGAATGATGTATAAACTGGATAATGTGGAACTCAATATTCTAGATGCAATATTCATAACCAAATTAGAATTTTTCTGGCCAATTGAACCAATCTAGTGTATGGAGAACCTAAATTCATAAAAAGTGACATTCATCCCATGTTTATGACATAATTATTCGCTAACCCTAGAGCTTCAACACATATCCATGTACTCTTATACATTTTTCATATGGGGAATATGCATCATGTGGCTATATACTATTGATTTTTCCAAGAAGGTCAAGTATATCCTTCATACAACTGATTTCCTCCCCAAGTGGTTTCTTATTAATAAACCTCAAAAAATTCAGTTTAAGAAACATCTTCGCCTTCGTGAAATTCAAAATCATCATTATATTTGGTTTCCATCATCAATACTGATTGAAATATGAACTAATTGTTATTCATCTAAATTATAGAAACTGTATCATGAATTTGAAATAAATTCCAACCATTTATCAAACTACCACAGAATGAAAAATAGAAAGTTTGAGGCTTTTAATAAGAACATATAAAATAAACTCTAGAAGATGGTAGACAAGGATTAATGATCATGGCAATGAAATCTATGAATTTTTTTGGGATAACAAAACCATGACCATCAATAATACATATGCGACCCCGTACACATTAGTATATGGCATAGAGGCAGTCCTTCCCATCAAGTTACATATTCCCTTGCATCATGTTTCTATCAGCAATCAATTATCCATGTGTGAGAAATCCAAAAAACTGTTTGAATAATTTGAGTAAATTATTGAGAAAAGATTTCATACATTTCATAATTTGAAAGTCAAAAAAACCAGGTCACATGATGAATTATAAAAACGGTTCACCTATAATTATTCCTAGAATGAGAGATGGTGTTGGTCCTCCGGACACCATTGCAACCTAGAGGGAAACCTATGAATTTGGATCCAAAATATGAGTGAACTTAAGACATATATGAGTTCCACTCAATTAGAGAGTACTCCTTAATTTTAATGCATGGAAACATCACTGTGGATCCAACAAATGTGGGTTTCATAATAAGTATTTTATATAATCACATGAAAACTTCATCCTGATAACATGATGTTAAACTCCATGATAATATTTCCTAGTCACATGACATTAAATTGTGTGGTCTTCCATTCTCACAAGACCGTAATATAGAGAAACACCATTTTACATGTAATAAGACAACAAGCTAAAGGATATAAATTTCATAACCCCGTGATGTTAAATATAAAGGGAATCATTATTTGAATCAATGATTTACCTCATAGATTCTAGGTATGTGTCAGAGAAAGATAAAATTCCCCTGATCACACATAAAGATTAGTTTTAATTAAGGATCCTCAATCTCCATAAATATATATGGATCAATAAATTTAACATACAATATATATTGATAACAGAATATTTTATCCTTATCTGAAAAGAAAAAAACAATATTCCCAATCCCTATGCATGTGTCATTCTTACGTAGGGATTTTAATCTAGAACTATGTGTGGCTTGAGTCACGTAATCATATAGTACATAGATATTACCAAATTTATTTTCATAGGTAGAGAAAGGATTATACTTCTTCTATGAAAAGTGACCCCCAGTCCCTACCACATGTTTCTAAATGGAATGGTTCATCAAGAACTACATGTGTCTTGATTATCATTCTATGGCATACATAGTGACTATCAGAACTCATGTCCTATGACCATCTATGAATTATAAAACATGAACCCTACCATCCATACAGACAGAGTTGATACATGGGGACCTATTATGGTACCTATTTATTGGACCATTTACATATATCAATCCCTCCATGAACATGTTTCATATTCAACCGGGGTTGTGTGATTAGAACTAAATGTTGCTAGATTCATGTCATCAGCTGATATGTAGTGATACACAGACCTCCAATTTTTGGTCTAGCTGCTAAATTTCACCTCCTTCACATTTGGGAATCCCTTTTCCATAATTCCTAATGTGAAACTACATGGGGTACTTGAACTATGTGTGGCATGATTCCATCCCATGATAGCTATGTAGTTATGTCTAGATCTCACAATCATGGTCCAACTGTAGAAAACATAAAATTGATGAATAAAATCCTCCCACCATTATGATTACATATCAATAAAGTTTGTATATTTCCCATATAAAACTACATGTGTCATGATTCATGCAATCACATGATATATAGTGATGCATAGATCCCTGATCTTAGAATAAACCACAATGACAGATGAAAAACAAATTCACTCCTCCCTGCGTACAAGTCATATGCTCATAGAGTGTTTTCTATGAACAACATAAAGCTTGATTCTAGTTCTAATGAGAGACATAGTAATGCATCGATTTTTCATCCGGGCCTTACAGACACAAATGAAAAATGACACTATCCTTATCGATGTTTCATATGTGTGAATGAATAATCATTTTACACACCTTATTTCTAACACCGAGAATAGATCACATAAAATTAAGAGTTTAGCAGAGAATCCCCAACATGATCTATGTATACAAATCCATAAAATGATTACATGTTCTTATTAGGAAGACCATAAACATACCACAAATTATCCATACTGCATGATGTAAAGTTAGACAGATAAATGAAATCAACTTCTTTCATTTTGTTTTACCCAATTCCATCACCACATGATGTAAAAATTCATGGTACCACATGAACTATGAGTGGATTTATCCTCAATATGATGATATACATACTAATACCTAGGCCTTGTATACTAGTCTAAATCATTTAAAAAATTTCCATATCTCCGGTATACTAAAAATGATCTATGTAGGTGATATTTTGATTTGGTTCCCCATTCAGGGATCTATCAAGTAAATAGAAATGAACACATTATATATGAGTCATATATATGTTGGATGTTTCACCAACATTGAATTATTATAGTCCAAATGTTTCTCACGAAACCAAGAACATTTGTTCTATTAATCATTATTTATTCCCTATGTGATTTTTGATCATAAAAATCCTCCTGTGCCATCAATAATGGGGGGTCAGTACCATGATCACAACATTTTTTTAATATGTACAACATTACACTATATGCTCCCCATATATCATAGACAAAAAGGCTCATGAAAAAATGGTAAATTCATCATTGGGTGAATATTTTTCTATCTCTATACTCCCTAGTGGAATTTATTCCAAATAAGATATCTTTTGATTTAAGAACCCATTAAATCATGTTTTATAGTTCACCCACATATGAGGCATGTCAGATCATCATGTCCTGATGGACCTCCTTTTAGTCATCTTTTCCAAGGAATATGGTCTTAGTTATATGAAACAAAACTACAAGAACACATGTCATCGTAGACTCGTGACAATAAAAATTTATGGTTTATGTCTTAGTCACATGACACACAAACTACATGATGTCCAGAACAACATATGGTTTGAGTCCTTCCATCTCATGATACACAATGTCACCTAAATATCCAATCCTTGGTCCATCCATAAAAAGTAAAAAATCAATTCACATTACATGCTTTAGAATGCACATGGAACCCTATAAGAATAATTTATTACCTGATAATCACCTTGGCATGATACTTAAAAACACACAAATCCTATATCTCGTTCCTTTCATTACAAAAAACCATAATATTTGATACACGGTCTTGATGTGCATAGGAGAGTCCAATATGAAACTCACCAACATTAATATGATCTCTATTTCAAAAGAAAACAAATGATTACTTGGGAAAGAGTTCAATCAATTCATTGGGAAACTATATAATAACAATTTCTAACATGATATCTATTATCATTGGATATATAGTGACACCTATTTCATCAATATTGTGTCCAATAATGAGGAAAAAATTCCTCCCCTTTTCATTCTATGTATAGGTATGACCGACATACAAAATTCTCAGCCTAGAACTATATATGAGATGGCTCTTATTCCAATGAGATATATACTACATTACGAACCTAATATAAAGGTCCAATCCATATTAAAAAGACATTATAATATATAGTTCAGACCAGTTTATATGAAAAACATTTCAACCAATTCATTAAAAACATGATATTAAATTATCATTTCATATTCACGTATTCATATCTAAAAAACCTAAATTTTTGTCTGGAAAGGGATGAATAACCATAAACCTCCTTGTCCATTGGAATTGGAGGATCAGTGTTCTATGTAAACCACTTTATGAATATTCACTATATTCCATTGTTGGATCTACACATGTTTTCCACAAAAGGACTATCAACCAAACCAAAAATAAATCTTATGGAGAGGCTACTCAAATATATGTAAAACCCAATGATTTTTACATCCCACATCACACCGAAAATTTAGAAACCCCATGATTATAGCTTAAAACATTCCATGTCATTCTTGAAGATAATATATCATTATTTTATAGATTAAACATCAAGTTCTTGGTCCTAGTTTCATGATGTTAAACTGATCCACCCTACATCCCTAAATTATACAAGACTAATCAGTGTGGGATTGGTTTCCCATTCATAGAATAATCAAATAAAAATTATCCAATCATTTATAGATAGCATTCGCTGGACAAGAGACACTTCATTGTATTGAAAAAAAATTAACAAATTACTTTCATATCATTAATGGGGGTCTTTTACTGAGGACTCCATTGTATGACTATGAATAACATGATTTAGTGGTATATGCTTATAGTGAAAACAAAAAACACCTAAAAACAAATAGAAACTATATCACTATGAGAGGTTCATCCTACCACTATACATATCGATAAAATCATATTAGAATGCATTATTATGATAACTCATAACATTAAATCCCCATATCAGGTATTTGATTCATAAATCGAAAATCTATTGTCAAGAAGTGTCCCTTATTTTATTTTTGAATATAGTTGGACATTGTCTGCTAGTAATAACTATTGGGATCCACACCTCATACTTCAAGGTAAAATATATTCTTCCAAAACAAAGATTTCAGTAGTCCAAATTGAATGAATTTAAACAGCCCATGAAAATAGAAAAATAACTCACTATGTTGAAAATGTAGAATTTTCTCCTTGGAAACAAGTCAATCTATACCTCTAAAAACAATGCTTCACATGATTTAGGAAAAATTGTGCAACAAAATAAGCACAAAAAATTTATCAGCCGCAAAACTATGATGGGTGTCCTAATAAAATATAATGATATATTCCCTAATCCCTCACTATGGTGAACATAGGAAAAAATTATGGTTTTTAGAGAAAAGGGAAAAAATTATAGACTTTTTTATGTGGCATAATATATATTAAAAAATATGCTAGATGAGTCCCATCAAATTGGAATAAAATTAGAGTGGTAAATGATCATGTGAATCTGTTAGTTAATGTATATGAAGGCAATGGATTTCCTATGGAGATTTTATTTTAAGATGAATTCAGTTATCACTAATGGGAATCACTTGATAAGATAAATGATAACCAATTGAGTGTAAGAATGTTTTTATTTCATTAAATGAGAATAGTGGACCTTTCACAGCCATGATTTTCTCTATGATTATATGAAAAAATGGGAATGAAGATCTGCTAAAAGGGTTATAAAGAACACTTACTCACATTAGTTAGTAAATTAAATACTTCCTGATGCAATCCATCAAATATTCATTTAGAATTGGTATGTTCCTCAGCTTCAGTTTTATATGTTGGTTGTGTCTATTTATAGATGACCCTAGGATATTGATCATTCTACTTGATGGCTTAAAATATCAAATTTTTAACGACATCTTCAATATTAATCCTTTTATATGAGCCTCACATTCTCATATCTCATAAAATTTTGGAACCACTTGTTTATTATATGTTGATTATTTTTCAGATAACTGGTGTAGCAAAATAGTAAAATCTCATAAAGATTTTGTTTTTTCACGTGGAGCATTTAATTGATTACCGATATAGTCTCAGGAGGATATGTCTTTCATCCTATAACGATTGGTGGATAAGGATATAACAGTGATAGTAATCAAAGATACTTGAGCCCAAGACGATAAAATGTAGATGATGCATTTCAACCATATCTTCAAACACTACTAAGGAGATATATGTAATGATGGTTCCAATTTGGTACTATGATAATATATTCATTTCCTGATTATTGTGGGTATCATCAGGAATACATTCCTTTTCATCTGATCCCATAGGTATCTAATTCTGGAGTATGGGTATGGAAGATATATTGTCCCTAAATTTTGACATCGTTGTATTAAAACTCTCCGTATCATTTCTGGTTCAATCTCATAATATAAATGGATTGGGTTAGTATCAATAATTAAATTCCCAATGACACCCTACAAGGCCATCCTCAGTGGGACTTCCATCAACAACAATTAAAATTATGGGTTCCATAGCATTCCCTAATGATAGAGGCTAACTAGAGGAAGAAACCTCCAATCATCTATGATTACATGAATAACTTCTTCTTCATGTAGAAGGGGGTAAATATAGCACAAAGGGTGAATGACTAGGACCGACCAACACTTCATGTACTAGTCAGACTGTAGCACCCCAGAATTGATGTATATAGCCTTTTTATTCTATTTTATGAGTTTAAAATGCATGGGATGATTTGATAGGAGGATGGGATAGTGTGGAATGGTTTTGAATAAGTTTATAGGATTTTCATAGGGAGCACGGTTTGAGCACGATTAGGGGAAACCATGCAGGTTCTCCTAGTAACCATGCTAGGGGAGGCAGTATGGGTTTCACAGCCTGTGCATGATTTGACAAACCATGCTAGGAATGGGTTTTAATACAAAGGAATGGGTTTTAAATCCGGGATCATTTGGATTTAATTATTTCACTCCCAATCTTCTCCCACACGAGCCTGAATCAATATATTTGGTTCTCAGAGGTTTAAGGTGATCTCCCACTCATTTTGGAAGCGATTCAATGGGGTTTCATAGTGTTTTGAAGGTGGTTTTTCCTGGGTAAGTCTCTTCTCTTGGTTTCTTTGTGGTTTCCACTAGATCATCATCTCCCTCCCTCTCAGGTGTCTATATAAACATCTGTTGCATATATATCTAGTGCTGAGGTTGCCTTGGGTTTTGATTTTAAGGATTTTGGATGATAGGGAAGATGATCTAGAGCAGTTTTCGTGAAGCATTTTCCTGGATTGGGCTTCGGTTGCTTGTGGGATGATTTAGCTGGAACCCTAAAGGTCGGTGGATTCTCTCTCGACTCCACTTGTTTAGAACATGAATCTTTGTTACAATTAAATTTTTTTTCTTGAAATTAATTGAGGTTTTGAGGTGCGAAAATGGTTGGGAATCCCTTTTGGGATGTTTTGTGGATTATGTGGGGAAAAATCTGTTTTCGGTTGAATGTTCTTATTTTTAAATTTTAAAATGTAGATTTTAAATTTTTTTTCTTGGCTTGGGATTAAGAAATGGTTTATGAAAATGGATTTTAAAAAATAATTCATTTTATTGAATCGGGGTTTTAAAATTGAAAATGATAAATGAGTGATTTCAATAAATTAGTGATTTATTTAAGTGGATTGACATGTGATGGAAATGATTATTTTTCATGTTGTTGTGCCCATGGAGGGTTATATGCTTGGTTTTGACTTGTTGAAATATTTTTTGAATGTGGGTGGAATGTCTCACTATAGAAGGTGATGGATTGTGGTTGAAAGTACTACCATGTTGTATAGTGGTCGTGAAGCACTGTTAGCTGCAAATGGGGTGAATGAGATGGGCGAAAGACCCACTTTTATGGTTGCATTGTTTTCTGTTTTTTTGGAAGATAGAAATTATTGTGCTAATGTTAAATAGTGAGATTGATTATTGGGATGATTTTTTGGATTTCCCTTGGGTGGTTGGTTTGGGAGAGGAGGCTTGGTAAGACTATGTTTGGATCATGGTAATCGTTTCACTTGTGATTATTTTATATAAACTACACTATAAAAATGTGATAACAGTTTTATCCAGTGGCGTGTGTAGGGAATCCATTTCGGGAAAACCTACTTAGTATTATTAATCACCCATTGCTTTGTCACTTTGGTGCTTTTGCAAATGATGTGTTTCGGGATACAAGTAACGGTAAAGCATCTCATTGCTAGTGGTTCGTGGTGATGCATGGGATATGTGGTGGTTCATGGAGTATGGAGCTTGTTGTGGAGCCGTGGAGTGTGTCATGGCTTATTTCATGTCTCATTATTATTCTTCAATATAGTACACTGATATTGTGTTGGTTGTATTGGTTTGTGGGTTGTATTGTGGAATTGTGTGTTTCCCATTGGTAATGTATGAGTTTGTTGTTTTGTTGACATGCATCTTATAGTTTTTTGATAGTGGATTGTTTGGTTCGTTGGTTTTTTCTCAAGGGAAAATCATTCCCCAATTGTTTCTTGAAGCCCACATAATTTATTTCCATCCTTTTGTGCCTTAGGAACATCGCTTATATCCACGTAACCCTCACAACCTCCACATGTCAATTTGGTAGGTGCGGGGTGTTACAAGTTGTATCATCTTGTTCGGTCCTTTGGAGTTGATTCTTGGATTATGAGTTGACATTCGTTGTGGTATATTCCATGACTCGGGATGGTAGAAAGGCCTTGGAATGTCAGAACATAGAATTTATAGCATAAAAGGATGTATCTAAACCTTTTATGTTGAACTTCATGTTACTAGGGAGTTGGGTACATAAGTGTTTTGGAGACACTTTTAGGCATTGTAAATCTCATTGTCGTGGGTGTAGCCAATGAGGTGTGCATGGAATATATGGTACAAATTACTTCCATATATGATGCATATATCATTGGAAATAATGATTTATGGGCTCAATTGGGAAATTGATTTTCAGTTGTGTGAAATTGTAATGTGAATAAAGTTTGTATTTAGAAAATGGTTTGATTTTCCAAAATGGTGAAACATGGAAAATGTGGAAAGTTGGAAGGCCTCTTTGTGAAAGTGGTGTGTGATGCGATTTGAAATGGGAATTATTGATGTCTATAGAAGTGAGATTCCGGGTTGTTTGATTTCTGTTTTTTTATATGGAATCGGGTCAGTGTCGTAGAGACCAACTGCAAGTGGACGATGAGAACGTTGTTGCACCTGAGTAGCAGGTGAACCTGCAGTTAGTCCAGTGCATAGTGCAGCCTTTCCAAGTTGTGGGAAGTGTGGATAGAGTTGAAGAGACAAAGCATGTTGATTATGCAGCTCAGTTTCAAAATCAGTACCCAACCATCTTTAGGAGTGATTCTTCCCCTGAAAGGGTCGAGCTGTGGCTGTCCGAAATGAACAGAATTTTCAAATTCTTATGGATGATTATAGAGCTTAATGTAAAGCTAGAAATGTATAAGATATAGGATCTTGCTCTTTAGTGGTGGGAGTTGGTAGTACAAGAGGGGATGGACCATATTATGATCTGGGATGGCTTTGAAGAATTGTTTATTAATCAATTCTACCCACATACGTTCAGAATTCAGCGCACAATAGATTTCATCTGTCTGAAGCAAGAGTATATGTCTATGACAGATTATGCAACTACGTTTATAAGCATAATGTGGTTTACACTCGAGGGGGTGGGTAGCACATCCTTGAAGGAGTGGATCTTCGATGTGGGGTTATTGTAAGAGATCCATTCAAGAAATAGTAGTGTTGTGTATTAGTGATTAGATAGAGATGGTGAATCGAGCATCTGTGGCAGAGCGGGATATGTTGGGAGCACCAGGAAGAGGAATCATGGTGGTGCCCATAGTGAATAGTGGAACTATAACAATGGGTTCAGGTGGAGGAGGGATATTTATTCCTAGGACAAGAGTATGGAACATCATATGAAGGAAGGATCGGTAAATATTCCTATGAAGCCCCAGATCAAACAAGGATGTTTTCAATGTGGCTCTATGGAACACATCAAGTGGGACTATATGGAACATCCTCATGCATGTCACAATTTCAAGAAAATTCAGCATCTTCAGGTCTATTGTAGTATTTCTCTGACGTTGGGTGTGCATGACACTCCCCATGGATCATAGACATCATTTTCTTTGAGGGGAAGGGGACATCATCATACCCCTCATCACCAAAGCAATGTTATTCATAGTGATTCTTGGAAGAACACAACTCCTCATCATGAAAACAATAAGTAGAGTGTGGCAACCAAGGAATTGTACGGAGCCAACCAGGTTGTGGTGGATGATCAGTCGGGACCATCCACGGTGCGAGATACTATTCTTTTAAATTCTACCTTGATGAAAGTGTTTTTGGATATGAGTGATTCACACTCTTTTATTGCTGCATGGTTGGTTGGGTTACTCTGTTTAAGGGAAGAAATGATGCCTTTGATTTTGAAACTTCAAACTACTCTAGGTCGAAGAGTCTGTCGAGACTTCTCGTGTAGAGCATGGCATATCATTGTTGGCGAGGTTTACCTAAGGTGGAATTTCTCAGTGCTTGATATGGATGTGTATGATGAAATCCTTGGAATGGATTGGCTTGTGGAGTTTAATGCCCACATTGATTGTAATGTTCGAACAATGGCTTTTACAACATACGATGGCATCAGCCATCTCTTTAGAAGAGAGAGTCATGAAATGAGGGGTGCAATGGGTTTTTGGCACCATCATTGGGCATGTTATCTTATCAATTGGCGTTGTTGTTGTTGGAATCAGTAGAGGGTGTTGAACAGAGTGTTCTTCTGGAAGGGGTGGATCAGTTCATGGATTTTTTTTTCAATCAAAATCATTGGGTTACCTCTCATAAGAGAAGTGGATTTTACGATTGATCTGCTTCTGGGGACTAGTCTTATCTCACATTCATCTTATTGGATGTCACTAAATGAATTGCAGGAATTAAATGTCCAGTTTGAAGAGTTAGATAACAAAGGGCTTAACCAGCCTCACATGTCTCCATGGGCAGTACCGGTGTTGTTTTTTAAAAAGGCAGAAGGAACTTTGAGGCTCTGTGTTGATTATCATAGATTTAACTAAGTTACGATAAGGAAGAGATATCACCTTCCATGAATGGATGATTTGTTCGACCAATTGATAGGATCCCAGTGGTTCACCAAGGTCGACCTGAGGATGGGAAATCATCAATTGCTGGTGAGAAAAGACGATATTACTAAATAAGCTTTCAGAAGTAGATATGGCGATTGTTAATATGTGGTTATTCCCTTTGGTCTAACAAACGCACTAGTGTTGTTCAAGGAATTGATGAATTAGATATTTCAGAGATATTTCGATTCGTTTGTGGTGGTGTTTATAGATGATATTATGGTGTAATTAAAGACAAGGGTGGAGCATGAGCAGCACTTGGTGATACTGATGGGGATCTTGAGATATCATTGGATAAATGAAAAATTGTAAAAGTGTTACTTTGGGATACATGAGGTCCGTTTTCTTCGACATGTGATTTTTGAAAGGGGTGTATCAGTGGATCCAAAGAATATTGATATTGTTATCTCGTGGCAACAGACAAAGAATGTGTTTGAGGTATAGAGATTCCTCAGTCTAGATGGGTATTATCGTAATTTTTCTCGTGATTTTTCACATTTGGTTTCACCGATGACATCTATGACAAGAAATTATGTTCCATTCCTATAGAATGAATAGTGTTTGTTGTGTTTTGAAGATCTATAGGTCCGCCTTACATCAGCACAAATCATGGTTTTTATAGAACATGGAGAAGTGTACGTGGTGTATTGTGATGTAACATGATCAGAGTTGTGGGGTGTTATCATGCAAGGGAATCATGTGGTTGTGTATGGCTCATAGTAGTTGAGGTTGCATGAGAAGAACTACCCAACTCTTGATTTTTAATTGGCAATAGTTGTCCATGCTTTGAAAGTGTGGTGTCATTATCTCTTCCATTACAAATTCACAGTATATACTAATCACAAGAGCTTGAAGCACATATTCTCATAAAGGGATTTGAATGTTAGGTAATGGAGATGGATGGAATAACATTATATGTTCTATTTTGACTTGATGTACACAATGGGTAAGGAAAATTTGGTGATAGATGCATTAAGTAGAAAATCATATGCTCATGTGGAAAAACACGCATCTGACTAGTGGCAATTGATGTCAATTATAGATGACATGCGGTTGAAATGTGAGGCCATGGGCAATATATGAATCTTCATTCTAGTTTTTTTTATTTATAAGATGGTTGTCTTGGTTGAAGAAGCACATATATGGGACTCTGAGTGTGTGACCATGAGGTCGAAACTGAATGGTGGTGAGAACATTGAGGTTTGGAAACTGAATGTAGATTTAGTTTTTTTTGGATTCAGATTGTTGTACCAGTTGAATTTCAGGAGGATCATCTCAGGGTGTATCATCATTCGAGGTGGGATGAACATCCTAGAATTCAGAAAATGTATAAAGCGTTGATAGCGCAGTTCTGGTGGGCTGGTACGAAAATAAGAGTGGATGAGTTTGTTTCGAGATGCTTGACATGCCAGCATGTCAAGGCAGAGCATCAGAGACTAGTAGGAATTTTGTAGTCTTTACGAATACCTGTTTTGATGTGGGAGAAAATAGCGATGGTTTTTGTCACAGGTCTCCCATGAACAGTCAGAAAGAACAATTTCATTTAGGTGATAGTGGATTGACTAACAAAGTCGGCCCATTTCATTCCAATTTGTGAATCTCAAATGGTGGATGATCTGTCCAAAATATATATCTGAGAGGAGGTAAAGAGGCATGGTGTTCTAATATCGATTGTAACTGATATGGATCTGAGTTTTACATCTCGTTTCATGAAATCTTTACAGCAATCCCTTGGAACTATGTTGACCATGAGTACAACGTATCACCCTCAAAAGGATGGTCAATCCAAGAGGACGATACAAACTTTGAAAGATATGTTGTAGGATTATTTCATGGATTTTAGTGGTTCGTGGGAGGTGAACTTGTCTTTGGTTGAGTTCTAGTACAAAAACAGTTATCACACATACATACATATGGCTCTGTTTGACGCGTTGTATGGGCGGCCGTGTCGTTCTCCACTATGCTGGCTGGAAATGGATGAGTCCTCGATGGTTGGACCACGTCTTTTCTAGGAGATAATGGTGAAGATCTTGTTAATCAGGAGGAGAATGGAGATGGCTCAGAGTCATCAGAAATCGTAAGTGGATCACCATTGACGACTGTTGTTATTTTAAGTGAGTAATCATATTTTTTTGAGGATCTCTCCTAGGATGGGACATCGTCTGTTTGGGAAGAAGGTAAATTTATCACTTAGGAATATTATAACTTTTGAGATTCTTGAGAGGGTTGGTAAAGTGGATTATCATTGGGCTCTTCCACCTATGTCCAGTGTGGTACACGATGTGTTTCATGTGTCGTAGTTGAAAAATTATCAGCCGGATCTAGGCCATGATATTCGATGGGATCATGTTGAGCTAGAGCCAGATGCTTTGTTGGTGCATGTGCCAGTGTGGTTGGTGGATAAGCAAGAGAAAGTCTTGCGGGGTAAAATCATTGATCTTGTTTGGGTTTTCTGGAAGAATGGCCAGATCCAGGAGGAGACTTGGGAGAGGGAGATATAGATGGTCGAGCAACAGCCTGAGCTCTTTCTGCAAAGGGTGGGTTCACAACGTTCCGAGGACAGAAATACCAATGGTGGTTAGAATGTAGGACACTCATTTTGAGGTATGTAGAATTATTTATATTCTCTTATATGTGTTTATAGTTCATGGGATGATTTGAGAAGATTATGGGAGAGTTTTGAATGGTTTTGAAATGGTTTGGATGCTTTTCGTAGGGATCACAGTTTGAGCACAGTTAGGGGAAACCGTGCAGGTTCTCTAGGAAACTATGCAGGGGGAGGCAGTAGGCTTCACATGGCCTACACATGGTTTGAAAAAATAGGTGAGGCAACCATGTGGACCCCTTCTCTAAATACAGTTTCATGAGAATATTTAGCGCACAGTTTGTAAAACTGTGCCCACTAACCATGTGACCACTTAAAGGAAATGTTTTTTAATTTGGGATCCTTTGGACTTGACCTATTTCACTCCCAATCTTCTCCTAATCAATCCTCACTCAGGATTTTGGGTTCTCAGATGTTGAAGGTGCTCTCTCATTGTTTTGGAAGCAATTCAAAGGTGTTTCTTGGTGTTTTAAAGGTGGGTTCTTCATGGTAAGTCTCTTCTCTTTGTTTTGATTGTGGTTTACTCTAGATCATCATCATCTCTCTCTCTCTCTCTTAGTTTTCTAGATCTACATATGTTTCATATAGATCTTGTTTTGGGGATTCCATGGGTGTTGATTTTAGGGCTATCAGATCATAGGGAAGGAGATCTATAGCGGTTTTCATGAAGCATTTTCCCATATTAGGGTGTAGTTTCTTGTGGTTTGATTTCACCGGAACCCTAATAGTTAGGTGGATTATCTCTCGACTAAACATGTTTAAAACATGATCCTTGGTTATAATTCATTTGTTTTTATTGAAAGTAATTGTGGGTTTGAAGTGAAAAATTCGTTGGAAATCCCATTTGGGATGTTTTGTCGATTTTTTTGCGAAAAAAGGGAATTTACGGTTCAAAGATCTTGCTGTTAAATTTTAAAATGTAGATTTAAAATTTTGTTTCATAGCATGGGTTAAGGAAATGGTTTATGAAAATGGATTTCAATAAATAGGCTGTTTTATTTAATTGGGGATTTTACATGGAAATTGATAAATGAGTGATTTCAATAAATTGGTAATTTATTGAAGTGGATTTACATGTGATGGAAATAGCTATTTGCAAGTTGTTATGGCATTGGTGGGTTATATGAATGGTTGTGACTAGTTGAAATGTAGTGTGAAAGTGGGCGGGAGGTCTCACTTTAAAATGTAATGGATAGTGGTCAGATATTCCACCATGATCGATAGTGGTCGTGAAGCACTGCTAGCAGAAGATGGTGTGAACAGGATGGGCAGATGTCCAACTGTTATTGTTCTTTTGTTGTGTGTTTATTTACAAAATTTAAGTTGTTCTGCTAATGTGACAAGGTGAGATGGCTTATGGCATTACTATTTGGATTACCCTTGGGTGCTGGGTTTGGGTGAGGTGGCTTGGTAATAATATGTTTGGCTCAAGGTATTGGTTTCACATGTGCTTATTTTATATAAACCTCATTACATAAATGTTAAAATAGTTTTATCCCAGGGGAAATTGTTGGTAAGTCATTTTTCAAAAACCTAATGAGTATTATTACTCAACCCCTGCTTAGGCACATTGGTGATTTTGCAGATGTTGTGTTCCAGGATACAGGTAAGGGTAAAGCATCTCATTGCTAGTGGTTCGTGGTGATGCTTGGGATATGTGGTAGTTCTTGGACCATGGTGCTTGGGGTGGATGTGTGGATTGTTTCTTGGCTTATTTTAAGTCTTTTGTATTGTCTTCCACAAATTAGTATGCTATTTTGATGGTTTTGTTGGTTTATGGTTTGTATTGTAGAATAGTGTAGTTCCCTTTGGTAATGTATGAGTTGGTTGTTTTTTTGAGATGCATCGCGTAGTTTTTTGATAGTGGATCATTTTGTTTGTTGGTTTTTCCTCAAGGTAAAATCATTCTCCAATCGTTTTGCGAAGCCCTCGGCATTTATTTACAGCCTTTGGTGCCATGGGAAAATCGATTAAGGCCATGTAATCTCGTCCGCCTCGTCATGCCAATGAGGTTGGGGCGGGGTGTTACACAGACCGGCCTTCCCAACACTCCATTATTGTAATAATTCAACCATATATTTGCATAATTGAGCAATATGTTAGTTTATGTTCACATGGGAGGGGAAATAATTTTCATTAAAGAATCATTTCATGTCAAAATTAGAAAAAATTGAAAATGAATGTCTGGGGGTGATTCCCTGTTGATATTGGTATGGGGGAAATGGAAACAGCTGTATACATCCATATTTCATTTGGAACATATAAGGTGTGTAAGGATTGTAAATAGTTTCCTTAACTACTTAAGCATTTATTATCTTGTCTCATAACACAATGATGTTGGAATAGTCTTCTAAGGAACACTGTCCATCATCATCTACTGCTCCATATGTTGTTGGGTTACACAAAAATGATAAATTAGATAAATCTCTAAATGACCCAACCACAATATTTATGACTAGATATTTGAGGTAAATGAAATCATATTCGAGAATTTAAGGTTAAATTTGGAGTAAGGGATTTTTTTTGTATGAAAATACTCATTACATTGATAGTGCTCTTCAACGAAGCAATATAAGATTTGAAATTGCATGCTAAGGCATTAAATGGATCTTCTATCTTATATATGACCCAACAGATCATATATATGAGTGATGGTGGGAACAAACATTTTTATATGTTTTCCATCTTCAAATTTTACCTCCATAATTAATGTACACATTCAGACACTGGTATATGTTTCAAGGGATGGGAAGAGCTATCCCTTTGAGAAAATAGGGATGAAACCCACCATCTTGATGTCCAGATATATGATTGGAGAGATTATGTAATATGGTGTGGTTTATTTTCCCACCTCATGGGTAACCCAGTACGAACCCTAAAGGCATCGTGACTATTGATTTGGATGAGTCCAATTGCATATAAATTTTTGCAATGGAACACCAAATTTCAAGAACATTGTCATTCTATATTAGAATGGAATGACTGAGAGGGTGAGGAGGGGAAAGCCAATCAATTCATCTACTATAGTCAGAATGTACATTGATAATGAAGATACATACTTGGTGTTTTACTAGGTATCGCCTGGAGTAATGAATCTTTCATACCTGTTACCGAGAATGGGGATTCAGCCTAGCTAGTACATATCCCATAATTTGGTCCCTTATTCAGTATTTGAATAGGGGATGGTATTGGTGATTAATCACTAAGTAGTTCAGATAACATTTTTTCGGCAGGTAAATTGAAAATAGGGAGCCTCATGCAATATGTTATATGTTGGTAGGCTCAAAATTTTTAAGGAATTCCATGCAATTGATGTGAAAATAGAATTCTAAAGAACATTCATTTGAGAAAATCTCCCCAAACCACATGTCCAATTTGGATCACCATACTCTATTGGTATTTAGTTGGGAGAGGTTTGAAATAGATCGATAATCCTCAATGGAAGATTAAAAGGATATATCTTGACTGTTGTGGTTATTTTTTAAAATAAAAACCATGAAAAATATAATATCTCTTGACCTAGAACAGAAATGATCTTCCATAAGGTAGATATTTTCACACAAGAATGATATGGGGATATCTCAGACTAGGATGATGGGATATTTTGAACAACTAGTGTAATGAGAGCATCTTCATCATATATGATGTTATCAAGTGGAATTTAGTTTGAAAAGGTGTAGGTCTGAATCTCTGGTGAATGAATATTATGTAGAATTCCCTCTTGTGAGGTGATGTAAGATCAATGAACATCTATAATATTCACAGTCAGGGTGGTTTTTCTCTTGATGATAATTGTTTAGGTGGAAGTTTGTTACATTGTATTCCTACAATAGATCATCATAAACATCTATTATTTACCTCATTAGAATGAATCAGAATGAAAAAAACACCTGGACTATCAGTTCATAGTGTGCTTTCCCATAAACCAACACTTCAATGAGAATTCTCCATCATGAATCATTTTGTGAATGCACTAGCATGAAAATCATTACCTTACAAAGTGATTCTGCATGGAATGATCAATCCACAAATAATCTGGTGGATATGTGGAAGATAAAAAATTTCCATTTTCAGTTGATACATTCTATTCATGGGTAATGAACATCAATTAGTGGAAAAGGCATCTGAAAAAGAGGCACTATATGGATGTAGTGTTCAATCAAGATAACATATTGAAAATTTTGTTCACTAATAATTCTGTTAAAATAAAATTAATATGATCCCTCTATTTATAAGTATGGTACCATGTTATTGGACATCATTAATAAAAAATACCGATTCAAAATAAGACACCTTTATAAATAGGAATGGCCTCCTTTTGTCTCTATCAGAACCCATTATTATATATAAATAATATGGGTCCTAAATATTCTTCATTAAAGATGAATCTAATTTCATCAATCAATGAAACATTTTTAAATACAACCATGAATAATATAACAGAAAACATTCCAAGAAAGAAAAATATTTCAATCGAAAATTTATTCTATGATGTACAGTTTTTTTCACAGAGCTCCTTTAAGAATGTTGATCTTCCATTTTCATGAAGTATCATACAAATTAAATTGTTCATGGTATGAGGCAGTGTCACTAGAGATCGTACAAATACACAATAGTTTTTTAGTTTGGGAAGTGATTTTGTCCCCTCATGAAGGACCATCCCCACAAACTAAGTATTTATCGGGGTGGGGTGGTACTACAGGTTCCCACAAACAATGAAGAATCATTTTTGTGGATAGGTGGTGATTTCCACCACCAAAAAATGATGTCCCCTTTCTTGTAAAAAAATTCTCCCCACTAACTAAGTAATCTATGGGCTGGGGATTACTCCTTGGTCTGAAAAAATAGTTTTTGTCCCACCACAGACAACCTACAATTATACTATCTGGTCGCCACCCTCTACTACAAAAATTCCCTAAGGGTAGCCGAATCAATAGAATAAACCGAAGTGAATCAAAGGAGATGTGCGATGAGGGAAAATTGAAATCAAGGACTCTTTATCGATTACCATCATGAAAAAATAAATTAGATTATAGTAAGAACAAAATTATATATTTTTCAGTTAAATGTGAGAACAAATCCCCTTTGTAGACACCATACCATAAGGCATAAATGGATATCCCTTTGCAGACAAATAAACCACATATAAAAAGCAATGCTGGAAAACCTCCACCTTGAACACCAATGTTCTATGTTGACGAAACACATCCCTGAAGAGAATCATGCTACATAGATGGAAACTATCTCCATCTAGAAACACACAACACATGCTGATCCTTGTTTTGTATAGCACGAGGTTATATATATGATGCTCTCTACCATGTAAAAACTTGCTATACGGAGAGAACACCATCCCACTCAATAACCTCCTATATTGTAATGGGAATCCTAGGGAATTATACTATCCACCTCACATCACATCCTTTCTTCATTTCATTGGTCACCATATAATCTGCATCATGAACTATTATAACGACCATAGTCTATGGCCTCTTCTGAAGCTTTTTAACATGTGTGATAAGATCATCCTCTAAATCATCATGTCCACTATAATTTATATAATCACACTAAGAGGGGTCACAAATGTACCCTCCATATTTTGGAATACTCTAGCAATGTCCTCATGTATAAATTCATTTGGTAAAATGTATTTTGTCCATGGATTTATCACCTGATGGTAGGTTTAAATAATGACAATATACATAAGAGGTGGGTGAATTATTTCTTTTCGACAATCATGATAGATTCTTACATTTTTATTTCGGTATTTTTTTCATAATTGAAAGGTTATTCAATGGATGTTATTTGAGTAGTGGATAAATGATAAATATGAATAATCTTATTTTTATAGTGGTACAGGGAATAAATATCCCTTAGTCTACTACATCAATGCTCTCTCTATGAGCTGGGAGATGTTTAGTCGACATGTTCCTCTTATCATAAGACGTAAAATATGAATCAAGTACATGAAATTGTCACCTAAATAAAACGATAATCCGAGCCTTTTAGTAAGATCATAGGGAATCATTTTATCCATAGTTTATTTTGAGAAGCTGAAAAAATTCCATAACATAGTTCATCCAGTCGAATATACAATAATCCAATAGAGATTGATTTTATTGATTTGAATGGTTGTAGATAATAGTTGAAAAAGAAAATGATAGTATATGAATATTATTTTTCAAAGATAAATTCCTTTAAGAAACAATAACCTTGAAGTGATATTAATTTCAAATGATCATCAATAATGATACAAAAAAACAACTAAATAGTTGTTACAGAAGAGTATGAGGTCGAAATATGGATATCTACAAAGGGTGGACTCGTAATAAAATAGTATAGTCACTTGATCAATAAAATAGTAATATAACCATAAGATAATTTAGAAAAATCATGTGGTTTTATATAATATATACAAAGAGAGAATACTATGGTGATATATATTGGACACACATCTTTCATTCAATGGAGAAGATCCAAGAATGTCACCTAACATGTCATAAACATTTAAATTTTTTAGTCACATAAGAGATTTGTATATTATCATTGAAATAGATATGATTTACTCCATTTTATATCATCCATTGAATCTGTTTAAAAACATCCTTGAATATATCTTCATTTCTATCGAGAAAAGTTTATAAATCTACGATCACATAACATATTTAATACTCCCTTGATCGATATAGATATATATGGTTCCTTTATGTGTTGAAAATACACAGAACGTTGGGTGTAAAATGTATGGTTGATAAATCAGTAGGGTTGATGCACCATATGATTTTTTCCCCAAACAGAAGGTTTCTTTTGAATGAATGTATCTTTATTCATACATTCATTATATTCAAATGTATGGTTCCATCCAAACATAGGGATGATGAACCAAAATAATTTCAACATCATAGGGTATTTAATCCATATATTTTGTTTCAAATTTAGGATATTTTCATTACATTACAATTTCACACATAGGGTATAAAAAATATTTCTATATCACCCTTGTCTTAAATATAATACAAATAACATATCCTAAAAAATATAAAAATTATAAACAGAAATGAAATCCAATTTCAAAAATATAGTAAAATATTATTAATGTAAATAGAATAAAATATACTGAAATTTAATATTTTCTGAAAAAAAAATTCACAGAATTATTTTGAATGTTTATAGAATCTTATTGTTGAATTATCAATTTTTTGTTTTCCCAATTCTACACCACCAATGTTTTGTGATAAAAAAGAATGTATACAAAAAATGGATTAAAACACATTAAATGGAGTACATCACTATAAATTATTGTTACCATCTGCATAAGATAAATAGATTGGTGTTTAAAATGTAGAAACAATATGAAATAAAGTAAAATCAAATATAACAAGATAATGTAATTCAAAAAAATATTTTATTTATTCTAAAAACTAGTTTTTTGGAATAATTTTCTTTAAATAGATGGCATAGTTTAAGGTGAAAGGACTAGTTTATAAGATGTTTTATATTCAGTTGAAATATGAGTATCTTTAACAGGTTTTTAAAATTCATACATCTACACAGCTAATTTTTTTTCTAAGATTATCAGCTAACTACCTTATCAAAATAATAGTTTATAACCCAATATAAAAAATTATTCAATATTTAATTGCATAAATTCATGAACTATATCTTCTAAATAAATGAACCAAGATATAATTGATACCAATTTGTTAAGATGTTTCCTTATATAAATCAATACTAAATTTAGATTCCTAATAATATCAATTTTATTTTCAAACAAACCATTGAAAGGGGCAGTGCCAAATTAAATAATATATTGTCTATAATTGAAAATAGATTAGACAGTTGTTATGGATTCAAACATTATGACTAATTCTAGATAATATTTTGATGTAGATGTTGAATCTTGCGATTGACTCTAACCACTTATGACAGTATCATATTTGTTCTGACGATAACTTCTCAAATCACTTAAATATATTTTTTTTATATTCTACATTGACATTATAAAATTGATAATCCATGTCTATTGTAAAATCATAAAAATCTATTATTTGAACATTACATTCAATTAAATAATTTACAGAATTCTGAAGACATACAAATTCCCCTATTGAATCAATTTTACATCTTAATTCTTACCAATATTACCTTTCAGCCCCTAATACATTATGAAAAGATGAATTATCTTCTCGCACCATGATGACATGAGTAAAAAAGTTGTCGATTTTTATTTTTATGAAATCATAATATTCTTCTTACTGAATTTGAGAAGGTATATCTCTGCCAATAAATGAAAAATGTATTTCAACACTGTTCTCACTATAGGAAGAAAATTAATCATCAAGAACCTATGTTATCTCAGTAAGTTCAAATGTTTCCTTTTCTATAGAATCAAAAATAAACGAAAATGAGTGATTCTTGAATGACCTTGACATATCAACCACATATTTTTTAGCTTTATTATATCATTGAGAATTCAATTATACATTCACATCCAGTAGGAGTCTGGTGAAACAAAATTTCATCTGGATGTATCGGCTATTTCTATTAATCGTTGACTACTTGAATTTATAGTGGGGAAACATCGACCGTAGTAGGAACTTATAAATATTGTTAACAAATTAGATTTTCATTATATTTATATTCATCATGAATTCGTGAACTGATGAATATTCAATCATCATTTATTTTGTCAAAAGTTTATTTAGGAAATATATGGAAATAACATACAGATTCTGGGATAGATGTGTTGTAACTGATTATACATATCCTATGGGGCCTGAATTATAAATTCAGGATTATGTGACTTAATCTTCATGAATTAGGATTGAATCAGTTGATATCGTACTTTCATTCTCCATAAAAAAAGAAGCACCAATTTTTTTGTCTTCCATACAAACATGTAACCATTCTATTAGTATTGTGCTCTAGAAGTAACTTATAATACATAGAGATAAATAATTGAGAATGTTTCATTAATGAAATTTAGAATGAATCATAACATATGTAATCAAACCTTTTTTATGTTGCAGAATTTATGTTATCCTTCAACATATATAAAAATTCAACATCTCCTCAAGGAAGAAGTTGTACATGTACCATTAGATTTACCATGGAAAACTGAAATTTTTTTCACTCGTCATCAATAACATTATATTCATGTCATGATAAATAACCATTTCATGTTTTATATTTCTTTTAATTATATATTATGGAACAAACATTATTGGTACCTTTAGGTCAGTTTCAATATAAAAAACCAATATTTATCATCTTAGTGGATGTAGAGGAAAAACACATAATATCCTCTAATTCATGTTTTTTATTCCCAATTGATCAAAAATTAAATTAAAAAACCCATTATTGGGGAAATTAAAATCTATATCATTTTCCACTAATGTAAATGAAAAATCCTCATGATATATTTTAGATACAAATACAGACTCTATTTCACCGAAAATAAACTACAAATTTCTAAATAACTATTTTATATATATATCAAAAATTGAATTTTCATTTACTCTATTAAAAAAATATTTTCAAGCCAATGAAATATTATTTAATTATTCATAAAAAGGTTTGTTTTTTCATCAATTGGATATTTATTACTATTACTTTTAGAATATTTATATAGCTTCCATGTTTCTCCATTCTTATCTTCTCTCCTATTTCGTTCATTTCCATTTTCCAGAATCAGAGATATGAATGTTTGGATTTCAATTCTATCGAAATAGAAATGGGATATATGGATGTCAAATGGTTTTGAAATAAACGGGTATCTAAGAGAACATAGATAAATGAAGGGTTTTGTATCCTTTTGGGTGCTGTTTTATTTTTTCTCACTCTGATTGCGCATAATATTCATTAGTTCACTAGTTTTTAAAGATTCACACTTTTAAAATATTAAATAAAATTGAAAAAAAGCATACTTGTATTACAATCATATATAGTTAAATATCTTATATAAAATAAAATAAAACAAAAAATAAAAAAATTAATGATATAAATTAGTAATCAATTATTTGAAATCAGATATTCTTAACTCCCCCATAATAAATTAAAACATGATGTGGAAAGTGATTCAGTAAAAATATTTGTAGGTTGATACATGGTATTTACAAAATAAAAATATATATCCATTTATGTACATTATGTCATAGAAATTATTCCTTATATAAATTTTCTTTCTTTATAAATTTCATTTTTTATTTTTTAAAATATTAATTGCACTAATGATATCACATAAAATTGGTTTATTATTAAAAATACTTATGAATTCCAATATGAAGTGTTTCATCTGCCTCAATTTTGCATAAAAACTTCTGTCCGATATATATTGACCCTTAGATATTAATAACAAAACTAAATGTTGTTTCATACCTGACCATGAAACCTAATATTTTTCTAAAAGGATATATGTTCCAAAAATTATTTTTATATATAATCAACAACTTCCCAAACAAACATCTGAGTGTGAAAATAAATTAAATTAATTTGCTTTGGGTAATGAATAGAATGAGAATTAATACATTTTAAATATTCAGAAATCCTTTTATCATTAGAAAGATGGTATTCTACTAGATTTGACATAAATTAAACACTTAAAATAGACACAAAAATATCATGTCTTCTGTGCTAGAAGTATGATATAGTAAACTTCCAGTCATACCTATTCATAACTGTTATTCAACTTTTTTTCCATCTTTATTGGTTTCAATATTTACATTAGTGAACATGGTAGTGGTTTATATCTTACTTGGTGCAAGTACAAACTAATTTAATAAACCAGCAATATATTAACATTAATTTGAAACGTTTTAACATAATTTATTATAAAATTGAAATCCTGAAAAGAATTTCAATTCCCCTATCATACTCATTTAAAATTCATTATTCATAATATTTGAAAAATCCTTACATTTTTTAAATTTATAAATAGAATCATATAAATAATTTTACACCAAATATATATATGAATAAATGATTTTTTAATAAGATAAGGATTTTCTAATCAAACAACAAATATTTATTCTAATAAAAATGTTCTTTATTTTTTATTATTATATATAGGTTACTGTTTACGGCTATAGTGACATTTGGAATGTTTCAAAACTGGATCTGGTTTGTGATAAATTGAAAAACTAGTTTTTTGTTAAATATAATCTTCATCCATTAAACAACACTTTTAAAAGATTTATTTTAAATAAATCTATTATAATATAGAATTCATATGAGATGAATATGTTTGAATGATTCTAATTACATGTAATCATTACAAAGGTAAAAAACTTTCATCATAATCTATCCCTTATTCCTGCTTGTATATGTTTTCAACTAATCTATCATTATTTTTTGAAATTATACATTGATCATCCATTTTATTCCTATAACCCCATTTTGATTCATTCCCAATATAATTTATTTTTCTGTATACCAATTCCAAAAATAATTCTATTAAATTGATTGAGGTATTCTTTCATATATATTAACAAATTTTCTCCATTTAAGGTCTCATTAATTTATTTAGGTTCTAATTGAGATATAATGAAATAAAATTATACTGACTTTCCTTCAACTATTATAGTTATTACTTCTATATCAAGATTTCTAGTAAATATTTCCAGAGGATGTTCCATTAATGATGAAGACTATCTAATTAATTCACAATAAGGTTCTTTTTATGATAAACTTTTTGACTTGACTGATCATAAATAATTTTATTTTCAATATCAAGTTCTGATGAATCAAACATGATGTTTCCTAATGTGTCAAAAATTTCATCTATTTAACCATTCATTTTCTTAAAATTTTTAGTTTCATCAAACTTCACATGTATAGACTCCTAAAAAATCCTTGAAATTTCATTAATTACTCTACATGCTTTAGATAGAGCGCTATAATAGTGAAATTATAATTTAGCATCCACTAGATTGATGATAACATGTGTTTCCATAGTATTCATGATATACAACCATCATCCATAATACATTAAATATAATTAAATTATGTTTTTTGTTATTAAATATCTCATAGGGTGTTTTTCAAATAATTGGTCGGGTTAATAATGTAATCATGATATAAAAATCATTACATATATATTCAACAAAAAAATAAGTAGCAATATTGTATACATTTAAAATTGTCCATTCTATTTCACAAATAATTTTTTTATTATTTCAACATTCTAATTATATTGAGGTGTTCTTTGTTCTAAGAATGTGTGTTTAATACCCATATATAATAAAAAGTAATTAATTGTTGGATTTTGATATCATCCACCATGATAAAATCCCAATGAAATTATTTTAATTTTTTATAATTTTGAACACTTTTATAAATAAAATCAATAACATTGAATGCTTCAATTTTTAGATTTAGAAAACAAATCCATGCCCTTATTGAAAAATAACCATCTAAAAATCATAGAATTTTATTTCCATACATTAATCCCATGAAGGTCCACAAAAAATAGATGTTTATAATTTATAATTGTTTAGATATAAAATATTTGTTAATTTATTTGAAAGGTGTCTTTTATTGTTTTCAAATTTAATATTCATAACAAAATATATCATTATGAAATTTAGAATTGAGGAAATATGAAACAAAACATTTCATAGAATATATATTTAAATTAAATATATTAATATGTTCATGTATTTTTTGCGAGATCCATAACTCATCTCTCTTAGTAACTAGACAATTGACTATTTTTAATCCCATGGAATCGAGAACCAATATATAAAACAATTTAGTATTAGGTGCTCTAAATTTTACAATTTTGTCATTACAAACTGATAAATAATAGTCAATGTAATTAACATAATATCCATCATCACAAAGATGAGATATAATTATCAATTTTATTTTTAACCATTACAAATACTATACTTTATAAATTGTGATATAATTTGGATATCCAACTAATCCAACTCAAAATAAATTTCAATTTTTATTGTCATCAAAGATTGCTACTCCTCCATCTATTTTTGGATGATTTTAGAAATAGGAATAGTATATAATAATATGGATTTAGAATCCATTATCCATATAACATATAACATCTAGTTCCTATGTTCTTTTTCCTACAAATTTATTTAAACCCATGATTGATTTGGAACTAATATTTTATTAGGCATAGCAATGTCTACAAGCAAGGATCTAGGGATCCAGATTTTCATTATTTTACTAATATTAATATTACTTGCTTAAGAATATTCTTGGAAAAGAAATCATGTTTTATTCAACATATATAATGATTTCACATGTAACAGATATTATAATTGTTCCCTTTTATAACAAATTATAAGAATGTATCATTTTCAGAAATGGGTGAGAATTTTTTTTTGTATTATTTTAATTTTTCACCCTTACTGCAAATTTCATATTTTATTTTAATTACATTTTTACCGAGAATATAATGTATAGATTTATCTCATTTAGATTATATACTAACAACTCATTTAAAATATTCTACATCACCTTTTAGTTATTTTTATCCAATTTCATGATCAATTCAATTTGAATTAGATGTATTGAATTTTACATTTATTTCATTATGTTTTCTTTTCATTGTGTCTCTTTCAATTAAAATATAATTGTGAATAATATTTAATAAAATACGATTATTTATAAGATAATTTTGTTTTTCTTAATGAATCAGGTAGTGGTGCTCTAGTTTTCTGAATGAAAAAATATTAGAATCAGAAGTAGAAGAGTAAACGGTATGTACCTCATTGTATTCATCATTTATAAAGAACATGTTTACTTTCAGGGTATGTGGTGACTTTTTCCAAATTATATTTGGGAGATCTATTGGAGTCTTTATAAACAATCAATGTATATTTCATATCTATTTTCTATTTATTCTCATTATATTTTTTACTCTAATTTATAATCTCCATCATTATTATATGTTTTTTTAATTGGTGGATGTCTAGTCGAATTTGAACCATTTATTTTCATTTATAGTGTCTGAATTCATTAGATCCATTATAATCCTATATTATTAATTTCATGAATCATAACTTCTTCTGATATAAATTTCTATATTTTAAGGATAACAATGCTCATTCCATTTTAATATTTGAACAAAATGAATATTTTTTTGGAAATTAACACATTATTTTGATTTATGTCAATGCTTATAAGATATAACATTAAATAAATTAATTAACCATTTCACTATCTTATGATCATTAGCATCAACACTAATATCTATTTGGTACATCATCATCATTCCAATTTATTCTTCAACTGTCAAACTTTTTATTGGATATTATTTTTGAATAGATACAAATATACCATTCCATTCTAATGGCTGGAATTTTAGTACATTTAGCACATCATCTAATTGTGTAATAGGACCTCTCAAAGAAGAAACATCAATGGATATTTTATGTAAAATTTCATTTATTTGGGTTATTCCTTCACCATCATACAATCTTATGGTGTCAAAGTTTAGTTTAGATGTAACATAACATAATTATAAAACATTATCAGTTCTTTCATATGAAACTGCAATTGTCTTCCACCTTTCATAAGAAATACAGAATTTGGATAACCAATTTTATTCTATATGACCGCGGCCAAGTATGATTACATTTATTTCCTTTGATTTTATGTAAAACTCTACTTATTTTTAAGCATCTCATGATTCTTGTTTCTCAAGGATAATATTGAGTGTGATGATCTCCATATAACCATTAAATACATATTTCATCAGATAGATACTCGTACATGACTTCGAGCATCTATAGTTTCCACCATTGATATATATAGCATGTATCATATATATACCTTCACCTAGATAAACTATTGAAATAAAATTTGTATTGATATTATACATTTGATCTTGCTGGTGAATTATCAAAAAAACCACCATGGATGGCAATTTTTGGGTCGGGTTAGTATAATGATATTAAAAAGGGAGGTGAACTGTTTATTTTCATTTATGTCTAATAATTATAACGTTTAACATTCTTTGTGATTTATGATGAAGTTCATCATTTTATTCAGTAAGCGATTTGAGTTACAAAAAGAAATTAAATAAGAACACATCAATTTTTAACGTTTTTCATGGCACAAGTATTCACTTTTCTACACCACCAACACTCTCTTAGTGATCAAAGTGACTTTCATTGTACAACTCTCTTATCATATGACCTTCAAAAAAAGACTATGTACATGTAGCTGAACCGTTTACAACAAGGATAAATAGATCCTTCTAGTTCATTTATGGGGATCCAATTTCCCCATAACATAATCCTAGGATATGATAATATTCCAAAACTAAGTTTTAGTAGTTGAAAATACAATAAAAAAAGTGTTCTATCTGGTTGAATTGATATGTTATAGATAAAATAGTTATGTTAAAATGAATGTATAGTTCTTCTTCTTCAATAGTGAATTTATTAATGTAAGAATATCCTAAAAGATATCCTGGATGCAAATTATCTTCAACAAAAATAAAACCAAATATAGTAGCAGTAACATAGTTGAAACATGTATATTATAAAAGTGTTGCCTCAACAAAATACAGTAGTTAATTTAACTGTAAGAACCCAGTTTCTTCTTCGAACGACTTCGGAATATTCTTGATATTATTCTAGAGCAGTGCCTTCAGACGACGTGCGATTCCGAGCCCCGGTGTGGCCGACATTAAATTTTTACTCCGTTCACACTGGACTCGCCAAATAAATGGGATAACTCTTAAACAGAGTTTCGGATAAGAGATCTGATTACACGGATGAGTCTAGAATGGTGTGTTTACCCTAGGAACGACATAAAACTTGTCAGCACGGGACGTTTGGACCCCTTGCTCCCTTCCGGAACGTTAAACGGATAAATTAATAAAATAATTAATGCATTTAATGGTTAAACTCATGTATCTCTTAGACAGTGGTTCGGATTGGAAAACTTATGGCATCGTTGAGTTCGGAGCGTGCCTTTTACCCTAGGAGGGGTGTAATCTTCATAGGTGCGGGCCGTTTGTTAAAAATGGCCCCAGGGGCGTTTTCGTAATTTGGTAGTTTTTGGGCGTTCAGTTTGATAAAATTATAACGGAAGCTCAGAATCATATTCCGAGAACTCAGTTGTGCTCATGAGGTGTTGTTTAACCTAGAATTTGTTTAATCATGACATCGCCAAAAAGTTTTGGATGTGGGTTAATTGGGAGTTTTAAATTAATTACGTTTTTAATTAATTTGTTTCTACTTAAACCCAATTCATCCCCTCCCTCTCCATGTTTTCTCTGGTGGATGAACCCTCAAGGCATCCCCCTCAAGCTCCTCCTCTCCTCCTCCCCTCCGGCGAGGTGTGGCAACTCCGGCGGTCCGTCTGTGAAGCGTCGGGCGAATCCCAACAAGGTAGGATCGTTGTGGTTTCAATTTTTATTCCTACACCAACATTGAGTTCCAATATATGCATCATGTTTTTGTTTGATACTTGAAAAAATCCCATTTTCGTGTAGTAGAAATTATTGCATTTCCAACGCAATTTTCATTTTGTAAATCGGAGCTCGGAGGAGGCCACAGTTGTTTGGCGAATGATGCGGGTTTTTGTGTTCTTCCGGCTTGTTTGGTGGCTTTCGGACGGTGGCACAGGCTCTGGATTCAGGCGGACGGTGGGGGTCGAGGGCTTCAGAATGGTGGACAGGTTAGCAGCAGGCGGCGGCGGGGTGTTCGGCCTCTGCGGCTAGGCGAGCGGGCTTCAGCGAAGGCCGTCACTGGGTCAGCAGGGGACACCGTAGCGGAGGCCGATTGGAGGCTGGCAGAGCACGAGGTCACAGGGTCATCGGTAGAGGGTGCATACGGGGCGATAAAGCAGGACGCAAGGGAGGACTGGGGTCTACGGACCCCGGCTGGCCGACAAGGTCCCGCACGCTGCGGGTCCTGTTGGGAGAATAAGACCGGCTGAATGGCCGGTCTAGTTTTTTAAAAAAAGTATAATAAAAAAATGGTTACAATACTAATAATAATAATAATATTATTATTATGGAAAATGATTTATATAATATAAATCATCTGCATGGTGTCCGATTTTTCCACCGTCTGTAGCGGCGCGTCCCTTAAATCTAGACGATCTTTTGAGATGGTTTCGGGGGTTTTTATCTCCCGAAACGGGGGCCTCGGTGGCGCGACACATCGTTAAGTAGTGTGACGTTTTTTCGGGGGTTCGTGTTTTGAGCTGCACAGACACATCTGACGTCTATTTTGAGTACCATAAGCGGCGTTGTGACCCTAGTGTTGAGCCGGAGTTTTGCAGTGTGGTTTCGGGCGCTGAAACCAGAGTTGAGTTGTGGGCCCCACCGCCCGTCTTTTGAGTTGCGAGTAGCATTTATCGACTTTCTCATCAGGCGTCCGTTCGGGGCGTGCGATTAGTCGATTTTGGGTGTTTTCCGAGGGCATTGAAATGGCGCAGTTTTCCCGCTTTAATTCTGCACGATGGTCTGGGCCCCACGAGGGCCGTTTGAGCGTTGATGGTGATTTTTCCAGTATTATCACTGGGTGTTCATTTTAGACAAATGAATAGTAAATCATGTGTGCTGTTTCGAGAGGATCGCAATGGTTCGATCCATTCGTTGTGCTTTAGGACCAGGATGTGGGTCCCATGAAGCACCGCTCGCGTGCGGTGCGCCGAAATACATCTTTTTCTCTGGATATCTGTTGTGCTCAATTGAGCAGTCTTTTTGACGTGCCCTTATGAGGAGATCATAATGGTGTGATGCGCCAGACTATATTCGGAGCTGAGGCTCAGGATCACGGGATGTCATTTGGGTGTAAGGCGGTGTCGGTGAGTTTTCCATCAGATATCTGTTTGAGGCGAGTAGGTAGTCTATCTCGCATGTTTTTCTGCGAGGATGACAACTGTGTAATCTGTTCAGGTGAGTGGGGCCTCTTACGTGATCTTATTAAATGTGGTAGCATGAAAGGTGTACCTATATAGGTTCTTCCTACTGTGGTTATAGCGGACCCTTGGCGTTTGATCGCGTGCACACCTGTGTGGGTGATGTAAATGCTTGAAGGGATAAGTTTGGTTGTGCCTCAGCCATTGAGGTGGCTGGTTGGAGTTGTTACATTACGCCTTCGCATTGAGGTTGAGAGTCATGTGCACGATAGCCTTTGGGCTCGAACGTGGTATACTCTGTAAATGTACGGGAACACATGGAGGTCCATGTGGTTGTTTGTACCAGAGAACGTTTTTGCCTTCGGTTGGGGTTGACTTGGGGCCAACACGTCGTGTGGGCCGCATGTGTGTGTCTTGTTCTGCTTTACGTATTTTTGACCTCTCGTGACGTAGAGGGTCCCTTTGTTCTCATTTGTTGACCAACAAGGTTGAGTTTTCCCCTTGTCCTATTCTCATCTGATGAGCAACATGGATGAGTTTTCCCCTAGTTTGGTTCTCGTTTGTTGACAAGTAGGATTGAGTTTTCCTCTGGTTCTGTTCTTTTTTGGCCGATTGATATGGTTTAGTTCCTCTATTTCTTCTGTTGTGAGGGGTTTCAGTATCTTGCCCCTTTCACCGGATTGCGGCACCGTTTGCGACTATGGGTGTTCGTACAGTGTGGGTGTTTCCCCACATTCTAGGATGAGTTGTCATGGTCCGCTTTAACAGTGGCTCAGCAGATTGGAGTGTGATATCCTTTTGAGGACTTGGGAGATTCTCTCATCACTCTGTGTTCCCCTGGTAGAGTTCTTGTGGATTTAGTGTGACCAACACATTACGCGGCAACCGATCCTCTACCCAGGTGGATGTTACCAGTAGGGCTGAGGTTGTTACTAGCAGAACTGAGGTTGATTCCAACACGAATTAGGATGTTTTGAGTAGGACTCTCCAGTTGTACCATCCATCAGGGATGCCCAGAGCAGTTCCGGGTTTACCTCCAGTGGGGCTGGGCAGTGGTCCCAGATGCCGGGCTTAGCTCCAGCTGGGCTGGGCAGTGGTCCCCGATGCTGGGCTTACCTCCAGCTGGGATGGGAAGGGGTCCCCAATGCCGGGCTTACCACCAGGTGGGCTGAGCAGTGGTCCCCGATTTCAGGTTATCTTTAGCTGGGCTGGGCAGTGGTCCCATCACCGACATTAGCCGAGTCTCGCTCCACTGGATTACCTGGTTACGGGACTGGGCAGTGTGGCACCCATCGACGCTTTCTGGGTCTCCGGGTTGTGGGAACCTGTCGACTTCCAGGGACCATCCAGCGGGGCTGGGCAGGGGGTCGCCTGTCGACTTTGAGCAGACCTCTCGACTGCGGGGTAGTGACATGGTGTGATTTGACGTTCCCCAGAACTCTCAAGTATTATGAGCCCTTTCCCCTAGCGAGATGCGTCCTTGCGACGCAACCTAAAACCGTGCGGGCGAGTCAGTGCCGCCCAAAGTAGATAGTATCAAGGTGCGGTGATTTGAGCCCACAACATGCAGTTTAGGGCAAACGTGCGGGATGCTGGGCATCGATGGTGTTTACTTCTGGGACTGTTGGCTACTCACTTTCTTGGGATGAGCTACAGGATGGAGATACCCTTACGATATTTTTCAGGCTTCTTGTTTGAGCATATGGTTATATATATACCTTTTTCTAGTACCCACTCCTTGGGTTTTGTCTACTCTCCTTCCGGGAGAGGCGAAGAAGCGTGGGGTATGCCACGTGCTTTCCGTGACTAGATTCTCATGGTTGGACGAGTCTACTCCTCTACTATAGGTAGCGAAGACTCGACGAGAAGTTCATCTTCTCAGCATTTACCGTTCCTTGTGTCTGGACGAGTCTACCTCCTTTCTCTTATTGGGTTGATCTACACTCTCTACTATACTCTTTACTACACTTTCGGTTGTACTCATTACTTCCCCCTATTCGATATACTGATCACCCTTTGGTACCTCATTTGTTGCTCTCTCAAGCCTCCGGGGTATCCTACTGAGTATTTTTGTACTCAACCCTGCTTGGGCTTTCCCTGCACATGGTTTGACCTTGTAGACGACGGACATTTTGGTCGTGATGACAGTGGATCTTAGGAGATCGGGAGCTAGGACTGCATGTGGTGGTTGTAGTTGGGTTCCAGGTGGGGGACGTTTCCAGATATTTTTCTTTTGTTTACATGTTTCCGGGTTGTGGCACCTTTTCTGGTTGGGCGTGTGTTTTCCCCTTTTCTTTTTCAGTTTACCTTCAGCACTTTCTTTGTACTATTTAGAGGTCGATGCACTTTGTGGTATTTATAGTAGTTGGTACTTTGCTTTTCTTTTTTACTCTGCACTTTTGCATTGAGTGTGATGTGTGTGTGTACAGGTATTTAGGCAAAGGCCTCCATGATTTATTGTGCCTTCGTCGCTGGTCGCCAGCCCCTGGCCTATGGAGGCTGGCTTGGGGTAGTTGCGGCGCGAGCCATGGTAGGGTCGGGTCATGACAAAGTTGTATCAGAGGTGGTTTTTTCCTTGGGACGTTGTTCGGACATCCCTAAAGTAAAAAAGGAATTTGTTGGGATTTAGGGCTACAGTTTTAACGTGTCCCGAGAGCGGCCCTCAGGCCAGGGAGTCCAGTGATGGTGCGGTAGCCGACATATCCATTCACTAGGACCTTGATAACCCGCTTTTTGACTCAGAATACTGAGACACTTGTTTCAGGGAAAATTGGATTGTGCATCACATAGGATTGAGTCTTTGACTGTCCTTATTGAGTCAGCTCCCCATCGTTGTTATTGGTATATACATATATGCTCATCTTATCGTGGCACTCCTTGATAATATTTAGGATGATTCCACGAAGTCAACCAGCAAGGATACCAGCTTTGTTTCGTGATGAAGATCATTTGAGCTACAAGGCCTCAGTCCCGGACCCATAATGCAAGAGCCTTTCTTCGGGTGGGCCAGTAGTAGCACCCCCACCTGTTGAGCAGCATGCAGCTTCAGCAGAGCATGCTGAGTTTGAGCACAGGTTGAGCATGCTCCACAAGTTCCAGCGTCATAGACCACTAAGGTTCAGTGGTGAGCCAGACCCTCAGGAAGCAGTGGTTTGGCTAGAGACAGTGGTTTTCCTTTTCAGGCTTGTGCATACGCTGACAGAACAAAGATTGGCCTTGGCAGCTAACCTTTTTCATGGAGCAGATTAGCGTTGGTGTAGTCTGGTGACTCAGTTTCATGACGAGTCATCACTTTTGTGTGGCGACTTTTATTTGTTGTTCTGTGAGGAGTTTACCCCTCCTGCTTGCTCTCCGTTCGTATTCAGGAGCTCCTGTAGTTTCACCAGGGAGGGATGACGGTTGCCGAGTACGTGGCTAGTTTTGCAGACTGTGCACGCTTTTACCCGGACTTGGTCTTAGACGACAACATCCGAGCACGAATGTTTGAGCAGGGTCTCTACCGAGAGATTCGTGCTGTCATAGCACCCATGGTCATTTCCCCATATGACATGGGTGCTAGAGTAGATGCTGGTGATAGAGAGCTTCCTGTCATGATCTAGAGTTGGTGGTGGTAGCAGGCACGTTGGAGACGAGATGTCTTCCGTAGCTAGCGAGCATCGGCAAGCAGAACCTCGATGCAGGTGGATTTCGGACAACTGGACTCAGGGGCGGGGTCGTAAACCACAGTGGCGCCGGAGGGTACCAGGGCAGCATGAACAGAGCTGGTGCTATGCCTGCGATAGGCGAGGTCACATGGCACGAGACTACCCGACCAGGCATGCAGAGAGTTTCGGGCAGCCAGTTGCTGCACCACCAAGACGGAGGCAGTGCCATGATCAGAGTAGTACCCAGAGAGGCAGTTCTATCAGAGAAGCGGGAGGAGCTGGAAGTGGAGGATGACCTTATGAGGTCTTCCCATCACCACTAGGCAGTCCACGTCTGGCTCCGGGAGCAGACAATTGGGACTGCGAGTAGCCGTGAGCTTTGGATGTCCATGATCCTACAGAGCATGAGGTGATAAGAGGAATGCTCTACAGCTCTTCTACTTTTTGAAGTTGAATTGTTAGACTCTGTGTGTGAAATGATTTTATCCTTGATCCTTAATTGAGTTTTCACTGGGGTGGTGTGGGGCATCGGTGTAACCATGTTTTGGTAAGGTAAAATATGTATGACCTTTATCTTTAGTTGATGGTGTTGAATCCTTCGCTTCCAAGCATGTAAGAGTGTCTGGGACAAGGGACATCGAATGTGAAATCTTGCGTCACCAGATATCCTTGGGTGTTTCACCATATGGATATTATAAAGGAGGGAATCACCGAGCCTTGTTCTATGTGCGGGCAGTGATTCCAGTCGTGGCCTGTGACATAGAGGTTCGATCGGGGAGGTGAGCTATCCCTGAGGTCCTTCGAACCATTTGAGATTGTGCAAAGGGATTTCGAGGTTTCCTACTCCCTTGCCCTAACCCCAAAGGCTGGTTTGGGTGCACGATGTCTCCTACATGACTTACCTAGGGAGATGTGTGTGTGCTCATATGCACGTAATTGTCAAGGGTAGACCTCATGTGAAACGGATCAATCCTTTGGTCTGTGTGTGGTGATGCATAGCTCTGCAAGAGTTCTTCTGGGTACGGGGGAGCCAGGTGTGGGCTGGGTACCCTGAGTTGTTCCCTGTTTTTGCTTTTCAAGGATGAAAATATTGAAGGATGGAATGATGTAAGTACCCAGTTTTTTCTGTGAAAGACTTTGGAATATTCTTGATATTATTCTAGAGCAACGCCTTCAGACGGCGTGCGATTCCGAGCCCCGGTGTGGCCGAAATTAAATTTTCAGTGCATTCACACCGTACACACCAAATAAATGGGATAACTCCTAAATGGAGTTTCAGACCAGTGATCTGAGTACATGCATGGGTCCGAAATGGGGTGTTTACCCTAGGAACGATATAATACATGTCAGCGCCGGACGTTTGGACCCCTCGCTCACTTCTGTAAAGTTAACCGGATAAATAAAATAATTAATTTTTTATTTTAATGGTTAAACTCAATTATCTCCTAAACCGTGCCTCATATTGGAAAAACGAGGCAACCGTTGAGTTAGGAGCGTACCGTTTACCCTAGGTGGGGTGTAATATTCATGGGCGCATGCCGTTTGTGAAAAATGGCCCCAGGGGAGTTTTCATAATTTGGCGGTTTTGGGCGTTCAGTTTTAAAACATTCAAACAGATTCTCAGAATCAAATTCTGAGACCTCTGTTGTGATCGGGAGGTGGTGTTTACCATAGAAGAGGTTTAATCTTGACCTCCCCAAAACATTCAGATGTTGGTTAATTGGGAGTTTTAAATTAATTAAGTTTTTAATTAATTTTTTTCAACTTAAACCAAATTCATCCCCTCCCTCTCCTTGGTTTCTCTGGAGGAATAACTCACAAGGAATCCCCATCAAGCGCCTCCTCTCCTCCTCCCCTCCGACGAGGCGCGACAACTCTGGCGGTCCATTCGTGAAGCATCAGGCGAAGCCCAACAAGGTAGGATCATCACGGTTTCAATTTTTATTCCCGCACCTACTTTGAGTTCGATTATATGAATCAAGTTTTTTTTTTTGATCCTCGAACAAATTCCGTGGTTGTGTAGTATAAATGATATCCTTTCCAACGCAATTTTCATTTTGTAAATCGGTGTTCGGAGGAGGTCGCGGTTGTTCGGCGAAGTTTGCGGGGTTTTGAGTTCTTCCGGCCGGTTTGGGGGATTTCGGACGGTGGTGACGACTCTAGCATCAGGCCGACGGTGGGGGTCGAGGGCTTCGGCGTGGTGGACGGGTGAGCAGCAGGTGGCGGCTGGGTGTTAGGCTTCGGCTCCTGGGCGAGCGGGCTTCAGTGGAGGCCGGTGCTGGGTCAGCAGAGGACGCCGCGGTGGAGGCCGAGCGAAGGCCGGCAAAGCGCAGGGTCGCGGGGTCGTCGGCAGCGGGCGCCAGCGGGGCAGCGACGCGGGATGTGACGGACGACCGAGGTCTACGGACTTCGGCTGGCTGAAAAGGACCCACACGATGCTGGTCCTGTTTGGAGAAGAAGACCGTCCAAATGGTCGGTCTGGTGTTAAAAAAAGTATAATAATAAAATGGTTATAATAATAATAATAATAATATTATTATTATTATTATTATGGAAAATGATTTATATTAGATAAATCATCCGCAGGGTCTCCTGTTTGGCCGCCATCTGCGGCGGCGCGTCCCTTAAATGGAGACGATATTTTTGAGATGGTTTCAGGGGTTTTTAACTCCCGAAACGGGGGCCTCTGTGGCACGACACGCCGTTAAGCGGTTTGATGTTTTTTCGGGGGTTTGTGTTTTGAGTGGCGCAGACACATCTAACGTCCGTTTTGAGCGCCGTTAATGGTGTTGTTAACTTGCTGTGGAGCCGGAATTTTCCAGTGTTGTTTCGGGTGTTGAAGATGGAGTTGAGGCGTGGTCCCCACATCCCATCTTTTGAGCGGCGAGTAGCGTTTAGTGACTTTCTCATCATGCGTCCATTCGGGGCGTGCGAGCAGTGGATTTTAGGTGTTTTTCTGATGGCATTGCATTGCCGTGGTCTGCCCGGTTTAATTCCGAAAGTTTGTGCGGGCCCCACAAGGACCGTTTGTGCATCGACGGTGATTTTTACAGCATTATCACCGGGTGTCCGTTTTGGACAAATGAATAGTCAATCTTGTGTACTATTTCGAGAGGATCACAATGGTGTGATCTGTTTGTTTTGCTTTAGGACAGGGATGTGGGTCCCATGGAGCACCTCTCGTGTGCGGTGCGCCGGAATGCATCTTTTTCTCTGGATATCTGTTGTGCTCAAGTGAGCAGTATTTTTGACGTGTCTTTCCGAAGAGATAACAATGGTGTAATGCGCCCGAATATTTTCGGGGCAGAGGCTCGGGATCACGGGACGCCATTCGGGCGTAAGGCGGTGTCAGTGACTTTTCTGTTGGATATCCGATTGAGGCGAGTAGGTAGTCTATCTTGCAAGTATTTCCGCGAGGATTAAAATTGTGTAATCTGTTCAGGAGAGCGGGGCCTCTTACGTGATCTTATTAAATGTGGTAGTGTGAAAGGTGTTCCAGTAATGGTCTGTCCTACTGTGGTTGTAGCAGACACTTGGCCTGTGATCACGTGCACTCCCTTGTGATTGAGGTAAATGCTTGAAGAGATGTGGTTGCTTGTGCCTCAGCCATTGAGGTGGCAAGTTGGAGTTGTTTCGTTACACCATCGCGTTGACGTTGGGTGATGTGTGCACAATTGCTTTTGGGATAGAACATGGTATACTCTGGAAGTGTACTAAAACACATGGAGGTCCATGTGGTTGATTGTACCTAAGAACGTTTGTGCATTCAGTTGGGGTTGACTTGGGGCCACACGTCATGTGGGCCCCATGTGTGTTTCGTGTTCTGAATTACATAATTTTGTCATCTTGTGATTTAGAGGGTCCCTTTGTTATCATTTGTTGACAAGTAGGGTTGGGTTTTCCCCTGATTTTTTTCTCGTTTGGCTAACAGAGATGGTTTGGTTCCTCTGTTTCTTCAGCTATGAGGGGTTTTATTACCATGCCCCTTTCACCAGACTGTGACACCATTTGCGACTACGGGTGTTCGTACAGTGTGGGTGTTTCCCCACATTCTTGGATGAGTTGTCTCGGTCCGCTTCGACAGTGACTCAACGGATTGGAGCGTGATTGCCTTGTGAGGCCTGGGGAGACCCTCCCGTGACTCAGTGTTCCCTGGTAGAGTTCTTGGGGATTCAGAGTGACCAACACATTACGCGGGCACCGATCCTCTACCCAGGAGGTTGTTACCAGTAGGGATGAGGTTATTACCAGTATAGCTGAGGTTGTTTCCACTAGGGCTGAGGTTGTTTCGAGTAGGGCTCGCCAGTTGTACCATCCAACAGGGATGGCCAGTGGGTTACCATCCAGTAGGGATGGCCAATGCAGCGGTGTTCACCAAGTAGTACCATCCAGTAGGGATAGCCAAATCAGTTCCGGGTTTTCCTCAAACGAGGCGGGGCATTGGTCCCCGATGTCGGGCTTACCTCCAGCTGGGTTGGGCAGTGGTCCCCGATGCCAGGGTTACCTCTAGCTGGACATGGCAGTGGTCCCCGATGTCAGGGTTACCTCCAACTGGGCTGGGCAGTGGTCCCCGATGCCGGTCTTACCTCCAACTGGGTTGGGCAGTGGTCCCCGATGCTGGGTTATCTCCAGATGGGTGGGGCAGTGGTCTCGTCGACAACTTTAGTCGAGTCACCCTCTAGTGGATTACCCTAATACATGACTGGATAGTGTGGAACCTGTCGAATCTTTGTCGGGTCTACCTGTAGTGGGGAACCCATCGACTTCCAGGGACCCTCCAGCGGGGTTGGGCAAGGGGTCGCCTGTCCACTTTGAGCAGACCTCTCGACTGCGGGGCAGTGACATGGTGTGGTTTGACGTTCCCCCAGAACTCTCAAGTACAATGGGATTTTTCCTCACTGAGATGCGTCCTTGTGACGCGACTTAAAACCATGTGGGCAAGTCACTGCCGCCCAAAGTGGATAGTATCAAGGTGCAGTGATTTGAGCCCTCGACTGGCAGTTCGGGGCAGACATTTGGGATGTTGGGCATCGATGGTGTTTACTGCTGGGTCTGTTGGCTACTCACTTTTTTGGGTTGAGCTACGGGATGGAGATCCCCTTATGATCTTGTTCGGGTTTCTTGTTTGAGCATATGGTAATGTGTATACCTTTCTCCAGTACACATTCCTTGGGTTTTGTCTACACTCGTTCCAGGAGAGGCGAAGAGGCGTGGGGAATGCCGTGTGCTTTCCGTGTCTAGGTTCTCATAGTTGGACGAGTCTAATATCCTACAATAGATATAGAATACTCGACGAGAAGTTCATCTTATCCCCGTTCTAGCTTCTTGTGTATGGACGAGTCTATCTCCTTTCTCTTGTTGGGTTGAGCTGCACTCTATATTGTACACTTTACTTCACTTTCGGTTGAACTCCTTACCTTCCTCTGTTCGATCTACTGCTCACCCTTTGGTACCTCCTTTGTTTCTCCCTCAACCCTTCGGGGTATCCTATTGAGTATTTTTATACTCACCCCTGCTTGGGCTTTGCACGCACTTGGTGTGCCCTTGCAGATGATAGACAGGTTGGTCGTGACAACAGTGGAGCATAGGAGTTCTGGAGTTGGGACCGCGTGTGGTGCTCGTAGTCAGGTTCCAGGTGGGGGACCCTTCCAACTATTTTCCTTGTGTATACCTGTTTTTGGGTTGTGGTACCTTTTCGGGTTGGGTGCATGTTTTCCACTTTTCTTTTTTAGTTTACCTTCAACACTTGCTTTGTACTGTTTAGAGGTCGATGCACTTTGTGGTATTTATAGCAGTTGGTACTCTTCTTCTCTTTTTTACTCTGCACTTTTGCATTGACTGTGCTGCGTGCGTGTTTACAGGTACTTAGCAAAAGGCCTCTCCGAGTTATTGTGCCTTCGGCACTAGTCGCCAGCCCCTGGCCAATGAAGGTGGGATGGGGGTAGTTGCTGCTCGAGCCCGGGTAGGTTCAGGTCGTGACATTATCATTACATCATTTCTGTAATCAGAAAATATTTGAAAATGTATATAGTTTTATAACATACATACAAATATAAAAAAATAACATTGAAAAACATCTTTTGTTTGAGAAGATCCAAGAATATCTCGTAACAGATTACAATCATTAATTTTTTCTTAATCATCATAGAGAGTCATAACATCCCATATAAATAACATGATCTTGTCTATTTAATATGATAAACTGAGTTGGTTGTAAAACAACGTTTAATAAATCTTTATTTCCGTCAACACCATTTCATAAATCTAAGGGAATATCGGGGGTTTAAAACATCATCGATGAATATACAAACCTTGGGTTCCATTATGTGAAGAAAAAACAAATAATGTTGGGTAGAAAACATAAGGATGAATAAAAACATTCCATTGATGTACCATATGATTGTATCCTCAAAAGTATGACATCATTAGAACATATCATTATTTATCAATTATTTCATTAATTTCAATTGTATGGTTCCGACCAAACATAGGTTTCATGTCTAATAAATTCATTTATGTGTAGGTTATATGTTACATATGATCTATATCAAACATAGGGTTTATTCATTATATTATGAATTCAAACATATGGTAAGAATAGTATTCCCAGAATATATAAAAACATGTATAGAATAATTTCACAAATAGTTTTAAAATATTAAATAATTTAATATAATTCAAAAAAAACATATTAATATATATATAATTTTCCATTAATTAACTAAATGTATTTTCATTTGTACAAAAGAATGGGAATTTATGACAATCAAAATCCGAAAGATTGTAACCTCTCGACCCCTGAAACATAGATAAAGTGAATGAATTATTATATTGACATAATTAAAAAGGAATGAAATCCCAAAGGAATGTCAATTTTATTAGTCTGGATGAATCTAGATACATACATGTAACTCATATTACATTTTGAAAGGTATCAAAATTCAATACATAGAAAAAAGTAAAAAACTGCATCAATGATAACAAAATAAATGGTATCGTCTTAATAACTTAATGTAGGTAAACAAGTGAAAGGGTCGGGTAAAGTAGTGTATATGGGTTTAAAATAATGAAAGAATTAATCAAAAATTAGTTGAATCCCAATAAAATTGTAATATAAAATATTGATTGGCGATTAAATAAAAAACAAACGCCATTAATAGACATAGAATGAAACTACATCCATATATTTTGTCAAAGAGAAAACCTCAAGTATATTAATAAATGAAAACTAATAAAGATAATTCCTATTAATTATATGACATGTATCTGGAACATGATAACACTATACCATAGAAATTGTTTATGTTTCTGGGTAGATACATGTCTGTTTCTATTTTCGAAATAAACCCGAATGGTTTGTTTCCAACTGACTCATCACATAGGACATGTCGATGCATCAAGGAGCGATAACAGGACACTCCCATCACTGAAATTCAAAATCATTCTTTATAAAAAGATTTATTACAAGTAAAATATTCCTTCTCAAGATCCATATTGATAAGAAGATGCATATTTATTAATATTTCCATAAATAAAGAAATATTCCAAATAAACAATGCTTGTAAAATGTTATAGAACATAATAACATTGTAATATTGATTAAAACAGAATATGGATATATAATATATTTACAAATAAAATTGAAAAATGTTCTCGAAGGGGTAGTAGGTACACCACATTAGAATGATTATGTGCACAATACCATGTAAATCACAATGAAATGGAAACGGAAACAAACTCCCTTACAGAATTATATGAATTCAAGTTAATATTTATCTTATGAATAAATTAATACCATGAATATAATTATAATAATGAAATTACATATAATATGTAACTAAAAATACAATAAATAAGTGGTCAAAAATGGATATCAGGTGGAAGTAAAAGTGAGATAAGAAACCCCTTACCATATGTTGAAATGTGTTCTCGATTGATATTATGGACTTGAATAATCTAAATTAGCTTCATTAATTAATAATTAATGATACTACTATAAATTTAATATATTTATTAAAAAAGTATTTGGTTTATTCGTTGTTTTTTATGGGTGTAAGTTGTTCAATTTTATTGTTTTGGAAGCATTCTCCTCCTTGGATTTCATGATAGGTTTACATTTGTTAATTAATGGATGATTGTTTGGGAAAAGGTTAAACATAAAGAATTTTCAATATATATTTTTAGTGAAATTAAGTTAATATAAATTATCTTATAATTATTTTTGTTATATAGCATGAGGATGAGTCATTAGATAAAATATAATGATAAATTCTGGGATTTAAATGGTGGTTTTGTGAACACTGCACATGTTTTGTATTTTTATTTTATACTATAACTATGTTAGGATTCCAGAACATTTCATAAGATAAAATAAATATATTATTATATGGTTCAACCATTCAAATTTTTTTGTGACCATTCATGAATATAGTAAGAGAAACTGAAAACTTTTCATCCTTGGATGTGATAAATTAACACATCTCAGACGGTGTATTAATTTTTATTATAAGAGGTGGGGGGAAAGGGAGATGATGAGGAAATATTCCATTAGCATAATAAAATTATATTTCTTCTTTGGTACTATAATTATCAGAAAATTTGGATGAGTGAATTTTAGTAGAGAGAAACAAAAAATGGAACTTTTAAATGAAGTTGAAAGAAAAAAGAAGAGAGGTTCACCTCTTTAGTACTCCTCCTTGAGAATCTCTATTAGGCTGTTGTTTTGGGCCTTTTGTTGAGTACATAATTACATGATCATGGGGGAGGGTTAAGAAAGTTTACATGGTTGAAATTAGCCATGGATAAAATCTTGAGAGGTGTGGGAGGAAGAGTGGGTGACAGGTGGTTTATATAGTGGAGGGGAGGAGGGTTTTCTTAATATTTGAATCAATAGTTTATAATTTTATTATAATACAATAAAAAGTGATGATTCCATGATAAAAAATAGAATTATGTTCATGTGTGTTTGAAGCAAGTGTCCTTAACTCAGTAGGACATCATCCATGACTTAATAAATCATGTATCTAGCATTCAACATAATTTATCGTATTTTACTATTCACAATAAATATCATGTATTTGCAAAAAAATCCCAAAAATTCACCCCAACCATTTTTCATCGTGTAGAATCCTAAAATGAACTCAATTTTTGGAAATTTTTTTATATATATGAGAAATTTATTAGTTAATTAAATGAATCATTTAATCAAAATATACCAACACAAAAAATATTCTTCCTCAATTTATGGTGCCAAAATCTTATTTACACATTAATGGGTAAGGTTATCATTTATAAGGGTTATATTAATTTTAATAAGTGTATGTTACTATTGATAATCGTATTTCACTATTCCTAATGGGAAGTTACTATTTACTAAAAATTAACAGGATTATATCAGACTCCCAATATCTCTCTAATTGAAATAGTGTATGTCTATTTGTTGAAATTCATAACACAGAAGAGGAAAATTTATGTTCACTGTCTAGGTTATGGCTTTCTCCTATGTGTATCATATTATTTTTTCAAAGAGACTCAATTCATAATTTAATATAGTCTATCTAAATAATATAAGGTATTTAAGAGAAACATACAATAACATATTTCAGTTGTTCTAATTTTCCATTCTTCTGAAAAATTTTCCTCAAATTTTATCAAGTATATTTATACCTACAAATATGTAGGTGGTTATTCTTCATAACATTCATTGTTTTCCATGTCGAATCCTTTATTTTATAGTTTCTACAATGAATAATTATTATTTTAGTTGTCAGACTTTTAAATACTTGCTTTCTTGTGTCAAAAATCTTGATAAGTTCTTCACATTATGACATATCAGGTTCCAGATCTATTTCATAATAGGTGAGTTTATGTGTTTGGTCATGCAAGTATTTCTTTTAAAATGACACGTGGAACACATTATAACCTTTTGAGAGACATATTTCCATTGCTAAATGGTAAGATACTACTCCAATTCATTGCATAATTTCAAATAGTCTAATGTACCTAAGTCCTGATTTCCCTTTTCTTACAGATCCATAGGACACAATTCCACATAAAAACTATTAGAAAAACATGATTTTATACACAGAATAAAAATTCTTTTCTCCGGTTTCCTGCATAACTATTTTTCCTAAATTTGCAAACCTTTAATACGTGATTGATTTTTCATAACCATTATAGTTGTCTATTCAATTAGTTCTGGACCCCTAAATTTCCTCTCACCAAATTCACCCCAACATGTTGGAGTTCGACACGTTCTGTCGTATAATGTTTTATATGGATCCATTTGGATGGTATAATAGGAACTATTATTGTCGTAAAATCCCTCAAAAGTAAATTATTGATCCAACATACATTGAAATTCAATAGAGCAAGATCTCAACATGTAATATAGTGTTTAAATGGTACTTTGAGATTGTCCATCATTTTGGGGGTTTTAAGATATACTAATATGAAGCTCAATACCCAATGACTTCTGGATACATTTCCAAAAAATTTATGTAAATTGGGGATATTAATCAGACAAAAATGATATTTTTGCAGCCTAAAATCATACAACATCATTAATATAAATTTATTTTCGATGCTCAAGTGGTAAATCCGATATTAAAGAATGAAAATGTGTGTATTTGGTGTGAATAACAATAATTAACCATATTTCATCATTACATCTAGGTTTCTTCAGTAGTCCTATGACAAAATCTCTTGTAATTTCATCCCACATCCACATAGAAACATGCATAGGTTTCTGAACCCCCTAGGACATTGTCTCTTAGCCTCCACTTGTTGAAAAACAGGATACCATGACATATTGTAAACAATTTCTCACTTTATTTTATCACACCAAAATGTTCTTTTATATATCTATACATCTTACTGATACCAGGGTGTGTATAGAAATTTGATATATGATCATCAAGTAATATTTTCCTTTTTAGCTCAGGTACTGATGAATGGCATAACCTCTTAAAAAATTTCGGAACACCATCACCACACATGAAGTCTGCCAATCAACCATCCGTAATAGATTTAATTATATTTTATAGATTCTCATCATTAGATTGTGTGCTTCTATCTTCTCTAGTAAATATGGTTTATAAATTGTTTGAAATAGAACAGATGTGTCCCCTTCCATAACAATTAAAATATCCATCTTTAGTAGATCCATGAATATAGGATATATGTCAATCCTCATTTGGGTCACAAGACCAGGATATTTCCTAGTTAGTAAATCTTCATCCTTATTTTGTTTTACTAGGTAGTAGTGTAGTGAATAATCATAAACTTTTAATAACGTGAGACATCTTATTTGCCTTTTTCTGCGCTTTTATGTGTAAAAATGTATTTCCAGCACTTTTGATGTGTATCTATCTCACATCTTTCAATGTATAGATATTTTATCCATATTTTTATTGAAAAGATTAGGGATTCTATCTCAAGATCATTTTTTGGGTAATCATGCACATATTTTTTCAACTTTCTTTGCGAATAAGAAAAGACATTATAATTTTTTATAAAGACCCAACCCATCCCATTCATTGATGCATCATTATATATAATGAATCCATCATATCCAGAAGGAAGACTGAAAACTAGAGCATTTTACAATCGTATTTTTAATTCTTAAATGTATTATACATATTATTTAGTCGATATAAACTTATACCCTTAATATGTGAGCTTGGTTAGTGGGTTAGCCAATCTGGAAAAATTATGAATGAAATACTATTAGTAACCTACAAAACTAATAAAACTAGGTATTGTAGTTATATTCGTTTGTGTTGTCCCTTCGTGAAATTCATTTTTCATCAGAAGATCATAAAATATTCCTTCATTAGAGACATTATGGACATGAAAAGAAACTGATTGAAGCCAAAATCAAAAGTTTCTAAACATCCAATATAATTCATTTCTTCAAATTGTTATCAAAACTAATCTCCATGTCATTCTCATTGTCTTTGTAGCTTTTGAAGTATACCAGGATATCATCGATAAATACCCAAAAAAGCCATCAATATATTAATGGTAAACATTATTCATTAAATCCATCAGAACAAAGGGTTCATTAGTCCGTCCAAAAGGCATTACGGTAAACTTGTAATGACCATAAGAGGTTTGAAATGTTTCCTTTAGTTTATCTTTTTTCATCACACATAGTTAATGATATCCATATCGAATAGAAATCATCAAAAAATATTGGGATCAACGTAGTTGATCAAATAACTCATCAAATCATGGTAGATGATACTGGTTTATTATTTAAATAGCATTGATTTCTCTATAATCAGTACATAGCCACATGGAACCATCTTTCTTCTTGACAAAGAGGACATGAGATCCCCATGGAGAAACAATATGTCTAATAAATCCATTGACACTCAATTCATCTAGTAATTTCTTTTTTTTAAATTAATTCCAAAATGTACATTAAATTAGGATTCTTTGATATAGGTCTTTCACGAGGAATTAAATCAATAGACAGCTCAGATTCCCTCTCTAGAGAATGTTCTGGTAAATACATGAGAAATAGACCAATATATTCTTGCATAATATGTTCGTCTTATATTTGAGGATTTATTTACACACCCATAGATATTATGTTCTATTTTACACCCATAATTTCAATCAGTAGAGCTATTGGGGGGGACTTTTATATGAATCAGAAAGCAAGGTATCATCATTAAAGATAACGGATTCTATACCATTATCAAGAAGTATATCTTCCTTATTAATGCAATAGATCTTTATATCATAATTTTTCATCCAATTCAAAATGAGAATTATATCAATGTCAATAATTTAATTGAGGATATGGTTAGAAACGAAACCACCTTTATGTGTCATAATGTGTACTGATCAAAACATCTTTAATGCAATGATACATCCGCTATGAGTTTTGAATGAAAACTCATTTATTAAATCAATTTATAAAAATCTAATTTTCATGGAATCTTGGGAAGATATAAATTAATGTGATTTTGAAGAATCAAATAAAGAATTTTCTATGTTTATGTAAACATTTAGAGTACATACCAACAAATCATTAGGAACATCCACCTATACGGTTGTAATTGGATATGCCTTTCATTGCTCTCATGGCCTTCTTGTAGGAAATTTTTTTGGAGATTAAGACACTCATTTTCAAAGTGTCCCACCTCTCTAAAATTGTATCATTGAAAATCATTGACTTGTCTATTACTCCTTCTTTCACTAGATCAATGACCATTTTTTCCACACTTATACAAAACAAACATGCCTTTCAAGCCTATCCCATGATGATTCCTTCCACAGTTCTCGATTAATGAAAATTGCTTCATTACCTACTTCTTTATTTGTGATTTAGCTTTTCCCTAGTTATTATAATTCCTCTATTAATCATGATTTCTCATGATCAAATTTGATCTAGAAATTCCTCCACTATTTTTATTGAACTAAATACAACTTCATCATATGATGAAAATGATTGGGAATCTAGTGCCCTTTAAAGACATGGCATACAACCATAAAAGTAGTGGTAAATCTGTTCCTCCGAATAATGTATATAATCTATATCAAACATGGCTATTCTAGATATGGTATTCTCACACTCCACAACACTTTCTTCTTTCCTTTTATTCAGGATATTGAATTTCCTCTTAATTTAATTTCATTATTCATGAGGGAAATATTTATTGAAGAATATTTCCTTAAATGTTCTCTATTCCATAACTTTTATTTACTCATCCTCTGTGTTATTCTGGATCAATGTACACCATTGGTCGGTATAACCATTAATGAATTATTATGCCTACTAGAACTTCACATTTTCATTAGGTCATAATTCCATAAATATATTTTCAAGGGACTTCATCCACTGCATAGCTACCAACAGAATAGTAGTCCCACTTAAAGATGGTGAACTCTTCAACATTAAATGATCCAATAAAGTTATAGCATGGCTTTTTAACACACCTGGAGTATGTTTCCCTAATATATTCTGAATCTAATCTTCTCCAACACTGGTTTTGTTGACTTACTCGATGGGGAAATACCAACATTGTTAGTGAGTATGGACTCTCCTTCTTTCATTAGGCACCATCACTAAACAATAGCATGCACTAAATCATGGAATAGTTCATAACTTCTTACAAGAAAAAACATGATATAATATAATAATTTATGCACAAAAAATATAATAATAATAATAATTGTTTATTTTACATTTTAAATACTTTATAATGGTTTTTAAATAAAATTTATAATATTCTAAAAATATCCCCTTGGATTTCCAAACTAGGTGAATAGAAAGTCCCATTTTTGTGTTCCAAGATACCCCATCTGGAGCCTGAAACTCCTTGTCAGAGTTGTTAGTCCTTGGTACATTCATGCCAGAACCATGTCCACGTGTAATATCCAGAAAGGGATGTATTTTCTAGGAAGACCCACATAGTCCCTACATTACCAAAATTCTATGATGTTCTTATATGGTTTTCATGAAAGTATTACATGGTGTTATTTCATCATAATTATTCTTCCTAAATATAGATTCCATGGTTGCTACTAAACATCATATGATACACGTTGTAATGCCCCGACCCCAGAATCCTTGAGGCGATGAATTACTTATTACATTGGCATGATTACAAGGAAAAAAATATCAAAGGAACTATCAGTTTTTTAGAATTTAAGAAACTAGATACATATATATAACTCATATTACATTGGGAAAGGTAAAAAAATCAATAAATAACAATAACTACTAAACTACATCCACGAGAATTCAATAAATGGTTTTCTCTACCTAACCTATTATAGAAAAACAAATGAAATGGGTGAGTTCAAATTCTATGTAAGGGTTCCAAATAAGGGAATCATGAATCAACAATAATATATTCATAATCAAATTGGCAATGTCAATATAGTATGGTGAATAAATTAAGAACACACACCATTAATTAATTTATAATAAAACTACATCCATATATTTTTTTATAGTGAAAACCTCAACAACTATAATAAATGAAAATGAAATAAGAGAATTATTTTTAATTTTATGTCATGTATCTGGCATGTGATACCACTAAACTGTCGAAATGGTTTAATTCTATGACTACATATCTCTGATTTTGTTTTGGATACAAACTCCGAGGGTTTGTCTCCATCTAACTTGTCCCATGAGACATGTCGATGCATAGAGGGGCTATAGTAGGCCCCGCCTGTCACTACAAGCCCAAATAAATATTTATAAATTAATTTAATATAGGTAAAATATTCCATCCCAATATTTGTATTGAGTATGTGATACATATACATAAATAATTTCATCGCTAAAAAACATTCTAAATAAACACCTTATGTTTAATGGTATGTGACATAAGACAATAATCATATCCATGAAACTAGAATATGGATATATAATATATTCACAATTTCAAATGAAAAAATATCTCAAATGGGAATTAGGAACACCACATATGAATGATTAGGTGCACCATACCATGTGTAACACAATGAAATCTAAACCTAAACATAGTCTCTTATGACATTGTAATCAATCATGTTAATAATCATGAAATTAATCAATTTATAACCATAATATAAAGGTAATAAACATATTATATATAATATGGTAGTAAACATCCACCACATACAATAAATATGTGGTGAATAATGGAAATATCATAAAAGTAAAAGTGGGATGAGAAACCCCTTACCTTATACTCGAAGGTTTTATTGAATGAACATAAAAACATGAATAATAAACATTAGATTCATTAATTAATATTTAAATAACCTCTTATAAAATTAATTTAGTTATTATAACAATATTAGGTTAATTCATTTCTTTTTAGATGCATTTTTTAGGTTTAATTTTATTTTTTTTGAAGCATTTTCTTCTTTGGATTCCAAGATCAGTTTACTTGTATTCATGAATGGAAGTTCATTTGAAATTTTTTTAAACATAAAGAATTGATAATATATATTATTATTAATGTTATAGATAAATAAGTGATCTTATAATTATTTTGGATATATACCCTGAGGATGAATCACTTGAAAAAAGTTAATGATAAATGCTTAAATTTACATGGTTATTTTGTTAACATTGCATGTTCTAGTACTATTATTTTATATAATGTGTGTGTAAGTATTCCAAAAAATTGAATAAGGTAAAATAAATAATTTATTAAATAGTTTAACAATTAAAATGGTTTCATGAATAGTATTGTATGTAGAAATATAAATTCAAAACCTATCATCTTTGGCTGTGAGAAATTTACACATCTCAAATGTTGTTTTCATTTTTAGTATAAGAGTTGGGGGAAAGAAAATTATGATGAAATATTCCATTATAATAATAAAATTTTAGTTCATGTAATGTACTATAATTATCATAGAATTTGAACAAGGGGATATGAGGAGATAAAAAAAATAATGGAACTTGTAAAATAAGTTGAAAGAAAATGAAGAGAGGTTCACCACTTGGGTACCTCTCCTTGAGAATCCCATTAATGAAATTGTTTCTGTACTTTTTGTGAGGCCACCGGGTCCTGGATGGGGGGGACTGTGATTTATATTTGGAATAACATAGGCAATCAAAAATCTTGAGTAGTGTGTGATTATGTGGGGTTGAGGTGTGGTTTATATAGTTGAGAAGATGGTTTTATTATTATTTTAATCATTAGTTTATTAATTTTCTCCAAGAAAAGAAGCAATGATGATTCCACGACAAAAAATATTAATAAATTAATGTGAGTTCATTCAATTTGTTCTTACTTCTACATTACATCATCCCTTACCCAATAAATTATGTCTTTACCATTTACTATAATTTATCGTATTTTACTATTCATAAAAAATTTGTGTATTTTACAAAAATACCAAAAATTCAAATTACCCATTTTTTGATGTCTAGAATCCATGAATGAACTACATTTTTGAAAAATAATTTCCTAAATATGAAATGATTAATTTTTAATTAAAATCATCATTTAATCAAAAAATACCTACACTTAAAATATTCATTTTCATTTTCAAGGTGCTTAAATTTTAGTTACACATTCATTGGTAAGGTTACCATTGATAAGAGTCATATTAATATTCATAAGGTTAGGTTACTATTCATATGGTTATGTTATATTTCATAATGGAATGTTAATAATCTCTAAAAAGTTACCTGATTCAATCAGACTTCAAATATCACCCTGATAGCAACTGTGTACGCCCATTTTTTAAAATTCAAATAACAGAAGTGTAAAATTTAATTTTAATGGCTAGGTTATAAAATTATCCAATAAATAACAATTTTTTGATTAACAATGACACCATGATTCATGAAATATAGACTGTCTAAGGAATATAATGTTTTTAAGAGAAATTATGATAAAATGGTTGAGGTGTTATATTGATTTTTATATTATTACTAAGATGATACATTAAAAACACATGAGATGTCCCATTATGGATAAGGAGGGACACTGTAACACTTTCCAGTCTATTTTATGGAGAATGAGATTCCCCCAAACTAATTTCAATGAATCCCTAACACTATGAGACCCAATACATTATTACAGGTGGTGACACTTGTGCTCCTCTTCACCACAACTCTGTCCATGGATGAATAAATCTCCAAATGAGAAAATCCATGTTAATGAAATAAATGAGGAGAGAAGAATGATATTTTCCCTCTTACAGTCCATTTGGGCTTCAGATTCTCATCCACCACTGGATAAAGTTGAATTTTATGATCTTGATGTATATTGTTCCTTTTTATTTCTCACATTGAGACTGAATCACTTGGGTTTAGAGGTTAGTGGGGATAATGAAATCTAAACAGTCCCAACCATCAAATGGGTATTAAATTTAGTATAAGTCCCAAAAATACCCAAATCCAAATGCCTTATCAATAGATGTAAGACTATCATCAATCCAAAAGGGGTTATTCCATTATTCAGACTCGATCATATTCAAACCCATATGGGTTTCTAACATGTTTAACCCCCAGCCATACCCCCCCCCCCTTAAATTGACAGCTACAAGGAAGAAGGTCAAACACTAATAAAACAGTGTGGGACATGATTCCCAAATAAATTGGATACATAATAATCCTCCCTATAGTTCAAAGCCAACACCCAAATCCACCCCAATCTTATCTAGGACACATTCCCAATATGTTTATATCCAACATGGAGGCAACATATTTTATAGGCCCCAATTTCCAACTATATATATGACCGACACTGTCATTGACTAAGAAAAATCATTCTAGGACCATGGTTGTATAACATTATACTACATTGCCAGGTCCTCCTCAAACAGCCCTAAATTTTTATGTGCTCGGATATGTGGCACTAAACTATGTGGGTTCAGATTTCTATCATGATAATATGTAGACTGAATGAGTAATGGGTTCGAACTAGAAAACAAATGAACATTGATCCCCTATGAATGTCTGTAAACTTTTGATTGCCTCACCATGCATCGAAAATCTATCATCCTCTTAATGGCATCTATGAAATCAATTTTATGTCCATATAATGATATCATTGACGGAGAAACTCATAAATATACATATCCCTTCACAGATGGAGATCCTCAAGTACATATAAGTGATTCTGAACCCACTTTAATGTCTAAAATTTCCATGTTATTTATTTTATTTATAGGGAATTATTTCAATACCATGCAATAAGACATTATGGGAATATGAGGCACAGAGTGCTCGAAATGATTCATCGAAAAATGTTATGCATTAAATAGCACGCGTGAGATGTTTTCTTGAAAAAGTTGAAAAACTCATAAATGGGTTCCTTGATCCAATCTCTAAGGGCCTCATTTCCTTTAGGATGGTGGGATTACACCAGGTGTGACTTTTGATTAGTCAATATAGGTCTCAAGTGAGAAAACACAAAAATGGAATAACTATAAATATAATAAATAAATAAAATTATTTTTTATCAAATGATTATAACTCACGAATGGTTAATAAGATTAGCAATATGATACCACCGCTAAAATCTTGATGGTATTCCTTAAGAAAATCAAAATATTGGATGACGTAATCCACGGGTCAATGATAGTGTTTGGCCATAAAAAATAATTATGTAAATTTTCAATTGAGTATTTCTGACAGTTGAATTGATACTCGGATAAAAAATATGAGGTCACCGTCGAGCTCGGAACACATGGATTCACCTCAAAATGGATTAACATCGATCAGAAAGGGTCAGATTGAAATTTAATTTTTAGAACATTTTGGAAAATAAATAAATAACTTTAGACTGTTTTTTTATTTATTTTATCAACTATTTAGAGGCGGACATAGATGCTACAGAGCAGGGACATGGTAGTGACGAGACACATTAATTGATCCCATTAATGTATTGTTAACAAGAACCATAATGATGATTTAATGATGCATAACTATGAAACTATTTCATAAAGGAAACCACATAACAATGTGACGTCGCAGTGTAACACAAAAGTTGTGATGCATTTCCTTTTTAATAGTAGATGCATTGGTGGAAAGAATGAAATTATGAGGATTCTCTGACAATCCTTTGACAGATATCCTCCCCATAGAAGAAAGAAGAATGGTGAAGTACATAATCGATTTCGACGTACATCTAAGAATGAAAAACTACATCAAATTAATGGTCCCTGGAGGATGATACCTTATGTCAACTAATGTCAAAGAGGTATGTGTTATTTGAGTTTAAAGATCCTCCGCCGTCTTTTTTTTAAAACAATGAAAGCAGATGAACCCACGAACTAGTTGATCCACCGAATGTGTGTTCTTGCATGATGGTAACAACATTTGGGATTTATCTATCATGGATTCAATCATTGCTTGTATTGATAGAACATAACCCACCCAGACATTTCCCAGCATCAAATATCAACCGTATAGGGTGAGAGTAGACAAAAACAAAGCCGGATCACATCAGCCTTGTGTGTTCTTTGTAGCAGCACCCCCAAAGTCGAGGAACGATGATTATGTGACCTCTGTGGTGAAGAGTATGTTCCCCAGAGAGCACATATAGATTGGGAATGAAGAACAGATGACCATAGCATGTCTGGTGGTCTGCTGAACAATCTACTGGAGGTGGTGTGCTCATTGGCGCGCTGTAGAGACTAGAGGTTGCCATTGGCTGGTCATGATGGCAAGGTGGAGATGATGAGCCTTCCTTGCATGTATAAGAGGGATAGTCCGCCTCCTGGTGTTCTAGGCGGTTGGAGAGCTGTGGTCCATCAACTACAATAGGAGGGCCCCCACCAGTACATGGGGCAGTAGATGCTAGATGTGTCAGTCGATCACGTCCTAGCTGTATGATGCACCAACGACCACCCATGCAGTCGAGCGTTGGGTTGGCATTCCATGCCCCCCACTAGCAGGCCAGATGCATATCCCAAGTGGCATGACCAGTACTGGTGAGCTGAAACCATGGCCAGCAGGCTGGACCCGTGCCCTACGGGCTGGGCCAGATGAGACCACATCATTGGGTGACCTGGAAGGCTAGACCACCGGCTAAATTTGTCATGCCCTGTGAGGACCATTGGGCTTGGCCCACTGGACAGGGTAGACAAGACCTACCCTAACCTGAACTATGACATGCTGGAATTGTCGAATTAAAACAAGGCATGTTGGACCCTAGCGCCCGGTCGGTCAGTTCCATCCGACCGGGTCGGACCGGGCGTAGACACAACCAGTCCCTGATTACTAAAATGCAATTAACTCGCAGGCCTAGTGTCTGATTGGCAAGCCATATGCAGAACAAGGACCCAAGTAATTAGGTGTTTTCTTGAGATTCCCTTTGAGCATTTTGGTGTGGGTTGGCATAAATTCGGGATTGATTGTACTTGAATCCAACTAGTATATTTTTAGTAATAATCCCATAACATAAAGATTGGGCATCTGTTTGATGCACATTCTGTTGCGTTGGAACTGTTATAATTAGGCGGTCCATTGGTTTACAATATGTGGTATTTCATGGTGGTTTACGTGCATCATATGGCTCAATTAGAAGATTTGTAGATCCATAGTGGTCCGAATGACAAACCACGACAGCATGGATCCTTAGTGGACCAGGATACAAAGAGAAATGATATGAATCCTTAGTCTCCCTACAGATTAGCAACAACTGTGTAGATCTGTAGTGGCTCGATAGGTGAGTAGTAGACATGTGGATTCATAGTGTCCCATACTAAGTACTATGTTACTCACCCCAGCATGTGCTTCACCCACACATGTTGTATCATGTGGAGATGAAAGACATATCAACAGAGGAAATGATGTCCTAGGATCAGGTAGGGCCCAGTGGGGATAAGGAGGACTTGACGTACTACTTCTACTTATATTAGCTACATAACTCTTACCATCTAGTGTGGTTTTCAGCAGATGGCTTCCTGAGTCTATTTGTACATTGTTGTTTTTAGTTCTTTTGTTGGGTTTGTATTCTGGACCACATGTATTCAATGGTACTTGTACTCAGCATTTGTTTTAGTATAAATGAATTTCCCCTCTCATTTATTGGGACGTTTTTGGGCATGTGTCTGCTGACATTTACTCAGGAAAATGCCTATGACTTGCAGTTCGATGCCTTCGACACTAGTCTCCAACCCCTGGTATTCGAGAGGTGGGACTGGGCTATGTCATGGCAGAAGCCCCATTGGACGGGTCATGAAAAAGTGATATCAATGGTGGTAGGTTGTAACATAGAGATCGAGAGTCTACAGTTCATCTTTTAGGGAAAAAAATTAGTTGTAGCGAGTATCACATTATTATTTATGGAGTCAACTGTTGGTGCGATGGCCAATGTATCCACACACCCGGACCATGAATTCTACTTTTCTACTCAATGCATAAAAACACAAGTTGCAAAACTATATCATTATGTTTGTTATAAGAGTCAGTTCAAATGTATAATCTATTGGTGGTGGTCCATCATTATCTATTTTCTTGATGCCTCCACAAAGACATCCATATAGGCTTCTGGTATGTGGTTGAGAGGACAGCCCACCTTGCGATGAGGTTTCTATTAAAGGGCTCGGGTAGAGATGGCCATACCAGGTGGTATACCAGTGTTACCAATACCCGTTGATTAGTTAGTAAGCCCTCCTATAATGTTTCACATGGATGCAGATTTCCAGAACATGTTGTGGATGGCACTTTTGGAACATAGTTATACGTCAAATTGTTCTTATTTGTTCCACATGCTTCAAAGGTAGTGGTCACCCAATATGCAGGGTAATCTTGACCTATAGACTATAGGATAACAACCTATGTTGTAGAACCAAAGGGTTTATAGGAGGGAATGGGGTAGTATCTTGAAGAAAAGGCATTTCAATGCTTGTCGTGAAAAGAGGCATCTCGCGCATGATTGTACAACCATTCATGTTGTTGGGTAGGGGAGGAGACATTTAAAGACTCTTTGGGAATAATACCCCAAGACTCAGGGGATAAATCATGGTATGTTTTATGTATTTATACATTATATGTAGTATTGATAGACACATATATTATTGAGTTAAATTTCTTACCATTTTTTCTTGTTTAATACATAGAGGATCCGGTGAAGATAGTTGACATTACCCTCATGTTTAGAGATTCCTACAGGAGGAGACCCAATGACCACACATTGGTTCTCATAGTGTTACCTGACTCATAGAGGAGAGAGTATCTATTTGGTTCTCGTGGTATTAACACTGAGGTCGTGTGACGTCATTCATGGTATGGACTAGTAACATTCATTCTATAATTGACTGTATTAGTCAAAAGATGTGGTTCATCAAAGTATACAGATCCATATATCCAAGTAACATGAGTGGGGAAATCCTTGGAGATCTTGATGGACTCAGGAAGAAAGGTTTCTATCCAATTCCTAATTAGTTTTCTAGTTCGACTCTCTTTGTAGTGAATGTAATCGGTCCACATGTTCCATAGTGACAGTAGTGTATAATGTTGTCTCTCTTGAAGATGTCCCGTGTTTAACTCTCCATTAAGATTTTAACTACTACATTGATATGTACCTATGGAACACACTGATATATACACTAGTATATCAAATTAATTCCATGGAGCTTTCTGAATTGAGGGTACCACTGGAAGACGTGCAGGAGAAGGGCATTTTGAGACTCCGTGTTTCACCATGGGCATCCCTAATATCGTTTTACAAGAAGGAAGACATGTGTTTTGAGGTTATGAATGAACTATCTCCTCCTGAACCAGTTTATATTGAAGATCATGCATATACTTCCATGGATTTATAACATCATGGTGTTCATAACAATCAAGGAAGAGCATGCTACACACCCACAGAGGGTTCTGGATACACTATGAGAGCACCGGATTCTTGGTAAACTCTCGAAGTTCCAGTTTTGGATATACGATATCCACATTGTAGGAAAAGTAATCTAAGATGATATAGTTGTAATGGAATTAGAAAATATGGAGTAAGTGTGTACTGGGAGCCACCCAGGAACATTATTGAGGTGCAGAGTTTCCTTGGGTTGGATGCGTACTTCCAGTGGTTTGTGCTCGACCTTTTCAGAGTACCAATGCCATTTTCATCCTTTTCATGGAAGGGGAAACCCTTCCTGTGGATAGAGATATTTAATAAGAGTTTCTAGGAGCTACGGAGGAGATTCCAGAGTTCCCTAATTAAGTGAATACCAATGGAGGGCGTTTGTATGTAGTTTTCTAAAACACATCAACGACTGGCCTTGGTTGTCTTATGATACAGGGGAAAGTAGTGACCACAAATGGCTCATAGAACTTGGGGAAGGATGAGAAGAACTATGTTACCCATGACATGGATTTATTAGTAGTGGTATGTTTAATTGAAGATATGGCAGCACTAATTGATGGGTTGGCGGTTCTGTCACACCAGGATTTTATTTCTTTTCATGTATTGGTTTTGAACTTGTGCATTGAAAATCCCTATGATTTTCATGGGTATTGGGTGAGATTAATATTGAGTTTTTAACTTCAATATATACCTAATAATCTTAATTTATGTTCCCCTTTTCTTGTTTGGGTTTTTTTGGAAAAGTGTGGTTACTTCATGACTTGGGCCAATAGTGAGCCCATTTCTAGATTTAAAAACAAATATTGATTCTTTTATAATAAATTTTTCTTCAAAATTATTCACCCATTCCACTTCCGAAATTTCATACCATGAAATATTTAGACCACCATATCCTTTTGGACCCATTATTAATTAAAAATCATGGTGAATTTGGATAACATATTTAGGTATAGGTCAATCGTGTGGGCCAATTTCTAGTTTGACAAATATAATTTGTTTATTTTATATCTAAATAATTTTTTTATAATTTTCTCTGATTACTCCTCCCAATAGAGGCCAATAAACCTAGTCTCACCCCCAAGTTTCATTTTCACTATTTGGATCTCATCTTAGTCACTGATTAGTACAAATCTTCTAAATAATTCTCAACTCATAATAATTTTCCAATGGTAATTTGCGTCATTCTGAAGTCATTAAATTCGTACACTTTCTACAACAAATTTTCATTCCACAGTTCTTCTAAACCATATGATCCTCTCTAAGGTGTTACAAGCCAATCCATTTCTTCTATGGGTTCATATTTAAGAGAATAATAAGAGTTTTCAAGTTTCCAAGGTGAGATTTCTTCTCATTTCTCCTCTCTTATCTTCATCCTTTCATTATTTCATAGATTTCTATTCACCTATAGTCATGCTTCACCTAGAGTTTTGTAATCCCATGATTGTTAGGGGGTTTTTGTTTGTTTTGGTCTGGTCTTCAAAGTTTAAGGGTTTATAAACCCTCGAATGGTTCTATTGTGTTTTTGTTTTCATTACGCTAAGGATTTGAGGTAGGATATCCCATAAAAATGAATTTATCATCTATGTTTCATAATTTTATTATATTAGTCACTTTATATATATGTTTAATTATTTTTTTTTCAAAATATGGTTAATTTTAATGGTATGAAAAACTGGTTTTTATTGTTTGTTTTGGGAAAGGTAGTGTTTTTTTGTCATAAAAGTGCAGACCAAGTGTTTGTTTAAGTGTTCCATTATCATTTACACCTAGTTTTTGAGCATTATATACTGTTTCATGTTATTTTGAACATGTATCCTCATATTTAATAAAATATGGCAAAAAATTGGTGTTTAATTCCCTTTCAAGTGCTTAAAATAAATTGTTCTGATTAAAAGTGAATGTCACGTGTTCGGTAAATTTCCAGATTGCCTTTTATGTATTAGGTGTGATTTAAATTTTATTTTTTGGATTTATAAATACATTTGATGCATAAAAATTTGTATTTATGGGTCCTTCTACCGCTTTCCAATGTGTGTTTGGTTTTACAATCAAATGGGTTTTGTTTTAAAACATGTTTTGGCCCGAGTTTCCTGAAGATGGTCGGTTTCACGTCCTTATGAAAATGGATATGTATAGAATATTTAACCTTTGTTTATTAAGAGATTTAGGAATGTTTTTTTATTTTAAAAATGGTGTTTATAATCCTTATTAGTAAATTTTAAATGCATACCTTTTTTAAAATGTTTATTTTTAGAAATGCTTAAAGGATGGTTTGGCATTGTTTTCTTGTAATAATGGTTTCAATGTGCATTTCATGTTCTATCATATGAGGACATTTTATGGTTAGTTAAAATTGATTTATTAAATGGTATTGGGGCTAAAAAATGTGGGTTTATATTTTATTTATGGGGGTTTTCATTAAATGGGTATTTATGAATGGATTTTATGCCCAATGTCTTGTTCTACATCTTGAAATTGTTTTATTCAAATTTAGGTGGTTTATTGATCTATGAAAGAAATAGGTGACAAGTTTGTGGGCTGTTTGCTGTGTGTGTAATGTGGAAGTGGTATTTTCAAGTGAAAATTATATTTCATGGATTTTAGAACTTTTTTGATCACAAGTTGGAAGCCTAGGTATCTAGGTGGGTGGGCGTGTACTAGTATGTTAGTGTTCCCGTGGGGTTTGTCCCCAGTTTCACATAGCAAGTTTGACAATGAAAACACTAACTAAAATATGATTATAATGACGATGATGATGTTGGATAACCAATAGGTTATGGGTATTCGCCATTATAGTGGATCTTGTGCATGGGCACATATATTGTTATGGTTATTTTCACTAAGAAATGGGGTACCTAGTACCCACAATGAACTAGTGACAAGGGGTGTTTTTGAGACTTATGCTCGTTGGAACTTTGGTACACACTGTTGGAGTATAGTGTGATTAGTTGGTAAATTAATCAGTGTTTGTGTTTTATTTATTATTTTAGCTTCATTAAAGCATTTTTCTTGAAATCTATTTTCATTTTGATGTAGCTCCTCTTTTAAAATATTTTTACTAGCATTCTTGTTTATAAAACATGCATGTTTTTGTTTGCTAATTATTATTGCATGGAACTTCATTTGAAAAAAAAATAAGTTATATCTTGTATTTAATACATGATATTTATGTGTTATTTTATTTAAATAATGATCATTTGGAATTGAATATCGGGCTAACCAACAGGGTTTTAATACTCACTCAAGTAGTCTTCTTATGTTTTTAGCCCCTGTGAAGGTTTCATCTTGAGTTTGATCGCCTTGGAAGACATTTGATCATTGTGTTAGACAATGAACAGTGGGGTGACATTGAGTCAGTTGGTTATCATGTTTGTTAAGTTGAGATGTTGGATTAGTTTTACTTTTATTTTCCTGAACCAATATTGTTCAGTTCAATTTTTATATAAATATTTCATGGGTTGTCCATTTCATTCCGTAGTTTGTTTGATTGATTATATTTGGGAGAAATCATTCACTTTTGTACTCTATAAATGCCCTCGGTTCCTGTCACCATCCTAGAAGAATCATGATTTCTTCTTTGGACTTTCTTGGGTAGGCCGGGGTGACCATTTCAGGGTCGATTCAGGCCGGTTCGTGATAAAATGGTATCTGAGCTTGTCGGCACTTAGGAGAATTTTTTTAGATTTACCTTGTTATTTGGGGGATGTCAAGGGAGATGGACTATGATTTTTGGGACTTAGGGAGAAATAATAAGAAGAGCACCATGAACTCAGGCTCGTTCTAATCTTTGGGTATCCACAGGAATCCCGATTTTATTATGGTTCATTATACTTTTTGATTTTTTGGTGTTGTGATATGAAAAAGGGAGTCTAACTAATGGCCTCTGGGAGCTCTCAGGGCTTGTCATGCCATGTAGAGCTTGGGAATAGTCCTAATAAATCATTCTCTGTTGGTTTATTGTTTGATATATGGCCTCCAAAGATATAGCCAAGTCATCTCGACACTAGTTCTATTTTGTCGGTCTCTTGGACCATTCATGAATTTTGAATTTTTTTTCTAAAAATTCTTGTGTGGGAATTTTGGAAATGAGTTTTAAAGGATGGATTGGATTTTGAAATGTGGAAAAAGTTGTTTTCAAAAATTAAATATAATTTTTATGGAAGGTTGATTTTTCATGAAAACAATTTTTAGGAGGAAGAGGAAATGATTTAACGGAATTGGATTATCCTTAATCTAAAATTTTTGGTTGTTTTAATAAAATGTTTTAAAAGTTTGATTCATTTTAATGTAATTCTGAATCATTGTTTTAAATGGGGTGTTTTGGGATGATGAAAAGTTACTTTATCTAATAAATTGGATTTGGAAATTGGTTTTGAGTGGTCCTGGTTTTCTTAGAAAGGCTATTGGTCTCAATGGCCATCAGATTATGGAAAAATACCTAGCTGAATATTTTCAAATGGCAAGGAGTTGTTTGGAGTAGCATGGATATATTGAAAGTTGTTAAAAATTAATAGTGGTAGGTTTTTAATAAATGGTTCTTGATGAAGTGTAGTTTGTTTTCTGAAATATAAAAAGGGTTTATGGCTAGGGTTTGGAGTTTCAATGGAATGTACATGATTATTGGAATGGTGTTGTTTTGTTTTAGCCTTTGGTATTTTTTCTTCGGTGCCCACATGCATGTTTTTATTGATATATGGAATGATAGCCTATATGGAATGGTGTTTGGGAGCATGGGGTGGCATGGAAATGTGCATGGGACTGATACTTGATGAAACACCATTAGTGAATGAAGAAACTGACCAAGTTATATTTTTTTTCAAAAGGGTTGTGATCTGAAAAATTGTGGCATTTGTTTATATACCAATGGTTATCTGGATAGTTTTTTCTACATATTAGAAGAGTTGTTTATTCAGTATGATTCCTTGTGATCTTGTGGTCATAATCTAGTAGTGCCTAGAGATGGGATCATATTGGTGTCTCAGTTTTGGAGTAATGTTTAGTGGGGTTTGAAAGACGTGTTGGATGTTGTTATGTGGTAGTGGATAGTTCTCCATTAGAAAACCTTCTTATTGATCAACCTAAGGATTAATTTGAAATGTAAAATCCACCACATTGGATGATTCCTCAGAAAAATATTTTTTAGTAGAGAGGGTTTTGGGAATCATTTAATGTTCTTCTAGGTTATGATTACTCTTTTGTACATAGTGGTTGTGTTCATTTATATTGATGTGTTTCATCGTATTCATTTCCAATTTTGGTCCTCATTTAGAGTGAGATATAATGGTGTTATGTATCTATGATTTAATTTTTAGATGATGGTGTGTTGCTAAGAAAATTTTCTATTTTTATCTGTGTTGTGATCCTTAGCACATTACTGTGATGAAGCAAATGCTTCAAGCATCATGGCTCTAGCCATATGCCTTGATGTGATGCTTTTCACACAGTAAAGAAATCATCAGATGTTTAAGAATATTGACTAGGCTCTTTCCTCCACAATTTTGGTAATTTAGTTTCTATGTCTCTATTGTAGTTCTTCATCCGTATGAATTTCCTATTTTCACAACGAGCATGGTGGAAATAACCCTAACACAATGTCTATTATTATGCCTCCATGGATGTGGTTTTGTGATCAATGTCCCTGTATGGACGGCCTCTGTATATTGGGTGTGGTATGATTATTACATGTTTGTAGGTAGTGAGTGTTGTGTGGTTCTTTTTTTTTCATTTTTGGTTTCCATTTCATAGTGATTGGGTTCCCTAGCCTCCTCTCCCTGAGTTCTTCTGGTTTGGATTCGTATAGAAAATTTGGCCCAGTTCTTGTCCCCTCTTTTTGGGAGTGGGTGGTTTAGATTTTCATGTTGTAACACTATTAACATTGGTTTATATGTTGTTTTAGGAGTGTTTTGATGGAAAATTTCAGGTGATCCCCAAATTATGTTCATGTTTAAATCGTTTTTGTTCATTTCTATTTGGCCTCTAATGGTGGGGAGAGACACTACAGGTCTTAAAGATCATTCCAATAAGGATTTCTTATACAATAGTTTTGATTTAATCTTGGGGAGCATGTTCTATCCTACCCCACCCCATGAAATTTTATTTAGTGAGTGAACATAGGATTGGGTGATCGTTGGGTTCATTGTGAGAGGGAACAACAATATGGTTCTTCTCTTGTTTGTGGTGGTGGTGGCATGACATTTCCGTTAATTTTCACAAAGTGGTTGTGAGTTATTGTTTTGTTTTGGAAATATGATTAAGTTCCATTGATGGTGAATGATATTTTATTGAATTTATAAGATTGATCATGTTGATATAGAATACATAGGTGTTGTTCACGATGTTATAAAGTGTTATGGCTTTCTGTGGGCAGAATGCTTTTATGGTTGGCAGAATTGTCACACCCGACTTGTTTTCTTTTCATGTATTGGTTTTGATCCTGGTCATTAAAAATACACATTATTTTCATGGGTGTTGGGTGTGGTTAATTTTGAGTTTTTAACTTCTATATATGTCTAATCATCTTACATTGGATTCCCCATTTCATTTTTGGGAGTTTTTTTTGAGAAAGGGTGGTTACTTCATGATTTGGGCCAACTATGACGCCGTTTCTGGACTTGAAAACCAATTTTGTTTCTTTTATAACTATTGTTTTCAAACATTTTAACCCATTACTCTTTATAAATTTTCTAACATGCAATATTCAAGTCACTATATCCTTTTTGACCGTATAATAATTCATAATCATGTTGAATATAGTTTACTTATTTGGGTATTGGGCCAGCCCGTTGGCCCATTAAAAATTTAAAAAAATAATAATTGGTTAAATTTATAACATATTAATTTTTTATAATATTATTTAATTCCTCCTCTTAATAGAGGAAAATTACCCTAGGGTCACCCCCATGATCATTTTTCATTATATGGATCTCATCTTAGATGTAGATGTGGTAATAACTTCTCAATGTTTCTAAACTCATATAGATTTTACAAAGGCAATTTTCCTCATTCAAAGATAATTATATTTGTACTCTTTGTAATTCAAATCATCATTTTTTCATTATACCAGCCCATATGAAAATCTCCAATGATTTTCAGGCCATTTCCTTTCCTCAATGGGTGCAGATCCAAGGGAATACTATGTTTTTTCTAGTATCCAATGTTAGATTCCTTCTCATTTATTCTCCCTATTCCTCCTCCATTCATTATTTAATGGTTTTACATTTTCCTATAATTATTTGGGAATGTGTGTGCATACATATAATCAAGAAAATGTGTTCCACATTAGTGATAACACATTCAGTGCTAGTCGTCAACCCCTAGCCTTCAAGAGGTGGGTTTGGTGTATGTCACAACATGGGCCCTCGGGGAGGGGTTGTGACACACATGTGTATTCATGGTTGACCTTTACCTTAGGGTGACTAGAGTATTAAAATAAGAGAATGAACAAATGTTTTTCAAATATATCTAAAATCTATAAGAGAGTCATGAAATATAAAATATCCCCCCTAAAGGTTGTTATTATCTAGATATACCATCTTATCAACAAAGTTGTGCTCTTTGGATTTGTTGGCCATGTTTCCCATTCAACGACATAATTTGGAATATAGGCCAATGATTCGTGGATATAAGAGCCATTATCCATTTCCATCTCCACAAAAAAAAACCCATTGGGGTCTATTCAAACACATTGTACACAACCATAGTGATTTCACACCCTTTAACCCCATACAATCAATAGTTTTGTGGCATATAGTTTTCATTGGAAACATTATTCCTTTCCCCGAGTTCAACCCATTCATCATCACTTATAACCATAACTATGGTAATAAATTTCTTATCACAATATCTATTAATTGTGAATAAAACTGAAACTCTATTACCACATAATTGTAATATTTTTCGTCAAAATATATAATATAAATAATAATATTAAATTCCAATAGTCGATAAGTTTATATTTTAATATTTATACACAAAACAAAATAGAATTTTTTTTAAATGTATCTATAAAAATAAAACTTAATTAATATCAATTATTTGAATTTATAATCTTGAAATTTTTGGTTTGATAAATATAAAATGTAGTCATGTTACTTAATAAATAGTAATTTTTATTTAGTATATTCAATAATGTATAGGATAAAAATTAGATCATTAATTATAACAAACCAACACTTTTCTTATACAATCTTAAGAAAAAAATTTCTAAATTAAATAAAATTGAGTACATTATTATTTTTATTAAATAAAAAATAAAACTATAAAAATAGGATGTTAATTAGGTCAACATATTATAATTCAATAATGAATTCATAAAAGGAATATTATTTTTATAAATAGTATTTTCAATATTCTCATAATTATGATTCATTTTAGAAAAATCCAAAAAATTGAGAAAATATAATTAATAAAAGATGAAATCAAAAATGAATTTCATTTCATCGAATTATAACATTTGGAATTTGTGGTTTCTTTTATTAAAGAAGTCATTAAATAAATTGATATCACATTTTCAAAAAAAATGAACCTTAAAAACATAATGTGTTATTTATCTTATTTCAAAACAATTTAAAAATATTTTAATGTGAATTAATCAGATAATATAATAATATCATAGAAAAGTTATCAATTTATTAAAAATAAAAATAATTGATGAAATATTATTTGAAAAATAATCATTTCTATCATTTATTATTTTAGTTTATAAAATTATTTAAATATTTTGTAATAAATAACATTCATATTTTAAAATAGTATAATACATTTTATGCATGATAACTTATAAAAACATTATGATTAATATATTCATATAATAATATATAATGAAAAATTTTGGGTTGGTGTAATTTTTGTTACAATATATTAAAAAGTGTAATTATTTCATGAAATACTCTTAATCAATTCATGTGGATTTAAATATATATTAATATAAACTCATAAATTTTTAGGATGTTAACAACATATATAGTGTCATATTTAAAATAAATTTACTGATTAAAATAAAATATCTTATGATTATGAGATAAAAATTAATGCATATTATGGAGACCAATAATGTTTTGATAATGTTTTATCTTGAATGGTATAATAATCCATAAAATAAAAGTGGAGTATGGAAAATAGACTAAAAATATCCTTTTGAATGTAATATTTGAATCATTACATAGCAGTATTGATATTTTAGAGATTTAGTAGAATTAAAAAAATATAATATATTTTCCTAAATCCCTTTTACATGTTTATGAAAATAAAATTATTTGTCATGTTCAATGATATATTTCCATTGTTAAAATAAGATATTGAAAAATCATAATTTACATAATTTAAAATTGTTTGAACCTTGAAAAAATGATGTTTGAAAATGATATTTGGAAAGGAAGATGAAATATACGAATGTGAATGTTCTTTTATTTTTATATACCTTTATTTAATTTCACATTGAAAAAAGATTATTGAATCATTATTTTTGAAATGAATTAAATATGAAGAAAGTATTTAATAGAAAAAAATTAATTTATGGTCTTAAAAATAATAAATGAAAACATTATTGGACATGAATAATACAAACATGAATTCAAAATTAATTTTTTCATATGATGTGAATTTTTAGTAACTAAATAATTATTTAACAAAGTCATAGAACGTTATAAGAATATTTCATTAATTTTAAAGGTTTTTTACCTTAAAATAATGTCTCTATTTAATATAATATTTTTTAGGGAATAATTATTATGATTACAGATAAAATAGGACAAAACTATATATTTTAAATAAATGAATGTTGGTTGAGGTAATAAAACACTTAATATTGTTAGAATAATTGATTTAACATTCCACAATAAATAATTCCATGATAAGTAATAAATAATCAATAGAACCAAATTTTTAAATAACTTTTGATATAATAATTTGATAAATAATATCATTATAAAATCAATATATTAAATAATAATAGTTTTTTCAAATATAATTGAAATTTAATTTGGAGAAAACCATTTCTTATTGGATATTGAGAGTATCAAAATGCCTAGAAGGATTAAATATGATATATAATCTTGAATGTCATGAAATTAAATATAAAAGTTATATATGGGGACTATAGGGTAGTGTGTAAACCATTGAGAATGAAATTTGTTTTATAACATGAAACACATATCAAGGAATACAAAATTGTGATAATGAATTGTAAACTCACACATCTGAGTAGTCGGTCATGAACTAGAATCCTTTTATAATAAATTGAAATTGTAAATTAATATAAATAAAAACCTTGTACATTGGCAATTTAATTTATACCATTTATATATAAATCATTAGTACACATTTAATAATTTATTATAAATATAATATTACTAATTGGAAGTGAACTATTTGGTTTCCCTTGAATGATTTTTTTGGATTTTATGATGCTTGAGTTTTGTTCATGGATTTATCTTATTCAGAATGTTCATACTAAGATAATTAATTTGTTCAAAATAGTTCTTAGAGCCCCATATTGGAATATTGTATCTTAATTTTACATTATATATATATCTATTAAATGTTCCCATTTCATGGATTTGTAAATTAAAAAAAAATTGAATTTAGTATACAATATAATTTATAATATTAACACTAAAATATCTTTAATTTTTTTAAATAAAATATTATTAAATCCTATTAATATTAATTAGGTTTTCTATTTTATTCATGTGATAAAATTTATAACAGTGTTCATATAGGTCGTAAAATCCACCATGAAAAGAATACATTATAATAATTAAATGAGTAAGAACATGTTATTTTATAGTGATAATATAATTTTTATTGAATAAATAATTGTTCAATTTTTTTTTTGTAAATTTGAAATTTCATATTCACGGAGTGGTGGACAATGATTTGAAATGAATGAGAATGGAAAAATATATTACCTATGAAGTGTATTGGTATTATCTTTTAATGAGTTTAAATTCTAAAAATATCATTTATGGGTAATATTATTAATCGATTGACAATATAATATTTTAAAAACTTTAATAATGATAAATAAATAAAATTTTATTCTTAAAATACATTATTACAAGTTACAAGGTAATCTTGTGTTGATAACTTAAAGCATTATTCACTGAATCGATAGTCTAGTCACAAAACAAGTGATGTTTTAATTTTCCAATAAATGAGAGGAGGGTAGATAATAGTTGTTAAATAATCATATTATAATTTATATATATTAATTATATTAGTTTTATTATATAATTATTCTTATAGTATAAAGTTTTTGAAAAAATAAGTATGAAACTCAATAGAACACAGTTATGAAAATTTCTTCTTATACAAATGTCATCACTTATATCAATCCATCAGACTTATTAGATTTAATTTTTAAGGATTCAAGAACATTGATGATATTTTAAAGAGGTATGTGTTGGGGTTTCTGTAGATATTGGACGTGATAATATTTTTAGGAGATGTTTGTTCATGAAAGTAGAAATTTATAAGATGGAGGAATTAAATTATTTTATATAATCATCACTTTATTCTAAATACATGTCATGTATAATGAAATGTGGATCCAAATTTTTATATAATTTATAGGAGATGACTATTATTTATTAAATACAGTCACATATTTCTTGGTATTTTTTCCTGATATTTTAATCCCTTATCTCTTTGTTTTATCCATTATTACAATATCCAACCATTAACATATTACATTATTTTATACATCAATAAAATATAACTATATAAAAAATAAAGTTAAATGATATACAATAATTTTTTAAAAAAATTTTAATATGATTCTTCAAGATTTAGTGCTATTAATTTTTAATTTATTCTATAAATTTTGTTTTTAAAGGGAAAAATATTTTTAAAAAATTTCTATTTTAATCATAAATAATAATTTAGACCAAAATCTTTTAAAATTTTAATTTACATTAAATTAATTATTTAAAAATAAAAAACATAGTGTTTTATGAATTTAAAAGAAATCATAAAATGAATAGAACCTTATTAATTCATATTTAGAATAAAAGGACCAAACATATTTTTCTATAAAAATAATTTATCATAAAAATTAAAAACAAAAGAAATATGATTCTGAATTACAAATAATACATTAAAAAGAATAATATCACTAATTTAATATATATTTGGATGTTAAAGAGTGTTTTTCCATGTTTATATCACTATGATATCATAAAAGTCAATATAATTTTTAAAATGTAAATTCACAATTCACAAAAGAAACATATACAATTAGTGAAAGAATTCATCATAATATAATTTCTAAAATGGTGATTAATGTTTTTTTAATGTTTCAAAATATAATTTTAAAATATGGTTTTTTAACATTCAATTGATGACAATGGGTTTTTATAAAAAAAAATTATACTCATTAATTGTTCCAAATTTTTTTTCTCTATTATGTATTAAATGGGTGTTGGTAATTTTTTTTATGATGTTTATGTTTATTAGAGATTCATTTATATATTTTTTATTAAGGTAAAAAAAACAAAGAATACATTAAAAATTTGTTTGTTAAAAAACCATTTTATAATTAATTAATATTAAAAAAATTAGAATTATTTATTTATCTTCAACAAAATAAATAATATATATTAATTAGTATTATATGTTATCAAATTATTCATTGTTTTAGATAATAATAATATATATGGAATTATAACACATATATTTTTTAAAAAATAATTTTATTTCATTATTAACTCATCATTTAAAAGAGTTTTTACACTTATTGTTACAATTAAAATGTGGATTAATATTGTATACACATATTGTATTAATTTTTAGGAACAATAATTAAATTTTAAATCATATTTTGATTTATTTTAGTTTTGCTAGTGAATAAAGCTAATTAATAAATTATTTATCTAATGAAAAACATGTAGAAATATTAGAAGGTTTTATAATAAAAAAAATAAATTATGTACAAACATTAATTATTATCATGGATAGTGTTAAATTGTTAGTTACATTCAAACCATGTGGAAATATTTAAAATTAATAATCATATATATATTGAATTAGTATGTTCTTTTAAAATAGTGTTACTTGAAATTGTTATTTACATGGGTGATTCTTCTCAAATAATAAAACATTTATTCACAGTATCTTCTATTTAGTAAAAATGGATTCTAGTTTAAGAGAAACATTAATAAAAAAATCAGCACAATCAATGTATTTGTTTATTCAATTTAATTAAGTTGATATATATTATGGATGATTTGGATATTATTTAGGGAATGAGTCAATTAATTTCTATATATGGGATTCTGTTATCATTAGTGATAATGAATGAATGAATTATAATAAATAATAATTCATGGTTTATGGGTTTTTTAATTTTATCCATCCCTTATATAGTTGATCATGAGGATTTACTTTGTATATTCACCCACAATATTTTGGAATAGAAATGTGTTAATGATCACATTAGTTGTGTAGGAGAGTTTTTTTATGAATATTATCAATATAATATATTTAGATAAAGCTAAATATAATTTAGGTCTTCTACAACCATAAAAATAGATTAAATATACATGTTATGGAGAATGTATGTTTTTTGCAGAAGATAAAAAATTATTAAAACATAATGTTTTTTCAATTCAAAATATTTGGATTTCATAATGAATGTTTTCTAAGACTTGTTTTAAACTAAAAAACTAATTATAATGGAAATTAAATTTCAATGAGGAAAACATATGGATGAAAAACAATATAAAAACACATTATTAATAATATATCTATTGTATATACACACTTGAAAATGAATTATATATAAAACCCAAGGTGATAATTATGTTTTGAAACTGAGAAATTATCATTCTTAAGAAAATTATGTAGATAAATAATGTTATGATTATAGTGAGTAATTTTTATTTGATAATATAATATTTCATTTTAAAAATAAACCATTAAAACGATATAGAAGGCACAATAAATAATCAACTTGTGTGTAGATTGTTTTAGAATATATTTTGTTATTAATTTTCATGTATAAATGTTTTCATATATAATTATATGTATATGATAGTTTCTATAAAATATTAACATGTTTATTATTCAATAGACATTAACATAATAATTTTTGTCATGGGTCAATATAAGGATATATGAACCCTGTCCAACAAATATTGGGATTCTTATATACCTGATCCACATCTCTCAATAAAGTATAAGACATGGATAATTTATTAATACCATGAGGGTATTGTCTATTTTAGATGTTTTATTTGGAAAAGTATTCATCGATAAGTAAAAGTCTATAAATATACATCGAATTCCCTACAGAAGTGTGTTATGTAGTCCATAGAGATATATTCACAAAAGTGATACCTAGTTGTCAAGGGAAACAAAAAATGATAAATGGAATTATGTATCGTTATAATAAGAAAAGACATTAATAAAATATGTACACATTCCATGTGGCTTGTAGTGGTAGCCTGGAGGGAGGAGGGCCAACAGATACAATCCATGAGTATTGTGGTGGTTGGTCAATGTAGTAAGGGCATATAATTAAAAACCACGTGGCCTATGCGAAACTGTCATTCCCATTTCCACATGTCAACTATCCCATGGCCACAGGTATGGCGATAAGTCATTTTAGTAACACATAATAATTATAACAATTTTTTAAATATATAAATATATAAATATGAATTTTTTATAGTAATATTTTATATTCACATTCCAAAAAGTGTGAGTTTTCTAGATTAAATTAGAATGATGATATTATTATTTTGTCCCAAAAAATTTTCAGTAACCCTTCAATTAGAAATTAGACTATTTCTACAATAATTATAAAATGAAATATGCCATGATACCATCATTACATTTTAAAATGATCTATTTCCATGTCTATCAATAATGGAATGTGAAAATGGGGATAATATAATGACATGAGTCTCCATGATTTATGGGACACTGGAATTGAGCTATGTCCATAGTCACCGATCCGAAAACCACAACATTCACTAGTGGATATGTACAGGTTCTCTTGTAGTGGATGTTTGTTAAATTATTTATTTAAACCTACTATATAAATATTATTCATATACTAAATATAGGTGGTATTTTTCAATTTACTTCTTAAAATCGTTATAATATTCCAATAAATCATTAAATATAATTTATGGAATGTTATTTTGATTCATTTAACAAAGATAATAACTATTTATATTTCTTCAATTCAATTATAATGGTTGATGGGTTTTTAATAATGATAGCTATTAATATTGGACAAAATTTATTTTTATATTTAATATGGATTTATGGAAAGTTGGATGTTAAATAGGTGTTTTCTAATTATAAAAATATTCTTTATATATAAATATTTTAGTTACAAAAATTTATTTATTCATGAAATTTAGTTTTATACGTGCAATCAAAATTATAGTTTATATGGATAAAAAATAAAATTAAATATTTATATATGTAATGACTGAGATGTACTATGTATTATTTTTAGATATTATAATGTTTATTTTTTAGTCTAGGTGATGAGACTACATGCGTGTCTAAGGCCCATTGTGCCAGAATAAATATCTCGAATGTATTAATGATATAAAATATAAAATGGAGATAGTTTACCTTAAAATTATAATATCATTGAAATGGGATACCCGATTAAGAATCTAATGGCCCCATTATGTTTTGAATTGGGGGGGGGGGGGTTGACCCTCGACACAACATAATCTTTTTTATTTCATGTAACACCCCCTGAGTTTTGATGATCCTTTTATAATAAATTAATTTTATTTGATGACATGAGATAAATGCTACACTATTTAAAAATTTCATTATATGCTCCATCTAGTTAATCATGCACTACACACAACACTAAGTTGGGATTAATTACACACAAATCATTGTTTCTACTAAAAAAATTTTATTATAATAATAATTTATGTTAGATCTAAATAACATAACCAATAAAAATATTAATATTATCAGCAATATCTAAATTTTAAATATTATTTATAATTGATTTACACAAATAAACTATATAGTTAATATAATATATAATATTCTGAAAAAGCATTATATATTTGAAAATAATATTTTCTCAAAAGAATTTATTTTATTCCATTCATTAAAAATCTAATTTGAGAGAATTTTATAAATTTAACATGAAAAATAAAATTAATTTTTAATTTATAAAATTTCAATATTAGCTTAGTGTTAAAATTTAATTTTTTTACAAATGCCTCATTTTTTGTTCAATACTGAAAAATAGTGAATTTTAGTAAAAAACCATGTTTTAATAGTATATATATATATACAACAGAAATTTAATTTAAATTTGTTTTATAGTTAAATTAGATTTATTTTACATAAATTAAACCAATTTATATCATTATAATAAATTCCAAATTTATATGGGAAATTAAAATTATCCAAAAATTTAAATATTTTAGTTTAAAAACCCCTACTATAATGACACAACAGGGGGGATAAATATAAGTTAATTTCATCAACATGTGTTATTGGAATTTTGAAAAATGGATTACAAATTTTTAATCCTCATTATTTATATTTTCTGATAAGGCCAACATTATTTTTATATGAAATATTAGTGAATAATGTTAAAATTATTTATAGAATATAAGAGATAAATTAACGTAACGTTGGACTCAACCTTAAACATAAGTCACAAAATGACCATAAAACATATAAAAATCCATAATTTTTTCTTTGTTAGACCATATACTCCCAGGAAATGTATTTTGAAAATTATTGGATCCACTAGTCATTGGATTGATGTGGGTGGAATTCCCTTTTAAATAATTTACAAGAGTGGAACCCCTCCTTGGCTATAAAAAGGTGCTCACCCCATAGAGTTATTCACACCTATCATGAACATCATTCATGGCTATCCTCATAAAAAATATCATAAAAATTCCAAAATTAATCTTATAATCATCATTTTTGGGTTTAATCCATATAGAATATCCCTTTCATCGAATCTAAAAGTACATACCCATGTAAGAGGTTACATCTATCCTCAAGATCATTGGTTTTATTATAATTCTCTACATTGTAAAATATTGTTAATAATTTATTATATATAAACTCAATATTATCGATATATTGTGATGAATGAATTCTGTCATTTAAACCTATCACGACCCGTCCTCGGGACCCGTGTCGTGACTACCCCAAGCCCACCATCCAAATTCCAGGGGCTGGAAACTTGAACCAAAGGCGTAAATCCTTAATCATGGAAGGAATTTCCATTATAAATTGTAAACACAAACAATAAGAGTACAAATAGAAGTAAACACTAAGTAAAAACTTTATACAAAAAAAGGAGTTCTGAAAAAGTAAAAGGGCCAAAAATACAATTCCAATAGGAAAGTACAAGTACAACTGAAAAGATAGTACAACTAAAGAAAAGTAAATCAGCTACTGGGTCATCCTCTGCGGTTTCCTACCTGAAGGGTAGGTATAGATAGAATCCTCAGCACTCTACATCTATCAGCCTCCACCATGTACCGACTCGTTGTACGGTCCACCTCAAGGTACCATAGAGTCCTGCTACTCTGATTCTCAGACAGCGCTGTCCGTCATCAGCAACCAACACAACTAGGTGCGGGCATAGCCCGTGTAGGGGTGAGTATAAAGATACTATGTAGGGATACCGAGACCCTTAAGGTCTCAGAAAATCCAACAAGGATAAACCACAAAGTATGAAATCAAAAAATAACCCCACATATGTATATTCACATACACATTCAGATGTTATCGAGTAATCCATCTCAATAATGTGGTGAACACAAAAGTAACTAACTCAGCTCAACAAGGATTTTATTCTAGTGATAATATCAATTTAAACCCTCAGCTGCTAGAGAACATTTCCTCTATCAAGTACAGTGGGCCTGTCGTGTCACACAGAGGCTCTTCCCACTAACATGAACTACTGAGGTACTCCTCCTATCGAGTACTATGGAGCTTCCATGCTCATACAGAGGAGCTCACCACCGTGGGTCTACTGCTCTCACACAGAGGCACTCCCCCTCGTAGCCTGTTGAAGTAATCCACGTGTCGAGTACCCTGGGTCTGTCGCGCTCACACAGAGGTGATCCCCACCATGGGTCTACCGCGACACCAAGGCCCTCCCCACTGGACTAGTTGAATCACTCCGAGTCAAATTGGTCAGCAGTCGTCAAGTCTCACCCAGCTACTAGGTTCCCGAACAAATGCATGATCATCTCTTGAAGATCTTCTCCACAGCTACTGGTCGATACTCCAACTGTAATGAAGTCTCACATAGAAGTATCTCAAATGTCCCCCACGTCATAGAGGTCCTAAAACAACAGGGGACACGTCAATCAGATGCCCGGTCTATAAGTTATTAACCTTTTAGTACCGGGATCCCGGTTGGATTCATGTATGATCTATCCTCACTGTAAATCAACTAAACCTCGAACTCCAGTGGGGTATACTCAAAGTGTCTGTCTCTCTACCAGAAATCCAGTGTCGATGACAATTAATCAAACGAACATCCAGTGCAAAAGATACAGCCAAATAAAGTAAAGGGGGTCGGTTGTGGTCTTGGGTCCCGTCCGACCCGGTCGAACCGACTCAACCCATACTAGTCTGGGCCCATCCGGTCTGGGACATCCCGGTCAGCCCGCTAGGTTCGTCTCGGTCCACTGGGCCCGGCCTAGTAGACTACAAGGGCGGTTCAGCCCGGAGGGTTCCACGTTGGTGGATCACCCTAGAGGGTGGGGCCGGTTCGTCCAGCACTGCAAGGGGGATGGCTCGGTGGCTCAGCCCGAAAGGTCGGTAGGGCGCCGAAAGATCGTGTGGGGTGTGGCTGGCCAGCGTGGCACCGGGTTAGGCACCAGGAGGGCACGCGGGGAGAGGGCAGGCGGGCAGGGTGCCAGACAGGGCGCATGGGAGGTCGAGCATGCCTGATGGGCGCTGGGCAGGGCACACGGGTGGTCGCGTGTGGTGAGGGGATAGTGCGGGGAGGCTGCATAGGGTGAGGGCCTAGCCACGGGCAGGACGGCAGGAAGCACGGGAGGTCAGAGGCAGGTCGGGCTGGTCGGTTCGGCAGGACTCGATTCGGTGCTGGCCTGCAGTGTTCGGCTGATAGAATCGGTGTGCCGCCGGGGTGGCACGATTCGCGGAGGCTGTGAGTAGCATTGCATTTGTAGATGCCTTTTTCATCACTGTCGCCTCGTCGTCATACCGAAGAGATATCATAAAATATCGGCGGAGGTAGTCGGGCCATGTTAATTTGGCCCGCACCCTCCGCGTTTAGAGGTGATAGCAATTGGTTCATATGTATGATGAAAACCAACCCTCGTTCTTCATTTTTGAGAGACAGGATGAACATAGTAAAATATCATACTTAGTCAAAAAAAACCCTACCTTTGTTTCATCGTTTTTCGTTCATTGTTAGAGTCACAGAAAAAGACGGGGTGGTTGTTCGTTGCTTACGCCGAACTCTTCCACTCCCAAATTCGCATGACAGTTGTGGAAGCGGATCCACGTCGGTACATCACGAGGAATAAGTAGAATAATGATCGCCGCTTGTGTTCATTGTTCTACGTTGGGAGTGTTCTTCCTTGGAGTATGAGGTTCTTCATTTAGATCATTCCCTTCAATCAACCAAGTAAATTCGTTGTGACAAATAATAGATTACATTATCTATTATTTCGTTGGCACAAATTCAAAAAGGGGAATTAAATTAATAAGGTTCCTCCTCATTAATTCACGTGTGTTGGTACATATTAATTAGGGGAGGTCAAGAATCCCTCAATAAGGTGGAGGAGGTCAAGGGGGTTCTACCCATTTAATGAGGAGTTTAAGAGGTTTTACACTCCTCCATCAATAGGGGGTTATGCCTTGTGTGGTCCCCATGTCATATCCTCTCACATAAGGTTATGATCAGTTGGGCCCCATCACCACAACCTCTCAAGGGAAGATAAGGTGTGGTAGTCCCACCTCCAACTCCCTTGAGGAGGTTTTATCCTCCCAACCTCCACATGGCAGCAAAAATAAAATAAAGTGTTAGCTCACATTATTTTATTAAATTTTTATAAAAACCTAAAAACTAACTTCTACTCTCGATCAACTGCCATTGAGGTGGAAGTCTCCTTAAGAGAATACTAGCGCTGAGAGTTCAACGGTTCCCTTAAATTTCAGTTCTCATAACCAGTTCAAAAGTTAAAAAAACCAGCGCGTATGTTTATTGGATGTACCCGATCAAAACATAATAAAATGATTCCAAGCAAACCGGTTCTTATAATCAAGTGCCGTAAATTTTAAAAGACTTGTAAAATTTTTATGTATTAATGAAAAGAATTTCCATTGGATTTCTGGGTCTTTACATTATCCCTAACTCAGGTATTTACATCGCAATAAGATACAACTCGAAGTAAGGGATCAAAAGGGGGTACTGAACACGCATCTGAGTCTCCCGCTCCCATGTGCTATCCTGGAGGTTACCGTGCTGCAAGAGAAGGCACACCATAGGTTTCTACCATCCACGTAGGACCCGCTGATGTTGATCCTCAATCTCTACTGGAACCTCCGTGAATGTAACCCTATCATCGACGTCCAGATCTCTATGGTCGATGATGTTGGAAGAGTCATTCACATATCTCCTCAGCTGAGATAAATTGAAGACGTCTGGCACCTGGTGCAATATAGGTGGAAGAGCCAAGCGGTAATCCACCTCGCCTACTCTGCTGAGGACCTGGAATGGTCCGATGAATCTAAGAGATAACTTGCTGCATCGGCCAAATATTTGTAGACCTCGTCGAGATGAGGCCCGTAGGAAGACTTGGTCAGCATCCTTGAACACTAGATGCCTTTGTCTCTTATCGGCATATGAATTTTGTCTGCTCTCTGTAGTCCGAATTTGATCATGGATGATCTACACCTTTACCGTGGAAGCTCTTACCATCTCTGCTCCCACTAGTGCTGAATCCCCTGGGTCAGTCCAGCAGAAAGGTGATCTGCAAGGTCGCTCGTATAACGCTTCATAAGATGCCACCCCTATGGTGCAGTGATAGCTGTTATTGTAGGTAAAATCCACCAAAGGTAACTGATTCTCCAAAATGCAACCGAAGTTGAGGACACATGTATAGAAAAAGTCCTCGAGAGTCTGAATGGTCTGCTCAGTATGACCATATGTCCGAGGATGGAAGGTAGTGCTCAGAAGAAGTTGCATCCCGAAAGCCTCTTGCAACCCATTCCATAACAGAGAAGTAAACTGTGTGTCATGATTAGAGACAATCATCAACAGTATACCATGAAAATGAAAAATGTACTGCACATAGAGGCATCCCATTCTGTCTAATGAACCCTGCTCTCTGATTAGTAGGAAGTGGGCCGAAATTGTGAGTTGGTCAACGATCACCCTTATCGAGTCGTGACCCATGGATGTACGTGGAAGACCCATCAGGAAGTCCCTGGATATCCCATCCCACTTCCACTCTGGAACCTCTAAAGTATGGACAAAGCCTTCTTGTACCTGGTGTTCCACCTTTATTGGCAGACAAGTGAGACATCGAGTGAAAAATTCGACTACCGCTTTCTTCATTCATTTCCACCAGTGCTGTCGTCGAAAGACCTGGTACATCTTTTCCACTCATAGATGTACTTCTAGAGTGGATTTGTGGAACTCCCTCAACACTTCGTCATGAATTGCCACTGGTACCAAGTTACATCCTCTGAATAATATGACGTACTCCCCACCTTCAGAAAATTCATTAGGAGCTTACCGTATGGATATTTATCCACTCTGTGTCTCGCAGTTAGCATTCCCATGTTGTGCCTCCCTGACAGGCGGATGAAGTGGATGAGTGACTATAAGATATTGATGGAATGCTTCTCCATCTCAGTCATCATAAAAATTCTATAAAGCAGCCAACTGCTCTGTCTCCTCTCTTAAGAATTGTATACCTGATCTCTTATATAGAACATCCTCAACAATGTTCCCATCCCTAGGAGTATAGAATATCTCTAATTCATAGTCATGGAGGAACTCAAGCCAACTTCGATGCCTTAGGTTCAGGTCCTTCTGATAGAAGATATACCTTATACTCTTGTGAGCAGAGTATATGGTAAAACATTTGACCATAAGATTGTGTCGCCTCATCTTCTAAGAGAAGACCACTTCTTCTAACTCCAGGTCATGGGTAGCATAGTTCTTCTCATGATGTCTCAGCTTCGAATAACCATACGTGATCACTTCTCGCTCCTGCATCAGGACACACCCGATTCCAGTCCCAGATGCGTCGTACTAAACTACGTACCCTACACCTTCCTCTGGATCCTCGTGATGGGGGAATGAGTCAACCTATGCATCATTTCTTGAAAGCTATGCTGGCATCTCTCCGACCACATGAAGGGTATCCCCTTCTTCTTCAAGGCTAATAGTGTTGTAGCAACTCTGGAGAAGTCTGGTACGAATCTCCATTAGTAACTATCCAAACCTAGGAAACTTCGTACCTTCGTCACACTATTTGGTGGATCCCAAGCAATTACCGCCTCGATCATCGCTGGATCCAGTGCAACTCCAGCATCCAAGATGAAATGTCCCAAAAAGTGATCCTCTAAGATCCAAAACTGGAACATCGAGAGCTTACCATAAAGCTATTTCTCTCGGTGTGTGTCCAGTACTACCCACAAATGGTTGGCATGCTCCTCTTCAGCAGTCGTGTAGATTAGAATATCGCTGATGAATACTATGACAATGTGATCGAGGTATGGCTAGAAAATCATATTCAAAAGTCCCATGAACACTATTGGATAATTGGTTACGCCAAAATCTATAATCAAGTACTCGTAATGGTCATACTGAAACCTAAAGGCCGTCTTAGGAACATCATCATCTCGAACTCTAAGCTGATGATTTCCATAACTGAGGTCTATCATTGTGAACCACCATGCTCCCTTCAGCTGATCAAAGTGTTCGTCAATCCTCGAGAGTGGGTACTTTTTTTTCACAGTCACTTGGTTCAGGCTATGGTAGTCGACATAAAGCATAAATCTACCATCCACCTTCTTGGCGAATATAATCGGGGAAACCTAGGGTGAAACACTGATCCAGATGAATCCCTTTCCAGGCACATCTTCTAACTATACCAACAGATACTGAATCTCCATAAATGGAATCTGATATGATGGTGTAGATATCGATGTTGTCCCAGGGTACAAGTCAATGTAAAAGTCCACCTATCTGTGAGGAGCTAGTCTTGGAACATCTTTCGGGAAAACATCCACGTACTGGTCCACCACTACTGGATAGATCAAACTCTCTACATCAACTACTCCAAGGGTATGGTAGGTCATCTGATGAGTGATCGACTATACACTCCTCCGAGTAAGTCTGTCCTGCGCTGCAAAGACTCTCTTCTCTCTGGTGAGGGTGGACCTGGTCCCATCCATGTGGACACACCACACATTGCACCTAATACATCCAATCTAAGAATGGAATGTAGATAACCAGTCTATACCCAAGATGACGTCATAAGGCATCAACACTGCTACGAGGAGATCCCAGCTGATGTTATAGCCTCCAATAGTAAGCTCACACTGCCGGAATCAATGCATAATCGTCGAGTCATATCATGTAGGAGCCTCTAGCTTTAGGATCAAGCCAACAGCTCTGTCTGAATCTCTGAGCTCCAAACGAGGGCAGTGGAAATGAAAGAGTGACTGGAACCTGTGTCTGTAAGAACTGATGATATGGTGTAGTAGACCCAAATAGTACCTCGTATCATCTATAGAGAAACATGGTCATATGCTTCTGGTTCCTGAATCTGAGCTCTCTCCAACCAACCTGCTCCCTATTGTCAGGGTGGACCTCCTGGTGGTGGTGGCGGTAACACCTCGAAACGTTGTCCACCGCTAGCTGCACGACCACCTCATCTGCCACGTCCGCCTTCTCCCTGCGGACCACCGTGATCGAATCTTTGTCTCTTCCTGGGAGATCCATCGACTGTCTACTAATCATAGAAACGACGGGTCAGACGGTCATGAGCTATGCGACCATGCCCACCACATGAGTAACACTGCCCTCTCTTGGCATTTGTTTCACTCTCCTGGGTTCCCCGTACAACCGATCCTAAGTCATTCGGTCATCCACCCATGGGTCTGGTCCACTTGGACCTCTATGTCAACTATTTACTCCCAGTTGTAGAAGAATCTTCTTCATGTTGAATAGTGGTGGGTCTCGCGGCTGGAGGCTGATATGAATTCAAACGCTCCAATAAGAGGCCTCACTCCAACACCCCCGCCTGCGTCGAGATGCCGAGTGAGATCACTAAATCTCTGATCTCTCGCCTGAGACACTTCTTGATGGTTCGAGCCCTAAAGAATGGGTCTCACACCATATCTATGGAGTAGCGCGAGAGGTCGCTGAACCTCGCTGAGTACTGAGCTACGGTCATGCTCCCATGCTGTAGATGTAGTAGCTTCTTTATCCGCACTGCATGAGGGGTTTCTTGGACAAACTCTACCTGAAATAGGCTCTCAAAGACTATCCATAGTATTGTTATCTCGTTATGCACATGGAGAATTAGGCTCCTCCATCTTCCTGCTGCTACCTGAAGAAGACTCACGAAAAGGATCACCTTAAGGTCTGCTGGTGTCCCTACCAGTCTGAAGACTCTCACCATAGCCTCCAGATAATCCTCAACTGCCTATGGGTCTATCTCTCCCCTCAACCTAGGGGGAATCTTGCGCTATAACTCATGAAACACACTCAAGTGGTGCACATCATATGCTGCAGGGGATAGTGGCATCGGTGGCCCCACAAGTAGTGGTTACACAGGTTCCTCTGCTGGTAAAGGGCCCTACACCGAGGCCTCATCGCTCGGTGGGCTATCTGTGTGTAAGAATATCGGGGCTCTAGTTGGTCGTCCAAAAGGAGGCATCCTAAAAGAAACATATGTTACACAGTCAAAGATTATACCTGGCAAGCTGACCTATTGAGATGACATCCAGAAAAACATTTTAAAACACACATGAAATCTGTGTTGTCATGTATTGAGTCAGAAATCAGAAGTCACAGTCCTATTGTGTGGATACGATCTATGCCGCACCATCACTGGAGTCCCTGAACTGAAAAACACACTCAGTACGCTTAACACAGTTGTTTCATAGAAAAGAAACATTAGAGTAATATGTTCTATGGTTGAACCGACTCCTCTAATATGAATTGTAACAACTAGGCCCCGCCCACCAGGACACATGCATATACGTGGTCCCCACCCTGGGGCGCATCCACATGCTCGAATAGGTCATATGACTAATGAATACCCCACATGCCCACAAATTTCCTTTCCAGTGTGCATTGTCCTCACTCACACACACCCTAGGGAAATTTTTAGATTGTCACCCATCCTGATCACTAATCCACAGGTGCTCGAAAAGGAAGGTTCACCTTGTTGACATGGCTTGTAATATTTATCATTTTATGTCTCACATTTCCAGGGGTGTTACAATACTTAGAAATACTCAAATTTCAATCTAATGGGTCATGAAGGTTCCATTATTTTGTATGGAGAAGTACCACCTCAAGAAACGATGTTGTTCGTTTTTTATTTACCACAAATCATTTTTGATAATTTAGATTGAAAATATATTCTAATATGACATATATATATAATATTAATGATTTATTTATTCTACTTGTCTTATAATTTCACTCAAACCTTCATGGTTTCCTTTTTTTTCTATATATGATACCTTTGTATGAAGACTTGTGGACTGTGTCCTCTCCAATGTGATGTGTTTAATTCACACATTACATGGAATGTAATAAAGATTGATTTAGTAAAAATATATGATATATATTACAGAATAATTTGACTACTGTTATTATTTAAATACGCACATATGAAATTTACAAAATTATTTTCAAAATGATAATTAAACAGAAACATTGGTCATGCATGCATATGACCTACTGTCTCCATGAACAGTGATTTACATTTCAATTTTAAATAATTTATAGATTATTTTAAATATTTATATAGTAAATATTTATTATATTTAAATAATGATTTACATTCTATAAATAACTAAATCATGTCATATGTAACAAGATAAATTTTAATAAGTGAAAAAATGAGTGAAAAACAATTCAGATGTTACCTAAAGCACGTTATCAAAATCGAATTGTTAATTAGAGGGTAATATACATTAATATATTGTATTATATATATTAATATCGTTCTATGGTAAATTTATAAATTAATTATGTTTTTATATAATTAACTTAAATAGGTATGAAAAATTTCAAGACATATGTTATCGGTTATTGTGTCACACTTTTAATTCTTTGAGTCATAAGAATTATTCACCATTAATTTATTTTTTGTGGTGTATATAATGACAATGATTTTACTAAATGATTCATATAATAAAATTTATGTGTATTTACATATATATTTGATGATATTTCATTCTAGGGGATTATGGTATAAAATATTCCAAATTGGTTAAGTAGTTTTTGTCGCAAATTGACTCCTTTAAGACAAATGCCATACTCTACACCTATATATCTCTTCATGGTGTATGTACATCACATTATCATGTTATGCGATAGATATCCTTATTTCATGATTTTTTTTAAATTCATTTAATTTCGTCATGTTGATTTTTAGTCAATTTTTCCAAAGCGGAAAAAGATTATTCAAAAAATCTCATCATTTATTGGGATTTTTAACTATTATGCTTCCATTGATGAAATATTATGATAAATATATCAATAAAAATCATGAATTTAATTATATTTTATTTATTCTCGATATATAAATTTATTAGTGCCATTATTCCACACTTCGGTACTAAATATAATTAATAAAGTGTTTCTAATAAAATATGACTCTTTCTATCTATTTATCCAAGAATACATGCTCTTTCAAAACCATATGTTACACAAATAGGGAATTTTTTTACTCAAAAAGTGTTTTTAATTGAGGTTCTATTAATTGGGAATGGTGGTTTTTACCTCCTAGTAGGTTTTAGACCCCATTATGTGCCCTTATACGTTTTTGAAATGGTACTTGACTTTTAGGGAATGTTTTTATATGTTTATGTGTATGTCACAAGCCTAGGTGATATTCCAAATTTATCCTCTCGTGAATCACATTCATCAATTACCTAATGATTCATGTCATATTAAATTCAAATATTTGTTCCATGAATTATTTATAATATCTATTTTATGTATGGGGTGATATTATCATGTTCTCATACACTTATAATCATGATTATTCCTATATTTCTCCCTTGTTAACCCTTACTATGAATTTGAGATCACCTATTTTTTTATTAACCTAGATTATATGGATATTTATTATGTATAACATGTATATAAAGGGTGTTAGTATTGAAAATCATTGTGGGAGATAATTTACCTCACTTATATACATGAGTTTGTGATTATATGTTCTGAAAGGCACTAAACTAGTATATTATTTGGGATTCTATTTGGGAAATGTTTTAATTATTCTACAAAATGGTGTAATGAAATTGTATGTAAAGGTTCATTATTATTTGTATTATAGAAAACTTTTAATTAAAAATTGGAAACATTAATTATAAAACAATTTGAGAATCCTATGCAAATGTCTATGGAAAATTTCATGGATCAGAAAAATTAATGGAAAGTATATTATAATTTTGGTAAGGGATAGATAATTTGGTTTCCTAGTAATAAATCTATCTCTGGTTAATAATATTAGATGTGGTTATGGTATATATGTATATAGGGGTAAAAAAATTGGAAATAATATATTAATAATGAGTCAATATGGAGCCAGTTCATGACAATGGGACATAATTTAAACCTAGTTTGAAACACCACGTGGATATTAAAGGTGAATTGAGACCCTAATCATGAACCATCATGATGGATTTCAATGTATATTGTTTATTACAAATATATGATACAAAGAATGTGTCTTAGATTAAATAACGTGTCATTAATTAGAAATAATTATTTTTTATTTCATGATTATCGGGGTCTCCACTATAATTTTTTTTAAGCTATGTTTTTGTTTTCAGTCAATTGATTAAGCACTATGGAACTAATTTATCAGTGATTGAAATGGAAATGTTATGATTTTATTAATGAGATACCACATGCTATGGGATTTGAAATAACAAATATCATTTCTATTATCGCTCAAATTTCTTATGTAATGAATCATTCTAGACATCAAAAGGACAAAAAGAGGGAACACCATTTTTAAGTCCATTATAAGAAAATTCCCCCCTTCATTCAATATACATTCTCATACACTTGCTTCTACTAAATGGATCCGTAAAATAAATATATATTCTCTATTATCTAGTGTCGATAAAATGATAAATTCATTATTTCTATTTATCATTTAGAAGTTGTATCTATCCTGTGGTTGTGTCTAATCATGAATACGATCAAGAAATATGTAATGGAATCCATTGATTAGGATGGGTTCATGAAATTATTCTATAATATGTACATTCATCATGTTCATTGTAAAAATATAGAGAATGTATTTTTTTAATTAATTTAAAAGGTTGATGAATCCACTGGTATCTAGAATTATAATTTCCAAAGACATTAAACGTAATATTATGGTATTATAATCCAACTAGAATGTAAGGTAGATTGATTTTTTCTGTGGATTGAATCCATGTATTAGAAGTGATTTGGCCATTAGAGACTTTAGTTTATATGAAGAGGCTCTCTATTGTGAAATCATTGAATAAATGGAATTTGGAGCCTGATATCAATATCATGGTTTTAATAAGAAATAGAAGATTGGGTTGAAATGAAAATCTAAAAATAATAGAGAAATGAAGATGAAAATTCAATAAAGCTATATGTGAGGTAAGATGCATTGACAAAATTGTATATGGATTATAATAAATTCATTCTTTGTAGAATGGAGTTATTCATCAAAGAAAATTGGAAATGTCATACGATCACACATTTAAATGAGGGATTCAATATCGATATGGTCAAAGGGAAACATACCATTAACTATAGAAATAATAATGTCATATTTCATTCTAGGCCTACCCAGAAATTCATGACTAAAGAAACAACTAAAGGTGTTTAGATTCCACAAAAACGATTTTATGTTGATTATTAAATAAAAAATCATAATGGTATGATGGCTTCATATAAATTCTATGATTACTCTCTGGTTGATGTTTGTGGGAATGCGTCTGTGGAAAATCATATCATTTTTCCATTGGTTGAATTTGATGACATCTTAAGCATGGATTTTCCTTCACTACGTATATCCCACATCAATTTTCCGTATGGGAAGTTACATATATTTTTTTGAGCCAACCTATGATAATATATTAATGTGACGATAATTATGAACTTTCGTTGGAGATTAAATAATGTTAATGGTTCTTAATTGCTAATCATAATTATTATTTATCAAAAATGGTTAGGGAGAATATTTATATTAATTATATTCCAATTTTTCTAGACTTTGAGTATTTATTATTAGAAGAGGTCCCCAGACATTAACTAAAATGTGAGTTAGAGTTCATGATAGAACTCATACAAAGTTCCACACCAAATTTCAATGAATCCCAATAGAATGGCCATTATTGAGTTATTTTATGTGATGAAGAAACTACATGAAAACCATGATAAGGGATTCATTCATCCATGTGAGTCCCTTTGGGGTAAACCAATTGTCTTTGAGAAAATAAAATAAAGATCAATGTGAATAAACAATTATTACTTGGACTTGAACATGGTAAAAATCAGTAAATGTATCCTCCTACCCATATTGATGACTTTATTGATCAATTGTTTATAGCGCAATACTTTCCCAATATTGAAAATTATTCCAGACATCATCGATTGGGGGCCAAGGAAAATGATATACCCAATAAAACATTCACTACATGTTATTGACAATATGAATATATAGTGATTTTATTTGTTCTAAATAATACACATTCGATCATCGTGGATTTGATAAATAGAGTACATTACATTGTCAGTTTTGGCAATATTTTAAGTTGGAATACTTTTTAATTCAAATAGAAATAAATAAATTGAATACCTCTGGGTTATCTTAATAAAGTCCCAAATGATAGAGAATCTATATGAAAAATTTAAAATGTGTGATTTTTGTTATAAATTTATTTCATTTTTGGGTCACATTATATTAAGATATTGTGTAGTAGAAGATCTATCAAATAGTGAGGAAATTAGATACTGGGCTAGGCTAGAAATGATGACTGAGATCCATAGTTTTATTTGTTTATATAAATACTATCAAAGGTTTGTGTATATGTTCTCAGTACTATTTAATCATATAACTATGTAAAATTAGAAAGGGTTACAGGTTCTTTTACATAGATGAATATAATGAAAATTTTGTGGAACTAAAGAGTTGTTTGTCAGATTACGTGTTAATACATCTCCCTATAGTGGAGAAGGGATTTATATCTATAATGATGAATCCAATAAGAGATTGGGATGTTTTCTTATGTAGAATAACATTGTTTTCAATTATGTCTCATGACAACTGAAAATCAAATAGAAAAATTACCCGTCACCTTATTCAGAGTTAGCTATGGTTTTTTTTCCTTAAATACATGGAAGAATTATCCTTTTGGAGACCAATGTGATATATATACATAACCTGGAAGTATAAAATATATATTCACATAGAAGGATATGAACCTATACCAATATGATGGGTATAACTGAAACAAGGTTATTACTACTCAAAACATTATCTCCCCTAGAAAGCGGATAGGGTGGTTGATGTATTGAGTCGAAAATATCATGATAGATTATCCATTTAAAGGACAAGAAAAGATACAATATTTCTAGGTTTTAAAATTATGGATAAATAAATCTGGATGGAAGGGGATAATATTATCTTTAACAATTTAATGATCAACCCTCTATCCATATCCATATCAAAGTGGCGTATAAAGAATATGTAGATCTGCAAAAGAATGTTAGAGTTGTTCTATATATTAAACTTGTTAAAATGGAATGACATGGTTTAGGAACTGTGTCTGTATTCCTCCATACCATATTTTATAAATGAGAAGTTAGAGGAAGATCATATCTCATCATTTTCTATTTTTCTTGGAGGTAAATATATGTAAAAAGACATAGAATAATAATTATATTGGGATGGATTGATTATGGATATCGTAGAGTATGTATCTCAGTTCCTTGTATTCTAGCATGTTGATGAGTAAAGAAAAAATAACATGGGTATCCTGCCTCCACTACCTATAATATAATGGAAATGGGAGAACATAATTGTGGATTTTTTCGGGGGACTCCCCAAAACAACTATTGGGTTTACTGTTATAAGGGTGGTAGTTGACCGCCTTACTAAGTCAGCACGATTCGTCACTATGAGAGATGAATTCACTCGGTATTAGATTCCATGGATATACATTAAACAATTGATATGGTTCTAATGAGAACCTCACTACACTTTATCTGATTTGTATCCATGGTTTACATAAATGTTTTTTATATAAATTCAGCAAGAACATGATAAAAAATTTATGTTTCAACACTTCTTATCACCATCAACTGCATGGATAGTCTAAAATAATTACTCAAACCATTGAGGACATGTTGAAATATTATTCGTTGGATTTAAATTGTTTTTGGAATCAAAACCTTCTCTAGTTTAGTTTTCTTAAAACAATATCCTTTCATCCAAGAGTTTAGAATGATCCTTATGAATATCTTTATGTAATGTGATGTAGATCTCCAAAATTTTGGATGATGATGGTGAGAAATGATATCGAGACCCAAGAATGATGAATAACTTATAGAATAGGTTAAAACAATTATATATTATATAAATGTAGGTAAACGTTAGTTCAATTTTTATGTGGATAACCTATTCTGTGTTATATAATTTTATATTAGCAAGAAGGTCTTTCAATGAAAATCTCCTTGGAAAATGGTTATGAGTTTTTGGAGAATGGAACACTAAGCTATAGGTATATCGGTCCCTTGGAGATTATTGATCATATCTAGAAGGTAGGTATTTAATTGTAATATTCTTAAAAGTATCAATCAACTTCATAACATGGTCAATGTACCTCTCGTGACGAAGTACATACCTCACCAAACCCATCTGCTGAACTTAGATGTCATAACACTGTAGTTTGTTCATTCATACAGGGAATAAAAAGTAGAAATACTAGATCTTACATAGAAATTATTATGAAATAATACCAATGAATTAGTCCAAAAAGTTTGGAGAAACCATAACATTGTTGAAGCTAGGTGGGTACTTTAGGGTATTATGAGGTAGGTTCACACAAATTGTTTTGTATCAGAAATGTCTAATTGAGGGGGTGAAATTTATTTTAAGGGGGTTGAATATAACACAAAATGTATTTATGACCATTTTTTGTAATAACTTAATTTTATTATATCTATTATATTTCACAATCCACCAATTTCATCTTTCGTTATATACCACAATGAGTTAATATTTCACTTCATGTAACACTTAACAGTCATGTGTTACATACAACACTATGATTCTATAAAACAAAATTTTCTGATTATAATTTTGTAAATCGTATAGTTATAATATATTCATGAAACATTGTAATTTGAATATTAATAAATAAATTAAACTTTTTATAATTATTTAATATAAATAAAATACATTGATAATAAAATATATATATATATTTAATATATTTTTATTTTAGAAAATACCATTTTCCTAGATGAATTGATTATTATGTCCTTACTTGAAATTAGAAAAAATTACTTTTTAAAATTATTGAAATAAAATATGATAAAATAATATTACATTTTTAATTCACGATTTCAAAATTATCATATGGTGATCTTTTTAGATTTTTCTTAAAAGCATTACTTTTGAGTGAATTGTAAAAAATACAAAATTTTAATTCAAAAATACATTTTCATCTAAAATATTTATATAAATATATAGTATATTATATATTGTTTAATGTGTAATTAGAATAATTTTACACAAATTAAAAAAATTCGTTAATTTAGAACAAATTTCTCAATGATATTAGATATAAAAAATCTAATAATTGAAACATATTTATATTAAAAAAACTCATTTTTTGACACATCTATGGAATTAACTCAATATAAATTATTCCACTTAATTGATTAGAATATAGAAAAAATGGATTCTATATTTGTAGAGAACCTAATTTATTTTTTTCAATATGTTCAACAAAATCACCAAAACAATCAGTGAAAATTATTAAAAATTAGTACATTGATTAAAATATTAGCTTATCAAGTGAATAAAAATAATTAATAACTCCCATATAACCTATAATCTTTTATAGAAGCCATTTTATACCCATATTTTGTCCCTATCTTCCATTCTATACGATTGGTATCATTATTCTAGAAACCTTTTATGGGAAAAATGTAGGTGGAATTCCCTTTTAAAATCATTATAATAATTTCACTCCTCTTCTACTATAAAAAGGAAATAACACATCCCACTTATTCACACTACTCACAACCATATTATCAGCCAAAAATATACCCAAATATCTTCCAAAAATCACGAAATTCATCCTATAATCCTTCATTTTTTTAGAAATCCATCCAAGAAATCCCTTTGGTGAAAACCAAAATTCGTTACACAAATAAAGGGTAAAATTCGTCTTCACGATATATTGTTTTATTTTCATTATAAAACCCATAAAATATTATTATTCCATGAATATAAAATAAAAATTGAATAAAAAAATATAAAAAAATATTATTATTCTATTTTTTAAACTACACACACAACCTAATCTATCTAATTGATAATGACGTTTCTATCATTATGTGTGGTGAACTATGACCTCACGAAACGACATTACTAATTTTTAATTTAGAAACTATATTTTTTTTGGAATTTTGATTTAAATATATTTTTTATATGATAAATATGATATTTATGATGTATTAATTCTTCTAGTGATATTATTTATCACATAACTTCATTCATTCCATATTGTGTAAATACAATAGCTTCATTCGTGGACGTGTGGACTACATCCTCCACAAGGTGAAGTGATTCATTCAAAAAGTACATTGAATGTATTAAATATTGGGTTAGTGAAATTATATAATATATTAATCATAAACATTCCACGATAATTATTATATGTATAGAAATATTTCAGTTACTTACTTTATTTCAATATTATAATTAAATAGAAACAATGTTAATGCGTACATATGACCTACCATCTCCTTGAACTGTGTCTCCCATTCCATTATAATATCATTTATATAATGTTATAAATATCTATATTATGAATATATATTATATATGTATCTTGTTTTACTATATTTAAATAATTAAATCATTATATATTTAATAGGATTAAAAATAATAACTCAAAATATGTTTGAAAACAATGGTGATATTACCAAAAGTGTATCATTAACATGGAATTATTAATAAGATGATTATATAAATTCAAATATGGTTTTATATATAATAATAGGATTATATAGAAGATTTAAAACAATCCTATTTTTATTTACATGATGTTTGATTTAGTATGATGAAAGTCAATACAAAATGTAAGGGGTTTCTCGTATCTCTTTTATTTATGAGAGACTATACCTTATTAGCAACTCCTTAATTTTTTCTTGTGCATATAATTCCAATGAATATATTCTATTAATAAATTACTTAATTATAGGGGTATTTACACAACCATTTAATGATAACATTTTCGTGGGGCATATGGTTCAAAAGTTAGCAAATCGGTAAAGTAATTTATATCTCAATTTTCGGTCTTCAGATATATGTCTTGTTATTCAAAGATATATTTCAATTGGATGTATATTATTACCATTCATATATTATGTCATGAATAAAATTATTTCAATGTATTTTTTGATTCATTAAATTCTATCATTTTTATTTTGATTCAATGTTGACAATGTTGTTAAAGTTTATTTAAAAATATAATCATTTAGCAGGATTATTTACAATTATGATTACATTGATAAGATATTATGATGTAACTCCCCTGAAAAATCTTGAATTTTCTTATCTTCATGATATTCATATAATATTTATGTATTATAACCATTTTTGGCTCTTTGATACATATGATAATTAATAATTCCTTATTTATAAAATCTTAATATAGCTCTCTCTTTAGACATTAATTGGTTTTTTTTTTCAAACCCATGTTTAATAAAATGGTATCAATTATTTTCTGTAAAAATAAATTTAAATGTTTTAAAATTTCCTTTATATGTTTTCTAAAAAAAACTTTCAAAGTTATTTCAATCCTTATTTTGGGTTTTTAAATTATTTTCAAAGGAAATTGTTTTGAAAATATAATCATGATTCATTTATAAGTTTTCAATTATATTTGAAAATAAAAATGATATATAAATACTTGATGTTTTAAAATGATTTTTTTAATGTGGAGAAGACTTTTTCCCAATTAATTTTTTTAATTGAAATTGTAATTATTTATATATAAGAAATTTTTTTTGAAATTGTTTCATCAATTTGTTTTTTATGAAATGTTATTTTCTTTTATAAATGTTCCATTTGAACCCTCAAAATACATATCCATATAATATGACATACTATTAATATTTTATGATTTATTATGGAAATGATCTAATAGTACAATTAAAAAAAATTCATCAATAGTAAACATTTCAATGATATTATTTTTATGACACCCATTTTCATTCTAAGATTTATATACTTTTAAAAACCATCTTTTTTTCATGGGTTATTCTTTGAAGAAATAATTATGATAGCTATCTCATTTTCATAGGTAATAATATGATGAAATTATTATTTTACCCATAATGTATCATGGATTATGATATGGTTTTTAAAAAACCAATCACATTCTATTGGTCATTATATGATAAATTTTTTATTTTCTTGTAGATCATGCATGTACGATTTAGGCGAAGAGTGGAAAATATATCTCCCTACAATGGATTGGGTGTAGATTTATGTCCCATTTCTTAATTATGGAAATAAATTTGATGGGATTTATACATTTTGGTAGATGGGGAAACTCTATCCACTGTGGGATAATTGGGAAACAGATCCATTTTGGGGTGATGGGGAAACCTTCTCCACTATGGAATGATAGGGAACCCCAATCCCTTATATGTAATGTAATAAATTGTGGATTGTGGTCATTTCTACAGAGTGGGCATAGTCCCCATGAAGATATTTGACAATATTTGCAAAGGTGAAATGACTTATAGGGAATGTTTTTATATTATTATATGTATTCCCCAAGTATATTCCTTATGCCAACATTATACTCTCATTAATTATGATCATTGATTCCATTATGAATCAGGTCTTGTGAGATTTGAATATTTATTCCACGACTCATGTATAAAGTCTTTGATATGCACGATATGATCTTCTAATGATATGTTCATATTCTCATACCATTGTGTTCATGATTTTGCTTATGTATGTAAGTTTTTTTAATCTTAATATGTATCATAGCACACAACATTTTATTTTTAATTTCCCTATGTTATATATATATAAATATTACGAATAATTTTTCTTATAAAGGGTCTAGTCCTGATGGTCCTATATAGAGATAATTTAGATATATGATGTACCTATATTTATCTATCTATGATTCCAAATAAACTAAACTATACGGTAATTGGAATTTTTTATTAATTATTCGTAAAATATGTTTTAAGGATAATGTGCATTTGAGAGGGTATCTATAGTGTGGTTCATAGGCGAAAAATCATAATGTGTAGAAATGAAAAAAAATAAATACATAAATTATTATAATTATTCATTGAAGCATCAAATGGGGAGTCATTAAGTAGTCTTCTAGGTTGTGATTCTTGGGTTAACTATATATCATTGGTTTTTATAGAAATATCATAGGAGAATCTCCCTTGGAGAATATTATTCTAGATTATGTATCTGTGATTGACCTACAACGTAATCGAAGTATATCACCAATGATTATTACCCTACATTTTTATTCATCAGGGATCGATCTGAATCGAGGTGGGACATTTTTTTATTAGATTCATTCCTCATTTTTAATTTCATTGAGGAAAGGGAATCAATAAAAAAATGATCTGATTCATATATCGTTATTCTAGTTGTATGTACTTATTATTTGTATATTTTTTTAAGATAAATTATTTGGGATTAAAATTCTGACCTCTCTATTAATTATTGTTTTGGAAAATAACTTAGCTCAGCATAAGCATCGACCGATGTCTGTTCCTCAATACTATTCTTGTGATTTTTCTCCATTTTAATCATTTTTCTACGGAATTATTCATTTGGACCTTGGATATATTTTTAAAAATTAAATTAATTTCTTGAAAAATATTTCATGGAAAAAATATTCAAAAAAAATTATTTAGGACTGACAAAATGCAATACATTTGAGACTGTGGAAGCAACGAGTAGATCTGACCAAACTTGAAGCAGAAAATTTTAGTGGGGAAAGAAAATTATGAATGGATGAATATAATAAAATTTTTCAAGGGATTAGATGGCCTGATTCTGATTTTAATTCACAGTATGGTTTTTTTGATGTATATCTTTTATTTTCAAAAACTCCTGATTATATAAACTAGGTGATGGTGGCGTGGGCTTGCATTGATAAAGAATGGTGATTTTTGGTAAGGTCGTCATCCTCACTACTTTTAATATTATTTTATACGGTGTGTGGTTCCATCCTAGAATTGGATATGGTTATAGGGGATAGTTATGATTCACATAGTGTGTGACCATATAACACGGCATGTGCCCTCTACCTGGTGGCACAACATGTACCTAGATGGGTAAATATAAATGGGCTGAAGTGGAAAGGTCAAAAAACAATATGTACTCCACTACATGGAAATTATCGAGATAAAGTAAACAAGATATTCCATGTACTAGTACATTGGAAGGGTAAAAATGTTTAATATATTCTATGTAATGTTATTTATACATGGGTCTGATACATATGCCAATTTTACTCGCATGACCCGGGGTTAAGGGACACAACTAGTAACCCTTACACACACATTGTACTTTATAATACTTCTCTTGGATACCAAATCCACTATATATTAGACATGTTATTAATATTGTTTATAAAAACCATTATTATGCATTTATTGTTATAACATCATTTTAATGGTTAACAAAAAAACTGACATGAGCAATATCCAATGGATTAATGTCACAGGGAGATTAGGTCCATACATACTATTTACAAAATAATACATAAAAATTTATTTAATTCATTCATCTATATATTCTTAGTGGCCTTCAAATTATCCTTAATGAATGTAATCAACTGAGGTATACATCAAAATGGGATTGTCTAAAATATCAGTAAAAGGATAGACAAAAACATGAAACAATATACTAAAGGGTGACCATAATCATAACAGCATCACAATTACAATGAGAGAAATAATTATATAAAGGCATGGAATGCATAAATTAATAATAATGAAAAATCATGTAATAGTGTTCGACTACCACACATAGTTGTGAAAAATTCTAGAAACATGTTCATTCAACTATAATTTTTATAATGAGAAACATCACATTACCCAATGCATTAGAGAATTATATATTTCTAGTTTCACCTGTCACATCAAAACATTCAAATTATTATTCATGCCGCATAGAACATATATCAATCTTGGACACCAAATAACCCATGGAAAGAAATGTGTTTAATTTTATAATTCACACATTCATAAAAATTGGATCCTCAAACTAAATAGGTTATAACATAGTTTATATAAAGATCATCAACCTTGAGGGAAGATGAAACAACATCGATTAGTAAAAGGTGTGTTTTTTTGAAAGAAGTGTTATTTTGGAATACATTGTTTTTCTTATAAATGAATATATAAAAAATTTATATCCAAAAAAGGTATGAATATATGGATAAATAAAATTACATTAATATCTTCACTGAAAATGGTGCGAAATAGGTAATATCCAAAGAATGTGAATTGGGTTAGAGAATTCTCCTTTCATGTGTCTGAAAGCTTCCTTCATGTTAATTTAATGTATAATAAAATTATATAGATAAAATACTAATAAAAACTCTTTTTACATTAATTTTATTCATTAAGGTATTATTATGTTCATTTATGGGGTTTTTGATGAGTTTTATAGATTAATTTCATCGTTTAGAAGAATTGTTTATCATAGGTTACATTATCGTTTCACTAGTATACATGAATAGACGATCTTGTAAAATGAAGAAAGATATATAATGTTTTTATTATATTTTTTTATTGAGATTAAAAATATTCATAATTTTATTATAATGAAATTGGTTATATTTTTTTAGGATGAATAATTAGGTAAAAGATAATCATAGTTTTTTTATCAGGGTAATTTTTTTGGATTTTAATAATAACAAACTCTTTTTGTTTAATATTTTAGTATTAAACATAAATGTTACATTCATAACATAATATGGTCTATTAATTAAAATTTAGAATATTTTTCAATAATTTAATTTTTTAATTAACACCCTTTTAGGCATTAAAGTATAAGGAAAGGGAATTTTACAAGTTGTTAGTAAATTTACATAAGAAATGTGACAATTTAATATCTAGAATAAAAGATTGATAGAAAAGAGTTTTATGAAATATCGTCCATTAACATGATATAATTATATTATATCAATCATAATGGAGTTATCATTCTTTTTTTATATGAAATGGTGAGGATACGAGAAGAAAATAAATGAAATTGAAAAAAATTTAATAAAAGGAAGAGTATTTTTCTACCTAAATCTCTCATTTTTGAGAACCTCTTTAGGGAAACAGTTCTACTATATTCATGAGAAAAAGAGCACCGTGAAGTGGGAAAGGGGCATGGGAGTGGTTTGGGTTGAAATGAGGCATGTATCAAAGCATGAGATGTGTGAGTGGTTGTATTTATATTGGAAGAGAGGGGTGTTTTGAAATTAATATATTCATTAGTTTATTATTTTGACATGAGACTATGAATAGTTTGATTGTTACCTCTAAATATAAGAAATTAATGAATGATCATTATAGATTATTGAATGAAATCATATTCATACTATATTAAATTATTTTTTAAATGAAACGACATATTGAAAACCAAGGAACATATATGAACATAAGGAGGCCTAAAATACTCCAATCGGAGGGCACCACCTCTGACAAGATTCACCCAATCATGCTTCAATAGGGTCATTTTATAGATGAAAGTAACATTAGAGTCAAGGTAAGATAGTGAATCATGTTGGTCCATAACATTATTTCCCTTACACCATGTGTGATCCAATTTTATAATATTTTAACGAATACCTTGGGATTTTGTAATATCATATAAAACCTACCAAGGAATAGAAATAGTTCCACGCAAAGAGTTATGAATGATCATAGACTCAAATTTCAGATAATAGATATATATTTCCCCATGTTTTCATAAATTAAAACATATGAGAATAAACATAACCTCAAATGAAGGGAGGAATTATGACCATGGTGCGATAAAAACATCAAAATGATAGAGCCCCTAGAATCATGAACAACTACTCCACCTCCCATGGCTCCTTAGTTGGAAGACACCTATGTTTTGTGTTTTTTAACACTATAAGGTGGTTTGCATTGGAACCATTAATTCATCAGGACTATACTATTTGAATGGGAGGAGTGAGTATGAATTCAAATCAGTTGATGTACTAAAGCATTACACCAGTTGCTGATGAGACTCACAATGAAGTGGAGTAGGATCCATGCTATTACAGTTATAGACCTACCTGATGTAGTGATCCCCTAATATACCAAATTGTTCTTTTCCAACCATATACACTAGAATCTAGCATTCCATACCATGATCCATTTCTTTTTCCCCATTCCTCATTCACCTGAACCATGGAACCATCAGTTCAAGAAAGATACATTAGGTGTGTCTTGGGAAGAGAAAGTAAGAAACTCACCAAAAATATCTATGCATCACACACCAATTCACCATCAAGGGGGATATTTTCAACAATATCTTATTGAAGGGATTTACAATTGAGGCATTGGGAAACAATGTTGATAACAAACATTTTTATGTTTTCATTCATAGGATTTTCATTGTATCTTATCCACCTGTTGATTATGTTAAAATTAATTTGAATTTTTTGGACCATATGGTATCACTTAATTTTTTTGCATGACCCTGAGTTTCCAATAACAGAATGAATTCCCATGTGGTGAAGGTCCCTGAGTTGGAATCAGTGAAAATTCACCAATCAGTTTATGAGTAATTGCAATGATATTAAATTTTTCATACTGGTATTTTTACACAAAAACTACGATGAAAAACTGGTGAATTATTGCATCATTGAATTACATATTAGTGGATGAGAATCCTTTGATTCTAATGATTATGACTCTCCAAATACGGTTCCAATAAAAATATACCCCATTCCCAACTATCCAACATGTGAAAGGTTGGAGAACTGTGATATGTGGGTATATCGTGGACCATAAAAGAGTATCATTATCTTTAACCATAACTGAGAATCTAGTGTATTTTGGTTCATTTATTTACCAGAAAAATTACATTGTTCTATGTATCCCACTACATCTTTTGATGAACGAAGTGGAGGGTGTTCGCTAGAATTTGAACATTGATCCCACCTTCCGGGATGGGCCTAGCTATCTTACCCCAGGAGACCCCATGATGTTTACCTTCCGAGAGATCATCTGATATGAAACGTGGAGATATAATATCAATATTAATGATAAATTCTTTCAGGTCATTGATATAATAATGATCATGAATAGGAGTGTCCATTAGTACACTATTAATCAACACTATCCGGCCCTCATAGAATAATTATTGATTTTTGAATAGGGTACATGATATGTGATATTACATATGATGTAATCACATTCATGAACAAAATCCTACCTGAAATGGTTGGGGTGCCTAGTTATTCCATTATAAAATTCACTCATTTCATCTAATGGTTTTGGAATAAGGATGTGACCATTCTATAATCACATCTGTTAGAAATGTAAATGTTTTTCTTCAACTTGCTGATGACCTTACTGCTCTAGTGATGGTACTCCTCCAATTCCTTGTGGATTTATCGAACCAATATCCCATTGTAAATCATAAAAATAATGGTTCCTTCATTAAAACATTAATTTGGAGATTTATGGGTATTTAATCATTCTATGATAAAAGATAATATCTCCATTAATCATGATTTTATAAATAGGGATCCTAAGGATGTCATTATTGGGGATGAAGATGTTCATATAGAAGTTTTCACCCAATCATATCCCCCCTGGTGTCCTTAATGAAACAATGATTATTTCCCATGAATGTAACAACTAGCCAAGAAACGATAAAGCACCTAAAAATAAGATCTCTTGTCTAGGGGAGAAACCCATACCAAATTGCACCTTGTTGATGAATCTCCACTTGATTCTCTAGTAATAGTTTTTTATATCCATATTTATATACATTCTTGATCCATGTTTCTTGGTTTTTATGTCTCTTATTATCTATTTGGCCAAAGTGATAGCCCCTTGAATCGAACAACCATTCAATGATTCATATTGTTCATGGGAGACCAACTGATGGAGGTGGAATGCTATCCTTGTGTTGATGTTTCTATCACCTACTTTTTATGGAATGTTACACATTATCACAACAATATAATGTAAAATAGAAGAAGGGTTCATAGTTATTTGTAATTGGAATAGGTGTATTAGAGAAATTGAATGGCAGTAAGATTCATCCTCGGAATAAATATTGTATTTCCATAATCATATCATCTGTCACCACATCGCAAAATTTCCTATAAAAAAGTACATGAAAACCCTCCAACCTCAATTCACATTTTGTGTTCTGGTTCATAATTTCTTCAAAATATTCTTTCTACAATGTTATAGTACCCATAATATCATTGTCCTTGTGAGAAACTTGGTTTTGAATCACATCCAGTTTCCTTTCATTCCCTCCCAGATAACCATTAGGCAGGCTTGGGTTATAAAAATCAAGATTTAATTTTTAGAAAGATAGATCCATGTCCCCCAAAAAATATTATTCGCCTATATAGGTTCCATATTAAATCAATATATTGGGTTTAACTTGGAGCTTCCATTTATTGATACAATCATGGTAGTACATAGTGTTTTTGTTGCCCACGGAAATCCATTTGATTATCAGAGCCTCCCTCTCCATGAATTCTTATTTTAGAATCATGTCCACAATTGATTCACACTTATTTGGGTGTTCCTAAAGAAGCCAATTGTTCTAGACCCACTCAAGGAGTGTTTCAAGAAGATTTATGTCGTGAATGATTACATACAAGTTCATATCAATTGGATGAAAGTATTTATCCCATGTTTGATGTTTATTTCTAAGCCGTCTAATTTTTTTGTCAATAAATACACAAATATGGCCATGTGTGGGGTATTTCCATAGATCACTGACCATTTTTTGGTAGCATATAATGCATGTAAATTTCTAAAATAATCTAAAGTATTCTTGATTCTTCTCTCTAGAAGATAATGAACTAGGAGGAGAGAGTGGTCAAAGATACAACACAAAAGACAGTTAACTTTAGTGATGGAGAACATAGATACCACATGCATGTAGGAAATACAATGATCTAGGTGACCCCACAAGTGACAATTCCCTCTTGGCTTATTATGCCTGGTGAGATGGTCTCATGATTAATCGAGGTCCATGAGGCCTTTTCACATCATAAATTAGACAAATTCCATGATATATTTTCTAGGGAAGGTTCTCATTGTTTTATTCTCTTCCAGTCCAACTATGACATTGAATTCCCCCCAAAAATACATGTAAATTTTCTCGGGTCAATGGAATTGAGGTTATGCCCCAATTATTCTCTTCTTTGTGAATCAGAACTCCCATATATGAATGAAAAAATGAAAAATTTGTTATTGTGGATCACCTTAGTAGTTATTAATTGTCCACTAGCCTGATCCAAATCCACTGAGATGCTCCTATTCCAAAAAATACATATATTTTGGTTGGATGTAACACACAGGAATCCACAATATACTTCCTTTTTAAGTAATTCAATAATGTTCGATGTACACAAGAACGAGTTCATGTGCACCGCGACTTATCAAACAGGACATTCAAAAAGTGATTAGGGATAATATTATCCAATTTTTAAATTTAATATATATCCCATATAATTTAAACATTAATATGTTGTTTTCCTTAGACATTATTAAATGAAAAATTCATTTTTTCAAATAATATAAGTTTTTTTTCAAAAAATAAATTTTATTATTTCTTTTAATGGAGAACCGTTTTTAAATCCAATACTTGAAACATTTATATTTGAAATTTAATGAACTTAAATTCCTATTTAGAATCAGGATATAAATATTATGTTTGGATATGTTTTTGTACTTTTCAGATAACTTTCATATTCTGATAAATAGTGAAAAATAATAAATTTTAATCGAAAAGATCCGTTTTAATGAAAAAAAATTTATACTGTTAAATTATAAATTTTGGTGATTTTAAAGTTTAATTAGTTTATATTGTTACAATTTAATCCAATTTTTTTCATTGTAAGTAATTTTACTTTTTAATTATACATACACACTTGACAATATTTTGATAGTTTTTCTTCATAAAAATACACTTTTTGGTTTTGACAATAAAAATTAATTTTAAATTAATTTCTGCCAATTCTGTGTTTTTATTTTGAAAATATAGATTCCTTATTTAGAATCAAGAGGTACAAATTGTTTAAATAAAAAACTTTTATTTTTATAAATTTTGAATATTAACATCAGTAAATATTTTATTTACCGTGGTTAAATGGATGATTTGGTATCTAAGGGTAAAACATTAATATTATATTAAATTTATTTTACCCTAACCCATGTGAAAACCCTATAAGATGAGATATGTTTTACCATGGTCATAATTTGGTAGATTTTAGTACCCCAATGAGCCACATGTTCTTGAAAATGACATTTTATAAGAATTAATTTAATGTATAGAAAAATATTACAAAAACATGTATCTTCCACTAAATTTTTCTTATATGAGTATATATGATCGATCTCTTCAACTATAAATATTAATTATAAAGACAAAAATATTTCCTAAATAATTATATTTTATTTATATTTTTAATAAATAAAATAAATATATTTATTTGTTACACAACAATGATGCTATATTTTCTTTATTAACAAATGAATCAAATGAATCATATAATAAATATTAATATAAATATAATTTGAAGGTTTTTTCCATTCAAGAATTTTATATGTTCATGTTACATGTAAGGGTTGATTAAATGTTGTTTTATTGAAGGAATAATGTTTTTATTACATTAAAAAAAATACAAAATAGTGTCAAAAATGACATAATTGAGTTTTTCAAACAAATATGATTTTCTTAAATGATATAATATTCTTAAAAATATTATATTCAGCCAAAATACTTAGAAAATTTTATATATAACATTAATTTACCACCATTGTTTCTCATGTCATTTTATAGTAAATATAATAACCATGTAGTATTAATACACAAGAAGACATGGTAAAAGATAAACCATTTAACTAAGTGTTAAATCTTAAATATAAGGTTATTATGGTTACCAAAAATTGTCCAAAACATATTGGATGGGAGGATATCAACCCATTCCCATCGTATACTTGAAATAAATCTATTTTTAGCTATTAGAAACCAGAAATTTGTTTTCTAATAAATTAATATTTTAAGATCTTCTTAAATTCACCCTCATCTCTCTTATAAAATTGTACTTCTCCTTCCCTCAAATTCACACATCCAAATCCTTTTTGATCGGCCAAAACATTCTCAAAAATCATCCAAACAACCCTCATATCAACCAAGATCCATTATTTTGATCATAAGTCCATCTTAAGAAGTCGTTTGGTGAAAATCAAAAGGAGACACCTAAAAAAGTGGCAATTGTTTTATCCATTCTTTCAAAGATCATTTCTTCTTCAATATCCTCTTAGTAATTTGTTTCCATACTAAAATAATATATATAGATTAGAATATGATATGATTTGTTTTATATTTTGGTAAAACCACATTCCTCTTTTTACCCTTCCAATGAAAAATCATACCAGCACACATGCATACGTACGACTTACCTTCACCACGCCATGGTGTAAATTGTTTTCTCATAAGAACATTATTTATATGGGTATAATAATGAATATAATGGATTTAAATAATAAATAAATAATGATATTAATTATGTAAAATTCATATTACATCCAATTCCATACCATTTAAGCATTAAATGAACGATATTGTTTCTTATGTGTACGTAAAACCTACCTTCTCTATGAAATAATGAGATTCATTTTCCAAAATAACCATCAAAAAATGAATATGAAAAATATATTATTCATAATTATGAAATAAATGACCAAATAATTATGCATAAATGATATATATATGTGTGTGTGGGTACATATTTTTCATTCACTTACTTCCATTCAATACGATAAAAAATGGAAACATTGTTCATGCGTACGTACGACCTACCATCTCCATGAACGAGGTATTCCATTTTAAATATATATCTATTACATATATTCATATTATGAATATATATGATATTTAAATAATATTATACATCATAGAAGTATGTAAATCATGATCTACGTAATATGATCAGGAATAAAATTTCAAAACACGCACGATAAACAAAGCGTTATTTCCCGAAATGATTTATTATCATTGAATTGATAATAAATGTGTAATATAATTTAATAAAATAATCAAATATGATATCATAAATGTTATTATGATTCTAGTATAAGTTAATAATATGCTTCTAATCTTTATTCAGGTGTTTCAGAGTCATACGGGGAGTGTTAGATATATGGAAATGGTTAATTCCACAATCTAACTGTTATACGAGATTGTTTATCAGTAAGTATTTAATCGGATATATTTATCATCTACATCCATGTTTTAGAAAAATGTTTTCAAAAGTGATATTCTAACTTTTAATGGAATGGAATCGTTAACAATATAATTATTTTAAATGTTTGTGGATTAATTTTTCTAAATATATTTAATTAATGTATATGTTCTCTAAATGATTTTATAAATTTATTAAAATGGAAATCAATCTTTTAAAATGTCATTTACTTTCATATTTTCATTGTGGAATGAGACAATTTGACTCAAAAATATCTTTTAAATGAATTCCATTATAAATTCTGTGACATTTAAATGATTTCATGAAAAATGGATATTTCTCTAAAAGAGTTTTACAAATCATTTTCAACTTGTAAAAATAATTTACCTAATATTATTTTTTATTGAGGTTGATTTATTATAATAAAATATTCGATATTGTATTGAATGAGTAATGATATGATTGACTATGGATGTGTTATTTCTATAGCACTCATGGTTTATTGTTAATTTATTGAAATTTCATATTCTAGTTTTAATGTGAATGATTATGTTATGTATCACCCTTTTCAAAGGGGGAATGTATTGGACTCATTAATATATGGGTGGGGCCTTCTATATACCCTCAATGCATCAGTAGGTCTCATTAGACAGACTAGTTTATTATTATAAGACCGTGACATATTATTTGTGAATGGACTTGGTACAAGGCCATGACGTATTAGTTATTATGTCTCACATTTTGAATCCTCTCTTTTTGAAATTAGTTATTACATTTCATTATTAAACTAGTATAATATCCATGAAAATGATTATATGGTAATGTTTTATTTATTTTTTCCATATTATGTTCAATTTTATGTTTAAAAGGCTAATTTTTTTCTTATATATCATTCCTTAAAGGTTTGTAGATTCTATTGAATTATTTACCCTTACTGAGAATTTGTTCACACCCCTTTCTCATGTTCTATTTTCCCAATAATTCTAAGATGTGTGTTTTGATTGATATGAAGGGTTACTCTAGGGTAATAATGGTGTTCTAAAAATATTATATGTGATGTATTTTATGTTATAAATTGTAATTTTATGTTCTTGTTTTTAATCGATTTTCAAAAAATGCTTAACTGGTTTGTCTATCGGGACATGAATCCTTGTAATCATGCCAATGTATAAAATTAATGATCCAACTCTGGGTCACTAGGGTTGGGGCATTACATTTTGTATTAGAGGATGTTTAGTAACTACATTGGAAATAGATTTGGAAAACTAGGAATAGGTATCGTAACCCTAAGATAGAGATTTAGGAAAAGTATTGTAGAGAATCATAGAATTATAAAATATAATTATATGGGTATTACATGAAAATAAATCATTTTCTAGTTACTACCAATGGATATAGTTGTGGTATAGATTTAACAGGGGGTGAAAACTCTGAGATGGTGTATCAATCAGGACTTGAGTTTACCTAGTACATGAAAATGGGACTTACTGAGCACCTGGTTTGACACTCCTAGAGGATATAATCAGGATAATTCACATTTTCTTTACAATACCATATGTAGGTTTTATGAGTAAATACTTCACCAAAATTTTTTATTATTATTGTGGTTTATATGTAGTCACTATTCAAATTATGTGAAGTATATTAAAAATTTGGAATAATGAGTTGTGAATCCTAAACTAATATAGTGTATTACATTATTTATAAATGGTACATAGGGGAAGAAATGAAAATCATATCAATGCACATAATCTATATTGGTATTGACCTCATATGAAACACAATGATAGTGGAATTGATGACACAACTGGTACTGAACAACTTATAACCATACTAGGATAGATGACACATGTTATAAATAATAACTTTACCCCTTATAGAGGATCCTCATCCACAACACACATGATTAATTATAGACAGATTCAAGAGACAACAAACTCCCACATTTAATTGGACTACAATTTCATTGGTAGCTTAGCAGTGGATAAGTTCCAGAGGGAAAATATATCTTTTTGTGGTGAGAAATGATAGGGAAAAAGTTGTTATGGATTTCTATCGTCTTTCAAGAGATTAAAATCTAGGTTGGTCATCGATTCAAGACACAAAGAAAGATGATGAAGTAGGAAATATCTAATGGGGGAGTTTAATGAACGTTTCGTAGAGAAATAATTTCCTTGTGAACAACATGTTTATTTGGAAAGTCAATTTCTGAGTCTGAGACAAAAAAAGGATGAGAATGTTTTAATGTATGAGGGGAACTTTACATGGATAGAAAAGGAGGCAGCAGACTATATAAAAAACCCAATATATAAGATTGATCAATTCATTTGAGGGTTAATACCATTCATCCGGTGGGCATTGGTCTTAAATTATCATGTGGGCATTGATTATAAAATCTTTTTCATTGTATGATGATATAGTCTCGTGTGCTATTATGATTGAATAGAAATTATCTAATCCTTATGAAAGTAATTTAAATTAAGAGAATAAGGTAACAATATATAAAGAGATAGAAAAAGGAAATATGGATAGAACGATTTTTTCTAATGTGAAAATTTTGGGAATAAACACCTTGGTATTTACCTAAAAGGAATTGGAGTTTGATAAAAATATAGAGAAAAATGCCACCAAGATCGTGATTTCAAGGGATAGAAAGAGGATATCAATGTTTAATTATTTAATCATAATGAAATAAAACATTTTTCAAATGTCTGTCCAAAACATCATGAAAATATAGCTCAGAAAAAGCAAATGGACTTGGTCAATTTTATGTTGTTACAAATGTCGAAGTATAATAACTAACGTATTTCAATTTTTGGATTCATGAATTATATTTTTTTATTAAAATTATGTTATTTATTTATATATATATATGGATGGTACTGCATTAATTTGTGTTTTCATTAATGTTTTAATATGATGAATGTAATCATATTTTCAGTGTATAAGAGAAACATTACATTGTTTTGGGAATCTGATGTTACAATAGATTTTGAAAATTTATAGGCCTTTTTAAGAGTGTTTGGGAAAAATCATTTTGGATACCTATAAATGATGGAATGAATTAAGATAACTTTTGATATTATTTTTTAATCTTAAAAAATTTCTTATGATTATTTGTTGATTCTTATAATAATATAGTTTTATAAAAAAAATCCACTGGTCAGGAAATTACCCGTTGCGTCAGAAAATGCAGTGGGAATCAAACCCGCAACTAAATTAGTACAACGATTTATTTACTAAAAATTTCCAACAATAATTCCATGGTTATTATAAATTTTTTTCTTCATTGAAATGGTAAATGAATATCTTTAGAACCCCATATGATTGAGATGAATATATTATTTTTTATTATAATCTTTTAAAGAGAAGGATAAGATTATGGTAGAGTGAGAAAATCCACTTATTATTCCTTCTGTTATTAGTCTATGAGTTAAATTAATTATAAAATATTATTTAAATGATCATGAAAGCAAAAATATTTTCCTAGTACATTCTTTTGCAATGAATCAAATGGTTCCATAGATCATCATATATTTATAGATTCTTGGTTGTTAACATTCTCTTAATAATTTTCTATATCACTCTACATCAGAACAAGATCATTTGTTTTCTCTTCTATATCCATTTTTCCTAAATAGAACCCTAGTATGTGTTATTTTATGTAACCTTTATACCTACCCTTCATAATTTCATAATAGAGGCCTCATTAATCAATTTTACGATGTGGGATTTCAACCGTTATATTTTCAATTGTCAAACAACTAGTTTTCATTGATTAGATTAAATTGCAAGGATGAAATTTATCAAAGGATGGTGTAATGTAACTCCCCAAACATCAATGGTATGCTTTCATTATAAAATAATTCAATAGCATTCGTTGTACGCGACATTGAGTTCAAGCACAACATGACCTATCCAACAAGCCATTTAAAAGGTTGTTATGAATTGTATTAACCAAATATTTATTTTTCTATAAATCCATTATAATATTAAAATTCATATTTTGTGTTTCATAATCCTAATATGAGTAAAAATTAAATTTTCTGATAAAAGAATTATTTTTCAGAAAATGAAATGTTTCCACATTTTAATGGTGAACCCTTTTAAATATAATATATTACACATTAATATATTCAATTTAATTAAATTATACTATTCTTTAAAATCAGGACATAAAATTTTATTTTCGATAATTTTTTCGTACTATTTTGATAACCTTTATATTTTTATGAAAAATGAAACTACTAAATATTAATTGTTGACAACTTTTTCAATTGAAATAATTTATAATGTTAAATTATAAATTTGATTGGTTTTAAAGAATAATTAGATTATATTATTACCATTTAATCAAATTTTGGTTATTGTATGTAATTTCATTTTATAATTAGACATAAACACATGACAATCTTTTGGTAGATTTAACATCATTAAAACACATTTTTCGTTTTGACAAAGAATAATAATATTAAATTACATTCATCCAATTCTATGTTTTTAATTTTTAATGATGAATTCCATATTTGAAATTAGGAGCTCCCAATTTTGTAAATAATTATCTTTTTTAGACATTTTGAATATTAACTTGAGGAATTATTTTTTTACCATGGTTATAGGGTAAATCTGGTAAATATGGATAAAAATATTATAGTATAAAATAGTAAATTACCCAAAAACATGTATTAACCATATTTGATGAGATATGTTAGACCATGGGGATCATGGGGTCAATTTTAGGACCCCATAGAGCCACATGTGTTTGGAAATGACATTTTATAAAAATAATTTAATGTATTGAAAAATATAACATAAACATGTATATTTTATTAAAACAGAAATTTAAATGAGGTTATATAATTGATATCCCCGAATATAAGTAGTAATTAGAAAGATAAAACAGATTCTTACATAATTATATTTTATTTATAAATTTTAGACCTAAAATATATATTTTTATTTATGATACAATAATGATTCAATATATTACTTATTAATGAAAAAATCAAATGAATTATATTATAAATATTTAAATAAATATAATTAAAACGTTGTTATGAAATACTTTAATATTATAGAATAATATGACATGTTATAGTTGAGTAAATGTTTTTTTAGTAGTGATCATTTTGATATGACTTTCGAAAAAACCAAATACTAAATAGTGTGAATATTTACATAATTTAGTTTAAAAAAAAATACTATTTTATTAAATAATTTAACATACCTAAATATAAAATTCATTAAAATGACTAATATAATGTTTTATTTCATCAAAGAACCACTAGAGATTCCCTTTTCATTTCAAAGTATCTATATTAACCATGTAGTATAAAAATACAAGAAGACATATTAAAAGATAAACTATTTAACATAGAGTTAAATCATGAAGATAAGGTTAATATAGTGACCTAACCATATCTAAAAACTATTGCGTGAGATGATTTAGACCAATATACACCTTATCCTATAAAAAATTATTTGGATCTATTATAAACATAAAATTATTTTTATAATAAATTAATATTTAATAGTCATCCTAAAGTGTCCATCTCCACTCTTCTAGAAGGGAACATTGTCTTATCTCAAATTCACACCTCCAAAGCCATTTGGACTAGACAAAACCTACTCAAATATCCTCCCAAAAACCTTTAATTCATCCTAGAGGAATTACATGTTTGATAAAGCCAACTTATAAAGCCCATTTGTGCAAATCCAAAGGAGACACCCGAAGAAGATGTAACCGTTTTATCACATCTTTCAATGGTTATTTCATCATTTTATTCCTCTTACTAAGATTTCACCTTAATAAAATAATAAAATCTTTAATTTAATATATTCTGATATATTTTAAATATTATGGTACAAATATATTCATCTTTTATCCCATCCTATGAAAAACAATACCACCAGTGGTGCGTACGTACGTCTTACCATCTCTACGCCGTGATGTAAATTGTTCTTCATGTTCACATTATTCTAATCTGTATAATGATGATTATAATGGATGTAAATAATAAATATAACATTATATTAATTCATTAATATTCATATTCCTTATAAGTATATACCATTTAATCATTAAAATAATGATATCAGAGCTCATGCGTAAGTACGACCTACCGCCTCCATGACGTGATGAGATGCATTCTCCACTCTAACCATCCAAGATTGATTGTAAAAATTATATATTTCCTAATTACATTATTTATTAAATAATAAGAATTATATAATGATACATATATATATATATATATACATATATGTCAGTCACATAGTTCCATTCAATATGATATGAAAATGGAAACAATGTTCATGTGTACGTACGACCTACCGTCCCCATGAACGGTGTATTACATTTTATATATCTATCTATTAAAAATATTCATATAATGAATATATAAGATATATAAATAAAATTTTACATTATGTAAGTATTTAAATCTTTATCTATCTAATATGATAATGAATAACAAGTTAAAACACGAATAATAAACATTGAGATATTTCAAAAAATGTTCCGTTAACATGGAATTGTTAATAACTGTGTAATATAAATTATTCAAATAATAATATATGATATCATAAATATTATTATGATTCTAATATAAGTTTATAATATGTTAAAAAACATTATACAATAGTTTTAGTGTCATATAGAGTGTATTAGACATAAATTAAGGGTCAATTCTTCAATGTCATTGTCATCCGAGATTGTGTATGTGTAAAATTTTACTCACATATATTTATCATCGACGTCAATGTTTCATAAAAATGTTTTCAAAAGTAATATTTTAATGTTTTATGGAAGTTATTGATTAACTAGATTATAATATTAAATTTTTTATGGATTTATTTTTTTAAATATATTTAATTAATTTCCATGTTTTCAAAATGATTTTAAGTATTTATTTAAATATGCATGATTGTTTTAAAATTTCAATTACATTCATATGTTTCCAAGTGGTATGGAAAAATTTGATTAAGAAATATCATTTAAATAACTTCCATTATAAATTGTAGGTCTTTTAAATGATTTCATGAAAAACAGATATCTATCTCTAAGAGATTAACCGAACACTTTAAACTATGTCAACATCTATGACTGAATATCAATTTTTATTAAGGTTGGTTTATTATAATAAAATATTATATATTTTATTGAATGAGTTATGATATGTTTGACTATGGATGTGATATTTTTAAACCATTAATGATTTTTGGTTTATTTATTGACATTTGGTTTGAGGGTTTTAATGCGAATGATTATATTATGTCTCACCATTATCAAATGAGAAATGCATTGGACTTAGTAAGTGATGGGAGGGGCCCGATATATCTCCTTGATGGATCAGAATGTCCCATGAGGCAAAATATTGTATTTGAAAAAGAAATTGAATGATTATTTAGGAATGGTATTGGCACAAGTCCTCAACGTAGTAGTTATTATGTCTAACATAATGCATTCCCTTAAAACGATACTAGTTATTACATCTGATTATTCTATTAGTAGAATATAAATTTGCATGTTTATATGGTAATTTTTTAATTATTTTTTCCATATTATGTTCATTTTATTTTTAAAAGTGTGATGTTTTTATTATACACATTTCCTTAAATGTTTATAGATTCTTTGGAATTATTTACCCTTACTGGGAATTTGAGATCTCCTTTTTCATATGTTTTATTTTCCAAGGAATGCCAATAAGTGTATTATGATTGATATGTAGGGTTATAATAGAGTTATAATAGAGTTCTCAAATGATTATATGTGCTATATTTTATTTTATAAATTGTAATGTTATGTTCTTGTATGTAATCTACATTCCAAGAATACTAAACCGATTATTCTATCATTACATGATTAATTATAATCAAGATTTTTTTAAAATATAATGCACCGACTCTAGGTTACTGTGCCAAGGTGTTACATTTGAGGCATCGTCATTCATGGAGTCATGTAGCTTAATATTTTGACTAACAATTCCTATTCTGGAAGGATTTTGTTTATGCCTAAGGATGGCGATGATAAAGGAAATATGTTTCATAATCATTGTGGCTATGAAATCTATTTCAACCTATGAAACAAGTCCACATGTATTCCATATGATAATAGAAATCATTAAACAAATAGTTACCTTCATTTTTCCCTACGACCCTTAGACGTTTTAAAATGGGAGGATGATCTCTCCATTAAATGGTGTGATTTCAATCTCATGAAAATTATTATAATCAATAATGGGAATAATGATAAAGGGCTATAGAGATTCTAGGGTTAATGAGATATCTCACCCTGATCATGGGAGAAATATTGAAGCATTAACCATTGATTTACAATTTCTTGATCTGAGGTGAAAGGCACTTCCCGTTGAGAGGGATATGATATGAAAATAAAACAAGACACTTTATTTGTATAACACTAAGGAATATAACCATCTACAATAGCTATTTTTGTACTTTATAAGGAATGAGGGGAGGAACTAGATGGTGAGGTGGTAGTGATAAAAGTCCTTGAAGAGATGGAGGATTTCCCAACATTATCCACGTTACACAATCCTCATCAGACATCAAAATTTTGTAAATGAAATGGGTATAAGAAACAAATTTGGAGGGATACATATTCCTGTGTAAGTAGAGAATAAGATCCTAGAAAGAAAACCCACCACCATCGGAAAAGGGTGTGTACGGTGGGCTCAACATCTATATTTGGATACACTAAAAGATCCATCAATGTGGTTACTAAATTGGCCAGAAGAAACTCATGTGATTATTCAAATGAATTGATGATTGGAATGTTACTGTGCATATCCCTTTAACAGTCACATGGGGGTTGGGATGGAGACAAATACCTTGTATTTATTTTTATATAAACCAATAAAGAGTGACCTTGTATATGAATGTGAATGTATTACCTTATAAAGATGGATTATAAGATATACTGATTTAAAAAATGTGTCCTACACTTGAATATAGATTCATTATGGTATGAGAAGATTACTATCCAATTATAAACATATTTATGGCACTAGTGCATCAGAACTATACTGGGTGTAGTCATCCGAGTAGATGAAGTCACCAAGAGAATCACCAATAGCATCGAGGAATCCACCATTTTGAAAAGTAAGCATGATACCAAGGAGGTTTATCCATATAGTTGTGAGAGGTATCTCTAAAACTATGTCTACTTTTTGCGACCATAGGTTCATGTTAAATTCAATTACCCCACAGTGAAGGGCAATATTCACCATGCCTAAACAAAATATGATTATGTGGTGGGAACTCAGTAGAACGAGTTATGATCATTAGTTTATATCTTCATCAGATAATTTAGATCCCAAAAAAATTGGAAATGAATTGGAAAAGTGAGATTAGAAGTTTCTCGGCTCCAAAAATAACATCAATGGTCCATTTGAGAAAGTCCACAACATATGTAATGGCTGAAGATGGACCATGTAGGGACATGTAGGATCCATCCCTTGAGACCTTTGGTGACGGTAGATTGACGGCTTGAAAGCATAATGGCGATGAATATTGATGATGGCTGAAAATGGAATCGTTCAAGCAGGGACTATAATAGGGATTCTCGAGGGAGACATATGAAGGATCTGTGGTGGCATAGGGGAGTCAGGACTGAGAGGAGAGAATGGATCGAAGGACATCAGAGCAAGAGGATCCATTAGAGGCCTGCATGATAATGAGAAAACCAATGAAAATTTTAAAAACTAGTCAACATGGAGGGATCATTCTCATGGGTATAAAATTGAGTTTCCTTCCTTACACAATACATACATCATTAATGACTCAAAAATCCATCTATTTAGAATATATCAAAAATTTATCATATTTTACTATTCATTGAAAATTCATGTATTACTGATAAATCCAAAAAAATCACCCGAACAATTTTTCAATGTATAGAATACCAAAATGATATCCATGCTATGAATTTTTTTATCTAAACATGACTAATTTTATTTTTAATTAAAACTATCATTTACATAGAAAAACATATTTGAAAAGTACAACAGATTTTAAAACACATTGAAAAATTACTTAATGTATCCTAAAAATAACTTAAAATTATAAGAAATGAAAATTTTTATTCATGGATTATTTTTCTGAAAATATATTTTATTATAAATTAATAAATTAACAATAATAAATTAATTTCATATTTATGAATTAAAAAAATGAAAACACTTAATTAATAGTTATCAAAATATTTATTTACATATAATAAGATAAAATTATACCGTAACATATTATATAAGATGCCTAAAATTTATTTACACTTTCAAGGGTGAGATTATATTTCATTTTTCTGATTTACTATTCATAAGGGTCATATTACTATTCTAATGGTAATGTTAATATTTCATATGTATTGGTTACTTAACATATAGAAATACTAATTTTTCATTTATTAATTAATTATAAAGATATTTTTATGGACTCTAACTGATTCTATGATGTTTATACAATATAAAATTTCTATAATAAAGAAAAAAATAATTTGATATACCTTTGGGTCACTATATTGTTTCCTACATTCGATATTCCACACTCCAAATTTTATTTTACATATATAGGTAAGGGTACTTCCCCGAAATCACCTCCTCGTATTCCCAAGCTACATCAAAATACATATGGTTCACCACAACACATTGACATGGACAGTTTTCTTCTAGCAGATAACCTTATCTATCATGTCTAGAATCCTTACTTGCTACTACTCATAATAGAATATCTTCTAATTATACCACTTATGAGTTATGTACATGTGAGGGATGTAGTATGTACTTCATCATGAGTGATATTTGAAATATCTCATGATGTTGATCCATAATCAGTGGAAGTGAAATCATATAGGCCACAACTCTTATGCGATCAAGAGTGTGAAAGGGACAATGTACCTTGGGAGTAGAATTAATTGTTTCCAAACCACATGACTCTCTTCTCTCGTGATATTCAATGAAAGAATTAATATCCATCAACGAACACCATATCCCATATATAGTTGTTAACAAAGATATTTTTTCAAAATTTATGATATTTGATATTTATTTGGATGTCTTGAACCTTATATATCATCTCTTATATGAGATAAGGTTGAAGTAGCTTTCATTCACCAGCTTCATCTTAGTAGAATGGATTTCTGCATTTCTCACTCTCTATGGCTTCATATAGAGCCATATAAATACTCGAGCGGAATATTTTTATTATTATAACTCATCAAATGAGATATGATGATCCAATACAACTTTGAATTCCAAATATACAAATATTATCGTATCATTAAGCTTATAGATAGTCGATTTAAATTGTGCATTATTTTGGGGGTGATAGGTCTGGCAGAAATTTATTTTCAGTACTCAATGCATGATGAAGACTCCTAAATAATTTCAATGGGAAACTAGAATCACTATCAGAAAAAAATAAAGAGTGGAACTCCATGAAGTCTCACTACTTCTTTCACATATATCTTGTCACGTTTTCCAAGTGAGAGATCATCCAGAGTAGCTATAAAGTGATAATTCATTGTGATTCAGTCGACCACGACCCATATCCCATTATTTATTTTGGATGTCATTGAGAGACCCATGATAATATAAATAGTGACATTATCCCATTTCCACATGATTATAGATGATGGTTTTATCATCACATTGGACTTATTTCACTCGAAATTAACGTGCTGACATATCATGCACATTGAGATATACATAACAATCTCCTTCTTCATGTTGTCTAAACAAATGCTTCTGAAAGATCATAGTACATCGTGGCACTCCAACGATGGATAATTTTTTTTGATATATGTGCAATATCCAATAGAATTTTCTTTATACAATGTGATGAAGGAACACATAGGCTCGTTACAAACCAAATCAAACCATCATCATTAATTTGGAACTCTTGTATTTTCCCATCCATTACTACGTTCAAATTCTTTTGTATCTCAGTATAGTCCATTTGTGCCTCTTTTATATTATATTAGATAGATGGTTAGTCAATAATTTTTTCAAGGTGGGATTTATTCCTTAATTGTTTGATTTCCAGATCCATCATTTGCATGTCCAAAAAGATATGGTCTATCTCTATCTTTAATATGGAAAGAGTAGAAGGTTCATATCCACTAATTTCATCATCTATCATGTTTTCCTTTATGTGTTGATATTGATTAGAGAATTTTTAGTCATTTATTTTCTCTATCCATTTCCATTGACACAGGTTGAGATCTGTTTAGGTGAATATATACTTTATGCTCTTTTGATCAGTATATATGTCACTATACTCACCATAGAGGTAGTTCAACTTGATTTTGAATGGAAAAATCACTTCTTCTAGCTCCAGATCATTTATAGAGAAAATATTTTCAATAAATTTATAATTAATATAATGTTATTAAATTCCAATGAAGTGTTAATTAAAGACATATTTTTTAATTTTTATGATATTGGTAGTATTTATATCTTAATCATAAATTGGATCATGTCTCATTTTTATCAATTTTAAATTATTTATTTATTTTTGAGATAACACATTATATATTAATCCATATTGTATAATCCCTTATTCTTAGAATTATTCACATAAAGGGATTCATTTCATCCATCTGGATGAAAATTTCAATCTAATATCTATAATCTCAAAAGGATCTCACATGTTGAACCATGAAAAATATTTGAAGATCTATCGATTATGGGTGTGGGGTTTTTAAATCATTCATGGTGGGACCAATCGATGTGAACTGTGGTGGGTGTATGTTTAATAAGTTTTAGAACATAATTCATGAAGGCACATACATGTTGATTTTAATTTTTAATTATACTTAAGTAATTATAAACCATAGTTTTTCAATAAGGAGATTCTGACTAGATAGAATAAATTGTTAGAGTAAAACATAAAAAACTCATGGAATAAACATCCAATTACACTAAAATATTGGGGAGAGATGGAAAATAAATTTATGATAAACATTCAAGAAGATTGAAATGAATAAAAGAATCATTTATTTATGATATAATGAGTCATATTTTGGGAGATAATGTATTTCTATAAAAGGAGGAGAGATCCTCCTTCTCAAAGAATCTCATTCCATCCAATACCTACAAAGACACTGAGAAATGGATATTTTCAGAGTTATCTATATTATTTCAATTTTTTTTTCAATTAAATGTAACACCTTATTTTTCCGCATTCATCTCTATTATTTATACCATGGTTTTTTAATCATTTTGAGCGATTCAAGAAGGGTTTGTTTTATATTTTGTAATTCTTGAGTTTTTGGAAATAATGTAATGAAAATTCATTTTTCTCATTTTTTTATCAATTTCATATATAATATTTTATTATAATTTTATATCATTATTATATTTTAATTTCGTTATTAATTTTTTCTTTTGTAAATAATCCTTATCTCCCTATACTTATTTCTTGTTTTTATACGATAGAATTAAACTAGGATTAGTGGTGAAAAACATGACAATCATCAGTACATATGAAAAGTGCAGTGGATCATTCTGATTGTTTGGATAAAACAAGTCCTGATTGGTTATTTACTTTGTCAATTGAAGATATTCAATAAAACTCTTTTTAACACAGAATGATAGTTGACCAAACCAAGATCTAGGTATGGTTTTATCTCACTGTCACAATTTAAAAATGGATGTGATGTGAAACAATTATAGAAAATCACATTAGTCAACATAGTAGATGAGGTTTGAATTAAATTTATGATGTATATAATTACAATTGGGAGAGTTACCTGGACCTATACAACCCATTAATATCATAGATTTCAATAATTTTAATTTCATGTTTTATATCAATCATTTTCTTATTGATTTATTGTATAACAATAAATTTATACAATCATTTAAAAGTGAAAAACTATTTATTGTGCATTCTTCTTAAAAAGAAATTATAGGGTTAGTCAACAGACTACAAAGAGGAAATATAAAACAATTCCACGCCCAATGATAGGCATGATTCAATCATAGCATAATTACTGGGGAGGCAGTGCTACAATTAAATTTCAAATATTTTAATCTTTTAAAATTAAAAAAAACATTTTCTATGTTTTTTAAGTGATTATTTCTTAAATTAATGGAATAGTTACCCACAAGTCCAAGAAAAAATTTCTAACTCACCTTTATCTAAAATGTATAGTGCTTCAATTATGGATAATAAAATTCCTGGGGATCGAATCATAATCATCAAAGAGGATGTATTCAAGAATATCATTCAAAACATAAATGGTATCCTCAAATACTCAGTGTTGGGAATTTACGATAGAAAATTAATTGAACTCATAGAGTATTTTCTAGAATTTTATCAAGAAATTTTTGAGGTACAAAATTATATTTCACAGGTTTAATACCAACAAAGAGATATTCACAAGGATCATGAATCCCAGTTTGAACGTATTAGTCAAACAATGCCATAACTGGAGAGAAACATAAACTAGATAGCCAAATATATACATGCATTAGAAGATAAAAAAATAGATACCTTTCAATAACAATAACTATAGAAATTGGTGGATGATGTAGACCAAACTATATTTCAAGTCGAAGAAACCATGTAGGCCTTGATGAAATTAAATGTAGACCCATGGATACCATATAAATCAATTGGGAAGAAGATTGATGAAGATGTGTTTTCTATTGTAATAAATACGCGAGATCAAAACGATCTTGATAACTTCTGGAATGAGTGAGACGAACTACTTGTTCGAAATATTCCTTATAATATAGAAGATACAACACCATTTAAGGAATATACAACCCAATTGGGGGAATTTGAAGAGAATATGGAAGAGTCTGACTACCTACGTTTATCTAATGAAATTCAACTTTAATTGGCACCTTCCACCAAGGATGAAATTGATGTAGAACCAAATTAAATATATATTCTTTTCATGAAAAAATTATAATTTGATTTTTTTGAAACTATATTGTGTATTACCTCTCTATGATTTAATTTTTATGATTTAAACCACACTTTAATTTCCTAAGCTGGAGATGGTGAAATTATTATTTATATTAATTTGAAAATCTAGAGCTCCCCAATTTTGTTGAAAATTCATTTAAGGGTGTTTAATAGGAGATCAAAGTGGATTTTCCTGAAGAAAATTGTGGCAAAAATCGCAGATATTGAAAGGGAATAATTTGATATTGACAATTCATTTTTATTTTTTGAAATATAAATACACATCTACATTCCCTTTGATTTTTCCATTGATGTTGTATACCTTTAGCTACCATAAGAGAATAAAAATGATGTTGTGCAAGTGGAAACTATGAAAGAGGTGGACTTTTTCATTTTCCTAACACCACAATGTTTTGTATCTAATTATAAATGGGGTAGACATGGTATACTATATCCATGGTGTAAAAAAACGTACAAGTGCATGATAGAAAAAAGAATTCTGGTGGGAATATGAGTAAGATACCTCACCCACCATTAGATTGGGGATAACTGATTAGAACTGTTCATATAGTGTCAGTCAAAACCCATGGCCCACTTGGGGGATTGGACCATGATATAACATTCTTTTCTCAATATATTTAAAATTTATTTTCTTCTAATAAATATATTGTGATTTGTTTTAATCTATTGGTTATAGGCTATTGGTGTGCAACCCTTACGAGATTAACTAAAATTTTCACTACAAATAAATCTGGTCATACCTATCTTTTACACTTTCTTTCTTAGTATGATTCATTTAAAAATATTCATACATGTTAAATCTATTTGAATTCATTCAGGACACTACAAAATTTATGTTTGTGGGAGGGAAAATTTATAGTTTATGATTTACATTTTTTGATTGATTTCATGTAAAAAATATTGTGTTTTTAAATTAAATATGTTTATCTTTTTTTCTGTTGTCAATACTTTAGAGATGGACTGTGTAACACCCCAATCTTCCACGATACACTTCTCTTTGAATAATACAAGAGTGTGTGTTGTACACAACTTTGGGTTATAACACACACCACAACCAATCAAACATGCCATTATGAATAGTAATACGTACTTTTTGAAATTTTATATATTTTATCTTTCAAAATGGACTTCATTTTTTGATTCGGAATATTGAATTTAGCCTCGGGTGAAATTTTGGAACTTTTCAGAAAACTTTTATATTTTGACGAATAGTGAAAATTACTAAATTTTAATTAAAATGAATGTTTTTAATAAAAATAATTAATCCTGAAAAATTATACCATTTAGTGGTTTTAAAGTATAATTATAATATAATTTTACAATTTTATCCAATGGTGGCCATTAGAATTAATTTCACATTGAAATTTGACATAAATAATTGTCAATCTTTTGATTGATATTTTTTATTAAAAACAGTCTATTTGTATTGAAAACAGAAATTAATTATATAATGAATTAATTCAACTTATATTTTTGGAATTTTTTAAAATAGACATCATTTTTGAATTCAGAATATCAATTATAGCTTAGGGTGAATTTTTGGTATTTTTCTGAAAAACATCAAATTTTGAGGAATAGTTAAACCACTAAGTGGTAGTATAAAAAATAATTTTTCATGTAAATGAAACATTACAACTTCTATGTATTTTATTTCAAAAATATTACATACATGGTTTTCTTTAGGAAGGAAAATGTTGTTCAATGAGATGAAATTTTGTTTGGTGAATAGTAACTGTTATGTTTTATTAATCACGATTAAATGCAATTACAGAAATTTAAGATTAAAAGGATATTATAAAAATATTAAAATATCTTTACACTTGCCCTAACCATATTGGAAGATTCATTTCCGACCAAGAAAATCCATGGGTCTACTTGGGGACCCCATGGATCCACTTGGGTAATAAAATGACATTAAAAACTTTTTATTTATAGTAATACTAAAATTGTCACAAACATGTGTTCTTTTACTAAAACAATTATTACATGGTTTTATATAATTTAACTTTTAGACTATAAATATTAATTGGAAATACAAAAATATTTCCTACTTCATGGTAATTTTTTATAATTTATAGACTTTAAATAAATTAAATTATTTATGACACCTGATGATGCAGCGATTACCTCATTAATTAACGATTTAAATAAAATGAAAAGATAATGTAAAATCTAAGACATAAACTTGTAAAAAACTTATTGTATGAATGTAATTATATTCCTTATCACCTTATCCTAGAAATATATAATTTTGGGACCTTTGAAATCCGAAAAACACTTCATAATAATGTAACATTTCATTACTTTCCACGAGTGCCCCTCCTCTCCTCTTATAAATGGCCCCCACCTCTACCACCTTATTCACACCTTCATGACATTTGGCTCAACCAACGTATACCAAAATACTCTCTCAACTTCCCTCTATTACTCCTAGAAGCCTCACTTTGGGAAAAAGTCTTCCCAAGGATGCCTTTGGCTCAAATAAAAAAGAGTTACCCGATTTTAAGGTAATGTCTTCTCTTATGTTCTTTTGTTTTATTTTGATTCTCCAACCCCTTAAACTCTTTTTATTCCTTTATTTTGTAATAATTACAGTTTATTCAATATACTAGGATGTTTTTTATATGAAGTATTTGATTTACACTTACACATACCTATGTCTAATGGTTAAAGAACATACTGTTTCTGTGGTTGGTGAATTACTGCCTCACGAAACGATGATTGTTCAATCTTCGTTTAACACCTTTCATGGTGGCCATTAAGATGCCACTATATTTATATATGATATATATTTTGTTTATGTTTTCCTTATTCTTCTGTATTTTTCATTTATGGCATACCTTTATTATTTCCATTCTGGGTAAACACGATAATATAATTTTAGGAAGTGCGGACTACCGCCTCCTCAAAGTGATTTGAATCGTTGATGCCATATGTAGGAAATATAAAGGATGGAGTAAATGGTATTATATATGATATTATACTGTAATTTTAATACTAATTTATATAATTATGATTTCATTCCATTAAATATGAAATATAAATGAAAGTAGAGTTCATGCGTACGTACGACTTACCGTCTCCATGAACGGTGCATTCCATTTCGTACCTCTAAATTTTGTGCAATATTATAAATGAATATATATACTGGATATATATGATATATATGATATCTACATCATGAATATAATTCTGGATATAATTTTTATTTTACCACATTAACAACTTCTAATTATAAGAAGTTTATTTTTGACTCAAGTACCTAAGATTTAAAAAACGACCATTGATAACTTAAATAATTACATAATGTTCATAACATGGTAATAAGTGATATAAAAGGAATAATGAACTTGAAAAATGTTCTTAAGAAAGTATAAATTAACTCTAGTTTATTATTCAGGAGGTTAAATAACGATCGAGTCAAGTCAGACATGAGGTAAGGGACTTCATCTCAATCTCTTTTCATTGAGGCATATTTTGTTTAATACACAAGTTTCTTTTATACGGTGTATAAAACCCTTTGAATTTTATTTATATTCAAAAGGAATATTATTATATGAACCTTTTTACTAAATGACCTAAGGTAATGTTTCTGCCATACGTATGCGGTGATAATGACTTCTCTCCCGCTGTGACCATTATTTGAGTTTTGGCTTCCTGTACAAGCCATAATTATTTTTAAATGAAAAATAAATACCAAGTTTTAATTTTTTTTATTTTGGAATTGAAAATGGTTTTGAATGTTTTTTTATTATATCAATGTATTGTATTGATATTTTGTGATTTAAATGTATAGATTTAATTTTTCCTTTATTCATGTTTTATGTGTTACGTTTATGTTATGGTTTATGATATGTTTAAACCAGTTAAGATGAGGAATGTATTGAACTTAATATGTGATGGGTGGAGCCCGATAAAGCTCCTCGATGCATCGATAGGTCTAATGAGGCAAACTAGTGTCTTAGCACAAGGAATTGGATACATGGTTATGATAGTATGGAATTATGCATTCCATCATTATGAAAGTGGTTATTGATATTGCATGTGATTATTCAACTAGTAGAATATTCATGTGAATAAGTAAATGCCATTTTTTCATTTTATTTTTCCATATTATGTTGAAGTTCATGTTTAAAAGGCTTTTGTTTCAGTTATACATCGACTTAAATGTTTATGTTTATTTATGAATGATTCCGCTATATTGTTATCCTTACTTGTCATCTGAGCTGACCCCATTCATTGTTTTAATTTTTCCAGGATGTGAAGAAGTTTTTTATAAATGACCTATAGGGATAGTTAGAAGGAGATATGAGTGTGGACTATAGAGACCATGTTATTGTATTTTTTCACTTTATCATGTAATGTAACGTTTATGAATGCTTCTAGTGTTTCCAAGGATACAAATCTAATCGTTGTTTTGAAACATTATCTTTTGTGGTCATGCCAATGTTATGTAATAATGCACTAACTCTAGGTAACTGGTGTCAGGGAATTACAGTTGGTATCAGAGGCAGTTTAGTAATAACCTTGGAAGAAAGATTTAGATAAACTTTGATTAGTGAACATAGCCCTAAGATAGACTTTGAGGATTAGTATAGAAGAACTTCATAGAATTTTGGTATTATAGAGATTTTCTGAGTTTTCTGAGCAATACATCTCTGTCTGGATATGGTCATGTAAGGGCGGTCTAGCACAGATGTACCTAGGGGTAAAACCCAAAACACCACTTTGAGCTAGACTCGAATGGGAACTGGTTCATGACAACAGGCCTTGCTGCACTCTTGGTTACGACACTCCCGAGGGTTATGATTAGGATAATTCTCATTTTCCATACAAACCATTATGAAGGGTTTATGCGTATATACTTCTTCAATGAAAACATCATTATGATTATAGATTATATCCACAAACTGTTATATTTACGTTAGGTATTTTACAAGTTTGGATATATTCATTGAAATTTATAAACTGACCTAGTTTATGCCATTGTATAGAAATGGAACCCAGTAGAAGGAATTTAATCTCCAACAGTACGTATGATCCAAAGAGTAGGAAGGATCATATCTTTCATGGTATTAAGCCAACATTTAGAAGGGAAATAGTCTCCCATGTATTCTCAACATATGTAGAAATATTATCATGTGTTAATAAGATATGTAATGAATTTTCTGAGTCCTATGGCTTTGAAGGGAAGCAAGAAAAGAAAAGGATGGAAGAGATAAAGATGGATAAAGGGAAGAGGGATAAGAAGAATTTTCCAATATGTGATAATTGTGGGAAGAAACACCTTTGAACTTGCCTGAAGGGAATGGGTGTTTGTTATAAGTGTGGAGAAAAAGGACACCAATTGCGTGACTACAAGGGTAAGAAAAACGTTTGTACTATACAATGCTTTATCTCCATGGAGTGGGGACACTACGCAAACTAATGTCCAAATCATCAGAGTATGCCCCAAATGATGCTATTGGATAATAATAAAGTTATGATACTACCACATATGAGGATGAATAATTAGAGTTCTTATGTTGTTATTAAATAATTATGACATTTGAGTGTTGTATCAACGATGTATTGGTTATAATAATTATGGAGTATATAAGGATTGTACTGCAGTACTATTTCATTAATGAAATTGAGATTGTGTGGAACCAAGAAAAGTGACTCAATAACCGGTAAAATTTTTGGAAAATATGTGGTTGAGAGAAAGATAAACCATAATATGGTTCTGATACTGAGATTGTGATTTTGGAATAATACATGATTGATTTTGATAAATTATATTGGATATTCTTGACTTCCTTGAAGCTGATTAATGATTTGTATACATTTTTGGATAGAAGGAGTATATCTAGAATTCTATAAGGAATAAGGGATCATGATTGTAATCAATAAGGATCTATGGTAATTCATGATGTTTCAGTGTTTTAAATGAATACATGATGAAGGTATTCACATGTTATTATGCGGAAAAAAGGATCTTCATTGTGTTTGGCTTCCTTATAAAATTTGGATTTTGAGTTTTGCATAACTATAAATGTTGGAATGAATTAAGTTTAACTTTGGATATAATTTTTTAAGGTTAAAACATTTATGAAGATTATTTATGAAATATTATAATACAATAGTTTTAGGAAAAGGACAACCTGCGAGTCGGACGATAACCCGTCGTGGCAGACAAAGATGTACGAATCGAACCCACAACAATTGTGTGACATGCCTTTAATACCTACCACTAGCCTACATGAAGTCCTTGGTAATTCAAAAATGTTTTCCCTAATCTAATTGCTATGTTTTAATATTTGTAACCTTGTACGATTAGGATAAATATAATATTTTTGAGTTCTATTATCTTTAGAGGGAAAGATGAGCTTGTGGTAAATATTATTTGAAGGTTGAGACTCTACTTGTCAAGTATATATATATATATATAACTCTCTCTTATTTTATGAATATATTAATTCATAAACATTAAGAAAGGAATATTAAAAAATGTGAGATCCTAATACCTTATGTTTTGATTAACTGGTGATTTTTTAAATCACCATAGATTGATGGCTTTGAGGCCCTCAATTTAACACTTGTTTGTGATTTATGTCCTCAATCAATTCCTATAAAAACTTATGTTTTCCGTCCAATTATTTTTCTCTAATTTCCACCAATGTTCTCCTAATAGAGATCATAATTTGGTGGTTCCTTTTTCATTTCCCTTTCCCTCTTATTAAGGCTAAATTTTATTAAACTTATTTCCGATGTGGGTTTTCCACAAAGGTATTTTCTATTTTCAACCTATTATTTTCGAAGAGAATTTTCAAATTGAGAGGACACAATTTATTAAAGGAGGGGAGAATGTAACACCCCATGGTTCCAAGTTACGCTTCTCTTTAAATAATACAGTAGCGTGTGTCGTACGCAACTTCCAGTTTTAATACACACCACAACCAATCAAACTAGCTATTATGAATAGTAATGCATACTTTTTTGGAATTTTATAAATTTTATCATTCAAAATGGACTTCATTTTTGGATTCGGATTATCTAATTGAGCCTACGGTAAAATTTTTGAACTTTTCAGATAACTTTTATATTTTGATGAATAGTGAAAATTAAAATTTTTTAATTAAAAACAACTTTTATAATAAAAATAATTAATCTTGATAAATTATACCATTGAGTGGTTTTAATGTATAATTTGAATAAAATTTTACCATTTTATCTGATGGTGGTAATTAGAATTAATTTCACTTTGAAATTGGACATAAACAATTGTCAATCTTTTGATTGATAGTGTTTCTTAAAAACACGCTATTTGTTTTGAAAACGGAAATTAATTATAAAATTAATTAATGCAACTTATATGTTTGGAATTTTGTAAAATAGACATCATTTTTTAAATCAGAATATTAATTATAGCATATGGTGAATTTTTGGTATTTTTTCTGAAAAACTTCAATTTTTGATGAATATTGAAACCACTAAGTGGTAGTTTAAAAACTATTTTTTCATGTAAATGAAACATTACCACATCTATGTGTTGAATTTCAAAAATTCTACATACATGGTTTTTATTAGGATTAACAACGTGGTTCAATGAGATGAAAATAATTTCTGTGAATTGTAACTTTTAAGTTTTATTAACCGCGATTAAAGGTAATTACTGAAATTTAGGTAAAAATGATATTATAAAAATATGAAAATATCTTGAAACTTGTCCAACCCTTATTGTATGAGTCATGGACGACCATGAAAATCCATGGGTCGACTTGGGGACCCCATGGAGCCACTTGGTTATGAAAATGACATTAATAACTTTTTATTTAAAGTAAAACTAAAATTGTCACAAACATCTGTTGTTTTACTAAAACAATTATTACATGGGGTTATATAATTTAACATTTCAAATATAAATATTCATTGGAAAGCTAAAAATATTTCCTACATCATGGTAAGTTTGTATAATTTTTAGACATTATATAAATTAATTTTTTATGACACCATGATGATGCAGCGATTACCTCATTAATTAACGATTTAAATAAAATGAAAACATAATGTAAAATCAAAGACTTACACTTGTCAAAACACTATTTTATGAGTATATTTATAACCCCTATCACTTTATACTCTAAATATATAATTGTGGGACCTTTGAAATCCGAAATTCACTTCATAAAAATGTAACATTTCATGACTTTCCTAGAGTGCCCCTCCTCTCTTCTTATTAAAGGCTCCCACCTCTACCACCTTATTCACACCATCTATCCATTTTTCTCGGCCAACCTTTGACCATATAATCTCTAAACTTCCATCTATTACTCCTAGAAGCATCTATTTGGCCAAAAGTCTTCCCAAGGAAGCCTTTGGCTCAAATGAAAAAGGGTTACCCGATTTTAAGGTAATGTCTTCTCTTATATTCTTTTTTTTATTTTGCTTCTCCAACCCCTTAAACTCTTTTTATTCCTTTATTTTATATCAAATACAGTATCTTCATTGTACTATGATGTTTTTATGAGATGTATTTCTTTTACACTTACACATACCTTCGTCTAATGGTTAAAGAACATACTGTTTCTGTGGGTGGCGAATTACTGCCTCACGAAACGATAATTATTCAATCTTCTTTTAACACCTTTAATGGTGGACATTAAGATGTCACAATATTTATATATTACATATATTATTTTTATGTTTTCCTTATTCTTTTTTATTTTTCATTTATGGCATACCTCTATGATTTCCAGTTTGTGTAAACACGATAATTTCATTTAGGAAGTGCGGACTACCGCCCCCTCAAAGTGATTTGAATCGTTAATGCCATATATGGGATGTTTGAAGGATGTAGTAAATGATATTATATATGATATTATACTTTAATTATAATACAACTTTATATCATTATGATTTCAATCCAATAAATACTAAATAGAAATGGAAGTAGTGTTCATGCGTACGTACGACTTACAGTTTCCATGAATGGTGTATTTAATTTCTTACTTTTAAATGTTGTGTAATATTATAAATGAATATATATACTGGATATATTTGATATATATGATATCTACATCATGAATATAATTCTGTATTTAATTGATATTTTACCACATGGCCAATTTGTAATTATAATAAGTTTATTTTTGACTCATGTACCAATGATCGAAAAAATGAATGTTGTTAACTTAAATAATTACATAATGTTCATAACATTGTAATAAGTGATATAAAAAGAGTAATGAAGTTAAAAAGGTTCTTAATAATGTATAAATTAACTCTAGATTATTATTCAGGAGGTTAAAGAATGATCGAGTCAAGTCGGACACGAGGTAAGGGACTTCGTCCCAATCTCCTTTCATTGAGGAATATTTTGTTTAATACACAACATTCGTTTATATGGTGTATAAAACCCTTTTACTTTTATATCTATTCAAAATGAATATTTTTATATGAAGCGTTTTACTAAACGACAAAAGGGAATGTTTTTGTCGTACGTATGCGGTGACAACGACTTCTCCATCACCGTGACCATTATTTGAGTTTCGACTTCTTCTACAAGCCATAATTTTTTTTAAATGAAAATTAAATACCATGTTTTAATTTTATTTTCTTTTGTTATTGAAAATGGTTTTGAAAGTGTATTTATTATATCAATGTGTTGTATTGAAATCTTTTGATTGAAAAGTGGAAATGTTATGTTTCCTTTATGCATGTTTTATGTGATACGATTATGTTATGGTTTATGATATGTTTAAACTTGTTCATATGAGGAATGCATTGGACTTAATAAGTGATGGGTGGAGCCTGCTATAGTTCCCCGATGCATCAGTAGGTCTCATGAGACAAACTAGTGTCTCAGAATGAGGCATTGGCTATGTGGTTATGATTGTCTGGAATTATGCATTCTATCATTATGAAAGTGGTTATTGATATTGCATGTGATTATTCGACAAGTAGAATATCCGTGTGAATAAGTAAATGACATTATTTCATTTTATTTTATCATATTATGTTGATATTCAAGTTTAAACGGATTTTGTTTTAGTTATACATTACCTTAAAGGTTTATGTTTATTTATGAATGTTTCTTCTATATTTTCATCCTTACTGAGCATCTGAGTTCACCCCTTTCAATGTTTTAATTTTTCTAGGATGTGAAAATTATTTTATGAATGACCTACAGGGATAGTCGGAAGGGGATATGAGTGTGGACTATGGAGACCATGTTATTGTGGTTTTTCACTTTATGATGTAATGTAACGTTTATGAATGAATCTAGTGTTTCCAAGGCTACTAAAATAATCGGCCTTTTGAGACATGATCTTTTGTGATCATGCCAATGTTACGTAATAATACACTGACTCTAGGTAACTGGGGTCGGGGAATTACAGACTGATTATAATTTCCATTTTTGAAATCCATGTAAATGGGTGACCAAATCTATTCCATTAAAAAAATCCTAAATATATGCAGAAATGGACTTGTATCAAGTTAAAATATTTTGGAAATTCATGAACAATACTCTGATTTTTAAATTCTATGCAACATCTAACTATACAGTTTTGGAATCACAATCCTTTGAGGCTTCTTTTCTATTTATTTTTATATTATTTTCATACACCTCCATTCCTGAAAAAACTATATCCTGCATGATTTAACTAGAATTTTATTTATTCCTATCTAAACAAGGGTGTTTGAGGTACATGTAATTTAAATGATTGAGGAATTAATTTTTATTAATCCCCCTTTTTTATATAATAATTTTTATTTTCAACTACCTTCTAACTAAATCCTTTTATCCCTTAGAATCCATGAACATCCTATTATGTTAACTTCATTACAAGACAATTTTCCCTATATAACATGACCATGAAGTGAAATTGCATGATCTAACTAATCAAAAGTGTAGGGGAGGATTTATTTTGGTGTACTACCTCATTTGGTTATACATCGAATGAAAAATTAAATGTTGAATATTTAATGATTCAATTAAAGCGTACATTTTTTGCAAGAGATTACATTTTTTAGGTTTCATGATAATAGAATTTTTTATTTTTTGTAGCTTCCAATGTATAAATAATGTTGTGCCTATCTAGAGCTTTTAATGAAAGAAAGTAGTTTTAAGAAGAATTTTTTATGGTGGAATTATAATTGGACTGAACATTCCCAGATTCATTATGAGGATGGTGTGGATTTTTTACAATACAGATGAGAAAAAGACCATAGTTGAGTGAAAATTATAATGTTGAATTTTTTTTTCAAAAAGAACCTTGCACAATTTTTCAGAAATATAATTTTTAACATCTCAATCCATTCAAAGGGATGAAAGAGAAGAACCCAGAAAGGTTTTCAAGTGAAATAAATGTCCTTGACTCACGTGTGGTGGATAATTAAGAATTTATCAAGAATATGGTGATTTTTCCATGAGTTTTGATGAGAAAAGAATAGTTGAACATTTAGATTTGTTATATTATATAAAATTAATGTGAGGTAGGTGTTTTTTATACATGTAATGTGCAATTAAGTGGAAAAATATTTAATTATCTAAATGTAGAACATGATATAATTGTTTTTGATGAGGATTGGTATCTTTTTGTTTCTTATTGTGGTTTTGGTAGATCTCATGGGAATGTTTTTTTGGATTTGATTTGATAACATTTTGATGGTTACTTGTCTAGGAGTCCATGTGAAACTTGTTTTTGAATTAATAGAGAAAATATTTTGAATAAATTTATATTTAATTTAATTTCCTAAATACCACCAATGTTTAACATTATGATAAATTTCCACATGTTATGATTTTGGTGGTATTTTGAGCATAACCGTAAAATATTCCCATTTCGGATTATTAACATTTTTATATTATTATAATATATTTGACATAATATGTTATATACTAATCATAATTTAGAAATTTTTTCTTTTCAGGATTCTACAAATATAGGGACTCATTTCATCACACATATCCAAAAGGCGAATCAACCATATGAAATCTGAAATGATGCTCCCATGTTAGACTATGAAAGATGTTTATAGAACTGTCAATTTTTTGTATGGGGTTACTAACCCTTCCATGGTGGACTTGGTATATTATACCCATGGAGTCCTAAAAAACGAAAAAATTACATGATGGAGAGAATAATTTCTATTGGTTCATGAGTAAGAAACATACAGACCATCTGATTGGGGATAACCAATTTAAATTGCCCATCTCATGGTACTCAAAACCCATGACCCATTTGGGGAATTAAACCAAGATATATACATAATTTCTCATTACCTTTCAATTTTATTTTCTTCCAATAAGTTTATTATACTTTTTTTCTATTTTTTGTAGGTTTTTAGCGTGTAATTCCTAGTAGTTTAACTCAATGATGCACTACTAATTAGTCAGGTCATACCAATCCATTACACATACATGGTTTTTGTGATTCATTTTAAAATATTATTACATTTTAAATCAATTTTAATTAATTTTGGACACTAAATTATATAAGTGTGGGGGAGGGAGCCTTTTTAGATTATGATTTTCATTTGTTGTTTGATTTACTGTTTTAATGAATGTTGTTTATTTTACAATTTTTTTCAAAATTTATTCTGTTGTCAAAACATTTGGGCTAAAAGATTTATCATTTCCATTTTTGAAATCCATGTAATCTATTGAAAAAATATATTTCAAGAAACACATCATAAATGCATGCTGAAATGACATTGTATCATGTTCAAATCGTTAGGAATTTCGAGAAAAGTACTTCGATTAATAAACCACATGCCACATCCCACTGTCATTATTTATGAAAACACATTCTCAGGAGGATTATTTACCATTATATTATTATTATTCACATACACCTCATTTCATAAGAGAACCAGACCAAGATTTCCGTAACAAGAATATTATTTATTCCTGTAAAATCATAAGGGTGTGAGGTACTTTTTTCAAATTATTAACGAATTTATTTTCATTTAATCACCCTTTTTAAATTAATAATTTTTATTATAAACTACATTGTATATTAATACATTTAACCCTTATAATCCATGTACAAACTATAATGTTATCCAAATTACAAGGTAATTTTCTCTATCGGGCCAGATCTTGAAGTTAAATTGCATTATCGTGTTGAATATAAGTGTGTGGAAGGACGTATTATGGTGTAATACCTCATTTGGTGATACACTGGGTATGAAATTAAATGTTGATATGATGATGATTCTATTTAAGATTTTATTTTTTAAAAAGCAATGACTTAAGAATGTTTCATGATAAAAACAATTATGCCTTTCTGAAGATTCCATAGTATAAATAATTTTTTGCATATCTGGATCTTTCATAAAAAACTTTGTTTGAGAAAAAAAATTGTATAGTTATATTCCAAATAGAATGAATTTTAATTTATTATTCCTGATTAATGTGATTATTTTCAACCATGGTAAAGATAAGGAGACTGTACATGAGTTAAAATTAGAATCATGCCATTTTGTTTGAAAAAAATCCAAGATATCCTTTTTCATCAACATATTTTTTACATCTTAATCAAAACAACTAAAAACCGCAGAACAACATTGAAAAGTCATCATGAGAAAAACATGTCATTGACTTACATCGGGTGGATAAGATGAAATTGATCATGCATATGGTGACTCCTGCATGAGTTTGGATAAGAAAATACTTGTTGGACATTTGTATTTGTGAGATGGGAGTAAATTCATGTGAGGTAGGTGTTTGGTGTGCATTATATAGGAAAATGAGGTGGAAATATACTAAATGATTTAAATAGAGACCATAAAATAATTTATTTTGATGGGGAATGATATATTTTTTCTTCTTAGTGTGTATTTGGTATATCTCATGGGGATGTGTCTTTTTTATTTGATTTAATTTTGTTATTTATTATCCAGGAGACCAAGTGATAAATGTGGGGGAATTGATAGAAAAAATATATTCAATACATATATGTTTAATTTTATTGTTCTAAATCCCAGAAAATAGTTAATTTAAGATATATTTCCACATTTCATGATATTGGTGGTATTTCCAGCATAATCGTAAAAATGGACCATATAATATTTTTAATAGTTTTATATTATTTCATTATTTTGAAAATAAAATATTATATATTTATCCAAATTGATAAATTGATTATTTTATGGATTATAATCATATAGGTATTCATTTCATCGTTCTTGATCAAAAGCTAAATTGACCATATGGAAGATCAAAAGAAGCTCCCTAGTTGGACCCTGAAAACTATTAAGAGATCTGTCGATTTTTGGTGTGGGTCGCTAATTCATTCATGGTTGGCACAATAGTTGTGAAATTAGGTGAGTTAATGGAAATAATAATTTGTGACATCATTCATGAAGGATATAACTTGTGAATTGTATTTTTAATTGTCGTTATGGAATTCTAATTCTGATGTTTCCAGTTTGTAGTGTCTGATGGGGTAGAATAAATTTTCAGAGTAAAAGGGAATTAACCTCCAAATACATGGCCCAATGGGCACAAATATTGAAGAGAGATGACTAAGACATTAATAATAATAATTAATGTGTAATTAATTGTGTGGAGAGGTTATTTTTCTGTGATACACCTTTTCAACAATGCTGTTACAAATTCAAGATATAAAAGGAGGGGAGTTCCTCCCTCTCATAGAATTTTATTCCATCCCATACCGTCCAGGACACCATGAATGTCAACATTACAGTTTTATCTCATTTATTTCATTAATTTTCCAGATATTATTAATTAATAACTTTATCTCATTCATCTATATTACCATTACCATAGTGGGGTAAAAATTCTTAGTGATTCGTGAAGGGTTGGTTTTCTATTTTGTATTTCTCGAGTTATTGAACATTATTGAATTCAATTTCATTCATATCCAATGTTTGTATCATTTTAAAATTAATTTATTACAGAAAATAATATTTTTCCCCATAATTTAAAATATAAAAACTATTTTGGGTGCACTTTTTTTCAGGAGACATCATAGGGTTAATCACTAGACTACACTTAGAAAATATAAAAATTGCTTTTCCATACCCCACGATAGTGATTCATGAAACATGGCGCTGTCATCAGGGAGGTATTTCCACAATCTAAAATATAAATATTTGACCCTTTTGAAATTAAAAAAAAAGAAAACATTTCCAATGTTGTTTTTAAATGATTATTTCATTAATTCATGAAGCACATAAACACATGATCAAGAACTAATTTATAACACACCATGCTTAACATATTTTTTTATTCTTGGATATATAGATTTATGGAACACTAATACAAATCATCACGGTTGATGAATTCAATTATATCATTCAAAATCATAAATGGAGACTCAAAAAGGAAAAATTAGAGTGTTCTTCTAGACAATTAATAGAACTCCTAGTGTATTTTCAAGAATATTATCATGAAATAATTGAGGATAAAAATGAGATTTCATAGGTGAAACACCAAGAAGTTGAATTACACAATGATCTTGAATGCCAATATAAAATAATTAGGGAATTATTAAAACACATGGGGAGCCCTATAGAATAGATAGGGGAATAGGTACATTCCTTCCGAGATAAAAAACGAGAGACCAAACAAGAACCGAAACAAAAACACTTGGTAGAAGAAGTATACCAAAATATAATTCAATTTGAAGAACCCATGGAGTCCCTGATGAAATTAAATGAAGATACATATATACTATCTCAATTATGTGTAGAGGATATTTATTATGAAAATTTTCATTCATAAATACAGATGGGAGATCAAAATTTTCTGGAAAGCTTCTAAAATGTGTGTGTGGAATTACTTGTTCCTACTATTTTACATAATGTTGAAGATCTAACACCATTGAAAGAAAAAAAATAACCCATGAGGTGGAATTTGAAGAAAATATGGTAGAGTCAGAATTTTTACATCATTTAAATGAAATTAAACTACATGTTGCACTTACCACAAAAGAAGAAATTGAATTTGAACAATTACAAAGAGGTAATATTTTCGTGAACTCATTATCATTTGATTTTGTGGAAACAAAATTGGTAATTACCTCCTATGGTTATAATTATTCATATTTACTGCTCCCTTGTATTTACATGGAGGAGGACAATGAAAAATAAGATTCATTTGAATTTTAACATCTAGAGCTCCCCGAACACGTTGAACATTTATTAGTGTGTATTATAAAAGGGAAAAAGTGGATTCTCCAAAGGAGAATGAGACAACAGTTGTCGGTATTTAATGGGAAGAATTTTATATTGACACTTAATGCTTTGAGTTTTTTCAAATATAATTACACCTTGATGTTCCCTTTGATTTTACAATGACGTAGCGTACCTTCACCAACCCATGGAGAATAAGGAGATTTTGTTCAAGTGGATACAGAGAAAGAGGATGAATCATTCATTGTCCAAACCCCATCATGAATGTTGTACCCCATTTATATGGGGTGGATATTGTATATTATATCCATGTAGTCCTAAAAAAGGAATAAGTGCATACTATAACGAATAAGTTTTTCAGTTCATGAGAACGAAGATTCACCCAGAATCAAATTGCAGATAACTGAATAGAACTTCCCCATCTAGAGGCAGTCAAAACTCATGTATCACAAGGGGGGTTGAACTAATATCTACTAAAATATTCTCATTCTATTTCAATTTTATTTTTAAATAATAAATTTCATATTATTTTCTTCTTCTATTGGTTGTAGTTTTTTAGTGAGAAACTCATACAATCATAACTAAATGTTCTACTACCAGTAAGTCTGGTCATACCTCTCTTTAACACTTTCTTGCATGATATGATTAATTGTAATATCATCATAAATTTTAAATAAACTTTAATTCATTGATGAAATTGCATCAATTTTGTGTGTGGGAGGGAAACTTTTGTGTTCAGATTTTCATTTTTCATTTGATTTACGGTTTAAAAACAATTTAATTATGAAAATATTATTATATTTTCATAACATTTATGCTGAACCGATTATCATTTCAATTTTCTATATCCATGTCTTTTTTTGAACCAATCTATTACCATAAACTGATCATAAATGATTGAAGAAATGCATTTGTTTCAAGTTCCAATATTTTGTAATTTCATGAAATGTACTCCAATTTTTTAATCCAATGACACATCAAACAATCCTAATTTTTAAAATCACATTCTTGTGAAGATTATAAACCATGTTTGTCATTTTCTTTACATAAACATCATTTCTTGAATGAAAAATAACAAGCATGATTTATCTAGAATTTGATTTATTCTTGTTAAATCGTGAGGGTTCTAGGTACTAGTGTTTTAAATGATTGATTTGTTTATTTGGTTTTAAGATCCCTTTTCTAAATAAAACTTTTTATTATGGACTACCTTGTACATTAATCCTTGTATCAAATTAAAATGAAAAACAAACTATCAGGTTAGACAAATTACAAGATGATTTTCCCTATGTGACCTAATCATGAAGTGAAATTTCATGATCTATTTGAACTTAATCGTGGGGGAGGATGTATTTTGGTGTACTTCCTCATTTGGTGATAATTTTCATATAAAATATAAAATATAAGAGATGATGTTTCAATTGAATATTTCATTTTTAAAATATCAGTCACCTATCGAGCTTTCATGATAAAATAATTTGTTCCCTTCTGGAGCTTCCAGTGTTCAATTAATGTTGTTCAGGTTAGGAGTATTCATAAATAATTTGTGTTTGAGAAGAAGTTTTCTTGGAGAAATGCTAATTGTAGTGAACATTTGTTGATTTTTCCTGAATATGGAGATTATTTTATACAAAGGGGATTAGAAGGAGACAATATTTGACTGAAAATTATAATCCTTCCATTTTATTTAAAAAATAGATAAGCCCTCATTTTTTAGAATTATAATTTTTAACTTATAAATACTACCAACTAGAATCCAAATAAGAACCATGAATAGAATTTTTGAGAAACATATAACATCTAATAACATCGGGTGGAATGGTTGGAAGTTATCGAGCATATAGTGACTCTTGCATGAGTTTAGATGATAAAATCCATGTTGAACATTTACACTAAGAATAAGAGAGAACATTCATTTGAGGTTGGTGATATGTGTGCATGTAGTATGAAATTATGTAGAAAAATATTAAATTATATAAATGGAGAAGATGAAATAAATGTTTTTATGAGGTTTTATATATTTTAAATTCATTGTGTGTATTTGGGAGATCTAATGTGTTTGTGTTTTGGATTGTATTTGATTTGATTTTGATGTTTACTTGTCAAAGAGTCCATGTTATATGTGTTGGGAAATTTATAGAGAAAATATTTTAAATAATTTTATGATGAATTTAATTGTTCTAAATCTTACGAAAGTGTTATTTTAATATAAATTTCCACATTTCATGATATTAGTGGTATTTTGAGCTTAATCGTAAAAATGGACAATATCAGATTTTCAATATTTTTAAATTTTTTCTATATTTTATACATAACATATTCTATTTTAATCAAAATTATTAAATTAATTATTTTAAAGTTTATACTCTTTTAATGATTCATATCATCCTTCTTGAACAAAAGTTTAATCGACTATATAAAAGCTAAAAAAAGCTAAAACGATGGACCATGAAAATGGTTTTCAGATGTGTTGATTTTCATTGTGGGTCACTAACGCCTTCATGGTGAGCCCAATTTCTATGAAATTTGGAGAGTGGAGGAAGAATAATTTTTTAAAAATAATTAATGAAGGAAAAAACATGTGAATTGGCCTTTTAATGGTCATTAAAAAATTATAATATGGATGTATTCTAGTTGGAGGGTCTGATTGGACAGAATATATTTTCAGAGGAAAATAGGAATAATTCTCGGAATACATGTCCAAATATGATAAAATCTTATGTAGAGGCAGATAATATATTCATAAAGAGCATTCAAAAGGGATTAAAATGTGTTACGATTTCATTTATTGGTTATTCACTGCATCAAATTTCGTGGTACAAATTTTTCATATAATAGGAGGGGAGGTCCTCCCTTTCAAAGCATTTAATTTTATCTCGTTCCTTCTAGGACACCAAGAAGGAGAAATTTTTTGTTTTATCCCCATTATTTCATTTATCTTATATATATTTTTAATTATTTATTCACCCTCATTCATATCCCTTACCCTTACCATGGTGGGTAAACAATTTGAGTGATTCAGGAAGGGTGGGTTTTCTATTCTTTAATGCATGATTTCATGGACATAATTGAATTAAATATCATTCTTCTCCAAATAAGTTTTCAATTTATTATTGATTTATTCTAACAATTCTTACTTTTACCATCATTTAAAAGTGTTAAAAAAATATGTGTTGACCCCATTTAAAGATATTTCATAGGGTTAATCACTATACTAAACATAGGGAATATAAAAATTGTTTTCCACCCCCATGAAGGGCATGGGTAAAACATGTCATCGCCACTGGAGAGGCAGCTCCACAATCTAAATTTAAATATTTGAATCATTTAAAATTAAAAATTCAGTTCCCATGTTGTTTTAAAATGATTATTTCTTTAATCCTTTGAATAGATACCCACAAGTGCAATAGAAAATATCTAACTCACCTTTGTTTACAGAGTATAGTGTTTTTTCATGGATAAAGAGATTCAGGGAGATTGAATCAAAATAATCAACGAGGATTAATTCAATGATCTCATTCAAAACCTCAAAGAATAAAATGAATACCTAATGATAGTGGCTTTTTGTACATAATTAATTAAACTCTATGATCATTTTCCTTAATTTTATTACGAAATTGTTGTGGTAAAAAAATGATATTTCATAGGTGAAACATGAAGAAGATGTTCCAAATGATATTGAAGCCAAATTTGAATTAATTTGTCAAAAAGTACAACACCTAAAGTTCACAATTGATTGGATTGCATAATAAGTACATGAATCCCACGATCAACAACTAGATACAAAACAAGAATCAGTACCATAAAAATGGAGTTAGAAATAGACCTACATATCATTCAAGATAAGGAACTCATGGAGGCCCTGGTGAATATAAAGAAGATCCATTTAGTCCATCTCTATCATGTGTGGGGGAGATTTAGGAAGAATGTTTTCCTATAGAAATATATATGGGATATCAAAAAGGTCTGTATAACTTTTTGAATGAGTATGATGAATTACTTGTTCCTACTATTCCTCATAATGTAAAATATACAACACCATTGAATGAAGAAACCTCCTATTTTGTGTAATTTTGATGAAAATATGGAGGAGTCGTACTATCTACCTATATCTAATGAAATTAAAATAAAAGTCGAATATCCAATTAATATCTAATTAAAGTCAATCAAACACATGGATATAATCATTTCATGAACTCAATACAATTTGATTTTGTTGAAACTAAATTGGGTATTACCTCTCCTTGTTTAAATTTTTTGATTAAGAGTACAGATTTATTTTCATGGAGGGATACAATGAAAAAGATTATTCATATGAATTGGTACATCTAGAGATCCCCGAAATAGTTGAACATTTATTAGAGTGTATTTCAGATAAGATTAATGTGAGTTTTCCTGAGGAAAATGAGACAAAAGTCGTAGATATTGAAAAGTAATAATTTAATTTTGATTCTTCGTGATTATATTTTGTTGAAATAAAATTACACTCTGAATTTCCTTTTGGTTTTCCATTGATGTAGCACACCTTTAGCAACCACTAGAGAATAAAAAACATGTTCTACAGGTGGAATCAAAGAAAGGGGAGGACACATTCATTGTCCTAACACCACGATGAAGGTTTTATCTCATTAAAATGGGGGTGGAATTGGAATACCATATCCTTGGAGTCCATAAAAAAGTACAATTCAATGCTGTAAATACGATTTTTTTGGGTAAATAAGAAAGAAACATCTCCCGCCATCAAATTTGGGATAACCGATTAGAACTGTCCATCTAAAGGCAATCAAAACCTAGGTCCCACTTGGGGTATTCCACTATGATCTTGCTATATTTTCTCATTCTACATCAATTTTATTTACTTCCAATAAATATATTATGCTTTGTTTTCTTCAATCAGTTTTAGTATTTTAGTGTGCAACACTTAGGATCGTAAATCAATGGTGTATTACCAATAAGTCATGTTGTATCTCTCCTTTAAACTTTCTTGTCTGCTATTATTAATTTTAAAATCTTCATACATTTTAAGTCCATTTTAATTCATTAAAAAAACAACATCATTTAATTGTGGGGGTGGTAACCTTTTTTAGATTTTGATTTTTATTACTTTTTTGATTTACTGTTTTTAAAAAACTAGTGTTTTTTAAAAGAAATGTACAAATTTTAGTATATTGATAAAAATATTGATCTTAAGAGATTATCATTTCCATTTTTGAAATCTGTGTCAATGAGTGTACAAATATATTCCATGAAACTATGTATAAATGAAAGCTAAAATGAATTTGTTTCATGTTCAAATATTTTGTAATTAAATGAAAATTACAATGAATATTAACTCCCATGACACGTATCCCTATATTTAGTTTTGAAAACACATTCTTGTGAGGATTATTTACCATTTTTTCATTTGATTTGTAGAAACCTCATTTCCGGAAATAACCAGAACATGCTTGCTTTTAAAGTAATTTGATTTATTCCAGTTAAAACTTGATGGTTTTAGTTACTTGTGTTTTAAATTATTAAGGAACTAATTTGGTTTTAACCACATCTTTAAAAATTGTACTTTTTTATTATGTACTTCCTTTTAAATTAATCTTTGTGTCCATTAGAATCCAAAAACAACCTGTTAGGGTATCCACATTGCTATCATATTTTACCAATGCGACCTGAAATTGAAGTGATATTGCATGATCTAATGGATATTAAGTGTGGGGGAGGATTTCATGTCATGTAATAACTCAATTGGTGATACATTGGGTAGAAAAGTAAATTTTTAATAGATTTTATTTCTACTTAATTGTTAATTTTGTTAAAAGACGTGCCTTTCTGGAGCATTCATGATGAAAGATGTTGTGCCTTTCTATTTCATCCAAATAAGAAAGAATCATTTCTTATCTAGAGCTTTCAGGAAACAAATATGTTTTTTAAGAATTTTTATATTGTGAAATGATAAATACGGTGAACTTTCCTTGAGTATTTATAATTACGGTTTTGATTTTCTACAAATGGGATAATATGTAGACCATACTTGTGTGAAATTTAGAAACCTACAATTTTTCTTCAACAATATCAAAGACCTCCATTTTCGGCCTTAAAATTTTTACCAACTAAATCATACCAAATGAAACTACATAACAACCATGAAAATTCCTCATGAGAAAAAATGTCTTTGAATTACTTCAGGTAGAGATGTTAGAATTTATGAAACACCTGGTGACTCTTGTGTGAGTTTGGATGACCAATGCCTTATTGAACATTTACATTTTTATGATGAAAGATAATTCATGTGTAGAAGGTTGTTTTTTGTGCATGGGATAATATTTTATAGTAAATATATTAAATAATCTTAATTTAGACTATAAAATATTTTTTTTTGGATGAGGTATGATATATTGTTTTCTCTTAGTGTGGATTTATAGATCACATGGGTACGTGTTTTGGATTTGATTTTAATTAATTTCGATGCTTACTTATCCTATAGTCCAAGTGATATGTGTCGGTGAATTGATGTAGAAAGTATTTTTAATAAATTTATATTGAATTTAATTTTTTTAAATCCCACCAACATGATAATTTATGATAAATTTTCCCATATTACGATATTGGTTGTATGTTGAGCTTAATCGTAAATATGGCCCATGTCGGATTTTTTATAGTTTTCAATTATTTATATATTTTTTCCATAACATTATTTACATTAATCAATATTGTGAAATTTTTTATTTTCCTTATTCAATACATCTTGGGCTCAATTTCATACTTCTGGAAAAATAGCTGAATCGACTATATGGATGCTCAAAATGATTCTCACAATTTGAACCATGAAAACTGTTTATAGATCTGTCAATTTTTATTATGGGGTCTCTAATTCATTAACGGTGGGTCCAATTTATATGAAATTTGTTGGGTTGAGACAAAAGTTGTTTTGGAACAACTTTCATGAAGGATACTATGTGTGAATTTTCCTTTTTATAGTCATTATGGAATTATTATTTGGAGGTTTTCAATTTGGAGAGTTTGAATGGATTGACTAGATAATCAGAGTAAAATATGCATAACAATTCGAATACATGTACAACTAAGCTCAAATGTTGAGGAGAAACTTACAATATATGTACTAACAACATTAAATATGGGTTAAATGCATAAATATGTAATATGTTGGTGATACAATGTGTCACCTTTAGGGAAACAATTATTCTTATAAAGGAGGGGAGCTCCTCCCTATCAAATCTTCTCATTCCATCCATTTTCATCTGAGACACCATGACATATAACATTTACTCATTATCTGTTTTATTTCATTTATTTTACATATATATTTAATTCTTTATTCTTCCTAATTCATCAAAATTACCTTTAACATTGTTGGTTAAACATTTTCATTATTTCGGGAAGGGTTGGATTTTTATTTGGTAATGCATGAGTTTTTGGAAATAATTGAATGAAAATTATTTCTTATTCAACATTGTAATCAATATAATATAGAATATTTTATTTATAAAGTTATATTGTTCTAAAATTTTAATTTTTTTTTATTTTTTCCATGGTAAATAATAATTATCTCCCTCCACTAATTTTTGGTATATATATGATGGAATAGACCAGTGATTAATGGTGAAGTACATGACGATTTTTAGTATGTGTAATAGTGTTAGTGAATTTTCTTGATTTTTTTGGGTTAAAATATACATGATTGGTTATTTACCATTTCAATTGAAGATATTCAACAAAAAACTTTTTCACATGGGAGGATTGTTGACCAAATAATGAATTTAGAATGGATTTCTCTCACCATCAAAATTTCACCATGGAAATGAGAGGATACAATTATGGAAACTCACTTTAATCAAATCAAGAGAAGAGGTTTCAATTAAATTGGATAAATATAATATTATAATTGGAAAACATACCCCTTCCTATTCATTTTTTATGTCATAGTTTTTAATCTTTTGAATATCAAATTTAATTTAAACCATTTTCTTACAATTTTTTCCTAAAAACAATACATTTTCACCACCTTTTAAAAGATTCAAAATATTTTATGTGCACTAATCTTCTAGATACATCCAAATTTAAATAACTAGAATTCACATAAAGAATATATAAAAAGTTATTCTCACACCCCACAATAGGCATGCGTCAAACCTGTAGCCATCGCCATGGATATAGTGCCACAATTGAATTGTAAATAGTCGAATATTTTCAAATAAAAAAACCAAAAAATAAAAACATTACATGTTTTTTCAAATGAAAATTTCTTTAATACATGGAACACTTACCCACAAGTAGAAGACAAAATTTATAACTCACCTTATTCTACAGAGTATTGAGTATCGTTATTAGATATACAGATTTGTGGAGCTCAAATCTAAATCATCAAGGAGGTTGAATTGAAGGTTCTAATTAAAAACAATAATGGGATCCCTGAGCACCCATACATGGATGATTTATCTGGAGAACTAATTAAACTACTTGTGTATTGTGAAGAATTTTATCATGAAATGGAGGAGGTACAAAATAAGATTTCACAGGTGAAATACCAAGAAGGGGTAGTTCACAAGGATCATGAATCCCAATTAGAAAGAATTATTCGAATAGTGAAATTTCTGGAGAGTACAATGTAGTGGATATCTGAATATGTACATGCATCCCAAGATCTAAAACTATAGACTGAATAATAAACAGAACTGGATAAATTGGTGGAAGAAGTTGGAAAAATTATCTCTCAAGTTGAAGAACCCATGAAGGCCATGATGTAATTAAAAGAACATCTATTGAGACCAGATCAGTCAAGTTTGGGGGAGATTGACGAAGAAAATTTCCTATTAAATACATATGTGAGATCAAAATGGTCTACATAACAATATGAATGAGTGTGAGGTACTACTTGTTCCATGTATTCCTCATAATGTAGAACATCCATCACCATTGAATGAAGAAACAAATAAAGTAGTGGTATTTTGAAGAAAATATGGAGTAGTCGGACTGCCTACCTATATCTAATGAAATTTATATACAAGTGGCACATCACATAATAGAAGAAATTTAAGTTAAACAATCACCGGGAGATGATATTTTCTTGAAGTCAATATAATTTGATTTTGTTGAAACTGAAATAGTTAATACCTACCCAAGTTTAAATTAGTATGATTTATACCACACAAGTATTTTCTTTGAGGGATACTATGAAAAAGAAGATACATATGAAATGGAACATCTTTTTCTCCCTGAACATGATGAACATTTATTAGAGTCAATTTCATAGGAGATCAATGTGTCGTTTCTTGTGGAATATGAGACAAAATTGGATGATATTGAAATGGTAAAATTAGATATTGATACTTCAGGATTACATTTTGATGAAATAGAATTGAACTCAGAATTTCCCATTGATATTTCAATTGATGCATTATACCTTCAACAACAAGTAGATAATAAAAAATAAGATCTACAATTTGAAACAAAGAATGAGGAGGAAACAATCATTTTTCTAACTACACCATGCATGTTATATCTCATTACAATGGGGTGTACTTGGTATACTACATACTAGGAGTCCTGAAGAAAAAGGATCATGTGCATGCTGTAAATAAGATTTTATTTTGTTTCATGATAAATAATCTTCACCCACCATGAGATTGGGGATAATCAAATTTAACTACCCATTTAAGGGAAGTCGAAACCCACATCCCTCTTGGGGGGATTGAACTATGATTTATCCATCATCCCTCATTGTATTTAAATATTATTTTCATCCAACAAATATCTTATTATTTGTTTTCTTCAATTTTTTGTAGGGTTTTAGTGTGAAACTCATGGGTTCATAACTCAATGTTGCACTTCCAATGAGTTAGGTCATACCTTTCCTTTACTCATTCATGTGTGCTATGATTCATTTTAGAATCATCGTACATGGTAAATCCATTTTAATGCATTGTGGAAACTATATCATTTATATGTGGGGTGGGGGACCTTTTTAATTTCAGATTTATATTTGTTGTTTGATTTACTGTTTTTTTAAAAATAATGTCTTTTTCAAAAAAAAAAGTTCAAATTTTAGTATATTATCAAAACATTTGATCTGAATTGATTACCATTTCAATTTTTGAAATCCATGGAAATGAGTGTACTAATATATTCCATTAAACTAATCGTAAATGACCACTGAAATGACTTTGATCTATGTTTCAATGTTTTTTATTTAATGAAATGTACTTTGATTTTAAAATCCCATGACACATCTAATTATCTTTATTTTATAAAACAATTTCTTATTAGGATTAATTACAATTATAGTAATTTTCTTCCTAGAATCCTCATTTTATTAAATAACCAGAACATTCTTGCTTTTACTAGTATTTGATTTATTCATGTCAAAACATGAGGGTTCTAAGTACTTATGTTTTAAATGAATAAGGCATTTATTTGGTTTTAAGACCTTTTTATAAAATAATACTTTTTATTATGGAATACCTTGTATATTAACCCTTGTATCCCTTAGAATCAATGAACCACATGATAGGTTATCCAAATAACAATGAAATTTTCCCATTCCGACTAGATATTGAAGTGAAATCACATGATCTAGTTGAACATAAGGGTGGTGCAGGATGTCTAGTCGTGTACTAACTCATTTCGTGATACTTTGGGTGGAAGAAAATTTCTGAATAGTTGATATTTATACTAAAGTGTTCATTTTTTCAAAATATATTCCTTTTTTGAAGATTCCTGATAAAAGATATTGTGTCTTTTTGGACCTTCTAAAGTGGAAATATAGTTGTTCTTATATTATTATTTCTAGAAAAAATGATATTTTATAAGAATTTTTTAATGGTGAAATTCTAAATGGAGTGAACATTCCATGATTTATAAAAAATATGTAACTTATTTTCTATATAAGGGATGAGAGGGAGAACATTATTGAGTAAAATTTAGAATCATGAAATTTTTATTCAAAAATATTAAAGTCATCCTTTTTCGGCTTTAATATTTTTATTATCTAACTCCTCCCAACTGAAAGCCACACAACGACCCTCAAAATTCCCAATGAGACACACATGTCCTTGAATTAAATCAGGTGGAGATGTTAGAATTTATACATCCTATAGTTACTCTTGTGTGAGATTGGGTGAGAAAAGCCTTGATGAACATTTAAATTTGTAAGATGAGAGAATGTTCATATGAGGTAGGTTGGTTTTTGTGCATCGGATATGATTAAATTGGATCTGTATTAAATGATCTAAATGGTGAACATGATATAATTGATTTTGATGAGGCATGATATATATTTTCTCTCTTAGTATGGATTTGGTATATGTCATGGGTTTGTGTTTTTTATTTGATTTGATTTAATTTGGATGTTTACTTGTACTATAGTCCAAGTGATATGTGTAGTGGAAATGATAGAGAAAATATTTTCAATAAATTTACATTTAATTTCTTTTTTTTAATCCCAAATATTTTTCTACTTTATGAAATATATCCTCATGTAATGATATTGGTTGTATTTTTAGCATAATCATAAAAATGGCCCATGATATTTTTTTTATAATTTTCAATTATTTCAATACATTAGCGATAAATATCTCTAAATTAATACATATTGTAAAATTATTTCTTTTACGGATTATACTCATCTAGGTGTCTATTTCACCCTTCAAGACCAAAAGTTGAATCGACTATATGGAAGCTCAAAAGATGCTCTAATTTTAGACCATGAATGCTGTATATTGATCTGTCGATTTTTGTTGTGGGGTTTCTAAATCAATCATGGTGTGCCCAATTTCTATGAAATTCGGGAGGTGGATGAAAAATGTGTTTTGTAACATCATTCATGAAGGATAAGATGTGTGAATTATTCTTTTAATAGTTATTAGGTAATTCTAATCAAGAGGATTTCAATTTGGAGAGTCTTAATAGACATAATAAATTTTCAGATTAAAATAGTCATAACACTTCATATATATGTTCAAATAAGCTCCAATGTTGAGGAGTGAAGCCCAATATATTTATGACCAACATTCAAGAAGTTTGAAATGTCTAAATACGTAATTTTTTGGTGATACAATGCATCATATTTAGGGGGATACATTCGTTATTTAAAAGGATGGAATCTCCTCCCTATCAAATCATCTCATTCCATCTATTTCCATCTGAGACATCAAGAAGGATAACATTTTGGATTTGAAAGTATTATGTAATTTATTTTACATATATTTTTAAAGCCTTATTCTTCATAATTCATCTCAACTATCATTATCATGGTCTGTTAAACATTTTGATTGATTCGAGAAAGGTTTGGGTTTATATTTAATAATGTATTAGATTTGGGAAATAATTAAATGAAATTTATTCTTCTTCAATTTTTTTATCGATATCATATAGCAGATTTTATTATAATGTGAGATTGTTCGTGAATTTTAATTCCGTTATTAATTTTTCCCATTATAAATAACAATTATCTCCCTCCACTATTATCTGGTATATATATGATAGAATAGACCAAGGATTAGTGGTGAAGTACTCGACGATTTTATGTTTATGTAAAAGTGGTATTAGATGTTATTGAGTGTTTGGAAAAAATAATACCCGATTTGTTATTTCCCAAGTAAATTTATGATATTCCACATAACACATTTTTAAATGGATGGATAGTTGACCATGCAATGATTTTTGTATGGTTGTCTCTCACCATCACAATTTCACCATTGAAATGATAATGAAGTTTTTTGGAAACATAGTTTATTCATCTCTGAAGAAGGGGTTTCAATTAAATAGAAAATGAATAATATTATAATAGGGAAACAAATACTAGCTTAATCACCATTTTAAGGTCAATGTTTTCAATCATTGGAATATAAAATTTAATTTTAATCAATTTCATACTAATTATTTCTAATAAAACTACATTTTTACCATTTTTTTCAATGTGAAAAAATATTTTTTGTGTTATCTAAATTTTGAGACATCCGAGTATTAATAACTTTAATTTACATAGGGAATATAAAAAAAGTTTTCCACACCCCACGACAGGCATGCATCACACATGGATCCAACACCGGGGCAGTGCCACAATCTAATTGTAAATAGTTGAATCTTTTCAAATTAATGAAAACAAAAAATTAATAAATTTAGATGTTGATTTCAAATGATAAATAATTTATTTTATGCAACACATACCCTCATGTAGAAGAATAAATTAATAACTCACCTTGTCCTATATAGTATAATGTTTCATTATTGTCTATATTGATTTGGGGAGCTCGAATCCAAATCATCAAGGAGGATGAATTCAAGGCTCTCAATTAAAACATTAAAGGGAAACATGAATACCCCGTCATAGAGGGTATTTTAAGAGAATTAATTTAATACTTGGATATTTCCAGAATATTATCATAAAATATCGGAGTTGCAAAATGAGATTTCACAAGTGCAACAACATGGAAGAGAAGTTCACAGGGATCATGAATACTAATAAGAATGAATTAGTCAAACAGTGCAACACAATTATAGAATAATATATTTGATATCGGAATTTGTACATGCATCCCAAGATCAAAAAATAGAGATGGAATTAGAAACAGAATTTTCAAAAACTGGTGGAAGATGTAGAAAAAAATCATTCATGTTGAAGAACACATGGTGGCCTTGATGAAATTATAGGATGATCTGTTGAGACTATCTCAGTCTAGTGTGGGGGAGATTGTTGAGGAAAGGTTTCCTATTGGAATACAAATGGGATATCAAAATGATCTAGATAACATCATGAAATAGTGCAAGGAACAACTTGTTCCATGTATTCATAAAAATGTTGAAGATCCATCAAAATTAAAGGGAGAAACCAACTATGTGGTGGAATTTTATGAGAAGATGGAGGCATCTAACTACCTACCACTATCTTATAAAATTCAACCACAAGTGGTACCTCCTAACAATTATAAAATTGAATTCGAACAAGCAAAGAGAGAATCTTTTTAGGTACTTATTATCATTTTATTTTGCTGAATTTGAATTATTTATTTCCTCACTTTTTTTAATTTTTTATATTAAACCACTTATATATTTCCTATAAGAATGGAAAGGAAAAAGAATATTCATATGAACTGGAACATCTAGAGATCCCAGAACATGTTGATCATTTAGTAGAGGGTGTTCAAGAATATATGAAAGTGGATCTACTTAAGGAAAATGAGACCATATTTATAGACATTGAAACGTAAAAACTTTTATATTGACCCTTCATGCTTTGATTTTTTTCATATATAATAAAACTCCAACTTTAACTTTGATTCTTACATCGATGTAGAATACCTTCAACAACAACTAGAGAATAATGAATATGTAGTGAAAGTTCAAGAAATTAAAAAGTGTGACTCATTCATTGTTCTAACCCTACCATGAATGTTTCATTTCATTACAATTGTGGTCTACATCATATAGTATATCCATAGAGTCCTTAACAAAAAGGAGCAAGAACATACTAGAAAGAATAATTTTTTGGGTTCTTGATCATGAAAAATTACCCACTATTAGATTAGGGGTAACATATTAGAATTTCTCATCTAGAGGTAATGGAAACCTAGGTCCCACTTAAGGGATTGAACCAAGATCAATCAATATTTTCTCATTATACTTTAATTGTATTTTCATCCAAATAAATTTCGTAGGATTTGTTTTCTTCTATTAGTTTTATTTTTTTTGTCAAACAAATAAGAGCTTACCTCATTGTTTTACTTACAATATGTCTGGTTGTACCTATTCTCCTCAATTATTTGCTTGCTATGATTCATTTTAAAAAAAAATTATATGTTAAATCCATATGAATGAATTGAGAAAACTGTATCATTTATCTGTAATGGAGTTATCCATTGTTGATTTGGATTTAAATTTGTTGTTTGATTTACTGTTATTTAACAAAATAGAGTGTTTTTTAAAATATAATTGTTCAAATAATATTTTATTGTCAATGATTTTGAGTTGAAATGATTATTTTTTCCATTTTTAATAATAATTTCAATGATTTAACCCATATATTCCATGGAACTGAGCAATAATTAATGCTAAAATGACATTGTTTCATGTTCAAATCTTTTAAAAATTCATGAAAAGTACTCTGATTTTTCAATCCCATGCTACATATCACTATCAATATTCATGAAATCTCATTCCTATAAGGATTATTTATAGTTGTTACTATATTATTAACATACACCTTATATATTGATAAAACCAAACTATGCTTTCTTTATCTCTAATTTGATTTATTTCTATTAAAAGTTAAGGGTTTGAGGTAAATGTTTTCTAACTGATTGAGAAATTTAATTTCTTTTAAGATCCCTTTTCAAAATAATCCTTTATTTTCATAGAATAACTTTTCCATTAATCCAAGTATCCCACTGAATCCATAAAAAACATACTAGGCTTACCAAATTACAAGTCAATTGTCCCTATCCTACCTGATCATGAAGTGAAATTTCTTTTTCTAGTTGAACTTATTCAAGGGGGAGGATGTCTTGTGTTGTAATGACTCAATTAGTGATACATTGTGTGGAATATTAAATATAGAATTGATGTTGTTCCTACAAAATGGTTCATTTGGTTAAAAGTTATTCCATTCTAAATCTATCATGACAAAATAGTTTTTTCCTTTCTCGAGCTTACTATTTGTAAATAATGATGTACCTATTTGGATCATTCAAGGAAAAATATATGTTTGAGAAGAACTTTTTTTCTAGGGAAATGCTAAATGTAGTGAAAATTTTACTATTTTTCAAGATGATGGAGATCATTTTCTATAAAGGGGAATTGAAGGAGACCATACTTGTGTAAAAATTAGAATCTTTCTATTTTTCTTCAAAAAGAGTGAATCTCTCCTTTCATTGCCTTATAATTTTTAACATCTATATCATACCAACCAGAAGTCATAGAACAATCCTGGAATTGCCTAATTAGAAACAAATGTCATTGACTATTTTTGGATGGATAAGTAGGAATATATCAAGACTATGGTGACTTATACATGATTCTGTATGATAAAAATGTTGTTTTGAAATTACATTAGTGAGATGAGAGAAAATTGTAACATAGAGGATTTTTATATTGAGAGTCTGATTGGATAGAATAAATTTTTCTGATTAAAACAAGCATAACTCTTGGAATACATTCCCAAAAAATATCAAATTTCGAGGAGAGATGAAATAGTTATATATGAACCACATTCAATAAGGGTTAAACACGCAGAGAAGCAATTTTTGGGCAAACAATAAGTCATATTTACGTTGAAAATTATGTCTTCCAAAGGAGGGGACCTCTTCCCTCTCAAAGAATCTCATTCCATCCCATCAGTTTTGGGAAACCAAGAAGAAGAAAATTTTGTATATCTCTATTTTATTTCATTTATTTTCCATATATTTTTACATAATTATTCTCTGTTCATCTAAATTATCCTTACCATGGTGTTGAAAGTATTATTAGTGATTCAATAAAGGTTGGTTTTCTATTTTTTAATACATGAGTTCGTAGAAATTATTGAATGAAATTTCATTCTTCTTCATAGTCATTATCAATTGAATATATAGGATTATATTTTCAAGTGATATCATTCTTCATTTTTAATTTCAATATTTATTTTTCCTTAAAAAAAATAATTATCTCCGTCCTATTATTTTTAGGTTATATACGATGGAATAGACAAGAGATTAGTAGTGAAGTACTCGAGGATTGTCATTACATGTAAAAAGTGTAGTGGATGTTCATCAATATTTAGGATAATCAAGACCCGGTAGGGTATTTTCCGTGTCAATTGGGGATATTCAATACAATTTTTTCCACATTGAAGTTTAAATTAAAAAACATAGATCTTGGTAAGGTTTTCTCTCACCAACACAATTTCAATATGTGTGGGGGATGAAATGATTTAGTAAAATCAATTTAATCAACTCATAAAAAGAGAATTGAATTAAATTGATAAAGGATAACATTATAATTGGTAAACCCAACATAGTATAATTAACCTTTTAATGTCTTAGTTTTCAATCATTTTAATTTAAAATTTAATTTCAATCATTTACTTACTTATTTATTGTAAACACACTACATTTTTACCAATGTTTAACGGTGAAAAAATAATTTTTCTGAACACTTTTCAGGAGAGATCCTTGGTTTAATCACTACACTACACTAATGGAATATATAAATTGTTTATCCATTACCCACCGCAAGTGCGCTTAAAACATAGTGTCGTCTGTGGGGATGTATTGACACAATCAAATTGTAAATATGGGAATTATTTGACATTAAAATAAAATTCCATGTTTCATTCAAATTATTATTTCAAAAACTCATATTCCACTTACCCATAAGAGCCAAAAAAAACTCTACCTTGCCTTGTTATACAAAGTATAGTCATTATTTCTTGTCTAAGAAGATTTGGTGAACTCAAATCTGATTCACCAGGGAGGATGAATTCAAGGATCTAATTAAAACCCTTAAAAGAAACCACAAATACCCACTCTTGGAGGGTTTGGATAATAATTAATTTAACTCCATGATTATTTTCTAGAATATAATTATGAAATGGTTGAGGTGGAAAATAAGGTTTCAAAGGTGTTGCACTAAGAAGGATAAGTTCACAGGGATATTGTATCCCAATTACAATGAATTTTTAAAATAGTTCAAACTTGGAGAGCACAATAGAGTCGATAACATAATATGTGCATGCATCGGTAGATCAGAAAATAGATACAAAAGAAGAAATGGATCTATAAAAATTTGTTGAAGATGTAGACAAAAATAACATTCATGTTGAATAATCAATGGAGGACATAATGAAATCAAAAGAAGATCTACTGAGACCAGCTCAATCACGTTTGGGGGAGATTGATGAATAATATATTCATATTGAAATAAATTTGGGAGATCAATGAGATATAGATAACTTAGTGAATGAGTTGAATAAACTAATTATTCCAACTATTCCTCTTAATGTAGAATATCCAATACAATTAATGGAAGAAACCACATAAGTGGTAGAATTTGAAGAGAATACGGAGGAGTCTGACTATATACCTCTATCAAATGAAATTAAACTACATGTCGATCCTCCCACAAAATATGAAATTGAAGTTGGACAAAGAGAGGGAGAAAAAATTTTCATGAACTCATTATCATTTTATTTTATTGAAATTTAATTGGTTATTACCTCCCCTTGTTTTAATTTTTCATATCCACACCACACGTGTATTTTCATAGGCTGAGACAATACACAAGTCGATTCATAAGAATTAGAAGATAAATTTTTCCCAAAACTTGTTTAATATTTATTAAAGGGTGTTAAAAAGTAGATCAATGTGGCATTTCCTGTGGAAAATGAATAAAAATTGCAAATATTGAAATGGAAGAATTTGATATTGACAATTCATGATTTTATATTATTCAAATATCATTACACTAATACTTTCAGTTTTAATTTTCCATTGATTTATCATACCTTCATAAACCATTGGAGAATAAATATGTTGTTTCCTTTGTGGAAACCAAGAAATAGGGGGACTCATTCATTGTCATAACCCCTCCATGGTGGTTGTATCTCATTACAATAGGGGTGGACTTGGAATACTATATCCATGGAGTCCTCAATAAAAAATAACATCTTCACGATGAAAAGAATCTTTTTTGTTGGTTTATGAGTAGGAAATTTCACCCAATATTAGATTAGAGGTAATCGTGTAGAACTACCCATCAAGAGGCAATCAAAACCGAGGTCCCACTTGGTGGATTTAACCAGGATAAATAAAAATTTTCTCATTCTACACAAATATTATTTTCATCCAATAATTTTTTATGATTTTCTTTTTATTTTATAGGTTGTAGGTTTTGAGTGTGAACCACATAAGAGCATAACTCAATGTTTCACTACCAATAATTAATTTTGTACAAATTCTTTACACTTTCATTCGGGATGTAATTCATTTTAAATTATACTTACTCATTAAATCCATTTGAATTCATTAAAGACATTGCATCATTTTTAGTGTGGGGTTATCCTTTATTGTTTAGGATTTACATTTTTGTGTAATGTATTATTTTTTAAAAATTAAACTGTTTTTTAAAAAAAATGTTCAAATATTAAAATGTTTTTAGAACTTTTTATCAAAAATTATTATCATTTCCATTTTGGAAAATTTTTCTAATGAGTGACCCAATATATTCATTGAAAATGAGATATAATTAATGTTGAAATGGCTTTTTTCTAGTTTAATTTTTTTGAAATGTCATTAAAATATATCTGATTTAAAAATCCATTGACACATCTCTCTATTTAATTTTTGAAATCAATTTCATGTGAGGATTCTTTTCCAGAGTTTTCATATTCATTAGATGCACCAAATTTTATGAGAGAACCAGACCTTGATTTCTTTAATGCGAATGTGATTTATTCCTATCAAAACATAAGGGTTCTAGGTACTTTTGATTTAAATGATTTGATATTTATTTGTTTTTATGAGACCTCTTCAAAAAAACCTTATTATTATGGACTACATTGTACATTAATCCTTGTATCCCTTAGACTCCATGAACATCCAATTTGTTTAGCCACATTACAAGAAAAGTTTCATATCTGGTCTGATCTTGAAGTGAAATTGCATGATCTATTTGAACTTCAGTGTGGGGGAGGTTGTATTTTGATGTTCTACCTCATTTGGAGATACATTTGGTGAAATAATAAGTGGTTAAGATCTCATGATTATACTGAAGACCTTGGTTTGATAAAATCCATTCCATTCTGAAGTATTCATGATAAAATAAGTTATTCCTTTCTGGATATTCCAAATAATAAAGACAGTTTTGCATATAGAGAGTTTCCATGAAAAATAATGATTGAGAAAATTTTTTGGTGGGGTAAATGATAAATAGAATAAACATTCATTGATTTTTCAAGTTGATGGAGATGATATTCATCAATGGGGGATAAAAGGAGAATATAAATGAGTAAAAATTAGAATCCTGTAATTTATCTTCAAAATGTTGCAAAGCCCTATTTTTCAGCCTCATAATTTTTAACTTCTAAATCCTACAAACGAGATGCTACAGAACAACCAATAAAATTTCCTCATGGTAAACACATGTCCTTTAGTCACATCAAGTGGGGAAGTATGAATTTATCATGCATGTGGTGACTCATTTAAGAGTTTGGATGAGAAAATCCTTAATAAACATTTACATCTTGGAGATGAGAAACAATTCAAATGAGGTATGTGTTTTGTATGCATGGGAAAATTAATGAAGTTAAAATATATTAAATAATTTAAATATATAACATGAAAGTATTTTTGTGATTAGGCATGATTTCATTTTGTTTCTTAGTGTGGATTGGGTAGATCTCATGGGTATGTGTTTTGGATATGATATGATTTAATTTTTATGTTTACTTTTGTAGGAGTCCAAGTTCAATGTCTGGGGAAATTGATAGAGAAAATATTTTCAATAATGATATGATGAATTTGATAGTTTTAAATCTCACACATGTGGTTTTTTAATATAAATTTATACATTTTATGATATTGGTTGTATATTGAACAATGTCATAAAAATGTCCTATATCAGGATGTTAATAGTTTTATATTATTTCTATATTTTAGCCAAAATTATTTTATATTAATTCATATTGTGAAATTAATTCTTTTCAGAATTATTCACATATATGGTTTCATTTAGTCCTTCTAATCCAAAAGATGAATTGACCCCATGGACGCTCAAAAGAATCTCCCATGTTGGAACATGAAAACTGTTTAATGATCTGTTGATTTTTTGTGTGGGGCCCCCATCTCGTTCACGATGTGTCCTAATGTTGTGAAATTGGGTGTGTGGATGCAATAGATATTCTTGAAAACATTTCTTTAAGGTGAAGATTTGTGTATAGAAATGTTAATGGTCATTAGGGCATTTTTATATGGGGGTATGAATTTTGGATAGCCTGAGTGGACAGAAAATATTGTCAGAGTAAAATGGTCATAACATTAGGAATATATTCATATATAAGCTCACATTTTGATGGGTTATGGCCAAAATATTTATTAACAACAATAATGATCGGTGAAACACGTGAAGTGGTAATTAATATTAGTGAAAATGTGTCATAATTAATGGGACAAATTCTTCCTACAATAGGTGGGGATCCCCTCCCTCTCAATGCATCTCATTCGACACCCTTCCATCGGGGACACCAAGAAGGAGAACATTTAGGATTTCACTATTTTATTTAATTTCATATTCCTTGATTTTTAATGACTTATTATTAACAATTCATCTCAATAACACTTACTGTGGTGATTTATACATTTTGGGATTTGTGGGATGTAATGGTTTTAAATCTTTTAATTCGAGAGTTCTTGGAATGAATTTAATGAAATTTATTTCTTCTACAATGTAATTTCCAATTTCATATAGAGAATTTTATTATCAAATGTGATAGTTCTTGAATTTTAATTCTGTTAATGAATTTTTCATTGGTAAATAATCATTATCACCCTATATTGATTTCATGTTTATCTATGTTGGAAAACTACAATGATTAGTGGTGAAGTACTCAATGATTGTCAGTATGTGTAAAAGGTGTTGTAGATGATCATGATATTCTTGGGTAAAAAATACCTGATCGAGCATTGACCAAAAAAATTGTTGATATTCAAGAAAACTAATTTTACCATGGAAGGAGTGTTGGCCAAACTGAGTTCTAGGTATAGTTTTCTCTCACAATCAAAATAAAACCAAGGAAGTGAGAGGAAATGATTCGGGAAACTCAATTTAATAATTTCAAAAGACGATGAATGAATTAAATCTTACAGAGATAAAATTATAAATTGGAAATTTAACCAACCGAATCTATCTTTTAATGTTTTAATTTTCAATCATTTGAATTTAAAATTTCATTTCAATGTTTTTTTATTTATTTATTATAAAAACAACATTTTTACCATTTTTTAAATTTGAAAAACTATTTTTTGTGAACATCTATTTGGGGGAAATTCTACGATTACTGAATAGAATACACATAAGGAACATGATTTTTTTTCAACACCACATAATTGTCGTGCGTCAGACATGGAATCATCGCTGGGGAGGCAGTTCCCTAATCTAAAGAAAATATTTGAAATGATTCTATTTAATAAAACATTTTCTAGGTCATTTTAAAATGATTTTATCTTTAATTCCTATAAAGCATACCCACATGTGCATGAAAAAATTTCTAGCACACCTTGTTATACTGAGTATTGTGGTTCTTTCTAGGATAATAATATTCGGGGATCCCGAATGAAAATTATCATGGTCGATGAATTCAAGGATCCCATTAAAATCCTTAAAGTGAACCTAAAATAACAAATGGTAGAGTATTTTTCTAGAGAATTATTTAAACTAGAAGAGTATTTTTCCATAATTTTACTAAGAAACGGTTGAGGTAAAAATGATATTTCACAGGTGCACCACCTGGAATGATAATTTCACAAGGATCATGAATCCCAATTTGAAATAATTAGGAAAATTGTAGATCACCTGGAGAGAATAATAGGGTGGATAGTGGAATATATATATTCATCCCATTATCAACAACTAGAGACATAATAATAACTATAACCGAAAAAATTTGTTGGATAAATAGAACAACATATCATTCAAGTCGACACCCCCTTGGATACCTTGATGAAATTAAAAGAAGATCCATTTAGACTATCTCTGTCAACTGTGGAGTAGAATAATGATGAATATTTTCATTCTTAAATTCCTATGGGAGATTAGAAAGATCTAGATATATTCTGGAATGAGTGTTATGAATTACATTTTCCAACTATTAATTATAAGGTATAAGTCCCAACACCATTTAATGATTAAACCACTTATGTGGTGGAATTTGAAGAAATGATAGAAGAATATGACTACCTACATCTGTCTACTAAAATTCAACTACAAGTGGAACATCCCACCAAAAAGTTATTTTAGTCAAACAGACTCAGGGAATTAATATTTTCATTAACTCATTATCAATTGATTCTTCTGAAACTGAATTGTGTATTACCTCCACTTGTTTCAATTTTTTATATTTCAGAAAACACAAGTATTTTTATGATGGGAGATGATGATAATTAGGATTCATATGAATTGAATCATCTAGAGATCCCTGAACTTCTTGAACATTTATTAGATGTTGTTGAAGAACATATCAATGTGACTTGGCCTTAGGCAAATGAGAAGAAAGTTTTAGATGATAAATGTGAAGAATTGGATATTTAAACTTCGTGATTTGATTTTGTTTAAATAGAATTTCACTATGACATTCCCATTGATTTTTCTATTGATATATCATACCTTCAGAAACCACGTGAGAATAAAGAAGATGTTGTGAATTTAGAGACCAATAAAAAAGAGGAATCATTCATTGAACTTACCCCACCATGCATGTTGTATCTCATTACACTATAGGTGGAATTGGTTTAATATATACATTGAGTCCTCAAAAATGAACAAGTAAATTATAGAAAGAAGATTTTTGTTGGTTCTTGAGTAAGAAACATCACCCACCTTCAGGTTGAGGATAACCCATTAGATCTATCCATATAGAGGTAGTCAAAACCCTAGGAACACTCGGGTGATTGAACAAACATATACCCATCTATTCTCATTTGATTTAAATTTTATTTTCTTCTAATAAATTTTTTGTTATTGGTTTTATTCAATTTCTTATATTTTTTTAGTTTGCAACACATAGAATCTTACTCAATGTTTCACTACCAATATTCCTAGATGTACCTATCCTTTACAATTTCTTTCTTATTATGATTCATTTTAAAATCATATAATATATTAAATCAATTTTTTTTGTATTGAGGACACTAAATAATTTAATTATGGTGGAGGTAAAATCTGTTTTTTTGTATTTACATTTGTTGTTTGATTGACTATTTTTTTAAAAATAGTTTATTTTTCAAAAAATAATTGTTCAAATTCTAGTCTGTTTTCAAAAATATTCAAATGAAATGATATTTATTTCACTTTTTGAAATAAATTTAACTGAGTGAACCCATATATGCCATGAAACATTAGATAAAATTAATGATGAATGGTATTGTTTCATGTTCAAATATTTTGAAATTCAGTGAATATTACTCTGATTTTAAAATCCCATGCCACATCTCACTATCATTATTTTTTAAATATCATTCACACAAGGCTTTATTACCATTTTTTTCATATTCATTACATACACCTTATTTCTTGAGAGAAATAGACCATGTTTGCTTTAAATATAATATAGTTCATTCCTATCAAAACATGAGGGTTTAGGGTACTTATGTTTTAAATGATTGAGGAATTAATTTTTCATTAATCCCCCTTTTCAAAATAATCATTTTTATCATGGACTATGATGTAGATTAATCCTATTAGCCATTATAATCCCTGAATAGACTATTAGGTTATCCACATTACAAGATAATTTTCTATATCTGAACTGATCATGAAATGAAATTATTATAACTAGTTGAACGTAATTGTTGAGGAGTATTACATGGTGTGTACTACCTCATTTGGTGATATATTGGGTGGAAAATTAAATTTGAAAGAGTTAATGTTTCTTTTGAATATGTGATTTTGTTAAATGTTTTTCCTTTCTATAGATTTCCTAGTAAAAAATCCTACACCTTTTGGAGATTCCAAATTAAAAGAAATAATGTTGTGTTATGTCTATCTGGAGAATTCAAGAAGAAACAATTATTGAGAATAGTATTTGTTTCTAGTTTAATACTATATGGATTGAACATTCCTTGAGAATTTATGACGATGAAGTGTATTTTTTACACAGGGGATGATAAGGAGATCATAATTGCCTAAAAATTTGAATCATGGTTATTTTAAAAAAAAATAGTGAAGCCCTTCTTTTTTGGCATCAAAATTTTTTAAAAATTAAATTCTAAAGAATTGAAGACACATAAAAAATATAATTCCATAATAAATCATAGTCATGGGTATTCTACTAGTCGAATAACCACATGAACCATCATTATTATTTTCATATTGAGGTAATGTATAATGCCAGACATTCTAAAAACATCTTATCAAGACCTCGGCCAAGAAGTCTTAAAATGATTTATGCCTCTACCAAATCCATATATAATATTGAGAAAGGCCCCAGCCATTTCCACATTTAATTGTATCATGAGTGATACGGATGAACTGAGGAGATATAGAGGGATCCACTCATAAAATACTAAGTCTAAAACATTCCTCATATGAAAAGGATGAAAAATAACATAAGCATTTGTATTAAAACTATCATATGAAATGTCAATAATTTAACCATAAACACTAAATGGTATAAAAATAACACATCCAAAGTCAAACATATCACAAAACCATCAACACAATATGGATGATTTTTATCATAAAAAATCAACATCAAACTTGTTTAAAATCCATCATTGGATGTTGACCTAGATGAAATGAAAACTTGTTGAATGAAATTCCTCATTAGATTTTGAAACCAATTAAGAGTCACATAATTATAAAAGAAAACACTAATTTTGATATTATTTTGAAACCATTTAAGAGTCAAAAAATAATCTACATTTGATTAATTCTATAATGATTCTTTTTTGGTTAGTTTAACAATCTCCATAAACGATTTTGTGAATGTTTAAAATGGTTGTTTTTTGAAAAATAAATTACGGTATGATACAATATTAATATATAATGAGTTATTTTTTTATGTTTTTAAAATGGAAATATAATAAATTAAAATAAAAATTAAAGACATTATCTTTTATAGTAAATTTTATTTTGAATAAAAGTTGTTTATTTATTTTTTTCACTATGAATCATATTAAAAGATCAAATAAAGAACATTGATCATCATGAATATTTATCAAGATTAAATTTCATGTAATTATAAAATTTTAGGTATATTTAAACTAATCTATAACTCGTTCATCCATGGGAAACAGATATAATAAGTCACGATGTAATTGATTCATCAACCCGTAGTAGAAAACATATGTATGAAACTGTATAAATGAATAACATATACTACTAAATATATTTAAAACAGAAATAGTAATTAAAATTTTTATGATGATTTTTTTTAATTTTATTTTATCATAGACACTAGATGCATGAAAAATTGTTGTACTATATTAGTTAATGGGTTTGTCCAGAAAATTTTATTTCAATGAGTCATAAACTAAAATACATGACTATTACCTTTTAAGATTACTAATCCTTCCATTTATATTTTTTTGAGTATTCCTCTTTATATATGATCAATATAATATTTCATAATAAAATATTATCTTTTGATCAGTTTTCAGCCTTTTAAAAAATTTATATTTTTAATATCAATTTCCACCTTTTACAAATGGACATTATATAAACTGTACATATTTTTATTTCTTACAACATTTAAATTTAATATATTGTAATATAAATTTGTATTATTTAATGGGGTCATCATATTTACCTTCCAAAAATTTTCAACACAATATTTATTACTATATTTACAAATGGGGGTTTCAATAGTGGTATTTTTTAAAATAGTTTTACATTTATGGATTGTGTATTTAACCATACACACTATAATTCCACCAAAAACAAATTATTTATTTTAATAGGGTATATAATATTTTTTATTTTTAATTTGTGATATTATTTAAATTTTAATGTTTTCTTCTTAGAATAATCATTTTTATGTTATCCATAACAAAAAAAAATTTATGATAATTATTATAATTATTTATAAATTCTAAATTAATGGCCTCAAATATGATTTCATATATCCCTAAATTATATTGATCCTGTTTACTATATCATTTCATGAATTACTCTATAATTACCCCTGTGAAATAATCTTTTGAATGATTGAAATTACAGATATAACCAACCTTTCACTAGAGTTCATATTTTTGAGACCATTTGGAATTGTTATTAAACCATTATTATTCAATGAGTTCATCCATATAGTTTATGTGATGGATTTTTTTTGTGTAAAAAAATTTAATTTATATTTAGAATGATACAGTAGGTTTATGATATTTCATACAATTTCATTGGTTATTGTATTATATCTTAATAGATAATGATGTCAAGAAATCAAATTATGTATTTATCTATCACTATGATATTGAAAGGATACAATGTGTAGCTCACTATGCTCTAAAAATACGTCGTTGAAATAATTAACTAATTATTATTTATAATGATTTTATTTAATAATATTTTATATAGTTTTTCAAATGTAAATTTTATATTATAATGATTTAATCTATAGATCATGATTATTTTGTCATTATTCCATGTACATATTCCATTGAATATGTTTTACTATTTGAGATTACATGAAATTTTATTATACATTATAGAAAATGAAATAATTTAATATTCCATTAAATATTTTATTTCACCCATGATCAGGTTTTATGACATTTTTATGACCTAACACAAGAGTACGCTTTGATTTTTTTTTATTGTTTAGAATTTGCACAGAATGTATCTTATGATTTCTTCTTCCCTAGGATATAGAGTGGTGAATAAAATTTGAAAAAACTAAAATATATTAAATAATATATTAATTAGGGAGAAATTTTTACAAATATGTGAAATATGATTATTTATTATTTGTTCTATTAAGGGACTAATCTTTTTGGTTTTGGTATTTTGTTAATAAATCTAATGTGTGAAAAAAATTATGAAAAAATTATATTATTTAGATATTATTTAAGTTAGATATACTAATTTAGTATCATACATAGTATGTAATGTATGTGTTTATACTACAATAACAGATTGTGTGGGATTGTTGTGTCTCATTTATTACAAGTAAAAGTGTAAAAGGATTTGGATAAAAAGATTATCAATGAAATCAAGGAGGTGAGTTTATGTGGAGATTCGGTCAATGATTAACAAGATTACATCCTTACCTCTCACTATTAATGGAATCCTCATTATAAACTCAATGGATATGCAATACCTCTTCAATTATAGAACCTCACGGCCTTGGGGAAAACCTAATGGAATTGGATTCTCTACGATCGAATATTAATTGGTGACACATCATGAGATGGATTCTATGACACTAATTTTCTTCCATGGAAAATTTAACTAGTTCAAATGATCATGGTATATATTTTCAACTCATGATGCACCATTGTGGGGGGTATATAGAACACCTTATTAACCTCCACATTTTGAACAATGAGAATCTATTTTTATCATTATAAGTGTATTAAACACTACATAACTTCATAATACAAATCTTTTATATGAAAAAATAATATATAGTAACCAAATCTATAAAAATATGTAATGATGATATTATTCCATCACAAACCTCTGATGTACAGTGGTTGTTAACAAAGATTATATATATGATTCTCCTCCTTCATCTACTATTAATGACATCGATGATGATAGATTCTATAATTCATTTACTACAAACAAGGAATATGATTTCAAAATGTAAACATATTCCCCCATATTTTCATTCCCAAAATATTGGACTATCAGAAATCCATAAAAAATGTTAACTTTTTATATTTCATCTACTTTATATGAATATATAATTGATTAATGTCATACTTATGACCTTTTTGGGGCCAAATTTATAAAAAATAGACACAATGAATATATTGTTTCCATGTATTTAGGGAGAACTCAATTAATACAACATTGAATTACTGGGTTTCATAATTCAACTACTATGGTATCAAATACCTATAAACATAAAAATTCATGAAAATACACTTCATAATAAAACATTGGTTCATTGATCTAAATGTATCGATGAAAACAATATTCAAAGACACCAAATTTCATTTTATCAATATAAGTGGTCTTTTTTAGTTTATTACCCGTAAATGAAATGGCCTTATAACACTTCTACAAAAAACAAATGGAAATACATTAGTAGTTAATTATTATAAGGATTTGGTTATTCATGAGATTTAACTATAAGCCTCTGGAAATAATAATATAGCCATAAAATACAGTAACACATATATTATAGTAGTGGGTAGATTCCATTATATAAAAACCATGATAATAAATTGGTCTATAGAAAATCCTTATTCTAATATAAAATATACATGTAAATGAACCCCTCATAAAAAATTGTTAATTTGAGGGTATACATTTACACTATTAAGATAAAATTAATTTTAAGAAATTCAATGTGTTCGATAAAATTTCTTTCGAACATAACACAACATAGAAGAGCCAAATCATATTATAATAACTTTATTAATTAATGTTGTAACACCATATGATATAATTATATAGATTATATTTTTTTGTATTTTTTTATATGCTACACCATGATAACACCAAAAAATCTTTAAGTATTCACAACATTATTCTTAGCATGTGTTACACACAATTTCAAGTTCTTTTAATAGAATTCAAATCATGAGACACTGAGTATAGATTTTGTTCAATGTATGAATGAACAATTGTTGTATTATGTTATAAGTAACACATAATGATGCATGAACTAAATGCAACACTGACTTCACTTGCATTACACACAAGATCAACCGTCGTCGATAGCTTGCGTTGTTCGTGATACTCAGTTTTACTAAACAATGACATATTATTAAGTAATTATAATTTGATAGGCTATAAACTAGTTTTTATAAATAGTACTAACAAAATTTAGAATTATATATAACATTATAATTCATTTTACACGTTTTATTGAAGATGGTATGTAAAAAAAATCAATTTTTCTAATAAAATAATTATTTTTGAAAATTACATTTTTTAATCCATTTGATGGTGCATTAATATTAAATCATTTTTTGAAACTTTTATATGTTACGTTTGAAAAAATAAACTTCTTCATTGTAATAGGCACATAAAAATTTAATTTTGTTTAATTTTTGGTATTTTTCTAATAAATTTAATATTTAAATTATTATTGGAAAATACTATATTTTAACTCGAAACTCCCTTTTAATCTAACTTAATTATATATTTAGATTATTTTTTTAATTTGTTTTAAAGTATAATTGGATTATATTATTATCATTTAATCCAATATTTGTCATTGTAATTAATTTCACTTTTAAATTTGACAAAAACACAAGTAAGTCATTTAATAATAATTATTTGTTAAAACCACTCTTTTTGATTTTGACAATAAAAATAAATTTTAAAATAATTATTGAAAATATTTTTATTTTAATTTGAAAAAATTGATTACATATTTTGAATCATATAGTTTAAATTTTTTATATAGGTATATTTTATTTTTGGACAGTGTGTAGAGTAACTTCAATAATTATATTGTTTACCATTGTTAAAAGTTAAATATGGTAAATAAGGGTAAACCATTAATATTATAATAATATTAAACTACCCTAAAACGTGTTTTAATCCTATTGTATGAGATATTTATGACCATGCGAATCCTTGGGTCGATTTTGGGTCTCCATAGATTCAATTGGATGTGAAAATGACATTTTATAACAATTAATTTAAAGTAAACATAATTATAAACTAAACAAATATCTTTTACTAAATACATATTAATATGTGGTAATATAACTGATCACCATGTTTATAAATATTCATTATAAATACACAAAGATTTTCTACATCATGGTATTTTATTTATAATTTATAGACACCATATAAATTAATTTATTTTTGACACATTTATGTTGTAGTGATTACATAATTAATGAATTATTCAAATAAAAGAATTTATAAATATTAAAATAAATACAATTTGAACATTTTGATGTCATCACTAAATTGTATGGATGAAATTGATATATTAGGGATGATTTAATTCCTTTTTTCTATTTAATAATGTTGTTATGAGTTTTTTTAAAAATTCAATTGTGAATAGAATAAAAAATTGACATTATCCATTACATAAAACATAAATTAGTTTATTAAATGATATTAAATTCATATAAATATACGATTTGAAAAAGTAGTTAATATAAGTCCAAATATAGCATAAATAATTTTTTTGGGTCGGTTGACATTATATGATAATTACATTAACCCACAATGTTTAAATAACATAATATCATTATATGATTAAAAAGGATAAAATATTAGTTAAACAAACAATATAAGGGTAAATAATATTATATACTTGTATTAAAATTATTGGATTATGGGTATTAGAACAAAAATTATCGTATCTTATATTTCAAAATTTTCTGGACCTTTTTAAATTTAAATTTAGTTTATAATAAATTAATATTTTATGACTTCCCAAAAGTGCCTCTCTCTTATCTTATAAATGGGCACCTCCTACCTATCCTCTTCACTATATTTTGAGACTTCATGGTCTACCACACCCTATCCCTTTATCATTTAATCTTCCCTAGTAACATTCTTGAGGTTATTGTCTTCTTAAATGACATAATCTAGTGACCTGTAAGAAAATTTCAAGAGGCACGTGGTAGAAGAGGCAATCTCTTCTAAAAATTCTTTCAAATTTCGTTCTTCTTCCACTTACTCATATTTAGTTGTTTTATTATAATGCAATAACATCATTATAAAAAATATAATGATATTATATTAAAAATATTATTCAACCCTATTTCACCTTTGATGCATCCTATGAAATATGAAATCACCACGCGTGTGTACGTAGGGTTTACCTTCCCCACGACGTAGTGTAATTCATTTTTTACCGCCACCTTTTTTGGAACGGTATAATGATGTAAATAACAACTATATATTATTTTTATAACATGATACTAATTCTGAGATATTATACACCATACACATTAATACCATTTAACAATTATGTGAATGATATCATTGCTGGTGTGTACATACGACTTATCGTCTCCACGATGTGATAAGATTCATTCTCAATGTTGACAAATAAATAATGAGTATAAAGTATATATAATAAATAATCATGAAATATAAGAATTTATAATTATATAATATTAAATTATATTTATATTTCATTTAATTTCTTCCATTCGATTCAATAATGAAATAAAAATAGCCTTCATGTGTATGTGTGGCCTACCAACTTGATGAACAATGTATTCCATTTATCTAATCTATATATTATATATATATTTATATAATGAATATATATAATTAATAAATCATTATTTAGCCTTTTTAATTATGTAAATCATGATATAATTAATAATATCATGAATAACAATTCAAAACACGCCGGATAATATAAAAATTATTACCCAAAACGTTGCTTCAAAATAGAATTAATAGATGAATGTGTTATATAAAGTAAAAAATGAATCATATATGACATAAAAAATATTATTATGGTTCTTTTACATGTTAATAATATATTTAATCCAACTATATAGGATTTTCAGATGCATATGAATGAAATAGGACGTAAGGTAAGAGAAAACATTTCAAATCCTCATTTTTATCAGAGATTATTTATTCATAAATATTAGCTAGGAATATACTTATCACCCATATCCGTGTTTCAAAAAAATATATAAATAAAAATTTCATTATTATTATACATTTTATTATAGCCATTTTTATGCTTTTTTACTTTCACTACATAGTATAGAAGTAATCTTCCTTTTAATTACCATTCAAGGTACATTTTGACATTTCTGAAAAAAGTACATGGAGAATGTTATTAGTTGAACTTCTAAATAATGAGTGGATTTTTATGGATTCATAACAAATTATTTCCATGATGATTAATCCACACTATTTCATGTTTATTTTCATTTAAATTCTCATCTTTTAAAATTGAATGGAATTTTGAGAAAATAAATATTTTTTGAAGAAGAAAGGATATTTTCCATAAGAACTATGTTCATGTGTTTTATAAAAATTATTTTAAATATAGTATTAAATTGATTTGTGTTTATATACCTATTATTACATTTAATTTTTTATGTTAATGATGATATTATTTTTATGAAATCCATTTAAGGATAATGTTATGATAGTTTGTTGTTTTAGAATCCCATTTTATTTCATTGGTCATGTAATGGTGAATGGGTTTATGTTTTGTGGAACACATAATAATGGTTTCATTATGAGATGGTGGGACCAATATCATCATCCAATTAATTGGTTAAATATTTATATCCCATGAGATAAATATAATTGAAAGGCCAAGTTCATCTGGTTCAGTAATACTGGGTTAGAATGACATGTAAATCTGGTTCAGTAATACATGGCTGGAACGATAAGTAAACACAGTTTAGCAATGGATTGTTTCCACTATGATGGTCTTTGTTCCAATGGATTGAATACTATATAAATTATATTATGTTCTGATTAGTTGTCCATAATGACATTTTTTATGAAATTACTAAACTAACATGGTTAATGTTCTTTTATGATTCATGTCTTACATGCTACCAAGATTTATTTCTATACTCATGATTTTGATGTTTTATATTTATGTACATGTTTGTACATTGAAATGCTTATGATTTTTTTATATTCACCAAGTTTAAACTTACTATGAATTTGATCTCACCCTGTTTATGTTTTTCCAAAGGATATAAATAATAGTTTTTTGTTAGGAAAACAAAAGGGGAAGATCTTTATTGGAGATGTTGAAGATATTTTACCATGATGAGAATATTTTAATCCGAGCTTCCAAAGACACTAAACTGATACGATATTTGGGATCCTTTTTGGGTCATGTATTAAGTATTATTCAAAAAATATAATATCCATGTATGTCATGTTAGGGTCTCTATGTTTGGTATCAAAGCGATGGTTTAGTCAACCATTAGAAACTAGGATGCGAAAACATTATTGAGATCCTTATAGGTATTTCTATGGTATGTCTAGTGATATCCTTAAGGTTAAGTATATGTATAGGTTACATTCCTGGAAATATGATAACAATCATGAATAAACTAGGATTAAACCTAAGACGTTAGATATTGAATGTACTTACCCTTGATGATGTGGTTTTCCTAGTATGATTTTAGCCACTCGTGTAATTAATTTTTTGTTATTGAAAATGGCTGGAAACAAGAGGATTCTTACTAATGGAGAAGATGATGGACAATGGAATGATATTTTTCACGAGAAACCAAATGAATTGGGATTTAGAGGTTGAAACATAGTTATTATTCCTATCTACAAATCTCATAATAAGTTCAATAATCTCAATATTGGTAAGTTTCCTGGGCCTAATAATAAGTGAAAGATGGATATTCATGATGATCATATTGGAAATAATGATCAATTTTCCCCATGAAAATAATGTGGGAAGAAACATCTTGGAGAATGTTTCAAATGAAATAGAAGATGTTTTCGATGTGGAAAAGAAGGGAAAAAATCCATTGATTACAAAGTAAAAATGTTTTGTTGACACAATATGCAAGGATAATGGTATTATGAAGACATCTACAATGGTTTAATTTTTTAAATGTGGAATGTACAGAAATTATGAAAATTGATTCCCTAAGGTAAAATCTCATGAAGAGAATCATCATGGTTGTATGGGCAGAATCTATGTTGACGGTGATAATGTGACTACAAATCATATATGAGATGAAAGAAGTGTTGAGGAATAAAATGATGAATCTTGTTCAATGGTTAATAAGGAAGTTGAATTATTTCATTTTTATCTAGGGTAATGTTGGATACGTAATTTAATGGTTCTATGAAAAATAAAAGCATCTAATGATTGTTACACAATTTTATCCACAACTATTTTTAGGTATATGGTGGCTGGTATTGGTAACAATGAATGATTATTCCGATAGTTTTGGAAAGCACATGATATATGCATAATGAGGGGACAAATAGAAAATGATATGTCCGATAATATTAATGACCCCATGACTAATATAAGTACAATGTGATATCATTATTTGAGTATATAGAATATCTTTGATTTTTATATGTGGACGGAGTTATCTTTTGACAACATTCAGGTTTTCACTAAGGTTATTTAGTAATTCATGTATCATGTGAATATAGGATTATGATATTCACATTTTTTAGAATGTGCCAATGAATAGAAACTTTTTGAGATATGGGAGATAAATGTTATATAGATTTGGTTCACATCTTTCGAATTTTTTTATTTTTTAAAGGATAGTAATGTTATCCATTTTTATAGAGTATACGTAATTTTTCATTTTAAGATTTTTAGATTAACTTATTAGCTAATTATAGGTGGACTTATGAATATATGATAAACTATTCTAACATTTTTGTTGAGACAAATAGAATGATGTATCATTCAATCACATGATATGATAACACTTCCCAAATGAGAACTTTTACATCATTTCATTATAAGATGATGATGAAAATGATCAAGGAACAAAAAATGGTGATATTGTGCCAAAATATAGAAATTATTTATTCTCATACAAAAGTCATATACATTAGGAAAATAATCTTTACAACCAAAAAAATAATCATAGTACTTTATTATCCAATGAAAAATATGGTCCCTTAAATTATCACATAATTATGGATTTCTAATAATTATATTTATTCAAACCTTGTTCCCTTTCACTATCCATCAGAACATTATGGTTAGATTTCACATCCATATCTATGTTTTCACATCCCACCACTTTTCTGTTATTTGGAAACCTAGTGATGAGTTACTTTGGTTAACCGTAATAATTCCAACATTACATTTCTAAAATGAAGTTTTGATATTTATTTTTACATGGTGGGTTTCTATTAAAAAATATTTCATGTAGAAAACACTTTATTACCCCGACAAATTTTGAGTGTGAAATTAATTTTAAGGGGGATATAATGTGATACCCTATGATTTTATGAGGTAGATACTTTTTTTATGTATTAAGTTGTATGGTACACCATGATTATCTTTCACTATAAGCAACTCTATATTATCATGCAGTATATGTAACACAAGTCTTGGTTTATGTTACACAAAATATCATGTTCATTTGATAAAATTCATTTCATGTAACAATGAGTATAGATTTTTTTTCAATGTATAATTATTTATGTTTGGATTATGTTATATTCAACACAAAAAGGAAGCTTTCACAACAAACAACATATAAATTTCATGTGTTACACACAAGAGTTACCTTCATTGATATATTTTATTGTTTGTGATACCATGTTTCACTAAACATCAATATTTTATCAATATATTATTATTTAATGGGATATAAACAATATGTTATAAATTTTATTGACCACATTTTTAAATTTATATTATAGTATCATTAATCTTACACATTTTATAGAACATGGTATGAGAAAGAAAATAATTTTTCAGACAAAATAAATATATTTAAAATTGTAGTTTTACCACCTTTTATTGGAGCACCCATTTTAAATGTAGATATTGATACTTTTATAAGTAAAATTTGACAAAATAAACATCTCATTTGGAATCAGGACACAAAAATTTTCTTTTGTTGATTTTTTTTATTTTTCCAATAATAATAAAATTATAATGAATAGTGAAAAATAATGCATTTTAAATAAAAATTACATTTTTATCTAATTTATTTATATAGTTATATTTATTTTATAATTAGTATAATAGTGTAATTTGATTATAATTTTATAATTTAATCCATGGTTGGTCATTAGATGTAATTTTACAATTAAATTAAACATAAATGTATTTCAAAATTTCGATAGTAATTACTTCTTAAAATCCCTATTTTATGTTTTGACAAGAAAAATAAATTTAAAATTAATTAAAACACCTTATGTGATTTGAATTTGAAAAAATGGATTCTATATTTTAAATCATAAGTTTCAAATTTTATTTTTGGACAATATGAATAGTAAAATTAGTAATTATTTTAAATACCAAGGTTAAAGGGTAAATCTGGTAAATAAGAGTAAAATAATAATATTATAATAATCTTAAACTACCCAAACATGTGACCTAATCCTATTTTATGAGATATTTTCGACATTGGGCATATTTGGATCGATTTTGGTACCATATTGATTCCCTAGTATGTGAAAATAGAATTTTATAATTATTAATCTAAATTAATTTACATTATAACCGGAACATATATCTTTTACAAAATAGATTTTAATATAGGGTAATATAACAGATAAATAAGATTATAAATAGTCATTATAAATCATAAAATATGTCACACATCATTTTAATTTTTTTATAATTATTATTACCAAAATAAATAAATTTATTCATGACACAATTATGATGTAGTTATTGCCCCATTAATGACAGGTTCAAATAAATAAATTTATATATATTAAAATAAATTTAATTTTAATATTTCAATGTCATCCACGAATTATATGCTTAACATTGACATATTAGGGGTGATTTAATTACTTTTTTCGATATAATAAGGTTGTTATGATTTATTATTTAAATTTCATGAATGAAATGTATCCAAATTTAACATTACTCGTATCTTTAAAGATTAATTACTTTTTGAAATGACATTAAATTCATAAAAATATACTATTCATAATATTGTTAATATATGTCCTAATATTTCATAAATATCCTTTTTTGGTTCGTTTTTAATGATATAGTAATTACATTAAGCCACACGATGTAAATTAAATGATATCACGGTAACATTAAAAATGGTAAAATAAGTGTTAAACAAAAAAGATAAGGATAATAAATATATTCAATACTTTTCTAAAAATTATTTGATGATCGGTATTAAAAAAATTCTTCTTATATTCTAATTAAATTTTTATAAATTTTTAAATCGAAATTTAATTTATAATAAATAAATATTTTAAGACTTTCCTAAAGTGCCTCAATCTTCTCTTATAAAAGGGAACCTCCTCCCTCTCCTCTTCACATAATTGTGATCCTTCATAATCAGAAAAAAACATCCAATTTTATATTTTCAACATCCCTAGTTATATTCTAGTCATTCTGGCCTTCTCAAAAGACCAACTATAGTGCCTTATGAGGAAATTTAGAAGAGGTGTGTCACGGAATATGTAATCTCTTCTACAAATTCTTTCAAATTTATTTCATCATATAATTTCTATTATTTAGTTGTTTCATTTTAAATTAATATTTTTACTATAAATAATATAGTTATATGTTATTATAAATATCAAAAAATCATATTTCACCTTATATCCTTCATACGAAAAATGAAATCAATGTGCGTGCATACATACAGCTTATTGTATCCACACCGTAGTATAAAATGTTTTCACTGCCACATTACATAGATGAGGGTAATATTTTAACTAATAACTATATATTATTATTATAACATGATACTAATTATGAGATATTATACATCATCCAATTCAATACAATTCAACATTTTTTGGAATTATACCCTCGATCGTGCATACATACGACTTACCGTCTCCGCGATGTGATGAGATTCATTTTCCAAATTAACCATTCAAGAATGATTATAAATTATATATATTAAATAATAATTAAATATATAGACTAATAGTTCTACTCAATTTATTTATATATATTTTTTATTTACTTAGATCCATTCAATTCATTAGGGAAACAAAAACAGCCTCCGTTGGTAGATAATGCCTATCATCTCCATGAACGTTGTATTCCATATGTATATATATATACTTAATATATATAATATATAAATCATGTTTTACATTATGGAAGTATATAATTCATGATATATGTAATAATATCACGTATAACAATTCAAAACTTGTATGATAAAAAGAATGATTATTACCTAAAATGTTGTTTTAACATGGAAATGACAAATGAATAGGTAATACAAAGTCATAACTGAATGATATAGGATATAAAAAATATTAATATGTTTCTGGTACAAGTTAATAATATGTTTAAACCCACTATACAAGAGTTTCAGATGCATACATTATAAATCAAACCTAAGGTAAGGGATAACTTTTCAAATTATGTTATTATCTGAGATTGTTTATTTGGGAATATTTTACGGGGATATATTTATCATCATTGGTCATGTATTGTAAAATTGATTCCATAAAATTTTCACCATTCATGAATGTTTTTTAATGTCATTTTAACCCATTTTAAATTTTTCTACTTGTTATGTATGTAATCTTTTTTTGTTTACTATACAATGTACCTTATGACTTTTCAACAAAAAGTAGAAACAAAATGTTATTTGATAAAATAATATTGAATGAATGGATTTTTTCAATTTTATGACACCTTACTTCAATAAATCACACTCAACAATATTTCAAGTATATTTTCAAAAAAATTATTGTCTTTTAAAATTGAGCGACATCTTGATAAAAGAAAACATTTTTGAAGAAGAGAGATGTTTTAATCAATAACTATGTTCAAATGCTTTGTGAAAATTATTTTCCATATAATATTACATTGGTTTATGTTTCAATACATTTTATTTAAATTATTTTATTATGTTAATGATGAATCTTTTTTATTTAATATTTTTATAGATTATGTTTTGATGGTTTGATGTTTATGTAACCCGTTTTATTTAATTGGTTATGTGATGGTGAATGCTTTTTTTATTTTTGTTGCACATGTATTAATGGTTTCATTATGATATGGGTGAGATCTAATCTCCATCCAATGAATTGGGTAAAGAATTATATCTCATGATATACAAATGACTAGAAAGGCAAGTAAATTTGTTTCAGTAATTCATACCTCGAATGACATGTAAATCGGGTTCAGTAATATATGGCTAGAACGACAAGTAATCCAAGTTAAAAAATTGACTATATAAACTATGATGGCCTGGGAATCAATGTCTTGGATACGATGGATATTCGATTATTTTCTTATATTTTTTTCCACAATTACATGATTTGTGGTAATGCTATTCTATCATAGTTCATATTCCTTTAGGATCCATTCCCTATGTACTACCATGAATTATTTCATGACTCATGATTTTGATGTTTAAGCATTATGGTCATGTTTTTGCGTTCAAATGTTTATGGTTCATTTTATGTTCTCCTTGTTTTCCCTTACTAAACATTTAAGTTCACCCTTTATATGTTTTATTTTCCCCATGATACTAATAATTGTTTTAGATAGGAAAACAACAGAAGAATGCATTTATGGATGATGTTGAAGATCATTCACCATGATTAGAATATTTTGTTTCGTGTTTCCAAAGACACTAAAATAATATGATCTTTTGGAATCTATTTGTTTGCTGTATTATGTATTCTGCAAGTGAAATGTAATATCCACGTTCATCATGCTAGGGTCTGTACAAACCTAATATGTTAATAAATTAAAATTCATTACCTTTAGATGATAAATAATTAATAGAATTTATTATTGAGAATGTTTGTTTCCGATAAAATAAGATTTCCCTATTATTTAAATTTTAGATGAAATTTTTTTATTAAAAATTTTGTGATATATTTGTAATTAATAATCCACATTTTTAAATTTATTTGAATTAAATTTACTTATTATAAATTATTAATCATTTTATTTAGTAGTAGAGTAATACTTAAAAAATTACATGATCTAAATGTTTTTAATTTTGAAGAATTTTATACAATTTATATATATAATAGATGATTAAAAAATGAAAAATTAATAATAGATGATGGAAAAATTATGTGCTTTTTTGACATTATTGTACATAGAAAGCATATTCCTAAAAGTTTTCAAAATCCATGCATAATATTTCTATGATATATGAATAATTTTAGTCTTATATTTTAATAAATTATTTTCAAGGTAAGGTAGACATTTTTATTACCTTATAATCTTCATTATTTTTTTAGTTTATTATAAATAAATTTATTAGTTTAAATTGTATATCCATGATAAATTTATCATACATAAAAATTTAAAATAATAATAAAATTATTTTACATAAAAATGTTTTATATCATTATGTTTTTTTAATTTTACTTTATACATTCATATTTATTGAAATATTATTTCATAAAATGGTTTTTAAAAATGATTTCAAAAGAAAAAAATTAATATATATGGTAATTTTTTTCATTAATGTTAATTACTATAGTTGAAAATTAATTATCTCTATAAAAGTAAAAGGTGTAAATTGTGTTTATCATACAATAACTTTAATATATAATTAAAAAACAATTGTGGACATAATTTTTAGAAAATTTATATATGTATACTTTCAACCCCTACATATTTCTTTATTTTTTCATTTGAGGGATTGAAAATAACATTTTATTATCAAAGAATGTAATGGTATTTCCAAAATGTCCCTTACATTAAATTATAAATACATGTCACATTTATCATACATAGAAGCGTTTTTCCTTTTAACTATTAATTTAATATATGAAATTTTACTCTTAGATGAACCTTATACAATTTCTATAATACCCTAGTCACAAATGGTTGTCATACTCTCATGAATTTCCTTCGCAGAAACTATAAAAAATTCAAATACACAAAATTAGTATTATCGATTAATTCAATTTTATTCATGGTTATTATCATTAAAATTTATTATAGAGACACAAATATAAATATGTTAGACACATTTATATGTAAAAATTTTATTATATTATTTGTATTATCATTGTTTTTTTTAACATTACCCACCCCATAGGAAAATCAAAATTATTATTCCTGCATTGTTCAGACTGCTACTTTCATGATGTATCTTGATTCATTTTCCATTATATCCACAAGAAGGATGAATCTAAGGTTGTTATTATTTATTAAATATTATTTTTATGAAATAATCATGGATAAATTATTATAAATATAACATGTAATTAACTAAATGTCAAAACATTAATCATCTTCAGTTTAATCATTTATAATTATATTGCAAATTTGATAATGTTTCATTCTAATTATGTACTATTTTCGTTTATATTAATTCATCTTATAATTCCTTATAATTATAATATATAAATATAATAAAAACTAAATTATATAAATAATCCTCTTGTATAAAGATTTTTCCATAGAACCACCTCACAATCATTCGTTAAATTTTTGTTTGGTCTGTTTTTGGGTCACTTACAACACATATATGAAAAATTCCATGATGTTATATCATAAATCTATATTTGAAAAAAATATTATTATTATGCGAAATAAATATTCATATAATAATTGTTTGTGTTTTTCTATAATTATTTAATTCACTAATTGATAAATTAAACTTCAATCATCATGATTTATTGAAATAAGCTTATTATCAACATCAACATTAGGGATATAGAATAAAATAATCGTGAATGTTATTTAGAACATAATAAATATATATATATTATAATAATAATTTTAGTCATAAATGTATTATAATAATTGATATAATAACAAACAAAGATGTGCATTTTTTTAATATTCAACAAACTATATTGACTATAAACAACCCAATTGAAAAATGGATGAATTAATTTATATAATTACTATTTATGAGGAGTGATTATATAAATATAGATGATTATTGTATTTAATTATGTTTTCTGTGATGTTTATCTTTTATAAATTAAGATTAAATATGTTCACTTATGTAAGGAAAATAGTTATGGGTGTTCTTCTCAAATTCTACTATTTGAGACATGTTTGTTATTATAAACATAATTTCATTTATCCATTTAAATACTACCTATAAGATATATAATATAATTACTTATATTTTAATAATAGAAATTGAAGTCTAATTATAATCACACACTTTCACATAGTTGTGATTTTGTTTTTATATACAGTATTAGGTCATTTCAAGATCCTGATTCTGATTGTATAATACACAATTCATATTGTGAATCATGTTTTGTTAGAAATGTGTATTCCATTCACATGGTTATATTTTATTCATAATAATTTTATTTATTGTGATTTACTATCTAAATTTGTTACCATTATTCATGTGGATATTATTGCAGGTGTTTCCAATGATGTAGGAGTTGTTGGAAACACAATTTTAATTCATTTATTTATGTACATTCCCTTGAACGTATTACATATATATTGGGTATATAAATACCAGTTATTGTATTGTGTGATATTATATATTTTTATGAATAATATTTTCTTCAATATAAGGCCTTCTAAAAATATTATGTACATTATGAGATATGTCCAATTGAAACCATAAAACATCATTATATGGATTTATTAGGAACATGTTATCACTATTCTTGATAATGGAGAAATTTATTTTCGTACCATAATGGGATATTAAAAAACATATCATTATTCGAATGTTGTATATTAATTGTCTGACCATCTTCACTCATTCTCATGATGGATAATGATCATATTATCCCATTTAATAAGTTGGGTAAATCCATATGATATCTTAATTATTATTGAATTTTAATTTTTGTTGTAATACATATTTTATTTTGATATTTCTATTATATATATAACCATGTTTTATTGGGTATGTGGTTCTTTTGATAATGGTATAAATGTTTTCGATGAGTCTTCTGGATAATGAATTGGAAATAAGAATTTGACAAATGGGGATCAAAATTATACTGCCCCTCAATACATTGAAATATATCCTGATACCAAAAATGTTTTGTTATTTGATATATGACTTACGTATTTAGAAATAATCCTTTAATGGAGCATCGATGATAAGTATGTTCCATTAAACATTTCATTGATAATAATTTTTCATGTCCATAAATATTAATATGTTATGTATGAGAGTAGTATTATGTATATCATTATATTAATTTATTTTCATTGATATAACATGAAACTAGATTTTTGTTTAGTATAAATTCATTTTAATAACTAATTATTTCCTTAATAGTTGTGTTGTGTTCATTCTATGATTTGTTAACTTTTATATGACTCTTACTGTGAATTTAATCTCACCCCTTATTATTTATCTTTTATAACATGTTATAATTAAATGTAGCACCCTTGACATAGTTAATACTATTGAATTCATGGGTTAATTTAGAGGATATGACAATGGTTCATTATGGATTACACGAGTTTGTATATATTGTGAAAATTTTGATATCTAATAGAAGGAACATGTGGTTTTTCAACTTCATATTTGTAATATATCAAATCATATAATTCTAAATTGTTAATATAGATGTGTGAGTAGTAATAATTATTTCGAATTTTCTAGTTCATGATTGTTATTACAAGATTTTATTCATGGTATCAATGTGAGTATGTTGAGTATTTTTCTTGAAGGATTGATTTAGGAGTGAAATATTGGGGAATCACATTTTTTGTAATGGAATGTGTTAGATATACTTACATATGATGGTGTTATTTATGATAATATATGGTCTTATAAGATAATGTTCTTCAAAATTTTTAAGGAGTAGATAACCCATTGGAATATTATATTATTTAATTATAATGAAATAGTAAAAATTTTATTATGGAACTTGGATAGTAAAATATCTGTGAAAACCATTATGATAATACAATGTATTGGAATAAAATCCTGAGTTTTTGGGTTTGATAATATGTTTTTTATATAGAAATTATGCTTTAGGGATATTTTTATGTGGGTGATGATATGACAGTGGTGCACCTACGGTTAATCACCTTGAAAATGGTTGTTTTATCATTAGATCTGTCAATATAATAGGGCACGGTGATTGGGAAAAATAATTAAAATCTGGAGAGACACTCATACTGGAAAATATTTAATTAATCAAATTATCTTAATAAACCATTTAGAAGTATTGAAGAATAAATTCAATTATACATGTTAATGAACATAAAAAAATTATCATGATTTAACAAGGAATTATAATTAGAGTCATAGATTGATTTCTATGATTCAAATATTAAAATAAATTGTTAGGGAATAATTATTGAGAATGATTATTTTATATTCAAATTTTTCATATTATCAAACACATATTTTTTAGTATTTTTATAAAGTACAATCAAAAAAATGATGCATAAAATGGTTTGTATATACAAATATCAATATCATATAATTAAATATGGAAGCATAAAATAATAGTTGAAAATTATAGTATATGAACATTGTGATAAAGATATTTATTTTTCTAGAGTTACATAATGATGGGAAATTGATATTTTCATGATATTATTAGAAATTTATATTAGTTAGTGAAGTTTAACAAAGATATTCTACTATATTATAGATGAATTAAGATTTTTTATAATAAATAATGATTTTTATTTCATGTTTTTTACTTTTAATGAATTGAATCTTATATTAATAAAAATCAATAAATGTGAAAAGTGATTTTAGGAAATGGTTGTATATTTTTATAAAATACTAGGGAACACATGAATTTTATATGAAGAACCCTTAGGTTTAATACATGATTATTATTAAGGAATAACATGGCTAATTGACTTAGAGAAAAGTGAGTCAGAATTTAATAATAATCATGTAGAATATTAAATATTCTATGGATAATTTATTCTTATTCTTATTATTTTTATTTTTATATAATTTTATTGGTATGTATCATTACAAACCAGTTTCAAATTTCATTTGTTGGTTAAATGTTGTGTTAATTTTTTAGGAATATGTTATCATAATTAGGATTAATGTATTATATATTGTAGAAGGTTTTTTGAGAGGTATGTTATTGAGAGTTTATTATTAAGGAATTTAGTTATATAAGAATATTATTTTAATAATAACCACATTTTTATGATAAAAGATAATTTATATTTACAATGAATCAATTTCAATGATTATTGTGACTAAATTATATTAAAAATGTTTATGTAAATTTTGTATCCCTATTTAAAATAATAATTTTATAATTATGATAGCATTTAACACAATAAATCCATTGAAGAATGATGAAAAACATATTTTAATTTAATGGTGATTTTGGATGAAAATAGTTTGATATAAGTTGTGTTGTAGAAAGTATATGCTTACATTATAGTGTTATAAAATGAAATTTTATATTGGCCAATTTTATTATTTTTACCTATACTAAATCACATATAATGATCATCATAAATATAAACTAATTTTGTTTTATTAAGGACATTACGTAGAAAGAATCATTAGTGCGAGGGGTAATTTTGATATTTCCGCATTGAACAAAACAATAGAATGAGAGTAGGACTAAGAGAAAAAAAATTTATTCCAAAATACCTAAAATTGAATATGAATTAAAAAATGAAAATATTCAAGGATCCTTTTACAATAATGAATACAAACAATGAGACTCGTTAAATTTAACTTTTCAATGGTGATTAATGAATTATTATTATAATTCCTAGATTAATAAAATGGGATAATGTAATGTGGTGTAAAATAAATGGTTACTATAAATATTATAATCATAGTGATGGTTGTTGTCAGGTCCACTAGTGTAATGAAAATAGACAAAAAAAACATTATCATAAATTCCAAAAGATTTTGTCATTATATGACTTAATCTTATAGTCCAAGCGAAAAAATGGAAAATTGTCACCATAATAAAAAAGAATAAAAAAATCATTTAAAAATACAACTGAAAAATATTTTAATGAGTTTTTAATATAAATTTTATAGTTTCATATGTCATGTATTTTTTCTTCAAATATATGTTATTGAGTTATAAATAAAATACCATACTCGTATTATTTTCATATAATTGTTTTTTTGGATTAGTATAACATTATTTTTATGGATCTAGATCATTATCCCTTATATGGATTCTATGTTAAATTAGGATTTTATTATATCACTTTATGAGGAGTATTTATTTTTTTCTATAATTGATAAATCCTACTCCACATCTTAAATAAGCCAATGAACATATATCAATGTATTGTTAATTATAAGTTCATTATATAAATTAAACTGTTCTTATGTATAAAATTTGGAGAAATTAATTTAATAATGTGGGGAATGTAACATAGTGAAATATAAACTATCAATAAATAATACATTGTGATATATAACATATCATCCATATAAAAAATTGATAAATTTTAGAAACAACATATTGTAATGACATTACAAATCATATTATTATGGTAATAAATTTTAAATAGTTATGTTTATATGATATATAGATCATATGAGTAATGGTATTTTCAATTGATTTGTTATTATCAAAATTTTTTTACATGTTAATGATTAATTAATAATTTTATAAATTTAATTAGATTAAATAACCATCATTTTTAAAATCATCCCCTAAAAATTTACTTTGTAAATTTTTTTATCATTTTATAATTTCATTATTTTTATCAAAAAATATAGATGAACATCAAATTTAATTTCTCATTTTTAATCACTACGTATGAATAAAATAGATTGTTTTAAAATAATTATTTTAATAAAATATAAAATCATTCAATAAAATAATGATTTTTCATATTACAAGTATATATTGAAGTCCTATAAAAAATATTATGAGCTATAAGGGAGAATGTTACACTGTTATATAAATTTTTTTAGATATTTTATATAAATAATGAATATATATGGTGATGTTTTTCTTTATATTTCCATAGAAGTCTCATATTTTAATTAAATTAAAATTAAATAATTTTTTTAATTAAAATTATTATCCATGATAATTTTATCGTTATATATTTTTAATATATTAATGATGTTATTTTTTCAAAAAAATAATGTTTAATGTTATTAAGTGCTATTATTTTAAAATTATATGTTTATACTTATTGAAATATTTTTTTACAAGAAAGAAAATAATTATATTATTAGATTGAAATAATAAAATGTGTATAATTTTAACTTTTTTTTCTATATAATTATTGAAAAATGAAAAAAATTATTATCGTGGAAAATGTAAAAGCATTTCTTTGAGATTAACATAGTGGAAAATAATAACATATTTAAAAAATTTCAATCAATGAATTGATTGTATTTTTATCTACCATAAAAGTCACCTATATAGTTTTTCGAAATTTTTATCATTAGCACATTGAATGTAACATATCATTGTTGAAAATCCTAGAGGTGTTCCAAAAAGATCTTGTATATTCACTTATAAATAAAAAAACTTCCTACAATCAAGATTATCAATATCCTTAAAATTCCAATGTTATAGAATGAAATATTAGTATACCTATAACCCTATTTCGGAACATAATCAACTTTTTTCACTCATTGGTATCCTAATCACTTCACAATCCACGTGGACATCCGATGATAATTTAAATTCCTTTCATGAGTATTAGTAGAAACGAGGAATTTCTTCTTGATTATATTCATTCACATTTCTTCCATACACAATAATATAATTCTATTAGTATCATTTATATAATATAATGTTCATATATTATTTTAAAATTTATTTGTTCTTCATATATACCATCGAATTCGAAAAAACCCACCAATCGCATGTTATAAAGACTAACTCATCCATGACATAACAAGTTTTTTTTCCTTAATAAATTCAAATATTTATTAATATAATGGATTAATAGATATATAAATTTTTTATGATATTAGTAATGGTTTTTATATTAACATTAAATAAATATTAATCATATTATGAACAAATTATTAATATTTTTTAATTTTTTATATAATATTACTATAATGATATTAATTTATTCAAATTATATAATGTTTTAACAAACATTAATTATTATAATTTCAAATAATATTTAAATTTGAAAATAATAAAAACTATGTAATATAATTATTCTTATAGTATATTTATATTACAATAATAATAACTCAAAAAATTCACTATATCAAGGAATGTTCGTGTTTAGGGTAGTTTAAGAGCGTAATTGAACAATACAGTAAAATTATATGAGGAATGTATTTTAAAGCATACCCACTTGTATAATAAGATATTTATATGTACATAATGAATTTTTTTAGAAATTATATATCAATATTTAATTATTTAATAAATACACCAAACATCAATCATCAATAATAGTGGAAATATGTTTCTTATCAAATTTTTCTTGAATGATATTGACAAAAAGACGCATTATTGGAATTTGAAACATCAAAAAAAATTTATGTAATCTTAAATAGTATTATAAAAGATCAAGTGAAGGTAAAAATTGAATAAATAGTTAAAACATTCAACTATTATAAAATATTGTTCAAACTATAATGACTATAATCACTCGATATGAATAATTTGAAGATATCTTATAGTGAATGATTATTTATGAAGAGTGTGAGAAAAAATTGATATGTGTAATTTTATTAATAATGTTGTTAATCTATATACATCTATGTTATATACGTTCAATGTATTCTCATTGTTGTATTGACAAGACATATCATATTTTATATACAATTACACTATTTGAGATATGTTTGTTTTTTGTAATTGAATTTAATGATGTGTCTTGTATACATATTATAAGGTATATGATATAATTAATATATTTTCTTCATGTTATTCAAAATTCATGTACATGACCTTCATTCCATTGAATTTTTGGGAATGTTTCTATGTCCATGATGGTTTTTAATGTCTCAATTCAGATTCATTGTGTCATATTAAAAACTTTTACCCATGATTTCCTTAAATGGTGTAGTCACATCCCATTGATAAGTTTTTATAATATTAGATTTATTATAAATGATTTAGTAGAAAAATAATACTCCCTGATTAACATGGATATTGATTTAGTGGTTTCACAAGTTGAAAGGTATTTTGGGAAATCAATTTTTTTTCACTGGGATATGATCATTCACATTATATAATTTATTGTTCATATTGTGTCTAAAATGTCCATTGACTTTATTATGTGAAATAATCTATCCTTTTATGGTTGGTAATTTTTACCCCAAACAAATTGCACAATATTTCTATTTTATATATTATTTTGAAACCATCCAACATCATTCTATCGATGAGTTATGATCACGTCATCCATGTTTTTATCTATGAAAAAATTATTGTAATAACATATTTTTTTATTCCTGAATGAAATAATATTAGAAATATTAATTTTTATTATTTTATCACCCTCTATGTATATAAAGATGAGTTATGATCATATTATCCTTTTATTGACATGGGGAAATGTTGAAGAAATAATAAGAACTATGGACTTTTAATGAAGGGTAAATATGTAATAAATTTCTATTTAATATAAAGAACATGGTTTCAATTACTTTATTTTTTTACGTATTCTATAAATATTTAAACCTATAATGATCATTATAATGAAAAAATACTATAAACGTTATTGAATATATAATTAAGTTTTTTTATATCCCTAAATATATATGGGGTATCATCATGAGGATGTTACGATTAATTCTATGAGACTGAATGTATTAGTTGGGAGAACCAAAAATAAAATAAACCAAATTATACAAATTAATATCTATAAATATATTAATACATCATTCGTTCACTTCTATCGATTCGGATAAAATAAGGTTTCTATAGAAATTTGACCATGAATTGGTTTATTAATCAACTAATGACTCAGTTCAAGATTCCCATGAATTCTATAGTTTAATGACACATGGTAATGATAATTATTTATACTATTTAAAAACCATAGTTAATTTGAAATTCAATTCATTAGTGTATAATCAACACACATTCTTAATTAGTGATAGTCATAGGAGTGGAAAATGTTTCGGAACAACTTTTCCCACATCATATGATTTAATATATCACTGATTCTTAGTAATTAGTATTTTTAATGAAACGCAATGGGATTATGAGACTATATTTAAAAAAACTAAGGATACCATACCATTTCATGGAAAAAATACTAGTGTTTCCCAGGTGGAATAATGGGTCATATAAATACGTTCTTCTAATGATCCTACAACTGAACCCCATATATTCGATGATTACTAGGTTTCATCTAATATGCTACAAAATATATTTGAAAAATTCCATGGTGGAAGTAAGTAAATTTTTTTGATTTATTGATGTAGATGAAGACCAGTTATATCATTTAAATGTTATATATATTGTAGTTTATGGAACAAAATAGCATCTAATCCATTATTTTATTACTTGATTCTCTTTAATGAAAATCATGATCAAAATTCTAGAAGAGTTCGAAAACTATTATAGAAATAATCAACATGACCATGAGTTATTATACCTACTTCATTACAAGAATGGTACATTATGTTATCATTGAAAAAAACTATAGATCCCAAAATAATCTATCTTATTTGCGGTCTATGCCACACTACCGGGTAATGAGTGTGATAATAGAATCTCGACTTGCATGAGTCCATAGATGTTGGGATCGAGATAGATTAAATGACGAAATCTCTTGTTCATGAACATAGTGTAATTAAATGATATATGAGATAATTCATATTTATAACTAAACTAATACTATGGTGGGAAAATAATGAATATGCCTCAAATAATGTCAAGATCCTTCTAGTTATCCAAGTCTACAAAATTCATCATCATACAACATTCACTGAATACCCATCCATACCTATGTATTTCACATAGATATTTTATATTATATACTCATAATTATATCCTCACTCCACTCCTCCCCCTAGATATTCGCCGAATATTATTCCATTCAAACATCCTTAAGGATCTACTTTAACATCCAAAATAGGGGGTTTCTAAGGATTATTAAATTTATGAGGTGGAAAATCCACCACATGTCCTCCCTTTATTGCATGATTTGTTTTGTAGTCCCATGATATATAACCTCACCCATTAACGAAAAATAAATTCATCTCATTCAACCATCTAGATAAAAATCTCGAGCCCTATATTTTAAATTATATGGTTTTTGTCTTATCATGTATATTCTTCCCATGTTTCCATATCATACCTATCATCTATTTGTGGTGGTTTATAATTGTTTTTAACAATTTACATAATAACCTACAACTACATGTATCTTCCCTTCTTGGAATCTATCTACCAAAAAATCATTCTATAGTGTGTCAACATTGTTATGAATGTTTTGGTTGAAAATATCTCAAACAATAATACTAAATTACAAACTCCAATTCTATTATAAGAAGAAACCACTATGAATAATGTTTTTATATTACCAAAAGAGGTTGGGGATCCTCAATACATACAGAACACTACTTATTTTAATATTCTATAACTCAAGGATTTACAAATTACACACTACACATATTTTTACTTAATAATATTCCTCCCCAAATATCCAATAAAGTTCAATCCATTGTATCTCAAAATCATCACGTTTATGAATCCATTACCCCTTGGAATATCTTCCTTCTGGATGTGTATTAATAGTTTTTTAGAACTCTACCTATCTAGAAGGTGTCCAAATTAGAAGGTACTCTCATTCAATTGAGTCTATCCAGCTCTCTTCCAAATCCAGATCTATATTTTCCCAGAACCTAGTTGGAATCTATATTAATAACTCATGTAGTGAATTTATGAAACATTAATACTTTTATTTTCCTTATAAAATGATTGGAATCAATAATGTAAAAAGTATCCAATACAATACAAGGAAGTGGGAATGGTCACTACTGAAAATCTAGACACATTCGTATTTATATATTAGGAATACATCATGCATTGGATTTTAAATTGGGGGCTCACCAACATGAAAATATTCACAATGGCCATATATTTTTACTCACACCATGTTTCTACAAGGAATAAAAAGTGAATTTTAGAAAACATATATCACAATTAATAGTTTAAATTTACAAAGATGATTAAAGAATGAATTTTATACCAAAAACTAATTCCTATATGACAACATTAATTATTTTACCCGCAGTTGGTGACTTAGTGTATTAATTCAATATTTATGATATTGTAGTTCTTGGATATAGATACATAATACATAATACTGTCAATAGAATCCTTGGATACATTGTTGTTCCTATGGAATTTCAACAATGACTAAATATTTAATAATAGAAATAATCATAATGAATCTCTGAATAATAATAGTACAGAGGAAAACCATTCTTTGACACCTATCTAACATTTCTTGTCCCACCACTCACCTAGGATGATAGTAAACATGAATTCTACTTTCACATTGCCTTTAATTGGCTTACTTATGGTCCCTATAACCATGAATAAATATTATAAATATATCGAAACTTAAAAAAATTCACATATAAACAAAAACCACTATCAGTTGTTTCTAGATAAATATAAAATATTAATCACATTATCAATAATTTCAAAAATTAATTGAATCTTCTTAAGGAAGAAAATGAAACTATATGACCAAATGAAATATGGAAAAATATTAGAACATCAATTACATATTTGGACCAACATAATAAATTATATTATTGTTGTTTTAGAATGATTCCACCAATGTATGAAAAATATATTGTTAAAATTACCAACAGTAACCACTGCACACCATAAATAATAGGACCACCTATACCACCCATGAATATCATGTTTTCTATATAATATAATAACCATATTGATTGAGACCATGAAGATATAAATATATAGTGTGATCCCATTAAATCCCTAATAAAATTTTCATCAATGAATATTATGATAAAAACTATAATGAATAAAAAATGTTAAAAGATTATAGATTTGCTAATATATGGACACTGGTAAAATGATATGGTTCTAACCATTGGAGTTAGCAGAATGTGTTATTTATGTATTCCTTAATTACCAATCCAATCAAAAACATAAACCAACATTAAATCCTAATATCTATAATAATTTATACATTAAAGAATAGTGTAACCATTAATAGATTTATTACCAACCAAATAGAATGAATTCCAGTTATTCAAATCTTTGGATGATGGATTACCATAACCTAATATAGTGGACTCATTCCCCACAATGTTGTGTGATAGTAAAAATTATATTAGAATATAAGATATAAGGGAAACCCACCCTGTGTTATCTTACGTCAAGGATAATACCATCCTTAAAGCACCTTGATTGTTATAACTAACCTCGTCCATCAAAAAATACTTTTTAAATGAAGAAACCAACATGATGAATCTCTGGTTCTATCTTTCATATCAATGCAATACACAACATCACATCCTATAGAAATTTCCTCTTAGAGTAGAGTACTCTTATATCCTTCAGTAAGGCTCACTGATAAGCTAAGGCCATCAGAGTGTTATAATTTATGTATATGGTTTGAGTCCTGGTTATAAGGTTTAAACCCCAAAAGTTCACCTACTACTATGTGGGATCCCTATATGTTGTGTATATGTACCACTAAACATTGTGCGGAGATGTTCATATGGTTTGTAGGATTAATTGGTGTATATGGTGTGTACCCAAACATCAAACCTCATGTCCGACCATAAATACATGATATACGGGATTCATTAAAATGAAATGAGGGACCCATATAATTTTGGAAATAATATAGCTTATATGTAGACTATACAGACAGATATTCAAATGTTTTTTGATTCAATCAAATTGTTTGTGATATTTTGTAGTCCATATCTTATGTCAAGAGCCATCCTAGGTACCCTAGTAACCTAATAACCAAGCTGACCCTAATGTATCTCGAAAGGTGTTCCCAATCCCCATGGGTTGGTTATTATCTCACGATATCATGAAACATTAATGTGGGATCGAATGTTCCCCAAAACATTGAATATGCAAATGAAACAAGACAATATGCATATCAATGTAAGCTCCATGGGGAGTAATGTACCTGAATACATAAATGAATAAAAACCCCAAAGTACTACAAATGAAGTACAAGGAAAAAAAAATACTTTGTCCATAAAGACACAAACCTCCAATTCCATTGTTCAATATTTAGATCCACCTCTAAGTGATCTTTTCCCCTCCCACGTACATGAAAGAATAAAGTCTAAAAACAACCAATGGAAAAAGTAAGGTGTTTGTTAAAATGGCCAGTACGGTCTCACCGAGGGTTCCATAACAAATTCCAACAATATATTAACAAAAGGAAATATTTCAATGTAATAAAACATGTATTTAATTTGAATCATATTTAAATAAATCATGTTATACATATCAAAATATTGAAAAACACTTTAAGAAAATGAATTAAAGATGTTGTAATACCACTATAAAAATGGATTATGTAAAACAATTACATAAAATAGTTAATGTTATTTTTTTAGAAATTTAAGGCAGTTCAAAAAACATTAGCAGACATTTATATCTAAAATATTAACAACAAGCGAGCAAAATTATAATATACCAAAAGGTGCGATGTTATTTATAGCTATAGAACTACATTACCTCTTTATGATCCTAGAAGCATGTGTATAAACACATCTCTATGACAATGGAGAAAGGAAGATTGTCACCAACACATTAGGGATGTGACCGACTACATGTATGTTTTATAATGTTATAATAACATAGATTGTGTCCAAATAAATCACCAATTACCTAAGTCATTAATATGTTTCTACAAAATCAATGTTCAGATATTTACTTTCAGAATAATTAAAATATAATGAAATCTCTTTCTTCCATTTCAATACAAATTATCTTTTTAAAAACAAAATATATTTGAATAAAAAAACAAGGCACAGTCACAAGATAAAACCACCAAGTTTATATCCAAACATTTTAATACTTTTTCAAAAGTTTGAAATCCATTAAAAATCCAATCCATTAAATTTGAAATTTAATTATGACATTAAAATCCAATTATTTAATTGAAAACATTTTCATCAATTCCATAATTTAAATTATCCAATTTCAAGTAACGTAGCCTAATTCGATAGTATTAGTTGTTTTCCATGTTCTAATGGAAAAATAAATGAATATTACCCAATTCATTGGAATATAGTTATATAAAGATAAATGAATGAATTTTTTATCTATTGAATTGAATAAAAAATTTGAATAAATCAATCATTACAATGTTTATAAATTTGGCTAGACTGTAGGGATTCACATACCTATTCAGAAAGATAACACTCACCACATCACAAGTCAAAAAGAAAAATGATAGAGAATACCAAGAAAACCAACCTAGAAATAATATCCAACACCACAGGTAATCGAACCATCAATTCCATGATGATCCATTAGAAACCCAAGAGTGGATAATTAAAGAAAACGAAGAACGAGGGATAACTGTTACCCAGTAATTACTCTACAAGTTTAGCGATTATTGAATAAAAAACAAATGGATATGGAAGTGATGGAAACATAAAAAACACATGGGCAATTACTTATGTTTAGTTATAATAAAATGGAGTGGAGGAAAAAGAATAATTCAATTGTACTACTTGTTTAAAAAACGAATTCATGGTATTTCAGTATGTTATATCCCAATACATGGGGTGAAATGATTATGTTTGTAGCCATCAATACATGTACCATGTTGCATTAAAATTTGACCCTCTGAGTAATATAAGTGATCATTAATTGATTCATATAATGCAATGAAAACTCATGATGTTCACCCATAAATGTGTAAAGTTTCTCATGTGTTGTTTTAGAACCATTATAGGATGTGTAATTCTATTACACAATGTTAAATCATTAGGAAGACTATATGAAAAAGTCATTTAAAATGTCGGAATCCAAATAACCTCTAATTTCTCTATTATAGGTATCCTCCCAATACAAACTAAACCCTTCCCAAAAAACAAAAAAGAAAATATGGACAAGGGTTAACATGTACCTATCAGATCAGTAATGGGATGTTACAACCTCCCCACAATAAAAATGATATGTCTCTAGGAATCCTATGAAGAAGCATCCAAGAAGAAGAGATTATTCAAATTATCTCTCATCAGTTCCTCATGTTCAAAAATCTCATGATTATTAAATATGTGCTTTCATTATAGACAAACCAAATGTAACACCCCAAACTTCCACAGTGCACTTCTTTTTGAATAGTACAATAGGGTGTGTTGTACGTATCATCGAGTTCTAACACACCACAAACAATCAACCTAGTCGTTATGAATAATAATACCAACTTTTTGAAGTTTTATAAATTTTATATTCCAAAACGGACTTCATTTTTTGATTCGGAATATCGAAGATAGATTAGGGGGAATTTTTTGTATTTTTCTGAAAACTTTTAATTTTTGATGAATACAAAAAAACACTAAGTCAATGTTTAAAACCAATATTTCAATTAAATAATTTTTTATATTATTTAAATTTATTTTAGGTAAAAATAGATTCCTAATACCTATATATGTTGAATTTAATTCAAAGGAGTCAGTTTATAATAATTTTAGATATATAAAAATATTATAGACCTTTTTACACTCTTTTACCTACCTCTTAGGAGTATTTGCAAATTTACATAAAACATAATTCTACCACTTCTATGAGTTGAATTTAGAAAATTTGAGAGACATGATTAATATCAAGGAGTAATATGTGGTTCAATGTTATAAAAATAATTTTTCATGAATAGTTACAATTATCTTTTATTTACCACGGTTAAGAGTAAATAGGGTAAATAAGGGTAAAAATGATATTATTATTACACTAACACATGTCGCAATTATATTGGATAAGTATAATTCGACAAAAAACAACCTTAGAATAAAATATGAACCTCTTTTGTCCACTTGGATTAGATTAGAACATTTATTATTATTTAATTCAAAGAAGAGTTAAAATAGTTAAATTTAATGTTTATTCACTAACCCATTTTTTATATAGGGTTACACATATGATAAAGTAAACTATAATTATTAATTAAAAATATAAAACTATTTTCTCCATAATGGTATTTTATTTATATTTTTTAAACTTAATATAATTTAATTTATTTATGACACAATGATGATAGAGTAATTACCTAATTAATGAAATATTAAAATAATTGATATTATAAATATCTAAACAAATTCAATATGAGATTTTTTATGAAGTACATTAATTTTATAGGTTAATATGACATATTGGGGTTGGTTAGTTGAATTATGTTCGAAGTAATAATTCTGTTATGAATTTAGTAATAACAAAATACCAAATAGTGTCCAAATTGACATAATAGAGTTTTTAAAATCAATATTATATTATTAATTGATATTATATTCCTAAAAATATAAGGATTTTCCAACCCCTGCCAAAATACACTCTCAACTATCCTCCCTTAATCCTAGAGTCCTTCCTTTAGTCAGAAAGCCAACCTAAGGATCATTTTTGATCAAATCAAAAGGAAGAACCTGATAAAGAGGTAAATATTTAATCACCTCTTTCATGTTTCTTTCTTCTTCCACTTCGTCTTTCATTGTTGTTTATATTCTAAAATAATAACTCAAATATCTTTTATATATTATTGATTTTATTATAAATACGGTACATCCATATTCAATATTCTATCCATCCTTTGAAAGACATGTCTCCATACATGCGTACGTATGACTTACTGTCCCCATGTCAGGGTGTAATTGTTATTCAATACATTATTATTTTGATGGGTATAATTATGATATGTAATTTATGTAAATAATAAATATAACATGATAATTATAATATATATATATGATATAACATCCAATTATATATATTATTTTAATATCAAAAGAATGATATCGTCGCTCATGTGTATGGATAGATTACAATCCCCACGAACACGATGACCCCCATTCTCCATCGTATAGATTCAAGAATATTTTTCATTATATGATTAAAAATAATGTCTAAAGACTTAATATCATTATGAATATGAATATGATACCTCCTATACATAACAAACATCACTTACGTATGAAATCATATAAAGGAAAATGAATTAGTTAACACCAAAAACGACGATAATACTAAAATATTAATAACATTGCAATGTTAAAAGATCATATATTTTATCATTTTAATATATTTTATTCTCATATAAATTTATAACAATTATTTAACCATTATAAAAGTGGTTAACCTATCCTCAACCATGGAAAAGTACAAAGTAAGGGTTAATTTCACAATCTCTTTATTATCAGAGGTTGTTTTTACGTAATTATCTACTATGACCTCTTTATCATCCACGTCCATGTTTCGAAAAAATCTATTCCAAAACATTTTTACTATTTACTAGACTATGGGTAAATGTCATTTATAACCTTGTATGAATTTTTATAAAATGGTTTTAAAGGAATCTTTTTGATGTTTTCCAAATAAGGTACCTTATGACCTTTTCAAAAAATTTAAGGTATTAATTTTTTTTAACATATATAGCGGGTGCATCTATTTTCTTCTGTTTTTTACATCGTCGAAGCTTACCTTACAATATTATAAAAATATTTTCAAAATAATTTTTTTCTTAATAATAATGTGACTCTTACATGATTTCAAAATCGAAATAAACTTTTCTCTAAAAATGGTTTTGATTTCATCTATGTCCACATCTTTTGATGGATTTAAAACTTATTTGAAGTTGATTTATTATGATACAAAACTTCCATATTTTATTGAAGGTTTTGTAATATGTTTGACTATGGATGTGTTATTTTTATACCATTCATGTTTTATGGATAAAGTATTGACATTCATATTCTAGTTTTAATACGAATGATTAAGTTATGTTTAAACATTTTCATATAAGGAATGCATTGGACTTAGTATGTAACAGTTGGATCCCACTATTGCTCCTCGATGTCTTGGTAGGTCTCATGAAACAAAATAGATTCTTGGCGCAAGGCATTGGAAAATTTAATTTTTAGTCTTGGCAGAAGGCCTTGACTATGTGGTTATGAATGTCTGGAATTATGCATTCCATCATTATGAAAGTGGCTATTGATATTGCATGTGATTATTCAGCTAAAAGAATATCCATGTTGGTAAGTAAATGAAAATATTTTGATTTATATTTTCCATATGATGAATAATTTTATGTTGAACATGATTTTTTTTAGTTCTATACATTGACTTAAAGGTTTATGATTATTTATGAATGTTTCTGCTATATTGTTGTCCTTACTGGGATTCTGAGCTCACCCCTTTCTATGTTTTATTTTCCCAAGATGCGAATGTGTATATTATGAACGACATGTAGGGATAGTCTATGGGATCTCAGTGTTGTCTATGGAAAAAATGTTGTTGTTTTTTTCCATTTTATGATGTAATATAAACCTTATGAATGTATCTAGTTCTTCCAAGGCTACTAAACTAATCAACCTTTCGAAACATTATCTTTTGTGATCATGCCAATGATACATAATAATTCACCGACTCTGGGTAACTGGGGTCAGGACATTACAGTTGGTATCATAGAAAGTTTATTAAAAACCTTGGAATCTAGATTTAGATAAACTCTAATTATAGCACATAACCCTAAGATAGACTTTGAGGATTAGTATAGAATAACATCTTAGAATTTTGGTATTGTAGATATTTAGTGAGTTTTCCAAGAAATACATCCATGTCTGGATACGAGCAGGTAGAGGCGGCTCTGGCACTGATGTAGCTAGGGGTAAAACTAGAAAACACCGCTTTGAGATAGACTAGAATGAGAACTAGTGCACAATAATGGGCTTTGATGTACTTTTTCTTACGACACATCCGAGGGATATGATTAGGATAATACTCATTTTACTTAAAAACATTATGAAGGGTTTATGAGTATATACATCCTCGAAGAAAACATTTTTATGATTATGGATTATATCAATGAAATTTTCAATTTATGATATGTTTTTTAAAAGTTTGGAATTATGTATGTAGATTCATAAACTAATATAGTTTTTACCATTGTTTATAAATGGGGCATAATGGATTGAATGTAAACCATATCAATGAAATCACTCCAAGTAAGGATATCCCTCCTACTAATGATAAATATAGTGGAGCTAGAGGTTTAACTGGTGCTGATATACTAATCACCATACTGGGAGAACTCACAAAGGTTATGAATAATAACTTTCCATGTATGGAGTACCATGATCCGCAGTGTGGAGGATCAATGTTAGATCACTTCATGAGTCAACAACCACCAACATTGAATAGGGGTACAAATCCATTAGTAGCTGAGAAATGGATAACTTAGAGAAAATATGTGTGACCTTGGGGAGTAGGAGGATGAGAATGTCTCAAAGTATAAAGCTAACCTTACAAGGTTAGCGAGGCTTGCTGCAGATAATATACATAACCCAAGAAGTACGAATGATCATTTATTTGTTGGGTTAAAACCATTTCTTCATCGTTCATTAGTCTCACAATCCTTCTCTTCGTTTGAAGATATTGTCTCATGTGCTATCAATACAGAATAAGAACTCACTATGTTTTACGACATTAATGGAAAACAAGAGAAGAAGTGATCTGCTGAGCACTCTAGAAATGGAAATAAGGGGATGCATGGAAAAGTTGAATATTCATCCTGTAGTAAATGTGGGAAGAAACATCGTGGTATATTCCAGAATGTAATTGGAGTTTTTGACAAGTGTAGTGAAAAAGTAAAACATACTCATGATTGCAAGGGGAAGAATGATTATGTCGAGGATGAATGATACAGTTGTAGATAAAGGGGTAATTATGCAAAAGAATGTCATAAGCGTCAGGGTAACTTACCTTAGAAGAGGCCATGGGATCATGGCCAAGCTTATACTATCAAAACTGTTGATGTTGAAGCTCTGAAAGACATAATGGAAGATAATTTAATCGTTTCCTGATGTTTATCCAATGTTTTATTTGATTCCATATCATCACATTATTTCATATCTTCACTGTCTTCTATGAAAATAAGATATTTGCAATTTGATTTAATAAGGGAGTTGTTAGTCAAAACATGTAAGGTAAGTATCATTGAAACAATGTTTTGTGAATAAGTCCCCATTAGGGAATATAGATGTTAATTACCTGCTGATCCCATCACCATACCCATGATTGAATTTGATATAATCCCCTGAATGGATTGTCTTTCGGACGATGATGAAATTTTTTATTGTATGAAGATGGAGGTTACTATTTTAGATGACGATGATAAAGAACAACTTATCTTTACAGAAGAATTGTCACCACATAATTCTTATCTAGATCCACCCCCAGTAGCTCAACTAAATTCAATTATTGGGGAGTAACAGAATAAATTAACTGTGGGTGAGGAAATGAATTATCAAATAGAGGATGTACTTATTGTGAAAGAATATGATGATGTGTTTCTAGAAGATTTACCTGGACATCCTCTAGAATGAGAAATTGAGTTTTCCATTGATTTAATTTATGGTTAAAGGACCATATCAAAGACCCCTTATAGAATTTCTAATGTGGAATTTTTGTAACTAAAGAAACAACTAGGGGAATTGAGTAATAAAAAATTTATTCTCCCTAGTGTTTCTCCATGGGGAGCCCATGTCCTTTTTGTTAAGAAGAAAGATGGGTCTATGAGGTTGTGCATTGACTACAGTGATATCAATGCTATAACAATAAATACAAAGTATCCCTTACCTCGCATTAATTATCTATTTGACCAACTTTATGGAGCTCAATACTTTTCAAAGATTGACCTCTATTCTAGAAATCATCAGTTGTGTGTGAAGAATGTAGGAATTCTGAAAACAACATTTTGAACCAGGTATAGGCATTACAAGTTTACATTAATTCATTTTGGATTGACTATTGCACCCTCTATCTTCATGGATCTAATGAATAGATTTTTCAAGGAATATATTGATGACCATGTAGTGGTATTTATTTATGATATCTTGGTATACTCTGAATGTTATGAATATCATGAAAACCACATGCGCATTATTCTGAAGACTCATAGAATAAATGAATTATATGGAATGTTTAGAAAGTGTAAATTTTGGCTTTAGAAGATTTTTTTTCTTGGCCATATTATCTCAATGGATGGAATATTCATTGATCCTTTTATTACAAAGGCAATCCAAGAATGGTCTGCACCTATTAGTATAACCGAGGTACACAATTTTATTGGTTTAGCTGGTTATATTCGACGTTTCGTCCAGAATTTTCCGGGTTGGCTAACCTATTAACAAATCTCACACGAAAAGGGGTTAAATTTGATTGGAAAAAATATTTTGAAGATTGTTATGAAGGATTGAATATATGATTAGTCAATTATATTATCTTGAATCTACCATCAGGGATTGATCGGTTTTTTATTTATAGTGATGCATCGAAGAACGGACATGGTTGTGTCCTTATGCAGAGTGATAGAGTTATTCATTATGCATCACGACAGTTGAAAATTCATGATAAAATCTATCATACTCAGGATATTGATATAGCATCTATAATCCTTGCTTTGATTATTTGGAGACACTATCTATATGGTAAAAAATGTGAGATTTATACTGATTACAAGAGTTTGAAGTATATTATCTCACTGAAAGAACTCAACATGAGGCAAAAGAGATGGATTGAACTTCTCATGGATTAGGATTTCATGATACACTACCACACAGGGAAGGAAAATAAGTTGCATATGCTCTGAGTAGACAGGATCATGGAGATTGAACAAAATGAGAGATGAAAAGGGATCCTATTCTCATGGGTCTAGTACAGATGGATATGGGAATAACCATAGAAGGTGGATCATCAAAACATTTTCAAATGGATTCCAAAACATCATTATTAGAAAGGATAAAAAGTACTCATGTTGATGATGGGGAGTTTCAAAAGAATATTAAAGCTGTTATTGATGGGATATTGAGTGACATTGTGTGTGAAGATGGAATCTTGAAATTTGGGAAGAGACTTTGTGTTCCTAATATACCTGATCTAAAAAGAGAATTGTTGGATGATGCTGATAGTTCAAATTTTTCTACACACCCTGGTAGCTCCAAGACGTATAGAGATTTTATGGAACATATTTTGTGGGACAACATGAAGAGGGATATTGCTGATTATGTGTCAAGATGTATGGTTTTTCAAAAAGTGAAATATGGAAGGAAACAACCTGGAAGAGTCATGAAACATCTTCCCATACCTGAGAGGTAATTGGATAATATTATGATGTTCTATGTCATTGGACAATCAACGAATCCAAGAAGGTACGATGTAATATGGGTCATTATTGATAGTCATACCAAGTCAGCACATTTTCTTGCTATATGGGAAGATTTACTACTTTAACATTTAGCAATACTATACATTAATGAAGATGTAAGACATCATGGAGTACCACTATCAACTTTTTCAGATCAGGATCACCATTTTACATCAAGATTCTAAAAAATTCTTCAGAAATCCCTGGATACTGAACATTGATTGAGCACTGCCTACCACCCCCAAACTAATGGACAACCCGAACGGTCTATTCAAACCTTAGAAGACATGTTGAGATAATGCTCACTTGAATTTCAAGGTATGTGGGATCAATGTTTACCTCTGGTAGAATTTTATTATAACAATAGCTTCCATTCATGTATTCTGATAGCACCATATGAAGAATTATACAAAAAAGATGTCCCACACTAACCTCTTGGCATGATTTTGGCGAAAGAAAACTCATAGGCCCAGAACATGTGTAGGAAACGATGGAGAATGTGATGGTAATCCAAACCCACATCAAAGAAGCTCAATGTAGGCAGATGATCTATGTCGATAATTGAAGGAATGATTTGGAATTTCAGGTAGGATATCATGTTTTCTTGAAGGTATCTCTATGGAAGGGTGTTATACATTTCAGTAATAAAGGAAAATTGAGTCCCAAGTACATCAGACCTTTTTAAATTCTATAATTAATTGGGGTTGTAGCTTACCGTTTGACAATGCCTCCAAGTCACTCCAAAGTTCACGATGTATTCCACATATCACTGTTGAGAAAATACATGTCAGACCCAACGCATGTACTCACCAATGAGGAATCAGAACTGGAACCTGATCTGTCTTATTGCGAAGATCCTGTCATGGTTCTTGATACAAGAGAACTAGTGCTGAGAAACCGGACGACTCGTCTGGTAAACATTCTATGAAGAAATCATAAAATGGAAGAGGCAACGTGGGAACTCGAGGAACATATGATGAAGAACCACCCATGACATTTTATGAAGTAATATTCTTGAAAGTTCAAGGATGAAATTATTTGAACGAGGGGATAATGCAACACCCCAAGCATCCACTATATGCTTCTCTTTGAATAATATAGTAGCATGTGTTTTACCCAACTTCGAGTTCTAACATACCACAACTAATCAATCTAGCTTTTATGAATAGTAATACCCACTTTTAGAAATTATATAAATTTTAACATTCAAAATGGACTTTGTTTTTGGATTGGGAATATTGAAACTACCTTAGGGTGAATTTTTGGAATTTTTCTTAAAACATTCATTTTTTGATGAATAGTGAAAAACACTTAGTCATTCTTTAACACCGACTTTGAATTTAAATAATAATTTTGATTATTTAAATTTATATTAGGTCAATATAGATACATAATACCTATATATGTTCAATGTAATTAATTGGAGTCAGTTTATAATAATTTTAGATATATAAAAACTTTATTGAACTATTTACCGTATTTTATCTACATTTTAAGAATATTTTTAAATTTACATAAAACAAAATTTCACTACATCTGTGAGTTGAATTTAGAAAATTAGAGAGACATAGTTAATATCAAGGTGTAAAGTGTGATTTAATAAGATAAAATAATTTTTGGTGATTAGTAACTTTTAACTTTTATTTACCACGGTTAAAAGTAAATATGGTAATTAAGGGTAAAAATGATATTGTTATTCCCCTAACACATGTCCGAATTCTATTGGATAAGTATAATTCTACCAAAAAAAAACTTAGGAAAAAATTTAACCGCTTTGTTACAATTGGATTAGATTATGACATTTATTATTATTTAATTCAAATAATAGTTCAAAGTGTTAAATTCAAAGATTAATAACTAAATCATTTTTAATATAGGGATAGACATAAGATAAATTCGAAAGTAAATATTAATTAATAAGATAGAAGGATTTACAACTGAATGGTATTTTAGTTATATTTTATAGACAATAAATAATATAATTTATTTCTGACACAATGATGATGTAGTAATTACCTAATAAATGAAATATTAAAATAATTGATATTATAAATATCCAAGTAAATGTAATTTGAGACTTTTTATGAATTCCACTAATTTTATATGTTAATATGACATATTAAGGTTGCTTGGATGTATTGTTTTCGATGTAATAATGCCATTGTGAATTTAGTAAAAACAAAATATCAAATACTGTCTAAATTGATATAAAACAGTTTATAAAATAAATAATATATTATTAATTGATATTGTATTTCTAAAAATATAAGTTTTGGCCAAACCCTACCCAAATTTCCTCTCAACTGTCCTCCCTTCATCCTAGAGGCCATCCTTTAGTCTGAAAGACAACCCATGGATCCATTTTTATCAAATCAAAAGGTAGAACCCGAAGAAGAGGTAAATATTTTATCACCTCTTTCAAGTTCCATTCTTCTTCCACTTCCTCTTTATTTTTTGTTTCCATTATAAAATAATAAATCTAGTATCATATATATACTGTGATGTTATTATAAATATGTTACATCCATATTCATTATTCTATCCATCCTTTAAATGACATGTCACCATACGTGCGTATGTACGACTTACCATCTCCAAGTCATCGTGTAATTGTTATTCAATACCTTATTCAATGGATGGGTATAATAATGATATATAATTTATGTAAACAATAAAAATATAATGATAATTATTTTTTATATATGATGTACCATCCAAATATATATATTAATTTAATATCAAAAAAATGATATTGTCACTTGTGCGTACGTACGGATTACCATCTCCCCGAACACGATTAGATTCATTCCCCATCATATCCATTCAAGAATAATTTCAATTAAATGATTGAAAATAATGTTTAAATACATAATATCATTCTGAATATGAATAAGATACGTCATATCTTTAACAAACATTACATATGTAACAAAGCATATAAAGGAAAACGAATCACTTAACACCCACAACGATGATAATACTAAGATATTATAAACTATGTAATGTTAAAATGTCATATATGATATAATATTAATATATATTATTCTTGTATAATTTAATAAAAAACATTTAACCATTATACAGGAGGTTAATATACCCTTGACCAATGAAATGTACAAGGAAATGGTCAATTTCACAATCTCTTTATTTTTCAAGATTGTTTTGACCTAAGTATCTACAGGGACCTCTTTATCATAAACATCCATGTTTCTTAAAAATGTATTCGAAAACATTTTTACTATTTACTAGACTATGTATTATAGTCATTTATACCCTTGTTTGACTTTTTATAAAATGGATTGAAAGGAATCATTCTGTCGTTTTCCAAATAAAGTACCGTATGGCCTTTTTGACCAAAATAAGGTAAGACTATTTTTTTATCTTATACGGAGGGTGCGGATATTTTCCGTTGTTATAACATCATCAATGCATCACTTAAAAGCTTATACTAATATTTTATAAATAAACGATTTCATTATAATTATGTGAATCTTAAATTATTTCAAAATAGAATGAGATATTTCTCTAAAAGCAGTTTTTATTTCATCTATATCAACATCCTTCGATGGATTTTAAAATTATTTGAAGTTGATTTACTATGATACAAAACATCCATTTTGTATTGAAGGTTTTGTGATATGTTTGAATATGGATGTGTTATTTTTATAACATTCATTGTTTATGGATATAGTATTGACATTTGTAAGCTAGTTTTAATACGAATGTTAATGTTATGATTAAACATTTTCATATGAGGAATGAATTATACTTAGTAAGTGATGGATGGAGCCCGCTATAGCACCTCGATGCATCAGTAGGTCTTATTAGACAAACTAGTGTCTTGGCACAAGGCCTTGACAAAATCATATTTGTTTTCTTGTCACAAGGCCTTGATTATGTGGTCATTAAAGTCTGGCATTATGCATTCCATCATTATGAAATTGGCTATTGATATAGCATGTGATTATTCATCTAGGAAAATATCAATGTGAGTATGTAAATGGAATTATTTTGATTTATATTTTCCATATTATGATGAGTTTTATGTTAAAAGGATTTTTCTTTAGTTCTATACATTTTGTTAAATTTTTTTGCATATTTATGAATGTTTCTGCTATATTGTTATCCTTACTGAGCATCTCAGCTCACCCATTTCTATGTTTTATTTTCCTAGGATGGAAAAACGTATATTATGACTGACCTACAGGGATAGTCCATGGGATCTTAGTGTTGTATATGGAAAAGATGTTGTTGTAGTTTTCCATTTTATGATGTAATGTAAACCTTATGATTGTATCTAGTACTTCCATGGCTACAAACTAATCTATCTTTTTAGACGTGGTATTTTTGTGATCATGCCAATGATACATAAAAATGAACAGACTCTGGGAAACTGGGGTTGGGGCATTACACCAAAGTTATCATCCTCCCATGAATTACCACGGTCTCAGAATCAACTATCCCGATTACCCACTCAGTCAAAGATAAATCAGTCTGAATCTCAAGATCACTCCATCTCAAAATGTGTTATGTATCCGGTAGATACTGTATCATCTATAAAACATGGAACATTATTTGGGTCAATGTCAACTACGATTGTAGTTCTAAATATTAATCATCTTTCCCCACCAGATCAACAAACTCAAAAGGTCCTAAAAAATAAGGAGAATGTTCCCATTTCCGTTGATGTTTGGAATGACCCATCCAATGTGAAACCATTATGAATTTATAGTCATGAATTAGAATTAAAATAATTCTAGAATGATGAATATTGTCATAATAATACCAACTATGTGCTGTCAACATTATATGATGAGTCAATTGAATCATATTTTTCATCTATTGGAACAAACTATGTCGAACCAATGAATTATCACCAACCACCAACAAAAACATTGGATATTTACATGGCCATCCACAAAAGTCCTAAAAAGGTTCAATTTTGATCATGAAATCGTAACTATTTTCATAAGAGAACTCAACATGTCCCAAGTGATCATCCCGAGCCCCACCAATATCTTTAACCCAACTGTTGAATATATCATCATGATTATATATTGATCTCTCAATATGCCCATACAATTGTGGATGGTGGGACATTATCAAATAGATCTGATATCCTAGTTCCTATTGACGTCCCTTACAATAGTGATATGTAAACAACATATCTCTATCAAAGACTATATAATATGGATCTATATGTAAACGAATAGTCTCTTTCAAATAGATATTTCCCATCTCATCAACAATCTATATATCTTGATTGGGATTAATGGGGTCTTATGTGGTTAGTATATTGGACACAACCAATATCTCATTCTTCATCCTCTTGATACGAGGAAAAACAACCACACATTCCATTAAGATTTCATCCAAACTCCTAGTTGGGACGTGAATTGGTTAAAGAAAATATGAAGATTTACAGTGATTGACAGTCAACTGTTTTCACGTATAGGAACATGAAACAATATTAGTAATGTATCGTCTAATTCCTAGCCACTAGAACTGCAACATCAAAATTTAGAACACCTTTGTGATCATTTGTTCATAGACCACTAGGGATTATAAAAATTCCACCTTACATCCTTCTATTACTCTAACGACACTACATAACATTTACAATAACACTGAACACCTAATTCAGAGAACAACCACAGAGCACCAGTATACCCACCACCAAAAATGTCTCTAATGCTAATAATGTCACCATAAATATCTTGTTCCTTAAGAATCATCTTTAGAAGATGAGATGTGAACTGATTTTTGGATAATGAATATTTATCCCCTTTCCTCTGAATGCCAATATGAAATAGTGAATAAAGAGTCATCAAACTCCAATCCATCAATGATTCACTAACAATATGGGTTATAAGTTTCCTTCTTCAATGCATCAACATGTACATTCACCTTCCCTGAGTTCTAGGTTATGTCAATGATTAATGACTGTATGTACAACACACATTGCCTATAGTGTTGGTTAAATGGGTTTTCAAATAATATAAAACACATGTTTCTTTGATCTGAATACACAATATACCATTATTTGTAAATGAAATTCCAAAAAACTATATGTGGATGCATCATAGTTGTATGTTGCTGATCATGGATAAGATAATTCTTCTATTGTGGCCTAAACAGATGAGGTATATAAGAAACTAAATGGGCACCCGACATTAGAATGTAGCACAAGCCTGAGCCTGAAGAATCATAATGACAACAGATTCCTTCACGACCTCTAGAAAAGTCAACACTGGAACAATATTTAGTAGATGTTTCAACACAACAAAATAATTCTGACATTTATCATCCCATGAAAACAACAATGCCTTCATTGTCAGACCATTCATCGAATTAGACAATGTCGAGAAGTCATCCACGAACATGTGGTAGTATTTGTCTAATCCAATGGAGCTCTAAATCTCAAATACATTACATGGTTCCTCCCAGGACATAAAAACCATTACATTCATAGGATCAACATATATACCCTCTTTTGATACCATGTGTCCCAAGAATATCACATCCTGAATTCAGAAATCAAATTGTGAATGATTGGAATAAATGCAGTTAACTCTAAGAAGACTCAAAACGTTTCTGAGATGATGCACACGATCCACCAAAAACATAGGGTAAGCTAAAATTTCATCAACAATGTCTACCAAAATGTTATTCAGTTACATTATAGAATATATTGTTCACAAATTCAATTAAAAAAGTAAGATAATTTTTCAGGAAAAAGGGTATAACATGGTACCCATATTGGTTATACCTGCACTGAATGGATGTTTTCTAAATATTAGATTCTTTTATCCCCAAATTATTGTATACATATTTCTGGAAGATGTTTGAAAACCACTCCACACCTATAAACTTATCAATAATTACATAAATTCAGGGAAATGGATAATGGTTCATTACTATAACTTGATTGACTGTTCGGTAATCAACACATAAGTGAACATAAAAATTTTATTACCTATAAAAGAGAATCACCACCACCAAAGGTGATACACACATGCATTTAAAACCTTTCTCAAGATGATACTACAACTTGTATATCAAATCATTCTATTAAGATAGTGCCATGTAGTGTTAAGGAATTTTAATTGGATGAAAACCTGACATTAAGCTAATTAAAAAATTGGCCTCCCTCACTAGTGGAAAACAATTGATATAAAAAAGAAACACATGGGGAAATTCAAAGAAGACTAGAGTGAGATACCCTTTCATTATATTCAACTCCAAAACCAAAAAATTGATATAACTTTTTTTAACAACATATAAGAAATTTCAAAAATACTCATCCTTTGGCCCTATTTTCATTGAAACATTAGAGGCACACCAATGGGTGTTATAAGGGAGACTTGTGGATGATAATAATAAATTCTATATTTATTAGAAATAAGACTATCTATCCCAAATATGACATCTTGTGATTTCATGTCGATAACCAGAAAACTACTTGCAAGATCAACGTATAATTGAGAGAAGACAGTAGTCGTACTACAAAGACCTTACTCTCTCTTCATACCAAGGGGTAGTATAATCCATTAGAATAGATAAATTCCCCATAGGAATCTTATGAAAATTAACTATACACCTTGAAATAAATTATTGAAATATATAAATATCAAATAGAGAATTAACTATCGGTGATGCTATAGTAATTATACATCTTAATGTAGATGTACCCAAGCCAGCTTCCTCTGGAGACTCTTCCACTATGTGAAGAAGCTTAGTTCTATACACATGTGGTTCTAACTCTTTTTTGTGTGAAGAAATATATTTCCCCATAGTTTTTGTAGGATTTCAATATCATATTCCACTACACATAGTAGAATAGGGATGGAATAATATTTATAAGTTACCTTCATGTCCTCATGATCTATAGTTATTGGGGGCCATAGTTAATACTCTATTAGATTTTACTCGCATTAAACATTATTAGAAAATCATGTAACTTATTTCTGGTGTTGTAGGGTTTTTGGATTGACCGTGCTATCGAGAACTTCCTTGAGAATCATCATGATTCCATTTTTTTGGAATGAACCAATGATGCCACTTGAAGTAAATGAAATTCCTGGAAACTGTGAATTTCCATCTTGGTCTATCTCAACCATTATTTCAATATCACGCACATTAGAATAAGTGTGTATATAAAGAATGAAAACATGGGAAAAATATATGATCGATATATTTTATAGAACCATCATTCATTAATTCTCTCATTAGATACAATATTAGGAGAAAACCTCAACATATTTTCAATGCATTTTCAATACATATCCTTGTTCCTTTCAGCCCAATCAAGATTGAAAAAATCCACAGCCTTAGAAAACATCATTGAATCATGATAGAATTTGTCATTGAAATGAACCTTGAAGTATTTACACCGTAAGACCTCGTGTTTCTTTCTATCACCATCATGTCCTACAATCTGTTTCTTAGTCCCTCTAACAAGAAGGTGTCACAGTTCATCATGACAGTGTCTGGTGTCTCCATGAATTCAAACTGATGTTATATCAATACCAACCATTTCATAACATGCTGAAGATCAATGAAGACTTTGAGAATTGTTGTTTTATTGTAACATAACTCTTGAGAATGATATCAAAGAACAAATACATCGAGGAACCACAATTGGATCTTGGATGATGATTAGTAGTGGTGCCTGCCCCAAATCATCGATAGTACACATGATGAACTCATCTAAATTTAAATCCAAAACAAGATTTTCTCACTGAGGATAAATAACAGCCTCATCATGGATCTGATTCTAATTTCTTCGGAGAGGAAATATGTTACACACTATCTTTATAAATTATCTAAGACCTTATGTTGTTTTTAAATAGAGAAACGTGGGAAATTAAACCAAACAGGAAAAAAATATTTGTCTTACACTTACTACAAATAAAAATATGGAAGATATTATATGTAATACATAACAAATTCAATCCATATCCACACATGGTGACTTGAGGATAATTATGGAGATATATGCCCCTAAACTCAATCAAAACTACATCTTAGGTGATGAATGTATTTAAAAAAATAAAAGTGACTTCAAGAAAAAATATCAATACCCTCCTTTAATATGTTTTTTCACAAACTATCCCAGGTACAATGCTAACCCTATAATTGAGCCAGTCCTGAAATAGCCCGAAGTGCATTCTCGATCCCCAAGGGTTGGAGACTATTACCTCGAATAATATAACATAAATGCGGGAAAAGATATGAAAAAAACATAGTGGATAAAAACGAAACAAGATAATATGAATAGAGATGGAAACTCCACTGGGAGTAATTTAGCAGAATAAAACAAGGAATAAAAGTCCCAAAGTACTACAACCCATTTACTATGTTATGAAAACAAACAATGTCCCTAATAACACAACTCACCATGTCGATGGATTAATAGTTGTATGAACCTTGATGTGATCCTTTCCCCCAGCTCGAACCGGGATGAAGAATGTCTACAAACACTCGAAGGAAAAAGTGGGGTGTGAGATAAAAATCACTATAAGTTATATGTAGGGATTCCATAATCGATTCCAACAATACAATAAAAATGGAAAGGTTTAAATTTTATATAAATTTGGTTTCGAATTTAAATCATATTTTAAAAAATAAAGCTATACATCTCAAAATATTGAAAAAAAACATTAATAAAATGCATTAAAATTATGGAATATATATAAAACAATTTATTAAGTAAAATAGTTGCATAAAATACCTTATGTAATTTTTGAAGACATATAAATATATTAAGTAAACATTGTTATATGTTTATATCTCAAATATCATATAAAAGAAACTAACATGGTCACCTTCCAAAAGGTACCGTAGTATTCCCGGTTATAAGACAATACACACTCCATGTGATCAAAGAAACATGTTTATACACACATCTCTTTGACACTGGCCAATGGATGCTCCTCACCAAGCCATCCGTGATGTTACCCATTGCATGTATTTTTTAGAATGATGTAATAACATAGATTTGTTCCAAATAACACCGCAACAACCTATGGATTTAATGTTATATTACTCTGTCAATGATGAACTATATATTTTTAAAAACTAATAAAATATAATTAAATACTATTCATTGATTTCATTACCAATTTTTTTTTCAAAAAAAATTATTTTTAATAAAAAAACAATCCACTTTCAGAAGATAAAACTAATGTGTTTGACTTAAAAAATTTAGTACATTTTTACATGTTTGAATCCATTCGAAACCAATTCCAACAATTTTCAAAACTCATTTCTGAAATACAATTTATTAATTAAATTAAATCATTTCCATCAATTCCAAAATTTAAATTAAACCATTTAAATTATCCAATTCTGTAAACACACTCCCATTCATGGAAATCAAGGTTTTTCAAATTTCTCATATAAAAACCATTTCATATCTCCAAATTCACCATAATTATTATTTATAAAAAAATTTAATGAATGATTTATCAATTAAATAGAATTAACCAATTGAAATAAATCAATAATTACAATGGTAATCAATTTCGCTAGTCAGGTCAGGACCACCGACCTCTTCTTAAAACTTAATACTCACAATTAAACCCATATATGTTAACGAAGGTGTAGAAACCCTGAAAACCCAAACATGAATAAATATGCTACACCACAGTTCATAGATCCATAAATTCATAGATAATCTATTTAATGCCCATTAGGGAAGAATAAATGAAACATGAAGAACAAATTAGAACTCCATGCCAAGAATTACACCACAAGAATAAGGGATAATTGAATGCCAAAAAAGGATCCATAAGGGATGGAAGTATTTAATATCACACGGGGAGTGCCTTAGGTTGAGGGAGAAGAATCTGGAGTGGGGAAAAAGAAAAACTCATCCACGTCTCCATTTAAAAACAACATAGTTAGAGTATTTTGTGACAAGAAATCCTAATACATAGCGTGAAATACTTAAATTTCCTAACCATTGAATAATATATCATATTCTATTAAATAAAAATTATTTGAGTTAAATAATAATCATTAATTCTTTCAAAACGTGTAATGATAACTCATGACGTGTACCCATTACTGTGTGATTCGATTCATGACTTGTTTTCATAACCATTATAAGACATAAAATCATCAGTTTTCCTTCATGAAAAGTCATTTTAATGAAAATAATCCAACAAACCCATGACTTCACCATTATTCGTATCTCCCCAAATAAAACTCGAAATTTAACCATAGAATGAAAAGGAAAATCATGATATGGTTTAAGATATACTGGTTAAATTGGTAGACAATATGTTATAGCTTCAAGATCTATATTGATACAAAAATTTTTGTCTTATAAACTAATTTTTTTGCCCTGATTTATGAACTGAACATCAGTCTAGTCCAATATTCATTACATAATCCAATTCTACCACCATTGATTCCTCCCAGATTTTCATTAGATATGTAAATCATGATGATTTCAGCATTATAATGTGTTTTCTAACAACTGAATATAATATTGATGTAACTTTTCACATTCTAATAAAGATTCCCACCTTCATTTAAGAATCAAACCATATACTTTATCATCCATCATGTTCCATCATGACTCATACTATATACTTATGTCAAAATATATTTTTTAAAATCCGTAACAGTATTATGTTGGAAGAAATGTAAATCACATAATGATCCAGTTCAGAATAATTTTGGAATAATTCCAAAAAAAAGTATTCATGTTATTATATCTTAAATTATAAATGAATAATATCAATAAACCAAATATGGTACTAATACATGATTTATGAGAATTATTCAGTAATCAATTTCAAGATATTAACCAATCTATCAATGGGATTATAATGAAATATTGACTAAAAATCCTTAATCATAGTTATAGAAGATAATAGATGAAAGTAAGTAAACAATATTTTTAAAACGTACTAATCATAAGGATTATTATCCAATGTTGTAAAAAAATATAGTTAAATCAAATAATACCAAAATCCTTACATTGATTCGAGATCTATCATTGGTGTAATTTTTACGAACAGGCGATGACATTTAAGAATTATGTTTCATTATTCATCTAACCTTAATACCATGTTCACCCACTAAAATTATCACTATGAACCTGTCCTTTATTTATCACTTGTTTTGGTCAAAACCTTAATAATTTTGTATAGTACACTTATATTTCATTGTCTATGGGGATTAAAAATTTATATCGATAACTAAATATTTTTTTCATCCACATTTTGAACCAATTGGAACTATTAAACAACAATAGACTTTTTGGTATGTATTATTATGTGATTCACTTAGAAAATACTAATTTGTAAATTAATTTGTTATCTCAGTTTCCCCATCTATGGTTTCCTTCAATAGAAACATCATAGTTTATCATTGTATATGAAAATTATTAATAAAATAATATTATTATTTTATATACATAATAAAAAATTTTACAACACATGATATCCATATCAATAATGATGGAAAATTCAAGGTCGTTGATTATTTCTTTCATAAGGAAGAAATTAAAAAATTAAATCCATTAAAATAAATTTCATGATGTGATCCGTTTGAAACATTGTAGGTGAGCCATTTTTTAATATTAGGATGTATTTTTATCTGGTGTATGTTGTGATGATAATTTTTTTTTCAATTTCATGATGATGGTTGTTCAATGAGTTTGGTCATAGTTGGTTGGTGATGTAGAACATTGTGTTTTCAAGACATTTAGTGTCATATGAGTATTGGGATGGTACCATGATTTATTATTTTCCATTATATGTTTGATGAAATCCATATTATATGTGAAGATTATTTTTATGATGTTAAACATTAATAAAGTGAGCGTATTTTTTATAAGTGGACACATTAATTAAGGGGTTATTTTGATAAGAATATGAGAGTGACATTATCATTGTATATTGAGTTTCATAGATCTTTGGATTAGGGATCTATGGATGATAGTTGTAGTGTGAAGATATATGATGTATAATACACCAAAACCAGTGGGTAGGGTAACATGGTATTTAATGGTTATGAAATGAGGGAATATTTATTGGTTAAAATATGGTCGGGTTCATACCATATGTTTTTCATCCCATGATGGAATTGGATGAGTCTAGAATGGTCCCAATAGATTTATAGTCTAACATGGGTTAGACAGGGTTTATTTTACTACAATGTCGTTTTTATAGTTCACATTAAAAACACTAACATATATATCAATATTACATATATGAAACATCAACAATGGACAATAGATGTTATACTAAATCCATATATGTGACCTATATGATTCAAATAAACTACGTGTTTTTGAAACATGCATCCAATCGTGTCATTCATTAGGAATATAGATTGTCAGTGGTGTATTGGGTACATAACGGAGAGTCGATTAATATGGGTGGGTGATCTAGAGGATTCATTATTTTTGATAAAATTTGGGTTTTACTATATTATGTTAATTAATATATATTATTTGAAGATATTAGATCCATTTTCTTTTAAATGACTATACATATGCAGTATATATTTCATTTTCTAACCATGTGATATGTTTTTATATTAATCAAGATTTTAAGTTATTATATATCATCATTTATTTTCCAATGTTGTTATATTTTAACAATAATATTGTATATTATATAAACTATAATCTTATAAACCCTCTATATAATTCAATAAACATTGGAAAACATGGAGGAATACAATTTTTCAGGGCACACCAACTCTGCTATCATTTGAGAGACATGGTTCAGTGATCCAAGAAAAATATTCATAAGAAAAATAAACAATTTTTTTCTGATTGATTAATTGTTTAATTGCTTCAAAATATTTTGAAAATTAAAATGATGTTGTCTTTAATAATAATGGATTAAATTTTATAATTCAAATAAAAAACTATATAAAAAAATATAAAACTAAATTTGGGTTTTTCATTGTAAAATATAATTGTATCTCTTGTTCAATTAATGGAATGTATGAACATTTATTGGCATCAATGTTCTAGTTATGTTCAAAACTATCCTAATGTGTATTATTTTATATTATTACATTGAGAATTTAATGAATATGAAGACAAAATGAATATGCATAATTTGTAAATTACACAATGATTAAATGGTTAAAAAATTACATATCTAAGATTTTCAGACCATGTTTGCATGAGATTTTTCATCCAATATATTTCTATGCAGTGCAGAGGAAAAATTTCCAAATCATAATTATTATAAAAAAATAAGAGGTCACATGAGTCTAAAAGATGGGATCATATTAGAATCTTGCACATGGAGGAATAGTAAAAAATTTGGTAGATTATCTAAACAAGTAATATTCTAATTTACTCTTTTATTGGAAAGGCCATCTGAAACCATATTAATTTCAAGATAGATAAGAGTTGTAATATGGGTGATGATAAATAATGAACAGAGACAATAAATCTATCATGTAGTAGATGAACAATTCAGTTGAATCACACCATTCTAATTCTCTTGTTTTATGGTAGTCAAATATATTTCTATGCATATATTCTTCTAACACTTTTCCTTTGGTAAAGAAATAACATGAAACACAATCATCATTTTAGACTCCAGAGAAGATGAAATACCCTTTATTGTAAATAAGCACTCGAGTATCTGACCAAGATGATCCTTGAAGATGGATATAAAAATTTAATTAAATATTTAATCAAAAGGATTATTTATAAAAGAGGCCTAAGTAGATAAAAAATATTTTTAGAAAAGGTTGATAATCGATAAATTATTATGTATTTTTATATTATATTAATTTTAATAATTTTTTTACTATTTTATCGAGGTAAATAATGATTCAAATCTAATAAATACTTCTTATAGTGCATGGAACCTTGTAATATTTTTAAAACAAAATGATTTCTGATTTTTTTTAAATCATTATATCATCAGACCAGTTATTAACATTACAAAATATGGGATGATGTATCATAATAAAATTAAATTATAATACAATTGATTTAATTTTAATATATTAATGAATAAATATAAGGGACAACATTTGAGTTCGATTGATAAATAAATCAATAAATAGAGATTTTTTGGGTACACACCTAAAGTGATAAGGTTTTTTAGTATAATAAGAACATGCATAAAATAGATAATGATTTCAATTTGATTTGTTTTTAGGCTTATTCATGTACAATAAATCCATATTAATATTATAATAACATTGAATAATGTTATAAATTTTTTATTGAGAAATTATTACATGAATTCCAAAACTACATAATTTTTTGATTCCATGATTAATTATATCGTCATTATTATAATGAATCAATTAAATTTATGACTGTATTAGATAAATTAAATATATATTTTATTAATATAGAGAAATACTTTTATTTTTGATGTTTATATTATAATATAATTTTTTTGGAGTCCGATGATGAGGCCATCAAGTTGAAAATTTAGTTATCAAAGACAATCGAATTGAATAAATTTAATTTATTGTTTAATTACATTAACTTATAAACCATGGTAAGTAATGTTTTATCCATTCCATGTATTTTATAACAATCATTTAGTAATTTTTAAATTATCATTTTTAATGAGTAAATCATTTTGATCAACCTGTTACAATATTAAAATAACATCGATATAATATGGTAACCACCCCATGGTATATCCAAAAGTAACTATATAGAGCATTAATGAAAATGATATTTAACTAAATTTAAATGGTATATAATAATAATATATTTTTAAATATGTTTTCATCCATTTTATAATTATTAGTGGAACAACATCATTTTTTTCCATGAGTATTATATAATGTTATCTCACTTATTAATATTATATTTTGAAAATGGTTTTTCAATTTTAATTAACTATAATAACTTTTATTCTATTTTGATTATTTTTATGTTAAATTCATAGATAGGAAAATGACATTGAAATTCTAATTTTATGATTTTGGTATTTGGTTTCCCTAAATAATCATTAATTTCATTAATCAATAATGTAATACATTATTTCTATCATTATTGGATAATTTATTTAACAAGTAGGACATGGAAATCAAAAAACAACAACATATGATTTAATGATAACTTATTTTGTATATATGTTTTAATTATTTCATTTTTTTCTTATTGGCTGTTATTTTTTCCTATAAATCCCTTCATTATGTGTTATTAACATAGGTAAGTCTAGAAAATAAAATAAAATAATATATTAGCCTTAGTTTTGTTTGCCCTTTTTTAATCATTATTAAAATGTAATCATTGATAGTTAATTTTTTTATTTTATAGCGATTACTATATCTAATATAGTAATAAAAATTATTGTTAATGTTATTAATCTCAATTAAATTAATTATATTTCATTAATTAAAATAAATATATTTCATATTATAATTAGATTTTCATATATTTGAAATACCATTATTTTTATTTAACTTTATACATATTTGATATTAAAATTTTAAATTATAGAAATAATAATATTAACTTTATAATTCATTTATAATATTATAATGTAATGACCAACAAGAAAAATATTGAATTACATGATTCTATCATTCAATTATGTTATCTAGCGTAACTATTTGGAAAATTTTGTTAGTTGTTATTATAGTTCATGTTTAATTCCAATTAATACAAATCTATTTGAAAACATTGATATCCATATTGGAATATGGTTTCACATAATATTATAAATTTTTTTGGTGTAACTTTCTTCAAATTAAAATTAAATATACAAAAATACCTATTATGCTTTTAATTATATTCTGTATTTTCCTATATATATTTATTTTAACATTTATTATTTTAATACTCCTTTTATTTTTATCAACAATTATATTTATTAGGTTTATGGAAATGAATTCCCATTTCTAAAATAAGGATATATAAAGAATGATAAATTTTACTATAGTGAAATGATCGTCCGTAATGTTTCCATCAACCATCATCTTTTAAGAAAAAATATAATTTATTACTTGCACAATTAGAAGATTAAAACGTATAAAATTATTTATGTTTGTATTAATATCGAACATTCACAGAAAATTAATTTTTCATACCAGAATATAATCTTACACACATATATATATATTAATAATATTTATCCATACTTGAATACTAATTTATAAAATTAACTTATTATATAACGATGATTATGCTGTAAATGTTGAATGTATATCAATTTATCACAATAAAACATGAATCTACATACGTAATATTGTATAAATTTGATAATGTTTTTGAAATGATAGTAAAAATTGATTATCCAAAGATGGAATATGGTTAAAATAATTCTCAATTAACCATAAATATTCAGGTAAGGATTTTATTTTATATATTTCATGTTGGATCTGGAAGTATGTCGGATATACTATTTTTTAAATTCCTTTTTAAGTACATTCCACCTTTGATGACTTGAATTCTATTTAATGATAATTTTAATTTATTTCAATATGATATATATTTACATTTTTTTTGAATGAGATTCGTCGGTGAAGATGGTAATAATATTACTTTATCTTACCCTAGACATTTGGATTTAAATACTAAATATTATAATGAATAATATTAAATTAAAGGGATACATTTGATGTTTATATGTGATAAATATTTCTACATACAAAATACACATTCATGAGTTCAAAATAATGATAACATGGTAAGTGAAAGAATTTATACATATGACTATGTATTTCCCTAATTATATATAAGTAATTTCTATGAAACAACCTGTTTCACCACAATAGTGTAGTCCATATAGTAAAAACAATATGAAATTTAATGGGTTACTAATTGTTTCCCAAAATATACTGTAAAAATAGATTGATGTCTAATATATGTTTAGACACATGTATTTCATGAATTTTATATCAAAATGAAATAAAATTGACAACCATTTTTAAATCAATAGGATATATCATAAAACTAATATTGCTTTGAATAATTTATAATGAATCATTATGGAAACATATATAATTATTATTTTTGTAATAAAACAAATTGTGGGTATAAATATGATAGAACTCTTATATCAACTTATAATGACACATTACTACATGATATATGACCTTATATACTAGTTTATATACATATTATAGATAATTGTAAACATTACTCACAATTGGTTAATAAAAAATAATAGTTAATTCTAAATTTTGATGTTATGACCAACACATATATAATGAACACTAATTAGAGAATAACAAACACACTACTAATGATATAGATGTAATATATTTGGATTCTAAATCATATTGGAGATATATTTCAATTCTATTATTCTAGTAATTATATAGGAAACTATATAGAATCATGTATAATAACCCATGAAAATTGTTAATATGAATAATTATTTCGTGAGTATGGATGACTACATTGACCTATTGAAGGAGACTATTGACTGTGCTATGTATGGATAAGGAATATTGAAACCAATGTTTTAGTATAATAGGTTTTAATATTTTGAAATTAAAATCAATTAGACATCCAAATAAGCCCCAATGAAATTTAATTTTCTATAATAAAACACCCCATCAAATTCTCATATAAATGGTGGTATAGAATGTTAGATGCTTAAAATAAGATAATACTTAAAATATTTATCCAACCGATTGAAAATTTACATTTTCATAACATATGAAATGATTATTAGTATATGATAATTTTTATACGATATATTTTCCATTTATTATATGATCACAATCCTGTGATTTTTATCCCTTAAGGATGAAGTCAAAATATTCATTTAAATGATTATAGTAGTAAAAAATTATTATTATAAATTGGTTTCCATACCATACACCTTGTATTGTAAAATTATTTAAAAACTATAAACACAATGGGTGATTTTGTGAGTCGACTGCCTCTATGTGTGTTTGTGATTCATTGGCTAAAGAATCCAAATATTACCATATTTTGAGTTTAATTTATGATTGTTTAGTTACATAACTGCATTGACTAATATATCATTTACTTGTGAAGGTAAGATAATTTACACATCTAATAGGATTTCATTACATATTTATATTAAAAAATTATATTTTTTATATAATAGTAGGAATACCCTCTATCCCCAAATATGAATACATTATTGATTGAAATAAATGTAGACCATTTTTTATGTCGGTGTAGTTCTATGAAAATTTTACCTATTGGAAATATTATATTAAAGAACATACTAATAAATATCCATTAAATCTTTAATGTTGAATATTACAAAAAAAATATTTACTCATAAAAGGAAAAAATTGAAAAACTGGAAGAATTTATTTTTAAAATGTTGGATATTAGGGTTAATCACATAAAATATGAAGAATTAGAAGTCGATAAGATCTCTTATTTTGATTAATAAATATATATATATATATATATATATATATAATTTCATATAGATATGAAACCATCATTCTTAAAGCCTCCCAAATTAGGAATGAAAAACCCACATGGAACTAAGTTATCTATTATTATTTGATAATGAAATTCTATAAATTATCATAAAGACATACTAATAATCATAAATGTGTTCAAAATACTCAATATATTTTCAATACAAACAAAATATATTACATTGAAAATTATAAGGGTTAATGGAATTATAATTATACCATTTACACAAAATGATATATTATAATAGTGTATTAAATGAATTATATAACAAAAAATAATTTTGTCTCACGTAGGGAGTACATTATGAAAGATTTTGTAAATCTGATTGATTAATTGATTTTTTTGGACATCATTGACAATTAATTTCGGTGCAATATTATAATTTATCACAATAATGAATTATTCATACATGATAATCGAGTATACTAATTATCTAATTATTTCAATAATATCATAAAATAGAGACTTTATTTGTATTACCATAACTATAAATCATTCAATAGAATAAACAACATTGATTTATATTAAAAAGAAAAAATTAAGCTAATATTCTCCCAAATTGATGGTATTTTTTATTGATGATTAGTCAAGAAACAATCAACATAAATCTATGAAGACCCTATAGGAATGATATAATAATATGGTGGTTTAGAATGGAAAAATGTTCGATTAAATTAACCAATTTTTTTATAATGGTGTATTTATGATTATTTAAATCACTTTTTCATTTTATTTATTGTCTATTCACAATGATGAGTGTTAAAAAAACATTTTTATTTTGTTTAAAAAATATTTTTATCCGTTAATTCATATGACTATGGATATGTGTCTATGTACAAAATTAAATAGTGATATTATTTATATTTTAGTTTATATTCACAACCCTTCATGGTTTTAAAACATTACAATGGATACAGAATAAACATTCTCAAAATATTAGTTGACACATGAATTACTTGTTAATATTTGTGAAAAAACATATATAAATGGAATGAAAAATTAATGTGTTATTATTATTTTTTCATGTGGATCCATATATTTATTATTCCACAAAAATATTAGATTATCGACATCCAATATATCTCCTTTTCTATGAATGAAAAAAATTCAACTATATAAAGTTTTTATGATTTATTCTACAACCATGATTTAAAATTAAAATCATTATTTATTAATCAATAAATACTACTCTATTATTATTGGTATATATATTCATTTATTTATAGTGGATTTGTACCATCCAAATTAATCATTCATATTTGAGTTATACCATTAATTAAATCATTATATATTATTTAGTTGGATTACATATGATATTATACATGAAAAATTAAGACATCTAAATCATGGAATCCCTCTCTATAAATATGATAAGGATTCATCAGTTACCCATTAATTTTATGAATCCTTATTTTGATATATTATTCTTTTATTTTTAATAAATTTATAAAATTTTGAAATCATATTTTTATCCATCTATATTTTGGTTTCCTCCATTATAAATATTGTTTTCAATACATAAAGAATCATTATCATACAAATTTTGAGATTATAATACCATTTCAACTTTATTTACTATATTCACTATTAAATACGTACAAGGAAAAAATATCATTTATAATTTAATTATTCTGTTATTTTTTAATAACATATCCACAATATGTTTTCTTCAAAATGTAAACATATTATAATCTTAAATTTTATTTTCATGGAAAACACGGTTACATTTAATGATTTTACATTTATAAACATTGAATGAATACCTAAGGTATTTTATACATTTCCATTAAAAAAATTCGGATGCAAATCAATATTATTATAATATTTCGTCATATCCCAGCCATTAAATTGATATATATGAATAGTAAAAATAAATTTATGAATAAAAATTATAATGAATTTTAATAATGAAAATTTATTTATTACTGTATAAAAAATATGTACACAATTTTTAGTAATACTATTTTCTGCTGCAAATAAAAGTTTCATAAAAAACGGTTGTTTATCGCATTTTTAAGAAGGAATAATTATTAATAATGTCTAAAATATTTATAAATATTAATCAATTAAATGATTAATATTTTGAAATTTATCATTCCAATATTATCATATGGTTATTTTTTATGATTTTTATGAAATGGTTTATTTTTTAGAGAATAGTGTAAATAGATATTTTTGTAAGAAATGACATATATTTTAAATTAAATGTCACAATATGGTTTTAATAAATTATTCTCGTCAAATTAAAATACTATAAATATAAATATTCTTATATATTACACATAAATCATTGTTATAAATGTTTTAATTTTTTTTCTTCACAAAACATTTTAATAATTACCATTTTAACATGGAATTTGTTATTTCTTCTTAAATAAATCAAATGTATCACTATTAATAGTGTTATTAAAATTTATGGATGACATAGTCAATATAATATTCCAAAATTCATTAAATTGATTTTACAATGATTGTAATGGTATTAAATAAATTTATACACTTGAAATTAATTTTTCAAAAAAGTGTTGTCTTTGGAGGTTACAATGTTATTAGAAATTATTTACATTTACATATAAAAATTGAATTTTTTAAAATAAATAAAAACATTGTTTTATAATAAATGTGATTTTATTATATGTATCACTAATTTGTGGATCATATTGATTTGTAAAATTAGTATAATTTTATTATCACATTTATGGTTAAGGATAGATTACCATGGTCGTATAGACGTGATATAATTGTAGTGTTACAAAAAAGAACCTATAAAATTTAAATTGGATGACTATATTTAAAAAATATATTAGGAATCCTTATAAAATATATCCATGTGGAGAGACCTTATAATAAAATTGGCCTTATATTATTTTAATATTTTAAAAAAACCAATTTTTTGTCATCACCATAACATATAAAAGGGAACATCTTATCCTCCATTATTCACACCATTTAATCCTTCTAAATAAAAACATAACTACTCCAAAATCATCCTATAATCCACACCTCAAAAATATTATTATCTTATCCTATTAAAAATAATTTAATACTTAAATAGTTATCCAAATGAAGAATCGAAGATAAGGGGTATTGATCTTTACCATTCTCTCACAATTTTATTTACACTTCTACTTCGTATGAAAATGGTTTATTCTTTAATATATGAAAAAGTAGTCATCATAAATATAATTATAACGATTTTTTTAATTTATTGATTATTTAACATATATTATAAATTAAATAAAAGATAAACATTTCTCTAGTGTATACATGTGGAGTAACACCTCAAAGTAGCATTTTGACTTAGTTTACACAACCATAACATCGTAATTGTCATTATGTGTTATTTATTTATTAATAATTATAATATAATTATGAATATATCCTTATACTTATTTTATTTCAACAATCAAAATCTTTGAAAAATACCGTGAATATAAAAACATCCTACTATCTACACATAGTGATACAATACATTTTTCAAAACCAATTTATATGATGAATTATATATATATTTATTAAATATATATGAAATATATATCCTTATTAACAATATATATATTAAGGAACCATGATAAATGTTCACATTCCATGATCGCCGAACAAAATAATACTATGCAAAAAATCTAGTTAGCACCAAAAATCATGATGATAATGAATTATTGCTAATGAATATGTGATAATATGATATAATTAAAAAATATATTGTATTAAATGTAACATTATAGTTATATTATAAATTTATAATTGTTTTATAGTTTATTCTATAGTAGTTTAGAATTATTATGATGTTATATAATCTTAAAGAAATGGATTTATGTCGTAATATATCAGGGATTCCTATGAATAAATATTTTGATGATGAAATTATAAAAAATTTACCTCCCATGTTTTTAATATTCTTATACTATATTTATTTCTATTTATTTCTTTATTTAATTTCATTTCCCTATATTTATTTATTCAAGATACCAAAATTATTTTTTAATGGAAAACCATCCGTGATTTTCTATTTGGTAATGAATCCTTTATTACATAAAAATATTTTAATTAAAATGAATATAATAATGTATTTAGAATAATTAAATTATTTGTGGAATTATTTTCAAGTCACACATGAATCTAAATAAAATTTTTTAGACAAATCTTGTAGTCATTTTCTAACATAGGTGCTCTGGACTTTTTACTGTGATTGTTAATGGAATTTTTTTATCATACACTACATGAACATAAGTTTTCATTATCATGAATAATAACTTATTTGAATCATAAATTTTATATTCTCCTAGATTTTTAATGAAATAGTTTTCATTAAAATATCATAATTATTTTTATTATAAGGAACTTTATTCATAAAAAAGATCATATTTTACAATAAATGCTTTAGTGATCTTTTAGTGGGTTTTTATAAATTAATTCCTTGTGAATTTTAATGATTTAATATGTATATGTTCTAATGTCTCCATATTTATTCATTAAATAGGTTTTTTTTATTATGATGAATAATTTATTTTGATAATAATACCATTCCCATGTTTTAAGACTTGATGATGTGTTTATTGTTTTTGGATATTACAACAATGAATTATACTATTTTATTAATTATAGGGGTAGGAAAATAATTATATATCTTTTTAATGAACTTGTAAAATAAGAAAATTTGATAAGAAAATTTGATATTGGTTGTGAAATGACAAATGTTTTGTAATGGTATTTTCCAATAATATAGTATTATGAGTTATCTATAACACCCTCTATCCAAAAATATACCACAGTGTGGGGTGAGTGACAATGAACCCCGTGTAAAACATTTAGAAGGCCCCAAGATGGAGACTATCATTGATGGTATAAAAATATCATGAAATTAAAGAGTTTTATCTTTATAATAATGTTGGAATGGTAGATAATATGATTCATCGACAAAAAAATTCAGACCATAAAAAAATGAAAACCAAAACTATCAAAACTATCAATTATAAAATAAATTGATATTAATATACTATCCAACATAAAAACCCAAAATAAATATGAAGTATAAACTCAAAAACTATACACAGTTTCAATGTTATTTTAACTAGTATGGTCCATGATGTCTTATTGGAAAGCTGAAGATTACATTATATATGTAGGCTGAGCATACATGTATACTCAATAAGAAAACAGACGTCTATTAGTACTATTTGAAAGAAACCTAATGATGAACCCTCCATAAAAAAACCAAACAATGAAAATATATTTATAATAAACAAACCCATCTTCACCATGGTCTTGTAGCTAAATATCACATTCAATTATAGCAAACTAATATGATGTATATGGATAAATTTTACCCCCATCACTTTCCCATTAATTTTTTTCTCTCACACCCCACTGATGATGTTAATGACACTCAAACATCTTCCTAAAAAGATAACATCACATCACATTGATCCCACAGACACCTGGTCTATCAAATACACACAAATCTCATTACCATTATAGATTGGTATCACAAACATTATGTTCATATACATTGTACTCTCCTCCAACAATTAACAATACCCACCATAATTCAATGCAACACATCATTCCTGAAGAATCATAGGACATAATATAAAATCACATCACATTTAGACAATGAATCTATTGACTTATTACCATCACAACCCATCAATGTCCTAAATTCATGGTATAAGGAGTGGGGAAATGCATTTATCCATCTTTCGTTACTTCAAAAATGACAAATGGAAGGAACTCACACATATATAAAATATAGGGGTGTTATATCATTATTATAAACATGGATGTGATGTGTAAATAAATGACACATAAATAAAATGTAAATATAATTTCTACACATGATCACATCCTAGGAATTCAAAATAATGTTACCAACCAACTCACAACTCCCAGTCACTTTTTTGTTTCCTCTAAATGCATAAGATTACGAAATAATCTATAAGATACAACCCAAAAATTTTTAAATAATATTTTTATATTCTATATTATCATGACATTAGAGTTAAAATAATGTATTTTATTAAAACATTTCCATCCAATTAATTTATACTTAACCATCCACTATTTAAACAGCAATGAATCTTACAATTTTTTCAACTATTATACAATCATTGCTAATTACAATTATGTAATGGAATCTATAATGAAATGGAACTCATCAACTAATATAACATCCATATACCTATTGAAACATCCACATCCCCATTCAATCACATTGTAACCACTTTTACATCCTCACTACACAACCATGCCACAACCACCATCACAACCCCACTGCACAAACATCTCAACAAAAATCCTTTTTTGGCATTGTTTCATTAAAAAAACCCACAACACACATCTAAATCAACAAACTCATTCCACAACATGCAGAGTGTTCGTTATCGATTAAACATAACGGAATCCATTAAATTATACTTCTTTATTAATTGTAGTTAACACAAAATCCATAACATTTTAGTGAATACTATTCATTTAATAAGTATTAGTGATTCAAAAAATACATAATAAGTGTTTTAAAAAAGAAAAAAATATTCATTACAAAAATAATTATATAGTTCTCAAAAATCCCCCAATAACCAAAATTTTGAGCTGAGTATAACCCTATACAATTTCAATAAGAAAGGTATATCAAATTCAAACCCAATTATTGAAATCACATTCTCATTTATAAACTCATTAAAATAATTTATGAATAATTTTTGTTAGTTTTGATGAATCCATTTAACCATGGATAAAAATAATCACCCTCAATGAATTATACACGTAAAGAATAATTGATTAAATTCCTACTTGGAAGAAGAATATTTACACCAACTCACTACACCAAAAATAGGGTGTGGATGTACCTGAGGAATTTTATTATAGGGAGAACTTAGAACATCAATAGAAACATGATACAATGACCTAAAGTAAAAATAATCTTTAACTAATATTCTATATATAAATTAATATGGAACGATAGATGGAAGGATATTATAATTATAATGAATAGATGCAAAAGTAGTGTGATTAGATATGATTTTCAAATGAAATTAAAGGAGGGTGTAAAAAACATGGACGAACCTTTTAAAATGTCTAAATACGTTGAATAAATAGAATATGTATATATCATCTTATAAAATGGCTTCAGAATCCATTAATTTGGCCTTGAAAACCATTTTACAATAAAATATCTGTCCAAATGGATGATTGATTTTTTTTATTAAAGTGTATTTTTTGTAGATCTACCATTATTATATATATTAAATTATTGTGCATCCATTATTTTTTATCTACTATTATTTTAGAGATATATCATTATTATAGATCAAACCTTAATTTTGATACACCATTAGTGAATAACAATTATTTCAGATATAAAAGGTTATTATAGATCCACTATTATTGTAGATTCATTATTATTGATCTAATATTAATTTAACGATATATTGATACTATAGATCTGTTGTTAGTGTAGATCCACCATTGTTGATCTATCATTTTTTTATATATCTACTGATATTTAAGATATATAGTTACTATAAATACACCATTAGTGATATATTACTAGTTTAGAGATATTTCATTATTATAGACATATTATAACTATTTATCCTTCATTGTTGTCAAACAATTAATTTATACAGATAATATTATAATAGATATATTATTAATGTAGATATAACATTATTGATCAACCATTAGTTTTGATATATACCATTATTATAGATTCACAGTTACTATATATTCTCTATTGGTGATCTATAGTAACTCTAGAGATATACCATTACTGTAGGTCTAAAATTACAATAGACCAACCACTATTGATATAACATTAATATAAATATAATACAATTATAGATCAAACAATAGAGATATAGAATTAGTTTATAGATATACCATTAATATAAATCAACCCTTACAATTGATCTATTATTTGGGATGTACCACCAGGATTTTCCATCATCCACTAAAACACCACTTTTCAATATAAAATACCTCAAAAATAATCACTTACCCCATAAAAACAAATATGGACATTCCACAGAAACCTCAAATATCATATTTACCATAATGTAAAGATCCCGATGGATCAGGATATTTAATTAGACAATTATAAACCTAATCAATCATGGATAATTTGAATCATATATATGAGAGAGAGGACGGGTTGAAAAACCATACCTTTGGATAACCATAAAGCATCTTTTTATATCTGAAAACCCAATGTCATACAAACATTCAATCCAAAGCACACACAACATACAAAAACAGTACTACCCCAAAACAAAAACCAAGAAATTTCATATTCCATGTAATGATATTATATTTTTGAGTTTGCAATTACTCACCCGCATGGGTTTAACAACATAATGGTACAAATAATATTGTTTATGAATCTTTTCCCACCAATTTCATATGTTGTAAGCATCTAAAAAATCACACATCAACAAGGAAGCACATATCATATAATATAGTAAGGTCCAAACATCATATACAAGGAAAAAATGGAAGTAAATCATATAAAGACGAAAAAAATATCACATACAGGGAACTCGTATTCCTCTAATGACGCAATATATTCTCATCCATGAAACCATGCCTCTAGGGTACAAGAACCAATGAAATGGTTTATCCTCACACTGGTTTATATCGATGATCAAAACTATCCACTACATATTCAATGAATTTATTGTCCTATCAATTATCCCACACTCCACATTTAATGACATGAATGTAGTTGTGGAGATAATGATAGATCAGATAGACATTAAAGACATCATGGATCCTGTCAAATTAACGAAAAAGTGAAATCCAGCAATCCACATATTCAATACACCTAATAAACATGAATTTCCAAAAAAACTATGGATATATATTGGTACCCTTAAGAAAACACTACTTCCCACATTGAGGGAATACATCATAAACACATGGTTTGTAACATTAAACAACCAGGTTGTTCTCCTAGTGTTATTCCCATGATCCATTAAAGTCAAAGACAAAAGAAACATTGTGGTAATACAATATCTTTATTATCTTCTCTCTTTGTTCTTCCATATGATTTTGGATTGTATTGTTATGCTATAACTATGTTCCAAACATATGTTTGATTCTTGTTCATAATAATTATTTGAACTGTGCATCTTGATATGATATAATGGATGTAAAGACTTCATGTAGCCTCACTATCTCATCTACATACCTCATTTTAAAAGAATCTATTATTCCTGACTACATTATATCTATTAAGTCCTCTGATTTCATCAACTCATCCATGATTACCATGATTACATGACAACCAACATGATCATGGGGTAACCCAATGTGGAATTTCAACAAGATGTCATCATACTTCTACATAGGAACAAATGATGGTTTAATAATACAACATATATCATTGTTCTAATTCTTTAGTTACATTAAAAATAGTCATCTATACATAAACACTACCAGTAAGAATTTTTTACTATGCCAAAAAATTGAATCATGAGAGAATGTCACATATTTGATACACTCGGCTGTAACAATAATGGAGAGTCATGAAATCATTCTAGAATCCTTAATGAATTAAAAATATATGAAATGAACACCCAAAAAACATTATCATGTTTCGACCAACCTCAGACCTTCCATATTGATTATGATCATGTCCAAAACGATCACACATCCTCTCTAACTCAGAGTCTCCCCACATGGACTCCTCCTCTTTCTACATCATATAAGACTACACTAGAATTTGAATTGAGAACCCCCATCCACCAAACACGAATGAATATATGTGTATGGCTTCTTACCCCTTTATTTCTCAATAATATTCCATGGATTCTTGAAAACATCCTTCCACATTATATGTTGTAATGAATTAGCCCGAAAATTCCCATTTCATGAATTTTTTTAGATCTCAAAATCTTAATACATAAGAAAATACATATAAATATACTTTAGTAGATTAATATCATGTTTAGAAGACATATATATACGTATTTTTGTGATCCATGAAGACAAAAAATATCTCACCAATGAGGTAATGTCTCCACTGATTCATTGAAAATACAATAGCTTCTATCTCTCGATCATTGGTAGAATTATACTCTCGTGGGGATGTAACTACACATACCCATAATAGATCACTACATTATTTGAATCAATATTAATCCCGATACTATAAAATAAGTGTCACAAATAAAATAAACCACCACACCATCCATTGTAAATAGATGAACTTGTGCACTAAACGACCACCCTTTCCTGTAACTATACACCATATAAAATTTATCAGTATAAAAAAGGCTTCTTCCTCCCTATTGAATGCTTTATGTAGGGAATTAAAATTTATGAAGTAAGTAAAAACAACAAATAATATAATGTGATACCCTGGATGTTAGAAACATTTTCTACATTCATGGATGTTTCATTAGAAAAAACTGCATCAAGCATTGATGGGTTCACTAACAGGCCCTGGTGAGTCATCACATGCCTGAGGAAACAACACTCTAATGTCCAAAGCATGCAATTAGACTACGTTTCATTGATCTAGTGATGAAGAAGAATGTAAAAAATATCACTGAGTATCCTTGTATGTTTCTCCACTTATATTGAGTAGATAAAAATGTTGTTTATGAAACCAATAATAAACTACTCTTATAATTCATGGAAGACATATTTCATGATACCCATGAACACATATTATGAGTTATTGAAAAAAGGGTATTACGATGAATAAAAAGTCCCCATACGTATATCTAAAAAAATATTTTGGATATTTCCATCCTTTACCCTCAACTGGTAATATCCATACTGAAAACTAATCATGGAGTACCGACTATCTCACATCAACTAGTTGAAACAACCATATATTCTCAAAAGAGCATAGTGATTCTTATTTTTCACAAGGTTCTACCTCTATTATTCTATACACAAACTCAGACTACCATCCATATTCTATGATAATAACACTTGAGAAACCCAAAATTACATATTAGGTCATGATAAACAACTCTATATCAGATCATCTCTATAAATCCCAAACTCCCATAACTCAGAGGGTTCCCTACACTAAGGGACCATATAATTAACATAATTACAAAAATTAATTCCTATTCCAAACTCAAAATCATTTCAAGTGGGGTTCTCTAAAACCACATCAGGGAAAACATCCATGAATTCCTTAACAACCATGGGATACGCCAAAACCCCATCATCAACTAACTCTATTGACATTTTGTCATCATATAAATAATGTGCTCCATAATCCAACATCCCACTGGAAAACCATCATTCCAATGAAACCCACATGAAGAAAATCCATATTTTATAACACCAATATCATGTAGAAGTAGTTGATAACATCACAATAAAAATCCAGTTGACACCAATGATGAAGCAGTATGACTTCATCTGATGTATTAAAAGGTCTCCATGGGTCTGATGTTGCACCATCACCTGTCTACACCCCTATATCACATAAAAAAAGCTATTCTAGCCTTCTTCTTATGTAGTCAATAGTAGGGTAATAAAAATACAATAATGTCATGCCCTATATAATATAGTATATAATTTTTGGAAAATAATGCTTGAATTTCCTATATTAAATAATGGAAAAAACGGTACATGATAAACTATGAATACCACAAATGATTTTTGGATCATACAGTTATTCATCCTCAAATTCCTATAATTTACCATTCCATGTTCCTTTACCTCTTTAAAAATGGACACCTCCAAAACAATGATTGGTTTGAGGTTCTAATGGGTGAGGTATATCATGGGGATCCCATCCTCTTAACTAATATACTCTAATTGGAGAATAATATTACTTAAACTAAAACATGAATTGACTCACTTGTAACATCTTTTGTGACTTACACTAAACATCTCCACCCCAAATTAATTGTTCTTCTGAAGCCACTGGACATGGATCCTGATGATGATGATGTACCCCATAGATAAAAAACAATAGTCATATTCCCTTCGAAGAACAAATAAACCACATGCCATAGATGTCCATAATTAATGCTATAGATGATGGATCCCTACTGGTAAAAATATCAATGGACCCAGTTCTAGATACATGCCATGTACTAATATATTAATACACGAACCACATTGGTTCCTCTCACAATGTGCTCTACCTTGTGAGTGAATCTTCTCAATCACCACTTCCAAATTTTTATCCTCAATATTTGATAGAAATATATAAGGTGTAACTACATACTGGATTGAAGGAAAGAGTTCCTCCACATAATTTATTTCACAGTACTATTCATATGAACGAATATAGTGGGAAAATAAATATGGCCCTAGAATATGATCCCAAACTCACACACTGACAAACTCTCCTTCTGTAGACGTAGTATCTCCTACCAAATTTCAAAATTCATGGTGGATTAATGAAACTTTGAAAAAAACACCATATCTGAGACAACCCATGAATCACATACCTTATTACACTCACCATGGTGCACCGTACACCAATAATGTGTATCTCCTTGAATATTACTAATTTTCAGGTGTATCACAACTTCATGAGGTCCCAGATCAATTAGATGAGTGATCTACAGGTCCTTCATAAATCGACCATTATAAAAATAAAAATGAATTCCCTCATACAGTCACTAATATTTCCCAAGAAATTCTCAAAACATCCTCTTCCAAAAATAATCATCTTGAAATGGATAATCCTTCTAGAAAACAGTAGGGTCTTCCAGCTAAACCTCTAATTCCTGAGCAACGTGAAGATGAAAACCAAGAGACATAGATGAAAAGGGAATAATAAATTTCATAATCAGTGTATTATAGATTTCTATTTAGAAACCATTTTATTAAATTTACTCATATTGATATTTAAGAAAATACTCATCTCAACAAGTAACATTAGTCATCATGATGCATTACCTCTTATAGTTCTCTACCATGAAACCTGGTCCACCTCACTTTGTTGTTAAATAAACTCATATCCCATGAACATGATCATAGGAGAAGGGAATCTAAAATCTGGTTTCCTAGCTAGTCTCCCAAGACTTTTCCATGCATGAAGTTAAAATAAAAAAAATCCTTAGAAACCCAGGAAATAAAATACCATACAAATTATAGAATCCATCCAATCATTAAACCAATACATTTGATATCGATGGGCCATAACCCCATCATTATAAATATGACACAATGAGGGATGAAGATAATAACCACTATGGATCAACTCTAGTAGGCTTAGGGTTGGTGACTGGCACCGTAGTTATAAATATGTCATGAAATTATATTAATCCCCTGCGTAGTATTATACAATTGGGTGAGAACATTAATCATCCACAAGAATATACATGTCATAATATAAAAAATAACCATTCCACTATTTATGTATAAATCAAACTAATATAAATAATCTCTCTCATTTAAATACCCAAAATAAACATGATGCAAGGACGTATTGAAAATCCATAGGTATGTGCTAGTAATGTCTATTAAATCCTATAGATTACTTCTTGAAACAAGAAAAGTATTAATTTATATAGGATTATCATACATGTATACTGAGTGGAAAAAACAAAGCCCCTTTTTATAATTTTACACAAGCATACTAATTCAACTATGTGAAAACACTTAGACAAAACATCACCTATAACGTTATATATTCCAAGTCCATACTCATAATGATTTATCCCTTAAATAAAATATCTAGGAATAATAACATAATATGAAAAAAAGGATAAAGGGTAAATCACCTCTTACCCAAAAAATTCATTCTCTCATAACATTATTAATAATATGATGGGTATCCCCATATTCTAAATAACATCACATGCCGTCACATCTCTCCCACAAACACATTTCCAATAATATCACATGAAATATCATAATAAGTGTAGAAGGGTATCGTTAACATGAATGAACTGAATCTTATACCCTTCTACACCCTTATATGACCCCACTATAATGAATTATTTCACGTCTAACCCAATGACACATAGTACATCACATCACTTGTAGATATTTGGACGTTTTAATCATGGCCATCACAACTCATGAATATCTCCAATTATGGGATGTGGGAGTGGGTAAAAGGGTTTGGCCATCCTCCCATCTTCCAACCAAGATGTTGGAAAAACATGCATGAAAATATATAAATATATATATGGGTTTTTGTATAGGATTCTCAACATGGGTGTGGAATTTAATGAAATCTCATTAAAATATAATTTTTATATTATATATATTCATAATCACATTCTAGGGGTTTACAATAATAGCACCAACCATCTCAAAACACTCCCAAACATTTCTGAATTATCTAAATTCATATAACCCCACAATAAGAGATAATTCCCAAACCATGATTAATTAAATCAAATTTCATTATTACCTGTTATCATCCCATATCAAATAAAATATCTACATCATTAAATAAATTATATCTCATTAATTTATATTAAATTATTCACCATTTAAACAAAACATCATGTTTCGATTTATTCCTCCATTATCTAATAATTGTTAATTTGAATAATACCCATTATACTATGGAATCATAAAACACAACATTATGTACAAAACGAGTATTATAGTTTCCACATTCACTTCCACTATCCATCACATCACATCCTATTTTGAAGAAACACATTAAAACTACATTATAATCATTATAACTACCCCAATTCAAACACGTCATAAAAAAGAATATATAATACACTACAAAATCAACCAAATCATTCCACAACACACATATAACAATTTTCAAATAAGGAATATTGGATTACAATCAAATATACTTCTTTATTACCTGGAATTATCACACTACCATAAATATCATGGGGAATAGAAATCAATAACTATGTATACATGATTAGATAAATAAATATTAAGTGTTTTTAATAACTACACTACCGGAATTAATGAAAAAATAAAATATTTCATACAAAGTGCACCAATAATCATGATATTTAGTGGGATTTAATCCCTTATAATTTAAACAAAAAAACATATCAATTTATAAAATCATTATTGAATTACCCTATAACGTATTATATTCATTTAGAAAAAATTTATCATTTATTATTTGAATGAATCCATTTATGAATAGGTAAATATAAGCATGGATCACCTCCTGAAACAAATGTATATTAAATTAAGGAATTCGTACATGGAAGAATGAATCATCACACAAATGATCTTAAGAGTAAACTATGGGTTCATGTGATGGATGTTGTTACATACAGAGGGTACTCAAACCAACATTAGAAATAGGGCACTACGACACAAATGGAAAATATGTCTGAACATCTGGATTCAAGTCAATGAATTCCTAAATCTTGGAACGAATGATCTCAAAATTTGAAATATTTAATATAAAACTACTTACATTAGACCCTGTTTTATTCGTACATTAAAAAAATATATCATCAAAACCAAATGAGTGATACATTTAAATGTTTACTAAAATTTGAAGAAATAGAGGATATAATTATACTCCCATAAAACATCTTTAAATTTAGTAAATAAATGCATTAAAAGATTTTCATAAAAAAGGTCATAAAATGGGAAAACTATAAAATTTTCGGAATATGGATTTACTATAGATCTACCATTATTTCTAGTCTACCATTTCTGTAATAAGCATCGTTAGTTATGTACCATTATGTCAAATATCTTCTGTTTCTGTAAATCTATCATTACTTTAGATCCATTGTTATTGATCTACCATCAGTTTAGTGATCTATCATTACAAAAGATCAACAAAACTATACATCCACCATTGGGGATATATCGTTTATTGATAGATCTTCCATATATAAGTTGGAGCACTTCCCTCTTATCTCCCTCACGATGATTCCATAAAAATTGATGGCATCACGCCATACTCCCCCTCCTCCTTATAGGGGGCGGATCTCTTCCCCCGTACACCTCTTCTCGCCAGACCCATTTCCTTCATTTCATTCCCTGAACTATCTCCCAATGCTCTCAGAGATCCCATAGAGCCTGATGGTTCCGGAATATCATGAAGCCTAACCTCATCTCCCATAAACTATTTCGGAGTTCTCCAATGCTTAAAATATCATTATCCTATATGTAGTGTCTCTTTTTCATAAACTGAGACCATCACTTGAACAGGTTGACTGGTTTATCTTTGTCATATGAAGATTAAATAATTATTTAGTCTTTGGGATCCTTGATAGGTTCAACATCATGATTAGGCTGGAGACAGAGTTAGATCAACATTCTCTATGGTCTAGTGCCCCTCACAATTGCTTCAAATGTTTTTTCTTCCTCTTCTAACGGTCTTTATATTTCCACATGAAGTGAGATCCTCCAACCACAGAGTATTGGGTAGGTCTCCCAGAACTCTGTATTCCCTTTAAAAATCCCTCTATTATAGAAGTTTTGAAGAATCATGATGGTCCATTCCTGTGCTCAAACAGCCGAATGGATACTGTTATTGTCCCTTTTTCCCCTGAATTTTCGTAGAGGATGATTTTTCAAAGGAACCATTAGATATGGATTTGATTTTATTTGGAGATGAATTTCGGTTGAAGCGGGAATTTGTCTACAATTCGTGGACTAACTATTGTGTCTCCTATGTTTGGCATGGAAACCTAGCATCAGTTTGTCGTTTTGGGTGTAGGTTTAGTCATGTGAAGATTTCGATGAAAAGGGTTGTTAATCATGATGGACATGGTGTGTTCTAGCCTTGTTATTATTGGAAGGGAAATCATGATGTCATGATAGTGGGGTTCAAAACAACTTTAGAGAACCATTTTGAATCAGATTCAGCAAAAACATCAATTCCTCATGGGAAATTGGCTGCTAACACAAATGTGGTGGATGATTTTGGCCTCCTAAAACAAAACATGGGTTTCCAAATTCAGATGTAGGACCCTAGACCTGAAGAGTGACATGTTTTTGGTTTATTGGAATCATGTCCAAAGGTAGTTTTCTTTGGTAAAGGTTAGATTAATTCAGTCAGTGATCCCCCAGTTGAGAATTTCCATGTTGATAAAACCATTGAGGAGGATTTGACAGGAACTAGACTACAAAAGGTGTTTTTATCTAGATGATGCATTCCATCCAGACATTATTGAAAAAGGATTGAAATTAAATTATGTTTTTGAGGAGTATATATTTCTTCTATAATAATGAAAAGTAATAGGGGTCAAATGAGGTGTGTTTTTTAGTTTTCCTAAACCCAAACACATTCATATCAAATGTCTCGTCCTACTCAAAGGGTTATTGTTCTGGAACGAAGGCAACCTCTATGGTTAAATAGGGATTAAGGAAGTCAAAAAATAAGATTATCCTCATAAAGGAATCACCGGCGCAAAATCTGGGAAACCACATTGAAGGTCTTGATGTCCAAGACTTCCTTTCAGATTCAAGAAGGGGATGAATCAGGTAATGAATGTCAATGGATTGTTTTGGATAAATTAAAGGAAAAGTACTTCACATACTAAGAAAGAATAAATATCAAAAGAATAATCGAGACTCTGGTAAACTCATTCTAGATGAGGGGGAAAAATAAAAGGGTTGCAAATGCTATTCTCACTTGAAAAAACCAATGGAAACAGGGTTAGCCATGAAAGGTGTAAGCTAAGAAGGCTAGACCCCCAAAAATAAGAAAATGGAGTATATAATCAAGACCAAGATAATGAGTAAAAATTGGAAGGTACCAAGGAGGAAGGTTAGGAAAATAGGTAAGGTAATTATCTTGCACTTATCATATATTCTCTTTAGGATATTTACTTAGAACCATTCAAGCTTAAGGCCACAAAGGAAAAGACATATATAATTATAGAAAGGCTCCATCAGGTGGATGTTAATGTGGAGAATGTGGCTTGGATCATTAAACAAGATAAAATTATGGAATTAGGTTTCAATGAGGGAGGGATTAATGTTGAGGAGTATAATCACACATGGGACAAGATGGTAAGAAACATTGAAAATGTAATCCAAGAGGACCTGAACATGAAGGTGAATTCTCTTTTATTGATGCTCTACAATGTATGTTATTCGAAAAATTTCCTCCTTATTTTTATTGATTTTGTAATTTCATATAGCTTTTATCCTACTCTGTAGATCTTTTTTGGTTTCACACTTTTCAACAATGTTTTATTTTTCAATAAAAATATAAAAGAAGTAGTGGAGATCTTTCATTATAAAAGATATACAATTACTATTGATCCACAATTAGAGATATACCATTAGATTGAAGACCTATTGTGAATGGTGATAAACTTATATAATTGATCCACATATGGTGATCTTATGTTAGTTTATTGATTTAACATGAATGTAGATATGTCGTTATTGTAGATCCACCGTTTCTGATTTTCCATTAGTTAGAATATAAACCATTATATATTTATAGCTTTAATATATATCTTCTATTTCAAATAAATCATTACTTTATAGGTATAAAATTAATGTAGATCTACCAAAACATTAGTTCCACCATTCATGATATATCACTTGTTCGGAGATAGACCATTATCATTGATAAACATTAAATATAGATTAACCTTTTATAATCTACAATTATTTAATATATCTAATGTTACTATAGAACTATCATTAGTATAGAAACCCTAATTTTGATTGACCATTAGTAAAAATATATACCATTACATTTGATACAACATAACTATAGATATTCAGTGGATGATATACAACTAATATGTTATTTCTTCCTCTAAAACACCCCCTTCTCCAATAAAAACTCCATACTCATCCCATCCTCCAAAAATCACCTATGTACTTTCAAAATACACCTCAACCATCAGATTCCTAAAAATTAATAGACCAGAATATCTGGGTTGTTATATGAACCATTACTAAGGAAATTATAGAATGGGGAGATAAACCAATCCACTATGATAGTGTTGGTAGTGAACCTTAACAACTAATTTTTTTAATTATCATGTGTATGAAAAAAAATAATGTGTTATGATTTTGATATTTTTCATAACAAGTCATTGATTATTGATGATTCCTAATTATAATTGCTTATGTCTAATGATTGATGGAAAATTATTTCATGTTCGATGATAATTATATTTAAATTGATGAGTATGATTTTTTATTATTATGCTCATATATCAATAACCTTATTCTTAAATTACAATCAATTATAACCATTAATTTAAATACCAATTATTTAACCGTATAGAGAATCTGATTTCACCCTTCTTTATGATTACCTTATACATTTATTATATAGTTGTATTAACTATTTTTGAAAGCAAAATATGATAGTTGAGTTAAACCCATTGTAAAATGGTGTAGATATTTTACATACTACTATTTTTTGTATACGCATTCCCATGTAACTAATGATCTACATAACAATGGTATATGTTGTTATGAAATGTTTTTGAATATTCACATAATATGATTTTATATTTATGTATGGAATGTATGCGTCAATATAACTTCATACAATGGAATGGTTTAGAATATTTTTAAAACAAAAATGAGGAATCATTAGTAAAAAATCTTAGCATAAGACTAATTATTGGGTAACATTCTATGTTATGGTAATGAAAATGTTGAAGGTTTCCTAAGAATATACATCCCCTTATTTATATTATAAATGAATACGGTTTTGTTATAGATGTATCAGAGGATGATATCCCTAAAAATTATTTTGTGTATATCATGACCATCAAATTTGTTACTGATTAATAGAACCTTACTATTTACCGATTCTGACTCTCCACAAAGATATTATTAGGTTAATTAAATTATTTTCAGATTATCCATTTTTATGGATTTAAAATTGTAATCTCATTGGATAACCTTGGATTATCCTAATGTGTCATATTTTTAAAATGGTTTTTATCATTTATATATCCTATAAATTTTTATTATAAATATATGATTTAACATTATGATTACAATTTATAATAATATAATTTTTGGATTTATTCAGAGGCCATAAAAAAGGAACAATTCTAATGAAAGTGTTATAATAAAATCAATGTTTATCCACTTTATAAAATAATTGAGATAGTATCTGTGAGGATCATTTTTATGATTCTGACTAGTTCGTTATCATAATATTTAAATAACAATATACACTATTTTGTTTCCAAAATTTAAAAACAATGGGTTCATTTATTTATGTTTTGTTGGGAATTATCATTCAATAATGAAGTGTGATTTTCCACATTTTTAAATTTTTGGATCACTCACCAAAGAGATATTTTGAATGTAGTGGATGATGTTTTCAATGTCAATGTTTTGGTTATAGTGTAATGAATTTTCAATTAACATGATGTATTATATGATGGTACATTGGAAATTTTCTAGATAATTACATATTTCAATGTAAAATCCTTGATAATGTAAGGGTATATGTTATGTTAGTCACTAATGTTTACAATGATAGTTGAAGTTGCGATGCCCTCTAGGTCACATGTATCCCTTCACATGATCATAATTTATCAATTTGGCTATTATAGATGTCTCTTGGATATTTGAATTAGAAAATTGATATTTGGATGGAATATTTCATATTCATATTTATGGTGAACGATTAGTGATAACAATGTAGTAACTGTTAATCATAGATTATGACGGTCTTGTATAATATTACAATGATTGAGACATGTTTTTAAAACTATATATCTCTCTAGTGGATCTAATGTAGTGTTATGGTGATTTTACAGATGTGTCTCATGGATCAAGCATTGTTTTCCACAATCATTCACCTCACCCGAGTTATCTATGAATCTTATCTTATAATGGAAAAATGGAATCAGAATGTTTTGGTATAGTATTCCTAATAATGTAGAATAACCATATTCAAAAATATAAACCATTAAAAATTTCATATTATAGGATTTTGAATTTAGGGGTTTTTAATATAATAACCACATATCCACTATTGGACATGAACTAAACAAATAGTATCTATCTGAAGGGTTGTTCATGTGAATTTTAGGTGGTTTTATAGGAATCATAACGGGTCACTTCAATGCATGTTCTATTTGAAATCTAGTTTTATGTCATATTATATGGTCATTTCTAGATCATTTCTACCCATGTATTTATTGAAATCAATTAGATTTTTTTTTCATGTCTTAGGGATTTAGTAGGGATTTTATGATGTTTCTTGTTAATATAGGCTCATAAAGTTGTGATACACTTGATTCAAAACATCACTATCAAGGTAAATTAATTTTCTATCCATTAATGAGGTATGTATATTTATATACATGTTATAACTTACAAATTACATGACATTATTTTAAATTAAATTGGATAGTTTACAAATATAATTGCGTTAATATCAATGTGGGTTCTTAAATAGATTAATTTTTGAGGAATTTTATTTACGAACTGACTTGTTCACACTATGTGGTGGTGGAAATGACTTAAATGACTTTTTATTCAAAATTGGTTATTAATATTGGTGGTAGGTTTTTAAAACTATTAAAATGATTTATAAAGTTATATCATGGTTTTAAATATGATTTTTTCAATCATGGATCATTTGGAAAATTGTAACAACGGGAAATGGACATGTCACATTAGTGAGAGTAATAACAATTGTGTTTTGAGATTCAAATCCTATGTTTTGACTTGATATTAGTTAGATTTATGATCTTCCAATAGAGGTGATATTTTATTTTTCAGTAATAGTATTCCTCACAAATGAATATAACATTATATTTTACTTTTTTAGTTAATAATGGTTATATAATTTACGGTACCCTTCATTTTTGATTCTGTACATGATTTTCCTTTGTTTTACCAATGGTAAGTTTATCTTTTATATAATTTCTATCATATATCTAAATTTTATATTCTCGATTTATGTGAATATGAAAGGATTTTGTGGAAACCAAATATTTTTTTGAAAATAATTTTTTTAATAAATATTCATAAATGGGATTTAGTGAAGGTAAAAATGATTCATTCATGGTATTAGAAAATTTATAGATTCAATAGTAAAATGATACAAAATTTTCATTGCAGATGCTAATTTTTTATTTTTGAGATTGTTCAAATGGTTTTATAAGAAATATTTAAAGGCAAGGTAATCAAGTAGTTCACTGGGTTCTATTGACTATCATCACCTAAATAGTGAGACAAATGGGGGGTGACAACTTGTCAGCTGGTTGCATAATATTTTCTTATAATGTTTTCCATTCTTTATTGGTATTTATGGATTACCATTGAATGTATCATTGAGGTTTTACATTGTTACACACTATTCTATGATAGTTTACCTCATTTATATTATTCAAAGTAATTATTCATCTTTTACATTATTCTATATCTTGTGGAAAACTATCTTTTGTTACCTGTAAGGCTAACATGGGTTCATTCATTACATAATATTATTGTATTAATAACCTTTGGAAAAAGAGTTATGAATATTTATAAGATTGTATTATGTTATTTATCAGATCAGAGAGTGAACCTTAATATTTTTGTAGTATGTTTGGTTGGGTGCCTTGCCAGATCAAGTCCATGTATGAACTCAGGATTTCATCAGTTGACTAGAATTGTTTACTTTTTTGATAATTAATGATTATGGTTATTCAAATAAACATTATTTTGGATTTCACATGAATAAATCTATTAATATTAAATTTTCACTTCATTTGAATATCCGTACAATATTTAAATTCCTAGTTTTTTAATAGAATTGATACTAATTCATGAGGATGATTTTTTATTCTTGAATTTTGATTTAGTATATTAGTTTATATTAAATATTTTTTTTTGATAATATATCATAGCATAAAAAATCAAAATACATGATATTAATCTTCATGAATTGTTGTAAAGCTTAATATTTTAGTGAAACTTTCTCGAGTGTATGTAGTTATCTACACTATATAAAGAACATTCCAGTGGGTGTTAGAAACTAGGTGTGTATGGTGGATATTGTATGAGAAACTAAAAATAATAATCTAACCATATTTTGTGTTGAAAACGTGCCCAAAAACTCTAAGTAGTTTATTCATTTTATTTAATTGATATTTCATTTTCTAAAAATATAAATGAAAATAGTGATGTTCTTTTCCAGTAACATGAATGAATGAGTAAGAATAATATTATGTTGTTATATTTTGAATGAAATGGTTAATAAGGATCTTACCAGGAAATAATTTAATAAAATATAAATCAATTTGTTTTATGCATGAACATTTTTAGTAATTATTATCATGGAATTTAATAAATTATATTATAGAGTTTTTGACTATGTAACCTGACACCCCTTTCACCGAGTTATCTTAATTATAACCCTACATATTTATGAATGTATACATCATAACATGGATGATTATGATGGGGGTGATATGATATTTAGTCAATGATGATTCAGTTATTACATATAATGTTTTTTGAGATGGTGTATTAATTATATATAGATGAGGAATACATATGTAGGAAAAATGATTTCGGTGGATCATTTGATATTGTAATTGATATATGTTATTTATTCATAAATGTAACAAAAATGATAGGAGGAATGGATTTACATAAGACAACATTCAGGGTCACTACCATGAATAAAATTTTGTTTTCAATCAGTATGGAAGGCTCAATATTGAAAAGCCTAATTATATGAAATCTCAATTATATAATCAATATTTTGATATAGTTGGAAATATCAACTGTTTTTTGTAAGGATTTCTAAATGAAGTAAAATGGGATCCACTCTCATGATGTTTTCCTAGTTTCATTATATTGTTTCTATGGGCTGTTAGAGTTATTATCTTAATGAGGGTCTTATTCATGTCGATTAAATTACTTATAGAGAAGCCCAGATCAGGTGTCCTTATGTAGCATAGTATGTTCTAGAGGAATATGAGGCACGTATAAGTACTTTTGCAGGTCTAATTTTTATTTTATCCTATATGGTAATAATTTTATTTGATTATTTTTATACACATTATTTTATATCATCAATGTTAATTGAAATGTTGGTCTTGTGTTTAGAGTATTTGACTTTTATATTATAAATTTACTCACCCGTGGGAATGTGTTTGGAATTTTTTTTTAATTTCCTTAATATTGGGTGATGATAGTGGACATTACTGTGGTCTGGGACATAATATTTCTTCTTCATGATATCCTTACTCTTATTATTACTATGTAATAGATGATAATTATTGATTACAAAAGTGAACATTATAAACATTTTGTTCAATTTTTATCTTCTAATTTAGCCTCTCATATATTTTAGTGGGATATCGATTCCTAGTCATGTAGAGCCATGTTATTTATTATATATAAAGAAGTGATATTAAGTATGTTGTTGAATATTATTCATGATATCATTGACTATAGACATGAAAATCCAACTTCCAAAATGGAAAGTGTGTATCCTGAGGTATTTTGTGATGATTTTTCTGAATGAACACCACACTGAGGTGTTTAGTAGAATATTAACATAATTAAGGGTATAATTCATATCACTATTAGATCATATATCATGGGAACTACATAGTTATTTTTTCTTAATCATCACAGTGTTGATAATGATTCTAAGGTATTTATTCATCATAGTGTCTCACCTTGATGTAAGTCTATCCAATTTGATAAGAAGAAAGACAGAACCCCCATACATTGCTCTAATTATAGAATAATAAATTAGCATACCATTAAGATAATGAATCCATTTAAAAAATTTGGTGATCCATTTTACAAACCAAATGTAGTTCAAAGGTTTCCTAATATTGAGCTATGGTTGGGGTAATACCAGTTAAGTGTTCAAGAAGAAGATATAACTAGTATAGTTTTTAAGAGACTATATCGGTAATTTTTGTTATTGATTGTTCCACCTAACATCACTGATGATCCTATGGTATTTATGGTATTGTTTAAATTTAATAATCATTAGTTCTAGAAATGTTTCATGGTATGGTTTTTAGAAGACATTTTAGTTTACACTATGTTAAAGGATGATAACGTTGATTATATGGATATCCACTTTTAATTATTAAACTATTTTCACAAATGTCATTACATTTTTTTGTGTGAATTTTGGATTTAATAATTATGGTTTCTATGGAATTATTAACTAGTTGGGGAATCATATTGTATCATGAAATGAATCTGGTTATAATGTCCTAGGTGTATCCAAGAAATCTGAGTTTGATTCCCACATTATAGGACATGTCTAGTTATTACCTGAATTTCATTCAATTCCACTCCATGACTTCATCACCAATGAAAACATTGAATAATAATGTTGTTATGAATGATTGGAATGAAAACTATTAGTAATCATTCAAGGATATAATAATAAGATGACTTTTTATCCATTTTAAATTCCATAAAAATTGATTTTGGGTTATGATGTTTATTTTGAAGAAACTATATTATTAGTGGGCAATGACTTGATATTGTGAAATAATTTGTTTCTATGTATCTCTATCAAAATTTATCTTCATTACATATACTAAAGTACCCAAAACAATCAAATAGAATATTTTTTAAATGTCCTCAATAAGTGGCACCACTATCTTTTAGATGTACGATTTATGATATACACTGATATTATACTACTGATGATTATATTTTACAAAGGGTAATGAAAATTTGATAGATACATTGGCCTGAGTTTCGTAAATATATTATTTGGATATTTATAATAATATTGGATAAGGGAAGGTGGTCATTGATATGTTGAGTATGAAATAACTAATTATTAACATGATGGAATTAGTGGTAGAGTGGTCTCTAAAAATACTATTTACTACGATGAGAATGTGAGTGGACGAAAATGTGGTGTACATTGTCTTATTCTAATTAAATTTTATATCATCATTTTATGAGTGGGTTAATCTCATGTGGTTTCAATAAATTGATTTCTAGTGCTTAAGTAAAATACATAATGGTGAGGAAAAATTAGGATAATATTGTGGGTCAATAATTGTTGCTCTATCCTTTTGATGAAAGATGGTCATTTATATATCTATCATGAATGTGGTGTTATATGGAGAAAATCAGTCGTGTTTGTCCATGAACACTTGTGCTGCCAATTTCTATCTTAAACTGAGACATCACTATTACTGGCAACATATGACGTTGTCGATCATATGTTTTGTGTCGTTTTTCTTTAAATGTCATTGTAATAAATATTAGTAGAAGAGTCCTATTAAATTTTTGTAGGAATATATCAATAATATATGGAAGAGGAATGAGATACCAATATAATACATCATAGGTATACAGAAGACATAGATTAGTAAAGATGTGGCATGGTTTGTTAGTGATTGATACACAAAATCATCACATTTCCTACATGTGAAGGAGATGATGAAGGAGGATAAGCTCAATAACATGTTTTTTCTATAGTATGTAATGAACAATTGTGTTTTACAAATAATAATTTTTTATAGGTAAACATTGTTTAAATATATATTTTATATAGGATTTCATAATAAATGGGGACCCAAGTGATATTTATAACTGTCTATTAATAAAAATATATGTGAATACTGAGCAAGATAATCACATTATGAAGAATATTCTGATGGAAATAATTCTTTAAGATAGTGTAGCTATGGAAAATAATATATCACAAATATTTTTTTCAAAAAACAATAGTTATTAGACATTAAATATGATGAATCCCTTTGAAACATTATGTGCGTGTTAATGTGGATCTCTCTATTGTAGGGGAGATTTTTGAGACATGTCCTTATTGTGACCATGCCTTTTTAAAGATATGTTGAAATAAATTTAACAAATCTATAAGAGATTACTAACTAATCAGAAAGATCACAAACCCTTTACAAATATTTATTTTCACCCACTAGAGTTAAAGGTTGGTGATTATATTTTTCATAGAGGTTCACGTTGATTCAATGATTCTTAGTTCTGTATGCATGGACTGATGAAATTGAGGTTTTCCCCATTTTGGATCATTTAATGATTTTGAAGGGATTCATATCAAATGGAATTTCTTGTCATTTGACATATATTCACAAAATATTTCTTTTTTTTTCTTCTAAGGAGGTATCATCCACACATTTCCAATGTGATCTACTGAAAATATGTTGATCTATATCCCCAATACATTATCTTAGAATAAATGGTTCTGGTTTATGATCACCATGAAATGATAAAATAAGGCATCACACTTACTTTATCTGATGTATATGGTAGTGGAGATCAGACAACCATGATACATAAAATAATAAACCATTGATGAGGTAATAGTCTACATATCATATTTCTTGTCCATAATATTGATCAATTTATATGAAAATAATGATTTTATGGTTTGGTAAATTATGAACCCCTTAGGGTGTGGGAATTGAAGTAGTAAGATCATGGTTAATCCTTCATGTCATTAAAAAATATTTTTTGAGGAAACATGCAAATAACAAATTTAGGGTTCAAGATTAATTCTACCTGTATCATAACCATCCATCATGAAACAATGAGGGTCCTGGAAAATATTTTATGTTTTAGCTTGGTTTTTCAAATAGTGTGGATTTTTTTGGAAAACATGTTGGTGTGAAGGTGATTATTTTCATATGTAATTAGACTATATATTGGTTTTCAAAAATCATGATGCTCATCACATGTATCTCTGAACCCTATAATTCCAAAGGATAGTGTATATGCATAGATAGAAAGTAGATTTTCAATCCATGGGTCCTTATAGTAAAAACCATTCTAAATCATTAAAAATATATAATTTACCACATTTTACAATGGAATGATAATTTCTAATTAACACATAATACTAATCATGCTCAAACTAGTATCCCAGAGTTCCTTATATGTTTCTCTACTTTGATTATTGATGGTTTCCTTAATTCTTGAAATGTTAAATCAAGGTCTATTCTATTTTGTTCCTTGATTTTATCCACCAAAAATATCATTACATGATAGATTCTCCCCTCATCTATTTGAGAATAAAATGGTCTTAGGATTCTAGTTTTATAGAAATGTATATATATATGAGGACCTTTTTTATATATTTATGTTTGTGGGAAAATGATCTACCTATTTTCAATCTTCATTCCGGATGGAAATTAGTCCTCCCTCTGATAACTATGTACTTGTTTGTATTGAAGGGTTATAACTCCAAAATACATAATTTATTTTAAAATACATTAATCGAAAATATTAAATTTATTGAGATCATATAAATTTAATTTTTACAGAGAATCGTGTTTTTTTGGGGATTTCCAAAAAAATAGATTTTATACACACTATGGGTTCGACGACCTTGTATAATGTTGGTTTTGATTATAAAATGAGTTTTAAGTATTGAGAGACGATTCCATACCATGAAAAATATTTATATATCGTGAAAATGGGTTTCAAATATATTTTTTAAACATATTAATTAAGAAATGATGGGTGTATCAGAAAATGGTCATGTCAATCTAGTGTCGGTAATTTGACTGATGTGTTGATATGTACAGACTATGGGGGAATTTTCATAGGTTTTATTCAAAATATGTTTCTAATGGCTTCTCATTTTTGAGTACATATTGAATTATTATATATCAAAATCTTGTTATTATTCATATATTCATGGTTTTATAATTGAAGATACCTTTCTTTCTAAGTATCACACTTTTTAATCATATAGTGTATCTATGTTTATTTAAACATAAAATATATCCTACATTTAGTTTTCATATTTCAATTTTATTTAAATGTTAGTGTATTTTATGAAAAACATATGATTCATTAAAAAATTTTAAAATTCTATATACACATTATTTATTTCAATGTATAATCATCATGTTCATGGTCACTAGCTTTATATTACCTATATAGTGAAATTATTATGGGATTTTTTGTCACAAAAATATATATTAATTAGAATATGTTGATTTAGTTTTGAATGATATAGCTAATGGTATGTGAATCATGTAGTAAAATATATTATATTATGTTTCATCATAATCAGATTGAGAAATATTAGTGGTACTGGATACTCACAAGGAGACTCATTTTTTTCTATCCTTTTTCTTTTTATATATTAGACATTCTTTCTTATAATTTTATATCACATGTGGATATTATTTATTCCACTCCATTCCAAGATAGTTTAACTATGTTTAGTAATTCATGGGGATTTATCAACGATGTATTTTATTGATTATTTTTGTGGTGGGTCATCTTGGGTGAAATGTGAGTTTTATCTATACTATATCATTTTAAAGTATCACTTATCACCCATTGTATAATTTTGCATTATAGGTTATTCATCATTTGTAATTTCCCCATGAAAATATTATAATTATTAATTTAGTATAATTCAACGTGATTTATGAATGTATTGTATTACTCTATATATATCCCATATAAATTTATTCCATAAAGGAATAAGATTTTATAATATAAATCGTCTTATGATTGTAAATTTCTATGAGAATGAATATGAATTTTAAATATATATCTCATATATTTCACGGGTCTTGATTCTTATTAATAGGGGGTTTTATCAAAGATGATTTTAGACAACCCCATTATCAATATTATTCCCATTTTACCCATGTTTATTGTTATATTTCTAGAATATTTACTTATTATTCTTATAAATCATGAATTCATGTTTTTAATGTATCTCATTCGTTGTATTATATATATTTCAATTAATATATATATATATATATAATAGAATCAATTTTTTATTAGGAATTTTTTTAGAATTTATATATTAATTTTTATAAAGGATTCATTCATCTGTGTTTATCACCCTAGGGTACACTAGTTCTTCTAGTTAATCATATGTATTGATATGTGTGACCCTACATTGTTTTTCAGGAAATACACAAGACAAAATCATGATTATGCATCTTTTTACATGAAATGATTATTTCAGGGATCAATTATGTGGATATCACTATTTTTTCAAGATAGATATTATTTCTAAATATTGTTAATTAATTCCCAAAACAAATAAATAGTAAAGGTATTCATCTATTTAAGGCATGAGTACGATGATGTTATAGTGTTTTCATTATTTAATACTAATTTCCCTATCTATGTTCAAATATTTAATTAGTAATTTATTTATTATTTGCATTGAATAGTTTTATTTAGTCATTCTGTTAAATATCCTTAAATATTATCAGAGATAATAAGAGAAAGGATATTGATTTAGGATTTTGCTGAAGACTCTATGTATTGTGGTTTAATATTTACTATTTTACATGTAAGAATAATAATTGTCTAATAAATTATAATTTATAAACATAATATCAATATAGGTTTAAGAAATGTATACATCAATAATGGATTATATTGTATTTTTTCATGAACAGAACAATATGACTGAAAATATAGTTTTATTTGATTATATTGATATTATTGATGGAATATGAAGTATTTTTCAAGTCTATGTAATATAATGAAGCGGGAGATCCAATCCTCTGAAATGACGAGTGTAACAAAAATATCAATGAAATGATGTGGAGGATTGATAGTGAGAAAATGATTACAATACATTATAGTGAAAAGGGTCTATGATCGATAGTGTTTCATCTGAGATAGCTTGGAATGTGATGTCATGCTGAATGATATGGTGAATGAATAATAATTTTAACAAATAAAGTTTCAATAGAAAATTTACCAAACACATTATTTAGTCATTGGAGCATTAATTATTTCAATTAATTTATAAAATTATTATCTTTAAAGAGAATGGATTCATATATAAACTGATCAGAAATGATTAAATCATGTATTAAACCTAATAGAGTGGAATATTCACCGAATGGGATTGTTGGTATTGATTAATGATTATGACTACTCAATACAATACCAACTCCGGAAAGAGAAGTAGGTGGATGATTCATTGAGTAAAGAGGATGACAGTCTCTAATCAATGATGTGGATAAAAAATTACTCGGATTTATAAATTTTTAAAGGATGAACCTTGAAATAATTATGATATGGGGATATCAAATCATTATAAAATGACTTATCATTCATAAATCTATAAAAGGATTACATACGATTAAAATGAGAATATCTATTTGATAAAAAGGTGAGGAATGTTCCAATAATAATATGTCATTTTGTTTGAATAACATATTTCATGTATTGGGTATGGGTCTAATAATAACATATATTATGAATGAAAAATTTTATGTGCATAAAATCTCATCACTATTTATTCATCATGTAAAGGAAATGTTGTAATGAGATCATAATGATAAATTATGGTCATACTTCATGAAGAGAGTTATTGTAGAGTTTGTAGTTTGGTGACTTGTATGTCACTATGTTATGAATGAGAGATAATTATATGGGAATATTACAACCATTAACCATTCTATAATTAAAAACTGAAATAATTTCCATAATTTTTTTGGTTTGATTCCTCATAAAATGTGATGGAAATAATGCTATTTCATTTATAGATGATCACCGTACGAATCAAGTATAATTAATTTTTATTAGATAATAATTTACATTGATTATCAGGATATGATAATTAATAAAGATGTTCCTATGTTACATGTGGTCCCATATTCTACTATATAAGGTTTAGTTATATAATTCACATTGTTCTTATAGGGATACCTTAAATAATATATGGATATTGTGTCTTCTATGAGTATTATTTATCTTCCTTATATAAATTTCATGTTTGGGCGACACAAAACAAAGAGGATATGTTGATCTCATGTTCTCTATATTTCAAAAGTGTTTAGGATAAACACCTTTATCTAGTGACATTATGATATAACAATAACTCTAAATCATTATTATAGTTGTTTATTTATGATTCCCTCTATGGGACAATGTATAATACATAGACATACTGCGATATAATTGGAATATTAAATTACTCTAACTTGGTATAGATGTTGAAATAAATGACATGGTTAGATATATTCATAATCATATCACAAAATCTTATGGTTTAATGATGTGTTATTCTGACAATCATCAAATATATTTGTAAGTAAATGTTGGTAAACTGACTTTCTGTTGAATTTGACGTTAGATAAATGTAATGTGATTAAAAAAAGGAAATACCCTTTTTATATTGTTCCCTTGGATATTTATCAAAAGTATAGACTATAGCATATCACATGGTACTCCCTCCAATCCTTTATTAGGTTCATGATGTGATAAATATTTATCTCCTAAGAATGATCATACATTGTCCTTCTCATATAATAAACCAATAGTCTATAAATGTTGATTAAATTATTTATTATTATTTATACGAAAACAAATTCCTTGATCAGAGTGATATAGTTCTATGGGACAAGATTACCAATCTGGTTAAACCTTATTAGAAAATTCAAAAAATTGTTCGTGCAACCTAAGATCCCAATGATGTAATGGTATAAATATATCCCCATTGTATATACCATGGTGATATAATTTCAACGGAGAAATTAATTTTAAATGGGGTATAATAAAACAACATGATATTTTTTATGTGATTCCATTGAATTAAAACATGAACTATTTGACAACATTTTACTACCTTCACCTTGTATCTATATGAACAGTGTTATATAAAAATCCTATAACATTTATGGTAATTTTTTATGTGTGTGTGGTATTAATAACCATATGAGATAAATTTTTAAATGTTTTTAGTAGTGATTTTTTTTTGAATGATGTAAAATAAAATATTTCTCTGTTTCAGTAAAGGCATTTTAGGCTTAAAAATATAATTTGATCCAAAATTGTAATTATCAAATATTTTAATAGGAAAATTTTAAATAATTTATATAATATTTTTAGATTTTATTTTTTTAAATTAATATCATTCCTAATTAATAAAATAACTATTTTATTAGGATGAATTTTTAGATTTTTTTCTAATAATGTCTATTTTTTGTTAATAGTGAAAAATAATGAATATTTAAAAATATTCATTTATTTTATATTAAATTCAATATTATATATTACATTAATAATACAATGACCAATTTATATGTTAATTATAATATTTTAAATTAATTACACAAGTTTTATCGTCAAATTTTATTTTATTATAAATCATGTTTTGAGTTGAATGTTTTTTTAAATTTCATTTTTCTTTCTATATGTTCTTATGTTAATAAAATAATTTAATATTATTTTATTAATAAATTTAGATAAATATATGGATTATTAATTAAATTTAAAAATTTAAAAATTATTTTATGTTTTTTACAATGACATTAATGAAAGTAAATTATTATTTATGCTTAAAATAAATTTTTCTAAAATGGGGTTTCATTACGGGATTTACAATTATATAAAATTAAATTGTGAATATTTAATAAAATGAATCTAGTTAAATTGATTAAAAATTTATAATCAAAACAATAGTAATAAATTGACATTATCAACTTATTTTTTGGTCATGCCTAAAAGGTATGACCCCGATGTTATGTTACCATGTTTTAGGTTTAAATGAATTTACGTGGGGATCATCCAAGATACAAGAATAATATTTCCACTAAATCCTAGAAAAATTATATCATTGGATGGTAATTCAATCTTATTTAATCCTATATATAAATCGAAATCTATTTTTAGAAAGTTTATTATGGTGCTGATCATATATTATTGAAATATTATAAAATTTTCCACGTGTGTCCATCTAATCACTTATAATTCGGAACTACTTCTCATCATATAATACCTATATTTGAGTAAAGAAAATCATACAATTCCTACACAAAAAAATTCTGACAATCCATACCATCATTTTATGTCATTCTGTATTCTCCTTATTCCAATCCATTATTTCGTAATGATTAATCAAAATGGGGAATTCAATGAAGATGTATAGATCATCACCAAGATCTTTCATAAAAATTATTTATCTACAAACCTAAACATATTATATATATAATTACATGATGAATAATGAATACTAAATATAATTAGATATTATTTGGATTATTGAATAAATTTTTACCACCTCTTCTATATCCTTTGGGAGATGAAAGTATCACTTGTGTATATGTGAATATTGCCACCTCTACATTATCATAATAATATTTTTACATGAAAATAATTCATGAATGTTTATATTAATTGATTTAATTTTTAAATATAATATTTATGTCATGAAAACAATTTTTTATTATTTATTTAACATTGATAATTATTTTTATCAACAAATTTAAATGTCTAAAACCTCATTGGTGCTTATGTATAGGCCATTGTCACCACATACTGATGTAATTTATTTTCCAATAAAAACATATAAAAATAGTAAAATACAAAATAAATCTATATTGTTTTTAATCATGGTTATCATTCTACATTTAATATAACCATTATCAAGGAAAATTGGACTATATCTATTAAACAAAATCATACAAGAAAAAAATGTAGTTAACCACCAAATGGATGATGATAATGAAATATAGATGACGAATGGGTTATAAGATGATTTAATTAAAATTTTATTGTATTATTTTAATTATAATGGATATCGTATAAATTTATTAGTAATTAAAATATATTATACATTATATTATTGCACAATTTGAGCAATTTATACTTTAGCTAAGGGTTTTATATTAAAATCTTGGGTTTCATATATTATTTATGATACACTATTATGATGATGAAATTAAATTATCTATCTCTCCCAAATATTATTTTAATCTATATTCAATTATTTATATTTCATTATTAATATCATTTTCATCCCTCTATGTACTCATGAGACCAAAACAATGTAATAAATGGAACATTTTTTCACTTTGGTAGGGAATAATTTCATTATTTTGTATATTTTCATTTAATTATATAAATATTTTTTATAAAATTTAAAAAAAATTAGATAATTGTTTACATGTTTGACATTTTATAAATTTTTTTAAATGAATTTTATTTTGATTTTATGTAATATGTGTTTAGAAATTTTTGATGACAATGCTAAAGGAATTGTTATTTTAATGTTCACCGCATGCATGAAATTGATGTCCCTCATGTATATTTATTTCTTGAATATTAAATTATAGGTTTACATGGGTTTTTAAGGAAAATATTTTCTTTAATATTTTGATTTTTTTATTCTATATATCTGATTTCAAATGCTGTGTTATTTTCCTCAAGATATACTTTAGTGATATTTTAATTGTAGTTTTCTATATAAAAATATCATTTAATGGTTCATATGCGTTACTTGTTATATGATCAAATGAAAAAATCAATATTATTTCTCTCCGAGATTAATTTTTTGATAATGAAATGCTTATTTTAGCCTTACCCCTGCCACATTTTATGATATTATGGTATGATGGTTGTTTTCTGATCTTACAAACCAAAAATGTATGTTTTTTATTATATGTTGTGCGAGATAGAAAAAATGAATATATCTAATGAGTTTGGTAAGTCTAGATATATCATCATATAATAAGCATTTGAAGGGGTAGTGAATGAGGTTAATTATGGGACTTATTCTAATAAGATTGTATTGGGGTGAACCTTTATAAGTAAATGATTGAATGTAGAGTGACCCCAATCCCCTAGGATAGTATTTTTAGTGGACCTTGAATATGGAAAATAGTTTATAACTACACATGTATGTATAGAAATTATATATTTTTCTTATTATGCATACAATATTAATGATTTATTATTTACTATGAAACACTTTTACATTTTTTGTCTAAGGACTGGTAAAACCCAATGCAATTTTCCATTATTATGATCTATTAATTGATGGATATGATATAATATATATATGATAATTTTCTCATAACCACATGATTATCATTTCTCATTTATACCCACTGATTAATATCTCTTATTTAACCTTATAAATCCTTTAAAATCACCCATTCTTATATCTCCCTACACAGGGTTATGAAGGATTTTTTATTATGTTATGATGAAAGGGGATTTCAATTATGAAAAATATAGGTTGAAATGATGTAGATAATTTCTATAATAGTTTTTTATGTATCATTATTTTGATTTAAATTTATCCTTTATAATTTATAGTAAAGTATTACTATGAAATGTATTTAATATTCTTCGAATATGATGAAATATTTATTTCTAAAATGAATGGATCACTATATAACATCTTCCAAAAATTATTCAATTAAATAGTTCAAATACCAGGAAATTCAACAAAACAATAATTATAATATATCACACCATAAAACCATTATGAAACTGGGTATAAATTATAAATCCGAATTTTACCCTGTCAAAAAATACAGTAACATACAATTAAACAAATAACAACAAAATAGACACCAGTGCAGTTAAATAAAAATATCTAACATTTTCTAAATAAATAAAACTCTGTTTATAAATTTATAATTTACAATATGAAAATTTCCTATATATTTGATGTTATATCATTAAAAAACAAAAAATGTTTACTTTTATAATTATCAATTGAATTGGAGGTAGAAATGCAATGCAATTCAACCTTCACATGTATATATATTATATTTTATTATCAGAACATTAAATTTGAAATATATAAATAAGTAAAAAACCTTGCATACATTATGAAACATAACATCCATGATATGGTATACATGTTCCAATAACACTTTCTTAGGGAATATTTATTTATGTATGATAATTTGATGTTTTTATGAACAATAAAAACACAATGCAATAGAATTTATTAGTGTGGTATCTATAATAAACATGATAAGGTTCATTATAATTTTAAAGGATGTAATTTTCCAATAAATCTGATCAAATTTTTTTATTGAACTCCGTACAATGAAAATCAAGAATGTCCTTCAGTTTTTAATCAATCCTATAAAGATATGAATTGAAATAATTTTACGGAATGTGAATTTCTATTTTACATTGACAAGTGATTTTATTTTTTATTTATTTTTATATGACATATATTTTGTTAAATGAAGTCATTATTTACGTTCATTTTATTTTGAGTGAATTTCAATTTCCAAATTTAGAGTTTGATAGTGGTCGGTATAAATATAATATCTCTCAATTGGGATTACACCACTATGTTGATTTCTGACATGAGATAGGGTAAATGAATTTGGTAAAATATATATTCATAACATCTAACACATATATTATGTATTATGATTAGTTATTGATATATGATATATTTTCACCAATAAAAATATTGTTCCATTTATAGTGGTAATGTAATTTTTTATGCTTATAGTTTTAGGAGATTTTGATGCTATTAAAAGAAAAAAGGTCTCAATGAATAAATTATATGATTTTATATGATGTATAATTGGAATAATTTGTTTGGAGATTATTATAAAAGCAATTTTTTGGATACAAAAATGAATGAAATATTTTCTTAATTTTAACAGGTTAACCTATATTTTTAATATAAAAACACTATCTATTTTAAAATAGAATTTAATGCCATGTCAAATACTTAATTTTTATAATAAATAGAAGATGTAACATACAAAAATTGAGATAATTCACTACAATTAATGTAATTTGTGGTTTTATTTTATTATTTGTGTGTTTTGGATATGAAATTAAGATTCAATCATGAGATTAATCATTAATCACTTATAAGAGGAAAATATGGAATGGAGTAAAAATGTAATATATACAAAGAAATTATTATTTACCAATACCTATTGAAGGATAAAATATATATTGAGTACATTCAAAATACATTATTATAAATTTATATTATTGGTAATAAGAATATTTGAATATATGTTAAATAAAAAATAATTAATTTGGGATCATTAAATATTACATAATTTATAGATCTCATTATCTTATTATCCCACATGAAACATGAGATTACCAATTTTATATAACAATGGATATAACCTAACACAATCAATTATATTTAGAAAATATTGAAAAATAAATACTAAAATGAAAGTGAAGAGATTAATTTACAATGATTTATTTCAAAATATATTTTTTAATAGTAATCATAACCTCTATTTTTTAAATCCAACTAATCGTTGTTAGAGACCATTAAATATTATACTAACCATGAAAATTAATATAAATAGTTATATTTTTTGACATACATTAATAACATCAAAGTAAAGTATTACATCTTAATTTTTTTTACCAAATAATCCTTTAAGGTAAAATAAACTAATGACCAATATTTACAATTATCTAATGATTAAATCATAAACATTTATAGTTACATGAGCATAAATAATCTCTAATTTTATAATCTCTCTGTAATAAAATAATAACAATAAAATTATTCAATAATTATTTAGAACATCAAGAATATATATCATAATTTAATTTTCTAAACACTGTGATTAATGGATATGTGAATTATTGTAAATATAAACTATATATAATGTCAACATTGCTAATTATATTCCTAGAATATAAGAATGATAAATAAATTATATTCAATTGATGATATGATTATATTCAAAAAAAATTATTTAATTAAAATAATATGAAATATTAATGTATTTTTGAAAATATTATTATCTATCGGTGAGATTGTTTTATAAATATTGAATAGATGAATGTTTCATTCAGTCATTACATTAATAAACTGGTTAAATTTTGATTACTAACACTTATGAAAATCAATGGTGTTTATTAAAATAATATTTTATCAAAATAAATTGTGCTTTATAATATTTTTCAATAATGATATGCATGAAAAATATGAAAAAATTCATCACTACAATGAAATGTTATTTAAAAAATAATTGAGTTGATGTGAGTGGGACAATGATTATATTCGAATTGTTTTTATGTAATGGAACTATTCTGAAAAAAAATTCATAATAAAGCTTTAAATATTTAAAATTATTATAAAATCAACTTTTATTGATGAAATACTATAATAAAATGACTATCTTAATCAACAATATAGTTTTGTATTGGTAATAATGATTAAATGGTTTGAAAAACCAAAATACTGTTATAATGTTTGAAAAAAATTTCTAATGAGAATCATAGATGAATTTATGTAATTATAATGAAAATCACGAAATTTAGAAAAATTATTATATCCTAATGTTTCATGATTTCAAGACTAGAGGGTACTCCCATTTATAGGGATTCACAAAAAAATGTAACAATTATTAAAATTAAAACCAACTACAAGAAAATGATGTTCTTTAATATATAGGTTTGTTAATATTCCATAGTTCTTTATATTCATGTATTAATCCATAGGATTTGGAATTTAAATAAAACTAATGTTCTTTACTGAAATAAACATACTCAAACAATTCAAAAAACAAAAAAAATCCCTTAATCCTTACAATTGACAAATTTAAATTAATTACCACAATAATTTTCTATTGTGTAGGAATTTCACATTATAATTTCTCACTCAACTACCTCTATTGATTAACAATGTTAATAGAATAAAAATAACATCACATAAGTGAATATGTATAAAGAAACTCGTCGTTTATGAAAAAAATACCATGAACGAAAATATGATATTCTCCTTTCACCAAAACACTCAATAATATAAGGGATTTATTTACCCAAAAATTACTAATAAATATTAATCCATCCAAAAATCATAAATAGAAATATAATAGAGGGGTTTTACCACTTGATCAAATTTTAATAATATTGTATTGTGTATTATCCATGTATACTGCTTTTGTGAACATGAATAGAGGTATGAATGATCATTTTATTTAGGTATCTCAATGGTTAATAATAAATCCATTCATTGATATCAAACATCTCATGGTGATAGTGTACATACCTAGGGGAAATACTATATGAACTAGTCCAAACATATTACATTAATTATTAAAACTCATGATATGAGGGTAATGATTCCAAATTCAATTAGAATGTATAATTTTTCATTGAGTATCAATATAAAAATTAAAATTGTATTACAATAAAATATTTATTTTATTAGGGGATAAAATCTATACCTTTTCTAAAAATTAAAATGTATTCCATAGTTTTCCCCATAGACTCTAAATCATAACCATCCACCGTCGGACTCTAATCCATGTGTATCTATGTCCAGACAATAAAGCACGAGTATCATCAAAAATAATATAAAACATGATTCTATGAAACTAATATATAGTATATGATATATTACTATATGAATTTAGTCGATGATAGTTCCAATAAGGCAAATAATTATGAGAAACTCTTATAGGTAACAAGTATATTAGTTTCCTTGATAAGAATTTATGTCGTCAACATCCACTAGTGGAATATAAATGATGATTGATTTCCACATCTATATAAAACATGTGAACATACTATTATAATATAACCCATTATCTTTATTATATAAACATTTATATTTTTACACTAGACTCAAATCATTGAGTCAACTTCCAATGCATATTGACCATTACAATCATCCATTTGATTTAATGACATGAGCATCCATCATCTAAGTCTATAATAAGTTTTTCTTCCATAATTATTTAATCCATTAGAACCTGTCAGTACTGTCTAAGTTTGGTATATATTCTATAAAACATTAATCAATGATATTCCCAATACAAATATTAATATTGAGAATTATTTATCTAAATCTAAATCATCAGCATCTAGTAGATGACTAAATAGAGTGAGTGTCCCCATTGTAATCTATATTATTCTGTCTAATATGTGAAAAATGTAAAAGAAACATCACTTATTCTATAAAGAGAATATGGGAATAAAGTTATCATTTGTTAAAACTATATGATTCCTTATATAATGCAGATAAGAGGAATCCCATCAGATTCCCCATAACCCCGTCATTCCTCTTGTGATGATAAAGATATACCTTAAGAAATGCAGATACTATCAATAACTAATTAGATCAAGATTACTTTTTTGAATATATCATGATAACTCATGTGACAAACATGTGATTCATTAAGAAGAATATATTTTTCCCTTAGGTTACAGTTATATGATACCCCCGTTTATGAAAATAATAGGCATCATATGGGGATCATTTGATTCCATAATATATGATCAAATTTCACTATAGGTTATATGACTAAGATTCCCAAACAATATTATATGTTTAAGATATAAATGACCATACAACTATTTATAAACATAAAAATTGTCCTTTTCCATTATATGATGATATACATGATGACATCATAGCTCAATATGAGAAAGACATATAATATAGATTCCATGGACTCTAATGACTCATAATAGAATGAACCCATCAAATAGAAAGAAATGATTTTATGACCAGGTAAAAATCCTATTGAGAAATTATTTCATTAAATTGTATTAAATCATGGAGGGATATAAGATCTAGGAACCATACACTATGTAGGGAAGTGCTAACACCATATTATTCCATTATTATCAATTTTTTATCATCATCATAAATATTTTTATTAGATTCATCCAAACATTATAATTTCTAAATGTAGTCAATTTTTTGTGACCATCAATGATACAATATGAAAAATTCATCCTTGTGAATCCATCTGCAAGTATAATGGTGAACTTGAAAGTAATCACATTTACTTCAACAATTATTTTTTGGGTAGCATTATAGATTAACAATATTAGACATCATTGACTTTTGGAATACTCTGTATCAGCATTATTTTAAATCTAATCATCGATGAAATCAAATAAAACTATAGTATCACATCAAATGTACATGACAATGATGGTTATATTGGCACTTCATATAGGGTTTAGTGTAGGATATTAACCTATGATGAAGTGAGAACGCAAATAATTATTCTGGTGGAAATCCCTCACAGATACACCTAGGATGAAATCAAAACATCTCCCCTTGAAAATATGTTCATTATCCTTCTTCCATAAAGGGGGTCGTCGAATGGGTATGTAATAATTACAACGTTAATTTTTATAAAGTGGTGGGATTCATTATTACCTAATATATGGTATTAATGGATTTGGAAATTAAGGTTCCTCATTGGTGCCCCAAACAATAGTGGTTATAGAGTTTGTATAATCCTAATGTTACAGGGAAAAATAACTTCATTATTCCCTACCTAGATATTACCAATGTCACATATACTATTCCATGGAGGTATAGGGATGTTAATTTTTTGAGAATATAACAAATTATTATAATTACAACTAGGACTTGTCCTTCCTACAAAAATCACATTTTTAACTAGGACACCCAACTAATATATTGATTGGATGAGATCACACCTACATTAGCTACCCCGATCAACACTATAAAATTTGTAAACTATTGGAATAATCACACTGATTTTTTACAAGAGGTATATCCTATAACTATTATTAATTCCTATGATATCATATACACATAACATGTGTGTGATATATAGAAACTAGAATTTAGACACCAGTCACCTGACACACATGTTATGATAACTAAACATACTGATGAAACAAACAAATATATTCATGTATTTTCTCCCAATGATGATGATGAACATATGTTGAAGGTCCATTGAACAATACTAGTCTTCACATGAATCCCTATGGATTTATAGTCGTAACCCTAACGGTCATTCCTAATGTATAGGGGTTAAAAATTATCACTATTTGATACCAAAAACCTTACAAGTACCCTTGTGGGAAGCATCTTAGGGACTCATTGATTAATACATAGGTGAAATATCATAATTGATAGTAAAGAAATAACATTGTTCATAAATATGTGGTTATAACTGATCATTCCAATTCCATGACAAGTGATGATTCATAGTTATTTTCATCCTTCAAAATGAAAATTACTAGGGGAAGGGACATGTTTCTTGAATATGTGAATTCCATAGAAATAATATACACTATCTCTATAAAATTCACCAAAATACTTATATACATAATTTATTGTAATCCATCCATGGTATATCTATAAAGATATTTATATATCATAATCCAAATATATTCTCTCCATCAAAACACGTGATATAGGGAATCACCATGAACTATTTGACAAATATCATATAAGGACGAAAATCCATTTTATTTAATAGTAATAGAATGAGTTTTCTCACAACTAAGACACCTATAAAATATACAATATAGTGATACTAATGAATCTCATATCATAAATGTGTGAAGTAAAATCATAAAATTTAGATATATAATAAATGATTATAGACCCATTTTTGTATTAAAAAAATGAGTTCTTCAACACATCCACTTGATACATATGGTTTTCTCACTACTTATACGAACTATTCTCCCTCTAAGAAAGAAAACATTGATAATAGGAACACGAGGGAGTTCATATCCACTAAAAAAATCTAATCTAGTTGTAAAAAAATTAAAACATATATTTCTCCATCTTAAATTTTATTACTAAAAATTAAAAAATATATCACTATAAAAATATATTTTTCATTATAAAAATTTTATTAATTAGTTGAAAAATCATTGCAAGTATAAGAACCTTTATTCTCTCCAATATCCATAATTAATAAATTAACATGTATTTAATCAATTTGATTATCATCATAATTATATGTGATTCTACCATAAAATATTGTATATATTAATAAAATATGTTAGAGATTGTCTCTAGATTATTGAAGTGGAATCCACCCAAGTGAAAATTGGTTGTTGGGAAAAGTATGTTTCTATTCAAAAAAGGTCATCAAATTCTTTTACTATATTTTCCCCAATCATTACATATTGATGATATCTTGGAATGTCAGATAGTAATCTTTTAAATTATGTATTTTGTAACACTAAAAATCACTAATATCAAAAAAACTATTGATAAATAAAGAGGAAAAAATATTCTGTTATACGATAAACTAAAACAATGAAATCATCATTCATGTGCTTATATATTTCAAAAAACACATTCCATGGGTCTGTAATGTTAACATAACATCCCACTAACTAATTCATACTAAAATATCAATAAGGTATAGTTAGTGATCATATATTCATGTATACCATAATCTTCTAATATATATGAGGATATTGAATGAAATAAAATATTAACCTAGTAGATATATTTTTATGAAAATCTCATAAATGAGAAAAATTGATGAAAAAAACACACATCACATTGTCTCTCGACAACCAATATTTATTATGTGAGGAAACATTACTAATTAAAATGGTTTTGAATATAAAATTTAATTATTGGTGTTGTTTATAGATCTATATAATGTGGATCATAACGGTATACCATATCGATATCATAGCCATAATTCTTAAGAGAAAATAGGATAGCATGGTATTATACACATGTTGTGTCCCCAAAGTTGACTTGATTATCACTATTAGGGCCATTTTTTGTGATGGAGACACAGTGAGAATTTATAAAACTAAAGATGATGGTTTAACTATAGTTTCTATACCATTCCCATACTCTATTAATTATTTCATTCTGAAATTTAATTCATTTCACTATAAATGTTATCTAATGTTCAACTTTAACTTTTTTCCTCTTCGTGTGTCCTCAGGTGGGTACAATAAAGATATTATAGTTGGATATGATTTAATTATTTATCTGAACAGTTGAATGAATTTTAATTTATTTGGGTTTCGAATGTCTAAAAATGACCCACCACTAGTTGAGGGAACCTTTATTGATAGATATATTAAAAATTTTACACTATCATATATAATATAAGTGTCAATTACCTATAAAAATTAATCAAATGGTAAAATTTTAGTGCCATTAACTTCATCATAGTGTGTAATGTCTTGAAATACCATTTCAACATTCAAATCTCCCATGAATTATAGTTGGGGATTCTGTGGTATAGAATTAGAGACAATCTAGTCATAACCCATATCTCCATGATGGACCTCGGATGATTCCATGAACATTCATAAAGAGTTCAGCATTACAAGAATGCTCTATAATAGATGATATTTTTTTGTCTAATTCCTCCACAATCTACGTGAAATCCTATAAGACTACAATCATATATTTTTATGTATCTTCCATCCACAAATGCAATTTTTCTAAAATATTCCCATCAAAAAATCCATGTGATGCACAAAATCACAATGAGAATGTATCTAAGTTCAATTTCAGTGACTAAATACACAACTAGTAAGATAAAATATTAACTATTTCTATACTAAAATAGATTTGTATATTACCAGCATCTTAATATATATATGATAGGGAATAATAAGGTAATGTATATAGAAATAAAGAATCAACATGAGGTAGTGTTGAAAAACAATCTCAACTTCTTCCCCCTACTAAATAATGTTTGGATAAACAATTATATTATTATTTTTTGATAAAAAAATTAGATTTAATACGTTATAGACAATTAAATATTTGTATTGATCGATCACTCGACCCATGTCACATGTATCTCTACTAGCTAGTTAATGATCATTATTATAGGGTGGACATATTTTTTAGTTTTTTACTAGATTAAAATATGTATAGTAAATCCCATTGGATAATTCATGCAATGAAAATTCTTCTACAACTATGAATAGGAAACTCATCTTCTTGGATGACACAAAAGTCATTACAAAAACCCATTTATTTAATTAAGATACATCACAATCATACTGAAGTTAAAAAACAAATTACTGTATTAAATGTATTGTTCAATCTCATGTAAATCATCCCCACCACCATTTTAATAAATACGATGACTCATCCCTCTATCTAATAATATTTTGATCAATAATACTATTATGACTTAGTCAATATCTCCATGTTGGTGGACTATTGTATCAATCCATAAAGACAATAGCCCATATTAATCCCTCTAACCCTTTACTATTACTATTATGAAATGTGGAAAGGTTCCCCCAGGAAGCACAGTTATCAAGGAGCTATCATAAAAAATTCATCATCATTTATTGAGTTAAAAAGGTTAGTGTTTCTGTAAGATGTGAAGGGTAAACAGACCAGTCATAGTACCCCTAGTGTAGCTCAATTACAAGAATTATTTATTTAGAGTCATGGACCATCCGAAACTACCTAATTTTTAATCACACCAATATAAACATATCTCAATAAGAAAAAAATTATACCTGGATTCACTGCCCAAGAAGTGGGGGCCTCCAAACTACCTCTAAAGGAGTGACACATATGGAAGAAAATGACTGTTACACCATTATAGGTTATTTCCATGGACATTACTAATATCTAAGACCCGATTTTTTAATAGAAAAAATATGTTAAAATTGAAATTATTAAATCCTATAAACAGGGTAGGATGAATCATCCAGGTTTGAGACCAATGTAGATGATGTTGAAGGATACAATGTAGTGTATGATGAAAATGAGGACAACATTGAAATCATATAATTTTTATTAAAAATATTTATTTAATTATATAAGGAAATATACTCACTCTTTCCCTAAAAATAATTTCAAATTACATTTCCATATGATACTATTAAGTAGACACCATCTTTGGGGTCAAAATCACAATGACTGTGAAGATCAATTAGGCGTGATAAACTAGGAAAATTTTATAACTATCAACCCTGATGTTATGATGATATAAATAGAGATAATTGAAACAACTAAATGATATCCAATTGAAGTACACATATAATGAAATTTCAAAAAATATTGAATTCAGGTTTACCTTCAAAGAAATTCATTTAAATTTTACTTGGAAGTCCATCTCTAAAATGTAGTAATGTTATTCTATTGAACTATCTTCATAGCATAAATAACATCATAAAAAGGTATGTATGAAATTTATAATCTATTTCATATCTCTTTTATTTACATGTACCCCCAATATAAATTCTTGGGTTTGAAACAAGGACGTAAAACTGAGATAGTATGAATTATTCAAGAGTGTCATTTACCATACTGGTGTGATATCCATGTTAGGGAATACTCATGAAGACAAGTGGAATATTTTACCAATTATAGCACATCATATATATGAAATAAAACATATAAGATGGAAAACCATTCATTATTCAAAATAATAATAGGTGAAATTAGTTCACCTAATATAGTCATATGAATGGTCACTCGAATGTTAAATATGTCCTCTCCCATTTCAAGGAGAAAATTTCACCATTTTCTTGAGAATTAACATATCCATACGGTATATCCTAAAGATGGATTCCCTCTTAATAATATATCAATAATCTATATATCAAAATTTTAGTTAGACCAAAATGATGGAGGCCAAATGATCATGATTACCAAACATTAATATCATTGCCTCTAAAGAACCATGATAAGAGAAAAAATCTACTAATGATGACCCCTCAATTGATGGTAATATTGTATCTTTGTAAAGAACCATGAATTCCAATTGTCTTGAGAGTTCAATGAGTCATTACTAGGCCTTATGCAACATCCCCAAGGTGCCAAAGGATGGAATTAAATGTAGTAGGATTTCAATGGAAGTGGGGGATGATTTAACCATTGAGAAATAAACCAATCAAACATTCCTAACAACCACTATATAATGCATGATAAAGATAAAACCAACTCAGTCATTACCAAAAGAGAACTACACTGCTCCAAAACCAATGCATAACCAACACAATATCAGAGTACCAAACGGAATACTAAAAAAAGAACCAAAACAAACCCAGACACAAAACATGGTTCCATACCGAGCTCCATGCTCCAAGCCCCACCACATCTCCCAAGCGTCACCACGAACCACTAGTAATGAGTAACCTTACTATTACTTGAGTCTCGGAAATCAACGTCTGTAAAAGCACCAATGTGCCAAAGCAGAGGTGAGTATAAAACTCAGTAGGTTTTCCCCATTGACTTCCATACTCACGCCACTAGGATAGAAGAGTTAGAAACATTTATATAAAAAACAGTTTATATAAAACATTTTGTCATAACAGTTTATAACAATATATAAACAAGCTTCCCAAAACCATTCATACCCAAAAGCCTCCAACTGCATTTGGAACCATTTTCCAACAAGTTATTTTTCTAGAAAAATAACCAAACAAGTTTTTAAACCCTTTCACAATATCCCTTTTTGGCATACCGAAACATTTCACTAACCCGTGAAATCAAAAATGTGTTCTTCGTTATTATAGTTCCATTCTCATGAGTGGTTTCGCGTCGATCTACCATGTCGTCAAAAGGTAATTACTTCCCATGAGAAATTACACCTTTAGCACTGAGAACAAGGTCATATTTTAACCAAGCCTCGTACATATATTTACCACGTGCCAATAAACGTTTGGCACCGAGCGGAAGGTACTATTTCATCCAAGCCTCGTACATGCAATAAGAACACACACCAAACATTCCCAACAATCATTCCAAACCATCCTTTCAATAAAACTCCTTTTTATGAAAATCATTGTTTTCCATCCAAACCATGTGTGTTAAAAAAATTCAAACCATTTCAAGAATGGTGCCTTTTTATTGAAAACTAGATACATCAAAACAAGTTCAATAAAACACCCTTTTTATTTAAAACCCATTTTTCATCAAATAATTTTTAATTTCTGAAATTTCATAATTTAAATTCAACATTTTAAATTAAAATTTCTATGTCACTTTGCACACACATCACCAAGATTCCACAATTTCATCAAAACGATAAATCATCACAAAAGAAGATTTATTCCATGCTTTTCAAAATCAATTCCATTAAAATAAACAATTTAAAGCAAGACAAAAAATTCTAATAAGATCAGTCAAGAGTGAAGCCACCTACCTCAAAGGTTTAGAAGAAAACCACAACGGTCGAAGAACGCACAAGAAAACCTGGTCGATTCTCCAAGAATGCCCATTAGATATCATCTCCTAACACAACCATGACCAAATATTGTCATATTTGGCATCCACACACTTAGATATACTCATAAAGTGCATAGATATAAAAACCCGAGAGAAGAGGAGAAGTAGATCTAAGTAGATCTATGAAAACGATCAAGAACAATCACATACCTCAAGAATCCGGCTTCGATTCGCCAGGAGAAGCATTTGGATCACCTCGGAAATGATGAGATAACCCTACTTGACCTTATGATAACCAAAATTTTGAGTTAGGTCCACGTATAAGCTTAAACAAGTCATTTAGAGGTGAAATCGTGTGAGATCCTCAATTTAAGGATCTCATTTAAGTGTCTGCACGGTTAGACTGCATGGTTTGACAAACCTTGCGCTAACTGTGCATTATCTAATACCTCGACCACCCTTCCCACATGGTTTTGCCACATTGTTAGACAAACTATGCACCGAACATGTGGATTCCACTACCACCAAGGTTTTCTATGCACGGTTTAGTCGCATGGTTTGGACAACCCATGCGTTGACCGTGCGACTTACCCTTTGCCTCCATCATTATCCCATCTTCTCCGGAGTCTCCCATTCCGCATCCTTAACATTAAAATCATTAAAAGCATAAAGAAATGCTTACATACTAGAATCTGGGGGTACTACATTATCCATACCATTGGTCTTTCCGTCTTTGGAAAGTAGAAAACCTTCACCCAACTGAAAGAGTTGCTTCCACTGCTCTTTCATTTCATTCTCAGGTTCCCAAGTCTCTTCCTGAATCCGACCATGTTGCCATGAAACCCACGCTAGAATGATGCTTTTTCCACACAAGACTTTTTCCTACCAATCCAAAATCCGCACTGGGATATGTACCAATGAAACATCCATATCGTGGTTAATGTGATCCCATTTGATCACATGGTCATGATCAGTTTGATACTTCTTCAAATAAGATACATGGAACACATTATGAACTGCACTAAACCGTGGTGGTAATGCCATGTGATATACCACCTCACCTTCCATTTCTAGTACCTCAAAAGATCCTATATATCAACGAGATAATTTGCCCTGTTTCCCAAAACAATGATGTCCAAGCCCTGGAGAGATTCTCAAAAAGACAAGATCACCCACTACGAACGAAAACGGTCTTCGACGATGATCTGCATAAGATTTATGACGACCATGTCACGTCTTCATCCTTTTTCTAATCAACTGAATCTTCTCCATTTTTTCCTGGACAAGGCTCGGCCCAATTAGTGATGTTTCACCGATTTCCACCCACTATAGCAGAGAACGACAAGGATGCCCATAAAAATCTTCAAATGGAGCCATGCGTATCAAGGCATGATAATTGTTATTATATTAGAACTCCACTAGCTGTATATGATCCTCCCATGAGCAAACAAAATCCATTACACAACCCTGAAACGTGTCTTCCAACGTTTGAATCGTCCCCTCAGATTTCCCATCCGTATGAGGATGATACACCATGCTCATCGTCAACTAAGTCGTAAGGGATTGCTGTAATGATTTCCAGAAATGAGATGTGAACCTCAGATCTCTATCTGAGACTATGGATACTGGTACACCATGCCTATTTACCACTTCTCAGATATATATTTTTGAAAGATCTTCCACCATATGAGTTTCACGAATTGAGATGAAATGGGATGACTTGGTTTGTAATGACTCAATGTTACATTACTGGAAATACCTCTTGATCTAATTTAATGTCTCCTTGTGTAAAATTTTTATATAAAATTTCAACTTATTTGGTTTTATGTTAATAATTTTGACCATTTCTTTTATATATGGTGAACAGTTATTACATGATTAGTATAAATATAGGGCTTTAACAAACCGAATTTACTCAAACAAAGGAAGTGGTGTCCTTATCCAGTAGAATTTCTGCATATGAATCCCATTTGTCGGTTCTCGGAAAAGAGGTGGAATCTTTGGGCTTCACTCATGACCAATCCCAATCCGAGTTTCATCATTTCAAGCTTGAATGGGACTATCTACGGTAAACGTGGAATTTAAAAGAGATTACCACTCGAGCGATGTTATCCGAGCCACCACAAGAGTCTGTCACAATCGCACATCTTACCCTTAGGGCTTATGCGGCTATTTTAAGGGGTTTTATAACAAATCACTAGTTCTATGTTCATGTACATTATTTTTGTATATAATAATGAATATAATTTCTTGTCATTATTGATACATTGTAAATAGTATTTAATGAAAAAATAGTGTTTTTAGTTTTTATTTAATTAAGAATTATATTTTATTAAATTAATGGATTTTTGATTTAAATAATATTTTAATAAAATATTATTATTACTGTTAAATTTATTTTTATTAAATATAAATGATCTTATAATTTTATGAATGCAATTTTAATTTTTATTATAGTTTAAAATCCATTTTTTCCAAAACTAGTGAATTTTCGATAAATGTCTGTTTTTATTTTAAAATTAAAAGTTAAAATATTTAGAAAATTATTTACAAAAAATAAATGTTATTTCTGGAATCAGGATGTCGAAATTATCCAACGGTGAATTTTTCCTAATTTTCTGAGACAGTCAATGTTTTGGGTAAACATTAAATACTGTTTAAATATGTAATGTGTTTTTGACATCATAATGACCCAATAGTGATGTAATAAAATAATATAAGCTTCAGGTTCGGCCAATATATGTTTTACCATTAAAATAATGTTATTTTGAGTATGTTTGACTTATTTTACAAAGCATTAATGGGCCCCTCAAGACTTATTAAACATCTTGTCTTTTTAAATTATTTTCCATGGGAGTGTGACTCACCTCCACATAAGAAACCCCATTATTTTAAGAAGTTCAGACATCGGCCTTATAAAATATTTTTTTTCTCTCCCCTTTTCCATAAACCATAGGAGAAAACCATTATCTGATTTGTGGTTTGAATTAGTTTAATGTAAGGTGTTCCAATCCTAAATAATAAAGAATTTACTCACCTTTCTTATATAAACCCACCCAGGCTCCCACTTCCTCCTCACTCAAAGCCTTTGGTGTTTGTCCAACCTCTGCCCTACTATTTCTAGAATCCTCACAAGGTTCACCAAGCTCCCATGAATCCTCTCTCAAGCCTTTCTCAAGCCATTGGATGCACACTTCCAAGTAAGGGTTTTTCTTCCTTTCACTTTTTTGTCAAATTTTCTTAATATTGTTATGCCCTTTTAATTTCAATTATAAATGCTGGGGTATGATTTATCACCTACCCATACAGCCCTATTAATGTTTTTAATATGTGAGACCCATTTCTCTCTCGTTAAATTCCTCCCATGTACACCCGTTACTATGCCGAAATTCCGAAAGGAACTTCTCTCTCCTCATTTACATTCAAGAAATACTTTTGTATCATGATTCTAAATTCCATTACAATTGTTAAAAAATGTATCTATATGACCACCATTACGGTCCATTCCATGTAGATATTATGAACAACCCCTTTCTCTCTCATCAACCATTTTTATGATTTCTTATATCACGCTGTTACATTGCCGAAATTGCACCGATTTTATATGCCAATGACGTTGTGTAGTTAATACCATGTCCATTTCTCCATCAAGGGTATTCACCATCATGCACACTTACTTATTGATTATAAAGTTTCATTCCACATTCCTTTGTGTTGTAATAAATGATTATGTTTTATGAATCCATGTTTTATGATAAATGTGGAACACTTATGCATGAAATGAAATGTTTATGAAGGGTGTGCCCATATAGTGCTCCAATGCATTGGGTATAGTATAGATTCATGATACGTCATGTGAAATTGGTGTTGAATCATGCTAATTCCATTGCAACAAGGTTTTACTCATGCTTTTTGTTCAATGAGGATTTACTCATGCTTCATGTGCAATGAGCCTTGGTTCATGGTAATTCCATGTTAAGTGTTGTTGCCACATTTCCACATTATGATTATAATGCTTTATCATGCCATTATGTTCTTGATTCTCCTATTCTCTATTGATATGAGTATTTTCTAACATGTGTTGTACTCTTCATGTATTCCATGTTTATTCCCTTACTGGGCTTTATAGCTCACCCCTTTTCTAATGCATGTCCTCAGGTTATCCTCTACAATGCTAAGTACGAGGGAAAGTAGTGGTCATGTAAAGGAAGTTTTCAATAATGTCATTGTATTTCATGTTTTAAGTTGTTATGTAATGATCCTAATCCTCAAATACACTAGACCTCTCGATCATCAATGTTGTATCAAGTGAATAGTTTATGAAATAAATCATGATTAAGTTTGTAATAAATGATGGGTCTTCGTAGTTTGTATTAGAGGATAAGTTTAGTTATTTTTTGGATTAGGATTAGAAAACCCTAGTAAATCCATAGAGATGAGACTAAATATAATAAAAACATCCCTATGTTTTGGTATGTACTTACTAAGTATATGGTTTATCAAACAAATACATCCCTATCTTGATACGAGCAGGTAGAGGCAGCTCTGGCACAGATGTATCCTAGGGGTAAAACACGAAAACACCGCTTTGAGCTAGACTCGAACGAGAACTGGTGCACGACGATGGGCCTTACTACACTCTTGGTAAAGACACCCCCATGGGATATGTTTTGATAAATTTATACGCTTAGTTTGAACCATTATTAAGGGAAGAAGAAAATGCCCCTAAGAATATATGTTAGAAATTAGATCATGAAACCACTAGATTGAAGCCTATAGACTCATGATTTAAGGAAATAAAAGTTTATTTATAAGTCATACACTTTTGACTTTGGATTACCCTTTATGTGTTACCCCTAACATTCCTTTTATTCCATCCGAAGTCCGATAATAGGAAGACTCGGGATAACAACTGATGTGTAGATCAGGGTGATGACTATACTACTGAGAGGCCCAATCCAAGGGAGCGGGATTCGTGAACTTTGTCATGCTTCTCTCTCAGATAACTCAAGCTTTGAATAGAAACAAGGGCCAAGTGGAACGTCCAATCTCCACAAATAAGGAACAAGTTGCTATAGAGGGCTTCATGAGACAAAGGCCTCCTACTTTTAGTGGATCATCTAGTCCCACGATCGATGAACAATAGATCAAATCCATTAAAAAGATCTTCTCCATCCTTCAATGTTTTGAAAAAGAGTAGGTTCTAATTGCGGCTAATTGTATGGGGGGTGAAGCTGATCAATGGTGGATGTTGATCAAAAACATGAAGCCTGAGGAGGAGATTGAGGTGTTGGAATGGAAGGATTTCCAGAAAATATTTTTTGATAAATAGTTTACGCGCACCCTCCAGCTTAAGATGGAAAGGGGCTTCCTTTTCGTCAATAAAAAAGAAGAATAATATGTTGGATCATATGAGGCAAACTTCACAAGGCTTTCATGATATGATTTTGGCTTTGTCGTTACCCCGAATACAAGGTTGACCGCTTCTTTGGTGGGTTGAAGCCTAGCCTACAGAAATCATTAATAATCCTTGACTTCGACACTTATGAGGAAATTGTCCGATGTGCCCTCAAGGTCAAAATAGAGATCAATGAATCATAGGGGTATCATGGGGACAAGAAACATATGGTAGACTTCAATGTTCGTGGTCCGATGGATAAATCCAATGGTACTATGAAGATCCAGCAACCCACTTTCCAAAAGTGCAGAAAGAAGCACCCTAGAAATTGCCTCAAGGGGAAGAGGAAATGCTTTAGGTGTGGAAGAGAAGGGCACCTAGATATTAAATGTTGGAAATAATGACCCGAGGCTGCGACAGAGGAGAGTAACGCTCCATTTGAACAACAACGTGTTTTTCATTACTACAACTGCAAAGAACCGGGGAATCTTTCAAATCAGTTCCCTAATCCAATGGTTTTCAGAGGCAACCAACAACCTCCACGGCAACCAGGAAAAGCTTTTCCCATCACTTCTACCAATGTGGACCCCGAAAATGAAGTGGTGATTTGTACAATAGTTATTCATTCTAGAATAGAGAACATACTTTTTGATTCAGGTTCTACACATTCTTTTATATCTCTAATGTTTAGTAGAACAATCTCAGCACCATCACAAATCATGGTAGTGAAGATTTCAGTGATTATGACAAAGGGGGAAATCATTTCATCCCATGAATATAACTCCTACCCTTTCATAATCTATGTATTTAATTTCTTGTAGAACCTCGTCATACTCTATCTAGTGGAATTTGATGCAATTCCTGGCATGGATTGGCTTTCCTAATAGAGGGCCAACATAAATTGTCAGGAGAGGGAAATCACACTCCATATGGAGAATCGACCTCCGATTCATTACATGTTTAAGGAGGATGATGAATCTCCTTTAGCTCCATTATCTCAAGAATGGATATTAATGCCCTATAAGAACGCATATATGGATCATATGATTGAGTCCATAAAAGAAACCATCCTTGAATAAAGGCTTATTTTGGGGGAATTCACTGATGTGTTTCTCGAGGAACTACATGATCTTCCTACTAGAAGAGACGTTTAATTCTCTATAATGGAGGCATTGATAGTGGAGAAGATTAACATATTATGGTATGAAATACTAGTTATAACAAGGATTTTGTTATGTTTAAAATATAGAATCTGAAAAAATATATATATAGATGACCTTAAGAAGTAGTTTGGGTGAGTGGATAGTATTCATATAATCATTCAAGAAAAATCACATAATTGAAGTCTCATAGATGAATCAGAATAGTCAATTAAGGTGAATTGTCATGTTTATTCACCTGAAATGACTCTACATTTCATATATATAATCATGGACTAAAAAAATTACATTTACCCAAAACATGTTTTCCTGTAAAATCATACTAATGAATTTACTTAGCTTCCACCCCTTGTGGGAGTATGAAATTAGTATCATGATTTCATTAAAGAACACCACCATGAATGAAACCATTTTTTACCTCTTTGTACATGTCATTCCCACCAAACCCTCCACTCAATAAATTTTATCTACTTGAAAAATATCATGTATGAACTAGGTTATCGTTATGTTTGATATCATTGTAACAACATCATCATCTATAAAAACTAAAATTGTGACATGTTGAGGAAGATATAGAAGCCCTTAATAATATATGAAGTAACATGTAGTTTAGTATTAAACCATTACTCTCAAACTAATTCCACCAATATTTTCCTTACATGAAATTGGGTTTTTTTCATTGTCCTTGAATGTTTTAATCAATATAAATAATTATTTTGCATCTATCCATTCATGGGGATCAATATGATATTGTAATGTTACCACATGTTGATACCAAAACCAAAAAAGTTTTTATGAATGGATTTGGGTCCAATAATCATCTTCTTAGTAGATTTTTAATAGTTTTTCGGTTGATATAGATGTGAAACTATATGGTTAAGGTTTCATCTCAAAACCCTCCATCACAGATGATGTCTTCAAACACATTAACAATCTTATATACTATAGGATATTATACCCACTCATCAATGAATACTACTATTAGGTATATGAATAACTCATCCTTCTAAACCAGGTGGCTATATTCCATGATATCATTGAAATTTAATGATTTTATAGAGGTGGTAATTCTATAGAAGGATTTAGCCCATTGATTATTTGAGTTTGGATCATGAGAATGAAAAATATAATTATATTTTGATCCATCCAAATATAGTTAGAGTCAACACTACTCCAAATAGAGTATTACCATAAACCCCGGAAATTGTTTCTTGGGGTTTTGAGGTTGATTAATAAAATAATGATTCCATCATAGAGATTGAACCAATATAAAGGGATTTTTAACAATGTATGATATTCCAACTCCTACTTTGTTAGTATTCCATCAATAATATAGTTCTAAATTTATATAATTTACTCATGATTTTATTATAGGAATATCCTCTATCCCCCTCATTTGTAACTTAAATGTTTTGGTACCAATGTTAAATATTTCTTGATTTAAAAAACAATACATCATGTATGATTCATACAACTTTTATTTTTAAACGTGTTTATAGAAAATATCAGGATTCATGGTCTATAATATCTTTATCAAGTTAATGTTACTCACATAATAAAGTTTAACTTAGTGTTTATTAGATTGAATTAAACTATTTTCATTCAAAGGACACAAACATAATATTAAGTTCCTAAAAAAACATAGAATTAAATTTCCATAATGATAATATGGATCCCTCTAGGGAACCAACTTTTATTCCAATATGATGGATCAATCAATTTTGTGTCAACTGGGTGGATAGATTTCTCATATTTTTAATTTTTCCCAGAAATCATCTCTTTTCCTATATATGATACCCAATTAATCGAGTGGAAAAAATTAGTAGCTCCAAAAAAAATTCCAGAAGAATCTAAGAGAAAAATGATAGAAAATTTTAATTTTTTAAGGATTGATAAATTTCAAAAAAGATAAATTTTGGAATATCCATAAAGAGTGGTACTATAAAAATACATATCTATGAGTACATAATATATGGATGATATCACTATAATACCACAAAATAACCATATTATATAATCTATAACATTATAAAAATAACATAAATCAAAATTGGAGGTGTAAAAAAAGGATTCAATATTTTTATGAATCCAATGTTCTCCACATTTTTAACCATCATCTTCACTTAATTAAACCTAATAAAGCATCCACTTATCCTTAAATATGAGAATATTATTTGAAATAACTCATGAAAGTCCAACAACATTTTAAAATTATATGATATTTTATTCTTAAAAAACACTCTTACGAATATGAACAAATAACAAAAGGTGTATAAAACCATTTGATTCATGGATGTGTAAAACACCAGTATTTTTCAAAAACTATACAATAGACGCACCTTTTATTATCTCATTTAATGGAAAGACATTCATTTATGTTAAAGGTTGGTGGGAATGAAATTCATTAGATAATCATTTCCATAGGACCAATATAAATACACAATATATATCATTGATTTTCTACCCCTGATCCCTTTCCATGATCTAGGAAACATTTCTTCATATTACATCCAATCACATGTTAATTTGTATGTATAACCAATTACCCAAACCAATAAATATGATGAAAATTCCTTAGATCATTACAATTTCATGTTTTTTATAGTGGATATTTAAATTCACAATATGCATGTCTCTATAAATCCCTTCATGTATTCCCTTTAACGACACATCCATCAATTCAAAAAAATTTAAACTATACAGATTGGTCATATCATAAGACAATAAACTATTAAACTAAATATTTTTGGGTTTTTATTTTTACTACAATATGTTACATTAGAATTGTAATTCATTCAATAACAACTCCCTATCAAAATATAAAAACTATTTCACCTTAATGATATAGAAAAACTTTTACCCTCAAAGAGAGCCAAAAATTCATCTAGATTTCCACTATAAGATGATAAACCAAAATCCCCTACTATTAGAATCTAAATAATGTTTCTATTCCATTGGAATCTCTCCAATTATCATTTACCATTGGACTCTTAACAACGAGTCTACTCCATTATAATATAAATCACATTAAACCATGATCTTGCGGGAAATCATTATTAACCACAATAATACTATAATAATATATCTTTATTTAATGGTAGAAAAACATTGTGTCTCCTCCAAAAGACTCTAAACTATTATAATCCATCATGATACTCTAATATGGAATCATATTCCACTATAATCCCCAATGAGAATAATCTACTTTACTATAATCCATTACACCCAACAGTATAGTCTAGAAAATCATCATCTGCCACTTGATTTCATATAGTATGTCTACAACACTTGAATCTAAACAAAGAGTTTCTCCCAAAGGTCACTAAGTGCTGATCACCAACAAATGGACACTAAAACAGGAGCTTACTATAATGGAATATAAACCATGTGCATCTATATTATTATTCTAAAACATGAGTTTCATCCAATAATTTACAATTATTGTGTGTCCCCCAAAAATAATCTAATCCATTAACATCCACCCATGAAATATAGTCCCTAGAAATTATCTAATGGAATCAATACTATGATCATAGATAATGAATTATACACCTTTAACATCTACAGTAATGTATTTAGTATTTCATGTTTTATTATATGTTGAGTTTAATAGAACCAATACCACATATATGGATAATAATGGGGAGCATTTATTCCATCTGTGAAAATATAAAGACTCTGTTTGTGATGTGAATTTGACTACCCACAACTGATGTATATGAAATTTATCCATAATCATGTTATAAAAGTGTGGTTACTTAGGTTGTGACAACATTAACTATTAGGTGATAATACTAGGATAACCTATATAATTATGAAAATATGGGTAATGTGATTTCCATGGGAATACTAGGTGACCGACATATGATTATATATCTACAGAAGCAATATTTCTTATGTGATGAAATTTTTTCATCACATGATGAACATGAGAAGTATTAGGAGAAGAGTCTAAGATAACATGGGAGACAATCCAATGATTCCCAAATATTCGTACATGAAAAATATAAAAATAGCCTTCTATATATGCTCTAAATTATAAAAAATTACTTTTTAATTATTTGACAATAATATGTTTCCATCTTTTCCAAAAAATAAAAAATTTCATTGAAAATGGATGAAAACGTTTCTAATAGAATCATCATCCCCAATAAAATCTATTTACAATTAAATGTGTTTAAATAATGTAATTAAGTGATACCTACTAGAAGAATTACATTGGAATATGTTTTTTTAATAATTTCATAAATTACTGATAGTGTCATGATCTAGTAATTTTTTTCCTAGGATAGATGAGATAATCTCCATACATAATGTTTTAATGAATTTATTTTCCCCCTTATTATTGGTATGCCAATCATAATTTTTTAAATGTCATGTTGTACTTGGATCATAATTATCTATAGTGTATATATATGGGACTGTACAAAAATAATATGTTAGAAAATATATACTATGATGAACAAATATAAGTAATAATCATTTTCAAGTCAATGATTTATTTGTTGATAAAGAACATGAGATTCACAATGTATAAATCAGTTTAAATCCTATATATAAAAATATATATCAAATATTGAGAAATGAAATTTTTTATGTTGATAATATAATACATCATCATTGAAGAGAAGAATATTACAAATAGTTTATAAAAACTCTTTGAATGTGATCAAAGTATCAGTTATATGTGAAATCAAACTATTTCTCAACTTTTATGAAACTCAACATCCTAATAAAATCTTATTTTAGAATCTAAATAAATTAGATATTTATTATGTCATTTTAATATAGATTATAATATGGCCATTTGAATTCCTAGTGAGAAAAAATAATGATACTTTGGAATGATGTTTGAGAAATATAAATCCTCACCACATAGTATATGAAAGTAACATGATGATTTTCAAAGATAACAATAATATATTTTGTTCTTTTTTTTGAAATAATACAAAATGTTTAAATGAAAAAAAATAATGTTTATTTATTTATAATGAGATGATAAAACCAATATTAAAAATAAAAAACTTAATAATAGAGGTATAATTGTTGAAAAATGAAAATGTCCTTTCTAGTTTCATTGAATTTGACTATTAATTTTATGCGAAATTGAAATCCACATTAATATGTGTAATATATCACAAAATGAAATTTACCTCATGTATTAAAATACTTGGGATTTTATTTTTATAATTAAAATAATAATGATTACCTTGCAAAAAAAACAAATAAGTAGTTTTTTATAATGAAAAAGTGGATATGGATGAAAATATAACATGAAAAATAAGTATAATTTGTTAAACAATAGTGTAAAAAATCATTGGATAAATATAGGGAATTAGTAATGACTAAAAGACATTTTTATAAAAAGAATTAATCTATGAAATAATTGAGAAATTTGTAGTCTTGATTTATTAATTACTTATGAATGATGATATATTGGATCTTCTCAAGTAAAAACTACCTCGATAAGTACATGATATTAACTTTGGGAATCATGGAATTTCCAATCCCTTGTTATTAGAGATATTGGTGGGAAACACCTTCACTTTAGTGTATTTTTCAATATGAATGATTTTATGAGCATTTTGTTTTTTTTGTCATTATTTTTCATTAAAAATACATTTTATATTAAAAATAAGTTTTTTATTTGGTAGAAAGAAGTTATATTCATTCAATGAATGATATAAACCATGGGATTTAACAATAATTGGAATAATATTCAGAATACTATATGAAATATTCAACTATTGGATAAAATCATCAACTAGAATAAAAAATATTGGTGTAGTGATGAATTATTTAGGTTTAATATATAGAATCTAACAATTTTTTATTCTTTTCTCAAAAATGTTTGTCAATAATCTGTATCAAAAAGGTTAAAAAAATTTGATTGAAAAAAATATATATTTTTATGAATCCATGTAAAATTTCACGGAATATTATTGATAAACTTTCCATAAATTTTCCTATAAAAATTATTTTATTACACATTGGCATATGATGAATGAAATGTGTCTCATAAAAATCACTATGAAATCTTTTTTAATAGTGTGTAAAAGTGTCATTATTGAATTATAAATGATGTGATTAATATTTTTCGACATTATATTTTGGTGATTCAAGTTAATCAAATTGTAATAACTATTGCGGTTCAAATACCATTTTAATCATATAATTGTTTTATTGAAAGAAAAGAAAGAAATAATATCTCAAATTTTAAATAATGATGTTTTGATATGTTTTGTGTATTATGTAATGTTTTCAATGTGCTTAGGTGATAAAATAAAATACTACATTCATTGTTTTATATACCAAACAATAGATAATGTCATTAAATAAAATTTAATTTCAAAAGTTGATAGACAAAACATTATATTAATAAATCCATGAAAAATATATCATCATTATACTACAAATATTAATGTGATTACCAGTCAAAAAATGGGTATGGTAAAAAATGGTTGTTTCATATTATTATTTCATGTATGAGATATTCTGAAGTCCTAATCCAATCAACTAATATTTGAATCACCAAATAATAATGAAATTTATTTCATACCTGATTTTTTTTAAATTTTATTGGATGAAATATATAGTGAATGTAGTAATGTTGTGGTGTTATTGTTTCCTTAAATCTATAAAATTACATTATTTTGGTTTAAACCCATTTCATTAAAGGGAATCCATTTTTTTTAAAATGAAGTAAAAACAGTTATACTATTCAAATTATAATGAAATAATGATACTCATATATATATACACATTGATGTTTTTGATGTCAACCCCAGATTGAAAAAATTATGTGTCCGGTTATAGGAAACCATAAAATGGTTTGTTAAATGAAAAAACCTATATAAAAATTATTATCTCCCAAAAATATGAATTGAATAGCTTTATAATAGGACAATAAAAATTATAATTAATTTTAAATTTATAGTATATTTTTTCATTTTCAAATGTATATTTATGATACTAAATTTATTTAACAAATGGGACAAATTTTTATGATAATAATTAATTGTTAGATTGAGATCGATGATATTCATTGAAAATGTAACAATTATATAATTTAATTATGTGACCATAATGAATTATATACTTGGATAAAACAATTTTCATGATTATCTATTAGGAAGATTATTATTTTAGAATTTTATAAGGTCGTTCTGCACTTTGAAATGCATTTATTAAATATTGTCATTGTATATAGGGAAAACCAACAGACGTTCCTATCATTGTAAATTATTTTATTAAATATAATGTGATATGTTTGAAAAAATATATATTATATAACTAGACATGAATGAATGAACAACAAAAAATTTTTTTTGTGGAATTGTAAGAAATATTATACATTATTTCACTTATATTTCACAATTTCTATATATTATTCTAAAATAATATACATATCTTATAGTTTATATATATTATAAATGAAACACATATATTCTAAAAAATATTAATTTTCAAATTCAAATAACACAATTAATACTTATTGTACATTAATCAACATTATGTTTCATATCCATAATACATCCACAACCTTTATGAACTCTCAATTATTATATTGAATGATATAATTCATTAATATTTTCTTGTTTATAATGTAATAACATAATGTATTCAAATATAATATAATTATATATTACGTCATTACCATATAATTGTAAATATTGTATATAAAATTCACTCTATTTTCATCTATGTCATCTATATCCACATCTTGTTTCTCATGTTCAATGACTATATATGGATTCATGGTGATATGATATGGAAATAACAGAAAATTACTATATTTATTTTTACTCTCGTAATCTTCAATCTACGAATTATTATTATAAAATTCAACTTATCTTGGAATTTAATTCCATTTATTAAATTTTAATAATTTTTTATTGAAAATTTAAATAAATTAAATCATCACTTCATGTTAAATACAACTATAGTTTCTCAATAATTATATTAGGATAGAAAATTAGTAGTAACGTACACTATTATTACATACCGTGGGAAAGATAGAGTTAATGTACATGTGATATTCGCCATTTCTAACATTGGTTATTTGGGACACAATTAATTTTTCTATGAAATATTTAATTATTCATCATTAAAATAAATTATCCAAACATATTAGAAATATATTTCATATATTTTATATTATTATTTTAAACCAATAATTTTAATATAATTAATATGGATGTTATAGTCATCTTACATCATCAAATGATAAATATTCTTTTCACTTTCTATTATTATTTATACTAAAAGATTAAAACTAATATTTATTATAATGAAAATTTATTTCTATAATAGCTTCTCTTTAACAACTCATTGAGCTAAATAAAAAACATCTCAATTAAAGAAAAAATAATTTGGACCATTTAAAATATTTTCATTACCATAAATTGTGTATATTTTTATTAACCACATAACTAGTCTATGTATTATAGACTTAAAATAAATAATAATATTCCAATATTATAGAGTGTTGAAAGAGTCAAAATCAATCAAATTAATATAGAGAGTGTCAAAAAATAATCTTATCAGATCATTAATTATATTAACAAAGCATTAACAATCATTTTTTTATTCATTTTGATATATAACATATATCTCAAAGGAAAATTTGATAATAAAAATAAAAATTACAATTATATAATAAGTCACCATAGTTAATATAGAATTATAATCATCAATAGTTTCATATTCATCCCATTGGAGTTTAGAAAAAAAATGATTAATTATTTCATCATTACTATATTGTGGAAAATTTACATTTAGGAAAAATACATCCCCTATAACTAGCCTTCCATTAATAATAAATATAGTCGATGAACTATGAAAATCATATAGAGTGACCAGAGAGGGTATTTAATTAGATTTGTGGTGTATAACTAGTGGAGATATTATAGAGAATGAAAATTTGCACGACCTCGACAAAAAATTACATAGTATATTTTGATTCACATTTTATACTCACATTGAAAATTGAACGTTGTTTATTATGGGATATTAATTTATGATCATTCCATGCTTTATTTACAATTATTGTAAAAAAATCCCAAAATATTAAATATTATTTAAATAGGGATATTATATGTTTTACTACAATTTTTTTCACACAAATGTTAAATGTGTGTGTGTGTGTGTTCTGTTTCATAAACAACTCCATATTATAATTAATTAATTATAATTAGAAACGTTGTGAAATTATTATCAGAAAATGGGTGGTTTTTATATATATAACATAGTTTTTCTAATCCTTAATGAATTATTATATGTTTCATATATGGAACACAAAACCTAATAATGTTTTATATTATATATAATATCAATTTAATATTGGTTTTTGTACTAGTTTGTTGGACCATAGCCCATTAAGAACACATAAATTTGGTCAACAAACTTTTCATGACTCAATATCATTGTAATGAATTATATAAATGAATATTGTCTCTATATTAATAATTTTTCACATATATTTGATTAAAATATAAAATTAATAAAATTAATAAATAATTATAACATTTTCCATTAGATTGATGGCCTAATGGAGGAAATGTTTCACCTATACACAACACACTATTATATTTAAGATTCAGTATAATACATCTTAGATTATATATTTCTTATTATTGGATGATGTATCATCCAACCCCAAAAATATTATGGCATTGGAAAAAATTTCCCTAGATAGTCATGTTCTATCACTGATAACTAGAGGCTACTAACTGACATCACATGCTTTGATATTTAAAATTTATATTTCTTCCCACAAATGTATTATACAATGACATATAAAAATATTGAAAAAAATAAAATATTTTATTAGAATGTATATTAAATCCTTAATAAACCCAAATACAATCTCCAAAATGAATCATGATAAATGATAACCAATCAAGATATATTAAAATTTCAAAATTTTTCATCACAATACAAAGTAATTAAATTATATTGAAAGTTCTAATATATGATAATCCTTTATAAAATCATCAATAAATTATCATTATAAAATGTTTATCTCATAATTTATACATCTAAATAATTATTTTCAATACATACATAATTTTTTAATAATGTCTACATTCACAATATATGTATGTGTAAGTTATGATAAAATATCCATAAAAGAAAACTATAATTAACTAAACATTCACTATGACATTATCAAGACATTATGTAAAAAAATATTATTATGAAATTAATTTTTCATATATGGAATTAAATAATAGTCCTATGAAATTAATTGTATATTTAACAACCAACATGAAAAAATATGTTTATATTTCGGTTAACTTTTTTGAATAATTATAACATACATCAATGTAATATAGGAAAAGAATGTTTAAAACCCTCCAAATTCAATTGTGGATCGTAGTCTCATCTGATGATTACTTCCAATATATATAAAGTATTTATCAATATATAATTATTATAAATTCATAATATAGTTCAAGTTACTTCAACAATGATATCCTTTTTCATCTATTTCTAAAAAATATTTTCACGAAAAATAAATCACAAAGCCAATTAACCTCCCCTTAATAGCCGAGTATGTGATTTTTTCCAAATAGATTATATGATATTTTGTCATAATTAGTAAAACAATACATAAAAAAATATGTGATCCACATGAAATAAAAAAACAGTAATGAATACTTTTATCTAGAACTCTAAACTCACAAAATATAAGAAATTAACACATTAAATGGATTTTTATCTTTCTAACATTCACTAAAATTATGAAACATTTCTTTCGAGAATAATAATAATTTAGTAGAATATATAATAATCAATACCTCATCGATAATATACAATATAAAAGTGGAAAATTTCTATTATTGTATTTTTATTATAAAAACTGTATGTTATAATTTCTTTTAGAATTAATATCAATATCACAAGAGGACGATGATATAGATTCTGAGTACTTTTTTAATAATAATGTTGTTCACTATACATTTATAAATAACAAATAAGTTATTTATTTAAAATTCTAAATATTCAAAATGAAATTAATGTATCACATAAAAATAATGATCATAAAATATACCCAAATCCAAGTGGAAACCAAAAGACTAACTTTATCTAGAGGGATTGTACATGGTTGTACACTAACACATTGATGGTTGTAAAGAAGATATCAAAATTCCATATGTTCTCCCAAAATTCATGTTTTATTCAATATATTCTAAATGGAATATTTTAGTGATCATTAGATTTACATGGTGGATGTACTTCTCTATATCCCTATATCAATAATTTTTAACGAGAAACATAATCTAATATATACCAAATTAAATTTAATATGGGGATAAAAAATACTAGATTCACTGAAAACACTCCACCATAATTCCCTCATTAAATTATTATCATTAACCTATTGTGAACAGATCGAGAAAATAAAAACGCACTATTTCTTATCATTCGCAAAGATCCATCACATGATATTTTTAATAAAATATACAAACACAAGTTGAACTACATACCCCTAATTTTTCCTCAAACTCCAATCAATGATACACAATTGATAATAGATGAATAACGAATCTTATTATAGTCACATGCCATCATAGTGAATATCTTTAGATAAGCCTTGTTTATATTTCTAAAATTGGGATATATGAATGAAACCATGTATTTAATTTTTATTTGAACATAAATATGAATGGTATAAGGCATACTCAATACATTCAATGGTAACTAATATACCTACGAATAAAGGTGAATATTTTCATTTGTAACAGAAACACTAATTTCCAGATCAAGGAATATAAAAATTTAAAAAAATTATATACAATAATAAATTTAATTGGTCAGTGTTTAAAAAATCTGTATCATTTCATTATATTAAGATTAATTGATAGTATATTCATAATATAATGAACCCAATTTTTTTCGTCCAATGTAATGATATATATATATATATATAATTGATTGATCAATTACGTATATCCAAAAAAAGGATACTAATATTACAATATTTATAAATAAATTAATGGGTAATATTAATAAATTCCAGGTGTCCATTGATATGCATACATTCATCTATATCCAAATGATATTCCAATAGAAATCAATAAACATGGTTACTTATGAGTAACATGTAATATAGGATCTAGACAGTGTTCTCAAACATCCCATTAATAAAAATATGATAGGTGGTACCTATATTTATTTTAGTAACCATGGATATGTAGAAACAAAAAAAATTCATGATGTGAATAAAAAATCTCAAAAAAACATAACAAAATATCAACAGGGTACTTAATAATTCACAATATTATCTGGAAGAATATGATTCCATAATTCATCCATTATATATGTATCTATATTCAGTATTATATATATATCAATCATCATTCAATCAACTATAAATTAAAATATATATTACCCATTGATAACCATGTATGACTCTATGTAAATCCCACAAGGGAATGATTCCATTTCCAAAGAATAATTACTATTTATTAATTTACTAACTCATTCCATTAATAATTTTACATTAAATGATAATATGCAATTAATTTTGATAGAAATTCATTCATATTCATCTCACCTTGGGACATTGAAATAATTTTAACAAATAATGGCATTTTAGGGTCAATATATTATTATTTTAACATTGTGAAATGTTGAAATTTCACATCATATCCCCTCAAACATTTTATTGAACATCAATAAACCCCTACATTTATAGAAGTAAACTTAAAAATAGAGTGCACATTTTTTCATATAAATCCCCCATATATATATTTTCTTGTAAGAAATTATATTTTGATTCTAAGACATTAATTTATTCCCCCTCACGCAATCCTCGATAAAGTGAATGTCAATGGTATAATAGTCACAAGACTATATATTGCAGACCTAAAATAAATTTTGATATGTCTCTATGAAAAGAAATATAACCTTTTAATTTTGATGTTTCTTCCATATAATTTAATTCTATGACTTCCCATTACAGGAATATGAAATTAAATTCTATATTCAAGTATTAAAACTCTTGAAAAATCAAAATATTTTAGTTGTTTAATCTACCTCCTATTATTAATATTTAAACAGCATAATAATAAAATTCTATTCACATGCACATATATGTATAAATGATAAAATTTTAAAAAATATACTTCCATGAAATAATGATATTATTCATAATAAATTGATGTTATAGACTATTAGTGGTATTTTTTTTGCCTAGTAACAATTGACCATATAACATAATTACAACCTCTAAAATATTAATAAATTAGGATTTGTAATCTGATGAATTAAAATAGATTATGTATTTATATCCTTACAAAAATTCAATAATATTATACATTTAATTTGTGTAGGATACCATATATTTTTGTAGGTATTGATATTGTTTTCATGTTGTTTTTAGGAAAAAAGAAGAAAAGTTGATTTTTTATGTACAACATGTGTATTTCAGAGTACACTCCGTGTACATAGCATGCAATGAATGACCGCATTCTTACCATGTTACAGCTGAATACATGGTTGTGTGGTGACCTAGTAGACCCACTTATGTCGGGGGCCAGTTGAGGCCAAAACTTGACATGTATTTTTTTGACCAAATTGTGTTGGTTTTTTATTTGATATATTGAAGGGTGGGTCACATCTCTTCTCTGAAAATTTCTTATTCTCTCCATGTTTCATACAAAGTGATCTGAAATTGAGAACGATGTCTGATCCCCAGATTATCCATCCAGTCACTGATTGATATAATTTCAAGTGCATTGTAATACCACTAGTTAGTTCTCAAACCCTCAAGATCCTTTCTTCCTACTTAAACCTCCCTAGTGAGTTATTCAATGTTATAAATTTTTAACCTTTTGTATATCTACATAGATCTAGATGATTTTAGAGAATATGTTCATGTATATCTATCATACGACATCAAGTTAGGTGGTTTGTTCATTTATTTGTTTTCGTATGGATTATATATGATAAACGTGTTGCATGCCAATGTTTTGGTTATTGATTTATTTGAAATTTAACAACATTATTTAATATTATGGGTTTTTTGGTTGAAAAAGGTTTGTTGCATATGGATAAGGTAAGATACCTTTTTTAAGGGACATCATATGGGTGTGTTTCCCTTGTTTGATCATGTATAGACATTTGGTCTAGGTTTCCCTAGACGTGAACATTTTATTTAATACCTTGTTTGATTCAAAGGAATATTGATTATGTCAAATTCATGTGATACATGTTCAAAATGATTATGTATATAGTAGTTATAGATTACATGAGATGCTTTGATATTATATGTGTTTTATTTTACAATAAAATGGGATTGAATCAGACTAGGATGAATCAGGGGACTTCCAGATTATTTTCATTGATATGATATATATGATATATTTTCCCAATAGACCATGAGATCCTTTGAATAGGAAGAATGAGGGGACATCTAGATTATTTTCGTTGATATGATATGAGTTCTATATTTTATCAATGGACCATGAGAGCCGTGGACCAAGATGACTAAGCGGACATCTAGATTAACTACACAAGACAATGAGAGCTTTGGTGTAGATTATTATAGCAAAAGGGTTTGAATGTAAGAACATTCCTAGAGAATCCTTATTTATTGAATTGATGATGTGATGGACCAAAATAGTTTATACCATTGAATATTTTCCAAAGGGTAATTATTTAATGATTAGATGCTATGTCAAAAAAATAGTTATAATGTGGGATCATTCCCATAGGGTTAGTTGTGAAAAAATGAATGATTATGATGAGTCTTCCAAGCCAAACAACAAGATTGGATTTGGTCATACATGATTTTTTCGATGTTATAATGAAACATCTATCTGGTTACTTTACATTGGGGATATATATCATATCATCTATCGTAGGGTTACATGATTCAAGGGATGATCAATAAATATTAAATGAATATGACTGAAAAATGTTGGATTGTTTACTTTTGGGTACTTACACATTTATTGTGTCATTTTTTCATATTACATAATATATATACATTCACTGATAGATAGGCATGGATCTTTTTGTGGTTGCCTACTGGGATTCTTCTCACTCCATGTTTGGGTCCTGGTTTTGGGTCCAAGAATATTATATGATTATAGGAATAGAAAAGGGCATGGGCCCTTATTCATCAAGTACATTATTTTTATTGGAGATGGAGAGCATGAGACCAAGACGAGTTCATGTGACCAACCAAGTATGGGGAACACATGGGTGGAAACCAAACTCTTAATGTTCCAATGTGGGAGTAATGTGAGGTTTTCATTTCTATTTTTTTATAATCTTTAGGGTTATTAGAAAGGGATAGAAAGGAAATAGAGATTTTTAATTAGTTGTGCCCAGGGGTAGTTTCCCCGGGTATAGGTGCAATCTAGATTACCTCAAATTTAAATGTATTTCTTGGATTTTGAACTATTAGAGTTGATTTGATTTCACTATTTGGAGACACACTAGTATTGTACTGTTTGTGTTGATATAATTGAGGTTTTGTTTTATTTCAACATAATGAAATGAGGTTCGCACTTCTCATGTATCATATAAGAACTTCCTAGAGATCACATGTCATAAAGACCTATCATTCAGTGTAGGGTCCATTACTGATTGCATGTCGTTGTGATTGATTTCATTCTAGATATGCATGCTATTGTGATAGTGTTTGTGAAATAAATACCAATTATTTTGATAAGGTATTGGTATATGTAAGGATTCATTTTGATGGATTCCATGATTTTCTTCCAAAGGTGTTATGAAAAATCATAGATCAGAATTTGGTTGATCTAGTTTAAACACTAATTGAATTCTATTATGATAAGATATGAATAGGGATTCTAAACATTGATTTGTGGAATGTATGGGCACTCATGGATCGTAACATGGAATTCATTGGCAAAATTATAATATTATTGGGGTTCCAGAGAAGATTCCAAGGTGTAATATCCAGAAAACCCAAAAAGCATAGCGTGTAATGTTATGAACACATACCTTCTATTCATCAAATCTAGAAAATATTCCTTTTCTTATGTACATGTCGTGTAACAATTGTACATGCCATGTTGTTGTTGACCATGTGACTAAATGTGTGTGTAGATACACATGGATATGATACTTTTGGTAGAACACACAATGTACTAGGAGTACATGTTGTGTAGTAACCAACCGGGTATATGGTCGTGTGACATACGACCTGGGTGGTTCGAACTTTTGTTTTACACATCATGTCTCGAGTGTGCATGCCAAGTAGTGTTATAGAAGTTGAACTTGTGTTGTTCTAGACATTAATATGTACAAGGGTAGGATGGAAAATTCAACTACACACTGTTTCTTAGGAGGAACAAGCCGTGTGTATGGGTGATACAGGACCATGTTATTAGAGGTACACTCCATGTTAATGATTAAGGGAACACACTGTGTAGTGTTTCTAAAAATAGGGTAACCCTCTTTTTTGAAACATGAAATCATTACTTCCCTTATTTCATTCCAGATATTATGAGTATCGATTTTCATTATTCATGTACTAAGGAAATCTCTTGACCATTTACATTTATGTCACCAAGACATTATAATGTTGTATGCCACATATATAGAGATGATAAATAGTCAAAAATGGATGATCAATGACTACCAGTGTATCCTCACATCATGACCATCTTGGCACCAACTATTATATCAGAAACAAGTGTTGACACATAGTATCATGAAGGGATTATTGGGATGATGAAAACAATTCAGGGATAGCCATAACTTGATCCAACTATGGAAGATTTTACACACCTTTTCCAGAAGCAAAATCCTCCCACTTTTTCCAAGGATGGAGGACTACATGTAGCATAGTCATGGTGGGAGTCCATGAATTCAATCCTCAATAGTCTAGATACATCCCATGAGAAGATAGTGATGCTCGCAACATAAATTCTATGTTATTCTACCAATAGATGGGTGGATGTTATCACATAGGAGGAACTAAATTGGGATATGTCATGGGTATAGTTTAAGAGTGCCTTATATGATTACATCTACACCATGTCGTTAAGGGATGACCAATCTAAGTAATTCATGAATTTGGTAAAGGGAACTCTTTTAGTGATGGATTATTCTTCTTTATTAACAATGTATCTGCTCTTCAAACCTATTTTTAGAGGTGGCGAGTAACAACTGGCTAGAAGATTTGAGGATGGTCTCAGGTATAAAATTTGGTCGTAGATGAATGTTTGAAGGTTTAAATTGGTGAATAATATTGTAAAACATGATCTAATTACCATTGGTAATATGGGAGAGTTTCAGGTGGCGAGCCAGGGTGGTTCAATATCTTGGGTTGGTTCTACTTTGACTAATAGCAGAAAGTGACATGGAGAGCCTTTGCGTGGTGATATTTGTACTTGGATGAATCTTGAGGTAGCTAAGGGATGGGATACAAGTGTGATAAGAGTGGTCACACATTAATACAGTGTCTATGAGACCCAGTTTAGTGTCAATCTTGTGGGATGATTGGTCTTCATTATCATTTCTGAAGGATATTCTTACCAGCAGCTAGTGAGATGTGATCTATTACGACTCCACATTCATTAGTAGGACCACCATATTTCCATCAGTCATGACAATGGGGTTTCTCAGGCTATTCGGGATTAAGAGGTCCTAATGGTTGTGGTATCCAGATTAGCAGTTCGAAGTGACATTAGGGATGATCATCTTAAGATATAAATGTAGGGACTCATGGATTTTGTACATGTCATACTTTTACAATGGATAAATCAAACAGGAGAACGATATTAAACACAATACAGATAGAAGTATAATTCTAGTTCCCTTAGTTTTATCTTCTTTTCTTTTCAATTTAGGGTCTTCAAATATTTGTATATATGATTCCATTGTGAAGAGAAATGATTTATGTTTCTTTAATTAGGATGATGTTATGATGCATGAAAATCCATTTCGGATTAGGAAAACTATTTTACATCAGTGAAAGGTGTCCTTTTTTGAGGCTTATCAATGACACATATTATGGAAACTCTATGTCTTATAGATGATAGGCTTCGATGTCATTCTCAAGATAGACTGGTTTTTTCCATTTAAGATGTTGTTTACTTCTATCCCAACATGTTTAGTTTCCCAAAAGGAATATATTTTCTACACAAGGCTGAATGGGATTTCCAGGTGAGCAGAGTTGGACCCGAGCATCACGGTTTGGGAACAATCGCACACCAGATTTCAAGTTTATATCTGTATGACCAAGCAACTTCACTGATGTATTTCCCTATAGTGATGAATCATTTCATAGATTTATTTTCAGACAAATTTTCATGTTCACCTTAGAATAGAGAAGTGGATTTCTCTATTGAGCATGTTTTTGGAGTATCACTGGTGTCCATTAATCTTTATTGGATGCCTACCCAAGAGTTGTAGGAGCACACGAAGTAGTTAGGATACTTTCAAGAAAAAGGTTTTCATCTGACCCACTATTTATCATTGTGATTTTCCTATCCTTTATGTGAAGAAGGAGAACAGTACCTTCAATCATTGTGTGTATTATGGGATGTTGAACTAGTTCACGATCATGAATTGATATCCCTTACTGAGGATTGATGATCTCATTGATTAGCTTCAAAGAGCCCAATAGTTCTAGAATATTTACATGAGATCCAGATATCATTAGTTGTGCATTAGACCATCAGATATTCCTCTAAAAGCCTTCAGAGTAGATTTGAACTATATATGTATTTGGTAATTGTGTTTGGTCTAATGATATATTCAGCAGTTTACATGGCACTGATATACTGAGTGTTCCATCATTACTAGGATTCTTTTGTTGTAGTCTTTATGGATGATATCTTGATTTACTCTCACACTCTACATGAATATGTTATCCGTATTCATATCATATTGAGTACATTGAGAGAGAATTTTTTATATTGCAAACTATCAAAATGTCACTTTTGGATGGACTCGAATAACATATTGGGTAATGTCATCTATGAGATAAGAATTTTCGTAGACACAAAAATGTTGAGAGTGGTAGTTTCATGGGGGCAGCCAAAGTACATCATTGTGGTATAGATTTTTCTGGGGTATGCTGGTTATTATAGATGCTTTATTCTTGACTTTTCACGCTTATAAGCTCCATTGACGAGGCAGACTAAGAAGGGTGAAATGTCAATGGGAAGAGATTCTGATGATTTTGCCTTTCATGAGCTGAACAAATGATTGTCTTCTACACTGATCCATAGTTTTTCAATCCCATGAAAGAGTTACACCATTTACTGGGATGCATCTTGTATCAGACTAGAAGTATTTCCTATTTAGGAGAAATTAGTCTTTGTGTATAGGTCGTTGTGGTTGAGGCCACATGATAGGAATTAACTGATGAACGATCTCAAGTTATTTTTAGTTGTGTATGCTTCATGTTGTTGGAGAAATTATCAATGTGGAATGAGTTTATTGATGTATATGGGCCACGTAAGCCTCAATTATATATTTAGATAGCATGATCTAAATTTGAGACAAATAATATGGGTTTAGTACATTCAGTCTTCTGATTTTGATATTGCCTACCCAATTGGGATAGGTAATATAGTGGTTGATGGTTTGAGTAGGAGGAATCAGATAACAAAGGTTCATTAGTCTAGTAGGGAGTGTCAGTTTTTGGATATGTTTTTTGAGAAGCATTTGTTGGTGCACAGTATATATGGTAAGATAGTTATTTCTTCTATAGTTGTTAGACCTACTCTACTAGATAGAGTGATAATGAGCCAACTAACAAATTTAGAAGGCCGATTCCTATGGGAGATTTTATTAGGTGAGGACCCTACATAGGGGTGAACCGTAGGTGAGGATGTGGTTTTTTAGCAAGTGAATATAGAGCATCAGAAAATGGAAGGGAATTTATAGTAGTGACCCATTCCTGAGTGGATGTGGAATGATATCGTGTTGGATTTAGTGATGGGTTTAATGTGATCATTTACAGTTAATGATGTGGTGTGTGTTGTTATCTACTAGCTCACGAAGGTTTCACATGTCTTACCGATCAAGGAGAAAATCAGTGTTGACAATTTTTTGATGTGGTACATCCGAGATATTGTACGTTCACATGGGGTTCTGCAGTATATCTTTCCAGACAGGGATGCCCGATTTACTTCTCCTTTCTGGAAGGGATTACAAAGCTATTTTTATACATAGGTACATTTTATTTCATCTTACCATCCCCAAACAGATTCATATTTCAATTGAATGATTTTGTGTTTGGTGGACATATTTCCATAATGCATATCGGATTTTTTGGGATATTGGATGAGACACATCTCTATTGTGAATTTTTTCCTAAAATAATAGTTATTTGTTCAGGATTTTGATGGAACCTTGTGAGTCAATATACTAAAGTTCATGTCGATCACCCTTTTGTTGGTAGTAGGCTAGAGAGGCAGCTATGTTGGGGATTTGTCTTGTCTAGGAAACCACTATGTAGGTGGAATTGATTCAAAAGATGATGGCTCCAACATAGTCTCTCCAAATATCTTGTGATGATCGATTCAGGTGACCTATGTTGTTTGAGGTAGGAGATCTGGTTTTCCTTCATGTAACTATGATGTTGGGACACATGACGATTTGGAGACTGTGAAATATTTCACCAAGATATGTCGGGTTGTTGGAGTTTTTGGAGAGATTCAGGCCAATTTCCTATCTATTGTAGTTAACATTTAGGTATAATGATATGCAAGACGTATTTCATGTTTCTTAGATACGGACTTATGTTTTAGAATCGTCTCATGTTTTTCAACCATAAGATGTTGAGTTTTAGGTGGATGCATCCTTCGAGGAGAACCCTATTCAGATTGTGAATCATAGCACAAAGGATATCTCTAGATTGTCTATTGCTTCATTACATGTGATATGGTAGCATGGCTGACTGTAGGACGAGACTTGGGAGAGGGATGTTGATGTGTGATCATAGTTGATAGAGTTGTTCGCATATTCTTATTCACCTCCCTTGGATGGAAAATTTGGGGATGAATTTCTTTAAGGGGGATTTTTTTATGAACACAAATATTCTTTTATGGTATATAATAATTTTATGGGTTTTTTAGGAAAAAGGAAGAAAAGATGATTTTACATTTACACGCCATGTACATATGTGTATGATCCGTGAACCTGGTATTCTGCATATAACTGCATTTTCACCATGTAATGGTCGAATACATGGTTGTGTAGTGACTTGACAGACCCGTTTATGTCAGGGACATGTTAAGGATACAACATGACATTTAATGTTGGTGAATACATCATGTAGTTTTCTTTTTTATTTTTTGATATATTATAGGGGTATCATGTCTCATATTTGAAAATATCTACTTCTCCCGATGATTCGTACAGGTTCACTTGATAACGATAGATGATGTTTGAACCACTGATTCTTCATCAGAATCTTATTGAGAAACCGTCAATTGGTAAGAATCCCACCTATTAGTTCTAAAATCTACTAGAAAATTTTATTTCCTAGTTAATCATCTATTATTAGTTATGCAAGGTTGATAATTTTTCACCTTTTCATAGATCTACATTTAACTAAGACAATTCAACAGCTAGAGTTAAAGTATATTGATCGTCCAACATCGAGGTAGGTGGTTTGTGCATTTTTTTTGTATGTATATGGATTATATATGATAAAAGTACAACATTACCATTATTGAGGTATTGCATGATTTTGAATTTAACCCTTTCATTACCTGTTATGTGTTGATTTATGGATAAATGGTTGTTTCTAATTTGTGAGGATTGATACCTTGTTTAAGGGACACCTTATTGGTGGGTTTACTTTGTTAGGTCATTTACAGCCATTAGTTCTAGATTTCTGTTGAGGTGTACCTTGTTTTCAATGTCTTGGTTAATTATGACGAAGTTTGATTATGTGAAATGCATGTGATATACATTGAAAAAGTTCCGAGACAAAGTATTTATATATTACATGAGCTTCTTTGTTATGTTATGTGCAATATTTTTCAATGGTTGGTGAAATCATTGGACCAAGAAGAATACATGGACTTTTATATTATTTTATTTGATATGATATCATATATGTGCTATATTTTTCCAATAGACAATGAGAACCTTGGACCAGGAAGATTGATGAAACTTCCATATTATTTTCTTTTATATGATATGCATGATATATTTATCTAATGGACTATAAGATCCATGGACCAGGAATACTGAGGGGACATCAATATTTATTACACACGACTATGAGAGACATGGTGTATATAATTGGACTGGATGGTTTAAACTGTTGTATATTTCTCATTGAGTCGTTATTTAATTAATTGATTCTTTTTCGGACTAGAAGGGGCTGGTCTATGAGGGAATTCCAAGTGGTTCATTATTTATTAATTTGATGTTATGTTGGAACAACGGTGTTAGATTGTGAGATCATTCCTAGATGGTTGGTTGTGAATAATTTAATGATTCTGATGTGTCTTCCAAGACAAATCACTAGCATGGATTCAATTTTAAATGATTGTTTATATGGTCTTCTGTGACATCATTTTTGTTACATTACACAGGGGATATAGAGAATAGGCTATATCTTAGGGTTGCATGATTCAACCGATGAATAATAAATGCATAATGAATGTAATTCAAAACATTAGTATCTTTTAAATTTGAGTACCTACTAGTTTATTACATCATTTTTTCTTATTTCATACTATATATGTACATTCCTTAACAGATAGGACCTGATATTTTGGGGTTTGTTTACTGGGATTTGTCTCACAGCCTATTTTTGATAGCTTTTGGACCCATGTTGATTATATTATTGTATGTATAGATAATGGAATGTTTTGTTCTTCATAAGATACATAATTGTTGTTGGAGATGGGGAAAACGGGACCTAGAAGAGGCTTGTGATGGCATTGGCGTTTACATACTATTTCCTTGTATTAGACTGTATTTAATTTCCCTCTATGTTACCTATATTGGATGCATTCCTAGACACAATTAACATGCATCTTATATATATATATACATTCCAGTTGTATTATTACTATCAGTATTCTTCTGATTTCTTCTTTTTATGGTATTACTTCCACCACTCATATTTTATTATTAATCCCACTATGTATACTCTACTAATGAGGGAATAGTTTCCCCATAACACACCCTTATCACTCGCTACTAGTTGAAATCCTATAACATTTGGGGAAATGTGTTTGAGGTCATGATACAAACATGGTACAAGGGACCATTGGGTGGCACCCAAACCCGGGTTGATACAATTTGTCTATCAATTAATCATACAACAAGAAGAATCACGATAATTTTCTCATAAAAACATGACCCATTTGTTGGCCAGGCTCATCATTTTCACCTCCAAATGTGAATAATATAAAAATTTCAAGAAATAATATAGAAAAATATTTAATAAAACAATAAAAAAAATCATTCCTATTATATCCCTATTTCTATACTCGCAATATACCCATATCCATGAAACAATATTTCTTGTATTTGGAAATAAAAATATATATATATTTTTCAAAATGTGTAATTATACATAAAAAAATAATAGAAATATAATAATATTCCCAATTCTCTAAAAAATATTACAATTAAATGAAAATATATAAATTTAATAATATAATAAATTATTATTGATTATTATGGAATAACTGATTCCTCAATTATTATTTTTTCATAAAGAATAAGGTATTTCAAAAAACCACTAACCATTCAAAATAATTATATCATGTTGTGAATTCCACCACATGTACATCATTATTGTATACCACAACTAGAAAATTTCATAACCAATGTATATTAATATTGAATCATTCATCCACATCACTAGTCAATTAATTCATCTTAATGTTGTAATAGATACTAATTAAAAATGAGGATTCATTTAATGCAATAAAAATAAACACATATTATAAATGACACTTCTAATTTTTAATTGATTAGAACATGATCATATGAATGTGATGTGAATGAAAAATTAAGACATTAAACTCAAATATAATTCATCATGTAGTTACGTGTTGGTAAAATAACAGTGTTTTTAATTGTTTGACTTATTAGAGCTGAGGTTTTTGATAAATTGAGCTGATATTGGGCTTTGGAGAGTTGATATTAATATATGTTTTGTTTGTTTTATTTAACATTTTCCATGGATTTCAAGAGAATTATTACTATTGTAGAGTTTCTTGTCTCATGTATGGTTTAATTGTGATTTGAAGTTGTTGACTATTTTATGATATTTTATTCTATTAACTAGTTGGTGGACAATTATTGTTCTATGGTTGGGGTGGACCAAAAAACAACTTAATACAATCTGGTGATGATTTTTTTGGAATGTGACCAAAAAATAATATGGTTGTTGTTATATGGATAAGGGGTTTTCAAACCACAATTTATATTACATAACAGAGATCATTATAGACCATGTATAATTATTCTATATTGGTTATATGAGGTAATGAAGCATTAAGATATAACCAAGAGGGTGTTTCCCTAATACATCATCGGGGTAGTTTCAAGATAATTAAATTGGAGGACTATTTTAATATATAACATTGGTAATGAAAAAACAAGAACCACATTTTTTTATCCTATTATAGGATTATGTGTTTCACTAATGTCTATTGGGAAAGCCAATAATAAATCATTGATGATGGGACATTGTTCGATGTGACATTTAATACTTCTATAAACAAACATGAAAATATTTTTTGGTGACAAAAATTCTATATTCCAATAAAAATTCACTCTTTTTTATTTATCAATTAAAAATCGGATGAACCAACAATGATAGGTCATTTAGTATCATAATTTGGAAAAAATCTGTCTTGGAAGAGGATCTTCCAACCATCATTTCCATTCCTTCTTCATATCGACCTCATTATTCAATGAAAATGTAATGTTGTTTCCAATATTTATTTTAGGAATAATTTCTTTTAAAATTAGATTATATTCATTATATTTTTCACTAATTAATTAATATTTTATTTTAGTTTTAAAAGTATAATTCCCATTGATCATGATTGAGTCATCATGAATAATGGAGTTTTTTTTGGGTTATCGAAAAAATATTTCATTTACAGAATAATGAAATGAATTTAAAATTGTAATTATTGAGGTGTGATACATAATAGAGTCATATATAATTTTCATTTTAATTGAAATAAATTAATGTATGTTCAGCTATTGTTAAAAAGGAATTGTCTAAAACTGGATCATAGGGTATTCCATGTACCTCCTTGAGAATATCAGTATCAATTCTTCTCACATGGGATTTTTTGGGAGTTTTAAGGGAAATTAATTATTGGTTTGAAACATTATAATTAATTAATAATTATAATTTTAAATAATATGTATTATTTTAATTTATTATTTACTCATATGAGTGGAAATAAATACATTGTCTTAGATTATACATAGAAAGAATGGACATAATAACAAAATAACATATGATTATTTATTTAATTGATTTCACATATCCACCTTGATAGATAGTTAATTTAATGTATATATAATGTATAAATTTGAAAGCATGAAAATGTTCATTCTTATATGAGTAATTTTACTCATGGATTTATAATAATTAATCAATGAAAATAAATTGAACCACAAATGTTAATTATTCTATCATATCTTCAAACCATATAATAATTAGAAAAAATATTTAATAATTGATAAAGTGTATTGATTCTGTAATAACATAATTTAATATAATACAATTATTGTTTCATGTATTGATTATCATAAGTTTTTTTATAATAAATGTGAATTTTACACTAAAATCGGCACATACGATAATGGTAATGTGGAACCAATCTATTAAAAATATTATAATATCATCCAATGACATTTATATAAAATCATTAAATAAAATCCTATAAATATTATATTATATCATTTTTCATTCATAATAAGAGAATATTATTGTTAGCACCATATTTTTATTAATACATATGAAATATATTGATTATTTTCAAGACATTTTCATTGATATATGCATTAACATTCCATTATAAAACCCTTTCTATTATTAGTAATTTATATTATGTTCTTGATTATTATTATAATATTTTATACATAGAATTAATTATTATTGTTGTTTTATGATGTAGTTGTTAGAACTATAATTAAATGATCACACAATGAATTGGAATAGATGATCTGTTATTGGATACTAATTTGTGTGAAAAATATTATATCTTTTATTATATAAATTTAAATGATCTTGGTACATTTATTTTGAATTAAAATAACGATATAGTTTTCACATTATTTTCATTTGAGTTTAGCATAATGATTATGATGCATTATAATTTAAAATGATGAAAATTACTTATCTCTAATAATGCTTTTCCACATTATATTGATAATAATAGTATGATTTTTTGTAATGATGATGAATATGCTCCCTTGTGTAATATATTGAATCATGTATCACGTTCCTTACCCTATATCTCTCCGCTTATTGGGATTTTATTTTATGGTTTAATTACTATATTTGCATTGTTTATTATATTGAGTAAAGGTGAAATTTATCATCTTTGTATAATTATGAGGAATAATTTAAATAATGGATAAGTATTTATATTATATAAGTTTATATTAACAAATTCTGATGAAAATAAAATTTTTTGTTTCAATAATATATTAATGTTATGTTTTTTATCAAAAAATAACTCAATAATCATAAATGATTGATATGTGTCACATGATATGAAATCAAGGAATAATTAATTAATTAATTAGGAAAGAAATATATATGATCGAATATACATAAGGACCAAAAAATTAACTATATAGAATTTCATTATTCCTCCTAATAAAATATTTTTCATGGTATTATCAACATATGAATTTTTGTTACAATTTATTTTTTTTAAATTATTATGATAATAGAGAAACTAGGGTAATGACTCTTTTATCGAAAAATAAATAATTATTTCGAGGGTATTTATAATTTCATGGAAGGAGGAGTTCAGAACATTATGATATAACTTATTCAAATGAATTATGTTATTAAAAACAACCCAAAACATTGGAATTCCCACCATCACCAATGAATGTGAATTTATTTGTTGATTAATTTATTTTAAAATGATCACCGAAATTTGGAAATTCAATATATCCAGGAATTGTGTAAAAATGTATAATTTCAATAGAAATGAAATTTCCCTACCACATGGTGGTAATTATGAAAATGATTTCCCCATTTTATACTATTTAGTAGAATATAATAATTAATTTATTAAATAGATCAGTAATATATGTTTGATGGATTTACATGAAGATGTGGGATAATATAATTTAATGAATATATTTATTAATATTAGTTTCCCTAGAACAATTCATACTTTGTTTAAGATAGAGGGCTTGAATCATTTGTATAAAGATGTGGACGCTATTTCAATATGTGGGAAATTTTTTACATAGATTTCAAGCTAATCATATTTTTTTGTTATTAGTAATTGCTAATAGGTATATATATTATTTTGTTGTTTAAAACCACATATCCAAAAATATAATTCATTTTGAGAAATTATATTCTTGGGGGATGTGGTAGGGGTTCTCTTATATTTGATATGGATTTTGGAAAATGGTGTCATTAAAATAGTGACAATAAACAAATTATATAATAGCCTCAAACCCACCTCCATGGATCATATGGTGAAATCATAAGAATAATATCCCTAAATATGCTTATGATAATTGTGACCCAATTTATTTCCATCCAAACATTACAACATCAAATGGAATAATTACGTCACAGAAATTATGAATAAAAATTTAGGTTTATAGTTTTAGTGAAATAGGAAATAATACAACATTGAAACACCCATTACATCAAATAATAATTTCTTCTATTTAACCAATAATATTTTATATCATTTCAGGTTATCATAATCGTTATGAAATCTCTTTTTGAAATAACTTATACAAACACATTCTTTATAACCAATGGAAGAGGGATCTTATAAATGGTGAGATCAAAGTATTAGTAAGGTAAATAAAATAATTAAAAAGTGAATTTCATTAATGATCATAAGGAATGAATAATGTTACGATGACATAACCAGAGCTCATGAGTGAATCATTAAAGAACTACTACACATTAACTATTGAATCATTAATATTGAAACATGAAATAAAAATTTATAAAACAAAATATTCATAAAAATAAATACTAATGAACCATTTTATATAATTTTTTTTTCAGAGGATACATTATAAACAGTTATAAAGAATAGATAAAATGTTTTGGTATCTTGGAACATCATTTTCATTGAAAACGTACTAAACCCTTGTATAACCCATGATGAAACCATAAAAATATAATAACCATATAACAAACATCTATTATCATTGTTGGAGAATATAATAATTATCCAAATATATTTAGAGATATTGATGTACACCCATTTTATAAGATATAATGGGTTCACCTTATGTTTATTAGTGCACCCCATTTTATATAATGTAACAGGGTCACATGGTCCTATATAAGACTCCCCACCTTATATGATATAATAGGATTCCCTGATTATATCTGGGAACCACATCAAATAACTAGGTCCAAGAACCACAATATTAATAATGTAAAATGAACATGTATTTCATCATAAAAATATTAAAAACAATTTTTATTTTGTTCAAATGTTGCTTAATCTAAGAAAAGGGAACAACTTCCATGATAGATTCTTTGATACATGGTTGACCCGTGGCAAAGAAAAATGCAATTTAAAAAGACAATTCATTATTATAATTATATATTTAATGAGTTTCATGATATCTGGATAATAATATATAAGATCACTTATTTTTTAATGTACAAATCACTCTTTTCAGGTTAATTTGTATACAATATTTTCTTGGATAATCCCATAATCCATGTTGTGGGATGGTTAGGTTTTATTTAGGAATGAAAGGTGAAAATAAGCTAAAATCTGGTTGTAGGCTAGGTACACATCGTGTACTTGGTGTAAACGCCATGAACTGGCCCGTCAGGAAGTGTAGCAAGTCGAGTTCAAGTAAAACATTAAGAGGAAATTAAACGCCATGTACGTGAGGTACACATAGGGTAATCTCCTAGAGGGATATTTTTTAAAATAGGTAATAACCTCAATTTTTAAAGATAATTTGTTTTCCACCATTTTTGGAACTCTAATCACCTCTAATATAGTTTTTCAGATATCAAATTCATTTAGACTTAGAGTCGAGGATCATCTGTCACGTTGGAACCATATCAGTATGTACTCAAATCATTTTTAGTAGTTTTTGATTCTATGAATAAAAAACTGAGCTATTTAGAATTATGATCTTATTCCCTAATATCTATTTATTCATCCATTCATCAGATTTAATCCAAATCAGAGGGAAACAATATTGGATAATTAATGAGTTGTCTACTATCGAGGTGAGGTAGGTGGTCTATATTTTTATTTTATATTTTCTTGTTCTTTTTGGGCATTCATCTAATATTCCACCAATTGAAAATTCTGACGAGGCCTCATTTTTCCCATGTTTCTTTATGTGGGTTTAGTCAGACCTGTTGAGGATGATCGTAGGTTCCTTGGATGTTTTTTGGAACATGTTACAGGAATAAAGGTAACCTAATGGTGCACCTTAAGGAAAAATATTTGTTTATTCGTGTTTAATCAACCCATGGGGTGTGAGCTTGTTCCATCCTAGTTAGTGTATTCCCATATATGACTCGATAGGTAGAGTATCTTATTAAGAGATGTAATACTTCCTTGATTAATTAATTTCACGTTATGCCTTGTCTATTTTGATATTTTGGCATGTTAAATGGATAATATTGTATAGTATAGTTATATAAAATGACTAACAGAATGTTTAATTGTTTATATGGGATTGTATGCCCATATGATATTCTTGAAAAATTGTTTTCTGGATTGGGTGTATTCATGGCTTGTACAAGTTGATGTGAGTTAGTGAACTAATATGGAATGTTATTTTAAACTGAATGTTATATTTAATGCATTAATGAATATATTTGGAATGTAGTATTGGATTCCTTTTGTTGAATCTTCCCTGTGGGTATTGATTCTGTCGGTTTCCATAGGCGTTGTTACGTCATGGATCTAGCTAGCTTGTACTCACGTAGGACATTATATTTCAATGTTCAAAGGAACCCAACTAGTGCCTTTCCGTGTTTCAACCTAGCATACCCATGGTACTCGATGGGACGTTGTGGATAAGAACGTTGTATTCATCGCTACATGGTGTATATATTTTTTACATGGATTCCTTGGCACATGAAAACTTAGATCCGGCCCGAGTTGTCTACCCATCACTATATGGCAAGGTTGTGGGTTTTTGTACTTCACTATACATCATGGCCATGGAATACATTAATTCTCTATACAATGTGGCTATGGGTTACAGGATATAGATGGATGTAAGGTGTGGTGATGGAACGTTCTTCTATAACTTTTTATAGCTTCTTTGGTAGTAGATGACTATTTTTTCATGTATCATTGAAGTTTGTTTTATTTTATATAGTATAATATACTTATTCTATGGGAATATGCACTTATTTAATAGTTTATTACATGTTCTAGAACTATTATAGAGTTAATGTTTGAACTGTATAGACTAGGCTGGTTTCTTACTATGTTGTTTAACATACACCCTTTTTGGGCCCCATTGGGGACCTAATAATATTATATGGTAGAAAGTGATTATTGGGGAATGCACCCCAGTAGAGGTTGTTGACTGTGGCTTGGAAGCAGGTGAGCACATGACCACACTAAGGCATGCAATTCTTGGATACCTTTTTGGTCATTTTTTATTTTCTTGATGCTTGTATTATATTATTTTTTTCCCTATACTATATGGTATGATTTCAAGATACATGTCCAATCTATATCATTTTTTATATGAGACATTTCTTGTTATTATTATGTATCCCTATCTTGTTTGCCTTACATTCTATTGAATGTTGATTATTTTACTTATGTTTTTTATGTATGTTTTGACATCCTCTATGATGCTCTGGTAATGAGGGTTTAGTATCCCCACGGACACACCTAGACCCATGCCATTTGTCGACAGCCTCTGGTTTCTGGGGAGATGCACATGAGGCCAGTCAGACAACCCGACTCATTGAATTGTTTTGGGTGGAATTCGGGACTGAGATTATATAATGTTGTATGAGAGGAGTTTTTATGGTTTGAATTACTTTTTAGCGACATTAAATAGGGATGAGAAGGATATTAAGTGTTTTAATAATATATTCCATGGAGTAGCTACCCAGCGTATAATGAAAATCCAGGTTTCCTAAAATTGTGTTCTGATTTTCTTGATTTTGACTATTATAGTTGATTAAATATCACCATCGGGTGACACACATGATTTCCGCTATTAATATTGTTGCAAATGTGTGTTCTATTTCACTTGAATCCTGATGAGATGAGGGTGTTCCATCTCATGCATCATATTTAGACTTTTTATAATCACATTCATTGCATTATGACACGCCATCTAGGATGCATTAGATATTACATGCTATTATGATAGTTTATGTGATAGATGTGCCTTCTGTTTTGTTAGTTGGGTGTAGTAGATAAATGTGTGATGTCATATTTCAATCCAAAATGAGTATGGGCCCTTATTAATTTTCCAATTAAGAACCAATGCAATTTTAATTCTTAAATGAAATTTTTTACTTGTATGGTTTTAATGTGAACCATGTTTTGGGTAAATGAGGTGTTGTGGGCCCACATGGATTTAGGAATTGTCAAACACTTGGTGGAATTTCCTTAATAATTTATTGTGAAATCGAATTGGAACCTTGAATAGAAAATATAAACATGACCTAGAACTAGATTTTGAGTTGGTAGGATGTAGAGTATCTAGGGTTTTGATGGATATTTCTCATATGGTCCTATAATTATGAGAACGTTCTAGTGATGAATGTGTTTCTACTAGGTGTTTGAACTATCCTATGTTTATATCTTTGTGAATTAGTGTATTTACTTCTTAATATTGGTGTTTGGTATTGTAGAGACCATCAATCATGATTAGATCTAGTGGTATACCATGTGGGACACACTAACCATTCTTCAACGAGAGTGGGTGACGAGCTACAAGTTGATCCTCCTATAGGGCCAGAAATGAGACCTATATATGTTCCGCACACATGTGATGAGGAAAAATTCACGTGTGATTCATTTTATATATGTATATGATTGAGGGATAACCTCATGTAGCCTTGACTATGGAAGATCTAACATGAGAGTTCCAGTAGTAGCATCCATCTACATTTTCGGGGGACGACAGACCTCACTTTATATAGCTATGGCTAGAGACCATGTTAGTGAATATTTGAGCATCTGTAAATGCCTTCTGAGTGGGGGGTTAAGCTTGTGACTTACTTGTGACATTGAGAAGAAAATTTCTGGTGAGATGTTTGGAACCATGTTGATGAGTAACAGAATATGGGTCAGAATGAATTCCAAAATATCTTCTATAACTACATTTACCCCAATAAACTATAAGAAGTGAGATCTAGTGAGTTCATGCATCTGGAGAAGGGCATGATTAAAACCATAGAATACATGTCACGCTTTACAGAGCTACATTGTTTTGTTCCAATGCATTTACTTATGATATGTCAAGGGAGATATACTTTGAGGAATGTCTTAGAAATTCTATAAAATCAAATGTAATGAGTTTATGTTTTCTTCTATCATAGATATTTTGAATTTGTCCTTTATTACAGAGTACAACCTCAAGCATGTTGGGGGTACAAAATAAGGGAGTTCTTTTTATCACCATAGTGGATATATGTATTGAGGAAGGAATTTCAATTATGGGGATTCCCATGACATGAGTTCTAGTCAGGATATGGGTGCACGAAAATTGGTATATTTCCTCTTGTATGGATGGAGAGTCCATGAGAAAAATCAGTTTGACTGTGACCCAGTCGAGTATCGATCTTGCGGTGGAATGGGGAACATGTTGAAGTTTTGAAGGACTTTACCTTCAACTAAAAGTTGTAGGGGCTGAACTATGACATCATGATATAGATTAGGTGTTTTAGCTCCATGTCAAGATGGGATCTGTTGTAGTTCATACCGGTCCGGCCATGTAATTGGTGGTCATGGTCATGTTAGTCAGACAACGTGTTCTCAGTGACATCTAGGTGGATCAGCACAGAATTTCCAGGTAGGGTCACATGGTCGTGGTACAAGCTAGACATATGTAGTGAAATAAACCAACAAGGAGTAGCATCCTAGACCATCTACATTGAGAGGTAAGATCATAGTAGCTACTAATATTATTTCTTCAATTTTCGATACAGTTACTTCTCATAGTTTAATTTCTCCATTAGTGTTAAAAATTATAGGACTTTTGGTTTTTCATTCTAAGGTTGTTTTGGCTCTAGAAACACTATTGAGAGTTATAAAAGGTAATGAATGCCAATATATTGAGTTCCCCCAAGAGGCAGGAGAGTTTCACTTCCTCTATGACTTTTATGACCTCGATATGATAGGGGTTGAAATCATTCTCCGAATGAACTGACTCATAGTTTATCGAACGTATATTGACTTATATAATCGAAGTGTGAGATTTACATCACTAGAGGTTAAAGTGTTTGTTCACAAAATTTGAAGGGATGTCTATGAAAGAATAGCTAGAGCTGATTATCGCGGACTAGGTTGGTTGACATCCAATATTGGTAGTTTGTTTCTTGATGATCAGGTATTGAGTCTGGCAAAATTTCCTCAAGTGGTTGAGTGCTTCCAGAAACCTCATTGCTGGCGACTTTTCATGTTTACCTATTGAGAGAGATGTCGAACTGTCCATCCAGATAGTTCTAGGAGATTATTCATTACCCATTCCTCTTTATTGGAAGGCTACCACATATTTTTAGGAGCTCAAGAGTTTGTTAATGGATTAGGAGGTGAAGGGGTTTATCAAACACATTACTTCCCTATGGGGTTCTCCGGTTATTTTTTAGAATCGTAGGATATAAATCATTGATTATGCATGGATTATTGGAAAATAAAAATTCTAGATGTTAAAAACCAATATACATTTCCATAGATAGGTGACCTATTTGATTGGATTCAAGGAACATGAGTGTTCTCAAAGATCTATAAGAGTATCAGATATCAGTTGGTGACTATTCGACCAACAGACATATCCGGTTCATCCTTTTGTAGTAGGTAAGGGTTATAAATGTGTCTAATTATGTCATTTAGTCATTAATGTTCTAGTGAATTATATAGCTTTGATGAACCAAGTTTCCTATCCTAACATTGAATCTTTTGTGGAGGTTTTCATGGATGATATATTTGTGTTTTCTCACAATCAACAAGACCATTTAAACAATCTAGAGATCATTTTGAATTTTCTGAGAGATCATCATTTATATTTTTAGATCGCAAAGAGAATCTTGGGGATGATTCATATTCACTTCCAGGGACACATCATCTGAGATACAAGAGTGTTAATGGACTCAAAGAAGGTCACAATAGTAATTTCATGAAAATATCCGAAAAATATTTTTGACATACATAGTTTCTTGGGGTTATTTGGCTACTACACAGATTTTTAACTATACATCTCATGCTCAGAATAATATTTTATAGTCTTTAATAACAATTTTGTGAATTTTTTTGCTAAAAATATGGTCAGATAACCTTTGAAAAGCTGAAAGGGTGGTCGACATCATCCCTAGTCCTGATACTGCAAGAGCAGGGATTTACTTACATGGTATACTAGGATGATTCAGATACTAAGTTGGGGGAGGTACTGATGTAGTGAAATTGAGTTGTGCAAAATGAGTCTCAGCTGGTGAGACCTCACGAAACAATATACCCTACACATGATCTCATGTTAGCTGTATTTGTTCATGCATTGCACTGTTGGAGGAAGTATTTACTGGGAGTGCGGTTTGTGGTGTACACAATCCACAAAAGCATCATGTATTTATTTACATAGTGTGATATGAATTTGAGGCAGGGATGGTGGGTGGAGTGCCTAAAAAAATTTCCCATCAAACTTTCCTACACACCATGTAACGGCAATGTAGTGGTTGTTGCAATAAGTAGTAGGAATTAGATACATGTAGTGTACCTGAACAGGAGCGAGTGGTATCTTATGGATTTATTTTATGATATGCAAGTTTTATGTACATAAAAGTCCGGGGAATACTCTATTTTAAACCATATCATTGACCTTTTTCTCTGATTGAAATAGTTAGGATGATAGAGTTATCAGATTTTGAAGGCCTAGTTATACAGTTTTGTGTGGCAGGTGAGAAGCCTCCTCTTGGTTAGACAGTAGGTGATGATGAGATTCAGCATATCCATAGATTCATTTGGGTTCCCATAGATATATTTTAGGAGTTGATGCGATAGTTTCATGAATCATCTTGGGAAGTGAATCCCAAGGTCATAATGATTTAATGTGACAAACAACGTTAGTACTGGTGTTTAGGAATGATGATTGAGTAAGCTGGTTTTGTTAAGAGGTGTTCCACCTAATAGCTAGTGAAGTAGAAACATCGGCAGTCATCTAGACATTTACAAAAGATACCTATTCTGGATTGGAAATTTGATGATGTCGTGATGGATTTAATGATGGGGGTTCTAAGGCCACCTCTAGGTAATGATGATGTGTGGGATGTCGTTGATAGGCTTGAAAAGGACTCTCACTTCTTGACGATGAAGTAGAACATCAGTGTTGATGATCTTTGAATGTTGTACATCTGAGTGGTGGTACAAGTTCATTATGTCCTGCTCACTATCATTTCAGATAGTTATGCTAATTTTACATCTCGTTTCTAATATAGTTCTTAGAGGGAATTGTGGAAACAATTGCTTATGAGCATAACAAACCACCCTCTGACTCCTAGCATGTCGGAGTGTATGATACTAGTTGTATAAGACATACTGCGAGCATGCATCCTATATTTTGTGGTCTCTTGGGATATGCACATTACCTGGGTTTAGTATTCCTATAAGAACATCTATCATGAGATTATACCTACTACACCTTACAAGGAATTATATGGTAGGCCATATCATTCACCCAGTGCATGTTAGAGGCTAGAGATGAAACCTTATTGAGGCCAAATATCATGCTTGAGACTACTAGGAAGGTCTAGATTATTCAAAAGTTGATGGATACTACAATGTATCTCCATAAATCATATGAGAAATGCAGTAGATGACCACTAGAGTTTGAGTTCGGGGATCAGGTTTTATTTCATGTTTCCCAAAGGTTGGTCCACTGGCAGATTAGGAGGCAGGGTAAACATTCACCATGAAATGTCATTACTTTTGAGATTATAGAGAGATCTTGGTCAGTTGAATTACGATTAGAATTACCTCAGCAGTTTCGAGCCAGGCGATGTATATTGCATGTATTTCAACTATGCCACTATCACTCGTACTTTTCTTATGTTATTCAGCTCGAGGAGGTTGAGCTCTAGGATGATGCATTCTTTGAGGAGCATCTGATTTGTATAGGTTACCCCAATGTGATGGTTCTCTGGGGATGATTGGTTATTCTAGTACAAGGGAATCAGTAGCATGACCATTTACAAGATGATATATGAGAGTGGGACACTAGCATACATTCTTAGTGGCTAAAGATATTTTTAGATGAATATTTAGCACCCTTAAGAGTGAAATTTGGGTGAAAATTGTTATAAGGTGGTATGAACGAATGATCCAAAGATTTTAGTGAGGTACAGATCTCGATTTTTGTTTTAATATGTTAACATTATTTTTTGGACTATACAATAATCCGGGTAGTGCACTAGTTTGGTTGAATTTTGGGAATGAATGGGGAAAAAATTCTGAAATTTGGTGGTGTTCGCGGTACACACCATGAACTTTTTCTACATGCTCTACACTTATAGCACACATCATGAACTGTACCATCACGTTTTGTGTCTAGTGTGGCTCAAAAAAGGATATAAAACACTGTGTACTTGAGGTACACTCAGTGTACATTCGTAGGGGTTTTTTTATTAAAGAGGTGGTATCATCAAATATGATGTAAAATATGATTTTCCTCTGTTTTTGGAAGCCAACACACCTCCAAACTAGGTTTTTTATATCGATGTTGGACGGAATATTATTCGAGTTTTGTCTCTCAAATTGAAGATAAATCGTTAATTAATAAATTTATTTTCAGACATTCAATATTCCTTGGAACAATGACTTGGCTATTTGGTTTTATTCTTGTATTCTCTAATATTACGTTCTTCATACGGTTAAAAGAATTCTTTCAAACTATGATGAATCCAAACAAGTTAATGGGGGAGATGTGTACTACACAGGTGAGGTAGGTGTTCTATACATTCTTTTATATATTATTTTACTTTATGACAATTCAATTGATATTCCACGCATCGAAAATTCCAGCGAGGCCTCATTTGTTAGTGAGTTTCTTGTTATAGGCTTAGTCTAACACAGTGTGGATGATCGTAGGTTTTCTTTATCTATGTTGGAACCCATTACATGATTCAAGGTAAACCAATGGGTAAGAATTAAGTAATGATACTTTTTATTCCTATTTGAACGACATATGGGATGTGTGATTGAGCATTCATTAATAGAGGAAGCCCTTATATTCCAGGATATCTTAATTAGGTTGTTAGGAGATGTACTACCTCCCTGATTTATCAATATTATGTTTTAAGTTTTCTATTTGAATAGTTTTCCATTTTAAATGAATAATATGGATGAGTATACATATATAAAATAAGTAATGGCATGTTAAATGGTTTATAAGGCAGGGTAGGATTGTGTTATTGTTTTGATAAATCGTTTTCAAGAGTTGGTATACACATTTCATGATCTAGTTAATGTGAGTGGGTATACTCCGATGGATGGTCTGATTATATTTAATGTTATATTGAATGCTATAATAATTATATTTGGAATTCTTTAGTAGGCTCCTTGGTTTATCTATTCTCCTTGGGTCTTTTTTTCATGGGATTCCTTGGGCCTTTACCCCATATGGATCCAGCTTGATTGGGCTCATGTTGCACTTGTATTACCATGATTCTTGGACCCCAACCAGTTCCTAATTGATTCTCCACCGAGGATTCCCATTTGACTCTATGGGATGCCTTGGACATGATCCTTGGATATATCCCACCATGGTCAAGTTATTAATTACATGGATTCCTAGGAACTTGACATCGTAGATTAGAACCTGGTAGTCTAGACATCACTATACGGTCCAGACATCATATTTTTAAATTCACTATATTGTGTTAATGGAATACTTGACATCTCCATATATCTTGGTTGTGGGTAACATGATATAAATGTGTGTATGGTGTGGCTACAATACATGTTTGTTTACATGGTTATAACTTCTTTGTTAAGAGATGACTCTTTTTGTATGTGACCGTGAGGAGTGTATTCTTTTACTTACTGTAGTAGACTTATCCCATAAGCATATGATGTTATTTACTAGTTATTTACACAAGCTAGAATATTTTTTGAATATTTTATAGAACTGTATAGACTAGGGTGATTTCCGACTATGATTTTTATCTCACACCCTATTTCAGTCTCCTTGGGAACCCAAACAGATTCTATAGTTACAATTGGTGATAGGGGAAACCACCCTAGTACAGGTTGTTGAATGTGTCTCTAGAGAAAGGGGGCATAGGACCAAGATGGGTTTTGCAATGCTCGTATAACTTATTGGTATTCTGTTCATTTCTGGATACTTGTACTGTGTTTTATTTCCATGTACTGTTCTGTATGCATTCTATATACTTTTACCATCTACCTCATTTTGTATATAAAAAATTAAAGTTATTATTATGTATTCCTTTTATTTATTCATTTCTTTTTGATGACTTTATTTATTTCACTTCTTATGTTTACAGTATGATTTGACATCCATTGGTATACTCTAGAAATGAGGGAAAAGTCTCCCCACTCACTCACCTAGGCCCTCACAATTAGTCAGTAGCCTCATGCTTTTGGGGTGATGCACTTGAGGCCTTGTGGCCAACCAGGCACGGGGCACCATTTTTATTGGCATACACTTATGGGAGCTTACGTAATATCTCATCATTTGAAAAATAATCTTAATCAATCTATATAGACGATGAGATTTTATCATAATACTCTTACCATTGTGATAACATTGTTACATAATCCCAATGACATAATTAAATAGAAAGAAATATAGAATATAATTAAAATCAAACAATTCATGGTATAACATGTCTATCAGGTTATATGTGAACCCCCTAAAATATTATTGTTCTATAATATAAAATATGTTTCAATGAATTTTAATTGAAAAATATACATTAACATTTTGGTAACATAGAGATCATAAAACCAAAAAAATAGGGAACCTAAAATTGATATGAAAATTAAAATAATATAAATCATATAAATTATAAAAAACAATCATGGTTAGTATATACACCACACAATAAAAATATTTGTGAATATAAGATACATATCACAAAAATAAAATTAATTTAATAAAATATGTACCTCATAATTAAATTTGGATTACCATATTTTAACCACATTTATTTGGGTTTTGGAAATTTTATTAAATTATTTTATAATCATATTAATATTTAAAATATCATATATCACCCTTATATATCATAATTCCACCCATTCATTAATGTTCTTTTTTATTTTCGTTATTTTTATTGTTAATCACATTATATTATAATTTTAATTTTGTTAGAAAGTTCCAGGGTTTTGTGAATATAATAATTTTATATTATGTAATGATTAATAGTAATGGAATAATTATCATATTCAAAAATGAATTATACTTTTATGTTCAATCATGGTTGATGGTTATTTAAATGTATGTATGTTATGATCATGGACACAATACTTCATACGAGTGCTTGAGTAACATTTAAATTTTTCTATAATAATTATTGGAATAAGGTATGTAATATTTTATACTTATTCAATTTTAATAACATCAAATATAACATATTTTGCTTAAAATATACTTATATATATCATCAATGTGGTGTGGTGGTTGAAACAATGTTACATCGCTTCGTGAAAGTGGTAGTCCACATGTACACAAAAAATGTTATCATGTTTTTAGTAAAAAAAATAAAATGATGTATTATATTTGAAAAATAATAAATATTTCATTAATATAATAATTACATCATGCATATTAAAAATATAATTTAATTTATACCTTCTATGTCATAATTTATTGATAAAATTAATCATATCGCTTCACAAAACGAAAGTCCACTGAACACCTGAAAAACATTATCATCTTCCATATATAATAGAATGTAAAACTATTTATATGATATAATTAATATGTAGGTATAAATATTTTATAAATCTAATTTATATATAATTTCTATCCATCCTCATACCAAACTATGAATGTTGTTAATGGAGGAACATATGACATTAGTTCATGAGATTATAATATGATTTACACATGAACATAGATTTCGTAAAACATTTTATAGAAGTGGAGATGGTTACAGGTAATGATATTTTTATGACTACATCCTAGTAATCTTAATATGATGTGGTTATTTGAAAATCATAGTAGAATAATAATTAAAATACTAGGATAATGAAATAAAATAAATATTCCCAGTGAAAAAAATTACCACTTCTTTGGGTACCTCTTATGTTTAAAATAAATCCTTCCATAGAGTGGATTAATCCTAAAATAAAAATTATGGGAACATTTGAGATAACATCTTAAGTGATTTTAGCCACTATTGTTTGAATAGAATGGGGGTATAGGTGTGGAGAAGATATGGTAGTGAGTTCTCTTTTATAGTTGAGGTGGAGTGGTATTTCTTTTAAAACATAAAATTATTCACTATTAGGTGGTCAATACTACCTCATGAGGCTAAAAAATGATAATTAAATTTTTGTACAGACTATATGTTTTTTAAACTCATTTGATACACATTAAAACTCTTATTGGAAACATTTTGTTATTAACTCTTATGTTTCCTTTTTTGAAACTTTAGTTTTTTCACCATGGTAACTAGTTTTTTATCCATGGTTATATATCATGTAGGACAAATGTAAATGATAATTATTAGATAATTTTAAATCATTGATTATAAATTTTAAATCAAATTTATAATATAAAAATAAAATGTGTGTTTAAAATTAATTTTAACCCAATAACATTTAATGCACAACAATATCATTTTACATTTACCATACAACCATAACATTTAATATTCAAAATTAGGTGTATTCCTTATAACAGATAAATTGGTCAATTAATAGACCATAGTGTATATAAATTATCTTTTACTATTAAAATGGTACAATATAATATTTTTAATAATTTTAAAATATTAAAAAATTATAATTTATCATAAAATATCATTCATGTCAATGTTGATATTATTCATTAAAATTTATATTAAAAAATGTCAGGATAAATTTTGACTTATAATGTTATTTTATTTTTCCTATGTAAAATTATATATTCATCAAAAAAATAAAGGAACATAATAATTCATTCAATTTACTTCACTTTTAATATTTTAGTTAAAAAAAATTTGTTATCTACGAAATTATTTCATCTAATTTATTTTAAATAACATTTTAAAAAATAATTTATCATTATGAATGATATATATATCCTTATATGTTTTTTATTTTCCCATATCCCAAATATATAATGATTTTTAATGTAACAATCGAACACTTTTGTTCAATTTCATTAAGTAACATACTATATGGGTCATATTCAAAGGAAACATCAAAGATGTTTCATTATATTAGAGATATTAATGTCTAAATCCTAAATAGTCAAATACATATATGTACCTATAATATTTTCTATCATTTTTACTATTTTTTTTATATTAGCCACCTATAAATCAACTTGTATAGATACCATACTTTTTTTTACCTATTTTAACCATTAATTTTGGTCCAAAATTATGTTGACCATTTCATATATTATAAAATATCTCCACTCTGAATATGGAATATATTTTCAATAAGTAAATTTATTTATTTAGAAAAATTTATCTTAAATTTTTTGTCATAGACGCAATGAGAATGTGATTTTTTATGCCAAAATGTTAATAAAAATTTATTTGTTATTATTTCAAAATTCTTCTTGATAATGATTCCACATAAATTAATTGAATTCATTGATATACTATTGATCTAATATTACATAAAATAAAATAATGAATATATTTTTTCATTAATATTTATTACAAAATATTGACGTTTTCAATTAAATTACATTATTTTTTACTATTCATGAAAAATTTATTCATTTATAGAAAACACAAAAAATTAATATTATTTAAAAAATTAAGTCATTTTAGAAATTATATTTTCAGAAAATAAATAAAAATTGAATTATGATATTTTTTATAAAAAGTAATAAATAATATTTTGATGAATAAAAATATTTGAAGAAAATCACATTACAAAAAATTGATTGATTATTTTCTGAATAATTATAATTAAATTATATAAAATAAGAAATTTATATTTATATAAATATAACATTAAGTACATATTACTATTCGTACCCACAATTATAATGGTTATTTTATAATGGTAATATATATTGTGTCTCATTTATGCTCAGTGTTTTGTGTAGAACACATTATAAAACATAAAAATTTCGGAGTTGTGTGTATCATAAGATATATAATAGATTAATTGTATTTAAAAACAATTTTTCTTGTAATTTATTAATGATTTAAATAATATTCTTTTTTAATTGTTTTGTATCATTTATGCCATAAATAATTATTTTTGTCTTTAATAATATTAAGGTGTTACCACTTCCCCCATTTTATAAATTATTTCCCTCAATTTGAACTATATCTCATAAATAAAAAATATTATCATTTGAAAATACATTTTTGTTATACAAGAATGTAAAAAATGGTTAATACAGAATCTACGTAATGAAAGAAAATGGAATATAAAAATAACATAAAAAATAAAAGATTATATGGTTTCAAAATAAAATATCATAGATAAAAATGGGTGAAAACTACATTTAATTGTATAGAGTTATTGAGGCCATTGATCAAAATAAAGGGATATCTATATTTAAGGATAATGGATAGAAAAATGAATATGTGATTATATAACACACAATATATTCATCATAAATGATGGAACTATGATTTTTTTGTTTCACGATCTTTTTACTAGATTTGATGATATATTTCCCAATCAGGATTGAAAATATAGTGAAATATTATTAAAAAGTATAATTTCTTCCTGTATGAAATTATAATAAAAATATCATCATTTTATCAAAATAATTAGCATAATATTTTATTGTTTCATTCCAAAATAAATAACAACAGTATTTTTAATGATCATATAACTATAAAAGGGTTAATAATTTATTCTACATATATTATTACATTAGCCAGACCAAAACCATTATAAAATAGTAAGATTATTCCAAAAAATGAGTAATCCATTATAGATTACCTTAATAATCCAAATATAACAGTAAAACCCATATTTTTAAATAAATTATTCCAAATAAACTTCAAACTAAATTTTTTTAACAAAAAATGTTATCATAAACCTGTATGCTTCCAGGACCAAACATTTTTTAAAATCTTTTATTCAAATATTATTAACCACTTAGTAACAAAATACATGTTCTATCCAGTCGTTATGTGTATGATAAGAAATTTCCTCCCATAATTACCTCAACATCATACAACATTTAAATGATAATAGTTATAGTTGATATAAATTATATTCCTATAAAATAAATAGGAATTCATTACAGTATACTGATCATTACATACATTTCAATGTAATAAGTCATACCCTAATATTTATTTAACAACTTTAATATCTTATCGCAAAAAAACCTAAAAGTGTATTTTATAACATTGAACACATGATCATCATTTATATTATATACCTATAATTGTATTGATAACTCTTAAGATAACCTCACAGGAAGACATCATCATATATAATGTGATGTAATCTAAAAACTGATAACAACTATAATAACACATAACACATACACCGTGATTCAGTATATATATAATAGACATTGTATTTCCATATTTGATACTGATAAATGTGACCCAATTTTTTCTCATAAATTACATATAACATATAAAGGAAAAATTATAAAACATGCAATCTCATGGACCTTTTAGGTTTCTAGTTTTATAGAATTATGAAAATATCCTTCATTATAAATACCTGTTTCATCAGATTATAATTTATCAAACTATAAAAATAATTTCTTATTGTATTTGAAGTCATCATCATTATTCTTATGAAATACTAGGTAGATATAATATACTCAACATCATTCCTTATAACATGAGAAGACAAAAAATTAGAAGGGGGAGCTAAAATTATCATTAAAAATAAATATTTGAATCCGTATTTTAATGTACTCAATGAGCATAAAGTGTGAATAAGTCTGTGATTCCATAATTAGTGCACATGAAAGAATGATAAATGAAATAATACACAAAAATTCTAAAATCATCCAATATGAAACATGGAATAATGATTTAATAATGGAAGGATTCATATGAATCAATACTCATGATTCATGTGATATAAATCATGATCAAAGGAATCATTATAAACAAATTAAAAGAATAGATAAAACAGTTTTTTTATCTTAGAACATAATATTGTTATAACCCTTATAGAAACCGTATATAAACTACATAATTTGAATAACCATATTAGTATATTCCAATATAATTTCCCAGTGAACATGATCATAACCTAATTAATTAGATAATTTTCTAGGTAAAACTATTATAAAATATATAATGTGACACTTGGAACTAGATTTCCACCCAACATATATGATGTAATGGGCACACTCTATTATATCTAGGCCAAAACATATTATATGATATAAAGGCTCACCTGGAACTAGTTGGAACACCAATAATATAAATAATAACCAGAAACGAAAAAATAAGTAATGAACAATTATATTTTATTTTACCATTAAAATCATAACAAAATCATTATTCCAGTCAAAACATTGTTAACCCAAAAAAAGCGATATGGATCAATAAAAACGCATTTAGTCATTGTTAACATATAGAAATAAATTTTTTTCTATAATAATATTTTTGAAACATGATTTTTATGTGAAAAACAAACTTGTACTATAACAACCTCTTCAATATAATACTAATCTATCCTAAAAAATATTATGGTATCAATAAAACATGTTGACATTCCATTATGTATAAGTGGGTTTTTTAATTTATGAATATAAATATAAGGAATATTACTTTGGAAACCATCATGGGAAAAATACCGTTATCATTTTCAAAATAATTTTTTAAAATTAAATGTTCATAAAATATTCTACATAGATTTTTTTTTCAAAATTATCATTGAATCATATTTATAAAATTTTAAATTGATTTATCTAAAATGTTATCATGAAATTATATTCCTATCATACACATAAAAATAAGATTCTATTTAATTTTTTCCTCAAGGAAAACTAGCTATTAGATTAGAATTTTAATAGTCATTATATAGAGAATATAAAAAAAATTAAAATATGGTTTAAAAATACATTAATAATTCATTTAAAATTTTGGAAATTCAATTTAAACTCACTTATTAAACACATTTTTATATGAAAATATATTTCCAACAAAAGAGGGAATTAAAGACTAATTTTCTTAAACCCCCATTTATATTAACTATTAAAAATGGAGCAGTGGATTTATTTCCTATAAAGATAATTAATATCCATATTTTAAGGGAACTGGGGATTTTATATAGATATTCATCATAAAATCTAGTCATTTGAAGTATAATTATAAATAATTTCAATAAATGATGAGATTGAAACATAATACTCTTACAAATTTTGTTTCATTTAATTAGAATATGCAAGAAACAATAACATTAAATGAAGTATTGATTACTGTGAAAATGTAGAGTATAATGATATTACATGGTATTTTGGGTAATATAAAAACATCATAAATGATGATAGATGTATTATATAATATATATCTCAATGAATGAAAATTGAGAAAAAAATATTTCATACCGCTTTGGAATATTTGAAACTGTAATCCCTATGGAAAGAATATCCAGAAATTATATTTTTAAATACCAAATCTGTAATTGATAGGGATCATAATATAAAATAATGGGATGTATATAGATTATAGAACAAAAATAAGTGGGGAATATGGCTTACATCCCATAAAAATAAATGTTAGAAGAGAACCTGATTTCCTCACTCGTCATATTTGATGAACAACATTTATCCTCTTCTATAGTGGTGTAAAAATTTATTATTAAACAAATAATGATAAATATTAATATTTATAATCGAAAATGTAATAATTTTATAATATATTTTCACAAATTCATTCATTTTCATTCATTACATTCATTGTTTCATGCTTTACTTGTCTTCTTTTCTCATTCGAGCATTGTTATGAATGTCCACATTCATGTGTACATAATATAGTAATATTATCCAATGAATATGTATCATCAGATAATGATAATTTTTATTCATCAATAATAATTTTTTAAAAAATTCACAAATATTGTTATATAAAATGATGTATGACACGATCATGGAGATTGTATGTCATACGAACACATGAGTAACATTTCAATTTTTCAAAGATAATTAAGTAAAGTAGGTATGTAATAATTTTTTAAAAATATAAATAATATCAAATATAAGTAATTTTTTATTTAAATATAAATATATATTAAATTTATATGGTGTTTTAATGAAAATACACTCACAACACTTCTTGAAGATGGTTGTCCACACACCCCAATGAAGTTATCATCTTTTGTGTCTTAAAATCGAAATGAAATATATCAATTTAAGAATTATTATATGAAATTTATATAATAATAAATTAATTTATATCACATATAATCTTTAACGTTACCCATATTACTTTCCATGTAATGGGATACTGGGATGATGAATCACGTCACTTCGTGAGGTGGTATTCCATCATACACATAAAAATGTTATCTTATATTCAACGAAATTGATAGTAAAAAGGTTATTATGAAATACTGACTCTAGTTGAATTATGATTGTATATATATCACACATACAGACAGATATATATATATATATATATATATATATTATTGTTCTTCATAACCAACTATGTGAAACATTAACGGAAGAATAAATGATATTTTTTAATGTAGGAGTTGCCTGTCGCACACAAGAATGATGATTCTATAATTAATTTGAAGGTAGTCGTGATGGTTTTAGGAAATTATTTTATTATGAAATCATACAATTTTATTTATGATACATAGTATATTATATCATAAAATATTATTAATAATAGAATTAGGTTGATAAATAAATAAAATAAAGAATCTCATTGAATAACATTGCATATTATTCAGCTACCCTCCTTAGGTTTTCAATGAATCCTTTATATGATGGATATTTCTCATAAAAATGGATTATAGTATGAATTTGTGGATGTTGGTCTGTTATTTAGTTAGTATTTATTGATCTAAAATTAATAATAGTTGTTTGGAAGTTTTGGTACTATGTTTATATTTATAGTGTTGGAGTGGTGTTTTGTTAGTACAAAAAAATGCACTATTCGTAGGTCAAAATTACCTCATGTGGATAATGAATTAAAAATAAATTGTATGATTGGATTATATGTTATTTATAAATATCCACCACTCCAAAAAACCATTTTTTAATTAAATTGGTTCTTTATATTTTCATATTTTAGATTTTTACCTTTATGGTTTAAAAGTATGGTAACTAGTTTTCTAACCAAGAAATTTATCCATTATGTTTAAATTAATAGGTGAATAATTATATATGTTAGGAAAATTAATAATAAATATGATATTTAACTTTTCAAGTTAAAATCATATGACTTTTGAAAATTATTTATAAAAAATTTCTTTATAATGTTAAACAATTATAAACATATACTTGTAGACATAGTTTTTACAATTTAGAAGTAAATATATTAAATATAATAAAATTTTAGTCACAAAATTGATCATATATTATATTTATTATCATAAATAAATAAAATTCATGAATATTGTATTTTTAGTAATTTTAAATCGATTAATAAAATAACATTTATCATAAAATAGAAATAATTATCATCTTGACATTATTCATTTATATTAATTATAAAAAATATCACGAAAAATATCTAATTAGTATATATGATCTTCAAAACATTTAAATAATATATATTCATCTATAAAAATAATTTAACTCAATATTCCAATCAATGTAGTTCACTTTTATTTTTTTAATGTCATTTATTGTGTTCAATTGTTAAAAAATTAATTATTCTATCTAAAAATTTGTAAAATAAATTATTTTTATAAAAAACACATTTAACATTATAAATGGATATTTTATAATAATAAATATGTTTTATTTTCCCCTTTATGAATTAATTGTACATTTTATATTTATAAATGGTGCCTTTGTTAGTTATCATCACTTAATATATTGTGTTTTTCATATTGAAATGAAAGTAGAAAGACATTGACATATATTATATAATTTAATATAAAAAGTCTATATAGACTCATAAATAAAACTGAATATAAAATTTTATGTCCTTTAACTACTATAAAATGACCATATACTGACAGATATGGAAACAACACTTGGTATAGGTATTGGATTGGAACATATACCCAAGGGTTGGCAATATGGTTGTATTGGATGTAAATTGTCATCTATACATGTGGTTTTCGAGAAAATGTGTTTATAGGGTGTTTTTCAAAACATATTCCAACATTTTTATAATCATTTTGTGTATAAGGTTTTTTGAATCCCTATATCCATGTTTATTAGAAAAACACGTATATAGGTCACGCATATACCCATGGTTATAAAAACTCTGGGTATATCATTCCCATGATAAGCTGGGAAAATTCTTTTCTATGAGACAATGAAAAAATATAGTGGGAATACCTATCTACATTGTATTTCACCCATTGGCATAGTTTAGATAAATATATTTATGCAAATAAATATTTATATACATATAAGTCAATGTGATGTAATTGATAGGTAAGAGAATTTTATATAGGAGGTCCCAGATTCGTAACCCACGATCGTTGATTTACTAAAACTTATACCCATGTTTTTTTTACCGTGGGTGTTCGGTTAATGGCATGGTGGAAAACACATAGACCAATGGTTTTGAAACAGTGGGTATATAGTTTCCAAATGATGGGATTATCATTGAGTGATATATACATAAAATCATCCCACAATTCTGAAAATCTTGTCTATAGCCTATAACAATGATTTTTTGGGCTATACAAACAATTCAAAATAATTTGTGTAGGTGAATTTTACAAAAGTCTGTACACTCTTGTCTTTTTAGTTCAACCAATAGTAAATTTATTATTACCTAACCCGTGATAAATATTATTTTTTAATTTTATCACTAATCATTTATAGAAAAAATAATGTCTCACATATTATAAATTATAAATTATTTTGTTACAAAATATGGAGTAATGTTTCAAAAAATTTACTCATAGTTGAAAAATAATCAATTTCAAATTAATCCTAGGGACGCAATTATAAAGAGATGTTTTAAAGTACAATTGTTCAAATTTTATTACTATTCTTATATCAAAATTCAATATGATAATGCTTCTAATGAAATATATTAGACTAATTGATATAATATAGATAAAATAAAAAATTAAAAAAAAATTAATTTAAAATTTATGATACCAATAATATAAATGAATTATATATTTCCAATTAGATTTTGTAATTTTCCAGTATTAAGGAAAAATGATTCTTTTCAAAAAATACTAAAAACATAATATAAAGTAATTTTGGTGTGTTGAATTAAAATATAAAATTAAACATAAAAAATAAATATTCTATTGGTTCAAATAAGTAATTATAATTTTTCCCTTAAAATCAATGAAATTTTTTTAAATAAAATACTGTTTTTAATTATAAATCACTATACTAAAAATGATTTATTATTTAGTGAATATTTATCAATAGTTTCAATATATAAGGATATATATATCCTGAAATAGTTAATGGTGTTCCTATAATACCATTTAATAGTTACATTATAATGGATATATATATTTTGAATTGATATATCGTGATTTTTCATGTTGAATACAGTAACGAGCATGAAAGTCATCGGGTTATGTGTAACAAAATATGTTGAAGATATTATATTTATTTAAGAAAAATATTATAATGTATTGGGGATTTATATTGTCATATATGTTTAGTGTTTGATTTCATTTATACTATCAATCATTATTTTCTTATTTCATAAAATTTTAGTGTGACATATGACGGATTTTACAAATCCTATATAAAATTATAAATGTGAAATAACAATCACACATAAACAATTTTAAAAAAATATATATAAAAAATAACAATAGAAAGTTCATCATGATAATTATTTAATGAATTAGGATTGGAAAATAATGTAATACATCTCATTATCTTCAAATATAGACGATAAAGACAACATACATGATTTAAAAAAGTTATGTACCAAACTATACAACACCCATGGATCAATGATTTAACTATAAGAAACATAGAAAATTTACAAGTCTCATTATGAATCCAACGGTATTCAAGAGTAATCAACATCAGTAACCAAATATGACAAGGTAATAATATAAATCTAATTTAATACCAACTATATTGGTATATAATAATAATAAAGTGCTATAAGGTACTACTACTAGTCAATAAAAAATATTAAATTTAATATTCTATTTCAGTAATATAAAATATTTTATATCCTAAATTATTAAAAAAATATTGAATTACATAACAAACACAATAAATTAGTTCTATACAAGGAATATCAATATGGTGAATTCAATTCAAACCTAATGTTTATATCTTCTTTTATATGTGGGTCTCATCTGATTCATTTAGAATATAATGTAATTCGTCTATTAGAATTTTTTTCAACACTACAGATAGATTAAATCTCTTTATATATAGCAGAAGTCGAATTTCATGTAATTTATATCACTATCAATATCATATTCCATCCCATTGTCGTTTATAGATTTGTGAATATTTAAAACATAGAAAAATACATAGGTAAATTAACTAGTGTAACGACTATATCAATGATTCCCTATATGGAGGTGAAAAATGAATTTCAGATATAAATAAAATAATTATGAATTATTATTTTAAAAGGTTCTAATTATTTAGTGAGAAACTATAGGGGGCACCAACTCTATTTTAATTAAATTGGGAGAAGTAATTTTGGATGGGAATTAGTTAATATCAGCTCAACTAGATCACTATAATGGAAAATTATTTATTAATAAGTACATATGAATTATTTTTTCATAATTAACATGATAAATTCATCAGAAGGTTTATATTGTTTTTCTAATTTCATTATCAAATCTAATATAGTGTATATATTAGAAATACATCTTTACCTAGAGAATATGAAACTATATCATAAATATGATTCAATTTTAACTGATGAATGCCAAATAACGATTTATGTAAATGATGAATAGAGTATTTAGCGAATGTTATAAAATTAGTTCATTGTATTTCCCAAAGACAATATAAAATAAATATATGAAATAAATATAATTATAATTTTGAATAGATTATGAGGATAAATTTTTTGAATGAAAAAATATATAATATGTCAAAAAACAATGGATTTGTAATGTTCTAAGTCACAGTCATTGGAAATGTAATCAAACTTTAATCAATTTATTGAACTATTAATTGAAATAAAATTAAATACTATGATAGACCCAAATTTTTTCCTTATGGAATTTAGTTTTTTCAATCATCTTGGTTTTACCAATCATTTTTTCCAGATTTTCCTTTATTTCACATTCAAATTACATTATTAACAGATATGAATTCATTGTATCTTTGTACGAATGAATTTTTTTTTATGGATATCGTGTAATGGATAAGAACTATAACTATATTATTGCCACCTACATCTGGTGAATGAGTATTTTTATTTAATGATGATTTTTAAAAAGTCAAATGTGTCCTTTTAATTGAAAAAAATGATGTGATGAACAATTCACCAATGAAATTTGTGATATATTACAAAATTATCTATCAAATGATATATATTTTCTATCTATGGACATTACATTATGTAATAGTTGTAATTAATTATATGATTAAATTAGTGAAACATGTATTTATTACAAAAATATAAGCTATATATTTATATATAAGCATTTGGGAATTTGTTAATGAAGGTGGTTTCAATTAGTAAAGGGATATTAGTTCTCAATACAAAACCCTATAAGATAATATAACAACATAGATAACGTTATTTGAAGAAAATAAACTCTAATCACATCTATAATGTTAACTGATAATGATCATATCTTCAGGGTTACGAAAAGGATGGACATGGGAATCATAAATGCATAGAATAAATCATTACCTACCAAAATAACTTCCCTACAATATATAAAATTGGAAATAAATATATCAAAAATTTATGATTTGGAGCATCAAAATATGTTGTGAAAATAATTAATAGTAAGAAACATAATATTGTCATAATGTTTTTTGAGTTATCCAATTTGTAAGTGGACACAATGTTACATCATATCTAGAGATAATGAAAAAACTTTCTGATGATGCATGTAGATAAAATTTATGAATCCATCCATGCCGTTCAATAAATTACTGATATCATCAATAGAACCTCAACTATGAAAACATGATAAATGTTATTGTTTAGTATTAATCCATGTTACCTATTTAATTTTATATTATGTGATATATTTAAAATTTAAATTGTTGATATAAATAAAACCCATAAAAAGCTAATGGGAGATCAATAACAAGAAATTTTTCATGGGTCATCCAATATATTTAATCAAAAAACACCACAGGGGTTGTGTTGGGATATCATCACAATACCACTATCAATCATATCCAATTGTAATGATTTCTGATTTGACCAAATTTTTAAGATATATATTTAGAATCTGATGAAGATGTATGAGTACCGAATTACATTATAAATCAACAAGATGTAAGGTTCACATGTAATATTTTGTTGACTCATCAAAAATTAATTCATCATTGAAATGAGAATATGTAAATTTGAATATTACAATGGAATACTATAATGAAGTTAGAATTTATGTAAAACCTAACATATTTTTACATTTCCATATATGAGTTTTCTGATTATATAATGTTTTTCATCAATATAAATACTAATTTTTATGATATATATGTTATCTAACAATTGCTAAGGAATCATGGAATTTGATATCGGATAGAATTAGTTCATTTGAATATTACAATGGAATATTTTAATGAAGTTAGAATTTATGTAAAACCTAACCAATTTTTACATTTCCATATATGAGTTTTCTGATTATATAATGTTTTTCATCAGTGTAAATATAAATTCTTATGATTTATATGTTATATAACAATTGATATGGAATCAGGGAATTTGATATTGGACTAAATGAGTTCATTTGAATATTACAATGGAATATTGTAATGAAGTTAGAATTTATGTAAAACCTAACCAGGTTTTACATTTCCATATATGAGTTTTCTGATTACATCGAGTTATGGCCTATCAAATATAGCTTCCTCAAAAAGTTGATAATTTTCAATATGTTTTTAGAATTTCTATCCTAATAAAGTAAATACATAATCATTAAAATTTATTTGATCTAGAGGTTATATGTCTAGAAAAAAATTATCTTATGACGAGTAACTAGTGAATTGATTTATCGATAGAGATAATGTCATTTGTAAAAAAAATCCTCATGGAAATTCATATTATAGAAAAAAATCCACGGAGATGAAAAATATTATGATGAGGTTGTAATAAAACTAATATACCATCATATATTTTCGACTGATGGTATGATTTGAGATTTTATGAAAAGATTTTTTGAATAGGGGATTAACTTAATTTCCCATTGTTTTTATAAAGTCATTTCCCTCCAAAATAATTTTTTTCACATATAGAAATTTTATATATTATGTCACACAAAAAAAAATTAAAAACTAACATTAATATATATCATTAATTTTTTATATTAGATAAATTTTATAAATATAAATAATAATATATAATCTGACACAATATGACAATATGTAATTCAAAAGTTAATAACTATAAAATGGTATTTCAATTCATTTTGGTCCCATAAAACTTACACATTCATCAAAGATCGCATTAAAAATAAAAAAATTTATTAAATTTAATCTGAATTTAAAAAAATAAATAATTTAAACAATAGATTAATTAATGTGAATGATTAATTACTTTAATATGTGGTTTTTAGGAGAAGTATAAAATCAATATACAATGATAATAATAACCTGAACATTATGAATTGATTTATAACTATTATAATAGTAACCTAACATTAAAATGTTTAGATGTAATAAATATTATATTTATAAATTCTATTTCCCTTATAATTATATTACTGTGTTTTATTTTATAATATATTATTTTATGAAGAACATGAACCATGTGATAGAACCAACGTTATATTTAATTTTTTCATCCTAATTAGATTTAGAGTAAAAAAATTGAATATAATTTTGAGCATAAAAATTTTACAAATATTAAATAATATGAAAAAAATGTCAAAAATTGGATATATTCATCCCCATAGATTTATCGCATTGAAGAATAACACTGTTTAGAATAATCAAAATATTTAAAATATAATATATTTTTTAAAAATATAAATATATATAACCTTGTGAGATTATAATTGTTAATAATAAATAAATGGAATTTGAGGTTTTTATAGAAGGTATATAAAACCTATGAACATTTGAAATATGGAAACTACAAAATAAATAAAATTATTGAAATAATAGTCTTACCATTAATAATTATAACTACACAGTTAGAATTGTATCACTGATTTTTAATTGATATAGATAACAATTTCACCATTATACATCTGGATTACATTACATGTGGTTATTATTATTACATTAATGAATATATTTTCAAACAATATATACTTATAATTCATTTGATCAAAAATTATTTAGACATATTAGATAATAACCTAATTGGAAAACATGTTCATTGTTTTACTATAAAAGTATATATAGTGAGCTACATTTGAAAAAAAATAATATTCAAATTTAATTAGATACCATTTAGTATAAAATGACACATTGATTGACCTCATTGGAAGTGTTTCAATGTTGAAAATAAAAAAAGGATGTTTTTGAGAGCCATATTGGACCACACTTCTATAAGTGGTCCACATTCGAGGGTTAGAGATTCAATTCTTCGATTATATATAATATGAATATATTAAACAAAGGAAAATATCTGATGATATTTTGATGTAATTTTTTTCAATCACTGTAAATACAAGTCCATGTGGAGGGAGAAAGACTATAGTGAATACACCTTATCCGACTAACACCTGATTTTTTTGGATGTATTTATTTATTTCCCCATAAAATTAATCTAACAAGATCTTTATAAATTCATTTTCAATAATATGGTGTGTTTTGAGTATGTGGGAAATTCTTCTTCATCATTTTTTGGTTACTACCCTTCTATAGAAAAACCAAATCTTGATGTTACAAAAATGTGAAACAAATATAAATAATGATATTTATTTTTGGTTAAATATGTATTATATTTAAAATTCAAGGTTTTAATTTTTCTCATAATCTGATCTTCTATTGTAATTGTTTTTTTACTATAATATAATACTCAAAAAAATGAATATTTCTAGTTGTACCAATTCCAGATATGTTTCACACATTGTTCAATTACTCTTCTACTACATTTTTATTTGGGTGTTTTTTTTGGTTCAACTAAAATTCTAGATGTTTTATAATATATATCATTCCATATAAATGTAATTATTTTTATAGCATGAGATACATTTGAAAATGAATGTAAATAAAGCCTAATATATTATATTGTTATAACCTAGCTGTTAGATTGGTGGTCATGCATAATATTAAATAAATTATTAAAAATTTATGTTTTAAAATAGTATAAAACCCTCTGTTAAAATTTATTGATTATAAATAGAAATAATATTATTTGAATTTACAACATATTGTATTCTTCAAAAATTGTTTTTATATCTGTAATATATTTTTATGTTAATAAATTTAATTAATCACTATGAATGATTTTATTGAAATTTATATAATATTTATTCAATCGTATATATTAAATTTAATTTATTAATATTCCAATGCCAAGGATATGAATGAATCTATTGTCTTGATTACATAATTAATTTTCTAAAAAGCAGTTTTCATCGCTTTTTTTTCTTATATTAAAATTTATTTCCAAAAAATTAAAATTATTAATAGAAATTTATTCAATATATGGAAAATAGAGGATCGAAATGTTAAATAATTGGATATTATTTCCTATGAATATGAATGGAAACAATGGATTTTTTTCACCTCTATAAGGGTAATACTTATAAATCATGGTTAAATAATTGCGATATGGCTTTAAATTTTATTCTAAAACCTTTCTTTTTATTGTATAGAACTGTAAATTTAATATTTTCAAAAAAATAACTTATATATGGCCACTGTGTTCCGTAGTTCATTCAATATTACCTTTATATTAATTTAGCAAAACAAAAAATAATAATTGTCACCCTTTAAATTTAAAAAAATGTATACTTTTTAAAAAAGGTTACAAAGTGAATAAGTTTAGTTATAAATGTTTATATGTAATATAAATTAGTATTTATTGATATTAATTTTTTTTCATTATTGAATAATTTCATTAAATTCTCATGATAAAAATTATTTTCATTTATTCAATTAGTGGAAAATATAAAAAATAATTTTAGAATAAGAATAGTAATACAATTTTGTATTATTAATATGCTACAATATTTTTTTAGTTTTTTTCACATATTTGGAATGTTATAAAAATTTTATTTAAATTTAGTCTTCGTTTTCTTGAATAAAATAAATAATAAATAAATAATTCAAAAATTCATATTAATGATGTTTTATGAAAATTAATATTTTATTGAATCATTTAAATTTCCTAATAATATTATCAATGTTGAATTTAATATAATATGGTCTTAAATTTCATCCATGGTCTATTAATGAGTAATTTATCCATTATTGGTTACATTAAAACCATTTATGATTGAAATAGTTATCATTGTAGTAACAGTAAAAAATAATGATAAAATGGATTAATAAAAATTATAATGTATAAAATTACAATAAAACTTTTATGAATTAATTGAATGATTTTAATTCAACCCAATACTTTTTGCATCGAATTCAACGCCATTTTGAATATTTATTTAGATAAAATTATTATTATTTAATTTATTAGGAAATTCCATCTGTCATCTCCCCAACAATTTTAAAAGGACACATCTCTTATCTATTCTTTACAAAAAATTGATAAATATATCTCAACCACCCCTTGATAATAATATTTTTAATATCCTTAGACATGGTGTAGATTGTTTGGTCTATCCAAATGATAAACTGATGGTTCCTTAAGGGATAATTTAAATGATTTTATTCTACAAATATGTAATCAAATTAATCAATTAAGAGATTTTAACATTTTATTTTATGGTCTCAATGTATTTTTTATTTATCATGAAATTATCAATTTAGTATACTGAATATACTAATTTCATATTTATATTACAATATATTCCTTCTACAAAAACATAAAAATGAAATGGGAAGTCATTGTATAAATTGTATGTGCATAGAACCTTCCATCTCTACATAACAATGTAATTACTTTCTGAAAACAATCATTTTTGGATGGAAATTTGAATTTCATTAGTAATTATATATTATATTTAAGATATATTGATTCTTCAAGAGTTATGGTATAATATATACTATCGTATCCTTCTAATAAGCTGGAATATGATTTCTTTTCTTGAGTGTGTGGGTGGAATATAACCTACATGAATGTATGTGATTAATTTTTCATTTTCATTATCCATGGATTGTTATACATACGGTTTGATAAATATATATTATATATATTATTAACTGATGATTAATATATTAGAATTATTGTTTATGTCACATTCGTTCCATACCTAAAATATGAAAACAGATTTCATGTGCATGTACGATCCACCGCTTCCATGATATATGTATATTAGAAATATATATATATAATATGACTCTAAATACACATATGATAAATATATTTTTAATGCTTATATTTATTATTAATATTTAATAAATTTATCCATGATCAATATACATGGATTGATAATCCAATCTAAAATTTTCATAAATTAAAAAATAGATAACACCCAGAAATGACTATTTAAATATATAATAGTTATTAGAAAGGTATTGAAATGATAATATTGGATCATATGTGAAATTATGTGTTTTTAAATTACTATTCTATATAATTATAAGATGATTAAATTTATTATATTGGATGTTAGAGTTGTTTTGTTGAACGTGGATTTTAATGTAATGGTTTTCTGTTACAATATAAATTTTTTGATTGTTTTTTTATGATTATAAATGGAAATATAACGATGCACATATAGTAAATCTCAGGAATTTATCTTCTCATTGTTCAATATGTATAAGATACAAGATTTAAAATTATTTCCCTCTCTTTATGTTCTCATGAGACATAAGGATCCCATGAAATTGAATCATATAAAAGGTTGACCATAGATGGTCAATAAGGGTAAACAAGGTATATACCAATGATCACATAATAAGAACATTATCAGAATTTTATGATTACCCAAGCATTATATTTAAAAAATAATACCTACAATATCAAAGAGAACAATAATTATTTTACTTATAAATATTTTTAGTTCATTAGATATTAATCATAAACTAATAAAATAACATGATTCCTGAGTGAAAAACATTAACATAAGACACAATTAAATTGATTACAAAAAATCAGAGAAAATAATTTGCTTAGTAATAAAGGCACACTACCAAGTCTGTCATAGTGGGATTTGGATGAATCCCCATCAAATTATATTATACATGGATCACTCAACATTATAATCTTATTTATGTAGTTTAAAATAATGATGAATGTTTCTCACACTATTATTTTTGGTATTAGATAATTATTGTAACCCACAGAAATCTTGTTTAGTTATAATGTGATAGAAAATAAAATTATTTTATATTTTAACATCTATATGAAATGGGGTTATGCATGCTAAATATGATTATTATTATTATATATCATTCTCAAGTTCTTTTTCATCTTGATCATCCAAAAATTAAAATGAGGGATCCACATTATATTGATTCATTTACAAGGAAACACCCTCTATTTATTAGTGAGTGATTTAATCCCCTAGATTCGTAATAACAGTTGTGTTCCACATATATATGATATTTTCTATAATCCAATTTTGAGAATATAAAATTTTAATTATATTCATTTATCATATTTAAGGATAAAAAGATATGTCATGGAATATTTTAGAGAAACATGAGGAAATGGTAATAAAATAACATTATGGAGTGGTATGATCTAAAGATATTTTTTATAAAATTAAATTAAATTTATTCCAGATATAAAAAATGGATAATTCCATATATTAATGATAACTTCTGATGAATCTATTAGTAATAATGAGTCAAATTTCAATGGACTAGTGATAAAAACATCTTGGTGTTATCATCCTACCTGAATGAAAGGCCTATTGATTATTTAGTGTCATAAATTAATTACTCTAAAGAGAAATATCAATAAGATACTTTATTAGCTATTAATAAATTTTAATATGTGATATCAATGTTGATATGGAAATTAGAGTTACCTATAGATCACATGGATATGATAACAAATTTATTATATAAATCAATAGAAGTTATAAAAACCGTTGAGAGAAAGGTATATTCCAGTATTTATAATCAAATTATAGAAGGAAACATAATGTAAATTCAATTAAGGGTACTTTTGAATGTTTTATGTGTGTAATGGGTGGTGATTATGAAATTTAATAATGATGCAATGTAAAGATTCCAGTATGGGAATTTAACGTTGAAAGACATTAATAGAAGGATCCATCAACGCTATGGTGATACAAATTAAATGAGTGTGGTAATTATACACAGAACTGATCCATTATTATGGTTAGTGATGATGATCAAAATTAATAAAATCCTAATTCTAGAGAGTAAAAAATATCATGTTGCCAATATTGCTAATATTAGAAAATTAAGGGGTGTAACATCACTTATGAACCACTCAAGAACATTGATTGTTTTATTTTTTATAATGTTCTTATTATTGGATAACTAATTAATTTTATATGAGTATCATAGTACCACCACATCAATAGATGATGATTTTCTAGTGAAACTGCATAATTGTAAAATATTTAAATTTTATTCCTTTTATTATTCATCAATTGATATTTGTGGGAATTTTCCTCCAAAATATCGTATTATTCTCCATAAATTTAAATTCTATGTAATTTTTTTCTCTGAATATCTTTGTTTTAAAACATTTACTTCTTAATTATTTAGAAATGAAATTAATGTTCTGTATTCTAAACCAGCATATTATTGTCTATTATTGTGATTATAAATATAACAATCCAATAGAAATGACATCCATTTAATGAGTTGTGTTTCATATTCAAAAGGACTGTTCATCTCAGATGGTTTTGGATAAACTAAAAAATGATGATATTATAATTGTTAGATGATTGATCATGTATTTTTACAGGATTTAGTAGTCTTCATCAAAATAGTGATGTTATGATCATGATAGAAGTAATACAATGTTATACACCAATTTCAATGAATCTATTTTTTCTGTTCCTTAGATAATTGTAGTAATTGAAAAAGAAAATCAAACAGTATATTGAAGAGGGTTTTATATTCCAATGTGCATCATCTAATGGATCATCTATTCATTTTTATAATGAAATACGAGTGAATATGTATTTTTATTGTTTATCATGAACATAACCATACCACTGTAAAAAAAACTACTTATATATACATCGTATTAATGAATTGTTTCATAAAATATGTGGATCACAAAACCGTTAAAAGATTGATCTTAATTTTTCATAAAATAAACAATGGTTAATGAAAGAGAATATAACCATTATTTTAAGCTATATATGGTTTGTAATCTAAGAATTCATAGTGTTTATATTTGGCATTACTAATTCCCACACTATCTTAAAATATTTAATAAATTAAGTCCTTAAATATTAACTAGACCAGTTTGTGGTATTATTTAATGATGATATACATTTATTTTAAAAGTGAAAATAAGATCATGATAATAATGGGATGATTTTAGTGAATACCCTAATGAGATAAAAAATTATATAAAAATTATTAAACGTGATATTTTTCTACCAAAATTCATTTTATGGTCACACAATATGAATTGATGGTATATCAATGGATCCATGAATGAATTAAATTATTTAACATTGGACCACATAAATGACCATGACAAAGATAAAAAACTCATCATTTCAATTATTATAATAATGTTTTGTAGATAATTTATCTTGAATATATAATCTACTAACTATGTAAATATATATGGAGACTATGATACTATAGACAGATAAAAGAGATGAATTTTTCATGTAACTGAGAATTATTGATTAGTATCCACCAATGATAATATTACACTACCATGGATAATGATTTTGTGTGTGTAGTGATTCATCGATGATGGGACAGTGAAGCATTTTCATGAGAATGATTTGATGATAGAATATGTATCATTAAAAATGATGGAATAAGAGATAAATGTACTAAATAATGAATTGAATTTAAATAATTTTTCCATTATATACATTGATGAATATTCAAAATAGATAAATTCACGATATATATAATTACAGTAAAATTTTAATGTATATAATCATATAGAATTTTCTTAATATAATCCAATGATGATGGTTAGCGATGAAAAATAATTATGAACACTGAATACATTACTACCTCGAGAAAGTGAACATGATGGGATGTAATTTGATTCAAAATGATCATTATATATTATCAATGATTTGTATCCCAAAAAATAAAATATTTATTAAATTTAAAAGAAGATATAATTATATCATAAAGGATGTTGAGTGATATTATATTGATCAAATTTTCATTCAATCATATACCCATATTATAATTAGAGGTATGTAAAAGGAATTTGTGGAATGATAGAATATGATAGGAATTTTCAATGAATTTTATAGTTATTATGTTTTAATGATAATGTTTTAGAACCTACAATGTGTTCTATCCAGAACATATTTATATAAGGAGCTATTTGATAGGTCATATAATTTATCATTCAATAGTCGTCCTAGAAATGTTAATATGTTTTGAGACATGAATTAGTAATTTATGCTATAGATAATAAGGATATATATTGAAGATTATATATATTGATGCTTTGTCTACCATTATGTAATGTTCATGGGACACTATTCTATGATGATTTTACAAGAATTACATATACAATAATGGAAATTGGAATATAAAACATTATATTTTGTTGTCAGACTCCCCAAAATTTCTAATATTCATAATTCTATTTTTATTACTTAGGAAAACTTCTAAATCCATAAAACATCACTAAAATCATTTAATATTTATCTAATTATTTGTTTTCAAGAATATAAATTGTTTATGTGATAGTGATATATGGAGTACCACATTTTGTTGTATCTATTCAGGATCGGACAATAACATTGATATTCTGTAAATGTCTTCAATTTTCGATGAATACAGAGTTGAGATTCATTAATTATTATCATACAATGATATATGTTCATCTTATTAGAACCATTAATTAAATGGATGATATGTTTAGATATATATTTAGGTATTTTAGAAGTACTTGGTATTATCACATTCCACTAGTCGAGTGTGCATTAAAAAATATCTTCCACTATAGAATTCTTATTGATCGTTATAAAAGCACACAAAGAAATAAAAATATATCTCAAAATTATTTGGATGAAGCTGGAGAAGTTAATCTATTGTTACATTCGATATATTATTGAATGGAATAGAAATATGGAGTCATTCAATAACACATAATGGCATCATAGGATCATTATAAATTTCATGAAAATAATCAATGATAAGATCCGGAGTATGAAGTTGGTGAAACTTTTTCTTTGTGAATATAACCATGGAATATAGTTGTAAGAAACTAGTTCTTATCATTGAGGTATGGGTTTCTTCTTTTCTCCTTTCCTTGAGTGTTTTCAGAAAATAAGGAAAATGGAGAAAAATCCAAAATTTTGGAAGTACACGTTGTCTAATATTCCCACGTCGTGTACTTATAGTCGTGTGGGATGGGTACACGGGGCGTTTGGCAAAGTCGATGATGAGGGGTGTAGGAACTGACTACACACCATGTAGTGGTCCTTTACATGCCATGTTGTCAGTCGATAGGTGAATAGTAAGGTAGTGGCCAGTTTTGCGACAGAACACGCCGTGTACTCATGAAGACATGTCGTGTAGTCATGTCGGCATCTGAACAGTGTCACACGAGCAAGAAGCCGTCAGAGGAGCAGTTTAAAAATGGGAAGTACACGCCGTGTAAATGGAAATACACGCCGTGTAATTTTATTTTTTTCTCTTAAAATGGACAGCAGCCTCCCCTATTCATAGGGAAGGCTTAGAACCAGATGGGAGCTCGAGAAAGGACGACTGAACCTTCTAAGATCCGCCGAGCGCACATCGGGAATCTGTTTAAACCTCAGATGATCTCATTGGAACCACACGGGTAAGCCCTCTACCCTTCTTGAATAGTTCTTACCAATTATTCCCCTTATGGGAGATAAAAGTGAGAAGTCATTTCACTCAGATCTACGGTGTTCTTGGACATTTAAGATGGATTCATTCGCGTATAACGCTCGTTGGTTATTAAGGTAGGTGGCTTGGTTTTTATTGTTCAACTGTTGTGTGTTTTTTGTGTTTTTGAGCTACAAACCCATATTTGGGGTGTCGTGTGGCTGAGGCCATGGGTATTTTAAATACCTAGAATTGTTTAGGTAATTTATTGTGATATAAAAATGTTGTTTGGGATTGCTGCTTGGATCCATGACCACCCCAGGGGTGCGTTCCTTTGTTTAGCCGTTTGACCAGGATACCCGAGGGTATGCCATGTTTACTTTTTTCATTACTTTTTCCTTGAGAGGAATTTTATAAATTGTATGTTTATGTGTTGGGATTGGCCCGGTTATATTATCCTGAGGGCATGGTTTTATTATATTAGCCTGAGGGCATGGTTTTTATAGCCTGAGGGCAAGGTTACTATTCCGCCTGAGGGATAGGCCTGAGGGAATGATTCCGTTCACCTGAGGGTTTTATTTGATTTTGTCCTACGGGTGAGATTCTAAATTTCCTGAGGGAAATGCTTGAGGGCAATATTTTTTATAGCATGAGGGCATGGTTTCACTATATTATCCTGAGGGCATGGTTCCATTAGCTGGAGGGCTTGGTGTTGTTGAGCACAGAATGTTACTACATTACATTGTTAAATGAATAAATAAAATTGCAATAGAACTGGTTAAGATAGTTACTTTTGAGTACGGCTTAGTTTATTGCATTTACTACTGCACACTGTTGTTTCATGCACACAGTTGAGCACGAGCTTTGGTGGGTGCATACTCTGAATTATTTCTCACACCCTGTTTGGGTCATGCTTTTCGGCCAAAACAGATTACGTTTCTGCAGGTGTAGATAAGTGATCGGATCCTTATACAGGTACATGATTGTTGCTGAGGAGTAGGGGATCATGGTACCGATCTATGGCTCGTGATGCTACCAGTTGATTTGTTCAATTTTTCTTTCATATACTTGTACTGTACTGTGCTATTGTGTAACATCTTCTGGAAGCTTTCTTAGAGTTGGAGGCATGTTGCACCATTATTTATATACTGGTTGGTATTATCTACTGCAGTTTTTTATTTCAGTTGTGTATGGTTTACTGCTTCTCATGTTGCTGTATGTTTTATTTAATTCCGTTGTGCTACACATTGACAAATGAGGGCATAGTTTCCCCACTATCAGACCTGGGGCCTTGCTTCTAGTCGTCAGCCTCTGGGATTTTGTGAAATGCGCTTAAGGTCACATGGCAAACCAGGTTTGGGGCACCCGTTGAGTGGCACTCAGAACCGGGATGTTACAATAGTTATGTGGTTTGGGAAGAATAGATTTATGATTTGTTTGTATATTCTCCCATTGAGATTTCGGATCGAGTATGGACGATAGTTATTCATTTGGTGATTCCAACAAACTTATCTCATGTTCACAATGGAGTTCATGTATCTTTTTAGATGATATATATACAGTAAATTCATATGTACTAAACATAGACATCATTCCACAAGATCATTCTATTTCCAATTAATAATAACTTGTTGAAATATTATAATATATAGAGAATGTACTACGTCACATGACTACTCTCTTGGTTAATGTTTTCTGGAGGTATAAAAAAATCAGAGAATCTGTCTGGGAACCTGAGGATGTAATGGAACCAATATAATTATTTTTTAATTTATGGAATTTATATGGAGAAATATTTTTTTGTGGAATAATATATCTCCAAATGATTTGATAATATTTTTATTTTTATGTGATGTTTTTTCAATAATACGTGATAAACAAAACCCTTATTATAAAAGAATCAAAATATAATATACAATTCTAATTTATCACTTAAATTGGTGAGAATTAAAAGTAAACACCGAATAATATAAATTTCAATTTTAAACATCTATTAAACACCAATTTAATAAAAAAATGATAAAAAATAAAAATTAATTCATTTCTATGTAAAATATATTTTTTTTCTAAAAAATATATTTACTATTATATTGTTTTTTATCACAATTAATAAAAGCAGGCCCTATTTAGGATTATTGTAATGAAATATACATATTATATACTTATGTAATAGTTTTAACATAACTTAAAGATGTTTTCTAGAAATTAGATTAGAATAAATCTCGTCTAATGTGTAAAAAATATTTTTTATTAAATTTGGAATTTGTTATGTTTTATGTGATATTTTGAAAATGAATATCATTTAATTATAAATAATAATTCCAAAAAATGGATTTCAAATATATAAATATTAGATGATTTTATGTTAATAGGATTCATTTATTTCTTTTCAAAATGAATAGTAAAAATAGTAATTTTTTCTCAACTCCTTAATGGTAAAACATGCAATATATTCATAAAATCACTGGATAAGGAATTAATGTTTTTCTAAAAAAATTCCATTATCTTATCTGAAGAGTGTATTTAAGGAAATATAATTCATTTATATAATATATTTCCACTTGGGGATAAGTTTCTAAAATGAATTTTTCATTCCATTAATGAAATTATAAATATGAAATGCCACTCTATTGAATTAAATATCTATATTTGTTTTATAAAATAGGTATATGTATGGTTATAAATTATTATATTAAAGATAAATATTTATTGACCTTGTAAATTATTACTAATGTTTGGTGATTAAAAATTTATCTTAAAATCATATGAACCCTCAAAATTTTATATTTTCAATTAATTGAAATACAAAATAATCGATTTTAAAAAATTATAAATGTAATTATGTATCATTTAATTAATATATTTTATGAATTTTTTATATCCAAATGAAATAATTTTAATTCTGTAAAATATTTTATCCAAATTCCATGTTATTCATCATTCATTTTAATTCTAAATAAAATAATTGTCTGAAAATAAACAATTATTGTATTATATAATGAATAATAAATTATTAAATGATTTAATTTTCTTAAAAAATTAAATTTAATGAATTTAATGAAGTATGGTCAAACTAACGATCCTTGGTCACATTATGAGCCCTTTTTTAAGAAATCATTCTTATCCCTTTGAGACTGAAATAGTTGTCTGCATTATTATGTTCAATATTGATTAACAAAGGGTTAAATAAAAAATTAAATCATATAAAATTATACCAATACATATTTAAAACTCACTATATGTGGTCCATATATTATTATAATTATAAATAAAGGCCATTTGAAGCATTTTTTGGGATAAAAAAATTATTTTATTTTAATCGTTTTTGAAACTCATAGTGGTTCCTCTCATTCCCTTATAAAGGGACACCAATACATTGTATAATTTACAATAATATTTACTTATTATATTGACCCATAATTGTAAAATTATTTTCTAAAAATCCATAAAATGTTTCGAGAGGATTAAGTTTCCAAAAAATACCAACTGTAAAATCCATTATAGGTGATCTAATTTAATTATTTCAATAATGTACTAATCCCCTCAAATGAGAACATTTTTTTAAATTCGTATTTTACATACTATAAATATTGGTATTTATCAAATACATTAAATTATATAATAGTAATATTCTCAAATTAATTAAGGATTATGAAACAACCATTATCCTCCATCATTATCATCAAATAAGAATTGAATGAAATTCTTGTTCCTATATATGACTTACCAACTCCTTGTAAAGATAACACTCATTTTTAACAACTATCATTTATGAAAAACAATTAAGATGGGTTTTTTGTTTTTTTAGGGTTTTTAGGAAATAATTATTTATTTTTCATGATAATATCATATGTACCATCTTATAATCCAATCTGTTGAAAAATGATAATGTAATAAACAGACCTAGTTTCCCTCAAACATGGCGCCCGATCCATTCCTTTATATACTTAGAGGGTAATACTAACCCCCACAGTCTAGAGACAAGAATTATCTCATCCAAAAAACACAACATAGGGAAATATTTATCCTAACTTGAATGACCACATGGAATATATATACATACATACATAAATAAACACTAAATAATAAATAGTAGATATAGTTGAAGTGGGTATATATGTCGTAATAGTATGAAAAATATATAAATAAACAACAAAAAGGTATTTAAAAACTCAAGATTAGTCCAAATGAAAATGGCTAAAAACTAATAGCTACTCGAAATTATTATAGGGACATACTCCAACCATATCACCACCTGCTGCCCAACCATCTTACATGATACTCCTTGGCTCACTAAGACACCTTTCCTTTCCATGCACTGGAAGGAAAATAATGGTCTACACACCAATTACATGGTGCTTATGGTGTTAGCTAATAGGCCCAGTTTGATTCCACCGTGGTCTTCCATAATTAGCCTCTATATAAAAATCAATGAATGCTCGTTTTAAATAAACATGGAATGATAGTGAGTGAGGATGTTTTTTAGAAATCATGGTAAACATTTCCCTTTTCTAAATTTCTAAAGAAAAGATGTCATATCAATTACAAAGTACATTTTTATAAATTTTTCAACCAAGAATAATCATGATTAACATGGCCAAGTAATGAAATCCATGTAATTCAAATAATCACACTTATAACAACACCAAAGAATACTACAGGTCTAGTCTCTAGACTAGTAATACAATATTCAATCAATCGAGTACCCAAATTCCACTCATAGAACATATACATATGAAGAAACATTATACATGATGTCTAAACCCACAAAAATGTCATTATAGATTTCAAATATAAATAACCCAATGAAATAAATGAAATCCTTTAGTAAAACCTCCTTGATATTCAAAAAACAATGGACTATGTACTTATCTAGACCTTCATCCTATGTACCCAAGTTAACTAATGTTTTATTTTTCACAATTCATTTCGATGCATTGAAATCCACTTCACAAACTCATTTTCATTGCATTGATAAACACCTTTTCCTCTCCATTAAGGAATAACTAAAGAAAAATAATTTATAATTAAAACACATTTTTAACTCACCTAAAACAATCATGAAAATTTCATTATACAAAACAGTTTTTAAAGAAAAACAAATAGGTTCATCAACAAAGACAAGAGATAGAACCACCTAGCCAAAACTAGAGTGGAACATGCATGTAATGGAATCCAAAATCAATAAAACAAAATAATGTCAACGAAGGACTTAGAATCAAATCAATATCAATATTAATTTAATTTATACGATAAGGGGTCGATGTATTAGAGGAAACCCACATACCTCAATGATGAACGCCCCTTTCCCCACATCCAAAATAAGAAAATGTATCCTGAATGATATCACACAAAAAAATCTAGGAAGAAACCATGAAAAATCACCAAAAATCGACCGATAGATCCAAATACATCACCCAACTATTATAATGTGATAAAAAATAATGAATTTTTTTTATCATAACTGGAGAGACACACAACTACTTGAACATAGATTTATTATCGAACGTATCGATCCAGAAGGGGTTGAGTCTCTCGAAACACCCTAGAACCACCTTAAGTCAAGATATATGATAAAAAATTGAAGGAACTGAAACAAAAAAACAAAAAATTTGCTTTATAAATAGTACATGGACCATTATATGGGGTGAGACCTACATTCACATAGTGAATCCCATTGACGAAAAGTATGCCGAAAAATCTATCTCCTTGGATAAAATATTGTTCATTTAAATAAGTCATGAAATGTAACAATCATTTACAATGCAGAATCATTCAGATCATGATCCATTTCAAGACATGATCCAGAAACTATTACACATAGTGTAATCGAGTTATATGAAATGAAATCATTCTATATATTGATAAAACGTCAATGAGATGTAACATATGATGTATCACATGTGTACATGTGGACTACCTCATCGAGTAATCGATGTAATTAGTTTTTATATATGTTTTACAAGGATCGAAATGTGGATTATTTTATAAATACATTGCATTTATATAACGTAATATTTATTATATATTGGTGAATTATTATTTACATTTCCATTGTTCCAACAGTCAATAAATAAAAACAGTATTCATGCGTACGTATACCCTACTATCGCCATGAGTTCCATAATTAATTTATATATACATGTAATTTATTAATGACTATAAATAAGTATATAATTAACATATATGATATTTATATCATTAATAAAAGTATTCATACAATGTAACCATGATCAATGTACAAGAACATGAAGATCCAAACTAAAATTCACATTATGTATGAAATATTTAAAACAATTAAGGGGTAGTTTTATTATATAAAAATTAATAAATTGATTACGTAATGATATAAATGAATCATATATAATATTAAAAACATTTTCATGATTTTTTATAAAATTTTATTAAATATAAATTTGTCATTCTAGATTTTATAGTTTTTTCAATTAATGACAAATTGAAGGTAATGGTTTTACATTACAATATCATTTTTTATCGATATTATTTATGATTATGTTTCGGAGGATGATATTTATTGATATACAAATAAAAAATATAGTTATATATTTTCATATGATTATTTATAGAGATTAAATTTTTTAGATTATTTTTCTATCTTTAAGACTTCATGTTATTGACCAAATAAATTTTTTTTAAAATGATTAATTTATCACTTCGTTCAAATATACAATTTCTTTCCTGACTGTGTTTTCACTAAAATGATTTACATAATGTTTTAATGGAAATAATGCTTTTTTTAATTTCATTAATATATAAATTTTAATTTTCATAATATTTTTTAAATGTAATATTTTTTTCATTTTCCTAGTGGTTTATATTTTATATTTTTATAGAAAATGTGAAGAGGAAAATATTGTTAACAAACATAAAAAGAACATAATTTCCCCCTATAATGAATATTAAATGCATTTTATTTTCCCAAAAAGTTTCATATAATCCTTTTAATGAAAATTTTCCCTTATTATTTTTTTAATTATGTGACATAAATATGAAAATTTTAAATTCATATGAAAATATTAAGGAGAACAAAAAAAGGTATATCCATCATTGATGATATCCTTGGATTCATTATTTGGGATATGATCCAATGTAACCATATAGAGACATTCATTTTATATATTATGAAGATAATTATTTACATATTATTCTTTTTAGACTATATATTTTTAATTTGATAGTTGAGTTCTGCTATATTCTTATCTTTCATGGTTTATCCTATGATGGATTTGTTTACGGTTTATAAAACCGACTTCTGTTTCACTTTCTATGATATGATGAATGATTCATGATATTATATAAAACAGATGTGTAATTTCAATTATTTTATCGGGGGGATCATAGTAAAATATCACCCCAATGAATTGTGTAAATAATGTAATATCATGAAATAAATAAGACAATAATGGTGAGTGAACCCAGTTCAGTTAGATACATTATCCACAACGATAGTATTTGGAGTAAAACATGAATATTGAGGTAGAATTTGGAGTATACCAACTCCACTGTTATATACATGGTATCGATACATAACTATAGAAGAAATTACTGTAAATTGTTTAGTAAATGCCACACAATGATGTAATATGATATTATTATTCTATCATGGATCAATTTAAATCATTGATTCATTATTTATCAATTTTGAAATTATATTATTCATTCAAGGACATGGGATTATTATATATGATATTCTTGTTATGGTTTTCAAATATTATTCTCATACACTCATACTCTTCTTATCATGTTAGGTTTACATGATCATTTATATCTCTATTATATACCATCAAAGAGGGTCTAAGATAAAACATTATTATATTTATTTTCCATAGGTATTGAATAATGGTTTTTTGTTTTAAATAAATTATAATGATTTTAGTTATTAAGTTAATACTAGGATATGATGTGTTTTTATTATGTAATAGCTTTTTATGTATCCATATTTCTAGTGGTACTAGAAATATTTGACTCTGGTATTTCCCTATATAGAATATTCATCTAATATGATGTAATATCAATATATAAAATCTATTGGTCATAGTATGTCATGTTGGTATAATAAAATAAAATAACCCATCCATGAATATGTGCATTTTTTTCATGGTGTCATACTAGTTTAACACTACAAATAAGAAACACATTGACTTCTCTATGTGTTCTATTGATGTGTTTCTGTTATGATGTTGGACATAAATCTCATAATAATTTATTTTATCCATTTGATATTTTATCCTAACATAACCCTATGAGATGTACTATTAGAATTTTTTTTCAATATTGTTCTATGAATGAAAATCATCTGATTAAACTATATAAAAAATGTATAATTAATATATGATGGATGATAATATTGATATTTCATCATGTTTACCACGCATAATCAGATTAATTTTTTTTTGTTTTTTAAAAATTAGATATATGTGGTTTTGGATAAAATAATAAAATAAAAAATTATAAAAATCCCAATCCCTTATTCCCTAATAGAAAACATCATCAAATTTTAATGATATATGTATATTCAAATAGATAACCTTTTTAAATCAGATACCATAAAGAAGAAACCAAATCATAGTGGAGATGAGGACACAATCACCAGTTTTCTAAATTATATTATATTCATAATGAAGACTATAAAATTGAATAAAAAGAGTTTCACATAACATGTTCCACAATAAATCACTAGAACGAGTCTGAGAACTATATATTATTTTCATGGTTCCCTTTATCCATTGATGGTGTAGACAAAGTCTAGATTTAATTTTTTTTCCAAAAATGTCATACAATGAAAACATATGATTATGGTTAGTGAATTTAGTCCCCAACACATTATCTACATAAATTATAATGTAAACCAATGAATTTATGAAATCACAATAGGGGGATTACGAATATTTGGAAACCGTCCAAATATGTTTCACTAGATACACCCACAACTATATTAGTGAAAAATTTCTATGTCAATTATTCAATTACGGACTCTTCCCTAGTGATCATGGCATGGTATGTTTTGTATCTCGTAGTTCCCTAACACATAAAACCCATTACGTCTCATTACATAGTATGTAACATGAATAAAATGAAAAAAATAAAAAATTTGAATATGTGAAATATCACCCACTCACGGAGTTCACGAGGTAATCTATTCATCCATAATAAAATGGAATAAAATGACATTTCTAAAATTCATAACCTATTAAGAAAAATAGATCAACATCATTGATTTCTCACTCCCCATCCATTGAACAATATTGTGTCATTTTTTTTCTAATAGTACATTTTTCGATGATTAATTATCCCAACATTAGGAAAATTATAGTCTTTTCTAATAGTACATATTGGGATTCCATATCCACAAAAACAACTCATTATGAACAAATACATATGTCCAAATTCAAATCCCCTAGTGTTATGAAAAATAATAGTAGCATTATAATTTTCACTCATACAATCCCAAATAGAACTAGTGTAAATAATTTCAAAGTACACATTCTTATTAAGCACTATCATAATGGAATATTTCTCATCTACAAAAATAAAAACTATGAATCCTATACATATGGAATAAAATGGATTACAAGAACATTCAGTTTGAATAGACCATTCAATTGGATAGTAAGGACCTGTGAACTCTACTTGGATAATTATCAAACAATATATGTGACATTAGGAATCAATGTTTATGAGATATAATATCAAAAAATTTTAAATCACAATAAAAAAGATATATTATATTACACTAATCTTAATAGTGGAAAATAATTTGATGTGTAATACTGGTATACATATTGTATGTGCTACTATTGAAAAATAACTTTGGTTACTGTTAAAAACATTAAGTAATGGATAAAAGTGAATAAACATACAATTTATAGTTCTCTTAGTCTAGCCATTAATTTTTACTATCGCCAAATAGTCTCACAATATATAATAAATTTCCTATAATTAAATAGATAAATAAATCACTGGTCATTAAGAATGATATATTTTTATATTATTATCCATGATTTAAATAAGCAGATTACATTGTACGAAAAAAATTTAAAAGGTCATTTGTAGAAATAATAAATTATTGAATGATAATTATATGGATAAATTTAGATATATTTTCTCATTATTTATACAACCATGAATTCGAGCATAATGAAATTTATTGTAACTATCACAATAAATTTCCCCACATGGTATCATTCTTTTATAATGTAATGAGTGAGATATGAACGTCAATTGATGTGAATAAATACGTTATGTTAAATTTGTTATATGTTTGATGGCTTCAACTAGCTGAAAATACCATACAAAATAATTACCAATGCCTAACACATCCAACTTTTGTGATCATGGATGTCCTAATGAGAGTGGAGATTCAAATATAATGTTCAGACATCAACATTATTAATATGCACAGATCCTTTTTTATCCATTTTTGCAGAATCTGGTTTAGGGGTAACCGGTACCACAACTTAAAACTGAAACACAAAATACAAAGCTTACTCATCAAAATACCCAGACACATCGTCGTACACAATATAAGATCCATCATCTTCAGTGGATGATTTCCACTCTGAAGATCTCCAATAGCTTGCACTTTGAACCCAACTCCTAAGCAGCTCAAGACCGGGTTGCTATGTGGAAGAATTATTGACCACACTAACCTTCTTAAAAGCCACCATCACCTCGTTGTTCAATTTAGAAGCCGACCTAGTCCGCATCGGCCGCCGAAGAAAATAATAATCCTTCCTTGGTTGTCTTCTAAGAGAAGAAGAAAAGGGTCCATCAATTAAAGCCATAGCCTGCTTCCCACTTTGAACAATAGCACTGAAAGACCAGGAGAAAGGGCCGCACTCATTTTCCATCCCTCTCTCTGGGCTCTCTCTTCCAATATCAGCTCTCACCCCCAAAACAGCACCAGGAGAATCAGAGATGATCCCACGCCTCTAGTCAAGAGTGTTACTCTCCATTAAAGGGAGTGACCTCTCCTCAGTAGTAGTTTCATCCACACCCATGGACCCTGTCTCCTTTCCCATACCCTTAGGACCCTACGGTGATTTCACACCACCATTCACCCCTGCAACATCATCCTCAACTGTACCATCCTCCAGTGTACCAGTCGAGAGTTCATTAATCCAATTGTGAAGAATAAGAAAAGTCCTTTCCAAGGGATCCAGACCCTTAGCACCCTCAGCACAGGCAGAAGCCACCTCCTATGAGCTGGAGTATCCCTCCTCATTCTGTTTTGAATCTTTACTAACATTAGAGTAAGCTGTTTTCTACAAATCATGTCTCAATCTTTTGAAGACATCTTAAACCAGTGGATTCAACTGAAGCCTCGGACCTCCATATGCTTCTGAACCCTGGACCTCTCCATAGGTTACCTGTTGGGGACTAGGATGATGAACCTCCACAATAAAATTCAGCAGAGAGACCTTCCCACATCCATCGCCCCCAAGTCATCCTGACCATGGTCCAACACCATTTCCTGCTCAGATTTCTTGCTGCTAGAATCAACCTCCAACCCCACAGTAACATAAGGCACACTGCCCCCAGTATCACTGTTAATAAGATGCACATGGGACCCCAAAATACACACCCTAGTCCCATGCACTGGGTTCTTCACCACATCACCCTTCCCCTTCCTGTCTTTAGACTTCAACACTCCCGGGGGAGCTCTCCTACAGCAGACCGGTGAGGAGTGGCCCGGCTGCTTACAACAGGTATAGAATTCCATCCTATTTTTGCAAACCACCCTCTTCTTACAACTGTACTCCTCAGAAATGATAATACAAACAAACTCGAATGTAAGGAGAGACACATCAACTTCAACACAGATCCGGGGATAAACGAGATGACACACAGCCACAGTACGACAATAATAGGAAAGAAATCTTCCTATCATATTACGAATCATCTATCACATACCTTATTTTTAATGGGTAAGACTAATATTACATGGTAAATAGAAAAATAAAATAATTTTTTTAAAATAAATGAATTAATAGCCTCAAATATGTTTGAGAATATAGTCAGTGAGTTTGCATTGACTACCATAGCCTAAGTAATGCTAAGATAAATGATCAATTTTTACGATAACCTGGTTTGAAGAATGTAACCCTTATTCATACATTTTTATATATATAATGTTTTTCTGTAATTTTTTGGATAGTTTGGATGGTTTTGGGTTTGGCTTTAAGGCTTATTTAACGGTGCATTTTTTGTGCACTATTAGTAAATTTTTTAAAAATCATCTTCGGAACTCTACATGTGGAGGGAGAGGAAAGGGATCTAGGGAACAGTTAAGGTGCATTGTTTCCAAACTGGAAGGACGCCCTAGTCAATCTATGCATCATGGGATAGTGGCCATTGGAATGTTTGTTGCACGGTTTTTCAAAATGTGTGATCCCACCATTTGGGAACCCTTTTATTCATTGAATTTTATTGTAAATTCTATGTTATTATGTAGTTTTTAAACAACCACTATTTATATTTAATTGATGTATAGTAATCAAAATCATGTTAATAGGATGGGGGTTACCCAATATTATGATGTTTCACACATATTTCAACACATGTTCTTCCCCTATTCATTTGTGGTATTTTTTGGTTCATATGGTAAAATTAAATTCACATAAAAAAACATTGAAATTTACATTTTTCATCTTTTCACTCTAATATTACATAAAATATAGTGAAAATGGGAAATTCTTATTAATTTTACATTGTGAGTATCAGTTAATAAGGGATAAAAAAAATAACACATTCATCTACGATAGACAATGAATAATTTTCTATTTTTGACTAATCCCTTAGAGGTATCCTGGTTAATTAAATTCACAAATATATTTATATTTGTTATAAAATAGGGCATAAAGGATCTAAAAATCATCATAATGGAATAATGTATGATAATCATGGGAAATCCCCTGCTTGATCACACTTAATAATATTTATTAATTTTGTTACTGTTTGATCTACATCTTATGCATGAATACCTTTTATATCAGTAATACTGAAATTTTCAAAAACTCCATTACCCATGTTCATAATCATAGCCTCATAATAATATCAATATTCTATGGATCCATTGAGTGAAGACCTAATGTTCCACTCATACTATAAAAAATCATGATAAACAATAAACATCTATTTTTACCCACATGGAAATTCATTCAATCCTCGTCAATTGAATATTTAAATAATAATTAGTTTTATAATAAAATGAATTTTTTTAGATCCATATCATTAATATTTTTAAAAAATATGATTTACATTGTTGTTGGTTGTTTTAAAAACCCTTATATTTAATTTACATTATAATGATAAATATAAAAAAATTTAAAATTATTTATCGTTATTATTTTAGGGTTAATGTAATTTAATGATCCATTAAAATAATTATTCCATTTTATGAGAGCGTGAGTAATTTTTTAAAAGGAAATTTATTTTATAATAATATTAAAATTAATCATTCAAAAAATAATGGATTTTATATCAAAAATTATTTTCTCAAAATGATAAAATTATTTTATTAAATGGATTTCATTCTCATGATATAATTTTTAATAGATAGTTTCTAATAATTTACTATATTTTTTGAAATAATTTATTTTTTACTAGAAAAATGTGAACATATTTATTATTTAACATTCTAAAGTTAAATACATGAATAACAAAGAAATACATAATGTAAAATACCATAATCTATAACTGATATGAATAAATTAATATAAATACAAAAATGAATTATTGGTATTGTTATTCATGATCCAAAATAATAATCTAATGAATATAATTTTCATAAAATTTCTACTCCACCGCATAATAGTACAAAAAATTACCCACATTTCATACAACACCTTCAACGACCTAGAGATGCTAATATTTCTTCCCAACCCTCTTCCTAACCACATTCTCTATATTAGTATATTGTAGGTGTCTACAATGTGAAACCCCAAGTATACTTAATTTGTATTCCTTGAGATTTCATTCCAATATGTAATATTCTAAATATATCACATTATATTATTTTACACATTTATACCCTAATTACTTAAATGTTTTTCACACTTATTTAGTTAATGATCTATACTCTTATAATCAATATAATTACCAATAAATTAATCTGAAAATGGATGAATGAAATGAACAATCTTCAAACAATGTATTTTATATTGCTATGTAAATTAAATAACACTAAAATGACATAAAAGATTATGAATAACTAAAATATTCATAAATTAAGTTCTATATAATTTTACAAATATTTATAATGATAATATTATTTTTGGTTTGCGAATTTTGATTGGAAATATGATAAAATGAGGTAAGTGAACATTTGAACTATTCTCTTTTATATGGTGTCATTAACATCTCCATAATACTACATTCATCAAACTATTTTTATCTTTTTTTTCATTAGTATTATATATATTATCATAACTCATATTCTATGTTATTTTAAACATTCACTATTAATGATATTCTGATTTTTATGTTTTAATTCTCCATTTTAGTCATATTGAAAACCAGATGAATGTGAATATTTTTTCCTTACGTCATTTCATGTACCTCCCAGGGAATTGATATAAAAAATCTATGAATTTTAAAATGTAAAATTATATTACTAATATATATTTATATAAATTATTATTTTTTTTGAATTTTTTTTCTATTTTCCCTCTATAATGTTGCTTGACCATTTTCCCTAAAATTCTACATAAAATGTAGATTTTAGATGTTAATTCTCACAAACATTTGTCCACATCAATTCACATTGTCCTTATTTTCATCATGTAATATGTTCATTTTTCAACTATGAACATCCATAATACATTAATACCTCCATTCCTTGATACCATTATGATATTAGATTTAGTTATTCAATAGGAAATAATTGTGTAACCCATTTAATATTTTGGGTAATTCCTATGGTTTTACTTCTATTTGATTCACATATTTGGAATAAACATGTGTGTAAATGTTATGATTGGTGATCATAGACAATTATCTAATTTAATGGATAATGTTTATGTACCAAGAGATGATGTGTATGTGACTAGTTTTTGAGAATAATACATAATTGGATATTTTCTACCATTTTGTGTTCTCTTTACAATGAGCCTTACAAATAATCTATTTATGTATTGTAATATGATGTTACCAGATTTTTATTATTAAATTATATATGATTCCATATTATTTATTACATACCGTTTTCTAATAATTAATCTACATTTTCCTTTATGATAACATTTTAAAATATTACCTCATACATATTTATCTTATCAATCATATCCCCCTTCCAAGAAATTTTGTACACCATATTACTTAATGTATTACCTAGGTCATCATATGATATTTTAGAATCTCAAATGAATCAAGAAAGACATTATTGAGTTAAATATAAACATGTTTTATTTTATATTCATGTCCACGTTTTGTTATCATAATCCTTCAAATCCACATTATAATACTTATCTATGAGTTGTGATTAATATATATTGATGAAAAAACTCACATTTTAAAATCAATAAGAGGATGTGGTGTATATTATTTTTACTCGACCTGAGTTTTTTAATTATTAAAAATTGTAAATATAATTCCTTAGTAAATATTCAATTGAAAAATAAATATATAAGAAAAAATCATTCTTTTTTTCTAATGATTCATTTGAGTGGTATCTATGAAATGAAGACACTTATTTATAAAATATCATGATGTGGATATATGACAAATGTGAACTATTTAATATGAAAAAATTTATTGGTGTGTATTAACTATAATTTTATCTAGTTCATTACAATGTGGTGTTTATATGAACTCGGTTTGACACTATCAAGTGATATGATTCTGTAAAATCACAAACTCTTTAAGAAAAATTAAAATGGAATTGAATAGTTTGTTATGAATGGGATCCAAATAGGATACAAAATTAATAAAATAGATTAAATTATATAAACACATATGTTCAAATAATCATTTCATTTATGATATATTTATTATATTCTAATATTTTAACACTCATATGCATATTATTTTGTAGATTATATTTACTATGATTATTTTGTAATATTAAATAACAAGTAATAGAAATAGACAATGAGAGGTTCACTGGTTATCCATTGTTGAATTTCAATTGTCCAATAACAATATATTTTTTCACATTCTTTTATATCATGTATGTTAATTAGAACTATTCAATCACTGCCGCAAAACATTAAGTTTGAGATATAATTGAGAACATCAAATGGGGAAATTGTTCATTCACTTGTATATAACACCTCCACAGTCATTATTTATTGGGGGACCTATAAATAATTATTGAAATATTTCATTTTGTGTAAATTCATAATATGCATATATTGGATATCTTTTACTTATATATATCAAACATAAAGTTATTGGATAGGGAAATCACATTCCATATCCCATGTCATCCTCTTATTTGGTATTTGTTTAAGGGAGATTATGAAAAAGCATTGGAATATTTTTTGCATGAATGGATTGTATTCCATTATGGGTTAGAATATCATTCTAAAATGACTTAGAAAAAAATACATAATAAATATTTATGGAATCCAAATTGTTATGGAAAATACTGGTGTATTCTTTAAAGAGTTTCATGATTTTAATCTTAATAGAGGGGATCAATTCTCAATTTAAGACATACATTTTACATATACCCATACACAGGAATCCATAAATAATGACTAAAATTAAGTTATATTCCCATATTATAGATTATGGTGTGCCCTAGTTCTATTCATCATGAAAAAGGATGTGTCAATACCCCTGTTTATTTATTACCATGAATAATAAATTATGATAAATAACATCTATAAATTAACATATAATAATAATGGTTTCAATAAGATATATGGGGCCTACTAATTCTCTATGGTGGAAATCAAGTCAAGATATCACCAATAAAATTAAAATATGTAAGACATTCCCATTACTACAATTTTAATAAAATATAAGTAATATGATTTCATAGTCATTTAAATTGTAATCCTAGGTTCACTAAAAATATTTATATACCTTATTAATAATGTATTTATTGATTACCTAAATAAATAGTTTTTAGTATTAATATATGATATACTTACGTAAACCAAATCAACGGAGTTGCATGAGTAGAGTTTGATTAATTTTTTAAAGACGTTTTAGAAGGGATTGGTATATCAAATATTCCATAAATTTGTGTTCTTTAAACAGTAAGTATCATTCATGGGTATTTGTTTTTCAAAAATAGTTGTCTATTTATCCTTAAAAGAATAATTTTATTGAATAGTGTCCTAGAATAATATTTTTGATAGGGATCCATGGTTTCCATAGACTGGATTGGTAATATCTATGATTTTTAAGGACATCGAACACTTTTCAAACCCATTAATAAAATTGACTCAGAAGAGGATGAACTCTTTATAGACCAATAAAATAAAAGATAGATTCAACAAATTTGTAATGATTATTATCACTTTAATAATACTCATTCTACCCTCTAGTGATTATCTATTCACAAAATATATTGGTGGTACAAAAAATCACATGGGCTATGTACCAATTACAAATGAAAATGTTATAGCCTGAACATCAATGTAGTTGAATGATTATAACTAGAAAATTAATATGAATTATTATATAGAATCATTATTAGTCATAATGTTTAATATTTCTTTGAATCATAAATTTGGGTAGAAGTGTTAAATATATATTGTTTATTAGGGTCTAAATTTTTATATACTTTCACAGAACATAATATGGACAAAAATTTAAGGTGGTGCATGATCAATGAATATGAAAATCTAATATATTAACATATAATGATAGAAAATGTAGATACAATTTTTTATTATGTAAAAAGTGTTATAAAAATGTAAAAATGATGAGAACTAAAAAATTTCAAATATTCTAATTCAAAATAATTATAGACATAGAGGTCATAATTGTGAAAAAACACCTAGATTAATGATTTATCTTCTATACATGATAGAGGTGAAGAAGGAATCTCAAATATAATATGTTAAAATATACAAGACATTTAATTCAATAAGAAATGGAAAATTTTGAATACAAAAAATTACTAAAGAAGTATTTATGATATTTGGAATCAAGACTTTCTGTACCATTAATGTGGTTGATAATAAAGACTAGTTGATTAATGCCCATAAAGTTATATTTTAAATTCACCAATGATAATAAATATACATTAGAATATACATTAGAATACTTTTTTGAAAATAAAATAAAGGATATCATGGATTTTACATTCGGGTGACCGATATGGGACAAAAAAAGGAAAAATTTAAAAACACCCAAGGGATTTGACAACAATTACATATATAAAAAAGTGCATAGTAAAAGAGGACCATGAATTTTATCTAAGGTAATATAATGTATAATAAGGGGAAAAATTACATATGTATTTTAGTATACCAACATACAATGATTTCATATTTCATTTTTAATTACGATGACATCACCTTAGATCAACATAGATAGATATACGTTAAAAAAGTTGATACTATATTGAACACTTATATATAATCTATCAATTGATATATGAAGTTTACATCAACGTTTTTGAAATTTATAAATCATTATTGAAATAATTAATTTTAATTATATACCCATTATTAGTCCCAAAGCAATATCCAATCAAAGAGAACTACTAAAACCCTCCTGGATATTTTGTGAGTTTTCTCATTATATATCACAATATGATGTGATGAACATTTTTATTAGGTTGATTTATCAATAAATAATATCTGCCACTCAGGTATAGAAGTTTCTCATATTGAGTCTTTATATGGAATAATATGTTTGGAAACTACCTATTTTAATGATGTTGGTGAATACACGCTACAATAACTAGGAAAAAATTGTGAAATTGTAGAAAAAGGACAAGAATAATATCTAGAACATCAAGATATAAAATGATAAAAAAATAAATCTATTGATACGAAATCAAGATAGACATAGATTTTTTGGTTTGAGATAATGTGTTCCTATTGATATATCTGCATAATATTGTTTAATATTTTGGAATAAGTGAATGAAATTTACTAGGTATATCATAGAAATTATGAAACATAATCACATTAATGTCAATAACTACTAATAAGAAAAACCCCCAATGTTGTATGAAGAATATTACATGTTCCACATATCACTCCTTAAGAAGTACTTAACATATCCCTCGAATTTTCTAAATTTATTGATGCAACATTTTAAGAAATACTTTTCATATGAGGAGAATAGGATGAATATATTATATATAAGTCACAATATTTGTTTAATATAGAAAACTCTAATAGTAAATGTAATATGGTAGAACTATAATAACAAGGATGAGACATGTGAAAATAAGAATGAAATGAGTCATTGTATCGTCATATTATTCCACTTTGTTACATATATGATATTTTCAATGGTAAAATATCACTAGGAGAAGGTAATGAACTATAATTTTATTAGTGAAAATTATCTTTTTATAATACTATTGTTATATTATAATTAATTTAATATTATATATAACACATGAGTAACATGATGAAAAAATGAAAATTTTTTATTCATTAGAATTAATTTTAGAAGATATATACACAGTAATATTCAAAAAATTATAGTTGGAGACAGAAAAGAAAATATAATAACTATAATATCAAAATCCATATCTTCATAAATCCCATGAACAAACATACCAACAAATAACAAAATAAGAAAAAAAAAATACAAAATTATTATTAATGTAATTTATTTTTTTAATATGAAAATATTTAAATCCTTGAGGTAAAATTGATGTTAATAAATAATTCCTAAAATATGAGGTATTCATATGATGTATTAAACCGATATGAATGTTACAAATTTGACTGCTGAAATAGTAAACTAACTATGTGAATAGTAGTCAGCCAGTTATAAATATAACAATAAAATTAGAATAGCATCATCTAAATTTTTTATTTTAACATAATATATATATATATTATTAAATAAAAATTTAGTAAATTTATATAAATGGGATATTTTTTAAGAATGATAATTTATTTATTGGGATTTAGAACACTAGATAGTATTTATATACATTTTAGTTAAAAATATAAATAATGAAAGTAATTTTGTTATCCTTAATTATGTTTATGTAATAATATTCTAATGTATTATGATGGGAATAATTTTTTATCATTAAAATGTAAATTTTCAATATGATGGATAATTTATCATTACATTAAAAATATTAATTTTCAAACAAATAATAATTTTAATTTAAAATAATTAGCTTCATATTTAGAACATTATTTTTATTATATAGATTTCTTTAATTGAATCTACACATTAAAAAATATTTTGTTTCATTTTTTGAAATTTATCTAAAACATTTGTTTATAGTGATTAATGAAATATTACAACATATTGTATTTTACGCCAAATGTTAAGTTCTAGAATAAATGAATCATGACTGATGTAAATAAGAAATTATATATAACTCACAATAATAAAATTATTTATAAAGTAATAATATTCAAAATTATTTCTTTTATTGATGAAGAAGAACAATATATTGAATATTATATTAAATTACCCCACTCAATCCCCCATATACACTCCACCCCCACTGATTCCCCTCACACATTCTCATACATAGAGATTACTAAATTCAAATCATAATTATCTACACCAAATCACTGTAGTTTGGGTCTAAAATCATGGCTATTGTATTATCACTAATGGCCTATTTCAAAACACGACATTGCAAGATCTAATGTTCTAAATATACCCCCTTTAAATTATTCTAATCACCTAACTCTTGCTTAACAACTCTATCATACATGTCCCAATGTCTATAGAAAAATAAATATACTAGAATTAAATTTTTTAATATAATATTAATTATCCACCTTTTTCTCATATTATTCTAAAATGAAAATGAAGTTCACATTATGGTTTTTTGACCACATCCTTGAAAAATATACATTTATTATTCACAATGGAGTTCAAGGTTGGTTTTAATAAAATTATTTGGGTGAAATATTATCTAAATATTTATATTATAGTGGTATGAAGTATAACCAGTGTGAAATCATCATAATGTGATAATATTCATACTATATGAAACATGTGTATTTTAAAACTACTTGACATTTACATACATATAAAAGTAAAATAATTATATAAAAAACATGTAATCACTCTTCTTGAGTCGTGGAACCATACAATTAGGACTCTAGTAAATAATAGAAAATATTTTTATTATGGGACAATAACATAAATGAACATTGTGTAACGCCCCGACCCTAGAAGCCCAGAGTTGATGCATTATTTTTATACATTGGAATTATTACAAGGAATAAATTCCCAAAAGACCGATAATTTAGCAGTCTTGGAAAATTGATTAAATACATGAACGTTACATTAGACATTAAAAAATAAAAAAAACATAAAGGATCCTTTGAGAATTCAATTAATCACCTAGCATAACCATGCTTATCATACATAATACAGTTCTTGGAATCATGGGAAAATAAAATATAAGAAAGGGGTTAGCTCAGATGCTCAATAAGGGTAATCAATATAGTGGAGGATAACATAGACATTAAGCATGGTGAATAATTTAAAAAACACGCCTTTAAAAATAATAATAATGAACACATTATTGATGGAATATGAGATGAGTAAATAATTCCATAATAAAACATATCCATGGGTATTGTACATATAGAATAACCATATGAACCATCAATAATATTTTCATAATGAGGGAGTGAATAATGTAATACATTCTAAGACATTTTGTCAAGGGCTCGACCAAGACTTATAAAAATGATTACGGTCTCGACCAAAAACCCATATCAAATTATGAAAGGCCTCATCAAATTCCAGGACTAATTGTCAAATGATACCTACCGATGCACCGAGGTTATATTGTGGGCTCCACACATCACATACTGTGTTCAATAAATTCCAAATATTATATGGTTTAAACAAAACATAAACATTCGTATTAAAACTAGAATACAAAATGTCAATACTATAACCATAAACCATGAATGGTATAAAAATAACACATCCACAGTCAAATATATCATCAAATATTCAATTAAATATGGAATATTTGTATCATAATAAATCTAGATCAAACATGTTTCAAATCCATCAAAGGATGTTGACATAGATGAAAATGATTTGTAAAACACTTTGTGAGAAATATCTATTTTTTATAAAAACATTTAAAAGCCACCAATTTACGAAGAAAGTAATTATAAAGATATTTTTGAATAAAAGTGTGCCATAATACTTTTATACTTTTGAATAGAATTATCATTTCAAAAAAATCATGTCCATATAAATAAATCCTTAAAATCATTTTGAAAACATAGACATTAATTATTACGATTTAAAAAGATAAATATTTAAAAAATATAAAGTTATGATCACTTACATAGACCCTCAAATAAAAAAATAAAATATTCATTTTGAAATAATTTTTATGAAAAATTTGTATTGATGAAAAATCAGTCCCAGTGAATACATACAATTTAACAATCTCGGATAATGAGGAGATTAAAGAAATAACACTTACCTTGCACTTTCCATTGGTCGAGGGTTTGTTTAACCTCTTGTATAATGACCATATTATGTTTTTAAATTATATTATAACCATATTAATATTTATTATATCATACATGATTCATTTATGACATTATTCTACCCATTTAATATTGATTTCCATGTTTAATTAAAATTTTTGGTAATAATCACATTCTTTATCATACATGTTTTAACATTTTATTCATGATCGTATCATTTAGATAAAGAACTATATACTTCCAGAATGTAACACATGATTTATCATATCTATTTAGAATATAAATATTTACATATGATAGATATCTGAAATTGAAAACACCGTTTCTAGAAACGGTATTCCATACATATGCATAAACGTTGTTTCTATTTTTTATCATGTTGAATGGAAGTATGTGAATAAGGCATATATAAGTACATAGATATATTTATTTATTCAGTAGCATTATTATGTCATATATTACATAAATATTAATAATATAAATATATTTTAATCATTGTTGAATGGTTCATGTGGAAATGAATCTCATCGTGTCATGGAGACAATAAGTCATTCGTACGCACGAGCGACGATATCATGTAATTGATGGTGAAATAGTGTTTAATTTGATGGTAAATTATTTATACAGAATCATTAACAAAGTATATTTATTATTTACATCATTTATACTCATTATTATTCTCATACAAATAATGAAGTGTTGAATAAAAAACTACACCACGACATGAATACGGTAAGCCATACGCACGCATGCATGATGACATTATCATTCATATGATTGATAAAATAATGAATACGGTTATACCATATTTATAAAAACATCACAGTATGTAGAAGTTACTATAGTTATAATATTTGTATGGAAATAAAAAATAATGAGAATGTGGAATAAGAATTTAACGTTAAATAGGTGATAAAATAATTGCCTCTTTTCAAGTGTTTCCTTTGGATTTGAATAAAAGGTCTCCTTAGGATAGAATTATGCTAATGTGAAGGCCTCTAAGATAATGTGATGGAAGATGAGAGGAGATTTAGGTAGGGGTTGGCTGAGCCAAATGGTCTTGGATGTGTGATTTTGAGAGAAGGGTATGTTCCCTTTTATAAGATAGGTGAGGGTCACTTTAGAAATGGTTTGAAATATTATTTTATAGTAAAAATCATTTTCAGTTTCTAATAGCTAAAAATTGATTCAGTTATATGATATGGTTTTTATGGGTGGAAAAGTACTCAACCAATAGGTTTTAGACAGGTTTAGTTCACCATATTAACATTAACTTTTAGATTTTACTCTTAGTTAAATAGCTTAACTTATACAGCTTCTTCTAGAATTCTTTCACTATATGGTTAATAAACATACACTAAACATACTATAAAAACTCAAGTGGTTAATTAATGACATATATAATATTATTTATTATGTTTGGATGAACCATTTATTTTTAGGAATATTATATAATTTAATAATATATTATTTGTTTTTAAAAATCATTTATGTCAACTTTGACACTATTTTGTATTTGGTTTTTATGAAAATCATCACAAATAGATTAATTCAATAATGATACATTTAATCAATTCTAAAATTTCATATTTTCAACGAAAATTCTTGGTTGAAAAAAATCATTGAAATAATATTTATTTTATTCTTTTATTAATAAGGTAATTACTGCCTTATCATTTTTTCATAAATAAATTTTATTAATTAATGTCTAAATAATATAAAAAAATTACATGATGTATGAAAAAAATTTATCTTTTAATGTTATATTTATAGTCGAAATTATATCATATTTACCCCCTTCTAAAAATTATTGTACCAAATGAATTAATATAAAGTCTAATTATCACTCTTATGTGGCTCCATGGGGTCCCAAAATCGACCCAAGGATGCCCATGGCCGGAAATATATAAAAAATAGTAATAAAACAAATGTTAAGGTAATTTAATATTATTATTATAATATATTTTTACCCTTATTTTCTAGATTTCCCATTTAACAATGGTTAATAAAATATTTTCTAAAGTAAATACTAATAATTTCTAAAACTAAAAGTCACCTATATACACATTCTGGACCCCATGATTAAAAATATGAAATCCATTTTCCAATGTCAAAATACATATGTGGAAAAAATTAATTTAATATTAATTCTTGTTGTCAAAACAAAAAACATGTTTTTAAGAAATAAATACTATCAAAAGACTAACAACTGTTTATGTCCAATTTAAATATGAAATTAAATCCAATGACATAAATTATATTAAATGGTAAAGCTATAATCAAATGAATCTTCAAAAGATATTAAATTTATAATTTAACACTATAAATTACATCGATTTAAAAAGTTGTTTTTGATTAATATTATGTATTTTCACTATTCCTCAAAATATGAATGTTATAAGAAAAGTACCGAAAATTTATCCAAACTAAATTTTTATGTCAAACTTCTATTGAATAATTTAATTTAAATAAATTTAATATATAAAAGTTTCAAATATTTTTTTTTCCAAAGGTTCACCATTAAAAGGCAATAAAATTTCATTTTTTGAAAATCATTTCTTTTACCTGAAAAAAATTAATATGTTCTTATATTATCTATAAGAAAGAAATAATATGGATTCTAAAATTATATATAGTATATAAAATGTAAAATTCAGTTAATACTATTTATAACTACTTTTTGAACGGCTTGTTTAGTAAGTCGTGGTGCGCTTGAACTCGGTGTTGCATGTATCACATGTTATTGAATTACATTGAAGAAATAATGTACTACGAAATATTGTTTTGTCACATTCTACCATGTATCAATAAATTGCGTTATTGAAATATGAAATTGTAATTCGAAAATAAAAGGTTCAAAATAGAAAAATACCTTTGTGGAATACCCAAATCAGAAATTGGGTTAATAAAATTTAGACTTAATAAGAGGGAAAGGGAAATAAAAAAGTCACCACCAAATTATGATCTCAATTGGAAGACCATTAGTGGAAATTACAGAAAAATAATTGGAGGAAAAACATAAATATTTATAGGGAGTGATTGAGGTCATCAATCACAAAGACGTGTAAAATTGAGGGCCCTAAATCCATCAATATATGATGATTTAAAATATCACTGGTTCAAAAAAAAAGGTTATTAAGATAACACATTATTGGGATTTATGATCCCTTCGTATTGTTTAATAATTAATTTATTCATAGAATAATATATAGATATATATATATTACTAGATAAGTAGAGTTCCACCATTTAACTAATTTCCACCACAAACTAATCATTCACTCCAAAAGATAATAGAACAAAAGAATATTATATTTATCCTAATCTTATAAGGTTAAAGACATATACCATGAAGAAAACTAATTTATAATAACCAGGGACTTCATGTAGGCTAGTGGTAGGTCATAAATCCTTATCGCACTTTGGTTGTGGGTACAATTCCTACAGCTTTGTCCGGCGCGACTAGTTTTCTCCCTACATACTGGTTGTCCTTTTTTTAAAGCTATAGTATTATAAAATTAAATAATAATCTTAATAAAAACTATCCGAAGATCAACTTAATCCATTCCATCCTTTATATCACAATTTTCTTATAACTAGAAAATAATTCTTGAATCCAAAAACACAAATACATTGATTATTCCACTTCAACTGTAGTAACAACACAATCATTGCCTTGCTCCCTTGGACTTTCCTTACCAATGTTTCCTTGGTGCTTAGGAAATTCATTTTCATAATGACCCATTTCTCTACAATTGTAGAATTCAACATTGAAATCATCTTTCATTCCCTTACAATGACGAACCTAGTGACATTCATTTTCATAATGACTCATCTCTCTACAATTTCTCCAATGCGGTGTGGCACCGGCCACAACGCACCCTCCAACCATGGCGGCTTCCACCAGCGGCGCCTATGGCCACCACCCAATTCCTGCGCAACTGGCGACAGTTGGATGCCGCGACACGCCATCACGTGCCTCCTTCCACCACCCGGGCCGGTTGGTGTGAGTCTCCTCCTGCCACAGTCGGCCGAAACTGACATGGGGCGGCAGTTGTTTCTTCCACGGGTCACCGGACGTGCTCTGATGTTCGTTCCTCGGGCTGTCTGTGCATATGGAACTCCCACGCTTCCGACATCAAGGTTTTTCCACTATTTCATAGTGCCACTAATTTGAGTTAACTTTCCGAGAAGAACATATCATGAGAAAAGTAGTGGAGGTTCTATGCCTTCTTTTGTTTGTCCCACACCATCTCCATTAAAGTGATATTAAGCGAGAGGGTATTTAATTCCTCAAAGACAAAATAAAAATAAAACCCTTTCCTAGATGATATTTCTGTTGATGATGATCGATGAAATACCGCTTTATCGTGGGAAACCATTCTAGATTCGGTGGTTCTTGTCACCACTCGCTTAAACATGTTTCTACCTCCATGTGGTTGGCATCATGGTACATTGCCAGAACTTTGTCACTTGATGATGTAGTGCCAACAATCCACCCCATGCACCATATAAATAGAAAAGGGGTAGGGTGAGTAACCCACATTTAATTATTGGGGTTAATTTAATTAAGCAACATTTTTAATTACAACGGCATAGTTACAAGAAGTAAGTGGAGTCAAGAAATTTAATGGCCTGACATGGTGGTGGTCCTGCCACTTCTGCTCATCCACTGGAGAAAAATAAAAGAAATAACATATCATAACATATTATTTTATTTGTCTTTAAAACTTCTACATAAATTACCATTTTCACCCAACCTACAATAGTCAGTGTGAAGCGTCCCTTAAGCGAATCCCTTCACTACAGATTCAACGGTGCGCTCAGATTTTTAATTCGAGCAGTAGTTGAAAATATAGAAAATGCCACTTGTGTGTTTACCAAAAAACACTTGAAATTATCAAGAAATCATTCCGAGAATACCGAGCCTTGGAATCTTATGTCTTCATTTTTTGTAGAATCATATTATTTCAATACAATTAAAAAAATTAATATGATAAAATATAGAACATTATATTTTCTCCCGCTAAAAGTTTTTCTTCCCTGAAAGAAATGACATAGTCTAAGGAATCAAATGGGGGTACTGAGAAAGAATATGAGACTTCTTCTCTGATGTGCTCTCTGGAAGTTCCATGTGCTACCAGCGAATGTGCACTTGAGGTAATGATCATCCACAAAGGAACCGCTTCAGTTGACCCTCAGTCTCCACTGGAACCTCCATAAATGTCACCCCATCATCAATGTCCATATCTATCCATTAAATAATGTGCGATGGATCATGCACGTACTTCATTAGTTGTGAAAGCCGAATAATTTCATACACCTGATGCATCTGTGGGGGAATATCTAGGAAATACACCACCTCTCCACCTCTACTGAGAAGTTCAAATGGTCATATAGGCCTAAGAGACAGCTTGCCACCCCAGCCAAATCCCTACAATCCACATTGAGGTGAGACACCTAAGAACACATGGTCTCCCTCCATGAACCCCAAATGTCTTTGTCTTCTATCTTCAGAAGACTTCTTTCTTCTCTGTGTAGTCTTCATTCACTTTTGGATGATCTGCACCATCTCAGTGGTAGCCCATACCAATTATGGACCCATAAGGGCTGACCCGCTGGGTCTTTCCATCATAGAGATGATCTGTTTGGTCAACAGTAAAATTCTCAAATGGTTCCAAACTGTGGGTGGAGTGATATTTTATGTTGAATGTAAACTCCACCAAGGGCAAGTGATCCTCTCAAATATAGCGAATATATATATGATTCTAGCACGAAGCTTTTACTCTAGTGTTCGAATAGTCTCCACTGTGTTACAATCCATATATTGACGAAAGGTGGTCTGATCAATGGATGTTTGGTCCCAATTGCCTCATGTAATCCCTTCCACAAAAAGTATTTAAAACATGTGTCATTGTCAGATATGATAGTAGATGTCACCCCATAAAGCCGTACAATCACCTGTACGTAGAGGTGTCCCAATACATCTACCGATCCTTGCTATTGGATGGGTAGAAAGTGGGATGAATTGGTGTGTCAGTCGATGATCACACATATTGAATCGTGTCCCATGTATGTTAGTGGTAACCCTTTAATAATGTCCATGGAGATACCATCCCACTTCCTCTCTAGTACCACTAGTTTTTGTGAAAAGCATGTTGGTACCGGATGCTCGGCCTTTACATGGTGACAAATGAGGCATCGTGAAACAAACTCTACCACTGCCTTTTTAATCCCTGGCCACTAGTGCTGATGCTGGAGGTCCTGGTACCTCTTTGCCACTACATGATGTACCTCCAGATGGGACATATGGAACTACCTCAATAGAACCCCTCATAGCACCACCAGGACCATGGTGTGTCCTATGAAGAGGATTATGTGATCCACATCTACAGAGAATCCATCAGGTGTCTATCCAAAAGATATCTGAGCACGTCGAGACTTGAAATAAATGTCCCCAAGATGAGCCCCCCGAACTCGCTGATGAAGTAGAGGAGTGATAGGCATAGACTGGAGGTAGGCAGCTCCATCTCTATCAACAATAGATTTATGTAATGTGGATGGATGCTCTGTCTCCTCACTCAGCGATTGTAGACCAGAAATCCTTTTGAGTGCATCTACTACTATGTTCCACTTACCAAGAGTATGTACATACTCTAGGAAATAGTCCTCGAGTAACTCTAGCCATCATTACTAACTTAGGTTCATGCCCTTCTGTGATAGGATATACCTAAGTCTCTGGTGATCAGAGTAGACTGTATAATGTTATCCCATCTTCATGGCGAAGACCACCACTACTAACACCTGGTCTGGGGTAGTTTAGTTCTACTCATGTTATCTCAGTTGTCACGAACCATAAGTGATCACTACTTACTCTTGCATCAACACACATCCATGTCCATTCCGTGATGCTTTACAATAGACTACATACGCAACACCACGTTCTGGTGGCCTCAAGATGGAGGCACTCGTCAGTCTATTCCTCACCTCCTAAAAACACTGATATAATCTCTCTGTCCATACGATGGGTTTTCACTTCTTCATAAATGCTGACAAGGGATCCACAACTATAGAAATGTCAGGTACGAATCTTTAGTAATACACATCCAACCCCAGGATACTTCGCACCTCAGTCACACTCCTAGGTGCCTCCCCAGAATTCCCAACCTCTGTCTTCACCATATCAACTGCAACTCCTACCTTCAAGATAACATGTCCCATAAAGTGGACCTCCTATATCTAGAACTGGCACTTCGAGAGAATAACATAGTACTGCTTCTCTCGGAGTGTATCCAGTACTATTTTCAGTTTATAGGCATGCTCTTCCTCAGTTGCGGAGTACACCATGATATAATTGATGAAGACCACCAAAAAGTGATCTAGGAATGGATGGGAGATCATGTTCATGACTCCCATGAACATTATAGGATCATTAGTCACTCATAATTTCATAACCATGAACACATAGTGGCCATACCAACATCTGAATGCCATTTTCTACACATCCCCATTTTGTACACTAAGATGGTGATATCCTGATCTGAGGTCTATCTTTGAAAACCAACGAGCTCTCTTAAACTGATCAAAAACATCATCAATCCTCAGATTTTGATACTTGTTCTTCATGATCACCAGTTCCAGGAGCTGATAATCCACACAGAACCTCAAACTAACCTGTGTTTTCTTGGTGAAAAAAATTGGGGCCGCCCATGGAGAAACATTGGACCTTATAAATTTCTTCCACTTCATGTCCTCTATCTATACCCGTAACTCATGAAGCTCCATGGGAGTCATCCAATATGGTGGAGTATATATCGGTGTGATCCCAGGGTACATGTTGATGTATATGTCCACTTATCTTTGATGAGGTAGTCCCATAACATCATATGAGAAGACATCGATATACTTTTCAACCACTATAGGATTACTCGGACTCTCAACGTCAACTAATCCAAGGGTAAGGCTTACCAACTGATTTGTGATTGGTTTTACCCTCCTTCGGGAAACTCCATCATGTGATACAATGTTTCCCATCACGCCGGTGAAGGAGAACCTCGTCCTCTCATTGTGGACACGCATCATATTACACCTAATACTCTCAATATGAGCATGGACTGTGGATTACCAGTACATACCCAATAATACATCATAAGGCCTTGACACTGCTACTAGAAGATAAAAATAATATATTCCACCAACTAGAGTAAGTTCAAACAGCCAACACGAGTGTGTAATCATATAATCTTCGGCTGTTGGAATTTCTAATTGTTATGATCAAGCCAATGAATCCACCAGAATCCCCGAGATCTGAAAGAGAACCGTGGATATGAATGAGTGACTGGAACCTCTGTCTATATGTACTATATCTAAGGTGGAGTAGACACATATCATACCTCAAATCATCTATATATTTTCGTTGTCATAGGTTTTAGCCACCTAGAGCTGAGCTAGCCCCAGTCCTCCAGTTCCCTGTGGTCAGGGTGGACCACCTGGAGGTGGTGGCGGTAGAACCTTGAACCTCTTCCACCACCTATTACAAAACCTACTCCCCTGCCATGTCTGCCACCATATAGACCTCATCACTCAAATCATTGCCTCTACATCAGCATTCCCTTGACTATCTTTTGATCATCGGTATAGTGTGTCAGACAGTCGCAAGCCATGTGTCCATGTTCGCCCCATGTGAAGCACACTCGGCCTCCAATATTATCTCCTCTGCCTCGTGAGCTATGCACCTCCGACCCTATGTCCTGGGGTCATCCACCATAAGGTCTGGACTGCATGGACCTCTGTGTCATATTCCTACTACCATCCGCATAGGAGGCTTCTACGTGTCACAAATTGGTGGGTCTCAATGTAATTATATTCACTAAAATAAAGATCTCTATCCAAAGTGATCTATCATGCACTCTATCATGCGTCGGGATACTGAGAGATACCATCGATGATCTGATCTCCTGAAGAAGTGCATGCTCGATGGTCTGGACCCTAATGAAAGGGTATCTCATCTTGTTTGTATTGTAACGTGAGATGTTAGTGAATCTCACTGAGTACTAGGCCATGGTCAGGCTTCCCTAATGTATGTGTAGGAGTTCCTAAATACACATAGAGCGTAGAGTCATTGGGACGAACTCTTCCCTAAAGAGACCCTCGAAATATTCCCAGGTGAGGGTCACCTCGTCGTGCGTCTAGATCCTTAGTCTCCACCATCTCCCTACTACTTCCTGGAAATGACTTGATGATAGAATCGTCATCAGGTCAGCTTGTGTCCCAACTAGGCAGAAAACCTCTGGCCACAACCTTCAGCCAGTCATCACCACCAGTAGATCTATCTCATCATGGAACCTCAGAGGCCGTAGCTGCTGAAACTCATACAACGTGCTCAGTCTCCAAGCATCGTTTGCTGGTGCGGTGAGTGGAAACAGCTTCCAAAAAGTAGTGGTGCTACTCGTACAGCTCCCGAAGGTGCTAACGTCATAATAGGGCCCTAGACCAAGACCTCATCGCTCGGTGGGATGTCATAGTGTACTCTCTCGGAAATTCTAGCTGGCTATCTACATGGTGGCATTCTAAAATAAAACAGGTGCACCACGATAAAAAAATTATCTATGTTGTTCTAACTCAAAAAGATCAAAAGTAAAACACATCCAAAACACTTGAAATAATTTTTATCATACTACGAGTCGGAAAAATGAATTTAGGGTTCGGTTGTATGGATATGCCAGTCGTCGCACCAACACTGAATTCCCAAAACTGAAAACCACACTCATAACACATAACAGTATTGGTCCATTAAAAATATATGTGTCTTAGTTCTTCAGTAGAACTGATTCCATTGATACTAAATTCTCACGGCCCATACATCAGGGCCCGTGTCGTATATACCACATGCCCAACATCCATAGGCCATGGGTTGGGGAATTTAAAAAAAGTAATATCCCTATATTGGGAAGGAATTGCCTTAAAACATGTAAAAACACACAATCCAAAACGCAATAAGAAGCACCCCTGATGTAAACTACTATAGTAAAAAAGAGTACTTAATGTAAAGGGGCCGGAATACAAGCCCATATGAAATATTAAAGTACAACTAAAAAAAGACAAAAACTCATAGATCAACCACTAAGGATACTACAAGAATGATAGGTACAGATCATCTTAAAATAACTCCATGTCTACCCCTCTCTTTGGCATACCGCCTGGTCCTAGCTACCTAAACCACCAACCCATATTATCATCATATACACATGACACAATAAGGTGAGGGAAAATCACGTGCAGGGGTGAGTATAACGATATTTAGTACGACACCAAGGCCACCATATGTCTCTCAGAATTCCATAATGGAAAAACCAAATGCAATGATCTCAATGAGAACGCTTAATGAAAAAGACTCGAATCAAACCAGGTATAAGTAAAGAACATAAGTATAGGTGATAATTTGAGATGCTAGATCATCGTATTATGTCAAGAGGCATTCTTGCTGACCATACATAGTCTGACCCACACTAGTTGAATAGTTATAAACCCCTGAAATACCCCCACAGGATCAGTATGTCACTGATCCAGGATGGGCCGCTCTATGGCTGATCCTCATCTGGTCGTGCACTGCTTATCTAGACAGGGTTTCTAGAATGCTATTCCATACCAGGTTGCTAGAATTCATATCAACATAGGGTCTCTAACTGCAGATCCACACTAGATTTCTCAATGCTGATCCACACAAGATTGATAGGTTTTGACACACACAGGATCAAATGATACTAACCTCCATATGACCTGTCACAACCTTCGCCCCACTATATGCCACATCATTCCCACTCATAATGCTCTTGGTTCTATGGTAATTGTTCCTTAATTCATCGATTGTATTTAAATACGCATGAAGTCCTACAAAGAATAAAATGAAGATATGCCACATCATAAGGGTCCCATCTCAAAAGACGATGCCTCTAGTAGACACTCGGACGGTAAGTTATTGTTATTTTGATATTGAGGGAACGATTGTATTTAAAGTTGATAAAAACCCAGCCATAGCCCAACATTATCCAAAATGATCTTGGAGTAAAGAAGTACCAACTTTTCACTTGGGTTTTTATTTCATTTACAGTGCACCAATCAGATGCACAGTCTGTTACTTATATCTCTTTTCATGAATTGAGGGGTGATCACACTTCAGTCTAGCCCAGATCGGTAAGGCCTTCCAGAATATGTCAATTGGGGCCTCTTACAAAATGGATATCAATGCCACATATTGTGTTTCAAGTAGACACAAATTTTTTTAGTTACATGCATTTATTTATCTGGGGATCGGTTTGGTTTGGTCCCAGTCCAACTCAGTCATACCGATTTGACACAACGAGTCCTGGTGTCTATCTGACCCCACCCATGTCTGGACCGTTAATGTTCATCCAAATTAACTTGTTCTGGCATATTGGGATCGACCCGGTTTGGTTCGCAAGCACGAGTCGTGGTTGGCCAAACCCGCCGGGTGGGGCTACGCCCACTCACACATTCCAATCAGATCACGGGTCTGGCCTGCCGCCGACTCGATCTTCCCCAAAAAATATCATTGCATCCTATTGGAGCTGCACATGAGGGGTTTTCGCCAGCTGGTGGGGTGAATCCGCACAGCATTTAATGGCCATCTGTTTGGCTGATCGAGTTTCACCAACCCAATACGGCACAGGCCGCGCCTCCCCCTCCTGCCATGGCTGCTTCCATCTGCAACAACTGTGGGCGCCGCCCTTGTCCCGCACGGCTGTCTCGGGCCAACCGAATTCATCCATCGTGGAACACTGTCATGTTCCACATTACACCACCCACGACTAGTTTCCATCGGTCACCTCCAGCCATCGCCTACCACCACTAACATGGTGCACCAGAGGTTTCTTCAGCGGGTCACCAGACGTGCTCTGGGATCCTTTCTTGGTGTCATTTTCTCCTATGAAAATCCTGCCCTACCACCGTCATGGAGTGACCAGCTATTTTGCATTGACATAAATTTGTGGAAACCATCCCCCTTAGAATAGAGCATGAGCGATGCGACTGAGGGTTCAGGCCATGTTTGTTTGGCCCATACCCTCCTTTTTAGGTGATACCATGAGGCATAAGATTTAATTCATCAAAGTAAACTTCAAAATAAACCCCCTAATTTGAAGATACATTCATTTATGATGATGTATGGAACCCCCTTCAGTATTATCATCAATTTGTGATTCGGACGTGCTCATCACCACTCACTAAAACTAGTTTTGTTCGACATGTGGCTGGCATCATGGTACTTTTCCAGAGCATCATTACATGGTGAATTCGTGCCACCACTCCACACCCATATCCATTTAAATAAGAAAGGGGCTGAGTAACGCATGTGGAATTAATGGGGTTAATTTAATTATGGTAACTCTCTAAGTCAAATGTTGTGGCTGGAAGAATAAAGGAGAATCATTCTATTTAATGGCTTGACATGTCGTTGGTAATGCCACCGCCACTCATTCGCTGGAGAAAAATAAAATAAATAACTTAACAGTACATGTTATTTTATTAATCTATCAAATGTCAGCAAACATTAAATTTTTAACCCAACGTATTATTGTCGATGTGAAGCCTCCCTTAGAATAATCTCAGCATTGTAGATTCAATGGTGCCCTTTGATTTTTAATACAGGCACCAGTTCAGAAGATAGAAAACGCCACCGACATGTTTACAGAACCTACTTTAAAACATGTTCATAAATGCATTTCAGGAACACCGGGACTCTGAATCACGTGCCTTCAATTTTTTCAAACTCGTAATAATTCCATATAATTTTAAAAATTGCATTGACAAATCCAGGTCTTTGGAGATTAGTTAAGTGGGAAACCAAACTAAGAATCCCATTTCTAATTATTTTTATAAATAAATTAATATGTTTTTTCCTACTTGTTTTGGATCTAGGTTTTCCCATCTACATTTAATATCTCTCATCATTACTCATAATATTATATTATTCTATTAGTCAATATAACAACAAATTTATCAAAAATTATACTACCCATTGTATGTAATTCTCAATAGTTCTGGAATACCCATATTAACATTCAATAAATTCAATTAAACAAATCTATTAATAATATTACATGATTTTAATAATTTTAGTTTTTTCATTATATAATTATTTTTTTATTCATGTAACAACTATTTTTTTGGTAAAATATATTATCTAATGAAATATATATTATAAATGAATGATTTATTTTTTGTATTACATGATTTTTGTTTGAAGTGTTTGCATTTAATATTCGTATCAATGATTTTTAGTATATTGTTATGGAAATATGATTATTTTTTTTTATATTTTCATAGATATTAATTTGTGGAATGGGATCTTAAAATGAGTTTAAAAGATATCTAATAATTGTTATACCCATGTATTCTTTGTCCCCATGGTGGCCTCATTACTACATGATGATTAGATGTATGTGAATGTATACACTATATAATCTAAATATATATTTTTCTCAAGGATACATTGATATATAATTGATTTGGTTTAGTGAACATGGGGAATCTCTAATATTATATATATATCACACTTTTTGTAATAACCCCATTAAATTTTATGAGCTCATGATTGAAAAAGAATGTTTGATCAGAAGATTTAGAGTGCATCGAGCTAGAGAAACTCAACCAATATAACAAGTTGCATTAAGGTGAGGTAAAACATTATAATGGATCCTCCTTAGGTATATTAACTATTATGATTGATTCATTAGTTGGTTACTATAATTGAATGTATTTTGAGACATTAGACAAAATAATATTCATTATTCTTTAATTAATTTAATTACATGTATGCATATTTTTAAATTTATTTCTTGTGATCTCATATATTCATACACTAATTTTACATTATGTAAGATATTTTTTATCAAAATATATATTATTATCAATAATATATTGATTATAGTCTCAATTATTTTGTACCTGTAATATCTCAACTATTCAATGTCAATTTTATTAAATTGTGGTATTCATGAGGTTATGTGGCATTATAGTGTATGTGTCATTTAAGAGATTATATCCAATCCATTACAAATAAGTTATTAAGGCCTGGTTCCATATATTTTAAATGTTTACTTACTATTTAGAGATCATAATAATATAGTGGTTATAATGGTACTATTTATTTTGAGCCATAAACGCATGTCTAGGGAGAGTCAATGTTATTAATGTTTTGGGATACTTAATTTTAATTTGGAATATAAAAATATAGATGTTCATCCAATTATGATGTATTTATTTTTACAAGTTATATATTGATTTAATATTTTGTCTGTAAACATTATTTATATTAATATAATTGTACACATAAGTAATCGATGCCCTTGTTTCTGGTTGGGCAACTTATTATATATGAATTTTTATTTTTTAAAATCATTTTACAAAATTTTATTTTGATAATAAATATTTTATTTCTTTATATTAACGTAGATATACCATGATTTTTTATTACTAGTTATATATATCATATTATTGGGTGTAAACTTATTATAAGTATATAGATCCTTTGTGCAGATGTTGTATGAATATCATGTTTGGGACAATTTTTACATGGATACCTCTATGATGGATCAATATTGGTTGGTTATACCATTATAATAATATTAAATATGAATGGGGTAAAATGATAAGTTTTATTTCACTAAGATAGTTGAAAAATATATTTCTTAAATCCATGATTATTTTGATATAATGATTTCAAATATCAGGATGTATTTTGGATTAATTATGAATGTAGGATTAGTTATATTTGTCGTCTATTTGGATATAAGTATCATTTTATTTGATGTGGTGAGTGGTAATATTTTATTTTTGGTACATGTAAGTTTATAGTTATCATAAATGATTGTTGGTTTATTAATAATGAATGAATGGTCTGTGATATTATAATTATCCTTAGACTACATGAGATGCCTTTAGTTTATTTGATAGGTTTCATGTAAAGCGACCCATTAATTTTGTTTATATATTGTGATGGGTAGGTAAATAATCTATTATGGAAAAAATCATTGTATAATGGTATGATAATCTAAAAAGAAGTAATCATGGAAAATGATCACAAAATATATGAGTTTATGAAATATTAGTATCAGATGAAATTTATATGGGAAGTGGGATGTGTATCATAGTGGTTTGTAATAATGTTTAATCCAGGAAAAAGTATTTGTGTCGGCGTGTTTGTTACACCTCAATAATGTGTGTCCTAATATGTGAATAATGATTAATGTTATAGATATATTATTATATTGTATTATGTGATGTGCAATAGTGGCATCTTCATGGGTCCATTTTGCATTGCATTATTTCCAGATGATCCCAAGCTTTTTAGTGATAATTCTATAGTTCATACAACCCATTTGTTACTTATTACATTAGTGTGATCCTGGAGACACCAATCGGTGCCAGTAAGGGGTCTCCATCGGGGTGATATGCCGGATGATGTTGTGGTATTTTTCAAGGATTGGTATTCCAAGGATTCATTGATGATTAATAGAATTTTGGTTGATTTTTTGGGGTCTAATGTACTACGTAGTCGTAGGTCTGAGTGAGGTGTGATTGAGGTTCTTTTTGAATTTTATGATCTTGAATAGGTAATAATAGAATATGTACCATGATGTAACCTGTTATGAACAATGATATTGATGAGACATGATCTGAAATAATATATTGGTGATTGTACCTTTTTTATTTTAAGTCATAACCCTTATTTTAGTGCTAGTTTATATAAAAACTATAGTCTTGTTATTATTAATTATAGAATTTGATGTGATTGGTGTTATTTTATGGATATCATGTATTGGTGGGAGGTATTTTCTATTCATTACAGTAGTTATTAAAGAGGAATTGTGTATTCATACTATGAATATTGTTCACTGAGATAATATTGTAGACATCCCGATGCTGGGGAGAACTATACTAATTACATGAGTACAACCCTTAATATGGAGGATTTCTATGTGCAATTCAAAATTTCATGTGTAAATAAGAAACCATCAGGTTACCTTCGATTATTCCAATAAATCATTTCAATTTCATCAGTGAACACCTAAATTTCTATTTAGTTGTTGTGTTTTATGTCATTTATGAATGAAGGTTATGGTATGATAGTATTTATGATGTATAAATGAATTGGGGTTATATGTAATGTGTGAAAATGATTGTATAGAGAGTGTCAATTATTTATATTTGTATTAAGGGTTCATTTAATAATTACATTGTGTGTTAGTTTCAGACATTGGAAAGGAATTTGGTTGATTTCATTATTCCATAGGGAGTTAATGAATCTTCTCCATAACTCGTTCATAAGATTTATGTAATCATTCAAGTGAATGAAATTCCATGTTTTATTGAGGTATATGGTGGTATAGGGACCATGAGTACTTTATTGTGTAATATGATGTACTGAGAGTGAAAAATATATTATATATTTTTTTGTAATTATTTATTTTAACATATTTCACATGATTTTGAGAAGAAAATATGATTTATCTGGGATGTGTTTTTTCCTAGGGTAGGTATAAAACATTTCCAATATAAATATTGAATAATAGTGTTATTGTCTATAGATCATTAAATTAGAGGATGATATGCATTATTGTGTGCATCATTTTGAAATTAATTGTTCCGGAAGTGTGTTTAACAATTACCAATGCTATTAAAGGTTTAGGATATTAAGGATTATTTTAATTTGGATTCCTTAAATTAGGTTTGTTTTTAGAATTTTATGTCCTATTAAGAATTTTTATGTTGTTACACCTTAAAAATGAATGTTTTATATTGTTTTAGTGGAGTTAAAGACTGTCAATAAAATATTAGAGGATGTAGATATTGATATTTTCTCAAATTATATCCATTTATAGTAGAATATATGAGAATGTTTGTTTGATCAATTGTGAATGAGTTGGGTGGGACTTTTTTGGAATAAAGTGTGTTGGACATAATAATTTTTAAATAATTTTATTTTATAATCATATTTATCATTGAATTATTTTTATCGAGGTGTGGGCTGAGTCCAATTGAAAATTTTCAACTTTACTGATAGATGATGTTTTTGTGTAACATTAAATGGTTTTAAAAGTTAATTGATATGCATGAAAGATAATGTTTCTACATAATTACACTTCATGACATAGTTGTAAAAAATATTTAGTCAGATTCTAGAATTTGAATTTGGAAACACGGACAAATACGGTTGTGATCAGTATGTTATTTGAAGCATGATAGAACCTACATGTTTTTTGGTTAATTGTTTCAAACCATTGTGAATAATTATATTCCCTTTAAGAATATTAAATCATATTATTATATTATTTTTCTATGGTTATCTGATAATGAGATCTTGATCAAATTTTCTTGGTAAAATAAAATGAGTTATAATTTAAACCGCTTTTGAATATGTTGTAATTTTATTTTAAAAAAATTAATTTTATTTAGATAATTATTTTCAAAAAAATTAGTTCATTTTTTAATTCTACAGGTTGAAAATGGTTATGGTGTATTTTTGGGAATTTTAAAAAATACATGAATTTTATTATAAATAATATGATTCGATAATTTATGAAATAAGCTAAATAAATGAATTTTTGAATTATTATTGGGGCATTCCTAATGTAAATTTCCATTTATTTGAACTGGCGTACACTTATTACTATTTTGGGTAACATGAATCAATACTATTGATAGTCTTGAGAAAAAATATTAAACTAATGATTAAAATAATAGAAAATATCTCCACAGGTCAACTGTAAGCACCACCCTAAGCCCCCTCTTCCACTTACACATATCAAGATTTTATAATTCTACAAATTCTATCAAATCACTTTTTGATGGCTATTCACCAAGTCCACATCCTTCTGTTCTCACCAAAATTCCCAATCCAAAGGCCTTAAAAGGATCTCATTTAGAATATATTAAGAGGAAAATATGTTCTTCCATTTTATTGAGTTTTATTTTCAATTCATTTATTTAATTACACTCTATTATATTCACCTTATCCAAGATGTATTAATTTTTAATTAATATTATATATTCTGGGTATTTATCATATTAATGGAAAATTCATCACCATTCTTCATCTCTTCATCCTTTTATTTTAAAAATATAAACATTGTCTGTGATGTGTTGATTTACTAACATCATGGACGATGTGTCTTAAATATGCCCTATATCTGTAAAATCTGGATTAAAACCATTGTAATGGTCGAAAAATATTGTAATGTGTATCATTTGTTCGCTTTTATTTTCTGGAGTTACAATATATACACCATATTATCATATATATTGGAACATGATTTTGTTTATCGAAGAACCACCGAAAAAATATAAACAAATATCACTGATGATTTATCTAATGACTCATCCTAATACCATATAACAAAAATAATTTAAGGAAACATTTAATATTATGGAATTATGCTAACACCATTTCATTACACTTTTAGAATACCTCTTCCATTCTACAAGAAAACCCTCTACGAACGGACTGTAGAAATCATTTGTTGCATTCACCCGAAATAATAGAAATAAAAAAATAATAGTTATAAATGGGTCTAATGATGTTATAAAATAATAATAATGATGTTATAAACAGGAATATGGGTTTTTATAATATTAATATCACTCTTTTGTCCATTATACAAGAAGTTTCAATAAGTATTATGTACGACAAACCCAAAGTAAGGGAATTATAAACCAAATTTCTATTTGTTGGGTTATAATTTCAATTCCTTGATTATTTCGGAATAAGAATATTTGTATAATGATTTTTTATATTATGTATTATTATGTGTATTTATTATTTATAGACATAATAAATTGACTCTATTTATTATAAATTCAATTATATGATTATTTTAAGTGACATTCCTTTAAAATTTTCTTTTAAAATTTTATTTTACAAAAAATAAAAGAAATATTTTTATTAAATTATTAATGTATTATGAATATGTTTTTGATCATGAAAATTATTTATGATCAATTATTGGACCTTTATCTTCCTCCAATTTAATTGGTATGAGTAATGGAGGTTAGCTTTATGGTTACTCCATATGTAACTGCAACAGTTACACCATAAGGTAATCGTCAGAGTTACATTGGAAGGTAGCCGTGAGGGTTACAAATAATAAGGTTGATGTGAGGGTTAGAATGTAAGTAAGTAATTCCCAAATTAAATTTATAATATTGTATATTTTCACTAATGTTTTTTGAAAATCTCTTGTTTCGCAATGTAAATATATGTGTGTGATTTAGGTATTTATGGAAATGATTTAATATCCTTATAAGTTTTCAAAGACTGCATGTTTCTGTCATTATTTCTATATCCATTACTGAAATATTTTTTCTCATCCCACATTTATAAATATTTTTCAATGGTTATAACAATTTTTACGTGAAATAAGGAAGTAAATTCAAATTTTATAATGTTTTTTCATGAAATCATGTGGTATTTTTGTAATAAAAATATTATATTGAGGAATAAATGGATATTGTTTTAATGGAACCCCCTTCGTATGTTTGTGGGATGATATGTATAAGTTATATACTGACTATCTGAAACCCTAATAAAAAATGATCATTGGTAATGTAAAGACATGAAATGTAGATGAAATAGAAATATTATTTAATGTTTAAGGTTGAGAGCTTATAGATGGTATCAGAGAGTTGTTTCGATAAAATTAGGAGTTAGTATGATGTTAATAGAATACAATAAATGATTTTTAACATATGTGTATCTTGAAATGGTATATCATATAAGGATTACAATATTTATTCCTCTATTATATTTATGTTCAATGTGGTTTTTAGTAGAATAACTCGTGAAGGTGATGGTAGAAGGAACCAAGAGGATGATATCTGTCCGAATCCACAATCAGGAAAAATGTGGATTTGAATCGACCAGTTTGTAATAGTAATGACTCTGCTGACATAGGAAATAAATGGATGTGACTTCCATGGTAGATAAAAACCCAATATACCTCAAAATAATATGGTGACAGCAGAACATTTAAAGATGAAACACCCTCCTTATATCAATTTATCTTATGTCCTAAAAGTAGGTGAAGGATGGATAAAATACCTTGAAAAGATACTCAATTTTATGAGATGTGTAGATAATAAAATGGTTAGTATTTTAATTTTTTTTGATTTTACAATGTTAAAAGTTGTTTAAAGGTCAATAATATAATGGATAGAGAGTATATTAATTCAATAGATTGGGATTATTTTAATAGTAATTTCATTGAAATATATTTTCCTATGGTGGTTTGAATTATGATAGAAATTGAACTTCTTAAATTGATGAAAAACTAGTAATATTCAGTGCTTGTTTATTAATCATACATCACCTAACAAGAGAGGTATGCTCAAAATCTTATTTTGGGTCTTAATATAAAAATCAGCCATTTTGGAATTCGATTGATGACAATATATTGAGGGGCATTGGATTCCATTTAGTAAAAAAAATTATAAGAAACATGTTTGATGTAAATAGAGGGTATAAATAGTGTTTTATGATGAACACATGTACCTTGATAAAAAATAGATAAAAATGTCTGGATAGAAATATTCATATAATAATCTATAAATGAAAGTTTATGGTAGGATTTTTCATTTTCTATTTTTGGAAAAGAGTGGTCAAAAGAAGCTGAGGGAATGTCTTACCAAAACAGAGAACTGTTTTCAATAAGGTGAGTTTGGAGATATGTCCTATGATTATAATTAAAATGACCAAAAGATTAATCCTGATATGAAAGCTATAGATTTTTTCAAATGTGTTGAGAGGTTTAATTATAATAATGCATACCCAAAAGAGATTTGAATTATTGGACGAATCTAGTATATAAGAATAAATGTGTAAGGTGATCCTTTGTAAATACATTAGATGACGTAAGGCCATCTAATGAAGCGGTATCAGATACCTTCTTTGTTTACTCAAATTTTTCTATAGATTTGTTTGATATAGGGTCTACATATGGATTAATTTCAGATAAATTTTTCTTAAAATTTAAAATATCACAAGAACAAATAAAACTAGAACATATTGTAAAAACACCAGGGTTAAATATTAAAAGAAAGATTTATTTTAAAATATTATTACTGTAATAACTGTTATTAAATTACCTACAATCCCCTATGTTATTACCTTAGTATTGTTTCATGTTATTATCTGTATGGACTGGTAAAATTTTTATCGTGATAAGATTGATTATATAGATATAGAAGTTTTACTTTAGAAAAGATTTATTTTTTTATACAAGAATGAACCCAAATAATTTATAACAAATCGGAAAGCTGAGAAATTGAAAAATGATTGAAATTAATGTTATCTTGATAATATTTCGAAAACAATATAACTATTCATATTAATTATCTTCCAGTGGTAATTGAATTCCACGATGTTTTTCCTAATGATTTACCTGGTTATATACCTGATCGTGATATTGAAATCCAAATTGATGTTGTTCTAGATTTCCAGAAAAATTCAAAGGCCCCTTATTAAATTGCTCAAATGGATCTTCTTGAATTGAAAGATAAGATGCATGATTTTCTTGATAATGTATTCATTCATTCCAGGATGTTACCTTGAAGAGTTCCTATTTTGTTTGTTAAAAATAAGCATGGTTCTATGAGACTTCTCGTAGATTATAGAACATTTAATAACATCAATTTTATATGTATGTATCATCTGCCTCATACTAATGATTTTTTTAACATCTCCAAAGAGAACAATAATTATTGAAGGTTGTACTGAGGTTCGAGTACCATCAAAAGAATGTAAATGATGTAGACATCCCAGATATGACCATTCATACTAGATATGAGAAGTATAAATTTTTTTCATGATATTTGTGTTAACTAATACACATGATGTATGCATGGATCATATGAATAGAAAATTTCCTGAGATTATGGACAAGTTTGTGGTTTTGATTCTTGAGGGAATTTTGGTATATTCTAAAAGGGAATACGAGTATGTAAAACAAATAAGTGTTGTTTTAAAAACCTATATGTAGAGAATATTTATGGAAAATTCCATAAGTGTTAATAATAGCTTCCAAAGATTTATTTTCATTGGGATGTTGTAAATAATGATGTAATAAATGTTGATCATGAGATTAAAAAAGTTTTTGATGAATGTCTGAGACCTATAAATATTATAGAGATTCATATTTTTAATGGATTAAAAGATTACTACTAATGTTTTTTTTAAATTTTGTGTGATTATATAGCCCTCAAAATAGGTTAACACAAAAAAAAATTAAATTTTTTTGGACAGAATACTGTGATGTTTATTTCCATGATCTAAAAAATAGATTGGTGAATTCTTCAGTTTTTGCACTGCCTTTTAGAAATGGTGATTTTTCATCGAAATAGATTCTTTATTAAGGGGGCTTGGTTTTGTTTTGATACAGAAGGATTAGGTAATTTATTATGCTTCATGAAAACTAAAACCTCATGAGTTAAATTATCCCATACAGGATTTGGAAATAGAATATAATTGATTATGATTTCAAAATTTAGATGCATCATTTATATGGTTCTAGATGTGAAATACATATCAATGAATAATGTATGAGGTATACATTCATTCAAATGGATCTATACACGAGTTAGAGAAGAGTTCTTAAATCGATAATGTATTATTATTTCACGATCAATTACCATTCGGGAAATGAAAACATTGTGGTGGATGCCTTCATTATAAAAAATCATGCATCATTAACCATGTTACAGTTAGAACATGACTACTTGATTTATGTTTTTAATAATATTGGCATGGATGTTTTTGGTGTAGTGAATTCCTTTGTTTTGTTTCAAGTTTATATGAAGTCATCTTTCTCCGATAGAATTAATAATGTTCACAAGGTCGATAGGGTGCTACTGAAAAATGTATATTTTTGCTAAAATGGGTATGTTGTCATTATTTAATATTGATAATGATTGTGTTTTCATAATTGGAAAAATATTGTGTGTTCCTTGGGATTCTCACTCAATGAAATAGTTTTTATGAGAAGATCATAGTTATTCATTTTATGTTCATCCTGGTAGCACAATGATATATATAGATCAATGGGAGTATTTCTGGTTGGATGGAATTAAAAGAGATATTGTATATTTTACCATGAAATATTTGACATGTCTATTTCATAGAGGGGAGGGACAGTTTCGGATGGTGATGCTTCACCCTTTACTAGTACTGGAGTAGAAATTTGAAAATATATCCATGGAAATCATTGAAGGGATATCAAATAATTCTAGACATAATAATTAAATTTTGGTTTTTTTTGATCGACTGAATAAAAATTCTCATTTACATTTAATATGAGATAATATTTATTTGGATCAGCTTTCAAAATTGTACATAAAATATATTGTTATGTTACATGGAGTTCCCCTATCCATTCTATATTATCATGATCCTTTGTTCACTTATAAATTTTGAAAGATCCTTCAGACATCATTTGGAACAGAATTAAATATCAATACTTATTTTCATCCACTATTAGATGGGTAGTTATATGAGAAGATTTAGACATTAGAGGATATTTTGTAAGATTGTTCAATAGATTACATAAGATGTTAGAACCAACATATTTATTTCGATGAATTTTTTTTATAATAATAGTTTTCATTCTATTATACAGATCTGACCTTTTGAGGCATTGAGTGTGGAGCGGTGAAGAATTATATATTTTTGGGATAATTCAAGGAATGAAAGTTAATGAGACAATAATTATAAGAGGAGGTATCTGATAAATTAATGGTGATCCAAAAATACATGATTATAGTTCATAGAATATATAAAAGTTGTTCATATAATAAGATGAAGGAATTTTCCTTCGAAGTTGGTGATCCTATGTAAAACATGGAAATTTCATGGAATTTTTTTTCTGAAATACATTGGAATTTTATGAGTATGTGGTTTCTGACATCAATTGTTTCCGAGGCCCGGTGTGCCCAGAATCAATTTCTGAAGTTTTATTTGGGTACGTTCAGTAAACATACTTACGGGTTTCTCTATCTTTTGAACTGGTGCTCAGAATTGAAATCTGAGGACACTGATGAACTCGTAGCGCCGATATTCGCTTTACGGGACCATTACCGCTATTGCGTTTTACGCTGGTTGAGAGTTAATATTTGGGGATTTTTAATACAATAAATAAAATCTGTAGTACACAATTTTATTTATGGATGTTAGATATTTCCTACAAAGGGGATTTAGAGGTGGGGCCCACGACCACATAACATCCCATGAGAGGTTATTTTTGAGGTGGGGCCACACAAACCCCTAACCTTTCAACACCCTTTAACTCCCCATTAATTCTCCCTTAATTAATTTGACAACTCTCCTCTTAATCAATGTGATCTCTTCACATCCCTCTCTCACCCATTAATTTTTGCCAACACTTTTAATTAATAAATTGAACCCTTCAATTAAATAATTAGAGTGTTTGAATTTTTAAAATTCATGTGTGAATAAAATAATAGCATTTGCTATTATTTTAGTTTGGAATTCTTTGTGTTGAGGGAATTTTGGGAGAGCTCGGGATAAATAGAAGAACACCATTCATCTATCGACGAAGAATCTCTCTGACAAAGAACGTGAAGTCACCAAAAACTCTTCTTCTTTGGGCGCACTCCGACGACAATGAAATCGACGTCCTTTTTCCACAACGCCCGACCTCCACGACGCTTGTCATCCGTGACTCATTGACATGCCCTGCTCTTGAAATCGAAGTAGGGGGCTGTTATTTGAATTCTCAAGTTCTCTCATTTAATTTCCTCTTTCTTGAAAATCATGGCGGGTGTGGATCAACCAAAACGATTTGATCCATGATTTGTATTAAATTGTAATGTTTGATGATTGTTGATTTATGAACTTGATGAGCCTCTTTCTACCGCTCTAACACGGAATGGTGTGGGATAAACAAAAATGGCCCGACCCCTCTACATTTCTTCATGAATGGTGTGTTCATCACAATGAAAGGTGGCGGCTTTGCGATGGGTTGACAAATGTAGAACCCCCTTTGATCCACCAAGAAGCCCCATTGATGTGTCTCCAAAACAAGAAAAAGAGCTCCCCCAACCTCTGAAAACTGGAATTTTTCTGCAAAAGGTAAGATTGGGAGGAAAAACAGGGAATATATGGGAAATCCCAAGTGACCTTGGGCATAAAACCGTAGTTTATTGTGGCCACACGGTATGGCCACAAGGATTGGAAAATCGTCAGCCAACCATGCGGTAGCCATTGTCTCACCAAGAGACATCGTACGGTTTTCCCGTACGGTATGTCAAACCATGCGGCAACCATGTGGTAGCCACTATCTCACCCAGAGTATACGTACAACCTATCCACAAGATTTGTTTAGTTCATCTTCAAACCTTGCGCCCCTGCACAAACCTCCATAACATTGGCACTGCTCGGCCCTTTGATGAACCATCAGCGGAGCTGGAATACTTGGGGCGAGACGGTGCCTTGATTATACCCCACTAAAGATTTGGGTTGAGGTAGAGTTTGGTCGTATTGGATCGATCATGAATCTAACTGAACCCCAGAACTAAAAATGCAAATAACTCTTTGACCGGGCACCCGATTTATGCTCCATCTATCGTGTTGGATTTGTTTTGACGAGACAGAACTTTGGGGTACATCAAATCTATACTTTGTGATAATTTATGTGAAGACACCTTTGCTCGAGGAGCGGAACCTCTTAGAATCGAGTGTGTTGTGTGCAGGAACCCTAGAGATGGTTGCGTCTGCGACGACAACTATACTGAAATCCTTCATTGGTTTGACATTGATGAATACTGTACTGGAATCCTCTGTGGGTTCGACATCGATGACTGTTGTACTGGAATCATTCGTGGGGTTGACAGCGAAGACTATTGGACTAGAATCCTCTATGGGTTGGACAGTGACATTTACTATACTGGAATCCTCTGTGGCTTCGATATCGATGACTAATGTACTCGAATCCACCGTGGGTTCGATAGAGACATCTACCATACTGGAATCCTCCATGGGTTCGGCGATGACAAAAAATGGAATGGAATCCTCTGTGGGTTCATTAGAAATGGCTATTGTACTTGTATACTAAGTGGGTCTGATAGTTTGACTTCTGTTCTAGTATTCTATGTGGGTCCGACAGAGTAGCAGGTCTAGTATCCTACGTGGGTCCAATAACTTAGCTGGTCTAGTACCCTTTTTGGTTCTGATAGCTTAGATTAATTAATGACAACATCTGATCACCTTTATCGCAATACGAATGATGTATACTTTTGTGAGATGAGTCTTGACTTTCTGTCATTATCATCAATGTGATTGATTTGATAACCTGTGTTGACTGGGTTGTGCATGGGCTCGTGAGTTGGAGCGGGGCTGTGATTGATAACTTAGGTATATGTACAGTCATATAACTAAGTAGAGTGGGTTATTACTTCATGATTGTATCTTTATACTATGGTTTATCCTTTGTGGATTCTGGGAGACCTTCGGGGGTCTTGGGGTCCCTGCTGAGTATTGTATACTCACCCGTGCATGAGATATGCCTGCACTACGTTGTGTTGGATGCAGATGACGGACAACACTAATCAAGGTGGAGGCTTATGGAACTGGATGGTACCTGGAGGTGGACCACTTGGCGAAACGTACACGGAGTGGAAGGCCAGACCCGAGGTATTGAGGTGGCCATATGTACCCACCATTCAGATGGAATTTCCAGAGGATGACTCAGTTGTTGTTGCATTACCTTACTGGTGTTGTACAATTCTTTCATTTGTACTGTACAAACTGTTGGGCTTGTATTTCCGGACCCTTTCTTTTCATCACATACTTTTGTATACAGATTTACTTTGTGATTATTTCAGTTGCATACTCTATTGTGTTTTTTTACTTCTATAAAGGCCATGCCTTCCTAGTATAGGTATATACACCTTTTGTGCTAGTCTCCAGCCCCTGGCCTATAAGTGGTAGGCTTGGGGTAGTCACGGCACAGGCCTCAAGGACGGGTCATGACAAATTGGTATAAGAGGATTCGGTTCTACCGCAGAACTCAGGACTCTGATCATTCTTTTCTGTAAAGCAATAGTGTTAAATGTATTGAGTGTGGTTTTCAGTCTTGGTAGTCCAGGGTTGGTGTGGCAGCCGACGTATCCGTACACCAGAACCCAGACCTCTGATTTCGAATTCAGTGCACAAAAACACTGATTGCATATGTTTTTCAAAGGTTTTCTTTGTTATTGCTTTGTGTTAGATCACCAGGTATATTGCTTAATCCTTAGAACACGTTTTATTTTTCAGGATGGCCCCACGAAGGCATCCATCTAGGGTCCCGAGTTATGTACGAGCGGGTATACCATTGAGCGAAGAGGCCTCGGTGCAGCACCCCATCACATCAGAGACACCAGCGGTACCACTACCCGCTGGGCCACCGGTACCACCAGCCCCCGCAACAGAGAGTGCACACCGCCTGAGTGTGTTACATGAGTTCCAGCGATAGATGCCACATAGGTTCCGGGGAGATATGGACACACATGCAGTTGATGATTGGAATGGTGAAATTGTCATTGTTTTCATATTGGTAGGGACACCAGCCGGCCTCATGGTGATCCTTGCCGTGAGTCTCCTACATGCAGCGGCGGGCAGATGGTGGAACCTGATGCTCTAGGTGCATGAAGAGGCATCACTACTCTGGACAGACTTCTAGAGCATGTTCTGGGAAGTGTTTGTAACAGTCACCCTTCGTGTGGTGCAGATTCAAGAGTTACTTCATCTACAGCAGGGTATCATGACATTAGCTCAGTACACAGTGAGGTTCGCTGACCTCTCACACTACTCCAAAGATATGGTACGAGACCCATTCATCAGAGCCCGGACCTTTGAGCAGGGACTCGTGCATGAGATTTGGGCTTCGATGATCTTCCTCAACACCCTGACACATGAGAGGGTGATGGAGAGAGCCCTTCATGTTGAGAGTTTTCTCGCTGAGCAGTCACCACCGGCAATACCCTCAGCAGGACGACACGTAGAGGAGTTTCCTGCAGCAGGTAGTAGATAGTTGATGTAGAGGTCTATGTGGACCAAGCCGTCAGGTGGGTGATTTCAGGATACAGGTTCCATTGTGCAAGGTACAAAAAACAAAGCCATATATACGAGGAGTATGAATTTCTATACATGCGGCGGGCAGGGTCACATGGCTAAATACTGCCTGACCCACCCTGTAGATGAGAACTAGGCAGAAGTGGGACCTCCAAGGCAGAGGCAGAGGTTCGACCGTGGAGGTCCGTCAGGAGTAGGCGGACGTGGCAGAGGAGTTGATCGAGTAGCAAGTGGACAGGAGCCAGAATATCTTCATTGTTGCCATTTTTTGTGGATGTTTTCTGTCTTTGTACTTTGAGTTGCATCAATAAAATACACTTGTCCTTGTGATGTTTTCTTCCCTGTGATTTTTATATTTTTTATACTGAGATGTTCCGAATAAAACCGTTGACATGACCCTCACTTTTGAGATTCATACTAGAGGAGACCCAATGCCCACACACTACTACCGACAGTGTGACTCGACCCTTGGAGGTGAGAATAATGGTTGGATCTCTTGGTAGTTGCATCGATCCCTTACAAGGTCATCCATGGAATGAAATAGTATCATTCATGTTAGGATTGACTGTATTAGGTAGAAGACATGGTTCATCCATCTAATGAGACGGGATTTCTCTTTTTTGTCAAAGGATAATTCTTAGCAGCTTTTGAAGGACATATGCAAAAAAGGGTGTAGTATAGTTATTTACAAATGGAAAGTCACACCATTAGTTCATTGAGAGAATGGTTTAAGGTTTACTCAAATCTAAAAAGTCTTAGGTGTGTCTTCTCATAGATGTACCTGGATCTGAGACGGTAACTTTGGCTTGAGTTCTTCTAGGACTTTGACTTTGAGTTAGTCTATACTCCTGGGAAGGGGAAACGTTGTAGCAGAGTTACTTTCACAAGGCCTCACTTTTTTGAAAGTGAAGGTGGAGAACCAAGTACAAACAGGCTTGGTACAACCCTTAGAGGTCTTAGAGTGGAATTGGGATGGGATATATATTGATTTCGTGATGGGACATCCACATGTATCCAGAGGGCATGAATGTAACTGGGTGATCGTCGACCGACTCCCCATGTCGGCCCACTTCCTACCGATCAGAGAGCAGGGTTCAGTAGAGAGCTTGAGATGACTCTACGTGTAAGAGTTCATATAGATTCATGGTCTACCATTGATGATCATCTCATATCTGGACACACATTTTACATCCCATCTTTGGAAGGGGTTGTAGGAGGCATTCGGGACACAGATACGTTTGAGCACCGCCTTTAATCCTTAGACAGATGGTCAGACTGAGAGGACCATTCAGACTCTCGAGGACATGCTCCATTCATGTGACCTCAAATTTGGTCCAGTTGGGAGGATAACTTACCCTTGGTGAAGTTTGCATAAAACAACAGTTACCACTCCACCATCGGGATGGCCCCTTACGAGGCACTATTCGGCCGACCTTTCGGATCACCTTTGTGCTGGACTGACCCAGGGGAGATAGCACTTTTAGGGCCATAGATGGTCTAAGATATGACGGAGAAGTTGGAGATCTTCCAGTTGCGGATGAAGACTACACAAAGCAGACAGAAGTCCTATGCTGATAGGAGACGGAGACCACTAGAGTTTTAGGGAGGCGACCACGTCTTGCTACGGGTCTCACCTCGAAGAGGTCTATAGAGATTTGGTAGAGGTGGCAAGTTATTTTCGTGTTTTATTGGACCATTCCAGGTCCTCAGCAGAGTAGGCGAGGTGGCTTACCGACTGACCCTTCCACCTCAGTTGCACCAGGGGGATGATGTCTTCCATGTATCTTAGCTGAGGAGATACGTGAAGGACCTGTCCCACATCATTTATCACGGGAAGCTAGAAATCAATGATGAGGAGACATTTACATAGGTCCCGATGGAGATCAAGGATCAACAGGAGCGGGTCCTACGTGGACAGTCGATTCCTCTGGGGTGCGTTTGCTGGTAGCACGAGAACCTCTAGGAGAGAACATGGGAGCAGGAGGCTCAGATGCATGCTCAGCACCCACTTTTGTTTCCCTAGTGTATGTTGTAGCTTTACGGGGACATAAATCCCCGAGGTGGAAGTAATGAAAAGACTCGGAAATATCAAGGAAATTTTTTTCATAAATACTTTGGAATTTTACATGTTTGTGGTTTCTCGACGGCACTTGATTCGGAGGCCCGGTGTGCCCGGAATCAATTTCTGAAATTTTATTCGGGTACGTTTAGAAAACGTACATGTGGGTTTTTCTATATTGTGAACCGGTGATTGGAATTAAAATCTGAGGACATCGATGAACTTGCAGCGCCGGAATTCGCTTAAGGGGACCATTAACGCAGTTGCGTTGTATGCGGGTTGAGAGTTAATATTTGGGAATTTTGAATAAAATAAATAAAATTGGTAGTACACAATTTTTTTATAGATGACAGATATTACCTCCATTGGGGAGTTAGAGGTGGGTCCCACATCCACATAACCTCCCATTAGAGAATATTTGTGAGGTGGGGCCCACACGAACCCCTAACTTTTCAACTCCCTTAAACTCCCCATTAATTCCCCCTTAATTAATATGACAACTCTCCCTTTAATCAATGTGATCTCTTCACCTCTCTATCTCTCCCATTAATTTTTTTCAAACACATTTAATTAATGAATTGAACCATTAAATTTATTAATTAGAGTGTTTGAATTTTGAAAATTTACGTGTCAATAAAAAAATATCATTAGTTATTATTTTAGTTTGGCATTCGTTGTGTTGAGAGAATTTTGGAAGAGCTCTAGAAAAATAGAAGAACACCATTCTTCTCTCGACAAAAAAATATCTCTGACGAAGAATGCGAATTCACCAATGAGATTTCTTCTTCAGGTGCACTCCGACTTCAACAAAATCAACATCATTCTTCAGCGACGCCCGACCTCCATTACGCTTGCCTTCCGCGACTCATTGATGTGCCCCGATCTTGAAATCGAGGTAGTGGGTTATTATTGGAATTATCAAATTCTCTCGTTTAATTTCATCGTTCATGGAAATCATAGAGGATGTGGATCAACAAAAATGAGTTGATTCACGATTCGTATTAAATTGTAATGTTTTTTGATTCTTGATTTATGAACATGATGAGCCTCTTGCTACCGCTCTAACACAGAATAGTGTGGGCCAAACAAACATGGCCCATCCCCTCCATATTTCTTCTTGAATGGTGTGTTCATCATGAAGAAACGTGGTGGCTATGCATTGGTGTGACGAATGGAGAATCCCCTTGGATCCACCAAGATACCCCTTCGATTTTCCTAAAAACGAGCTAAAGAGCACCCCCAACCTCTAAAAACTAGATTTTTCCACATATGGAACGAGTGGGAGGAAGAACAGATAAAAGATAGGAAATCCCGAGTGGACTGGGACAGAAAATCCTATTTTTACCTGCCCGCATGGCTTGGCCATACGTTTTCGAAAACTGTGTGCCAACTGTGCGGTAGCCACTGTCTCACCCAGAGACTTTGCACGGTTTGGAAACATGGTTTGTCAAACCGTGTGCCAACCGTGCGGTAGCCACTTTGTCACCCAAATACTACACATGGCCTGGACACACGATTTGTTTACACCATGCGCAAACCATGCACCCCTACACAAACCTCCATAATTTTGGAACTAGGCATCTGTTTGACGAACCTTTAGCGGAGCTCGAATCATTGGAGTGAGACGGTGCCTTGAGAATACGCCACTAATGATTTGGGTTGATATAGAGTATGGTCATGTTGGATTGATCACGAATCCAACTGAACCCTGGAACTAAAAGACGAATAACGCTCAGACCGGTCGCCCGATTTACACAACATATATCGCATTGGGTTCCTTTTTATGAGATGGAACTTCGGGGTTCATAATGTCTAGACTTCGTGATAGTTTATGTGATGACCTATTTTCTCGAGGAGCGGACCCTCCTGGAATCGAGCGTGCTGTGTGCTGGAACCCTAGAGCTGGCTGTGACTGTAATGAAAACTATATTAGAATCCTCCATGGGTTCTATAGCGATGAATATTGTACTAGAATCCTCTATGGGTTTGACAATGTCAACTGCTGTCCTAGATTACTCTATGGGTTTGACAGCGATGACTACAATACATGAATCTTCTGTGGGTTCGACATCGACTTCTACTATACTAGAATCCACCGTGGGTTCGACAGCAACGACTACTATACTAGAATCCTCTGTGGGTTTGACATCGATGTATACCATTCTGTAATCCTCTGCAGGTTCGGTGATGATGATAACTGTACTGGATTCCTCCATGGGTTCAACGGTGACGACTACTGTACTTGTATCCTAGGTGGGTCTGACAGTTTAACATAGGTTCTAGTATCCTACGTGGGTCTGATAGAGTTTCTATTCTAGTACCCTACATGGGTCTGACAGCTTAGCTGGTCTAGTATCCTACGTGGGTCTGATAACTTAGATGAATTAGTGACAACATCTGATCATCTCTATCGCGTTATGAAAGATGTAAATACCCTTAAAATTCAAGGAAATTTTTTTAATTTCCTTTGGAATTTTACAAGAACGCAGTTTTTGACGGCACCTGATTCCGAGGCCCGGTGTGCCCTGAATCATTTTCTGAAGTTTGGCTCGGGTACATTCAGTGAATGAATGAGCGGGTTTTTCTAACTTTTGAACCAGTGCTCAGATTTGAATTCTAAGGGCACCGATGGAACTGTAGCGCCTCTAATTGATTAGAAAAACTTTTTCCGGAGTTGCGTTTTCACGAGAGAAGTTGATAAAAATTGTGGAAGTTAAAATAAAAATTTAACTACAATTTTTATTTTCTCTAAGTGGATATAAGCTTTGGGTGGAAGTTGGGTAACTACCCAACTTCCCATGGGAGGTTATGAGGGTGGCGGGGCCCACACGAACCCCACCCCTTCATATTCCTTAACTCCCTCAACTCACAATTAAATTTGATAACTTAAGTTTTAAAAACTTATGATATTAAGGAAGTGAGTTTAATTTGAGTATTTGAATTTCAATCTAATGTCATGTTAATAAAATAAGTGTGGGCTTATTTTATTAAGGGTTGGAATCTTGTTGTGGGCTATTTTGGGATATAAGACTAAGGAACTTGAGGAACTTCTTCATCTTCGACGAAGAACGCGATGAACACATCGATCTCCGATGAAGAATGTCGAGTCCTCGGAAACCGACTACGCGACGTCGTATACCGCAACACTGACGACGTCTTCTTTCGCGACGTCTCTTTCCGCGGCAGATATTCTGCGACGAATCCTCGTTCGACGAACCTCTATACATGCTACGCTCGAGGTAAGGGTTTATGTGATTTTTTTTTCGTGATATACTCCCATTCATTATCCACGTTTATTTGGACCGCATGCTATCGATTTACAAGAAGAGGCCGTACCGCACAAACATGACCGACCCCCCCCCCTCCTTTATTATTTTCATGTTGTTGTGGTACGAAAGGAAGTGATGCGGTTTCGTCGCACCGCGAGGGATCTTGCAGCAAGGAATGCGCAGCGCCGTCGCACCGCGCCATGAAATTGAACCAAGTCGCGGCGCCGTCGCGCCGCGCCGGAGAACCGCAAAAGCACCGCGGCCGGAGCAAGGCCGCGGTGGAGGGGTGTGGCGTCGTCGCGCCGCACTTGATGAATGAAGGACGCAGCCGATACCGGGCCGCGGTGGAGCATGGGAACCGGCAGCCAGAAATAGGCTGCCGGTGTCGGAGCAGGGAGGGGACCGGCCGTCGTCAGTCCTGTGGCGGCAGAAACCGGCCGACCGGACAAGGGAAAGACGGGGGGTTCAAACCCCCGGCCGGCCAGCTGAGCGGCCCCCATTAAGGGGGCCGCGGTTACAAACGGGGGGGGGGGGGGGGGGGGCAGGGCCCTTCCCCACTATCCAAACAGCTCCGCCATTTGACCGAGCCACCTGGTGCCGGGCCGGCCCAGGGGGTCTCGGGCCGGGTCGGTCCGGGCCCAGACCCCCCGTTTTCAGAGCTTTTCGGTCTTTTGCTCATAACTCGAGTTAAGGGCCTCCGATCGATGAACCATCAGAGGTGATGCGATTCTTGGACCGATATGGTCGTTTTGACATATCGCACTGAAGGTTTCGGAATACTTTGTGTTGAGCCGGGTTAGTTTGTACACGAAAACAACAGGGCCCTCGAAGCGGAAATGCTCGTATCTTGAGCTCCCGACGTCTGATTGACGTGTCGTCAACTTTGATGGATTCCTCTAAGTGAGATGGATCTTTTGGATTACTCCGGCCGGGGTTTGGATGCAGGTTGAGTACGGTCGGGTTGGTTTTTTCTTAAAAACCAATCGGGCTCCTGGAATGAAAAAGCTAATAACTCACAGACCAAGCGTCTGATTGACGCGCCGTCTATTGCATTAAGACCCCTATGACAAGGCAGTCCTTTGATATACATGGAGTATCGACCTCTTGGCTCGTGGAGCGGACCCTTCATAATGAGCTTGCTGTGTGCGTGAACCCTAGAGCTGGATGCGTCTGCGACGACAATGAAGACAATGCGGGAATCGTTCGTGGGTTCGGTAGTGACAACTACTGTACTTTTTGGGATACATCAACTCCGGAATACATGTCAATTGATGCATTGACCTCTTGGCTCATGGAGTGGACCCTCCCGGAATGAGTATGCTATGTGCGGAAACCCTAGAGACGGTTGAGACTTGACGACTGCTGATCAAACGACTCGGTGTGTTACGGATAGCCCAGGGGGAAGCACTTGGTTGTAGCAGCAGACCCACGGCGGAGGAGCACTTGGTTGTAGCGGCATACCCGCGGTACTCAACAGAAGGATTACCTCTGGAGGCTATGAGGGGGAGCGCTTGGTTGTAGCGTTAGACCCACGATGGAGGAGCGCTTGGTTGTAGCGGCAGAACTACGACGGAGGAGCGCTTGGTTGTAGCAGCACGGGGGAGCGCTTGGTTGTAGTAGCAGACCCACGGCAAAGGAGCACTTGGTTGTAGCGGCAGACCCATGGTACTCAATAGAAGAAGTACCTCTAGAGGCTATGAGGGGGAGCGCTTGGTTGTAGTGGAAGACCCATGGTGGGAAGCGCTTGGTTGTAGCATCAGGCCCACATTACTAGATTGGTGGAGTACTACAACAGTCCTAGGTTGGAGAGAAGCGCTTGGTTGTAGCGACATATCCACTATACTTGATATATAAAGAGTTTCCCAATAACGGTGGTTTCAACTTCATGATCGATCCTATGGGGGTCATTGCGGGGGTTAGTACCTACCGATCCTTTGTGGGTCCGACAGCTTAGATGAATCAGTGGCTACATCTGATCATCTCTATCGTCTTACGATGTAGTAATCATGTGTGAGCTGAATCCTGTTTTTCTTTCCTATGTGGATTGTGTTGTGATATCCTTTGTGGATTTATGTTTTTCTTTACTATATGAACTGGGTTGTATTTGGGCATGGATGTTGGAGCCGAACGAGAATTGATGACTTAGGTATATGTATGGGCATATACCTAAGCAGTGTCGGATGTTACTTCGTGATTGTATCGTTCCTTTGGGGATTAACCTTTGTGGATTCTGGGAGACCTTCGAGGGTCTCGGGGTCACTACTGAGTAGCTTATACTCACCCTTGCATGGGCTATGCCCGCACTACGTTGTGTAGGTTGGAGACGACGGACAACGCTGATCGTGGCTATGGCATGCAGAGCAGGACGATACCTGGAGGTGGACCACTGGACAGAACGTACTCGGAGCGGTCGGCTAGACCCAAGAAGCAGTGGAGGTAATCTGTACCCACCCTTCATGTGGGATTTTCATTGGACAGCTCGACATTGTGGCTTTAATTTTTAGTTGATGTTTTCCCTTCCAGTTGTACGTTACTTTCAGTTTGGGTTTGTATACTGGCCCACTTACTTTTCCGCACTTACTGATGTATTCAGTTTTTACTTAGTGTTTACTTCTACGACATGCTTGCTCTGGGGTGTTTGTTTACTTCACAAAGGAAATGCCTTCACTTTTTACTGGTATTTACGCCATGGTGCTAGTCGTCAGCCCCTGGCCTATGGAAGGCGGGCTTGGGGTAGTCACGACACGGGCCCCGAGGACGAGTCGTGACAAATTGGTATCAGAGGAGTTTGGTTATTTCACATAACATTGAACTATGATCTTTTTCTATGTGAAGCAATAGTTTTAAGCGTATTGAGTGTGGTTATCAGTCCAAGGAGTCCAGTGTTGGTACAGCGGCTGACGTATCCATACACCAGGACCATGACTTTTAATTTCTGACTTAATATAGGAAAACATTGATTGCATGTGTGGTTCAAGTTTTCATTGTGATTACTTGTGTCAGCTCACCAGGTATACTATTTTGACTGTCGCACACCTGTCTCTTTTTAGGATGGCCCCACGACGGCAGCCAGCTAGGGTTCCGAGAGTTGTGCGTGACGACAACCCACCAAGCGACGAGGCCTCGGTACATGGTCCTTTGACATGAGAGGCACCGGCGGTACCTCTACCCGCCGAGCCAACGATGCCACCAGGCCCAGCTGATGACGGTGCACGTCGCCTTAGTGCACTGCACGAGTTTCAGCGTCAGCGACCACCCAGGTTCTATGGGGAGATGGAGCCTCAGGCAGCTGAGGATTGGCTGGAGGCAGTTGTATGAGTTTTTCGTTTGGTAGGGACACCAGCTGACCTTATGGTGGTCCTTGCAGTGAGCCTCCTGCATGAGGCAACAGGCAGATGGTGGAGCATGATGCTCCAGGTGCACGGTGAGGCATATCTCCTTTGAACGGACTTTGAGAGCCTTTTTCTCTCAGAGTTCGTCCCATCCACCCTCCGAGCGGTGCACATCCACGAGCTACTACAGCTGCGGCAGGGCAGCATGACAGTAGCCCAGTACACGGTGAGGTTTACCGATCTCTCGCACTATTCCACGAACATGGTACGAGACCCATTCTTCAGGGCCCGAACCTTAAAGTAGGGGAGCAGGTGAGAGATCAGAGTTTCAGTTGTTTCTCAATTAATTCCGACATAGATATGGGTGTTAGAGAGAGCCCTCTTAGTGGAGACTTTCCTTGCTAAGCAATCTCCAGCAGCAGGACCCACCACTAGCCGGCAGGCGGCATAGTCTTCTATAGCGGGTAGTAGACAGATGACGCAGGGGTCCAAGAGGACTAGACCTACAGGTGGTCGACCGTGTGACATAGGATCATTTGTACGAGGCACCCAGGGTGGACAAAAACCTACCATGAGCAGACAGTGTTACTCATGCTACGTGGTTGGTCACATGGCTCGTGACTGTCCGACCCACCATACGGATGACTAGCAGATGAACGAAGGTCCTCCCAGGGAGAGGCAGAGGTTAGATCGAGGCCGACCGCAGGGAGCTGGTGGACATGGGAGAGCTCAGCTTTAGGCAGCTGAGGCGTACGATCATGGAGCTCCGGGAGCAGATGGACAGGAGCGGGAAAAGCTCCTGACCAAGTGACTTTTGTGTATGTTACTTCTAGCGTTGTTGATGATTGTTCATAGATGATTTGTGTCTTTGTACATTGAGCTGCAGTAATAAAATGACATCTTTCTTGTGTCTTTTACCTTCATGTCCTCTCTTTTAGTTGTTACTAAGCGGATCCGGTTTAAAAACCGTTGACTTAACCCTCACATTGAGATACCTACTGGAGGAGACCCAGTGACCACACACTGATGCCGACAGTGTGACTCAACCCTTGGAGGCGAGAGTAATAGTTGGATCTCTTGGTAGTAGCGTCGAGGCCTTATGACGCCATCCTTGGTATGGGTTAGTATCATCCATGATGGGATTGACTGTATTAGGCGAAGAACGTGGTTCATCCAGGGGATGAGACCAGATTTATCTTCTCGGCAAAGTAGAAATCTTAGCAGCTCGAGTAGGGCCAGAAAGGTCCAAGTCATCCAAGAGCAGATGAGGACATCCCATAGCCGACAAATGTCTTGTGCTGAATGAAGGCAGAGGCCACTAGAGTTCGAGGATGGAAACCACGTTTCCTTACGGGTCACACCTCGACATGAGTTACGAGGATGTGGTCGAGGCGACAAGTTATCACCGAGGTTCAAAAGACCTTTCAAGGACCTTGGTAGGGTAGGCGAGGTGGTTTACCACTTGACCCACCCACCTAAGTTGCACAAGGTGCACGACGTCTTCCACGTATCTCAGCTGAGGAGATACGTGCACGACCCGTCGCATATCTTTGACCAAGGGGAGCTAGGCGTTGATGATGGGGCGACTTTTGTGGAGGTCCCGGTGGAGATCGAGGATCGAAAGGGGTGGGTACTAAGTGTATAGTCTATTCCTCTAGTGCGCATCAGATGGCATCACGGGAACCTCCAGGAGAGCACTTGGGAGCAGGAGGCTCAGATGCGTGCTCAGTACCCACTTTGGTTTCCCTAGTTTATGATGTATCTTTACGGGGACGTAAAGCCCTACGGTTGGAGTGATGTAAAGACCCGTAAAATTCAAGGAATATTTTTTTTAATTTCCTTTGTAATTTTACAATAACGCAGTTTCTGACGGCACCTGATTCCGAGGCCCGGTGTGCCCAGAATCATTTTCCAAAGTTTGGCTCGGGTACATTTAGTGAACGAACGAGTGGGTTTTTCTAACTTTTGAACCGGTGCTCGGAATCTAATTCTGAGGGAAACGATGGAACCACAGCACCAGTAATTGATTAGAAACTCTTTTTCCGGAGTTGCGTTTTCATGAGAGAAGTTGATAAAAATTGTGGAAGTTAAAAAAAATTATCGACAATTTTTATTTTCTTTAAGTGAATTTATGCTTTCGGTATAAGTTGGGTAACTACACAACCTCCCATGGGAGGTTATGAGGGTGGTGGGGCCCACACGAACCCCACCCCTTCACATTCCTAAATTCCCTCTACTCACAATTAAATTTGATAACTTATGTTTTAATGACTTATGATATTAATGAAGTGAGTTTAATGTGAGTGATTGAATTTCAAACTAATGTCAAGTTAATAAAATAAGTGTGGGCTTATTTTATTAAGGGTTGGATTCTTGTTGTGGGGTCTTTTGGGAGAAAAGGCTAAGGAACTTGAGGAACTTCTTCATCTTTTATGAAGAACGCGAAGAATGCATCGATATCCGACGAAGAACGCCGAGTCCTCGGAAACCGACTACGTGACGCCGTATACTGCGACGCCGACGATGACTTCTTTTGCGACGTCTCATTCCGCGATGGTTATTCCACGACGAATCCTCGTTCGATGAACCTCTATACAAGCTACACTCGTGGTAGGGGTTTTTGTGATTTTTCTATTCGTGATTTACTCCCGCTCATTATCCACGTATATTTGGACAGCATGTTATCTATTTACAGGAGGAGGTCGGACCGCACAAACACGGCCAACCCCCCCCCCCTCCCTTATTATTTTCTTGTTGTTGCGGTACGAAGGGATGTTACACGGTGCCATTGCACTGCGCAGGATCTTGCGGCAAGGAATGTGTGGCGCCGTCACGCCACGCTGTGAAATTGAACCAAGTTGTGGCGCCGTCGCGCCGCGCCAGAGAACCGTAAAAGCACCGCGGCCGGAGTGGGGCCGTAGCAGAGGGGTGGAGCGCCGTCGTGATGCACCAGATGAATGAAGTCCTCATCCGATACCGGGCCGCGACGGAGCGTGGGAACCAGCAGCTGGAAACGGGCTGCCAGTGTTAGAGCAGGGAGGGGACTGACCGTCGCTGGTCTTGTGGCGGCAGAAACCGGCCGACCGCGGCGGGCCGACCGGACAAGGGAAAGCCGGGGGTTCATACTGCTGGTCGTCTAGTTGAGCGCCCCCCCCCCCCCCCGCTTTTCGAACGGCTCGGCCGAGCCACCTGGTGCCGGGACGTGCCAGTCGGGCCGCTCCCAGCTGGGCCAACCCGGAACCGGGTCCGGTCGACCTAGGGTGTAACACCCCAAGATTTCATAGTGTGTTATTTCTTCAAAATAATTCAATAACTTGCACTACACGCAACACTGAGTTCAATTGCACCATGACTTACCAAAAAAAAGGCATTAAAAGAGGTCATGAATAGTATTAACTAAATTTTAAACTTTATATAATCCTTATAATTTTAGAATCCATATTATGAGTTTCTTAGTCATAATGCAAGAACAGATTCATTTTCAGTATTGCACTTTTATCAACTTTTGATAGTGAAACCTTTTTAAATACAATATTTTAAACTTTTTGACTAAATGGAGACATCAAAAAATTTAAAATGAAACATCCCAAGCTTCCACGGTACGCTTTCCTTTGAATAAAACAGTAGCATGTGTTGTACGCAACTTCGAGTTCTAACACACCGTAACCAATCAAACTAGCTGTTATGAATAGTAATACCTACTTTTTGAAGTTATATATATTTTATATTTTAAAATGGTCTTAATTTTTGGATTCGGAATATCAAATTTAGCCAAAGATGAAATTTTGGTACTTTTCGGATAACTTTCATATTTTGATGAATAGTGAAAATTACTAAATTTCAATTAAAAACAACTTTTTTAATAAAAATAATTAATAGTGACAAATTGTGAATTTGAGTGGTTTTAAAGTATATTTAGAATATATTTTTACCATTTAATATAATGTTGGTCATTGGACATAATTTTACAATTAAACCGAACATAAACGAGTGTCAATCTTTTGATAGTTATTATCTCTTAAAAACACGCTTTTTGTTTTGACAGCGGGAATTAATTTTAAATTAATTTCTGCCACTTATGTGTTTTGAATTTAGGAAAATGGATTCCATATTTGGAATCAGGATGTTCAAATTGTGTAAATAGGTAACTTTTATTTTTAGACATTTTGAATAATTACTGTGGTAAATATTTTATTTACCATGGTTAAGGGTAAATCCGGTAAATAAGGGTTAAAAAAATAATATTAATATAATACAAAATTACCCTAAAACGTGTCCTAAACTTATTGGTGGACACATACCCGACCATGAGCATCCTTGGGTCAATTTGGGGACCCCTTGGAGCCACTTGTATGTGGTAGGGACACTTTATATTAATAAAGTTAAAATAAAAATAAAAATGGCATAAGCTTACATCTTTTAGAAGAATAATTTTTACATAGGGTTATACATGTTGGATTTTCGATTATAAATATTCATTAGAAAGATAAAAAGATTTCCTACATGATGATATTTTATTTATAATTTTTAGACATCAAATAAGTTAAATTATTAATGACACAATAATGATGCAATGTTTACCTCATTAATAAATCATTGAAATAAATAATATTATAATGATTAAAATATTATCTAAAACCTTTCCAATTCTTATTGGTTGATGTTATTTAGAATATGAGTCATCTTATCTTCGACCTCAATGATTTTTGGACCATTATAAACCGAATATAATTATATTATAAAGTAATACTTTCACTCTTTCCTAAAGAGCCCCTCCTCTCCCTTATAAAAGGAGACCACTTCTACTCATTCCTCACACCTCTCAAGCCACTTGGCTCGTCCAAAATCTGCCCAACTAAGCTCCCCACATCCCTCTCCTCCTCCTTGAAGCTTCCCCTTAGGCAGAAAGCATCTCAACAAGTCCTTTGGTTCCAACCAAAGTGAGTTACCTAAATTAAAGGTAACGATTTCTCTTAAATTATTTTCATTTATTTTGCTTCTCCAACCCCCAAAATCTTTTTATTTCCCTTCTTTTGTAACAACACCAGTATCCTCAATATACTAGGATGTTGTTATAAGATGTATTAAAACTACACATACACACAACTCCATCTAATTGATGATGAACATAATGTTTCTGTGGATGGCAAATTAACGCCTCACGAAACGATGATTGTTCAAATACATCTTACCGCCTCTCATGGTGGCCATTATGATGGCACTGTAATTAAATATGATATTAATGATATATATTTTATATATAAGCTTCTGTAATTCCATTTTATTTCATACCATTATTCGTTTCATGTTGTATATACATACGATAATTTCATTTGAGGAAGTGCGGACTACCGCCCCCTTAAAATGATATGACTCGTTCATACCACACATGGAACGTATAAAGGATGGTGTTAATGAACTTATGTAACATATATAAAATATTATATTATACTGGAATAGTAATATACCTATGTATCATTTGGATTCGATTCTTTTAAAATAAAAATTAAATGGAAGTAGCGTTCGTGCGTACGTACGGACTACCGTCTCCACGAACGCGATGAGATTCATTCTCCATCGTATCCATTCAAGTATAATTATCATTTAATGATTTAAAAATGATGTTTAAGGACATGATATCATTCTGGATATGAATAAGATACAACAAACATGACTTATGTAACAAAACATATAAAATAAAATGAGTAAGTTAACACCCGAAACGACGATAATTATAAGATATTATTAACAAATCAATGTTAAAAGATCATATATGATATCATATTAATATATATGATTATTGTATAATTTAATAACAATTATTTCACCACTATACAGGAGGTTAACCTACCCCAACCAAGGAAAAGTACAAGGTAAGGGTTATTTCACAATCTCTTCATTATCCGAGGTTGTATTATACGTAATAATCTACTGGGATCTCTTTATCATCCACATCCATGTTTCTTTGAAATGTATTTCAAAACATTTTTACTATTTACAAGAATATGGGTTAAAGTCATTTATACCCTTGTTTGGCTTTTTATAAGAAGTTTATAAAGGAATCTTTCTGTCGTTTTCAAAACAAGGTCCTTTTTAACCTTTTCGACTGAACTGAGGTAAGAATGTTTTTTTTAACTTATACGGCGGGTGCGGTTATTTTCCGCCGTTATAAAATCGTCGAAGCTTTCCATACAAGCTTATAAGAATATTTTCAAAGAAAATGTTTTATTTTATATGGATCTTAAATGATTTCAAAATAAAAGGAGATACTTATTTAAAAATAATTTTGATTTCATCTATGTCAACATCCTTTGATGGATTTTAAGATTATTTGAAGTTGATTTATTATGATACAAAACTTCTATATTGTATTGAAGGTTTTGTGATATGTTTGACTGTGGATGTGCTATTTTTATACCATTCATAGTTTATGGTGAAATTATTGACATTTCGTATGCTAGTTTTAATACGAATGTTTATGTTATGTTTAAACCTTTTCATATGGGAATGCATTGGACTTAATAAGTGACGGGTGGAGCCCGCTATAGCTCCTCGATGCATCGGTAGGTCTCATGAGACAAACTAGTGTCTTGGCACAAGGCCTTGACAAAATCTTATTTGTAGTCTTGGCACGAGGCCTTGGCTATGTGGTTATGATAGTCTGGCATTATGCATTCCAACATTATGAAAGTGGTTATTGATTTTTGCATGTGATTATTCGATTAGTAGAATATCCATGTAAATAATTAAATGGCATTATTTCATTTTATTTATGCCATACCATGTTGAAAGTTCATATTTAAAAGGCTTTTGTTTTAGTTATACATTGCCTTAAATGTTTATTCTTTCCGCTATATTGTTATCCTTACTGGGCATTTGAGCTCACCCCTTTTCTATGTTTTATTTTTCCCAGGATGTGAAGAAGTAAGTTATGAATGACCTGCAGGGATTTTATGAGGGGATAATAGTGTGGTCTATTGAGACATTATGTTGTTGTAGTAGTTTTTCATTTTATAATGTAATGTAAAACTTATGAATATATCTGGCATTTTCCAAGGCTACTAAACCAATCGGTCTTTCGAGATTTGATCTTTCTTATGATCATGCCAATGTTATGTAATAATGCACCGACTCTGGGTAGCTGGGGTCGGGGCGTTACAGTTGGTATCAGAGGAAGTTTAGTACAAACCTTGGAAGCTAGATTTAGATAAACTCTGATTAGAGCACGTATAACTAAGATGAACTTTGAGGATTAGTATAGAAGAACTTCCTAGAATTTTGGTATTGTAGAGATTTTGTGAGTTTTCCGAGCAATACATCCCTGTCTGGATACGAGCAGGTAGAGGTGGCTCTGGCACAGATGTACCTAGGGGTAAAACCTGAAAACACCGCTTTGAGCTAGACTCGAACGGGAACTGGTGCACGACAACGGGCCTTGCTGCACTCTTGGTTACGACACTCCCGGGGGATATGCTTAGGATAACTCTCATTTTCTTTACAAATCATTATGAAGGGTTTATGAGTATATACTTCCTCAAAGAAAACATTTTTATGATTATGGATTATATCCATAAATAGTTCAATTTATGTTAGGTGTTTTATAAGTATGGGATTATGTATTTTGATTCATAAACTGATCTAGTGTATGCCATTTTTTAGAAATGGCGCCCAGTAGAAGAAATGAGAACTCTAGAAATGCACATGATCCAAAGAGAAGGAAGGATCATATCTTTCATGGTCTTAAGCTAGAATTTATAAGAGAAATAGTCTCCCATGTATTATCATCATATGAAGAAATAATATCATGTGTTGATAAGATAAGTAAAGAGTTTACTGAGTCCTATGGCTTCGAAGGGAATCAAGAGAAGAAAAGGATGGAAGAGAGAAAGATGGATAAAGGGAAGAGGGAAAAGAATAATGTTCCCATATGTGGTAACTGTGGAAAGAAACACCCTGGAACTTGCCTGAAAGGAATGGGAGTTTGTTATAAGTGTGGAGGAAAAGGGCACAAAGTACGTGACTGCAAGGGTAAGAAAATGGTTTTAAATGTACAATGCTTCATTTGCAAGGAGTTTGGACACTACGCGAACCTATGTCCCAGTCATCATACTATGATGCAAATGATGCTATTGGATAATAATCAAGTTATGATACTACCACAGATGAAGAGGAATGATTAGAGTTCTTATGTTGATTATGTCAATTGAGTGTTGTATCAACAATGTACTTGTTATAATAATTATGGAGTATATAAGGATTGTACTGCAGTACTATTTCATTAAGGACTTGAGATTGTGTGGAACAATGAAAAGTGACTCAATAGCAGGATAAATTTTTGGAAAATATATGGTTGAGAGAATGATAAACCATAATATAGTTCTGATACCGAGGTAGTGATTTTCGAATAATACATGATTATTTTGGATAAATTATATTGGATATTATTGACTACCTTGAAACTGATTAATGATTTGTATATTCCATCATTGTTGGGGTTTAAAACATTTTTGGATTAATGAAGTATATCCAGCATTCTATATGGAATAAGGGAACATGAATGTAATCAATAAGGAATATGGTAGTACATGATGAAGGTATTCATATGCTATTACGGGGTAAAAAGGTTCTACATTATGTTTACCTTCCTTATAAATGTTGGACTGTGAGTTTGGACATAAGTATTTCAGATAGTTCTAGTTTGGATTATTTTGGATTTCCATAAAAGGACAACCCGGAGGTCGGGCGGCAACCCGTCGCGTCCGGCAAGGCTGCGAGACTTGAACCCGCAACTGAAGGGCGACAAGGGTGTATCACCTACCACTGTCCCAAGAAATGTCCTGGATTAAATAATGTAGTTTTTTTTAAAGATCTGGTAGATGAATTATAAATTCGTTTATTTTGGAACCCTATATGAATAGTATAAATAGAATTTTTTTTTACGAGTGAAAGATGAGTTTGTGGTTGAAATTTATTAATGGATAAAACTCTAATTATAAAGTAAGTATATCTCCTTATGATCTTAGCCAATCTCATAAATAAATTCCCCAACATTAATAAAAGAAACATAGAACAAAAATGTTGTCCTAGATGGTACTTCAAATCATAATAGATTGATAAGTTTAAGGACCTCAATTATACACTTGTTTGTGATTGATGACCTCAATCACTACCTATAAATATTTACGTTTTTCCTCCAATTATATATCTCTAATTGCCACCAATGTTCTCCTAATCGAGATCATAATTTGGTGGTGACCATTTCATTTCTCTTTTCCTCAAATTAAGACTAAATTTTAGTAACCCAATTTCCGATGTGGGTTTTCCCACAAATATATTTTCTACTTTCAACCTTTTATTTTTGAAGAACAATTTCAAATTGCGAGGACGCAATTTATTGAAGGAAGGGAGAATGTAACACCCCAAGATTTCATAGTGTGTTATTACTTCAAAATAATTCAATAACTTGCACTACACGCAACACTGAGTTCAATTGCACCATGACTTACAAAAAAAAAAGGCATTAAAAGAGGTCATAAATAGTATTAACTAAATTTTAAACTTTATATAATCCTTATAATTTTAGAATCCATATTATGAGTTTCTTAGTCATAATGCAAGAACAGATTCATTTTCAGTATTGCACTTTTATCAACTTTTGATAGTGAAACATTTTTAAATACAATATTTTAAACTTTTTGACTAAATGGAGACATCAAAATATTTAAAATGAAACATCCCAAGCTTCCACGGTACGCTTTCCTTTGAATAAAACAATAGCGTGTGTTGTACGCAACTTCGAGTTCTAACACACCGTAACCAATCAAACTAGCTGTTATGAATAGTAATACCTACTTTTTGAAGTTATATATATTTCATATTTTAAAATGAACTTAATTTTTGGATTCGGAATATCAAATTTAGCCTAAGGTGAAATTTTGGTACTTTTCGGATAACTTTCATATTTTGATGAATAGTGAAAATTACTAAATTTCAATTAAAAACAACTTTTTTAATCAAAATAATTAATAGTGATAAATTGTGAATTTGAGTGGTTTTAAAGTATATTTAGAATATATTTTTACCATTTAATATAATGTTGGTCATTGGACATAATTTTACAATTAAACCGAACATAAACGAGTGTCAATCTTTTGATAGTTATTATCTCTTAAAAACACGCTTTTTGTTTTGACAGCGGGAATTAATTTTAAATTAATTTCTGCCACTTATGTGTTTTGAATTTAGGAAAATGGATTCCATATTTGGAATCAGGATGTTCAAATTGTGTAAATAGGTAACTTTTATTTTTAGACATTTTGAATAATTACTGTGGTAAATATTTTATTTACCATGGTTAAGGGTAAATCCGGTAAATAAGGGTTAAAAAAATAATATTAATATAATACAAAATTACCCTAAAACGTGTCCTAAACTTATTTGTGGACACATACCCGACCATGAGCATCCTTGGGTCAATTTGGGGACCCCTTGGAGCCACTTGTATGTGGTAGGGACACTTTATATTAATAAAGTTAAAATAAAAATAAAAATGGCATAAGCTTACATCTTTTAGAAGAATAATTTTTACATAGGGTTATACATGTTGGATTTTCGATTATAAATATTCATTAGAAATATAAAAAGATTTCCTACATGATGATATTTTATTTATAATTTTTAGACATCAAATAAGTTAAATTATTAATGACACAATAATGATGCAATGTTTACCTCATTAATAAATCATTGAAATAAATAATATTATAATGATTAAAATATTATCTAAAACCTTTCCAATTCTTATTGGTTGATGTTATTTAGAATATGAGTCATCTTATCTTCGACCTCAATGATATTTGGACCATTATAAACCGAATATAATTATATTATAAAGTAATACTTTCACTCTTTCCTAAAGAGCCCCTCCTCTCCCTTATAAATGGAGACCACTTCTACTCATTCCTCACACCTCTCAAGCCACTTGGCTCGTCCAAACTCTGCCCAACTAAGCTCCCCACATCCCTCTCCTCCTCCTTGAAGCTTCCCCTTAGGCAGAAAGCATTTCAACAAGTCCTTTGGTTCCAACCAAAGTGAGTTACCTAAATTAAAGGTAACGATTTCTCTTAAATTATTTTCATTTATTTTGCTTCTCCAAACCCCAAACTCTTTTTATTTCCCTTCTTTTGTAACAACACCAGTATCCTCAATATACTAGGATGTTGTTATAAGAAGTATTAAAACTACACATACACACAACTCCATCTAATGGATGATGAACATAATGTTTCTGTGGATGGCAAATTAACGCCTCACGAAACGATGATTGTTCAAATACATCTTACCGCCTCTCATGGTGGCCATTATGATGGCACTGTAATTAAATATGATATTAATGATATATATTTTATTTATAAGCTTCTGTAATTCCATTTTATTTCATACCATTATTCGTTTCATGTTGTATATACATACGATAATTTCATTTGAGGAAGTGCGGACTACCGCCCCCTTAAAATGATATGACTCGTTCATACCACACATGGAACGTATAAAGGATGGTGTTAATGAACTTAAGTAACATATATAAAATATTATATTATACTGTAATAGTAATATACCTATGTATCATTTGGATTCGATTCTTTTAAAATAAAAATTAAATGGAAGTAGCGTTCGTGCGTACGTACGGACTACCGTCTCCACGAACGCGATGAGATTCATTCTCCATCGTATCCATTCAAGTATAATTATCATTTAATGATTTAAAAATGATGTTTAAGGACATGATATCATTCTGGATATGAATAAGATACAACAAACATGACTTATGTAACAAAACATATAAAAGAAAATGAGTAAGTTAACACCCGAAACGACGATAATTATAAGATATTATTAACAAATCAATGTTAAAAGATCATATATGATATCATATTAATATATATGATTATTGTATAATTTAATAACAATTATTTCACCATTATACAGGAGGTTAACCTACCCCAACCAAGGAAAAGTACAAGGTAAGGGTTATTTCACAATCTCTTCATTATCCGAGGTTGTATTATACGTAATAATCTACTGGGATCTCTTTATCATCCACATCCATGTTTCTTTGAAATGTATTTCAAAACATTTTTACTATTTACAAGAATATGGGTTAAAGTCATTTATACCCTTGTTTGACTTTTTATAAGAAGTTTATAAAGGAATCTTTCCGTCGTTTTCAAAACAATGTCCTTTTTAACCTTTTCGACTGAACTGAGGTAAGAATGTTTTTTTTAACTTATACGGCGGGTGCGGTTATTTTCCGCCGTTATAAAATCGTCGAAGCTTTCCATACAAGCTTATAAGAATATTTTCAAAGAAAATGTTTTATTTTATATGGATCTTAAATGATTTCAAAATAAAAGGAGATACTTCTTTAAAAATAATTTTGATTTCATCTATGTCAACATCCTTTGATGGATTTTAAGATTATTTGAAGTTGATTTATTATGATACAAAACTTCTATATTGTATTGAAGGTTTTGTGATATGTTTGACTGTGGATGTGCTATTTTTATACCATTCATAGTTTATGGTGAAATTATTGACATTTCATATGCTAGTTTTAATACGAATGTTTATGTTATATTTAAACCTTTTCATATGGGAATGCATTGGACTTAATAAGTGACGGGTGGAGCCCGCTATAGCTCCTCGATGCATCGGTAGGTCTCATGAGACAAACTAGTGTCTTGGCACAAGGCCTTGACAAAATCTTATTTGTAGTCTTGGCACGAGGCCTTGGCTATGTGGTTATGATAGTCTGGCATTATGCATTCCAACATTATGAAAGTGGTTATTGATTTTTGCATGTGATTATTCGATTAGTAGAATATCCATGTGAATAATTAAATGGCATTATTTCATTTTATTTATGCCATACCATGTTGAAAGTTCATATTTAAAAGGCTTTTGTTTTAGTTATACATTGCCTTAAATGTTTATTCTTTCCGCTATATTGTTATCCTTACTGGGCATTTGAGCTCACCCCTTTTCTATGTTTTATTTTTCCCAGGATGTGAAGAAGTAAGTTATGAATGACCTGCAGGGATTTTATGAGGGGATAATAGTGTGGTCTATTGAGACATTATGTTGTTGTAGTAGTTTTTCATTTTATAATGTAATGTAAAACATATGAATATATCTGGCATTTTCCAAGGCTACTAAATCAATCGGTCTTTCGAGATTTGATCTTTCTTATTATCATGCCAATGTTATGTAATAATGCACTGACTCTGGGTAGCTGGGGTCGGGGCGTTACATAGGGGGTCTCGGGCCGGGTCGGTCTGGGCCCAGATCCCCCGTTTTCCGACCTTTTCGGTCTTTTGCTCATAACTCGAGCTACGAGCCTCCGATCGATGCACCGTCAGTGGAGATGCAATCCTTGGACCGGGGCAGTCGTTTTTGACATATCGCACTCAAGTTTTTGTAATACATTGGGTTCGGCCGGGTTGGTTCGTACACGAAACCAACCGGGCCCTCAGAGCAGAAACGCTCGTATCTTGAGCTCCAGACGTCCGATTGACGTGTCATCGACTTTGATGGATTCCTCTAAGTGAGACAGATCTTTTGGATTACTCTGCCCGAGGTTTGGATGCAGGTGGAGTACAGTTGGGTTGGTTTTAACTTAAAAACCAACCAGTCTCCTGGAACGAAAAAGTTAATAACTCACAGACCAGGCGTCCGATTGATGCGTCGTCTATTGCATTGAGACCCCTATGACGAGGCATTCCATTGAGAAACTTGGAGTATCGTCCTTATCGATTGTGGAGCGGACCCTCCCGATCGAGCTTACTATGTGCGGGAACCCTAGAGTTAGCTGCGTCTACGACGGTAATGAAGACTATACGGGAATCCTCCATGGGTTCGGTAGAGACCACTACGGTACTTTTTGAGATACATCAACTCCGAACTACATGTCAGTTGATGCATCGACCTCTTGGCTCATGGAGTGGACCCTCCCGGTACGAGAATGCTATGTGCGGAAACCCTAGAGCCGGTTGAGACTTGACGACTGCTGATCAAATGACTCGGTGTGTTACGGATATCCCTGTGTGAAGCGCTCGGTTGTAGCAGCAGACCCACGGCGGAGGAGCACTTGGTTGTAGTCGAAAACACGCGGTACTCAATAGAAGTAGTACCTCTAGAGGCTATGAGGGGTAGGGCTTGGTTGTAGCGGCAGACCCATGACAGAGGAGAGCTTGGTTTTAGCGGCAGACCTATGATGGAGGAACACTTGGTTGTAGCATCACGGGGGAGCACTTGGTTGTAGCAGTAGACCCACGGTAGAGGAGCGTTTGGTTGTAGCGGCAGACCTGCGGTACTCAACAGAAGGAGTACCTGTAGAGGATATGTGGGGGGGAACTTGTTTGTAGCAGCAGACCCATGGTGGGAAGCGCTTGGTTGTAGCAACAGGCTCACAGTACTCGATAGGTGGAGTACTACATCAGTCCAAGGATAGAGAGAAGCGCTTGGTTGTAGCAGCATACCCACTGTACTTGATATAGAAGGAGTTTCCCAATAGCTGTGGTTTCAACTTCATGATAGATCCTTTGGGGGTCATTGCGGGGGTTAGTACCTACCGATCCTATGTGGGTCCGATGGCTTAGATGAATCAGTGGCTAGATCTGATCATCTCTATTGTCTTACGAAGTAGTAATCCTGTGTGAGCTGAATCCTGTTTTGCTTTCCTATGTGGATTGTGTTTTGTTATCCTGTGTGGATTTATGTTTTCCATTCCTGTGTGGAATGGGTTGTACTTCGGCTCGGATGTTGGAGCCGAAGGAAAATTGATGACTTAGGTATATGTATGGGCATATACCTAAGCAATGTCGGATGTTACATCATGATTGTATCTTTCCTTTGTGGATTATCCTTTGTGGATTCTAGGAGACCTTCGGGGGTCTCAGGGTCCCTACTAAGTAGCTTATACTCACCCCTGCACGAGCTATGCCCACACTACGTTGTGTTGGTTGCAGACGACGGACATCACTGATCGTGGCTGAGGCTTGCAGAGCAAGACGGTACCTGGAGGTGGACCACTGGACGGAACATACTTGGAGTGGTCGGATGGACCTGAGGAGCAGTGGAGGTTTTCTGTTGTGTTAATTATTTCAAGATGTGGCATGGGTGTGCGTTTGGTCATAAAAGAAAATTTAATTTTTTTCTGTTTCAATCCATGCGATGATTCTTGAAATTGTATAATAATTATTCATATTGGTTTATTTAAAAGAAAAAACGTTTTATATTACTATGAAAATCGTTTATTTCATTTTTCATATAATGTAATTATGTTTTCAATGGTGTAAAATTAATTTTGAAGAGATTTGATATGAAAATAATTTTATAATGGACCTTACATGAAATAAATTAGAGTAATATTGATTCCATTCCTTATGGTATTCTCTTAATTTTTTTTAATAAATATGGAAATTATTTATTAAATTATGTTTTATTGTGAATCATGGATATGAATAAAATTTTGTGTTCAAATTAGTTTAAATTGCGTTTTTTTGTTTAATTTCTTGTGGTAATAATTGTGTAGTGTTACATAATTTATTTTATTGATTTATTAAATTGTATGTGTAGTGTGTGGTCCATGCATTGTGGGTTCGAGTCTCCAGGTCTAAGGTGACTCACATGCTTTTGCATTGGTAAATATATATACACACGGGTTCCCCTGTTACTTGTATTTTCATCCATGGTAGAGAATATACAAGTATGGGTCTTGGTGTTCCCATGAGTATATATGAAAATTCATAAGTATGTGACATTAAACAATTATTTTCACATAAGCATATATATAATAATGACCTTGAAAATATTCATAGCCACTTAGGTGAGTTAATAGGGGATATTTGTCCTTATATGTAAGTGAAAGTATAGATGATTAGTGTGGGAGAAACAAAATCTAATTAGAATGGGAAAACATATGAATGTTCTAATTTGTTCCACCCTGCTGTATGTCACATAATTCTGTGCCTTTAATTTGAATCTCATGATTTTCTTCTTGTTTTAAAAACTTGTTTTCATATTTATGAAATCTACACATTCTAGAAAATGTGGTTTTGTATTCTTGAAATTATAATGCCTTTTTTGGAAAACTAAACTCGTTTGAAATGTCCATTTGGTCATAAGTGACTTTTCATAAAAAAAATAGATTTTATAAGTGGGAATGGATTGATAATGAATATTTCCAATTGTGTTTGGACTTTGGTAATGCTTTTTAGTAAAAGTGTAATGCGATGTTAGTATTTACAAGAATATCGAATGTGATTTTCTAATATGGGTTTTGGTGGGAACATGGAGATAACAGGTGGTTTGAAATTTAGGATATAATTGATTTATTGTAAGCATGAAATAAATCTTTTTTTAAAATGTGTATTATTTTGGTTGTTCAATTGACATTTTAAATGATATTGGAAACATAAAAGTGTAGGATGAATGTATTTTTGTACATAAAAGTATTCCTTGTAAATAATTAAGATCGTTTGGCTTTTTAATAATTATTTGAGAAAAAGGAAAACCCCTCTTGTGTCATGATCCCTAGTTTTAGAAGATGATGTTTATGGTGAATATGTGTATTGTGATATGTGAAAAGTAATGAGGCTTGTTCATTTATGTGAGATGGAAATTGTGTGGGATGCGCACAAGAATGGTGATCAGTGGTGAGAGTGTGAGTGAGTTGTTTAATTAAGAGATTTAATGTTCATATATGTTAGTTCAATGAAAACCGATCAACACATGAAATAGAGCACATGGGAAACTCATGTTATCTATGGGGCAGACTAGGAATAGAATAGTAGATGATTCAGAAGTTGTTTTTCCTAGTTTCTTCTAGAAGGATTGATGATTCAACACTTACTAAATGATTATGGACGATGAGGTGAGACTATTAGGGTTATTGAGACATCTTCTACTATCAGATTTTGTATGAGATGTCTAGATTTAATGGATTTTATACAACATTTCAATAATTATTGAGATACATAGGTTCCAATTTTTGTTAGTTACTAATATTTATTGACCATGATTCTTTGATATGACCTGGTGTTTGTGAAATTATTTCCATTTTTGTTTCACTATACATGTTTCCTTAATTTTCAAATTTAGGTTATTAATTTCAACTAAAGTACATAAATTTTTGAATGATAATGAATGTTCGGAAACTATTTTAAAAATATAAAGGAATAAAAGAACCTTCCTTAAATATGTAAAATCATGGCTTGAATTTGAAAAAAAAGAAAAAAATTATTTTATTATGTCTTATTCTCAAACTAGCACGATCAGATATCTTAATAACTGCAAGGTAATTTTTATTTGTTTTATTTTTTCATTCCTACTGAGAATCTATATTCTCACACCTACTTTACATTTACAGTTTCATGTTCTATTTGTGGATCTCTCTTATAGCTAGCATGTTTCCACGTATGGTGGTGACCAAGGAGGTCACATTGAGTTATATTTATCTCGACATCCATTTTTATTTTCTGGTGCTAGTATTTAATAGTTTTTCTCAGTTTAAATTTATTTATTTATTTACTTACATGTAAATCATATATTCTATAAATCATTCAAAAAAATTCATTTGATATGCATGATCATGTCCCATCCTTAAGGGATCCTGAATTCTTGCACGCATTGCTACATAATGGGTTAGGTGCCGGGTCCAATGGCGAACTGACATGGTCCGTGAAAGAGGGGGTTAACCATTCCTTGGACCAATGTAATAAAGGAAATGGTGTAATATGTAGGAAAATAATCACACTATAATATATGAATTTATAATTGTAAATATGGTTTGTAGAATTATATATTTTATTATTCAATAGAAGACTTATCAATATAGAGAGAAATAAAATTTAGGTTATGGATGGAGATAAAGTGTTATTCCAAAGCCATTTCGGTTGGAGGATACTATAGTAACATGATTAAGAATCATATTATATTACATCAAGAGAAGATTTATATATTTGATACATTGGATACACCATAATTGGTGATTGTGTTTTTTTAATACTATTCTATGGGAACGAATAAAATCATGATGCTTCATGTAAAATTTATCTACATCCCCGGTGTATCAGTGTTGAGTAGTGATTATTCATTCCCAACATTAATTTGAGAGATTATTTAAGTATTTTATTATTACCCTTTCGGTATATCCTCAATTCATAAATGAAAAATATTTTTAAAAAATAGGTAATAAATATAATTTTATAGTGAAATAGTAAAACATTTTAATGGAAAAGGGGGAATAAGGATAAGGCTATTTAGCTAGACCCTTATCTCTTTTATCTTCCATTATTTTTAGTTGCTAGGGGTGTTCATTTATAGATGTTTTCATGATGATTGTTTGTATAATACTTATATTTGTCTATAGTTATTTTTTATAGTGGAATTGATTTATTATTATTCAATCATTTTCATTAGACATTTGTATTTTTTTTTGGAAAAAAAGTACATAATGAAAAAGAAAAATATTCCCAAAAATTTAAAAAAAATAAATCAATAATATAAGTATATAACATTTATAGGTTACGTGATCACAAAACCCATAGTGAGACATGTGGTCATGAAACCCATTAAAAATATTGTGATTCCTCGTGAACAAAAAATAAAAATTTGTATGTTATAAGGTTTCCATGGCATCGCTTGATCAGATACTGATCAAATGATTTCCCCCAATGTCTGACAAATGATTCCATGAAAATAATGTTATAATAATTCATAAGAAATGGGGAGTATGTTAATAGTGGTTCAGTGAGATGATCATTGTTTATGAAATATTAATTACATATATTATCCAATGCTAAATGACTTGATCATAGTAGTCACATGGAATGTTTACTTCTCTTATGGAATATCGTTACACTCAATAAGGAATGGTCACTTGGAAAGGACACCTTATAATATGTCAGGAATGTGGGAGAAATTTATGCATATAACCCCCACCAACCAATTGATAAATAATTAGACTGAGGAGTGATACTAATACAAGGGATTCCTATCAATATTAGTTGTATCATGAAATCCTAATATTATTCCCCATAACAAATCCATGTGTGTAATATATGATAAATAAGAAAACATGTTAAATGAGGGCCAATAATGAGATGGCCAGCATACAATGAAACATGTGTATATTCATGTGATGGATTCTTGATCATTTTGAATAGGAATAATTACATTTATCACATTACCTCTTCTAGTTTTATGGGACCTTGCATAAGGACATACCTAATTATGTTTTCTATTTTATGTAAAATCCCCATAAAAATTCGTCATCATCAAGGTAATGTACGTAAACATGAATCCCATTTCATGTAAAATTCCATGTATATGTTACAATTGTAAATTGAACTTCCATAAACTATTCAACCATGACTTTTTATCATTATTTACATGTACATCCTTCCACTTGAACAGCCTTGGACGTGTCATCATTTTCATGGGAACATCCTTGAACAGGTCTTCCATATTTCATGGAATCCCTTGGAAGTGTCATCCTCGTAATGATAAATAACATTGATATGCTATCCCTATCATGTTGTTTCTAGGGATCTTAAAATAATTTTATCAAGGAATAAAATTTTTCTATAATACATTCTGCATTAAATTACATGTATTTGATGATCTCATCATATAAAATCCCTTTGTCATGATACCCTTGTCACACAATAAATCATTGTCATGGGGTAGAGATTCATGACTGCTCATGTGGGGGACTCTTCCTTCAATTTTTAAGGGAGGATGTATTATGAATGGAATCTCCAGCCCAGAAATTTGAGGATGTGGTAATGTTAAGGGATTTAAATGGTGGTGGTTTTGTATGGATGTCAAATTTGTTGGCAAACAATGAAGAAGATGGATACATAACCTATTGTGAGATAAATTATACTTTGATGTCCTTAGTTGATGTAAATTATAATCATTTATAACTGCTAGAGTGCAATTCAAACATGGGGTTCAGGTCCCATCATTCTTCCTCAACCATATGCAACTCTTCTGATTGTTCTATGATGTATAATTGTGTCTCAAGTATTCATTATTGATTGGGATCATAGTGGAATGTGGGCTATGGAAGTGATGATTCTGATTCTGAGATATTCAGGGTTAAACATAGTTCTCGGAAGGCGGTCAAGACAGCTCTGAACCACTCTTATCATCATGATGATAATAGAAGTAGCACCATTTAGGTTCCCATGAATTTGAATACATGCAAGGGTGATGAAACAGTGTACAAACATGGGTTCCAGCAGGCAATGGGGGCACAACCCTCTGTAGAGTTTGGGACGAAGCATCTCCAGGTTACAACTGATTGAAAAAAGGAATGCTGGATTAAGAGAATATGACCTAAGTTTGCTAACAAGGTGTTTTGTTGAGGGTTCAAACAATATGAATGTAGAGGGAATCAAGTTTTGGTAGCAGCAACAACACATATTTAACCATGTTTTTTTATGATACATGTATTCTTTAGTTGGAGGTGGTGCAAACAAGATTCTTATTAGCAAGATTGGTGTGTAGGTGTTTATTCTTGGTTTCATTTTTATTTAGAGAAGTGTTGCTAGATCTATCATTTTTCATTTCGTTTAATGTATATTTAAATTCTAATAAAAGTAAATAAATGTATCAATGATCCTTAATTCGATCCAAAAAAGGGAGGCTCGTTCTTTTGTCTTGTTCCCCCGTCCGCTGATGGTGTAGGGTCTGGTCGCAGCGCTGCATCCCCTCCTCAACCCGCTTTGGCCAAGGAGGGGAGATTCCAAATCTCTCTCGCACTCGCTCCCTTCTCTTCTCCATTCATTCTACCCATTCAAGGTCCTATCATCTATCCCCCTATTTCATTCGATCGAAATAATCCCCATGGTGCAGGACATCACAAATGGTTCGATATCCGTACCAATTTCTCTTTTGGAGTTCATGGGTGATTCGTCTCTACTGGATCTCACTCTAGTTGCCCAATTCGGAAAGAATCATCCATCGGTTAATGCAATCATCCAGTATGTATTTTCTTATTGGAATTTACAGGATCACATGATTGTTGGCCTTTTAGATGCGAGACATATTCAGATCTGTTTCTCTAATGAATAAGACTGAATCTATGCAAGTGACTTTTATCCACACTATATGAAGGGAGCTGGGTTTTCTCTTTTCCAGTGGACCTTCAATTACCACCTAAGGCATGACCCTCTGACCACAACACTATGGATAACTCTACCAGGACTAACTCTACCATTTCAGAACCCATCCATACATTGGTTGATTATTAATGCTCTTGTCCATTACCTCTTTTCAGATTCTAGATCCAAGGATATTTTTCATCCAGCCGCTCCTAGGATATGTGTCAAAGAAGGTCTTTCTAAAGGCCCACTCATGTATATCATCATTGATATTGAGGGTGAGCTTCACTAGCATAAAATAGTATGATATGACAACTAGACCATTTTCTGTTTTGGTTGTTGCAAAATAGGACATGAGTCTTCCAAATGCTATTGTAATTTCAGTTTCCATAATATGACTCCCTTTCAAATGATGTGAGATACAATTTCTGTGAGAAGGGATAATGATGTTCAACCGGAGACAAGAAAGGTTGTTTCTAGATTGCAATGCAATGATGATATGAATAAATCTACATTTGAAGATAATTGAGTAGTGATGAATCATTCTACTCCAATGTGCAAGGTGACATGGCCGAGTGACATTCTAAATGTGGCATATGATTTTAGTAGTTTCAAACAGGACCTGGGAAAACATCTCCTGGTGATGGATCCAGGTGATAATAGAGGACAATTCATTGGACATCATGGCTGCAAAATCTTAGTCAATGGTCCATTAGAGGCAAAGGAAGCAGCCATTAAGGATATTATCAGAGTAGAGGTTGAGCCTTCTGGTTTTTCTTTAGAAGAGGCATCTGCTGCAGTTGTATCTCACACATAAGGGAGTTCGGGTGAGGCGGGTTTATTTGGTCTATTGGACCCAAAAATTCTAACTACATAAGCCTCTACCCATATGATGACTATGAGTATGGGAAATGAGTAGGTCCTTGAAATAGGAAAGGTGAAGGTGCCGGTAAGGTAGAGTCCCTCAAAAGAAGGAATTGTGGTTGATATGTGAAACCACTTTGATGTTCTAGATGTTGAAGGACCAACTCTTGATCAAGAGGAAGAGAATTCAGGTGATGATATCAATAGACAATTATCTGTCGACAGTTTGGAAATAATTCAAGGGAATGGTTTTCACAGACTTGAAAAGAGTAAAGGGAAAAATGAAATAGAGACTTAGGGAAATGTATTGTGCTCAAGGGGAAAAATAAAAGGTATGAAAGGATTATTCACAATTTCCTTAAGCAATGAAAACTAGGTCGGCTATGTAGGTTGGAAACAAGGAAGGCAATACCTCTCAAAATATGGAATGTGGAGAACAAAGAGGGAGAAAGTCAACAATTGAGGAATAAGAATAGGAGTTCTAGAAGCTCATCTTCCATTCTAAGGAAGAAATGCTTGAAAAGGGGACAGGGTAAATCCATCAAAAGATAAGATTAGTAGAATGTAGGAAATAGGATGCGGGTTGACACCAAGGAGGAGAAAGAGGCATGCTTATACAAACAAGACTATATACTGGCTCATTCCTTTAACCACTGTATAATGAACTCGGAGGAATTCATAAAGATAATGGACAGAATGGTTACTCACCATTAAAATATCATCACCGTGGATCTGAACCCCCAGTTTATTACATTACATTGGGGATTATATAGATTAAATAATTCTAAAATCTTTATATTGTGTTTAATAAATTTGTAAGCTCTTTCAGCATGTAGCGGTACCCAGATTTTGTGATCCTTGGTTTGCCACTTTTTCTATAATGTGGCACAATAATTAAAATTATATTTTAGGTAATTCCCTTCCACATGATGATCTTTTCATGTGGATTCCCATGGACATGTTTCCATTTTCTTATGCAAGAACATTGATATTTGTGACCTTTCATGATAAAGTCAATGGAATTTTCATCTGTGCCACACGACATCCGATGGTCATTTCATCATTGGAATGAAAAATCCCAAGGACATGGTTTCTATATCCCAAAAAAATTTATTGGAATGTCATATTTTTCATACGGAATCCCTTGGATATATCCACGTTTTCATGAACACATGATTATGGGAAACCTTATCATGCAGCCTATGTAATGTGCACACCTAGGCGGTGTATTCACAAATTGATTTTAAGTGATTTGGTAACACTAAATTGTTCATTAATGTTAATGATGGTAGTTAACTTATTAAATTTCCCTCGAAAGGCCCTCTGTATTATAGAAAAATATTTTTAGACATTTCATGGTCCTCTATCATTTACCATCAGAGGATAAAGAATGGAATGTGATATGGGAATCAAACATGGTACATGTTAATACAATATTTTTATATAAAATACAATAAAGACATAGATTCCTATTATAATATGTATATGTATGATTTATTTATACAATCATCTCCCTATATCTAGAAAATTTATAATTAATTTCATTGTTAGCTCTTATCAACATAGTGATTCCATTCAAATATTTAGGTGACGTCTATTTTTAAACCCCACAAAAATATATGGCCAACCTTAGTGTATCACCCCCATTCATATATCAAGGAATAATCAATGTTTATTCCTCTCTCAATAATAACGGTGAACTCAGTGTTGGTTCCCAATTGAAATATCTGAGAGACCATAGTAATTCCTTATACAATTTAATATTTGGTTCTCATTTTATGTGTCTAATAGTTATCTATAGTTTGTTTCTAAAACTGATCATGTCTAACATTTTAATAATTAACCTTGATAAATTTTTCATTAGAATGCTGAAAATATCCCCAATATAGGATTACTCTCATATATATGAATGGTGGCATAATATCATACTTCATAGTGACAAATTTATAATGAAATTTCATATGAAAGATCCCACAAAACTGAACAATGATGAATATCATTCATTTTATATTCTAGATATTCATGTCCACTAATTATGAAATTAACTACATATCGAATAATATATTGTCATTAAATATTTTATACTTTCTAATTGTTAAAATTCATTTTATATTCTTATATGAATTACATTGGATTCCTTTAGTAAGAAAAATCATAATTTGAAAATTTAAATCACTACTATGTATTGTAGTAATCTATAGAGATCCAGGGAATAAAACATCAATGAATCATTAGTCCCTCATTTATATTTAATGACACATTACAATATAGATAACCTATAATACATACAGATGGTGAAACTAAAATAATTTGATCCTATATTTAATAGTATTCACATCCGTAAATTTCAATACCCAATTATTTTTAGTTTAACTAGTATCGTATATAGTATTGCAACAGAGTCATGGAAATTTATTAATTATATATGTGATTCCCAAATTATTAAATAATTTCCCCCATTAGTTTCATATTAACCCGACCACCCATCCACTCTAAAAATGTATCATCCTAATTGTCTTCAGTAATAAACCCCAGAGATCACCTCTATTTGGAAACCATGATCATATATCATTATGGATGTCTGATACATTTTATGCATTAATCAATAAATGTAATAATGTAAATAGTTTAGACATTATACCATTCCACTTACAATATAGTGTTGACCTAAATATCTGTATTAGAACAAGGGTAAACCCAATGCGAAACCATTTAGATGTGCCAAATCCAAATCTTATTGGAATGGAAATGATCTTCATTAAAAATATTTGTAAACACATATTATTTTTTGAAAAAACATATAACAAGATTTGAATCATTCATTAATTTAATTAAATTTGTTTTCCTATACTACTAATTTCCTTAACTGACATGCATTGAACAAAATTAATAAACCAACAATATGAATACAAAAGTGATTCACCATGCCTAGTTTGTTATGTGTTTTTCCAACTCTTGTTATTACAACCATTAGTGAGATTATTTATTATTTTCCTTATTATTAAAAATATTGTTATTACATATTTCAAATAGACTTGAAGCCACAGAATAATGAATAAAACATTATGGATCCTTAACTGTATCAACAATATCTATGAATCATGAATCATCATCACCCACTAGATTCCATCGAAATTATTATGTATATGAAATTTGTATGGAGATCCACTAACATTGTACAATTAAGAAACTTATGTCCATAGGAAGGGGTCCTTAGTTTTAAAATCAAATTCTCTAACCAAACATAAGTGATTCTAAAAAGAAATAAGTAATCTTTATCACGATATCAAACATATGTTGGTTCATGTCCCATGATCACGATAATAAATTTTATACTTTCATTTTTATGATGGATCTATTTACCAAGATCTATTTAATTATCTATATTCCTATAATCATCCCCTGGATCTTATTTTATTTAGTAGTTTTCTTTATATAATTGACACACTCAATAATTATACCATTCTAGTATAAATACAATGATTCAATAAAATGAACATTATTCACCTACCTTAAAAATCAAATTAAAATGTTTTTACAACAATTTGGAACACTCTATATATTTTTGAGATATAATGGAAATAAGTATTTTTATATTTTCATTAGAAAAAACTAGTGTATATGTTTAATCAATATCAATGACACAAATTTTGTAATAGCATTTATGTAGAATCCATGATTTGTTACTAAAAAAATACATTCTAAAATATAATAATTATTAAATTTTTTTATATGTGGTATTTTAACCATTATTTAATTAATGGTCATCCCATTTTCTGTTTTATTTAATTTATAACCTTCTCATTATATATATCATAGATTTACTCCCATTATATAGATGTATTATGCAAAACATGGGGTTCAATATTTTATTGAAAACTATTGTGTCTCATTACAATAATTATTTTCTATTTTTAAACCCATTGATCTGGATAAATAATATTTTTAAAACATCATTATGTTTCTTTTGTCTTGTATTTACTAAAATGGACTTTGAATCATCATTATTATAAATGGAGTACATAGAATATACATCGTCGGTCTAAATATATGTGTTTATTTTTCACAATAAGACTCAAAACTAATATGTATCTTCATAAATGATTATTTGTTTCAATGTTTAATTAGTTTTAATGAAAGGTCTAATCATAAAATAAATAATATGCTCATTTTTTTATATTAAATTATGTATTTTATTTTATTCCTATGGAAAATTAGGAATTCATTATTTTCATTATCCAGTCCACTATTTAATTATCATACATCACTGAAAATGAATTTTAACAAATGAATAAATTGAATCACATCAATATTATTTAATTAACACATTTTATATGGATTTATATTTGTGTTTAAAATCAAAATTAAATTGTTCTAAATTATTTTCTAAATAGTAATTTAATATAGCCAAAAATATCAAGAGCTAACATACTCAATAATAATTGATCTAGCATTCTCTAATAAACATATATCTATTCATTCTTTAACTCCATTATATATAGGAATATACAGATCAATGAACTCATTCTTAATTTCTTGATTTTTTCGATATTCTGAAATCTATTGATTTTAAAATAATGTAATATTGTTTTATGTTATATAATTCAGTAAAATTGTTTCTTATTTCCATGAAACCATTATAAATTATTTCAAATGTTATAATTATTTATATTTTTGATACATGAAAATGATAGAAATGATTCTATATAAATCGTAAATGGAAGAAATGAATTACCTTTACTTACAAGTTTAATTCATCTTCATAGATTAACAAATGTTAGATTTGACTACATGAAAGGGTCTTGTAGATTTAATTCCTCATATATATTGATGTTTTTATATTTTGTCAACAATGAAATATTGTTCATATTGTAACATTGTATTCTATCTTAACAATGTCATTTCATATAGCCTATTCTTTGGTTAACATCATCATATGTTTTTTTTCTAAAATTACTCTATGGAAATAAATATGTTCATCATCAAACTATAGATATAAATTTTTAATTATAAATCCAATAAGAAATATGTTATAGTTGGTAATCAATAATTATTTTTTTAATATATCATTCATTTTAATAAGTAATAGAACATTTTTTCTAATGATATCATTTTTTTAGTATTAAAATGGTGTGATTAAGTAAATATATCACAATCCTGGCCATTAATAAATAACATACTATTAGAGAAAATATTGTTTTCCCAATATTTTTCAATAAAAATATTGACCATTAATGAAAATTTACTTCTTATATGGGAATCTTCATCATCACACTATTAATATATTTTTATATTTTTTATGTCATCTTTCATATGAGAATAACATCTATAATTAATGATCCAAGGATTCTGATATATTAATTAAATTATACAATGGTCACAGTTTTCAATTTTTGTTTCTAGATTTGGGTTTCAAAAAAGAATTTCATTTACAATATATACACAATATATATTAAATATATAATACTAATCTATGAAATTCCATTTATTATCACATCACCTACTAAATTCTTAAAAACTCCCAAAATTGTCCTTCAAATATGATGTCTTCCATATTATTTATTATTTTTTGAATATTAAATTTTATTTCAATGGTATAATCAATTGTTAATACTCAATTATAGAACATAATGAATCATCTAAAATGGATAATTTCGATGTCTATTGAACTATAAGCCACAACTAATAAAATAGATGTTATCCCAATTATTATTATTATATAATTTATTATATATTTTTGGTTCATATATATCTTAAAACTCAGTTATTATGTGAGGTTATAATAATAAATGAATATTTATAAATATTTATTGATCATTTGAGACTTTTATAGACTCAATGATTCTGTTTTAATCCTTCCACATTTGAGTAGATTAATAAAGTCTTCCAAAGAATGTTATGATTCTAGAGTATTGATTGATACTGAATTATTATATATGCATGACATACTATCAAGGAATGGTTTCACTATTTTTCCCCTCCAATTTTACAATATTAATTACATTTTATGTATTTATTTTATTCTTCATATAACTAACATGGGTTTATAAATAGTCCTTACTAACTTAAACTCATAATTTCCCAATCTATTTATCTATTTCATAAGTCAATATTTTAAAACAATCACAAGACATATAAATAAGAATTATGGAAGAATATATATCATAAATGTTTTTCTATTTCATTACATTATTAATCATTACGGTTTATCTTTTTTAATCATGACCACATTTTTATTTTAATTAATTTTTTCTATGTTACTCTTGAGGTGGAATTCAAATTTTTAATTGCTTATATTCTCATCTTCCAATAATTAATATATTTCAGCCTTATATATCCCATTACTATTTCTGATATTTATAATATATAATTAATATATGTTTTTGATTCATATATTAATGAGTATATTACTTCATCTTTTTTCCCAGGAGGTCTATTTGATAATAAAAATAGGATACCACTTCCAATTAAAACATTAATCACTATTTGATTGACAATTATTAATTCAAATTATGTTTCTTATGAATAATTTGTGAGATATTTTCTATAAACAATTTTCCATTTATTTATTTACTGAATCTCTATTACAAGAAACAATAATGGGTAATTATTCGTATTTTCATTTACCACTAAATTTTATGGTATAGAAGGAAAATCAATGGATAAAATCTCCCTTAGTAATATTATTTGAATATAATATTTTCATTATTGGTACATATACCTAAGGTGGAATTAACTGAAAATAGTGAGATAGTCTTCGAATAGTCTTGCGTATATCTATACTTTTTTTATATCATCCCTTATATTATTTACTCAATCATATGATATATTGTTAATAGTTTTCTATATCAATATTTTACATACATTAGAGTGTTAATACTCTTATCATCTCACAATTCATAAGAGTTATTTGGATTTCATGGATGGTGAAATAATTATGAACATAATATTCAACTAATGAGAACATATTATGAAATTTTATATTAAAACTCACATTAAAATTATCAACATTGTATAATAATAATTAATATATAAAAACCCAATAATGGTATGTAAAATTATGTTATCCATCACCAATAGTTAAATAACTCTTTTAATTTAATTTAATTTAATTTAATTTAATCAAAGTATTATCAATCAAAATTAAATGTTTAATTCCATCATCTTTTACATTCATTATTACATAATCATCAGTTCAATCTAAATTAAAATTTTCTATTTTACACTAAATTTAGATTTTAAATTCCACTTTCAATGAAAATTGTTATTAGTAATTTCTTACGGTGCCCATATTCAATATTATTTTTAATATAAATAATACCCGATGATGTTCCGCATTGATCTATGAACACATTTTGGATAGAATATAGAAAATTGAGCCCAAAATAAAGCATTAATGGTAATATTCCAGTCCTATATATAGTAAATACTTATCCACAACATATAGGAATACATTAACTAATAATATTATTTTAATGATAAATTAAATCAATGAGAGATAAATATGAATAGATAATAATTGATAGAATCACTATAATAGTTATATATACTGATATAGGGATGGGATGACTATGTCTTTTATTTTATTTTCAAATTTTTTATTTTTATTAAACAATTTTCCCATATAAATAATTTGGTTAAAATGTTTAAAACAAAGTGATCAAATTTTTAACTCATTCAAACAATACACTTTTTCTATTACATTATAAAATATTATCCCAATATATAGTAATGAGCATTTATAGATACTATCATGGACCAAACAAAAATTAACACGTCCACATAGTTGTTCCTAGATAAGTTTAAATCTATAAAGAATAAAAACTAATGGGAATCACCTCACAATGAAAATTATTATGTGATCTTCATCCTTTAAAACATAAAAAAATCCATAGACATATACTCATTCCCCATTCATTGATACTGATATTTTCTACAATACAATGTCTTCTCACTTAAACGAAATTTAATAGTTTATCCTCACACACTTTACTATAGTAAAATATGATGAAAACCATTTTTTATAATTCTATATATGAAACTCCTTAATTTTAGGTAGTATTATTATAAAATAAATTAAAATGGTTCTATTGTTATTTTATATTAATTGTCATTTAAATCTCTCTCAAATTAAAATAAATAAAAATATATATTTTTATATAAAAATATAAATCTAAATACCATATTCAATATTATAATTATTTTGTCCCCATAGACATTGTATATTTGTTTCTCATTTAATCCATAGTAACATGCACATTGGAATTTTTTAAAAATATTTTCAACACATCACCTTATAATATCTGTGGAATCACACAACCCTTCAAGTCATAAAAAATATGTAACAATGTTCTTATTCATGGCCTATAATAAAATTAAATTCGTTAGTTCTCAAGGGAACACATCTAGAATTAAAAACTAAAAAAACACCATCAAATTGGAAAATATAAAAAACCTAATATTTTTCGCCATTTAGGGGATTCCATTGTAAAAATCATATAAGAAATCAATATTTGTGTTCTAAAAATTATTTTCATGATCGATTTATATAAAAAAAATTACATTGAAATCATTTTATAAGCGTAAATCACTATATTATATCATTTTTATTCTATCCTTATCTGGTTTCTCTATCAAGGCTTCATGTTTTACAAATGAATCAATATTTAAGAATAATTTATGACTCATATAATCTAACCAAAAATATTCAATGGAACTCCATATATATCATGAGATATCTTAATTGACTCTTTTATAATTTAATGTATCCTGAATAAAAGGAATTACTTCAATATATTTTAATTTACCCGTCTGATGAACTTTTATAGTGTATTCAATTATCACATAATGAATATATATGTTTAAGAAATTTAAAATTATTATATATAATTATAGAAAATTTTCTAATGTAATTATAAACATATTCATTAATCCACACACAAATTTTAAATTCTACATAATGATCTCAAAAAGTTATCAACCCTAAATTATATAAATAATAAAATAATATACCCAAGTAATTAAAATAATAGGGAATATGTTTAGGATTGATATGAGTCCTAATATTTAGTATATGGTAGTTTGATGTTTTTATGACGACTAATATTAGTGATAGAATATAGGTTTATGTTTGGTATGTATTCATGACATGCAGAAGAGGATTGATATTGATCATTTGTGTGGGACCATACCCTTGGTGAGATGGTAGATATCAATAAATGGTATGATGTGATCAATGTTTGTTTTGAGACCCTTTATGTATTGTGATTTTTAAGGATGAGACATAGAATATATTGAGTATTAATTTATGGATCAGGTTTGGGGTCACAAAGTGACTACATTATTAGGTATTGGAAAATAATGATGTAGGCATATATCTAAGTGATCCTTTTAGCACATGATGTTCCAATGTGTATGATTATATCAACTAGGATTTTTAATTATTTATTATTCTTTACAATACAACAATATATAATAGAATAATTTTTAGTAACATTTTGAAACCCAATTGGGAAGTATTTATAAATTCATAAATAGGCACCCAGATGTTTATGAGGATATAATTTTTTTATATTTTTTTGTTAAAATATAACAGAGTGGAAATATATAAATAACATTATTAGGTACTGATTTGGTAATGAGATAGTCTAATGGTTGTAGGAGGTCTTCAATAGAGACATATATATATATATATAATAATTTTTCATTCATTATTTGGCCATTATAATTATTTTCCAAATAGAATGCATGAATAATTAAATATTAATAATTTTTTTACATGGGATAGTGTTAACTTGTATTGGTTTTCCTTATTAAATAAAACTTTAAATGCATAAATTGAAAATATATTAATCATGATAATAAGTAACTTATATATCATTATGAATGTTATATTTTGGTTAAAATATTTTAAATTTTAATAAATGAGCCTCATGAATAACATACACTCATTATTTTATGGAGAGGTACGTCAGATATCTTATGGTGCAGTGGGTTGTTATTCATTTAAAATCTAGTTCGTGGGTAATTTTATTAATATCATAAAACTATATTGATTAATCCCAAATATTATATGAAACCTTATGAAAAAATTACTATTAATAGGATTAATAATTGAAAAAACACACACATACACACATATTTATATATATATATATATAACACAATTATATAAGGGAAACATTATAAAATTATCATGAAATGAATCCGAAAATCTATCATCATGAAAATTATACTTAATATTTTCCTCATCATAAAATAATCTTACTACCATCAAAAGAATAATAGATTATATTATACATAATAACCCCAAAATCCATGATTGTATGGATGTAATGATAACTGTAATATGAAACTAAAACATTATTCGTATATATCAAGAAATTATAAACATTATCTAATGGTAAAAATAAATGTCATAATAGAATCAAATCCTCCAATATATTCAGAAAATTATATCAAATCCCAATAAACGTAAATCTATAAAATAATATATATTTATATATATATATATAATTCATGAGAATATGGGAAAAAATTATAAATTTTTTAATTGAGTATTTACCTATTAATATTATAGTCATGAAATTAAATACTTTTTTATCGAAACTGTAATATAGTAATGTGAAAATAAATAGTTTTTTGTTGAATCATTAATACAAGATTATTATATCTAATGTTTCATCAATTATTCTTATATTATATAATTATAATTACATTTAGATTCCAAAAAAACATATATATTATGTTTTAATGTTTTATAAATTTTTATTAAGGTTTTATTTAATGTAGTATTGTAAAAATTCTACAAATAATAAACTTGGTACATATGATTAATATATGATATTGTTTCTCAACATGTGATATCTTTCAATCTGAATACAATTGGTTAAGTAAATATAGTTACATAAAAAATTTGGATACATGTAATTTATAATACTATGGAGTTTGGATAATGAAATTTGTTTTTGGATAGATGTTTTTTTCGACATAATTTATTTTTTACGTGAATTTTTGTTTCTTAATTTTTTTAAACATTTATTATTATTAATTATGTAATTTTCATTATAATGAAAAATATAATACTTGATTTATGTTGATTATGTAATAAAAATCAATGTAAATAAAAAATATATTGTTATAATCATTTACAAGTTATATATTTTTTGTATTGTTATGCGAAAACTACTAAACATGATCGTCTTAAATAATTATTCAATATTTTAATATATATTATATATATATTACTTGTATATAAGGGTTATTTTTTAGATAATTTTTTTTTTAATATTATGAAATTTTGAAAATTAATTTAGAATTATTTTTTATTGTTTTCATTAATTAACATCTTTTTTAATCATTCGTGTTTAATATTTACAAAAACCCCATGTTATGAATTTTATATATTGCAACGTTGATGAATCAGTATCAATTGATGTGTTGTAGAATTCCATAAGATATAAAAAAATTATCGTTAATAAATATCTTTTGTGCTAATTAATTTTAACGAGTTTTATTAAGTATCAATTTTGAGGTTTTCTTATACTTATTGTTTAGTACAAGAGTATAGATTCTTGTGAAATGGTTTAAAATAATAGCTATGTATGAATATTTAATTTTTTTAAACATTTATGTATTAATTATATCTCTATATATATTCTGTAGGACCATTTAAAATCATAGGTAATAGATAACTATCTATGAATTAAAAACAGTGATGTGATTTTACTTTTATCTATATTGTGCGATCACATAATTGATATGTTTTTATGCCCAAATTACTCAAGAGACATTTTTACTAACAAAGTTATACTTTATATCATTAAATTGAGACAATAATTTTATATAATGTTTATTTTTTATTTTTCATCCTCTTAACATATTATCTATCATAATTTAGATTTTGAATCTAAATTATAGTCATCAGTTTGGGGATTGTGACTTATAATCAAAATTATGAGCATGATTTTCTTGTAATTATAAAATTGTGGGAATTTTATGAGTGATTTTCTATGCAGAAATCATTATGACTATTAATTTTTTCTAATAGGATAAAAATGTAGGATTTATTAGGTTGTTCCTATGTGTTAAAAAATGTATGATTATATTGGATTATTCCATAAGGTGGAAAAAATTCATTGTAATTGAAATATTTCTCCTAGGATGAAATACACATTTTATGTGTTGTTACACCTCAAAATAATGTACGATATTATATAGTTAGTGTGTGTTATTTATGAATTCATTTGTGATAAGATAATATTATGCTTTGGATTACATTGACTCATAATTCTATAAAAATACAATGCTTTATTATTCATTTTACTTTCACAGAATTATTAATGTGACCATATATAATAAATTTATTTTATCAATATTTCAATTCAAACACCTATTAATCATTTTCCAACATCATATCTAAGAGTGAAATTTCAATTAGAATAGTTTATTATTAAATCATGAATTTATACTATTATCTTCAGAAACAAATTCAAAACATACTTATTAATGGAAAAAATCTATTTGATGTGTAATAATCGTGATGAAATGATGGATTAACTACTCCATGACCTCTTTATTTCATTTCTTATAACTGTGGATTTTGGAAAAATTTTACATCTTCCATTACAAGACAACATAGTATTGATAATTGTATTGTCCTAGTAAACAATTGAATAATACATGGTATTTATACTAGTACAGTATCATGTAAGGATATACTAAATTGGTATTTAATTACAATGGGATTAATATTTAATATTATCCTATAAATTAAAATATTAATAGTCATATATTTTCATTTAAAACTAAACATGATAATTAAAATTGTAATAATGTTCAGAATCTTACTAGTAATATTATTATTAGTATAATATATTAAATTTTATGGTGGGTGAGTATCAATAATTTAAAATTGTTGGATATTAAACCATTAGAAAAATAGTTCATAGACTTACATGAATTGTAAATTGTGTGATTTATTTCGGGGGATTGTTAAAAAATAAATTTCAAACCCAAATATTTTATAAAGCACCACCAAGAAATTATCAAGACAATTTTTTATTGATTAAAGAAAACATTTCATTGAATATTCACTCGACAAGATAATTTTTTTTCATACAAATATATATAAGAATCGTAAAATATTTCAAATGAAAAAAATATAAAAAAAGTAATTTTTTAATATAAAATAATATTTATTAATATTAATATATTTAATTAAAATATATTGTATCATATAGATATAACCATGTATTAATGAAATGATATTAGTAAAATATTGAATCATAGTTACATTTTTCATTTATTAACTAATAAACATTTACATGGGAAAGAATAATTTTAAGAGTGACGATGGTGAAATCAATGTTAAGACTATTGGAATAATGAGATGTCAAATCAAATCTTCTATAATAGAATAAAGGTAAAATCTATATGATAATACAAAGTAAAAATAATATTTTTCTGGTTTATAGAAGAGGTTACACAATAGATTCTAATTAAACTATAATATGGTTATACAATGTAACAAGTAAATATTTATTTTCATGTTTTAGATAAATAAGAAAATAAATATTATTATTAAATGTATTAAGAATATAATTATTATTCTACAATTATGTATCCATATGTGGCGAAATAAATATTTTATTATTAAATTTAATTGGTAGAAATGTTATTTAAATATCATAAATGTAACATTCGGTAGGTTGTAAAAAAATTAATATCTTCAACAAAAATATTTATATAATAATAAAATATATTTCAAATAAATATTTATTTTAGAGAAGATTTAAAAAAATATAAATTATAAAAAAATGAATTAAATTATTCACATTGTAAAAATGAAAAACAAAATATTCCTATTGATTGAGAAATTTATTTAATGACAAAACAATATTAGATTTCTATGAAAAAGTAAATAAATGTTCATAATGATAATAAAAGGGTCAAATATGAAATAGAACATTAGAAATAAAATTTATGTATGTATTATCAAGATAAGGAAAATATGTATACATTAATATTTTATATAGAAATAACTTAAATTTCAATTGTAGATTCATATGAATATTTTTGATATAATATTTAAAAATTGTTTATTATAATGACTTAAAAACAATTATTCATACTACTAATTATATTAAATTTGAAATTAGTGGTCATTAATAAATGATTGTTTCTATACTGTTCTATAGCCATTATGGAAACAAATATTTTATTTAAATTTATTTATAATCATGATTAATTATACATTATTGTTTAAAATTAATATGGGTACCCAAAAGTTAATATAATATTCTTGTAGGACTCATGCTTTCCTGAGAAATATGATATAATAAAAATATTTTTATTTGTAATGTCTCGGATTTTTGTGTATTGTTTTTGTTCGAACCATGGTCTTTTATGCATGATGTGTTGTATGGTTTGTGTTTGTTGTCAATCAGTAGTGGAAGATCAAAATTTTTATCCGAAAAGAGATCATACAGTTCAAGAAGACAACAGTATTGGAGGTGGCGCCGTTTCCCAGTGTTTGCCAAATGTTTGGGCCTGGAAATCGACAAATGGAGAAAAGTGTTTTTGGTAAAGAGACTTGCGCGCCGTGTACTGGATGAAGAGGAAACTTGCGCGCCATATGTTTTTCAAGATCAGAACATCGGAAAATGGCAAAGGGATAAGGGTCGCGCAAGTTTTGAGCTGGTCACGCAAGTGACCTACGCGCCGTGAAGAGACATGCACACCGATGCTTAGGAGGATTGGAAACTTGCACGTCTATTGTTTTTCATGATTATAAATTCATAATATTTCATAGGAAAGAAGGTCGCGCAAGTGATTAGCACGACAGAGGCTAGGGAGGATGAGCTGCGCGCTGGAACCTGCGGACCGAGGGAAGACTTGTGCACCACCGCGCAGAGGGTCCAGTCTGCTTATAAATAGAGGACCACCCCTCCTAATTTGCAATGAAGATCATGACTTAGAGATTTTTAGATCTCTCGTCGCTCAAGTGGTTGAGTCGCGCAAGTAGTTGTTGGGTCGCGCTAGTAGAGGCTGCGCACCGATTGTTGGCTGCGCAACCAAGGTAGTTGGGGAGTTAAAGGCGCGACATTGCGCAAGTTTGGTGTTGAAGGAGGCAGTGTCGCGTAGGTAATTTTGGTGTCACTTGTATGCCGAATTTGTACCACGCACGTGACTTGCGTTCCATGATTGAAACTTGCGCGTAGGGCTTGGATAAGTGCGCCAGGGTTGTTAATGTTCATTTATCCTTCTGAAGTTGCACGAAAGCTGGAAGATCACCCTATACCCTCATCGCAAAGTGAGATTAGTCTTCTGGTAAGAGTTGGACTTCAACAGAGCATCTACATACGACAGAGGATGAATTCTTATGCAATGATGAAGAGACCATCACATCTATAAACTGAGCGGGACTTCACCAATGGCAGTGAGCCAGGGGGAGTCAATGGGAGTTACCTGAGGGAAGCAATGAGCTATCCCTGTACCTTTGTAAAGGCAGTGAGCCTAGGACAGAGTTACTATGCCCGAATCGTTTTAATCCACATCTAGTAAAGATTAGTGGAATTAGGTACGACTGACAACTTTTCACCCTGATTCACCCCTCCCCTCTCAGGGTGTCCCGGGGACCCTCAAGTGGTATCAGAGGGTAAAGGTTGCTGGTGTTGAATATGTCCTTTATCGTCATGGATAATGAAGTCAATGTTAGGGGAGTCCCTCACTTCGAGGGAAGTAATTTCCAGATCTGGAAGAACAGTATGAGATCTCATCTAATATCTCTTGGAATGGAAGTTCTCTTTTCTAATGTGCAAGGAATAAAAGTCCCTGACCCAATAGGCCTGGCTATGACTGAAACAAATGAGAAAATTCTTGATGCAGATGCTAAAGCACAAAATGCACTTACTACAATCCTTTCTGATCAGATCTACCAAAAGGTGTTGAATTAAACCTCAGAAAAATCCATGTGGGATAAACTAGAGAATATTTTTGAATGAGATAGAAAAGTGAAAGAGGGGAAACTAAATGTGGTGCACAATTTGTTTGATGATATGAAGATGTATCCAAACGAGAATGTAGACTCTTTCTTCAATCGAAATACAGAAGTGGTTGGAGAAATTCAGGTTCTAGGTGAAGAAATCAAATACATTAATATTGTAATGAAAATAATAAGAAGACTTCCACCTCTGTACAATGAAAACGTTTCAGCCCTTGAGGAAAGAGATCTTTTAAAACTTTCTCTGGATGACCTACTTAGCAGCTTGGTAGCATATGATATGAGATTCAAACCCGAAGACGATACGACTCGTGTAAGAAATGAAAAGGCATTCAAGGCCATGGATAAACTGAAAATCTCAAAAGATAGTAGTGGTGAAGATGAAGAAGAAAAATAAATTCATTCTCTCATTGCAAAGAAGTTATAGAAGGGGAAAGGGAAATTCAAAGGAAAGTTACTTCTCGCATGTTTTCGTTGTGGAAAAGTTGGGCACATTGCCTCTTAGTGCTTAAGAAAGATCAATGATGAAGATAGTGAAGATGAAAGCTTCGAGAAGCCTCGAAGAAGGTTATTCAAAAAGGGATACTTCAAATCTAGAAAGAAAATACAAATGAAGAGTTTTGTCTATGAAGATAAGAATATGATAATGAATTCTATGATGAAGAACCAGAATTCAAAACTGGGAACCATGCTTCCATGATTGCCACTGTTGAAACGTAAGAAGATACTGGTGGAGAAGAACGATTGGGAACTTGTGTAGATCCCAAGATGCAACTTAAGTGTGTCGTTTGTAAGCATAAGATTAAATGTAAGAGTTGTAATATGTGGAAATAAATTGTAGAATAATCAACCGAATACGTTGATCAACTTGAAGCTGAAATTGAACGACTGGAAGAATTTGTGATGGTACAGTCTAAAATAATTGAAAGCAATGATGATGTAGTTTTTTTGAAGCTGAGAAATGAAGAGCAGGAAAAGGTCATCAATGACCTCACCACCAGACATTATGAAAAATCCAAGACTACTGAGGGTCTTGAAAAGGAAGTTTTTAATCTAAGGAGTAAACATGAGATTGAATCAATTCCAAAATAATCGAAGAAGAAAATACAGTTTGGAAGTTTATCGGATGTAGAATTACTAGCAAGAGCCAAGTGTGGTTCAGATGGGGTTGAAAAAATCTTGAGTGATAAAAGACCTGCTTGCATGGGAAAGAGTGGAATTGGATGTGAGGCTGAGACATCAACTGCTGGAAGTGAAAAGATCCAAAAGAAAGATAAGATGAAAGTTGAACATGTTGGAACATTACCTAAAGTGCCGAAAAATGAACCCACAATCCAAACTAAAAGGAGAACTGGAAATTATCCTCAAACATTCATAAATGATAGACAGTCTCACTTTTCTCCCAAGGAAGAAGGTATGAGGAGAAATTCAAGTGAGAAGTCATTTCCTCTCATGAAGTGTCAGTTATGTGGCTATATGGGCCATACGATGTCTTATTACGAAGAGGCAAGAAGCTATCTAAATGGAGAAGATATAGAAGTTCATCAAAGAAGATAAAATTCATATCCTAATTATTATATAAGAATCAATTTATATGGCTATTGTTATCGTTGTTATAACTTTGGTTATAAGGCTGCTAATTGAAGGCAGATAAGGGACATGGACACCTCATACTGATGTTCAAGACAAGTCAAGTCTCGTTAGTAAGACAGTGTTGCTCTTTCAAATAGGTTTTCTACTCTCAAATAAGATTTTGACTATAAAGAACCTGGGTATGCTGAAGAGATAATTGAAAGTCCATCAGTACTATATACTCAATCTAATGTCTCATGGAAGGAAATGAAGAAGATTGAAAAATCCATCCTTTCAGAGGTGGACCTAAATGATACGAAGAACAATAGTACCTGGATTTTGGATAAAGGTTCTTCATCTCATATGACAGGTAATGTAGGCCTGCTAACAGATATCTAAAGTACGGTTGATGGTACGGTACGATTTGGTAATGATGGGGCTCTGAAAATCAAAGGGAGTGGAAGTACTGAAATAGCTAATGGAGAACTAAAGAAGACTGAAGTCCTTTACGTGGATGTCCTATGTCATAATCTCCTCAGCGTGTGTCAACTCCGTGACTCAATACTTATAGTTCCTTTTATCAGAAAGGCTGCACTATCAAGGGAATGAAAGGAAATTCACTTATGAAGGGATGCAGAATGGAAGTCAACTTGTATCAGGTTTATAGTAAAGAAAATGTCTGTTACGTGACTGTTGAAGAAGAAAAAAATTTGGATCATCGGAGACTGGGACACATCAATCAACAAGACATGGAGTAAATATAAAAATTGAGAATTGATAGGGACATTCCCAACCTGAAGTGTGAACGTGAAAAATATTGTGATTCTTGCATTCGTGGGAAGCTGGTCTGCAGTTCATATCAGCCAAAGAATAAAAGGGCACCTCACCTTCTTGATCTGATTCATACAGATGTATGTGGGCCGATAAATGTTGCTGGAACTCATGGAGAAAGGTACATTGTCCTATTCATAGATGATTATAGTAGAATGTCATGTGTGGTGGTCATTCACAAGAAACGACAAGTCCTTGACTGCATGAAAAGATATCGGCGAATCACCGATAATGATACTGGACGAAAAATCAAAGGGTTGCGATCTGACAATGGAGGAGAATACATGTCCATTGAATTTGAAAATTATCTGGAGAAGCATGGGATACAGCATGAGGTAGCTGCTGTGATAACTCCACATAAAAATGGAGTTGTTGAACGTAGGAATCGACAGGTGAACTACATGGCACAAACTATGCTGATTGAGAGTCATAATCCACGACATTACTGGAAAGAGGTTGTTCAGGCTGCAGTGTACATTCAGAATCGAATAGAACTTTATAGGGGTGAGACAATGACACCATATGAATTGTGGCACGGACAGAAGCCTTCATTAAAATACTTTCGTGTCTTTGGAAGTAAATGCTTCGTCAGGAATAAAGAAGTAAATCAATGTAATTATGGTGACAATGTATATGAAGTAATTTTCCTCGGTTACTCAATGATCAGCAAAGCCTAGAAATGTTTCAACAAGCGTTTAGGAAGGATTGTGGAAAGCAGTGAGGTTAAGATAATTGAAGAGAAAAACCGAAATTCTTCAAGAACTTCATATGATGATGTGATAGAAAGTCCGGAAGAAATTGAACGTGAAGAAAATAAAAATGCATAAATAGAGGAACTTGTTCAAAACCCTCAGTAGTCACATCATGATGTTGACCAAGAAGAAGAATCTGAAGAAGAAACTGTGGCTGATGAGAATGCTACTGAACCTCACATGAGAAATCGAAGAGTTGAGATTGATCCATCCAACATAATTGGGGACATGAGTGCACACACTCAAACAAGATGGATGAGGAATAACATGCAATCTGCATTTCTATCAGTTGTATAGCCATCCTCAATCGAAGAACCTGAAAATGATGAATATTAGGTAAAATCCATGAATGATGAATTAGATCAGATTGAAAAGAATCAGACATGGGATCTTTTCCAGAGACCCGAAGGTCACAATGTTATTGGTACCACATGGATCATCAAAAATAAGTTTGATGAGCATGGAAGTGTTATCAGAAAAAAGGCACGACTAGTATGTAAAGGATACTCCCTGATTGAAGGCATTGATGTTGAAGAAACCTTTTCTCTAGTGGCTAGACTGGAGTCAATCAAGATTTTCCTTACCATGGAACTCCAAAGAGGATATAAAGTATATCAAATGGATGTCAAGACAGCATTCTTGAATGATGTACATGAAGAATAAGTCTACAGTGAACACCCAATGGGCTTTGTTTTGGGTACTGATGAAACAAAGGTCTGCAAACTGAAGAAAGCTCTGTATGGTTTGAAGCAACCACCATGGGCATGGTACTCACGGCTGGATTTATATCTCAAGAAGATGGAATTCAAAATAGGAGGAGTTGATCACAATCTCTATGTGAAGAATTCTCCAAAAGATCAATTCATGGTTCTAGTCTATGTTGATGATATCATATTTGGTGGTAGCAGGTAGAAATCAGTGGACGAATTTCCTAACCACATGAAATCAAAATTTGAAAAGACTATGATTGGGGAGCTCACATATTTCTTGGGGCTGCACGTGATTAAAAATAAGGAATACACTTTCATTTCTCAGGAACAATATGCAAGAGACCTGCTGAAGAAGTTTAATATGAAATAATCCAAACCAATGTCAACTCCGATTGCAGTTGGAACTAAACTTGGAAAGCATGAGGATGGGACATCTGTTGATCCCACCATGTACAGGAGTATCATTGGGAGCCTATTGTACCGGACAACGACACGACCAGCTATTGTATTTGCAACATGCCTTGCGGCCCGCTTTTAGAGTAATCCAATGGAGGAACATATGGCGACAGTAAAAAAGAATCATGAGGTACATTCAAGGTACACATAACTTTGGGATATTTTTTACTGCAGGCAGGGACAGTGAATTATCAGCATTTTCTGATGCTGACTGGGCTGGTGATGTGGTAGACAGAAAGTCCACTAGTGGTGGAGCCTTCTATATTGGGCATAAATTTGTTGCATGGTTGAGCAAGAAATAAGAATGTACTTCTCTCAGAACTGCTGAAACTGAGTATATCTCAACCCCAAAGTAATGCACTCAACTACTATGGATGAAGCAACAATTTACAGATATTGGTGATGAGGTAAAGCACCCAATGGTAATTTACTGTGATAACAAGAGCGCAATTGATCTTAAGAAGAATCGTGTTCAACATTCCCGTATGAAACATATTGAAATCAGGTATCACTTTATTAAATAAAAAGTTGATCAATGGGTGATTAGAATGGATCATGTGGGAACTGATGAGCAAGTGGCTGATATCCTAACCAAGTCACTATCTTCAGCTATGTTTGAGAAGCATCTATTGAACCTCGGTGTTCAGTCACCTCCCAATACATAAAGAGTTTACGCAATACCCCTCTCCCCATTTGTGATAACTGTTTTAATCTGTTTATTGCTATGATGAAGGTTTATGGGGGAGATAATATCTAGGGGGAGTATGGTTTGAGCTGAACATTGAACAAATTACTTGTCTATGGATTTATTGTCAATGGGGGAGAAAGGAATAAATTCAGGCATGTAACGCTTATGTGATGAGAAGAATGAGATGGAAAACATTGGAAGTAATTATTTTGTGATGAGAAGAATGAAAAGGAAATCATTGGAACCCAATTCAAGCTTCCTCTCTTGTTTTCTACATCGAGCATTGCTCACGTAGACTTAGAGTGTTGGCTGAGTTGATTCGTGTGTTTTTGGTTTTCATATGGATGGAGATATGAAGAATTTATTTTCTGATTGCCAAAAAACCCAAAGGGGGATATTGTTGGAACCATAGTCTTCTATGCATGATTTGGAGTATGGTTCTTGTTTGTTGTCAATCAGTAGTGGAAGTTCAGAATGTGTACCTGCAAAGAGATCATACAGTTCAAGCAGACAACAGTATTGAAGGTGGCGCCGTTTCCTAGTGTTTGTCAAATGTTTGGGCCTGAAAATCGACAAATGGATAAAAGTGTTTTTTATAAAGAGACTTGCGCTCTATGTACTAGATTAAGGGGAAACTTGTGCGCCATTTTTTTTTCAAGATCAGAACATCAGAAAATGGAAAAAGGATAAGGGTCGTGCATGTTTTGAGCTGGTCGCGTAAGTGACCTACGCGCTGTGAGTAGACTTGCGCACCGATGCCTAGGAGGATTGTAAACCTGCGGATCTATTGTTTTTCAAGATTATAACTTCAAAATATGGCAAAGGAAATAAGATCGTGCAAGTATTTGTGTGGTCGCAATGTTATCAGTGCGACAGAGTCAAGGGTGGATGAGATGCACGCCAGAACCTGCGCACCGAGGGAAGACTTGTGTTCCACTGCGTAGGGGGTCTAGTTTTCCTATAAATAGAGGACCACCCCTCCTCATTTGCAACTATTTTCAAGACTTAGAGATTTTTTGAGCTCTCGTCGCACAAGGGGTTGAGTCGCGCAAGTGGTTGTTGGGTCGCACAAGTAGAGGCTGAGCGTCGATTGTAGGTTGCGCGACCATGGTAGTTGGGGAGTTAAAGGCACAACGTCGCGCATGTTTGGTGTTGAAGGAGGCAGTGTCGCGCAAGTCGTTTTGGTGTCACCTTTGCGCCGAATTTGTACCGTGCAAGTGACTTGCGCGCCAGGATTGAAACTTGCACGCCGGGCTTGGATAAGCGAGCCAGGGTTGTTAAAGTTCATTTATCCTTCTGAAGTTTTTTGAAAGCTGGATGATCACCCGGTACCCTCATCAAAAAGTGAGATTAGTCTTCTGGTAAGAGTTGGACTTCAACAGAGCTTTTACATATGACAGAGGATGCATTCTTATGCAATGATGATGAGACCTTCACATCTATAAACTAAGCGGGACTTCACCAACGATAGTGAGCCAGGGGGAGTCAATGGGAGTGACCCGAGGGAAGCAGTGAGCTATCCCTGAACCATTGTAAAGGCAGTGAGCCTTGGACAGAGTGACTGTGCCCGAATCTTTATAATCCACATCTAGTGAAGATTAGTGGAATCAATTATGGTGGACAACTTGTCGGCGTATGCTCCTTGGACGTAGCCCTTTGTGGTGAACCGAGTAAAAAGTGTTGTGACTTCTCTGTGCATGTGAATGTTTACTTTCTGATCATATTCATCTTACATGTTCAACAAGTTCCTACCAACATGGGAACAAGATCCATCACATTAAAAAAAATTGTCACCCTTATTCACCCCTCCCCTCTCAGGATTTCCAAGGGTCCCTCAGTTTTTATATATTACATGAAATTATTTCTATACCAGACCTTTTGACGACATGAGATTCTGAGTCCTGATGTACCCGGAATAAATGGTTGAAATAATTTAAAATTTTAAATAGGATGTGTGAGCGGTTTTCCTAAAATAGTTGAATATCATTTAAACGGGTGCCCAAATCAGAAATCTGAGGGCACCATCGCGTTCTGAGCAATTACATTACCATTGGTGGGGCCAAACATCGACCGACGCGGGTCACCTGCATGAGTTAGTTATTGGGACATTTTAATGGAAATAAAATAAAATAAAAATTTATTTTATAATGATTCATTTTATACAACAACCTAATTTCCTCTCCTTTCAATACATGCTTATGGAATGTTCACAACGTTAGCCGTCTAACCCTGCCAAATGGAGGATTGGCCATTAGAGCATTGGTGGAGAACCTATAGGCATACGACAACACCACGAGCAATCGACACATCTCAGAATCATAGAAACTCACAAATGAATGTGACATAATGATTTTTAATTCACCAAATCGAGATAGGTGTTTTTTGTTATTTCGATATAATTCCTCCACGTTCTTCGATTAAACGACGAACATGGATCAACCAACAAACAGTTTGATTCGCAGATCGTGCATTCTTGTAGGAGGGTTATTAATTTCTATTTCTTTTGGGATTTGATATTTGAAATTGATATGATAGTTGTTTGTTTATGGTTTGATTTACCCTATTAAAGCCTTCTAATAGGACTAGATCAATGTCATGAGAAAAGATGGAGTATTTTCGTTCTCTTTTCTTTGTGTTCTTCGTGTTCTTCATAGGGTGATGAACAACGGATCTTTGAATGACCATTTCACAACACAACGATCCCAAACTGACGATTCGACATCACATCGACCAAGAGGAGGTTTGACGATGATGGTCGGTGATGAATCAGAACAGATAAAGAGAAACCGTTCATCGATCATTCTTCGTACAAGTGGAATGATATGCATTTTGGGAGCTGATCGGAGGACTGGAACCAAAAGAATTGTATACGTGGTGTCGGGAGAAACCAAAACCTTGAGTTTCATGGTGATCGGGTGGCCGGGTCGAAGAACAAAGCATCCCCCAGAGTGTCGGTCGAAGAACCGTGTTTTCTGGAAATTCTCGAAGAACATTTCTTGTATCACTATGAACATGTCATGTGGTAGAGGCTCGATGATGGATAGGGTGCAATGATGCACAATGCGATGACACGGAGCTCCCCATGATGAAAATATCATGTGGGTCCTTACATGGACTCGACATGTATCCTAGATGAAACATAGACACAGGATGGAGTACATAGTCGTGTAGTCCACCACATGGTCAGACCAGATCGGCCGCACATGTTACCATGTGTATAGGTTACACAGGAAGGAACACAAGAGATAAAGCCTTGTATGGTCATAGGACCACATACTTGGATCTGACACCAGTTATTTGGACATGACATGTGACATGTACAACACATCCTATACAAACCTTTCTACACTGAAATCCATGCGATAAGCCCCATTGTACATTTGCATTACCCAGGGTCAGAATACAGAATGTGTGACACTACTACACGCCATGTACTTTTCAGTACATGTCTTGATCTACTTGTCAACTATATCATGGACATGTTTCTCTTCTATTAGTTCCCCTATTTCTCAATCCCTTGCTGGTCAGGTATTGTTTCCTTTTTCAAAAGTATGATCCCTTTAAATTCAATGATAGAGTCATTTATCCATCCAAGAGGACTAGAGCGAGATCCTCTATCCATTCATGACCCTAATAAGAGTCGGGAATCGACGTAACTATCCTTAAAGGGAACTGATCCTCTACATAGTAGGTGAATCATGATGAGTCGTGGTATCCGCCAAGGCCCAAACAATGATCATCATATGTGCATCCTGATCTTTCCCCGCGTAGATGTGTTTTCTCTCGGAAGTAGTGTATCTATCACTCATTACATTTCCCAATGGATAGTACATATTGGATGGATTTCATCAGAGCTATCAGACTCGTTGATTGAGTTCTCTTGAATGAGTGCTTCATGAATCGTCAAACTAAATTCTTAGTGGGGGAATGGGGTTGGGTGACTTTTCTCTAGACTACGAGTCTTTGTTTTGTGCATATCTGTTTTTTTTAACCAATAATTTGTTTAGTAGACATTTATTGTCTAGAAATTATTTTACATTTATGTTGGGTATTTCTTTGTGGTTTTTGGGGTCCTTTATTGAGTATTTTTATACTCACCCATGCACATGCTTCGTCCACATGTGTCACGTCTTGTGTAGATGAGCAGCCTTTTGATAGTGTTTAGGGAGGACCACGACATGACCGAGCATTCTAAGTTCCCAAAAAGTCGAGGTGATTATATGATTATGAGCATTAGTCAAAATATCTCTTTGTTTTTACAAGTATGAAATTTTTGTTTTCAAACTCTTGTTTTTGGTGGGCTTGTATTCTATCCTGTTTTACTTTTATTACTCTACATTCCATCAAACTCTATTGGTTGGGTGCAGTTTTATGCATGAATTTCGTTCCTTCGTAGTCTTTCTTACATTTAGGCATTAGTGGGCTTGGAGAAGTGTGTGTCTGTACATTTACATAGGAAATAACTCCCATGTAAGTAAAATGCTTACTCTGTGCTAGTCACCAACCCCTGACATAATGAAAGCGGGCTCGGGGAGTTGGAGCACGGGCCCAACTGGGACGGGTCATGATAGAGTGGTATCAGATGTGGTTGGTTCTAACATAGAAACCATATTCTATGAGTTTGGTTTGGGGAAACAGTGTTAACTGTTTCAAACACAGCTTTCAGGCTAGAGACACTAGTGTTGGTGCGAGCGGCCATCTTATCAATACACAAAGACTCTTATAACCAAATTTTCGACATGGTAAATTAAAACACTAGTTTCGGGGGAAGTAAGTTACTGGTACATGAATCATATAGGAATGGGTTGTGATTTTCAGGTCCATTATGTTAGCTATCTAGATATAATTGTTAACCATGGTACCTCATATTCTTTAAAATATGCCTCCATGATGAATACCCACTGTGATTTAGTAGTGTGATCACAATGATGCCCCCCTCAATGATGAGGATTCAATACATGGACCAGTTCCGTAGGCTTCCTCTAGGTGGTTCTCCTGTTATTCCACCACGAGTGCAGCATCTCGTGGTACATATAGTACTGACTGGTGAATAGAGCAGGTTGAGCTCACTCCATGAGTTCCAAACACAGAGACACCTCAGGTTTTGAGGCTATCCCGACCCTTAGGTGGTTGAGTATTGGATTAATGACGTGGCTATATTTTTTCATCTGGTGAGGACACCAGCGGTCCATATGGTGTTCTTGTGAGTGATCCTTCTTCATGGTTCGGCGGGACAGTGGAGTCTGACCACACAAACGCATGATGAGGAGACTCTTTCATTGATGGAGTTTTAGAATGTCTTTAGGGATGATTTTTCCCTTGCTATGCTGAGAGTAGGGCGTATCCAAGATCTCCATTAGCTCCAGTAGGGCAGTTTGACGGTGTCTGACTATTCATCAAGGTTCACCAACATCACCAGGTATGTGATGGATATGAACAGGGATCATTACATCAGATATTAGACCATCGAGTGAGGTCTACGATGGGACATCTGATCTAGTTTCATGACTCTCTGCAATTCAACTTATGTTGGAGTGCTCGAGTTGGCCTTGGTCATTGGGAGATTGTTGGTGGAGCAGAGATAGTCGACGATAGTTTGCATGAGGCAGGCAAGTGCTGAAACATCGACCTGAGGGAGCTGATATATGGAACAAGGATCAAGACATCAGAGATGTCATATGAGGACCTAAGACATGGGTTTGGTTGTTGAGGCTCTCATCCTAGATCCAGTGAGCCTAGGGGGAGGTGATGCTACTCGTGCAATCATAGGGGAAATCTAGCTTGAGGTTTTCCAAGCCATCGAGCTACTTATAGAGAGAATGTGGATGGACCACCGAGGTAGAGGCAGAGAGTGGAGCAGACAGACCCACCAAGATAGAGGTCGTGGAAGATGCTTCAATCAAATTCCATCATCACCCTCTGGAGGTCCGAAACAGGCTCAGGGAGATGTGGGATATGGGCGGGGAAAACTACATGCTGTCGAGGCATATGACCTAGGGACTACGGGGATGATCGTTGTTGTATATATAAGCACAGGTGTCTTTCATTCCTTCAACGCCACATGTCATGTGCGAAACAATGATATTTTGGTAGATATATTGACTTGATCCTAATGCTTGGAGACACCTATGGGTGGAGAATCAATGATCACACACCATTGTATATAGTGTTATCTTACCCTTAGAGGATAGAGTTTCAGTATGAACCTCTTGGTTAATGTGTCAAGGAATTACGACATCATTCTCATTATGGATTGGTTTTCTTTCTTCCATTCCCATGTTGTCAACATTAGGAAAAGAGTTTGGTGTCTCCATATCCTTGGGATGAGGTTTTCTTATGTCAGAGAAAAGGAGACTCATACAGTAAAGAATGGGATCCTGCATACGAGGGTGAAGCCGATCACTCAGGAGTTGTCTATCCTTACCCCCGGGGAAGTAGATTTTGTGAGGTTACAATTCTTATAAGTATTGGAGGAGTACAAGGATGTATTTCCCAAAGTAGTTCTAGGACTACCTCCCTACCAAGAAAATGACTTCTGGTTTGACTTACACCCTAGGACATCACCGATTCCCCAACAAAATATCGGATGGCACCCGTAGAGCTTCGTGATCTGAGGGAGCAGTTGGAGGATTTGCAGTACAAGGGATTTGTAAGACCCGGTATTTCACCCTGAGCGACCCCATTTTTGTTTGCCAAAAATCCATATAGGAGTGTGAGGTTGTGTATGTATTATTGGAACCTTAACCAGGTGACGGTGAATAATATGTATCCACTGACCAAGATCGATGATCTCCTTGATCAGCTAAGAGGGGAACATTGGTTATTGAAGGTTGACCTTTTATCATTTAATCACCTGTTGTGAGTACGAGATAGGGATATACTGAAGATGGATATCAGATACCACTACAAACACTATGAGTACTCGATGATGCCTATCGGTGTGAAAAATTCCCCCACAATGTTCATGTGAGTTATGTACTAGATCTTCCCGCCATACATGGACCGTTTATAAGTGTTCCTCATCAACGACATCCTTTTGTACTCTGCATTAGAGGAGGAGAATGCGAGACACCTAAGAATGGTTCAAGATGTAGTCTGTGAGAACCAACATTATGGGATGCTATCGAGGTGCCAATTATAGATTCAGGAGTTCCACATTCATGGACATATCATTTTAGAAGATGAAGCAGCTATGGCATAGCCAAGGTGGAGGCAGTGTTAGCATGGGAGCCACATTAGGGCGTGATAGAGGTGCGGAGAATCCTTTGGCTGGCAGGATATTACCGTAGATTCATTCCTGATTTCTCCCAAATATCAACATCAATGAAAAAATTTTCTTCGAAAGGAAACCATTAATGTGGTTCGTGAAGTTCTAGTAGGATTTTGAGCGGTTGATGTAGGGTTTGACGAGGGCCCCGAACATGAGATTATCAGAGGAGGGTGTCAAGTATGTAGTTTTCTACAACACATGGGGCACCAAACATGGTTGTGTCCTGATGTAGAGACATGTAGTGATTTCTTATGGTTCACACCATCTTAGTCCACATGATATTAAATATTTGACCCATGATCTTGAGTTGGAAGTGGTATTCATCGCGTTGAAGACATAGTGAAACTAACTTATGGGTGAGCAGTTAATCAGCTACTCTAACCACAAGAGCCTCAATTACATATTCATGCAGAAGGATCTGAATCTGAGATAGAGGCATTGGTTAGAGTTCATCTAGGACTATGATCTCTAGATCACCAATACACCTGTGAAGAGGAATAAGGTGGAAGATGATCTTAGCATAAGGTCAAGCTCACAGCTATTGAGTGAGGTGACAAAGTAGTTAGCCATGTTGTAGTTATCCTTCATGGATAGAGAGGATACATATCACATATAGTAAATGGTTGTCAACCATCCAATCATATATTGAATTAGAGAGGCACAACATGGGGAGGCCTACTTTCAAAATTTAAGACATTAGTTATCCACATTAAATGCTCCAGATGGTTATTCATAAGGTCGGGAGCACATAGTCCTTTTCATAGGGTGCGATGTTTTACCAGTGGTGTTTAGGGAGGAGGTCCAATGTGAGTTTCATACAATCCCATGGCGGTACATCCTGGTGTGGTGAAGGTGTACCATGATCTTGGACCATAGTTCTGGTGGTTGGGCATGAAGAAGGTAGTAGCAGAGTTCGTTTCATGAAGCCTTACATGCTAGTAGGTGAGGTTGGGCAACAGGTTCTAGTAGGATTAGCTCACTTATGGGTGTTCCAGCTGAATTAGATCACCACTAGTTGTTCCATAGTGGAAATGGGATGGATTATCGATAGACTTTGTGACAGGATTACCACAGACATCCAAGGGGCAGGATTCCATCTGGGTGATCATTGATCGACTCACCTAGTCAGAAAATGCCCTATCTATTAGTGAGTAGAGTTCTGTTGAGAGCATGGAACCCCTCTATGTGCAATATATATTTTGGCATCATGGAGTCCCTTAGATAATAACCTCAGATTGAGATGCCTGCTTCACATCCTTGTTGGGGAAGGGATTGCAAGACGTTTTCTGACTCCACTATGAATGAGAACGGTGTTCCATCCACAGAATGATGGTCAGATGGAGAGGACCATTTTGGTTCTGTTAAATATGTTATGGGACTGTATCTTGGACTTTTTTCATAGTTGGGAGGATGACCTACGAATAGAGAAGTTTACATACAATAACAACAACCACTCCACCATTGGTATTGCCTCGTTCGAGGCCTTGTATTGGATACCCAACCAGCCACCACATTTATGGACTGACCCCAAATGGTTAGCATTCATGGTTCCAGAGTTGGTGTGAGCAACTAGAGAGAAGGTGAAAATCATCCGGGAGTAGATGAAGACTCCAAAGAGCTAACATAAGTCTTATGCTAACAAACGATGATGATCTCTAGAGTTCATGGAGTGATACCACATCTTCCTTTGGGTCCCACATCGATGAAGGTTACATATATTTGGTCGAGGTGACAAGCTATCTCTAAGTTTCATTAGACCTTTCCGGATACTACACTGAGTAGGCGAGGTGGTGTACCGCCTATCTCTACCACTGCAGTTGCACCGAGTGCATGTTGTCTTCCACGTGTCAAATTTTAGGTGGTACGTTAATGACCCATCACATGTCATCGACTGGGGAGAGATGAACATCGAGGATGTAACGGCCTTTTTTGAGTACCTAGTAGAGATCGGGGATCGGCATGATAGGATCCTTCGTGGGAAATCGGGTCCCTTGGTGAGCATTCTGTGGCAGCACGGAAGTCCACAGAAGAGGGCGTTAGTGTTGGAGGCTCAGATCCATGGCAGTTCCCACATCATTTTGAGAAGTTTTTTTTTGATTTCTGGGACATAAAGGTATAAGGTGGGGATAATGTAATGTCTCTTATTATATGTGTATAATTTTTAAATATTATATGTCATTACTTCAAGACCAGACCTTTTGACGACGTGCGATTCCGAGGCCTGGAGTGCATGAAATAAATGTTAGAAATAAAATAAGATTTTAAATATTGTGCATGAGAAGTTTTAATTTAATAGTGCAATATCAGTTAAATGGTTTCCTGAATCAGAAATTTGAGGGCACTATTGTGTTCAGAGCAGCGACTTTACAATAGGCGAGGCCTAACATCGACCGACGTGGGTCTGCTGTAAGAGATAGTTATTGGGACGTTTGAATGGAAATGAAATAAATTAATAATTTATTTTAAAATGGGTAATTTTTATGGAGAAATCCAATTTACTACTATTTAAATACCATATTATAGAAAGATTTCCAGTTTATCCACATAACCTTGAGAGATTGAGGATTGGACATTAGAGCTTTAGAGAAGTACTTGTTGGCGAACGATGGCGAAATGAGCAATCAACACATCTTAGAATTGACAAACCATGCCAATGAACATGATGCCGAAATTTTTCATCCACTGAATCATGTTAGAGGTTTATTATTTTTATTTAATTCTTCCCCGTAATTCGATTAAATGATGAATATAAATCCACCCATGAACTAGTGGATCCGTGGATCGTGTGTTCATGTGGGAGGGTTATTAATTTATATTTCCATTGGGAATTGATTAGGATCATTGATAAAATAATTTTTGGGTTATCAATTGAATTTACCTATTAAATCCTTCTAATGGTAGTAGATCAACACCACGATGAATGAAGGTATAGGTTCGTTCTTCAATTTGGTTTATTGTATTGCCATTTTATTTTCTTCACGTTCTTACCCTTCTTCATAGGGCGACGAAAAATGGATCGTTACACACACATTTCACAATGCAACAATCCCAAATTAAAGATATGAAATCAAAACAACCATGATAAGGTGTGATGATGATGGAGGTTGATGAATCAGATCAGACAAGGAGAGACTGTTCTTTAAGAATTCTTCGCACTCGTAGATTTATACACATTTTCAAAGCCGATTGTAGGTCTAAAACAAACAGAATCAGATATGTGGTGTCGAGGTGACAACAAACATTGGGTTTCATAGTGATCGGGTGGCCAGATCGAAGAACGAAGCATCCCCTAGAGCCTGACACATGGAACTGTGTTTTTTTGGAAATTCTAAAAGAACACATCATGTATCCCAAAGAACATGTCATGTGGGACCGGCTCGAGGTCCGATAGGATTCCACGATGCAAGAATCGATGATACGACATGTTACCTGAAGAACATGGTGTGTGGGTCCTTATGTAGACTAAGTGTGTATCCCGAGTGATACACGGACACTGGATATAGTACACAGTCGTGTACTCGACCACATAGCCAGACCATGCCTGTTTCTTGGGTTACCCCATGCACTAGTTACATGGGATTGAACCCAAGGTATAAATCCTTGTACGGGAACATGGAGACGTACAGAGATCTGACCCCGGTTACTCAGTCATGGCATGTGATCTATACTACATGTTATGTACTGAACTTTCTACATGACAAGCCATGTGACACAGACTATTGTACACAAGCTGTTCTCAGGGTTAGAAGACACGGCATGTGACACATCTACACTGTGTGTACATTTAAGTACATGGATTGATCTTCTAATCAACTATATCATCGACATGTTTCATTTTGTATAGTGCCCATTTTTCTCATTCCCCTGAAGGCCAAGTATCAATTCTTTTTCCATGAGTATGATCCCTTCAACAGGACTTTCTGAGATAGTGTGTGGTATCCCTCTGAGAGGCCCGAAGAGAGATCATATATCCATTCTTGTCCCAAGGTAGTGTAAGTTATTGACATGAATAACCCTAGTAGGAAATGATCCCTTACATATCAGGTGAATCTAGATGAGTCACGGTATCCTTTAAGGCCCTAGTAGTGATCCTCATATGTGTATTGTGATCCTTCCCCACTCAGGAGTTCGTTCTCCCGGAATGAGTGTATCTATATCTCATTACTATTCTTGAAGGATAATACATCTCAGAAATACTTCATCACAGCTATCATACTCGTGATTTGAGTTCTCTCAAAGGAGTTCTTCGTGGAATCTTCAAATAGAATACCTTGAGGGGGAATGCGGTTGTGGGACTTTTCTCTAGACTCTGTGTCTGGGTTTTGAGTATATTTGTTTTGTGTTCACATGATATATGTTCATAAGACATATACAGTTCATAGGTGACTGTATATTTACATTGTGTATTTCTTTATGGTTTTTAGGGTCCTCTACTGAGTATTTTTATACTCACCCATGCACGAGCATTGCTCGCACATGTCATGTCTTATGCAGAAGAGCAGCCTTTTGACATAATCAAGGGTGAACCAGGACAGAACAAATCATTCTATGTTTTCTACAGGCCATGGAGCTCCCATAGATATGATCAGCAGACCTAGTACCTCATTGTGTTTATAGGTAGGAATGTTTAGTTTTCAAACTCTTGTTTTGGTGGGCTGGTATTTTGGCCCAGTTTACATTCAGTACCCTGCTTTCCATCGTACTCTGTTGGTTGGGTGTAGTTGTATGCACGCATTTTGTTCCAGAGTGGTTTTTCATAAATTTTGAAATTTGGGAGTTTGGAGATTTGTGAGTGTGTACAGGTACTTATGCAATTCCTCCCATTATAGTATTATGTCTACTTGGTGTAAGTCACCATCCCCTAACATATTTGAGGAGGGCATGGGGAGTCGCGATACAAGCCCCATTGGGATGGGTCGGGAAATTATTGGAAGTGTGTCTTGGATTTTCCATGAAATATATAACTTACATAGAGAGTGTATGATTGAGAAACATGACATGGGATATTATCTATCATTCAATAAGTGTTGTGGAATAAATGTTTCAGGTCATTATATTTATAATGGAAATATTAGAGGTTTTACATATATTTTAATGTAATATAATATTATTATTTATACAGTACAATATATATAATTTTTGAAAAATAAAATGAAACATATTTCCAAATTGTGTGATTATGTAGTAAAATTTATGTTTCAATATTCATATAGCGGTAATTTTCGGGGAGAATTTTAATTGTCTATTGAAAATGGGGAAGTTAATATTTATTTTCATATTTTTGTCGAATTGTGTAACTAAATGATAATTATTTAAATTTATAATAGTATTATAACATTATGTGATATAGGTAATATGTTTATGACAATTTAAGACCAGTATATGGTCATTACACATAGCAACATCATCTGTCAATAATGTAATTAAATCTAGACAACAAAATCATTTCTGAATGATAGGTTTATTGAAAACCGAATTGAAAATATTTTAACACTACTAATGAGATAAACAATATAATACAAGATGATTTCATTAATTTGGATATTTTTATCCACATAAATCATTTTACAGGTGGACATATATATATATTTTTACATGATAATTTATTTGGTGGATATATAAGGTATTATTTTCAGACATATAAATATAAACATTTATCTATGTATGTTTCATATTATAAATTAATTCCTAATTAAGAAGGAAATTTAAGAAAATATAATAATTGTGATCATGGTGGTGAATTAAATAATATATAATTTTCATACGTTATGAATTATTTTTTGAATTTTTTTATCATAACAGATCGATATAAAAAATTTATTATTGAATGAAAAAATAAGGCTTTTCATGAAAATAACATAATCATGTTAAATAAAATTAACAGTACGTAATGACCCTATCCTTATTAACTCAAAGTATCTTAAATTATTTTGTTATAATACTCTATAAGGAATGACATTCTAAATAGTTGAATAAGATAATAAACTTTATAAATTAGATAACAACATTATTCCAATTTTGCATTTGAAAACACAGGTTACATTTTTTTAACTACACAATTATTCTATATTTAATAACCATGAATATTAACAAAATTTAACTTCATGAATTCCAAATAAATGAAAAAATTTGTGTGACCTCAAATTATTTGTAATATCTATTTATAAATAATGATATCATAAATCAATAATCATAATAAAAATGGAATGGTAAATAACAGAACACACATTCCATATAAATAAACGGGATATCGTGATAATATAATGAATAATAAATATCAGATGATAAAAAATAACAACCCCATTCCATTTAATAAATAATATTATAAATAAATTCATTCATAGAAATCATCATTAAAAAATATAATACACACAATGTTATTGAATAATCAACCAGAAAAGGTAAAAATGGGAATTCAAATTCCATTAAAAAAATAAAATGAGAATGAAATGTGTCTATATAGAATATAATATTATAGTATCATTGGTATTAATAATAAATTTCCAAACTATTTAAATATATAATAATTGGACATCATGATATGAGGTATATTATACCTCAACTATCAGAACCTTTCATGAGATAATTAAAACTGAATGGTATATATTCACATCAAAACCATTTATGTAAGGCTTGACAATTTATTCATCACATGAGACAGAGGATGAAAAAAGGGGATATTTCTATAAAAACCCAAGATATTTCGTATACATCCAAATATATCTTCACATATAGAATAAATTATATATTTTTTGAACCATATGCCATACAATTAAATGTCCACATTGTGTAGAGAATAAATATTATTAATATTTATACAGAAAAAATAACTTTCTAAATAAATCATTATTCTTATAAATGATATACATTTTAATAAATGGTCATATCATATATAATTTATTATTTATATTGTGGGAAAATTTTATCTCCAATGATAAAAATAAGGTGATAATTTTTAGGTAATGTTAATTACTAAAAAAATGTAGCAGGAAAGTCGATGTATATACTACCAATTGATAATATAATAATATGATATCTTGAAGAGGAATATAAAAAGTATCAACAAAACATTTCATATGTATGTTTTATTTAAAATAAATGGTTGTTGTTATTGATTAATAGAAATACGATAAAAATATCATCAAAAACATTATTGAGTAATGTATCTTTATCACTTTTAACATTTAACATTAAATATAATATTATAGAAATAAATTTTAAAATAATTATCATTGAAAATTAAAATTAAAATTTATAAATAAATCGTTAAAATATTGGATGTTCTTAATTGTAGAAAATTTCATATAGGATATACATATTAACAGAACATTTCCATTCAATTTTTGATATAAGTGAAATGAGAAATATTTTAAAAATAAAATAAACATACATTTAAAAGCTTTTTTATGAAATTCAATCACGGTAAAATGTATTTAGTAAATATTTTTTAGGAAAATTAATATAATTTTTGTAAAATACTTTAGATACAAGGTATTTAAACAAGACAACATTTTTTACGGAAGTGAAAATTAATTCAGATTTTACTAAAATCTTTATCTACAAAATTTTGAGTACCAAATTTATGTAAATTTGTAATGATTCATGAAAAAATTATGAATAATATGAGAATATCATAATGAATTGGTTTTTTATATAATGGTCAAATATTTTCCATCAGTGGAAACTTGTGTGAAAATAATCCAAATTAAAACAAGGTTATTTAAATAAACTTTCACTAAGATCATAACATTGTTGTGATAATTAATCAATGAAGAAATTATGTTTGGGATATGTAAATCCTAATAAAAAATATTAATATAAAAAAATAAAATCATATTTATTTACATATAGAATATAAGAATATCAAAGAAAATAAATATAACCTATTGGAAGGAAATTGAGTTTTGAAATTCATTAAAAATTGATATTTTCCATATCAAATACCCTTGGATTAAATTATAAAAATTGAATAATAATTACAATGATGTATCAAATATTCATGATTAAAATTTAAAAAGGGAATTTTGTAGACTATATATATATAATTAGGTGGACAACATAAATATCCTGGTTCTTTTAGGATAAAAAACCCTTTTATGTTAAATTATTAATTTCTCATGTTAGAAAATTGATTAATAAATGAAATAACATAATAAATTTGACAAAGGCCTTCATTACAAGATAAAAATGTAATATTCAATTAAATGTGTTCGGAGTCATATGGTATGCTGTTGTGAGATTCTGATGCACACAATTACTCAATAAAGACAAAATAAAATTATTAAATATTTATATTAAGTGGGCATATTATATTCAAAATAATTTTATACATAAAAAATGATGTTTCGTATTGAAAATCAGATACCACTGTTTGGTCAGGTACATAGTGGTAAACCTAGATGGGGTATAACATTTGTAGGTTTCTTAAATTTATATGGATCACATGAAATAAAAACAATTTTATTTTTCATTATTAATTTTTTTCAATTTTTAATCAATAAATCATTAATATCTATCAAATAGTACATCTTTTTGGAAATATGATAACAGTGTTGGGACACCATGTGGGTTTGATTATCTTGTTTGATTGTTTTCTAGACATTTGTTCTAGAATGAAATTTAGTTTGTTGTTATTTTCCATGACATGGCGGATTAAGAAAGAGTTTGATTGATTTAATGATATTTATGTGATATTCATTATAGAAGTTTGACCAAAGAGAATTTGACTGTGAGAGCTCAATGAGCTGGGGTCATTTATGAAAGTTTACTATTATGTATTACCAATTGTATTGGTTGTGAGAGCATCCAAGTGGTCATCAACCCTGGGGGTTTAGACAATGAGAGCATCCCACCTAGTCATTTATAATTTATCGTTCCAATTTTTTCCAAGAGGTATTGACTGTGAGATTTTCCTAGGAGGCCTTGTGTAATTGATATATACAATGTATATCTATAGAGGATCAACCATGAGATATTCAATGATGATTTTTATTAAATGATTTGACTATAGGTTAGATAAAAAATGATATACAACGAGAACATCCCAAAGGGCCGTGTTTGAATAAATGAATGATTGTGATGAGTCTTCCAAGAAAAATAACAAGAATGGAATAAGTATTAGTTGATTGTTCTGATGGTCTTTAGAGAAATTTTTTCCCATAATTACACATGGAGATATATATCATATGCTAGATCCTGAGATTAAATGATTCAACTGATTGAATAAATGATAAATTTAAATGATTGTAATTTAAAATAGTAGGAATGTTTTCTTTTGAGTACATAAACGTTTATCACTTCTTTTTTCCTATTAAGTACTATATATATATATATATTAACTAATAGTTTGGCACAAATATTGTGGTTGTTGCCTACTAGGATTCATCTTACACCCTATTTTGTTAATAATTTCAGACCCAAATAGATTATATAGTTGTATTTACAGAGAAGAGAAAGTTTCATTCCTCATCAAGTAGATGGTTTTTGTTGGTGTTGGAGAGCATGGGACCCAACTGAGGATTGAGATACTTCTCAAGTTTATTTATTTATTTTGTACGTTAGTTTCTGTATTGATTTCTAGCATTGTGATTATTTTTGATGTTTTCTTAGATACATATTCTATTGGTCATATATATATATATATATATATATTGATTCTTTAGTAGGATTTACTTTTAGTCTTCAACTATTTATGTTTGTTGGTATTACTACTTCCTCTACTATTTACTACTTGTTTCTGTTGTGTTTACTCTATTAATGAGGGTATATATTCCCACTTCCAAACCCATCACCCTTACTACTAATCTAAAACCTCTAGTGTTCGGGGAAATGTGTTTGAGGGAATGTGGCCAATTGGGTAGGGACACCATAAAAAGGAACCATGATACGGGATGTTATAAAATGTAGAGAAAATTTCAACAAGGTAACTTTCATTCATTATGATTTAATTATTCATGAAATTTGGTTTGTGTATTGAGGAAATGGGTTTTGGTACATTGAATGGTAGAATTTAATTATAATTTTGATTTTAATATAATGAACATTTCTTTAGAGATGTACCTATTCATTGAGCATTAATTTTCAAAAATCAATTCCTACCAACATTATTCATCAGATTCATTTTAGAAATTAACAAATTCCATCATGATTTTATCTGAATGTTTTCATTAAAATGTGGAGAAATTGGTTCTATTACAAAACTATGGACATCGAGCATGTTATAATTATATTATCGTAAATATAGATGGTTTTTATATGGAGTGATAAGAGAAAAGAATCAAAAGAGAGGTAATTATTGACATAGAAGATTTTATTATAATAAATTGGGATCCTAAATGAATAAATGGAGAAGCTCAATCAATTTTTATAGGGGAAATGGTAATTATACGCAATGGTTATTTCATTAAAAAATAAGAAAATGAAATGATATTTTATTTTGAAATATGAAAATTTGATATAGAAATGATGATATTTAATATTATTTCATTGGAATTTGAAAAATTACAGCTCTGGTGACCTCTTAATTCCATGTTAATATTTTGTGCATGATTAAAAGAATGGTTTATATGTGGGGAAATTGATAGAGCTAATAGTTTCCTCATTTATTATATGATTGTATATTTTTTAATATCTCTAAATTTATTAATTTGAAATTATTTGTATCAATTATTTATTATAGGGATGTTTTGGGAGAAGTTGTAAAATTTTCTTATTTCTTGAAATTTACCATACCTAAGGCACATTGGTAATTTTGGTATAACTATTAAAATAATAATCCAATTGATGTTATTTTTTCAATGTTACATGAGTTATGGTATTGGAGATTTTCTTCATGATAAATATTTTACTCTTACATATAGAGGGATGAAAAGATCAATCAAATAGAGAAATAGATTTGGATGAATGAGTACACCGCACTCTAGAAATGAGAAATAAATCATTATATATAGCTCAAATTGAGGTGATTCTTGTTGGATTTGAAATATGACTCATAGGTAGAATTTTATATTTTATTTAAAGGAGTTATTCACTAGATTAAGGTGTCATTGGATACTCATCATTTAAGGACGATTCAGAATGTATTTCTTTAAAAAAATCATACAGTAATTTGGATATAACATCTTCTACATGCAACTGATTAATTTTAAATGTTGTAGTCAAATGAACAAGATATTTGTGACTAACTATATAAAAGAAATCATTTTAAAATTTCACCAAATTAATGGAATTATATGTAAAATCATTTTCGAGACATATTCAAGAACCAAAATTTAAAATTTGGACTACCATTATGTCCCAATAAAATTAAATGTTCTGTTATGACTCCCCAATAGCTTCTCTAGGCTAATAAATAAGAGTAGGTGGATGGAAGATGATAAAGATTAGATATATATTCTTGAATTACAACCATAATTAATGATATTTCTATTTTCTTTCCTTTTATTTTAGTCATTTTTATATGTAACACATTCAAACTTTTTATTAATGTTTTCCCCATTATTCATCTATCACCATTTAACTTTTATCTCACATATACTTTCTTACTCCATATTCATCCATGATATATTTTATTTTTTTAATCATAATTGAGTAACTCGAGGCAAGGTCCTAGGTGAGGATTTTTGGTGTTCTTTATTATTGTTCCTGAGATAAACATATTTCTAATCAATTATTGGTGGATGCAAGGATATTACATGGGTGTGGGGGACGCCCTAAATGACACTATTTAAATATCCATACCTTTTATTTCATTCATATTCTTTCCATCCAGTCTCTCAAAAAATCCATTTATATAGTGTAGTTGGGGTTTCTTAAAGGGGTGAAATGACATATGGTGGAGCCAAGTATTTTAGGAATATCATTATTGGATGTGCTGTTATCATATTTGACTATTAGAGGAGGATCAATTTGGTATGTAGAACAAGTGATAAATAAAAATCTCAATAAATCAATGGAATGTAATTCATTAATGTGGTTTCAAAAAATTAATTATTAAATTATACCATAAAATTAAATAAATAATGAATGAATCACTACTATATTTCTATAGAACCAATACATTTATTCCCAAATTTCTTTATATCTACATCATCATTTAGATTAAAATTCTACCTTTAATTATTTAAATTTATATTTACCCAAAATAACTGCAATCCCATATTTCTCAATAAATAATAAAAACAATCTAATAGAATTATATTAGGTTAATTAGAACGTAGTGATTGACCTAACTGCGATTCTCTTCAAGTGTGAACACCCCAATCCGCAACTCTAATGCATTAGGAAAACATAGAAAATTGATTTTCCCCACCCTGTGATTGGAATGCATCAATGATCCTAAAAATTTATTTCTTAATTATGTCGTTATATTTTTGTTAAATTACAATGTGACGAATTTATTATATTATGATACCATTAGAATAATATAAATATATATATGTTAATGCCAAAATAAAATTTTATTTAGAAAAATTTTCAAGATACACATCTTGTACCGGATAAGAATATTAGAGAACTTTTTTTGTTATGGGGTATGAAAAAATAATTAAAAATTGTGATGAAGAATATTTAAATAAAATGTTTCATGAATTAAAATTTTTTAAAATATATATTTATTATAATAAACAATAGAAAATCCCACTCTTGATGAAATTATTCATTGAGTTGTAAAAAACAAGTGGCCTTCTAAAATAGTTTTTAATAAAGGAATTAACAATTTCAAGGAATATTCTTTTAATAATAATATTTGTTCATTTTTGAAAAAGGAAATAGTATGGTGAAATATTAGAGAGGAAGGATGTTCATTAATGAAAATAAAAATATTTAAGTCAAATATTTCTCCTTTCCCACGAGATTTTAAATAGTTATTTGATGCTTTGAATAATGATAGTCAGGATATAATTGAATAACATATATGTACGAGATGACATTGAGGATGATATTGAATGGATTATCCAATATATGTTTAAATTAAAAAATGTAAGAGTGATGTGGTGGAATATATATTTTTATGAATGATGGAAACTGGTGAAAAAAATATAAATTCCAATGGATGTAAATAACAATAATAATAGACATTACACGGATTTGAATACTATTGTCAAATATGGATATGGTCAAACCACATATTTTATATAAATAATTAATTTATTTCTACTATTGAAAAAAATATAATTTTCTTATAGATTTTGTTAAATAGATTAGTCAGTTTGATTGTTTAACATTCCTTAAATTGGATTTTAATAATATTATAAATGAAATTATTATTTAAAATGATATAATTAATAATAAAATTTTGATAGTATCATGTTTCTAAAAATTTAATATAATAAAATATAAGGGGTTTCATTAGAGAATTTTGTAATTTCATGAATTAATTTAGATTGTAGAAATTAATTATTTTATTAAATATATGATTCATTAAGAGACACTTTAATTGATTTGTGTTCTTCTCATAATGAAATAAAATAATCAGTTTCATAAATTGGAACAATAAAGGAAGAAAATGAAATAAAATAATTATTCTTGTTTAAATTTATTTAAGTTAACTTAAGATATTTAATTTTTTTCATGATAAATATCATTTTAATAGATGATAAATTGATGTTTCTAAATTTTATTTTATGTTAATGAAAACACAGATACAATGACGTGTGTCAATAATAAGATTAAAATAATGAATATTATTTTCCATGAAAATTTTTTACCTACTCTGGACAACATATACTTATTAGATATATAATGGGATGTGAATACACTATTTATTTTTATAAACTTAATATGAAATTAGATTTCAGAAATAACTATCCACAATGATTTGTCCAACCACAAAGACATTGAAAACAATTTATTCTAAAACATATATTTCATATGTTAAAATTAATTAAGTATTTGGAATCCAATTTCATTCACAAAAACACATATAAAAATTTAATTGGAATTATGATTAGATGTGCAATAACATTATCATATTATTTCCCAATATTTATTTTTCCGAAATTTAAAAAAACATTCTACATAAGAAAATTGTATATTATAAGGAAACATGATTTGAGATTCTTCAAAATTAATGTCATTTAATAAGGGCGATGGAGAGAATGTTTCCTTTTGTGATAATTAGAAATGAAATGTGATAGATATTCATAGTGTAATAAAAAATTTATAAGATTAATATATATGTTTTCTATAAATAATTTTTAAAATATACCTTGATAAGTATTTAACAGGTCTTTGATGTGGAAAATCCAATGGAATTCCAAAATCATAATAGTATTTTTAAACAAAATAATTTTTTTCTCAAAATATATTTCACAAAATGTATATAATTACTTTTTTCAAATCAGGAAAACACAATGTTATATAAATATATGTTATATAATCAATTAAAATCCCTCAAATTTTAGCCCATTTCAATTTTTTGTAGTTACAGATTCATTCCATGTATCATCCAGATCTATACAACCCCAAATAAATCTAGAGAGATCTGTGGTTTGTGAATATTTTATGAAGTTATAATAAAACACAATATTATTTAAAAATTATAAAATGATCAATAATTATTTATGAATCTTTATATCATTTATTTTGATATTATTGTGACAGTATAACAAAATATTTTAAGCCGAAAACTTATTTTATTCATTATTGAGGACTTAATTTTGTAATAATTTGTATATATTATTAAAAATAAATGATAAACATAAAATATTATAGATAATAATTATAAATTATTAAGAATGAATATTTTTTAATATTTTAATAAATATAATTGTTTATTGTGTTGAAATCTAGAATATGTAATTTAAAGGTTTTACAAAATCTGGGTAGGGATAAAATTTTGGGCTGTTGTAGAGGCACTATAGTAGTACTGCAACATCGGAGGAACTGTAGCAGCGGTGAAACTATAGCGACGTAGGTATTGTAGCATGAACTATAGCGGTGGTGTTACTATAGTAGGTATTGTAGGAGTGCTGGGTACTACACCAGTATTGTTCACCGAGGGGTCCATTGGGCCAAAAAAAATTTCTTTCAAGCTTTGTATTTAGTCCAATAGGCCTTGGGATTTCATGATATGTAATGGGTCCCCTCTACCCAGTTTTAAGAGGTCCTTCCTTTAATAATAAAAATTTTAAAATGAAGAATTTATAAACATTAAAATTTATGTACTCATTGATCTATAAAGAATTGTATAACAGAAAGGGAGAATTGGAAACATCATTATATGGGTAGATCCATGTTAACAAAATTTAATATATATAATTATTTTTGGGAATCTTGTGCGAAAATACATTATAATATTTGAAATGTAGTATGTCTTTGTATGTTAGTATATATAACTACTTATTAACATTGAATGGATGAAACCCAAACATTGTAATTTTTTAGAGTGTAGGAATATAATTTCTTCATATAATTCATTTGTATATTTAGATAATATTTATTAAAACATATATGTACGTATTTTCATAGTATTTTTTAATAATAGAATATCATATAAACTATATAATAAATATACCGGCATTGATGATGAATAATTTAATGTTATTCTTGATGATATATCAATAAGTAAATGTGTTTTTTTTTGGATATTAGGAGAAAAAATTCATTGATTTTAATTATATAATGAAAAATATCAAGAAGAAAATGATTATGTTTTGGTTGTGGAAAATATGCCTCAATCTATGTGTATATCCCATGATCCTGGAGAATTATTTTATATAATCATTTTGATAAGGTAATTTTAATTATTAAATACCATATTCATATATCGTGATATTTTTTGGATATTACAACATTTTATTCATTCATTTTAGATTTTTTACCATAGTATTTTGATGAATCTTTCAACAATTATAATTGAATCATTTGTTTTTTGGATGAGGGAAATTACTTACAAGCAATAATACATGGACATTGGTTACTCTACCAAATGACACTCATGTTATTTAATCAATGTGGATCTTTATAAAATAAATGGGGAACACTAGATATATTCCCAAAATTATTGCATTCATGGTTTCTCAATGAGATTATGAAGAAGAGAGAATTAATTTTAATTAATATTTTTCAAATGTAAATAGGATTGATGCTATTATAATAGTATTAATTTATACCACATTTTGTTGATTTAAATTTATTGTAAGGTATTATAAATGTAGTCTTATAAATACATATCACTACGAATATGTATCTGTTAAAATTCCTATATGAAAATAGAATTATATATCTCTTCATAATGATTTTAAATTTTCCATATCATTATATAGATTGAAATACGATTATCTACCATTATATGAGTGGTTTTTAAATTTTATTAGTAGCATTTTTTGAAAAAGCAAAATTTGAGTGTTTTCAATATTAAATGATTAATTAGAAATTTTTTTTAGAAAATAATGATTTTGAAATCTTATTTGGATCATTATATTAAATTCATTGTAATAAAAAAATAATATATTGGGCTATTTTTATTTTTATATCAGTAGTTGAGAGAGTTAAAAATCAAACATTATCATCAAAATTTTCAACGAAATATTGTTATATTTAGAAAAAATTATTACATTTTCTAGATATAGTAAAATTATTTGGGATAGATTCATATAAATGTTTTAATCCACTATGAATATTATATATAAACTAGATTTTTTAAAAAATAGAAAAATATATTTATATGAGATCCCATTGATAGATTATTGATAGATTGTTATATTAATCTACAGTAAGATCTAATTTCATAACTTGTATTTTTATATTTGCAATAATTTACAGTTACCCAAAAATATGTCATTAAATTTTTTTAGGATGAATATTTGATATTTTAAAGGATCATTAAATCCTTATTTTTGTACCCTTATAATACAATTTTTGATATGATAAACTATTCTGAATCTAATTTTTTTTAGTTTCATGTAATATAAGAAATGAAACTAATATATATGTAGAATTCATGGAACATATGTGGTGTCATTGATTACTATTTTTTTATATTATACTATTATATAGTAATATAAATATAGTGCAACTAGTAATATAGAATAATTATCTATTAAACAATTATAATATTTTGGAGTCAATTTATATGTGAAAATTATTTATTTTGATAATAAATAATATATTTTAATCACTCAAAATTAATTTTAGAACTCTCTAAAAATGATTTTTCAGTTAGATATCATTTCCAATGAAATAATATTAACATTTTAATATAGATATTAATATGAATTCACCACAAAGTGAGCTCATTAAATTTTTTAATATGGATTTGTGAACTCAATTAATTTTTAATACAAGTTTTAACCTACCCTGGTGGAACTATAAATATATTTAATGTATTTTAGTGATGTTTTATTATCTTTATTGTGATATATTCTTCAAATTAACTATATTTTTATACCAATTTATATTTTCAAAAGCCGATTTGATTTACAAAATAGATCAAATTTATAGGTAACAATAATTCAAGTGGATTATTAATTTTGTCTACATTATATTTTTTATGAATAATAATATTTAAATATTTTTTTCCAATATATTAACTAAATATATTTTCATAACTTATTCACAATATAATCTATAAAATTAATTTTTTTAAATAATTATAATTATTTTGGTGATATAGACGACGAAATATTAAATAATTCTATTCTAAAAAAATTAACACGCCCTAGTGCCTATTTAATGTAATTATATTAATAGATAGGTGAAGATATACACTTTTTCGCTAAAGAAAATTGGTAATATTCTTTTTTTATTTGTATTTTTGAAAATTTAAATAGTGGGAGAATAAAATTGATATTATATGATTTGTTTTGAATTAATGTAAATGTGATGATTTTTAATTATATCCCTAATCAATGTCATTAATTTCATAATTTATCATTATGAATTTAACTTATTCCATAGAATATGAGTTCATTGATATTACAGGTGTTTATGTTGTACAAAAAATGGTTATTTATAATATTTCTATCTTTGAAGATATTAGTTACATTGTCTGAATGTAAAGTAAATTTTATTATTATTATTAAATTGATGGTTGAATTGTTATTTTTGATTAATTAAACAATATATTAAAATTATTAATAGTTGGAGTTTTTAAAGATATGGAATATTCCCACACGAATAAATTTTTCTCTGGATTTGGTTATATAAAAACATTATATTGTAGATTTTTCTTCATAATAGAGTATAGATTCAAAAAGAATTTTTTTCATATTCAAATTTTTCAATATATAGATTTATTGTTATCGAAATTTTGGTTATGTATAAAATGAACTTGTGTGTATTATTTTTCCCAATGTGAAATATTTTCATTAAATAAATTCTAATACATTATTATATTTTTTTATGTGAGAATAAATTATATAGTTAATTTTTTCTTAATGGTTGGTATCTTTTACAACACATATATTTTATACATACTTGTATAAAAAGTATAAAACATGATATATTATAATTTATCGTTGATATTTCAATTTTCACCATGTTTGTTAATATTTTAACTCCAAATTTATTATTCTCATAACTGTATATTATTTATTTTTATTATGTGAAAATTAATTTGGAATTATTTTATGTATATTCAGTTAATATTTGTGTTATTTATTCCTTCACATTGAAACATTAAAAAAATAAATGATTAAAATTTGAATCTTTTTTCTACAATGTAATAATCAAGCCTTCTATTGGAGATAATTATATGACATCATAGATATATCTTTATAGAATACTATTTAATATAATATTTTATCAAATTAACAAATATGAATGAGATTGTATATAGATCTGCTAATATTGTATTTTGTTGAGGTCTAGAAGCCAGAACATGATATTCTTGAATATATAATTATTTTCTTTTAAAAATATTATATGTTCATATCGATCAAATTAATTAATGATGACCCTTATTACTATAAGAATTATATTTATTTAAATTTCTATGATATGTAAATTTAGTTATATCTAAAGGACATTAAAAAAAATATTTCCACATTTTAAAAAGACAATGGAAGATTAAATTCTACACATTGGATCATTGGTCACCTAGCCCACTAGATAAATTATATAAATATATCTTTTTAATAACTATTATTATATTTAAAAATGATTATTTTGATTGCCTTATAAAAACATTACAATGATCCAGGCTTTCATTGCATCCGCAATGACATTGAGAAAAATATCCTCATCATAGAATATATCTTAGGATATAGATTTACCCTAAAATAATATGTCTTTGTAGAATTTTAAATACATAGGTTAGATTAGATAAAAATAGAATAAATAAGCATAGAAACCGAAGTTAAAAAAATAATATATCCTAATTCAATTTAAATAAATCACTAATCCCAATAGATCCTTATATTAAAAATATAGAATTTATCAATGAATAACATTATATATTATTGATATTTAATCCCCTCAATACTCATCACCCTATTCATGATTTCTTCGTTTTTATGCGTATTTCCATAAAAAATGTATATATATATATTCTCTAGTTTCGTAATAAAACAAAATTAACACCATATATTCCAACCACAATTACAAGATTACAGGATGGATGTATCTCCAAAAATTGATAGTAATTTATATTTTAAATTAATGAACTACCAAAATCAACATATCTAAAAATTGATAATCAATTTCACCCAAATTCAGAAACATCCTGATAAAACACAATTTCATTCTCTACAAGAGTATTCTGTATAAACTGTATTAGGGAAGGATTTGTATCCACTTTATATGGGTCCTAAACATACATCCAGTAATTTTCCATGTATTCATGAGACTCAAAATATATATTGGTACCATAATTTAATAAAAAAATATTGATGATATAATTTTTAAACAAAATATATAGTTCTACTAAACATATAAGTAATAATTCCAATTTTATATATAAAAAATACTAACTAACTCATATAATTCTAAATAAATTATCAATTTTATCCCTCTGTTTTCTATTTTCTATATAGTTATTAATAATTAAATCTCTAATATAATTATTATGCTAATAATAGAGAATAAATATTATAAAATTACATTATATAAGTAAAATAAAAATTTGTATAAATAAGATTTATTTTCACATATTCCATATATTAGTTATGCCAAATATATGTTTTCTTAAAATTAAACTAATAAATATATTATTACGGGTTGGATTAAACTATTTCAAAATTAATTATTGTGTAACCCATCACATAATTATGGTCAATATGACTTCTTTTCGAAAATTTGGGTGTATGTGTGATGTAATGACACTATAGTTAGTTTTTTTCCAAATACATGATATTATGTCCTTTTGAAAATATATAATAATTTTATTTTGTGGGGCTTTTAAATATAATTGATTGGTTAAATGTAATATAATAAATGGTTGGAATATATCTTTGAGTTAAAAATGATTTTTAATCCATAAAATGTCGGATTAATATGTTAACAATATTCCAATGAATAAATTTATTTGAGAATACATGGATGTGCTATATTAATAAGATCAATCATTGAATTTTTTCATTAAAATAATTTTGTGAAAATTATGAAGCATCTCATAATGTTGTACTATTAGACTCACTATGAATCCCATTATATTTAAATGGACCATTCTAAAAAACTATGAAGATGATGTAAGAGTTGAAAATTTTGACAATATTCACACTATCTATAAAAATATTGTCGAAAATGACCCATGATTTTTTCAAATTTATTTATATAATGCTCATGTGGATGAACATAGACATACTATATCACAAATGAAAACTTATAAATTCTCAATTTATTATATAAATATCAAATTAATGGACAGATATTGTAGAACAAATTTGTTTTTTTTTTGACATATTATATAGAAATGGGATTATAATTTTTCATTTATATCCCATAAATCATAATAATTAGCATTCTATATCATTTTTATTGATGTTACTAAAAAATGTTAATATTGGGAAATGAAATTTTACAAAAACAAGTTGTTTTTTCACAATAACATAGATTTTGCATAAGTATGATTCAACAATGATAATTTTCTAGAAAAATTTATTTAATTTAAAAATATTATTAAGAAAAATTATTGTTTTTGAGAAAACGATTTTTTAATATTTACAGATAGACAAAGAATTATAATACAAAAACAATATATTGTGGTTTACCTTAATGTAAGAAATTTTAGTATAAAAATGTGATCATTATTAAGAAAAATGATGTATAATGGTGAAATATAATCATTTTTCATAAAATTGAATTATATATGGCTTTATAGAAATGTATCTTCCCATATAAAAATGGTGTGGTTTACCTTGTTACTATAGATTTATCATGTATTGTGTTAGAGTAAAATATACATATTTTATATTATTAATTATAATTTTTAATTAGAAACGTATACACCTAAATTATATTTAAATGGATAACAATTAAAATAATAATTAATGTGTATAAAAAACATGTATTTTTATTTTTTTAATTTTTAATTTATATATTTTGTAATTGATTTGAAAATGCATTGATAGGTGGATCATCTTCCAAAAAATTTTAAAATTAATATGGTTACCTGATATTAGATTTATTACATTTATTTATATATAATGTGTTTATAATAATTATAATATTTACTAGTTTAGAAAATATTATAATAACATATGAAATGCTAAAAATTTTAATTCAAAATATTCAAAATGAAATACAAATTATTGGCAATTATAAAAAGATTGAAAAATGACTAATTGATTATTTATAAAATGAGGAAATATAATTGTATAAATGTAATTTTATTATATATAAGACTTCATAAAACATGATATATGTTATTAATATGTTACTATAATGTATTTCTTAGGTATTATATATATGAATACGAACAAATACATATTTAGAACCTTGTAAATTATTAATATTATAGACTTCATATTGAAATTTATATAAAATGTTAAAATTGATTTATTTAGGGAATTTATATAACAATATTCCAAAATTATTAATGGTTTATAATAAAATACTTAAAAAATAATTATAATTGTCTATCTAATGAATAATTTTATATATTGGATATTTCTTATTTTTAGCCAAATAATTGTTTTTAATTTTTTTTTAAATTTTATCTCAAAAATGGTTGTAATATTTTATTTTTGGCTGTTATATTAATTTTATTAATGTAATAATATCTAAATATAGAGCATCATACTAGAAAGGTCATAGTATTTAGTTACATTCATACATTACATGTTTTATATATATACTATAAGCATGCATGCAATATGTTATTATGATCTCAATATACTTTGTCTGTAATTGAGTTCTCTCATGTGTAACACTACACTGATTATGGTACATTGGGTTATCCTTATGAGAACCCAGCCTTAAAAATTACTTAATCACGAGATAAGTCAATAATTGGACATCATTTCACTTCTAGGATCATTTTTATTTTACATTATTAAATAATTAAACCATATATTAATAAATATTATACCTTAATCATATAATAGGATACTATAAAATCATTATCTATTTCTTCACCAAATAAAACACTTTAAAACAAGTTTTTTTCATGATAAAAATATTCTTGAATTATTCCATTATCATAAACATCTTTATACCATGTGAAAAAATTTAAAAAACATTTTATGTGCATAAAAACTCAGTACGGGATAAAATACAAATGGAAAACAGTGGTCCATGAACATTCATAAACCCATTAATTAATTAGAATCGTCAAAAATCATAGAAATAATAAATCATAAATTTAACATGTGGGATCCATATCATATTTTTTAGCTTTCACAACCATATAGGGAGTAACCATCATTGTTATGTTTTTAATACCCGTCAAATTACATTCCCTAAATCTTTTTTGGGAAACCATAATGTATACCTATGTCATGTTTCCCACTACATTGGAGGGTTTTCATGGGGTCACCAACCATTTTTTTATCATGTAATAACACTTATACATAAGCAATTCCTAGGATCCATAACATAATTAAAACAATGAACATTCGTAAAGGGAAAATAACATTTCTACATTGTAATCATTAGACATAATTTAAAGATATTTATATAATAAATTTATTCTAAACACCATTTTCAATAACAAAATAAAAAATATGAATATGGTATTGATTATTATTTTTTAAATAAAATATGACATATAGAAAAAACCAAATATCATATAATGCGCATAGTAGAAGAAAGGTATTACCCCACATATGTTAATAGAAACATTATTTTTGTCACTAAGTAAAATGATACATAAAAAAAAGAGTCCTTTTGAAAACCCTTGATTGGAATTAACATTAAAAGGGTTTTATTATATACCATATAAAATAATGTTGTATATAAATCAAAATATTTCTTAATGACTGGTGATTGAATCTAAGTCCCTTACCTTGAGCCTAAATGGACTTGTTCATTTTTTAGTTTCCTAAATAATAAACATAGGTTTATTTATATTTGATTTATAAATTTTTTAATGTTTATTGTTCATTTTATATCACTTATTTCCTTGTTATAACCATTAGTTAATTATTTGATAACATATTGAACATTTTATCAATGTTTGGTACTTGTGTCAAAAATGAACATATTCAGATTAAATTTTACCATGTAGTAATAATTACATCATATGAATATGGATATTATTTATTTAAATATCATATATATATAATATATATGTATTAATAAGAGTCCATAAAATTTTGGAGATGATAAATGAAATTCATCGTTCATGGAGATGGTTGGCATTACATTTGCATGAATGCCACTTTCATTTATTTTTCATATTAAGTGAATGAAAAATAAATGATACATTGGAATATTTTAATTTAAATATAATATTGCTGATATATATTTTACATATGTTCATAAAAATCATCCCTTACACGTTACATGAATGGCATGAACGATTCAGATCAATGTAAGGGACGGTAGTCCACAATTCCTCCAATTTACACATTATGGAATGCATAAAGGTATGTTGTATTTATAAATTACCAAAGAATAGTGAAAATATAAATATAATATATATCATATATCTAAATACTTCATTCATAATGGACCCCATGATTAGTGTTCGGAGAGAATTGTAAAACTATCATTTCTTATGGTGGTAGTTCCCCATATATAGCAATTATATGTCTTAAATCCAGTAGATGGAGGCGTGGGTAAGAGTATCTAGAACCATGAGCATAATAAGAACCTCATATATTTATAACACTTGTTTTTTATAATATCTGATAAAAATATATAATTGGAGCATGGAGAAGAAAAATAAATGATAGGAACTTAAGAGAAGACGTTATCATTAAATCGGGTAACCCCTTTTGAATTGAGCCCAAAGGATTTTTTGAATTTCCGTATTCACAAGGTAAGGATTATATGAGGAATTTAGGGATATTTTGAACTTCTTTGAGATGAAATATGATGAGTCTAGGGTCTTGAGTGGAGTCAGTAAGTGGGTAGTGGTGGTAAACATTTATAAGAGGGAGAATGGGAACATTAGGAAAGTCATGAAATATTATTATATTATAAATTAATTTTAGCATTATAATAGTTCAAATGTGATATATTTTGTGGATAATATATGTATGGGTATGAATATTCTCAACCAATATGTTTTAGATATTTATAGGTAATATAAGTAACCTTATATTTTGAATTTAACCCTTATTTAATGAAATTAACTCTTAACATATCTTCATGTATTTTAATACTATATGGTTATTATGGTTTATATAAAATGTCAAAAAAATAAAGTGCATATATATTGAAATTTTGATCTTTATTTAGGTCATTTGGTTGGATATTATATTTTTATGACTATTATATCTTTTAATAAACTCGTATTTACGTAAAAACACATTGTGTGAATTTTGAAATAATATAGTAGTTGATTTTTCTTTAAGTCATAAAAACATGATCAATACCATAAAAACTAAATTATTAAAAATATAACATAATATAAATATAAAAAAATATTTAATTAAAATTTTCAAAATAAATTTAGTTTTATAATTATATTTTAATTTATTTGATTTTTTCTATTAATAATGTAGTAACAAAATCTTCATTGTTTCATAAATAAATATATTTATATAATTAATAATAATTAATAATATATAAAATTATGAATGTAATATTTTTATATTTCAGAATAATATTTATATACAAATATATCATTTATATAGTCCCACCTTATATTTTTTTTAATATAAAGTTACATGTTTATGTTATATATCTAATTACTTTAAATTAATTATTAAAACATGCCATTATCACACCCATTTAGATATATGGGGTCTTATAATCAACACAAGGATAATAATGGTCTGACATATCTCATTAAATATGATTAGGACATTTGATATGGTACTTTTATGTTATTGTAATGTCTATTTTTACCCATTTTACCTAATTTACACTTTAACCATGGTAAATAATAATAATTACTAAAGTTACAATTCATAATGCCTAAAAAGAAAATATATATATTTATAAAATATAGACCTTCTTATTTAAAATATGAAATAAATTCTTACAAATTCAATATACAGAAATGTTAGAAATAAATTTAAAATTAATTCATGTTGTCAAAATCGTAAAGCGGGATTTTAAAAGGCAAAAAAAGTTAATCTATTGTCATGTGTTTATGTCCAATTTAAATGTGAAAATACATCCAACGACCGAAATTAAATTAAATTATAAAAACATAATCCAATTACACATTAAAACAAATTAAATGTAAATTCTATCTATAAAAATAAATTTGATTAAATCATAGTTTGAATTAAAATTCCATATTTATCATTATTGATAAAACTAATAGTTTTATAAAAAAATACAAAAAAATTGACCAATGTAAATTTTCATGCCCATATTCTTGAGAGGAACATTATTTTTCCATATTAACAATATAAAAGTGACAAAAACTATGTTTAAAAAAAATTTCCATTAAAATGAGGTAAACTGATCTTTAAAAAATATTAGAGTATTTTATGCTTAAAATAGAATTCATTATAATTTTAAGCCACTACAATTATGGTAAAATGTATAAATATTTAACAAACACATGTAATTTTATTCTAGTTATTTATATTCATTGTCTCCAACATGGAAACTAGGTGTTAATTTCCATTTAAAATACTAATATTATTCCTGTATATTTTTTTGATATTACTCAGTGTTGAGTGCAACATAAGATTTTAGTGAAATTTGTTGTTGTGTGTAATGTATTCTATCAGAAAAACTATCCCCTTTAACGTCAAATTAATATGAAAATAAAAATATTAATTGATATGAAAAATATATTATTCTATAATTAACTAGGGTGTTACATCCTTCTCCCCTTTCAGAAATTGGGTCTTCACAATTTTATTCACTTATCAAATAAGTGGGTGTGTTTATCCCTTATATCATTTTCATATTTCCAAGTTGCCTCTTCAACCATAGGGTTTTTTTCACAACAACATTATATAGTGAAACATTTTATTCTGCAACACATGCTCTCTAGGGCATGTACTCAGTACTGATTGTTCCTTATAAGAAATATTTTATTCCAAAAAACTACATATGGAATCAAAACATGAGTTGTATTTGGAAAATACATTACGGACATTGATACATGAAAAACGTTTTCTAACTGTGATAAACATTGAGTTAAATCCACTGTGAATGAAACTAATTCAACTATCTTTTTGTGTTCAAAGGGTCCAGTGATCCTCAAAATATGCTTTCCCAATTGTTCAAAAATGAATATCACTTTCTAGGGATAAACATTGAGAAATACTTTATCACCTACCACAACATAAAGACCCTTCGTCAGGTTATCCGTATAAATTTTCTATCTTCTCTAAGATTTCCTCATGTGCTTCTTAATGAACACAACCTTTTCATCCATATATTCTATGAATTATGGTCCAATCAAGTTCTTCTAACCTAATTCATCCCAAAAAACTGGATTTCGACACCACATTCCATATAATTCCTAAAATGGGGACATATGTATATGGAATGAAAAATTTTATTATATGAAAACAAAATTAAATAATGATGTTGGTCCCATCTAACCTGGTAATCAATTGAACAAGAACATAGCATATTTTCTAATGTCTCAATTATTCATTTTTTCTTCCCATATGATTGTGGATGACCTTTTTTACTGAAATTTAATTTTGTAACCAATGACTTCAGTAGGACATTTCAAAAGTGTGACATGAAATTGAGATCATGATCATATACAATGGAGAGATAAACTCCATATAACCTGGATTTTTTTTAAGATACAAACGAGAACGATGATCACGAGACTTTATATCTCAAATTGGATGAAAATGAGTAGAATTAGTTAATAAATCAACAATAATAATTATTTCATTGTTACCTTGTGATGTCTTGGATAACACCACAATGAAATCTATGGACACATTTTCCCATTTTCACTCTAGTGATAGAAAATTATGAACCATCCCCTTCATAAATTTTCATTCTTCTTTCACCCACTGACAAGTCAAACACTTCATAATTAATTCATCAATATCTCATTTTATTTAATCCAACATGTAATACTCACAAATATTAAAGTACATCTTAGTACTACTAGGATGAACTGAAAATGGATAACTATGATCTTCACACAAGAAATATTTCTTTAACTTTGAATCACATTTAACACATAATATATTACCAAATGTCAAAAAATAATATTTATCAATGTAAAATTAAATAAACATACCTTTCTAAACTAATTATAGCTTTTTCTACAACTCATTGTCTTTTTTCCGCGCTTACATAATTAAATCAAAGGGACATGATTTCACTACCACCTAAAACACAAGAGAATAATTTCCAAAATGAAAATTTTTTTATTCCAATTTTTCTAAAAATTGTTAATCAAAATATCATGTTCTGAATGTAACAAAGCTAATGTAACACTACTTATTCAACCCAATGCACCGACCAATTTTTTCTCTTTTCCATGATGGTAATGAATGGCACAATCATAATACTTATTCAATCACATCCATATTCTCTATCTTATATTCAATTCATTAAGAGTAAATGTATACTTAAAAAATTATGGTCAATATATATTGTATATTTTACACTACAAATTATGCATCCAAAATTTTAAAGAAAAAACAATAGTAGCTAATTCTAAATAATCTGTATAGTAATTTAACTCATCAGTTTTCAACAGATATAAATCATTAGGAATTACCAAATCATTATTCATTAGGACACGACCAAGTCCCCACTTCTAAGCATCACTATAGAAAACAAATTTAAAAGTCTTAGAGGTCAGTGGAAAAAACTATTGCATTCAGAAATCTTCATATAAATTATTGAACAAATTCTTCACATTTAATTTTATAGATGAACCTAACACCTTTTTGGATTATCTTAGTCATTGGGCTAGATAACCATGCAATGTTTTAAACAAACCACGGGTAACAACCTACTAAACCCTGGAAAATAAGAATCATAGTTATATTTGTGGGTCTTTTCAACTCATCAACAACTTTTATTTTAGCATGATCAATTGATATGAAATATTTAGAAAGAATTTGACCATGTAATGAAATTTATTTTAAAAAAACACACATTCTGAATTTCCCATAAAATTTATTAATAATTTATGGTTCTTAAGAAACCCCTTAAATGACTTTATTTGTCCTCTTTAAATTTATATTATACTAAAATGTCATCTATAAATACTACCAGAAACATATCTATAATCTCAAAGAACATGGTATTCCTATGTTCAATGAAAATAGTAGGTGCAGTGGTTAATTCAAAAGGTGAAACTTCAAATTCCTAATGGCGATATCTAGTACAAAACACATTCATTGAAATTTATTCATCTTTTTTATTCAACATTGGGTACCCTGACCTCCAGACAATATTCATAAAATTATGTTCTCCCAAGAGCTGAAAAAATAATTCATCGATATGAGGAAAAGGTTAATTGTTCTTAAAAGGGATGTTGTTCACGGATCTTTATTGAATTCAATGTAAAATTAAACCATCTTCATTTTTAACAAGAATTTCCAAATAACCACATAATGATGTTCCTAGTCGATTGAAAAAATTATCAAATATCACTTTCAATTACTTCATTAACTCCAAAAGATCAATTTTATCAATTCGATAAGTGGGTTTTGAGGCTTGTTTAGCATCACAAACAAGGTCCACAGTAAATTCATCTTCATGATCTTGTATTAAACTAGAGAACTCATCAGAAAAATCATTAAGATTCTCATTTACCACTGCCACATCATTAATCTGAATATTTTTTTTCAAAAATACATAAAAGGTAATGTTCATTTCAATATTTTAATAGTTTCTCGGCTGTTTGATATTTTATCAAAATTAAGGAATCACTCTTTTCAAAGAAACTAAAATTATATCTAAAAAGAATTATCATTATCTCTATAGTAAATCATAGTATGGAAGACAAAAATCCAATCTATAACCAAAATATCATCAAAATATACTAGATAAAGAACAACAAGGTTTGTAGGTCGATTCATTCCTCAGACAAGGAAAATAAGGTTTGAATAATTTCTTTTTGTCTCAACAGATCTCCAAGGTATTTTTACCACATGTTCTAGATTCATTTCTTGATATTTAATTACCAATTTAATTGATTTTTTCGTAAAATATGAAAGAATTTATAGACCTAGAATCAATCAACATATTGGTATAACATGAATAAACAAACTATATACCTAAAACTACTTCATATGATGGCCCGACAGTTGTGGATGTATTTTAAAGGTATTTTACATCCCCTTTCTGGTTTTAGTACAAATAAATCTCATCATTTGAGTTATTTATCAGACAATAATTTTCATAATGACCCATTTTATTACCCATAAGACATGTTACTAACAGTAAATAAGATTTTTTCTTACAACTACCCTGATCATCCATAGTGAAATTACGAGCCTTATGTCTTATTTTACCACATGAATATCACAAACTAGAATTAAATAATCTTTCCCCTATGTGGTTTTTACCTCAATTTTCTCAAAATGTAACGTTATGATTCCTAAAATCATTAATTATGAAGAGTTTTTCACTTTCACCCAACACACCATCCTCTTATTAATTTGTTTGTCAATATACAACAAAATATCAGAAAACTGTATTTCCACCTAATTTTCACATCAAACAAGTTTTCCATAACTTTTGATCTCACAAGAATCTTATGTGTTTTAATACTATTCCATTATTCCAAAGTAAATATTATTGATTTTATAATCAATATTTAGTATGAACATTTGGATCATACCTTCCTAGTCGAGTAAATTTTTCTTCATTAGTATCTACTAAGACATCCTCCTGCCTCAATTACCTGAATTACTTTTTCATCCCAAATCGATATTCCTTAGGATTATATTTCTCAAAAAACATTCTTTTGTATTCATGTCAATCAAGAGCATCAATCTCATAACAATCCCCGATATTTTTAACCATAGATCAGCACTATTCAGATTCACATTAAAAATAGTAAATATAAATAAGAAACTTTTGATTTTTTGAACACCCAATGACATCGAAAATAATTTATAGATAATCAATCTTCTCTTCTCCTAGAATTGGGTCACATAATACTATTAATAATGGAGGTTTTTTCAATGAAATGTCCCTCTACTAAACTATTCCTTTATGGTTTATCTGGCTGATCTCATGCATGGATACCACCTCCATTGATATCTGGATTCGACTATTCCATCAATTCAGCCTAAGTTTCAGTTTTTATTCATCCCATATTATAATTATAATTTAGAATATTGTTTTCTTTTGGATATCATCCCATCACATCTGCATTGTTTCCTCTATGGAAAACTATTTGAAACAGATATATCTTAGAAATAACATCATCGTAATCCTAAAATTTTATTTCTATTTAACCATAATGTTTAAATATTTTATAGATATTATGTTGAAAATATAACAACCGTTAAAGATATACAAACCAACCTCTGATAAAACTAAAACTATGCATCCTTAAAAAATTACTTAATCTTGAGATTAGTCGATAACTGGACATTATTTCTGGTAGAGGATCTTTTCATGTTTAGAGTTTTAATTAATTAGGCCATTATTTACTCATGTTATCCCATAATCATAAAAATGATACTATCAAAATAGTATACATTATTTTCAACCAAAGAAAACACTTTTAAAATCATGATTTCTATTCATGATATAAATTTTATTTAATTATTTATTTATCATCGTCATCTTTATACACTGTGAAAGCATTTAAACAATAATGGGATAAGAATTAATATTCATTACAGGATTAAATAAAGAATGAAAACATTGTTCAGTGAATATTTATAATCCCAAAAATTCATAATAATCATGAAATCATCATTACAATCATAAATCATAGATGTATCTTGTTGCATCCATATCATACATACATTTTTTCTTTCACAACCATGTAGGGAGTAACCATCGTGGTAATGTTTGGAATACCCATAATAATATTTTCACTAAATCTCTTTGTAGAAACATTTAACTTTACCTCCATCATCTTACCCAATGAATTGGTGAAATATCATAGGCTCTCCCACAATATATATACCCCGGAAAAACTGGTACACAATAGAAATTCCTATGAACCATAACATAATCATAACACATGAAGGGGCATAATGGGGGAATAGTATTTCCACATTGCTATCATAATATATCATTTCAAGATATTTTTATAATCAATACATTATCAAAACCATTTTCGATAACCAAATACATAAAAAAGGTAATATAGTATTTACAATTTTTTAAAAGTGATATGTCTTGTAGAGAAATAAAAATATTAAATAATGCTCCTGGTGATGGAAATGTCATTGTCACCATGTACGTTAAAAAGAATCATTCGTTTTTTCATTTATAAAAATGATTCATCAAAAAGATATTTCTTTTGAAAAATGATGAATGAAATTGAGATTTTAATTGTTTTATTATAAACATTATGAAACAAGGTCAAATATAAATCAAAAATATTCCCAAAAAAATGATATTGAGATAAAGTGCCTTACCATAAGTCTAACATGTCTCACTCATTCATTAATATCCTAAATAACAAAACATATTTTATTTTATACATTCATTAGAATATTTTTAATGTTTTTCATTCATTTTATATCACTTCTTACAATGTCATAATAAATATGTAATTTTTTTAGTTTATATAGGATGTTTTATCAATGTTTAGTACATGAGTCCACAATGAAATTGTTTTGGTTAAAATTTTCCATGTGGTTATAATTTCATCATCTCAAGAATCAAATTTGTGATTTAAATATCATATATATCAAGTTTATATGTTTTAATAAGAGTTCATAAGAGTAAGAGATAATAAATTAAATGCATCGTTCATGGACGTGTTAGGTCGTACGTACAGATGAACGATACATTAATTTCTTGGTAATATTAATGGAATAAAAAATAAATGATTCAATGGAATATTATATTTCTAGTATAATATCTATCTTATATATGTTACATATGCTCATTAACTTCATCCTTTATATGTTCCATGTATGTAATGAACGTGTCACATCACTTTGAGGGGCCGGTAATCCACAATTCCTCCAATTAAATTATCATATTTACACATTATAGAAATCATAAACGTATATTGTAAATATAAATTACAGAATCATAGGGAAAATAAAAATATAATATATGAAATTTATAAATATTTTTTCATCAAAATCTCCACCATTATAGGTGGTAAGAGGAAATTGAGCAATACTCATTTTGTGAAGTAGTAGTTTGTTGTATGTAGAAATAGTATGCTCTATATCCATTATTTGGAGGTTTTTGTAAACGTAGTCATAAACAATATTATAAAAAATCCTAGTATATTGAGGATAATTAATTTTTATAAAGTAATGGAAACAATATATGTTAGAGGGTTTTAGAAAGAAAATAATTTTTTAGAGCATTATAGAAAAGATGACCTCTAAATTGGGTAACTCATTCTGATTTTAGCCAAAAGGCATTCTTGAATATCTTTAATCACAATGTAATGATAATAAGAGGAAGGTAGTGATTTTGTGAATCTAATTTAGTATAATTAATTTCTGATAAGGGGATTAACATAAGTGAGTAAATGGGTCGAGGTGGTTGCCTTTTATAAGAGAGAGGAGAGGCAATTTAGGAACGTTTGGAAGTTGTCACGTCCCACCTCCCCGGGCCATGAACCCTGTCATCAGTGAGGGGATTAGGTGTGATAGTGGGGAATCTATGCCCTCATTGGCAGAGTACAAAACAGAAGTAAACAACCCACAATAGAGGAATCGGTAAATATCAAACAACAAAACAACAAAAGATTGATAAAGATATAACTAAATCATAAATATATATATATATATATATATATGATGCATGATACATATTTTTCTAGGAAAGCATCCAAACAAGTCACAATTCTGAATACATTAATAAAAAAATTAAAAACGGAAAACAGATGAGCAACTCCTCAGCATCGCAAGCCTCAGATTGGTCCCATGCTCCCTAGCTCCAATGCAATCAAGTACATGAAGTTTTAGGGTGCTTTGCCTTGTCTATACCTGCAGCTTTATAATATTTTTGGGCCCAAAATCATGGCCCAAAAAGGTTGTGAGACAAAATCTTAGTAGGCATCCACCTGATGATTTGTGCCTAACATTCAGTGAGTATGTGGCATGTAAACGTGTGTAAAGTAGTAAACAAGGAATCACCAACCAGTAAACAATCCTCAGTTTATGCAATCAAAACACCACACATCATGCAACAGAAAAATAAAAAACACAACATGTAACCCTCTTGGATGTACCCTAATCATATCCCCTCTGGTCCTACCTTTCAATTACAAGCAACCCTCTGGGCAGCACTCACAGTCTCACCCCTCTGGTTCAGCTAATGTATAGACTCTATGAGGATTCACTCACCGTCCATTCCCCCAATAATCTTGTATCATACTAAAGGTGCTCTGGGAAAGCACTCAATGTCATGTCCCCATGTATCTTGCGTCATGGAACTACATACACTCTGGGGAAGCAGTCAACGTGAATTCCCCCTATGGTATCACATCGTAATTATAAAGACACTCTAGATAGGCCATCAACGTCAATTCTACCTATGGTCTATACACCAGGTTCTCACAGCCCTGTGGATGTCAACATGCATAGAATCATGTAAAGACCATAGTAAACCTCAAGAACTAATTGGATTACAATCTATATTATAACATCATATTAGATCAAAAGGCACACCATCCTGTAATACTAGGCATGGATAGTAAATAGAAGCTTAACATGAACTACTTGACCCAAAGATCAAATGTAGGATAATCATGCATGGGAAATACATCTAAAGCACAAAAAAATTCTCAATTCACAAATAATAACCTCTACTCAGGAATACAAGAAAAGCAGGAAAACAAATAGGGTCAATTCGGTAAGCACGCAATACCAATTTCAAGGGTATTGGGAAAATTTGCACATAAAACTCAAAGACAATCTACAAAAAGGCAAAAACCACCAACCGTGGGGTTTGGAGATCAATATACCTGAACCACGAGGCAAGAACCGTTTTATAACTCCATTTATCTAAGAAAACGTACAAAACGCGCATACCAAGATAACTCGTGAAAGATGAGAATTTGGTAAACAATGATCTAGGATAAAAGATAACTGAACGATGTGATTCCAACGTAACCGATGGAGTATGATTCGAAGGATGGATGGATAATCGAGGGTTCGTTGAAGATCCATGATTGTACGGTTTCTCTCTGATGAACAGAACTTAAAAGAAGATGGTTCTGTCCGTTAGACGTGACCCCAGTGCGTTAAATGAAAATAAAAAAATATAAGAAATGCACATTTAGAGTACATGGCGTGTACTTACTATTTTCATACTCTGTATTAGGCGGCCTCCACGTCACTCCACACGACCGTGTGTATGGCCAGGACACGACTACCACATGTCCTCCTATGGAAACGAAGTACACGTCGTGTACTCATAAAGTTAATGGAGTGTACTTACAAAATTTCTACAAACTCCACATTTCTCAAAAAATCCAGAAATAGGAAAACAATAGATTAAAAGAAGATATAGGTTGTTTCAAACTTCCCCCCTTTAACGAAATTCATCCCCGAATTTCCCTACCACAGCCTAGAAGAAGAAACAACGAACAATTCTGACCACTACGCTCGTACCCCGGCCTCCCTCTCCCAATTCCCGTTATGTACACGCCTGTGTTTCCATAACACCCATACATGAAGAACAGACCGGACACAAATAACCTTTGAACTACGATCAACAATCCAGATAGGATTCAACTTGAAAGATGTTCCCCCTCCCACTCAACATCATCAGGTTGGAAGGCATGAGACGGGTATGAAAAGTAATGTCGTAGCTCAGAAATGTGGAAGACGTCGTGCATAGATCGATACCTCTGAGGTAACTACAAACGATAGGCAACCAACCCAACTCTCTCCAACACCTCAAACTGCCTGAGGTACCTCGGTGAAAGATTACCTTATTTCTGATTCCTCTTGTGTCCCAACGTCAATTTGACACGTAGGAAAACCTAATCCCTATCCTCAAACTCTAGAGGTTGTCTTTTCTGATCAACATAAGACTTATAATGAGACTGTGAAGTATCTATCCTCATTTTGAATCAACTTTATCTATTTTGTGGTCTCCTGAATAGGATGAGGTCCCAAAAAAGCTACCTCTCCTACCTCCAACCAATATAATGGTGATCGGCATGGCCTAACGTACAAAGCCTCATAATGATCCATCAAAATAGTCGCTCGAAAACTATTGTTCGAGGAAAACTCCACAAGACGTATATGCTTCTCCCAAGAACCTCCAAAATCTATAATGCATGCTCGGAGCATATCCTCAAGCAACTGAATTGTATGCTCGGATTGGCCATCTATCTGACGATGGTATGTTGTACTCAAAATTACTTGTGTTCCCAATGCCTTTTGAAGCCCCTGCCAGCCCTGAGAAGTAAGACATGCATCCCTATCTGGAATAATGGAGTGTGGAACCCCATGTGTATATACAATCTCTTGGATGTACAACCGCCCCATCTCATCAACACTAATTGTATCCTTGATTGGAAAGAAATGAGCGACGTTCATAATCCTGTCAATGAAAACCCAGACTGCATCGTTCCCTCAAGGAGACATCGGCAACCCAGTCATGAAATCCATCGCGACGTCGTTCCACTTCCACTCGGTAATGTGTAACTGCTGCAGAAGCTCAGCTAGTCGCTGATGCTCCCCCTTCACCTAATGACAAGTGGAACACCTCATGGAGAACCCAGCAAAATCCCTCTTCATACATGGCCACTAATACTGACAGTCTAGATCATGATACATCTTAGTAATACCAGGATGAACTACCCAAAATGAAGAATTAATGTCCCTCATCAGCTCCTCGCGTAGAACTACTAGAACCCATACGCATCCCTAGAAATGAAATATCTCATCAACTCATATCGTCTACCAATTAATAGGATCCTCTCCGGACACGCATTCCCATAGGACTAGGCATTCAGAATCTGACAACTACCTCATTCTTACTCGATCAAGAAGGGTATAGTTAATAGTTACAGAGGAAAGAATAGTTTTCCCCTATCTCTCGTGCACCTCCAACTACATCTCAGTGAACAGATCCATAAGCTTCCACTCACTGCTGGCCTCTTGAACTACATGAATCTATGTCCTCCTGGCCAACACATCAGCCACTATATTTCCATTCCCCGACCTGCAGGCATGATCAAAGTCAAAAGATAGATGGTACTCAACCCACCTTCACTGTCTCAAATTCAGATCACGCTGAGTGAAGATGCAGTTGATACTATTGTGGTCAAATAAAACCACAATGTGATATCACAGAAGATTATGTCTCTAGCTGTGTAGGGAATGAACAACGGCTACCAACTCCAGATCGTGCGTCAAGTAATTCCTCTCATGTGGCCGGAACTGTCGAGACCCGTATGCAACGACTCCATCTCCCTGCATAAGCATATCTCCCAGCCTGATACCTGATGCATCATAATAAATAGTATATCTCTTAACAGGCTCTAGTAAGACTAGTATAGGTGCTGAATTCAACCTCCCTTTCTACTCCTGAAAGGATGTCTAAAATGAATCTGACCACTAGAACTTCGCAACCGTCTTGGACAGACCTGTCAGTGGTGCTGCTAACCATGAAATGTCTTGTATAAAACGATTTTAGTATCATGTAGGACCTAGAAAACTCCTCACCTCAAAGACATTCATCATCTGCACCAATGAAACTACAACTCTCACTATATCTGGGTATAGTGATACTCTATCCTCTATGATAACATGTCCTAAGAAGCCAATCTGATCCATCCAAACGTTGAACTTTGAGATCTTATCATATTACTAATGCATTCTTAGTGTACTCAAAAAGATTTCAAGATGGTTAGAAAGGTTGTGTCGAGTATGATAGTACACCAATATATAGTCCACAAAAACTACCATGAAATAATACAAGTATGGATGGAACACTTAGTCATCAGTTCCATAAAAACTGAAGGCACGTTCGTGTGACCGAACGACATAACTATATTCTCGTACAGACCATTGCTGCATTGGATGGCTATGAGAGGTATATTAGATGTCTACCGTGCAACTAATGATAACCAAACCTCAAGTGAATCTTCGAGAACAACTGGGCTCCTCATTGCCGATCAAACAGGTCGTCAATAATAGGCATGGGATATCGGTTCGTGACAGTTAACTGGTTCAACATCCGATATTCCACATAAAGCCTGAGGGTACTATCTCCCTTCTTAGAGAACAGTACTGTCTAACCTCAAAGAGAATTATTAGGTCAAATGAAACCCTGGGCCTGCAACACCTCGAACTGTTTCTTGTGCTCCCTAAACTCTTGTGTAACCATCCTATAAGGATGAATGGATGCCAGGGTTGCCCCTGGCACATGCTCAATAGAAAATTATACCGCATGATCCAAAGGAAAACATGAAAATTACTCTTGAAAGACATCTCTGAAATGATCCACCACTGGAGGAAAGTCTAACTGTGAATTCCCCTAGCCATCCTGATAAAGACTAGAAATATGAGCTGTAACAGCTCCAAACCGATGATGATCTGGACCTGATCAACCCTCCTTTACATCCCACTCTCCCTTAATAAGAAAATATACACTCTTTGGTGATATGAAACTCACCCTGTGGTGATAACAGTTGATGAATTCCTGGAAGGGAACTAGCCAGTCCATTTGGAGAATGACATCATAGCCTTTCATCTCTAGATCATAATGATCCCAAAAAAAGTGACACCCACCAAAACTCAAGAGGGAGCTCATTGCGATGACATACACCAGATGTTCATGTCCCCAACGGAGTTTCTAGTATCAATAATTCAGCAGAAGAATAGATATATGGCCTAAGGCCCTCCAAAATAGAGACAAATATAAAGCTATGCATCGTACCAGTATTGAAAAGAGATGAAGATAAAACAGAGGGATCTAGGATCATACCTCTAACTATATAGGGGTCGGGATCCTTCTCCTGATGGGTATGCTCCACTGTATTTGTCTGGCCAGCTCCACGACCCTAGGAATCTGCCTAACTACTTTGAGATGGTCCACCCTACTGTCGTTGGTGGCCTGCTGATTGACCACTTTGACTGTGACCTCCACCTTAGCCTAAATAGCCTGAAGAATGCAAGTTCCCAGACTACTGAGAAACTAGCATTGATGCTCCTGAATGAGGAGTCATAGATGAACCCATGTCACCAGCTTCTAGTGACAAGATATTACAGAAACACTAAAGGTGTCCCAACTTGCCGCAATATTGGCACCCCACTGGGTCTTTAGGGCAACGTGGCCTCGTATGCCCACTTCTACCAATCTAGTAGCACACCACCTGGCCACTTGAAGATGCATCCTGCCTCCTTGGAAGGTCTGGATGAACATTATAAAACCCTCTCGGAACTGGGCATCTGCACCTGTGTCCGGAATGAGGGCTGGTGCCAAGACTGGCACAACATGAGGACATCTCGGTGGAATGACTATCCAAGTTCAAGCACACACCTTAGACTAAGATTATCAAGGACTGAAAACAAAGTGTGTAATAAGATAACATGAGAAAGAAGGAACTCATGTTTTACAAAACATTACTATAGGGAGTTTACATTTATTACATGACATGTTCCCCGAAGTCACTTACATGGGCATGTACTCCAACCTAAACTAGTCGTGTAACACCCTAGACACACGACGTGTAGTCCTGACACACGAAGTGTTCTTGAATCCTGATTCCCTACCTGAGTCCTTCTACATGGTTAATCCACACGGCTCTCCTAATTCAAAACTACATGACATGTGCTATGTAGACACGACATGTACTGGACATGCTTCAAATGGTCTGTGTTGTTAGTGACATAGTCAGACAGACGACTCAAACTACACGGTGTGTTAATGACCGATATGGCGTGTACGTGAAAGGATAACATTGTCCTGTGTTGTTCGTGACATGGTCGAGTACCTAGGTTAGACTACACGACTTTTTCATGGTGGACATGACGTGTATAAGAAGAGACTCAACTGACCTGTGTTGTTAGCTACACAACCGGGTTCCTAGGATTATACTATAGGGTGTGTTCAATGCGGACACGACATGTTTCCACCAGACTTTTCACATCTCGTGTCTTTTCCCACACGACCTATGATAGGGTCAATGACTACACGGCGTGTACATAAAGTACACTATGTGTACTTAAGAAAAAAAATTTCTTCCTGAACATAAGAACACATGGCGTGTACATAACATTACAGGGTGTGTATTCTGGGCTTTTCTAGACAGTAAGCCTCATAAACTACTCTGGAACCTAGAAAACATTGAAACAAGCATTGAAAGTTCCAAATTCCGATCTTTGAGGGCACAAAATCCCCGCCAATCAATGTTTGGCATCATATAAATGTTATAAAAAAGAAAACATTGCAATGATCCACCAAATTCTAGTCCATGAGGGCCCATAACACCTCAATAACAAATGTTTGGCATTTATTCAAACAAATATTACCCACAATTACATATCAAACAACAGGTATTTCAATCAATGAATCTATCACAACAAAATGCATGTTCTACCCAACATCTATTACAACAACATTCAATCCTTAATGCATCCTAGATGGAATGGAATGAAAGCATGGCGTGTGGGTCTTAACAAGAGCATATATGATGTATGAGAAGGAACACCCTCATCTCATTGGGTTGTGACATAAATATAACCTCAATAACAACAACGGTAATAGCACAAGACATGTGAATCACCTAATGGTGAAATAAAATCAACTGTAAAATTACAAACCAGTAAAAAGTCAATAAATTTGGTAGTGTGTCTTTTCCATGTACACGGGTTAGCTACTCCCAGTCACAAATTATTACCAAGTACCTATTATGTCCTATCTATGGATATAGGCTCCAAAATGTAAGTCAAGAGAAAATAATTCCTATGATACCACATTATGTCATCCCGGTTCCGGAAGCCACCCAAAGGCACCACACACCCGGTTGCTCACAGAGCCTCAAGCTCTTTTACCCGAACGCAGGAGGCTACCGACTATCAGCGAGAGCCTTAGCTAGGATAGTGGGGAACCTTTTTCCTCATTGGAAAAGTACACAACTAAAGTAAAACACACACAATATTGGATGTAGTAAATATCCAACAACAATAAACAGTGGAAGACTGATAAGGAAACCACTAGAAAATAAATAAATATATGACTCATTATAAATATTTTTCTAGGAAAGCAGCTAAAAAAGTCACAATACCAAATAAAGTACTCTACCAAATTACAAAATGAAAACATATGAGAAAATCCTCAGCATCACAAGCCTCGACTTGGTCCCATTCTCTCCAGCTCCAATTCTATCAAGTACATGATGTTTCAGGGCACTTGCACTTGCCTATACCTAAAACTATGTAATCTTTTTGGGCCCAAAAGCATGGCCCAAACAGGTTGTGAGACTAAATCCCATTATGCAACCACCCGAAGATCTGTTCCTAATATTCAGTGAGTATATGGTAGGTAACGTACAGAAAGCAGTAAACAAGGAAGCATTATGTAGTAAACTATCATCAGTTTAAGCATTCAAAACAACACAGAACATGTAACAACAAAATAGATAACACCACAGGTAACCCTCTGGGAAGTTCCCACATCCTATCCCCTCTGGTACTACCTATCAAGTACACGCATCTATATTGGAAGCACACACATTCTCACCCATCTAGTTCAGCTATAGTATTGACTCTCTGAGCATGCATTCACCATCAATTCCCCCTATCGTCTCGCATCATACTAAAGTCACTCTGGGGAAGCACACAACGTCAATTACACATGTGGGCCACATCATGGAAATACAGGCACTCTGGGAAGGAACTCAACGACAATTGCCCATGCGGTCTCACATCGTAATTATAAAGACACTCCAAAGAAGACCTCAAAGACAATTCTCTCTATGGTCTATACACCAGGTTCCCATGGACCTGTGTATTAAACAAGAATTGCATTGCGTAAAGGCCATAAAAAACCTCATGAAATACTTGGATATTATTCTACTGCATAACAGCATATCAGAGTAACAGGCACACCATCCTATAATACTAGTCATGGATAGTAACTAGCAGCCTAACGTGCACTACTAGACCCGAATGTAAAATAAAGGAAAAACATGCATGGTAAATATATCTAAAGCATGGATAAATTTTATATTCACAAACAATAACCTCTAATCAGGCATACAATAAATGAATGAAAACAATAGGGTCATAATGGTAGACGTGCAATACCCTGTTCAAGGGTATTGAGAAAATTTTCGTATAAAACTAAAAGACAATCTACAGAAAGGAATAAAACACCTAACTCAGGGTTAGAAGATCAATATACTTGAACCACGATGTTGGAATCATCTTAGAAGGCCATAGATATATGAAAACAAACAAAAATATCAACCCACGATAACTCATTAAAGAGGAGAAATTGGAAAAAAATGCTCTAGGAAATGAGAGAACTCACTGATACGATTCCAACACAACCGGCAGAGTTCGAATTGGATGACGAACGGAGGTTCAGGGGTTTGTCGAAGATCTGCGGTTGTACGGTTTCTCTCAGATGAATGGAACCTAAAAGAAGATGGTTCTATATATTAGACATGACCCTGGTGCGTTTAATGAAAAAATAAAAATACACGACGTGTACTTTTGTACTACACGGTGTCTACTGACTATTTCCCTACTCTTCTTAAGGAGGCCTCCACATTACCCCACATGACTGTGTTTGTAGCCAAGACATGAACAGCACACATCCTCCTATGGCAACGAAGTACATGGAGTGTACTCATAAATTACACGACGTGTACTTCCGAAATTTCTAGAAACTCCTCATATCTCCAAAAATCCAAAAAAAAAAAAAAATATACATGAAAAGAATATCCAGGTTCTTACAGAAATATCATTTCATTATAAAATAAGTTTAGAATTATAATAGTTCCAATGTGATATATATCATGGTTAAGAAGAGGAAGTGTCTAAATCCACTATAAAAATATGTGATATATTGGTTTATGTCAAAAATTTAACCTTGAATTTTTTCGTTAACCCATTGTTAAATAAGGTAACTCTTACCATGAATTTTTTTATTTTTACAATATATGGTTAATATGATTACTATAAAATTAAAACGGAACCTGTATTGGATAATTAATGAAATTTTTAGCATTATATAAATATTTTGGACGAATATATGACTTTTATCTACATTATATTATTTAATAAATTAGTACTGGTTTTAAAAACACATTTTTTTCAATTTTAAAACTATTTAGTAATTTAATTTTGTTAAAGTATTTAATACTTGATTAATTGAAAAAATAACATCATTACATCAAATATAGAATCTCATAATAATCATTTAAATTTGGGTATGGCATAAAAATTAAAAATTAAATTTATTCTAGTATTTATAATATCATTTGTTTCATTCAATCATTACCAAGAAAATGACTACATCGTAATTTGTGTCATATATAAATTAATATAAATAATGTCTACAATTTATAAGTAAAATATCATGATATATGAAATATATATTTTTGTTTCTATTGAGTATATATAGTCAAAGATATCATTTAAATAACCCCAGCTTAAAATTGTTTTACTAAAAAGGTACATGATTATGTTATATTTCTATTTACTTTAAATTAATTACAATAACATGTCCTTGCCACACCCATGAGGCACCAAGGGGTCAGAAAATGGACCCAAGGAAGATAAATGTTAGTCAAATATCATCCAATATGATTATAAAACGTGTTAGGGTAGTGTTATATTATTTTAATATTATTATTTTACCTTTATTTATCAGATTTACCATTTAACCATGTTAAATACAAATAATAACTGATGTCACTATTCATAATGTACAAAAATAAATTGTACTAATTAAAAAAGTTTGGGCCTTCTATTACCAAACATGATATCAATTTTTCCAAATTTAAAAAATATAATCCATAGAAATTAATTTATAATTAATTCCCATTCTGAAAACCAGAAAGCTGGTTTTTATGAAGTAAAAACAATCAAATGACTTACATGTGCTTATATCCAATTTCAATTTGAAATTTCATCCAATGACCGAAATTAAATAATATTATAAAAATAAAATAAAATAAATCTTTTAACACTATTAAATGGATAATATTATTATATAAATAATTTAGATGAAAAAGGTTGTTTTGAATTATATTGCAGTATTTATCAATATTCATGAAAATATTGATTTTATGAGAAAGATACAAAACCCATTGAAAATTTTAATTCCTTTATAATAAATAAAAAGATAAATTTGTCATATATGACATATAAATGTGAAATAAACTATATTTAAAAAGTTTCTACCATCAAAAGGCAGTAAAACATCCTTCTAAATATATTTTATTTTTTTATTCTTAAAATTGGATCCATTCTCATGTTAATCCTATAAAATATATTGGATAAATAAGAAAGAATTTAACAAATATGAGTAATCATATTGTATTTAGTTATATTCAATCACACCAATACAACACGTAGATGTTATCTACAATTTAAAATATGTTTATTATTCTTGTATTATTTTTCAGCATAACTCAGTGTCATGTTAAATGTATTATTTTAGAGAAACTAGGTGTTGTGTGTCGGGTACACTATTATAAAATGTGTCTCATTTAATTTCAAATTAATTTATATTTTAAAAATACTAATAGATATAAATTTTATTAATCTGTAAATATTTGGGGTGTTACACAACTAGACATTAACATTGAGTTTTAGGATATTTCAATAAATGTGGGGTTGAAAATCTCTTAAATCATGTTGAATCATCTAGGTATTTTTATTTACAATATTATATGTACATACATGTACATATTTGATAAATTATATTTTTCATATTTACTTTTTCAAATCTGAATAAATTTAGGTATTATATATTAGTAAGAAACACATATAGTGAGTTCAAAATAGAGATAGATATAAATATTATTTGAATATATTAATTTAGGATATGTAAAATAATATGAAAAATAAAACATTATATGTAGTACATTTATGTTAGGAATAAATGATAAATGAATGGGAGACTCAAAAACCAATATATAATACCGGATAGATTCTTTTTAAACTAGGAAAATTTTTTGATATCATGAATATTACAAAATTGGTTGCAAAATTATAGGAAAACAATGTATTGTTTTGTATTATGAAATAAGGATATTGGTGACCATAATAGTCATGTGCCTAATAAATCGATAATATTAGGTTACACATAATAGAGTGTCCAATTATATTAACATATAATAGAAATGATGTTTTTTCATTTGATTTATATTTGTAAGAGGTAGTAACCTAAATAATCTAAATTTTATATGTGATACTAATTTTCTTATTTTCTTTTTGAAATTATGATGCTATGAAATAATCAATTAGGATCCTCTATTAATTACTGAAATAATTACATTGTTTTAAAAACTATTATATTGTAAATATAAATCGATGAATTTTCATTGCGTACTATTATTAATTTTATTCCTTCAATGATTCAAAAACATTATAAACATTAAATATAAAGAACTACATTAACACACTAATTATTAAAAAAAAACTATTATGTTGGATAGAGTATGCAAGACACATCACCCACAATAAATGGCCCATGAAATGTATTATTGTGTATTTTAATATAATGGGATGATATTAACGAGACTAAATAAACTATGAACATTATATCATTTACTAATTTATAAAATAAATTCATAGTTTATTAGTTGATCAGTAATGAAAATAGAAAATAATTTAATTTGAAAGAAATGGCCTGAATTTTTTATTTTATGAATGTTTTTCTAAAAAAGACAAATTAATCTCCAATATGGAGTGATAATATTTATATTCAAATATTAATTATTAAATTATTTTTTCATTTATTTTAAAATTTTATGAATGTAATAATAATATAACGATTTTATGCTTAAATGTTGTTTTTTCTAAAATTTTGTTTTATTTTTTGTTATTATTTCAAAGTTATATTTATTTCAATTTTAGATAGTTAATATGAAAAAATAAAAATTATTTTTTAAAATATTCATTTCAAAACTATCTTAGAGTGATGTTTTTATAATTTCTTGAGGATATTAATTTTTTATGAATAAAAAAAATCATATTTTTTAAAAAATAAACTTATTTTAATTAATTTAAAAATTTCGTTTTTATAAAATATTATTTAAATTAAATATATTTCAATATATCAATATTATTCAAATTATTTTACTAAAATAACATTATTATTTAATTTTTACATAAAAATGTTTTGCAATTAAGATAGAAATTTTTTAGAAAATTTTTTTTCGTCAAAGTTATGTGTTGAATTTTAAAATATGTTCTAAAATTTATTTTAAATTAATTTATAACTAGATTCCCTGATCTTATTGTTAAAATAAACATTTTATAATTATTTCACAAAAATATAATAAATTCGACATAATTTTTTTCATAATGATTAGTAATGACTGTAAACTATATTTAGCGTGATTGGGGTCTAAAATGAGTTCTAATTGCTACATGTGTCTGTATAAGTGGTAATTTTCCACCAACATATGGTTTGTATTTCACATAATGGATTACATATTTAGAATAAATGTAAACAAAATATCTAATAATTATAATTTATTTTCTATTCATTATCTACAATTTATTTAGGTAAATATAAAACATATTATGAGGGTCAAACTAAATAGAAAAAATCATGTTAACATATATGATAAGGGAATTAAATGATTAAAAATTGTTTTTTGTTTTGAGTAGTTGTGTTGTATTGAAAAAAACTACCACTGTAATATTTATGCACTTGTATGTAACCTAGGGTGATAGTGAATTCCCATTATTTAATTTTATGGAGTATTTAAAAAAATTCCACATCTACATAATTAAAAAATGTAACATCCTCCCCTAACATTTACACACCTATCATTCTATTTATCTAAAAAATTAATTTATTCCCCAACATCCTTATAATGATTTAATTGATTCTTTTAATTTCATAAGAAAAATATTAGGTCTATTAATAAGTTATCTAATTGAGTTTTTCCATTGAAAATGTAATCATCTTCACCAAGCCTGTTAATTTTACTTATTATTTAATCATTTCCAATTATGTATTAAAAATTAAAATTTAATAACAGAATATAATCAGATATAATTATTTTCTATTATTATAATGTAATAATATTTATATATCTCATTATCTTGAAAACTGGTAACAAATCCATTACTCATGCGTATGAATGATTAAAACCTCATGAATTGATTTTCTTAATCAATTGCTAAAACAGATATTCATAATGACAGATATAATTAATATATATGATCGATATTGTAATTTATTATTTTTTGAAAAATAATGTATCGTCAAATTTCTTATCCTTTCCCAGATTTATGTAATTATATCTTCTCTCATGCGTATATACAACCTATAATCTCTATGAAGATATATGATTCATTCACTATGTAGAAAATTAATGAATAATAACAAAAATCAATCCAATGAAAAAATATTTTATTTATAACATTAATATAATTATTTATACTATAGATATATATCTTATGAACATGAATTGGAACATCCACAAAAATGATGTCTTGAGAAAAAAGAGAATGCAAGACTAGAAAAAACGGTAGCAATGAAATATTATATGAAAATTTATGATAAGTTGTTATGATAAGATTGTATACAATATCCTAAATATGAATATTTTTAGCATATTAATTTATATCATTATTAATTAATTATAGATGAATTTAAATAACATAAAAATAATTGGATACATGTGGTAAGGTGATTTTTTCTTTATACCCTTTCATTTTCTAATATTGTAATGTTATGAACCAATTTTATTCATATGGTGTATGAAATACCCATTAAATTTTTAAATATTATATTACATATATTATATTTTATATAATGGATTCATAAGAATTATTTCAACCAAGTTTATTTCATAAGATTGTTATAAATTGGTAATGTAATTCATAGCTAAATTTAATTTTATTGTGTAATATTAGTTATTATTTGTAATTGGTAATATAAAATTATGTTTAAATTGGATTATGAATATAATTGTTTTTATTTAATTTTATTATCATAATTCACATTAGATACCCATAAACATTTGATAATTAATTATCAGTTCAATGGTATTATTGTTGTATGAAAGTTTCTCTCAATTTTCACTCGATTTTGTAATTTTTTGTATTATGAAAATATTTTTATTTTTATATAGGGTGTCTACTAACCCATATTAATTTTTATCATTAATATCTTTAGATTCCCAGAATTTAATATTTCAATTTAATTAATTTATTTTATGGGGTTTATAACTCAAATTTTACTAGAGAAGAAAGGGTTGATGCTTCAAAAAATATTTACTCGTAATTGTTTTGGCAGGAAATTAGATTAAGAAAATATTTACTTATTTATTTCCTAATGAATCATATTAATTATATTATCCTAAAATAATTAATGGAAAACACATATATTAGTTCAATTATCTACTCATTGTTATGTAAATTAATTACTTATAAGATTTTTTACGATAAATATCATTATTTTTTCTTTCGATATAAAAAACTTTCATAAATATCAATGATTACTAAAAATATTTTGAGTATGTTTTTATTAGTTTCATATGATTATTTAAGTTCAATTAATGAATATTTAAATTATAAAAATATTTTATTATTATTCTTTTTTTTGTATATCTGAAAGAGGAACTTTTGGACTTTATACCAAAAATATAAAAGGAATCATTGTTTTAAAGTACATGGAATAAATGTAATTTATGAATGTAATAAAAACTATATTATTTTATTTATTATTTGTGTAACTCCATATTTAAATTTAATGTTAATTAGTTTCATGATATTATTTATTTTTATAGTTTTTAAATGTTGTTTTGATATTTGAATGGGGGTTTCCCTCAAAAATGTTTTCAATAATCTTTTTATGGTATTTTGATTCATAAAAAAATGAATCCAATTATTTTCCACTACAAGTATATTGTAAGGATAATATAACTATTCTCTATATTTATTGTTTATGAACATTTTGTCTATTTAATGTGTTGAAATTCAATTTCTATATAAAATTTTATGTTATTATATTTCACTATAAAAAAACTATATTTTGATTATTTATCATTAAATTTATTTTAAATAACCACATTATTGGTATCGTAGATATGATTACTACAGAAAACATATTTCATTTAAAAAAATGTTCGACATTGAAATTCTGTTGATTTAATATTAAAAATATTATCCACTATTTATTCTTTACTCTTTATAGATCTTTCTTGATATGGAATATTTTACCAAAACTAAATTGACTATTGAATACATAATGAATTATTTATACATTAATTGATTATTTTGTAACATTATTACATCGATAGACATTTTATCAGCTTGTATATTGAGAAAAAAACCTTAAACTACTATTAAATATGTGTTCTAATATAGTTTTAACAAGTCTCGGTTACATGTCCTGATAGTATTGATATCAAGATGTTTGATTCATGATGTTGAATATTATGAATTTTCATCATTCAGCATTATGTTATTATTATAAACGAGATTATTATATTGATATTATCTGGGGATTAGTTCAATGTATACGTAATAGTTTATAGTTTATTCTATGATAATCATTTTTCCTTCTCTATTATTATTCATGGTCTACTTATAGATTAAATTGCATGTGTTTTATGTTATATATCTTTAATTATTAATTATTCCTTATAAATTCCTAATAAAGTCAATTTTACATTAACAATAATTATTTATTGATCTCAAACTTATTCTTTTCACTTTCACCATGATATGAATCAAGATTCTTTTATTGAGTTAAATGATTTCGAATATTTATATTTTTTTTTATTTTTTCATTTTAATATTTAATGTTAAAGAAATATATATATATATATATATTACAGCATGGAAAATAATCTTCTTGTTCTATTAGGATGTAATATTTTGTATCTTATTCATATATTCTATAATAACCACTGACTATGGGCTATAAGCATCCAGATTTTTACAATTTTTACCATAGAAATCACTATAGAAACCATAAAAACTAGATTTAAGAATTCATATGTTATGGAAAATAACCCAAGGATATCCTTTAACGATAAATATATAAGAACACCCTAAATATTTTATAAGAATAATATTTTATGGTTTTTTAATGATGTACATCTTTCTATGGATACAACTATAGTATTTGGTTCTAGAATATTTATTATTTTGTATTCAATATTTATAAATGGAGCATTGGTAATTGAGATAATATTCATATATAGTTTCAAAATAGGACATATTGTGCTCCTATTTTGATAGTCCTTGATGATATTATTGAATAATTCAAATTTTATTTAAAATCCATATTGATGGACTAGAATAGAGAATGGATATGACTTACATAGGATAAACATATGGTGTCATAAATTAGAAATAATCTACATGATATTGAAAAATTATAAGTTATTTCATTGTTTCATTCAAAATAATTATTATTTCTCACAAAATATAAATTTTTTTACTCATTGGATTAATCCAAAATGAATCGTGTTCACAATTAATATGATTGATAATTTTATGATCTTGAGGGAGAAAATAGAATGATTTCAAGAGTGACAGATATAATCATTATCCCTAATCATTAGTCTTGATATATTATTAACAAACTATATAGTAACCAACTATAAGCATCACCATATAAGAGAAATATGGTTTCTAGTAAGAGATGGAGAGGTAGATAACATTGAAGAAAGAAGGTTTAATTTCCATAACATTATAAATGTTGAGTGAGACTCCCATGATAATATCTAGGGGGAATAGTATAATGATTCATGTTTGGAAGATAAGTGTATGAAGATTGATATTAAAGAGGAAAATTGAGGGGTTGAATTGGTAGAAATAAATTTCAACCTATAGATCAATTTATAATTATTTTTCATCAATGTTGGGATCCTAAGAATTATACAATTAAATTACATATCTTAATGTTTATCTCCTAAACCAAGAATAGATATATCATTATGTAAAAGAGTTTATTTATTTTTTAATATGGATTAACGAATGATATTTTATAATTATATTCAACAATGGTATATTGTTTTAAAAAAAAGGATACATATAATGATTTTATTATTTTTTTGGATTTATATATCTATTCAAATGATATGAAATCATGAGTTATGGGTACTATTATGGAATTATTTAATTGAGGTGAATCAATTGTTCATTGTCTTAAACACACCATTCATATTACATTGTTATATAATTTCAAAGACATTAATGACATTTTTGGAGATTCAATATTTATTTTGTGTTTATGTATCGATAAAGTTAAAAAGAAGATTAAATTTTGGAAGAGATATATAATTATATGATTAATGGTACTGATAAATTTTTGGGTTAATATTATCATTTATGTTTATTTAATAATGGTTAATTATGATTTGATTTATTTAAAAATAAAATCCATATTTGAAACCCATTATCGTAAAAATGTTATTTGATTCCTAATATTATTGTTGATTAAGTTTATCATATTTCATGGAATATTATAGTAATTATGTTATTATGGTTTTGTTGAAAATAAAACACACATATTGGCTGACATCCTACCACATCCTGCAAGGTCGCAGAGCGTGAACTGACAATTGAATTGTTAAAAGGATGAAGTACCCACAAAAAGAATAAATGATGTAGAAATTAGTATCACATGTTTTTTTAAATATGTTTTTTATAGATTAATAATAAGTAAAAAAATATTAATATTAAGGTTTATATATAATGAATTTTTAGGATAACTCATGCTAACCATTTTTTATGGAAATATTTAGAGGCATACTGAAAAAATTTCACTAGTTTATGGATTTTATTATATCTTAAATGTTAAATTTAGTTCATCAGTCAGAAATAATTCATATTGTATATTCATTCTGTGGAGTATGTCATGAAGACAATATTGATTGAAGCACAACTGAAGGATAAAATTGTACATATTAAATTGAATGATATCAAGAAAATATAATTCTTTTTATTAATATACAAATAAAAAGTCCTCATCTGTACAAAAATGATCATGAAATTTTTTCCCAATTACGTTTATATCTGATGAATTAACGTAATTTTTACTCACACATATTTATAATATTGTTCTAATAAAATTTCTCTTTATATTTCATGATTTTTTGGATAATTGATCTATAACACTATTAATAATTATTTAAAATTGTCATCCATGACCATATTTTCATTTCAAACCAACGTTCTACAAATTATATAACTAGTTATGTGTGGAACTAGATGACCTACATAGTTCAATTTCATAATTTATAGTGAAATTTTTATAAACCCTTTTTATGATGTTAGTATTCAACAATGATATTTTCAAATATCATACTGTTCATCACTAATCGCATGTTCAAATGGTGTGGTTGCAATATGTTGACATTTGTGACAATGGTATACCATATGAAATTGAAAGATGATCACTATATTTGATATCATATACAACATGAAACACTGATCTCTAATGAACGACTGAATATTTTATATTAGGTCTACAATAAAAAACTAGTTGTTCCGTTGGGAAATATTCATTGGCCTACTAAATTATCTAATTTATAGGGGTGAAATATCATAAACTAAATGAATTTGAACAAAACTAATTAATAATGCAAAAAAAAAACAATTCAATGTCAATGAAATTTCAATGAAATGTGTTTATGAAAAAAAATTTCCTTCATCCATTGTTCCTTTTTAGCTTAATCATTTCCTAAAGATTTATGAAATATTTTAATAAAATTGATATATTATATATTCAATAATTTTTTTACAATTCCTCTAATATTTAGAGTCATAGGATACAAATAAATACATTTAACACAGAAAATATTATTTTTCAAAAAATGGTTGTTATTTAACATTGAAAAAATATATTGAAATAAATTATTACAAGCTATATAACAATTATTTTTTAAAATAATGTTATTTTATTAAATAATCATTATGAAATTTTTATTGATTTTATTTTTCAATTTTTAGAAAATATTTTTATTCAAAAGAATTAGGTGATAGATATATTTTTATTATAAAGTGAAATTTCAATTAATGGATATAAAATGACCCTATTTTTATGAAATAAATTTTTATTGTAAAATTATCTCACTAATAATATTGTTAACGTAATTTATGTCATAATAATAAAGTTAATGTTTATTTTTAATATAACTAGTTTTAAACAAATATTTTTCAAGTCCATATTTTCATCGTGCTTACATGTTTATTCTTAAAATAATTTCTAAAAAAAATTACATTATATATTAAAAATAAGAATAAATATTAATGATTATTGTAAATATATATTATATAATATAAATTTGTTATTGTTTCATCAAGATTAATTAAGATATTAATATTTATTTACCACGATAAAAGATAAAACATTGATTTCCCAACTCCATGTCCATTTGTTAAAATTAATATTACACCAAAATTTGATTTAAATTTCATAATTTGTATTTAAAATCAATAATATGTTTTTAACATTATATAAATGGGCAATATTTTTTATTCATAATGGATAAATTAAATAAATATTTTATTAAACTATTTACATTTGTGAAATCTAAAATAGTTAAAGTTAGTTAAAAATATATGATTCGAGATTTACATATTCACAAAACTATTAATATTTTATGGTGGTGTTCATAGACCATAAAATATATATAATTACTTATTTACCAATTTAGGGTCCACGTTAGTAGAGAGTGAGTTTTAATTGTTGAATAGTATTGCGTATTAGAGAACACAAATCCTCCTCAATTATAAAAGATAACCCCTCGACTAAATTATTCACACATATGAAGAAATTAATCCTGAAAACCCCTAAAATATATGTCTCCATATTGTATTTTCCATCCATTTAGACTAATTGTAGGGTCCCTATCAAGAGATCGCACTGTGGATTCTCAAAGCGATAGATATCGTATTCACTATGATATTTATTTTTAGGTTCATCTTTTTAACATTAAAATAACTTATAAAATTTTAAAATTTACTAAAATAATTGTCTTAGAAATAAATATATTTTATTATGATGATTTAATAATATTTATCATTATCATTATCAATCAAAAGGGAAGCAAATTTGTCGCTCATATGTATAAAATACTACTACCACATGAACTGGTGTAATTTATTTTTCACCGACACACAAGGACATATAGATTAATTGAAATAATGAATATATATTATATATTGAATTATATTTATATATTAAAATTAATATATTATCCAATTACTTATCCTTTGACTCACCATTTTCATGAGGTTGCCGCTTTTATGTATGAACAATATGTCGTCTCTATGAAGCGTTGGGATTAGTATTCAATGTCAAACATTCAAGAATGGGGTTAAAAATTTATCCAATTAATAAATATGATATTAATAACATTAATATTTTTTTATTTATTATTTATCTATATATAATGATAAATATCATGAAATTTTATAACAAATAATTCATTATAAAATGAAGCTGTTAAAACCTTAGGAATTGCTCAACTGAAATATTATAAAAAAAACGTTTTGTTAAATGTTATATTAAAATAATATATGATATTATACGTAATATTATTATATTTATTAAAACAAATATATTTTCTATAATATTTATAGACATGGTTAAATCATGTTTAACACAATAAAAATGGAATTTATTGGTAATGTCATCTTAATTTCATTACGTTGATAGATTTTGTAATGTTAAGAACTAATTTAATTTAGGTGTTGTATACAATTAATATTTTACATGTTATAAGATTAATAAATTATAAATTACATTAATTTATTTTTCAATATGAATTATATTATCTTATGGAATTTTTCTAGACTGTTCCAAAGTGATAATTTGTTTAATAAATCGATTTATTTTCATGGGGTTATAGTATATACGGATTGTATTTAATATTATAACAAGATGTGTGTAATGATTTATTATTATTTTATGATTTATTTCCACTTTTATTATTTTTATTTACATTTGACAAAGAAATGTTTTGATTTTATTTTCTTATCTCATTGGTATAACCATTGTATGAAATTTAATATCTTTTTACAATCCATTAAAGAATATTTGGTATTATGAAATTTTTATTTGATGAGGTGTATATAAATCACCATGAGGTGTTATATCATGATTCAAATTATATATGTGGTACATAAAATTTTAATTTATTTTATTTCATTCAGGGGGAATATGATTCTGTAGTCCCCAAAGTAGTTAGGGCTTATGGTTCAATATCATTATAACGTAGATTGGTCTTGGTTAAATTTAAATTAAATGAAATTGGTCGAACATTGTATGAAAATACGCAATTATTTTATTCTAATTTATTTATTCAATAATTATTTAGATAATGATAGATTTATCCTCACATTATTATATACAAAGAATAAAAGTTATTATTTATGAAATACAAATATATTTCTATTTTCTATAAAAAATTATTTTCCATCCATTATCAGATTTACTAAAAATGATGTATATAATTTTAATAAAATGAGCATTTTATTTTAAATTTAAATTATTTACATTATTTAACTGTAATATGATTGTTTAAATGTAATCTTCTAGTAATTTTTTGAATAAGTTTTATTCTAATTTTTACTAAATAAATGAACGAAGTCACTGTTTCAACATACACAACTCAAATGAAATTCACCACAATCATGAATACTAATTATATTATACATTTATTTACAATTTTACATGTTTTATGTTCAACGATAATATATTTCCAAAAAATTTATAAAAATTTAGATATTATTATAGATATTGAAATTGAAAAAGAATTTTCCAAAATATTGTTTTAATGATATTTCTTCCAATATTTCTATTAATCAACGAAAAGAATAATTTTATTCGAAATTTAAAATTTAATGTAACAATTGTATCCTCATTCAATTTAATGATGGTTTTTGATTACTTTTACCTAATAATGCATGGATGTTAACATTGATAATATTTTTTTTTCATTTACATATTCTTCAATTATTCACATTCTTGTGATAATTAGTCAATGCATTTCACTTAAATATAAATATTCATTATCTCATGTATAATATTGTTTCATAAAATATATACCATCTTCATTAATTGTTTTATAAATTTTTTTAATAGAATGGATAAAATATATATATATTAATATTATTCTATTGATGTGGAAATATTTTGATTTTTTATATGGGTCATGAATTAAATATAACATGAAATATAAGAGAAATTATATGGAAATATATTGGTGGGAGGGGCCTTGAAATATAATTCCACTTGATTCATTAATGGATCTCAAAAGAGCAATTAGAAAGATGGAATTTAATGGAAAATAACGTGTAAAGTACATGTCTAACTTATTACCATATGAGAAACAAGAATGGTCACAAAATATCCTCAAGTGAATGTCCCCATATTCTAGATTTTATTGACTCAAATAAAGGTTCTAAGTATGTTATAATAGGGGAGACTATACCCTCATGATCAGAGTCTTAAAATAGTACAACAAAAACTAAATGACAGAAACAAATATAATGAGATATAAATAAATGAAAGACCAAAAATAGAAGATAAAAATAAAATCATAACAATAAAAGGCTAGTTACATATATAAAACAATTCAAGTGTGTCCAGATGATTCAACTATAACTAAAGTAGTAAATTATAGATGGTAGAAAAATATTTTACATAAATAAATTAACTAATCACAATACTGAAAGCTAATACCCATGAGAATTTTGGGTATTAGATTAGTCATATGCTACTAATAGCACACGTTCAAAGTAAAACACTTTTAATAACTAATGGACCTACAAACAACATGATCTTTTTTGGGTTCCATTGTGAAATAGCGTCATGAGAATGGTGTGATATATAAACAGTAGGCCACCGCTAATAGTGTTTAATGCATATTCCAGTGTGTGTATATGATGCATGCAAGGGTATTGGTATTATAGGACAACCAATATATAAATAAAATGAACAATTATGTTGGCTCAGGTTCCAATGGCACACTTGGAAAACCATACCTACATCTAACTAATTTGGAAAATATCAAAACTAGCGTCATTATATACATGTGTGATAAGATTTAATAACATGTTATCATAATTATATACTATGAAAGGATAAATCATATAAATGTTATTTTCCCTGAAGTACCCATCCCTAAATAAAAAAAATGAAATATTTATGTTTATCCATTAATTCATACTTTGAAAATAGAAATAGGTTCCCTAATCCCATTAAAGATGATCCAATAAACAACCCCATATATCCCTCCAGGGGAATAAATAATACCCACCGCCATCAACATCCTTAAAATTTGATCCATGAACAGAATCCCATGTATCACTCTTGACATGGTGTAATGTCTTAAACCTCTATGTACATCCAAGGAATCTCATATACGGTTCAACATATCACTTATGGAATGGTGTAACCATATCTCCACCGTGACCATCCAGGACTTCTCCCTTAAGTAAATAGTGTCACACAAGTAGGTATGAATCTTCAAATTGAACTCATTCAAGGCATAACTGGTATCCCTTATAGTGTATCCCATCATAATGGTAATAATGAGCTAATTAATTTCATTCTATAAAAGGACACCCTTGTATTTCCCAAGGTATATATACCATCAAATAATACTAAATCCATCCAGAGAGTTCTATAAAATGGAACGAAAGAATTTCTCAAGGTGTTCACAGTTTATTTTGTCACTTAAATTAATAAAGTATTTTAAATACTAAATAAACAAGATGCATCATAATCTATCATAAAAATTAGGTCCTTACCTATTAAACATTACAATTATTAATGATAATAAATTCTATGTATTACGAATTCCAAAACCCCATTATATAGACAATAAAATAGTGTCACACCGTAAACCATGTCATATAATTAATTATGTAGTTTTCTCCATGTCCAATGAATAATAATAATTGAATATATGTAATAAGGATATGTGGTCAACTATTGGAAGACAAAACCATACATGAAAAAGTGTATGAATTCCACTATGACATGCATTACAAAGAAATATCTACAAAAACACACTTTATAAAGATGACTGTAAAAAAAATAGAATATGTTTTGGTGTTTAAGGGAAAATGTAGAAGGTGTTACACAACCCCACAATTCATTTAAAACACATGTTATATTTTTAATGATATCTCACCTCCAAGAGGGGTTTTATTAGAAAATTACTAATTAAATAAATGAAACCAAGGGTCAAACCCTTAATTGATGATCCAATATAGTTCATTTGAATTAACATGTGCAATTTAATATACAAGGGATAAAAACATATGGTATTAATCAAAATAATTCAAACATCATGTTCAAGAGTTGTCATATTGTGTTGCTGACATGTGACACACCATCAAAAACTATGCTTGGTGATACATTAATAGAAATGGATAAAGACCATATAACTTTTACCATTCAAGAGACACATGCCCAATATATATTTTTGATTTGGTCTAATTTAGGATATGTCAATCAAACTAACAAACTCCATTAAAATGGGAGAATATGTTTATACCAAAATATCATAACAATATGGGAGATAAAAAATGAAAAATAGGAAGGAGGATTTGTATATATATCGAGGGTTATTAAACAAACATTACAGTTCTTGAATATGAATAAATATAAGAGAGATACCACCATTCATATTTGAACATAAGAGGATCTTCATGGGATAGGTGTTGCTCATCAGATAGAAGAAAAAGTGATAGTTGGGAGGATAAATAAGGATGTAGGGGAAAATGGTAATGTAATTCCCCATTAATGAGTAACAGGATTTGGATATAATGTTTTCTAATTCATTGACCAACCATGGTAATTAAACAATTTATTGAGGGGGTTACACCGTTTGAGACCACTATTTTGGAAACAATACGCAAACACTACATTTTCCTCTATTAATGGCTTATAAAAGGCCACAGAGCCTTGTGGATCCTTTTGTCTTGTTATACCTCACTATGAATGACCAATATATCATGTATATGAATAAAATGTTTTTTTCTTATGGGGGTAATGGATTAAAAAAAACTATAATCCCTCAATATTTCTTGCCAGTTTTCAATATTGAAATCCTGATGCTACAGAAACACAATAGAACGCCCATTGGACCTCTCAATACTTTAAAAAATTCAATAATTAATCTCATTTTAATGCTTTAGTACTCTATATTTCATTCATAAGATATATTTTAATAATGTATTGTACACTAAATTGTAAAATTCAAATTCCATTGGAATAACATCCTTGAAAAAATCATGGAACTAGAAACATTTTCCACCTTAAAATGTATCATACCCAAGAATCATAGTGGAAACAAATAATTCAAACCATTACCTACATGGTTTAGGATGCTTTTTACAATTAGAAAAACTGTTTTTCCAAATTTCCCAACAAAACACCATAAATCAACTCAAATAAACACGACATCCCCCATTTAAAATCAATATCTTCCCCATTTATCTAAAAATGAACTCTTAGTGGGTGTTTTCTATAGCCATCCAAGCATGATACATGATATTATTTTTTATTAATTAAAAATCGACCCTATAAAATATCCCACCATATGTTCTACAATATAAAAGTTCAATTCCAAACCATGGAATTTCTATCATTGGAATTTTGGATATAGAAATTCCCATATCACTAAATGAATTATTATGGAAAGATTCTTATCTTCAAATAATGTAAGACATTAACTAGACCTAAAAATATATGTCAAGACAACATTTCTGGAAAAATTATCACGAACAGTCAAACCACATTGATCATAATGTGATAATTTTCTAGAAATGGTAACATAATAAAACTATTAAATGAATTTATATGAAGAAAATGTTGACCAATTATCATTGGATGTCTCAAATTATTCTTGATCTTGACAGATATCGTATCTCTACCCAAAACACTAATAATTCTCTCAATAAATATAACATTATATCTATTCACATTAATTAAATATCATTATCGATTTCTATATATGTTCTATGCAAAAATATAATTTAAGTATTAGTTACTCGACATTATGATGTGTACATTCTCTCAAATTTACTAGTAGGTCATTGATACACATACACAATGTCCACGAATCAGGAACAATCTTTGACCCAAAAATAGCATGAATATGGTATTCAAGTCGAAGGAAATACATGGTTTCTAGGAGTCCATACAAGGTGTTTTTACTTGATATCCTAAGTGTCACTCATTACTAAACATTCATCAATAGAAAAAAAATCTGGAATGAAACTATTCAGAACTCTACTTATCAACCACAATTGCTTTAAAATTTTTGCACAACATATAAAAAAACATTATCATTCTGGAATGTTTGATTACAAAATATGGGAATTATCATTTAAAAATATTTACACCAAGAAGATACATTTAATTTCCAAAAACTTATTTTAGACACTCTTACAACTGTAAAACCATGTGATTGGCACAGTTCTAAACCCGACATAAATAACTACATGATGGAAGGAATGTAAAACCATCATGTGATAACTTATTTGAATATAGATTCTATGCACCTACTGACACATAACCATTAAACAAAAACAAAGACATCACTACCAATGGAATCATAAGATTTATAATGAAGAACCACTTATTTATAACTCTGAATAACTACATTTTGAAAGGTTATATACACAACTATCGAAAAAAATCATTTTTTCCTCATAGTAACTGAAATATTGAATGAATACCATCCTTAAGGGAATTTAAGAGGAATATTTTCTAGTTCTAAATGATACATATATTTTTGGTTCTTTATATATGGATGGACACCTAAAAAAACAATTTTAAAATTGTTCTCATCATTATAGGAGGATCATATTTGTCGTTTACTAAGAAATTAAACCCATCCCACAAAACATGCTCAATTTCCCACATTACTTGAGTTCTAGATGACTTTGGAACATATTAAAAAGTGTTAAAAAAGGGGGATATCAACCCACCACAAACAATAATTATTTAAAAGTTTCAATTTATTTGTAACAATGACACTCATATCTATTTATTTCAAATAACACAAAAAATTAATACTAAAGAACCAAACAAATGACCATCATGACAACACATTCTCCAGTTAAAATGTAATCATTTGCATTGGGATAGGAATGAAATCTGATCACAACCAGATCACTCTACTATTGATGTGGGAAATTTATTCATACATTGAAGATATGACTAATGAATTAACACCGATCCTAAATGGTTCTTTGTTCCATTATAAAAATGAATGTGTATTGTGTGTATCAATTTATTTTACCATGAGAAAAATATAACATAGTTGATTAAAACCATATGATTATCATACAAATGAATAAATGTATCTATATCCCATATGAATATTAAAACCGAATGTCATATTCTCCCATATTACTATTATCCTAGAACAGAACGTATGATTTTCTCGTCAGTGAAGAAGATAAAGAGGGGTCATAAAAACGAGAGGCCATTAAAAAATTATCCAATCTATTCTATCATAATTAGTCTAATAATTACTTGATTATCTCACAATAAATGAGGGTCAAATAAATAAAATATCACCAACCAAGAAATTGTTTTGTTTTGATAATATAATTTCTTACCTATGGAAACAACGACACGTATGGAAACACATGTGGAAATATTGAATACATATAAACGTTCTAATTGTGATAGGTAATTTCTAATATCCCATTATCGAAACATAAATCATGAATCCTAAAAACATATCACACCATATAATGTCATAATGAATTGGGTTATATCATTTATGGTCGAGCCATAAAATAATGGGTTTACAGGTAAAGCTCACATTATCGATTCTAGAAAACCGTTCAAGGAAATATATAAACATGCCTTACATAATGTTTAATGCAATGGGAAACAGTTATGGTAACATTAGAATTCATCTCCTCAATATTGTGTTGTTTTTTACGTATTTTAGACACTAGAATTACTATTAAGACCCAGTTATGAAATAATTTAACTGAAGTTACTTTATTTTATAAGAGACACATGGAACACAAGTTGCATTATTTGTCATCCTTTTGAATTATTATTTATTTTATTGATATATAATCATATTTATGTCATTTTATAATATAAATCCCATTTTAGACATTATAATTTGTTTATATGGATTCACAATTTTCCTAGATAACGAGAATGATATTTGCAATCAATATAAGAAATCACTCATTGGGATGAATTTTATATTTTATGGAAATAATTGTATATAAGGTTATAATGTTAAAATATAGAGAACTATCCATCTATTAATTTATGACGGAAAAAGGTTATGTATAATTCTACCATATTTTTATAAATGTAAATCCTTATAAAAAGAAAAATACAGATAAAATAACCATACATATAAGGCCAACCCATACCCACATAGAGATATGAACTATAAAACATAAGGAAAAGAGACCTACGAGTGTGTCAATCAAGTGATTCTAGGTTCATAAAAAACACTATTTTTTTGAATCATTATAATTTTAAATAATTGTAGTGGGTTTATTTCGTAAGTATAAATCATTAAGAATAGCCCACTAGGGTCATGTAAAATCAATCTTATAACAACATTCATAGGCTGATATACTTTTCCATAGTGGTGAGTTTATGAAATTGATCATATATGTCATCATACCCTAGACATAGATATACAATCACTTATAAATTAAAATATTTTTTTATAGAATAAAAATTTTATTTTATTCAAATTTATTTAATAGTAAAATGTATTTCTAATTTCCCTATAATTGTATTATTAGAATTGTCACCAACTTTGAATTTATAATGAACACATAATCTATATAAATTGAAATTTTTCTCTAATTTAATCACAAACAATAATATTTCAACCAATATGATAAATATCCAATGGATCATTCATCTTTGAATTTGTTAGTTTAGGTGAATCCATCAATATAAGATTAAAATTTTGATTAGATAGATTATAGAAAATTAATAACCAATTGTGTAGTGAAATTATATCTATGTATCCTATCAAGAAATAAAATGCAGTGAAACATGATAATGAAATTGAGAACAATAAAATATTAACATGGTATCCAAATATACATAAAGGGAAACACCTAGGAAGTTCCTATATATAAACGTGAAAATTATAAGTAAAATTCATTGATCCATGTTGTTCATATATAGAAATTAAATAAATCAAACACCATGTTATGTTTACAAGATAGCTAATAAATACCTATATAAGAATAAAGCTCAAATTTTACTAATATACCTATCATGGAATGAATTATGTGAGGAAATAAAACATAATAAACATCAGGTAATCTTAAATATCCAAACAATGATCTTTAATGACAATAAAAAAATACCGGCCTTGTGAATCTCTATGTTCTTATAATGAAAAATAAAATCATAAAACCATTTCATTCCACTTCAAAGGTAATATACCATAAATATTATAAATCATTAAGTAGTAGAATGTTTTCTAATTAATATAGGTGAAATCATAAAAAACAATAATAATGGACACTATGAATAATAACCCCTTGGAAACATTCACTTTTCCCCTTCTGTGGGATGATCACTCCATGGAAAAAATATTTACCATGAGATGAAAATTTTCTAATCTCATGTCTTCCAGCTATAAAATTGTATGAAAATGGAAAGTAATCTTCAATACCACATTATAAAAACCTAGTCTAACCATATACCAACCCAGTATCCATGCCGGTTTCCACATGGCCTCAAGAACATCACATTATATACCATAGGCATCCATATATCTATGAGGGTCTTGTAATGATATAATGGGGAGATGATATCCTAATGATCCGTTTCTCACAATGCTAAAACAATAATATAATGGCATACAAATATGTGAAGTTGAATATATAACGGAAATGTCAAATAGCTGTAGATAAATATAATAATATGATAAAAATTGAAAATTCCAAATATCTAATTGGGGATGAAATTTTATATGATGAAATAGTAACAAAACTAGAAAAATGAAGTATGAGAAAAAATACGTTACTAAAATATGGAAATTATAAACACAAGTTAATGTGTTTTCTATGAGTATCCTTAGTAATAGCTCAGAACTATTCTCCTTATAGACCGTGTATAGTGCACAACACAAGCAATAACTCTTGGGCCAATGCACAAAAAGATATTATCAGGTATCCTAGTGAAATCGAAGACTAACAAGGGTTTGAGATATAGTCAATAGTCCACCATAAATGGGTTCTAATTTTTAATCCAAATTTTTTATAAAAATTGTGACAATTTGGTGGAGTGAAAAGTTAGAAAATAAATAAAAAACGAATAATTCATTCAACACAAGATCCTAATGGACGCCTTTCCAACCATGCCTACATAGACTAAATCTATAATATATGTACCCATTTTTCATAATATATATGTTTAATATAATGTAATAACATGTCATCATAATTTTATATCATGAATTGAGTATGCCGGGACATTAGATTTTGAATTAATAATAAGTCACTTGAAAATAGAAACACAATATTTATCTCTAAAATTTATGTTGTCATTTGAATTTATTATGAGTAACCATGATCTCATACAACATAATAAAAAAATAAATACCATGTATCACAATTGGGGAACTAATAATACATATCACCAATAGAGTCTGTTCATGGTAATCTATTAAATGGATCACATTCTTCAAACTGAACATTGATTAATGTTCTAAACATATGATTACATCTTATGTATCTCTTGTAGAAGTGTGAGTGTCACTTGTGAGATTGTGTGACCATATCACCACTGAGGATATCGATGGGTTCAGCCCTAGGGAACCAATGTCTCTCAAGGATGTATGAATCCTAAAAAAAAATTTTAATGTCATAACAAGAATCACACTTGATATATCACAACATATGGTATCCAATGAGCCCATTCATGGAATTATATAAATGGAGACCCATGAATAAACCAAGTAACATACTTTTTTAACTACCTCTAGTCATTTCCTTGGTGTTCTTTCAAGATAAACATATGTATCACTTAAGTAATTAATATTTTCTTTATCCATAATAATTAATACATGATCAGTCTATGTTTATAATGATTCCACGCTACAAAACTACATAAAGACAAGTTATTTTCTCATCCATGATTATAATTAATAAATACAATAAAGGTAATGTTCTAAATATTCCATAACCAATTAAATGAACACAAAAAGAGGGTCATTACCTTAAAAATGTGTTTTAATTAATAAGGTATTTCTATCAATTACAAAGGAATACTATTGATTGAATATAATTTATATGGCTTCGTTTTCATCCCATGGAGCAAGAAACTAGGCATTGTAATAAACAATAGCACATTTGGTGTATTTATCAACCAAAAAGACATGGAAATTTACTTATATAGTTTTTATTTAATCAAAATCACTACTATAAGAATACCCACCTCTTTGACTCAATGTTTCCAATAACCAATCATTATGCCAATCTTTCAGAACCAATGATCTACCTGCATCTTCTAAAAACTTTTTCATTCATCTATATTATTTTTGAAAATCAATAGGGAACACCAATGAGGTTCTGTAATCATGAATAAACCATATTCTAAAAATCAAAATTCATGATTATGGTTTCCATAAACTCAAAAGTAACCATATGGTATTGGGGGAATCAATATTCATGAAATTTGCAGGAATTAAATTGATATCAAAGTTTTTTTGGGTGGGGGGAAGCTATGACATTTCATATATAATTTCTTAATAATATATATTCTACAATATAGGAGCTCAAAAAGTAACTTCTAGATTTTCCACAACTTCCATTATATCATCCTTAATTGTAATAGATCTTACCTAAGTCATGTATGAACACACTCTACTAACTCTAACATCTCACTCATTAGTCAATATACAATTCTTACCACACGTATAAGATAATGTAACATTTATATTCTCTCATTATATATGAGTTATATAACATTCTAAATATTCCATTGTAAATTTCTCATCCAATATATCTGTATCTAGGATCATAAAATCCCACATATGATAATATTATGAAATTACCATGGGATATACTTGCTTCTTGAAGTGTCAATAAACACATATATATGTAGTTTCATAATAACATGACAAGGATAAAATATTTGATATTAAATAATAGTTTAGAATACCTATAGTGTATCACATAAATAAAAATCTAGGTGTTTATAAGTACATACATGAGTTTCTGAAAAATCAATCTGATAAGGCTATTAGTTTTATTTAATTGAACAAAAAATGTATAAATGAAGGCTATATCACAGTTCACCACTAGTATGTTAGTAACAATAAAAGTAATATATTAGCAAGAATGATCATTTTCATGTAATCATGCCAAAATATATGTTCAGAAAAATTGTTTGAATTGTTATTCCTCAAAAAATATTTCATGTATTTGGTTTTTTAATTAATTTCCTATGCACCACTCAATAACAATATATAAATATATATATATGTACTATGATTCTAGATAATTAGATGTTTTTCCAAAATACCAATGAAACCCATAAAATCAAAACAATACAATACAGTCAGGATGAACATGATAATGTAAAACCAATAATATAATATTGGTATTGTCAATTATAACATAGCAGTCTATTGGACATCAGCTGGACAAGAACACAATATTCTACCCTGATATGTGACATATAAAATTACACCCTTTTCTATTCCCATAAACATATTCAAGATTCAATTTATAAACCCTCATATGATACCAATTTTACTGCCTTATCCTAATCCATATTGTCTGATGCTATATTTTTCATGTTCTTATGCACTCCTCTCTATATAGACATTGTTTCTGAGTAGAAATGTCGATCTAAATACTGAAATTGGGAATATTTATACAAAATTGTAAAATAATAAATAAAAACATTTCATAATAAATATAAATTAATGAAACAAATGTATTGGCATATATACCATGTGATATGTGAGATAAAAAGTTCTCCTAAATAGATTTGTCAACTATATTGTGAGTTTGATATGAAGAAAACATCAATAAATCATTCTATAGACTGTTTTGGGACCTCCAACAATCACCATGGTTCATAATTATGAAAGATATTAGTAACTTGTTTCCCTTTCAGATATCCTTAATCATGATGCTTGTTTTTTCATTGTCATTCCCATTAATAGTGTTAATATAAACCCAGTATGGTACCACCATAGTGTCCCTAACATATATACAAATGTATAAGAATGTATTTCAGGATAATAAATAAACAAAGAAGAAAACATCATCATAAATCCATTTGCAAAGTGATCATGTGCTAATAAATATCCCAAGATCCTAAATGATTCCAACTTATGCTATATGCCTGAAATAATTTTAAATAGGCATATAGAATATCCCCTTCAATGGGGTAGTCCATAACAAATTCTGACATATCCCTCTTAAAGAGATAGATCATGTGCATTCAGAAAAAAAATATGCTCCTTCCCACCGATGAGGGATAGTCTATATGAATCACCCAATATTCTCAACAACCGAATATAGTGGGATAATAAATATAATACACATGTACAATATGATATTATAAACATCACATCTTGTCAATATGATTCATAAACATCCCAATCCATATATAAAAAAATATTATTGAAATGGTATAATGGTTTATACCCACTCAAGCATGTGATAACACTTGAAATTATGTCGTTAACTATGTATGAAAATATATGTTATCAAACATAAACAACGGTCTAATATTCTATGGATAGACACGGTGTGATCAATAAAAAAAAGAATTACTAGGCTATTAACTTACACACATGTAATCAAACATCAATCATTAAATCACATGCTACAAACTTTCACCCATATGTGAAAACATCAAGATTTTTCTCACGAGCCTTGAATTCACAAACTAGTGATCAAACATCAAGCATGGTCTTATTACCTGTAAGAAAATATTTAATAAAATATTAAATATTTACTCTTGGGGTATGAACATACATAAATGTTTTTAAAGACACAATATATTTTGTTACAACCCACACACACATAAGATCAAACATCAAACATGGTGTCATTGGTTGCAAATTCACACACATATCCTAAAAAATTAATCAGTACATCATGTACTACACATAAGAGAACATGTGATCAAAATCGTGAATTATATGAAGCATATAAAAACAAAACAAAATATAAGGTTCTAAATCATATAAATGAACAATATATGTTAATGATCATAATACCTTCATCATTTCAATATTAGAATCAATGTTTATTGACATTTTCCTCAACTAAACCATGATGAAAAAAACCATAATGAGACTTTATATAAGTATCTCGATGAAATTTTTTACAACATATTAGAAGGGGTGTTATAGAATTAGGGTCATGATTAGAATTTAATGTTGCAGAATAGAAAATTACCAACATTAGTTACAAAAAATTCTAATCATTGAAATGATTGAATGAAAGAGAAATCCACATATCATGTTTCAATAATAAATAAATGAATCCATAATAGTTCTAATTGAACATGAAAACAATCCTTATTCCATGTTTTTATTATTACTATATGATTGGGGAAGGATTTATGCAATTGTAATGCTTATCCAAGGTTGAAAATCAATATAATACAGTAATCTAATGACATTATGAAAAAATATTATATGATGTTCATGATATGTATTCATCAGTGGAGGCGTTCCTAATTGGTTAATAATGGACAATAATCAATTAAAATCTCCTTTGTGACCCCACATAATAGTACATAGGGGTTTACCTTTGATTCATACATAAATAAAGGAACAAGACGTCTTTTCAACTATTCTATAATGAACACTATTTCCAATATAAACTCTATACTGGCCAGCTCCACAACTATAAAATTCATGGACATAAAGAAAAAATTTCCATAAACCATATATTTCATCCAATTAATTGGACATTCTCTATCACTATAGACTCATCCATGACTATGGTTCAGAAACTATGATCCTACAATATATGTATTAATCCAGCAGTATACACTGAATTCTATACTCTAGCCATCCTATTTCCACAATGAATTCTTTTTATATGGTTTTATATAAATATTTAATTGTCCATAAACATTACATTTCATTGAGTTTTACTCAAAAAATTACATTAATTCACTTTTATGATCTTTTTAATTTTATAGTTTAAGAGAATTAGGACATAACTCATACATTAAAATTCATAAAATACACAAACAAAACATTATATTTGTATCCAATTTCAAATAAACCATGATTTTAAAATTAATTATGATTTAATTTCATAGAAAATAAACAATCATTTTGACATTACATCTTCCTTTTCCATTCCCAAAATTAAAACCATTGATAAAAATTTTAGAAAATTTGGACGAATACAAATTATCAATAAGGAATATAAAATTGTGTGAATATTTATGTGTAGTACTAACATGAAATCATATGAAATATTTACCATTACATCAATGATCATCAAAATATTAATAATAAAAATGTCACTTGAAAAAAACATTATATTTACTTGACTAAATCTTCTAAAAACCATATCTATCAAATAAAACTCTTTTTGGAGTACATAAAGAATCATATTGATAAAGAAATTTCTAAAAAATTTAATTAGAATAACTATTCAACCTAAATGTAATATAATAATTAAATAATGTATTTGAGATATATATGGGGATAACCATTCATATATGTTATATCAGAATCACCAATTTCTCATGGAATATAATGGGGATCACCCTGTCATATAATCTGTATCAGGATTAATCTTGAGCTATAATGGGTCTAAAAACATCATATAAGTTATATCATGCTCATAATATTCATATAATTCCCAATTATCACATCATAACTAAAACCATTTTATCATAACATTATTTTAAAAATTATATTATAATAATATGAAAAAATATTTTTCTTCAAAATATTACTATCTTTATATCCCCATTTTCAATAACATGATACACTTTTCATTTTAGAATCCATTTTCAATAACAATATAAATAAAAAAGGAAAGGCTATTTATCTGGATAAAATATGAATGATTGAAAAGGAATTTACAAATAAAACAATGGTAATTATGGTAGAATATATAATGTCATCATGTACATTAAAAATAGAACCCTCTATTTTTCATTTATCAAAACTTTTATTTCAAAACACATAAAAATATTCATTTTCCAAAAAATTGGAACTAATGTAAAAAGGAAAAAAATTAATTTTTTTGCCCATAAAATTTCACTTCATAAATTTAGTTTAGACATAATATTGTAATAAAGGATTTGGAAGGTAAACCATATCAGTGATTTTTTAAGGAAAATTCCATTATCTCTTTAGAAATTTTGAATAACAATCCAAATAAAATGCTTATGTTGTACAAAATAGTAAATGTATTGATAATTCACAAGTTACTGTTATATCATGTAACAGACCACCCATCACTAATTGTGTTGGGAAGATTCAAAGGTTATTACTAAACATAGGATACATTCCCAAGACAATAGACGATGGGAGTAAATTATATGGACTTCATGATAAATTGGGAGATGATTTTACTATTAAATATTAATCATCTATTCAAAGATACCAAAAATAATAATTACCTATATGATTCATGATTAAAAAATAGATATCAAACAAATCAAATTAAAAAATAATTATACAAGAGGAAACCAAAACCATCAAAACTCAAAGAGTCCAAAAACCAAAAAAACCAATTAAAAAACATAAAATACTAACATCATTTTCTATGATCCAACTAGTAAATAAAATCCCAAAATATCCTGATGAATCAAAAAGTAGTTGGGATATATCTCTAATACCTATTTCTAGATAGATAATATCAAAAAATTCTACAATGTGAAAAAATACGGGGTTGTTTTAAAAAATCACTAGGAATTTCATAATTGCTTTTAAAATAATAAATGTAGTATAGAACATGTTATCACATTTATATAAAATATTTTATGAATTTTTTTTAGTATAAAACATATCTAAGAAGATTTTAAAAACAAAACATTTTTAGAGGAATGAAACCCACCAGGTCTTTAAATGTTTTATCATTTCAATTTGGAATAAGTAGAATATGGTTCTATATATACAAACAACCACAGATTCATTCCCATTTGATAATTCCATACTGATTAGTGGTCTCTCACTAATCAATGAAGTCATCACAAGGTATCCATTACAATGTTTTATAGTGGTGCACACTCATCTACATTGTCAAATTTAATGAAAATGAACACACACCAACCATGTATTCCGAAAAGATTGCAATAAAAATATTAAATCCATTTAAATAATCAATTTATTTTATTGTAATTTCTATAAGAGTATTATCCATGAAAAAAATGAAAAATAGAAATTCTTAAATTCACTATTTTAGAATTATCATCTCACGGTTATCCAAAAAAAACAACCAATTTCAATCAATTCCTAAAACCATTACTAATTTGGGTCTCCATAGAGAATAACACAAACATTTCACAATAATTTCCTATAAATTTATTCAATATGAATAATATCCTTCAAATTATAACCATTAGGAGTTGAGAGAGAATCCACATACCTTTCAAACCTAGTTGAGAGCGAATAACATAAAAATCCCTGTTTAAACACCTCAAAATTTTCTTAGGTATCATTACAATAAAAAATATATCCCATAAATATTTATATCACACCACATGAATATATTACTACTGTTATAAATCCATGATTCTGATAGAGTTATGAAAATGATATCTAAGGAAATGATGATTAATAGGTAATTACAATGACATAAAAACAATTTAGAAATAATTTCTCACGCTTCATGGTGAGGGAAAACTATTAGGGAAACCACGCGCTTACCATTCATGCACCACTACCACTAAACACACCACACATAGTTTGATAAAATTGTTAGATAGACCATGTTCAAACTATGTTATTCCCCTCTATCAATTTATATATGGATTCTATTCAGAAGCTTCTATTTTAGCTAAAACTATTCCAAACTGTGCAGGTTCCGAGTGTTGAATATTATAGTTTCATGGAATCCTGGATGTGTTTCATGATTTATACTACTCAAATTTTAAATCTCATGAATGACCTCAAAAGTATACAAAGATGTCTCCAACCCTACAAAAACATTATCAAACATTACATATACTAAAAATACATGGGTTTGAAATTTGGAAATGGAATTGATGAAAAAATCATATACAAAATTTTTTTAATGAGAATTTATTTTAATATGAGAGAAAGAGGGAAAAAAATGTTATTCAGACTAAAACAAAACAAGATTTCCAAATACGAGAACATCAGATGGATGTGTTCATTCTAACACAGTAGAAATCGATAAATAATTATATAGGCTGAATGGGGATGTTGGCCTTAAGAAGTAGAATGATCAGTTGAAATATAAGTGCCTCAAAAACATTATTAAATTATGTTCTTAATGTCCAAATGATTCTTTAGTTTTAAAGGTAATAGTATAAAATTTTTGTTTCAAGATCATTTCCACAATTTTGTGGAATTTTTTTTACTATATATTTTTATATATATACACAAAAGATTTATATTTTATCAAAACAATTTGATCCTTTTTTATGCATCAACCATCTTCCAATTCTACCCTTACTCCATGAAATGAATATTTGGAAATGATTTGTTTTCCAAAATCCAAAAAATAATTATTTAAGGAATCATAATATAAGGCCCCAGCCTTAAACCTTACTTAATCTTGATTTATTACAAGATTACACATTGAAAATCTTTTCAGGTTTAGAGTGTTAGAGAATTAGATCATGAATCTTGCATTATATTCCACATTTAAACAAAGTGGTTACATAAAGACATCATTCATTCTTCCCATAAATGGAAACATATTTAAAATAAAACATGGATTCTTTCTAGACACATCCTTGACACTATCATCACATCATGTACCCTTCCCTTGACCTGTGAAAAACATTTCAAAAACCTGGGATGAGTATAAAAAGCTCAGTAAGGGATATAAAAATATGGAAAGGATACATGAGTACATGTATACATAAGAATGAAATCATACTTTACCCATAAAACATAACCACATTAACATACCTCATAAAATCGTGAATAAATCATAGAAATCATAAGACATAAAAGTAACTTGAGGCATTCATAAATTTCTTACGTAGGGAGTAACCCACTTGGTTACGTTTGGAATACCCATCACAGTATATTCCCTAAATCTCTTCGGAGAAACATTAACGTTTCACTCCTTCGCATTACCCAATGCATTGGAGAGCTATATCGGGCTCACCCGCCCTTAGTTTATCGCGGAACCACCCGTCTTCATAACAATGCCCAAGAACCATAACATAATCTTATCACATAAAACATGCATAAAGGAAACATAACATTTCCACCTTTCAATAACAAGATATCAATACAACACATTGATATAAATAAATTATAAAAACCATTTTCAATACCAAAATAAACGAAAAGTAAAACATGGTATTTATTTTTCTTTTAAAAATATTGTATGGCTTGTAGAGGAAGCCGAAACTCAAATAATGGTCACTGCGGCGGAGAAGTCATTGTCACTGCATACCTACGAAAAAAAAATTCCCTTTTGTCATTTAACAAACACTTTGTATAAAAAATATTCCTTTTGAATAAACGTAAATGTCAAAGGGTTTTATACAATGTATAAAAGAAGGTTGTGTATAAAACAGAATATGCCTCAATGAATGGAGATTGAGACAAAGTCCCTTACAAAGACGGTATACTTGGTTTAAGGATAAATAAATTACATAATTATGTGTGACAAACTAATACACCAAATATAATTGGATATTAAGTGTCAAATAATCAAAGGTCATCCACACATATTCAAAGGATGACATATTCAATAACTACATGTTGAACCCAAAGAAATCGAAATTGGTTTAAGATGTTCCCTTGACAACCTAACAACGTCACATCAAAAAAAGGATATCTCATCACTTGGACATAAAATTTACATCAATAGGGATATATGAGAACATATCCCCACATAACAATATATAAATTAAAAGACCCAACAAAATAAGTCTTTTAAAAAGAGGAGGGTGAAAGGTTCCCTTACCGACATGGGTATCTTTCGAAACATACGCCCCGTGAAAGAAGGACAATACAACATTGATGTAAATACTCATAAATGAAAGAATATTACACAATGAGTAAAATAATGGTCAGTACATACACCACTCAAAGAAAATTGTGGCAAATGTAGCATAAATCTCACAGGAATAAAAGTGAGATGAAAAATCCCTTACGGAAACTCGGAAGCCTAACGGCGCCACTTAAAACTTCAAAAAATGGACTGATGAGAACAAATAGGGTATCTCATCACATTACAATAAAATGTACAGAAAGAGGAATATAAAATAACATCCCCCATCACAAAAAATATGAGCTTAAAAGAAGTGACATAATGGAGAATACTTAAAGAGAAAGAGAGAGGTTAGATCTCTTACGAAAATTCAGCAGCCTAACAGCGCCACTCAAAACTTCAAAAATGGATTGATGAAAGAGAATAGGGTCTCTCATAATATGAACATAAAAATTAAAGTAAGAGTAATATAAAAGAACATCCCAATCAAAATAAAGATGAGCTTATAAGGAATGACATAAAAGAGTGTACTTAAAAAGAAAGAGAGGAGTATGATCCCTTACCTCAAGTCCAACTTGTCTTGTTCGTTTCTTTCTATTCCTGAATAATAAACTTTGGTCAATTAATAATTTTCTAAGTAACTCCTTTAGATATTATTATTCTGTTAAAATCACATATTATAATGTTATAATATTTTTTTAATAATGTTAGTTCATATCAGACGTTTTTGCCGATGTTTGGTACATGAGTCAAAAATGAACATGTTTGAAAAAAGATTGCCCATGGAGTTATAAGTAAATAATTTCCAGAATAGTATTAATGACCAAAATATCATATATATACATTAAATATTCATTTTATACTATTCCATATAATTTGGAGATAAAAAAACGAAAAGCACCATTCATGGAGACGGTAGGCCGTACATACGCATGAACGCTACTTTCATTTTTTGTCATATTAATGGAATTAAAAAAAAATGAGATATATATATATATATATATTATAATTCCAGAATGATATCCATAATTTAGATGTAATATATTACATATAAATACATTATATATATGTACTTATAATATTAAATAACATTTTGAGATAAGAAATGAAATGTACCGTTCAAGGAGACGGTAAGCCGTACGTACGCATGAACGCTACTTCCATTTCTGTTTCATATTTCATGGAATTAAAACATAATGATACATAATAGTATTTTAATTCCAGTATTATATCATATATAAATAGAGTGTCATCTTAATGGACACCTTTGAAGGTGTTAGAATAATGTTGAACAACCATCGTTTCGGGAGGCAGAAATTCTCCATCCACGGAAACAGTATGTTATTTAACCATTTGATGTAGGTGTGTGTAAGTGTTGCTCATACATCTTATAACAACATCCTAGTATATTGAAGATACTGTATTTGTTACAAAATAAATTAATAAATATATTTTAGGGGGTTGGAGATGCAAAATAAAACAAAAGGACACAAGTGAAGACATTACCTTAAAATCGGATAACTCCCTTTGGTTTGAGCTCAAAGGCTTCCTTGGGAAGACTTCTGCCCAAAGTGAGGCTTCATGGAGTAAGATAGGGAAGTGAGGAGACAAAATGGGCAGGCGTTGGCTGAGCCAAAGGCTTTTGTAGTGTGGGTAAGGAGGTAGAGGTGGGGGCCTTTTATAAGAGGAGAGGAGGGGCACTCTTGTAATGTTACAAAATGTTACTTTATTTTCAAAAGCGTCTTGGATTTTAAAGGTCCCATATTTATGTATTTCTAGGATAAGGTGATTAGGGTTTGAAATACACTCATACAATAGGGTTTGGACATGTCTAGGTCTTAGATATTACATTATCTTTCCATTTTATTTAAATCATTAAATAATGAGTTCATCGCTGCATCATCATGATGTCATAAATAATTTACTTTATATAATGTCTAAAAATTATAAAAAAACTACTATGATGTAGGAAATCTTTTTATATTTCCAATTAATATTTATAGTAAAAAATATGACTTTTATAACCCCATGTAAAAATTGTTTTAGTAAAACATCTCATGTTTGTGTCATTTTTATTTTTAACATTAAATAAAAAGATATTTATGTCATTTCCCAACCAAAGTGGCTCCATGGGGTCCCCACGTTGACCCATGGATTTTATTGTTCGGCCATGACACATCCAATGAGGGTAGGACATGTGTCTAGGTCATTTCATTTTATTAAAACATTATTCTTACCATAAACTACACTAATCAGCTCTAATCGCGATTAAAAACATAATAAGTTACTATTCACCAAAAATTTATTTTTATCCAATTGAACTACATTTTACTTCTTAATGACAACCATGTATGTAGGATTTTTGAAATTCAAAACACAAAGATGAAAAAATTTAATTTAAACGGAAAAATCAGTTTTTATAAGTACCACTTAGTGGTTTCGCTATTCGTCAAATATTTAAGTTTTTCAGAAAAATCCCAAAAATTCAACCTAAGATATATTTGATATTCTGAATTCAAAAATGAAGTCTATTTTAAAAAATTCAAAACATATAAGTCACATTAATTAATTTAATAATTAATTCCCACTGTCAGAGCAAATAGCGTGTTTTTATGGAACAATAAGTATCAAAAGATTGACACTAGTTTAAGTCTGATTTCAAAGAGTAATTAATTCAAACGACCACTATTGGATTTAATGGTAAAAATATATTATAATTTCACTTTAAAACAAATTCAAAAGATAATCTAATCATATAAATAAATTATATTAAAAGGAGGTTTTGAATTAAACTACAATATTTTACACTATTCATTAAAAATGAACTTTATCGGAAAGATACCAAAAATTTACAAAAAGTAAATTTTTATGTCCCAATTCTTAAGAAGAGTTTTATTTGGTCCAATATAATGTATAAGAGTGAAAAAAACTATATTTAGTGACGGTTCGCCATCAAAAGGTGATAAGTGAGCCTTTAGTGAAAACTATGGCATATACGACTAAAATTGAATTCTTTCCGTATTTTAATCCTTTATCCTTTATTGGATAAATGTAAAAACATTTAAAAACATATATAATCATATTTTAGTTATTTCTATCCATTCCTGCCAATACAATGGCTACATTTTAACTACCATTTAAAATAATATTATTTTATTATTAGAGTGCAACGTAAGATTCCCAAGAAACTCGTTATTGCGTGTTGGGTACGCCATCGATCATATCGTCCCCTTTAAATTCATATTAATATTTTATTCACAAATATGGATAAATATGAAAATTTCATATTATATATTTACCTGGGGTGTTACATCCTTCCCCCATTTTGGGAATTGCGTCCTCGCGATTTTTATAATTGAGCTTGGAAACATCCTTGAAAGTCCCACATCAGAACAAGAGTCGGTAAAACAATCACTTTAAAATAAAGATAGATAAGTACAGTGGTCACCCGAGTTAACCCATACAAGGATTCCATGTAGAAAAACATGGACATGGAAGAAAAAGCAAATGGTCATGATCTTGAGGGAGAGTGATAGTAAACATGTCTAGGAGAAAGTTAACCATAAGAAAATCACAAACTTGTGATGGGTTAAACGGTATTCTATTCCCCAATAGGAAAAGATACTAGGAAACATTTTTATTTTATGTTACTTTTTATTGAGGAATTTATTCATAAGGAAACATAATCACTTATCATGTTGACATTCAACTTTTTCTAGATTCCTTAATCAAACTCATATTTTTTTCCAAAAGACGAGTATTTAGGGAGACTTGTTCACATTAAGAGTACTATATTCAACTTCTAGTGAGTCACCTAATACACAAAAGAGAAATATATACTTCCCATGTCTTTATACTTTAACCAAAACTGAAACCAAAAAGGTTAGTACAAGATCAGATAATCCAGAAAAGGATAACCCTTTATAAAAAGAAAATCTATTCTTAATCTCCAAAATTGTCCAACAAAACCCAAAGTTCAACGAGGACCATTCTAAAATCAATTTGTCCATAAAATTATTCTAAGTAAACCAAACTAAGATTGAAAACCAAATATTTGAAGGATTTAGTCACATAGTCTTCCATGATAAATCGTAACATTTATCTCCAAACAACATCAGTTGCTCCTAAAGTCTCATATTGAAAAGTAATCTACCTAATCACATATCCTCCATGATAGGTTAATCATTTTCCTAAATAACCAAAAATCAACTTAATCATAATTCATAAAATCATATAACTAAAAAGAATCAGTCAAACTAACTGGGGACTTCACGTGGTCCAGTGGTAGGCGATAAATACCAGTCGCACTTTGGTTGTGGGTTCGATTCCCGCAGCTTTGTCCGACGCGACGGGTAGTCACACGGTCTGTGTGTTGTCCTTTTTCCAAAACAATATAATTCTGAAATCATTCCCCAAAAAGGGATAAAATCAGAAAAAATAACCATAACATAATTTAACCTCAATTTTATCTCATGCCATTCACTTCAATCATAACATATAGTAACCCATAATTACCTCAAAAGTAAGGATCATATAAACCAAAATGGTTCTTTATAGCTATGTCCACAAAAGAAAAGATAACTATTCCTTGAATAAAATTTTCATATATTAAACATCAGGGTAACACATAATATAAAAAGTCTTCTAATGTAACCCCATCATCAAAAGAGACTTAATACTCTTAAGAATTTCACCATAACTCTTGAAGCCCTTATCTGTTGACATCTTACTCATTCAACATTCTTTGTGATCCATTAACCATTCCTTTCCAACTTATTTCGAAATACCTCTTTCCTACAAACAAAATCACGAATCATATCCTAAGGTTCCAAAATAGGAAAACAATAGTCATGAAATAATACATACCTTTGATTGGTCATTTTCAGTTTCTTCATCCTCAATCGGAATGGCATTAGGTATTGGTAAACGAAAATTTTTACGCTCTTGGTGATCTCATTCACGAAACATCTTCATAGGACAAGTGTTTGCATAATGACCATGCACACCACATTTAAAACATTCAATAGATCCCTCAAAAGAACTTCATTCCCTTTCCTCGAGTCAACTGGATGCTTCCTTTTTCCATGGTAGGTTCTTTCTTTATGACCTTCATTTACACATCTATAGCATATTTCTGTCCCTTTGAAAAATTTTCCTAGGTGTTTCTTTCCACATCTTTGACACAAAGGATTTTGAACACAATTACCGTTATGATTATTACCTGTACTTCCATAGGGATTTTTTTCTCGCATATATGATGCCTTAGAGAAATCACCACGGTTTAGGTGGTCAATCTTGACTCTAGATAGTTGGTTGAGGATAATAACAAGAGTTCTCATTGTAGCTCTCATATCATTCATTTGCTTGCTCAAAAAACTGTCACAGTTTCCTTCCCATCCACTGTTACTTTGGTTCCTGCTAGATCGAGCCATTTACTAAAACCAAAAAGGCCAGTGTGAGTATATCAACAAAACCATCATGTAATAATGAGAAAGATAAACACTAAGATATACTTACTCATTCACTTTATCTAAAACTAGAAATCTTTCTGAAATCTTAACCATTATGGTAATGTCACTTATGCTTAAAGAGTACCCTAACCTCTAAAGTTATCTAAACCGACCTTTGATACCAACTCTAAGGCCCCATCCTTGAACCTTACTTAATCATTAGTTATTACAAGATTACACATTGAGGATCTTTTCAGGTTTAGAGTTTTAGAGAATTAGATCATGAAACTTGCATTACATTCCACATTTAAACAAAGTGGTTACATAAAGACAGCATTCATTCTTACCATCAACAGAAACATATTTAAAATAAAACATGGATTCTTTCTTGACACATCCTTGACACTATCATCACATCATGTACCCTTCCCTTGACCTGTGAAAAACATTTCAAAAACATGGGATGAGCATAAAAATCTCAGTAAGGGATATAAAAATATGGAAAGGAAACATGAGTACATGTATACATAAGAATAAAATCATACTTTACCCATAAAACATAATCACTTTAACATACCTCATAAAATCATGAATAAATCATAGAAATCATAAGACATAAAAGTAACTTGAGGAATTCATAACATTCTTACGTAGGGAGTAACCCTCTTGGTTACGTTTGGAATACCCATCACAGTATATTCCCTAAATCTATTCAGAGAAACCTTAACATTTTACTCCTTCACATTACCCAATGCATTGGAGAGGTATATCGGGCTCACCCGCCCTTAGTTTATCACGGAACCACCCATATTCATAACAATGCCCAAGAACCATAACATATTCTTATCAGATAAAACATCCATAAAGGAAACATAACATTTCCACCTTTCAATAACAAGATATCAATACAACACATTGATATAAATACATTATAAAAACAATTTTCAATACCAAAATAAAAGAAAAGTAAAACATGGTATTTATTTTTCTTTTAAAAAGATGGTATGGCTTGTAGAGGAAGCCGAAACTCAAATAATGGTCACGGTGGCGGAGAAGTCATTGTCGCCGCATACATACGACAAAAACATTCCCTTTTGTCGTTTAATAAACACTTCGTATAAAAAATATTCCTTTTGAATAAACGTAAAAGTCAAAGGGGTTTATACACTGTATAAAAGAAGGTTGTGTATAAAACAGAATATGCCTCAATGAAAGGAGATTGAAACGAAGTCCCTTACAAAGACATTATCCTTGGTTTAAGGATAAATCAATTACATAATTATGTGTGACAAACTAATACACCAAATATAAGTGGATATTAAGTGTAAAATAATCAATGGTCATTCACACATATTCAAAGGATGACAAATTCAATAACTACATGTTGAACCCAAAGAAATCAAAATTGGGTTAAGAAGTTCCCTTGACAGCCTAACGACATCACATCAAAAAAAGGGTATCTCATCACATGGAAATAAAATTTACATAAATAAGGATATATGAGAACATATCCACATATAACAATATGAAAATTAAAAGACCCAACAAAATAAGTCATTTAAAAAGAGGAGGGTGAAAGGTTCCTTTACCGACATGGGTATCTTTCGAAACATACGCCCCGTGAACGAAGGACAATACAACATTGATGTAAATACTCATAAATGAAAGAATATTACACAATGAGTAAAATAATGGTCAGTACATACAACACTCAAAGGAAATTGTGTCAAATGTAGCATAAATCTCACAAGAATAAAAGTAAGATGAAAAATCCCTTATAGAAACTCGCCATCCTAACGGCGCCACTTAAAACTTCCAAAAATGGATTGTTGAGATCAAATAGGGTATCTCATCACATTAAAATAAAATGTAGAGAAATAGGAATATAAAATAACATACCCCATCATAAATAAGAGGTGCTTAAAAGAAGTGACATAAAAGAGAGTACTTAATGAGAAAGAGAGAGGTTAGATCTCTTACGAAAATTCGGCAGCCTAACAGCGCCACTCAAAAATTCCAAAATGGATTGATGAGAGAGAATAGGGTCTCTCATCATATGAACATAAAACTTACAGTAAGAGTAATATAAAAGAACATCCCAATAACAAGAAATATGAGCTTAGAAGTAATGACATAAAAGAGTGTACTTAAAATGAAAGAGAGGAGTAGGATCCCTTACCTCAAGTCCAATTGTCTTGTTCGTTTCTTTATATTAATGAATAATAAAATTTGGTCAATTAATAATTGCCTAAGTACCTCCTTTAGAGATTATTATTCAGTTCATATCACATATTATAATGTTATAATTATTGTTTAATAATGTTAGTTCATATCAGACGTTTTTGCCGATGTTTGGTACATCAGTCCAAAATGAACTTGTTTGAAAAAAAGATTTCCCATGTAGTTATAAGTAAATAATTTCCATAATAGTATTAATGACTAAAATATCATATATATATATAGTAAATATTCATTTTATACTATTCCATATCATTTGGAGATAAAAAAAATGAAAAGCACCGTTCATGGAGATGGTAGGCTGTACGTTTGCATGAACGCAACTTTCATTTTTTTGTCATATTAATGATATTAAAACAAAATGAGATATATATATATATATATATGTTATAATTCCAAAATTATATTCATAATTTATATGTAATATATTACATATATATCCATTATATATATGTACTTATAATATTACATAACATTTTGAAATAAGAAATGAAATGTACCGTTCATGGAGACGGTAAGCCGTACGTACGCATGAACGCTAATTCCATTTCTGTTTCATATTTAATGGAATTAAAACATAATGATACATAATAGTATTTTAATTCTAGTATGGTATCATATATAAATATAGTGTCATCTTAATGGCCACCATTGAAGGTTTTAGAAGAATGTTTGACAATCATCATTTCGGGAGGCAGAAATTCTCCATCCACAGAAATAGTATGTTCTTTAACCATTAGATGTAGGTGTGTGTAAGTGTAGCTCGAATAATTCTTATAACTACATCCTAGTATATTGAAGATACTGGATGTGTTACAAAATAAATTAATAAAAAGATTTTAGGGGGTTGGAGAAGCAAAATAAAACAAAAGGACACAAGTGAAGACATTACCTTAAAATCGGGTAACTCTAATTAGTTTGAGCTCAAAGGCTTCCTTGGGAATACTTCTGCCCAAAGTGAGGCTTCAAGGAGTAAGAGAGGGAAGTGGACAGACAAAATGGGCAGGGTTTGGCCGATCCAAAGGCTTTGGGAGTGTGGGTAAGGAGGTAGAGGTGGGGCCTTTTATAAGAGGAGAGGAGGGGCACTCTTGTAAAGTTACAAAATGTTACTTTATTTTCAAACGAGTTTAGGATTTTAAAGGTCCCAAATTGATGTATTTAAAGGATAAGGTGATAAGGGTTCGAAATCCACTCATCCAATAGGTTTTGGACATGTATAGGTCTTAGATATTACATTATCTTTCCATTTTATTTAAATCGTTAAATAATGAGGTCAACGCTGCATCATCATGATGTCATAAATAATTTACTTTATATAATGTCTAAAAATTATAAAACAAATACTATGATGTAGGAAATATTTTTATCTTTCAAATGAATATTTATAGTAAAAAATATGACTTTTATAACCCCATCTAAAAACTGTTTAAGTAAAACATCTCATGTTTGTGTCATTTTTACTTTAACATTAAATAAAAAGATATTTATGTCATTTCCCAACCAAAGTGGATCCATGGGGTCCCCAAGTTGACACATGGATTATCATGGTCGGCCATGACACATCCAATGAGGGTAGGACATGTTTCTATGTCATTTAATTTTATTAAAACATTATTTTTACCATAAACTACACTAATTACCTCTAATCGCGATTAAAAATTTAATAAGTTACTATTCACCAAAAAAATATTTTTATCCCATTGAAACACATTTTACTTCTTAATGACAACCATGTATGTCGGATTTTTTGAAATTCAAAACACAAAGATGGAAAAATTTCATTTAAACGGAAAAAGCAGTTTTTATAAGTACCACTTAGTGGTTTCACTATTCATCAAAAATTGATGTTTTTCAAAAAAAATTCAAAATTTCACCCTAAGATATATTTGATATTCCGAACTCAAAAATGAATTCTATTTTAAAAAATTCAAAACATATAAGTCACATTAATTAATTTAATAATTAATTCCCGCTGTCAGAGCAAATAGCGTGTTTTTATGAAACAACAAGTATCAAAAGATTGACACTAGTTTAAGTCTGATTTCAAAGTGAAATTAATTCCAAAGACCACTATTGATTTAATGGTAAAAATATATTCTAATTTCACTTTAAAACAAATTCAAAAGATAATCTAATAATATAAATAAATTAGATTAAAAAGACGTTTTGAATTTAAATACAACATTTTACACTATTCATTAAAAAATGAACTTTATCGGAAAGATACCAAAAATTTACACAAAGTAAATTTTGATGTCCCAATTCTTAAGAAGAGTTTTATTTGTTCCAATATAATGTATAAGAGTGAACAAAACTATATTTAATGACGGTTCTCCATCAAAAGGTGATAAGTGAACCTTTAGTGAAAACTAGGGCATATACGCCTAAAATTGAATTCTTTCTGTATTTTAAGCCTTTATCCTATATTGGATAAATGTAAAAACAATTAAAAACATATATAATCATATTTTACTTATTTCTATTCATTCCCGCCAATACAACAACTACATGTTATCTACCATTAAAAATAATATTATTTTATTATTAGAGTGCAACGTAAGATTTCCAAGAAACTCGTTGTTGCGTGTTGGGTATGCCATCGAGCATAGCATCCCCTTTAAAGTCATATTAATATTTTATTCACAAATATGGTTAAATATGAAAATGTCATATTATATATTTACCTGGGGTGTTAAACATAATATCCTTAAAAATGTATTTTTTATTTATATATTTATCATACTATTTTCCAAAATCAATATGGTTTGCACAAATTATCCAACATTAAAAAAATCAATCACTATATATAAACTGTACCCACAATTGATTTTCATTGATAAATATTTTTTAAATTTATTTAAATAAAAACAAGGCCATATTAATCCTAAATGTTTTCAATGCCATAAAACATCAATATAAAAAAAGTCATGGAATTATTAGTCAAATAACTATTCAACTAAAATATATTCTCCATATATTAATAAAATGCCAATAAATAGATCCCATTTATTTCTATTACATGAAACATAAAAAGATGAATCATTAATAAATTGATCATCTAAGAAGCCTTTGGAAAATATCATGATCTTTGGAGCTATCATCATGTCACTAGATAGTCCCACATCGATGTTAGTTGTAGAAAATAAATATTCCACCGACTATTTCTTCTGAGAATGTTGATTTTAACACATAATACATATCTTAAGACATAGGTCATCATAATGTTCCAACTCATTATATCTAAACACATTTATTTTTAATGGAATTATTCTAACACATTCTTTTAATTTTTATGCAATATTTTGTTTTCAGTCACAAACATTGTAACGATTCATAGCACACCTATATCACTATTTACATCCTTATACTCATACACAAAAATGTAATTTTCTACAAATTCAACATGATTGTATCTTCTATCTAGTATTCATTGTTTGTTTATTTTATTTTTTCTACCACATTGATCATTTCGTACACTTTTCATCTAATGGAACATAAGTATCCTTGAATTATATCTCAAAATTCATATCAAAATGATCAAATTTCTCATTATTTATTATACCTAACTAGATGTCCTAATAACTTTATCATCTTATGCCGACACCAAATATTTAAATAATTTACTTAATTAAAAATTTTATTTCACCATCATAATTTGAGAAATTATAGTGAAATATTTCTAATGTAAAATATTTTAAAAATTGAATCATCGTATAACATTAATATCATATTTATCCCTGGTATTCTCAACCAATGAAAACCATCGGTCATATTCAACATCAAAATGATAAATAGAAATAGATTCCTTTAGACATTTTAAACATTACATGACACCAAATATCATTTCATGAACATTTATAAACCCATCATCGATTAAGGATTCATATGATCGACTAAATGATGGATGATTATTCCTCATGAAATTCTATACAATAGATATCTTCCTTCATGGTATATTGGGTTCTACTCTTGAATGTATAATAATAAAGATTATATCATCAATAATCCAATCAATCCTTGAACAAACTATTCTATTCCCATCGTAATAATATTGGGATGCAGATTTGGATGTTTATTTTTCTCTTGCGACCTTCCCACTATTGGGATCTTATTTCCTCATTGAAAAAACATTATGAATAGATATAGTTTAGCTGACGCATCATTGTAATCAATATATTCAATACAATTTCATTGAAAACATAAATTAAAATATTTTTTGGGATATCAATTCACACATTATAAACCTCTATTGTTTTATATAAAATCTTATAATTTATACTATATGGAACCACCATTAAATATTAAATGATATTGATATTTATTCAAAAAATTAATTTCAATCACATTGTAGTTAACTTCAAGGTATTATTTATAGATAATTAGGTAATAATTCATATATAAATGAACTGTAAAATACATGATTCAATCTTATTATTTTTATAAATTATTTACATATTATAAATATCCTCAAATAAATAAATATTTATTTTCATTTAAAATATCTTGACATTGAATATTACTTCTTATTTCCCATACCAATTCTTAATAAATATAATTTTTTATGAACATGGGATTGGAAAGAAATCAAATTATGGGATATAATAATAATAACAGAGACTGTAAGATAGTTAGAAAACATGAAATTCCAAGAAATACATACCATTAAATCAATTTTATTTGATCTAATAAATTAAACAATCTCACAAAAAATACATTATGTTCTCAACGAAATTATTTAAAACCAATTTACAATAAATACAAATCCATTTCAGTTACATTGAGAATAATATTCATAATACCCAATGGAAATGACATTAATTTGAAAAACCATATGACTCACTTCTAGTATAATAAATACCCAATTCATTATAATTATATAATGTTGAACACCATTCATATAAGATATATTTGGATAACTAATTTCTCGTGATATATAATGGGGCTCTAACCTTCATATATGCTATTTTGTGCTCACCTGTGAGTAATAATGTGGCTAAAATCATTATATAAGTTATATAATGTTGACCAATTTCATATAATCCGCATAGGCCATTTCATGAATAAAAACCATTAACTATCAAAGCGTGTGAATTTTGTTTTAATCTCAAATAAATGTCACTTACAAATACAAATAATCTTTTCTTCTAAAACCCACAATCAATTACAAAATAAATTTTAATTTCAAATTACATTTTCAAATTCAAAATTAATAAAAAGGATATTTGGTTTTCATTGAAAAAAATTATATATTTTAAAAGATTCAAGAAACCAAATAATGTTAATTGATATGGGAATTGGATATTTCCATTTACATTAAGAATAGAACATTCATTTTTCATTTGTAAAAACATTATATATAAAATACATAAAATATTCATTTTAGACCATTTTTAAATAACGTAATAAGAGAAAAACTATTTTGTATAAATAATTTTTTATAATAAAATTAATAAATTAATTTTAAATACATGGTCAAAAAATGAAAGAGATGCAATGAAAACTATAAATGGAGATTTTTTAAAATAATCGTCCATTATCACTATAGGAATATTTGATATTAATATGGAAATATAATAAATTGAACACATCATATATCCTTAGAATGGATAAATAAATTATAAATATAGTAAATGATCATTTATATACACTATAAAAAATTATAAAAGGTCACAAAATCAATATATTCCCCATTGAAAGGAATGTTAGATGATATCCCTTACCATTATTCAAGTTATTCAATTGTCACTACGGGAAAAATGGGCATTTGCGACGGGGTTATTTGCCCGTCGCAAATAAGTAGCCTTTTGCGACGGGATAGCTTTCCCCGTCGCAAAAGGACTGGCGCGGTTTGTGCGCCAAATCGCTGGAAACTTATTTGCGACGGGGGAATATTCCCGTCGCAAATAACCGGCGGCGGTAAAAGGTATTTGCGACGGGAATATTCCCCCGTCGCAAATAGTATGTCGGCAGGTGGTTATTTGCGACGGGTCCCGTCGCAAATAACTATTTAACAGTTTACCGTAATAAATGATGGCTAAGGTATTTGCGACGGTACCCGTCGCAAATAATACTTGTTGTGACTGGAATCCCGTCGCAAATGGACCCGTCGCAAATAATCTAACCTATAAATACCACCATCCGTTTTTTTTTTCAAATCATTCTCAAATTCCCTCTTCTTCTTCTCTCAAAGTTTTATTTCTGAAGTTTAGTTTTTCTCAAGTTTAATTTTTTCCTTCGGAGTTGATATTAAAGTTTCGAAGAACGATCAGAGCAGATCAATTTTCAAGGTATTTATATTCATTTTAATTTAATATTTATTTTTAATTTTTTATTAGTTTTAATTATTCTTAATTAGTTGTAATTTAATTATGTTTGCATTGTTTTGTTACTTAATAAATTTAAATTATTAATATTCATTATTAATATTTAAATGGTAATTAGGAATAATTAGTAATAATTACAAATAATTAAGAATAAATATTAATATTTAGTAATAAATACCAATAATTAGGAATAATAACATTATTATATTATTAGTATATTTTATTATTAATATTAAAATAATATAATTTTTTATATATATACAATTCTCTTTTCATCTGTGTGTTTGCTGTCTCCACATGTATTATTTGTATGTGGAGATAGAAAACACACAGATGAAAGGAGAATTGTATATAAATTAAAAAATTATATTATTTTAATATTAATAATAAAATATACTGATAATGTTATTATTCGTAATTATTGGTAATTATTCTTAATTATTGGTAATTATTCATTTAATTACTACTGACTGAAAATTCTCTTTTTTTGGATTTTTAATAAACCCGCTTTATTGGTAAGCGGTAACCAAAACAGCTCAATTCAAAATAAAAATTACAGGACCCGAGGAAACCTCGAGCCACGAGAACCCTCAACATTCAATCCCATCGTCATCCGCCATCACGCATTCCGGAGCACCTCCTCTGCTGGACCGACGTCCCCATCACGCTATTCACCATCATCACTAAACCCTCGAGCCGTGAGCCTGCACCGCCTCGAGCACCACATCACCGGAGCGCCGACGAGCTTCACCGGCGTCCGTCATCGCTAAATCAACCAAATAACATGGAAAATAACAGAGATTTCACAAACATCTTAGAACCACCGAAAAATGAACCAGAAAATCCAAAGTCCTCAACCCAATCGCTGGGAAATGTCACTTATGATCCTCAAACGACTCAACCACAGTGGGATAGTGGCAACCAGCAGAAGCTGAGACCTCCCCATAGGACCGACGAAACTGCTGAGAACAAACCTGGAGTGCTCCGGAGAGTATGCCGGTGAAAACACGGTCCTACACCCGCAGCTCTGAATCAGCAACCACGGCAGCCCATAGCGAAAATCCACAGCAGGAGAGGAAGCCACGGTACCACCGCAGGGAGCATAGAGGGGTCCGAAGCAAAAACCACCACTAGAGGGAGAAACCCTAGCGCATCCATCACAGAGATGGAACCTTCAACCATTAAGAAAAATAAAAAAAACCCGGATGCGAAGACCTCCCCTCCCCGGACCAAACCGGCTCCGTCGTCAAACTTCAAAGAGTCGCCGTCGCCGTCGCGTTGAGATCAGCCGCGTAGCACCTCCAAAGCGCTGAGGCGAACCCGATGAAGAGGGCTCGGGATTCGGCGGCAGCCGAAGAGGGAAGGAGCGCGATGATGAGGAAAACCCTAGTTGCCCCGGAATGGGAAGGAGACGCCGCTCCATTTAATTACTACTAATTAGGAACAATTAACAATAATTACCAATAATTAGGAATAATTACCAATAATTAGTAATAAATACCAATAATTAGTAATAAATACCAATAATTAGTAATAATTATCAATAATTAGTAATAATTAGTAATAATTATCAATAATTAGTAATAATTACCAATAATTAGTAATATTTACCAATAATTAGTAATAATTACCAATAATTCGTAATAAATACCCATAATTCGTAATAATTACCAATAATTCCTAATAATTACCAATAATTCGTAATAATTACCAATAATTAGTAATAATTATCAATAAATAGTAATAATTACCAATAATTAGTAATAATTATCAATAATTAGTAATACTTACCAATAATTAGTAATAATTACCAATAATAAGTAATAATTAATAATAATTATCAATAATTACTAATAATTACTCATAATTACCAATAATTAGTAATAATTAGGAATAATTACCAATAATTATCAATAATTATCAATAATTACCAATAATTAGTAATAATTACCAATACTTAGTAATAATTACCAATATTTAGTAATAATTACGAATAATTATCAATAATTAGTAATAATTATCAATAATTAGTATTAATTACCAATAATTACCAATAACTGGTAATAATTCGTAATAATTACCAATAATTGGTAGTAATTCGTAATAATTCGTAATAATTAGTAATAATTACCAATAATTAGTAATAATTACCAATAATTTGTAATAATTAGTAATAATTCGTAATAATTAGTAATAATTTGTAATAATTAATAATAATTAGTAATAATTATCAATAATTAGTAATAATTACCAATAATTACAAATAATTAGTATTAATTAGTAATAATTACCAATAATTACCAATAATTACCAATAATTACAAATAATTACCAATAATTAGTAATAATTAGTAATAATTAGTAATAATTACCTATAATTAGTAATAATTAGAAATAATTAGTAAGAATTAGTACTAATTACCAATAATTAGTAATAATTAACAATAATTAGGAATAATTAGTAATAATTAATAATAATTACGAATAATTAGTAATAATTTCGAATAATTTGTAATAATTACCAATAATTAGTAATAATTACCAATAAGTAGTATTAATTACCAATAATTACCAATAATTGGTAATAATTAGTAATAATTACCAATAATTCGTAATAATTACCAATAATTGGTAATAATTAGTAATAATTAGTAATAATTATTAATAATTACCAATAATTTGTAATAATTAGTAATAATTATTAATAATTACCAATAATTAGTAATAATTAGTAATAATTCGTAATAATTAACCAATAATTACTAATAATTACCAATAATTAGTAATAATTATTAAAAATTAGTAAAAATTAGTAATAATTAGTAATAATTAGTACTAATTACAAATAATTAGTAATAATTAACAATAATTAGGAATAATTAGTAATAATTAATAATAATTACGAATAATTAGTAATAATTACAAATAATTAGTAATAATTACCAATAATTAGTAATAATTACCAATAATTAGTAATAATTACCAATAATTAGTATTTATTACCAATAATTACCAATAATTGGTATTAATTACCAATAATTACCAATAATTGGTAATAATTAGTAATAATTATCAATAATTAGTAATAATTACCAATAATTGGTAATAATTAGTAATAATTAGTAATATTTAGTAATAATTAGTAATAATTTGTAATAATTTGTAATAATTAGTACTAATTACCAATAATTAGTAATAATTAACAATAATTAGGAATAATTGGTAATAATTAATAATAATTACGAATAATTAGTAATAATTACGAATAATTAGTAATAATTGCCAATAATTAGTAATAATTACCAATAATTAGTAATAATTACCAATAATAAGTAATAATTACCAATAATTAGTATTAATTACCAATAATTACCAATAATTGATATTAATTACCAATAATTACCAATAATTGGTAATAATTAGTAATAATTACCAACAATTAGTAATAATTAGTAATAATTATTAATAATTACCAATAATTAGTAATAATTAGTGAGAATTAGTACTAATTACCAATAATTAGTAATAATTAACAATAATTAGGAATAATTAGTAATAATTACCAATAATTAGAAATAATTAACAATAATTAGTAATAATTAGTAATAATTAATAATAATTAGTAATAATTACCAATAATTAGTATTAATTACCAATAATTAGTATTAATTACCAATAATTACCAATAATTGGTAATAATTAGTAATAATTACCAATAATTAGTAATAATTACCAATAATTGGTAATAATTAGTAATAATTAGTAATAATTATTAATAATTACCAATAATTAGTAATAATTAGTAATAATTAGTAATAATTACCAATAATTAGTAATAATTAGTAATAATTAGTAATAATTAACCAATAATTACTAATAATTACCAATAATTATTAATAATTAGTAAAAATTAGTAATAATTAGTAATAATTAGTAATAATTAGTAATAATTACCAATATTTAGTAATAATTAACAATAATTAAGAATAATTAGTAATAATTAATAATAATTACGAATAATTAGTAATAATTACAAATAATTAGTAATAATTACCAATAATTATTAATAATTACCAATAATTAGTAATAATTACCAATAATTAGTATTAATTACCAATAATTACCAATAATTGGTATTAATTACCAATAATTACCAATAATTGGTAATAATTAGTAATAATTACCAATAATTAGTAATAATTACCAATAATTGGTAATAATTAGTAATAATTAGTAATAATTATTAATAATTACCAATAATTAGTAATAATTAGTAATAATTAGTAATAATTACCAATAATTAGTAATAATTAGTGATAATTAGTAATAATTAGTAATAATTACCATTAATTAGTAATAATTATCAATAATTATCAATAATTAGTATTAATTAGTAATAATTACCAATAATTACCAATAATTACCAATAATTACCAATAATTCGTAATAATTATTAATAATTAGTAATAATTACCAATAATTAGTAATAATTACCAATAATTAGTAATAATTACCAATAATTAGAAATAATTAGTAATGATTACCAATAATTACCAATAATTACCAATAATTAGTAATAATTTCCAATAATTCGTATTAATTACCAATAATTTCCAATAATTGGTAATAATTAGTAATAATTACCAATAATATTAATACTATGAAAATAATAAAAAATTTATATAATATTAAAATTATCAATATTTGTAACATGTTTTTCTTTATTTTCAACATATTTCATTCTTAAAGGGTCAATTTTTAGGTGTATCTTAATAAAATGTTGGCGTCAGTTGTGTATGATCTAAACTCTATAATTATCCTAGCTTGAATGTTTTTTCTAACAAATTATTCAAAACCAGTAATGCTTTTATATTTTATAGAGAAATATGGAACAATGGGGTCGTCAACAATCATTATTAGGTGACCGCATATTGATAAATCAACGTAGAAATCCAAACGGTTCTGGTTTAAATCCAGTATATGTAGACGGTGTGGAGACTCATTTATCATTTGCGGCATCAAATCCAGAATTTGTTTCAGAAGGCAAAATAAAATGCCCTTGCAGAAAATGTGCATTGAGAACATTTGACACGTTTGAAAAAGTGGGAGAACATCTCTTGCGTTTTGGTTTTCAACCAGATTATGTTTTTTGGTATCAACACGGTGAACGCAGTTCCAGAGAAGGTGATACCAACTTGATTCCGGATCCATCCTGATTTCAAGATTTAGTACATGATGTTGCAGGTTCATCTGTTCAACATACAGAAACTCCAGATGATATAACTTCAAATCCTGAGTTGGCACCGTCTGAATTTTATGAGTTGTTGAAGTCTGCTGAGGATGCATTATATCCTGGCTGCAAGATGAGCAAATTAGAAGCAGTTGCAAAATTTATGGCTATCAAATCAGATAACGGAATGTCAAAAACCTGTTTTGACCAGATATTTTCTTTGCTTAAAACACTGTTACCCGAAGGAAATGTTTTACTTGCAAATTACTATGAGAGTAAGAGGCTGGTTCGAAATTTGGGACTTACTTGTCAGAAGATTCATGCATGTTCAAATGACTGCATTTTATATTCTGGGGAAAATGAGTGGTTGGATAGTTGTCCCACATGTGGGCAACTGAGATATAATGAAGGACAACACGGGAAGTCTGGTTTGATTCCTGTAAAACAGTTGAGATATTTTCCGCTTGCATGCAGACTTCAGCGTTTATTCATGTCTATGAATACAACGACAATGATGTCATGGCATAAAGAGAATATTTCAACCGATAAAAGCTTGAATCATCCAGCCGATGGTGATTCATGGAAGCATTTTGATAGAGTGCATCCATCCTTTGCTTTAGAAGCTTGAAATGTTTGACTGGGCCTTTCCACTGATGGTTTCTGTCCGTTTGGATCTTATGGTAGTCAATATTCATGTTGGCCTGTTTTTTTAAGTCCGTACAATTTACCTCCATGGATGTTGATGAAGGAGCCATATATCTTTTTGACTTTACTAATTCCAGGACATCCGAAGAAAATTATTGATGTTTATTTGAAGCCATTGATTGATGAATTAAATTTATTGTGGAGTACTGGTGTCAGTACATATGATGTTGCAACGAAACAGAATTTCATACTGAGAGCAGCATTGATGTGGACAATAAGTGACTTCCTGGCTTATGGGATGTTATCTGGATGGAGTACACATGGTCAGAAATCATGTCCTTACTGTATAGGAGAGAACAAAGCATTTATGCTCATTCATGGAAAGAAACCTTGTTATTTTGACTGTCATCGCAGATTTATTCCAGCTGATCATCCTTTTCGCAGAAACAGATCTCATTATAGAAAAGGAACAGTTGAAAGGGATGGACCTCCAAAAATGCTATCAGGTTCGGAGTTAAAATCAGTTGTATTTTCATTACCTCCCATCACTTTTGGTCCCACAATAAACCAACAGAACATTTCTGGTTTTGGAAAAGGACACAATTGGATTAAACGTAGCATATTTTTGGGATTTGCCATATTGGTCTGATTTGTTGGTCCGACACATGTTAGATGTCATGCATATTGAGAAGAACTGTTTTGATAATTTGTTTCATACAGTTTTGGATACGCCCGGAAAGAGCAAAGACAATGTAAATGCACATTTAGATCAAGCCCAAATTTGCAGGCGTCCAGAATTGGAACTATTTGAGAATGTCAGAACAGAAAGGTTACTGAAACCAAAAGCAGCTTATACACTGTCTAAAGAAAACCGTTTATTATTTTGTCAATGGATTGCATATTTGAGACTTCCAGATGGCTGTGCTTCCAATTTGGGTAGATGTGTAAAGAATGGTCATATTACTAGATTAAAAAGTGATGATTGTCATGTTATAATGGAGAGACTTCTACCCATTAGATTAAGAGGTCTGTTGAATTTTGTGATTTGGGATTCCATAACAGTCATGTCTCATTTTTTTCGGGAAATTTGTGTGGCTACGACAGATTATGATGCTCTAGGAAAACTTGAAAAAGATGTTGTTGTAATTATATGTAAACTGGAAAAAATATTTCTGCCGTCTTTCTTCGACTCAATGGAACATTTGATGTTACATTTTCCATATAAAGCCAAATGTGGAGGTCCGGTACAGTTTCGATGGATGTACCCATTTGAAAGATGCATGCAAAAATTGAAAAGAAAAGTACGCAACAAAGCATTTGTTGAAGGATCTATTGCAGAAGCTTATTTGCAAGAGGAAATATCTTTTTTCTGCTCCCATTATTTTGAATCTGAGTATCCTTCAAAACACAACCGAATGGGATGGAACGAGAGGAATATTGATGAAATCGACAATCAATTATCTGTTTTCAACCAGTCAGAGCTTGGTTTTGGTGGAGTTTCTGAACGCTGGCTTTCAGATGATGAACATCATAGAGCTCATACGTATGTTCTGCTCAACTGTGAAGAGATGACATCAGTTGTACTGTAAGTGTTTATATCACTTATTCTATAATTTATGTTACAGTAAATAACTTTGGTTTTTATAGGTTGTATGATAATCATATCAAGAAAAAAATTCCACAAATTACAGCACCTGCTCTCGAAGAACGTCGACGGAAAAATTTCTCTCAGTGGTTTCAAAAACTGGTAACATAAATTCTTTATCTTTTAGCAACTCATTCAATGTATAGTTTACTATATTGACAATTATTTCACAAATTTTCAGGTGTCTTGACATGCTGATAAAATTGACAAACGGCTGTGTGTATTGAGTAACCCACCTTCCAAACTTGTTAAAACTTATAATGCATATGTGGTGAATGGATTTCGATTCCACACACATGCATATGGGGAATCGAAATAAACAATGAACAGTTGAGTTTTCTTGAGAGGATCTCATCATCGAGAAAATGAAGTTGACTTTTATGGCATACTTGATGAAATCATTGAACTCTGTTATCTTGGACAACATTACATAACCATGTTCAAATGTCGGTGGTTGGATACAGAGAGAGGCGTGTGTGTTCATCCGACTCATGGAATCATCGATATTAAATGTAAAAGTGTTCTCGCAGTAAATGAACCATTATTATTGGCTCAACAAGCATATCAAGTTTATTACGCAAAGTACTGTGCTACATCAAGAGACTTGACTGATTGGTGGAGTGTAATAAAAATAAAAATTCGAGACAATCAGTTTAGTCAAACTGAATGTGCTTTCACTGATGTGCAAAGAAATGAAGTTTTTCAAGAGAGTACTCAAAATCAATCTTTTTTACAAAGAGACATGAGTATCGATGAAGACACCCCACATTTAAGAGTCGGTGATGACGATGATGTTAATGATGTCACACATGAATTTGAAATGGTAAGAGATGAAGCAACTGTAACTCGAATGGATATCGATGTTGTTGAGGAGGAATATGAAGATGACATTGACATATATGAAGATGATGATGAAGATGAACACTTATAGAATTCCATGGTATTTATATACAATCATAATATGTATATATGTAAATATAATAGTAATTATCAATTATTTGCTGACATTAACATTTTCTGTTTCAGATGGACGAGGCCACATTTTGTGAGTTGGCGGATGCTGACCTGCCTTTCGATGCGGATGAGTTGCTGGAAGATGACCCTCAGCCTGCAGGCGCTCCAGGGAGTACGCGGAGGGGGCGCATTCTTGCACGATTGATGAATCATGACCCCATCCCCGAGCGACGTCCATGTCTTGGGTTTGATCCGCGCACACGGAGGTGTGATAACCTGTGTGATAACCTGTAGATTTGACTAAGATTTCATTAATCTATTCACATAATAAATGTTTATTATTTTTACAGTTTTTCGCATATAGCAGTCGGACAGGGTTGTGCTATTTTGCGCAACTATTTCTCTCAGCCTTGGACCACATGGGATCAGATTCCCATTGATGTGCAGCAGGCCATGTTCGGCCGTTGGTTGGTACGTACGTAAATAAATAATTTTTAATTTGAAAATTATTTCATTTCTAACTTGATATTTTGATTTATTTGTAGGGTTTATGGTATCCGATCGAGGATACCATGCGTGACGCCATCCACGAGGCATGGGAGGTGGCCATGCGTGATCGCCTTCATCAGTTTTTGCACAATTTAAGAAAAGCTGTCATGAAGAAAGCAGGAGTGTCAGATTTTGACGAGTCATGTAGAGCACACCGACCAGAGTACATTTCATCCAATGTATGGGATGGATTATGTGCGCACTGGTTGAGTGGTGCCTTTCAAAGGAGATCATCGGTGGGGAGGCAGAATTGGGGGTGACAGGAGGTGACTCATCGAGCTGGGAGTCGTTCTTTCAGTACTCATAGATAGCATCTGGTACGTACATTATTTATAAATATTTTATATAACTATAAATATTAACAGTTTATTTTTTATTCTTATAGGCTATCGAGCTCCCTGATATTACGGAGTACGACGTATATCGGAGGATGTATAGTGATCCTGCTACTGGAGAGCTCAGAGGTGATCGTCAGCATCACATCGTGGTCAGTATTATTTGTTTTCAAGTTTAAAAATTAAAGGCATATAATATATTCACAATTTTAATTTTAAATTGCAACTACAGGAGTCATATGAGGTCGCAGCGTCACAAGCTCGGCCTTAGAGTCAGGCCGAGTCATCAGATCAGACCACTGGCCGTCAGTTTGATGAGGCGGCATGGATGCAGGCCACCCAGTATGCCTTCGAGAAGGGTCGGGTAGTTGGTATCGGCTCTCGACTGACTCCCGGAGATTATTATGGCAGTGCTATGATGTCGGCGTCCAGCTCGAGAGGAGCTCGTGCATCTTCTTCTACTACACAGTATGAGGATCAGTTGCGATCTCAGACTGCACTGATAGAGAGTCTCTGACAGGATCATGAGCAGATGCGTTAGCAGTATGAGGAGGACCGTCGACGCCAGCAGCAGCTGTATGAGGAGCAGACGAGTCGGTGGCAGCAGCAGCATCAGGAGCAGATGGAGTACATGCGCCGACTCACTCATGCTTTAGAGATGGAGTTTCCTCCACCACCATCTACAGATCCCCCACCTCCCCCCCCTTTATATTAGAGTTTGTATTTATGTTATAAAATTTGTGAAATCAAAATATGATTTTTTTCTATTCGTAGTTTCTGTCTCATTATAAAATATTAATAATATTATATTTTTAAATAACAATAATATGAATAATAATATTATTTATATTTTATAATATTAAATTATATATATATATATTAAAATTTTATAATATTATAATTTAATTATATTTTTTTGTAATACTTGAATTATTTTAATATTTGAATGTAAAATAATTCTATTATTTTTATATTAATTAAAATAACTTATTAATATTTTTTGTATTTATGAATTATAATTCTAATATTATTATATTAATTAAATCATTTATTAATATTCTATTATTTTTTATTTTTTAATTATAATTCTATTATTATTATATGAATTAAAATTATTTATTATTTTTATTTGTGAATTATAATTCTATTGTTATATTAATTAAAATCATTTATTAATATTTTATTATTTTTTCTTTTTGAATTATAATTGGATTATTATTATATTAATTAAAATAATTTATTAATAATTTATTTTTTTTATTTTTTATAGTATTTGCGACGGGATACTATGCCCGTCGCAAATAGTATTATTATTATATTTATTAATAGTTTTTTATTTTTTTTTAAAAATAGTATTTTCGACAGGTCCCGTCACAAATATTATTTATTAATAGTGTTTTATTTTTTTTTAAAAAATAGGTTTTTGCGATGGGCTCGTCGCAACAGGTATTTGCGACGGGACCCGTCACAAAAACTATTTTGAAAGTTTTTTTACAAATATACGGAGACTATTTGCGACGGAAATCATTCCCGTCGCAAAAAAAGGTTTTAGCGACGGGCCCGTCGCAAATAAGGGTTGTTGCGACGCCGTTTTCAGCAAAGGGCCATTTGCGACGGGCTACCGTCGCAAAAGGCCATTTGCGACGGGATCCCGTTGCAAATGACCCGTCGCAAATACCTATTTTTCTAGTAGTGTGTGTATTTAAAATATAGAATAATAATGTAATGTTTAGTAATTAATTTCATGATAATATTAGTTGTTTTTTAAAATTGCATATATTTTACATATCAAAATATTTTATATGTTAACAAAATCAATTAATTTTATGTCGGATGTCCTGTCCATGTTTGTCTAATTATTAAAAATTGAATTCGTAGGTTGACGATGGACAAGGTGGTCATTGTTAATGAATATCCAAGATAATAATCATTAAATTATAATAATATATACATATACCTACAAATTATACTTTGACGGTTAATATTGCATGATCTTTTTGAGGAATGACATATGTTACGATCACAGAGATGGAAGGTCTTACATATAATTGAGTAACATTTCCATATTTCATTGATCATTATGTAAAGATGATATTTAAAATTTACCACTATGAAATAATAATAATAATAATATAATGAAATATTATTTATCTATATAAAATTAAATATACCATTATTGTGATTCAGATATTAATAAGAGATCCCATCACATCATATAGGTAGTAGTCCACAAATCTATGAACAAAATTATCCATTTTTAGTGAGATAAATGGTTTGAAATATTTGTTATATAATATTAAAAAATGATAAATATTTCAAAAATACAATTAATAAGAAATTTATACATATAAATCATTATATTTCCCTTTGTATCTAACATAACATTCATTCAGGAATAATGAATCACATCACTTCTTGTAGCGATATTCTGTTATGCATACAAGTGACGTTATTATACTAATTAAGGAACGTGATATAAAAAGGGTATAAATTTTATAATTAATATTTACGTATAATAATACTTTAAATATTATATATAAACATAAATTTGTTCCTCATACCTGTGATGACCCATCCCTTGTGGCACATGTCGTGTTTGCCTAAAACCCACATTCCATAGGCTAGGGGTTGACGAATATCACCTGTAAGAAAATACCTAAAATGTGAGGAATTTATATTAAACTTGTACACACACAGATCTAGTCCATAACAGAAGTAAACCACGTAGTTAAACTGCAGACATAAAAGTGTGATCTAAAAGATAGGGGCCAATATAACAGCCCGAATGAAAGAGACAATACTACAAAAAATAGAAAACATCTCCTGAGATTATCATCCAAGGATCCTACCAGAAGGGAAGGTACAACTCATCACCCTGGATCTCCACATCAACCAGTGACCTCTATACACCATCCTGTCCTATCTCCCTAAACATTGGTCAATACTGTCTACCATCTTCACTAGACACAAAAAGGTGAAGGCGAAGCCCGTTCAAGGGTGAGTATAACTACACCCAGTAGAGATCCTGAGACCCTTGAAGGTCTCTAAGAATTCCATAAAATAATTACCACAATTCATGATATGAAACATAAAGTAAAAAGAAAAGGACAAATCAAGGCATGTATACATCTTATGCAATGAACTACATATGATAAGTCATAAATCTGGATCATCTAATTTTGTTGAGAGGATTTTGATGCAGACCACAAAAGGTCTCTTGAGGTGCTGCGCCACATAGGATATCTAGGTGATTACCCACAAAGGATCGCTAGGTGCTGACCCACAGCTGATCTCTAGGTGATGACCAATAGAGGATCTCTAGGTGATGACCCATAGAGGATTGGAATGTGCTAACCCACAATGGATTTCTAGGTTTTGACCCATGGAGGATTTTAAGGTGCTGACACACATAGGATCTATTTGTGCTGACCAACACCTGATTACTAGGTGCTTATGCACACATGATTGGTAGGTTCTGACCCATAGAGTATTGCTAGATACTGACCCATAGAGGATCATTATTCTTTCTTAACATCACCACCAGCCACTGGAATCCCCCACATAGTACACTTGATTATAGAGGATCATCTCCAATTTCCATCAACCATATTTCAACTACCAAAAGACCCATTATGATGTCACCCTATAAATTTCAATGTCATAAGGGATCTAATGTAATAGGTGGCACGTCAATCAGACGCCAAGTATGTAAGATATATGCATTTTAGTTGAGGGGGCCATGTTGAATTTGCATCTGATCCAACCCTGCCATTCCTAAAACTTCTCCAAAACCCAATGGGAATAGCTCAAAAGCAACGTCTCTTCACAAGGGTTCTAGTGCGGTAGATGGTTCATCAAACAGACTTCTAGTTTAGGATTTACCCCCATTTCAGCGAAACTAGGCCCAAATGTGACTGGGTTTGGTCTGACCCAGCCCGACCAACTGGCCTGTCCCGACAATGTTGTTATTTGCGTTATTTTCTTGGGCCAGGTACGTCCATCTAGGCCATAGGTTTGAACCACCCAACTGGGTGCGGCCCACAGGGCCACAGATTCGCTCGACCATCTGGCTGGGTGAGGCTAGCTAGATGGGAACGGGTCTGCTCCCTTCCCTAATGGCTAAGACCTCGGTATTCATCCATCAATTTCACTAATTGACACCACTCCACCAAGCCAGCCCGCTAGACCGGTAACATGTCGAGTCAGCGGACCACATGTCCGCAATCAGTCGTGGCTAGAAGCTGCAACCCTCCACCGCAGTGCGCCATTGCAGCATGCTGCGAAGCTCTAATATAGCCAATGTTGGATGGCCGCCACCTACGTTCGTCATGGTGCCTTTATCTACTTCCACCTTCTCATAGCTTGCAGTTTTCAGCATCCTCCACCTCCATTCAATAGTTCCACTGCACTAATGATACTATTGCGGGACACCAGTGATGTTCCCGTGGTCCAATTAATCTCCCTTCTATGAATATGGTCATCTTGGGACGATGTATATACTATGTGGGCCTCGGGATCACCTTTCCTACATATTTATTTTTTTCCCATGAATAATGCAACCAATACAGAGATCGGCGGAGGGTGCATGCCTTTTTTGTTCAGCCTGCGCACTCCATGTTTGAATTGTAACATGGAAAAAATTCAATAATCAATATGAGTAGAAGAATTATAGTACCCATTGACTAAAACCCCTACCTAAAACATGTTTGTAGACTGTGCAGTTGTGGATGAAGGGTTCATGTTCATAGCATGATCGATACCCTTCGTTGAACTCTATATTGAAGAATCTATGGTGTCGAAGCTCCGTTCTACATTGGATAAAGTCATCACCAGAACTTCGTCATAAGTTCCTCTCATGAGAGGAAAAGTCCAATGCCTTGGATTTTTTTAAATAGGAGGAAGGAGGTTTTAATGGGTTTCTAAATTAATATTGTTCATTAATGAGTTTAATTAATAAAACCATTAATCTCAAGATGGTATGATTATACAAGAAATTTTAATTGTCCATTAAATAGTCTGACAACCCAGTGGTCCCACCACTTTTGATCATCTGTTATAATGAATGAAATAAAATAAATTATTGAGTTATTTTATAATTTTTTTGTAAAGTCCAAATATTAACTTTATCATCTGACTCTTGTTCCATACAATGTGAAGCTTCCCTTAACCAAATCCCAACACTTCAAATTAAATGGTGTCGTCAGATATTTAATCTGAGTGCTAGTTCAAATGTTAGAAATCACCACTTACATGTTTATAGAACAGACCTCAAAAAAATATTAAAAAATTTATTCCGGGCTCTCTGGATCTCCAAATCACGATCCGTAATTTTTTATAGAATTATAATAATTCCATTTAATTAAAAAATTTCAAAGAATTTCCGGGTCTTTACATTATCCCCACATAAAAAATTATCATCCCAGAAAGACACAATAGAACTAGGGGAAAATGTGGGTATTGAGAACATAGCTGATCCTCCCCCTCCCATGTGTACTCCTACAGGTTCCTAATGATGACGATAAACTCTCACCAGAGGGATCGACTATCCACAAAGGGACTGCTTTTATCGATCCTTTATCTCAGCCGGGAAATCTGAGAATTTCACCCCATCGTCAATGTCCTGCATGCCCCAGTCGATAACATGTGATTGATCATTCATGTACCTCCTCTACTGTGACACATAGAAAAAATTATCTACACACTGCATCTATGGGGGAAGAGTTAAGTGGTATGCCCCTTCGCCCACTCTGTAGAGGATCTGGAATGGTCTGATGATCCTCATAGATACCTTGCTATCCCAACCAAATAACCAAAATCCTTATTGGGGTGATACCTATAGGAATACATGGTCTCCCTCTTGGAACACCAAGGGCCTCCATCTCATATCAGAATCAGACTAATGTCATCTCTGTGAAGCCTTCATCCACTCCGGGATGATTAACACCCTCTCAATGGTTTCATGTACCAACTCTGGACCCATTAGTGTTCACTCCCCTAGGATTTTCATGCATCGAGGTGATCTACATGGATCTCAATAAAGGTCCTAAAACAGTTCCATTCTGATGGTGGATTGATAACTGTTGTTGGATGTGAACTTCACCAAAGGAAAGTGATCTTCCAAATAATGTCCAAATTCAAGGACCCAAGCACGAATCATGTCCTCAGGAAACTGTCTGGTCTGCTCTATCTGACAATATTTCAAAGGATGCAAGGCAGTGCTCAAGCGTGGATAAGTCCTGATCTCCTCTAGAAATCAAATCCACAACAAATATGTAAAAATAACATTGTGATATGAAATGGTCGTCAAAGGCTCCCCATAAATATATACAATCATCTATACATAGAGGCTTCCAAGGACCTATACTTATCCCTACTCTTGGATGGGTAGGATGTGGGCCGATATGGTAAGTCGGTGAGTGATCACCCATATGTGATTGTGGCACCTCATGTGACTGAGTCACGCCTGATGTAATATAGTGCTCATCCTTCACTTGTTAACAAGTAAGGCATCATGAAACAAACACCACAACTACTTTCTCCATCACTAGCTACCAATACTGACATTAGAGGTCTGCGTACATTTTCTCTGCACCAGGATGTACCATCAAATGGGATGTGAGGAAATCCATCAAGGCCCAATATTGTTGTGTCACTCGTACCATGGTACGTCATCTTAAAAGGTGATGTTCTCCCCACCATCAAGAAATCCTTCAGGAGATCGTCATGAGGATATCTGAGCATGTCGAGCCACAATGACAATGTCCCAATGTTGTGCCACCCATACTCACTGATGCAGTCAGGGAGTGGCAATCATGGATTGAAGGTATGCTTCTATGTCTCTATCGACAAAAGATAATTGTAACACAACTAGCTTCACTATTTCCTCACTCAGAAATTGTAACCCATACCTCCAAATGATTTCATATTCAACCATGTTTCCCTTCCAAAGTGTGTAGACAATATCAAATCCATAGTCCTAGAAGAACTCCATCCATCACCACTATCTCAGGTTTTGATACTTCTGTGAGAAGATATACCAGATAATAATGTGATTAGAGTAGAGAGTATAGCATTCTCCCATCATGTAGTTCCTCCACATATTCATGTCCCTAAACACTGACACTGACTCGAGGTCATTGGTAGTGTAATTATTCTTGTGTTACCTCAGCAACCATGACCCATAAGTGATCACTCGTCGCTCATTAATCAGGACACATTCGAGCCCGGTCCCTGATGCATTGTAGTAGACTAAAAACCCAACTCCCTCTTCTGGTCATCTCAATATGGGGGCACTCATCATTCTCTTCCTCATCATCTGGAAACTCTACTCGCATCTCTATATCCACAATAATGGTTATCCCTTAATTTTCAAAGCTATCAAGTGTGTGCTACTCAAGATAAGTTTAATATGAATCTTTGGGGGTACCCAACCAATCCCAAAAAACACCTCACCTTAGTAACACTCATGGGTGGATCCAAGGCAAGAAACTCCTCTTTATTTTTTTTGGATCCACTAAAACTCTAGCCTCCTAGAAAACATGTTTCAATTAGTGGAACTCTCATATCCAGAACTAGAACATTGAAGGATTTTCATAGAGTTGCTTCTCTATGAATGTATCCAGAACTATCTGCATATGTGTAACATGATCCTCATCTTACACTGAGTATATCAGGATTTATTCAATAATGAACACCACGAAGTGATCTGGATAAGGTAGGAAGATCTTGTTCATGAGCCCCATGAATACTATCAGAGCAGTGGTCATGCCGAAATACATCCCCAATAACTCATTGTGTCCATACCGATATTTAATGCCTCTATATGGTATGTCCTCATCATGCAACCTAAGCTAGCGATATCCTGATATGAGGAATATCATCAATACCCATCGTGTTCCCATATTCTGGTCAAAGAGATCATCAATCCCCATTATTGGTTACTTGTTCTCCACAGTCACCTGGTTCAGAAATCGATAGTCCACAAAAATCCCCAAACTCATATCTCCCTTCATGGAGAACAAAATCCGGGATTCCAATGGAGAAACATTGAGCCCTATAAAACCCTTAACCTGAAAGTCCTCCGACTATACCCTCATCTCAAAATGCTCTGCGGGAGCCAACTAATATACGGGTTTAGATATCAGTGACTTCCTTGGGTATAGGTCGATGTAAATGTCTACCACTCTACAAGGAAGAAGTCCATGAACATCATCAGGAAAGAAAACAACATACTTGTCACTACTATAATATAACTTGGACTCCTCTTTCCAAATAATCTGAGGGTGAGGCTGGCCAACTAATGAGTGATAGACTTCACCCTCCTGTAAGAATTTCCATCATATGCTGCAAATGTTCCCTTCTTGCCGATGAATGAAATCCTTGTTACATCCTAGCATTCACACCACATTTTCCCCTTAAATCATTCGATCTAATCAAGGACTCTATATTACCATCTTATAATGAATATGATGTCGTAAGGCCTCGATGATGATACTAGGAGGTCTCAGTCAAACCTCTCACCATGTAGAGTAAGATCAGACTGCCTGCACTAGTGAGTAATAATCAAATCCTATCCCATAAGAGTATCTAATGGTAAGGATTGATCCAAAAACTCCATTGGAATCAATTATCTCCAAACGGGTGCCATTGTAATAATAAAGTTGATGGCACCAATTTCAATAAGAACAAAAGTTGTGGGGGAGTAGAAACATATCGTACCATGAATCATCTCTGTAGCATTGTGGTTTTAGGGCTTAGTTTCCTGAAGCGAAGAGCATCCCTATCCACATTATCCCTAAGGCAGGGGTGGACTACCTGAAGATGGTGGCAGTAGAACCTCAAAATGTCGCCCACTGCCTGCTTCAAGATCTTCTCCTCTGCTACGTCTACCGCTATGCGGAACTCCCTACTCGAATCTCTACCTCTGCCTTGGTGGACCCTTGACTGGCTGCTGATCGTTGGTGCATCGAGTCGAGCAGTCGTGAGCCATGTGACCATGACCGCTGCACCTGTAACACAATATTCTCCCTTGTTGATCCCCTCTGTCTCGTGAGCTCTGTAACTCCGACCCTACATATTTTGGTCGCACTCAAGATGGTGTGGACCACTTGGAATGATGTTTCATATTCCTACTGGCTACAACAAATGACTCAACTACCTTTCGTCTGGTGGGTGCACTCACTATCGGTGCAAGAATAGCTAGAATGATCACCCCCAAAAATAATCACTCAAGCACTACATAATGCATTAGGATATAAAGTGATATCATAAACACTCTGATCTCCCAATAGCGACCATGCTCAATCGTCAGAGACTTGTAAAAAATGTCTCATCCCATTTTGGTGGAATGGATAAACAAGTTAGTGAATCTCGCCGAGTAATAGGATATTGGAAGGCTGCCCTGCTCTAAGTGCAGAGCTCATGAAAATGCACGAAGGATAGGGTATCTATAAAAAACTCCTTCCTAAAGTGTCACTTGAAATCTAACCAGGTGATGGTCGTCCAATCGGGTGCCTAGAGCATCATGCTCCACCATCTCCATGTTGTTCCTCAGATGAGACTAGAATCTAGGATCACCAATATGTATACTGGTGTTCCAACCAGGAGAAAAACTTTATCCACTACCTCCATCTAGTCCTCATCATCCTGGGGATCCATCTCGCCCCAAAACCATAGAGGCCTCTGTAGCATGAACACGGGCAGTGCGCTAAATCGGCAGGAATTGTCAGCTAGTTGGGCTTGTAGAAACTGCTTCCGAATTGGTATTGGTGCTAAAGGTACACCACCCGATGGTACCATCACTGTAAGAGGGCCCTGCACCAAAGCCTCATTTCAGGTTGGGTCATCATCATGACCACTCTTTGGAATCTTGGTTGGCTGTCTGCATGGAAGCAACCAGAAAGAAATAGCCATGCCATGGTAAATATGTTAAATCTGATGAGCTGATTCAAAAGAGATAAAAAAGAAAAAAACATATTCAAAACACACGCAACTTTTATTTTCATGTTCCATGTAAAAAGTCAAAACTCAGGGTCCCGGTCTATGGATACATTGGACACTTCACCAAAAATAGATTCTTTGAACTGAAACGTGAACTCGATACTCATAATACTATTTCTCCATTGAAAAAATAGACTCATAGATCTTCATATTGAACTTATTTCCATTTTATACCACTCTTTCATGACCCATCATTCAAGGCCCTTTCCATTACAAAACCAAGCCGACCTTATATATTCCAGAGGATGAAGACTACATCTAGTAAGGTGTATCCAAGAAAAGAGATGACATTGCCTTTAACCATGTACACACACAAACTATGTACAAGAAAAATCTAAAATACATAGTAAAAATGATAATGTGAAAGTGTGAAATGAAAGTAAGGGGACAATATAAAAACCCAAATAAAATCCAAAATATAGCAAAAAATAGATAAAACTTCCTCAAAACGTCCACCAAGGATATTACCTGAGGGTAGGTACAACTCATCACTCTGGCTCTCCATGTCAACTAGTCACCTCCATGTACCCTCTAGTCCTAGCACCGGAAACATAGATCAAAGTTGTTCAAGGTATTCATAAGACACAAAAAGGTGTGGGAAAATCCCCTAAAGGGGTGAGTATAACAATAACAAGTAATCCTCAAGAACCTCGAAGGTTTATTATAATTCCAATAAAAAAGTTCCATAATGAATGATCTCAATCCCAAAAAAATCAAAAGAAATATCACACAAGTTATACAACTTCTGCGCATAAGTAAATATGATTAGTCATAAATCTATATTATGTTATTCTATCAAGGATATTTTGTTTCTAGACTGTACATGTTCGCTAAAGATGCTGAACCACATAGAATCACTATGTTCTGACCAACATAGGATCACTAGGTGTTGAACCACAGATGCTAGCTTGGTGCTGACCAACGAAGGATCACTAGGTGTTGACCCACATATGATCGCTAGGTACTGACACACGTAGAATCAGTAGGTTCTGACTGATAGTGGATTTATAGGTTCTGACCCACATATGATTACTTGGTGCTAAACGAAATAGTATAAATATCTTTTGACCTACATAGGATTTCTAGGTGTAGACCCATAGTGATCTCTATTCATTCTTCACATCACAACCAGCTTCTAGATTCCCAAACATAGTACAGTTGATTCTAGAGGATTCCTTCCACAATCCATCAGTCATATTTCAACCACGAATATGTCGCACTAAGAAGTAACCCAATGAACCGCCATGTCATAAGGGTTCCAATGTAATAGACAACACGTCAATCAGACACCATGTTTGTAAGTTGTAGGCATTTTAGTGCTATGGGCGTGGTTGGATTCAAGTATGATCCAACCTGGCCATACTACAACATTATCCAAATACTAAGTAGAATATCTCAAAAGAACCACCTTATCGTTAGGGTACCAGCGCCACAGATGGTTTGTCAAACAAACATCTTATTTAGGAATTATGCCCTTTTAAGGGAAAATGGGCCCAAAAGGGTCCATGTCTTGTCCGATCTGGTCAGACTAACCTGGCCTGGCTAGCTGCCCCAAACAAAGGGGATGGCCTCAAACCCATTCATATGTGCTCTATCAAACTTGATGGGTAGCGGGCTTGACTTACTGGCCATGGGCTCGGCCTGTCCCACCAGATGGGGGCGTGGCGCACCAAGCTGTGAAGTCGCCCGACCAGCTGGCCTGGAGTCCTCTCCCCTCCCGAATGTCCAATCCATTTACCATTCATCAATATAGTATTCCATATGGTGATTCTCTACTTGGCCCATCTTCTGGATTGGTCACATGGTGAACCTGTGGATGACCGGCCCGCCATCCTCCACGGCTCGAAGCCGCGACCCCCCTCTGTGGTGTGTTGCCCATCTCCTTAGCGGTTGGTGTTGGACAACCACCACATTCATCCACCAAAAAAATAGGGCATGGGCCTCTTCTTATGGTTGGTAGTTGTCGGCCGCCACCTCCTCCGGTCACCTATGCCGCTACGCCCGTGATGCCTCTGTGATCCACCGGTGAAGCTCTAGTGGTATGATTTCTTTCTCATCTACAACTACCAGCCTCCCGTGATGGTGTCTATACTACACAATCCTTGACATCCTCTTGCTTCCTTATATTCTAGTCACCCAAAAAGTACACATCCAATAACAAGATTAGTAGATGGTGCGGGCCTTGTTCGTTCGGCTCGCACCATATGTGTTAGCATTATAATGTGGATGAAATTAAATAATCCAGAATAGTATAAGAATTATTAATCTCTTTTAATAAAAACATTACCTAAAACACATTGTAATATGGTTCATGTGAGGATAAAATGTCCTTGTTCATAGAGTGATTTCTGGAATTCGTTCAGCTCAGGATCGAATCCCTTAAGGTGTTGATGCTCCGTTATAAGTAGCAGGAAGTCATCGTCGGCCCTTTGTTAGAGGTTACTCTACTGAGTTCACATTACCCATTCTCATGAGTTGTTTAAATTAGAGGAAGGATAGTTTATCATGTCACACAAATAATGATTTTCAATAATTAGTTTAATTAATTAACCCATTAATCTCCCTACGATGCAGTTACAGAAGAAAGTGTAACTGTCCAATAAATTGTCTGACATCCCAGAGGTCCCGCCACAATATCTCATCAGTTACAAAGAAAAAAAATAAAATAAATCATTGATTTTTTTTAATATTTTTTTTAAAGCCCAAAAATTAACATTTTTGTCTTCCTTTATTCCAAAAAATATATATTAATCCCTTAAGCGAATCTCGGGGCTGAAAATTCCACGATTCCCTCATATGTTTAATCTGAGCACCAGTTCAATGGTTTGAAATAGATGCTCGCAAGTTTATTAAACTCACCTTAAAAAATATCATAAATTCTTTTTGGGCTCTCCAGGCCTCGAAAACACATTCCATTAATTTTCACAGATTAATAATAATTCCATTTATTTAAAATAATACACTAAATTTCCAGGTCATTAAAAAACACAATTGTTAGTTGTGGTAATAGAAATTAGAAACACATCAGTTTGTGTGGTGGTAGTGATCAATACACACATTTGATGAATTTATAACCCATTTATGTAATATGAATATGATATTCTATATGAAATTAATTTAATAATATCCCAGTATATGGAATATAATAATTATATAATATAACATTGGTATGAAATTAATTTAAGTGGGTAGAGAAAAAAATAAATAAAAACACCCATTGATGAATGTTACCACTTATTCATGTATCCTCATAGGTTTTCACCAATATCCAAAATATGTTAGATTTTATCCAAAAATAAGGATTCATGGATGAGTGGAGGGATTTTGGGAATGTATTTTGTGGTTTTCATTCTATAATCATTAACAAAGAGTTTTCATATTTCCACGGTAGTGAGTTCCAATTTATATTGTAGGATAACTTGAATTCTTGAAAATACAAAAAGTATACAATATAATGAGGTATATGTAAATTAATTTTTCTCATGTATTTAATATCATGCTGTGGAGGCTTTATTGGGTCAATTAAAAACACCACCACAAAAAAAGACTTTTTTATCATGTTATTTCACAATATTTATGTTTACTCTGTTTTACGTTTTTTTACCATGGTATCTTGTACCACAATATTGACCTAGGTAATTTATCCACAATGATAACAATTACGCTTTGTATTATTAGAAAATTTAGACAAAAAATCTAAATATTATATACAATTTTTAAAAATATAATATTATGTGGTTGTGTGAAATTAATATCCTTACAAACACATGAAATTATTAAAGCACTATTTTAACCTTAGTGAAGGTAAATAAATTTAACTATTTTGGTTATTAAAAAAGTTGAAAATTTATTTTGAACATCTTATATAATATAAAATATGAGAATTTCACCAATGGATTACATTTTTTCTAATTGAATTCAAATATTTTGATGAATTAAATATAAAATTAATCTCATGGATATGATGATAAATGTTGTTTTTAATGTGAAAAATGCTTAAAATATTATTATTTTTTTGATAATAAACTTCAATATAAAAAGGATTCAAATTAACAAAATTGGTTTCATCAGTATATTATTGAACTAAATTTATGTCAAAACCATTTCTAAATATATATTATAATGATAAATTATTTAATGGAAAATTTTGTATCATTTATATTCATTATTTTATCAATTTATCAAAAAATTAAACATCTCACAAAAATAAAATCAAATCACAATAAGAAAATTTTGGTACTTCAAATTCAAAAGTGATGATTATATTTTCAAATAAATTTTCTAAAAATTTTAATTAATCATTGTAAATTATGCGTCAAATCATGATTAAACCATACATTATAAATAAATGAAAATTCAAAACTTTTTTATAAATTTTATAAAAATATTATTCAATATAAAACTCTTATATACACATAAAATTTGTAATTTATTTATTAATATTCATACCAAAAATTCCTACTCTTATGTGATAAAAATTATATTAAATAAAAATATTTTAATAATATTTCTCATTTCATTTACACTCAGAGTTGCATGTCTTTTACGAAATCTAGAATACAAATCATGAAGTTGTGTGTACCCAAAAATATTGATGAGATAAAATTTATTCTTATATATAAATATATTTATTTCTATATTTCTGGTTTTCACATTCATTTCATGATCCTAGGATTTGTGTTGTAATATCGAGAATGTTTTTTAGGTAAAATTGAGGTTATTAAGTTCCATTTCTTTGGAGTTGTGGCTTGAGGTGTGTTTGGTGAGTGATTAAGAAAAATTAATGTATTTACCCATGATCAAAGATTGTGCACTATTTGAAAAAATTTGTGCCTAATCCAAGATAATAGTGTGAACCATGAAAACCTGGATATTTAGGTTTGAACAGTTGGTGTATGAGTTACCTTAAATCTATTCCCATGCATATGAAATCGTGTGCAGAACTTTTAATTATCTGAAAATAATTTTTTAATTCACTCAAACCCCAAAACACCTCTATATCGATGTAGGGCTTATCTTGGAAAATTTCTTGTGATCCCAGTGTATTTTGTTTGGATTATATGGCGATTGGAATGCGGTTCACCGAGTTCTAAATAACGGAATTAGTATATTCTATCCTCTTTGTTAGTGAATTTAATCTCATTGCTTATCTCGTTCATTCAACTATCTTCCATTGATCATTTCATGGATGATCTCTATTTTCTCTATATATCTAACCCTTTTAGGTTAGATATTGATCTAGGATTGTGGATCTAGATCTAGTTTTGGAAGATATTGATAATTTTGATCATAATTTTGGGATGAGGGAATTAGATATTGAGCTTAATCAACATCGTTTTTCCACTCAGATTTTGAGGATTTCTATTGGGCTAACCTCCATCAACAAACCGAGGTAGGTGGTCCAAATCGATTTCCGATAATTATTGATTTGAAACTTGTATTTGATATTCTTTACTAGCTATAATCCCTTGATAAATTATTTTCTAATTTCTATTATTAAGAATTGGCATTGACATGTTATTTCTTTGGAAATATAAATTATTAATTTATTATTTAATCACAATTATAAAGGGATTCAAATTTATATAACTATTTTGGGTAATGTATTTTTTATTTTATTTATTATAATTTAGTTATTGAATGTGTATTTGCTTCAGATAATTAATTATGGGAATTAATTATGACATGATGTTTATCTATGTGAGATAATTAATATTGAATTTTTATGTTCCATGATGATTGATTAAGAAAAATAATTGTGATATTAATTATTAAAAGTAAAACTTTGACAGGATATTTAATTGCTATGAATTTAATATGGAATAATATTTCAATTGATTGATTAATTAATTGATGAATTAATTAATGTGTTATGTGCTTAGTTACTTATTGCGTCAAATAATGGTCTTTTATATGTTTAATAAACTATTATATTAGAAAGCTAATGATGTGGTAAATTCATGGGAATTAATTAATGATTTATATGATTGAGAATTTGGGAGGAAAACATTGTTTTTTAGAAAAATTTAGATGTTGGGGATTGAACATGGAGTATATCCACAATAGTTATCAAAATTCTTGTGTTGTTGGGTTTTAGACATGGAGATCTCCAACGAATGTGATCAGGGGTTCTATACATGGAGATCTACACAGAATAAGATATGGGGTTCTTGACATTTAATTTTAAACCAAAATATTGACAATAATGATTTATGATTTAAATGAGAGACATGGATTTGAAATGGGTCTAATGTGATGATTAAAGATTTAATGACAATGCGATATGTGTTCACTTATTCATTTTATTAATTATTCCATAGAATTACATAAATTTTATTTTGACTGGTATTTTTTTAGACACCATGGGTGGTAGACTATTGATTCATACTCACACCCAATTCTATCCACCTGATCGGGACCTATGTATACTTCGTTATTGCATGATGTGATAACGGAAAGGCCCAATGATATGTTGATATTCAGTGAATGGAGCATGGGTGAAGAAACCAGATCTAATTTGTGACCAACATGGGAGTCCTTGTGACTTTTTTTAGTTATATTATAGACACTTTACACTTTCATAGTCATATAATGTTTTTCATTTTAATTTGGTTATCTTATATCTTGTTTGACTATCATGTGACGGGGTACTGTGAGGGTTATCTATATTCTTTTTCACTAGTATATTGTTGATTTCATATGTTGGTGTTATATTATAATAAAAGAGGGTAATGTCTCTCCATGACAAAATTACAAGACCCTCACTGCTAATCGACACCCTATAGCTTATGGGGAGGTGTTCTTGGGGACATGTGACTAATCAGTTTGGGGGATTGTTTTGTGTCACCCTTGCCCGAACATTACAAAGTGGAATCAGAGTAGTTTCAATTTATTTATTATTCATTTGTCTTGATATTTTGGGAAATTGTGAATGGAGACTAGGAAGAGTCGATTCTTTATAATGAGCTTGTGTATGCGAGTTACAAACCCACGTATGGGGGGAAATATGGTTACTCAGGGTGGGATTGTTGTGATTGTTGTTTTTTGTTACATTTGGATATTATTTTTTCTTTGTTGATGTACTTCTTGTTGGATGTCAAATTTGAATTAACAATTTTTTATCATTGATTCTTGTCCTACACATTCATGAGAGTTGATTCAACATACATTATTCTATGCACTCAGGTTTGTTGTGACATTCATTATTTTAGGCACTCATGAGAAAATGAGTTTTGGGAAAAATATTGAACTTGAAATATTTTTTCTTATTGTGAGATTCAAATAATAATTAAAAATAATAATAAATGGGTGTGTAATGAGAATATTTATTTATGAAATGAATATTATTAATTAATTAATGGTTTAATTAAATAATAAGAGATAATATAAAAAATATTCTATGGAAAATAATTATTTAGAACGTGTGTACCATTGTTATCCAAGACCTAGTAGAAGGATGGTTAAGGGTAGTTATAGTACCTTGATGTTGAATGTGTTGCAATAATGGGGGAAATGACTTGTTGAAACTTGTTGTGTTTCTTTCTCCTCTTACTTAAATGTCATAAGGCTATGTTATGAGACCTAAGATGAGTTCATTGATTTGTATAGATATTCCTTCAAGACGCATGTTAAGAGGGAGACCGAGTGGTATAGATCAGAATGAACATCTAGATAGGGAACTTGAGTCATTTTTTCTATAATAGGAGGATGTGGGGGAAAAATACATGATAACATTTCTTGTTTTATGAAATTTATGGAGAGAGGCCCAGGGATGGTTCATAAAAGCATATTTGAGATGACATGGGATATTTAGATTTACCACCATCAAAATTTTACTGTAGAGGGAGGATGTTAGAGAGCATGAACTATGGATTGAATCTATAGGGATGATACTTGAACATTTTTAGACTATGGAAGAGAGGAGTGTCAAGATGGAAGATTATATACTCCATGGGTTAGTCAATCACTACTGTGAAATTCAGGTAGAATTTGGATAGAAAGATAATATTTTATGTAATAATAATCAAGATATTTTCTTGGAACACTTTAATCAAAAGAAACTAATACAAGATAAGGCTTGTAGTTTACGCATCATACCCTGGGTAGAATGTGCACAATGGATTATGCTTGTCATTTCATATATTTACATATTTTCTCCATCTTTTGTAGCAGATGAGACTGCTTCAGAAAAATAATTTCAAGACAGACTAAAGTGTGTAATTAAGTCCTAGGTGAATTTAATTAGGTTGATATATTCTAAATATTGGGTAGTCGGAAACTAATATTGATGAGGAACCTGAAGGAGGCTTCTGGTATTGGATAGGTAACTATTACTGGATTATTAGGAGGTGTACCATCATAAATCAGAAAGCATCGTTATGAGAACATTAGTCATGAATATAGAAATAAGGTTTCCATTCTGGAGGAACAGTTTAACCATACCTTACTCATTTTCATTTCTACCAATGTAGTAGGCCGGGACAATATCTATCCATTGTCCTAAACCACTAGTGGACTAATGGTTTTTTAGAAAGATGTGGAACCTACATAATTTCTACCGGATGCAACAACATGACGATGCTGAGGGAGTGGCAGCATAGAGTCAGAGTGTGGGATGGGGGTATTCCACACATTATAAGTCATGGAACTAGATTTTTACTTCTTGAGGTGGTAGAGGCAATAGATTTGGTGAATCATGCTGTGAGTGACTGTATCATTAGGTTGGTTCTACATACAGGAGTTAGACAATGCCACGTAGAATATGGGCATGACAGGTACATGGAGTTCAACCTAAAGCTGTGAAAAGAAAAAGACGGGACATTAATAGTGAGAAGTATTGTTATATTGGCTTCTACATTAACTATTTCCTTGTTTTGTACATGATTCTCTCATTCCATTATATCTTCAAATCATGGAAGTGGATTGTGTTTGGACTGCTTCATCATACCCTGATCCCACATCAATTTTTACTGAATGAGACTTGCAATTTTATCACTTAAGATTGATCAATATGTTCCTCATAGAGAGTGGGATGTCCATTCATGTAGAGAAGGGCCAGTGACTCAACAATTGGGAGATCTCAGAGCTCATGTTCCTTGTCAATTTCAAGAATATGTGAGTGGTAGGAAAGATTTCCTTCCACTATAAGTCCATATATTTTAGGATGATTTTCCAAAATAATTATATGGGTTTCCACTAGAGTGAGATGTGGAATTCACTATCGAGCTCATGTTAGGGGATGAGAGAGTGTATATACCACCTTAAAAGATGAAATTACTGAGCTTCAAGAGCTTAAGACGTAGTTAGAAGAATTGGAGGATAAGGGATTTATCCATCCAAGTATGTCTCCTTTGGGATCACATATGTTTTTTTTAATGAACACTGACAAGAGTTTACATTAATATGTCAGTTATTGAATGCTAAAAATTATTATCATGAACCGATATCACATTACATGTATCGATGATCTGTCTGACTAGCTAATTGTGGCTGTTATGTTCTCCCTGATAGATTTGAGATCTAGGTATTAGCAGGTGTGATTTTAGACTTCTGATATATTGAAAACTGTATTTAGAAGCATGTATGGTCTTAATGAGTTTGTGGTAATTCGGTTTGGGTTGACAAATGGTCTAATAATGTATATGGCCTTGATGAATATGATCATTCATCCGTACCTAGATTTTTTTGAGTTGGTGTTTGTGGATGACATATTGGTTAACTGTATGACACATGATGATCATGCCCATTATATTGACATCGTACTAAGAACACTGAGTTAGCATCAGCTATACACTACGCTATCTATGTGTCAGTTTTGGATAGACTAGGTACACTTCATGGGGTATATAACCTCATAAGAAGGTGTGACAGTGGTCCCAGAAAAGGTTCATGTAGTGTTTTATTCTGATCAGCCTATGAATATTTTTTATATTTGATGATTTTTAGGATTAGCTGGATATTATATGAGGTTAATGAAGGAGATTTCTCGATTGTCAGCAAAACATTCGGGTTTGAAAATGAATAGGTTAATGTTTTAATGGATAGAATAATATGATAATTCCTTATAAATGTTGAATAAGTGCATGAAATTGGCATAAATATTTTTTTATTGAGATTGGTGAGGAGTACACTATTTATTGTGACGCTTCTGTGATTCAAATTAGAGATGTGTTGATGCCAAGGGACAGAGTCATAGTTTATGGTTCTCGATAGTTGAGACATCATGAATAGAAATGTCACGACCCCCTCCAACCAAAGATGCCCCTACTGAGCTGGCAATGGTGAAAGGGAGATAATGACCCCCGAGTCCCGCCTCCAGTAGGCCCCGGGTTGGAGACTAGCACCAAGGGTATGAGTTTTCACAATATAGAGGCATTACACTTTTTTTATTATTTAGGATCGGGAAATAGGACAAGTCAACCACTAAAAGGAAAAAGAACAAGTGTATAGAAATAAACCCAAACCATTCCAACATGCATGTTTTGACAATTTTATAACAAGGTACTTGTACAAGAAAGCTCAAAAGTACAATACCAAAAGAAAACAAGAGAACATCAACTGCAACAACTCCAACTGCCTCACTAGTAGGGTCCCGCACGACCCTTGTAGTCCACCTGGAAACCTGAAAGTCAACGTAGGGTGAGTATACAAGTATACTCAGTAGGGAAACCTAATGCTCTCGTGCACAAGTGGGGAGACATCCTAATGTCCCATGAGAACAACAGAAGAAACCTAGCAAGGTATTCTATCCGCCCAACCTCACCAGCCACACTCACCAAAACACAAGCACAACAGGTAGTGGTAGTATAAGAACAAGAGTATTGGGTACCCCGCACCATTTCCCATTAGTTAGCTGAACATCCTGACGCTGTCACACTCTCCCCGCCCCCACACACCTGGGCCTCGCAACCACGCATCCCGCCCGTACACACCTGGGCCTCACCACCATGTATCCCGCCCACACACACCTGGGGCTCACAACCACAACCACATCCCTGCCCGAATACACCTGGGCCTCATCCCGAAGATTCTTGGGAACAGTAAAAGTAACAAAACCCTCGCCCGAAGACACCTGGTCCTGAAATCAAAACCTACCTAAAGAGTCTTAGGTGTAAGGTCGCCTCAAGCGATCACAGCCTATAAGCCTGCCCGAAGAGTCTTGGGCCTAATCACCCCAATCGAAACCTACCCGAAGAGTCTTGGGTGTAAGGTCTCCTCAAGCCATCACAACCTATAAGCCAGCCCGAAGATTCTTGGGCCTAATCACCCCAATCGAAGCCTACCCGAAGAGTCTTGGGTGAAAAGTCGCCTCAAGCCATCACAACCTAGGGGAGAAGGAGCAGGAAGGAGCTAGTAACTACGGGAAAACACCCTCTCCCATGAAATGGGAGTGTTCGACACTATGTGCTCAACATGGGTGCGGTGCGATAAAACACAAAAGATACAGATATATATATATATATATATATAGCAACCACTCAGCCCAACCTATGGCTTCTAAAAAGAGAAACTGAGCACGTGCCTCGGCACTCCTACCACGAAGCATTCCCACAAAAAACAACTCCAACCCCATTTATATTTTCACGTTTCACCAGAAATTAGCTTATTTAGTTCCTTAACTACTGGGCAACTATCCACAACCAACCACTTCAAACGATCGTAAAACATATCCCTGCCATCCACAAAGCAAGTTAGGAAAACACAGCAACACAGAAAGTCCCTTATTATTAACCAACCAACCCAATGATTTTTATTCCCGTTTCATTACGAAGCACCATTATTAATTAAATCTTCCACATTTATTATTTTTTAAACACAACCCATAACCCGTTCACATTAAAAACTAACCCTGCGGCCCTGCTGCTAACCGCCATAACCACAACCGCACCGAAACCACACATCATCATCCCTTTAACACCATTTATTACAGCCCCAATGCCCATCACCATTAAAAATTCACACCTTCCCACAACCAAGTCAACTACATCCCTGCTACTCACCCAAACCACAACATCCCACAAAACACCCCCAACACAAAGCCACGTAACCAAGCCAACATCGACATGTTCATTATTCCATTTTGTTTAACCGGGGTGACCACACAAGGGTTCCAGATTTTCATTTAAACAGTCAACTTTACGTGATTAACCAATTTCCACATTCAACAAAGTCCCACTCACAAAAACGGTCTAGAAAGATAGGGAAACATTTAATTATGCAAGAAAAGTCCCCGAACGCCCGTGATTTTCAATAGGCATGAGCCTATTCATTTCACAACATAATATCAGATGATATAAAAGGTAAAGTAACTGCAATCGCAAACTTCCCATGCCCCGTTAAATAAGCCAGTTATTATCTTCATTAAACTGGACCAAAAGTGTTCCACGTAAACCAGAGAACACCCACCCTGCATGATGCACAAATTAGAGAGACGATTGTAAAATCCCTACCTCAACAGGTTCTGGTCACAACGCTCCCCCAGATCAACTTTAGAAGACGTCCGTCAGCGTTCGTCACTTCTGTCGGGTCCCGCCATAACCTCCTCGGGTGGAAGTCGGAAAGAAAATGCCGAAGTAAAAAAACAACGGACCCAGGCTCGGAAGTTCCGCCTCGTCGTTACGATCCTGTGGCTACTGACGGATCGTAAATCGGAGCTCGGATGGAAAAGTTATGGAAGAAAGAGCCTTCGAGTCTCTTAAGAGAGCTATGCTCAGAGGAGAGGGGAGGAGAGGTGTGATTTGAAAGGAGGAGGGGACCCCTCCTTTTATAGGTGTGAAAAGAAAAAGTATACAACGTGTACTTATGGTACACGGCATGTACTTGGCCGTTTTCACACCGTCTCCACGCGGCCTCCAACGCGGCTCCGCGGCCATTGACTGGTCAACACATGGTTTGAGGGTAATGAATATGCGGGGAGGGACTACACGACGTGTAGTTTAGACACACGAAGTCTACTCATTTATTGCCCACGGCAGGGACACGGCTCCGACGCGGCACACGGTCGACGACTGGTCAACACACGGTAATGCGTACGCGGGGAGGGACTACATGGCTTGTAGAACTGGTCACATGGTGTGTACCCATTTTCTTCATGCGGCAAAGACACGGCCATCCAAACGGGGTATACCTGGCAAGTGGTTACACAACGTGTACTCAAACTACACGGCATGTAGTTTCAAAATTCTGGAAAGTGTGGGAAAAAACCATTTTACCCTCCAGAACACTTGTAGCCTTCTTTTTGACAAAGGAATGGGTCGGAGAGGTCCGGACCATTACATCAGATACGTCATAAAACATTCTCATCCCTGAGAATTCAAAAACCAACCCAGGGGAACCCAACAAGATACCTCTTAGGGTCCTCGTTATAACAGGAACCCAACCAACAACCCTAATCATATGTGTTAGGAATTACTCCTCCTATGTCGAGATATTATCTACTTTAGGCGGCACTGACTCACCTGCACGGGTTTAATCGCATCCTCATTAATGCGTCTCGATTAAGAATTGGGTCTTCCCACTTTCATACATTAGGATTTTCAACTTGAACTGCCCGAACACGTGGTTTTGGAAAAAATCACTCTCCTATGTCAAGATATTATCCGCATTAGGCGGCACTGACTCACCCACACGGGTTCAATCGCATCCGTGTTAATGCATCTCAATTAAGGGTCAGGTTTTCCCCCTTCCCACACATTTGGAAATGTTACACATTACCAGGGAACAAGGAAACAGAAGTTCTCACAACTGACAATCCAGGAAATCCATATATCAAAGGTACAAAATACAACATCAACACAAAGCTCTGATGAACAAGGGGAAAACACAAGTCAAAACAACTACGGGTACTGAGCGCGCATCAGGGTCTCCCGCTCCCAAATGCTCTCCTCGAGACCGTCATGCCTCCACAACACACGAACCAAGGGAATGGTTCATCCACGGAGCACCTTCCCTTTGCGATCCTCAATTCTGACTGGTCGCTACTCGAAGGTCGCGTCGTCTCCCATATCTAACTCTCCCCAGTCCATAACGTGAGAGTCATCATGTAAGTAATGATGAAGCTGGGAGACGTGGAAGACGTCATGGACTTTATCCATCTGAGGTGGCAGGGCCAGCAGATATGCCACCTCGCCAACTCGCCTCAACACCTCAAAAGCTCCGATGAACCTGGGTGAGGGCTTGCTAGCTTTTCCAAACCTCTGCTGCCCCCATCGAGGGGAAACCTTAAAAAACACATGGTCTCCCACTTTAAACTCCAAGGGCCTCCTCTGACGATCGGCAGAAGACTTCTGTCGGTCCCGAGCCGCCTTTATCCTCTCACGCACAAGCTGGACTTTCTCCGTGGTGCTCTGAAATACCTCTGGCCCAAGAGCACCTGTCTCACCAGCCTCTGCCCAGAAAATGGGCGAAAAACATGGCCTTCCATACAGAGCCTCAAATGGTTCCATTCCAATTGTAGAGTGGAAGCTATTGTTGTAGGCAAAATCTACTAAAGGCAAGTTCTGTACCCATGATCATCTGAAATCTAGAACGCATGCTCACAGCATGTCCTCCAACGTCTGGATAGTATTCTTCGTCTGCCCGTCAGTCTGGGGGTGGAAAGTAGTGCTAAGGCATATCTGGGGTGCCAAAAGCATGATGTAACCCCCTCAAGAATCGTGAGGTAAACCGAGTATCCTGATCTGAGACGATAGTCCTCGGAACTCCATGAAAATTCACCACCTCGTCTATGTACCTCTGTGCTAAGGTACTCACTGGGCCCGACTCCTTGATTGCTAAGAAGTGAGCTGATTTCATCAGACAATCCACCACTACCTAGATATCATCATAACCACCCTGAGCTCTGGTTAGTCCTGTGACGAAGTCCATTGAGATTTCATCCCACTTCCACTCGGGGACATCTAAAGGATGCAACAAACCACCGGGAACACGGTGTTCAGCCTTCACTTGCTGACACAGTAGGCACGTAGCCACAAACTCCGCCACTGCCCGTTTCACCCCGGGCCACCAAAACTGATCCCTCAGGCCTCGATACATTTTTGAAACTCCTGGATATACCGCCAGGGCTGAGCTATGGAACTCACGGAGAATTCCCTCACACATTTTATCCGGAACAAACAACCTTCCCTGGAAAAGCATCCGATGTGGGCTATCCTCTGACCATCCCTCTGGAGCATTACACTAATCCATACGATCCCGCTTCACCTCTGCCTTAGAGTCCCCCCACTGAGACACTTCCACCTACTGCGACAAAGAGGATTGCATCGTCATCTAGAACAAACGGCCTCTAACACCTTCTTCCCTTGCATCTAACTGCAGGGCATCCAACTCTCCCATCGCCTTCCTAGCATCAGCAGATTCCCGGACCACATCCTTATTTGACTTCCTGCTCAGGGCATCGGCCACAACGTTTCCCTTACCTTCAGTGTAAGAGATCTCAAAGTCATAGTCTTGGAGAAACTCGACCCATCTCTGATGCCGTAAGTTCAGGTCACGCTGGGAGAAGATATGACACAGACTCTTGTGATCTGAGAAGACCACAAAGCGCTCACCAAAGAGCTAATGTCGCCACAACATCAATGAGAACACTACTACTTCAAGCTCTAGGTCATGGGTGGCATAGTTATACTCGTGAGGGTGCAACTTCCTTGACCCATAACAAATCACGCCCCTCTTCTGCATTAGCACGCACCCCAGACCAAGGCCAGAAGCATCACAAAACACTTCATACAACAACCCCTCCTCTGGAAACCTGAGTACGAGAGCACTAACCAGCTTCTCCTTTAGGTAGTCAAAAGAATTCTGGCATTGATCGCTCCATAGGAAGACCCGATTCTTCCTAGTCAAAGATTTCAATGGAGTAGCAACTCGAGAGAAGTCTGAAACGAACCTCCGATAGTAACCTGCCAACCCCAGGAAACTACGAACTTCTGCCACACTCATGGGTGCTTCCCAAGAAACAACTGCCTCTATCTTTGACGGGTCCACTGATACTCCATGCTGAGACACCACGTGCCAAAGGAAGTGTACTTCTTGTGTCAAGAACTTACACTTTGACAATTTCCCGTAAAGCTGGTGGTGTCGAAGGAATTCCAAGACTGCCCTGAGATGCTCAATGTGCTCCTCCTCTGATCTTGAGTAGATCAGGATTTCATCGATAAAAACAAAGACGAAGTGGTCCAGAAACTCTCGGAAGACAAGGTTCATAAGTCCCATGAACACAGCTGGTGCATTCGTAACTCCAAACGGCATCAATACAAACTCAAAGTGCCCATACCTGCACCTGAAAGCTGTCTTCGAGATGTCACTGTCCTTCACACTCATCTGGGGATATCCAGACCGTAGATCAATCTTGTAAATCCAACATGCTCCCCTCAGCTGGTCGAAGAGGTCACTTATCCTTGGAAGGGGGTAACGGTTCTTGACCGTTACCTGGTTCAGCCTTCGGTAGTCTATGCATAACCTGAGACTACCATCTGCCTTATTCAGGAAAAAAACTAGAGCACCCCATGGCGACACGCTGGGTCGAACAAAACCCTTCTCCATTAGATCATCAATCTGAATCTGCAACCCCCGCAACTCCGAAGGTGCCATCCGATAAAGGGCCATTGAAATCAGACAGGCACCAGGCTGTAAGTCTATCTCGAACTCAACGTCATGTCTGGGGGGGGGGGGTAGAGTCAGAACCTCCTCAGGAAAAACATCGAGGAACTCCCCAACAACATCTGGGACATCCATAATCTCTGTATCAGCTGGAACCACTAATAACCCTCCCAACAAGGAAAAGAGAGGCTCCACATGCCGGATTCCTGCCTGATAGCTCCTCTCGCCAACAAAAGATACGCACTGCCGATCCACGTCGAAGAACACGACTCTTCTCCGGAAGCAGTCGATAACGGGACTAACAGAAAACAACCAGTCGATGCCTAGGATGACATCGTATGGCTACATCTGTAACAGAAGAAGGTCTCCACTAGATCGATGTGGTCCCAACGTCAGCCCACATCCCCGGAAAACACAAGATACACTGGTCTGGGCCCCAACTGGTGTACTCAGTACCAGTGGCACGGAAAATCTCTCTATGTCTAATCCCAAATCATGGGCTATACTAGGTGTAACAAAAGAGTGCGAGGCTCCCGAATCGAACAAAGAAGAAACAAGAGTGCTGAACAAACAAATTGTACCTCGTACCACCTCTGCTCCCGCTGGAGCTGTCAACTCTGCTGCGTGAAACTGTCCATGCCCAGCTCCTCTTCCTCTCTAATGTCATCCACTTCCCTGACCACGACCTGGTCAAGGTCCCTGAGGAGCACCCTGAGGTTGGCCTCCTCCCATAAAGTCTGCCCTCGGAGGAGCATGGTCCTGCTGCTGCTGGAAGGGCGTCACCGGCAAATGGTGCTGCTGAGATGGGCGCTGAACCTGCCCACCTCTACTGTACAGAGATCGGGTTGGTCAATGACTCTGAACGTGCCCGAAACCTCCACAAGAAAAACAGCTCGGTCATGGGCTCATGGAAAAGGGACGAGGACCCGAAGATCTGAACTGGAACTGCTGGGGCCTACTCCCCACTAACCTGAACCTGGAAGGTCCTATCGCAGGAGACATGCTGCTGACTGCCTTCCCCTTCGACGAACCTGGCTGAAACACCTCACGCGGTGCACCTCCCAGTGAGTGCATCCTCTCTACAACCTATGCCTTCTTCTACACCGCCAAGTACGTCGGAAGGGTGAAGGGGGTGACATCATACTGGAGCGAAGGACGAAGCACCTCCTCCAAACGTCTCGCCTGAGACTCCTCATCCGGAAAGAGATCCAGAGCAAAGCGCATGAGATCCTTGAACTTGATCCCCAGCTCTCGTACCGACATACTCCCCTACTGAAGGGAGATTAACTCGTTCCACTTCTATGCCTTGATCATGGATGAAAGTAATTCCTCTCGGAATTCCTTTTCGAATTCATCCCATGGAACCTCTTCCTATATCCTCTCTCCGAGGTAGAGCGTCCACCACTGTCGCACTGCACCTCTCAGCTGACTGACTGCTAGGAGAACCCAGTACTCCCTCGGAGCACGAATCATGGTAAAAGTAGTCCCTAGCTTCTCAAGCCACCCCTCCGTCTCCGTATCTGAAGTACTACCCTCGTACTTCTTGAGGGTCTGTCGCTGGAAGGAATAGAGAGTCCTCTGCCACTGGCTATCTTCCTCCTCTCGGTCAATCCTCAACTGATCGACCGCATGGATCTGCTGGGCCTCGGCCATCTGAGCCACCTGGGGACGACGTCCAGGTGCCATAGTTGTACGGTATACACGGATCGCCTAAGCCCAAGTAGTAAAGAAAAAATCAAGGTTTTATTTATCATTTTATTTCAATTTCATTCCCAGAACACCCAAATCACATAAAACACAATCATGATGATGCATGTACCTTCCCTAGGGTCTCTACTCTGCAATCAATTTAGTCTCAATTGGTCGTTCAGTAGTTTTAGAGTCCTTGCATCGGATCACAGGGGGGCCCTAAAATCCCATGTCCTAGCCGGTCTTCCCTGGCCTATGTCACGCACTAAGATTGACTAACACTGTTGCCCTACCATCCCATGCCATCCTCACTATGCCTAACTCCAGACTCCATCCTATCTCTCAACCATCAGCTCTGATACCATTTTGTCACGACCCCCTCCCACCAAAGAAGCACCTCCTAAGCTGACAATGGTGAAAGGGAGATAATGACCACCGAGTCCCACCTCCAGTAGGCCCCGGTTTGGTGACTAGCACCAAGTGCATGAGTTTTCACAATATGGGAGGCATTACCCTTTTTTATTATTATTTAGGATCGGGAAATCGGGCAAGTCAACCACCAAAAGGAAAAAGAACAAGTGTATAGAAATAAACCCAAACCATTCCCACATGCATGTTTAGACAATTTTATAACTAGGTACAAGTACAATAAAGCTCAAAAGTACAATACCAAAAGAAAACAAGAGAACAAAAACTGCAACAACTCCAACTGCCTGACTAGTAAGGTCCCACACGGCCCTGGTAGTCCTCCTGGAAACTTGAGAGTAAACGTAGGGTGAGCATACAAGTATACTCAGTAGGGAAACCTAAAGCTCTCGTGCACAAGTGGGGTGGCATCCTAATGTCCCGTGAGAAAAACAGAAGAAACCTAGCAAGGAATTCTATCCGCCCAACCTCACCAGCCACACTCACCAAAACACAATCACAACAGGTAGTGGTAGTATAAGAACAAGAGTATTGGGTACCCTTCACCATTTCCCATTAATTAGCTGAACGTCCTGACACTGTCACACTCTCCCCGCCCGCACACACCTGGGCCTCGCAACCAAGCATCCCGCCCGCACACACCTGGGCCTCACCACCACATATCCCGCCCGCACACACCTGGGCCTCACAACCACAACCACATCCCCGCCGGAAGACACCTGGGCCTCATCCCGAAGATTCTTGGGAATAGTAAAAGTAACAGAACTCTCGCCCAAAGACACCTGGGCCTGAAATCGAAACCTACCTGAAGAGTCTTAGGTTTAAGGTTGCCTCATGCCATCCCAACCTATAAGCCTGCCCGAAGAGTCTCGGGCCTAATCACCCCAATCGAAACCTACCCAAAGAGTCTGGGGTGTAAAGTCGCCTCAAGACATCACAGCCTATACGCCTGCCCGAAGAGTCTTGGGCCTAATCACCCCAATCAAAACCTACCTGAAGAGTCTTGGGTGTAGGGTCGCCTCAAGCCATCACTACCTAGGGGAGAAGGAGCAGGAATGAGCTAGTAACTATGGGAAAACACCCTCTCCCATGAAATGGGAGTGTTCGGCACTATGAGGTCAACATGGGTGCGGTGCGATAAAACACAAAAGCTATAGATATATATATAGCAACCACTCATCCCAACCTATGGCTTCTAAAAAGATAAACTGAGCACGTGCCTCGGCACTGCTACCACAAATCATGCCTACAACAAAAAACTCCAACCCCATTAAGATTTCACGTTTTAGCAGAAATTAGCTTATTTAGTTCCTTAGCTACTGGGCAACTATCCACAACCAACCACTTCAAATGTTAGTAAAACATATCCCTACCATCCACAAAGCAAGTTAGGAAAACACAAGAACACAGCAAGTCCCTTCTTATTAACCGACCAACCCATTGATTATTATTCATGTTTCATTACGATGCCCCATCATTCATTAACTCTTCAAAATTTATTATTTTTTAAACACAACCCATAACCCATTCACATTAAAAACCAACCCTGCGGCCCTACTGCTAACTTCTATAACCACAACCGCGCCGAAACCACACATCATCATCCCTTTAACACCATTTATTGCAGCCCCGCTGCCCATCACCATTAAACATTCACACCATCCCACTACCAAGTCAACCGCAGCCCCACTGCTCACCCAAACCATAGCAGCCCACAAATCACCCCCAACACAAAGCCATGTAACCAAGCCAACATCCACATGTTCATTATTCCATTTTTTTAACCGGGGTGACCACACAAGGGTTCTAGATTTTCATTTAAATAGTCACCTTTATGTGATTATCCAATTTCCACATTCAACAAAGTTCCAACCACAAAAACGGTCTAGAATGATAGGGAAAATTTTAATTGTTCAAGAAAAGGCCCCCAACGACCGTGATTTTCTGTAGGCATGAGCCTATTCATTTCACAACATAATATCACCGGATATAAAAGGTAAAGTAACAAAAATCACAAACTTCTCATGCCCTGTTAAATAATCCAGTTATTATCTTCATTAAACTGGTCCAAAAGTGTTTCACGTAAACAAGAGAACACCCACCCCGCATGAGGCACAAATTAGAGAGACTAAGGTAAAATCCCTACCTCAATAGGTTCTGGTCACAATGCTCCCCCGGATCAACTTTAGAAGACGTCCGTCAGTATCCGTCATTTCTGTCGGGTCCCGACAGAACCTCCACGGATGGATATCATAAATAAAAGGCCGAAGGAAAAAAACAATGGACCCAGTCTCGGAAGTTCCGCCTTGCCTTTACGATCCTGTGGCCGCTGACAGATCGTATATCGGAGCTCGGACGGAAAAGTTATGGAAGAAAGAGCCTTCAAGTCTCTTTAGAGAGCTCTGCTCAGAGGAGAGGGGGGGAGAGGTGTGAGTTGAAAGGAGGAGGGGACCCCTCCTTTTATAGGCGTGAAAAGAAAAATTACACAGCGTGTACTTATGGTACACAGTGTGTACTTGGTCGTTTTCACATGGTCTCCACGCGGCCTCCAACGCGGCTCCGCGGCCGTTGACTGGTCAACACACAGTTTGAGGGTAATGCATACTCGGGGAGGGACTACACAGCGTGTATTTTAGACACAAAATGTGTACTCATTTATTGCACACGGCAGGGACACGACTCCAATGCGGCACACGGTCGACGACTGGTCAAAACACGGTAACACGTACGCGGGGAGGGACTACACGGCGTGTAGAATTGGTCACACGGTGTGTACCCATTTTCTTCATGCGGAAAAGACACGACCATCCACATGGGGTATACCTGGCAAGAGGGTACATAGCGTGTACTCAAACTACACGGCCTGTAGTTTTAAAATTCTGGAAAGTGTGGGAAAAGTCCATTTTACCCTTCATAACACTTGTAGCCTTATTTTTGACAAAGGAATGGGCTGAAGAGGTCCGAGCCATTAAAAGAAATATCCTACACACAACCTCAAGTTTATAGTGATTGTTCATGATAATACATTATAGTGAAACTACATTTTGGGATGAATATTTATAGTTTTTATAGATAAAAAATCTTGAAGTATATATTTTCACAGCATGACATGATTATTTAGTTGCGAAGATGGGAATATTATATGCAATCCATTGACTTTTAACTACAATATACACCTAGAAATGGGAATTTTGTGGATTATTCCTTGGCATTAAAACAAAATCATAATGGGTACATGAATCGATTGTAGAGTTAAAGACTATGAATTTGCTGGAAGACATTCATGCTGTTGTTCAAGAGATTCATTATGAGATGAATCTAGTCTCAGTAGTAGTAGGGTCTACACTGCTGAGATGGAATAAGGACTGGATGTATGAGGATCCAGAGTTTTTATAAACAATGGTTTGGAGATAGCTTAAAAATTGTTGATATATGATGATTAAGTCTTCCATGTGATGAATCAGGTTGTGGTGCCAACATGTACATGAGAGAAACTAATCAGAGAATTGAAAGCCTCAAGTTTGGTAGTATATCCTAGTGTGACAAAAATGTACGATAACCTATGAAGAATGTTTTTTTGGCAAGGCTTGAGGAAGGAGATATTGTTATTCATGGAAAGTGTCTTCATTTGTCCACAGGTGAAGACAAAGCATCAACTACTAGGAGGACTATTGTAGTCGATGAATATTCTGGAATGTATGTTGCATGACATAACTATGTATATTTTATTATTTCTCCCAACTATGATGAGTAATAATGAATATATTTGTCTCATTTTGGATCGACATATGATGGTAGAAAATTTATTACCTCTAAGGGAAACCTTTACAGAATAATAGTTTGGAGAACTGTATGTTCATGAGATAATTCATTTTAACGGGGTTCCATAGACTATAGCTTCATATCATGCTATTCATATTACATCACACTTTTTGATGGTATTACAAAAGAAACATGGTGCATAAGTGTTGTTGAGTATATTGTTTCTCCCACAGAAATATGGGCAGTCATAGCATACCATATCGGTGTTAGAGGATATGATATAGAAAAGTATTCTTTACTTCAGTTGTCCGTTTGATTAACACAAGGCTTTAGTAATGTTAGCCTATAACAATAGGTATATGTACATTATACAAGTGGAACAATATGTGGAACTTTATTGTAGACCATACAGATCACTGAACTTCGGGATAGAGGTAGGTGAGAGAGAACTATTTGCAGAAAGTCTCATGCAGGGGAAATCAAAGTGGGAGAAACAGATTCGAAAACGTATTACTATGGCTCAGAGTATGAAGAATTTGTATTCTAGAGGTTAGAGATGACCCCTAGAGTTTACAAATGGTGATTGTGTATTCCTTCTGGTGTCTCATATGATGGGTCCCCATAAGATATGAAAACATGGCATGTTGGCCCAAAGGTTTGTATGACCATTTGAATAAGTGGAGTGAATCATGCCAGTGGCATAAAAATTGACCTTCCATAGAAATCCAGTGTTATGAATGATATTTTCTATGTGTAACAACTAAAATGATATCTACCCAACCCTTAACATGTTTTCAATGTAGATAAGGTTGACCTAAAGAAAAATGAATTCATTGAAGAGGATCTGATACGTGTGCTAGATCATTGTGAGAAAGTGTTGCGGGGAAAGATAATGTTGTAAGTTCCAATGTCATGGAAACATGGATGTGTTCAAGAAGAATGTTGGGAATTAAATGTAGACATAAGGGATAAATGTACCAATATTTTGGGCTTAAAATCATAGAGATGGTTGGGAGTGTAGCTCTAGGATGTGCTGTTATAAGGTGGGGAGATTGTAAGGTCCCAACATTTTGTAGGGTAACCTCTTGCATGTTTTGTAGGTAGTTTTTATGTTTTGATGTACCTTTTCTTTGGTGTTGTGTCTTTGGAATGTTTCAGGGAGTTTTTTTGAAAAATTAACAAATAAAAGGATATTCACAATTTGCACATGGTTTGAAAAAATTGTGCACCAAAACCTAGGTAATAGTGCGAAAAACCAAAATAAGGGTAGAGAGGTCTAAAATGACATCGTAGGGTTTACCATATCAATGTTCCCATTCCCATGAATAAATGTGTTCATGTTTTAATTATCCAAAAATTAGTTTACAGATCACATGAACCATTGAAACCCATCTATTTCAACATAGGATAATGATTTACGAATTCTAGGTGATTCCTTAGCCATTAAGAGGGAATACAATGTGATTTGACAAAAAATTCGATATCGAAATCTCGGATTGAATATTTGATCTATTCCTGGAAAGTGGATTTTTCACATTACTTCTCACATTCTTTCCTCTATCATTTAACGATATTTTCATGGAATATATACATTGTTTCCATATATCTAAATCATGGATCGATATCAATATATAAAATTGTGGATGTGGATATCGTTTTTCATGATATTTAGGATTTTGATATTAAATTTTGGTTTATAGAATTAGATCTAGAGCTTTTAGTCATTATTATGCCTGAATTATATTGGTGATTTCTGTTGGTCTAACATCTATCAATAAAATCAAGGTTGGTGGTCTAAATCATACTCCCACAATAGTGTATTTGATATGTGTATATGATATTATTTATTTTATAGATTCATTAGAAAATTTATTTCAAATGTTTTAGTAATTAAGAATGTGTTTTGAAGATTAAATGCATTGGAGTTATATATGATTAAATAAAAAATTAATATTGTCTATAATGGGATCTGTAATGAGGTAATTGTTTTGTGGAATAGGTATATGATATGAGATTTTGTAACTAAGATATTGAAATTATTTGGGTTTGAGATAATTAATCAAGGTGAATTAATTGTATGGTCATGTTTGGATATGTGAGATAATTAATGGTGAATTAGTTTTGTTCCCTGATGTTTGATAAAGATATTTAATTATTAGAATAATTATTAAATTTTGATATTTCACTAGATAAATAATTGTGAAGAATTAATAATGGATAATTATTTTTATTGATTGATAATTACTTGAATAATTAATAAATGAGTTATGTACATTGTTAATTGTTGGGTTAACTAATGTACTTGGATGTGTTTAACTAATCATTGGATTAGTAAGGGAATGATGTGGGTAACTATTTTTATTTAATGACTAATATAAATGATTTACAATGTAGGTTATAAACATGGTAATCTTGTCCAATTTAGAGGTTAGGAAATAGACATGGAATTTCTCCACAATAGCTTTCCAAACACTGGTGTTGTTGGGTGCTAGACACGGCGCTCTGCACTGCATGAGATGTGGGGTGTTAGACATGCAGATCTCCATGGAATGAGATTTAGGGTGATTGACCTGGTGTTCAACACCAAAATAATTAGCATAATGAATTATTACATAAATGGGGGACTTTAATTTGTATCAGGTATTATTTTATTAATAAAGATTAAATGAAAATGTGATGAATATTTAATTATGTATTTTTTTATTACTTCATAGAATTTCATACGTTGTCTTTTGACTGGATTTATTTTAGAAACTATTGGTGTGTCTTACTGAGATTTACTCACAACCTATTCAGTCTAACCAATAGGCACCAGATCAGACATTGTTATGTATGAAATGATATGGGAAATGACCAAGGATATGTTACAGTTTGGTAATGGAGCATGGGTGAGGGAACCAGAGGTGGATCCAGAACCTCTTAGTGGTCGTTGTGTCCTTATTTTCAATTATATTGTAGACACATGACACTTTCATGGTTGTATCATATTTTACCCTTGCTATTTATAATCATCTTTCTAATTTTGACTATCAGGGGACTTGGTATTGTTTGGGATATACGCTTCTGCACATGGTTATTTTTTTTCTTCTGTTGGTTTTTTTGTTCTGATTAGATATGGTATACTCTCCCCATGACTAAATTACAAGACCCCCAGTTTTAGTTAGCACCCTATAGCGTATGGGGAGGCGTGCACTTGGGAATTTGACTAACTGACTTGAGGAATAGTTTAGTGGCACAAGGGTCGAGACCTTACATTATTGTTTATGAATCATGATTCATATCATTTACACTATTAAACATAATTTTAATCTATTAAAATATCAGAGAGTTACAAAATTGGCCTATAACACTAATATATAATAATGAAATCTAATTTCCATACATAGATACTAAGCATTTTAAATGAGTATTAAGTACCTTATAGAAATACATGCCTAATGGTCACAGTGGTTTGTCCAACTAGATACTGGGTAAAAAATAATTTTCATTAGTGAATTATATTTATTATTTTCCACAACAATATTCCTATTTAGTAATCATTAAATATATATCATACTTGACTCAATTCATCATTAGCTAGGGGAAAGAAAAATGATCAAGGGATAACTCAAATTATCTATCAAGGTATATTAGGGAATATATATAATCATATTGGGAGTATAAGGTATAATAATGTGTGTATACCATATGAAAAACATTACAACTATAGTGAAGAACAAAATTATATGTAATGGAATTTATATTGGTAGTTTATAAGATATGAATCTATCGGAAGCTAGGTAAGATAAATAATTAATGAATAAAATTTATATAATAAATTTGATTGGTTCATAAAAATAAGTATATAACATCATTTCCATAGTATTTATGGCTCAATTCAAAGTATATTATAGTATAATGAAATTACTCCACAAACAATTATATTAGTAAAGGTTCACTACAAATACCATCACTGTATTTATTGTTCACTCAATAGAGAATCATAGCATTAAAAGTACTATACTAAACTATGTTCACTCCCCAATCAATTCATATATATCTTATGAGATATTGGTTTATTTCAAATGCATTGTAGGGGGATATAGTCCCACCCATCAATTAAAAAAAATCTTTTCAGTTCTATAATATCAGAAAACAATAATAATTTCATATCCCATGAAATGAAATGGGTTTCATAAATATTTCATCATATACCATCCAATTGAAAATAGACAGGTCAAATAATCTTTTCATAATTCTATCTTATAATAAACTATGATAAGAAGAGGGTTTAAAATTATTTTCCTCGTGTATTACCCAATAAAGAAAAATTATGTATAATAAAAATCATTCAATTGTATTAATATGCAATTCATAATATGAATAATATTCATATCATTTGATCATATCATCAACAAGGCATAAAAACATTAATAGATCTCTTATTAGATAAAAATGGAAATCCAATGACTATTAAAATCAATTATTTAATACAAAATTCCATTTAAAGTAAATATTTATAGTTTGAATTTGATAAAATATTGTGGAAATCATTTTCAATGAAAATCACCTTGAGATATTATAAATATATTGTTAAAAATAAATTCTATAAATTATTTTAGTAAAAAACTTGTAATGAAAAATTAATATTTAAAAAAAAAATCAATAAAATATTTTATAAATAAATCTTTATTATGGAATACCTTGAATAATAATTTTTTATTCATTAAATGTAATCTATAACATTTTTTGAGGTCAATATATTTTCATGATTGATTTTTTAAAATAAATTTATTTACCTTTTCTCTATAAAAATAATTAAATAATCTGAAATAATATTGAATGAACACAACCATCATGATGATGGGAAACTATTCTATTATCATAAAAATTAAAACAAGGATTCCTTTTACAAAATCTGTGAAATCTAAAATATATTTTTTATAAAATGACTTGAAGATATACTTAAAATTGTTTATCAAAATTTCAAAAATGGGTAGAGGTGTATTTTATAATTTTATTGTTGAATACTAAAAACGTTTTTGAAAAAAATATTTTAGAAAACATGGTTTTCGGAGAATATTTTTATTTATAAGAGATAAATAACGATGACTTTTAATTAAAACATTACACCGATCACATTAGAACATAATGAAAGGAAAAAAGGAAAGGAGACATTTATTATGATGAGATAAATTTAATATAATTAAAATAATGTATTTCTAGATATATGGTTCAGATATTTTCTTCATCGGAAACATAAGAATACACAATAATAATAAAAAACGACATTAAATCAAAAAAATTTAACTAAATTTTTATCATTTATTCGCATTCCACATTAATGAATAATACAAAATAAAAAATTTAATAACATAAGAATAATTAAATTCATTATATTATTCTCAAAGGGGATGTATATACATCTCATAAAATAATATTGGTCCATGACATGAAAATGTCATCAAAGAAGAAAAATAATGACAAAATATTCGTTATTATTATCATATCGTTGGAAACAAAAACCTCTTGAAAGACAGATCCTCAAATGGTTATGAAAATAACCACAATTTTCATGATACAAATATACATTCATGGTGTGAATATACACCATATATATGAAAAATGTTGTGAATTTGGATCATATATCAAAGCCACAAAAGTGAGATGAAAATTCCCTTATCATTTTAGAAATATTTTGAATTGTTGGCCCCATTAATGTATAAATCAAGATGAATAAATATATTTAATGAAAATAAAGAAAATAATGATTTAAAATTTAAATGGGGATGTATATAACCCACAATAAAATAAAGGTTTCGTTAATTTCCATATGTGTCCTAGAAATAAATAAAGACTTGAAACCCACATGGATAAGTCTCAACATTCATCAGACACGTTTCTAACTCTATAACCAATATATATGTGTCGATTATAAATAAATTAAAAACCCTTAAAAATATGTATAATATAATATCTTTTTTAATTATCTTTTTTTACTCCTATGTTTCCAATAATTTTTTAATAAACTAATGTTTCAAGTCACAACAATTTTTTCTTGTATCGTTTGATTTATTATTTTGTTTGGTCCACTGATATTGATTGTGGTGAAATCATCTCTTTAATTTCAAATATCTGATAAATATCATATATATTCATCATGTATGTTTTTATAATAATACATAAAATATATAAATAAAAAACTATGTACCTCGTTCATGGAGTCGTTAATCTGAACATATGTATAAATGATGATTCCATTTTTTTGATGGAAATAATGATAAAATGGTCAATTTTATATTACCATCATAGATATATTTTTCATTTTAATATATCACTTATTTTTTTGAATCTACCCTTATTACCTTCAAAGTAATGAGTTTTAGAAAAAAAATATCTAATTTCTTTGTGAGATGTTGGTCTTTTATATATATGAACAATGTCACCGTATCCCACAAAATAAATGTTAAGAAAGTATATGTGATAAAATAATTAAAAAATATAAGTAAAATAGTAAAAATATATTATTTTATATTTTATATTTTTTAATTATCATAAATTATTAATAAATGAAAACCACAACCCATTCATTCATGAGGCGATAGTCTGTCATACACATGAGTGTTATTTTTGACTTCTAATGGGAATGAATATTAGAAGGTTTATGTGTTATTATAATTTGAAAGGTAAAATAATATCATATATATATATATATAATCATTATATCCATCATTATATAAAGCTATTAGATGTGGTGATTGAAAAAAAAACATTATCTCGCAGGGCGATAGTATTCAGTACACATGAATGTTGATATTTTATTCCATTTAATGGAAAATGAGATGGATACATGTCTTCCACATAAAAAACATATAATTATTTGGAATATATCAAGGATTTTATTTACTCATTATTTAGTAATATTTTAATGATATTGAGGAAGAAAAAAATTTAAACTGCTGGTAAGGGATGTTACCTCTTCTTTAGAGAACATATTTTAGTTTTTAGTAAAAGGATTCATATGTTGGTTATCATAAAAAACTGATGAATCATTAATAGTATTATAAAATTAATGAATACGTATATGTTTAGTTAATTTCATAACCAATGGTTTTTTGGATGTTTTATTTTTAGTAAATAAGAGGTGGAATTATATTAGTGATGTGAGTGAAACAATTATAATTTCCAAAAATAAAAGGGCTTACGCAGATTTCCCTCCTGATGAATTAAAAAAAATTGAATAGATTAAATCTTAAAAAATATATGGTTGAAATATTTCAACAAAAGTGTTATAAGAGATGTTTTGGGTCATATTTAACCCTAACTTTTTAGTTTAACCCATATAAACATATTTATAACTTAAACACGATAAATACATTTTTTCTATTATTACTATTAACTATATTAAACTTATTAGATAATATAAACAATATTGAATATTAATATGAAATTAATTTCTCAATAATCCATCACAATATGATTAAAAATATACATTAAAATTAATCTTGTTATCGAGGTGAGAAACGTATTTTCAAATTATATAATATTAAAGGATAATAATGTGTTTATATCAAAATTTTTTATGAAATTGATTCAAAAAAATAATTGGATTAATAGATATGTACTTTAACTAATTTAACCATATATAAAATAATTATTTTTATGTTTTTAAAAGGGTTCAAAAGAATTAAAAATCTCTAAATACATGTATTATTTTCTAGTCATAAAAATATATTTATTTTCATAATAATTAATAAAATAATTCCCTAAAAGATTTTTTTTCAAATTATTATTTTTAAAATTATGTTTAATATTTAAAATAAATTTCACAAAATAAAAAAATTAAATTATTTCGAAAAAGGTGAAAAAACAAATATGAAAAAAATTACATGTTTAATCATAAATTTAGCTTATTTATTATTTCTTTTCATAAACACATAATATAATCGTTAAATATTTGATTGAATATTTAAGATATAAATTTAAAATAATCATTCAAAATATGTTTTTCTAAAATTTAATGATGTAAAACATGTTTTTATCATTTTTTCAGAAAATGGATTTTTTTATTTTAAAACAGTATTTATATTAATGTCTAATTATTTAATTAAAGAACAATTAATTTTATATGTATGTGTTAAAATATATTTTCTCAATTTTTTTATTCATATTCATAATCAGACTTCCAAAGGATATACAATAAATATCATATTAAATAATAACATTTTAATAGTATTCCAAATTTTGATTAATCTAGGATTGTGAGTAATAAAAGACACACTTAGCGTTGCATAAAATTGAAAATAAATCAACATTCAATGAAAAACATTATAATATAGGCGTTTCATTAAAAAATATCAATATTATTATAATTATCTTAAAATAATATGAAACAAAATGATTGGTTGTTATATTATACCACCATAAATAAAATGCGTCTTAATAATTTGAATGTATTCTATGTTAGAAGGTTTTTATCAGATAATTATACATATATGGGAAACCTACAACAGAAATGGAGTTAACAAATTTTTTCCATAATATTGAGAATGATACGTATGAACATCATTTAAAATTTCACATTCATGGTTTACATACAAGATAACATAGCCGGGAGGTGAAAATATGGATATAAAAGAGAAAAATAACACCCAAAAATTGATGGAGAGTGATAAGAAGCATGGTTGGGAGTGAGTTATCAACAACAAGGACATAATTTACTGTTTAATGAAAAAAATTATCTATCCAAATAAATTAAGATAAATATGTAACATTTTATTTTATTATCATTTTCACATTATGGAAGAATCTTAATGAGAAGTATACTATTTTCATTTTTATTAAATTTTATAAGAATAATATCGTCTCTTTATTCTTATTTGATCAATTTCCAATTCATCCAATAATCTAATAAATTAAGATGATTTTTTCATAGATCTTCTAATGGATTATAAGAGCAATAAAATATCAATATGTTATTACTTATTTATGTGGATCTAATAAAAAATGAAACGATATCAAAAGTTATCCAGAATTTATAAATATTCATATTGTGATATAATACATTAATAACCAATTCCTCCACAAATAGTATCATAGTTCACACCATGATAACAAAAAAACATTGATCCTCCAAATTTTAATGAAATTATAATCTAAAAATTTACAAAACAAATTCACTAAATATTTAAAATAAATATATTAGTAATCCCCCAAATAACAACATGAATCACATAATATTAAAAAACATATAATAATACATGGATCACATATTCTCAAGAAATATGTTTAAATATTTAATTACTATAAAACCTTATTTAATTCATAGTTTCTATCTATGATTAACTTATTCCTCATCTATTAAATAAAATAATAGATTATTGAAAATAATTTATAAATTCAAAAAAATAAACTTCATCAATTAAAACATAAAATATGTTTTTATTTAATCAATAATAATTTTAAGATAATAAATACTATCATTTTGTCTTTAAATGTTGAAATCGTCTCTTTGTAATAACTAAAAACCATTTTTCCAACATCATGAACATATAGTAGGTTATATTCCCTTAATCAATAAATCATCATCCCATTAATTCAATTTTTTAAAACATTATTACCATTTAACACATGCTTACAAATTTTTAATGAAAAACTAAAATGGAACATTTCATTGATATTTCATAATTATAAGTACCAAAATACCTCTGATAATAATATAATTTATTTAATCATAATACAAAAAAACATAAATAATTACACTTTATTCATATACCATTAATAGTTATTCACAATCTTTTTCCTTAAATCATTTTTGATTTCATATGTAATTTATAGTCTCTTTATCTTCAGAAACATCACCATTACTCGAACATCCTTGCATATTTTCATCATGTTATTTCTATTTATAAGATCAATTGTAATAATTATAATACATTCAAAATTTAAACATTTAACCTTAGAAGATATATTATACAAAACAATATTATTATTATTTAATTAACCAAATATATCACTTTTGAAATGAAATTAATTAATTTCAATCATATTTTTCTATATTAAAATAATTTTTCAATTTCTCTTAGACATTCACAAGTGTGATTCACTGCATATTTTTGAAATATAGGGACACCATTTTTTACTCTATGGTCTCCACCACTAAATCTCTAATGGAAATATATATTTATCTTATTATGATATTATTAGAGTTCGTTATGGTTATATTAGTTAATAATATCTTAGGATAATTAATTAAAATCTATTACCATATTCTTTACTGCAATTATCACCCAATTTTTTTTCTCATCAACATATTTTATATCAAATTAAACATTATTATAGTATCTTTTAGTTATAACAGTTGAATAAAACAAAAAATTATATTTTCAGTAAGAATAATCATAAATGGAAACCACAAAATTAAAAAAAAATATTATGTAGGATATCTAAATATTGAATCTTTCCTTGCAATATGAGACACCCTCATCATAACCAAGTTTATTCATATGCATTATTTATGTCCAAAACAATTTTTTGTAATTTTTTATTCCAATTACAATGAATACACAGGCCCTCTTAAATCTCAGCCTAGGTTTTCTGTAAGGCCTATAATCAAGCACCATCTAATGATAAATTAAATATTGCTGAATGATTTTTAGATTTATTACCCATAGCTGCATTTTCTCTATAGCCACATCCACCTGTTGTATCTATGAATGAATAAATGTTCTTGGAAACCACTAACTATATACTTTACTGATATTTATGTATAATTTAAAATAAATTTTATTATGCTAGTATTTTTCTTTATAGATTTATTAGATTATCACACTAATATTTTATCATCCTTGTTTTAAAATTTTGTGTAAATATATCCTATAATATAAAATATAGTGACCATTAATTCTCATTAATAAATATGAGAACATTTTAGTTAAATATTCATTATATTATATACCCACTCACCTTATGATTGTAATGGATGGGTTCATTTAGATACTAGGTAAATATTATTCTTAGTTAGTATGGGATATTAATTATTTTCAATTATGATAATCGAATTTCGAACTCTTAATAATCAGAACCTACATTAAATCATTCGTCATAACATGTGGAAAAGATATGAAAGAAAGGGTGAGATAATATTTTTATTAAGGATATATAATGGAAATTTTATAAACATAATTTTAGAAAAAGGAAATAATAATAATATATTAAAATAAGAAGGTTAAAACAATAATATTAAAAAATCATAATATTGAATCATGACATCAAATTAGATGTTTATAAAACATAAATCATAAGGAAATGAAGAAACAAAAACTTTGAGAATATATAATTAATATAGGATATGGACCATCACATATAAAAAACATACAAAATCAAATCCATATTAGTCAAAGAACACTTCAAATACTATAATAGTAGAATGAGATCACATCCCAAAAAATCATAATTGTTATAGTTCACTCTCGAAAACATCATAATAGTTATGGTAAACTCCTAAGAAAATCATTGCAGACTAAATATTTTATTGAACTAGGTTCACTCCCTATTTTAGTATTATATATCTAATGATATAAAAATGTTTTCTCATTGTATTATTTAGAGATTTATTTTTCGCTTGTCAGATAATGAAAATAAAACATATATGTTCCATAAGATCAGACAAAATTCATCATATCATAACATATGAAATTTATTTTATTAAAATTTCATCATATCATAACATATGGAAAATAAAAATGTTCCATATTTTATTCATGTATAAAACATAGAGTATCCTATTATATTATGTGTTTTTCCATAATATTTTCCTCATGGTATAACCCATGGAAGAGATAATTATTTCTTCAACATCATGAAATAATAAACATAAATAATTCAGGTAATGAATAAAAATTGTATCCTGGGATCATACCCCTGGTAAGTGATAGGTGACCTCAATGAATTTCATATTATACAGAATATGATATTGGAATTTCATTTCAAACATTGGAGGGTGAAATGAATGTTTATATCTAAATTACTTTTTATATCGAAAAATTGAAAAAACATATCAATGATCCTTTTCATTGAAAAAATCCTAGATTATAAAAATATTTTTTAAAATCCTTTAAATTTTTTCAAATTTTTTTTTTAAAAACATTTGAAAACTATATATTCATAACATATTTTTGAAATATTCTATGTTAAAAATCACTATTAAAACATATAAATAAGTCATTAAATATAAGTTCAAATATTTAACATGTGATGTATATATTCCATTATAAAATAAAATTTTCATACATAAAACATTTTAAAATTACTATTGTTTTAAAATGTACTTTGAAAATTATAAAAGAAAAATCTATCAAAATAGTGGTTATGAAATAAGTAAATCCTTGTTATTCTATTAAAATTATTGAAAATAGTTACTTTACATTTTTCATAAAATAAAAATTGAAATTGGATGGAAAATGTCATTAATATTGCATACAATTATTTAAAAAAAAACTAATACTATGTCAAATTATGTTTAATAAATAATTTGGATTATTTTAGAATCAAATTTGAATGATCATTCAAAAACATGTGTCTTGAAGGAAAAACTCTTTTTTCCAATGTGAGAATATTGATGATTCTACTTAAAATAATATTTTTTACTTTTGAGTACATAATTTGAGGATTAAAAATGAGAAATTGTATTCAAATGAAATATATAAAGTATATTTAATGTTGGATGATTCATGAAATATTCATTATAAAATTTCATCACTAGTAATATGGTCATAAAATATCTTAGAAACTTATAAAATTTATTTATAACGCTCTTTCACATTGGGAAAATTTAATATCAATCCCCACAATAGAATAAAAATAAATGAAATGGAAAGATACCATAAAAATAAACATATTTATGATATTATTCTTTAATGAGTTTATATATACAGAAAAAAGATAAAATATCGGTACCAAACATGAATTTCTTTTCAAAGAAGTCAAATTGTAAAAAAATCCCTTACCACATGGGTAAATTTTATACAATAGTTAAAATGAAAGAAATAACCAATAAATGATATGTAAATTCATTTATTTTTTAATTATAATAAAATATCACATTTAAATATACATTATACAGAACATATTATAAATAATTAGTGAATATGTAATATATCTCACAAATATGAAATTGATATAAAAAATCACACTACTTTAGTAATGTTTTGAATCATAATACCCAAAAATTAATAAAATAAAATAAGAATTATAAATTAACTCAATGAAGAATAAATATGATATAACATTTATAAGGGGCTTTATATATAATAATGAACAATTGGTTAAATATTGAATCCCTCCCAAAAATAAATGACACAGTAGAAATCCATTAACTCATGTCATGAAATCCTATGTACATGTCAGAACCTCCTACGTAATAAATATATGATTATTGTACATATATCATTGAACTAAAATAATATTTATATAAACATATTTTATTTTCTTAATATGTTTTAATACACATTTATCAATAATTACATAAAAAATTTATCATTCGAAAGATAACATTTTTTGTAAGATTGGATTTGTTAATTTTTCGTCGTATTACATTTATTAGGCAAAATATATCCTCGTAATGATAATAATTATATACATTTCATATTATATATTTCTGTAGTATATATGAAATATATTAATTTAAACATTTCCTTATTATATTCCATGTAATTTTAAAGTGAAAAATGAATCATATCATTTCATGAGGCTCTTGTCAGATGTACATATGAATTAAATTATTATATATCCCATAGATTAGAATGTTATAAGATATTTCTGAAATAATAATTCCATTATTGTAATTATCTTATATATTTATTATTTATTTATTTAATCTATCATTATTACCAACCATATTAAAAAATTAAAACTAAATCAAATCGGTTTGTGAGGTGGTAGTCCATTGTAGACATGATTTTCGTTATTATTTTCCAGCTTATTTTTAGTTAAGCTGTTATATGAGGTATTATTAATACAAAATAATAATAATATCATAAAAACTAATTTAATTTTTAAATATGTAATTATATCTCTTTTTAAGTTGTGGTTATGAAAAACAATTTAAGTCATTTTACAAGTTGGTAGCCATCTGAAAAATTAAATGATTATATTGTTTCTCATTTGATGGATGAGGAGAATGGTATATTTAATTACATTTATATAAAAACATCCATTTATATTGAAAATTTTGAGGATATTATACTAGCATTATTTAATAAAAAATTATGTATTTGGATGAAAAAATAAAATACACCTCTCCGTTAGAGACATTTAATCTTTTTCAAAAGGACTCTTTTGGTTCGAAGCATAAGAATCATGTATTTAATTTAAGACAAATATAAATTATATTGAATTATATTAGGTAATTAATAAAATTATTTTATTGTGTATTTGAAAAATAAATTGGTTTTTTGGTGGGATGTAAAAAGGATATTGGGTGACCTTTTATATGTGAGGTGATTGGAAGCTTGTAATTTTTGAAATGAAAAAAGAATAATAATGTATTATTCAATAAAAAAGGATAAAAATTTACAATTATAAATAAATTAATATTTAATTTCCAAATCTGGAAATAAAATTGGTTTTTGGACTTGTTTTGGGATATTTTATCCATTAACCTTTTTGCAGAAACCATTGGTAAAAGATTTTGACCATCACTATTATAAAGAATTTTTTCTATTTTAATATTACTGTTATTAAAAAATAAATATGAGCATATTAAATAATATAAATTATTATAATTTAAATTATGAAATATATTTTTCTAATCATTGTTCATAGAATTGAAATAATTTAATTTTATGTTAATTTATAGTCCTGATGAGAATACAGGTTTCCAAGAAAAAAGTTTGCAAAAGTTTCTAAAGTTATTATATAAATATTCCATATGAAAATTATTACATGAATATAAATATATTTGAAAAATATTAACATTAAAACCTTTTTAAATAAATTAATATTTTAAAAATATTTAATTCAAATGGAAAATTCATAACAAAATCGAATATTTTTCACAATTTATATAAAATAATATCTTATTATAAATTATAAAATATTCACCTTATAATAATTGTCAAATTATTATTTCAAATCTTATGTCCAAATTATAACCTAAATTTTAAATATCTTAAATTATAATTTTAAATTGTGTAAACAAAAGAGAAGAAAAATATAATATATAAAAAATTTAGTCTATTTAATAAATGTGATTTATTCTTATCTGTTTTCAAGAAACTTTTGTATACTACTTTCAATAAGATATTGAATATTTATTATAGAAATATCATAATTTTTTTCACCATAAGTTATTTTTTATTTTATAGAGTAGTAATGAATTTTTTGTACATAAATTTTGTTTTTTAGAAGAATAATTCTGTTACATTGAAATATATTAATTTTCATATATAAATAATAGGAAAAAATAAAACACATATTATATACATTTAAAAACCATATATTTTCATTTTATAGATGATATTTTTCATATATTTCATTCCATGGTCTCAGTGAAAAATATAATATTAAATAATAAAATTATAATAGTATTTCATAATTTGTTTAAATACAATGTATCATTTCGTACAAGATACACATAAGGATTCATGTAACACAGTATAAACTCATTGTTGAATTTAACCCATTGTAAACATTGGGAGGTTTTTAATTAATAATATCAATGATATTAATGTTTTTTATATGTTATATTTATCATAATCTATGGGTGATATAAGTATTATTGAACTTTTCCATCAAAACTCATTCATTACTCAAATTTATGTTTCTTTAAGCATTAATAACATCACAAATGCATGAAATAACCAAATCATTGTGAAATCTTAGAAAAATGTCTTTTCAACATATATAACTAATTTCGTTATAATTATACTACAATCAAGAGAATATGATAAAGGGGACATATTTATTATCTCATGTTCTTATACTATTTTTAATGGTATATATTTTACTAACATTTCCTCTAATCATAACTCATTGGAAACTCATAATGATGAGTGAAATTTTAATGTTATATTTTTCACATTCCCATTTTTTTATTATGCATATTATATATTCATTTATAACATAATGACACATGTTTCCTTACATTTTAATTCATATCCCTAGATCATAGTGTTTCATTCCTCATATTATATAAAGAATGTAAACTTATGAGTTGACTCTATGTGAATATAGTGTTCCCAAATTATGGATGAATGATAACCTGTGAAAATGAATAATTTACTAATTTATTTTATCCTTAATTAAACAATAAAATCTATGGCTATGATTATGATGTTACATATATTATTCAATGACAGTATTTTGTAAATGGTGTCACATTACTAATACACAAATATTGGGTTTTTATATTCGGTATGTGGTGAAAATTTTATAATTTTTTGGGATTAGTGTAATAATTTTTTATTTGGATGAGATGATTTTTTGGAAAAACATTCATATTTTTCTCAAGGATAATTATTAGTGTAACCTTTCATCATCAAGAAAATTTAAAGTGGATATTGTGTAGTTTTCATGAAATCACAACCGTTTATATATACAATATTGTGGATGTGGATGAAGAATATGTTAAATTCAGTTAAAAAATCTGAACAATGATAGAATATATTCTACTATATCTATTTTCTTGTGCAAGTTGAGTTGTCTAAATTCTATATCCCTTTCGTATAAAAAATTGTGGGATATTTTTTATTGATTCAATAAATATCTATGAATTTTGTTTTAGTCTTATGTAAAATAATTTTTTTATAATTAAATGACATGAAATGTTATAGAAAATTAATAACATAAATTAAAACCTAAAAATATATTTGTTAGGGTATATATATCATTTATGATTTATCACATTTTTGTTATTATTTCTATCGAGAATATGTAATATTGTATGTAATTTTAAATTATTTATGAAGTGGGTGTATAATGTATTAATAATGTAAGAACTAAATACAATGGGAAATGTAATTATTTTATTATTTAGAAATTTTATAGGATATGTGATGGAGTGAGACCTATTATGAATTTATAATATAAGATCTCCAGATTTATGAATAATGATGTAAACATAGTTGAGATTATAAAACATAGAAAATATGAATTGGATAATTCCCTATATATGCTTAGATGATGATTAGGATGTAATGATTATTCAATCTAAATAATACAAAAAATGCAGAAAAATACACCTAGGAGACACTCTTAATGGAATAAGATGATGTTTGATTAGTGGTAAAAGGGTGAATTGGGAAATAATCATTTAAAAAGATTGGGAGATCATATTTAACATGTTTGGGAAAATAATTCTCCTAAATATGAATTACAAATTTTATTTACTATATCAGTGGAATTTTGGTACAATACTCACATGTAGAGTAATCCAAAGGCTTATGATGATAAATTCCACAAAATATTCAAAGGCCATGGGATTAATAAAAGGACTATACCATGAATAATATTTATTTTAATAGCAATAAATTTATGTACTAGGAATTGTTACCAATATATTTACATATGTCATATTAAATGAATGATTTAACCAAAAATTAATCATTGAGTATAAATGAAAAAAATCTTATTGTATCAACATATCATCAAATTTCTATGAATGTCCTTTATGATGTGTAACATTACACATCTTCCATGTGTTATTATAATTTTCACATATAAATATGATGTGATTTTTTAAATACAATAGATCTTAGAAAATAAAAACCATTGTTAAAAAAATAATGAGTTCTTGTTTTATATATCAAATCATTTACTAATCAAAAATAACTACATGATGATTATATAATCTCTATGAAAATTGATAAAATTATATTGTTCATTATCACATTCATGAAAATTGTTTTACATAATTAATTAGGAAGAGATTCCATATTGTTATATTTATTTTATGAATGAATATATGATTTTATAAGAAGTAAACATGTTATGAAGGATAATACCTAAGTAAAAATCAAATCCAAATTATGTATGTCAAGAAGAATAAATCACTACTTCCTTTCTTAATAGTTATTAAAATTCAAATGAATTAGTTTTTTTGATGGTGGGAATATATTTCCATATATTTTATAATCCATTATTTTATGTTTTATATTTCTATAACTACAATGTATGTCTATGAGTTAATTAAAAACAAATAAAACATGATTTTTTTTGTTCTGTAGAATATATGAATTAAAATAATTAAATATAATTCAGTTATAATTTATTATTATAATGAAGGTGTATGGAACTTTGTGACACATAATATGTATTTTTACATATCATGGATGATAATGTTCATTAAAATGAAAAATATATATGTGGGTAATAAAAAGAAATTACTAATATCATTAAAACTAGAACCACCCAATGAGAATCATCATAATTAATAATAGCCATTAGAAAAAAAACCCTACAATTATAGTGTATATCAAAAAATGTGACTAAGCGTTATGGGATATATCAAATAATTAGATACATGTGATGTTTCACATAATAGGCGATATTGTAATTCATTGTTCATACACAACTATAAAGAGGAACGAAATCACTCTAATATAATTATATATATATATAAATAATGAAATTGATAATATTATTATTTGATATACATGTATACCCTTAGTATTCTGAGATTATTTTTCTTGTATTGAATTTCGAATAACTTTACTAACAATGTCCTAAGAATACTAAAAAAAATATGTGTGTGTGTGTGATGTAATTTTAATAATAATTTATATATTATAATTAATATAGAATATACTGATTTTTAAGATAAAAATTAATATTTTAAATTAAATGTATTGGAAAAATAATATTTTATAACATTAAAAAATAATTTCAATGATATTTTATAATGTTTATTTAGTACTAATGTAATATTTATTTAAATTATTTTTTAATTAATAGTTTCATATTTTATCCTAATTAGTTATGTAGACCACTTTAAATATATAATTATATATGTAAAATAATATAATAAAATTATATAAATTTATAATTGAAAATAATTAGTACTAATAATAATTAATAATATAAAACCACATTTTTTAATGAAATGTGTTTTTTTAAATATATATGTCCATGCGTCTTGAGTTGTGCTTGAGTGGTACTACAAGATCCCATCTTTTTTTCAAGTATGACTCTCAATTAGTTTATTTAATCTTATTTAAGTTGATTTTTTCCTTGTCCATTGATCTTGGTGGTAATTTTTTATCGGGCATGTCTATTTGATAAAATAAAAACCAATATGGGTTCAGATAAAACATGATAAAATTGGATATGATATATGTATTATGTGCTTTAGGAATTCTATTTCAATTAATGGAGTCTATGTATTATTAGTTCCAGTGTATTCATGGGCTCATAAAATGTTGTTAAACATAAAAGGGGTTTGAGTTGTTATATGAAAACCAGGATGAAAACTATCTTCATGAAATTTAAAACTAGTTTAAATGGGTTAGGCGACATGTAAGTGCCACAAGAATCATATTGTGATTCAATTATTGATGTGACAGGTTTAAATATAAAGAACCAATTAAAATACATTTAATGTTTGGGAGAATTTAATATTTATCTGAGATGATAATTTTTTATTTTTATCCTTCAAATAATTAATACATGACATTTGAAGGAATTACATGTCGTTCAATTCCATGAGTATTAGATTCATAGTGTTTTGTGCCAATGATTTTTCATTCATCTAGAATAAGACCTTATCCACTCGAACCTAGGGAATCTTCTAAGAAACTTTTGAGCACCTACCTCCATTTCAGACATCAAGTTCATGTGATTGATCCCTGAAATGTGGTTCAACATTGTTTTCTTTTCTGTACAATCATTCCATAAATGATGTGTTGTAATCTATTAACTATTCTTGTTGTTATTATTGTCGTTGATCAGTTCTAATCAATGTTCACAATGAGATCATATAAAACATATTCCATGTCAGTGTTTTTCATTAGAAGCATTGTATTCTTATCTAATTAATGTTAGCGGCTCTATATCACAACCATAATGTATGATTGTCAATTAAAAAATATATGAAATATAGTGAATTCAAAATTTCATGTGAGAAATAGATAAATAATTAAATATAATGATTCAAATTATATGTGTATTTATTTATTTGACCCCTTTAGTGTCAATGGACGATGTGACTTGTCCTATGGATAACAATTATTTGAATGAAACGTTGAATATAATGAACTTTAAATGACGTAAATATGATTTTAACATGAAAAAATGATTTTGGAGAAAACTTTAAATATATTACCCCAATAAAATGGATTCATTTAATAATTTTAATATGATCTAAATTGGTATGAAAATTATAATTAGAGAAATTTACCATGTGGATTTATGGGGTCATATTATGATTTTCCTTAACATATTCTGTGATGAATATATATATAAATATTCCCTAAAACATGCTTGTATGCTTATAAATTGGGTTAAGCTCAGATATATGATGAGTTGTTTTTTACCAGGTGATTCCCTAACACTTGTGGAGATGCATATATATCGGGTTCTGACCTAGAACATACAATGATGACAATATATTATGCTACGACCTAACAAAATATGTGATGAATATTTAGATGTCTTAGACTATTGACTTTTTATTTTGAGTATATGTGGTTATGGTTGGAATGGTTGAGAGACATGATAATATATATTATAGCATATAGTTGGGGAGATTATGTTTTACAATAGTTTTTTTAGGAAGGAAATATTTTGATACATTCTCTTTTATATTTTAGATTTTTTTATGAAGAACATTGTTATTGTAATCAATGAATTATTTAATTAATTAATAAACATATTTAAATCATTAATTTATGAATTTAATTTCAGAATATTCTATTTAGACCGGGTGGTTTTTACCTTCTGAGTTTTACTCACACCATGATTAGTCTAACATTTTGTATATATGTTGATTTTCTAGGGGCAGGTTTAGACAATGGAAGGGGGACATATTAAGGATTTTTTTCATACAGGATGGTATGGAGTCTGGATATTGGTCCAACATGGGGTTCAAGACAATAATATTTTGGGAATATCTTGTGCTAGATGATGAATTTATTTTATTAGGTCCACTAGGTAAAATACCCTTAGAGGGTGGGTGAATCGGGGTATCGTAAATTAAAACATTCTTTCATTTGGATCTTGGTTCATTGTAAGACAAAAATCAATTATCTCTTCCCCCAATGGAAATATATAGACATATATGAAATAATTCATTGGAAATAATGATTTTTACTTGGTTCAACCTCACTGGAATATGTCCAAATGGAATACAACGTAAATGTGCCCACTTTCCAAATTTAATAAGACTCACGACCAATAATGAGTACAATATTACTTATATATCTTTCATAACCATCATCACTACCATTACAATGTTTATCATCTGCTCACATCAATACCAAGGTACACTCCCTATGACTTTTTCATGGATAACATTTGGTGTAAAGGGTTATGGTATTCCTCTTATTTGATAACTCCATTTGGAATGGAATCTAGTCATAGTTTATGGACTCTTTAGTCAAACACAGTTTATATACATGTTGGTCCATTCATCTTCTTGAATTCATGCATCCTGAAATATAGTTAGAAGCTATGATGATGTCCCTTTTTTACCCGAATATAAATTCTACCATCTCGAGTAATGCTAGGTACTAGAAAATACTTTCAGTAACTAATTTGAAGCCTTTTCAAGTTTCCATGTGAAAACTGCAAACCGAATTTATCCTCTGGGTACTATGTACCGGGTTTGGTATGTGGAGCACCTCCTTTACATACCGCTTCGGCCATTGAAAATCACCATTAGCCCATCGACTCTCTCCAGCATTGTGATCACGTACCACTACCTCGTACTGACTCCACGAACCTCCTCTACAAAATCCCTCATATCTATGCACTGTTCTATATTTATAGACTCTCTTCACATCTATGTACTGAAGCTCTCACTCTGTAAACTACTTGTGGAACTCTCCCTCTCTCATACAATAGATTCCTCTTCTATGTACTGAGCCAATTCAATTTGAGTACCTAACTTCCTCCTATGCGTACCAGACGTCCATTGTGGGTTATGAATCCCCACAAACACCTTTAGCACGAAACATGTTCTGACATTGCGGAATTTCCATAGAAAAATAATATTTTTAATGATGTTCAATCTCCATAGTAAATAGATGGATTATCGATTTTTATATAGTAAAAAATACCCGTATAATCTGATAAATTGAGATTTACCAAATTTTTGATTCGATATAGCCTCCACTGCGCACTAATCCTTCCACCACTGCAAACTGCTCGCATTTGACATATATTTTTTCCCTCACCATTTGCATACTACCTTATTTCATACATGGTAGATTTAATCCACTAGCATCAAGAAATCTGCGTAACACACTGCCACTCAACTGTGAACCATTAATTAGTTTCGTGAACCATATCGGTGTATCGTTCTGGCCACTCCTCGTAACGTTTGAAATACATGGTACACATCCCATGAATTATGGCACATAGTTCTCACCCTTTAATAGTTTTCTTCATTGTTCTTCAAACCATTCAATCCTATGAAAAAATTCTTCCATTTACAACATCAATATCTCGATTTTGAGGACCTAGACATTGGAAAACATTGTGAAACTGTACCACCATAAATCCATGTCTTCAGCAAGCACCAACCAAAATAATTATCGGTTATGTGGCTTTGTCAAAAATCGTGATCACATTCAAAATATTCTTGAGAGAAAACCTTGAACGGATTTTTTCCCAACAATATATCCTTTCGGGTTTGTTGACAACTCTTCTAAAAACAATACTTTTGTATTTTGATATCTCGATAAAGTTCCTTCTGTCCTTAACTATCATTTGCTTCATGCGATTAAGATAGAGATCACGGATTTACATAACACATACTCTAATGCACTATGAGCGGTGTTTGACATGAGAAACAAGAGTAAATGAAAAGTTAATCAATGAAGCCCTCATTTCATAAAAAATTGATGATTCCAAAATGATACCAATTTAAGACAACTGGAAGCCTTCTGACACCATTACAACACCACTCTTCTTCTTTTATCATGATCCCCATCTATCATGACATGTATTTTTTGATTGATCACATATATAATCGTCATATTTAAGAACCCCCTATCGTATGTATCTTCTAAACAACATCAGTTCAGCTTCAAATCCCCTTATCATGTTGCTCCACTTAACAACATCTCCCTATGTATTTTCTCCACCTAGAAGCCACACTTTCTCCCCCTATGTCAATGAACCTGAACGACACATCAAGGTTTTCTAAAACTAGGTAATAAACATGTATCATCACATTAGGGAATGACATGTCATACCTCGGAGGGAGGGGGGCCCACATCCACATGTTTTCATGTGTGGGAAGTTGACTGGGCTCTTATAGCCTATCAATTCCATTCAAATGTTTCTTTTTGAATGGCCTTTGTCAAAATGTCTACAACATTTTGTTTAGTGGGAACATACTCCAACTTCAAAAGCCTTAGCACCACATTCTCCTTGATAAAATAACTTTTTATTTCTACGTTCTTTTCCCTTGAGTGATGGACTGTATTTTTTTCAGATTTCTTACAGTTGAATTATCATATTGAATTATTATCGTAGACTTCACTTCAATTCCCATATCAATATGTTGTTACTTCATCTGTAAAAGCTGCTTGTATGCTTGAGTATCTATAGTGTATTCACCTTCTACGGTGCTCAATGAAATGAAATATTGTTACTTTCTTAACCAATATGTACACAATACTCCACGATTAAATGAATCTCTCAATGTTGATATCCTATCATCAGCTAAACCATCCCAACCCGCATTTTTATATCCCAATAACACTAGATATGATTTGTAATTATATTATAAAACAAATTCCACTATTACCATTATATACCATATAATTAATTTTTCTTCTATCATGTGCTTACCTTTGTGATTTATTTGATACATTGTTGCTTGGAATATGGAAAATAAAATATTAGGCCTCGTCACTGTCAGGTAAAACAAACACCCAATGTTCTTCCTGCATTCTATGATATTTACTAGCCTACCTTCATCGTCTCTTGATAGTTTCAAATGGGTGGAAATTTGAGTCTTCATCTCTTTGTAGTTATCCATTTAAAACATTCTCAAAACCTCCTTGGCATATCTTTTTGGGTAATAAACGATCCTTTGTTTTCTTGCATCACTTGTAAGCCAAGGAAAAATCTCATCTCCCCAGTAATCGGCATTTCAAACTCACCTTTCATGGATTCAAAAAGCAATCTTCATTGTACTTCAACTGATCCACCGGTGATTATGTCATTGATATTAACTGGTACCATCGTTCTTTGAATATTTTCATTATTGATATAAATATTGTAATAAACTCCACAGTGCTAGAAACCACACTTCTTTACAATCTAATCAAGCCTTGAATACCTCTCTCTTGGTGCTTGCTTCAATCCATATAAAGTCTTCTTCAGCAAACAAACTATATTCTCATAATCATGAAGGAGAAAACCATTTTATTTCTCAATGTAGAATTGTTCTTAAAAAACTTCATTCATAAATGCTGACTTGACATCCATCTGAAAAACAATAAAATTTCATTGTACAGGTGTGTCCAAGAATAATATAATTGTTTCCAGCCTTGTGATGGTTGAAAATCCATCATCAATATAAATACCCTCTATCTGGGAGTACCCTATTCGCTCCAAGTGTGATTTTTTTTGAATCCCAACAGCATCTTCATTCATTTTGTGGAGAAAGACCAAATTTTCCCCTATGGAATTCTTACCTTCTGATCTTGAGAAAATTTCCTACATTTGATTATTCTCAATTTGGTCATGCTCTTCATTCAGTTCCTAATCCAAATTCTCATCTGCATTTGCTTCATCAAATCATTTAGGCTCAATATGTTATATGTATGATGCTTGCTGTAGATATTTCATCCTTCTATGAGAAAGGTTGAAATAAAATTTCAATACATGATTTAATTTATTTATGTTCCCACATATTTAGGGTATTTTTCTGGTGTTTAGTAATGAATTGGATGTACATGACTCATTATTTTAAAGAAAATGATTTTTTTGAATGATGATTCCATAATGAAAGCTTGAATTTTGTAGAATTATCAATAGAATCATTGATGTGGTGATGAGTAACCAAGAAATAAATGACCCCTCTACTCCCTATGTATCAAAAGAACTGATTCCAGTGGATCCCAATGTGAGGTATCTTAATGTGACATTTTATGATTTTTTTGGGATGAATTTTGAAAATTACCTTCATCAAATGATTTTCCCAAAAAAAATTTGTTCAATAATTTTTGGGATGAATACTACAATGCTAATGATCCATACATAGTAATGTTCCAAAAATTTCATTAAATATCCCATTGTTATTAAATTTTATATCTTTTTAAATAAAAAATTCATCTTCATCAATCATAATTTTCATTCAACTTCTGAGTTGAGGCCTTAAAGAGTATATCTCTTGATAATTAAGTCTACATCATATAGATAAGACATTACTATTTCAAATTCAAAAGGGCTTGGTTCCTCATTTATTATAATAATACTAAAATATATTTAACAATCTAAAATTTGTTCTAGTTTAAATTAGAATACACAAATACTTTTCATGTCACCTATTTTACTGTTTGACGGGACATCATGAAGATAATCTTGATGACGCCTTTTGAAGAAATACACATGAAACTGTATGGAATTATACGAATGTTCATCATGTTTTGAAATATTATGTTTCATGACTCTATTCTTCTAATAACCATAATATAGATCATCATTCGATCGGATCACGAACACAAGATACAACATCACATCATCAATGTTTTGTGTCTCGTAAATACTAGTGATATATTAGCTTGATTATCTTAGGATGAGGCTAACGGTGCCATGAAATTGACATAATATTTGATCCAAATTAATTATAATGATATCAAAATATAGTAACGTGAAGAAAAACAAGATTCCTCTCATGGAGATCTCATACAACTATTTTATTTTTTAGAAGAATCATAAAACAAGGGTGAACCCTTATTACGAACATAGTGATAGAACTCTGCCTATGTGAAGAGACCAAGGTTATCCAGTCGGGCAAGAATCAGTATGATACTCATGGGGATTGGGATGACGACCAAAAATTAAAGAGTTATATTTGGATTGTTCAGAATATTATAGTATAGAGAATTTAGAATATGGATACTCCTAAATTTTTGTAGACCCTATACATGAAAATTATGTAGTTTCAGATCATCTTTGTATCCATCCATATTTTACTTCTGTGATTATATCATAACATTGAATATGTATTTTGTATAAATATTTCTTTTCATTCATGATTCATAATTGTAGTCATTGGGATGGATAGAAACATTAATTTTTTACCTTCTCCTTTCAGATTAGGGAGCACAGATCAACTATTTCTAGTGTCGCATGTAAAATCATTCAAACATGTTGACTTTTTTGTTATAAAATTTAGTTCTTTTCATATTTAATTAGATGAATAATATGGAAATATAGTAATTTATTATATAGAAACCCTTTTTAGTTTCCATCCTTATAGGTTTTATTCCATTTATATTTTCAGTTATCATTTCATTCCAAACACATGCGGGGTGTTGGTCTAAAAATTTCAGAGTCAAAATTTTGTTGAGTTCCCTCGGTCAAATATCAACATGGAGAGTACCATGTATCATTTTGTTGGTTGATTAAATTAATTATAGACATAATAATATTATCCATTTTTAGCTCTAAATTTCATTAACATATGTTTGATGATGACCTAATCAAGGCATGTTAGTCAATAATTTTCTGACAGTCTTCATATACCCCAAAGGTAATTTTTAGCCATGATTTTTTGATTTTCATATTTATAAATTGATGATAGATAATTATTTTTAGAATAGTTTTATAATATGTTTAAAAATTTGTTCTAATATTTACATTATCAATTACTAATTGAATAATGGAAGCCACTCTGGAAGATTATTGTACCACTTGTTGATATGCCCAATTTGTAGGTGAAATTATTCAAATCCAAATGGGTCGTGGTTCTGCATAGTAAAATAGTGAAATACTCTAGATGAAATGACATTTATGTTGGATACATAGTAAAATATTATTGGGGAATAATATTAATTATCCAAGAAAATGAATTCTTATAAATTCCATTATTCCATTATAAATTGTTGGGAAATTTTGATATTGTACACTTTTATCATGTCGATGAAGTGTTGTTTACCAAGGAATGGTGTCTGAGAATATAAAGAGCATCTTTATTTGAATTTTCAATTTAATATAAATTGATCCTATTATATTTTTTATTGTGTAAATTAGGTTTTAATATTTTATGTGATTCATTTTAGTGCATATAGACACTTTTCTAAAAAGGGTTGAATCATCACAGATATTAATGTCGTGAGATTATGACAAAAATCCTGTTGTTTAATGTTTTATTGAATATAAAGTGACTTATATATAAAAAATTGACAATTAAATTATTATTTTTGTTCCAATTTCAAACTAAACTGACGTCAAGGATACAAATTAAGGCCCTTTAAGTCTAACTACAAGATGATTGATTTACACATTCGAGGTATTATGTCTGGGAATGTGCAATAAATTCAATGAATGAAAAGGGATTGTTGGAAGTTTTAATATAGGTTTTCTATGTATAATGAGGGATATATTGTAAAGGGATTATGAATATAGGGGAGGTATATCCAGAGTTAGAATTTATTTCTTTTTTAAAAACCCATATTATGGGTAATTTTTTTAAAACCCAAATTGGTTGTGTTACTGTATAGTAAAAAATATTAATACTCTAAAATACATTCCACTTATGTGATAAATTTATGAAAAAAAAATCATGGTGGGTCATTTTACAGTTATAAAAATGGGTTCTCCACAAATATGACATTATATTAATGATTGCTGATTTATGTTTGTGGAGATTCAGATTTCCCTTGGCACATGCTTTTGTTTGGGGAATAAATGTTCCTAAATATTGCCTGGTCATATAATGTACAAATTTAAGAAGATTGCGGGAGTAGGTTTCTAATGCTGGTATAACCCTAACACATGGAGAACTGTGAATGTTATTTTAGTTCATATAACATAGACCATAGTATTATAGAAATAATATGATATAGTTGAATACCAAACCAAGGTTTTCGGGTATACATATAATTTTAGTAGTGAAATTTCAAAAAATGATCATGAGGGATCTTATATATGGATAATTTTTTTTGGAAATGTTTTAGGGATGAACACATACAAAAATTAGAATCATATGTTCCAATGTTATGTTTTCATGTATTAATGATAAATAAGAGGATTCACCAAATGATTAAGTGACTCCCTAACTGATAATGCCATTTTGTGAGTTAATTTATAAAAATACAAATAGGATGTGTTACTGTATATTCAAATAGATAAAGACACTATATGTAGAACCATTATATGGTTGACTTATTCATGCCCAAATGGTTTTTGTAACTACGAAGTATCAAAAATGTGTGCTTCGGTATCATATTTTTTTCACATGTAGATGGGGATATATTATGTAGATCAAAAAAGATCCCAATCTCTAGAGTATGACATGACAAAGGGATATGTATAAAAACAAATGAATAATGTGTACTGATATTTTCCTTAAAGTGTAGTGTCCCTTTCATAGATCACAATCAAATATAAGAGGGGGACATCTCAATTTACTTAGAGGACCCTTCAATGAGGGGAAAATTTTTTGATCTCATGTATAAATATTTGTTTATATTTTGATTTGGTATAATTTATCATTATCCCTTGGCTGGGACTACGAAAGGAGGCCTAGGTGTCACTATGTATTTCATTAGAATGATAATGATGTAACATTTAGTTATTAAGATTCGTGTTGTTTAAATTCTTATAGTGAAGACATAATCTTTGCATTTTAACATCTAGTAGTGAGGATGAAGGTTAATAATCATGCGAAAATTATATTTTTTCTAGAAAAGGGATTGAAAATCAAGAATAACTACATATGTAGTTGGAGTAAGAATCTTGAAACACATATATCTATAAAATATTCTCCATTTAGATTTAAATCATGTGTTTATAAGGGGGTCATTTTTTTAATATTAGAACATGAGAGGGGTGAGATAACATATCAAATATCCATGTGTATGTCAGACTCATAGATAAGAGATGGTATTATTTTCCATATTTTAGTAGGTCAAAGATGTAGGATTTATTCATCGCAACATATCTCAGGGAAATGAAGACCCATCCATATATAGTTCTTAAGGAAACATGTATTGCAATTTCATTCAAAAAATAAAATTGGTTGGAAATTTAATGTATTTCTTTTAGGACCAATGGTAACCCTATGTGAATCAATATATCTTAATTTTGAAAGTATTTTTTTAACACAACTCTTATTCCATCACGAGAGACTCTGAGTGTGATAATAAGGGAGTTGAATTGGATTCTTACACCATGAAAAGGTGATACAACTGAATGATATATGAATTTTGATATCACTGTGCTGGTAAAATTATGTATTATCAGGGAGACTCTACATATAAGATTTAGAATGAGAATCGATATATGAATAGTTCTTGAGTGCTTCAATGTATTGGAATAACACATTCATAGGGAGGTGGGAATTTTTTTAATACAATACCAATGATTTTGTATCCATGAATCTCAACATATTTCATTAGAATAAGAATTAAATACACTTCATGAAAGGCTCTCAATGCTTTTAGCGAGCATAAAAAAGGAGGTGGAAATGTTTTTATATTTTAGAATGATGGATTGAATTGAGAAATAATTTATTGGAGTCCCTACATGTACCTTAGAGTTGATAATCTGGATCTACATAGTTCTAGAATTAAGGTTTGTTTTGGGGCTGACACTAAAAATTGTGAACTTATTATGCATATATAGAAATTATTTGTTATTTTAAATCATGATGAATGAAGATGAAACATGTTTTTTTATGTCATGTCAAAAGGCATTATCATAAATTCAAACATCTTGTGACTAGGGCATCATGATATATAGTCTGAGGTCTTTTTTCTCTCACTATGATTTATTAAAAGATTAAATAAAATATTTTTATCATGTTATTTTTGGCCATGAAACATAGACTGACTACAGATCCATATTGACAGATGAATATTGTTTTCATATGTCAATCTATGTAATATAAATTTAATTATATCCTATGTAATTATCTAATATGTAGCTGAAACCACCACCCTAGTGGAAAAATATTTTACATGTTATGGGATTTGGAGAATGATCTATCAAGGTTAATTAATTTCATTTCATATAATACATGTAATATATCCACCGCAAGACTACAGTTTTTGAAATACACTCAATTTTATCATTATAAATAACTATAATATGAAATTTAAGTAGTAAAAAAATAAAATGGGATAATCCATGATATATGTTATTTGGGATAGATAATTCAATCATTGATATTTTTTATTACCACATTCTTCAATACCATCTTCAAGACTATGGTAATAATTATTTTTTACTAATGGTGGATCTATCAATCATCTTTCAGGATAACTTTTTTCTGGAATATTATTTGAATAATGACATTCATGTTACTGATTACATATCCATTAGTTTGTATAATTTTATTCAATAACTATAATAGTTATGTATCATAATTTATCAATGATTCTTTTATAATTACAGGAAATATGTATCTCTGGACAAATATTCCACACATCTATGAGATTGTAATTATTTTCAAGGCAATATGATATTTATAGATAACTAATGTTACCTTCTTTTTAATTTTCACTCTTTTAAAACAATTCATCACAACATTATTTTTCAAATAATTTTTATCATGTCTATTTATATATTTGAAATCATCCAAATGATTTCCAACTATTCCTCATTACAAATCTAATATTTATGAGAATTTAGAAAGCCCTAAAATAACCATAGTAAACATTGAATATTATCTAATTATATTATTAAAACATCATTCTTATACATCAATGAAATTTTATGTATTCATTATATTGATAAAATTTAAGGTAAATTATTCATTATTGACTTGAATGATATACTCACCACAGTGAACATCAAAATATTCCATTTTAGTTACAAGGATATGTTTCAAAAATATCCAATGTGACTCATTATTCTCATATATATCTAGTAATTTTAATTTAACCTATAAGTTGAATTTTTTAACCTTCTCTAACATGGAATCCAGTGGACCCTTTATATACGCCTTCAACAGGGTTTCTAATTGAGGTACTACACTAATGTTCTCTTATGAATATATTAATAATTTCACAAAAATAACTCTATTGAATTCGGTTGATTCTTTCTAAAAAATGAAATAATTTAATCCAAAAAATTCTCATTATAATAGCGTAAAATTTTTCAAACACTTTAGATCTTATAGCTTCAGTGGAATATTTTCTCCCCACCACTAAACAACCATTGTTAAGATAAATAGACCCCAAATCTTCCATCGTTCTCTCATTTGATAAGATTTCAATTATAATATACAAATTGTTTTTAATTTTTGGTAATACATTTTATTACTAATATAAAATCAAAATATATGACTACAATAAACATTTCATTTTGTTGAATAACATTTTCCAAATGCAACATTCAAATAAATTGAAAATTGAAAATTTTAATATAAATATATAAATATTATGTATGATTTTTCAAAAATCATGGTGGAATTATCATCAATGAATATGAATGATCAATTTATGATATATATATATATATATAATGAAAATATACAATGCATTTAATAATATTGAAATTCAATCACCTTAACAAAAGACATTATGAATACCATTTATTATTTTAAAATTAACTTTTTATAAAAAATATTTTTTTATGTATTTCAATTTCAGAAAATATCCATTAGTGATGATATATTATTTTTTCTATTAATAATTTTTTAACTCATTTTTTTGGTACATAATTAGATATAAAAATAATATTAATTAATATTTCATAATTTCATTTTCCAAAAAAATGGGATTTCATTAGAAATTATTATTCTATAAAAACCTTTTATTTACAGATTTCTGGAATATGAATTTGAAAGTATAGGAATAAGTTTTTAATTTTAACAAAACTATTATATTTAGATGTAAATATAGTTTTCATGGAAAAATATTTATTTTTAGTAAAAGAACAGGTATCCCAAAATTTTCATTTTTATTATTTCATCCTTATGGAAGAATATAATATAAGTATAAAACCTCTCATATGTAATAAAATTTGTAATTAAGGAATTATATAACAACATTTAATATATTCTTTTAGATTATGATATATATATATAATTATTTGTAAAATAAATTAAAAAGTAATTTTAACAAAAACAATTCTTCAACAACACAATAATAAATTTAATTTCATTTTAGGATGATGTTTTCATATTACATGAAATCCCCATATCATTTAATTGAATTAAAATATACCAAATATTTCATGTGAATTTTTATATTTAAAAATGATTTAATACACAAAAATATTATTTCTAAATGACTATTTTATCGATGAATGCCACGTAGTGTTGGAATGTCATTTTGTGGTGTTGGTGGAATAACCATCACATCAGACACATAAAACTATTTCCCTTTCTGGTGGTTTCCATTGGGGAATATATGTGGATCTGGAAACACCTAGTTATTCCCATAATCATAATGAAACCTTATGCTGCTTTCCAAAAGTAGGTGCTCAGTGGGGAACATGGAAAAAAATACATAAGAACTCACACATGTCTATAGGATGGGTGGCCTGTATCATCTCAAAATTTTGTGGAATATTTTCCCCTACATAGGTACTCTATTAATGATTAATTATGTGGTCACAAATCCATAATTAATTACCATATATGATGTGTGTCACTCTTTATTTTGAAATCAATTATTAGCATCAGTGGAAGGTAGAATCAACTATATGTATCGTAATTTATACATTGGTAGAAATTTCTATATGTTTTTAAGGTTCAACATTAATTATACTGTTTTTTTAATTTATAGGGACTCTTATGTCATTTTTCATGATGATGTTGTTCTTGAGCCACATAGGGGGCACTCTAGAGTGTTTCATCATATAGGGAGATGGGTGTATTTTTATGTCAGGATCAGACCCAGTAGATGCACTTTCTATATATCATCGTCAATGGATATATAACCCCTGTAGATTTATTCCATAGAGTGTGACACATCATCATATTTAGGTCATATGATAATGACCAAATGGTGATGTTTAATTTCATTTGGAATGGATGTCATGGTGGAGGATGGCTTGTCATATTTTGGTGTGGGACTTATTTTTGATAATCCAATAGAAAAAGGAATTATTATGGGTTACCAATTTTGATAATACCCTACTATGATTTTCAACCAATTTCAATCTAGGTTGGCGTGGGATGTTGGGTTTGAAACCATTGGTTCTTTGATATGTATCCCACTTGAATGAGAATCAATGCCTACATAGTTAGGTTGTGAGGGAAAACAACTATAGAGGACATCAAAAGGATTTTTTCATAAAGGATTATATCCCTTTGGGAGGATTTAGTTGGGGATTACACTTGAAATTTTCCACGTGAGGATGGGGTTTGGGTGTTACACCATATATGATGCTACCTATGATTTGTTGTTTAGGCATACCCTTGGAATGATGTTTAGGTCCATGGTTGGGTTTTATACTTAGGTGGATGCCCATATGTTTGGGATTTCTTGGATTCCATTATACTATAGAACCACTAAGTCCATGAGACTCATGCTCGGTTTCAGAAACAATATGATGTGGTGTATCTTGGAACCCACAAAATCAACATTTCAGCTGATGGATATGAAAATGGCCAAAAGGGAGAGGGAAAGAATGTGCGATTTTTTACCCTTCTCCAGAAATCTTATAATCATTTATAGTCACAAATGACTATCTATAGACATTCATCCCAAAGGTAGGATAAGTTGGATGTAATGATGTATGAGATGACCTTCAAGAATGGATATGGGATTACTCTTGATGGGATTCCCTATGAACTAATTTCTAGGGGAGAGTGACATATAATGAACTACAACTCAAAGGGATACTAAGGAATGATCTTCTACCTCTATGGTAAACTATGGGTCCTTGATCATCAGGATAATGAGTTAAGGAAATGGTCATATCACCCTTATTCAATATCTGTAAATTCCTAACCTCCCACCATCCGACATTAGGATCCTCATTACCGTGGTAATGAATATCTACATGATCCCCAAGAACTGTACCCATCAAAGTGGAAAATTGTGGGAGAACTATGAATACAAGAAGTAATCTTTTAATATGATACATTATGGTGTTCCTCATACAATGGTTTCCCATTTTTTGAGGCTTTGGATGAGGTTTTGATTTCCCCCCTTATGTTTTGGTATCTAAAGGATTGGGATCACAACAACGGGAGGATTCAAAGAGGGAATCATAGATATATAACATATTTAATGGTAGGTGAATTTAAAGAGGTAACCCTTAGGGTATACCTAGGTCGATTGGAAGGTATTCACAAATGTATTACTGCTTATGATAAAGTTTATTTTGGTGTGCACCATCTGGAAAATTACACTTAGGATATACTTTTCTCTAGCCCTCAACAGTCTCTTCATTTTTCCCTAGAAGTATCTCACACATGACCCATGATTGGAAGGAGAATTTTTTATTGTATTTTTCAACTATTATTTGGATGTTTTTTTATTTATGTGTCCTAAATTTTTGACACTTCAAAACATTAATTAAAAGCATCTCTTTAATTCCATCTTATCTCAATTATAATACAGCTACCTAAAAGGATTCTGACTACATTGTTGATGTAAAAGGGTGAGAATAGCTCAAATTATTCATCATGATTTTTTTATTCTTAAATGAGGATCCCCATTCTCATATTTTCTTTAAAATATTTGACCATGGATGAAAATTTTATCTTACATAGTTATTTCATTTAGTTTTAATGTGAAGTTTCATTTGAGGTGCCACTAGGTGGCCCGAATATTTTTTCCCACATAGTTCAAATTGATTTGTAGGTCTTCCCTATGTGCATATGCTATACTAGGTGAGACCAAAACATATTTTCTTTGAAAAAATGTTTGAACCATTAATTTTTTTCATATCTATTTTTAATCATTAGAAGGTATTTTTCATCAATACAATTTCATCCATCTGACAAAACCTAGCCTTAACTACCCCCCCCCCTTCAGTATTGGATATAAATTTTATGAATATGGTGTAATCATACGGTAAGGGTTGAAAAGGTCATGTGGTTTTTACAGGATAGCTACATAGGTCATTCGCATAGGTCATCCATGTTAGTGGGGAACACATTAAGACAACACGTAGGGGCCACAACATCTTTAAATATATTTTGTTTCCTTCAGTGGATCCTCTTATCAATATGGTACTACTACTCCCGTAGTGGTAGTAATCAGCATAGACCTCCCTCTTATGATTCTTTTTCTAAATTTCAGTTTTTTTAGAGTAGGAATACAGGAATCTATGAAACATGTATGTATAGGAAAGTGAAATGGCTTGGTTCACTTGGGCTATTGACCTATGCATTGTCACTTCCACTAGTACCATGTGCGAGCTCATAAATATCCTAAATTTCAAAATATCTAAAACATTTTATATAAAAATAACGGCTTCTAATTGAAATTTTTTTTCTTCCTTCTAGGTTGATTATCCTATCGTAATACTAAATATTTTGACTAAAATTATTTACACCTCATCATGGAGATGCTAGAACCCATTAGGATAGACTATTATGATGTGCACAAGATTACTCTAATAGACATGAAAATTAATATAATGAAATTATTTCATGAGTAAGATGATTGAAACTATTTTTCTCTCACTATACTGGGAAATCTATGGGTGTCTTCATACAAATGATACATAATTTTAATCCTCTTTCACAGTTTCAAGAGTATATGAACATTATTTCTAACTACATCCCATGTATGGAAATAATATTAATAAAGAACCAAATCCATTACAAATGAAGCCATATGATAGGCCCTATACATTGGTATACAATAACGTAAACATGATTCATGAAATTCTATTCTAATTGATTTCTTGAAAAATTGCATTCCAGCTAATTCCTTTTGAATTTGTTATCTGCTAGTGGGATGTATATAGTGTAATATATGCTCCAGTCATTATAGACATTTATGTAAAATTCATCCTTCATAATGGTATATGGGACATCAGTAAAAGGATATTAGTGTTGACTCTTGAGAAATTAATGATATCTTAAGATATTAGGAATAAAGACCCACACGTGGGGGGGGGGTATCTATCACGAATAATGGATGCATTATTTTCTAATTCTTAGAGGGGATATCTCCACTTTTTAATATCCTATTGGGTGTCCCAAAATTGGAATGTGGGAAATTATAGTTATATTTTATTGAACTATGGAATATGGTGAGTAATATTGATTTACGTACAAATCCAAGACTATCATACAGACATAGGATCATCTTGCATGCTTCATATCCAAGTTTCTAAGTGTTTAAATACAAAATTTTTATGACTCCAATTATGGTGTGTGGATGGGGACATTTTTATATCCCAAATAGCTTTATAGAAACAGATAAGGTTATCATCCTTTATCCTTTTGTTGAATTCCCCAATTTCTGTTGAATGTTTACATTGGTAAGGCCAAATTTTGAATTTTCTGTCCATTCCTGGTATTGTGTGGATGGGTTCCAGCCAACATAATTTATTATTCATTTTTAAGTGGAGTACATGTTTTTGGGGCGAATTTAAACTATTTTCCAGTCCATTTACGGTCTCCCTCTGTAACTATATCACGATGTGGCCTAGTTGAGGACGATACAATTGAAGGTGTTTAATTTATTTTGGAATATATTTTAACCTACTAAGACATTCACAATTGTTGGTAATTATATTGAATAATATTTATCATACACAATATTCATTATAAATCTTGTGAAAAAAACCCAAAGAGATGGACATGATATTTGTGGGGCCATAACTCTAAATTGATTTTGACAGTAATTAGCGATATTATATCAAATGAATATATATATATATATACTCTATGAATGTATGATTACTGAGGCGCGCCCTGGTAGCCTCATATTTATGGATAATCAAAGTTGTATAGATAGATTGATGGGTAATTAAATTTCATCCCCAAAGCACATCCAATAGGTTTACCTTATATATTTATGAGGATTGCATTTCATCACATCGTTATTGATTTTAAACAAATTGTTTTTGCTGATATGGGGCTATAATGATTATTGGGTGTGAAAATCGAGGTATAATGTATACTCACCTTCCCGATGGCTCTCTTCCCCCTCTAGGAGGCGCTTCTTCCCCTCAACGCGATATATATGATGAGGTCCAGAGCAAACCCAAATGACCACATTCATTGTTTAGACTCATTGTCTGGATAAAAAGGGAAACCATAGTTGGGGATAAGACATGATTATCTAGCTTACATCACCATCTAGCAATTTTGGATCCATTATCCTATCCTCTGAACATAATCGAGAGGGTCAAGATGCCTATGGAATCATTTATTATCAAATCGGTTTCACTGAAGGTCATAATACCATTATATTATGTTAGTCAATTGGATACCCAAATTGGGTAGGGAATTCCTTATGATGGCATGGGCATGAAATTTCTTTATTATGATGAGTTTTAGAATCCGGATAGTATAGATGTTAAAGCCCCATGAAATATTAAGTATGAGGAAGATTTTACTCATTTTGAATATATATATCGGGTAGGTAGAGATTATTAATTGTGAACCTGAAAACCAAATTTCTCCAATATAGATTCTAAGGAGTATATTGAAATAGCAGGAAACTAAATGGGTTATTCACCTATCTATTAATTAATGGGATGAATATGTCAATACCATGGATGTAAATTATCCTATATTTATTTCCACATTTTTCATCTTTTATTTTATTTTAAAAATTATTATTACTGGGTGAATAGTCACCCTAATTTGTAGTTGGAAGAATAGAAAATAACTGAAGTCCCTTCACTGAAGTACGGATTAACTGGTTTTTCACTTTAAACAGATGAATTAGATACAATACTAAGAGATAAATCCTTAGAGTAGTATGACATGGATAGTGAGTTGTGTGGATTTATAATACTTAATTTTAACTTGCCTTTGCGGATGGATTTGATAGCTTCCCTCCATAAACAATTTATGAAAAACAGAGAATAATTTCCCTGGGTAATTGTCTCTTTAGTGATAGAAAGACCTCAATACATTAATTATTTCTTCTTTACAAAAAAAAATTTATTCATGTTAATGGTGGCAGAATACCCTTCACAATCCTCCCAAAATGGGATTAAGGATATGAATCTGTTATCTATGTAGGATTCTCAAGAGATATATTGATATGATCCTCAATGAATTGAGGAGCCGTCACTAAAAAAGAGGCAGATTCATACTAATGAGTCTTCTACTTGTGAAGGGGATATTTGAGTTGTATTGAAACATTATATGATCCGACCCTGTATAATGTGATGAGGATTCATGGTATGTATACATGATGTCCTACGGTGTAAAAAGACTCTATAAAAATTTATTATTTATTGTATTTCAGATTCATATTATATATAGGGACCCTATAGTGACCAGTTCTAACCCCATGACAATCTATGTGGACGGAATTTGAGTTCTATGGTTATCATAGAGGGGTTTTGTGGTGATTTCTAGGCTGAATATTTTTGGAATACCCATTGGTGAGACTACAATGGGTCATGTATAATTAATAATTTCCATGAAAAGGCTTTGAAATAAAATTTCAATACATTATTTCATGTATTTATGTTCCCACATATTTTGTATATTTTTATGATTTTAATAAAAAATAGGATGTACATAAATATTTATTTTCATGAAACCAATTTTTTATGAATGATGATTCCATAATGAAAGAATCAATTAGGAAGCATTATCTATAGAAAAAATTGTTGTGGTGATCAATAAACAACAAGTCCAAGAACATCGTAATCCCATTGTGAAAATATAACTAACAAAAGTGGTTCCCAATGCGAGGTATCTTCATGTTCCTTTTATTACGAGCTCAGTGAATAATATTGAGAATTCCATTCATTAATAGAGTTTCAAAAAAACATTTTAGCTCAAGAATTTTGAGGAGGAATCATCTAATGCTAATGATCCCTCCATATTGAATACCACCAACTTCATTAACTATCCCATGGTTCATTCTTTTTATATCATCTTAATGAAGAAATTTTTCTTTATCAATCATTCATTTCAATCAACTTCATGGGTGAGGCCATAAAGAGTATATCTAATGAGAATTCATTCATGATATGATAGAGAAGTTATCAAAATTTTAAGAGAATAAATGAATGGTTATTGATTGAGTATACTAGTCCCCAAAGAAATTTAACCATCTAAAAGTGGAGCAAGTTCAAATTAGTAAACACAACATACTTTTCATGTCACCTATTGTACTGTCTAGTTGAACTCCTATAAGATAATCCCAGTGACATCTCCTGAAGACCTACGCTTGCATATCTATTGAATTACACATGGGTTCATAATGTTTTGATATAGTATATTTCATTACATTATGGTTCATACAAAAATAAATCTGATCAGTAGTTAATGGGATTAAGAACATAAGCTACAATATCACATCATCAATGTTATGTTTCAAGTAAACTTTACTGATCTCTGAGATTGATTATCATTGAAAAAGTCTAACTATGAAATGAAATTCATGGAACCTATGATCCAAATTAATGATAATGATATCCAAATAAAGTTACTTCATGATCAACTGGATTCCACCAATGAAGATCTCATACAACTTCACCATTTTTTAGGAGCTCCAAATGAAGGGTGAACCTTGATTGTGAACAATGTGATGGAAATATGCCTGTATGAGTAAACAAAGACTATTTATTCCAGTAATAATTGATCGGATACTGTTAGGGATTAGTAGGCCATCCATAAATTAAAGATTTATATTAGTGGTGTTCTGAATATTATAGTAGAGATGCTCAAGAATATGTATAATCCTCAATATTTTCAAACCATATAAATGAAAATTATGTTTATTTAGATCATATTTGTGTCCATACATATTTTTATTTTTGATAATATCAATAATTAAAAATGGATTTTATAGAATTATATCTTTTAATTAATGATTCATAATTGCTGTGTAGGGATGTATAGAAAATCTATTTCTTTACTTTTGCATTTCGGCCTAGCGAGTATATTTCAACTATTAATAGTGTCATATGGAAAACAATAAAAAAATTTGACATTTATTAATCACGTTATTTTTTTAATACATTCATGAAATGACTTATTGGGAAATAAACTAATTTTTTATATAGAACCAATATTTGAGTTGTCATCCTTATATGTTTAATTACATTTATATTTTCATTGATGAATTATTTCCAAAAACATTTGGGACGTTGGCCAATGATGATTTGATTCACTATTTTCCTCGTGTTCCCTCAGTCGAATATCAACCTAGTGCATACAATGTATCATTTTGGGTAGTTTTAATTAGTTTCATTCATAATAAAATGATCCTTTTTTAGACTAAACTTGTTTACCATATGTTTGGAATGATTACTCAATGACGGCCTATTGGCCAATTATTTTCTTACACTGTTCAGATACCCCAAATGGATTTTGAGTCACGATTTAACTATTTTAAAAACTATGACATGATGTTAGATAATTATGTGGAGAATAAATGTATGCTATGTTCAAAAAGATATTTCCAACAAGTGAATGTCGATGCCAATGGTAATATTGGAAGTCTCTCTGTAGGATGAATGTATCACTTTTTGATAAGCCCATTTTGTGGGCGACATTCTTCAAATCCAAATCGGTCATTTTAGTACATAGTAAAATAGTTGAATCCTATAGATGAATGTACCATTATGTTGGAAACATAGGAAAATATAACTAGGGAATATAACTAATTATCTAAAAAATGAATTCCTAGAAATTCCATCATTTTATTATCAATTGTTGGGAAATTTGTGAATGTCCATATTTAACAAGTGCATGAAGTGTGGTTTACTAAGTAAATATTTTTGTGAATAAATAGATAATTATTATTGGTTTTAGACATGAATTATAAATTGATCATACGATATTTTTATTCTGCAAATTAGGGTATTCTCATTTAAGTGATTGATTTTAAGGCGTATGCACACATTTCTAACAGCAGTTGGAGCATCATCTATCATAATTTCATGTGATTATAACCTGAATCATGATGAATAATGTCCTATAGAACAAACATTAATATATATATTAACATATTTTTAATATTAAATTACTTTTTTTTATTTAAATTTCAAACTATATAGCCATATGGTCAACAATTTAAGGCCCTTTAGGTCCATCTTAAAGACTACTGATTCAAAAACTCATGGTATTATGTTTGGGAATGTGCAATAAATTCCATGCATTAAAAGTGATGGTTTTTTGTTTTAATACAGGTTTCTTGGATTTAATGAGGTAAATATAATAAAGAGATTATGAATATAGAAGAGGTATATCTTGAGTTAAAATTTATATCTTCTTTAAAAATACTTATTGTGGGAAGTTTTCTGAAAACCCAACATGGGGGTTTTACTGTATAGTCAAAAAGTTAAATCCTCTAGATTACATGCCCTTTATGTGGGAAAATTATGAAAAATCAATAGTGGTGTGTCATTTAATAGTAATAAAAATATTTCATTATATTTATTAAATTCTATTAATGATGGATGATTGAAGTTTGTGGAGAATTATATTTCCTTGGGCACATAGTTTTGTTTTTTTGGAATTATTCTTTATGAATATTGGATGATCATTTTAAGTAAAAATTTCCCATGAAAGGAGAATAGGTTTCTGATGCTGGTGTAACACAAACACATGGATAATCATGCTTGTATTTTTAGTTTATATACATTGGACCATAGTATTATGGAAGAAATACGAAATATGTTCCCTACTAGACCATTGTTATTCAGGTATACATTAATATTGAGGGAGGAAATTTCAAACCATGATCATGGGGGATCCTAGATTCGGATAAATGATATGGGAATTCTTCTGAGGGATTACCACATACCAAATTCGAATTACTGTTTCCAAAATTATGTTTTAAAATATTAATAGTACAAAAGTGGATTCTCCCAACAATTTAACGTGTCCCTAAATGATAACCCCATTTTGTGAGTGATTTTATGGAAATCCAAATAGGGTGTGTTTCTGCATAATTAAATAGTGAAAACACATTTATTATAGAACCTTTATATGGGCGAATTATACAAGTCTATAGGTTTGTTTACTGCATGGTATAAAAAATTATTTTTCAAGTATAAAATGTTTTATTATTGGTAGATAAATAAATATTTTAAGATCAAATTTTTTCCAAAGTAAAAAATAATGACATGTCAAAGGGATATGTACAAACAGAAATGAATCATTTGTAATTATATTTTCAATGAATTTTAGTGTCCCTTTCACAGATCTATCTCATATGTTTGATGGGGACATCAATATTTTCTTAGTAGACCCATAAATAAGGGGGGGAAATTTTGAACTCATGCATAGAAATTTGTTTCTATTTATTAGAGGGAAAAATATCTTTTACCCATGGACGAGGACTAGGAAATAAAGCCTAAGTGTCACTATTTATTTCATTTAAATGTTAAGGAATATTTATAATGTTATTAGGAATCCATGTAGTTTAAATTCGTGATGTGAGGACATCATCCGTGAATATTAACATCAGGGGGTGAGGTTGTAGATGACTCATCCTAGAAATAAAACATTTTTTGTTGGACTAGGGATTCTAAACAAAGAATGACTACGTATCTAGTTTGATTGAGAATCATGAAACACATAGTTCTAAAAAATATTATCGATTTTGATTTAATTCATGGGATGATAAGGGGATCTTTTTTTAATATGGGATCATAAATGGGGTCTTATACTATATCATATATTACTATGTTTGTCACACTTATACAACTGATACAGGTATTATTTTACATATCCTAGAAGGACAAAGATGTATGATCTAAGAATCACTACATATCTCATGCGAATGAGGACCAATCCGTATGTTTTTATTAAAGAACAATGTTTTGTAATGTCATTCAAAAAATTAACAAGTTGTGAAATGTAAGGTATTTCATCCATGACCAATTTAAACCATATGTGAATTGATATGAATTAATTATGAATGGTTTTTTTACCACAACTCATATTCTCACATGAGCATATTTGAGTGTGATAATAAAATGGAAGAATGGAATTCATTCACAATAGAAAGGTAAAACACGTGAATGATATATTAATATTGATTTTGTAGAGGTGGGACCATGATATAGGATCGATGAGTCTCTACATATATAATTTAGAATGATAATCATGATATTCATAGTTCATGAAATATTCCATGTACTGTACTATTTAATACATAGGGAGGGGGAATTTATTTTGTGTTAATACTAGCCCCATGATTTCATATCTGGAAATCACAACATATTTCATTATAATAATAATCCACATGTACTTCATGAATGGATCCCAATGTTTTTTTCCCCACACATAGGAAGGTGGAAATTTTTTATTTTCTAGAGAGATGGATGAACCTGAGAAATAATTTCTTGGCACCACTACATGTCCCTCTGAGTTGAGAATCAATCTATACAATGATCTGGAATGAAGGTGTGTTTAAGAGACCAACACCAAAAATTGTGACCTTATTACACAAATATGGAAATTTCTATATGGTTTTCCACTGTGAAAAAAAAACATGAAACATATATTTTATGTCATATAGAAAAATAATTGTAAAACAATTTAACATATTTTAACTAGGGAATCATGATATATAGTAGGAAGACATATAGTTATCACTTAATCTTATTCTAGGATTTAAATTATAAGACTAAGACCTGATGGTGTGAATTTTAATTTTATCTATACAAGATAATAATTATATGTAGTCTAATGGCATACAATAAGGAGGCCAGTTTTTTCTAGCTTATAATCAAGATATGTTGATGATATATCATGCTATTTATGGTCGTGAAACACATAACGAATGTCGATCACTATATAGATAGGAATATTGTTTTCATTTTCTCATCAATATAATAAAATTTTTATTTAACATATGTAACTATGAATGATGTAATGGAATACCTTCCCCAAGTTGAAAAATAGTTGGCCAGTTATGGGATTGGGAGAATGATATACCGATTTAGAAAATTTCATTTCTAGTAACACATGTATAATATCAATCCTAATACCATAATTATTAAAATATAGCCAATTTTATTATTGGATATAACAATGATCGATTAATTATTTAATAACAAATCAAATGGGATAAGCCTTGATATATATTAGTTAGGAGAGAATTATTTTCATTAATATGTTTAATTACCACTTTCTTCAACCCCAACATTACAACAAGGGTAATACTTGTTTGTTTCTAATGGTGTATCTGTCAAAAATCACTTAGAATTTCTTTTCCCAAAATTTTATTTGAATATTGACTTTCATGTTTCTAATTACCCATACAATTTATTAATTAGTTTTCTTCAAAGCCTATAATAATCATGTATCATAATTTTTTCATAGATTTTTTTACTATTAAAGGGCATTTGTATCTCTAGGAAAATATTCTATACTTATCATTGATTATAATAGGATTTAATACAATATGATATTCATAGAAAACTGAAGTTACCATTTGTTTACATTTGACTCTTTCAAAACTATTAAAAAATATTTTTCAAATAATTTCTATCATTTCAATTCATAGATTTCACATCATACAAATATTTCACAACTATTCTTCATTAGAAAACTATTATTTTTTATAATTTAAAATGGTCTAAATTAGCCACCGTAAACCCAAAATATTCTCTAATGGTATTAATAGAACATCATTCTAGTACATTAATCAAAATTTATGTATTATTTTTCTGGATAATATTTAACTTCACTTATAAATTATTGACATGAAGGATAAAATTACCATGGTGAACATCAATATATAAAATTTCAGATAAAAGAGAATGATTCAAAAATATTAATGGTAACTCTTTATCCTATTATATGTCTAGTAATATTACATTGACATATAAGATGATTTTTTAATCTTACCTAACATAAAATGCAATGTTCCCTTAAGATAAGTTGTCAATTGGATATTCAATTGATGTACTACACTAATGGAATGTTATTCATTTAATCATAATTTCCTAAATATCACTAAATTGAATTAGGTTTATTCTATCTCCCAATGAAATAATTTAATCCCAAAATTTCAAATTATAATAGAGTAAAAATGTTCAAAATAACAAGATCTTACAGCATCATTGAATTGTTTTTCCCCACCACTATACAAACATTGTTAAGATAAATAGACCCCATATCTTCCATAATTCTCTCCTTAGATGGGATTTCAATTATAATATACAAAATTGTATGAATTTTTGAAATACATTATCTAATATACCAATATAAAAATATTTGAGTACACAAAAAATTTCATTGTGTTCAATAACTTTTTCCTAATGAAACATAGATATAAAATGAAAAAAGAATATTTTTATACAATAATATGAATATTAAGATTTATTATTCAAATATTATTGTGGATTTATCAAAGATGAATATGAGTAACCTATTTATGATATATATATATATAATGAATATATAGAATAAATTTAATAATAATGATATTCAACTACTTTCACTAAATACAGTAATAATATCATTTATTATATTAAAAATAATTTTAAATAAAAATAAAATAAAATATATATTTATATTTCAGAAAATATCAATTAGGGATGATAAATTATTTTTATATTAAATATTTTTTAAACCCATTTAGTTGGTAAATAATATTATATTTAAATAATAGATATTACTATCTAAAAATAACATTTTTATATAAATATTAGAATTCATTACAAATTATTATTCTATTCAAAAATTTTATTTATAGATATTTGTAATTTGAATTTGAAAAATGGGAATAAATGTTTTATTTATAATAAATATATTATATATAGATTTAATTATGGGTTTCATTGAAAATTATTTCTCTTTAGTAAAAAATAATAGTATTAAAAAAATTACATTTTTTAGTATTTAATCTTTATAGAAAAATATTATTTAAGTATAAAACCTCACACATGTAATGAAATATGTATTTATGGAATTATATAATGACATTTAATATATTTTCATAGATTATGATACATATTTCCAATTATTTTTAAAACAAATTAAAATGTTATTTTCTCAAAAAAATATATTTTTATTCACTTTAACATATTTAATATCATTTAGGATTATGTTTTCAGTTTCAATGAAAATTTTAAAACAATTACCTATTTTAAAAAATACCAAATATTTCATGTGAGTTTTAAAATTTCAAAATATTAAAATACACAAATATATTATGTCTAAATTACTATCTCATCTTATAATTCCATGTTGGGCTGGAATAGAATTTTTTGGGGTAGGAGGAATAATCATAACATCAGACACATACACCCATATACCTTTTACGTGGTTTCCAATGGAGATATTTGTGGAACCATAACCTCCTAGTTATTCTCATATCCATAATGAACCATTTTCAGGCTTTCCAAAGGTAGTAGATGTAACACCCCCAATCTTTCACAGTACACTTCTCTTTGAATAATACAATAGCGTGTGTTGTACGCAACACTGAGTTCAAGTACACCACGATCTACCAAACTAGCCGTTCAAAAGAGTTTATGAATAGTTTTTACTAAATTTTAAATATTATATTATCCTTATAATTTTAATCCATATTATGAGTTTCTAAGACATGATTTATGAAATAATTCATTTTTTCAGATAAAAGAAGGATTTTTCAAAAAAATGAAATTTTACCGCCTTTTAATGGCGAAGCCTTTTTAAAAACCAATATTTGAAACTGTTATATATTCAGTTTGACAAAATGAAATTCTTCTTTAGAATCGGGACATAATAATTTAGTATCAATAATGTTTTGGTGTCTTTCTGATAACTTTCATATTTGGGTGAATAGTGAAAAATACTATATTTTAACTGAAAACAACGTTTTTAATCAAAATAATTTATATAGTTAAATTATACATTTTAATGGTTTTGATGTATAAATAGATTATATTTTAACTATTTAATCCAATGATGGTCATTTTATGTAATTTCACCTTGAAATTGGACATAAACAAGTATAAAACTTTTGATAGTTATTAATTCTTAAAAATACGCATTTTGGTTTCGAAAACAGGAATCAATTTTAAATTAATAAATGCAACTTTTATTTTTTGAATTTGTTAAAATAGACTTCATTTTTGTATTCTTAATCATGAAATTAGCCTAGGGTGAAATTTGGGTACTTTTTGGATAACTTTTATATTTTGATGAATAGTAAAAATTACAAAATTTTAATTAAAAACATTTTTTTTAATCGAAATAATTAATAGTGATAAATTATGAATTTGAGTGGTTTTAAATTATATTTAAAATATATTTTCACCATGTAATGCAATGTGGGTCATTGAACATAATTTCACATTTAAACCGAACATAAACATCTGCCAATCTTTTGATAGTTATTATTTATTAAAAACACGCCTTTTGTTTTAACAACGAGAATTAATTTTAAATTAATTTCTGACACTTCTGTGTTTTGAATTTGAAAAAATGGATTCCATATTTGGAATCAAGATTTTCAAATTGTGTAAATAGGTAACATATATTTTTATACATTTTGAATAATTACTTCGGTAAATATTTTATTTACCATGGTTAAGGGTAAATCCGATAAATAAGGGATAACAAATAATATTATAATAATACTAAATTACCCTAAAACGTGTCCTAGCCTTATTGTTTGATACATGTTCGACCATAGGCATCTTTGGGTCGATTTGGGGACCCCATGGAGCCACTTGTCGGTGATAGGGACACTTTATTTTAATTAAGTTAAAATGTTTACAAAAATGACACAAGCATATATCTTTTAGACAAAACAATTTTTACATATTGTTATATATGTTGGATGTTAGACTATAAATATTAATTATAAATCTAAAAATATTTACTACATAATTATATTTTATTTGTAATTTTTAGACATTAAATAATGTAATTTATTTATGACACAATGATGATGCAGTAATTACCATAATAGAGAAAAATTAAAATAATTGATATTATAAATACCCAAATAAATATAATTTAAGACTTTTAATGAATTACACTAATTTTCTAAGATAATATGAAATGTTAGTATTGATTTAATTCACTTTTTTCGAAGTAATCATTCTGTTATGAGTTTCACAAAAATCAACTATTGAATAGTGTCAAAATTGACATAAAATAGTTTTTAAAACAAATATTATATTATTAATTGATATTAAATTCTTAAAAATCTAAGGTTCGGACAAGAGACTTATATCATGATATGTATATCATTAATGGACCACTTGGGGGTCTCATGGATGTATATAGTATGTTTATTAACTATATAATATAAAAATACAAAGTGACATAGTAAATGTCAAACTAATTAACTAAGAGTTAAAACTAAAAGACAAGGATAATATAGTGACCCAAACCAGTATAAATTATATTGGTTTAATGGTTTTAGACCTATCCCAACCTTAAAAATTGTTTTATCATCTTTTGAGCCATTAGAAACCGAATATGAATTTATTATAAATTAATATTTTTAGCTTTTCCAAAGGTGCCCCTCACCCCTCTTATAAAAGGGCACTCCTCCTTCTCATTTCTTCACACCTTCAAATCCTTTTGGTTCGGCCAAACTCTGCCCAAATAAACTCTCAACTTACCTCAATACAACCTAGAGGCCTTAGTTTGTTCAGAAAGTCAACCTAAGGAGCCCTTTTGATCAAATCAAAAGGAAGAACCCGAATAAGAGGTAAGGTTTTCACCACCCCTTTTCAAGTTCCTTTCTTCTTCGACTTCTTCTTTCTTTATTATTACCATTATAAAATAATAACTCAATTATCTTATATATACTGTGATGTTATTATAAATATGGTACAACCATATTCAGTATTCTATCCACCATTTGAATAACATGTCACCATACGTGCGTACGTACGGCTTGCCGTCTCCACATCGTGGTGTAATTTTTATTCAATATATTATTATTTTGGGTGGGTATAATAATGATGTGTAACTCATTTAAATAATAAATATAACATGATAATAATTCTTTATATATGATATACCATCCAATTATATATTATTTTAATATCAAAAGAATGATATTGTCGCTCGTGCGTGCGTACGGACTACCGTCTCCACGAACGCGATTAGATTCATTCTCCATCATATTCATTCAAGTATAATTATCATTTTATGATTTAAAAATAATGTTTAAGAACTTTATATCATTCTGGATATGAATATGATACAACCTATCCACTGCCAACATGGCTTACGTAACAAAACATATAAAAGAAAATGAGTAAGTTAACACCCGAAACGACGATAATTCTAAGATATTATTAACAAAGAAATTTTAAAAGATCATATATGATATCATATTAGCGTATATGATTCATGAATAATTTAATAAAAATTATTTCAACATTATAAAGGAGGTTAACCTACCCCCAAACATGGAAAAATACAAGGTAAGGTGTTTCTTATCTCACTTTTAATTCTGTGAGAATTCCATTGTTAACCACTTATTTATTACATGTGGTGTGTGTACTGCCCATGTTTGTATTTATTTTATAATATACATTAATTCATGTATATTTAAATCATCATTGTATGATACTTCTTTCATGGGTGCATGTTTTTTATGTTACAAAATCAATAAGGGAATTTGAAATTTCAATTTCCAATCATCGGGCTTGACACATACTTCATTGACTATTTTACTCCTAGATTATGTGTGGAATCACTATTCATTTGATTATGTCCTAATTTCCACTCCCTTTTCTGTGGATATACTTTTTATTCACATAATCACTCCATTGATAAATTCTCAATGTCATCGGTATGAACTTGATAAGAGTAATTTTTACTCAATCTCAATTTGTTGAGATAAACATCCAATTTATTGGTGCTGTTTTTACTAGAATATGTGTGAATGTCCTTTGAATGTTTTACACTGAATATAAAATCATATTTAGGGTATTTATATTTGTCACACAAAGCTATGTCGTTGATTTATCCTTAATCTAAGGATACATCCTTTATGAGATATTTCATCTCAATTTACATTCCATTGAGACTTCTTTGTTGTTATACACCAAATGACTTTTATGTTGTGTATATAATGTACTTTGAAATAGTATATCATGAATTCAATTATTCTCATGATATTAAAATGTTTTCATTACCTCAATTATTTGTATTCAAGTGTCTCTCTTTTGGTTAAAAACTCTAACTAAAATACCATTTTTAAATGTTTTAAAGACTTATTCTTCTAAATCTTTCTCATTAATGTCCATGTTTTAAAAATTGTTTTAAGGATTTATTTATATGGAAATTAAAGTTTTAAAATTAAAACTCCTTTTCAAAGTTTCAAAGTGGTATGGGACACTTTGATTCAAAAATCTATTTTTAAATGGCTTCTTGACAAATAGTGTGACTTTTAAATGTTTTCAAGAAAAGGGGGATATTTCTCTCAAATAGTTTTGATGATTATTTTCATCTATGTCAACATCCTTCATTATTCTTGATTGAGGTTAATGTGATACAATACAATCATCCATATTGTATTGAATGAGTTATGTTTGACTGTGGATGTGATATTTTTATATCATTCATGGTTTGTGGTAAAAGTATTTACATTTCGTATGCTAGTTTTAATATGAATGATTATGTTATGTTTAAACTTGTTCATATGAGGAATGCATTAGACTTAACAAGTGACGGGTGGAGCCCGCTATAGCTCCTCGATGCATCGGTAGGTATCATGAGACAAACTAGTTTCTTGGCACAAGGCCTTGGAAAAATCTTATTTGTAGCCTTGGCACAAGGCCTTGACTATGTGGTTATGATAGTCTGGCATTATGCATTCCATCATTATGAAAGTGGTTATTGATATTGCATGTGATCATTCGACTAGTAGAATATCAATGTGAGTAAGTAAGTGGTGTTATTTTATTTTATCATTGCCATTTTATGCTGAAGTTCAAGTTGAAAAGGCTTTCATTTTAGTTATAAACTGCCTTAAGTGTTTATGCTTATCTATGAAAGCTTCTTCTATAATGTTATCCTTACTGAGCATCTGAGCTCACCCCTTTCAATGTTTTGTTTTTCCCAGGATTTTGAAGAAGTAATTTATGATTGATCTGCAGGGATAGTATGAGGGGATATGAAGACAAAATGTTGTTGTAGTTTTTTTATGATGTAATGTAAGAATTATGAATATATCTAGTGTTTCCAAGGATACTAAGCTAATCGGTCTTTCGAGACTTGATCCTTTGTGATCGTGCCAATGTTATGCAATAATGCACTGACTCTGGGTAACTGGGGTCGGGGCGTTACAGTTGGTATTAGAGGAAGTTTAGTACAAACCTTGGGAGCTAGATTTAGATAAACTCTGATTAGAGCACATAGACCTAAGATGATCTTTGAGGATTAGTATAGAAGAACTTCCTAAAATTTTGGTATTGTAGAAATTTTGTGAGTTTTCTGAGAAATACATCCCTGTCTGGATACAAGCTGGTAGAGGCGGCTCTGGCACAGATATACCTAGGGGTAAAACCCGAAAACACTGCTTTGAGATAGACTCGAACGGGAACTGGTGCACGACAACGGGCCTTGCTGTACACTTGGTTACGACACTCCCGGGGGATATGCTTATGATAATTTATATTTTCTTTAAAAACTGATTTGATGTATTATATATATAAGATGAGACTAAATGACCTTGGTTAATCCTAATGTGTTTCAAATTGAGAATATGGTGACATGTTAATCTCCAAATGATTTTATGACTACTATTACTCACACAATGCTTTCTGGTTTTAGTCAACGTCTAGATTCCAAGGAAGTCATAGTGACATTGAGAATGATATACAAGATAGGAACGGTGGTGGAAATGAGCAACAAAATGGAATGTTAATAGGCATAAATGATATCATCTTTATGCCAAATCTATTTTCAAAAACTACGATCAACAATATATATATTAACCAATTACCGGACTCAACAAAAAAGAGAAAGGTGATGAATTATAAGAGCTCCAGTAGTGGAGACCATGGAGAAAGAAATCCTCAATTTCCATAATGCAGGAAATGTGGAAGGAGAAACCTAGGAAAGTGTCTCAGTGGGACAAATAAATGCTTTACGTGCGGGAAGGAAGGACATAAAGTGAATAATTGCCGAAGAAAAATGAAGAGTACTATGGAAGAAGATAAAAATGGTCCCAAGAATCCATTTATAGTCATTTTCAGTAAATTTAGGGGACATGGCCATTACCCGAGTGAATGTCATATTCTATAGGATATTTTCTTGGTTAGAGAAGAAGCTATGTGGAAATAAATGGTTGGATAAATGTTAAAAAATTATTAGTGATCCTTGTTGAAGGTTTTACTTTGAAATAATTTTCTCTTGTATTTGTAACCCTAACATTTTCCATGTGAGAATGATATTTATGGAAGAATTTTCTTTTCTCTTGTGGATATAGTTATAAATAACCATTTGGTTTTATATGATCATTGGGTTTGAGGCAATTGCAAATTATTATAATTTGGGATGAAAATGCAAGGTATGAGATAACATTTCTTGTTAAATTATGTTATGGTTATTTTGAGGAATTTATCTCATTTTGGTAATGTTATAAAATATATTTTTCAAAAAAGGACAACATGTAGACCGTGTGATAACCCTTCATGTCGGACAAAGCTGTGGGAATCGAACCCACAACCAAAGTGCGATTGGGATTTATCACCTACCACTAGACAACGTGAAGTCACTGGTTAATGTGACTATTATTTTTAGTTAAAGGATTTTATTGATCAATAATAATTTGATTTGGGATCTTATGTCTTATCAAATGAATACCCTTAGTATAGGAAAATGATTTGGTGGTTAAGTGATAAATGTTATTTTGGAATTTGTTCGCTATGTTGAGAACACTATATGCCCAAGGAAAATAGAATACTATGGGGTTTTTATTTGTGGAGTAATGGTAGATTTTTATCAATGTTTTTATTGTGGATTTATAATGATTTTGGTTATTTATGGAAATTATTAGGTTAATTACTTTTAAGTATGTGACTTTTAGAGTAATTGATGTCATTTGGAGATATAATTTAACGTGGAAGACTACATTCTTAATAATGTTTTGTTTTAAATATTAGTTTGGATTATATTGAAGGATTTTAAGGACAATTGATTATTCAATGGTATTTATTTAACTTTTGGGTATTGTTGGATTAATTTTAGAAATTAAGATTAGTGTTTATTTCTCTCAAGGAATATGATTTTAGGGGATCATTAGATCTTGTATTAACCATTTTGGTTTTGATTAATCTCTAAAGACAATGTAAATATATAGTTCATCAAGCATGAATCATGTGATTTTATAGAAGTTTATTCTAGCTCTTCCAGTGTGACCAAGTCTTCTTGAATACTCATCGTTTAAAAAAAATGAGTTACTGGTGGAAATTTATTAAAGGATGAAAATCTACTTAAAATGTAAGTACATATCTTTATATTATTAGTCAATATCATAAATTAATTCCTAATCCTTATGTAATGTAACTTAAAACAAAAAAATGTTGTCCATTTACTTTCCTACTAGGATACTAATGGTCGTTTGTCCCAACACAAGTGTGTGGTTTTCCTATTGTTAACATTCTCCTGATCATGATTTCTATCCCACTCTATTAGAACTTGACACTTAGTTTATCATCCATATCCATGTTTTCTTACATGGAATCCGAGTATGGGTTATCATGGATGACCTTTATACCTCTCTTTATTTCATTTAAAGTGATAGTTTTATTGACTCTTTTTCCGATGTGGGACATTCCATTCTCAGGACGAATTTTTAAAATTGGGAGGACGCAATTTATTGAAGGAGGGGTGAATGTAACACCCCAATCATCCACAGTACACTTCTCCTTTAATAATACAATAGCATGTGTTGTTCGCAACACTGAGTTCAAGTACATCACGACCTACCAAACTAGCCGTTCAAAAGAGGTTATTAATAATATTAACTAAATTTTAAATATTATATTATCTTTATAATTTTAATCCATATTATGAGTTTTTAAGACATGATTTATGAACAAATTCATTTTTTCAGATAAAAGAAGTATTTTTCAACAAAATGAAATTTTACCGCCTTTTAATGGCGAAGCCTTTTTAAAAACCAATATTTGAAACTGTTATATATTCAATTTGTCAAAAAGAAATTATTCTTTAGAATTAGTACATAATAATTTAGTATCAATAATGTTTTGGTGTCTTTCTGATAACTTTCATATTTGGGTGAATAGTGAAAAATACTATATTTTAATTGAAAACAACTTTTTTAATCAAAATAATTTATATTGTTAAATTATACATATTAATGGTTTGGAAGTATAAATAGATTATATTTTTACTATTTAATCCAATTATGGTCATTTTAAGTAATTTCACCTTGAAATTGGACATAAACAAGTGTCAAACATTTGATAGTTATTATTTCTTAAAAATACGCCTTTTGGTTTCGAAAATTGGAATCAATTTTAAATTAAAAAATGAAACTTTTATGTTTTGAATTTTGTAAAATAGAATTCATTTTTGGATTCAGAATAATGAAATTATCCTTGGGTGAAATTTGGGTACTTTTCGGATAACTTTTATATTTTGATGAATAGTAAAAATTACTAATTTTTAATTAAAAACAATTTTTTTAATCGAAATAATTAATAGTGATAAATTATGAATTTGAGTGGTTTTAAATTATATTTATAATATATTTTTACCATGTAATACAATGTGGGTCACTGAACATAATTTCACATTTAAACCGAACATAAACAATTGTCAATCTTTTGATAGTTATTATTTATTAAAAACACACTTATTGTTTTAACAATGGGAATTAATATTAAATTAATTTCTACCACTTCTGTGTTTTGAATTTGGAAAAATTGATTCCATATTTGGAATCAGGATGTCCAAATTGTGTAAATAGTTAACTTTTATTTTTAGACATTTTGAATAATTACTTCGGTAAATATTTTATTTACCATGGTTAAGGGAAAATCCGGTAAATAAGGGTTAAAAAATATTATTATAATAATACTAAATTACCCTAAAACGTGTCCTAGTCTTATTAGTTTATACATGTTCGACCATAGGCATCTTTGGGTCGATTTTGGGACCCCATGGAGCCACTTCTAGGTGATAGGGACACTTTATTTTAATTAAGTTAAAATGAATACATAAATAACACAAGCATATATCTTTTAGACAAAACAATTAATACGTAGGGTTATCTATGTTGGATTTTAGACTATAAATATTCATTAGAAATCTCAAAAGATTTACTACATAATGATATTTTATTTGTAATTTTTAGACATTAAATAATGTAATTTATTTATGACACAATGATGATGCAGTAATTACCATAATAGTGAAAAATTAAAACAATTGATATTATAAATACCCAAATAAATATAATTTAAGACTTTTAATTAATTACACTAATTTTCCAGGATAATATTAAATGTTAGGATTGATTTAATTCACTTTTTTCGAAGTAATCATTCTGTTATGAGTTTCAAAAAAACAACTATTGAATAGTGTCAAAATTGACATAAAAGAGTTTTTAAAACAAATATTACATTATTAATTGATATTAAATTCATAAAAATATAAGGTTCGGCCAAGCGACTTATATCATGATAGGTATATCATTAATGGACCACTTGGGGGGCTCTTGGATGTATATAGTAAGTTTATTAACTATATAATATAAAAATACAAAGTGACATAGTAAATGTCAAACTAATTAACTAAGAGTTAAAACTAAAAGATAAGGTTAATATACTGACCCAAACCTGTCTAAATTCTATTGGATGAATGGTTTTCGACCAATCCCCACCTTAACCTTTGAATTATCATCTTTTTAGCCATTAGAAACCGAATATTAATTTATTATAAATTAATATTTTTAGCTTTTCCAAAGGTGCCCCTCACCCCTCTTATAAAAGGGCACTCTTCCTTCTCATTTATTCACACCTTCAAAGCCTTTTAGTTAGGCCAAACCCTGCACAAATACTCTCTCAACTTCCCGAAATAAAACCTAGAGGCCTTAGTTTGATCAGAAAGCCAACCTAAGGATCCCTTTTGATCAAATCAAAAGGAAGAACCCGAAGAAGAGGTAATGTTTTCACCACCCATTTTCAAGTTCCTTTCTTCTTCCACTTCTTCTTTCTTTGTTATTACCATTCTAAAATAATAACTCCAGTATCTTATATATACTGTGATGTTATTATAAATATGGTACAACCATATTAAGTATTCTATCCACCCTTTGAATAACATGTCACCATACGTGCGTACGTACGGCTTACCATCTCCATGTCGTGGTGTAATTGTTATTCAATATATTATTATTTTGGGTGGGTATAATAATGATGTGTAACTCATTTAAATAATAAATATAACATGATAATAATTCTGTATATATGATATACCATCCAATTATATGTTATTTTAATATCAAAAGAATGATATTGTCGCTCGTGCGTACGTACAGACTACCGTCTCCACGAACGCGATGAGATTCATTCTCCATCATATCCATTCAAGTACAATTATTATTTTATGATTTAAAAATAATGTTTAAGAACTTTATATCATTCTGGATATGAATAAGATACAACCTATCCATGACAAACATGGCTTACGTAACAAAACATATAAAAGAAAACGAGTAAGTTAACACATGAAACGACAATAATTCTAAGATATTATTAACAAAGAAATGTTAAAAGATCATATGTGATATCATATTAGTGTATATGGTTCATGAATAATTTAATAACAATTATTTCAACATTATACATGAGGTTAACCTACGCCCAACCAAGGAAAAGTACAAGGTAAGGGGTTTCTTATCTCACTTTTAATTCCGTGAGAATTCCATTGTTCACCACTTATTTATTACATGTGGTGGGTGTACTGCCCATGTTTGTATTCATTGTTTAATATACATTAATTCATGTATATTTACATCATCATTGTATGATCCTTCTTTCATGGTTGCATGTTTTGTATGTTACCAAATCAATAAGGGAATTTGAAATTTCAATTTCCACTCATCCGGCTTTACGCATACTTCATTAACTATTTTACTCCAAAATTATGTGTGGAATCACTATTCATTTGATTATGTCATAATTTCTACTCCCTTATCTGTGGATATACTTTTTTACACATAATCACTCCATTGATAAATTCTCAATGTCATCGGTATGAACTTGATAAGAGTAATTTTTACTCAATCTCAATTTATTGAGACAAACATCCAATTCATTGGTGTTGTTTTTACTAGAATATGTGTGAATGTCCTTTGATTGTTTTACACTGAATATACAATCATATTTAGTGTATTTATATTTGTAACACAAAACTATGTCGTTGATTTATCCTTAATCTAAGGATACAACCTTTATGAGATATTTCATCTCAATTTACATTCCATTGAGACTTCTTTGTTGTTATACACCAAATCACTTTTTTGTGGTGTATATAATGTACTTTGACATAGTATATCATGAATTCCTTTATTCTCATGATATTACAATGTTTTTATTACCTCAATTATTTTTATTCAAGTGTCTCTCTTTTTGTTAAAAACTCTAACTAAAATACCATTTTAAATGTTTTAATGACTTATTCTTCTAAATCTTGCTCATTAATGTCCATGTTTTAAAAATTGTTTTAAGGATTTATTTATATGGACATTAAAGTTTTAAAATTAAAACTCCTTTTAAAAGTTTCAAAGTGGTATGGGACACTCTGATTCAAAATTCTATTTTTAAATGGCTTCTTGACAAATAATGTGACTTTTAAATGTTTTCAAGAAAAGGGGGATATTTCTCTCAAATAGTTTTGATGAATATTTTCATCTATGTCAACATCCTTCATTATTCTTGATCGAGGTTAATGTGATACAATACAATATTCCATATTGTATTGAATGAGTTATGTTTGACTGTGGATGTGCTATTTTTATACCATTCATAGTTTGTGGTAAAAGTATTGACATTTCGTATGCTAGTTTTAATACGAATGTTTATGTTATGTTTAAACCTTTTCATATGAGGAATGCATTGGACTTAATAAGTGACGGGTGGAGCCCGCTATAGCTCCTCGATGCATCGGTAGGTCTCATGAGACAAACTAGTGTCTTGGCATAAGGCCTTGGAAAAATCTTATTTGTAGCCTTGGCACAAGGCCTTGGCTATGTGGTTATGATAGTCTGGCATTATGCATTCCATCATTATGAAAGTTGTTATTGATATTGCATGTGATCATTCGACTAGTAGAATATCCATGTGAGTAAGTAAGTGGCATTATTTTATTTTATCTTTTCCATTTTATGCTGAAGTTCAAGTTTAAAAGGCTTTCGTTTTAGTTATAAACAACCTTAAGTGTTTATTCTTATCTATGAAAGCTTCTGCTATAATGTTATCCTTACTGAGAATCTGAGCTCACCCCTTTCAATGTTTTGTTTTTCCCAGGATTATGAAGAAGTAATTTATGATTGATCAGCAGGGATAGAATGAGGGGATATGAAGACAAGATGTTTTTGTAGTTTTTTTTATGATGTAATGTAAGACTTATGAATATATATAGTGTTTCCAAGGATACTAAACAAATCGGTCCTTCGAGACGTGATCCTTTGTGATGATTCCAATGTTATGCAATAATGCACCGACTCTAGGTAACTGGGGTTGGGGCGTTACAGTAGATTATTTGGGAACATGGCCAACAATACCTACGAAATCACCCTGGTCTATAGGATGATATTTCGGGATAATCTAACCATTTTGAGGTATGTTGTCCCATACTAAGAACTCTATTAATGATTTATTATATGTTCATGAATCCTTTATTAATTCCCATATATTATGTGGGTCACTCTTAATTTAAAATTCCATTATTATCATCAAGTAAACAAAGAATCATATATATGTATCCTAATCTATACATTGGCGGATATGTCTACATATATTTAAGGATCCCCAATTACGATACTATTTTTGTAATTTAACATCGACTCATTTTTCATTTTTCATTATGAAGTTATTTTGAGTCAAATATGGTGGACTCTAGATTGCGTCATTATATATGGAGATGGGGATATTTTTATTTCAGAATCATAACCATGAGATGCACATTCTACATATCATATTCAATAGAATTATCACCCATGTCAACTGACTCCATTTAGTGAGACACATTATACTCTTTATGGCCATGCGATAAGGACCAAACTGTGATGTCTAATTTCATTTGGAAAATACGTCAAAGTGGATGATGCCTTATTATATTTTGGTCTGGGACATATTTTAGTGAAGCAGAATGAATTAGGATTTAATATGGGTTCAAACTTTATATAGTACGCTACAAATAGCGTGAACCCAATTGAATCAGTGATGATGTGGTATGTTGTGTCTGAACCTAAAAGATCATTTCTATGTATCCAACTCAGTTGGAAATAAATTCCCACATAGTTAGGGTGTGAGGGACAATAACTATGTAGGACCTATATATTATTCTTTCATTGGGGATTATATCCCACAGTGAAGATTTATTAGGTTATTACACTTTAAATTTTCAGAATGTGGATTGGTTTGGGGAGTTACGAATTATAGAATGATACCCTTGTTTTGTTATTGGGTTATACCCTTGGAATGGTGCCTCGATCCTTGGTTGGGGGTTCCATTTAGGTGTATTCCAAAAGGTTTGAGACTTTACATATTCTATGATCACCTTCAACCACTAAGACCACGAGAGTGAAGCTTGCTGTTATAATCAAGAGGTTGTGGTAGATCTGTGAACCCACCAAAGCAACCTTTCTAGCTAGTGGATGGAAAAGAGACCCAATGAGAGGGAAAAATCGATATTTGTTAAATTTATGCTATCATCTTAGAATATTTGATATTCACATATAACTATCAATATAGATTCATCCCATGGGTTGGATAAATAGGATGTAATGAAGAATAAGATGACCTTTATGAACAGACAAGGGATTACTTTTGTGGAGATTCCCTAAAAAAATGTTCCTCAGGGGGGGATTGGAGGACAATGAAATACACATCAATGAGAAATGAAATCATGATCCTATAACTCCTTTATAAACTAATTTTTTATACTCTTCGGCATAATTACTGATAGAAATAGTTCTATCCATCCTATTAAATACTTGTAAATCCATATCCTTTCACCCGACATTAGGATACTCATGACCATGGGAATGAAAATCTATATGATACTATAGAACAATAACCATCAAAGAGGAAACATTTAGGTCATCTCTGTAGGAAGTCATATTTTAATTTTAGACATGATGGTGTTCCACTTAATATTGAATCCCATGTTAAGAGGCTTATGATTATATTTTGAATTTTCCACTTATGTTATGGTATCCAATGGAATTGGATCACAAAACAGGACTGGCTTCAAAGAGGAAATAATTGGTGGATCATATAGGAAATGTTTGGGAGATTCAATGAGGTATCACTCTTGGTAGATCTTGGTTGATTTAAAGGGATTCGAACATGTTTTTCTTTATGAAATACATGTGTTTCGGTTATGGACCACCTGGGAAAATACTTTTGGGAAATACTTTTACCTATCTCTCAAGAGTCTCCTCATGTGTCCTTGGAATGATAACACACATTCCCCATGTTTGGGAAGGGTAATTTTTTATAGTTCTTTTTAACTCATGGAGGGAGGGATCCTTATATAGTTGTCCTAAATTTTATAAATAGGAAGGACATTAATTAATATCTCTTCATTGATTCCATCTCCTCTCTATTTTTAGAGAGTTACCTCAATGGATTCTAACATCATCATTGATGTTCTAGCATGATAATATTTCATGTCTTCATCATGTTTTTTAATTTTTAATTGAGGATCTCCATGCTCTTTTTTTAATAAAATATGGGACCACGAATAAAAAATTTATCTAACATTGTTATTTTATGTAGTTATAATTTGATGTTTCATTTTCAGTTCCACTGTGTGACAAAAATATATGTCCCTGTATTGTTCCAATTTTTGTGTAGGTCAACCCTCAGTGCTTAATCTATTCTTACGGGGCCTACACATATGGTTTTTGGAAAATTGTGTGAACCTTTAATTTAGTTCCATGTCTTATTTTCATCATTTGAATGAATTTTTATTTAATACGATTTAATCTATGTTATAATATAGAGTCTCAACTTGCCCCACTGAATTTTATTGGTATCGGAATAAGAGGGTATAATAATAAGGAAAATGGTTGAAAATATCATGTGGGTTTGCATGATAGCCACATAGGTCATGTAAACAGGGCACACATGAAGACCACATGTAGGGGCTAAAACATCTATAAATATAGTTTATTTTCTTCATTAGATCATCATATCTCATTAGTACTGCTTCTCCCATAACCATAATCCTTAGCATAGACCTCCTCCTTATGCATATTTCTTGAAATATCTATTTGTCTACGGAAGGAAATCTTCTATCTATGAAACAAATACATCTGGGAAAGTGAAATGGGTTAGGTCACTTGGGATATTAAAATATGACGTGTCACTTCAGCAAGTACACTATGTGACTTCATAACTTTTCCAAATTTCCAAATATATGATTTTTATAATAAATGACATTATTCATAATGAAAATTTATGTCTTTCCTGGTAGGTTGATGTTTCATTCATAATGCTATATATTTCAATTAAAAAACCCAAAACCTCATCGAGGATATGGTAATACTCATCAAGCAAGAATATTATGATGTGCACAACATTGCTCTACTGTAACGCCCCGACCCCAGCTACCCAGAGTCGGTGCATTACTTACATAACATTGGCATGATCATATGAAAGATCAAATCTCAAAAGACCGATTGGTTTAGTAGCCTTGGAAATACTAGATATATTCATAAGTTTTACATTACATCATAAAATGAAAAACTACTACAACAACATAATGTCTCAATAGACCACACTATTATCCCCTCATAAAATCCCTGCAGGTCATTCATAACTTACTTCTTCACATCCTGGGAAAAATAAAACATAGAAAAGGGGTGAGCTCAAATGCCCAGTAAGGATAACAATATAGCGGAAAGAATAAACATTTAAGGCAATGTATAACTAAAACAAAAGCCTTTTAAATATGAACTTTCAACATGGTATGGCATAAATAAAATGAAATAATGCCATTTAATTATTCACATGGATATTCTACTAATCGAATAATCACATGCAAAAATCAATAACCACTTTCATAATGTTGGAATGCATAATGCCAGACTATCATAACCACATAGCCAAGGCCTCGTGCCAAGACTACAAATAAGATTTTGTCAAGGCCTTGTGCCAAGACACTAGTTTGTCTCATGAGACCTACCGATGCATCGAGGAGCTATAGCGGGCTCCACCCGTCACTTATTAAGTCCAATGCATTCCCATATGAAAAGGTTTAAACATAACATAAACATTCGTATTAAAACTAGCATACGAAATGTCAATAATTTCACCATAAACTATGAATGGTATAAAAATAGCACATCCACAGTCAAACATATCACAAAACCTTCAATACAATATAGAAGTTTTGTATCATAATAAATCAACTTCAAATAATCTTAAAATCCATCAAAGGATGTTGACATAGATGAAATCAAAATTATTTTTAAAGAAGTATCTCCTTTTATTTTGAAATCATTTAAGATCCATATAAAATAAAACATTTTCTTTGAAAATATTCTTATAAGCTTGTATGGAAAGCTTCGACGATTTTATAACGGCGGAAAATAACCGCACCCGCCGTATAAGTTAAAAAAAACATTCTTACCTCAGTTCAGTCGAAAAGGTTAAAAAGGACCTTGTTTTAAAAACGACGGAAAGATTCCTTTATAAACTTCTTATAAAAATTCAAACAAGGGTATAAATGACTTTAACCCATATTCTTGTAAATAGTAAAAATGTTTTGAAATACATTTCAAAGAAACATGGATGTGGATGATAAAGAGATCCCAGTAGATTATTATAAATAAACAACCTCGGATAATGAAGAGATTGTGAAATAACCCTTACCTTGTACTTTTCCTTGGTTGGGGTAGGTTAACCTCCTGTATAATAGTGAAATAATTGTTACTAAATTATACAAGAATCATATACATTAATATGATATCATATATGATCTTTTAATATTGATTTGATAATAATATCTTAGTATTATCGCTGTTTCGGGTGTGAACTTACTTGTTTGATTTTGTATGTTTTGTTACGTAAGACATGTTTGTAAAGGATAAGTTGTATATTATTCAAATCCAGAATGGTATCAAGTCCTTAAACATCATTTTTAAATAACCAAATGATAATTATACTTGAATGGATACGATGGAAAATGAATCTCATCGCGTTCGTGGAGACGGTAGTCCGTACGTACGCACGAACGCTACTTCCATTTAATTTTTACTTTAAAAGAATCGAATACAAATGATACATAGGTATATTACTCTTCCAGTATAATATAATATTGTATATATGTTACTTAAGTTCATTAACACCATCCTTTATACGTTCCATGTGTGGTATGAACGAGTCATATCATTTTAAGGGGGCGGTAGTCCGCACTTCCTCAAATGAAATTATCGTATGTATATACAACATGAAACGAATAATGTTATGAAATAAAATGGAATTACAGAAGCTTATATATAAAATATATATCATTAACATCATATTTAATTACAGTTCCATCATAATGGCCACCATGAGAGGCGGTAAGATGTATTTGAACAATCATCGTTTCGTGAGGCGTTAGTTTGCCATCCACAGAAACATTATGTTCATCATCCATTAGATGGAGTTGTGTGTATTTGTAGTTTGAATCCTTCTTATAAAAACATCCTAGTATATTGAGGATACTGGTGTTGTTACAAAAGAAAGGAAATAAAAAGAGTTTGGGGGTTTAAGAAGCAAAATAAATGAAAATAATTTAAGAGAAATCGTTACCTTTAATTTAGGTAACTCACTTTGGTTGGAACCAAAGGACTTGTTGAAATGCTTTCTGCCTAAGGGGAAGCTTGAAGGAGGAGGAGAGGTATGTGGGGAGCTTAGTTGGGCAGAGTTTGGACGAGCCAAGTGGCTTGAGAGGTGTGAGGAATGAGTAGAAGTGGTCTCCTTTTATAAGGGGGAGGAGGGGCTCTTTAGGAAAGAGTGAAAGTATTACTTTATAATATAATTATATTAAGTTTATAATGGTCCAAAAATCATTGAGGTCGAAGATAAGATGACTCATATTCTAAATAACATCAACCAATAAGAATTGGACATGTTTTAGATAATATTTTAATCATTATAATCTTATTTATTTAAATGATTTATTAATGAGGTAAACATTGCATCATTATTGTGTCATTAATAATTTAAATTATATGATGTCTAAAAATTATAAATAAAATATCATTATGTAGGAAATCGTTTTAGCTTTCTAATGAATATTTATAATCGAAAATCCAACATGTATAACCCTATGTAAAAATTGTTCTTCTAAAAGATGTAAGCTTATGCCATTTTTATTTTTATTTTAACTTTATTAATATAATGTGTCCCTACCACATACAAGTGGATCCAAGGGGTCCCCAAATTGACCCAAGGATGCCCATGGTCGGGTATGTGTCCAACAATAAGGTTAGGACACGTTTTAGGGTAATTTTGTATTATTATAATATTATTTTTTAACCCTTATTTACCGGATTTACCCTTTAACCATGGTAAATAAAATATTTACCACAGTAACTATTCAAAATGTCTAAAAATAAAAGTTACCTATTTACACAATTTGAACATCCTGATTCCAAATATGGAATCCATTTTCCTAAATTCAAAACACAGAAGTGGCAGAAATTAATTTAAAATTAATTCCCGCTGTCAAAACGAAAAGCGTGTTTTTAAGAGGTAATAACTATCAAAAGATTGACACTTGTTTATGTTTGGTTTAATTGTAAAATTATGTGCAATGACCAACATTATATTAAATGGTAAAAATATATTCTAAATATACTTTAAAACCACTCAAATTAATAATTTATCACTATTAATTATTTTGGTTAAAAAAGTTGTTTTTAATTAAAATTTAGTAATTTTCACTATTCATCAAAATATGAAAGTTATCCGAAATGTACCAAAATTTCACCTTAGGCTAAATTCGATATTCCGAATCCAAAAATGAAGTCCATTTTCAAATATAGAATATATATAATTTCAAAAAGTAGGTGTTACTATTCATAACGGCTAGTTTGATTAGTTATGGTGTGTTAGAACTCGGTGTTGCGTACAACATACGCTATCACATTATTCAAAGAGAAGCGTATCGTAGAAGCTTGGGGTGTTACATTCTCCCCTCCTTCAAATAATTGCGTCCTCGCAATTTCTAGGGTATTACTGCATAAAAAGACTCGGGTGGTTCTTCATCATAAGTTCCTCGGGTTCCCACGTTGCCTCTTCCATCTTATGGTTTCTCCACAAAACTTTTACCAGACGCGTCGTCCGGTTTCTCAGTACTTGTTCTCTTGTATCATGAATCTTGATGGGCTCTTCCCAATAAGACAGATCGGGTTCCAGTTCTAATTCCTCATAGGTGAGTACATGTGTTGGGTCAGGCATGTATTTCCTCAATAGAGATACGTGGAACACATCGTGAACTTTGGAGAGACTTGGCGGCATTGCCAATCGGTAACCTACAACCCCAATTCGTTCTAGAATTTCGAAAGGTCCGATGTACCTGGGACTCAATTTACCTTTCTTACCAAAACGTATGACTCCCTTCCATGGAGATACCTTTAGGAAAACATGATCACCGACATGAAATTCCAAATCCTTCCTTCGATTATCGGCATAGCTCTTCTGCCTACTTTGAGCTGCTTTGATGTGATTTTGGATTACTTTCACCTTTTCCACCGTTTCCTCCACCAGTTCTGGGCCTACAAGTTTTCTTTCACCAACGTCATCCCAACAGGTTGGTGTACGACATCTCTTTCCATATAACGCTTCATATGGTGCCATCTGAATACTTGAATGGAAGCTATTGTTATAGGAAAATTCTACCAGTGGTAAATATTGATCCCACATACCCTGAAAATCAAGTGAGCAAGATCTCAACATGTCTTCTAAGGTTTGAATAGTCCGTTCTGATTGTCCGTCTGTCTGAGGGTGGTAAGCAGTGCTCAAATGAAGTTCAGTATCCAGGGATTTCTGAAGACTTTTCCAAAATCGTGAAGTAAAACGGGGATCACGATCAGAAACAATAGATAGGGGTACTCCATGAAGTCTCACAACTTCATTAATATATAGTCTTGCTAGACGTTCCAGGGGTAGATCTTCTCTTATAGCAAGAAAATGTGCTGACTTGGTAAGACGATCAACAATCACCCATATTGCATCATTCCTTCTAGGAGTCTTTGGTAGCCCCATGACAAAGTCCATCGTAACATTGTCCCATTTCCACTCCGGTATGGGAAGAGGTTGCATGACTCCTCCAGGCTGTTGCCTTCCAGCTTTCACTTGTTGACAAACCATACATCCTGAAACAAAATCAGCAATCTCCCTCTTCATGTTGTCCCACCAAAAATGTTCCTTCAAATCTCTATACATTTTGGTGCTCCCAGGGTGTATAGAGAAATTGGAACTATGAGCATCATCCAGCAATTCCCTTTTTAGATCAGGTATATTGGGAACACAAAGTCTCTTCCCGAATTTCAAAATTCCATCTTCATACACAAAGTCTCTCAATCTCCCATAATTCACAGCTTTAATCTTCTTCTGAAATTCTTCATCATCGTTCTGAGAACTCTTAATCCTTTCTAGTAAAGATGGTTTGGCAACCATTTGAAAAAGCATTGATGTTTCACCTTCCATGGTTATTCCCATGTCCATCTTCACTAGATCCATCAAAATTGGATCCCTTTCAATTCTCATCATATTCAGAACTCCATGGTCTTTTCTGCTCAAAGCATCTGCTACTTTATTTGCTTTCCCCGGGTGGTAGTGTATCGTGCAATCATAATCCTTGAGTAATTCAAGCCATCTCCTTTGCCTCATGTTGAGTTCTTTTTGTGAGAAAATATACTTCAAACTCTTGTGATCAGTATAAATCTCACATTTTTCACCATAGAGGTAGTGCCTCCATATCTTCAAAGCAAAGATCTCTGCTGCTAACTCGAGATCATGAGTTGGATAGTTTTGTTCATGAATTTTCAACTGTCGTGATGCATAGGCAATAACTCTATCATTTTGCATAAGGACACAGCCAAGTCCTTTCTTCGATGCATCACTATAAATAACGAACCCATCATTCCCCGATGGTAAAGTCAATATAGGAGCATTGACTAATCTTCTCTTCAGTTCTTCGAAACATTCTTCACACTCTTTTGTCCAAACAAATTTAACCCCTTTACGTGTGAGCTTCGTTAATGGGTTAGCCAATCGGGCAAAATTCTGGACGAAACGTCGATAATAACCTGCCAAACCAATAAAACTACGTACCTCAGTTATACTCGTAGGTGCTGGCCATTCATGGATTGCCTTGGTCTTAGAAGGATCAACAGAGATTCCATCTTTAGAGACAATATGGCCAAGAAAAGAAATCTCCTGAAGCCAGAATTCACACTTGCTAAACTTTCCATATAATTCATGCCTCCTCAGAGTCTTCAAGATAATGCGCAAGTGATTTTCATGATCTTCGTAGGTTTTGGAGTATACCAAGATATCATCAATAAATACCACCACAAATTCATCGAGATACTCATTGAAAACTCTATTCATCAGATCCATGAATACAGAGGGTGCATTAGTCAATCCAAACGGCATTACAGTAAACTCGTAATGCCCGTACCTGGTTCGAAATGCTGTCTTCGGAATGTCTTCCTTCTTCACACACAACTGATGGTATCCAGATCGAAGGTCAATCTTTGAAAAGTATTGAGCTCCATGCAGTTGGTCAAATAAATCATCAATACGAGGTAGGGGATACTTGTTCTTTATTGTTATAGCATTGATCTCCCTGTAATCGATACATAACCTCATAGATCCATCTTTCTTTTTAACAAAAAGAACATGGGCTCCCCATGGAGAAACACTAGGGCGAATAAATCCCTTATTACTCAATTCCTCTAGTTGTTTCTTTAGTTCGACTAGCTCTACAGTGGCCATTCTATAAGGGGTCTTCGATATAGGCCTTGATCCAGGAATCAAATCAATAGAAAACTCAACTTCTCGTTCTGGAGGATGTCCAGGTAAATCTTCCGGAAATACATCTACAAATTCTTTCACAATAGGTACATCCTCTATTTGAACATTCCTTTCCTCACCGACAGTTATTTCATTCTCTTCCTCCCCGATAATTGAATTAAGTTGAGCTACAGGGGGTGGATCTAAATAAGAATTAGGTGGTGACGATTCTGCTCTAAAAATAAGGTGCTCCTTATCATTATCATCAAGAATCGTAACCTCTTTCTTCTTACAATAAATCTTCGCATCATAGTCCGAAAGCCAGTCCATACCGAGGATTATATCAAACTCAATCATAGGTATGACGATGAAATCAGCAGATAAAGAAAATTTATGTGCTCTAATGGGGACTGATTCACAAAACTTTGTTGCAACGATACATCCCTTAGGAGTTTTAACAGACAACTCCCTTATTAAATCAAATTGGAAATATCTAATTTTCTTAGCAAACTGGGAAGATATGAAACAATGCGATGATCCAGAATCAAATAATGCATTTTCTAAACTTGAGGAAACCATTAAATTACCTGCCACCACGTCTTTCGGAGCATCTACCTCAGCAGTAGTGATAGCATAAGCCTGGCCTTGATCCCTTGGCCTTTTCTGAGGTAAGTTCTCCTGACGCTTAGGACATGCATTTGCATAATTCCCCATCTCCCTGCAATTGTAGCACTGAACGTTGGTAGCTTCCTTCTTCCCCTTGCAATCATGAGCTTGGTGGCCTTTTTCACCACACTTGTAACAGACTCCCATTCCCTTCAAGCAAGTACCAGGATGTTTCTTCCCGCATTTACCACAAGATGGATATTCAACCTTTCCCTTCTTCCCCTTATTTCCATTCCCAGATTGATCAGCAGGTCTCTTCTTCTCTTGCTTTGCTTTAAAGTCATAAGACTTAGAGAATTCCTTTTCGGTCTTGATAGCACATGAGACAATGTCTTCGTACGATGAAAAGGATTGTGAGACTAATGCTCAACGGAGAAATGGTTTTAACCCATCAAAGAAACGATCAATCTTACTTCTTGGGTTGCGAATATAATCTCCAGCATACCTCGCGAACCTTGTAAAGTTAGCCTCATACTTTGTGACATTATCATCCTCCTTTTGTCTCAGACTCAGAAATTGCCTTTCCATATCTGCTCGATGGTCGCGAGGAAAGTATTTTTCTAAAAACAGATCTTTGAACTCCCTCCATTCCATATTTGATACTTCATCATCTTCCTTCGAATTTTGAATCAATGACCACCATTGATCAGCATCTCCAGTGAGGCGGTAAACTGCCATGATAACTTTTTCCCTTTCACTGCTCCCCAAAGCCTGAAATATTTTCTCTAGGGAAAATATCCATTGCTCAGCTACTAAGGGATTTGTATTCCCATTGAACGTTGGTGGTTGTTGTCTCATGAATCTATCTAACATTGATCCTCCACGTTGCGGATCAGGGTGCTCCATACGGGTAAGGTTATTATTCATAACCTGAGTAAGTTGTCCCAGTATGGTGATTAGCTGATCAGCACCAGTTGCATCACCATCCCCACTATAATTATCTTGAGCAGGAGGGCAATCCCTACATGGAGTGCGTGCATTGATACGGTTTCCATTTCTTCCACTAGGCGCCATTTCTATACAATGTCATAAACTAGATCAGTTTATGAATCAAAATACATAATCCCATACTTATAAAACACTAAACATAAATTGAACTATCTATGGATATAATCCATAATCATAAATATGTTTTCTTTGAGGAAGTATATACTCATAAACCCTTCATAATGATTTGTAAAGAAAGTGAGAGTTATCCTAAGCATATCCCCCGGGAGTGTCGTAACCAAGAGTGCAGCAAGGCCCGTTGTCGTGCACCAGTTCTCGTTCGAGTCTAGCTCAAAGCGGTGTTTTCGGGTTTTACCCCTAGGTACATCTGTGCCAGAGCCGCCTCTACCTGCTCGTATCCAGACAGGGATGTATTGCTCGGAAAACTCACAAAGTCTCTACAATACCAAAATTCTAGGAAGTTCTTCTATACTAATCCTCAAAGTTCATCTTAGGTCTACGTGCTCTAATCAGAGTTTATCTAAATATAGCTTCCAAGGTTTGTACTAAACTTCCTCTGATACCAACTGTAACGCCCCGACCCCAGCTACCCAGAGTCGGTGCATTACTTACATAACATTGGCATGATCATATGAAAGATCAAATCTCGAAAGACCGGTTGGTTTAGTAGCCTTGAAAATACTAGATATATTCATAAGTTTGACATTACATCATAAAATGAAAAACTACTACAACAACATAATGTCTCAATAGACCACACTATTATCCCCTCATAAAATCCCTGCAGGTCATTCATAACTTACTTCTTCACATCCTGGGAAAAATAAAACATAGAAAAGGGGTGAGCTCAAATGGCCAGTAAGGATAACAATATAGCGGAAAGAATAAACATTTAAGGCAATGTATAACTAAAACAAAAGCCTTTTAAATATGAACTTTCAACATGGTATGGCATAAATAAAATGAAATAATGCCATTTAATTATTCACATGGATATTCTACTAATCGAATAATCACATGCAAAAATCAATAACAACTTTCATAATGTTGGAATGCATAATGCCAGACTATCATAACCACATAGCCAAGGCCTTGTGCCAAGACTACAAATAAGATTTTGTCAAGGCCTTGTGCCAAGACACTAGTTTGTCTCATGAGACCTACCGATGCATCGAGGAGCTATAGCGGGATCAACCCGTCACTTATTAAGTCCAATGCATTCCCATATGAAAAGGTTTAAACATAACATAAACATTCGTATTAAAACTAGCATACGAAATGTCAATAATTTCACCATAAACTATGAATGGTATAAAAATAGCACATCCACAGTCAAACATATCACAAAACCTTCAATACAATATAGAAGTTTTGTATCATAATAAATCAACTTCAAATAATCTTAAAATCCATCAAAGGATGTTGACATAGATGAAATCAAAATTATTTTTAAAGAAGTATCTCCTTTTATTTTGAAATCATTTAAGATCCATATAAAATAAAACATTTTCTTTGAAAATATCCTTATAAGCTTGTATGGAAAGATTCGACGATTTTATAACGGCGGAAAATAACCGCACCCGCCATATAAGTTAAAAAAAACATTCTTACCTCAGTTCAGTCGAAAAGGTTAAAAAGGACCTTGTTTTGAAAACGACGGAAAGATTCCTTTATAAAATTCTTATAAAAAGTCAAACAAGGGTATAAATGACTTTAACCCATATTCTTGTAAATAGTAAAAATGTTTTGAAATACATTTCAAAGAAACATGGATGTGGATGATAAAGAGATCCCAGTAGATTATTATAAATAAACAACCTCGGATAATGAAGAGATTGTGAAATAACCCTTACCTTGTACTTTTCCTTGGTTGGGGTAGGTTAACCTCCTGTATAATAGTGAAATAATTGTTACTAAATTATACAAGAATCATATACATTAATATGATATCATATATGATCTTTTAATATTGATTTGATAATAATATCTTAGTATTATCGCTGTTTCGGGTGTGAACTTACTTGTTTGCTTTTGTATGTTTTGTTACGTAAGACATGTTTGTAAAGGATAAGTTGTATATTATTCAAATCCAGAATGGTATCAAGTCCTTAAACATCATTTTTAAATCATCAAATGATAATTATACTTGAATGGATACGATGGAAAATGAATCTCATCGCGTTCGTGGAGACGGTAGTCCGTACGTACGCACGAACACTACTTCAATTTAATTTTTACTTTAAAAGAATCGAATACAAATGATACATAGGTATATTACTATTCCAGTATAATATAATATTTTATATATGTTACTTATGTTCATTAACACCATCCTTTATATGTTCCATGTGTGGTATGAACGAGTCATATCATTTTAAGGGGGCGGTAGTCCGCACTTCCTCAAATGAAATTATCGTATGTATATACAACATGAAACGAATAATGGTATGAAATAAAATGGAATTACAGAAGCTTATATATAAAATATATATCATTAACATCATATTTAATTACAGTGCCATCATAATGGCCACCATGAGAGGCGGTAAGATGTATTTGAACAATCATCGTTTCGTGAGGCGTTAGTTTGCCATCCACAGAAACATTATGTTCATCATCCATTAGATGGAGTTGTGTGTATGTGTAGTTTGAATCCTTCTTATAACAACATCCTAGTATATTGAGGATACTGGTGTTGTTACAAAAGAAAGGAAATAAAAAGAGTTTGGGGGTTGAAGAAGCAAAATAAATGAAAATAATTTAAGAGAAATCGTTACCTTTAATTTAGGTAACTCACTTTGGTTGGAACCAAAGGACTTGTTGAAATGCTTTCTGCCTAAGGGGAAGCTTCAAGGAGGAGGAGAGGTATGTGGGGAGCTTAGTTGGGCAGAGTTTGGACGAGCCAAGTGGCTTGAGAGGTGTGAGGAATGAGTATAAGTGGTCTCCTTTTATAAGGGGGAGGAGGGGCTCTTTAGGAAAGAGTGAAAGTATTAATTTATAATATAATTATATTCGGTTTATAATGGTCCAAAAATCATTGAGGTCGATGCTAAGATGACTCATATTCTAAATAACATCAACCAATAAGAATTGGACATGTTTTAGATAATATTTTAATCATTATAATCTTATTTATTTAAATGATTTATTAATGAGGTAAACATTGCATCATTATTGTGTCATTAATAATTTAAATTATATGATGTCTAAAAATTATAAATAAAATATCATTATGTAGGAAATCTTTTTATCTTTCTAATGAATATTTATAATCGAAAATCCAACATGTATAACCCTATGTAAAAATTGTTCTTCTAAAAGATGTAAGCTTATGCCATTTTTATTTTTATTTTAACTTTATTAATATAATGTGTCCCTACCACATACAAGTGGATCCAATGGGTCCCCAAATTGACCCAAGGATTCCCATGGTCGGGTATGTGTCCACCAATAAGGTTAGGACACGTTTTAGGGTAATTTTGTATTATTATAATATTATTTTTTAACCCTTATTTACCGGATTTACCCTTTAACCATGGTAAATAAAATATTTACCACAGTAACTATTCAAAATGTCTAAAAATAAAAGTTACCTATTTACACAATTTGAACATCCTGATTCCAAATATGGAATCCATTTTCCTAAATTCAAAACACAGAAGTGGCAGAAATTAATTTAAAATTAATTCCCGCTGTCAAAACGAAAAGCGTGTTTTTAAGAGGTAATATCTATCAAAAGATTGACACTTGTTTATGTTTGGTTTAATTGTAAAATTATGTCCAATGACCAACATTATATTAAATGGTAAAAATATATTCTAAATATACTTTAAAACCACTCAAATTCATAATTTATCACTATTAATTATTTTGGTTAAAAAAGTTGTTTTTAATTAAAATTTAGTAATTTTCACTATTCATCAAAATATGAAAGTTATCCGAAATGTACCAAAATTTCACCTTAGGCTAAATTCGATATTCCGAATCCAAAAATGAAGTCCATTTTCAAATATAGAATATATATAATTTCAAAAAGTAGGTGTTACTATTCATAACGGCTAGTTTGATTAGTTATGGTGTGTTAGAACTCGGTGTTGCGTACAACATACGCTATCACATTATTCAAAGAGAAGCGTACCGTAGAAGCTTGGGGTGTTACATCTACCAGATGTGGAAATGAATATGATGAAATTATTTAATGGGAATGTTAAGAGAAACTATTTTTATCTCTCGCAACATGGATATATATATGATGTCTTCATACAAATGAGGATGAATTATAATTCTCTTTCCTAGTATTATGAATATTGGAACGTTATTACTAATAACAATTGATGTATGTGGATGTATATTAATGGAGGAACACTTAAAAAACATGTGGTGTGCATCATAGTAAGGGTTCTATGTATTTACTGATGAATAGTCTTAAATAATAGTCTCATTATTGCCCATATTCTTTCCATGATTCCCTGATAGAACAGTTGAAGGGATATAGGGATGAAAGGGGTCTTCATCTAGGATTGGTTGTCATACCTGAGTGGATGTGGGAATAGGGGGTCCACCCGACCAATGTCATAATTTCAACCGATTTCAAATAGGTGGTTATATATGAATCCATATTTGTGGCCTAGACATAGGTATACCATATCCAAAATATGATTCATGAATTGGTATTCCTATATATTCCATTTACAAACTCATTCTACATAATTCACAGTGAATTTGGTATTAGACTCTGGGATTTATACAATATAATATGCCCTGCAATCATTTGAGATATGTATGTTGAATTCATCATTTGAAAACATATGTGGGAAAACACTAAAAAGTTATCAGTTTTGACTCTTTCGTAGTTAATGATATCTTAGGAAATTAAGATTTTAGACTCGCACTTGAGGGGGCGGGGGTTATACATCCATAATAATGGACATATTCTTTACGAATTCCAAAAGGGGAAATCCCAACTTGTAAACATCCTATAGTGTGTCCCAATATGGAAAATTGGGGAATTCATACTTGTGATTGGTGAAGCATGGAATAAGGGGTGTATGACTTGTTCAGGTAGAAATCCATGTCATTCATACCTTCAAAAACACATCATGCATGCTACATAGTCATGTGTGTAACTTTCAAAATACATAATTTCTATGAATCTAATAATATTTTGAGGATTGGGAATTTTTTCTATCACATATCGAATTGGAGAAACGCACAGGGTTATCATCCCAAATCCTTATGATTATTAAACAATGTATGTGGCATATTTATATAGGTAAGGACCAATTTAGAATTATAGGTCCATTCTAAGTACTTTGGGGATTGGTTGAAGCTGAAATAATCTCTTACTCTGTGTTAAGTTGAGTACTTATTCATGGGGACCAGTTTAAACAATTTTGTCAGTACATTACTTTTATCCCCCTCATACTAAGTAATGGTGTTACCAATATTAGGATAATCCAATTGAACGAGTTGAATATACTTTGGAATTTATTTCACCCACTAGGACATTAATTAATGTTGGAAAAGATGGAGATAAATATATATCAATGATTGTCTCATTTATAAATGGAGTGAAATCAAACAAAATTAATTGAAATTTTATATGTGAGGACTATTCTTTATATATATTTTCTCTTTAATGATTCATGTTATGGAAAATGAATATACATACAATATGAATGTATGATTAAAGAGGCTCTCCATGGTGTCTAGATACCTATATATGATCATAGTTGTGGATATGGATTGTGTGTTCATTGAAATTCATCCCATTACTAAATTCAATAGGTTGACCCCATAGAAAGGTTAAGATTTGATTTCATTATATCTACATTGATTTTAAACATATTGTTTCCCATTATATGTGGCTATAATGACTTTTGGGTATGAAAATCGAGTTAGAATGCCTCCTTCCCTTCCAGAACGACCTCATCCCCTTGAAGAATGTGCTTCGTCCCCGCTAATGGATACAAATAATGAGATCCTGATCACCCACAAATGAACAAATTCATGGTTTAGTATTATAGTTATGATCAAAAGGGATACAACAATAGAATATGTGCCAATATTATCTAGTTGTCATCATCATTTTTACATTTGGGGTCCATTTTTCTACCCTATGATCATGATAAAGATAGTCAATAAGCCTATGGAAACAATGATTATCATATCGAGTTCACATAATGTCGTAATACACTATGATTATGAGACACTAATTAATATAAAAAATTTGAAGGGAACACCTTTTGATATCGTGGACATGAAATTTACCCATCGTGTTGGGTTGCCGAATCCAGATATTGGAGATAGTCAATCCTCATCCAATTTTATCTATGAAAATGATTCTACCGATGTAGGAATATATTTCTAGTAGGTGGAGATTATTATTTGTGAAACCAAATACCAAATTTCTCTCACGAGGCTGCAGAATGTTATGTTTAATCAAGGGGACACTAAATTAGTTGATCACCTATCCTCTGTGGAATAGGTTGACAATGTCAATCCCATTAATGTAAATTATCCTTTTTTGTTTCTACTTTTTTCATATGTTAATTTATTTCTAAAAATTGTTGTTACTAGGTGAATGATCACCCTAATTAGTAGTATAATGAATAGAAATTGATCGGGATCCCATCACCAAAGTAATGCTCGACTGGTGCCGCACATTAAACTAATGAGTTAAATCCCAAACCAATAGATATATTCCAAGGGTAGTAGTTCCTAGAGAATGTGATAAGGGATTTCTAATACTGAGTTTGATACTTTTCATTGTGGATGGATGTGATCTCTTAACACCATAAAAAATTTAGGAAAAATGGAGAATAATTTCTCTATGTAACTGCTTAATTATTGATTTTAAGACTACATAACATCAAGTATTTCTTCTTTACCCCAAAAAATTTTATAATCATGTGAATGGATACACACTATCCTTCTAAATCCTCTCTAAATGGCCTTAGTTATTGGTATCCATGATCTAAGATGGATTCTCGAGGGATATAATGATACGAGCCTGACTGAAATGAGGAGGATTCACAGAACAACATGTAGATTCAAATAGATGCTACCTATCCTTGTTAAAAATATGTTTCATGTGGTGTTGACACATTATATGATCATACCATTGTATAATTGGTTGATCCTTCATGTCATGTCATCTTGATTTCCTAAGCTGTCATATGCACTAGAAAAAAGTTATTCGCTATTATATTTCTGATTCATATTATATAATCGGAGACCCTATGATGACCACTTCTGACACCATGACTATCTACAAGGAAGATATTTGAGTTCTATAGTAGTCATTGAGGGGTTTTGTGCTTAGTTCTAGGATGAATATTTGGGGAATACCGATTGGAGAAACTACCATGGGGCCTAAAGAATTAATATTTTCTATGATAAAAATTGAAATAAAATTCAATATATGATTTCATATATTTAGGTTCCCATATATTTTGGATATTTTTAGGAGTTTAGTATGGAATTTGATGAACATGAATCTTTATTTTCATGAAACCAATTTTTTTATGAATTATTATTCCATAATGAAAGCATGAATTGTAAAAGTTTATCAACAGAAAACATTATCATTGTGATGAATAAAAAATGAACCAAAGACCACCCTACTCTAAGTGTAGAAAGATAACTAACTCATGTAGATACCAATGTCAGCTCTTCAATTTTATTCCCTTTAGGTTAGACTAAAAGATTAATGATTCACACTTTCATGGTATTTTGTTTGGGAATGTTCAATAATGTACAAGCATTAAAAGATATTATTGTATGTTATAATATATGTATAATGTATATAATGAGGGATATAGTGTAATGGGATTATGTATATAGAGGTGGTATATCCTGAGCTAGAATTTACTTCTTTTTGAAAAAACTGTATTATAGGAAATTTTATGAAAAACAATCTTTGGAGTGATACTGTATAGTCATGATGTTGAATCCTCTCGCAGACATACCCTTCATGTTGAAAAATTATGCAAAAAGAATATTGTTTTGTCATTTTATGGTTATAAATATGAGTTCTCTATAATATTGTAATTATATAATGATCGATGGTTAATGATTATAGATATTCAGATTTCCCAGGGCACATGGATTTTTGTTGGAAGGAATGTTCCCGAATATTTTATTGTAATATCAAGTAAAAATTTTCAAAGAATGAGGGTATAGGTTTCGTATGGTGGACTAAACTAAACACATGGATAACCATGAATTTTTTTATAGTTCATAGATTGAGACCATAGTATTATGGAAATGATATGAAATATGTTCATTTCAATATAAATACTATTCTTGTGTACCTCAAACATGAGGGATGAAATTTCAAACAATGATAATGGGCGATCCTAGATATTGATAAATGATATATGAAACTTTTTGAGAGATGAACTCGTACAAATTTTGAATAAAATGTCCCAACATATTGTTTTCAAGTATTAACCATTAAAAAAGTATTCTCTAAAGGATTAAAGGTGTTCCAGATTGACAACCACATTTTCTAAGAGAATTTATAAAAAATCGGAATATGGTGTGTTACTACATAGTCAAATGGTGAAATCATATTTCATGTAGAACCATTATATGGGTGAATTATACAAATTAATATGGTTTTTTACTTCATAGACTAGAAAATGATTTCCCCAGTATCATAAATTTTATCACCGGTAGATGAAGTTAAATTATAAATATAAAAATGATTCCAATGTTAGAAGTATGACATGTCTAAGGGATATGTATAAACAAAAATTAAAATTTTGTACTGGTACTTTCCATGAATTTTAGAGTCCCTTCCAAAGATCTCACTCATATATTAGAGGGGCATATCTATTTACTTAATGTACCATTAAATTAGGGGATGATATTATGGTATCATGCATAGATATTTTTTTCTCTTTAGTAGAGGGATAATGGTTCTTTTCTCCATTGGTGGTACTAGTAAATTAAGCCTATGTTCTGCAAAGTATAAAATTAGAATGATAATTAATGAAAATTTAGTTTCTAGGGCACCATGTTGTTTCAAATCTTTCAGTGAGGACACCATCCATGCAATTAATCATCATGTGGTGAGGGTGAAGATGACTCATCCTGATAAAATAATTTTTTTCTAGACTAGGGCTTCTCAACCATGAAAGTCTACGTATATTTTTGGAGTAATATTAAAGACACATATAGTTATATAAAATATTCTCCATACTGATTTAATTAAAGTGTTTATAAGTGGATCATTTTTTGAATAAGGGGTCATGAATTGGGTGAGATACCATACATATCATCATATGTATATTATACTCTTACATAAGAGACTGGTATTATTATCCATATTTTAGAAGGACTATGATGTAGGACCTTTGCATCTCTATATATTTCCTGGGAATAAGGAACAATCCATATATAGTTCTTAAGGAAACATGTATTGTAATGTCATTCAAAAAATAAAAATGGTGTGAAATATAAGGTATTTTATTCAGGACCAATGTAATCCTTATGTGAATTGATATTCCTTAATTATGAAAGGATTATTTACCACAAAAAAAATATTCCCACATGAGTGACTCTGAGTGTGATATTCTAGAAGATTAATGTTATTCTTTCACCACAAAATGGTGATACAAGTGAAGGAAATGTGAAGTTGGATATTGTAGTTGTGGGATTATGATGTAGGATCGATGAGTCTCTACATACCTCATTAAAATGAGAATCAAGATATATATAGTTCATCAAAGTTTTCAGGATCTGGAATAACCTATACATAGGGAGGAGGACATTTATTTTGTGTCAATACTACCCCCATGATTTCATATCTTGGAATCATTACATATCTCTTTACAATGAGAATCCATGTGCTCTTCATAAAAGGTTACCTTTTATTTTTATGTCCCATACACGGGGAGGTGGAAATATTTTATTTTCTATATTGATGGATGGACCCGATAAATTATTTCTAGAATTCACTACATCTCCCTCTGATTTGATAATCAATCTATACATAGTTATGCAATGAAGGTGTAGTTAGGAGACCAAAACCAAATATTCTGACCTTATTAAGAACATATGGATATTCTATGTGGTTTTATATCCAAAAGAAAGAACACGTAACATATAGTTTTATCTCATGTGGGAAAAAAAATTTATACATTTTAACATCTTATGACAAGTGCATTATGATATATACTCTGAAGTCTTATAGCTCTCATTATTATTTATTACATGATTTTTATCATTCGACTATGATCATATGGTGTGAATTTTATGTTCATGAAAACATGAAAATAATTCTACAATGTATAATTGAATACAATATGTAGTTTGGTTTTGTGTAGATTATCATCATGAAATGTGGATGATATATCAAGCTATTTATGGTCACGCAACACATACCAACTACCGAACTATGTTAGTATTTTAATATTGTTTTCCTTTTTTCATCAATATAATATAAATATTATTATATCCTATGAAATTATCTATGACGTAATGGAAACAATTCTATAACAACCCTGTTCTTTATGAAACACATAAACATGATTTATTACATAAACACTGAATTAAGAAAACACTATGGAATGAGAGGTCTAGTTTAATGGGAAATTAGGAAGATTACATAAAAACTTATAACATAAAACAAACATCTTTATTGAATCAACATTTACATGACCAAAACATAACAACGTACATAGAATTGCATGGGATAAACTGAGGAAATGCATAAAAAAATGGTTTGTTATAAATCCTAGTAAGGTAGTAAACAAGGAATAACATGAATTATATAGTACATGAATTACAATAGGCATATAAATGGATCATAATAGAAACATGAACATAATTTCATGATATAGAATGATTATCATAACATGGAAATGTGACAACAACTATTAACAAAATTTTATCATGTTCCAAGGATCATTGCACATAGAGAATGATTAAACCCTCAATGCAGTAGAATTAGAATTATTAAACCGTCATTGAATGTAATATATAATGATAATAATATTTACCCAATGCATTGGAACTCTATCAGTGTGAACCCTTATTAATCAGTTAATTTCATGCTTAACTACGCCACATATTTCATACAACATGGATTCAATAATATTAATTATTTATTCCATTATAATAGAATGTGTAATTCAGACAATAAACACTATAAACAATTATTAGATGTGAATTATATTGAATACCCTTTATAGATTAATGGTCATGGTATTCACTACAAAATGAATTTGGCTTTGATAATCTAACAGCAATTTCAGCAGCATAACGATGTGACATAGGAATTCATAATAATGGTTCATTAGACAAAAATGGTTATGTCATTATATATACACTACATTTATAGTAAGGGGTCCAATATATAGAAGTCCCAAAATATGTAATTGAATTTAGATGCGTAATAAAGAAAAGTTTCTTTGTTGTATAGAGAAGAGAGAAAATCCTTACAGAATTTATGCTGGGTAACTTGTGTGAATTAGAGAAATTAATGAGAGAGAAATTGGTATTTCATCATTAAAAAATAATAAGGGATCTATGGGGAGGTGATAAATCATACCAAAAAAATTTTAACTGAAAATAAAAAGGCATAACAACATCATGAAATTTTGACAAAAATGAGAAAGGAAGAAATCCCTCACTATGAAGTTTGATACCAAAGGATTGGGAGAGGCTTGATAGGCGATTCTTGTGAGCTTGGGGCTCCTTGGGTGAATTCTAGATAGAGTATGTAAAGGTTGGTTGAGCTCCAAATGGTTTGGGTTAATAGTAATGGGATATTTAGAGGGTTTGTAATGGAATGTAGAGGTAAATATTTATTATTTAGGTTTTGGACACTACACATTAAAATAATCAAAACAACAAACCATCCCATGGTTTTTGACAATGGTTTTTTATAAAGGGGAGTGGAAAAAATTATTTCATAATACCAATGGTTTAACTTCATAAATTATTAGTCTTAATTATGTGGAGTTCAGTCACACCCTCATAGAAATCATTATAAAAAGATAAAATATTTTAAAAGTTTTGGAGGCTACAGTAAGGCATTGTAAGATAAAACAAACAAACCAAAAATCCCATTATATTGAATTTAAATTATATATTATCTGAAAATACCATTTATATTACTTTATTACATCACTATTGGGTCATTATTTGGTCATAAAACAAATTATATATTTAAACAGTATTAAATTTTTACCCTAAATTTCGACTATCTTGGAAAATTATGAAAAATTCCCTGCTTGATAAATCGGAAAATGTGATTCCAAAAATAATATTATTTTAATATAAATAATTTTCTAGATATGTGTATTTTTATATTTTTAATATAAACTAACATTTATAAAAAATATATGGGTTTTGACAAAATCTGTTTTCAAACTATAATAAAAAATACAATTTTATTCAAAAACATTATATGACCATTTATATTTAATCAAACATTATATATTAATTGTATTTTATTTAAGTATTATTTAATTTAAATATCTATTAATTCTTCAAAATATATTTCTTAATCGAAAATTAAACAAAAATAATATTTGTTATCCAAAAACTATTTCGAATGTAACAATAATAAATTGAATGTATATTAATTATTATTTAAATAAATAATCCATATAATCATATTTCTAGGGTATTTTTATATTAACCCTTATAAAACCCACATAATACCTAAGGGTAAGGTGTGCGATTGTTATATAATATTGGGGTGGCCCAGATTACATCGATCGGGTGGTAATCTCTATTTACTTCCAATTCTCTTGTAGGTGGTTATGTTCAAACTTAAAATATTAAAGATATACTTGGTATTGATCATGAGTGATTCCCATTGAAGCCACATCTTTTCTGAGCTCCAAAATATTGTCTTCATATGGATAAATTTTACTGTGTGAGGACATCACTTAATTTTTCCGAGAAAATTGGATTTTTTAAACACAAATTTTTATACTAATCATTTGATCACTATTCAACAACTATATTAGAAAAGGAAAAAAACATAATTGGTTTTTCAAATCCAAAAACAAAAAACCAAGGAAGTGCATATTTTATATAACCATTTTATATAATTAGAAATTTAATTAGATAAATATAAATTTCTATTTATAAAACATTTGTTCGTTACAATCTTTCCCCTTAAGATATTTCACCCTCAAACATCCTTTCCAACAGTAAAAAAACTAAGGGTACTTATCCTTTATTTATTCAATAATGTCTTTAGTCATTCTTATTGGCATTTCCTTCATAGAGAAAGGATTCATGACTTATGATGTTACTTCAGGAGTTTTTAAACAAATATACTTATTTTTCCCAATAACACTTCATCCATCACATATTATATCGATGGAAGCATTGATACACTATAAAAAAATGAATTTATCATATATAATTGTGAGACATCGTCTTGAGAATATTTTTTATAAAAAAAGCTTACTTATTCAACTTCAAAAATAAAAAAATTGGGTTTTGGTAAATCTATTTTTCATCCCAAAAGATTAAAATATATACTTTGATGCATATAGGCTTCTCTTAAGTCTCCCTCTTCAAGAGCATCTATAAAATAATTTAGTTCATCATAATATTTAGATAATGTGATTATTTTTAAAAGTCCTTGATTATACTCTTCATGCTTAGAATGGTAAGAAAATTGAAAGCATAATATTTTCCAATAGATGGCACTTGAAACATGGAAGAATTGTGAAATGCTAGAGGTATTGGGATCCTCATAACGTTTTTTTTCATGTAACTTGTATATTTGGAAATGTTTCAAACTCATATGTGAAAGACTTCTAGATAATCATTCCTAGTAGTTATTCAAGAATAAAGAGAATAATTGTTTGTGATCTTCCCCCTTCTGTGATTTTACTATGAAAAAGAAAAGAAAATTAGATTGTTAGAATACTTATCTGATGAGAATTTAAAAAAGGAAACAAATGGACATAGAATCATAATCTTGTACTATATATCCCAACTTTCTGATACCCCATGTTTCAATCTAGGTTATCCATGTTATATTCCCTATATATATTCATAGGTTACTTTTTATTCCATTAATACTAGTTCATACTATGATTATAAATATACTAAAGCATATCCCCATGATTGGGTTGTAACCAAGAGTGTAGAAAGGCCCGTTTTCATTCACATGTTCTCGTTTGAGTCTTGCTCAAAGCGGTGTTTTCAGATTTCACCCCATGATACATATATTCAAGATCCACCTATACTTGTTCGTATCCAGAAAAAGATTATTTTCTTGATAAACCGCCTACTCAATAAGCACAAAAATTTAGGGAGGTTTTTGTTATACTTATTCTTATCCCGAAGCCATTGACTGGGGTTTTCTAATCATTATCCCAAAAATAACTAAAACAGTCCTATGATATCAACTATAATAACCCTACCCCTTATTACACACATAAACATGTTTTATTACATAAAATTTAAATTAATATATCACTCAGTATCAAGAATTCTAGTTTTTTGGTAAATTAGGAATATTTCAAAATAACTTATAACATAAAACACAACATCTTTTTTGAAAACATATTTTACATGATAACAACATTCCTTAGTACTTAGCATTGCATGATATGACTTGAGGAAATACATAATAAAAGGGTGATCTATAAAGCTCAGTACGAGTATAAACAAGGAATAACATGAGGAATATATGAAATTCTAGGAAATATGCATATCAATGGATTACATGAGAAACATGAACATAAATGTATGATATAGCAGGATTATTATAACATTAATATTTGGAGTCAACATTTTACATTATATTAGCATGATCCAAGGGAAATTGCACATGGATCATGAGTAAACCCTAATTGAACATGATTTATCACGAGTAAACCCTCATTTAACTTCATGTATCATGATACCAATCTTAACCCAATGAATTGAAGCTCTATCAGTGCACATCATTCATAATCATTTCATTTCATCAATAAGTGTTCCCCATTGATCATACGACATGGATTAATTAAATATCATCATTTATTAAATGATAAAGGAATATATAATTAATACATGAAATTATAAATTCAATAAATAAATGAGAATAAAGAAAAATACCCATGATAGAGAAATGGTCATTGTATTTACTACACAATGAATTTTGTCTTTGAGAATCACAATGTAATTTCAGTAGCATAACTGTGTGACATAAGAATTCATAAAAACGTTTGATGAGGGTAAAATGGGTATCTCATCACATGAAAATGAAATAGATCGAAAGGGGGTCATATAAATACATTTCCCAACATGTTAAACTTAAATTGGACGTATAATAAAAAACATTTTCAAGTATATAAATGAGAAGAGATAAATTTCATACGGAATTTTGGCATGGTAATGGTTGTGCATGGGTGCCATTAATGAGTGTGAAATAGGTTTATTATCATTCGAAAATATGTCGGGAAGGAAGGGGAGGTTTAAAATAATACCGCAAAAATTTTAATTTAAAATAAAATTGTGTAACAACATAATGAAGGATGGAGAAAATGAGAAAGGAATAAATCTATTACATCGATGTGTGATCCCAATGGCTTGACAGAGGTTTGGTAGGGGCTTATTGGGAGCATGGGGTGACTTGAGAGGAATCTAGAGAGATTAGGGAAGAGGTAGGTCACAATCCAAATGGTTTGAGTATAGTGGAATGGGATATTTAGTGGGTTTATATAAAAAAAGACATAATTCTTTATTTTTTAGATTTTGGATAGTACACGCTAAACAAATAAAAACCACAAACCTACCCATGGGTTTTCCTATTGTATTTTACAAAAGTGGAGTGGAAAATATTATTTTATATGTTCAATGAAAGTAATTATTAAAATATTTTTCTTCCTTTTTGGAAGGTGAGTCATACTCTCATGGAAATAATTATAAAATGTTAAAAAAAATTATAAGTCTTGGAGAGTCCACTAAGGCATCAAAAAATAAAATAAAAAAATCATAAAATTACATTATAATAAATGTATAACTTATATTGGATGAAAATACCATTTATAGTATTTCATTACATAACTATTGAGTCATTATGATTGCATAGAACACATTATATATATATATATGATATTTATTTTTTACCAAAAAAATCAATTGTCTCAAAAAAATTAGGGAAAATTCAACATCGGATAATTTCAAAATCCTGATTCTAAAAAAATACTCATTTTTTCTAAATAAATTTCTAAATATTTTTAGTTTTAGATTCAAAATAAAATTTGACATTTTTCAATGATTGATGTGTTTTAGAAAAAGTATCTTAAAACCCTTAATAATAATTACAATTTTATTCATAAAAATTTATATTATCATTTATATTAAATAAAATAATTTTAGTAATAATATTTTACTAAAATAATATTTTTATTTAAAAATACATTAATTCATCAAAATAGTTTTCTTAATTTAATATTAACTAAAAATAATGGTTGTTCTTTAAAATATATTTAAAAAGTAACAATAATAAAATGAATATATATTTTTAATTCTATCCAAAAATAATGCACATAATTATAGTACTAGGGTATTTTTATATAACCACGTATAACAGCCGTATAAGACCTAAGGGTAAGGTGTGCAATGCTGACATACTTTTTGGGTGGCTCCGATAACATTGCTCATGTTGTAATCTCTCTTAACATCAACATGTTTTGTAGGTGGTTCCGTTCAAGCATAACATATAGAGGCTCATCTTTGGATTGGTCAAGAGTGAAGCCTGGTGAGACCACCTCCTTTCCATGCTCCGAAAAATGGTCTTCTTATCGAGAAATTCAATTGGATGGGCCATCACTTCCTTTTTCGGAGTAAATTTGATTGGATAGTGCCCTATATGTATACAAATTATGTGATAACTATTCAATACTATATTAGCAATGATAACAATTCATAATGGAATTTTTACATCCAAAAACATAAAACCATTAATGTACATCTTTTATATAACCATTTTAAATAATTATTTATTTAATTAGATCCGAAGGAATTTTCATTAATAAATGTTTTTGTCGTTAAAAATCTCCCGAGTGGAAAAATATTTGACATGTTATATGATTTGTGGAATTATCTATCGAGGATAAATAATCACATTTCTAGTAATTCATGTATAATATCCACCCAAAGTGTACATTTTTTAAAATAATACCAATTTTATCATTATATATAATTATGATCTGTTCATTATAAAATAAAAAAATAAAATGGGGTAATCCATGATATATATTATTTTGGATAGATAATTATTTAATTGATATGTTTTACAACCACATTCATCAATATCAAATTCAAAATAGAGGTAAAACATAATTGTTACTAATGGTTTATTTGAAAACATCTTTCAAGAAAACTTTTTTCATGAATATTATTTAAATAATGACTTTGACGTCTCTAATTACCAATCCAATAGAATGTTTAATTTTCTTCAACACATGTAATAGTGTTGTATCATAATTTTTTCAAATATTTGTTTACAATTACAGAGAATATGTATCTTTGGCCTTATATTCCATACATATATATATAGGTAATATGATTAAATACAATATGATATTCATAGATAATTGATGTTATTATTTTCTTACTTTTCAATCTATCAAAACTATTCATCAACAATGTTTTTTTCAAATAATTTTCTTCAATTCCATTTAATGATTTCACATCCTCTCTATGATTTTTCACTATTACTCATAAGAAAACTATTTTTTATAGATTTATAAATTCCCTATATGTTATATAGTAAACCCATCATATTATCTAATGATATTAATAGAACATCATTCATGCACATTAATAAAATGGGATGTATTCATTGTCTTGATAATATTTATGGAGACATATTCATTATTGACATGAATAATATACTCATTGTGGTAAACATCAATATAGAGCATTTTAGTTACAAGGAAATGATTCAAAAATATCCATGGTAAATCATTATCCTACAGTATGTCTTTTAATTTTAAATTGACCTCTAAGATGAATTTTGTAACATTTTTTAACTTGAAATCCAAATTTTCTTTTAGATACATGGTCAATTGGGTTTCTGATTCCATTAATACACTAATTGTCTCTTATTTATTTAATCATAATTTCATAACAATAACTAAATAGAATTATGATGATTATTTCTCAATAATGAAATCACTTAATCAAAAAATTATCATTATAATAGAGTAAAAATGTTCAATCTATTCAGATATTATTATTTCAGTGGATTATATTTTCCCCACCACTAAGCAAACAATGTTAAGATAAATAAGCTGAAAATATTCTATCATTCTCTCATTAAATAGTATTTAAATTATAATGTAAAAATTAATAATATTTTTTGGTAATACATTGTACTCATACACTAATATCAATATATATGAATACACTATACATGTTATTGTGTTCGATAACGTTTTCTACATGAAACATTTATATAATATGAAAATAGAATATTTTAATATAAAAATATGTATAATAAGAATTATTGTTAAAAATTTATCATGGAATTATGAATAATGATTATGAGAAACCTATTTATGATATATATATATAATGAAAATATAAAATGCATTTAATAATATTTAAATTCAATTACATTACTCAAAGACAATAATAATATCATTTATTATTTGAAAAATATTTTTTTATAAAAAAATTATATAATTTTCTATTTATAAAATAGCCATTAAGGATGATAAATTATTTTTGATATTAATAATTTTTTAAACCCATTTAGTAAGAAAATTATATGATATGAAAATAATAGTGATTATTATTTCCAAATGTCATTTTCAAAAAAAATGTATTTTCAATAAAAATTATTATTATATTAAAAAATTATTATTTACGGATTTCTGGAATATGAATATAAAATTATGGGAATAATTTTTTATTTATAATTAAAATATTATAATCAGATGTAATTCTCTAATTCATGGAAAAATATTACTTTTTTGGAAAAAATGATTAATCTGAAAATTATAATTTTTATGTTTACATCATTATGGAAGAACATTATATAAATATAAAACAACTCAACTGTAATGAAATGTGTCTTTAATAAATTTTAATATGGCATTTAACATATTATTTTAGATTATGAAACATATAAACAATTATTTTTAAAATTTATATAAATGTGATTTTATAAAAATATTATATTTATCTTCACATTAATAAATTTAATTTCATTTCAGGATTATTTTCTTAGTTACCAAGAAATCCTCATAATATTTACATGAATTAAAATATTCCAAATATTTCATGTGAATTTTTAAATAAAAACACTAAAATACAAAAATACATTATGTTTAAATGACTATTTCATCACTGAATTCCATGTAGGGATAGAACAGAATTGTGCAATTTTCGTGGAATAAACATCACGTTAGACACATACAAAAAAGTCCCTTTCTGATGGTTTCCAAAGGTGATTACTTGTGGAACCGGAATGAACTATTTTTTCACATATCCATAAAGACACATTACCATGCTTTCCAATGAAAGGTGCTCATTGGGGAACATGGACAATAATAAAAAAGAAATCACACTTGTATATATAATGGGTGGTCGGGCTCATCTCCCTGTTTTAAGGTATTTTTTCTCTTACTCAGGTACTCTATTAATGATTTATTATATGTTCGTGAATCCTTCATAAATTCTCATATATGATATGGTCCACTCTTGAATTAGCAATCAATTATTGTCATCAATGGAATATAGATTCATCTATATGTTTCCTAATTTATAAATTGTGTGAGATATCTATATGTATTTAAGGTTCTCCAATAATGATACCATTTTTATAATTTAACATAGACATTTTTTCAGTTTTCATTATGACGTTGTTTTGAGACACATAGGGGGAACTCTTGAGTGTGTCATCGTAAAGGGAGATGTGAGTATTTTATAACTGGATTAGACCCATGAGATGGAGATTTTATGCCTCATCATCAACGAAATTAAAACCCATCTAAATTGATGTCACTTCATGAGACACATCATACTCTTTACAGTCATGTGATAAAAACCAAACATCAGAGTTTAATTACATTTGGAAAGGACATCATGGTGGAGAATGACTTATCAGATTTTGGTGTGAGACTTATATTGGATAATCCCAAAGAATTAAGAATGAATATGGGTTCACAAATTATATTATATACTAATAGGAGTGTGAACCAGATTGAATTGGGGTTCATGTGTGTCGTTGGGTTTGTTACAAAGGGATCCTTTCTATGTATCCCACTCGAATGGGATCAATGCCCAAATAGTTAGGTTGTGAGGGTCAACACCTAAGGATGACCACTAAAGGTTTGTTTCATAGGGGTGTATAACCCTTCAAGAAGATTGAATTTTCAATTACACTTGATATTCTCTCCATAAGGCTGGGATTCATGGGTTACAATGTATATGACGATACCATTGTTTGGTCGTTGGGGATTACACGTGGAATGATGCCTAGGTCATTGGTTGGGGGTTAAACATGGGTGGATGCCCACTTGGATGGAATTTTATGGATTCCATGATCACCTAAAATCACTGAGACTATGTGATTCATTCTCATTGTGATAAACTAGAGGATGCGGTAGATATGTGAACCAAAAAACATATCATTTCTTACTGATGGATAAGAAAAAGACCCAATAATAGAGTAACAACAAGTGATTCTTTTTACATATCTCCTCTATTCATAGAATCATTGATATTCATACATGGTTATAAATATAGATTCACCCAATGGGTAGGAGAAATATGATATAATGCTATAGGAGATGTCCTTGAAGAATAGATATTGGCTTATTCATTGTGGGATTCCCTAAAAATGGTTCTTGGGAAAGTATGGAGAAAAATGAACCACACCTCAATGAGAAAGGGAATAATGATCCACTCCCACATTAGTATACTGAAGCTCTATGGTCTCCAGGACAATGAGTGGAGAAAATGGTTGTATCCCTCTTACTGAATATTGGGAATTCCCTAACATTTCCCCCTACATTATGATCCACGTGACCTCGAGAATTCATATCAACATGATCCCCAGGAACCCTACCCATCAATGAGGAAAATTTTCAGACGACTCTAACTATAGTTAGTCATACTTTAATATGATACATGATATTGTTCCACATACTATCATTTCCCATATTTGGAGTCATTGGTTGTGGTTTTGATTCCCCCCCCCCACTTAAGTTTGGGTATCCAAAGGAATGGGATCACTACAAATAGTGGCATTAAAGATGTCATAATAGCTGGATCACATAGGTAATTATAGGGTGATTCAATTAGGTATACCTAAGGGAAGACCTAGAAGGATTGAATTTGATTCACCAATGTATTCCTACATGAGATACATATATTTTGGGTATGGACCTTCTGGAAAAATACACTTGGGAATTACTTTACTCTAGCTCTCAACATTCTCCTCATGTGTCCCTAGAAGGATCTCACACATGCCCCTTGTTTGGGATGTTGAATTATTGATAGTTTTTTGAAATTCTTCGGGGCTGGGTTCCTTATGTAGTTGTCTTAAATGTTATAAACGGTAAATACATTAATTGAATTCTTTTCATTAATTCCTTCTTATCGCAATTTTTAGAAAGCTTCTTGAAAGGATTTTGACTGCATGATTGACGTAATAGGTTGATAATAGATTTATGTATTCATTGTGATTTTTTAATTCATAAATTATGATACCTATGCTCCTATTTTTATTATATAATGCGACAATGGATGTAAATTTTATCTAACATTGATATTTCATGTATTTTTAATGTGATGTTTAATTTTTTCTACCATTGGGTGACCCAAATATATATGCCTGCATAGTTACAAAATATGTGTAGGTAAATCCTTTATGCCGATAATATTCTAAAGGGGGCCTATACATTTGGTCATTGGGGAATGGAGTGAAACAATTATATTTTCACGCATTGCTTTCTTCAATAGAAGTTATTTTTCAAAAATATAATTTAAACCTTGTGACAAAACAGAGTCTCAACTACACCTCCTCCCCATCAGAATTGAATCTGAATTGCATGAAGAGGGTATTATCATAAGGTGAACGTACTAATAGACTATGTTAGGTTTACAGGACGATCACACAAGTCATCCATATAGGTCATACATGTAAGTGGGGCACACATGAAGACCACATGTAGGGGCTACAATGTCTACAAATTGAGTTTATTTCCATTAGTTGACAATCTTATCACGTACTTAATGATAATACCCTAATGTAATTCCATAGCATTGAACTCCCTCTTTTAATTCTTTTTCAAAATCGACATTCTTATAGAGTATGAATACTCCTAACTAAAAAACTCATACGTATGGGTAAGTGAAATGGGTTGTGTCACATGGTCTATTAACCTATGCAATGTCCCATCGGAAAGTACCATATGGGAGATCATAACTTTTCCAAATTTCCAAATATTTAATACTATTTTCTAAAAAATGAATTTTGTTCTTATTGAAAATCCTCGTGCTACCTTGTATGTTAAATTATCTACTATAATACAAAATATTTTTTTTAAATCATGAAACTTCTTTGAAGAGATTGTAAAACCAGTCACGAAAGACTATTAGGATGTTCCTAATACTACATTACCAGAAATGAAGATTAATATGATGAAATTTCATCATTATTATGTAGAGTGATGCTATTTTTTCTCTCTAGACATGGAAACATCAGGGATGTCTTCAAAATAATGATGAAAATTTATAATCCTGTTTTTTTAAGTCTACAATATTGGAACATTATTACTACCAACATCTCAAGCATGAGAAAGTATTTTAATGTAGGACCACATCTACAACCCGTTGTTTGAATCATAGTAATTGTTATATGGATATGATAATGAATAGTACTAAATAACAGTCTCATTATTACTCATATTTCATGCATGATTCCCAAACAAATCATTTCAATAAATGTAGTGAAGAAAATGATCTTCATCTAGGAGGGGGTGTCAGAACTAAGTGGATATGGGTATAGTGGGTGCAACAAAACAATGTCGACATTACAACCAGTATGAAAGAGGTGGTAATTCATGATGCTATATGGGTGGCATATAAATTTGTATACCATAACCTCATCTCCGTTCATGAACTACTATTACAATGGATTCCATGAATGAACTTCTTCCACCTAATTCTTAGTGAATTTTGTATCAGTATGATAGATGGACCCAGGGATTCAATATATATCTATTTTTATATTAAGGAATCAATATATATCTAATAAGAATGTGAATCCAAATGTACTTCATCAAAGGATCCAAATGTTTTTATATCCCATTAATATAGAGGTGGAAAATTTTCATCTTCTAGATTGATTGATGGACCAAAGAAATAATTTATAAGTGTCACTACATGTCCCTCATATTATATAATCAAGATATATATAGTTTTAGAATGAAGGTGTTCTTAGGAGATCAACACCAAAAAATTTGACTTTATCTTAATCAAATGGAAATGCTATGCAGTTATATATCATGCATAAATAACATGAAAAATGTAGTATTATGTCATCTGGCAATAGAGTTTTCATACATTTTAGCATATTGTTAAAAGGGCATAATGACATGTAGTCTAATGTCTTATATCTCTCAATATGATTTAATACAATATTTTTATCATATGACTGAGACTAGATAGTGTTCTTATTAAGGTCATTCATACAGGACAATAATTGTATGCAGTCTAGTGGAATAAAATAAAGAGCTTGGTTTGGTGTAGTTTATCATCATACAATGTGGATGATATATCAGGATATTTATGGTCTTGCAACAATGACTGACTACTGATATTAACATTTTTTAGTTGATAGGTTTCACTAATTTTTCTCATGATGATATTTTTGAGAAACTGTGTATTGATTGGGGACGTAACAAGCTCTTCATAAAATGGGATCTAGAAATAATATCCATATGAGTGGATCATGAGAATGAAAGAAATTTACTAAAAATTTGAGTGATTCTATGGGAGATTATTTCAAATTATCATCAGTGTATTGAGGACCATTACAAATAATTCCGAGAGGAATGAATGAGGAAGATAATTTTTTAAATCCCACACTATCTTGTTTTGATGTTCCTCGATGTGATGCGTGGTATACAAAATTTTCTGGTAGAGTCATGAAAATTCATTCAACCATTAATGGGATTTCTCATCCATGAGTAACTGATTACATAAGGGAATGTAGATTTATATACATTTTAATTAAATTGGACGGTATACTTCTATTTTTTATACATGTGAATACAAGGATGCCCATGTGGTGGTATATGTTTTTGCTGGTTAGGCCCACAAGGAATTTATGTAATTTTTAGTATAATACTATATAACTTTTCACCTCTATCTTCGTGGGTAAAATTTAAACGGTCGAATGGAATGCCTCTATTTGTCCATTTTCTAATACGTCATAGCGATACGAGTAGTCGGAATTCTTTATACAAATATTGTATAGATTATCAAACATTGAAGAATATAAATTGGTGAAATTATATTTTATTATAATATGAATCACACATAAGATTTTAATAATTATTTCCATCATGAAACTAATGATTATCTTTTCCCTAAATATATTATGGGGTATTACATTAGAAAATTTAGAGAATAATATAGTTGGTGTTAAAAATGTTTATGAACCTATTTTATATGGATGTAGGACATGTCTCTACAAAATCCATTACCATATAGATAATTTGAAGTAGTTTTTATTCTATTGGATGAAAATAGAGGGGTTGATGGATGGTGTTAGACTGCACATAGAAGGAATAACAATGTTTGGTTAACTTTTTGAAATCTAGAACCACAGTGGGCTAGCAGTACCCAACCATCCATATTTTATATGAAATCATGAACCCTAATTGGGGGGTTCCAGAAGACCATACATTTATTTCTTTAATTATTTTAGTATACACTTCTTCATAGATTTATCTGAGAATGTCGCCATCAAAGAAACATTTATAGGGGACTTTCTAGTCATTTGTGTTTTCCTAAATAGTTATGTTGGTTTCTCACCATGTGATTTTCCCATCCAAGATATGGCTAGTGGAAGTACACTAATAAATAGGTAATCCATGGTGGAAATCATAGCCTTAGTGGTTGGACAATATGGTTCCATGATAGGAATAATTTCATAGATCTATTCTATTTTGAAATGAGAAAAATGAGATACCATTTAGTGATGTGCAATGATGATGAATGTTTCATCCATTTTTGGATCAACCAAAGTTGTATCATTATTATCGAACATATCTATGTAAGAATTATGGGATCGTAGTACTTGAGACAACATTGGATATGATTTTAATTCTTATTTTAACCCTCAGTCATAGTCAAGAAGGGTGATTCTACCTTGCTTTATAATACAATAATCTGCATTGATCTATTTGATTTCCAAATCTAAATCACATTTTACATTTATGAGGTCCATTATTTTTTAAAGCACCATTTCTCATCCATCTATGAGAGGAAAATGTTTTACCAACTTTTTTTCACCCTTATTATAGTATTAATGATAAGGACAAAACAACTCTTTCTATTGATAGACCATGTCCCATAAGGAATGTTTTTTTAGATTATGATCTTCCATTCTATTCCTTATTGGGATACCAAATCCTTCACCAAAAGGCATATACCATGTTTCAGGCTATATGTAATAGGGAATATCTCTTCATTCAGTAATACTGTATTTAGTGATGTTGTATCTTCAGATGGGGTTTAATTAAGAAAATTATTAGAGGATTGGATTTTCAAATTACTCTGAGGCATGAACCATATTAGAAACTGATCTTGGATATCCGTCATCCAAGATAAACATATTGTAAATATAGGATGACTGATTATATATTTGAAAAGGTAATTGAATGAGATGAAATAAACCTCATGGTTCTAGAAATACTACCTTAATTTGAGAACCATGAATAATAACATGATACACATCTTTTTCAAATCTATATAATTTTTCTCATTATCTATGATGGTTAAACTAGGAAAATAATGGATGTTTTCATTGCATACATCATTCTTTTGCACGGGGAAATATCCAAGGGATGACTCTATGGTTGTCAAATAATGATTGACCTTATTCACTTAAAACATGGAATTATACCTTATGGACACAATAGATACTTATTTTGGATTTCAAATCCATATTGATAGACATTTATTCACTGATATATGGATCCCTTCTTCATCAATATTCTAAATATTATATAGATAATATATTTTCCAACGATTTTGGATATAATGAGTCTGATGTAATCCATGTCTCTTAATATTTCTCTAAAATCATTATGGTTTCAATGATATTACATGATAGTTATAGATATTTTCTTATCATTGTCCACTTATATGATGAAATGTATATAATGATGTAATGAATCTTTCATCAGTTTATTCGATGTTTCGTTTAAAGGGGTTCACATTATGGTTATGCTATTAAAGTTTGTTGGATAAGGCCCCAAGATCATCGAGATGGTCAGAAAACAATCAGGAATTAACCACAAAATCATCATCATATAATTTTTAAAACATCCATATGATGGTTTTGAAGAAGTGATGCATGGAATATTAGTATGTATTGTCAGAATATTTCTAACCAAACAGCATTTCCTCATAGAATAATAACTCATTGATCCTTAATTATTGTTTTTTAATTATCATACAGGGAAATCCAGACATGGTTGTACCTTGAATAGCCAATCCTTAAGGACAGGGATTGATGTCATTTAATTTCACCAATGAATAACGCTATGATTTGAACCAGGAAGTCATCTTTTTATTGAGATATATAAATATGATGATGTCCCTAATTTCACATTCTTCACTTTTACCTAGATAATGTTTGCTGGAAATTTTGGATATTTAACATCCCAAATTAGGTCGACCATCATAATATTTCTTATACAACCATAAATTTTATCTGGTGGTATTTAAGTGTGTCATCCAACCATCCTATTTATATCATCATTGGTTTCTAGAAAACCATAGAGAATATTTTCACAATATATATCAATCCCTAGTATCTCTTAGTAATTCAAAGTAAATAAATCCTGATTTTGTAATTATAAGTATGTGTGTGCCTCTTATTCCATAGAATTCATTCACACAATGATCAAAGTGGTTCATGGATCTTCTTTTTCATCCAAATTTATTTTAATGAGATATTCAAATGTGTTATATACACCCCCCTAAATTACATGTGGGAAATACTTATGGCATTCCTATTGATATTCATCTTCTACCTCTACTTGGGATGTTGGTTATGAATAATGTATCTTGAAGTAAGTGGAGGTTTTAGTATTTTGACATTAAAAAGGATATTCTTCTACTTCTGGTCAAACTGATGATGTGATTCCCACAAGAAGATCCAAATTAGAAACATGGGATAGATTATGAGAATATTCACATTATGTATGTAATGTGATAACCAATTATGACCTATATGATTATGAATGGGTTTTTTATGCTCAGGGGATGGAATTATGAATTTTCTATGTGGGATTATATCATTATCTAGAGGTTTAATGATTTATACATCATTTCCATGCTCATTTTTCACAACTGATATCATGGATGATGATGAATACGTAAATCAATTTAGACACACCTCTTCAATATGATTGATAATAAGCACATAACATGGGATGATCCACATTAGTGGATTAGCCATGGTAGTCCCCAAACTAATCGGGGCATTCATTCGAGAAATATTTTCAATCATATGTTGTTCTTATTCCCATAAGTAGAATTATGCATCACTTCTATGATTCAAAGGATTTATTTGTGATTTATCTTCATGAGATTTGACAATCTAACAGTTAATGTAACATATTAATAACTAGTGTTTTGACGAGGTAATAACCACATGTATATGTAGACAAGAACTTAGTAGAAGAATATTATAGAAAATATATTACAGAAAAACCCAACATTTTAATTCAAACATTAGATCTCAAAAATTAGTGTTAAAATTGTCATAACAAAGAAGCATCTCCTAACTCATTTCATAACCCAATGCATTAGACTATAAGTGGAAAATAGAGACTCATTCTAACCTAGAAGATTGAGTATTCAGACTAAAATAATGTTGACTCTTGAGACATTGTCTGTCATATCTCCATGAATATCAACATCACTTATCTTGCTACACATGTACAATGGTCTAATGTGTGCCGATATAAAAAAACATTTTCCTTATCTATATAAGGGATAGTTATGATTTATTCTAAAGGATCTATCTATTCAAGATATACATTGACAATATCCAATTCCTCCTCAAATTAGTATGGGTTTGGCAAAGCCTCTATTAGTGCTTCCCAAATGGCTTTTGAAAGAATAAATGATTTTTTGATTCAAAATGTGGTCAGAACAAGGGAAAATATTTTCTTATTTTATACACATGGTATATGGGTTATGTGATTTATGTGATTTATGTAGTTTTGATGAACTTTTTTATGTGTTTTAGGAATTTCTTGTACATGGTTTAGATAGATAGAACCAAACAATTGGAGTTGATGGAACATCTTTCCATGGTGGATTATGTCATCTATACCATCCTTCATGATGAGGTAGATTTTGTGAAAACATGGTTTTATTTTCTCAGACCACCCTAGTTCATTATATTGTCAAAATACTGTGTGTGGGGTGTTTTGGGAGGCATGAGTATTGCATTTCAAAATTTTCTCAATATTCCTGTTTTTATAAAGGTAGTATACATTGGTGACTCAACACCAGTGAGTCAGGGAATTAGTGAGAAAATTCATTGGTAGGTCAAGTCTTTAGTTGGTCGAGATATCAGCAGGAAATAACATTGGTGAGCCAAGGTGTTTTTAGGTCATGGCGTCGATAGGTCAGGTGATGATAAGTCGTGAGATGGTTAGTTGCAATGGTGACTCACTGTCGGCAAGTAGTGTTAGTGGCTCAGTGTTTGTGGCTCATCGATTGAGGGCTGAGGGTCGGTAGCTCATTTGTTGGTGGCACCACATTGGTGGTTCATCCATCGGTGGATCAACATTGATGACTCATCCATCAGTGGATCAACATCATTGCCACATGCATTAGTGTCTCAACATTGGATTCTCACCACTATCACTTACAACCTTTGGGATATCGCACATTGGTGAGTCAATTTCTTATTTTCCCTTGTTTTTATAGCTTCAGATGTATTACGTTTCCTCTTATGTTAAAGGTGTTAAAAAAATTAATGAGTTTTTTGGATTTTTAAAATGGTATCAATATCCTAAAATTGTAATGTGTCCTTTGACTTATAAACTGTGTGATGTTGACCATGATCCTAATTTAATGGCCATTGAAATAATTTCCCATGTATATTTATGATGTGTCCTTTCTAAAGTCAAAATTCTATATTCATTTGATTCCTTTTATTTTATATTAGTGTGATAAGAACCATTCTTCTCAGACGAGTTGTGCACCTCTTTTGTAGCAGTCCACTTGGTTTTTTCATAGATCCTTTACAAAATCCCTCATGACCCAATATTTTTTCCCAAAGAGGAGTTATTTATCCTTGGTCGTTCTAGCTTCAGATTTCCTTCTTCTCTAATATAAATGGGTATCTTACGGGGATTGTGTACTCATGTATCATTGTGAATAACATTTATCTGATAAATAAGGATGATAATGATAATTAATAAATAATGGGATGTGAAATTATTGGTGATCATATTTTTTATATGTATCATATATCCATGGCTTATTTTGAAAGGGTTGTATACCTTTGGAAAATTACGGCCATTAGTGTGTCTCAGTTTTCAAACATGAATGGATTGGGAATAATTTTCATTGATACTCCATGATTGACTGTATTATTATAAAATTGGATAATCAAATATATATTTTTTAAAATAAATTGATTATTCGAGATCGAACGTGTTCTATGATAACTCGTGTTTTATCAAGTGTAATTAAAGCACGAGTATCTGTTAAATCTGAATAAATCAATCCTTGTTGGTGTGGCTGTGGTATGGGGTTGGTTTTGTTCAACATTGTATCTATGTTGGTAGTGTGGTGTTGTGGGTGGGAGTGTGGTTGTGTGTTTGGGGTTGTACATGCGGTGTGATGGTATCTCAGGCAAAGATAATGGTTTATAGTGGAATGGAAGAAATTGTCATAAATTGGGACTACATCTGTGTGGTGGCTGGGTAGTGGTGTTGTAGTACTGGGTTTTGTCTTGTTCATATTTATTGGTGTTCTTGGCGTGGTTTTGTTGGGCAGTAGGCCCCCTGATTATTGTTTAAATGGTTTGACTTTGATGAAGGATGGTGTTACCATGAGTAGACCTTTATCACATAGGTTCAAGAGTAAATTATGTTATGAATGGTTGTTAGAAGGTATTTTTTACTTTTTCCATAATTTCTTTGTTTTTCATTGGAGGTGGTTGGTATGGTTTCTTCACCATAAAATATATTGTAGTGTTTTGAAGTTTCTTGTGTAGGGATAGAATAACTAAATAAATGAGTTGATATATCATAATGATATTGTGTAATATTAATTGTTTGGGGGTATCTTTCATGTTTTGGACTGTAGTGATGTTGTGATCATTTATCGACTTATGGATGTTATCATAATTTATGGTGGTATGCACAACTATGGTTCATAGAAAGGGCAGTTTTTGTGTTAGATGTTTTTTTAGAAAATCCATAGGTTGGGATGAGTGTGTGGTACCTATATATATACATATATAAAAGTAGTTCCTTGTGATTTCTATACACACCTAAACCATGTTGAGAAATACATGTCTAACACCACCATTATGACGTCGGAGGGTGTACTTCCCCAAAATCACAGTGGTAGGATAGGCAGAATGTTATTGGATATTTTCTGCTCCATCTTCTAGGAATTGGTATCCCTAGACTCTTCAGGTAGGTTTTGGTGCAATTGTGTGTCCTAGGCTTATGCAGATGAGGTGTTCTTCCCATGTGACTTTGGGATATGATACATTGTACCTTTCCAAGTTTATTTTGTATGAGGTTTCTGTTTTGGGGAATAAGTTTCTGCAGGAGGGATGTGATGTAGTTTTGATCCTAGTATTTTTACGATGGATGCAGTTTGTGTCCCAGGTGTGTGCGCACAGGTGTTGATAGTGTGGATTGTTTAAGGGAGTGGTAGAGTCATGACATTTAGTATTTGGATGATCAGTTAACTAGTGAAATGTGGTTTGGGGTACGCAAATATCAATGTACATACTATTTTACATTACATGACTAGCGTTATTTTGTGAGTGTGCCTGGGTGTGGTTAGGGTGGATAGTTTAACATTTTAGGTTATTTGGATTTTTTTCTCACATGGGAAATAGTATTCTTCTACCACATGTTGATGGGAGACTATGGATTTTTTTATTGAGTATAATTGTATGCTCTACCCACCTACATAAAATAGTTTTTTTAGGGGATATTATAGGGACCATACTGGACATTTTTAGCTCATATGTTGTGGGATGGTTGTTGTGCCAGAACATAGTTTAATTTTTTTAGATACATTGGAGTTTTCCTAGTATTCCAAAAAAAATTATTTTAATTATTCTTGTGAGATGGAATTTTTTCGTAATATATGTGTGTGTGGGAGTTTTAATATGTTGATACATCTTATCTCCTAATATATATTTTTCATTAAAAATGGTAATTCCTCCCATCAGGTGTGAATTTTTACCTACCATTTCTTCTAGTCTCCATCTCTGGCCCTATTCGAGGTGGTACTCATGGGCTTATATATATCCTTCATTTTGTGGTAGGATGTTTTTCACTTATTGATATCCCTTCCTTAATCTTGCAGAAATATGTTCATGAAATAATGGTATCAGAGGTGATGGTAGAGAGATAATATGAATTTTGGAGTTAGGAACATTGATGATTTCATAGGTTAGTAGCGGAACAATGTTAGGAATTCTTGTGGTGTGACATATGAGAGGGATGACCAGATAGGAAATGGGATATTAGGCCCACCTATAATCTGATGCAAGGACTCTGAGATTACCAAATGAAAAATTGTTGATACACTGATTGAGTGGTAGAGACTGTAGGAAAGGTTCATGCATCATGATGGATTGTGTTTGTGTATGCTTTAGGATTTTCATGAGAATTTAATAAAAATATTCTTAAAATAAATCGATAATAAATTCTATACAACACGAGATTATGAATTCATTGTTTACCTTTCAGATATGGAACCCTATCATTGTCTAAACGTTTCTCATGGAGTAGATGGTCAGTATGCCAATCTGGCTGATTAGTGGGGTGTTTAACTAGAATAGGAGGATGATTAGTTGAAGAAGATTATCCATGCATTTCAATGATGGAATCTGGAAATGTATGATGGTAGTGTATCATACATGGAGATAGATAGTTTTCTTGAGGTGATGGTGATCAATTATAACTAGATCTGGCCCCTAATATAATACTAGGTTCCACTAGAAGTGATCCAGATTAGGGGAACACAGTGTAATTGGTGAAAGTATTACATCAGAGACAGGAAGGATATCGATGTGTTGTGGATCGAAATTGAGAAGGAGTTACATGTGTAATTCTATTCCTTAATGATGAAGGCTGAGAAGCGAGAAGATTTACTCTGGCTCTAGTAAGGGAGTAAGTTGGTACATGAGTTGTTGATCATGTTAATGGATACCCTTCTCTTCTCATCGAACCTCTATCAAATGAAGAGTCTCAGTTGAGACGTTTAGGTGAGGGACCAAATCTGTCCCTCTAGTATGTTGTTACACCCTTAACCCTACTAACAAACATAGAGGTTCAGAAGAATGAAGTGGTAGTAGAAAGGATGCACTCATGAGGAGGGTTACTGTGAGAGGGGAGTCCGAATAGATCTTCAATGGGGAAGGCTATCAGTATTAGTTATCCAACGCGATGACCTTCTTAGCATCATCCAATGGGGAGCCAATCCAAGAAGTTTCATTTTGACCTTCTGGTCCTCCCCCTTTTCTTGTATGCTTGGGACTGATGCCTTTTTTCTTTTGGGGGGCACAGGCATCTTAACAAATAGAGCACAATTTTATGGCAGCATGGATGTTGTGGGTATGTTTATCCCCCACACCAGTATAAGTGGTTGTCTAGGACGTTTCATTGTTAGGGAAAACAGGGTCCTGCTCCACTATGGGAAGATAGAGCAGGAGGAGTCTGACCTCAAGATGTTCCTTAGGTAATTCAACCCAAGTGCAGTCCGGGAGATATATTATAGATGAGAGGAAGTGGATATGTATGTTGATTGTTTCATGATTCATATGCAATAGTTCAAGTATGGATGGAAATCATTTAAGGAGTGATTATATATATTATTACTCTTGTTTGTGAATTGTTTGATTCATGATATTCGCACTACCTTATTGCACATAATATATCTCATGGGTTGGACTACAAGTAGATACGAATTTCATTCCCCTGATTTTTAGAAAACCATTCATAAGTCAACTCCACATGTTTGATGTTTTCTCAGGATGTATTCTAATTTTGTGGCCACATCAGTCTAGTGGGGACTCAATTCCACTCTAGATTCATCCATAACATGTAATCTTTTGAATCAACTAGTTGTACTATATGCATGTAATTATCGAATATCTCTCTAAAATAGTATTGCTTTCAGATGTGGATATCCTACAAGATGATTTCGTTGGCAAGAGGAGTTGTCTGATGGGCAGTTGACCTTTGGATCCTCTTGGTTCATTGTGTGTAGAACAATCGGTTGATTTGGAGGATGCTAGGATGGATGGTGTTCACAGGGATGTTAGAGTGTTATTAGATGTTTTATTCCAAGAAGGTTGTGACTCTACTTCCTCGATGTGATGTTGAGTGAGAGATATAATTACAATCTGGTGTTATTCAAATATTGATGGCTACTTATCATATGGTGTATTATGAGCAATGAGAGTTCTGGAACCATATTGATCATCTGATGAATAAGGGATTTATATATCCTAGTGTGTCATAATGGGGTTCTCTAGTCTTGTTCCCAATGTTGGAAGATGGTTGTGAGAGGTTGTGTATATACTACAAATGGTTTAATCAGGTAACATAAAAAATACATTACCCTCTCTCAAGGATAGAGGTTCTTTTCAACTAGTTTAGGAGAGAAATATTGTTTTCTACGGTTAATATATGGTCTGTGTATCACCATTTGAGAATGAAGGAGTGACATCCTGAAGAGTTATTTTATATGTAGTAATGGGAACTCTATGTTCAGGGTTATTTCTTTTGACATTAATAATGCACTGGCATTGTTCATGGGACATAGGATATACATATTTTATGAGATCTTGGAATGGTACATTGTTGCATTCATCGATAACATTATGATCTAATATATTTTAGAGGAAGGGCATACCGTGGATTTCAAGACAATCCTATAAATACATCAATTCCGCTAGTAATATGGAATTTTGTCCAAGGGAAATTTTTGGACATTGGACGTCCACATCAATGGACATGTGATGTGTTATTACGGTGTAGAAGTGGACCCATTGAATGTAAAAGCAATAATTTAGTGGGATGTACCACTGATTTCAGTAGAGTTTTTCTATTTTCTGGGTCTGGAAGGTTGTTACCATTGATTCATACCCGATTTCTCCCCAGTAGCATCTTTGTTGAAGGCTGTGACCCAAAAAGGCCATGATTTTGTGCGGAATCAGTATTGTGAGGTAGTGATCAGGTATCTAAAAATGAAATTGATTAGTTCTCTAGTGATCATTTTTTCATATGAGGGGGTGATGTTTGAGGTTTCATGCAATGCATCTCGTCTAGGAATGTGTAGTGTGATGATGTATCACTGAGGGGTGGTCTTTTATGAGTCTAGGTTGTTACATTGGCATGAATGTTTCTACACCACTGATGATCAAGGGGCTAGTGGTGGTCAATTTCATGCTGATGTTATGGTAGCATTACCCCATTTGAGAGTGTTTTTTGGAGTTCATGGGTCACAAGAGCATGGGGAGCATTATTAACCAGTGAGACCATAACATGTGGTAGTCGAGGTTGATGGAGTTTCATCAAGACTATGATTTTGAGATATCCTAAATATCAGGAATGGGGAACGATGTACATGATTTTTTTATTAAGGAGTCTTAGAAAGAGTTTGTTTGGGAATCTGCAGATGTTTGGAAGGATATGGAGGAGTTGGCATCCTTTTTTCAAGATGTGGGGATTTATATTATAATATTCTATCTATTTTAGGTGAAATTGTAGACATATCTAAGGTAGCAGATGGAGGAGTCTCTATTGGGAGACTCAGAGGTGGAGGTGATGCATTATCACATTGACCAGATCAATGCTCCTAAGGAATGGTTAGAGGATGGTCAGAATTAGATGATGTTCCATGAGAAGATGATTAATCTAGTTGAAATACATGAGGGTGTTCTCTGTGAGTTTCATAGATCACCCTTAGTGGTACACCTAGGAGTTTCCAAAATTTATCATGGCACGAGGAAGGAGTTTTTGTGGTATGGGATAAAACGGGTTGTGGCAGAGTTTGTGGTGAAGATCGTGGGGTTCCATTAGGTGAAGGCTGAGTACCGTGTTCCCTATGGTATTTTGTAACATATACATGTCTACACGTGTAAGTGTCATGAAATATCGATGGATATTTTTATAGGTCTACCGAAGGATCCTAAATGTTGCAATGTTATCAAGGTAGTAGTTGATTAGATGAAGGAATTAGATCACTTCATAATGATTAAAGAGTCTATCTTAGTGGATGCATTGGCTATACAGTATATTAATGAGGTTATATGACTGGATGGGGTTCCAAGATCCATCATCATAGATCGATTTATGAATTTTAAATCCTGATCCTTTATGGGATTTCATTATGCCTTTGGCACTCTATTACTCTTCAGCACTAGTTTCCATCCCCAGGTAGATGGGCAGACATAGGGACCATCGATACATTGGAGGGAATGTTGACACCATGTTTTCTAGACATTGGTTTGTCTGGGTTGTGGAATTTGAACTTTATAGAGTTTTCTTACAATAATATCTACCACTATTCTATTGGCATGGCTCTATTTGAAGCCTTATATACGAGACAATGTCGCCCATCTTTGTGTTGGACAGAAGATCGGGAGGTGGAAATTCTTGGTCCGGACATGGTGCAGGGTATGAGAAAGACGGTGTATCTGGTCTATATAATTATTAAGGAAACACATGATAGGAGTATGTCATATGTATAACTTAGGATAATTCTCCATGGAGTTTGTGACTATGGACCACGTGTTCTTGATGGTTTCCCCTTGATGTGTTCAGTGGATGTTCGGAAGAGGAAGTTAGCACTATTCTAGGTTCATAGGATCCTTTCAAGTATTGGAATGATTTTTATAGGTGGTATACTAGTTAGATTTTACACTATAGTTGAAAATCACCCATGCAATCATTCATGTCTAGCATCTTTATTAGTATCTTTACTGTGACTCCCATGTCATTGATTGGGGATAGTTGGATATCGAGAATGATGAATCTTATGTGGAGTACCCAGAGGGGAACAATGATAGTCAAGAGATTATGCTTCATGGATGGGACATTTTTTTTGATCATGTGTTGTGGAGGAATGGTTTCCAAGAGGACTGTACTTGGTATTTAGAGACTCGGATGTGTTCCCACTACACAAAGTTGTTTTGTGTTTTTATTGTCTATTTTTTTTAATTTGATCTATTTTTTGAACCTTTTTTTCTATGAGATGAGTTGTTTCCTTGTTATTTCATATATGATAAAGTCCTAAAATGTGAAAATAGTCATATATCAAATTCATAATCAAGGCTCATTATTTGAGATGTGATTAAAGTTGTGTGGGCGAGTCAGTGCCACCGAGAATGGTCAACATATTAACATAGTGTATAGAATTACATGATTCATGTATCCAAACAATTATTGCTTATGTTGGGTATCCTATAGAATTTTTTAGTAGTATATGCTGGAGTAGGTGTTCTTGGATGTTGTGGTTTCCCACAATCTTTCAAAAAAAACATGTGGTTTATCATTGAGTGGTAACTTACGGGGTGGTTGTTTGAATAACTCTTTCATCAATGTTTGGTTGTAAATTATAGATGGAGTTAATAGAATTATAGGAATATGGTGTAATGTAAGGAACATCCCCATTAATTAAATTTCTAAAATATTGTGATTTGGGTGCTCTGGGAAGCATCATCAGCTCATTTCGTTTGATTTCCAAAATACCAATTTTCCCAATTGTATGATGCATCAGTGAATCAATGTCATTGTGTCAAGGCATTGTTAGGACGAAGAATTGGTATGTCAAGGTGTCATTACTCAAATTAATTGGTGATTCAGAGAACAAGTAGGTTGATAATCAGACAGACGGGTTTCAGGAAGTCAAATCAGTGTCTCACTATTAGTGAGTTGTGTTGGTGGCTCAGTGTCGGTGTCTCATCATCAGTGGCTCATCCTGCTATGGAACATCATCAGCGGCTCATCTGTCGGTTGATCAATTTATGTGTCTCATTCTTTGGTGGCACGACATTGGTGTCTCAGACCACAGAGGCTAAGGGTCGGTGCCCCACTTTCATTGGTGACTCGCATCAGTGACAGATTCATCATTGATTCATTTCCAATTTTTCACTGTGTATACAGTTTCTCCACATTGATATTTCCCATGAAATTAAATGACTTAAATGATATATTTAATGAGACTATAAGATTCTTATAATAGTATATATATCTTAAAAACATGATTCTTACTTTTACTTTTATATAGCATGGTCATGTTGATGATCAGGCAATAATTTCTATTGAAATAGTTTCCATAATATATTAAGGATATGGAATTTCTAATGTCAAAATTCAATCATTAATTGAACACAACTATTTACTATTGGTACTCCAAGAACTATCCATACCTAATGAGTCTTGTTCCTATGTCATAATAGTATATTTGGTTTTCCCCTAGACTCTTTTGTGATTCTCACACAACCCCCCTATTTGGGTGCATGTTTGAATTTTTTATACTCTATTGTCCTAGGTAGTTATTGCCTTCATTGGTTATTTAATTATGTATCATGCAAGGTGGGTGTACTCATATAGCCTTGTGAATATAGTTGGACCCAAATTTATGGAAGATAATAAGAATTAATAAATAAGGGGCATGAAAGAAGATGATGATCTCTTTGTTTTATATGTTATCCTTGATCCATGTTGTGTTTTGTATGGGTTGTATGACTTCAAAAAATTATGACTATGGGTAGTATCTATTTGATCACTTCAATTTAATGTGAATAGTTGTTATTGATACTTCATGAATTACCATATGATTATAAATGTGGATAAACACATATATTTTGTCAAATAAATTAATTCCCCAGGATAGAAATTGTTCTATGATAACCCACGTTTTATCAAGTGATATTAAACCCGAGTGTTGTCTAAATATGAATAAATCATTCATTATTCACGTGGTTAATTTCTATTTGAGGTTTTGTTTATCCTTTTGTCTATTTTTGTAGTGTGGTGTCAATGCTGGGTGTTTAGTTGTATGGATGGTTGGTATGAGGGGTGTGATGGTATCTCAGGATGAGAATTTGGTTGATTGTTAAATGGATGACCATGTTACGCAATGGGGAAACGTCTTGGAAATTGTTATGAAGTGGGGCTATAGGACTGGATTGTGTCATGTTAATGTCTATGGGTGTGTTGGGTGTGTTGTTGTTTTACTATGGGGATGATGATAAAGGATTAAAAGGGGTTATTTTAATGAAGGATAGAGTTACATTGTGTGGGTCTTTCCCCCAGAGTTTTCAGACCGCTTTGTTTTATGACTAGATGTTAGAATTGATTCTTTTACCTTGTACCTTCTTTCCCTGTATGGATTTTTCTTGTTGTTTCTATGGTTGCTTCAACTTAAAAGATTTATAGTGTTTGTTAGTTTCTTGAGTATGGATGGAAAAAATAAAGAAATTAATTCATACTACTAAATGATAGCTAGCCCAATGAATTAGATGGGGGTATTTTTCAAGTTTTGGATTTTAGTGAAGGGGTGTTCATTTATCGACATAGGGATGAGACCATTGTTAATGTTGTTAAACACAAATGGGTTAAGTATTAAGACATGTTTTTTGGTGGTTTGGTAGTGGTTTGATAATCTATAGGTTGGGATGAGTGTTTAGTACCTAAGTTTGTACATGTAGTTCCCTGTGATATATATACACACACCACCATTATTGAGAACTACATGATGAACAACCCCATTGGTCTGGGGGAGGTTTTTCATTCCCAATGTCCTGTTCGGAGGATGGATGGATTTTTATTGGATCTTCTATGCCCCCTCTACATGGCATTTGGTATCCCTATTATCTATGGGATGATAGTGGTGGGTTTGTGAGGCCTAGGGGTTTACACGAATGTGTAATTCCCATGTGTCTTCTGGATGAGATACATAGTACATTACCATGTGTCTTTTTTTGAGGTTGCAGTTTTTCTAGTCCTGATGTTTGCGGGTGGAATGTGATGTGGTTGTGGCCCAGGTGTTTGCTGGAAGGATGTGGTATGTGTCCTAGTTGTGTGCAGGAAGTGTGTGACAGAGGATCTTGGGGAATATCATGGTAGCGTCAATAAATTATCAGTTTTGGATTTGCAATTAACTAGTTGTAAGGTTCATTAGGTACCCAAATATCATCTTCATAACTATTTTACTATAGTTGACTTGCGTTATTGTCTGACTGTTCCTATGTGATGTTGGGGTGGATAATAATCTTTTTTAGCTGATTTTTTGATTATGCTATTATCTCACAAGGGAATTAGTATGATTCTCCCACTTTTCAATTTTTTAAAGTGTCTTTTACTACTAATTATAATTGTATGATCACCCTACATACATATATATATATATATATATATATATATACGTTATTTGGTTTTTAGGGAGATTACATTGACTGTGCAGGACCTTACTATCGTAGACATTGGTTGTTGTTTCAAAGTCACGTCATAGTTATATTTATGTACTTAATTTGGAGATTATGTTGTATTATGAGCATTTTAAATTAATAATGAATGTTGTGTGGAATTTGGTTTTATTTTATATGTTTCTCTTAGAGTGGTTTGTGGTTGATAGATTTTATCTCCCAGTCTTGTTTTCAATAAATATTTAATGCCTACCATCTTGCATGAATGATTACCTGCACTTTCTGTTATTCACCACCCTAGTGCCTATTGGAGGTGGGACATGGGTGTCATTATCCCAACTTTATCATGTGGAAGGATGGTCATGGCATTATTCAATACCTTACCTCAACATGATTAAGGGGGGTATTGATAGTGTTCGATAGATGATCATCCAGAAAGATCATGGTAAAAAACTCTAACCAATTTGGGGTAGATATCAAACTCATTCATAGCTCACTGGATATCTCTATCATGAGTTTTAGCTATGAATATGGTCCTAGAAGGCATGCATCTATAATATTGACTTCTAACAGGACAATGTATTTCCCATTATAATTGATTATGAGATCCCCTTCCCCAAATTCACTTCAACAATATACAGAATTTCATTTACTTGTCACACTAATCATCTGATAAGTGATCCATTAAAAGAAAAACATTAATGCATCCAAAAATCAATTCTTCTCTTAATCAAAACATTGTCTAGACGGTTGACTTTGGTTCCACCATTCAGTGGGGAAGTGAGAATTTTATGGAACTATTAGAATGAAGTATGATAGAATAAGAAAATAGATAATCTTTGGTACTTGTTCTTATTTTTTGTATTCATTCATAATATTTCATCCTTTTCACATCATTTAATATTATATTATTTAGGATAGAGACGTTGATGCCACAAACCATGAGGTAATAGAAAGGAACGAGGGAACACGTCAGTATTTCAACTAAGCTCAGAGGATAGAATGATTTCATTTGATCATATTTCAGAAAACAATTTCCCTACTCTTCTTAATATCCTTGTGGCTAATCTCCTTCCATTAATTCTACTACTTTTAATCAGTGTATGAATCAAACTCTAGATGAGCAGGTGGATTTCCCAACATCACATTCCCTAACTATACCATCATCTATAAGATATATATGATATCAGAAAATACCTATATTTGGTTCATCAATGATCGATGAAAGGGTAAATAGGTTGATATATATTTTTCACTATCAATTTTTGTATTATTGGACTCTAGAATCATTATCATTTTATTCTCTAAGGCCGGGATAATTTATCTAGGGACTTGGTCAATAAGAAATGAATAAACACTGTTTTTAATACTCTAAAAATATTTTCATGATTCATCCCTTTTACAGTCCTAATGAGGATGATGTTTTTTTATTCTTAGGTGGGGGGACATCCCGATATGTTGTCAGTTTCAGTGAGGGACTGGGTGTAGGGTCCATGTAGAGTGTAATAGTGGAACCCTCTTCTTTTCCCATTCACATTCTAGGAGTTGAATAATTTTCACTATAAAAATCCATGTTCGGTGTGATAGAACACTTAATTCCCTATGAAAATGTAGAACGCCAATGAATAACTATTGTATATTTATTATGTGTGCATTTTTTATTTCAATTTGACCTAAATATAATCTATAAATATGGAAAATAATTATTCTTGATAATTATGTAGGTTTAAGGAGTAAGAAAAACCCTTCCACGAACAATTGATATCCAATCCACTCTCATTCGTCGTTTTTTTTCAATAAGAGTGTTCATGGATTTTTTTCACATATTTTATTATGTTGAATTCGGAGGAATATTATAACTAATATCCTACTACACAATAATTGAGAGAGACAAAATTATAGTTCACATAATGAAGGCCATTCCCTATAATTTATGGAAAAAGAACCCCAATTTCCTTGAGTATTTTAGTGAATGAGTCCCCATAATTATGTGACAGTGGAAAAATAAATGCATCAAATAAATATAGGGGTCCACTAAAAAGTTAAAAATTGAATCGTTATAGTTCCCAATGTTTTGTGGGGGAGATTCAAGTAAACCCATTTGGGTAAATACATCATATCTATCTACAACATAGAATTCATCACCCCCACATAACATAAAATTAATACATTAGGGACTCAATAGTATTAATGAGGCCTTCTAGAATGACTAGATGAGAAGGATCATGAATGATGGTGATAGACCGATCATAACCTGGGGTACTAAAATGTATGATAAATTTTGGCATCCCTACTAGTATATATCATGTGTAACCTATTTGAGATTTTTAGTAAGGATGCCTATGGCCCCGTTATGGTTGTGTACACAATACAATGATATCCTGATATACTTCTACGTTGTCCATGAATATTTTTTCTTATTATACTACATTGAGTGGTTCTCCTTGATAAATTTCATTTTCCATTGTGAACCCTCTTTGGGGAGGTACTCTAGTAGGGAGAGTTATTTGAATATCTATTCGTAGAACATATATAGCAGGAATGATGCATCGTATGAGTTCAAAATTGACTCATCTCACTTCTTTCATCACTTTCTCAAACTGAGATAATACTTGATCATGTTTAACAGGTTTATCATTTAATGTATGATGGAGCGGAAAAATCATTCATTTGCACAATTGTTATTAGACACTGTAATAGGAGGTAGTGGTGGAGTGATTGGTGGAATACCCAAATTTAGTCAAATCCACTAGTTCCACATATGAAATATTCATTCAATTGTTCTAGTGTATACTATATTTGGATTCAATACATCCACATCCAGATCCTTTGTATAGACCTCATGTTCAATAAGGTCCTTAGTGGGGGTTTTAATGAAATTCTATAATACATAAAAAAATTATTGCACATAACCATCCTATTTAAAATACTAAATTAATATTAAAACATCATGAGGCCATGTAATTTCCATCATTAGTTTTTTTGGATCCATGTGAATGATTTAAATAATACATGAATCTCAATATAATATATTCATTTGTGTCCCCAGTGATGATACCAGATCATAGGCAAGAAAAACAATTAGGATATATTCTATGATATTCACCCTAATGTGTAGAATAATAACATCCACTATGTAAGAGGATTTTTATGTAAAAAATTCTCCATCCCTTAGGGTTGTTGTATTTCCCATTCCACTGAAACATCATTTTAATCCTTGTTTACAGATTATGAATGTTTTCTTATTGAATTCATAGACTTAAGGGTTGTTGTTTCTCCTATATTATATTTTATTCTACTACAATAGTTTTACTCTTTATTTTATAATTTCATGTTTGAACATGAGTTTGTAGTGTTATTTGGGTTTCACACAAACCACCATCATCTTAATTCCATTGTCCTATCTATGATATTAGTGATATCTGACCTCATATTACCCTTATGTTGGTGTCCTTCTTTATATATTCAAACACCTAAAGTAAAATAATTTTGCTGGATTTCTCACTTCTATACTAACATCAATGAGAATTGGTCAGAGCCATTTTTCTTAAGAATAGTTTTAATTGTTTATAAAGTATGTTTATTGAATATTGTATCATGTTATGACATTTCAAGATTTCATAGTTAGTGTGCATTGGTAATTGGGGGTCACAATGAAATGCAATGCTACATGTTCACTCAAGACTATAATATGAATAATTGATGGAGTATCCACGATAATATAGTGTAATTAATTTATCATGATGATACATCCACACTAATGTGATCGTTTCTTCTTTCCCAATTTGGATTTTTGGAAATGAGGAGAACTTCCAAGTCAATATGGCATTATATCCCATCTATTATGTTGATGTGAATTTTGGAATCATTATTGTCAAAATGTTTGTTCCATATATTGAAGTTGAAGTCATTATCACAATCATCCAACAACACCTCTAGAATGATATATTAGAGAGTGGATAAAGGACATAACATAACTAATATGTAATCCAAAAAAAAATTCATCGTGATCATTGTTTATATTTATCCTTTTTTCAGTGGTCCCTAATTTTGGTATAACCACTATACATTTTTCCAACATATTTATCATAAATGAAAATATTTAGAGGGTTTGGAGTCTACTGATCGATCAGATTATAAACATGAATAAACCAGTCAGGTTAAAGTGTTCGAGGAGGACCTTCTGAGTTACTACTATTGTCCACGTAATTTAGAAATGGGATAGTGGGATCAATATTTTCTATATATAGATAATATATGGATTCTATAAATATAGTATTAAGACGATCAAAATTTTATATCATCTAATCAATTTCAAATATACACTGGAAGGGAATCTATTTAAATAATTTGTATTGAGCCACTAGGGACACTTACTAAGAATAGTGGTTTCATGAAGTAGAATTTTATTTGATATGACATTATGTTTCTATCATTGTTTTCTGATAGGCATCTAGAATTTTGGAAGGGTATTGGAAATTTCTCATATATTTCATTTGAATTGGAACATTTCATCCAGTTGGAAGAGAGATATAGTACTAATCAATTTGCCCATATATTATGGGTTTTCTCCATTGACCTCCTAGATTATAGAAGAGTTGTGTATCTATTTCGGATAAATAAATGGATGAGTCACCCCATTTATAGTGACAAAGTTATGTAGCCACACCTCCTCCACTAATTTTGAATTTGTGATATCATAGAAGGTTTGTATGATGGTTGTAAGAATTTGTGTATGTCATTTCACCATTATAATGATTTTCATAGAAACATCAATGGAAATAACAAGTATATATTACCATTACATATCTGGATAATGTTATTTTAATGATCTCATAATCTATTTCTTTCCTCTAGGTACTAAATGTACTGAGCATTGGGGGAATATATTTAAGTCAAACCACTTTTGACCATTGGAAAATTCTAGATGACTTCTCATAAATATAAAACACGAGACTACTGGAGGAAATGAGGAAAGAGGATAGTTGTGTTCTCCTACTCAAAGTTTTCTATAGAAAACATTGAAAAAATAACATAGACCCTATGGTAATATAGTTTTTAAAGGCTTGGTTACTATGGGAATTTTTTGGGTCATTATCACATTTTGCTTCCAACTATGATTAGTGGGATTTTTAGTGTGGGCTTCTTTTTCTATTACTTACCTCATGCCTCTATATTTTATTGGTATGATATATTGGATTCTTTTAGATGATTCTATAGGATGGCATAATTTTCATGGGATGGTTTTTTCTCCCACTTATAGTTTTCCCCCATACTCAGTTGGTGGGCTTCTCTAGAGTGGACAAAGATGAGGACATAATACTTATTGATGAGTCAATCCCCCAATAGTACATATTGTGTCTCTGGGTCTAGGATACATGTTTTTTATTATTGATGATATCACCCTCATCTTATTGAGGGAAAATTTCTATGTAATGTTGGTGATGATGAATTTTGGTAGATTCACATTTAAATAACCCATGGATCATTTGGATGAGGCCTTATATGGCGTCTTGATCTACATAAATGAAATAAGGGGTGAGTTAAGTGTCATGTTCCAAGGATAATATCTTAAAATGATTGGACATAAAAATATGAGTCGTCTACATCTGAACCACTATTCATTAATGACGGGACAACTGGTGGGGAATTCCAAGATGGGGGTCCTATTATGATGTCTCTAGGATTATGATGGTGCAGTTATTGTGGTAATCCTAGAAATGTGAATTTGAGACCTAGCGTTAATAATGATGGGTAACTCATGATGTCTTATTCTTGAGTGAGGTCCAAGCTAAACCATATCAAGGTAATACCTCTAGGAAAGTTATTGAAACATAATTTTTATTAAAGGTAAATCATGTTAAATTTTGCCAAAATATAGATTAAAATATCAAAGAAGTAAAAAATGTAATATAATAATAATATTAAACAAACACACATTATAATTGATTATATATTTTGGAACTATTTCATTTTGATAGTGAAATAGGCATGATATGTGGGTAAAACCATCATATTGGTTTATTATTCTTGTCAGGTTTATCACATTTGATTCATTCCTGATGAAAAACAGCTTTGGAATAGCATTTTTTGTTGTTAGTGTAATAACCTCCACATCAGACACATACACCCATAACCCATTTGACTGTATTCCAATGGGGGTTTTTCACAGAACTGAAAACACCAAATCATTATCACATCCATGATTAATCATGGACTTACATTCCACAAGTGGATGATAACTAGAGAACATTAAAAATGATAAATAAGAAATCACATTTGTTAGTGGGTGGGTGGTTGGGATCATCACACCATTTTATGTGGAGTTGTTTCCTACACCAAGACACTCATAAATATTTATGATATTTTTATTACTACATCACAATTTTTCATTATGGTCCGTATAATTATTTTGGTTATAATTTTTTTAAACAAACCTACTGATGTTTCCCAGATGAGTCATTGATTTTACGAGGGTTTCTATGGTTTGTTCGAAGCCCAGAACCTGAGGAAAGTGGAAATAATACTACGTTACATGGTTAGTTGAAATATTTCTACCCATCCCGCATGGTCGCTAATAATGATACAGGGGGGAAAAGATAAATAGGGAACACTGAGTATTTCTACAATCATAATAAATCCTAAGAAAACCAATGTGAAAACAAATTATTTTTGGGATGTGGTATTTCTCATCATTTTAAAATGTTTGGGAAATTTTGTTATTTAACACTAAAGTATATTTCTATAAGTTGTCCGGCTATAATGGATTTTTCTCAGTTTGAGATAACCATGTGACAAAATGGTTCACACTTCTATTTGATAATGTAGTTAGCTTATTACCTTAATGAAATATTAAATACTATTTAACTTTCCTCCATCCCATTTCTAATGGTTGAATTCTTCTTTATCCTATCATGAGCTCCTACATCCTTCGACATTGGTATTAAGATATCTCATTTTCCTCATGTCTGAATCATGATATGACAATGGTGTGGGATTGAAATATGTATTATTGAAAATATAATCACTTCTCATTTCATTATGTATTTTCATCTATTTCAATATTATGGTCAATCTTATTTTCCCTATTTTTATGTTGTTGGGAGATTTCGTAAATTTTTCCCATCCTACAACGAATATGATGTTTACACTAGACATGGTGTTTCCGTTAACCTTAAGGTTGGTGACCTTATTATTTTCCCAAAAAATCATTGGTTTTTTTGTTAGCTTCAACATTATTAAAAAAATTTAAATTTACCATGCCTCCTTTAAAATTTACTTTTCTTTCTAAATTGATTTGAGAACCTAATTAAACAATGGTATACCATTCCGTATTAAATTTAGTATCCTGACCATAGCCAACGACACCCCATGGAGGTGAAATATTGAATTTCCATATAAAATAAACTTTTTAAATATCTATAACACCTCATAAGAATAAAAATTGGTTATAATTGAAAATTACCATTCCTCTATAAAAATTTATTTTACATGAGAACCTCATTTGTGATTGGTTTTCTTGGTATATGTAATTTCACTACAAGGTAGTTAACAAACAACCAATGACACCTTCTAAGTGCCTCATTATGTCTTGTAAAATAAACTGCCTGTTATTGGTGATTTAAAGGTCATGTATAATGATGAATGGATTGTTCAGATAGTTTATCAATGATATAATTAAGAACCTGAAATTTTGTGCCATTAACACACATCATATTTATTTATAATGAACACAATTATATAGAATGAGATTCTATGATTGTATTTTATATTCATTAAATAAATCCATGAGAGTTAATGCCTCATGATTATTATTATAAATATTATTTATCCAATGATATAAGATCTTAAACAATGATAAGGGTTTGGTTGGGAATGATGATTCATGCTCCAATAAATTGGTTGTTGAGGATGATGTCTCACACCACCGACACTATATCGATTATTGGAATGATGAACCATGTCACGTGTTTCCAATTTTATAATAAATACAGACCCACCATCTCGAGTGATGAGAATAAAATATGCCACACATTATGAGACATAGGACATATACCCTCTTTTGTAATAACTTATGCTACTTATACCGGTTATGGATGCCTATACTATGTATGGATCCTAGTAGCACGTATAATTCTAGGTATATGGCCACTATTGTCTACATTTAATTTTTCTATATAGATGTATTTTATGTATAAAAATACTATATATATATATATATATCGATCATTCATCCTTTATGGCCAGGAGTTAAAGAAGGTATACCCACCATGAGTCCTTTAGGATCCTATTTATGGTGGTATTTATTAATTCAGAATTGATGATTATTATTTTTGACTAAAAAACTATTTATCAGTAATAATTTTCTGGATTACTTGTAGACATTGTTGAGGGTGGACTTATAAGATATTATATCACACCCTCCTTAGGTCACATTTGGTACCCGGGTAGATTACATAACTAGAGGTATGGATACAAGAAATATCTATACTATAGTTATTATGTATGCTTGACACATAGAAGAAGTGTATGAGAAAAGGAAAAACCGTATTTGTGATATTCTTGTACATGGTCCCTTTTTATAATTTTGTCTTTCAATGTAGTATGATTTTATAGGAACTTCCTATGTTCCCCTTTTTCATATTACATTTGATGAAATAAATATTTATATGAAACTACCTTGTCGAATTTCATATTAAAATTTAGATTCTCATTTATTTATTCTATGCATACTAATTTATTTTTTCAATTTTTATATCTTTCAGATGTTTTATTTTTAAATATTTATATATTTTTCCACTCTAATATGAGGGTATATTATCCCCATTGTATATCCATTACACACTCTCAACTATTCAGCGAGGCTATGGCATATGGAAAGGAACACTTGAGGATATGCGACTCACCAGTTGGAGTCCATAGATATGTTGTATCCGGTAGGGATATTACAAAGTTGTATTAAAGAATTATTTGTAATTAATAATAGTACTTGTGTATTAGAATAGATTGAAATTGTTAATTGGATTTGGAATTGACCTTCTAACTGCACATATCTATCCCATATATAAGAGAATCACAAATTACATAGGATAGAAAATTGAATTTATTGATTATGCCATTTACGGTTGATAAGACTTCACCACTGGGATACTCATGCATTTTTTATGTTATTTTGATTGTTATTATATAAATCATGATATATTTTGACTATGACTAATGAGATGATGATGTTTCAATGCATGAATTAGTATGTTCATAATAAGACTGATATTCCAGGAATTTTCCCATGACCCATTTATTTTGATGATGCATTTTTCAATTGCATGTAGTAGTCCATAGATATTTCAGAAATTGTGATTACATTCCATGTTGGGATAAAAAAATAATTTACACTTAAATTGAATGATTAATCCTAATAGCATTTTCCCACAAAAGTTAATGAATTAATCCTAACCAGTCTGTTATGGATTGATGGGTGATGGACTATTGGTCTCATGGGATGGAACATGTTAATGAATGAGTTAAGTGGATGTGATATTTCGGCTAACAAGTAGTATGCACCCTTATTGATTAGAATTAGTTATCCATATAGTCGAACAATTTAATATTATTTAAATATATTAATGATCAAAAACCTAAAATGAATGTAAATTGAATGAGAAAATAGACATCTTATACAAGTCAAACTGATACCTAACAAAACTGTACCATAATATTGGGTAGTTAGTGTGATTCCTAAACACATATATCCAATTATGGTGCTTCTCTATTACTCAGTCCTAAATTATGGAGTAGGAATATGGTATGATCTGTCTATAGGAAGGTTGTTCACTTTTCTTAGTTTTCTATATGTAATCTTTTTAAATATTAAAATCTATTTTGAGATATGTGTTTGGAATTATAGAATCATTCCAACATGAATTCTTCCATTACTACTCCCTAAAGGCAGTGAAAAACATACATGAATGTGGTATGCCAGAAATCTATAGTGATCCCTCATGTTGTGCCACATGCGACTCCTCTCCAAATACCCAAAATGGGAATGGACTTCTAGTTCCCATAAGGATTCAAACAAATGTTTCATAATATTAAATGTGTAGTTTTAGATACCTCGTGAATGGAAATAATGACCTTATAGTTCCAATAGAAGCACCATCCATATTATTTGGGGGATTATGGACTACAAATTAATGATTCATGGCTCAATATAATTCATTCCATATTCATGAATCTGTAGGAGCCCCTCATGTAGAGGATTAATCTTGATTCGTATATTAAGCCTGATTATGAAAACAAATATTGTGTTCTGTTATTACCTAGGCATATATGAATAGATATATGGTTTGGACAAATTTATAGACTATTATATTTGATTATTTGATTCCCCAGAATCTGATTCCTTATAGAGATTGGTAATTAAGGACCTGTATTAGAAATGCATGTATGTTATTTAATACTCTTCTAATATTTCTAATCTGTAGTGGTTCTCTCACACTCTCACAGGAGATGATCTTTGAATTACAAGATATTTGAGGATGGGTCGGTATATAATATATGATCACAAGACATTTTAATTCAATTAATGACCACTTTAGAGATATTCAACCAAGACCTTACTATGGAGAGAGTTTTGAGTGAAGATATGGGTGAAATATATGGAGTTATGACACCTACATCATTATTTTCTTCATACATTTTGGGAAATAGATGTTTTATAGAAACACATTGAGGAAGCAGTAGTGATGATCATCATGTTGACTATTTCCTGAAATGTCACTGAGAGGATGGGACACACAAAAACACTGTGTATATAGGATATAGTGGAATGAAAAAGCTATAGTAGGATGTCCCAGATCCAACATGTTTGTAAAACATTTCCATCATTTCCTTGAATTTGGGGATCTTCTCAAACACAATTTTCTAAAGCAAGGCCAGTAAGAGGATTCCAGATATGAAACTATAATACCATAGTCTTCTCAGGCCGTGGTGGAGTTACAGGACGATGTACTCATACTCAAGATTTTTAGTACTAGTAGAGAGGGTAGGCTGAGGGTAGTCACACAGTGACAGAGGTCCATGGTACATTCCAGTTAATTGAATTTTTTCCTATGTGATAGCAGAGAAAAGCCATACCCTCTATAGTTCAAGTACTATTCTAGTATCCCCCAAATTAATGTATGATTTACTTGACACATGTTGGTGTCATTCATTTATATATGAGACTATTTTGTAGATTTTGGGCCATGTGTTTGAATAAATCTATGTTGTTATGATGATTGGTACAGAATTAGTCATCTGATCAATGGGTGTTTGTCGTTGTAAGGACTATCCCTCTGAGATAGGGGATACTTCTTTATATGGTATATATTCATTGTTGAAATTACAGGCATCGATTAAATCATTAGAATGGATTGGTTTTCATTCTATCAATTTTAAATAGATTTCTATCATTAGAGGGTGATATTTTCATTACCATAGGATGATATACATGTGAATAAGAGAGAATTGGATGTGTATGCGACACAATTAGGACCTGAGCATCATGGGCTCTGTAGTGTGAAAACTCATATCACCAGTCATTTCATGGAACTATCAATGTTACGACCTTCTATTTTACCTATTTTTGTGGAGTATTTTAGGGAAATATTTTTTGATGTATTCTCTTCTCAATATCTCGTGTAAGAGGTATAATTTACCATTGTACATGTTATAGGATAATCACAAGTGAACAACCCCCTTATAGGACGACCCCTAATTATATTCTAAAACTCCTGAAATAGTTAATGTATTTTGGTGGATAATGTCTTTATATTCCCCAACACATATCCATAGGGTTCATATGTTCTTATTTCCATGAATTCAAGATGTACCCTCAAGATTTACGTAGATTACATTCATTTGAACAATGTCATTATAAAGAATACTTTTTCACTACCTTGAATAGATTTCATACCTCATTATATAATAGGGGAGATATTGTTTTCAATGATAAATCTTCAGTTGATATTTCATTATGAATGTGTCATGTCAATAGACAAATGTTGTACAACAATTTAGAGCAAGAATGGTCTAAACATGTACCTAATCATGTCTTTCAATCTCATGAAGACTCATATAGGTTTTATGTATCTAATGACTTAGGTTTTCCATTCCTATCAGGATTCATTTTTGGAAGACATTATTGATGATAACATTGGTGTATTCACACTCTATACAATATCATTCCAACCATCTTGAGGTTAGTCTGAATTCCTTGAGAGAGAATCAACTCTATGCTAAGCTCAGTAATTTCCACTTCTTGATCGATGATATACACTTCTTCAGTATCATTATCTCAGAGTTTAAAGATTTTAGTGACCCATATTAAGTGAGAGATTTGGTTTCTTGGGAGAATCTGAATATAATAATTCACCCCCAGAGTTCCAGAGGAGTATCGCGATATCAAACATGATTCAACTAGGATTTCTCCACACTTGGAGAACCATATACTTGTATGAAAGAAAATGTTATGAAATATATATGGTTAGAATTGTGTGTATATGAATATTAGGAGTTCAAAGTCCATTTTAATTCATATCCAATAATAATTCATCTAGATATAGGAAGGACATATATAGACTATTTTATGCATCATGTACCATGCATAGAGCAATTCTGATGTAGGATGAGCATGTCGTCAAACATATATCTCCTCTTATGTTCCCTCACAAGCAATATTAATTGACATGTGACCTCGAGATTACTATTTTATTTCATGAACTATGATTTTTGAGACACAATATACATTGGAAATTTTATTTTGTTTTCACTTATCAAAAAATACTAATGTAAATCATTAAATATTGTTATCTCAGTCTCCTGCATTGTAGGTTAGTCGAATAACAACATTATTTTGATTTTTATCTTGATTAAATTCCTTTTAGGGTAAATGGAGTAGCTAATTATTTGAGCTGGAAGATTGAGACATAACTGGTTAGGGAATATAATAGAGATTGTCAACTCAATGAGTTATTTATAGAGATTACTAATGATTTTCAAGAGTATCATAGTCAAAATATCCTCATTACAATTGTAGTGACCTCTACACATCTAAAATGGTTATGAAAAGGGAAACAATCCCATAACGAGGGATATGTCCTATAATAAAGAGAACTAAATGATTATATAACTTCATGTTGCACCATGGAGGGGGATGATACTCAATTATTCCATTGATTTGTATGTGTCCTAGCTGACATAAGAGAGGAGATTATTAAAGAATTTAATACCTTAACATTTCTTGTTCATCCTACTGTCACCATGATTTATCAAGATCAATTATGTTATTATTGGTGGCCATTTATGAAATATGAGATTTCATGAATCGTCACATGGTGTTACACATGTTAGAAGGTATAGGAGGATCATCACCAACCCATACGGATTTTGCTGCTATTGCATATTCACAAGTGAAAATGTGATTATGTTTAAATAGATATCATCAATAGATTACACTAATAACCATTTTCCAATGATATAGTATTGGTTTTCACTTCTCATTTGATAGTGTTCAAATACGTCTTACCTATTGGATATATCTTCTAAGTTGATGAGAAAGGGAGGCTATATGGACGGAAGGTCATATGTCTTTATGGAACTCCTCATTAAATTTTTTATGATAGAGACACTCACATTACATCATGGTTCTAGAATGCATTATAGAAGGAATTGAGTATACTGGTGCATATAATCATGTCCAATCCCCTTATACATGTTGATAAATATATAATATTTTTTTAATTTTTTTGGGGAAATTCTCCATGCAGGTTTCCTTAATATTGGGAGTTCATGGTAGAAACACTTCCCCCTCATGTATTATTATTTTCATAATAGATTTAAGGATACCTTCGAGAGGAATAATTATAAATCCTTATATATTAGTAATTTTTTTCACCTATGTGCTATCTAGAGAGAGGAGAGATAGATTTTCATTGACATATTTGGAGGCAGGATAAGCTATCACTTAGTTATTTTGGACACTTATTTTTTGTTAAACATATCATTCTAGTGGAATAATAAAAAAAACATACTCAAGTATACTGGTCAAAAGATTACGTATTTTACATATCTCAGTATCACAATTATTATATAGACATTTCAAATGTGTTCTAACATAATGAGATTCAATTGGAAATAGAAACATCCATTTAGGATTATCAAGTGTTTATTGTTTACTAAAGCATCGTGACTCTCAAGGAAGGATAGTTCCTTTGGTATGTGTTCTAAGAAAGAATGACCAACTACAAGATGTTACTTCAGATTAAAATGATAACATATATGAGAACTTCAAACTGAACTATTTGATGACAATACCACATTACCCACAAAATATCAACATTGAAAAACATTATTTTAGGAGGAGAGGTTGTAAAATACCATCTTTTCATGAAGGTATCTCTCATTATATTTTGCTTTAAATTCTTCTATATGGCCCTTATAGTGGTACCCATAGAATTCAAGGAGGCTACAAGGGAGTGGGTGTAGTGTTCCAATTAGGAAACTCAATGAATTTTGGAGACATATTTGTTAACATAGTTATTAAGAAAAAGTGTATCAAATCCCACACAGTCTAAACTATCCTTTGGGGTGAGACCGAGTCGAATTAGAGGCCACAAGGTGTTTAAAAATTATGTGACCAAAGGTGAACACCCATGTGAACAAATTTCAGATATTAAGAATTTTTATTTCATATGATTAGCATATTGTAAGTGAAATCATTCACATTAACCATGAACTTAATTTTCTTTATGTAGTGATGCTAGAACATTGTTCAAAGGGTTTTTCCAAACCGTGTGACCAAACCATGAACCAATATATTTGATGGTAAAATTACATTTTTTTTACTTACTTATATATTAATTACAATTTCCATTTCCTCCTTACCCTTTCCATTAGATGAATTATTATTATCAAGATATTACCTTCTATATCCATCAATATAGGAATTGAAATAACTCGTAAATCTGAAGATTAAATCGGGATTTTTTAATGCTATTGGATAGATATTGAAATTATCTATATATATCTCCATTTATATTTCACTTTATCTGTGGTTTCAATTTTCTATTTTTGTTTATGATATTTTCCCTATTATTAATGCATTTGAGATTTTCTTCAATTTTTCTTATCTTAATTCAAATTTGAGGATTCCAGTATACGGGGATTCTTAAACAACTATCATGTAGGTGTTCTCAGCATTTTACAAAAATGTATTAATATTTTAGTATCTTTGTTGTAGTGACTAATTATATAATCCTCACATGAGTATACATAAAATTAATTACATATATCTAAATTTATTTTCTCTTTTAGTTGAAATCTAATTGATCATAGTTTAGTTAATCAAGGATACTGAACTAAGTTGTGGAAACCTAGTGGGTGTGATGGCTTTAATTTAAATTTTTAATTCAACTATTTATTTGTAAATAATTTATCCAAATTATTGGATTTGATATTAATTGAATATCTCCATTTATTTATAAATGTTTATTAAAATTAAAATCCTCTCAATCTCATTGCTTGATTTATGTGTCTAATTTCAATGGTAGATAGCTACCCAATTACCCATGAAGCCAACTAAGATCCTCATTAATTCTTGTAAGATGAAATGCCATGTTTTTATAGATTCAATGGAATGTATTATGTTAATTATATTATTTATGAGGGATATCTATGATGTAAAGGATGAAATTCTTTAGGGTAGAATGGACACACCCCATCATTAATAATAATGAACACGATTATATGGATTTGAAGACATAATTATATTTGGTCTTAATTAATAAAATGAATTAGAGGTAATTCCCCATGGATATTATTATAAATATTATTTATCCTTTGATATAGGATGTGTAATGATGGTAAGGGTTTTATTGTAAATCATGATCCTTTCTCAGATACATCTAATGTTGAGAATGATGTATCATTCCATGGAAAATATTTGGACAATGGGCATGATTGACCTCACTATTTGTTTCAGGTGTCGAAATGATGACAAATCCATAATACTGATCGATGACCAAGACATCTCCGTATAATTACAATATGTAAATAATTCACGACAATTATTAATTTTACACTCTAAATTATAGAGGTTATGAATGTTTGAGTTATTCCATGATCCAACCATAACCATATATTTGTGATATATGGCAACATACATCCACAAGTACTTTTAGAATATTACTGGATTCAGTAAATAATTTTAATATATATATTATCACTATATATGAAACTACAGCTCAGAAATACTGTTTGGCCATGAGCCAAAGTAGCAACAGCTACCATGTGTCCTTTAAGAACATGAGTGTGCTCTATTTTTTAATAATTGATGATTATCTTTTTAAACAGTCACAATGATTCCTATGAAAAATGCATTGATGAAAACTAGAAACCATTTGTAGTGTCCTACTGGTATTTAATCCCACCCCTTAATTTGGCCACCTTTGGTACCCTAGTAGATTACATATCTACAAGTATGCATAATAGAAGTTTCTGTGATATAGATATTTGATATGATTGAATCATAGTTGAAGTGTAGGATTAATGGAACGTATTGTGACCCACTATTTTCAACAGTTAACATTATATATCTTTTTTGGAATACAAAAAACACTATACAAATAATTTTAAAAGACTGTATTAGTCATGTTACTTTTGGAAAGTGGAAAAAATAAACATTGGTGCATAAATGAGCAACATTATCTCCCATTATTTTCATCGGGACATGAAACCTTATTAGAAAAATTAATCATAATACATATCATTATACACTGGGATAAAGAAATATTAAAATTTTGGAGCTCATTTTACATATATTGATTAAAAATTGAGATAAGTATTCATAATCATGAGAATAATGGTATGAGATCATGATCCAGATAATAGATGATCATAATATGCTTATAAAATATCGAAAAACTTTACCACAGACTAAATCATGGATGTTTATAAGACATGAACCATTATAAAATAAAGAAAATGAGAAATTAGAGAATAAATTATTAATATAACATGGAATTTTGGAAGACAAATAAGCATATACAATGATTTCCATAGTGGTTAAGGCATCGCTTACAAGGCATTATTAGTGAACAATGTCCTTTACTAAACTGGTTTCATACCCCGTTCATGCCCTGTATTTCTGATCTAAGATCACTCCTTCTCCATCCATGTAGAACTGAATAGATTTCATATATCATTCCATCCATGCAATATTAACCATGTTAAATTATCAATCCATTCACTTAAATCTCATGAGATATTAATATTTAACCAATGCATTGGATGGAGATAAAGTTCCCACCCATCTTGTAAATTCATCATACAAACATGTGTCACAAGACCATAGATAAACATATCAATATCCATGATGTGAAATAGGTGTCGTAAACACATAATCATGTATTGAACAGTGAAAAAATACATGTTTCATAAAAATTTCATCACATCATAAACCGTTAATGGAATCATGTTCGATAAGCATAAAACTCGTGAAATAGAAATTGGTTCCACTAACATCATCCTATAAAAACATAATCCATTTTGAATAAGAATATTAATTAAAAGTTGAAATAATTTCCTCATAAATTATGGGTAACAAAAAAATAATTTATCAAAATATGGAAAATATTATGGAAATGTATTTTAAAAACATATCTTGATGAATATATAATTTCATCATTGAAAAATAATTTTTAAAACATGAAACATTCATGAAAATATGTTCCTTTGAAAATATATTTGAAAACATATAAGTGAATCATCAAAAACCATAAATAATTTTAAAATATTTTTAACTTGAAAATTTTCATTAGTAGATCATTTAAAACAATTTTTTGAAACTAATTTTCAAACACTATTTTTTAATTAAACTTATTCTCAAATCAATAGAGAAATAAAATCTTATTTTTATAAAATACAATTTATTATTTATCTTAAATACCAAATATTTGATACATTGTACTAATACATGAATATAACTTAAATAAATAGTGTTGAAATAAATTCATTAATGTTCTTCATAGATAAATCTTGATATTTTTACAAAGCAATAAAAAAAACAATCATAAATTTTTTTGAGATTGTTTCAATAAACTATTATAACTTTTAAACATGGCATCATTCTCTCTACGTATAAAAATAAAATTACATGAATCATAAAATATCATGAAAATAATGAGATTAATTATATAAAATTTTAATGTAGATGTATATACATATAAAAAATTATTTAGGTGCATATAAAAACATTACCCTTGAAGAAATAAAATTTTACAAAAGAAATTTAAACAATTAGGATTCTTTTGAAAAAATAACCCTATGAAATACAGGTCATATACTAGATATATAAATACCCTTAAATTTATCTTTATGATTCATTAAATTCATCCATGGTAATAATACAGACCACTCAAATGGAATGGGTGGTGAATATATCATTTATCTCATGGAAATTAAAAGAGAGATGGAACCCCCATTTCTTATATCTTGACTCACATTATACTCATTCACTATTCATGTATAATATGTGTGTGTTTAGTATAAATATTTTATTTAAGATTATTATTATATATAATACCATATATGATTTGATTATAACCTTATAATACCATCTCTGTAACAATTGTATGTTAAGATTTAACTTAAATTAACATTCTCTTGGTTCTTTGCATTTGTCTTAACATGTGATATATTTGGACTTTATAATTATATCATGATTTACATAATGGAATTTAGGATGTAAATATCAGTTATATTTAGTATATTTATTATAATTATATATATAATATATACATATGAAAGGAAATAAATCATTCCTAGAGATGGTAATCGAAATGTATTCATGAACATTGTTTTAGTATAATTTTCATATAGAATGAAAGTACGTAAATGACAAATAGATACCTATATATATGTATACATTTCATTATTCTAGAAGAATGTGTATGGACCCTTCCATGAACTATATATATATTTAATTAAATGAATAATTTGAATTGATTTCCCATTGAGGATCATTTCATGTTTAGAGTTATAGATAATTATTCCATAATTATCTCATAACAAAACCATATAAATACAATGTGGAACCTTCCAAAAGTATCCATTTCATCCATAAACCAAAAGAAAACATAAAATGAAATTTTGTTTCATTTCATGTTTAATCCTCATAACTTTTCTCGGATCCCATCATTGACTCTATTCACACTTAAATCCTGTTAAAAACATTTTAATACTAAGGATGAGAACAAAAATCATAATAAGTGATATAAAAAGAAAGAAATATATTATCCTTGTGAGAAAATGTAAACCATGTATACATTATCCTAAAACAATAATTTTACCCTCTAATAAGTAGTAAATACACTTCACTGAATATTATCTTATAGGTTAACTATTTTGAAATTAAAATAATACTATAAAACCCATAGAAAGCAACATATAATGTATAAAGGTAACATGGGACACAATCATAATTAAAGGGAATATATATACGATCGAGTTCCATATATATCACTCTTAAAAATAATGTATATATATGGATGACATCAATACCCATTGAATTTGAGAGCTATAATGGTATCACCCTTCATATAAGTTATATAAGGCATTCTTAAGAGCAATAATAGGAAACATCCTTTCGTATAAGTTGTACCAGGTTCACCCATGATCTATAATTGGGCTCAAACATTAGTTATGATGTATCAAGATTACCTATTAAATGTACATGTACCATTATAAAATCATAACACAAAAAATCTTAATAGTTTTGACATGTCACCCATAAAATTCCATTTTCACTCATAATAAAACATTTCATATTATTTAAATTACCAATCCATTTTCAGAAACATAGTTTAAAACATTTGTAAAAGAGATTATTGAATCAATGTGTCAAATACTACTTTGAAAATTTTATATGAAAGTGTAGAATTAATATTTTAAGAAATTTATGTCCATATAAATAAATCCATTAAATCATTTTTAAAAAATTTACATAAATGATTAATATTAACAATAATAAGTAATTAAAAGACATTAAACAATGTATTAGTTAAAGAGTCTCATTACACTATGAACATTTAAATTATATGTCATATGAAAGTAGAAATTTATAAAAAACATCAAATTAAATGAGTATATGTAAAACATGGATATTTAAAGACATAGTTGCTGTATATAAAATTTATAAAATAATAATGGTTCGTATCTTCATGACATGCCTCAATTAAATGAGGTTGAGACGAAATCCCTTACATTGATTGAAAATCATCACATACAATCATTATAATTAGGAATAAAAAATATAGTTTAATAATCTAATTACTTAATAACCATTATAAGGTTTATTATTATTTTTATATGTCAATTATTATTTCAAAAAAAATAATTTATATTTGTTCACATATGGTGTTTCATCAGTATTAGGTACTTGAGTAAAAAATGAACAATTATGATGTTAATAGACTATGTGTTTATAAGTCCTTAATCTCCAGAATAATATTAATAACAATATTATCACATTCATATGTCAATTATACTTTTATATCAAACCATTATTTGTTGTAAAGAAAAATGAATATCCTTATAATCATGGAGAGGGTTGTCTTGCGTATGCATGAGTAACATTTCCATTTTTCAATGATCATGATGGATAAAATGTAATTACTATTTTATATGTATAAATGATAATAAAATAATTAATATTATATTAATCATTATAATATACTTATATATGTTGTACAAATGATTTTGTAAATAAAATTGAATCACATCACTTCGTGTATGTGATAGTTCACATTTATGCCCAAACGATGTAATCATTTTTATGTGCATGGAATGTAGGAATATAATTGATATATTATTGTCTTATAATGATTCATATGTCATGAATAACACATATTAACTTTAAATACATCATTTTACCAAGTCTTGAAAGATTATAATGAAAAATTAACTATATCAGTTTGCGTGGTGGTAGTATGTCGTACACACGAATGAATTGTTTATATCCCCTTTTCTGAAAATGTAGATGGATTTAGTTGATGATATTAAAATAATATTATATAACTATATTAATTATATTGGATTACTTATTTCATCATTATTGATGGATAATTAAAGGAAGTAGAAAATGAAATAAAATAAAAACACATCAATAAAAACGTTACCTTCCCTTCAGATGATCTGCTTTGTTAACACCTTAACATCAATAAGAAAAGTGTTATGCCCAATATAAGGCCACAATAATGTGGGGTGTGATTCTAGGGAGTAATTTGATCAGATATCAATTTTTCCAAATGGTTTTTTATTTTTTAGTAATACTTATGAATAGTTTTATTTTTCTAGGAGAGGGTAGGGTCACCCATAGAATTATTAAATGAATTAAAATTATAAATCTTTTGAATATTTTTTAATCCTTATTTTTTTGTTTTAACCCTTATTTTACTTTTATTAAATCTTACTGTGATATCATGTTGTTTACAATTTATAGGTTAATTTAATAACCATAATATGTAAAAAGAATAAAAAGGTTCATTTATGAAATATTAGCTCTTATAATAACCATGTGTCTAAATATCATACATTTAGGAATTAATATCAATTAATAAACTATTTTATATTTTAAAATACAAATAGTGTCATTTCTAACACTACTAATTAGTTTAGTTTTTAATTATCACCAAAAATTAAATTCAATCCATAAAATTCAACGATGACATAAATAATGTCAAAAATAAATATTTTATTATTTATGTTATCATTTATTTGATTCATTAATTAATAAAAAATAGATTTATTTATTTAATTTATAAGAATAATAATAATACCATGATGTAGGAAATATTTTTAGCTTTCCAATTACTATTAATTGTTAAAGATATCCCATTAATAATGCCAAATTAAAATACATTACTTTTTTATAATCAAACATGTAACAAAAATCACTATTTATTGAATATAATATTATAAATGCATTAATATCGTCATATTGTCACCATGTTGTCTAAAAATCAACACTAGGATTATAATGGCCAGAATAAGAGGGACATATTTGAATACATTTAGTTTATTATTACAAATATGGAATACCTTTTTTCATATTTAATACACAGAATTTGTAGTAATTAATTTAAAATTATTCCCCATTGACAAAATGGGAAATTGAGTTTTTTGAAATTAAAAAACCATCACAAGATTGACATGCGTTTATAGAAAATTTTAATTTCAAATTACATAAAATGCCCAAAATTTTATTAAATGAAAAAAATATAATATAATTACACTTTAAAACTTATTAAAAAGATAAAATATCAATATAAATTAATTAGATGAAAAATATGTTTTCAATCGAAAAGATATATTTTTCACTATTCATAAAATGATTATTATTTGAAAAACACCAAAAATTTATCCAAAGGAAAATATTACTTCTATATTCCAAAGAAAATGTTTATTTTGTGACATATAATTCATAAAATTGAGAAAAAATAGATTTAAAAATATTTCTCCATCAAAAGGTAGAAAACTACATTTTTTTAAGTAGAGTTTTTTTCATAAAAATTGATTATGATTTTATACCATATCTATAAAAAATATAATATTATTTCTAAAAATCACATTAAATATATTATATTTATATCTGATTATTAAAATCCATAATGGGTGATATTACTGTTTTATATAATCTCTTATTTTCTTGTAAATAGTTTTTCAAAACAACATTACCTTTTATTTAGAAGGGGTTTTTTTAACATATAATTAATATTTCACAAAAGAATTAATTATATAGATTTTTTAGAAAATATTTTTATAAAAAAATTAATACACTTCATTCATACAATTTTAATATATAGGTTATAAGGTATAATTTAAATAATATTACTTAATTGTTCCGTTATGTTTGATGTGGCGTATTATATACGCAATAGAACATACTGTCTATTTTTTTAACATTCATAATGCTAAATTCACCCCCTCCCTTTAGAAATTGTTTCATCACTATTTGAATTTTTCATCGGTATCTATGGATTGACTTTTCAAAATAAGTTTATTTCAATTCCATATCTGAAAAAGTATTAATAAAAATAATACCTTTTTTAAAGATAGTGAAATATAATGGTAACAAGAGATAACACTTGTCATGTCCTGACCCATGGTTGGCCACATGATGGAACTACCCTAATCCTGCATCCTAACGCTATGGTGGAAACAAGCACTGATGTCACAACAACCCGAGGATGTATTTTTCAAATTATATGTACACACACGAACAAGACCAACTGAAGGAAAAATTGCATATGGAAAAAAGTAAAAGATAAAACCTACTATAAATAAACTAAAACTTTTATGGATAACTAAGTAATACCAATACAATAATTTAACAATAATGGAAAAATAGAATAATACACACCCATTATAAATAGTGTCCAAACCTAAGGGATAATGGGGAATGTTATGTAATAGAGAAAGCCCTTCTCCGAGAACCCAAACTACGACCACCGTCTGTTGCCTATGAAACTATAACCCAAATCTCCCTATAGTTCAATAAAAAAATTTCACTAAAAAATCATGATATTTGTGGGAAAAGACTATGTATGGTCATGTATAAACATACTCAGTAGGACACTCCAAAACGAACGGGGATAAGTAATAGATACATTTGGGAATGAAAAATAATAGATGGAAACAATGTAAAATAAATGAGTGTAGCTCAACCAAATAAAAGAGTGATGTAAGGTCATATAAACATAAGGAGCCTGAAATAGTGAGCAAGTGAATTTCTCATCTAGTAGTCACTACATATAGTACGAGAGTAGAATCGTCCAATCATGAGACGCTAGAGGCGGAATTAACTGGCATACCATGCATGTCTTCTCTTCTCCTAGAGGAGAGTTACCATAACCCAAGGTTAGGTTATTTCTATAATATATATATGTGTGTGTGTGTACCTCTCTATGTGCGTGTGTGTGTGCTCAATCAAAGGAACCCAATTAATGTTGTAATGAAATCTCCATCTCATAGATCTTCTAAGAAAAAGTGTCTACTATTGTCTCAGAAGTAACCACCATTGATACCCAACATTCCTCACTTCTACCCTGGACCAATTTCAATAGAGATAAAACACCACACATCAATACTATCCAATTTGGTCATCTCTGTCTCACCCTCACAGTTTTTTTTCATGTCACAAGGATGCATCTTAGTGGGGATATCACCACTCTTACTCATTATTCCAAAGAAATATCAACATACATCTCTACACTGACCCTTAGTGAAAAGAGGTTTTCTTATAGGTTGATGACCCATGACCAAACCATATTTAAAAAGGGTTCTAAATCAAAAGGCGTTTAATCGACTTTTTAATGAAAATTAGAATATTTATTCTTAAAATTGCATTCATTCTCATTTTAAGCCTCTATCATTTATTTGGTAATCGATAAAATATTTAACAAAAATATATAATCATTTTGTAGTTAGTTCTGTTCATTCCCTTCATTACAATGGATAGGTGTTAACTAACATTTAAAATATTATTATTATATTATTAATGAGCAATGTAAGATTTTAAATCAAACTCATCGTTGCGTATTAGGTACGCCATCAAAACATAGCATTACCTTTAATGTAGTATTAACAATTTATTCACAAATATTAATAAATATGAAATTATCATATTCATTATTTACACAGGATGTTACATCATTCCCCCCTTTTGGGAATTGCATCCTCACAATTTTAAAATTGTGTTGGGAAACTTCATTGAAAGCCCCATATCAGAATAGGAGTAAATTAAACTATCACTTAAAAAGAATGAATGAAAATTAAAAAGGACACCTGAGACAAAAAATACAATGATTCCATGGAAACATCGATATGGAAGAGAAAACAAATGGTCATGTTCATATGGAGAGTGATAGAAAACTTGTTTAGGAGAATGATAACCACCAGAAAATCACATTCTTTTGATGGGTTAAACGGTATTTTATTCCCCAGTTGGAAAATATGAAAGACAACATTTTTGTTTAAAGATAGATTTCATTAAATAATTTATTTATGAGATTATCTAAATCATAAGGAAACATACTTACTTGTCACGTCGACTTTCATCTCTTACTATATTTCTTACACAAACTCATATTTTCTCTAAAAGATGATTATTTAGGATGACGTTTTCACATTAAGAGTGATATAATCAACTTCGTGGGAATCATATTATCCACAAAAGATGAACTATATATTTTCCATGTCATTAGACCTTAACCAAAACCAAACTTGTTAGTAGAAGATGAGATAATCCCCAAAAGTAAAATCCTTTATAAAAAGAAAAACTAATCTTAATATCCATAATTCTCCAAAAAGAACCCAATGATCAAGAAAAACCATTAAATAAAAAGCTATCCATAAAATTCTAAAATGTAATCCAAAATTATATGGAAACCCAAATCTCTGAAGGATTTAATCACATAGTCATCCAAGATAAATCTTAACATTTATCTCCAAATAACATCAGTTACTCTTAAAGATTCATTCTGAAAATTAATTAACCTAATCACATATCCTCCATGATAGGTTTATCATTTCCATAGATAACCCAAAATCAACTTATAAAATATTCATAAAATCATATAACTAAAAATAATTAGTCATGCTAACCCGGGACATAACGTAGTCCTGTGGTTGGTGATAAATACCACTCGCACTTTGGTTGTGGGTTCAATTCCCGCAGCTTCTCCCTACACGATGGGTTGTCACACAGTCGACCTGTGGTCCCTTTTAAAAAAACTATACAATTTTATAAAATTCCCAAAAAGATATAAATTCATCAAAAATAACCATAACATATTTTATCCTCAAAGGATATCTAATAAATTTCGTTTTCCATGCCAAAATGTATTAACCAGTATTTGCCTCACATTCAAGGATCATATAAACCCAAATTTTTCGTTATAACTATCTCCACAAAAGAAAATATAATTATTCCTTGAATAAAAGTTTCATATATAATGAATCAGGGATACACATACTATAAATGGTCTTCTAATGTAATCCCATCTTCAAAAGAGCATTAATACTTTTAAGAATTTCACCATCCTAAAATATACCATAACACTTGAATCCCTTATATGTTGACATCTTAATAATTCAACATTCTTCATGATCCATTAACCATTCCCTTCCAACTTATTCAAAAATACTTTCTTCCTACAAACAAAATCAAGAATCATATCCTAAGATTTCAGTAATAGGAAAACATATGTTAAGAAATAATCCATACCATTCATTGGTCATTGTCAGTTTCTTTATCCTCAATCGGAATGGCATTAGGTATTGGTAAACTAATATTTGTACTATCCTTGTGATCCCATTCCCGAAACAACTTCGTAGGACATGTGTTTTCATAATGACCATGCAAACCACATTTAAAACATTCAATTAATCCTTCAGAATGAATTTATTTCCCTTTCCTAGAGTCCGCTAGATGCTTCCTTTTTCAATGGAAGGTTCCTTCTTTATTCCCTTCATTTCCACATCTATATCATCTTTCTATACCTTTGAAATATTTTCCTATGTGTTTCTTTCCACACCATTGACACATATGTTTTTGAACATTCTTACCTTTATTATTATTACATGAACATCCATACAGATTTTTTTCTCGCATAAATGATGCCTTATAAAAATCACTAAGGTTCAGGTGGTCAATCATGACTCCAGATAGTTGGTTGAGAATATCCACAAGATTTCTCATTGCAGCTCCCATATCATTCAGTTGCTCGTCCAGAAAATCATCACAGTTTTCTTCACATCCACTATTACTTTGGTGCCTGCTAGATCCAGCCATTTACTAAAACCAAAAAGGCCAGTGTGAGTGTGTTAGTAAAATCATCATATAATACTAAGATAAAATTATTCATGTTATCTTAAACTCATTAACATTATCTAAAAAACTATGACACTTTCTCAAATCCTACCCATTATGGTAATGTCAATTGTGCTTAAAGAATACACTAACCTCTAAAGTTATCTAAACTGACCTCTGATACCTACTATAAGGACTCAGCCTTATAACATTACATAATCAGGAATTAAATGAATAATTCACAATGAGGAGCTTTTCTGGATTATAGTTTTAGATAATTGGGACATAAATATTACATATCAATTAATACAATGTAGACACATCTAATCTGTTTCCATTTGTTTCACAAAATAACAACTCTTGAAAAAAATAGTGATTTATATTTCCATGTTTTAGACGACATGACATTTCAATGATCCCATCCTTGACCCTATTCTACTTTAGGACATGTGAAAAACATTTCAGAAACATGGGATGAGCATAAAAATCTCAGTAAGGGATATAAAAATACAGAAAGAAATCATTAGTCCATGTATATATATGAATCAATGAAATCTTACCTTAATCATAAAACATAATAACTTTAACATACCTCATTAAATCATAATATTTATAAATAACTCATAGAAATCATAATACGTAAAAGTATCTTGGGGCATTCATAACAATATTACGTAGGGAATAACCCTCAGGGTTACGTTTGGAATACCAATCATAGTATATTACAAAAATATATTAGGAGAAACCTTAGAGTTTAACTAATTTGTGTTACCCAATGAATTAGAGAGCTATCTCGGGCTCACCTTCCCTTAGTTTATCATGGAACTACCCGACTTCATAAACAATGCCCGACAACCATAACATAATCGTATCACATAAAACATGCATAAAGGAAACATAACATTTCCACATTTCAATGACATGTTATTATTACAATACATTGATATAATAAAAACATTATCAAACCATTTTCAATACCAAAATAATAGAAATGTAAAACATGGTATTTTTTTCATTTAAAAATTTATGGCATGTAGAGGAAGCTGAAACTCTAATAATGGTCACAGTGGTGGAGAAGGCCTTGTCACCAAATACGTAAGACAAAAACATTCCTTTACTCATTTAGTAAAATGCTTCGTGTAAAATAATTCATTTTGAATGAAATTAAAAGTCAAAAGGATTTATTATACAACTAATAAAAGAAGTTCATATATAAATTGAAGTATGCCTCAATGAAAGGATATTGAGACGAAGTCCCTTACAAAGGGGGTATCCTTAGATTAAGGATACATTAATTACATAATTATGTGTGAAAAATATATATACAACAAATATAATTGGATATTATGTGTTAAACAATCAACGGTCATCCACACATATTCATAGTATTACATAGTCAAGAAGTATAGGTTTAACCCAAATAATTGAAATTGGGTTAAGAAGTTCCCTTATCGAAATTAGACAGCCTAATAGCGTCACTTTAAAATTAAAAAAATGAGTTGATGAGAGGTAAATAGTGTATCACATCACATGGACATAATATTTTCAGTAATAAGGTTATATAATAACATATCCTAACATAATAAGATGTAAATTAAAAGACCTAACAAAAATAAGCCTTTTAAAAAGAAGAGGATGAAAGGTTCACTTACCGATTTGGGTAACCTTCGAAACGTACACCCAAGAAAGAAGGAATATACAATGTTGATGTAAATTCCCATAAACGAGAGTGTATTACACAAATAATATAATAATGGGTGGTACATACAACACTCAAAGGAGATAGTGACAAATATACCATGAATCTCACAGGAATAAATAGTGAGATAAAAACCCCATATCTCATTGTAATAAATCGAGTCATATGACCAAAAGATAATAAAAACCAAATGAATAACATAATACCATGAGTATAAATAGAATAATGATAATATATATAAAATTTAAGTACACAATTCACCACATGCAATAAATAATTGGCGAACAATGGAAATCTCACGAAATTAAAAGTGAGATAAGAAATCCCCTTACCTTAAGTCCGACTTGTTCTCGTTCGTTCTTTATATTACTGAATAATAAACATTGGTCAATTTAAAATTTAATACAGACTTAATTTAATGTTTATTATTCAATTCATATCACATATTATCTAGTTATAATAATTAGTTAATTATGTGAGTTCATATCATACGTTTTGTCAATGTTCGGTACATGAGTCAACACTGAACTTGTTTTCAGAGAAATTTCCATGTAATTTTAAGTACATCATCTCCAGAATGGTGTTAATGTTTTAAATATCATATATATCCATTATATATTTATTCAATAAAATTCCATATTTTTTGGAGATATGAAATGAAATGTACCATTCATGGAGACGGTAATATGTCGTACACATGAATGCTACTTTGATTTTTTTGTCATATTAATGGACATTAAAACTAAATTAGGCATAGATATATTAAAATTATAGTATAATATATATGATATATATGTAACATATGTTCATTAATTATAATCTTTATAAATTCCTTGTATGGAATGATCGAGTCATATCACATGAGGGGGCGGTAGTCCACACTTCCTCATATGAAATTATCGCATTTTCACAACATGCAAGACATAAAGGTATATTTTAAATATAAAAAACAGAATCATATAAAAGACATAAATATAATATATGTCATATATAAATACAGTTCCATCAAATGGACACCATTAAAGGTGTTAAAAGAAGATTGAACAATCATCGTTTCTTGAGGCAGTAATTCACCACCAACAGAAACAGTATGTTCTTTAACCATTATATGAGGGTGTCTGTAAGTGTAGGTATAATCCATATCATAAAAAATACTAGTATATTGATTATACTGGTGTTATTATGGGATCAAATAACAACAAGATAGTGGTTTGTGAATAAGGAAAAAATAAAATAATGAAACTCAATAGATGACATTAACTCTAAATTGGGTAACTCATTTTTGATTTGAGCCAAAGACTTCCTTGGAAAGTCTTCTACCCAAAGTGAGGCTTCATGGTGTAAGATAGGGATGTTCAGAGATAATATGATCAGAGGTAGGATGATCCATGTTCTTGAGTGATGTGGGTAAGGGGGTAGAGGTGGGGGCCTTTTATAAGAGGGAGGAGGGTCACTTTTGGAATGTTTTGAAATGTTACTTTATTATAAAATGGTTTTCGGATTTTAAAGGTCCCACAAGGATATATTATACGGATAAGGGGATAAGGGTTCTAAATCCACCCATCCAACAAGTTTTAGACACGTGTATGTCTTATAGTTTACCTTATCTTTTCATTTTTATTAAATCATTCATTTATGAAGTCATCACTGCATCATCATGGTGTCATAAATAAATTTATTTTTTTAATGTCTAAAAAATATGGAAAAATACCATAATGTAGGAAATATTATTTTAATTCCAATGAATATTTATAATTTAAGATATCATTTATTTAAACAAAATTAAAATTTTTTACTTTTGATATACAAACCTTTGTTATATTTGTCTTCATTTAAAAAAATAATGTCATAAATGTCACTATTACACCCATGTGACTCCATGGGCCTTCATGTTGGGTAGATAGCTTCCCATAGTAGTTCATGACTCAAACAAGAGGTTACGAACACATTTTGGGGTCATTTTATATTGTTATGATTTTAATTTATTACCCTTAACTACCAGATTACTAATTAATCACGACAATTAAATATAATTATCATCGTTACTATTCATAATGTCAAAAAACAATAGAGTCTTAATTACATAATTTGGACCTTTTAATTAAAAATATGGAATCCATTTTACAAACATCTAAATAGAAATTTCAGTAATTAATTTAAAAATATTTCTCGTTGTCACAACCAAAGACATATTTGTAAGAAGTAAAATTTATCAAAAGATTGACTTGTTTTTACAACCAATTGAAATGTAAAATTACATCCAATGAACAACATTGAATTAAGTGATAAAAATAAAATTCAATTAAACTTTAAAACCAATTATAAGGAAAATATAAATATATATTTAAATTAGATGAAAAAGCAGTTTAGAAGTAAAATGTTGTATTTTTCACTATTCATTAAAAATGAACATTTGTCAGAAAAATACAAAATATTTATCCAGAATAAATTTGATATTAAAACTTACAAAATTATTTCCATTTTAACATATTTAAAAAATATAATTTTCAATAATTTATTTTATAATTAAGTCCCGCTGTCAAAACAAATAGCGTGTTTTTAAGAAAAAATTACTATCAAATGATTGACACTTGTTTATGTCCAATTTCAAAGTGAAATTCTTTCCAATGACCACCATTGGATTAAATGGTAAAAATATATTCTAATTACACTTTAAACCCAATTAATAAGATAATCAAACCATATAAATAAATTATATTAAAAGGATGTTTTGAGTTAAAATACAGTATTTTCACTATTCATTAAAAAATGAACTTTATCAGAAAAATAACAAAAATTTACACAAGGTAAATTTTGATGTCCCTATTATAAATAAGGATGTCATTTTTTCAAATATAACATATAAAATTGAAACAAAAGTAGTTTTAAAAAGGGTTCACTATCAAAAGGGGGTTAATCGACCTTTAAAAGAACATTAGAATATGTATGCTTAAAATTCGATTCATTCACCTTTTAAGCCTCTATCATTTATTGGGTAATTGTTAAAATATTTAACAATCATATATAATTATTTTGTAGTTAGTTCTGTTCATTCCCGCCATAACAACGGCTAGGCGTTAACTATCATTTTAAATAATATTATTATATTATTAGTGTGCAACCTAAGTTTTCAAAGAAACTCATTGTTGGGTTTTGGGTACACCATCAAACATAGAATTGACTTTTAAGTAATATTAAAATTTTATTCACAATTATTAATAAATATGAAAATGTAATATTCTTTATTTACCTGGGATTTTACATAATTTCCACTTCAATTCATATCTAACAATCATCCGCCTGATAGAAATATCTATATCATAAGAACCCGCTCCAACACCATCGCGTAGGTGGTGATGCACATGAGCAATATGCTAAAATGGATATCTCTATAGATACCCTTCATGAACATCCACTCTCAGATGTAACAATCAAAAATCATGTATAATGAGTAGCGTGTTAGATCTTAAAACCTAGACACACATGCAACCACTATAATCCCTCTAAAAAAGCTCTTGATTCTTTTGAATCTTGATAGTTCAATAACATCAAGTGAATTACTACACATGAAAAAATTCCGGGAACTTGTCCCATGAGAGTGTTGAATCATTGTGAAAATTGGTAATTAAACACCAATTGCACCCATTAGTCCCATGTAAAAAGGCTAACTACCAAAACAACCATATGATCTTACATTGTTTGCACAATCCCGGAGAGGTGGACCACTAACTCCATCCAGTCCTCTACTACCTAAGGGTGTGTATCCCCACGAAACCTCAACAGACAGTGGTTTTAGAACCCACAAATTTCACTCAACCTACGATTCTCGTCGGCCTTCAATGTTAGAACTACCTGCCTCTCCAAAAAATAGAGTAGCTTCTACGGGCCCACATGGATGATGGGGATTTCATGATGGGATCTGAACTAAGACCTCATAACATGCATGGCTTTCATCATGACCTGGAGTGGGTATCCTAGTTGGATTCCATCATAGAGGCATATTGAAATTTCCCTATGAATACCATGGTTATGTTAGAATATATAAATAAAACAATAAAATGGAGATCCGACTCAATGTGGGAATTCAGAGATCTCGTCCTATATAATCAATGTACCATTGATCACGGAAAAAAATTTATTAGTATGTCGAGTTTACATGAACCCAATTAGGTTCCGGGTGATTGAAAATGTCAGATTCCACAACATAACTGGACTCATAGTCTTGTGAGTTTCACTAGAGAGATGTTGAAACGGTTTCCCTAAACCCAACCAATGTTTTTTAGGGAAATGTTCGAACAATTTCCCAACTGTCAATTCACCTTTGATACCACATTTTGAGGACCTGACCCAAGATGGGGATCACACTGCAACATCCCCATGCCCACCTCCATAGGATAGAGAGCAGAGACAAGTTCCAATGGCATAATAAATATGGTATACACTTTCATAAGTACATGTACACACAAACATAGCCAAATCGATGAAAATGTGTGTAGGTGAAGAAGTAAAATGTGAAATCTACTATAAATAAACAAAAAAATACACCGACAACTAAATATTATTACTACAATATTTTAATTTGAATGGAAAAAAGGAAAATTAAATTACTACCAGAAATAGTTTCCCAACCTAAGGAAAACTGGGAGTGTTTTTTAACCATGAAATTGATGCATTGGGAACCCAAACACTGACCACCACACGCAGGCCAAGAACCTGCAACACTAGACTCCCAAGATCCCGATAAAACCTATCAATAATCTACATAAATCATGATATGTGTGGTAGAATACCATGAAGGTGTGAGTATTAACATACTAGGTCAGGGTCCCTGAAAATAACCAGGAGTAGTACGAGATACAATGTGGAATGAAAAAAATAGATGCATACAACTTATAATAAAATATTGTAGCTCTAACCAAAAAGACTGTGAAGTTATACCATCTATACACATGGACCACGAAATATTGATAATGTGGACTTCTTGTCTTGTTTTCACTACCTATTGTAGAAGTGTAGACCCATCCAACCATGATAATCTAGACACGAAAACCACACGACATCCCTCGCTTCTCTTCGCCTCCCCTGAAAGTAGAATAACTAGAACCCATAGAGTGGGTACTGGAATAATGTAATTATATATTTATAGACATACATACAAATATATATATATATATATATATATATATATTAGTCAAATGGACCCATGCAAGGGAGTATGGAGATGTACATCTCATTGCACATCTGATGAGTAGATTTTTCAATAGTCATAGAATCAACCACCATCGATACATAGCATTCCACATGTATACTATGGAGAGAATATCAATGGGTCTCTAACAACACACCTTGATACTATATCCTTTGGGAAGCTCTATCTCGCCACATGGATTAAAGTTTCATCATAAAGAAATGCCTTGATGGAGATAGCACCCCTCTTACTCTTGAGTCCCATGTAATATAAATGAAAGTCTTCCAACTAATCTGTAGGGACAAGAGGTCATGCCTCAATGATGAGTAACCATACAATACCCAGATATAGGGTTTTACTCAAATGTAATAGAGGACCCATAACCCACATGGATGGAGGGTTCCACTCAGAAAATTTCTAGGACACATGCCCAGCCCGACTGGAGGGTTCCATTCTTCTGTCATCGAGCACTTATACCCATCATGGATATAGGGATTCCATTTGATAAGTCTAAGGACTAATGCCCATATCATTTGGAGGGTTCCACTCGTAAGTCACTGATATTTTCCTTTAAAATCCAATATTTTTTAACACCACATGAAGATTAATTGCGGTCTAAACACCTCACATCATATCACGAATGTCAAAACTGGGGTCCCTATGAGATTATTCACTGAAAAATATGAATGAAATTCTATTTACTCTCCCCAATCATACATCAGATAAAAATTTTGAATAATGCCGCATTATGCTCAAAATGATCTTTATGGGGCCAATTCCATGGTCCCAAAATTTATTACATTAATCACCTTATTGAAATCTTTATGAAAAAAACATTGTATTGACTTCTTGTTCGTCCAAAAGGGATACATTTGAGAAAAATGCATTTTTCTGCTATGCACAAAAATATATCCCGATGGTGTCTACACCTTGAAATTAGTTTAATAACCCAAATGTAGTCTTCAAAATTCTTTCCTAGGTCTAGGGTCATGTCTACACTATCAATGTGTTAATCAGATGTCGCTTGCAGACACTACGCCCGATAGATGAAACCCAAAATAGTGATAATAATTACCATTTATTATTAATTATGGGGGTTATGTGATTCCTAGCCATGAAACCATGCCTATAAAATTATTCAACCGAATGCAAAAGAACTATCTTGATTAGTTGAATGTGTGGCTACAGACGACGTGTCTATCAAATGCGCAGTTTAGGAAAAAAGGGTGTTTAAAAATGCCTCTTGAAGAATATAAAAATGATTCTTTAAACACATATCGATAGTTGTGATCGTGTTACCCTAAATAATATAGGGCTAAAAAGAAAATCTAGAAGGGAAAAAATGTTATTAAAAAAATTAATCCAAACTCGATGATAGAAGACACCATACCTCTAATTTATTGTTCGACATTGATGATGATATCGTTGCACTCCCGATTTGATCTGACAATGATTCAGTGGTGGTTCCTCCATGATTTATTATGTAATAGTTGAGACAGTGGTATATAGAGACATAGTAGATATAAAATAGATAATGGGATAACCATAATCTGGAACCTTAAACATATATATATTATGGATCCCCACAAAGGGTTGAATTCGAATGTCCTGTACCCTCTCATATTATGTCATGATTGGGTAAAACACCCAATTCCAAAATCAATAGATGTCTTTTAATTCCAATACAATCCCCAGATTGAATTATATTTAATATGATGTATGGGGTAAAAAATATATGTTTTATTATTTTAATTATCATTTTCCCATGGGTGGCATTTCTACAGATGTCTCGGGCTGAAAAAAGTTATGTCCTGCATTGGGTAAAATCAACCTTTAAGACACAACTCTGGCCTCATATTTCTGATCAAAAATACAATATAATTGTTTTGAAATCTATTTCACTTGAATAGTGTAATATATAAATAATATTTTTATAAAATCTAATCTGGGCACAACAGGCCTCATAATTGCACGTCGTCTCAACACCATCCTTTTGAAATACATATAGTAATATTTCAAATTATTACAAGGAAAAAAAGGTCTCTAAAACTAAAACAAAGATTCTATGTTAGAAAAAATGGATATAGAAGACAAAATATTATTGAATTTATATGGAAGAGTGATAATAAACCTGATCAAGAGATAGTTAACATTCACAAACCTATAAATTTGTGGTTAGTTAATTGTCATTGATTCCTTAGTAAGGAAAGTAAACCTATAATGATTGTTAAGATCATTTACATTGATTTTTGTAATTCTATTACTATGTGGACTTATATTATATGGAATTACACATAAATGGAAATTAGAGTTTCATCCTTTAGTAATTTTCAACCATAAGCTCATCTTTTTCTCCAAACGATTAGTATTTAATATGAAATTTTCACACATGATTCACTAGAATAAACTTCTAGACAATCAGATAATCCTAAAAATATTAACTATTCATTTCTCATGTCTTTTAGCATTTAAAAATGTTTATAGTTCAGATAAGATAAAATAACTCACCAAAATAAATAAACCACTGGATAATGAAAAACAACTTTAATATCCAAAATTCAACTGTAATTCAAAAAGGTCAACATAGACCATTATATAATGAACTACCATTAAAATTCAAAAAAAAATTTATAAATAATATTACATACCAATATTTCTAACTATTTAATAATGTAATTTTCTAATATAATTTCTTACATTTCACTCCAAATAACATTAACCACTCTTAATGCCCCATAAAAAAATTGTAATTTCCAAAATCACATATTCTCAAAAATAGGTTAATAATTTCTTTAAATAACCTCATTTGATATAAGTCATAATAAAAACATTGGATCTTTAAAAATAAATTTCTTTCATTACTCTTAAATGAAATCCTAGAGTATTATAATTTACATAGGCATTTTGGGTTCGCAAAATATTGAATATCTTCAAAAATAACATTTATCACTTAATACCAAAATAATTTTCCCAATAGATGGGTATCAATTCCATAAAATATATGTATCCCAAATAAAGTAATTATTAATTCATATATATATTTAACTAAAAATGAATAATACATAATAACTAGAGACTTCACGTAGTTCAGTGGTAGTCGATTCATCCTTGTCAGCCTTCAGTTGGCGGTTCGATTCCTACAGCCTTTCCAAATGCGACGGGTTTCCATTTTTAAAAAACAATTTAATTCATATAAAATTCACCAAATATGATATAAAATTATCAATTATAACAATAAAATATTTTATCCTCAAGGGTTATTTTATACCTCTCATTTTTAATCCTGAAATGTAATATCCCATAATTACCATAATGGTGAATGTTTCAAATAATACAATTAGATTGCTTAAAATTTCATATCATAGAACCTCAGAAGTTGTTCCTATAAAATTTAAATTATGATCAAATATAAAATAAAATACCCATGATGATATCATGAACTCTTAAAAAACCATCTTTATCTCGAATGTTTTTTAAACCAACCTCTAAAACAACTGTAAGGTCCCGAACTGAAAACATTATATAATATTCAGTTTTGTCAATAATTTGAAAACATTTCACTTTGAGGATATTTTTAGGTTTACATATCTATATAATTAATCCATAAATCATACATAAAAATCCTATAAATATAATGTAGAAACATAAAACGGTAAATATTATTTCTATAAAACAAATAAAATTAAAATAATACGTTGTTTCTTTTCATGAGTTATCATCATATCTTTTCCCTAATTCCATCCTTGAATCTATTATCCCTCTAATCCTTTGAAAAATATTTCTAAAAATGGTATGATAACAAAAATATCAGTATGGGATACATGATGAAGGAGGAATTTTTTCCTTCTGAAAAAATGTGAACAATGTATACTTTATCATAATGTAATAAATTTCACCATTAAGAAGTAGTAAATAATATTCAATAAATATAAGGATATTAATTATTATTTTTGTAATAAAATTATTACCATAATACACAGAGAGAGAAATATAAAACATATAATGGAAATGTGAGACATAGTCATAATTAAATGAAAGAACCATACAGTTGAATTTCATACATATCACTCTTTGAAGTGGAATAGAAATACATGAGACTACCACGCCCAATGCATTGGAGAGAAATAATGGGCCACAACCCTTCATATAAGCCATACTAGGCTCACCTGTAAACTATAATGGGGATCAAACCATCATATAATATGTATCAGGATCACCCACGAAATTTCCATGAACCATTAACAATCATAACACAATAAATCTTATATTTTAATTATTTTGATCATAGAATTTAATTTCCAGTCATACGAAATAATTTCATGTTGTTGAAATAACCAATCCATTTTCAAAAACCATTTTAATGAATTTATAAATGATTGTTTTGAATGAAACTGTCACATACAAAATTGATAAATTAAATTTAATGTCTATAATTAAAATTTCAAAATAGTTATGTCCATATAAATAAATCTATAATATAATTTTGAAAACATGGACATGAATCAAAATTATTTAGAGAAATAAATATTTAAAACAATTAAAAGAATTAGAACAATGTTTTAGTTAAAGAGTCTCATACCAACTATAAACTTTAAATTATAAACCACATGAATGTAGAAAATATTAAAAAACATTAAATAAAATATGTATAAATAAAATATGGATACATAAATTCAATGGGTATGTATATACACATTATAAAACTATTAAGGTGCATATCCTCAATAAATTTTTCAATGAATTGATATTGAGACAAAATCCCTTACATTGAGTTTGACTCATCACATAAAATCTTTATATTATTGAATAATAAAATTAAGTTAATTATATTATGTATTAATAACTTTTATATATTTTTGTTATACAGTTTATATAACTATTATCATGTCATAACAATTACATAATTATCTATGTTCACATCACGTGTTTCATCGATATTTTTTAATAGAGTCCAAAATGGAAATGATAAGATTCAAAAAATATATGTGGTAAATATAACATAATAGCTAATATAATATACATGAAAATATGATCACTTTTATAAATAATAATTACTTTTAAATAATACCATTGATTATTTTTATGAAAAATGAAAAACCTTATAATCATAGAGACTGTAGGTCGTATCTATGCATGCATAACGTTTCAATTTTCAATGATCATTATGGAGAGAATTTTTATTATATTTTATCATTCCATAATTAACATAAAATCAATAATATCATATTAATAATTTAAATATTCTTATATATATCATAAATGTGATGTAGTGAATAAAAACGAACCACACCGCTTTATGGATGCGAGGGTTCGCACGTAAGAAGTAATGACATTATCATTTTTATGTACATATAATGTAAGAAGATAATTGATATATTATTGTCTTATAGATAATAATATGTCCTTAATATCAAATATGTACCTTAATTCAATAAATATAACCAGTATTGAGATACAATAATGAAAAAAACTATATCAATTCGTGATGCAGTAGATTGTCATACACACAATCATAATATTCATTTCCCATATAAGGAAATTAGAAATAGATTTAGGTAATCATATTAAAATAATAAAATATGCTTATTTTTAAGATTTTAATATTATTTTTTCATTATGGTGGGAGGAGATTTTAAATAAGTAGAAAGAGAAATAAAATATAATCACTTAAATAAATAAATTACCTTTCCTTCGGATGATTATTTTTCTTAAACTATAACAACTCTAAGAAGGGGTTTAGTCGAATTATATGACCTCAAGAATTTGTGGATGGGTTATAGGAAAGGATTTTAGCATATATTGACTGATCCAAATGGGTTTTCATGTGTGAGTAATATATATGAATTAGTTCCTTTTTATATGAGAGCGTAAGGCCACCCATGAAATTAATAAAAATATTTAATTAATATAAATTAATTTACATTCTATTTGGCCCAAAAATAATTTATTTATAAGATAATATTATTTTGGTCGAATACCATAATCCATTTAAAATTATATATGTTTTTAATTATTTGTATTCCTTATCTTCTTTCTACCCTTATTTTATCCTTTTTAAACATACTGTGATATCATGTTATTCACATTTTTTCAGATAATATAATTAACATAACTTGTCAGATGACAAAAAAAGTGTAATTTATGAAATAATAGGTATTATAAAAACTATTTGGAATAATATATGATTTTATCAAATTTTATAACATTTAATAAACTATTTTATATTTTAAAATACCAATAGTGTTAATTTTGACACTATTAATTAGTCGGCTTTTATAAATTATAATTATATCATTATAAGTTTGAAAAAATCCTTTAAATCATTAAAAACATGTAAAATATCTCCATAACATTAATCAACATAATATATTTTTTCAAATAATATTTATTTTAATATTTATAATATTATTTTATTTGTTCATTAATTAGTTACAAAAACGTCTACATCATCTTTCAGTGATAATTAAATTTAGTTATATAATTTACAAAAATTATCAAAAAAATCATTGATGTGTGTAATATTTTTAGATATACAATGAGTATTTATATTCAGTGTGACAAACAATATATCTCAAAATTATAATACATTACTTTTAAAAAGAAGTGTACCAAAAATGAATATTCCTTGAATATAAAATTATAAATTCATTAACGTCATCCAAGTGGCTCCACATGGTCCTATAATAGAACCAATGATTAAAATATTAGGAATATACTAATTGAATTAAATTATTATAGGTTTTGGGGTTGTTTTATATTTTTATCGTATTATTTTTCCCTTTAATTAGCTGAGTTACCATTAAGTATGGTAATACAATAAATTACTGAAGTTAATAATCATAATGTATAAAATTAAAAGGGACCTATTAAAAAATTATTGACCAATTAATTCCTAATATGGTATAAATTTTTAAAAACTAATAACATTTTAGTTGCAATCATTAATATAAAATTAATAACTATTTTCAAAATGAAAAAACATGTTTTTTAAAAGTAAAAACTATCAATATAGTGACATGGATTCATATCTTAATTCATTGATAAATTATATCCAATGACCACCATTGTATTAATTTATAATAAAATAATCCAAAAATAATTTAAAACATGTTTTAAATATTATATATCAATATAATAAAATTAGACGAAAAAGTAGTTTTGAATAAAAATGTAGTATTTTTTCACTATTCATTAAGAAATGAATATTATATTATAAATAAAAAATTTATTCCAAGTAAAATTGTATGTCCTGATAAAAATTAATATTTTTATTATTTTTTAAGTTAATTTATAATATTTAGAAAAAGTATATTTAAAATGGGTTTTCCATCAAAAGACGACAAAATTGTATTTTTTTTTTGAAAATTGCTTCTTTCTACAAAATAATTGAATTTTTTCTTTATAATGACACAAAAACATAAAAATTAATTTAAATTTTTTTATCAAATATATTAAATATATATTTGATTAATAAAATATATCAAGCGTGACATTATTATTTGATAAACTCAATTATATTCATTAAAACAATTTTTCAGGAAAAAACATCATTTCATTTAAAAGGTGTTTTATTTTCATTTATAATTAATTTCAAAAAATTAAATTATATATATACATGGGTAAAAATAATTCATGAATAAATTATTATTATTCATTCCTAGCATTTTAATTGTGAGGTTATAAGGTAATAGTTAAATAATAATATTTAGTTGTTCGCTAACGTTTGATGTAGCGTATTAGGTACGATATCAATTATAGTGTATCATTTTTCAACACATAGGATATTACAAGAATATTACGCCATATATATCATATATGTTCACTGATCCAATATGTAATAAATTCAATGTTGTGCATGAATAAATCAAATCACGTTGAGGGGGCAGTTGTCCACACATTCTCAAACCAAATTATCTTATTTACACAAAATGGAAAGTATAGAGATATGTGTTTTAATATAATACAGAGTCTAAAAGACATAATAAATATTATATATAAGAAAAATGAATAGTGTTCTAATCATAATGTCTAATATTAGAGGAAATAAAGGAAGACAGAATAATCATCGTTTCATGAGGTGGTAGTACGCCGTGAACGTAAATATTATGTTCGTTACCAATTAGATAGATGTGTTTGTAAGTGTATGAAGAAAACATATCCTACTAATATATCAGTATATTGAGGATACATTTTTATACAAGTATGGAAATAAAATTGTTGAGTCTATGTATAATTGAACGAAAATTAAAGTCTTCAAGGAAGAATGTTATCTCTTATTCGGGTAACACATTTTGGTTTTCATAAAAGGGATTAAATTTATTGATTTATGTCAAAAGGTAGGTATTAATAAGTAATGGTGGGATTATTATTTGTTTATTTTTAAGAGGTTGTCATTAACAATTTATTTTGAGAGGTGTGAGGAAGTAGGAGGATAGGATGGCTTTTAATAATGGTTGATTGGTACTCTTGTAAATATTTTAAGAGAGAATTACAACCACATTTCACCTGTATCTAGTGGATCTAGGAAAGGTAAAAAGCTTATCCATGATACTATATGGACGAAATATTTCCATAAAAGGGCTATGGTACATGTTTCAGGGTGGTTTGGGCCCTTAAGATTATTGTTTAGTTCTTATTAAGCTCAATCTTACCTTAATTTTTGTACTTTATTTTAATTGCATTCAGAATTTATTTTTCTTCAAAAACTATTTTGTACATAATAGAAATTATAAATTATGATGAATCAAAATATTTAATCCATTTTCTCAAATCAAAATCACAGAAGTTCGGGAAATTAATGTAAATTTGTTCTCGTAATTGGGTCGACATTGCGGGCTCTTAATATTTAAACATTCAATAGTGTTTTATATTTTTATACTCAATGTCAATATGAAATTGATTCTAATATACTTAATTATTTTATTTAAAAAATATTATTTAATTAAACCATAAATCCCAATTAAAATATTATTTATTATTAAAATATTTTTTTTTGAAAATGATGTACTGAAATAAAATTAAATTTTTACTATTTATCCAAAGATGATATTTCTCATAAAAACATTTCATACAAATATAACTTATACATTCTAAAATAAAATAATCAGTTCATTTCATTAAATTGATCTACTAAATGTGTATAATATTCAATTTATGATTTCTCAGAGAAGGACATTAAAAGTAGTTAATTTGAGAAAATAATAAGTTTAAACATATAAGGACATTGCAAAAATTATATCATTCATTATCAAGATGTGTTATTTATATAAAACAATTATAAAAAATATTTTATATTTATTTTTTAATTTTAATATTTATATTTTTAATGGAAATGTTAAAATTACCTCATTTAAAATATTTATAATAATAAAATGATTTATTGTAGAAACTCAATGTTTCATGTAACATACGCCAAACGATATTTTCATGTAGCCCAAAAATATTTGGTCATCTGTTAACAGAATGTTTTACATAGTTATTTAATATAAATTATTTTTTTTGTGTATGAAATTATTAATATCAACAAATTATATTAACTCAAAAAATAAATGTAACAAAATCATAGGTTGTTACATTCTACCCCCCTTTAATAGAATTTCGCAATCAAAATAATTTTGGGTTATAAAAATTTTAATTTATGAATGTTTCATTCACAGAAAACAAAATCATTAGAATGAATAATAAATCATCCCTTAAAAGGGGAAATATGGAACCATAATGGTTACCTAAAGTCTCAAAAGACTAGGTTTACACATGGGAGAACATAAGCTGGGTGTAATGATAGGACATATTTAAAAAAAATATTTTAAGGAGTGATTGAGGTCGTTAATAAAAAACCAATTGAAAGATCACAAAAACATTGAGGGGCTCACAGTCATAAATGATCTATGATTTATACATCCATCAGTTTAAGAAAGACACTGTTATTAGGAAAACATTGTGTTATAATTGTCCTATCATTGTGTAATTCATTTACTAACCAAGAACATAATGTAATATAAAAACATGATATATTTATATAAAAAATAATAATTTTGTGTTTTTAACTATTTCAAATTCAACTATTACTTCAGAAAATGAAAGTCCAAAAAATAAATTTCATTTTCGAAGCACTAAAATACACTTTTAACAGTTATTATGAACTATAAAATATTGAAACGTATAACTATTTATCTATATCAATTATTTAATGTGAATATGGTTAACATATAAATTGATAAAAATAAATGTTATCACTATTGTTTCTTCATAAATAATATTTTATTAAATTTTATTATACATTTACAAGGGCATCACCTAATCCAGTGGTAGGTGTCAAACCCATATCGTCCATCATTCATGGTTTCAAGACACATGGCCTTGCTTTCATTGATTAGTTTTTAGGAAAAATTCATGATGCCCTTTTCTAAAACCACATAAATGTGATTTTCCAAATAAATAAGATGGACATCATTATAATAAGGTTTACATATATAACCTAGTATTTCAATACAAACTCAATCCATTAACACTTCCACTGATGTTTAACTTAAAATTGTCAGGAATTTTTAAATTTAATAACGTTATTAATGGTGAATATAAAAAACATGATAAATAAGTTCACGAAATTATCTTATCATTGATCCCTCATATATCAACATGTATCTCACGAATGTCACATTCCATCCATGGGTATACCCTCATGATAAATTCGCATGAAACATCGTAACAACTATAATAACCCTATATACTATTTAAAATAATTCATTATTCATTATTCCATATATTACTAGATATATTCCATAATTCAATGATGTTTTTAAAATAAAACAAGATATAATTAATTACTTGTAAACAAGTCCTTAAACCGTTTTAAGGAAATAAATACAATCCAATTTTCTTATTCAGGTCCCACATATATTTTTCCAAAAAATATTTTATTAACATTTGAAAAAAATTAATGATTATATTCACTTAGTCAAACCATCACCTTAGCATTAAATAACTTTTCCAATCCATTATAATTTTTCAAAATAACATTATAAATCTGTAGAAAAAAATATGTAGGCTTGTAAGATCCCGTGTTTTGAACAGGGATAAAATTACGAATGTTTTTTATTTTCTATTTTGATTTATCAATGGGTCGTTCTTTTAAACCGATCTCTAGAATTTTATTCCGAGTGTTTGATCACTTGAAGATTTCGTTTTTTTGAACATTTATAGAAGTTTTGAGGTTAATGGGAAGTCGCATGGGCGGCACACGATTTGTCTAACTGTGCGGCCAAACCGTGCGTAGTTGGTCTTGGAGGCAGCAGCATCCGCATGGGTGGAAAATGGTTTGTCTAACCGTGCAGCCAAACCATGCGAGAATGGTGGCTAAGGTAGTAGCTAACGCACGGTTAGCTCACAGTTTGTCAAACTGTGCGGACTAACTGTGTGGGAACATAAATGAGATCCTCTAATTGTGGATCTCGGTCATTTTTTCCATTAGATGGCTCTGTTTTCCTCTTAAGCGGCCATAACAGGGGATATTGATTCTCTTTAGGTCAAAGAATGTTCTCCCATCATTTTGAAGCTGATCTGATGGCTTCTCTTGCAGAATTGAAACTTGTTTCTTGAGGTAGGTAGATGTTCTTCTTCGGTCTTGTTTGTTTTCTAATATCTACATAGATGTACATATATTCATCTCACACTTCCTGATATCTATGCCCATTATGGGTAGATCTAAGTGTGTGGATGAAAATTATTATGAGTTTTGGTCATCGTCTTGCTAGGAGAAGTGATCAAAGGTGGGATTTTGAAGAATCAAACCGTCTCTCTTGAGTGTTCTTCGTTCGTAGTGGTTTCCGTCAAAACCCCTAGGTAGGGTCCCAAATCATTAACACATTATTAAATAATTATAAATTATTCAAATAAATCAATAATGTGAGTTTTCTTGAATATGATTTGTCCTTGCATGACTCTTTTAATGTTATTATGTAATTACACTCACATGAGATAAATGAGGACTTGAACATGTGTTGATTTTAAGCATGGGTTCTTTTTTTTATTTAAAGTTATATGATTAAAAAATTGAATGATTTCAATGGGCAGAATGAGTAATAGGATAATTAATTTTAGAATTAATTATCAAGTCATGAGTTGGGATTAGATTGTGGTTAATACTGATTATTGGGAATATCAAATATTTGACTTGTTTGGAATATATTTGGAAACTATTAATAATTACTGGAAGGATTAATTATTTCATGTTAAATGTTAAATGGTCAACTAATTGATGATTGGTTAATAAGATTATGTTTTATTAGTGAATTTTTTAATTAATTAAATTTCATGCATTAAATTAAGATTGTGATTTTATTATTTGTTATGCTTGTTATCTAGGAGTACTTTTGGTGCGTATTAGTTTTCCATTCCTTAACTTGTCTTACATGGGGTTGTTTGAGAATATGATATGTTGTGTGATATGGTTCCTAAATACAATGGAATTTTTCATCATTTTTTGTGATGATTATGGTGATCTTGTAGATTGTAAAAGTCATAGACGAACCATTGTTTGAATGGAAGGGTTCAGACTTGTTAACGAATTTGGATAATTAAGTGTTGAGTTAATTATTCAGTTTCTTTGCTAAGAATAATTAATTGTTAATTAACTATTAATTAATAAGATGTTGAATGGTTAATTAAGTGTTTACTTATTTGATGAGCGATTTGTATTGTTAATTAATTTTTGAATAAATTAACGTGTTGGTATTGTGGTGTTGGACATGGTATTATACACCAATGATGAATATATGTGTTTGATTGATGAATGGGTTGTGAGACCAGGACTGAGGTTCCAAATACTCACAGGGTGTTAGACATGATGTTATACAAAAATGATAGATTTATATTTATGATTGATAAATGGGTTGTGAGATAGGGATTGATGCTCTAAATAATTACGGGGTGCTAGACATGGCGTTCTACACCCATCTTGCAACCAAATATTATTTTATGGGCCATGGACTGATGCTCCAAATACCCATGTGTTTTGAGACATGTACTAATGTTCTGAATACTCACGAGGGTTCAAGACATGATTTTATACACCCATTAATTAACATTGATCTGTGGATCCACTTGTCCGTGTGTGAAATGAGTTAATGGTTAATGAAGGTTGTTGTGACATGATGTTTTGTGAATTTATTTTGAGAAAGGGTGCATGAATATTAATGAATTGGGAGAACCACTATTTGTGGACGAACCCATGAGCGAATCACAATTTTAGTGGATGTGCTTAGATAGAATATATTAATGATTAAATTGAATAACTTATGACGCATTATCCAAGACAATGAACAAGCATGAATTTAATCTTTGCATTGATTACTTAGATTGTCTTTACAGACATCGTTAGGGATTGACTTATATAGGGAATGTTGGGCGTATGCCAAATCTAAAGACTTTCATAATATTATTTGAGTAATTTATAAATGGAAAATAATTTATGTAATGATTTTTGAGAATGCCTGAAAAATGAATAGTGCATGTTCAGACACCAGCTGAAGGATGAAGTAGGTACATGAGTATATAGTTACATTATACTACTTACATTATTTTATTCATGCCTTTAAGTGATATAAATTATTTATTAAATTCCTGGATTTTGGGTAGACTATGGTGGTCTCAACCTATTGAGATTTATATCTCACACCCTACTCAGGCTGCCATTGCGTTGGGTACCCAAATAGATTCTATTTGGTTGCAGGACTATGATGTCTTCATTTTCTTGGGAGTTAGTAGAAGAGGACCCAGAGGAGGCTCATGATGCTCGAGGAGATAACCCTTGGGGATTTGAGTCATTATTTATTTATTTCTACATTAGAATGCAAAGAATACAGTTTTGTTCAATATTTTCTACTTTTGTATCTTTATATAGTCATGCATTCATATGTTGTATAATTTGGCATTGGCCACTTTTATAAAATGATTTTTATTTTTCTTCCACTATTTTTTATTTGTGAGTTAATGCTTCAGCTACTATTTTTTATCCACACTGGCATATAGTTGTGAAACTCTGAAAAGAGGGTATAGTCTCCCGACAGATTATTCTTAGACCCTCGTTGCTAGTCTGTGGCCTCTGGCATATGGTGAGACGCGCATGTGGTCATGTGGCGACCGGTCCGGCCACCGGTGTTGTTGTGAGTCGGGTCGGGAGGTTACAAGACAATACATGTTCATTTAACAATTAATATAACAAAATTTATAAGTCCCAAATACATGAATATAGATATTATTTAATATCATCAATAATCATTAAGAATGAAAACTAATAACATTACATAGTACCTCTTCCCTTTCACATTTCATTTTTATTCTCATCATCTTCAAAAATATAAACAGTTATCACTCCACCATGTGGATTGTTTTTTGGATAATTCCTCCTGGGACAATGAGTAGTATTAGGAGAATTTCTTCCACCCAAAAAACAGAAAATCATAGATGATTCATTTGGGTTGAAAATATTCTCATTCATTTCATTAATCGAATTATTCAATTTTCACATGTCATCCCTTTCATTGTGTCTTTATTTTCCAAAGTCAAAATATATTCATGTTCAAATATGATATCCACATAGGTTTTTATTTACAAATTTGTGACATGATGGAAAGAAACAATTATTTCCTCCATGGTCTCCATTGTACGTACTCTAAGTGAGCACCTTCATCATATTGCTTAGTGAGACTATGTGTTGGTTAAGGTACACATTATTAATCATGTTGCATGAAAACTTATTTGGGATGATCAAAACATCTTTACCACAATCTAAAATCCTAGTTGACTTCTCATCATCAATCTTCAACCACATTCAATTTTAATCAAGTTCATTACACTTCCCTCCATGGACTAAAACCATAATCACAGTGTGATTATTTTGTATCATAGAAGAAAACAACATAGTCATGAAAAAAATTACTTATATGATATACAAATTTTAAAAACATAATTAATATGTGAAAACTATGGTTTATCCAATGTTATTAATATTTATCTTCTATTAAAAATATTTAGAATCACTCATAATGAGTTTATTAATTTTCAGGGCATATCACACATGACTTTCAAACTAGGTATGTATCAAGGTCGATTGTTATTTGCTAGATTAAACCTTGTCATGACCAAGATATTTTTTTGGAGTTAATACTCCCATGTACATCTGTTTTTCTGGCACATCCACTTATATAATTTATATAGTGATGAATTTATAGGAAACAACTCGCTCTATCATTTACAAAAATTCTAAGACATTTTCCTAAACATTCCCTTAACCTTAGACTTATTCATATATATATATATATAGATATAGTTCCCACTATATTTTTTATCATTATTGATTTAAATGGGTAAACAATCATTTTCTCTAATACAAAAAAATAGCGACCCTATATTTTAATACCGTCAGATTAAATGTATTTTGTGGAATACTTAACAAATTATACAAACAGATGCCTAAAGACTATATTAGTTAAATGCCTTTGGAGAAATGGAAACATAAATACATGTATGTAAATGAGCTACATTATCTTTAACTATATTACTCATGACTATAACCAATCATAGATTCCTAATATTTAATACATATCTTGAAAACTTTGGGGAAGGAATTATAAAATGGTTTGAGATGAAATGTGTAATAATAGAAGAAAATGGAGATATGTATTCATAATCATAAGAATATGGGGTTCAAAACATGATCCTGAAAATAGATGATCATACCCTGTATATCAAAAACTATAAAAATGAATCATTGCATAATGATGTAGGTTTAAAAGACATGAATCATAAGGAAATAAAGAACATAAGTCATAAGATCATAACATTATAATAAAATATTTAATGGTGTAAGACACATAATTCATATATTATTATTTCCGTATATGTCATGTAATCTTTGTGAAGACCATATTAGTAGACAAAGTCCTTTACTATACTTGGTTCTTTCCCAATTTGAGCCACATATTACTGAAATGAGTTCACTCCCCATTCGATCCTTGTAATACTGAACCCTGTTCATTTCATGTTTCAGAACTGTAATATTAAACTGATTCAAGTTATATAAATATTTAACCAATTTATTGGAGGGAGATATAGGTCAAACCGATCTCATAATTATATCATACAAACATGTGCCACAAGGCCATTAATAATCATATCGCATCCCATGAAATGAAATGGGTGTCGTAAAGTGGTATCAGAGGTTTATGTTTTGTTTCCTTTCATTTTTTGTAATATTTTGGAGGTTGGTTGACATGAGACTAGGATTGTTTCGGTGATTAGTTTAATAGTCGTGCTAAGGACTGATCACCTCATGTATGGGAAATGACCAAATGGCCAGGGATGGGAATTGATGTTTGTACTATTTGAGGTTATAGTTGATAGAATTTCACCTTGAGTGATTGGTGTATTTGTCCTGGTTTATTGATTTTGAGAATATTGAAACGAATAATTTTCTTTGGCCTGATATGGCACAAAAGATTCATACATGCACCATCTTAGGCACATATAGATTCACATGTCATGCATATAAAATGCCATGTAGTTTCATTAATAGGATGCCTGGTAATTTGAATTTTGTTCCTTGGGTGCAATGCCATGTTTGATCTGATTTAGCATGCCTTTCTAGATAGAATGTTTCAGTTATATATTTAACATTCTTGAATGATTATATGCCATACTACCTCTGTTATTATCATGTTTTGGTGTTGTTCCCTGCTTTTGTGTCGTATCATGCAATTGTGTTACTTCTTTTGGTAACTTTTTAGAGAATCTTTGATATGTGAAAGGAGTTCTAAAGATAAAATGTTAAATAAATATTGATTGTGTTAAATGGGATCCAAAATCCAGTGATAAGGTGTATGGGTGCCTTATCGATTGGTAGGTGGCCAGCTATATAATTTGTATTGTTAGGTTGAAAATGTTAATTTTTTAATTGACATTGGTATCGATTAATGAGAGCCAATTTTTAATCCATGGAGTGTATGGGCACTTCATGAATTGGGAAATGACTACTCATATTAAATGTGATGACATGATTCTGTGTGAAATGCTTATAAATGTGAAAGATGTTTAATGTTGATCTGAAATCAAATGGCAAGATTCAAAAATGAAACTGGACCAGATTAGGTCAGTTGGGGAGTGTTTTTATGAGATAACCCATTTGTGAGTTTAAAATTTTAATACCATTGCATTTTCTATTGGGTTTCTTTATAGATAACATAGGGTGGTTAAAATGGGATCCTCATAGGTTTCCATATCTACTTAATAGAAATTTATTTTTATAGGTTTCTTGAAAATGGTGGGATTTCACCTATTGTAAATTTTTTAAAAAGGGAGTTTTATGAAACATTCATGTTTTCCATGGGTAGTTTTGAAAATGGTACTTTAGGTTTTGATTATAACATTTGGAGATTAAAGATTAACAGTGATTAAATATACAAGGCTTGGAAATGGAACCTATTGTGCAGTCCACTGTTTAAAACCCTCATGTAAATGGTAGTTTACACATCTCATGAGTTTCCATGGAACAGAAGCATGAGTATTTTCCGTAGGTGTTCTTCTCCTTAGCAATGGCCTTATGATTGGATTTTGAGCCTAGTGACTCGTTTTGCGTGATCATTTTTAGAGTTGTTTGGTGCCATTATCCCAGGTAGGACTTCCAGTTTCCTGTGACACCCATGTTTGAACAGGTGTTGATGTGTTTCATGACATTTTTGTGGGCTTGAGCATCATGTAATGATCTTTTTCAGCTGGTTAGACATCCCTCAGTCATAATTGACTTCTTTTTTGGTTGTTTGACCCATTCATCTTAGTAATAGATGACTGGTTATAGCATCGTCGAGGAAAATGGTCGTATGAGGAAATATGACTCTGTAATAAGTCATTCATTACTGTTGAGTGCGGTCTCAGGTCAACACTAGGTAGATTGAATTAAGAGATAAAGAATAATTTTATTTTCAATACATGGTTTGGTTTTCGAAAGACACGGCTGTTTTGAAACGTCGATCTTGTTATTAGTCTAGCGTGCTGGTGAACGAATGATCATTTCTTGAGACGTCATGGGAAATCCTAAGGTGTGTATTGCCACATTGTTCATGATGAATGTGTTGGCAGGTGATACCGAACATTTAGAAAAGATTTTTCCGGTAATGGTTTGACTAATCTTCATCATGACCTCAGTTTTCTCATAGTGTGCTCTTCTGGACATGATGAGCATGCCCCCTATCATGACCTTGTCATGGAGACACTAAGATAGTGTCCGTCTTGTGCCATGCTACAGTTTAATTTTTTTTGGACTTGATGAGTAGTTGTTATCGTGGGTAGTATAAGGGATGTGTTGATTCATTTGGATACTTCCTTTTTCGTGTTTGGTCACAGTTGTATTTCTAATTGCCTTGCGATGGATTTACTGGGAATATTTACCAGATGTTGGGTAAGGACATCATTATTCTAGCGGATGGTTTTGGAATAACTTTAAAGGCACATCGTCAGATAAAGGGAGAATGTGGCTTTTGGGTCCACGATATATTTGAGTGAATCATGAGAAACATGTTCTATTGATTGATCGAGGATCAACCTTTTATGTTTACATGGTCCTTTTAATTAACTAAGATATAATATTTGTTTCGATGATTGTGATTTAGAGTAATCTTTGGATCTAGTTAAAAAGTATTATCCATCATGTTTGATAAAATTTAAATGTGTGTTTGGTGTAAGGAATGCAACACGTCACTTCTATTGAGATTAAATGACCTTGATACGTCGGTTTTTTTAGTAGTGGTTCCCGATGGCTTCTTGGGGACGAGAAGTTTTTAAGGTGGGAATAATGAAATATCATGCGTTTTGAACTGGGTTAAAATTGTGAATGTTTCTAATTTACTTTTTTGGTTTATCAACGGGTCGTTCTTCTAAACCGTCCTATGGAATTTTATTCCCAGTGTTGGATCACCTAAAGATGTTGTTTTTTCACACATTGATAGAAGTTTTGAGGTTAATGGGAAGTCGCACGGGCGGTGTACGATTTGTCTAACCGTGTTTCCAACCCATGCGTAGTTAGTCATAGAGGCAATAGCTTCCGTAAGGGCAGCGCACAGATTGTCTAACCATGCGGCCAAACCGTACAAGAAGGCTGGCCGAGGCAGTAGCTAATGCACGGTTAGAGCATGATTTTCCAAACCATGTGAACTAACCATGTAGGCACTTAAAAGAGATCCTTAAACTGTGGATGTCACTCTTTTTTTCCATTAGATGGCTTGTTTATCATCCTAAGCAGCCATAACTCAGGATTTTTTCTCTCCATAGGTTATAGAAGGTTCTCCCATTGTTTTGGGGGCAATCTGAAAGCTTATCTTGGTGAATCTTAGTTGGATTCCTTAGGTAGGTAGATGATCTTCTTCGTTCTTGTTCAGTTTCATAGATCAACTTAGATGTACATCTCCTCTTCTCACGGGTTTTTATATCTACCCTCGTTATGGGTAGATCTAAGTGTGTGGATTCCATGTATGATGAGTTTTGGTCTTGGTCTTTCGTGGAGAAGTGATCAAAGGCGAGCCCTTGAAGAATCAAACCATTTCTCTTGAGGGTTCTTCGTTCATTTTGGTTTTTATCGAAACCCAGAGGTAGGGTCCCAAATATTTAACATGTTTTTCAATAATTATAAATTCATTTATTAAATTGATAATGTGAGTTTCCTTGATTATTATTTGTCGATGCATGACAATTTCAATGTTATTATGTAATGCCACACCCATGAGATAGATGAGGACTTGAACATGTGTTGATTTTAATCATGGGTTGCTAGTTTTAGTTAATGTGATATGGTTAAACAATAAAATTATTTGAATGGGAAGAATGAGTGATAAGATAATTAATTTTAGAATTAATTATATAGTCATGGGTTGGGATAAGATTGTTGCATTTACTGATTATTGGGAATATCGAATATTTGACATGTTTGGAAGATAATTGGAAATTGGTTATAATTAATGTAGGGATTAATTATTTCAAGTTAAATTGTAAATGGTTAACTAATTGATGGTTGGTTAATGAGATACGTTTTGATTAATTAATTGTTGAATTAATTAATTTGTATGCAATAAATTAAGATTGTGATTTGATTGTTTGTTACGATATTTATCCAGGAGTACTTTTGATGCGTATTAGTTTTCCATGTCTTAGGTTGTCATGGATGGGGATTTTTGAAAATATTATATATTGTGTGAGATTTTTCTAAATACCATGGATTTGTTAATCATGTTTTGTGATTATTATAGTGAGCTTGTGGATTGTTAATGTCATGGACGAACCATTGTTTGAATAGACGGGTTCAAGCTTCTAAAAGAATTTGGATAATTAAGGGATGAGTTAATTATTTAGTTGGATTGCTAAGAATAATTAATTGTTAATTAATTATTATTTAATTATATGTTGATTGGTTAATTATGTTATGACTTATTTTATGAGAGATTTGTGTTGTTATTTAATTGTTGAATTAATTAACGGTTTTGTTTTGTAGTGTTAGACATGGTATTCTACACCAAGGATGAATATATAAGAATGATTGAATAATGGGTTGTGAGACAAGGACATAGGCTCCAAATACTCATAGGGAGTATGACATGATGTTCTAAATGAATGATATATGTATATGTAAGATTTATAAATGGTTTGTGAGACAGGTGATGTTGCTCCAAATACTCACGGGGTTTTAGACATGGCGTTCTACACCCATAATGCAAGAAAATATTCTTTTATGCATCAAGGACAGATGGTCCAAATACCCATGGGTTGTGAGACATGGACTGATGCTCTGAATACTCACGAGGGTTCTGGATATGATGATCTACACCCATTAATTGACATTGGTCCGTGGATCCAATTGTTCCTGAGTGAAACGAGTTAATGGTTAAAGAAGGTTGTTCTGACATGATTTTTTGTTAATTGATTAGGATAAAGGGTTAAAGAATATTAATTAATTGGGTGAACCACTTTTAGTGGACAAAACAAGGAGAGAATCACTATTTTAGTGGATGGGCTTAGACATAATATATGAAAGATTAAATTGAACAACTTATGATGCATTATCCAAGCCAAATAACAAGCTTTAATTTGACCTTTACCTTGAGTACTTAGATGGTCTATAGAGACATAATTAGTGAGTAACTTATATTGGGGATTTCAGGTGTAGGACAAGTATCAAAACTTTCATAAGAAGATTTGCGAAAATGATAAATGGAAAATCATTTATTTAATGACTGTTGAGTATGCATGACAAATGAATAGTGCAGGTTCAGACACCAGCTGAGGGCTGAAGCAGGTACATCATTATATAGTTACTTTGTACTACTTACTTTATTTTATGAATGCCTTCATGTGTTTTAAATTATTTATTAAATGTCTGGATTTGGGGTAGACAATGGTGGTCCTGGCCTACTGATATTTATATCTCACACCCTACTCGGGCCGCCATTGCACTGGGTACCCGAGTAGATTCTATTTGGTTGCAAGACTATGCTGTTAGCATTTACATGGGTGCTATGAGCAGAGGACTGAGCGGAGGCTCAGGATTCTTGAGGATATCACTGTTGGGGCTTTGAGTCATTATTTAATTATTTCTGCGTTTGAATGTATTGCATGTTGTTTTGTTTAACGTTTTTTACTTTTGTATCTTTAGCATGTCATGCATGCATCTGTTGTATAATATGGCATTGGCCACTTTTTTAAAATGAGAATTATTTTTCTTCTGCAGTTTGTCATTTATGAGTTACTGCTTCCGTTACTGTTTGTTATCCACACTGATATACTGATGTGCAACTCTAACAAGAGGGTATAGTATCCCCACTGACTATCTTTAGACCCTCGCTGATAGTCGGCAGCCTCTGGTGTATGGTGAGATGCGCTTGAGGTCATCTGGCGACCAGTACGGCCACTGGTTTAGTGGTGAGTCGGGACGGGACATTAAAAAGTTGTATAAGAGGATTAGGTTTCATTTCATTTACTTTGTATTAATGTTTTGGGGGTGGGTAGATAGGAGACTAGGAATGTGTCAGTGCTTGGGTTAATAGCAATGCATGGGACTGATCACCTAATATTTGGGAAATGTCCAAGTGGTCAGGGAAGGGAATTGATGTTTTTACTATTGGAGGTTATATTTTATATGAGTTCACCTTGAGTGACTGGTGTATTTTATGTGGTTTATTGATTTTGAGAATTTTGAAAAGGATAATTTTCTTGGCCAGATATGGAAAAGAAGTTTCATACATGCATCATCTTAAGAACTTATAGATTCACATGCCTTGCATATAACATGAAATGTAGTATCATTAGTAGGATTCATGCTAATTTGGATTGTGTTCCTTGGGTGAAATTCCATGTTTGATCTACTTTAGCATGCCTCCTTATAAATCTATTTCGGTGAGAGATTTAACATGCATGAATGATTATATGCCATACAAACTTCATTATTCGAATGTTGTGTTGTTGTTCCATGGTTATGTGTTATATCATGGTGTTGTGTTACTACTTATTCTAACTTGTTATAGATGTTTTGATATGTGAAAGGAGTGCTAAAGATAAAATGATAAATAAATGTTGATTGTGTTAAATGGGATACAAAATCCAGTGATAAGGTGTACTGGCGCCTTATCGATTGGTAGGTGGCCAACTATATAATTTTTATAGTTTGGTTGACTGTGTTAATTTTTTAATTTACATTGGTATCAATTAATGAGAGTCATTTTTCAATCCATGGAGTTTATGGGCACTTCATGAATTGGGAAATGATGACTCATTTTATATGTGATGACATGATGCCATGTGAAATGCTTATAAATTTGAAAGATGTTTAATGTTGATTTGAAATTAATTGGCTATCTTCCAAAATGCAACATGACTGAAATAGGTCAGTTGGGGAGTGTGTTTATGAGATAACCCATTTGGGTGTTTCAAATTTTAATACCTATGTGTTTTCTATTGGGTTTCCTTATAGAGTTCCCATGATGGATAAAATGGGATCCTCATAGGTCACCTTATCTTTTTAAAAGAAATTTATTTTTATAAGTTTCCGGAAAATGGAGGGATGATAGGAAACGTAAAATTTTTAAAAAGAGATTTTTATGAAACATTCCTATTTTCCTTGGGGCATTTTGAAAATGGTACATGATTTTTTGATTAAATCATTTGGCAATTAATGATTAATAGTGATTAAATATAAGAGGCTTGGAAATTGAACCTATTGTGTTTTCCACTGTTTAAAAACCTAATTTAAAGCATAGTACATACTTCTCTTGAGTTACCTTGGAACAGAAAAGTGAGTACTTTCTGTAAGTGTTCTTCTCCTTAGAAATGGCCTTATGTTCGGCTATTGAGCCTAGTGACTTGTTTGACGTGACATGTTTTAGAGTTGTTGGGTGCTATTGTCCTAGGTAGGACTTCCTGTATCTTATGACACCCTTGTTTGAACGGGTGGTGATGTGTTTCTTGACCTTGTTGTGGGATTGAGCATCAAGTAATGCTCTTTGTCAGCTGGTTAGACGTGCCTCGGGCACGGTCAACTGCTTTGTTTGTCGTTTGAACCTTTCTTCTTCGTAATAGATGACTGGTTATAGCGTAGTCCAGGAAAATGGTCATATGAGGCAATATGACTCCATCATAAGTCTTTTTATACTGTTGAGTACGGTCTCAAGTCATCTCCAGGTAGAGTGACTTGAGTTGTAAAGAAAAAGTTTCTTTTCAATACATGGTTTTGTTTTTGAAAGACCCGGGTGGTTTGACACGATGATCTTGATGTTAGTCCAGTGCGCTGGTGAACAACTGATCATTTCATGAGACATCGTGGGAAATCCTAAGGTGGGAATTTCCACGTTGTTCACAATGAATGTTTTGGCAGGTGATTCTGAACATTTAAAACAGAGTCGTCCAATAATGGTTAACATGATCTTCTTCATGACCTAGGATTTCTCATAGTGCACTCTTCAGGACACGAAGAACATGTCCCCTATATTGACCTCATCATGGAGACAATAAGATAGAATCGGTCTTGTTCCATACTATAATTTAAATGATTTTTTGCTTGATGAGTAGTTGTTATCTGGTTAGTACGCGGGATGTGTTGATTCTTTGGGCTACATCATTTTTTGTGTTTGGGGATAGTTGTTTTTTAAATATCCTTGTGATGGCTTGACTCAGAAAATTTACCAGATGTTGGGTAAGGAATTCTTTATACTGGTGTATGGTTATTGAATAGTTTTAAAGGAATGTCATCAGATAATGGTAGAATGTGGCTTTTGGGTCAGTGATGTCTATGAGTGAAGCATGAGAAACATGTTCTGTTGATTGATCGAGGATCACCTTTATATTGACAAGGTCCTACAAATGAACTAAGATATAAGATTTGTTTCGATGATTGAGCTTTAGAGTACTCTTTGAATCTAGTTAAAAAGGCTTAGCCATTAGGTTTTAGAAGGTATAAAGGTGTGTTTGGCATTAGGAATGAAACACGTCACTTCTATCGAGATTAAATGACCATGGGAGGTCGATTGTTTTAGTAGTGGTTCCTATTGGTTTCTCAGGGTCAAGAAGTTTTTTCGGTTGGTATAATGTAAGATCCCGTGTTTTGAAGCAATTCAAAATTACAAATGTTTCTTATTTTAATTTTTGGATTGTCAATGGGTCGTTCTTTTAAAACGAGCTCCATAATTTTATTCTGAGTGTTGGATCAACAGAAGATGTAGTTTTTTCGAACGTTAATAGAATATTTGATGTTAAGGGGATGTCGCATGGGTGGTGCACGGTTTGTCTAACCATATGGCCAAACCGTGTGTAGTTGGTCTTGGAGGAAGTAGCATCCACATGGGTAGCCCACAGTTTGTCTAACCATGTGGCCAAAACGTGTGAGAAGGGTGGCCAAGGCAGTAGCTAATACACAATTAGTGCACGTTTTGTCAAACCATGTGAACTAACAAAGAAGGAACATAAACGAGATCCTTAAATTGTGGACCTCGCTCGTTTTTGCCTTTAGATGGCTCTTTTTTCCTCTTAAGTAGCCATAAGTCGGGATTTTTCTTCTCCATAGTTCAGATATGGTTCTCCCATCGTTTTGGAGACAATCTGAAGGCTTCTCTTGGTAAATCAAATCCAGTTTCTTGAGGTAGGAAGATTTTCATCTTCGTTCTTGTTCGGTTTTAGAGATCTACATAGATCTATATCTCCTATTCTAAATGTTTCATAGACATATTCCCATTATGGGAAGATCTATGTTTTTGGATGCCATGTATGATGAGTTTTGGTTTTGGTCTTTCTAGGAGAAGTGATCTAAGGCAGGCTCTTGAAGAATGAAATTGTTTCTCTTGAGGGTTCTTCGTTCGTTGCGGTTTCCTTCAAAACCCCTAGGTAGGGTCCCAAATCATTAAAACGTTATTCAATAATTATATATTATTTAAATAAATTTAGAATGTGAGTTTCCTTGATTATGATTTTTTGATGCATTACACTTTTAATGTTATTATGTAATTCCATTCATGTGAGATAAATGAGGACTTGAACATGTGTTGATTTAAGAATGGGTTTCTTTTTTTAGTTAATGGGATATAATTAAACAATAGAATTATTTGAATGGGATGACTGATTAATAGGATAATTAATTTCAGAATTAATTATCAAGCCATGATTTGGGATCAGATTGTGGCATTTACTGATTATTTAGAATATCAAGTATTCCACATGTTTTTACGATAAATTGAAACTGGTTAGCATTAATGGAGGGATTAATTATTTCATGTTAAATGGTAAATGGTTAAATAATTGATCATTGTTTAACGAGATATGTTTGGATTAATTAATTGTTGAATTAATTAATTTTCATGCATTAAATTAAGATTTTGATTTGATTGTTTGTTAAGATTGTTAGCCATGAGTACTTTTGATGCGTATTAGTTTTCCATGCCTTAAGTTGTATTTGATGGGGTTGTTTGAAAAAGTTATATGTTGTGTGAGATGTTTCTAAATATGATGGCTTTGTTCATCATGTTTTGCAAGGGTTATTGTTATCTTGTAGATTGTTAATGTCTTGGATGAACCATTGTTTGATTTCAAATGTTCAGACTTGTTAAAGTATTTTGATAATAAAGTGATGAGCTAATTATTCAGTTGGCTTGCTAAAAATAATTAATTGTTAATTAGTTATTAATTACAGTGATGTTTAATGGTTAATTAACTGTTGAATTATTTGATGAGAGATTTTCATTGTTAATTAATTGTTGAATTAATTAACGGTTTTGTTTTGAGGTGTTAGACATGGAATTATACACCAATGAAATATATATATGAATGAATGATTAATTGGTTTTGAGACAAGGTCTAAGGCTCCAAATACTCCTAGGGTGTTAGACATTATGTTCTAAACCAATGATATATGTATATGTAAGATTTATAAATGGGTTGTGAGACAGGGACTGATGCTCCAAATACTCACGGGGTTCTAGAAATGGCGTTTTACACCCAGCGTGCATGAAAATATTCTTTTATGTGTCAGGGAATGATGCTCAAATATCCATGGGTTGTGAGACATCGCATGATGCTCTGAATAATCACGAGGGTTATAAAAATTATTTTATACACCCATTAATTAAAATTTGACTGTGGATCCAATTGTTCGTGCGTGAAATGAGGTAAGGGATAATGAAGTCTGTTGTGACATGATGTTTTGTGAATTGATTGTGAGAAAGGGTACATGAATATTCATAAATTGGGTGAACCACTTTTAGTGGATGGACCCATGAGCGAATAACTTTTTAGTAGATGGGATTAGACATAATATATGAAAGATTAAATTAAATAACTTATGATTTTTTATCTAAGACAAAGAACAAACTTGGATTCGATCTTTACCTTGACTACATATATGGTGTTTAGAGACAACTTTGGTAAGTGACTTATACGGGGGATGTCGGGCAGAGGTCGAATCTGAAGACTTTCTTAATAAGATTTGTGTAATTGATAAATGGAAAATGATTTAAGTTATGACTGTTGAGTATGCATGACAAATGAATAGTGCAGGTTCAGACACCAGCTGAGGGCTGAAGCAGGTACTTGAGTATATAGTTACATTGTACTGCTTACTTTATTTTATTCATGCCTTCACGTGATCTAAATTATTTATTAAATTTCTAGATTTGGGTTACACTCTGGTCGTCCTGGTGTATTGATATTTATATCTCACACCATACTCAGGCCACCATTGCACTGGTTACCCATGTAAATTATATTTGGTTACAGGACTATCCTGTTTTCATTTACTTGGGAGTTAGCTGTAGAGGACTGAGAGGAGGCTCAGGATGCTCTAGGAGATAACCCTTGGGGCATTGAGTTATTATTTATTTATTTCTGCCTTGGAATGTAAAGCATACTGTTTTGTTCAATGTTTTCTACGTTTGTATCTTTATCATGTCATGCATTCATATGATGTATAATTTGGCATTGGCCACTTTTATAAAATGAGTATTATATGTCTTCCACTAATTGTCATTTGGGAGTTAATTCTTCGGCTACTATTTTTTATCCACACTAATATACCACTGTGAAACTATGACAAGAGGGTATAGTCTCCCCACTAACTATTCTTAGATCCTCGCTGCTAGTCAGCAGCCTCTGGAATATGGGGAGACGCGCTTGTGGTCATGTGGAGACCGGTCCGGCCACTGGTGTAGTGGGGAGTCGGGTTGCGAGTTTACAAGAAAATCCTTGTTTATTTCACCATTAATATAACATAATTTCTAAATCACATATACATGAATACATATATTATTTCACATCATCAGTAATCATTAAGAAGGAAAACTAATCATATTACATAGTACCTCTTCCCTTTCACATTTCATTTTTAGTCTCATCATCTCCAAAAATATAACAATTTATCACTCCACCATGATGATTGTTTTTTGAATAATTCCTCTTGGGACAATGAGTAGTATTAGGAGAATTTGTTCCACACATAAAACACATTATCTTAGATGATTCATTTGGGTTGAAAATATTCTCATTCATTTCATTTATCGAATTTTTCAATTTTAACATGTCATCTCTTTCTTTGTGTCCTTTTTTTCTACAGTCAAAATATATTCATGTTCAACTACGACATTCACATAGGTTATTATTTAAAAATTCGTTACATGAAGTAAAGAAACAGTTCTTTCGTCCATGGTCTCCATTATACATACTCTAAGAGAGCACCTTCATCATATTGCTTGGTGAGACTAAGAGTTGGTTAAGGTACACATTATTAATCATGTTGCATGAAAACTGATTTGGGATGATCAGAACAGCTTTCCCGCAATCAATAATCCCAGTTGACTTCTCATCATCAATCCTCAATCATATTCAATGTTAATCCAGTTCATTACACTTCCCAAAATGAACTAAAACCATAACCATAGTGTGATCATTAAGTATCATAGAATAAAACCACATAATCATGAAAATAATTACTTATATGATATAGAAATTATAAAAACAGCATTAATATGTGAAAACTATGGTTTATCCAATGTTATTAATATTTATCTTCTTTTAAAAAATTTTCAGTCACTCATAATGAGTTTATTAATTTTCAAGGCATATCACACATGAGTGTCAAACAAGGTTTGTATCAAGTCTGATTGTCATGTACTAGACTATACAATGTCATGCTCGAGGTATCTTTTTGGAGTTAATACTCCCATGACATATATGTTTGTGGCACATCCACTTACAGAATTTATATAGTGATGAATATTTAGGAAACAACTCGCTCTATCATTTAAAAACATTCTATGACATTTTCCTAAACATTCCCCTATCCGTATACTTATTCATATATATATATACATATAGTTCTCACTATGTTTTTATCATTATAGATTTCAATGGGTAAACAATAATTTTCTCTAATACAAACAATAGCGACCCTCTCTTTTCATACCATCAAATAAAATGTATTTTGTGGAATACTTAAAAAATTATACAAACAGATTCCTAAAACTGTATTAGTTAAATGCCTTTGAAAAAACAGAAACATAAATACACATATGTAAATGAGCTATATTATCTTCCACTATATTATTCATGACTAGAACCAATCATAGATGCATAATATTTAATAAATGTTATGACAACTTTGGGGGAGGAATTATAAAATGGTTTGAGATCAAATGCGTACTAAGGGAAGAAAATGGAGATATGTATTCATAATCATAAGAATATGGGGTTCCAAACATGATCATGAAAATAGATGAACATGCCATGTATATCATAAACTATAAAAATTAATCATGGCATAATGATGGAGGATCAGAAGACATGAATCATAAGGAAATAAAGAACATAATTCATAAGAGCATAGCATTGTAATAAAATATTTAATTGTGTAAGACACATAATCACTATATTATTATTTCCATATATGTCAAGGAATTTTTTTGAATCCCATATTAGTAGACAAAGTCCATTACTGTACTTGGTTTTTCCCCATTTGAGCCACATATTACTGAAATGAGTTCACTCCTCATTTGATCCCTGTAATACTGAACCATGTTCATTTCATGTTCCATAACATAAATACTAAACTGATTCATGTTATATAAATATTTACCCCATTCATTGGAGGGAGATATAGGGCAATCCTATCTAATAATTAAATCATACATACATGTGCGACACGAACATTAATAATCATAACACATCCCATGAAATATAATGGTTGTCATAAAAATGTAATTGTATCATAAATTTTGATAAAATATATATTAATAATAATTTCATCAATGTATAACTAATGAAATTAAGTGTAATTCATAGGCATACAACATATGAGAGAGAAACATGGTTCATAAACATGATTCTATAAAATCATATTTCATTCAATGAAATAATATCAATGGAATAATAGAATAATTTCCATATAAAGGCTTCAGTAAAACATAAAGTTGTTATACTATATGTGAAATAATTTTGGAAGATATTTTAAAAACTTTTGTTTATGCAAATAAATTTTCATAATTGAAAACTATAGTTTATTACATAAAACCTTTTTAAAAACCATTTTCATTGAAAATTTCATTATAAAATTTCAATAATATTTTTGAAAAAAAAAACATTTTTAGAATTATTTTTTCAATGAAAAGCATCTTCACGGGATCTATTGATTTTTTTTGAAAACCAGGTTTTTGAATAAAATATTTATCCAATCGAAGATATAAATAAAGAAATATTTTTTTAAATATTTTTTTACTTATCTTTACTAACATAGATTGGAAAAAAAATGTAATAATACGCAGAGAAACCATGAATAAATAGAGGATAAGGGAACTAATTCATGATTTTGAGATATGGATCACCATATATCATCAATTAAATCATAAACAAACCAATATTAAAAACTGGTTAGATTGTTTCAATAAATTATTATGATTTGGGATGTTGGTATTATAATATATATATATATATATAAGAAAACGAAATTTCATGAAGCATAAAATATCATTAAAATAAGTATATATTCGAATCTAGGTAGTTCTATATTGGAAATAAAATATGGTTTTAATTTTTTTCAATACTCAATAGTTGATGAAGAAGTTTATCAAAAAATGTATCTTATCATTAAATCAAACAAAAGTATTAAAGGTTGCATCGTTTCCATTTATTTTCCTAATTTCTAGGACCAAAATCTGTAATATGGATAAATGTGTTTTTGTAAAATGGATTTGAACAAAAGATTGAAGGGTGCTTGGAAACTTACCTGGAAGGATTGATTTGGGATCAGTTCATCAAAATATGTCTATGGGAAAAAGTGGGAGCAACATTTGAATGTGAGGTGATGATGAGGCTGTGCAGAAGAATTATACGTGCCTAATGGGATTTTCAAAAGTGGTTTTGGTTGCATGGAAGGAATATTTCGTGCAGCAACAAAGACATATCAAAAACATGAATGTTGGGTCGTTGATGCCTATAAATGGGAAGCTCCGCTTGAAAGACTTATAAATTTCCCAACTATGAACCGGTTGCTCGTCTACTAGAATGATTTATGTAAAAAACATTTGCAGAGAGTTAATCTTCAATGCAAGATGATATTTATTTTAAAACGAACCAGTGAACCTTAAAGAACAGTTTCATGAATAATCAAGGTTGCGTGAAAGAAATTTTTAATGAAAAATGTTAAGTCTTATTAAAAAAAAGTATATATTTCATGTAAAATGTGGAAATTTCATTCAAATGTAATGTTGATATTCTAACTATATTTTGAGATCTAGTTTGTTGGATTAGTGACTCTTGGTACATCCTTTCAGTACAACGATGTGATCAGCATCTCATTCTGGATAGATACAATGTTTTAATGCCAATCTATTGAACAGATCCTCATGTCGATAAATTTAGTAAGGAATCTCCCAATGTATCAAGCAAGGGGGAGGTGACAGTAGTGATCTGAGGGATGTAGTGAGTAGTTCTAGAACATTAATAAATGTAGTGTGTCTGGCACAAAGTGACTATGTTTATAATTTTGTAATCCATAACTACTGAATATTAATTTCCATTGGTATGACCGATAACATATCATCTTATGCTCTTTGTACTGTCCCAGTGTGGTGAAACATCTAAAAATTGATGTTTCATCTCTTTACGTACAACAATTTGTTTTCATATCTTTCATATTAGAATGGTTAAACAGTTTCCTAACAACATTGGATCAAAAATCAATCACGCCTAAATAAAACGATGACACAATGATTCACTCATCCCCTCCTTGGGTGTTTTGGGGTCCATGATGATGTTCACAGTTTAGATTTTTAAATGAAAGTATATACACCAATAAAATTAATTTATGTGCATATGAAAATATGATCTTCGATGAATTCAAATTTAGACTAAACTAATTTTTTGATTTGGAAACGATTGAAATTTTATTCGCTAAGAAATAAATTCCATGAAATGGAAATGTAAATACCCTTAAATTCAAATATATGAAACTTTTAACGCATCCATGGGTATTATACACCCCAAAAAAATTGTAAGAACCTAGATCTTCATTTCAGGTATGTTTTTCCTTTTCCTGGAGTTTTTGAGAAAAGGGGAGTTTCTGGAAATTTTTTAAGTACACGTCGTGTACTTTATGAGTGCATTCTGTGTACTCCCTTGCCGCACCAGATCGTGTGTTGGTCGTGTCCGGTCCACACACACGTTGTGTAGGGGTGAAGTGGATGCCGCTTAAAGTGGGGTGTGGAAAAGAATAGTAAACGTCGCGTACTCAATAAGTACAGAAAGTGTGTTTTCTTTTTTTCATTAAACAGACCAGGGTCACGCCTAATCGACAGAACTATCTTCTTCTCCAGTGCCTTCTACCGAGAGCGACCCGTATGGCCGCAATTCTTCTCCGAGCCCCCGAGCCTCTGTCCTTTCTCCAAATAGACTACTATCAAATGAGTTGGAACTGCAGCGGTCTGTTCTTCCATCTCCTAGTGCTTTGGTTTCAAATTCTCACTCTTTCTCAAGATATCGTGGGTTGAATGTTTTGTGTGTTTTCATATATCAACGTCGTTTTGAGGAGAATCAAGCCTCGTGGTTCATGTATATTGATCTCCTAGGATCGAGGTAGGTGTTTTGTGCCTTACCTTTCGATTTCATTGAGTTTTATGTGTGAATTCCACCAATACTCGTGAACGGGGTATTGTGGGTTTACCTTTTTTCCCTTCTGGATATTCCGGCCATTCTTTCATGCTTTTGTAGAGGTAAATTGATCATGTTTGTTGATAATTGTCATTCTTGGATGTTTTTCTCATGCATTTCCTTGTTTAAGACCTTTGGTTCTTGTTAGCCTTTGACTATTTTACTTTTTTCCTTACCTTGTGATCGTTGGATGGAATGATGTTGTTAACATGATTGTTGCTCTGTATACTATTTAGCCAAGTAGCACTATAGGTGTACTTTTTTTTCCAAGTAGCTCTATAGGTGTACTCTGGCTTTATAGTATTAATATGAACTGACTGGCACTGGACCGTGAGAACCCAGTGCTATAGACTATAAGTGATAGCCCGAGTGAGATTCCCAAAGAGTCTTATATATTATAGACTATATGTGAATAGACCTAGTGAGCTTCCTCAGAGAGTATTTTACAATATAGACTGCAGTGGATAGACCTTGTGAGCTTCGTAGAGAGTCTTAGTTATTATAGACTATAGGAGGGTAGACCGAGTGAGATTCCTCAGAGAGTCTTTAGTTGTTTGAATGTCTTTAAAACCTTCCCAGGATAGAGGAGGAATTGAACAAGGGAGCTTCCTCAGAGAGTTTGTGGTATACGAGAGGCTATATGAGGATTGACCAAGTAAGATTCCTAAAAGTGTCTCTAGACCTTGTGGCCAAGAGGGCTAGACCGTGTGATCTCCCTCAGAGATTCCCTGACTACTCTAGACTAAAATGATAATTGACAGAGTGAGCTTCCCTAGAGAGTCTTATAAATTCGTATGACCAAACTATAGGGGTTAGGATGATTGCACTGCCCAGAGGGTTGTGGTACTTCTTGGGTAGGACCAGAGGGGATGGCTGTGAGTACTTCCCAGAGGGTTTCCTGAATTTTTTTAGATGATGATTCACTACTGCTTGTTGTTCTGTGGATTGATAACTGTTGTATATCATCTTGTTTACTACTTAATGATTACTGCATGTCGTTTCTGCTACTGTTTACTTCTTATTGAACTATTACCTTCCACATACTCACCGACTCTAAGGCTAAGATCTTCAGGTGGTGGCCTACTGGGATTTAGTCTCACAACCTGTTTGGGCCATGCTTTTGGGCTCAAAAAGACTATGTTTTTGCATGTATAGACAAGGGAAATCGCCCTTTTACTTATGGTACTTGATTTCATTGGACCAGGAGAGCATGGGACCAAGCTTTGGATTGCGATGCTGAGGATCTGATTACTTTATTTTGTAATTGTTTTGGTACTATTTTATTTTTCAGCATTGTGACTTGTTTGGCTACATTCCTAAAAATGGATCATGCATCATTTCATATATATACATATTTTCTACATTTTTTAACTATTTTAGCCTTCCGTTGTTTATTATTGTTGGTTATTTAATGCTTCCTCTATTTTATGTTTATTTATATCCGTTGTGTACTCTGCCAATGAGGGAATAATTTCCCCTCTATCAAACCCAAGTCCCTTGCTGCTAGTCGGTAGCCACTGGCATTTGTGGAAATGCGCTTGAGGCCATGTCACCAACCTGGTACTAGGTGCCTCTAGGTGGCATCCGGAACATGGATGTTAAAAAGTGGTATCAAAGGAATTATTTTCTCTTGATTTACTATTTGGAGCCTTTAGCCAAGGATAGGATGGATTCGGTAGCTAGTAATAAGTTGTGTTTGGGAGAAGCTGACCCGTGTACAGGGAAAATCCATATTACCTCATTTATTGCGGTTTTCTGGTTTTGATATTTTACGGTTGATATGATTTCACCTAGAGCGATTCACATGGCATGTGTTGTTATTTTTGTTGCTATTATGGTTATATTTCTGTCGCTACCTGATGAGATGAGGGTATTCCATCTCAAGCATCATGTAGGAACTTGTTAAAAATCACATGCCATGCATTTTTTCCATGCCATCTAGGGTGAATTAGTGATTGCATGTTGTTGTGATAGACATTGTGTAGATTATTCGTGCTGTTGTGACATATGCATTGATAGAATCACTGTTCTATGATAGAGGACTGTTTTTATTGTACTTTTCTTAAATGAATGCAGAGTTTTGGTTCTTCAGGTGTTATGGTCCACTTGAATCGGAAATTGGTGAATCATTGACCTCTTTTTCCTTATATATGACTTTATTGGATGCCAAGATTTGAGTCGCGGGGAGTATGGGCTCTAACAAATCGGAATTTGGCACCTTCATGCCTTGTTTCTGTGTTTTATGGGCGTCGGTGCAGTTTTTGGGATACTGCCCGGAACAACACCGAATACACGGCATGTACTTTATGACTACATGACATGTAGTTTCAGACCATGTCACTAACTATGTGAGAAAGAACACGGTGTTGAGAAAATTTCTTTAGGAACATGCTGTGTATGGTAGGTGCATGCCGTGTAGTATAGAGCAGTGTACCCGGCCATGTCACTAACAACACGGTCTAGGGAAGCTCGAGTAGAACACGCCGTGCTGGTAAAGAACACGCCGTGTAGTCTTGTTCCAGGTACCCAGCCATGTCACAAACAACACGGGTCTTTGTTATCTTCTCCTATACACGCCATCTTTGTTCGGAACACACCGTGTAAGGGTCATCCGTGTAGCCGGCCGTGTAACTAGCAACACGGGTCGTTGAAACCTTGACTACTACACATTGTGTCCACAGGGAACACACTGTGTAGTCTTAGTTTAACAATACCATGTGGGTTAGCCATGTAAAGAGACTTGGTTAGGGGAATATAGTGAAAGTACACGGCGTGTGTGGGGAAAACACACCGTGTAGTTGGGGTGTTACAAACAAATAGGTGGTAGGAGTACAAACCCATGTATTTGAATTAAGTGAACATGCCCTGTAGTTTTTATACACGTCATGTAGTCGCATTTTGTAAACTTGAATGTTCCCTCCTCCTGTTCCTGTTTTGTACTATTTTGTTCTCAGTCTTTGATAATCCAGATCTATGTTTTTTCTTTTGATCTTTCATAGCCATGCCTCCGAGACTTCCTCTGGTTGTACGTTTGTTGCCCGATGGTGATCAGACACCGGATATGGCCGACCAAGGAAATCCTATAGATCCTCCTATTGTGACAGCCTTGGAACCAGCAGTTATACCCGTCGTAGGCACTGATGTGCAGTTCAGGGAGGATTTCCTGAGGATGATGCAGAATTTTTAGGGAGTTCCGCCTCCTGCCCCGTCGATGGCTGAATTGACGTGGGTCTTTCAGCAGAATCACCCACCTACTTTCTCAGGGGATGGAGTACCCTAGTATGGAGAGTCGTGGTTAGAGGCCACAGTGACAATCTTCGAGCTTCTGGAGATACCCCCATAGAAAAAGTTAAAGTTGGCTACTTATATGCTCCGAGACACCGCCAAGAGGTGGTTGGAGGTGATCTCGCAGTCAGGGTACCAACAGTGTATGTCTTGGGATAAGTGTCACCGCACCTTTTATGGCTACTTTTACCCAAATACCTTGAGGGCCGACTGAGCCTGGTAGTTTATGAGTCTACAACAGGGTACTCTTTCTATTATAGAGTACTCATATTGCTTTACCGAGCTACAACACTTCATGCCGATCGCAGTAGGTGATGGGTTGTTCCTTTCTAGGAAGTTCAAGGACGGTCTCATGAAGAAGATCTGTTCCCAGGTAAATATCATCATGTTGACTTCGATATCCTTTATCGTCAACCAGGCACTAATCACTGAGCAAAATCTGAGAGATTCTGGAGTAGTGAACTAGGGCGGTTCGACATCGAGAGATGGGGTTCCTCCTACGGATAGTAGGAAGCATCACAGAGAGTCTTCTTGATGAGATCAGAGTAGGCTGGATGTATCTTCTAGATGCCAGGTTGAATAAAACAAGTGTGGTCGGAGTGGGAATACCCATCCCCAGTGCCAGAGAGACCCGATGGAGTGCCAATCGTGAGGCAAGATAGGCCATCTTTAGTGCTTTTGTCTGATCTTTGTGCCTTCAGCTGGTGGTAGGGGTTCTTCGATGACCCTGCGTTCAAGAGATGATTCGCTAGTTTCTCACCAGTATGGGAACTAGTGTTCTTCCAGCCGTTCTGGCCACAGTGGAGGCCATGGCCATGGTGGTTAGTCATCAGGTTACTAGTGACAACGGAGTGGATCAACTTAGAGTGGTCAGTGATGGGCGCAGGGCCGCGGTACAAGCTAGACCATCACCGTGGGGAAGACCTACCAGGATCTGGATCCTGACCCTTCTAAAGTTCGAGGTATGATCCTAGTAGCCTCAGTTTTATCATTATCACTTTTTGATACTGGTTCTTCGCATACTATTATCTCTGTTGCAGATGAAGAGATCCTTTTGCTCTGTATCGTTTCATCTTCTGACATGTTGACCCTTCACACACCGTTTGGAACAAGGACATATAGCGTACGCCAGTGCAGAGAGTGCCCTCTTGAGGTTGCGGGGTGTGATTTCATAAGGGACCTCTATGTCCTAGAGATGATGGGCTATGACATCATTCTCGGGATGGACTGCTTGGTTCCCTTCAAGGAAGTCGTCGATTTCTATCACCACAGGGTGAGTTTCGTATCACCAGATGGGGGATCGTTTCTTCATTGAGGCGAGTGGGATGTCGAGATGGGTAGAGATGGACCAGAGAATCATGGGCTGGGAGGAGATACAGCTAAAATTTCCAGTCCTTATCTGGATAGCCAGGGGACTTCGTAGTTAGACTTTCTTCCAGTGGTGGATCGTTTCAGGGATGTTTGTCCAGAGGACTTTTCTGGTATTCCCCTAGAGCATGAGGTAGACTTCTTGATTGATCTCATGCCAGAAGCAGCACCGATTTCCATTCCTCAATATTTGATGGCTACACCTGAGTTGTACGATCTCATGAATAAGTTGGAGGAGTTACATGCACAGAGTTTCATCCATCCCAGTACTTCTCCTTCGGGTTCACCTATTCTATTTGCAATGACCGAAAACTACGCCGTTCGACTTTGTGTAGATTTTCGGAAGCTGAACAAATTTAAATTAAAGAACTGATATCCCTTAACGAGGATCGATGACCTCTTTGATCATCTTTGAGGATATCGAGTGTTCTAGAAGATCGATTTGAGGTCTGGTTATCATCAGTTAAGCATTAGACCATCAGATATACCTCTTATAGACTTCAAGAGAAGGCATGGTCTACACAAGTATACAGTCATGTTGTTCGGTCTCACGAACGCCCCATCAGTTTTTATGGAACTGAGGAACTGATTGTTCCATCCGTACTTATATTCTTTTGTGGTTATTTTCGTGGATGACATCTTGGTGTACACTCACACTCAACACAACCATGCCACACAACTTTATATCATTATATGTACACTTAAATAGCATCAGTTATATGCAAAGCTCTCGAAATTCCAATTTTGGATATATCGAATTTACTTCTTGGGTCATGTCATCTCAGAGACAATAGTATCAGTGGACCCAGAGAAAGTGAGAGTTGTAGTTTTTTGGGAGAAGCCGATGAATGTCTTCGAGGTGCGGAGTTTTCTAGGGCTTGTTTAATATTATAGGTATTTCATACATGACTTTTCATGCCTAGAAGCACCACTAATAGGTCTGACCAAGAAAGGGGCGAAGTTTTTATGGTCATATTCTTATGAGTCAGCCTTTTAGTGGTAGAAGGGAAGGTTGAAATCATCACGGATACTGGTATTTCCAGAACCGGGAAAGGGCTATACTATTTTGGTGTGATGCTTCAGGAATCGGGCTGGGAGCTGTGCTTATGCAGGGAGATGGGGTCATTGCGTACGAGTCTCGGTAGTTGAGGCCACATGAGAGGAACTACCCGACGCACAATATGGATTTGGCAGATGTAGTTCATTCCTTACACTGTTGGAGACACTACCTTTTTCTAGAGCACTTTGTGGTTTTCACTGAAAACAACATTCTCAAGTATATCTTCTCTCAATGTGATCTGAATATGAGACAACGCAGGTTGGTCAAGTATCATCAGTCTTTCTCCCTCGAGCATGCCTATATGCTGAGAAAGGGCAACACAGTGGCTGATACGTTGAGCAGGAGAACTCAGATTCAGGCAGTTCAAGATACCAGCAGTGAGTGGAAGCTTATGGCTCTGTTCTCTGAGATGCATCTAGAGGTGCACGATAGACAGGGGCAGACTTACCTATCTTATGTAGATGTTACCTTTACACTTCTTTATGGGGTACGAATCATGCATCTATCAGACTCGGAAGGATTAGTCCTATAGGAGAGTTTGTCAGGAGAGGACCCTCTTACTAGATGGACAATGGGATAGGATGAGATTTTGTGTTTCCATGGACGTGTATGGGTGCCAGCAGACATACGCGAAGAGCTGAAGTGAGAATTTTATTCCTCAGTATGGGCAGTTCATCCTAGCATCACCAAGACTTATTGTGATCTACAACCCCAGTACTGGTGGCTGGGTACAAAGAGAGATGTTGCTGGTTTTGTCATGAGATGTTCAATTTGTCCGTAGGTGAAGGATGTGCATCCGTGGCCAGCAGGCCTTTTATAGCAGTTACCCATTCCTGAGTGGAAGTGGAACAATGTCGTGATGGACTTCGTGACTGGGTTACCGAGGTCACCTTTAGGGAGTGATGATGTTTGGGTTGTCGTCGATAGGCTTACAAAGGTTTCCCACTTTTTGATGATGAAGGAGACCATCAGTGTTGATGTTCTGGGACGGTTGTACATCTGAGATATTGTACGTCTACATGGAGTGCCAAACTCTGTTGTTTCAGACATGGATACATGCTTTACTTCTCAGTTCTAGTAGGGATTTCAGAAGGCTTTGGGTACACATGTACTTTTGAGTACAACATACCATCCCCAGACTGATGGTCGGTCTGAGCTTACGATCCAGGTCCTTGAGGATATGCTCCGAGCTTGCATTCAATACTTTGGTCGTTCATGGGAGAAGCATATACCTATTGTGGAGTTTTCATATAACAACAGTTTCCTAGAAACTATTCAGATGGAACCTTACGAGGCTTGGTACAGTTGGCCATTTCGATCACCTTTATGGTGGCCGAAGGCATGAGAGGTATCTTTTTTTGGGACCTCGTCTTGTTCAAGAGACCTCAGTGTAGATATAGTTTATTCAGAAGATGATGGCTACAGCAAAGTCTCGGCAGATGTCTTATGCTGATCAGCGGAGACGACCTCTGGAGTTTGAGGGAGGGGATCAAGTTTTCCTATGTGTGGCACCGAGGTTGGGACACAATAGGATTTGGAGACATGGTAAACATTCACCAGGGTACGTCGGTCCATTTGAGGTGTTGGAGAGTGTTAGGCCAGTTGCCTATCGGTTGCAGTTACCTTAGAGGTACTGGGCTATGCACGATGTCTTCCAGGTTTCCGTGCTCCAACATAACTTTGCTGACCTATATCATGTCCTTCAACCCGAAGAGGTTGAGCTTGAAGCGAATTAGTCATTTGAGGAGCATCCTATCTGGATTTTCGATCGCAGTACGATGGTTCTCCATAGACGGACTGTTCCTATGTTACGGGTGCTATAGTAGCATGGGTGAGTGCAGGATGAGACTTTGGAAACGGCGGCCGATGTACGATCGCATTGGCCGGAGCTGTTCGGGGTTTCTTTGTCTATGCCTTGCTAGGGAAATTCAGGGACGAATTTATTTAAGGTGTGAAGATTTTAAGAACTTGGATCTTCATTTCAGGTATGTTTTTCCTTTTCCTGGAGTTTTTGAGAAAATAGGAGTTTCTATAAATTTTTGAAGTACATGCCGTGTACTCCCTTACCATGTCAGGCCGTGTGCTGGCTAGGTCCAGGCCACACACATGTTGAGTAGGGGTGATGTGGAGGCCGATTAAAGAAGAGTACGGAAAAGTAGAGTACACCCCATGTACTCAAGATGTACACGCTGTTTATTTTTATTTTTTTCATTAAACGGACTGGTGTCGTGCCTAATCAACAGAACTACCTTCTTCTCCAGCGCCTTCGATTGAGAGAGACCCGTATGACCGTGATTCTTCTCTGATCCCTCGAGCCTCTATTTGTTCTCCTAATTGACTACAGTTGATTGCGTTGGAACCACAATGGTCAGTTATTCCTTCTCCTAGAGCATTGTTTTCCAATTCTACCACTTTCTCAAGATATCGTGGGTTGAAAATTTTGTGATTTTTCATAGATATATGCCATTATGATGAGAATCATGCCTCGTGGTTCATGTATATCGATATCCTAGGATCTAGGTAGGTGTTTTATGCCTTACCTATTGATTTCATTGAGTTTTATGTGCGAATTCCACCAATACCCGTGAATGGGGTATTGTGTGATTACATTTTTTCCCATGTGGTTATTCCTGCATTGCTTTCATGCTTGTGTAGAGTTAAATTGATCATGTTTGTGGATTATTGTCTTTCATGGATGTTTTTCCCATGCCTTGTTTTGTTTACGACCTTTGGGTCTTGTTATCCATTGGTCGTTATACTTGTTTCCTTGCCCTGTGATCATAGGATTGAATGATATTGTTAACATGCTTGATGCTCTTTATATTGGTTATCCATGTAGCTCTATAGGTGTACATCGGTTAGACAAGTAGCTATATAGGTGTACTACTCCCTTATACAATTAATATGCACTAACCACCACATAACTGTGAGAACCTGGTGCTGTAGACTATAAGAGATAGAGCAGGTGATGTTCTCAGAGAGACTTTGATATTATAGACTCTATGGGGATAGACAGAATGGTCTTCCTCAGAGTGTCTTGGACATTATAGACTACATGGGATAGACCATGTGAGATTCCCAGAGAGTCTTAGTTATTATAGACTATAGGAGGGTAGAATGAGTGAGATTCCTCAGAGAGTATTTACTTGTTAGAATGTCTTTAAAAGGTTCACAGGATGGAGGAGGAATTGACTGAGTGAGCTTCCTCGGAGAGTCTATGGTATACATGAGGGGTTAGGCTGAGTGCACTTCCCAGAGGGTTGTGGTGCATCTTAGATATGACTAGAGGGGATGGATGTGAGTAATTCCCAGAGGGTTTCTTGTTTGTGTTAGCTATTGCTTCACTACTGCTTGTTGTTTTGTGGATTGATCACTGTTGTATGTCATTCTATTTACTGCTTACTGATTACTGCCTATTGTTTCTGCTACTGTTAACTTCTTATTGCACTATTACCTGCCATATCCTCATTGACTTTAAGGAACAAAACTTCGGGGGGTTGCGTACTGGGATATTGTCTCACACCCTGTTTGGGTAAAGCTTTTGGGCCCAAACAAAATATGTCGTTGCAGGTATAGACAAGGGAATGTGCCCTTCAAGTTCTGGTAATTGATTGCTTTGGAGCAGGAGAGCATGGGACCAAACATTGGCTTGCGATTCTGAGGAGCTGTTTACTTTCTTTTGTACTTGTTTTGGTACTATTATGTTTTTCAGAATTGTGACTTCATTGGATACTTTCCTAGATATTTGTCATGCATCATTTAATATATATACAAATGTTCCCCAGTTGTTTGCTAATTTACTCTTCAGTTTATTAATTTTTGTTATTTACTACTTCCGCTATTGCATGTTTTTTTACTTCCGTTGTGTACTCTGCCAATGAGTGCATAGTTTCCCCACTATCACACCCAAGGCCCTCACTGCTAGTCGGTAGCCTCTGAAGTTTGGGGAAAAGTTTTTGAATCCATTTGACCTACCGGGTACGGGGCGCCTCTGGGTGTCTTCCGGAACCGGGACGTTACACAAATGCAATGGTTTGTGAATAAAGCATGTATCTAACAAAAATAAAAAGTGAGATGAAATCCCCTTACATTTTTTAGACTATCCTCATACTCTAAAAATATTATTGTATAATAAATTTAATATTATTACACGTAATTTAATGAACCATTATCTTATATCTAATAACAAATTATTTTTATTATAACTTTATATTACCCACTTGTTAACTGTCATTTGTTATGGTTTCACATGTGGTAATATTTTCATTGTTATTCACATTTGTTATAGATTGTTATATCTTTGGTCCTTATTATTATATAATTATTTACTAAATTATAAACATGATATACAAATAATTTTTATTCAGTACAATTATATTATAATGATATATAAAATACATATCTATGATATCAAATACACCATTTCTATAGATAGAAAGACGTATGTACGTATCATAACATTTTCCTTTTAGTAGTCATACTGAAAGAAAGTAAATGACATATATGTATATTTATATGTATATATTTATTTATTTAATTGGAATTAATATATCCTATATATAATATAAGATCACTAAATGAATCCTTTACACAATCTATGTAGTGTGTGAAAGAATCACATCACATTGAGGGGGTGGTAGTCTATACATCCTCCATGAAATTGTCGTATTTACACCAACTGGAATTTATAATGATACATGTTGTAAAAGGATTAAGTACGGTTAAATGCATTAAAAAATTAATATATAACCGTTATAAATATATTTTCCATCCTAATTTCAACCATGTGGTGTGGTAAAGGAAAATTTAATAATCATCGTTTTGTGAGATGGTAGTTCAACATACGCATAATTGTATCTTTATTTCTCCTTAGATAGACGTGTTTGTAAATTTATGTCCAAAAAATTTCATAAAAATACCTCATTAAATTGATAAGACTTGATTTTATTCAATAATGGAATAATTATTATTGAGGATGGGATGAATTGAAATAATGCAAAATAACTTCAAAATGAATGTTACGTCGTATTCAGGTAACACCTTTTTGTATGAACCAAAGGGATTCCTTGTAAGGTAGATTTAAAAAAGGGTTGCTTCAAGGAGGAATGAATAGATGTTTAGGAGCGTATCGGGGATATATTTTCCAAACCAACGTGGTTTGAGTGGTGTGAGGATGTGGGGGATGATTAGGCCTTTTATAGTGGAAGGGTATTGGCACTCTTCTAAATATTTGAGGAGAGATATCGACACAAAAGTTTCATGTTGAATGTGGATGGAATAAATGAAAAAATTATATCCATGGGTGTATAGGGTCAAAATATGGTCATATAATGGATCTTGGATAAGATTTTAGGTTGTTTGGGCCTATAAGATTACTTTTCTGACCCATATTTACATTAATCAATCCAAAATAGCTATAATTAATTTTAATCACCTTCAATATTAATTTTCATCTAAAACAATGTTAACCAAATTAGACATTATAAAGTATAATAATAATGTATATTGAATCCATTTTACCAAATTTAAAACATAGATGTTTTATAAATGAATTTAAATTTAATCTTGTAGTCAGGTCGACAGTGTGTGCTTTAATGTTGAATCATTAAAAAGTTTGCCACATTAAAATATTTATTTGAAATTTGAAAATAATTAAAATATCACAAATTAGGTTTATTTATTAAATATTATATAGATAAAATTTTAACATTTATTAAAATTTACTATGTTTTATATATAATTTTGGTGAGAATGTAGTTTTGAATTAATATTCAGAAATTTACACTATTCATCCAAAATTGACGGTTCTCTGGAAAAGTCACATAAAATTTTCCTAATATATAATAATCATTTTAAATATAAAAATAACACTTATTTTATCAATTTAAAATTATAATTTTTTTCAAAAATTATTTTGATTATTTTTCTCAAAAGGACATTAAAATCAGTTCATTTGTGAAAATACTATTTCAAAACATATATAGACTTTTCAAAAACAATTATATCATTCATTATAAATATTATATATATATATATATATATATTAATTATAAAAAATAATTTAAATGTTTTATTTAATTTCATATTACTATCATTAACAACTAGTTTATAATTAAATAATTTAAATAACTATAACAACAAATTGATCCTTCATAAAAACTCAATGTTGCATGTAACTTATGCCAAGTCGATGTTTCATGTAGAATTCCCCTAGTATGTTCCATGTAAAAGGAATATTTGAATTACTAATTTATTATCAAAAAAATTAATTGTAGGGTGAAATGAAAAGAGTTACATATTAAATTAATGTGAGAAAATTATTTCACAAAATCTTGTGGTATTAGAGACCAAGAATATATTCGAGAAGCTAGAGGTGATGCTTTTTTCCATTTTTTACTTTTATTATACAGGTTTTTTTTCATCCCATATCCCCCTTTAATGTATTTCATTCCATAAAATCTTTATATATATTACACTGCCATATAGAATTTGATAATAATATTCATCTCCTTAGTCATTTATTAATTAAATAAAAAAATTTAATTATTTTTTATATGATTTTGATGTTGTATATTTATGGTTATATCTGATATACTCTCCGATATGATGGAATAATATAAATATTTTACAACATTAAAACCACCGCTTCTAGTCAATGGAATCTGGAATATAGTGAGAAGCCCAGGAGGCCATATGACGCATCATCTCAGGACCCTAGTTAATTGGACGACATCTCTGTATGTTACATTCATGAATAATTCATTAATTTCCTACTATGATATGGGTCATTGTTGAATTAATAAAAAAATTCATATATATAACATAACATAGAATCCTTTTTATTTATATAAAAATCATCTATGATGGAGATATGTTTATTTTTCTGAGGATATCCTTAAATGAATCCATTTTTTGAATTGTTTGGTGGATCTATTTTAATTTATTGTTAAGAAAATGGATTAAATTCTAGGAGTGGTGGTACTATAGAATGACTCGCCATCCATGAATATGGGAGATGATTATATGCCCCGATGGGAACTATTATATGGGATTCCGTTTTTCAATAGTGAATAAATTAAAAAAACACGTAGTTAGCTAATACATAAAGAGACACATAATTCTTTTTCTGTTCAGGTGATGAGGACCAAACAATGTATTTTAACATCACGGGACAAGGATTTCTTGGTGGATTGTTCATAGTATATTATTTTTATGTGAATTATGATAAATAATCCTAATCAAACATGAATGAAAATGGGATCCTATGTGGAATAATAAACTAATAGGAGTGTGGCCAGATGGGAATTATTTTTGATTTGGGGTGTTGGGATTGAACCGCGGGGTGGCTTTTTACGTATCACATTTGGACAAAATTCAAGGACCACATATTTTTCATGTAAGGACTCATACATATGAATACCATATGATGGTTTTTCTAATAGGGGTTTTGGTATTTTGAGATGATTGTGTTGGGGATTACACATTAAATAATATCAATGAGGTTGGGTTTTGTAGACGACACCATATAAGAGGATTCCCTTGTTTGGTTGTTGGGGCATACACGTTGAATGATTCCATGGTACATGGATGGGTATAAAATTCAATAATACCCCCATAGGTTTGGAATCATGTAGATTTCATGATCACTTCCATCCTCTATTCCCAAAAGAGTCATTATTAGAATGAGAAACATGTGAATTATTTAGATCAGTGTATCTACGAAATCATCTATTTCCATTATTTGATGAGACCAATATCGAAGGGGCTGGGAGGAGGAAATATGGCGTAGGTACTCTTATCCTCCGATTCTTGTATCCTAGATATTCAAATATGAATATCAATATTGATATATCCAATGTTATGGAGAGGGGAAACATATTAAAGAAGTATAGGTCATACAATAAAGGAAATGGATTACACTAAGATGGATTCACTAAGAACTTGTAGACAGGGGTGTGGGGAGGAAGAACCCTAAACCTCACTGGGAAATGCAAGTGAGATACTCTCCCACCCAAAGGGAAACAACTGTTCTTTCACATAGAGATAAAGAGGTCATTACATTGTAATGTCTCCCATATATGATACCAGGAAATCCCTAACAATTCCCCCTTGGATGTGGTTATCCAATACATCGGCATGCATATTTACATGAACCCTGAGAACCCAGCCAATCATCGAGGGAAATTGTGGGACACATTTGACCAAATGATTTCATTTCAAAATGGGATACATTATTATGTTCAACATTCCATAGTCATTCATGTCCGGAGGATACAATGTAAATATCAATTTAGACCCCTTAAAATAATAGATCATATAGAATGGGAGCCCAACCATTGGCGGCTTTATTTAGGGCTTCTTATGTGGCCTAAACTAGAGAAAGGATGGTCAATTCAAGGAAGTATTATATTGTGTATACCTTGGTAGACTGGAAGAGATAAGTCTGGGTATGGTTTGAATGTTATAGGTTTCATTCCAATGTAAAAACTGGGAAACAACAATTGAAAAGTTCATCCCTCTATCACCGAAGGGTCTCCTGATGTGTCGCTATAAGGTTCACGTACATGTCCTGGTTTTGGGATGGGCCCTTCATGCTACATCATTTCAACTTGGGGAAATGGTATCTCATGTAGGTTTCATGTATTTAAGATCATAGAAGGAATTTAATTCCATTATCACCCTTAATTCCCTATTCTATATGGTTTTAGAAAGATGTATAAAAGGTTTAGGAGGGACTGGGAGATGGACTAGGGAAACAAGAGCCTTGGGACATCATTAGAAATTTTCATCATCATAATTAAAGAGACACATGGTCCTAATTATTCGAAGATAAGGGATATTAGGAATAATTATTTCCACTCATTGGTATGTATCATATGTATAATTTGAATTATTGTATTATTGGATTTCATTCATGGTGTCGATGTGACTAACTGAAAGTTATTTTTTATTATTACCTTAAAAACAAGGGTTACACGTCATGGAGGACGAAAATAATGAAGGCCTTGTGAATCCTTCCGAACCACATTAACACACTCAACAGGAACTGAATTGAGACTATCATAAACCACTAGAGTCTCCTCTGGTCTTCCCCAACGAGCCAACGTGTCAGCCGCAAAGTTGGACTCCCTCAGACTATGATAAACCATCCTTCCCTGATTACTCTCCACTTTTCACCTACGATAAACATACACCAAATCCCAAGAGATGTCGTGATTTCCCTGCAGAGATCTGACTAAAACCTCCGAATCCGATTCCACTTCCATCACCAGAAGGCCATTCCTCCTGCAAACAATCAGACATGAGAGAAGAGATCCAAACTCTGCACCCATAGAGTTACCAGGTCCATAATAAGCACTGAACGTAATAAGAACTGAACCCCAACAATCCTAAATCAAACCACCACCCCTCATGATTCCTCCCAAGCATGAACCATCCACATTCAGCTTCAACCCAATAGCTTGAGGCTGGAACCTTACCCAATGCCCTCTGTCCAAATTCTATATGCGTTTGTGACCGAGGTTCCCCAGCATAACAGAATGAACTCCATTCTTGAAAAGATAGGACAGTTCAACAATGGGAGATCTCATCCGAACCTAGAGAGTTAACAAAGACATCCTGCAACCCAACCGCACCTGATTGCGAGCCTCACATATTGTCAAACAGATGGAGACCAGAATGATAATAAGGGCTGTTCGCTCCCCTATCCTGCTACCAAAACCGGAAAACCATAGCAGAAGATAATCCCGAACCGAATGACACTCCCCATATTGAAACCTGTATTGTGATATCTGAGACTATAGGAAACCAGCCCATCATACCGGAAAAAATAAATGCAATGTTGACTCCGAACATGTACTCTCACAACAGTAGCATCTTGATTCCATGCAGACCCCTCATCTCTGGATATTTTCCACAGTGGGAAGGGCTCGTTTTCGGATCCTCCACACCAGAAAGTTCATTCTCGATGGGATCACATTAAACCAGGAAACTTCATCCCCTACCACCACTATATCGCCACTATGAAGAATCCTCCTGTAACCATTCATATTAAAACTCTCCGAGTTAACCTCTGTAAAACAGCATCTATCTAGATCATCACTCATAACAACGCTGCTAAATAGGTTCAGTTGCGACGGGTTAAGGTTTGCTTGTATAAAATCATACCTTCCACATGCCTCCTTAAAATAGATGTCAGGATGAGGACAGTCTTCAAACATAAGACTATCCTCCGTCCATGTATCCTCCCAAAAGTTAATATCCCCACGACCAATCACCCATCTAGTGTGATCATGCACCCCCTCTAGATGAGAAAACACGCACTTGGCGAGACGCATCGCTCCACGCATGAAAAACTCCACATGCCAACCATACCGTGCTATAAAAAATCTATCCCACAGAGACATACCAACAATTACCTCCCAAGATAGTCTGGCTTGCATCCCCAAAATGGATTAATAAATATCTCGAAGTCCAACCCCTCCCTCCTCCACTGGTCGGGCCAACATCTTCCAAGAGGCCCAATGACATCTCCCTTCTCTGTTCGCGTCCCACAAAAAAGACATGAGAATGTGTTCAATCCTATCCAAAGTGCCCTTAGGGGGGTTGATGATTGCAAAAACATGCATAGGTATAGATAATAGAACACCATTGATAGGCATGATCCGACCTCCAAACAAAAGAACCTTGTTCTTCCTATTGAAAATCCATCCCAAGATACGGTCCACAATCCCATTGAAATGATTCTTCAGAATCCTTCCACTGGATAATGGAACTCCCTGATAAGGAATATGGAGTTGTCTCTGTCCACAACCGAGAATATACTGGATAATCCTGCACCTTCCTCCCATGTATTTGTTGGATATGAACAAGTGACTCTTCGAATGATTGATCGACTTCTCACTCAGCTTACCATACGTGGCCATAATTCCCTTAAGATCTTTTAAAGTTCTACACCCTCCATTCAAAAATAATAATATATCATCGGCAAACATCAAGTGGGATATACTCCCTAAATTCCTTCTGCCATGGAAATGCCCTAATATACCCTCTGTCATACTCCTATTCAGATTTCTGGACAAAGCATCTTGAGCGAGGACAAAGATGATAGTAGAAAGTGGGTCCCCCTGTCTAACTCCTCTCATAGATTTGAAGAAAGCAAAACATTTCCCTAATAAAGAAACAGTGATCCATGGAGAAGCAAAGCACCTGAAACATAGATCACAAAACTGTTCATGAAACCCAAAACACCTCATGACCCGTAATATGAATCTCCACACCAAATTATCATATGCCTTATTCATATCCACTTTAAAGATGATATTGGATCCAAAAGTCTGTTTATTCATATAATGAACCATCTCACTCGTGATTCCCACTACTACATGAATGCTCTTACCTTGAATAAAACCATGTTGTTCCTCAGATATAATCCTGGGTATAACATTGGATAGTCTCCTGTCAATAACTATCGCAACAATTTTGTATGAAACATTGAAAAATAATATCGGTCTAAAGTGGTTAATAAGAAAGGGGTCTTTGATCTTTAACACAAGTACCACCCTTGAAGAAGATACCCCCTTAATCAAGGGGGACCCCCTAAAGAAGTCTTGAATAGCCTCCACCACACAGTGCCCCACAAACTCCCACACAGCACTGTAGAAGGAGGCTGGAAATCCATCCGAACCAGGTGCACTCACATGTGGAATACTTCCCATAGCCTCTCTAATCTACCTCTCTTGTGGGATAGTGGAGATGTGATCATTCTCGGTTTGAGTTATCATCCATGGTAAACAGTTCAAGAAATTAGAACCCTCTAATGATTCTCTATCTAATCAAGAAATATTCTCCCCCGCCCACAAACCCTCAAAGTGTTCCAATGCAAGCTTTCCGGCCACATTCACGTCTGACGTATAAGATCCATCCTCCCCCTTTATATTAATCTTCCTGTTCCTCCTCTCTTTGATGCATTCCTAAAAGAATGCATTGTTGCGATACCCCTCCCTAAGCCATCTCACTCATGAACGATGCATGAAGAACCTCTCCATCTCTAACAACTTCTCAGCCATGAACACTCTTTTATCACATAGAGTAGCATAATTATTCTCATCCCAAGATACGTAGAGAGCCTCCTCCAATCTCCCACCTCATCCTGTAAACAGGTCACCCCGTTATTCAAGTTTGGATGCACCACCAGCCATTGTCTAATCTCCTGTTTGAGCCTTTTGAGACGATTCACCAACCTTCCCCAGGATTTCTCCCTCTCCTCCTCCAACCAAGACTTCCTCACAACCTGCATGAAACCAGTATCCTTATTCCATTCACTCGAGAAATGGAAGCTCTTTCCAACCATTGCTTTATAATTAATATCTAGTAAAAGTGGAGAATGGTCTGAGAGAATACGAGTAAGATGAGTAACCAAAGTTTTTGAGAAGAGGTCCAGCCCATGCAAGTCGGTAAGCCACCTATCCGGCCAACACCATATATGATTCTGGCCATTACGATTATTACACCATGTAAACTTCGCCCCTCTGAAGCCTAAGTCCAAAAGACCGGCATGAAAGAATCACTCCTTGAAATCCACCATACCTTCCTAGTTACACCCCATTCTTACGCGCCTCTCTGAGACATCCACAATTGAGTTAAAATCTCCTACCATGAACCACAACACTGAATAAGTTCGAACAGACTTTAAGTGTGTCCAGAGCTCACTCCTTTCCACCACCTTATTGCTCGCGTATACAAATGAAAAGAGAAGATGGAAACCACACAATTCAAACTTCATTTCAATACACTAAGGCATCACACCTACAGTCTCTACCAATATATCATTCTTCCATCCAACCCAGATATGTGAATTGTTAGGTCCACCACGAAAATAGTTTGAAAAACCCATTTTCTTTGCTATCCAAGGAAGCTTGCATGCATCTTGTTCCGGTTCTAAAATCATAACCAAGGAAACTTTGGGCTTCCTACCTTCCGGAGATAAAAAAGCGCGCTTAGCTTGAGCACCCACACCACGTGCATTCCAAATAATAATAGAGAACATCCCTATAAAACCTTACAGGCTTTCTGGCCCGATTGAAGAGCTTGAATGGGGTGCACAAACACACCCTTCCCCTTGGCTTTCGAACAAGTGATTGGCCCCGAAAATCCATCCTTTCCACTGCTCTGTTTTGCTGATAAAAGACCATCATTACCCAGTACATCTAACTTTTCCAACTGAGGATTCCTCCCTGACGGGCCATGAGGGAGAGACTCCTCTCCCAACTCTCCCTGGAACAATGATAACAGAATTATTCTCTGAGGAGACCAACGCGAAGACTTCACCTCCTTCTCCACGCCCCTGTTCAAGTTATCCATCTCCATACGCTTATCAGAGGAAGCCAAAATATTTATCACTAGATAGTTCTGAATAACCCCTGGTGTAAGTTGCGAAGAAAACCTGATGGGAGAAGCAGGGGGAGAGAGCGGTCTGGCCGGGCTCCCTAGCGAGAAAGACATGTGAACGTCCACCTCATTCTGAGGCACGCCCTTTCCCCCACGTATAGAAGATAGTCTCTGCGGAACTGGACACGGGGACCAAGAGATGATATCCATATTCCCGTAGGGTAAATCCGACCATTTTCCGGCATTGTCAGAAGATGTTTCCTTAGATTCCCCAGTTGCATTTCCCAACTCACAGACCCTACTAGACAAATTCAAATTTGAAACCCCCCAAGGAAAAATGGTCGCATCCGCTACCCCACACCCACCCGAATCCTGTGGGTCCTGACTCGGTTCCCCAACCAGATCTCGACAGGAGGGATCTTCCACCTCCCTCTATCTCTGGCAACCCTTTACATCATGTCCATGCAAGCCAGTGACCACACAGAATTGAGGGAACTGCCGATAAAACAACTTCTATTTCCACCAAAAACCTTCCTCGGATTCAAGCTGCACCAGGGAAGGTCTCTTAAAAGATAAGTCCATTTCACCACAGATTCGAGGGTTCGCCGCCACCTTGATCACCTTAGTATCATCATCCGCACGTAAAAAGGAGCAAAAAGAATTCCCAACTTCCTTTAGAATCGCCGGGTTCTGAAAAGGAAGAGGGAGGCCTGGTAAAGACAACCAAACCACATCTGAGGAGGATTCGCGACCACAATGGCAGTCCCAAGACCATCTGGATAGAAAGTAACGCCAAGAGCCGTACCTTCAATCATACCATGACCACGCTTTCACAATGTCCTCCCTGGAAGCAAGATGAACACAGAAGGCTATCCTCGACAGGTCGGAAACCGCCGCCTGGAGAGATAGCCCCCATGAATCAACAAAGTCCCTAAACAAAACCAAGAGATGGCTTGAAGCATCCAAAAAGAGCCACAAGAGTGAGATCATGAAAGGCAGCCGCCTCCTGAAGCTTTCGAGATGATAAGCTCACCACAGGTATCTCCCCGACCTTCTTAGGAACCCACTGTTCACCCACAATTAGAGGAACCTCTGAACACGCCAAGTGCACCGGGGAAGGTTGTACACTAACGCCAAAACCATAGGTTCCCTTGCACAACACCTCCTTGAAGGAAGCCCTGGGAGAAACTCAAACCCCAACCCTCTCAACAGCACCTCCCGAAGCTGCTGGAGAAACCGCCGAAGAACCCTTGCCGCCAGGGAGCAGAGCAGAAGCCATTTTGATGTCGATGTGGGACTCCACTATATGAACCTTTACAACACCATTGGATGTGTAGGTTAACCATATATACGTACGTTATTTAATGGTTGACAGGAATGTAGGGGATTTGTAGAATGGTTTGTCCCATGGAACTCTTCACTACTATTATTTTCATCTTATTAAGTTATTTTTTATAATACATTTTCATCCATGTGAAAAAAATGTTTTATTAATGAGACAATTTAATCTGAAACAATTTTTACTTGTTATGTTATCTAATATTAAAAATAACTCATCCAAACCATTTTTTTGAAAAATGATTCCATAATTTTTTAAAAATATTTTCCAAATTAGTGTGTGATTTTTGAGTGATTTTTTCATTATTATTAATTACAATGGTTAAAATATAATATCATGGTAAAAGTATGTAAGGGAATAGAATGAAAAATAATAACAAAAAATACAATAAAACAAAAATTTTGTCTCCAAAATGTGTGTTTGAGTTTAGTTTTGACACAATATAACATTCATATCCACTTTTCATACTATTAATCCATTTAAATTTAAAAAACTGAAATAATATTTTCTAAATGTTTAACATAATTCCAAATGATCCATCCACTTCACATTAATAAAGATTAAACCTTTTTCACTTATAGACTCATCCTCCAATCTGATTTTTACATTAAAATATACCAAATAATACCTTTTAATGCCATATCCCAGAATATAAATAATGTATTCATTATTAGATAGTATATGATATTCAATTAAATATGAATTCGTAGACAAAATTCATGTTCCCTATGCGAGAATCCATATTTTACATTGTAAATATTTCTTAATTTTACCTATAATAACACTCTATGACCTAATGATTATAATTATATATATATATATGTGAATATATATAATTAATATAATGTAATACTATCAAATTAGTTAATCATTAATTACCCATTTCATTCTATCTACTATTTAAAACCAAATTATTGATCTAGAGTACATGCATACATTAGGCTCCATTTGATTATATATGCCAATTTCCAAAACCGTCACTCAAGGATTTTATCAAGAATAAATTTATAAATTTATATGTTTTCAATGTTCTAAGTAAATCTATAAACGAATAATTTTTCATATAATATCATTAAATAAATTCATTTTATAAGTGGGATTGTAAATCATCTCTAGATATAGACTACATACATCATATAGAACAAATTCCATTTACTTTCCCTGTCAATTATTGATGGTAACTACATTTCATTTCATGATACTATAATATTATTATTATATGTTCAATATTTATTATATGAACCATTTTAATTATTTATATACATCTCAATATTCATTTATAAATTAAAAAATGATACCACATGGAAAGACGTAACAGACTTTGTAACTAGTGTCATGATCATTATGACACAAATGATAATGGAATATCAATTAATTTCAATATCAATTAATAAAAATATATGTTCTGTCTTTTGAAGATTCTATATTAGTATTGTTAATATTTAATATAATTATTAATAAATAACCACTCAACATTTAATTACAGGAGTGATAATTTCACCAAAATTTCATTTCTCACAAGTAATATTCACATTATTTATAAAATTAAAATTGGAAAAAATTATTAACTGAAGATAATAATTATAATATTATGTATTATATAATAATTATGACCTCAAAAACATGTAGTGATAATTTATCCCATCATTATGATAATTATAAAAAAATGAAACTAAATATTTTAACAACAAATAATGAAAATAAACTATAATATATTAATATAATTTTTTCAGGAAAAGTATGTGTTTAGGAAAATTTAATTAAGCTAAAAATATATGAAACATTGAAAAAGAAATTTGGATAGGACGAAAATAAAATTCCCTTATCAAAGTAGAAGAATACCATTGAGATCACTATATAGAGAATTATAATCGTCACGCTCTTTCTTATAGTCTAAATCATCTTCAAATGAGCTGAAATAACATGCCTATTTCTTCCATCAAAAAGATAGTTTTACTAGGTTTACATTAAATGATTTATTTGAGATTAGTCTATTTCTGGCCTTAGTGTATTTATTTAAATTAATGAAAAAACATAATCAACATTAATATTTCTGTTACTAGTAGTATTTCAGTAGTAGTTTTTCAGTCACAGAGTATCATCCTATGTGAATACCAATTTTCCTCCAATATTATTTATCATCTATTTCACTGTACACTCAACAAATATTTGAATACCTACATGGGTGAGATCAAAATATTCCAATTATGATTAAATAACAGTACTCGCATATCTATGTGGCCTCTTAATAAAGATTGTTCTCAACTCAAACCCTTGACATGATTATTATCGATCAATATTTGTTGTATCCTTATAAATATGGTTTAATGAATGTGATATGTTCCCCATTAAATATACACATTTAAATATCAATGAAGAAAATAAATCAGAATATTATTTTTAATCCCCTAGATTCATGATACCCAATTTCATCACAAGAACATTGACATTTGGATAAGAAGTAATCTCATGTTTAAACCATATATGAACATTACAGGATCCCATTGATAATGGAGAGCTAATAGCATAAGGAATATCATTAAAATTTGACTCATATAAATTCCATGTTATCTAAATTAAATCTATGATTGTTCATAATATCTATATTTATGAATAGATCTAGTATAATAGTTACTATTGTACGATGATAACTTCTTCCTACAATGTTCCTCGTCGTTACCAATTATCGGTATAAATATGTATTAGACTTCACATCTATATTTTTCATATGAATTTAAAATAATCAATATATAATGAAATTATTTATGAATAATATCGTAGATATGTTTAATATCTCACAAATCATCATATGTATCCACTATCATGATTTCTATTAGAACTGAATTGCGATCTTCCCCAACAATCATCTAGTTTATGGGAAAAAATATATATTTATTTATTTCACATTAAATTTTATTTGTACTTAAATTGAATAAAAAATATCATATTATAATTGAGGATAAAAAATATCCATCTCAATGAAAATATTTTTATCCAAAATTGAACATAATAGATTTTATCTCAAAACTAACAAAATTGAAATAGAATTCATAGATATGGATAAATCCCAATTTAAGGGAAATTAAATGAGGAAACGAATCCATTTTCTTCATTTTATCATTGGTAAAATGTACGTAAAGATAACCATCGACAACATTTATGAATATTATCTTCATGAATCCTCAATTAAAGGACCAAATAAAATCAAGATCGTAAATTTTCGAAATATTTGTACCTTGTGGAAGGGAACCCCATCCAATGATAGTGTTTTTTTATTGAAATAATCATTTGATTATTATGAATGACATTGAATGAATTTATAAATTATCCCTTTTCAAGATTCCTTTCATAATAAATTTCACATCGGTTATGAAATATATTTTATTGATAGGTCCCCAACATTTTGATACGATTTCAAGTCAACGAACCTCATGTTGGGATTCAATACCACATGTATCAGAAAGAAATGAATCTACACATTAACTATATATTAAACATACAACAACAATTTTATGGACCTTAACAGATCCATCTCATAGAAATTACATCGATCTCATTAAATTCCAATCACTCCACAAATTGCCAAGGTTAGTGCTCTCCCGTACATCCATCTTTCTGTATCCCAACCCCATTGAATAACAATAAGCGGTCTATTAATTTAATTTTAATATATGGATATAAAATTATTATATAAATATTTATATATTTATATTAATGTTTTAAGATTCATTAGGAAGATAGTTATTATCATTACATTGGATTTTATAGAATTTATAAGTAAGAGTGTATTGATGGTAAGTATTTTTGGTACCAAATTTTTATCTTTGAGATATGTTTGGTATTATATATCCAATTTATTTTTTTGTATATAATTCATATTTATGATTTTATGTAATGAATTAAAATTTAAACATTGTAGTTTATGTAATTTACATTCAAACTATTTTACATGGTTTGTATTTAAAATCTTATAATAGAGTAAGCCTTTTTTGGTTCTATTTTTCAATTCATTTAAACATATTACATTATCGAAACCATGATGCATCTTTATTGTTATCTACTGATTGAAAAATATATATAATTTTTCTCATTTTTTACTATTTTATTCATTGTATATACTTATTCAAGTAAATTTCTTTTATTTATTTGATGTTCTTATTAAATTTTATCAATTTCATAAGAGAAGTTGGAATTTCAATTTTCATTCATTGATTAATTATTGTTATCTTCATGTTAATTCATATATTATAGTTTTATTATTCCATTTTATTGGATTATAATTTTATTCTTCTGTTTTTGTAAATATATACATTACCAAAACATGTAATCTTTGACATTTACATCTCACTTGAATGCATATTATTCCTATAAAATATTTTTCCACTTATAATCATCTTATTTGAGTTATAATTTGAAATAATAAAAATTAATTTCGTTCATGAATGAGTTCTCCCAAACTACGTTATATTATTCAATGTTTTTCAATCTTAATTATGATCATAATGTCTTCATAAAAAGATGTTTTATTACACTTTTTTACAATATAATGTTTGACAAAAGATATTCATCAAAATACTAAAAAGGTGTTTTCCTTTCACTCTCTAATATTTGGTTTTCAAATTATCATTTGTCCATGAAAAAACAAATATCCATTAATTTAAATTTTATTTAATAGTAATTTTAAATGACACATTTTAAAATAACAATGAATTCACCTATTGAAAAAAAAATTAAGTATCCCTTAAATTCTTTTTTACGTTAATATTTCCAATATTTTGTAATGTAATTTCTAATTATTTTCATTTATTTCCATTTTCATTTATAAAATTACTTTCCATTATTTGATTTATGTTTCATTATAAACAATATAGTATATATTTATATTTTTGTGTGAATTAATTAATGGTATTTAACAATATAAATCAGAATTCAATCTTTAGTGGTATCATTAAATCTATGTTTTGAAATGATGTATTTAATAAATATAAACATCGTTTTATGATTCCTGTATTACACTGGGATATTATCTTTTGAAACATTCACCTTCTTCACATACCAAGATTATGATCATGTTCTTCAAGTATTAACTTATACATAGAACCCATTTTATAAATGGTGCAAATGTCACACATTACATCATTTAGATAAGATAAAATTAACATCGTATAATATATATTCAATTGAAAAAGAGTATATTATTTCAATTCAACATATATTTTTTCAATATTATTTATTTTTGGAAATAATACTATATATTTTTTGACCAACAACATTCATTCTCAGGATGGGTTGTGACATTCCTGTCACATTTATGGACATAAATAAAAGTATTGGAAGTCTGAACGTTGTTATCTCAAAGTAGATGATTATTGGTAATGTTAATAATGTATTGTTAATTTATTTTCATATATAATGATATCCTTGTAATAAATCATGTTGCAGTTGGGTCACATCATCATATAGCTCCTCTATCTATTGGTAAGTCTCATGAGACAATATTTTTTTCATATTTGTTTAGATGCCTACTGAAAATAATATATTAATATAATGGTAATATCATGATTTCTATGACCATATGAATTATATTACAATATGAAATTAAATCTATATATGTGTGAATATCATCACTACATCTCTATTAATATTGATATATTTGATTTGATTTATTTTTAATTATTATATATAAACTAATTAACTTTATTTCTTATGAAATACTGATGAAGTGCATTTGAATGGAGTAGACAAATCAATAAAATGATTTTAATTAAAATTATCAGAACCATTAAATGACCTTTATATTTTAAAAAATATTTTCAAAATTACATATTGATGATATATGTCCAAGGGGTGAATTAATAACCATATGGATACACATAAATATATTTTCAGAGCCTTATAATATTTAATTTAATAGAAATCCATATAGATAACAGTACATTTTTAAATTGTAATAATATTTTAATTTATTGTTTTACAAAGAATTTATTTGACGATAAAATTTTATTGCAAATAAAAAATATTATATTAATCATGAATCTTTAATTTTAATTTTTCAGAATGAAATAAATACCTAAATATATTTCACAGTGATGATGCATAGATTATTAATATAGTAGGAAAAAAATAAATGATATTGAAAATATAAAAAAAATATGTTATATTTATGAAGAACCATGAAATCTATAGGAAAGTAGAAAATGTATAATATTTTATCTTTTTAATTATTATTATGTTTTTGAATTCATAGTTTGATTAATGTTTATTTTGAAAACAAATTATATTTTATTGCCAAAATATTTTATTAAATTACATAAAAAACTATAATTTTTCATAAGGAAAAATATATAAACAATATATTTAAATTTTAATACAATGTATATTATTAGGCCTTTTTTAAGTCTTCACCACAATAGTAGAACAATTATATTTTAATATTTTAATTAATTCCTAATTTCCCCTCTCATATATTATAAAAAGGTACTTGTTCAATCACTTAATTTAATCACCTTAATATATAGTTCTAAACAATATGTTAGAAATTGTCCTTCACCTAATCCCTTAATAAATTATATTGTTGATTGTCTTATAAAATGGAAAATTACAAGTTCCAAAGTAGGTTGTCATGGCGAATTATTTGAGAGGTAAATTACACCTCTTCCCCAATTAAATTCATTATCACGTCTACCATATACTGACCCCAATAAAATGTTGCATGATAACTACAGTATCATATATATATACTGGAAGTTTATCTTGTTTATTGTATATAAATCATGAAAATACTTATTCATCATCTTTATTATTAAAAATTGAAACATTTTCCATGTTGTGTCAATTAACCCCTGCATGGTCGATGATTTTTCGTTTAACTTTACTACATTTATGGAATTTTAACTTTTACATATAATTTCTTGAAATATACTATATATATTATCTCTATTATATATTAATATTACCATTTTTCAAGAATCTCCATGATGAACCAACCAAAAAACTATGAAACAAATGCACCCGAAACAATGGAAATTATAAAATATTATTAATAAATGGTTAGAAATAAATTATAAGAAAAAATGTATGATATAATAAATTTCATATGAGTAATAAAATAAACTAATTTCATTATATAAAAATATACTAAATGTTTTAACACATTTTAAGGAGGTCAAACATGATGTAATGGAATTTTCATTAAAAATAGTCTTTTATTTTCAATTTTTTAAAATCAATAGAAATGAATTTTATCATATACTAGGTGGGAGAAAATTATCTTATTCATGAAGGCTTAACTATTTTTGTTTCATACATAAGATTGAAAATTTATTTTCAATGGAAATTGTACCCATTGAATGTGTAGAGTATTCCCCTAATAACTAATTTTTTATAAGGAATGATTTTTATCAAGAAAGTATTCAGGTTTCTTGATTATGATATGGTTATTGGGAATTGATAATGATGTTGGGTTGGTATGTGAGATGTAATGACTCGACCACATTTACCAAGAGTTGGTGCATTATTTTAATACATTGGCATTATTACAAGGAATCAATTCCCGAAGGACCAATCAGTTTAGCAATCTTAGAAAATAGATTACATACATGAAGGATACATTACACATTATAACTTATAATGAAACATATATAATCATTTAGGATTGACAATATTCCCTTAGTTAAACCCCTCATCTCAATCACAATACACTTCTGGGAATCTTGAGAAAAAAAATACATAGAATGGGGTGAGCTTAGATTCTCAGTAAGGATAACTATATACCAGAATCATTCATAATTAAGATTAAATATATAAGGCAATGTATAATACTGAAACAAAAGCCTTTTAAAATTAAACATCAGCATAATATGGAAAATATAAAATCAAATAATTCCATTTACTTATTCACATGGATATTATACCAGTCGAATAATCACATGCAATATCAATTCCAACATTCATAATGATTGAATGCATAATGCCAGACTTAATAACCACATTGTCAAGGCCTTGTTCTAAGACTACAAATAAAATTTTGTCAAGGCCTTGTTCCATGAAACTAGTTTGTCTAATGAGACCTACTGATGCATCGAGGTGTTATAGAGTGCTCCACCCATCACATACTAAGTCCAATGCATTCATCATATGAAAAGGATTAAACATAACATAAACATTTGAATTAAAACTTGCATATGAAATGTCAATACATTATCAATAATCCATTAATGGTATACAAATAACACATCCAAAATTAAAACATATCACAAATTCTTCAATACAATATGAATGATTTGTATCATATTAAATTGCCTTTAAACATGTTTAAAATCCATCAATGGATGTTGATATAGATGAAAATGTTTTGTAAAACTCATTGTTAGAAATATACATTTTTCATAAAAACATTTAAATGTCACACAATTTAGAAAAGAATAAATTTAAAGAAATTTTGAGTAAATGTGTCCCATACCACTTTGAAACATTTGAATGAAATTAACATTAAAAAAACATTCATTTACATATAAATAAATTCTAATGAGCATTTTGAAAACATGGACATTAATTAGAATGATTTAGAAAAATAAATATTTAAAACATTTAAAATGATGTTATTGTAAAAACAAACCTTACAAAAATTCCCTTTGAAAACTCTTTTATGAAACATGAACATGGATAATAAATATGTTCCAGTGGATACTTACGTAATAACAACCTCAGATAATAAAGAGATTGTGGAATTAACCCTTACCTTGTACATTCCTTTAGTTTATGGTACGTTTAACCTGATGTATAAACACCATAGTATGTTATTAAATTATACCAGAACCATATTAATATTTATGATATAATACATGATTAATTTATTATTATATACTACCCTTTAAATAATAATTTCTATGTTAAATTAACATTTCGGCTAATAATCGCTTTCTTTATAGTACATATTTTAACTTGTTATTATTGATCGCATTATATATTGCATTATATAAATACTTCAAGAATATATACCTTGATTTATATATCATATATATATTTATAATATAAAAATCTATATTTGATAGATTTAGGAAATGGAAAACACCATTTATGGAGACAGTAGGCCGTACGTACGCATAAAAATTGTTTCGGTTTTTATATCGTATTGAATGGAAGTAAGTGAATTTGATATATGTATGTATATATATATATCACCAGTATCATTATTATTTCAAATATTACATACATATTATTAATATATTTTTTTATAATCGTCGATGAATCATTAATGTGGAAATGAATCTATCACGTCGTGGAGATGGTAATCCGTACGTACGCACGAGTGATAATATCAATTTATTAACAGTGTGGAATTGGTTGGTATATTTATTTTAAAGAGAAATTATCTTGTTATTTTCATTATTTATGTATATATTACTCAACATTAAATCCATCCAAATAACATGGTCTTGAATAACAAATTACCCCACGGCGTGGAGACGGTAAGCTGTATGTGCGCACGCATGGTGAAATTATCATTAACAAGATTGATAAAATAATGAATATGGTTGTGCCATATTTATAATAACACAAAATTATATACATGTTACTTGAGTTATTATTTTTGTATGGTAATAACAAATAACGAGTAAGTGCAAGAAGAAAAGAACATGAAAGAGGGTGGTGAAATCATTACCTCTTCTTCGGGTTCATCCATTTTATTTGATAAAAAGGGATCCTTAAGATGGATTTATCACCATAAAAATACCTTTAAGATAAATCTAGGATACTTTGTAGGAGATTTTTGAAGGGTTTGGCTGAGACAAATGGGTTTGGACGTTTGAAATTGAGGAAGGGGAGGTTCCCTATTATAAGATGGGTGAGGGGAACCATCAGAAAAGATTGAAATATTATTTTATAATAAAATAATTTTCGGCTTGTAATTGATCAAAAATAAATTATTTAAAGAATAAGGTGGATATGGGTCTAAAAACACTCATATAATAGATTTTAGACAGGTTTGGGTCACTATATTTACCGTATTTTTAGATTTAACTCTTAGTTAAATAGTTTAACATTTACCATGTCTCTTTTAATTTTTTATTATATGGTTATTATACTTACTATAAACATCCAAGAAAACCACTAGTGGTTCAATAATGACATATATAATAGTATTTAATCCCTTAGTCCAATCCTTATATTTTTAGGAATAGAATACCAATTAAGAATATAGTATTTATTTAAAAAAAAATGTTTGTCAAATTTGACATTATTTAATAATTGATTTCTGATAAAGTTTTAAAAACATCATTACATTGTAATAAATACATTTAATAAACCCTAAAATGTCATATTCACCTATAAAATTTGTGTATGGCAGCAAAACATTGAAATTATATTTATATTTGTATTTATAATATCATTTATTTGATTGATTCATTAATATAGAAAATACTGCATCATTATTGTGGCATATATAAATATATTTATTTTATGTATAAAAATTATAAATAAAAATTCCAGAGAGATTAAATATTTTTATCTTTCCAATGACTATTTATAGTCAAATAGATCTATTATATTACCTCTTATAAAAATTGTTTTACTAAAAGATATTTATTTTTTATTTCTGTCTTTACTTTAGATTATTTAATATAAAATGTCATTATCACTACCATGTGGCTCCATGGTGTCCCAAAATCGACCCATGGATGTGCATGGTCGTCCATTAATGATCCAATAGTGTTAGAACACATGTTAGGGTAATTTAATATTATTATAATATTATGTTATAACCTTATTTACTGGATTTACCTCTTTAACCACGATAAATAAAATATTTACTGAAATAAATATTACTACTGTATAAATATAAAAGTTACATATATACACAATTTGGACCACCATATTCCAAATATGGAATCCATTTTTCAAAATTCAAAATACAGTAGTGGAAGAAATTAATTTAAAATTAATTCACGTTGTCAAAATAAATAGCGTGTTTTTATGAAATAATAACCATCAAAAGATTGACACTTATTTATGCCAAATATATCTGTGAAATTACATATAATGACCTAAATTATATTAAATAATAAAAATACAATCTAATTATACTTCCTAAAACTTCAAATTCTCAATTTATCACAAATAATTATTTCGATTAAAAAGTTCTTTTTAATTAAAATTTTTTAATTTTCATTATTCATCAATATATGAATTTTTTCAGAAAAGTATGAAAAAATTATCCAAACTAAATTTTTATGTTTCTATTATAAATAAGATGTTTATTTAGTCAAATTGAATATATGAATGTGTCAAATATTGTATTTAAAAAGGGAACCCTATTAAAAGGCCGTAAAATTACATTTTTTGAAAAATACTTCTTTTATATGAAAAAATGAATTTGTTCTTAAATTATGGCTAAGATACTCATAATATGTATTCTAAAATTATAATTATTATATGAAGTTAAAAATTTAGTAAATAATATTCACAAACCTCCTCTTAACAACTAGTTTGGTATGTTTTTGTGCGCTAGAACTCGGTGTTACGTGTATTGCAAGTTATAGAATTACATCGAAGAAAGTACATAATATGAAATCTTGGGGTGTGACCTTATCCCATACTTAAATAAATTAAGCCCTCACAATTTGAAATTTTTCTTCCAAAATAAATGGTTAAAAATATAAAATACCTTAGTGGGAAAACCCACATCAGAAATTGGGTTAATAAAATTTAGTCTTAATAAGAGGAAAAGGGAAATGAATGGTTCACCACCAAATTATGATATAAATTAGGAGAACATAGTTGGATATTAAAGACACATAATTGGAAGGAAAAAAATAAATATTTATAGGGAGTGATTGATGTCATCAATCACAATTATGTGTAAAATTGAGGGCGTCAAATCCATCAATCTCTAATAATTTAAAATACAATCAGTTCAACAAAACATTAGGAATTAGGATAACACAATTTTGGATTTAAGATCCCTTCCAAATAGTTTAAGAATTTATTTAACAATATAATAAGAGGAAAAATTATATATATATATATACTTGACAAGTAGAGTTTTATCCTTCAACTAATTCCAACCACAAACTCGTCTTTCACTTCAAAATATTTCAAAAAATATATTCTATTTATCTTAAACGTACAGGGTTCCAAAAATAATGAATTTATAATTCACCTATCAGACCCTTTAAACAAAATAGATTATACAATCCAAGTATTTAATGTAGTCTAGTGGTTGGCGATAAATCCCAATCGCACTATGGTTGTGGGTTCGATTCCTGCAGCTTTGTCTGACACGACGGATTTCCACAAGGTCTGCGTGTTTTCCTTTTTATATCAATCCTAAAATAACCATATAAATTGTATTCGATTACAAAAATCATCCATTCCAACATTTAGAATTATCCAAAATAATTCTATCCAAAGTCACATTCCAAAATTTATAAGGAAGTTAAAAAAATGTAGATCCTTTTTTCATGTAATAACATGTGAACACCTTCATCATGTATTATTTAAAAAAAATTATAACACCCTTAATTTCCATAAAATGTTATTTCTAACATTAATTATTCCTTATCCTTTATATAATACTGGATATATTCCTTATATCCAATGTTTTTGAATATTGCAACAACGATGAAATAAAAAAACTATTAATTAGTTCCATGTAATTCAAGATTATCTAATATATTTTATCCAAATCAACCATCTCTTATTCCAAAATCACTACCTCATTATCAGGACAATATTAACAATTACCTTTCCTTCAACCATGTACTTTACAAAAGGTGTAGCTTACTATTAAGTCACCTTTCATAGAACCATATAATCTCAAATCCTCAATAAAATAGTTCTAATGTACAATCCTTATTTATCTCCATAATTCATATAACCAGTGTACTATTGATACAACACTCAAATAAAAATTATTTTTTTATAACAACACAAAAACACAGGTTATTTATCTTTAACCTAGGTAGTATCATTACTTGATTGTTATCCAATAGCATCATTTGTGATATACTCAGATGACTGGGACATTGATTCGTGTACTGTGTCAACACCTTGCAGATGAAGAATTTTACATTTGAAACCATTTTCATACCATTGCAATCATGTACATGGTGTACTTTTTCTCCACACTTATAAGAACTCTCATCCCCATCATGCATTTACCAAGGTGATTATTTCCACATTTATCACATATGGGAAAATCCTTCGTTCCCCTATTCCCTTTATCCATCTTTCTCTCTACCATCCTTTTCTTCACTTGCATCCCTTCAAAGCCATAGGACACATCGAATTCTCTACATATCTTACTAACACATGATATTATTTCATCATATGATGAGAATACAATGTGGACTATTTACATTATAAATGTTGGCTAAATATCATGAATAATATGACCCTTCTTAATCATTGGACCATACGTTTTGATGGAGTTCTCATTACTTAATAGGGAGCCATTTCAAAACAATGGAATACACTAGGTCGGTTTATGAATCACAATTCACAATTCCCAATATGTAAAATAACTATCATAAATTGAACAGTTTATGGATATAATCCATAATCACAAAAATGTTTTCATTGAGGAGATATATACTCATAAACCAATCATAGTGGTTTGTAATGAAAACAAGAATTATCCTAAACATATCCCCCAGGACTTTCGTAATCAATAGTGCAGCAAGGCCCGTTGTCCTGCACCAGTTCCCTTTCGATTTTATCTCAAACCAGTATTTTTGGGTTTTACCCATGGGTAAAATAGTGCTAGAACCGCCTCTACCTTCTCATATCGAGATAGGTAGGTATTTCATGGAAAACTAACAAAATCTCTACAGTACCAAAATTCATAGAAGTTATCTTATACTAATCCTCAACGTCTAACTTAGGATAATGTTCTCCAATCATAGATTTTCTAAATATTGTTTCCAAGGATATTGAAAAACTTTCTCTAATACCAACTGTAACGCCCTGACCCCAGTTACCATGATTCGGTACATTATTTTAAGACATTGGCATGATTTCAAGGAATCAAGTCCCAAAGGAACGATCAGTTTAACAGTCTTGGAAAAAATATTGCATACATGAATTTTACATTACACTTTATAACATACAACAAAACATAAATAATCATTTATGAATGCCCTTATTACCTTATTTTATACCCATATCTAAATCACAATACACTTCTTGGAATCCTGAGAAAAATAAAACATTGAAAGGGGTGAGATCAGATGCTCAGTAAGGATAACAATATAGCAGAATCTTAGATAAATAAGCATACAAATTTAACTAAATGTATTTTACTAAAACAAAAGCCTTTAAAAATTAAACTTCATCATAATATGAAAAATAGAAAATTAAATAAGGGATTTTATGAATTCACATGGATATTCAACTAGTAGATTAAGAACCTGAAATATCAATAGCCACTTTATTAATGATGTAATGCATAATTCCAGAATTCATAACCACATACTCAAGGCCTTGGGCCAAGACTACAAATATGAGTTTTTCAAGACCTTCTTCAATGACACTAGTTTTTATCATGAGACCTACCGATGCATTGATGTGTTATAGCAGGCTCCACCTATCAGTTACTAAGTCTAATTCATTCCTAATATTAAAAGGATAAAACATAACATAGGCATTCGTATTAAAACTAGCCTAAAAAATGTCAATCCATTATCCATAAACCATGAAATGTATAAAAATAACACATCTACAGCAAACATATCACAAAACCTTCAATACAATATGGATGATTTTTATCATAATAAATCAACTTCAAACAAGTTTAAAATACATCAAAGGATGTTGATATTGATGAAAATGATTTGTAAAACTCTTTGTGAAAATTATCATTTTTTCATAAAAACATTTAAAAGTCATACAATTTAGAAAGTAAGAAATTTAAAGACATTGTTGAATCAAAGTGTCTCTATACCACTTTGAAACATTATAAAGGAATTATAATTTAAAAAAAATTATTTTTATAAAAATAAATCCTTAAAAAACATTTTGAAAACATGGACATTAACGTGAATGATTTAGAAGATTTAATATTCAAAACAATTAAAATAATGTTTAAAAAAGTACATTAAAAAAAATCCCTTTGAAAACTATTTTCTGAAACATGCACATTGATTAAAAATATTTCCTAGTAGATACTTATGTAAAAACACCCTTGGATAATAAAGGGATTTTGAAATTAACCCTTACCTTGTACATTCCTTTTGTCGAGGGTACATTTAAACTCGATTATAAATACATTAGTATGTTATTAAATTATAACTGAACCATATTAATTTTTATGATATCATAAATGAATAATTTTTGACTTTATACTACCCATTTAATAATTATTTCAATGTTAAAATAACATTTTAGGTAATAATCACTTTCTTTATCGTACGTATTTTTTCTTTTTATTATTGATCACATCATTTAGATCATGATTTATATACATCAAAAATATAAACCTTGATTTATATGTCAAATATATATAGAATATAATTACGTATAATATATACATATATGAAATGGAAAACACAGTTTATGGAGACAGTAGGCCATACGTATGCAGAAATGATGTTTCTATTTTCATATCGTATTGAATGGAAATAAGTGAATAAAATATATGTGAGTACATAAATACATACATATATATATATAGTACAATTATTTTTTAAAATATTAAATACTTATTAGTAATATATATTTTTATAGTCGCCAATGAATGATGAACGTGGAAATGAATCTATCACGTCATGGCGACGGTAATCCATACGTACAAACAAGTGGCAATATCATTTCCTTAATGGTGTGAAATTGTATGGTATATTTATTTTACAGAAACATTATCATGTTATTTTTTTGTTATTTATATATATATTACACATCATTATATCCATCCAAATAACATAGTGTTGAATAACCAATTATACCACAACATAGAGACGGTAAGTCGTACGTATGCACGCATGGTGACATTATCAATAATTTGATGAGCTGAATAATGAATATGGTTGTAACATATTTATAATAACATCAAAATATATATAAGTTACTGGTGTTATTATTTTGTTATGGAAATAATAAAGTAATAATAAGTTGAAGAAGAATAGAACTTGATAGAGTGTGGTGAAATCATTACCTCTTCTTCCACTTCCTCCTTTTTATTTAATCAAAAGGAATCCATAGGAGAGATTTATAACCAAAGGAATTCCTCTAGGATAAATCTAGGATAGTTGATAGGATATTTTTGAATGGTTTTTCCAAGGAAAATGGCATTGGAGGTGTCAATTTGATATAAGTTGAAGTTCCATTTTATAAGAGAGTTGAGGGGCACCTTAGAAAATGATTGAAATATTATTTTATAATAAAGTTATTTTCACTTCCTAGTGGCTCATAAATGAATTATTTAACGTATAAGGTGGTTATAGGTCGAAAAACAGTCAAAAAAGATGTTTTAGGTACGTTTGGGTCACTATATTAACCTTATCATTTAGATTTAACTTTTAGTTAAATAGTTTGACATTTACCATGTCTCTTTGTATTTTTAAATTATATTGTTATTAAACTTACTATAAACTTCCAAGAGAACCTAAATTTTTTCATTAATGACATATATAATAGTATTTAAGACTTTTGGACTAACATTAGATTTTTAGGAATAGAATACCAATTAATAAAATAATATATGGTTTAAAAACTATTTTATTTCTATATTGACATTATTTAATATTATACTTTTGTTCAAGTCCTAATAGTTTCATTACATAGAACAAAATACATTTAATAAAACCTATCATGTCTTAGTCACCTATAAAATATGAGTATGGAATAAAAAAAAATAAAATTATATTTATTTTAGTATTTATAATATCATTTGGTTGATTGTTTCATTAATAAGGAAATTACTGCATCATTATTGTGTCATATAAAAATATATTTATTTTATGTCAAAAAATTATAAATAAATTATCCTGAGCTAGGAAATATTTTTATATTCTTTATTTACTATTTATAGTCGAATATATCAATTATATAATCTCTCATAAAAATTGTCTTACTAAAAGCTATTTTATTTCGTTAATTTTGTGTTTACTTTAGATTATTTAAAATAAAATCTCATTATCCCTCCCATGTGGCTCCATGGGGTCCCCAAATCGACCCAATAATGCCCATGGTCGGACATGTATCATACAATAGGGGTAGGACACATGTTATGTTAATTTAATATTGTTATAATATTATATTTTACCTTATTTACTGGATTTAACCCTTTAAAACACGGTTAATAAAATATTTACTAAAGTAAATATTCATAATGTCTAAAAATAAAAGGTACATATTTACACATTTTGGAAATCGGGATTCCAAATATGGAATCCATTTATTAAAATTCAAAACATAGAAGTGGGAGAAATTAAATTAACATTAATTCCCATTGTCAAAACAGAAAGCGTGTTTTTATGAAATAATAACTATCAAAAGATTGACACTTGTTTATGTGAAATATAAATGTGAAATTACATATAATGACCTAAATTGTATTAAATTATAAAAATATAATCTAATTATACTTCCACAACATTCAAATGCTTAATTTATCACTATTAATTATTTCGATTAAAAATGTAGTTTTTAATTAAAATTTAGCTATTTTTAGTATTCATCAAAATATAAAAGTTATCAGAAAAGCACCAAAAATTTATCCAAACTATATTTTTATGTATCTATTATAAATAAGATGTTTGTTTTGTCATATTTAATATATATAAGAGTCAAATATTGGATTTTAAAATGGTTCTCTATTAAAAGGCTATAAAATTGCATTTTTTTAAAAATAAATCTTTTATATGAAAAAATGAATTTGTTCTTAGATTATGTCTATGAAACTCATTATATGGATACTAAAATATTTAGTATTATATAAAGTTCATAATTTGGATCATACTATTCATAACCTCTTTTGAACGGCTAGTTTGATAAGTCGTTGTGCGGTTGAACTCGGTATTTCGTGTAGTGCAAATTATTGAATTATTTTGAAGAAATAATATACTATGAAATCATGGGGTGTTACATGAGAGACCTAATATTTATTGGTTATGTTTATTTTGAAATTTTATTTTAATAGTTATTATAAGTGTAACTCCGACAGTTAAATCCTAAGGTAGCCTAGGGTTACTTTTTAAGATATTTATGAGGGTTACAATTAAAATTTTGCATGTAACAATTACATTAAAAAGTATGGTTTTAAAATGATGCCTCAAGTTACCTTAATATAATATTTAGGTTTTCTATATTTTATGAAAATATCATGTTATCAAAATTAATGTATATGATACTTTAAGGGTGATATGTATTCTTTTGTGTAAATGATTTCATATGTTTATTAGTATTAATGGACTAATGGTTTAGTTTCTTGTTTCTATGTCAGAAAATAATATTTTTGTTCTCATCCCATATCGTTACATGCTTTCATATGTTATTGGAATAGTTTAAAAATATATAATCAAATATGAAAGATGAGTATATTTTCATGAAAAGAAATGATGTTTTAATAAAAAAATTATATTATAGGAAAAATCGATAATATTTAACATTTTCTACTTTATACACCTGTGGATTGATATGCATGACTAATCACATAATAATAAAATATTATAAACTAAAAATATCATTGGGAATGTATAAAAGTATATAGTATTTTAATTAACTATATTATATATTGTTTGAGGTCATGTCTTTATAGTTAGTACCATATCATGGTTTAGATAACATTAGGAGTTAATATATTGTAAATAATTTTTTATATTATGCATTAATTTAAATGATATAAGGTTTTGAGATAACAATATTTACTACCCTAAAATATGATTACATAGAATGGATTTCTGAAGAAGAATCATGGAAGATGAAGTAAGATGTTACAGAGAGGATGATATCTTTCTGGAAACTGCCAACTGAAATAGTGGGAATTTGTTCTAAGAAATTCGTGATAGTAATGGATTAGTTGATGAAGGATACAAATTTAACTTGAATCAACACATGTGAATAATTATGTCTACTATAAATGATCATGATGATAGTGAGACTTTTTTTATGAAACTACATCATGTTTTCAAAGGATCTTCTAACCTAATTGTAGTTGAATGGTGAATTAAATATCCTATAATGATATTTTAGGCCCTACAATGTTTATATAATCAAAAGGTTAATATTTATAATTACAATTTAAAGTAAAATCTAACAAATAGTGCTAAATGGTTTAGAATAATAGGGAAATATAAGACATTTATGCTTTAGAATGTGATGAATTTAACAACATTTTCCTTGAAAATTATTTTTCTATGGTTTTGTGATATAAGATGAAAATAAATTACATGAATTGAAACTAAAGGAGGAATACCCAATGGTCATTAACAAATCCAATGCCACTTGATTGAAATGGTGGGATCCAAATATTATTCGGGATATTTAATGTAATATCTATAATTTTTACTCAATAATGGAGATAATATATTGAATTACATTTTCTTTTTTTAAATTCAAAATTTATGAGAAATGTTTTCGATGTGTTAAGAGTGTATAAATGGAGTTTTATGATGATGACATGTACTTTGACAATAATTCGATTAAAAGGACCATATAGAATACAATGTGTATTAACCTATCAAATATATTTGAAGGTATGAAAATTTAGTTTCCATTTTTTGTGGTTTACGGTAAAATAACACAATCGTGAATGCGTTGTCAAGTATTGAAGCTATATCTGATGTGCTAATATTTAAAATATGGAATGAGATTTCAATGAAAATGATCTTCATCCTAATAAAGATTAAAATATATTTTTTTTAAATGCGGTGAGATGGTGTTTTAAGTACATACCTCCCCCAAAAGCATATAAATGACAGGAATCATCCAAATTATAAATATAAAGTTGTAGTGAAATAATATAAGACCAATTAACAAGATTATGGTCCACTCAATGAATTGGTATCTGAACCATTTTTTTAGTAATGTTTTTCTAGTGTTTTTTTTTCTATACATGGTTAACTCATTATTTTATATATAATGAATTTTTTAGTAAATTGGAAATTTCACATCATAAAATGAGAACATAACATATGGTAAAAAAATTTCTATTAATATTAATGAAAAAATGAATTTAAATAATTTTCGAGTTTTTATATGTGAAAATTGATTACATAAAATCAATGTTATTTTTTCACTCGTATTGCTTGATGATATTTGAGGTATATATTGTCTACATATTTTCCATGATTATATTGGTTCAATATGTAAATAATTTTATTATTATAATGGTTTTATGTTGGTATAAAACAATGAACCCAAACCATTGATAATATATCTCGAATCTTAGAAATAGATAAAATAGTGATATGAATGTTAAACTATAGATATTGTTGAAATAATTAGAATGATCATATTAATGATGTACTAGTGGTCAATTAATATCTAAATGTTTTACCTAATGAGTTACATAGTGTTATAACTGATCATGAAGTGGAATTTACTACCGAATTAGTTCATAAGGATTCGACATTTTAAAACCACCATTATCAAATGGCTTGTGTTGATCATATATAATTAGAATATAATAACTAGGGTTTTTATAATGGTTTCAATATTCCTAGTACTTCACCATGGGTTATCATAAATTATTTAAAAAAACTAATGGTTTCATGGGAATTTTCCTTTATTATAGACATTACAATAATAGAAACATTATGAATAAGAATCCATTTCATTATATCGATAAATGTTTGATCATCCCCATATATCATAGACTTTTTCCAATATTGACTTCAGATTGAGGTAACATTAGCTAAAGGTTGTGTAGGATAATATCCCCAAAAATATAATTATTTAATAGATATGTATAATAAACCTATCTTGACATACATAGAAATTAAATTTCAATTTCTAAATACTTATAACATTATACAAACTTACACCCAATGACGGTATTTTTCTAGTACCTTCAGAAACGTGGAAATATAAACACAAGTATACAAGTGAGCTACATTGTCACATAATAGGTTCTTTTTGACAATAACCCTTCTATGACTCAACAATAATAACAAATAACCTTATAATAAGGGGAAGAAAAAATAAAACGTGTGATATAAAATTCACTATATGGGTAAATAAGGGATATTTGTAAGGATAATCATAAGAATAATGGAATTTGAACGTGATTGTGATAATATAAGATCAAACCATACATAAAAATATCATTACACGAATCATGTAATAAATCTTGGATTTTCATAATATATGATTTATAAAGCAATAAATAACATAATTCATGATATCATAACATAGGAAAAAACATGGAATTTTGGAGAACACATATGAAAATATTATAATTTACCATAGTAGCCAAGTAATCACTATCAATACCATATTAGTGGACAAATTATTTACTAAACATGATACACCACTATTCCATCCTTTTATTACTTAACTGGCTAAACCCTCGTTCTATCCATATATCATTGAACTAGATAAACACCCTGGTCCAACCCTGTATTACAGATCCGAGTCCTTTTCCCATTTTAGTCATGTCTATATGATGAGATATAAACCATTACCCAATACATTGGAGGGAGATATAGATCATAACCATTTTAAAATGAAATCATATGTACATGTTCCACAAAATAAAAAACAAGCATATCATAACCCATGAAATGAAATCAATATCATAAACATGTAATAACATAATAATGGTTGAAAATCATAGTAGTTTCATAATCATTTTATCCAGTCATGACCCTTGAAATTGAAATTAATTTCATAAACATATAACATGGGGAAGAGAATCACATTTCATTAATACCATGACATTAAGAATAACATATTTATAAAATGCTTATAAATTAATCCTTTATTTCATTTCCCAGAATGGATTGAGTAACATCAACAAATATCATCTTAAATGGTTAATATTTTTGAATTATTTATCAAAAAATTTTCATGGGGAAGATATATTTATTTCTTTGAAAATTCCTATTAATACATAAAACAATTAAAAAATTATTTTCTTAGAAAATACCTTCAAATCATATTAAGTATTCCTGAAACCATTTCAAAAATTATTTTCCTTGGAACATATAAATTAATATTAAAAATGATTAAAACCCTATTTCGCATCAAATTAACTATGAAATCATATAAATAATTCATTAAATAATGCTAAAAATCATTTCTTTAAAATAACCTGTAAACATATAAATAAGGCGTAAATAAATTTTGGAAATCATTTTCCATGAAAAATTATAAAACAGGCATGACAATACTTTTAAATCCCATTCCAATATAAATATATAATTTAAAATAATTCATTTAAAATTAATCCATTAAACACAAGAGTAAATCTTCAATGTATTGATAGTGGATAAATCAATACATGTTGTACGAGGATAAAAGAATATTCATTTCTCGTGGTAAATGTTACAAAATGTATCCTTTATATTGTGAAAATAATATTCAATTGAAAACAATGAAACAAGAAAAAAATAAAAAAAAATTGTAATTTAATTATTTAAATATAAGGTTACAATATTCAAAGAAACCCTTTTTAGAAAACATGATTTTGAAGGAACCGATATTTTTTTCCGAATATAGGTTAAAGTTAAGAATTCTTAAAAATCATTTAAAAAACTATCTTATTTAAAAAAGAGATGATGAAATGGTAAAAATATTGGAAGAAATTATTAATAAACATAGGTTAAAAAAATTATTGAATTTTCTTGAAGGATGTGTCATATTATTTCATTAATTTATGGATAAACATAAACAATGTCAAAATGCGATGTGTTTGTTTCTATAATCTCTTATAACATGGTAACATGGATCATAATCACCATGAATGAAAAATATATTACATGATAAATTAAATATCATTAAAATAAAAAAATTCGTGATGTTAAATGTAAATGAAATTATATACACCTCAAAATATAATTTTTGTGGATAAAAAACATGAGTCTTAAAGAAGGGAAATTGAGACAAAAATATTTCACCGATTTGGTAACATTTAAAATTAAATCCCCATGAAATATAGATCAAAAAATGGATATGTTAATAGCCACATATTATATTATAAGATACAGATAATATAATACTGGGTAAAATATAAATAACATAGAAGGAAACGGTTGTGAACATTTCATGTATCACATATAAATAAAATGTGAGGTGAAATACCCTTGCCTTGTATCTTGACACTATTCGTACTAATTTTAACCACCTGAATAATATAAAAATATTTATTATAAATATGTAACTTAACCATATTCAAATATATTATACAAATATATGGTTTTATTATAACTTCATATTACCCATTTGTTAAACATTTTGTGTTAAACATTCACTTCAGAAAATATTCACTTTGTTTTCGCATGTATCTATATATATTAATTAATATTATATATTTGTATAATTATTATAGGATGTAAAAAATTATATATACAATTAATATCCAATATATTTTTATTACAATATTATATTGAATATCAAATTATCAAACTCAATACATGATTCCTTGAGGCGGTATGGTGTACGTATACATGATTGTTATTTCCATTTAATTGTCAGCTTTATAGGACATAAATGTTATATATATATATATAATTATCAAATTAAGTTATATTTATCATATATATCATATATATTCACTAATTTCTTCTTTTAATACATTTTATGTAGTGTGTGAATAAAACACATCACTTTTAATGGGTTGTAGTTTGCAGTTCCTCAAATGAAATTGGAATATTAACGAAAAATGGAAGTTATAAATATATGTGTTGTAAAATACTTACATAATCATTTATACATAAAAAATATAATATTTAACATATATAAATATATTTGTTATTATAATTTAATCCATGACATGCGGTAAAGGAAAATTGAAAAATCATCATTTAGTGAGGTGCTAGTCCACCATATATGTAAACATTATGTTTGTTGCCATTTAGATGAAATTGTGTGTATTTTTTGGTAGAATTATTATAATAACAGAATAATCATATATTTATTATACTTTTTTTTGTTATACAATCATGTAATAATAATTTTTTGGGAGTAATGAAGATAATAAAATAATGATGTTTGAGGGAAGGTGTTACCTCTTTATCTGGTATCTCCTTTTGGATTAAGCCAAAAGGCTCCATCAAGGTAAAAGATAGTTGTTTTGGGTAGATATTTGAAATATTGGGGATGATCCTAAGTGTCTTGATAGGTGTGAGTATGTGTAAGTGATGAAGGGAAATTATAATGACTGAGGATTCCATTTTGTTGTAATATTTTAAAAGAAAGGAATCACACCAACATTATTTTTTTGAAAGTGGGGATCTAATGGTATAAATACGATAAAAGGGATTATAGGGTCTAAATATCTCCATTCAATGCCTTCATGAAAATTGTATATGTCAATTTGGGGCCTTAAATATAAGGTTCCGTTGTAGTTTGTCCTTAATTTAACATTCATCATTGTAATTAATTTTTTTTACTTTAGTAATCATTTGGGACGAAATACAATCTTAAATTATCAGACAATATGTATTATGATGATTTAAAAAAATAAATCCATTTTTTCTAAATTCTAATCAGAGAAGGGGAAGAAATTATTTACAATTCAATCATGTAGTTGGATTGACAATGCAGTGTTTTAAACTAAAAACGTTCAAAAATTTATAATGTTTTTATAGTCATTTTAAATTTTAAATTGATTATAATGAACTTAATGGGAGTAACTGTTTAATATATTATCTTATTTATTTTTGAAAACAATTTAATATGTAATTTGACCTTATAAATAAATAAAATTAAAAGGTAGTATTGAATTAAAATCTAGTATTTCTAAATATTCATTAAAAATTGAAAACTTACAAAAAAATAAAAACTATTTATCCAAAACAAATTTTTATTTTTTTTCAAAATATAATATTTATTTCTATATATTAAATCTTTAAAAGTTAAAAATATTTTATTTAAAATGGTTTTCCCATTGAATGGAAATAATACCACCTTTATAAAAATATATGCTTTTAAGAATAAAATTTGGTGTGTTCATTTAATATGTAAATAAGTTCATATGGATGATTATGAGAAATACATGAATGATTATATAATTTATTTATTACAAAACATATCACATAATAATTGAAATTATTTTAATTTATAATGGCTAAAACATGTTTTTGATCATAATAATAGTATTCTATAATAATAATCCCTTTATATTAAATTGATATCATATATTCATATAATTAATTCATTTTATATTTTGTGAAAAAAATATATTTAAATAATATATTTAAAATATTCATAAAATATAATTTATCATCTGGGTAATTTATTATTATATATATATTTATAATATATTATTTGTTTAGTAACACTCTGTCACGTGTGATATGCAAGTCATCGAGGAATGTCATTGTTTCATGTAACACACGATATCCTGGGTGTTACATGAAAAAAAAGTTAACATTAATATTTCTTGTCCTACATGAATCCAAAAATAGTATCATAATATAAAATAGACTATTTTTTAGTGTTATGTGAATGAAAAATATCATAACAACTAAATTAATTTAAAAATTATAAGATACAATATCTCGAGGTGTTACATTCCATCCCCCTTAAAATAAATTTTATCCTTGTAATTCATCTTGGTTTTCAAATATATAATATTTTACTTATTCAGTAATAGAAAAACGCATATTAAAAACTAACACTAAAATAACATGTTAAAATAGAATGATTGAAACATAATGGTTACCAAATGTAATATATATATCTAGGCTTCCATATTAGACAACATAAGTTGGGAGTGGATATTGGATAAAGAGGAAAAGCGTAAATATTTGTAGGGAGTAATTGACTTTATCAATCAAAATAAATTAATTGAACATAGAAAAATTTGAGGGACTCAACGTTAAAAATCATTGATGATTTAAAAGCCATCATCTCAAAAATAATTAAGTTACTATGACACCTTTTTTTATCGTTTTCTTACCCATGAGTAATTTTTTTATTAATGAAGAATATTTGTAAATATATAAAATTTATATATTTAAAAAATATCTTTCTATGGTTTTTCTTTACTCAATTTATAATTAAGCCGTAACCTCAATTAATGATTGTGCAGAAAATAAAAATGACGTATAAATCACTGAAATAAATTTTTAACAAAACTTAAGGCCTATAGAAAAATTAGAAGCATTACTCTTTCTATATTAATAGTAAATATTCCATACTCCATAAACATTAAAAGTAACACTATTAACTCATCATTATTATTTATTAATCAAAAATAACAATACATTAACAAGGACCTCAAGTAAGCTAGTGGTACATGTGGAACCCATATCTTCCTTTAATAATGAGTTCAAGACACATGACCATTCCATACATGATTAGTATTCACCTGAGATACATGACATCATATTCTATAAAATCAATAATATTATTCCCAAAATAAATAATATAGGCATCATTTAAATAAGTTTAATCACTAAATATCCTTTTAACAATGGTTGTACACACAACCATAATACATAATAAGTTCATCCAATGTTTTAATATACAATTATAATTAATGGATAACATTATAACTGTTCTGAATGTTCAAAATCAAAAATAGTATATATATATATAAGGTCCCAAAATCTGCATATCAGTGATCCCACATATAATAGAAGTTATATCTTGGTTGTCACATTAAAAAATGTGAATATGCTCAACATATATTACCATGAAACATAGTAATAAATTGAATTAACAAAATTACTTTTGGAATACATACATCCATCCTTATCCCAAAAGTTACTAGATATATTCCATAATTCCAAGAAGCGGAAAACATCTTCCATAATAGTACTAGCTACACTATAAATAGACAACTTATTAGTTACGAGTTTATAAATACCATAAAATTTTCATGTTAATAATGAACATATCCTTATAAAATTATCTTATCATAATAAAAATATTATTTGTTATCCTCCCAATGTCAAAATATTTCCTTTTTTGAAATAGCATTTACATTCAATCTGATGCATTCAATGCAAACATATTAATCCTTAGTGAAAAATAATACTTGTATATTTCACCATTCATGTTACAAAATTTTTGAATCAAAATACATAAAAACATTTATTATTACACTTCATCCTTATTAAATTAATACGGCTTCCTCATTTTATTAAAAAAATACCTCTTTCATTTTGCATTTCATTAATTTTGTCTTCGTCAACAATAATGTCACCATGAGTCACGCCACTTTGTTAGTTCCCTTCAAAAAATATCATCATGGGACATTGAGATTCATAATGACCTTTAATTCAAAACTTAAAACCCTTAACATTCGATGATGACTTAGGAGGCCAAAATTCACATCTATTTCGTCAATTGAACTCATCAATTTTTTGCACTCAAATTATTTGTGTTATTCTTTTCTACAGTCAAGACACATTCTTATTCCTCTAAATAATTCAATTAATGTATTCAATATAAATTCATAACATAATAGAAACCAAATATTATTTTCCACATTGTATCAAATTCCCGAACTTTTAGAAAAATTCTTATTTATGTTCTATAGTGAATCCATGAGTTGGTTAGGGTACAAATTGTTAATCATGTTCTGTGAAAACTGATTTTCCGTGAACCCAAATTTTCAGTCTAATGATAATACAACCTGACTGATCATTATAAATTCACCCATCACATTCAACGTTAATCTAGTTCCTTCCAATTCTCGACATATACTAAAACCAGAAACATAATGTGAGAATTAATTATTACAGTAGATAATAACATAGTAATGAATAAAAATACTTATCAGGTGTCTAAATCATGACATCTTCATTAGCATATGACAACATAGGGTCATACATAGTTTTTCATATTCATATTCTATTCATATCCATTATAATGGTTTATCACGTGTTTTTGAATTTCTAGAGCACATACCCCGAGTGTGTCAAACGTGTTGTGGAACAAGACCCATTTTTTTGCTACCAGATTTCCATAAGATAGGAATGGAACATATTATTGGAGTTGTTACACATAGGTTTATATATTCCAGATCAATATCCACCTATATTATCTAGACAAGGTTGTTTTAACAAGAAACCACTTACTCTACCATTTTCCAAAACTCTTAGTCATTTTCGTACACTTTTTGTTTTAATTATGGCTTTTCCTATAGCTATCTTTAGATTTATAGCTAAGGTTTTATTATCCTAGATTCCAGTGTATAAGAAAACAGTCACTCTGATACCTAGTATACAATCCTAGCCTTGATATACATTGAAATTGGATTATATATTCCGAATCCATAAAAGATTATACAAAAAGACGCATAATGAATGTATTAGTCTAGTGCATTTTGAAACATTGAAACACAAACACTAGAACATAATTAAGATAAATTATCTCCCAGTAGGTTCTTCTTGACTAACACCCTTCTTAGAAACATAAAAAATAATAAAATTCTTCATATCCATGGGAAGGTAACATACAATGGAGTGATCTCAAATGCACAGTATTGGTAAATAAGAGAGATATCAAAGAATTATCATCAGCAAAAAGGTGTGATAACTTGATCATGAAAATATAAATCACACACTACATAAAAATAATCATATACATGAATCCTGACATAAATCATGTATGTTTATCAGACATGAAAAATAAATAAATAAAGTATAAAATCTATGTAATCAATACAATAGAATAAAACGTGAAATTTTGGAAAACACATAAGAAAAAAACATAATTAACCATAGTTGAAAAGGAATAATTTATATGCCCTTATTAGTGGAAAAAGGCATTTACTGAACTAGGTACACCCCTAATCCAAACCAATACAATTTTACCTACAATACCCCCATTCAATCCTTTTATTATTAGTCCTGGTAAACTCCCATTATTGCCCTATATTAATGAATTGATTTCATTTCTTATTCCATCTATTTCTATCTCAAGATATATAAATCTTTACCCAATAAATTGGAGTGAGATATAGGTCTCTCAAATCCCATAATGAAATCATACATACATATTCCATATACTATAAACAATGATATCATAACTGAAAAAGTGATACGGGTTTCATATTCATCTAATCATACCATAACATGGGAAAATTATAGACTATTTGTAATCATTTAATCAATGAAAAAACGTTAAAATATAGAAATATTTATTTAACCTATAAATTTTTTAATATAAACAGTTTTCCGTAAGATAATTAAATTATTAATACCCCATTAATATAAAGGATATGGGTGGAAATTTTATATTATTTCCTAGATGGAAATTAGTTACATGAACAGATGAAATCATATATGGAATTTTTTTAAATATTTTTAAAAAACATTTCTCTAGGAAAATATAAAATCATCGTTGAAAAAATATTTTTAATAAATAAATCCATTTTAAAATAAATTTCATACAATATGTATTATAGAAATAGATTGAATAAATGAATCGATTTATAAATTTTTTTTCTTGAAACTCATTACATAAGAATAAAAATGTTTTAAAAACACATTTTCGTTTAAATAACATTGATAACGTATAAACAATGCTCGAAAGAATTTTAAAAACTAATTTGTTGAAATTACCGTGAAAACATATAAGTAAGGCTTGTAATATGTTGGAAAATAGTTTCCCTTCAAAAAATAATTTTTAAAAATAATTTTTAAAATAACCCTTTAAACATTAAAATAATTATTGAAAGGTATGAGGGATAATTAATCTCACCATGTTGTATGATGTAAAATACAATCCTTTTACACAATTAATGTTAGGAAATTCATTATTATGAAAGAAAAATGATGATAAATTTGTAAAAAAATTTAAAAAATAAAAAATTGAAAAATATATTTTAATGATTTATGTATAATGGTACAATATTCCGGAAGACACTATTTATAAAACATTGATTTGTATTAACATAGATTTTTTATCGAATGGAATTTAATGTCATGGATTCTTAGAAACAATTTATTACCTATCTTATAAACCATTGAGTGGAGGAATATATAAAAATATATTTATATATAATTAATAACCCAATGATAATTAATTGAATGAATATTATTGAGATATGGGACATACTATTTCATCAATGAAAACATTAACCTTAACAATCACATAAAGTGATGATATTGTTTCAACTAACTCTTATAACTTAGTATGTTGGGACCATAATCTCCATGTAAGAAAAATCGATTTATAGATTCATAAAAATCCCTAAAAGAATAAAATTTATGATATAACATTTAAAATGAACTTTTATATATCTCAAAAGTAAATTTAGATGTGTATCAAATCATTTGTCTCAAAGAAATAAAATCAAGACAAAACAACTTCTATTATGTGGTGACCATGGAAAAAAATCCCCATGAAATAATGATATTAAAATGGATATTATAATACCATTAAATTTGAGCATAATATAAATAGTATACAATCGTTGTTAATACATATATCACACAAATGGTAAGAGTGGTGAACGTAGCATGTTTCTCAAATAAATAAAAATTGAAGTTGAACCCCCTTACCTTGTGTCTTGACACTTGTCTAAATTATTAAAACCATCATTATAATAATTTAAAATTTATTATAAATATTTTAATGAACCATATTCCAATATCATGTTCCACATATGGATTGATTATGACCTTATATTACTCACTAGTTCACCATCCTATGTTATCATTTCACGTTGGATATGTTTAGATTTATTTTCTTGCACGTGTCTTAATTTTTTATCTCATTGAACATTAAAATTAAATAATGATTCAAGGATGTAAAACATGATATAAATATCATTTATATACATTATAATTAAACTAATATAATCCTTATAATATATAATTATCAAATTAAATACATAGTTCACAGATATTGTATGTCGTATATACCGATGATTGGTATTTCGATTTAATTGACGAAACAAATGAAAGTAAAAAATATATATATAATTATAATCGATTTATAATATCATATATATTCAATAATTCAATACATATTTCATTATATTTATATAATGAATGAATCACATCACTTTGAGGGGGCTATAGTCTGCACTTTCACAATCCAAATTATTTTATTAACACAAAAAAATCATATAAGGATATGACCTACTATGTTGAGAACAATACATCTACTATGTTGAGAACAATACTTCTACAAGGTTGATTTGCGGTTAGGATACTTTCATGTAATGGAGATGAAGAAGGATATCCCCAAGACTGCTTTTTTGTACATGATACGAGCACTATAATTTCATAGTAATTCTTTTCAGACTCATTACTAATCTAGAAATCAACATGGACTTGATGAATAGTTTATTTAAGATTACCTTGACAAATTTTTTATAGTCATTATATAATTTATTCTAATATACTAAAATACCAAAACTGTGCATTTGGAGCATCTATAAATGGTACTATAGATATTGAGAAGGGTGAATCTCTATGAAAATTACAAAAACAATGAGATCTAGTTAGAGTAGGTCTCATTCATGGTCCATTTAATCATATACAATGAGATATACGAAGATCCCAACATGATAGTTGCAACATAGAAATGGTCGAGGACAATATCAAAAACATATATCGATATCTTCATAGTGTTGGTAGGATATTATCTCTAACATGTGAGAAATTTCACATGATTATCCAACACAATTTCCCAGCTATCTAGGAATGGTGTAATGTTATCTTCGATTGATTAATCTTAAGAGAGCATCAATGAGTTGAAAAGGAGGTTTATGACTACACCCGTGCTCATACTACCCGAATAAAAAGTACATTTTTTATATTTAGGGATGCTTCAAATAAGGGACTGGGTTGTGTGTTTATAAGGCCCCGGCCTTAAACATTACTTAATATTGAATTAAATGATTAATTCACGTTGAGGATCTTTTCAGGTTTAGAGTTTTAGAGAATTAGAACATAACTATTACATCTCAAAATATTACAAAGTAGTCACTTCTACTATGTTTCCATAAAAGAAAAAACTCTTAAAAGAAACATGTCTTGTTCCATGTTTTATATAGCATAACATTCCCTTGATCCCATCCTTTACCTTATTCCACATTAAGTCCTGTGGAAAACATTTCAAAAAAAACTTGGGGTGAGCATAAAAAGCTCAGTAAGGGATACACAAAGAATGAAAACTGTTAGTTTTTCAAACATCAAGTAAACCATGTATACTCTATCAAAGTAATACCTTCACCTTCATGAAGTAGTAAAAACTCTTCAATGAATAAAGTATCCTTACTTACCTTTTTGTAACCAAAGGATTACCATAAAACCCATAAAAAGAACACATAACATATATAAAGGTAACTTGGGACATAAACATACTTAATTGGAATAACCATACGGTCGACTTCCACACATATCACTTAATGGAATAGCCATACGGCCAATTTCCATACATACGTAATGGAATAGCCATACGGCCGACTTACATACCCAATGCATTGGAGGTTATAACGTAACCGCCCGTCCTGGTATTCAAGGCACCACCCGTCATATGGTTTATAATGTAACCACCCGTTAAAATGTCCAAGTACCAATATAAAATCATAGAACATAAAACCAATATAAAGGAATGATAACATTTTCACATTTCAATCACAATATATCATAAATATATTGACATAATAGAATCCCTTTTCAAAACCATTTTCAATACCAAAATTCATAAAAGAGTATATGGTATTTATTTTATTCTAAAAACATTACAGCTTGTTGAGAAAGCCAAAGACCAAATAATACTCGCGGTGGCGGAAAATGTCTTTGTCGCCGCGTACGTTAAAAGAAACATTCCTTTTTTTCGTTTTGTAAAACGCTTCATAGAAAAAGATTCCTTTTGTATAAAAGTCAAATTCAATGGGGTTTATACACCGTATAAAAGAAAGTTGTGTATAAAACGATATATGCCTCAATGAAAGGAGATTGAGACGAAGTCCCTTACCTCGGGTCCGACTTGACTCGATCGTTCTTTAACGTCCTGAATAATAAACTTGAGTTAATTTATACTTGATTAAGAACCTTTTTAAAGATCATTAATCCTTTTATATCACTTATTTCCATGTTATAAACATTATGTAACCATTTAAGTTAATAATGTTTGTTTTGTCAATATTTGGTTCTTAAGTCGAAAGTGGACTTCTTACAATTACATTTTGTTCGTGTGGTCAAAGGTTCTTTATATACAGAATGAAATTCCCGATTTGGATATAATATGTATCATATATATCCAGAATATAAATGTATTTATAATATTACATAATCATTTAGAGGTAAGAAATGAAATGCACCGTTCATGGAGACGGTAAGCCGTACGTACGCATAAACGCTACTTTCATTTCTTTGTCATATTAATGGAATTAAACCTAAATGAGAGGTATGTATATTTTAATTCCCGAATTATATTCATCATTTAGATATATCATTAATTATATATATCCATTATATACATGTACTTTTAATAGTACATTACATTTGGGGATAAGAAATGAAATGCACCGTTCATGGAGACGGTAAGCCGTACGTACGCATGAACGCTACTTTCATTTCTATATCATACTTTAATGGAAAGAAATAATAATGATATAGAGGTATATTATAATTCCAGTATAAAATCATATATAAAAACTTTAAATACATCCTTTACACGTCCCACATATGGCATTAACGAATCAAATCACTTTGAGGGGGCGGTAGTCCGCACTTCCTTAAATGAAGATACCGTGTTTACCCATAATGGAAACCATAAAGGTATGCACAAAATTAAAAATACAGAAGCTTAAATAAAAAAAATAAACATATTATAAATCATATATAAAAATAGTGACATCATAATGGCCACCTTTGAAGGTGTAAAATGAGTATTGAGCAATCATCGTTTCGGGAGGCAGAATTTCGCCATCCACAGAAACCGTATGTTCTTTAACCATTTGATGTAGTTGTGTGAGAGTGTAGCTCGAATAAATCTTATAACAACCTCCTAGTATATTTTAGATACTGGTGTTGTTACAAAATAAGTAAATAAAAAGAGTTTAGAGGGTTGGAGAAGCAAAATAAAACAAATGAACAAGAGAGAATGAATTACCTTTAAAAGTGTAACTCCTTTTGATTTGAGCCTAAAGGCTTCCTTTTAAAGGATTATGCCCAAAGTGAATCCTGTAGGATGAGGAGAGGGATGTGGAGAGAGTAAATGGGAAGGGGTTGGCCGAGCCAAAGGCATGAGGAGTGTGTGAAATGAGGTAGAGGTGGGGGCCTTTTATAAGAAGAGAGGAGGGGCACTTTTGGAAAGTAAAGAAATATTACTTTATTTGAAAATGTGTTTCGGTTTTAAAAGGTCCCAAATTGATATAATTCGTGGATAAGGTGATAAGGGTTAGAAATCCACTCATCCAATTGGTTTTGGCCATGTGTTGGTTTTAGATATTTCATTATCTTTCCATTTTATTTAAATTGTCAAATAATGATGTCATCGCTGCATCATTATTATGTCATAAATAATTTAAATTATTTAATTTCTAAAAAATTATAAAAAAATACTATGATGTAGGAAATATATTTAGCTTTCAAATTACTATTTATAATAAAAAATCTGACTTGTGTAACCCCATTTAAAAATTGTTTTTGAAAAACATATCATGTTTGTGTCATTTTTACTTTTACATTAAATAAAAAGTTATTTATGTCATTTCCCAACCATAGTGTCTCCATGGGGTCCCCAAGATGACCCATGTCTTGTATTGGTCGGCCATGACACAACCAATGAGGGTAGGACATGTTTCAAGCTCATCTTATTTTATTAAAGCATTATTTTTACCTTAAACTACACTAATTACCACTAATCGCGATTAAGATCTTAATAAGTTACTATTCACCAAAAAATTATTATAATCTCATTGAATCACATTTTACTTCTTAATGACAACCATGTATGTCGGATTTTTGAAATTCAAAACACAATGATGGCAAAATTTCATTTAAACGGAAAATGAGTCTTTATAAGTACCACTTAATGGTTTCACTATTCATCAAAAATTGAAGTTTTTCAGAAAATTACCAAAAATTCACCCTAAGCTATATTTGATATTACAAATTCAAAAATGAAGTATATTTTACAAAATTCAAAACATATAAGTCACATTAATTAATTTAATAATTAATTCCCGCTGTCAGAGCAAATAGCGTGTTTTTATGGAACAATAAGTATCAAAAGATTGACACTAGTTTAAGTCTGATTTCAATGTAAAATTAATTCCAACGACCACTATTGGATTTAATGGTAAAAATATTTTCTAATTTCACTTTAAAACCAATTCAAAAGATAATCTAATCAAATAAATAAATTTGATTAAAAAGAGGTTTTGAATTAAAATACAACATTTTACACTATTCATAAAAAAATGAACTTTATCAGAAAGGTACCAAAAATTTACAAAAAGTAAATTTTGATGTCCCGATTATAAAGAAGAGTTATATTTGGTCCAATAGAATTTATAAGATCGATCAAAACTATATTTAATGACGGTTCTCCGTCAAAAGGTGATAAGTGGACCTTTCGTGAAAATTAGGGTATAAATGCCTAAAATTGAACTCTTTCCGTATTTTAAGCCTTTATCTTTTATTGGGTAAATGTAAAAACATTTAAAAACATATATAATCATATTTTATTTATTTCTATCCATTCCCGCCAGTACAACGACTACTCGTTAACTAACATTTAAAATAATATTATTTTATTACTTGTGTGCAACGTAAGTTTTCAAAGAAACTCATCGTTGCGTATCGAGTACGCTATCGAACGTAGAGACCCGTTTTAATTAAATTTAATATTTATTTAGTAAATATTAATAAATATGAAAATTCTTTATTCTTTAATTACCTAGGATGTTACATCCTTCCCCCCTTTTCGGAATTGCGTCCTCGCAATTTTATTCACTTATCAAAATAAGTGGGGGTATTTATCCCTCATAGCATTTTCAGATTCCCACGTTGCCTCTTCAATCACATGGTTTTTCCACAAAACCTTTACCTGATGAATCACCTTATTCCGTAACACCTGCTCCATGTGGTCAAGAATCTAGACCGGTTGTTCCTCATAAGAAAGGTTCTCTTCCAGCTGAACTACCTCTAGACTCAAAACATGAGATGGATCTGGCATATACTTTCTGAACATCGAAACGTGAAAAAAATTGTGTACCTGAGATAAACTCAGAGGTAAAGCCACCCGGTATGCAACTGATCCAACTCTCTCCAGAATTTCATATGGTCTAATAAACATTGGACTCAGCTTTCCTTTCTTACCAAATCTCATCACACTTTTCCAAGGAGAAACCTTGAGAAAAACATGATCACCTACCTCGAAAGATAGATCCTTCCTTCGGTTATCCGCATAACTCTTCTGCCTGCTCTGAGCTGTTCTCATGTGCTTCTGAATCAACTGAACTTTTTCTGCTATCTCTTCTACCAATTCTGGTCCCATCAACTTCCTTTCACCCACATCATCCCAGAAAGCTGGAGTTCGACACCGCTTCCCATATAATTCCTCAAATGGTGCCATCTGTATACTGGAATGAAAACTGTTATTATATGAAAATTCAACCAAAGAAAGATGTTGGTCCCAACTTCCCTGATAGTCCATAGAACAAGCTCGTAGCATATCCTCCAAGGTCTGAATTGTTCATTCTGACTGCCCATCTGATTGAGGATGAAAAGCTGTACTAAAATTTAATTCAGTACCCAACGACTTCTGAAGGCCTTTCCAAAAGATAGAAGTAAACCTGGGATCACGATCAGATACAATGGAGAGAGGAACTCAATGTAACCTGACTATCTCTTTAAGATACAAACAGGAAAGTTGATCAATAGAGAAAGTATCTCGTATAGCAAGGAAATGAGCTGATTTAGTCAAGCGATCAACAATAACCCAGATTGCATTATTACCTCGAGATGTCTTCGGTAATCCAACATCAAAGTCCATGGATATATTCTCCCATTTCCACTCTGGCATTGGTAATGGATGAAGCATCCGTTTCGGTAACTGCCGCTCTGCTTTAACCTGTTGACATTTCAAACACTTCACAGTAAAATCAGCAATGTCTCTTTTCATTCCATCCCACCAGTAATACTCCCACAGATCTCTGTACATCTTAGTACTTCCAGGATGAACTGAAAACAGGGAACTATGAGCCTCACATAACAACTCATTCTTCAACTGAGAATCACAAGGCACACATAACCTCTTCCCAAACCTCAAAACACAAACACAAACTTATCCAAGAACTCATGGAAAATGTTATTCATAAGGTCCATGAATACAGCAAGTGCATTGGTTAACCGAAAAGGCATAACTACAAATTCATAATGTCCATATCTAGTACGGAACACAGTAATCAGAACGTCTGCTTCTTTTACTTTCAACTGATGGTACCCCGACCTCAAGTCAATCTTCGAAAAATACTGAGCTCCCTAGAGCTGATACCACTTCATTCGATGGCCCAACATCGGCTGAAGTAGTTACAAACGATTTCACCACCCCTTTCTGCTTGTAGTCTGGCTGCATTCCCCCAGTTGAGTTCTTCATTGGACACTCGTTTGCATAATGAGCCATTTCATAACACTTAAAACATCTTATCGTTGGCTTTTCGTTTCCTGCTAGATCATCTTCTTTACAACTATGAGCAATATGACTAGACTTACCACACCGAAAGCACTTACCAGACATGGATAAACATTCTCCAGGATTCATTTACACACTTCTCACAGGATGGATATTTGGTTTTCTTACCTCCTTGCTTCTTTGATGAATTCTTCCCCTTTGCCTGCCAACTAGACCTCTTATTCTGTTGTTTGTCATAGAACACCTGATCATCGGAAAACTCCATTTCCACCTTCTCCGCACATCGAACAAGTTTTTCATAACTTTTGAACTCACGAGAAGCTAAAGCCCTTCGATACTTTGGCTTTAACGCTGAGTAAAAACGGTTTATTTTACTATCAAGTTCTCGTATGAAGCTTGGAGCATACCTTGCCAATCGAGTGAACTTTTCTTCATAAGAAGCCACTGAATCATCCTCCTGCCTCAATTCTAGGAACTGTTTTTCCATCCTAAGACGAACCACCTTAGGAAAATATTTCTCAAGAAACATACCTTTGAATTCGTCCCAGTGAAGATCCTCAATCTCATCACTATCCCTTATATTTTTCACCATCGACCACCACTGATCAGCTTCACCTTCAAAACGGTAAACAGCAAGACTAACCTTTTGATGTTCTGAACACCCCATGACATCAAAAATATTCTCCAGTGCTTTAGTCCACCCTTCAGCTTGCACAGGGTCAGATGATCCCTTGAATGATGGGGGATGTTGCCTCATGAAATGTTCCACCACTGACATGTTCCTTTGCGGTTGATCTGGTTGATCTCGTGCATGGATACCACCACCATTTATAGCCTGAGTCAACTGTTCCATCACTGCAACAAACTGTTCAGTTTCGATTCCGACCATCTCAGGTTGCTGATTTTGAAGGTTATCTTCCTCCTGATGTCGTCCCAACATAGCTATTTTGTTTCCTCTACAGAAAACCATTCTGAACACAGAAATATCTTAGGTGAAGAAACATGGTAATCTGTAAATGCTATATCATTTCAATCATATTATAATTTAACACTTTTCTAACTCCTAAATTTGTCTAAACTGACCTTTGATACCAACTATAAGGCCACGGCCTTAAACCTTACTTAATATTGAATTAAATGAATAATTCACGTTGAGTATCTTTTCAGGTTTAGAGTTTTAGAGAATTAGAACATAACTATTACATCTCAAAATATTACCATGTAGTCACTTCTACTAAGTTTCCATAAAAGAAAAAACTCTTAAAAGAAACATGTCTAGTTCCATGTTTTATATAGCATTACATTCCCTTGATCCCATCCATTACCTTAATCCACATTAAGTCCTGTGAAAAACATTTAAAAAAAACTTGGGGTGAGCATAAAAAGCTCATTAAGGGATACACAAATAATGAAAACTGTTAGTTTTTCAAACATCAAGTAAACCATGTATACTCTGTCAAAGTAATACCTTCATCTTCATGAAGTAGTTAAAACTCTTCACTGAATAAAGTATCATTACTTACCTTTTTGTAACAAAAGGATTACCATAAAACCCATAAAAAGAACACATAACATATATAAAGGTAACTTGGGACATAAACATACTTAAGTGGAATAACCATACGGTCGACTTCCACACATATCACTTAATGGAATAGCCATACGGCCAATTTCCATACATACTTAATGGAATAGCCATACGACCGACTTCCATACCCAATGCATTGAAGGTTATAACGTAACCACCCGTCCTGGTATTCACGGCACCACCCGTCATATGGTTTATAATTTAACCACCCGTTAAAATGTCCAAGTACCAATATAAAATCATAAAACATAAAACCAATATAAAGGAATGATAACATTTTCACATTTCAATCACAATATATCATAAATATATTGACATAATAGAATCCTTTTTCAAAAACATTTTCAATACCAGAATTCATAAAAGAGTATATGGTATTTATTTTATTCTAAAAAAATTACAGCTTGTTGAGAAAGCCAAAGACCAAATAATACTCACGGCGGCGGAAAAGGTCTTTGTCGCCGCGTACGTTAAAAGAAACATTCCTTTTTGTCGTTTTGTAAAACGCTTCATAGAAAAAGATTCCTTTTGTATAAAAGTAAAAGTCAAAGGGGTTTATACACCGTATAAAAGAAAGTTGTGTATAAAATGAAATATGCCTCAATGAAAGGAGATTGAGACGAAGTCCCTTACCTCGGGTCCGACTTGACTCGATCGTTCTTTAACGTCCTGAATAATAAACTTGAGTTAATTTATACTTGATTAAGAACCTTTTTAAAGTTCATTATTCCTTTTATATCACTTATTGCCATGTTATAAACATTATGTAACCATTTAAGTTAATAATGTTTGTTTTGTCAATATTTGGTTCTTAAGTCGAAAGTGGACTTCTTACAATTACATGTTGTTCGTGTGGTCAAAGGTTCTTTATATCCAGAATGAAATTACCGATTTGGATATAATATGTATCATATATATCCAGAATATACATGTATTTATAATATTACATAATCATTTAGAGGTAAGAAATGAAATGCACCGTTCATGGAGACGATAAGCCGTATGTACGCATAAACGCTACTTTCATTTCTTTGTCATATTAATGGAATTAAACCTAAATGAGAGGTATGTATATTTTAATTCCAGAATTATATTCATCATTTAGATATATCATTAATTATATATATCCATTATATACATGTACTTTTAATATTACATTACATTTGGGGATAAGAAATGAAATGCACCGTTAATGGAGACGGTAAGCCGTACGTACGCATGAACGCTACTTTCATTTCTATCTCATACTTTAATGGAAAGAAATAATAATGATATAGAGGTATATTATAATTCCAGTATAACATCATATATAATAACTTTAAATCCATCCTTTACACGTCCCACATATGGCATTAACGAATCACATCACTTTGAGGGGGCGGTAGTCCGCACTTCCTTAAATGAAGATATCGTGTTTACCCATAATGGAAACCATAAAGGTATGCCCAAAATGAAAAATACAGAAGCTTAAAGAAAAAAAATAAACATATTATATATCATATATAAAAATAGTGACATCATAATGGCCACCTTTGAAGGTGTTAAATGAGTATTGAACAATCATCGTTTCGGGAGGCAGAATTTCGCCATCCACAGAAACCGTATGTTCTTTAACAATTTGATGTAGTTGTGTGAGATTGTAGCTTGAATTAATCTTATAACAACATCCTAGTATATTGGAGATACTGGTGTTGTTACAAAAGAAGTAAATAAAAAGAGTTTAGAGGGTTGGAGAAGCAAAATAAAACAAATGAACAAGAGAGAATGAATTATCATTAAAAGTGTAACTCCTTTTGATTTGAGCCTAAAGGCTTCCTTTGAAAGGATTCTGCCCAAAGTGAATCCTCTAGGATGGGGAGAGGGATGTGGAGAGAGTAAATGGGCAGGGGTTGGCCGAGCCAAAGGCTTGAGGAGTGTGTGAAATGAGGTAGAGGTGGGGGCCTTTTATAAGAGGAGAGGAGGGGCACTTTTGGAAATTAAAGAAATATTACTTTATTTGAAAATGTGTTTCGGTTTTAAAAGGTCCCACATTGATATAATTCGTGGATAAGGTGATACGGGTTCGAAATCCACTCATCCAATTGGTTTTGTCCATGTGTAGGTTTTAGATTTTTCATTATCTTTCCATTTTATTTTAATTGTCAAATAATGATGTCATCGCTGCATCATTATTATGTCATAAATAATTTAATTTATTTAATGTCTAAAAATTATAAAACAAATACGATGATGTAGGAAATCTTTTTAGCTTTCCAATGACTATTTATAATCAAAAATCTGACTTGTTTAACCCCATTTAAAAATTGTTTTAGTAAAACATATCATGTTTGTGTCATTTTTACTTTTACATTAAATAAAAAGTTATTTATGTCATTTCCCAACCAAAGTGTCTCCATAGGGTCCACAAGTTGACCCATGGATTGTCTTGGTCGGCCATGACACAACCAAGGAGGGTAGGATATGTTTCAAGCTCATCTTATTTTATTAAAGCATTATTTTTACCTTAAACTACACTAATTACCACTAATCGCGATTAAGAACTTAATAAGTTACTATTCACCAAAAAATTATTATAATCTCATTGAACCATATTTTACTTCTTAATGACAACCATGTATGTCGGATTTTTGAAATTAAAAACACAATGATGGCAAAATTTCATTTAAATGGAAAATCAGTCTTTATAAGTACCACTTAGTGGTTTCACTATTCATCAAAAATTGAAGTTTTTCAGAAAATTACCAAAAATTCACCCTAAGCTATATTTGATATTATGAATTCAAAAATGAAGTATATTTTAAAAAATTAAAAACATATAAGTCACATTAATTAATTTAATAATTAATTCCCGTTGTCAGAGCAAATAGCGTGTTTTTATGGAACAATAAGTATCAAAAGATTGACACTAGTTTAAGTCTTATTTCAAAGTAAAATTAATTTCAACGACCACTATTGGATTTAATGGTAAAAATATTTTCTAATTTCACTTTAAAACCAATTCAAAAGATAATCTAATCATATAAATAAATTAGATTAAAAAGAGGTTTTGAATTAAAATACAACATTTTACACTAATCATAAAAAAAATGAACTTTATCAGAAAGGTACCAAAAATTTACACAAAGTAAATTTTGATGTCCCGATTCTAAAGAAGAGTTATATTTGGTCCAATAGAATTTATAAGATCTATCAAAACTATATTTAATGACGGTTCTCCATCAAAAGGTGATAAGTTGACCTTTCGTGAAAATTAGGGTATAAATGCCTAAAATTGAACTTTTTCCGTATTTTAAGCCTTTATCTTTTATTGGGTAAATGTAAAAACATTTAAAAACATATATAATCATATTTTATTTATTTCTATCCATTCCCGCCAGTACAACGGCTACTCGTTAACTAACATTTAAAATAATATTATTTTATTACTTGTGTGCAACGTAAGTTTTCAAAGAAACTCATCGTTGCGTATCGAGTACGCTATCGAACGTAGAGACCCATTTTAATTAAATTTAATATTTAATTAGTAAATATTAATAAATATGAAAATTATTTATTCTTTAATTACCTAGGATGTTACAGTGTTGATGAAAAATGACAAATTCATTGCCTATTCATCATGGATATTGAATTTTCATGATAAAAAATATACAACACATGATCTAGAGTTGGTTGTAGTAATTTTCTATTTAAAAATTTGGCAACATTAATTATTTTGGATAATTGTGAAATATATATGGATCAAAAAATTGTAATGTATATATTCACATAAAATGTTGTAAACATCTTCCAACAAAGATAGTTACACCTAATCAAATACTATGATTAATCAATCAATTACCACCCTAGGAAAAAGGAAAAAGGTGTAGATGATCTATGTAGAAAGGAACCAGTGATTCTATTATTGATAAGAATCGGAAAAGTTCCAATATTCATAGATTTGATGAATATGGACATTGTTATCATAATGATGGGACCATCATAAGTACATTCACAAATGAATGATCAACTGTCTTTTTAGTAAAGGTTATATGATGCATAAAATGATGATATGGGAATTCAGAAGAAAGTAAAAACTATAAAAAAAATATAAAACATCATAAATCAATGTTAATGAAGAAGGAATTGTGGGATTTGGTTCATGAAAATGTTTTATACCAAATCTAACCTTAATGAAATTAATTTTTGATGATTCACATAGTTCAAATTTATCTATTCACTATGGAAACAAAAAGATGTATAATGATCTCTGAAGATTTTTTGGTAGGATAACATGAAGAAAGGGATCACTGAGTAAACATCAAAGTTCATGGTATGTTATAAAGTGAAGGAAGATAGGCATATGTCTAAATGGATGATGAAATCATCAACCATAACAATATGTAAATGGGAAAAAACACCGTTAATTTTTTCACCAGACGTCCGAATAGATCCAAATGAAAAAATGGTATTTGGGTTATTGTGGATTATCTTATAAAGACTGCACACTTTAATGAAATTTGACAGGATATCTAATTATATCAAATGTCACGGATATAAGTTAGATATGTGGTATGGTTTCATGGATAATCCCTATCAATGATATTTGATAGAGATCCAATCATTCTCTGGTTGAATTATTGTACAATAATAGTATCCTCTCAAGCATCCAAATGGCTCCTTATTATGACCTATATGAGAAGAGGTGCAGAACACCTGCATTTTGGGATGAATTTGGGGAGAGAAAACTCTTAGGTATGGATATGGTCGTAATAATGGTGGAGAATGTTATGACCATGAAACAACACATTAAATCTACTCAAAGTCAAAAAAATAGAAATGAATAGAATCGTCGACAATAACAAAAGATTGATGTTGGAGATTTGGTATTCCTCCGCATATCAACATGGAAGAGAGTTATGAGAATTGGGATAAAGGAAAATCATAGTCAAAATAACTTCGTCCCTTTTGCGATCCTTGATCGCATTGGAGTAGAGGCATATCGAATAGTGATCCCACCGAACATTTCTCAAGCACATGATGTTTAAAACGCATAAAAAATACATTATAGACATGTTTAATTATTACTTTAAACCATATCTTCTCGATTAACACATAGTTGTCCTTTTTTAATTTTATCTAAAGGAAAAATGTTCTATGTGTTATGTTATTTTAAATCTCACCCATGTAATATATTTTAGATTGTAAATGAATAAGTTATAACATTTAATAACATGTTATAATTATTTTATATTTTTAAATTTTTTTTATTTTCAAATAATTTACTAAAAAATTATACTGAAGAAATATTATTTTGATAAAATATCATAATTGTCAATTTTGAAAATATTCATTACATGGAATTTTATTAATTTTAATATAAAAAGTGAAATTCAAGATAATATTTTACAATATCAATAATTGTTAATTTTCATCTAGAAAATTCATTGATCAAATTAATTATATAAAAATATATTTATTTTGATATTTTTAATAACATTGATTTTATATTTATAAGAATAAATTAATTTATCAATCAATATTGTGTTATTATTTGGTTTACATATTTATTCAATAAAAATATAAATAGATACATTAACAAAAAAAATGTTTTAAATATTTCATAATAATATTTATGGTTGAATATAACTTTTGGATAACCCTACATTAAATTTTATAAATTAATTAAAACATGAATTTTTCACCTTTAATTTTTTATTACATAAAATATTATAAATAAAAAAATGAAATATAAGTAGTCTAAAACATCAAATAAAATTATATCATGAAAATATGTTTATTCAGAAAAAATTATCATTTGGATTCGTTCAGAGAATAATTTTTTTTCTAATTTATACATTAAATGGATTTTAATGACCAATAAAATCACATTTTGGTACTTTTATCCTTTTAAATATGATACAATCCATTTTTGTACTCATATGTCCATTAAAATACATAATTTAAATAGATAGATTTTAATGTAAAAATTTTATTCAATCAAAAAGGGGGTTAGGTTATGGTCAATTTATTTTCTTTATTGTTTTATTTTCAACCTAATGTACCCTTTACCATGGTAACAATATTTATTACAATTAACATTCATATTGAAAAATAGTAAAAGTGTAACGTCCTATATCCAGATTTCACCTAATGGTGCCCCCTACCCAGATGGCTATAAGACGTCAAGCACATTTCCCCAAACGCTAGAGGGAACTGACTAGTAGTGATGTCCTAGGTCTAACAGTGTGGAAACTATTCAAATGCTGGAACAGTATAACATAGTGGAATACAATAATATAACAGTAGTGTAAGCATTAATAAAATACAAATGACGTAAAGAATAGAATATTGATAATATAAATCCTTAGATGTCATAACATACCAAGGATGATACTGCATATCACATGTTCTAAGAAAATGGCCAAAACATGTCACACTACAGTAATTCAAGATATAAGTTCCAAAAAAAATAACAAAATAACGAAAGATGAATCACAAGGATCAGCTCAGTCCAATGCTCTCCTAATAGTAAATAGAAAATAAATTACTGAAAGAAGGTCACATTAGCTGATCAACACCTACAACCATATAATCTGTTTACGCATAAAACATGGCCCCAAAAGGGTGTGAGACAAAATCACAATTGGAAAGCACACAATATGTGTTCCAATGTTCCATTTAATATAAATAAAATGATTTTTGACAGATAAAGTACTAAGCTTAGAAGTATTAAATGTAAATAGTCCTATTAGAACAGGTTTTCATTTACATTATTTTCTTGTTCAATAATCAATTCAATTACATTTAATTATATAAACTTTGGATATGGCCTAGTCCTATTGATCCTTATATAAAATTAGGCACATCAGATACCTCATTGGAATATCTACACAAGTATAAATGGAGGCTAAATCCAAGCTTGATCTATGGATTGGCACACACACTATAAGTCATTACATTTCTATATTCACTTATAATTAAATGTCAAATCATGGTATATTAATAACTTCCAATAGATCCCATCATTGTAATCCTTCTATGGATTCAATTTTTGCTCGAAATTTATATAATGTCTCAATGAGTCCAACCAGTACATATGTGGATTACGATTCACATGGCATGATAATACCCTTTTTCAGTTCATCCATGGTGTTTTAGTTGACGCAATTTTTCACCCATAGTATATGTTTCAATAGTCATATAATCAATATCTTTCTATTTAACCTTTAACTATGGCTCTCCCATTTCTATATAGCCCTTCATCAATTTATATTAGAAGAAACATATGTCAATTAAACTATTACATGGCTTTAACATCAATTACTAACGTGGGAAATTCATCTCACTATAATCAAATGTAAATTAAACTATTACATGGATTAGTATTTAATAATCTTAATTATAAACAAACTTAATAGAAAATTTAAGGCATCCTCCATAGGTATCCAATGCTAGACGTTCATAAACTAACATTCACGAGGAACACACACATGGGTTGGCCCTTATTCTGGGTAAAAACCCAAAAAATTATTTATAACATATAATTAATTACCTAAATTACATAGGTAATATAAATTGATATTATTCATTCCTGGTGACTCCCCGAAAAATTGGATTGTGGCACTCTGGAACATATGTTCAACATAAAAAATAGCGAAAGGCATGAGACCACCAACCTTGAGATTGTATGAATCTCCTCATATAGAACTGACAACAAATTTATTATATAATTGAGTAAATCTATAAAATAAACATAATAGCTTAAGCCTTCATAACTAGGATAAGTGATGAAATCATGAAGAAATGTTCAAGGGGAATCGATAACGTACTGAAGGGAATAAAATGCATCCTATTATGTTTGAATTGGAGATCAGACAATGAAATGGGAGGGATCCCTATTATCAGATTGCTTGGGCACACTATTCATCAAAGAGGGGTGAGTTTAGTACGTTTTTACAAAAACAATGCTACAACCGGATTTAATGAAATTAAAATAAACAATGTGTACTAGAAAATACAATATGTGTCTATACAGATCCTATCCAGTACATTACATGGAATGTACAGGGAAGTACATAGTTTGTTCCCATACTAAACAGTGTGTTCATGAAAGTAAAAGACTTGTAACACCCAGTTAAATTATGTTTCATGCATGCAGCCATCCTATGACCACTTTTTACACCATTTCCTTAAGTAAAAACATAAATTTTAAGGATATGTATTTAAGGAACCGGCCTTAAAACATTACATAAACATGAATTAAATGAATAATTTCACATTGAGGATCTTTTGAGGTTTAGAGTTATATAGAATTAGGACATAACTATTACATATCAATGATTACAAAGTTGACACTTCTATTCAGTTTCCATTTTTTTCATAAAATAAAAACACTTAAAAATAAACATTTCCAGTTCCATGTTTTAGATAGAATGTCTTTCCATGATCTCATCCTTGACCCTATTCATCTTTATGTCATGTGTAAAACATTTCAAAAACATGGGATGAGCATAAAAAGCAATGTAAGAGATGCACAAAGAAGGGAAACTATTAGTTTTTCAAAACAATAACAAAATCATGAATATTTTATCATAAGTAATACTTTTTACCTTTATGAAGTAGTAAATACTATTAACTGAATAAAAGATCACTGCTTACCCTTTTGTAACCAAAAGATCACCATAAAACACATATAAATAACTCATAACATATAATGGTTAATTGGGACATAAACATACTTAAATGGAATAACCATATGGTCGAATTCCACACAAGTGTCTAAATCGAATAGCCATATGACCGACTTCAATACCAAATGATTTGGAGGTTATAACGTAACCACCCATCCCGGTTTTCACGGCACCACCCGTCATTTGGTTTATCACGTAACCACCCGTCAAATGTCCATGTACCATAATAAAATCATAACACATAAAACCTATATAAAGGAATGATAACATTTCAACATTTCAATTGAAATATATCATTTAAATATATTGAAATAAATTAATCATTTATCAAAACTATTTTCAATACCAAATTATGTAAAAGATTATATGGTTTTTAATTTATTTTAAAACATTACGGCTTGTTGAGGAAGCTTAATATCATATAATACTCACGGCAGTGGAAAAGTCATTGTCACCACGTACATTAAAAAAACCTAATTTATTTCATTTAGTAAAACGCATCGTAGAGAAAATATTCCTTTTGAATAAAAGAAAAATTCAAAGGGGTTTATACACCATATAAAAGAATGTTGTGTATAAATGAAAATATGCCACAACAAAAAAGATTTAGATGAAGTCCCTTACAATGAAGGTATCCTTAGATTAAGGATAAATCAATTACGTAATTATGTGTGAAAACTATAAATATACTAAATATAATTGGATATTAAGTGTAATACAATCAGGGGTCATCCAAGCATTTTCATAGCACGACATAATCAAGATGTTGAGGTTTATTCCAAATAATTGAAATTAGATTAAGATGTTCTCTTGCAAAAATTTGAAAGCGTAATTGTGTCACATTAAAGGTCAAAAAATGAGATGATGAGAGACAAAAAGGGTATCTCATCACTTCTACATAACATTTATAGAAATAAGGATATAAAATAACATATCCCAAATATGAAGATGTAAATTAAAAGACCTAACAAAAATAAGTCTTTTAAAAAGAAGGGGGTGAAAGGTTCCCTTACCGATTTGGGTATCTTTGGAAACGTACATCTCATGAAATGTGGGTCATAAAATGAAGATGTAAATACCCATCGATTTAATTATATTACCCAAATAATACAGTCATGGGAATTTTATACACCACACAAAAATAAATAGTCGCAAATGTAGCATGAATTTCACTTGAATAAAAAGTGAGATAAAAACCTCTTACCTAGTTGTAATCAATCGAGTCGTATGACCAAAAGATAATAAACACCAAATCAATCACATAATACAATTAATTTATTTAGAATCATGATAATATATATGAAATGTCAGTACACAATACACCACATTAAATAAATAAGTGGCGAACAATGGAAATCTCACTGGATTAAAAGTGAGATAAGAAATCCCTTTTGAAAAATTGGCAGCCTAACAATGCCACATAAAACATCCAAAAATGGATTGATGAGACAAAATAGGGTCTCTCATTAAATGAAAATATAAATTACAATAATAGGAATATAAAAGAACATCCCCCAACATCATAAAGTAGAGCTTAAAATGAATGGCATAAAAATAGTACTTAAAATGAAAGTGAGAGGTATGATCCCTTACCTGATGTCTGACTTGTCTTGTTCATTTATTTATATTCCTGAATAATAAACATTGGTAAATTTATAATTTTTTAAGGACCTCATTTAATTTTTATTATTCAATTCATATCACATATTATAATGTTTTAATAATTTATTAATTATGTGAGTTTATATCAGACATTTTTGTCAATGATCGATACATTAGTCAAAAAATGGACTTCTTATAATTAAATGATGATCATGTGGACCAATGTTCATTAAATGAAGAATGTTATTCATCATATTTATGTAATATATATCATATATATCCAATATATATATGTACATTTAATAGTACAAAACATTTGGAGAAATGAAATGAAATGCACCGTTCATGGAGACGGTAAGCTATACGTATGCATGAACGCTACTTTAATTTATATTTCATACATTAATGGAATGAAAAAATAATTATTAATAGTTATATTATAATTAAATGATAATAAATATGTTCTATATGTTACATAACTTCAGAAATTCTATCCTTTATATGTTCTACGTATGGCTAGGACGAGTCATATCACTTTGAGTGGGCGGTAGTTTGCACTTCCTAAAAATTAAAAATTATCTCCTTTACCTATCATGGAAACTATAAAGGTATGCCATAAAAGAAAACTACAGAGGAATAAGGAAGACATAAACATAATATATATCATATATAAATATAGTTACATCTTAATGGCCACCATGAGATGTGGTATGAGATAATTGAACAATCATTGTTTCGTGAGGCAGTAGTTCATCGTCCACAGAAAGAGTATGTTCTTCACCAATTAGATGGAGTTGTGTGTATTTGTAGCTCGAATAAATCTCATAACAACATCCATGTATATTTAAGATAATGGTGTTGTTACAAAATAAAGGAATAAAAAGAGTTTAGGGGTTGGAGAATCAAAATAAAACAAAAGAAAAAAAGAGAAGACATTACCTTTAAATTGCGTAACTCATTTTGATTTGAGCCAAAGGCTTCCTTGGGATGTCTTCTGCCCAATGTGAGGCTTATGGGAATAAAAGAGGGATTTGGAGAGATAATATTATCATATTTTGGACGAGCCAATGGCTTGAGAGATGTGGGCAAGGTGGTAGAAGTTGGGGCCTTTTATAATAGGGAGGATGGTCACTTTTGGAAGGTCTAGAAATATTACTTTATTATAAAATGATTTTCAGAATTTAATGTTCCAAAAATGATATATATCAAGGATAAAATGATAATGGTTTTATATACACCCATAAAATAGGTTTTGGACATTTTTATATCTTATATTGTACCTTATCTTTTCATTTTATTTAAATCATTCATTAATGAGGTAATCACCACATAATCACGGTGTCAGAAAAAAATTATTAATTAATGTCTAAAAATTATAAGAAAAATACCAATATGTGGGAAATATTTATAGATTACAAATGACCATTTATAGTCTAAGATATTATTTATATAAACAAAAAAAAATTTTCTTACTTAGGTGATACATACTTTTGTTATATTTTCCTTTTATTAAAAATAATATGATAAAAGGTCACTATCACACTAATGTGATTCCATGGGGTCCCAAAGTGGGCACAAGGAATCCAATGGTCGTCCATGACTCAAAAAATATAATTAAGACACATGGATGGATAATTTTATATTATTATTATATTATTTTATTACCCATAACAACCCGATTACTAATTAATCACGATAATTAAAGATAATTGTCTTCGTTACTATTCATAATGTCCAAAAACAAAAGAGTATTAATTGCATAATATGGACCTTATGATTCCAAATATGGAATCCATCTTAAAAAATTCAAAACACATAAAATGCAGTAATTAATTTAAAAATAATTCTCATTATCAAAATCAAAGACGGGTTTTTAAGAAGTAAAATGTATCCAATGATTGACTTGTTTTTACATCCAATTGAAAAGTGAAAATACTTCCAATGAAAAAAATGGTATTGAGTGATAAGAACTAATTAAATTACTCTTTAAAACCAATTAAATGGAAAATATAACTGTATAATTAAATTAGATGAAAATAATTTTTGATGTAAAATGCAGTATTTTTCATTATTCATTAAAAATGAACATTTGTCAAAAAAATACAAAAAATTTATCGAAAGTAAATTTTATATTCCAAATTAAAAAATGTTGTCTATATTACCAAATTCATAACATAGATGTTGCATTAATTAATTTTATAATTATTTCCTAATGTCAAAACAAATAGCATATTTTTAAGAAACAATATCTATCAAAAGATTGACACTTGTTTATGTCCAATCTCCTTGTGAAATTAATTCCCATTACCACTATTTAAATAAATTGTAAAAAAGTATTTTTACTAGAGTTGAAACTCAATTAAAAAGGTAATCTAACCACATAACAATATTATTTTAAAAGGAGGTTTTTAATTAAAATACAACATTTTCACTATTCATTAAAAATGAACTTTGTCGGAAAAATAAAATAAAATTACACAAAGTACATTTTGACATCCCGATTCTAAAGAAGGATTTTATTTTGTCAAATATTACATATAAATTTGATAAAATGTAGTTTTAAAAAGGGTTCTCCATCAAAAGGTGGTTAATCGTCCTTTTAAAAACATTACAATAATTATGCTTAAAATCGAATTATTTTCTTATTTTATGCCTCTAAATTTTATTGGATAAATGTAAAAATATTTAAAAAAACATATATAATCATTTTTTAGGTAGTTATTTTCATTCTTGCCATTACAACGGCTAGGTGCTAACTACCATTTAAGATAGTATTATTATATTATTAGTGTGCAATATATGATTTCAAAGAAACATGTTGTTGCATATAGGGTAGGCCATCGAACATAACAGTCCCTTTATAGTAATATTAACATTTTATTCATAAATATTTATAAATATAAAAATTTCATATTCTTTATTTACCTGGAATGTTACATCCTTCGCCCCTTTTTTGAATTGCGTCCTCGCAATTTAAAAATTGTGCTCGGAAACTTCATTGAAAGCCCCAAATCGGAAAAGGAGTAAATTATAATATCACATTAAAAGATATAATTAAAAGTACAAAGGTCAACTGGGTTACCCATATGAGGATTCCATGTAGAAAAACATGGATATGGAAGAGAAAACAAATGGTCATTTTCTGATGGAGTGTGATATAAAACATGATTAGAAGAAAATTTAACCACTAGAAAATCAAAAACATGGGATGGGTTAAAAAGGTATTTGATTCACCGGTAAGAAAGGTTAACATACAAATTTTTTGAATTATGTCATTTTCCATTAATGAATTTATTTATGAGATTAATTAAATCATAACGAAACATACTTACTTGTCATGTAGTCTTTCATCTCTTATTATATTTCTTACACATAAACATATTTTCTCCAAAAGATGAGTATTTTGAATGACTTTTTCACATTAAGTGCACTATAATCTACTTTCTGAGAATCACCTAATCCACACAATATGAACTATATATTTCCCATCTCTTTATACATTAACTAATACCAAAATTGTTAGTACAAGATCAGATAATCCCAAAAAAGATAATCCTTTATAAAAACAATTACTACTCTTAATCTCTATAATTCAACAAAAAAACCCCAAGGTTCAAGAAAGAGAATTAAATAAACAACTATCCATAAAATTCTTCAACTTAATCCAAACTAATATTGAAAACCATATTTCTGAAGGATTTAATCACATAGTCTTCCAAGGAAAATCTTGTCATTTATCTCCATATATAATCAGTTAATCTTAATGTATCATAAAAAAAATTAATTAACCTAGTCACATATCATCCATTATAGGTTAATCATTTCAATAGATAACCCAAAATCAACTTATTCATTATTCATAAGATCATCTAACTTGTAAGAACCCGGTTCTTAGTTTTGAGGTATGGGCTTCTTCTTTTTCTTTTTCCTTCAGTGTTTTTTGAGAAAATATGGAAAATGGGGGAAAATTCTAAATTTTGGAACTACACGCCCTGTACTTTTTCCACATGCCGTGTACTTCTGGACGTGTGGGGATGAGTACACGGGGCGTGTAGCCATGCCAACGACGATGGGTGTAGGAACTGACTACACGTCGTGTAGTGGTACCTTACACACCGTGTAGTCAGTCGGCAGGCCTAAATAGTAAGGCGGTGGAGCAGCCGACAACTGGGTGACAGTACACACCGTGTACTTTAGAGTACATGTTGTGTACTCATGTCGAGAGTTGAACAATGTGGCAGTGCTGCCAAATAAATAGTTAAATGAAATAAGTACACGTCGTGTACTCAAAATTACATGTCGTGTACATTGTTTTTCGACTTAAAATCGGCAGTATCCTCCTCATTTGGAAGAGGAGGCATTTGATCCATTTTGGATCCAATGAGGACGACCAAACCATTGAATATCCACCAGGTGTTCGTCTGAAATCTGATTCGCCTTCGGACGATCTCGTTGGAGCCGCACGGGTAATCCATATCCTCTCTGGGTACAGTTCTTACCAATTCTTTTTCGATAAGAAGTTATTTACGTTTGAATGGGTTTTGTTCTTCGTCATATCTACCCCTTTCTTGGGCGTTTCGGGAGTCTGCATTCGGGTATAATGTTCGTTGGCGTATAAGGTATGTGGCTTGGTGTAAATTTCCAACTATCATGCATCTTTGTGTGTTTTTGTGCCACGAACCCATGTTGGGGTGTCGTGTGGCTGAGGTCGTTGCTATATTTAATTCCTATAATTTCATAGGTGATTAAATTATGTTAATAAAATGCTGATTGAGATTGTTGCATGGATCCGGAACCACCCTGTGGGTGTGTTTCACGGTTTAGCTATTTGGCCAGGATTCCCGAGGGTATGCCTTTAATGTATTAATTGTGGAATTAACTTGAGAGGAATTTCTTGTTTACTGAATTTTTATATGTTGGGAATGGCCCAGTTACCTATTTATCCTGAGGGTGTTGTTGTGAATAGCCTGAGGGCACTACACTATTTAGCCCGAGGGATGTAGTTATTTCGGCCTGAGGGAATATTCTCGCATGCCTGAGGGCAGCTGATTATGTGCCTGATTGCGACACTACCTATGACTGAGGGAAAACACTGTTATGCCTGATGGAAAAGTCTTTGTGGGATACTCGTTACACGAGGGTATGAGTTTACTTGTCTGAGCACACTATTTTTTTACTTAGAAATGCACCGCAGTGATTTCTTATACTAAATGAATTAATGAATATTAAAAATGTTTATATAACTGGTAGTTGTTACATTTGAGTACTGCTTACTTTATTTCATTTTACTACTGCACACCATTGTTTCATTCTTACACACAGTTGGGCATGGGCCTTTGGTGGGTTCCAACTAAGATATATTTATCACACCCTGTTGGACCACGCTTTTCGGCCCAAACAGATTACGTTGTTGTAGGTGTAGATAAGGGAAATAGTCCCTATATAGGTACTTGACTATTGCTGAGGCGTAGGAGGGCATGGGACTGAGCCTAGGCTCGCGATGCCGCGGCCAGCAGTTTTGCTTTGTTTTGTTGTACTATGTATTTTGTTGTACTGCAATGATGTATAACATGTTCTGTCTGTTTTCTTAGAACTTGAAACATGTAGCATCATCATTTATATAATGTTGTTTATATCATCTGCAGTTGTTTATTTCATTTTTTTATGTTTAATGCTTCAAATGTTGTTGTATGTTTATTTTGTATTCGTCTGCGCTACACGTTGACAAATGAGGGCATAGTTTCACCACTATCAGACCTGGGCCCTCACAGCTAGTCGGCAACCTCTGGCGTTTGGGGAAATGCGCATGAGGTCACATGGTGAACTGGACTCGGGGCACCCATTTTGTGGTAGCCAGGTCTGGGATGTTACAAAGTGGTATCAGAGGAGTTTCTTTTCTTTAACATACTATTTGGAGTCGTATCCAGGGATAAGACGAACGGTAGTTTGTAATAAGATTTGCTCGGGCGTAGCTAACCCGCATACATGGAAAAGCCAATTTACCTCGTAATTGCAATTTTATTGATTTTGTAATTTACTGTTGATATGTTTTCACTATTGGGTGATGTAGTTTGAGATTGTGCAGTATTTATTTTACCTATGGGTTCTATTTAGTTCCAACCCAATAAGATTAGGATATGCCACCTCATGCATCATATAGGCACACGCTAGAAATCATATGCCATTCATAGTTTCCATTCCATGTAGGTGCATTAAAATTTTCATGTTGTTGTGATAATTGTGGTGATAATGAATCATGTTGTTGTGATAGCTACTTGATAAATACCTGCCTTGTGATATGGTATTTTTTGTTTGAGCTTGTTTATAGATTGGACACCAAACGTTGGTTTTTGGGGAGTATGGGCCCCCTTTGACCGGAATTTGGTGGATAATTGACTGTTCGCTTGTTATAACACATATAAGATATCAAACTTTGATTCATGAGGAGTATGGGCCCCCACAGGTCGGAATTTGACACTTAGGTGTTCTTTTTCTGTATTTTCTGGGTTCTGGGGAAGTTTCTGAGGCATACTGTCCGAAAACCCAGTATCCACGTCATGTAGTATTTTAATACATGCCGTGTATATTCTTCTCTTCAGGAAGACAAATAAACTTTTGAGTACATGCCGTGTACCTGGAGTACACGCCATGTAGTCTTTTCCTGTGTCACAAACCGTGTGGGCGACAACACGGGGTAGGGAAAGGATTGGGGAAAACACGTCGTGTACCAAATGTACACGTCAGATAGTCTTGTTTTGAAAATTGTGAAGGCCTTCTTCCTCTTATTCCTTTTTCGTTCCTTCACCTTTCTGTCATAATAATCTTGAATCTGAGTCATGCTTTAGACCATGTAGTTTCATGCTGCCTAGATGACCGCGAGTTGTTCGCCAGGAGAGCGACGACGATTATACTCCGGAGATGGTGGGCCATGGGCTACCAGTTGATCATCTAGTAGAGCCAGATGCAACGCCAGCTGTTATATCAGACACAGGCATGGAGGTGCAGTTCTGTGAAGGCTTTATGCGGTTCTTGTAGGCCTTTTAGGGAGCACCACAGGCTGCCACATCTATGGCCGAGCTGACTCGTATCTGTCAACAGCAGCATCCACCTATGTTTTCAGGGGATGGCAGACCACAGGCTACAGAGTCTTGGTTGGTGTTGATGCAAACTATTTTCGAGCATCTCGAGATGCCTCCAGGGTGGAGGGTAAATCTCGCGACTTACATGCTGCGTGATTCCACAAAGAGGTGGTGGGATGTTTCCACCCAGTCAGAGCATCACATGGACATGGCGTGGGATGATTTTAAGGTAGTCTTCTTTGAATTATTCATTCCTGAGACACTGAGGGAAGATAGAGCTCGAGAGATCATGAATCTCCAGGAGGTCTCTATGTCGGTGATGGACTATTCAGCTCGTTTTACGGAGCTTCAGCGTTTTGCACCCGTGCTGGTGGGTGATGAGACGTTGAGAGCCAGATGTTTTGAGGATGGTCTTAGGTATGACATCCGAGCAGTGGTAAATGTTTTCAAGTTGCCTATTGTACATGATATTGTGAATCAAGCACTGATTATAGAGAGGAACCTGCAGGAATCTAGGGGTGTGGGTCATGGCGGTTCAGCACCAGTTACTGGTACTATTTCTGCTGGCAAGAGGAAGATCCAGATGGACTTCTCTTAGGGTGGAAGTACCTGCCAGGCAGCTTCTTTAGGTGGACCGATTAGGTGCTACCAATGTGTCCGAGAGGGGCACAAGAGGCTACAGTGTCCACGAGATCTAGTGGAGTGCCGAGCATGTTGCATGATGGGTCATCTACAACGCTTTTGTAGGGCGTTTCCACCAGTGGATAGTGAGAGGGGTTCTGTGTAGACTCCGTGTGCGGGAGCCGAACCAGTGGCATCTTACCAGTCTGGGAACTGGAATTCGTCAGGGCGTGCAGGCCGAGATGGTGGTCGTGGCCATGGTATCCAGACACCAGGATCGTAGAGGCAGCCGGGCGGGACAGCTCAGGGTAGCAAGGCTGTGTCGCAGGGCTGCGGCACTGGGCAGGCATATACAGTGCAACAGACCCAGCAAGAGTAGGATCCCAGAACTTCTACAGTTAGTGGTACTATTCTAGTAGCTTCTGTCTTGTCTTCAGTACTTTTTGATACATGTGCTACAGATATTTTTATATTTGTGCCCATTGTAGAGAGCCTTGGGCTGTGGGATTCTTCTTATTCTGATATCATGATGCTAGACACTCTGTTGGGGACTAGGACAGCTGTTGTGCGTCAGTGTAAGGAGTTCCCCCTCGATGTTGGAGGGTGTCACATCCTTTGGGACCCCTATGTCTTGGAGATGACGATCTATGATGTCATTCTTGGGATGGATTGGTTTGTTCCCTTTCGAGACTTTGTAGACTGCTATCGAAGCAGGGTGAGTTTCACGTCACCAGAGGGAGGAGAGTTTCTATAGAAGGGTGAATGGGATGTTCAGGTGAGTCGAGCTGGACTAGAGCATCATGGGCAAGGTGGAGTCACAACCTAGAAAGCGAACTTAAATAAGGATGATCAGGGGACTTGTCGGATAGATTCCCCTCCAGTGGTTGATTATTTCAGGGATGTCTTCCCAGATGACTTTCCAGGTCTACCTCTGGTGCGTGAGGTGGATTTATCTATCAAGCATGTGCCAAGAGCAGCACCGGTGTCCATTCCTCCTTATAGTATGGCCACACCTCAGTTGTAGGAGCTCAAGAGGCAGTTAGAGGAGTTACAGGCAAAGGACTTTATCCGGCCCAGTACTTCTCCTTCAGTTTCTTCGGTCCTTTTTGCGAAGAAGGCGGATGGTACCCTTATACATTGTGTGGATTATCGGAAGCTGAACCAGTTGACGGTTATGAACCAATATCTCGTGCCAAGGATAGATGATCTATTTGATCAGATTCATGGAGAATGAGTGTTTTCAAATATTTACATGATATCTGGATATCATCAACTGCACGTGAGACCATCAGATATACCACATATAGCTTTTCAGAGCAGATATGGTCTATACGAGTACTTGGTTATGCCGTTCGGACTCACGAACGTGCAAGCAGTTTTCATGGCTCTGATGAGTAGTGTGTTTCATCCGTATCTTGATTCATTTGTGGTAGTATTTGTGGAAAACATATTGGTGTACTCTCACACTCAACACAACCATTCCACCTATCTTGAGATCGTATTGAGTACACTGAGAGAGCTTCGGCTATATGCTAAGCTCTCAAAGTGCCACTTTTGGATGGACCATATTAACTTCCTGGGTCATATCATCTCAGATGTAGGAGTTGCAGTAGACCCAGAGAAGGTGAGAGTAGTAGTTTCCTGGGATAAGCCTAAGAACATGTTTGAGATACGGAGTTTCTTAGGGATGGCTGTTTACAATAGATGCTTAATACATGACTTCTCCTATTTAGCAGCAACATTGACGGGTCTGACTGAGAAGGGTGTGAAGTTCGTTTGGTCAAAAGATTGTGAGACATATTTTATGAACCTGAAGGGAAGGTTGACACCAGCACCAATCCTGATACTCCTAGAGTAGGGGAAGATCTATAAAGTTTATTATGATGCATCAGGGATTGTACTGGGAGCCATTTTGATGCAGGGATACCGAGTTGTTACATTTGGGTCTCTGCAGTTTAGCCCACATGAGAGGAATTACCTGACACATGATCTCGAGTTGGCTGCAGTTGTGCATGTGTTGCACTGTTAGAGACATTATCTATTGGGAGAGCATTTTGTGGTTTTCACCAACCACAAAAGCCTCGGGTATATCATTAATCAGCATGACCTTAATCTAAGGCAGCGAAGGTGGGTCGAGTACCTACAATCATTTGATTTTGATCTTTCCTATACACCTGGTAAAGGTAATACATTAGTTGATGGACTGAGCAGGAAGACTCAGATACATGCAGTGCAGGAGGCCAGTGGTGAGTGCCAGCTCATGGTTTTGTTCTCTAGGATGCATCTGGAGGTGCACGACAGTCAGGGGAAGACTTATCTTTCCTCTTTAGCTATGACATCTACCCTCCTAGACAGAGTGATGATGAGAAAGCTATTTGATTCAAAAGGCCCTAGTTCTACAGGAGTCAATGGAAAATAAGGACCCTCCTTCTAGTAGGACGATAGGTGATGATGAGGTTTTTCGTTTCCTTGGACGGGTATGGGTTCCAGGGTATATACGCGAGGAGCTAATGCGGGAGTTTCATGCTTTAGTTTGGGCAGTTCATCCCAGGGTAACCAATATGTACCGTGACATGAGGTGTCAGTACTGGTGGCCATGTATGAAGAGAGAGATAGCTGGTTTTTTTACGAGGTGTTCCACCTCTCAGCAGGTGAAGGAAGAGCACTAGAGGCCATCTGGGCTGTTACAGCAATTACCCATTCCAAAGTGTAAATGGGATGATGTCGCGATTGATTTCGTGACGGGATTGCTGAGGTCACCTCGAGGCAATGACGCAGCGTGTGTTGTTGTGGATAGACTCAATAAGGTAGCTCACTTTTTTATGATCAAGGAGTCCTTCGGTGCTGACGAGCTCGGAAGGCTGTATATCTAAGAGATCGTACGTCTTCATGGGGTCCCTCGTTCTATCATTTCTGATAGGGACTCCCACATTACGTCTCGTTTCTGGCAGAGTTTTCCGAGGGCACTAGGAACACAGGTGCTTCTAAGCACAGCATGCCACCCTTAGACCGATGGCCAGTTGGATCATATGATACAGGTGGTAGAGGACATGTTGAGTGCATGTGTCCTAGACTTTGGGGGCTCTTGGGAGAAGCAAATACCCTTACTCGAGTTTTCCTATAACAATAGTTTTCATGAGACTATTGAGATGGCACCATACGTGGCGTTATATGGTATTCCATGCCGATCACATTTGTGATAGTTAGAGGCATGTGAGGCAGCATTACTGGGACCACAGCTCGTGCAGGAGACATCTGAGCAGGTCCAGTTGATTCGAAAGCGGATGGCTACCACGCAGTCTCGTTAGAAATATTATGTTAATCACCACAGATGACCTTTGGAGTTCGTGGTCGAGGATCAGGTTTTTCTACGTGTTTCTCCATGGTTGGGACACAAACAGATCGGGAGACAGGGTAAGATTTCGCCATGCCAGTGATGAAGGTTGTAGGAACTGACTACACGCCATGTAGTGGTACGTTACATGCCGTTTTGTCAGTCAGCAGGCCTAAATAGTAAGGCGGTGGAGCAGACGACAGCTGGGCAACATTACACGACGTGTACTTTAGAGTACATGTTGTGTACTCATGTCGATGGTTGAACAGTGTGGCAGTGCCTCCAAATGAACAGTTAAATGAAAGAAGTACATTCCCTGTACTCAAAAGTACACCCCGTGTACTTTGTTTTTCGGCATAAAATAGTTTGTAGCCTCCTCATTTGGCAGAGGATGCATTTGAAACGTTTTGGAGCCAATGAGGATGGCCAACCCTTTGAAGATCCGTCAGGTGTTCTTCTGGAATCTGATTCGGCTTCGGAAGATCTTGTTGGAACTGCACGGGTAAACCCTCTCCTCTCCTGGTACCTTTTTTACCAATTATTTTCTGAGGGGGAGTTATTTACATTTTAATGGGATTTGTTCTTCGTCAGATCTACGCCGTTCTTGGGTGTTTCTGGAGTCAGCGTTCAGGTATAATGTTCGTTGGCGTATAATGTAGGTGGCTTGGTGTAAATTTCCAACTGTCGTGCATTGTTTTGCGTTTTCGTGCCACGAACCCATGTTGGGGTGTCGTGTGGCTGAGGTCGTTGCTATATTTAATGCCTAGAATTGTATATGTGATTAAATTGTGATAATAAAATGCATTTTGGGATCATTACTTGGATCTGGAACCACCACGTGGGTGTGATTCTCTGTTTAGCCGTTTGGCCAGGATACCCGAGTGTATTCTTTTAATGTAGTAATTGTAGAATTTCCTTGAGAGGAATTGCTTGTTTACTATATTTTGATATGTTGGGAAAGTCCTGGTTACCTGTTTAGCCTGGGGTCATTGTTGTTATTAGCCTGAGGGCACTACACAATTTAGCCCGAGGGGTGTCGTTATTTTGGCCTGAGGGAAACTTCTTCCATGTCTGAGGGAAGCTGATTCTGTGCCTGAGGGAGACACTACCTATGCCCGAGGGGAAACTATAATATTCCTGAGGGTAGATTCTGTGTTGGATACTCGTTACTCGAGGGTAAGAGTTTACGTGTCTGATGACACTAGTTGTTTACTTAGAAATGCACCATGGTGATTTCCTATACTAAATGGATTAAATGAATATTAAAAATGGTGATATAAATAGTAGTTGTTACTTTTGAGTACTGCTTACTTTATTTCATTTTACTACTGCACACCATTTTTCCATTCTTACACATAGTTGGGCACGAGCCTTTGGTGGGTGCCTACTGAGATATATTTCTCACACCCTGTTTGGGCCATGCTTTTTGGCCCAAAACATTTACGTTGCTGCATGTGTAGATAGGGGAAAGATTCCCTATACAGGTATTTGACTGTTGCTGAGGCGTAGGAGGGCATGGGACCGAGCCTAGGTCCGTGATGCCGCTATGAGATGTTTTTCTTTGTTTTGTTGTACTATGTATTTTGTTATACTGCACTGATGAATAACATGTTTTGGCTGTTTTCATAGAAATTGAAACATGTAGCATCATCATTTATATACTGTTTATTATATCATCGACAATTGTTTATTTTAGTTGTGTATGTATACTGCTTCTGTTGTCATTGTATGTTTATTTTGTATTCTGTTATTCTACACTTTGACAAATGAGGGCATAGTTTCCGCACTATCATACCTGGGCTCTCGCTGCTAGTTGGCAGCCTCAGGCATTTAGGGAAATGCGCTTGAGTTCACGTGGCGAACCGGGATCGGGGCACCCATTGCGTGGCATCTGGGTCCGGGATGTTACATAACTAAAAATAATTAGTCTTTCAAACCAGGGACTTCATGTAGTCTAGTGGTAGGCGATAAATCCCAGTTGCACATTGGTTGTCTATTCTTTTCCCGTAGCTTCGTCCCACGCGACGAGTTGCCACACGGTCTGCATGTTGTCATTTTTACAAAACTATTTAATTCATAAAATAATCCCCAAAAAGAGATAAAATAATAATAATTAACCATAACATAATTTAACCTCATGTTTATATAATGCCTTTAATTTTTAATCATAACATATAGTAACCCATAATTACTTCAAAAGTAAGGATCATATAAACAGTAATTTTTACCTTTATAATTATTACCTGAACTTCCACGTTGAGTTTTTTATCTCATACATGATGCATTATAGAACTCATCAAGGATCATGTGGTTAATCATGTCTCTTGATTTCTTGTCTAGAATAACCACAAGAGTTCACATTGAAACTCCAATAACATTAATTTGTTCTTTCAAAAAATCGTCACAGTTTTCATCACATGCACTGTTACTTTGGGGCCTGCTAGATCCATCCATTTACTAAAACCAAAAAGGTCAGTGTGGGTATATCAATAAAACTATCATGTACTAATGTGGAAGATAAACATTGTGATATAATAAACATGTTATCTCAAACTATTTACAACGTTCAGAAATAACTATGACTCCATATAATATAGTAACCAGTGTGGTTATACACAACTTGTCACTTATGATTATACAACACTCTAACCTCTAAAGTTATCTAAACCTCCCATTGATACCAACTATAAAGAACCGGCCTTAAAACATTACATAATCATGAATTAAAAAAATATTTTCACATTGAGGATCTTTTCAGGTTTAGAGAATTAGAGAATTAGGACACAACTATTACATCTCAACGATTACAAAGTAGACACTTCTACTCAGTTTCAATTTTATACATAAAATAAAAACACTTAAAAACAAACATTTCTAGTTCCATGTTTTAGATAGCATGTCTTTCCCAGATCCCATTCTTCACCCCGTTCATATTTATGTCATGTGGAAAACAATTCGAAAACATGGGATGAGAAGAAAAAGATCAGTATGAGATACACAATGAAGGGAAACTATCAGTTTTTAAAAACAATATGTAAATCATGAATACATTATCATAAGTAAAACTTTTCACCTTTATGAAGTAGCAAACAGTCATCACTGTATAGAAGATCATTGGTTACCCTTTTGTAACCAAAAGATCACAATAAAACCCATATAAAGAACACATAACATATAAAGGTAACTTGGGACATAAACATACTTAAATGTAATAACCATATGGTCGACTTCCACACATGTCACTAAATAGAATAGCCATACGGCCGAATTCCTTACCCAATGAATTGGAGTTAATAATGTAACCACCCATCCTAGTTTTCACAACACCACCCGTCATTTGGTTTATCACGTAACCACCCATCAAAAGTCTATGTACCATAATAAAATCATATCACATAAAACCAATATAAATGAATGATAACATTTCGACATTTCAATCAAAATATATCATGTAAATATATTGAAATAATAGAATCCTTTATCAAAACCATTTTCGATTCAAACATACGTAAAAGAGTGTAAGGTATTTATTTTATTTTAAAACATTATGACTTGTTTAGGAAGCCGAAAATCAAATAATACTCGTGGCACAGGAAAGGTCATTTTCACCACTTACGTTAAAAAAAATCATTGTCATTTAGTAAAATGCTTCATAGATAAAAGATTATTTTTGTATAAAAGTAAATGTCAAAGGGGTTTATAAACCATATAAAATAATGTTGTTTATAAATGAAAATATCCCTCAACGAAAAATATTAAGATGAAGTCCCTTACAAATATGTTTTCCATAGATTAAGGATAAATCAATTGCGTAATTATGTGTGACAAATATAAGACACCCAATATAAGTGATTATTAAGAGTTAAACAATAAGAGGTCATCCACACATATTCATAGCATGAAATAATAAAGATGTAGAGGTTTAACCCAAATACTTGAATTGGGTTAAGATGTTCCCTTGCAAAAATTCAATAGCCTAACAGTGTCACTTTAATCTTCAGAAAATGAGATGATGAGGGATAAAAAGGGTATCTCATCACATGGACATAACATTTACAGAAATAAGGATATATATGAACATATCCAAACATAATAAGATGTAAATTAAAATACCTAACAAAAATAATTCTTTAAAAAGAGGGGGGAAAGGTTCCCCTACCGATTTGGGTATATTTCGAAACGTACACCTCATGAAAGAAGGGTCATACAATGAAGATGTAAATACCCAGAAGTTAAATTATATTACACAAATAATATTATAATGGCCAGTTCATACACCACACTAAAGGAAATAGTGGAAAATGTATCATAAATTTCACGGGAATAAAAAGAGAGAAAAAAACCCTTACTTAGTTGTAATAAATCTAGTCGTATGACCAAAAGATAATAAACAACAAATGAATGACATAATACCCTGAATTTAAATAGAATCATGATAATATATATGAAATAACTGTACACAATACACCATATTAAATAAATAAGTGGAAAACAATTGAAGTCTCATGGAATTAAAAGTGAGATAAGAAATCCCTTATAAAAATTAGGCTACCTAATGACACCACATAAAACATCCAAAAAAGCATTGATGAGATCAAATAGAGTCTCTCATCATATGAAAACAAAAATTATAGTAAGAGTAATGTAAAAGAACATCCCCCAACATAATAAAGAGAATATTAAAAGTAATGACATAAAAAAGAGTACTTAAAAATAAAGGGAGATGTATGATCCCTTACCTCAAGTCTGACTTGTCTTGTTTGTTTATTTATATTCCTGAATAATAATATTTGGTCAATTTATAATTGATTACGGACCTCCTTTAATGGTTATTATTTATTTCGGTTCACATATTATAATTTTTAAATAATTTTTTAATTATGTGAGTTCATATCAGATGTTTTTGTCGATGTTCGGTACATGAGTCAAAAAATGGACTTCTTATAATTAAATGATGTTCATGTGGTCCAAAGTTCATTAAATCCTAAATTTTATCATCATTTCTATGAAATATATATCATATATATATCAATTATATATGTTTACATATAATATTACATAACATTTGTAGATAAGAAATGAATTGCACCGTTCATGGAGACGATAACCTGTACGTACACATGAACGCTACTTTCAATTTTATTTCATACTTTAATGGAATTAAAAAATAATGATACATAGGTATATTATAATTAAATTAAATTATATATGTTATATATGTTACATATAGTCATAAGTACTATCCTTTATACGTTTCACGTATGGCATGGATGAGTCATGTCACTTTGAGGGGGTGGTAGCCTACAGTGCCTAAAATGAAATTATCGTGTTTACCTATCATGAAAACCATAAATATAAGGCCCCAGCCTTAAACCTTACTTAATCTTGAGTTATTACAGGATTACACATTGAGGATCTTTTCGGGTTTAGAGTTTTAGAGAATTAGATCATAAAACTTTCATTACATTCCACATATAAACAAAGTGGTTACATAAAGATAGTATTCTTCATTCCCATCAATGGAAACACATTTAAAATAAAACATGGATTATTTCTTGACACATCCTTGACTCTATCATCTTATCATGTACCTTTCCCTTGACCTGTGAAAAACATTTCAAAAACTTGGGAAGAGCATAAAAACTCAGTATGGGTTATAAAAAAACATGGAAAGGAAACATGAGTTCATATATACATAAGAATGAAATCATACTTTACCCATAAAACATAGGCACTTTAACATACCTCATAAAATCATGAATAAATCATAGAAATCATAAGACATAAAGGTAACTTGAGGCATTCATAACATTCTTACGTAGGGAGTAACCCTCTTGGTTACGTTTGGAATACCCATCACAGTATATTCCCTAAAATCTCTTCGGAGAAACCTTAACGTTTCACTCCTTCGCGTTACCCAATGCATTAGAGAGCTATAACGGGCTCACCGGCCCTTAGTTTATCACGGAACCACCCGTCTTCATAATAATGCCCAAGAACCATAACATAATCATATCACATAAAACATGTATAAAGGAAACATAAAATTTCCACATTTCAATCATGAGATATCAATACAACACATTGATATAAAAACATTATGAAAACCATTTTCAATACCAAAATAAAAGAAAAGTAAAATATGGTATTTATTTTTCTTTTAAAAAGAAGGTATGGCTTGTAGAGGAAGCCGAAACTCAAATAACGGTCACGATGGCGGAAAATTCGTTGTCGCCACATACGTACGACAAAAACATTACCTTTTGTCGTTTAGTAAACGCTTCGTATAAAAAAGATTCCTTTTGAATAAATGTAAAAGTCAAAGTGGTTTATACACCATATAAAAGAAAGTTGTGTATAAAATAAAATATGCCTCAACGAAAGGAGAGTGAGACGAAGTCCCATACCTCGTATCCGACTTGACCCGACCGTTCTTTAATCTCCTGAATAATAAACTTGAGTCAATCTCTACTTGCTTATGAATCTTTTTCAAGTTCATTATTCCTTTTATACCATGTTATGAACATCATGTAATCAGTTAAGTTAATAATGATCATTTTGTCGGTATTTGGTTCTTAAGTCAAAAATAGACTTCTTACACTTACATGTTGTTAATTTGGTCAAAGGTTCATTATATCCAGAATGGTATTCATGATGTAGATATCATATATGTCATATATATCCAGTAAATACATGCATTTATAATATTACATCACATTTAGAGGTAAGAAATGAAATGCACCGTTCATGGAGACGGTAAGCCGTACGTACGCATGAACGCTACTTCCATTTCTATTTCATCTTTTCTAGAATGGAATCATAATGATATAAGAGTATATTATAATTCCATTATAATAACATATATAATATCATTAACTTTATCCTTTACACATCCCACATATGGTATTAACGAATCAAATCACTTTTAGGGGGCGGTAGTCCGCACTTCCTAAAATGAAGATATCGTGTTTACCCATAATGGAAACCATAAAGGTATGCCCAAAATGAAAAAAACATAAGCTTAAGGAAAACATAAACATATTATATATCATATATAAAAATAGTGACATCATAATTGCCACCTTTGAAGGTGTTAAATGAGTATTGAACAATCATCATTTCGGGAGGCAGAATTTCACCATCCACGGAAACCGTATATTCTTTAACCATTTTATGTAGTTGTGTGAGTGTTTAGATCAAATATATCTTATAACAACATCCTAGTATATTTAAGATACTGGTTTTGTTACAAAATAAGTAAATAAAACGAGTTTAGGGGGTTGGAGAAGCAAAATAAAACAAATGAACATGAGAGAATGAATTACCTTAAAAAGTGTAACTCCTTTTGATTTGAGCCTAAAGGCTTCTTTTGAAAGGATTCTGCCCAAAGGGAATCCTCTAGGATGAGGAGAGGGATGTGGAGAGAGTAAAGGGGCAGGGGTTGGCCGAGCCAAAGGCTTGATAAGTGTGTGAAATGAGGTAGAGGTGGGGGCCTTTTATAAGAGGAGAGGAGGGGCACTTTTGGAAAGTAAAGAAACATTACATTATTTGAAAATGTGTTTCGGTTTTAAAAGGTCCCACATTGATATAATTCGTGGATAAGGTGATAAGTGTTTGAAATCCACTCATCCAATTGTTTTTGGCCATGTGTAGTTCATATATTTTACATTATCTTTCCATTTTATTTAAATCGTCAAATAATGATGTCATCACTGCATCATTATTATGTCATAAATAATTTAATTTATTTAATGTCTAAAAATTATAAAAAAATACTGTGATGTAGGAAATCTTTTTAGCTTTCCAATTACTATTTATAATCAAAAATATGACTTGCATAACCCTACTTAAAAATTGTTTTAGTAAAACATATCATGTTTGTGTCAATTTTACTTTTCCATAAATAAAAATATATTATTGGCATTTTCCAACTAAAGTGGCTCCATGGGGTCCCCAAGTTGGCCCATGGATTGTCTTGGTCGGCCATGACTCACCCAATAGGTGTAGGACAAGTGTCATGGTGTTTTCACATTCCTATAATATCATTTTTACCTTAAACTACACTAATTACCACTAATCGCGATTAAGAACTTAATAAGTTACTATTCACCAAAAAATTATTATAATCTCATTGAACCACATTTTACTTCTTAATGACAACCATGTATGTCAGATTTTCAAAATTAAATACACATTAGTGGTAAACTATCATTTAACTGAAAAATCAGTTTGCTTGATTACCACTTAGTGGTTTCACTATTCATCAAAAATTGAAGTTTTTCAGAAAATTACAAAAAATTCACCCTAAGCTATATTTGATATTCCGAATTCAAAAATGAAGTCTATTTTTCAAAATTCAAAACATATAGGTCACATTAATTAATTTAATAATTAATTCCCACTGCCAGAGCAAATAGCGTGTTTTTACAAAACAATAAGTATCAAAAGATTGACACCAGTTTAAGTCTAATTCCAAAGTGAAATTGATTTCAATGACCACCATTGGATAAAATGGTAAAAATATATTCTAATTTCACTTCAAAAACAATTCAAAAAATAATCTAATCATATAAATAAATTAGTTTAAAAAGTAGTTATGATGTAAAATGCAGTATTTTTCACTATTCAAAAAAAAGAACATTGTCAGAAAAATACCAAAAATTCACACATGGTAAATTTTGATGTCCCAATAATAAAGGATAAGTTTATTTTGACAAACATAGTTTATAAAATTGTCAAAATATAGATTCAAAAATGGTTTTCCATCAAAAGGCACTAAAACAATCTTTTAAGAATATTAGTGTATTCCATGCATAAGATTGTATTTATTTTCATTTTAAGCCTCTATAACACTCTCTTAATCATTAATAGACATAGATAAAAATATCTATTATTCATTACTTACTTGGGATGTTACATCCTTCCCCCCTTTAGAAAATTGTGTCCCCACAATTTATTTACTTATCGAATAAATGGGGGTACTTATCCCTCATTGCATTTTCAGATTCCCACGTTGCCTCTTCAATCATGTGGTTTTTCCACAAAACCTTTACCTGATGAATCACCTTATTCCGTAACACTTGCTCCATGTGGTCAAGAATCTGGACCGGTTGTTCCTCATAAGATAAGTTTTCTTCCAGCTAAACTACCTCTGGACTCAAAACATGAGATGGATCTGGCATATAATTTCACAACATCGAAACGTGAAAAACATTGTGTACCTGAGATAAACTTGGAGGTAAAGCCACTCGGTATGCAACAGATCCAACTCTCTCAAGAATTTCGTATGGTCCAATGAACCTTGGACTCAACTTTCCTTTCTTACCAAATCTCATCACACTTTTCCAAGGAGAAACCTTGAGAAAAACATGATCACCTACCTCGAAAGATAGATCCTTCCTCCGGTTATCCGCATAACTTTTCTGCCTGCTCTGAGCTGTTCTCATGTGTTTCTGAATCAGCTGATCCTTTTCTTCCATTCTTCTACCAACTCTGGTCCCATCAACTTCCTTTCACCCACTTCATCCCAGAAAGCTAGAGTTCGACACCGCTTCCCATATAATGCCTGAAATGGTGCCATCTGTATACTGGAATGAAAACTGTTGTTATATGAAAACTCAACCAAGGAAAGATGTTGGTCCCAACTTCCCTGATAATCCATAGAACAAGCTCGTAGCATATCCTCCAAGGTATGAATTGTTCGTTCTGACTGACCATCTGATTGAGGATGAAAAGCTGTACTAAAATTTAATTGAGTACCCAACGACTTCTGAAGGCCTTTCCAAAAGTTAGAAGTAAACCTGGGATCACGATCCGATACAATGGAGAGAGGAACTCCATGTAACCTGACTATCTCTTTAAGATACAAACGGGAAAGTTGATCAAGAGAGAAAGTATCTCGTATAGCAAGGAAATGAGCAGATTTGGTCAAGCGATCAACAATAACCCAGATTGCATTATTACCTCGAGATGTCTTCGGTAATCCAACAACAAATTCCATGGATATATTCTCCCATTTCCACTCTGGCACTGGTAAAGGCTGAAGCATCCCTTTCGGTAACTGCCGCTCTGCTTTAACCTGCTGACAAGTCAAACACTTCACAGTAAAATCAGCAATATCTCTTTTCATTCCATCCCACCAGTAATACTCTCGCAGATCTCTATACATCTTAGTACTGCCCGGATGAACTGAAAACGGAGAACTATAAGCTTCACATAACAACTCTCTCTTCAACTGTGAATCACAAGGCACACAAAATCTCTTCCCAAATATCAAAACACAATCATTATAAATATTGAATTCAGGCAACTTACCTTTCTGAACCAGTTCTACCCTTTTCTGCAACTCACTGTCCTGCTTCTGTGCTTGCTTGATTCTATCTGATAGAGATGATCTCACTGATACCTGAAACAAAACAGAAGGACTTCCTGCACCAACAACTTCTATGACAAAGTTCATCAAATCCTTAACCAAAGGATCACGTTCCAAATGCAACATTATTAATGAAGCATTACTTTTTCGACTCAAAGCATCAGCCACTTTATTTGCTTTTCCCGGATGGTAATGAATTGTACAATCATAATCCTTGATTAATTCCAGCCATCTCCTTTTTCTCATGTTCAATTCTTTCTGAGTGAATATATACTTTAAACTTTTGTGATCGGTATATATTTCACACTTTACTCCATACAAATGATGCCTCCAAATTTTTAAAGCAAAAACAACAGCAGCTAATTCCAAATCATGTGTAGGGTAATTTACCTCATGAGTTTTCAACTGTCGTGAAGCATAAGCAATTACCTGATCATTCTGCATTAGGATGCAACCAAGTCCTTTCAATGAAGCATCACTGTATTTGAAAAACTCACCATTCCTGGAAGGTAGTGCCAAAACTGGAGCATTCACCAATCTTCTTTTCAATTCCTGAAAACAATCATCACATTCTTTCGTCCAGATAAACTTAACACCCTTCCGAGTTAGCTTAGTCATTGGACTAGATAACCGTGAAAAATTTCTAACAAACCTTCGGTAATATCCCGCCAAACCATGGAAGCTACGAATCTCGGTTACATTTGTGGGTCTTGGCCATTCTTTCACAACTTTTGTTTTTGCAGGATCAACAGTTATTCCATCTTTAGAAACAATGTGACCAAGGAAAGAAATTTGTTGCAACCAAAACTCACACTTGATGAATTTCCCATACAGTTTATTTTCTTTTAAGGTTTGCAAGATAACCCTTAAATGTTTTTCATGCACTTATTTACTTTTAGAAAACACCAAAATATCATCAATGAAAACCACCACAAACTTATCCAAGAACTCATGGAAAATTCTATTCATTAAGTCCATGAATACAGCAGGTGCATTGGTTAGCCCAAAAGGCATTACTACAAATTCATAATGGCCATATCTCGTACGGAACGCGGTCTTCGGAATATCTGCCTCCTTTACCTTCAGCTGATGGTACCTCGATCTCAAGTCAATCTTTGAAAAAAACTGAGCTCCCTGGAGCTTATCAAACAAATCATCGATATGAGGCAAAGGATATTTGTTCTTAACAGTGATATTATTCAAGGCTCTATAATCAATGCAAAGTCTCATAGAACCATATTTCTTTTTAACAAATAAAACAGGAGCAACCCATGGTGATGTGCTAGGTCTAATGAAACCATTCTCTAATAAATCTTGCAATTGCTCCTTCAACTCTAAAAGTTCAATTTGTGCCATTCGATAAGGGGGTTTTGAAATTGGCTTAGCATCAGGAACTAAGTCAACAGTAAACTCAACTTCCCGATCTGGTATTATTCCAGGCAACTCATCAGGAAAAACATCAGGATACTCATTTACCACTGGCACATCATTAATCTGAACAGTTCCTTTATTTTCAACGATGTGTGCAAGGTAACATTCATTTCCATCTTTTACAAGTTTCTCGGCCTCTTGATATGTTATCAAAAGTAAGGGTTCATTCTTGGGAACAAACTAAAAGTCTTTCTGAAAATAATCTTCTTTAGCTTTACAGTCAATCTTAGCATGGTAAATAGAGAGCCAATCCATACCCAGGATAACATCAAACTCTACTAGAGGTAGAACAATAAGGTTTGCAAGTAGGTTCTTTCCACAGATAAGGATAGGAAGATTCTTATAAATTCGTTTTGCCTCGACACTTCCCCCATGTGTCTTTACCAATAGTTCAGGAGTCATTTCATGAGATGGTATTCCCATTTTACTAGAAAATATTTCAGAGATGAAAGAATGTGTAGACCCCGAATCAAACAACACACTGGCATAATCTGAAAAAACAAACAAAGTACCTGATACCACTTCATTTGATGGCCCGACATCTGCTGAAGTAGTTGCAAAGGATTTCACCACCCCTTTCTGCTTGTAGTCTAACTGCTTCCCATCACTCAAGCTCCTTGTCGGACACTCGTTTGCATAGTGACCCATCTCATTGCACTTATAACATTTCACTAACTGTAAATCAAATTTGTTCTTACCTTCACCTTGATCCTTTTCAGTGCAATCACGAGCCTTATGTCCCATCTTACCACATCGGTAGCACTTCCCAGAATTCAGAAGACATTCCCCAGCATGCCTTTTTCCAGATTTATCACAAACTGGAAACATAGTTCTCTTACCATCAGACTTTTTTGAAGAATTCTTACCTTTCTCCTGTCACCTCGGTCTCTTCTTCTGCTGGTTGTTATAGAAAACTTGGTCATCGGAAAACTCTATTTCCACCTTCTCAGCACATCGAACAATCTTTTCATAACTTTTAAACTCACGAGAAGCTAATTCCCTTCGATACTTTGGATTTAATCCTGAGTAAAAACGATTGATTTTATTATCAAGGTCCCGGATAAAATTTGGAGCATACCTTGCCAATCGAGTGAACCTTTCTTCATAAGAAGCCACTGAGTCTTCCTCTTGCCTCAATTCCAAGAATTAATTTTCCATCCTAAGTCCAAAAGCCTTAGGAAAATACTTCTCAAGAAACATTCCTTTGAATTCATCCTAGTCAAGAGCATCAATCTCATCGGCGTCCCTGATATTTTTAACCATAGACCACCACTGATCTGCTTCACCCTCCAAACGGTAAATAGCAAGACTAACCTTTTGATTGTCTGAACACCCCATGACATCAAAAATCTTCTCCAGTTCTTTAATCCACCCTTCAGCTAGCACAGGGTCAGATGATCCTCTGAATGATGGTGTATGTTTCCTCATGAAATGTTCCACCACTGACATGTTCCTCTGCGGTTGATCTGGCTGATCTCGTGCATGGATACCACCGCCATTTATCGCTTGAGTCAACTGCGCCATCACTACAACAAACTGTTCTGTTCCAATTCCGACCATTTCTGGATGCTGATTCGGAAGGTTATTTCCTTCTGTATGCCTTCCTAGCACTGCTTCCCTGTTTCCTCTGCGGAAAACCATTATGAACAAACATGTCTTAGATGAAGCAACATGGTAATATTTAAATGCTATATCATTTCAAAAAAATATTTTTGGATAATCATTTAATAGAATTCTAACTCCTAATGTTATCTAAACCGACCTTTGATACCAACTATAAGGCCCCAGCCTTAAACCTTACTTAATCTTGAGTTATTACAAGATTACACATTGAGGATCCTTTCGGGTTTAGAGTTTTAGAGAATTAGATCATAAAACTTGCATTACATTCCACATATAAACAAAGTGGTTGCATAAAGATAGTATTCTTCATTCCCATCAATGGAAACACATTTAAAATAAAACATGGATTATTTCTTGACACATCCTTGACTCTATCATCTTATCATGTACCTTTCCCTTGACCTGTGAAAAACATTTCAAAAACTTGGGATGAGCATAAAAACTCAGTATGGGTTATAAAAAAACATGGAAAGGAAACATGAGTTCATATATACATAAGAATGAAATCATACTTTACCCATAAAACATAGGCACTTTAACATACCTCATAAAATCATGAATAAATCATAGAAATCATAAGACATAAAGGTAACTTGAGGCATTCATAACATTCTTACGTAGGTAGTAACCCTCTTGGTTACGTTTGGAATACCCATCACAGTATATTCCCTAAAATCTCTTCGGAGAAACCTTAACGTTTCACTCCTTCGCGTTACCCAATGCATTGGAGAGCTATAACGGGCTCACCCGCCCTTAGTTTATCACGGAACCAACCGTCTTCATAATAATGCCCAAGAACCATAACATAATCATACCACATAAAACATGTATAAAGGAAACATAAAATTTCCACATTTCAATCACGAGATATCAATAAAACACATTGATATAAAAACATTATGAAAACCATTTTCAATACCAAAATAAAAGAAAAGTAAAATATGGAATTTATTTTTCTTTTAAAAAGAAGGTATGGCTTGTAGAGGAAGCCGAAACTCAAATAACGGTCACGACGGCGGAAAAGTCGTTGTCGCCGCATACGTACGAAAAAAACATTCCCTTTTGTCGTTTTGTAAACGCTTCGTATAAAAAATATTCCTTTTGAATAAATGTAAAAGTAAAAGTGGTTTATACACCGTATAAAAGAAAGTTGTGTATAAAATAAAATATGCCTCAATGAAAGGAGATTGAGACGAAGTCCCATACCTCGTATCCGACTTGACCCGACCGTTCTTTAACCTCCAGAATAATAAACATGAGTTAATCTCTACTTGCTTATGAATCTTTTTCAAGTTCATTATTCCTTTTATACCATGTTATTAACATCATGTAATCAGTTAAGTTAATATTGTTCATTTTTCGGTATTTGGTTCTTAAGTCAAAAATAGACTTCTTACACTTACATGTTGTTAATTTGGTCAAAGGATCATTATATCCAGAATGTTATTCATGATGTAGATATCATATATGTCATATATATCAAGTACATACATGCATTTATAATATTACATCACATTTATAGGTAAGAAATGAAATGCACCGTTCATGGAGACGGTAAGACGTACGTACGCATGAACGCTACTTCCATTTCTATTTCATATTTTCTAGAATGGAATCATAATTATATAAGAGTATATTATAATTCCATTATAATAACATATATAATATCATTAACTTTATCCTTTACACATCAAACATATGGTATTAACGAATCAAATCACTTTTAGGGGGCGGTAGTCCGCACTTCCTAAAATGAAGATATTGTGTTTACCCATAATGGAAACCATAAAGGTATGCCCAAAATGAAAAAAACAGAAGCTTAAGGAAACAATAAACATATTATATATAATATATAAAAATAGTGACATCATAATGGCCACCTTTGAAGGTTTTAAATGAGTATTGAACAATCATTGTTTCGGGAGGCAGAATTTCGCCATCCACAGAAACCGTATGTTCTTTAACCATTTGATGTAGTTGTGTGAGTGTGTAGCTAAAATATATATTATAAAAACATCCTAGTATATTGAAGATACTGGTGTTGTTGCAAAATAAGTAAATAAAAAGAGTTTAGGGGGTTGGAGAAGCAAAATAAAACAAATGAACATGAGAGAATGAATTACCTTAAAAAGTGTAACTCCTTTTGATTTGAGCCTAAAGGCTTCCTTTGAAAGGATTATGCCCAAAGGGAATCCTCTAGGATGAGGAGAGGGATGTGGAGAGAGTAAATGGGCAGGGGTTGGCCGAGCCAAAGGCTTGAGAAGTGTGTGAAATGAGGTAGAGGTGGGGGCCTTTTATAAGAGGAGAGGAGGGGCACTTTTGGAAAGTAAAGAAACATTACTTTATTTGAAAATGTGTTTCGGTTTTAAAAGGTCCCACATTGATATAATTCGTGGATAAGGTGATAAGGGTTCTAAATCCACTAATCCAATTGGTTTTGGACATGTGTAGTTCATAGATTTTACATTATCTTTCCATTTTATTTAAATCGTCAAATAATGATGTCATCGCTGCATCATTATTATGACATAAATAATTTAATTTATTTAATGTCTAAAAATTATAAAAAAAATTACTATGATGTAGGAAATCTTTTTAGATTTACAATGTCTATTTATAATCAAAAATATGACTTGTATAACCCTACTTAAAAATTGTTTTAGTAAAACATATCATGTTTGTGTCAATTTTACTTTTCCATTAAATAAAAATATATTATTGTCATTTTCCAACTAAAGTGGCTCCATGGGGTCCCCAAGTTGTCCCATGGCTTGTCTTGGTCGGCCATGACTCACCGAATAGGTATAGGACAAGTGTCATGGTGTTTTCACATTTTTATAATATCATTTTTACCTTAAACTACACTAATTACCACTAATCGCGATTAAGAACTTAATAAGTTACTATTCACCAAAAAATTATTATAATCTCATTGAACCACATTTTACTTCTTAATGACAACCATGTATGTCGGATTTTCAAAATTCAATACACATTAGTGGTAAACTTTCATTTAACTGAAAAATCAGTTTGCTTGATTACCACTTAGTGGTTTCACTATTCATCAAAAATTGATGTTTTTCAGAAAATTACCAAAAATTCACCCTAAGCTATATTTGATTTTCCGAATTCAAAAATGAAGTCTATTTTACAAAATTCAAAACATATAGGTCACATTAAATAATTTAATAATTAATTCCCGCTGCCAGAGCAAATAGTGTGTTTTTACAAAACAATAAGTATCAAAAGATTGACACCAGTTTAAGTCTAATTCCAAAGTGAAATTGATTTCAATGACCACTATTGGATGAAATGGTAAAAATATATTCTAATTTCACTTCAAAACCAATTCAAAACATAACTTAATCATATAAATAAATTAGTTTAAAAATCAGTTTTGATGTAAAATGCAGTATTTTTCACTATTCCAAAAAAAAAGAACATTGTCAGAAAAATACCAAAAATTCACAGAAGGTAAATTTTGATGTCCCAATAATAAAGGATAAGTTTATTTTGACAAACATAGTTTATAAAATTGTCAAAATATAGATTCAAAAATGGTTTTCCATTAAAAGGCACTAAAACAATCTTTTAAGAATATTAGTGTATTCCATGCATAAGATTGTATTTATTTTCATTTTAATCCTCTATAACACTCTCTTAATCATTAATAGACATAGATAAAAATATATATTATTCATTACTTACTTGGGATGTTACAATAAAGGTATTCCAGAAAAGAAAAATACAGAGTAATAAAGAATAAATAAACATAATATATATCATATATAAATATAGTTACATCTTAATGGCCACGATGAGAGGTGGTAGGAGATAATTGAACAATCATTGTTTCATGAGGTCGTAGTTCGCCATCCACATGGTGTCATAAATAAATAAATATATTTATTTAATGTCTAAAAATTATTAGAAGAATACCATGATGTAGGAAATATTTATAGATTTACAATGACCATTTATAGTCCAAGAGATCATTTATATAAACAAAAATAATTTTTTTTACTTAGGTGATACATACATTGGTTATATTTTCCTTTCATTAAAAATAATATGATAAATGGTCATTATCACAGTAAAGTGATTCCATGGGGTCCCAAAGTTGAAACAAGCCATCCCATGGTCGTCCTTGACTCAAAAAATGGAATCAAGACACATGGATGGGTAATTTTCTATTATTATTATATTATTTTATTACACTTAACTACCCGATTAAAAATTAGTCACGATAGTTAAAGATAATTGCCGTCATTACTATTCATAATTTCGAAAAACAAAAGAGTCTTAATTAAATAATTTGGAACTTCTGATTCCAAATATGGAATCCATCTTACCAATTCCAAATACAGAAAATGTAGTAATTAATTTAAAAATAATTCTCGTTATCAAAACCAAAGACGGGTTTTTAGTAGTAAAATTTATCAAAAGATCGACTTGTTTTTACATCAAATTGAAAAGTGAAATTACTTCTAATGAATTTTTTTTATTAAGGGATAAAAACATAATTCAATTACACTTTAAAACCTATTAATAGTACAATCTTACAATATAATTAGATTAGATGAAAAAGCAGTTTTGAAGTAAAATGCATTATTTTTCACTATTCATTAAAAACAATCATTTTTTAGAAATATACCAAAAATTTATCCAATGTAAATTTGAAATTCCAAATTTAAAAGTGATTTCCATTTTACCATATTCAAAACATATAAGTTTCATTAATTAATTTTATAATTATTTGTCGTTGTCAAAATAAATAGCGTGTTTTTAAGAAACAATATCTATCAGAAGATTGACATTTGTTTATGTCCAATTTAAAAGTGAAAATAATTCCAATGACCACCATTGGATTAAATGGTAAAAATATATTTTAAATAAACCTTAATCCAAATTAAAAAAATAATCTCACCATATAAATAAATTAAATTAAAAGGATATTTTGATTTAAAATACAACATTTTTTTCTCTTTATTAAAATAAACTTTATCGGAAAAATAACCCAAATTAATTAAAAGTACATTTTAACATCCCGATTCTAATGATGGATTTTATTTTGTCAAATATAAAATTTAAAATTGACAAAAAGTAGTTTCAAAAAGGGTTCTCCATCAAAAAGCGGTTAGTCGACCATTTAAAGAACATTACAATATTTATGCTTAAAATTGAATTCTTTTGTTATTTTAAGCCTCTAACTTTAGTAGGATAAATGTAAAAATATTTAACGAACATATATATTAATTTTTTAGGTAGTTAGTTACATTCCCGTCATTACAACGTCTAGGCGTTAACTACCATTTAAAATAATATTATTATATTATTAGTGTGCAACGTAAGATTTCAAAGAAACACGGTGTCGCGTATTGGGTACACCATCGAACATATCATTCCCTTTAAAGTAATATTAACATTTTCTTCACAAATATTAATAAATATGAAAATTTCATATTCTTTATTTACTTGGGATGTTACATTGTAAATCAAATGAAGAACTGGTTTCATAGAAACATACTTCTATAGAGAAATTCATCATCAAATATCCCTTCAAAGGGTAAACAATATTTGTCTGAGAACAACTCTGGCCACTGAGCAGGTATTTCTGCCTTCCGTTCACATGTCTCATCCTATAAATGGTTGTAATTCTATATCACCCTTATGAGAGTAACAAACCGGTCATGAATACCACTATTTCTCCTACCAACTATACATATCAGATTCTCCTCAAAGAATGTAGTAAAAAAATCTCAACATCCATAGGCTGAAAATGTGTGATTGGTCTGAGTGATAGTGGTGTTGCTGAGATGTGTGGAAGATATCATGCATGGCTCAAAACCTCTATATTAATTGAAATTGATAGGAAAATGACCCAAATATCTTGAAAATATCAAAAAATCTGAAATATCTCGGTGAAAGCACACACTACATCATGATCTGCCAGTGTCCCAATCTTGATAAGACATGTAAGAAGACCTGATTTGCATCCATAAACTCTATAGGTCATCTTGTAACACCCTAAGGCTTTCAAAAAATTTAAAATTCATGAAAATTAATTTTATGATAATATTTATAACAAGCGTTTAAACATTACTTTCCATTGTCAATGTTTTGAACTTCGAAAAATGATCATGTACAATTATGATGTATAAGTTATTTCGAGTATGATAGAACCAAAGAGTTTTTTATTGAATAGTATCATTCTGTTATGAATTGTTATATGAATATTAATATGACCCTATGAAATATTAAAATTAATTGTTATTTAATTTTCTTATGGATAGAAGATAATGAGATATTGATCAGTTTTTTGAGGTATTAAAAAATGAGTTATTGATTCAAAATAGTTATTTTTGAAAAAAAAATTATTTTATATAAAAATTAAATTTATAATATTCATAAAATTATTTTCAAAAAATGAGTTTAATTTTTAATTCTACACATTAAAAAATGTATTGAATATATTTTTTTAATTTTTCTATAATTAATGATTTTTTAATTAATAGTAAAATATGGTAAAATATCATATATTCAAAATTTTAGTCAAATAAACAATTTTTGACACCATCGTGGATGTGAAACTAATTGGTTCAAAGTAAAATCCATATATTACTATTTTGGGTCACATAAATCAATATTATTCAAAATCATGAGAAAAAATATAATTCTAATGAATAAAATAATGGAAACCACCTACTCTCATCCACTATAAATAAAACCCTCATTCCCCTCTTCCTCTCATGCCTATAAAGCTTAATTAATTATTATGTTCTCAAAAACACTCTTCCCAAGTCCCTTCCCACGTCTAAGATGTTATGGTCTAACGAAAATCTAAAACCAAGGTCCTTAAGAAGGATCACACTGAGATGATATCAAGAGGAGAGTATACACTTGTGTTTTCGTTATTTTCTTTTAATTTTCATTTCTATTATTTTTCATTTATCTCTTACACTTATTGAAGAGGAATGAGTGATCCAATATCGTACATATTATATATATAATCTTGATTATAGAAGATTCACCATTATACATCTTCTTCACTCCCACTTATTCATGAAATTAAAAAAAACAATCGTGATGTGTTAATTTAACGATATTGTGGATGATGTGATTTTAATTTCATTTAAATCCTTAAAGAAATTTCATGAAACCATTTTAGGATTTATCCAGATTGTAATTTATTTATTATATCTTATATAAGGTTCTTGAATCATTTCTACACATCATACTAAATTATAAAACAAAATTATTTTATTATGATCGAAGAATCGCCGAAATGACATAAAAATACCAATACTGTTTTATCTTATTAATCATCTTCATGTCATAATTCAAAATGATAAATGGTATAGTTAATGGTCCTATAAATATTTATATACATTTCTATTCCCATTCGGGATATTAACTTCTAATCAACAAAAATATCCATCATGAACTGATCATGGAAACCACGTAATGAATGCACTTGAAAACTTCTATTATACATGAGCATTAAATATGGTTTAAGTATAAAAACTCCGAGGTAAGAAAATTCTTTTCCAGATTTCCATTATCTCTGTTTACCTTCATCATCATTAATTTTTTTGTATTAAGATGATTTGTGTGAGTAATTTTTTTTATATAATTATGATATTTTGTATTTTTAGTGTTTAAACATATTCCATTCATTCTATTGATTTCTCACATCAATTATATTCCATATGTACGGTAGATTCCATTAAAAATCCTATTTTAATCATCTAGTTCTAAAAAATTTCATGTGAATGTTTTTATGCAATTATTCATGCTACATGATTATGTTCTGGTTCTTGGGAATATTTTATATTTAAGGGTGTGACAAATATTTCCTTCCAATTCATTGGGAATTTTTATGCTTGAAGTTGGTCGTATGGTTACTTCAATTCTTATAGTGATGGTTACACAACAAGGTAGTCAAGAGGGATACATTGTAAGGTAGTCATGAAGGTTAAAAAATAAAATGCAGCCAGGATGGATACAATATTATGTTTTTAATTCCCCATGATTCCATTATTGTTCAACTTATGATCATTTTTTTTGTAGGAATCCCATGTTTCTCAATGTTAGTATTTGTGGATGACATGTATGTATTGTTGAAATCGATTTCATGTGTTTACATGTATTCATGGATTAATGTTTTCTTTTATTCTTTTTATTTCCCATGATGGGATTTTTGTGCTCATACCATGATTTAAAATTATTTTCACGTTTAAAATGAAGTTTTAGACAATGAAGGGATGCATTTTAAATGTTATAATGATCATTCAATGAAATCATATTTAATTTGAAATATTTATATTTTGGAAAAATTGAATAATGTTTTTATGGTATACACATTGTATAAATAAGGAATGTTATGAATGTATTGTTTCCAAATTATCTAATTCTCTAAAAATTTAAAGATCCTTAATGTCAAAGTATGCATTTTCTTGACTAATGTTTGATATTATGTAATATAATAAGGCCTGGTCATTATAGTTTGTATTAGAATATGGTTTAAATACACATAGGGTTTATGAAAATGTTAATAAAATACCATAAATTATATTACACCATGGTTAATTTTAAATGAAATGTTAGTTGAATATTACCATGATGCATAAATTGTGATATATTTGGTCAAAATGAATTTTCTATATAAAATAGGGAAGCTGAAGAGGAAGTAATTAAAATAACAATATCCTTCTGAATCTACAACCCAGAATAGTAGGGATTGGCAATCAGCTGTTTGCGATATTAATGGCTAATAAAAATTGCAAAGAAATGGAAGTGGAATCCATGAAAGAGAAAAAATAGAGTTATAAAAAAATTAGATGACGATAGTGTAATATTTTATGAGTGAATACCCTCCTGATTACAATGGGTCTTCGGACCAAGTGCCATTTGAAGGATGGATTAAATACCTTGAAATGATATTCGATGTTATGGGATATTGAGATAATCAAAAGAAAATAATTTCTATTTATAGTTTTTATTTTGATGATGATCTGGAGTGGTCAATTGTAAAAAATAACATGTATAGAGATGAGATTTATGCCTTCGAGTGGGATGATTTTAAATGTATTTTCCTATAAAAATAATTTCCAATGGTGGTTCGACTTAATATATAGAAGGAATTCCCTGAATTAAAGAAGAATGAGGATGTTTTATTATTTGTTTATAAATTGAAATTCATCCGAATAGTGAAGTATGATTCAAATATTATTCAGGATACTGATAGAAAAATCAATCACTTATCTTTAGGATTGAATCCAATGTATCAAACGTCGTTGGCCACCATTGAATTCAGAAATTATTTGAATCTTTTCTTATGTGTTGATAGTGTAGATATAGAGTTATCTAATGTTCAGGTTCACATGGAAAATAAGTTGAATATGATGTTTATATAGAAAGTGATGGGTATGAATCAATCAATTAAATCTATTGGTATGAAATTTTAGTTTATAGTTTGAGACAACTATAGAAAAAAACACCATATAGAATGCAGTACTGAAACTGGGAAGTGTTTTTGATATGGGATTTTTTGAGGTATTGACCAAGATTTAATGAAAATGATAGTATGGCTAATAATGATAAATAAATTTTTTAGGTTTTTTAAATTCGGAGAGATGGGTCATTATGGAAATTCCTACCCAAAGAGAGATCTGAATGATACAAATAATACAAATTATAACTATAAAATTTTACTGAAATCCTTTGAAACTACGTCGACATTCGTCGGGCCATAAAATAATGTTTTATCATTTACCTATTTTGTTTATGCATATTTTTATAATGCTTTATTCGATATAGTGTCTACATACTCTTTTATTTCTAATGAATTTTCGGGTCAATTTGAAATATCAACTAAAAAAAAGACACAGAAACTTGTCGATAAAATAGTAGGGAAGAATATTATAGAAAAGAGGAATTATATGACCTTTTCTATTGTGGTTTTAGGAATGAATTTACCTATAATATTTGTTGGTTTCCCTTAGTATAATTTTATATCATTCTGGGAGTGGATTAGATTTTTTTTATCATGCAATGATTGAATGTAGATCTAGAGAAGTTGTTTTTACATAGTGTTTCAGTTTGTATAAAATAATGAACCCATAAAATTGATAACATATCAAGATTCTAAGAAAACATTGAATGATGGAAATTAATGTTATCCTGATCACATTGGTGAAAACCAAGGGAACTATTTTGATTAATAATGTGCCAGTGGTAAATGATTACCTTGATATTTTTGTGATGTGTTATCTGACGTCGTACCAGATCGGGAATTTGAATTCACAATTGACATGGTTCATGATGATAATTACATTTTCAAAAAAACATTATTGAATGTTTTATATGAAACTTATTTAATTTCAAAATTAGTTGTATGAGTTTCATGATGAAGGCTTCTTTCGTCCTATAACATCACCATGGGGTGCACCTGTAGTGATTGTTAAAAAGAAAGATGGTTCCATGAGACATTTCATTGATTATAATGCCTTGAATAACATAAATATTAAAAACTGCTAACCTTTCCCTTATATTGATGACTAGTTCGATCAGCTCCATGGAGTTAAATACTTGTCCTATATTTAATGGGGTTCCATATACCATCCACTGATTGTGATGTTTGATGACATCCTGAAAATAGTTTTTTGTACTAGATATAGGCATTATGAATACATTGTTATGACATTTCAGTTCACTAATTCAACTGCTATATTCATGAATCTTATGAATAGAATATTTCATGATATCTTGGATAAATTTTTGGATGTGTTTGTTGGTGACATTATGTTATTTTCTAAGAGCAAATAAGAGGATGAAAAACATCTAACCATTGTTTAGTGAACCTTAAACGAAAAGAACAGTATGGAAAATTTGGCATGTGTAATATTTGGTTGCAATATATTTATATTCTTGAGCTCATATTAAATAATGATTTATTGATAGTTTAACCTACCAAAAAGGATTTTTTTATGAACTTCCACGACCTAAAAATGTTATAGTGATTTTTAGCTCTATTGGATTAGCATATTATTACCGGATATTTGTTAAAAACATTGCACAGTTATCTAGCCCGCTAAATAAGATATCACTAAAAGGGGTAAAATATGTTTGAATAGATTAATGTGATGTTTTTTTCATGAATTAAAGAATAGATTAGTGAATGGTCTTGTTTTTGCCTCACCTTCTTTAAATTATGAGTTTTGAATCTATAGTGATGCTTCATTAAAGGGAATTGGTTGTGTTTTGATGCATAATTATCGGTTAATAGCTTATGATTCGTGACAACTAAATCCTCAGAAGTTATATTATCCCAAACACGATTTGGAATTTGAATATGTGTTTATTTATTTAAAAATTTGGAGGCATCATTTATACGGATCCTAATTTTAAATATATATAAAAATAAAAAAAATTTGAAGTATATATTCCCCCAGAATGAATTAATCATGAGGCATATAAGATTTATTAAAATGATAATGGATTTGGATTGCATGATCAATTACCATCTAGGGATAGAAAATAATTCATCGGATTCCATGAGTTCAAATACATGAAGCATCATTAAACATGTAATATTTGGAACATGATCCCCTGAATAACGATTTAATGAATGTTGGATTAAAAATTTTCAGTGCAATAAATACCTCTATTTTATTTTAGGATTTAGTGTAGTCATTTTTATCAGAGTTGGTTATGCTAGTGAAGAAGGAATACCGTGAGCTATTGAAAACATGTATATTTTGTAAAAATGGGTACATTTCTAGAATTTGATGGTGGAAAATATTTTATTTTATGAGTGGGTAAATATTTATTTTTTACATGTGGTTCCCTGTTGAAGAAAGAATTGTTGTCTGAAACTCATTGTTTTACATTTTCATCTCATCTTGGATTTACAATGGTGAACAGAGTCCTTAATGAGTATTACTAGATGGATGGAATGAAAAGGGATATTGTAAAATTTAGTATGAAATGATTGAAACATCAACATGTTAAAAAAAGAAGCATTTACCGAAGGGGTGCTTCATCCTTTACTTGTGAAAGATTGGAAATGGGGGAATATATCAATCGACATCATTGTGGGAATACCTACGAATTCTCTCATTAACAATGTGATTTGGGAAATTGGGGATCAGCTATCTAAATCTTCACATTTTTATTCTATTACAGATGTAATGCCTTTGGATTATCATTTTCAATTGTTCCTCAATGATATTTTCAGGTGGCAGGGAGTTCCTCCTTCAATTCTATCTGATCGGGATCCTAGGTTCACTTATAACTTTTGGATTGGCCTTCAGAAGTCATTGGGAAAAAAATTAAATATCAATATAACTTTTCATCATCAATCAAATGGGTTGTTAAAGTGAATGATTCAGACATTAGTGGATATTCTTCGAGCATTTTCAACGAAATACCATGGAAGTTAGGATCATCATCTTTTGTTAGATGATTTTTATTATAATATTTGTTTTCGTTCTAGTATACATATTTCCCCATTTGAGGTATTGTATGGAAAGTGATGTCAACCAACATCTTTTTGAGATGATGTCAATGAAGTGTTATTGATTAGACCATAATTATTAGACGAAGTGGCTGAGTAAGTGATGATGATCCAACCAAACATTATGACACCTCCGAGAATGTAGAAAAGTTATGCAGACAAGAGATGTAAATACTTTTTTTGATGTTGGTGATTATTATTTCATAGAATCTCACCATGGAACTATGTTATGTGATTTTTTTAATAATGAAATTCAAAGACCATGTATCGTTGGACCTTAGGAAATCATTGAGATATATGGAAAATTTGCCTACCGAGTAGCTTTTCCTTTTATTTTATCTCTTGTACACAATGGTTTTCATGTTTCTTTATTGACAAGGTATGCGCCAGATTCATCTCTTATCATGATCCCAGAAGCAGATCAGTTGGAAGGGAATCTTTCATATGATGAGAAACTAGTTAAGATTATTTATTGAACGAAACATGTATTTTATAATAAGGTAATCTTATAGGTAATGCTTTTGTGAAGAAATAACATGGATCAAGAAGCAACATGGGATTCTGAAAATGTTATGAGGGGATGGTACCCTCACATGTTTAATAAGTAAATAAAATTGAGAGGATACAATTTTCCATGGAGAGGATAACGTAACACCCCGAAGTTCTAAAATTAAATTTAAAATGCACGAAACATTATTTTCAGAGGGAATTTATAACTATCCATTAAAAATAATTTTTCCACATCTATGTTTTAAAATTTTAAAAATGATCATCTACAATTATGATCAATATATTGTTTGGAGTTTGATAGAAACCACATGTTTTTTGGGGAATAGTAACTTAAAATTAGGAATAGTAATATGAATAGTTATATGACCCTATGGATTTTCAATGTATTCTTATTTTATTTTCTTATGGATATTAGATAATGATATTTTGTTTAATTTTTCAATGTATTAAAAACGAGTCATTGGTATAAAATGGTTATTTTTGAATAAATTATTATTTTATTTAAAAAATGAATTTATAATAATTAGAAAATTATTTCCAAAAAATTTAGTTCATTTTTTATTTCTACACATCATAAAATGGATAGGGTGATTTTTTGTGATGTTTCTAAAATTCTAAAAAATTTATCAATAGTGAAATATAGTAAAATACTTTATATTCTAATTTTCAGTAAAATACATTATTTTTGACATAACATATGATGTAAAACCACATGGATAGATATCACATTAAATTATTAATATTCGGGGTAATGTGAATTAATACTATTCATAGTCTTGAGAATAAATATTATAAAATTATTAAAATAATGTAAGATCGATTCTTTCCACCACTATAAATTCCAGCCTCATTCCAATCCTCATCCCACAACTCTCAACCCTACATTATTATGTTCTACCCAATACACCTCCTAATTCCCTTCCCCATGTCCTAGACCATATAGTCTAACTAAAAGGGAATAACCAAGGCCCTTAAGAAAGGGCTCAAGGAGGATGGATCAAGAAGTAATCATCCTATTTTGTTTTCAATATTTTCATTTCATATCTGTTGCTATTATTATTCATGACTTAAATCCCCTTATACTAGATGAATGATTGATATTTTATCTTATATATTCTTGATTTCATAATCATTATTCAAGATTTAACATTATACATCATCTCCTCAACCACTTATTCTTGAAATTAAAACATCGTCTGTGATGTGTCAATTTACTGACATCGTTGACGATGTGATTTTAATTTTTTACATACTTCAAGACTAGTCATGAAACAATTTTTATGATTGTAAAATTTTATAATTTATCTATTATATATTATATAATGTTTTTGAATTATGTTTAACTCATGTTATTTATTTATATAACATAGTTATTTCATTATGATAAAAAAATCACCAAAATGACCTAAACAAATATCAATAATGATTTAACATATGAATCATCATCATGTTATAATTCAAAATGATAAATGGTAGCATTTATTATCTGTGATTATTGTCAAACCCATTCCATCCCAATTTTGTATTTTCACTTCTTATCAATAATAATATCCATCATTTACTGCTCATGGAAACAATGTGAAGAACACAAAAAAAACAATGGAATCAACAAAATATTATTAAGTAATTTGTGGAATGACGTTATAAAATGATCCTGAAAGGTGTTATAAACATGAATATGTTCCTTTATGATATTAATTACACAATGTTAAACATTATATAGTGGGTTAAAAAAATTCATGTAAGAAAAACACATGGAAAGGGAGTTTGTAGCCTAACTTCCATTCATTGGGTTTACCATCTACTTCACTATTACTGTTGGATTAAGAAAACATTAATGGGGAATTTTTCATTATATTATATTGTATTATTATTATTTATAGTGTATCAATATATTCCTTTCATTTAATTAATTTATCACATTAATTATATTACATATGTAAAGAACATTCCATTAAAAATCCTCTTTTAAACTTCATGTTTTACAAAATTCTATGTGAATTTTTTATACAATTATTCATGTTGTATGATTATGTTCTGGTTCATGGAAATTGTTTATGTTGAAGGGTGAGACATATATTTCCCTCTAATTCAATGTCAGTTTATATGTTGGAGGTCATCTATATGGTTACACCAAGTGTAACTACGATTAGAACACAATAAGGTTATCGTGAGGGTATAATGGTAAGGTATCCATGAGGGTTATAGATTATAAGGTAGATGAGATGGTTAAATAATTATTTAAGTAATTCCCCAAGATACCCTTAGGGTTATATTTATGTTCCTTGTGTTTTGTGGGAGTCTCCTGTTTCAAAAATTACGTATTCTTGGGTGACAAGTATTTATTTTTCAAAATGATTTCATGAGTTTACATGTATTCACAGACTAATGTTATCATTTTTTATTTTTATATCCATTACAGATCTTCTTGTTCACAAACCATTTTTTAAATTGTTTTGATAGGTAATAAATATGTTTAAGACTAATAAGGAATCCATGTTGACTGTTATGAATATTCATCAATTAAAAAATGTTTAATTTGAATGTTTTTATATTTTTCAAGAATTAAATATCACTTTTGGTATCTAGTATGTATTAATGTAGAATGTTATGAATTTCTTGTGTCCCGATTCACAAATTATCAAAATATTAATTATATTTAATGTGAAAGGAATTACATTTTTTACTATTGTTCATGATTATGTAATGTATTGTGGTCGAGTATTTATAGTTTATGGCGATCGGTGTAAATTTTCTAACGAGACATTGTAGTGAACGCTAACGTCTAAATCAATTAGACATGTTCAAAGGATTCGTGTTAGAGACTTAGAACTATTAAAGCTTAATTACCAACGTCTAACCAACAAGGGTGTGAACAACATGACTTGTTCTATAAAGCCTTTTATTTTTCCATCTATATCATCTTATGATAACTATTATTATAGAAGAAATCAACTAGGGGAAGATTTTTCTCCCAAGATCACATAAAAATAGGATTAAAGATGAAAGCATGTGCTATATAACCTGTTTAGTATGTTCTGACTAAACATCATTTTTAGGATGGCTTGTTGTGCTCAAAATAACCTGTGTACCCAGCAGCCTCTTTGAACTCTTCAAGAAAAAAGAAATAAAATTGGAATCTATATCTGAACAAATAGAGCGTGATACCCTGTGTAGTTGTACCACCACTTAGGTATACAACCTGATGAGATCATCTACAGTAAATTTTTCCATGATCAGAAAGTAAATAAGTACCTTCATAATCTGTTCAAAAATAACCCACATTGAATCATCACCCCTAGGTGTCCTCGTTAAACCAGTTACGAAATCGATCAAGACATCATCCCATTTCCACACTGGAATATGTAACTGCTATAAAATCCAAGTCAATCATTGTTGTTCTTCACCCACATGATAATAGGTGGAAAACATCACTATATAATATCTACCTATCCCTTAAATATCGTCCATCAATACTGTCGGCGTATATAACGGTATGTTTTGGTGACACTATGATGTACTACCCAATATAAAGCATAAAAACCATTCATCAACTACTCTTGTATATACACTAGAACCCAAACAGGTCCATGTATATATAGGATCTCATAATATCCCACTATCCAATAGGATGAGGTCCCCACCAAACATACTCTCTCATAGAACTAGGTCTCCAAAATCTGATAGTTTTTTCATCTTCTCTCTATCCAACAGGGTAGAGGTAAAAACATAGGATGAAAGAAACCTTTATCACAGCATATCGTGCACCTCCATGTGAATCTCAAATAATAACTCCACAAGATTCCACTCCCTGCCATCTAGTTGAAGAACCTATATTTTATTCCTCCTGGTTAATGAATATTCCACTGCAATGCATTTAGCAGGCATGTAGGCAAGCTCGAAGTCAAAGGACTGAATATATTCCACCCACATTCGCTTCATAAGAATTTCATGTGGATGCATAAATATGTACTTGGGTATTTTTTGGTCCATGTACACCGTAATATGCTCTCCCAATAGAAAATGTATCCACTAGAGTAAATCCTGAACAACTACAACAAACTAGAGATCATGGTTTGAATAATTACTCTAATGAGGTCTTAAATGTTGACATTCATATGAAACCACATGATACCCATTTCATAAGAACTAATACTAGTAAGATAAATGATGTGTCTGAGTACAAAATTTAGCTTCTTCCTAGTATTGGAAAAATTAGAATTGACGTTGATGTAAATGTCCCTTTGACCTCATAAAAGGCCATATCATATGAATCTACTCATACAAAATTTTCTACATTTTTAGTTAGGCCCATAAAATGAGGTTTTAAATGTGAGAAATGATGTATAAATCACCTGTAGTGACCATTAACCCCTTGGAAACCCTACACCTAAAAGTCATTCATGGGAAACTCCGATGAGACAAATAATCTCACTTTCTCTAAGTTCACTAATACTTCAATATCTAAGATAAGGAGATCTAGGAAGTGTATATAATTCATCAAGATGCGGTATTTTGTGAACATATCATAGAAATGATGTCCAATCTGTTTAGTAAAAATTATCTCATGATCTGTTTCATGGTCATGTAGATTTTGAGAACAAACCATGACATCATCCATGAAAACCATAATGAATGATTCAATATATGATGGAACACTAGGTTCATTAGTGCCATTTAAACCACTGGTGTGTTCATGAGCTCAAACGACATAACAAGAACTTATAAAAACCATACCTTCATTGGAAGGTTGTGTGAAGTTTTTATAAAGGTCTATCATGAAAATTATGATAAAAAGAACTCAAATGGATCATAAGGAATACCTGATCCCCTAAGATCTGATCAAAGATTTCATCAGTTCTCGGTAGATGATACTAGTTCATAACTGTCAGGTAGTTAAAATTATGGTAATCCAGGCATATCTGGAGGGTATCATCCATCATTTTTCCAAAATGGACCAAAAACCCCAAGGAGAAGTATTTGGTAAGATGAAGCCCTTATATTCCAAATCCTTGAGTTACCTCGTGAGACCTTGAAACTCTGTCGTAGGCATCATATAAGTGGGAATCTATACTTGTGGAGATCATGTTACTAGCTTCATAAATAACCCTACCACTATCGCCATCAATATGGTGATATTAAATTCTATAAGGCAGACCATTAGTTCAGATATCCCCAATTCATTGTGAGGAAGAAGATATTCCAACTACATTTTTTTCAAACATGGTATAGTCGCATTGAGTTCAATAGTGATGCCCTTCAATCTTAGTTATTCGTCCACAATTTTCATGAGACTGATTACTATTTTCATTAAGGATTAAATAAAAAAATTATTGTTGTATTTATTTATGATTTCTGATATATTCAATGAGAATGGATGAACATGAATAGCATTTAAATACTGTTAAATAATGTGAAGGGAGAAACTATATGTAATGTAGACATAAATTTGAGCTCTCTATTGTAAATTTAAAATTCTTGTATTGTTATCACCAATAAAGGAATATAAATGAAACATTACAATGCATAGGAAATTTAGGAGTGGCACATTCCAACATCTATAATGGAGATCCAGAGATTTCTTGGTCTAGCAGGGTATTAATGTTGATTTTGGAATCACTTCTCGTGATTATCAAAGACAATGTCCAATCATACTCGGTATGGAGTTGAGTTTCACTATACTAGTGAATTTTAAGACTACATCAATGAGTTTAATCAGATTCATATCACTAATATAACAACCACAATATTTATATATTTTTTATAATTGTTAGTATTGTTTATTTAAAGGGTTATTCTTTATATAAATAATTTATTATATTATTATTGACTCTAAACCATTAATTTTTAAATAATTTAATTTTAATTTGAAAAGTAAATTTCATTTTTGAATTCATAATTTAGAAATTAACAAAATTTGTATTTTGGGGAATTCTCCAAAAAAACATTTTGGTCAATAGAAAAAAATCATGTTTTAAAAAATGTGGTATTAATTGTTAGTGAGTAAACACATAATTATGATTTTATATTTACTAAATTAATGTAATAAATACATAATTATATTTTAATACAAATATAGTACAATATTAATTCATAACATGTAAATTATAAATTATTACATTATAAGAATACAATTTTTCGTAACTGCAGACATAATGCCTATGTGGCATTAAAAATGTAAAATTTGTATACTTAAAAATTATAATAGAGTTATAAAAATTATTTTCATGTTTATTTTATGTGTTATTTAATATTATTGATGTTTTTGGATATTATTTTTAATTTCATATTATATTACACTAATCTTATCTAATCATAGTCCAATGCCTATTTTAGGCATGAAAATAAATAATAAAAGAATCATGATATTTTCATAAAATTTTTACTAGTGAATATACATAATGATTGAATCATGAATTTTATTATTAAACAATATTATTAATATTTATAATAGTGTTTTATGTTTAATTTTTAGATATGATATATTTATCATTAATTCATGTCAACTCTAATTCAGTGCTTATGTAAGCCTAATAAATATAAATAACAAGTATTTAATAAAAGTTATATGAATTATTAGATAAAAATATTATTTCTATAAGTATTTATTTCATAATTATATATCAATTATCATGTTATTATTCAAATTTGGGACATTTTGGACCCCCAAGAGTCATATTAATTGTTTTATTGAATTTTATTCAAATTTATGTCAATGTGTTCACACTATAGACCTTAATTTGTATAAAATTTTAATATGAGGTTTTTAATAGCTGTTTTATATAAAATGAGTTGTATATATAAATATAAAAAAATTATTTTATTAATTAAATTTTATTAATAATTTAATAGTAAAAATAAATAACTCAATGGCTTGAACAATTATGATGTAGTAATGATTTAATTAATGAATACATGTAAATAATGGCATAAAAAATAATTAAATAACTATAAATTGATATTTTTAATCTATTTAATTTATTCCCTAGATTAACATGAATTTTATATGATATAATAATAAATTTATTTTAATTTTAACATTAGTTGCAATGTGATTGGATTAATAGTTATTAATAGTATTTATTATGAAAATATATTATTTTTCATGAATTAAATATATTATTAAATTATTTTTAAATCCCAAATATATTTAACAAGGACAAATGTCATATAATTATGTCATAATTGTAATCAAATTTGGTTTTCATAAATTTAGTGATGTTTTAAATGCTAAAATATAATTATTATAATTTCATAATTTGAGAAGTTCATAATTTACTCATCACCTCAATTATTAAATGAGACTCCTTACTTCACAAATATTCTTCACATATAGCCTTCATGGTCAACAATATTCTTACAAATAACATCATCATCATCCCATTAAGCAATATAGTGCTCCTGGTATCAGAAAAATACCATTTCAAATATCCTTATGGATGTTCTTAATGAATATTTTTAAGAGGTATGATTTCATCATGTTCTCTTTTAAATACTTTCTGACCAATACCTTATATTCACATCCTATCCAATGAATCCTGAAAATATAATTTTAAATGTATACTGTAATATTTTTTATGGTATATGCTTGAAGAAATATATTATTTTCTTCTATTAATGTTGAATTATGATATTGTCGTCAGTGGTGTGCCAATTCTCCGCCATTTCTGATGATTATTTTTCCTTTCCATTTACCACAATAATTGGATGTTTTAATTCACATATAATTTTTCAAAATGATGTAAATATACATATGTTATCAATTAAGGATTATTATGTAATTTTGAAAAGTATGTGCATATCGAACCAATCTTTGAGACCATGAAATGAATGCACATAAAAAAATGTAAATAAAAAAATATTGTTTGTAGATGGGTGGAAATTATAATAAAGAGTTTATGTATTGTATAATAATCAAGATTTTAGTTTTATAATATATTAATATTACATTTAAAACCATTGCACATGATGTTTAAAAAAAAATTACGGATGTCGAACCCAAGAAAATATACTTTTGTCGAAATCCATTTAAATATCACTTTTATAAAATTCAAAAAATAAATTTTTTTATTTTCATTATGAATGATATCTTAAAATTTCATGAAAAATAAATTCCTTAATTTTTTTTTGTTTTTTTATTTTTTTTAATATAAATATTTCCTTATTTTTTGCATGGATTTCATATTTTAAAAGTGGTTTTTTACATGAATAGGGTATTTTGATATCTAAAAGAATTTTTTTCCCATGTGTTCAAATAAGTTATCAAGATTTTATTTCATGATATGTTGATTCTAAATGTTTTAATAAGGGTTTAGCCCATTATTGCTCAAGATATGTTTTGATAATCCTTATTATATCTCAATATATGATAGGTGATCCCCATTGTAGCCATCCAATGCATTGGGTATTCTAAGATGGATGTATAAAGATAGGTTTTTGCTTTTTTTTATGTTGGAGTGATATTTTAATGATATCCCAGGTAAAATGTATGGTTATTCTATTCATGCTAATGCGTTTTCCTTAAAAACTGGTTTTAATGTGATTTCATGATTTCAATAGAATATGGTTTTCCTTCATAAAGTAATTTCTTGATAATTTTGTTCACATTTAATATTTTGAAAACATTTTCATAGGTTTTAAGGACTTATAAAAGAAATAATGAATTCATGTAATATGATATGACGGTTTTTCAATTAAATATTGTTTTATTTTAATACTTTTATATTTTGGACGAAATTGATATTGTTTAGTAGTATTCATTTTATTTAAATAGGTATATTTAATATGTATTATGTACTAATTGAGTAATGATCAAATATTTAAAATACAATCAATCTAAATGAATGAATTTTTTTGACTAAAACCCCTGATTATGTAATGATTTATGTCTGGGTCCTAATTTTTTTTATCAAAGGATGGTTTAGATAACCATATGTGATAGGATGATCTAAATTGAATACAATAAATTATTATAAAATTTATTATTAATATATAATGATGTATAATTTTATGATTAAAAATTTGATTCATCTAAGATATATTTGTTCTGAATAGTTTTCAGTAGATGATGAAGAGAATATGACATTAGAAGGCACTAAGTGGTTGATATCTTTCTGAATCAGTAGCTTAGAATGATGTGAATTGGAACTGAGTAGATTCATCCATTAATGGAACAGTTTTCAAAGGTGATTAATGGTGGGTATTCATTCTAGATATGAATCTGATCTATTCTGAAGGAACATATTTATTTTGGATAATTTGATGAGGCAATAACAACCATCATCCATTGGATCATCATACATAGTGGTAACAAAATGATTGATCAATGTAGTGTAAAATATATTCGATGTCATGATATGTTCATAACATCGAAAGGTATCCCTTTATATTTATCATTTTAAAGGTGAAACAAATAAATGGTGGTCTTTGGATAAGAATACCAGAGTAAAATAAGATCATGATAGCATATAATGGTAAACATAGAAGGATATATTCCATGTGAAATATTTCCCAATGGTTTTTCAAATCCTAGTTGAAAAGAAATTGTAATTGATGAAAATATATGAACATTTTTTTTTCTAAATATGAATAAATATACACACCATTGGTTATGTGTGTGCAGCATTTTTTTCAAGACACTAATAGAAAAATTAATCAATTTTAGATAGGATTGAAACTATGTTAATGAACATATTTGACTGTATATGAAATTAAAATTAATGGAATGATGATCATTTTTTTAGAATGGGTGACATGGAGTTTTCTGACTCATATGTTCGTCGTGATGGTATGAATAATATGTGGTAAGGTTGGTAAGATTTAGATAATAATTAATCATTTAATTCTGGTGGTAAGAAAATCTATTTTCCTTCTTTTGAATGTGTGATAAAAACAGCCATGAATAGTTTCTGGTTTACATTGTTATGTTCTACTATTGTGTAATATTTGGACAAATGGCTCCTGAGTGTAAGAAAAATTATCATAAGAATAGGAAAAATCCAATCGTATGATGCTTTAACTATATGGAGTTGGTTCATTTTTCATATATCTATCTAAACCTAGTCACTATGGCATGAAATTAGTAAGATTAGAAAAAGATGGTGTTGAAACAATACAGTGCAACAACTTGAACTAATTTTGAGCCATCAAACTAATTGGTATCTACAACATTTCATATTTTTACTAATTTTAAAACTGTTTTTTATTTGGGGTCTACACATTCTGTCATTTCTAATAGTGTTTTTTAAATGGATATTCCACCATAAAAAATGCATATATTAGTCATGATAAAAACACATGGAGGATATATTTTGAAATATGGTTATTATAACAATATAACCCAGACTCTATTTAGAATGAAATTATCTTAAAATATTGGAGGTTTTCCTTTATTGGATTCTTAAGTTATTCTTTGAATGGTACAGATTTCTATTTACTAGGTTATGACTGATTTTATAGATAAGGATGTTATTTTTAAGAATGCGAATCAGTTTTGGTACAATAATGAGCACATTTCATTGATAACATTTTATGAAGTTGAGAAACAATTAAAATATTGAAACTAATTTTATCTTTATAATCTTGAATAATATAAAATTTCTATTTATATTATGGATGTGGAAGTGGTAATTGAGTAAATTTATTTTCTTATTGATAATTTTAATTATTTTTTTCTTGACTAAGAGGTTGAGTTTAGCATTATCCATGTTCATATTGATAATAAAATATTAAAAACCCCTTATCAAATAGATCAAATGAATCTTTTAGAGATGAATTTGAATTTACAAGAATTTTTAGATAAATACATCATCTGACCTAGCACATCATTAAGGGGTTATATGGTCATTTTTGTTATGTAGAAAATGGTTCAATGAAACATTTTATTTATTATAGAGTGACTAATAACATAACTATTAATGGCAAGTATCATTTCCCTAATATCAATTATTTTCTGGAAAAAATATTTAGAGAACAATACGTTTCAATGGCTGACATGAGGTCAAGGCACCATCAGTTGAATGTGACAGAAGAAGAAAATACAAATAATGTGTTTTTTACTGGATATGTGATTTGTGAATTTTTTATTATTCTATTTTTGTTAACTAATAAACCATCTATATTCCTCGATCGTCTGAATAGAATATTTCATGAGCTCTTGGATATGTTCCTGGATGTGTTTATTAATGATAATTTAGGATATTTTTATTGTAAATAGTAACTTGAAGTACATATATGGGTTGTTTTGAGAACAGGAATATAAAGATAAACCAAAGAAAAATTCATAAAGTATGAATTTTTGTTGCAACAAATTTCTATCCATATTCCCATTGTTTTTTAAATATGGAATAACGATTGATCCATTTAAAACAAATCTTGTTTATGAATGGACAAAACCAACAAATATAATCGAGAATTGTAGTTTTCTAGTTTTGGAAGGATATTACTAGTGGTTTATAGGAAACATTCAACTATTATATAGTCTATAGATTATTTTTACTTGAAAAGGTTGTATCATCATTTTTAAGAAATAATGTTATTATTGTTTTTTGTAATTGATGAAAAATATTGGAGATTTCTCTTGTTTTTACAATACCATCTTGAAATGGTGACTTTTTCATCTATAATGAGGCTTTTTTAAAAATAATAGGTTATGTCCATGAAGATAATGATCATGTAATTTATTTTATTTCATGTCTGTTGAAACCTCATGAGTTAAATTTACATACACATGATTTTTATTTACATTATGTTTTTTATGAATTAAAAATTTGTATGCATCATTTTTATGTATTATAAAATGAAATATTTATTGATCATAAATTATTAAATTATATATTAACTTTTAAAGAATTCAATATGAGAGAGTGATAGGTAATTTGTTTGGATGAAATTAATGATTATGATTGCATGATTCACTACCATCCTGGAATGTTAAACAATGTGGTTGATGCATTGGTTTGGAAAATTAATGCAACATTAACAATTATATATTCAGAATGCAAACCATTATTTAATGATTTGAGGAATTTTGGCTCGTATGTTGTTGGTGTAAGAAATTCCACTATTTTTTTTCCAGTGATAGTGAATTGTTCTCTATCATGAAGGATTATATAGGCGAGATGTAAGATCATGAGTTGCATAAAAAGGCATAATTTGTTAAAAGTGGAAGGTTGACTGAGATTAACATTGATAATGATTTTTTTTTTGAGTTTTGGGAAATGGTTTTGTGTTTCTTATGATTATCAACTGAAGAAATAATTATTATGTAAAGATCATATATTTTCGTTTTTAGTTCATTCTACTTGTACAATGATTTATAGATACCTTTAAGAATATTACTGGTGTGATTGAATGAAAAGGTATATTTCTGAATATATCCTGAGGTATTTGAAATGCCAATATGTTAAAGCAGAATTTAATTAATCAAATGGGATACTTTATCCTTTTCCAGTTACTGAGTGTAAATGGGAAAATATAAACATGGACACCACTGTGGGATTTACAAAGTCATATCGATGTGAGAATGAAATCTGGGTTATTTTTGATCATTTGACAAAATATGCTCATTTCCATCCTATTTGATACACTCGTTCTATAGATCATATTTTATGAATATACCTAAAATAAATTGGTATGTTTCTTGGATTTATTCTCCCTATTGTACCAAATCTTAAACTCATGTTCACTTAAAACTTTATGAAATGCATTATGATTTTGTTAGAAACAAAATTAAATATTATTAAAACTATTCTTCCTCAATCAAATGGGATGTCAGAACATAAAATATAAACATTGGATTATTTTCTTGGATCATGTTCAATGTATTAATATGTGAGTGATGATAATCATATTTCATTAGAAGATTTAACTGATAATAAAAGCTTTCATTCTGTTATATAGCTTACACCTTTGGAAACATTATAAAGAAAGTTGTATTGAACTCCATAAATTTGCAATGAATTTAGGATAATGTTGTTTATGAGACTAGATTTACTAGAGTAAGTAGAAGAGAATTTTATTTTGATTCAGTGACACAAAAGGAGTATATAGAGAAGACTGAAACGTTATGTTGAGAGAGGAGGAAAGACCTTTATTTCGAAGTAATTGTTCATGTTTTACATAATATATCTCTTAAGAATTGTGCTATTAATTTTTCTAAGAATGTAAAGTAATGTCCATGATTCATTGGATGATGTTAAATTCTTGAGAATGTTGGACCAGTTTCCTACCATGTATCATTGCATAAGTGTTTATATCGGGTACATACAGTCATTCATGTTTCCATTCTAAGAATGTATGTTTTTGATATATCCCATGTATTGAAACTAGATGTAGTTCATCTTGAAGTTAAATAAAATTATAAAGGGAAACATTTTCTGATTCTTGATCATTGAGAGAAATTATTGTGGAACAAAGAGATTCAATATGTTATGGTTTTGTGGAGAAACCACTTGGTCAAAGAAGAAACAAGTGAACCTGGAAATGCTATGACGGAAAATTGTCCACATTCATTTACTTTTTTATTAAGAATCAGAGTATTTATTTTCATAAAGGGAGATAATGTAGTATCCCATGTATTTATTGAATTATTTTTATATATTTATTAGAATTTTCTATTTAAATATTCATTCATAAAATTAATAATTTATTATATAGTTATTTATTTTAAAACATTACATTTTTCAATTATATAATTTTTTTTGAAAACCCCAACATCATTTTTTAATTCATATCTCTAAAATTATCATAATATGTATTTTTATGAATATTCTAAAAAGTTTATTTTTAGTTATATTAAAAATAAAATTTTACAAATAAAATATGTCTTTTTATTTGTGATAGTGTGAACACATATTAATGACATGAGATTTAAAAAAAATTAATATATAATTTTTGATAGTATAATATCAATATACTGAAAAAATAATTTATCAAATGTAAATTATAAATTATTTCAAGGTATTTATAAAACGTAATGTCAGTGCCAACACAATTCCTATGAATAATTTATAATTTCAAATTCAGATCCACATTAAAAAGTAATGGGTGATAAAAAATATTTTTACTACTCATTAATTAATTATAATGTATAATTGGTGTTTTAGGACATTATTTTTAAATTTGAGATATATATAACATTAATATTATCCAATTCATATACAATAAAAAATTATAAATCCCTAGAGTTCAATATTAATTTATAAGATGTTGTAATATTTGGATAACGACAATGTGATCCATCCAATCCATATATAACAAAATATATTCTAAATGATTCATGTGGATCAACATTCCCTAATCACCCATGCAGCACATAGATGTATCCAGATCTCCAAGTGCACTATTGGTGGGATGATATGATGAAGGATATCACTGAATATACATCAATATGTTGGGTATGTAGCAAGTGAAGACTGAATGGAAAATTTCTAACGTGATGATGTGAACTTTAATAATAATACCATTGATATGGTAAAATGCACCCCGAACATTGACATCAAGCATCAAAAAAATAGAAGGGAAATAATCATATATGGTATTTTGGGGATTTCCATAAAAATATATCACACATTATCACAATTTGAGGGAACTTCACACTAGATAAATTTTCACGGATATACAACATATAAGTAGTGAGGCTAAATAGAGTACCACAATTGATTGTATCTTATTGAAATCCTAGATCTACCACCATGTTATGGAAACTCTCTAGAATGATGTAAACCTTATATTGAACGTTTGGATGACCTATCATCCTAAAAATGAAAAGCAATATGATTGGATTATTTAGACATTGGAATACTGTTGATAACATGTTTGTTGGACATCAAACGAGGATGTGACAAAAATTGTCATCGGGATGAGTGATCCTATAACAATTGTTTCCACTCAGGCATCCAAATGAATCAATATTAATCCCATTATGCAAAAAGATTATAACACCAGCTTTATGGGATTAATTTAGTGAACATAATCTTCCTGAATCTGAAATGGTAAATAAAATGGTGTAAAAGGTGAAAACCATCATCAATACATCAAGGATGACCAATATCTATAAAAGATATATTAATATAATTATCTATGAGACCTTGTCATTAAGGTTGGATACATTTTATCCCTTCTCATATATCTATAAAATATGATCATGATATTTGGGTTGAAATGAATTTTATGTCCTATGTAAATCGACCCCATATAGATTATTGATTAAGACGGATATGTGGCAAATCCACTAGAACTTCCTCCCACTATATGTCACGTACATGATGTATTCCACATATCTCTCTTAATGAATTACATTATAGAACCCTCACTTGTACTAAATTTTTTGGTGTTAATTTTTGAAAATTATCTCTCTTAAGAGGAGAAGCAAGCGAAGACCATGGATTATATAGATAAGGTTCTACGTAACAAGACGAATCATATAGTCAAATTATTATGGCTTAACCACATGTATGAAGAGGTAACATTAGAACTATAGGAATAAATAATGGATAATTATCGTCACCTACATTCTATATATATTGTAAAATGAAATTTATAGGGTGAAATTTCATAAGTGTGGAAGAATGTACCGACCAAAAATTTTATCAACGAAATTTTCCATTCTTAAATTTATGTTATAGGATTGTAATTACATAAAATTACAAAGAGAACAGAATATCAACATTATAAATTAATATTGAATGAAATATGTGGTATTAATAGAAATTAATAAACCAAATTAAATATAATATTAATTAGACAATTGGAATAGAAATATGACTGTTATGAATTGAAATTTGGTTAATAGTGTAGTATCATATCCCATCATAGTATAAAAAAATTACATATTATAAATTTCAATATGATATAGTGATATCCTTGAATATTTAATTTAATGTTTTAAAAATGATAATTTATGTGTTGGTGTTTTTAAAATATATAAATGAATTTTGAAATTTTTATAATTAAGAAATTTACTTCAAATATAATTTATTTTAGTAATATACATTCATAAAAAATAATATTTTCTTATGATTGTAAAATATTTTTATGAGACCCTATCTAATTTTTAAATTTCTTATAAAATTAGTTATAAATTTAAATCATTATTTTACGAGTATGTTTTAATTTTAATTGATATTTTAATTTATCTTAATGGAAAAATATTTTCATAAAACCAAGTTCGTTTTTTAATTATACTTATTTAGAAATGGTTATGATGAATTTTTGGGATGGTTCAAAAATAGTTGATATTTTTGTGAAGAGTTAAATACATTAATTTATGGAATTGTCTAAGAACACTAATTAATGAGTCATAGATGATTTATGGATGATGTAATCTCCAAATCACGCATTCTATTAACATTTTTAATATATTATTGGAACTTATTCAAACTATGCATATTATTGAGAAAAAAATATACAAATGAATAATATAATACCAAAACACCCCAATCCTCTACTATAAATGTCACCCCTCAGCACCCTATCTCATCACGCCTCTAAAGATATAAATACTATCCAAATAAATACAAATTATTTTACAAAATATCTCCCCCATTCCCATGAGTATTTTTTATTAACCAAATTACATCCCCATTCTCTAAAGGATATTTTCAAGGAGAATAATTCAAGAGTTAAAAACATCTTTCTTTTTCAGTTTTATTCAATACAATTTTGTTTACATCCTTTCCCACTACTAACCTCCCCTTATCCAAGTTATATTATAACTCCAATATCATTTAAATATAATATTTTTATAGTTTTAATTTAAAAACCCATTACAATTTTTTCCCTCTCCCCTTTTGTTCTATAAATAAAAAAATCATCTCTAATGTGTCAATTTATCACATCAAAGATGACGTCATTTCTATTTAATTTAACAGCATGATGTATGGTCATAAAAACATTTTTATGGTCACAAAAAATAATAATATATTTGTAATAACTTCTTTAATGATATTAAACCATCATATATACATAATGTTAATGAATTGAAAAACAAGTATGTGATGATCGAAAAATTCCTAAATATTATAAATGGTTATCAGTTTTGTTGAATCTAATGAATCATCTAAACATCTTAATGAAAATGAAATATAATATCATATAATATTATATATATTCATAAATATCGTACAGTTTCAATTTTGGATAATTTTTCTCATTTTATAAGATCATTCATACATGTAATCAAGTGAACTGATCATGAAAACCATGGAAACGAACACTCCAAAATAGTGAAATTTAATATCATATTTCTTTAAAAATGAATATAAATCATATAAATAAAAGTATAATAAACCAAATAATTTTTTATAGGTTTCAAATTAATTTATCAATGAATAAAATTTCATTACTCGTGAAATTTATTACATGGGAATAACAATTTTGAAGATAAGGTAAGAGACTCTTTATTAGCCACCATTTTCCTAAAGATTATTATTTCTTTGTTCACACCATAATGTAATTATAAATTCTTCATATGTAATCTTCCAAAATTCTACATGTACATTCCATGAATAGTTTCGTACCGATATTCTTTGTTCAGTGATGTGAAAATACTTATTTTAAAAGGTACCCTTATAAATTCATCTCTATAAGAAACCCCAATTCTAGATATCTTCCAAATTTCATACCTATTTTATAGTATTAAAAATAATTTTCTAATGCTAAATTAGTCTTCTAAAATAAATAAATTCTAAATGAAAACCTATCATGGTTCATTTTAGGATATTTATAAAATATTTTTCATTTTCTTCATCAAATTCTATTTTATATTTTATTTAATACCTAAGAAAATATTATATTGTAAAAAATTCCTAAATACACGTTTTACATGTTTTTACTTCATTTTGATATCACATATCATGATATATGACCATTTTTCATTATAATTTTCCATGTATGATTCAAAAACATTCATTCATGGTCAACATTTTGACATTCCATTTCGTTATACCTTTTGATATGATTTTGATTCCAAATTCATTCCATAGGTAAACCTTATTCTTGATTATTATTGTGGAAAACATATTCATGAAAATGATTTCATTGGTTCACCCAAATATAACTCCCATAAATAGAGTAATATTTAGGCTTATGATATTTCATGTTCTGTGGTCTTGGTGGATAGCCTTGACTCATGCTCCTCAATGTGAAATGCCCTTGGTGGTTAACCTTGACTCATTCTTCTACATTATGAATAGTCTTGGAAGTTATATGAGGGTTATTCATATGTCATTTGTTATATTGTTCCCAAATTTCTATGATTCCATTATTACATGATTCCATGTTTTTATGTCGTGGTTCCATATGTTTATTAATGTTTCATTACTTTTGATGTAATCATGTGATGACTTTTATCCCATTTTCGGTGCACTATTAATATGCTTATTCACTTACTAGTGTCATTTTATCATCACATTTTTCGTGTGTTATACCTATTATCCTATGTTTATTTAATAACTCAATTTTTCTTTGGAGATATTATTAGATATTAAATAAATTATATTTTTATTTCCGGTTTCATGGAGTTATATTATGTACTTACTATTTAATAGAAATAATATATTTAGATCCATAGTTTTAATTTCATGTTAAAATATTCCTAAAATACTTATTGAATATTTTTAAAATTATGTGATCATTAAAATCTATTTATTATAAAAATAATAATAAGGTTTTTGAAAAGCTGTACATTTAAAAAAGTGAGTTTAGTCAAAATTTTAAAATATAATTTAATATAGTTATTTGAACTATGATATTTTATTTAATAAATATAACTTGTTTTTTAAATCAAAATTGGAAATTTAACATTGGGAGAATATTAATGATTTAAAAAAATTAATTTTATATTGAAAATTAAAAAATTGTAATTTTTATTTAAAGCATCATTTTGAATTAAATTATCGACATAGATAAGTTATATTTCAATATTTTTTTAATGTAAAATTAGTTGAATAATATTAAAATTTCAAAATTTTGTGTTACTATATTCAATTTCACTTTTAACTATGATATAATATTTGTAAAAAATTTGGAATTTTTTTCATTGATAACAATGATTTTCTCGGAGTTTGTGAGTTTAATTTTAAATTAAAATCTACAACTACATTAATTTGATTTTGAAAAATAATATTTCTCTATTTGGATTTAAAATATATTATATTATAAAATATGCGAATAATAATTTCATTACCATAAAAATAGAGAATACCATCGTAATTAATTATCATCGTAAAGATTATAATTGTCATATCTGGGCGTTAAAGAACTATGATAACTGTTAGAAAGTCATGAAAATTTACAAATTATAATTTTATAGAAATATTTATCAATTATATCATATAATTTCATATAATAAATAATTTTAATGAATTTTTGAATGATAAAAACATGGTTTCAATTAATTCTATTCAACAATTCAATGTTTGTACTTACCCAACTAATAATATGCCACCCCCTCTCCTCCCCCATCAAAAATATAAATCCATTTGGATTGGCCAATCCTTACCCAAATACCATAAAATATACTTTACTATCATCTTATAGAAAATTTATTGATTATATTTTTGACCTAGTAATGTTTTTGGTGATAAACTAAAGAAGTGCCCTAGAGAAGAGGCAAAATTCATAAATGAGCATTTATAGGTTATTTAATCCTCAAAACCATTCAAATATTATTAAATAATTATAAAATAAAAACATTATTATGTATTATATTATTAAAGTTTTATCATAATATAATTTTTACCATTCATCTTCATTTCAATCTTGTGGAAAATAAAATCATCGATCGTGAGTACGACATACAACCATTTCATTTACCGATGTATTTTGTTTCCATCACCACATCTCATGTATTGATATAATAATTATTTAAAATATTTATGTAATATTTATTTCATTTTTATTACTCTATAGTTACAATACCATATATACAATTTTACATCACATTCAATGGGTGTATACGAAAATATCACTCGGTGTTTTGGGTGGATTACCGCCCCACGAAGCAATGTTAATAATTTTTCACAGACAATTTACATGGATGTTATTAATTATAATGATAATGGATATATGTGATATTTATGGACTAATAATCCATCTATACATATAATATCACTTATTAATTCCTACCTTATAATCAGTTGGAAAAGCATAAGGTTTATCATTTTCATGTGTGGACTACCGCCTCCACATAACAATGTTTTCATTTTGAATTTACATGGATATAAATAAAGATGAAATTTATTAGTTTAGACTTATATATATAATTACTTGGTAACTATTAATTAATTTTTCTGTTGTGATCGATCAAGAAAAAGGAAACCTCATTCATGTGTATGTGCACCCTACTTCCTCCATAAATGGTGAAATGCATTTTATATCCTTAAACTTTATATATTAATAAAAATAAATTTAAAACAAATATATATTATATTTATTTCATGATTTATATTCTTTATTTTGTTGAACCATGATAAATGTAAATAATTTAAATTACATAAAAACATTAATTAAAATAGAAGCAATTATCTCCACAAAATAGTGAATTTAACAAACAATTGTCAACAGACTTATCATAAAATATTGTACTTATATCATAATAGGTATTATATACACACATATATTATTATAATATATATATAGAAAAATCATATTTATTATACTTGATGTAAATACATGTATGATGGAAATCATACCTAAGGTAAGGGATTTTCATCTCACTTTTACTTTCGCGAAACATATGACATATTCACAACATGTTCCATTTTATGGGTTATGTAGTTATATGTTTTTTATATTTTATAACATTAATATGTTTTTTTAATGCTATTTGATGTTTCATTACTATTTATTTCCTTAATTATTCTTTTTATTCAAAAGATACCAAAGTAATAAGTGTTTATTTCAAAATTTCATTGTTATTCCTGATTGAATATGTTTAAGTTTTCCATGGGGTACTATTTTATAATTTTATCTTAAAACCACAATATTTCGTTACAATCTTGGATTTCCTAAACTTTTCAACTAACATGGCCATTATACAACTATTTTTTAACTAATATTATTGAAAATTGTTTTTATGAAAAGATAAATTTATACGTTTCTTTGGCAGAATACCATTTTTCTTCCATAACCATGTATTCTAAAAATAGTTTCAAAAAGTATTTGTCATTATCATAATGATTTATAAAATACATTATACCCATTTATTACTTTTTAATACTATTTTTAAAGGAATAATCTTGAAAATTTCTAAACAATGCTTAATTAATTATTAAAGAAAACATGAAATTATTTTTTCATTTAATGTGTTCCACATGAATGGAAGTTTCCACTATAATGGAATTTTTTTTTAAAATTGTCAATTAAATATTTGAAATCTTATATTAAAATAAAATAATTTTAAATTAATTTTATGAACTATTTAGTTTAAAATTTATTTTCAATATTATAATTTCATTTTCAATAAAAATTTTTAAGGGAATATGTTTAGTATTTCTAAAAATAAACATCATAAAACTATTTTTTAATTATGATCTATTGTTGATATCACCATTATACCTTATTTTTAGTGGTTATGAACATTTTGAACGTGGTTGTACAATTTTATTACCATTGAAAAAATTATTGTGGATGATTGGTTCCTATGTTTATTGACTAGGTATGTATTGAAATTTCATATGATAGTTTTTCATTAAGAATTTTTATGTTGATTCTGTTTCATATAAATATTATGACGGAAGCATTGTAATTGTAATGGTATTGGTGGGACAAGGTTATAGATAGCCCCACGATGCTTCATTATGTCTTATAATAAATTCAATTGTACACGTCAATGTGATTTTACCCATTTTTAATACATCACTCATGAAAGGTCATGATTATATGGTTTTGATGTCCAGAATTATGCATTCCTAATTAGGATGTTATTTATTAATTTCAATAATCTCATTCTATTAGTTAGAATATATATATATATATGTGTGTGTGTGTGTTTTATGATCATTTAAATATTTTATAATAATTTATTTTACCATTATTTATAATTTCATAGTTAGGGTCATGTTATGATTTTATTGGCTTGAGTTTTAGTTATTTACAATGGAAAATTAGATAATTTTATTTATTAATTGTATCACCCACTATACAGTTACCCATACTGAGCATCTAACATCAATGATTTATTAGGATTTATTTTTGTTAATATTTGATGATTTATTTAATGATCTATATGAACATATATAAAAATATGAAAAATGGTGTTCTCAATGAATAAACATTTCATTTTTTTATGTCTTCCAACATTATTTGGACTTTCACTTATGTATCTATTTTATTAATATTACTAATATATTCAGAGCTTTGGTACATGTTACAAATACTTAGTGATAATGTAATAAAGTAGAAAGATACTCTATATTCCTGAGGTAAGGGTGTTTATAGTACATGTTTTTGAAGATCATTCCACTAAATAATTCATGAATATATAAAAAATCACATGAAAAATCCTCAATGTGTATGGTTATGGATTAAAATATTTTTCTATAAATGAGAAGCTAACGTTGGTTTTTCATTAAAATATTTTCATGATATTTTTATGTACTAAAGAAAGAAATGGATATAAAAATAAAATCAAGAATAAAAAATGGAGAATAAAATTTCTGTGATATAAATTATTAAGAATAAATTACATTCTTCAGTGGATATTTTATAATAATATACATGAAAATAAATTAGACAATAAATGAAATCCTTTACCTCAAGACTTTTTTTTAATTGTATGTGTTCAAAAAAACTATATAAATAATATATATATATATATATATTATAAAACTATATTCATAATTATAATATTATTTATATTTAATTTATATTATCTAACTATCATTTAAATAACCTTTATTCATCAAAATGGGAATTTCTGTGAAATCATTTATGTTATTCCTTGCATGGTTTAGTTTTATGGATATAGTATTTTCACCTTGGGCATGGTTTCATAAGTAAAATAATATAAATAATTATATAAGTATAAAACAAACTCATTAAATTCACTATTCATTCAATTCATATAAATTTTTGAGGGAAAAATATATATCACTTTGTAGAGACTATAGTATGTTGATACACATGAGTGATGATTACACTTTTCGATTGATAAAAGGAAATGAAGATAAGTAATTTTTCACAAATAAATAGTCACTATTATATCATTAATAATATATATATATTCATTATTTCTAGCATTGTTGAAATCCATGTAAAATAGAAATGAAAATTGAATCATATCGCTTCATGGATGTGTCCATTCACATATATGCACAAACCAATTTATCATTTAACAATGCATTGGATGAAAATAAGGTATATAAGATATTTTACTTATAGAATCATAATTATAATATAAATATCATATAAAATCAGCAAAATTTATCATAATAACCTTCTTCTATAGAGTGTGTTAGAAAATCAATCAAATCTATATGTGGAGGTGGTAGTTCAAATGTATGCTTGGCCGATATAATATTTTTCTATTTGATATAATTGTTGTGGAGATTTATTATCACATGGTTATATTATGTAATATATATTTATACATTTATTACCCTAAATCAATTATTTTTTTATTCAAAAAATAGATTTTTAGAATGCTTATAATTAATTGTATGATAAAGAGATCTGTACGATCATATTCATCGTCTTTGAGAAACCATATAGGATTTTCTCCTTATGCACCCTTTCTTTGTTACTTTATGAAAATTAGAAACTATAATAAATGTTTATAAAAAATAATATTATATTATTTTGGATTTTTTTCAATATAATGGTGTAATGGTCTTGGTATAAGACAAGAAACGGCATGCCCATTTATTTGTGACGGGAATGGCACACATGTAAAATTATAAAATATTAAAATTCAATAGAATTACTATAATGGGAAAATGGAACAAAAGTCACTCACATTAAAAATAATGATGCGGTAAAATATAAATATATGAATACAATCGTATTTATAAGTGTTTTTTTGTCATTTTAACAATAATCTAATTAGTCTAACCCATTGACAACCCTTTTTACCATTATAGTATTAAGGATTTTTAAAATTCATTACTTTTTATATTTCATAAACAATTACCCACAGTACATATTATTTATAATTATAATTATAAATATTTTATAATATTTAGATGATTTAATTCAACTAAGTTATATATATTTATTTTAATATAAGTTTGAAAAAAGAAACCAATTTTTTTATCAAAATGATTTTATCATATTTACACAATTTTTATCTTATTATTTTCATGGTAAGAACAAATTTATAAAAGTTTATAAATTTATTTAATTAATTTAAAGTCATTGTAATAATAAATTTCATCAATATATATTAATTTAGTTAATTATGATAAACCAATTTTTTCACTTAATAATAGTATTTTTAAACCTCTTTTTTTACATTATAAATTTATTAATATTAATTATAACCCATTACAAACAAATGGATTTCATTTTTACATGTATAAAAAATAATGTTTTTTCATTTTTTATTCATTTTTAGAAACATATGTCAAATATTATTGAGATAAATATCACATTAACTAATAAATTTTCATTAGTATATTAAAGTCTATTCAAACTCATTGTTATGAGATTTAAAAGTTATCAATGATATAAACTCTATTAAAATGGGAATATATAATAAAATATAATGTTGTTACACGTTGATGTGATCTAATATGAATATAGAATATTTCTCATATATTTTACATCACTAATCATAATATTTTGAAACGTCAAACAAAAACCCAAAACAAAAACCCAAAACAAACTGTATTAGTTTTATTGTTCATTACATAAGCCATATTAGTATTACATTAATATTTCTTAGAGTTGCCTATTTTATTCTTGGCACACTGTATAATTCTATATGTCACATCCCATGTAATTATAGAATAATAACTTTTCAAATCTATTAATATTTATGAATTATATATTAATTTTAGTTTATGGGGGATACTAAGTGAGATAGCATATCTGACAAACAAAAATGTGTTTCTTTGATATCTTATGTTTCACACGAGATTAAAATATACTGGAAAATACTACATTTTTAATGTTATTATTTTAGATGGCAGTTATCACTAATTTTTTATTATATGGAATAAATATAAGTAACTATATTATTATTACACATCTTTATTAAATATTTTTAATTTATTATAATAAATTTTAGAGGTTGATAATGAGAATGAATCCAATTTTAACCATAAAATACTCTATTATTTTTAATAATTTAGTTTACTAACTATTAATGTAGAACCCTTTTTAAATCTAGTTTTTTCACTTTTATATTTTCTATTTAAAAAAATAAACTTCTTCATTAAAATCAGGACATAAAAATTTTCATTGGTTAAATTTATGGTATTTTTTAATAAAATTAATCATTAATGAATAGTGAAATGTACTCATTTTAATTCAAAGCTACCTTTTCATCAAAATTATTTATATAGTTAGGTTTACCAATTAATTATGTTTATGGTTTAATTGGATTTATTCTTATCATCGAATCAAATTATTTTCATTAGAATTAATTTCACATTTAAATATAATATAAATACATGTCAATCTTTGGATGGTTGTTACTTTTTAAAAAACAGATTTCTCGTTCTGAAAACATGATTAATTATAAATTTAATTTTTCCATTTTTTTGAATTTATTTTATGATAAATTACTATTCATTTTCTGTAACTAGTAATGAAACTGTGATTTCATAGGATCAAACTAATTTTTTTTAAAATAACTTTTCTATTTTTAATACCACTATTAAAGAGTAAATATGGTATATATAGGTAAAACTAGTTTTATAATAATATAAAACCACACTAAAACATGTCCTAAACTATTTTAATGTGTTTTGGCCAACCAATAAAATCTTTTTTTTGAATGTTGGCCCATTGGGAGCCAGTTGGTTGTGATATTGACACCTTTAACATTTGCATTAAAGTAAAGGCAACTATATCATAAACAAGACTCTTATTACTAAAACAATTTTAATATGGGTAACATAGGTGAATACTTAAACTATAAATATTTATTATAAATATAAATATATATTCTATATCATAGTATTTTATTTGAAATTATTATTAGTTAAATAATTATATAGAAATATGACACATTGATGATACAATAAAAAATTATTAATGTATGAATCAAATAAATGACATGATTAATATTAAAAAATTTATAATTTAAAATATTTGATTCAATAAACTAATTTTATATATTACTTTGACATTTTATGATTGTGTTAATTTATTTTTATTTATTTAATCACGTATTAATTAATGTGTTAAAAAGTCATGTATAAATAGTTCCAAAATTGACATAATTATTAACATAAAAAATAAATTAGATTATTAAATGTAAATAATTTTTTTAAAAATATAAGATTTCCCACAGTAGTTAGTATAAGTCATTATATGAGATAAATGTCATATTTTTGGTTATTTTAAATGTTTTGGACTATTTATTAACCCAATGTATAAATAACATGATATCACTGTAATATTGAAAAGGGTAAAATAAGGGTAAAACCAAAAAGATATGGATTAAGAAATATTAAAAACATATATAATTTTAATTTTATGAAATGTATTTCACCCAAAATGATATTATCTTAGAAATAAATTATTTTGGAACCATTTTGAACTAAAATTGAAATTATATTACCTTAATATTTTAAGAGTTTCCAAGGGTGCCCCAGCCCTATTCTAAAAAAGGTAACCTCACTTCTATAATACTAAAACATAAAAAACAATTTTCTTTTTCCAATACCTATATAAAAATCTTCCTATAATCCATCCCCTCAAACAAGAATCCTCTCTTTTCATATAAATCCTCTCAAGTAATCTTTTTGGTATATACCAAAATAATTTACCTAATTAAGAGGTAACACCTTCTCTCGTGTTTTTTAGATTATTTTCATTATCCACCCACCTATTATCATATTATTCTATGATTACATAACAAAAATAGTATCCAAAATATAAAATTATGTTCTTATATATTATTTTGATCTTCTCTTACACACACATCTATTTAATGGGTAATGAACATAATTTTTTTGTATGAAAAACTATTACCTCATGAAACATTGAGTGTATAATTTTCACCTAGCACCTATCATGGTGGCCATTAGGATGGAAAAATTATTTAAATATGATATATATTATATATTTATTTTCTATATTATCTCTCATTTTTATTTAGAACATACATTTCTACTTTCACTATAGTATAAATATGATAATTTCGTTTGAGAAAGCATGGACTACCACCCACAAAAATTGATATGACTCGTTCCCACAATACATGGAACATATAAATGATGGATTTATTAAATATTTGAGTAATATTAGAAATTAATATAAAAATTTAAATATATTATTTCTTTATATCATTTAATTATTCTTATTTTATTATAATACTGAAAAGAAAGTACAGTACATGCGTACAGACGACCTACCGTCTCCATGAATGTTACATTTCATTTATTATCTCCAATTTTTTTATTCTAAATAATTATATAATAGATATAGATAATATATAAATAATGGAAACTATTTTGGTGATGGTGGAAATATGACCACATGGAACATTTATTTCATAATAAGATCACTATCGACTCAAGAATTGACTATCGGCACAACATATGATATGAAAATAATTTATATATATATTTAAAAACTTTATAAAATGGTAATAAGTGATATAAAATTAATAAACAAATTAAAATGGGTATAAAGCCAATATAAAGTACCCTACGTTTATGTTTCTTGAAAATAATGAACTTATGAGACAAGTTCGACTCATGGTATGGGACTTCGTCTCAATCTCATTTCATTAAAGCATATATTGATTTTATGCACTGTTAATATCCTATAATGTTGATATAAAAACCTTTTAATTTTTAAAATTGTGACCATTAATGATATAATGACATTTAAAAAAATTTGATTTCATTCTTTAATTATTTTTATTAATGATTTTTTAGTGGCATGGGACTATTCAAATAAAATATCATATTAATGTTTTGAGGATTAATTCTTATAATATATTAATATTTTATTACCATGTATACAAAATGTATTTATTGATGTATTTATATAGTTATAATTTTTATATTTTAAATTCTATATATTATTTTTAATGATTCATAGTGGTATGGGAAACATTGATTGAAAAATCATTTTTATAAGAAGCTTAAAATTGGATTTTTTTTAATAGGAATGGTTATCTTATTAATGAAAATAAAATTTTATGAGTGTAATGGTGATAATTATAAGGATTTATTTTTTGGTAGTTTGAAATTTAATGGGTGATCCTGATATAGCTTTTATGAAGGGTTGAGCCCCATTATAGCTTAGGAAATACGGGTGAGCTCAATATTATTTACACGAAGGGAGATCCCCATTATAGCTCAACAATTAATTGTGTATTCTATAGATATAATTGAAAAATATGCTTATTAATCTTTTAAGGGTGAATGTACGGGTGAAATGGTAGTGATTCCCCAATGAATGTATGTGAATTTTCCATGCATAATTATGTGTTTTTAAGAAAATGTTTTATAAAATTTTCATGTTTTCACTTGTATAACTATTTACTTGATTTATTTCCATTACTGATCTTTTGTTCTCATCCCATGTATTAATAAAATCATAGGAATTCAAGTAGAATAGATACAAGGATTTTATCATGTATATAGTTGTGATGAGAGACCATTTAAAGCCACATTGTGTCATTTTAAAAGTTTTTTTTTATGATAAAAATAGATGGCATGTAGACTTTTATACATTGTAATATTAGAAATGTTATGTAACAATTTTTTCAAATTCACTAAAATACTTACCATAAAATATCCTTGAATTAATTTCTTGTTGAAAAACTATAAAATAATTTATGTTTATGGTTGGGGCCTTATAGGTGATATCAATGGATTGTTTAGACAAATTTGGCAAATAGATTTTGTTCTTAATAGATAGGGATAACATTTGAGTTTATAATTTTTAAATTGATTATTTGTTTAATGTATTATAAATCCATTTTTTTGGTTTTATGTTAAAATAATTAAAGTGTTTAATGGAATTTTTTTAGACATATAATATATAGAATAGATAACCATGGGATCATAAAATGAGTTAGTGATTAAATAATAAATTTTATTTTAGAAGATGTTTACTATTTTGGAAAATTTATATGATCAAAGAAAATAGAGTATAATGAGATTTTATTTTAGGAGTAAAGGTTAATTTTTGGGAGAAATCTATGATTTTATTGTGGAAAATAGTTATACAAGTTATTTATGGAAAAGATAAACCTATTGTTAAGTATATGTGATTGGGTTATTTTGTTTTTTGTATGATACATTATGAGTTGTTAATGTACTTTGGAGATAAATGATAAAATTTATCCTATAAGTCTATGTGATCAAATCCTTCTAAATTTTGGTAGTCTATATCATTTTTTAATATATAAGAATTTTTTATGATACTTTTCTTAATGTTCTATTTTTACCTTTGGTATTACATTTGAATATTAGATATTTAAAGTTGTTTTTCTTTATCCGATGGTTTAATAATTTTAGAGAATTATCATACATTATAATAACTATTGTGGTTTTGGTTAATTAATATAGATATGGGAAATATATAGTTAACCTATTATGGATTGTTTGATTATCTAGATGATTATTATAGTGCATTCCGTGTGAGAAATTCATCATAAATACTAATCGTTTAGATAGAGAGATGAGTTTGTGGTTGAAATTTATAAATCAGTGAAACATAACTAGTTATGTAAGTATATATCCTTATGATAATATTATGGAAAGTGAGTATAATCTTCCACAATTTTAATGGATATTAGAACAATATAATTTTGTATTTACATTTCCTACAATTACGTCAAATACCAATTAACCCATCTCAAATTTATAGATTTGTGTTTGATAACTTTTTCCTCGCAATGATTTATATCACTCTCCATCAGAACTTGATGTGTAGTTTTATATTCTATATCCATGTTTTCCAACATGGAACTCTATTATGTGTCATCTTAAGTAACCATCAAACATAACATTCTTTATTTTAAAATTAATGTTTCATTGACTAATTTTTTGATGTGTGATTACAAAAATGGTATTATGAAAAGTCATACATTGGTTACCAACCCCTAATTCAAATAACAAGGACATAATATCAAGGGGGGGGGAATGTAACATCCCATGTAATTAGAGACTAATTTTTTCTTCATATATATTAATATTTTTGTATTAGTTGTTAATTTTAGATTAAATGTGACACAATTTTTGGTATATTACCTGAGACATTTCAACAGTTTTATCTGAAATATTATGTTGCACACGAGACTACGATATACCAAAAAATGATACATTAATAATAGTATTTTTAAATGGTAGTTATCGAGTAGTTGTTGTATTTTTAGTAACAAAATAAATATATATATTATTTGTAGAAATGTTTATAAATGTAGTTATTTTTTCTAATAAATTTTAGAGGCTAAAAATGATAATAAATATAATATTATGCATAATATACTCTATTATTTTTAAAAATAATTTAACCACATTTTAATGGTGTCCCCTTTATAAATAATGGTTTTTGTCACTTTTAATTTTTTTATTTGACAAAATAGGCTTTTTATTGAAATTGGGACATAAAAATTCCATTTGGTTAATTTTTTGTGTTTTTGAGATAAAAATCATTTTTAGTTTATAATGAAAAATACTACAGATTAATTCAATTATCTGTTGTGTTAAATTTATTTATAAATTTAGGACTAAAATTTAATGCGTTTTTAAGTGTAATTTTATTATGTTTTTATCATTTTATCATTTTTTTTTCATTTGATGTAATTTTACAGTGAAATATGATATAAAATTTTCCAATCTTTTGATGGTTGTTACTCTTTAAAAACTTATTTTATCATTCTGAAAACGAGATTTATTTTAAATTTAAATTTTATACATATGTCAGTTTATTTTTCCAAAACAGAAATACATGGTGGTAATCATTATAAAAAATGTGATTAATAGGTTAAGAATAATTTGTGTTGAATAGTAACTTTAGTATTTTATTTACCATGGTTAAAGGGTATATGAAGAAAATTAGTGTAAAAATAAAATTATTATAATAAAAAACAACCCAAACACTTGTACTAATATTAATGGATGAGTTATGTCCATCCAGTACAATAAAGAAGCTGAATACTTGGCTTTTGGGAACCACTTGGGTTTTATAATGACCATTATAATATTTTATTTAAATTCAAGGAAAATATAACATAACCATGAATCTTATTATTAAAACTATTTTAATACGGGGTTATATAAGTGATTTCATCAACCATAAATAGTGATTATAAATAAGAAAATTTAAAATACAACTTAGTATATTATTGTTAATTTTTAAGAATTAAATGATGATTTTTAATTTTGATACAATGATGATACAATAATAGATTTGTTAAAGTATGAATCAAATATTTGATATTTATAATATTAAGAAAATATTTTTAAAATATTTGATACTATACAGAAATTGTATTGTTTAATATGACATTTTATGGTTCAATATGACATTTTATCATTGAGTTAATTTATTTTTTGAATGACTAATGTTTCAATGGGTTTTTAAAAAAAATACGTATGAATATAGTTAACATTGACATATTACATAACATAAGATATAAAATAAATAATTAAATATTATACAATTTCTATTAATATAACATTAATCCAAATATTTAGGATAGTTCATAATATGTCATAAATGACACTTTTTTGTTTTTTTACATGTTATGTTAAATATATTAACAAAAAATGTATGAATAACATGATATCATGGTAAGATTAAAAATTGTAAAATAAGAGTAAATCCAAACAGACAAGGATTAAAAAATATCAAATGCATTTATAATCATAATTTGATGGTGGATATTTGACCCAAAATGATCTTATATTCTAAATATATTATTTTTGGGACATTTGGTACCGAATATAAATTTATATTAAAATAATATTTTAATAGTTTCAAAAGGTTCCCCTCCCCTATCCTATAAAAAGGTACCCTCAGATATATTATAATCACATGCCAAGAACCATTTGGCTCATAAAATACCTGAAAAAAATCTTCTTATAATCCATACCCTTATCCTAGAATCCACTCTTAAGTAATAATTCCTACCAAAGAATACATTTTTTATAAACCAAATGAAGTACCCCGATGAAGAGGCAATGACTTCTCTCCTTCATTTTATATTCATTTCCATTATCCACTACATAAACTCGTATTATTATATTATTAAATAAAATATTATATCATAAATATACCTTGATTTTTTTTATTATCCTATTTCAATCTACACTTACACCAACATCCATTTAATTGGTAATTTACATACCGTTTTTCTATACGGTTAACTACTAGCTCCTGAAACGATGATGGTTAAATTTCCCATTCCACTGCTCATAGTGGCCATTATGATGGAATATATATTAAAATATAATATATATTAAATCTATATTGACTATATTATTATTTTTCAAATATAACATACTTTTATGCTTTCTATGTTGTGTAAATACGATAATTTAATTTGAGAAAGTGTGGACTACCACCCCTTCAAACCGATATGAATCATTCATTATATGAATAGAACGAATAAAGGATGGATTTAATAAAGCTATGAAATATATATGACATTAATATAATACATTAATTATATAAGAAAAACTTACTATTTAATTTTTATTATTTTAATATGACAAATAAATTAAAGTAGTGTTCATGTGTAGGTACAACCTACAGTCTCCATCAATAGCGCATTTCATTTCCAATCTCCAAATATTATTGATTGTTCTATATACATATATAAAAGATATATATAATATTTAAAGAAAGAATATAATTTTGGATATGATGTAATTATGACAAAATCTATAATTTAAATAATAATAATATATTTTTCGACCCAAGTATTCAATATTGACAAAACGTCTGATATGAACTTAAAAATATATTTAATTTTTATAACATGGTAATAAGTTGTATAAAAAGAAATAAAAAAATAAAAAAATTTATCAAGAAAGTAGATATTAACTGATATTTATTATATAGTAAAATAAAGATTGTACTATACATGTTGGACTCAACGTGAGGTGTTTTTCCTCAATCTCCTCTCATGGAGGCATATCGTGATGTTATGCACCTTTATTATCCTATAATTTGTATATAAAAACAATCTCAAATGTTAAATAATGAATCTGTACATTCTCGTCATATTTATAGATTTTTAATGTTATTATTTAATGAATTTTATTATTGTTTATCTATAGTGGTAAGGGAATTTTTAACAAAAAACATCATTTTAATGTTTAGTGGATTTATTTTATATAATATTTCAATGTATGTCCATGATTTCCAAATTGTTATATATAGTTATTTATATGGCCATAAATTTATAGAAATTATAATTGTAGAAATTATTTTAAATTTTAAAAAGTTGTAGACACGTTGATTCAAAAATCTCTTTTATAAATGGTTTAAATTGGTGTTCCTAAAATATATTTTATTAGGTTTTGAATGACAATAAAATTTTAAGAGTGAAATGTTAAAAATTGATGGAATTTATTTGTTGGAACTTTAAAATTTAACCAGTATGCCTAATATAGCTTATACGAAGGTTTGAGCCCTATAATACCTCATGGAAGACATGTGAGCCCAATATAGGTTATATGAAGGGTGAGCCACATTAAAGATCTCTGATCCATTGTGTATTTTAAAAATGGAATTAGACTATATGGTTATTATATTTGTAAGGGTGAATGTAATATTTATATAGAAATATTGTCTCATTTCACCAATTTTATATTTCTATGAATACAAATGAGTTATTAAGAAAAATTTTTTAATGGGTTTTCATGCTTTCATTGGACTATGGATTGAATTTCATTAGTTCCCTTTTTGGGATTTTGTTCAAATTCCATGTTTTTTTTTCACCAGACATAAGGATGAATAGAGAAAATGTCTGGATCAAGGAAATAGATGTGATGACTGAACATGAATATAAACAATGTTTCATTATTATAGTTATTTTATTATAAGAAAATGCATGGCATGTAGACTTGTCTACATTATAATATTTGGAATGTTGTTTAAGAGTTTTTACTAATTATGTAAAACTCTAAACTTAAAATATCCTTGAATGACAATTTTAGTAAAAAAAATTCTAGAATGAATTATGTTTCAGGTCGTGGACTTAAACTATAGAATTCATCTTTATTACATCACTTTATATCCTTGAGAATGGAAACAAAATAAAGAGTTGGGATAAGATTCTCAATAAAATTAAGTGAAAAAGACAACAATCATTGAGAAAAAATGAGTATAAGATATGTATGTGGGTTTGATAGAACATTCAAAATAAATTGAGATATTATAAAGAACGTAATATCCAATTAATAATGGTTCATTAATCCTGGATCTTAATGTTTGAAAATATTCATAGCATACAATATTATTAATTCTACAATTATATGTGATCCGGACATATAAAAAATACATACTATTACAATATTTGATGAACATTATAATGGAATGAATAAGATGTATCAATGTAAATAATATGATGATTAATCCCAATATTTATATAATAATCCATCATGAGTCTCTATATGAAGCAGTACATTAACCAACCCACCTATTTTGTGAAGAGATTTCATGATCTTAAAGGGTAGAACAATCTGAAGGTAAAGATTAACAGGCATTCAAATCTATTTCACGTTCAAATAATATTTTTAAAAATATTAAATTTTGGTTGAAATACATAAATGAACCACCTATGATTCGGGTTTCCACTTTAAAATTAGATATTTATAAAATATATAATAATATATGTAGATAATATGAGAAATGAAAAATCAAACTCTAAGCATAAAATTTACACATAATCCTCAACAGATAAGACATCATGAGGAGGCATATCATTTAATACTACCATATTAAAATACATCTATACTTATAATGTAAGAAAATTCCTAAATGGTTTGTATAAATAATTCATAATGATAAAAACATGAAATTAAACGAAAATTAAATCAGGCCCTAGAAATCATGTAATAGGAACCTCATGGCAAATATATGAAAATAAAAAATATATAATTAAATACAAGTAAATTATAAATCAAAGAGTACTCATGAACTAATTATGAAGTGAAAATTTAGATATAACATAAGTTTGAACACATAAGTTATATGCGGGCCTACACTTTCGCTTTTACTTGAAAAATTGGTAATTCAAATCCCATTTTCATGAAATATATAATTTACATTTAGAAACTATAATATTTTGTAACAATTAATTTAAATGAAAAAAAAATTGCATTATTGTTTTTAAACATAATTTTCATTATAAGTTATTAAATTAAAAAAAACATTCAATCCATTATAGTGGGATAAATACAACATTACCAGTCTACCATTTCGAACCACATTGATAACCCAAAATTATATATTTTACCTTATAAGGGTTCCCAAAATAAAATTATATACAAAATTAAAAAATATTAATTATAGAAGATCATATGTAATGGATAATTACATATATAAAACACAAAATTTCAAGGAACATAATAAATATTAATATGAAAAGTCCCCCCCAATCAATATTATAATGTGGGACACCAGTCATGCACAAGGTTCAGATTCACTATATAAATATCTTATTAAAAAGGATGTTTCAGGGGATCTAGTATTTATCCTAATGTTATATTATCTGAAAAATAAAAATAGTTTCCAAGGATTTCACTATGAACCTATCCTACCCCTTAAACTCTATAGAGATTAAAATAATATTATAGTATTTGATAGCGTTTGGGGTTAGAAACACATATATTTAAAGAAAATTTATCCCCCAAACACATTATTACACATTTATTTCCATAAAAATAAATATTTTAAAATTAATTAATGAAATGTTTTGCTCAATTTATCTTTAATTACATAAAAGTCCGAGTTCATCATATTTCAAACACAACACTCATTTTACCTTGCATTACACACAATAATGGATTTAGACAAAAAGTGAAATATTATCTAAATTTTATAATTTAATATAATAGATATAACATAACCTTTGAATTGTAATGTATGAGATTTATTAATTAAATTATGAATATTATGGTTCTCTATTTAATATACATGAAATATGAAATTGATAAAAAATTCATTTTTGAAAAAATATATTTTTATAAAAGAATGTTTGATCAAAAATATTTAACCTAATATAAAGTTATCTTTTTCCAATTTCCAAAAAAATTATTTGAAATCGTTTATATCATAATAACAAAAATAGTTACGATTTATTTTGGATATTTTTCATGGAAATTTTATTTTTTATGAATAGTTAAAATTAGTGAATTATAAATGAAAACTATATTTTTGATGAAATAATTAATATGGAAAATTATATTATTCATCAAATTTAATGAATTGTAACTATATTTTATATTAGTTAAACCAATTGTGTTCAATGAAATCATGTTCATATTGAATTAATATATAAAAAAATCATAAAATTAAGAATATTTTCACTTTAGAACCCCTTTTATCGTCAACTAAGTGGCATTGATTTTAAATTAAAATTATCCACATCATGGTATTGAATTATAAAAAAGTGATTCATTATTATAATTAATTGTAATGTATTATTTATAATAGGTTCAAATTATTTTTTACAATAAGTAATCGTGAATGCTATGAAAATTAATTTCGACAGTATAGGTAAAAATAGTTTTATCAGGGGCATAAACTGAATCAATACATCTAAAAATGATCTATAAGATTCTCTAAAAATTCTATATAGACATATTTCGACCATTAATCCCTTATGGATAAATAAGGGGCCATTTTGTAATATTTTATACATATTCAATACATTGGTCACTAAATTATTTTCAAAACACAATGTCTGTCCTCTCCCCGACAGATAAAAGGCCACATCCGTAATTATATTAATTACACATTTATTCCTACATGGATCAGCAAATACCAGCTCAAATAAAAACCCAAAATAGATTACCTCATCAATTAATCGACATATCCACTGTCATCAAATGTGTTGTGAAATTATCGTTTGTGTGTAAGATGGACTACAAACTCATGGACCAAAGTAATTTGTTTATTCATATCCATTATCACAACCCGCCTTAAGAAAAAGGAAGGAAGGGTTAGCAGATTGTCATTCCCTTCCTTCTTTATGTTGAAGGAGAGATAATGACCCCCAAAACCCGCCTTCAATAGGTCCTAGAGTGGCGACCATCGCCAAGGGTATAGAATCACACACTAAATGGAAGGAATTACCTTTATTTTCTTTTTTATAGGATCGGGATATAAGATGATGAAACCCAACAACACCAAAATTGAAAGAAAAGTAAATCCAAAAGAAAATTGTTCCCACATGCATGTTCAAAGGTAAAATATACATGATATAAGAAATCCAATGATAAAGTACCAAAAGAATGAAAAATGACAACATCAACTGCTCTAAGGTCCGAGCTAGTACAGCCCCGCACGATCCGTGGAGTCCTCCTAGAAAACTGAAAATAGTATCATATACGTAGGGTGAGCATAAAAGTATAGTCAATAGGGAAAAACCTAATGCTCTTGTACACAAGTGGGGAGCCGTACTAAAGTCCCATGAGAAACAGACAACCAAACACTATCAAGGAGTTCATCCATCCCAATCACCGGACACACTCACCAAATAGCGCAAGCGAAATAATGTATAATAAAAGCACATTGATGTTTGGGTACCCCGCACCACTTTCCCACTGGATATTGAAGACATCCTACGCATCAAACCAATCCCGCCATTCTCACTACAGTCCCACTACCACACCCCGCCCACACACACCTAGGCCATATCCTCAAGCAGTCCCACTGCCAAACCCTGCCCACAAACACCTAGGCCAGAACAACCAGTGCCACGCCCGAAGACACCTGGGCTAGAAGATCTACTGCCACCCTCGAAGACACATAGGACTCATCCAGAATAAACTTGGGAAACCACCTGCCCTCACACACCTAGGCCAACCACCACACTACCCTGAATAAAGATTCATGGGATAATAATGGACTTCAGGACATCACATCCTGCACGTAGAGTCTTGGGCTATTTGGGAAAGGGAGCAGAAAAGGAGCTAATAACCAGCAACTCATTTAAGTGTTGGAAAAAACACCCTCCCCCATGAAATGGGTGTGTTTAGTACTAAGTTCTCAACTTGGGTGGGGCGCGAACAAGAAACACAAAACTACAAGTATATGTATAGGTAACAGACACTCACCCAAATCTAGGTTTCTCTTCAGCTAGCCTAAAGAACACACTCAGCACCTGTGTCCAAGTCACAACTCACACCAAACCAAAAACCCATTTGTTCAACCCGTATTTTCATGTTCGGTAATAATGTTTAAAAAATAATTTTCTTCACCAAATTGGGAAACTAGAAATCATAAGCACAATCCAAGGAAATATTATAGTCAACATCAACTTAAACATTCACACCTAGTTCTCATGTAAAGTCACAACCACAAAAAAGGATAAGTGAGATCCCTCAAAGTATTGGATCAATGGAAAACCCCAAGATACTACCCCATGTTCCCAAAACACAGGAGCCAATGGTTTCTCAACAACAGAGGATTTCCAACCCAATTAGTGATATAACCAAAGTAACCACACGCCCCCAAATTTACAACCAGCGAAACCATACTAACAGTGGATCCCATCCCCACCCACATCACCCAGTAATCGGCCTGTGAAATAAAAAGAACCAAACCACTACCACCAACACATAGCAGGCCCATGCCGGTATTTTCATATTTAAAAGATTTATCACACTCCATGATTCCAATTCCGATGTACTTTAACCAGGGTTATCACAAAAAAAGGGTTTATCCTGGTGGTTTCAATTTATTTAGTCAAATATACGTAATTAACCAATTTCCTTTACACGACCAGCACAAAAGATTGTTTTTATTATTGCATAGAGAAATACAACCAACGACCATGATTATCAGTAGGCGTAAGTCCGTACAAATCCTAAATCATTATTCATGAAAGAGGAGAAAAACATAGCATCATCATCGGTCACACCCCTCCCAATCATTCATTAGAATCATTTTATTATCTTAATTAATGTTTGGTCATCCAATTCTACAGAAATGAAAGCATACCCACCCAGCATGATACATAGAAAGGAGATATGAAGGTGAAACCCTACGTGATTGATCATGGATCGACGTTAAGTCCTCGGTGGAAACTCGAAATCAGGAGTATCAGCACCATCAGACGCGATCAAGGAAAAACTCTGGGGTATTCATCGGGATGAAGGGTACTCTGAACACTGGGAGATCGAGAAAAGAAATATCGAGAGAAGCCATTAGTTTATAAAGGTATAAAAGGGATGAGATACAGCGTCCCCTGGGACATTTAAGATATCTAGAAATTCTCGAAACCGTGGAAGATGCGGGGTCGTTGGTTGACCACGCGGCTGGGATACCCCACACGTCATTAAAGTGTCCCCACCTTTCGGGGTAGTTAAAACTGATGAACATGCCTAAGGGTTCTTCATTTTAGGGGTACCCACCAAACATTTAATTAAATACCATTTATGGGCATTACTGGGCTTTAAAACAAGCTTAATGGGTCAAAAAATAGGGTTTAAACCCCAATTTGTGCAAACAGGAGGCGCGACTGGAAAACCTGTGGGGGTAGGCAAGAGCCACCAGTAGCCGAGAGATATCGGTGGCTGACAGCTACCAGTATCCGAGCTACCGGTAGGCTATAGGGACCAGTAGGTCGAGCTTCTGATAGGCCTAGCTACCTGTAGGCTATGGCTACCGGTAGACCGAGCTACCGTTAGGCTGAGCTACCTGTAGGCCTACTACAGGTAGGCTAAGGCTACCGGTAGTCCTACTGTTAGGGGTGAAAACTTGATAACATTCACCGAGAAGCCTTGATAACTTTCCTAGACTACCCAGAACACCAAACAACATATTTTTCACTATGTAATGGACCTCCAAGAACCCGGGTCAGTACATCCACCACTAAATGTTTGTTATAATGATGTATATGAACTATTTATATGATATTTATAACATATTTATACCTCATGAGTAACTTTAATATGTATACATTTCTAAATTTCGTTCTGTAGGAGATATAATAGGGTCTCTCATGTTTATAGTAGACTTCCCCATCATGATGATACGCGATTTATCGTTCAGTAACTCCTCACATAGAAGGATATAATTATATATTTAAAAATTATATATTATATAAATGATACAATTTTATTTTTATGAAATATTTATCTATATTTATGGATTATATATATATTATTTTTATTCTGTCATGATCACTCATATAATTATGATAATACCATTCATGTACAAGTGAACTACCTCGTCCGCATAGCGATGTGACTCTCTATTGATTAAAACAACAAATGGATGATATATATAAGTATGTAATAGGTTATGTGAAATATTATTATAATTTTTTGAAGTTAATATATTATTTACCTCCTATCCATAATTATTGGTTAAAAAAGAAATGTTACTCCTGTTTTTGTACCACCTACCATCTCTATAATCATAACGTGCTACAGTTTTCATTACCATCAATAATAATTTGTTATATATGTAAAATTAAAGTAAATATATTCTAATTATTTAATTATTATTATCCTATAGTTCATATAACTATATATAATGTTAATGAATATGATATTTCATAATGAAAAATGCAAAAGGAAACAAGGGATTATTTCACAATCTCATTCTAAATGAGATTTTTCATCCCGGAATTTTAGTTAAAGGAAATTATTATACCATTGAGAACATTCTACCATATACTTTTATTGACCTTTATTCGTTCTGTATAGTTTCATGTAATAGTACCATATTTGTACCTTGCATTTATTAAATTTATAAAATGTTTTATTATAAAAGTCTAACATCTTTTCTCGTTTCGGTCAGAAATATATTATCTTCCCAAAACACGATTAAAAATAATGTTTTAAAAAATGTATTATATTAATAAAAATGAATTATCAAATGAAATTTTAATCGTTTTTATTATTTATGAAACTTTTCAAATGACTCTTATATCATTTTTAAAAGAATTATCACTTGGATTTTTAATAAAAATTCATATGGAATCTTCTAGTCATTTTCTGAATAACTAATTATACTAACAGTTTAACAGTGCCAATGGAATCATTATTTTTTAATTTTTTTGTATGAAAAAAATTACCAATGGTTATGAATTGAATTTAAATTAAACTACTTTTTTATATTTAAGTGTATATTTTTAGAAAATATATTTAGGAATTTCATTTTTAATGAAATTATTTTTAAAAATATTTTTCAAAATGAAATGTATATTTTCCCCATGAATGATTTCAATGTACAGTTAATAGAATTTATATTCATCATTTACAAAAACCCTATATTATTACTCAAATGGTTAAAAAATTTATTAATATTGTCCTTAATATTCTCATAGATGGATTACGGTCATGTGGAGTTAAAACTGTTTTTTCATTCGCTTCATTGATTCATTTTTGAAGTCATTATATTTTTTGTGGATTATTCAGTTTACCACAAAAATTAAATTTCCCCTAAATGTCATTATTTTTTACCATGGGTATTAATATTTCCTAAAAAGTTAACATTTTTATATACGGTTTTTAATTTTATGGATATTTGTTTAACTGGATAAATATTGACAAATCAATAGCCTTTACATAGTATATATAATTTATAAGAAACATTGTATATAATCTATATGTATTATAGGATATCTTATTACGTATTTTAAATGAAATACAATGGTTTGGGACATCTCAATACAAGCCCCTTGATGCATCAGTAGTGTAATGGGATGAATCAATTGGATAGCCCAAGATAAATGGGTTTTTAACCACTATAATAAAAACTCAATTGAGGTTAGACAAATATGGTAAAGGTATCATTTTTCAAGGAAACATGGTCTATTATTTTTAATAATAACCATAATTAAGTGTCTAGTTAGTAATTTAATTGAGATCATAACTATTAAATCATATCAGGATGCATTATATTTTATGTTTTTTTGACTAAATGTAATTTATTCTCATTTAATTCCCTTTCTATATTGATTATGAATTATCAATTAATTTAAATGAAAATTTATTGTAGTTATTTTGGATTATAAAAGGATTATTATTCTTTATTCATAATATATTCTCATGTACATAACAATTTCATATATTTTAATCTAATGAATATTGTAATCCATTTACCATGAATCCATGATGTGTAGTATTTTTTATATCTATGGGTATTATAGAGGGAATTATTTTTATCATGAAAGAAAATTATTTATAAATTTATTTTTTAAAATTTAATATAGGTATCATGAATGTATATGTTTAACATATACAACTAAACTATTTGATCATTCGTAATGTAATTCATTCTAATATATGGTAATGTAATAAACCATTAAATGATTGTACAAAAATGTTGTCACGATAACAATAGTTCGATCAGATGAAGTCTTGTATAAACCATTGGAAATAGAATTATTGAAACGTAGATTACAATTAAATAATCATATCTACACAATAATGATATGCATATAAGAGCACCCTAATTTTTTTAAGGAGGAGATGATGTTGTCATTCATTGTAATACATACCATTATGGATATTTCATGTGGAAAAGGTTATGGAACATATGTTCATAATAGTAGAAAATCTAAAAAAATAAAATTAAGATCGAATGGAATATCATACAGTGCATAATAATGGTTTTTCTATGATCCTATATTAACACTCTTATAAATTTTGCAAATGATAACTCACATTTTCATTAAAAACTATTATGAGGTATTTGAATGGATCATGGAAATGACTGACCACATATAAATCATATGATAAGAATGGAACTATATGTGATATAAAATTAATGAAGTATTATTGTATTTAAATTACAGAATAAAATTATAAAATAATTTTAATGATTGTATTTTTCACTAATGTATTAGGAAATATCAAAGGATTTTATTATATTTTAGAATCAGATGTGTATTTACTGTCACATACTTTATGGATACCATCATGGTTTATATGTTTTTGATTGACCTTATGTTTAAAGTCATAAACACCAATTTTTTGTTTTATATGATCAGATTGTATTAAAGATAAGGATAATTGAGGATACATTTATAAAAACTATACACATATGTGAAAAATTATTTTTGGGATATTTCATTAAATTTTAATAGCATATGAGTAACTTTAATGATAAAATTTAGGGTTTTATGGGGTCATTAATGAAATTTTATGTGTAGTAAAGTAAGATTATTACACTTTTGAAAAAATTTGGTTTCATTTGAAACTATATTTAAAAAAATATATTTAGTGATTAATTTAATTGGATGTATTAACATTTTTTAGAACATTTTATATATTATTATTACATAGTTTTCGAACAATGGAAAATAACATTCCTGGAGTCAGCCCATCAAAACAAGTAAGGATGTGGGGCCTTAACATGTGAGGGATAAATGATAAGTGTTTATCAGCTACTACTTACTAGTGTGATGTCTTTATTATATGACACAGTGTATAATCAATCAAATTGATAAATAAATATTTATGTAAAATTAGTAGTGTTACTATGATATTTAGAGATTAAAGTATTATTTTGAATAACTTTTTCTAACCATGTGTGTTTTGAAAAATTAGTTAGATATAGAAAGAAATACTTGTCAATATTTAATGGATCTTATGATATAAAAAAATGGAATTTGAGTTCATTGGGTATAAAAAATATTCATTTTCAGATATTCATTTCATGGGGGAAATAATGAAAATGTAATTGATCAATGAAAAAAACACGGATGGAAATTTTCTTATTAAGTAGAAACATATCAGTAATTATATTTTCTCATATTCATAAACAATATAATAACCCATTGACATTATGAAAATGATCCTAAAGAAAAATTTTATCCAAATAATTGGTACATAATAAATCAAAACATAATTTTTTTCATGCAAAATGTATTCAATTGAGGCCCTTATATTTCCAATGACCATTAACATTATTATGATCAATAAAATTATTCACAGACTATAATTAATTACGCATTTCTATAATGTCCAATTTTTATTTCCCACATATATTATTCAACACGGAGTCCTCATTTTGTGTTATTCTAGATGACCTTCGTACTTCTATATATCTATTTTTAATAAGATATTTTATTAAATATTTTTAAGATTTTGTTTTTCTAACAATTGAATTTTCAAATATCAATCAATTTTATACAAACATAATTTTTAGATTATGATGATGAAATTTATTTAGGCTGAGTATTATGTAACTCCATGATATTTTAAAATAAGAACATTGTATTTTATAGAGTACGTGACATGCAACACCATGATTGAAAGAAAATATTACCCCTCTATACATTGTGATATGTTTACTTTTATATATAACCAATCTATCTAAAATGTTTCACTACACAAAACACAATATTCCAAAAAATTTACATGCAATAATGTGTTTACATTATGTTAAATACAACATTCAATTTATATTCAGTTATACACAACAACATGTCTATCCACAATGTGAAATGTAATTAAAATATTGTTTTTATTATAAATAAGTATAAAAAATATTTCAAATTAGTGGGTATTAATCATAATTATTAAATTATGAAAACAATTTTTTAGCTATTGATTATTAATGAAAAATTTATTTTGGTAAAAAATAAATGATTCCAAAGATATTATATATTTCAAAAAGATGGTTTACTCTCACTTTTCACACCAAATTAAAAATTAATTTTTTTCACATTTTATAAAAATATTTAATGAATAGACATAATTTTAGATATTGGATTACCAAAAATAGATTTTTGATAATTTTTTGGATTTTTCCAAGAAGTTTCATTTTTTTTATAAATAGTGAAAAATACATTATTTTAATTGAAAACAACATTTTCTTTTAAATAATATTCTATTACATTATACATATTTAGTTGGTTTTAAATTTAAATTAGTTCAGTTTTATATGAATTAATCCAATTTATATCATTTTAATAATATTAATATTTAATTAATATATATAATGATTCTAATATTTTGAAAATATCCTTTTTGAAAACTGTTTTCTAATCACGTTCAAGGGATTACATTTAAAAAATATTTTCCCATTTATACTATATTAATTTGATTAAATTGATTAAATATTATTAATTTTAAAATGTAATAATTTATAATAATGTAAAATTTAAGTTTTACCAAAATGAATAGTGAATGCTTAGGAAATTAATTACTACAGTTAAGGTAACAATTGGTTTCAGGGAGGTAAACGAAAATGGTATAGGTAAAAATTAACTATAAACCTATCTAAAAACTATTGTCTAGAAATAATAGACTATTTATCCTCTAATTTTATTTAATTATCTATTATTTACCTATCACTCATACTAAAAATATTGGAGAACTCTATTCATGTAAAATATACTAGTTCTGTCCTCTCCCCCACCCATAAATAGAACCCACTCTTATCTACTATTCATAACATGAAACCATTTATGATTGAAAAATCCCTACTCAAATAACTTCATAACCTCTATATAATAACTTTTTATGCCTTTTTTGGGATGAAAATAATTTTTTGATGAACTTAGTGAAAAAATTTATTGTGGAACATTAGAATAGTTGATGTTTTTCAATATGCATCTAGATTTTATTTCTTCATCAACCTCCTATAATCATTATTAACACATAATGATAAATAAAATTCAATATATAATAGGTGTGTATGTTTTTATAATATTATAATAACATAAAACCATCTACACTACCATGAAATATATTAACAAATCCTTTTACATGCATGTGGAAGAAAACCACCACACGAATTGATGTCATTCGTTTCTTCCATTTCTACCACTAAATGATGGGTATTATAATGTTTTTAAATTATAAATAAGATTTATATGACATAATTATACCTCTATAGTCAATATATCATATAAATATTTCAATAGTAAATTTTTAGGATATATGATAACCTCACTCATGTGTAAAACTTGCTAACTGCTCAAGAATATATGTTATTTTTTAGTCAACAACACTATACATGGAAGGTGATAAATAAAAATATAATGTTTATATATGATATAAATTATAGAATGATAAATTATTTAAATAATATTAATTTTCAATGATTATTTTTATATCATTTCCTTTTCTTCCATATCACTCAAGTAATGATGATAACTTGGTTCATGTATGTGTGGACCGCCCCTTTCACAAAGAATTATATCATTATTTTAATCACCAAAACTTTTGGATGATATATATAAGTAAATATTTTGATATTAAGTTTATTTATATATTAATATACATTCAATATATTACTAAACATATTTACTTAATGATTGGTGAAAATGAAAATTTTAATCTTCCGTACAAACGGACCACTGTCTCCATGATTGAAACATATATCATTTTTCCAAACCATAATTCATGATGTGTTTTAAAAGTAAACTTAATTTGAAAATAATTATATAATTTCCTGATTATTGTTCTTGATATGATATAAATTTATAACATCTTTATGAACCATATCATTCATGATGAAACATGCATTAAAAATCAACCCAATTAACACCAACTAAATAAAAAAATGAAATATTATTAACGAACATAAAATAATATTTCATCAAAGGAAAATAATTGGTAAAATTAATATTAATATGGTTATGTAATATGTTAAAAAGTATATAAAATAACTATATACTTGGTTAATGAACATTGAATCAATACAAAGCATCATGTATGTTATCTCATTATGGAATTCCTATTTATTGGGATAATTTTATTCATTATTGATTGATTCATTATAATATTATTTTTGTAATGGTATTTAGTTCCCTTATATAGTATTTATAATATTGATATAAATTCATATTATACATACATAATCGATAATTGTTTTGATTCTCACTTTAATTTTATGATCATTACAAAGGTTAATTTTAGAGTCTCACTCTAGATAAGATTTTTCATTCCTGAAATTTAGTTGATGGAACTTATTTGATGATTCCAAAAATAAACCAATTTTCTTTTGTTTTCCTCTAATTTTGCATGTAATTTTTATGTAATAGAACCATTTTTATCCCCCTTAGTATATATATAACATTAAAATATTTTTTTAAGAAAACATGACTTAATTTTTTACATTGGCCAGAAATATGTTTTCATCATAAATAAGGTTTTCAAAAAAAATAATTGACAAATTGTATTAATAGTAAAAAATCGATTTATCAATGTAAATTTCAACGATAATAGTTCTTTATAATCTAAATTTAATGTATTCTAAAATAATTTTCAAAACAACCCCCATTTTTTCATTCATCAAAAATATAAATGGAATCATAATTTCATTATTTAAAATACAACATTTTTAACATTTTTAAAATGAAAATAATTTTTTTTAATTTTATGGAATGTGTATAATTATCCACCATCATGACCGTCATTTATATGATTATTGCTTTATATGTTTATACATATACTTTTTAATTAATGTTTTTTTAAATGAATTTCAAAGGATATGTTTTACATAAACATTTTCAAAATAAATAAGGTATTTTATTTAAGTATTTTATATTGATAATTATTTTCAATTTCGATTATTTAGTGAAAAAAAATTATTCTTACTCGAATGGGAATATATTGTATTCAATTCAACATTAATTTTCATCCGGATGGTTTATAGATATTTTAAACATGTAAATTATTGATATTTACTAACATGATTCATTTATTAATTATAATAATTTAATTTAATTATTATCATTCCTTTAAAAATGAAATTTGATAAAATTATCAATGTTATTTATCATGGATTTTTTTATTTCCTAAAAAATATTCCATTATTACATATTGTGTTTAATTTGACAGTTATTCAATTTACAAGAGAAATGTTGATAAAAATGTATCCTATACTCAATACAGAATTTGATAAGTGTAACGACCCAAACATTTACTAATGAAAATTTCTCTTTATCTGATTAAAATTTTTATTTTGTAAAATGCTTGTATAAGACATATAATCTTATTTTGTTTTATTATTTATTATTTTAAAATACCATTAAAAATTATTATGGTTGATAATATATTCACATAACCATGATCTCATTATTAGTATAAATACAGGGCTTTAACAAATACATTTTACTCCGAAAACAGAAGCAATGGCCTAATACAGTAGACATTATCCATACAAAGCCCATTTGTAAGAGCGTAGAAAGGAGGTAGTTTCATATAGAATAACTCTAGACCAAGACCAAGGCGATCTTCATCACACTATTCTTTATCCGAATAGCCCCATGGGGGAAGTAGAAGTTAATTGAGATTATCAACTGGGCGATGTTTTTTGAGCTACCACAAGAGTCTATCTGCATTGCAAACCTCACCCATAGGTCATATGCAGGTGTTATAAGGGTCTATGTAACAAGTCTCTAGAACTATGATTATGAGCATTATTTTTGTATAATTAATATACATTCATTTTATTATTGTTACTTTGTAAATGGGTTTTAAAGCACAAATAGTATTATTTTAGTAAAAATTTAAATTCAATGTAGAAATATATTTGTATTAATTTATATATTTTTAAATTAAATAATATTTGTATAAATTATTATTATGAAATTAATTTTATTAATTATAAATGATCCTATAATTTTTATAAATATAATTGTAATTTTTATTATGGTTTGGAAGCTATTTTGGTCCAAACCCTTTAATTATTAAAAAATGACTTTTTTTAAAGTAATAAATTCAAATATTTAAATAATTATTTATATTATATAAATATAATTTTTTGATTCACGACACAAAAAATAACCAAAGATGAATTTGTCATCATTTTTTGAGACAGTCGATTTTTTTGGTAAAAATTAAATATAGTTTAAATATATATTGTGTTTTATGACAAAATAATGACCCAATATTGATGTAACAAAATAATATCAAATTTATTTTCAGCCAATATAATTTTACATTTAAAATAATGTGATTTTATATTTGTTTTATTAATTTTATGAAACCTTAGTGGACCCTCCAAGACATATAAAATATTATACATTTAAAAAATGATTTCCTTGAGAGTGGGACTCTCTTACAAATAATTAAGCCCAATATTTTTATATATTCATAAATTTTCCTTATAAAATTCTTTTGTTACTCCTATTTGGAAAAAACCATGGGCAAAAATTATGGGATGGTTTTTGGTTTGGAATTGTTTAATGTGTACTGTCCAAAACCTAAATAGTAAAGAATTCCCTCTCCATTCCTATATAAACCCACTCAGTATCCAATTTTATTTTCACTCAAAACGTATTTAGGTTGACCAACCACTTCCTTAATCACTTTATAATCCTTTGAAGTCTCCACATGCTCCCAAGAATCCTCTCTTAAACATCTTCAAATCCATTGGGATCACACTTCCCTTTAAGGCTTTTAATCCTTTCTAATTTTTGTCCAAATTTTACTATATTTCATACCATATTTTATCCAATTAAAAATGGTGGGGTATTATTTCACACAACCCACATTCTTCCTTCCTACTATTTTAATTATTAGGGATCTCTTTCTCCCTAATTAATTCCTCTAATTTACACCTTTTACTATGCTGAAATTCCATAAAGAATTTCACTCTCTTTTCATTTACATTCAAGACATTAATATATTTTATGAATCACAAATCCATGACATAAGTTGGGATATTATGTTCCATGACCTCCTTAAATTTCATTTCTTTTGTAAAATGATGAGATACCATTTTATCTCTCATCAAACCATTTTGACTATTTTAATTTGTTGTCGTTATAGTGCCAAAACTTCCCATGCTAAAATCATCATTTATGATAATACCATACCAATTTTTATATTTTGGGAATTTAAATTTATAACCATATACTTATTTAATATAGAGTTTAATGTATTTATTCCACATTCTTTTATCCTGATATAAATGATGAAGTTTAATGATTCCATGTTATATGATCAATATGACACACTTATGCATGAAATAAAATTTTTATAAAGGGTGTGCCTTGATAGCGCTTCAATTCATTGGTTAATGAATAATATCATTATATTCTATGTTCAATGGTGGTTTACTAATGGTAATTCATGTGAAAGGAGGTTTTAATCATTCTAATTCATGTGAAATGATTTTTTACTCATGATCCATTTGCAATGGGCCTTGGCTCATGCTAATATCATTTTAAATGTAATTTCTACATTTTCATGTTATGATAATCATGAAATATCATGCCTTTGTGTTCATTTTTATACTATTATCCATTTTAATGACTATTTCACACCATGTAATATTTTCTTCATGTTAGGCATTTTTAACTCTCTTACTGTGATATATAGCTCACCCTTTTCTTATGTATGCCCTCATGTTATACCATGCAATGCTAAGTATGAAGGAATGTTGTGGTAATGTAAAATAATATTTCAAAAAAATATTGTGTTTTATATTATATATTATTATTTAATGTTTCTAATTTTCCCATGACATTATACATCTCGATCCTTAATGTTTTCATAAGTGTATGTTTTTTTATTGAATCGTGTTTATGTGTTTAATAATGAGCAGAGTATTATTGTTTGTATCAAATGATTTTTATATTTATTTTTTAAAAAGGATTTTAAAATTGTAGTGAATTCCTTAGGGATATGACTAAGTATAATAAAATCATACATAAATTTTAGTGAGTATAGAGTAAGTGGTTTATCGATAATATACATCCTTGTCTGGATACGAAAAAGAAGAGGTGGGTCTGGCACAAATGTATCTAATGGTAAAACCTGAAAACACAACATTGTTCTATACATGAATGGGAATTGGAGAATAAAAATGGGTCTTGATTCACTCTTGGTTATGACAATACTGAGTTATAAACTTCATTAAATTCACAATCTCAATATGATCCATTTTTAAGGAAATAAAAAAATCCCCTAAGAATATATGTTGGGAGGTAGATCAGGGATAACATATATTGAATCCAATAAATTCATATGATACGGAAATAAATGTAAATTATAATTTATCAATTTTTTCCATTGGATTCGCCTTTATGTGTTACCCCAAACATTCCTTTTGTTTTAGACAATAGACTGTAAAAAGAGGACTCGGGCTAACAACCGATGCGTGGATCATTATGATGACTATTCTAATGATACTCACAATCCGATAGGAGTGGGAATAAAAAACTTTGTTATGTTATTCTATTAGTTAACTCAAATTTTTTATAGAATAATAGGTAAATTGGAACGTCCAACCCAGCCCCTATGAATGAACAAAACACAATTGATAGCTTCAGGAGACAAAGGCGTCTTACTTTTAATGTATCATTTGATCCCTCAATCACTGAACAACAGATCAAGTCCATTAAAAAGATCTCCCCTTTAATTAAATAATATGAACAATAAAAAATTATTATATATGCATATCTTATATATGGTTATGGTGATCAATTATGGACATTGATTAAAAATACGAAGCCAAAGGAAGAGATCATGGTGTCAGAATGGATGGATTTCCGAAAAATGTTATTCAAAAAATATTTTCCTTGTTCCCTCCAATATAATATGGAATGGGACTTCTTTTCCCTCTTGTGAAAAATAATATGAATCTATAAGAGTGTAAAAGGGAAACATCATAATGCTTTCATGACACACCTCTAGCCTTTTCGTTACTCCCGAATGCAAGGGTGACTTTTAATTTGGTGGGATAAATCCTTGCATATAGAAAGACCTGGCGATACATGACATTAATAGCTACGAAAAAATTGTCTGATGTGACCTCAATGTTGAAATAGAGATCCGTAAATCTAAGTTGTATCATGGGGATACGAAGTGGAAAGTGAACTTTATTTTATGTTGTTTGATCGATAAATCCAATAGTGCTATGAAATTCATGTACCCTACTTGCCAATGGTGTGGAAAGAGGCACCAAAAAAATTTCCTGAAGGGGACATGGAAATGATTTAGAATATGGAAGAGAAGGTAACATGTCCATTAACAACCAACAAGAAACCCCCGCTGCTAAAACAGAGGAGGGGAACACTCTATTCGACCCTCAACACATATTTTTTGATTCAATTGAAACTTACCAGACCACTTTTCATAACAGTTCCCTATTCAAAGTGTTTTTTATGGAATCCAACACCCTACAAGGTAAAAAGGGATATATGTTTTCCACCACTACTACTGAAGATAACACCATCATCGAAGTGGTGATAGGTACACTGGTTATTCATTCAGTAATAGAGAATGTAATTTTGGATTTCGGTCTATGCATTCTTTTTCATCCTGTACGTTTGGTGGAACAATCCCAAACACCACCACAAATCATGGATGTAAATATGTCAGTGAGAAAGAAAAAAGGGGAAATCATTGAATCCCAAGAATATAACTCTTCCCGTATCAATATTTGTGGATCAAAATTCCTATGAGAACCTCGTCATTCTCCATTTTTTATAATTTTATGCAATTCCTTCCATGGATTGGATTTCCCTATATAGAGCCAACATAAAATTCCATGAGAGGGAAATAACTATCCATATAGAGAATAAAACCATGATTCAGTATAAGTGCAAAAAAAAGGATGAATCAACTTTATCCCCATAATCTCAAGCAAGGATATTATTGACCTATGATCATGCATATCTTGTTTAGATTATTTATTCTAAGGACAAAACCTTCCTTAAAGACATGCCGATTGTGAAGGATTTTGATGAAGTGTTTCCCATGTAATTTGCTGGTCTTTCTCCTAAATGAGATATTGAAATCCTGATTCATATTATACCTAGGTAATTTTGAATATCCAAGACTTTGTATATAATGGATGTTATGGATATTGAGGAGATAAATAAACAACTATTAGTGAATCTGGATAAAGGGGTTATATGCTTGAGTGCTTCCCTTTGTGGTGCACCACACTACTTTGTCAAGAATAATGATGGGTCAATTCACCATTTCATTGATTTTCACTAGATCAAAAAAATCCCAATAAAAGAATAGGCATCCCCTTCCATGAATTAGTGACATGTTAAAATAGATATGTGCAACACAATACATTTTCAAGGTTGATTTGTGATTGGTATATTACCATGTAAGGGGGAATAAGGAGGATATTCCCAAGACTGATTTTTGTACAAGGTATGGGCACTGTAAATTCATTTTTATGCCTTTCAATCTCACAAATGATCCAAAAATATATATGCATTTGACAAATATATTATTTAGATATTTCCTTGAAATATTTACAATATTATTTATTGATGATATTATAATATACTCCAAAACCATGGAGGATCTTAAGGAGAATCTAAGAATTGTACCAAAGACCAAGATAAAGGTTATTATTTATTAAATGTATCAAAACAGTGAGTTCTGGGTGAATGAGGTCTCATTATTTGGTCATATCATCACAAGCAAAGGGATATCAATTGATCCCACCAATAAAGCTGTAATTGTGGGATGGCTGAGGCCAATATCAGTGACAAATATCTATATATTCCAATTGATATATAGAAATTATCGATGATCTATGAGAAATTTCTCATGATTTTCAAACCCTCTTACGTAGATAATAAGTAAGGGATTCATGTTTTCTTGTAGTGATGAATGTTAATATTTATTCATGGAGTTGAAAAGGAGGATTAAAACTGCGCACGTGTACACAGTACCCACAAGTGGAGAAATTCTTGTGGTATTCAGTGATTCATTGAAGAAGGGAATGTGAAGTGTGATGATGAAAAATGGAAAATTCATTTCCTATGAATTATGGAAATTGATATAAAAATGAGAAAAAGTATCATACACATGAAGTGGAGTTGAATATTGTAATACTCACTTTGAAAATTTGGCGGCATTACTGCATTGGGGAGAAGAGGGAAATATATACAGATCAAAAAAGACTCAAGAATATATTCACATAGAAAGAGTTGACCATGATCAAAAAATGATGGTTAGAGCTAATCAAAGACAATGACTGCTCAACTCACTTCTGTCAAGGAAAAGTGAACAATGTCGCTGATTCTCTATGAAGAAAGGATCCAGAAAATCTTTCATGAATGATAATTGAAAAGGATCCAATTGTCGTACTTTTGAGGTAGAAGGACATGTGAATCATAAATAAGGGATCATCATCAATCTTTTATCAATTTATTTCACAACCATAATTTTTTCAATGGTTAAATAATTCTCAAAAGGATGATCCTTAGAGTTCAATGTTAATGAAGAATGAATTCTGAGATTTGGGTAAGGACTATTTGGTCCACTAAAAATGGAGTTAATTAATGAACTTTTGGATGATGCACATTGTTCAAATTTATCAATTCACCAAGGAAACACAAAGATGTATAATGATCTCCAAGATAATTATTGGTGGGAAAACATGAATAAAGAGATCACTAACAATACATCAATGTGCATGGTGTGTCATCATTTGAATGCTAATAGGAAGAAGTCAAAGGGGATTATGCGACCATTACCCATAAAAATTTGGAAATTTTATAACATAACCATTGACTTTATCACCTTACTTCCAAAGAAATCCTAAAGAGACTATTCTCTCAATGTTGTTTTGGATCGTCATACAAATACAACACAATTAATTGAAATTCCATTTGATTTCTCATTAGATTCAGTAGCATAGATATACATCATAGAAGTGGAAAGGATGCATGGAGTACCACTATCGATTGAATCCGATCGAGATCCACGATTCACCTCCATGTTCATGAGGAGTCTCCAACCCACTTTCAATACTGATATGGACATCAATACTACTTATCATCCACAATGTAATGGCCAATATTAGTGGACAATCCAAAAATTTTAGGACATATTGAGATAATGATAAATGGATACCAAATGACGATGGGATCAACCTTTTCCCCTAGACGAGATCTCATACAATATCAATTTTTACTCATACATCTAAAATTCTACTTTCAAATCCCTTTATGGAGTGAGGTGTAGAACACCAACATGTTGGGATGATGTTGGGGAGAAAAAACTCCTATGACCATAAATGATCGATGAAATGGTGTAAATGGTTAAGACTAACCTTGAGCACATTAAAGCTGCAAAGAGTTGAATAAATAGTTATGCTTATAATCATCGACTAGAAAAATATTTTTATGATGTTAACATGGAATTCATACACATATCACCATGGAAGATGTCTATGGGATTTGAGAAGAAGGGAAATCATTGTCCAAGGTACATCATCCCTATTGAGATCCTTGATTGCATTGGTATAGTGGAATATCACCTAGCACTCCCAATGAATCTATATAAATTACTTGATGTATTCCATGTATCATTCTTGAGAAATTACATACCTAACACATAAATTGTACTGAATCTAGATGATGTACCATTGGACAATGACCTATCATATGAAGTGATGCTGCTGATGATCTTATGATGTAGGGAAAAATTTATACAAAATAAAACAATTCCCCTCGTCATGGTTTTGGGAACCAATAGTTTGTAGATGAAATGTGGGAATAAGAGTAAATAATGAATCAGAGTAACCCTCATCTAATTTAGTATAGAAAAAGTAAATTTTTAGTGTAAAATTTATTAACGGGGGAAGATTGTAATGAGACAAACTTTAATTAATGAAAATTTCTCTTGATCTAATTAAATGCATAATTATGTAAAATGGTTATATAAAACATATGAACTTCATTGGATTAATGTATTTTGATTTTAAAATACCATTATAAAATTTTACATTTCAAATATAGTCATTGAACAGTGATCGCATGATTATTATAAATGTAGCTCTTTAACAAATCCAATTTACTATGATAGAGAAAACACTCACCTAATAATGTATAGTTTCTCTATACGATCCACATTTTTCAAATCTCATAAAGGAGGTAGCGTCATAGGTCTTTGCACTGTACCAAACCCAAGACAAGATTCAACATGTGATGCTTGAAAATAATTTTCTACTGGATAAGTGGATTAAAATAGAGATTACCACTCGATCGATGTTATCTGAGCTACCGCATGACAGTGTAACCATCATACACCATACCCATAGGTCATATGCTGGTGTTAAAAGGGGTTATGTAACAAGACCATTCAATTGTGATTATTTTCATTATTTTTTGTATAAAAAATATACATTAATTTTTTTATTGTTATTATTTAAATGGTTTTTAAAGCCCAAATAATAATTTTTTATTTTATAATAAATTTCAATTATGAAATCTATTTTGATGAATTAATGGATTTTTGAATAAAATAATATTTTAACAAATTAATATTACTAAATTACTTTTTATAAAATATAAATTATCATATAATTTTTTTGAATACAATTTTAATTTTTATTAAGGATTGAAAGTTGTTTTTGTCAAAACCATATATTTTCTGTAAATGTCTGTTTTTTATTTTAAAAGTAATAATTCACATATTTATAAAATTCATAAGATAAAATTAATATCATTTTTGGATTATGGATTTTGAAATTACCTAAAAGTAAATTTGTAATAACTTTCTGAGACACTTGAAATTTTGGGTAAAAATTAAATACCATTTAAATATATAATTTGTTTTATGACATCATAATAACCCAATAGTGAAGTAATAAAATACTATGAAATTTTGGTTTAAAAAATATCTGTTTTTCCTTTTAAATAATGTGATGTTATATTTTTTGATTTATTTTATGGTGCCTTAGTGGACCCTTCATGACATATAAATTATTTTAACTTTTTATAATGATTTCCTAAAGAGTGTGACTCACCTCCACATAAGAAAGCCTATTTTTTAATATATAAGGAAATTGGACTTATAGAATAATTTTTTTCACTCATCATTGGATATAAAATTTGAAAAATCCATGGGACGGTTTTAGGTTTGAGTTATTTTAATGTGTAGTGTCCAATACCTAAATAATATTCAATTCTATCTCTTTTCCTATATAAACTCAATCAATATACCATTTAATATTAACTCAATCCAATTGGAGATCGACCAACCTCGTACCTCATCTCTCTAAAATAATATAATGGTTCCCCATGTTCCCAATAAGCCTCTCTCAAGCCTCACCTAACCCTATGGGATCACACATCTATATTAGAGAGATAATCCTTTCTCATTTTTACCAGATTTATTTATGTTTCTGTACCCTTTTATTTTATGTTAAATATGTTGGGGTTTGATATTTAACCACCCATGTACTGCCCTCATTATTTTTTAATGATGAGATACATATTTCTCTAACACTATTTTCACCCATGGTTACTGGTTACCATGCCGAAATTCCATAAGGAATTTCATTATTCTAATTTACATTCAAAAAATTATTGTATATTATGCATCTAAATTCCATTAAATTAGTTAGGATATCATGTTTCATGACCTCGTTACCGTCTCTTTCATTTATAAATGATTATAAGTCATTTTATCTCAAAACAACACATTGTATTATGTCTATTGGACGTCATTATGCTAACAAAGATTCCCATGCCAAAATCAATGTGTCAGTAAATACCATAACCCTTTATATATATAAGGTATTCACTGTTATTCACAAATACATATTGATTATATAGATTCATGTGTTTATTCCCCATTATTTTATAATAGAATACATTATGATTTTGAATTATTCCTTGTTATATGATCAATGTGGCACAGTTATTCATGAAATTAAATGTTTGTAAAGGGTGCACCCTGGAAGCGCTCCAATGCATTGGATAATGAATATTATAATGCTAATCCATGTGAAAGGAGGGTTTACTCATTATAATTAATTTTAAATGAGGGGATATTCATTTTAATACATGTGCAATTAGGGTTTACTCATGCTACACGTGTAATGCGCCTTGGCTCATGCAAGTATAATGTAAACTATTGTTAAAAAAATTCCTACATATAATAATCATTATATATCATGTCTTTATGATAATCTTCCTCTTCTTCTACATTGATATGCATTTTTACTATCATTTACTATATTATTTATGTTATTCTGTATTTACTCCCTTACTGGGCTTTATAGATGACCCTTTTCTTATGCATGTCCTCAGGTTAAACCACACAATACTAAGTGAGAAGGAATGATGGGGTAATGTAAAAGAATATTTATATAAATATTTAGCGTTTTATGTCATAAATTGTTTTGTAATGTTCTTAATATTCCCAGGACACTAGACCTCTCAATCCTCATAGTTTTCAAATGTGATTTTTTTGCAATAAATCAGGATTATGTGTGTAATAAAGTTTATAGTTGTTATAATATGTAATATTTTTTTATGAATTAAATAAATTATTTGATATATAAATAATGATTTTGAGATGGAAAACATAATATTGCTATAGATTAATGCAAAAACAACGATACATCTTTAGTATCAAGGGATGAATCTATTAGTGATCTGTATTTAAATGTGTTTATTACCTGGTATATTTCATTCTATATTATGGTCAAATCTTAATGGTTAGGTAATCATATACTTTAGAAACATGATGCTTTTATTTAATAATTTTCTTAATTTAGAGTCCACTTATAAATATCCAATATATTTTCACTATTACTTCATATTTATTCATATTTCATTTTCATTTTATTGATTAAATGGCATGTTTTGCAATTTAATTACTTTTCATATGCATTATACCTTATCTTGTTATTTAAACAGAATTTTTGATCAGTTATTTACAATATAGTGTTGATTATTATTATTTATTAATGATAGATTTTTTTACTTATTCCTTATTGAGAATTCGACATCACTGATTATTTTATCTTCCCATAAACCATTATGTGTACTTAGTTTGTTATGAATGTACATGCTTATTTCCTAAGGTAAAAGTTATTGTAATTTCTATATTAAATTTTAATATGGGTATTGTTTATGTATCTAATTCCCCAAGAATACTAAACTCGTAGTTCTTTTGGGATTTTATTACTTGATTTTTATACTTGTGTAAAAAAATTAGGCATAGTATTTAGGTTATTACGGTCGAGGATGATACAACTCTGATAGTTTTATTGAGCATGTTGGCCCTAATACACCATCATAAAAGAACCCAAATTCTATTGGGCATGTGAACAATCCTTAAATGTTTATCAATATATCTAGGAACCATACCAATGTTTCTATACAATTTTTACATGTATTAAAGTTTTCTTAACTTACATAATTACATGAGTTCAAATAATCAATTGAAATAGAGGTTACTCGAAAATAATGTTGGGTGTGTATTATCAAATCACAAATAATAAGTGAAACTCCCATTAAAAATCCCTATATATATTATTTGATAATATTTAAGAATAACTAACTCAAAACTATGTTATTGTTGAGAAAAAACAATCAAAGGGATATAAAGGGATTCGTATCATACAATTTCACTATATTTATTGTTTCAGTCAGTCCTTATTGAAAATTATACACATGATTTTTTTTATTTTTATAACTCTAAAACCAAATAAAAACTGAAAACCAAACCCCCAAAATAAGTACATATTTATCCAACATAATGTCCACTTTAACCACAACACCATTTTAATCATGGATAGAGAAAATATGTACTTAAATGTATTTATAAGGACATCTACCTTTAAACACTTTCAAATAATATTTTTTAAATTATTATAACCATACATATATAAACATGGATAAATAATTTTTTATGTTCATATAATTCAACTATGATCAATTATAATATTAAAATAATATTATGAAATCTATAAAGTGATTTAAAAATTATTTTATTTTTCTTACAAAAACTAATATTTTTTTGAGATTTCCAACATCATGTTTCACTAAAATCATGCCCTATTGATGTTTTATTAAAAGATTAAAATCCTATTAAAAAACAAATGACACCACTTATACCCTTCATTAGATTATAATGTAAAAAAAATTATATGAAAAACATTGTGTGGGAAACCTATAAAATTTTTCATTAATCAGTTTTCTAAAACAAAAAAAAAATTTCTCATCAAAGGTTGTTAAAAGAAAATCTATGTCCCGTATATAAAATTTAAAAAATATTTTATTATATTATTAGAAAGAATAATCAAAATTTTAAATTCATAACAAGTTACTGATTCTGAAATTGTTTATTAGGGAATTGGAAATCCATTCTCTAATCATAGGAAAAGTTTAAAAAAAATCACATTGATAATGAAAAAATTATAAGGATGAATTGAACCACCTAAAATAAAAATAAATTGAATTTTTTTTAATCCATTGACCTTGGGTTTGGATAATATAGTTTCATTGGAGCATGACTAAAAATAGATGTAGTAGGGAGAGAAAAGGGAATAAGATAGTAGTCTTGGATGATTTGACCAATATTTAAGAGACTCTATATGATATAAATTTCAATAATGGTGGGCTTAAGTAGATGTCATTACTAGGCCCATTGGCTTAGGTATAAAAAAATTAAAGTAGTTAGCAAGATAATTCATGTACAAATGATTGAAGATGAAGTGTATTTTTCTTTGTTGCACAAGATTAGATCAACATCCACGGATTGGAGTCTCTTATCTTTTTTCAAGAATTACAAGAGGATTTCAACATAAAATTTCATTTGATTTACGGAATCCCGAACATCATCAATAACCACCTGGAGTTCATTCACTTAACCAACATTACACTTTTCAGCTTGATGGAGTGATTTCTTGGCATCTTCGATGGCTTTCATACCATCCGCTTAGACTCCTTCCAATGAATTGTTAAGCTGGTCATGTTCCCTAGTAACAACATCTAGTTTTTGTTCAAGGTTCATCTGTTGTACATCATTCTTCGTGATCTTCTACATCATCTCCTTCATCATTGCAGCATGAGCGGCCTTAGCTCGGGACATCGGAGCCTCGAATTCGCCGATTTTGGTCAGCAGCCTCACTCGGATCAGATCTTCACTGCACTTTTTCTCCTGATCCCTCCTAAATATGACTTGTTTCACCTCATTATGGATCTCTTGATATCCAAAACCACCATGTCCCAGCATGACGAAAAAGAATGACAGTCGCGGGATCTTCAAAGACAGCTCTTCAAGAGGCACTTCAGATATGATCTTCAATATATTCTTCCATGCCTTGGGATGTGAGAATTGGAGCACCTTTGGCACCTCTGTGTCTGATTCAGCATCACTTTCATAGGGGGGGAATATATTCCAGGATCAATGCAGTTATGGAAGTTCCCTATTCTGTTCCTTCCCCTCTAACCCTTGGAACATGAATTTATACTCCCATTAGGGTTGAGGCTGAGGCTTCGCCTTCAGATCTAGCCATTGAAGTTGACAGCCCTACATAGTCAATTGAATGCTCTGGTTAGATTCAAAAGATAAAAAAGTTTGGTTAGATATCTTGAAAATTATGTATAACCACAAATATTATAATCTTTTACCCAATGGTATATCAGCAGCATGAGAAGGCTCCTCCCTGTCTTTCCTAGCTTAAACAAGATTTTCAGGAAGGGTTTCAGGAAGCTATGCTGGGTTAAGCTCCACTTGATCTAGCATCTCTACAATGATAGGATTGTCTCTACCCCCTTTAGGCATCAACAGATTAGTTTCTTTCTCATATGTAACTGCACATTTCAACCAATCATGGTTAGATATGTAATAAAAAAATTAACATAACAAATGATAACACTCATGTCCAAAATCTTCTAAATCGTATGGTAATTTAAAATTATCTAAAATTTCATAAAATGTTGTGCCAAGTTTCATAATTTCATCCGTTGATATCCCAGATTCCTGGTTAGTCTCGCCAGTGGGAGAATTTTACATGTCATCTTGGCAACCCTCCTTCTACGACCTCTGACCCCAGATAACTTCCTTAGGGAAAATTTCGAAATCAGTTGCAGGGGTCGCCAAATGTTCTGGTGAAAGTGTTGAACCAAAAGCATCACAGAATAGAAGTCAGTTTATTTTTTCATTCAATGCTCTATGATGTATTGTGAATTTACGAGAACCAGGCTCTTCTCTTCTTGAAGATGCAACAGGAGTAGTACTGGGAACAGACGCTGGTTCTTCTTCTCTAATCGTTTCTTCTAGTGTTTCTATGTCAGCATGAATTCGAGACTATTCACAAGCACCCTCTTTCATCCTCATGCCTCAAAGGGGTATTTGAATATGCCCCTACAATCCCATGATGTATGAGCAACCTTTTAATGAGTTCGGATTCATGACTACCCAAAGGACATACCACTTCTGATGAAGCGTCTGGCAATGTACTTCTTCCTTTGATGCATTTTATTATTTGACATTTTGGTTGTTTTGACATTATCACCTCCACATACAGGTATCAGAGAGTGTAAATCCATGTCAAACACCTCATCCATGACTTGATGGACTAGAGATACTTCTCCTGGATCACGAAGAGATTCAGGGACTCCAAGAGCAGTGCCGCCAGGGCTATACTGTAGTGTAGGGACATCAGTAGTCCCTTCCTTAACAAGTTGTATAATGAATAAATTAATTTCCTTGAGTAACAAAGCATTGACTGAAATAAAGTTGCAACAAAAAATGGATTGAAATTTACATCTTCAAGAGCCACATAATTGTGCCACTCTTCATTTACTAAATCACTAATCCCCTCAGTGGCACTCCGATCCATCATTTCCTTCACCCACATGGTGATAGGAATGGAATCATCAGTGGAATATATGAGCATTTACAGCTCTCTGATGCAAGCCTTCACTTCATTGGGGGTATCCTTGAAGAGGATATCAGCATAATCCTGGATATCCCCCACTCCGAGGATATGTATCCCTTTGCATAAGTCCAGCCAGGCAGTTTTAGATTCATAATATAAAATCCTCCATGTTTGGACAGACTCAGGGCATAAATATTCAGAATGTGCACCAAAAGGTCATGAGGAGGGTCATACACTCGGGGACTCCAACTTCTTCCCAGCTCCTGTAATCACATATAAAGGATAATAAAATGAACCTTATTTCTCTAAAAAATAATGGTGACTAAAGTGCCTCAATGTTATAACTTACCATGAGTCGATGGAGTAGGTCTCTTGACTCTGGAAGGAGGATTATATACGCAATGAGGTCACTTTGACGCATGTCATGCCTCATCATTCCCATCCTGGCAATGCGATGAATCAGCCCTGGGTGAAGAACATGGTGAATCAGCTCCATGTGAGGATGATTCACCTTCCATATGAATGTTTTCATTCTTGACACTTCTCTTTTTACTCCCCACCTGGGAGAAAAGAAGATTCAATACCCATGTCAGCCATGATGAAATCCAGTTCTCAGCATACCATGTAGTCAATTGACTCACTGCTCTAGAAACTGGTAGATCTGACACTGCCCCGGTCTTATCCATAGCTGTCAGAAACCATAGCTATTAGGAAACCATTGGACGATACCTTGACCTGATGTGCACGGGAGGAAATACAACAATCTTGCGATGACACATGAATTGGTGTGCAAATCTATATGGAGAATAGGCCTCTCATATAATCTCTCCGTCAATTCGGGTGGCCAATACAACATCTCTGGAAGCCAACATCCATGAACTCAATTCCAGGATTGTTGTTCCATCATCAAAAAACCACTCAGTTGGCGGGATTCCCTATGGAATGAAATGAAATTCCATGAACATGCTCAGCCTCACCATCGGATAATAGGAATTGATGGACAATGCGAAATTATGGAAAATGCCTGAACTGATGGACCAAAAGAACATCCAGGAACCTGTACTCCACACTGTACAACGTATGTCTTCAAGTGAGTGGCGATCCATCCACAAAAAACATGATATTGTCCCACTATTTTCAAATGAGACTTACCCATATAGACATGGATTAATCTCCTGTGAATCTTCGCCAAAAATGGTGTGGTCAACCCAAACATTTTTCTCTCAGCAAACATGGCTGCAACAACAAAGGACTCTGGCCTGACACCTCCCTTCGAATACCTAACTGGCAGAAGATAAATGCTGAGCCACAAGGATAATAATCCTTCTCGAAGGTACATCTCTGGGTTTCATTGATCCACGTCATACCCCCACTTTTCAAACTCTCCTGCTTCCATAGTTGGCTCTAATGTGCCAAGAGCACCCTTCTTGTCTGCACTAGGGCATGCAGTAGGTTGAGTACAGGTGGTCCCCTTCTCCTTCTTCTTGATGATAAACATATCCATCCACTCCTCTGGATGAATATCCTTTCTAGAATGAGTTTTTGTGAACATTTAATTCTTGAGCATGAAAAAGATCTTCATCATCTCCCGAGCTTGAGTCGAAGTCTTCTCAGGATCATTCCACGTCACCTTCATAGGGATGAGCTCGTCATAAATATCTCCTAGAATTGGAACCCCTTAGATCTTTAGACATCCAACAAGATGATGCCTACTTCTCCATGAGTCAGATAGAATGAATTGGTTTCTATGCTACTTTGGCTGATTATCTCCAGCACAAAATAATCATTCATGTAGACATATGTCTACAAAGTCCAGACGACTTCATATATTGCAGCTCTATTCAGATCCTCGACAAACTCTACAGAAGATTGTCACACCCAATATTCCCACATATAAGTCGGCTTCAGACCTCCTCCAGGATGGAAATCCCGACTATTTTTCCATCCCATGGATTGGTCCATCTAAGAATTTCAGAAAATAGAGGGATAGAAATGCGGCTGCAGCACAGGCTTGTGAGGCTTCAGATTTGGAGAACATGGGCTATGATGCATTATGAATGCCTTTTCCAATGTTCCAACATTGACAAATGATCCTGAAACTGAGACATTTTCTGAAGAGAAGTTGGTGTAAGTCGGAAACCATGAATGAGGAATATAATTCTTTGCCTCTGAAACATTGACTCCTTGAAGATGACCATGACCACATAAAGGAAACTAAATTCTCTTTGGGAAATTGGCATGATATTTCTTTAACTGCTTAACCAAATCTGGGAGAGTGCTGTCACAGATAAAATAATATTCATGGCCAACAACATTCATCAGGTCATCTATTCTCTGGCTGGCCAACTCATCAGCTGATCTAATCTTCCTTGGATCCATTGAATCTACATAATTATCAAATAGTTAACTTTCAATTAAGTCTATTTTTATGAAATATTAGTGAAGAAAACAAAAAATGTATACGATATTAAGGTGTGCATGTTTTTCCGCCCAAGTATTGATGTGCAAGTAATGTCGCGCTAATGTTGGCACACTAGTCAAAATCCATACTAGAGATGTGCGACCCAAAGAAGAGTGATTGAACGAGAAAGAAAAACACTTTCATGACAAGATCATTGAATCTATGGAGGCAGGATGGTTTTTGCAAAGTGACACCCATATATATAGGCGATCGTGCAACCCTGCACGCTGAAACTTGCATGCTGCAACATGTGTGCCTAAAACCTGTGCGCTGCTGAACCCTGGTTTCTCGTTTTTCTTAAATTCAAATCCTCTTTCCCTTTTCAAATTCAACTATTATGGGGGACATTTTTTTATGCTCCATTTCATCACAGAGTCCAACAAATGGAAAAGGGGAATACTTTAAGCCCAATAAGAGTCACCCTTTGAAGAACTTCAATAATTGACAAAGGAACAGACCATGAACACATTTGGAGGGAGTCACGCATGTTTTCTGCGCACCGTGAAAGTCACTTGCGTGCCACATATGGGTCATGCAAGTCATTTGCGCTCCCTATTCATTTTTCTCCCAAGGTGCCTAGTGGCCTATAAATATCCACTATGCGCCCCCCCATTTATAGGACGAAATTTCCAAAACATAGATTAATGCTCTGGTCGCCCAAGTCTTTGTGTGACATCTTCCAAATAATTCTATAGTAATTCATTACCTATAATGGAAGATCCAAAGAGGAAGAATAAGTCATAAGTGATAGAACTCATCAATACTTGCGTGCCTAATTGTTCAACCCTTAAGGGAAATGAAGACAGTTACACACCACCTTTCCCTCTAAAGGGAACTTGCACGCCACCCTTATGGAATAATATAGGGATGATTCTAAGGGATTGAGTTCAAATTTTCCCTAGTATTACCCAATAGATTCTTCGTCACCCAAGGTGACTCATTTCGCGCAAGTCTACCTGTGCGACTAGGACTTGCACACCAGAACAATAATTACGCTCCTCCATCCTAGTCACATATTTTCCTCAAATCCACCTCTCCTCTTCAAGACATTTCCTTAAAAACCCTTTTCAAAGACATTTATGTCATGTTTCCTTTGTTGGATTATTTATTTGAATGTAAATTTGTGAGAACCTCTCCCAAAACCTCATCACATAAAAGCTTTATGTCACCATGGTTAGGGGTTTCCTCTATAACCTCATCCTTTGAGATGAGAAGATCTTTTCATTTGGGCCTCCTTCTCAGGAGTAAGCCCTATGTTAAAAGTCCACCTAACCTAGGCCTCCTTATTAAGAGTAATCCCCAGTCATATTTTCATTAAACATTGGGAATCCTTTACAGGAGTAAGCCCCAATATTAATTTCTTTTGATTTGGGATTCCTTCTCAGGAATAAAACCTAATCATAATCCCCTCTATATTTTGGGATTCCTTTTTAGTAGTAAGTCCCAAGTTAAAATTCAAAATCCTCATAATGTAAAAATACCATTATAGACCCTTCTCATGGGCTTCGTTCCTAATTCCTGGTCTTAATTTACTTGGGAAGTCATACATACATAAGCCCCACATAATTTCTCATGACTGTATCTTTCATGGAACCATCGTCAAGTATATTGATACCTCTTCTTTCTCACATTGAGCATGACTCAAGTGATATTAGAGTGTGAAATTAATCACGACATCTCTTTTTGGGCCATTAACCATGTAAAAACCTCCATATTTCATTACCCGAACTATGTGGACTTTGATCTCTACCTTAAATGTAGAGTACATAGTAAGCCTTTATAAGGTTCAAGACCATATTCCATTAATTCTATTCTATCCCATATGATGTCAAACTATATCATTCTTATAGAACTATGTGGGTTCTTATTTCTTATTAACAAGGATACGTAGGTAACCCATCTGCGGGTACAATCCCAAATCTGAAATAATCCCTGTCTTTCTGAATGATAATAAACTTTTAGTGCCCCACTGAGTGGCTTTAAAACTAGTATGTTCATCATAATGACCAAGAGATCTCTATATAATGTATTGAATGATACCATTCCCTAAGGATCTCTAATACATATGGATGATTCTCCATCGATGAAACGCCTTAAATACATGTAAAATATTCTCTAAATCACATACATATCAATCATCGATTGCAAAATTTTAAAGAAAACTCATTTTCATGCTTGGAGAATTAATAAGGACTGGTGAACATAACATAAATCTATAAGAGAGTCCTAGAGTATACAATAATTCCCCCCAAAAAGGTGTGATGAGCCTGACCTCCCATCGTCTCAAACAATAAAAATTCTTAAACCTCATTGGTCCATAACTAATGAGCACCTACTTTTGGAAAGTAGGTCCAAATGGATATAGAATCATTGGGTGTATTCGGTTCTATGAATAAACATGTTAGAAACCGATTGGAACGTTTGAACCTTAAACAAACAAGGTCATCCCCATTTCTAAAAGAAACACACACACACACACACATATATATGAAAATGTCTGTGTATTCATTTTTTTCATTTTTATAGTGATTCATTGGGGGTTTTTCTTATGGTATTTTTTTTTGTATTACTTGGTGGTAATTGATCATGGTATCTCCACTTTTGAATTATTTTGTGTAATTTTCTTTTTGTTATTCCATTATGTTATTCAATTGTGGTATTTGCTTTATTGTATTTCCTTTGTGGTATTAGTTTGTTATTTTGGGGTTTCCTTCTTAATATTGTTTTACTCAACCCTGTATGGGATTTTATAAGATATGTCTTTTATTTTGTAGATGATCAATTATTTGATGGAGACTGAGGTAGACCTAGACAAGGCGGTGCCTTGTATGACAAGATAAGTTGTGGCGTGTTTTGTCATCATTTCTTATGACAAACCTAGTACCTCGTACATTACAAGATAGACTTGTGGATTCAAACATCTTTCTTTTTGAGGGCTTGTTTTGGCCTTTTTTACCTTCCTTTACTTTCATCGTTTTACTCTAGTTGTGGGATATAATGGTTTTTATGTATTTTATACTTTGGGTATTTAGATTTAATCATTTTTGGCAAGGAGATGTGTGTGTATGTATATGTACATAGTGAAATTCATCCCATTTGTGGGATATTCCTACTTGGTGCTAGTCACCACCCCTAGCTTATTTGAGGCTCGCATGGTGTAATCACAGCATGGGATCCTCTGTGTCGGTTCGTTTCAAATTATGGGAAAATGGGATTGGGAACTAAGTAATAAATTGATGAATCGATTGTGGGATGTTGAGATTGTGAATTGAATAAATAGTTGTGGGATAATGAGAATTTGACCAGGGGAATTAATTTTTGAAATAAATATGATATATTATGACTGTGAATTGGTAAATTTAATGATGAATTTATTAATTGATGTTGTGATCATGAAATGAGATGATAATGATAATGATGAATAACATTGATTTAAGTTATATATGAATAATTATGGTACATGTGACTATTGAGATATTCTTGTGTGGGACACGACCATATGAATCGAAATACCATAGTTATAAATTGATATTCGTGTGTGGGACACATCATAATACCTCAATAACCCGTTGGGATAAAATGATAAATGGGTGTGGGACAGTGTCAACATCATAAAAATCATGTGTTGTAACGCATGTAAACAAGGACCCAAAATATTGGCACTGCACTATGGTTCCAGTTAGCACTATAAATTTTTTAAATGGAATGAAAATTGAAAATCCTATCATTATGTCGAATTTTGAATTAAGGATGTTATATGGTTTAGACTCTAGTATAGACTATTGAAGGTATTTTGGTTTAGGAGTCCTTGAGAACCCAGTGATTTGTGTCGTTAAATAAAGGATAATTGAATAAATTTAATCCATATACATTATTGCTTGTTTTTTATTCATTATAAAAATACACCATGATATTAAATTAATTTTTTAGATATCATTATGAGAGGCCTACAGATATGAACTCACACACTACTTGGTGATAAGGATTGGTACCCAAATATATTTCATTGTTTTGGGATAAGGGACTAATAATAGGTGGATAATATGGGATTTAGAATTGATAGGGGAACCAGATATGGATTTTGGACCCTCTTGAAAGTTTTTAGTGTCATTACTTTTTTGTTTTCATCATGAAACATGGAACGTACCTTGGCATGTCATATCTACTATTTAGTTTTGATATTTTAATTCTAGTTTTATTAATCTTATCATTCTTGTTTTTTTAGTTGTTTGTTATATGACATTATTTTTATTATTTATTTACGCTATTTCTCAAATTTGATAAAGAATGTATAGTCTCTTCATGATCGATATTAGACCCTCAATAACAGTAGTATACCTCTAGCATATTGGGAGTAATTCTTATGGTCAGGTGACCGACTGGATCGGGGCACGGTTTTGTGGCACTCTTGACAGGATATTATAATGTTGTAACATTAGAGTTTTCATTTATTTAATTTGATCATACTATTTTGGAATGGAATATAGGATAATATGATTAGTCAAGACTTTGACATGAGATCATGATTGGGAGTATATAACCCATGTATTGTGGGATATCTCAAATACCATGGGAGGGATATTTTTATTAATATTTCGTAATACAGTTATATGTTATTCCACCTTGGGTGAAACACTTGTTGTGTGATATGATTATTATTTCAATGATTTGATGATATTTGAATCAGGTCTTGGTAATTAATGATTGTAGTATATTAAGGAATCTTTCTTGGAACCCATTATTTTTTTTGACATGCATCATTTATAGTCATGGAAGTGGAGAAGAGTTTTTTGAATGTTGATTAAAATTTAAATTCTCTTCCTTTATTGTGTTAAATAAATATAAAATGTATCCTAATATTAAATTGATTTATTAAAATGATGAAATATGTGATAAAATGGGTGTATAATATAACTTGATGGAAGGGAATTATCTTTCCCTTTCTTAACCATGACATGATTGTAGGATGGTTAAGGGTAGTCTTAATTCCTCGATTATGTCTGTGTAGTAGGGTTTGGGGAAAACACATGGTCTGCCATGTTATGATTTTCCTCTTTTGTAAATTTGTTAATGTAGGATTCATGGACATAAAATGAGTGTTTGGTATTGTAGTGATATGACACCAATATTAGGATTGTTGACTGTATGCTAGGATGAAATGGATAAGGATGATCCTTTACTAGTGGATCATGATGTATTAAAAGTGTGAGGTGATGATGTCATAGAGAAGAACCTATAAATCATTGATAGTTTTATGAAATTAATTGAATGAGAATCAGGGGGGTATTAAAAATATTATATGATTTGATATTGGACATCTAGTCACAAAACCAAATGTCATTCACTAGATATAGTAGACCTCCAACTATTGGGTTTTCTATTGATTCAATCCAATCTACACTCAGCAACCTAGAGACACATAATTATAAGTGGTTAAAACTAGGTGATTATATATTATGGGGTAAAGCGATGTGTTGGTTGAACATTTGAAGTCATGTGGGATAGCTGGATAATATGAAATGGAAGGAAAATCAGGAGAAGATCATAGAGTTCATTCACCGGGAGAGTCTCAGGAAGGAGATATCAGCTATGTTCATGAGGCTTACTATAGGGATCATGTGTTTGATATGAATTTCTAAATGTTTTATTAATTTTAAAATATTTGTTCTAGAATTGGTGGGGGATGAGGATATTGTGGTAAATATGTATCTTTATGTGATTAAATGTTTCATTAATACATTTGTAAATATCATTATGCTAATGATGTTTTTGTGATAGGTAAATCATGCTCTCATATTTGAGGGTAAACTAAAGGTGTATTACTATATAGGATAGGTAATTCCACATATACAGTCAAGAATATAAATTCAGATAGCATAAAGAAATTAGATGAAATCATTAGCTAGATTAATGAGAATAAATGTGTCCAAACAAAGGGATTTGTTATTCAAAATTTCACTAGTGTGATATTTCTTTACTTTGGAAGGTTGAACAACCTTTGGATATATTAACCATTACCAACATTTTTGTTCCGAGGAGGTGGATAAATGGTACATCTATTGATGTTCTATAGGAAACCATTGGAAAAAAGTAGAAAAGGTGTATCTTGACAGATCCAGAGAGTTGAAACATAATATTCTATAGCATATTAGTATAGAAGATATATATATACTAGATGTGGTATTCAAGTTATTAGATATTGTTCTTTTGTGAAAGTGTTCCATTATTGGAAGAGTGATGATCCATAGAGGAGTCAGATTGCATTACATGTAAGAGAATAATGATAGTTACATGCCATTCGGCCAACCAATGTTGATAGAATGTTTGGACCAACGATTTAAAAGAAATTATACTTTTAGCATAAACATTATCTAGATCCTTAGGTGATAATATATCCTCTATTTCATGTATTTTTTTCCCATCTTTTAAATGGTTAGTGCATAGTGGTCGATTTCTTGACAAGGGTTTTGATGATTGTTGCACTATTAAGAGTATAGTCGAGAGACATCTATTTTTGAAATGATGTTTCCACAATGGATCTGGAGTATCACACTTAGCGGGATCATTAAATCATTTACATATGAGGGTTTAACCTAATTTGTTTTATTGTTTTATATATGCAATTTTTAGACCACATTGATAGTTAATCTAAGATAGTTATTTTTATTCCTTATCTGGGTAAAAAAAATATATACATCGAACAGAGTATGATATATATGCAGGTCATGGAGTAGAAGATCACTAGAAACTAAAGTAGATTAAAATCCGAGTTTATAGACTGTTTCTATACTAATGATGAGTACTCTAGTGTTTGATTCCACCCATGATGGATCAGTTTCATGTTTTTTTTCGGAAGACTTCATAGGGATAACAACTATGATAGATGTAGAATTTATAATTGAGCTCATGCTGAAAGATGTTCCAATTTATATTCCATTATCAATAATGGCACTAAAAGTGCTTGAAGAGGTTTTGATTCACCTGGAGTAGTTGGAGTTTAAGGGTTTTATCCATCTGAGTACATCAGAATGAGGTTCTCTAGTTTTGATTTATAAGATGTCCAAAGCGACTCTATTCTAATTTGATCAATACCAGAACATGATCTCAATGAATGTGAAGAAATAGTATCCTGTTTCATGAATAAATACTCTCTCTAACCAGTTGAGGTGAGATTTTTTAATTCACATGTATGACATGAGATCACGGTATCATCAGTTGAGTGTTAAAACTTATGATATTCTGAGGACTGATTTTAGAAGCAGTCGTGGAATAGTTTACCACATCATATTGATGTTTTAGTTGACGAACACTACTATATTATTTATGGGAATTATGAGCATAATCTTACATCCATACATGGATCATATTGTGGTTGTGTTCTTGTATGGAATGTTGGGGTACTCCTAAATTGGTGATGAGCATGTACAACATCATGAAATCAACTTAAGTACACTATTACTGAATAAATTATAGTCCAAGATACCAAAGTGTATGCTTTAGATTTATAATGTACAAATATTAGGTCACATAATCTCAAATTAAGTTATGTAAGTGGATATTTAGAAGGATTAGTCAGTAGAATCATGGGATAATCCAAAGAACGTTTTTGATAACCGTGTTTTCATAGTGTTATATGGATGTTATCAGAGGATCATTATAGAAATTTCTAATTTTGTAAACAAATATCGGGATTCTAAAAAAGGGGTCGATGCTTGACTATTTATAAGAATGTGATAATTATTTTTTATATTTGAAGAATATTTTAATATTGCAACATTAATTATCCTACCTAAACAATGTGCAGAATATATGGTGTTTTATGATGCTTCTGGGATCAGATTCATATCATTGTTGATTCATTGAGATCGATTTATAGTGTATGGGTCTCGAGAATTAAGTACACGTTAATGTAACATCCATATTCATTACCATATGTCTGCATTAGTGGTTTAAGATTTTATGTGTAGGGTATATTATATTTTTTTAAAAAAAATTTCTATGTATATGGACAAAAATTGCAAAATGTATATAATTTTTTAAATGATATTATAATATGTGATAGAAAAGGTGGGTTGATTATGTGAATTAATTTGATTTTTTCCTAGAATATATTCTTATAAAAAAATTTGTGTTATTAAAACATAAAGCAGGCTAACTGAGACATAGGTAGTTCAAGAGTCAAGTGCATGGTGGAAGATGATGACTTTTTTGGTTGCAATGCATATTACGGTCTAGATGAGTAATGAAAATATGTTACTTTTATCAGTTTCAAAAGATTATTAACTTTACAGAACATAATATATAGAAATTATGAGTATTGGGATTGTTTTTATTTGAGGCAAACATTTGATGTTGGGGGTCACCATCATATCGGACCGTAGATGAGGACGAGACCATCTGTGACATGAACCGGGTTGTTATGATATGAATATGTGAGGCGGGCTGATGTCTGAGTATCATTCCTTGAATTAGGTATTATATCAATGAGACAAAAAAATAATGCAACCTACAATGACTGTATTTTTTTTGCATGGGTTGGGAAATGGAGATAGCTGGGTTTGTGACAAGATGCTACAGCCATGAATAGGTTAAGGATTTACATCATTGTCATATTGGATTAATTAACATGTTTCCCATTCTGGAATAAATGTGGGATTACATTCCTATAACATTGTGCTGGGTATCATTATAAATCCTTGGATGAATGAAGGTATTTTTGTTTTTGTGGATAGTAGGACAAGGGCAGTGCATTTATTTCCTATATGGGAGACATACTCAGTAAATAAGATAGTTGAATTGTATATTCGAGATATATATAATATACATATGGTGACATTGAAGATATATTTATACATTTACTAATGATTAATTTTCTTTTAATGTAGAGGTTACATATGCACTTTGTACACATGATTTGTTAAATACTGTAATCCACCCACAGATTGTTTCACATTCAGACTGTACTATATAGGTGCTTGAGGATATTCTTTCGGTGTGTGTCATCGACATCAGGGGATCTTTGTAAAAGCACATATCATTGGTGGATTTTCCAACAATAAAATTTATCATGAAATTATTTATGTGGAACCATATGTGGATATTTATGGTAACATATGCAGATCACCTATATTGTGGATGGAGTCATGTGAGTCAGAACTATTTGTTCCTAGTATCATGCTGGTGATATTGGAGAAGGTAAAATTTATTTGGAAGAATATAGTTATGTTTGGATTTGATCTAATTAACATGGTGATAGGTTTCGTTGACCCACGAGTTCTCATATATTGATCGTATATTTCTTCTGTCATCGCCTAGATTTTGTTAGCCTAGAATACATATATAGGGAATGTTGTCACCAATGTTTTTTGCACCACTTTATGTTGTGAAGTGAATCCGGATGGAGGATTAGCGATTAGATATTACAAAAAGATACAATACACTGTATGAATTTTTTCATGTGTCACAACTACGGAGTTATCAACTAGTTCATTTTCATGTGAACATTGAGGATGTTATAGATCTACAAATTGATTTTTCTATTGAGGAGCATCTGATATGTGTGTTGGATCGCAATGGGTATGTGATGTGGGGATATTATATGATGATATTTCATGTATTATTTCATCAAGGGCATGTACCAGTGGAATCATGGGATCGGGAAATGAATATGAGGGCTTAATGACCCAATCTTATTTACTTGTAATTCTTGAGATACATGGGAGTGCATCTCAAGGATAAGCTATAATAAGATAGTGAGATTATATGATCCTGAGCATTTAAAGGGATCTCCCAAATTCCTTTACGTTAACTCTTCTTCATTCTACTGATTAATATCTGTTGGGGTCTTAAATTGGGTTATGTTTGGGATAAATTTGAGAGTCTTGGACAGTAGGGAGTCATTGTATTGTTGGATGTCAATTTTCCCAAACCATGCTAACCCATGTTGTAGGGATCTGCACTGCTATAGAATCATGTATCTAACTATGTACCCTATTAGGAGAAACCATCCACTCCTCCCTCCCACATAAGAGGCTCGAGGATAAGATAAACAGTTTGGGAAATTGAGCTACCCTTATAAGAAAACTATATCTGTGAATGAAATTATTCTACAAATTATTTTAAAAAAAACCCAAACCCCATACCATACAATATTGATCCCAACTAAAAAATTATATATCCTTATCATTTTTAGTCTCCCAAATGATTATCAAAGCCTTTCGACATCTATTCTTCACGACTCAATCCCCTAATTAAGGTTTAACACCACTCGGGTATGTGGTTTTTTCCGTTTCAATTTATCTCTCCCTCTACCCATTTTATTTATGAATAAAAGTGGGGTTTTTATCCACTGTCAAATGTATATATATATATATATGATTTTTAGATCTATATTCATTTAAATCATGGATCATGGAATTTAATCGTTACCTAATTCATCATTATTTTAATCCTCTATTAGAGAATTATTTTAATCGATGTCTGTTATCGATTGTTAGGTGGGTGGTATATTATTCAAATCATGATTTCTTGATATCAGTTAATTCTATGTAATTAATGAATTAATATTGGATCATTATAAAATAAATTTTATAATAATATTTTATTAAATTAGTATATTAATTAATTATGGAATTGTGAAATTTGGATTATTTAGATTTTGAGTAGAATAATTAATTGTTTAATTAATTATGTGTTATTTAGAATTTTAATTAAATAATTTTGTATTGAATTAATTATGGGGTATCAAGATTGTGAGTGAACAAATTAATTGTAAAATTAATTAGTGGATTTTGATATTTTGATTTAATAAATAATTACTTAATTAATAATTGGGTATCACATTTGTGGTTTGAGGGCATAATTGTAGAACTAATTAGGGGTCATAGTGACATCATATTGAATAATTAATTATTTAATTAATTATTTGGTATTGATATTTTCAATTTAATAAATAATTTTTCAATTGATTATAGGGTATCAAGATAGTTAATTGATTAATTAATTGTTTAATATATCATGGTATAATGAGATTGTGAATTAATTGAATGATTTTTTAATTAACGAATGGATGTGGAGATTCTGAAATCAATAATTATTTTTTTAATTAATATGTGAATAATTAGATTTGGATTATAGGATTGATTAATTAATTAATAATTTGATATCTATATTTATTTTTGAATAATTTATTGTTGAATTAATTAATATATATTCAGATCATGAAATGTGATGAAAAAGAAAATGATCATTAAATGTGATTCATTTGAAATATGTGTAATTATGATACATGTGATTATTGTGATATTTTTGTGTGGGATATGTGTTGATGCTTCAACAACCCACTATGATAAATTTAAATTCATGGGTGGCACACGACCTACTGCATTATAAATTGATAAATGAGTCTGGGAAACTATCTACAACCTCAAAATACCAGAGGGTCCTATGCATAGTGATATTGACCAAAAATAATTCAAATGGGATATAGTTCGATTTATCCGTACTATAAATTGAAATAAAATTGATAATGAAATCAAATTTGGATTGATGTGTAAAGGCTAAAATTTTTTCTCGAAATTTTTTTATTATATGGGAGTATTTTGAGTTTGTGAAAATTGTCGGTGCGTGATTCCGAGGCCTAGTGTTCCCAGAATAAATTTATGAACTTTTTTCGGTAGGCTCAGTAAATGTGCGAGAATGTTTTTGTAACTTTTAAGCCGGTGCTCGGAATTGAAATCCGAGGACACCGTTTAACTTGTGGTGCTGATATTTGATTAAGAAGGCTTTCACCTCAACCGCAACAGGACGAGGGTGAATGTTAGTTTTCATGTCTTTTCGTTGAAATAAAAATAAAATAATGAAAAAACTTTTATTTTATCTATAAAACCTATCTTTGTATTTTGTAGTGTTGGGGACCACGTGAGCTAGAAAACCCCCATTTTGAATTCATGGTGGTTGAGAACCACTAGTACCCCTATTATTGAGGAAAAACCTTCAAATCACTAATTAATTAATTTTTCTTCTTCAATCAATTAATTGTCCCATTTAATTGTTCCAACATTAATTGTGCCATTTAATTGTGCCAACATGAATTAAATTGAGAAAAATATATTAATTTGATGGCCTCACATTTCATTGGGAAAATAATTTTCAAAGTGAGGCTTGGGATGAAAATTTTAGAAACTCTTCCACCAACGAAAAACCCTCCAACGAAGTATGAGGAAACGATATTTGAGCCCGGATCGAAAGCATCATGCAGGAGAGATAAACTCCGAAGTCACCATCCCCAACAACTTCCTCTTCTTCATTGCGACATATTCCAATGAAAAATCGAGGTAGGGTTTGTTGTTTTTGAATACCCCATACCCCGGTTCTTGTCATCCTACTCGAATTAAGAACATCTTTGCTGATTGATATCGTTCTAACACAGAAAGGGCAGGAAAAAAGAACAATGCTCGACCTCCCTGCAACCATTGTGAATTTTGAAGGTCATTAATTGATGGATACATCCCGAGGCGAGTCATGAAATTTTTGGAAAGAAGAATAGGCCATCAGGGCACACCCTATGACACGAACAATGCCTTCAGAGATCGTGTCGTCGACCAACACCCGTGGAACTCGAGAGCAACAGCTGACACCCCATCTGGCTGTGACAACGTTCGTGGTGCAACCATGCCACCAGAAAAGGGCCGCGGCCCATCGGCCATGGTGGAGCAAGGGTAGCAGTCCGCGCACGGCCGGCCATTTAATGGGTTGACGGTGTGCATCCGTGCTTCCCGGCATGCAAAAGCCGCGGCGTGACGCCGCAATGACGATGGAGTGGTGGCCATCTTGTTGGTTGCCGCCTGTGGATGTGCGGCATGCGACTGCACCACAGTGGAGGGAAATCCGTTTGGTCAGCCGCAGATCGCCCACCGCGGGACTCCTGGTGGGATGGGACGGACTCGGTAAGGCAAGGTCGCCCCGAACCAGGTCTGCCGATAGGTCAGACCAGACCCGGACCAACTTTGACCCCTTTTTACTCTTTCAGCCATAACATTATCTACAGGGTTATGTTTGAAGTCTTGTCTGCGGCGCCAGAGACCATTGATCATGATGGTCTTTTGGTATACCCCACTACAGTTTTGGATAATTTTGGGGTACGACCAGGTGGGATTGGACACGAATCCAACTAGGGCCTCAGCACAAAAAAAATCAATAGCATACAGACTATCAGCCCGATTGATGCACATTATGTTGCGTTGAGAACCCTATCACATGGTGGTCCTTTGGAATAATTTTTCATGGAACAACGTGGAAGTTGGAGTATCGACCTGTGGCTTGAGGTGTGGACCCTCCAGGAATCAAGCGAGATTTGGGCGGGAACCTTATAGCTGGTTGAAACATGATAAAGGGATCCTATGTGGGTCTGTGATTTGGGATCCTATGTGGGTCTGTGTTTGAGAGTCACTCCTAATTCTTCTCTACGAATCCATGTGGGACTACTCTAGGATCCTACATGGGCTTGCTGTTCTAGGATCCTACATGGGACTGATGATTTAGGATCCAACATGCATCTGATGGTTTAGGATGCAACGTGGGTCTGCCTCTTAACAGAGTAAGATGATTTAGTTTATACATCTAATCGTCTTTGCTACCATACCTAAGTTATACCCAGAGTGAGCTAAAACCCTACCTTTGTTGTGATACCTTTGTGGTATTCCTCTGTTTGGCGTTACCATTTTGGAACATACATTCGTGGTGATCCCTTTAATGTATTCTTTTGTGTGGTGGTACCTTTGTGGTACATACCTTCATGGTGATACCATTGTGAAATTCTTCTATGTGTTTTTACCTTTGTGGTACTTATCTTTGTGTTGTTTCTTGTGTGGTATTCCTTCTTTTATGGAACAGTTGAGATTTTTTATTTTGAGTTGGACCTAGTGTTTCCACCTGAATGAGATGGGTATACTTGATAACATAGGTATAAGTATGGGAATATATCAAAGTAGGGTTTTATGTTGTTTTAATGCTTTTTGTATTATCCTATTTGAGTTTTGAGAGATCTTTGGGGGTATCGGGGTCCCTTCTGAGTATCATTATACTCACCCCTTCATGGGATATACCCACACATTGTTTTGTTTGGTGCAGACGATAGACAACGCTAACTGAGGACGAGTGAATCAAGACTAGAGGTAGGTCAGATGTGGAAATTAGATGAGGCGTACCATGTAGACGACCATTATGGAGTCATACCTACCATTCAGGTAGGATCTTTGGTGGGTGTTCACTGGAGATGTTCCTAGTTTTTAATTGTAATTTTTAGTTTTCATGTACTTTCCTCTGGGGCTTGAATTCTGGCCTCTTTTTCTTAACGAACACACTATTTTTACTATACTGTTTACTTCAGTTCGTTTCATATTGGGTGCTAGGTCATTTGTGTTTACAGGATATAAAAAAATGCCATCCCGGTATTAGGGATTACACCTTTCGGTGTTTGTTACCAGCCCCTGTCCATGGAAGCCTGGCTTGGGGTAGTCACGACACGGACCTCGGGGGACGGGTCCTAACAAATTGGTATCATAGGAGTCGGTATAACTGTAGAACGTTGGACTATGATCTTTTAACAGTAATAATAATATGTGTAGTGAGTGTGGTTATCATTTTAGGGGATCCAGTGTTCGTTCGGTGGCTTATGTCTCCATACCCCAGGACCTTGACATCTGATTTCCGACTCAGTGCACGAAAACACCGATTGTGTCTATGATTCCAACACTTTTCTTTGTGATATTTTTGAGCCACCTTACCAGGTATAACATATTTATCAAGGTGAACCTTTTTCTTTTCAGGATGCCTCCATGTAGGCAGCTAGCTAGAGATCTGGTAGTACATGATGATATCCCAATGAGCGACGAGGCCTTGGTGTAGGGCCATTTATTAGTAGGGGCACCAACGGTACCATTACGCTTAGGGACACCAATGCCACCTTCCACAACTGTAGAGAGTGTACGCCAATTTAGTGCATTGCATGAGTTTCAGTCATAGATGCCACCCATGTTCAAGGGTGAGATGGACCCACATGCACCTAAGGATTGGTTGGAGGCCGCGGTGAGAGTCTTCTGTCTGGCAGGGACACCAGCTGATCTCATGTTGATCCTTGATTCTGGTCTTCTACAAGAAGAAGCAGCCAGATGGTGGATCATGATGTTCTAGGTTCACAACGAGGTGACAATTCTCTAGGAATATTTTGAGAGCATGTTTTGGGCAGAGTTTGTCACAGCGACCGTTCACAAAGTCTGCATATATGAGCATCTTCATCTGATGCAGGGTAGCAGGACTGTGGATTAGAACTCAACGAGGATCACTGTCCTCTCATACTACTCCACTAATATGGAGCATTACCCATTGTTCAAGGCTTGGATCATTGAGAAGGGACTCAGGAGGGAGATCATGGCTTCAATGATTTCTCTCAGCATCCCGACGCAGGCATGGGTGTTAGAGAAATCCCTCTTAGTGGAGAGTTTTCTTACAATGCATTCATCAGCAGCAAGACCCACCACTGGGTGTCATGTATCTGAGTATTCTACATATAGAAGTAGGAGGATGTCATATAATACCAAGAGGATCATATGTACAGGTGGATGACCACAAGAATCAGGGTCAATAGTGCAGGGCACTAGAGACAGAGCCAGTTATGCGATGAGCAGGCAGTGTTACATATACAGCGGGCAAGGACACATGGCTCGTGACTACCCAATCATCCATATGGATGATCAGAAGGCAGTCGATGTACTGGACATGTAGAGACATAGGTTCAAAAGAAGAGGTATTCAGGGAGCAGGAGGACGTGGCAGAGGTGATGGTCATACAGCTGTCGGTGGGTGACGATTCGAGGTGTTTCCGTCACCACCACTAGGTGGTCCACCCTCACCATAGGAAGTAGGCAGACATGGACGAGCTCATCTCCAAGCAGCTGAGGCCTACGATCATGACACTCTGGAGATGATACGAGGTATAAAATGTGTCTAATCCACCTTAGTTTTAGTACTTATTGACTAAGGTTAATGTCATTATTTTAATTCTAGTTCCCTCGTTCGGAGCTCGGAGATTGTGGTGGAGTCGCTGGCTCGATCCTTACATCTACAGACTCCATTGAGAGAGGATTAGATGATTAAAAACTAGTGAAGGCAGTGTGGGATTACTCAAGGATGCGAGATCTTTGACAGGGATATCCTAGTAGAGATGTCGAGGCCTTATGCCGCCATCTATCGTATGAACTGGTTATCTATAGTCTATGCTCAGATTAACAATATTAGGAACAATGTAAGGTGTGTCTTCATTAATGGGGATGGGTTTACCTTCATTGGTGAGATGGGAGCCTTTGCAGAAAATGATGGACTTACCCGGAAGAGAGTGCAGCTGATCACTCATTAGTTAGCTAGCCTTACCCATAGAGCGGTTAATGTTGAGAGTCCGAGCTATCCTATAGTGGTGGACCAGTACACGGATGTCTTCATTAATGATGTTTCGGGTCCACCTACATGCAGATAGGTGGACTTTTATATTCCCTTGTAGCTCGGGATGACACCGATATCTACACCAGCGTATCAGATGGCTCATCCGGAGCATCGTGAGCTGTGGGTACAGCAGGAGGACTTACAGGGGAATGGATTCATCATGCCTAGTGTTTCTCCTGCGGAAACCATGATTTGTTTTATCCAAGAAGGAGGATGGGAGCTTGGGACTTTGTGTTGACTATAGTTTCCTGATCTAGGTGACTATGGAGAACATGTTCCCACTCCTGAGGATTGAAGACCTCTTTGATCAGCTGAATGGAGAACTGTGGTTCTCGAAGATACATATCAGATCGGGCTATGACTAGCTCAGAGTACAAGAAAAGTACGTGAATAATATGGATTTTATATGTTGGTATGGCCACTACGAGTTCTTGGTTATTCCATTAGGCATGACCAATGCTCTAGCAGTGTTCATGGGACTCCCGAATAGGATCTTTCAGCCATACCATGATCGCTTTGTAGTTGTCTTCATCGAAGTAATTCTGATCTACTAGGCTATCTAGGAGGTTCATGCCTATAATTTGTAGATAATTTTTCACACACATAGAGAGAACCATTTTAGGTAAACATTTTATGTCCCTGTTCTGGATCCGAGAGGTTCACTTCCTGGGACATGTCATCTCGGAGGCTGGAGTTGTGGTGGATCCACAATGATTGAGGCAGTACATGCTTGGGAGCCACCCATGAGTGTGACAGAGGTACGAAGATTCCTAGGTTAGGATGGATACTACTAGAGGATTGTTCCAGATTTCTCCATATTTGAATCACCTTTATCAGCATTGATGAAGAAGGGGCAATAATTCATGTGGTAAGAGAGATTCCAGGAGAGTTTTGAAGAGTTAAGGCAGAGGATAACTAGTGACCCCATCTTGAGGCATCCAGAGGACAGAATTTGGTACTTTGTCTACTGAGAGGCATTAGGGAATGTTATCGGATGTGCCCAAATGAAGAATTGGGCAGTTATCACATATGGTTCTTTTTATCGGAGACAACATGAGTAAAACTACGCTACCCAGGACATGGAGTTAGAAGCATTAGTCTTCTCCTTGAAAATTTGGTGACATTACTTGATGGGAGAGTGTTTTACGATTTACACTGATCAGAAGAGTCTTAGGTATATCTTCTCTCATAAGGACCTAAATGTGAGGAACTCACATTGGCTTGAGTTCCTCCATGACATTGGTTTCAAGATAGTCTATACACCTCTGAAGGGTAACATTGAAGAATATTCACTCCACATGAGATATAATATACAATGGCTAGGTGAGGCGATGGAGTAGCTGGACTCTATACGGATATCCATTGTGGAACATGATGGAGTAGCCTTTCATTAGTCTCTTAAAGTCACTCCCCCACTTCCTTACTAAGTCAGGGAGGAGCATTGTCAGGACACTGACTGCGAGGATCTATGTGCACTGATATCCATAGCATTAGAACCTAATGGATTTTTTGAAGGTGGGGAGCACGTTATCCTCTTCAGGGGGCATACCATGGTACCTGTGTCGCTTCGGAAGGATGTGTTGAGGAAGTTCCACACATTCCCTCTAGAGATACATCCAGTACTGACAAAGATTTACCAGGATCTCTGATGACAGTACTAGTGGCCAAAAATGAATAAATTAGTAGCATAGTTTGTCTTGCGGTGCCTTAGTTTCCATCTTGTGAAAGCTGAACATCATGTACTAGCAGGCATAGTTCATCCTTTAGAGGCCCCAAAGTGGATGTTGGATGGGATATCCAAAGACATCATGATAGAACATCCATGTACATTTAGGGGTCAATATTCTATTTGGGTGATCGTCGACTGACTCACCATGTTGGCCCACATCAAAATAACTAGAGAGCGGGTCTCCGTAGAGTGCTTGGGAGTCCTCTATGTGCATGAGATTGTGTGGCTACATGGAGTACCCTGGACTATTTTCTCCAATAGTGATGCATGTTTCACTTCCCGACTATGGAAGGGGTTGTATGAGGATTTTGGGACGTATCTTTGTTTCACCACCACCTTCCATCCTTAGATTGATGGCCATACTATGCACCACATTCAGACCCTCGAAGGCATGTCGTGTGCTTGTGTCCTCGACTTCAATCACAGTTGGGAGGATCACTTTCTCTTGTTAATGATTTCATGAAATAGTAGTTACCACTCCACCATTGGGATGGAACTTTTCGAGGCATTGAACGACTGACCTTGAAGATCTCCTTTGTGCTGGACTGACACTGGGGAGTCAACAGTCATGAGACCATATATGGTACAGGAATCCATGGAGAAGGTCAATATTATCCTAGAGAAGATGAGGACTGCACAGAGCAGGCACAAGTCATATGCCGATGGGAGACGGAGACCTCTGGAGTTCGAGGATGGTGACTACGTCTTTCTATATGTCTCACACTTACAAGTTTTGTGGAGATTTTGACATGGTGGAAAGTTATCTACGAGGTTCATCGGACCCTTTCAGGTCCTTAGCTGAGTTGGTGAGGTGGATTAACACCTAGAACTTCCCCCTCAGTTGCACCAGGTGCATGATTATTTTCATGTATCCTTGTTGAGGAGACACGTGCATGACCCATCTCACATCATCCACCACGGTGAGCTGGACATCAACGATGGGGTGACATTTACAGAGGTTCCAGTGGAGATTGAGGATCGATAAGAGAGAGTCCTCCATGGGCATTCGATTCTTCAAGTGCATGTTCTTTGGCAGCACGGGAACCTCTAGGAGGGAACATGGGAGTGGGAGGCTCATATTAGTGCTCAATACCCCCACCTGATTCCTAGTTTTTTTATGTTACTTTTTGGGACACAATGCCCTATGGTGGGGAGAATGTAAAGACCCGCAATTTTTCATGAATTTGTTTTATTATATAGAAATATTAGTAGTTTGTGAAAATTGAAGGCAAGTGACTCGGAGGACCGGTGTGCCTGGAATGAATTATGAACTTTTTTGGTATGATCAGTAAACGTGTGAACGATATTTTGTAACTTTTGAACCGATGCTCGGAATTGAAATCTGAGGGCCTCGGTGAACTCGCAGCACCCGAATTCGCTTCAGGAGACTTTCACCTCGACCGCAGTAGGACGAGGGTGAATGTTAATTTTCGTTGAAAGAGAAAAATACAGAAAAAACGTTTATTTAATTTTGAAGACCTCCTTTTTGAATATTCAGTGTTGGGGACCACCGGAGCTATAAAACCCCCCATTTTGAATTCATGGTGGTGGGGACCACCCTAACCCCTCTTAATGTGGGAAAACCATAAACCCTTCATTAGATTAAATCTTCCTCATCAATTAATTAATTGCACCATTTAATTGTGACCAAATTAATTATGAAATTTAATTGTGCCAACGTGAATAAAATTAAGGAACCTATTTTAATTTTTTAGCTCCTCATTTACATGGGAAAATCGATGGAAAAGGGAGGATTGGGAAGTACATTAGAACTGATGTTTGAACCCAGATCAGTTGCATCTTGCGGGAGCGACGAACGCTAACATCACTATCACCAACGACTTCCACTTCTTCCTCACAACATCTTCAAACGAGTAATGGTTGTAGGGTTTGTTTTTTTGTATACCCCTTACCATCATTCTTCTCATCCTTCTAGAATTAAGAACATCTATGCTGATTTCTTTCATTCTAACGTGCCGAGTGCGGAAAAAACGAACACAACCCGACCGCCCCACAAACATGGTGAATTTCGATGATCTTGAATTGATGGAGAAATACCTAGTAGAATGAGGAAATTTCCAGAATGAAGAATAGGGCACCAGGGCACACCCAGTGTCTCGAAGAAAATCACCGGAGATTGTGCCAGTGACTGGCACCGGTGGAACTCAGAAGCAGAGGCTGGCTCCCCATCCGGCCGCGACGATAGTGGCGGCGCGATCACGGAGTCAGAGAAGGGTTGTGTCCCGTCAGCCGCCGCAGAGCGAGGCCGGAATCCAGCGCACGACTGGCTGCGTGATGGGGTGGTTGCGCGCGACCATGCCACCCGACATGAAGAAGCTCCGGCGCGAGGCCGCAACGATGATGAATGGGCAGCCGTCTCACTGCTGGCCGCCAGCGGAGCCACGGCGAGCGACTACACCATGGAGTAGGGTCAGACATCCGGCCAGCCACGGGCCATGCCAGTGGGCTGGGCCAAACCCAGTGGGTCGGGTCAGATGTAGGGCAGGACCCGGGTTAGGTCTAGTCAACCCGAACCGGATCGGTCCGACCAGGTCGGACCAGACTCGGACCAACTTCGACCCCTTGTCTCTCTTTCAGCCATAAAATGAACTATGTGCATCTGTTGGACGAACCGTCTATGATGTCAGAAATCATGGATCATGAAGGTCCTTTTCGTATATCCCACATGAGTTTTGGATAATGTTGGGGTATGATAGGGATGGATCAAACACGAATCCAACCTGGCCCTCGGGACTAAAAAACCAATAAGTTAGAGATCGGGAATCCGATTGGAACATTGTCTGTTGCGTTGAGACCCCTACCACATGTCGTTATTTTGGGATACATATTAGTGGGACATCATGTCAGTTAGAGTATCAACCTATGTCTTGATAAGCGGACCCTCCCGAAATCAAGCAAGCTTAGTGAGGGAACAATATAGCTGGCTTTAACATAAGAAATGGATCCTATGTGGGTATGTGCTTTGGGATCCTATGTGGGTCTGTGTTCAAGATTCTATCCTGGATCAACTCTAGGAATCCACATGGGACTACTCTAGGATCCAATGTGGGTCTACTGTACTAGGATCCCATGTGGGTATGATGATTTAGGATCCTACGTGGGTCTAACGATTTTGGAGCCTCCATGGGTCTACCTCTTAATAGGGTAAGATGATTCAGTTGTTTCATCTAATCATATATGTTACTGTACCTATTTTATACCTGTAGTGAGCTAAAACCTAACCTTTTTGGTTATACATTTGTGGCATTCTTCGGTGTGGTGATACCATTGTGGTACATTCCATCATGGTGATTCCTTTGTGGCATTCTTTTGTGTGGCATTCCCTTTGTGGTACTTATCCTTGTAGTGTTACCTTCGTGGTATTTCATCCATTGTAGAACAATTGAGCTTTGGGATTTTGATTTTGACCCTTTGATTCATCATGAATGAGATGTGTATACATGATAACATAGTTATATGTATATGTATATCCCTAAGTAGGGTTGTCTGTTGTTTTCATGATTTTTGGTTTATCCTTTGGGGATTTTGAGAGGCCTTTGGGGGTCTCAGGGTCCCTACAAGGAATCTTTATACTCACCCCTGCACGGGATATGCCCGCACCTAGTTGTGTTTGATGTAGACGACAGACAACACTGACTGAGGATGAGTGTAACAGGACTACAGGTAGCTCAGAGGTGGACATTAGACGAGGCGTACCACAGGGTTGACTGTTTGTGAGATGTACCGACCCTTCAAGTAGGATCCTTGGTGGGTGTTCACATGAGTTGTTCCTAGTTTTTAGTTGTACTTTTCAGGTATCTTGATCTTTCTAGTGGGGTCTGTATTCTGGAACCTTTTTCTAAATGTACACACTCTCTTTACTATATAGTTTACTTTTGTTCGTATCTTGACGTGTGCTTGGTTAGGGTAGAATACATGTTATAAATGAAATGCATTTTTGGTTTTGGGGATTATGCCTTTCGGTTCAAGTCTCCAACCCCTAGCCCATTGAAGGCGGGATTGGGGTAGTCACGACACATACCTTAGGGGAAAGGTTATGACATTATGATTTTTTTCATAAATATGTTATATGGTAAAGACATTGATAAAGGTTATGGTTTGTATTATGCTTCATGTGTCCTTAGGAACCTTGGGATATAAGCTGTAAATTAAAGGATAATTGAATTAAGTTAGAAATTTTACAATATTTGTAAGAAATATTATTTATAAAACAACATAAAATATATTGATTAGAATTTTTAATACATCAATGGTGGTTTCCTAAGAGTTTTACTCACCACCTACATGTGCTGGTTGATTAGTACCCTAGTAGATTTAATTGTTGGGGGAGAAGTTAAGGGAAAGGGATCTACATTAGATAGATGATATGGGATGAATCATAGAAGATGGAATTGGACTTGGTTTCAGGCCCAACATGATAGTTTCTATTATCTTTAATTTTGTGTGTCATTTTGACACATGGAACATACCTTGGAGTGAGATATATACTATTCAGTTTTGATATTGTATTTCTGATTTGGGTCATCATGTAATACTAGTTTATTTTATTATTGGTTATATCATATGGTTTTATTATTTATTTCCAATGTTGTGCTACTTTGATATAGGGGGAATAGTCTCTCCTTAATTGGTATTAGACCCACACTTCTAGATGGAAGCCTCTCATATATGGGGATGAAAACTAGTAGTTATACAAATGAACCTCCCGGGGAACCATTGGGTGGGACCCCCATCTGAATGTTGAACATACCCAGAAATCCAATTACAAGGAAATCATTACCATAGTAAATAATAATATTTTAATAGTATATTTGAGTTCATTTAAATTCATTTCTTTTTAAAAATAAATCTATAAAATAAATTAATTTATTTATGTAGAAATACAACATAAAATCTAATGACGTTACATACATCCACCCTAATATTTATTGTTCCTTCAATTTCCCTTCACTTTGAAATTAAAAACACTTGGATGCTATTTTTAACACCGTAAAATTATAGATTATGGTAATAAAAATCTTGATAGCTTGGTTAAAACTAAACATTAATATTTAAATGACATGTGATATATTATGAAACAATTATTATTTTAGTCAGAAAATTGTATCCTCAGTATTGAATTAGTGTGTATGAATTATAGTAAACATATCATGATATATTTGAATTATTTTCCTACATGATTTATGTGATTTTATTACTATGTAAAAATTAATCACCCTATTTTTAGTAAAATCATTTAATACAAAAAACATTACCTTCCAAAATATGATTTTATCTCTTTTTATTTATGAATATTATAAATAATTTCTAAATAATTTAGATTTTATATTTTATATAAAGCGTAATTTTTTTAAAATTTTATTAATAAAAACATATTATTGTGATATTTAGTTATTTTTTTAATAAAATATTTCACAATTAATAGTGAAAATATATATTTTATTGAAATATTCCATCCTTTTCTTGTTATTATAGAGTGGCAGTCTACTTTGAAATGGTTTTAATATTTACTTTTGTTAATGATTAGCTATAAACTAATTTATTTAATTTTAATCCAAATTGTGTGTATTTTATTCATAAAATCTTTTTTATACAAAAAAATGCATTTTCTAGGAAAATAGTTATCATTATATTTTGATCGTTTATTATAAATTAATTTATAACAAATTATTAATATTTATTGGATAAAATGTATAGAATATTTTTAATTATAATTTAAAAATTTATACAAATTATTATTCTATTTTTCTATAATATTTAGTGGAAATATTGGAAAACATTTGTCACCTCAAAATTAAAAATTGGGTCAGTTAGGTTAAAAATAATGGTCATAGGGAAAATTATTTTTATATAACATAATAATTTTTATTTAATGACTTTTATTCAAACAACTGTATCAAAAATTCAAATATATAGTAAATTTCTATAATTTTATATTGATTATTTCAATAATTTAATTTTATGTACATAAAAATTAAAAATTAAAACACTCTTTTTTTCCCCTAATGTTTATCCTTTGGATGAAAATATGTTATATTCAATTCTAGATATTTAATTTCAATATTAATAATCTTTTATTAATGTTAAATTATTTTACATTTTTTAGGATGGAATAATTTTCATAATTGACTAGTAATTCCATCATAGTTTATATCAATGCAGTAGAAAAAGCAAACAAAATATTTCAGGAAACATAATATTTACTTTTAGATATAATTATTGGGTTATAAAAATTTAATTATGAAAAATAAAATTAATTAGGAATGTTTTTAAATATTCTATATGAACAAACATTGTCTCTATTTTTTATACTCAACTATATGAATAGTCCTAAAAATGAAACTAATGTAATATTATTTTAATTAATATATTTTTTAAAAATAAATATTTATATGTGACTTAAATTAAAAAATGTGAATGTAGTATGGATCAATATATAAACTATTTGATACTTATTGTCCCCTTTTACTTTTATAGTAGATTTTGTGTCTCTTAAATATTAAAAAAATTTAATATCATGGTAATCATTAAAAATTTTGATATGATGTTAAAAATAAGACGGAAAAGGTTAAAACGTAAAAAAACATCTATAACTGTTATTTTATCCTTGTTATCTTTACATATACATATATTATATATTAAAAATATAATTTAGTATCCACTATAATTTTAAAATTTATTTATATTAATTTATCACATAACTAAAATAACGGGTTTCCCACTCTCCTCATATATTAGGACACCACAAATCCCCTCTTATTGGATCAACATGTTCCACATATCATTATAAAAGCCATAAAAATAATCTAATTCCATAAATACATTATAAATGTTTCTTCCTCTTAAAATATAGTCCATATACTCTCTAAAGATAGATCCAAATGAAGTTATTCATGGAGAAGGTAACTATCTTAGCAAAGAATTTTAATATAACTTCTTCTTCTACCTCTTACATTTTTTTACTTAATAATTAAAATATAACAATACAACTATCTGAAACATATTGATATATGATTATATTTATTTGAAATAATTATTCTTCTCATTTTTTAGTCAATTGGTTATTGTGTCTATCTCTCATGTGTACAAGTGTTGTACAACTAAAATGAAGACATATTATTCATTTTAAAACAAAAAATAACATGTTAATTTATAATTAATAAGTTAATAAATTATATGATATTTAGGTTATTATTATTGATCTATATTTTCTTAATTTTCATTTCAAATATTTTTTATCCATTGAAATACTGAATAATCAGTCGTGTGTACATACGGACTACCATCTATATGAGGTGATGTAATTAATTTTTCATCACATAGTTAAATGATTATATCTAAAAGTGTAAATAATATTTATAAATTATAACCATTAAATTATTAACATTATTTTTTTCATGTAACCATGCTTAACATAAAATGGATAGAATATCTTTACTAAAACATAACAAGAAAATGAAATAATTAAAAAGTGGAAGACGAAATTATAATAATTAATTATTAATATATGGGTGTTGAAATGTTATTATTGATTCATATATGATATTATAACTATTAATTTTATGATTTAAAATAATGATATTAAATTATATTATATTATATAATTGGTCACAAAACATACTAATTCTATAAGACATGAGGTAAGGGTTTTTCATCACACATTTATTTCCATAACACATATACCATTTTAACAACATGTTTCTTTTATATATTATATAATCTACCAATAAATTTATTTTAAGATTCTTTTGCAGAAAATTATCTTTATTTAAATATAAATTTATGGATCAATATTTTGTAAGTATTTTATTATATATTACCATTTTCATAAGGGTTATCTTTCTAAATAATTTTTTATTGATACATGATAGATGTTATTCACAAATTAATGTTTATTAGAAATATATACATATCAATTAAAATGTTACTTCCTTGATAAAATTTAATAATTTATAATTAATTTATCATTTAAATTATTTTCATTTGTTTTTTGAATCTATTTATTGTAATGTTATATGGTTAAATTCTTCAATTTTTTCATTCAATTAGAATTGTATATGATTAACTTTACCTTCATTGAAATATATATCGTCACACATATAAAATACAATTTCAATTTTTACGCTCTTATTAATTTTTTTATTTCTATGTTTTATTATCATTTTTATTTGTTTGGTAGTCAAATACAACCATTAAAATATTTTAAGAAAACCCAATTTGTTTTTGTCCTTATGGTAGGGAATAATTTTATACATGAACATATTTTCTAGAATGTTTTAATGAATGTTATTTTCAACAATCAAATTATTTTTTCAAGTAATTTTTTCTATGTTTTAATTTCATTAATAATAATTAAAAAGAATATTCATTTCAATTTTTAAATGACATACTTTTTTATTTTTACAAAAATTCGTCAAGTAATTTTTTTATCATAAATATAATAGTTGGATTTTCCTAAAATATTTACCTTTTATATAAAATGATTATTAATTTTCATATATGCAATGATATTTATTGAAAAAATAATTCCATATAAATTAAAACAAAATTGGTTATAAATATATCGAAATAAAAGGTTGTTGACCTTCTGTACAACAAAATGTTTTCAATGTTCATTTAAAATAATTATTAATCTATTAAAAAATGCATTTTCATTTCTAATGATCAAACATGGAAATGTTCTTATGATACCATTTATTATATTTTATATTATGTTTTAAATTGTTTTTTAAATGTAAATGAATCCTTTTTTCATTCTGTGGGTGGATTCATCCATGATGAATGGTTTTTTATTAAAAAGAAGATATATTTTCCAAAGTTATTTTTTTTCAATGACATTTCCAATATAGATATGTTATATTATTTATGATCCTTTGGAAATATAAAAATGGATTATAATTTTTTAATAAGTAGGACCTTAATTTTTCATCCTTAAAATGTATTAGGTAATGGGGAAAATTTTAACAAGGAGGAATTTATTCTTAAAAGAATGATAGAATTAACCAATTATGAATTTCTATTAATGGATTTTTTCCAAAAAATAGTTATGGTCATGAAAGTGTGCATTAACATATGATTTTAATTTTTGTTATTAGGTCACTCTTTATGCGAAACTTTTATGACATGATTAAATGAATAATGTACGTTCTCATGGATAAATTAATTTATTCCTTCATGATTCTTATTTTATAATCAAAAATTCATTACCCTATAACACAAAATTATTATTTATGAATTTTTGGGAATGATATTTTTTTATGATGATCATGTTTTTATAGCCTTATGCATTGTTCAGGATTTCAAATGATCATTGACTGATTTACCCCATGTGTACACTTACTTATCACTTGTTTTCCCATTTCTTTCTATTTTATTCCCTAGTATAGGAATAATAGTTGTATTTATATTTTACATAAAATGTTATTGAATGTGGAGATTGATGTGGGTAATGATATATATTATAATGAATATTTTATATCCTTGTTTCAAAATAAAATAATCACATTTGGTTCTATAATGGTTCGTAATGATATTAAAATAATATTAATATAAAAAGATATAAAATTTATATACAAAATGCTTCGGCCACCTAAATTTGTATCTGATGAATGATTGGTTTTAAATGAAACCATGATGTGCTGATTATAGTGAGAAGTGATATGACAAGAATATTTATAAGAGGACACCTTAAATTATGGTAATGAATGAATTTTTCTCTAAAAACAAAAGAACAACTCTTTGGATACACGAAAGTGGATGCATTTCTTGCAAAAATGCACCTAAGATTAATAACATAGGATATGAAAGATTTATTATTAACATAATCACCATGATTCCACGATGATTGTGTTTAATCCATCACAACTAGAAATATAGTACCATGAAATATTCTTGGTTAATTTCAAATTTTACTTTTTTTATGGAGTATTTGAAAAGATATTGAAAATGGATGACCTGGGTTAACCCTAAGGATTTATATATTGAAAAAAATGTGTTATGATTTGCTCATATTATAAATAAATTTTCAATATTATATGATTACTCACTATGATTATTTATTGAAACTATATTCGTTTTGGTATTACATAATATATAGTTCTAGTGAGAAGTGTATTTACACAGAATACGCCCGTTATGGAAAAGAGTCTCCTCGTATGTTTTAGATAAAATATGTAATGAAATTTGAATGATTTTTATAATTCCTAACCATTTATCTCGAAATATAATTAAAAAATATACTTGTATGAACATCATGACACACCAAATAAGATAATAATGGTGTTTTAGGAAATATCATGAGATAAATACAACATAATAATGTAAATTAATTTTCCATTAACAAAAAAATGATTAAATAATCACACATGGTGACATCTTTAAAGAATAAGAGGTTATTTTATGTGTGGAGAAGAAATAATGATATCATGTAACATAAAAGGAAGAATAAAATTTATATTTGAGGGATTAGAAGTATACCTTTTGGTACCACATATATATTTATTATTTATGTTTAGTAAAGATGGTCATCCCCTTATTCGATTCACTAACCAAATGGTTAAATTAATGAAAATTTAATCAATTGTCTTATCCGAAAAAATGAAGTGGATAAAAGTATTTTTTTAGTAATTTTTTTCCGAAATAATATAATCAAAGTAATTTATCTGTATTTTTATGGTTATATGAATCATGAAATTTAAAAATATTTTTTCCATTAGTTTTAATTAATGATTTGAATGTATATGTTGAATGGGAAAAAGAACATAGAAATCTGATTTAGTGATATAGAGATTGTTTTTCAAAAAATTCCATTCATATATAGATATGAATTAATATGTTTCAGATAATAATGTTTAAATTTCGATAAAGAGATTTTTAATATAATAGTTAAATTTGTTAGTAGTGATTGAAAAGGAATTGATTACGGATTTGATGAAAAATTGGGTTATATTGTTTTGGATGATGTTTAATATATTTTTTACATAAATATAATATATTTTATAGTATATGATTATTATTATTAAAAAATAAGAGAGAATTTAATAATTTATATAATTATGTTTTCATTGAGTGTTTACAGTGTTTTAGATTATTTTAGCTATACATTTGAATGATTGAAATGAATATATGATCTTGGTGTTCATGTATTTTTATTTTTACTTTTTTAGTTATGCCATGTTGTTTTAGATTATCAATAAGTTTATTTTTGAAATTTTGTGAAATTAATTATTAATACTTTTTTCCCACTTTTGATATAATGTTTTTATAGGACTCATAAAATTAACAAGATAGAAACGTTTTATTTTAACTGACTGTGTTATTGTTAAAATTATTACGATCAATATATTATTTCAACAAATATAGATTTATACATATTTTTACCTTGTGAAAATCACTTTTGGATGGAAAATATCAAAAAACAATAGCAATGATGTTTCATTTTTTCATGAATCTTATAATCTATTAAATTATAAACAATTTTCCCAAGGAAGGGAATATTTATCTGGAATATTCATTTCATACAAAAAGATATGATGTGGAATCTGATCAAAGAACCACCAAAAGATTAATTTGTTAGTATTTAATAAAACAGTAATTATTATTTCTTGTTTTTCCAATCATGAAATTATAATGATACTCCAACTATAGGAAAATGATTTTGAAATTAAAATGTTATTATTTTAACTTCATTTAATATGAATTGATGGTCTCTTATTCACTAAATGATTGCTGCTTTTTGGGTATAACCTTCCACAAAACCATTTTCCCTTTACCTCTCAATTAGTTATTAGGTAATATTTTCTCCCATCCATGTATTTATTTTATCTCCCATCAATTATTATCTTTATATATGTATTCAATTTTGTGTCACTTCACATATCATATATGATTTCCTAATACACATTTCAAATGATGTGTTATTATTCAATTATATGTTGTGTTCATTCCATAATATTATTTTCATGTGTTGAACATTTTATGAATGAGATAATATTTTGATGATGAAAATAACTTAAGGGGGAGAATGTAACACTTTAAAAGTTTGGTTTTAAATATTAATAATATTTAGAAATTATTTAACATGTAACGTCAAGAATTAATCGAATTCTGATACACTATAAAATTATTATTTCAAATAACTAACCATTATAAAAAATTCATCATGTTGAACATTATTAATCTGGTTAACTAAATTTAGAAATATATTTATAATTCCCAGACACTATAAAAAAATATTTATAATAATTATTAGTAAATAATCACTCAATTTATAGTGTGGTCATTTTTCATCATTATTAGAGATTTAGCAAAATAATTATTTATTTTTGTTATAGATTATTTTAATGATCTTATACCAACTACATAAATTAAGTATTTTATTATTTATATATTTGTTTAAGTCAAAATAATATAATAACATTAGAGTTAAATTGTTGTTAATTCCCCTAAAATATTGATTTTTTAGTGAACGGTAAAAAAATATAGGTTTTATTGAAAATTATCATATTTTCTTAAGTATTTACACTGTATAATATTTTTTTTAATTTGTTTTTAAATTTAGTTAAATCTATTTTATTACTAATAATAATGTAATTTTGATTTTATTTAACATTATTCTTAATTTTTGTTAAACACTTCTTTATACATAAAGATGTGTTCTCTAGAAATATGTTTTCTTATCATTTTGAAAGATTGATTAAAAATTAATTTATACGAGTTATAGATACTAAATATAATAAAATGGAATAAATATTTGGAATCATTATTTAATAATTTGGTAAATTTTTCATCATTTTTTGTCATAATGAATTTTTGCGATGGTAAATATTTATCAAAATTATAATTGTTAATCTGGTAATTAGGGTCTCAAATTATTTGATTAGACATCGTAAATTTATCTAATACTAGATATTATTTATATATGATGATTTTATTTCAACCATACTAATAAAATATATAAATATATGGAATCTATGTTTTGTTTTTGTTTTATATTTTCGAAAATATTATTTTTATAAAACATTGAATTTAAAATGTTGATAAAGTTATTTTAATATTTATTCTCACTGCCCCGTCCCCACAAAGTGTACCCCTCATGGGCCGACAATGTGACAAGGGAGATAATGACCCCTGAGTCCCGCCTCCAGTAGGCCCCGGGTTGGCGACTAGCACTGAGGGTATAGTAACAAAAAAAATGGGAGGCATTACCCTCTCAGATAACACATGCAGAAGAGAGACATAAGATAGACCACAATAAACTCCAATATAGACTAAAATATAAACAAAAACCCAAGTACACATATGAAGTATCATGCATAAGTACTACAACTGAAAGGGGAAATACTGCAAGTGGCCAAAACAAAGTAAAAAAATAGAAACCACAATCCTGAACTACTCCTGCAACCCCACACTAGTTGAAATCATCTTAATCTCCAACCTTCCCCATGTGACCTGGAAAACATTTTATATATACATAGGGCCAGTATAATAGTATACTCAGTTGGATCCTACCTGAAACTTCTCATAAAAAATTAATGAAAGCATGCTAAAGCACAGTGAACAACAAGTGAAACTAACTCATCACTGAAACATGTATACTTTGATTCCAACCTCACCATGGCTACTCTTACAAAGTAACCCATACATGAATATATCATATAAAAAAGAATATCAAGGGTACCCTGATACTACTTCCCCATTGGTTTGTCTCTTTTCCCCAATGTCACAGGTCCTGAGAATCTCTCTCAAAAAAGGATTTCCCACAGACACCTGGGCGAAGCACTACAATATGCACCTCGTGCAACAAAACCACCATGTCTACACACCAAAGTAACCCGGTAGTTTCTTGGAGCCACCACAGCTCTCATTGTGCGTATCATATGTCGGGTATTATACCTCAAACCATTATAGCCCATACACTGAGTAAGGATCCTCAAGCCATCATAGCCTATACATGTTACACCTATAGTAGTACATAGAAAATTATTTCCAGAATATGTGTGTGTGAATAACCACAAGACATTACAACCCTCTACACACATATATGTGTAAAACTATCCAATTTGCCTACCAACACCAGTAACTACCAAGAGAAGAGGTCGGGGCCAAAGGTGGTAGTCAACCATCCATCCTCTCACCATAATGTTGGGGAAAACACCCCCCAGGGCTCAGAATCCACGGGGTGTCAGTTTCCTTTACCGACAGGGTGGAGTACGGTATAGAAACACAAAATTTACAGGATATATTATATCTCACAAACACACTATGGGAATTGCCTATTCTTAGACACAACTGCAGCTACTGTCTCTCAGACTCCGGGTTACTACTTCTATGACTATGTATTCTATAAGAAAACAACCATTTAAGGATCATTATTAGATTACTTCATTCCATTTTTATTAGTTCCACTATATGCTAATTAATTCATTAAACATTTATTAACCATGAACAATCCCACATTTAATTTCATTAGCATCACACCAATAGTTAACTATTCCTTCAAAAATTACAACCCCATCATTATGATCCAGCATCTCCATCCCCATGGGTTAACAACATTTATTCAATTTTTCATTATATAAATACTTTCCCACATTCCTAGGAAATCTAGAAAAACATTATATTCTACTAAACACAAGGGGGATCAACTCAGTGAGTAGATGTACTACCCGTCAAGTCCTTTCCGCTTATAGAAAGAGAATATTCCCATCCTTCGTTGAGAAGATAAACACGAAAAGCACGTGGCTTACCCGACATTGTGAGATGGTATGTTAGTATGATATAATCTATAATACCAAAAGTATGATCAAATATGTAAACATGAGATTCTAAAATACAAGAGGGGGGGGGGGGGTAAATTGTATACTTTAAAAATCCCTAAGGAAATTTTGAATAACCAAAATTCACAACACCTCTATGTTATAATAACTTGATTGATTCTGGAAAAGTTATTACAAAAATGAAACAGAACAAAATTTTATAGCAACTATGATTCTACCTTAAAGAATATAGAATTCTATAAAATCATAGAAGTTTATGGATGTATATGAAAGTTATACTTTCCTTAAAAACTAAAAGACATAGTGCAAAACAAAGTAGTAACACTACATGTAACAAGTAGAAACTATTTTAACCCAAAGAGGAGGGTATCCAACAACCCTGGATAAGAGGTCCGTTGATTTATACTTTCAAGAAAGTCTGTCTTTTCCAATCCTAGTTAAGCCCCTAATCCGAAGATCGGTATCTATATTGCTATCCCCGCAAGCCCTTAATTTGTTAGGAAATTGGCACCTCTGACTTCACAAACTGAAGAATATGATTTTAAGGAAATCAAACCTCTTCACTAAGAAAATCAGCACGAAGCAATGTTTGAACAAGTCGTTCAAACATTCTGCATGATTACTGAGAGTTTACAAGAGCCCCTCTCTCTAGAAATCACATCAACAACATGTAGGAACAGTCATCAATGTTGTTCCTCCAAAGTAGTGATCTCTTTCAAATGAACTCCTATTTATAGGTGTGGCTTCAACGGTCGGCTCCCTCCTCCAACGGTCTTATTTTTCCTTGAATTTCAGAGGGACCTGTACACATGTCACTCAAACAACGTTTAGAGAGTAACTAAAGGAAAGAAATAATTTTAGAACTAAAAAAGTGTAAGTATAACCAAAAACTGATATTTGGAATGTAAGTGAATGATTGTTCGGTGTCTAACAAAAATGAATTCAGAGTCTATAATATAGGGATATTCAGATTCTATTTTCTCGGAATTCGGATCCTGAATTCTATATAATTTTGCAGTCTGAATTTCAAGGAAATTTGGAATCTAGATTCTCAAGAATTCAGAACCTGAACTTACAAAGTTAGGAGTCAGATTTCATGAGAATTCGTAGTCAGAACTCATAAGATATTAGAGTCTACATTAAGATAACTCCAGAGTCTGGAAATAGAGAAGTTCCTATCCAGAATTCTTATTCATAATTTGGAGTTAGAATTCAGAATATTTCGTATCAAGAATTTATATTCATAATTTGGAGTTAGAACTCGAAATAGTTCGTAACCAAAATTCTGATACAGAATTCGGAGTCAGAACTCAAGAAGAGTTCGTAACCAGAATTCTGATTCAGAATTCGGATTCAGAACTCATGAGAGTTCATAACCAGAATTATGATTTAGAATTCAGAGTCAGAACTCAGAGGAGTTTGTATCCCGAATTTTGAGAATTTGGAATCTAAAATAGAATGCTTAAAATCTTGGTAATTATATGATTCTGAGGTTTTGGTTACAATTCGAATTTTTCAATTATTAAATTTATTTGAATGAACAATGAAATCTCTGTAAGGTTAAATTTCCATGGGGAAGGAAATTTTTCTAATGAAAGTAAAACAAGGGGTAAAAAGATATTTTTCTTAAGATAAGGATTTTGTGATTTCCAAATCATGAAGGAATTGTAAATTTATAAGGAAACCTCAATGACTCAACAATATCCCCCTTTAAAGAAGGAACGGAAAAGTCATAAGGAAAACCTCATTGACTCAAAAATCTCCCCCTTTTGGAAAGCACAAAAAACCTTACGAAAACGAATATAAGGACTTAGCAAAACAGTTATTGACATAGAAAAATAAAACTTATCTCGATTTTCACATTGTAAAGGATTAATATGACGAACTCCCCCTTAGGATTTGGAACACTAAGGATCATATTCCAGATTTCTAGAATGGGACTTTATTTATGTTGGGTATGGAAATCATCGTAATGAGTACTCCCCCATAGATAAAATCCCCCTTTCATAGAGATATATCTTCATAAATTATAATTCTTTTTCTTTACCCTTATTAGAATGATTTTTTCTCCTCCCCCTATATGATTTTTAAAAAGAGTTTCATGGAATGGGAAAAAATGGTACCTAAAATATTAGTATAGACATCCAAACAAAAATAATCAACCATAATTTCATTACGCTTGGACGAATTAGTACAAGGAAAAAAAATACAACAAGAGATCGGATTTGGGTCTATTTTGTTTCTTTTTCCGTGGGCATCAGCTTCTTCACGATTGTCTTTAGCATTTTCAACACTTTTTGATCCTTCTCTACCTACTTTTATGTGGTTGTGATCCTATCATCTTGTGCCTTCAGGGCCACTGCCTGGGCCTTCAGCAATTCAAATTGCTTTTCTATATTTTCATGAATCTCAATCTGGATATCCTTTTCTATTTTCCAAAATTGTCCAAAATAACTCAGCTTCCCATTTTGATCTTTGACATATTCAATCCGAGAATTTTGTTAAAGATTTATCTTTTCATGAATGTTGTGTGAATGATCCTTGATTTTGTTTTCATCGGTATAAAAAGATTCTTTGACATCTTCATGGAATTGATCAAGCTCTCTCAGATCATAAACGATTTTCTTCGACCAAATGGTCATTTTCATGCAATATTCTTTGTGGGCTTCATAGTTAATAATCAAATGTTTGTGATCAGCCTCAATCTTACCACATCTATCCAGGACCATGGATACAAAATTTTATTTCTGATTAATGCTATGCTGAAGCATCTGACATCTAGAATCAATTGGTGTAATGATTGGAATGGTATCCACTAGCTTCTTCAGGGACTGAACAATAAAATCATGTCTTAAGGCTGATGACTCTGAATCAGACATTTTTATTGGAGATGGTTCTTCCTATTGCTCTACCGGCATCATCTTAGAGGAACCTTCAGCTTCCTTCTTCCTCAAAATTTCTTTCGTTGGGGTATCAACAACTTCTTGTTTCCCATTACTGATTATTAGAATAACCTCTTCATCTAAGGACTCATGCTCACTTCCAGATAATTGTATAATCTTATCATCATCAATTTTCTCTTTTCCAGCTCCAGCCTCTCCTTCGTCATGATGAATGAAGTCATGATTATGGTTCTCATCCTCAAATAACTTGTTTACAACATCTTCACCCATCTTATCTATTCTAGGAGTAGCATGTTTTGATGATCTATCTTGATAATTCCATATTGATAAATTTTCGGAAGCAATTTCCTATTCATGAAAGTATTCTACTTGCATAATCACATCATCAGATCCACCACTACTCTTAAATTAATGTACTTATTCTACAACATTATTCCCTTCCATAATCTTCTCTTGTGGTTTTTCCAGAGTCATAAAACTTTTACCCGGATTCTCGGGTAATTGTTCCACCAGAAAAGAGTTTGGCACTAGGATGTTCTCTGATGCTACTTCAGTAGCCTTCAAAAGAGATCTCACAATCTCATCCTCAGACATTTTATTCTAATGATTCATCTCTTTGGTTTGCTTCCCAAGCTCTGTTGCAGCTGATTCTTTCAAGCCCTTAGCCTTAGCAGGATCCAAACTGAACTATGGATCCCCTGCTTTTGTACTCTTTTTACCCTCTCTATTTTTGGAAACCACTTCATCCGGATAGGCTTTATGCTTTTTGGGCTTTGGAGGTACGGATTGAAATTCTTTGGCCTTAGGGGTTTCAGCTTCAGCTACTACATCCTTCAACATTCATTTCTTCTCGGCCATCTTTGAAGGTTCAGCTTCTTCTGTAATTTTTGGAATGGCTTTTGCCTCATCCTCATACAGATCATACAATTTTTCTGTCTCCTTGGAGAATCCAACCTTCATTATCTTGAGGTTATCATCACTGATCAGCATCACCTTGCAATTCCTTAGCTTGGAACTTCAAGGGATCTTGAATGATTTAAGACACTAAACAATGTTCTTGGAGAGATTGGAAGGATACATAATAATATGAGCTCTCAGATTCCCATTCTTGATGTTCCCTATCGTAATTAGATTGTGCTTCATGAGGTTCACCTTCCTTAGGATTACCAAAAAATCTAAGATATACATGTCAATTTTCTTAAGGTTTTCCTTATCACCCTTTATCTGTACGATGAGACCTTAAAACCACAACTTTATAATCCGAATGATAGTAGACAGATGTGTAATCATTGCAGTATCGACATCTTTATGTCCAAGGCATTCCATAGACTTTGCCTTAATGAAACCTCCTTGAACCTCTAGAAGATTGTGTGAACAGAACCCGGATTCCCCTTCATAGGACATCCCCACAAAGCTAGCAGCCTTGGTGTAAGAGAGTGCATAAGTCATTCCATGACATTTGAAGGAGAATTTTTATTTACCTTCTTCCTTAATGAAGCAAACTGATTCATAAAATTCTATGAGAAGATCCTGATAGACAAAATCATGAGCTTTTTTATTTGAAATAGCTACACTTTCCCGTCTATTGAGCTTGATGTTCTTGGAAATAATAGAGTCATACTTATTAAAGAACTTTGGATGAACTAACCTCTCCCTGTATATTATCCACTCTACAATCGGATTGATAGAAGACATATCTTGAGATAAAACTTCTGCAGACATTCAGAATTGAGCACTTCTAAAAATATCAGAACATGCTTTTGTAGAGAGGAAGATCATTGACATGCACATGATTGAGAACCGAAGTCGGTGATACATACCCATTAGTTGAGGATTATTCCACATTATTTTTCATCAGAGGTTCTGAAAAAAAAGATCTTAGCGGGTCAGATCAATTGTGCTCAATCTATGTATGATTTTTCTTCATGAAAGATACTTCTATTTCAATACATTCTTAGTAAAAAAATACATGGATTCATGTTTTGATTATAATTATTTGTCATCACCTAATCCATTGAAATCCTAATATTCTTCCTGAAATTGATTTTGTTGGGTGAATTCAAATCAAAATTGATCGGCCCAATAATGATACAATATTTAGTCATTATGCACGGGTCCAACAGGTTGTAGATCTTTGTTCATCTTTATTCATAACATTGTTTTTTCTTCATTGGATGATGACATCTCAGAAAATAAAAAATAATAGATATTGGATGATTTCTATAGTGTATAATATTATTGTCTATGTCAAATACAATTGTTGTTAAAACATTGTATGTTATTCATTTTTATAAAAGGGAATCATGAAGCCTCTTTTATGAAGTGGTTGAAGAAGAAACCAATGAAAAATAAAGAGATTTACCCAAATGAAAAACAGTTTTTTAATGTTGTTATTCTATGAAGTAGTGGACGATATTTTTCATGAATTGTAAAAAGAGCATATGGTGTGTCGGGTGACTAAATGATGTCTGTCTATTCAGGAAATAGTAGATTATAGGCATGAATTGACTGAATTTGATCCTTTCTTGGCCTTGGATTCTTTTCATAAACATATCATGAATGCACAAGCCAAGGGCAGTATGGTCTCAAAAGTTGAGAGGCATGTCATTGTTCATTTATTCGAGATTAACCAAAATACATGTGATTTTACAAATCATTCAATGATTTGGGAGGGAATTACAAAATTAAAGGAAACACACGACATCCATGAATGGTGGGATGATGTAGAGGATTATTTTCTAAAAAAACATGTATTCAGACATTATAAAAAGGGAAATATGGTATTGTGGATGATGATGGTTTCCAACCTATTCCTAATTTGAATGTTAGATAGAGGAATGACTACTCAAATCTGTAGCCAACTTTGGTTACCAGGTCTCACATTCCTTTTGAAAATGATTCTATGTGGGATGGTGATTATGGTTCTTCTTATTATGACTATGATCTTTAATCTAATTTTTGATTCTACCAAGAATAAAGACACATATTCATGAATGACCCCATCTATCCTCCTTTTGCCTTTTGTTTTATTTTTAACCAAACAGGTTATGCTTTAATGTATTAATTAATCTCTATAAATAGATACAATTGAGGTGATGATCTTCATGTCCAACCAAAATGGTAGAGATTATATGTTTGCTATTTTTATTTAATTTTTTTATTATGACTCTTATTATTTTTTTATCATTGTATCATTTTTCTTTCTCTAACTGTATTAATTTTAATATATTATTATGTAACCATTTCTCTAAAAAATGTATCATGTTTCATTTAGTTCATCTTGGAATATCAAAAAAGTAATTCAATATCATATTTCTTAAAATGACTATTGGGACCTCAACCCTACAACCATTTAGAGTCACTAATTAATAAATTATTTATTTAATATTTTTAAATTATTAAACAATAATTAGATAACAAAAATTAGAACAAAAAAACAGTGAATTTTTATCAATCCACTATGATGTGTTTCATAAATAGGGATGTGCTTGACTCCTCCACCCCATCCAGTGATTTATCTGATCTTACAAGTAGGATGACCAATCAACAAAATATGAATCACTACCCTACAAATTCCTACATAAACAGACCTCAACTAGGTGATTTATTTTTATTCGATACATAGTATAATATTACTTAAATCATAATACTTAGTCATAATATGTCAGTAAACTCAAAATTCATATTGAAAAACATTCACCAAAAAAATTATACCAAAGAAACATAATGATCCATATATGTGTTAGAATCCAAATAAATAAATTTGAAAACTAATCCATACCATGAATGTATGATCTATCAATTTTAACTAACTAAGGAAGAAATGACCCAAGTACATAAATGAAAAAAAATCTCCTCACATTGGGTATCATTTTTAAGCAATAAAAGAAGAATCGATAATCACATAAAGCTATGTATTAATGACACCCATGTGTTTGTTCACTAAACCCTTAAACATATATAGAGTGTATGTAATCGAAAAAGGGGATATGTTTAATATCAAACTAAGAACTATATATAGTATATGATGTAGATTCATATAATGTGAAATGAATATTACCCTGACTACAAAACAACATGATGATGAGAATCTATTTATCTACTACATGGACGATTCACCACTACTGTAGAAAGAATAAGAATCCCTGATTATATATCCCTTAATATCATTGACAACACCATCGCCCTACATAATTCCCATGTTTCATGAACTATATATGTTCATCATACGCCCATATTTTCCAGGATACCATCAATCTCAACACCCATTCCTAGCCCTTTGAGTATTTTTGTGTGTTAGAGTAATATCCTTGAATGATCATATTGATGTGGATACAACACTATCCATATAGATTATTATCAAACTAATCGAAATGTTCATAGATTTTTATGATAAGGGTTGTTCATGTACATGGTGATACATTATGTAGATCATTATTAATCACTAACTAGATACACCATAACCTGACCGATAAGATAAGATCACGTTCCTTTTTCTCAAGAAAATGTATCCCCACTCCCATAAAACCATAGGTTTTGAAAGGTCAAGCTTGTGGAATCAATATAAAATAATCTAGTAAACAACAAAATGAGTTCCAGACCATAGATTCCAAAAATCCATTAATGAATAGATGATAATAGGTTTCAACCTATGGTTCCCTAGAATAGGGAAACAGTGAAAGAAGTCGAACACCCAAATATTTTGAAATTTTCAACTGTTTAAAGTGGATGGTTCCATAAACTCCATAATAGAAAATTAAATTTTGACTAGATATCCTTATACAAAATTTTTTCACCACAATCCTAAGGATCATTAGGATTAAAAATATTTTATTCTTAGTATTATTGGCCAATTTTTCTGTCCAAATTTCTTTCAAGTGGGTCATAAAAATTTATTTGTCAATATTCCCTAAATATTTAAGAAATTCAATATAAAAATTGTAAAATTTAGAAGATACAATTGAATACAAAATCATTCATACTTAAAAATAATAAATATAATTATCAAACATCTCATAAAATTATTTTTATTTCAAAACAAAAGTTGGGGTTACCAAACCCCCTTTTAATAGTGAAAGCATTAAATAAAAATAAAGGAATATTTTAAAAAATTATCCAATATACATGGAATTAAACATATATCATATGGAAGTGTATAAAATTTCTTCTCTTAAAATAATATCTTCAAGAAAAGATGCACTTATGAAAATAATCCAAAATAATATTCAACATATTTTATAAAATTATTATTATTCTCATAACATAGTTTTTATAAATGAAAATAAAATACCGTGTAAAAATATCATGAAAAACCTAATAGAATAAATTAATCACTCATATGAAAACCCTCTATTAACATTAAATAAATAGTAAAATATTTATTTGATCACAATAAGATAATATAACATCTAATGATCTCAAAAAGAATTTTTTTATAACATGTTTCATTCTAATTTTAAAATTCACAGATTCATGAACCAAACCCTTGAACACAAATAAAAAAATCTATATAAATTCATATGGTTTACAAAATCAGGAATAATAACCACATTCCATCATTATTTCTATATATCACACTAAACTATTTTTATTGTTATCATGAAACTGTATAAAAATGTATAAATGTAATGTTAATAATTAATAATATCAAAATAAATCAACACCAGATAATATTTTTTTAACCAATTCCAATAATTCATAGAGGACACCATCGATAACTCATGGTTCAGTATGGAAGTGTGTTGGCTAGAAACTGACATAATCCTACCTATTGAGTCATGATTAACTTAACCCATTTCTAACAATATTACCATAATTAAAAGAGTTATATAATATCATTATGTAATGAAAAATACATTGTCCACATACCATATAACCTGATCCATCCCATCACATTAGAAAAAGATTCTTTTTAATCACCATTGACTCATGGAATGTGTAGTAGAAATTTATCATGTATCTCAATAATGGATTCACAAAAAACTTATAGATAAATGGTCATTATATTCGTAACAAGAACATATCATGATGAATCCATAAATTTTATATTAATTTAAAAAATTAAAAAAATTTCAAATATAAAATATTCTAAACAAGGAATAAGATAATATTTAGGAAGCAAGGATATCAATAATATATAACCATCATGTTAGAATCATTTAATAGACAACTTTCATGATTATATAAATTCCAAAAGAAAAATTTGTATCAAATAAATAGATAAAGGGTACTAACCAAATATCTATATATCCCAGTAGGGAAATCATCTCCCCCCATATAAACTACGATAACCACTATCTCCCAATGAATACATATAACATAGTAGACAGATAATGAGAATCATAAAATGATGTAATTACATTTATACCTTTATAACTCACGAATACTATAAACACAGAGGATATATAATTTTTGAAGTGAACCAATGCATAAAATGATAACATTGAATATTTATTAAATTAATTTTACAAATGAAATATGATGTTATAAAATTAAATTAAATTACAAATTATAATGTTTCACCCAATTGATAGAAGAAATTAATTGTATTTTAAATTATTTCTTCTCATGACACATATATTGCAGTAATATTAATCATATGAGTGTTTTAACTTCGAAAATATAACTCTTGAAAAAAATTCAAAAAATGATTCAATGAATATATTCAAATGTTATTCTAAAACAAAACGTAAAAAAAATTAAAAAAATATTTGTTTTTTAAATGATTCGCCCTCATTATAATAAACATTTTTTAAATCATATAAAATGATTCAATATGTTGTTAATGTGAATAAATAAATAAATAAATTTATAATAATAACTTATATTCATATACCATGAAATACATATCAATAAGAAATGAATATCAAAATTTACAACATCAATTCAAAATCATTATTATCCATTATATAAATAGTATAAATAAACTCTAAAAAAGAATAGAACTATTTATGGAAATAATTATAGAATCATGAAATATAAAATAAATAATTTAAAAAATAGTTATGAACTAATGGAAAAATATATTGACGATCCTAGGTGGAGGGAAATACTAATATCGGTTGTATTCCCATTAAAATAAAAACAGTAACATTGTCACATTGATTTTGTTGTTCCACTACCTAAAACTAAAGTTAAATATTAACTATTTGATAATAGAAATTACATAATCTCAATTTATATATAATATTTATCTTGGTTTCCATCATATAAACCACACTGTCCCCATGATATATACTAATATAAGTGAGGTATCAAGTCACGATTCCTTAACATGGTATCAATTAACCTCACCAAGTAATTCACGAATCTCACCTCTGAACATATATTGTTACAGAATAATTTATTCTAAAGACATAATATCAATAAAGAACATGTAACAATGAAATGTGTACATGTTCCATTATTTTATCTATATATTGAATTCATTATATACATTTTTTAGGATTTTGGATTAATTCATAAATTTGATAAAATAAAATATATATTGTTTTGAAATAAATGAATATTAAAAAAATAATTCATCCATATATAAAAAAATTTGGATTCCAAAAAATACATAAATAAAATGAAAACACCAATGGTAAGAATTAAAATAACATATTATCATACTATTGACTAAGAACAGAATTATTTAAAATAATGATGCCAAAAAACGTAAATATTTAAACATGGAAAAGAAATTGCATGGAAACACACATTCAAGTATTCAATTATTTTAAATAAAACACATTATTGATGTTTTTAAAACATATGGTATTCATCTTATAATATTTATGCCGTAAAAAACATTAAATTCTACAATTCCCCCATTATTTAAATTTAATATTAGAGATAATAGTGAAAATAATTGGAAATACGGTAATATGAACAATATAATATATGTGTTTAGATAATAAAACATGTTCTTCAATTAAAAGTACTAAAATAACCTAATATGAACATAATTCGAGTGATATTCCTACCGAAATGGATTTAATCATTTCTCATTCGATAACTAATGAGCATGTATGTCCTCATAGGAACATAAAAATCCATTAAAAGAATGATCATTATATTTGATCACCCCAAAAATTATGGCCATGCACTGTTGAAACCATGGTTATTGAAAAATAATACACATGGGGGAGGAGGTGATGATAATATTGAACGGGGACCAGAGGAAGACTATTACTGTTTACTATGATGTTTTCTCTTGGAAACATAAAACATTACATTATATTAAAAAAAGTTGGAAGGGGAATGGGTGGTTGAACATGGGGATTTTGGAACATTAAATACAATGTGGGAAATAAATTAGACGGATCCCATACAAAAATAAGGGGAGACCCAAAATTGAAATTTAGTGTAAGTTTCAAGGTTTTTGTATATGTTATTGAAAACTGTGAGCCAACTATGGAGATGATACTTGAACGAACCTCTGAACATTAATAAATAGAATGGATAGTTCCCTTTACCATTTTAAAATCATGCTAAAAAATATAGAATACTTATATTCATTACATACAATATGGATACATGGTTTCCCTCTCAATGCATCTACTGTATAACTTGATAATTACGTGATATTTTAAAAAATCAATAAAAACTAATAAACATAAGATATATAATAAATAATGAAAAAATAAATAGATGCAACATTATTGTTTAATAAACAAACTCATAGAACATTGAAGGTTGGATTATAGGGCCATATGTTTTTCATTTCCAATATTAGTTTATTTGGGAGGGAGAGTTTTGATATAGAAAATAAAATTAATACTTTTTAAAAAATTGGTTTTGATATTGTGGAATATATTTTAAATGATAAGTGAAATATATTAATGGTTTAGAAATAAAATAATATATTTAAAAATATATTAAATATCAATATAAATACATTTTATGAACATATATAAATTGTTTGAATTGATGCATTATTTTGAAACCAAATTGATATTGAAGAAAAAGATATATATATATACATAGTACTTACTATTCCTCATATATTTTGAAAATTTAGAAATCATAAAAAAGTAAAATTTATTTTCACTTGGTTGTTCCAAATTATACTCTATCATAAAAAATCAATATACATGTATATGAAATTTAATTAGTAAGTGAATTAAAAAACTTCATCATGAAATAATTTATTCACATAAAATCCATGTTATATTAATATAAAAATATATTATATAAATTAAAATCCCTGTAATACAAAAATATATTATTACAAAATAAAAATATAAAAATATAAAAATATATCCATGTTTAACTTCATCATGTTATCCATGTTTAACTTCATCATGTAATATAAAAAAATATTATTTTAAAATCCATTTTACTTTTAGTATTATATAAATTTATTCACGTAGAATATAATTTAAAATATTATATATTAATTAAAGTAACATTTTTCAACGGTTATATATTATATAAATTAATATTCCCACAAATATATTAATATTCTAATAGAAGGGTTTTTAATAATCCAATTACCTTGTAATATTAGAAATTTTATAAGAATATCTTCTCTATTCATTCTAAAAAATTCAACAAACTGCATTTCTTACGACAACACTTTTAATTATTTTAGTCTCTCTCTAAAATCCTAATTCTAGTTATAATGTTTAACATTCAAGAAAACATGCATCATCTTACAATTTATTATATCAAATTACTATTATATAATGTATTTATTAGTCTTACTCAAAATATTGATTGGTATTTGTTTTTGTTATTTTTATTACTCATAATGAAAGTAAACATATGATTGTAACATTATATAATTAATTAATAATAAAATGGTTTATGTGTGTTCTAAAACCTTTGATTAATTTATTTTGTTTTATATTTCGAAACCTGAGGGGTCTCTATCTCTGAAACTCATGGAGTATGCTCAACCTGCGCTCCTCCGCTACTGGTACAACATGAACTAAACACTGATCCACAGGTGGTGGAATAACTGGCACACCACCCGATGGTATAAATGGGGGATCTGGTCCCTCTGTCGATGATTTATCACGGAAGGGGTCATCCTCATGATAGAGGTGTTGGATCCTAGCGGGTGCAAATCGTGGAGGCATGCTGTAACGAAACAAGATGTATCCCAGTTAGTGAGTATATATGGAGAGATGACTCCAGAAGCACATGGAAACTAGAAACCATACCTATATGATGAATGTACCATTATTTTCCACTAAAACTAGTGTTTTCATGTTATGAGTCTAAATGCAAGTTATCAGAGTCCTGGTGTATGGATATGTCGGTCGCCCGTACCAACATTGGGGTCCCTGGCCTGAAATCCAAACATGAAACACTTAACACTATTGCCACAAACTAACTCACAGACTCTCAGTCATAAGGTAGAACCAATCAGCTCTGATACCACTCTATCATGACACATCCCAGTGGGGCCCGAGCAACAACTCCCCATGCCCGCCTCCAATAGGCCAGAGGCTAGTGACTAGAACCGAGTAGGCATGCTACTAACATGGGAGGCACTGCCTATAAACCTGTACACACACACACACATCTCCATGCCTAAAAAGGTGAAAAGTAAAAAACACTAAAAATGGAAATGCATGCATACACTACAATCCCATCCAACAGAGTACGACATGAACGTAAAGTACAGTAATGTAAAACCCTGGACCAAAAGTACAGACCCACCAAAATAGAGTCTGTAACTATGTCCAACCTGTAAATAAAGGTACTGGGACTGAAATCTATAGCCATGGGAACACACCTCGGCCTGTTTGATCTCACTAAGCACTGTCCGGTCCTTGTCCTCCTAGAATCCTGTCAAAGGCTCGTTCGTCTGCATAAGACACGACATGTGTGGGAAAATCCTCTAAAGGGGTGAGTATAACTATACACAGAAGGACCCCCCGAAACCACAAAGGAATACAACATGGGAATCACAACAATGGAATGATATAGTTAGCTCTACACAGTATATTTTTACATGACATATAACAAGAATATCCAGATATACTTATACACGATCGACCATAGCAAAACCACCACTAATATCTTGCTTGAATATTCCACTAAGCACGTAACAAGGAGAACACACTACTAGGTCTGAAGAGAGAGAATATGAAGTACTCATTTTGTGTGGACACAATCTACATGTACTTGAGACTGTGATGCTCAGATGAGGATCACAACCAATATCCATGGGGTTATTCCAACAACTCAGTCTGAACTAATCCTCTAAGCAGAGGATCGGTGCCTGTGTATTGTTGGTCACGTCGATACTAAGAACTCTACCTAGGTTACCAAGAAGGAATAGAGGATCTGACTCGAATTCTCCCAGAGGGGATTCCAACAACTCTTTTCAGGATGTCCTGCTGAAGGGATCATAGTTCTGTACATTGGAAATGATACTACAAACCTTTTGTGGAAAAACCATGGTAACGAACTCTAAGAAAGCTACTCCATGTCACAGAAGACAAATGGATCAATCCACGTAAAATAAGTTACACGGTTTGTATTATGGTAACACGCCGTGTTCCTTTACCCCAAATACTACCCGTGTAAACAGTCTGTGTCATTCGTCCAACCTTTGTAAAACACAACTACACGACGTGTAGAAGGATCACAGGCTGTGTTCCTTGACTCCAGGTATTGCCTGTGTAAATTACCCATGTCATTAAGATTGTCATATAATAAGTAACTACACGGTGTGTAGTAAGATTACATGTCATGTCCGAGAACCTGGGTTTCACTACTTGTACACTGGCCATGTGCCCGTACCCGATCTTTGTTCGTGTTGCCTGCCTGTGTACAAGTACACGGGGTATCCCGTGCATCTGGCTGGGTTAGGCCGGGGAAGGGTATACACGTCATGTCATTGGTCGTGTACTCAAAACGTGTCTGTGTGCTCCCGTAGTACAATCCTGCTGGTCTGCTGATGAACACACACCATGTAGCCCATAGTACACGCCTTATAGTCGTGATTTTTCCCAAAACGGTGTCTTCATCCTCACTCCTCGGCCGATATTCTGGATCATGATTCACTTGTCCATTTTCCCCAAAACTCATGATCATGGGTTGCCTCGTCTTCATGATGCCGAATCTGTGGGTTTCAGGGATTTGATTGGCTCTGAAATTCGATTCGGGTCACCCATGTAGAAATCGTTCGAAGAACGATATATCCAAATCCACTTCGATCTATCCGCCGAACATGTCGTCACACCTCTGTGGGGTTGTTCCGATGCTAGATCATCAAATTGGGATCGTTGCATCGCCCAAAGGATGTGCAATGATCCATCGTTCATACCTCCGTGAAGAACGCTTAGAATGCCTATGAATAATGTGAGGAAAAAATCTCAAAATCAAACAAGAGCGACAGAACTCAAATGTTGTTTGTGATGATCTAGGTTCATCTTCGTTAGATCAAAACAAAAATAATCAACAAATTATAATTACGATCATTGGATCTCCAGATAAAACCCCAAATCACACCCACCCACAAAATGATCGATCAACAGTCTAATCTGTTCGGGGATTAGTCACTGTTCGTCGTAGCAAACAAAAACTTTGATAGGAAACATAAATCAAATGTCCTACCTTGATCCGCGGTCTTCTTTGGTGAAGATCTGGTCGCCACATCATCGTCAACGGTGAAATTTGTCAAGAACGTCATCGCCGCATTGGGGGGGGGGTCCTCAAGAGCTTTCCAGAGCCTCTAGGGGAAATTCAGGGTTATGAAGTCTGTAAACATGGACCCCTGTGTAAATATCTATTTAAAATGATAAAAAATATCCACTGCAACAAGATTTAATAAAATATTTTTATTAAATATTTTATTACGATTACGTCCAAAAAATGGATTTTACCACCGACCTGTGCCAGCCAATGTTTGGTCTCTCCTTTCGTAAACCAGCTGATATGGATGCAAATTTGCCATCAAATTTCCAATCTGAGCACCTATTAAAGAGTTATTATACTCTTTTAGGAAAACCACATGTGCAAATAATTTATTTATTTAATTAAATTCAAACATTTGTTTTGGGATCACCAGGCCTCAGAACTGCACACTGTCTCAAAAACTAGTCTCAAAATAATTCCAATTTAATATTAAAAAAAGATACGGAGAAATATGAGTCATTACACCTAGGGTGGGGACCATGTGTCTACAGGGAAACTGGAGGTACCTGGTGGGACAAGACCCGGCAACTATGTTAAGGCGTGGTGGTTGTGTTGTCACCGAGACCCAGTTGTTTCAATTGTTATCAAAGGAGTCAGTTCTACCGCAGATCACAGAACTATGATCTTTCCTTTCTATGAAGAATTATTGTTAAGGTCACTATGTGTGGTTTTCAGTTCAGGGAGTCCAGTTTTGGTGTGGGTGGCTGGTGTATCCATACACCAGGAACCTACCTTTTGATTTCAGACTTAGTACACGAAAACACTGATTGCGTGCATGTTTTCAAAAGTTTTATTTTAGTCAGCTCAATCAGTTCATCTCACCAGGTATAATCTTTTGACAGTGTCTCATATGTTACTTTCAAATTTCCTCCCCGCGGATGACCAATTAGAGTTCTGAATGTCGTACGCGCTGACAGGCCACCGTGCGATGAGGCCTCGGTGCAGTGCCCTTTAACAGCGGAGGCACCGATGGTAATACATCAGGTTGGGCCACCGATTCCACCATCCCCATCAGTAGAAGATTCATGCCACATGAGTGTGTTTCACGAGTTCTAGTGATAGAGGCCATCTAGGTTCAGGGGAGTGAAAGACCCATAAACTTCTGAGGATTGGAAGGAGGTTGTGGTGAGAGTCTTCAGACTGGTAGGGACATCAACCGACTTCATGGTGATCCTTGCTGCCAGCCTTCTTCAACCAGCAGTGGGCATATGGTGCATACTGATCCTCTAGGTGCATGACGATGTGATGCTACTCTAGATAGACTTCGAGAGCTTGTTTGGAATGAAGATTATCCTAGCCACACTTCGAGCAATACTGATACAGGAGCTATTGCATCTACAGTAGGGTAGCATGATAATAACACAGTACTCAACAAGGTTCAGCGACCTCTCGCACTACTCCACTGATATTTTACGGGACCTATTATTTAGAGCCTAGACCTTTGAGCAGGGGATCCAGAAAGAGATCACAGCTCAGATGATCTCACTCAGCATCCCGACGCAGGCAATCGTGTTAGAGAGAGCCCTCCTTGTGAATAGTTTCCTTGTCGAGTAGTCTCCACCAGTGAGACCCACCATTAGCCGACACACAGTGGAGTCTTCTGCAGCTGGTAGTAGAAAGTTGTCGCATAGTTCTAAGAGGACCAGTCCTACTGGTGGATGACCGCATGACTCAGGATCGATTGTGTGGGGCACCCAGACTGGAGACAGAGCCAAACATGTCCGGATCGGATATTGTTACTCATGCGATGGGCTTGGTCACATGGCTCGTGACTATCCGACTGGCCATTCTGATGATCAGCTGATGGTTGAGGTACCTCCCAGGTAGAGGCATAGGTTCGATCGGGGTAGTCTGCATGGATCAGGTGGACGTGGAGGAGGAGCTAGATGTGTAGCTGGCGGTGGGTGACAATACGAGGTGTTACCACCACCACCACAAGGATGTCCACCCTTACCGCATGGAGCGGGTGGACAAGGGAGAGCTTAGATTCATGCAGCTAAAGCCTATGATCAAAGTGCTCCAGAGATGATTTGAGGTATGATCTATGTCTACTCCACCTTACCTGCAGTTCTTATATACAGAGGTTCCAGTCATTCATTCATTTCCACATCCCTCGTTCGGAGCATGGAGATCCCGATGGAGCCATTTGATAGATCCTTATAGCTAGAGACTCCTATAGGAGTTGATTCGAAGATTACGCACTAGTTCCGGTAGTGAGAGCATACTGTAGGAGGGGAGAGATTCAGCTGGGATCTCCTAGTCATGGCGTTGAGGCCTTATGACGTCATCTTAGGTATGGACTGGCTATCTACAGTCCATGACCAGATCTACTGTGATAAGAGAAATGTGCGGTGTTTCTGCACATATGGGACTAGGTTTACCTTCATCGGAGAGAAGGTAACATTTGTAGCACATGACGAACTTACTCGGAGGAGGGTGCAGCTAATCACTAACCAGTTGTCTTGGCTTACCCTCAGAGCAGTTGATGTGGAGAGTCTGACCTATCCTGTAGTGGTGGACCAGTACACAGATTTTTTCCCTAACGATGTTCCTAGACAACTTACTAACAAAGAGGTGGACTTCTACATTGAACTTTACCCCGGGATGGCAACGATATCTACTCCATCTAATCAGATGGCTCCCACAGAGCTTCGGGACTTGTGGGTTTTGCTAGAGGACTTACAGGGAAAGGGAGTCATCCGGCCCAGTGTTTCTCCCGGGGTAGCCCCGATTCTGTTCTCCAAGAAGGCGGATGGGAGCTTGAGGCTATGTGATGACTATTCATGCCTGAACTAGGTGATAGTGAAGAAAAAGTACCCACTCCCATGGATTGACAACCTCTTTGATCAGCTGAATGGATCACGTTGGTTCTCGAAGATAGACATCATATCTGGATATCACCAGCTTAGAGTTCGAGATGAGGATGTGCAGAAGATGACCTTCAGGTGTCATTATGGCAAATATGAGTTATGTTTTATGCCGCTTGTCATAACCAATGATCCAGTAATGTTCATGAGTATCATGAACATTGTCTTCCTGCCATACCTCGATCGCTTTGTCGTAGTCTTCATCACTGACATTCTGGTCTACTCGACTTCTAAGGAGGGGCATGGATACCATTTGCAGGTAGTACTGGACATAGTCCAAGAGCAACAACATTATGATAAGATGTCTGAGGTCCAGTTTTGGATTCAAGAAGGGCACTTCTTGGGAAACATCATCTCAGATACTAGAGTTGCAGTGGATCCAGCGATGGTTGAGGTGATACATGCTTGGTAGACACCCAGGAGTTTGATGGAGGTACGAAGTTTCTTGGGTTTGGCTGGGGTACTACCAAAGGTTCATTCCAGACTTCTCTAGAGTTGCAGTACCACAATCAGTCTTGACGATGAAGGTGAAACCCTTTGTGTGGTCGGAGAGATTCTAGCAGAGCAATCAGGAGGTGAGGGAGAGGCTGACATGTGACCCCATCTTGAGGCTTCTGGATGAGGGCGTAGGGTATGTAGTTTACTGTGACACATCAGGGACCAGACATGGGAGTGTCCTGATTTAGGAGCGATATGTGATCACATATTGTTCTCAGCAGTTGAGACAACATGGGATGAACTACGCAACCCATGACCTGGAGTTAACAGGAGTGGTCTTTGCATTGAATATGCGGTGACACTATATGATGGTCGAGCATTTTATCGGGTACTTTGATCAAAAGAGTCTTAGGTTTATCTTATTTCATAAGGACATGAACCTGAGACATCGGTGATGGATCGAGTTCCTCCAGCACTATGACATCAAGATATTCTATACTCCTGGGAAGGGGAATGTTGTAGAAGATTCTCTCAGCAGGAGATTTGGTATAGAGCTGCTAGGAGAGGCGACAGAATAGCTGGCTGCTTTACATATATCCTTTGTTGATAGAGATGGAGAATTCTATCAACAATCTCTTACAGTCACTCCCCCACTCCGTCATTGAGTTAGGGAACCACAACATGGGGACGCTGACTGTGAGACACGACGTGCTCAGATATCCACAGGGTAGGCACCTGATTAATTTTCTAATTGTGGGGAGCATGTCATCCTCTTCAGAGGACGTACCTTGGTACTAGGGGAACATTAAGAGGACGTCTTGAGGGAGTTCCACACATCCCCTATATCGGTAGATCCGAGACTGGTGAAGATGTACCGGGACCATTGATGAAAACACTGGTGGCCAGTTATGAAGATGGATGTGGCATAGTTTTTATCACGGTGCCTCAATTGTCTATAAGTGATGGAAGAGAACCAAGTACCTGTAGGCTTGGTTCATCTTTTAGAGGTCCCAGAGTGGAAGTGGGATGGGATATCCATGGACTTCATGATGGGTTAACAACGTACATCTAGGGGTCATGACTCAATTTGTGTAATCGTCAACCGAATATCCAAGTCGGCCCACTTACTACCGAGCAGAGAGAAGGGTTCAGTGGAGAGCATGGGATGCCCTTATGTGCAGGAGATTATACGACTACATGGAGTACCTTCTTATTTTGTCTCTGGTCATGATACACGATTTACTTACCGGCTATGGAAGGGGCTGTAGGAGGCTTTCCGGACACAAATTTGCTTGATCACCGCCTTACAACCTCCGACAGATGGTCAGATAGAGAGGACCATCTAGACCCTTGAGGATATTCTATGTGCATGTGTCCTCGACATCGGTCGCAGTTGGGCGGATCACACTCTTTTGCTAAAGTTGTCTTATAACAATAGCTATCACTCCATAATAGGGATGACACCATTCGAGGTGTTGTATGGGCGACCTTGCAGATCACCCTTGTGCTGGACAGAACCTAGGGTGTCAGCACTAGTGGGACCGGAGATGGTACGAGCTAATACAGAGATGTTTCGGATCATCCAGGAGTGGAAGAAGACTGCACGGAGTAGGAAAAATTCATATGCTGACAGGAGACGGAGACCTTTGGAGTTCGAGGATGGTGACCATGCCATTCTAAAGGTCTCACCTTGACGAGGTCTACAGAGATTTGGATGAGGCATCAAGTTACCTATGAGGATCATCAGACCATTCCAGGTCCTCAACAGAATAGGTGAGGTGGCCAGCCGCTTAGCTCTTCTACCTCAATTTCACAGGGTGCATGATGTCTTCCACGTATCTCAGCTGAGGAGATACGTGCATGACCCTTCCCACATCATCGACCATGGAGAGATGGACGTCGACGATGGGGAGTCTTTTACGGAGGTTTTATTAGAGATTGAGGATCGATAAGAGCGCATCCTACAAGGACGATCGATACCTCTTATGTGTATTCACTGGCAGCACGAGAACCTCCAGGAGAGCACATTGTAGCGGGAGGCTCGGATGTGTTCTCAGTACCCCAATTTGTTCCCATAGTTCGAGTTGTAGCTTATGGGGATGTAAATCCCAAAGGTGAGGATAATCTAAAGACTTGGAAATTCTATATAAAGTATATTTCAAATACTTGAGAATTTTACGAGTCTTTGAATATTTATGACGCTTGATTCCGATGCCCGATGTGCCCGGAATAATTTTATGAAGTTTTGTTCGGGTACATTTAGTAAACGTACGAGAGGGTTTTTATAAATTTTGAAATGTTTCTAGGAGCGGTAATCTGAGGGCACCGTTGCACTAGAAGTGCCGGTATTCATTTAAGAAAACTTTCACCTCGATGATAGTTGGACGAGAATAAAAGTAAGATTTTGGATTTTTATAAAATATAATAATAAAATAAAGTGTACAACACTTTATTTTATTTTAATATTTCATGTGGAGTTTGTTGGTTAAAACCTCCACTTGGGAGATGGAGGTGGGACCGCCACACCCTAACCTCCCATGAGAGGTTATGGTGGTGGGGCCCACCCGAGCATAACCTCCCATGAGAGGTTATGATGTGGGGACCACATGAAGCTTAACCCATATTAATGGAGGAGCATTAAACCTTCTCAACTACCCATTAAATGGGGGAAACCCCCCTTGACCTTCCCCTTTAATTATGACTGGGCCAACACATAATTTTATTGTGCCAACCTCTCCTGGATTTATTGGAGGAGCCTACGTAATTAATCCCTTTTATTGAATTCTTTGTGCCAACTCCCATAATTAACTACGCCAACATGTGTGAATTAATTAATGGGAGCCTCTTAATTTATTTATCCTTTTGAATTAAGTGCCAACAATATAATAATAGACAACTTAATATTAATATTATTTTGGCAATTTCTTTTGGTGGAACAGAGGAAGAGGAGAGCTAGGGAGAACCATCCCCTCAATGAAGAACGCGAAAAATGACGGCGACGCATATTCCTTGGTCTTCTTGCCAAGACACTTTCTAATGTAGAGGAACTTTTCTCCTCATCTTCATTAATGTGCCAATGCATGAGCTAGGATTGGGAGTACGTGAGAACACGATGAATGACGAACGACTTCATCTTCTTCCCGAAACTCTGTCAACGAACGTTGAGCCGCGAATCAAAGTTACAGGTTTTGTTCTAGTGTAATATCATTTTATATTTCTCTTCTTCGGAGTGGAAAGTATTTGATGTAGGGTTTTAAAAACAATTGATGAACATCTCCTTCCTTCTTGTTGATAACATTGTTACCACCCTAAACACAGAGTGTGCAGGCCAATCCAACATGGCCCGACTCCTCCACCGTTCTTGTGGTTTTTTTTGGATGAATGATGAGGTGGAATAATGACAAAGGTGGTGATGAGAAAGGCTTCACTCCACGCAGCCTCCGCGAATCGCGCCGCCCCCGCGATGCGCCGGTGCTCCTGGCCGAACACTACTAGTCGCGTGGCACCCCACCCACCTACCCGCGGCTTGCCAACGCCATGCTTGGTGACCCTGTGCTGCCCCACATCATTCACAGCCCCACCAGAACCCTGCCCGACACCCCCGCGTGCTGCCCTACACCCCCAGTGACTTACCACACCCTGACTGATGCCCCCCGTGTACTGATCGGTGCCCTCGGCTCCCTGCCGATGCCTACTTGGTGCTCATGCTCATTTCTCGGCACCCCCGATGCCTTGACCATGACCCCCCCCCCCCCAATGACGCCCTGCTGCGCCTTGCCCGGAGCTGCCAGTGCCAAGCATTGGCCTGCCCAGCCCCTGCCGCGGCCTGCCCAGCACCCCCGCGGCCTGCCCGGTTCCCCGGTGCCCTGCTCAGCGCCCCTACAGCGTCCCGGATCCCCCGCGGCCACCCGGTTGAGCCGGTGTCCTGACCCCCCTCCCGGTGCCCTGGCCGAACCGGCCAGCCACGCACTCTAGATCGAGTCATGCTGGGTCGCGCCTTCACAATGCTCCGGGGCGAACTTGCACCGAGCCCGAGCTGAACCGCCCTCATAGTCCGCTATGTCGGCCCCATCGGACTGGCCCAAACATAGCGGGCTGACCCGCCCAATTTCCCGGGTCAGACCCAGCGAGTCGAACCGGGTCGACCTAGACTAGGTCGGTCCAGACTGGTTTGGGCCGAGTCAGTCCGACTGGGTCGGAACGAACCCGGGCCCATTACTAACCCATTACGTTATTGGGACATATCTTTGGCACTAGACATCTGTTCGAAGAACCATAAGTGGTGCTGGTATTCTAGGAGTGTAAAAATCCCTTTTTGTTTATTCCACTTGAGTTCGAGGTACAGTTGTGTTACGGTCATGTTGGATTTTACACGAATCCAACCAGGCCCCCATGACAAAAAGGCTAATAACTAACAGACCAGATGCCCAATTGAAGCGTTGTCTATTTCGTTGTGGCCCCTATGACTTGGAGGACCTTTGAGATACTTCTTTGAGGCACTTTGCGACAATTGGATTATTTCCCAGTAGCTCGTGGAGCGGATCCTTCTAGTGACGAGCAGACAAGGTGAGAAGACACAGTAGCTGGTAGACCTGATGACTGCTTGACCGTTTCGACTCGGAGTGATTTGGCTAGCCTAGTGGGGACCACCTGGTATTTGGCGGCAGACCCATGGAAGAGGAGTGCTTGGTAGTTGGTTGTAGACCTGTGGTACTCGACATGAGGAGTACCTCTGCAGGCTATTAGGGGGAGCGCCTGGTAGTTTGCGGCAGACCCATAGCAGAGGAGCACCTAGTAGATGGATGTAGACCCATGGTACTCTATAGGAGGAGTACCTCAGTAGTCTATGGTTAGTGAGTAGCGCCTTTGTTTCACGACATGCCCACTTTACTCAACAGAGGAGGGGTTCTTCAACATCCGTGGTTTCGATAATGAAAATCCTGGTTTGAGCTGATTCAATGACATTTTTGTTTATCTCATGATTGAGATGGGTTAGTAGATAACTTAGTTATATGTATGGGCATATAACTAAGTAATGGTTATCCGTTGATTTCATACTTTTTGGTTTATCCTTTTTGGATTTTATGTGACCTTGAGGGTCTCGGGGTCCCAACTAAGTAAAGTTATACTCACCCCTGCACGGTCTATTCCCACACCTATTTGTGTTGGTTGAAGACGACAGATAGTGTTGCCTGGGGATGAGAGAGCTAGACTGGACGGTACCCGGTGGTGGACCACTCGGTGCGATGGTACATGGAGGAGACGGATGGATGTGGAGTGCTGAGGAGACCATATGTACCTACCCTTCAGATAGAAACCTCATAGGACGACCCTAATGTCACTTTAAATTCCTTTAGTTGTACTTGCTTTTCAGTTGTACTTGTACTTTTCTGTTGGGAATGTATTTCCATCACCTTTTACTTTCCATCACTTATTTTTTTATAGTTTTACTAATTATTTTTCTTCCAGTTATGTAATCTGATGTGTCTGTTTATAGTTATAAAGGAAATACCTTCCCAGTTTAGGGATTTACACCTTTGGTGCTTGTCTCCAACCCCTAGACAATGGAAGTCAGGCATGGGGTAGTCACGATACATGCCTTGTGGGATGGGTCATGACAAATTACAAATGATTTCATGGTCAATGATATTGTCCTTTGTTCGTACGTACGAATTACAATCTCCACGAACGCGATGATATTCATTTCCCCATCGTAACAATTATAAAATAAATTTCATTTGATGATTAAAAATAATGTTTACGATCTTAATATCATTATTGATATGAATAATATACATCATATTCAAAAGAACCATGGCTTACATTACTATATATATAAAGGAAAACGAGTCTGTTAACATCCAAAATGATGATACTACTAAAAAATTATTAACAAAGAGATATTAGAAGATCACAATGATACCATATATGTGTATATAGTTCTTTTTTAATTTAATATAAATGTTTTAACTATTATAAAAAAGGATATCATACCATGTACTAAGGTAATGTACAAGGTATGCGTTAATTTCAAAATCTCTTTATTATTCGTGGTTGTTTTAACATAAGAATCTATTGGGACCTCATTATCATTCATATCCATGATTTTATAAAAATATAGTTCAAAAAATTTTAACTATTTAATAGTCTATGGGTTAATATCATTTATACCTTAATTTGACCTTATATTTTTTGAAATGAATCTTTCCGTTGTTTTCCAAACAAGTTAAATTATGGCATTTTTGAAAAAGTAAGGAAATTTTTTTTTAAAACTTATAAGACGGGTGCAACTATTTTCCACCATCATAAACTCATCAAATCATCCCTTAAAAGATTATAAGAATATTATAAAAATATATTTTTACTTTTATAATTATGTGAATCTTAAATGATTTTAATATTGGAAGAGATATTTCTCTCATATTGTTTTTATTTCATCTATATGAACATCCTTTGATAAATTTAACAATTTTTTGAAGTTGATTTATTATGATACAAATAGTCTTTATATTATTTAAGGTTTTTTGATATGTTTGACTCTGGATGAGTTAATTTTATATCATTCATTGTATATGGTTAAAGTATTTCCATTTCATATGCTAGTTTTAATACGAATGTTTATGTTATGATTTAACATTTTCATATGAGGAAGGTATTGGACTTAGTATGTGTCATGTGGAGCCTGCTATAGCACTTTGATGAATCCATAAGACTAATGGGACAATACAATGTGGAATTGGCTGAGGCATTTCCCAATTTGATATATTATTTTGGTTGAGGCCTAAATCATTTTTATCTGTCTTGGCCGAGGCCTTGATAGGATGTTTCAAAATGTACTGCATTATACATTCCCTCATTATGAAATTAATATTGATGGTTCATGGGGTTATTTGACTAGTAGAATACCCATGACATTATTTTATTATGGAATTATTTACTAACCTCATATTCCTACCATAAAGTGTTCTTGTTTATTTTTTATAAAGGTATGTGTTTTTAATTATTCACCATTCCTAATGATTGTGTTATCTTTTGTTGTATTTCTTACTGTTAATGAGGGTTTAAGCTCACCCCTTTCTTATGTTTTATTTTCCAAAGATATGAAGAAGATAGTTATTAGTGAATTGCAGGCCTATTCTAGAAGAATTGGATGTTTCTAATGGAACAAATTGTTGTTTTATTTCTTTTCAAGTTGTAATTTTGAACTTATGTATATCTTATTTCCAATAATACTAAACTGCTCGGTCATTCAGGACATGATTTTTGTATCATTCCAATGTTATATAATAATGAACTCACTCTGGATAACTGGGGTCGGGTCATTACTGATTGTATCAGAGGATGTTTAGTACAATCCTTGGAAACTAGATTTAGAAAAAATACCGATTGGAGCACATTACCCTATTATAGTCTTGGAGGATTAGTATAGATGATCTTCCTTGAATTTTGTTAATGTAGAGATTTTGTGAGTTTTCCAATCAATACATCCATGTCTGGATACGAGCAGGTAGAGGCGGCTCTGGCATATATGAACCTAGGGGTAAAATGTTAAGACACCACATTAAGCTAGACTCGAACGGGAACTAGTGCATGACAACATGCCTTCCTGCACTCTTGGTTAAGACAATCCTGGGGTATATTCTTAAGATAATTATAATTTTCATTACTAACCATTATGAAGGGTTTATGAGTATATATTTCTTCAAATAATATATTTTTATGATTATGGATTATATCGGAAAACTATTCAATTTATGTTAAGTGTTTTACTAGTTCAGAATTATGTATTGTGGTTCATAAACTAATCTACTATATGCCATTGTTTAGAAATGGAGCCTAGTGGAAGGAATGAAAATCGTATAAACTGACGGAATCAATGTAAGGATTTTCCACCTGTGCAAGATAATTATAGTGGAGCTGGTGATTAAACTGGTGCTGATCAGCTTATCAACATACTGGGACAACTCACACAGGTTATTAATAAACATCATACCTGTATAGAGAACCCTAATCCACAACATGGAGGGTCAATGATATTTCTCTTCATGAGGAAGAACCCACATCCATTCACTGGGTCTACAAATCCATTTGTAGCTGAACAATGGATAAATTCCTTATATAAAATATTTCATGCTTTGGGGAGTAACGAAAGGGAAAAAGTTGTCATGGGAGTTTATCACATCACTAGAGATGCATATCAATGGTGGTAATTAATTCAAAACACAAAGGAGGATGAATATGTTTAATGTATGAAATTGAGGGAGTTTAAAAAGATTTTATTCATAAAATACATTCCTCATGACCAACGAGCGGATATAGAATGGAAATTTTTGAGTCTGAGACATAAGGAGGATGAGAATGTCACAAAGCATGAAGATAACTTTACAAGGTTATCCAGACATACTGTAGATTATATATGTAACCCAAGAAGTAATATTGATCATTTCATTGATGAGTTAAGACCATTTCTACATCAATCATTAGTCTCGCAATCCATTTCATTGTAAGAAGATGTAGTCTCATGTGCTATCAAGACTGAAAATGAATTCTCAATGTCTTGATGCATTAAAACAAATAAATAGAAGAAGAGATCTGCTGAACTCACTGAGAAAGGAAATAAGGAAATCAATAAGAAGGGAAGAGTTGAATTTCTACCCTGTGATAATTGTGGAAGGAAGCAACCTAGTTCCATTATAAAAGGAAAATGATTATTCTACAAATGGGAACAGAAATCCATTCTTTCTAGTGATTGTAAGGGGAAGAAAGATGCTACCAATGTTTAATGATACAATTTCATGGAGATGGGACATTATGGATGTGAATTTCCTAAGCGTCCGAGCATATTACCTCAGAAAATGCCAAGGGATCAAGGGTATGCTTATGCGATCACTACTGCTGAGGTTTAAGCTCCAAAATACTTGGTGGCAGCTAATTTAATGGTTTCTACAAGGTTACCCAATTCATTATTTGATTCTAGTTCATCACATTATTTCATATCATTCTAGTTTTCTATGAAAATTAGATTTTTACCATTTGATTTAACAAGGGTTTTTTCACTCAATAATTTTAAGGGAAGTATCATTGCAACAATGTCTTGTGAATCAATCACCATTAATACATATAAATGATATTTATCTGCAGATCTAATCATCAAACCCATGATTGAATTTGATATAATCATCGGTATGGATTGGATTTCACACCATGATGTCAAAAAATTTTGAAAGAAGAAATAGGTTTCAATTCTCTATGATAATAAAGAATACCTTATCTTTAGATTAGAAACATAACTATCTAATTATTATTTAGATTTCCCCCCAATATCTCTACTAAAATCAATTATTGTGGAGGTTGAGAATGGAATAAATATAGGAGAAGAAAATAATGTTCAAGTAGAAGACATATCTATTTTTCAATAATATGATGATGTGTTTCTAGAGGATTTACCTTGAAATCCTCCAGAATTAGAAATTGAGTTTTCCATTGATTTAATTTTTTGTTCAAGGCCCATCTCTAAGACCCCATATAGAATGGCCACTGGGGAATTAAGTGGAACTAAAGAAAAAACTAGAGGAAATGAGTAATAAGTTATTTATTTTCCCTAGTGTTTCACCATGGGGAGACCATATAAATTATTTTAATAAGAAAGACGTATCTGTGATGTTGTGAATTGACAACAAGTAGATCATTGTTATAATAATAATGAACAAGTATCCCCTACCTTGCATTGATGATTTATTTGACCACCTTCATGGAGGTCAATATTTTTCACAGATTGAACTTCTATCTGGATATCATCTGTTGTGTTTGAAGAAGGAATACATTCTGAAAATTTCATTTTGAACTAGGTAAATGGATTATGAGTTTACAATAATGCCTTTTAGATTGAAAAATGCACCCTCTGTCTTCATGGATCTAATGAATATTTTATTCAAAGATTATCATGATGACATTGTAGTGGTATTTATTTTTAAAAACATAGAATTCTCCATAAGCTACTAAGATCATGGAAATCTATTTCACATTATTCTAAAGACTCATAGACAAAATGAATTATATTGGAAATTTTACAAATGTGAATTTTGGTTTCATGTGATTTCTTTTCTTGGAAGCATTTTCCCTATGAAAGGAATCTCTGTTGATCCTTCAAAGACCAAGGAAATCCAATAATGTCCAGCACTGATGAGTATAACTGAGGTACACTATTTTATTAGTTTAGCATGTTATTATCGACGTTTCATTTAGAAATTTCCCAGTTTGGCTAAACCATTAACCAAGATCAAACTTAAAGGGGATAAATTTGTTTTTACAAAATAGTGTGAAGAATGTTTTGAATACCTGAAGATAAGATTAGTCAACGCTTTTATCTTGAATCTACCACCAGGGAACGGTGGGTTTGTTATTTATAGTGATACTTCAAAGAAAGGACATTGTTGTGTCCTTATGAAAAATGATATAGTTATTTCTAATTTATCATGGGAGCTGAAAATTCTTAAGAAAAACTATCCCACTCGTGATCTTGAGTTATCAATAGTAATCGTCACTATGAAGATATTGGGTCACTATCTCTATGATGATAAATGTGAGATTTATACTGATCACAATCGTTTGAAGTATATATTCTGACAAAAAGTACTAAACATGAGGAAATGATGATGGCTTGAACTACTCATGATTATTATTTCCCTATACACTACCATCTATGGAGGAAAAATAAGGTGGAAGATTATTTGAGTAGAGAGGATCATTGAGTTTTGAACAAGATGAGAGTTGAAAGGGATCCAATTTTCATGAATCTAGTGAAGATGGATATGGGAATAACCATAGAAGGTGAAACATCAATACATTTTAAATGGTTTCCAAACTGTCTTTCTAGAATGAATAATGAATTCTTAGACTGATGATGAGGAGTTTAAAAAAGTAGATTAATGCTGTGGATGATGGGATATTGTTTGACATTATATATGAATATGGAATTTAGAAATTTTGGAATAGACATTTTGTTCCTAGGATATCTGATCTAAAAAGAGAATTGTTGGATGATGCTCATAGCTCCAATTTATCTATACACCGTGGGAGAACCAAGATGTATAAGGATTTGAACGGAAATTTTTTATGCGACATCATGAAGAGAGAGATTGATGATTTTGTGTCAAGGTGTATGGTTTTTTAACAAGTGATAGCTGGAAGGAAAAATTCAGGATGAGTCATGCAACCACTTCTCATACCTAATTGGAAATGCGATAATATTATAGTAGACATTGTCATTGTGCTACCATAGACTCCTATAAGGAATGATGAAATATGAGGCATTTTTTATCTTCTTTCCATGTAATCACATTTTCTTGTTATAAGAGAGGATTTACCACATGAATATTTATCAAGACTACATATTATTAAAGTTGTAAGACTTCATGGTGTCCCCCTATCGAGTCCTTCTTATCGTGATCCCTGTTTACATCAAGATTCTAGAAAAGTGTTCAGAAATCCCTATATACTGAACTTCGTTTGAGCACTACCTTCCACCCTCAATCTGATGGAAAATCAGAATGCAATATTCAAACATTAGAAGACTTGTTGAGATCATTCTCACCTTACTTTCAAGGTATGAGGGACCAATATTTACCTCTGGTTGAATTTTCATATAACAATAGCTACCATTAATGTATTAAGATGGCACCATATGAAGTGTAATATTGAAAGGTATGTCACACAGAAACCTTTTGGGATGATGTTGTTGAAGGAAACCTCAAAGGCCCAGAATGTATTAAGGTAACTCTGTAAAAGGTGATGGTTTTTCAAACCCACATCAAGGAAGCACAATGTTGGTAGAAGAGCTATGCCGATAACCAAAGGAAGGATTTGTAATTTCAGGTAAGAGATCATGTTTTCTTGAAAGTACCTTTATGGAAGGGAGTTATACTATTCAATAAGAAGGGTAAATTAATCCATAGGTACATCGAACCTTTCAAAATTGAAGAACGAATTGGGGTTTTAGCTTACCATTTTAAAATTCCACCAACTCCTTCCAAAGATCACGATTTGTTCCACGTATCATTGTTAAGAAAATACTTGCCTGACCAAACGCATGTACTCACCTATAAGAAAATTGAATTGTAACATGATTTGTCTTGTTTTGAAGAGCCTATCAAGATTTTTGATAGTATATAACAAGTTTAGAGAATCCAGACAACTCTTCTGGTAAATGATCTATGGAGAAGCCATAAGATGGAAGAGGCAATGTGGGAACCAGAGACACTTATGATGAAGAACCATGTGATTCTTTTTGTGTAATAGTATACTAGAAATTTCAAGGATGAAATTATTTGAAGGATTGAATAATTGAAAACCCCAATCTTCCATGGTACGTTTCCCTTTGAATAATTCAATAGTTTGCATTGTACACAACTTCGAGATTCTAACACACCGCGGCGAATCAAACTAGCCTTTATGAATAGTAATTCCCACTTTTTGAAATTTTATAAAAATTTTTTAAATGGATTTAATTTTTGAAATTTGAATATCAAAATCATCTTAGGGTGATTTTTTGGTACTTTAATGAAAAATTTCCATTTTTTATGAATAATACTAAATGTTAATTACAAACTAATTTTTTTAATCGAAGTAATTTATTGTTAAATTATACATTTGAGTAGTTTTAAAGTATCATTAGAATATATTTTTGACATTTAATATAATTTAGGTCATTTTTTTTAATTTCACATTTAAACTAAATATAAACAATTGTCAATATTTTGATAGTTATTATTTCTTAAAAACATGTTTTTTGTTTTGACAACAAGAATTAATTTTTAATTAATTTCTGCCACTTCTGTGTTTTGAATTTGGAAATATAGATTCTATATTTGGAATCAAGAGGTCAAAATTGTGTAAATAGGTAACTTTTATTTTTAGATACTATAAATTATTATTTCGGCAAATATTTTATTTACAATGGTTAAAGGGTAAATCCGGTAAATAAGGATAATAAAATAATAGTATCATAATAATAAATTTCCCTAACTTGCGTCCAATTCCTATTGGATGATACATGTCCGACCATGGACACACATGCGTTGATTTGGGGACCCCATATAGCCACATGGGAGTGATAATGACATTTTATATTAATTAATCTAATGTACAGAGAAACATAAAAAACATGTATCTTTTAGTAATACATTTTTATATCGGTATATATAAATGATCTATTCGACTATAAATATTAATTAGAAATATATAGAGATTTCGTAAATAATTGGATTTTATTTATAATTTTTAGACATTAAATAATTTATTTTATTTAAGACACAATGATGATGCAGTAATTACCTTAATAATGAAATATTAAAATAATTGATATTATAAATATCCAAATAAATGTAAATATGGACTTATGATAAATAAAAATAAATTTCTAGGTCAATAAGAAATGATAGGGTTGGTTAAATAATTTTTATTCTAATTAATAATGTTGTTATGGCATTCAGAAAAATCAAATACTAAGTAGTGTCAAAATTGAGATAATTGAGTTTTTAAAACGAATACTATGTTATTAATTTATAAAATATTCAAAAAAATGAACATATTAGAAAAAATAATTAGATAAGGATATATATTTTAATGATGAAACCCATTAGGTTATCATGGCTTGATATAGTGTGTTTATTAACCATATAATATAAAAACAAAAAGAGACATGGTAAATATCAAACTATTTATCTAAAAGTTAAATCTAAAACATAAGTTTAATATGGTGAATTAAACCTGTCCAAAACCTATTGGTTGATATGTTTTAGATCCATCCCCACATTATCTTATAAAAGATATTTTTTGGAGCCATTATGAACTGAAAATTATTTTATAATAAAATAATATTTCAAAATATTCCTAAAGTGACCCTCACCTCTCTTATAAAAGTGAACTTACACTTCTCTTAATTCCACACCTTCGAAGCCTTTTTTTCACAGCCAAAACCTACCCAAATATCCTCCCAAAATTCTTCCCTTCATACTATATTCCATACTTTGGTCAAAAATCCTTCCAATGGAGGCCTTTTGATCAAATGAAAAAGAAAAACTCGAAGAAGAGATAAATATTTCACCACCTCTTTCAAGTCCTTTTCTTCTTCCACTTATTCGTTCTTTGTTGTTTCAATTCTAAAATAATAAAAACAATATATTCTATATAATTTTATGTTATTATAAAAACGTTACATCTATATTCATTATTCTATCCATCCTATAAATGAAAAATTCACCATACATGTGTACATATGGCTTACCGTCTCCACGTCGTGGTGTAGTTTGTTATTCAAACACTTCATTCTTCGGATGTTTATAATTATGAGTATAAAATATGTAAATAATAAATATAAAATGTTAAAAATTATGTATATATTATATACCATTCAATTAAAAACTATTTCTCCATCAATGATATTGTCGTCTGTGCGTACGTACGGATTACTATATCCACGAACACGATGAGATTCATTTCCCCATCGTAACAATCCAAGAATAATTTTCATTTTATGATTAAAAATAATGTTTAAGAACATAATATAATTCTGGATATGAATCAAATACATCATATCCATAACAAACATGGCTTAACTAAATAATCTTATAATGGAAAACGTGTTAGTTAACACCCAAAACGATGACACTACTAAATTATTATTAACAAAGCAATATTAAAAGATCATATATGTAATCATATTAATGTATACAGTTCTTTTATAATTAAATAAAAATGTTATAACTATTATACAAGAGGTTAACATACCATCTACTAATGAAATGTACATGGTAAGAGTTAATTTTACATTCTCATTATAATTTGATGTAGTTTTTACATAATTATCTATTGGGAACCCTTCATCATCCACATTCGTGATTTCTTAAAAATGTATTTCAAAAAAAATTAATATTTACAATACTATGGGCTAAAGTCATTTATACCTTTATTTGCCTTCATATTTTTTTTGAAATAAATCTTTCATTTTTTTCCTTAAAATGTACTTTATGACCTTTTCGACAAAATCAAGATAATAATGTTTTTATTAACTTATACAATGGGTACATCTACTTTCCCCTGTTATGACATCATTGAAGCTTCCCTTCAAGCTTATAAGAATATTTTCAAAATAATTTTTTTCTTTTTTAATTATGTGACTCTTAAATGATTTCAATATAGAAAGCGATATTTCTATCATATAGTTTTTATTTCATCTATGTCAACATCCTTTGATAAATTTTACAGTCATTTGAAGTTGATTTATTTTGATAAAAATATTCTATGTTGTATTTAAGGTACTGTGATATGTTTGAATGCGGATGAATTATTTTTATATCATTTATGGATTATGGTTAAAGTATTGAAATTTATTGTGCTAGTTTTAATACACACCTTTAAGTTATTTTTCAACCTTTTTATAGGAGAAAAGTATTGGACTTAGTATGTGATGGGTGGTGCCCGCTATAGCTCCTCGATGCATCATTAGGTCTCATTTGACAATTATATGAGGAATTGACCGAGGCCTTTCCCAATTTGATATATTGTTTTGGCCGAGGCCTAAATCATTTTTAGACTTCTTGTCTGAGGACTTAAAAATATGTTTCAGAATGTCCCGCGTTATACATTCCCTCATTATGAAAATAATATTGATGGTTCATATGGTTATTCGACTAGTATAATACCCAGGAAAGTGTTTTATTATGGAATTATTTTCCCAGCTCATATTCCTTCCATAAAGAGTTAATTTTTATTATTTGTAATGGAAGTGGTTTTTAATAATTCATCATGCCTAATCATTATGTCATATTTCGCTGTATTTCTTACCCTTACTAAGCGTTTGAGCTCACCCCTTTCTTAGGCTTCATTTTCAAAGGATATGATGAAGTATGTAATGATTGACAACCAGTCATAATCTAAGAGACTTGGATGATTTTAATGGAATAAATTAGTGTTGTATTTCATTTCAATTTTTAATTTTGACCTTTGGAATGTATCTTGTTTCCAATAATACTATAAATATCGGTATTTCGGGACATGATTCCTTATATCTTGCCAATGTATGGTAATAAAGCATAGACTCTAGGTATCTCGGGTGAGGGCATTACATTCATGGTGACAAATATTTTATTATATATATATATATCATGTTCCTTGTATTCCAAACCCTATCTAAATGACCCTGTCTTTAGATGGTATATGTTTAGAAAATAAAGTATTGGTACTTTTTATTCATATCATCTATAGGATATTATACAACCATTGTAACCATGTGATTCCTAAAAAAACACCATTTGGTTTCTCCTACTAAGTAAAACATACTCTCATTAGACAATTATTTGGTTATCTGTTTCATTACAATATATGTCATGCTATTATTTTTACATTCTGTAATATTTCAACTAAATGTTCATGGAAAATTCTTTCTAAAAAAAGTCATCTTGAAAACATCATTTACTTGGAGAATTTAGTGATTAAAATTGATCATATTAGACAAAAACCCAATCATATACAATATATCAAAGGATATAATATATATTGAGGTCAAATTATTGTCAATACCAACTCTAAGGATAAATTTATAATTTATTCTCTCAAATAAATTCAAATGTCATTTTTTGGAATCGAAAGCTAGTTATTTTTTATTTATATGGTTCTTCCTTCTAAATAGATCTATGTTGATTATTTTTGAAATGAATAGAACAAATATATTATTTATTTAATCAACTAAAAGATAAATAATATATTCCGTCTAACATTATCGTAAAAATAAAGAGTATGAAACTTCCTTCCAAACATGCTTTTGTAAGGGGTGATCAATTTTCTCAAATGATGGCTTCTCTTATAGGATAATTATTTCAATGAAAAGTTATTTTCCTAGTTCTAGGTAATTTAATTTGGTTATATTATTACATAATATCATCATTATATACATTTCATCTATAATTTACATATGTCTTAGAGTTTTATATAGTTCTAAAAATTCTGAAATATAATTAGTATTAATTGAATAGTTCACTCTATGTTTGATGTGAACCATATATATTGTTCATGGATAACAGATTTTGTTGTTCTTTGAATCATTATCAAATTACTAATATATTTTTTAATGATATTTAACAAACAAATAAAATTTACATAATGAAATTAAGGTGGCGTACAATTTCATATAATAAACAACAATGAAAATAGAATTTTCCTCTTACACACTTATATAAAATAAATGTGAAAATTGATTGTGATCATATTATACTTCTATATTTTTCTATTCATAATATTACACCATTCAAATGGGTAATATTGATTTATATTTCAATTTTTAGAAATGATATTTATAATTTATATTATTATTAAGAAAATTTTCTTTCATGTTGTTCCACCAATATTATTTTCAAATATAATTATCCAATTATGTTTACAGAATATATAACGATAAATTGGTGATTATGACATAAAATATTCATTAAATCGTTTATTTATCCAATTTATAATATATTCCCAAGCTATGTGAATCACTCCATATTAACATTGATCTAATTAATAATTAACATGTTATATATTTTGAATTACATTATATTAAACAATATCATTTAATAGATTCTTAAAATTTTAATCTATTAAATATTATTGAGTAACTAATTTTTAAATATATGAATTTTTTTCCAAAATCTGTTCTGTGTTGTATATTTATATATTATTTATCAGGATAACTGTCATGTACCTTCCCACGACCCCATGTCGTGACTCCCAAAAAACCACCTCCCATAGGCTAGGGGTTGGTGACTAGCGCCTATGTCTTCAACCTGAATTTTGGATGAATTTTCCTGAGTAACTGTACGCACTCACCCACAACCACTTCCCATGAAAATTGGAATTGATAAAATGCAAGACACTAAACAACAACTGAGTGTGAAAATAAAAACTAAATGTAAATAGCCTAGAATAGAATCCCATAAAAAGGAAACTACAAAAATAGAATGTATGAGATCAATGAAATGTTGTTATCTAGAAACCCCGCCTAATTGGTATGTATAGAGTACATTCCACTAGCTGTTGAAATATTCCCTACTTCCCTGATCTCACTAGGCTCTCATTTTTCCTAGTCCACCATGTCCTCTATCAAGTCATTAGTCTTCAGCACCAGACATAACAAGGGTGGGAAAATCCACTAACGGGATGAGTAACAAAAAAATTAGTTTGTAACCCAACCATAAGGAAAAACCACACAACCATCAATAGAAAAATCTATGAAGAATAATCATGAATCATGATAACTGAAATAGGTGTATTCAAAATTTCAGAGAGCAAGACAATCCATCATAACACTAAACACATTATAATGTTTAGGTACTCATCACAGATGAGTACTCTTGGTATGCTTGGTCACACAAAAACACTAAGAGCTGATCCACATAGGGTCTCCGTGAGCTAATACACATAGTGTCCCTAAGATATGACCCACACAAAATAACTAGGAGATGATCCCAGTAGGGTTTCTTGGAAATGATTCACACATATATACTAGGAGAAGATTAACATAGGGTGGATGTGAGCTAATCCACACACGGTTTCTAGTAAGTTGGTCTCATCTAGCCACAGGAATCCTGAACGAAGCACACATGATTCCTAAGGAATATACCCATCAATCCAATATTTTTATTTAAAATTATATTAATGTCACATTAAATCAGGCCAAATTAACCGCCTCATCATGAGAGTTCCAACGCCACAATAAACACATAAATTAGATGTCTGATTTGAATGTTATACCGATATTTATGAAATGGGGTTGGTCGGGCCCATGCCTGGTCAGACCCGGTCTCAACGACCTGGCCAGACCTGGACTCACAGGGGACTGGCCCACCTTCTGCTCTACCAGCTAGTGTGGGCATGTTCTATCCCCAACCTGGATGTGTCGTGCATCTGGGGCGTGTTGTTATGTGGCTGGTCAAAAGCAATTTCCTGAAAAACATGTATGTGGTCTCCCGACTGTGTGCCAGCCCCTCCGCGGGCCACTTCACCGAAGTGTCCACTCGGCCTTGTCAAACTCTACCAGCTGCTGGCATAGCAAGTGGTACCTCCTCCTACAACGTGACATTAGCCAGCTATGGCCTGTCTCTCAACATGCTAGTAGAGCATTCTACAGAAAACCGAGTCCCCTATAGTGGTATGTTCTTCATGTAGAATACACCTCTGGCATAAATGGGGTGTTATATTCCCTATTACGGCCTCAACTTCTCTTTTCTTCAATTTCAAAAATGCAGCAATGAAGAACGCATAAAAACACCCGTAGAAGGGTGGAAGTAGAATGCGTATATCATTCATCGCTCCGTGATCCGTTGTTTTTAAGACATCTTCATTCACCTTTTTCACCAACCAAAGTACCAGAGAAAAACTATTGTTGTGCAAACAATCTTACGTTAATTTCATGGAAATTAAAGGAAGAAACATGAAATAATGTTTTAGTTACATTTTGTTATGAAGTCGTTACACCATTTCATTTATAAAAGAACATTTTCTATTTTATCTTGTTATACATCATTTCGTTACAATAGTTTGAAATTTTCGAAAAAATAAAATAAAATAAGTTTAATTTAAATTTTAGCATTTTCATTAAAATGTTCAAAAAATTATGTTTTCCCTTCAACTAACGCATGTCGATGTTTTGTTCATTTTTTGTGAACACGACCATTCTGAGTTCAACGGTGCCCTTATATATTTGATAGGAGCACGAGTTTAATAGTTAGAATATCCTTTTGGAAAATTTATTTAAAATAAATAAAAATGATCATAATTCTATTCTAGGATTGTTGTGATTTGGAATTAGGTGTCGTCAGAATGTCTGGCCTTGAAAAAATTTCATATAATTAAAAAACGCTAAACTGAATTTATAGGACATTACATTCTCGTCATAATAGGGATTTACGTACTTGAATGCCAAAACAAAGGCGAAACAAACAAATGGGGGTTCTGAGCATGACTCAGATCCGTCCACTCCCAATTGTGTTCCTAGAGATTGTTGTGCTACCACCAAAATCACACTAGAAGAATCAAAAACCCACAAAGTACCATCACATTATGATCCTCTATCTCTGTCAAGAAATCCACAAATGTCTCCCCATAAAAAATATCTATTTCCTCCCAGTCGATGTCATGAGATGGATCATGCATGTACCTTCTTAGATATGACACGTGAAATACATCATTCACCTGCTGCATATGTGGGAGAAGATCCAGGTGGTACGCGACCTCTCCAACCCTTCTCATAATCTCAAAATTTCTAATGATCCTTAGAGATAATGTAATGCCACATTAAATCTCCGCAATCCCTATTGGGTGAGACCCGATGAAACCCATGGTCCCCCACCTCGAACTCCAAGTGTCTCTGTCTCCTGTCAGATTTATATTTTTCTCTCCTATTTTTAGTCCACATCCATTCATAGATGATCTTCACGTTCTCAGAGTTATCCCGTACAATCTTTGGACCCATGAGTGTTGACACCCCTAGGTTTTCTAGTATACAGGTGATCTGTAAGGTCTTATTCACAATGCCTCAAATGATTCCATGCCAATGGTGGTGTGATAGCTATTGTTGTATAAAAACTCCACCAGTGGCAGTTGGTTCTCCCAACATTGATAAAAATTAAGAATGAAAGAATGGAACATGTCCTCGAAGGTCTGTATGGTATGCTCCATCTGACCATCTATCTATGGGTGAAGGGATATTCTTAATTGTAACTGAGCCCCAAATGCCTCCAGTAATCCCTTACACAGTCGTGATGTGAAGTAAGCATCACATTTGGAGACGATCATCGAAGGCCCCCCATGAAGCCTCGCTATTTCCTTGATATAGATGCATCTAAAGTCCTCAAATGATCCCGGTTCCCAGATGGGTAGTTAGTGAGCTGACATGGTGAGTCAGTAAGAGTTCAACTTGATAGAATCATTGAACCACAACTTACATGTTAAGCATGTCACGAAGTCCATCGATATACCATACATCTTCCACTCTGAAACCTCCATTGGCTGAGCCATGCCTGATGAAACCTGGTACTCAACCTTCACCTACTTACAAGTGAGTCACCTTGAGACAAACTCTAATACGACCTTTTTATCCCTATAAACCATTACTGATGTCAGTGATCCATGAACATATTTTCAACACCTAAGTGTACCTCTAAAAAGGATATGTGGAACTCCATCAACACCTCCTCCCGCTACACCACTGGAACTACAGTTCACCCTATAATAAAGATGACATGTTATCCACCTATTTAAAATCTACAAGGAGTATATCCCGAGGGTAGCTGAGCACGTCAGGCCTCACAGTCAACAACCAGATGTTGTACCTCCCTAACTCGAAGTATGAGTGGGGGATTAATAGTAATCGAATGAAGGTAAACTCTTTATCATCATCCATGAAGGATTTCAACACTGTGTCTAGCTGCTCCATCGCCTCACTCAGTAGCTGCAAATAATATCTCATGCTGAGATCATCTACCAGCACATTCCAATTCATATGAGTATAGAAAATCTCAAACTCATTGTCCTATAGGTACTCCAGCCATCATCATTGTCTCAAGTCCATTTCCTTTTGGGACAAGATATACTTGATTATATTACCATCAGAGTATACTGTAATCCTTTCACACACCTAGTAGTACAGGAACATAATTAGAGAAAAGGCCACTGCTGCTAACACATGGTCAAGGGTTGCATAGTTCTGATAATGCTACCTCACCTACCCTGAACTGTATACGATCACTTCTCACTCATGCATTAGGACACAACACAGTTCGGTCCCTGATGCGTAGTAGGTAACTACATATCCAAATCCCTCTTTTGGTTGTCTCAAGATGTGGGAAACTTGTTACTCTCTGCCTCATCACTTAAAAAGCCTGATGGAGCTTCTCCATTGAGAAAGAGGTATGTCCCTCCCTTTTAATATATGATAAGAGTTCCTCTACTATGGAATCGTTAGTTTCAATCCTCCTATAGTAGCTATCCAAAACCAAAGAAACATCGCACCTCTATTATGACCCTAGATGGCACCCAAGATAGAACTGACTCTATCATTTCCAGATATACTACAACTCCAGCATATAAAGTTAAATATCTCAGAATGTTGACCTCCAAGATCTAGAACTGGCACTTTCAGAGCATCATATAATTTCGGTGATCTCAGAGTGTATCCATGACTATCTGTAGGTGTTTGGTGTGCTCCTACTATCACATTGACTACAATAAGATGTCATCAATGAAGACCACAACAATAAGTGTTCATGGAAAGGATAGAAGATCCTATTTATGAGTTTCGTGAACACACCTGGGAATTTTTTACACTGAATGACATCATTAGAAACTCATTAATTCCATACAAACATATAAATTTCGTCTTCGGTATATCTTCATCCCATACCAGAAGCAGATGATAACCAGGCCTCAGTTATATCATAAAGAACCACCAAAAATCCATTCCACTGATATAAGAGGTCTTCAATTCTTATCAGTATATACTAGTTCTTCATATTCATGGGGTTCAAGTACTAGAAGTCCACAAACAGCTTCAGGATCCCCTTTATCGTCTCTGTGAATGAAATAGAGGCTGCCCATGGTGAAATGATGGGCCTTATATAGCCTTTTCCCTGCAAATCCTCTAGCTATAAATTAAAATCATGTATCCAAGTGGGAGACATCTGTTATATTATTGTCGATATAGGTTCTATAATGAGGTACATGGAGATTTAAAAGTCACCTATCTAAGAGGAGGTATTTCTAAAAAACATTATGAAATATGTCCCTATACAAGTGCACCACTATAAGAAAATCGAGACTCCTCACATCCACCAAACCGATAGTTTGGCTAGAAAACTGATGAGTGATTGGTTTCACCCTCCTTAAAGAAAGTTTTTTCATTGATAAAAAAGTAAACTTATCAAAAGTTATGAAAAACCAGGTCACATACTCAGAAACACACCACACATTGTGCATAATACCGTCGATATGAACATGAACTATAGATTACTAGTCCATACCCAATATGATATCATACATCCTTGACCACTCTATTAAGAGATCCCAGCCAATGCTCCCACCTCCTAGATTAATATCATACTAATAGTACCAGTTTGTAATCATTGAATCTCCTCCCGTAAGAGTCTATAGTTGTGCAGATCAAGCCAATAACTCCACTAAAAGATTTGATCACTGAAATAGGAATGTGGTCTGGAATGAGTGACAAGAACCTGTATATATATGAAATTATTCTATAGTGGGGAAGATACATATCAAACCTCTAATCATCTCATGATAACCATAGTCATAGGACTGTATCACCTAATGGTGGCCTCACCCTTGTCTGCCAGCACCCAATGCCAGTGGTGGACCACCTGGGGTTAGTGGTGGTAGTAGCTCGAACTATCATCCACTGCCTTCCGCACAGCCTGCTCACCTACCACATATGTCTCCCCATAGACCACCCCTCTAAAACCACTCTTTCTCTTTTGGTGGCCCTTAAATTGAATTTTGATCATCTTGGCTGCGTTTCAGGTAGTCACGAGCCATGTGTCCTTGTCAACTTCCCGAGTAACACTCCCTACTCTTCTACAGACCATATCCTTCTTCGTGGCCCCACACCACCGATCAAGTGTTATGGGGTCACCCTATAGATGGTTTGGTCTGCATGGACCTCTGTGTAATTTTTCTACTACATCCCATGGATGAATCAGTCACCTGTCGACGGATGGTAGCTCCCACAATTGGTGCCTTCTATGTGAGGATTCTCTCCACCCACCCATCCTAGATCTATCCAGGCCTATCCCATTAGGCCACTGGTCCTCCATGATGGGTCTCAGGTATATCCCACCTCATTCCTCATTTCCCACCATGAATTCGAGGTGTGTCCAAGGAACCCCACTATTTTGGTCGGTTAATGTTGGCCACTCGAAAAACCATCATGAAGTCCCTCGACCAGGTTCTATCTCCTCCACATACTTCAACCGCATGCCGCTCCACCGAAGCGACCCCCATGCCACGTCTTCCAATGCCACATAATGTGGCCATATTTTCTATGGTGTCATAGTCTTTTTTATTCAAATTCAAAATTGAGATCACGAAGAACACAAAATAATAGACACAACACAAAGGCACACGTCTTTTTCATTATTTCCCGCATCGTCCGTGTTAGAAGATTATAATAATATAGAAAAGGATTAAAGTTCTATGACGAATTATTCCCGATATAATCTAGATAAAATAGTACCCACCCACATGAACAATAGATCTAATGATCTATTTGAAGGGTGTAAGAAGAAAATTTCTATCATTTGACACTCCGCAATTTGTTGTTTGGTAATCGTTGATGTTTTTCATCATCACCCAGCAGATCATAAGAGTAGAAACTATATTGTGCCAACAATCCTAAGTTGTTTTCTTGATCTTTAAAGGACGAAACATGATACCATATTTTAGTAACATTGTGGTACAAATTTGTTCCATTGTTTTATTTATGAAACAAAATTTCTGTTCTAATTCTATTACACTTCGTTTTGCGGAAATGGCTAGAAAATTCATAAAAAATAAAATAAAAACATGTTATTTTATTTTTCAATATTTTACTGAAAAAGTATGAAACATAAAAATTTTCTCTCGTCCTGTGAAGGTTGTTGTTAAGTTCATTATTGGCGAATCACACCATTCCGTGATCAATATATCTCTCTAATATTTGACATGGGAATTGGTTTAAATGTTAGAAAAACATATTTGATATTTTTTAAAATGAAAAAAAGTTTAAAATTGTATTCTGGCCTCACCAGGCCTCAAAATTAGGTTCTTTCATAGTTCCATGTTTCGAAATAATACCATATAATCTAAAAAAATTATACGGAATTTCTGTGACATGACAATATCATATTATATAATTATTATAGTTCAAAAACTATATTCCATCGATATTTTTAAATATATTACAATCATTTTCTTTTAACAATATAGTGGATGATTCAGCCAAAATCCAATATTAGCTGGTTTGATTAGAATACCCACATGTCATAATAACTCATTATGGTTTTGTATTATATTAATTTCATATATGTATATATATCATTCCTTTCTCGATCAAAATAATTATTTTTTAATCGAATTATATATTTCGACCACCATCACTAAATAATGATTTTTATAATTCATTTCATGATTATTTTTTGGAATCAATGGATATTTTAATACATTCTCATCAAATATTAATAAACATCAGAAAAAATACATTAAAGCCTTAATAAAATTGACAAACACATCATCTTATGATGGTAAATTTAAAATATCTACAATAACCATATATATATTAATATCTTAAAACCATTCATTTCATATATCACAATACACAAAAATAACCATCATTTATAAATATTTTGTTTTTGGGTTGGAAAATCATGAAACTATTTTCCAATAAATAGTAAAAATGTATTCCAAAAAAACTAAAATGAATTTTTTTTCAATCATTGTTAAAATATATATTTATTCTACCATGTTATTATTTAAAGGTTTAAAAACCATTATGTGGTAAAACGAAATAAAAAATCACTTTTTTATGAGAAACTACATTTTTTCACACAGTATATGACCTCTATTTTAATAAAAAAATCATAAAAAATCCTTACATTATTATTATTATATACTCAATAATTGAAATATATTAATTATTTTCAATAAATACTTTCAAAATTTAATTAAGGTTATTTCTAATAGCATTATTCATTAAATCCTTGAAAAAATATAAGTTAATTATTTAATCAAAAATAGTATATGCACTACTTCATAATGATCATATGACACTAGATATATAATATATTTTATATATTAATTCCACATTTTAAAATATTCATATATATATATCAAAAAGTATTTTTATAAAAATATAGATCAACTTGAAGTAAATCGAATTGATTATTATATCTTATAAGGTTGTATTTATTATTAATATTTATATCATTAATATTTATATGTTAAATAATATATTTTTTATTGAAACTATCTTTTTCAAGAATAATATGTTCAAAGATAATTTTTTTCAACATATATTAAATAAACCTATTTTGAAATGATAAAATATATCATTCCTTAGCTCTTGAAAACCAATTATTTCCATATTTTGTATCTCATTTTACATGGATTTGGATACATGAGTATGTTCAATGATAAAATCAACTTAATAATCTAGTAGTGGTCTATGAAATTCCATTTAGAATACATTCATTAATACTTTCAAAATATGTACATTTTCCATCATAATTATTCCATTTTATTTTATAATTTTAGAAATGAATTTATACCCATCAATTATAATAATTTCATATAAGAATATGTTTTCAATGCATGGATTTATTTATATTCTTTATTCATAATTTAGACTTCTTAGTTCATGATATTAATTGTCCAATATTTCATAAAAATAGTGTTAAAGAAATAATGATTGTTTCAGTCCATACCCAAAATAATATCAAATTCCATAATTTGTTGGACCACTAAAAATGTTATTAGTACATTCAATTAAACAATAGTAATATAATCCATTAATATGTTTTTGTAAGAAACTAATGTATTTTATTTATAATTTATGTATATTCCAATATACCTTAAGGTAGTGAATTAATGTGTTCTATGTTCATATGTGATATTGATAAGTAGATTTATCAAAATTTATATAAAACATTTTTTCTTATTCAGAATAATGATAAAATAAATGTGACCATATTAGTGAAATAATATTACATATTAATTATATTATATACTAAATATTTAACAATTGTATTTGGAGGCTAAAAATGTTAAATATCAAAATATATCTCTTTTCATAAGAAGAATCGTTATTAATTTTCTATTTTATTTAGATTGTAGAAATATAATAATGGTGGATTATATTGATAAAAGTAATATATGTAATTTATAGTACCAACATTATCAATCTGGTAACCTTAATTCAATCATTATATATTCTAATAAAATCCTTTCCCACTCTATTAATATTTGAAAAACTCTTCGTTAAATGAGGGATATTTCATGCATAAAAAATTATATTTATTATAATATTTATTGTGTAACTATATGCATTCATTTCCTTAGAATATATTTTTATTATACTCTTAATAAATTACATAATACCATGATAAATTTGAGAATTTAATTTTTCCATTCCCAAATAATTGAAAAATATACTTGTATACTTCTAATTTGTAGATGAATATACCCTTAAAATGAATGAGTATTATGTAATTATAAATACTTTTTGCATACACATTATATTAATTATAACCGAAGAATAATATATTTTTCTTTTATGAGAAGTCACTTATATAAGAAATAGTTTATTTACATAGAATAGTTTAACTCCATGAATTGATATTCCATAATAATTGGCTTCTTGTTTGGAATAAAATTTCATAAGAAATAATTTGTTCATATCACCTATAAAATTTTCCTCCACATCATGTAGATTTTTTTATTCTATAATATTAACTACAACTTAGATACTTCTCAATATAACTAATAAATATAAAACATGTCCTTAACTATTATGAACTTTCTATATTTGTGAATATGTTCCCTAATTACTATATACATCCTTCATCCACACATAATTTTTTGAACCGATGTTATTTATAAAAAAATTATTGTATATAGTAAATGTTGGACTTTAATAAGTTGACAGTTTCTAAGGCCTATGATCTTCTGTATAAAAAACGCACCATTAACGGTTAACTAGGTTGTTCACTCTAGCTATAATTTCTCAATATAAATTTTATCATTTGATATAAAATATCCATGATCTTATCGTCATTATCACACATGATTCTCAATTGAAAATTTGTTAAATCATCATGTAATCCATTATCTCAAGGTTGGTAGTTCTGATTTATACATTTCAATTCCAAAGATATCTAAAATAATTGAAAAATATTAAACATGAATATTGTATTATCATATAATATAACTTATCTTATATTAAATTTATATTGTAATTTAAACCACATATATATTCATTCCATTTATAATGAATAATATATCATTAAATAAATGATATAACATTTAGTTTTCATTATAATTTATAGAAATAAAAAAATTATGATATAACAATAAAAATAAAATTACATACCATTACTATCATATTTGCATAAATAATTATAAATCCTCTTTTAACTAATATAATCATTTATTTCTTTTAATATATTCTAATATTAAACATTCTAATTTAAAAAATATCTAGTTTCATAATATATGAGGAAATAATAAAAAAATTTAATAAATAGATTCATCATTTATCCTTTATATTAAATTTATGCGTAGCCCTTATATTATTAACAATTATAATTACATCCTAGATATTTATGATAATGGATAATGTAATGATACTAATGTTCTTGAAACTATATTTAAAAATTCAACATTATATATTTAGTGGAAATATATTTCTTTCATAAAATTTGTTAATATGTTTTTTATTTAATTTTTAAACCTCATTTATATAATATTTTTTTGGGATTTAATTTTAAGAATAAAAATTATATTAGTTTTTTAAAACAATATATCATTTCTAGGGATTTATTTTCTTTTTTACGTTTTGTGACAATGGTTTTTGGTAATTTTATTAGAATTTAGAATATTGTAAATTAGATCTAGGATTATTAATTGATCATAAATTAATGTTACCTAACATTTTAGGTGATGAAAAATTTCCATAGTAAATATGTTTTATTCAAATAATAAAATTAATTATTGACTATGAATGATCTAATGTTAAACATAGATAGTAATTATCATGGGAAACATTATTTTATTATAGAAATATCATTAAGGTGTAGTTCAATTCATCTTAATATAAAATATGGTTAAACATATTTCATTTTAGTTGGTTGTAAGATCTTGTATTTAAAAATATAGATAAAATTTATTATAGGTTTATTCATGGAGAAATTTTATGATATTTTTTAGTTTGATTATATTTCTATGACCTATATAAATATATAATGAATATTTTTAGTCTACCCGTGAGAAGAATTATTTTTAAATTTTATATTCTTCCAATCATTTCTGTATCATATTAGAAGGATAAAATATGAAAAAACCTATCATTTTTTGGAGAACATTTTGGACCATCAAGATTTTGTACATGAACATGGATTCTTGGGGATATGAACTTATAAAAATCTGGATCATAGAATATACCCCATGCCCACACTATACGGTGAAGAATGCTGATTTTTATTGGAACATGGAGAAATATACAGTTATGAAGGTGATTTCGGAAGAATTGATGGGAGACAATGAGACATATTCAATTTTGGAAATATTTTTTTAATGTATTTTGAAAATATAATTGTTAGGACTAAAATGTATTTTCTATTAAAAAAATATTTAAATTAAGAGAATATATAAAACAAAAAATTTTATAGAATGAGATTATGCTATATTACATGACATTGGGAGGACTGTTCAAATTCTATAGCTTCAACTAAAAATAATGTGGTTAGAATCTAGAAATATTATATATATATATATATCTTCTTAATTGTTTCAAATCAAAATTTATATGTTTAGATTTTTTTTATAAAAACTAAATCTAATTGTAAATATGGTTAATAAAATGAATCCTTGTTATTTTTTATATTATTTTTATAAGATTTTATCGAAGAACTTATGTTTTTCTGATAAATCATTCTTGACTTCTAATAGAATAAGATGTTGGTGATGTAATTATGAAGCATAAAAATATCACGAACTAGAAAATGAAAAGAAAATTATATCTCGGGAGATAACTACTACAAGACATTTTCATGACACAAATATAAACATTAAGAACAATAACATGTCCAAATTAATTTATTTTTAAATTTTAGGGGAAATTGATTTATATCATATAATTTATATGTATCTTAATGTTATTTTAAGGATATTATTTTTTTTCATATTTATTTTCATATATAATATTGATCAGTCTTGGATTTATGTGATTTTATGTCCCATTATTATAGAAATACATTCCAGTATATAATTATAACATTTATAGTATAATCATATAGATATTTGTTTAATTTTTTCCCTATATCCCATCCATTAATTTATATTTTTTTAATTATAAATATATAAAACATAATTATTTATATATATAAATCACCAATTGACCGAAATCATATCACAATGAATCATATCCATTATTTTTTACACAAAAACTATATAATTTATATTATCCTTTAATACAATGTCGAATTGATTTTTCCACTCACAACAAAATTCTAAAATGAACCTTGATTCATTTTGGTTAGATTAAATTATATAATGTGACATAATTAGAAACATGTGTTTTGAATATAGTAAGAAGCAAGATTGTAAAAATTACAAGTGGAAGAAAAAAATATGTCAAAAAACACCATGAACATAAAATACATAGCGATATGGTTTTTTTGAACACCATAAAGCTGCTTGAAACTATGGAAATAAGTAAGATAAATTGTAATATAAAAGTAATGTTGATAGAGAATTAAGAATGATGAATGATTCTATGAATGCATTCCTGATTATATATAATAATATATTATAATTAAAATATATGATATCAATATATATATATTTATTAGATATGTAGATATTGAAAATGAATTCTTGGGATATATTGGAATTCAGTATATTCAATATAATTTCCACATAAATATAAATAATACAATACAAAAATAATAAAATATAAAACCAAATAATGTTAATTAAATAAAATATTTCTGTAAAACTATATATATTTATTATATAAATCATATTATTATTATATAATCATTTGATTTATATATAATTTCCTATTATGCATTTTTATAATACATTTTAGATGAAATTAAATGGTTTGAGTTTGAATTTCTAATGTTTTTTAGTTGTTATTGATATTATTTACTCTGAAAAATGTAATTTTTAAATTTTATTTATAGTTAATTTTATATCATAATTTTAAAAATTTATAAGAGATATTTTTTATATAAACAAATAGATAGATTAACTCACATCTAACTACTAGTTTATATGATATTGGATAAAGACCACTTATAACATAAAATATTTCATCAAATAAAATGTGATTTTATATATTTTTTGATTCCATTTGAAACAGAAATTATAAAAATATACAACTTTAAATAGATAAAATGGAATCCAAATTTCAAATCATCATGTTTATATTATATATGTAGTTCGATTCTATTTTGAGGAATAATTTGTTTTCAGTAAAAATTGGGTCACCATCAAAATGAAAATTGTGAAAAGGGTGGTTATAATTTTATTTTTAACTTCATGACATAACTCATAAGGTTCATGCAATAATTCAACAAAACCACATGTGTGCCTCCCCATATAGATGATGTTGTAGACTAAAAGAGAGTGATAAAATATCATTGTGGGGATATTGTTCTCTTCGTATCATGAATTTGTCAGAAAATAAAATAGAAGGTCTAAAAAAATAAATAATTATACAATGAATGAATACCACTTCAGTGTATCAGAATAAACAAAATGTAACCCCATGAAATATCAAGCTGATATTTTATTCACATGTGGATCAATGTACAAAATAAATGTAATAAGGAAAAAATTTAACGAAGTTAAAAGTCAATCTGAAAAATATTTCACCCTCACAATAAACCATATTACAAGCCCACAACATGTACTTTCCCATCACTAGATATTTTTTCATAAAATATACATGAAAAAATATGATCTATTACAATATGACTATGAATCCGAGTACACCACCACTAATGGGACTATAACAATATTGTATAAGCTATACAAGCACATTACTTGAAAATAAAAAAAGAACATATAATCCAAATTTATATCAAACAAGAAAAATTATTCCATCTCTATAAATACAATCTCTATGAATAGTTTTCTAAAAACCAAAAGAAACATCACCATGGAATCATATATTCTACCTTGATTGGATAAAAAATCATGTTTGAAATATACATCTCAAAAGTATATATTGTGTACAAATTGAATAATGACTTTAAAATCATATATATGGGAAAATCCATAAAGATATTTACCGATGCTTCAATAATAATGATAGAGGATAAACATATGAAATAAAAGATACTAGATGACATATAAAAAATCTCATCATTTAAACATAGAGTCCAAACTATCACAAAACCACATGAGAGAAAACATAATGAACATGTATATTAGGGATATACATTTAGATAACATATTATTAAACAATAGAAAAGGTCAATGTAGGTTAGTAAAATCATGCTAATAAATTATTTCAGGATCCATTATAAATATCAAATAATGATGAAGACCACCAACCAAATGTTTTTCCACATCAACATCATGGTTTTCTAATGATGTCATCAAATAAACCACATTATAAAACTAAATTAAAAATTCTTCAACAACATTAAATCATAGAAATAGATATAATATATAATAACTAATGATTTTGAATGATATTCCAGGTGGATTCATGTTATGGATTTTATTTAATACTTATATAGAATTTAAAACCAACTAAAACAACTTTATTAGTCTAAATGGGATAAAAGGAAATTCAATATATATGGTACACTAATCAATGGAGAAGGGGATCAAGGTTCCTAAATGTCTAAAAAATAGGAACATTATCAATCCTCAATGATTTTACCTAGGTTCCCCATAACATATATAATATCATTGTTATTTTTTTAATTCATAAGGATGAAGGAATAAATAACTATTAGAAAAAACACTAATGATTATTTACATATTAAATGACCCTCATAATGATCAAACACCTTTCACATTTTATATAAAAATTTAGGAGAATATTTCATCTATTTCAATCCCCACTAGTGGAGGACTATGACTTCTAACATCATTCAGATATAATTGAAGTTCTCTTAAAATAACATCATTGAATAAGAAATCAGAATTTTTTTTACATATCCTTTAATTTTTCCAACATAACTCTCTCTAAAATTCTCTTGGTGAGGATCCCCAAGTAATATTCCTCTTACATATTCCCATATTACTATATAATTTTCTATTTATTTTTTAAATATTCTTATTTTTTCCAAGGCACACCATGTCTAAAAAAATTTCACCTTGGAATTGTATAGGATATTATACTAATAACATCCAAAAAAATCATTCGGATCAAGAAGCCATTAACAAAAAACTATTCCAAGGTCTTATATAACTATGTATCAAAAAATACAAAACCCATGTCTGAGAATTCAATAAAAGACCCATACAAAAAGGTGTTATGAATCTCTCTCACTAATGGATTTTTTGCCCCAATATTTATTTCAAGATTCATATATAAATTAATTGTGCCATTACACAAATTTTTTATCTCCCTATTTTGTTTCCTTATGGAGAGAACTGATGTTCTATTGAACCTAAACAACATTAAAGTTATTCAAATAAAATAGATTCTCAGTTGAAATAGTAATATAAATTGTTTCGTTCTTAAAATATATATGTTGTTCTTGTACAATATTATCGTCAATTATCACATTCACATTACTAGGATAACACAACCAAACTAGAGGCACATGAAACCAATTATTCATACCATGATAAAGTAAGAGAAGATTCATTCATAGGGCACAATTTTGATGCGTTAAAATATATCAAACATTGTAATGTTCCATTGTTATCACATTATTTTTTTTCTTATTTTGTTATTACTAATTTATGGTACACATAAAAGAAATATTTTTAATCAATATTGATCTTAGCGAGTCATCCCCTCCAGTTAACATATGATCGATTACTGTAAAAATCGATAACTAGTATCTTCTGAAAAAATACCTCACATATTTTTCTTCAACTATACAAGGATTAATGAAATATTATTCACCTAATTAATTCCAAAATAGTGGTTAAATTCATGATTTTTCATATTGAGACTCATATAACTAAATTTTAATTAATGACTACACGTTATTATTTTAGGTAAACTCCACCGATGAGAAGTGATCAACCTAAGCTCTATCTAAATTAAGAACACGTGAATGAATAATGTACACTATGGAATTTTTATTCTCTCTATAATTAAATTAGTATAAATATATTAAGAAAATGTCATCATTAAATGAGTCCTACTGACCTTCTTCAACCCATTCAATCATTGTGATGTAATCTGAGCATCTCTATCAAATACAATTCCACCTAATTTTTAAAACATAGGGATTTTGTAATTCAACCTCGTATTCATCCTCACATATGATTATAAAATGATCCACATGGTAAAATGATCCAAATCTACAAACATGGTGTCTTTACCTATTTTTTCATAGGAAACCAAATCATGAATTCCACTATTCACTTATTCAACATTCAAATAGTCTCTATATGTGTCAAGAAAAACCCTCAAGGACTTTTACTCTTAGCCTTGACCCATTGTTAAATTAAATAATATGATAAAAATTTTGTAATGTCACTTTTCACATAGGACCCTTATAATATTCTACTAGCATCGTGATAAATTTTGGTTGATCTTAGGTGATCTGCCCACTATACTAAATTAGTGGATTTCATCATATATTATTTTATATATGTTGGAACCACACACATCCATAAATAATAAGCATTCCATGTCCATCTAAGACCCATCCTGAAAATATAATTGTTTACCTCCAACCACTCACACCTCAGTATCACTCTGAATCAATAACTTGGACAGCCTTCAGTCATTCGACTAATGATGAAATTATCTCCATTGGTGTACATGTCAATACCCCACGAACCAAAATTATTACATCCTTCCACTAGTATATAAAATACATAAGAATTAAAAATTTGTATAACGTCCCCTCTCCTAGTTATAATTAATATCTATTTATGTCATCTTCAATGAAATTCAATTTTTTTGGTGTACTATAAATCTAAAAATATAATATAATTAAGAATTATTCCCAAAATAATAGATTATTATTCAGATAATTCTTGAAAAAAATATACAATATTTTCTTTTTCCTATATTATATGAAAAATATATCTATGAAAATGTAATTTAGCAAACATTTCAACCTTTAAAAAATAACTACCAAATATATTCCTTGTTTAGTTCACATCTAAAGGTTCCTTCATTACTGATGAGACACATAAGAAACTACCATATCACCCTACCTAAAAATAGATCCAATGAAAACATTGGATGCATCAGAATACACTAAAAACCCATATATAGGCTAAAGAAATTCCAGATCAGATCTGACATTGGCATATTCTTCCACTCTCTGAATAATTCTTCATATAGTTCTGTCTTATAAATTTGAATATCGTCATTGAATAGAATGAAATAGGTTCAGTTATGTTGGACATTTCTTAAATAATCATTCTATATTACCTAACGAACCAAGGAAACAAGGAATATTAAGCAATTTCATCATTCATTAACAATATGAATCTTCTTGTACCCTATATGGATAAAAATATATTCCTTTTTTAAAAACCATGTTCCAAAGAAATTACAACTCTTAAAAACAGAAGTGACACTTTGATAACATGACATAATGTTTATGTGCTCAAAGAATACCCAATGATATATTAAGGTGTTCAGAATTAAATTTCATTATCTTGTAACTATAATGATTTAATCAATATTAAAAATGAAAATGAAATCACCTTGTAAGTTAACGGTAAATTTCAAAATACTCTAAAACAATTTTAGTTCAAATATATATACAAAATTCATTAAGAAATTATCATTTTATAAAAATGGAATTTCGAGGGTTTCGAAATTGTATATATTTATATATCTATTTTTCTAGGATTTTGAACTATTTATTGAATATCTAATTTCCAATTATTTAATATTTGATTATATAAATTAAAATTAAACAAATTTCTTACAATTTTTTTTGATTAAATACTATTCTAATTGATTTGGACCCCATATGAAAATTATGTCATTATAGTTTATTCTGAGATATATCTTTTACCATTAATATAATATATGTTTGGTAAATGTTGAACATTATACTGAAGGCATTCATTGTTTGGTGCATTAAATAAATTAAATTTTTATTTAATTCACATTAGTAATCATTTCACTAAGACTCTAGACATTTTTTATTTCATTATTGATACAACATGTTTTATTTACATGATCATGGGTGATTAAAGAGGAAGAGGGCTTCACTGTTGGCACTAACAATTTTGGGAACAATTATTGATTTCAAATAACTGATGGATTCCTGAATGAAATGAAAAACACACCAGGATTAAAATTTCCATCACTATATAACATGTTCCATAATAATGATTTATCCATTATCAGTGTTGGAGTCAAAACACTATGGCTTTACCTCACTATTTATTCCATTTTGGAGTGTGGAACACATATTTTTATTATAAAATCAATTTTAGTTCATTAGATATTATAAGAAAAGAATTACCGATCTCTATTCAAATTATCTTTTTAATGAAACCAGAATTAACCTATTTGGATGTAAATATTTTAAACATTTGGTTTTGATGTAATAACCCAATGATGAACTTAACAAATTTTATTCATTTTTCAACATCTTCTCTTAACCTTCATCTCTATAATCCCATTGGGTCATTGATTAAACATTACTGGCATGTACAAAGCATGATTGGACCCCTAATATAATAGTATATGCTTGAATAACATTGGTCTCGGTGGTATTTATATTAATTTAGGGTTATTTTTTGGAATTTTTATGTTGGCATAATGATTAATGACCCCAATTGTTTATTGGAGGCTTGACAACTACTGTGTGGGAGATCCTAGTTTTTATTTCAAACCACCATAGGCTATGAATAAATGATCAGATTATTTAACTTATGATATTTGTAACAACATAATATTATACGATATTACTTTTTTTAATTTAAATTCTTTGATAGCTTACGATATTAAAAAACTCATTAAATATTTTTATTTAATTATTATAATTTTCCCCTAGATATTAGGAATTATAGGAATTAATGAGGTTATATAAATAATGAAAATATAGATTACACATGTTAATAAAATAAATTCCATAATTTACATTTAATTAGAAACAAAAACCAATTGAACATAAATGATTAATTATTTTAAAAAATATTATTATTTCCCCAATGAAATTTTTTATCAATAAATTAAATTAAACCATATTTTTGATGGAAACTAATAGAATTTTTAAATTATAAAATATTTTTACATTCATACTAAATATTTTCAATGACATTAGATGAAACTAAGTATAATTTTAATCATATGAAGGTATTATTTTTAAATGATAATTATATCCGTACAAAAAAGAACTTGTTTCGAATGTTGAATTTGATACATTTATAATTTATATTTCAAAAAATAAAAATTATCTTTTAAACTATAATTTGAGAATTTATATCTAATAAAATTTTGTTACATTTCTGATATGTTTCATATTTGATAAATAATAATGGGACCACTGTAAGTGTAATGTGACCATTAGAAAGAGTAATATTCCCATTATAATAATAACAAAAGTTATGAAAGTGTAAATAAAATTTCCATCTCTTATAAATATAAAAAGTTAAAAATGATAAATTAATTATTAGTATTTTTTGAAAAATAAGTTTTTATTTACTATTTTCAAATCAGTATATTAATTAATGATTAATTATATATTGGAGAAATAGTATCCATAAATTAATTTTTTTTTGTCTTACTATGATAAGATATTATAATAATAACTTTAGGGATTTTTTAAAGTGCCATAAAAATAATTAAAATATTAAATTCATTATATTTCGTGTAAATAAAAACTTTTTTTAATAATTAATTTTCTCATAATAAGAATAGTATTTTTATAAAATCATGTTCATTTTGTATTCTATATTTCTATAAAATTGTTATTTTGAAATTTTTGGATTTTTTAAAAAACTGTTGATTTTTTTGTGAATTGAAAAATACATTTACTTATGGTATTTAAAAAATACACAAATTATTAAGTCATGGTTGATATATGGATGAATAAATCACACAATCTCACAATTTCCATAATTATTTCTAAAATATTTACTGAAAATTCTCAAACTATTCTAGATCTTATTCCAAAATGGTAAACAAATGAATAAATTGTTTAAAAAACAAACTTATCCTTTAATATAAATACCACCCCTCCACACCTATTTTCCTACCATCTATTAAGCCATGAATATTGCCCAATTCCTACATAAGTTTCTTTGCAATCCAATATCATAAATCCAGTAGGTTCTGTTTAACAAATGTCCACAACCAATTTCCTTATGGAGGTTTTCAAGGAGAATAATTGAAGTGGTAAAAAAATTTTCCTTTACATTTAATTTGTTTTCAATTTATTTTATTTTATTACCTTTCCCTCACAACCTCTATCCAAAAATGCATGAAAAATCCATAATATTATATATATATATATATTAATTATTTAATTATAATTGAAAATCGACCGTTAAGTCTCCTCTCCATTTCCATATATTTTCATGATGAAAACATCTTCTGTGGGGGATCAATTTTCCGCCTCTGTGGATGACGTGTCCTCATTTTTAAATTCTTATATTAATCAATGCAATAATGAAAATTTTTATCGTTAAATGAGAAATTAATATAGTTAATACACACTTATTTACTATTCTATAACTATTACATATTTTTAATATTAATTTATAACACAAAACGAAAGTGTGATGATCGAGAATTTGGGAAAATAATTTACATGATTATCACTAATGTCTTGTATAATGAATCATCCTCAACCAAAAAATATGACTTATAAAATCATTTAATAAAATTTAATATCATTTATAATATAAAATTTTATTTCATTAACAATTTTAATCATACATGATATTTCAGATGCATATAAAATTAAACTGATCACGAAAACCAAGGAAATAAACGCTCCCAAATAATATACATGTAAATTATAAGTCATAAAAAAGGAAATAAATGGTAATAAAAATTTATAATAAATAAAGATCATATATAAATGTTTTTATTTAATTTACTAATGGCTTTCATCTGATTATCTAGTACATTAATGTCATGTGTTTAATACATTCAGAAAATAGGTAAGGTTTTTCTTATACCACCTTAAATTTGGTGAGATATTCCTTACTTAACAATATTTCAAATCTGTTATATCATTAAATAATTTTTTTATTACATAATTAATTTATTTATCTTTATGTTATGATAGGGTTGATTTTATGATCATTAATTTGATGGGGCATACAGTTTCACAATATTTATAGTGTTGGGTGTTTCTTCCCCAACCGTCTTTTTTATTTTGTTTTATGCACTCTCTCTACCAAATTGAATTATATTTTTTTATATAATTATATAAAATTCATTTGGATTGTTCCAAAATAATATATCCAAATAATTGAATCTTTAATTTATGATAGAATACATGTTTATAAGGTTCTTTGTTCAATTCTTCCTGTTAACGAATCTCGACTAATAGGATCGTCCCACTTTCATATTCAATTTCTATAATTGTCCATTATATGTATTAAGAAAACATTATTTTCAAAAAATCACAATTTTTTATGAAAAAATTAATATTTTTTTTCATTCTTGATTTTATACAATTAGTTATAATTTTTTCTATTTTAAATACTCTTTTATAATTTCCACTAAACTGTAGTGAAGTGGACCATTTATAATGTTACATAAATAAACTTAATACAAGTTTTTACTTCAATTGATCAACATTAACACCTCAATCATAATATCATTTCCTTCTATTTTATATTATGAGATATTCATGTTTAAATTTTAAATTATTATAAAAATACATAATTTTTCTAATATAATAAACTTTTTAAATAAAAAGGATACATCTCTCAGGAATTTATCAATGATATTGATAGAGTATTTTAATATATGATTATGATTAATAAATTTAAAAGTGTTTTGTAAAATATTTATTTAATTATATTATTATAAATCAATTATATTACATACGATGAATGCATTAAATTTAGAATGTTATAGATGGGGCCCACGTTTGCCCCTCGATGCATAGATAGGTCTCACGATTAAAATAGAAAACATTTTGGCTCATTCATATGGAAATATATATAGACATCGTGAAAGAGGACGTGGTTTTATTTTTATGATATCCAACCAAATGCATTCCCTTATTATGATACTAGTAATTGATAGTCAATGTGATTATTCGACAAGTGGAATGTCCATCGTTATGTTTCACTCCAATGTGATTATTTATGAAATTATTTAATCATACTTTATTCCTCCCATATTATTCAAAAAAATTTGTTTTAATGTAATGTGATTTTAGTTATTAACCATGAATTATTATATATGTTTATTTATGATATCTTATGTATCATTTTTAAAAATATATAACATTTGATCTCACTATTTTCTTGTATTACATTTTTGCAAAGTATATGATGATGTATATTATGAATGTATTTTAGGGGTAATATAAGAGTTTGTGGATATTTCTAATTGAGTTTATATGTTTTTCTCCTTCATTATGTAATTTAAAACATATGCATGTATATTGTATTCAAAATATACTAAACTATTTAGTACTTCAGGATGCAACGTCCGAGTTTATTATACCAATTTAATAAATTAGGGCACCATCCCTGGGTTACTAGAGTCATGGTCATTATAGTTAGAGTCAAATGATATTTAGTTGAAACTTTGGAAAATATATTTAGAGAACAGATATTTTGGACCATAACCCTATGATAAACATTGATGATAAACAACAATAAATATCCTAGATTTGTTAATTAAATATATTATGGTGGTATTCCTATAAATACATCCATGTATAGATAATACATGTGGATGTGGTTATCGAAAAAATGTAACTAGGGGTAACAAATCTATAATGTTTTGTCAATCCTAACATGGAATAACTTGGTACACACAAAATGGGCCTCATTACATTGCTAGTTTGACACGCTTAGGTGATATGGTTAAGATAATTAACTTTTTTCTTATAACCCATTTTAAAGGGTTTTTTATTAAATTTATCACCAATATAACAATGTTTAGTATTATGAGATTATCCATTAATATATTTTCAATTCATATTATATTATTTCAGTGTTTTAAATTATGCATAATGATTAATTATTTAATTTATTTCCTTCAATTTTTTTATAAATGGTGCCAATTTAAAGGAATGGTAACCTCAGAAATGCACCAGAACCATTTAGTATGAATGATCAATTCTTTTTTGTTGTATAAAAATCATTATGTTGGGACAAGTTTCCCAAACACTTTTGTAATTTTAAGATATAATATCATGTTCTATATGAAAAAATAGAAATAGTAAAAGAGTTATTGAATCAATGGTTTATAAGAGAAGAAAAGGAAAGATGGGAAAATGATATATAATTGGAATAAGGAATATAAGTACTTTCCCATATGTGATAACTATGGAAGGAAACACATTGGAATATTATTAAGGGGGAAATGACTTTTCTTCAACCGTGATGAAAAAGGCAACCATTCTCATGATTTTAACTAATTGAAAGGATTTTATAATGTTTAATGCTTCAACTTCAATGAGATGGGACACTACTCAAAACAATGTATCAACAATCAATGTAATATAAAAAATCGAATAATGGATCATGGTAATGTTTATTCTACTACAATAGATGAAGATTAATGATTAATATTATTTTTTTATTCAAGATTCATTTTATTTTTTGTATTTTATCAATAATTATATGTTTATAGTAATCATGATATATATATGTATTGCACTGTTATAATTCTTCTTTATGTAATTTTATGGTTGTGTTGAATAACACTAATAATCCATATATGTGATTATATTTTATGTTAATCATCTTGGAAGCACTTTAATTGGGAGAAGTAACCCTAAATATGTGATATATTTTTAGATAATGTTAAATATTTTGTTCATGGATAGTATTAGTGACCATGAAAAAAGTTAGTAATCTGATGGTTTATTTTATGATGTAATTACTAGAAGTTCAAATTTAATGGAAGCAGAAGATTTTACTCTTAGATGAATGCATGATTCAAAATAGTTTATTTGTGAATAGGGTATTAATGTATTTTTATTATGGTATTAATAGAGACATTTTTTTAGAAATCCATATTATATTTTTATTGGGCGATATTTCTTCACAATTGTTGTCGTTGAATGTGGATAGACATGTTTTAGACATGTCATAAGATTAATAACTTGTGGAATGGATCATGTTTAACATTGAACATATTTTTCATTAATAACATATGAGGGAATTTGGAGATTCATTAAACATTTATAGGTTTATAGAATGACTTAATGGCATTTTGATTCATTAAAAGTTATTCTTGCATGAAAGAAATAATTTTCAATATTAATTTCCTGTTTTAAGGGATGAAGTTAAAATAGAACAAAGATCAATCAATACTGGACCAAAAACATTATATGTTTAATTTTCATTCTGGGATCTCAAAGGTCATCAACCCAATCAAACAATTACTTCTTTGTGAGGATCAACTATATAATGACCTTATTATATATTACCCATCATAAAATTATTGTTGTTAAATTATTCTTCAATTTAAGTATTTTAACTTTGCAGTAATATTATCTAATTCAAATACCTAGTTTTGTGGGAATCTCTTTTCTAGTTTCCTCACTTATTATGAGGATGTTTAATTAAATCTATTTCCAAATTGTGTTTCCCAAAATGAAATTTTCATGTATGGAGCTTTTATTTATTATGTAAAATTTCAAATTATGAGTCAAAAACTTAATGTTATAAGAGAAAATGTAACTACCAATACTTTGTGGTATTCATTTTTTAAAATTTATCATATTTGATAGCTTATACACATAAAAATGATTAAATATTATTATTTAATTAATATATTTGTTTATATGATTTTGGGAATTAAATTAATTAAGGATATTGAATAAATTATGAAAATATAGATTAAACATGTTAAACAATTTATTCATTAGTTACCCATTGATTAGAAATAAATCCCAAATGTAAATAAAGGATTAAAAAACAATTTGTATTCCCACTATAAAATTTTAAATTAAAAATATAAACTAAAAATTGTCCTTGGAATATATTAATTATATTTATATATTACATAATATTCATACACTCAACCAATATATTTTTAGAAGCATAAGATAAGAATAATTGATATTTTCACAAAAAATGAAAATTTTTGAATCCCAATTATACCTCATCTCAATGGAGAAATTTTTGAAAATGTGAACTTTTACACTTTTATATATTATAGATGACAAGAAGAACGGTATTATTTAAATTTCAATATCAAAATATACATTGGTTAATTTTTCTTTATTTTTCTAATTTTATTTTATTTTTTTTGAATTGTAATGTGACTATTGGATTATTAATGTAAATGTTATGAATACAAATGCTTCCATTTTAATAATAATATCAAATATAAATATATAATTAAAATTTTGGTTTCTTATAAATGAAAATATTGAATAACAATGATAAATTAAGTATTAATATTTATGTGATTCACAAATATTTATTTACAATTTAATAATGAATAAAAAAAATTTAAATAAATAAAATGTTAATAAAATATATTCATAAATTAATACATTGTTTCATAGTGATTATAATATATCATTATTATAACCTAATTAAAATTTTAATGTCTCGTATAAATAATTATAATATTAACAACGATATTTTTTTCATTAAATAGTGATTTTATTTAAATAATAAAATTATCATAATTAGAAAAATATTTTTATAAAATGTTGTTCAATTTTAAATTTCTATCATCGGAAAATTATTTGGGTGAGTTTTTTGTATTTTTATAAAATAGTATAAATTTTTGTGAATAGTGAAATACAATAATATATATAACTTAACGAATAAATGAAATATATAGACATAGATGATTTGTGGCATATTTAAACCCATAATTTCAAACCCCACTTTGTTTTTTAGCATATATTATGATAGTTCTAATAATATTCATAATATGGAGCATTAATAATAAACAAATGAATAAAATATTCAAAAAACTATCCCTCCTCCAAAATAGATACCACCCCTCACCACCTACTATCCTGACACCCCATAAGCATTGATTATTATTTAATTACAATCCAATCATCTTCCCCACATCCAGGAGGATATTTTTCACAAAAAATTCCAAATCCAATTTCCCTAAAGTGGATCTCAAGGAGAAGAATTCAAGAGGTTAAAACCACTTTCCTTTAATTTTTGTATTCAATTTATATTGTTTTAGTATCTTTACCTCACCACCCCTATCCAAAAATTTCAGGATAATTGTAGTATAATATATATATAATATTGTTATTATATTAATTTAAAATCAACCATAATTTCTTTTATCATTTTCCTTTTATTTTAATGATGTATACAAAGTCTGTGAGGTGCCAATTTATTGCCTTTGTGGGTGATGTGATCTTTGTTAAAGAATGACTTCAAGGTAGTTCATAATATACATTTAAATGGATAAATTATTCATTGATATCTATAATAGAACTTATTTATAATTCTATAACAAGTTTATATACATTAAATTTATCCATAACCCAAAACTAGCAAGTGAAGATAAGAAAACTGCAAAAATATTCTAAATAAATATCACTAATGTTATATATAATGACTCATCATATCACAAAAGGTTCTGAATTAATAAATTGCGGTATGTAATAAGATTATTTAGGTCATTATGATCATGTGAAAAACACATTCACACAAAAGGTAAGGGTTTTCTCATACTAACATTATTTTTACGAGAAATAACTTATTCAACACTATTTCTTATTTGTGGTGTATGTATACTAAACTATTATGTATAATTTAATGAATCAATTTATATTCAAGGTATCAAATGTTTTATTTTATGATCATTAAATTTATGGGGTATACAGTTCAACATTTTTCATTGTGGTAAGGGCTTCATCCCAATCATCCATCACTCATTCGAGTTACACTATATATCTCTCAACCCAAATGTAATTATTTAATGTTTTTAAAAAATAATTATAAATTATGTTTATATGTTCAAAAATAATATACCTTGATTATTTTATCTTCATTTATTGGGAGAATACATGTTTTAAAATTATCAAATTAAAATTTGACCTGTTACGGAAGCTCAATTAAATGGAACATTCCAATTTCTTACCTATTTTAATGCACCACAAATAATATGTAATGAGACACCATTATTTTTATATAATCTCACGTTTTTTCATTAAAAGAAAAACTCATTTCATTCTTGGTTTTATATAAAAAATTATGAATTTATCCATTTTAAATACACATTTATTTTTTCCCATAAACCTCATTGATGTGGCATATTTCTAAATATTCCAAAATATATTATCTATATGTTTTTACATCAGTTGAAATTAATTTATTCCTAAAAATAAATTTATCTTTCATTCCCTTTTATTTTCTAGAATAATCATCTTTTCAATATTATTTTATGATGCATATAAATGAGTTTCTAGAAAAACCATTCTTTTCAATGTAAAAGTATATTTCTATTAGGATTTAACAGTGATTTTATTAGATTAATTTCATCTATGATTATGATTAAATTATTTATAATTTTAATGGGAAATATTTATATAAAGATATATGTTTAAATTTATTATTTTACATATGTGAAATTCATTGGACTTAATAACCAGTGAGTGTGGTCCATTATAGAACATTGATGCATTGCTATATCTCATGAGGAAAACTAGGCCAGGTTTCAACCAAAGCCATAACCATTTATATAGAATTATTTGATAATTCCATGATGTTATTTTTATGAATTCTAGAATTATGTATTCCCTTTTTATGATAATAGTATCTTATTGTCCATGGGGTTAATATACATGTAGAATATGATGAGTAATTTTTCATTCTCATATGATTATTTATGGAATTATTTAATCAGGTTTTATTTATAACAAATTATATTTAAGAATATTTTTTAATGAATTTTTTTAGTTATTAACCATTAATTATAATTTTTATTTATATATGATAGCTTCCAGTTTATTAAATACCCTTATTGAGCATTTGAGCTCAAATGATTATTTTGTATTATTTTTCTATAGGATGTAAATATGTATACAATGAATAATTCGTATAGATAATCTATGTGTTTATGGAGGTCTCCAATGGTGTTTCAATGTTCTATTTTCATTCATGTTGTAATTTAAACTTATTTTGGTATATTGTTTTCCATATCTACTAAAATATTTATTTCAGTAGGATGCAACATCTTTGTATATTATACAAGTTTAATAACGTAAAAGCCATATATGGGATACTATGGATGTGTTATTTTCATTTTTGGTAGATTCGGGTGACCAAATGGTGTTATTGGTTCTGAAAATCATATATATGATATCTGTGTGAAGAATAGGTGTATTTCCCCAACCCCAGTTACCCAGAGATGGTGCTTTATTTTATAACACTGGCATCATACTAGAAATCATGTCCTAAAAGACCGATAAGTTTAGTATTATTGAAAACAAGATACATACATAAGTTCACCATTACTACTTGAAATGAAATTCAACACTAATTTATTCACATATAAACATCCAAGCCTCTTATATTATGCATGTATTTCACTAATAAATAACTTCATCATATCCTAGGAAAATGAAACATAAGAATTGGGTGAACTCAAATTCTCAGTAAGGGTAAGAAATATATCATAATATAACATAAACATTAGGCATGATGAACAATTCAAAACACATTTATTTACCACTAATAAAACATAGTCAGGGGTATTCTACTAGTCGAATAACTATATGATCCATCATTAATATTTTCATAATGATGGAATGTATAATGTCGGACATTCAGAAACATTTGTTCAAGGCCTCCACCAAGAAATCTAAAAATTATTATGGCCTAGGCCAAAACCATATATCAAATTTGGAAAGGCCTCATCCAATTCCACATCTAATTGTCTCATGATAACTATCGATGCACAGAGATGCTATAGAGAGCTCCACCAGTATCATACTAAGTCCAATACATTCCTCATATGAAAAGGATGAAACATAACAAAAACATTTGAATTAAAACTAGCATAAAAAATGTCAATAAATGAATCATAAAACATTAATGGAATAATAATAACCCATCTATAGTAAAACATATCACAATACATTCAATAAAATAAGGAATATTTGTATCATAATAAATTATCATCAAAAAAGTTTAAAATCCATCAAAGGATGTTGATAGAGATGAAGTGAAGACTATTTGAAAGAAATACCTCTTTCTATTTTGAAACCAATTGAGATTCACATAATTATAAAAGATAAAATTTACTTTGAATATATTATTATAATCTTGTAAGTGAAGCTTCGATGATGTTATAACGGCGGAAAATAGCTGCACCCGTCATATAAGTTGAAAAAACATTTTTACCTAAATTTTGTCAAAAAGGTCATAAAGGACCATGTTTGGAAAGTGATGGAAAGAGTACTTTAAAAAAATATAAAGTAAAATAAGGGTATAAATTACTTTAACCCATAGTATATTATATAGTAAAAAAATTTTGAAATAAATTTTTAATAAAACATGGATGTGGATGATAAAGAGGTTTCGATAGATACTTACGTAAAAAACATCAGATAATAAATATATTGTGTTATTAATCATTAAATTGTACTTATCCTTAGTATATGGTATGTTATCATCATTTATAATAGTTAAATAAGTGTTATTAAATTATTCTATAACTATATACAAAAATATGATATCATTTATGATCCCTTAATATTGCATTGTAAATAATATTTCAGCGGTATCATTGTTTCAGGTGTTAACTGATTAACTTTCATTTATATGCATGGTTATGTATGAAATGTTTGTTATAGATAGGTGGTATTTTATTCATATACATAATGATATTATATTCATAAATATTATTTTTTATCATAAAATTAAAAATATTCTTGAATGTTTATGATGGGGAAATGAATCTCATCACGTTCGTGGAGATTGTAATCCGTACGTACGCACAAGCGCCAATATCATTATTTTAATGGTGAAATAGTATGTAATTGGATGATATACCATATAAAAATAATCATTAACATGTTAAATTTATTATTTAAATTAGTTATATTCATTATTATACCCATTCAAAATAATGAAGTGTTTGAATAACAAACTACACCACGACGTGGAGACGGTAAGCCGTACGTACGCGCGTATGGTGACATTGTAATTTATAGGATGGATATAATTAATAATATGGTTGTATCATATATATTATAAAATTAAATTATATATAAGATATATTAGTTATTATTTTAGAATGCAAACAATAAATAAAGAGAAAGTGGAAGATGAAAAGAACTTGAAAGAGGTGTTGAAATATTTACCTCTTCTCCAGGTTCATCCTTTAGATTTGATCAAAAGGGCTCCGTAAGATAGATTTATGACCAGAGGAAGGTCTTTAGGTTACTGAGGAGAATATTTGGAGGATATTTGGTCAAGGTTAGTCTGAGCCAAATAGCATTGGAGGTGTGAAATTTAGAGAAGGGGAAGTTCCCTTTTAAAAGAGAGGTGAGGGTCACTTTAAGAAAAATTGAAATAATTTTTTTAATAACATCATATAAGGTTTATAATGGTTACAACATGATTTAAATATGTGATAAGGTGTAGATGGGTCAAAACATTTCAAAAAATAGGTTTCAGACTTGTTTATGTCACAATATTAACCTTATATTTTAGATTTAACTCTTAGTCAAATAGTTTTACATTTACAATGTATCGTTGTATTTTTTTATTATATGGTAAATAAACATACTATAAACATATAATAAAACCCCCAAGTGGTTCATTATTAATATATAAACAATTATCTATATAATTTGTCTAAACCATATATTTTTAAGAATATTATATCAATTAATAATATATTATTTGTTTTAAAAACTCAATTATGTCAATTTTGACACTATTTAGTATTTGGTTTTTGTGAAAATCATAACTGCCTGATTACTTTGAAAAAAAATATTTAATCAACCCTAACATGTCTTATTAACATAGAAATTAGTGTAATGCATCAAAAGTTTAAAATTACATTTATTTGGATATTTATAATATCAATTATTTAAACCATACATTAATGATGTAATTACTGTATCATTATTGTGTAATAAATAAATAAAATTATTTAATGTATAAAAATTATAAATAAAATACCATTATTTATGAAATTTTTTTTACATTATAATGAATACTTAGAGTCGAATTTATCTTATGCATAACACTATATTATAAAATGTTTTGTTATTAAATATGAATTTACATCTTTTAACTCTTCTTTAAATAAAATAATAATAGATGTCCTAATGAAATCCAAGTGGACCAAAGGGGATAATATTTTATTCCTATCGTTTTTCAGGTCGAATTACACATATACAATATACTTAAGACATGTATAATGGTAATTATGATATCATTTTTACCGTTAATTTCCCTAGTTACTTTTAACCGTGGTAAATAAAAGTCAATAGTAACTATTAACAAAAAATTATTTTCATCTTATTGAAAAACATTTTACTGACTGATATTAACCGTGTCTCTCAGATTTTTTGAAATAAAACTCACTTAAGTGGTAAATTTATGTTTTATGAAAATTTGTAAATCCTCATTGGAGGTGGGCGAAGACAGTAAAAGCATAATAAAATTATTATATATCTAAACATAATATAAAATGACTCCAGTGAAATAAATTGATCTTATATTGGTATTATTTATCTATTTTTTTAAAAAATAAATTTAAATAAAATAAATAATTATTTAAATAACAATTTGGTTTAAACCAATAACACAATGTTTTTCACTATTCATCAAAAATTTACTATTTTTAGAAAAATTCCAAAAAATTAACCAAAGATAATTTCGATATTCTAAAATCGAAATTGAAGTCCATTTTTCAAATATATAATTTATATAATTTCAAAATGTCAGAATTACTTTTCATAACCGCTAGATTTATTGGTCGCGGTGTGTTAGAATCTCGATGTTGCATACACTAAAAGATATTGCATTATTCAAAGGGAAACATACCATGGAATCTTAGTATGTTACATTATTCCATTCTTTAAATAATTTCATCCTCAAAATTTATAGAATACTACCACACAAAATGATTCAGGTGGTTCTTCATCATAACTTTCTCTACTTCCCACATTGCATCTTATATATTATTGTTTCTCCATAGAACATTTACCCGATGAGTCGTCCGGTTTCCCAACACTTGTTCTCTAGTATCAAGAATCTTGACAGGCTCATCACAATAAGACAAAACATGTTCCAGTTCAATTTCCTCAAAGGTGAGTACACGCGTTGTGTCAGACACATTTTTTCTCAATAGTGATATATAGAACACATTGTGAATTTTGAAGAGACTTTGTGGCATCGCTAAATGGTAAGCTACAACCCCAATTTGTTCTATAATATTAAAAGGTATGATTTACCTAGGACTTAATTTACCCTTCATTCCAAATAGTATAATTCCCTTCCATGGAGATACCTTCATGAAAACATAATCTCCTACAGAAAATTAAAACCATTCCTTTAGTTATCAGCATATCCCTTCTGCCTACATTGAGCAGCTTTGATGTGGGTTTGGATAATCGTCACTTTTCCCATTATTTCATTTACCAGTTCTAGGCCTACGAGTTTTCTTTCACCAACATCATCCCAACAAGTTGGTGTGCAACATCTCATTCCATATAACGCTTCATATGGTGCCATATGTATACTTAAATGAGATCTATTGTAATAATAAAATTATACCATAGGTAAATACTGATCCCAAATACCTAGAAAGTATTGTTAGCATGATATCAACATGTCTTCTAAGGATTGAATAGTCCATTCTAATTGTTCATTAGCTTGAGGGTGGAAGGCAGTGCTCAAACGAAGTTCAGTATCCAGGGCATTCTGAATACTTTTCTAGAATCATGATGTAAAACAGGGATTGTGATCAGAAACAAACAGTAGGGGTATACCATGGTGTCTTAAAACATCATTACTTTATAGTCTTGTGATACGACCAATTGGAAAATCTTCTCTTATAGTAAGAAAATCTGCTGACTTGGTAAGAGGATCAACAATGAACCATAATGGATTAATCCTTCCAAGAGTCTTTGGTTGCCACATGATAATTTTCATCATAATATTATACCATTTCCATTAAGGTATTTAAAGAGGTTGCATGACCCCTCCATGTTTTTTCCTTCCAAAAAACACTTGTTAACGGACCATACATCTTGAAACAAAATCAGCAATCTTCCTCTTTATGTTGTCCCACCAAAAATGTTCCTTAAAATTTTTCTACATCTTGGTTCTCCCAAGGTGTATAGAGAAATTGGACCTATGAGCATCATCTATCAATTCCCTTTTCAGATCAGGAATGTTAGGAACACAATGTCTCTTACAAAATTTCAAAATTCCATCTTTATATTTGAATTCACTCAATCTCCCATCTTTTACTTGTTTAATTTTATTTTGAAATTACACATCATCAGTTTGAGATCTTTTTATCTATTCTAGTAATGATGGTTTGGAAACCATTTGAAAATGTATTGATGTTTCACCTTCCATGGATATTTCCATATAAATACTTACTAGATCCAAGAAAATAGGATCCCTTTAATCCCTCATATTATTCATAACTCCATGATCCTTTCTGATCAAAAAATCTACCACATTATTTTCCTTCCCTAAATGGTAGTGTATTGTGGAATCATAATGCTTTAGTAGTTCAATCCATCTCCTTTGCCTCATGATTAGTTCTTTTTTGTGAGAAAATATACATTAAATTCTTGTGATCAGTATAAATTCACATTTTTTACCATAGATATAATGTCTCAATATTTTTAGTGCAGAGATTATATATTCTAACTCATGATCATGAGTGGGATTGTTTTTCTCCTGATTTTTTAGCAGCGATAAAGCATATGCAATAAATCTATCATTCTTCAAATGTACACAACCATGTCTTTTATCTGAAGCATCACTATAAATATCAATCCCATCATTCCTCGATGGTAGAGTCAAGATTACAGAATTAACTAATTTTCTAATATGTTTTTCAAAACATTCTTCAAACTCTTGTTTGAAAACAAATTTAACCACATAATGTGTGAGATTGGTTTATGGGTTATCCAATCATGTAAAATTTTGGACAAAACGCTGATAATAACCTTAACCTACTAAACAAATAAAACTGTGTACCTTATTTATACTCTTCGGTGCTAGCAGTTCATGGATTTCATTGTTCTTTGAATGATCGACAGAGATTCCATCCTTAATGACAATATTTCCAAGAAACAAAATCTCTTGAAGCCAAAATTCACACTTTCTAAAATTCCCATAGAATTCATTTCTCTTAAGAGCCTTTAGAATAATGCGAAATTGATTTTTATGATATTCATAGCTTTTAGAGTGTACCACGATATCATAAATTAATACCACTACAATGTCATCAACATATTCCTTGAAAAATCTATTCATTATATCCATGAATAAAAAGGGTGCATTACTCATTCCAAAATGCATTACCGCAAACTCATAATGCCAGTACATGGTTTGAAATGCTATTTTTGAAATGACTTCATTCATCACAGACAACTGATGATATCCATATAGAAGGTCAATATTTGAAAAATACTGATCTCCATGAAGTTGGTCGAATGAATCATCAATTAGAAGTAGGTGATACATGTTCTTTATTTCTATAAAATTGATCACTCTGTAGTTAATGAACAACCTCATAGAACCTTATTTCTTATTATCAAAAAGAATAGGGTCTCCCCATGGAGAAACACTATGGAGAATAAATCACTTATTTTTCAATTCCTCTAGTTATTTCTTTAGTTCCAGTAATTCCACAGTGTCCATTCTCTAAGGGGTCTTCGAGATGATCCTTGAATCTGTAATTAAATTAATGGAATCCTCAATTTTTCGTTCTGGAGGATGTCCAGTTAAATAGTATGGAAAAAATCAACATATTCTTTCACAATAGGCATGTCCTCTATTCGAACATTCACTTCCTTAGCCATAAATATTTCAATATCATACTTCCCAATAATTGAATTAAGTTGATCTACTTGTGGTGGACTTAGATAAAAATTAGCTGGTGATGTTTCTGCTCTAAATATAAGGTACTCCTTTTCGTCATCGGGAATTGTATCCTCATTATTATAATAAATTTTTCACATCATTTTCTGAAATCCAATCCATTCAATGTATTATATCAAATTCACTCATGGTTATGACGATTAGATCAATAGATTAATATCAATTATACGCCTTCATGGGGACTGACTCACAAAACATTGTTACAATGACACATCCCTTAGGACTTTTGACCAACAACTCCCTTGTTAAATCTAATTGAAAATATCTAATATTCCTATAAAACTGGGAATATATGAAAAATGAGATGATCCAGAATCAAATAAATCCTTGGCTAAACAGGAGGAAACCATCAAATTACCTGCCACTACATCTTTCAGTGCTTCAACCTCATCATTAGTGATCACATATGATTATCCTTGACCCATTGTCCTTTTCTGAGGTATGTTTCCCTGACACTTAGGAAATTCATTTTCATAATGTCACATCTCCCTGAAATTGTAGCATTGAACATTGTTAGCTTCTTCCATCCCCTTACAATCATTGTCTAGATGGCATTTCTGTCTACATTTTTAGCATACAACTTTTCTTTTTAGTTAGGCACCAGGGTGCTTCCTTCCACAATTATCACAGGGTGGAAATTCAACTCTTTCGTTCTTCCTTGTTTACTTATTTCCTTTCCCATATTTTTTTGTAGATCTTTTCTTCTCTTTCATTTATTTAAAATCTAAAGACTTAGAGAATTCCTTTTCTTTATTGATAGCACATGAGACAATATCTACATGTGATGATAAGGATTGCAAGACTAATTCTCGATGAAGAAATAATATTAACCCAAAAATAAATGATCAATATTACTTATTTGGCTTCATATGTAAAATGCAGCACGCCTTTCTACCCATGTTAAGTTAGCTTCATACTTTGCAACATTCTCATCCTCCTTTTATCTCATATTCAGAAATTTCCCTTCCATGTCTGCTTGAAGGTCATGATGAATGTATTTTTCTATGAAAACCTCTTAAAACTCCTTCAATTCCATACTTGATACTTCTTCATCATAATTATGTTTTTAATTAATTACCACCATTGATCTAAATCTATGGTGATGCTATAAACAGCGATGACATCTTTTCCCTTTCACTGCTCCCAAAAGAGTGAAATATTTTCTATAAAGAACATATCAATTTCTCTTCTAAAAATGGATGTATTGACAAATTGAATGTTTGTGGTTGTTTCCTCATGAAGCGATCTAACATTGATCCTCTGCATTGTGGATCAGGTTTCTCCATATGGGTAAGGTTATTATTCATAACCTGTGTGAGTTGTCCGAGTATGGTGATAAGCTCATCATCACCAGTTGCAACACCATCTCCGATATAATTATCTTGAGTAGAAGTGGAATCCCTACGTGGATTACCTTCATGGATAAGGTTACCATTCCTTCCACTAGGTTCTATTTCTAAAAAATGACATATAGTAGATTAGTTTTAGAACCACAATACATAATTCTGAACTTCTAAAATAGTTTACAAAAATTTAACAGTGTATTGATATAATCCATAATCATAAAAATGTTTTCTTTTAGGAGGTATATAGTCATAAACCCATCATAATTTTTTTAACAAAAATTTATTATTTTACGAAGCATATCCCCCAGAAGTTTCGTAACCAAGAGTTCAGCAAGGCCCGTTGTCATGCACTAGTTCTCGTTCGACTCTAGCTCACAACGGTGCTTTCGGGTTTTACGCCTAGGTACATCTGTTCCAGAGCTACCTCTACCTGCTCGTATCAAGATAGGGATGTATTTCATGGAAAACTCAAAAAATTTCTACAATACAAAAATCCAAGGATGTTATTCTATACAAATACCCAAAGTCTATATTAGGGAAGTGTTCTTTAATCAGAGTTTTTTCTAAATATAGTTTCCCAATTTATACTAAACTTCCTCTGATACCAACTATAACATCACAACCCCAGTTACCCCGAGTCGGTGCCTTATTTCATAACATTGGAATGATACACGGAATCATGTCTTGAATGACAGATCATTTTAGTATTATTGTAAAAAAGATATATACATAAGTTCAACTTTATAACTTCAAAATAAATACAACAATAATTTATTCCATTAGAAACATCCATGCCTCCTTGATTATTTCTACAAGTTACTCATAACTAACTTCTTCATATACTAGGAAAATGAAATATAATAATTTGGTGAGCTCAAATACTCAGTAAGGGTACGAAGTATAACGAAAGATAACCTAAACATTAGGCATGATGAATAATTCAAAACACATTCCTTTATAAATTATTAACATGAAAATTTTATGGAAAGAATATGAGCAGAGTAAATATTTCCATGATAAAACATAGTCATGGGTATTCTACTAGTCGAATAACCACATGAACCATCATTAATATTTTCATATTGTGGGAATGAATAATGCTGGACATTCTGAATCATTTTGTCAAGGCCTCATCCAAGATGTTTAAAAATTATTAAGGCCTTTCCCGAAACCATATATCAAATATGGAAAGTCCTCTGACAATTCCACTTATATTTTTCTTGTAAGACATACCGATACATTGAGAATCTATAGCAGGCTCCACCGATCACACACTAAGTCCAATACATTCATCATATGAAAATGTTCAAACATAACAAAAACATTGTTATTAAAAATATCATAAAAAATGTCAATACTTTAACCATAAACCATAAATGGTATAAAAATAACACTTCCATAGTAAAAAATATCAAAAAACCATGAATACAATATAGATGATTTGTATCATAAAAAAATCAACTTAAAAAAAGTTTAAAATCCATCAAAGGATGTTGACAAATATAAAATGAAAACTATTTGAAAGAAATACCTCATTCTATTTTGAAACTTTTTGGTAGTCACATAATTATAAAAGAAAAAATTTATTTTTAAAATATTTTTATAAGGTTGTATGTTATTATTTTATAATGTTATATCGGGGGAAAATAGACGCACCCACTCTATATGTTAAAAAACATTCTTACCTTAATTTTTTCGAAAGGGTTATAAAGTAACCTGTTTTAAAAAAACGAAATGATTCCATTCAAAACATTTAACTTCAAATAACTATATAAATTACGTTTACTCATAGTCAACTAAATAGTAAAAAAATTTATAATACATTTTTACGAAAACATCAATGTGGATGATAAAGAGGTCACATTAGATACTTACATAAAAACAACCTCAGATAATAAAGAGATTGCAAAATTAACCACTACCTTGTACTTTTACTTAGTCGATGGTTTGTTAACATCCTGTATAATAGATTAAATATTGATATTAAATTAGAAAATAACTATATACATAAATATGATATCATATATGATCCTCTAATACCGCTTTGTTAATAATATTTTAGTAGTATCCTCGTTTCAGGTATTAATTGATTCATTTTCCATTATATGCTTGGTTACATAAGAATTGTTTGTTATGGATAAAATATATTTGATTCATATACAAAATTATGTTATGTTCATAAAATTTATTTTTAATCATAAAATGAAAATTATTTTTGAATTATTACAATGGGCAAATGAATCTCATAAGGTTCGTGGAGACGGTAATCCGTACATACGCATGATCAAAAATATAATAATATTGATGGGTAAATCTTATGTAATTGGATGGTATATCATATATACATAATCATTATCATGTTATATTTATTATTTAAATTTGTTATATTCATTATTATACCCACCCAAAACAATGAAGTAATTAAATAACAAACTACACCACGATGTGGATACGATATGTTGTACGTACGCACGTATGGCGACTTCATCATTTATAGGACGGATAGAATAAAAAAATGGTTGTACCATATTTATAACAATATAACAGTATATCGAATATACTGAAGTTATTATTTCAAAATGGAAACCACAAATAAAGGGAAGTGGAATAAGAAAAGGACTTGAAAGTGGTGATGAAATATTTACTTATTCTTTGGGTTATTCTTTATTATTTGATAAAAAGTTCTCATTCGGCTGGATTTATGACTAAAGGAATGTATCTAGGATGAACGGAGGAAATTTGGGAGGATATTTGGTCTTGGATTGGCCGATCCAAATGGCTTTGGAGTTGTGAAATTAAGAGATGAGGAAGTGCCCTTTTATAAGAGAGGTGAGGGTCACATTAGGAAAAGATTGAAATATTATTTTATAATAAAATAATTTCTAGTTTCTAATGGCTCCAAAATAATTTATTTAGGAGATAAGGGAGTTATGGGTCTATAAACATTGAACCAATAGGTTTTAGATAGGTTTAGGGCACTATATTAACCTTATATTTTATATTTAACTCTTAGTTAAATAGTTTTATATTTTCCATATCTTTTTGTATATTTATATTATATGGTCAATAAACATACTATAAACATCCTAATGAACCCAAAGTCGTTCATTATTAGTATATATACCCTTATCTAAGTCCTTTGTAATAACCTTATGTTTTATGGTATATTATGTCAATTTACAATACTGTATCTGTTTTAAAAACTCAATTATATCAATTTTAAAACTATTAAGTATTTGGTTTTTGTTAGAATCATAACAACATCATTACTTTGAAAAAAATATTCTTTAATCAACACCAACATGTCATATTAAGCTTGAAAATTAATGTAATTCATCATAAGTCCCAAATAACATTTATTTGGATTTTTATAATATCAATTATTTTAATCATTCATTATTAAGTAATTACTACATCAACATTGTGTCCTAAATAAATTAAAATATATAATGTATAAAATTTATAAATAAAATTCCATTATGTAGGAAATCATTTAATTTTACTAATGAATATTTATAGTTGATTTTATCTTATGAATAACCCTTTATTAAACATTGTTTAGTTATTAAACATTCAATTTAAATATTTTAACTCTTCTTTAAATAAAACTAATACTCTGCCCGTGAAAATGCATGGGACTACTCAATTCTATTTCAATTATTCAGATTATGCATCATTCAAAAAAAATTGTAATTTCATTGTACTCAATATTAGGTTTAGAATAAAATGATGATAATGAAGTGAATGTGGTTCCCGTGACATGTGGAAATAAAGTGAAGACTAATTACGATGGAGACGGAACATGTTGGAATGGAAGAGTTGGAGATAAGAGATATAGATGAAACAAAAGGTGGAGGTGAATTCAAAGTTCTAGGAAAGAGGAGATATTGCGATAAATGGTGGAAGGCATCCTAGAAATAGATTCAAGGTCTTTGGATTTTGAATAGAGTTTATGGGCTTGAAAAGTTATTGGGGTGAGGATTAGTAGGAATCATGATTTCATTCAGTTTGATGTCTTTGAATGGAAATCTAGTTTGGAGTTCATATTTTTAATCAATCATCTTCATAAATAAATTTTAGTTTATGATGAAAATAATATAACACACCCTCAATTTATTTTATAGGTATTTTTAACATATAAATATATATATATGTCATTATGTCTAGAAGAATACCAAAACAGTTAAATCATAGGTCATTTGATAATTGAGAGTTGTAACTAATCAAGAGAAAGAATCAAGAACTTTTTGGGGGAAATAGGTAATTTGATAATTGAATATGATAACTATATAATATAAAATTTATTATTACCTAGTGATATTTAATTTAATCATATAATATGTTATATTTATATTCATATCTATTCTATTATTTAAAAAAATTAAACTATTTTTAACCATGTTGAAGATTAAATCAATCATCCAAATTCAAATAATGTGATATCGCCACAGATTTCAACTTACGTATGACCTCCATGTATTTAAATAAAAAACATTCATTCCATAAGCCCATTAAAATTTACTAATATTTGAGATCATATCTATGTTGAGATGAGAATAATTGAAGTATGTATGACATCTAGAGATCACCCACTGATCTACACCTTTTCATTTTTTCTAATGCTCCATTGAATTTTCTCTCGATATCAATATCCCTTAATAGAGAGAAATCCCACTGAATCCCAACATCATCTTCTGAAAATACTACCTTGACAAGGCTTGGAAAATCTATTCAAAACATAGTATCCATTTAATTATTACACTAAAAACAACAAAAATTAGAGTCAAATAAACATGCAGACGCATTTAAACAACACAACATCGCATGAATCTCATAATGATGATAGAAACAAATGTATAGATAACACTTCAACAAATAATTTCTCATCAAATGATCAATTAGGAAACGAAATTAAAGTATTTGTGTAAAAAACAGTTGTAGAGAGAAGAAACTAAGTAACAAAACTAAATGAAAATGAACACACCCATCCAACCAACCCACCCATCCAACATATGACATAGTAAAAATATATGTACTAATAAATTTATTAAACGATCAAATGATATGGATTTTTTACCCTCTTCATGATACTCAAATTCTATATACCTCCAAAATGTTTCATGGTTTTTGGGCATGTTAATGTAATTTTATTAAAAGTATTGTAACCTTGAATTGTTTGCTATGAGAAGAAATGTATAAATAAATTGAATGTAACAATAATGATATGAATCTATTCACTTTTTTGTTATGGTAAAGTAATGCTTCTTAAATATAATTCAATAAAGAAGTTAAATTAATGTTGTTTCTATAGATATTACAACACATAACCAATTGCACATTCAAACTTGTTTGGTAGTAAATGAGAAAGAAAGCGAGACAGATAATTTAAAATGCTGCAAACCATATATTAAAAACTCATTTATCCCTTTTCATTCCATTTACTCATAATGATTTTAATTTAACAAAAATATAATCATGGGATGAAAATGTATACCATTACATTTAATTACCTTTAGAAAATATATTTGTAGATGGTTGAGAAAGGAAATGTACTTGGGACTCATTGATTGCAATCTCAATGCAATAAATCATGTAGTAGTATCACTTAAGTTTTCCCTAGGTCTGTGGTTCCTATAGAAGTAATTTTTGATTCTATTACGACTCTCTATAGCTTCAAGCACTGAGGCATTATCTATTGTTAACCAGTCAAAATGGTGAATTCTGTAAACCTAAACTGTTGTTGGGGTAATAGGGTTCAGAGTAAACCATGAATGCATGACAACATTATTTTTCTTATCAGTGATGGATTGAAATTCTATTTTTCAATTCTAAGAGATGACTGCAGATCAGAAGCAACCAAAACAGAAGAATCTAGAATGTTATGAATAGACGAGATAAACTCGTAGAGATTGTTTTCATAGAGAAACAATAAAAACTCAGGGAGACACAAATATTTGTCTCCATTTGAATATGAGGAATATTAATCAGTAAAGAGCAGAGAAAGACAATGGATACCTATAGGAATGTGACATTATTTAATGTTCTTGTTTTTCAAGTCATCTAATTTTGATTCCTTAAATTTATTTTCATCCTCATCATGCACTTAAAATTCCAATATATTGACATAAAAGGTGGGAAAAATATATGCATGCATGTAAATATACATATATATATATATATGTAAGTTCCTGTCATATATGTAGGGATAGCATGGGAGGAATTTTTTTTTCAGATAATGATATTTTAATTTCTCTTAATAAAGCAAGGAAGGTAACATGAAGTTCAAAAAGCTAAGCATAGATCCATCCAAATTTTATAAAAGGCTAAATAAAGTGAAACATGATGTTATATTCAACTAATAATCAAAATAAGACATTAAAAGGATAAGATTACTAGTCAGGAATTCAATAACCTATGTAGTGATCCATCCTTGTTTTCCAAAAAACCAACATCATTATTATGTTCATCAAATTAAGAGATGAAAATATAAAATAGATAATCAATATGGAGAACTTACTAATCTTACATATCATGTAGTGCATGATTTCCATGTACCAACATCCATTGAACCATCCGTTTTTCCATGCAGAAGCATGTTATTCAATGCAATCCCATATCTTGAAATAAATAGAATTCACACATCAGAACCCATAGAATGAAAACAAATGAGTAAGACTTCATCATACAATAAATGAATAAAAAATTATAGTATGTATTAATAAGAAAAATTTAGTATGAATTTAAAATAAGGGAATAATGTTATGAAATTTGTGACATTACCATCTTAATCGGGTACCAACTTCATCAGAAATGAATATTTCCAAAAACCAAACATGTTTTTTGATGTGAACCCATCTCCTAAAATTAATATAAGAAACACAACACAAACTATACAAAGATAAAATGTTCTGAACAGATACATTAGAGAAAAAATTAATCAAAAAATCAAGTATAATTGAACCTCTTCCTAGTACTATGATTAGAGTATATATAATGTATAGTCTAAATACAAATAATCCTTACAATGTGCATGTAGTCACTTCTAGGGTTGTTTGTTACCAGTAATAGTTGATTACTATGATGAATTTAATGTAAACACTGCTAATAATGAATGGTCAATAAATAATGGCCGAGCAGATTATACATGTGTACATGGAGATCTTGAATATGAAAAAGTAGTATGAATGTATAATTACATTTTGATAAACGGCAAAGAATCATAGATTCTCAAAATATATATGTATTGAATGAGAAGTAGGATGTTATAACTATTGCGGATAAGTTGGTCTATCTGATGTGTGAGGAATGTATGGGTGATGTTAAGGTGGTTTTAGAGGTAGTTGTCAAGTGGCGTAAATAGTGGTCGTCACTACAACTGGTAAAGTAAGTGATTGCGGGAGGTGAACCAAGGAGAATCTGAGTGAAAGTATCTTTTATGTTCCTATAGTCCGGCATAATTGGCAGATGCATGAAATTATCATAAAATTTTGGTTTATGTGTATCATCACATATGAAAAATATTCATATGTTTTTAGTGCCTAAAAACAATATATAGTGGATTCAATAGTTAAAAAAAATTACCTAGAGTCGTATATTGAAAAAAGGGAGGTTTACTCATTGATTTTATGAAAAATTACCTACATTCATATAGAGTGTAACTATAACAAAAAAATGATAGAAAAATGGAGGTTAATTCGACAATTTTAGGAAAACCTACCTATTGAAGTGATCTGGATATATAGGCTATCTGAAATGATTTTTAGTGCATAAAAAGCTATATATATTGGATGTTAATAGACTTGAAGGTAATGATAATAGACCAGAAGACTGTAATGGATTCATTAGAAAAAATAAAGTGGAACATGGTGTTATCTTCAAAAAAATAATTAAAATAATACATTTAAAGGATAATATTCCCAATCATGAACAACATGATTATATCCATTACATTGAGAGATGAAGAATCTCAAAAACACAATCAGTCTGGAAATTTGAATAAGCTTACATATGTTGTAGTGTAGCATTTCTGGGTACCAACATGAAATGAACCATCAATTTTTCCATGCAAAAACATTTTCTTTGATGCAAAACCCTATCCAAAAATCAAAATAACTCACAAATAAAAATCCTTACAACGGAAAAAACACCAGCAAAACATCATCAGACAATAAACGAATAAAAATTATACAATATATTTACACCACAATGCCATAGTAAATACTCCCATGAATCATCTGGTATATATAAAAAATATCAACCCTAAAAAATTACCAAATCAGTCAAAACAGTACACCATTGGGCCCCAATTATTACAAATCAGTATAAATTTGGAAGGACATACCAATTTTTTTTGAAATCATGTATCACCTATGATATGTACTAGATTTTTATAGATTTTCCAGAAAACAATTTTTGTGGAACATTTAAAACCATGAAAATTATAGTTTCAGAATGTCGACATAAATTTGGAAAACATAGAATAAACTGTGGGAAAACATAGAAGAAGGACCTGCTATGGAGATGAAGAGCTGATGTTCTGAGAGGAATCATGTTCTGATGTAGGAGCTGGTAGTCGAAGTATCATTGCTGAAATTAGAGCTCCATTTGGCTAGAAAATATGTATTAATTCTAAAAACCCCTAAAAATAAACAAACAAACCAAAGACTAAACCAAACATTGTGATCTAATATCCGTAGATCATGATAATTATTATCTATGAAATCTCTACATACCAGTAATAAGATGTTTTAGTATATGTTTTATTGCTATTATACACAAAAGAATTATATCACAAGATCTGATTATTTTTTTATCAAGGAATTCGTGTCTTAGGTGAATTAAATAACCAATAAATAAAAGGAATTCCAATAGATTCAATATTTAAATAGTTGAGAAGATTTTATGCTCATGTAATCTATGAAGACATTTATCAAAGATATGTATACAATATCAATGCTGGTAAAATACTATGAGTTCATGGATTATCAATGCATGATGATGAGGATTGCAATGAAACATACATGAACCTAAAAATTACTTAACATTGATTATAAATGGGAGGGGGAGTACCCGGTCAAACATGAAGTATAAATTGGAGGCATGGGAACTGAAGAAGATTACATGAGTTTGAAGCCATTAGTCAAGGACTTAATTGTACAGGAACCATAGGTTGATTGGAGATGAAGCACAAGTGGGATAAAACTATGGGTAAAATCATAGGGGGAAGAGAGAAGAGATAAATTATTCTATTAATATGAAGGTAGGCGATGAGTACCTATAGTGAAAACCCTAGATTTACAAATCTAGTGAAAGGAGAATGTAATGGGAACTTAGAGAAGCTAAAATAGGAGGAGTAGAAATTGAAGGAGTTGTAGCAGGAGAGGGGAATCGGTGAGGGGTGGAGAGGGGAGAGCAGATTCATGGAGGGAAGGGGGGATTGGGGAGGGGTATGGGAACCCTAGAGTAGGGAGAAAGGAATCAGGTGGGTGAAATGGGGTCAGGATCACTATAGGTTTTAACGTCTTAGGAGGGTGAGATACAGAAAATCTGACGACATGGATGCGTGGCTAGGTGACATGTTATCAGAAAAATGGATTCTTTAGTATGTATATAGATATAGATATAGATAGGGATAGATGTATAGATGTATAGATATTGATCAATTATTGAAAAGCAATAAAAAATTTATCAATCATGTTAGTTATAATTTCTTCAGTAATCAGGCTATAATATCATCTGCCTGGAGATTCAAAACTTCTTCCATAAGAAGCAAACAACTCATCAAATTATTAAATCAGAATAAAATAAGATGAATTTAGAGGGATATTCCTAATTGGAATGGATTTTTTTTCTCCATAGTGTCCCCAGACACTATATCATCTAATTGGACTACATCACTGTCATCAAACTCAGTCAATAGATTTTTATACATGATGAATTGATATTAATGAATAAATAGCAAAAAATATTGACACCTGTAATAAATTAAGCACAAATTTGATGTTTAACCATTTCAGATTGAGAAGAACAAATGTATGGTGTTATAATCATACAAAAATTAAAAATGAAATTATAAAAGTCAATATTCTCTACTCCAATACAGTAATGAAAATAATAGACAATGAAATACCATCATTGAAACATGAATACACTAATAAACTGATGTCACATGTCACCTAAAATCACACAAACTAATGAGAATCAATGAAATAAGATGATAAAATACATGAAGTAATCATTTATTTGGAAAACTAGATGAAAGTAATAAACTAATGAGTAGATAACATATATTATTTCTAATAGAAAACATAAATTACATTACACATGTAATGAAACACTATTATAAAAACCAGTTCCCATGAATGTATACAATATATAGGAGAGGAATAGAAATATTTTTGTATATATAGTCTAGTCAATAATGAAATCTAGCCATACCTTAACTATAACACGTTTTGATATACTTGATCAAAAATTGTGAAACCTAAAAAAATAATATGTGAATAAATATTCTCAGGGACTGAAATAGTTGTTTTTATTGATCAATTGGAAGAATAGTTTTACTATTATGACATAATAAAAATTCATAAGAAATTGGAAGTTGAAAAAATATTAGAAGATATACAAAAGTACATCATTTTTGAAGACGAACAGCCTTTACTCAGAGGAACAATGAATGACAAGAAGAAATGTGGATGGAGGCAGGGAGATGATATGTGGTAAAAAAGGCAGGGAGGTAGAAGTGACTAATGAGGTAGCAGTGAACGGATTGCCGAAGTGATGGGAAAATTACTAGAGATGGGGAGTCAGATTTCTGTGAACAGAGACAGATATGATGAGACGAGGAGACTAGGATACGATGACTACTGGAGATGGGGATTAGGAGTGGACAGAGATGAGGATCCATTGGTGTTAGAGATGGGTAGATAAATACTGGTGTCCATAGATGGAGTGCTGAAGGTGGGGGCAGACTTGAAGGGGAAACCATAATACATGGAGAGGGAAATCTTGTGTTGAAGAGGATGAATATCGAGGGAATGAAATTTTGTTGAGAAGGAATATGGAGACGATGAGACGATGAGACGATGAGACGATGAGACGATGAGACGATGAGACGATGAGACAAGGAGACAAGGAGACGAAGTAATGACGAGACGAGGTCAGAGACGGGGAGTAGGAGGAGATAGAGATGAGGACCAGGATTGTCGGATATGGGGAGTTGAAGGTTATTGTTTATAGATGGATTTCATGATGTGGGATATGAGATGAGATGTAACCCTTGGATAGGGAGACTGAAATCACGAGATAGAAAGGATAGATGTCGAGGGAGTGAAATCGGGTGGAGACAGAAGCTTTAAGAGATTCGCTGAAGGGGTGACACGTGTCCGGGAAAAAAATCCATCTTTAGTATGTATATAGATAATAATAAATGTCCTAATCAAATCAATGTGAACCAAAGAGGATCATATTTTATTCCTAAGGTTGGTTTTGGTCTAATTACACTTATAAAATATAATTAGGACATGTGTTAGGGTAATTATGATATCCTTTTTACCCATAATTACCCTATTTATTTTTAGCCTTAGAAAATAAAAGTCAAAAATTACTATTCAGCAAAACATATTTTCATATTATTGTACAAAATTTTTCTTACTTATATTAACAGTGTCTCTCACATTTTTTAATTCAACTACTGAAGTGGTAAAATTAGGTTTTCTACAAATTTCAACTGCTCCTAGGAGGTGGGTAAAAGACGGTAATAGTTCAATAAAATTTTTATATATCTAATCTTAATTTCAAATGAATAAAATGAATTTAATTGAAAATATATAGGTATTATGTATCTATTTTGACCTAAAAAAAATTTAAATTAAATAAAAAATTATTTACATAAAAATTCATTTTTAACCAATAAGGCAATGTTATTCACTATTCATAAAAATTGAAGGTTTTAAGAAAAATATAAAAAATTCACCCTAAGATAATTTCTATATTACGAAATCAAAAATGAAGTCCATTTTGAAAAAAAATTATATAATTTAATAAAAGTGGGTATTATTATTCATAACAGCTAGTTTGATTGGTCATGGTGTTTTAGAATCTCAAAGTTGCGTTCAATGGAAGCTATTGTATGGTTCAAAGGGAAACGTACTATAGAAGCATGGGGTATTACAATAATTATAAATATCTGGCCTTAATAATTAATAAAATATTTTGTTTTAGTATAATATTCATTTTTCACATTGATAATCCTTTCATGTTTATATATTTATAGAACTAGAACATAATTAAAACATAAAATTACACTTTCATAGATAGCCTATACTCCTAAAACATTATCAATATTTTTCTAAATTATTAAAAATAAAAAATTAAAGAAGATTCCTTGAAATGAAAAATATTCATTAACTTGAACATGAATTATTCCGTTCACATACACAAATTCAGCCTATGAAGAAAATTTGAAAACATTGTACGTGAAAAAAAAATCATAGTAAGGGACATAAAATAAAGTAAGAAATTGTTAGTCAATGTTTACTTCAAACCGTTGAAAACATTTCCACAATGTTATACATTGCAACCATAAACAATATCTCTCTACTATACCTCATAAAATAATAAGATTCTTATAAACATTACATAAAAATAAATAGTAAAATATAAATTATGCAACAAATTTTACATCCCAATTACATTTAAAATATATATGATGGATACATATGGAGTAACATTCATTGTCAAATTTAGAATACCAACTACAGTTTATTCCATTAATTACTGACAATAAACCCTATCGAATAAATCTTCCTCCTTAAATGATGATTTAGAGAGAAATAATAGGTTCACATGTCCTTGGGGCTTATCATGGAGTCACACATAATCATAATATATTCCAATAAACCCAAACATGAGAATATCACATAAATCCTATGTAATAGAAACAACCCACATTGAAATTATTTATCTTTTTAAAAAAGTAATGCACTCTAAAATAAAAGAACATCATTTTTAAAAAAAATTAATATTGTAAATGAGACATAAAAATGTTAAATCATCATGTATTAAAAAAAATTACATCCATTTTGTTTAAGATAAAAAACATCCATTTTTTATATTGTAAAAATAGATGAAAGAGTAACATTACTGGGGGGTTTTAAAATTAATATACCATTACATGAGTCTGAACTATCACATATAATAATTATCATTATGAATTATAAAAATATCTTTATTATTTACGTTCTTGTTAAAAAAATTTATATTTTACTATTCCTTTTATATAACTTATTATCATGTTAAATTAATTGCTTAAATATTATTGTTCATGTGAGTCGTTTTGACATTATTCTATAATTGAGTCCAAAAATAAATTCGTTAAAATGTAAAAAAACAATTTAGAATTTGTTCATTATATCAAAATTTATATTCATGTTATAATAATCCATTTTAAAATTCAATTACAAATTAAAATAAATCCATTATATATGGTTATGAAAAATTAACTAAGTTATAATCACGGGGACGGTTGGTCGTACGTACACATGAGTAATGATTCAATTTTCAAATGATCATTATTGAATGAAGGATATTATTATTATAAATTTCAACAATGATAATGAAATATTTAATATCATATTAATCATTTAAAAATACTGATATATTTCATCCAAGTGATGTGGTGATGATAAAATAATCACATCGCTTCCTGGAGGTAATAGTTCACACATACACATGAACGACATTATCATTTTCATGTGAATGTAAAGGTAATAATGTAAATAATATATTATATATGATAATTTTAAATATGATGTTAATATAATATACAATAATTAATTCTGACAATATAACTTATCATTAGTGACAGCTATTGAAAATTAATTATATCAGTTTGTGGGGTTATAGTCTGTCGTACACACTAACCATTAATTCATTTCCAATTTGATTGATGTGAGTGTAAAATTAAGTAATGATATTAAGATGATTAAATATAATTATATATATTATAATATATTTATTATAACATAATAGAGGAATATGATTTCAAGGAAATGGTAAATGATAAGAAACTAAAACGATTTATTAAAAAACAATAAGTTTTCTTTAGACAATCTCCTTCGATTAACAACATAAAACCTAAAAGGAGGGAGTTATGACCAAAATATAACCACTATATTATGTTTATGGATTCATTGAAGGGATTTTTGGTGGATATTGGCTGATATAAATAGGTTATTAATTTTGAAGAAAAAAAAATAATATGTTAGTATTTATAAGATAGGAAATTGACACTAAGAAAATTTACAACAATATTAAATTAATATAAATAAATTTTCTATTGGAAATGGTATAATAGTTATTTATTTTTCTAATTGGGTGAGAATGTGTCTATATTTAATCATCTAATGAAAATTATAATGTTTTTAATTTTTCTTAATCATTCTCTTATTGTTTTAACCCTTATTTAACATCACTAATTATTACCATGATATCATAAAATTTATAGTTTCAAGGATAATATGATTAGTATAAAATAAAAAACTAAAAATAAAATATCCATTGCTGAAATTATATGAATTATCTTAATCATTTGTTTTAAATATGTGATTTTTTAAAATTTTATATCATTTAAAAAATAATTAAATTAAAAATATCTTTAATGAAAATTTTGACATTATTAATTACATGTATTTTTAAAAATATCCTAATAACATAAGAAATTATAAATTCACAATCTACATTTTTTATTATAATAGAATGAAAACCCAAAACAAACAAGGTTTTAAGCGGGATACACAACCATTTTAGGGTGGTCTGAAATGGTGGAGACCAAGTTGATCTCCCCTAATCAAATCAACCCCTTCCAGTTCAATTTGAAGAATAATATGGAAACAAACAACATTGATACCTTGGTCTCCCACCATCAAGGAAGCAAAGTAATCAGAAACATTATTACCTTCACGACATGTATAATAAAGCGGAATATTGTTGATATCGATCCAATTTCTAGATTTTCTGATAATGTAAGTAATCGACCGAGGGTTATAAATATTTCCATTCATCGAGTCATAAATGATCTTTGAATCTGTTTCAATCTGAAAAATAGAAATGTTTCTCTGAACACACAATATGATCCCCATATACATCGCCTCAGCTTCAGCTTTAATGGAACTAACTCTCCCATAAAAAGACGAAAATGAAATTAAAATACTTCTGCACCCATCACATACTACACCACCACCCCGAATAAATCCTTCAACACAAGATCCATCAAAGTTCAGCTTAAGACCCATGTTAGGAGGACATCAACCTACCCAGTTTCCTCTCCTCATAAGATCTGGATAATGCAATCTTGAACACATATACCTCATGGAAGGAGAATCACTTGAAATTTTAGAATACTGAATGAAGTCAGGTAAACAAACTTTAGTTTTGAAAACAACAAAAATTTTTGAGCATTGAAAATCTTCAAAACGAGCTACATTCCTTGGCTGCCATTAACACCAATACCCTACACTAAGGATTGCAGACCTTGCCCTTTTTTCAGAACCAACACTATCCACAATAAAGAACAACCTATCCTGAAAAGGAATTCCAGCAAGAAGAGGACATGAAACCTTAGTGAATTTTCCAAAAAAACTCCAAACAGCCAAACCCTAATAACTCTCAATAAACAGATGATTTGAGTCCTCCTCTTTATTGGCACTACAACAGTGAAATTTAGAATCCAAATAAATGCCCCTCCTTTACACATTCTCATCTATAGGAATAAACTTATTTCTAATTCTCCATACAAGAAAATTAAATTTGATATGAATGCTATTACACCATATCATTTCATTCCAAGAGTCATGTTGATCCTTGGAATTAGAAATGTTTATAAAATCATTAGAAGAGAACATACCAGATTTTGAGGCAGTAAAAATGCATCTGTCCTGTTCCAAATTTAATGTTATATGTTCATAAGTATTCTTTTGTTACTCATCATGAAAAACATTGATGAAAGCAAGATAAAAACAATCTTCTCTGAAGGAGATCATTGGAGCCGGACAACCTGGAAATCTAATAACCGACCCAGTCCAGTTATGAATCCAGAAATAAATATCGCCCCTCCCTATAATCCAGCGAGTGTGTTGGCGAATAACAGGCAAAAAACTTCGTATTAAAGCCCAAAAGGTGAAACATTTTTTATGTACTCCCAATGGCCCTCACCTTGAAAGGTCATAATATTCCCCCAAATACTACAGCCCTCCACAACTTCCCAGGAAAGCTTTTCATGCAAGCAGTGAATTGTATCCCCAAGATTTCTAATGTTGGCTCCACCTTCCTGAATAGGTCTATCCCCATTCTCCAATGAAGTCCATTTACATTTCCCCTCAAATTGGGAATCCCATATAAAATCATCCAGGACATTATCAATAGACAAGATAACCCCCTTCGTCACATTGCATGCCGAAAGAACAAGGATCGAGATAGCTGTTAACACGCTATTGATTAAGGAAATATTTCCTCCAAAATAAAAAAAATAGTTCTTCCAATCAAGAATACACCTCTAGATACTATTCAATATATCCTCAAAGTCTCTATAATACGAATACGACCAGGAGCTAAAGGTGATACAAGATAGGTCAGAAGAAGAGAACCTTTCTGCATGTTCAACAACCTTGAAATAGATATAACTTGATTGGCACCACATTTATTGGAAACCAAAAAACTTCTCTTCTCCCAATTAACTGATTTCCCACTCCATATGCAGTACACATCCAACACTCTAATCAGACCACCAACAGATCTGACACTAGGATTAATGAAGAAAAGAGAATCATCCACAAACATCAAGTGAGAAACCGATGATTGTCTCACGATTCTCCAGAACATTAAAATATTACCCATAGAAATATTCTTATTGATAAGAATACTCAGAGGATATAGCATGAGAATAAAAAGTGTCGGATAAATAGGATCCCCTTGTCTGAGTCCTCGAACTGTCTTGAAGAAACCATGGGTGTTTCCCATAAAATAAACTGACATCTATGTAGAACTAAAACAACAAAATATAAGTACAACAACCCATGAAGAGAAACCCATACTTCTAAGAACTCTGATAATGAACCCCCACTCCATCCTGTCATAGGCTTTATTCATATCCAGCTTCAAATCCATATTTGACCAATGGAATTTGATGTTAATATCACGAATCATCTCATGAGCCAATACAACCGCACCCTGAATCAAATGTCCTTCAACAAAACCATGTTTCTCAAGAGAGATACATCGAGATACCTGACCAGCTAGGAGCATGTTAATGATGCTAGAAAGTATTTTATATGAAAAATTACACATACTCACTAGTCTATAATCTCAAATAGAAGAAGATTTTTTAATTTTAGGAATCATAACCAGGGTAGTAGCACCATCCACCTTAGGAATAAGACAACCCCGAAAAAATTCTGAATAATGAAAATCAGGTCAGCCCTAATCACCTTCCAAGCCCCTCTATAAAACGCCCCTAGAAATCCATCAGGACCCGGGGAACTATCCGGATTATGCTTCATCATAGCATTATGGATCTCATTTTCATCAGAGATAGATTCTAGTATTTCATTATCCAATCCAGAAATAATGTATGGAATCTTTTCAAACACATATGCATTCCCACTGGGATATCTATTAAACATAGAAAGGTTCGGGTCAACAAAGAGATTATTAATGAAGGAAACTGCCAAGGGGCCAATCAAATCCCTATAACATGATAAATAACCATCTTCCATAAGAATAATCAGATTAACCCACCTATACTTTTCTTTAAAACACACAATGAAGTAGGCAGGGTTTTTATCACCTTCTTTAAGCAATTTAATTCTAGCACTATCTCAATAAATACTCTCAAGTTTCAAAATAATCTCTTTCAAAACATTTTTCTTAACTATTAGGTCCTCATATATCCTATCACTCCAGCTGTCTTCCAAATATTTTTCCAACTTCTCAATCTTCTATTTTAGAAACTCTATATCCTGATCCACCGGGTGAATGGGTTTCACCCAAGCATGAATTTTACGCTTATGTTATCACAATTTTTTTAGGAAGAAAACCCATGAAAACCCATGAACCTCTTCCTCCCAGCTATCTTTAACCAGCTGATGATTGTTAGGCTTCTCTCCCAAATATTCACAGAAACAAAAACGTTCCACCCAACACTGTCTTGAAGAAAAAGACACAAGGAGAGGAGAATGATCTGAAATTCCACGAACAAGATGATCAAATTTATCATTAGGGAAACTAGAAACAGCAAACAAATTCACTAAACACCTATCAAGACGACTCCAAGAACGTGCACTTCCCTTCTGATTATTACACCATGTGAAACAATCTTTAGAGAATCCCATATCTCTAAGAGCTTTCATCGCCATGAATTTAACAATGCTTCTACTTGCAGCATGCGGATATACACCTTGACCCTTCTTCTCACCAGGTTTAGAGATAATATTAAAGTCTCCACCAACAAACCAAGGAAGGTTCTCCGAATCATATCCTTCCAAATTTTTCCATAAAATCACCCTTCTCTTAGAATCGTAACTACCATAAAAAATGACATAAGAATCAGATCAGTGCCATTATTAATTCTCTTAGAATGGTATTGATCACCCTCCTCAACAAATTCATCAACCACAACTTTGTTCTAGAAATCCCGTATATGTTGATTATCCGGTTCTGCATGCATCCATGAATTCATATTAATTATGCGAGCGAACTCACCAATTCTATCCAAATTCTGTGTGTGCTCTAAAATAGCAAAAACACATTCCGTATTATTCTTTATTTCCATGAATAAAAAATCAGTTTTTACTCATGCACCAAAATAAATTAAAACAAATTCATATTAAACATCACTAACAGAGAATATTCATCCAATTTATTCTTCAATACCATTAAGTATTTCAAATTATATTTTTTGTAAATTATTTAGTATCATTTTTTACATTTTTCCCTTAATTAAACAATTATTTTGTCATCACTATGGATGCCAATGATTTATTAATTTAATCCCTTGAAATTTAATAATATTAGCATGATAAATAAAATAAATTATCTTACAAAATACTATTCATTGTGGATCATATCCCTTATAACGACCTAAACTACTATCATTGCAATTTATCACTTCATGTAGTATTGTCACATAGTATAATCACATAAAACCACTTTAGAAAAAAAATTCCACATCATGTGTCAAAGATATACTAGTTTATATGTGTCCTTTAAACATAAATTTTCCACTTTTGTGATTTCGATTTCGAAAATTATACATACACAGTTGCGATCAATAAGCTGTTAAGAGTCTGATATGACAAACATAATTTTTCTAAATAGTCACATAACATTATGAATTGAAATGTGATAGTTATGAATAGTAAATCAGAAAAGTGAATAAGAAACTTACCAATGGCATAATAAATAAAATCTACCCATCCTATAGGTGATAATATGATATAATTATATTACAATGTTTGTATTTTTTAATGCTTTGAGTTTTTAATGATTAATATTCTATTTTAGAAGAAAATTTATTTCTATGAAATATATTCATAAAAAATAATTTTCAGGTCTAATGATATATTTTAATTTTATTGGACAACAATAATGTTTTAAAAGAGTTAGATGAGCAGTATTAATTTTAAAATTTGATTTTTTCCTGTATGTTATGATATTAATAAAAAAATAAATTACTGATATTTATAATTTTTTTTAGAAAATAGATATTATTATTTAATTTAACATTTCAAAAAATGTTGAGGATTTTTTTATCTATTGAAAATACATTTACTTTTTGGTGAATATTAAAATTCTATAATTTACAAAATATTATATATAAACGAATTTCTTCATCTTTTTCGATTGATGGATTATTTAAAAGACCATTGGTTCTAACTCACATGCTCGTTTTACTAAACATAGTCAAGGAATTATATTTATTTATTGTCTTTATGGAAATTATTAATCTAATCAATTAAATATTGAGAAAACACGCCTGCCTTCCACTATAAATACCCCCCCCCCCCCACAACATAATTTCCTCACACCTCTAGTGCCTTGTGCCTACTCCAAATTCAACACAAAAACATTCTCATGATCTACCCCACAACAATAATCCATTGTCCTCATAAAAATACCAAAAAGTCACAATCATAGCGGCTCTAAATGTATATATATCCAAGAGGCAATTTTCCTCTCTTTTCATTCAATTTCTGTTCAAATTTCATTTTCTTCTTCTCTTATAATCAACAAATCTTATCCAAATGTCATGATAAATCTATTATGATTTATTTACATGTATTATTTCATGTTAATGACATATTACCCATTATCTTACCCCAATATTTTTTTTTATAAAAATGAAATAGTTGATCAGGATGTATTAATTTACCCATATCGTGGGCGACACACATTCATATTCCATAAACCCCTTCAAGGATATAAATAAAATCATTAAAATGTTTTAAAAATATTTTAGTATTATGTATCGTTGTTATGTTCTAGAAAAAAAAATTATATATAATACTAATTCATAAATCAAAACAAGTTTTCTGTGATAAAAAAACCGCTCAAATTAACATAGATTGATCATCATTAAATATTAACAAATGATTCATCCTCATGGAGTAGAACCTAATTCATTATAAAATCGTTTAATATAATGTAATACCATTAGTAAAATTTAATATAAATTTTAATGTTTGTCCATGTTCTATAAGAACTTCTATTCATGTGTACAAGTGAACCATTTACGAAAACTAAGAAAAAGAACACTCCTGAATTGTGAATTTAAAATCTATAACTCATCCAAAGGCCCAAAAAATAATAATAACCCCATAATGAATCATATTCATGTATAAATGGTATTTTTATTATCAATTAATAAATATTAAGTGCTTATATAAGACAATATTGTGATGAAAGAGTTCAGACACAATATAGGGGAATTCATAAAACCTACTTTATTTCATCAGGGTTTCCCTCTTTCAAAACATTTTTAGTATTGTTATTACATAAAATAATTTATTCATAATTATCATATAATTATTAGGAGATATATTTTTTCTACTTTATTTTAGGTCAAACACACTTTTTTAAATAAGAACTCTTCTTTTAAAGACAAACATGTTACTTCCCACTCAAGGATGATGGTCCTTGTATCAAGTATGTTATTTTATCCATAATTTGGGAACCCCGTGATTATTAAAGTATTACTTGTGATATAGATCAAATTATATTCCATGGGTTATTTATTTAAAATATTTATATATGTTTTTTGTTTAATTATTATAATGTAGAATTATTAACTTACAGGTGCATCAGAATTATATAGAACATTGTTTATGTTATGATGTAATGGGTGCACACAGAATTATATAGAACTCCATTGCATTGGGTAATTTGATGAATTTCATGAGAAAAAAGTGAAATATGTGTGAACATGGTTCTATCTTTGTTGGAAAATATTTGTGGATGTTATCCTCTAAGAAGTAAGGTTTCATTTTAATACATTTCTACTTTACAACAATTTTATTAATTTTTCTTATAGTGTTTATGATTATATGACTATGTTTTGATGATAATGATAATGTTCACCCCATGTTGAATTGTCTCATGTTATTATCCCCTTAATGGTAATTTAACTCACCCATTTTTTATATATTCCCTCAGGTGACTACATGTAGTAAGGATTGGTCAAGAGAAAATATGAATCTCGAGAAGAGTGAATAAAATAAATGTTATGTTTTATATTGAAAATGTTATGTATGGTCCTTGTTTTCCCAAGCCACTAAACCTTTGGAACCTCACTATGTAATGTTTTTATGTTTTTTATCATTAAAATAATGAAAAATTAATGTACAACATGAAGCATTGCTCCTTTTGTATCAGAGGAATGATTTAGTTTTTTTGGTAATTTGGATTACAGAGCTGTAATGAAAACCATATTAAGAGACATTGACTATGTAACCACCAAGATGAATTTATAAACATAAATATTTAATAAGATATAATTTTAGTGTTAATTTAATTATGGAATAAATTATTTCTTCATGAATCTATGAATTATGTATTTTTCTAACCATTACAATTTTAAAAAATGATGGGAACCAAGAGAATCTAGGCCAACAAATCATGTGAGGGACAATGCAGTGATTGGCCGAATGACATTCCCAGTTCATTGGGAGGAGGAGTTAAAAACACCATGGAGATGATTACCTAGTGGTATCAGGTTATGAATAATAACTTGAATTGTTTGGAAAAACCTGCTTTATCTTAGAGGAAGAAACTCTTTATTGAGTGTTTTATACAAGAATGACCAACGACGTTTAGTGGATATTTTTATCCACTAGTTGTGTAATAGTGTGTCAACTCGATGGTTAAGTTATTTTTTCCACACCACTATTCTAATATGGATAAGGTGACCCTAGATATTTATCGTCTTGATGGAGAGACTATCAAATTATGGGATTTTATTAAGAACACAAAGAAAAGATGCTATATTTAATAGATGGGGTGAAAAAACATTAAGATAATGTTTCTTAACATGTATTTAAAACAAACATTTCATAAAAAGATAGAGAGGGAATCCATAGAGATAAATCAATAGGATGGAGAATATATCACTATCTATGATGTGAGTTTCATGGGGAATGCATGATATGATTTGGTATTTTTTATCAACAATGATAGAAAACTAGATAGGTTATTTAGTTTATTAAAATAATACATTTGAAGGGCTTTGGGAATTTGAGAATTTGAGATTTATGATGAAGTCATTCAATGGGATTTCAAAGTGGATATGGAGTCTGATGAATTATCCCATGGCTATGGTGATGTGAAAAAATTATTTAGATTCATTTAGGATGATCTAATGAGATTTGTGGAAGGAAAGCTCAACAACCCACAAGTAAAAAATGTGGGAAGAATCATTATTTGAATTTTCTTAATGGGACTCAGAAATTACTCAAGTGTGGGAGAGAAGGAAACAAATCCTAAGATTGTCGAAAAGACATGATAAATAAATATAATATGGTAGAGGAAAAGAGAACAAAACACAAGGCCCAATGGTACAACCGTAGGATGAAATGTCACTATGATTGCTTGTAAACTTAACCACTATCCCCCAAGGGTAATCAGCTTCATTAGCCACTGAATAAAAACGTGCAATGGAATGCATCTGTTATCACTACTGTGGATATTATGAAATAAAATGATGTCGTAAAAGGTTAAATTCCTATTAATTCAAAAATGTAAAATGTATTACAAGATTCTATTTATACACATTCCATTATATCTTGAATGTTTTCTAGAACTATATAATTGAATCCCAAAATCCCTGAAGTATATATATCTTTAAGAAAACCATGTGGTGTATTCATTACAATCCAAGTGTTAGAATCTTCTCATATTAGCATATTAGGTAAGATTGTTCCATAATATATCATGACATATCCCTTAGTGGTATTCAACTCTATAACGAGAATGGATGGATCTCTCTATATAGACAACATATCAAATATCAGGAAAAGGAATATCTTTTAATATTAGGAACCATCTCATGCTCATTAACAAATGAAAAAAATATCATGAATCTCTTTTAGAAAAACCCTAAATGGTTTGGGTGTTGGTTCCAAATGTTGAATCATTCCTTTCTAAAATGGTTATGTCAATTCAATGTATCAAACTATGGGAAATGCCCATAAAAATTGAATATAGTCATGTATTTCCTAATGAGTTACCTGGACAACCCCATACCATGAGGTAGATTTATAATGACCCGATGTTTTATAAATGAAAATTTCTTTATTATAAATAGGTCATAAAATCACATGAAAACACAATAGAATGAACTAAATAGTTCTAAGTGACATTTAATGACAATTATTTCACTTATGTGTTTGGATTTAAAAAATTTGACATTCTCGGTTGCGATCATTAAGTTATATGTAGTCCTGTAAGAAAAAATTAATTATTGGTGAATAGTAAACAACCATTATGAATAAAAACATACCCTTATGAATATTGATATTCCCTAATTAATAGTATCCTTACCTATTATAATATATAAATAATATTAATGTTTGAATTACGATATACATATACTTTAGAATAAGTAAATGAATGTTTTAAAACTAGTTTTTAATAAGAAATTATGTTTTTCATTAAGTATTAAATTAAGAAGATATAAAAATTTATTCATGAAAAATCGACTTCATTTTTTGGGTTCTACATGTCATTAAATGGTCAGGGTGATTTTTTGATATTTTTCTAAAATACATGAATTTTTTTATGAATAGTAAAATACAGTACTTTACCATCTATATACATTATAAACTAACTAGACTATTCCTATCATCATGGATGATTTCACCACCCTTGGTTAGAATTCAAATAAGCCATTTACTATTATAGGTCATGGATTACTCACTATTCCTTGGCTTGTGGGGAATTAATAAATCATTGAATTTTATGTTATGAAATACCTTCCCTCATCCAATATTAACCCCCCCCCCCCCCCCCTCACTCCCTCTTCACTTAACTTCTCTGAAGCCTTGTTCCTTGCCATTATTATGGCCAAATATCTCCACAAGATCCTCCCCCATGTCCAAAAACTCCAAGCCTCTTCAAAATACCAAAACCTCTCCCCATAATAGGTTCTCAAAGGAGGAAGTCTTAGGAGGTAAATTCCACATTCCAATTCCTTCATTTCTTTTATATTCTATTTTTTTTTCTCACCTCCCTTCAGCCAAAAAGGTATGATAACTATAGTAGAATACTTTTACAATAATAAAATTATTCTTATTGGATCCTTAATTATATCCTATCAATTCCTTGACGTTTTGTGAAAGAAATAAAAGCACCATTTGAGATGTTCTAATTTATCACATTCAAGGACAACAATTTATCAATTTCTATTATCATGTTTAAATATTTTCATGAAACAATTTTTGTTGGGGTTGAACAAGATTATATATATTTAGTATATGATATTTTTATTCTGTAATATTTTAGTACAAATGGTATTATGTTATAAATAACAACATGTTCTTTGTAATCAAACCAACCAATTAACAAAAACAGATGTCAGTGTGGTTTCATTTAATAGTTGAACTTCTATATAAGTAACCAAATTAAAATTAAAACCAAGTATTATCATTAATTTTCACTAATATCATATAAATTCATTTCTAGATGACCACTTCCATCTTTCATGTTTATCTGATCTTGAATATTAGTGAACTGATCTTTTAAAACCAAGTAAACAAATGAGCCCGAACAATGAAATTGAACGTTATAACAAATCAAAAAGTCCATGAATGAACTAAAAATGGTTATAATAAATAAATTAAATATAGAATATTTTATTTAATTTTGAATTATTAAGCCTAATTTATTTATTCAGGTCTTTTGTGACAAGTGTACAACACCAATGGATTTAATGTAAGGGATCCTCTCTTTTTCACTCTTAATCTAGATTGTTCTCTATGTTATTCCTTTTTTGTGTAAAAAAATAATGGGGTATGTAATTTTACAATCCTCATACATCCCTAATGTGTTATATGTTATTATAAACCCCTTATATCTCTCATAATCCCCTCTAATTTACACCTGAAACCAAACCGATAAACTGTAATGGATTCTACCCAAACTACCATTATTCCTTCTGGTTGCTCTATCATTATTTTTACCAAAATCTAGTTGTATTTTCTTTTTATGTAAAACTTCTAAAATATGTTTATATTCTCCAAAATCATGATCCATGATCCATCTCACTTTCCATTTCGGGGATATAAATTCTTTTATGTGAATCCATCCTCGATACTTCCTAATAAGCACACTCGTTTAAAAGGAACATCCCGAATTTTTACACAATTTCATGTCCACTGTATCCTTTGTTTTAATAAAACATAGTCTTTATAAAATAATTATTTATATTATGAAAACCATATCTATTCAATTCTGGTTTTCTATAAACGAATTCCCTCTTTAATATTTTAAAATCTCTATAGTATTTTCCTTAAAACAGGACAAAAATATATTAATGCTAATATTTATAAAATACATTTCTTATATGTTGTCACCTATATTATTAACCACATACAATGTTATATGCATATATTACCTTATTAACGTCCATGTGTTTCAAATCCCTTTCTTTCATGGAAGCTTTCATGATACACTCACTGGTTTTGCATTATGTCATGATTGTGGTGCCGAATTCTCTCCATGGGTATCCTTATGCTTAAGAATGATAGATTTTGTATGATTTTATATGTTGATAGAATATTTATGTAGAATTAATATTTAGGTGGTATGAATATTCATGAATATTATGAGATAGTCTTCCCCGATGGAACTCCAATGCATTGGGTAATGTTATGTCTCAAGAGATGCGATGTGAAATGGGATTGGCGGTTAGCCCTAACCAGTACTAAAATGGGAAATGAGATTTGTGGTTAGAATTGACCCGTACTATATAAATGTTTTATTTTTATGCCAAATTTATATGATTCCATTTTTATAAATGATCCCTTATTATATGATATGATTACACATGTTTCACACTTTTCTATCATTATATCTGCCTCTTAACTCATGTTCTTAAGATGTATCCTTTTGTTCATTACCTTACTGATATTTTTAGCTCATACCTTTATTCATGTATTCCCTTGAGTACCCTATGCAGATTTAAGGGTTGAAATATACTTTCGATCTCTTTATAGTGATTAAATAAAGAATTTCATTTTATCCCCTTGTTTTATGTTTGATGTACCTAGCTTTCTAAGAAACTATACTTAACGATCCATGGCATGTAATATGATGTAAAATTTTTATTAGAATCATGTAATGTTATATATAAAAGGATTGGGTCACTACAGTTGGTATCATAGGATGGTCTTGTTATTTTTAGTGATTAGGAATATAGAACCTTAGTGATAACTGTAAGGAGGAGACTAAGAATAAGAAAATCATCCTGATTTTTTGTGAGTATTGATTAAAAATTTTATTAGGAAAATACATCCATGTCTGGATAAAAGTAGGTAGAGGAGGAAATGGAACATATATACCAAGGAGTGAAAACTCGGAAAAGAGTTTTAGGCTTCACCTGAGGTATCCTAGTACACGACAACGGGCCTTGCTGCACTCTTTTTTACAACACTCTCGGGGGATTCGCTTTGGTAGATGCATGATATTATTACAAAGAATTATTAAGGGAAAAACACCCATAAGAATATATGTTATGAAATAGATTGTTGATAACCTACATTTAATCTTAATGAATCACAAGTTAGTATATACTTCTCTTTATAACTTTATCCTTTTATGTTCAATGTTTTCATTTTATGTTCAATTGCTATGTATTCAAGACCTCTAATTATAGATTATTTTTCATAGTTAATGGAGGGAAATTGAAGAACACATCAAAACAACCAATGTGATAGGCAATGTGAATATTTCCATAATGATATGCCTAATATGACAAGATCGGGTGCTCAAAACATCATTACAATACATGATTAGTTGGATCGAGTTATGAATAATAACCTTAATCATGTGGAACACCATCCTCCTAAATGAAATTAGCATGTTGTCATAGAATCCATCATACGGAAAAGGCCCCACATGTTTAGTAGATCTTATGATCCTCTCCTCGTGTAACAATGGATTAACTCCATGAAAAGATATTTTCCATCCTCTTGTTCTTGGATGAAAAAAAGGTTGTACTGACAGTCTATCATTTTGAAGAGGAAGAAGATCAGTGTGGGACACTAATCAAGAATACATAGTTCCAAGAGGAAATTGATTCCATGGAATGGGAGGAATTCTAAAGGATATTTTCAACAAATATTTTCCTCAGACCCTCCATCTCAATATGGAAAGAGTGTTCCTTAGACTCAAGAAGAAGGAAGTTGAGTCCATTGGTGAATATGAAGAAAACATTACAAGGATTGCAAGGTACGCCTATGACTTTTTCATAAAAACCTAAACCATGTTGAATCGCTTATTTAGTGTACTACAACCATCTCTAGGAAAAGTGTAGGAAATTTGAGACTTCGGAATTTATGAGGAGATTTTCAGTTGTGCATTCATGGATGAAATAGAAATTGGAGACTCTCAGTGGTCTCGTGGGCCCGGTGATAAGAAGAGAAAATTGGAGATCAACATGGGTGTTTACTCACACAAATACCCTGATGTTAATAATATTGAATTTTCCCTGTGAAAAAATTTTGTGAAGGAGAACATGGTAACTATATGAAGGAAACCAAGACTTTCTACAAATGTGGAATGATTGGTCATCGAGTCAAGAATTACTGATGGAATATGAAAAATCCCACTAATGGAAGAAAGGAAGGTTCAGATCAACACTCAGGCTGTATGGCGGTTTTATAACGGTAATGAGCATGGGCAGTATGAGAACAATTTCCCTAAGCCGAGGGTTGTCAGAGGCAATCAATAAGATCCTCCAAGGAAACATAGAAGGGCTTATGATATCACTACTTCTGAAGTGGAGATGAACAACGATGTGGTGACATATACACTACTTATTCATTAATGAATAGATAATATACAATTTTATTCTAGTTATAAGAATTTTTTTCATATCATTCATGTTTAGTAAATCTATTAAAAACCACCTCAATATTTGGAGGAAAAGTTATCTGTGAGAACATAAAAAGGAGAAATTATTCTTTCCATCATTTATAACTCCTCCTCGGTTAATGTCTATGGATTGATCATCCCAGAAAATCCCATTATACTTTCTTTAGTGGACTTGGACGCTATCTTGGGCATTGACTGACTGCCTTTATACAAATGAAACATCATCTATCAGGAACGGTATATCACTCATTACATCCTAAAGCATCCTCAAATTATATTCAAGAGTAAGGAGGAAGATGAATCTTTTTTAGGATGATTGTCTAAAGTGTAGATATTGCTACCTTATGAGAAAGCATATCTAGCTCAAATTATTGAAAAAAATTAGAGAATCATTCTTGATGACGTGTCAATTTTAAGGGATTACACTGAGGTATTACCTGAAAATTTTTCTGGTCTTCCTCCTAAATGAGAGGTTGAGTTAGCAATTGAAAATATCCTTGGATCTTTTCCTATCTTAGGGATACCTTACATAATGGCAACTATAGAGCTCTAATAGATGAAGAAGTAGTTATAGAAGAATATGGAGAGGGGTTTTATACGCCCGAGTTCATTACCGTGGGGGTGTGCCAGTCCTATTCATCAAGATGAAGGATGTATTAATGCGGCTCCGCATTTATTATCATGAGATCTATAAAATCATGATAAAGAACAATTATCCCCTACAAAAGATAGATGACATGTTCTATCAGCTTCGTGGTGCTAGTAATATCTCTAAGGTGGACCTTCGATCAGGATATCTCCAATTAATGGTGAGGAAGGAAGATATTCCCATGATAGCCTTTTGAAAAAGTTATGAACACTATGAATTCATAGTGGTGGCCTTCGGACTCACTAATGCTCCAAAAATTTTCATGGATTAAATGAATAGAGTCTTTAGAGACTACCATGACAAATTTGTGATAGTCTTTATTGATAATATTCTGATATACTCTAAGAGCAAGGAGGAACATGAGGATCATTTGAAAATTGTGTTAATGATATTGAAAAATGCGGGATTTTTTTGAAAAGTAGTGTAAATTTGGGTTTTGGATTGAGGAAGTATCATTTTTGGGGCATGTTAACACCAGAAAAGAGATATATGTGGACCCTACCAAGACAAAGACAATTGATGAGTGGCCAAGGGAAACATATGTAATTAAGATGCATGATTTTTGGGGGGTACCTGGGTATTATCAATGATTCATGAATACGCTTTCATGAATTTAAAACCCATGGACAAAGCTGACACAGAAATGGGTAATGTTTTTTTGGACAGACGAATGTAATGATTGTTTCAAGGAGTCGAAAAATTGTCCTATCACTGGGCCAGTACTAACCCTCCCTATAAGTGGAGAAGTCATTGTGGTGTATAGTGATTCTTCCAAGAAGGGATTTGGGTGTGTGATAATGAAAAATGATAATTTGATAGCCAACGCCTCATGAAGTTGAAAATCCTTGAGGAAAACTATACCACGCATGATATGGAGTTAGCAGCTGTGATCCATGCTTTGAAAATCTTGTCGCATTATCACTATGGGGAAAAATGTAAGATATACACTTACCACAAGTGTCTCATATATATATTCACATAGAAAGAGATTAATAGGATCTAGTGAAGATGGATATAGCTCATTAAGGATTATGAATGCTCAATCCACTACCATCCCGGTGAGGTAAACAAGGTAGTGGATGGTATAAGTAGAAAATATCTTTCATCTTTATCATTGATGGGAATTTAAAATGATCTAATATTCTAATATTTTCAATGTATGGACATGGGAATAATTAACGGAGGAACATCATCAATCCTTTCTCAAATTATTTCTCAACCGTCCCTCTTGAAAAAAAAGGATTCTCAAATAAATTATGTAGAAATTCAAAAAAGGGTGGAAGCTATAACAATGGGAAGTCCTATGATTTCAAAATTAATGAAGAATATGTTGTATGATTTGGGACCCAATTATGTGTACCTACCCATGAAGAGATAAAGAAAAAGATATAGAATAATTCACATAGCTCGACCTTCTCTATCCACCCAGGGAGCATAATGATGCATCAAGATCACTGGGTAAACTATTGGTGGGACAATATGAAAAGAGAGATTGCTGAATGTACATCAATGTGCCTGGTATGTTAGCAAGTGAAGGATGAGAGGAATAAGTATAAGGGGATGATTAAACCACTATCCATACCAGCATGTATGTGGAAAACATTACCATAGACTCTGTCACTAGACTTCCAAGGACATCCAGAGGAAACAATGCTATATGGGTCATTATGGATCGTCTAACAATGATATCGCACTTTATCATGGTTTGAGACGTCCTCTCATTGGATCAACATGCATAGATTTAAACCAATGAAGAGGTAAGTCGGCATTGAGTACCATAGTTTATTTTATTCGATCATGATATGATATTCACCTCGATGTTCTGGAAAAATTTCCAACATGCTCTAAGCATGGAACTGAACTGCAGTAATGCATATCGTCCTCAAACTGATAGACAATATGAGAAAACTATTCAGACACTGGAAGACATGTTGAGAGCATGATCTATGGAATTCAATGGAGGATAGGACCAACATCGTCCACTGGTTGAATTATCCAACAACAACAGTTTCCACTCGAGCATCTGAATGGAACCATATGAATCCCTATTTTGGAAAAGGTGTAGAACACTGGCATGATGGGATAAAGTCGGTGAGCATAAACTGCTTGGAGAGATGGTATTTTTATTCATATCTCCATGGAATATGGTCGTGAGGTTTAGAAAGAGAGGGAAGCTATTTCCCAGGTACATATGCCCCTTCGAGATCCTTGATCGAGTCGGAGCTATGGCCTATCGACTGTCACTTCTACATACCTTGTCGAAATTACATGATGTGTTTCATGTATCCCTATTAATGAAGTTCATACCAGACCATTTTCATGTACTCTCTACAGAAGTGGTATAGTTGGAGTATGATCATTCCAATGAGTAGGAGCAAGAGAAGACCATGGATCGTAAGGACAAATTTATACGCAACAAGGCTACTCATATGCTCAAGGTACATTGAAAAACCCATAAATATTAAGAGGAAACATGGGAACTGGAGGAAGAAATGGACGAAATGTACCGACACGTGTTTTTGTCATAAAATGTAAAATGAAATTTCAAGGGCAAGATTTCATAAGGGGGAAAATATAAGAACATAATGTTTAATAAATCGAAATTCCTCTATTATAAATATGCCAAAAAATCACATGAAAACACAAAATAATGAACTACTATGTGCTAAGTGACCTTTAAAAATATTTTTATCACATATATGTTTGGAATTTCAAAAATCTAATATAAACGGTTCTAATCAGAATGTTATTAGGAGTCCAATAAAAAAATGTAATTTTTGGTGAATAGTATCCTACCCTTTTGAATAGTAACATACCCTTATGAATAGTGATATACCCTAATGAATAGTAACATTATATATGATAATATATAAATAATAGTCAAATTAGAAGTACGATATACTTGTACATCAGAATAATTAAATCAATGTTTTAAAACAATTTTTTTAATAATACATTATGAATTTAATTAAATGTTAAATTAAAAATATTTGGAAAAATATTTTTGAAAAATATACTTTATTTTTGGATTATAGAAATCGAAAAATGGTTAGGGTTAATTTTTATATTTTTCTATAATATATGAATTTTTTATGAATGGTAAAATACAATAATTTACAGTACATATACATTATAATCTAAATATGCTATTGCTAGATTCATGGATGATGTCACCACCCTTGGTTGGAATTCACATGAACCATTTATTATTCATGGTCATGGAATTCTCACTATTCCTTGTCATGTGGGGAATTAATAAATTAATGATTTTTGTTAAGAAATACCTTCCCTCCTCCACTTTAAAACCCCCCTCACTTCCTCTTCTCTTCACTCCACTCAAGCCTTCTTCCATTCCAATATTCTGCCCAAATATCACCCCAATATCCTCCCCCACGTCCAAATTCACCTAGAATCTTAAAAATACCAAAACATCTACCCTTAAGAGGTTCTCAAAGGAGGAATTCTCAAGATTTAAATTCCTCTTTCCGATTCATTCATTTCATTTATGTTCTTTAATTTTTTGTTTCTTTCCTCACCTTCTATCACCCAAATGGTATTATAACTACAATAGATAAATGTAATGGAATACTATTATGACAATGGTATATAACATTATTTCTTCTCCTTTCCTCACCTTTTTTTGAAAGAAATGAAAGCATCGTTTGAGATGTGCCAATTTGGCACATTCAAGGACAACAGTTTATCAATTTCTATTATCATATTTAAATCTGGTCATGATACCATATTTTTTATGTTTGAACCAGATTATATATATATATAATATATTCTATTTTTATTCTATAATATTTTTTTACAAATGGTATTTCTTAATAAATCGAAACATGTTCTTTGTAATTAAACCTTCCTATTAAAAAAACAGTTGTCACTAAGGATTTATATAATAGTTTTACATCAATCTAAGTAACCAGATTAAATTTAAAACCATGTAATCTCATGGTTGTTAACTAATATCATATAAATTTATTTCTAGACAACCACTTCCATCATAGATGTTTATCTGAACTTGAATATAAGTGATCCTATCTTTTAAACCCAATTAAACAAATGAGCCTGAACAATAAAATTGAACCTTATTACTAATCAAGAAGTACGTGAATGAACTAAAAATGATTATAATAAATCAATTACATATACAAGAAGTTTTGGAATTATGAATTAAAATGCCTAATTTATTTATTCAGTTATTTAATAACAAGTGGAGAACATCAACAGATTTAATGTAAGGGATCCTCTTCTTTTTACTCTTAATCATGATTTTTCCCAATGTTATGCCTTTTTGTGTAATAACAACTGATGGGGTATGTTTTTCCATATTCCCCATACTTACCTAATGTTTTATAATTGATTAGACACCCCTCATATTTCTCATCAAGACCTCTTAGTTACACCTGATACCATGCTGATAAAATGTAATGGATTCTACCCAAACATCCTTTATTCTTTCTGGTTGCTCTATATTTCTTTTTACCAAAATGTAGTTTTCTTTTCGTTTTATGTAAAAGATAATTTTTTTGCTTATATGCTCCAAAATCATTTTCTAGGATACATCTCGAATTATCTTTCAGGGATATACATTGTTTTAAGTGAATCCTTACTTGATACTTCCCAATAAACACACTTGTTTTAAAGGAACTTCCTGAATTTTTACCCAATTTCGGGTGCACTATACCCACTGTTTTAAGACAGCATTGTCTTTATAAAATCATTATTTTTATTATCAAAAACATATTCGTTAAATTCATGTTTTATTTAAAATAATTTCCTCTTTACTATTTTAAAATCTATATATTTGTTCCATAAAACCGCACAAAAATGTTTTAATACTAATGTTTCTCAAGTACATTTCTTATATGCTATCACTTCTATTTTTCACCAGCTACAATTTTATACGCCTATATTACCTTATGAACATCCATGTATTTTCTAATCACATTATTTCATGGATACATTCATGATACAATCTTTGGTTATTCTTTATGTCATGATTGTGGTACCCAATTAACTCCATGGGTATCCTTATGTTTTGGAATGATTGATTATGTATAATTATTTATGTGGAATTAATATTTATGTTGCTAGAATATTTGTGTAAATTTTGAGATGGGTGCACCCAGATAGAACTCCAATGCATTGGGTAAAGTTATGTCTCATGATATGCGATGTGAAACATGATTGGAAGTTAGCCTTGGCTCGTACTAAAATGGGAAACAAGATTGGTGGATAACCTTAACCTAGACTAAATAATTGTTTATCATTAAGAAACATTTATATGAATCCATGTTTATATATGATCTGATGCTTATATGACAAGATTACATATGTTCCATTATTTTTTATCATTATGTCATCCCTCCTAACTCATGGGCTTAAGATGTATACGTATGTTCATTCCCATAATATGATTTTTAACTCATCCCTTTGATCATGTGTTCCCCAGGGTCCACTATGCAGATGTAAGGGCTCAAAGGATGTTAGGAGCTATTTATGGAGATTAAATAAATAAGTGTTTTTATCCCCATGTTTTATGTTTTATGTGCCTAGTCTTCCAAGACACTAGACTTAATGATCCTTGGCTTTTACTCTGATGTATAATTATGCATAAAATAATGTAATGTTATATATAAAATGATTGGGTCACTATAATATTTCTCCATAGAACTAATACCTAGGGCTACTCCTATCTCAAAGGCTCAATATATTATTTCTTCAATTGAACTGGATGAGTTAATGAAGAATCTGTAATAGAATTTTGAGAAAGGGTTCATACACCCCAGTGCATAATTCAGGGTTCAACTATTCTATTTGTGAAGATAAATGATTGATCAATGCAGATGTGTATCAATTATCAAAACTCAACCAAATCACCATAAAGAACAAGTATCATTTCTAGAGGAATGGAGACTTGTTTGATCATCTTCGAGGAGTTCATTACTTCTCATAGGAGGATCTTCATTATAGAAATCATCAGCTAAAGGTGAAAAATGAAGATATTTAGTATACTGCAATCTATAAAATGTATGCGAACTATGAGTTTCTGGTGATTACATTCTGGCATAATAATAGCACATAAATAAACATGGATTTGATGAATAGATTCATTAGTATTATCCTATATTTATTTGTGGTAGTGTTTGTCGATGATATTTTCATCTACTCGAGGAGATATTAGGAACATGAAGAACAACCACATCTTATGTTGGATATATAGAGACAAGTGGTGTTTTACGAAAATTTCAAGAAGTGTGAATTTTGGATGATTCATTTCACGTATTTTTGGTACATATGAGCACAGGTGATATAATTTATATAGACCCTTCAATGAAAAAGGGGATTAATGAATCCCCCAGACCCACTAGTGTCATCCAAATTTGTAGTTTTCATGGATTAGCTGGGGACAACCAACATTTAGTGTGAAATTTATCATGAATTTAAAGCCCACTAACTAATATAACAAGGAATGGGATAATGTTTTTATGTACAAAATAATGTGACTAAATCGTCATGGATATTAGAAAAATGTTGATCAATGCACCTATACTCACATTACCAAAAAGTGGAGAATTGTTTGTTAAATATATTGATGATTTGAAGAATGTATTCTTTATTTTAGTCATGAAAAACGATAATCTGATAGCCTATGCCTCATGATAGTTGATCAACCACCAACAAAACTACTTGAAGAATGATCTGTATATAGAAACTATGATTATTCCCATAACAAACTAGGGGAAATAAATCTATGTTCTGAAATGTCACATATATACTGCTCAAAAAAACGTAATGTATATATTGAAACAAAAGGAGCTCATCATGTGTAAATGGAGATGGTTTGAGACAATAAAATTCATTGATTGATCAATTTACTATTATCATTGAAAGGTGAATATGGTAGATGATGCGCTTAGTAGAAAATAACCTTATAGTCTATTCATGATACGAATTGAAAAATAACATAACTTCATGAATATTCAATTAATGTATTTGGAAATCATAATTGGAAGGAATTCATCCTACGTTTCCAAAATGATTGCACAACTATATATATAAGAGATGATTAAGGAGGCACAATGAGATGATCTGAGTTGTAAAATAATTTCAATGTCGTAAAAGAAGGGATATTGTATGAGATCAATATCGATGATGATGGTGTGATTAGAATTGGAATAAGGCTTTACACGCTTTCATCACCAAGATAAAGAATGAGGTATTGGAAAATTAAATAGATTATCTTTCTCTATCCATTCGGTTATCACCATGTTGTACCATGATTTTCATGAACACATCTTGTGGGATAACATGATGATGGAGATTGTGGAATATATCTAAAGGTTCCTAAAACATCAGCATGTTAAAGAAGAAAAATAAAATTCCAATGTGATGATGAAACCATTGACTATAACCATGTGGAAATGGGAGAATGTCACTATGGACTCTATCATTAGTCTCCTAAAGATATCAATATGAAATAATGTGATATAGGTTGAGGTGCACCGACTCACCATGAATTCCAACTTTATCATTATATGGTTGACCTATCTCTTGATAAACCTACAATGATAAATTTGATGGGAGTTTTGAGAAATCATAGGCTTCCACTATCAATTGTCTCTAATCATGATATGTGGTCCAAACCTAAATTATAGATGATTATTCAACATTCCTTGATTATTTAATTGAATTTGGTCATGTCCTATCGCTCCCATACTGATGGAAAATCTAAAAGGACTATTCAATTTCTCGAAGATATGCTAATAATTTTTTCACTACAATTTCATATAGGATGGAATAATCATCTCCCATTTTTTTTAAATCTCTTAAAACAATAGGTTCTACACGAGTATTCAGATGTCTCTATTTGAAGATATGTATGAATGGATATGTAGATCTACAATATGTTGGGATGAAGTCAGAGAACGAAATATACATGTACCTGATCTTGTGAAAGGTATGATCGAGTAGGTTCAAGTCATCCAAAAACGTATCGATGTTTCTAAGAGTTGGAAAAAGAGTTACACTATCAATCATAAAACTAACATGGAGTTTGACATTGGTGATAAATACTTCCTTCAAATATCACTATGAAAGAGTATCATGCAATTTAGAAGGAACGTGATGATATGCCGATGGTAAATTGGATGATTTAAGATCACTGAACACATAATTAATGTGTACTATCATCTTTCACTTCCACCGAATATTTCTCTACTTCATTATGTGTTTCACATATCACTACTGAGGAAGTACATATTAGATCCTTTATATGAAATGAACTCAAAGGTGGTACAACTATAAGATGATTTCCTTTATGAGGAGAATCCAGTAAAGATTCACGATAGGAGAGATAATGTTCAACGCAAAAAGATAACACAGCTTCTCAAATTGTTGTGGAGGAACCATATGTAGGAAAAAGAAACATGGGAACCAAAGGGCGTGATGAAGGAGAAGTACACTCACATGTTTTTGTGAAACAAATTTTCGAGGGAGAAATTCCAAAAGGGTGGTAGAATGTAACAAACCATACATTTATCATTTCAATTTCTCCCTTCTTGTAGTAATATAATTTAGTATAATCACATAATATAACATTAGGAAAGAAAATTCCACATCTTTCCAAAATGATCTACTAAATTCTATGTCTCCTTTAATCATTATTTGGCTTCTTCTGTGATTAGATTTTTGAAAATACATCATAAGTTGTTACGATCAGTATGTTGTTTGGAGTCCGATATGATAAACATTGTTTTCTTTTGAATAGTAACATAATCTTATGAAGAGTAATGTGACCTTTTTGAATAGTAAATTTTCCATGTGAATAAGAACATTACCAATTGTATAATATAAATAAAATCTATCCATCCTATAAGAGACAATAGGATATAATTATATTATAGTGTTGGTATTTTTGTATGTCATGAATATTTATTGAATAATTTAATAATTTAAGAGATTATTTATTTCTATATATGTATTCATAAAGAAGTAGATATATGTCTATCAAATATATAATTATTTTAGGATACCTTAATTAAATTTTAAATGTCTTTGAAAAAGCATTTTTAAATTTAAAACTTATATTTATCTATTAAATTAATATTTTAAATAAAAATTGATTTAATAAATTTTAGAAAATACATTTCATAAAATGGAATTCATATTTTAATTCTACATGTAATAAATTTTTTAAGGTTAATTATCAAAATGTTTCTGAAATAAATTAATTTTTGGTGAATGGTGAAATTCGATAATTTTACAAAATATGCAAAATAAAAGAATTTATGAATAATTATTGTGTCATGGATGATGTAAACGTACATAGTATCGAAATCACAAGCCATATATACTTTTTATAGTCATGTAATCATCTATAATTCTTTTATTGAGGAAATTATTAAACTAATGAAGAAAATATTGAGAAAACACCCATCCCCTTCACTATAAATATCACCACACACAACTTCATTTCCACTAACATCTCAAGCCATTTTACTACATAAAATTATAATCAAATCACTTCCCAATCTCCCCCCTGACCAAAACCCCATTGTCTTATAAAAAGTCCAAAACCACTCATGTGAAGGAGCTATCAAAGAAGATATATTCAAGAGGTAATTTGTTTCTCTTTTTTTTCATTTCCATTCAAATATCATTTATTTTCATCTCTTATCCATATAATCTATTGTAAAAATGTTACAGTAACTGTATTATGATACATATAATTATATTATATATTGTTTATGGATGATTACTGATTATACATCTCCCTCTCTTTCATTGAAAATTGTAATGAAATTGTTTTTCTTGATGTGTTAATTTACCCACGACATGGGCGATGCACACCGATTTTCCTTTAAAGACAATAAGGCTATCAATAAAACAGTTAAATTAATGTGAAAATATTTGAATATGTATTTATTAACCCCTATTATGTTATGTAAACAACTTTTATACATATTCATAAATGTTCAAACAAAACATGTCCATTGTGATCCAAAAAACAAATAAAATATAGAAAAATGTTTATCATTAAATATTAACTAATGATTCATATTTAGGGTATATAAAAGATATAATTATAATATAATATAAGATAATTTAATATAAATTGTAACATGTAGTAGAAATTTTTGATGTTTTACCATATTCTATATAATCATCCAGTCATGTGTAAAAGTGAACTATTAATGAAAACTAAGAAAAGAGAAAACACAATTACATTGTATTTAATATCTATAACTCATATAATAGACTATAAGATGAAATAATAAAACCATAATGAATCAAATTCATGTATAAAAGGTTTTTTAATTGTAAATTTATAATTATAAGTTGATTATAAAAAACATTATGGTGAGGAAACCATTTAGACACAAGGTATAGGGAATTCTTATAACCTACTTTCTTTCTTTGGGGTTTCCCACTTTCACACAATATTCTGTTTGATAATTCGATAAAATTAATTTATTCATCATTATCATAATATTTTAGGATATAAATGTCTCCCAATAGAGTTTATTTAAAACACAATGTTTTCCAAAATAACTATTCTTTAAAAAACACACCTTTTACGTCTCACTCAATGTTGATGGTTCTTGTATCAATTTTGTTATTACCTATTTCATTTGGCAACCCAAAGTTGATGAATGTAAGATTTATGAAATGACACCAATCCATTAAATGGTGTATTTAGATCAAAAATTGATATATTTTCTATGAGTAATACATGATAATTTTAATATAATTATGTGATGGGTGCACCCGGAATTATATACCACAATGTACCTATTATGATGTGACATGTGTGCATTAAAATATACAGTGCTCCAATTAATTGGGTAATGTGATGAATATCATTAGTAAAAGAGGAATATGTTTGATCATGAGGCTATATTTATTAACCAATATGTTTCATAGTTAACTAATACGAAATAATGTTTCATTTTTATGTATTTACAATTTTTTTATTAATTCTCTATGTTATGTTTATGATCTAATTCCTATATTATGATCATAATTTTATTGATTAACCAATATTTTACTGTCTAATGATTTTATCCTCTTAATATGATTTAAACTCGCCCATTTGATGAATATCCTTAAGTGACTACTTGATCTATAGAGAATATTAGAGTTAACAATAAGCTATATAATAAATATTTAATAAATTTTAATGTTTTGTGATTCAAAATCATTGTTGGTCGTAGTTTTACCTGAACATTGAACCTTTAGATCCTTGTTGTTTATTTTTTTATGTTGTTTAACATTGAAATTATATGAAATTAATATATGATACAAATGGTTTTTATATCCCCTATATAACCACATATTTAAAATATTACATTTGTTAAAAACAAAATTGTGACAAAATTGAATTTTATATGAATAGTATATTATAAATGTTATACTCTAATATGAAATCTTCCAATTGAAATAATGTATTCCCAAGGGTGATTTTTTTTAAATAGAAATAAAACTAAATTATGACATGTTTTAGGGTAATTGGGTAACATTTATAAAAAATATTTTACCCTTAATTACACGATTTATATTTAACTGTGTTAATTGAAAAAATTACTATAAATAATATTATTAATATATAAAAATTAAAAATTTAATATATTTTGTAATTATCATTCAAATCATGTAATAAATTTTTTAAATTTCAAAACACATAATTAGATAAATTTTTTATAAATTCATTCTCATTGACGGGTTGATAAAACAGATTAATAAAATGAAATCTTTCAAAAGAATAATTTATTTTTTTAAATTCAATGTGAAATTGATTAAAATTACCTAAATTGGAAGAAATGATACAATATTTATCTATTTAAAGTTTAAAATAAGTCAAAATTATAAATTAACAACATAAAATATTTATCTGAAAAAACAAAATTGAATTAAAATCCTTTATTTTTCTCTATTATAAAAAACATGAATATTATTAGAAAAATACCAAAAATTACAACCACATTATGTGTATATATTATTATTTCAGATAATAAGTCTATTTTCTCAATATAATTTATAAAAATTCCCAAACTAAAATTTAAACAAGTCCTATATTAAAATGTTTAAAAACACTCTTTTGGATAAAAAATTCTATTATATACAGAATAAAATTTTTCATCATTTATAGATATAATATATATTTGATGACTGTAAAAAAATATTAATTATGGGTAAAATTATTATATTATTAACTAGGTCTTTATGATCTTCCCCCTTTTGGAAATTACAACACGATTATTTTATTCACTTATTTAGAATGTGGGTATACCATTCATTCTTTGCATTTTCAGATTCCCGTGTTGTCTCATAAATCATATGGGGTTTTCCTAAAATAATAACTTGATGAATAAATTATTTCCACAAAACATTCTATTTGAGTAAAATAACCGAATATAGATGTTCTTCATATGAATAATTCTCTTCAAAGTTAACTATATCAAGGGATTAAAACATGATATGAATCTGGTACATATTTCCATAGTATTGATACATGATATATATTGTGTGATTGGGATTAATTAAGAAAAAAAGACACATAGAGAGAAACTATCTATTTTTCAATAGAATTTTATAAGGTCCAATGAATCATGGAATCAACCCCCCAGCTATTACAAATAAACATCAATATTTATCAAGGGGAAACTTTGAGAATGACCTCACAACCTACCCTGAATTAACTATCCTCTCTCATATTATTTGCACTAGTTTTCTATATATGTTGACTTAATTGTATGTTTCTTTGAATAAAATGATATTTTTTTCCATTTACTCTGCATATTTCGGTCACCCCAAATTCCTTTCACCAACTCCATCCTCAAATAATGGATTTAAATAAATCATTCCATATAATCATAAAATATATCCATTTGTATACTAAAATAAAAAGTGTATTATTTGAAAATACTACCAAAGAAATTTGTTTATCCCAATATCCATATTAATCCATTGAATAATAAGGTAGTATTTCATATGAGGTTAAGATTTTTCATTTTGACTTTCCATAGGATTATGGAAGAAATGTTATACTCAATTTTATATAGTACCTAGTGATGTATGAAGTGCATTACCAATGTTTGAAGTGAACCTGAGATCATCATAAGATACAATAGAGTGAGGATATTTATTTAAAATATATATTAAGTTAATATCCATCAACATATGTTGATATAAATATTGAGCATCTCGAATACGAATAAAACCAACACATTTAGTGAATTGGTCAACAATAACCTATGTCGCATTATTACCTTGGTATGTCTTCATTAATCCCACTATGAATTGTAAAGATATATTTTCTCATTTTAACTTAGTCAAAAAAATGTCGAATTATCCCCTTCAGAAACTATTTTCATGCATTAACTAGTTGATAAGTCTAACATTTCATGGTAATACTAGTAATATCTATTTTGATTCAACCCCCAATAATAATTATAAAGTTATATGTACATCGTATTAATAATCAGATGAATGAAATGTAGATAACTATAAGTGTCCCATAATAACTATTTCTTCAACTATGAATCACAAGGCATGCATAATCTCTTCCAAAATCTCAAAAACATTATTTATCAATGTCATATTATTGAAAATGGATAACTATAAGAATCAAAAAATTGAACGATTATCTAGAACAAAGTCATATTTAACATAAATATTTTTTCAGTTAACTATGTCTTTGGAATATATAACCATTCAATTTTTTCAACAAAACATTGTAATTTTTTTGATAAATTTTGATTATTATGCATCTTTTTAATATATTTTTTTATTTTACATTATTCTAAAGAATTCATTTTAACATGATAAAAAGTTTTTCCATATGTAAAAACAATGTTTCAATGGAATGAATTATTTTTCAATAAAAATAAACAAATGAAATATTTCACATAAAAATCTATTCATTTATTTTTTCATTCCAAACAAAAGATTTTGTTCTGGTCATGTTTACATTCTTAATATATGTAAATATCATCAGTAAACACAACCAAAAATATTTACATGAACTCATTAAATTTTCTATTCATATGACCCATGAATACATCTGGTGAGTTTTTCACTCAAAAAACAAAAATAAAAGTTCACAATTCCCATATCTAGTCATATTATTGTATAAAAATTGTTTTCTTCCAATAATTTAAACTATTTGTAACTTGATCTCATTTAAAATTTAAAAAATTATTGTTCTACCATGAGTTAATAAAACAAATCATAGATATGTGGAAAGCGATAATTGTAATTAATGGTGATTTTGTTCATGGATAGATAATCAATTAAAAGTATCATTGAACCATTTTTGTAACAAACTAGCGAGGACCACCCCATTAAGAATTTCTAGGTTGGGTGAAGTCTTTATCAAGAATCTAATGTAGGTAATATTTTGATTGAACATGTTCAAATTTATTCGTTCTATAAGAGGGGTATACTACTTTATCAACATCTAGAACAAAATCAATAGTTAATTATACCTCCATATCGGTTTCAAATTCAATGTAAATCATTAGGAGAAATTCAAGATACTCATTTACCACATGCACATCATTAATAAAAATAGTTTTTTATAAAAAATACGTGGATTATGACATTCATTTGGATTTTTTAATAGTTCCTTGGCTTCTTGATATATTATCAATAAAATGTGTTAAATATTATAAAAAAACAAAATCTATTTCCCATAATCAAAATCATTAGATACACAGTCTATCCTAGCATGGTAAACATAGAGTTAATCCCTACCCAAAATAACATCATACACTACATGAGGAAGAAAACAAGGTTTGAAATTACACTATTTCCACAATCAATGACATGAATATTATTATATTTAATTTCCCCTAGGTAACCCCTATGTGATTTAATAGTATGTTATTTTTTAATTTCTTGTGGAAGAATTTCTAATTTTCAAATTAAATTTCACAGAATTAAAATAATGTGTAGACCCTAAATCAATGAAAAAATTTGTATAAATTGCAAAAAAATGTATCAGATACTAATTAATTTGATGGAACAACATTATCCAAAATATTTTAAAATGAATTCAGTACACATTCATTATATAGTATAAATTCTTGCAGCTTTTAGATTCTTCTTTGAACACTCGTTTTTATTATGACCCATCCCATCACATATAAATTTTTTAATGAATGTATTTCATAATTTTTGTTAACAATACCATGAAATTTTTAATTTCAATTATGTTATTTATTCCCCATTTTACCACATCCAAAGCAATTACCATAATTCAAAAGGCTTTCCTCAATGTTGTTAACCCCAATTCCCAAAAAATATAATCATAACATTCATACCATCAATATTATTTGATAAATTATTAATATTATAATAACACATTAACTTATTTTTTAATTTTAAAAAGATAACATGATTATAAACCAACATCATTTACACATTCTCCACACATCAAACATGTCTTCTGTAACTTCTAAATTCATTAAAATTCAATACCTACTATATCTTTCATTTAGACCTAGGTAAAGAAATATAATTTTTCAAATAAAAATCCCATACATAAAATTTAAGGAAACATTCAAATTGAATGAATTTTTTTCATATATATCCAATGAAACCTCAACATTCATTAATTCATATAATGTTTTTCGCTCCAATGATGAACCAAAATAAAAAAATATTTTAATTGAAAATTAAATTTGAATCCATCCCAGTCTAAAGAGTAAATATCCTGAAATCCATAACAATCTTGACTAGAATTCAAAACATATCAGATTCCTTTTCAATATAGTATATAAAAATACTATTCATTTTATTTTTTGAACACCCCATGACATCTAAAAAAATTTCCAGGGCTTTAATCCGCACATTAGCTACCACAATGTTATAGGATACACTAAAATATAGAATATGTTGCCTCATAAAATACTCCACTAATGACATGTATTCTATTTTTTGATTTAGATGATCTCATGATTGGATAGAACCTCCAACTATAGCCCATGTCAACTAATACACCATGGTAACACACTATTCAGTTCTGATTTAGTCTATCTCATGATGATTATTTTTAAGGATGTTTTCTCCTTGATGCCTTCCCACCATAGCTTCCATGTTTTTTATGTGGAAAACATTTCTGAGAAGGCATATCAAATATTATGAAATTGAGAAATCATCAAATTATATATCATTTAAAAATTCCAATAAAGTCAAAAAAATATAGATATTATATTAACCATTTCATAATCCATAATTTTATTAAAATCAACCTTTGATATCATTTATAAGGGCCCGACCATAATCATTACGAAATATTTAGTTTAATTCATTAATTATATTTATTTAACAATTATGACATTTTCCAGTTTACATTTTTAAAGAATTAGGTATTTATTAAAAAATAATATTTCGCATTCATATAAAGTTAATACTACTAAAATAGTATACATTATTACCAAAATAATTAAAATTGAAATAAAATTCATTTTCCTAAAAAATATTAATAACATTCATCATGATATCCTCACTTATTTTAACCATACATGTTCCCTATGAAAAAAATAGACTCCAGATGAGCACAATAACAACTATAAGGGACATAATTGAAATAATGAAACTATCAGTCCAATAATATTTTTAACTCACAAAAACATTTTAATAATTTTACACTTTTCACCTATAAAACACAACCTATTTAGCTTACTTTATTTTATCAAATGATTCATATAAAACACTATCGAAAACATAAACAATAAGGCTATCATTTAGAATAAATTAAATATCATTATTAAATTTATTCTAGTTATCACTTCTAAATAGGTTGTAACATTCATTTTTACGTTTAAAAAACCCACTGTAATATATTCCCTTAATCAATTGGAAGATACCCTAATGATTTACTCCATTTAATTACCCAATGCATTGGAGAGATATAACTGGTTATCCAAACATCAATTTATCAGAACCATACAGACTAATAAATAATCCATGAACCATAAAATAATTACAACATAGAAATCATGTAGAAAATAAAAACAACATCTCCACATTAAAATCAATATTCATTTTTACATATCCACACACTCAAAAATGAATATAACTTATTTGAAAATAAATTTTAACCCATCTAAAATAAACATAAAAACAATATATTCTTTTTAAAGTTGTAAATATGTTATTTTTTATATATGTTGTCAAAAATATTTTTGGAATTTTTAAATATAGTTTATTGAGTAACTTTAAATGAGGTATTTAAAAGAATGAATCTTCCTTTGAGTCTGAATCGTCATGTAAAATAATTAAATTCATTAATAATAAAATTAATTTCTTTATATTTATTCATAATAAAGAATTTAGTTATTATTATTACTTTTGGATCTATTATTATAATGTAATAACAATTAATTAACTATTGATGTTTATATCAGTTTTTTTTTATTTAATTCGGTGCTTCACTCCCAAATTGAATCATGTAAAATGTCAATAGTAAAAGTTGAATTAGTCCATTATCTTAAGAAAAATATTCATGAAATAATAATATGTTGTATACATAAATTATATAATAAAAATTTTCCATTATTCTATGTTATGAAAAATGTAATGTGTTATAATCATGGAGATGGTAGGACATACATACGCAGTAGTATCATTTCCATTTTTCAATGATCAATATGGAAAGATGAAAATTAATATTTTATTTTAGAATAATGATAATAATATAATTTATATCATATTATTCATTTCAATATACATATATAAATATATCGTCAAGGTGATTCGTTGATGAAAAATGAATAACATCGCTTCAAAGAGATGATTGTTCAGTTGTATTCACGAGCAATATTGTGATTTTTTTGTTCATGGAATGGTAACAAAAAAAATGATATATTATTATTTAATATTTATAAATATGACATTAATATAAATTATAAATACTAATTCAATTACAATATCATGTGATAAAATACGGTGTAGAAAATTGAATTATATAGGTTCATGAGGTGGTAGTCCACCATATATACAAATGATTAGTTATTTTCCCAATTAATGGAAGTGAATATAGATTTAGGTGATGATAGATAATAATTAAATCTTATTATAATTAGGATGAATCGGTTATTATTTTATCATAGCTGAAAATGAATTGAAGGTTGTGGATAAAGAATCAAAACAGAACCACTTAATTAAAAATGACAACTATTCATTATAAAACTACCTTTTTTTAACTAATTATCACCTATATGGATGTTGTTCTATCCATATTAAGGACTCTGGATTAGGGAAGGTATTCTATGAATGGATATAGGATGTTTATGGCTAGAAAATAGGTTTAGGGGATTGATGAAAAGAGCGGAATACGATCCCTTTTATAAGAAATTGACAAAACCTCTTCAAATTATTCAACATATTATATTAATATATATTAAGTTTCTATTCCAAACAGGTCGAAAGTTATTTATATAGAATAAATATATAAAAGTTACTGAAATGAAATCATCCAATGAAAATTATAGATGATTTAAATATATTTCTATCTTTATCTTTTTGTTTTAATTCTTATTTGGCCTTATTATTTCTCACCATATTATACTATAATTTATACTTTTAGGGTTAATATATCTATTGATAGTAAAATTACATAATAATCATTGGGATACCCATTAAAATAATTGTTAATTATAAGGAAAATAAAAAAAAATTATCAGGATACTGATAAAATGATTATATTTCACAATACTATTAATAGTCGAACATATCCCCTATAAAACTCCATATTATAAATAATTCACTTGTTGAAAATAATGGTGTGATAGAATTAGAATTTCATTGAATATAATATTATATATTAAATACTCTATTTAATGTGGAATCCAATGGATTTAATATCATATCTTGTTCTATTTTGGTCGACACACAATCCTCCTAGGAAATTAGTATAATTGTTAGGATTAATTAATAATATTTATATATATTTTACCCTTAATTACTCGATTTTTCAATAACTTTATTTAAAAAAAATTAGAAATATTACCACTCATAATTTAATAAATAATTGGAAATAATTTACAAAATTTGTACCTTCTTATTCCAAATATAGATTCAAATTTTCCAAATCCAAAACATTTAATCGGATCAAATTAATATAATTTCATTCTTATTGATAGGGTAAGAAGACATCTTATTAATGAAAAAAAAATATTCAAAATATTTATATGTTTTCATATCCATATATAATGTGAAATTTATTCTAATGAACAAATTCAGATTAAATTTTACAAAAAATAACTATTTATACATTTAAAATATTAAACAATATAAATTAACACTATTAATTATATAGATAAAATTATTGTATTAAATTAATATCCAGTATTTTCACTATTATTCAAGAAATGAAACATATCATAAAAATAGAGAAAAAAATTCTCCCATGTAAATTTTGATATTATGATCTCAAATAAGTTTTTTGTTTTGTATAGTCTAATTCATAATATTGTAAAACCTATATTAAAAACATATAATCAATCAAAATACTGAAAAAATGTATTTTTGGAAAAAATAATTTTAATATCAAAAAAATTAATGGATTTGTTATTAAATAAATACTATAAAATATATTGGATGAATATAAAGTAATTTTATAAGAGATAGTAAACATATTATATACTAAAGAAGGTCGTTACACTAGGATTTATTGTCTATTAAAAACATGACTACACACAATGTATCATGGAGGAAAATATTGATATATCATGGATTATCATGGTGGATAGTGTTTGGGTTGATGTTTAATATTACATGCCATATGGTTTAGTACACATTTCATTTGACTCGACCATAGTATCCAATCAATGTTCAGGGAAAACAAGACCAATAATCAATGTAAAATAACTCATTATTCTCTTTCGGGACACTCTATGCAGAGGGAAAATTTATCCAAGATGTTTCCTAGGAAGGATGAACCTAGATGTCTACATGAATTCCCATATAATTTGACCCTATGGAATGATGTGAAAATATTATTTTATGTGATGAATGAATTAATGGAACACATCTAGACATATTATTATTGTGAAACTTTTTTTACTATCATAGGATGTGTTTTATACGCCCATCAACACAATCTACCCTTCTTATGAACTTCACATTGTCCGAGAATTGGTCCCACTTGTAGCCTATCTTGAGAAATTTTCTGTATACGGGATGGTGGGGCGCTTATTTTTTGGCATCATAGGAATCATTTGGAGAGAATTAGAATTTCACCTATTCCAATAAAACATGACCCATTATGGTAATTTTTTTGATCATCAGAGACATTAGATTTCTCGAACTCTCTTTGTGAAATAGGGAAAGGTTACCCCATATTCTAATTTCATGTGGAGTTCCCCCCCCCCCAAAGAAAGATGTCCTGGGATCACTATCTAAGTAGTTTTACTCCTCAATCCTTGATATATAGTAGGGAGAGGATCCATAAATTGATATAGTTCTCACTAAACTGTGAAACTATGTAGTAAGTGTAGGTCTATAAACTACATTTGTTGTGAGGTTACATTTTGTACATGGAAATGTATATAGGAATTTTTGATCTACAGGAAGACTCTTTATCATTTTTAGATCACTGTGAACATAGTAAACCCCTATCTATCTTTATATGGGATTCATAATGTGCATATCTAGTTATTATGCTAATTTTATTTTTTAACTGAAGTTCATGGTGACTATTTTTCTTTATTTCTATCCTCTTATATTTAAGGAATTCTATTTTTTTTAATGTGACCCCTGAATGTTCTCTTATCACACAAGATTTCATTATAAAGGTGATATGAATATTGGACGTGACCTTTGTGGACGTAGTATATTCAAAGCACAATGTGACATGGAGGATCTGCCATGTTTGGTGGTTAGTCTTTGTGATTGTCTGCTACGATCAGTTTAACAACCCCATTTACAGTGGGTTTTATGATTGGGCCTACATTTTTTTCACAGATTTATTATTTTTATTATATATTTTATTACCATGATATATATTTATGGTATTAAATGTTGTTTTCTAGAAAATTTTTACCCTCTACTTGTTTTAGATCTTTTATATCTCTACATGGTTTTATAGGGTTGTTTTAATTTATTATTATTGTTATATTAGAATAAGTCCTCCCATATTTTTTCTTTCCAATATACCATTTTTCATCTTCCATTGAGTTATTGAATGAAGGATTGTGTTGTGTCTATTGGGTTACTATAATCCTATGGGGAACCCTACTAATTTATTACTACAGATAGTGGTATCAATGGTTTTTTCTTAGTTTCATTCGTTACATTTGAGAATCTCATGATGTTGGACATAGAGACATTGAGAAATAATGTAAGTGAGTCTATTTTTTTGTTTCAATCAAAAGAACTTAGTAAAGTTGTAGGGTCTGAGTTGTCCACCTACCATGATTCTAATTACTTTTTTGTAATCATGGAATGATATTCTCTCAGTATCTACGAAATTAAATTTACATTCATAATATATGATTTGGAAAATGTAATTTCATTTCTATATTGAGTAAGACCATATTATATTCTAACAAACCATGTTTCATCTTGTATCCTTTTTGGAATCCTATAGGAATACTTTTAGTAGGGATATACATATATTGTACTTATGTTGACCAATTCATAAATTAGGCCAATATTTCAGGACCTATTCAAGAGGTGTTTCATCCATGAAAAAGTTGTGAAGTTCTTCTTCCTAAAAAGATGTATTTGGATCCTTGTCATGTGTTCTTAGGGATAATGGGTTGATCATTGTTATGATGTATTCTTTTGAAGGTTAAAGAAATGATATGAACATGATAAACATGTTATGTCAGTTCATGTGACATAGATAACTCTGGATTTATGTTGATGTTAATAGTTAATCATTTATTTTCGGATCAAATCAGTGGTTTTTATTTTAAATCTTTTTGAAACCCTACTGATCATATGGTTTCACCTTCAACCATTCTTCTCCATTCAGTAGTTGGGGTATAATGTTCTATGATCACACAAATCTATGATGAGATTATGATATTATTGAAATTCTATAAAAACATTATTGTATGTTGAGTATTACCATTTAAGAATATAATTCATGGAGTTGTTGGTGATTGTAAATTTATATAATGATACATTGTTTGTTCAATAGTTTTACTCAATGTTTACCGAAAAATTTTTTTCTTCTATCAATATATTATGAGATGTGTACCACTGGGCATGGATATTTGAGAAGGGTATTATCATGGAAATATAACATATTGTAGCCTCATTATGACATCCCTCATATGTTGGAGTTCATGAACAAGATTTTATTTTTAATAATTACATAGCTGAGTGATATCGAGAATTTTGGATGATGGTGTATATCATGGGAAGTGTCATTTATTGCTACAACAAGTCTTCAGTTTTCCATGGACTCCATAATATAGTTAAATTTATTACCGACCTCGGACAGGTGGATGTGGTGAACATTGATAATGCAGAGGGTCTAATTATCATGTTAATGAATAATGTTATTATTATTATGGGCGGGGTCATGTGTCCCATATTTACATTACTGTTTAGTATATTTATGGTTTGAATTAAATTGATATAACTCCCTGATATAATCATCATTGTGGATATGTATCTCCCATGGCTTGGCTGGGTGATCCCAGGGGAGGAAATACTAGTAGAGGGATAGGAGGATCCATAGAAGGATGACGATTAGGATGAGGAATATTCAATAACCTAATCCCACAAGTACCAACATTTTTTCTATTATTGGTTCATAGGGTTCGTGGCTGAGATTTAAGTAAGTGTGTGTCCATGGAGGGATATGAACAATATAATCAAGAATTTATTTTAGTTATGGTATGTTTCTTCTATATATTAACTCTACTATTTTTTGAAACATGAATTATTAGTTTTTTCCTCTCTATTTCTCGTGTGTGAGAGTTATATATTCTGATATACTATTTGTCCAATCGTCTATAACAACCATGCTCATTATTACACACATTAACCTAATTTATTAAATAAAAATGAACATAAGACAACTCTGGGGATCGATATTTGTAGTGTCTTGTTAATCAATGAACATTAAATAATAACTTGTGAAATAAAACACATCATCATTATTGAAAACTATTTTTACATGACCACAACATTCCATCATACATAGCATTTCATGAGATAACCTGAGGACATGCATATGAAAATGGTGAGCTATAAAGTCCATTAAGGGAATAAAAAACTAATAACATAAAGATAATTGTAAATTTTAGGAAATAGGCATCTCAATGCATCAAAATATAAGCATGAACATAAAGGAATTACAATTCATGATTATCATTACATGGAAATTTGAGAACAACATTTATCATGATATTAGCATGAGCCAAGGCTCATTGCACATGAATCATTAGTAAAAACTCATTGAAATTTAATATCCATGAGTTATCACTAATATCATGTGTATTATAATGACTACTCACTCAATGAACATGACATATCATGATACTATTCATTACGCAGTGTGTTGGAGGGTTATCCAGGTGCACCCTTTATAAAATGTACATTTCATGCTTAAGTGTGCCCCATGGATCATACCAAATTTATTCATTAAAAATAATAATGTATTCCCTGAATAAGAGATGTGTAAAAAATAAATGTATGTCCTAAATAAAAAAGTACATGGGAAAAATGATGGTTAACATTTTTTGAAAATCGGTATCATATTTACTTTCATGATTATTTATGGCAGGGGAAATTAGGGTGCAACTTCGGTAGCAAAATGACATCAAAGAGAAATCGTAAAATAAGTTGATGAGAGGGGAAAGGGTATCTCATAATTTAATCTTTCAATTGACTGTATGGGGGCCATGTAACATAATATCCCAACATATGTAATGGAATTTTGATGCATAATATAAAATAATTTCTTGAATGTAAAAGGGAACGTAGAAATTCCTTACATAATTTCTGCATCGTAACCGGTGTACCAGAGAGAAATTAATGAGGGGTAAACATATCTCTAATCATTAAATAATAATTAAGTAGGTGTGGGGGAGGTTTGAACTCATACCCAAACATTTTGAATTTAATATAAAATGGTATAAAAACATTAAGACATTTGAAAAAATGAGAAGGCAGAAATCACTTTCCTGTAAGTGTGATCCAAAAGGTTTGTGAGAGGATTTGGAGGGGATTATTGGGAACTTGGGGATACTTGGGGAGACTTTTGGGAAAGGGTCATAGAGGTTGGTTTAACTCTTATGGTTTTGAGTGAATTGGAAGGGGACACTGTGTGGGTTTATATAAGAGTGTTGGGGGAATTATTTTCTATTTAGTTTTTCGACAATACACATTAAACTAATCAAAACAAAAAACCATCACATGGTTTTTTACCATGGTTTTTGACAAATGGTATTTAATATAATTTTTTTATAAGTGAAATGGACGAAATTATTATGATATTATGCTTTGTTCTAGGGAGGTGTGTCAAACTATGAATAAAATCATTTTAAAAAATATGAAATATTATATATGTCTTGGAGGTTCTACTAAAGAACCATAAAATTTATAAAACAGACCTAAAATAATATTATTTTATTTTTAAAACATATATTAGTCTAACATACCATTCATAGTATTTTATTACATAACTATTGTTTCAGTATGATGTCATAAATGTCATTATATATATAAACAGTATATAATTATTACAAACAAATTCCACTGTATCAGACAATTATGTCAAATTCATAGGTAGAATGCATCAATATCTAGAATCCAAAAATTATATTCATTTTATCTGCATAATTTTCTAAATATTTAAATTTATACTTTTAATATAAAAATAGACATCAATAAAATATTCAAGGGTATGGAAAAAAATTTATTTCAAACCATAATAAAAATTTTAATTGTATTCATAAAAATTATAAGATCATTTCTATTTAAAAAAATACATTTAGTAATAATATTTTATTAAAATATTATTTTCTTAAAAATTACATTAATTCATCAAAATATATTTTTTAATTGAATTTTAATATTATGTAAAAAACCATTGGTTCATTAAAAACCATTTACAATGTAACAATAATAAAATAAATGTATATTATTTATTAAAAAATTGATACATATAATAATAGTGCAAGGGTCTTGTTACATAACCCTTTATAACACCCTCATAACATTTAAGGGTAAGGTGTGTGATGGTTAAATTCTCTTGAGGTGGCTCAGATAACATCGCTCGTGTAGTAATCTCTATTAAATTCTAGTTTTCCCATAGGCGATTCCATTCATGCGTAACATGTTGAAGCACAGCTTGGTCCTGGTCTACAGAGAATCCCTATGACACTACCTATTTTCTAAGATCTCAAAAATTCCAATCATATGGAGAAATTCTAGTATATTATTTTATCAATTTCTTTGCCTTAGTAAATTGGATTCGTAAAAGCCCAATTTTTATACTAATCTTGTGATCACTATTCAACGACTATATCGGAAACGATAATAATTCATAACAAATATTTAAAATCCCAAAAACATAATACCAATGAAGTTCATATGTTTAATATAACCATTTTACGTAATAATACATTTAATTAGATCAAGAGTAATTTTCATTAATATATGTTTGGGTCGTTACATCTTCTATAGAATGTGATTCCAACGATGAATAATTCTTCTATATCTATCATCTTCTAGTATTTAGTGTTCCCTCTCAATGGATAGAGTATCATTTGGAATCTACAAAACATATTTATTAAATCATAATATGTCATCATATGTATGGAATGATAATCCTAGGTGTATTAAAAAATAGCCTTTGTTTAAGGGGAGTTTGATGCCTTCACAAATATTTTTTGTGATTCTCCTTGAATGGAAAGAGGGATATTATGGTTATGAATTTAGTAATTATAAACATGAAGATACAAACAACCACCATTCATTTATAGAGTTTTTCTATTTATTCAATGGGATATTTAGGAATATAAAATCCACAGGTAGTGAATGATTATATATACATCATTCATAATGATTTTCAAGGTCTACCTATTATGTGGGTGATTAAATTTTCTATCAACCATAATAGTTAGAATGAGTGAATATAATATTTAGAATATGATATTGCCCCAAATGTGATCTATGAAGAATGGGTTGAATTAGAATAAATTCAATATAAATGTTTTATTAGAGTCATTTCGTAAATCTGGGTAGCCTTGTTCCTATTTTTGAAAGAGGATTATTTGAGTTTAATGAATTTTTCTTATGATCATTTCCATAATATGGGAACAATCATGATCAAGTACCCCATTTGTTGATTGATAAAAAAATTTACCATTTTAATGGTTTGATTAATTTTCTAATGATTGATCTTATATTTACATACAATAATTTGATGGTCTACAATTGTGATATCCAATTATTAAATTATAATTATTTTAGGGTAATTATTTATTTTGTTTGATTGATTCCAGTATAAATAAGACCCCATATATTTTCTGGGATGATGTAAATGGATGCATTCTTCCATTCATGATCTAGTTTAGTGTTATTATTATATGTGGAATTCAGTCAAAACTAATCATTTGGGGACAAGGAAACAAATAATTTGAGGACATTCCATGATTGAATATCGGAGCACCATTAATAAGGTAATATGTTGATGTGTATATTTTTGGTATGATTATTTCATATTCTATGTAATTTCATGTATGGCCACTATTTACCTATAAACTCTACAATTATTTATGTACTGATCATATGGAAACGATCCACGATCGTGTAGAAGTTCTATAGTTACCACTATTTGGCCAAATAATATCAATGTAATAAGGAGGAAATTTTATGAATTATAGGGATGTAAACATCCTGGATAGGGATTGTGTATTTGTTTTTCTCGACTTATCAGTGTTAGAGATCCTATGTGTTGTTGAGTTTAGAGGTTGAGAAGTGCTCCTGTGTTTAAACATCTTGAGGTGGGTGTTGATTACGTGCAGTTTTGTGATACCTCAAGATATATGATATTTTTTTCGATATTTATTCAAGTCATTATAAATAAATGGGTTTGAAATGTGAGGGCACATTACTATTATTTTGTGACCAATGACATGGGGTTGGATATTGTAATATTCTCCTAAGAGCTGTTGAGGAATATTATTTTTAAATAATTTCATTGTTTAATCACTACATCTTGTATATATCAACAATATTAGTTATTTTTACCTCAGATATAGGAATTGATAGATGTTTATATAGGTATATAACTTTGATATAGTTTACACTTCGTGGAATTGGAATGGGGTAAAAAATTACATTATGATGTTTTACCAATATAACAGGGTGGATGATACATCATAGCAGTTATCCTCATTATAATTGACACTAGTAGTGCATAGGGGTGGAGAATAAATTCAATTTATTGTATATTCCGAACTAAATCACTATAATGTGGGAGAGTCATTGGTATAAGATGATGATTATGAAGTTATAAATGACCATATATACTTAAAAGATACACGAGATGAATAGTCATTAGGTGGGGATTATTTTATCCATTTCCCTAGTTGAATGGTAGTTATTGTCATGTTGTCTATGGTGGCTCCAATACTATTCCACAATATTCCATTGGATGGACATATGGATTTAGAAAAAATGTTCTAAATACATTAGTGGAAGAATTTTAGGGATGTAATTAGTTGGAATGTTTCTATATTTGATTCTAAATGTCTCACATTCTAGAAAGTGAATAATTATTATCCAATTATAGTTGGTTTATATCGATCCCTTCCTATTAGATAATGAATTAGGGGAGGATTATTGATCCATTTTTTGGAAGGGATTCAAAAAAACTGATATAAATATAGAATATTTAGTATATCGTCGCCTAATATAACAAGTTGGAACACTTTCATATCATCTGGGAATGGTTCTTTGTGGACTGTTGGTTGTGTGTTTACGTGTGTAAGATATTATTTCATCATCGGCTATCTATGTTGATCATACCTATCCGTGTTTTTTTAATCATGTCCGGAATTTGGAAAGGGCCACATGTAGCTTTTAGTGCAGTATTATATATTGTAATGGTGTTTCAAACCCACACATATGGCTAGACTAAATGACCATTTAGGATTTTGAGGACATATTGAGAGCATGTTTGATGGACTTCTATCTGAGTTGGAAGGATCAATAAGAATTGGTGGAGTGTCCTTATAGTTATGAAATACACACTACTATCTCAATATCACATTATTAGGTAGTACTTGGGTGACAATGCAGGTGAACATTATTTTTCACAAATATCAAGGAGACATAAATGGTTTGGTAAACCAATTAAAGGTGAAAATAGAAAATTTTTAGTGGATCCCTATATATATGTTGATTAAAAATATTTTATATAAAATTTGTTTTAATTGACATTCTGGGAACATTTAGATTGAGTAGGGATACAATGTTTTTCATAAATTATCATCATGAAGAGGATAAAACATATTTAAAAAATGAAGACATCTACCCTGAGGTTAATCAGGAAAAGGATAGTCTGACGATAATCAGTCAATTGAAGATCTAATAAAGGTTTGGTGATGTTTCTTAACTCTCCCCCACCCCCACATTATATTAACTGAGCGAATGATGTATTCTATGTGTCACACCTTGGTAGATCCATGAATGACCATGAATGGTTTATTTACTTGGTAAATATTATCAACAATGATGGATCCACCATCTTAGAGTTTCATGTTTGGATCGACGATCCATAAGAGATGATCCTATATAAAAACTTATTCTAAAAATTTAAGTAAATTGGATGGATGAGTGAATTCGGGAGAGCTCTTGGGAAACTTTGATCCAAATGTGTGCTCATTACCCCTAACTTTTCGGTAGCATTATATTATTGGGATGAATAGAATTTATGGTGGTGATAATGTAATGACTCTAATGTATGTGGTTTGAACAATTTAATTTTTTTATATATCACTAGGAATTTCCTACTAGTTTTCATTCTATTTTGGGGTTTTTATGACCCCATAATAAATATATTATAATTATTAATATAAAATTAAGATCATGCGCTTAGTTTTTTGGAATAAATGGTTATTTAATTTATTTAAACATTAGATTTATTTAAAATATATCATTGTTCTTTATATGATATGGGGTTTATCCTAAGAGTGATATAAGGATAGTCGGTTTTAGACATTTTGTGGTAGGAATTCATTTGACGGTTCTACAAATTACATATTTTCTAATTAAAATAAATTTAGTATAAATTTAACATATCCACACCTCTATTTCTATGTTGTTTTTTAAAATAGAAATGTTTATCTTCACAACCCTGGGAGGTTAGAGAGTATGTGAAGTATATAACACCTAACATGAAAAATAATAGGAAAGTATATTTGCAATGAGAAATCATGGTATGAGGAGATTAGTGATGAATGAATTTGAATTACCATCATCATCAATAGTTAACGATCTCTATAAAAAATTTGTGATTTCTCAATGTAATCCCCATTATTTTATGAATTTAATTCTATTTATATTTTAATTTGGATGTTTTATTTCATGTATCCTTTATTCGTTCAATTATTATTCATCAAATAATCCTAGAAATAAAATAGTAATCTTCAATCTTATTATACATTCAGTTCACCATAAAATCCACTCAATGATTTCCGTGATTTTTAATAATTGTCTAAGATCACATAATCCAATAATGAATATTCCGTATTCATCTACTTTTCCCACAACCATAAATAATTTTCATCATCATCATCCCATGGTGTTGGTGTTTCAATATTTCATGGTGAGTTCATGAATTATCAAAATCCCAAAATCATGGATGCTTTATGAATGACCAGGGGATTGGTTATTTCATTGATGGAACAATGTATATCGGTTGAATCAAATGGTTTTTATAAATTTCATAAAATCACGATAGTGATGAGAGGCACAACCACAACCACACCAGAGTCTAAAGTTATGATTTTTTGACCTAAGAGGCTGCGAATAGAAAACCAAAGTATGTCTTCTTCATTTTGGTAGATTTAGGTCAATCAGAGGAATTGATGGAAGAAATGATTATAGAATTTTTTTCGTGATTAACATGATTCACTAGTGGATGAAAATGAATAAACATCGTCTATGCAAGATGAAAACATGATTTGAATCTCAGGTTCCCATTGAGGTTGGGGATTCATCCTATGTCAAGTATTAATCACCATGTGTCTGGTACCACACATCATGTGGTAGTTAATAGGAAACTATGTTGTGAGTTTGTAACACATTCTTAAGATCCTTAGTGAATAAAAACACCATTCCTCCTTATTGAAACACCGTGTGAAAGGACATGGATGCACAAGTAGTTTGTAGGGATGTACATGCCCAATTGTTCAGGGGAAATCACATTTACTGAAATACTAAGAAACCTCACTTATTTTGTCTTTTTTCACACCACCTGATATTGTGGGAAACTCCCCAGATTTATCTTCATCAGAAACATCAAATACCTTAGTTATAAATATCAGGTAGTTCAATCAAAATCTCATTAATTTTTATATCCATCTCCATGAATATTATTTGGGAAAGTGAATAGCCTTTTCAGAGTAATTTTCCATATATGATGTGAGAATGTCCTCTATTTTTTTATCTGAGATATATTTTTAGGTTATAAGTGTATTAAACATATTATTTTAATTATTGGATGATTAATTTAATTGTGTGTGATCATCATAGTGTTTATAGGGTATTTGTTACCCTAATTCACCATGGAACATGTTCCACATACTATATATATAAGTTTTGTTGGTACTCCCTCACCCACAAAAATGTGTTGCTCATATATCATGTGAGTGGAACTCCCTTGTCATTGTGATATAGTGGATAGGTGTTCCCCTACTAGAGAGAGTGATCCCTCTGTTGTAGAGAAGAATAGAAATGTAGTTGACCTCTTCTAGTATTCTTGTGAGGTTATGTGTGATGTTGGGATTGATTATCGGTCCTTTAATGCTTTAGGCTAACTCATCATGATTTTTAGATTTACATGATGATATATATCCCATTTTGATCATTATTTTCATTTTATTTTGATGAAATTGGATACATGGGTTTCCTTTCCCATTTATCATTATGTTAATTAGATAGATTTACTCTATTTCTAATCACATGATTTTTGCATTATCTTAATTTGTGTTTTGTACCCATACATACATAGGATATTCCCACACATTCTTTTTCTTATGGAGACATCTGTATGATTAGAGGTGTCTTTTTTGGACTAGGTATCTATAGATCATCGTGGTAATTAGAGGTGTGGATCTTATTCAATGAACGTTATCTATGATTTTTATTTGGTTTATATTTTGTTTATCATATTCCTAATATTTTCACATTGGGACCAATTTTATGGTACTAGGTGTATTTTTTCAATTATATGTCTTTATTAATGTATTTGACATTATCATGAGTCCCAGATGAGTTTTAATGCATTTTTAATTCTCTATATGTTTCAATTTATTTATATTTTTAACTATTTCATGGAGTGGTGTTTGTTTGTTTGAGCGAGTTACATAATATTAGGCTAAGGAATCCAATTCATATGTATTTTCAACATGATACTTATCACAAGACCCATTCACTTTTGAGGTCATCTTGAGATTTCACCCTCGACATACATGCAACCAATTTGGGACCCTAGTAGGTTGACAAGTAACACATTCACCACATATCTACCCCACAAAATTTTCTCATATAATTCATCATATTTTTCCTAATGTTGAATGTTTCTATATAGAAATTAAATTTATTAAGAACACTGAGATCCTCCCAAATGATAATAAATGTGTGGAATCCATGGAAATATGTATATTTTCTCATATTTATTTGGTTCAATTTCATACAGTATATACAAATTCAATTAGTACCATTCACCATCATTCACTTGGTATATGATTGATCTCAAGATAAAATTCCTAGTTGACGTGTAACCCTGATATATCTTTTGGAAAGACACCTCAAAAAATTCCCATCTAATGAGTATTAAAGTAGGGATTCACTATCTGATTCAAGTCAATGATCTTCTTAGAAACTTATGAAAAACCAATTCTCTCATATTAATATTTGGTCCCCATAATCCTTCTGAGAAATATCACACAATGTTAAACACTGAATTAATTTATTTGGTGATGAAAAATTAAATATTCTCTAATGGTAATCAATGTGTGCACAATATTTGGTCATCCAATACCAAGAATCACATTAAAAACCTAGATTACACATAGTTGTGAAGATCATATCATTATTGAATATAGAAATGATAGCCAAATTTATTTTACTTATATAAATATGTTAAAATAATATTTCTATGAGTTTATTAATAAGTATATTTTCAATAGAAAATGTAATTAGTAATCCTATCCACACAAACAATTTTGAAGATACAAAAGAATATAGTGTTCATGAATAAAAAAGGACATAAATAAAGTATAAGTGAACAAAACCATAACTAAAACTATATTAGTTTTTTTCCACCGCCAATTTGAGCTAGAAATACTACAAAACCATGCCAACAGCCAATCCTCGAAACCCTGGAGTCTCGTCAGTCACCATGTTCACCGACCCATATAGTTTTTTCAATACAATATGAGGTCCCCCAACAACACATTCCCCTAGCCTTATGAAATACATTTAAAAATTCATTTCATAGAGACAAAATGTGCCACCATTTTATCTAAAATGGTTCCAATTTTGAAATGAGACTGGGTATCAATTAAATAACATCCCTTCCCCTAAGAGTTTTAATTACTAGAAAATCCATCTCCCATAGAGGGAGTTAATGAACATATTATGTCCAATAATTTTTTTATTCTAGAATGATATCATCCCATAAAATATTTCATTTTACTACAATAATGAGATGAAAAAACAAATTTAAAAACTCCATTTGATCCACTTGAATTTGGATGAATTATTCTGTCTTTATCTACCATTTTCCCGTCTCTATCATTACTGCCCTATAGTGCACAACATCATTGGTCATGATATCAAAGTTCATTATCTATAATTTCAATATAACAGATAGGGATATATTTTTAATCCTTTATTATTACACCATGTTCCCAGATACAATCAAATCAAAGTAAATTATTTAAGGTTATCATTCTGAATATACAGACATAGACTTATTCTGTGGTTGAAATTCATTAAACATAATAGAACTATCATACTTAATGAAAAAGGCGAATTCGTCCTAAATAAATAAGTCCTTAATGGACCCACATTAAATCCATTTATTTCAACTAACCTGAACTATAGTATCCCACCACCATCCAGTGGTGACTTGAACAATAAATGTCACAAGACAAAACCTTTGATCCATCAAGGTATCAAACTGATCCAATATTATATTGATGAATCATATTATGTCCTCTATAACCAGGGGCATCTACTACACTAGATGGATAGGTGAGTTAATATATGGATTTATAAATCAAAATCTTCCATAATCAGTGTACCCCAATGGAATCATATTCCCAAAATATGCAATACTTGGAAGAGTCTCATGATGATTTGTTTTCTAACATGATCTACTCAAATAAAAATTAGATCAAGTTTACAATCATCCTCTTATATAGTTGTTGGTAGAAGCTATCTATGATGATGTATTTACTATATTTATATACCAATTATAAGTGAACCCAACTACTAATCCAAGAAGATTGAAAACATATCATAGAGAAACACGATGGTTTACCACAAGTTTTAACCTAATTGGCTTCCCACCAAAACACGGTATAAAACCAAAATATATTCCAATGACCAATGAAAATCCTCTAGTAAACGAATAATATTCTCATAAATACATATAAATTCAATCATATAATAATAATGATAAGATAATTGAATGAAATAAATAAATCACAGAATGTATATTTCACAAATTAAAATAGTTATATTACTTTTTTGGCTCTGTCTAATCGGACTAGTATGCATATAGAATGTAATCATGTGTGTCAAAACAAGATTCCAGAATGTGCACAAAATCTGAGAAATTAGTATACAATCATCATGTGAACCCCTCATGTTGAATCAAATTATTGATGAAATCATAAAATATGATCATCAAATTACAAATAAATGGATTTTTGGTGATCCACTATACAGTGTTGTATAGAAAATGAATCAATTCCTCAACCCATGTCCCCACCATTCTATTTCTAATTATCATTTTCTCATTACAATGTAATGAAATGAAAATTTTTAGTGAACTAATTTCTCTAATACCATTTTTTAATATCCTATCTTTAATAAATGGTTTCCAGCCAAAATTTCAAATGCGCTCATGTAGTCAAACCTACACATAATATGAAATAGAATATTAGTGAGGGAAAATAGGAGCATCATGGGGATACGGTTCCTCCATTAGTGGGTAATCATTATTGTATACAATGTATGTGATCAAAATATAAGAAAATAATAATGAATAAATAAATATACATCGTTTAAGAATACATATTATGTAGTTTTCCATGAAAAAATAGAATGGAATATTAGTTACACAAATCATACAGCAGAAAATGATCCCTACAAGAAGTAGATCAATCTATGAGATAAATAAAAACATAAAAAAATATATATAAACATCCATTTCAAATGTCTATCTAGTAACTCTAGAACACTAATTCAAACCCATATCATCCTCTTACCATAAGTCTCATTCCCTTCAATATCTCATTGGTCAGAAAATATGAAGACATCTTATGAAGTTTGGATGTTTTATAAGCACAAAACCCATCACAGATCCACCTATAATCCCTGAACAATCGTTCATATGTTAAACATGAAAATTCCATGAAATTAAATAAAATAATAGATTAAAAAATAGTTATGTCACAAAATAGTAACATATATGATATGTTATCAAAGGATGTATTGTCCCATTTTGTCTCCATATAAGAAAGAATATTTACCCAACACAAGAAACATACACCCTCTAAGTGTTATCCCCCAAATATTCATAACATTTAGCTTTTGAAGAGAACCCACACTAAAATGTAGACCAATTCCTAACCTGTACAACTTGAGGGGATAGTCTATATGTATAAACATTAATTTTTAACTGATAACGATAAATGAACAATGAATATAAGAAACTACATAGGATTTATGATCAAACACCACATATTATTAAGAGAGAGCCACAACCATTAAAAATACACATGGGATGATTCTTGATGTATATTCTTCTCTTGGATACACATATGAAAAACTTGTGATCAAACGACATGCATAGGTATCATGAGGATACACATGCATGACAAATATTCATTACATAAAACCATATAAACATGTTTTAATGGTAAGGACCACCAACCACAAGAATACCTACATAAATATAATGGTTTTCTTGAGCTGTATATAGACAAACCATGTACTCACACTAACTAGAACTTGTTGTTTTCAAATGAACTACTATATAAAATTAAAACAAGGATTCGCATATGTTTTAGAATGAGGTTCGATAATGATACTATCCAAGGATTATATTAAATACATACCATACACTCAATTCCAATAATGGATGATTTTCTGACTGATTGGGAAATGAAAAAACATTTCCTACAAGGAATAATGAATAACGGTTAATATCATCAAGGGTATGATGTGTCTATATTTTATTAATATGTTTGAAATATACAAAATTTGATCTATAAGAATGGTGAAAAATGTGAGTAAAACATTTCTCTCGAGAATCCATAAAATTGATAGAATTATAAAGAGTAATTCCATTTTGATTAATTGCATTAAAGAGAAAATTATTATCACATTAATGAACACTCAAGAAGATAACAATATTTTTTCCATTAAAATAGATCTAATAAGTGAAGAGAGTTAATGATATCACCCATTTCAAATCCCCTCTGACCTCTTTAATGGATTCTACAATAGTATGGTTTTGCCATGGTGTTCATGGACACAACAACTAAAAATGTGCATACTTTTGGAATTTCACCTCATCCTAGGACAATATTTCCCACACCACCCTCCAAATGTTTCATGCGTTGGATTTCCAAGATGATGACCACATTTTTTGTTCCCATTAAACAATCTAAGGAAATATCTCTTTTTCATTTTCCATATTATTCATTGAGACACACAAGGCCCAATATAGAATATATATGGTAATGGTGTATTTATTTTTAAGAGAATAACCATAGAAACTAATAATTATTATTTAAAAAACATATATATCAAATAGATACTTGTTTTGACCACAAAATGGAAGAAATACGTAATACGTGCCTGGTCATTCACTATAAAACCAATAAATAAAATTATGATAATGATTTAAGAAAATATAATATAAAAAAGACTATATATAATGATGTGGATGAGGGTTTTATCAACCAAACATTATTCTACCTCCATTATTCTCTACCATTAATCTACGTCCCATTAAAAATGATAACCTTAAACCTTATTTGATTAAAAATTATAGAAATTCCACTGAAGACACACCTCGATGAGAACCATAGAACTACCTCAGTCAAAAATATTCAATCTATTTAGTTTTATCATGCATAAATATCCATTTTTTCACTCCAAAATTCATCATATACATTTGGTGTATTATATTTAATTTAATTAAGTATACATCCATCATCCCTTTGAATATTTTGTCGAGAAGAGGAAGATTCGTTAAGTATTCATAAAAGATCATATCTAAATTTTTAAATTACCTTCTCCCCTTTTTATATAAAAACTATCCTCTAATAAATTTTTTATATTATAATAAATAATTCATATGAGTAACTGAAAGTAGATTATTTAATGATATTATTTTACTTAGTAAAGAGTATAGAATGTTCGAGTTTGGGTATGTTCAGACAAATACATTAATGTTATTATACCAAAATCAATAAATTCACCCTAAATAAATATATTTATGTTAAAAATAAAATTATATGACATTTAAGATTAATAAATTTCAATAATACTAAAAAACTTATTACATAAAGTGGTATAATCATTATGAAGAAAAATATGGATACTGGTATATTAATTGGAAAATGTTCTCCATGGATTCGATTCTCTCAAACCATATAAGTAAATTACATAATTTATATATGGGAAAAATTACAAAAAAAAATGAAATACTAAACTATTTTTAATAATATTTTATACAAAACATTGTGTTATACAAAAATGAAAAATCATTATAATAGGACTTTTTCGAAAAGATCAAAATTAGTTACATCCATTGACTGAAATATAAATAACTGAAAAGTATAAGTAAAATAATTTATTTGAAAAATATTAAATTTTAAAAAAAAAGTGAAGAAGGATAGTAAATATGTTTTTAGGATTATAATGTTTCTTATCGATGAATTTAAAGACCTTCATTGGATGTTTGGAGTAATGATAAGGGCTTCCATTAGAATACCGCACTAAATTAGGGAATATTATGAATAAATTTCCATTTAATATTTTTCATTCTAAAGCCCCAAATTTTTTATCATATTCTTTATTTTAATGTGCTTTATATTATCCCTTACAATTTCACCTTCCCTTTGCTACATAATTTGACATATGTTATACATGAAAGATAAGACGACCTCACCACTTTTCGTTGGTTGTGTATCAGTCTCCTCAATGTTTATTTTCTTTATTTTGATTTAAATTTGTCATTATGTAAAATTGTATCATTTTATGTTTTATATTTAATTGTATATTTATTTATTTAAAAAATATAAAATATTTTAACATTTTATGTATGGCTGTTTTCATTCAAAATTAAATATTTTCTAAAAAGATAGATATGATTATCCATTTTAATTCATTCTACATGAGTTATTTATCCCAATTTTATAACCATGTTCTTAATGTATATTTCACTACTTGTTTTCTTTTTTTATTAATAAATTTATATTCTCTTTGTATTATAAAATTTTTATGTCAAGATATCAAAAATATTAACCGTACGACTTCTTATTTCTCTTTAAATGCATTAATGCACTGTTAGTGAGATTTTAATCTATTTCAATATCCATTATTTTTTCTTATACATCAAATAGAAATTCTCAAATTAAAACATAATAATTCTTTCTCAGAATAGAATTTAATAATTTACATTGGATACTTATATTAATAGTTTTCCTTGTATAGGATTTTTATCATATGATTGAGTAAAGAATTTTTTATTATTCATATGTTAAACATATGTATGGTTTATCATTTTGGGATGATTTGGACCATTTTGAGCCTCTAATGCAGTGGGTACGGATTTATATCTCTTTTATCCATTATAGGATAAGTTTCATTTGCTAAATCCCAATACGATTCTTTTCTTGGAATTTAGCCTTTGTTCACTTTGTTATGGGATTGTATTTTCCCTCTACCATTACTATAACAGACTAATAATATAAAAGAACACTTTTTTGTTATCATATATAACCCACATCACCGAAGATTAATAAAAACAAAATATTATTATTTTATAAATTTTAAATCACTGTAGTTGAATTGGAAGGTACATATAAATGTAGTTGAATTAATAAATATATATGTAGCTCAACATAAATAAAAACTTATTAATTTTTTTTGAAAATTTGATCAAATTATTATAGAATATAAATTTTATTCTTCAAAATAAGATTTCATGAATTATGGTTTTTATTACTTTTAGTGATAAAATATTATTATAAATTTTTGGAATATGTAGATATTTTATATAAAAAATAGATTATAATTTTATAAATTATCATGAAAAACATATATTAGTGAGATATATTTATAATTTTTTAAATGAATAATTTATTAATAAATTATGGGAAATCATTTTTTTGAAAACCTGATTTATTTCCAGAATTGAAAAAAAAGGATTTATAATATTGGGTTTAAAGTGACCTTAGATCCCTTATAATAGGAATAATCCTCTTAATTTCATTATAATCATATTTATTTTTGAATTTTGAATAAAAAGTTTTATATTAAAAATGTATTTGTAGATAAAATTTTTTTCCTCGTGTTTCTTTGATTTAATTTAAAAATAATTCTTCCACTTTTGTTAATTAAATTTAATAAAGTTGATCCAAAAATTTCAATATTATTAATTAATGTAAGAATATTATGTTATAGTAATTTTATTTAAATATCCATAGTAACCATAATAAATTATTATTATCATAGAATAGGTATAATGGTTTGATTAAAATTAAATCTAATGTAATAAGGATTCATATTTAATCAAAAAATACTTTTCTATCATTGAACGATTCTATAAAATATATATTTAATAAAACATATAATTTAGTTCAATTTATTTAACATTTTAATTTTTTTTGACAATTATAATATTGTTTTTATTGATAAAGTAAATAATGATTCATTTTTTTCTTTTAATATAATTTATATTTTTAGAGTGACATAAAAATTTAATGTCTTAATATAAATATTTATTTAGAAGATGAATGTTTTTTTAATTTTTATTTAATTTAAATTTATAGTGATTATGTAATTTTATTAACATGATACGCAACACTAACACTATGATTTCAAATGAAAAACAAAATAATGTAATAATTTTAAAAACCCTAAATCTTATATTTTCAATGCGCAATATTGTGTCAAAAAAATGGGATATTATTAACTTCTTATAGACGTGTATATTTTTTATACTATACTTATATTATAATCATGTTTTTTTAAATAAAATTATAAATAGTGTTCTTTAAATGAAGTTAATAATATTTTATATTAAAATATTTATGGAAATTATTTTAGATAAACATATAAATATTTAAATGGGGTAATATAAATAAAAAATTGTCATAAATTTCATATATATTCAATTTGGGAACCAATTAATAACATCTAAGTAAAAATATAAGACTTTAATATCAAAAATATCATTACCAAGGTTATAATTAAAAATTGATTAAGATGTTGTTAAACTAAAATCTAATTTTTTAAATTACATACGAACCTATAAAATTCTAATATGATGACAATATTAAATTTTTGAATTATTTATATTATAATACATACAATTTTTTAATAATTTAAAATAAGTTAGACACATAATATTTAAAAATATTTCATGTATTTCTAAAAATATCATGAATGATATTTGAAAATAATAGATATTTATAAAAATAATTTAAAATTATTAAGAATATTATTTTAAAAACTTTCAAATGAATATGGATTAAAATATAAACCATTTTACTTTTATGGGTCATCGTTATTTTTATGTTATCTTTCTTTACCCATTAAATATTAAAAAACTTTTTCTCAATTTAATTATCAAAAAAAGGTCAAAAAATGTTTAAAATGTAGAGAACAATGTGAAAAAATACCAAAACAATAATTTATTAGATTATTTAGATAAATACTCATTTTATATTATAATTATTTAATTTTTTCCATTTTTACAAGATTTTTTATTTATATTAATTTATCACATTAAATAATTCTACGACGGTCTCTCCACTAACATATAAAAGGTAACCAATTATCCTATCATGATTAATCCTTTTGTTGAATTCTAATTAACCAATGATTTATCAATATACCCTCCGTGATTCCTTCCCTGTATTATAGGTATGAATTTTTTTTCTAAAAGGTAAATATTTCATTGAATTATGTGTAAGATAGAAGATGTTTTTCAATGATGTGTTAAAACTCTTAACCAAAAAAGTTCAATTATATTTACTGTTATAGCTATATTAAATATTTCTTCTCCATTATAAAAAAAAATTTTAATTTTATTATTTATTGTAAACTATTATGATGTTGAAACAACTATTACTATTTTTTTCACATTCATCAAAAAATGTTAACTTTGTTTTTTTCATAAGTGTGGACTACCATCTCTATGAAGTTATGTGGTAGTTTTTTTAATTCCTTTTTAAAAATGAATATTAATAAGGGTATATTTAATGGAAATATAAAAATTATGATATAGAATAAATAAAAGAAAATTTATTTATTATTTCCCTCTCTTTTGATCCAATAAATGAAAAATAGAAAGAATGATTCTGATATTATATGTCACTCAATATCCTTGAATTGTATTATTCATTTACCAATCTCAGTATTTAATGGATTATTTTATATACATTTGAAATTTAAATATATTATATTTATCTGCTATGTATTTTTTTTATAAATTATGGATCCATTATCAAATCACAATGATCAGAACTAGAAAATGTAAAATCGCCAGATTAAAAAATAGTTTACAGTCATAATAAATGATTTTAATAAGGAATTATTAATATATTGGAGTGTAAATGATATAAGGTTATCACATTTACTAATAAAATTATATAATATATTTGATATAAAATTATAATATATTTTAATTTATTATATATGATTGTATATCTATTTTTATGAAATTTATACTGAGTTAAGGGTCTCTCCTCTCACCCATCGATATGTGATATATTTCCTTTGTGTTTTGTATATAAATCAAAAATATATATTTTATGATGATTTCATGAAAATATTTTTTTCATTCATAAATAATTCTAATGTTATATTCTTCATGATGATTTCATTTATATAATTCCCAAGAGTTAAATCCCTTAGATTTTAATCTTATTATTTACAGACATTGATTATAATTATGATTTTTTAATGAACATTTGTGATCTACCTCTCAAGAATCATATTTATTTTATTATACTCTAGTAATTTTTAAGGAATACATGTCTTCCCTTAATTTTTACCCATTTTATATAATCATCATAAATAAGGTATACTTTATACGAAAATATCATTATTTATCCATTTTGAAAAAAAATTATCCATATAATTAAATTGTAAAATTAGTTTCTTTAATGTTTTTAATATTATCAAAAGAATTTTTAAATTTATTTTATCCAATTTATATATCTTAAAAAAATGATAGAAGTGAATCAGACTTTTATTTAATGAATATTTAAATTTTAACTTTTAATGAAAAATGTTAAATGAATATTAGTTTTGACGAACATTGTATAAAGATAATATTCTATCATCATAGCAACTCAATTATTGTTTGATTACATTACATGTTTCCATGTAACTTTTAAAATAATATAATATAAATATTATATAAGAGATGATTAGAATTCAAATAAGTTATTAGAAAATGAATAAGGTATTTTCCTTAATATATATTAAATAGAAATATGAAATTCATTTTTCATCTATAATGACTTATTTTAATGTTACAAAATCATCATAGAGGACATGATCCAATGAAAATGACAATATACTTTATTTGGGTGGTTTATAAATACGAGGATAACATTTATTAAAACCTATATATTATCAATGGGTTATGCTATTATGAAATGATAAAATATTTATGAAAACATATTCTCTTACAATTGTTATGACATGACATGTATTTTAGGTTAATCATTCTAACATTTGTATTATACTCACTATGATATCAGTGAGAATATAATTATATATCCCTTCGATAAATTTAGTAGAGATGGATATCTTAGGATATAAAAAGAACTTGAATAGATAAGTAATGTAGTCAATCAAGATAATATATCCACTATATTAGTTTTGAGAGTGAACCACGAAATAGGGTATATTGTAACAATGATTCAAAACAAGCCACTATGATAATCACCATAGTGACCCATGCCAAATTAAGATATTTTATATTCTTATTTTTATAAAATAGGATTATATATCATGGAAATGATATTCACTCAAGAGTTATGTTATTCAATTCATTTATTATTCTTATCTTATGATATGTCATTATTTATACCATGAGTTATAAATATTATATTTGAATTTTAGGTTATGTTTTTTATGAATGGTTACATTGATTATCCCCATCCATTTTTCTTATATTTCATGAGAATATCATAATCAATTATTACATCACATGTTTATGCTTAATGATATACTATTCTCATCCGATGTTATTTTTAGTTTCTTCATGTTATAATATATATTTTAAAACATTGATATCATGTTAATGGTTGTTAGTTATTATGATGTTAGTTAGATATGATATAGATATCCTATGAAATATTTTGATGTATCTATCTATCAAAAGAAACTACTAATTTACTATTATTTATTATACCATTTATAAATGTATTTAGTAGGAATCATGTAATATTTAATAATTATTTATATAGGTAATGTGTTTAAATAATTTTTATCAAATCATCATTTAGAAAATCAATGTAAATAACGATAGGAATTCATTGGTGAAAACCATTGAAATAAGATTATGAATACTATAAGACCTTAAAGATATTACAAGTTATAAATTGTGTGGTTTTCCAAAAAATTAATTACTTTCTATATGTACTAGTCGAAATTGTATTGTAATTAATGCTACTATATGTAATAATCCCAAAAACGTTAGTCCAAGAAAACCTCCACCTTCATTCTAGTACCTGGTGAGGGTACCCTTTCTACGGAACATTTATGACACTCCTGGTGTATATTCATAGGTAATTTTCAAATTCCGTAATGAATAATTGTGAAGTATTAAACCCGAATTAGCTAAGGATAGCCTAGAATTAACCAAAAGTGTCATAGATTGAATATAAGAAATCATGATTTATATATTATATGCATTGTGTATAATGAGTATAAGAGTACTCGTGAAGACTATTGTTTCTCACAAAATATATCATGGTTTTGGTCAACAACTAGAACGCATTGGATTTGTGATAACTCATAATTAAAAATACAATGGAATTGTTTTTTTCATGATGAAAATATTGGACAAGGATATGTTAGAAGAAACCTTGACACTATTCCAATTCATCGATCGTTTTATACGATCATTAGTCACAACATGGGTAAATATTTTAAGAAAAATAATATAGGAAATTATTATTGAGGAATACCATATTGGGAAAAATTAATCTTCATACAAGTCAATTATATGGGAATTAAAATTTATCTAAATGAATCTTGCAAGTGATATGATATTTTTTGAGGTGAATAAAATGACATAGAGTAGGAAAATGCTAAGGAGATTTGAAAATTTTGATATATGGAAGTGAATTTATGGATTTGGTACCATTCATTGCTCATTTATAATGTATGTAGAATATAAATATTATATAATCCAATTCCTTATACCATGGGTTTAATTTATGAACAAGGAATGAATTTTGGTATATTAATAATCAAAGATAAAAAATCCACATTTTTTGGTAGTATAATCTTGAATATGCTGTAGAGTTTTTATATCAATGATAATTTAGAAATAATAATCTTGAATGATCTATAGATTAATCTGAAATTTTTTATATAATTATTTTAAAATATATAGTGAAATGTATTGATATCTATGAAAATTGTTTAGTGGTAACATACTAATTTTTACCATGGAGGAAGATATAATTGAAACTGAAAACTAAAATGGTATAAGTGACAATGAATTTAGTTATCTATTTCATGAAAAATAAATTTATATTATATTTATAGTTGTCTATTTTTGTTTTTGATTTTATGTAAATTATTTGTGATTTTATTTTATTACATAATATTGTGTTATTTTTTGTAAGAATAAATGTTTTCATATGGGGTCTAATGAAGTGTTTTGAATATTATCACTCATATTATAGATTAAGACAGATGATTTTATTAATGGTGATTATACACATTTTGACATTTGATGTTATGGTTTTTAATTGACTCGAAGATTTTACTATTTTTATGAAGAATTATATATTTAACAAGAAACAAAATTTCATTTTTTTTATTTGAATTTATTTTAATTATAGATTTTTGGTTACAAGGATAGAGATAATCATACTACTAAAAAAGAGATTCATTGATATAGAGATATTTTTAGAGATATTAATTATCAAACAATGTGATTCATTTAATGGTTGTATCTGAATTTTAGTCATTAAATTTACTTAAGGTTAAATAAAATATGAAATTATATAGTGATTTATCATGGTGATTTGTGATATTTTTGTAGACACAACATTGGGTTGAGGTGAATGTAATTTTTATGTAAAAAAAGTTGTATAACATAAATAATTATTTGGGAAGAATGTAATTAAGATCATAGGGAGATAATTTAAATGGATTGTGATTTAAATTTAATATATAAATATCTTTAATATTGAGGTAATTGAGATTAAATGGATTGTAGGGTTATGTTTTGGCTAATTATCTTATTTTTTCAATTGTTGTTGTCATAGAAATTTCGAATTAAAATGTATTATATATTTATATACAATACTAGACATTTTTAATATTATCTATCATTATAGTAAATTTTTATTTTGGTTAATACTTTATAATTGGATTAATTTATTTTCATTGTTTTCTCTATTTTTTTACCCATTTAAATATTATTTTATTAATCCAGGAAAGAAACTATTATCTAGAATACAAATAGTGTGGGAAAACATATGATATTGTGGTGGGAAGTGATTGTACGATGAAATTATACTTGTCAAATATGAATATTTACATATATTCTGAGTAAATATTTTAAATCAAATATCTAACCCTTATAAAATTATGATGAAATAGATATTTTATACCAGATTATTAATTTCATATGAATAATTTTTTCTTTTACAAAAAACATTGATTTACAGTTTTCTTTCCATTAACATTCTCATAATCAGTTACTCTCTTGTGATCAATGTATTCTATCACTCTCTCACATTATTTAGACAATAAGTTTTCCATTAATTACCATATTTTCACATCCCACTAATTTTATTCTATTTGAAAACCTTGTTCGGTGTTATTCCATATGACCATCGTAATTTCATTGCCCACTTTTTAGGGGAATAATTAATTAACCCTTCTAATGAATTGTGTTTTATATAAATGAATTGTCAAATAAAAAACCCTAAAAACCCATGAATAATTTAATTTTTTTGGAAAGATATTATTAAATGGGGAAGATTGTAAAAGTTTATGATTTTAAAAGAATACTATTTTCAAAAGTGAATACAAAACACAACACTGATCATTAAAAAATGACACAATATTATACTTCTTTGACCATTATAACAAAGCCATTAAATTGGAAAGTAATCTTGAAAATAACAAAAATACGAAATATATATAACAGTCATAATGAATAAAAAAATATTTTCAAATTCCATGGAAAGAAGAACACAATTATATAAAACCTCGTTATACAATTCAAAAATATATTTTTATTAAAATATATTTTATATCATTTTTTGATATAATATTATTAATGATTTCTAGAAAATTTAGAAATTTCATGATATAAAAATAATAAAAAAAATTAAATTAGAATGTCAATGATAGTTCAATGTTATTTTTTGAATATTTTTCAACTATGCCTATTTTTTAACAAATAGATAATAATGATATTTTAAAAAAATAAATTTTATTAATTATTTGAAAAAATTAAAATATGGATTTTTTATACTTTTGGGGCCTAGAATTACTTTTAAAAAAAATATTAAAAATATTTTGTTTTAGAATCACCCCATTTTTTAATTTATATGTGATAAATCATAAGTGGAATCTTGGATCAAAAAATTTATACCATGGTTGAGACTAGAGTGTCATGTTTACACTAGGCATGACCTAAATTTGTCAAATGTGGGTTTTTTTCAAAAAGATTTCATTAGAGTGTTATTTAGTAAAATACATAATTGAATTTTTTTTATTTATATGATTTGAATTAATATAACTCCTTTTTTTATTAATAATTCATTATAAAAGGATCTCAAGGGTTTTCTGTAGATCTCTACATCATTATGCAGCAACATCTTCTTCCTATCATTGAATAGTCAGTTTTAGATGATGATAGACCTTTAGATCAAATATGATCGACATAGAATAAATACAAAGGCTTCTATCACTCATTGGTGATTGTGTTCGTTGAATATCGATGATCAAAAACTAGATAGATCATTTCAATTCTTGTTTTATACCAATATTAATTCAATATGTTATGAAATATTACACTTCCTCGAGATCTGTGTTTGAATTTAACCATTACAAGACCCCATGTATTGAAATTTAATTTTCATAATATTTTTTCTATCCCTATATGTTCTTTATTGTGTTTTTTGGAAAATTACACATGGAATATTTTTGTTTAACTGTAATTTAGTTATTTATATCCCATTTATTCGTGACTTTTTCACCACTTCGATAAATATTCATTTCACAATGTTTCTGTGTGGTACCAAGAAATATAAAACCCCCATATCCATATAGAAATCGTGTTCAATGAATAATTCTTCACTTAAATGGAATATTGTGTTGTGTTATAAGATTTGGGATGTGGATCACAAGGATTTTGGATTTGAGACATAAATATGACAGATGGAGTGTCTGGGATGAGAAAAAGTCCATCATGGATAATTTTTATCAATTTTTAGCCACTAGATGGTCAAGAATTATGAATGGAGGTAATATCTATAGAACCAAGATCCCTTGAATATGTAAAATGTTATTCAAATACATGACTACACATCGCAACGTCCAAATAACACATGATCTGTAGGTTCATGGATGTGACTTATTTGGTTTCAAGAGGTTATTAGTATTACACACCATATGAGGCTCCAACAATCCATGGGAACTATTCCCTTCGAACCTAGTTTATACTCTAGCATTACATGAGAATGGAAATGGGTAAGCCCGCATCTTGTGCTGAAGTACATGGACATGAGAATGATAGATAGAAATTAATGTTGATCATGGGATAGACACAAGGTGTTTGAGGGACTCTGTGTTTTCCAACTAGACACCATGTATGTAATCATGTGAAATGATATGTACACCCACATATAACTAGATATAATATGGAGCAGGACCACATGCTTTATGGGTCCCCTAACCTAGCATATACCCCTTCTTCCATTTTTATAAAACATCAACATCTCATATCATTATTAATTGGACTCATATTTTGGAACATAAGTAGAATATCAATAATATTTTTATGTTTAAGACAATATGATGGAATCCTTAACGGGTTTTTAGAAATGATATAGGATGTTACTGAATTGAACCATTTTTTGGTCATTCTCAGTGATGGTAGTGATATGAAATGATTACCATGAGATTTATAGTATCCCCCACCATCTAGGTTTGTAATGGGTCCTCCTCCCATTTATTGTGTTTCACAACCTTTTGGTATAGATAATGCGATACCTATATTATTTTTGAGTGGATCCCTCATAATTTATATGAAACGTCTCATCTACATATCCACTAACTGGCACCCTCATTCGGAGTAAGGTTATGGGTCCTCAACTACATGAGTTTAACCCTCTTTCTGGGAGTGGTTTCAGGTCCAATAGAGTCCTATATACTCATAGGGGGGGATATGTTATCGATATTCATTTGCCTAAATATTTTCTTCCACACTAGATCATGGCCCCATTATTATAAGGGTCACATTGTTTTTACATATGTGTTACTGTTTATCGTATTCATCCATTGTTTATCTGATGTTGAGGCATTTAATTCAATGTGGGAATTCCAGTAGAATGTCACACATATTTATACTTGGTTCACCCTCAGGAGGATACGCCCTTGAAGCATAAAATGATGATTTACTGATATACAAAATCCACTAAAGCTTAGAACCAAATTACAATGTTCGGGCTAGATCTTTTATTCCTAAACATAGCACCGTTATAAAGTTTAATGTATAATCACTTATTTCCCAAGGGTCACTCCATATGTCTCATCCTCTAGCTCATTGTCATTGGGATGGATTGACGTATTTCTTTTACATCCCTCAATTCTATTGAAAGGGATATACTCATATATTAGGGACTTGTAGTTTCCTTCCTTATCACAAATGAATTCCTACTACACTATATATAGATTATCTAGTAAAGCATAAATTTTATCAAATGATTAATACCTCCTTTCCACTAATCACATGAAAATTCATTTTCCAAATTCTTTATAAATTCTCAATACTTCGTAATGCTCCCAATTTAGGAAAGCTAAAAATTTACTTTTTGAATCTCCTACCTCTTCGCAAATCTCATCAGTTCGCAATGATCACTATTTTTTAGGCCTCAATAGTTTAAAGTTCTCACTTTGGAATTTTTGATCTGGAAAATCTCAAATTAGACTTTGGGTATCACAATTCATCTTCAAAGATGAAAATTCCTTCATAGTGTGGCTTCCTATCATAGAGCTTAACAGGTCCTTGTGAATTCCCATACATTCACGAATCTTGTTGTCTTTGGAACCTCCTATGAGATTCAGGAGCCTTATATTTTTTGAGGATTCTCTATACAATACTCACTGGGGTGGAGGCATCTTTATATGTATTTTCCACTAACTCTAACATTTCCTTCCACATCAGTGCCATGTAAGACCATTTTTCATAGCTATGAAATTTCAATTGAATTTATTTCTTCTTTGATATTCTAAATAGTAATTTTACAGATCATAAATCTGAACATAATTTTAAATAGTTCCATGAATTCAATTTCACTGCCACTACGATGCACTTTTTAATCACATATCCTCCTGTCATAACCATTGTGCCATTTTAATGCTCCCTCACATTGCTCTTCACCTCTCCCGTTGGGAATCAAATAGCGATAAAAATATTTACTCAATTCATAATCTAGGCCCACATGAGTAGTTCTTGTTGTGAGAAACATGATTACTATGAATAGTTCATTAATGAGCCACTTCATTCCATACACCAATTGTTGATACCAGTCCAATAACACTATTTTTCATTCATAAAGAACATGATCTATTGTGTGATTTAACATATAATAAATCACTTATCACAACGTCATATTTAATGCTCATCCCCTATCTCTGTGCTCCTCATATCTCACTGTGCCACCTTTCATCTTCTTCCTATGACTTTGAAAAAGAAATTTTCTCCCTTATTTAATTTCTCACCCTTAACGAACTATACTTTATCCCCATTTTTTCACAATCCCAAAGGTCACACCTTTGGTGTCTACAACATTGTAACCATTACTAATCAATAGATTAGGGTAAAACACACCATACCTCTGGGAGAGGGGGTCACATATCGTCACTTTTTCAAGTGTTGGGGGTTGACTAGACACCCAAAGCCATCTGATGCCTCTAAAATGATTCTTTCGGAAAATTCTTTTTAAAAATGTCTACAACATGTAGTTTTATTGGTGCATATTCAATCGTCACTGTCCCTTGTTCCACATTCTCCTTAATGAGAATATATTTTATCTTACTGTTCTTTGTACATGATTGATGTACTACATTTTTTCCAAGATTGATAACATAGGAATAATTGCACCGGATTATGATCGGAGACTTTACTAAAACACCCATGTTATCAAGATAATACTACATCTTAAATAACTCCTTTCATTCTTGAGTGGCAACAACATACTCAGATTATATAGTGGTCAATGAAATGAAATCTGTTTTCGTTCATAACTATAAAACACATAATCCACTATGGTTGAAATCACCACATGACATTGATATCATGTCATCTGCTGAACGGGACCAATATAGAGTGGTATATCCTAATAGAATTGGATGAGACTAGTTAGTATTCATAAAACTGAAATTCAGAGATCCTTTTTATAACAAATAATTCCCTTCACCACAAGCATGTGGATTTCCTTGGGATTTCTTTGATATCGCACTTCATGGTATGTGGAGAAATAAATGTTATTTACTGTTAAGTACAATAGAATTATAATGATTTTAATGTACTCTATGATATTAACAACCTTTCCTTTATCATCTCGTGATAGATTCATACATGTAGCCACTTCAGTCTTCATCTCCTTTGAATTTTCCATTCCATGCCTTTTCAAAACATCCTTGACGTATTTAGATTGAGAAGTAAATATGAAATTTTATCCTTGTGTCACAATCCACATCATAATTTTATTATTTTAATTATTTACATATAATATTTTATCAAATCCGCCACACTAGAAATCGAGCTTCTTCAAAAATTAATGTACCCTTGATTACCAGGCTCTTGAGGATTGCTTCAACCCATATAAAGCCTTCTTCAACAGACAAATCCATGTCATCATATTCATGTCTGTACTAGATCTGTTTGATTAACAATTATATCTCCCTAACCAATATCATCTCGAATCTTCAACTTTAATGATAATCTAGGTTTTACTTCCTCAAGATCCTTATCATTATTTGATTCTGAATTAGAATTTTCCACTTATACTCTACCTAAGCCTCTTACCACTTCATCGCATTCAACAGAAAAATTGATAATATGTCTTTATCTAGTTACATCATTTCAATAAAATAATTTTCTCATCATCCTGTTGTAAAATTACTTATGTTCTCTCATTGCTTTTGGTACCCTAAAAACTATCACCAGATTATATATTATTAGAAAAAAATAGATAATCCTTAAAAACATAAGTGTTTATACTGGTCCCCCAATCATTCTTTATTTACCTAAAAATTCATCCTTTCTACTCAATAATGATCTTGCATATAATTAAGATATTGATTTATCCCCATGTGATATGAAACTATTCCTGTTTTTAGGCCCACAATTTAGACCCAAAAATGATTATTCTCCTCATGCATCATTTCACGATCTTGTGACCCTTAGTATTTATCCATAAAAAACCACTATTCCTACTAATTTATAACTCGATATAGGAAAAATGGGATAGAGTTAATAACACAATCATAATCTATTTCACTCAATCAGTTCCTTTCATCTTCAATATCAATAACTGATTAGAATAAGTTGACATTCCCAAGAACATTACGTCACTACATTGCATCTTCTTATATGAATTCCCCATGCATCAAATATCCCCAAAAACCTAAAACACTTGACCATTAGTTAGTATCACTTAATCACATATGGAGACGAGTTATTCTGAAATCATCAAGGATAAAATTTTGGTTGATACTGATGGGTCAAACTATTGATTATTTATTGAAAATCATTGCACTATTTCTTTCCCTACTCTAACTGTCTAGCCAAATTCTACAATTCTGGTCATAGGACTATGTATTTTGTACCGGTATTCTGATTCTTCTTCTGATATTCAGATTCTGTTTTCATGGTAATTTTCAGAATTTGAGAATTAATCCCAATTTTAAAAATTTATATCTTTAATGATCCTCTAATATCCCATATTTCATGAATTTACCTCGTTGAAGTAATCTCTCCACTGATCATCTTCTCATGCTTCATCCTCCATTGTCATGCTCTTTCTGTTTCCTTCAATTATCACTTTGTGGCATGACATGAAAATTTTCGAGGTCATTATTTAGCCTCAATTGTTCGAATCATGCCATCTATTATTATTGGGGTTTATTATTCCAGCCACATTACATTATTATTAATTACACTTGGGGAATCCCCTATTTTTTCATGCAGGACAGTCCACATACATTCAAGGGGATTCTTTCGCCTGGGTAAAAGAGGTATTGGTTAATACACCTTTCACTAACCCCGTTGTTATTCCTCTAGGAAAATAATACATTTTTCTATCTTACCATGATGTCATTCTGGGATCCTTTTCCTTCCTTTATTTCTTCTTGATACAATATCTTACGAAAGGCCCATGATTAGAACATACAATACATCTTCCATCAAACTCCTACCTAATCTCATTATTTCTCAAATAGGATGTAGATCTAGATTGAGTTATTATTCTGAAATTGATCTCAAAAACTTCCTAATACATACTCTTGGGGTGCCATATTCCTATATAATAGAAACAATTCATGGATTCCTTATTGTGAGAAACTCTTCATTAAGATTTATCATGACTCTTATTTTTATTCCATGATTTAAAAAATACAATATATTCATAGCATAAAAATAAATTCCTCCTCATTTGAATAATATCTTCATATAACACCATAAATCCCACAAAAATAAAACATTATATCAATAATTCATTTTAATTTCTTTTTAGGTCATTATTTAGAAATTGAAGTAATTTTTTAATTTCTATAACTGTTCACACATGTCTTCCTAACATTCATGTGAGGGGATTCATCATATCTAATAATATATTTTCCTAAATTGTATGGTTATATATATGAGAAAATATGTTAATATATATTTCCAGAAATAACATATTTACATAAAATTTCATCCTCAACTATCGATGGAAAATAAAATAGAAAATTCATGGCATTTTTCTATTTACACATTCCATAGAAATTATATTTATCCACATCATTTTCCCCATTTCAATATCTTTTCCCAATTTTTGAATCTTTATTTCCATTCATACAAGTTGAGAATTATGTTCTCTCTTGAGGTCCTTACCCCTTTTATCTCATATTCCAATTCAGGTTCGATCTTATTCACCATATCACATTTCTCCTTTATTTTTATTTTTTGAGCAACATAATCTAGGAAGCATTCATTCATTTATTCTAGAATTTGATTCTTATGAACCACTTCAGACTGAGCTATAGTGGGATAATCGTTTCTATCTTTCAGAATATAAATTTCATCTAAATTCTAATTCTCAAAATTCTCATAATTATTTTTTTATATCTCAACATATATATTTTGTAGTTGATCATCTTGAGACAAATTCTTCTCACTCATATGAGTAGACACATCAATAATCCTTTGATTTAAGCCTCTATTAATGTTGACCTGACATTCTAGAGCTTTTAAACTTAATATCTTCCTCCAATATCTGATCCAATTCATTCATTTGAGGGAAAACTTCTACATTACCATTTATTCAAATTTCTTCATCATTAGTACATCCAATGTCACATGGAATATCAGGATCCTCACTAATAATTCCATTAAAATTAAATGATTATGTATTTCCGTAGCATGATTTATCCAAATCATCCGTATATTCAATACTTTATTTATTCAATTGAATCACACTATTTCAATAGACACTTCCACTCTGAGAAATACCACAAGAATCATGCTTCTTATATGACGTTCTTCCCTTTTCCATGGCACCCCAATATATTACCCGAATTAAACTTTAACTTCAAAATCAACAGAACCATGTCTAAGCACACAAATCATGATTAAAGAAACATGTCCTCAAATAATAATTATTATGTCAAAAAGGGACCAAGATACCCGAATAGGGGGTAGAGGTGAATTGGGGTATGGATATTCTTTTACATAAATAATTCTTGCCCCACTGGATCATGGCTTCTTTATTATAAGGGGAATTTAGTTTGAAGTTATTTGTCACTATTGATTTTATTCTTCCATTATTTAAATGACGATGATGCTTTGAAATTAATGCATGAATGAAAGTAGACAAACACAAAAAAAAATTACTCAGTTCATTCTAAGTGGGATCCGTCCAAGGAAAATAAAATGTTCATGTGTCGATGTACCTATTCCGTTAAAGATGACTGTCAAATTACAATTTTGGCCCCACATTATATGCTCATTATCACTAACTATAAAAATATTATTATTCACTCATTATATTCCCTAATGTCTCTCCCTATGTCCCTTTATATGGCTCACTTGTGGTTGTAAGGATCTCCATCATCCTCTTACTTTACTCACTACCCATGGAAGTGATCATCTCACTTTTAATGGACTTGTAGGTCCTGCCAATATCACTAAAGAATTCATCCTACAATATATATAGATTATAGATTTAAATCCCCATTATATCCACTGATGAATACCGCTTCACTAATTAAAATTGCGAAATTTATTTTCAAAACATATTCGCAATGTTCACTTCTTTGCGAAGCTCCCAATTTGGAAAACAAAAACTGTCCTTTACGAAGCTACTGCCTCTTCACAAAGCTCATATGATTTCAAATCCCACATCATCATATAGCTCACTTGTCCACATAGATCATATTGGCCTTTGACATTTTTCATTGCTCAAAAAAGCCTTTGCGAAGCACACATCTTCTGCAAAGCAGAACTGAGAATTGTGGTGTGCCTTTCTTTCACAAAGCGCAACTAGGAAATGCGAATTCCTTTACATTCATGATAATCACTATATTTGAAAACATCCCTTTTAATTAGATTGCCTTATTTTTTTCATGGAGTCTCTTTATTATTAACATTGTGGTGGAGGTCTATTTATAGTAGTTTCCCACCGACTCTAAAACCATTCATTCCATGTCAGTGCCACATAAGCCAAAATTTTAGACCTCTATAATTTCAGGTTAAAATCCATTTTTGGAAGAAGCTGTAGTGAAATTTTTTGGATCACAATACTCATTGTAATCCAAGAGAATTCCATTAATTACGTTTCACTTCCTACAATAGTTTCTTCATAATCACATATCGTTCCATAAAAACTATTGTTTCCACACAATGCTCGCTCCCAGTGCTCTTCAACTCTTTTGTTTGTGAATATCATCATAATCATAGAGATCACCATCAGCATTCATCATTCCTTTCAGAGATCCACATTATGATTACCATCATTATGCAACTCATCCATTTTTGGTAATTTTAAGAAATATTCAAGAAAATCCATTTTCATAATTCTCATCACACACAAAATTTTTGGACTCCAAATATTTAGGAAACAATAGAAAATGGAGCCACCATATATCTGTTAATTTTGTAACACCTCCACCTCATTCATTAAATTTTCATATTTCATTTTCAACATGTGTTTTCAAAAATATATTTCGAACAGAATAATTTTCCATAATGAAAATCTTTTTAATCTAACAAAAACAGCCCAAAAATGCCGCAATGTTACCTTGAGAGATTTTTTCCAAACAAAGGTCATGTGTCCTCTATCATCTATTCAAGCGAAAAATTCATACAATATCAAGTCATGGTTCCTCGAATAATAGAGTGGAACCCTCTAGATAGAATTTTAATAAGGCCTATACTTCCCACTAGACTAGAAACTCATATCTAGGATGTGCATCAGTGCTATATTGACAATTGGAGTGTAACACTAAAGACAGGGTAGTCATTACTCCTCTATTTATTACATCATTTTAAGACTTATATTTTTAATGTATGTGGGTACTATAGATGAATAAATAGCATCACACATTTATTGAACCATTTAATTTGTAACCTACCATGATATTGTTCCCCCCAACTGTGTGGACGAGTGGAGAGGTTTGATTGGTCTTGTTTTTCTTTTCTAACATATGTGAGTGGTTTTGGAAATCATCAATGGACTTGAATAAATAATGTCACTCTTTTCTAGTGTTGGCCATAAGATAGATACCCACATCATTTTTTATTGGAATAATTTTATTTTAGAATATATATATAATTATTGTACTATTTTTTCTCTCTTTATTTAGGTTCTATTTTCAACTAAATATCTATTCAAATTAAGTCTCTTAATACACCTCCTTCAGCATTTGCGTGTCCTAATAAATATGTATATACTCATCCATATATTATCTTGTTTTTCTATGTGTAATGTCTTATAAAGACGATATACAATTATGTGGTGACTAAATAGTAACTTTGTAATACTAGTTGAATTACTCCATATACAGTGGCAGGACCTTATAGATTAGATGATAAGCTCTTTGAGAACATTTCTTCTCTATTATTTTTAGGTTTTGACATATTTGTAGATTTTGATGTATTTTTCTCTTTTACATTTCATTTTACACTATCATATATTGATATACCATAGTAGTGTTTGTCTTAGTTTTTTATATTCCATATACTACATCAATAAATTATTTTTCGTCTGGAATTATACATTGACTTGGATGGTTGTTCATGTAATTCCTCGACCCCATAAGCCCAATGTCGGTGAATTATTATGAATAATTTGCATGATCACAAAAGATCAAGTCTCATAATACCGTTTAGTTTAATATCCTTGGATGTACTAGATACATTCACAATGTTTACATTACATAAAAAATGGTAAACTATAACCACATTGTTTCCATAGACAACACTGAGATCCCATATACTCTCCCTGAAGGTCATTCATAATATACTTCTTCGCATCCAGGAAAAAATAAAACATAAAAAGGGGTGAGATCAGATGCTCAGTAAGGATAACAATATTGCGGAAAAATTCACAAATAAGCATAAACATTTAATGCAATCTATAATACTAAAACAAAAGATTTATAAACATGAACTTCATCATAATATGGCAAAGATAAAATAAAATAATTCCATTTACTTATTCAAATGGATATTATACTAGTTGAATAATCACATGAAATATCAAAATCCACATTTATAATGATGTAATGCATAATTCCAGACTATCATGACCATATATTCAAGGGCTTGTGTTAGAACTACAAATAAGATTTTGACAAGGCCATGTGACAAGAAACAAGTTTTTATCATTAGAACTACTGATGATTTGAGGAGATATAGTGGGATCCACCCGTGAATTACTAATTCTAATGAATTACTCATATAAATTTTTTGAAACATAACATAAACATTTATATTAGAACTAGCATACAAAATGTCAATACTTTATCCACAAACCATGAATAGTATAAAAATAGAACATCCATAGTCAAACATAACTCATTCAATAAAATATAGAAGATTTTATTGTAACCAATTAACTTCAATCAAGAATAATGAAGGATATTGACATAGATGAATATAATCAACAAAACTATTTGAGAGAAATATCCCTTTTTTCTTGAAATCATTTAAATGTCACACTATTTTTCAAGAAGCTGTTTAAAAATATATTTTTGAATAAAAGTGTCTCATACCACATTGAATCATTAAAAACTAATTTTAATTTTAAAACATTAATGTCCATTTAAATAAGTCCTTAAAAAAAATTCTAAAACATGGACATTAATGAGAATGATTTAGAGGAATAAATTTTCTAAAACATTTAAAATGATATTTCCTTTAGAGATCCTAACCCAATGAGAGACTCTTGAATAAAAATAATTGAGGTAATAAATACATTATAATATCAATAGAATAAAGGATTTCATGATAAATTATGTCAAATGGAAGTGTATACAGAATATAAAAGTGAATTGAGGCATAAAAACAATGAATCCTCAACGGAATGTAAATTGTGATGAAATCCCTTATAAATACTGTATCATTAGGTAAAGCATAAATCAATGACATAATTATGTGTGAAAAATATAAATACACTCAATATCATTGTAAATTCATTTTATATCAATCTGAGGACATTCACACATATTCTTGTTAAAACAACACTAATGACTTGGATGTTTAACTCAATAAATGGAAATTGAGTTAAGATCATGTTTATATCAATGACTGGAGAAATTGTCAATGGTTTGATTATGTGTATCAAACATATATCCACACAAATTGGAGTTTAAATTACTAAATAAATAATAAATAGTCATTCCACAGATAATCATGGAGTAAAATAATCAATGAAGAATGCGTAAATCCCACTGAGTAAAAACTGAAATTTGAATTTCCCTTACCGATTTTGTAACAAATGAAACATACAACCCATGAAAGAAGGATCATATAATGAAGATTTAAATTTCCATAAATTAAATTATATTACACCAAAAATACAATCATGGACAATACATACTCCACAAAAAAGGAAATAGTGTCCAATATAGCATGAATCTCACGGGAATAAAAAGTGAGATAAAAAACCCTTACTTCATTGTAATCAATCGAGTCGTATGAAACAAAGTTAATAACCACAAATTTAATCACAAAATACCATTAATATAAAGATAATAATGATAATATATATCAAATGGAAGTACACAATACACCATATCCAATAAATATGTGGCGAACAATGTTAATCTCACAGAATTAAAAGTGAGATAAGAAACCCCATACCTTGTACTTTTCCTTGTTCGAGGGTAGGTTAACAACCTGTATAATGGTGATATAATTTTTATTAAATTATAAAATAATTATATACATTAATAAGATATCATATATGATCTTTCAATATTTATTTGTTAATAATATTTTAGTATTATCGTCATTTTGGGTGTTAACTGATTCATTTTCCTTTGTATGCTTTGTTATATAAGTAATGATTTTTATGAATAGGATGTATCCTATTCATATTCATAATTATACTAAGTCTTTAAAAATTATTTTAAATCATATAATTAAAATTGGTATTGAATTGATACGATGGGGAATGAATTTCATCGCGTTTGTGGAGACGGTAATCTGTACTTACACACGAGCGACAATATCATTTTTTTGATATTAAAATAACATATAATTCGATGTTATATCATATATACAGAATCATTATCATGGAATATTTATTATTTACATCAATTACACATCATTATTATTCCCATCAAAATTATAATGCATTGAAAAAAAATTACACCACGGCCTGGAGATGGTAATCCTTACGTACGCACGTATCATGACATGTCATTCAAAGGATGGATATAATAATGAATATGGTTGTAACATATTTATAATTACATAATAATATATTTCGGATACTAGAGTTATTATTTTAGAATGGAAACATCAATGAATGTGGATGTGGAAGAAGAAAGGAACTTGAAAGAGGTGATGAAATATTTACCTCTTCTTCACGTTTTTCCTTTTGATTTGATAAAAAGAGCACCTTAGGTTTGGTTTCTGACTAAAGGAAGGCCTCCAAGATGAAGGGAGGACATTTGATAGTGTATTTGGAAAGTTTTTCGCAGATCCAAATGGATTTCAAGCTGTAAATTAGAGAGAATGGGATGTTCCCTTTTAAAAGCGGGGTGAGGGGAACCTTTGGAAAAGCAAGAAATATTATTTTATAATAAAAAACATTTCGGTTTCTAGTGGCTCCAAAATAATTATTTAAAGGATAATGTGGGGATGGGTCAACAACCACTCATCCAATAGGTTTTATATAGGTTTGAGATACTATATTAACTTTATCATTTAGATTTAACTCTAAGTTAAATAGTTTGACATTTACCATGTCTCTTTTTATTTTAATATTATATGATTAATACAAATACTGTAAACTTACAAAAGAACCTAAAGTGGTTTATTAATGACATATATAATATTATTTAAGACTTATGGACGATGGTTATATTTTTCGGAATATAATATCAATTAATAATATAATATTTGTTATAAAAACTCTTTAATTCCAATTATGACACTATTTGGTATTTTGTTTTTGCTATATTCATAACAGCATTATTACTTCAAAAAAAATTCATCTAACCAACCCAAACATGTCATAATAACATATAAAATTAGTTTAATTAATTAAATTTATCATATTACATTTATTTGGATATTTATAATATCAATTATTTTAATACTTCATTAATTAGGTAATTACTACATCATTATTGTGTCATAAATAAAATAACATATTTAAAGTATAAAAATTTTCAATAAAATACAATTATGTAAGAAATCTATTTATATTTCTAATGAATATTTATATTTATATTTATCTTATTTATAACCCTATATTAAAAATATTTTAGTTATTATAAATTGATTTTAACTCTTTTATCTCTTTTTTAAATAAAATAATAATAAATGTATTAATATAATCCTAGTAGATATAAAGGATAATATTTTATTCCTAAGGTTCTATTTGTTCGAATTACACTTATCCCATAGAATTAGGACATGTTTTAGGTTAATAATAATATCATTTTTACACTTAATTTCCCTATTTACTTTTAACCGTGGTAATTAAAAGTAAAAAAAGTTACTATTCACAAAAATATATTTTCATCTTATTGAACCACATTTTACTTACTAATATCAACCGTGTCTCTTAGATTCTTGAAATTCAACTCAGAGAAGCGGTAAAATTGTGTTTCATGTAAGTTTTCCAATTCCCCTAAGAGGTGGGTAAAAGATGGTAAAAAAAGTTCAATAAAATTATATTCATCTAATTTTATTATAAAATGACACCAATGAATTACATTAAACTTATATAGGTATTATAAATTTATTTTGACTTGAAATAAATTTAAATAAAATAAATAATTATTTGAATAAAAATTCGGTTTTAAACCATGACGGAGTGGATTTCATTATTCATAAAAAATTGATAGTTTTTAGGAAAAATACAATATATTTACCCTAAGCTAATTTTGATATTTTGAATTCAAAAATGAATTATATTTTACCAAATTCAAAACATTGAAGATGACTTAATTAATGTAAAATTAATTCCCGTTGTCAGAACCGAAAATCGGGTTTTTTTTAAAATTAAAAACTATCAAAAGATTGACAAATGTTTATGTAAAATTTAAATGTAAAATTACTTATAATCACCTAAATTGAATTAAATGATAAAAATAAAATCTAATTATAATTCCAAACCATTCAAATACATAATTTAACAATGCAAATTATTTATATTTAAATATTTGTTTTCAATTAGAATTTAATATTTTTCAGTATTCATCAAAATATACAAGTTGTTATAAAAGTACCAAAAATTTATCAAAAATAAATTTTGATGTCCCGATTCGAAAGAACAATTTAATTTCATTAAATTTAATATAAAAAAGTTTCAAATATTGGTTTTAAAAATGGGTTTTTTATTAAACGGTGGAAAATTTTCATTTTTTTAAAAAAAATTATCTGAAAAAATTAAACGTGTTCTTATATTATGTCTGAGAAACACATAATATGGATTCTAAAATAATATAGAGTATATAAAATTCAAATTTCTATTAATACTAGTCATAACTACTTTTGAACGGCTAGTATGGTAGGTCGTGGTGTGCTCGAACTCGGTGTTGTGTGTAGCGCAAACTATTGAATTACTTTAAGGAAAATAATATACTATGAAATCATGGGGTGTTACATTTTCCCCCTTTTAGAAATTTCGTCCTTGATATTTTATAATTGGGTTTGGAAACATCATTGAAAGTCTCACATCAGAAAAATAGTCAATAAAACAATCTCATTAAATGAAAGAAAGAGAAATACATCGGTCACCAGAGATAACCCACACTAGGATTCCTTGTAAGAAAACATGGATATGGAAGATAAAATAAATGTAATGTTATGGTGGAGAGTGATTGAAAACATGATTAGAAGATAGTTAATAACAAGAAAATCACAGTCTTGTGATGAGATAAATGTTCATTAGTTCCCTAGTATAAAAAGTAAATAGATAACGTATTTTTTATGTTCCATTTCATAAAGTTGAGTTATTTATTTATAAGATTGACTATGAACAGTAAGAGATATACTTACTTTTAAAGTAGAGTTTCATCCTTTAATAAATTTCTACCACTAACTCATCTTTATTTTCAAACGATGTGTATTCAAAATGACTTGGTCACACCTGATGAGCTAGAATCAACTTCTATAGAATCACATAATCCACAAAGGTTAAACTATATATATTTACCTTGTCTATAAGATTAACCAAAACCAAAATGGTTAGTACAAGATCAGATGATCCCCAAAAAAGGATATTCCATTAGAGAAAGAAATACTTATCTTAATTTCTAAAATTAAACCAAAAATACCCAAAGACCAATAAATACCATTCAATAAACAATTTTCCTTACAATCCATCAATATCTTCCAAACTAATATTGAAAACCAAAATATAGAAGAATTTGATTACGCAGTATTCCACGTTAAATTTTATTTCCAAATAACATCGACTACTCTTAAAGTCACATAATTAAAAGTAATTATCCCAATCACATATTCTCTATGATAGGTTAATAATTTCTATAAATAAATCAAATCACTATAAATCCACAATAAAAAATAGATAAAAATCCACTATTACTCCTCAAATAAAATCCCATAGTATTATATTTTCCGTAGGCATATAGTATTCCCAACAGAGCGAATGTCTTCCAAAATAACATTTATTACTTATTCCCCAAAACATTTTCCTATACTAAGTATATCAATTTGATATGAAATAAGATCGCAAATCAACTTATTATTGATCAATATAATCATTGAACAAAAAATAATTAGTCACACTAACCAGGGACTTCACATAGTCCAGTGGTAGGCGATAAATACCAATCGCACTATGGTTGAGGGTTCGATTACTGCAACTTCGTCCGATGTGATGGGTTGTCACACAGTCTGCGGGTTGTCCTTTTTCAAAAACTATATTTTATAAAGTTCCCAAAATGAGAGAAATTCTTCAAAATAACAATAACATTATTTCACCACAAATGTTATCTCATATCTCTCATTTTAATCCAAAAATTTAATAACATGTAATAGCCTCAAATTCAAGGATCAGATATACCCTAATGGTTATTTATAACTATATCAACAATATAAAACACAATTCTTCCTAAAATATCATATCTCATAGTAAACTGAAGGGTTACATATAAGAGAAAATTCATCCAAATTAATCCAATCATCAAAGAGAACTAATACTTTTAAACATCTCACCATCAATTTATTTCCACATTGGTTCTTCCTTGACAAAGGGGTTATCCTATAGAATACGGAGTTCACTTGGGTAATGCTCAGGTCCACTAAATTTACAGAAAATAACTGTAAATGGATTCTTTAGATCATTTTTATTTTCTCCTGTATGGATTTTCCTTTTTTACGTGGCAATTATTTACTTTAAGCCCTTCATTCCCACACTTATACATTTCTTTGTTCCATTGAGACACTTCCCTAGGTGTCTTTTTCCACATTTCCTGCAAGATGGAAATTGAGCATTCTTTTCTCCATGGCCTCCACAGATGGAGCTCTTATTATTCATCACCTTTCTCTTCTTTTTTGAGTCCGATGGTTGGTTAATATATATGTTTTTGATCATATTTTTGGAAAACTGATTAGGCATGAACACGATATATTTTACAGCTATCAACAATCCATTTTGTTGCTCATTTCCTCTGACGTTCCCACCTTGTAGATCATGATCAATGTTAATATGTCTTCCTTGGAATCCAGCTACTGACTAACAGAAGAAGGCATTATGTGAGTCATAAAATCATTTATAGAATATCATAACACCGTATTTTCAATCCAAATCACCTTAGGATTAATGACAGTTATTTATTCTAATATTATATTAAAATCCTTGAAATATTTCTGTAATGATAATGTGAATTATCTTAAGCATGTACCCCATGAGTGTCGTAACCAAGAGTGAAACAATGCCCATTGTCGTGAACCAGTTCCCATTTGATTCTAGTTCAATGCAGTGTTTTTAGGTTTTACCCCTAGGTACATCTGTGCCAGAGCCATATCTACCAGCTTGTATCCAGGGAGGGATGTATTTCTTTGAAAACTCACAAAATCACTACAATATCATAATTCTAGGATGTTCTTCTATACCAATCCCCATAGTCTATCTTAGGGATATGTTATTTTATCAGAGTCTATCTAAATCTAGTATGCATGTTTTTTAGTAAAATTATTATGATACCAACTGTAACGTCGCACCCCCAGAAGCCCAAAGTCAGTGCAATATTATGTATCATTGACATGATCGCAAAAGATCAAGTCATGAAAGTCAGATTAGTTTAGTAGCCTTAGAAGTACTAGATACATTCATAAGGCTAACATTACACCATAAAATGTAAAACTACAACAACATTATTTCCATAGACAATACTGAGATCCCATATACTGTCCCTGTAGGTCAGTCATAATATACATTTTCACATCATGGAAAAAATAAAACATAGAAAGGGTTGAGGTCATATGCTCAGTGAGGATCACAATATTGCAGAAACATTCATAAATAAGCATAAACATTTAAGGCAATGTATAAGAATAAAAAATCCTTTTAAACATGAGCATCAAAATAATATGGAAAATATAAAATCAAATAATTCCATGTACTTATTCACATGGATATTCTACTAGTAGAATAATCACATGCAATATAAATACCCACTTTCATAATGATGGAATGCATAATGCCAGACATTTGTAACCATATAGTCAATGCCTTGTGCCAAGACTACAAATAAAATTTCATCAAGGCCTTGTGCCAAGACATTAGTTGGTCCCATGAGACCAACCAATGCATCAAGAAGCTATAGCGGGCTCAACACATCACTTACTATGTCCATTTTATTCCTCATATAAAAAGATTAAAACATAACATAAACATTCATATTAAAACATGCATATGAAATGTCAATACATTATCTGAAAACCATGAATGGTATACAAATAGCATATCCACGGTCAAAAATAAATAGATCAATAGAATATGAAAGATTTTATTGTAATAGATTATCCTTAATCGTGAATAATGAAGGACAGTGAACTAGATGAAAATTATCATTAAAAATATTTGAGAGAAATATCCTCCTTTTTCTTGAAACCATTTAAAAGTCACACTATTTTTCAAGAAGCTGTTTAAAAATAATTTTTAAATCAAAGTGTCCCATACCACTTTGAACCATTTAATAGAAATTATAATTTTAAAACATTATTTTCTATATAAATAAATCCTTAAAACCATTTTTATAACATGGAAATTAATGAGAAAGATTTAGAAGAATAAATTTTTTAAAACATTTAAAATGATATTTTAGTTATAGTTCCTAACAAAATGAGAGATGCCTGAATACAAATAATTTATTAAATAAAAACATTATTATATTTTGAGAATAATGGATTTCATGATATATTATTTCAAATGGTAGTACATACACCGATTATAAAAGTGAATCAGTGCATAACAACAAAAAAGTCTCACAGAAATGTAAATTGAGATGAAATCCCTTATAAAGACAGTATCCTTAGGTAAAGGATAAATCAATGACATAATTATGTGTGAATAATATAAATACACTCAATATAATAGGATATTCAGTGTAAATCAATCTGAGGATATTCAAACATATTCTTGTAAAAACAACACCAATGACTTGGATGTTTCACTCATTGAATCTAAATTGTGTTAAGATCATTTTATATAAATGACTTGAAAGAATTATAAATGGAGTGATTGTGTGTATCAAACATATATCCACACACTAGGGAGTGTAAATTACTACATAAATAATAAATAGTGATTACACACGTAATCATGGAGTAACATAATCAATGAAGTATGTGTAAAGCCCACTGAGTGGAAATTGAAATTTGAATTTCCCTTACTGATTTGGTAACTTTTGAAACATACACCCCATGAAAGGAGGATCATAAAATGAAGATATAAATAGCAATAAATTAAATTATATTACATAATTAATAAAATCATGGACAATACATAATCCACATAAAATGAAATAGTGGCGAATATTGCATGAATATCAGGGGAATAAAAAGTGAGAAGAAAAACCCTTACTTCGTTGTAATCAATCGAGTCGTATGACCAGAAGTTAATAACCACTAAATTAATCACAGAATAAAATGAATACAAAAATAATCATGATAATATATATCAAATTCTAGAACACAATACACCACTTCCAATAAATAAGTGGTGAACAATGGAAATCTCACAGAATTAATAATGAGAAAAGAAACCCCTTACCTTGTACTTTTCCTTGGTCAAGGGTAGGTTAATCTCCTGTATAATGGTGAAAAAATTGTTATTAAATTATACAAGAATCATATAAATTAATATGATATCAGATATGATCTTTCAATATTTAATTGTTAACAATATTTTTGTATTATCGTCATTTTGGTTGTTAACTAATTCATTTTCCTTTATATGCTTTGTTACGTAAGTAATGTTTTCTATGGATTGGATATATCTTATTCATGTTGATAATGATATTATGTCGTTAAACATTATTTGTAATCATCTACTGAAAATTATTCTTGAATGGATACGATGGGGAATGAATCTCATCGTGTTCACGGAGATGGTAATCTGTACGTACGCACGAGCGACAATATCATTTTTTTTGATATTAAAATAATACATAATTGGATGTTATATCATATTTACAGAATACTTATCATGTTATATTCATTATTTACATCAATTATAGATCATTATTATACCCATCCAATTAATCATGTATCGAATAACGATTACACCACGACGTGGAGACAGCAAGCCGTACGTACGCACGTATGGTGACATGTCATTCAAATGATGGATAGAATAAGGAATATGGATGTACCATAATTATAAAAACATCACAGTATATAGAAAATACTGGCGTTATTATTTTATAATTGAATCAACAAAGAAAGAGGAAGTGGAAGAAGAAAGGAACATGAAAGAGGGGATGAAATATTTACCTCTTCTTCGGGTTCTTCCTTTCGATTTGATCAAAAGGGATACATAGTTTGGATTTCTGGCTAATGTATCACCCTTAGTATGTTGGAAGGATAGTTTACATGGTATTTGAGTAGGGTATGGATGATCGAGATGGCTTTGATGGTGTGAATTATAGAAAATGGGAAGTGCCCTTTTATAAGAGGGGTGATGGGAACCTTAGAAAAAGCTAGAAATATTATTTTATAATAAAATAATTTTCGGTTTCTAATGGCTCTAAAATGAATTATTTAAAGGATAAAGTGGGGATGGGTTGAAAACCACTCAACCAATAGGTTTTGAACAGGTTTGGGTTACTATATTAACTTTATCATTTAGATTTATCTCTTAGTTAAATTGTTTGACATTAACCATGTCTCTTTGTATTTTTATATTATATGGTTAATAAACAAACAATAAACTTCAAAGAGAACCTCAAGTGGTTAATTAATGAAATATATAATATTATTTAAGACCATTGTATGAACCTTAGATTTTTAGTAATAGAATATCAATTAATAATATAATATTTGTTTTAAAAACACTTTTTTGTCAATTTTGACACTATTTGGTATTTTGTTTTTTCTAAATTCATAATACCATTATTACGTCAAAAAAAATAAATCAAACCAACCCTATAATGTCATATTAACCTATAAAATTATTAGAATTCATATAAAGTCTTAAATTAAATTTATTTGGATATTTATAATATCCATTATTTTAATATTTCATTAATTAGGTAAATACTACATCATCATTGTGTCATTAATAAATTAAATTATTTAATATCTAAAAATTAAAAATAAAATACCATTATTTAAGAAAAAATTTTATCTTTCTAATTAATATTTATCGTTGATTTTATCTTATGTATAACCCTACGTTAAATATGTTTTAGTTATTCAGCTATGATTTTAACTATTTTAACTCCTCTTTAAATAAAATAATAATAAATGTCCTAATCTAATCCAAGTGGACCTAAAGGATCATATATCATTCCTAATGTTTTTATTGTCTAATTAAACTTATCCAATATAATTAAGACAGGTGTTAGGGTAATAATAATATCATTTTTGCCCTTAATTACCCTATTTACTTTTAACCGCGGTAAATAGAAGTGAAACGTTACTATTCAAAAAATATTATTTTCATCTTATTGAATCCCATTTTACATACTGATATCAACTGTGTCTTTCAAATTTTTGAAATTCAACTCACAGAAGTGGTAAAATTATATTTGATGTAAATTTTCAAATTCTCTTAAGAGGTGTGTAAAAGACGGTAAAAAGTTCAATAAAATTATATTCATCTAATTTTATTATAAAATAACACTAATTAATTAAATTGAAATTATATAGGTATTATAAATCAAAATTTACTCAAAATAAATTTAATTAAAATAAATAATTATTTAAATAAAAAGTTAGTTTTAAAATATAAAACGATGTTTTTAACTATTCATCAAACATTGAATGCTTTCAAAAAAATACCAAAAATTTACCCAAATAAAATTTTGATATTCTTAATTAAAAATTGAATTATATTTTACAAAATTAAAAACATAGAAGATTAGTTAATTAATTTAAAATTAACTCCCATGGTCAAAAACGAAAAGCGGGTTTTTAAAAAAGCAGAAAACTATCAAAATATTGACATGTGTTTATGTCAAATTTAAATGTTAAACTACTTATAATCACCTAAAATGTGTTAAATGATAAAAATATAATCTAATTATACTTTCAAAAAAATCAAATATATGAATATAACACTATACATAATTTTTATTAAAAAAGTTCTTTTCAAATAAAATTTAATATTTATCATTATTCATCAAAATATAAAATGTATTACAAAAGTACAAAAAAATTATCCAAAATAAATATTTATGTCCCGATTCTAAAGAAGAATTTAATTTCATTAAATTGAATATATAAAAGTGTCAAATATTGGTTTCAAAAAAGGTTTTCCATTAAAATGTGGTAAAATTGCATTTTTTAGAAAAATAATTCTTTTATCTAAAAAAATGAATGTGTTCTTAAATTATGTATAATAAACACATAATATAGATTCTAAAATTATATGGAGTATATAAAATGCAAAATTCAGTTAATGCTATTCTTAACTGCTTTTGAACGACTAGTATGTTAAGTCGTGGTCTGCTCGAACTCGGTGTTGCGTGTAGCGCAAGCTATTGAATAACATTAATGAAAATAACTTACAATGAAATCATGGGGTGTTATAGTTCACGTACAGGTACATAAATAAAGGTCTACCATGTTTGATATGAAATTAAATGTTTTTTCTTCCCCGGGTGTATATAGGAAAAATTTTGGTGGTTGTGGAATGATCTATGTTCGTTTGGGCCATGATTGATTGGTATCAGAGCTGGTTTGACCATTAGGATAGTTTTTGATTGATACTCTTATGATAATATTATAATGATTTACGGAAATGTAAACATGTGTCTTGAGTGTTTATCTAAGGCCAGGGAACCCATTGTAGTTTATTAGTCAATGTATCCATTAATGATGTCCTTCAAAACCATCAATTAGACTCAGAGTACTGACACATTCTATTCACAAATGAAATGAAACCTTCATTATATATGATTTAGTGTTTTACTATCCTTATTGATTCATCTCACAATAATATATAAATTTATCTATATTCTCGACTTACTGTGGTTTGTCTTGTTCAAATTTTTAGGATTCATCTATGACGACAAATAGCATAGTTAACTTATTCAGAACGAGTGATGATATAATGAGTGATGATGAATTCATTTGGGATACAATCCATGATAACCATACTCAATGTGGATATGTAATGGATCCCACACATGTTGGGAATAATATCATACCAGCAAAGAATTATGTAGATGTACATAGGATTAGCTCACTCCATGTGTTTCAAAAGAAGGGGTTGTTGGTGTTTCACGACTAGCTATATCCACAGGAATTGGAGGATTGTTAAGGGTTGGTGGAATCTATTTTTATGATAATCTAAATAACCTAAGGATGGGTTTGTCTTGATGGAAGGAATATAAATTCAAGGATATGATGGGAACTGATGGAGTCTCTTTACTGAGATGGATGATGAGAAGACACTCTTGTGGCATGAATTCTAGTATTTTTTTCAGGAGGACTAATACATATCATATTTATGCTAGTGTTGGATTAAGGGAGCTTTGCAGCTACAACTGTAAAGGATTAAAGTGTATGAGTTTTATTTGAGGTTCATAGACCTTATGCAGTAATACATTAACATGGTATTGGATAGCTACTTCTGTTCATGCAAGTTTGAGTAGGGGATACACGCAGATATTCATACCAGTGTAGTTCCCTCGACCATTCCCCCATATTCCATGGTGTTTGAGGGAAAATTGTGATGGAGAGATTCTTGTATGTGGGATGGTGGTAAGCTAGATCTAGAAATTGTGATTATAGAGTTGAGTAATCTACATCAGCTTGCATGATCTAGTTGATATGATCTTTGGGAAGGAGATCCCCCCATGATAAATCTTAGGACCATGGAAAAGGGAATCACATAGTATAGGGAATCCAATATATGAGTGGTGATGCAATTATTAAGGTCTATGGCACATTTAGCATGACTAAACAAAAAAATATGATAAGGTCAGCATGCAGATAGCTGGTGGTCCACCACGATAGCAGAAACACCATGATTAGGTATCTCCCAAGTGACGGAAGGGTGGACCTCCAGGAAGTAGACCCATAAGAGTATTAGATGGAGCTCCAAATGAGGATTTGTGTGTGGTGGATGATGGTGTGTGATCGTTCAATAAATAAAAACTTGATTACCACCATACGTATAGGGAGCCTATGGTAGGTTATGCAAACAACATCAGGCTGTAGAGGATTCTGATCCAGTAACATGTGAGATATTAGAGGTACGATATATGTTTATTGAACACTTAGATCATTATTAGTAGAAACAAGTGCAATGTATTACTTCCTATCATCACTCATGGTGTTCGGGGTGGAGCTTTTATTATAGGTTCTATCCCATCAGATATTCCTTGAGGTTCATAATGGTATCACTTATTCTATATAATTTATCTTATATAAGTGTGTTTTCTTCTGGAAATTGGAATGAAATTGTTTGTTTAATTTTCTAAAATTACAATTGGTTTCTAATGGGTTTAATCATAGAACAAGAAACATCCAATGATTCTATAACCATTCGGACCTAATTTCTAAAGGTAGGTGCTCATTAGTTGCAGATCGATGAGGCTTAAGAATTTGCAATGGTCGAGAGGATGGGAGGTCAGGCTCATCACACCATTTTCTGGGGAATTATTACTTACTCTGGGAATCTTTTATAGATTTATGTTATGTTTAAGAATCCTTGTTAATTTACCAAGCATGAAAATGAGTTTTTTTTAGATTTGGAAATCACTGATCAATATGTATGAGATTTAGAGAATCATTTATATGTATTTGAGGTTCTTCATCGTAGGAGAATCATCCGTATGTATTGGAGATTCTTAGTCAATGGTATCCTTCAATACATTATATATAAATCTCTTGGTCATTATGATGACCATACTAGTTTTAAATCCACTCAATGGGGCACTTGATGTTTATTGTCGTTCAGAAGGACATGGATTATTTCAGAGTTGGGATCGTACCCACAGATGGGATACTTACGTATCCCTGTTAAAGAGGAATCAGAACCCACTTAGTTCGGGAATTAAGATATAATTTAACTTCATATGGGACAGATGATAATTAACTGGTGATGGGATTGATCCTTATAAAGGATTACTATGTACTCTACTTTTAAGGCAGAGATTAATGTCCACATATTTAGATTATGAATTGTGGGACATACGTATGATTAACAGACCAAAGAGATTTTTCGTTGTTACTTTTACACTCTAAGCTCACGTGATTCATACTCGGTGTGAGAAACAAGAGGTATCAGTAAACCTGACGATTTGTGCCATGAAAGATGCGATCACAAGGAATGATATGGGGCTTATGCATGTGTGACTGCCAAAGTCGGTGAAGACTAGAATTTACTTCCGGAGAGAAGCCTAGGAACAAGGTCCATAATGATATTCAAGCTTTATGGATATTTGGATACTAAAACCTGAGGCTTACTCATGAGGAGAATGCCCAAATTATGGGAGACATGGGGCTTACTCCTAAGGAGGATTCCCATTAACATGGTACATAAAGATATTTTTGCTTTATAGAGATTTGGATTCTTAATTTTGGGATTACTCTTAAGGAGGATTCCCAGATCTGGGTGGACATTAACTTATGATTGGGGCTTACTTCTGAAAAGGATTCCAAAAGTTAAAGGAAATTATGATTGGGACATAATCCTGAGAAGGAGTATGCCCAGATCTGAGAACATGGGGTTTACTCTTAAGGAGGATGCCCATGATTAAAGAACATGGGGATTAATTTTAAAGAGGATGTCCTGGTTATGGGAAATTATGACTGGGTCTTACTCCTGAAAAGGAGGCCTAGTTTAAGGAGACATGAGACCTTGGGCTTACTCTTGAAAAGGATACCCAAATCAAAATAACTTCTCATAATTCCTTTCAGATAAATAATACAACAAAAGAACCATGCCATAAATGGATTCGAAGAAGGTTTTTGAGGCTGTCTTAGAAGAAGAAAAGTGGATTTGAGGAATGCATGTGAATTGGAAGGTGGCACACAAGTTTTGTTCTAGCGTTAAAGTCATGGTCGCACAAGTATACTTGCGGGACATGAATCAACTAGGGTGACGATAAATCAGTGATGTGATACTTGGGAGAAAATGAATTGGAGCCCTTAGTATTATCTGTGGAGACATTAAGAAGGGTGGTGCGCAAGTTTATTTTAGAGTTAAAGGCGGCACGAAAGTGTCTTCACATACCATAGGGGTTGGAAATTTAGGCGCAGAAGTGTTGATGAGTTCTAACACTTAGAACTTATTCTTCCTCTGTTGAGCTTCCATTATAGGAAAATAATTATCTTATAAGTTTTCAGAAGACGTCAGATAGAGACTTGGGCGACCAGAGAGAGAATCTGAGTTTTGGATTTTACGTCCTCATAAATTGGGGCCCCACAGGGGGTATTTATTGGCCACTTGGAACCTTGGGTGAAAAAATAATAGGGCGCACAAGTTACTTGTGCGACCCATATGTGGCGTGCAAGTCACCTGCGTGACCATGAATAAACATGCGAGACCCAGGCTTAAAAGGTTCCTTGTTTATTCTTCTGTTCATTTTTTATGTTCTTCCAAGGATGAATCTCTTTGTGATTTAAAGAATTTCCCTTTTCCATGTGTTAGACTCTGTGATGGAACAGAGCGTCAACAAAAATCCCCCCTTGGAGTCGGATCCGAAAAAGGAAAGAGGATTTGACACTGAGGAAAATGAGAAATAAAGTGTCATGGAACGCAAGTAGTAGCCCCACAGATATTGTTCCGGTGCGCTGGTTTCAGTGTGAAGTGTTACGACCTCCCCTACATATACGGGTGTCGTTCTTGAACAAGGAACCCGACTTCTAAAGATTCTCTCTCTAATCAAGCAAGTGAGATCTCCTCACGCAGGTGTTTTGGCATTTCACTCATCTGCGCTTCTGTTCATTATGTTGCGCTTTTCAGTTTATTTTTGACTTGCACGCGAGTACTAGCGGTATCACAAGGGCGACTGACAGAGACTATCACACCAAGTTTAGACTTGCACGCCTTAATTCCTTAGAGATTTTTTCGATTTCTTCTCGAATTTTATGAAAAACCAACTTATATAAAAGTTAATTATTTGATCTTTGTGCAGATTCAATGGCTCCCAAATGAATTGGATCGGCTGATGAGTTTGCTAGAAATCGGATTGATGAAATTATTAACATCTTTTTCCATGATTATTATGATATCTGTGACAACACCCTTCAGTATTTGGCCATGTACTTGAAGAAGTATCATGTCAATTTACCACATAGCATTTACCTACCTTTATATGGACATGGTCATCTGCAAGGCGTCGATATTCCAGAACCAAAGAACTATCTCCCGCATTCTTGGTTTCAAACTTACACAAACTTTTTTTCAGCGAATGTTTCAGTTGCCAGATCATTTTTTAATGCTGGAATAGTGGAGAAGGCCTACATAATGCATCATTGCCCTAGTGCCCCAGATCTGAAACCCCACAAGCCTGAGATGCAGCCACACTGTTATCCCTCTATTTTGGTTATGTTGTGTATTAAGAGTAGCAATAATGATGTGCACTATAAAAATTATCCTCCATGCCATTTCCTTGAAGATATGAAAATGGATAACCATTGGATGATATTTTTTCAACTGCCAATTGGTGGAGATAATACTATCACGACATTATAAACAATATTTGAAATGAGTACTCTCTCCAAATGGCTCTTTACTTCCTATGATACATTCTCAAATCCATGTATCCATCTTCCATGTCTCTTGGATAGAAATAGAGTCGATGTTTGATCAGTAGAAACTTTTCTCAAACCGTACTCAAGAACATTCTTTTACAATTGTTCCAAGAGGATACAGTATCATAGCGTCTCTTATTGTTTCCAGTTGAATTAGTGAATTCCATGTGGCTGCTGATGAAGATCGGGATGCCGTAAATCAAAAGAAAAGTAATGTTTAAATCCTCTTGTAATTATTGAAAAAGAGAAGATACTCCAGTCTGTGGATGTCCTTCTAACTCTTTTGCATCAATGAAAAACACATTTATCTTCATATAATTTGTATCTATATCCTCTTGTTAATTACTTTAGCTAATTTTACCTAAGACAACGGGGCTAGTAAGCATAGTTTGATTTTTATAGGATTATAAAAATAACCCTAGAAACTTTGAATCTTTTTATTCCCCAATATTGCCTAAATCAAACAAAATGTATGTTTACTAAGATGTGACTCAACTTTTGTAAAGAGTTCCTTTTACAGGTTTCCAATTTAATGAGTACCCTCTCTTGTTTTCAATTTAATGTCATGAACGCCTGACATAAAAAGGGCTAATGTTTAGGGTCAAAATAGGCTTGACCGAATGGATTAAAATTGACTCAATTCCTTGAAATTTTGTTTGAGAACATGTTACCATATTCAATTCTATGGGAAAACATGTAAACTATAACCTAAGAAATTTTGAATCTGAGGGATGATATGATAAAAGGGCTAAAAGGCATTAGAGTAAGTATTTCCTAAGAGTGAAGTTACCACTATTTGACAAACCCGTTAGGGGGATTAATTATACAGTGCCACATAAGGGCATTGAAAGCATAGTCAAATAATAGAATCTTTTGGCTGACATGCCTGTTATGTAGACTACTTATGCATGGCCACCTAAGGGCACATGTTGCATAGTCAGGAAAAAGAACTATCAGAATTTTAACTTTTCTATTTCTAAAAATCCAGTGGATGTTTATGGAAAATCAAATATTCTAAAGCATAGAGTTTGCTATATGGAGAGGGGTACTTGAATATGGAGTGGATATTCCCAATCAATATTTTTAAATAATTGGATTAATGTCAAACCTATGAAAGTATGACCCAAACATAGGGAATGGAAATATAAACCATAGACTTGAATACATTCAGATCATGAAAAAGAGTACGGGAAAAATATGTTATGGATGGCTATTTTTGCAGATCCCTACATATTGTCATCCAGACTAATAAGGACAATAGATGTTTTCCTCCCAAGAATGAAATTACAACTATTTAACAAACCCGTTAGGGGGTTGAATTGTGAATGTTTCAATAAGAGAATTGGCCGCATAGTCAAATAATATCATCTTTTGAATGACAAGTCTGTTTTGTGGGCCAAATATGCAAGGGCACCTAAGCGCACGTGCTGCATATTCAGGAAAAAGTATTCTCGGGTATCAGACATTTTTTGATCAGAAGTCAAGAAAAGGGTTATGGAGATCTATAAGTATTTAAGGTTAGGAATATGACATATCAAAATGGGAATTTTCCAATGCATAAAGGAGATACACGGACCAATGCTAACCATAGTCATGTTATGTCTAGGTCCTGAGCTGGACTTCACTACGTATCCCATAAGGATGTGAATCAAGCCATACATAGTTCTTGAAATACAGTTTAATGTCATGTGGGATGAGAGTGTAGGAGATCATAGTATAGGGTCATAGAGCTCAGACCATAATGATGAATACACATATAAACCTGATGTGAATGAAGACCAGGGATTTCATACCACATTCTTATTTTTACAGGGGGACTTTTCAGCCAAGGAACTGAAAGTGGAATTTGGGGATAGGCCCAAAGACTTGGGGCTGGATTCTAGGGATGCTCAAATGTTCCTACATATCCCATAAGGATGGGAATCAAGCCATACATTGTTCTTGAAATATCATATGTACAGATTTGGTTCGTACAAGTGACAGGTGAAATGGGACATTAGGGAAATGATGGTTAGACCCATCATTAAAAGTTCTGGCATTACCATGTATGGATGTTGTCTTTGAAATATTACATGATTGGAGATAAATATCAATGATGATTCCCTCTCAAGATATGGACGATGGGGGATTGTATAGTTTAACATCATATAGCAAGGACGATGGTGCTACACAGTTTAGTGTCATGTAGGAGGGAAAAAAGGGACGTACACAGTTTAACGTCATGTGGGATGAAGGTTAACCAATGTTGAGAGATTGGTTTTGGAAGCTTCACAGATCAACATCATATGAGACGGAGGTGAACTGACGTGAAGAGATTGGTTTTGGGATTGAAACTTGGGAGGTGGCCTATGAACCCAGCCTAAAAGGCAAGGATAAAGGTCCGCGTAATTCAATTGAAAATGAATTGGTGATAAAATTTTACGTGAGGACTAGGACCTAAAAATTGTGTTGGGACATACGCATGGTCAGTGTCCCAGCGGGGGTGTTATGGTTGAAGTTTACTCTAAGCTCACGTGAGTCATACTCGGTTTGAGAAACAATAGGTAGAAACAACCCAAACAATGCAGAGTTTAACATCATGTAGGACATCTAAGGGTGTTGTTCAATTTAGTGTCATGTAGAAAGTACAATATATAATTTAACGTCATGTGGGACAAATTAGGGAATTTTATTGTTTAACGTCATGTAGGACAACGATTTTTGATTTAACGTCATGTAGGACGTAATTGATGAATTTTTTCTTTAGTTTAACATCATGTAAGATGAGAAGACATACAATTTCACATCAAGTGGGATGAACAAAGGGAAATTTACAATTTAACTTCATGTAGGACAAATTTTTAGTTTAATGTCATGTAGGACGAGGGATACCATGCAGTTTAGAGTCTTGCAGTGAGGACTAATAATAGTTTAAGGTCATATGCATGGATCAGTGCTCCAAAGTTTAGAATCATGTGGCTAGAACAACACAGTTTAACGTCATGTTGGATGAATTATGTATTTGTGTTACACAAAATACTTTTTCAAGAGTCTTTCATTTTTTGGAGTTGTAATGAGTTCTCCATCCACTGAGATTAATGAATAAGCTCCATTGGAGTAGAAATTAAGTATTGAGTAAGGTCCTTCCCACTTTGGATCAAGCATTGGAGGTTTATTTGCTAGTATCATTGGAGTTCTGAGGACCAATACCAATTCTACTTGAATGAATGAATGATGATGACCTTTTTCTTTGAAAGCCAGTGCTATTCGATTCTGATAGACTTTGAAGTGGTGTAGGGTGCACAATCTTTTTTCATCTAATCATTCCAATTATTTCAATCTCTTTTGAGATAGTTCATCTGTAGATGACTGATCACAAATGGATACTCTGAGTGAAGGTAATTGAACCTCAATGGGTTAGACTGCTTCTGTTATATATACCAATGAGTATGGAGTTGACCACATGGTAGTGCGGGTGGTGGTATGATAAGCTCATAAAGCATGAAAAATGTTATCCGGCCATTATTTCTTATCTTTATCCACCATCTTTTGTAGATTGTTTGAAAGAGTCTTATTAATGGAATTTAATTGTCCATTGGCCACAGCATGATACCGAGATGAATGGTTGGATTTGATGTTGTATTCTTGATACAACTTCCATACCTCAAATGAACAGTAGTTGGTGCCATTGTCCATCAATATGGTATGAGGGACACCAAATCTGGTAATGATGTTTGACATGAGGAAGCTGAAAATGATTTTTGAAAAAATTTCATTGACAGGTATTGCCTTTTCCCATTTGGAAATAAATCAGTAGAATTGCGAATATACATAAAATGCTTGGATGTAGCCGAAGGGTAAGGTATTACTACAGCCATTCCTCATGTGGAAAATGGCCATGAGTATTTAGTTTTATAGAGAAACTCTGGGGGTTGATGACTGAGGTTGGAATATACTTGGCAGGAATGAAACATTTTAGTGAAATGAACACTATATTTTATCATTAAAGGCCAGAAGTATCCAAGTATTTTTATTTGATCAGACAGTCTATGTCCATACTGGTGGGAACCAAAGACTCCTGCATGTTCTTCTTTCATGATAGCCATTGTCTCTTCACCATCAATACATCTAATGAGAATTCCATCAAAAAATCGCTTGTAGAGAATATTTTCTAGGTGATCTGGGCTATCATAAAGAGTAAAATTGACCATGCATCACCAGACTTGTTCATTTTCGGCTCTATTATGTGGGAGTGTTCCATTTTGAAGGTATTCCCTGATAGGTGTCATATATCCTGTAGTATGACCATATAGTTCAGAAATGGGACGGATTTTATAAATTTCCCCTATTCTGATTTGAACAAAAGGTGAAACTACAAGAAGGTGGGAAATACTGATGATAGTTTCATCCCGGATTGGATCTGCCAAGGTTGTGGCTACATTATCCAGTGCATCAGCTTGGGAATTTTATGATCGGGGGACATAAGAAAATGACAGTTCCTAAGGAAATTCTGCCATTAACTATTTGATGTAATCATAAAATGGATTAACTCATCTATTCTGATGGAATAGTCCCCCATTGACTTGTTTGATTACCAGTTCTAAATCACATTTAACTTTTATGTGATTCACCTATGCTTGAAGCTCCAACTCCAATCCTGCAATGTGAGCTTGATATTATTATTCATTTTTTTGTACCACCTTCCAACAATAAGAAGGAATAGGGTATCACTTCCTTTTATAGGGAAATAAGTACAATTCTCAATGCAACATTGTTGAATTTAGGATCTTCCATTTTCTTCCCTGTTGGACTTCTGGAAGCACCATCAATGTATATTCCCCATGTTTAAAGATTATCTTGAATAGAGAAGACTTCCACATTAGGAAGTTCAATATCTAAATATGTATCTTCTAATGAAGTGTGTTCTGCAATAAAATCATTCAGAGCATGGCCCTTTATTTCCTTTTGAGACACATACTGGATATCAAACAGCTGCAAAATTACTGCCCACCTTTCCAGACGTCCTGTAAGCATTGGATGACTAAGGATAAATTTGAGCAGGTTATTGCGAGATTCCAATTGAACCTCATGATGTTGCAGGTAGTGTCTCAATTTATAAACTGCAAAGATTAACGCTAGGCAACACATTTCAATACATTAATATCACATTTCTTCTTCAAGCATAGTTTGACTGAGATAGTAAAGGTTGATTTCATTCCCAGCATAATTCTTTTGGGAAAGGAAGGCACCCAATGATCGCTCTAAAGCTGTCACATAGAGGATAAGTGGTATTCCATCAATAAGTGGAATTAATACTAGTTGAATGAAAAGATATTTCTTGATAGTATTGTATGCTTCTTGACATTCATCAGTCCACTGGTTAGTGACTCCCTTCTTCATTAATATGGTGAAGGTTAAACATTTGCCTTCCAGATTAGCGATGAAACGCCGAATATAGGCCAAGTTTCCTTGAAGTCCTCTTAATTCATTCATATTTCAAGGAGGTGACATAAGAAGGATTGATTTTTTTTTTCTCAGGATCAACATCGATACCACGATGGCATACAACAAAGCTGAGTAATTTTCCGAAGGTTACCCCGAAAGCACATTTCAAGGGGTTCATCTTCAAAATGTGCTATCGAAGTTTGTTGAATATGATTTCTAGATCAGCCAATTGATTAGAACATTGTCTGGATTTATCCACCAAATAATCCAAAAAACATCCAACAAATTTCCCTAAAAGTGTTTGATGATATGGTGCATGGCATGATGATACGTTGCACCTGCATTATTCAAGCCAAAGGGCATTACCCGATAGAAAAAAACACTATCAGGGGCTCTAATGTCTATAGATACTTCATCTTCTGGAGCCATTCATATTTATTTATACCCAGAATATCCATCCATGAGGAAATGTTCTTCATAACCAGTTGTTGCTTCAATTAAGAGTTCTGTGATCGGAACCGGAAAATCATCCTCAGGACAATGCTGATTAAGAACTCTGAAATCAATTCAAACTCTAATTTGGCCACTCATATTTTTCACAGGGACAATATTAGCCAGAAATTTGGGATATTGATCTTCTCTGATGAAGTTATCCTTGACAAGCTTATCACCTTCATCTTCGATTTTTGAGGACAAAATTGGGTGTGTTATTATTTCTGCTTTCTTGAATCATCGATGTTCATTTGGAAAACACAAATGATTAGTGGAAATATCGGGATCAAGACCTGGAATTTCTGTAAAATTCCAAACAAATACATCTCAATTTTTCTTTACAAAATATGTATAAATTTCTTGATCTTCAAGGGTCATGGCCACCCTAATTAAAGTGGCGCGTGGATCTTCTTTTGTTCCCAAAAATATTTCTATGATTTCATCCATAGTGGTAGAGATACCCTCTTCAAATGATGTAGGAGCATCCCTGAGATCTTCCTCTTCTTCTTCAAAATGTGTTACTTCCTCTCTTTTTACTTGCATAGTAGATGATAAAGTAGAACATCTATGGTCAAGGGAGAAGTTAAAATTTGTACATTTTGTAGAAGAAGCTGCCATTTCAGACCCTATTGATGATGAAGGGTCTTCATGGGGTGATAGAGAGGATATGATAGATTGAGAATCGAAATCACTATTTTCCTCTGGTATTGCTATAACTTCTTCTGTCCTGGTTGATGAATTATAGAATTGATGGATTTCAGTGAACGAAATGAATACATATCCATGTAATATTTCATCATTGCTTAGCCAATCAACAATTTCTCCCATGCTATCTGGCTCAATTTCCATAATTTACATTATGGAAGTTTCCATATGAGTATTTGGATTTGGGTCTATCCCGTCAATTTGACTGATAGGAAACACATAATATGTACTCACATGTATGAATGGGTTAACTGGAATTTTTTCGAAATCATATAGAGCATTAATTTTGGTAACCTATTTTTTAGTGGATATCTCATTTCCCTCCATGTGATAAAATTCCGCCTCAATGAATTGAGATTCACATGTTTTGAATGGGGATTTATCACCATAAAATGTCACAATTTGACCATTGAAACTATATATGAGACATTGATTGTATGATGAAGGTATAGCTGCATGTTGATGTAGCCATGGTTTTCCACGAAAAATGTTGAAAGTTGTATCATGACAAACAACCACGAAATCTGAATTGGATACAAGGTCTACAAACGTAGTTTTGAGTCTAATCTCACCCAGGGGTTCTTGTTCATTTTTATCATATCCTTGCAACATCAATTTATAAGGTGATAAATCATTACTGGTGAGGCCCAATCGAAGAATTGTACGAATATGGATGATGATTACTCCTGAACCATTATCAATGAATGCTCGTTGGATGTCTACATCATTGACCTTTCTAGATAAATACAATGGTCTAATATGCCCATGCACAACATCATCTTCATCATCATCTGTAAAATATATCACTGCATTTCATTCTATAGGATCATTGTCTATATGGTAGAATTTAGATGTAGAAATTCAAATTTCTAATTTCTAAGGACTTGACAAAGCCTCAATGAGTGCCTCCCGAAGACCTTTTGATAGATTCAAAGAATCCAGAATTGATAACATGGATGGTACATGGTCCAAATGTTTCGAGACATCATACTTTTCATCCAAAGGTATGAGTTTTCAAATAAGAACATGTGGTTTCTAAGGTGCCTTAGATGTTGATGCTTTGGAATTAGATGAATCTTGAATTGGGGTAGGAGTTGGAAATACTCCTGGCTTTGGTAGATTAGACAGACTAGGTCTATTTATTTTCTATGTGGAAGAAGGTGTAACCATTAACCGATCTTCCTAAATAACTATGCCAGGACTGAATATTCCATGTGTTCAAGAACTTTCTTGTTCATGTTGCGCCCGTTGAAGGACTTTTCCACGAGTTTCTACTGCACATATAGTTCTACCAGGGTTAGGGTTGGAATAGTGGATTCTATATTATCCAATTAATCCCCTATCTGCTACACCTCTAGAACTCCCACTAATTCCTCTATTTGATACAAGGAACTCAGGATCATCCAGATTAAAACTATGACTGGCATATGGTTTCGTTAAATGAATCATGTTAACAGAACAAAAAATAAACTCTTCATCTAAGGAAGACTCTACGTGATGAACTATTTCATTATATATCATTTGGTGGGGTAGTTCTCGTGCTTTTGATGCATATTGAATAAAATAATCCAGAGTCAAAGACAATTTAGGCTTTCAGACGAACTCTTCTTCTTCTAACAGTTATTTTTTCTTCAAATTACGCTTCTTCTTTGAAGATTTTCCTTCTGATCAAGAGGTTTTTTTTGTGTCATTCATAGAAGAAGACACAAATGGTTGATCCAATTGTGTTCGTAAAATGGCATGAGTTTGGTTAATCATTTTCTAGACCATCCAATCATCATATTTCTATTCCTTTTTTACTTTTGACTTCATGACACTTTCCCTCTTCATCTGGATTAGTAGCAATAACACATGCTTCCTGGGCTGATGAACCTTTCAGTTTTACCTGTCTGGAGTCCACTATATTTTACAGGAGGACATTGAAGACAAAACACTCGGGAATGGAATTCCCCAACATCTGAATAAATGGGAAATAGTTTTGGAGGTCTTTATCTCCTTCATTGTTCGTCCTTTTGGGCCTTGGCAACTAAACCAGGTTGTTTTCAAAAGAAGAGAGGAAGTAACATGAAACTAGTTCATTCGGGAATGAATAAACTTTGTCATCCAAATCATTGGACTATTTATGCCTTTGATTTTTTTGATCATCTTGACAAGGAGGCCATTGTTGTTGACATTCAGGAGGTGGAGCCTTTCGATATTATGAAGGTCATGAAGTGGAAGCAGGTACAGGTGCTTGTTTAAGTGTATCTGTAGCAGTCTCTTCTTTCCCCATTCTCCTTCCTAGAACTCATGGAATTACATGAGTTTTAGACTTAGTCTCTCTAAGAGAATCTTCGATCTGTTAAATGATTGAATTAAGGTCTTGAAACCATCTTGTGTATTTCACTTGAATCAATTGTGTGCGTAATTCATCACACAAATTTTATCCATTGATTGGCGAAAATTCTCCTTGAGGGAGTGCTAAGATTAAGGAATATACTAATCCCTTCCAGCGAGCAATGAAATGTGAAAAAAATTCATTTTCCCTTTTCAAAAAATTTGTCTGATCGAAAACTATCGTCTTTGGCAACGATGAGCTGAATTGAAGAAGGAACATTTGATGAAGATCGTCCCACCCGGTAATTGATCGGGATTACAAGCCTGTATACCAAAAAAAAGCAGGCCCTAGTAATGACTTTACATAACATCTGAGCTTAGCTTCTTCTTTTTATTGAGGAGATCCCATCATAGGATCCCACCTAGAAATAAAATGTGTTAAGTGTTGTTATGGATCTACTGAACCATTAAATCTTGGGAATGTGGTACATGAAAAATTTGATGGGGGAGGAATTGCATCCACCCTTTCAGGGTAAACACTGATTTCAGGTTGAATTTTTGCACGCTTTCCTTCCATATATTCTATCTGAGCTGTTAATGAATCAATGGTAGTGATTAATTGTTAAGAAACATCTGGTTGGGATTGGACCTGAGCAGGTGCAATTACTGGATTTTGGACGGGTGTGGCGACCGGGACTTTCACTAATGGTAGTATTTCCGGTTTTTGTTGCGTATAACCCACAGGATTGGACCTGTGAGGGTTTACAGCTAAAGGGGGGATATTCTTGATCTATCCCAATAGCTTCAACAAATTACCTGGACTGACTAACTCCAGCATCATTAAGAAGAAGACCACCTTCAAATAGTTCTTCATTTAACCTCCTAAACACCATCATTTCTTCTTCCTGCTGTGTGAACCTTTCCTTTAATGAGAGTGATTGGCCTTCTCTAGAGTAAGTGTGGAATGTTACCTGTCTTTTACCCTTATCCTTGGTATTGGGCTTTCTAGAGTACGAAAGTGAATTTACCAACAAAATGTCTTGCCCTTGGGGAACCCTTTGTCTTCTAGTATGCACACCTTCTTCACTCCTTTCTATATGCACAGAATATTGAACATAAAATTCTTTATCTGATCCCTCTGAGTGAGCCTCATGTTCTGGGGGATCAGTAACAACATCATTTATCACATTTACCGACGCATAACGCATTTCATCCCTTCAATCGGCATTTATTCTATACTGTCTTCTTCCATGTCCTTTATGGGACATTTCCATTGGTTGAGCTGATCTCTCAGGAACTTTTCAATGACCAGTAATTTGGAGGGAATCTTCTTATAATTCGGCTCTGTATTCTTCATGTGTCTTCTTCTCTAATCGAGAGAAGACTGAATATCATTGAGGAAGAGATAGAGGATTTGAAAATGTCCTCAGTCCGGTGGACTAGGGTTGTTCCTTCTTTTCCTGTTAAACTCCTTGATTCCCATTTGATAATCCCATGGGTTGGGCTAAAAGAGTCCCCAACCTGGAAAGCTGAGGTGGTTCTTGATCTGCTACATCTAAAACATTTTCAATAGATCTCCTGATTTTGCAGACATTGGTCCAAAAATTGGCTAGATTCATCAATCTACATTCACTCAAATAACCTGGCTCAATTGGAAATTTCATGAATTCTGACACCTCTATCACCGGATGATGCATGTTCCCTAAACGAGAATTATGTTCGATATTCTCATTTGAATGATGCAAGATTAATTCGATAATTTGTTCTTTAGATTAATGATTTTTGGAATAACAAGTTGAGGCTTGTTCCAGAGCAATCCTTAGATTACACAAAAAAACGATTGGCTATGGTCAGCCATCAGAAATAACATTTCATGAGACCACTTTCAGTGGGCTTTCTTCACTATAGATTATAGTGAAATGAAGTGCTCCATGAACACCCCATCCCCTGATATGAATACCATATGGAGAATTAGTACTTAACTAGTGAAACCTTTTTAACATGCCAAGGCATGAATTCTGAAGGGATATCTACTTGTTTTCAACATTTTTTTGCCAGGAAACTGAGAGAGATACTAAGTAAATTTAGAGATTCAACCCCTCTATTATCTAGAAACGATTTTGATATTCATCATAAGATAATATTTTAACTTTTAAGTTACAAAGAGTTTTCTACATTTTGAGACAAATATCTTGAATAAAATCTTCCATCAACATTTCTGGAATATCATAATGAGAGTAAGCCAAAGGCCAAAACAAGACTGTTAATTCACCTTTTGCTAGTTGTTTTGTCATATTCAGCACAACCTCTTTATAATTATATGAATATTCTTCTACCTGGTTAGACCAAAGATGTTGCATCATTGTTGCTTCATCAGATTTAAAAGTATTGGTATATAATTAATTTATCAAATTAGAAGATGAATAACACAGGGGTAGTTCAGATAATGACCTATTCCCTGTGCTATCTTCTGATTGAGAATGTATTTCGCCTGCTACCAGTAAAGAATCAGACATGACTGGCTTCACATTTGCATGTGCCTCTCGATAAGAGGGATTTGTCATTACTGTATTGTCCTCTGATGAATTTTCCAGTCAATTTGAATTACTTCTACGGAGAGGATATTCACAGCTAAATCCATCAACATAGGGAGGAACACTATGGTGGGTTATGTTAAAATATGAAACATTTTGCTCATTGATCTTCTGGTCACATAGAGGGTTATCATGGATCTCATCTGAAGATGATACTTCTAGATCGACCAAAGTTTCATGAAGCATGACTTCATGAGGGAGTGTCTGATGAAGTCTTTCAGAATTATTGTTCCCAGTATTGGGAAATGAGATAGTAGAATCTTTAATTGCAATAGATAATTGTCTGAGGGATTCAAGAACTCCAGCATCGAGCAAGGCCTTATTACAGATTGGATCTTGATTTCTTAACAATACTGGACGAGTCGTTTTCTTAGATTCCTTCTTAATCAATTTGGAAACCACTTGTTGATGAAAGTGGTTATTATGGGTAGGTTTATGTTCCTGCTCAGGAAAAATGGTCAGGTTAGGCTGATTATCTCTATTCATATCGGGTGTCTATTCTTGACTTGATTGTCTGTATGACATGGGGGAGAATGCCCCAAAACCCTCCTGGATAGGGATAGAGGTGTGTATCTCTCCCGTGGTGACATGTTGATGAGTCACTCCACTGATAGGGATGAATTTATGCTTCATTCTTTATGATTCTATTGAAGTTGTTATAATATTCTGATAGGCATCCAGAATATGGGCAGGGATTTGCTTCTGCTCTTTCACTTTTGTCAGAATGTGCTTGGTGAATTCAGTTGTCGGAATGGGAATATAAGTCAATTTCATGATTTGAGTAGGTGTATGAGCCTACTCCTATCCTCATTTTCCCGTCAAAGAATTCTGACAGTACTTATGCATAGGGTCAGAGAGTTAAGTCTGCTGCAAATTTGTCGTCGGAGCTTTCTGACTGACTTCTCTGAGTGCTACCAAACGAGACAGTTGGCAGGCTTGATGAACCTGGGTAGGTGTATGTACATGTTGTGTGTTCTTCGTCAAGTATGGTTGGTGAATTTCCTTCAATATTGGCATATGATACTTCTGAAATAATTGGTGATTGTAAACAGGTGTATCTTCCTACATATCAGTTTCTACCATATTAGATTGGTGAGCTTCTTTAGATGTAGTCAGACGAGCATGCTGACTGGATGATGAATTATAAATAGGTGTATGTGCCTGCCTATAATAATCCTTTGGAATTTCCTGGCCGGATTGATATGTTACTTCCAGACATGTCTACTGGGCAGTAACATCAGGACGGACGAGTGTATATGCCCGCTCATTGTTTTCCATCAAGTTGGCATGATGAGCTTATCTGTAGTGTGTATAAGTAAGAACATGCTCCCTATTTACCGGATTTCACCTATGATGGTTCTTCTTGCATGATCGGGTTTGTGGAACATGAGGTGAACCCCTAAAGAGGATAACCTCATCATGTTGAGGGTGCACTACCGTACGAGTCTGGCTGTGATTATTGATGGGAGCCCTCAGGAAGAAATAATGTATTCTTGAATTAATGCATTGAGTGACCTTATCATTCAAATCCCCATAATATGGGAGAGAATGGTGATTGTGTTCCGAGGATAACGACCCGAAACAGTTGGAGACGGTGGTTGGAACCACCTACTTCTTGACCACTGGTCGTTGCTATCCGGGCAACCATGGTGAGTTGTTAACTTGGAGGGCTTGTCAACCGGATTCCAGAGTCAGAATGGTACCGTGTTGATGGTATTCCTTAACCATTGCATTTGAGACCCAGCGTTGAAGACCCTGAGTAGGTTATGTCGTCCTTAGAGCGGACGAGGATCCAACTGAAGTAGTGGCTGAGGCATTCATATGTGTGAAATTTAAAGAAGCCATTCTCTAATGTAGAGATATCTTGGAAAAGTTTGCCTCTTTGATATAACAGACATAATCAAGATAAGTTTTTCCCAACTACATCCTTTGGATTAGAACATATGTTATGGATTGCTTTGTTGACCCTCACATTACGTTAAATAGGGGCCTAACAAATATGTAAAAGATCATTTAACAATGATAAGGACTCACGTCGAGTTCATCATTTTTTGTTTTCTTCTGGAAATTGGAATGACCTTGTTTGTTTAAGGTTCAAAACATTCCAATCCATTTCTAACAGGTTTATTCATAGAACTTGAAACATCCAATGATTCTGTATCCATTTGTACCTACATTCCAAAGGTAGGTTCTCATTAGTTGTGGACCAATGAGGCTTACAAACTTTCATTGGTCGAGAGGATGGGAGGATAGGCTCATCACACCATATTGAGGAAAATTATTACCTACTCCGGGACTCTCTTATAGATATATGTTATGTTCATGAATCCTTATTAATTTAACATGCATGAAAATGATTTTTTCCTTTAGATTTTGCAGTCATTGATAAATATGTATGAGATTTAGAAAATATTTTATATGTATTTGAGGATCTTCATCTATGGAGAATCATGTATATGTATTGGAGATTTTTATTCAATGGTATCCTTCAATACATTATATAGAAATCTCTTGGTCATTATGATGATCATAATGGTTTTAAAGACACTCATTGGGGTACTTGAAGTTTATTTTCATTCAGAAGTACATGGATTATTTCAGAGTTTGGATCATACCTACAGATGGGATACCTACGTTTCCCTATTAAAGAGTAATCACAAACCACATTGTTCGGGAATTAAGATATAGGTTACCATCATATGGGATGGATGGGAATTAACTGTTGATGGGCTTGAACCTTAGAAATGCTTCATATGTACTCTACTTTTAATGTATAGATCAAAGTCCATGTAGTTTGATTAATAATTGTGGAGCTTACGTATGATTAACGACCCAAAGAGATGTGTCGTGGTTACTTTTACACTCTAAGCTCTTGTGATTCATGCTTGGTGTGAGAAACAAGAGGTATCAGCAAACCTGACGATTTGTGCCATGAAAGATGTGGTAACAAGGAATGATATGGGGATTATGAATGTGTGACTACCCAAGTAGGTGAATACTAGGATTTACTTTTAGAAAGAATCCTAGGAAAAAGGTTCATAAATATATTTGTGCTTTATGGAGTTTTGGATACTCTAACTTGAGGCTTACTCCTGAGGAGAATTCCCATATTAGGGGGTACATGGGGATTCCTCCTAAAGAGGATGCCCATTAACAGGGTCCATAAAGGTATATGTGCTTTTTTTAGATTTATATTCTTAATTTGGGTCTTACACCTAAGTAGGATGCCCAGATTATGGGGGGACATTAACATATGATTGGGTCTTACTCTTGAAAAGGATGCCCAAAGTTAATGGAAATTATGATTGGGACTTAATCCTGAGAAATAGGATGCCCATATTAGGGAACATGGGGCTTAATCCTAAAGATGATTCCCATGATTAAGGAACATGGGGCTTACTCTTAAGGCGGATGCCTAGGTTAAGGGAGATTATGGTGATGGCATACTCCTGAAAAGGAGGCCCAGTTTAAGGGGACTTGAGACAAGGTGCTTACAACTGAGAAGGAGGCCCAAATCAAAAGAACTTGTCGGAATTCCTTTCAGATAATGATGTCAACAAAGGAACCATGCCACAAATGTCTTTGAGAAAGGTTTGGACTACTGTCTTTGAAGAAGAAAGGTGGATTTGAAGAAATGAAGTGACTAGGAAGGAGGGGCACAAGTTCTGTTCTGGAGAGAAAGTCCTGGTCTCGCATGTATATGTGTGCTACATAAGTCAACTAAGGTGATAAAAAATCCATGAAGTGATACTTGGGAAACATTGAATTGGAGACCTTAGTATCATCCCTAGAGACTTTCATAAGGATGGAACATAAGTTTCTTTGAGAGGTAATGGCAGCGCGCAAGTGTCTTCACTTCCATTATGGGTTGGACATTTAGGCGCGCCAGTGTTGATGAGTTCTAACAATTAAGCCTTATTCATTCTCTTTAGAGCTTCCATTCTAGATAAACAATTACCATAGAAGTTTTCCAACGAGTTCAGATAGAGACATGGGAGACCGTAGCTTGAATCTGAGTTTAGGATTTTTTTGTCCTCATAAATAGGGGGACCACAGGGTGTATTTATAGGCCACTGAGCATCTTGGGCGAAAAAAGAAAAGGGCGTGCAAGTTACTTGCATGACCCATATGTGGCACACAAGGCACTTGTGTGACCTAAATAAACTTCCATGACCCATGCTTAAAAGGTTCCTTGTTCATGACTTTTTCCATTTTTGATGTTCTTCAAGGGATGACTCTCTTTGTGCTTTAAGAAATTTCCCTTTTCCAAGTGTTAGACTCTATGACGGAAAAGAGCGTCAACAATGTGAAATCTATTTATTGTGGGAGAATGGTTCACAATGGACATTTTAGTAATCAATATGTCTCCCTATTGAGTAATTATGGTTATTAATTGGTTTTCCATGTTCTGATCCAATATTTAATATAACTGTATATGATTCATATGTCCTCATATTTATTTAATGATATTTTCTATTGTGTGATGGAGAGATAATATGGTAGAGAAAGTGGGTTTTGTGACCAGGAAGTTGTGTCACATATTAAATAAGTTGGTTAGTTTATCCATTGGTGATGTTGGCTCTTCAGGGATGTCGATTCCTTTATGCATCCAGTATTTTATGGATGTCTTCCCAACGAAATTTTATGGACTACCTCCGAGGTGGGATTAAGAGTTACACATATACATAAATCCTCGAACCACTACAATATTTTCATCATCATATCATACTGACCATACTGTGAAGTCAGATCAACCATCACAGTTAGGAGAAATTAGAGAGAATGTTTTATCAGAACCAATGTGTACCCTAGGGAATATGTAGTGTTTTTTCTGAAAAAATGTGGAAGGGAGCTTCTGGTTTTACATGTATTATGGTATCCTCGACTGATAAATGATAAATATAAATTTCCCCTTACTGATAATTGAGGACCAATTTGATAATTTAAGAGGTGTGTGACTATTTTTTATGATCAAATATATAGTATTTCTACCACCAATTTAGAGTTCAAGAGGTTGACATTGCGAAGTTTGAATTATGACATCTCTATAGAATCTCTATGTCCCTGGTGATTCCCTTTCATGATACAAATTCACCTTCGCTATTTAATTCTTTTATTAAATAGATATTCCAAGAGTAAATGGACTATTTTGTGGTTGTTTTCATCAAATAAATACTCATATACTGTATTTTAATGGTGGATCATGCATATAACATTAGAATGGTCATATATTTGTAAGGGAGATAGATAATTATGATAATCCCTTGAATTACTAGTTCTACATTAACATGGTTAACTATCTAGGGATTGTAATTTCTTTGCGTGGTTTTGATGTAGATTTTGGGAATATTTATGTAATTATTTCATCGGATTCCCCCATTTAGGTGTTCGCGTTGTGGAGATTTCATTTCTCTTGTGTACCACTTGAGGTTTGGAAAAAAACTCTGTAGGATTTTAAAAAAAAATTGACCACCCTAACGTGGAATGGGAATCCATTTTTATGGACTACGCAGTATCAAAGGTCTTTCGAGGGGTTCAGGATGAGGAACACAAAAGCTTCCATGTTGATACTGCCACATGATGACATGGAATACATTTTGTACATTGATTCCATATGAGATGGCCTCAACATCTTGTTAATGTATTGGGAGATAGTTATTAGAAATCAGTCGAATTATTTTTTCATGCATAATAAGAACTACTTGGATCACAACCTTTATATAGGAGATTTATTCTTCTCCCTGAGGATTAAGAAAAACTATCTTTTGGGAGAGCACATTGTGGTTTACATTGACACTCAGAGTCTCATGAGCATATCCAAATAAGGATATCTAAAACAAAGATAGAGGTGCTATTTGGAGTTCATGAATGTCTATGAAATCATGATATTCTATACTTCATGGAAGGGAAACAAAGTAGTAGATTTCCTTAGGAGGATTTCAATCCAGGATACATAAGAGTTGTTGTCTTCCATATAGCTGAAAATTGTTGATAAAGAGGGTGAGTATTTTCTTTATTTGATGTTTTCAACTCCCCTTTTGATTTTATGTGTGAGAGAGTACCAGTTCGGAGAAATCAACTAGGAGTTATTGTGTTACCATATATCATCAAGATATTCATCGGATAGATTTAATAACAGAGGGCGTCTATTCATTCTTTTCGAGGTGCGGAAAATTTTCCAAGTCTTGATGTTGGAGGAGGGGATGTGGGAGTTTCACACATCTCATTTACATTACCATCCAAGTGTGTTAATGAAGTATAGATGCAATAAAAAGTTCATTTTTGACTGATATGACATGGGATGTGACTAAGTTCATCTATCATTGCCTCACCTACCAACAAGTGAAGACTGATAACCGTGTTTTGGTAGGTTATTCATATCCTATTGATATCCTAGAGTCTATATGGGATTACATATCCAATCATAATATGATAGGACTTCTATATAAAATTAAAAAACATGATTCCATTTGGTGATAGTTGAACAACTCACTACGATAATACTCATTTATTCAATCAATGATTATAGTTTAGTGATGATATTGTGGCGAATTCACATATATAAGATTGTTCCACATTAGGTGGTTCATTTAAATTCATTCTTTAACAATGATGTGAATACCATATCATGAAAAGGGAGAGTCCAACATGAGGATCTGGGATACAAATAAGAATGATTACAACCTCCAACCCCCATACAGATGGGATAGTTGAGCTCACTATCCAGTTGTTTGAGGACAAATTTTGAGATTTTGTGTTATAATTTAGATGGATATTTGAGGAACACTTACTGTCAGATATTGCATACAATTATATCTACCACTCTAAAATTTTCAAGGAACCTTTTTTATCCACATACAAAGGACCTAGTAGGTGAACCATATGCCAGATCATTATTGTAAAAGGCACTATTTGGGTTCTAGAGACTGTGTTGGTGATGAGAGTGAATGTTCAGGTAATATGTGAGTGGATGAGGATAACACATAATAGGATGAAATCTTATGTGGATCGACTTCATGGGCCTTTGGAGTTTGAGCAGTGAGACCATTTTTTCCATATAGACTCCCCATGATAATGAGTACATAGGTTTTTATAGGGATTAAAGCTATCACCAAGTATCATTAAACCATTTTAGATACAATAAATTGTTGGAGAGTTTTCATATCACTCCATTATACCCAAATAGTTTCACTGGCTGGATAGTTTCACCTCAATGCATCCTCCACATTGGGTTCTCTTAAAATATAGTAATTGATCATGTACTCATAATCATTTATCAATTGAATCCTTTTTTGCATTATAATTAGTTACTTATAATTAAATATATATATTAGACTATTATGGTATGAATATATTCCACATTAGACTCAATATATATAACTCCAACAAATTTTCAAAACATTAGCCACTGTTACTATTTCCAAATCTTGCGAGGAATAATTTAAATCATGATGTTTCATTTTCCTTGAAAAAAATGCAATTACCTAATCATTCTAATTCATAAATAACCATGTACATTCAAAGAATCATCAATGTAGATGACAAACTCACCATTCCTATATGGTAGTTCCAAAACTGAATCATTCACCAATATCTTCTCTATTTGTTAAAAAACCACATTCTTCTATCCAAATAAATTTAACCAATATTCACGTTAAATTTGTTAGTGGGATACTTAATCGTGAATCATTTTTAACAAATCATTGGTAACAACCTATTAATCCCAATGAAACTATGAATCTCTGTAACAATTTTAGGTCTTTTTCATTAGTCAAACTATTCTATTATGGCTGGATCAACTGCTATTAGATTCTTATTTAAAATTTTCCCAGTAATGTATTTTTCTGCAACAAAAAATCATATTTTCTAAAAATTCCTTATAAAATATTTTTTATAGTCTTCAATAGTATCCTTAAATGTGTTCACGTACTTCATAAGTTTTTGAAAAGAAAAAAATATCATCAACAAATACAATGAAAACATATCCAAGTATTCACGAAATATTCAATTAGTATGTCCATGATTATATTAGGAGAATTTTTCAAACCAAAGTTCCAATTATAAAACAGATAATTCCCATATTTAGTATAAAAAGTGGTTTTTGGGATGTCATCCTTCTTCACTTTCACCTAATGCTATATGGATCTCATTTCGATCATGGAAAAATATTATTCATCTTAGAACTGATCAAACATTTCATCTATATGAGGTAAAGGATTATTATTCTTAATATTAATTTTATTCAATGCTCCAAAATAAATTAAAAGTATTATGGAACCATATAACTTTTTAATGAAAAAATAGGAGCACCCCTGGGTTAAGTACTAGGATAAATGAAGGATTTATCAAGTCCCTCCTCCAATTTAATTCCCAATTTAAAAATTTCCATTTCAACCATTCTAATAAGGGGTTTGTAAAATTGGATTAGCATCAGGAACTTTTTCAATTGTGAATTCAACATCGTGGCTATGTATAACAATGGGGAACTTATCATGGAAAAAACATAAAGTTATTCATTTATGACTAGATCATCATTAACCTAAACAGTTCCATGATTTTCAACAATATGGGAAAGATATCATCCATTTCCATAATTAAATAGTTTAACAGCTTCCTGATATGGTATCATTTGTATGGGTTCATTATTGTATTCAAACTGAAAAAAATCAAAAAAACCTTATTTACCTCTATAATCAATATAATTATGATAAATAAAAATTCAATACATAGACATAATGACATCAAAATCTACAAAGGGTAAAAAATGTTTTGATGCTAATTCCATTCCACATATAATAAAATGAAGATTCTAATAATGGATTTTTGTTGTAATATTTCCCATGGTGTTTTAACGTTATGTTCTAGTCTCATTGGTAGAGGTGGTATTTCTAATTTACCAAAAAACGTGATATAAATAAAATAATATGTAGTCCTCTAATAAAAAAACCATATAAAAACCATATTAATCAATCAATGTTACATATACCACATCATTGGATGGATCACCATCTATAGATGCACTCGTAATGGATGTCACTAAACCATTCTATATATAGAATGGATGCCTTCCATCAATCACACCATTATTTGGGAGGGTATTTTTATAATGAAACTTCTCAACACATAGAAAAATAATGTTGTTTTTATTTTCATGATTAGTCTTAGGATCAATTTCATTTTAATCCCTAGCCATATTTCCAGACATACCACATCAAAAACACTTAACAGATTTGGAATGGTATTCCTCATGGTAATTTTTATGAAACTTTTTAGAAACTAGAAACTCAACATTTCAATCATCATATTTCCTTGATGGATTCTTATAGATTTCATTCCCTGTAGACCACATATTTTGTTATTTCAAAAAGTAAACATGATCATCAAAAAACTCCATTTCTACCCAATCAGCACATTAGAAAAGTTATTTCATAAGACAAAAAATATTGTGAAGCTAAATCCCTTTGATATCTTGGATTCAATCTAGAAAAAAATGGTTGATTTAACTCTCATTATCCAAAATAAATTATGGATAATACCTCACTAGTTAGTTGATACTTCATCATACACAACCATTAAATATTTCTTCTTTTACTTTAATTAATGGAATTGATTCTCCATCCTATGTAAAATAACCTTAGGAAAAATATTTTCCAATGAAAAGACTATAAAATTCATCATATTTCAATGATTAAATTTTCTTTGGGGATGGATGTAAACACAGTCCTCACATCCCTTCCTTTTTATGCTTCTATTTTGGATGTAGATGTTGTTGTTGGGTTTCCCTCTCATCTAGAGGCAGGTTGTTCTCCAGTAGGGGGTTTAAAGGGAGGTTACTTTAAGGAGGTTCATTGTGGTTCTCTACTATCTTCTGTGTCTGTTGGTGGTAATGTGCCTATGTGGGGTTCTCTTATTCCTCATATTGTGATAGGACCCAAATCTCTTATCCATGTGGATTGTCTTCATGTAGTTTCAATGATATAATAGGAGATCTTGGGTGAAACCTCATTTCATGATATCTCTTATATTTTATTTTTCAGTTATTGAAAGTCACCAATGGGAATGTTCTAGGATTTTGTTGAATATTTTTGTCTTCAACATCCAGTGGTCATTTTCTACCTCTCTAGAGTTCTCTTATACATTCACTTCTCTTCCATGGAAGACATTTCATTGGCCTCGACCATGGAGGAATAGTGGGTCATGTTTTGGCGATTTATTTTATCATGCTGGATGTGGGACTATCATTATGGTAGGGAGTCTTCTTTGGAAGATATCATGGAGAGTCTTCTAGAAATCCCACTTCCCCTTGAGAATTTGCAATCCCAAAAGCTATTGGATAATATTTTTGATCATTTATTTTCTTGGATGGAAATACCACATCTTTTATGAGTATGGGATGTCTGAGAATTTTTGTTGAGATTGACCTGAAGATGATGATTCTTCTCTAGATTATATTCTGAGTAGGGAATGTCCTTCAGTTGTGGAAGTCGATCCATTACAAAACCCCTCTAAAATTCTTCCTGATATTTTTTCTCCAAGTCCATTCCAGATATTTCCATAGGAAGAGACAATCGGTGCCTAGTACTTCCAGGTCAGGATCCCGAGGCGATCATGGTGTGGCTTCTCCAGATATGAATACACGGGAAGAGGGTGAGGATACTGTTGGGAGTGTTTTTTCAACATTAGTATACATGACACATGGGCCTGTCGCATAGTCAAGAGGAGGGTCCGGTATGAAGATGTCGGCTTCAGAGCCTTCAATCTTTAATTTCTGGGGAGATCATCTTCATGATTCTTCTGATAGGACATCACATAGGAAGAGTAAGTTTACCTTTGGGTGAGGTTTTTTAAATTTTAAAAAATGCCCCATGGGCCTGCTACATTGTCAGATGGAGGGTCTAGTATGGAGACATCGGCACTAGGATCTGACATTTCTGTTACAAATATGATACCGTGGTATAACATTTCCATTTTGTGGTCTTATACTCACAGTTTGTTTTTTTCTTCCAAAAATATCATTGACCTTCTTAGGGAATGCTTTAACTGTCTTTCTCTTTGTCACCCTTGGTGAGGGTTTTGTCGCCGGCCGCAGTGAAAATTTGCATCTCTTCCCCACTGTCTATTGTGTTCCTACAACGTTCCCTTCATTTCAAATTGGTGTCAGTGGACAATGTGGTGCCAAAGTTGACTTTGGTTCCTATGGGTGTGTCTAAAGAAGTTGCATCTCTGTGTGGTTCTCCTTAACGGGTACTCATAGTTTCCATGCATCAAAGTTATTAAGAGTTGTGCTATACTGGGTCTCCTTATTTGGTGCAATTTTTTCATCTACAGGACGAGGAGGGGGACATCAAGATTAATATTATACTTACAAAATCATGTGGCATGTCTGACAGTGTCGTTGGTCCAGTTACTTAGTCTATAGTGAAGGAGGATGGTGCCCAACCCTCATTTTCATTCATAGGTTCCTTCAGTTCTATGTACATGGAATGCATGTTTTAATGTTGTCTCTAAAAATATGGAATTTGAGATGAATGGGGTACATACTACGCATAACCTTTTGTCAGCAAGAATGCATGATGTCTCAAGCTTCTATTGTGGTTTTTCTTGAGCCAATGCAATACCAAAAATTGATTCATTTCATTGCAATGAATCTTGGTTTTCAATAGTCAATGTGTGGTTTCCCGTCCAACTCCAATATTTGGAATTGTTGGAATGTGTCTATTAAGGTATAGGTGATCATATTAACATTTCAGTGCATCAACAATAATATTTCTAGTTCTAAAGGAGAGGTGTTGTGGTGCTTCGACAATGCTTTAACATAGGTACGAGAAGGTTATATCTCTGGAGATTCTATAAGGATTTCCATGGATTTCACTACCTTAATGGATCTCTTTGATCTGTGGTTCAATGAGAATCAGTTCAACTAGTGCATTAATCATAGGGGTACGATCCACACTTGTTGTATACTAGAAAGGTGTCTCGTGAACCTATAGGGCCTTGATTCTTTTGTCCATTCAATGGTTACCCATCTTCAACATTAAAACTTGTATCATGCTCTATTTCTAGTTGAGCTTCGCGGGTGAGGGAACACAAATTCCCACCAGGGCTTCTTGCATTCTAATAGATGGCATTAGGATCCTGATTTCCTAACAATGGTGAGGAGATAATGGGAGAGCTGAGAGGTTTGTGGTCTTCGGTATGTATTTTCCAGCCGCCTCAAACGTCTCAAAAATGAAATTCATTCATGGATGGAAAACATACCAACTGATAGCATGGGGATGGATTCTATCCAGGTGGACATTCATAGCATTGAGGAGGAACTGATTTTTGGTTGGAATGAGGAAAAATTTACATCTATTTGTGATAAGTGTGTTTTACTAATAGAGAAACCAGTTGAGATAGAGAGTGATATTAGGAAGACATCTTGGGTAAAATGTATAAAAGAGGGTGACCAAACCAATGTTTTTTCCATACTTTTTTGAATGAGAAGAGTGTCATGAGGATCAACATCTTCCTCATTAACGGTGATTATATAGATAATGTTGATGATGATAGACATTTGGAACAAGAAAATTTTGAAGGGTTGATGGTTGGTGTGAGCCATGTAGCTAGTGGGGTTTATCGTGGCAGCGAGAAAGCCGACATCTTCTTGGAGTGTGTTCCATGACTGGAGGGGTGTCTGAAAATGTTCTCCTACTGACGATTCCGAATGATTAAGAAATACATAGCAGGGTTCCTAAAATGTCATGCAATATTGCTCCTCGTCCGAATGGATTTCCAAAAGCCTTTTACATGTCTTCATGGAAAATAATTGGTTGAGTGGTGGTGGATTCAGTCCATGACATTTTCTGGGGATGCGTTCAGTAAGGACTTGAGTGCTTCAGCGGTCGTTATCTTCCCAAAGGTCATTGATACCATGAGAATTGGTCAATTCAGACCCATATTCTTATGTAATGATCCTTACCAGTTCCTGGAGAGTCTCATTATGATGAGAATGGTTGTATTGATCCAAATATGGTCACCAAAAAACTATATTGATTTATTAAGGGTCATTGCATTCAAGATGCAGGGGGAATCGCCAGTGAGATGGTAAATGAACATAACAATTGTTTTGATAGATCCAATTTTTTTTTCCTATTGATATGGATAAGGCATATGATAAGATATAATTGTTTTTAATCTTCGGGTGACATGCATGTTTGGTTTTCTGGAATGTTCCTGTGACCTTTGCTTCTAGTGCATCACATTGCCTTGGCTGTCTATGTCCCTTAGAGGGAAGATCGTCATATTCTTCAAAAACTGTTCAGGGTGTGAGATCAGGAGACACTATTTTCTATATACATTTTATTTTTATGAAAGATTCTTTTTCTAGGAACCTACATAGAATTATGGAGGTTGAAATACTAAGTTAGTATGTTGGGAAAATGGGTGGGGAGGCCATCTCTCATCTGATGGTTGTGGATGACCTGTTAGTATTCACTAATGGTAGACGAAGAAACTTCCTTAGTCTCATAGATATTTTTTCTAGATATTTCCAAGTTAGAAAGATGTATATCAATCCAGGAAAAACTCATCTGTTCATCTCCAAGACATGTACTTACCAAAGATGCAGGGCCATTCCATGAATTTTGTGCTGTCAACAGAAGCATTTTCTTATGTTTTATCTCAGGGTTCCATTATCATATGGGTAGATCATGAAGATCTTCTTTGAGGAAGTTATCGACCAGATGATCGGAATGATTTACAACAGAAATAATATATTTCACTCCTTTTGTTGGAGGGTACTCCTGATAAACAATGTTCTTTATTCTACCCAATGCACATTTTTTACATTATACAGCCTCCCAAGGGAATAGTTTTGAGGATTGAATTGATCCATACATCCTTCCTATGGGATGCCGACCAATCAGGTCATTACCAATGGTACTCATGGGCCTGGCTGGCCAAACTGATCAGGGACGGGGGAGTGGGGCTATGTGATATCACTATTACCATGGAGGGCATGCAGGCACGATTGGCCTGGGATATTGTTTTTAGGACAACGATGAAGAACATTTTCTTCAAAAAAACGATATAGGGATTCCGAGCAGAATAATAACGAGCACATGGAAAGTCCCTCTGGACTAGAATAGTGCATGTTTTCGCTACTTTGGGAGTTTCATGGATATTCTCAATGGATAAATGGGAGATTAGAATTTGGCTTTTGGAATGAAAATTGGGTGCGAGAATGACTATTTTTTCAGGGCTCCCAACAACCGATATTTACTTCAAGGAAGGTTGTGGGTACCCGGTGATGATATGATCAGTTCTGAACAAGGAACGAGAAAATGTGTTCGACATCATTTTCATGAATGATGAGGAGGATTGATGTTGCTTCGTTGGTTCAATCATAGGACGGTTCTCCATTCGGGGTTTTAAAGACTGGACGATCGCGAAGAGTAATAATGAGGATTGGATGAGGAAGACCAAGCATAAGAAAATTCTGACCAAAATGAAATTTATGATTTGGCATGTTAAGAACAGATCTATGCCTATGGATGAAAATTACCAATGTAAGGGTATGAATTTGGTGTCCTGTTTTTTCTTCTACAAGGCGGCGAAGGGGGAATCAATGACTCATCTATTTTTTAGAGTAAATGGGTGGCGACTATATGAAATAATTTAGTCTACTGGTTTGTTTCAGTTTTGAGCAATTCTCATTCAAGGAACTTATATCATTTTGGTTTCATGGCATGAAAAGTTGTTACTCAGAATACTTGGTGAATACATCCATTCATGCCTCTATTTTATAGGTTATTTGAGATTCTAGGAACAATTAATTCATGGGATCCCAGAATTCTATGTTCCATCTCTAAATGAGAGTGAGATTGATTGTTTTTTAGTTGGTCTCGTTATTGAAGTTGATAAAACTCGCCAACGTAATAACCTAACCCCAGTTACCCATGGCCGGTGCCTTATTGGTTACATTGGCATATAAACAAGGAATAAGAATCCCAAATAACCGATTAGTTTAGTATTATTGTAAACAATATACATATATAAGTTCATCATTACAACTTGAAATTAAAAACAACATAGAATCTCCTTAGACAAATTCCATAAACTCCTAGGTTATTTAAGCTCATAATTCATAATAGAATTCCTCTTGCACTGTGGAAATGAAAAATAATAAAGGGATGAGCTCAAATGATCAGAAATGGTTAGCAATACAGCGGAAGATAACATATACATTAGACATGGTAAATAATTGAAAACACGTGCCTTTAAAATAAACATGAACATAATATGGTAGAAATATGAGTTGAGTAAATACTGCCATAACACAACATAATCATGGGTATTCTACTAGTCGAATAACCACATGAACCATCAATACTATATTCACAATGTGATAATGCATAATCCATGACAATATAACCATATCGTCATGGTCTCGTGGCAAGACCATAAATAATCATTTTGTCATGGCCTTGTTCCAAGACCGTAGTTTGTCTCATGAGACATACCGATGCATCAAGGGGCTATTGCGGCCCCACCCAGCACATACCATGTAATATTCATTCCTCTTATGAACGGCTATAAACATAATCAACATAGATATTCATATTGAATCTAATATATGATATGTAAATAGCTTTCCCCGAACATTATGAAAATACACTAACCATTCAAAGTAAACTGATGAATGGTTTTAAGATATAACATCAATAACCAAAATAATCATAAATCATTAAATAAAATATGGTAGATGATAAAATTAAATACAAATCCAAATAATAACCAATAATTATCAATATTTTTTAAATATATGAATAAACAATTATAAAATCTATGAGTACTTCTTGAAATAAATACTTTTACTTTGAATAGAAGAGTTCTTTTTGAAAAATATTTGTATAAAACCAGAAGTGATGTATGATATTATTTTCATAACTAAATGCGTTATTTAATAGATATAATTGTTTCCAATAAAAGATTAGATCATTCCCTTGAAAATAACTAAGAAATTGAGATATTCCCTTGAATCGGGATTGTATTTCAGAAACAATTTGAAAGATACTTTTAAAACATTAATCTAACCATAAAATAAAGATGGATTCTGGTATGTGTACATATATAGAATAGTCAGATAGAATTTATGACAAGTATATTATAATACATAGGAATTTCATTGAAGTAATTTAGAGAATGAAATTAACCTGAATGGAAATGGATGTTTTGGTTGAAAACCCCTTACATTAAGTCTGAATGTGTTTCTCTCATTAACATAATGTCCTCGAATATAAAATCATACATATCAATAAATTATTTATGAGTGTTATAGACATGTATTTACGTTATCATAACTCTTTTTAGTTCATTTAGGTCATTATTTATATGTTGTTATATTGAATTTTGTCATTCCAGAGTTTTTGTTTTCTTGATTTTCATAATCGGGTCACATGTTTTTAAGAAATGAAGTTCATGTTGAATGGTTGAAAATCCCTAGGGTTGAAATTATATATTATTTTTTAACATCAATATTTTCTAGTGGTCATTTACATCATTTTTTTACATGTAATTAGGATGAATCATTAGATGACAACCACTTCGATTATTTGGCGGTATTTGGATTATTATGAACTTGTTTTGTCATATGATTTAATAATATGTACATATACTAGTTCTAGATTATTAATTAGGTTATGATACATGTATTATAGTCTGCATCAACCATTAAAATGGGTTCATGACCAGTAATGAATGATATATTGATGAATGAAACTTCGTCATCCCCGAAGGTTGTAAATTAGAACCTCGTGAACGTTGATTTCATTTATAAAAACAAAAGGGAAGGAGAAATAATTTTGAAGATAGTTCACCCATTAACACGATATTATTAAATTATATATATGATACTATAGTTATTCATGATCATTTTGATAGAGGGTGTGAGGAGAGAAAAATAAAAGATAAGATCTTGAAAGTAATAGAAAATGTGAGAGATCCCTTATGAAAATTTGGCATCATAACGTCGTTGCTTAAAATTTCATAAAATGAAATGTTGAGAGAAAAAAGATACCTAATCATATAAAAATCAAACATACAGTAATAAGAATACATAAAATCAAACCCCAAAATATTATAATGGGAATTCAATAAAATAACAAAAAATAAGTGTCGACTAAAAGAGGAGGGTGATGGATTCCCTTAACATGTAGAGTAACGCCTAAAATGTAAAGGTTGGGACCTTGGTGGCTTAAGGACCCCTTTAGAGGACTCCTACCGAGGTAAAAACACCATAGCATAGATGATGAGGGATTTTGAATGAATTAAATCGAATGGATGAGTGGGTATTTATAGAAGAATAGATGGAGATTTTTAATAATTTCAAAGGGACACCTCATTAGTGGTTTTTTCAAACCAAGGGTTTGCCCATGGTATTTTCCCATGATATTATCCACTTGAGACACCTCATGTAATATGTTACTGTAAAATAGTTGACCATCCTTTTATATTAATTATTATGTCATTAAACTACAAAAAACTCAAAACTATATTTTTTTTTACTATTCATGAAAAATTCAAATATTTTAGAAAATTGCCAAAAATTTTCCCATTAATTTTTTTGATGTGTAGAATTGAAAAATAAAACCCATTTTTTCATAAAACAAATTTCAAATATAGTTAATTTCATTTTTAAATAAAATCATTTTTAATTCAATATATAACAACTTTAAGGTATAATTAGTTTTATATAACATTGAATAATCAATTAAGATCTCATTATCCTATCATCTTAAGAAAATAAAATAATATCATTATTTACTATTCATAAGGGTCATATTACTATTCATATTACTATTCATAATTTTATGTTACTATTAACCAAAAATCATGTTGGTTCTAATAGAGTCCAAATGACTTACTAGTCACAACTCTAGATGAACGTTATTCGAAATTCCAAACATAGTTGTTGAAAAGTTGTGTTTAATGGCTAATTATAAAAATAATTCAATATTTATTTTCAAAATCTTGGGGTTTTACATTCTCCTCTCCTTAAAAAAATTTCGTCCTTGAAATTTCATTTTACAATCTATGTCTGAAATAGGTTGGGGTACTTTTTCTTCATTTCTTCCTCTAGTTCCCATGTTGCCTCTTCGTACATATGGTTTTTCCGTAGTACCTCGACCAGATGATTAGTCTTCTTGCGTAGAACATTGTATCTAAGATCCAAATTGTCACTAGCTTCTCCTCATAAGAAATATCAACCTCAAACTGTACCACCATTGAAGAGAGTACATGTGAAGGGTCTGGTATGTACTTTCTAAAGAGGGATACATGAAAGAAATCAGGTACTTTCGACATGGTAGGTGGAAGTGATAGTCGATATACCACAGCTCTGACTCGATCAAGGATCTCAAAGGGTCCGATATACCTAGGAATCGGTTTTCCATTCTTCCCAATCCTCTTGAACATCGTCCATGGAGACATATATAGAAATATCAGGTCTCCAACGTTGAATTCATGGACTCATCCATAGTTATCTTCATTACTCTTATGTCGACTTTGGGTTTCCTTGATATATTTCTTGAATTGTTTTCACCTTCTCAGCCATTTCTTCAATCATTTCAGGTCTTAGCACCTTACGATCACTGACTTCATCCCAACACGCCGATGTTCTTCGCCTTTTCTTATACAGGGCTTCATATGGTGCCATATGGATGCTTGAGTAGAAATTGATGTTGTATAAGAATTCAACCAATGGAATATGTTGGTCCCATACCCCTTTGAATTCCATAAAACATGCTCTCAACATGTCTTATAGTGTCTTAATAGTCCACTCATATTGGCCTAAATTTTGAGGAAGATTGGTCATACTTATGTTTAGTTCAGTGCTTAGAGCATGTTGGCGTCTTTTCCAGAACTTTGAGATTAATCTAGGATCATGATCAGATACAATAGATAGTGGTACTCCATGCAGTCTTACCAATTCTTTGATGTAAATCTATTCAATTTGATCCAATGAAATGTGCTCTTGAATTTTGATGATGAGAGCTCCATTTGTAAGACGATCCACAATGACCCATAGAGTGTTGTTTCTTCTGGATTTCCTAGGAAGTCTAGTGAAAAATTACATGGTAATGTTCTCCCACTTCCATATTGGTATGGGTAGTGGTTTTAACATCCCCTTATAATTTTTCCTCTCATCCTTCATTTGTTGACATACTTGGCACATTGATGTATATTCAGCAATATCCCTTTTAATATTTTCCCACCAAATGTTTTCTCGGAGATCTCGATACATATTTTTGCTACCAGGGTGTATAGAAAAATTGGAGTTGTGTGCATCATCCAATAATTCCTTATTTAGATTAGGAATAGAGGGAACACAAAGCCTCTTCTCGAATTTCAAAATGCCACCTACACATATGAAGTCAGTCAACTTCCCATCACTTATATCATTGATTTTTTTTTGAAATTACTCATCATCAGCCTAGAAACATTTTATCCTCTCTAGTAAAGAAGGTTTGGAAACTATCAGAATAAGTAGTGATGTGTTACCTTCCATGATAATCACAATATCCATCTTTACTAGATAAACGAACAAAGGATCTCTTTCAACTTCCATCTTGTTCAGAACTCCATGATCCTTTCTTCTCAAGGGATATGCTACCATATTTTCCTTCCCCAGGAGGAAGTTTCTTGTGAAATAATAGACTTTGAGTAGCTCAATCCATCTTCATTGTCCCATGTTGTGTTCTTTTTGTGAGAATACACATTTTAAACTCTTATGATATGTATATATCTGACATTTTTCTTCATATAGGTAATGTCTCCAAATCATCAGAGAAAAGATTACCGCTACTAACACAATATCCTAAGTTGGGTAGTTTTGTTCATGAATTTTTAGCTATCTAGATGCATAGGCAATCACTCGATCATTCTGCATAAGGACACATCCAATTCCTTTCATTTATTCATCACTATAGATAACAAACACATCATTCCCTGATGGTATGGTTATGATCGGAGCATTCACTAACCTCCTATTCAATTCATCAAAAAATTCATCACATTCCTTTGTCCATACGAAATTAACCCCTTTTTTGTGAGCTTGGTTATTGGGTTGGATTAACAAGCAAAGTTCTGAATGAAACCCCGATAATAACCTACAAAACCAATAAAACTACATAACTTGGTTATGTTTGTTCGAGTATTCCATTCTTACAAAGCCCTTGTATTCGCAGGATCTAAAGATATTACATCCATATAGATAATGAGGCCCAAAAAAGAAACTGATTGGAGAAAAAAACAAACTTTCTAAACTTACCATATAATTTATTTATCTAAGTGTCTTTACAATAGTGTTCAAGTAATATTCATGATCTTCATAAATTTTATAGTATACCAGGATATCATTAATAAACACCACTATAAAGTCTTCAGGTTCATCCTTGAAAACTACGTTCATTTGATCCATGAAGACAGATGGTGCTTTAGTTAGTCCAAAAGGCATTACTGCAAAATCATAATGCTCATACCTAGTTCAAAATGTTGTTTTTGGAATGTCTTCCTCATAAGAAACTGATGATATCCAGATTGAAGATCTATCATCGAAAAATATTAGGCTCCATGAAGATGATCAAATAAATCATAAATTCGTGACAGAGGATACTTATTATTTATTGTAATAGAAATGATTTCTCTATAATCAATGCACAACCTCATGGATTCATTATTCTTATTGAAAAATAAGAAAGGGGCTCCCCATAGAGAAATGATAGGGTGAATAAATTATGTATCCATCAATTCCTTTAGTTGTTTCTTTAGTTCCACTAACTCCACAATGGAAATTCTCTAAGGGTTCATTGATATGGGTCTCGAACCTAGAATTAAGTCAATTGAAAACTCAATTTCATGCTTTGGAGGATGTCCAGGTAAATCCTCTGGTAATACGTCTACATAGTCATTCAAAATAGGTACGTCCTATACCTATAAATTATTATCCTCACACATATTTATTTAATTCTCTTCCTCCATAATAATTGAATTTAGTAGAGCTACTAGGCGTGGATCTAGATTACAATCACATGGTGAGGTTTCAACTCTAAAAATCTGGGATTCTACACCATTCTTGAAAATTGTTACTTCATTCTTCTTGCAATAGAGCTTCACATCATAATTTGATAGCCAATACATACCAAGAATTATATCATTGTGAACCACTTGTATGATGATAAGGTTAGAAACTAAAGTATGTTTATGTGTCATGAGAGGGACTAATCGATATGCCTTTGTTTCAATGATACATCCAATATGTGACTAGACTAATAACTCATATTTTAAATCAAATTGGACATAACTATTTTTCTTGGAAAATTGGGTTGATATAAAAGAATGAGATGATCTATAATTAAATAAATTATTGTATTGGTATGATGAAACAATCAATGTACCTGCCAGAACTTCATTAGGAACTTCAACCTCCATAGTTTTGACCACATGAGTTTGGCCTTGCTCCCTTGGCCTTCTTTGGGGAACATTTCACTAACATTTAGGAAATTCATATGCATAATTTCCCATCTCCCTACAATTTTAGAACAGAAAATTGGTAGCTTCATTCTTCCCCTCAAAATCCCCAGACATGTGGCCTTTTCTCCGCACTTGTAACAGACTCACATTCCCATCAGGCATGTGTCGGGTTCTTTTATTCCCACAATTATTGCATGATGTAAATTCAACTCTTCACTTCTTCCCCATTTTGTTATTTCCTTTCTAATATTTTTCAGTAGCCCCCTTCTTCTCTTACTTTCTTTTAATGACATAAGACATAGAGAATTCATTTTTTGTCATGATATAACTTGAGACTATATCGTAAAATGATTAAAATATTTGGGAGACTACAGTCCTTCGGAGGAATGGTTTTAAACCATCAATGAACTAATCAATTTTTCTCATTGGATTACGCATTTAGTCTACAACATGCCTTCCCAACCTTGTAAATTTTGGTTCATTCTTGGAAACACATTCTTACTTATTTTTCCACAAATTCTAGAATTTCCTCTACATATCTACTCGTTGTTCATGAAGGAATTGTTTTTATAATTATATTTTCTTAAAATACCTCCATCCCATGTCTTATATCTCTTCCTCCTCCTTTTTGTTTTGAATTAAAGACCACCACTGATCTATATAACCCTTTTTGACAATAAACTCCCATGAAAACCTTCTCTCTTTCATTACATCCCAAAGCGAGAAATATATTCTCAAGGAAACATCTCTACTTCTCTACTACAAACTGGTTGTTAGTCCCATTGAATGGTGGATTTTATTGTCTCATAAAGCGATCTAATATAGCTCCTATAAGTGGTAGAATTGGATGCTCCATAGAAGTAATGTTATAATTCACAACCCGAGTATGTTGTCCCAATATAGTTATGAGTTTCTCAGCACCAGAGCAATCATCATTATCTTGCATCAAATGGAAATCCCTATAGGGGACATTTGTGTTCATGCGGTTTCCATACCTTCCACTAGGATCCATCTATAGATAGTGGAATACACTAGATTTTTTTATGAATCATAATTTATTATCATAACATAACATAGTAATTAACAAAAATTTAGATCATATTCCTGGCTAAGAGCATATTTACAAAAATGGGTTCTTTGTGGAAAATTTTACATTTCAATCCTTCATAATGGCTTGTAAAGAAAATGTGAGTTATCTAAAGCATATCTCCCTGGAGTTTTGTAACCAAGAATGCAGCAAGGCCTATTGTCATTCACCATTTCCCGTTCAAGTCTAGCTCAAAGCGGTGTTTTCGGGTTTTACACCAAGATACATCTGTGCCAGAGAGACCTCTACCTGCTCGTATCCAGATGAGATGTATTTCTTAAATGATCCCCAAAATCATTTCCTTACCAAAATACTAGGATGCTATGGAATGTATATACTCTAAGACTAACTAAGGAAAACTTCCATTATTCTAGTTTTTCTAAATCTAGTTTCCATGTATTCTATTAAACTTCCTCTAATACCAACTGTAAGGACCTGACCTAAGATACTCAGAGCCATTTACTTATTAGTTACATTGGAATATAAACAAGGAATAAGCATCCCAATGGACTGAGTAGTTAGTATTATTGGAAACATGATACATACATAAGTTCATCTCTACAACTTGAATTGAAAATCAACACTGAAACTCCTTAGACAACTTCCATAACTCCTTAGTTATTTTAGCATGCCATTCATAATAGAACTATTCTTTCCCTATGTAAATGAATCAAAATAAAGGGGTTCGATCGAATTCTCAGTAAGTGTAAAAAATACACCGGAAGATAACATAAAAATTAGATGTAGTGAATAATTGAAAACACATGCCTTCTGAAATATATTTTATTATAATATTGTAGAAATATGAGATGGGTAAATATTTTCATAACATAACATAATCATGGGTATTATACTAATTAAATTACCACATGATCCATCAATACTATATTCATAATGTGGGAATTCATAATTCGGGATAATATATCTATATTATCAAGGCATCGAGCCAAGACAATAAATAATCGTTTTATGAAGGCTTTGGGCCAGGACAATAGTTTGTCTCATGAGACCTACCGATGCACCGAGTGGCTATAGTGGGCCCCACCTGATACTTACTATGTCCAATGCATTCCTCATGTGAATGGGGATAAATATAAAAAACATACACATAAATATTGAAACTAATATAAGAAAGTTAAACAACTTTCCCCAAACATTAAACAAAAACAATATCCATTCAATGTAAACTGAGGAATGGTTTTAATATAGAACATCAATCGAAAAAATAATCATTAACCATTAAATGAAATATTATAGATGATAAAATGAATTAATAATTCAAATACTACATAAGAATCAATAATAGTGTTGAAATAGAGGACGATACTCTTAAAAAATATTCGAGTAATTATTATAATAAATACTCTTTTATGTTGAAAAGAGTAGTTATTTTGGAAATATCTTTTTATAAAAATATAAGTTAAGTAAGATATTATATTCTTAAAAAATGAGTGATTTTATAGATATAATGGTTTCCATAAACTGATTAGATATTTCCCTTGAAAATATGGATGAAATTGAGATATTCCCTTGAATTAGGCTTGTATTTCAGAAACAATTTGAAAGAACCTTTTTAAAACATGTAACTAAGCATAAAATAATGAATGATTATGGTTAGTGTACATATATAGAACATTAAAAAATAATTTAGTATGAGTATATAATAATACATAAGAATTTCATTGAGGTAATTTAGTCAATGAAAATAACATGAATGGAAATGGATGTTCGGGTGAAAAAACACTTAACATAAGTCCGAATGTGTTCCCCTATGGAACATAAGATCCCGGAATATGAAATTATTCATATGAATAACTTATTTAATAAAATAATATAAATGTATATAGTTTTTCATTATTATTGTTTAGATCATTTATGTAATTATTTATATGTTATTATATTGATTTATGTCATTCTAGAGCGTTTGTTTTCTTGACTTTCATAATCGGTTCCCTTGTTTTTAAGTAATGAAGTTCGTGTGGAATGGTTGTAAATATCCAGAATTGAAATTACATATTATTTATGGACATTAATAATTCTTAATGGTCATTTCCATCATTTTATTACATGGAATGAGGATGAATAATTCGATGACAACCACTTCGATTATTTGGCGGTATTTGGATTATTATCCACAAGTTTTGTCATATGATTTAATAATATGATCATATACTGGTTCATGAATATTAATTATTTAATGAATCATATATTATAGTATTTTAAACCATTTAATTTTTTTAAAGACCAGTGATGAAGGATAAATTGAATAATGAAACATCTTTGTCCACGAAGGTTATAAATTGGAACCTAATGGACGTTGATTTCGTTTATAAAAATTAAAGGGAGGGAATAAGAATATTGATGATACTTCATCCATTAAAATTATATTATTCCATTATATAGATGATATTGTAGTTTATCATGGACATATGTACAGAGTATGTGAGGAGAGAAAAAAAAAGAGATGATCTTGAAAATAAGAGAAAAGGTGAGAGATCCCTTATGAAATTTCGCTAACCAAACAACATGGCATAAAATTTCATAAAATGAAATGATGAGAGAAAAAGAGTGAATCAACATACAAAAATCAAAATTACAGTAAAAAATACATAAACTCAAACCCCAACATATTAGAATGGGGATTCAAATATATGACATAAAATAAGTGTAGATTAAAAGAGAAGGGTGAAGGATTCCCTTACCTTGTAGAGTAACTCCTAGAACGTGATGGTTGGGACCTTGAGAGATTAAGGACACCTTGGGAGGACTCATAGAGAGGTAAAAACACCATAGATTCATGGATGATGGATTAGTAATGAATGAAAAATAATGGATGAATGGGTATTAATAGAAAAATAGAATGAGTTTTTTAATAATTTCAAAGAAAAACCTCATTAGTGGATTTTGACAAACCATGGGCTTTCCCATGGTATTTGCCCATGGTTTTAGCCACATGGGACAACTCATGTCATGTGTTACTGTACACAAGTCAACCAGTCTTTTATTTTAATTATTATGTCATTTTGATTTTATTAAACGACCGAAAACTGAAAACTGAATTTTTTATTGTTCACGAAAAATTCAAGTGTTTTCGAAAAATTAAAAATACTCACAACTACCATTTCATGACGTGTAGAATTGAAATCCATTTTTTCAAAAATAATTTTCCAAATATTATTAATTAAATTTTTTAATAAAATCATAGTTAATTAAAAAATAACGAATTTAAGGTATAAATAGATTTATATCACATTGAAAAATCAATTAATATCTCATTATAATATTATCTTAAAAAAGTAAAATAATATAATTATTTAATATTCATAATAGTCATATTACAATTCATATTACTATTCGTAATGGTATGTTACTATTCACTAAAAATCGAGTTTGTTCTAAAAGTCTCCAAATGACTTACTGGTCACAAATCTTCATGACCGTTATTCGAAATTCCAAACATAGTAGAGGAAAAGTTGTGTTTAATGTCTAGATTATAAATGATTTCAATATTTATTTTCAAAATCATGGGTTATTGAAAGGCCTCACACTATTGACTATTCTGAGGGGAGGTGGGTAAGACAACATACTCTTTCTAGAGGGCTCTAGCTTAATGGGGACGAAACCTGCATGCATGGGTCCATGAGAGGTGGTGGGGTTTTACGTGATTCAAAAGGATCAGTGCATATTGTTTTTAGTGCCTATTATGGTAAAGGAAATTCAATGAGGGGGATTCACACTCTTATCTTATGGGGATCACAATTTTCATGAGTTAAGGGTTTCAAGAGTCTGAAGTGGTGTCAGAATCATTGATTCTGGTAAAAATATTTCTGGGGAGTTTGGAAGCACACTGGGATATGGCCTCTATTATTAAGAGGTGGGCATTGGAGACCAACCAAGTGAAACATATTATTTACATTTGGAGGGAGAGATACATCGTTTCAGATGCAGTCTCATAGATTATGAGTCTCAAAGAGGAGATCATCTTCAATGACAGCTTGGGCACCCCGCTGGTTGAGTGTAAGTCCTTTGTGATTGGGGATTCCTTTAGATTACACTATTACCTGCCTCCATGAGGTCACGTAATGTATGTTCCTCCTCCCGAGACTCTTCTTCCATTTATAAAAAGTAATTTTTAATCAGTCATAAAGGCTTCAATTGTCACGACCCGCATTCTTGAAGAAGAGGGAAGGGGCGAAAAATTACCATGACCTCCCTTCATCAAGATGAAAGTGGGATGATGACCCATGTTCCTTGCCTTCAAAAGGCACCGGAATGGCCACTAGCACCACGGGTATATAATCTCCTGAAATATGGTTTGCATTACCCTTTTTATTGAACAATATCGCGAGATAAGACAATAAATCCTAGGAAAATCGAAGTACACAAAGTAAATATAATTGAGAAAACATTTTTCCACATGTATGTTCAATATTAATTTTGAAAAAGTTAAAAAAAGACTCTAATATAATGTAACAATGAAAAAGACACTATGAAGATGGAATAACCAATCCCGCTACTCGAGCTTCTAAAGTCCAACACAGTCTTTTATGTCCTCTTGAATACTTGAAAATTGTTTTTATATACATATGGTGAGAATTCAAGTATACCGAATATGAAAACTAAATCCACCCAATCAAAAATTTGGGAACATGCTAATTTACCTATGAAAAAAACATTAGAACCTCAAAGCACCTACTAATGAATACTATCCCTCCCATCATCACCATGTCACGCTCACCTAATAACGCAAGAAAAGTAATATAACAGTTTATGCACATTGTTATTTGGGTACCTCACACCACTTTACCACCTATTAATGGCCCATCCCTACCATATAACATCTTGATGCAACAACTCTTACTATACACAGTCCCACTACCACAACCCCAACCGAACACACCCGAGCCTCAAACCACACACAATCCCGACTGTAGAAACATGTGCCTCACCAACCACAACTCTTGCCTGATAACACCTATGACATTTCCCAACGATATATGGGTGATAAAACTTATCCTGCAATCACTTAGGCCTCTCATCAATATCAAACACCTAACCAAAGATCATTGACTTTGGAAACACTAAACCCTATTACAGTTAGTTTGAATATGCTCTAGTGGGAGGAAAATAGAAGAGGGTGCAAGGAAGATTCCCAGTAACAATCTATCCATCCTCTAACCAGGATGTTGGAAAAAACACCCTCTCTTGATTAAATGGTGGTGTTTGGCAGAGGGTGATAAAAAAGGGTGGTGTGTGTATATAAATTACAAAGAACTATGATTTACAAAAATATATAAAAAAAACTCATCCCATGCTATGGGCATCAAAACAAAAAAGCAGGCCAGTTAGAACCTCTCTCACAGGCTACCCCTATATGGAATACTACACACACATAACCACCATTTGACATTTAACCACATGACAGTTATTTATTTAACAGATTCACTGTATTTTTTTCCCGCAAAACCTGGAAACTATAAGTCACAATCACAACAAAACGTCCAAAAAAAATATTTATAGCCCCACTACTCAACCCCATTCAACCACTGCCATCTTTTATTCATAAACATTATTTATGTTATACTGTACATTCCATGTCTTCCAACCCAGCTCCACATCCCCACTTACAAAAAATTCACAGAAACAATCCTACTACATACAAGTTCATAACGATACTGCAGCCCCGACGCCCAACGTCGTTTATTGGAAACAACACAATAAAGGGAAATTCAACTTGCTATAAGTCCATCAATTTCACAATCCATCAATCTATCTAAATATGATAAAAACAGACCCCATATAATTACCTATACAAAAATTACACATCAATTAATATTAACCCACATCCCTGTTGTACACACATACCACACCATTCTCACAGAACCAACCTCTATGTCTATCCATGTACCCACAAACATGATTCCAACAACTACACCACACAACTCACACAATGTTCTAAAAATCAATAGAACACATCACTCATCCACACCTATCAATATAATGTGTTTATATATTTATATTTAAACATAATAGGTTCATTAATTCAACTTAATTATAATCGGGGTAATCACACAATAGCTTCGATCCTAGGCTACCCATTAATAAAACTAATTATATCGGGTTTAATGGTTTATCATATGATAGACATTTATCAATGAATATCAAAAAAAATAGAACCTCACTAGTGCCCAAGAAAATACCAACAGAGGACATAATTTGCAAGAAGCATAAATTCATGAAAATATATAAATGAATCAAAGATAACAAATAAAATGGGTGATCAAAATCAATCCACTTCCTACCCATTAATTAATTTACCCCTATTATCTTTTGAACAGATTTACATATTATTTATTTCTCGTTTTAGGAAATGTATTCAGACATTCCATACATGGAATAATTATTACTCCCACCCCATACGATGCTAAATTAAAGAGAGATAAAAGTAATTCTTACTTGATGATCAAAGGATCGATATTCGTCCTTTCACCATGAATTGGGGTCGCGCATGCTGTAGGGAAGAACTCCAGGATAACTAATCTACAGGGGCTCTAGCATAGATGTATTACTCGTCCAGGGAGGAAGAATATAGGAGAATCGAGGAAAAATAGAAAACACATGTAAGGGATGAACCCATCATTGAAGAGTTGGATCATGTTTTAATGGATGAACATTTTAAAAATTCATTAGCATGGTATCGTGCTCATAATGATGTGGTTTGTATATATCAAATAACATAGGATTTTAGAATATTTAATGATATAATCAATACATTATGAAATTTCATTAGAAATTCATGAATAATGTTTTAAACACTGTTTACATCAAATAAAACGTAAGAGGGGAGAAACTGAAAAACTGAGAAAACCTAGGAAAACCATAAAGGAGTCACATATGGGTGAGTAAATGATGTTGATCCATAGATGGGTAAGATACTAGCACGACCTACCAATTTTGAGCCAATGACGCTAATCTACCTACCCAATGTTTTATAGATGCCTTGACCTACTGATGCCTCATTTCACCGATCTTGACACTCCTGACTACCTGACACCTGAACCCAATGATGCACTGAAGCACCCAAACATATGCCCCTAACTCGCCAAATAATGGACATGTCGATGCATTGACATGAAGATGCACTGACATGCCAACAGACTAAAATTTCAATGTATTAATATTATAAAACACTGATATTCTAACACGAGGACATGTCGATGAACTAACATGTTGATCCAATGACATAATTGTAACGTCCCGATTCTGGAATCCACCTAGAGGAGCCTCGTACCCGGTTGGTCACCTAGCTTCAAGCGCATTTCCCCCAATGCCAGAGGCTTCCGACTAGCAACGACGACCTTGGGTGTGATAGTGGGGAAAGTGTGCTCTCACTGGCAGAGTACACATTAGAAGAGAAAACAAATAACAACAGCACCAAAAACCATAGGCATCCATTCAAGAGAAAACAGTGGAAGACTGATAAATAAACAACGGGAGCAAAAATATATCTAAATGATGCATGATACATATTTTTTTAAGAAAATATTCAAACAAGTCACAATGCTGAATACAATACTAAACAAAATTGAAAAAGAAAAATAGATGAGAAACTCCTTAGCATCACAAGCCTTGGCTTGGTCCGATGCTCTCCAGCTCCAGTGCAATCAAGAACATGAATTAGAAGGGCGCTTGCCATTATCTATACCTACAATAGTATAATCTATTTGGGCCCAAAAGCATGATCCAAACAGGGTGTGAGATAATGTCCCAATAGGCATCCACCCAATTATCTGTGCCTAACAGTCAGTGAATATATGGCAGGTAAAGTACAGTAGGCAGTAATCAGTAAGCAAGAAACAGGATAATGCACAACATTAAAAATCCACAAACAAGAAACAACCACCCAAGAAAGTAGAACAAAAAGGGTAACCTCTGGTTATTTCTCACCGTTTAACCCCTAAGGTTCAACCGACAAGTACTAGCAACCCTCTAGAAGACACATACAGTCTCACCCCTCTGGTTATGCTAAAGATTGGACTCTCTGGGGAAGCACTCACCATCAATTCCACCTGTAGTCTCGTATCGTACTAAAGGCTCTCTGGGGAAGCACTCAACGTTTATTCCCCCTGTGGCCCGCGTCGAGGAACTACAGACTCTCTGAGGAAGCACTCAACGTGAATTCCCTCTGTGGTCTCGCATTGTAATTAAAGAAACTCTGGAGAAGACCTTACGTCCAATCTGACTATGGTCCACTACACTAGGTTCTCGTAGCCCTGTGTATAACAACGTGCATAGTGCACGTATCGGCCCAATTAAACCTCAAGAACAACTTGGCTATCATTATAATGCACAACAGCAAAATAGTACAGCAGTTCCACTATCCTAAAACTATGCATGGAAACTGGAAAAACTCCAAACAAGCATAACAATCATGGAAAAGCATCCAGAGTACAATAAAAAATACCCTATTCACAACTAATTACCTCTACTCAAGAAATTAAGAAAATCAGACAAACATCAAGGGCAAAACAGAAACACCCAATACCCTGTTCAAGGGTATTGGTGGAATTTTCACAAAATATTCAAAGACATTATACGGAAAGGCACAAACCACCTACCACGATCCTAGGATACCGATATATGTGAACCACAACGACAGATTAACCTTAGAAAAACGAAGATCTGAGAAAACTTCAAAAACTCTAAACCCACAATAACTCGAGAACCATGAGTAATTGGAAAACAAGGCTGAAGGCTCAAGGAGAACTCACTGATGCGATTCCAACGCAATCGACGGCGATCGATTCGGATAATGGAAGGATGATCGGGGATCGTTGAAGATCTTAGGATTCTCGACGCTTTCGGATGAAGAAGCTGAAGAAGAAGAACTTTCTGTCGATTAGGCGTGACCCAGGTCTGTTTAATGAAAAAAAAGAAAGTACACAATGTGTACTTTTAGAGTATACGGCGTGTACTAGGTTTTTCTGTACTCTTCTTTAACCGGACTCCACCTCACCCCCACACACCATGTGTGTGGCCCGGACACGGACATCACACAGCTTCGAGCGGGAAAAGTGTACTCGACGTGTACTCAGAAAGTACACTGCGTGTACTTCAAAAAATCTAGAAACTCCATTTTTTTAAAAACTCCAGAAAAAGGAAAGACATACCTGAAACGAAGATACAGGTTCTTACAAACTTCCACCTTAAAGAAATTTGTCCCCAAATTTCCCTAATGAGGAGGAGAAGGAGAACCCCCGAATAGCTCCGGCCACTACGATCGTACATCGGCATCCCTCTACCAGGTCTCATTTTGTACTCGGCAGTGATACCATAGAACCCGTACCAATAGAACAGACCGCCCACGGAGAACCTTCGTTCTATGATCGACAATCCATATGGGATGCTCCTCAAACGATGCATCCACTTCAACCTCAACTTCCTTAGGCTGAAAGGCATGAGAAGAGTCTGAAAAGTAATGTCTGAGCAGAGATACATGGAAGACGTCGTGCATGTCCCAGTACCTCTGAGGTAACTACAACCAATAGGAAACCGACCAAACTCTCTCCAATAACTCATTTGGCCCGACGTACCATGGTGAATTCTTACCCTGTCTCCAAATCCTCTTTTGTCCCAATCTCTATGCGATCTGAAGGAAAACCTGATCCCTTACCTCGAACTCCAGAGGCCGTCTCCGGTGATTAGCATAAGACTTCTGTCAAGACTATACTGTAGTCATACTCTTCCGAATCAACTCTATCAGTTCTGAAGTCTCCTGAACTAGACGAGGTCCCAGTAAAGATGCCTCTCCTGCCTCCAGCCAGCATAAGGGTGATCGGCATGGTCTACCGTACAAGACCTCGTATGGTGCAATTTGTATAGTCGCTTGAAAAATGTTGTTGTAGGAGAACTCCACCAGAGGAATATGCTTCTACCAAGAACCTCCAATGTCTAGAATGAAATCTCGGAGCATATCCTCAATCACATAGATCATACGCTCAGACTGGCCATCTGTCTAGGGATGGAATGCCGTAATCAGAAGTACCTAGGTACCCAAAGCCTTCTTATGTCCCTGCCAGAACCGAGAAGTAAAGCTCGCATCCCTGTTTGAAATAATGGAGTGTGGAACTCCATGAAGACGCACAATCGCTCGGATGTAAATTCATCCTAGATCATCAACACTAAAGGTCTCCTTGATCGGTAAGAATTGAGAGACCTTCGTAAGTCTGTCGATGACATCCCAAATAGGATTGTTCCCTCGAGGCGACCTCAGAAATCCGGTCAGGAAGTCCATTGTGACATCATTCCATTTCCACTCAGGAATGGATAACTACTGTAAAAGGCTTGCTGGTCGCTATTGCTCCGCCTTAACCTGCTTAAAAATAGAACACCGCATGACGAAACCAGCAAAATCCCTCTTCATACCTGGCCACTAGTACTGGCGATGAAGATCCTGATACCTCTTGGTGACGCTAAGATGAATTTCCCCAATTGAGGATTGAAATTCCCCCCTCAGCTCCTCGCATATGTCTGCTAGCACCCATAAGCATCCCTGGAAACGTAGGATCTCATCCTTTACCACTGTCCATCTAGGAAGATGGTCCTCTCCTGACACACACACCCACAGGACAGAGCCTTCTGATTCTGATAGATGCCTCTTCTGTACCCGATCAAGAAGCGTATAGGTAACACCTACTGAAGATATGAAGGTATGTCCCTGTCTATTGGGCACCTCTAGATGCATCTCAAAGTAAAGATCCATAAGCCGCCACTCAATACTGGCGTCCTGAACTGCCTAAATCTGAGCTCCCCTGATCAAAGAATCTGCCATTGAGTTTCCATTTCCCGGCATATAGGTAAGCTTGAAACCAAAAGACTCAAGATACTCGACCCACATGCACTGCCTCAGATTCAGATCATGCAGAGTGAAGATATAATTGAAACTCTTGTGGTTGGTGAAAATCACAAAGTGCTCTCCCAGAAGGTAGTGTCTCCAACAGCGTAAGGCATGAAAAACAGCTGCCAACTCCTGATCATGCATAGGGTAATTCCTACCGTGTGGCCTCAACTATTGAGACCCGTACGCAATGACTCTGTCTCCCTACATAAGCACAACTCCAAGACCAATACCTGAAGCATCACAATAGACTGTATATCTCTTGCCTGGCTCTGGAAAGACTAGTATCAGTGCCAACATCAACCTTCTTTTTAGCTCTTGAAAGGATGACTCACAAGAATCTGACCATAAGAACTTCGCTCCCTTCTTGGTCAGACCTGTGAATGGTGATGCTAGGCATGAAAAGTCCTGAATGAAGCGTATATAGTATCCAGCCAGCCCTAGGAATCTCCGTACCTCAAAAACATTCTTCGGCTGATCCCAAGAGACTACAGCTCTCACTTTCTCTAGGTCCATAGATACTCCTGCCTCTGAGATGACGTGACCCAAGAAGTGAATCTATTCCATCCTAAAGTGACACTTCGAGAGTTTAGCATAAAGCTGATGCTCTCTCATTATACTCTGAACAGTCTCAAGATGGGTAGCATGGTCGTGTCGAGTGTGAGAGTACACCAAGATATCGTCCACGAAGACCACGACAAAAGAATCCAAGTAAGGATGGAACACTCGGTTCATCAGTTCAATGAAAACTGTTGGGGCGTTCATGAGACCGAACGGCATGACTGTATACTCGTATAGACCATACCTACTTTTGAAGTCTATCATAGGTATATCTCATGGTCTAACGTGTAATTGATGATAACCGGACCTCAAGTCGATCTTTGAGAACACCCGGGCTCCTCGAAGCTGATCAAAGAGGTCATTGATCCTCATCAAGGGATATCTGTTCTTGACCGTCAAATGGTTCATCTTTCGATAATCCACACAAAGCCGAAGGGTACCTTCTACAATTTTTGAAAACAGGACACGTGAACCCCAAGGAGAAGTACTAGGTTGGATGAAACCCTTTGCCTGCAACATCTCCAACTACTTCTTGAGCTCCTACAACTCAGGTGTAGCCATCCTATAAAGAGGAATGGACACCAATGCTACTCCTCGCACGAGCTCAATAGAAAATTATACCTCACTCTCTGGAGGCAAACCCAAAAAGTCATCTGGAATTATGTCCTTGAAATGATCCACCACTGGAGGAAAGTCTAGCTGCGAATTTCCCTGATCATCCAGATAAAAACTAGAAATCCGGGCTGTCATCCTTCCTTGCCCATGATGCTCGAGTCCTTTTCGACTGTCATGAAAATCCCATTCACCTCTATGAGGAAAATACTCTTCCACTGGTGAAACGAAACACACTCTGTGGCGATAATAGTCGATTACATCCTGGAAGGGAGCCAACCAGTCCATCCTGAGGATGACATCATAGCATGTCATCTCTTGGACACTGAGATACCATAAGAAACGATACCTTATAACCTTGAGAGTGAACTCTCTACACTGGAATACACTATATGTCGTCATCCCCAAATATGTGTCCAGTGTCAACGAGTCGGCAAAAGAAAGGATACAGAGCCCAGGGCTCTCCACAACAACAACAGAGATAAATCTATGCATAGCACCAGTATCGAAAAGAGCTAAAGATATAACTAAGGATACCAAAATAATACCTCAAACTGTATAAGGGATTGGATCTTGCTCCTGATAGGTCTGCTCCATCACAAATGTATGGCATGCCCCGCGGCCTTGTGAACCTGCCGGACCACTCTGAGCTGAACCTCCATGTTGGCGCTGAAGGACTTGTGACTGACTACCACGACCTCTACCTCCACCTCATCCCTAACGGCCGGAATAACTCCAGTTCCCTGACTGGTGTGAAACTGGTGGTGTTGCACTTGAATGAGGAGTCATGGAAGAACATTTGTCACCACCAACAGGTGAGAAAACATGGCAGAAACACTGGAGGTGACCCATCATGATGCATGATCGGCACTCCACTGGGTCTTTCTGGCACTACGGCCTCGTGTACCCTTCCCATCCACACTGGTAGCATACGACCTGGATACCTGAAGATATATATCGCCTCCTCGGATCACCACACGTATGCTCCCTATGGCGCTTCCTGCTGTCAACTGGAAGAACACTAGCTCTGGAAGCAGAACCGCCCTAGATCGCAGCTCTGGAGTCTCTCATAATACGCTCTGCAATCAGTGCCTGGTTGATGATGGATGTGATGGAAGTCAACTAGATGAGATTCACCTGCGAGCGGATCTCCCTCCTGAGACCACCCTCAAACATCTTTCCCAAGAACACCCCACTCCCACCACAAAGGGGTGTGAAACGCTGCAGCACAGTGAAACGAGAGGAATACTACATGATGGAAATAGTACCCTGCTCTATAATTATGAACTCCCAGGATCGATCGGCCCTCAGGGTCTTCGGGTATAATTATTCATAAAACATGTGCTGGAACTCCTCCCAAGCAATAAAATGATGATAAACCGCCTGTGAGATCACGTCCAACAACCTCTTGGAGGAGTCTCGGAGAATGTAGGTAGCAAGAATGACCTGCCTCTCTAGAGGTGTCTCTAGATGCTCGAAGATAGTCATCATGGCTTCCATCCATGACTCTGCAGCCTATGGTCCTCCTTCCCCCGAGAATGTAGGAGGATGCTGCTGTTGGAAAACCTGTGTCAAGTCTTATATAGATGTGGCATGAGGTGGTGCTCCCTAAAAGTTCTGCATCATCGTCATAAAGCATTTCATGAACTGTGCATCATCGCCTACAACTGGTATGACAGCCGGTGCCAAGTCTGGCCTGACTGGAGGATCGGTAAGAAGTCCCTGGTCAGCCATATCTGGCATCTGAACACTGCCTGACAACTGACATACGACCAGAGGACGTCTCAGAGGCATAACTCTGAAAGATCAAAAGCATACCTTAGATTAGGAAATCATGGACAGAGAACAAAGGAGTACAAAACGGAAATAGTAGAAGGAAACACTTAAGATTTAGAAAACATGACTACACGGCTTGTATAAACTCTACACGGTGTGTACATAACTCTATTCTCCTACTCGTGTCTCCATGAATGGCTAACCCACACTATATTCATAACTGAAACTAAACGGCATGTTCCATGAGGACACGACGTGTAGTAGGAAAGGTTTCAATGACCCGTGTTGTTAGTTACACGGCTGGCTACATGGCTGAGACTACACAGCGTGTTCTGAGCAAAAAGGCCGTGTATTTGATGATTTCCCCGACCTGTGTTGTTGGTGACACGAACATATACATGACGTGTTCCAAAAAAAACATGGAGTGTTCCAAACAAACACGGCATGTTCCAAACACACACGGCATGTGTAGGAGGAGAGAATATTGTCCCGTGTTGTTCGTGACAAGGATGGGTTCTGAGGACAAGGATACACGACATGTTCTTACAAAACACGGCGTGTATGAAACAAGCTTCTCCGACCCATGTTGTTAATTACAAGGCCAGGTACACACTCACTTCTAAACTGTGTGTACCTACCGTACACGGCGTGTTCCTGGGGATTTCTTGCAACCTATTTATCTTCCCACACAGTCAGTGACACAATTTAAAACTAAAAGGCGTGTATATTCAACATACACGCTGTGTGTTCTGGTTTTTTCCTCAAAGTAGGTCTAAAATTGCATAAAAGCCCAGAAAACACTGAAAAACAAGAAAGGAGGTGCCAAATTCTGATTCGTGAGGGCCCATATTCCCAACGAATCAAATCTTTGCATCCAATACAGTCGTATACAAGGAAAAACAGGTTAATGATTCACCAATTTCTGATTGAAGAGGGACCATAAAACCTCATGAATCAAAATTGTCATTCATTTAAGAAGATTAGAATACAAACAATCCTTTAACAAGGCTTTAGAGATTCTATCATTCATCTATCACAATAGCATACATAATCTACACAATGTCTACAACAACAACATGAAATCGCTAATGCACCCTAGATGACATGGAAAGAATTCATGGCATCTGATTTATTTAAGTGCCTATATGATATATGAGATTTCATACCCTCATCTCATCGGTTTGCAATAGCTATAGAACCGCAATAGTAAAGACAATTACAACACAAAGCATGTGAATCACTCTAGGTGAAATCATATCAACCGTAAAATCTCAAAACTAGAAAACTGCAATTTACGAGGTAGTATGGCTTTTCCCTGTACATGGGTTAGCTACTCCCGAGAAAAACATAATACCAATTACTGAATCTATCTTATCCCTGACTAAAGGATACAACAGTAAATAAAGAGAAATGAAACACCTCGGATACCAAATTGTAATGTCCCTGTTCCGGAAGCCACCCTAGAGGCGCCCCGTACCGAGTTCGTCACATGGACTCAAGTGCATTTCCTGCAACTCTAGAGGCTACCGACTAGCAGCGAGGGCATTGGGTATGATAGTGGGTAAACTATTCCCTCATTGGAAGAGTACACAGTGGAAGAGAAAACAAATAACCACCATAGGAAAAAAAGTAGACATCCATACAAGAGTAAACAACGGAAGACTGATAAATAAACAACTGGAGCTGAAATATATGTAAATGATGCATGATACATATGTGTCTATAAAAACAGCCAAACAAGTCACGATGCTGAATACAATACTAAACCAAAGTTCCAAATAAAAACAGATGAAAAACACCTCAGCATCGCAAGCCTCGGCTCGATCCCATGCTCTCCAGCTCCAGTGCAATCAAAAACCTGAAGTAGAATGGAGCTTGCCCTTAGCTATACCTGCAACAGTATAATCTATTTGGGCCCAAAAGCATGACCCAAACAAGTTGTGAGAAAAAGACCCAATAGTCATCCACCCAATGATCTATGCCTAACGGTCAGTGAATATATGGTAGGTAAAGTACAGTAAGCAATAAACAGTAAGCAAGAAACAAGATAATTCACCACAGTAACAATCCGCAAACAAGAAATAGACACTCAAGAAAGTAGAACAAAAATGGTAACCTCTGGTTAATTCTCACAGCCTAACCCCTAAGGTTCAACCTAAAAGTTCTATCAAACCTCTGGGAGGCACAAACAGTCTCACCCCTCTGGTTAAGATAAAAAATAGAATATCTGGAGAAGCACTCACCGTCAATTCCCCCTATAGGCTCATATCATACTAAAGGATCTTTGGGGGAGCACTCAACGCCTATTCCCCCTCTGGCCCGCGTCGAGGAACTACAAACTCTCTGAGGAAGCACTCTACGTCAATTCCCCCTATGGTCTCGCATCGTAATTAAAGACACTCTGGAGAAGCCCTTACCAACATTCTACCTATGGTCCACTACACTAGGTTCTCGTAGCCCTATGTATAACAACATGTATAGCATGCCTATAGGCCCAAGTAAAACTCAATAACAACTTGGCTATCATTATAAGGCACAAAAGCATAACAGTACAACAGTTCCACTATCCTACAACTAGGCATGGCAAATGTAAAAACGCCAAACAAGCATAAAAAGCCTAGAAAAGCATCTAGAGTACAGTAAAAACTACTCTATTCACAAGTAATTACCTCTACTCAAGCAATCAAGAATGGAGGAAAACATCAAGGGAAAAACAGAAACACTCAGTACCCCGTTCAAGGGTATTGGTGGAATTTGCACAAAATATTCAATGAATTTCAACATAAAGGCACAAAAAACCTACCTCGATCCTAGGAGATCAATATATGTGAACCACAACAACTAATTCTCCTTATAACGATGAAGATCTAAGAAAACGTCAAAAATTCTCAACCCACAATAACTCGAGAACCAGAAGGAATTGTAAAATAAGGCTCAAGGAGAAAAGAGAACTCACCGCTATGATTCCAATGTAATCGACGACGATCGATTTGGAGAAGGGAGGGAGGAGCAGGGGCTCGTTGAAGATCCATGTCTCCTTCATCCTCTAATTCAAACGATGAACCTTATTCATTGTGCTCTACACTACTTTTGTTCCAAGAAGAAATGCATCCACTACCTCTATCTAGCATACAGGTGAGCGACATGGTCTTCTGTACAAGGATTTGAATGGTTCCATACAAATGGTAGAGTGATATCTATTATTGTAAGTAAACTCTACCAGGGTCAAGTGTCATAACCATGATCTCTGAAGTCTAGAACATATGCTCTTAGCATATCCTCCAATGCCTAGATGGTCCCCTATATTTTCTATTCTTCTGATGGTGGAATGTTTTGATAAGATATAATTGGGTGATTAAGGGATGATACAATTCCCTCAAGACTTATGAAATAAAATGTGTATGGCAAACTAAGAAAAAGTATGTTGGAAATCCATGTAGGGATACCAACTCATCCACATTCTTCCTTTTTTCTGCGTCTACTACACTCAACTCCTTGATTGTCTGTATGTGAGGCGATTTCATAAATCCTTCCACTATTACCCAAAGAGCATTGATCCTCCATATTTCCTTTTGAATCATATAATGAAATACTTCAAGACTTCATTCCACTCCCACTCAGGAACATCCAAAGGCTTCACAGACCACTAGGAACATGGTTGGCTACCTTCACCTACTACACACTAAACACCTTGCCACAAATTCCACCACTTCATGACTTAACCTAGGACACCAAATATATTCCTTCAAGACATGGTACAATTGGTAAAAATATTGGTGTACCGCTAGGGGGAGCTATGGAAATCATGAAGAACTCCCTCACACATTTAAACTAGAAAATCATCTTCCCATGAAATAACATTGGATTGTGAATATGCTCTGACAATCCCTCTAAAACATCACCCAGGGTTGTGTGATAATGCATCTATTTTTTCTCTGAGTATCACCATTGATACTCCTCCACCTTCCATATTATGGAAGACTTCATAATCATCTATAAAAGTTTTCCACTACCACTATCTACCCGAGTAGCTAGGCACAAAGAAGCCAACTTTTCATTGCCTTCGATACAATCGTGGATTCCCAAACTACCTCCATATATTACTTCATAATTAAGGAATCAAGATACAGGGTCCCCTCCCCTAGAGAGTAAGATATTTTTAATTAATAATCTGGGAGAAACTCAATCCATCTCCACTACTGCAATTTCAATTCCCTTTTGGAAAAGATATACATCAATCTATTGTAATCCATGAAGACCACAAAGCGCTCACCTTTAAGGTAATCCAGCCAAAAATTCATCATGAACACAAAAATTACAATCTCTATATCTTGGGTGGAATTTTTACATTTGTGAGGATATGACAACCTAGACCCATAAGATATTACTCATTTCTACTGCCGTAGCACAAATCTTAAGCCTAGTCTTGAAGCGTTATAGAAGACCATGATCATCACCCATTCCACAGGAAACCTAAACACTAGAGCGCTAGACAACTTCGTTTTTAGTTAGATGAATGTTTCATGACATTGCTCACTCCTTCTGATGGACTAGTATTTTTTAGTAAAAGGTATCAATGGAGCTGCAACTCGAGAGAATTCAGGAATGAACCTTTGATCACAGCCTTCCAGAACCAGAAACTATAAATCTCTGCCACATTCTTCGGTGATGCCCAAGAAAAAACTACTTCATCCATTGAGGAGTCCACAAATATACCTTAATGTGACACAACATGTCTGAGGAAGTGAACCTCGCACATCCAAAACATTCACATGGACTACGTTTTGTAGAGATGGTGGTGTCTGAGGACGTCCAAGACAGTCGTCAGAAGTAAGAGTAGTGTGAAAAATTCATTTTCTATACATGTATTAATTCATCATTTATTTTAATATAAAAATCACCATTGATAAATGAGAACAAAATTCATTATGATGTATGTAACATTCGTTGGGACTCAACCCCACAATCTTTGTAGCCTCACGTGGTCGTTTAGTTGATCCAGAGTCCTTCCATCAGATCACGAGGGCCCCTAAAATCATGTGTCCTAGCTGATCTTCCCTACACTACCTCACACACCATTATTTTCTAACATCTTTTCCATAACATCCCATGTAACCCTAACTATGTCTGACTCTAAACTCCATTTTATCTCTCAATCTCACAAAACTACATCTATGATAACATTTTTTCATGGCCTACATTATTCAAAATGATGGAAGGGGCATCAATGTGCCATATCCACTCATCCTCAAGTTGATGAATTTATAATGACCAACTAGTCCCTCCATCGATATGCCCTGAAGTGGTGACTAGAAACAAAGGTATAGTATCTCATGAAATATGGAACAATTAACCTTTTTAGAGATAATGATCAGTGTATAAGATAGTAAATCCCAAAAAACTCCAAGAATCAGATGTAAAAGTATATCCAAAAACCTTTTCCGAAATGAATTTTCAAAAGAAAATCTGATACAAGGTACAACAAAAAACAAAAGTAACATACCTAATGAAAAGATTATAAGTAGCAACTACAACAAATCCTGATGATCAGGTTAGTAAAGACCATCAATGTCCACAAACTACTCCATGAAAGCAAGAATAAATTTTTATATACATTGTTGGAGTATTGAAGTATACCCAGTAAGAATACCAATGCCACCCTTGCACAAGTGAGGGAACATATTAAATTTATTGTGATAAAAACTATAGAACCACAAATCGCATACTAAGGAATATTATTAAAACCATCCTCAACAAGGATCACTCACCAAATAAAACATGTCAAGTAAAGTTATAATATAAGCACATTGATATTTGGGTACCATACACCACTTTCCCACAAGTTAGCTGCTCATCCTAAATGGATAAAGTCTTGATGATGCCAATCTTCCCATAAACATTTCCATTATTACATCCTATCCACACAAACAAGGGCCTATAACCACACACAATATCTCCCACATACACATTGGCCACAACAACCACGTCTCTCACCCGAAGACACCTTGGAATCTTTCTGGTGATACTGGGATAACAAAACCTATCACGCCGAAACCTAGTAATCTCATATACAATAAAAAACATTCCTTATGGATCTTGGAATAATGTAATCCTCAATCCTTTACATCCTTCCTAGATATGCTTCTGCAGAATCAAACTGAAAGTTGGTGCGAGGATGAGATGCAGTAACTAGACATGCATCCTTCAACAAGGACTTTCGGAAAGGAATCATCCCCCATAAGATGGGGGAGTCCATCACATGGTTATCAACAAGGGTTGGGTGAGATTAGAAATCACAACTAACTACAATTTGTACATATAGATAAGTAAACACTCAGCCTAAACAATGAGTTTCCAGACAAACAACCAGCCAAATCAAAACCACTATCGCTGCCACCCCTATATACACAACCAAACAAAACCAACCCACCTATATCATTTATACACATGACATTTATTTATTTAAGGTATTCACTGTAATTGTTTCTAGAACTACAAGGAAACTACCAACCACAACCACACAAAAATATCAGCAAAACTCGATTTACAGTCCCATTGATGAACCCCGTTAAACCACTAAAAACTATCATTCTACAACATTATTCATTTATACCACACAATTATTCTCTCACAATCCAGTTATGAGGCCCCACTGCCAAATAATTCTCATATGTGTGTCCCACTGCATAAAAGATATTAAACTCACTGCAGACCCACTTGTCAACGTCATTTAATGTCAACGACACAAACAAAAGATGTTCAACTACATATAAGTTCATCCATTCTACAATAATTAAATCTCTTAGTTTGGGATACTAATACACCATTGTACATCCCCGCACACAATTCCAAGAACAATTACTATTTACCCACATCCATGATATACACACATACCACACCCTTTTCATTAAACCAACTCCTCTGTCCGAACTTATACCCACTACTGTGCTCCCAAAAGTAGACCCACACAAATCGCACAATTTTACAAAACTCAACATAACACAACACTCACCCACACCTATCCAAATATTGTTTGTGTATATTCATATTTAACCATCTTCAGTTTTTTATTCCCACATAATTATAAAATTAGTGATCACCGGATAGGTTTGATCTGGGTTCACCCATTTATTTGTCCATCTATATCTGGTTTAAATGTTTTTAATTTTACATTCAATTATCAATGAATCCAAACAAAAAGAACATCAGTAGGACACAAACAAATGAAACTACTGTAATTTTTTAGGAGGCATACAGTATCACCATTCCATTATAGTGTCAATGTTGACAAATATAATGTATGATTAACATCAAACCCCTCCCTTCCCATTATTTTATATACCCCTCCTATCTGTTTAACATATTTAATTATTTTAATTCTCATTTCATAAAAGGTATTTAGTCATTCCATATAAGGGATAAATAGTACACCCACCCCTCATGATTCAAATATATCTAGGGATATGTTGAATCCATATCATATGATCAAGGGAACGATGTTCCTCCTTACGCCAAGAATTGGGGTCACTTGAGTAGCAAGGGGGAACTCCAAGAAAACATAGCATGAGGGGATCTTGCATAGGTTCAAGACTCTTGTAAGGAGGACGGTTCTAGTTGCGCCATGGGGAAAAAGAAATCACAATTGGAATGGATGATCTCGACATTGAAGCGTCACATCCTATTTTAAATGGTGAATGATTTGAAAAGAATTATCTTGGGATCGTGGTCAAGATCACATGGATTGTCTATCTCAAATCACCCAGGATGTTAGTGTATTTAAAGATATAATTATTATACTTTGAAATTCCCTTATATAAATTTGATGAATGATTTAATCGTGATTTATTTCAAATAAAACCTAAAATGGGTGAAATTAGATAATTGGGAAAAACTTGGATAACCGCAAATGAGTCCCTGATGGGTGAGTCACTAACACTGATCCAATGACAGGTGATCTACTTGAGAGATGTACTAATGTTGAGCCACCAATGCTAATCCACTGATTCTAAGATATAGACCCCAAGACCATCCGACTCCACGATCTACCGACGTGACTAATCATTAATACCGATGCTCCTGGATCACCTACGGTTTGACCCACGGATGCCCTGACACACCATTACTGATGCCCTTGACTCACCAATGTTGATTCCACTGACTCACCGAATAACTGAATTTTCAATGCAAAAACATTCCAACGCACTAACATGTCAACACACTAACATGCCAAAACACTGACATACAAACACACTGACAAGTCGAAACATAGACATAATAATACACTAACATGTAAACAAAATGACATACTCACACAATGACATGACAAATGGAAACTAAAAATTTGGAAAACTCTTTATATGATCCATGAACACCTTCCAGAACATATGAAACACTAGTTTTTTAGCATTATTCTTTGGGAAATATCAGTTATCACATACATCTCCTCCCCATCCCTGATATTCATGACCATTGACAACAACATACCATCATAATTTTCAAAATGATAAATAGAAAGGCCAAAAACATGATTATCTGAACATACCATAACATCCAAAATATTTTCAAGTTATCAAATATATCTTTTATCTACTGCTAGTTTAGAAGATCCACTGAAACATGGATGGTGTTGCATCATAAAATGTTTCATTATTGTCATGTTCCTTTGTGGTAACTCTTTTTTTCTCATGCATAGATTCCACCAGAATTTTTACCTATGTCAGATTATCCATTACTATCACAAACCTTTCAGTTCCAATTACCACCATTCTCAATTATGGATTTAGAATTTTATCATCCCCTCAGTTCTATACAACATTAATATCCATATATCTTCATTGGAAAACTATTATGAAAATGCATATCTTACATGAAGTAACATGGGAATATTTAAATTATATACCATATCAACATAAATATAATTTAATAATCATTTATCGTATTATGTTAACATCATACTAAGCCCTAATGTGATCTAAACAGTTCTCTGATACCAACTATATGGACTCGACCTAAAACATTACATAATATATCTATTTCAACTAGATTTCCATTCATTAAATTCCCAATGATCTTTTTGGATTAGTATATTATAATACTAGTACATAACTCATACATATCAACAGTTAATCATATAATATCGGTACAACTAAACCAATATGAATTTCATCCAAAAATTATAAATTTTAACCGAAAACAACAACATGATTTCGTTGACAAATATTCATATCATTTAACATAACATCTTCATTTATAGTACACATCCTTATATCATATTAAAATCATTCAAAAAACGTGGGATGATCCTAAAAAATAACTCTAGTGGATATAAAAAGAAGGACATAAACCATTATTCCATCAATACTTACAAATATATGAATTCATTTTCCCAAATACATACTTCTCACCCATATATACTTACTTTGTAAATCATGAGATTTTTGTAAAACCATACGAAAATTCATAAAAACATTAAGGTATATTAGGTAATTACTTACTTATTTTTTAACACCCATTTCAAACATATGATTTTTAACCATCACAGTTACTTAATAATGTAACCCTCAGAACTACATTATAGTGTAACCATTGCTGTCACACTGGGAGTAACCTTATGGATGAACTCCAAATTACACATACCTAATGCATTGGAGAGAGATATGTTTCCCACCCTTCATAATAATCAATTACCGAAAACTTTGAAATAATCATAAAAGATGAATAATTTCATAGAAGTATTATTTTTGAATTTCATGGAATTGAATTTTAAAATATGATTTTAAAGAGAATTCTATTACAAATATCAAATAAATGATGTGAGAATTAATAGAATTAATGGAATATTTTTATACACTATAAATAAAAACAATAAAAAAATTATGATAAATATATTCTTAGTATAATGTAATTAATGAACAGGATGGTTAACCTAAAAATAGAAATTGAGTGAAAAATTTCTTTTCCCAGGGTCCATATTACATAAAACATGTTAAAAACTCTTGTATAATGATTATGATAGTTTTATTAATATTTTATAGAAGCATATTGATTTTTATAAAATCTTATATTATCATTTTATATCAACATTAAAACAATTTGTTAATAATATTTTGTTATTTCCAATGATTTTGGTGAGTTATATATAAGATTCACTTGGTCGATTTGTGATGGATTTTCATGCCAAATGGAAGAGAAAAACTAAAAGATGAATGAAGAGGTACTAATATGATTCAAAAATATTATATTATTCCACAAATAAGTTGGTATATATTGTATGAGAATCCATCATTAGATAAATTAATAGTGATATTATTTTAGATAACTTAGCTCATTCTTAGATTATCACAAACTAGTTTCATTATATAATTTAATATGATGCATATATATTAATTCCAAAACATAAAATTGTGTATATAATAAAATTTAAAATATATTGCAACCATAAAAATGGTTTTACAACCATATTTTAAGGATGTAATGGAAATTGAAAACACATCCTCCAATATTTTGCAAAATCAACACATCACAGATGATATTTTTGTTTTTGGAATAATAGGAAGAGGAGGAGAACAATGACAATTAGTATTTATATTATGATTAAAAAACTCTATAATATCTATATAATATTTGACTTTTCATGCCTCTTGAAAAAGGATACTTGAATATAGTATTTGACAAAATATGTATTGAAATGAAAACCTAGGAAAAGGAAAGATGAATTTTACATATTGATATCTTCTCGATGAGATCCCCCTTATGGCCTTCGGTACTGGAATTTTGAGGAGACTAGAAGGTCTAAAACAGGGGGAAGAGAAATGACAATGATAATGGGATCAATTTAGACAATTTTAAATGATATAGATCTATTTGAGTAAGAGTGCATGGGGGTGTTATTTATAGCGGAGGAGCGGAGGGATTTTCCATTATTATAATCAATATTTCAATATTTATTCTCAAGACTACGCATTTTCAAGATCAATTTGACCTAAACCATTTATGAGATAATGTGATTTATAACCAAGGGTTATTACATAATCAATGTTTCATGGAATAGTATAATTAATCAATAATGTATATATATATATAGTAAATTTCCATATTTCAAAATTCATAAAAAAATCAATTATTTCAAAACATACAAAAATTTAAACATAAAAATTCTCATTTTTTTGAATTAAAAAATGACGTCCATTTTATCAAAATATGTTTCTAGAAATTTGTAATTTAATTTTTACATAAAATAATAATTTATAAGAAAAATAAATGATTCAAATCTGTTATTCATTTTATAAGAACTCGACAAATAAATCACGGTCTCGTTAAATTATAATATATCCATAAGACATTAAAATATTAATTTAATATTAATTTTTTTAGAAATAAAATAAAATATTATTTATTTTATTAAGTATAAATGTGAAATTAATTATTTTTCACTAACAAAATTACCAACACTTTTAAAATGATCATATTGACACTTATTATATGCATTTTTTGATACATTCATAAGGCTGTTTAATATTAAATTCTCAATTTTACTATTCATAATGGTCATATTAATATTAATATTTGTAACACTGACATTCATTAAGGCAGGTTCTATTAAAAAAAATATTTGTCTTATCAGACTCCAAATAAATTACTGATCGCAACATTGTATGTTCATTTTTTAAAATTGAAATCATAGAAGAGGAAAAATTATAATTAACTAGAGGTTTATTACTATACCCATAAAATAATGTTTCATTATATTTAGAATTAGTGATTCATGGATTTGAATTTTTTGAAAACATCAGTTTGTCACATTGAATTATCCTCAATAGAGTTTGATGTTATATTGTGTATATATTGACATTATATTTACCATACTATGATTGAATTTAGATCTAATGTTGATTTTTCTCAAACGGAGTTCAATATTTTTGTACAATAATGATCCCATAAAATTAGTAACATGAAAAAAAAAATGATAAATTATTAAAATATGGAAATTAATGTTATATTTCTCTCATTATTGATAAAAGGTTAAATTTTCTAATGTTCTTAAATTGGTAAATGAATGTTGATATGTTGTTCATGATGAGTTTATTTGATGTTATACCAATTATGAAAGTTGAATTTACTATTGTTACCGTTCTAGATGCTAAGCTAATTTTAAACCCCCTTTTCAAATGGATTATATTCAATATCTATAATTGAAAACGTAGTTTCAACAGATTCATGAGAAAGGATTCATTCATCCTAAAACAACATCTGGGGGTGCTTTAGTTTTTTTAAAAGTAATATTATTTCATTCATATTTTCATTGATTATATAGATTTTAAATAAGTTTTTGTTATGAATATGTATCAATTTCATCATATTGATGAATTATTTAATACACTACAAGGATCTCAATATTTTTAAAATATTGACTTGAGATTTGGGTACCATAACATATTTGTGAACGAGGTTTAAATTCCAAAAACTGTACTATATACTATATGTGTTGATTAAAAGTTTTTTGTTATTCCCTTGGGTTTGAAAAATTCCAATGTAGTATTTATGGATCTTATGAATAAAATATATCATGAATATTTGGATATGTGTGGGTTTGTTGCTATTGATAAAAGTTTGATTTACTTCAAGAGTTATACAATTCATGAAAAACATTTAATGATTCTTATCAAAATTGTCAATGATAAATATTCATACGTAAAATATAGAAAATGGGATTTTTATTTACACCAGAATTATTTATGTGGGTACATTATCAACAAGACTAGAATAATAGTTTATCCATCCAAAGATAAAGTGTTTGATTAATGGACATAACCAATGAATTTTACTACGAATTTTAGATTTATTTGATTATAAGGCTATTATAGAAGATTTTGTAAAAACATTTTATTGTTATATCTCTCTCTAAAAAATAAATATGATAATGGATAAATTTATTTAGATATAAGATTTTGATGCTTGTTTTCAAGAACTGAAATAGAGATTGATGAATGATCTAGTTTTGGAAAAGCTTTCATGAAATGGGGAGTTTTTTTTCATATACAGTTATTCTTCATTAAAGGTAATTGGTTATGTTATATTGCAAAATGATCAGGTAATTTCTAAAGCTTCAAGACAAATGAAACTAAATGATTTAAATTGTCTTTTATGTTATTTGGAATCAAAAGATGTGGTTTTGGCTGTAAAAATTTGGATGAATCATTTATATGGATCTAAATGTAGATATATATCAACCATAAAATATTGATATATTGATCTAATTATAAGGAATTAAAAATGAGGTGGAGATAATGTCTAGTTGGGTTAAATGATTATAACTTCACTATAAATTATCATCCTAAAAGATGAAAATCGTATTATATTCCCTATGTTGAAAACATCAGTCAACATTTAAAATGTTTGATTTGGAGCATGACCCATTCGTCAATGATTGGATGAATTTTTTATTGGTAGTTGCTGGTGTAGAAATATTTTCTATTTTGTTTCAATAGTAAGTGAAATCATCTCTGAGAAACATAATTGAGAATGAATAAATGGAATATTTTGATTTGTATAAAATTTTATAATTATTAAATAATGTGTACGTTTACAAAATTTAACTTTAATACAAATTATATTTTGATATTTGGAAAGATTTTATGTGTTACTTATGATTCAGATTTCAATATATAGTTATTATGTGGATCTTAATGTTCAATTTTTAAGTACATCATGATAGCAATAAAGTGTATAAAGTCAATTAGGTTTATTGAATGTGGGAAAAATGAAATGAAGTATTTCTGATTTTACCATGAAATGTTTGAATTTTTATAGGTAAAAGTAGAATGACAACTACCAAAGGTTATGATTCATACTTATTTACTTCTATAGAGGAAATGAGAAAATATATCCAATGATTTAATGGTGGGACTACCAAAGACATCCCGTGAAAACAATGTGATTTGTGGATTGCTAATCAGTTGACTAAATATTAATATTTCCTATCCCTTCATGATACTCTATCATTAGATCAAATTTCTATATTGTACCTCAAATAAATTGATTGGTTACATTGCGTTTCACTCTTCACTGTGTATGACTGTTATCTTTGGTTCACTTATAACTTTTGGAATGGAATTAAAAAGTCATTTGTCACTAAATAAAATTAAACCATTTCCTTGTATCCAAAATATGATGGAAAATAGAGAAGACATGATAAATTTTTATTACACGGATTTATATGTATGATTTGGTCATTATATTCCATTAGTTTAGTTTACTTATTTTAACAGCATTCATTCCAGCATACAGAATGAACCTTTTCTAGAAATTTATGAAAAGCAACGTTAATATCCATCAATTTTATAATGAAATCAATTACAGGAAGATTATAATATCATAATAAATTGATGATGTGTCTAGGAAGGTAAATATGATCAAAAAACATATGAGGATAACTTAGATCCTCTAGAATATTTATGCCGAAAAAAGATGTAATAATATTCTTTGGTTGTATGAGATCATGTATTATATATCATATTTCCATGGAGAAGTATTAAATATTTTCATATGAAATGAAAAATATGTCCACAATTTTTTGGACCTTATTAAATAAGAGATAACGTTAGACCAGGTTGACACTAATTACCTTTACCTCCATGTTTATCTCACGTATGTAATGTTTTTCATCATTATATTTTAATAAAATATCTGGTAGATTATTAACATGGATTGATCCAAAAAGTATTTTTACTTCAAGAGAACCATTATTTTGAAGATATACATGTTAAAATTATTGACTGAATAGAGAATCTATTGAGAAATATGAAATTCACAAGGTTAAGGATTTGTGGTAAAACAATTGTTGATAAATAAACATGGAAAAAAGAATATGATATGTAGGAAAGGTATCCTGACTAGTTTAGTAATTTAATTTATATTATGAGTACACTTTATAGTAGTTTTGGGGTGGATGTTATAACACATGAACTTATAAAATATTTTGTATTCAATCAAGAATTAAATTGTTAAAATCTATCTAAATTTATAATAAAATAAGCGGTACTTAAGTAAATTAATAAATATATACGAATAGAATAATAAACTGGCGTATGAATGTATAAATAATTATGATTAATAATAAATGTGAAAATATGATATATATATATATATCATCTAATAAGTAAATAAATTAATTGAGCCTGAAAATTTAAGGGTTCATATTTTTGTTAAAAACATGTTTTTGTTTACAATTGTTTATTTAATATAATTATTTAAAATAATATTTACCTTAATAAAATATATTTGTAAATAAATATTATGTTTTCTTCAGACTGTACGATAATTTCTTGAGACCTTGATTAATTTTTTAAAGTTTAAAAAATCATTTATAATTTTAAAATTGAAATTTTTCTACGAAATTATAATTTTATTTTTTAAAAGATATCTCATATTTAGAAAATTATTTTCATAAAATTTATATCACTTTACAAATCTACATGTTAAAAAATAGTTAAACTTATTTTTTGAGACTTTTTAATTGATTTTTTTGGGGTAATGGTGAAATATGGTAATTTAATGTATAAATGATTATTAGTGGTATAAATTAGTTCATGATTCATTTATTATATAAGAAAATATATTTGTTTCTATTTTTGTTATTCCCAAATTGTTTTTTACAATATTATAATTAATATAATGACATAAAATAAATTTTAACATAATAAAATAAATTTGTAAATTAATATTTTAATGTATTTTGATTATATGAAGATTTTATGATACATTAATTAATAAAATCTTCTAAATCTACAGATTAAAAAATATTTAGTTTTATTTTTTATGTCTTTTATGAAATGGTTGATTTTTGGGTGAAAAGTTAAATATGGTAATTTATAGTATAAAAGATTATAGGTTGAATAAACTATTTCACGAGTCATTTATAATATAAGAACCATAATCTCTAAAACCATTCCACTATTTTATATATTTATTCTATAGAAGCAAAACTATTTTTATTTTCCATAAAATATAATAAAAATATGAATAAAATAAAAAAATCCTCCCTTCTCTACCATAATAAATACCACCCCTGGACACATCTTCCCCTCACACTAAAAAATTATTCAAAATATTAAAAATTCATTCTAATAACCTTAATAATACTCTAATCTATTTATATGGTCCTTTTATATTAACAGAATACCAATTATAACATTCATAATGTGGTTATCAATGAGAATAATTTATGAAGTAAAATCAGCACTCATTTTCATTTATTTTATTTTATTATTCCCTCATTACATTCCCTCATCAATGTGTAATAATAATTCTAGTATAAATAATATAATTTATTTTATTGTTGTTATTGAAATATTAATCATCAAACATCTCCCCAAATACTATTTTTTTAGAAAATGAAATCATCATATTTTATGTGTTGATTAACCGCCTTCATGAATGATGAATTCCCATTTTGTTTACCACCATCAACGATAGTCATAAAAATTTATTATGGGTAACTTTTTTAATATTTATATTATATGATTTTAAATATTTTGGAACTTATTTATAGACATTACATTATATAATATGAATTTTGATTATAATTGTAAAAAAACAACAAAAACAGCACAAAATTTGTTATCATTTTTTATCTAATGAATCATCCCCATATCAGAAAAAATATGGATTCATTTTATATTCATGAATCATATTAATAAAATAAATTTTCCAATTATTGTTTTATTATATCATTTGTAAAAAATCAATAATGAACCAACCCTTAAAACCATTAAATAGACCCCCCTGAAATTATGAAAATAAAACAATATTATTAATATATGGGTGGAAAGATTTTATAAAAATATCATATAAGTTATTATAAACATGAAAATAGTTATCTAATAATATAATAACATTGTTTAAACCATTATTCACGTGATTTTACAAATATATAATGAATTAAAACTTGAGGTAATGGACATTTCATTTAAAAATCCCCTATTTATTTCAATTTTTTTTAAAAATAAAAGATATTTTTTTTCTGAATCATACAAGGTATGAGTGGATTTCCCAATTTCATTAAAACATAATATTTTCATGTTTTCACTATAATATTACATTGTTATTCTAATATGAAATATATTCCTTTGTATGTGTACATTATTTAATTAATATGTCATATTTATGAAGTAATTCTTTTTGTGATGAATATATTATTATTTAACGATGATGTTATAGATATTTGGAATTTTTTGATTATTTTTATTCCCAAGACAACTCTCAAATTCATTCAGTGTTTTAATGTTGGAATTCTATCGCAATGGTTACTCTATGTTTAATTGTGATGGTTAAATATTAAGGTTTCCATGAGGGTTACATCATAATGTAGTGATGAGGGTTACATTGTAAGGTATTTGTGAGGGTCACAAATCATATGATGGTTATGAGAGATTCAATATTTTGTTACTAATTCTACATGTTTCCAAAATGGTTCATTTTTTTAAATTATTTATGTAAATCAGTTTTTTCACAAGGTATATAATACTTTTTTTAGAACTTTTCTTTTTAAAAAATGATTTTATATTATTAAAAGTATTCAATGAAGAAAAATTCCATTAATTTTAATTTCAATTTATGATAATTTTTTATCAAAAAAACATAGAAAAAGTTTTTTCATAGGGTTTTATGGACGGGTAAGAGAAAACAAGAAGCCAAGACGAAGGTTCTAAAGATATTTCATGGAATAATTTATGTTTAATGAAAAAATTACTTTACAAAATTGGATAACATTTTAATAGAGCCACTATTGGGATATGTAGGATTCTAAATTTTTATTTATGACATATTTATATATAACAATAAACCAAATTTTTTTATTGGAAAGCGAATCCAAATATAATTTATCATATTAATAAATTCAAAAGTTTAAGTACTTATATTTTGTTGAAAATGGAATAATCAATATTGAAGAAAATATTATTTCATTAAAGATTTAAAATATTATTCATGTCCATAAATTTCTATAAATATATTAATTAATATAAATAATGTTTTTATTTTGAATAATCACTAAAAAATGTTGTGGAGATATGATTTCCTCTATTCTACACAACTCCACGGTAATATATTTTATTCTGAATGTTCTTCATGAATAACATGTTACTCATTAATTTTTATAATTTGATATTAGTATGGAAATAGATTGGATAAATCTATATAAACCCCATTTTAATTTTCCAAATAAGGAATTCATATTTTAGATTCAAAATAAATATAAAAATATATAATGTTGGAAACTTGACCACATACTTCTTATGAAAATTTCATCCATTATATTGGTGTAAATACCAAGACAATTAGATTATATTTATCAAATAGTTATGAAAAAACAATATAATTGTGTAATTTTAATTATATAAGAAAATATTTATGTAATTTAAAAAACATATTTTCACAGCCTTCCCCACAATCAAGGGATTGAGTATTAAAAATAAGTCATTCCTTTTGATTTTCTTATCTTGATAGTCATTATAAAATATCATCATTTACATCAGATTAATAGATGTAGTAAATTCAAAAAAAATTATAAAATGGTAATATTTAACATATTTTTCAATTATGGGGTTCACAAGTCCACTTTCTGTATAAAAAATCACAACAATGAGTCTCTTATTTAATTATCGTGAACAAAACAAAATAATGATCAATAACATGTATCATCTACCTCATATTAAATAATTTTTTTTATAAATGAGGTAAAAATACTGTAAAATGATTTTAATTTCATATTGATATCATCCATTAATGGTGAAAATGGTATATGTTCCAAAAAAATAATGGCCCAACATTAAAAAATTACATAATCATACGTTAATTCAAGAATTTAACATTATTTCACATTGACTATTTTTTACGCTTATAGTCTTAAGGAATTATTTCATAACTCATACATAAAAAAGTATAGAATACAATGTGGACAATTCCAAATAGTATCCATTTTCTTTTAAAAAAATGATTAAAAAAACAAAGATAATATTATTACATGTTAAATCATCAATGTTTTCCCACGATCCCATCCATGTCTCTATTCTCCCCCAAATCCTATATTAAACATTTTTAAAATTGTGATGAACATAAAAAACTGAGCAATGCATACATAATGATGGAAATCCTTTAGTGTTAGCAGAACATATAATCCCATGGGTACATTAACATAATGTAATATTTCCCACCATTATGAATTTGTAAAAAATCAATTGAAATTATTAACATTGAATACAGTTTTGTTATCCAAATATAAAAATCAAACCATAGAAATAATGTATAACATACAATGATCACATGGGACATAATCATATATAAATGGAATAACCATATGGAGAAATTCCATAAATATCATACGAAACGACCCAATGTTTTATCAATGAAATTACATTCTTATAATTATTTATTATTATATCATCATATAATATTAAATATATGACACAATTAAAACCTTAAAAATGATGAATGAGTAAAATAAATGTTATCTCTAGAAGTTACAGAATTAATACTGATGAAATAGTAACTTTCCCTTTGGAATAATAATGTGGACTTATAAATAGTAAAATAGCCAATTGTATACTATCCTCACTAATTAAATAATAAATAAAATTATACAATATTATACGTGATAATATGATAAAAATATATCATAGTACAAGTAGTTAAATATTTTAAAAATTATTAATTAATTGTTGGTATTTTTTGTTTGTGATGTATATTTAATTAAAATTTATAATTAATTTAATAATATAAACGAAAATTAATGTTCATAAAATGTATTCATAATTAATTATATTGATAATTTATTATTATAAAAAATTATAAGAGACCTTAATTAATTATTCAATGTGTTAGAAAAGCACTGTTAATTTTAAAATTTATATTTTCATGTAAATTATGATTTTAATAATGAAATAAATATCTCATATTTAGATAATTATTTTCATATAATATAGTTTATTCTTTAATTCTACACATTTAATAATGGTTGGTGTGAATTTTTTTCACTTTCCTAAAACACATTTATTTTTTTGAATATTTAATTACCTTAATTTACATAAAATTCTATATAAATGAATTTATCCTTCATCCTTTTGTAATGGATGATGTAAATAGCCATTGGTCTGAACACAGATTCTCAATTTATTTGTTTTTGTCAAAATAATCAATACTATTCATACTCTGAACCAAAAAATATTATAATAATGATTATAATAATGGGAAACCCATCCCCTCCTCCACTATAAATATCACCCTTTTAATCTCTACCCTCCACATATCTCAATCCATGTTACTCATCCAAATTCTTATAAAATATCATCATATGATTCTACCCACATCTATTATCCCTTGGTATCTTCAAAATAACAAATACTATCTCTTAATTAGGTTCCCCAAGAAGAAATATTCAATATTTAAATTCTCCTTTTCATTTATTTTATTTTCCATCTAGTTACTTTGTTTTTTTCTTTCCTTATATATTTTCCTCAAAATGTAATGATAACATCAGTACCATAAATTTACTATAATATTATTAATATAATGGAATAATTCATCACCATATCTTCTTTCCCCTACCTTTATACTAGAAATGAGAACACCATCTGAGATGTGTTGATTCATCAAATTTATGGACCACATGTTTTCAATTTATTTTTTTTGTCTTCAATTATAGTAATGAAACTATTTTTTTGTTGAAAAATAATATAATATATTTATTTTTTGTAATTTATGTTTTTTGATTCATTTATACAGATGATATTAATTAATATATCAAAATTTGTTTCATGTGATAAAAAATATCCAATTATCCAAAATAGTTATCATTAATGATTTATGTAATGATTCATCTTCACTATAAATTTACAATTTAATTTATTTATATTGTAACATTATTTATGTTCAATAATAAAATACATCTTTAATTCTAGACAACCATTCTCATCCATCATGTTTATCCTTACATGTATTTAACTAAACCAATCACGTAAACCAATGAAATGAACTCTCCCAAACAATGTCATTGAACCTTTCCACCCATCAAGAAGGTCATGAAAGAACATTAAATTATCATAATGAATCAATTAATAGTATAAGAGGTTCTTTAAATATTAATTAATGATTATAATTTGGTTATCCGGTACATTATGATCAAGTGAAGGACATCATCATACTTAAGGTAAGGGATTCTATGAAAACCTCCATTATTATTTCGTGTTGTTTGATCATTAATTTTAACCAAAAGATATTATCTATTAGTTTTATGCAAATATTCTATATTTTGTGTATATTGTACAAAATCATGTATCAATATCAACTCATCATTCACTTTTTGGGATATACATCTTTTTAAATGATTCCCTCCTCAATAATTAGTCTTATGAAAGCCCGTTTTGAGGGAAAATTATGAATTCTTAACCATTTCAATTACATAGTAAAATATTTTTAATGAAGCCATCATTATATAAAACAATATTTTTAAATGTAAGCCTTATTGGATAAATTTTGGATTTTTTAAAAAATTATTCCCTCTTATGTTTTAAATGGCCTTTGATATTTTCCTTTAAGAAAACTAAATTGTTTTTATTGTAATGATTCATGAGTACTATGTTTACATGTTATTACATCAACTAGACATCTATTTTCATTATATGTTCCTACTATACCCAATTAATGTCCATGTATGACCTAATTAAAACTCCTAACTTTTATGACACTGCCATTTTTTAGGCTTTATAACTTTATTATGATAAACAATTCATACCATGGGTAAACCATATGATTATGTATGATAGATTTTATATGATTATACATGTTGAGGGAATATTTGTGAACATGTTTTTATGGGTCCATCAAAGTTGTTCTCTAATGAATTGGGTAGATTTGAGTCTCATGAGATGTCGTGTGAACCAGTCTTGGTGGTAATCCTTGACACTTGCTAAAATGTGCAATGGTCATGGTGGTTAACCATGACTTGTGGTGCACATAGTTAGATGAGATTTTTAACGTGATATTTTCATGTTTTATTCTTCTTCCACATTATTATGAATCCATATTTATATGATCCCTTTTTTATATGTTATGAATGTATATTTTCCATTCCTTTTTATAATATTATGTCATGCCTTTTAACACTAGTGTTAAAGTTATATTTATATGATTATTCCATTAATAAGAGTTTTCTCTAATCCCATTGTTCATTTTATCACCGAGTTTTTATATGAAGATGTATAAGAATAAATGATGTTACGATATCTTATGGAATATTAACAAAATTAATTTTTTATTTAGTATAATTTTTTCAGTTTTCTCTACCTACACATCCTAGAAAATAGACTTTATGATACTTGGACTCTAATATGATGATTAATTATGCATAAAATAATGTAATGATATGTGTAAAATGATATGGTTTCTATAGTTGGTATTAGATGATGGTCTAGTTTAATTTGGAGATTAGTAATAGAGAACATTAGAATGAACCTTAGAGGTAATACTCAATATAAGAAAATAACTCAATATTTTGGTAAGTATAGAGTATGGGTTTTATCAAGAAAATAAATCCCTTTCTTAATATGAAATAGTGTATATGGATCTAGAACACATGAATCTTTTGGTAAAGCCCAAAACACCTACTTTAAAAATACTCTATAGGAAACTAGTTCCCAACATAGGGACTTACTGCTCAGCTAGTTTGAGACACATGGGTGATATTATTTGGTAAATTTATATGCCTAGAAAAAACTATTAAGAAGGGAAAAAGAATCCTTTAAAAATATATGTTAGGAAAAAGATCATAGATTTCGTAGATTGTATCCTACGGAATAAAATTTTTTGATAATCATTTTCTATTTGATTTTATCCTTTTATGATTAAAGATTCCTTTTTATGATTATAAGTTAAGTATTCAATCCAAAAAATTGTACTTTCTTTTTCATAGTTCATGGAAAGAAATAAATGAACACGTTCTGAAATCAATGTGATAAAAAATATGACTACAACCCTACTGATATTCTTGATAAAATTGTAATGGGTTCTCAAAACATTTTGATAGTACTTGCTTAGTTGTATCAAGTTATGAATAATGACCTAAATCCTGTGAAACACCATCTTCCCCCCAGGATAGGGAAAGTTGTCATTGAAATCTACATGAAGAAAATTCATCCAAAGTTTATTTGATATTCTAATCCCCTCCTCACATGTAATGACCAAGAATTTCCATGGAAAATTATTTGATAAATACATGGGAATTTTATGAGTCCGCGAAAATTTACAGTGCTTGATTCTAAGGACCAGTGTGCCTGGAATCATTTTCTGGAGTTTTGATCAGGTACGTTCAGTAAACGTACTAGCGGGTTTTTATATCTTCTGAACCGGTGCTTGGAATTTAAATCTGAAGTCACGGTTGAACTGCTTGTGTCAGTAATCGCTTATGAAGACTTCTGCCTCGATATAAGTAAGTCGAGAATAAAGGATAGTTTTGGGTTTCAAATGCTAAATTAAATTAAAATACAGTAGTATCTTTATTTTAATTTCTTATTGGTTAAAACATCCACTTCTGAGTTGGGGATGGGGACGACCACACCTTAACCTCCGATGAGAGATTATGGTGTTGGGGCCCAATCGAGGTCTAAAAACCGCTTCATAATTAATTTGGTGGGGACCACCCAAGGTTATAACCTCTTGGACCCCCATTAAGTGCAGAGAAACCCCCTTGAACTCCCCTCTTATGGTGCCAACCCTCTAAATTAATTAATTGAACACTTTCAATTAATTAATTTAACACTTTTTTATTCAATGACAACCATTTAATAATATGTCATAATATATTGTTTTGTTGGGCATTTTTCTTTTTGGTGGAGCTTGGGAGGAGATGAAATCTCCACTGAAAAACACTTCTTTCACCAAAGCAGAATGATCTTCAACCAGGGAAAGGGGGGAAGCACCGTCCTTGAAGAACGACGACGACATCGTCCTTGACATCTTCGTCTTCTTTTCCAATGTCAACGAATCGACGTCCGCCTTTCCATGACATCGTTAACGAACAACGAAACCGATGTATGGGATTTATGTTTGAATTTTTTCTTGTTCTTCATCGTTCAAATGATGGTTTACAATTTTCCAATTGACATCACCATAAAGCAGAGGGCGTAGGCCAAACTAAAATGGTCCGACCCTCCCCTTCTATTGTTCTTCGCTTGTTGAAAACTATGGTCGTGAAATAGCTGCAGACGTCGGGCCAGCCGAGAAGAAAACCAGTGGCGCTGGGCCACCAGGATTCCGGATGGGCATGGAACCGTTGGGGCATGTGGAATAGTATGTCATGGCCCACTGGCTGTGGCGGTGCACACGGGCGGCCTTCATGCCGCTGGAGGGGCGCGGAGCCGTCACACCGCCTAGAGGAAGAAGGTATGGCCCTCATTTCGTGACGGTGGAGCAAAAGAGGTTGGCTGGGCTGGCTGCCGGTAGAGCAGACCGACTGGCCACTCGTCCAGCCGAATGAGGCGGGACCCTCCTTGGACATTCGGTCTACCGAACAGGTGCCAGACGTCGGTTATGTTCAAATGATGGGGGGCACGACCCCCCCCCCCCTACGCAGATAGGGCTGGCCCTGTAGGGTGCCGCTAGCGGCCGACCTCCTAGGCCGTGTAGGCCACGCGGGCCTCCAGTGCAGGCCATGCAGGCTGCCAGCCAGGCCACGCAGTTCGGGCTACCTGCGGGCCAGGCTTCCGCATGGGCCGAGTCGCCCAGCGTGGGCCAGGCCGCCACCGCGGGCCGAACCAGTTCTGGTGGGCCAGGCCGGTTCTGGAGGATCGGGTCAGAACCTTAGACCAAGACGAACCTCGGCTCGGACCCAGGTTGGGTCGGGTCGACCCGTACTGGGATGGCCTAGGCCGGGTTGGTCTAACTGGGTCGGACCCGACCCGGACCCGTTTGACCCGATTTCACCTTTTCACCCATAACATGGGCAATATGTGTCTAATTGATGAACCGTCTACATCGATGGAATTCATGGAGATTGAAGGTTCTTTTGACATTCCATACTAGAGGATTGGATGCAGTAGGGGTACGAGAGGGTTGGATGGAACCTAAAAACATCCAGGCCCTTGGAACAGAAATGCCAATAACTCTCAGACTGGGCAAACGATTGACGCACCGTCTGTCATGTTGTGTTCCTTTTGATGAGATTGAACTTCGAGATACATCAACATGGGATGACATGGTAGTTCATGTATCGACTCTTGGATTGAGGATTAGACCCTCCCGGAATCAATCGTGCTAGTGGAAACCATAAGGATGGTTGTGCATTGTTGACTGTTCTTGGATAATGTGTTGGTCTGATAGTTCAGATGACTATTCCTGGGTCATGTGTTGGTCAAACAGTTTTGACATCTATTCCGGGATCATGGGTTGGTCCGATAGAATAGATGGCCTTGAATCATGTTTGGGTCTGAAAAATCTAACTACAGTTCATGGATCATGTGTCGGTCCGACAGTTCTAACCACAGGTCCTGGATCTGGTGTTGGTCTGATAGTTTAGATGATTCAGTGGAAACATCTGATCATCTCTATATCTCTACAAATTTTGTACACCTGTGTAAGATGAGTCAGTAACTTTTGTATTTTCATCATGATTGAGACGGGTTTCTTTATAACATAGGTACATGTATGGGCATATACCTATGTAATGACTATCCGTTGATTTTATACTCTGTTGTTTATCCTTGTTAGATTTTTGTGAGACTTGAGGGTATTGGGGGCCCTACTGAGTATCGTTATACTCAACCCTACACAGGTTATGCCCGAACCTGGTTGTGTTGGATGCAGATGATAGAAAGAGCTGACTGAGGCCGAGTAGCAGGACTGGATGGTACCCGGAGGTGGACCATATGACAAGTCGGTACATGGAGGAGGCTAACTGATGTCGATTGCTGGGGATTCCATCTGCACCTACCCTTCATGTGGAAACCTTACATGACGACCCAGTAGCTGCTTTTCTTTTTCAGTTTTACATTTTTTTGTAGTACTTGCACTTTCCAGTTGGGGTTGTATTTCTAGCCCCATTAATTTTCAACACTCTTTTGTATATATCTTTACTTAGTGTTTACATTCATCTTGCACTCTATTTTGCGTGTGATTTCAATTTATAAATGCAATTACTTCCCAATTTTTGGGATTTATGCCTTTGGATCTAGTCCCCATCCTATTACCTATGGAAGGTGGGCTTGGGGTAGTCACGGCATGGGCCCCGTGGAACGGATCATGACAAATTGGTATTACAGAAGTCGGTTCTACCACAAAACTTAGGACTCTGATCCTTCTTTTCTGTGAAGAAATAGTGTTAAGATTATTGAGTGTGGTTTTCAGTCAAGGATTTCAGTGTTGGTGCGGCGACTGACGTACCCATATAGCAGGACCCTGACTTCTGATTTTTGACTCAGTGCACAAAAACACTAATTGCGTGTATGTTTCAAACGTTTTATCTACGATCACTTTGAGTCAGCTCACCAGGTATAACTTTTTGACCATGGCACACTTGTTTCATTTCATGATGTATCCACGTAGATAGCTAGCCAGGGATCCAAGAGTTGTACGAGATGACATCCCACCGAGCGATAAGGCCTCGGTGTAGGGCCCTATCATAGCAGAGGAACCATCAGTACTGCTACCTTTGGGGACATCGACACCACCAGCCCCAGCAGAAAATATTTCACGCCGCTTGAGCGCATTCTACGAGTTCCAGTGCCATAGTACAATCAATTTCAGGGGTGATATGGACCCGTAGGCAGGTGAGGACAGGCTGGAGGCTATGGTGAGAGTCTTTAGACTAGTAGGGATACCAGCAGCTCTTATGGGGATCCTTGTCGCGTGTTTCCTTCAGGCAGTAGCAGGCAGATGGTGGATCCTGATGATCCAAATGCACGATGAGGTGACACTTCTCTAGGTAGAATTCAAGAGCCTATTTCTGGCAAAGTTTGTCCCAGCCACCCTACGTGCGGTACAGATACAGGAGCTACTGCTTCTACAATAGGGTAGCATGACGGTGGCGCATTACTCAGCGAGTTTCACCGACCTCTTGCACTACTCCACTGATATGGTACGAGACCCATTCATCACGGATCAGACCTTCTAGCAGGGGCTCAGGCGAGGGATCAGATCTTCGATAATCTCCCTCAGCATTCCGACATAGGAGGGAGTGTTAGAGAAATCCCTCCTAGTGAAGAGTTTCATTGTTGAGTTGTATCTAGTAGTGAGACCCACCACTAGTCGACATGCAACAGAGACATCTCCTGTAGGCAGTAGACAGATGTCACTGATGTCCAAGTGAACCACACCATCCGGTGGATGACCACATGATATAGGTTCAGTTGTGCAAGGCACACGGGACAGAGCCAGTCATGCCAGGAGTTGGCAATGTTACTCTTACAGCGGGCATGGTCACATTGATTGTGCCTGTCAAACCTGTTGTTCTAACGATCAGAAGACGGTCACAATACCGCCCAGGCAGACACAACGATTCGATCGAGGTAGTAAACAGGTCCCATGCGGACATGGAATAGGAGATGGTTGAGCAGCTGGCGGTGGCCGACGATTCGAGGTGTTACCACCACCACCACCAGGAGGTCCTCCCTGACCATAGGAAATAGGTGGACAGGATAGAGCTCAGCTTTAGGAGGATGAGGATTATGATCACGGTGCTTCGGAGATGATTCAAGGTATGATCAATGTCTACTCCACCTTAGCTGCTATTCTTATAGACACAGGTGCCAGTAACTCTTTCATTGACACTGCCCTCATTCGGAGCATGGAGAATCTGACGAAGCCGTTGGCTCGATCCTTATGGCTAAATACTCTTACGAGAGCTGACTCGACAATTACGCACTTGTACCGGAAGTGTGAGATTACTCTAGAAGGAAATAGTTTCTGCTAGTATTCCCTCATAGCGGTGTCGAGGCCTTACGTCATCATATTGGGTATCGACTGGTTATCTACAGTCCATGCTCAGATCGACTATCTTAGGCGCAATGTGCAGTGTGTCCTCATAGATGGGACAAGGTTCACCTTCACCGGTGAGAAGGGAGACTTTGCAGCGCATGGAGGACTGACTCGGAAGAGGGTTCAGATGATCACTCATCAGTTGTCCTGCCATACCCTCGAAGTAGTTGATTTGGAGAGTCTAAGCTATCTTGTAGTGGTGGACCAGTAAGTGGATGTTTTCTCTGACATTGTTACAGGACTACCTCCTCATAGAGTGGTGGACTTCAATATTGACCTGTACCCTAGGATGACACCGATATCAATTCCATAATATCGGATGGCTCCTTCTAAGCATCATGAGCTGCAGATACAGCTGGAGGACATGGAGGGGAAGAGATTCATCCGGCCTAGTGTTTCTCCATGGGCAGCCCGGATTCTATTCGCCAAGAAGGCAGATGGGAGCTTGAGGCTTTGTGTTGACTACCGTCACCTGAACCAGGTGACCGTGACGAACAAGTACCCACTCTCAAGGATTGACGACCTCTTTGATCAGCTGAAGGGATCACGGTAGTCCTCAAAGATGGACCTCATATCAGGCTACCACGAACTCATAGTTCTAGATGAGGATGTACAGAAGACATCCATCGGATGTTGGTACGACAACTACGTGTTCATAATTATGACATTCAACGTAACCAACTCTCGAGAAGTGTTCATGGGACCCATGAATAGGATCATCTAGCCATACCTCGATAACTATTTTGTTTTCTTCATCGACAAAATTCTGATCTACTCGACTACTGAGGAGGAGAATGCATACCATTTGCGGGTAGTACAGGACACACTCTGAGAGAACCAGCTTTATGTTAAGCTCTCTATGTGCATGTTTTGGATTTGTTAGGTTCACTTCTTTGGACATGTCATCTCGAAGGCCGGATTTATAGCGAATCCAGTGAAGATTTAGGCGATACTCTCTTGGGAGCCACCCAATAGTGTAACAGAGGTGCGAAGTTTCTTGGGTTTGGCTGGATACTACCAAAGGTTCGTACCAGACTTCTGCAGAGTTGCAGAACCACTATCAGCCATGAAAAATAACAGGAAACCCTTTATGTGGTCTGAGAGATGTTTGAAGAGCATACAGGAGTTGAGATAGAGTCTACCTAGTGCTGCCATATTGAGGCTTCCAAAGTAAGGGACAATGTACATAGTTTACTGTGACACAATAGGGACCGGACATGGGTGTATCCTGATGTAGGAGCGAGCAGTGATCACTTATGGTTCACGTTAGCCGAGATAGCCTGAGAAGAACTACGCTACCCATGACCTGTAGTTAGCAGCAGTGGTCTTCACCTTAAAGATGTGGCGACACTATCTGATGGGAGAACATTTTACTATGTATTATGATCACAAGAGTTTCAAGTATATCTTCTCTCAGAAGGACCTGAACCTGAGACATCGACGATGGATTGAGTTCCTTCAGGACAATGACTTCAAGATAGTCTATACCACTGGAAAGGGGAACATTGTAGTAGATGCACTCAGTAGGAGGTCTAGTATACAGCTGCTAGGTAAGGTGATAGAGTTACTGGGAGCCTTACAGATGTCCATTGTGGATAGAGATGGAGGAGATTTCCTATATTCTCTTAAAGTCACTCCCCCACTTCGTCAGCGAGTCAGGGATGTGCAACTTGGAGACGCTAACTGCGAGACATAACGTGCTCAGATATCCACAGAGGAGGCACCTGATGGATTTTCTGATGGTGTGGAGAACATAATCCTCTTCAGAAAAAGTACCTCGGTTCTAGTAACACATTAAGAGGATGTGTTGACAGAGTTCCACACATCCCCTCTAGTGGTACATCCATGTGTGGTGATGATGTATCAGGAACTCGGACGGCAGTACTGGTGTCTAGGTTTGAAGAAGGTGCTAGAAAAGTTTTTTCTTGATGCCTCACTTGTTAGAAAGTGAAGGCAGAGCACCATGGAATAGTAGGCTTGGAATAGCCTTTAGAGGTCCTAGAATGGAAGTGGGATGGGATATCCATGGACTTCATGATGGGTCTTCCACGTACATCCAGGGGACACAACTTGATTTGGGTGATAGTTGACCAACTCACCTAGTCGGCCCACATCCTACCGATCAGAGAGCAGGGTTTAGTAGAGAGTATGTGATGCCTCTATGTACAAGAGATTGTGCGGCTACATGGAGTACCTTCATCTATTGTCTTTGATTGTGACACATGCATTACTTCCAAGCTATACAAGGGAATACATGAGGCTTTTGGGACACAGCTTCGTCTGAGAACCTCCTTACATCCTCAAAAGGATGGCCAAAATGAGAGGACCATTCAGACTCTCGAGAAAATGCTCCATGCTTGTTTCCATGACTTCAGTCTCAGTTGGGAGGATCACTTACCATTGGTGGAGTTTTCCTACAACAAAATATTTTACTCCACCATAACAATGGAACCCTTTGATGCATTATACGGGCGACCATTTAGATCAATGTTGTACTGGACAGACCCTGGGGAGTCAGCACTGGTGGGACCAGAGATTGTACGAGCTACCACGGAGAAGGTGCAGATCATCCATGAGTGGATGAAGACTGCCTAGAGCTGGCAGAAGTCATATGCTAACAAGAAATTGAGGCCTCTGGAGTTCGAGGATAGAAACAACGTCTTTCTACGGGTCTCACCTCGATGAGGCCTATAGAGATTTGGTCGAGGCGACAAGTTATCTCATAGAATTATTGGACCTTTCCAGGTCCTCAGTACTTTAGGTGAGTTTGATTATCACCTAGCTCTTCCAACTTAGTTGCACCGGGTTTATGACGCCTTCCACGTATCTCAGCTAAGGAGATACCTACACGACCCTTCCCACATCATCGACCATGGAGAGATGGACGTCGACGATGGGGAGACTTTTACGAAGGCTCTAGTGGAGATTGAGGATCGAAAAGAGTGGGTCCTGCGTGGATGGTCAATACCTCTGGTGCGCATTCGCTGGCAGCACGAGAACCTCCAAGAGAGCACATGGGAGTAGGAGGCTCAGATGCGAGCTCAATACCCCCATTTGTTCCCATAGTTCGAGTTGTAGCTTAGGGGGACGTAAATCCCTGAGTTGGGGAGAAATTAATGTCCCAGAAATTCCATGGAAATTTTTTTCATAAATACATGGTGAATTTACAAGTCTGCAAAAATTTACGGCGCTTGATTCCGAGACCCGGTGTGCACAGAATCAATTTCTGATTTTTTGATCAGATACGTTCAGTAAACATACGATCAAGTTTTTATAAATTTTGAATCTGTGCTGGGAATTGAATGCCAAGGGCAACGTTGAACTCACAGCTCTGGTACCCTCTTAAGAAGACTTCCTCATCGATGTCAGTTGGTCGAGAAAAAAAGAAAGTTTTCAGGTTTTAAAGAATACATTAAATAAAAATAAAGTAGTTGATTTATTTTTAATTTTAGTTGGTTAAAACCTTCAATTGGGGGTTCTGGGTGGGGACCAAAACACCTTAACCTCCCATGAGTGGTTATGGTGGTGGGGCCACCCGAGGTCTATACACATACTATCAATTAATTTGGTGGGGACCACCTGAGGTTATAACCACGTGGACCCCCATTAAGTGGGGAGAAACCCCCTTGAACTACCCACTTATGGTGCCAACCATCTCAATTAATTAATTGAAAAAATTCAATTAATTAATAGAAATCTTTTGAATTCTATGCCAACAATTTAAGAAGATGTCATAATCTATTGTTTAGTTGGTCATTGGTCTTTTTAGTGGAGGTTTGGGGGAAAATAACTCTCCAACAAAGAACACTTCTTCCACCAACGAATAATGATCTTCAACCGTGGCAAGGGGGGAAGCATCGTCCTTGAAGAATGCTGATGACACCATCCTCTACTTCTTTATCTTCTTTCTCGACGTCAATGAATCGACATCTGACTTTCTACGACATCGTCAATGAACAATGAAACTAAGGTAGGGTATTTAGGTTTGAATTTGCTCTTGTTATTCATCGTTCACGTCTTGGTTTACGATTTGCAGATTGATATCACCATAACGTGGAGGGCGCGGGACGAACGAACATGGTCCGACAATCCCCCTCCATTTTTCATCACTTTCTGATGACGGTGGCGGTGCAATGGTGGCCAGCATCAGGCTGGCCGAGAAGGAAACTGACGGCGCATGGCCACCTGGTCGCTGGAAGGGTACGACACCGTCGCGCCGCGCATAATAGGACACTGCGACAGTGCACACGGGTGGCCTCCATGATGTAGGAGGGGTGCGGCGTCGTCGCACCGCGCAGAGGAAAAATCCACTGCCCCTGGCCTTGGAGATGCACATGGGTGGCGACCAGGACACTAGAGGGGTGTGACATCATCACACCGCACAGAGGAAGATGTCGCGGCCCCCTAGATGCTGCGGTGGAGCATAAGTATCCGGTAGGGTCAGCTGCCGGATGATGCGGAATCCTCCTAGTTCTCGTGGGCTACCAAGTCGTGGCCAGGCGCCGGTTCTGTTCGAAAGATGGGCGGCGGTACCCCCCCCCCCCTACGCAGCTAGGGTGGGCCCCGCAGGGTGCCGCTAGCTGCTGGCCACCCAGGCCACACGTGTCGCCACCCCAGGCCATGCAGGCTGCATGCGCAGGCCACACGGGCTGCTAGCCAGGCCACATGGGCTGCGCTCCCTACGGGCCAGGCCGCCCAGCGTGGGTTGGGCCGACACCGAGGGCCAAAACGGTTCTGACGGCCAGGGCCGGTTCCAGAGGACAAGGTCAGACCCCCAGACCAACCCGGACCGTAGTCCGGACCCGGGTCGGGCCAGGTCGACCCGAGCTAGGACGACCTAGGCTGGGTCGGGCTGGTTCAGTTCGACTGGGCCATACCTGAACCGGACCCATTTGATTTGATTTCACCTTTTCTCCAATAACTTGAGCTATGAGTGTCCAATTGGCGAACCATCCACAGTGACAGAATGTTTCGAGCAAGACTATTCTTTTGGAATACCCCACATGGGGGTTTGACATATTTGGGGTACGTTCCAGTTGGATTGAACCTAAATTCAATCGGGCCCTCAAAACAGAAAGGCCAGTAACCATTAGATCAGGCGTCTAATTGGTGCACCGTCTGTCGCGTTGTGTTGCTTCTTATGAGACAGAACTTAGGGATACATCATCCTCAGATGACATGAATGTTGATGTATCAAATCATGGCTTGAGGAGAATACCCTCCTAGTATCCAGCATGCTAGTGGAAACCCTGAGGCTGGTTGTGCACTGTTGATTGTTCATTGATCATGTGTTGGTCCAATAGTCTTGATAACTGTTCCAGGATCATGTGTTGGTCCAACAATTCTGGCTTCTGTTCCTGGATCATGTGTTGGTCTGATAGAATATATTTTCTTGGATCATTAGTTTTCCAACAGCTCTGACTATTGTTCCTGGATGCTATGTGGGTCTGACAGTTCTATACGCTTGTCCGGGATCTTGTGTGGGTCCGAAAGCTTAGATGATTCAGTGGAAACATCTGATCATCTCTATCACTCTACAAATGTAGTATACTTGTGTGACCTGAGTCAGGTACTTCTATGTTTTCTTCATGATTGAGATTTGTTACTTGATAACTTAGGTATATGTATGGGAATATACCTAAGTAATGACAATCCTTTGATTTCATACTCTGTGGTTTATCCTTGTTTGATTTTTGTGAGACCTTGAGGGTCTTGGGGTCCCTATTGAGTATCGTTATACTCACCCTTCCACGGGCTGTGCTTGCACCTCATTGGGTTGGATGCAGACAACAGACAACGTTGACTGAGGTTGAGTAGGAGGACTGGATGGTACCCAGCGGTGGACCTTACGACGAGTCGGTACACAGAGGAGACTGAAGGAGGGGGAGTGATAAGGAGCCCATCATTACCTACCCTTCAGGTAGGAACCCTGGAGGAAGACCCACTAGCTTCTTTTCTTTTTCAGTAGTACTTGTTTTTTAGGTGTACTTGCTCTTTCCATTTGGGCTTGTATTTCTGGCCCCTTTACTTTTCATCACTCTTTTTTATACATCTTTACATAGCATTTACATTCATCAAATACTATGTTGTGTGTGTGTATTATGTTTATAAAGGAAATGCCTTCCCTGTTTTAGAGATTTACACCTTTGGTGCTAGTCGTCACCCCCTGGCCTATGGAAGGAAGACTTGGGGTGGTCACGGCACGTGCCCCGAGGGACGGGTCGTGACAACACAGAATAGTGAATTAACTCCATTTAGTATATATTCTCTATTCTCCAATTATTAGAAGAAGATAATTTCATACTAGAGATGAATAGTTTTGATGGGGAAGCTATTCAATGGTTTAAACATATCATGAATATAATGTCCCATGAAGAAGTTGACTGCATGGATTGGGTGAAATGAATAAAATGATTTTATAAAAGTATTTTCCCTAAACCTTCTGTCTCAAGATAGAAATAGAGTTCCTTAGACATAAGACTATTTATGATGACTCTATTGGGGTATTTGAATCAAACATCACATGTCTTGCATGATACGAATTTGGATTTGTCATTAAAATCAAATATAAGGTGGATCAATTATTTAGCATAATAATGTTGATCCTACGAATATTTATAGATATTAGAGAATTCAATAATTATGAGGTTCTTTTATTTTGTTCCTTGATGTTTCAAATGTAGATCAGAGACACTCAATGGTCACTTGGGCCTGATGATAAAAAACAGAAAATAAAGTCTAATTCTAGTGGTCTGAAAAATAAATCCCATGACAAAAAGAATATCTAACATCCGGCATGTAACAGTTTTTGGAAGAATCGTCATGTAAACAATCTAAAGAGAACCAATAATTGATTCTAATGTGGAAGAATGGGATATCTAGCTAAAAAAATCTAAAGGGATATGAAGAATCCCACTAAAATGAAGAAGAAAGGAAGGTTCGGATCAATACTCAACATGAAGTGTTATGACCACTACAAGGAACATGAAAATTATCAGAAAAATTTCTCTAAGACAAGGGTTGTAGGAGGAAATCAAAAATAACCTCTGAGGCAACAACAAGGGGATTATATTATCACTACTTCTGTAATGGATCGAGACATCAATTTGGCTACATGTATGCGAGTTATTCATTCATGAATAGACAATGTAATATTTGAATCTAGTTCCACACATTCGTAGATATCATGAATGTTTAGTATTACTATTCAAACACCACCTCATACTGTATAGTATTAGTTATCTATGATAATATTGATTGAGTAAATTATTGTATCCATAGTTTATAGCTCCTCCATAGTAGATGTTTTTTAATTGAACCACTGAAATAATCTTTTCATACATCCACTGGTCATGTTTGATGCTATTTTAGGCATGCATTGGCTATATTTATTCAAAACCAACAATAAATTTTAGGAATGGTAGAACAATCATCACATCCTAGTGTGTCCTCCAATCATGTACATGTGTAAGGAGGAAGATCTGTCATGAACCAGCCCAGGTCGACCCTGAACTGGTCACCCGAGAAGGCTCGCAGAAAGTCCTAAGGGGCGTTCCCGCTCCACCAAGATGACAACATGTGTCGGACATCAAAATTTAAAACGTTGTGAATGATTTGGCCCATGTGAAAAAGATAAATAAACAAATATAAACTGACGATAAAAAACTAGCAGTGGAAAGAAAACAAAACTGCACATACCTATAGGTGACCGTTAGGTCAGCTCCAACACTAACAATCTGCCTCAATGGGAAGACGAAACAGGATGTTGAACCAAGAAATAGAACCTGCATCTGAAAAGATACGATAGGCTTGAGCATTAAAAATCCCTAGTAGGGTTTCCCAAGTAAACCACGAAATCCAACCAAGACCACTTTCCAAAAACAAGCCCAAAAACACTATTTTTCACAAACAAATATAGGAAATAGGGTTTTCATATTTTGATGGAAAAGGATCCTGATTTACCATTTCAAATCCAACCCACACCACAAATTGTTTTTCCCAAAACAATTAATTTTTTAAAAATGGAATTTCAAATCCATATTTATCACATTTATGCAAAAAAGAACATGTAATAAGTTAATTCTGGAAACCAAATGAAAGTAAAATTAAACAAGGAGATATAAGAAATTACCATGGGCAATCCTAAAATTACTTAGAAAACACCTGAACGTACTCGGTTTCAGTCTAACTGCCGGCGTGGTACTCCATTTTCAATAACCAACTAGTCGCCCTAATAACCAACCATTGGCACGCCCCACAAGGCCTACCTACTAAGGGGGAACCGACCCATCTAACCAGGGTTGTCTAGAAACCATAAATCAATTCTCTAAAAGATGCCCAGAAACCCATGGTAGCTGTAAAAATACTTTGTAAGTGGGAGGCCATGTGACTCATCTCACCGCACTTGCTAACCCCTTACATGGACACCGCTACACGACAAACCCCGATGGGGGAGTCCCCCCTGTAGAGGTGCCCCATAAGTATGTATATATATTGATATACCTATATCACATCATCAAAGTGCTAACTGGGCCATCAAATCACAAAAAAATTCAAACCATCTTATAAAACACATTAGGTTTCCAAACGAGCATTCACATTTTTCCCAAAACACATTATTTTTAAAGATTCAATAGAAATATTACAGATGAGATGGAAGAGCCAAACATGCCTTTAACGTGACGTGCCCAAAGGAATTGCCCAAAACATTTCACAAATATAATTTACATTTTCAAATCCAAACTAGCCCTTAAGATCGAAACACACACCCAAACAATTCAAGTTTACCAAATTGTCCTTTAAGAAAAAATGACCATCTAACTCATACCAAAAGCCAACTGGTCCATCATCTTTCAATTCCCTTTTAAATAACACATTATTTTCTCTATATCCTACTTTTAAGAATACATAGCTTTAATGTGTCATTTTCATTTAGAGGCACATCCATGTGACCACCTAGTGGTCCCATGGATGTGACAACATCCAATTCCACATCTAGTTTTTAGAAGAATCACCTTAGAATCCATCTTTCATAAAACACTTTATCTTTGAATCCAAACCCAATTCTCTCACTACACTTTATAAAATAAAAATGCATCTTTCAAACCAACCACCATTTTGAAATCTTTTCTAAAACAACTTATTGGTTCATCATTTTTTTTTCAAACAAACACACCAAACCCAATTTTAAATTTCCCAAACATATTCACCATCAATTATTACCAAACACCTCACAAATCACTCAATTAACATTAGTATGAACCTATTAATTTCATATAAACATATATCAAAAGCCACTTTTATAAATTTAAAACTACAATATAACCTTGTCAAATGATTTCCATGAATACAATAGAGGTGAAAATGCGATATGATAATTAATTAAAAACATTCAAGTTCTCAAGGTTTGAATCAAAAAGGGAAATGGTTAGAAACACCTACCAGTTGAATGTTCACGCGAAAAATCCTTCAATGATATAATACTGAGTCCCCAAGACCAAACAGAATACCCTATAACCCATGAAACACAAGACAAAACCAAAAACCTATCATTAGGGCATGGTCAAACCGTACTTGATTATGAAATAAAATGTATGGGTGAAAGGAAACTCACTGGGAAAACATTGTCCATCAGAGATAAAGCGGCACTGGAGGTCGCGATTACCAGCGAGATGCGTGGGTGCGCATTACGCCGCATGCGAAAAGAAGGTAGGTGCGGCCGAGAAGGAGCACCGATGAGAGATAGGTCTGGCCAGGGGGCACCTTGGGGAGATCTTTTACTCACCAAGGAGCAGTCAGAGCAAGGAGGTACGGTCGGAGGGGAGGGGGTTGGGTGGTGAAAAGCGGCCTAGTTGGAGGGCCGACGTGGGGTCCGTAGAGCATAGGGAAGAGCAGTGCCAGGGGTGGTGCGGCTGGCATGGGGAGAAAAAGTTCGGCTGGTGTGAGTAGGACAGCATGGCGGCACCAGGATAGGGGATGGCGACAGGAAAAATGGAGGCAGGCCGAAGAGGAAGGCGGGGAGCGGCGGAGGGGCGCCGGGTTGCGGCCGGCGTGGCGCGACCATCTAGACGGCGGGCGGGCGGCACAAGGAGGTGGCGTCGGGGCCGTAGCACGAACTGGGGGGGGAGAGACTGGGGGAGGGGCCCACGAGAAAGGGGGGAGGGGGAGGCTGGGTATTATGGTTAGGGATTTATTTTTTTTATTTTTTTTATTTTATAATAATAATAATAATAATAATAATCAATTAAAAATAATATTAATATTAATATTAATATTAATATTAATATTAATATTAATATTAATAATTTGAATATAAATAATAATAATAATAATTTAACAAACATAAATAATAAAAATAATAAAACATTCACAACTGAGATGCTCAGGGTGACCATTACCAACACAAGTCACACCCGACCAACTCGAGTTCAATCATTGTCTGAGGTTGATGGGAGAACATGGGAGGTTTCTCCCCACGACGGAAATTTACTAACAAAGAAGTCTTGAAACTCAAACACACCACCCCAGGGGGGGTGGGGGCAACGCCGGAACTCCTCAAACTGAACTCATCCCACATTCTCATTGATAAAGTAACAACTCGACCAGAAAGATTAAAACTATTCAAGAAAAAATTGGCACACTAAGACACTGGGAAGGAAGTATCCCCTACAAAACTCGAACACACTATATGAATACCCAAAGAGAGGCGTCCGGACTAATAAAGTGCCCAGAAACAAAACCCATTAATTTCACAGAACCAATCATCCCCCCTAACGCACGCAGCTAAGACCATACTCAAAATCAGAACAGTTTTGTTTATACCTAGCTACAACACCCTGCAAGGAATTCGAATGGTTTAGAAGTTCCCTAAGGGTAGATGAGGCTGCTTGTACTGCGGTAGATCGAGCTCATCGCGTGACCACAATAAAGATGAGATTACAACGATGACAAGAATAGAACAAGAAAACTGTGGATATTTCCCTTCAGAAAGCTGAAAACATAATCTGATGTGAGGTTCTACACACCCTCGACAACTCTTGATTGTGCGCGAGCTTCACGCCGAGACTTATGGATGGGGAACTGATGGCTGAAGCATCCCATGCCTCGTAGTCAGGTATTTGCATTATTCAGTCCCCAACTTCTTTTTCTTCTCGACGATTCAAAGGACCACAACAATGACATGTTTTTCAGAGGAATGAAATATAATGGCTTAGAATTCCAGAACTGGCCATACTAGTGGCATACAAGAGGTTGGTAAACCAAACTGGGGGTCGGCGCTGACAAAGATGGTGTCTTGGTGACATGTTCCTCTGGAATTCACTCCTTTCTAGATGGGTAACATTCGATTGAGCCAATTACCATCAAACACACCCAAATCTTCAAATAAACCTGAGACGGTACAAACCCTAACAACCCAGGGAGTTCCCAACAGCCTGAAGACCCACTCGAATTTCACAACCACACAACTGCCTCTAACAGACATTGATTTCTTTGATCAATAGGCAAAATCCAAAAGAACTAAAAACAGGGCATGACTCATTAGCATCCTTAGCGTCCTTTCTTGGCGGCATACTCAGAACAACACGAAAAACAAAACTTTAATCAGCATCTATCCAAAACTAAATCAAAGCAATGACCCGATCCAAGGGAAAAAAACTCATACGCTAATCATATACAAACATAAGTAAAAAAACTATTTTCCAAAAACTGCAATTTCTTTTAAATTTTAAAACTCACATATGGCCCCTTATGGACTGTCCCATGTGCGTTCACCCAATCTCGACTACATCGTTCTCGACCAAGTGCTCCCACGCACTCTCTACACATATCGATGCACATGTCACCCTCCATAAAGAATACCAAGGTTCGAAAACTTCTTTCACTTATCAAATCCAAGCATGCTATAATATATTTCAAATCGAAAACTCCCACTTTAAAACCCCAATTAACAAATTTCAAAAAAACATAAAAAGAAACACGTTTCCATTTTAAATCCACTTTCATTTTTAACACATGCTCACATCGACCGATATCAAAACGAAACACAATCAACAACAAACTACTGGAATGAGGAACTAGTGCATATGCCTAACTCAACGACATGGTGGCGAGAAATATCCAAAGTATGGTATATCACTAAAAGGACCTTGAACTAGACACTTGGACCCCACATGGGTCACCACCCCAAGTGAGGCCACAACATGAACTAGTTTTCCTTCATTATCAACCCTCAAACCATGATAACAAAAGGAAAATGACTCAAAACCCAGACTAGCCCTGGTAACTCAGATCTCGTCACGGGCGGTGGTGATCAAGTACCAACCTGAAACCTACCTCCTGAGTCCCGAAAAATTATAATCTCCTTCTACCAGACATCCCAAATATCATGGGCCCTCTTTGATACCATTTCGTCACGAACCATCCCGGGTCGACACTGAACCGGTCACCCGAGCAGGCTCGCGTAAAGTCCTGAGGTGCGTTCTCGATCCCCTCGGGATGGAAACAAGTTCCACGCATCAAAATTTAAAATGTTGGGAATGATTTGTCCAATGTGATAAAGATAAATAGACAAATAAAAAACTAATGATAAAAACAAACACGCAGCGGAATGAAAAAAAAATACACAAGCCTCAATGTGACATCTAGGTCACCTCGAACACTAACAATCAGCCTCAACGGGAAAATGAAACAGGAAGCTGAACCAAGAAACAGATCCTTCATCTGAAAATACAGGATAGGCATGAGCATTAAAAATTCTCAGTAGGGTTTCCCAAGTAAACCACAGAATCCAACCAAGACCACATTCCAGAAACAAACCCAAAAAACTAGTTTGCACATACAAATCTAGAAATCAGGGTTTTCATATTTTAAGAGAAAAGGATCCTGATTTAACATTTCAAAACTAACCCACACCACAAACCATTTTTCCCAAAACAATAAGTTTCTTAAAAACTGAATTTCATATTTGTGTTTATCACATTTTTGAAAAAGACGAACATGTAATAAGTAAAAGCTAGAAAACAAGTTTAAGTAAAAGTAAAGAAGGAGATATAAGAAATAACAATAGTAAACATTAAACATACCTAGAAAAACCCTCGAAATACTCGGTTTTAGACTACCTTCCGGCGTGGTACACCATAGTCAATAACCAACTCACCGCCCAAATAGCCAACCAGTGGCACGCCCCACAAGCCCTACCTACCAATGGGGAACCAACCCGTCAAATCGGGGTTGTCTAGAAACCGTAATTAGATTATCTAAAAGACTAGAAAAAACCAATGGTAGCTTTAAAAATACTTTGTAAGTGGGAGGCCCTCACACGCATGACTCATCTCACCGCACTTTCCAACCCCATACACGAACACCGCTACACGATAGCCCTCGAAGGGGGAGTCCCCCTGTAGAGGTGCCCCATAATTATGTATATATATTGATATACCTATTTCACATCAAAAAAGTGCTAACCGGGCCATCACATCACATAAACATTCAAACCATCTTCTAAAACACATTAGGGTTCAAAACGGGCAGTCACATTTTTCCCAAAACACATTCTTTTCAAAGATTCAACACAAATATTATAGTTGAGTTGGAAGAGACAAACGAGCCTTTAACTTGACGTGCCCAAAGGAATTACCCAAAACATTACACAAATATCATTTACATTTTCCAAGACAAACTATCCCTTAAGATCAAAACACACACCAATTCAATTCATGTTTACCAAACGGTCCATTAAGCAAAACGACCATCTAACTCACACCAAAATCCAATCGGGCCAAATTCTTTCAATTCCCATTGAAATGACACTTTATTTGCACTAAAACCTAGTTTTAAGAAAACATTGCTTTAATGTGCCATTTTCATTTGGAGGTACTTCTTTGTGACCACCTACATCTCCCATTGATGTGCCAACATCCAATGGAACATCTAGTTTTTAGAAGAATCGCCATAGAAACCATCTATCCTAAAACACATTAGTATTGAAACCAAACCCAATTTTATCAAAACACATTATAAAATCAAAATGCATCTTTCAAACCAACCACCATTTCCAAATATTTTCTAAAACAACTTATTGGTTCATCATTTTTTTCGAACAAACACACAAAACCAATTTTACATTTCCAAAACATAGTCACCATAAATTACAACCAAACACATCACAAATCACTCAATTAATATTAGCAAGAACCTATGAATTTCATATAAACATACATAAAAATACACTTTTAGATATTTAAAACATCAATATAACCATGTCGAATGATTTCCATGAATACAATATAGATGAAAATGCGATATGAGAATTAATTAAAAACATTCAAGTGATCAAGGTTTGAATCAAAATGGGAAATGGTCGGAAACACCTACTAGTTGAATGCACACATGAAAAAAACATCAAAGATATAATACAATGTCCCCAAGACCAAATATCATACCCTATATCCCAATAAACAGAAGAAAAAACCCAAACCCTAGCATTAGGGCTTGGTTAAACCCTACTTGATTATGAAAAAAAAATTTAAGGGTGCAAGGAAGATCACTGAGAAAGCATCGCGCGTCGGAAATAAAGTGGTGCTGGAGGTCGTGGCTGCCGGAGGGACACGCGGGTGCGTAGTACGCTGCACGGGAGGAGAAGAGAGGTGCGGCTAAGAAGGAGCACTAGGGAGAGAGAGGTCTAGCCGGGGGGTGGGGGGTGCCTTGGGAGATCTGCTGCTCTCCAAAGAACAGTCAGAGTAAGGAGGTTCGGTGGGAGGGTGGGTTGGTTGTGCAGCGGCGAGCGGCCAAGTAGGAGGGTCGACTCGGGGTCTGTAGCGCGCATGGGAAGAGCGGTGCTGGGGGTGGTGCGGCTGGAAGGGGGGAGAAAAGGTTCAGCCGACGGGTGTAGGGTAGCTGGGTGGCATCAGGACAGGGCTAGCGACGGGAAAAATGGAGGCAGGCCAGCGAGGAAGGTGGGGAGTAGTAGAGGGGTGTCAGGGCACGACTGGTGTGGCGCGGGCAGCCGGACGGTGAGCGGGTGGAACAGGGTGGCGCCGCCGGGGCCGCAGCGAGAAGAGGGGGGGGGGGGCGGGGACGGGGGGATGTGGGCACACGAGAAAGTGGAAGGGGGTGGGCGGGTATTAGCGATATGTTTTTTTTGTTTTTTTTTATTTTTATAATAATAATAAAAATAATAATAATTTAACACACTTTATTAATAATAAAAAAAATATTTAAAAACTGCACGTCTTGTGTGATGTCAAATGCACGGTTGGGCAGACTGCTCTCAAACTTTGCCACCCGGCTCTAACCCCACACAAGGTTAAACTGCATACTTATCTCGCAGTTTTATAACTCACGCGTAAGTCGCGCGTCTACTAGATCGGGGTGCGACAAGATCAATATCTTTCAGAATCATCGTATCAAGTTTGTATAATGTTTCTTTTTGAGAATGTATATATTACTCAAATTATTAAGACAATCGTTATGATACATCAAAAAATTTATTCCAATCATTAGGGAGTACACTGATGTTATGCCTAGTGAATTTCCATTCTTTACACGTAATCGAGTGGTGGAGTTCTCATTAATACATATTCATGGATCCCTCCCTATAAAAGAGAAACCATATAGAATGGCCACTATAGAGCTAGAAGTGTTGAAGAACCTGTTACAGAATAATATATTTATGGGTTTTATATGCCCGACTACTTCACCATGGGGTGAGCCATCCCTATTCATCAATAAGAAAGATATATCAATGTTCTTATGCATTGATTATTATTATCTCAATAAAATCATGATCAAGAACAAGTATCCCTTCCACTTTATAGACTACTTGTTCGATCAGCTAAATTGGGCCAATAATTTCTCTAGGGTGAAACATGAGTTGGGATATCACCAATTAATGATGATAAATGATTATATTCCTAAAACACATTTAGAATGATGAATGGACACTATGAGTTCATATTGATTCCCTTCAGATCCAGAAAATCTCCAAAAATATTCCTGGATTTAATGAATAAAATATTTATATACTACCTCACCAAATTTGAGGAAGGCTTAATCAATGATATTTTGATATACTTCAAGAGCAAGAAAGAACATGGGGAGCATTTTAATAATGTAATGATAACAGTGTGATGCATGAATATTTATTAAAATTACATTAAATGTCAGTTCTATATGAATGAAATATCATTATAGGGTAATGTTATCCGCATAAAATGGAAATATGTATACCCTTTCATGAATAATCCATTTTAATAGTGTCTCATGCCATCATCTATAATGATGATCTATAGCTTCCTTGGTCTGGCTGGGTATTACCGATGATTTGTGAGTACTATATCATGATTGTCAATACCAATGACACAGAAGACAAGGAAGGGAGTGATGTTCGTCTATACTCAAGAATGTGAGGAATCCTTTATATACATCCAAATGACTCCTATCACTGCACTAGTACTCAGACTCTTAATAAGTGGATAACCTTTTGTGGTGTATAGTGATACATCAAAGTAGGATATAGGCTATGTGCTAATGAAAAATGATAATGTGATAACATGTGTCACAATGCATCCCAACATCGACAAAATATCTATGAAAAATATCGTCGATGAGACCTTGAGTTTAATGATGGAGACCTGTTGTACCAATGCATATCTCCATGAATAAAGTTCATGTGGTTTTGGGAGAAGGGAATGCTATGTCCCATGAACATTGTCTGTTTTGAGATTCTTGATCATTTTGGTGTTTTAGCCAATCTTCTAGAACTTCCACTGACCATGTTTGAATTAAAATATGTATTTCACATATACCAATAATGAAATTACATTTTGGACCCTTCACATGAACTCCTTTCAGAGGTGGTAATGTTGGAGAATGATCGTTCTTATGAGAAATATCCATTGGAGATATTTGATCGTAGAGATAATGTTCTATGAAACAAGACTACTCATCTGGTCAGAGTACTATAGAGGAATTGAAAGTATGAAGATGATACATGGGGAATATAGGAGGCGATGAAGGAAAAGTACCCACACCTTTTTATAGCATAGAATGTGAAATGATATTTTTAGGGAGAAGTTTCATAGTTGGGTATGAATGTAACAACCCAATGGCATATCAATGAAATACAATTATTATAATTATGTCTTATAGAATAAATATATAATATTACATATATAACACAATAAAACCCATATAAATGAAGAATGAGTAAAATAAAAGCTATCTCTATATGTTTATGAACCAATAATAATGAAATAGTATACTTGAATTTTAGAATAGTAATGTGACCATTATGAATAGTAAACAAAAAATGGAATATTAACATCAACAATGAAGGAATAAGTAATATTTACCCATCATATAATTGACTATATGATAAAAATATATCATAGTATATGTTTGTAAATATTTTAAAAATTATTAATTATGTGATGGAATTTTTATTATGGCAGGTATATTTACTAAAAAAGTTTCTGATTAATTTAATGATATAAAATAAAATTTATTTTCATAAAATTTATTAATAAATAATTAATTTTAGGAATTATGATTATAATAAAATGTTAATAGACCATAATTAATTTTTCAAAGTGTTCGAAATGTCGTTTTAATTTTACAATTTGTATTTTTAAATTAAAATATGATTTTAATTAAAAATTAAACTTATCATAAAAAGAGAATTTGTTTTATAATATATATTTAATTTTTAATACCACATGTTAAAAATTGGTTAGGGTGAATTTTGGTTATTTTTCTAAAATACATGAATTTTTGTTGGATAGTAAAATATGATAATTTATGATAAATGCTAAATAAAAGATTTTATGGATCATGCTTGTGTCATGGAAGATGTAAGTGGGAATTGGTTCGAACTAAAAAATCACATTAATTTTTGTGGTCACCATAATCATGAATAATGTTAGGTTTGAGAAAAAATATTAAACTAATGCTTTAAATAATGGGACCCCCCTCTACTATAAATACCACCATTCGTTACCTCTTTTCATAACATCCTTCAAGTATTGTGCATCACCAAAATTTTGATAAAATATGCTCTCAATGTCATACTCATATATAGAATCCCTTGGTTTCATTAAAATACCAAATCATACACCATAAGGTGGTTTCCATGACGATATAATAAAGTGTTGAATTCCTCTTTTCTTTTCATTAATGTTCTGTCATAATCGATTCTTCCTTTTTCATTCCTCACCTCCTTTCATAAAATGATATTTTAACTCCCATATGTTAAAGTTAGAAGATTGTTTTTATGATAGTGGAATTATTAATCATCATATCTCATTTCCCATCATTTAATACTATAAATTAAAACACCACCTGAGATGTGTTAATTCATCACATTCATAGAGGATAGGTTTTCCATTTATTATATTGTCTTCAATTCTGGTCATGAAACCATTTTTACGGTTGAACATGACTATAATATATTTATTATTTATAATATTCGATTTTGGATTTTTTTTAAATTATAATAATTTATACTGAAAAATGTGTTTTGTGGGACTAAAAACCACCAATTAACAAAATCACTATCATTAATGATTTATATAATGGTTCATCTTCACTACCAATATCAAAATGGAATTTATAACCATGAAATCTTATAGAAGTTCAGTAAATTAATACAAAAACAATTTTTTAAAATCATTCTATGTTTTTTTATCCTTACAATTATATAAGTTAACCAATCATGAAAACCATGGAATCAAATGCCCCCAAATAATGAAATTAAACATCTTATCCCATAAATACAGTCATGAATGCACTAAAAAGGTTGTAATGAATAAAATAAATTTGTAAGTGGTTTAATATATAATAATTAATAAATGTAATTTATTTATACTTGACAGAAAGATCAATTGCAGGACACCTTCAGACATAAGGTAAGGGAATGTACCCGAACCTCCGTTATTCCATCAGGTTGTTCTATCATTATTTTTACCGATATGAAGTTATATATTCTTTTTTTGAAATCATTATAAGTGTTGTTTTTATTATCCAATTTAATTTATGAATATCCATTCATCATTCACATTTTTGGATAAACATGTTTGTAAATGACCCCCTCTTAAATTAGTCCCAATAAGGAAGCCCGTTTTGAGGGAACTTTCTAAATTCCTACCCATTTTCACGCACACTATAAACTATTTTTTATTCCACCATTATTTTAATAAAAAAAATTATATAATGATAACCTTCTTGGTTCAGTTATTGTTTATATAAAATACTATTCCCCCTGATGTTTCAATTGACCTTTGATATTTTCTTTTAACTACACAAAAATGTATTAATTAAAATGTTTCTTGAGTACTCTTTTTAACATATTATTATGTCCATTTAACATCAATTTTTATTATATATGTGTTTTATACCATATTATTTTCCATTAATAGTATAATTCCTTCTCGGAAATTTTTTCAAAACTCCCATATTTTTTGCATTATGATATTATTATGATACCCAATTCTTATAATCAGAACACTTATGTTTATGTACGATTGATTAAGTATTATAATATATAAGGAAAGCATAATCATGAACATGTTATTATTGATGTGCCTAGTCAGCGCTTGAATTTATTAGGTGATGTTGAGTCTCATGAGATGTTATTTGCTACAAAATTGGTAGTTAGCCGTGACTCATGCTACCATATACAACAGTCTTGGTGGTTGTCCTTAACTTGTGCTCCTCTATGTGAAATGAGCCCTAACATGGGCTAAACTATTGTGTTTCTCATCCACATTATAATGAATCAATTTTTATATGATACCATGTTTATATTTTATGATTCCATATGTTTCATAACTTTTTATATCATTCAATGATACCTTATAACTGATGTGTTAATGAAATGTTTTTATATTGATTCCCTTTCTTGGAATTTTAGCTCATCCCTTTGTTCATGATATCCCCAGGTTATCCTATGAAAATGTATAAGCACAATAGATGTTAGTACATCTCAATGAATATTAAATAATAAAATATTTTACTTAGTCCCATGTTTTTATTTTTATTTACATATTCTTCTGATGCACTAGACTTTACAGTTCTGGGATATTCATTTGAATTTTAATTATTCTTAAAATCATGCAATGATATGTGTAAAAGGATAGGGTTTCTATATCATTCATACAAATGGAATAGAAATATGGTCAACTGCCATTTCCAATGAATTGGATGTTATATAAGAACCATACATCATTGGTTTATTACAGAACCATACATCAATGGTTTATCATGTAACCACCTTTTAGATGTCCACGTACCATTATATATCCATAACACCTAAAAGATTGCAATTTTCTATATTTCACCCATAAAGGTTAATTTTTTATAAAAAATATAACATTAATATATTTATAAATAATATTTTCAATCTCAATTACATTTACTATTATGTCCAGTAGGCTAAATACCCTGAGGGGTGGGGGGGGGGGCTGAATCAGGGTATGACTAATTAAAAATTATAGCTCATTCTGATCTTGTTTTTCTATTAATAAAAACACTCTTCTCTCTCTTTCCAACTGCACAATATAAATAGAATGTAAATCATGAACATGACACATCAATATTTACTTGGTTCACCCTCTTTGGGCTACGTCCAAGGAGCATACAACGATGATGAGCTGATGTACCAAATTCTCAAAAGCTCACTGTTGTTTACAAGGTTCAGGTTAGATCACTTCTATGCCCAGGCTCACTACATTTACACGATTTAGAGTTAGCTCACTGCTTTCTGAAGGTTCACTCCCTGTCTCTCTCTCTCTAGCTCACTTCCGTTGGAGAGGATCACTTTTTTCCTCTTCTTTTTCTCACTACTCTAGAAAGGATCCACTCACAGTTCATAGACCTGTAGGTCTCTTCATTATCACAAATGAATACATCCTCTTTTGTATGTAGATGCTCTGTTGAATCTCAACCTTCACCCATAGATGAATTTATCTTTGCACCGAGGGTATCGGGCAATCCTCCAGCTTCCATGTAGCCCTGAATCACTACCGGAAATTAACCTTACGTAGCGCCCTTCTCAAAGGCGGCGCGCAAGTCAACACTGGCAAGCCATTATTTCATTACACATGTGCGACTCAATATTAAGCTTCTACAAACATGTGTGACACACTTCCTTTGCTTCCCAAACCACCTTAGGCACACAACAAATAGATGGCGCACAACTTCAACACTGGCGCACAAGTCCCTACTTGCGCGACCACACACCACTTGCGCGACTTTCACACCTGCATGATGGGAGATCTGATTTTTCTAATTATTGAACTCAGTAATAAATTAGGAGGGGTGGTCCAGTATTTATAGGCATTTGAACTACCTGCGCGACGGCGCGCAAGTCTCGGCGGGCAGCTCAACCGCCCTAGCCTCTATCGCGCTACTCACTTGCGTGACCAAACTAATACTTGTGTGACCCACCTTCCTTTGCTGTATATTGAAGTTCTGATCCTGAAAAACAATAGGCACGCAAGTTCCCAAGCCTCCTAAGCACCGACGTGCAAGTATCTTAACGGCGCGCAAGTCACTTGTATGACCAACTCAATACTTGCGCGACCCTTTTCCCATTTCCATATTTTGATGATCTAATATTGAATAACCTATGGCATGCATGTTTCCAAGTCTTCAACTAAACTGCTCACAAGTCCCTTTTCCAAAAACACTTTTCTTCATTTGTCGATTTTTAGGCCCAAAAATTTGGAAAACACTGGAAAATCGTGCCACCTTGTATCCGTTCGTTTTATGCCACCTCTAGATCATCCATTCCTTTGTCAACGTTATTGAATAAAACAAGGATCGTTGATCACAACTCTTAAGCTCAAAATTTTTCCATGAAATCCCCTTTGTCAACAAAGTTTTATGTCATATTTTTCTTTGTCAACAATCACAGCATAGTTGTATACTTTGTCAACAAACACAATCACTTCAAAAATGATTCAATGATACCTTGAGGGATTTTTACCCAACAATATCCCCCTTTAGGTTTGTTGAAAACTCTTCCATAAAAAGATACATTGTTCAATCTTCAGCCAACATTCGCCTATTGTGATTCTGAAAGCGATCAAGTATTTACTGAACACATACTCTAAGCCCACATTAGCAATGCTCTCCGTTAGAAACAAGAGTAGATGAAAACTTCATCAATGTGTCACTTAATCTTTGACACCCACTTTTGACACCAAACTAATTCCAATTTGTTGATACCAAACCAATACCAATTGTTGGAAATACTATTACCACATTCCAACACCACCCTTCTGCATTTATCATGATCCTCACCTATCGTGATATCTATTCCGTGATCGATCACTTCTAGCATCGTCAGATTTAAAATGCTCCCCCATTCTCAATGCTCCCCCTATCATGCTGCTCCACCTATCAGCTTATCCCCATAGCATTCGTGATTTATCAAATATCCACACTATCTCCCCCGTGAACAATAACTATTTTCTCCCCCTTTGTCAATGAACCCAAAGGGCACTCCTTTATTTTATGTAACAGAGTAGAGAAATCATATCAGTACGGTAGAGAAAAAAACATCATACCTCAGGGAGAGGGTCTTTCTGCATCCACACTATTTCAAGTGTAGGGAGTCGACTGAACTCTCAGAGCCAATCGATGTCTCTCAAAATCTTCCTTGGGTAAGGCCTTTGTCATAATGTCAGGAACCTATAACTCTGTACGAACATACTCCAACTTCATGATGCCTTTCTCTACTTTCTCCTTGATGAAATGATATTTGATCTCAATGTTCTCTTTCCATGAGTGATGAAATGGATTTTTGCTAAGATTGATAGCTCTTGAGTTATCACACTAGATTCCGATCAGAGACATCACTTCAACTCCCATATCTTCAAGCTGCTATTTTATCGACAATAACGGTGTGCATACTTGAGTGGACGCAATATACTCATCTTATATGGTGCTTAATGAAATGAAATCCTGCTTCTTGCTAAACCATTTAATACATCCTCCACTAAAATAGAATTCACATACAGATGTTGATTTCTTCTCATCCATTGAACCGGACCAATCAGCATCAGTATATCCCAATAACTCTATCTGAGATTTGTCATTATATGTCAAGCCGAATTCCAATGTTCCCTTGATATAATGAAGTATTCATTTCACTGCAAGCATGTGGCTTTCCTTGGGATTACTCTGATATCTTGATTCTTGGCATGTAGTGAAAACAATGTCAGTCCTTGTTGCAGTCAAGTACAACATTATTCTAATAATTTTCCTATATTCTCTGATATTAACTACTTTTCCATCCTCATCTTTTGATAATTTCATCCGAGTATCAACCAGAGTCTTCATCTCCTTGTAATTCTCCATTACAACCCTTCTTAGAACGTCCTTGGAATATTTGGATTGATAAATGAATGTTCCATTCCTTCCTTGAGTCACTTGTAGACTGAGGAAAAATGTTAGCTCTCCAATCATTGACATCTCAAACTCATTTTTCATGAATTCATAAAACTGTCTACACTGAGCTTCATCTGATCCGCCAAAAATTATGCCATCGACATAAACCAACACCATCATCCTTTGATTACAATCATTATGGAAATAGAGATTGTAATCAACTCCACCCTGTTGGAAACCATGCTTCTTCAAATACTGGTCATGCCTTGAGTACCATGCTCTTGGTGCTTGTTTCAGCCCATACAACACCTTATTCAACCGAAAAACGTTAATCTCATCTTCATGGATGAGAAAACCATATGGTTGCTCAATACGCAGTTCTTCTTCTATAACCCCATTCAGGAATGCAGATTTTACACCCATCTGGAAGGCTTTGAACTTCTGTTGCACTGCTATGGAAAAAAATAATCTGATTGTCTCCAGCCTTACAACCGGTGAAAATGTCTCATCAACATCAATTCTCTCTATCTTGGAGTACTCTTTTCACAATAGATTTTCTTTGTTTCGAGCTACTAGACCATCGTTATTCATCTTGTTGCGATAGCCCCATTTAGTTCTGATGACATTCTTATCTGCAGGTCTCGAAACAATCTCCTACGTCTGGTTCTTCTCAATCTGATCAAGCTCTTCATTCATAGCCTGAACCCAGTGCTCATCTTCAGCTACATCGGAAAAACATTTCGGCTCCATCTGAGATAAAAATGATTTTTTCTGTAATGATTTCATTCTTCGAGTATGAACTGGAGCTATATGATCAACAATGATATTATTCCTGTAAATCTCAGCTCGAATCATTGGATTCTTAGTAGATTCAGATTTTGTTACCTCGTGTTCATTATCAGTATCTTCTTCTGAGTCAGCATCTTCCACGTCTACTCCCACTGTGTTGCATATCTCCTCATCCCTTTCATCCAGAAAATGGTAATCGGATCTTTTAATATTATGTTCATTTTCAAAAATAGTGACATCATTGCTAACAACAATTTTTCCCAGCCTTTTGTTGAAGCATTTATATGCTTTACTCTTCCTTGAGTAGCCGAGGAATATTCCCTCATTTCCTCGTGACTGAAACATCCTGTTATTTTATTTGTTGAGAATAAAACACTTACTTCCAATGATACGAAAGTATTTCAATGTTGGCTTCTTTCTGTACCACATTTCATACGGAGACTTCCCTCGCTTTGGACACAATAGAGATCTGTTCGAAACACATACCGATGTCAAAACTGATTCCATCCAAAATTTATCTAGTAGGTCCTTATAAATAAGCATTGTTCTTTCCATGTTGTTGAGTATCTGATTTCTCCTTTCAACCACTCCATTATTTTGAGGAGTTCTCACTGATGAATCTTGATTCCTTATCCCGTGTTCCTCGAGATAGCTTTCAACATTAATGTTTGTGAATTCTGTACCGTTATCAGTACAAAACTTCTGAATCTTCTTTCGAATCATCCTTTCTGACTCCCGCCTATACTGCTTTATGTAACTAAACACCTCTGTCTTATGGGTATTGACAAATACCCAGGCTATTCTGCTATAAACATCAATGAAAAGGACATAGTACCATTGTCCATTTATGGATTATGGTGAGATTGGTGCAAAAACATCAACATGTTCCTGTTCGAGAACTCTAGTTGATTTCTGTTCCTTTGGCGTGTATGTCTTCCTGATGATATTCCCTTATTAACATGAATCACATGTGTGAGTATGATCACGTGATAGTTTTGGAAGATCTCTAACAGCATCACACTTTACTAGATCTTCCATGGATAGTTGGCATAGATGGCCATGTCACTTATGCCACAACTGGTTTTCCTCCTCTCTGGATAAAAAGAACATATCTTCTTCCCCACATACACGGTAAATATTTACCTTTGTCCATTTTCCATATAGAACAAATGCTCCATCTTTTCCTTTCACAACACACATTTTCATGGGAAATCGGATAGACTACCAAGAGTCAAATAGCTGACTGACAGTGAGTATGTTATGACTGAGACCCTCTACTACGAATAAATCTGCACGTATCATTTCTTTTTCCCCCAAATTTGGCCTTTCTAGAACCAACAATCTTCAACCCTTCATCGTTCCCAAACATGAAAAATCCTTTTTTTTATATTTTATACCTATAATGAGATCCTTGTTCCCTATCATATGGGATGTGCAACCAAAATCAAGGCTCCACACTCTTGAACGATCTGATGTGTTAAGTGAAATTTCCACAACAACTACCTTCTCATTTTTCTTCTTCTTGGTCCATTATTTTTCCTTCACACACGTCATGGATTGAGATTTTTTTTATTTCTCAGAGTATGATGGAACAACTTCATCTTGAAAAGCCGCAAATCTATTTTGCATTTTTAACTCACCTGTCGGTTTATTGATCTGCTGCTTGCGAATGTTTTGATATTGCTTTGGCACATCTCTCTGAATGGTCGAAGTGTAGTACCTAGCCATGTGCCCAAATCCTTCGCACAAAAAATGTGTCCTTCGAAATATGTTCTGGATACCCGTTCTCTGTCCGGCTTCCACCTCTGTTCTTGCTCCCTTCTATATCTATTGGCTATGGAACACACATATTGTGACTGTCCCATATTTCCTCAACAATAACACATGATATAAGGTGATTTCCTTCGTGTTACATCAGCACTACAATTTTCCCTTTGGATTCTCTGAATATTCTGATTCTTCTTTGTTCCCAAATCAACCTTCAATTTCGGGACGGGTGCTTATGGCCTGACACCAATTGCTATAGATTTTTGCTTCTTATCAAGCCCCGAATCAGCCTTAGCATTTGAGCTCACTTGCTGCTTCACTCCTGCTGAACTACTAGACTTTCTTTCATCTTTTATGTCTTCTGAATGGCCAAATTTTATGATATCTCATTGGGGGTCAAGAGTTTTTCTTGATCCCATAGTTTTCGTCACAGGCTGACCACTTCTTCTTCAAGTTCATCGATGCACTTGACTTGATCTTTCACTTTTCTATACAAGCCATCGATCTCCCTTTTCGGTTCTTTAATTTTGAGCTTATACTCACTAACTGATTCTGAGTTATCTGGTGCTGATGTCTTGAGTTTCTCAATTTATTCCATCAACTCAGACTTCTCTTCCTATGGCTGCTACATATAGAGTTTGGCATCATGAACAACATTGTTAGCATTAGTTATTTTGGCTCTCCAAACATCTATCTCTTCAAGAGCTGCCTCTAACTCAGCTTGCATGTCAACTCTTCCCTCGACTTCTTCTTCTTCATCATCACCTTCAGTTTCGTTATTCTCTTGAGAACTACCGACAATAGCCACCATTGAATTTTCTCCATGATCTTTACAATTTTCAAACTCCTCAACCTCTTCATCCTCAGACTCATCTGAACTGTCTATTTCTTGTGAATGAAGATTCTTCTTCCTGAAGAAATTTCTCTTGAACTGTTTCTTCCCTTTCAAACATGCTAAAGACTTATTCTTGGGAATTTTGACTTCATCATCATCATTATAGTTATCTTGATACTTTTTGGGGGCATCTTGCCGCAAGATAACTAACCATTCCACATCTAAAGCATGCTAGTGGAAGTTTCCCTATAAAATTTCCTTTTCCTCTTTGCATATTCGAAGAATGGAATGACATCACCTCATCTGTCTCTTCGTATTCTTCAAAATCTTCAATGGAGAGATTCTTCATGGCCTTAAATGCCATCTCATTGGATTTCCCCTTTTCTACAGCCTCATTATCATCATTTCTCATCTCATATACAACCATGGTACTGTGAAAATTGTCCAATGTCAGCTGTTTGGGATCATTATCTTCTAGTACTGAAACTTTCAGATTGAACCGAGGTGGAAGCTTCCTCAAGATGCGCTTTACGATCTTTATGTCTTCAATGACTTCACCATGTCCTCACATATCATCCACAAAACTATTTACCCTGTCAAAGAATGCATCAATAGACTCATTCGGGTTCATCTTCAGATCTTCATACTTATTCCACAACACTTGCAGCTTTGCCTCTCTGACCTTCATATCTCCTTCATATATATTCAATAGTTTTTCCAACATGGCATGTGATGTTTTTCATGACATCACCTTTGTGTATATGGGATTGAAAAGGGCTCCCCCTAAGGCATTGATTTCTTTTGCATCATCATCCAACTCTCTAAGCTCAGCTTCTGATAATGCACCTCTATTAATATTAGGTGTGATACCATGAATAGATGTTGAAAACACATCCATTCCCAAATATCGGAAATATTGTTGCATTAGATTCTTCCATATTTGAAAATTACATCTGTCGAAGATCGGAATCCATTTATGGTTAGTGACCTCCATTTAGAGAAGAACAGATATCAACATTTACTCTTATATCAATTGTTAGGTCCAAAAGGCTGAATACCCTGAGGGGGGGGGGGGTGAATCAGGGTATGACTAATTAAAAATTATAGCCCGTTCTGATCGTGTTTTTCTGTTAAGAAAAACACTCTTCTCTCTCTTTCCTACTGCACAATATAAATAGAAAGTAAAGCATGCACATGACACAACAATTTTTACATGGTTCACACTCCCTGGGCTATATCCAAGGAGCATACAACGACGATGATCTGATGTACCAAATTCACTAAACCTCACTACTCTTTACAAGGTTTGGGCTAGATCACTTCTATTCCCAGGATCACTGCCTTTACAAGATTTAGGGTCTACTCACTGCTTTCCCATGGGTCACTCCATGTCTCTCTCTCTCTCTCTGGCTCACTTCCGGTGGAGAGGATCACCTTCTTCCTCTTCCTTTTCTCACTACTCTAGAAAGGATCCACTCACAGATTATAGACCTGTAGGTCTCTTCATTATCACAAATGAATACATACTCTCTTGTCTATAGATGCTCTGTTGAAGCTCAACCTTCACCCGTAGATGAATATCTCTTTGCACTGAGGGTATCAGGCAATCCCTCAGCTTCCATGCAGCCCTGAATCACTACCAGGAATCATCCTTACATGGCGCCCTTCTCTAAGGTGGCGCGCAAGTCTCGGTGCACAAGTCAACACTGGCGTGCAAGTATTTCTTAACACTTCCACGAATCAAGCTTAAGATTCTCCAAACATGCATGACAAACTTTCATGGCTGCCCAAACCACCTTAGGCGCACAATAAATAGATGGCGCACAACATCAAAACTGGCGCACAGGTCCCTACTTGTGCGACCACACACCACTTGTGCGACTTCCACACCTGCGCAACGGGAGCTCTGATTTTTCTAAGTATTGAACTCCATTAGAAATGAGGAGGGGTGGTCCAGTATTTATATACATTTGAACTACCTGCACGACTGCGCGCAAGTCCCCCACCGGCGTGCAAGTCTCGGCACGCAACTCAACCGCCCTGGCCTCTATCGTGCTACTCACTTGTGCGACCAAACAAATACTTGTGCGACCCACCTTCCTTTTCCGTATTTTGAAGTTCTAATCCTGAAAAACAACAAATGTGAAAGTTCCCAATCCTCTTAAGCACTGATGTTCAAGTCTCTTTATGGCTCTCAAGTCACTTGCACGACCAACTCAATACTTGCGTGACCCTTGTCCCTTTGCCATATTTTCATGATCTAATATTGAAAAACATATGGCGTGCAAGTTTCCAAGTCTTCAAGTACATGGCATGAAAGTCCCTTTCCCAAAACCAATACTTCTGCGACCCACCTTCCTTTTCTATATTTTGAAGTTCTGATCCCGAAAAACAACACGCGCGCTAGTACCCAAGCCTCCTATGCACCGACGGGCAAGTCTCCTAACAGCGCGCAAGTCACTTGCGTGACCAACTCAATACTTGCACGACCCTTTTCCCTTTTCCATATTTTGATGATCTGATCTTGAAAAACCTATGGCATGCAAGTTTCCAAGTCTTTAATTACACAGTGCACAAGTCCCTTTACAAATAACACTTTTCTTCATTTGTCGATTTTCAGGCACAAAAATTTGGAAAACACTGGAAAATGGTGCCAACTTGTATCTGTTCTTTTTATGCCACCTCCAGATCATCCATTCCTTTGTCTATGTTCTTGAATCAAACAAGGATCGTTGATCACAACTCTTGAACTCAACATTCTGCCATGTAATCCCCTTTGTCAACAAATTTTTATGTCATAGTTTTCTTTGTCAATAATCACAGCAGAGTTGTCTACTTTGTCAACAAACACAATCACCTCAAAAATGATTCAATGATACCTTGAGGGATTTTTACCAACATTTTGAATACCTAATATACCCAAAAAAGGTGAATATGAGATTTTTTTTTCATTTTTTTCATTATGTCTTATAGATAAATCTAAATTTCAAATAATGGTCACATTAGTAGATATGTCATTTTCACCCTATACATTAAAAATAACATTAATTTTTTAAATTGTATACAAAATAAAACACTCAGTATAGAATTATTCATTTTTAAAAAAATTTAATGAAATTATAATTAAATGGGTTTGTTTATGCACCATATAAAATAAGGTGGTGTATAACATCAAAATATGCCTCAAAGAAACAAGGATGACATGAATTCCCTTACCTCAATTCTAATTTATCACCTGGGTTATTTATGTTCATGAATAATAAACATAGATTAATTATATACATTATTCATAATTTCTTCATGTTTATTACACATTTTATTTCACATATTATCATGTGAAAACAATTATATAAAATTTTCTGTTCATGCGAGACATTTTTTCCATATTCAATACATTAATAAAAAATGATTTTGGAATGACGTCAATAGCCCATATGGGCATAACTCCATCATCTAATTAATAATATTCATAAAATTATAATCATTTTTATATATAAATTATACTTTTAAATCAAACCATAATGTATTCTTATGACAAATGGACAACAGTACAATAATAGAGACAGTAGTTCATACGTACGCATGAGAAACGTTTACAATATTTGTTGATTGTTATGGAAATAAGGTAAGTGTTATTTTATCATTAAAAATGATCATAAGATCATAAATTTCATATTAATCATTTATATATTCTTATATATAATATCCAAGTGATGATTGAAATTAAAATTAATCACATCGCTTTGTAGAGGTAATAGTTCACACTTATACACAAACAACATTATCATTTTTATGTACATGGAAAGTAAGAATGTAATTCAAATATTATTAAATTATTATGATTATTATTTCATGAAGAACACATATAATAATTAATAACAAAATTATAACTAGAAATTAAAAACAGTAATGGTAAATTTATTATATGGGTTCATGGAGGTGATAATTCACTCCTAATCACGAACGATTAATTCCATTCCCATTTAATGGATATATAGATGGATTTATGTTATTATATTAAAATAATAATCACTTAGTCTATTGATGATATTTTAGTTATTATTTTCTCATGGATGTATATGTATTAAAGGATGTGGAACAAGAAATAAAATAGAAACACAAGAAAATGATATGTCTTATTTGAAAAGTCGCATTAATTACCCTCTTAACACATCTAAGGAGGGTGTTATGACTAAACTAGATAAAATATAAAATGGGGATATATTTTAGGAAGGTTATGGGTGGATAATGTCCAAAATAAACATGTTTTTTATTTTTAATGAATATTGAAAAATGGGTACTTTTTTTAGGAGGAGGCAAGGGAAACCATGGAAACATTTAAAATATTAAATTAATATAAATTAATTTATTAATATAAATTACTCCAAAATGTGTCATTTATAATATAATATTAGTATAGTTCAAAATACACACATTAAATAATTTTTTGAGATATTTTTATTTCATTTAAAACTATATCACTTTATTCTACCCTAATTTTTTTTTTAAAAAGCGATGCCTTGGCCAAAGGACCAAAGCAGTAGAATTTATAAATTTTTTTTAAAAAAGTATAATTGAAGGGATTTTATTAAAATTGTTTGGGTGAAGATGGGTGAAAAAAGTAGGAAGATTCTCTATGAATGTTTTATAGAAGTCGTCACCCTTATAGGCATGTCCATCGCCATATTATTCGCTTCTCAATAGGTGTGAGTGATAACAAAGATGAGTTTTGATGGGTATTGTAGGTAGATGGTCCATTTGGTAGGGAAGGTCCATGCCAGGTGAGTTGTTCCATGTCAATGAGCCTGAATGATGGTAGACAGGTCATTTTCAATACAGACATTGTTACTTCATCCATCCCTTACCTTTTGAACTGCATTGATGATACTCTAAATATCTATATCATGGGAAGATTCACGTCCACAAAAACCATAGCATCATCCAAGAATGTCACAATTGTGATTTTTACATATGATACCATTACCTCCAGACCCAAGGTTCCATTTTGATGTACTATCAACATTAATTTTTATGCACCTTAGAATAGATGATTTCCATAAATCTTCTACTAGACCTCCTGGCGGGCTGTAACATCCATTCATCCCAATCCGTCTCATGACAGAGAAATAATTAACTGAATTACGTAACGTCTATGTTTTCATCATTCTATCCACATTGATTTCAATGTGGATCTCTATATGTGATGTATGAAAATTGATATTAATATTTTTGTGTTTAATTTAATTTCATTCTTAACAAATAATATTTATCAATTCTTTCATAGAGTCAATGAACAGATATTGAATTTGGTTAGACGTATCCATCTTAGTTCATTTTTTATGCCAAACCCCAATTGAGTCCAAAACTGTCCATATAAGATAAAAAATGTCAAAAATGTAATTCTATATTACAAAAGCAGCAACATAGTCTATGAACAGGTTACCAGTACACTGTTTATGATCGATACACATGAAACATTTATAAAAGAGTTGAATACCACACATTTGGAGATTGTAATCAGTGGGAATTATATTATGAGATAATCACAAAACCATGGTTAACTGATAGGGTCTAATCCATATTTTGTAAAAATTATTTAACCATAAAAAATAAATATTGTTGTTAGTAACATTATGACTATAGTAAAGCTTATCGGTTAGAACCCCATTATGATATATAAACCAAACTATAAAAGAATTAGTTCAGAAAAATGTGTATTAGTTGATAATAGAAGATATTTCATCCGGAAAATCAAAATCAAAGGAGCTTAAAAAATCAGTGATAGTGATGCAAGAATTTCTTGTCAAGGGGACTGAGTTAATCATTTTACATTAATGTATTACATTACAGTTATCTAACCAAAAAAATAGAGGAATTTCTATCAATAACTCCTCGAGAGTTAGATAATATTTTTGAAAACATATGTTTTATATAAGGACATATTGTGGAATTCATGTATAAGTGTTTTCCTTTTCTATGGTCATTGTAGAATCTACCATGAAAGAACTCATAGTTGTTGGAGCTGTAGTTTATAATGTTCCATGTATGTTTATCTTTATGGTCTTAATTTAAATGGATGAAAATTTAAATTCATATTCGTCATTTGATAGTGGTTGTACAATATGTTTTCCATGGAATAGTGTCATGTTTTATTTCAATAGTGCATCCACTCCAGATAAATTATTTTATTCTTATATTGATTTTTTTGATTAAATTAGTGGTAAAATTGTACACCAATATAGATAATACCATTTTAGAAATAGTGGTATGTTTGAAAAGGAAAATATGTCATCCCAAAAAGAATGTTTTTCCTTTCCTAGATGAGTGTTGATTACTAATCTTATCAATGATTCTTGAGAAGTATGTTTCCTGGGCTATCCATGGAATATTGGTAGTCCATGACAAGTAAATTGGAAGGAACCTTATTTTATACCATGTTATTTCAGGACATCATCTATTATAGTGACTGGGAAACGTTAACAAAGAAAACAGATGACATGGCCAAATCTATGGATTGACCATAGACATCCTCATAGTCGTAGAGGACATCTTTGATGTGTTTTATACTTTTCTTATCCTCTTGAAGGAATATAATTATATCATCAGCATATAAATGATGTAAGTGGATATTCTGAGCTCAATATTAAAAAATGGGATTTATAATACCCTGATTATCTGAATTAGTGATTAGTCTGCTATGGTAGTCTTCAGCAATGACAAACACGATGGACGAAAGAGGTTATCCTTGTATAACACCATTTATTCAAGTGATATATACATTGGGGTAACCATTGATCAGAAGAGAAATGTGACCAGAGTTAAAATGGGGTTTTAATTTAAATAAAATATTATCATTAAATCCAAATCTATAATGAAATTTGATGATCAAACACTAACTAATTGTATGGAAATCATTCCTAATAACAAGTTTGATTGCAATAATTCCCCCTATATGAATATTTTTTAGAATGTTTATACATTCATATGAAAGAGACATAAAGTCTAATATATTCATCATATTTACGAATCCTAAGTAGTTCCGTGATATAAATTTGGTGGTAATAGGGGCCATTATCATAGAAAAAATATTGGATATAATTTTATAAACAGTGTTAATAAGTGAAATCAGCCTAAAAGGATATATTTCATAAGAATTGTCCACTATAGGGATAATGACAAGAAATTTAAATTATTACCATCAGGGAGGAAACCATTAGTGAGAAAACATTTTAATAGGTGACAAACATAATTGCAAACAATGTACACATGATGCTAGTAAAAGGAATTTGGGAAACCATCAGTTCTAGGGGAACTATCAGAATTTAAAATAAAAACCACTTCTTTAATTTCATGGTCAATTGAAGTATTGTTCTAGAGTTCATTATCATTATCCTCTACTAAGGAATGGATGATATCAACCATGATATCATTATTACGTTCTTGACCATTAAAATTGTTACAAAATTAGGTAATGATGTGAATGGCCAAAGCCCAATCATTTTCAATAATTTATCCCCATTATTGAGTAAGCCAAGAGGTATACTTGTAATTATACCCCACTGTAGAGGATTAATGAATTTTGTGTATCTGTCACCACCATTATGATTGTTGATTTATGTGTTTACTTCATATGATTTTCTTTTAAAACATTAACAGATAAATGTTTATTGGTAATATATATTTATTCAGTTTGATCTGTAGTAAAATCGTTATGGATTAAATAAATTTAGATTTTATTAAAATCATGTTCTATGGAGATAATTTCATTATCAGTTCATTGGGATTTTTCTTTGAACTAGATAATATTTTTTGTTTTAGAATTTTTAGCTTCATAATGCAAGAAATGGAATCAATTGAGATAATTTAATTCCAATTATCTTTGATTTTTTTTTACAATCTGAAACTATGTTCTAGGGATTATTGAACATAAAATGGAGTATAGATTTATTTTCTCTAGTTATGGGACACAACAAAATTGGATGATGATCAGAATTTATCTTAAGAAATTTAATACTAGAGATGGAATTCAATTTTTTAGGATTCAAAAATTTTGTAAAGTATCTATACACCTTACCTACACATATTCTATTATGTTAACTTCTATAACATATGAAGTTAGAACCAACACGACAAATTTCCATAATGTTGATATCACCAACACAGAGTATAAACTCCTTAGTGGAGGTGCATGATTGAAATTGTCCTTGAATTTTGATATGTCCAAGGATAGTATTAAAGGCACCAACTATAACCCAACGATCTTGAAAAATATTATTCTATTTAAATTCTAATTATGGTAAAACCATTTTAAATGATCATATGATATAAATTTACTTATGTAGGGTTAAATTCACATAAATGTACACAAAATTTGTCTTTATACATTATAATAATCAAATTTTAATTTTTAATGATTTGGATGATTTTCAAATTATTTTAAAATCTCTTATTTATATAAAATATAAATATTTTTAATTTTAACAATTTCATTTCATTTAATTTAAATAAAATAAAAAAAGGAATAAAACATCTAAAAATCAATTCATTTGACTTATTATATGTCATAGAAACGTATTGAATTCGTTTAATAATGTAATTAATTCAAAATATATTCAATTTTAGTATTTTTTCAATCTGTAATTTTATTTTTTAATTAATAAAAAAAATTATTGTATCACAATTGAGTCAATATTTATTGTAATTATCAAATATAGAAAAAGTTTAATTAAATTACAATGATTTATATAATTTCATTATTTTAATGAAGACTATTTATTATCAAATTTATATCATGTTTGTCCTTATATTAAAAAATAACACTTATAAGAAATAATAAGTTGGAATTTTGCAAATTTATTTTATATTTAAAATATTTATATCATTTCATTGATGAAAATTACACTAAATTTGTTTATTTCCATCCTTATTTGTTAAGGGTCGAATTTAAATCTTTTAATTGGACTTTAATAGGTATTAGATTAATTGTATTGTCCTTAACATATTATTTGGAACCCAAATTTACATTATTTACCTTTAATATTATTCAATTAAAATTCATCGATGATGATATTCATAAAATCCCAAAAATAAATGAAAATTATTAACATAATATTTAGCCACTTATTCAAAATATGGAGTCTATTGTTTCAAATTTAAATCATTGAATTAGTAGAAATTAATTATAAACTAATCGTATAGACGGAACAAAAAAGGGGGTTTTTAAAAGTAAAACCTATCAAAAGATTGATATGTGTTTATATCCAATTTCAATGTGAAATTTCATCCAATGAAATAAATTGGATTAAATAATAAAAACTAAATATAATTATACATTAAAAACAAATAAATGCATAATCTAACAACATTAATAAATAAGTTGAAATTGAAATTTTGAATATAAATAAATTATTCTTCAGTATTCATTAAAATATAATGTTTATCATAAAAAATTATATACCATACTAAATTTTGATGTCATTTTCTAGATAAGAAGAATATGATTCCATATTTAACTTATAAATGTTTCAATAACTTGATTGAAATTATATTCTCTACCAAAATACAATGAAACTTCAGTGGTTGAATAATATATTTTTTTGTATAAACAAATATTTAATCTTATATTATACTTATAAAATCATTCCAATTATTGTAAAAATATTTATAAATGAATATTTAATTATTCATTAATTACATTGGTTTTAACAATAATCACCTTTTTTATATTTAATACTAATAATTTTATTCACATATAAAATAAGTTGGGCTATTTTCCTCATTGCGTTTTCATATTCCCATGTTTCATCTTCAAACATATAGGGTTTTCAAAAAATTCAAACCTAATAAAACAACAAATTTCACAAAAAGCCTTCTCTTCATACATGTATCTAGGCAGGTTGTTTCTCATTAGAATGATTATCTTCCAACTAAAATACTTCTGGTCTCAAAAAATGATACGGAGATGACATTTACATTCATAACATTGAAATATGAGAAGAATATTATGTACATGGGATAAACATGGAGTAAAAGAAAAAAGTTGGTCAAATGAGCCAACATTATCTATGATTTAATAGGGTCAAATGAATCAATGTCTCAACCTACCCTTCCTATCAAAACACATCACACTTTTACATGGAGAAACATTGAGAAAGAACTGGTCACCTACCGCAAAAAAACACCCAACCTCGAGTTATCTGTACAAAATTATTACCTATTTTGATTTCTCCTCATGTGTTGCATAATCAAATGGAATTTCATTATGATTTCGTCTACCAATTCTGGTCTCATCAACATCCCTTCACCTTCTATATCCCAATAATATAGAGTTCGACACCACTTTCAATATAATGCCTCAAATTGATACTTATATTTATTGTAATGAAAACATTTATTATAAGAAAACAGAACGAAATTAATATGTTGATCACAAATTCACTAAAAATACAATGAACATGCCCATAATATATTCTCTAATTTCATAATTTTTTGTTCCTACTACCTAACTAATTGAAGAAGAAAAGTTATAATAAAATTTAATTATGTACCCATCGACATTTAAAGGGACTTCATAATGTAAGATGTGAATATGGGATCACGAGAATATAAAATAGAGAGAGTAACTCTATGTAACCTGATTATAACATTAATATACAATTGAGAAATATGAACTAGATATATAGTGTCTTCAATTGGAAGAAAATGAGTAGATTTATTAAATCAAGCAATAATTATATAATAATATTATTACCTATAGAAGTTTTGTTATGATAACACTATGATGTCTATAAATATATTTTCTCATTTACACTCGTGAATAGTAAAAGGATGAATCATCCACTTTAGAAACTGTAATTATGCATTAACCTTTTAATAATTCAAACACTTCACAGTAATGCCAGTTGTATATCTTTTCATTCCATCCCACCAGAAAAACAACCTATTGTATATTTACATGTGAATGGACACCGGATGGTCGGAAAATGAATAATTTGGATTTTCTAATAAAAGCACATCACTAAACTATGAATCATAAGGTACACATAATCTCATCCCTTATCTAAATACCCAATCATTATCAATGTTAAAATCTTATTACTCAATCTTCTTGATCAATACAACAATTTCATACAACTCACTATATGCCTTCTGTATATTCTTAATATTTCCAGATAGGGAATATTTCTTTGACACCTAAAACAAAATACTGAAATTTCCTACACCAACAAATTCCAAGACAAAATTAATTATTTCATTAGCCAATGTGTCATGTTCCAAATGTGTCATTATTAATATAGCATTATTTTTCAACTCAAATAAACATCCACTCTATTTTCATTCTCTAGATGGTAATGAATCATGAAATCATAATCCATGATTAGTTCTATACATCTCTTATATCTCATGTTAAATTATTAATGAGTGGATAAATACTACAATATTTTTTATCTATATATGTTTTAAATATTACACCATACAATTGATTCCTCTAAATTTTTATTTAATGAAGTAACTAATTCCATATCATGAATCTGGTAATTCAAATAATCTAGTTTCAAATGATGTGAAGCATGTGAAATATATTTGATCATTCTAAAATAGTACACAATATGTTTCTTTTAATGAATCATAATTCAAGATTACAAATTGAACATTTTTGGTAGGCCAGGACAAAACTGTATCATTTAACAATCTTATATTCAGTTCATGAAAACAATCATCACATAAATTTTATATAGATGAACTTATCTCCATTTTGTGTTATCATAGATAGTGGTATTTATAACTGTGAAATGTTTTAAAAAAAAACCATTAGTAAAAACCCACTAGTCCGAGAAATTTATGAATCTCTATGACACCGGTAGTTATTGGGAACACGTCGAGAACATTTTTTTGTAAATAGTCAATAGATATTATTTCATTCTAAACAATTCGACCAAGGATTTAAATTTGTTTCCTAAAAAATTAACCCTTACAAAAAAATTCCATATACATTCTTTTATTTTGTGGTTTCCAAAACAATCCTTAAGTAACATTCATGTTCCCATTATATTTATAATATACCCAGATACCTTCTACAAACCCAACCAAAATCTGATCCAAAAACTGATTAAGGAATCCATTAATGAGATTGATTAATATAGAATTATTAATAGATAACTTAAATGTAATAATAACAAACTCATAATGCCCATATCTTCCCTTGGATTTTATATTTAGAATGCCATCCTCCTTCAACATCAACTGATAGCACCCAGAACTCAAATCAAACATCTAAAAATATTTTTCTCCATATATATGATAAAAAAATAATCTTCATAATTATTATGATATTTTTTAAAAATCGTGATGTTATTCACGGATCCGTAATTGCTACAAAGGATCGTGGAACCATCCTTCTTTTTCTAAAATAAAATAAAATCACCCCATAGTGAATTTCTATGTCTAATGAAACTTTTAGCAAGAAATTGTTGAAACTATTTATCAATTATATCGATTATAGTTGATCCATTTGATAAGTGGGTTTATTAATATAAATAGAATTTGGACATAAATAATTAATATATTTAACCACCAGATCATGAATAAAAATAAAAAATTCCACACAAAAACATCTATAAATTCATTCACTAGTGGAATGTCACCAATAAAAACTATTTCTTTCATTAAATAATATGACATAGATAAAATTACCTTCCATTTTTAATCATTAACTTAGCTGAATGGTATGTTATCAATGGTATGAATCATTTATTAGCAATTTATTATCATTTCAATCTATTTTCTCATGATAAACTGAAATCCAATCCATATCCAAAATGATGAAAATCTATAAAAGTAAAAGCTCAAAAATATTTTTAAACAAACATACCAATAATGATAATATAATGATTCATATAAATATGGGTTTCCTTAATACATCCACCATAAGTTGTTGAAAAAAGTTCTATATCAAATTCATGAGTTTATGTTTTCAATTTACATGAAATTTTTTAAGAAATGAAATAATGTAAAGATCCAGAGTCTAACAATGTATTGGAATGTTTTCAAATAAAAAGTATCATACTAATAAATACATTATTTTATGACCCCACACCATCCATAATAGTAGAAAAATATTTTCCCTCTCTTTTATGCATCTATTCTAGCAGGTTTCCACCGTGGGTAATCAACTTTGGAGACATTTTATCATATTTCCTTAACACATTGCAACTAAAACATCTTATTTTTGTCTTTTCATTGATTTCAAGATCATGTCTTTTATAGTTATGAGTAATATGGATATTCTTACCACCAAATAAGTACATCAAAAACATGGAAATACATTCTCCAAGATGATTTTTACCACATTTCTCACATAATGGAAATTTATTTTTCACACCTATAGACATCATTGATGAATGATTTCCTATTGCATGAGAATTATATATCTTTATTATATTCCTATAATGTAACACATGATAATCACAATGCTCCATTTCACCTATCTGAAAATAACACAAATTATTCTCATAGATTTTGTACTCATATGATTCTAATTCCCTTAGATATCAAAGTTTAAATTCTCAGTAAAATCAATTTATCTTACTATTAAGATACCCTATAAAATTTCGACATAACCTACCATATTGGAAAAACTTTCTTCATATGAGTCCACTAAATCTTCCACCTTTTTTCTCATTACCAAAAATTGATTTCCAATCATTTTTTGAATATACTTTGGGAAACATTTCTCCAGGAATATATTCTCAAATTCATCCAATTATATGGAATCAATTTCATCAATTTTTATGATATTTTTTACTATATTACAACACAGATAGGCCACAACTTTAAAATGATAAAATGAAAGTGTTATATTATTGTGATGCAAACAACCGATGAAGTTAAATATGGTTTCAACATATTTATTATTTTTTCCAGCTATCATGAGGTCATATGATCTATCTAAATGATGTGGGGATATTTCCTCATAAAATTCTATACTATCATCATGTTTGTATGTGGTATATCTAGTTTATCTAGTACATGAACTCCACCTCCATTTATCACTTGAGTCAAATGACCTATCACCATCACAAACTACTCAGTTCTGATTCCGACCATATCTGGATGGTAATTTTGAATGATGTTTTTATTTTTATTCCTTCCATGTACAACTAAAATGATTCCCCTTTGGAAAAAAAAATCTTTGAAGACATATATTAAAATAAGAAACAATGAGATATTCAAATTATGTAAAATTTTATCTTGATCACATGTTAAATATTTCAAGGTAAGTTGTAAATATTTTATTATCCTCTATAGTTATCTAAACCACCATCTAATACCATCTAAAAGAACATGGATATATAACATATCATAATCCTGAGTTAGGTCAGTAATTTTACATTATGTAACAATGATTTCCTTTATTTGTTTATTGATTTAGATAACTATTCCACAACCTATACATAAAAAACCATAAAAAACAAAGAGAATACTTCCAAAACAATATCCATTTCTTTTAAAATACAATAACATTAAAAATGAAACATGGTTTCTTTTAATGTGAATTCATTAATAGTTTCCCATGACCACATAATTGTTTCTAATATCCTTTAAATCCTATATAAAATATTTTATGACTTGAGATGAGCTTACAAATTTCATTATAGGATACAAAAAAAATGTAAACCATTTGTCGTGTGAAAACATAAACACCAGCAGTTCATTCATCATAAATTAATACATTCCCTCCATAGGAACAATAAATACCTTCCATCAAAATTAGGATGATTTATTACCCTTTTGGTGATGAAAATTATTACATTAATCCAAATTAATAATATATAACATATAATGGTATCTTGATACATAATGATATATAAATGGATTAAACATGTCTTTGAACTCAAAAAATGTCACTCTTACAAATGGATTAGTTATACAACTGGCTTCTTTACCAAAATAACTAGATATTATAGAAAAAAACAAATCCTCAGTGTATCATTGAACTATACATACTTGGTATAATACATGACCAACCATTAAATTTACATGTACCATTATTAAATCATAACACATAAAATATTTCAATTGTCAAGATTTAACTCATAATGTATCATTCTCATTCAAAAGAAATCATTTATAGATTTTGAAAAAATTAATAAATTTTCAAAACAATTTTAAAACCTAAAATACCCAAAATTTTTATTAATAAATATAGTTTAATTTTAAAAACATTAATGATTTTAGAGGAATTTAAAATAAAATAACAATCATGGCAGTAGAGAAGTCATTGTCGACATATGCTTGAAAAAAACATTTATTTTGATGTTTGTATGGAAATTAAAAAATTACATATAGAACTATTATTTTTAACAACCTTTTATTGATATTAATAGTGAATGGGTTTTTCATACACATTATTAGATATGGTTATGCATATCATCAAAATAAGCCTCAAAGATAGGTGATTGAGACGATGTCCCGTACCTCGCGTCTGATTTGTCATAAATTTTCTTTATTATTATGATTAATAAAAATTGTTCATATAATTACTATAATGATAATAATTTTCATGTTTATTATTGTTTTTATATAACATATTACTATTTTATAACAATTTAATGATTATTTTTTGTCATGTCGTATAATTTGTCGATATTCGGTAATTGAGGACAAAATGAACTTGGTATGATATAAATAGTCTATGTGGTCAGAATTACATCTTTTATAGAAAAATATTCATGTAATTGTTATATTTTTTATACATAAATTAAACTTTTTAATGAAAAATGTATCATTTTGAAAACTAAACAACATTATAAACATTAAAAAGGTAGGACATACACATGGATGTATAACAGTTTTCATTTTTATTGATCGTTATAGAAAGAAGGTAAGTGCTATTTTATATTTAGATAATGATAAAAAAAATAATTTCATATTAATCATTTAAATATACTTATATATAATATCCACATGAATTTGGGAATGAAAACGAATAAAATAACATTGCGGAGGTGATAGATCAAACGTTTGCACAAACGACATTATAATTTGTATGTTCATGGAAAGTAACCAATGTAATTGATATAATATTATATTATAATGATTAATAAATCATTAATATAACATATGATAATTAATTATATCATTATTACCAATCATGAGAAACATTAATAGAAAAGGATTTATATCAGTTTATAGAGGTTATAGGTCACACATACAGACGAATGATTAATTCCATTCTCATTTGATGCATGTGTAGATTCATTAATGTCATGATATTAACATAAAAAATTAGCATTATATTGATGATACTAGAATTATTATTTAATTATTGATGAATATGACTTGAAGTAAGTGTAATAATAAATGAAATAGGAACAAATAAACATGATATAACTTCATCGAATTTTCTCCATTAATTACCACATCTACTTATCTACAGAGGGTGTTATTCATAAAACAATCCCCCTTAAATGTGGGGATAGATTATATGAATTGTTTTCAAATACAATTTCCAATATAAATGGTTTCTGAAGTCTATGTAATAGAAACTAATGGATGTGTTTTATTGGGGAGGGGAGGGGATCCCTTGGAAACTATTTAAATATTTAATTAATATAAATTAATTTGTAACTAATAATGACTCTAAATTATGTTATCTCAAATATCATATTACTATGGCTCGAAATAAACTCAACCAATAATTTACATAAAAGTTTTTTTAAATTTATACCATATAATTTCAATTTAACCTTATCTATTCTATCTTAATTTTAATTATGGTAAAAAATATTTGAATATTATGTTTCTATAAATATTACTTATATGATGAAAAATTCATATAAATATACTATATGATAATATGTAGACCTTATAATAATTTTTTAATTTTTAATGATTTTATATTTTTTATATAATTCAATAAAATATTGTTTTTATATGATATCTATACTGTATATTTTGGAATGATTCATTACATTAAATTGAAATAAAATCCAAACATAGGGATAAAATTAAAAGACCATTTAATGGACATAAATAACTTTATATTAACCTATAAAATTTATTTTTTAACTTATTTAATTCAGTATATCATTATTTTAATATTTTTCGAATATTGTAGTGGATATTTCTATTAATAACATAATTTAGGTATCACTATGATGTATACATATATGATATCAATTTAATCACTAAAAATGAAAAATAAATTCTAATGATGAATATATTGTAATTATGTTTCATTAAAATATTTATGATCATATTTATGTTATTTTTTTCTCTATATTACAATTATTATACTTATAATAAATAAGCTTCTGACAGTTTTTCACTTTCCCTTACATTAATATTGTTTATATTGTTTTCATGGGTAAAAGACCATTAAATGAGTCAATTCTGAAAATTATGTGTTAAGGGTATAATTTTATTCATCCAATATGATCATAATTGGTTTTAGGGTAATTTTATTTCCCATATCATTTTTCTCACAATTAACCTAATTTACCTTTAACCTTGTTAAATAAAAAATAAAAAATGTTATTTAATTTGAAATTAAAATAATTAAAGGAACCAATTTAAAAACTTTTGAACCACAGATTCCAAATATGGAATCTAATTTTTAAAATATAATACACATAAAATATTGTAATTTAATTAAAATTAACCCTACTAATGAATGAGAATGGTGGTTTTTTAAAAGTAAAAACCATCCAAATAATTAAATGTGTTTATATCAAATTTAAATTTGAAATCAAATTAAATAACCCAAATAAGAATAAACGATAAATTTTTAATATTAAAATAATAATAAACAAATTAATAATTTAAAATAACAATATAAATTAATTTAATGAAAAAATCAATTTTTATTTAAATGCAACAGTCTTCATTATTCTTTAAAATATGTAATTTAACAGAAAAATACCACAAATTCAAAAAAAATATTTGGTTATCAAATTCTAGAAATATGTTAATTTTTACAAATAGAACATATAGATGTTTAAAATTATATATTAAAAATTGGTGTTCCATTAAAAGGAGATAAAATTAATTTTATTTATAAAAATAAAATTTTTAAGCATAAATAATGATTTATAATTATATTATTCTTATAAAATATATTAAATGAATGTTAAAAAATTATAAATTAATATACCATTATTATATCACTACCTAGGATATTACATAAAATGGTCATTTGGAAAATATATAAGAAATATGATTTTATGATGATTATATTTGGACAAACAAATTCCCCAACTATATTCACAGAAAAAAATAGTATATTAATATAGTACATTAATCAATTTTTTATAAAATTTATAGTTTTTGTAATCATATGTATAGTGTATAACTATAAATATGAATATAATTATAGTATTGTATTATATAGAATGGGGAAGGATAATTTATAATCAAAATTTATAAAATATTATTTACATCTATATAAATTATCATTCTCTTTTCATTTAATTTAAAAAATATTTTTTGGCCATCAAATTGATAGATTATGGTTTAAATAACTTATAGAACCACATTAATGAAGATCGATAGCATTCATGGATTTTTAAAATATTTGTTATTAATTGTGAAATAATTTCTAATGAACTTAAAATATAGTTAACATATTTACCCAAATGGTTGACAAATTTTTCTAATGTTATTAATGTGAAGAAAATTTCAAATTTCAAATTGGAATGTTGTTCAATAATACTCAACTCACACCATCATGTAATAGAGATGTTTTTTTGTTATAAAGTGATGAATCATTTAATTTAATTTATTTATTTAAAATGTACAATGAAATTCTTTAATATTATGGATCCTGATAATTATAGGTTCAATATATAATTACGAAACAAATTATTTGATGCTATAAAAGTTGTGTTTTCATTAATGATTAAGCTATATTATATCTATGGTGAATCATTTGAGTCAATGATGGTCATCATATCCTAATGTTTATATTTACATAAGAGGAGTTGAACATATTTAAAAGGATATCAGTATAGTATAAAAAGACTATGATTGATCGCAACATTAACGTCCTTGTGATCCAAACAACATGATTGATGCTCTCAGTAAAAAGGATTGTGCGATCTTATATAAGATAAGTGTTGAATGAGACCCAATAAAACTCGATATGAAAATTGTATAAAATTAAATCATGCTAAATGTGGATAAATATTATCATTCATAAATTATTTATCAACCATATGTTTTTTTAAAATTAATGGGGGAATAAAATGAGGATATTCATATATAAAAGAGGTATGAAATTTTTTGGAGTTTAATTTTTTCAATGATGGAATTATAATATTTAAGATATTATTTTTTTCTCCATTAATACAAGAATTTATGATGGAGATGATGTATGATTAACACAACTCAACATTCTATATCCATCAAATAAGCTTGAATATGCATAATGTTATTATGAATATTTTATTTGGATATTAAAAAAAATTTGGATTTTAAATTATATATCTCAATGGATGGTTTACCAAAAAGAAAAGTTGTAATGAAACATTTATAAGGGGGGATTTAAAGATTTCCCTTCCTCTATAGAAATAGTATAACATCCATATAGATTTTATTATATGGCCCACCATGAATTTAAATAACAAAATATCATTTGGGATTTATTAGATCACCCTATAAATTAATCAAATATTGGTTCTATTTTATTATATTTCTCATTAGATCACCAATTGATGATATAATAGAATGAAGGGATATTACTGACTAGAAAAACACTGTCAATTCCAACTTATCAATATACAATGTTTATGTAAATATTCTATAGAACTACTAAACAATAATTACATGTCCCCACTAGTTTCTACAGTAATTATCTTATTATGAAAAATTCTTATTTGGAAAGGAAAAATAACTCTTTATAAGAAATGTTGACATAATATAAATTATACATCAAAGAACATTCGGATCAACAACTTCCCCTGATAAAGTTATCATATAACATTATCTTTCAATATAGCATTAAAAAATAATAATATGAGCCTCATTATAAGGCTATTTGGGGAACCCTACCATGTTTCATTGAAGCTATATAATGGAAGCTGTTGAAATAGAATTATTATTGATAAATTAAAGATAATATTCAAACCATTCAGTGTGACAGTGTGAATAGAAGATATTAATTGAGGTGTAATACAAATTATGATTATAGAAACTTGTAATTAAAATATGGTTTTAACATATAAATATGAATGCAATCACATTATATGGTAACAAAATTATAAAATTGTGTAATATTGAGCTCTATATATATTATCTATTTTTAGATCCTTGATTTGTTGGGAATAATGGATCAAAATGTTGTGATTCCCTAAATAATTTCCCCGAAGCATGATGTGATAAATGTTTTTGATTTTGAGTAAGTTTATACATAACCATTCAAATGTATTTAACATATATTTAGTACATTTGTATAATGATCTATTCGCTGAGGATAAACCTAAATAATATTTTCCAAAAAATATAATGTGCTATAAAATAATTTCACTAACATTTATAAAGTTCAATATATGAATCATACGATATAATAAACAAATTTGATAACATTAAGATATAATAATGATGATGTATCCTTACATATATTCATGGAGTAATGATACATTCAGTACGAAATTATTTTATTGGGGTTGAATGTGACACAATGAAATTTTATTATGTAGTACATCTTAGGAAATATTATGTTAAAAAAAATCACATGAAATTCAAAATCTAAAATGAACTGTGAAACCTTTTATTAAGATAACATATTGTTTTCATTATCACAATAATACATTATTAGAATATAATAAGAAACATATTTAGTAAAATTACATGATAGTTATATACATGGCCATTAGATGTATGGTCATTTGATATATATCCATTATAATTTGGTTGTCTAATATATAGTGAATTTTTGTACGAAAATAAAATGTTTTTTAATAAACTATTATAATTAAGATATAATAAATAATGACACAACAGTGATAAAATTTAAAACTAATAATCTATTTTATTTATATTATGTATAATATATTTTTATTTGATAATGATTTATTATATCCACTATATATACTAAAGCTGGGTGTCTCCCAGCTGATGTGTCGCCTCCACAAATAACCACGTCATCAAAAACACTCATGCATTCCCTATTATACCCCCCGACTATTGCGCCCCACCTCCACAATTTGTTCGCCTTCCTCCATATATACAAATTCACCTTCCCGTATAACCCTTCGGCTCTAGCCACGATTAGGGTTTGAGCAGTCCTCTATTACCTCAATCTCCTCCTATATTCTGTCCCTGGCCTCGACAGCCTCATCACACTTACCATCCCTGACCTGGAAAACCTCCTCGTGGGTCACAGTATTCATCTCCCTTGACCATAGGCTACTTTGATACACTCTTACCATTAAACCCGCCTTCTGTATCCCTCCTTCATGGAAATTCAGCTTCGCAGTCTGCATCATTCCTCTACTATATGAATATTTAACCATCACATCGCCGCTTAGAGATATCTGTTTCATTTTACTACAACACCATATGATGATGGCGATTTCCTACCACTGCTTCACCAATTTTATTCAATCTTCGACTGCCACCTACCCAGTCACAACGGGCTTCGCTCAGAATCTGGTCGCGATAACCCGAACTAATACAACTTCATGTTCGACATCTGGGAAACCTAAAATGCTCATATAATTTATAGTGTTGATACGGTGCAACAAATTCAAGTGGTATCCTCAAATTTGTTGCAAGTCTATTTAGTTATATATCAATGTTTGGTCATCCCTGCTTATCGGTAACATTCATACTACAATCAACCTAATTTTTCAACCAACAACACTGATTTTGATTCAATTTATCATGATTGGGTTTTTGATTCACACTGATTTTATCCAGTATGTAATGACTGATTACTTCGTATGTGATTTTACGTTTGTTTTTCGCTATATTTTTAGGTAATCAATTATATGGTATCTTCCTTATTTACAGGTGATTATGTTTTTAGGGAGCTAAATATATCTATGTGATAGAATAGTTTCACCATTGGTCCTATTCTGGAATAATTGAATTATTTATTTTAAAATCCTGACTCATTGTGAACTTTCATGGTTTTAGATGCTGGCTGTCGAGTTGTCCATGGCTGATTTATTTCGGGTTCACAAGATATAGGTTATCATAGATACAATTCATGCAGTTGGCTTATTTAATTGAAATTGTGTCAGTGCAAGTTATAATTGTTCAGTTAGACGGTAAATATTCAAATGTGATGGAATACATTCACTATTTTTCTTATGCTGGAATAATTCAATTATTTCATTTAAAATCTTGATTCTTTGTGCACATGCATGGTTTCAGATGCAGGTTGTGTAGTTGTTCTTTCCTCATTTAATTTGGGTTCACATGAAATAGGTTGTCCATGTTTTATTTAATGTTGTTTGATTTTTTAATTCAAAGTGTGTTGGTACAGGTTATGAAGGATCAGTTTGATGGTTTCCAGCCCATCAATGACGTTTAATTCAATTCATATTCCTACCTTCTAATTTGAAATGGAGTTACATTGATAGGATGAATTGAAGAAATTACCCACTTGAATTTTTTTTAATTATGATAATTTCTTTATTTGTGTTTGAACTAGGTTTTCCCTGAAGGATTTCACGGTTTTAGATGCAGGTTGTGAAGTTGTTCTTGGTTGATTTAAATCGGGTTCACATGATATAGGTTATCACTAATTTATTTAATGCAGTTGGCTTATTTAATTCAAAGTGTATTGGTGCAGGCTATAATTGTTCAATTAGATAGTAAATTTTTTTTATGTGATGGAATAGTTTCACTATTTTTCTTATGCTGGAATAATTGAATTTTAAAATCATGACTCTTTGTTCACATTCATGGTTTTAGATGCAGGCTGTGGAGTTGTTCTTTCCCGATTTAATTCTGGTTCACATGATATAGGTTATGAGTGATTTAATTAATGTAGTTGGCTTATTTAATTCAAAGTGTGTTGGTACAGGTTATCAAGGTTCAGTTTGATGGGTTCGAGCACATTAATGTGTTTTAATTCAATTCATATTCCTACCTTCTAATTTTCATTGTATTTAATTCAATTCATATTCAATTCATATTTTTTAAATTTTAGTATCGGGCAGCAGATATCTCCATGCTTGGGATACATTGTATATATCATTTGTGGTTAAATTTATAAATTGTATTTAAATATACTTACTGTACTGTATTGATTTCAGTTTTTTTTATAATTTCCAATTGTGCCCTATCAATATGATTGGTAAAACATTAATGAGATTTTTGTTGCGATTTTTCCAATATTAACTTATTTTCATTGGTCCATGTTTCTAATTCCAATTGGGTAGGGGCACGAGGCTGGAAAAATACTTCTTTGGTACCACAACATGGTATGAAATTAAAATATTTGGAACACTTTTTTATGATAAACTGTTTTTCTAGCATCGAAGCATATGATATTTTATTTTCTATTAGAAACATTCTAAATGATTCATATTCAATTTGTAAATTCATGTTTTAATAATGACAGAAAAATGGTCATTGGAAGATGTTTTTTTCCATTCAACTTTAATCATTCAATAATCAAGTAAATGTTTCCTCCCATTTCAAAACCATATTTTACTGGACATCTCATTCGGTTATACCCTTTCATGGGGTCGATAATGGAGGTATCCAATCAAACACAAGCTGTGTTGATTGTATTCATATAGTAATGAAAATTTTTGAAATTTTTAGTATTTATTCCCTTATGTGTCTTTGAATATTCTACAAACACATATTATTTATAGATCTTTGATGTTGAATAGAATAGTGACATTTATTCTCATGTTATCCCAATATTCAATATTCCCTCATATATATTTTTTATTTCAATATCATATTTTCAGGTCATCTAAAGTGGTTTAAATATCCCTTCCAAATCATCATGGCATGGGTGAATGTCTCGATACGGTGGAAAAAAATCCGGAATCACCTCTATTTATCCATTACCTTTCACTATTCAGGCGGGCTTTAAAACCAATAGTACATCACTCTTGACATTGAGTTAAGAAACATCATCATTCAATCTATCTTTATCAATGTTTTTCGCTTTCACATTGACATGACTTTTAATGTGGTTGAGGGCTCTCTGTTGACTCTACTTCACATGGGTGAATGTCTCCATTCAGGGAAATGATATTTGTCTACCCCTCTTCTTACCAAGGATTGGTATGTGTTTGTGTAATTTGTAAAAATAGTAACCTAGGTAGGTGTTTTTTTTCATTGCCTTCTATTTTGATTACATCTTTGGATTAGACAATGCTGTTTTTTTCCAGTATCAATTTCATTATATCATTTAAACACAATTCGGTTTTTTGACTCAGTTCACAATTTTTGAACATCAAATTACTGATTAAATAATTACAGTGGTAAGTATTTTTTGTAACATATTGATTTATTTCATCTCTTAATGTACAAAAATCTGTTGATTGAGTTTTATGATGACGATGTAGGGAAATAGACAGTTACAATGACTCATGATGAAGCAGAATCCATAAGCCATGCTAATGAACTACATCCCCGTTTAAAGAAAAACATCAAATAGAATAATTTCTTAGCTAATTGACATGATGCGGTGCAGGTGAAAGGTATCACAAGAACATTATATAACATGTTCTTTTTCAAATCATCTTATACATTTTTATATCAAATTTTAACTCTACTTTTATTATAGGATTCAAGAATGTTGTTATAACACATATAACATACATGATTATCTTTTCTCGTCAGTATAGGTTGTATATTGTACATTTTTTCATATTTATTTTTTATTAGCTATATAAAATCGATGCATTATCACTATCTAGAAGTGGTCATCCAATGCACCACAGATGCACCCTTCTTGATGGCTTGAAGTAAGAGGGAGGAACCTGCATATGACAGTCCGACCTGCACAAGAGATATAGTTAAAACTAGTTTAGTGGAATCCTGATTCATGTTATTATGCATTTTTTATAATTTTATTATGTGGCAGCAGATTTTTGAATGTTTGGGATACATTGAATATATCATTTGTGATTAAATTTATAAATTGTATTTAAATTTACTGACTATAGCATATTTATTTCATTAATTTTTATAATGAAAAATTGTTCCCTATCAATATGATTGGTCAATAATTTATGAGATTTTAATTGTGAAATTTCCAATATTAAATTATTTTCATTGGTCCATGTTTCTAATTCCAATTGGGTAGGGGCACGAGGGTGAAGTAATTATACTTTGGTACCACAACATGGTGTGAAATTAAAATCATTGGAAGACATTTTATGATAAATTTTTTTTATAGCATCGAAACATATGATATTTTATTTTCTATTGTAAGTATTATAAATTATTCATAATAAATTTGTAAATTCATGTTTTAATAATGACAGAAAAATGGTCATTGGAAGATTTTCTTACCATTCCACTTTAATCATTCAATTTTCAAGGCATTGTTTCATTCCACTGTAGACCCATACTTGAGTAGACTTCTCATTGTGTTATACCCTTTCATGTGTTCGACAATAGAGGTATCCCATCTAACACAAGATGTGATGATTGTATTCATATAGTAATGATTTTTTATAATTTTTTAAATTGAATTCCATTATATTTCATTGAATATTCTACATGTACTTATTGTTTACATATCTTCGAAGTTGAATAGAATGGTGACATTTATTCTAATTCAATACCAGGATAAAATATGTCCTCATATATATTTTTTATTTCAATGTCATGTTTCCAGGTCGTCTAAAGTGTTTGAGAGCTCCCTTTCATATTTTATTGGCATGGGAGAATTTCTCGAAACAATGGAAAAAAATCTGGAATCACCTCCGTTTATCCAAGAGCTACATGATCTAGAATTAGGTGATCTCTGAGCTGTTGGAAAGCTTATGGAATTATCTAAATATAATTTAAACGGAGGTAATGTTGAATATGTTATTTAATGCCTCTAAAAATTTTCCGAATCTTATGACTTCCAGGTGAACAATATTTCAGAATTATTTAAATGAATGGATTTGAATGAAATGTTATTGCTGTGGTGTTATGGGGGAATGATCTGATATTATACCAAGAAGGAAACTCTGAATTATGTGGAGATTTGAATACCGCGTTTAACGATTTAAATAGATATTTGAAAGAAGATTGTTTTATGTGGATTTAAAATAGAATTACATTTTGAATCTCATGGATATTTTGAATTTAGTATTCACTACATAATTGGGAGTTTGAATATTTTTGAAATATAGAATATCTTCTATGGAAATCTCAATCTGATGAGGCCATTTGTTATGGAAAGCTGGATGAGTCATTTGTTTGACTCATTTAATTGAATATTTCAAGTTCTAGAAAACATGAGTCTCCATATCCATTAACATAGAAGATTTTCTGCATTTATTACAAAGGGGAAGAAGAAAAAAATGGAGTCGGGACATTTTCCCACTATATCTGGTTTTCTGGTGAAGACAACGAGATGCACCAATTGTTTTTTTTTTTGATCGTTTCTGAAGGATGAAAGGAACTGCAATATGAAAAATGGTTTGTGGAAAGAGGAGTGCAGGATATAACCTGCGGCCATATCGAATCACCGGTTGAAGGGAGGGAAGTGACACATCTTCATATTTGGTTTTGGACTGTTGAATTTTATGAATCAATTAACTTTGTTATTCAGAAAAATATTACTTTATGTTTTGGATTATGTTTGGAATGGTTGAAAAAGACACAATTTATAGTGATTAAATATTCTTATCATGGAATATTATTTGAAATTGATATCCTTCAACTTCACAAATTATTTCCAGAACACTCTATGATGGGATGAATTTACAACTTCAACTTTTTATTTCATATCATTACTATATATTCATCTTTCCAAATGTTATTGTATCTTCTTAACGAAGATATTTGAATATTTTGAATCTCACCACTTATTGAAATAACATTTTATGATTGGCTGACTGTACAACAACTACTTGCTAAAAAAATTCAACGTATATAAACATCACAAATTCTACTACAACTACTAAATGTGTTTCTCTAATTTTTTATTAAAATTATTCATCAATTCACAAATTTATTATTACAAATATTATTATTTATGTAATTTCTTTTCACTATGTATTTCATTGTGCCGAATGATGTTTTGGTAAATGAAGTTGAAATGGACTTGAAAACTCCATCCTCAAAAAATTGAAATTTTATTACTCTACCTAATATATATCATCTAATTCTGTATGTATAGTTCTTCAAATATATAACATTATATTGTTAACTATATGAAATGTGCTTCTTTGATTTCAACTGCAACAATTACCTACACGTTCTTTTAACTATATTATCTACTTAGTTGGGCAGATGCATTGTGGTAGGACAAGTATGGTTTGGTGGTACTGGGGTTCAACGCGTCTTTCAGTGCTGGGTCTTCTCTTATGGTAACAGGCCATGTCAATGAATTTATTTCAGATAACAGTTCGATGCACTTACATTAATATGAAAATGAAACATATTTAATTTCTTAAAGATTGCTAAATCATAACCTATTCTAGGGGCTGGGAAGCTTGGAGGGGAGGGAATGGGGGGGGAGGGTAATGGCAAGGGGTAGGGGGCAGCTGGGGGGAAAGGTTGGGTATGGTGGAGGGGAGGGAGGGCCATGAGCTGGGTAGGTTTGAGGGGAGGGGACGGGAGGGGATGAGAGGGGATGGGCAGGTTGGAGGGAATGAGAGTGGAGAGGATGGTGATTGCAGTGGGGGAGGGAGGTACTAGGGGAAGACGTGTGACTCTCTATTCATATTGCAAGTGTATGAAAAAATCATATGTGTTTTGACAAACATGCCTTCTAACAGCACGCTTGATGGGGTGAACCAACATACCATCAAGGAAGAAAAATTGTATGTTTTCTGTTATAATCTAATTTCATGCAAGAAATGATGGTTATAAAAAATGAATAGAGGCCTATAGTTGTTCCAAGGAACCCTGTATATATTTATACTAGAAAAAAAACTAGTTTTTAGATCTGTAAAATCTTAGAACAGTAGAAACTGTTGAAGATGAAACTTTCAATGCTCAATTTCATAACTTTTGTTCCATTTATTCAGTATTTCTGTTACATATATGTCTTCATTATGTACTAGATGATGGTTCTGGTGGAGGAAGAGATGCATACTATTGTTCATAGGCACCCTGTATTCCTGTATACCTGATACACATTCCAGTTTTGGGCTCTGCATGATCTTATTACAATAGAAACTGCTCAATATGTAAATTTCTATACTCATTTTCTAAACATCTATTTCCAGATTTCAGAATTTCTCTAACATTTATTTATTCGATAGGTAATTGATATATAAGTCTGATCATTATGTTATTTGGCTAAAAAGTGTTTTGTATTCCAGGTTTACATAATTACAGCTGATCTATGGTTAGAGAGGAGATTCTGTGATTTTGGTTGTATAACAATTTTAGATCTGTAACATTTTCTATGTTATAGGAAATATTGTTCTGTGTGTTAATTGTCTTTCAATAATTAACGTATAATAAATTAAGAGCAGTCTACAATTAGAAGCTATTGGGATCCCCAACAAAATTGACAAAGATATTTCGGTACCCTATTACATCATGTTTTACTATTTCTTATTGCATCAACTTTATTCGTTTTCAATCCATTTCATATATAATTTATGTTAAATTTTATTATTTTTCTCTGATTTTCATAATTATCAATCATTGAATCTATTTTTTATAAAATATTTTAAGTTTGATACACGAACATTGGTCTTGGGTTTTTGGATGATGTCACTCCAGAACAACTATCACATTTCCTATTACGAGATATTTTTCTATCCTCGAAGTATTCCTAGAATGGGGTTGGATTATGCAGCATTCCGGTGTCTTTTGTGTTTTTTTCTAGCAAAATTTTTAGTTTTACTAATCACATGTTGTTTGTTACATTATGATTTCTATCTCAATAAATGACTTAATATTGTACCTTCTTTTCCATTATATGTACCACTCATTTTTTGTTTTAAAAATTTCTAATTTTAATATGATTTATTATTTTTCAAAATTGGTATTCTATTATTGATAATATAAAATTTTTATAGTGCCGTGAAAATGCACGGGTGGAGTACTAGTTTTTATTAATTGAAGCTAAATTTTCAAAACAATAGGCTGATAAAAATATATTATTAGAGGATAAATAATTATAATTAATAATATCTAAAAATGTATATTTATAATTCAAATCATTTTATTTATCAATGAAGTATATTTCTTGAGTATATTTTATTCATAATAAAATAAATAAAATTGATGACATAAAATGTTTCAATATATAATTACCTAGACTAAAATTTATTCTATTAGTAAATGATATGTAAAAATATTATAAACCAATGATGTCAAGTAGAAATATTTCTGAAAAAAATAATTTACCCCCCTTATATTATTTTCCATTTTTCTACAAATATATATTATGAATGAAAAAATTATACCTTAGGTAATGAACATTTATAGAACTTATACTCAAAACACACTGCAAAAATGACCCCTACACTGCCCCTTAAAACCTACTTAATACATTCCTTTATCTATTTCACACCAACCCATTAATAAAATATTAAATCAATATAATATGTTTGGATTATTATGTTTCCATGATGGAATCCAAAATTCATCATTCAAGAAGAATATTTGTTAAGTAGGTGAAAAACCATCATGAAAGTAACTACAAAAATTGTCACTATTTTTCAATTACCATACCTTCAGCACTAATATAAATATAATTTCTCACATAATGATTTTATATAATCATAATTAAAATTCATAGAAATTGTTACCACTATTGAAATTTTTATTCTCTTACTCATTCTATATAATACATTTTCCTGGATTTCACCAGTTCAACCACCAGTAATAATGATGCAAAACCAAAATCACAATTTGCATCATAAATAGGAACCTTGAATTTAAAATAGATTACATATGTTATTAGTGAATAACATATACCACAAATAGAGGTATGTATGTTTGATATAAAAATTTATGATCATTATAAATAATATTTATTTAATATTAAATTAACTAAATAATATTTTCACGTATTAAATTCAGTAAAATCATAATCATTTTTCCATAAAATTAATCTGGTAATACAAAAATGAATATAGAAAAAAAATTCCCCAACCTTGAATAAAATTATATTCATTAAAAATGTTGCAAATAATGGGTTTGGATATATCCATAATGAAACTTGTATGAAAAAAAAATATCTAACATATGATGTTGAAAATTAACACTAAAAAATTAAATATTTTTATGGAATTATAAATATTAGTGAATAGAATGTAACTTATTTGAATAATTTTCAATAATATCTGGCAATGATTATTGTTTTTATTACAGTAGATGTTAATCTGGTTTCATGGATTTTAAGAATAAAGGAATATTTTTTATTGCTAATACCGCCATGAATATGAGATTGTTATGACTAAATTAATATCGTGAAAACTTAATTTATCATTATCTCATTTCATACATAAATATTATTCCATTAATTTTACTCATGATCATTATATGTCTTTTTGCCATTCCACATACCCATTGTTTCTTAATTTAATATACATAATGAATGTATGAGTTAATAACCATTACTACTTATTTGGGTTAAGCATCATTATCCACTGTGTCCCTAAACATTATTTTATTTATATATGTACTTATATATAAATGTATGATTTTTTATGGTCATTTTCAATTTAATTATAATTATTCATTGAAAAAATATTATTTTAGTGGGATTAATATAGTTTTCATTATTAAAGATAACTCTATTTTCAATAATTTTAACATAATCATCAATGTAAATTAATCCCATATAAAAAACATATAATGTTATGAATTTCATTTTTCATAATGAATATTCTAACTAATTGTTTCATATTATTTCAAATAAATATATAATCCAATTTTTTATAATATATTTTCTTATAATGTGTCTAAAATATAAATGGAATATCTTCATGTTTATCAATTTAAATTTATTTTTTTAAAGATTTTTCATATATGTCAACATACTTTTATGTATGTTGTGTTTCAAAAAGAATAACCTTTAATATAATAGTCAATATTATTTATATAGATATATTATGATAATTTAATTTTAATTTTTTCATGTTTATCATTTATATTCAAGGTTTTATTAAATATAATCGAGTTATGAGTAATTTTCCATTATTATTTCACACATACATATTCTTTATCATTATGCAAAGGGCTGCACTATTATAGAATTCAAATAAATAAGGAAAAATTTTATATCTCATAAAATTAGGATGTTATATTTGGGGTTATCCAAAGCCTAAAATTTCATGGGTTGTTAGAATATATATCATGTCCACTATAAAACTACATGTTTTTTAGACTAGACCATTGTGGTTTAAATGTTTTATTTTCTTATCTATGAAATATTTTATGACTAACATATTAATATTGATGAGAAGATATTTTTTTTAAATATAACTATTTTTAGTTTTATGTCTTGTCATTATTAACCCAGTCTTTCATAGGACTATGACTCCTGTATTATGTTATGAAAAATAGTAATGCCATGCATAATGATTTATGATATAAACTATACAAGTTATTCATGTATTCTATTGTAGACCTAAAAATTTAATATTTTCTCATACTTATATTCTCATCTTATTCTAAATTATGCTCTTCAATTGAAATATAATCTATTTAATATTACATATAATTTGAGTAACATATTTCAAATGATTCCACTCCCCTAGTTATAATAATGTTTTTTTGTACATTGATTCAAAAATATTATCATGTAAAAAAATGTATTTTCGGTTGGTGTTTAGAATGATTTATAATATATATTTATTTATCTAATCATCAAATACATTAAACCATTAGGATATTAAGTTTACATTATTGTTATATGTAATTAATACTCATGTATTTTGTATCTTGGTTATGATCAGGTATCTTTTTCATTCACATGTTACTCTATGATGCAATTAACATCATGCCCATTTTCGGTACATTTTACACCAAAAAGTTTTTTATAAATTTTTTGTGTCAAATAATAATTGTTATAATAATATTAAAAAAATTCAATAAGTTGAATTGATACAAGTCATAAATTTTTATAAAAGAAACATTTATAAAAACAAAATGAAAAAATTAAAATTAAATTATTTAATTAATAATGTTTTTAATTATTAAAATATTATTTTTAGAAATATTTAATATATTATAAATTATATTACTTATTATAATACAAATTTTCCATACATAATTTTATGTAACCAATTTTTTTCTTGAAATGGTGCTTCATTAGTGTATATGATGTTAATTAAAATAACATTTTTATTTAGTAGATATTTTTTTACAAAAAAAATGTGATGTGGTTATATTACACATTGTAACCAGTTATAAAATATATGTAATCATTATAACTCAAATAATAGATGTTTTCATTATATATTTTCCTGGATTTACTAAATGATTGAATTTTTTTCAAAATATGATATTGAATTTTTCTCCATAATTACTGTTTCTATTTTTTTAAGAAGAAAAATTAACAAAAGTGTAGAAAAAATAAATAAATTAAAAACAAGTATAAAACTGATGAATAAGGATTCCTTTTAAATTTTTATGTACACCAAAAAAAATTATGCGGTGGTTGGATTGACATTTTTCACCAATATGTCCAATACAAACACCTGATCATATTTTGATAAAGGATGAAAAGGTTCTAGTTGATAAGAATTTTAGGGAATGTTATAATATATGAATAAATTAATATATTATTTTCCATAATAATGGTTAAAAATATTCCATATTTACATAAATTTGATAAATAAAATTATGTGTTATACAAATACATAATCTAGAATAGATGTTAGAGAATTTATGGAAGAGAAATGAGTCCAAATAAAGGTAACCCTAATTTTTCTTCAACCTTATAAGAAACTAATGAAATAAATAAAAACAATTTTTGTTTAATCTTTGTTGCATTTTATTAGGAGTAAGGTACTCCAATGTTCTCTAAAATCTATTAAGTGACGATTTTTTTTCAAAATATCATCAAAATAATTTCTTGATGATGTAATACCATGATGTAATGTTGTATCCAAAAAGTGATGGATTCCATTAATGAATCAAAATCCTAATTGGGTTAATGGAATGTTCATATGAAAAATGTTTCTGAAGGATATGATATTATTTTTATATATAGATATCCAAACACTTCATAATTATTTTCATGGTTATTTTTTTACATTTAGATATTTTAATTTTCTCAATTTATTAATTTTTATAACCCACCAATTGATCAACAATACCACATATATATATATATATATATTTAATAACCATAAAAATAAGTAAATAAAATCTATACTATCATGGACATTGGAATTGGATGTTCAAACATGAGGATATGGTTTCATCCCTTTTATTTCATACTTTTTTTCATATATAAACTAGTAAATAAGCAATTTTTTATTCTTTTCATCTTAGCAAGAATATAGTATCCATGATTCCATTAAATCATTAGGGAATGCTTTGTTGAGAGTAAAAATAATATTTTTTTAATTTTTGACTAATGATACTTGTGTTACATAGGATTTTTGTGATTTATTATTTTCAACATCATATTTTATGAAATTATATTACGTATTATATTGGAAAATGAAATTATGAAAATATTCATTTTTTAAACCATACATTGGTGGAATTTATGAGAGTTTTCAACTGAATTATTTTATATTTTAAATTTAAATAATATACTCATATGGGTATGCAAGAATTATTGTCAGAATATAATGAGCAATATGAAATTTTCAAATTCATATTCTTTATTCTTTGAGTAAAAAAATAATTTAAAATAATATATTCAAAATTAACTAGACTTAAATTCCTTAACTATCATAATTATTATCAGGTGTTATTTCTATTGAATTACTTATACGTCGTTAAATTAAATATTCATTTATATAGAAATAATATAAATTTATCCATCAATATTATTCATTCAACAAAAAACATTACCTCTGTAGGAAATTGGTGTTGGGAAACATAGGTTTTGATGGGTATACCAAAGATAATTACAAAAATTAAAATATAATATCTTTTAAAATATTATATGTATAAAAAACAAATATATTTGGTTTGAGTGCTCTATTTTTTTGATTGTATGGGAGGACGAGGGAGTTATAATTAACAGATAATAAATTTTACATATAAATATTAATTATCAATTTAATTTAGACTCCTTTATCCATATTATATTATATTATGATTATTATCATTATTTTAGGAATAATAGAATAAACTGAATATATATGTTTTTTAAAAATAATAAAACACTGTTAATTTAACCATTTCATAAATTGGTGATTGATCATGTTACAATATAATATATTTTGGGAAATATTATTTTTGTTTCTAATTGAGGAAAAACTAGAACAATTGGTGGGGAAATATATTTAAAATAATTTTTTTAAAACATTTATCCTATGAAATTTATAAATTTTGGTTCTTTAATTTATATTATTTTATATATAATATGTTTTTAAACTATTTTTTCATGATTATAGTAACAATTGTAATTTTCATGTACATTTAGTTTATTTTTTTATTTGTTGTTGAAATTTTAAAACACATATAATTATTATTGGAAATGATTAATTTCGTTATTAATTCATGATAGAATACATTAACGATGAATAAAATTGTATTTATGAAATTTTTATGATTTAATATTAATTTCATAGAAAAACATTTAACACCTCATGTTTTCCATAAAAATAATTCAAGTAATAGTTCAATTAAATATAATTATATAAATAAATAATAATGAAATAGAATCAATTCACTAGTGAAATCATTTAGTTTATATTTCCCAAAAAATCCAATACATGATTTAACCATAATTGTCTCCCAAGACATTGGGTAATGTAACCAAGGTTCAATGGTGAATATAAATTTTATAATGTGATATTTATTAAATAATCTATAAGTAAAAATACAAATTTCAATGTCAATTACAAGATTTAGCATCATATGAATATGTTATAAGGTGATATTTACTAAGACCATCCATCAAATACAACAATTATCATGCCTTAAACTTATCTGATTTACTAAAACTAAGACATATATGTATTTATATAACATAGCTTCCAAAATTTTCCCAAGAAAATTATAAAATTATATATATATGGAATATGTGAACCAAGGATGATGTGGATAAAATATCTAAAATAGAATTATTTCTAATTTAATTGAATATAAAATTGATTACTCACAATATATATTATGCAGTAGTTTAGTTAATAAATATACAAAAAAACACTTATAATATGGACTAAATTTATACATGTAAAATCAAAAAAAAAGATACATTGTTAGATGAATGATACAAATGAAATACGAAGTATTATTTATAATCAAATTCATTATTTGAACTAAATTTATCAAAATTAATCCATGGCCAATGATAATTTGATGATGCTCATAGAATCTAATAAATTCATAATGATTAACCATTTTTTACATATTGTTTCATTTTCTTACAAAACATTTAAGACAAGACTATTACTCAAAGAACTTTCCAACTAAAAAAGGAAATATAATATTCATATTTGTCCCATATCAACAATACCACTTATTGGTCTTTTTCCTCATGTTTATAAGTTAATAAATAACATCCACATCATTTAAAAGGGATTAAACTATAATTCTCATGAATTATTCCCTATTTATTTATAGTGTCGTGTAAATAAATAATCATAATTGAAACCACAGATGTTATCCATATTGTGCCATAGTCGAATGATTATTTAAATCATAAATGATTTTAATATTCTTAAATGAGCATAGTACTATGTATATATAAATAAATCTAGATATTAAAGTCTAATAAACATATAAATATATTATAATTATATATAATTATTACCAAAGAGAATATCTTATTACAAATAAGTAATCATATATCTCAACAAAATGACTAATTCATCTTATTATTATATTTTTAGTAATAATCCATTTTTATTTAGGTTTTTATATCTTTTTATCCATCACTATATTCATTATATCATATTTATTTTGCACAATTAATATGGGTACAATGAATCATTCTTTTATTTACCCCATTATTAAATATCATGTTTATAATTAATGAATATTTCTTGATGATAAGTGAACTCCTTCTTCTAATTATATAAAAAGCTATGTTCTATGTATATAAATTTTACAAAATATCAACCATTTAAATGGAAGATATTTATAGATAATGGAATTTATGTTGGTTACAAAGTAATTATTTTTATTATGTAGTTTAATGGGATCTAGTCATTTGATTCACTTAACATATTAGGATAAAAAATATTTATATTCCTGGATAATAAGTAGGTTTATATATAAAATAATGGATCAATGGAACCTCTTTAAAACATATTGTATCATTTAGCACTATATATTTGTTATTATTTCATTTTATTATTCAGTTTGGAATGTCACCAAAATTGGTTTATTTAATTTATAACTATTATATAATTACCCGGTCTATTGAGTAAGTCATAAGTTATCACAATCCATCATCCAATGTTTTCTATAATAACTACATACTATGTTACCTTACAATCATACATATATTTACCATAGATGATACATATAGAATCATAGTCTTGTTTTTTATAATATAGAAATTCATTTCAGGGATATAATTTATTCCATACGATTGAGAAACATATTATTTAGAATGGATTTGTGTTCTTACACTTTGACTTATTTCATTCTTCTGACCTATGGAATTCAATTGGCCATATTATTAATTCACCAATGTTTTAAATTTACATTTCATATAAATTGTCCTCAATATTAAATGGGACAACAATTGGTACTAGATTTTGTTACTTAACTACCCTCACAAATTGTTACAATTCATGTGTAAAGTTAAATTCCTTGAAATTATTGTTCTCTAACTAATTATAACTATTTTTCTAAAAGTCCTAATCATAATAGATTTTATTTTTTCACATCCAACTGATATGAAATATGTTTTTGGTAATAAACATTCAATTTATCTTTTCATTATTTTAATATACTCATTTCAAATGTATATGACATTAAATACACCTCATATTTTTTATTTAATTTATTTTTCTAGTAAAATATAATAATTGAATCTTTTATTATATCATATAGTATTCTTTGTTGGATTATCAATTTATAATATTATTAAATTCCATTAATGAGTAAAAATTCCATTACTCATAAAGAAATTTAATTAATTTATTTAAATATTTCTATTTGTAATACTAATATAACCATCATGATGTTTGATATACATAAAAATATTTCATCGCATTACACTTTTGAGGAAATTTTTAAATTTATATTTCTTAAATTTTGATTAGAATTATATGTTGTTTTATTGCTTATAATTGTAGATTCATTATATATGGATTACTAAACTAAATTTTTATCATATTCTATATAATAAAACATCAAAATAATAAATGTTTAAATTTATTAACAATTGAATGAGGTAACTAATGATTTTATAAACATCTATTCAATAAAATATTTATATGGAATGGAATATTCTACATTAGTAATTTCTGCATTCAAAATATTTAAAAGAAGTATGGAATGTCAAGGCGATGATCATATAATCAAACTATTATACTTAATGTCATTTCATTCCCAAATAAACTAAAATTAATGTCAGATACTTTAATATATAGTCTTCAATGACATGGTTTTTGAAAAGTGATTAAATGATTCGATCAATATACACATTTAATAGTTTCTATAATGATGTGTTATCCAATCTTTGAAAATAATCTACTAATGAAACATCCTTTGAGGTACATATTATCCATTTTAATAGTTTTTCATAAAAATATTGATGAACACATAATATATATATGTATATATATGGATTAAGAAGTAGAAGGGATGGAATATTGTAATACATAGTATATTGGAATCATCAAATGTCAAGATAAAGGTAATTTATTTTCATCAATGTATGATTACTATAGATCAAACATTAACTTTTGGAAAAAAAATTAATCATAGAGAAAACCCATGGAAAATAATCATTAAATGTGAAATTAGTTAAAATTATAATATCTAAAAATATTAAATACCTAATGAAGAAATTGGTTATTTTCATTGAGGAAAAAAAATTTAAGAAACAAATTATTTTCAAGAATCATATAGAGTAATGATATGGAATATGATATTATTATTTCAATGATTGGAATCATTATAGAAATTATTACCATAACAATGTTTTTTCAATTAAGAAAGAAATAATGGTATATAGATACTTTCACACTTCTAACCATGATGCTCAATAATTATTGATGATGACAATGTAATATATAATTATAACTCAAATCTTCCAATATAAATATCTACAAAAGAATATAAGAATTGATATGTGATGGAATCCATGAAAATATTGATATAGAATGGATTTTACATAAAAAATACAATAAAATATATAAAATATTCTTCAGATAAATTTATCTAGCAGTCATCACAAATTTTAAAAATTTATAATTAAAATTTAGTTCGATCACATTAATCAATAAAGATAACATATATTGATAGATAATAATAAAATATAGAAAACTATTTAATATTAACTAATGTAAAATTTATTGAGGTAAAATCATAATACTATTATTTATTATCTTTAATTTTAATGAAATTTATCATCTAGATTTTGAAAAACTATATCTTAGGGACACTATTCATATTCTTATCTAGATCATTGATGATTGATCTAATTAATATGATATTATAATTTTTTTTCAATTCAATATATTATTTTACTATATTAATATTTTTTATGTCATATATAGAACCAATTAATAAAACATCAAATCCTTTATTGAATTTTACTGCATATGAAATTGTCAATTTTTCTGATGAACGAATCATTTATGTAAGAAATTTCTCTTCTAAATTTATATATATGTAAAATTTTGTTAACATAATATTATATAACACACAATATGTGAAATGAATAATTTTGAAAACATTTATTTATAATAAATTGAACTTTATCTTTAATGAATAAATATACTAATACATTGAAAGTGATTTAAAGTGATAATAAACAAAAAGAAAAATAAAATAACTTGAATAGGAAAACATGGATCCAATTGGACTCCTATTATATTCACACTCATGAAAAACACTTTAATAAACAATAAAAATAATTAATAATATAAATTAAATTTTTTAAAATAATGATTATAGAACATTGAAGGGTGATTGATGTAAATGGTGACCTATTCAAATTAATGCTATTTATATGAATTAGAAAACCGATATAACAATTGGAGTAGTAACATATCTTATTTGAATAGAAAAGTAACTATTACAATTATATCATGGTCAATAAAATGGTAATGTAATTTTTTAAATATGTAAATATTGAAATTAAAAATAATTTATATCAAAATTTACGTAACTAAAAAATATGAAATAATAAAAAATATATGATTGACTAAAAAAACATTATATTCTTTCGAATTATATATGTAATTAATTTTTATTAAATTGATAAATCTAATTATTTTATATTAAATTTAATTTTAAAAATTGCGTTCACAATAAAAAATTTACATAAGTAAAATATATAGTATAATATTATGATACAATGTCATATTATTCTAAATGATAGAAATTAGAACATGTCATCAAAATTTTTATTTCAATAAGCATAAATTTAAATGCTTAAAATCTAACATTTACTAATTTCTTTTCATTAAATTTATTTTTATTTTTGATTTATCTTCAAAAAAAATTGTGGGGATTTTTTAAAATGATTATGATAATGTTCATTTTATAATAAATAAAAATATATTATAAAAAGCATTATTTTACATTTAAAATTTAATAAAAGATTTATAACTTATGTGATGATTGGAGAAAACATTATCAAAGAATCACATGAACTAATTACTATATATATTATTTATAATCCTACCCATTGTTATTATTGGTAAAAAATAATAAAGAAATTAATATTAAATACAAAAATTCCCTCTCTCCAACTAGTATAAATACCACCCCCCTATATAGATTTTCTAAAAATTAAAATAATTTAGCCCTCAAAAATTATACATATGACTATATAAAATACTCTCCAACATCAAGGATTCGATTCTCTCCTTGAAAAACTTTTCAAAAAACACTTCTGTTGTATCCTATGAGGGAACACCCAAATGTTAAGGTAACATTCCCCACTGAATTATTTTAAATTCTATTCTATTTCATCCTAATCTAATATACAATATTGATTACATTTTTTTAATATAATTATTATTATTAGGATTAAATATAATTATGCCAATGGAATAATGATTATATAACACCCTATCATTCAACTTCAAATCTAAAATGGGGTTCATCGTATGGACAGTTAACCACCCCAAGGAACAATGCATTCCATTTTTTACCACATCCTTGATGGCTACATGAAATTCAAAAATTATGGTTACAAATAATTAAATTTATTATTAATTTTAATTTTCCATATTATTGATTTTGTAACAATTCAAAAGGATATATAAATCCAAAAATGTTCATCAAGGTCGTCAAACCTACCTAGCTAAAAAACATATATAATGTTAACTACTATACAAAATGAGTCAAACTAATATCAGAACACATACAAATATATAATGACATATTCACTTTTGCAATGACATTAATATCATTTTATTAAACTTCTATTGCTTTGGTCACATTATAAAATAAAAATAAAAATTATTAATTAAATAATATAACCTTTAAACCGTGTAATGATAACTTATAGGAATGTGAACAGAATAATCACATTATAATAAAATGATAATAAAATAACAAAAAAGTGTAATAAGATGTGACATATATATGAAAAAAAATCTAAATAATGTATTTAATGAGCATACATAGTGAATTATGAATGTTATATTATCAAAATGAATGATTCTTGGACTAGAGTTTTGTGGTTTTCTAACTACCCTTTTTACATTTGTGTTATATATTTGTTTTATTTTTCTCTGTATACCTCTATAATCCTCACATCTACGTATTACATATTCTATATATATGTTACTTACATATATATCAATTTTAATTTAAAATAAATATAAAGGATAAAACATGTTCATCTTATTCCATTTTAAATTTGTTCATTTAAACACTCATAATTAAATGGAATTGTTTATATATTATCTCTTTTCATATTGAACTCTATATAATGATTTAAATCTTCTATAACATCTATGTATTTTATTGTTTATAGAAAATTATTTGGATTCATTTATAGTTTTATTAATTAATAATAATTTCACCAATAATAAATATTCTCTACACTTTTTCATAAAACATCAATGAAGATGTTGGTTCCCAAACACACCTATCACCTTTTTTATGTCTTCAATATTCATGGACATGATTTTAAGGAAATATTGTTCAATATTCATTTATTAAATACTAAAAATTATTTGATCATTTTATCCCTGTAATAATCATGTTATGATAAATTTTAATGACTTAAGATAAGATTATGTTATCCATTACCTATTAATTGGTTTTTAGAATTTCTATTTCCAATGTAAATTTTCTGCATGTAGAACATATATGCTTTTAGATAATATTACATTGATTTTTTAAAATAAGGTCCAAGATCCCCAAAATTAATTGGGTCACATATTCATCCAATGAGATACCTTCTTTGTTAAAGGTTCATTTATAAAAGAATAAAATGTTATGTTTTATTAATATCATGAATTTAAATATATTTTTCATGTATCCTTTAGTTACATACCATCCCGAGTCGACCCCTAACTAGTCACCCAAGGTAGCCTAAGATATTTTCCATGATGTTTCCCTAATCATACCGGACTAGAAACTTATATCATGCATCCAATTACATACATTTAGAAGTGAATTATCCTATTATAAAAATATAAAATTGAGGTAAGAAGGAGTATTCTGATTCAAAAGTAAATTCCATAAGTCACGAAAAAAAATTCATTAAAAAATCTACATAAAACTACAATATACCAAAATATAAAACTAAAATGAAATAAAAAAAATATTCCCAGCGAGAACAAGAAATAATCTCCATGAGATATATTGGTAAATAACAGCCCTAAAACTATCCCACCACTTGAGGATTCAAGAATAAGTCTAAACATGAAAAATTTCTTGGGACAACCAATACTGAGGGGAAAATTTACGTTATGAGAAAAAATAACTCAATATGTATTGACCAGAGAATCCATACATTTCTTTTTCTAAAAACTATTAATGCACTATTGTATTAAATACATTTGAAAAAAAATACCATTTTCACATTAAAATATTAAACATTACTTTCCAATAATTCCATTTTGAAAACAATATGTGATTATATATCATAAATAACCTTTCATTTATATACTTGTTTTATATTTAAGATACATGTAGAAACATTGAGTGAGGAAATAGAATGATTATTAAAAAATAAAACTAAGCTCACCCAGTTGGGTAAATGAGATAAACATTGAATTAAAGGGAAATGATAGTAGTAAAAGATGGAAAATAATATATAAATAAGTACAAAAGGTGATTTAATCTGATATTCGAGGGTAGAAATATGTAATCATGGCAATTTCCAAAAAAATACATAGAATAGATTCTCACATGTACATAGTTTTGACCCACCTGACTATATTTGGTGCATCCCCATTGTAAATCTCCTACCGGGATACTCAAAAGTATCCTCACCAATGCAAAATACAAAATGGACTATTCTATATCTAGGGTTTCTAATCTATTTAATCAATTCTATATATCAATAATCACTCGACCAAATTAATGAAGAACATGAATTTCAAGGTAATAATATAATAGAGAATGATGAGGTCATCACACGCTTTGTGTAACCTAAAATTTTCCTCATTCATTTCATTCCCATTTCTAGAAACCAATGATTTAATAATCCACATTAATAGAATGACAACCAATGTGGTGCACATCATACATATATTCTTTTAAATTTAAAACTGAGCCTACATGACATATGGATATAAATCCCAATCCTAAGAAAAAAATTATCCCAATAGGTTCTTGACATTTACAATTTGAAACTATTTTATATAAAGTAACTTTATTTCAAAATCATCTCCAAAAACAAGTCAATGAAATAATTAAAAATAAAAATATTAAAAATGGTACTTTGAGGAAATGTGGTTACCAAATCTTATACAAGGTTCCAAAATGTACTTGTTTTTGAAAACAATCATTGAAACCTCAGTTGATGGAATTTAAAAACCATTATTCCATTTAGAGAAAATTACGATTTTTTAAATAATCCTTTGGTGGTATAGAGTAGAATTGAATGAGAGAGAATAATAGTGTTTTCAAGACAGTGGTTCAAGAGGGAAATTTTTATAGAATTTCATATATATTGATATATATTTATATATGTATGTGTGTTCCTATCAATATGTTTACCCCAATCACATTTGCATATTTTGTAATATAGTGGAATGAATATGAAATTACATAGTAATGACCATGGATTAATTTAACGGACTATAAAAAATTACATCACATCCTAAAATTTAACACAGATAAACAATGCCACAAAAAGGAACCAAAACCCGCACAAAAGTGAAATTGAAATGTAATCCAAATTATGAAATCCAACCAAATAAAAAAACCCAACAAAACCAAATTCAATGTAAGAATGAAAATTTACATTTTATCAAACACCTATTTTTTATATACATATATTCATCTGTAATAATGTACATTAAAAAACAGTCTTCATCAATGTGATATTATAAAATCAGAAGAAAAATCATAAGAAACCCCCAAAACCATGAATATCAAATTTGGAAATATGTTATGAAAGATAAAGCATAAAATGGAATTATCCCTAATTAAAATGGACCAAAACACTAACTTAAATGGTTTTATAATGTTATTAAACTCTGGGAGAAAGAATATAATGGTCCGTGAAGAAAACTACACACCCCGACATCAATGAAATCAATCAGCATTACTCTAAAATAACCCAACTGTTTGGATTAGAGGGATACTTGCCATGAATGAAGTATGAAACATGATAGTAAGAGAAGAACAAAAAAACTTATATATAAAAAACAATATAAAATTACCTAAGAACCATGAAGCGAAATCAAAGGAGGACGAAAAACCATATAATAATATCATTGGGATTGGCATCATGGTTAACCAATCCACGTGTCATCCATGTGAACCATACTAGAATAAAGGGGCACCCACATGGGTGGGATGCATTATATTTGATGAACTATACACCAACATTGTATAATATTCCTATTAATTTTACATATAACCTTATGAAATTTCAACATTTTTTCTTATTAACCATGCACATGTCATGCACCTTATTAGAAACACAACCATTATACTTCACTAGTATTTATTTGGATCACATGGTTTGTGCTATACTATGATGAGTCTTTGAAATAAAAACTATCAATGAATAATATGAAATAGAAACTCCCTATTTCACAACCTTATGGGTTGTTTATCTCTAAGTTGTTCAGATTAACAGTGCCCATGGAAAAAACAAGCTAATTCATCCAAAAAAAATTAATTCACACAAAAACCTCAATTCAGTCCTTTATAAAACGATCCAATAACATGAAATGTATACAAATAATTTCAATAATATAAAGTTGGGATTTAGCGAAATAATTTATCACGCCTTAAAAAAATTCTTCACCCAGATTGTCACTTCGCCAAATGGGGGAAAACTAGAATGTATTATAGAAATGGCTATAGAAACACTACTCTAACCAATAAATTCCACAAGTTACACCGAACCATATCTTCATGAGGCTATATGATAATATATTATTGATCTCACCACAATTTAAAATGTGGGATGTACAGTCTGAAACTAAATGTTCTAGTATGCAGTGAAGCCTAATGAGAATGAATTAACGAAACACTAGACCAATGCATGACTCATAAGTTCCACAAAACATAATTATCTCCAATAAGAATACCAAAAAAACAAAAAACAATCCATGATAAGGATAATGACTGAATTATACACAATTATACTGCACTGATATATAATTTATTCCAACAATACAAGGGTATCATGAAACTTGAAACCAAAACTACTATTCATATATAAATAAACCATAAATGGTAGAACTAATACCACACCCACTCCAACATCATAGACATGACTTGGGCCAACAACCCACCACAAAAAAAATTAATACTATGAATAGATACACATTGATGCCTTTGGATGGTTCCCTAGTTCCTTATTGAATTTACTACCCAACGTTCGGTAACTAGTATCCTCCAACCAGAAAATACCCTATTAGTAACAATACTTGATGACCATCTCCAAGTGAACTAAATGACCAAATATTTTATAAGACTTCATAGAATTACCAAAAAATTTATTTTAATGCCTAAAGAAACCACACTAAAATAATTGGATTGGGTGGTCCATTAAATTATATGTTTGAACTAATTGTGGATACTTCACATAAATTGGTATCTATGGTACACAATCCTCAAGAGATGTTGAACCACCATGAGCTCTAGGAGAAACTAGATTTATAACAAATATAGATGGTGATTTAGATACAATATCTACTATAATCTCTTCAAACACAGACTTTTTGAATAGCGATACCCTAGATGGTAATACTAAAATTAAATATTTGAACAACGACTGCACACAAATAGAGTATCACTTAAGTTATCTACCCAATTCTCCAAATTCCCCTCCATAGGTATAAATAATTGTATAAATGTGGTCTCGAAACTATACACACAAATCCCAACATGTGATTATTATAGAAAGATCGTATTCCATCGACCCTAACCAAGAAACTAAAATCAATCCATAAGAGATAACTCATTCAAAACATTAGAATACCCATAATTCCCCAATAGATATTAAAATTACTTATTAAATTATTAATCTTCTAAAGTTCCTAAATAACAATGGAAAAAATGCAATAAATGAGAAGAATCCACCTCTTCCACAACACTTTGGAATATATATATGTCCATAGACTTGATGATACTCCTTATAACCCTTTGGGACCATTCAGTTAACATAATATATTAGAATGAAAAACAAATTACCAAATCAAAATACAATAAAATTCAATGAATGAAAAATTACAAACCAAAAAACCATTCACATTGACCAAAAATCCCCAATAAATCTAAAATTCCCTTTAAAAAAATTAATTGCACAGAACGTTAAATATCATTTTTATCCATGTACCATTTATAAATAACATACTAATTTTCAATTCCCACTTAATCACCAAATACCTATTTTAAAATATAATAATATCTTGAAATTATTTTACATGGTAATTAATTTTTTCCAAACCCACATTTTTTTGGACACCCACTCAAATTGAAAAATATAAAACTAAAAACATACTCAATGTATAAATGTTGTTAGATGGATATAGTGGATAGAAAAAACCCAGACACATTGTTTATAAAACACACCTAGGACCAGCAATATCCACCCAATGTTTATATAGTCCTGAAATTGGGATCTTCATGGGTACCTACACCATGAGTTCTCACTTTATAAGATCAGTTCACTTCCATTTCAATTCACCAAAGTATACACCTGATAAGAACCTATTGAAAAAACAAATAATTCAAAATTAAATAACAATTTCCCATACTACACAAGGTATCAAGTTGTTCATGACGAGTTAGTACTCTCAATTTCCTTCCCGTACCAAACACCGAAGTCTCGACTATCCAATATCCAGTATACCTAACACACCAAATACCAAGGGCACTATGGATAACATTTTTCCCGTCCCAACTATAGCTGACCATGAATCGGTCCCATAATTGAGCCTAAGATTAGGATATATCATCCTTATCGATCATCCAGATCTTAAAACTTTTTTCGAGGATTAAATTCCATACACATAAAAACATCTGGCACATAATAAAAAAATATATTAATAAATATTGTTTATGCATCTTAAAAAGGAGATTCAAAAAATCACTAAATGAAATAATGAATAATAAATACAATATCAACTTCAATAGAACAAAATATAAACCAAACAAAATACAAATCTGAATCCTGACCAGAACTAGGAACATTGACTGTCAGACATATTCATCACTATAATCCATAAATCCTACTTGATCCAAGGGTTTTCCTTAAGTAGGACTAAACATAAGAAATATCTCGGGTCTACTAATTACAAGAGGAACAATAAGTGGACGAGCATAAAAAAGTTCAGTAGGTATGAACCATTGAATATATAGGTTTTATATCCCTAAAACATTACAAAAATTATTGTTTCATATACTTTTAACAAATTATGATTTAACTCTTCAAAATAATTATCACTACCTTCTAAAAATAAATCATTAAAACGAATACATAACTATTGATATTTATGAAAATTATAATTAAATACAAATGTTTGATATCTAAAATACATTTACAAACACATCTTTTGAATGTATAGGAGAACCATAAAATCCATTTATGATCAAAAAATAATGTTTAGGAAGATAAATATAGATGAATGTGGGTAGCATAAAAGTTAAAATGGGAAAGTAATAAGTAAATAAATAATCAAAGTGATATAAAATAAAAAAGAAGAATATAAATATGTAATCATGGAAATTTCTTAAATATCCTATGAATAAATCCATTGATGAACTCTATTAGGACTCAACATGAATTATACAAAGAATCTCCAAATTAGACAACCAATGTAGATTTTGAAAACTGGCATTATAAATGGACGATCGTTACATAACTATCAACTATCTAGGGGGTTCTAATCTATATACTTAGGACTATATAGAATATTAACTGAACACTTTGGATGTAGTCTAGGAATCACATGGTAATTGTATAATTTATAATTAGGAGGTCATCATACTCTTGGAGTAATCCATTGTTTTTATATTATATTCAATTCCCCTTCATGACACCAACAATGTTAAGGCCATAAAAATTGTATTATATAATAGGGATTCCCTCCATTCATAAAATTATTCCTGATTCCAACTATTACTATACTATATTAATTTAAAACTAAATAAAAAAACATCACATATTACTAACTGGGCCATAAAATTAACAATAAAAAACCATTTACTATGAAATTACATTCTTATTTAGACCATATCCAAAATGAAGTTAAGAAAATGATTTATTATAAAAAATCCAAATCGGCTTTGTATGACATATACATACAAAGTCATATTAAAGGATCCAGAATGAATTGATTTTTGAAACATAATTTGTAACAACATTTTTTAAAACAATGAGGCCATGTATGGGACATTATATGTTTTTAGTGGAAATAATTTTTTAGTTATAATGTGGTAATGAAATATATAGAGGAACAATGCATTGACAACCAGTGTTCTATATGGACACTTTTTTTAATTCTCATTATGTGTTTGTGTCTGTGTATTCCGATCATTGTTATCACCCCATGCACATGTTTAAATTCCAACATCCAAAAATATATATAATGATAATTTTATAACCACCCATGGATACAATTAATAGATTTAATGTAAAATTAAAACCCATAATATTGTTTTACAAATAATTCATAAACCAAAAAATTCCCCTAAACCCACACAAAAAACCAATAATCTATAAAAACAAATTACCAAACCCCAACCAAAGCCAATAACCACCTCTATGTAATAAATTTAATATTATAAATATCAAAAATAATTTTATCAAACAACTTTTGTGTGTATAAAAATACACATAACTACAAAATTCCATAAAAACCCAATTTTTATAACATTTACAACATTTAAAAAACACATGAAATCGGAAAAACATAATAAAAACTAAAATAAAAGATAAATAAATTATTGAAGAATGATAACCCATAAAATGGAATGTTCAAAAATTATAACGCATTGTAATACATACCTAAATGGTGTGTGAATGCATGGAAACTTCCATAGAAATTGGTAAAAGGTACAAGATGAAAAATTCACACCCTATAATCCAAAACATAATCCCACATCCGTAAGCCCTAAACCTAGGGTTCTTGCATGTGGTATTGTAACCATGAAAGAATGAGTAGCTGAGAGTGGAATAGAATTATTGGAGGTGAATTAAAAATGTTAAGAGAAACATTCATAGGATCTATATAAGATAATCAATAGATTAAGAAGAATTATGTGAGAAGTGTTTGGGAGAACCCTATATGGTAAAATAATCTAGAGGGGTGAAGGGTATTTTGTGGTTAAAACATAATTGGGGAATATTTGGAATTTATTGTTATAAATACTCTACAGAATTTAAAGGATATGGCCTCCTGGTTTTCCAAAAAATACACCAACCACATAAACCCTACTTGAAGAATACTGAGCTCGTAAAGGTTGGCTCTTTGGTTTGGAGAACCATGTACCAAACATTAAAATCAGTTCTGTGAAAATTGGAGTCAACCTCACATGATGATCATATGGATTCGACAATCCATGAAAATGAGATGTTACATTCTATATACACATCCAATAGACCACATCGTCACGCTTTTGGATAACATGATTTCAGAAAAATTGATTTAAAGACATGGAAGACAAATGACGCAAGAAGATAGTGAACTAGAAAAATCTTCATGCTTCACCAGTTGTACAGTTCATACCCAAACTATTCTCATTTACAATGTATAGAGGATAACCAAATTAATGCACTAATAAATTATAATTAATAATGGAAACTCTAGTTAAATCTTAATCTAAATATCCAACTCTATGAAATTATTAAAAATAAAGGAAATAATAAAATTGTGGCTATGGCATGACATGTTTTATATTGTTTCAATATTCTTATGATGTATTGATCATATGATATAATCTTCTTCATTACATTATTACATGGTTAAATATATTATCCTTTTATTTCATCTATTCCTGAAAGTCATTTTTTGTCATATATAATACATCTCAAAACACATTACCCTGATTATCCCCTATATGGTTTTATTACTTTCACTTTTACATAATTATTAACATTGGGTATCATAAAAATTAATATAATACCATTTTTATTTATGATTATATAATAATGAGTTGATAAGAAAATTATGACACTTATAATTAGGATCTTGTATTATGTTTTTCATATACTAAATATATTAAACCCCTTGACTTTTGGGTTTTTTAGGGACTATTATTCATGAAATAAGATATAAAAGAAAAAGAAAGATTCATCCATTGGTATAAATAAGGTCAATATATTTCTGAGAATTATATAAATATATCATTCGTTAATAGAAATGAATTATTTTATTAAAAATATAAAAAATATGGTTATTTAAAGAGGGTGTGGTTTCTTAAAAATTAATTTCTTGTTTCGATAAAAACAAGTTGATGATTACTAATGGAAATATTTACCAAGGGTTAAAATCATTGAAATATGAATGTTGGTTATTAACTAGATCTTCTCTCAGTTAAAAAGATATTGACATACTACACACATTGTTCAACGTTCTCATTTTATATTATTTTGTTAATTCACAATCTCTTTTCAATCCACCATAAAAAAATACATATATTTTTTTAAAATTTTATTATGTTCTGCATAAATAAATATTTGAATGAACCTAACAGAACATCGGCCATGGATAAAATAGATTGAAACCTAGATAATCATATATTTATTTATATATATTAATTTAAGGATTTGATCATTCTAACATCATAGTTTCCATTTTATTAGATTATTAGAGTGAGTTTTTCCATACCAATGTATATAATATTTTATTTAATGACCCAAAATATGAGTAATCGTGTTAATAACTAATATAATTTGTAATTAGATTATTACTCTTAAAATATTTCAAACATAATAGATATTAGATTTGGTAAAGATATGGTAGTACTTTCTCAAAAAAATATTTATAGATATTAAATTACCCAGTTAAATTACATACATACCATAAGAAAGAACATGTTAAGGTTATCTAATTTATGAAAAAGGACTCATAATTTTAGGGTATATTTGGATTCCAAAATTATTTAAAATTGATTAATTTCATTTCTAATATATTCTATGTCCTCCAATTCTATACGAAATAGAAACTCTCTTAGTTTGTTTATCACATATAAGTAGAAATCGAAAGTAGTGGTAACTGATCATTAGTACATATACCAAGGAAGAAATAAAATCAATTTGTTTTTAATGTTTCATGATACTATTTTTCAATAAATATATTCCTCTCACACACAATATTAAAATGGATAAGGTGTTTTAATTAATCAATAAAAAATATTAATATATTGAGACTTTTGAGAAAAAAATAAAAGGCATGAATGATAAACCATTGTCTATGTCATTGAAGCCAAATGTAATATTAAATTCTTCCATTATGGACGAAATCCATGTCATTGAAATTAGTTTATTATTCCAGACCATGATGATATGAGTTATTTTTCATATATACAATAAAAATAGAGATGTATGATAATGATTCTAAATAGTTACATTTGATAGAAATATTGAGAAGGGATTATAGTATAAATCGTCAGAAAAAATTTATTAATATATTGTAGCAATGAAAATAAAACAAAATTCTTTTAAAATGTGTGGGATTTGGTGTTTTTATGTTTACTGAGGGGAATATGTTTTTTTATTTATGTTTCTATGATATTTATATGATGATAATAAATTTCATAGACAATTAAATGTACTATCTAATTTGTTAGAAAAAAATGAATTTTTATATCAATCCTTATCCAAAGGACTACTGTTTGAACATCTATAACATGATCACATTGCAATAACATCCATTGGATAAAGGTTGTAAAACTAAATTTACATAAACAACATAAAAGTCTAATAGAAAAAGGTAAAGATTATGTAGTCACTCAATAAATCGTGGATCCTTAAAACATTGATTTGATATATACAATGATTTTTCATTAAAACTATTATTTTTAAAATTAAATTATTTTTCCACACATTTTAATATATCAAAATATATTTGTAGAATTATTCAAATATCACTGAATAATATAAACATTATATTGTTACTGGAAGTATAAAAGGGGTATATAATTGAATCTCATGGATATAACTCTTCCAGTTAATATTTCAGCGATGAATATCCCAACAAAAAATTTCATACTATCTTTAGTGGAATTTTATTCTATACTAGGAATGGATTGTCTATAATTGAATAGAGACCAAATAAATATTTTGGTGGAGTAAATAAATATCCACATACCAAATCTTCATCTGAATTTTTTTTTCAAAATGTATAAATATGAATCATTATTGAAATCATCTTTTAATGAGTAGATGTTATTTTGTTACGAGAATCAATATCTTGCTGAAATTATTGAAACCATGGGGAGGATCGTCATTTAGTACATAACAATTGTGAATTAATATGTTGTTGTATTCTATAAATAATTTTTCTTTATAACTCATATACAAGAGGTTTATTTCTCATTTGAAAATACACATGGTGCATTTTCTTAATACAAGATTATCTATAGATTATAAACCATTGAATTTGATGAAGCAATGATGATACAATAAGAATTTCTAGAATATGAATTATACTAAATTTTTAATTAAAAATGGTTCAATATATTCACTTTTCCATGAATAAGGTATGGTCAAGTTTCATTTATATTTATTATTTAAAATTGAGAGAAATCATTATAATTTAAATTTATACCCATTGAAGGGTTGAAGACTTATTCAATCATCTATATGTGGCCCTTAAAACCCCTAATGTTGATTTATAATCAAGATAATAAAATTATGGTAATTCTAAAGGATATTCCCATGAAATTATTTACTATTGGGTATAGACAATATTAGATTATATAAAATCAAATTATACTCTCTAACTCTCATGAAAAATTCATTAACATGATGAATATAGTATTATTGGATTATATTGTCAAATTTGTTTTAAACATTAAAAATGATATTATTGTAAATTCCAAAATAAACATGGAACAATAAGAGAGTCTGAATTATACAAAAGGCATTGATAAAGGATAATATAAAAAAAAGTACAGTAAATGTGAGTATTTCATGAATCATGTATTTATATGGGGGAATGTTATCAATAGTAAAAATATATCTGGGTGTTCTTTGAAGACACTGGTTATTGGGGAATAGCCCAAAATAATATAGATAATAACTAAATGTAGTTTTAATTGATTATTTTAGTATCATTACTAATATATTTTAAACTATTAAATGTTTTTAAACCTACTCACCATATTTATTCATATGATTGAACCATTTGTCTGATCTAATGAATGAGACTAGTGTTTCAATTATATTAGGATGAGGGTAAACACTACACATGTTTTAAAAATATCTACATATCGGGAATGATTTATTTTCCATAATTAAAATTCATAGATGGTCTTACACTATATCATCATAAAAAATGATAATGTGATATCCTATGACTCATGATAGTTAAAATTCCAACTATTGATCTATCCAATGAAATATCTACTATTGGCATTATTAATCATCTCATTTAATATTAGGATGTGTTAACACTGTGGAAATAATTGTGACATCTATAAAAATATTAATATTATCAATTATATAGATACACATAAAGTGATCAACTTGTACCTATGAAATTGGTTAGAGGAAATCAAAGAAAATTACAACTAAGTCAATTAGATTTTTGGGTATGGAAATTAAATTGGAATATTTTCTAAATAGAAAATATTTTTCCACATGATCCATGATGAGGATGGGGAAGGAACCTATATTCATATATATACAAATGATATTCATCGGAATAAAAAATGAATGAACTCTTTGTTAAATTTTTCAAATGATTCCAAAAATATCAATACTGTAGAAGATTATGATAGATTATTGGGATGATATATATAGAAAAATGAGATTAGATAATATAGTAATGGGGAAATCCATATAGTTCAGGATTGAGTAATAAGGAGTTGTGGTATTTGGTCCATGAATATATTAAATATCGAACCTGATATAGAGAATGCGCTGTCGAAGGATAAAAATAGTTAAAAATTATTTTTCCACATATGGATAAAAATTTATTATAGATATCTATGTAAAGATTATTGGTAGAAAAAATTGAAATATTTTATTGATAAATAAACCACAATGTTCCTTGTATTTCAAAAATTTAATTCAAAAATAAAAAAAATGTTGATATTATAATAATAGTTTCCATAAATTATTTGTTATTGTATGATACATGTAAAGATTTTTACATTATTTTTATGAATAAATCAATAGTATATAACTCTTTATGTGTGATATTTGATCTTATTATAAATACATATCACAATATATATTTTATAGAGAAATTATATCTTTATATTATGTGAAATATACACATTTGAGATGTGTTTAATATTCATGGATCACCAATATTGATTTCATCTTATTATGATATGAGGTTCACCTTAATTTTCTGGAAGACACACAAATAGGCCTTAAATAGATAGTTAATATTCATTATTTAATATTACCACCATGATAATATACATATTGAAATTAATATTTAAAATAATTTTGATATGTTGGGATATTTCTTTATTATCATATAAGGAGGTTTATAAAAACATACTATGTTTCATGATTTCTCATATAAAAATTTCATACACTCAAACATTCAAATGGCTCCCTTTAAATCCTTATATAGGAAGTGATATATAACACCGATTTTATGGGATATAGTTAGATAAAAAAAGTTGTGGTGTCATGAATTGGCAATATATATGGATGAAAATTTTAGGTCTATTTTGAAACTCATTAGGGGGAAACATAGAGTTCATTTAAGCAATGAGGTAGAAATTTTCGAATAGAAATTTGGATTGAACTCTATGTAAATTATTGTGTTATTTCTATATCAATGGAAGAGATTCAAGAGGTTTGGTATGAATGGAAATATATATCGAAAATATATTGACCCCTTTGAGATCCATGACGGCCTCACAGTTGGGTCCAATTAACTTGTGGAATCTCCAAAAAATTCCCAATTGAATGAAGAGTTTCCAATATCCCTCTTGAGGAAGTATATACCAACTCAATTTTATGAACTAAATCAATATGTTGTGTGGTTTGAAGATTTTCTAACTTGAGAAACAAATATGAAAAAAAATATACAACAATAGAGGAGAAGTTTTATTAATCATGGAAACTCACCAAGCCAATGACCATTGTGAAATAATATGTACAATGAGGAAAAACATGATCCCATTAAATTAATGAACTATAAATACCATTTTTATTATTCAAATTAATTTATGAAATGAAATTATAAAGGAGAAATTTATAAATGGGGATGTATGTAATTAACCAGGATTATATAAATGAAATACCCCTGTTGAATATATATCTATGTCACATTTAATTAATATATAATATTAATTTCACACTCACCGCAGGAAATAAATCAAAAAATATTATCTAAAATTTTTCCTAATAAAGGTAAATAATAAATATATCTAACAAAATTGAATATGTAACAATGGTATTTTAAAAAATCAATTAGATGGAAATTGGGATCGTTTTTGGTCTCATAGAATAATTACTCTCATAAAAAAACATTACAAATCCTTCATAATATTAGTAAGAAAATTTATTTTTATAAAAATTAAATAATATATATATTTAAGATCAAACGAAATGAATTATTAATGACATAAAATTTTGCTGTTAATAAGATGTATAAGAACAATATGACCATTTAAACAGTTACATATCATCCATGAATAGAAAAACACCGTTTGGATATTAACTATGCTAGTGGAATAGTAAAATAATATATTTTTAAAACATAATAAATTAAATAAACTATCTTCATATAACAATATTCTAAAATAAAAGTGTTAAATTCAATAAAATAAATTTTTGATGGAAATGAAATATTAATTATATTTTTGAAACAATATATATGATTTATTTTAATTTAAATTATAATTTAATAAGTATTAATCAAAATTTTAATTTAAAATAATATTTCTAATGAATAATATAGATATTAATAAACATTATAATATAATATTATTAAACTATAATTAATTTTTCTAGTTGATGAATATTTATTCATTCCATAAAAATAGTTTTCCGTAATAAATAATGCTTTTTATTTAGATATTAAATAAATCATATTTTCAATGAAATTAAATAAATGTAAATTAATTTTCAAATCAAACTTTATAAATTCATATAGGATTCATTTGATATTTTTTTGAATAATTGAATTTTTTTTTATGTTAATATACTAAAAATGGTATATTAATTTATAATTTAGATACATGATCAATTATAATTTAGATGATTTAAGAAAAAATTATCTTAGAGCACCATAAACTAATAACTATATATATATATATATATGAATAATTTCTACTAGTAGACATGAAAATAAAACTAATGGGTGTTATATTCAAAAACACCCATCTTTACTCTTTATAAATAGTACATTCCCTCTCCATTTTATATTCAAATTCATACAAAATAGATCACCCAAATATATACTAAAATATCTCTAAAAATTCAGTATTAATTTCCTGGAATACTATGCCTCACATGTAGAGTACCCCAAACAAAACTTAAGGTTTATCAAACTTGACAATATCCAAATTTTGATATAATACTCTCATTTAATCTAAATTTAATTCAATTGTTCTCTGTACTCTTTATACCTATTCATTATATTAATTAATAGTAACATAATTGTTTATTACGTGATTAATTTACTTTATACAAATTTAATATAATTTATATAACCCCCTCTAATTCTATTTAAAAATGATAAAATTTTCAAATTATGGTTGTCTCACAAACTATAGGAAAAATGAGATTCATTTTCACAACCACCTTCATCATTGGTTTAAATTAATATTTTATGGCCATGAAATTAAAAAATAAATATACATTATATTTTTAAATTTGTATTATCCAATTATTCCTATTTTTACATAAATCCAAATATATAATTCTTGGTCAAAAAAGAATCCTAACTAATTTGAGTGTATAATGATATAATTTATATGAAATGAAATAATCTAATTTTGGAAAACATATAGATTTTTTTGTTTATCTGGGCCACAAATGTGACATAATATCAGTCTATTACACTTTTTTTAATCTCTATAAAAAAGTACTTTTTTAGTTTCCAATAAAATAATATATCTTTTGAATGATGTAAGAAACAACAACCTTAATTTAAAAATAATTATAATAAAAAAATATAATGGTACAATATAGATATAAATTTGTTGAAATTAATTAAATATATTTGATAACGCTTCTAATGATGATATTTAATTAACATAATTTGATTATTCATTGTTTTAAAGGATGGTGTCAACGAATCTAGTACTTGATGTTAGGGATCATCTTCTAATCCTCAATAATTTTTTAATTAGTATTATCTTTATTTTTCTCCCTTTAAATCTAATCTACTATAACATTATTAATATATATTTTATATGTACTATCCTTTCATATTTATATACATTAATTGACCTATAATAGTTTTTAAAATTTCATGTACTTTATGAACCCTTCTCATTTCCATCTTGTTTGTAATCTTATTTTAACTGAATTTATTTATTTATTATCAATTTTAATGTTCCAATTTATCTAAAATTTTCACCTTTGATTGGTTCCAAAAAAATTCATTAAATGGAATCAATGCTGGCTTTATTTATGAGTTGATGTAAATTTTTATTCTCTTAACCTATTTAAATATGCATTATAATATTTTATTGGCCTTGATTACGTGGTCTGTTTTCATATTAAATTATATTATCTATTTATTTATAAATATTAATTATCTTTATTTACATTAACTATGATTATTTATAGATTTATGAACGTCCATAAATAATTTAATCATTAATTTCATTGAAAACAATATCATGTTAACATTGGTTATAATCTATGAAAATATTATGTAACCAATTTCATTTCATGATTTTCTACTTATGCATATAAGATATGTATAATTGCTTTATGTGTAAAAATATTAAGGTGTATTTTTTGAAGAAGATATTTGTGTGAAGAATTATGCAGCCCCTGATGTGTGGGGAATTTTTTTGTCTCATGAGATACCATGCATGGTGTAAGGACAGTTACTCTGGCACACTATGTTTTATTTCTTTAGCATTGAGACATGGATTATACATATGATTCTATGTTCATTGTTGGTAACAGATTTGTATGATGATATGATACAATGATATAATATTCTTAATGAAATTATTACTTGTGAAAATATATGAATGTTCTCTTTTATGATGTCAAGATATTACATGTCTCATATGTATTATATCCCATCATGATTTCCTGCAATTATTGTCATAGTCAGAATAAAAACTCATAAATTTACATTCTGTATTTCGCTAGGGTATGATAGGTAGTAATACGAGATCAATGGGATTTTGAATAACTATATTTATAATAAATTCTTGATGATATAACGTATTTATTCTTTGTTTTATTATATTCCTGTTCTTATATATTCATTAAAGCTAATGGTTTTTGGTTTTATACTAAATAATCATACATTAAAAATCATCAAATTAAATGTATAAGTGACTAAAGATGATAAAAATCTAACTATGGAAAAGATTATACATAGAAGGATAATAGGAATTAAAAATGTTACCTTTTAGTTTTATCTGAATTCAACTTGAATTTTAAGACATTAAGAGTATCCATGATTGTTTCCATCAACATGTTTATAATTTTCTTTCTACAAGGATAAATATGTAAAAAATACTGGGGGTAAACCAATATGAGTGATTTTTTGTCAATTAAATTTTTTTATCCTCTTAACCACTACACTTGTCTGGTAAATTGATCGTTCACCCTTTCATCAACTATGATATTAATGAATTCATTTAAACCAGAAATGAAAAATATTATGGCATAATAATATATTAAATTTCATTCCTCCACTATATATGAAATCAACCATAGCATAAGGTGTCTAATTTCTCATAGACACATAGATTCCCTTTTATTATATTGATGATTATGGAACACATATACATTTATTGACATAGTTTAATGGAACTATCCATGTTAAATAAAATATGGAAATTTGAATTCTCAAGGATACTATTTTATATTGGAATTAATCTATAAAATAAATTATTTAACATGATTCTCTTAATGTATGATTAGTAGTGTAGGATCACGACACTATTGGATAGAAAACATTTTAACTACTTATTCAACATGTAAAAATCTCCTATAAATTTTCTTGATCCATATCCTCTGAAGATATTATATATAGAAAATTTGTCTTATCTTACATTTAAATTAAATCATTTTAGTTTAATAAAAAGATCATTATACAAATAGGCTCCCAATGATTGAATTAATATAGTTCCTTTTAAAACATTTAAACAGTATGAATGGTACATATGAGGGTTGCATTTTCTCCCACTAGGTTCTTCAAGACTAGCACCCTTCAATGACACATCATAATTAATACATATATTTATATCCTAGGGAATGAAAAATAAAAATGGGTGATCTTAAATTCTTAGTAAGCGTAATAAAGGTTGACAAGAAAGAATAAACATTATAATTAGGGTATGATAATGTGATCATATCATTATATGCTCATACCCTGCATATCAAAAATTTTAAACATGAATAATGTCATAAAGCATTGATGTTCATATGAGATAAATCATAAAAAATAATGAACATATGACATGAAATAATATTATAAGAATATGACATGGGATTAAGGAATAAATATACATGTGATATCAATACTAATAAGCCAATACTAATTGCTAGAACATATCATGGCACTTCATAGTTTCCATAGATACTAGTAAAGAAAAACCATTTTCAATTGTCACATTCCATTCCTTGTAACGGATTGGATTACCTATCCTCCTTTAGTTGATTAGGTTCCCCGATTATCCAAAATCATAGTTATTACACCTATTGGGTGGGTAACACCACCATAACCAATCACAATAGTTTCCTTCTATGTTATTCAGTTTCCATATCTTCCATAGTTTTGACACAAGGTCCTAATTTATTTTAGAACAGGTTATCAGTGTTGGATGATCATTTAATAGTGTGCTGTTTGGACATAGTGAAATTTGATATATTTTTAGTAGATATGGGTGGTCCCTATAATATACCAATGAATATAATTAATTAGTAAACACTGTCAAAATGTTTGTATCATTATCATATAAGGTGATGCTAATGGGATGTATAAGAATCTAAGTAAAAATCATTAGATACCCTTTAAGTATGATGGTTTCAATGCTAAATCTATAGAGTATTTTCCCTTTGAGATTCCCAAATTGGATACCATATCTCATAGGAATATATATATGAGGGTATGAATTATAATCAATTGTCTGTAAAATGGGTAATCCATCATAAATTGTATTTTTTAAGTTGACATAATTAAACCATTTTGTATTACAGTATATGAAATTGAAAATTAATGACATGTTTCGAAATGATTATTTTCAATAGAAAAATATGATTATAAGGATGTAAATAATGAATTAATAAATTCAATGAAATATTATTATCCACAAAGGATGTTGTTCGTAAAATAGATTTATATTATGAAAAATATAAATTCATATCATGGAAATATAGTGAATGACACATGATTTTACCATAACATAATAGATGAATGGGCCATTATTGAATGGATGTTGATTTCTGTAGTGTTATGAGTCTACCTATTGTTTTGATGCTTCATATATGGATTTTTCTTTATTAAGTGATTGTTCTGGGAAAAATTCATTCAGTTTTATCCCCTGTATTTTTTTTCTAGAAATGATATTGGTTGAGGGACATGAGTAATCATGGATTCCATTATTAGGATATTATGAATTTCACTAAATTGAATCCGAAAATATTTTATAAATGTATAGATCATATGAATTCAATGTGTTACCTTGGAGTCCTCATTAATTCATAATTGTGAATGCATTGGGGATGCACCTCATTGGATATAGGTATTGTATTAGAAAATGATAGTGATAGATTAATGACATTCATTCCATTTGGATAAGAATATGAATATCATGGAATGACTTCCTTAGATATGTTATGATTGATATATATGGGTTTCTCTGGGTGTGAACTAAGATTATGCTTAACACAAATAGTCTAAATTTAATTGATATCTTAATACATTGATTTTAGTTAGTGAATTGTATAGATGTATTGCATATATTATCCTATATTTCACATAGGTGAATTTCCATGATGGAATGGATATATTAGAATTCCTAGTGAATGCTTACTAGATTCTATCAGATAGTTTGTCATGGATTCCTTATTTTAATAAATCTAAACTGGTCGAGTAGTGGAATACACTAGGATCAATGTATCACTATCGATGCTCAACATATTCATGGAACGATGACAGTTATAACAACATATCCTTATTATCATCTATGGTTGATTTATTTTAAATATATTTATAATTATAAAAACCAGTTTTCAATATTCTAATTTTTTAGTTCTAACATTCTTTAATATACAATATTATAAACTACTTTGTTTAATTACATAGTGGGTAGTGGAAACTGAGTAAATTTAAGAGTATATATTTTCTATAATCATCCAAAATTCAAACATATGGAATTATTTTCCAATGGACATGATATTGATCCATTATATTTTAGATAAAATTAAATATTAAATTTTTTATTCTACATGTATTTTTACATTAAATTATTAGATTGTGATAAATACAAGATATGATCGGTTGTAAATATGAATTTGAAATATAAATTATTTTTCAATAAAGTAATATTTTATTTTTTTTAGTGAATAAATATTATCTTTAAAAGAATATGAAACACTAAAATATTGATTCTTTTGGAGCTATAAATTCATATAAATGAATATGAAAAAATTAATAAAATATCATTTTAGTTTTTTTGACTTCCAAATATTTTTAATTTATAAATGAAATATTATAGTGGTGTGGATATAATTTTTAATAATTTTCATACTCATTGTAGTTCTAATCTACAAAAATATTTTATAGTTTTTAATGAGCTAGAGTTTACATGTAATTGTTTTTAATATATATGGGAATTTATGAGTCCGCAAAAATTGACGTCGCATGATTCTGAGGCCCGGAGTACCCGAAATGAATTTCTGAACTTTATTTTAGGTACATTCAGCAAACGTGCGGGTGAGATTTTCTATCTTTTGAACTAGTGCACAAAATTGAAATTTGGGGGGACCATTGAAATTGCAGCACATGTATTCTCTTAAGAATACTATCACCTCGATGGTAGTTGGTCGAGGTTGAAAGTCAGGTTTTGGATTTTTTATGTAAGAATAAAATAAAACTGAAAGTGTATCACATTTTTATTTTTATTTACAACACCCATGTGGCTATTGGGAGGTTGGGCCCAGTGGAACTAAAACTCATTGTAGAAGTTGAGGTGTGGGGACCACTAGAACTTAACCTCTCATGAGGGGTTATGGTGGTGGGGACCACCCGAACCATAATCCCCCATTAGTGGTTATCGTGGTGGGGACTACCAGGGAAAAATCCCCCCTTTTATTGAGAGAAACTCTCATCCCCCCTCATTAATGTGAAGGATCCTCTTGACTTCCTCCACATTAATTCTCCTTATACACATACCTTTAATGGTTCCAACTTAGTTAATTGGATTCCCCCCTTTTAAATTAAGTAACATCGTTGTTAGAATTTAGGAAGGTTCCTAATAAGTGAACCATAATAAATTCCACGATCATTACCTACCTACCCCCATATCATATATATATGGATCTTGAGAGGAGGATTTGGGACGGATTCACTAAGAGACGAAGAATTGGTAATGTGACACGACACACAACACATGGAGGATTACACTCTCCAATGAAGAACAACTTCTCCGAATGAAGAACATATTTTACAACAAAGAACGCCAATGATGAATGTCGACCCCGACATCGACTATCTTCCTCGAGACTTCCTCTGATGTAGGATGTGTTCGACTACTATGAACTGATGTCTATCTCTTCCCAACAATTTTTCTTCTTCCCCGCAACTCTATCGATGTATCAACCTGAGGTAGAGAGTTTATTTGCGTGATATTACATTCCATGATTAATTTTTCGGTTTTAGAAAGAATCATTATGGAGGTTGTAAAATTTGAAATTCATCATTCTTTGTTCATGATGATCCAAATTCTACCACCCTAATGGCGGAAGGTGCGGGCCAAACCAACATGGCCCAATCCCTCTGCCATTCACTCTGGTGTACTCTTCAAAATGGAAGATGGCAATGAAGATGATGAAGGTGACGAGGGCGACGGTGCTACCATCCGCATCCACCATGACCTACGACGCCCCCGTGGAGCTCTGCCTTCACGGGCAAAATGTCCCACACCCCTCACGATGCCCCGACTGAACCAGCCCCACGCCCTTGCGGCACCCCCGCGACCGAGCGGCCCTGTGGCCACCATGGGCTCTATGGCCCCTTGTGGCCTGCCAGACCTCCCAGAGGACCGTGCATCATCATGGGCCGGGCCTGACCCAGCGGGTCAGGTGGGATTGACCTGAACTGGGTTGTCCCATGCCTGGTCGGGCTGGTTCGGCCCCACTGGGTCCGACCAAACCCAAGCCCACTATGAATCATTACACTCTTTTGGCCATAACATTTGCACCGAACATCAATTTGACGAACCTTCAGTGGTGTTAGAAATTTTGGAGCGAGATGGTACCTTTGAGTATACTCCACTGTAGTTTTTGTTTGAGATAAGAAATAGTTAGGTTGGATTGAGCACAAATCCAACCGCCCCCCTAGTCTAAAAGGCTAATAACTCATAGACCGGGCGTCCGTTTGACACGCCATATTTTGTGTTGAGACCCATATGACGTGACAGACCTTCGAGATACATCTTTGTGAGATATCGTGATAGTTGGAGTATCGAACAGTAGCTCATGGAGAGGATCATCTCGGAGACAAGCGAGCATAGTGCTGAGACCTAGTAGCTTGCTGATACCTTACGACTGCTAAAAGTTATGACTCGGAGTGACTCTACTAGCCTAGTGGGGAGCGCCTTGGTATCACAGCAGACCCACAGTGGGAAGAGCCTTGGTGTCGCAGTAGTCCCATGTTACTCAACCGGAGGAGTACCTCAACAGGCTATGAGCGGGAGCACGCCTGGTGAAGTGGAAGACCCACGGTGGAGAGAGCGCTTGGTGACGTGTCAGATCCACGGTACTCAACAAGAGGAGTACCTCATCATTCCATAGTTAGTGGGATGAGTGCTTGGTGTCATGGCAGGCCCACTGTACTCGATAGAGGAGGAGTTCTCCCGCAGCTGAGGTTTTGAAAATGTGACTGGGGAGGTTACCTTATACTACTCCTAGAATAATATCATGGATGAGCTTAGTTATTTTTTCTATGTTTTACTAATGATTGAGAAAGATCACTTGATAAATTAGGTATATGTATGGGCATATACCTAAGTAAGGCAATATGTTGATTTCATATTTGTGGTTTATCCTTGATGGATTTTGTGATACTTTTAGGGTCTTGGGGTGCCTACATATTATATTTATACTCACCCTTTTACGGGCTATGTGTGCACCTTGTTGTGTTAGATTCAAAATATGGGCTGCGTTGACTGAGGTAGAGAGTACCAGGATTGGAAGTTACGTGGAGGTGGATCATACAGTGAGTCGGGACAAGGAGGAGACGGTTAGACATGGAGTGCTGAGATGGATATCTATACCTACCCTTCATGTAGGAACCCCTGAGGAGGATCTATTAGCTATCTTCCCATATCTTCTAGTTGTATTGTATCACTGTTGTACTTGAACTATACTGTTGGACATGTATTCTAGCCCCTTTTTCATTCAGAACTCTTTTGTTATACAGTTTTCTTGGTGTTTTCGTTCAGCTCTGTTGTTTCTAGTATGTGTGTTTACAGGTTATACGGGAAATGTCTTCTCAGTTTTAGGGAAATAATCCTTTGATAATAGTCTCCAGCCCCTGGCATAGGGAAGGCGGGCTTGTGGTAGTAACGACACAGGCCCCGGAGGATGGGTTTGTGACAAATTTGTATCAGAGGAGTCGATTCAACTGAAAAACATAGGAATCTAATGTTTTATGTGAAGCAATAGTGTTAATTGTAGTAAGTGTAGTTTTTAGTTGAGGGAGTCCAATGTTGGTGCGACGACCGACATATACATATAGTAGGACCCTGACTTCTGATTTTACACTCAGTGCATGAGAACACAAGTTTTGTGTCTGTTTTCAAAAGTTTTGTTAAGGTCAGCTCACCAGGTCAGCTCATGCGGTATAACTTTTAAACTGTAGTGCACCTGTATATTAAAAGGATGCCTCCATGCAGAGAGCCTGCTAGAGTTCCGAGAGTTGTACGCACTGATAGCCCACTGAGCTACGGGGCCTCAGTGTTGGGCCCTCTTCTAGAAGAGGCACCAGCGGAGGCACCATTGGTACCATTCCCTATTAAGCCACTGATTCCATGAAACCCAGCAGCCACCGATGCACACTCCTTATGTGCATTGCACGAGTTATAGCGCTAGAGTCCACCCAGGTTCAGGGGAGAGATGGACACGCAGGTGGATAAGGATTGGCTAGATGTCATGGTGAGATTTTTCTGACTGGTAGGGACAACAACTGATCTCATGGTGATTTTTTCTGCCTGCCTTCTGCAGGAAGCAACAAGAAGATGGTGGTGCATGATGCTCTATGTTCACGAAGAGGTGACTCTTCTCTAGGAATACTTTGAGAGCCTATTTTGGGTAGAGTTTGTTCCAGTGACTCTTCGCACAATACGCATTCAATAGCTACATCATCTCCAGCAGGGTAGCATGACTGTAGATTAGTTCTCAGTGAGGTTCACATACCTCTCACGTTAATCCACCTATATGGTGTGAGACCAATTCTTCACGGAACATACCTTCGAGTAGGGACTTAGGAAGGATATCAGGGCTTCATTGATCTCACTCAACATCCCGACGCAAATAGAGGTGTTTGAGAGAGCCCTCCAAGTGGAGAGTTTCCTTCCTGAGCATTCTCCGTGTAGTGAGGTCCACAAAAAGTTGACATGTTGAATATTCTTCTGCATCTGGCAGCAGATAGAGGTCATAGTGGTCAAAGAGGACCAGACCTATAGGTGGATGACAGCATGATTCAATGTCATTTGTGTGGGCCACCCAAGGCAGAGATAGACATGCCATGAGAAGGCAGTGTTACTCATGCGGTAGTCAGGGCCACATGGCTCGTGACTATCTAACCCGCCATACAGATGATCATCTGACGGTCGAAGGACCTCCCATGTAGAGATAGATATTCGATTGAGGTGGTCCGCATAGAGTATACATATGTGGAAGAGGATCTGGTCATGTAGTTTGTAGGTGGGCGACGATTCAATATATTACCTCCACCTCCTCCAGGAGGTCCACCCCGACCGCAGGGAGTTGGTGGACATGGGAGAGCTCATCTCCAGGTAGTTGAGGCTTACGATCATGGAATTCCGGATATGATTCAATGTATGATCTATGTCATGTCCACCAAAACTACAGTACTTATAAACACAAGTCCCAGTAATTCTTTTATTTCCATAACTCTCTTTCAGAGCTCGTAGATTCCGACCGAGCTATTGGCTCGATATTTATGGATAGATACTCTTATGGGAGTAGATTCGATGATTACGCATTGGTTCCGGTAGTGTGAGCTTACTCTAGGAGGTGAGAGCTTCAGCTGAGATCTCCTTGTAGTGGCGTCGAGGCCTTAAGGCTTCATCATGGGTATGTACTAGTTATCTAGAGTCCATGCTCAAATTGACTGTATTTGGCGCAATGAGCAGTGTGCCCGTAGGGATGGTACTAGGTTTACCTTCACCGGAGAGAAGGGAGCCTCTGCATCAAAGGATGGACTTTCTCAGAGGATAGTGAAGCCGATCAATCATCAGTTGGATAGCCTTACCATCTGAGCTATTGATGTGGAGAGTCAGAGTATTCTTGTAGTGGTGGCTAATACATGGATGTTTTCCATTACGATGTCCCAGTTCTACCTTCTCACAGAGTGGTGGACATTTACATTGAATTGTACACCAGGACGACATCGATATCTACACAAGCATATCGGATGAATACCATGGATTTTCGTGAGCTACGGGTGCAGCAGAAGGACTTGTAGGGGAAGGGATTCATTCAGCCTAGTGTCTCTCCCTAGGCAGCCCCGAATCTGTTCTCCAAGAAGGCGGATGGGTGCTTGCGGCTTTGTGTATACTATCAGTACCTGAACTAGGTGATTGTGAAGAACATGTAACCACTCATGAAGATTGAATACCTCTTTGATCAGCTGAAGTTAGCACGATGGTTCTTGAAAATAGACCTCAGATCAGGCTATCACCATATCAGAGTACGAGACAAAGATGTGTAGAAGAAAACCTTCAATTGTCGGTATGTCAATTACAAGTTCTTTGTTATCCCTTTTGGAGTGACCAACTGACCAGCAGTGTTCATGAGACTCATGAATAGGATCATTCAGCCATACATTGATCGCTTTGTAGTGGTCTTCATCGATGACATTATAATTTAAAAGACTACTGAGGAGGAGCACGCCTACCATTTGCGGGTAGTACTGGACTCACTTAGAGAGCTCCAGCTTTATGGTAATCTCTCAATGTGCCAGTTCTGGATCCAAGAGGTTCACTATTTAGACATGTCATCTCATAGGAATGAGTTGATGTGGATCCGACCAAGATTGGTGGGGGGTACTTTTGTGGGAGCTAGACAAGAGTGTGACAGAAGTATGACGATTCGTTGGTTCAGTTGAATACTACCAATGATTTGTTCTAGATTTATCCAAAGTTGCAGCACCACTATCATCCTTGAAGAATAAGGGGAAATCCTTTGTGTGGTTGGAGAGATGCGAGGAAAACATTCAGGAGCTGAGGTAGAGGCTGACCAGTACCCCCATCTCGAGACTTCTAGAGGAAGGCATAGGGTACGTAGTCTACTGCAACGCATCAAGGACCAAAATCGTGTGTGTCTTGATAAAGGAAAAATCAGTGGCCTTATATTGTTCTTGGCAGCAGAGGGAGCATGAGAAGAACTACGCTACACAGGACCAAGATTTAGAAACAATGGTCTTTGCCTTGAAGATGTGGCGGCACTATCTGATGGTCGAACGTTTTACAGTGCACTCTGATCACAAGAGTCTCAGTTATATATTCTTTCAGAAATACATGAACCTGAGAAGGCGAAATTGACTTGAGTTCCTCTAGGACTATGTCTTCGAGATAGTCTATACTCCATGGAAGGGGAACGTTGTTGAAGATGCACTCAGTAGGAGATTTGATATACAACTCCTAGGTGAGGCGATAGAGTAGCTGGCTAGTTTGCATATATCGTCTGTGGATAGAGATGGAGAAGCATTTCTATAGTCTTTTATAGTCACTCCACCACTTCTTCAGTGAGTCAGGGAGGCACAACATGGGGATGCTGGCTGCAAGACACGACGAGGTCAGATATCCACATGATAGGCACCCAATGGTTTTTCTGAAGGTGGGGAGCACGTCATCATCTTCAGAGGACGTACCATGGTACTAATATCACATCAAGAGGATTTTTTGAGAAATGACCACACATCCTTACTATAGCAACATCCAGGAGTGGCGAAGATGTACCCGGATCTCCGAAAACAGCACTGGTGGCAGGGAATGAAGAAAGGTGTTGCGGAATTTGTCTCTCAATGCCTCAATTATCCACTAGTGAAGGCGGAGAATCAGGTACCTGTAGGCTTGGATCAGCCTTTAGAGGTACCAGAGTGGATGTGGGATGGGATATCCATGGACTTCTTGATGTTTCTTCCACGTACATCCATGGGACATGACTCTATTTTTGTGATCGTCGACCGACTCACCAAGTCGGCCCTCATCATACCTATCAGAGGGCAGTGTTCAGTAGAGTTCATAGGATGCTAATATGTGCAAGAGATTGCCTGTATGCATGGGGTACCCAGGATGGTTGTCTCCAATATTTATTCACGTTTTACATCCCATTTATGGAAGGGGTTGCATGAGGATTTCAGGACGCATTTTCGTTTGACCACGACCTCCCATCCTCAGACGGATGGTCAGACTTAGTAGAACATTCCGACCCTCGAGGACATGATATGTGCTTTCATCCTCGACTTCGGTCGAAGCTGGGATGATCACATTCCTTGGGTGGATTTTTCATACTACAACATCTATCACTCCACCATCGGGATTACACCATTTTAGGCGTTATACGGGTGACCTTGAAAATCATCCTTCTTCTGGACTAAACCATAGGAGTGTTCACTTGTGGGACCAGAGATGGTATGGGGTAACACATAGAAGGTACATTTTATCTAGGAGAGGATGATGAATTCCCAAAGTAGTCAAAATTCTTATGCCGAGAGGAGGCAGAGACCTCTAGTGTTTGACAATAGTGACCACGGATTTCTACGGGTCTCACCTCAATGAGACTTGCAGAGATTTTGCCAAGGTAGCAAGTTATCTTCGAGATTAATCAGACCTTTTCAGGTCCTCACCAGAGTTGGAGAGATGGAATGCATCTTATCTCTTCCTTCTCTGTTGCACTAGGTGCACGACGTCTTCCATGTATCCCAGCTGAGGAGATACCTGCATGACCCTTCTCACATCATCGAACATGGCGAGCTAGATGTCGACGCTGGGGAAACATTTACGGTGGTTCTATTTGAGATTGAGGATCGACAAGAGAAGGTCCTTAGTGGATGGAAATATATATTTGGCGAGCATTCGTTTGCATCACGGGAACCTCTAGGAGAGCACATGGGAGCGGGAGGCTCAGATGCGTTCTCAGTACCACCACTTGTTCGTTTAGTTTGAGTTGTGTCTTACGGGGAATTAATTCCGGAGGTGGGGAGAATGTAATGTCCCAGAATATCCATTAATATTTTTAATATATATGAGAATTTTATGAGTCCGCGAAAATTTACGGTGCATGATTCGGAGGCCAGGATTTTCCAGAAAAAATTTCAAAACATTATTTCAGGTACGTTTAGTAAACGGGTGAATGGGTTTTTCTATCTTTTGAACCAGTGCTCGTAATTGATATATAAGTGCACCGTTGAACTCGAAGTTCCAGTATTCTCTAAATAAAACATTTACCACGACGATAGTTGATCGAGGGTGAAAGATAGTTTTTGGGTTCTTCATGTAAGAATAAAATAAAAATAAAAGTGCACGACATTTTTATTTTTATTTGAAACACCCATTTAGATGTTGGGAGGGGAGGGATCCACCGGAACTAAACCTCCATGTGGAAGTTCAGGTGTGGGGTCCAACAGACCTTAACCTCTCATGAGAGGTTATAGTGGTGGGGACCACCCGAACCATAACCTCTCATAAGAGGATATGGTGGCGCGGACCACCCAGTGATGACGGTGGCTACCGCAGTGGTCCCTCATCCCCCAGCGGAGGAGGGACCTCTGTCATTGCGTAGGGATTTGGAGCCCGCTTTCCGGCCTGTCTCCAACCCCTATTTTTTCCCCCATTTCTGAAGGTTTCCCTTAGCCCTAAATAGCAGATCTCTTTGACAGACATCTGAATCTTCAGATTCTGTCATTGGAGTTCGTAGAATCCACTGCTCTTCTGAATCATACCCCAGTTGCTCGGTTCAGGCAAGGAGTCCCTCAGTTGACTCCTTCGACAGGTTCGTTTTTCACAAATGGGATCTTCAAGAGAGGGTGACCGTGGGGTTGTTCGATAATCCGCACATTATGATTCATTTTGCTTGTGAGGAGGTCCTCATCTGAACCTGGTCGAGCGCACCCTGGAGTTGTGATGGTATTCATTTTTTCCTTTTTAGGTGGTCATTTGATTTCCGCATGAACTGTGATCCTCCGTCTGCGGATGTTTGGATATGTTTTCCAAATCTACCTTTACCGTTTCAAAATCCTTCAATTATAAAGATGATTGGAAACTTAGTCAGCAGATTTATATGTTCCGATATTCGAATAGAGGCTTTTTTCTATCCGGTAAATCCATGGGTCTGTGTGGAAGTGGATCCATCCAGACCTCCGTTTGATTTTGTCTGGGATTTAATTGGCGATGAATACCGATGTAATCTGAGAGTGGTGTATGAAAACTGGACCGATTTTTGTGGTTCCTGTAACCGCCTGGGTCATCCTACAAATTTCTGAAATCAGGGATCATCAAGAGCAAATGGTAGGGGGAAGGGCGGAGATTTTGGCTCTATTTCCAACAAACCGGGTCATACATTGGAATCTTAACGACGAGGTTCTTAGGACAAGGGAGGGATGGAGGAGTACAACAAAGGCAAGTCTGCAGTTGGAGGGGAGAAGAAAGGTTCATCCCATTTTTTTAACGGTGTTGTTCGGAGAGAACAGGGGCCACAATGGTCACGAATGGAGGAGAAAATAGTTGGTCCAAAGGTTTGTAGTGCAGTGTCTAAGAAGAAGTTTGGCGATGATCGGATGAGGAAGGGATCTACCCAAAGAATACCGCTGGTGTCGGAGGTGTTCTCTAGACTAAGGATGGATATGTCTAGACCTCTGATGGATGGTCATTTGGTTAGATGGAATATGGGTCAAAATCTGGATGAAGAGAAGGAAGAGAAGGAGGATACAATATTTTTAACAGATGAGGAGACAAGGCCGGGAAACGATGATGTAGAGAAGGGGAGGAAGGGGATGGAATTGGTGGAAGCGGATCCACCTAGTGGGAAGAAAGGTGGCCCAACACTTATTCAGATCCCAGTGCTTCTGTGAAATATGTTTGACACCTCTCAAAAGTTGACGTGAGTTCAGAGCCTAACGCTCCAGGAGAGGGAGCAAGGCCTGATGTGGAGATGACAAAGGGGATCATTCACGGGCACTCAGTTGATGATCACCCCAACCCGAAAAGCAACAACGGCCTCATTAAGAGGATGGGTGAGGACTATTCATCACTACCTCCTCCTTTAAGGGATCGTTTGTCAATGAAGGAAACTGCGAAGGGGATGGTTTAGGGGACCCAAAGCCACCATAAGGTTAGCGAGCAGGGCGGTCCTTTGGTTCTGCTACTAACCTCTGATGAGGAAGGGACCGAATAGGTCCTGTTAATCAATACATCGAAGGAAGAAGTGGCTAAGATGATGGGAATGTCTCTAGAAGTGTCGCTCAATGAGGAGCAATATGCATGGATCGAAAAAATGACCTAATCCTAGTTAGAGGATTCAACAACGGGAAGCTCAGCGTTGAGGAATATATTCAGGTTTGGGATCAGCTATCGTATGGGTTTGAGAGGATGTTGATGGAGGTCCCCGATCTGTAGGTTTCATAGTTAGCATGGAAATTATTCAAGGATAGTGTATCAGGTGAGGTCAAGTTTTCCTTCATTCACTTTTTTTATGTTGGTGGTAGGGTGGTTGGCTTAAAGGAATGTTTGTGAATTCCTTGCTGCGTTTGGATATTCGTTGTATTTGTTTGGATGCGTTGTTTGTTTTCCAACATTCTACTTGGGTTCGCTCTGAATGGGTATCGGAGCACGAAGCCTTCACCAACACCAACCTTTTAGATCTATATTCTTGAGAGGGTATGACTTTGCCTTCGGTTTCGTGCCCATACAATTCTGCACGAGACTGTTTGCCGAAGAGTCGTGTTTTCGTGATGGCTTGGGGTCAGGATTTATTTGCTAGGGTGGGGTTGACTTGGTGGTTTGTTCTATACTTTTTTTTATTTTGGTGTCTGATGGTTGTATTTTGTTCCATGGTTTATCACTTTTCCTTTAAAAAGTGTTGTTGAAATAAAAAAGTAATTTTCAGGTAGTCATTAAAGTGGAGGAGTCTCTTGACTTCCTCCACATTAATTGTGCAAATGCACATACATTTAATTGTGCCAACATAGTAAATTGGATTTTCACTTTTTTAAATTATGTAACATCGTTGTATGAATTTAGGAAGGTTCCTAATAAATTAATAGTCATAAATTCCATGATCGTTACCTACCTACCCCATCTCATATATATATATATGGAGCTTGGGAGGAGGATTTAGGGCAGCTTCACCAAGCAATGAAGAACTGCTAAGGTGACGTGATGCCCAACACATGGAGGACTACGCTCTCCAATGAATAACTACTTATCCGAATGAAGAACACCTTCTACAAATTAAGAACTCCAATGATGTACGCCAACCCCGAATTCGACTATTTTTCGGGAGACTTCATCTGATGTAGGACGTCTTCGACTACGATGAACTGACGTCTGTCTTTTCCCAATGATTCATATTCATCCCAACGACTCCGTGAATGTTTCAACCCAAGGTAGGGGGTTTCATTGCGTGATAATACCGTCCTTGATTTATTTTGTGGTTTGGGAATGGATCGCTGCGGAGGTTGTAAATTTTGATGTTCATTGTTCATATTTCTAGTTGTGCCAAATCCTACCACCCTAAACCCAGAGGGTGTGGGCCAAACCAACATGGCCCGACCCCTCCGCCAGTCGTTTGTGGTGTACTCTTTAAAATTGAGGAAGATGACAAAGGAAACAAAAGTGACGAAGGCAACGACGCCGCCACCGTGACACGCGCCTCCCATCTGGTGCTCTACTTTCTCGGGTGCAACAGCATGCACCCCTCATAGCACCCTGTACGAACCAGCCAGCGCCCCTCCTAGCGCCCTGGCTGCTCCGGCCCGCGCACCTCGCGACGCCCCGGTCGAACTGGCCTGCCCACCATGCGGCGCCCCAACCGCACTGGCCCCGCGCCCTCGCGCCACCCCATGGCTGATCAATCTAGTTTCCGTTGTGGGACTCGTGGCCCCTTGCGGCCCTTGCGGCCCTCGCGGCCTTCCCGACCTCCCAGCGGACAAGGCCACACCATGAGTTGGGCCAGACCTAGCGGGTCAGGCCAGGTGGCCCTGAAACGGGTTGACCTATGCCAGGTCTGGCCGAGTCAGACCAGACCCGGGCCCACTATGACCCTTTATGCTCTTTTGGAATTAAATTTGGTACCAGACATCCGTCTGACGAACAGTCAGCGGCGCTGGTAATCTTGGAGCGAGATGACCCCTTTGAGTATAATCCACTAGATTTTTGTATTGAGATGAGAAACAATGAGGTTGGATCGAGAACGAATCCAACCAGGCCCTTGGGACTAAAAGGATAATAACTGACAGACTAAGTTTCTGTTTGATGACCATTTTGTCTTGTTGACACCCATATGATGTGGCATACCTTTGAGATACTTCTTTGTGAGACATCATGACAGTTGGAGTATCGACCAGTAGCTCATGGAGAGGATCCTCCATGAGACGAGCGATCATAGTGCAGAGTCCAAGTAGATGGCTGAGACCTGACGACTACTGACTGTTTTGACTCAGAGTGACTCTAATAGCCTAGTGGAGAGTGCTTTGGTGTCATGGAAGACCCACATTGCAGAGCGTTGTGGTGTTGCACAGATCCACGGTACTCGATTGGAGGAGTACCTCAGTAGGAAAATAGGGGAGCACACTTGGTGACATGACAAACCCACGGTGGGGAGAACGCGTGGTGATGTGGAAGATCCACAGTACTCGACAGGAGGAGTACCTCAGCAGTCCAAGGATAGTGGGATGTGCTCTTGGTGTCATGGAAGGACCACTATAGTCGATAGAAGAGGATTTATCCAACAGCCGAGGTTTTGACAATGTGACTTGGTATGTTACTTGATACTACATCTAGAATAAATTCATGTTTGATCTATGTATGTTTTTTTGTGTTTTCCTCATCATTGATATGGATCACTTGATAACTTAGGTATATGTATATGTATATACATATGTAATGTTATCTGCTGATTTCATAATTTGTGGTTTATCTTTGATGGATTTTGTGTGACCATGAGGGTCTCGGGGTCCCTACTGAGTATCGTTATACTAATCCTTGAATGGGCTATGCCCCCACCATGTTGTGTTGGATGCCAAAGACGAGCAGATCTGACTGAGGCAGAGACTACCATGACTAGACGGTACCTGGAAGTGGACCATACGAAGAGTCAGTACATAAAGGGGATGGTCGGAAGTGGAGTGTTGAAGAGGAGATATGTACATAAACATTAGGTAGGAACCCCATGGGACGATCCAGTATTTTTCTTCCCTTATCTATCAATTTTATTGTATCACTATTGTACTTGTATTTTCTAGTTGGGCTTGTATTCTGTCCCCTTTTTATTTACGTAAAGTTCTGTTATACAGTTTTCTTGGTGTTTTAGTCAAGCTATATTCTTGATTGTGTGTGTGTTTACGGGTTATAAAGTCAATTCGTTCCCATTTTTAAAGAAATACGCTTTATGTGCTAGTCGCCAGCTCCTGGACTATGGATGGCAGGTTTGGGGTAGTCACGGCACGGTCCCCGGGGGATGGGTCATAACAAATTGGTATCAGAGGAGTCGATTCAACTATAAAACATAGGACTCTGATATTTTCTGTGAGGAAATAGTGTTAAGTGTAATGAGAGTGGTTTTAATTTTAGGGAGTCCAGTGTTGGTGGGACGACTGACGTATCGATACACCAGGACCATGAATTTTGATTTCTGACTCAATGCACGAAAACACTGATTGAGTTTATGTTTTCAAAAGTTTTCTTATGGTCATCTCACCAGGTCCGCTCACCATGTATAACTTTTTAACTGTAGTGAACCTGTTTCTTTTCAGGATCCCTCCACCTAGACTTCCAGTTAGAGTTCTGAGTGTTTTACACACTGATAGCCCACCGAGCGACGAGGCCTCGGTGCATGACCGTCTTCCAGTAGAGGCACCAGCAGAAGAACCAGTGGTTCCATTCCACATTAAACCATTGATTCCACCATCCCCAATAGAAGAAGGTGCACACTGCTTGAGCATGTTTCATGAGTTCCAACTCTATAGGCTACCCCGGTTTAGGGGAGAGACAGACCCTCATGCAGCTAAGTATTGTCTGGAGGCCGTGGTGAGAGTTTTCCTACTGGTATGGACACCAACTGATCTCACAGTGACTCTTGTTTCCAGACTTCTACAGGAAGTAACTGGAAGATGGTGGAGCTTGATGCTCCATGTTCACCATGAGGTGACACTTCTCTTGGAATACTTCGAGATACTGTTTCGGGCAGAGTTTGTTCCAGAAACTCTTTTTGCAGTTCGCATTTTGAGCTATATTATCTGCAGTAGGGAAGCATGATTGTGGCTCAGTACTCAGTGAGGTTCACATACCCCTCACTCTACTCCACATATATGGCTATAGACTCATTAATTAGGGCTCGGACCTTCGAGTAGGGAATCAGGCAGGAGATCAAGGATTCATTGATCTCACCCAGCATCCCAACACATGTGGGGTTATTAGAGAGAGCCCTCATAGTGGGGATTTTCTTTGCTGAGTAGTCTCCAGTAGTGAGATCCACCACCAGTCGACACGTAGCGGAGTCTTCTGTAGCTGGAAGCTGACAGATGTCACAGTGGACTAAGAGGAACATACCTATAGTTGGATGACAACATTATTCAGTGTCTGTTGTGTAGGGAACCCGAAGTGGAGACAGACATGCCAGGAGCTGGCATTTTTACTCTTGTGTTGGGCAGGGTCACATGGCTCATGACTGTCCGACCCTCCATATGGATGCTCAGCAGATGGACAAAGGACCACCTATACCAAGACCAAGATTCGACCGAGGGGGTCTGTATGCAGTAGGTAGACGTTGTAGAGGAGCTAGTCGTGCAGCCGGCGGTGTAAGACTATTTGAGATATTAACTCCACTACCACCAAGTGGCCCACCCCAGGCACAGGGAGTTGGTGGTCATGGGATAACATATCTCCGGGCAGCTGAGGCTTACAGTCATGGCATTCCGGATATGATTCTAGGTACAATCTTTTCTACTCCACCATAGTTCTAGTACTTGTTGACATAGGTTCTCGTCATTCTTTTACATCCACTACCCTCATTTGGTGCTCAAAGATTCTGATGGAGGTTTTGGCTAGATCCTTATAGTTAGAGACACCTCTGGGAGCAGATTCGACAATTACTCACTAGTGCCTACAGTGTGAGCATTATCTATGAGGTGTGGGCTTCAGATGGGATCTCCTAGTAGCGGCATCGAGGCTTTATGACGTCATCTTCGGTATGTACTGGTTATCTACAATCCATGCTCTAAATGACTATATTAGGCGCAATGTGCGGTGGGCCCGCATGTATGGGACCAAGTATACCTTCACTAGTGAGAAGGGAGCCTTTGCAGCACATGATGTACATTCTCAGAGGAGAGTGTAGTCGATCACAAATTAGTTGTCTAGCCTTACCATCAGATTTGTTGATGTGGAGAGTTCGAGTTATCCTGTAGTAGTGGACCAATACCTAGATCTTTTAAATGATGATGTCCAAAGTCTATCTACTCACATAAAGTTGGAAATATACATTGACTTGTACCCCGGGTTGACACCGATATATACACCAACATGTCGGATGGCTCCCGCGAGGCTTCATGGGCTGTGTGTATAGCTAGAAGACTTTCTTGGGAAGTGATTCATTCAGCCCAGAGATTCTCCCTGGGCTGCCCCAATTTTGTTTGCCAAGAAGGAGGATGGGAAATTGAAAATTTTTGTTGACTATCGGCGCCTGAATCGGACGACTGTGAAGAAAAAGTAACAACTCATAAGCATTGAAGACCTCTTTGATCAGATGAAGGGAGCACGATGGTTCTCAAAGATAGACCTCAGATCATGCTATCACCAGCTCAGAGTATGAGAAAAGGGTGTGCAGAATACAACCTTCAGGTGTCAGTATGGCTATTAAAAGTTTTTGATTATGCCATTAGGTGTGTCCAATTCTCTAGTAGTGTTCATAAGACTCATGAACAAGATATTTCAGCCATACATTGATAACTTTGTTGTGGTATTCATCAATGACATTCAGATTTTCTCGACTACTATAGAGGAGCATCCCTACCATTTGTGGGTTGTATGGGACACACTCTGAGAGCACCATCGTTATGGTAAGCTCTGAAAGTTCCAGTTTTGGATATGATAGGTTCAATTTCTTGGATATGACATCTTGGAGGCTGGTGTTGTAGTGGATCAAAAAAAGATTGTGGCGGTACTTGTTTGTGAGCCACCCAGCAGTGTGACAGAAGTACGATGTTTTCTGGGTTGGGCTGGATACTACTAGAGATTTGTGCCAGATTTCTACAGAGTTGTAGCTCTACTATAAAACTTTATTAAGAAGGGGCAACCTATTGTGTGGTCGGGGATATTCCAACAATGATTTCAGGGGTGGAGGCAGACGCTGACTAGTGCCCCCATTATGAGGCTTCAAGAAGAAGGCGTAGGGTACGTAGTCTATTGCGACACATCAGGGACCAGACTCGGATGTGCCCTGATGCGGGTGTGAGAAGTGATCGCATATGTTTCATGAAATATGAGATGAAAAGAGAAGAACTACGGTACCCTTGACCTGGATTTAGTAGCTGTGGTCTTTTCCTTTAATATGTGGCGGCACTATCTGATGGTGAATGTTTTACAGTGTACTCTGATCACAAGATTCTCTGGTATATCTTATCCCAGATAGACCTGAACCTGAGATAGCAACGTTGGATTGATTTCCTCCAGGACTATGACATAGAGATAATCTATACTCCGGGGAATGGTATGTTGTTGAAGATGTACTCAGTAAGAGATCTGGTATACAACTTCTAGGTGAGGCGACAGAGTTGCTGGCCGCTATGTAGATATCCATTGTGGAAAGAGACGAAGCAGATTTTCTACAGTCTCTTACAGTCACTCAACCACTTCATCAGCGAGTCGGGGAGGTGCAACATGGGGATGATGATGATGAGACATGACTTTCTCAGATATCCACAGGATAGGAAACCGATGGTTTTTTCGAAGGTGGGGAGCATCTCATCCTCTTCAGAGGACGTACCATGGTAATAGTGTCACTTTAGGAAGAATCATTGAGGGAGTTCCTCACATCCCCTCTAGTCGTACATCGTAGAGTGGAGAAGATGTACTAGTATCTCCGACGATAAAACTGGTGGCCGAGAATGAAGAAAGCAGTTGCAGAGTTTGCCTCTCGATACCTCACATGTCAGAAATTGAAGGTGGATCATCATGTACCTGTAGGCTTGGTTCACCGATAAGAGGTCCCAGAGTTGAAGTGTTATGGGATATCCATGGAATTCATTATGGTCTTCCACGTACATCGAGGGGACACGACTCTAGTTGGGTTATCATAAATCACCTCACCAAGCTGGCCCACTTCCTACCGATCAGAGAGCAGGGTTCAGTAGAGAGATTGGGATGCCAATATGTGCAGGAGATTGTGTGGCTACATGGAGTACCCGTGATGGTTGTCTCTGATCGTACGTTTCACTTCTTGAAATTTTAAATGGTTGTAGGAGTCTTTTGGGTCGCAGCTTCGTTTGAGAACCGCCTTCCATCCTCAGACAGATGGTCAAACTGGGCAGACCATTCAGACCCTTGAGGACATGTTGTGTGCTAGTGTCCTCAACTTCAGTTGCAGCTAGAAGGATCATTTTCCATTGGTGGAGTTTTCGTAAAAAAACATATATAACTCTACCCTTGGGATGAAACCTTTTGAGGCATTATACGGGCGACCTTGTAGATCATCTTTGTGTTCGACTGACCTAGGGGAGTCAACACTGGTGGGACCAGAGATGGTACGACCTACCACATAGAAGGCTCAAGTCATCCAAGAGCAGAAGAAAACTGCACAAAGAAGGCATAAGTTGTTTTCTGACAGCATACGGTGACCTCTAGAGTTCGAGGATGGAGACCACGTATTTATACGACTCTCACATCGACGAGGTTTGTGGAGATTTGGATAAGGTGGAAAGTTATCATTGAGGTTCATCAGACCTTTTTAGGTCCTCTGCAGAGTTGGAGTGGTGGCATACCACTTAGCTCATCCACCTCAGTTGCACCGAGTGCATGACGTCTTCCATGTATCCCAGCTGAAGACATACATGAATTAACCTTCTCACATCATTGTCCATGGCGAGCTAGAAGACGACGATGGTGAGATTTTTTTAGATGTTCCAGAAGAGATTGAGGATTGAGAAGAGTGGGTCCTTCATGGATGGTTTATACCATTGGTGCATGTTCGCTAGCAGCACAAGAACCTCCAAGAGATCACATGGGAGCGGGAGTCTCAGATTCTTGCTCAGTAACCCCACTTGTTCCCTTAGATTGTGTTGTGGCTTACAGGTACATAAAGCATTAGGTGGGGAGAATTTAAAGAACCAGAATTTCCATGTAATTTTTTTTAATATATATGAGAATTTTACGAGTCCACGAATATTGAAGACGGGTCATTCTGAGGGCCGAAGCCCAAAGAATGAATTTTTTAACATTATTTCAGGTAGGTTTAGAAAACATGCGAACGGGTTTTTCTATCTATTGAACCCATGCTTGGAATTGAAATCTATGGGCACCGTTGAACTCACAGAGCCAATATTTTCTTAAGAATACTTTCACCACGACGACAGTTGGTCGAGGGCGAATGTTAATTTTTGGTTATTCGTGTAGGAATATAATAAAAATATAAGTGAATGACATTTTTATTTTTATCTGCAACACCCATGTAAGTGTTAGGAGGTGGGGTCCACCAGAACTAAAACTCAATGTGGAATTTGTGGTGTGGGGACCACCAGACCTTACCGTCTCATGAATGGTTTTGGTGGTGGGGTCCACCCAGGACTAAACCCCCCATTAATTGAGAGAAAATATCAACTCCTTTTATTAATGTGGAGGAGCCTCTTGAATTCCACCACATTAATTGGGCCAACACAAATACCATTAATTGTGCCATCCAATTAATTAACTTTCCCCCTTTTAAATTAAGTAACTGTGTCGTTGAAATTTAAGAAGGTTCTTAATAAACAAACCGTCATAAATTCCACGATTGTTACATACCTAAACCCCTCATTTATATATGTGGAGCTTGGGAGGAGGATTTGGGATGGCTTCACCAAGAGGCAAAGTGCTGGTAATGTGACGCAACACCCAACACTTAGAGGATTACACTCTCCAACAAAGAACTACTTCTTAGAATAAAGAATGTGTTCATCCAATGAAGAATTCCAATGAAAAACATAGACCTTGACTTCAACTAACTTCCTCGAGACTTCCTCTGACTTAGGACGTCTTCGACTACAACGAACCAATGTTCATCTTTTCCCCATGATTTTTCATCTTCCCCGTGACTTCGTCGACATGTCATCCCAAGGTAGGGGGTTTACTTGTGTGGTAATAATTTCCTATATTTCTTTAGTGATTTTGGAATGAATCGTTTCGGAGGTTGTAAAATTTGAAGTTCATCATTCCTTTTTGTGTTGTGCTAAATTCTACCACCCTAAACGTGGAGGGTGTGGGCCAAACCAACATGGCCCGACCCCTTAGCCGTTCTTTTTTGTGTACTCTCAAAATCGAGGATGGTGAAAAATAAGACAATGGCGACGAAGGAAACAGTGCAGCCTCCTGTGTCCACCGCGCTGCCCTTGTGGTTCTCCGCCTTCCTGGTCAAACCGGCCCGCGCCCCTCATGGCGCCCTGACCGAATTGGCCTGCGCACCCCGCGAAGCCCCAACAGAACCAGCTTGCACCCCTCCTTGCGCCCTCGCCGAACATGCCCCATGTCTTCTCGGCCCCCTATGGCCCCCATGGGATCTGCAGCCCATTGCAAACCTCACGGCCCTCGCGGCCTTCCAGACATTCTAGTGGACCGTACCGCTTCACAGACTAGGCCTGACCCAGTGGGTTAGGCCGGGATGACATGAACCGGGTCGGCCCGGGTAGGCGTTTCCAGTTTGGACAAGACTAGGGCCCAATACGACCCTTTACGTTCTTTTGTCCATACCTTTGGCACCATACGTCCGTTTGATTAACCATCACCAGAACTAGAGATCTTGGACCGAGGTTGTACCTCTGAGTATAATCCACTAATGTTTTAGATTTAGTTTGGAAATAGTAAGGTTGGATCGAGAAAAAATCCAACCAGACCCCAGGGACTACAAGGCTAATAACTCACAGACCGGGCATCCATTTGACGCCCTGTCTATTGCGTTGAGACACAGATGATGTGGCGGACCTTTTAGATACATCATTGTGGGACTTCGTGGCAGTTGGAGTATTGACCAGTAGCTCATGGAGGGGATCCTTTTAGAGAGGAGCGTGCGTAGTGCAATGACCTAGTAGCTGGAAGATAACTGATGACTGCTGACTGTTTTGACTCGTAGTGACTCTACTAGGCTAGAGGGGAGTTCCTTGGTGTCACGGAATACCCAATGTGGGGGGAGCCTTGGTGTCACGGCAGAACCATGGTACTCGACAAGAGGAGTAACTCAGCAGGCTATGTGGGGGAGCGCGCTTGGTGACACTACAGACCCACAGTGGGGAGCACGCTTGGTAACACAACAGTTCCATGGTACTCGACATGAGGAGAACATCAGCTGTCATAGGATAGTGGGAAGCACGCTTGGTTTCACGGTAGGCCCACTGTACACGATAGATGAGGAGTTCTCCAATAGATGAGGTTTCAAAAATGTGACTGGGGAGGTTACTTGATACTACCACCAGAAATTAATTCTGGTTGAGCTAAGTAAGTTTTTCTGTGTTTTCCTAATGATTGATATGGGTCACTTGATAACTTAGGTATATGTATGGGAATATACCTATGTAAGGTTATCTATTGATTTAATAATTTTTGGTTTATTCTTGATGGATTTTGTGATACATTGAGTGTCTCAGGGTCCCTAATGTGTATTGTTATATTGACCTCTTCCCGGGCAATGCTTGCACATTGTTGTGTTGGCTTCAGACGACAGGTACCGCTGACTAAGGCGGAGGGTACCAGGACTGGATGGTACCTAGAGGTGGACCATACGGTGAGTCAGTAGACATGGCAGACGGTCGAACGTGGAGTGACGAGGAGGTGATCTGTACCTACCCTTCAGGAAGGAACCACAAAGGATGATCTAGTAGTTGTCTTCCCTTATCATTCCGTTGTATTGTATCACTATTTTACTTTTAATTTCTAAATGGGCTTGTATTCTGGCCCCTTTTTCTTTGAGAAATCTTTTGTTATACTATTTACATGGTGTTTTCATCCAGTTGTGTGTTTGCTTGTGTGTGTGTTTACAGGTTATGATGGCATTGACTTCCCAGTTTTAGGGAAATACACCTTTGGTGTTAGTCTACAGCCCATGGTCTATCAAAGGCGGTCTTGGGGTAGTCACGGAATGGGCCCCAAGGGGCGGGTCATGACATATTTCTATAATAAAATTTATTGAAATATTATAACTAATATTATTTTTATTAATTTTTTTAAATATTATTATAAAATTTATATTGATAAATATAAATTGTGTATCTATTTAAAAATTAATAGTGGTACACTTATTTTTTAATTATCAAAATATAGAATCATTATTGACCCTTACTGTGTAGAATATATCAATACTGATGTAATTATAAAATGAGTTAATGACAGTTAAAACTAAAATTTAATTGATATAATACAACATAATACTTTCCAATTTTTTTTATTATAGGATTCATACCCATCGTCATTTAATATTTGAATCAATAAAATTAATCCATTTTTCATGAAATATAATTTGAATTAATTTATACACTATGAAGTTTATATAATTTCCCTCCCATATTTTATAAAATGGTAATCATATCTGAATTCATCACAAAACACTAATCCATCAATATAATCCAAAAAACACCCATTTCTATTCTCAAAATCCTTAGATATGGTCATAAGGTTATGATAATTACCATACTGACCTCATAAACCTTATGAACTGATCGAATGGATATCTAATGAAGATGATGTAATCATATTTACTTAGTCGATCAAGTATATTTATTCATCTACCTCCATGTTCAATATTTTACACATCATATGATTACATATTTAGTATCATAAATATATTGGGTTATTATTATGATTACGGTATAACCACATTTCATTTCTTTTTCATCTCATGAAAACCAAAAATTTAGCATGCTCATACGTACGTCTTAATATATCCATATAATGGTGTAATTAATTTTTAATTTCCATTTTACATGGAATGTCATGATGATTTATTAATTTAATATATATGATATTTATTACATAAAAATTATTCTAGAATTATAACATCATATATACGTTCTTAGATTCTAATATTTTGGATAAGGATAGTGTCTCCCATAATTATCTCGGGTATACCACCTTCACAAAGTGAATTGATCCATCATTTCATTAGTGTTTTTCATTCATAGTAATTAGGATATACATCATAAAAATATAGGTTATATTTTATAAAACAATTATTCTATAAATATTAATTATTTTTAACATTATTTCATTATATCCACAAAAAAGTCAAACTATCATTCATGCATACGTATAGCCTACCATCTATATGAATTTTTTAAATGATTTTATATATACCTTTATATTATACATATCAAAGAATATCTATGTTTTGTATATGTATATATATATATATTAATTATTCCACTAATGAAATTATGTATCTGATGTAACAATATTAAATTTACATAGACCCGAACTAAAAAATAAAAACTACATGAGAAAAAGAAAAATAATTAACTCCTAAAATAAGTATGACAACAAATGATAGTTATTAAACATGTAAGAAGTGTTCAAATTATATATGATATTACATATATTTTTATAATTCAAGTATAAAATAACAATGAATATAAATTAATTATAAATTATATTAAAGAACAGTCAACTAAAGGTAATTGTCAGTTAAAGGATTTAACATCAATTATCACTCTATTGGGACATATTTTATATTATGAAACTATTTACTAATATGTGGTGTACTAAATTGTAAATTTAGGTATTGAAAATGAATTTTTGTGACTGAAATATGATTAATGATTCACGTAATGTTATTATTTAATGATTTATTATTAAATGAAAATATTTCTATTTTCAGTTTTTTTAGTATAAATTTCAACAATATTCATTATTTATTCAAAATTGTTTTAAAAATTATCATTTTATCTAATGATATAGTTTATATATGTCACGTTAAAATATCCGTTAATTTTTTCATATAATTAAGTGAAATTTATAATGTTATTAAAAAATGGTTCATCTTTAACATTCAATGTTTACTATATTATATGGTGTTGACAAACATTCCTACAGCCAAAACAATTTTAATCCCTTTAGATTCTATTATATTTTTTCAATTATTTTTAAAATAAAAAACGTCAATGAAAAATTATATTCACTGTTTCATTTATATTTATCATATATTCTTCAAATAAATCCATTTTAGTAATATATATCTATATATATAATTTTTATGTTCATATCTCATATAATGATAAATCTCAGTGATATTCAAATTAAATTGGAGCACTCACATTCTGATGATAATTAAAAATTACATTTCACTTAAATATCTATAGTATTATTAAGATGGATAATATTATTTACTAATCCTTTTATCATTTCTATACAGGGAATTTTCTGTTGAATGATATTTGATGGACATAGCGATTATTATTAATAAATATTCCAATATTGATATTTAATTTGATGATAATATATATTGTTCTTTAATTATGTATGTTAATCGATTTATGAGTAATGTATTAGACATGTAGTGAAAGTTGGAGTCCCAATATATATATTCTATTGATGCATCAATATGTCTAAATTGGAAAAGAATTTGGGAAAATTAAATGGGGCATTAATATAGTTTTAAACAGATATTCTATAAGGTCATGATGTTAGAGATATATTTATGTATGAAATATTAATATAAAATAGTATATATTTGAATCGTTATGAATATGGATATTAAAGTCCATGAGATTGTTGCATTGATATAATTCACATGTTTATTCCATACTCATGTTATTTATTAAATTTAATGCATTTTTTTGTATTTTTCATGCCATGTTGATTAGTCCATATTTACTAAAGATATGGTGAGTTGTATGTAATTATTACAGGTTGTTTGAACTCACAATTATTTTTTCCCCTTATTTAGGGACAAGTAATCATTGAATGAGGTTCAATGAGGAATAACATTTACTATTTTGTGTTTTTTATAATTTTGTTTCAAAATAAAATATAAATAATGTATTTATATTGTTATTCGATAATATAAATCTATTCAGTCAATTGGGAAGTGATCAATTTGATATTGTAATAGTGTAATAAATTAGACACCTTCTAAAGGATACTTGATTTAGGATTGTTTCATGTATTCCTTATTTATATTTATTGAATTCTTGTTAATGTTATAAATTTTTAAAGTTGAACTAATTTTTCCTTTAGTGATGGAATTTATAGTAAGGATACTAATTTTTTAATTTCCATCTTCACATTTTTTATAAGGAGGGTGTTTTTTAATCAATAATATTGTGAACAGATTATTCACATTTCATTAGAATGATTTCAATTGATTGATTAAAGGACTACATGGAATATAAAATGATATGGTTATTTAAATTGTCTTTCACTATTTAAATGTGGTTATATATAAGTTTATTGTAGAATATTATATAATAGATCTTATAAAAGGGTAGAAGTAATGTTATGTGATTTTTTAATATCTATTGTATTGTGATGTATGTTTATTATATTAAAATTATATCTTATTAACTATTTTACTATATATCATTTAATGAAACAATTATTCAACATAAAATCAGTTTTGAGATCATCCAAATATGCCAATTTTTAATAGTAAAATTTCCAGGTGGGTTATTTAGGTTTTTGAATTGTCTCAGTCTAGATAAATATTAAGTGAATCAAATAAATAAATTTACACTAAAATTTTTACATGAACATTCAATTATACTTTCTACCTAGTAACTGAATATTGGATAATAAAAATTAGAAAAGGGATAGAATGTTAATAATCTATGAATATTATATGAGTATTGGTTATACACAATAGGTTGTTTATTTGGAACCTTTTTGAAGGTGTATGAAACTATGTGAGTGATTTGGAGATTAGGTTTGATTTTTGTCCAACTTATTTGGACATAATGAAATGACGGTCTATTAAATCTTGTCATTGCAGTGGAATGATTTACCCAATAGTGGGTAGAGTATCTTTAGTGTAGACATTCATATGAGAAACTGTAGTTTTTTTGGTTGGATTATGTTATTTTACCATGAAATGTGAATGAATATCATCTTGAGAGTGGGGATATATTATATGTAATGAAATAAAGGTGGGATATCCAAGTGACCATCAAAATAGAAACTACATTAACAATAGGATGAATTTAATTCTAGATAGACTGGTCAATTGACTTTTCTAGTCTTTTTGAATTATTTTATGCATTATAGATTCCTTTTGAGTTCAAAAATATATACTATTGACCTAGTGATTTTAGTGTTATGGTATATTGTATGGGTGGGTGAGATTCTTGACATTCCTAGCAAGGTAAAACTAGTATTGTTGGAATATGTATGTCATTTATCATATTTCTATTGAAAATGTTTGTATAAAAATTGAATGATGACAGAGGAGACTTTCATAAATAATGATGAAATCCACAATGATTTAAAATGGTAAAACACCTTTTGATTTTCTGTTTTAGTAACCCATGAATATTTAATGGTAAGGATTTCTTATAAATCTATCATTTTCAACTCAATATTATCCTTTATGAACATTTTGAAATATCATGGAAACAAAATAGAAAATTATAATGATTACTAGGTTTTGAGAGGTGATTTAAATGGGTCTGGATTGGTGATATGAATGTATTTTTTAGTAAACCATGGGTTCTCCATCTACTTTCAATATTTTATATGGGAGAGGCAATGCTAGTGGAATCTGAGCCTTAGTAAACCATTGGGGAAAAGTAAATTGGTGGTTTTGAGTAATGATATTGTGTATAAGATAAAAAATCATGCAAATATTTATTTACAATAAAAATATAGAGTAAATAGATAAACTACAATGTTCTATTATATTAGCATAATGGTTGTGTTTCATAGGAGTATACAACAATGGTGATTAATTAATAAGTAGTCACATGTGTAGAATGAGGGCTGATGTTGGAGTGCTAAGAGGCATACTTGTGTAATAACCAAATTCTCTATGATGATAATCCTTATCTATTTATGGTGGAAACAATCATATGAAATCATATACTCTAGTATTTCATATGATATAGGATGATCCTCAAAAGAGTATTATAGGTTGTTATGATAGGTAATAGTGTGCGTCTCAAGAGGAGTGACACAAGAGTTTCGTTGTTGAGATCTACATATACTAGTGCTTTAGAATAATCATTAGATGGGCTTGATGAAGTGGAATCTTCGATAATTAATTTCAAGTTACAACACTCAATATCAGTGAAATTTTTATTATTATAGTTAGTTAAAAATCATGATATCTAGGATTGTGCATTGGATAATCATTTTTGTGACACTCAAGGTTGAGTAGTTGCGGGACCTCTAGAAACTATATTCATTGATGGGTGGAGTGCAGCCCTAGATATTAGTTAATTTATTTGTGTAGTGATTTTGTGGAATCTCATATGGTTTTGAGTAGTCATTTTAGATTGGGATGTGACCCTCATGAAATGTTATTTGGGGGTGATGGTGGAGTTTTCTTTAGATTATGGGGATTTCAATATTTTTACTAAGATGGTGTCTCGAGGCATTACCAATAGGATATCACAATTTTATTCAAATATATATATTTTTTATTGATTTTATATGTTTAAGATATGAAATAAATCTCTATCTTCTAACTTTAGTTCAAAATGATTGGGAATTGACCCGAGTAAGTGTTAGAGGAAGGTCATGTGTTATTGGATGATCATTGGACATGGGATGGGAGCTGAAGAAGAACCGTGCAAGTCTTTTAATGTTTAGTACTATGTTTATTGCATTGGAATATTATTTTTCATTTGTTAATTATTTATATATGGGTTTTAATTATTAATTTATATAGTTGGGATGTGACATAAGAATGTTTGTGGTTTTATAATTGGTCATTATTCATGGATGATATCGAGAAAAGAGTTTTAAGACACTAGTTAAATTTGGAAGTATTTTTATGTATGTTAGTAGTGTTGCCTAATTATCACATAGTTTCTTACAGTCAATAATGTGTATTAGTTATGTGGTCTCAACATCTTTCTGAATGATTACCATTGAAACTACATTAATTTATTTTTAAATGTATAGTGATCCATTATATTATAAGGCTCTAATAGGACATCTGCGTATAATTTATCCTTAGATTCACCCAAATGCAAAACCATACCTACATGGAATTGTTTTTGGATTACATATAATTCCATACCATCCTTGTAAAATGGGTGTGACCAAACAATATGATTTATCAGTTTTTTCGAAATATAAAAATTCATAAAAATGTTTTTTGATGGGGAAACTATGTAACTTGTTTCAGACAAATATTTTTTAATAGAAATGAGGTGATGTCATAAATGTAAATAGTTAATTATTTAACTGAATGACATATGGATCAGTGTGTATGAGGTAATTTATTAAATTGAGAGATACAATGAGTGATATAATATGTTCTCCAATATTTAATGAGACTGAAATACTATCAAATAACATTTTCTAAGATGACTTGAAATTGTAGATTTAAATTGTATTTAAATATTGGTTACTTTTTTTTGAATGTTTTGTGGTTTGGTGAATTGTTTATTCATTTATATGTGTGTGTTATGGGTGGAATGCATTAGTTTCAATCCATTGGTTTAAATTCAAGACATAAAATTTGATTTATTAATTTATTGAGTATGTATTTAATTATGGGACTCATGTTAACTCCTTCCTATATTTCCTTCTTGCAAGGAATTATTTCCCATGATATGAAATTACATGAGGTGCCATAAATTAATCATCATTTTTTCTATAATAATACCTTGGTGATGCTCGAAAAATGTTTTTAGTGATGTATTATGTATTTAATGGATGATATTAATGTTTTGGAATCACTCAGGGAACTCATAGCATTTTTATGGGATAAGTGCCATAGATTTTCTTCGGATGTATTAAATGAAATTCAATGGTTATTAACCCATATTATAGTTTAGTGAGATTCTCTTTATTATATGGATGTTTGGTAAGTGGGGTAACATTTATTGAAAATTCCATTGAGTTCACAAATATTTTCCTAGATGGATCTAAGATGAATTTCCTAGATATCATAGTCAGATGGTAATGTCCAGTCGATCACCAAAGGATTCCAACATGCATTCAAAAATCTTATTTCCTATATTGTATATCATAAAACTAGTCAGGCTATAAAACACACTATGATGGGAGTGTACCCCTAAATGGATGAACCATGTATAAACATTTTTCACGGTTCCAAACAAACCGTTTGTATTGGCATGTGTATTACTATTATTGTTTCATTTATATACTATAAAATTTAAATATGTTGATCCATAAAATTTTATTTATGTTGGTTTTATATGTACATTATTAAAAAAAAATTACATAGTCCATAATTTGTGTCCTACAAAGTTACAATCACACAATTCTCTGTACACTATGGAACTATAGTACAATAATATGAATTATTATTTGATTTCATAGTAATTTTATAGAAAAATTATACAATTGTTATAATACATTGTTTCAAGGATGTTGCAAGAGAGTGATGCTATTTTAGAAATATGTTATGTTATGGTGGTCTGTATAGATATTAACAGCTTGTCTTTTTAGATGTATATATGTTTGTTATTGATATGTTCTTTACGTGAAATTTATTTTTTATCGCATTTATTATGATGTATATATAGATTTATTTATTGGAACATATATGAATGTAATTTATATTTTTGAAATTATTTTAATAAATTACTCTTATATGATGTGATGGTCTACAAAATATATTACCTTATACCTACGAAACTAGTTTATTACCACTAGCATATAGAGGGGAATGTTTGAGTCCATATAGTAAATGAAATTATAGAAACTAACTAGTTGTTGCAGGCTTGGGTTCATTAAAACTTATATAATACTTATTTCATAGTACCATTCATTTTTTATTACATTTATTTGTTAGTTGGATTTCATGTATTATAACCACGCATCCACTATTTGGTACTCAGATCTACTAAATGAATTCATATAATAATAGGCAACCTTATTTGTAATTTATTGTAAGGAATATTTTATTTATATATTTATTAGATTATTACTTTCTTTAATCATATTCATTTATAAAATTCAATTCTTTATTAGGGTTATATTTGTTTACATTAGAATATTATTAAGATGATTGAAATGAATAATTTTTTTTTTCATCACAATTAATTTTCAATATTCTTTATAATTTTTTAAAATGATTTTATTTTTTAAAATTTTCCATATGAAATGAATCACCAAATATCATTAAAATTCACTATTAACTTCTATGTTATTCCTTGTACTTTATTTTAGATTCCATTATTTTTATTGTGGTATTTTCATCATTGAAATTGGAGAAGCACTATCTATTATGAATTTAAACGACATGTATTGTCTTTACACATATAATAATATTCATAAGGAATATTTCATATGAACATTGATGATTATGTTAAATGGTTAAATTGGGGTTGAAAAAATAGTGACAAATTATTCTTCATCAATTAGCTTCATGAGATTATATGATGTGAACAAAATACATAACATGTATTCTTGTAATGTCTCAAACCAACTTCCATGAATACATTCCCTGAGCTGGTCAGTCACCTGACCTCAAGTGCGCCACCCCATATGCTAGAGGCTACAGACTAGTAAGGAGGGGCCGGTAAGTATGTCATATAAAAACTATACCAAAATTTATTAGAGTTAAAAACTAGAAGATATAGATAAAAAAATCGGAAACATATTTAAATCATAAGTAGTACCAATGTCACAAGATATCCAAAATAAGAAATACAATATGCACCTATATGGGAAAACATTCCATTACAATATAAGTGTCATGTGTCTATAATGAAATGGAAATGAATGACTATATGAATCCACATGTGGGTTCTAAACCATGTCTGGTCCCCTCATCCAAGGTCAATCCCAAATCTCAAATCTATCCCAGGGCCCTTTTTCTAATAATTTCATGCAAAAATATAATCTATTTGGGTACCGATCAAGAATCCCATGTAAGGTGTGAGTTCAAATATGTTGTCCACCAGCAGCGATTTTTAATAAATAATCGATTAAAATTGTGTTGTATGTTGTTCTGTAATAAAAATACGAAAATGCATAAATAAATAGGTATCAAATTATCCTTTATTCATTATTTCTTCATCTTAACTCTTGGTTTCCCAAGGAGACCCATACCTCAATACTAACTTCATTTCATACTAGATCCTCAAGAGTTCCCTTGGTAATATCATATCTAAGTTCCTGATTATTTCTAGAGATCAAAGTATTCAATAGTGCTATGATAACTCAGTACCTAATTCAACAAATGATGGAGTCTGAAATATTATTAGGTTTGGCCATTACATGGAGTTCCATTATTTTAAATAGTTAATTTCTCATTTATATGCCACATTTATGATGATTCCAATATAAAAAATTAATTATAAATATAACTATATTACCAAGCTTTTTCATCAATAGTATGACCATGTTCCCATTCTCTTTACTCATAGGTAATATGGACATGGTACCATACTTAATCCTTAATAGACTGACAATTTTCCAATTATCATTACCCAAAAGTATAATGACCATGATTCCATGTATTATCTTCAATTTAAAATTACCATGTTCCAGTTTATTCAAACATTATTAATTCATAATAAATAATCCAAATCAATTCCATTACTAATCTGACAATTAGTTAAATACATCAAATCCATTAGTTAACAGAATAATTAACTAAATACATCCATCCAATTAATAAATTAAACAATTAATTATCCAATATCACAATTTATAACCCATAATTGATTTTCTAGAATTAATTATATCTTTCAAAATCATAACTCTTAATAATTAATCCCATAGTGAATTAGTGAAGATCATAATCTCAAATCACATAATTAATTCACAACTAATTATCAAATCATAACCGTTTTGATATCTCATAATTAATCGACTTGTTAATTTTTGAAAATAAAATAAATCAATATAAAATAACTTTCAAATATTAATTATCAACATGTTAAGCCCCTTATTCCATTGATTAATTAGTCAACTATTCATTATCATCGATAATTATGTGATAAATAAATTGGTCACCCAAATTAAACCAATTTAAAAATAACAATTAATAATGGATTATAGAAATTATATATTTTTAATGTATATATCAAATCCATGAGAATGGGAATTCAATTTTCAACCACTTACCTCTATTCCTTGATTGATGTTTAATCAATGAAAATCCCCAAAATCCAAAAACCACAATGATATATATAATTTCTGGATTTGAATTGATAAATCATGGTAACGGTTATCTTGATCTTGTTGATGTCGATATTGATATAATATCATAAATATTGATCTCAAAAAAAGTTTAGATCTAAATAAATAGAGGATAAACTCTATAAAATGATCAAAGAAGATAGACGAATTATTAGAATATGCGTCGGGATGAGATCCACTTATCATGAGAAGAGATAATATTAAATTTGGGATTTAATATTATAGAACAGAGATCAAACAACCATCGAACCCCACCAAAAATTTCAAGAATTTGAATAAATAATTTAGTCCTATGAAAAGGTTAAAATGGTGGTGTATTAGGGGTATGAGGGATTTTAAAATATTTTTTTGATAATGAAATACCACAAAAATGGTTTCCTGGGAGGGGTGCATGGATAGGCAAACCATGCACCAATCATGCAGATCTGACTATCTTAGGCCAAAAATTTACCTAGGATTGGGTGCAAGGATTGTTAAACCATGCCTCAAACATGTGAAACACTCTACTTAGGAATACATGATTGGAAAGGTTGGGCATACAGTTTACCCTAACCACACACCAATCATCCATAAAACATTTTAGTCAATGTTTCATTAATGTGCCCCCCAAACAAACATAATTTCATAAATATATACAAAGGTAAATAAAGAAGAATTAAAAGAATCCAAATTGAAGCTTGAGAAAACTATAGAATAGTTGTGGATATAATAATATTCACAACTTATAAAAGTTCATCCTCATGCAACACATCAAAACCTTTCTTGGATTTGATGCCAAAAAGTCCATTCTATTTATTCATAATATAAGAATCCCATTCCAATGTTTCTACATTCACATGTCTATATTTTAATAACACATGAACTATCCGAATGGTGTTTTCCCATTACACTTTTTTATAGTGATCTTGCACCCATATCATAATCCCCAAAATGGACGCATCTATCTCATGTTAAACATCAATTTTATCGATCACATGAGAGGGGTTGGGGTGATACCGCCGTAGTTGTGACACATTGAAGACATCATGTAAGAAAATTTATTTTAGTTGATTTCCAATCGATACACCGCCAGAATGATTCCTTCCACTTCCTTAAAATATCTAACAAACCTAGGGAAAACATCCCATGTCTCCATATCCTAAAATGACCCACCCTAGAAGACACCATTAGGAACACATGATAACCCTTGGTAAAATCATTGGGACATTTTAGTCAATCAACATATGACTTCATACTACGCTGAGAATTAGCCATATATTTTCAAATCAATTGCACCTCTACCAATGTCTCATACATGAGCCTCATTCCCAACAACTCTGACTCACCCACTTCCATCTAGCATAGCAATGATCAACACGGTCTACCATAATGATCCTAATATGGTTACACATGTATAGTTCACTAATATCTATTATCATATTTGAACTCCCACAAATCCAAGGGATTCTCTAAAGACCCACCAATGTCAAAGACACATGCCCACATCATATCCTCAAGAACCCATATAAAATGTTATGACTATCCATTTTTCTGTGGATGGAAATCTGAACTCAATATTTTCTATATAGAAAGCACTTTCTTAAATACATACTATATTCATGATGTGATAAATGAGACATTTTCTAAAACTGATGTTTATGATACCCGTTTCATAAAAAATATTTCTCAAACATATCATTATCTAAACTGATCTATAGTAAAGGTTTCCCTTATAATCATGAAATTCACTACCCTTTTTGTCGATAAAAATGAACCAAATAGAATAATTATTCATATGAGTATTTCTAATACCCACAACAACATCCACTGTCTTGTCATCCCACTTAAATTTCATAATAGGTAATGATTGTAGTAATCCTCTAGGTCGTTGATGGTCTGCCTTCACCTATTGAATGGTTAAGCATCTAGTCACAAACCATAATGTCTCCTTTTTTATTCCATACCCAATAAACTATCATTTATGTCATGGAACATTTTGGTTACACATGTATGCACCCCAACTTTGAGACATGAAATTCTCACAAGATCTCCAATCATACACCCTATGGTACAACAAATCGATTCAATATATAGACGATCTTTTTCTCATCTATCAAACAATATGAATCTGTCTCCCCACCATAAATTTTTCCCTTATAGATAATCACTTTATATCTTCATAATATCTATCCCTAATCCATCTCATATGTGCAGACACTACTATAACTAAAACCAAATTTATCTTCTCTTATTTATCTTGAACCATCACATGAATTTCATCCAGTAAGGTCATCAACATCCTCTCTTCTCTAGACATCTATACCATATTACTCAATGTTTTCATACTCAATGCATGGCCAACACTATTTCATTTCCCTAGTGTAAATTCCAGTTCAAAATCAAATGACTATATATACTATACTAACTTCCACACTAGATGATTCAAATCACAATGTGAAAAGATATAAATCATGACATATTGATCTGTATAAACATTAAACTTTTCTCCCAAAATGTTGTGTCACTTACACATAATAAAATAAGCCACTATTTCTAACAGAAGTTCTTGTGTAGGGTAATTACTTTCATGAAGCCTCAAAACCTAATGCCTATATGACACAACATAATCTCTCTCAATTAGCACAGACACATTTATGATCCCATATGAATCGAAAAACGTTCTATACTCATCACCTGAATTAGGTAGTATAAAAATTGGTCTTGATTTTTATCACTTCATCAACTACTGAAAATCCCTCTCATAGACTCTGGCCATTCAATTTTAATTCCATTTACTATCATGTCTAAAAGCGTTGCTACTAAATGGGAAATGTCCAGGATAGATATCTTATAATATCCAGCTAATCCCATATGTATTTTTTTATCGAAACCATTCCTGGGATGCACAACAAAATCCAATGCCTGATCCCTCTATGGTTCCATTATCACACCTTCCTCCGAGATGTCGTACCCCATGATGTGTACCTAGTCAATGAAAAACTGAAACATAGATATCTATGCATATAGAGGAATCTATCTCAATGCACTCAAGACGATGTCATGATATTGGGAAAGAGTTCCACGAGTCTGGGAGTACAGCAATATGTCATCCAAAAATATCACCAAAATATTATATAGATACTAATAAAAGATACAATTCATGTTGATTAAAAACAATAGTGGAGATATTTTTCCAACCCAAATGGTATTATGAAAAAATCATAAAGGTCAAACATGATTTCTAAATCAGTCATTGGTATATCAGATGTCCAATCTCTGAAAAGATGATACCCCGATCTCAATATGGTATTTGAGAACACATAATCCACCTTTTACCATTCAAAAAGGTCATCAATACACGGAAGATGATATCATTTCTTTATTGTTATCTTATTCATATTTCGGTAATTGACACCCAAACATAAATTCCAATCATCCTTCTTTATGAACAAAATAGGTCACCTTAAATGTGATGTTCATGGATGGATAAATCAGTTATCATTTTACTCCTACAACTTTGTCTTGAGATCTTAAATATATGCCAGTTCCATTCTGTATGGTCGAATAAGTATTGGATAAACTACTAAAATGATCTCAATATTGAATTCCACATCTCTCTTTGGTTATATCCTTTATATTCCTTCAAGAAATAGATCCTGAAATAGTTTTAATATTGATGGAAGGGAATCTTTCCTAACACCCTCATTATCTAGATATTGTCTTGCATCATGTGCCTTGAGCTCTCCCAGTGGCTAAGTAATTGTCCGTTTTCAGCCTCCTTAGATATCACACTCTCCACATTGAATATACTACTCACCCTTATGATACATAAAGGCCACTTTCTTATAGTAACAATAGGTGTGGTTTCAGTAGGTGACTAGCATGTCCATCCCTATAATCATGTCAAATCTCATCATATCAAGAACATGAAGACCCTATAAAAAACATTATCCACCAATCACTAGTGAAATTACCTTGATAAACACATATATCTAGAATTCACTCCAAATGATGTATATATATTCATTACCCCAGTCAAAAACTCCACTTTTAGGATCATCATGTTAATATGTTTCTGAGATACAAAGGAATTAGAGGAACGAGTATCAAAGAACTCAATAGATAACATATAATAAATTAGAATAGCACATCTAACTATAAATGTACATGCCTCACTATCCACAAGTGTAGGATGTACTACATGCAACTATGTTACCCATCTTTCCTGTGATTTTTTCTTAATCACCATAGTAGCACCACTCTTCTGATGTGGGAACTCCATCCTAGAATCACCACATATACTACCTCTACCACCTCGCTTGGTAGAACCCTAACTACCAGCCCGATATGATGTCAAAGATCATATTCATATATTCTAAATTTATCTAACTACTTTTCTATTACCAGTATTTTGTTGTGACCTATAGAACATATAAATATGTCCCATCCTTCCATATGGTTGAAACTCAACTGGTGGTCATAAACAATCTCGATGATACCCTATTGAAATATCACCTCTATAAGGTCCTATACAACCGACCATCTTATCTGAGTATTTGGATCCCCACTACCTTGGCTTAGGTTTTCATAAGTATGCTTCCTACTCTCAAAAGTTATAAATTTTAATCGTCTAGAAATAACTACTTATCCATCACTTGAAAACTCCATCAGGTTACCTTCAACTATGAGTCCCCAATCCAATACTTTCATAAACATATTCATCCTGAATATATTCAATTGGGACATAATCTCATACTTAATTCCGTCATAAAAATGTTTCCTCGTAGCTGCCTCATATTCTACTGACGTTAGAGGAATGTCTCCCAAATCATTGTAGCATCAACCATTTCCATTACTCACATGATCCTTTGTTTCAAATGCATGAACTCAGTTTCTTTCACTTGTACAGGTATATGTGTAGAAATTTCCTCCAAGAACCACCCAAATAAGTCCTTCCATAACATACCATCAGTCTATCTAGATTAAACCTTAATTTCTTGCTAGCGCTTTGCTGAATCCCGAATAATATAATTGTCCCACATTACGCTCCTCTCAGTAGGATCCGTGAAAGGGTCAACTGTGGTCTCAATAGATTCATCCTATATTTATACTCCCCCATTCCTAACATCTACATTAAAATAAGGAGGATGTTTCAACTGAAACACACTTGTCAACTCAGATATGATTATCAGAACCTACCCTGAGTCTCTTTATATTAATTGCATGAAATGAGAAATGTTCTCCAAGAACAGCTCCCCAATATATTCAGCTAGTACGATCAGTGCCACATGTTCCCTAAATATAAGACCATTCTATTCCATTCTCCCCTATCATCACCTCAATATGTATCATTATTGATACCGTCTACAAGGCCAAAAAAACATCATAGGTTTCGTAACACAACCTTATAACATTTTTAAATAGGTAAAATTTCAATAGCTCACAACATTACCTACCTCCTCCCCTCATCACATGGTCAAACCAAGGTGCAATAACTTCCCTTAACCATTATAATCTTATGATTTGGTTAATAGGGGTAAATGCACTATCATAATCATGTTTATCATTTAGAAATCCAATTATTCTCATTTATCATCATTTTTAAAAACTTTTTAAAATTATTTTAGGCCCCATTTTGAGTTATAATCTCACAATAAGGAAAATAGATCATGTACAAAAAAATTACCCATAAACTGTTTTCCTATGCGTGGCTATGATGATGCATTTCACAAAATAATCATGAGTGCTAGAATGATTCATGAAAACTCGACTATAATTCCATTATAGGCCATAAATAATTACTAAAATGTTATCTAAAAAAATAATCACATCACACTACAATTTTTGTCACCTAAGGTGAAATAATAATCCATTATAGCAGAAAAAAGAATAATAACAATGCAACCCAATGTACTCAGGTTTTCCCACATAAATGATTTTGTAACTCGTATGCATGATCTCATCAACAATACTGGACTCTTCCAAGTCTCCATTCTACTATTACCGAAATAGATAGTAAAAATAAGAGGAATAATGAAAAATACTATGATACCATATGGTAACGTCCAAACCCGGTTGCCACACAATAGTTCCTCGAGCTGGTTGGTCAATTGACTTTAAGGGTAACTCCCACATGCTACAAGATGCCGACTAGTATTGAGGGTTTGGTAAGTCAGTAATGGGGTGACTATACCATCATTTATCAATGTATAATAGTAGTGGAAGTAGATTTAAAATAGTTTAATATTGTGTTAATCATACACATAACCAAATATTATATGGTAATAGAAATTGGAAAACAATTATCAAATGTAAGTGAAAACATTCTATACTAATATAAATGTCAGCTGTAAAGACACTAAGACACCCAAAGAGGATTCTTGGACCATGTTAGTTCTTCAATACAAGTTCGATCCCCAATCAACAACCAATCAAAGGGAAATATCCCTTATCATTTCCTATAATAATATATTCAATTTGGGTACCAAAATTGTTAATCAAGTAGTGTGAAAGTACAAATAAATAGGAATCCACAAAAAATGTCTAAAAAAGTAGTCAATAGGTTGTTTGTGTACTTCTGTAAATAAAATAAGTCAATGAATAAATAAAAAAATATCAAAATATCATTTATTCATCATTTAGGTATATATATGATTCTCGGGTTCCTCGGGATAACCCTAACTCAGTAAAAACACCATATTGTATCAAAGCATGAAGTGTTCCCTAAGTAATATCATATCATATTACCTTCTTCTTATTGAAGCTCAAAGTATTGATTGGTGCTATGATATCTCATTACATGATTAAACTTATCCCGGAGCTCAAAATATTTTCATGCGAGTCTATAACTCAATGTTACATTATTTCAATTTTTTAATTTCACATTTATATGCCACATTTTCAATGTTACCAATATAAAAAATTCCTAAGTAAGATAAACAAGTTACCATGATTACTCCTCAATATAATTTTCATGTACCAATTCACTATACCCATATTAAAGAGGACCATGTTACCATGATTAATCCCCAAAATAATGACCATATTCCCATTCCCGTTACTCATAGAATAAATAAAATGTTACCATGTATACTCCTCAATTTATAATGACCATGTTCCCATTAATCCACACATAATTAATTCATAATTAATTATACTCTTAATTTTCATTACTATTCCAAAAATTAGATAAATACATCAAATAGATTAGTTTACACAAAGATTAACTAATTGAATCAATCTCATTAATTAATTCAATAATTAAATAACCAATATAAAAATTCATATACCACAATTAATTTTCTAGGATTAATTATCTCATTGTAAATCTCAATTCTTCATAATTCATCCCAAAATTTATTATCCACGTCAAAATCATAAATCACATAATTAATTTATAATTAATTATCTCAAATTAACCAGTTAAATATCTCATAAATAATACATGATTTATTATCAATATTACAATCCCTAAATCACAACATAAATTTTTTATTTAATTATGTAACACGTCAGATCCTTATTCTCATGATGAATTCCCCAACTAATCATTTAATTAAACAATTATTCGATAAATCAATTTGTCAACCAAATTAACACAGTTTTAAAAAATCAATCCCTATTGGATTATATAAATTAAGAAATATTGCATATATATATATCTGTGTATCAAAACCAAAACTGTGGAAAATAGATTTCAGACAACTAACCTCAATTCATTGAAGAGCGCTCATTCAACAAAAATCCCCAAAACCTGAGTATCACAAGGACATAGATCAAATTTTTTGATCAAAATCCCTAAATAAAGTTAAATGATACAAGGATCTAATCGATATAAAAGTATATAGAAAAATGAAGGGAATACACATTGGGATGATATCCACTTTCCAGGAGAAGACCAGATCTTCGATTCTAGCTTGAAATCATAATGAAATGTGGTTTTATGACCTTGGAACCCATCCAGAAGGATTTGGATTTTTTGAAAAACATTTATCCATGAGCCATGTTCAAAATTTATGTGATTGAGTGATCGGGGTATTTTAAATTAGTTTTAGGGTAATTAAAAACTGTGTGCATGTTTTTCTATTTAGGGGTGAAATGTTTGGAAAATAATGAATTAAAAATTCAAAGATCAAGGTATAAGATTAAATGATTACCGAGGCTCGAGTGCATAGTTTTTCAATCCAAGAACTAGATGTGTGGATCTCTATGCCTAGGATCACACTTGTAGCTGGGTTGGGCTCAAAATTAACCCTAACCGTGTGCCAACCATGCAAATACATTTTTTCTCAAAATTTCATAACACCTCTTCCAAAATAAACCCCAAGTCATAAATAAAATCATAGGTAATATGGATTAAATGTACATGATGTAAATCCTGAGATAACTCCAGAAAATGTATGGATTCTACTATTCCCACAACCCAGTTTATACAAGATTACATGGATGATTACATTTTTCTTCATCCAACAGAATTTCCTTATATGTCTGGATGAATACCTAAGCAATTCTTTATTTTTATATTCCCTCTATGTAATTTTTTGGTTTATTAATCATCCTATTGGTAGTGGTGTGTGTCATAAGGATAGTGGTCCTGATTTATAATTTTTCATTTAATATTTTCACCATAGTGTTTGATAGAATTTCATTGTAAAATTAGATATAGAAATCTTTTATATGGATATTGATTGTAGGTTTATTTCCATGATCTTATACACCAAAATCCTTCTTTTATGAGATCTATTTCGAGCCTAGTGGTTCAATTATAATGGTATTTCGTTCTATATAATATTGGATAACTAATAAAACCTTTGATTGATTATTGTTTGAAATTTCATTCAATTCAATTGTGAAAAAAAAATTATGAGAATTAGAATTTATGTTGATATAGTCTGGGTTTTTGGAAAACCCAGAATTACAATAAAATTGAAAATTTTATATTAAATGGAAATTGATAGATATGTTAAACAGTTTTGAGAAATATATTGGGGAAATAGATAAAAATTAATTTACAATAACTAATAATTGTTTTTTTTTTGAAAAGAATGGATTGTGTCTCTATGTTGAAATTGAATTGGTATATTGATATTGAAATGTGGGAAATTTTAATGTGAATGATAATAGATTTGAAATTAAATGATTTTACCTTTTTCAATTGATTGATTTTTGAGCACATGTGAGTGCAGGTAGTAATTGTATTATTTTAGAGAAGAATCATACTATTGTAACACCATAAATACAAATAGATGTTGAATAATATTGATAAAACAATTATAAGAATATATTTTCCTTAAGGGGATGTTGAGGGGTTATATTGAGTCAAAAACATGATGGATTTCCGTGCACATATATCTATGATCACTTGTATGAAATGTGTGAGAATCCAATAATGAGAAACTATCATACCTTATTATTGATGACCATTATTCCTATATAGATTATATTGATTATTTGTACCATTTTTATATAATTTTGTTCCTCATTAATACTAATTTATATCATCTATTTTATAAAAAATATTTATCTATGCCTTGATAAAATGATTTACACTCAAATTGAATTGAATGAATGGTTAGTTTTAAATATGAAATTGTATCATGAAGAACTATTTTAATAAAATTGAATTATTTTTTTATAATTATTTTATTTTATTATGAAACAAATTTTGATACCCTAAAAGGATTTTTATATCACCCCATAGCCTTTCCTTGACTCATTTTTAGATTTTTTAAATCCATTTACGTGAATTGTTAGGGAGCCTCTTGGAGGAGGATATTATTCTTGATCCATCAGCAGTTGGAGTAATGTGTCTCTTGGTACGTTTATTTTTCCTTCTCTAATGTTGTGTAATTTAATGGTGTTTTGTTGGGTTATTTGATACACCTATTTGGTTTTCGGTGCTATATCCTTATAGAGTTTTTTAGAAAACAGATATGAATGTTTACCTTCCACTAATTTTTGGGAAAATTTGATCCCATATTTCTATTGTATGATTCATTGTGATAGTCTATAAACCATGTTTATAAAGATTTCCCATTTGATAATGTCACATCCAACATGGGTACCTTAGGACTAGGTTATCTAGGATAGTTTGTTATAATATGGTCTTACAAGTGTATATTCGGAATATTTCCTTGATGTAAGTATGTTTCTAGGATCTCTTTGTGTAAAATTAGAGTTAGTTTTGTGTTATTTCCTAATCATGTAAAATATTAACCATCCTTATGACATCATGGGTGGTTAGGAAATGAACTATTTATAAATCAATTTAGTCTTTCAAAAAAAATTATATTTGTATAGGTAGAAATCAAAATCATTTTGTCTTATCTGATGTGACTAATTTCATTATTCCTTTTTTTTAGGTTTGATAAGTGTACTCATCAGAACTATTTACTATCAGTTTCTATTTTTTAACATCATTCCATTGAGAATACTTGTGAATATGATCTTACAATAATTTTATGTTGGTCCACAATAAGAATATCCTCTTTTGGACTAGAATGTTTTCAAGATTATATTTCTTGATGTAAAATATCTAGGAAAACCACCTACATATATTTTCATTCATGCTCCAATTATTGAATCCAAGGAGTGATGAATTTTATGGTTGTGATTTGGAGTTCTTAATCTAGATTCCATAGTAATTCAATAGTTATAATGATAACAAGTCTGAGGAGGATTGGTTAATAAATATATATAATCTTTTTGTGTTCTTGGAAATTATTGATTCAATCAAGTAGAAATATGGCACCCTCATGATAGATGTACCAAGTAGAATATAGTGTTTCCAAATGGATATGGCGAATTAATACTAGGGTTTATAGATGAAAGACAATACATATATTTTTCTTACAAATTAAACCCAGATTCTATTGACCTGGAAAAGGATATAGATTTTTTCATACTCAGGAAAGGTTATTGTATAGTTAAAGAATTTCCAAATTGATTCTTAGATATTGTGCTATTCAATCATGAGATTTTATCAAATCATAAGATGAAAAATCAACTATTCGTGATGGGAGATAAAATCAAAAATTTAATTTTCTTATTTTCTTATTGAATCATCCATCGCATCCTAAGATAATAGACATGGTATGAATGATGAAACATGATATGGTTTGTCTGGCATGGTTGATGAGAGTTCATTTTTCTCCCATTGTTAGTTCAATGAATCCCCATAAAGGAAAGAGAAATAGTTATGTGTTTATTGTTGGATCATGATATCATGGTTACATTAATCATTTCATAGTGCCTATTAGATTCATTTGACTTTCTATAAATATGAAAATCCTAGGAATTGTAAATGGGATTGCACTATGGATGCTATGATCTGCATCTCTGGTAGATGTTTGGGGACCAGACAAAAATTTAGTTACATATTTAATTTCCAATGTTGTGTTATACGATAATTAAAATTAAAAGGTACTATAGTGAAATTATATACATATGGGAAAAATATATTACATAAATAATAATACAAAATAAAGCTTCATCACAGAATGAGGGAGTGTCCAAATGTATCAAATATGGGTCCAAAGATTTTGACCGTTAATGACACTGTGGATTCATATTTAGTGACTAATTTATTTAATACAGGTTCATCTTATTCAATTATATCAACCTATATTGTTAACCTAAAAAATCAACATATGAATATTTTATCATCTATGTTGGATATTACTACACCCCTCATGTTGAAGAGAGTAATGGGTCATCACTGTCCTATAAGAATTTTCCCCATTACAGAGACTTATATTACTTGATATTTTTTGGATATTGTCACAAAACCACTTGATATTATTTTTGGATGGATTAAATAATCTATAATAAATAACAATGTAATTATTATCATCGATGTGTCTCAGTTACTACACCCTATGGGGCATGATGTTACTTTTAGAAAGAATGAGATTTTAGATTGAGTTGATTCAGACCATCATTCGAAACATTTAAGAATTTAATATATGTGTTCGCATTAGATCTTGAGGGTGAATCATTGTTTTATGATCTCCCTTTATATTTCATCATTGTTCAACATATTTTTCCTTCATAATTCCCTGGGATACCCATATTATGGTAGGTATATTTTTATATTGATTTATTGATTTGTAATCATCCAATTTATATATATTTATACCCTATTTTTTTAGTTAAAATTAATCATTTGAAACCTCTACTGGATGGAATTTTAGTGAAAGGATTTATATTCCCATGTGGGTCTCCCTAGGTGTTGCCAATTATTTTTGTTATGAACGATGATCGAAGATGTCCCATATATTTTTATTACCAAAATCAAAAGGGAGTAACAATAAATAAAATGTTTATTTTTTATTGGATTTATTATCACTAAGACCTATTCATGGGGGTGAAGTAATTCTAGGTAATTGATCTTATATATATTTATCCCCATAAGAGATTAATAGATTCTAACATTCATAAAATAAAATTTTGGAGCACACAGGACCATTATGAGTAATTTACCATGTAATTTGTTCAATTAAATGATCCAAAACTATTTATGGATTTGAGGAAAAATATATTCCACGAGTATCTTGATAAATTATTGTTGGTATTTCTGGAAAAAATAGGATTTTTTATTAGTCTAATGGGGATCTTGTGCATCACCTGTTAGTAGACTTGAATCTATTAAAAAATCACTAGCATTATTCCAATTCATGAAAATGTGATTTATAGATATTGGATTTAATTTTAATAATACACATGTTCTTGAAACATAATATATTAGTTGATCCTTAAAAGGAAAATGTTGATATAACATTGAAGAAACCGCGTAATATTTTTCGAATACAGTGCATCATGTGTATAGTAGGATATTACCAATAGTTCATAATGGATTTCTAAAAATTATCTTCTTTGATGATCACTTTAAATCAGATGGATGTAATGTGTTATTTGGATTATTTTTATTATAATTCTTTATTGAGATTATATTTTTTCACTTTCATTCATTTTTGACCCCTCTAGAAGATGGCATGGGATATTTGGTTATATATTACACATCATGTTTATGTTTTGGGAATGTTATTATATCGCATTATCATGTAATTTCTTATTGATCGGGATAACATCATCCACATGTGATGGATGATTCAACAGATGAACACGAAAAGAATCTATGAATAATGTAGTAAAGTGTTAGAATCATTACCATTTCAGATAGATGTTTTCCATGTATTATAATAAGTGTTTTTAGAATTAAATATTCTTTATAAAATTTTATAATTTTCTCAAATTCACTGAGAGTAAAAATTTAAATCAACTCCTAGAAAGAATCATTATAGTAGTGTATCATGATTGATAATTTTTCTAGTTTCATATTAGAGTTTGGGAAATAGTGTATGAGGTTAAGTTTTCTAATGTTTAGTTAACCAAAAATCTTCTTGATCCAGTTCTTTAGCAATAATAGTTTTATGATGAGTGATGTAAAATTTGAGATCGTTTTAATGGTCAGCTGGCCATTGGTGAGTGTTAATTATCTACAGTGGGTATTCATTAATTTCCAATACATTATTTGTGCTTTTACCTCTGTGAAATTATGTGATGGTGAATTTCTATAATCCCTATTGGTCAGTACAATCGGGATCCACAATGATGTTCTATGTCATTAAGAAACAAATTTGGTGGATTGTTATGAGATTGGGTATATTTGATTAATTATAATTTTTATACTTATAAAAATGTCATGCACAATCACTATTGACCTTCCGATTTTATTCATACACATCCAGTTCTGATAAGGCGGTGGGATGATGTTTTTTATGGACATTTTATGTTGGGGGTTTCATTTATCTAGATGATAAATAATTCAATATGATTTGTGATCTATTGGATATATAAAACGGTTCAATTTGTGCTCATTCAAGGAATAATAAATGTAGAGGACCTTGTGAATCACTATGTGAGGGATATTTCTTGTTTTCATAGATATGTATATGTGATTGTATATGATAGAGATCCCTATTTTACTTCTCAGTTTTTGAGTGTCCTATGAGATGCACTATGATCCTAGGATATTTTTTTTATGAAATAAAATCGATTGATTTATTGGAAGATAGAGAAAGATATACATATTTTTTATGATATGCTTCATGACATCATTCTCTATGTTGGTGTATCTTGAGATGACTCTTATTTATTGGTTATTTTATATTATAAAAATAATTCCTAGTTTTCATTCTTATTGAATCAATTTAAGGACTTATATAGTCTTCCTTGTAAATCACCACTATGTATGTTGGATATTGGTGAATAGTCCTTGGATAGAATAACATTGGTCAAAGATCTGACTAAAAATATTTATTATATTTTTTCTATGATGGTTGATGTCATAGAACTAGGATAAATCATAGGTGGATTGACAGTGTAGAACATTGACATTTATAGTTAGTGACCATGTGTTCTTGAATGTTTTACCCCATTTGGGAAATTGATATATTTGGAGGGAATTGACATTTTATATTCAATTAGAGGGATCTTTTATGGTTTTTGATCCAGTGGGATGGTTTCTTAATATTTATATATTCATCCACAATATAGGTCGATAGACAACATGTTCCCTTTAATGCATCTTTTGAAATATCTTTATAATCCATATCCTATTTTGATTTGGTATGATGCTGATAGTGATCCTTATTTATAATTTATTAATAATCATATTAGTATTATCGATTTTCATATAAAAGTACTTAATAGGAGTAAGATACCTTCTGTTTGTGTATTTTGGATGCATGGTTCTAGTTCGCATGACATCTATGAGCGTGATTCCCTGATGAGAGATAAATGGACTCATTTTTTGATATGGAATCATCATTATAGGTTTTCTGGATACATAAAGTTATTATGGAATAATGATTTTAAATCCATTTTACCTTATATGGTTTTTTTCTATTTTTTATTTTCCATTATATTCAATTGGGGATTTTGTATATGTAACTGGGAATATTAAATTCTATTTGGATTTTAAACATCATGTAAGGTGATTACATATCATATAGTTTACCTAAGAAGAGTTCATTAAATTGGTACGTTATTATAAATGTCCAAATAATGTTTTTTGTACAAATTTGTTTCACTATAATTTCACCTATCTTGAGTAAATGTTATGAAAGGATTAAATATCATGTATCAAAACAACCCAACACTTTTAACTAGTTGGATTGGTTGATTTACACAATAATACATCAAATCATCATTCCTCTAGACCTAAATCCCTTTTTATGACATTTGTAATTCATAAATCCCTATGTATCATCTATTTGCTGATTGATTATGTGTTGGATCTGGTACATATCGTCATGTAATTCTCATTTCTATGTATTATGTTCATTATTCCATTTTTCATTTAATATTTAAAGATTGTTTTTGGATTGATGGATATAAAATGAATTTAATTGTATCTTGATTATAGGATCAATATCTATATAATTTTCACCTAAATCTTTTATTTTCAGGCCATGTTATTGGATTTTGATTCCGTGATAAATTTTGGAGATTCTGTTTATGATTATTGAATTGAATAAACATTTGTAACATTATTTTTTGAAATTTCATTCAACTAATTTTTGGAAACCCAATTTCATTAGAATTGGAATTGAGATTGAAGTATTATTTATTTGGGAAAACTCCATTTTCAAAAGTTATTATAATTTGGTGTGTGAATTGAAATTTACGGAAATTGAACTCAAATATATGAAATTATTTTAAAAAAGGAATGAATTTAATTGATAAAAATATATGATTGGTTTTTATAAAATGAATTAATTTATGAAAACATGTGTCTTGTTTTATAAATTGATTTCATATTTTGAAATGTAAAATTAGAATAATGAGTTGTGATTTATAGTTGAGTTAAAATTAAATGATTTTACCTTTTTCTTTTGTTTAATAGGTTGAGAATGTGTATTTTTTGTTTATAAATAGGTTATTTTGGGATAATAATGAAAGGATTATAATTCCCCTGAAGTATATTGATGATGAAATATTTGATAATAAGCTTATTAGAATGATCATATCCCAAATTTATTTTTGATGAAACCTATTAGGCTTGATCATGAGGGACACATTTAAAAATCAGTCCATGATCATTGATAACTGATTTGTGTATATCGTAAAATAATATACTATCATACCATAGAGCAGATGAACTTTGTGCTTGTTGTGATTTTTTTATTATAAATTCATATTTTTATAGGGCTATTTTAAACAAGCCCATTGGTTTATATATTAAATTTCAAAAAAATATTTTTAAGGAACATTGAAATTTTTTTCCATCTAATTTAAATTATAGAGTTTTCTTAGTTATAAATTTTTTTCTCTATAAAATCTTTTTATTAATATTGAATTAATTATATAGTATATTATCTGTGGAATATTATTATGGAATGAAAAGTGATACTGTACAATTATACTTACGTCACATCCTACAATTTAATTTGGGAAATTTTATTTTATTTTATTCTCCCATGCCTGAGAAAAAAGATACCACCTCCTAGATGAGGGATATTTTTTTTGATGCCTTGGAGTTTTGAGTTGTTTTTCCCTTGGGACATTAAGGATTCATTTCTGGTCTATAATTACTATAATGATGCAATTTTTGGGTTTTTGATATTATGGTATGGTGTCTGTTACTATCTCATATTTTATTTTTTAGAATTAAAATCTATATCATTATCTTCTTCCAGTTTTTACAAAGTTACTTCCCTCTTTTATATTTTATGATTCTAAATTCTAGCTTATAACTATTTGGGATTATGAATGACAATAAATACATGTTATTTTTGTAAAATGTAATATGGTACAATGGTATCCAGGCTTCATTGGTGAAATAAAGGAAATTATTTGTTATTTATTTTCATTTAAATATTTTTACAGTTTTCTAATCTGATATTATTTCAATGTATTATATTATTTTTTCAAGGCAACTCTTAGAGTTTTATTTTATATTTTTTTGGGTATATTTAATTCCACTTATTCTTATTTTTTACATTCCACTGAAAATATTATTTCAAAATAGTATTTTTTATAAATATTCATTAATAGAAAAAAAATTAAATATTTTTCCAACGGTATCATTTATAACTTATTTAAATAGATTGAGAAATTATTTACAAACTGTTTTTATAATGTCACAAATGTTTTAGAATGTTTACTATATTAGATGACTTTCAGAAACTAATGTAAAAAAATTTCCTTTACTTACAGGGAATAAATTTTTATGAATTGATGTACTTCATTCATCATTTAATGATTTAGGGTTTTCTCGTTACCTTCAATACGAGGATTAATATTTTCCTATTTACTTATTTTAATCTAATTTCCCATTTAATTTCCATCATTCATTTAACATTACATCCTTATTATTTATTGTTTTTTATATATTAAATGTATAACTTTGATATATATGATAGTACATAAAGGTATTTTGAAATATCAATATACTCAATTTTTAAATTTAATGACTATGTTATTTTCCAATAACACATTTGGGTATTTTAAAAATAATTTTTTGAGAGAGGCATATAGATAGTGTTGGATTTTGGGGCCCATATGGGAATGGTGTTAATATATTTAAAATATTATAAAAAATGCAGACATATTTTTTGAATAAATGGTACTATAAGTTTTTTGGGTAATCAAATGAGAAATTTGATACCACAACAAATTCTATATTATGTGGATTATCCTCACCATGACCTATAGATGGTGAGTTCAAAATATTTTGTTGAAGTAATCATGAGTTTGAATTTTAGGCAAATTAATTTAATTGAATTATTTTATTCATTTAATGTCTCTATAACTAATAATGATGTATTGATAACAAATTATTAATTTTCCATGCTTAAGGACATATGGATTGGATAATTATAGAGATACGTATATAGTGTTCTCCAATAGTAGATTGTGATTGAATAACAATGATGAATGAATTGAGCTAATCCTTGAGACAGATTTAGTAATCCTCCAATCTTCTTCACCATCACTAGAATGTGTTTTATTTATTAATAAACAACCTATAATCTATATATTGAAGATTTTTTCTTTATCCCTTGATTGATATGATATGAATGGATTTTTATTTTCATCTTATATGATCAGTGATTACTATTTCATCACATTATCATGAATGTGAATTTTGGGTTTCGACATAGTCTTTATTACATTTTCAATGATTCCACCCCCAGGATCTACACTTTAACAGATTACCAAGGCTAGGGTGCACAATTTTTCAATCCAATCCCTAGTCTTGTGGACCTCTCTTCCTAGGATCACACTCGTAGCAGGGTTGGGATCACAATTAACCCTAACTGTGCGCCAACCATTTAAATACATTTTCCTCCAAATTTTATAAATCAACTTTCCAAATAAACCCCAAGCCATAAATACAATCATAGGTACATAAATATTTATGAAAAGTACATGAATTGAATCCTAATATAACTCCAGAAAAGATATAGATTTTACAATTCCCACACCCTAATTTAGATAAGATTGCTTGGATGATTTAATATTGTATCATCCTATAGACTTTATGTATCTGCCTTGATCAATACCTAAGAAATTATTGATTTCATTATTCCCTCTAAGTAATTTTTTTGTTGATTAATCATCCTATGTGTTGTAGTGTGTATCGTAAGGTAAGTGTTATTCTTTTATAATTTTTAGTAAATATTTTCACTATAGTGTTTGATAGAATTTCTTGGTAAAATTGGATATAAAAAACAATTATATGGACATTGACTCTAGGTTGAGTAACATGATCTAATGCACCATAATCCTTCTTTTATGAGATCTATTTGAAGCCTTGGGATTTATTTATAATGGTATGAGGCTCCATATATGATTGCATAACTAATAAAATGTTCAATTGATTGTTGTTCGAAATTACAATAAATTAATTTGTGAAAAAATTATTTTTATGAGAATTATAATTTATGTAGATATAGTATGGGTTTTTGGAAAACCCCCAATTACAATGAAATTTAAATTTCTATATTAAATTTCAATTGATATAAATTTTAAATGGATTTGATAAATATTTTGGGGAAATGGATTAAAATGAATTTACAGTAACTAAAAATTGTTCTTTGGAAAAGAGTGGATTTTGAAAAACCACATGTATATATGTTGATATTCAATTTGTATTTTGATACTGAAATGTGGGAAATTTGATTGTGAGTGATGAGTGATTTAAAATGAAATGATTTTACCTTATTTAATTGAGTGATTTTTGGGCTCATGTGAGCATAAGTAGTTATTGTATTATTTTAGAGAAGAATCTTATTATTCTGACACCATAAAAATAAATATATGTTAAATAATATCTATAAAACAATTATAAAAATATATTTTCATTAAGGGGATGTTGAGGGTTTATATTTGGCCACAAAGTGATGGATTTCCGTGCACATATATCCATGATCACTTGTATGAGATGTGTGGGGATCCCATAATTAGAAACTATCCTACCATATTGTTGATCACCATTGTTCATATTTATATTATATTGATTATTTGTTTTATTTTTATAGAATGTTTTTACTCATTAATACTAATTTATATCATCTATTTTATAAAAACTATCTATTTATGCCACGATAAAATGAGTTTCACTCAAATTGAATTGAATGAATAATTTGTTTTAAATATGAGATTTTATGTTCAAGAACTAATTTAATCAAATTGAATTATTATTTTTATAATAATTTCATTTTATTTTGAAACACATGTTGATACCCTACATAGATTTTTATATCACACCACAACCTTTCCTTCAGTCATTTTTAGATTTTTTAAATCCATTTACGTGAAATGTTTGGGTGCCTCTTAGATGAGGATATTAATCATGATCCATCAGGGGTTGGAGTAATGTGTCTCTTGGTACGTTTATTTTGTCTTGTGAAATGTTGTGTAATTTAATGGTGTTATGTTTGGGTATTTGATACACCTATTTGGTTTTTGGTGCAATCTATTTTTAGTGTTTTTCAGAAAACAGATATGAATGTTTACCTTCCACTATTTTTTTGGAATATTTTTTCTCATATTTCTATTGTTTGATTCATTGTGATAGTCTATAAACCATGTTAATTAGGATTACCCATTGGACAATGTCCACTCCAACATGGGTGTCTTAGTACTATGGTATATAAGATGGTTTGTCACAATGTGGTCTCAGAGGTGTATATTATGAATATTTCCTTGATGAATGTATGTTATTGAGAGCTCTTTGTGGTACATTGGAGGTGGTTATGAGTTAGTTCCTAGCCAAGTAAACTTTTTACCAGCCTTATGACATCATGTGTGGTTAAGAAAAGTACTATTTATAAATTATTTTAGTCTTTCGAAAAAAATATTTTTATACGTAGAAATCAAAATCATTTTTTCATATCTGATGTGACTAATTTCATTATTCCTATTATTTCTTTTTAGATAAGTGTCTTCATATAAAATATTTACTATCATTTTTTATTTTTTACCATAATTCCACTAATAGGACATGTGAATATGATCTTATATGAATCTTTTTTTGATCAACAAAGAGAATATCCTCCTTTAGAATAGAATGTTTTCAAGGTTATAGTGTTTGAAGTTAAATATCCAGGAAAAGCACCTACATAAATTTTCATTCATCTCCAATAATATATTCGTAGGAGTTATGAATTTTAAGGTCGTGATTTAGAGTTCATATTCTAGAATCCATAGGAATTCAATAGTTAGAATAATAGTTAGTATGAGGAGGATTGGTTAAAAAATATATATTCTTTTTGTGTTCTTTGATATTATTGATTCAATCATGTACAAATATGACACCATAAATATGGATGTACCTAGTAGAATATGGTGTGTCCCAATTGATATAGTGAATCAAAAAATTGGGTTTGTAGTTGAATGACAATACATATCTTTTTTCTTACTAGTTATACACATATTCTATGGTGCATAAAAACTCTATGGACTGTTTAAAACATGAGCAAGGTTAAAGTACTGTGAAAGAAAATCCAAATTGATTCTCAGATATTGTGTAGTTAAATCATGAGATTTTATCATATCATACGATGAAAAATCAACTATTCATGATGAGAGATAAATCAATTTTTAATTTTGTTATTATCTTGTTGAATCTGTCATCGTACGCTAACATAATAGACATGGTACGAATGGTGACACATGATATGGTTTGTATGGAATGGTTTATGAGAGTTACCTTTTCTCTCATTGGTCGTTCAATGAATCCCCATAAAGGAATGAGAAATACGTATGTGTCTATTGTTGGATATTGATAGAATGGTTTCGTTAAACCTTTAATAGTTCCAAGTAAATTATTTTGACATTCTATAAGATTGGAAATCCTAGGAATTGAAAATGGTATTTCACTATGTAAGCCATGATCTTCATCTCTGGTAGAAGTTTGGGGAACTGTCAAAAATTTAGTTACATATTTTATTTCCCACATTGTGTTATGGGATAATTAAAATTAAAATGTACTATAGTGAAATTAGATACATAAGGAAAACATATCTTAAAAGAATAAAAATATAGAATGAAGCTTCGTCACACAATGGGAGAGTGTCCAAAAGTATTTGAAATGGGTCCATAGATAGTGGTAGTTAATGACACTATGGATTCATATTTAGTGACTACATTATTGAATACGGGTTCATCTTATTCAAGTATATAAACATATATTGTGAACCAAAAAAATAACGATATGAATATCTAATTATCTGTGTTGGATATTACTACACCATTCAAGTTGAAGAGAGTGATGGGTATTCACTGTCCTACAAGAATTTTCCCTATTACAGAGAATCATATAAATTGATATTTTTTAGATCTCATCACGAAACCACTTGATATCATTTTTCTATGTATTAGATAATCTTTAATAAATCACAACGTGATTATTATCATTGATGGGTCTCATTTAATACACTCAATGGGGCATGGTGTTCCTTTTGGAAAGAATGTGATTTGGGATTGAGTTCATTTAGAACATCATTCTAAACATTTAAGAATGTAATATATGTGTTCACATTTGATCTTGAGTGTGAATCATTGTTTGACGATCTCCCTTTATAGTTCATCATTGTTCTACATGTTTTTCCATCATAATTCGCTGGTATTCCCTCAGTATGGTAGTTATATTTTTATATTGATTTAGTGATTTGTAGTCATCCAATTTATATATATTAATACCATATTTCGTCAGCTAAAATGAATGATCTGAAGCCTTAACTAGATGAAATATTTGAGAAAGGATTTATATTCCCATGGGAGTCTCCATGGGGGTGCCAATTATTTTTCATAAGAATGATGATGGAAGACATACCATATATTTTGATTACCAAAATCAAAATGGAGTAACAATAAATAAAATGTTTCTTTTACAATGGATTTATTATCAATTAGACCTACTGATGGGGGTGAAGTGATTCTAGGTAATTGATCTTATATCTAGTTATCCCCACTAGATAATAATAGATTCTAACATTCATAAAATAAAATTTCAGAGCACATTTGACCATTATGAGTAATTTACCATGTAATTTGTTCTATTCAATGATGAAAAATTATTTATGGATTTCATGAAAAATATATTCCATGAGTATCTTGATACATTATTGTTGGTCATTCAAGATGAAATTTTGATTTTCTAGTAGTATGATGGGGATCATGTTCATCATCTGTTAGCATACCTGAATCTATTAAAAAATCACTAGGATTATTCCAATTCAACAAAATGTTAATTCTAAATCTTGTATATAATTTTAATGACACACATGTTCTTGAAACATAATATATTAGTTGATCCTAAAAAGGAAAATGCTGATATGTCATGGGAGAAACCACATAATATTTTTATAAATCACTTCATCATCTTTATATTAGCATGTTACCACTAGTTCATAATGGATTTATAAAAATTATCTTCTCCATTTTTGACCCTTCCAGAAGATTGGAAGACATATGTGGTTATATATGACACTTCATGTTTATGTTTTGGAAATGTTATTATACGGCCTTATCATGTAATTTCCTATATATTGGGATAAAATCATCCACATGTGATGGATGATTCAACTCACGACCAAGAGAAGTATCTATGAGGCATGTAGTAAAGTGTTGGAATCATCACCATTTTAGAGAGAGTTTTTCCATGTATTACGATTAGAGTATTTAGAAATAAATATTTTGTATAAAATGTTATAATCTTCCCAAATGCATTGGTTAGAGCACCTGTGGTATTTTCTTCCAATATTTCGATTTCCCCATTTAAATTTAATAATGTTTCAAATTCATTGAGAGTAAAAATTTTGACCCATGACTAGAACGAATCATTATAGTAGTGTATCATGAGTTATCATTTCCCTAGTTTCGTATTAGTGGTTGGGAAATAGTGAATGAGGTTATCTTTGCTAGTGTATAGTTAACCAAAACTATTCATGATCTGGTTCTTTAGCAACAATAGTTTTATGATGAGTTATGAATAAATTGAGATTCTATTTATGGTCAGGTGACCATTGGTGAGTGTTCATTATATATAATGGGTATTCATTGATTTCAAATTCATTTTTTGTGTTGTTACCTTGGAGGAATTATGTGATAGGGAATTTCTATAAACCCCATTGCTCTATTCAATCCAGAAACACAATGACGTTCTCTGACATTAGGAAACAATTTTGGTGGATTGTTATGAGATTGGGTATATTTTATTAATTATCATTTTTATACTTTTAAAAATGTCAAGCACTACCACTAGAGACCTTCCGGTTTTATTCATACACATCCACTACTGATAAGGTTGTGGGATGATATTTTTTATGGAAATTTTATGTTGGGTTTTTTGTGTAACTATATCAATAATAATTCAATATGGTTTTGGATCTATTGGATAACCAAAATGGTTCAATTTCTACACATCCAATGAATAATAAATTTAGAGGACCTAGTGATTCACTATGTGAGTAATATTTCTTCTTTTCATATAGATCAATAAGTGACTGTATAGGACAGGGATCCCCATTTTACTTCTTAATATTGGATAGTCTTAAGCGATACAGTAGGATCCTAGGGTATTTTTTGTATGAAATATAATCTATAGATGTATTGGAAGACAAACAAACATATACATATTTTTTATGATATGCTTCATGACTTAATTCTCTATGTTGGTGTATCTTGAGATGACTATTTTGTATTGGTTATTTTCTCATATAAAAATAATACCCAGTTTTCATTCATAATGAAACAATTTGAGGCCTTATATTGTATTCCTTGTAAATAACCACTATGTTTGTTGGATATTGGATAATGTTCCTTGGAGAGACTAATATTGGTCAAAAAGATGACTAAAATTCTTTATTAAATTTTTTGGTGGTGGTTCATGTCACAAAAATAGTATAAATCCTTGGCAGATTGACAGTGTAGACCATTGACATTTATAGTTAGTGACCATGTGTTCCTAAATATTTTACCCCATTTGGAAAATTGAAATTTTTGGAGGGAATGAACAATTTAGATTCATATTGAGGGATCTTTTATGGTTTTTGATCAGGTGGGGAAGGTTTCTTAATATTTATAGATTCATCCACAGTTTAGGTCGATACACAACACGTTCTGTTTAATGCATCTTTAGAAATATCTTTATAACTTTATCTTATTTTCATTTGTTGTGATGTTTATAGTGATACTTTTTTATAATAGATTTATTATCCTATTAGTATTATCGATTTTTAGAGAAAAGTACTAAATAAATGTAAGATACCTTCTGTTTGTGTATTTTGGATTAATGGATATGGTTCACATGACCTCTATGAGCATGATGCACCGATGATAGATAAATGGCATCCTTTTATGATATGGAATAATCAATATAGGATTTTGTAGGACATAAAGTTATTATTGGGGGATGATTTTAAATCCATTTTACCTTATATGGGTTTCTTTTTTTATTTTTTATCTTTTGTTATTTTCATTTTGGGATTTTTTATATGTAATTGGTAATATTAAATTTTATTTGGATTTTAAATATCATGTAAGGTGATTACATATCAAATATATTACCTATGAAGAGTTTATTAAATTGGTAAATTATTATAAATGTTTAAATAATGTTTTTTTATGTACTAATGTATTTCACGGTCATTTCACTTATCTTTAGTTAATGTTATGAAATGATTAAATATCATTTATTAAAACAACCCAACACATTAAACTAGTTGGATTGGTTGATTTAATCTATATTAGATCAAAATATAAATCATCTAGACCTAAATCAGTTTGTATGTGATTCTGTAATTAATATATCCCTATGGATCATCTATTTGGTGATCGATTATGTGTTGGATCTGGTACATATCTTGAAGTAATTCTCATTTCTATCTGTTATGTTCATTATTCTATTATTCATTTAATATTGAATGATTGTTTTGAGATTGATGGATATAAAATGAATTTAAATGTATCTTGATTATAGGTTCAGTATCTATATCATTTCTACCTACATCCTTCATTAGCATTTCTTGTTATGGGATTTTGATTCTATGATAAATTTGGGAGATTTTGTTTATGATTTTTTAATGGATAAAACATTTTCCAGCTTATATTTGAAATTTCATTCAACTAATTTTTGGAAACCCAATTTGATTGGAATTGGAATTTGAATTGAAATATTACTTAATTTGGGAAAACATCCATTTCAAATGTTATTATAATTTGGTGTTTTAATTGAAATTGATGTAAATTGCACGCAAATTTAAAAAATTATTTTAAAAATGGAATTAATGTAATTGATAAAAATATATGATTGGTTTGTATAAAAAGAATGAATTGATGAAAACATGCGTCTTGTTTTTTAAATTGAATTGATATTTTGAAAAGTAAAATTAGAATATTGAATAGTGATTTATAGTTGAGTTAAAAATAAATGATTTTACCTTTTTCCATTGTTTAGTTGATTGAGAATATGGATGTTTGGTTTGTAAATAGGTTATTTTGGGATAATAATGAACGTATTATAATTCCCTTGAAATATATTAATGATGAAATATCAGATATTATGATTATTAGAATGATCATATCCAAAAATGATTTTTGATGATACCTATTAGGCTCGATCAAGAGGGACGCATGTAAAAATCATTCCATGATCATTGATAAGTGATTTGTGTATATCATACAAAAATATACTATCATACAATAGAGAATAAAACCATGTGGCTTGTTGTGATTTTTTTTATTATTAATTCCAATGATATAGAGCTATTTTAAACATTACAATTGGTTTATATATTAAATTTCATAATAAAATATTTATTGGGAACATTGAAATGTTTTTCCATCTAATTTAAATTATAGTGTTTTCTTAGTTATAAATTTTATTCTATATCAAATTTTTTATTGAAATTGAATTCATTATTTAGTTTATTATCTTTGGAATATTATTATGGAATGAAAAGTTATACTGTACAAGGATATTTACGTCACATCCTTCAAATTAATTTGGGAATTTGTTTATTTTATTCTCCCATTCCTGAGAAAATAGAGAGAACCTACTGAAGAAGGTATATTTTTTAATGCCTCGTAGTTTTCAGTTGTTTATCCCTTGGGACATTAAGGATTCATTTGTAGTCTATAATTACAATGATTATTTAATTTTTTGGTTTTTCATATTCTTTATTGGTGTTTGGTACTATCTCATATTTTATTTTTCTGAGTATTAAAATATATATCTTTATCTTCTTCCATTTTTTAGAAAATTACTTCCCTGTTTTATTTTTTATGATTCTAGATGATAGCTTCTAACTGTTTGGGATCAAGAATACCCTTACATCCTGGTTGTTTCTTATTTAGGTATTATAGTACAATGGTATCCATGCTGCATTTGTGAAATAAAGGCCATTATTTTTTATTTATTTTCATTTCAATATATTTAGTGTTTTCTAATATGAAATTATTTCAATGTATTATATTATTTTTTCAATGGAAATCATATTGTTTTATTTTATATTTTTTGGGTTTATTTCATTATACTTATTCATATTTTTTACATTCAACTAAATGTTTTATTACAGAAAATTATTTCTTATACATATTCATTTATAGAAAAAAAATTATTATTTTTCCAATTGCCTCATTTATAACTTACTTACATAGATTGAGAAATTACTTACATATAATTTTTATATTTTAAAAAAAAATTAGAATGTTATTTTAATAGTATTATATTAATTTCAAAAACTAATATAAATAATGTAGCCTTTACTTGGAGGGAATAATTTTTTATGAATTGATGTACTCCATTCATTATATCATGATTTAGGGTTTGTTCATTACCTTCAATACGAGGATTAATATTTTCACATTTACTTATTTTAAATTATATTCCCATTTAATCTCAATAATTCATTTGACATTATATCTTTAATAATTTTTGTTTGGTATATATTAAATGTATACCATTGATATATATGATATTACATAAAGGTAATTTGAAATTTCAATATACATAATTTTTAATTTTAATGACTATGTTATTTTCCAATAACAGATTGGGGTATTTCAAAAATAATTTTCTGAGAGAATAACAGAGTTACTGTGGTATTTTGCGGCCCGTATGGGAATGGTGTTAATATATTTAAAAGATTATATAAAATGCGGACCTATTTTTTGAATAAATGGTACTGTAATTGTATGGGACATCAAATGAGAAATCTGATACTACAACTAATTCTATAATATGTAGCTTATCCTCACCACGACCTACTGATGGTCATTTCCAAATATTTGGTTGAGGAAATCAGGGGTTAGAATTTCAAGATAATTAATTTCATTTAATTAATTAATTCATTTAATGACCTTAAAACTAATAATGAACTATTGATATCAAATTATGATATTTCCATGCATATGGACATATGAATTGGATAATTATAAAGATAAGGATATAGTGTTCTTCCATATTAGAATGGGAACGAAGAACAATGATGAATGAATTGAGCTAATCCTTGAGACATATTTAGAAAGCCTCCAATATTTTTCAGCATCACATGAATATGTGTTATTTATTATCAAACAATCTATAATCTATATAGGGCTGGTTTTTTTCTCTATCTCTTGATTGATATGATATGAATGGATTTTTATTATCATCTTATATGATCAGTGATTACCATTTCATCACATTATCTTGAATATGAATTTAGGGTTTTAACATAGTTTTTATTTCATATTCATTGATTCCACCATGGGATCTACACTTTAAAATAGTTTAGTATATATCATCATCCAAAAATTCATACCATGTTTCTTCTTGTTATTTCCAAACCAACCATAATATTCATAATTGTTTTCCCAAGGGGTATGTGATAAAAAGAAAACTAGTAAAATTTGAGTGTGATATATCCCATATAGTAGTGGATGATTGGAATATAATAGAAAGAAAATATATTTCAAATGTATCATTATGTATTTATAGATTTCGTGTGGTGGAAACTAGTTTTGGGACGTAGAATAAGAGGATACACATGAAGGTTTTTTATGCTGGGAATTTGAGTTATGTTTTTCAACCTCTGGTCACTATTAATTAATTTTCGGAAACCTTCCCATCATTGTTTACTTATTACAAATAGTCAAATTGGAACAAAATTTATGGGTAAATGGTGGATCATAATTCCTCATGAAGAAACATTATTTTTAATGAATTACTGACTACATGTTCTATATCCACGAGGATCACATTTCCACTGCTCATAGATTCTGTAGGGAATATGGTTCTAGAGTATTTTAGGATAACAAAATTTGTTTCCCAGTCTACAAGTTGTGTAGAACTACTAGAGTGGCTATGTTTTATTATATATTAAAAATGACTAGTCCCCAGGTAGTCATACATTACATGTACCACCTGAGTCACACAATGCATATTTACATGGATAACCAAGAAATGATCCATGTATACACTCATTGGACTTTGGGTAATCAGACATGCCATGTTATCACAAGATCATGTCATGTTGTATGGTATGGATTCCCATGTTTTTTCAAAGGGAGAACACTAGTATAAAAAATGTTAACTTTAGGTCTGGACATCAATTTTTTGTTGCAAGTTATTTTTTCGAATTTTTTATTTGGAATTATACATCTATAATCTAATGAATTCCCTAGAGTTTTTTTTCATAAAGTATAATGCTATAGATGTCTCTTTATTTTATAAATCATATCAGCCTTTTCTTGGATATAGATGTGTGATTTTACAAATTTACAGTAGTCTAATACGTATACCACTAAATTTTTTCCTTCTTAGATATGTTCTCCCCCTAGCATTTAGAGGCGGAATTGGGTGCCGCATTCAGATTACATCCTTCTTAGGGGGCCCACTGGTTCAATTCATGAATGATTTTTATCTAAGTAGTTCCTTACCGTGGTGTTTTGAGTTAGACCTTTGTGAGTATAGGTTTGTAAATTACTGAATATTGACATACATTCACGAGTGTTGTTTTCAGTCATGATATCCTAGTGTAGGTGTGGATGATGCCATATCCAAGTACCAATACATTAACTGTATTATTTTTAGATTGTCATGATATGACATTGGTTATAGAGAAGCAAAGATACAATCATCATATTGTATTAGTTATTTTTAATTACACTTCCTCCTTGAATTTTATCCCAAATTATAATTTCATCTGACCATGGTATGTCTTGATAACACTAAGTATGCCTTTGTGAATATTATGAACATAGATATTGGTCTGGGATCATGAAGATGATCAGTTGACTGATGAGGCCTTAGATCATGGGCCAGCTCATTAATGGTTTTTTCCAGGTGGGCAGAGTTCAATTCCATCACCTATCAAGATGTGGGTAGTTCAAACAAGTCAGGATGATGATGAAAAAATTACATAGCATGTTTCATAAGTTATAATTATTGACACCGTTTAGGATGCCTAGTGACACCAAACCTAAGGAATTATAGTATTGGTTCATTTTAGTGATCTTAGTCTTTGAAAAAATCTAGCCTTTACTGATCATATGGTTTCACATGCAACCCATCATACTCATTAAGGCTAGGGAAAGTGGTGTAGTCTTGTCACACACACTCACATTATGATATGACAGTGTAATAGCCATACAACAACAATATATATATCATTTCATATATTACCCTTCATGAACATTCTTATTAATGATTCATGATATTATTTATCTATAATAGGGTTATACAATGGATTTTTTACCCTATGATGTGTACTGATATCACACAATACATACCATATATGGTTGTAAATGTCCTCTTTTTGGTATGAAAATTTAAAAATGGCTACTAAAGATAAAATCTTTTTAGTTGTGTCTTTCTATGCATTCCTATATATGCAGTGATTTTGGATAAAGGCCTTGTTATTTTGTGATCCATAGAATAGGGACATTTTGTAGTTGTTTCTAGTATTAAACATCATTTGATTGAGTCATCTACAGTGGATCTGAAGTATACGTCAATAAGGTCTTAGTGTAGAATAAATTCCCATTTATATACTAGAAAATATCTATATACATGACAAGGTCATGTAGTGGATCCAATAAAACATGATAGGGGTGATACTATTCCTATGATGAATGTGGTAACATGGTTCAATATTTCTTGGGACATGTTTTGATTCCTTAGAGGTTTATAGTGGGTGGAAACTATAGAAGAGAAACCAATATGTTCTAGGATCTATGATTCATGGTAATGGGAAAACCCTTGGGAGGTGGTGCTGGAATGGGGTTACAATAGCCCCAGAGATATGAGATTCTGGTAGAAAGAGATATAATGATCAACTCTCGTGACCACCACCATTTGTCCCACTACAAGATCAGGGAGCAAGATACAACGGCAAGGGGAAGCTGTAGACTATAGATGGATATGACCATGCAATACATGAGTCATTACATCATGTCCGAATCACATATGTGTCTTTTTATGTTTTGAATTGAGACTTTTGTATAGTTTTTATGCCAAATTATTCTATTGGGATCAATAAATCTATATAACTGGTATGACGGTAGTGAGAGTTGTAATTTAGTTGAGATATTTTCTCATACGACCAGATGGTCATCATGATGACACCCTCTAACATCTTCATATAGATAGATTGGATGTCTACAGTGTCTTCCAAGATAATCTATCATGTCATTAGAGTTATATTTACTCATATATATTAGTCCAGATTCTATTTTATGGGAGAGATATATATATATTGTCTGAGAAATTAGGACTCATTAAAAGTAAACTATAATTAATCACTCATTAGTTGGTGTGTTTATCACAATGTTTTGTGGTATCTTTCTAAAATTGGATTCCTATCGTAGTTTATGATTATATTTATATGTTTTCGTGGGATGTCTTGGAAATACCTTCAATCTCGTTGATGGAATTTTGTATCAAATTGTTTCATTTAACCACTCCACTAAATTAGGGGTAATATAATATTTTCCAAACTGTGATATGGGAACAATGGAATATAATGGGGGAATTTTGGAGAAATGGGTTTTCACATGTATTGTGTCCACTAGGTTGCCAATGTTTTTCTCATGAAAAAGGGAATGTTGATCATGGTGATTTTGGATGACTATTATCACCTAAATAAATTTATTATTAATAAACTATGACTCTTGATGAAGATTTACAAAAAATATTGTTCATTTCATAGGGGGATTTTAATCTCAAATATTTTTCATTGGTATAGCTTCCAGCAGCTGGTTGTTTTTGAGGATGATATATATACAATACATCATTTTTATACTGATAAAATAATAATTAGTTCATATTGATGATTTTTGGTGTGATGAATGACCCTTCTATATTCATAGATCTTATGAAATATATCATTCATCCATAAATTAATTGATTCATTATTATCTCTATTTATTACATAATAATTTACTCTATTCTATAAGAAGATACTACAGATCGATTGAGTTTGGTCCAGAACATATACCTCAAGAACTAATTTTATTGAAAGATATTATAGTGTTTGTTTTGGACTTATGAGTTTGAAATTATTTTTAATGTCATATATAGTAATGGTTAATCTATAGAACCTATTAATAATGATAAAATATTTTCATAGGATCCACACAATATTATAACATAGGTGTGGATTTTTCATTTCATGGAAGGGTACTAAAGGAGAGTTATCTAGAAATTTTCTCTAATTGAATCCCCATGGAAAAATTTTACAAATAAAGGGAATATTTCTGTCATGGATGAGTAGTTCTCAGTATACATCTATCATTTGGTACCGATTATTAACAGTGATACTATTCTAATATTAATAGAGGATGTAATTGAGTATGTGGTGTTTTTCCAATGCAATGGTTCTAGGATCATTTTCATCTTAATGAAGATGTCATAAATTATTATTTTTTGGCCACTGTTGTTGATTCTCAATAATAAGAACTATTTGAATCATGACATATATATAGAATTAGTGTTCATCACACTAATGATTTAGATAGATGATCATTTCAAAGAGTGTTTCATACTTTTCTCATCTCACATGTGTCTCTGGTATATCGTCACCAAGGGAACATGTAACTTCAGATATGGGAGTTAGTTAGAGTTTATTTATTACTTTTAAATTGTGAGAGTCTATTCTCCTAGAAATGAATCATTGTGTAATATTCATAAGATGTTAGTGACATTATTTCTCATTATTGGGGCATCAATGTTGTGGGATTTACTGTTGTTTACCCCAGGTAATGAGATTAATACATTTCTTTAATTGATGATGGTGTAGAAACCACGACTTCTTATGATTTGGAGATTCGTTTAGTTAGTAGATATAACAACCACATTCATTATTACTCATTAATAATTAATTTATTATTTTAAATTTCTTTTAATATAACACAAATTTTTGATATGTACATAGTATTTATGAATTAGGGTCATAACGTACCATGTTTAATATGTTATAAAAAAAATTAAGAAAAACACCCTTAACATGATTTATTGGAATATTCATTAACACTATCAAAAAATCCATCGAACATAAAACATCTTGATATAACTTTTAGACATACATAAAAAATTGGTGAACTCTAAATCCTAGTAGGGGAATAAATATGCCACATTTTATACATGTTGGAAAATAAGAATATCAACAAGGAATAAAAGGAACATGAATAACAAGCAATGTTATGGCATGATAATAATTAGATTGTAAATGTGGAAACAACATAAAACACCAAATCATAAACATAGGTCAATGGAGAGTACTGAATAATTCATGGTGGAAAATGTAGAAAAAAGCAATCAAGTACACCCACCTCCTAAATTGATGTATCATGAAACAAAACATCACCTAATACATTATAGTTCTATCTCGATGCACCCATCTTAATCATTCAATTCTCATGCTTAAGTGTTCCACATATATCATAAATAATGGATTCATTCATCATCATAATATATTCCACAATCTATGAATGATTATTGTATACATGAATGTCTCTACTATATATATATATATGTGTGTGTGTGTGTGTGAATAAAGATGATGCCCCTTGATAAAATAATGGGTATAGTAATAACAACACAATTGTTTTGGCCTGGAAAACTGTTGTGATATTTCGACCGCAAAACAACATTATGTAAAATTTTATAAAATTAGATGTTTAAAGGGGAATGCAAGATATAATTATTTGGGAATAAAATTGTATAAATTAGGGGAATTGGAAAGTAATCATTGAAATTGAAACATTGTAATTAGAAGGCATAAAGTAATGAAGATACATGAATAATGAAAATAATCCCTATGAAATTCCATCAAGGTATGATTTTCACATAAAAGATCATGGGAGTAATAATGAGATTAAAAAGAATGTATCATCATATATACATAAATTGTATAGTAATGGGAATAAGTAATATAATATCCCAATATTTTTAATGTAAAATTAAAAGGCAGTTCATAAAATAAATTCTTGATAAAAGAGGATATTAGAAGATTCGTTACATGAGTGTGTAACACGAAAGGCACGCGCATGGCTTCTTGAAATCCCATGTGTGTCGTCGGAGGACCCTATTGAGTGGAGGGATGTGTACGAACATGATGAAATGAGGTCAAGTTATGTAAAAGGGATCTTGGGGGGTATATATTTGAAAAAGTGGGACATCATTGTTATTTATGTTTTGGACTCTACATAATAAAATATTCGTAACTGAAAACCATCACATGGTTTTTTTACTATTGTTTCTGAATAATGGGAGGGGTGTGAATTATTTAATTAATATATGGTTCTGACATATGAAAATTTTATTATTGGTGTTGTGGTGGTTAGTCACATTCTTCATGTAATGATTTTAAAACCTTAAATTATATCATAATTTTGAGATGGTTTTTAAAGGGTTTATAAAATAAGTAATATAAACATAAAATCAAATTATTTTAAATTAAAGACGTATATTTGGCAGTGGAACCCAATTATATTAGTCAATACATTAAATTTTGGTCATTATGATGTCATAAAACACAAATTATATTTATTTTATTCTTAATTATTACCAAAAAATATTATTTTTTTCATTTTAAATGTCTGTATTTTGACAATAGCATTTGTTTTAAATTCCATAAAAAAATCCATTGGAAATCATAAAAATTATAATCTAATTTGTTTAATAATTTTTTTAATAATTAGATTATGTTAAAATATTATTTATCTCCAAAATCCATTAATTTATAAAAATTGATTCTTTAAATGAATTTTGACATTAACCAGAAATATTAATTTTTTTTTTCAATCAAAAAAAAAATTATTTCTAATCTAAAAAATTGATTTAATATATAGTCATTATTATATATCAAATAGTATACATACTCATATTTTCTAGGGTCTTGTTACATATCATTTTAATACACTATAATACACTCTATGGGTTAGGTGTGTGATGGTAGGCCATTCATTGGGTGGTTTGAAAAACATTATTTTGGTCACGATCTTGATGAGCCTGAATTTTTCCTATATATATTATCTATCATGCTTAAGTTGGCTGTCATAATGTTTTTAATTGTAATGGTAAAATACCATAAAATATATCTACCTCATAAGATTTATTAAATTGGCATTATAATGGATGATCCTATTATATGAGTCAAAGACATCCTTTTTCTATGAAAAATGGATTTTTAAAATAAATTATTTTAAAAATCATGTCATCATTGTTCAACGGGTATATAATGAATTGCAATAAAAATAGAGATCAATAAAATTCAAATGGAATAATAAAGAAAAATAAGTTTATCTTTTTATGTTACAATATTATATCATAATACACATAATTAAGTCCAAAGGGGAATTGAATTTATAATAATTTGGGTCAATTCAATATTCTCCAATAAAACATTTAGGCCTGGAAATTTTATTTTACCATGAAAAAACATATGGGGGTAAATTTTCTACAAGGCTTCCTTTAGTTCTCGTGTTTCTTATTCCAACAGTTTATTTCGCCATAAAACATTTACTATGGGAATTGAATATTTTTCGTATAGCTTTTTCTCTATATTCTACGATCATCCCTAGATTCTCCTCATAGGATAGATCATTCACCCAATGGTACCACCCCTTGATTGAGAACATGTATATGGTATGGTATGTATCTCCTAAAGTAGGATAAATGGAATTAATCATGTACATTAGATAGGTTGTGTGTGAGTTATAGTATACATGACAATGATCTGATGAGATAATGGATTGTAAAAGGGATAATTTACATTATAATATGATTTCTGTTCATCTTGAATTTCACTAATTTATTCCACGTTAATATGTAGAGGAATACAAAGATTCTATCACCAAATTATTAGTCATATTAATTATTATTAGCACAAAAATCGTTGCAACTCCGAGAAGACATGATGTGTTACTTAATGGTCATAACCCTTTCCAACATTTTCTTACCCATTTCCAGGCCTAAAAGTTTTTTCCCTAACATAATACAATTATTTAGTTGTTCTATACCTAATCTAATATAGAGATTTGTAGGTAGACATTTATATCCTTGAGTGTAAACTATTATTGTAATATTTTTGGACAAAAATAATGATATTGGTCCCATACTCCGTTGAATTCAATTGAGAAATATATTAACATTTTATCATGTGTTTGGAATGTATGCTCAAGTTTATTATTAGTTTTAAGGAGATATTCCACAAATAAGATAAAATCATTATTTAGACCATGATAATATATTTTTTAAAACATATATGTGAATTCAAGATCTCGATCAAACACCATTGGTAGTGGTAGACCACGTAGCCTCACAACTTATCTGATGTATATCCATTCTAGTTGTTCCAGTGTGAATTCTTATAAAATTTCAATATTGAGAGATATCATTGTATGACGATCCATAATAACACAGATAATATTTAAAGATTTTATGTATTCGGATTTCCAGTGAAAAATCCCATTGTTATTTTTTCCCATTTACATACAGGTATGGGTAATAGTTGCATCATCCCCTTAGACATATGTCTTTCGGCCATCACATGCTACCATACCAAGATCATTGTTGTATATACAATTTTAAACTTAATAGTGTTTTCCTACAGTAGTTATTTTACATATCTTGATATATCCCTATGTTACTAGGGTGAAAGGAGAATGTAAAATAATGTACCTCATCTAATAGTTCATTCTTAATCAAATGATTTGATGGAACGCATATCCTTGACAATAATTCCACAATTCCCTATTCCATATAATATGAACACCATGGATTTATAATTTATTATTCTTACATATTATTTCTAAATTTCCAAATCATATTTTTGAGCATCCTTTTACCTTTCATGAATAGATATTTGAGAAATCATTTGGGATTGGATTGATTATTTTCCTTCCATTATTATTCACACGTCCTTCCACTTCAATTCAAAGATGGTTGGATCATTTTCAATTTCAATCAATGATACAAGTCATGGATACTTTTATTTAGATCATGCACCTCTATATATAATTTAAAAGGATCCTAGTGAATTTATTAGTTATATTCCTTTATCAAATCTAACAATTTACATCGGTGCATATTATTCTCTTTTTGTGTGAATATATATTTAAGGCTCTTTGGATTAGTGTATATCTCACACATCTACACATATAGATAATGCAACTAGGTGTTCAAAGTGAATATTACTACATCCAACATCATATCATGCATTGGATAGTTCTATTAATGAAATTTTAACTACCCTGAAGTTTAGGCTACGACATTGTCATTTTTTTCGTCAAAACATATCCTAATCCCTTCTTCAATGAATCGTTGAAAATTAAGAAAAAGTTTTCTACATGTAGGCAATTTGAGAACATGTTCAGTGTTTGGAATCTTTTTAACATATTGAATCTTTATTATCATTCATTATTCCATGAAAAGATGACTCACGTCGAAGTTATCTTGGTTGGGGATTCATTAATAATGTAAATTTTCTCACAAATTGTTTATAATTAACAGGTAAAATAATTAAATTTTATTCATTAATCATAGATGTAGTCATTGTACATCCAATTATTTTTATATTCATTGAAGGGTAAACAAATATCACATTCCATGTGCCAACATTCCTCATGAATGATACTTCCCTCAAACAAAATTGACAGCAACTGTACTTGGAATAAATCATATCTTTTAATAAGGTCTTAAGAATATTGTTTAAATTCTACTCATGATCCTACATTATTTTGGAGTATATGACGATATATTTTATAAATACTACATCATATTTGTTGATATAATGTCTGAAGACAATTTTAATCAAAACTGTGAAAATTTATACAAAATTAGAGAGTCCAAATAGAATCAATTTTAACTTAGAGTTCCTATACCTTGAAAGAAAAAAGGTATTTGGGATATCTTCCTTCTTTACCCTTACATGTTAATATCCCGATAGAAGATCCACCTTGGTGAAGTATTGTGATCCACATAACTGATCAAACAATTTATCAATCCATTGAAGATGAAACTACATACTTATAACAATATTTTAAATACCACGGTAATCAATGCAATGGAGCATTGAACCTTCATTATTCATTATTAAGAGGACTGATGCACCCTATTATGAAGCATGTGGGCATATAAACCCTTTATCTAGATTATCATCATGTTGTTTCTTTATATCCTATTTTTTTACAGGAAGCATCCCATATAGAGTATTAGATATTATTTATTACCAAAGTACAAGATAAATTTTAAATCTAACCTCTTTTTTATGTGGAAGACCCAACATTCATTAGGAAACAGATCAGTGTATTCCCTCCCAATATGCATGTATTCAAGTATGGTTCTTTCCATAGACACAATAATTTATTCTAGATTGAATTTATAATAATGAAATAATATCAATTATTGAAATGATGGTGGAAAAAGAGAATGATATTTTTCCTTGCCCTTTTACAGAACCAGGTGTTAATTCTCCATACGATGAGTTATTTTATTCTCACTTTAATTTATTTTGGCTCTATCTAGGGAAAATCAACCCATGACCAGAATTGAATAAAATTATAGAACAAGAATTTTGAAAAGGTTAACTATGAACTTAATGCACAAACATTTAATAGAGATTAGTTATATACATAAGATGATATAACTTCTCCAGTTTTATTTTTCACTGACATATCTACATATATGCTTTGTGTCAGTGTTTTAATAATTCTAGTAGACATTAGTGATATGAAGGAAAGGGTAGAACCTAGGATGATAACACTAACATTAACATTTTTTTATTCTAATTTATTCTATATATATATATAGATGTGTATTATTAAACTATTTAACTCATAAATGGTAATCTAATTACATTAATGGGATAACATATAAATATTATTTATTTCTTTACATATAAATTTCTAGCATTTTGTTTATCTTATCAATGATCTATTTTTTGACATATATTCTCTTGGGAAATTTTTTGTTACCTTAATAATGGTTCATAATTGGTTTAAAAAATGATGAAATCATGTTCCCTTGGAGTGTCAAACCAAGTATATTGTAGGGAATATTTTCATGTACAAGGATACCTCGAGTCTGGCCTGAGACAAATTATCTGAGTTGTTACAGAAAGGTATAACTGCTCTTCAACAACGCCTACTAGTAGTATCTAGAAAAGAATGTATTTTCTTAATAAAACCCATACTCTATATGTAAAATAATATAAGTATGATTTCTTATAATTTATCATATCTGTAAGTATTTTTCAAGTGTTATCAAATACTAGTACCAAAAATAAGTAATCATTCCCTTTGATACCAATTATAATGGTTTAGAATTATTTCCATTGGACTATAATTGTTACCAATCAGGGGACTGCCTGTGTGATCCACCTCTTGGGAGGGGAAAACCCACCATACCAAGGGGGATCACATTCCTCAAGAATCCCTTATGTGGGGAGCCATGCTTCTTCCAATGCTCAAACATGAGAGATCACAAGGTTAGAATACCTCATTTTCCTCTAACATCCACTATAACAACCATTATCTTTATTAAACATTAATACATGATTTATTACATAAAATTACACATAATACAACAAAAAATATCGATATTACTCAAGTCATTGGGAACTAAGTACATCACACAAAATTTAGAACATAGGATACAAAAACATCATTAAAAAATCTTTAATATGATTTATTGAAAACTCATTTAAGATACTTGAAATCCTTATTTTAGATATAAAATAGCATGGGATGAGTTGAGTACAAAGATAAGAAATGGATTAGTTATAAAGATCATTAATGTAATAAAAATTGAAAATGTGATACATGTTAGAAATAGGCATATCCAGGATGAATAAAAGGATAACGAATAATAAAGGATTATTTGGCATGATGACCATAACATGTGAAATGTGGAAACAATATAAAACATTGAATCAGAAACATATGTCAAAGCTAAAACAAAATTAAATAATCGGATAAAATTTCATATAAAATAATTAAGTACAACCCTTTACGAAAATTTCTTATCATGATAGTAAACACAACTAAATGCACTAGAGTTCTATATGGGCACACCCATCGTAATCATTTCATTATCAATCTTATGTGTGCTATAATGGTCATATGAAATGAATTCATTCAGCATCATAGATTATTAAATTATCAAGGAAAGAAAATTTAATATAGTAATGTCCATGATTGATAATTATATGTTCCATTATATGAATACCCTTGATAGAATATTATGATCGGTATTTACTACACAATTGTTTTATGAAGGAAAATCATAGTAATATTTCAGTTGCATAACGACGTTACATAAAAATCTAAAAAAAGGTTAATTATATATTAAAATTTTCTATAAATATTCAGAAATAAAATGGTATGTAATAGGTACATGTATAATAATATCCCGAAATTATAAATATTTAAATATAAGGTATAATGTAATGAAGAATGATTAATAAAAATAATATTCCTTACAAAAATATAAGTAAGGTAACCTGTGTATATAAATGATCATTGGAAGAAAAATGAGAGTGAAAGAAAAATATAATCATTTATAAATAATATTAAAAGTATGGTAAATATGGAACATCAAATCCCATCATTCTTAAATGAAATGTAAAATACATAACATAAATGGTGTTCAAGAAAAAAGGGTAGAGTTCAAGATCCATTACATTAGTGTCTGCCTCCAGTGTCTTGGGAAGGGATTTGTTAAATATTTTGGTCTGAATTATCGAATAATATAGAGTGGATGGAAGATTATGGATGTGATAGAATTATTTTAATTGATTGTTATGGGAGATTCTGTTGGATTATGTTGGTAAATAGGGGGATTTATTTATTATTTCGGTTTCGGAATCCACATAATAAAATTCCCAAATGAGAAAACCATTAGATGGGGTTTTACATAGGATTCTATAAATTTTATGGGATACATTATTTTCTAATTAGAAATCATGATAATATTTAAATATTATCATTGGTGGTGTGGAGGTCAGTCTCACTCTTAATTAAATATTTTAAAACGTTATAATATTTCAGAAATATTGGTGGATTAAAAAAGGGTTTAAAAAATAAAACACATAAACAAAATATAAAATTATATTAAAAGAAAAAAAATGTTATTGTATCCCATTTGTATTACTTATTAAATTACATTTGGGTTATTATGATGTAATAAAATAGACATTATATTTAATCTATACTTTATTTTTTCAAAAAAATTTGATTGTCTATGATAAATAAGAACAATTATATATAAAATAATTAAACATTCAGATTATAAAAAATAAAAATTTTTTAATGTAAAAAATATAGATATGTGAGTTTTATATTTTAATAATATAACCAATATTTATTTGAAATTATGGTATTTTTATAATAACCATTTTTAGAAGGCTTATTAAAATTAATTTTGACATCAAACATATTATATGTTATTTTTTTTATTAATAATTATTAAATAGATATATTTTATTAAATGTTACTTTTCCTATAATATTATCTTAATTCTTAAAAATTGATATCTTTATATAATATGACTTAAAAAGATTATTTGTGTTTTATTGAATCAAAATATAAAAATATTTTCTATATTAACAACAACAGGTTGAAAAAATATGCATTATATTAATGAAATAATATACAAAAAATTTTTCTAGGGACATGTTACACATCCCTTTAATAAACCATCAATCATAATAAGGGTCAAGCATGCGATGATGGGACTTCAATGTGGTTGTTCGACGAACATGGTTTAGGCAATGATCTCAATGCACATGAAATTCTCCAAAAAATGGTTCTTTATAGTTTAAGATAATCAATTTATACTTTATCATGGAAAGATGAGATTCCCAAAAATTCTCTCTCGCATTAAATATCTGATAAATGGGATTCATATGTTATGATCATGCTGGTTGGGGGCATCCCATCCTTTGTCTATGAAAATTGTGTTCGTTAAAACCACATATTTATAATAAACATCTGATTATTGAAAAATTTATATATTAACAATGGTAATGATACATAATTGTAAATTAAAAACAAATGGAAGTATATATAAAAATATGTGCATGTATTTTATATATCCTTATTATATTGTATGTCATTTAATTAAATCTAGTGGGGAATTTTTCTTATAATTGTTCGGGTAATTATAATAAATATTGACTATGATGTTCTGTATGACCAAATATCTTCTATAGATTGACCATATAGATATTCTGATGTTTGGAATGGTCTCATTCATCTAAAGGGATGGATGCTTCATCTGGTCACATTAATATAGGAGGTGATGAGGGTATTAGACACTTGTCATTTGACTATACAAACATGATATTCAAATTTCTCCATGGTTATATTGAGGTATATTTGATGGGATGGAATGGGATGGTGTATCACATAGATCATCTCTCATTGTCTTATATGTGTGATGTTAAAGGCTGTGTAATTGGATACTTTATCTTCAAAACAACATCTTCAGATCCAATAGTGGATGTAGGATTTCATATCTATAGACATTGTGATGGTGATTCCATGGACGATGAGATTCAAGGATTCTATCTAGTTTTTTTACCAAAATACCATGTCAGAACAGTAGATAGCCATCAGGGAAAATATTTTATTCTATAGTTATAGGATGTTTTACATATAATAGACTTTCCAATATCATGGGGTACCACCAATGATTTTCTATAACGATGATTCTTTATTTAGATCATGGTTAATGAGAGTCTTGTCTGATTCCTTTATGAAAAATTTGATTTGGATTACGTTCCTTCACCAATAGATTTATGGGATGATTGAGTAGAATATAAATATGCTAGAGGATATACTAAGAACATCTATGGTAGACTTCAGTTTGAGTTGAATGGATTACTCTACATCCACAATGATTTCTTATAATAATATCCACCAATATATCTTTTGTTACAAATATTGATGTCCATTTAAGGGAGACCCTAATGTCCCCCTAATGTTACACTTTTAATGGAGGGGTCGGATATTTTTTTCTTCTCGAGATGGTGTAGGTGATGAAGTGGAAATATTTTAATGATTGGAGTGTAAATGAGGGAAGCCTAGCGAAAAATAATATCATACATAGATTAACCACATATGAATTTTAATGTTTAATAGAGAGACCCCATTTTTCTATGAGTCTTCACCTGATGGGAATTGAAAACATTTTTCAAGGTATGAAGGATATCCCATAGGTTAATTGAGAACTTGGAGAATATATGGAATGATATAGATATTCCTTACAATTTTCCCTTGGCCAATTAGTTGGACTGAGGGCATGACTAATTCCATTTGTTTTATATGATTATATTTATGCAATAAACTATTCACATTATTAATTGAGGGTGAGGTAATGATCAATTATATAGGAACCATCATGGGATACCTAGTTCTAATAAAGGATTTATAATTGTGTATCTTATTTGGATGGAATATTCTATATGTTCGTGTGTTTGGAAGTCATGGTAGCATGCCTGAGAGTGTAATGGCCCAAACCTCTATTGCCCATTACATTGTCGAAAAGAGGGTCATGAAGTGTTATGGAGGGTAGAATGGACTTTTCCCACACTTTTCATAATTTTGTAACTACACACCGTGTAGTGTGAGTACACGTTCTGTAACACCTTTCCGGGTATACCCCGTGTTGAAGCCATGTCCTTGTCGTGTGAAATAAATGAGTACACGCCATGTAGCCCATCTTACACGTTGTGTAGTTTCTCCTCACGTACGCGTTACCCTAAAACTGTGTGTTGACTAGTCAACAACCATGTGTCGTGATGAAGGCGTGTCCTTGCCATGTGAAATAAATGAGCACACGCCATGTATTCCATACTACATGTCGTGTAGTTCTGCCACACATATGTGTTACCCTCAAACGGTGTGTTGACCTGTCAACGACCATGTGTCGCGTTGAATGTCGTGTTGGAAGTCGTGTGGAGACTGTGTGAAATGGATGAGTACACACCCTGTACATTAGTTTTTCATGCCTATAAAATGAGGGGGACTCTCCTCCTTTTCAAATAACTCCTCTCCTCCCCTCTCCTTCGAGCAGAGCTCTCCCGAGAGACTCCAAAGCTCTTTTCCTCCCTAACTTCTTTGTCCGAGCTCCAATTTACGATCCGCCAGCAGGCCATAGTATCGTAACGACGAGTCAGAACTTATGACCTTGGATCTTTTGCATTCCCTTCAGAATTTTCTTCACAGCTTCTACCCGAGGAGGTGTTTCCAGTTTTTGACAGAAGCGACAGACGCCGACAGACGTCTTCTAAAGCTGATCTGGGGGAGTGTTGTGACCAGAACCTATTGAAGTAGGGATCTTACCTCCGTCTCTCAAGATTGTGCATCATGCGGGGTGGGTGTCCTCTAGTTACGTGAAACACATTTGAACCAGTTTAATAAAGATTATAACTGGCTTATATTACGGGGATGGGAATTTTGTGAATGCAGTTAAATTATTTATATCCTATGATATTTTGTTGTGAATTGAATCAGCTTCTACCTACTGAAAATCACGGTCGTTGGGGGCCTTTTATTAGGCAATTAAATGTTTCCCGCTCCTTCTGTAACTTCTTATGGATGAAAATTTTTATTGACTTTGGAAATTGGTTAATCAAGTAAAGCTGGATGATTAAAATCGGGACCCCTTTGGTGATAACCTCGGTTGAACAAAATAGAATAATGAACATGTGGGTGTTGTCTGAGTTATGTTTTGTGTGAAAGGGGCATGAATCCTTGGTTGTTACATATAGAATGGGAAGCGGGGTTGTGGTAAATGATGGTATTAAAGAGGTGATGGTGTAGCACGAGCCCTGTTTGTGTTACGGTGTATAGATATTGTTATAATGGTAGCATGGCTGCAGTAATGGGTTGTGTTGTTAAAATAAAGTGTAACGTTGATAAATGAACTGTGGGGAAAGGGAATGATCAAGGGAACAATCAATTTGGCTTGTTTGATGATAAAAGTTTTGGTTGTGTTGCTCTTGTTTTATCTAACTTGATTTGTGGTTGGTATGGATTTTGTTCTACAAAACACTTGATCTGGTTTGATAGTTGCCCAGTAGTTAAGGAACTAAAAAACTAATTTTGTTGAAGCATGAAAACCTAAATGGGGTTGGGGTTTATTGTTGTATGCATGCTTTGTGATAGCAGTGTCGAGGCATGCGCTCAATATCTCTATTTAGAAGTCATAGGATGGGATGTGTGTTCGATATACATATATATATTTGTATCATTGTGTTTTTTCACACCCCACCGATGTTGAGAACATAGTTCCGAACACTCCCATTTATTGGGAGAGAGTGTTTTTTCCTTAGTTACTAGATACTTCCTACTACTTCTTCCATTGGTTGTGATGGATTGAGGTGACCTTACACCGAAGAATCTTCGGGTAGGTTTCGATTGGGGTGGTTTTAGACCAAGACTCTTTGGGCAGGGTTACTATTCCCAAGAATCTTCGGGATGAGGTGCAGGTGTGTTTGGGCGGGGATGTGAATGTGGTTTGTGAGGCCCATGTGTGTGTGGGCAGGATGTGTGGTTGTGAGGCCCAGGTGTGTGCAGGCAAGAGACATGGTTGTGAGTCCCAGGTGTGTGCGGGCGTGATATGTGGTTCATGAGGCCCAAGTGTGTGCGGGCGGGAAGAGTGTGGTAGCGTCAGGACGTTTGCCATTAGGAAGATCATCTAACTAGTGGGAAATGGTGTGGGGTACCCAATACTCTTGTTATTATATACTACTACATGTTTTTATGTGTTTTTGGTGAGCATGGATGGTGAGGTTTGGTGGATATATTTCCTTATTAGGTTTGGATTCTTCTGTTGTTCTCAAGGGACATTAGGATGTCTCCCCACTAGTACACGAGAGCTTAAGGTTTCCCTACTGTGTATACTTTTATGCTCACCCTACGTTTACTTTCTGGTTTCCAGTAGGACTACCAGGGTCGTGCAGGACCCTACTTGTCGGGACAGTTAGAGTTGTTGCAGTAGATGTACTATTGTTTCTTTTGAAATTGTACTTTTGAGATTTATTGTACTTATACTTTGCTTTATAATTGTTTAAAACATGCATGTGGGATTGGTTTGGGTTTATTTCTATACACTTGTTCTTTTCCTTTTTCGTGGTTGACTTGTCCTATTTACCGATCTTAATTAATAAAAATCGTAATGCCTCCCATATTTGTGAAAACTCATACCCTTGGTTCTAATCGCCACCACAGGGCCTACTGGAGGTAGGACTTGGGGGGGTCATTTTCTCCCATTAACCATTTCTAGCTTAGTAATGGAATCTTTGATTGATGGGGGTCGTGAAAAATTGGTATTAGAGGTGATGGTTGAGAGATAGGATGGATTCTGGAGTTAGGCACAGTGCGGATTTCATGGGATAGTAGGGCGACAATGTTGGCTAATCGTGGTGTGTGTCATAGGCCAGGGAAGACCAGCTAGAACATAGGATTTTAGGCCCCCCCGTGATCCGATGCAAGGACTTTGAGCCTACCGAACAACCAAGTGAGACTACATTGACTGCAGGGTAGAGACACTAGGGAAGGTACATGCATCATCATGATGGTGTTTTACTTGATTTGGGTGTTCTGGGAAAGAAATAATGTGATAAAATGAAACCTTGAGAAATTTACTTGCTACTCAGGCATAGGAGTTCTTTTTTTACTGTATGGCTATGGCACCTGGACATCATCCCCGGGTGGCTCAGACAACCGAGGCCCAACAGATTCAGGCGGTCGATCAGTTGAGGATTGACTGAGAGGAGGAAGATAGTCAGTGGTAGAAGACTCTCTATTCTTTCTAGCGACAAACCCTCAAGATGTACGAGTGTATTACTTTGAATATGGAGACAGAGGGGTGGATTGAGGAGCTAGGTATCTCTTTTACTTTGATTCGTGCTCCGAGGATGTATTGGGTTCCATTAGCAGTCAGTCAGCTTAGAGGTGTGGAGCGCCAGTGGTGGATGCTCTACCTCGGGGAATGGACAGAGGAAGAGGTTCAGTGGGCTGACATTGAGAAGGAGTTCCAAGACGAATTCCTTTCTTCTATGATCAAGGCGGAGAGGCGGCCGAAGTTAATCTCCCTCCAGCAGGGGAGTGTGTCATTACGAGAGTTGTGGATCAAGTTCAAGGATCTCCTATGCATTGCTCTGGATCACTTTCCGGGTGAGGAGTCTCGGGCGAGACGTTTGGATGAGGCGCTTCGTCCTTCGCTCCAGTATGTTGTCACCCCTTCACACTTCGACGTACATGCCAGTACATACAAAAGGCAGAGGTTATAGAGAGGATGCACTCATAGGGAGGTGCACCACAAGAGGGGATCTAGCCGGGTTCGTTGAAGGGGAAGGCAGTCAGCAGTAGTTGTCCTTCGACGGGACCTTCCAGATTCAGGCCAGTCGGGAGCAGGCCCCAGCAGTTCTAGTTCATATCATTGAGTCCTCATCCCTTTTACACGAGCCCATGACCGAAGTGTATCTCTTGTGCAGGTTTCAGGCACATTCTGAGTTGGTTCCCTACCTGAGCTCAGTACGGTGGAGCTGGGCAAGTTCCACACCCGTCTCAGCAGCACCAGTTGCTGGAGAGGCCCTTCCTGCAGCAGCATGACACTTCTCCTCCGAGGGTATATTTGCAAAAGGAGGCCGACCTCAGGGTCCTCCTCAAGGACCTCAACCAGGTCATGGTCGAAGAGGTGGTCGAAATCAGAGAGGAAGAGGAGCTGGGCTGGATAGTTGCATGCAGCATAGTTGGCAGCTTCGGAAGGAACAATGGTGGTGAGAGGTACAATTTGTTTGTTCAGCACTCTTATTTCTTCTTTGTTCGATTTAGGAGCTTTTCACTCCTTTGTTTCACCTGGTCTAGCCCATACATTGGGTTTAGATGTAGAGAGACTTTTCGTACCCCTAGTGCTAAGTACACCAGTTGGAGGTCAGACCAGTGTATCTTGTGTTTTCCGAGGATGTGGGATGAAATCGGGACCACATCGATCTAGTAGGGATCTTCTTCTACTGAATATGCAATCATACAATGTCATCCTAGGAAGCAACTGATTTTTTTCTGTTAGATCCGTTATCGACTGCTTCCGAAGAAGAGTTGTGTTCTCCGACGTGGATGGGCAGTGTGTAGCTTTTGTTGGCGAGAGGAGCTATCAGGTGGGAAGCCGACATGTGAAACCTCTCCTTTAATTTATAGGAGAGGTATCCGTGGTTTTAGATGATACTGAGATGGTGGATGTTCCAAAGGTTGTTGAGGAGTTCCTCGATGTTTTTCCTGAGGAGGTTGTGACTCAACCCCTCCCCCCCGATGTGACATGGAGTTCGGGATAGATTTACGGCCAGGTGCTTGTCTGATTTTGATGGCCCCTTATCTGATGGAACCTTCGATGTTGCGGGAGTTGCGGATTCAGATTGACGATCTGATGGAGAAGGTTTTTGTTCGACCTAGTCTGTCTCCATGGGGTGCTCCAGTTTTGTTCGTGATGAAGGCAAATGGTGGTCCTGAGCTATGCATAGACCACTGAAGGTTGAATCAGGTAACTATCAAGAACCTTTAACCCCTTCCAAGGATAGATGATCTCTTCGACCAGCTTAGGGGATCATGTTGGTTTTTTAAGATTGATCTATGATCTGGATATCATCAGCTGAGGGTAAAGGACAATGGCATCTCGAAGACGACTTTCAAGTGTAGGTATGGGCACTTCGAGTTTGTAGTGATGCCGTTTGGAGTTACGAATGCTCCAGCTATGTTCATGGGACTTATGATCATTTTCTTATGAGAGTTTCTGGACCAGTTCGTTGTTGTGTTTATCGATGACATCCTGATCTACTCATGATCAGAGGTAGAGCACGTTGAGCATCTCAGGGAAGTCTTGGAGTTTCTTTGACACAATCAGCTTTAGGGTAAATTTTCAAAGTGTAAGTTCTTGACGTAGGAAGTACACTTCCATGGGCACGTGGTGTCTCAGCATGGAGTGTCAGTGGACCCGTCGAAGGTGGAGGTAGTTGTTTCTTGGCAGCACCCAAGAGCATGGCAGAAGTTCGTAGTTTCCTAGGGTTGGTAGGCCACTATAGGAGGTTCGTTTCAGACTTCTCTCGAGTTGCTGCTCCATTAACAGCTTGGCTAGGAAGAACCAGGTCTTCCTATGGAGCGATCAGTGCCAGGAATCATTCGACTACCTGAAGGAGAAGTTGGTCAGAGCTCTAGTACTCAGGTTGCCAATGGAAGGGTGGTTGTATGAGGTGTTTTTTGATTCTTTTGTCCTTGGTTTGGGGTGTGTACTGATGCCGAAGAAGGGTGTGATCTGTTATGGGTCTAGGAAGTTGTTCCCTCAGTAGCGTAACTATGCCACCCATGACCTAGAGCTTGTAGAATTAGTGTTCAAACTGATGTTTTGGCGACATTACTTCTTTGGGGAGCACTTTGTGGTCTCCTCAGATCACAAGAGCTTACATTATATCTTCTCCCAGCGCGACATGAACATACGGCAGTGGAGATGGGTCGAGTTTCTCCATGTTTATGACTACGAGATATCTTACACTGATGGTAAGGGCAACGTTGTGGCTGATGCCCTAAGTAGAAAGTCGCATCCAGAAGTGGTTTGAGAATCCGCAGATGCATGGAAAGCGATGGGAGAGTTGGTTGCCTTGCACATGGATGCAAGGGTAGAGGGTGTTAGAGGCTGTTTGTTTCTGATGACGGTGCAGTCCTTCTTATTGCAGCAGGTGGAAGAGTCTCAGTGGGGAGACTCCGAGGCAGAAGTAATGTGGGATCGTATCGATCAGGGGAACGCTCCAGAGGGATGTTCAGTGGACAGCCGACATCAGATGCTCTTTCATGGAAGGTTTTTTGATCCAGAGGCAATGCATGAGGGAGTTCTCCATGAGTTCCATAGATCAGCCTCAGAGGTGCATCCGGGAGATTCAAAAATGTACCAAGGCCTGAGGGAAAATTTTTTGAGGCCCGAGGTGAAACGGGCAGTGGTGGAGTTCATGGATATGTGCCTAGTGTGTCAGCAAGTAAAGGTTGAACACCGTGTTCCCAGTGGTTTGTTGCATCCCTTGGATGTCCCCGAGTGTAAACTAGATGACATATCAATGGACTTTGTCACATGAATACCCAGACCTCAGGGTGGTTACGATGATATCTAGGTAGTGGTGGATCGACTGACGAAATCATCTCACTTCTTAGAAATTAAGGAGTCGGACCCGATGAGTACCTTAGCACAGAGGTACGTAGATGAGGTGGTGTGTTTGCAGGGAGTTCTGAAGACTATCATCCATATCAGGATACTCAGTTCACCTCACGAGTCTGGAAGGGGTTACATCATGCTTTTGGCACCTAGCTATGCCTTAGAACTGCTTTCCACCCCTAGACCAATGGGCAGATAGAGCGGACTATCCAGACGTTGGAGGACATGTTGCGAGCATGCTTTCTGGATTTCAAAGGATCATGGGTGCGACACCGGCCTGTAGTAGTGTTGTCTTACAACCATAGCTCCCACTCTAATATTAGCATGGCACCATTTGAGGATTTGTATGGAAGACCATGCCGTACAACCATTTGATGGGCAGTGGATGGACTGACAGGTGATGTTGGGGCAGAGGTGGTTCAGAGCACCACAGAGAAATTCCAGCTTGTGCGTGAGAGGATGAAAGAGGCTCAGGACCGACCGTAGTCATATGATTATAGTCGGAGCAGGCCCTTGGAGTTCGAGGTGGGAGATCATGTGTTCTTGAAGGTTTCCCCTCGATGGGGGAGGCAGTGGTTTGGGAAGGGGAGTAAGCTCTCCCCTAGGTTCATTGGACCTTTCGAGGTGCTGAGGCGAGTTGGCGAGGTGGCATATCAGCTAGCCCTACCTCCTCAGTTGGAGATGGTCCATGACATCTTCCACGTCTCCCATCTTCGTTGATACTTACACGACGACACTCACGTTATCGACTGGGGAGAGTTAGATATGGGAGATGACGTGACCTTCGAGGAATGACCAGTCAGAATCAAGGATCGTAAATAGAAGGTGCTCTATGGACGAAGCATCGCCTTAGTTTTTTTATTGTGGACTCATGGAAGCCTCAAGGAAAGCACTTGGGAGCGGGAGGCTCAGATGCACACATAGTACCCGGAGTTGTTTTGACTTGTGTTTTGATTTGTTCTTCTGAACTTGTTTTGATGTTATTCTCTGTACCTTTGATATATGGAATTCTTGGATTGTTGGTTGTGAAATTTTTTTCTTGTTCTTTGGAAGTGTGTATCATGTCAGGACATGTGGGTAATGGTAATAACCTGATTCTTAATCGAGACACATTAATGAGGATGCGATTGAACCCGTGTGGGCGAGTTAGTGCCGCCTAAAGCAGATAATATCTCGACACGGGAGAAGGAATTTCCCCAAGACACATGTTTGGACAGTGTGTTGGTTGTATGGTGTTGGGGGTAGTTTAAGTGGAAAATTCCTAATATATGGAAGTGGGAAGACCCAATTATTAATCTAGATGCATTAATGCGGATGCGATTAAACCTTTGCAGGCGAGTCAGTGCCGCCTAAAGGGGATAATATGTTGACATAGGAGAAGGAATTCCTGACACATATTATTAGGGTTGTTGGTTGGGTTCCTGTTATAACGAGAGCCCTAAGAGGTATCTTGTTGGGTTCCTCTAGGTTGGTTTCTGAATTATCGGGGACAAGAATGTTTTAAGAGGTATCTGATGTAATGGCCTGAACCTCTCCGACCCATTCCTTTGTCGAAAAGAGGGTCATGAAGTGTTCTGGAGGGTAGAATGCAATTTTCACACACTTTTCAGAATTTTGAAACTATACGTTGTGTAGTGTGAGTACACGCCATGTACCACCTTTCCGGGTATACCCCGTGTTGAAGTCATGTCCTAGCTCTGTGAAATAAATGAGTACACGATGTGTAGCCCATCCTAGACGCCGTGTAGTTCCTCCCCGCGTACGTGTTACCCTCAAACCGTGTATTGACCAGTCAAAGGCCATGTTCCATGTTGAAGGCGTGTCCTTTCCGTGTGAATTAAATGAGTACACACCATGTATCCCAAACTACATGTCGTGTAGTTCCTCCCCGCATACGTGTTACCCTCAAACCACGGGTTGACCAGTCAACGACCGTGTTCCATGTTGAATGTCGTGCTGGAAGCCACATGGAGATCGTGTTAAATGGCCGAGTACACGCCGTGTACTATAATGTACACACTGGGTACTTTAGTTTTTCTCACCTATAAAAGGAGGGGGCCTCTCCTCCTTTTCAAATCACTCCTCTCTTCCCCTCTCCATCGATCAGAGCTCTCCCGAGAGACTCCAAAGCTCTTTTCCTCCATAACATCTTCATTCGAGCTCTGATTTACGATACGTTAGTGGCCACGAGATCATAACGATGAGGCCAAACTTCTGAGCTTGGATCTGTTGCTTTCCCTTCGGCCTTTCCTTCCCAGCTTCGACCTGAGGAGGTTTTTTTGGGTTTTGACCAAAGCGAAGGACGTCGACGAACGTCTTCTAAAGGTGATCTTGGGGAGCGTTGTGATCAGAACCTGTTGAAGTAGGGATCTTACCTTCGTCTCTCTTGATTTTGCATCATGCTGTGTGGGTTTCTTCTGGTTACGTGAAACACATTTGAACCTATTTAATAAAGATAATAACGAGCATATATTACGGGGATGGGATGTTTGTGAATGAAGTTACATTATTTATATCCTGTGATATTATGTTGTGAATTGAATGAGATTCTGCCTACTGAAAATCATAGTCGTTGGGTGCCTTTGCATATTAAATTAAATTATTCCTTCTCCTTCTGGATATTCATATGGATGAAAATTTTTATTGAATGTGGAAATTGGTTAATCACGTAAAGCTAGCTGATTGAAATCTGGAACCCTTATGTGATCACCCCGGTTGAACAAAACAGGATAATGAACATGTGGGGGTTGGCTTAGTTACGTGGTGTGTGAAAGGGGGGTGAATCCTGGGTTGATATAGATAGAATGGGAAGTGGTGCTGCGGTAAATGATGGTATTATAGGGGTGATGATGTGGCACAAGCCTTGTTAGAGTTATGGTGTAAATATATGGTTATAATGGCAGCACGACTGCAGTAATGGGTTGTGTTGTTAAAAGTAAGTGTAAAGTTGATAAATGATCTGTGGGGAAAGATAATGAATGCGGGAACAATCAATGGGGTTTGTTTGATGATAAACGGTTGGGTTGTGTTGCTTGTGTTTAATCTAACTTGATTTGTTGTTGGCATGGATTTTGTTCTACAAAACGCTTGATATATTTGATAGTTTCCCAATAGTTAAGAAACTAATAAACTAATTATTTTGAAACATGAAAACCTAAATGGGGTTGGGGTTGATTGTTGTATGCATGCTTTGTTATAGTAGGGCCGAGGAATGTGCTCAGTCTCTCTGTTTAGAAGACATAGGCTGGGCTGTGTGTTTGGTATACATATATATATTTGAATCATTGTGTTTTGTCACACCCCACCCATGTTGAGCACTTAGTTCCGAACAATCCCATTTTTGGGGAGTGGGTGTTTTCCCCTTAGTTTCTAGCCCTTTCCTGCTCCTTATTCCATAGGCTATGATGGCTTGAGGCGACCTTACACCCAAGACCCTTCGGGTGGGTTTTTATTAGGTTGGTTTTAGTCCAAGACTCTTCGGGCAGGCTTACTGTTCCCAAGAATCTTCGGGATGAGGCCCAGGTGTGTTCGGGCGGGGATGTGATTGTGGTTTCTGAGGCCCAGGTGTGTGTGGGCGAAATGTGTGGTTTTGAGGCCCATGTGTGTGCGGGCGGGATATGTGGTTGTGAGGCCCAGGTGTGTGCAAGCGGGATATGTGGTTCTTGAGGCCAAGGTGTGTGCGAGAGGGAAGATTGTGGTAGCGTTAGGACGTTCGCCATTAGGAAGAGCATCTAACTAGTGGGAAATGGTGTGGGATACCCAATATTCTTATTCTTATATACTACTACCTGTTGTTATGTGTTTTTGGTGAGCGTGGCTGGTGAGGTTGGGTGGGTAGATTTCCTTGTTAGGTTTGGATTCTTCTGTTGTTCTCACTGGACATTAGGATGTCTCCCTACCTGTGCATGAGAGATTTAGGTTTCCCTACTGAGTATACTTGTATTCTCACCCTATGTTTACTTTCAGGTTTCCATGAGGACTACCAGGGCCGTGCAGGACCCTACTAGTCAGGACAGTTGGAGTTGTTGCAGTTTTTGTACTCTTTTTTCTTTTGGTATTGTACTTATGAGCATTCTTTACTTGTACTTTTCTTCTGAATATTTTAAAACATGCATGTGGGATTGGTTTTGTTTTATTTCTATACACTTGTTCTTTTCCTTTTTGGTGGTTGACTTGTCCTATTTCACGATCATAATTAATAAAAGGGTAATGACTCCCATATTTGTGAAAAATCATACCCTTGGTGCTAGTCTCCACCCTAGGGCCTACTGGAGGTAGGAATCGGGGGTCATTATCTCCTTTTCTCCATTTCTAGATCAGGTGGGGAATCATTGATGGAAGGGGGTCATGACAGAGAGCTCCTAGGAGAATTTTACCTCATATGAGGCCTCATTACCCCCAAATTTTTGTGTATCATGTTAAATTAAGTAAATAATATTTCAATGAGGGTCTAATTTAACAAATATATTTCAACATTAAAAATATTAAAAAAAACTGTGTGTGTTTTTAGATCCAAAAATAGAATCTTTGCTACATTATGTATCCTATATGGACTCGATAATAATATGTTTAAGATATTAAATATAATCTAAATGACACATAAATATTTTTTGTAAGAAAATGTTTCCCCATTTTTTGGTTCCATTGATGGAACATATGATGTCGATGTGGATTCTAAAATATTTGTTTTGCCTATGCATGACCAAATATTGGTCTTCATCGAACATTTATTTGATGAAGCTATAGAAGGGTGCATTTTGCGAATTAATTAATGTTATAAATTAAACAATTAAATATCCCAAATTTTAATAACATTATATAAATAAATAATTATTATCATTTCCGGTATGACGTAATATTCCATGGAAATGTAGAGAGATAATGATAAACCATTCTTCATTGGATGATCAGTATTAAAGAATGATGACAAAAAAATAAAGGTTAATCATGAATCAAATGATGAAAATAGAATATCTTCTTCATCATCTCTAAGAAAACATTATTCAACAATTATTAATCAATAACCAATATAGAGATTTTCAAATTTTGTTTTCAATCTTTTATTTATATTAAATCATTATTTTTATTATTATTTTCATATTTGATATATGATTTTATTAGTACACATCTTACCACATGAGAATGGATATTTTAGTCACAATTTATCTTTTTTATTCCATGATTCCATCACTTAGTCAACACATTAGATGTAATGGATACAACTAATATTTTAGTGATCCTCACTGTATTTTTTTCATCATTTTCACCGATCATTATTCATGTTCATCATCATCGGCCCATAGTGTCCGTGATTTGACATTGTTAGTTCAGATGGGATCATAATAGATAACTGTGATTGTGGATAATACACTTTTTTTAGATGGATTGGTTTTTTCTAAATACATCATGATGGATTAATGTATTTTAGAAGTTTAAATTAATTATTGGGACTATGGATGTCATCAGATACAGTGTGTATTTTTACGCATGTAATTGGATTTCTAAAATCCAGCCATTAGTAGCCAGGAATTAATGGATGTAGATGTTCCCCTAAGATTTAGTTTTTTCGAGTGGTCAAATAGGTTTAGATAGAAGATGCAATGGTCAATATAGAATCAATATAAATAAACCCATTTTAAAAAATATTTAGGACAAAAAATCATGTATCTAGGTAGAGAACACATCATGTAGTTTGGGTTCTTGAAAAAAATTGGGTTTTTGATAAGTTAACTATACCCCATCCTATGTTCAGGATCACACACTATGTGACCATGCCCAATTGGAAATGTCGTATATTTAATACCCCAAGCATCCATAATATGGTTCCCATTGAATAATTCAATAGTTTGTGTTGTACGCAACTTGGATTCATAACACACCACGACCATTAAAACTAGCAGTTATGAATAATAATACCCAATTTTTAAAATATTATAATTCTTTTATTCAAAATGGATTTCATTTTCTGATTTGGAATATAAAAATTAGACTAGGATGACTTTTTTTATTTTTCTTAAAAACATTCAATTTTTAGGATTATTGAAAAAACATTATGTTATTATTTTAAAAGAACTTTTTATTTAAATAATTAGTTATTTTATTTAAATTTATATTAATTAAATATAGATACAAAATATATATATATGTTCAATTAAATTTATTGGAGTACTTTTAGAATAACATTATATATATATATATATAATTTTATTGAACATTTTATCGTTTTTACCCACCTTCTAAGAGCAATTGAAAATTATCATAAAACATAAGTTTACCAAATCTCTGAGATTAATGTCAATAATTAAAAAGACATGGTTGACATCAGAATGTAAAATGTGGTTCAATAAGATGAAATTGTTTTTTGTGAATAGTAACTTTTGACATTTAGTTTCTATGGTTAAAAGTAAATAGTGTAATTAAAGGTAAAAATGATATTATTATAATCCTAAAAAATGTCCAAATTATATTGTATAATTTTATTTCGACCAAAATCATCCTTATAAAATAAATATGATCCTTTTGGTCCACTTGGATTAGATTATAACATTTATTTTTATTTTTATTTAAAGATGGGATAAAAGTGTTAAATTCAATGTTTCATAACTAAAACAATTTTAATATATGGATAAACATAAGATAAATTAAACTATAAATATTAATTATATATATAGAATTATTTTATACAAAAGGATATTTTATTTATAATTTTTAGACATTAAATAGTGAAATTTATTAACGACACAATGACGATGCAATAATTACCTTATTAATGAAAGATTAAAATAATTGATATTATAAATAACAAAATAAATATAAATTGATACTTTTGATGCATTACAAAAACCTTCTATATTAATATGACATGTTTTGTTTGATTCAATGAATTATGTTCAATGTAAAAATTTTGTTGTGACTTTCACAAAAAACCCAAATAGTGTCAAAATTGCCATAAATGAGTTTGTAAAACAAATACTATATTATTAAATGATACATTAGTGTTACAAATATGTGGTGGACCCAAAATATTTATATAATAATATATATGTCATGAATGAACCACTCTTTTTTCTCTTCACATTTTATAGTATGATTATTAACCATATAATATAATAATACAAGAATACAAGGTAAACGTTTTGCTATTGAACTCAGAGTTATATCTAAATGATATGTTTAATATGGTAACTGAAACCTGGAAAAAACCTATTAGATTATATATTTTAGACCCATCCACCTCATTTCCTTGAAATCAATCATTTTGGAGCCATTATATACCGAATATGACAATATAATAAAATAATATTCCATGCATTTCCCAAGGTGACCTTAACCTCTCTTATAAAAGGGTACTTCAACATATCTCTAAATAAAACCTCCAATACCATTTGGCATGTCCATCCTCAGCCACAATATCCTCCAAACTACCCTTAATTTTACATATAGTCCTTTATTTGTTCAGAAAACCATCCTAAGAATGCCTTTTGATCAAATCAAAAGGAAACACCTGGATAACATGTAATAATTTCACCACATCTTTCAATGTTATTTTCTTCTTCCAAATCCTTTTTCATTGTTATTCCAATAAAAATATAATAACACAAGTTCTGTATACATACTGTGATGTTATTATTGATGTTGTACATACATATTATTTAATCTATCCCTTCTTTAAATGATATTTCACTATACGTGCATACATACGACATACCGTATCCATGTCATGGTGTAGTTGTTATTCAAACACTTTGTTTTATATATTAGTATAATAATGAGTATAAATGTTGTAAATAACAAACATAAAATGTTAATGAATCTGTATATATGATATACCAACCATTTACATATGATTTCAACATCCATATAATGATATTGTCACTCGTGCGTATGTAAGGATTACTGTCTCCATGAACGCGATGAGATTCATACCTCGTCGTAAAAATTAAGAATAATAATTATCTTATGATTAGAAATAATGTTTATGAAATTAATATCATTATGTATATGAATAAAAAATATCATATCCATAACAAACATAGCTAATGTAACCATGCATATACATGAAAAACATATCAGTTAACACCCGAAACAATGATACCACTAAAATATTATTAACCAAATAATATAAAAAGAACATATATGATATCTTATATATGTGTGTAGTTATTGTATAATTTAATAACAATGATTTAACTATTATAAAAATTTCTAATGTACCCTCAACCAAGGAAAAGTACAAGGTAATGGTTAATTTCACAATCACTTTATTATCAGAGGTTTCTTTTACATAAGTATCTACTGGGACCACTTTGTCATCCATATTCGTGTTTCTTAAAGATTTATTTGAAAACATTTTTACAATTTACTAGACCATCAGTTAAATTCATTTATACCCTTGTTTTAATTTTTATAAAATGTTTTGAAAGGAATATGTCCATCATTTTCCAAATAAGCTATTTTAGGACCACTTCGACAAATTAAGGTAACAATGTTTTTTATATTATACAGTGGGTGCAGTTATTCTCTTATATTTTAACACCTTTGAAGCTTCCCTTAAAAGTTTATATGAATATTTTTAATATAAAGTTTTTCTTTTATATTTCATGTCATTTAAATGATTTCAAAATAGGAAGAGATACTCCACTCAAATGAATTTTTTTCAACTATGTCAACATCCTTTAATAGATTTTAAACATGTTTGAAGTTGATTTATTAAGATACAAAATTTTTATATTGTATATATGGGTTTGTGATATGTTTGACTATGGATGTTTTACTTTTATACCATTCATGGTTTATGGATAACTTATTAACATTTCTTATGCTAGTTTTAATACAAATGTTTATGTTATGTTTCATCCTTTTAATATGAGGAATTCATTGAACTTAATAAGTGATGGGTGGAGCCCACTATAGCTTCTTGATGCATCGATAGGTCTCATGTGACAAACTAGTGTATTGGCACAAGGTCATGAAAAATTATTATTTGTATTTTATGTACAAGGATTTGACAATGTGGTTATGAATCTTGGCATTATGCATTCCATCATTATGAAATTGGATATTAATTTTGCATGATATTATTCAACATGTAGAATATTCTTGTGAATAAGTAAATGGAATTATTGGATTTATATTTTCCGTATTATACTGAAGTTTATTTTTAAAAGGCTTATGTTTTATTCTTATACATTGCCTTAAATTTTTATGCTTATTTACGAAAGGTTTCGCTATATTGTTATCATTACAGAGAATCTGAGCTCACCCCATTTGATGTTTTATTTTTCCTAGGATTCAATGAATTATACTATGACTAAACTACTGGAATAGTCTAAGGTATATGAATGTGGTCAATGGAGACAATTTCGTTGTTGATTTTCATTTTATAATGTAATGTAAAACTTATGAATGTATCTATTATATCCAAGGCTACTAAATTAATCGGTCTTTATAGATTTGATCCCTGGTGATCATGACAATGTTATATAACAATGCACCAACTTTGGGTAACTGGTAATGTAGATATTTTGTGCAATGTATATATATATTTTATTTTCCATGCAATACATCCTTGTCTGGATACGAGCAGATAGAGGCAGCTATGGAACAAATGTACCTAGGAGTGAAAACTCTAACATGGTGTTTCGGGCTTGACCCAGGGTATCCTGGTACATGAAAACAGGCCTTGATGCACTATTGGTTATGACACTCCCGAGAAATAATCTTAGGATAATTCACATCTTTCATTATAACCCATTATTAAGGATTTATGAGTATATACCTCCTGAAAGAAAACCGTTTTATGATTATGGATTATATCCATAAACTGTTCAATTTATGTTATGTGTTTTACAAATATGGAATTATGTATTGTGATTCAAAAACTAATCATGTGTATGCCATTGTGTAGAAGGAGATCCTAGTGGATGGAATCCAAACCATATCAATGCACATAATCCATGTAGGTATTTACCTCCTGCTCAAGATAATTAAAGTGGAGCTGGTGATACAACTGGTTCTGACCAGCTTATCACCGTACTGGGAAAACTCACTCTATTTATGAATAATAACCTTACCTGTATGGAGCACGCTGATGCACAACACAGAGGATCAATGTTAGACCGCTTCATGATGCAATAACCACCAACATTCAATGGGACTAAAAATATTTTTGTATCTATGCACTGGATATGTTCTGTAGTTAAAATATTTCATGCTTTGGGGAATAACAAAGGGGAAAATCCATCATGGCTGTTTATCGCCTAATGGGAGATGCAGATCAATGGTGGCCACTAATTTAAAACACAAAGGAGGATATATAAGTATCAAATATGAAATAGAGGGAGTTTAAAGATCTTTTTGTAGAAAAATACTTTCCTCGTGACCTTTGAGCATATATGGAAACTCAATTTCTGAGTCTATGGAAAACATAGAATGAGGATGTCTCAATGTATGAGGCTAAAATTACAATGTTAGCAAGGCATGATGACGATTATATACACAACCCATTGAGTAATATTGATCTATTCTAATATGGGTTAAAACCATTTCTCTATCGAGCATTTGTCTCACAATCCTTCTCATCATACTTTGATATTGTCTCATGTGCTATCAATACAGATAATGAATTGTCTATGTTATACGACTTTAAATAAATGGAAGATAATGAGATATCAATTGAGAACACTAGAAATTAAAATATGTAGATGAAGGAAAAAAGTTGAATATCTATCATCCGATAAATAAGGTATGAAACGCCCAGGTACTTTCCTAAAAGGAATGAGTGTCTGTTACATGTGTGGTGAAAAAGGCCCCCAATCTCAAGATTACGTGGGAAAGAAAGAGGTTGTCAATGTTTAATGCTACAATTGTATTGAAATGGGTCATCATGAAAATGAATATCCTAAGCACCAAAAAAACATACCTTAGAAAATTCATGGGAGTATGTCCAATCTTATGTGATCACTACTGTTGTGGTTGAAGCTTTGAAAGACGCGGGGGAAGGAAATTTAATGGTTTCCTCAATTTTATAAAATTATTTATTTTATTCTAGATCATATCATTATTTCATATCTTCCCAGTTTGCTAATATATATATATATATTAATGTTTCTTTAACAAGGGAGTTGTCAGTAAAAACTCATAAAGGGAGTATCATTGCAATAAAGTTCTGTGAATCCGTTCCCATTAGGGCATAAAAATGTTTTTTATCTATGGATATCATCATCATAACCATGATTGAATATGATATAATTTTAAGAATTGATTAAATTTCAAACAATGATGCAAAAATTTATTGTAAGAAGAAGAGGGTTACAATTTTTATGAAGATAAGATGTACCTAATCATTAGAGTAGAAATGTCACCACTTGATTCTAATCTAGATATGCCCCTTTTAGCTCAACTAAATTCAATTTTTGGGGAGTAAGAGAATGAAATAACTATGGGTTCAAATAGAATGTTCAAATAGAGGATGTAACTATTGTAGAAGAATATGTTGTGTGTTTCTAGAGGATTTACCTAAACATCCTCTAGAACATGAAATTGTGTTTTATATCGATTAAATTCCAGGTTCATGGCCCATATCGAAGAACCTTTATCGAATGGCCACATTGTAATTAGTGGAAAAAAAGAAAAAACTAGTGGAATATAGTAATAAGGGATTTTCTCACCCATGTGTTTCTCCATGGGGATCTTCTATTTATTTTGTTAAGAGGAAATATGGATTTATCATGTGGTGCATTGACTATAGGGAGATCAATGTCATAACAATAAATAACATGTATACCCAACCTCCCATTGATGGTTTATTTTATCAACTTCATTGACATCAATATTTTTCAATGACTAACCTTTGATATAGATATCATCAGTAGTCTGTGAAGAAGGAAGACATTCCAAAGATAGCATTTGAAGCCAGGTATGGGCTTTATGAGTTTACATTAATGACCTTTGGACTGACTAAGGAACCATCTTTCTTCATGGATCAAATGAACAGATTATTCCAAGAATATCAGGATGAAATTGTAGTGGTATTTAATGATGATATCTTGGAATAATCCAAAAGCTACAATGATCATGAAAATCACATGCACACTATTCTTACGACTCTTAGAAGAAATGAATTTTCTGATAATTTCAGCAAGTGTGAAATTTGGCTTAAAAAGAATTTATTTTCTGGCCATATTATCTCTAAGGATGGAATCTCTGTTGATCCCTCTGTGATAATATCAATACATGAATTTCCAGCACCTACAAGTATAACTGAGGAAAATAGTTTTATTGGTTTAGGAGGTTATTATCAGTCTTTCATCCAATATTTTGCCTGATTAGCTAACCCACTAACCAAGCTCACACGTAATGGGGTTAATTTTTTTTAAAAAAATATGTTTGAATAATTTTTTAAATGACTAAAGGGAATATTATTCAATGCTCTTATATTGACTTTACCATCAGAGAATGATGGATTTGTTATTCTTAGTTATGCTTCAAAGAAAGGACATGGTTGTGTACTTGTGTAAAATTATATGGTTCTTTCCTATGCTTCACGATAGCTATCACTTAATGAAAAAAACTATGCCACACATCATGATGAGTTATCATCAGTAATCGTTGCTTTTTTGATATGGAGAAACTATCTATATGGTGAAAATGTGAGATATATTCTGATCAAAAGAGTTTTATGATCACAAAAAAAACTCAACATGAGGCAAAGGAGATGGATCTAAATACTAAAGTATTATGATTGCACCATTCACTACCACGTGGGGATGGAAAATAATGTGGAAGATGCATTGAGCAGAATGGATCAAGGTGTTTTGAACAAGATGAGAGTTGAAAGGAATCCTATGTTCATGAATCTATTATTGATGGATATGGGAATAATCATGGAAGGTGAAACATAAATACTTTTCCAAATAGATGCTAAACCATCTTTACTATAAAGGATAATATGTTATCAAACTGATGACAATGAGTTTCAAATGAAAATTAAAGCTTTGAATGACGAGATATTAATTGAATTTGTACTTGAATATGGGATTTTAAAAATTGAGATTATACATTGTGTTCCTGACATACATAATATAAAAAGGGAATTGTTGGATGATGCTCATAGCTATAATTTAACTATACAAACTGGAAGGACTAGTATGTATAGAGATTTGAAAGAATAGTGTTGGTGGGACAACATGAAGGTAGAGATTGCTGATTATGTGTCATGATATATGGTTGTTAACATGTGATAGTTGGAATACAACATCATAGAAGAGTCATGAAACCTCTTCCCATAACTGAGTGGAAATGAGATGATATTTTGATGGACTTTTTCATGGGGCTACAAAAGACTCCAAAAAGGAATGATGCAATATGAGTCATTGTTGAACATCTCACCATGTTAGCTCATGTCGTTGCTATAAGAGAAGATTTACAACTTGAATGTCTGGAGAGACTATGTATTAATTATTTTTTAAAACATCATAAAGAACCCCTGTCGATTTTTCCTGATCATGATCCCCATTTTATATCAAAATTATGAAAAATTCATTATAAGTCATTGGATATTGAAATTCATTTGAGCACCGCCTACTACCATAAAACTGATAGAAACTCAAAATAGACTTTTCAAACCTCAAAAGACATGTTGACATCTTTCTCACTTGAAATTCAAGGTATATGGGATCAACATTTACCTTTGGTAGAGTTTTTTATAATAATAGCATCTATTATAGTCTTCATATGGAGTCATATGATGCGTTATATAGAAAGATATGTCACACACCAACATGTTGGGATGATGTTGGTGAAAAAAACTCGTAGGACCCGAACTTATTGAGGAAACAATGGAAAAGGTGAAGTTTATCGAAACCCAAATCATAGCAACTCAGTGTAGGAAAAATAGGTATGCCAATAACCAAAGGAAGGATTTGAATTTCAATTAGTAGATCATGTTTTATTTAATGTATCTCCATGGAAGGGTGTTATATATTTCAATAAAAAGGGTAAATTATGTCCCAGGTGCATTAGAGCTTTAGAAATTGTAGAATGAATTGGAGTTGTATCTTATCGTTTGGAAATGCCGCTACGTCTCACCAAAGTTCATGATGTGTTCCACGGATCACTGTTGAAAAAATACATGCCTGACCCAACATATGTACTCACATATGAAAAAATAAAACAGGAACCTGACATGTCTTTTTGCGAAGATCCTATCAGAATTCGAGATACCAGAGAACAAGTGTTGAGAAACTAGATGACTCATCTGGTAAAAGTTATATAGTGAAATCATAAGATGGAAGAGGCAATTTGGTGTCCTAGGGAACATATGATGACCAACCATCCACATTTTTTTATGTTCTAATATTCTATAAATTTCGAGGATGAAATTATTTGAAGGATGGGAGAATGTGACAACCCAATCTTCCACGGTATGTTTCCCTTTGAATAATTCAATAGCTTGCGTTGTACACAACGTGGAGTTTTAACACACCACAACCAATCAAACTAACCTATATCAATAGTAATACCCACATTTTAAAATTCAGTAAAATATATTTTTCAGAATGGATTTCATTTTTTGATTCGGAATATCAAAATTAGCATAGGATGAATTTTTGGTATATTTCTGAAAACATTCAATTTTTTATGAATAGTTAAAATACATTGTGTTATTATTTAAAACCGATAAATTTTTTTAAAATTATTTATTTTATATAAATTTATATTAGTTAAAAATAGACACATAATACCTATATATTTTCATTGAAATTAATTAGAGTAATTTTTTAATAACATTAGATATATAAAATTTTATTAATGTTTTTACAATTTTTACCCACGTTCTAATAGCATTTTTAAAAATGGATAAATTATAAGATTACCTCTTCTGTGAGTTAAATTTCAGAAATCCGAGAGACAGAGTTGACATCAGTAAGTAAAATATTGTTCAATAAAATGAAAATAATTTTTGGTGCATAGTAATTTTTGACTTTTATTTACCACGGTTAAAAGTAGATAGGGTAATTAAAGGTAAAAATGATATTATTATTACCCTAAAAGATGTCCTAATTTTATTGGATACGTGTATTTTAATGAAAAAAACATAGGAATAAAATATGATCCTTTTGGTCCACATGGATTAGATTAGGGCATTTATTCTTATTTTATTTAATGAATCGTTAAAAGTGTTAAATTCAATGTTTCATAACTAAAACATTTCAAATAAGGGGCTACAAATAAGATAAATTCAACTATAAATATTAATTACAAAGATGAAAATATTTCTTATGTAATTAATAATTATTTATTATTTTTTGACAATATATAATTAAATTTATCTATGACACAATGAATATGATGTAATTACCTTTTAATGAAATATTATAATTCATTATATTATAAATATAAAAACCAAAAATTTAAATTTTTCATGAATTCTACGAATTTTACAGATTAATATTTCATGTTATGGTTGATTCAATAAAATTTTTATCTATGTAATCACGCTGTTATGACTTTCAAAAATACAAAATACCAAATAGAGTCAAATTTTAACGAAATGAGTTTTAAAAAAAATACTACATTATTAAATGATATAATAGTCCTAAAAATATATGGATCAGTAAAAGGACTTATATAATAATAGATATATCATTAATGAACCACTTGGGGTTATCTAAGAATTTTATATTATGATTATTGACCATATAATATAATAATACAAGAATTCATGGTAAAAGTTAAACTATTTAACTAAGAGTTAAATCTAAAAGATATGGTTAATATGTTGTCCTAAACCTATCTAAAACCTATTGGTTGATATATTTCTGAACCATACCAACGTTTTCCTCAATATATTAATTTTTGATCCATTATTTACCAAATATGATTGTATAATAAAATAATATTTCAAACTTTTGCTCATGGGACTGCCACCTCTCTTATAAAAGGGTACTTTCTATTATCCAAAAATCTAACCTCCAATGCATTTATCTCAGCCAATACTAGCCCAAATATCTTACCAAGAACACAAAATTCAACATATAGGCCTTTCCTTGTTCAGAAATCCATCTGAATGAGCCATTTTTATCAAATCAAAAGGAAACACCCGAAGAAGTTGTAATTTATTCACCACCTCATTCAATGTTCTTTTCTTCTTCAACTTCCTTTTTCATTGTTAGTACCATACCTAAATAATTAATCTAGAACTGTATACACACTAAATTGTTATTAAATATATGGTACAACCATATTCATTATTTTATCCATCCTTTCAATAACATGTCACCATACGTGCGTATGTACATCTTACCGTCTCCACGTCATGGTGTGGTTGTAATTCAAACATTTCATTACATGGATGGGTATAATAATGAGTATAACTGATGTAATAAAAAATATAACATTTTAATGATTCTTTATATTTGATATACCATCCATTTACAAAAAATTTCACCATCAATATAATGATATTGTCGCTTGTCTGTACGTACGGATTATCATCTCCATGAACGCGATGAGATTCATTCTCCATCATAATCATTAAAAAAAATTTAATCATACGATCAAAAATAAAGTTTATGAACATAATATCATTCTAGGTATGAATAAAATATTTCGTATCCATAACAATCTTGTCTTACGTAACCAATCATATAAAGGAAAACGAAGTAGTTAACACCTGAAACAATGATACTACTAAAATATTATTAATAAAGAAATATTAGAAGATCATATATGATATTGTATTTATGTATGCAATTATTTTATAATTTAATAACAATTATTTAACTATTATACAAGAGTTTTACATACCCTCTACCATGGAAAAGTTGATGGTAAGTGTTAATTTTACTGTAACGTTAATATTCAAGGTTGTTTTTACGTAAGAATCTACTGGGACCTATTTATCATCCACATCTGTGATTCTTAAAAATGTATTTAAAATCATTTATAATGTTAATTAGACTATTTGTTAACGTCATTTATACTATTTTTTGACCTTTTATAAAATGGTTTGAAGGAATATTTACGTTTATTTCTAAAAAAAGTTCTTTTTTACCTTTTCGAAAAATTAAGGTAAGAATGTTTTTTTTACTTATATGGTGTGTGTGGTTATTCTCCAACTTTATAACACCATTTAAGCTTACCATACAAGTTTATATGAATATTTTCAAAATAAATTATTTCTTTTATAATTACATGATTTTAAATAATTTCAAAAAAGAAAGATATATTCCTCTCAAATAATATTACTTTCATCTATGTAAACATCCTTTAATGGATTATATATTTGTTTTTAGTTGATTTATTATGATACAAATCTTCCATATTGTATTGAAGATTTTGTGATATGTTTTACTATGGATGTTTTATTTTCTTACCATTCATGGTTTGTGGTTAACGTAATAATATTTATTATGGTAGTTTTATTATGAATGACTATGTTATGTTTCAAACTTTTCATATGAGGAATGAATTGGATATAGTATGTTGTGAGTGGAGCCCTCTATAGCTCCTCATTGCATCGGTATGTCTCATGAGAAATACTAGTGTCTTGGAACAAGGCCTTGAAAAAATCTTTATTGTAGAAATGTCATGAGGCCATGAAATTATGGTAATGTAGTATGACACTATACATTCCATCATATTGAAATTGGATATTGATATTGCATGACATTATTCAACTATTAGAATATCTATGTGAATATGTATATGGAATTAGATGATTTATATTTTCCATATTATGTTTATGTCTATGTTTAAATGGATTATGTTTTATTCTTATTAATTGCCTCAAATGTGTCTGCTTATTTATGAAATTTTTATCAATATTTCTATCCTTATTGAGCATCTGAACTCACTGATTTCTATGTTTTATTTTTCCTGGGATGTGAAGAAGTATACTTTGACTAACCGATAGGGATAGTGTATGGGATATTAATGTGATCACTGGAGACAACATTGTTTTTGTTTTTCATTTAATAATGTAATTTAAAACTTGTGAAAGTATATAGTAATTCCAAGTCTACTAAACTGATCGTTCGTTAGGCATTTGATCCCTTGTGATCATGAAAATGTTATATAATAATGTACCAACTCTGGGTAATGTGGGACGGGGCATTAATATTGGTCATAGAGGAAGTTTAGTACAAAACACGGAAACTAGATTTAGATAAACTCTGATCATAGCACCTCGCCCTATGATTTATTTTGAGGATTATTATAGAAGAACTTCTTAAAATTTTGGTAGTGTAGAAATTTTTTGTATTTTCAATGATATACAACCTTGCCTATATATGAGTAGGTAGAGGCGGCTCTAAAACATATTTACCTAGGACTCAAAAATCTGACAAAGAGTTTGGGGATTGACCTGAGGTATCTTGGTACATGACATTTGACCTTGCTGCACTTTTGGTTACGACAATCTCAGGGGATATTCTTAGGGTAATTCACATTTTCTTTAAATACCATTATGAAGGATTTATGAGTGTATATCTCATCAGAGAATACATTTTTATGATTATGGATTATATCATTAAACTATTCAATTTATGGTAAGTGTTTTACAAGTTTGGAATTATTAATTGTGATTCATAAACTAATCTAGTGTATGCCATTATTTAGAAATGGATCCTAGATGAAGGAATGAAAACTGTATCAATGCACGTAATCCATGTAGGTATTTTCATACTAATGAAGATTATTATAGTAGAGATGGTGATGCAACTAGTGCTGATCAGCTTACACTATATTGGGACAACTCACCCGGGTAATTAATAATATCCTTACCCCTATAGAGAACCCTAATCCACAACATGGAGGGCCAATATTAGACCATTTCACGAGTATACAACCACCAACATTCAATGGGAATACAAACCCTTTTGTAGCCGAGTAGTGGATATTTTCCTTAGAAAAAATATTTTATGATTTGGGGAGTAACGAAGGGGAAAATCCATCATGGTAGTTCATTTAATTTTTGGAGATGCAAAACCAGTATAGTCATTAATTCAAAAAATGATGATGAAGAAGTAACAAATATGGAATGGAGAGTGTTTATAGATATTTTCATAGGAAAATATTTTCCGCATGATGATCGACCAGATATGGAAATACAATTTCTGAGTCTGAGGAAAAAGTAAGATGAGAATGCCACAATGTATGAGGCAATCATTACAAGGATAGAAAGGCATGAATAATATAATATACATAACACATGGAGTATTATTGATTTATTATTTTTTGCGATAAAACAATTTCTCCTTCGAGCATTAGTCTCCCAATCCTTCTAATCATATGAAGATATTATCTCGTGTTTTGTTAAGACAGAAAATGATTTCTCTATGTCTTGAGACATTAATGAAAAGAAAGAGAAGACGAGATCTATTGAACACTGTGGATATGGAAATAAGGTGAATAATGGGAAATTTGAATATTCATCCTGAGGAAAATGTCGAATGAAACACCCAGGTACATGCCTGATATGAATGAGATTCTATTACAAGTGTGGTGAAAAAATCCACCAAGCTCGTGATTGCAAGGGAAAGAAAGGGGTTGTCAATGATTAATGATACAATTGTAGTGAAATGAGGAATTATGAAAATTAATTTCCTATGTGACAAGGAAACATACCTCCGAAAAGGCCAAGTGTGCAAAGCCATGATTATGTGATCACTACTGCTGAGGTTGAAGCTTTGAAAAACATATTGGGAAATAATTTTATAGTTTACTCATGTTTAACCAAGGCATTATTTGATTTTCGATCATCACATTATTTCATATCATACTAGTTTTAAAAGAAAATTAGATAATTCAAATTTGATTTAACAAGGGAGTTGTTAGTCCTAACTCGTACGGGAATTATAATTGCAACAATGTTTTGTGAATCAGTTCCCATTAGGGTATATTAATGTTCATTATCTATTGATCTCATCATCATACCCATGATTGAATTTGATAAAATCCTCATAATTGTATTGATTTCAGACCATGATGTGAATTTTTATTTTAAGAAGAAAGAGAATACAATATTCAATGAAGACAAGAATTACCATATCATTAGATATGAAGCATCACTACATGATTCTTATCTAGATCCAACCCCAGTAGCTCTAACAAATTCAATTATTGGGGAGGAATAGAATTAAATAACACTAGTTGAGGAATATAATGTTCAAATAGAAGACGTACCTATTGTAAAAGAATACGTTGATGTGTTTCTAGGGGATTTACATTGACATCATCCAAAACCATAAATTGTGTCTTCAATTGATTTAATTAATGGTTCAAGTCTCAAATCGAAGACCCCTTATAGATTGGCCACTGTGCAATAAGTGGAACAAAAGAAACACCTAGATGAATTGAGTAATAAGGGATTTTTTCTCCCTAGTGTGTCTCCATGGGGATCCCTAGTTCATTTTGTTACGAATGAAGATGAATCTATGAGGTTGTGCATTGTCTAAAGGGAGATCAATTCTATGACAATAATGAACATGTATCCCCTAACTCGCATTGATGATTTATTTCATCAACATCATGAAGCTCAATGTTTTTCAATGATTGACGTTTTATTTGGATATCATCAGTTCTGTGTGAATAAGGAAGTCATTTCAAAGACAACATTTCGAACTAGGAACGAGCATTACGAGTTTACAGTAATGCCTTTTGGACGGACTAATTCACCCTCTGTCTTCATGGATCTAGACCGAATGTCCTGAAGGACTTCTTTTTTATTTTATTATAGATAATCCCCCTTTTAAGGGTTGAAGGGAAACACATACATGACCCATATGCCCAAGGCACAAGGCTCGACATGCCCCGTAATACATGACCCAAAGGCCCAGAGGCATACCACGCCCAATTTGTAGTGGTATTTATTGATGATAACTGGGAATAATCTGAAATCTACGAAGATAATAAAAATAAATTGCACATTATTCTAAATACTCATAAAAGAAACAAATTATATAGGAAGTTCAATAAGTGTGAATTCTGGTTTAAGGAGATTTCATTTCCTGGCCAAATTATCTCTAAGGATGGAATCTCTGTTGACCCCTCCCAGACAAGAGATATACATGAAAGTCTAGGACTGAGAAGTTGAACTGAGGTACACTGTTTTATTGGTTTAATAGGTTATTATTGGAGTTTCATCCAAAATTTCCCCGATTAGCTAACCCACAAACCAATATCACGTGTAAATGGGTTAAATTTGATTGGAAAAATAATTTTTTGAATGTTTTGATGAATTGAAGATTATATTTCTCAATGATCCTATATTGACTATAATATTGGGGAATGCTGGGTTTCTAATTTATAGTGATTATTCAATCAATTGACTCTCTTGTGTCCTTTAGTATAACAATATGGTTATTGCATACGCATCAAGGTAGCTAAAAATTCATGAAAAAATATCCCATTTATGATCTTGAGTTCAAAACAGTAATCATTGTTTTGAAGTATGGAGACAATATCTATATAGTGATTAATGAGAGATTTATACTGATCAGAAGAGTTTGAAGTATATTTTCTCCCAAAAAACTCAATATAAGGCAATGAAGATGGATCGAACTACTAAATGATTATGATTGCACCACACACTACCACCCAGGGAAGGAAAATAAGGTGGAAGATGCTTTGAGAAGAAATGATCCTGAGTTTTGAACAAGATGAGAGTTGAATTGGATCCTATATTCAGGTATCTTGTAAGGATGAATATGGGAATAATCATGGAAGGTGAAACATCAATTCATCTTAAAAATTATGTTAAATAATCATTACTAGAAATGATAAGAAGTTATTATACTGTTGATTAAGAGTTTCAAGTGAAAATTAATGATGGGAATGATGGGAGATTAATTGACTTCGTATTTGAATATTGGATTTTAAAATTTGGGAAGAGACTTTGAGTTCCTGACATAGATGATCGAAAAAGGGAATTGCTGGATGATGCTCATAGCTCCAATTTCTATATACGCCTTGGTATAACTACGATGTATATAGATTTGAAGGAACATATTTGGTGGGAAAACATGAAGATATTTATTGCAAATTATGTGTCAAGATATATGGTTTTTCAACATGTGAAAGCTGTAATACAACATCCTTTAAGAGTCATGCAACCAATTACCATACCTTAGTGGAAATGGGATGATATTACAATGGAATGTTTCATGTGGATACCAAAGACTCATAGAAGTAATGAGGCAATATGGGTCATTGTTGATCGACTTACCATGTCTACTCATTTTTTTCTATAAGAGAATATTTACGACATGAACATGTGGAATGAATATATATTAATTATGTTGAAATTCATCATGGAGTACCCCTATTGATTGATTCTAATCATGATAACTGTTTCAAATCAAGATTATTGAAAATTATTTAGAAGGCCTTGGAAACTGAACTTCATTTGAACACAGCTTACCAACCTCAAACTGAAGGAAAATCAGAACAGACTATTCACACCATATAATACGTATTGAGATCTTTCTCACATGACTTTCAATGTATATGGGATCAAAATTTTCCTCTAGTAGAATTTTCCTATAACAATTGCTTCCATTCAAATATTCAGAGGGCACCATATAAAGTGTTATATGGAAAGAGATGTCACACACCAACATGTTTGGGATGATGTCGGTGAAGGAAAACTCGTAGGCCCAGAACATGTTGAGAAACAATGGAAATGGTGATGATTATCCAAACCAACATCAATGTATCTCAAAGTAGGAAAAAGAGATATGTTGATAATAGAATAATATTATTTGGAATTTCAAGTAGGAGATTATGTTTTCTTGTAGGTATATCCACATAAGGGTGTTATACATTACAGTAATAAGGGTAAATTATGTCCAAGGTACATCGAAACTTTCTAAATTCTAGAACTAATTAGAGTTTTATCTTATCATTTGGAAATACTGCCATGTCTCCCCAATGTTCATCATGTGTTCCACATATCACTTTTGAGATAATACATGTCGTAGCCAATGAATGTACTCTAATACGAAAAAATAGAACTAGAACCCGAACTGTCCTATTGTGAAGAGGATGTCAAAATTTTTGACAACTGAGAACATATGTTGAGAAACCAGACGACTCATTTGGTAAATGTTCTAGTGAGAAATCATATGATAGAAGAGGCAACATTGGAACCCGAGGATCATATGATGAAGAAACATATGAATCTTTTTATGTAGTAATATTCTATAAATTTTGGAGAATAAATTATTTCAATGAGAGGAGAATGTTACACCCCTACCTCTCACGATACGTTTCTCGTTGACTAATGCAATAGCTTGTGTTGTATGCAACAAGGAGTTTTAACAAACCATGACCAATAAAACTAGCTGTTATGAACCTTAATACCATATTATATGAATTTTATAAATTTTTATGTTCATAATGAACTTCATTTTTGGATTCAGAATATCAATATTAGTTTAGGATGATGTTTTGGTATTATTTTGAAAACATTCAGTTTTTTATGAATTGTGAAGAAAAAAATGCATTATTGTTTAAAATCGACATTTTAATTAAAAAATAAGTTATTTTTTATAAATTTATTTTAGGTAAAAACAGATACATTATATCAATATATGATTAATGTAATCCATTGGAGTAATTTTATAATAACATTAGATATATTAAATTTTACCGAACTTTTTACCATTTTTACCCACCTTATATGAGCATTTGGAAATTTTACTAAAACATAGTATTACTGCTTCTAGGAGTTGAATTTTAAAAATCTAAAAGAAATTGTTGACAACAATATGTATAATCTGGTTAAATAAGATGTAAATATTTTTTTTGAATAATAACTTTTGACTTTTATTTACAACGATTAACCGTAAATAGGGTAATTAAAGGTAAAAATAATATTATTAACACACAAACTCATGTACTAATAATATTGGATAAGTTTATTTCAACCATGAACAACCATATGAGTAAAATATGATCCTTTGGTCCACATATATTATATTATGACATTTATTATTATTTTATTTGAAGAAGAGTTAATAGTGTTTAATTGAAAGTTTCATAACTAAAATATTTTTAATATATGGTTAAACATAAGATAAATTCAACTATTAATATTCATTAGAAATATAAAAATATTTCTTATATAATGATATATTATTTATAATTTTTGTAGATTTATTAAATAAATTTGTATATGACATAATGATGATGCAGAAATTACCATATTAATGAATAAGGAAAATAATTGATATTATAAATATCAAAAAATCGAAATTGATACAATTGATGAATTCAACTAATTTCATAGATTAATATGTCTTTTTATGGTTGATTCAATTAATTATTTTTGAAGTAATCTTATGTTTATGACTTTCAGAAATTCAAAATACCAAATTGTGTCAAAATTGACAAAAAGGAGTTTTTAAAGCAAATACTATATTATTAAATGATATAATAGTCCTAAAAATAGAAGGATATGCCAAAAAACTTATATAATAAAATATATTAAAATAATTAACCACTTGTGGTTCTCTTGGAATTTTATTGAATGACTATTAACCATATAATATAAAAACACAAGAACACATGGTAAAAGTTAAACTATTTAACTAAGAGTTAAATCTAATTGAAAAGGCTAATATGGTGAATGAAACTTGTCTAAAACCTATTGGTTGAAATATTTTCGACTCATCCCAACCTAATACTAGAAATAAATCATTTTGTAGTCATTATAAACCAAATATTATTGTATAATAATATAATATTTCAATCTTTTCCTAAAGTAAGCCTCACCACACTTATAAAAGGTTACATCCACTTCCCTCAAAATCATACCTCCAATGACATTTGGATTGGCCAAAACCTACCCAAATATCCTCCCAACTACACTCAATTCGACCTAGATGCATTAAATTGATCTGAAAGGCAACATAATGATTCATTTTGTTGAAATCAAAAGGAAACACCTGAAGAAGAGGTAATAATTTCACGACCTATTTCAATGTTCTTTTCTTCTTCCACTTCCTTTCTCATTGTTATTCCCATACCAAAATAATAAATCCAGTAAGTTATTCATATTTTGATGTTATTATAGATATGGTACATCCATATTCATTATTCTATCTATCTTATGAATGATATGTCACCATACGTGTGTATATATGGCATTCCGTATCCACATCATGGTGTATTTGTTATTCAAACACTTATTTATTTGGTTGAGTATAATAAATATTATAATTTATGGAAATAATAAATATAAAATTTTAATTATTCGTTATATATAATATGCCATCAAATTACATACGATTTCTCCATCAATATAATCATATTATTGCTCATGCTTATGTATGGATTACCATCCGCACGAACGCGATAAGATTCAGTCTCCATCGTAATCATTCATGAATAATTATAATCATATAATTGAATATAATTTTTAATAGCTTTATTTAAATCGGGAAATGAAATAAAATTCTTATTTATAAAAGACATGGCTTATATAACAAATCATTTAATGAAAAATGAATCAGTTAACACCTGAAACAATGATTCTACTAAAATATTATTAACAATTTAATATTAGAAAATCATATATGATATCATATTTATTTATGTAGTTCGTTCAAAATTTAATAACAATGATTTAACTATTATACAAGTTGGTAACACACCCTCTTCCAAAGAAAATTAGATGGTACGAGTTAATTTCACAATCTCTTTATTTTTCAAGGTTGTCTTTATGTAAGTATTTATTATACCTTTATATCATCCACATCTGAGTTTCATAAAAACAAATTTCAAAAAACTTTTAATATTTACTATACTATGGGTTAAATTCATTTATACAATTGTTTGAATTTTTATAAAATGATCTAAATGGAATCGTTCTGTCATTTTCCAAAAAAGGTACTTTATAAATTTTTGGACAATTTAAGCTAAGAATATTTTTTAACTTATACGGTGTAGGTGATTATTCTCGGCCATTTTAACACCTTTGAAGATTCCCATACCTTCTTATAATAATATTTTCAAAATAAATGTTTTATTTTATAATTACATGAATTTTAAATGAACTCAAAATATAAAGTGATATTACACTCAAACAATTATGATTTCATAAATGTCAATATCCTTTAATGGATTTTATAGTATTTTGAAGATGATTTATTTTGATACAAATCATCTATAATGTATTGCGGGTTTTGTGATAATTTTGATTGTGGATGTGTTATTGTAACACCATTCATGTTTTATAGTAAATGTATTAAAATTTTGTATTATGGTTTTAATATGAATGTTTATGTTATGTTTCAACGTTTTCAAATGAGGAATTCATTGGACATATTAAGTGATGGATGGACCCACTGTAGCTCCTCAATGCATCGGTAGGTCTCCATAGACAAACTAGTTTCATCGCAGAAGGCCTTGGAAAAATCTTAAATGTAGTCTTGGAACGAAGCCTTGACTACATGGTTATATTTTCTGACATTATGCATTCCATCAATAAGCAATTGGATATTGATATTACATGAAATTATTTTACAATTAGAATATCCATGTGAATTGTTATATGACATTATTTTATTTACATTTTCTATATTAATATGATGATTATGTTTAAAAGTCAAATGTTATAGTCTTCTTCATTTCCTTAAATTTCTATGCATATTTATAAATGTTTCTTCTATATTTTTATCCTTAATGAGTATCTGAGCTCACCCCATTATATATTTATTTTTCCCATGATGTGAAAAAGTATATTATGACTAACCTATACGGATATTGTAAGAGATATGAATGTGGTCAATGAAGACAATGTTGTTATTTTTTTCATTTTATAATGTAATGTATAACTTATGAATTTATCTAGTAATTAAAATGCTACTAAAATTACCAGTCTTTTCGAAATTGATCATTTGTGATCATAACAATGTTGTGTCATAATGCACCAACTATGGATAACTGGGGTTGGGGCATTATAGTTGGTATCAGAGGAATTTTAGTACAAATCATGGAATCTAGATTTTGAAAAACTCTGATTAGAGAACATTACCCTAAGATAGACTTTAAGGATTAGTATAGATGAAAAACCTAAAATTTGGTAATGTAGTGATTTTGTGTATTTTCCATGAAATACATCCTTGTATGGAAATGATCAAGTAGTGGAGGCTTTGGAAATGATGTACCTATGAGTGAAAACTCTGATAAGGAGTATCAGGCCTGACCCGGGGTATCTGAGTACACGACAGCAGTACTTGCTGCACTTTTGAATACGACACTCCCCGGGGATATGATTATGATATTTCACATTTTTATTAAAAACAATTATGATTGATTTATGAGAATATACCTCCTCAATTATTTTTACCATTATGTAGTATATCCATTAACTATTCAATTTATGTTAAGTGTTTTACATGTCTGGAATTATGTATTGTGATTTATAAACTAATTTAAGGCATTCCATTGTATAGAAATCACCCCCAGTGGAAGGAATGAAAATAATATGAATGTATGTAATCCATGTAGGGATTTCCCACCTAATCAAGTCAATTATAGTGGAGCTGGTGATGTAACTGGTGCTGATTAGCATATCACAATACTCAGAGAATATATATTTCAAGCATTGGGGAGTAGCAAATGGGAAAAGTCATCATGGCAGTTTATCACCGAGTGGTAGATGAAAATCAATAGTGGTTAGTAATTAGAAACACAAAGGAGGATGAAGAAGTATCAAATATGGAAATGAGGGAGTTAAAAGAGATTTTATTGGTAAAATACTTTCATCGTGATCATCGAGCTGATATAGAAAGAAAATTTCTATGTTTAATGAAAATGTAGGATTTGAATGTCGCAGCGTATGAGGCTAACCTGACAAGGATAACACGACATGATGATGATTATATACGTAACCCAAGGAGTAAAATTGATCGATTCATTGATGGGTTAAATCCATTTATCCGCTATGCATTATTCTCACAATATTTCTCATTGTACAAAGATATTGTCTCATGGGCTATAAATATAGAAAAGGATTTCTCTATGTGTTATGAAATTAAACTAAATCAATAGAATAAGATATCATCTAAACATTCTATAAATGGAATTAATGGGGAGAAGGTAAATTTTGAATATCCATCACGCGGTAAATGTGGGATGAAACACCCAGGAACTTTCCTGAAGGGAATGGGTGTCTATTACATGTGTGGTGAAAAATTCCACCAAACTCATGATTGCAAGGGTATGAAAGAGGCTATAAATGATGAATGTGATAATTGTAAAGATATCGGGCATTACGAAAATGAATATCCTATGCGCCATGATAAAATTCCTCAGAAAAGGCCAAGGGTGCATGGCCAAGATTATGTGATCACTAGTTCTGAGGATGATGATCTGAAAGATATGGTGGCATGTAATTTAATGGTTTTCTCAATTTTAGACAATGCATTATTTGATTCTATGTCATTGCAATATTTCCCATCTTCATAGTTTGATACGAAAATTTGATATTGATAATTTCATTTAACAAGGGATTTTTCAGTTAGAACTACTAAGGGAAGTATCATTGCAACAATGTTTTTTGAATCAGTTCCCATTAGGGCATATAAATGTTCTTTATTATTTGATCTCATCGTTATACCCATGATGGAATTCGATATAATCCTTGGAATGGATTAGCATTCTGACCGTAATTAGAAAATTTACTGTAAAAAGAAAGATGTTAAATGTTTAGATGAGGATAAGTGGTAACTTATCAATAGAACATAAATGTCGCCACATGATTCTTGTCTTAATCATCCCCTAGTATATTAACAAAATTAAATTATTGGGGAGAAAGAGAATGGAATAACTATGGGTGAGGAATATGTGTTCCAATTGAGCACGTACATATTTTTCAAGAACATGATGATGAGTTTCAAAAGGCTTTACTTTGACATCCTATAGAACGAGAAATTATGTTTTCCATTGATTTAATTTCGGGTTCATGGCCCATATCGAAGACCTCTTATAGATTATCCACTTTATAACTAGTGGAACTAAAGAAAAAACTAGATTAATTGAGTAATAAGTGATTTATTCACCCTAGTGTTTCTCTAGGGGGATCCCCTATACTTTTTGTTATGGAGAATGATGGATCTATGAGGTTGTGCATTGACAACAAGGAGATCAATCCTATAACAGTAAATAACATGTATACACCAACTCGCATTGATGATTTATCCGATCCACATCATGGACCTCAATGTTTTTCAAAGATTGACCTTTGATTTGGAAATCATTAGTTTTTTGTGAAGAAGGAAGTCATTCCAAATACATCATTTCAAACTAGGTATGGGTATTGTGAATTTACAGTATTGCCTTTTGGACTGACTAATGCAAGCCCAATATTCTTGGATCTGATGAATACAATTTTCAATGTATATATTGATGACATTGTAGTAGTATTTATTTATGATGTCTTGGTATACATGAAAAGCTAATAATATCATGCAAATCACATGCAAAATATTCTAAAGGATCTTAGAAGAAATGAATTATATGGTATGTTCCGAAAGTGTGAATTTTGGATTCAGGAGATTTCATTTAATGACCATATATTCTCTAAGAATGGAATATTTGTTGATTATTCTAAGACAAGAGAAATACCAGAATAACCATCACCGAAAAGTATAACTAAGGTATGTAGTATTATTGGTTTAGCGGGTTATTATCAGAGTATCATCCAAAATATTTCATGATGGGCTATCCCACTAACCAAGATCTTAAGTAAAAGGGTTAAATCTATTTGGACAAGAGTGTGAATTTTTCTTGATGATCTAAAGAGATGATTAGTTGATCCTCCAATATTGACTCTACCATTATTGAATGATGGGTTAGTTATTTATAGTGAATCTTCAATAAAAGGACTTGGTTGTGACCTTCTGCAGAATGATAGGGTTATTGTCTATGCATCACGAAAGATAAAAAACCATGAAAAAAACTATCCCACTCATGATCTTGAGTTAGAATCTGTAATCATTGCTTTTAAGATATAGAGAAACTATCTATATGGAATAAAATTTTATATTTATACTGATCAAAAGAGTTTGATGTATATTCTCTCACAAAAAGAACACAACATGAGGCCAAAGAGATGGCTCAAACTAATCATGGATTATGATTGCACCATACACTACCACCCGGGAAAGGAAAATAAGGTCACAGAGTCATTAAGAAGAAATGATCATGGAGTTTTGAATAGGATGAGTGTTGAAAAGGAACATATGTTCATTGATATTGAAAATATGGACATGGGAATAATCATTGAAGGTGAAACATCAATAATTATTCAAATGGATGATAAACCATATTTAACAGAAAGGATAAAAAGAAATCAGACTAATGATGAGGAGTTTCATAAAAAAATTAATGATTTGAACGATTCGAGATTAATAGACTTCCTATATGAATGTGGGACTTTCAAATTCGTGATGAGACATTGTGTTCCTGACATACATGATTTAAAAATGGAAATGTTTGATGATACTCATAGCTTCAATTTCTCTATACACCCTAGTAGCACTATGATGTATAGATATTTGAAGGATCTTTTTTGGTGGGACAAAATGAAGAGAGATATTTCTAATTATTTATTCATATGTAACGATTTTCAACAAGTGAAAGCTGGAATACAACATCCAAGATGAGTCATCCAACCTCTTCCCATACATGAGTGGAAATGGGATGATAACACGATCGACATTGTCATTGGGATACAAAATACTTCTAGAAGGAATGATGTAATATGGTTCATTATCGACCATCTTACCAAGTCAACTTATTTTCTTGCTAAAAGATAATATTTTCAACATTAACGCCTGGAAAGACTATATATTAATGAAGTTGTAAGACATCATGGAGTACCCATATCGATTTTTTCTGATTTTGATGCCCATTTTATATCTAAATTCTAGAAGAGTCTTAGAAGACAATGTATACTGAACTTTGTTTGAGAACTACCTACCACCCTCAAACTGATGGAAAATTAGAACGGACTATTCAAACCATTGAAGGCATGTTGAGATTTTTCTCACCTGAATTTCAAGGTACATGGGATCAATATTAAACTTTTGTATAATTTTCCTATAACAATAACTTCCATTAAATTATTCATATGGCACCATCTGATGAGTTATATGGAAAAAGATGTCTGACACAAACTTTTGGGGATGGTGTTGGTGAAAGAAACTCGTAGGTCCGTAACATGTTTAAGAAACAACAGAAACGATGAAAATTATCCAAACCCACATCAAAGTAGCTCAAAGTAGAAAAAAAAGCTATGTCGATAACCGAATAAAGGATATTTAATTTCATGTAGGAGAGAGTGTTTTCCAGATAGTATCTCCATGGAAGGGTGTTATACGTTTCAGTAATAAGGTTAAATAAAGTGCTAGGTACATCAGACCTTGTGAAATTCAAGAACGAATTGGAGTTATAGCTTATCATTTGGTGATGCCACCAAGTCCTTTCAAAGTTCATGATGCATTCCATATATCAATGTTGATAAAATACATAATTGACCTGATGCATGTACACACCTATGAAATAATAGAACTAGAACCTGACCTCTCTTATTAGGAAGAACCTGTCAGAATTATTGATTCCAGAGAACATGTGTTGAGAAACCGAAAAACTCGTCTTGTAAAAGTACTATAGAGAAATCATAAGAAGGAAGAGGCAACATGGGAACCTGAGGAACTTATTATGTAGAACCATACAAATCTTTTTCTACATTAAAATTTTATAATTTTTAGGATGAAATTATTTGAATAAGGGGATAATGTGACACCACAAGCCTCCATGGTACGTTTCGCATTTAATAATGGAATATCTTGTGTTGTACGCGACTTAGAGTTTTAACAAACCACAACCAATCAAACTATCCGTTATGAAAATTAATACCCACTTTTTAAAAGTATTTTTTTTCAAAATGGTTGTTATTTTTTGATTCTAAATATCATAATTATATTAGGATGAATTTTTTGTATATTTAGGAAAATAATAAATTTTGAATGAATAGAGACAAAACACTTCATTATTGTTAAAAAATGACATTTTATTGAAATAATTGGTTATTTTTTAAAATTTACATTAGGTAAAAAGAGATAAATAATACCTATATATGTTCAATGTAATTATTTTGAGTAATTTTATAATGACATTACATTTATTAAATTTTATTGAACTTTTTTTCCATTATTACCCACATTCTAAGAGCATTTTTATATTTGAATAAAACATTAATTTACGGCTTCTGTGAGTTGAAATTAAAATATCTGACAGACATGGTTGAAATAAGTAATTAAAATGGGGTTCAATAAAATAAAAATAATTTATTTTTGATTAGTAACTTTTGACTTTTCTCTGCCACGGTTCAAAGTAAATAGGGTACTAAAAGATAAAAATGATATTATTATTACCCTAAAAATGTCCTAATACTATTGGATAATCGTATTTCAACAAAAAACAACCTTATAAATAAAATATGGACTTTTTGTTCTACTTGGATTAGATTTGTACATTTAATATTATATATTTAAAGAAGAGGTGAAAGTCTTAAATTCAACATTTCATAACTAAATGATTTTTAATATAGTTCTACACATAAGATAAATTAGAATATAAATATTAAATAGATATCTAAAATTATTTCTTATATACTGGTATTTATTTATATTTTATAGACATTAAATAATTAAATTTATTTATGACACAATGATGATGCAGTAATTACCTTATTAATGAATGATTAAAATAATTGATATTATAAATATCAAACAAAATGTAAATTGATAATTCTTAGGCCTTACATGATTTTTCTAGATTAACATGACATGTTTGGGTTGATTCAATGAAATTATTTTGAAGTAATCATGTTATTATGACTTTCACAAGAATAAAATACCAATTAGTGCCAAAATTGACACAAATGTGTTTTTAAAACAAATACTATATTATTAAATGAAGTAATAGTCATGAAAATATATGGTTAGTTCAAATGACTTATATAATGATATATATTTCATTAATTATCCCATTGGGTTACTTTTTCAATTTTATTATATGATTATTAACTATATAATATAATAATACAAGGATGCATGGTGAAAGGTAAACTATTTAACTAAGAGTTAAATCTTAAAGATATGGTTAATATGGTGAACTAAAATGTCTAAAACATATTGTCTGATAGATTTATTAACATTTCCAATCTTATTCACGAAATAAATTATTTTTTAGCCAATTTAAACCGAATAATATTGTATAATAAAATAATATATCAATCTTTTCCTAAAGTGAACGTCACCTCTCTTATAAAAGAGTACATCCCCTTATCACAAAATCAAACCTCCATATACATTTTTTTCAGACAAACCATGCACAAAAAACCTCCCAACTACCCTCACTAATACATAGAGGCCTAAAATATATAATAACGCCAACCTAAGGATCTCTTTTGATAAAATCAAATGGAAACAACCGAAGAAGATGTAATAATTTCACAACCTCATTCAAAGATCTTTTCATCGCCCACTTCTGTTTTATTTTTTATTCACACACCAAAATAATATCTCCCACAATGTATACATATTTTTATGTTATTATATATATTTTACAACAATGTTCATTATTCAATCCATCTTATTTAGGACATGTCCCCATACGTGCTTACGTACGGCATACCGTCTCCACGGCATGGTGTAGTTGTTATTCAAACAAGTCACTATTTGGATGGGAATAATAATGAGAATAAATGATGTAAATAATAAATATAACATGTTAATTATTCTTTATATGAGATATTACATCTAATTACATAGTATTTAACCATCAATATAATTTTATTGTCACTCATGCATACGTATGGATTACCGTCTCAATAACGCGATGATATTCATTTCCCATTGTTATCATTCAAGAATAATTTTTATATTATGATTACAAATAATTATTAAGAACATAATATCACTATGGATATAAATAAAATACATCCTATCCATAAAAAACATGGCTTATGTGACAAATAATATAAAGGAAAACGAATCAGTTAATGCCTGAAACAATGATACTACTAAAATATTATTACCAAAGCTATATTAGAAGATCATATATGATTTCATATTATGAAATGTAATTCCAGTATAATTTAATAATAATTATTTGACTATTATACAGGATGATAATGTACCATTGACCAATGAAAAGTACAAGGTAAGGGTTAATACCACAATCTCTTCATTTTCTGAGGTTGTTTTTACGTATGTATATACTGGGACGTCTTTATCATCCATATCTGTGTTTCTTAAAAATGTATTTCCAAACATTTTTATTATTTACTATAAAATTGGTAAAATTAATTTATACAATTGTTCGACTTTTTATTAAATGGTTTTAAATGACTCTTTCAGTTGTTTTCCAAACAAGGTACATTATGACATTTTCGACAACAAAAGGTAAGAATGTTTTTTAACTTATACAGTAGGTGGGGTTATTCTCCCCCGTTATGACACCATTGATGTTTCCCTTACAAACTAATAATAATATTTTCATATTAAATATTTTCTTTTATAATGACATTACTTCTAAATGATACCAAATTAAAACTTGATATTCCTCTCAAATAATTTTAATATCATCTATGTCACATCAATTAATGGATTTTAAACATGTTTGAATTTGATTTATTATGATAAAAATATTCCATATTTTATTGATGGATTTTTGATATTTTTGACTAAAGATGGGTTATTTGTATACCATTCATGGTTTATGGTTAACATATTAACATTTTTACCCTTTTTTAATACGAATTTTTATGTCAGGTATCAACCTTTTCATATTAGGAATGCATTAGTCTTATTAAGTGACAGGTGGAGCCCGCTATAACTCCTCGATGGATCGGTCGGTCTCATGAGACAAACTAGTTTCTTGGAAAAAGTCTTTGAATTTTTTTTATTCTTTTCATGACGCCTTTACTATGTGGTTTTGACGTTTGCAAAATGCATTCATCATTTTGAAATTGGATATTGATATTGCATGAGATTATATGACTATTTGAATATCCATGGGAATAAGTTAATGGTATTATTTAGTTTATGTTTTCCATATTATTCAGTAGTTTATGTTTAAAATAATTATGTTTTAGTCTTATACATTGCCTTAATTGTTTATTCTTATTTATGAATGTTTCTTCTATATTGTTATCCCTACTGAGCATCTGAGCTCACCCCATTCATTGTTTTATTTATCCTATAATGCGTATAAGTACACTATAACTATCATGCAAGGATAGTATAAGGGATATGAATGTGTTAAATGGATGCAATTTTGTTGTTGTTTTTCATTTTATAACGTAATGTAAAATGTATGAATGAGTCTAGTAAATCCAAGGCTACTAAAGTGTTTGGTATTTCAAGATTTTATCCCTTATGACCATGCCAATGTAATGTAATAATGCACCCACTCTTGGTATCTGGGGTCAGGGAATTATAGTATTCTAGCTTCACACACCAAAAAATCATGTTATCATAAACATCATATATAATGGGAGACAGACCATGTATATGTACATGGAAAATTATGCTACCAGTGAGGTGTTCAATCATAGAAACATGGGTGGAATTAAATTTCATGTCTCTTTTTGGAATCATAGGATAGTATGACATGGTTTACCAAGCCATGTCTAGGACGTAACATTCCTAGAAAATGGGGTAAGTTCAAACACATTATGAACCCACATATATGCCATGTTATTATCCAATGAACTTCAACCCTAAGTATTTAATACATTGAGACTCAGGGCTGGCCACCAAATCATTCAATCAAAAATATTGGTCCACTTAGGGTATTATGGTGTCATTTTTCTCCATGAGATATATGATATGAGGTTTTATAAGAATTATGATTCCTCATGCGATTCATGAACAATGTATGTGATCAATGTGTTAATGAGGATGAAATTATCTACCACACAGTGTCTCACATCCCTAAAACTATCTACATCTTTAGGGTTGGAAAAAATCCTTACAATTCCTTGGGTGGGTCATCAATATATGGGTTCTCCACACATTCAATTCATTCCAAGGAGTGGATTCTTCATTAGGGATTGTTCACCCTCTAATTTAGAGCTCAATAGAGAGTTGTGGGTTCTCTATAGGGGATGATGTATGATTTCAGGTGTTGATGGGTACCATAGATATTACATAAGAGACACTATAAAAATCAGTTTTCAATTATGGTTTTTGGATATATAAATATTTATTATCACTTTATTGGGTTACATGATGAGAATATATATTTTGGATTTTTTAACCATGTGTGTTGGATTAATATGGATACTCTTTTATGTTTACAGTTATCATTTTATTGTTTTCAGGGCATCCTAATGGGTATGTATATACTCATCCATGCATGAAGCTTTCCCCCATGTGTTTTTTTAATAAATATTATTTTATGATCAACTGTGACTTCGTGGGAGTATAGTGATTATTGTGTACATTGACTACAAATAATAGTTTGACAAAGAGATCTAAATATGGGATCTCCCTCCAATATTACACTTCTTAATTAAATATTCATTTAACGGAATCATCCCCGGATGGTCATATATTTTTACCCTTATTTATTTTGTTTTATATAAATGATCTTGGATTTACTCACTTGATGTTACTTCAATGATTTTTATTCTATATAGGATTTATTTTTCTATTATTAATCTAAAAATTTCTTCTAATATGGTTTTGTGAAACAAATAATGTAAATTAGACAATGGTCATCCATTTTAGTTCATAAAATCTTTGTGATTATCCTTCGACCCTAACATATTAACATATATCTTGGTGTGTCATAACTGGATTTCCACATACCATATGGACTGCAATGGAATAAATCATTACATTAACATTGATAATTTTTTTAAATGATAAATGAAAAATATTTATCAATAGTTAAAGAATATTGATTATGTTTTAACTAATCAAAAAAACTATAAGGATTCCATTGTACATAGTATGAAATTAATGGTTCATAATTTAATATATAACATCATTGTATTAGAATGACATATGAGAAAAATATGAATATGAATTTCATTATGTATCACTACTATTATTCAAAAATTGACTTGGAATGAGGCCTTAATAGCAAGATCATGATGTCAGGGCATGAGGCCTTAACTATGAGATAATGAGGTCCTCATAAGAAATTTGAATGTAATGATCATGATGTATGGGGGCATCACATTAAACAACATACTATGATGTCTAAGAGAAGTAATTAAAATAATTATTATTATCAAATCCATCATCATAAAATAAGTTATTCATGACTATGATATTAATACAATTATTATCCTATGATATGTTTCATTATAAATTTATTTATTTTATATTATATTTATTTATTATTAGTTATTCCATTGTTTCATTATGTTCAGGACATGTTATATTATATAGAATCTCTCAATAGGAAATAGAGATCATAAGTTATTATATTTACCTTCAAACAAGGATCCAAAAATGGAACATTGAATGATTTATAGGCTGTTCTGAACAATATATTAATGTTTTTATAACTTAAAAAAACAATATCATTATATAAAATGTATTTTGAGATTAATGAAGTTATGTATTATCCCATGCCTAAAATAATATTTGATCCATTGTAATCTGATACCGTATATCTTCTAGTAGTGTAATAATGTAAATATAAAATATGAATTTCTAATGTTTAGACTAACTAAAAATCTATTCCATTTATTGACATAGGAATTATTGATAATCGATATACGATATATTTATTAATGAGTAAATGGTGATTACTATGTCTTGTGGATTGTGTATCTATAATTCATTCCAATCAATAAGGGGAATTCATTGAACATATTTAGTTATAGATAGAATTCCAAATAATATATCCATGTAATGAATTGGTAGGATTCATGATAGAGAATATATTTTTTATTTTTAATATGCCTTACCAATCCTATGTATGATGTCTAGGCTTGGTGACCTGATGCTATGATTATTATTACAAAAATATTATATTATATTATGTAAAACCATTATTACTAGAATCATGATTACTTATGTTTCTATACCATCCATGGATAGAGTCATAATTTATCATTTTATTTATATAAAATATTTTATTTTTATTATCCTATCCTATAATATCATTCACTAACTTATGAAATACTATTTTTTCATTAAAAATAATTTATGATATATATCCTATTTTTTATAATTTTATAATGTTATTATCATACTTGTATTCACATATTATACCCACATAAGATACATGATCAATGGTACTTTTTTACACTTATTGTGCATTTAAGTGGAAAATATATATGTTTCAATTTACAAATTTTATGAAAAATAATATCATATTATATATTTTACATTGGTATCATGTGTGTAAAATTTTCCGGATATTTTATAAGGTGACTACAGTTTAATATATTGTTATTATTGTTGGAAAATTTTGATTCGATGAAGGATATATGGGTAATTAAATAATGAAATTACTTAAATATATAAACATAAAACAATTTCTTTAGTAATGGATTGATTAAATTTGATTTATATTTTATTTAATATGGTGACATTTTATTTGAAATAGTTAGTTTTAAAATAGGATTCAAATAAATATTTTAATTAGATGTTTATCCTAGTGATTAATAATATGGATTTATATTTGGTATCAATGATTATATTTAATATTTGTTATTTTTCTCACAATATATTAAAGTAAATAAATATGAATTATTGTTGTTATGTTATTAGTTTTTAGAATTAATTATCTTCTATGATTGTTTTGTAACATTATAATTCATTTTGAAAAGAAAATATGATATGGAATTTAGCAGTATGTTTAGTACATCGAATGTTCATCTACACCGGTATTTCATTGTAGTATAACATAAAAATACAATTTACTCCACCTCAATCATATATAACTATAATTATTATGTCAATAATCCCATAATTGAAACTCCAAAGATGAATTTCATCTGCAAGATTACTATCAGATATAGAAGGAAATGTTTTTTTCCCCCACATTTCGTACATTCATTATTCGACAGTGGGATAACTCAATTAACTCATTTTAATTATAGGTTTTACATGTTTTACAAACACTGTCTATTTTAAATATATAGAAAAACATTTCATAATTCTATATAATATAATTATTTTATTCTCTTCCAAAACAACCAGTCCAACATATTACTGTAATGATTCTGTACTGGTCAAATAGTTAACATGATGTTATGAGAATTATAGTAAAACATATATTTTATTATCCATTTATAGAACATATTAACATAATCAACCACCCCCACATATACAATGGTCACCGTGCTAAAAAAACTTATCTACATAACATCAATGAGTTGTTTTTAATCTATTTATGTTATCAACCATCTGTTGATGTTTGTTTTGTATCTATTCTGACAATGCTAAAGTGAACTACCAAAGAGTGTACATCTTATGAAAAAACAACCAACATCAAAAAATTTGATGTGAGAACATCTACTGACATAAAAAACTTCATGAGACCAATAATATAAAAATTGAATATCTATTATTTAATATACATTAATATCCTATAACATGTTATGAAATCCATAACCTTAGTCTCGGTATTCTATTGTGCTATTGATTCTCCGAATGTTTTTCTATGTCACATTAATGTTGAATGAAACCATATGCTACCATATAATAATACCATTTTGAAAATTTAAATATAATTTTTATCCATCCGATCTTCAATTAATATATATTATTTTATCTAGTTTATTATATATGAAATGATGTTTCATGTATTATTTTTTCATTCATAAATGATAATACATATTTCATGAAATGTAGAGAGTACAGTACCTGTCAATGTATTGTATCCCTACATTTTCTAATTTTATTTTTACATTAGTATGTTCATTAACATGATCAATCCCAAACTAGTAACTATATATGGAACTTTAAAATCATTATTTGTTAAAAAAATCACTACTATTTGTATCCATCACATATATATTATTATAAGCCCACTAAATGGAAATAGAATATCATTATTCTTTTCAAGTACCCTGATCTCAAAAAAATCATCAATAAAACCTCATTCACGATCATCTTCCACCAATCACAATACTTTGACTATTAATGACATAAACTTTCATATGATCAATAACATATCATCCTTGGGAACATTTTTTGTGTTATAAAATAAAAATGTACAACTATTACTCCAATAGAAATGAAATTATAAATAAATATCATTACATACCTAAATATTCTAATTTCTCATTCATGTGATACTTATACATTTATATGATCCCATTATCTGTTAATGATTCATGATTTGTGGGAAAAATAAGTTTCATTGATGGTTATTCCAAGGGATTTAAATTTGGTCATTCGAACCCATTAAATAATAATTAAAATGTACTCATTCTTGGGTAAACCTAGAATATATGAAACTTGATCCATCTCAATTATCATCAATTATATTTTAATGTCCTAAAAAATATTATTCATTTCAAATAATCTAGACCACATACACATGATATCCATAATCAATTAAATATTAATTCCATGTTGAAAATTTCATCTATATAAAGAATGAATCTTATAATATTTTCATTATTCGATGTATTCCAAAATATATAATGATTCATGTCAGTCCTTGTAAAAAATTCTTCATTCATAAATGTTCTGTATGTCTATATTAGAAATCAAGGTGATCATTACAAGACATATAGATTTAACTTCTATTTTTAATCAAGGATCTAATTCCAAGGGTCATATATCACCTCAAGATGCTTCATAGAAATCTCATCCTCTATATCTACTGAGAAAAAGGACTTTATCACATCCATAACCACTATGTGTAAACCATTGGACAAAGAAATGAAAATCACTAAATACATCATTATATTATTTAATAATGGTGAAAATATATGTATGAAATAAATTTCATCTTTTAGGTTGAATCTATTAACCACCAATCATTCCTTATATCATATACTTTTTTACATAATACTATTTCAAATAGTAAACACAATTGTTTTATAGTACTTGACTTCACATTAGTAGTTTTGTTAGATATTATTTACTATTTAACATTATGGAATTCATCTCTTCAATAATGGATGAATCCCAACACTCTATGCCAATGTATGTCACTATATATCCTATGAATTATAGTTTTAAAAAATCTATTAGATGTAATATGTTCATATGAAATAAATATCACTTGACTAATCGGTAGATCATAAAATATATTCTTCAACATGACATAGATTTCATTGGAAAATAAATTCTTGATACGTGAACATCTGGTGCACCTGGAGTCAATTTTTCTTCAACCAAAGATTTTCCTCAACCATATACTATTCATGGTCATTATGGAATATCAATTATTATTATGAATTCATCTTCAAACAACATGATTCCTGGTATAACCAATGTTTGTTATTTCCTTGAATTTTTACCGTGATAAATTTGTGCATTTGTAGTTTCACTATTTTCATCAACTTGATTCTTACATGTTTTTATCCTACCAAAATATTTTATCATTTATAATTTGAAATTTAATTCTATTTATATTTTTTTGATCATCAATATTGAGTTGATATCCCTTTTCTTAATTTCTATATTCAATATGATAAATAGATTATTCACTTATCCTCTGGCATATCCATAAACACAGAACCTATAAAATGATATGCTATGTGACATATGATTTTTAGGTAATAAGATTCTTGAGGATAATCAAGACAATGTTATTTATGTAATCATTGTCTTACTTCAATGGGTGTTCTTCAATTGTCCATGTATTTTTATCATGTTAATGTCTTTTTCCCAAATGGAATCAGGAATATTGGAGGGCACACAAATTCCAGTAGCCTTTTTATTTGTGTTTTGTTCATTATCACTATAAATCCATTCAATTGTGGATTTCTATGTACAATTCATTAAATCCTAAATAACTTATACTGATATATATTTTTAGTTATTATACCATTGTATTTAGAAACACATTTGGATGTTAAGAACATCAATTTCGTATACTTTATCATTCAGCAATCACCTTCCACTATAAAATGTATTGAAACAATTATTATTATTTATTAATATAATAAAAAATAATCATTTATTAGGGAATCATCAATGAAATTGGAAAAAAATATATTTTTGGAGATTAAATTAATATTTTTCTACCAAATTCATTGTGGAAAATATCTAGAATATGAGATTTTGGATTCAAACCACTGATATTTAATGGGACCGTATTTTTCATCCTAATAACAAAGGTATTTTGCTTCAAATTGTTTTATAATTGAGAATCAGAATACACTTTCATACTAGAGTATATATGTTCTACCCACTAAGGGTATATTCACTACAATGCTAGACAAAAAATATTTCATCTATCTCATATTAAAATTATTTCACTCTTTAATGATCTTCTATTTTGATAAATGTTTAATTACATTACTCTATATTAAATAGTAATGGATCCATAAGTCACATTCATGTCAGTATTTGTGAAATTAGTTATAAATCATTTATCAATGAAGAATACCAATATAAGGATACATAACATGAAATCATCAATGTGAATCGATACCTTCATAAGAAGAGTAATATCATTCTACATCTATAAATATACATATAACATTCCATCCACTTTTAACTCTTCATCATATTGTAAACAATATTCCACTAGTGATTACATAAAATATTACATGCATCTACAATCTATTGAAGACTGTATGGATAAACAATTTTCAATTGTCAATGATTCTAGTAGATTATGAATAGTTATTAGAACATTTCAACTATCATCTAATATGATATTTTATTTAACTTATAATAGCCAATTAGCTATTATTTATATTTTGTTTTGTTTAGTTTCTATGAATATTTCCTCACATACCTCATTTTCAATATGTAGTCCATGGACCATATTACTATATATGTATATTTTCTCTAATAATTTCATCCAATTTTATATGAATCCCCACATAAGGTGAGAATATAATTCAGTTAGTGATCATTTCACTATAGGAAAACTCATCAGAAACATCCTAAAATCCATTTCAATTGGATAAAAGATGATGTTGTAATCAATAATTTTTAAATAGTTTAATATATAGAAACCTTGATAATATATGAAGTGAAAAATAGGAAATGTGGAGAAGAAAATAAATATGTAAATTGTATAGTGATATCCATTCATTTATTCTTATAAAAAATTTATCTTTTAATATAGAATCTATTTATGAGAAATTAAAAAATATTATTTTATCTGAACAACCAAATAATTTTAGAGAAGAGTATTCTTTAAGAAAACATCTTATAAAAAACATAAAATTGGAATAAGTGGGTAGTGATAAATATTAGATTCTTTTCACAAATTTATATATAATTTCAATAATAAATCATAAATAAATTTTTTATTTAATAAATTTTATGTATGTTAAGGTTTGTGTAGTGTATATTCCAATCCTTTTCCATGTATATCAATCATTGATTTTTCCCCTAAATGTATTTTTATTATTTCCTTTATCATTAATCCATGTTGGGATGAGTGTTATTCAAGGATAAAATGAATTTGTTACAGGAAATGGCTGAATTTAGATTAATATATGTTTATTTCTATTAATATAATCAAGATACGGATTTATTAAATGTTCATAAGGTGGTTTTCATGATTTTAAGGCATTAGGGGTTGTATGGGTCCATTTTTGTATAAACAAAACTGCAAACAATCCATAAATAATTTCAATTCCATTTAAATGTTAATTGACATGTAATTATCACACAAAAATTTAAGATCTTATGTTGATAATAATGTGGATACACATTGATAAAACTGTTCACATAATGTTTAATTTTATCAAGATAATTATTAACATTATGTAATGGGTTTTTCGATGTAACTATTATGTTGGAATTACATGACTATAAAAGAGGTTATATGTCATAAGTTTATAAAGTGGAATTGATATGTTGATGTTGAATAAATTTAATTTTCATTATTATTTCTGGAATCCTTTCACCTCTCGACCTTGGATTATATCCATGTGATTTTAGAATACATTCATCCATTTTGGATTTCCCTTTTTTGTGATTGATCCTATATAAGCAATTTGATACAGTTTTCCCCACCACATCTATTGTTATCCAATTAGGGAAATAGGTTACATGGGAATATTTTAATATTGATAATTACTTGGGTTGATTTGAGTCATCCTTTGGATCATAAGATCCTTCTCCCATATTTTAGTTACCTTTTTTAATGTTGCATTAATCTCTAGTTAGTGGAATGGAGTTCCAACATAAGCATATGTATTATTTAATTTCTTATATAAGAAATACTATGAATGTACTAACCTAATGTCCACTCTAATTAATCTATTCATTGATTTATCAGGATTAATGGATTTGAATATTGTTTTGATCCACATGGACTCAATTGATGATGTGAAATGTATTTTGGAAACATGTTGGGTAAGAAAACACTGTATTAAATTTGTATTGGCTAATTTATTAAAGTGTGTTTGTTATGAAATGATTCTTATTGTGATTTCTTTATATGGAATCTATATTTATAGATTTTTTATAGGGATGGATGTTGATTAACTAATATATAAATTAAAATTTTATTGAATTATAAAAGGTAATTTCTATAATTAAGAATTGTGGATAATGAGGTGATATTGTGATATCCATACTGTTATGTCTTGTTTTGTTATAATGATAAAGTAATTGTATACTGACATATGTCATGAAACATGTCAAAATGATTATATTTCATTCTATGACCTGAAAGTTGTTGAAATACATTTATAATATTCTATGTATTGACACATTCTTAAATGATTATATAACATGATGTCCTATGAGACATTGTGAATTTATTATATATTGAGATATTACTGGAAACATTCTAAAATTATTATATATAGGGATATTTTTAAACACATGTTGAAATTCATATATAGTCATCCATGCCAAGGAACAAGTTCTAAAATGAATATTTATAGTTCAGGGGTCGAATTTGAATTAATTTTATGTGGATATATGGATATCGAAGAAATGGTTGTGATAGATGCTCCAAGACATTCAGGCATGGATCCTAGGTATGGTGATTGTTATGATTTATTAGTGTATGTTTAATACATATTCTTATCACTTATTATGTAAAATTATTATTTAATCTTTTATGTTTATACATGTTTTCATCGACCAATAGAAATTTAATCACACCCTATTTGGGACATTTATTATTAAATGAACATATATGATGGATGAAGGGTTAGAAAAGTGCAAGGGAACGTATTGCTGATTTTATTCCTTGTAGGTTATGTTGGAGTTTGAAAATAATGCCAACTTATTTTTCAAGACCAAATACATATGGGTTTAAAATGTTTATTCTAATTCAATTATTCAATTTTTCCCGTCTGATATTTAGATACATATCATCATTCCACTAAATGATTCATTACTATTGTATTTTAACCCTAATTTTATTTCCCAACGGTATGGGATATTTTTTATTCTTAACTATCATTGTAGTTATGTTGCCTTTATTTTTTATTTATACTATTATTTTATTCAATACCAGGGGTTATAGTCTCCCTAATATACTAATATGTTTCCCTCTAGAATTGGGGATGATCTCATTGATTTAAGATTCAAACATTCCACGCGGTTTTAATGGGTTTGTTTGTAGAACCAGAAACATCCAATAATTCCATATCCATTTGATCCTACATTCCAAAGGTATGCGCTCATTAGTTGTGGACTGATGAGGCTTAGGAATTGGCATTGGTCGGGAGTATGGGAGGTCGGACTCATCACACCCTTTTGGGGGGAATTATTGTCTACTCTGGGACTCTCTTTATAGATTTAAGTTATGTTCGTGAATCCTTATTAAATTACCAAGTATAAAATGAGCTTTCCATTAGATCTCACAATCAATGATTGATATGTTTGGAAATTTATAGAATCTTTTATATGTATTCAAGGTTTTTTTCATTGATGGAGAATCATCTATATTTGTTATAGATTCTTAGTCATTGGTATCCTTTCATACATTATATAGATATCTCTTGGTCATTATGATGACCATTCTTCTTTTAAAGCCACTCAGTGGGGAACTTGAAGTTTTTTTTCATTCAGAAAGTCATGGATTATTTCAGAGTTTGAATCGTACCCGTAGATGGGCTACCTACGTATCCATTATTTATGAAAGGAATCAAAACCCACGTAGTTCGAGTAAGGGAGTATGATTTTTATGCATTATTGATGGCTTAAAGGAAGATGTCATGATTACTTTTAAACTCTAAGCTCACGTGAGTCATGCTCGGTGTGAGAAACAAGAGGTATTGGTGAAACCAAACAATTGTGCCATGAAATATTCAATGATGTGGGGATTATGTATGTATGACTGCCCAAATAGATGAGGATTAAGATTTACTTTAGGGACGAAATCCAGGAACAACATCCATAAAGGTATATGTGCTTCATGGAGATTTGGATACTCTAATCCTGGGGCTTACTCCTAAGAATTATGCTCAAGTTTAGGATGATCTGGGGCTTACTCCTAAGGAGGATGCCCATATATAGGGTTCTCTCATCATAAAGGATGAGGATGAATTAAATCTCTAATTTTAGTGACATAATGATGTGTAAATCACTAGGTTTTGAGAGATGTTTCACAGAATTCCATTCAGATAAGGAAGTCAATCAAGAAAACATGCCATAAATGGCTTTGAAGAGTTTATTGAAGACTGAAACTTTAATAGGAGAGGTGGAATTGCATAAGAGGGGTTAAATGGGCGGGAAGGGCACCCAAAAAAATAGAAGGGCGCGCAAGTCCTGGCAGGCGCGTAGGTACTGTGTGGGCATGCAAGTCCTTATCGTGCAGGTATACCTACGCGACACATGGTTACTAGCGCGATTTTCAGCCCTTAGAGTAATACTTGGGCGATCCTTTATCAAATCCTTTAGAGTTATCCCAGGGTACTTCCAGAAGAGTGGCGTGCAAGTTTCAACGAGTAGGTAAGGAGGCGCGCAAGTGTGACCATTTCCCTTTAAGGGTAAAACACTTAGACACACAAGTGATAGTGAATTATAACACATAGAACTTATTCTTTTTGTTTAGAGTTTCCATTCTAGGTAAAGAATTACCTTAGAACTGTTCAGAATACCTTAAGAAGAGACTTGGGCATTCAGAGCTTTGTATGTGAATTCTGAAAAAAAAAATCCTCCTAAAATGGGGGTCCCACCGGGGGTATTTATAGGATGGAGAAGACATTGGGTGGTTTTCAAAGAGGGCATGCAAGTCACTTGCGCGACCATTAGGTGGCGCAGAACTGTACTTGAGCGACAGTATGGGAACTTGTGTGACCCAAGGTCCTTTGACTCCTTTTTCATTCCTTTGTCATTTTGTTTATGTTTTCTTCAAATAATGAATCAATTTTTGCTAACTCGTTTCCCTTTCCATTCCTTTAAACAATGTGACAAAAATGAGCATCAACAAAAGTCCCCCCTTAGAGTTGGATCTGAAAGAATAAGGATGGGACTCTGAGGAAAAGAAGAAAACCAAAGGGAAAGAGGCACACGGGTGTTCAAGGTGCAACTGTCATTGAACAGGGCTGGAGCGCGCTGGCTGTAGGTGCGCAGTTGGCTGGCCTGGCCTATATATATGCGCTCATTTATCGCGCATTTTAAATAACATCAGATTTTTGAGCTCTCGCTGCGCAAGTCATCTCTACCATGCAAGTTTCTCCATTTTCCACTTTTCATTTTTTGTCACGCTGCTGTCAAGGTATCTAGACCTGCGTGGTGATACTTGCGTTCCAAATACTTGCACGGCACCTTATACTTGCGCGACACATCCATACTTGTGTGCCAAGTTTAGACTTGAGTGCCTTAATTCCTTAGCCATTTTTCCCAAATCCTTCACAAATTTTATGAAAAAGCAAGTTACTTAAGAGTTAATTATTCAACTTTTGTGCAGAATCAATGGCTCCCAAGAGAATTGGAATAGCTGATGAACTAGAAATAAAGTGACTTAATGATATGATGAGTATCATTGGCCATGATTATTATACCATCTGTGACATCACCCTCCCAGATTTGGCTAAGTATTTTAAGAAGTATCATCGCGACATCCCCAAAAGCATTTATTTTCCTTTTTATGGCTATGGTCATCTGCGATATGTTACTATTCCAGAAGCAATGAACTATCTCCCATTTTCGTGGTTTCAGAATTACACCAACATTGCTTCAGAAAATTTCTCATGTGGAGGAGGATTTATAAATGCTAGAACAATGGAGAAGGCCCACATGATGCATAATAGCCCTTGTACGCCAGATATGAAACCTCACAAGCCTGATCTGCAACCACATTGTTAAGCTTCAATCATAAAAAATGTTCAGATGGATCAATCCAAAGGTTGGAAGAAAAGTTGGGAGTTCCGTCCTGAGAGAGGTGTGAAGCCAACTTGGATGTGGGCATACTGGGTGTGACAAACCTATGCAGAGTTTGTCGAAGATCTAAAAGGATTTGTGATATTCGAAGCGTACTGGGTTGGGAAACCATATGTTTATAGACATGATCGATTTGTGCTAGAGATACTCATCCACTGGAGCCGAGAAACCAATTCTTTCCATCTGACTCATGGAGAAATAGGTATCAGTCTGTGGGATGTCCACAGGATCTCAGGGGATCCAATTTTGGGCAACATGTAGGATGAATTCATTCCTCCCAAGGTGACTTGGACTGATTCAGAGAAGACTCCTGCTTTGGCTCGAGAATTATTTAAAATCTTCCATAGGATCATGAGTTCAAAGACCTCCTTAAATCGTTCTAGAAAGGATATTCATCTAGAGGAGTGGATGAATATATTTCTTATTGAGAAGAAATTGGAGAAGTCAAAGGAGAAGGAGCCAAAGGAGAAAGGATCCATGAAAAATAAATCCAATGATAAGAGGCCCACCCGTCCTACCACCTGTCCAAAAACCGAGAAGAGGGGTGCTCCTGGAAAATTCTTGCCAACTCTAGAAGCATGAGAGTTTGAGAAATGGGGATATGAGGTGAATAAAAGGATCCCAAAGAAGACTTGTCTGGAGGGCTTCTTGGCATTGTGGCTCATTGTTTATCACTTTCCCATCAGGGACTCAAAGGGAGGCATCAGGGCGGGGACCTTCATTATTGCAGCAAAGTTGGATGAGGGGAAAATGGTTGGGTTGGCTACCCCCATTTTAGAAAATATTCATAGGAGTTTACTTCATGTCTTCATGTGTAAATCTCCTTTGAGTATAGTGGGACCATTCCGAGTTTTATGGGGATGGATCGCCACTCACTTCAGGACTTATAATGTACATAATGGAGTACAAATTCCTGGAAGTACATTCAGGCCATCAGTGCAAGCATTCTCTGGAATTGCTCCATTAGATCGTAATTATTATGAAATGAAAGTGAGGCTTATCCTATTTAAGGAATTAAACTTATTTCCCTATGGAAATCCTCCAACCGGGCAGTTTTTTGATGATGGAACATCCCACTTGGATTTGAGGGCATACATGCTGGCCTGCAGAGATGGTGTTCTGGTTTCCAGGATTGACGGAGAGATTATATGTGAGGCCTATGCTCTATATATATTTTCATGCCAATTTAATTGTTTGAAATAGATTGATGTGTCTCCCCTTGTACATGTCAGGTTAGAGTAACATATGATGGTTGCTCGGCAACTGTGGTTGCTGACGTCTAGGGAGAAGATTGAGGTGGTGTTTGATATACCAGTTGAAAAAGCAGCACATAACTTTACTACATGGTATGTCGAGCACTGGATAGCATTATACTCTAATGGTGTGATGAATCACACAGTTTATCAGGTGGGGAAAAGGAAGATGACTCTAGAGAAAGAAACCCTTCTTCATGAAGGTGATGCTTCCCCACCTGAAGCTGATTCACTAGATTCCTCCTCTAGGACTGATTCATCGGATTCCCATGATGGGGATGATGAGGCGCAACAAGTGGAAAAGTGGCCTCGTGCCCAATATAATCCTCCAGTCAGAATCAAAATACCTACTCCATCAACTATTGGTGAGTTACTTCATTTTGGTAATTTAATCACCATCACTTTCTAAATGAATAAGTCTTATTTTCTTATTCTCTATCTGTAGTTGCAGGAGCTGGGAAGAAATTGAAGTCGATGATTATAGGACCATCCTCGCAGCCTTCTAGCACACACACATAATATCTATGACCAAATGTTGTCTAGACATGGCAAAGTTTATACTGTTGTATTGAAACTGCATGGCCAGATTTATGCGAGGGGCTACATCTCCCTGGAATAGGGACTCTTTGTTCTTCTATCGATATTAATTTCGAAGATATCCCTGATGAAGTGCGAGCTTATATTAGAGAGCTAGAAATGCTCATATATGCCACCGATTATTCCATTCATGTCACCCAGTGGGGGAAGTAAATGATAGATCATGGCACCACTGAGGGGACTGGGGACGAATGGCACGATTACGTGGCCCCTAAAGATGTATGTTTTCCTTCCTTATTTGTTTTGAATCTTCGTTTAAGTCGAAGATTTGTTACTCAAGGAAGTTATATTCTACATCTTGCAGCTTGAAGAGAATGGAGCTAATGAGGTTCCTTCGATACAATATAGTCCTGGTGGTACTGCCATCGGGGCTGCTGCTGAATCTCCTCACGAGTCGGGTGAGATATCTCTAGGCCAGCAGGCAATGAATGAGGAGTTGGACATGTCCTTCCATTCTCCATTTCAAGTGCCTATAATGGAGATTGTCAAAAATCCAAAAAAACCAAAGAGACAAAGGAATCGAAGGAAGAAGTCCACAGCTAAATGCTTCATTAGTAGTGGTAAGTCCTTTGGATAATCATGAGTCTTAAATCATGAAAAAGACTGCTCGTTTTCCTTGGGATTGCAGGGTATTCGTCGATTTCCCCTTTGAGGGATGGGATTGTTCCTCCTCTAAGGACCACGAAGGGTGCTGTGGAACAATCACAAATTCAGGCTAACATGGCTACTCCTAAAAAAGTGCCATAATTTGTTCCCAGTATCCCTCCTGCTGCTGTTGCAAGAAGAGAAGAACATGCTTCTGGTAAGTTATCAATACTTCATAAAATGTTGAATGAAACATCTACTGACTTTCCATTCTGTGATACTTCAGGTTCAACTCCCGCATTAGAGTTTTGGGCGGCTATTGCAACTGATGCCATGATTTTATCTGAAGATGATGTCCAGGTTCAGGGACCGCAGGATGAAGGTCGCCAAGAAGACACATTAAATGCTCCCACTAGTGATACTAACTAGGATTCTAAGATGACATTATATGAAATGATGGAACTTGGAACATCTTTGGAGGATTTTATAAATTATGTTAAATTACCATGTAATTTAGATGATTATGGACATGAGTGTTATCCTTCATACTATTAAGAATAACTTCTTATTACATGTCTAATCATGATTGGTTCAAATGTGTAGTTTTTTCTGAGAAAGCTGCTGAACTACCCATACCTGAAGGGGGTTATAGAAAACCCTACCATTATAGAGACATTAGCACAAATGGAGCTGAACCGAGTAGAGATTCCTCAAACTCATCCTAAAAAACCTATCAAAGCTAGGAAAGATGGAGAGGAACCTTCTCTGGTTACTGGTCTTCCATTGGGTAAGGAATAATAATATTTGTGACTGTGCTTAATTTTCAAGACAACTGATTCTTTTATTATCCATTGAATCTAAGAAAAGAATTCAATTAATTATGCGGGGCCATCAATTGCAGTGTCTAAATCTGGAGGTGAGGCCTCAGCCTCCGCCCCAACGGGAATTGAAAGTGAAGAAGCTCAGGTCAGGGGGAGGGAGCAGAATAGGGCACTTCCCTAAGTGCATTAATCCCAGATTATACTCCTTCCTATGATAGTGACACTGAATCGGACCCGGATGTTTAAAAGGCATTCCAATTTTCACAACTCAAGGCATATAAGAACATATGGAAAATCATATCTGAAGTTCCTCTAGAGGAGATACCATCGATGATTCCCTGTCTATCATCCCTATTTTTCATATTGGGACATGGCGGGTTTCGATATGAAAAGATCCATGCCGCGGTGAAACAAGTCATTTTTAGGAGGGAGAAGGAGCAAAAGTATCGTGAAGATCTGACCAGGGTGAAACTATCAGCTGATATTAGTGAATTTGAGGATGCGGTATCCCGAGCTGAGGCTGATTATGCAGCCATGATGAAGGAGATGAAGCACAAGATCAATGATAAAGTCCTCTAGCAGATGCACCTTTAGCAATAGTTTGATGTTGTTACTGAGGAACTTGACCAACTCAATAATTCACTGATGGGAGTTCAAACGAATGCTATGAAATCTATGGAAGATTCGAAAAAAGAACTCCATCAGGCTGAAAAGAGTGAAGTTGGTATAGTGCATGAGCTTCAATTAGCTGCTGATGAAGCTTGGGAAGATGTCCATCAAGTGAAGACTTATGTTGACAGCCTCTTGAAATTTCCTGGAAAATAGAAGAGACTCCAGTCTGTGGATGTCCTTCTAATATCTTGTGCATCAAATGGAAAGAATGATATCATCTTCAATCACTTGTGAACATATTTACTTTGCTACATTCTTTAGATTTTACCTAAGCCAATGTGCCTAGTAAGCATAGTTTTATTTTTACATGGATTATTATAAATAACCCTACAAACATTGAATCTTTTAATTTCTCAATATTACCTAAATCATACAAAATGTATGTTTATTGAGCTGGAACATGACTTTTATTCAGAGTTCCCTTGTCTTTTGTAGGCATTTTATAGTCATGCATGTCGTACATAAAAATTCTTGTGTTTAAGGTTGAAATAACTTTGAACAAATGGATTAAAATTGACCCAATTCCTTGACAATTTATTTCAAAACATATTACCATACTTATGTATGAGGGAAAATATGTAAACTAAGACTTAAGAAAATTTGAATCTGAAGAACGATATGAAAAAGAGCTAAAAGGCCTTAGAAGAAGTAGTTCCCTAGAATGAATTTACCATTATTTAACAAACCTATTAGGGGGTTGAATTATACAGGGCCTCCTAAGGGCATTGGCTGCATAGTCAAATAATAGCATCTTTTGGATGACATGTCCGGTATGTAGACTACTTATGCAAGGTCGCCTAAGGGAACATGCTGCATAGTGAGGCAAAAGAACTCTCATAAAGTTACTTTTCTACTGCTAAAAAGTCAGTGGGTGTTTATGGAGATTCAAATTTTCCAAAGCATAGAGTTTGATGTATGAAGAGAGGTACTTGAATATGGAGAATATATTTCCAAACAAAATTGCTGAAGAACTTGATGAATGTTACTCCTACTAAGGTCTGACCCAAACGTAGGGAAGGGAAAATATAAACCATAGACTTGAATATTTTAAGATCATGAAAAATAGTATGAGACAAATATGTAATGAATGGATATTTTTGCGGATCCTTATATATCATTGTTAATACAACTAATGACAAAAATATGTTTTCATTCTAAGAATGAAGTTATCAGTATTTATCAAACCCGTTAGGGGGTTGAATTATGTAGGGCCACCTAAGGGCCTTGAATGCATAGTCAAATAATATCATATTTTGGCTGACAGGTCTGTTATGTAGACTGTTTTACGCAATGCCGCCTAAGGGCACGTGCTGCATGGTCAGGAAAAAGAATTCACAGAATTTGGACATTTTGTGATTAGAAGTCGGGAAAAAGGGTTATGAAGATCTTAAAATATTTTAGACTAGGATTGTGACACCTGAAAAAAGGTATTGTTCAATGTATGTAAAGCTACATAGATCAATGTTAACCATAATCACGTTGTGGTTGGGTCTTGAATTGAAATGATAGACATCACTATGTATCCCATAAGGATGGGAATCAAGCCATACATAGTTCATGAAATACAGTTTAATGTCATGTGAGACTAAAGTATGGGAGATATTAGTTTATGGTCATAGAGCTCAGAGCATTATAAGAAATACACAGTGTGTGTTTTCATGGGGACTTTTCAACCAAGGGACTGAAAGTGGAATTTGGGGTTAGGCCCAAAGACATGGGGCTAGATTCGAGGGCAACTCAAACGTTCCTACGTATCCCATAAGAATGGGAATCAAGCCCACGTAGTTCTATAAATACCCTCTATACAGATTCGGCTCATACATGTGAAGGGTGAAAGGGTAATTTAGTGTAGTGATGGTTTGACACAAGATAAAAGGTTCGGGCATTTCCATGTATGCACGTAGTCTTTGGAATGTAACATGATTGGAAGTCAATGTAAATAATGATTCCCTCTCATGTGAGGGTATCAAAGAATGTTGTAGTTTATTGTTGTACCAGATAAAAGTGTTGTACAGTTTAACGTCGTATATCAAGGACGAAGGTGAACCGATGTGAATAGATTGGTTTTGGGCTTGAACCTCGGGAGGGTTCCTACGTACCCAGCCTGGATGGAAAGGATCAAAGTCTGCGTAGTTCAATTAAAGAATGAATTGGTGATCATGTTTTTTTAGGGAAATGATCTAAAAATAAAGTGTTGGGACTTACACATGGTTAGCGGCCCAGAGAGGGTGTTATGGTTGATGTTTGCTCTAGGCTCACGTGAGTCATACTCTGTGTGAGAAACAAGAGTTAGAAACAACCCTAACAATGCACAGATTACTGTCATGTATGACCTATGAAGGGACTATGCAGTTTAATGTCTTGCAGTTAGGAATATTTGTGCTGCACAGTTTACTGTCATGTAGCCAGGACAAAATACAGTTTAACGTCATGTATGACATATTAAGGGATTTCGGTACAGTTTAGCATCATGTAGTTATGACGATGGGGAAAATATAGTTTAACGTCAGGTTGGTATAATGGGGGACTGTTCAGTTTAATTTCATACTATAAGGACAAAATAGAACACATTTTAACGTCATGTTGGACGTATTAGGGACTTTTTCGCTTTTTAACGTCATGTTGGACGAAAAAGGGACGATGCAGTTTAACGCCGTGTGGGACGAAAGAAATGAAAATAGTTTAAAGTCATATGCATGGACTCTGGATGGTTATGCAATTTAATTTCATGTTGGACGTAAGGGACTTATTTATAGTTTATCATCATCTAGCTAGGACGTTACAGTTTAACATCATGTGGGACGAATGAAATGAAAATAGTTTAAAGTCATATGCATAGACTCTAGATGGCGCAGTTTAACGTCGTGCTGGACGAAGGGGACATGAAAATAGTTTAAGGTCATATGCATGGACCATAGATGGTGTAGTTTAACATCTTACTGGACAGAAGAGACTTCTGTACAGTTTAGCGTCATGTAGTTATAATGTCACAATTTAACGTCATGTAGGATGAAAAATAATACAAATTGTATAAGGCCATATGTATGGACCATGGATGGTGTAGTTTAATGTCATGCTAGACAAAAGGGACATGGAAATAGTTTATGGTCATATGCATTGACCGTAGATGGTGCTGTTTAACGTCTTGATGGACATAAGAGACTTGTGTACTGTTTAGCATCATGTAGTTAGGATGTCACAGTTTAACGTCATTTAGGACGAAAAATAATACAAATAGTCTAAGGTCATATGTATGGACCATAATAATGTATTTTGTGTTTATAAAAAATACTTCTTTAGAAATCTGACATTGGTTGGAGTAGTGATGAGTTCTCCATCCATTGAGATTAACGAATATGCTCCATTGGAGTAGACCTTATGTATTGAATAAATTCCTTCACATTTTGGCTCACGTTTGGGAGGATTCATTCCTGGTATCATTGCAGTTCTGAGAACCAATACCAGTTCTCCCTGAATGAATGAATGAAGATGAACTTTTTTGTTGAAATATCATGCTATTCGATACTGATAAACATCCAAATGGTCTAGTGTGCACAATATATTCTCATCTAAACGTTCCAATTCATCCAATCGCTTTTGAGATTGTTCATCTGTAGACGACTTATCATAAATAGCTACTCTGAGCGAGGTTAGTTGAACATAAATGGGTAAGACTGCTTCTGTTCCATAAACCCATGAATATGGAGTTGACCACGTTGCAGTGCGGGTGGTGGTCCGATAAGCCCATAAAGCATGAAAGAGTTTACTAGGCCATGATTTCTTATCTTTATCAAACAGCTTTTGGAGTATATTTGAAAGAGTCTTGTTGAATTCTTCTATCTGGCCATTGGCCGCTGCGTGATACCGAGATGAATGGTTGGATTTGAAGTGGTATTCTTGATACAACTTCTTCATCTCAGATGAATACAAGTTGGTGCCATTGTCTGTCAATATGGTATGAGGGACACCAAATCTGGTAATGATGTTAGACTTGATGAAGTTAACAATGCATTTAGAACTGACTTCTTTGAGAGGTATTTCCTCTGCCAATATGGAAAAGAAGTCAGTAGTAGTAAGAATATAGTTAAAATTCATGGTGGTAGTCGAAGGGTAAGGTCCCACCACATCCATTCCCTATGTGGCAAATGGCCACGAGTATTTAGTTGTATGAAGCAACTCTGGAGGTTGATGAATTAAATTGGCATGTACTTGGCATGAATGACACTTCCTTGTCAAATTAACACAATCTTGTATCATTGATGGCCAAAAGTATCCAAGCCTTCAAATCTGATCAGAGAGTCTATGTCCAGACTGGTGGGCACCACAGACTCCTACATGCACATCTTTCATGACAGCCATTGACTCTTTACCATCAATGCATCTTAAGATAACTCCATCAAAACCATGCTTGTAGAGAATTTTCTCTAAGTGATCTGGACTATAATAAAGAGTAAAATTGACCACACATCGCCAGATTTGTTCTTTCCCAGCTATATTAGGTGCAATTGTTCCATTTTTAAGGTATTCGCTGATATGTTTCATTCATCTTGTAGTATGACCAAACGGTTTAGGAATGGGACTAATTTCATTGAACTCCTATGTTCTGTTTCGAACATAAGGTGAAATAGTATGACAGTGGGCAATAATGATGGTTGTTTTGTCCAGTTGTGGGTCTGCCAGAGTTGTGGCTATATTAGCTAGTGCATTAGCTTGAGCATTTTGTGATCGCGGGACATATGAAAATGTCTGTTTTGTGGAAAATTACGCCATTAACTCTCTGACATAATCATACAAAGGGATCAATTCATCTTTTATGATTGCATAATCCCCATTAACTTGTTTTATTACCAGGTTTGAATCACCTTTCACCATTATGTGATTCACTTGTGCTTGAAGCGCCAACTCCAAGCCTCTAATAAGAGCTTTGGTATTCTGCTTCATTATTTTTACCACCTTCCCCTAATAAGAAGGAATAAGGTAACCCTGACTTTTCTAGGGAAATAAGAATAACTCCTAATCCAACCTTTTTGAATTTAGGAATTTCCATTTTCATCCCTGTTGGACTTCTGGAAGCACCATCAAAATATATTTCCCATACCTAAGGACTATCCTTAATAGATAATAGTTCCTCATCAGGGAGTTCAATATCTGAAGATGTGTCTTCTAATGAAGGATGTTCAACAAGTAAATCAGCAAGAGCTTGGCCCATTATTGCCTTTTGAGACACATATTGACTGTCGAATTGCTACAAAATAACTGCCCACCTTGCAAGATGTCTGGTAAGCATTGTACGACTAATGATGAATTTGAGTGGGTTATTGTAAGATACCAATTGGACCTCATGATGTTACATGTAGTTTCCCAACTTCTGAACTTCAAAGATTAATTCCAGGCAGCACTTCTCAATATTTGAATATCGGGTTTCTGCTTCAAGCATAGCCCGACTGAGATAGTAGAGGTTGTTTTCATTCCCAGCATCATTCTTCTAAGCAATAAAGGCACCCAATGATCGCTCTAGAGCTTTCACGTAGAGTATAAGTGGTCTTACATCAATAGGTGGCACGAGTACCGGTGGACTCAAGAGGTATTTCTTGAGAATAACGAATGCTTATTGACATTATTCAGTCCTCTGGTAAGTGACTCCCTTCTTCATCAATTCGGTGAAGGGTAACCTTTTACCTGCCAAATTGGTGATGAAATTCCGAATATAGGCTATGTTTTCTTGAAGTCCTCTTAATTCATTCAAATTTCGAGGAGGTGATATGACAAGGATTGACTTGGTCTTCTCTGGATTGACTTCAATACAACGATGGCATACAACAAAGCCATGAAATTTTCCTAAGGTTACACCAAAAGCACATTTTAAGGGGTTCAGTTTCAAATTATGTTGTCGAAGCTTGAGGAATATGAATTCCAAATCAGCCAAGTGATTATAACATTGTTTGGATTTGACCACCAAATAGTCTACATAACTTTCAACAAACTTCCCTAAAAAGGGTTTGATGATACGATGCATGGTACACTGATATGTTGCGCCTACATTCATTAAGCCAAAGGGCATTACCCGATAGCAAAACATAACCTGTGGGGATCTAAATATTGTGGATTCCTCATATTCTGGAGCCATTCAAATTTGATTATATCCATAATATCCATCCATGAAGGAAATTGCTTCATTTCCAGCTGTTGCATCGATTAAAAGTTCTGTAATCAGAACTGGAAAATCATTCTTAGGACAATGCGGATTAAGATCTCTGAAATCGATGAAAACTCTAATTTGACCATTTTTCTTCTTCACAGGGACAATATTAGCCAATGAATTGGGATATTGAACTTCTCTAACAATGTTATCATTGATAAGCTTATCCACTTCAGCTTCAATTTTGGAAGCATAGGTTGGGTGTGTTCTTCTCACGGCTTGCTTAAATCCTTGATGTTCTTCTGCTAAACCCAAATGATGAGTAGAAACATCAGGATCAGGCCCGAGAATATCTATATAATTCCAAGAAAATATGTATCGATTTTTCTTTAAAAATGAAATATACATCTCTTGTTCTTCAAGAGTCAGGGCTGCACTGATTAAAGTGTGGTGTGGATCTTCTTTTGTACCCAGATTTATTTCTCTGAGTTCATCTACGGTGGTAGAGATACCCTCTTCAAATGTTGGAGGAGCATTCCTAAGATCTTCCTTCTCTTCTTCAACATGTATTATTTCTTCTGTTTCTACTTTCATAGTAGATGATGAAGTAGAATTTCCATTATTAAGAGATATGTTAAAATTTTATCATCTTGAAGAAGAGGCTTACATTTCTGACTCAATTGATGATGATGGGTCTTCCAAGGGTAATCAAGGGAAAATGATGGATTGAAAATCAAAATCATCATTCACCTCTGGTATTTCTATCACTTATTTTCGCTTGGTTGGTGATGTATAGACTTGCCGGATTTCATCAGATGAAATGAAGACATATCCATTTGAGCTTTCAGCATTGCCTAAAGGATCACCAATTTCTCCCATGTTGTCTAGCTCGATTTCCATAATTGATATTATGGATCTTTTCTTAAGATTATTTTGATTTGGGTCTATCCTATCAATTTGACTAATACGAAAATGCGCAAATGGATTTACTGGAATCTTTTCCAAACCATATGAAGCATTAACTTTGGTAATCTCCTTTGTTGTGGATTTCTCCATTCCCTTCATGTGATAGAATTCTGCCTCAATGTATTGAGATTCACATGTCTTGAATGGGGCCTTATCACCATACAATGTCCAAAATTGACCATCGATACAATATTTGAGACATTGATGTTATGATGAAGGGATAGTCACATGTTTATTTATCCAGGGTCTTCCACGAAAGATAATGAAGGCTGAGTCTTGATCAACAACCATGAAATCTGAATTGAATATAAGATCTCCAAACTGAGTTCTGAGTGTAATCTCTCCCAGTGGTTCTTGTTCATTTTCATCATATCATTGTAACATCATAGTAGAAGGAGATAAATTAGATTCATTGAGGCCCAATCGACGAAGTGTATGAATGGGAATGAGGTTGACTCCTGAACCATTATCAATTATATCTCTTCGGATTTCGACACCATTGACCTTTCCAGATAAGTACAAATGTCGAATATGCCCATGCACGACATCATCTTTATCTTCATATGTGAAAGATATCACTGCATGACATTCTTCATGATTATTTTCTATGTTGTAAACTTCAGCTGCGGCAATTTCAGTTTCAAACCCTTGAGGACTTGAGAATGCATCGATGAGTGCCTCCCAAAGATCATTTGAAAGATTCAAAGCATCTAGAATTGATAACATTGCTGGTACATGGGACAGGTGTTTCAATACATCATACTTTTTATCTAGAGGTCTGTGTTTCCCAACATTAACATGTGGTTTATCAGGTGCCGTGAATGTTGATGCTTTGGAAGTTGATGCATCTTGTATCGGGATAAAATTTGGCAACATTCCTTGATTTGGATGATTAGACCTATTAGATCCATTTACTTGATGATAGGATGAAGGTGGAATCCCCAACCGATCCTCCAGAATAACTATACCAGGACTGATTTTGTTATTGGTGGAAGAACTTTCTTGTTCTTTTTGAGCTCGCTGAAGGGATCTTCCACAAGTTGCTGCAGCATACAAAGTTCTAGCAGGGGTAGAATTAGAAGAGTGGATTCTAGGATATCCACGTCTTCCTCTGTATCACAGACCCCTGGAACATCCTTTAATTCCTCTGTTTGATACAGGGAATTCAGGCTCATCGAAATTGAAACTATGACTAGCAAAAGGATCTGTGAAATGAATCATATTAACAGAATCGAAGAAGAGTTCTTCATCTGATGAAGACACACCCTGACTACTGAATTTATGATGTGCCCTTTGGTGGGATGGTGCTCGTGGCTTCGAAGTAGATAGAAGGAAATCTTCCAGAGTCAAAGACAGCCTAGGCTTTGACACATAACCATCATCTTCTGATTGTTCCTCTTTCATGGAATTATGCCGCCCTTTTGAGGATTTTCCCTCTGAAGAGGATTTTGTTGTGAAATCCATAGCAGAAGACACAATTGGTTTCTTTAATTTCATTTGAAAAATAGCATGAATTCGGATTATCATATTTTTGACCATCGAGTAATTGTATTTTTGTGCATTTTTTCTTTTGACTTCTTTCCACTTGCCTTCCTCTTCTGGAACTGTAGCAGTAACACATTATACCTGAGATGAAAACCTTTTAGTGTGACTTGTCTTGAGTCGACCATCATTTTCAGTAGGTCTTTGTAGACCAAACACTCCTGGATGGGATGCCCCAACATCGGATGAAATGGGAAATAATTGTGATGGTCTTCATCTCCTTCCATGTTTGGCCTCTTGGTCCTCGGCAACTGAACCAAATTATTCTCCAGGGCGGAAATGAAGTAACCAGGAACTTGTTCATTTCGAAGAGAATAAAATTTACTCTTCAACTCATCAAACTGTTTCCATCTCTGATATATTTGATCTTCTTGACGAAACGACCTCTGTTGTTGATGCTCAGGAGGTGGATCCCTTCGAGAAGTTGATGGTTTTGAGGTAGAAGTAGGTACATGTGCTTGTTAAAGCATAAATGTAGTTGTCCTTGATTTACCCATTCACCTTCCTGGAACTGATGGAATTACACGAGATTTATCCTTAGTTTATATAATAGAATCTTCAATCTGTTGAGCGATTGAAGTAAGGACTCGAATCCCTCTTGTGTATTTCATAGCGATCAACAGCGTACGCAACTTTTCACATAAAATTATCCACACAAATTGGCAACAATTTTTCCAGATTGAGTTCCAAGCTTCAGGAATATGTTAATCCCTTATAGCGAGAAATGAAATATGAAACCCTTTCATTTTCCCTTTGCTTACAGTTTTTAAGATCCAAAATTGTTGTCTTTAGCAAAGTTGAGCGGAATTGAATAAGAAATCATTGACGAAGATCTTCCCATCTGGTAATTGACCGGGATTGCAAGCTTGTATACCAAACAAAAGCTGTTCCTTGCAAGGATCGCACGAAGTATCTGAGTTTCACTGCTTCTTGTTGTTCCATAGTTCCCATCATAGGATCGCAACAAGACATGTAATGAGTCAAATGCTGTTCATGATCGCCTGATCCTTTGAAAATATGGGAATACAAGGTACCCAAAACATGATGGGGGAGGGATTGAATCTACCCATTCAGGGTAAGCTCTCTTTTCTTTTTGAATTTGAGAACGATTTCCCTCCATAGCTTCCAACCGAGTTGTTAATGTTTCAATAATAGTTTTTAACTTTTTAGGAACATCCGGTTGAGATTGAACCTGAACAGGTGCAATGAATGGAACTGGGACAGGTATGAAAGCTGGTACTGCAACCGATGGAAGCACTGCCAATTGTTGTTGTACATGACCCGTAGGATTAGACCTGTGAGGGTGTACTAATAAAGTAGTATATTCTTGATCCATCTTAGTAACCACAACAAATTCCTTTGGCTGACTGGCTCTAGCACGTTTAGGAGGAAGACTACCCTGATGTAATTCTGCATTCATCCTACTTAATTCCATCATTTATTCCTCTTGTTGTGAAAAAAATTTCTCTAATAAGAGCGATTGGAAATCTCTAGAGGAAGGTTATGTAACCTGATTCATTCCTTTCCCCATGTTGGATCCCTTTTAGAGAGGGGGAAGTGGTTTATTTGAAGGAACACTTAGGTTCTGAGTAATCCATTGATTTTTTTGTACACACACCTTCTTCGTTTGTGTCTCTGCGTACAACTTCTTGAGCAGGAACCTATTCATCTGATCCCTCTAACTGAACCACATCTGGTGGATGAAAAACAACAACATTGATGACATTAATTTATGCATAACACATCACATCTCTTATATCAGCATTTCTGTGATATTGTCTTCTGCCATGTCTTTGAATAGACATTTCCTTTTGTTGATTCGATCCCTCAGGAACTTCTTGATGAACCATAATTAGGAGATAATCTCATAATAATGTGGATCTTAATTACACTTGGGGCTTCTTCCCCATTCTAGAGAAGATTGAATTTCTCTGAGTGAAGGATTGAGGATCTGAAAAATTCCACAGTCCGGTGGACTGGGGCTGTTCCTGCTGTCTTTGCTCAACTCCCCGAATCCTATTTGTTCATTCTGAGGGTTGGTTTAAAAGAGTCCCTAGTCTGGCAAGCTGGGGTTTCTCATGAAATGAAATGTATGAGACTTTATTATGAGCTCTCTTGATCTTGCAGACCTTGGTCTGAAAATTAGCTAGATGCATCAATTAACATCCACTTTTATCACCCGCTTCAAAAGACCGATCGATGATTTCTGACACTTCTGTCACTTGATGATGTTCTTTCTCTATACGAGAGGCATGTTCAATATTCTTGTTTTCATGATGTAGGAGTAATTAAACAACTTTTTCTCTGTATTCTTGACTTTGTGAAGAATTAGTTAAGGAATGTTCTTGGGAAAGACTTTGATTTTTCACAAAACCAACCAGATGTGGCCAATTCTGGGAGATAACATTGCATGAAACCACAATTGATGGGATTTTTTTTATTTTAGAGTACAATGAAATGTAGTGTTCAATGAACACCCTATCCCCTGATATGAATACCAGATGGGGCATTGGCAATTAACTGGCGCAATCTTCTTAGTGCGCCAAGGCATGAACGTTGAAGGACTCTCTGCTGCTTTTCAGCCTTTGGATATCGAGAGACTGACAGAGATGCCAAGTCAATTTGACATTGTAACCCTTATATTATCTTAACGTGATTTTCATATTCATCATAAGATAATATTTTCTTTTTCAACTGACAAAGATTTTTCCATATGTTGAGGACGAATGTCTGGAATACAATCTTCCGTCAAAACTTTTGGAATGTCATACTAAGAGTCGGCAAAAGGCCAAAAACATAACTGACACTTCACCTTTTTTCAGTTGTTTCCTCATATTGAGCACTTCCTCTTTATCATTCAATGATGATTCATCTACCTCATTTGACCAGAGATGGTGCTTCATTGTTGCTTCATCGGATTCAATAGGATTGGTAGAAAATTCACTGATCAAAATAGAAGATGAATGACCCACGGGTGGTTCGGAGAATGACATACACCCTGGGCTATAATCTGATCGAGAAACAATTTCACCTACTAGTGATGAAGCATGAAACATGACGGGTTTCACATTTGTAAGTGCCTCAAGATAAGAGGGCTTTCACGACACTTTATTGTCCACTGGAGCATTTTCCGGGAAATGTGCATTTCTACTGCAGAGGGGACTTTCAAAGAGAAATTCATCATCATGGGGAGGACCACAATGGTTGGTTACATCAAAAGATGAGATCTCTTGCACCTTGGTCTTCTAGCCACACATAGGGTTACTGTGGCTCTCATCTAAAGATGAAACTTCATGATCGACCGAACTGTCATGAAGCAAGACTTCATGAGGAAGTGTATGTTGAAGACCTTCTGAATTAATGTTCCCATTATTGGGAAATGAGGGTACAGAATCTTGGATTCTAATAGATAACTCTCTGAGGGCTTCAAGAACTGCAGCATCGAGGAAGGCCTTGTTACAGATTGGATCTTGATTTCTTGACTGTGATGTGCGGGTCTACTTATTAGGCGCCTTATTACTCACCTTGAAAACCACTTGTTGATGAAAGTGGCTACTCTGAGCAGGTGTATGTGCCTTATCAGGATGGATGGACCGGTTAGGCTGACGATCTCCTCTCAAATCAGGTGTATGTTCCTAACATGGTTCTTTGTATGATATGGGGGAGTAAGCCCCACAACACTCTTGGACTGGAACAAAGGTGTGTATCTGCTCCGGAGTGAACGGTTGACGTGTCACTCCACTGGTAGGGATAGATTTATGTGTCTTTCACGGAGATGCTACTGAAGCTGTTATAATATCCTAGCGGGCATCTAGAATATGGGCAGGGATTTTCTTCTTCTCTTTCACCATTGACAGAATGTGCTTGGTGACTTCAGATGCCGGAATGGGGATATATGTCCATTCCGTGCTTGGAGTTGGTGTGTGTTCCTGCTCCTGTCCTTCTTTTTCCTGTCAGTGAATCCTAACAATACTCAAGTGTAGTGGTAGAGAGTTGAGTCTGCCTCCTGTTTGTCACCAGATCTTTCCGAATGACCTCTCCTGGTGCTACCAAACGAGACTGTTGGTAGGATTGACCAATACTAGCAGCTGTATGTTCCTACTAATTGTACTTCACTGAACATGGTTGGTGAGCTCCATCATATGTAGTCAGATGAGCCTGCTGACTAGCTGATGAGGTATAAATATGTGTATGTTCCTGCCTGTAGAATTCTTCCAGAATTGCCGTGCGAGATTGGCATGATACTACTAGACGAGTCTACTGGATAGTTGGATTAAAATGGATGGGTGTATGTGCCCGCTCGTTGATTGCCAACATGGTAGGTTGGTGGACTTCTCTAGAGAGGGCAGAGATGAGAACTTTCTCACTGTTGACCGAATTTCACCTCTGGCAATTCTTCTTGCCAACTCAGGTTCGAGGAACCTGAGCCGAATACCTGGAAATGATACCCTCGTCATATTGAGGGCACACTGCCGCACGAGTCTGACGGAGATTGTTGATGGGATCCCTCGGGAAGGACTCCATTCTCCTTGAATTAAGGCCCTGAGAGACCGTCTCATTCACCTCTCTAGAATATTGGAGGGAATGGTGATTGTGTTCTGGGGATAACGACCTAAAACAGTTGATGACGGTAATTGGCAACACCTACTTCTTAATAACTGGTCATCGTTGTCCGGATGACCGGTGTGAGTTGTTCACTTGGAGGGCTTGTCGGGCCGCATCCATAGTTGGAATGGTACCGTGTTGACAGTACTCCTTAACTCGCAAATTTGATACCTAGCGTTGAAGACGCTGAGTAGTTGATGTCGTCCTCAGAGTGGATGATGATCCATCAGGAGTAACCGTAGTGGAATTCGCAACAGAGATTTTCATAGTAGACGTATTCACGAGTGAGAACGGAAGAGAATCCATTTTGGAAATGCAGAAGATCTCGGAAAAGAGTTCCTGCTTGATATAACAGACGTAATCAAGATATGTCCGACCACTACATCTTCTGGATGAACACATATGTTATTGATTGTCTTGTTGGCCCTCTCATTGAGTTTTAAATAGTGCCCTAACATGTAGGTAAACTATCATTTTATTTTGGTTAAGGATTGACATCGGGTTCACCATTTTTTTCCCTCTGGAATTGGGGATGATCTCATTGATTTATGATTCAAACATTCCAAGTTGTTTCTAACGGGTTTGTTTGTAGAACTGGAAACATCCAATGATTCCATATCCATTTGAACCTTGTTTCCAAAGGTAGGCACTCATTAGTTGTGGACTGATGAGCCATAGGAATTAGAATTGGTCAAGAGGATGTGAGTTCGAACTCATCACACCCATTTTGGGGGAATTATTGTCTACTCTGGGACTCTCTTTATATATTTGTGTTATGTCCGTGAATCCTTATTAAATTACCACGTATAAAATGAGCTTTCTTTTAGATCTGACAATCAATGATTGATATGTTTAGAAATTTAGAGAACCGTTTATATGTATTTGAGTATTTTTTTTCATTGATGGAGAATTATCTGTATTTTTTAGAGATTCCTAGTCAATAGTATCCTTTAATACATTATATAGATATCTATTTGTCATTATGATGACCATTCTGGTTTTAAAGCCACTCAATGGGGGAACTTGAGCTTTATTGTCATTCAGAAAGACATGAATTATTTCAGAGTTGGAATCGTACCCACAGATGGGATACCTACTTATCCTTTATTTAGAAAAGGATTCAGAACCCACATAGTTCGAGTAAGGGAGTATGTTGTTTATGCATGATTGAAGGCTTAAAAGAAGATGTCAGTATTACTTTTACACTCTAAGCTCACTTGATTCATTCTTGGTGTGAGAAACAAGAGGTATTGGTGAAACCAGACAATTGTGACATGAAAGATGCAATGATGTGGGGCTTATGTATGTATGACTGCCCAAATATTTGAGGATTAAGATTTAGTTTAGGGAAGAAATCCAGGAACATGGTCCATAAAGGTATATGTTCTTCATGGATATTTGGATACTCTAATTTTGGGGATTACTCCTATGGAAGATGCCTAAGATAATGAGTAACTAGGGCTTACTCCAAAAGAGGATGCCCATATATAGGGATCTCTCATCCTAAAGGATGAGGATGAATTAAATATTTAATTTTGGTGACATAAAGATGTGTAAATCACTAGTTTTCAGAGATGTTTCACAGAATTCCTTTCGGATAATGAAGTCAATCAAGAAAACATGCAATAAATGGATTTGAAGTGTGTCTTGAAGATTGAATCATGATTAGGAGAGGTGGAATCACATAAGAGGGGTTAAATGGGCAGGAAGGGGACCCAAAAAATTGAAGGGCGCGCAAGTTCTAGAAGGCGCGCAGGTACTGCGTGGGCGCGCAAGTCCTGGTCGTGCAGGTATACCAGCACGGCACATGGGCACTTGTGTGATTTTCTTACCTTAGAGTAATATATGGACGATCCATGACCAAATCCTTTAGAGTTATCTCGAGGTACTTCTAGAAGAGTGGCACACAAGTTTCAATGAGTAGGTAAGGAGGTGCGCAAGTGTGTCTATTTCCCTTAAGGGTAAAACAATTAGACGCGCATGTGTTAGTGATTAATAACACATAGACCGTATCCATCTTGTTTAGACCTTCCATTATAGGTAAATAATTACCTTATAAGTGTTCAAAAGACCTGAAAAAGATACTTGGGCGTTCAGGGCTCTATATGTGAATTGTGAAAAAATCCACTTGAAACGGGGGGCCCACTAGGGGTATTTATATGCTGGAGAAGACCCCGGGCAGTTTTCAAAGAGGGCACGCAAATCACTTGTGCGACCATTAGGTGGCGCGCAAGCGTACATGCACGACATTAAAGGAACTTGCGCGACCCAAAGTCCTTTGACTCCATTTTCATTCCTTTTTCAAATTTTTTGATTTTTTCTTCAAAGGATGAATCAATTTTTTCTAACTCATTTCCCTTTCCATTCCATTAAATAATGTGACGAAAAGGAGCGTTAACATAATCAAACCAACAATGTTTCTCAGAAGCCTATGGAATACAGGGAGGAGTAATAATGGTCTCATAACCAAACCTTTATATCCACATGTGGGCATGATGGATTGGATGACGTCAAAATGTTGTATCAAAAGAGAATGGTTTCCCATTCTATTTCATTATTATTATGGAATGTTAGAAATAATATTATGATGTCTAGGTAATTGGTAATGAGCTTATGGATGGGAGTAGATAACCCATATATGTAAGAGATTATGAGTTCTAAGGATGGGATTATTATTTATTCAATTATCTTGTTATAGTAGTTGTTATTTAACAATGTATTATTCACATGGTTGGTCATGTTATTATATCTAGATGTAATTATTTAATGAGATTTTATAATAATTACTTTGTAAAATAAGAGATGACTATGTGTGCATCGTCATAGGAACATAGGGATATATATTAACATTCTTTGGTCATGATATGAACATATTTATTACATGTAATATATACTTTCTTGATTGCATTGTTTTGTAAGATACCTATTATATTTGATAAATGAAATTATATAACTAATATGTAATTCTAAAATACTTGTAATCCATATATAGAGGGTCCAAGAGTCCGTGGATATCTATTGTTTTCATATGTTGAGGTTTGCCTTATTAATTCCTGTATTATATGGACTGTATTCATCTTTGAAGAGAATGAATTATATTCATCTTCAAGCGAAGGGTTAAGAGTGTGGAAAAAATAAAACCACTAAAGCAGCTTTGATGGAAATTCTGGTAGATTTTTAGGACCATATGGATGTTTGTCTTTCCAAAATCTTTATGATGGTTATGCTATGCATTGAAAGGGAGACTATTTTCATTATTATTTTGATGTATGAGGTGATGAGAGAGTTCCTTAAATAGAGTATATCTAAACTCACATGAGTGGGAGGCTATTAAGAATCCAATTATATTCTATATTGTCCAAATTATATTTATGAGTCTTGAGACACACATAGTTAGGGGGTATATTTTTTTCATATATGCTTCTTTGAGTACTCAAGAATTGGGGTGAAATTATTGAAAATAATTGATACAATTGGAGTTATCATAGAAGTATGTTGAAATAATGTAGTTATCCAATAATATAATGAGACATTGTGGGGTGAGAAAGATTATGTTGTCATGTACCTGACACTAGATATCATGTTAGGGCCAAAAAACGCTAGATGATTCACTGAAATGAATATATTTTTGATAATTTTTTTTGATTTTGATATCTCCATTGAGAGAAATTTTTTTGGTGGAATTTTATATGAGATCTGGTCATAGAAGGACATTTTCTGTCTTAGTTGTATTAATGATTTGGCCAATTCGACACTCATAATGTAAGGGAATCTGAATGAGGCCCCTAAAAACAGCAATTTCATTTTTGTAGGCATAACAAATATCTATTTATCTTTGGCTTTATGTGACACTATGGTAGTTTTTTATATGAAATAGTTGGATGGTAGTCATGAATGTGGAAAATCATCATAGGATCGTGTTTTGTTGTACGATATAATTTTGTGAATATTAGCTACATAAGGCCTCCTTTGTAATTCCCCACATTAGAGTGATGATCAGGTGGTATGATGGGCCACCTAGAATTGTTTAATTTTAGAATGTTGTAGTTGATAAGTGTTAGGGGATCGATATTTGTGTCAGAGTCTAGGAATGACCCAGCTACTCTATAGAATACATAGAGTTGAAATTCTACAAATATTTTGGATGAGGTTTGGGATGTGGTACACCAATGTTGGTACAACAGTAACATTAATAAGGAAAAAATAGGATTCAGAATAGATCCGTTGGAATATAAGCTATCCATAATCACATTATAATTACTATACCATGTTTTTTGGGAGAAAACCCATATTCCATTATATACAAGTTTCTTAAACAATATAACCTTTTTGTGTATTCTTGGATGTAGGAGAATAAAATTTGGTTGTATCTTCTATATTATAAAATAGTTTGGGATTTTATGTGGAAGGAATTGATGTTTTTTTACCATCAATAAACCAATTTTTGTTCATCTAGTGAATATAAAATGATGGATGGCATTTTCTTTATATATTTTTTGTTTCTATTTCATTTGGGAGACAATTATATGATAAATTGTTGGCTTTTATTAGATTATATTTATGAATTTTGTAGTTTAATACCAGGATCATATCTAATGTCATTAGAGAATAATTGTTTTTTTAACTTATGGAGTCATCTATTGTCACCTGGATGAGTGGTATTCCTAGGATGATCATCTTGGACCAATTCTGAGAAATTAAATTGTCTAATCGAAAAGATAGCTAGTACTTCTCTAAATTAAAGTGGAATAAATCATGATTGTTTCCCCTACTAGTAGACTATTTTGATGATGTATTTCCTGATGTGTTTTATGGGATACAACATGATAAATATATCTAGTTCATGTTCAAGTTTTTTTAGGGAGTATATACAATTTCTATCCCACCTTACAGGACACAACTGGTATAACATTGAGGATGAAAGTCTATTTAGAATATATTTAAACTCTAGGTTTCATACAACCATGTATGACTCCAATGGGTTCTCTAGATCTCTTATATGTGACATTTGATGGGACATTGTACTTACATATGGATTATAAAATATTGAACTAGATGAAGGTCAAGAACCGATATCCCCTTCCATGTATCAATCATCCCTTTGATTAGTTGATAGGTGAAAATATCTTATCCAAGAACAATTTAAGAACATTATATCATCCTTTGAGCATGATAGAATAGAAAATACATTATACTACTATTAGTAGAATTTATGGATTTTATGTTTTAATTTTAATGTATTCTAGTCTGACCAAATCACCGATAATATTCATGAAATTTATCAATTGAATATTTTATTCTTTTTAGAAAAAATTTTATTTGTTTTGTAAATGACATAGTAGTTTTAATTTAGTTTTTTATGATCCTGAAAAACCATGGTACATAATTATGATTACATTTAGTGAGCATTGGTATTATACCAGGATAACAAAATTAAATTTTTATATTGATACTATGCACTTATTATGCCATGTCATTTCATTGGTAGGAGTGTCTGTGGATAACGAGATATATGCAGCCATTATATATTTAGCGCAATGAAATAATTTCATCCTGATTGAAGTAATTATATGTTAATTAGGTTATTATATTCAATTTATCTAATAATTGTCCCATATGGAATCAACAATATCTAGGATTACCATGAAGGGTTTGATGTTTATTTGGATGGATTCTTATGAATGATATTTTATGAGCTAAATGGATGGATAACCTCATCACATGTAATCACATTACTTGTGATGGAAAAATCAAATACCTTTCAATATGATTCATCCATAATAGTATTCAAAGTATTTTTTCACAAGGAGGATCAATGGGTGGGATAAGGATCCATAAATATGAGGCCACATGAGATGAAATATTGTAATCATGTACTGGATTTGGTTCTAGGGGAAAATGACATGAGATGTGGGAGACACTATCTTATGGTTTATTGGATTCTAGTATTCAAGGACCAAAATATCATAAGGTAATTATTTTCTCATCAGGACCTAAAAATTTATCAATGTTTGTGGTTTATGTATATGTTCTTTCAACATTGAGTTGAATTCTATATTGAAGAAGGTAAAACCAATAATCATTTTTTAAGACATAATGCTTAAATAGAAGCATTGTAGAAGACTCGTAACTTTTTCTTTATGATGGAACTATTTGAAGTCAAACATATAGATGTTTCAGACTCTTATGTATGAGTTTCTATGACATTGAATTATTCTATAAATATTCATTTGGGACATAATATGGTAGACATGTTATCTAATAATGAGGTATTTGTTCTCAGATAAATGTTATATGTTGGTTATTAACCATCTGGGAGTCTCTTGGAAGTGGAAATAATATTCTTTTCAGACGATGATCAGGGGATACAACAGGCTTGATTAAGGAGTTGATGGTAGTGTATCACCCTTCTATATGGGTTGTACAACTAGGTTTGAAAAAATATATATATTGATATCCATTTAGATTATCAGTGGTCAAAAATGAATAATTATGTTTTAGGATTTTTTGTGAGATGATAGACTTGTATGAAAGTGAAATCGGAGCATCATATGAAATATAGAATATGGCATTGTTTTACCATTCATGATTGGAAATCAAATGTTATAGATACATATTTTTGTTAGTGGTTATCTAAAGAAACAACAAAAAATGATATAATATAGTTGATCATTGTATTATTTTTTAAGGTAGTACAATTCATTAATTTTAGAGAGATATTCATTATCTATGATATGTGTGGTCATTTGTTGTGTGAGAAAGTTTGATAACATGGAGTTTTGAGGAGTATCATTTCAAAATGGTATCCTCATTCTAGATCACATTTTTATGGGTATTCAATAGTTTCTAGTATCATAGGTTCTTTAGAGAATAACCTATCATCGTCAAAATGATATTCAATATTAGAAGACTATTTTTGTTTCAGAGCACATATTAGGAGACAATGTTTTGGATTTTAGTGGTTCGTGGGAGAAACATAAGGCTCTCATTGATTATTTATAATAACAGTTTTTATAATTCAGTGCTTGTTCAAAATATTCATATGTAGGAGACTTCTAAATAGTTGCAGCTGATCAGGTGGCAGTCGGTGACCACACAGAGTAGGTAGAAATCATATGTTTACCCTCATATATGTCTGCTATAGTATGAGGTTCATCACTATTTAATTCCTTCTAGTGTAATATAGGGTGGGGTTATTTCTTATTTAGAAATAGATAAAATCAGTGCATTGTCCTATTAAGAGAGTTGATAGATTAGATAGGTTTGGTGTAATTAAGAATCTATTATCCCATTTGGGGTGTTTTGATTCCATAGATATGTATTTAAAATCTCCCGGAATTAGAAAAATAATACTAACCCATGTCATTTATTGGACAATAAGTATATTGATATTTGTATTTATTTTTCATTAGATGAGTTTCTGATAAAGATTGGGGGGCCTAGTGAAATTTATCTCTCGGTTAAGACTATCACATTAGTTATAGTGTAGTGGAATTTTGGGCCTGAATTATGAGGATTCATGGGAAAGGTAGTATGATTTTGGAAAAATGATTCCCTAATTATTCTATGAGAACCCACAGTATTTCGTTGAGAATTGTGAGGATGAGTTGTTATATATTGGGGATTTTTTACGAACACATACTCATCGATGATTGTCCCTATTTGGGTCCTGGTGTTAAAAGAATTTCATTGGATTTTCCAATTAATTTAGGTCTTCAAGGAAAATAAATGTTCAGACATGGAGTGAATTTATTGGTGAAAATGACCTAATGTTCTTGGTAAAATGTTTATTTAAATAATTGATGTCGATATACAAAAATAGAAAATGTTTAAATGTAGTTTTTATATATTTTTAATGCATTGGAGGAGTTTTCAAGTTATATTAATAAAATATGGATTGAAAACTAATTTTAGAACATTTACAAGTCATGTACATGTAAACGATGAATAACTTCATTAGGACACATTTTGTGAACCTGTACTGGGTGTGAAGTGGTTATATGACATGTAAGATGCACATGTCATATCAAATTTGAGATGGAAAAATATAAACATGATGTGATGGGTTTTTATAAGTAACTATTATATTGGAAATAAGTAATGTGAATGGATGGTACACACTATGTATTTATTGAGAGCTTCATTTTAAAGGATTCCATGCATATTTAATTTTTATTCTTTTACCCTGTATCCATCCTCCTATTGACCACCAACAAATTCAACATTATTTGGGAAGCCTATCAAACATTATGGATGTCCTATTAGTGAAATCAATCTTTGATAAATCATTGACTTTAGTATTTGCATCCTATACCATTATTTCTAGTTAGAAATTTTAAATCATTGGATCTATTTTGGATTTTATCCTACCTAAGGTTGATTTTTTTGTTCATGAAATGATCATCATCACTTTCACCCTCATTTTTGTTACCTATAGGATTCAATGAAATAATCATCAGTCAAATGTATGGAGTTTGAACGTAACTCTATGATTTATTTAATAGTAACAATATGAAATATTTTGATTGTGGTGACCTAATATGATCTAAAATATATTAATTTATTAATAAATGGTTAATGATGGATTTTAATATTTGATAAATTCCTTTGGAATCAATTTTTGATGCAGCTTGTACTTTGGTTACCCAATGGATGAGAAAAAACTTCATTATAATTTAATTAGATACTAAATTAATGTGTGTCTAGCATTACATTAGGCGTTATGTGATTGATTGATATGGAATAGTTGTTCATGAAATGTTTATTAATATGGGTGTTGATAAAATTTAATATAAGTGAATGGGTACTTTATGTATAAACTGTAACTAAGATAATTTTTCATTTTGGATTATCATGTTATATTTTGACATCCTTACTATTATGAAATATTTTATTGTCATGATGAATTTCTTAAATTTAAATATATTCCATGACATATGTAGAAGGGAATATATATCGAGGTATTACCATGTACATGTTAATATTAGTTTATAACAAGCTATACCCTGACACATGCTAAGATAATTACATACTGTTATATTCGCTGACACATCTCAAAAAAAATATATAACAGGATATGACATGACATATGTCGATATTGATTTTATATTGGGATATTCATAGTGAAACATATGATATTATTAGATAGTGTTCTTGGCACAAATATGTGTGATTTTCCATGGATATATTTTTATGGTTGGCATGGTTATGATACAAGAATGTGCACATATCTCCATGCCGCAGTAAAAGGTTGGGTATTATATTAGATTAATGGAATAAATAATACTCCGATTAATAACATAATTCATATACATATTTTTAGGATGGTTATGCTTAGACCTAGTGGGGTCAACCAACAAATCCTAATAAGACCCCATTTAGATTTCTTTTGGAAACCGTTAATATTAAAGGATACATGTTTTCGAATGGAAGGGAAGTTGTTGTTTATTTTATTGCTTGCTATTTGGGATGTAATATTGAGAAGAGACAAATATAATATTTAGAAGGAAATGATTTCAGTTTAATTTGTGTCTTATGATTTTTTTTGTAATTTTCAGTTTCATATATATATATACAACTCAGAATATCATTACATGATTCAATAAAATAGGTGTATTTTTACACTTTTTTTCCATAGTTAATAGATTTTGTTTCCTCTTGTACATTTCATTAATTATTTTATTTATATTGTTTGTATATTATTCCATATAACATAATTCAATGAGGGTATATTCTCCAAACTATACTTATCAAACCCCTACAACTAGTCAGAATCTTCTGGGGTATAGAGAGGTAGCCTTTTGGTCTTATATCCAACAATTTCATGTCATGTGATTTTGTGTAGAATCGGGGAACCCTATATATATTTTACATTAAATAAACATTGATATGTATATAATAATTATCTTGAAACAATATAAATAATATATTCATTAGTAAAAAACGTCTATCATAATTAATAGAAAAGTTCGATTCTACATTCAACCAACAAATTGGTTGAATTTTGAACCAATGGGAAATGTATTCCATGATGATTTGTAAACCCATGTTAATAAAATGGAAATAGAATTTAAAAAAAAAATCAAATTTTTTATAAAACCATACCTAAAAAGTACAAAGCCATGAATATTGTTTATAATTTATTGAACCTAAATTATGTTAATAACAATCCTTATTAATAATTAAATTTTTTCATAGAAGGACATTGTTAATGGTTATATGATATAAATAATCATCCATTAATTTATTAATTTTATATTTAAAAATTGGACACTTAGGGTAGGGGTCAGATACTCTAATGGAGCATTGATTCCTTAAACATTGTCAATGGATATATAATATTTTATCATCATCTCTATATTTATTGAGATATGTGTTTATCATTCAAGTAAAAAATATTTAGTATAGTTCCACCGAATGTAAAAAAATAGAATCATATTATTAATAGTGACATGATATGATTTTTTAGGGATAATAGTTATACTGAACATTTATTTTAAATATTATTAATATAATTGTGAAATTATCATCAAGAAAAAAGTCATAAATATCATATGTGTTCATCAATTACACTTATTAAATTATCCTTTTATGGTCGTATTGAGAAATTATAATCAACATTCATTTATGTCATAATTCAACCATAATATTTTTTACATTTTATATTTTTGAGGAATATTTTGAAGGTTGATAATGGTTATTCTATCAAAAAAATAAAACATGAACATAGAATTGATATTGATAAAGTTTTATAATGATTGGCTTAATATATTTTTTAGATGTCGATAATGAATGATACTAGAATGGACCATATTATAAAATTAAATAATCTATTAATATATTAATTTAGATTACCCAATAACAGTTATATTATTGGTCATTTCATTAGCCTCAAATGACTATGTCAAATGAAAAAATGGTTAGTTAGTGGTTTTTTTTATTATTCTTATCAATCTAGTAGACATTATTTGTGGCTAAATGTATCGTAGTTAAAGGATCCTTTTATAGATTACAATGATGTAATTTTTGAAAATATAAATTTATAAATTTTAAAAGAGTTTCCATATTAAAATAATGTGGATATAAATTTTATTATAATATGATATATGATAATTTATTCTCTATAAATAATTATTTTAGACATTTATAGTTTTATTATTATGATTCAATTTTTACGGTATTGGACATTTTAATTCATTTTAACTATCATCATGGAAATGTTTTACAATATTGACTTATTTTTGGGGAAAATTTGTTTTTATAATTAATATCTATTTCGTACATAATAATTCGATATATAAAATTAATTTTATTTGATTCAATTTATATAAGTGTTAAGAGTTAAAATTTTATTATACTGAAAAATTTCAAGAATATACATTTTTTAGAAAGGTATTTTTTTAGAATAATTTCAATGAATTATTATTTTGTGAAAATAAAATTTACAAAAATATTTTTAATATATTAATTTTACAAATAGTTTAAATTCAATTGATTAATATAATTATTTCAATGTGAAAATATTGAATAAAAAAATAGATAATGTTTAGAGAAATACTACGATAAAAAAACATTCTAAACTAAAAATTATTTTCCATCAATTATTTAAAAAATTTCACTTATCTCAATGAAATTAATCAAGGAATTTGTAATAATTCAAAACAATATATTTTATTTTAAAATATATTTTCTCAAAAATTACATGAAAATATATCATGTACTATATTGAAAATTTTAGGTTTCTCGTATTAAAACATTTACATTTAATTCTTCAAATGACTTTCATAATTGAACTAAGGGTAAGATAGGAAATTTTTGACATAATATGTTGTCATTCACTTATCAATGATATAAATGTGATTTCCATGATCTTTACCTATTAAAAAATATGATTTCACTCATTCCATATTTATAGAAACTCAATATAGGTTTGGTATAATGAAAATACATGTTTTGTAACTTACATTGTAATATCAGACAATTGAGCCTAAAAATAATGACTCCCCTTACGTTTTGAATTTAATATATGTTTTATATAGTTTTAAAATTTTAGTTACTTATATTTATACCTTGTAATTTTTTCAATAAATGGTAATGGTCTTAGTTAATACCTATAATATTTTTTACCATTCTTTTTTGTTTCATTTAATTTTCATTATGCATATGATATGATACGGTCGATATAGTGATTTATGAATGATAAAACTTACAACAATATTTGAGTGTTACATCCTTCCCCCATTAAATAAACATATTTCCTTCATGTTAAATTATTCTCCTTAATTATATATGGAATTTTATTATCAAATAATAGTAATTAATCATTATATACAAATACATTAAAATCATTCATAATGGTTCATAATGATCTTTTGAGTCATATAGACCATACCCTCTAGTAGTGTCAATCTATGTGTGAAATAAAGACCCCTATTACGAACTGACTAAAGATATATTGATACATTAAAAACCTATTCTAGGTATATTACAAATTGTAGTAAATAAAAAGGTTGTTCAACCAAAAATAGTATCACAACATGGATAACATTTCTAGCAATCTATATATTCATTACATTACAAAAAATATATGGTGTGTTCCGATGTTTGAGATGACCTTACAGTTTCAAAGAATGTATTATTGTTCAAATTCCAAATAATAATCAAGTCAATATATTGTTTCTATATCCTAATCCCGAAATACATGAGAACTTTTTCTCCATGAAATCAATATAACCCTCAGTACAAAAACTGCCAAAAAACATTTATCAAACAATATTAAAAAAATTATATATACCACAAAATATATTCATATTTTTCAAAATTAAAATGATTTTCCATTATGTAAAATTACATACCAACCGTAATTGAAACCAATAACTCTATCATTTAAGATCAAAAAATCCCAAAATACATTTTCAAATAATATAACTAATAAAAGAAAAATCCAATCACATTAAAACATGAATAGTGTTTACAATTTTTTATACTATTGTTCATCCTTAAAAATATAAACCCATAATGGTATCCAAACCAATTAAAATATATTAATCATATAACATTATGAAATAAATGGTAACTAAAATATATTTCTATACATTTTTTTATTCCCTGGACCCAAACTCACACATCTACAGAAGAAAACATTTATTTTTTATGTTGTTTTGATAACGATTGAATTGACTCAAACATAAACATCCATCATTATAATAAAAATGTTACAAATGGAGATACATACATACCCATATATTCCATTTTAAAATTAAATTGTTGAATCGTTATTTTAAAATAATTTTTCAATATCCCCTAATAAATTCTTCAGAGTGGATAACAATATTGATATTTGGTATGTAATAATCTTGTTTATGTCTAGAAAAATTGAAGCGATAGAATTTTGAGCTCAATTACTCCATAATGGTTTAAGTACAATATAATTGGTCGTGGAATAAATAGGGAATGATGAATATATAAGTATGAAATACTGATAATAATAATAATAATTGTTATTGTTATTTAATATTACTGATTACATGATCATGTGATATATCAGTGGATAACATAAAAATGATATTATAAAAATGCGAATAATAACAATGTTTTTTATGGAATTAATATCATTAGATGACATCAAAATATCATAAATGAATCTTTTTATGAAATAATATATCTATGTGTAATGTCTAAAACAACTAAACAAAATAGTTTTACGAAATAATCCTAAAGATTAATAAAGGAAATATATGAATAAAGACACTATCAAACATTGCTTAATATAATATATTCCTCACATTTAATGTGTATATAAAATATAATACATAACAACAATTCATTATTTATCATAAAATATCTTTATAAAAATATCATGTATACATACTGTCTATATTTACTTATACAATAAATTAAAATAATTTCATTATATGGGCCATTTAAAAAAATATTTCATATTATTGGGTATATGGTACATCAATATGAGAGAATATAATATTTAAATCAAGGGAGTGATGTATACAATAATGATAAAATTGATGAATATTGAAATAAAGGACAAAAACTATTATACAAACATAGATGAATGTTGATTGGGGTAATACACTTTTTGAAAATGTAATGTATGGACTATAAAATAATATTACAAAATAGAAGATAAAAAATGAAATAATACTCCAAAAAATATATTCTTTTTAGATATTTTATTGAAAATTTATTTGAATTATTTATTTAAATATCATATATCTTATTTAATATTGCTGAAAATAATCATTAATAAATTGTCAATGATAAAGTTTGTAATATTGAATCCATGAAATTATATTATGGAAAAAATAAAAATGTGATGTACAAAATAAAAAAAAAATACACATTTGTGAAATAGAATAAAAATATTATTCATTGTGACAAAAAATCATATATTTAATTTAAAAAACATAATATAAGGGGAAAGAAATTTTAATTTAAAACCCTTGGATTCAAAGACTAGATGCATCATGGAGATAATTTTTTAAAATCCGGGAACTTTTTCTCACCATAATAACTTTAAAAATGAAATTTTTCTAGTGATATTATCATGAATGCGATATTTACTAATGGGCAATGTGATAAAAATATTTACGTTATATCATTTATTCAAATTAAAAGAATAATTTAATAGAATTGAAACACACAGAGAATTATATAGAAGGAAAATCATAAAAAATATAATGTATAATGATATTTAAAATTAATATTACCAATCATAATGAAGAGTTAAAGACTATTTCAAATATATGAATATATGTAATTTTATTGGGAATAACATGCTTGATAAATTTAATAAAATCATGTAAACACTGGATTCAAATGATTGAATGAAAAATTATAAACTTGTGATTTGGAAGAAAGTAAAAACAAATGTGTGATATTCAATAGTAAGGAATATAAAAAAAAGTTTTTATAAATAATAATTTGAACATTTGTATTGAACATTTGGAATAACAATGAACCTGATGATACTAAAGTAAAGGTAGTTAACCATTAATTATTGAGGATAAATTGTATTAAAATTTATTGGGATGTATATACACAATAAGAGTATATTTTTTTATAAATAATTATCATTTCATAAGGATGTGAAATTTAGACATGGAACCCTTAACACAACTCCTGACATAATTATTGTGTATGTGTGTGCCTAACCAATTGAATTACCATTTAATGTTTTTAAAATAATTCATCGTAATTTTTATGTTGGATATTTAATTATTGATATCAATATCATATTTTATTTTATTCATTTATGTATAGGTTTTTCATTCATTGGACACATGGGGGTTTTTCGTCAATTCCAACAAAAAAATTATGTTTGTAAATTTTCATCAATGTAATTAAAATTTATTTCATCCACTATATAATATTAGTGAAATATGTTACTTATCCTTTCGTTATGATGTTTTCAAATTTTAAATGGGTTTCGGAAATATATTCAATATAATAATGTAATTTATTGTATTTTAATTACAATAGGGTTTTAAAATCAATTTGTAGAATGATATATATGAATAAAACCGTAAATTACTTGGTTAAAATAATTACATCATCCTTTTATGTCCTCATTTCGGAAAATAATTTTCATACATATTTTGGACTATTAATGGGAAAAAAACTCTTGGATGTGGAAGATAAGGATATTGAGCAGTTTTTTAAGATATTGATTCCACTAATATGCTTTAGTTTTTATATAATGGAATGGCTTAATGGATCCTTTTACTGTGGGGAGCAGTGCAATTTTAAAATATTGATTTATTATTATTAATAGTAATGTCAAAATCAAGTAATGTGGATCAAAAATTGATACAATGAGAAAAAACATTTTCTATCATTTTTAAACTTGTCAAATTTTGATTAAAAGATAAGGATTCATGATATTTTTATTCATTTACCTATGGAATTAATGATTTTCATTCATCAATAAATTTATCATGGGGACTAATTTTTATCTCGGTAACTTATTTTTTTGAATAAATTGAAATTTTTTATTATTAACTAACATTCAAAAGATGATTAAAAATAAGAAAATATTTTTATTTTAATAATTTTTATCAATTTTAATAATATTATATTAACATAAAAATGCACAATGTATAAAGCATAAAAATAATTGTTTAATAAAAATAATATTACAGTACAAATTGATTGTATTCAAAATATATGTAATGTAAAAAACATTGTTTGAGGGTTAAATTTTTAAAAATATATATAATCAAATAACTTTATTAAATTTATTATTTAAAAATCATTGATTTATTTTATATATATATAATTATATAATATAAATTGATATGAAATTATTCAAAATATATTTTTTTTAATATACACATTGATTTACTCATAATTTTTAAATTTGATTACAAATTTACAATGAATTAAAATTCAGAAATTTTTTATAGTAAATACTGAAATTTATCATTGTAAACATTCAAAATCTTTACAAATATTCATATCATATAGTAAATTAATAATTTATTGTTTATATCATTTTATATTATTCATAAAAACACAATAAATACATCTTCATACAATATAAGGGTAGGATACATGATTGTTGATATAAATGGTGGTTACTAAACTCGTGTAGATCTTATAGATCTCTAGATGTGCCTGAAATAGTCTAAAAAATTATTTTACTCGGGTTTTAAATGTTTAAAAACTATATTTTCTAATTCATTGTAAAATCATAGTTATACTAATTCAATTCCATCTTAGGAAAATATAACCATGATAGAGAGACACCCACTATTTGATATCACTAGCTCATAATTCATTATGTATTTCATAATAAAAATAATTATATTTATATTATCAAGATAATTTGATACATTATACAATTAATATTTAATAAATATTATTTCACTTATACACACACACACATAAATATATATATAATTCAGTTCATTTTATATCGATGTATTATTTTATTATTGTAATTCAACATAGTGTATTATTAAATAAGAACTCATATTATAATATCCAGGTGATAAAACCATCTGATGTGTTATAATATGATCAATACTATTGTAATTTCAAGAACATACAAGGATGATGATTGTGGGAGAGCACAACTGGTGGAGGTGGTGGAAGATAAATTTAAAACTCTAACAATTTTTAGAATTCCACAAGATCTTCAAGGAAATTATAATATGTAACATTTACAGATATCACTTGCAAATTTTGAAAGAGTTTACATAAAAATAGATTATTTTATAACATCGAATATGTATTTAGTTTAGTTGAATTATATATTGAATTTTGCGTGTAGATAGATTGATTATGTAAAATCATCCTCAAAACTAGAAGATATCAAATGCGTAAATGTGTACTAAGATAATTCACATTATCTGGATGAAATGAAATCAATTCTATAGATGTATAACATTCCTTATAATATAATTTAATTATACATATTGTATTATGTATGGTATATTGGACAATGTATTGAATTGTTTCTAGCCAGCCTGAGATTTCACCTGAACCATTATTTAACAAGGACTGGGGTGAATTCTGGATCAACCTCGGGTCAAGATACATGCGGTGGTTTTAGTTGTGAATATGTGAAGTTGATTTCACCATCAATTAAACTCATGATAAGTAATGTAATCTAACTAATAACCAGAAAAGATGCATATATTCATTATATAACTACTCCAAATTAAATATTTAGACAAAACACATCAAGCATGTAATAATGAAAATAATAAATAAATTTCATTTCCAATTATTTTTTCATGTAATTAATAAATTTTATAAAAACCAATGACAATTAAAAAATAAAAACATGTCTAATTGAAAATCATGAAGTTAAATAAGATGATACACTACATGGACTAGCTGGTCCATCAAACTTGATTGAAAAACAACCTTCATCACATCCATACTCCAATTCCACCAACATAACCAATATCACTAACATCCAAATAATGATGAATATAACAAAACCATTGATGTAGGATCTAAAAACATATAGAGAATGTAGATTTACACACAAATTTGAGTTTATAGGGTTTGGGACTACGGATGCTATGACACCTCCATGTGTCTATTATATTTACTTTTTTTAAAAAATAATTTAACTCGTTTAAAAGTATTTGAAATATATGTTTTCATTTACATTAGAAAAATTTTAATGAAAAAATTATTATTTAATTTTATAAAAAACACAATTTAAAAAAAGTACATTAATGTGGCTTTACAAAGGTAATTCAATTTCAAAAACTAACCATTTCCATTTAAATCATCCCAAATTTTGAAACATTAAGGTAAAATTGAGAGATGCATAATTTATATAAATATATATTACATCTTATGCCATTACCCTAGAATCTACCTGAGGCATTCCCATGATATTCATTAAACAACCCCCAAATCTTTATCCACAACATCCCCAACAAGTAAAAGCATCAAAACAAATGAGGAAAAAAATAATAGGATATACTAACATAGAAAAATATATCTAATTCAATATAATAAATGGTATGGGGAAACAAATTATATCAAATTAATTCCAATAAATGATTGTTTTATAAATCATGACACTAAAATAAGCTAAAATGGATTCTTACTATCTAATTATAGGAACAATAAATTATACTCCTAACAGAAATTATCCTTCTAAAACATCATTGAATATTTTATCAACTTATAATACCTATGAATAAGATAGAGGAAGACCCAAAGATGGTAGGTCCTTGGACCACATAGACATGAGGGAATAACATTCCTAAACTTCATAAAATGGAATAAAAAATGATCATCTTCATTCAAATATATGTGAATCCTTTAGTTACAATATCATGGATAAATAAACAATTATTATATGTTCCCATCCAATAGGTCCTCAATGATTATGAACATAAAAATTAAATCCATTATGGTAGTATATTTGAATAAAACACACCATATTGATATTTAAATGTCAGCACCATTCAATGAACAAATACCTTATTAAGTTATTAGTTCTAATTTATTTTACAATCGATCATGTTGTCACGACCCGCCCTCGGGGTCCGTGCCGTGACTACCCCAAGCCCGCCTTCCATAGGCCAGGGGCTGGCGACTAGCACCAAGGCGTAAAATTCCAGTAAACAGGGAAGGCATTGCCTTTATAAGTAACAACCACACAGAGTCAGCAAGCGGAAAGTAAAGTGCAGAAAAGTAAAGGGGGCCGGAATACAAGCCCAACTGTAAAGTACAACTGAAAAAGGTAAAGTACAGCAACTGAAGAAGAGACGGCGGCCTCATGTCGTCCACTGGCAATCCCACCTGAAGGGTGGGTACAGATAGCCTCCAGGCTCCTCGGGTCCCGCGTCCGCTCCGAGCACGTCCCGCCCAGTGGTCCACCTCCAGGTACCGTCCTGCTCCACGCCCCAATCGTGATCAGCGCTGTCCGTCGTCTGCAACCAACACAACAAGGTGCGGGCATAGCCCGTGCAGGGGTGAGTACAAGCTACTCAGTAAGGACCCCGAGACCCCCGAAGGTCTCCCGAAATCCACAAAGGATATAGCACAAAAGAAAGATGCAATCACGAAGTAACATCTGACTCGACTTAGGTATATGCCCATACATATACCTAAGTCCCCAATTCTAGCTCTGCTCACGAGCTCAAGAACAACTCAATCCACAAAGGAAAGCAAGACTCAAATCCACAAGGAGAGTAAACAGTAAATCCACATAGGATAGTTCAACACAAGTTTATGAAATCAACGGATAACAATTACCCAGGTATATGCCCATACATATACCTAAGTTATCAAGCGACCCATCTCAATCATGAGGAATCACAAAGATCAAAGACTCAGCTCAAACCAGGATTTTCATTATCGAAACCGAAAATGTTGAAGAGCCCCATCTCTGAAGTGTACAGTGGTCCTGTCACGACTCCGAGGTACTGCTCACTAACCTAAGACTGCTGAAGTACTCCTCCTGTCGAGTACCGCGGGTCTGCTGCCAACTACCGGGCGCTCCGTCCGCTGAGGGTCTGCTGCCAAATACCGGGCGCTCACCCAGATAGCCTACTGAGGTACTCCTCCTGTCAAGTACCGCGGGTTTACCGCCAACTACCAGGCGCTCCGTCCGCCGTGGGTCTGCTGCCAACTACTGGGCGCTCCGTCCACTGGGCTAGTCGACTCACTCCAAGTCGAGTCGGTCAAGCAGTCGTCAGGTCTCAGTCATCTACACAGTCTCCGTACTCCGCACGCACGTCTCCACCGTCGCGGGTCTGTCGCTACAACCAAGCGCACTCACTCCGTAGAGTATCGCGGGTCCGTCGCTACAACCAAGCGCTCCACCGCCAAGGGTCTGCTGCTGCATCCAAGCGCACCACCACTGTCAAGTACCACGGGTCCGCCGCTACACCCAAGCGCTCCACCGCCCAAGGTAAACAGAAGATTCAGCTCACACAGGTTCGGTAGCACTGTTCCACGTAGGATCGCTGAGTGCTGTAGTCGTCGTCGTCGAATCCACACAGGATCACTGTACTGTCGTCGTCGCCGTCACAGTAGCTGTCGTAGCAGTAGCAGTAGCAGTCAGTCGCAGCCAGCACTAGGGTTCCTGCAAACAACAAGCTCGTTCGGAGGGTCCGCTCCACGAGCCGAGAGGCTGATACATCAACTGTCACAAAGACCAGAGTTAATGTATCCAAAAGTTCCGTATCGACAATAGGAACTCAACGCAACAGACGGCGCGTCGATCGGACGCCCGGTCTGAGAGTTATTGGCATTTTCGTCTCCGGGGCCCGGTTGGTTTTTAAGGCAAAACCAACCCGACCGTACTCCACCTGCATCCAAACCTCGGGCGGAGTATGCCAAAAGATCCATCTCACTTAGAGGATTCCATCAAAGTCGACGGCACGTCAATCGGACGTCCGGAACTCAAGATATGAGCGTTTCCGCTCCGAGGGCCCGGTTGGTTTCGTGAACGAACCAACCCGGCCGAAGTCAAAGTAACCCGAAACCTTGAGTGCGATATACCGAAACGACCGTCTCGATCCAAGGATCGCGTCGCCGCTGACGGTTCGTCGATCGGAGGTCCGAGGCTCAAGTTATGGGATAAAAACCAATTCTGGTTCGAAATGGGGGGGTCCGGGTCCGGGCCGACCCGGCCCGACCCCCCCCCCCCCCCCCCCCCCCCCCCGCCGGGGTGGCGCGGCGGCCGGCGGCGGCGCGGCGGTGCGGCGGCGCGGCGGCGGGCCGCGGCGGCTGGCGCCGGCGCCGCACGAGGGTGGCACGCGGGGTGACAAATACCCGCGTTTTGAGGGGCGGCGCGGCCTTTGTGCCGCGCCGGTTTCTTTTAAAACCGCCCCCCACACGTGGGGGGCCTGCTGGCGCCGAACCAAGGGGGCCGGTTGCCCCCTTCCCTCAAGAACCGCCCCCCCTCATTAAGAGGGGGGTTTTGTTGAACCGGCCGGGGGATTTATTCCCCCGGTTTTATGCCATCCGGTCGGCCAGCTGGCCGGCCGGTTTTTACCAACGGGACCGGAAATTCCGGTCCCGCCTTCGACTTCCGACGCCGGCGGCCCGGCCGCCGGTCTCCTCTTCCGCCGCGGCCCGGAACCGGCCGTGGTCTTTTCGTCCCGCCGCGGCCCGGAACCGGCCGCAGCGTTCGTCATCCGGCGCGGTGCGACGACACCGCGCCCCTTTGCCGTGCTTTGATATTCATTCAACGCGGCGCGACGGCGTCACGTTCTTGTTGTTTCTCCCATGGTGCGCACGACGGCATCGCGTAAGATATTTGCACGTTCATTCGCGTGGTGCGACGGCACCACGCCACTTGCTTTCTTCCGCAAAATAATTAAACAAGAACGATGGAGGGGGGGTTCGGCCGTGTTCGTGCGGTCCGGCCCCCCTCGCGTTAACTATAACACTTAAATAAATTAATTCAAAGCCTCACGTAGACATGCGATCCACGAGCAAGAAATGGAATAATTAAAGAATTAAACAACAACCCCTACCTCAGGTTTAAGATTCGAAGATTCGTCTACGTTCCGCGGAAGACGGCGTCGCGGAGATCGGGCGTCGTGGTCGTCGTTCGTCAAATCCGTTGACGAAGAGTTATGCCCGAAGAGATACGTCGTTGGCGAATCTTCGTATGCCGACGAAGAAGGTCCGAGGAGGGTGCGGTGTTCCCTCTTGTTGACACCGAGGACGAAGAAGAGAGGCGTCGTTCTTCGTCGGAGTTTGGGCGTTCTTCGTTCTTCGTCAGAGCTTGAAGATGAAGAAGAAAAGCTTCCAAAGCTCTCAAGAAATCCTCCCAAGGTGGTAAAAGAATCCCTTAGAATAATATAAGCTTTAACTTATATTATTACATAACTTAACCACAAGAATTTCAAAGGTTTGAAATTCAAAAAGGGGTTTAACTCCCTTAATTAAATAAGTAACCCAAGCCATTAAATGAGGCGTTAAGGGAGTTGGGAGAATTTGAAAGGTTTAGGGGCTCGTGTGGGCCCCACCACACTTAATCCTCCCAAGGGAGGTTAAGTGGGTGTGGGTCCCACTCCCAACCTCCTTTGATAGGTTTTAACAAGTTAAAAAATAAAATTGTTCTACACAATTTTATTTAACTCAAACTAAAAACCCCTAAAACTAACTTTCAACCCGCAACAAACGCAACTCCCGAAAAGGTCTCTTTAAGCGAATATCGGCGCTGCGAGTTCATCGGTGCCCTCGGATTTCAATTCCGAGCACCGGTTCAAAAGTTAGGAATTCCCGCTCGTTCGTTCACTGAACGTACCCGAGCCAAACTTCGGAAATTAATTCCGGGCACTCCGGGCCTCGGAATCTGGTGCCGTCTGAAACCGCGCTCTTGTAAAATTCTAAAGAAAATTAAGAAAAAAATTCCCTTGAATTTTACGGGTCTTTACATTACTCCCACCTCAGGCCTTTACGTCCCCGTAAAGATACAACAAAAACTAGGGAAACAAATGAGGGTACTGAGCACGCATCTGAGCCTCTCGCTCCCATGTGCTCTCCTGGAGATTCACGTGCTGCCATCTGATGCGCACAAGAGGAATCGATCGCCCACGCAGGACCCGCTCTTGTCGATCCTCTACCTCTACCGGGACCTCCGCAAAAGTCGCCCCATTGTCAACGTCAAGCTCCCCATGGTCAATGATGTGCGTCGGGTCGTGCACGTATCTCCTCAGCTGGGATACGTGGAAGACGTCGTGCACCCGGTGCAACTGAGGTGGTAGAGCCAGGCGATAAGCCATCTCGCCAATCCTGCTGAGAATCTGGAAGGGTCCGATGAAGCGCGGAGATAACTTGCCGCCTCGGCCAAATCTCCGAATACCACGTCGAGGTGAGACCCGCAAGAAGACGTGGTCGCCATCCTCGAACTCCAGTGGCCTCCGCCTCCTATCAGCATATGACTTCTGCCGGCTCTGAGCTGTCCTCATCCACTCCTGGATGACCTGGACCTTCCCGTCGTGGCCTGGACCATCACAGGTCCCACAAGAGCTGCAAGATTTCTTCTTTGCCGAAAAGAGAAATCTGGTCTCATCCCCTAGATGAACCACATTCTTTGCCTAAAACAGTCAATCCTAACATGGATGATACTAATCTATACCAAGGATGACGTCGTAAGGCCTCGACGCTACTACTAAGAGATTCAACCGTTACTCTCGCCTCCAAGGGTTGAGTCACACTGTCGGCATCAGTGTGTGGTAACTGGGTCTCCTCCAGTAGATGTCTCACAAGTGAGGGTCAAGTCAACAGCCAAAACTGGAACCTCTTAGTAACATCACGAAAGAGGACAGGAACGAAAATATCACAAAGGTATGCGTCTTTTATTATTACAGCTCATATTACAAGACGCTACACAAAAGCAACAAGGAACCAGAAGTACAAAGCATGTTATCCACTAGTTCTGCTCCTGTCCATCGGCTCCCCGAGCTCCATGATCAAAGGCCTCGGCTGCCTGAAGCTGAGCTCTCCCCTGCGGTCGGGGTGGACCTCCTGGTGGTGGTGGTGGCAGAGCCTCAAAGCGTCGCCCACCACCGTCTGCTCGTCCAGCTCCTCTGCCTCGTCCGCCTCCTCCCTGCGGACCGCCACGGTCGAACCTCTGCCTCTGCCTGGGAGGTTCTTCACTTAACTGCTGATCATCAGCATGGCGGGTCGGACAGTCACGAGCCATGTGACCAATCCCGCCACAGGAGTAACACTGCCCACTCTCGGCACGCCTGGCTCTGACTCCACCCCGGCTTCCCCGTACAACTGAGCCTGAGTCGTGCAGTCGGCCACCGGTAGGTCTGGTCTACCTGGAACCCTGAGTCATCCGTCGGCTACCTGCTGCAGATGACTCTGCCACGTGCCGCCCTGCGGTGATTTGCTGTGCTGGTGTAGACTCAGCAAGGAAACTCTCGATCAGAAGTGCCCGCTCCAGTACTCCTGTCTGAGTCGGTATGCTGAGGGAGATCAGCGATGCCCTGATCTCGTGTCTCAAACCCTGCTCGAAGGTCCGGGCCCGGAAGAAGGGGTCCCGTACCATGTCTGTCGAGTACCGAGAAAGGTCGGTGAACCTCGCCGCGTACTGAGCGACCGTCATGCTGCCCTGCCGCAGCTGTAGAAGCTCCTGGATACGCACCGCACGAAGGGTGGCTGGGACGAACTCCGAGCGGAAGATGCTCTCAAAGTCCGTCCAAAGTAGAGATGTCTCATCGTGCACCTGGAGCATCAAGCTCCACCATCGTCCTGCTGCTGCGTGTAGTAGGCTCGCAGCGAGGATCACCATGAGGTCTGCTGGTGTCCTCACTAGCCTAAACACTCGAACCACTGCCTCCAGCCAGTCCTCTGCTGCCTGGGGATCCGTCTCCCCGCGAAACCTGGGCGGTCGCAGGCGCTGAAACTCATGCAGTGCGCTGAGGCGACGTGCATCGTCAGCGGCTGCTGCTGGAAGCATCGGGGGCTCGGCGGGTAGAGCTACCGCCGGTGCCACTACTGGCAAAGGGCCCTGCACCGAGGCCTCGTCGCTCGGTGGGCTGTCGTCTCGCTCGACTCTCGGAACCCTAGCTGGCTGTCGTCGTGGGGCCATCCTGAAAAGGAAACAGGTGCGCCACGGTCAGAACAGTATACCTGGTGAGCTGATATAAGTAATCACAAAGAAAACTTTGAAACACACACGCAATCAATGTTTTCGTGCATTAATTCGGAAATCAGAAGTCAGGGTCCTGGTGTACGGATACGTCGGCCGCCGCACCAACAATGGACTCCCTGGACTGATATCCACACTCAATACGCTAAACATTATTGCTTCACATAGAAAAGATCAGAGTTCGCGGTAGAACCGAACTCCTCTGATACCAATTTGTCACGACCCGCCCTCGGGGTCCGTGCCATGACTACCCCAAGCCCTCCTTCCATAGGCCAGGGGCTGGCGACTAGCACCAAGGCGTAAAATTCCAGTAAACAGGGAAGGCATTGCCTTTATAAGTAACAACCACACAGAGTCAGCAAGCGGAAAGTAAAGTGCAGAAAAGTAAAGGGGGCCGGAATACAAGCCCAACTGTAAAGTACAACTGAAAAAGGTAAAGTACAGCAAATGAAGAAGAGACGGCGGCCTCGTGTCGTCCACTGGCAATCCCACCTGAAGGGTGGGTACAGATAGCCTCCAGGCTCCTCGGGTTCCGCGTCCGCTCCGAGAACGTCCCGCCCAGTGGTCCACCTCCAGGTATCGTCCTGCTCCACGCCCCAATCGTGATCAGCGCTGTCCGTCGTCTGCAACCAACACAACAAGGTGCGGGCATAGCCCGTGCAGGGGTGAGTACAAGATACTCAGTAAGGACCCCGAGACCCCCGAAGGTCTCCCGAAATCCACAAAGGATATAGCACAAAAGAAAGATGCAATCACGAAGTAACATCTGACTCGACTTAGGTATATGCCCATACATATACCTAAGTCCCCAATTCTAGCTCTGCTCACGAGCTCAAGAACAACTCAATCCACAAAGGAAAGCAAGACTCAAATCCACAATGAGAGTAAACAGTAAATCCACATAGGATAGTTCAAAACAAGTTTATGAAATCAACGGATAACAATTACCCAGGTATATGCCCATACATATACCTAAGTTATCAAGCGACCCATCTCAATCATGAGGAATCACAAAGATCAAAGACTCAGCTCAAACCAGGATTTTCATTATCGAAACCGAAAATGTTGAAGAGCCCCATCTCTGAAGTGTACAGTGGTCCTGTCACGACTCCGAGGTACTGCTCACTAACCTAAGACTGCTGAAATACTCCTCCTGTCGAGTACCGCGGATCTGCTGCCAACTACCGGGCGCTCCGTCCGCTGAGGGTCTGCTGCCAAATACCGGGCGCTCACCCAGATAGCCTACTGAGGTACTCCTCATGTCGAGTACCGCGGGTTTGCCGCCAACTACCAGGCGCTCCGTCCGCCGTGGGTCTGCTGCCAACTACTGGGCGCTCCGTCCACTGGGCTAGTCGACTCACTCCAAGTCGAGTCGGTCAAGCAGTCGTCAGGTCTCAGTCATCTACACAGTCTCCGTACTCCGCACGCACGTCTCCACCGTCGCGGGTCTGTCGCTACAACCAAGCGCACTCACTCCGTAGAGTATCGCGGGTCCGTCGCTACAACCAAGCGCTCCACCGCCAAGGGTCTGCTGCTGCATCCAAGCGCACCACCACTGTCAAGTACCACGGGTCCGCCGCTACACCCAAGCGCTCCACCGCCCAAGGTAAACAGAAGATTCAGCTCACACAGGTTCGGTAGCACTGTTCCACGTAGGATTGCTGAGTGCTGTAGTCGTCGTCGTCGAATCCACACAGGATCACTGTACTGTCATCGTCGCCGTCACAGTAGCTGTCGTAGCAGTAGCAGTAGCAGTCAGTCGCAGCCAGCACTAGGGTTCCCGCACACAGCAAGCTCGTTCGGAGGGTCCGCTCCACGAGCCGAGAGGCTGATACATCAACTGTCACAAAGACCAGAGTTAATGTATCCAAAAGTTCCGTATCGACAATAGGAACTCAACGCAACAGACGGCGCGTCGATCGGACGCCCGGTCTGAGACTTATTGGCATTTTCGTCTCCGGGGCCCGGTTGGTTTTTAAGGCAAAACCAACCCGACCGTACTCCACCTGCGTCCAAACCTCGGGCGGAGTATGCCAAAAGATCCGTCTCACTTAGAGGATTCCATCAAAGTCGACGGCACGTCAATCGGACGTCCGGAACTCAAGATATGAGCGTTTCCGCTCCGAGGGCCCGGTTGGTTTCGTGAACGAACCAACCCGGCCGAACTCAAAGTAACCCGAAACCTTGAGTGCGATATACCGAAACGACTGTCTCGATCCAAGGATCGCGTCGCCGCTGACGGTTCATCGATCGGAGGTCCGACGCTCACGTTTTGGGATAAAAACCAATTCTGGTTCGAAATGGGGGGGTCCGGGTCCGGGCCGACCCGGCCCGACCCCCCCCCCCCCCCCCCGGGGCGGCGCGGCGGCGGGCCGCGGCGGCCGGCGCCGGCGCCGCACGAGGGTGGCACGCGGGGTGACAAACCCCCGCGTTTTGAGGGGCGGCGCGGCCTTTGTGCCGCGCCGGTTTCTTTTAAACCCCCCCCCCCCCCCCACGTAGGGGGCCTGCTGGCGCCGAACCAAGGGGGCCGGTTGCCCCCTTCCCTCAAGAACCTCCCCCCCTCATTAAGAGGGGGGTTTTGTTGAACCTGCTGGGGGATTTATTCCCCCGGTTTTATGCCATCCGGCCGGCCAGCTGGCCGGCCGGTTTTTACCAACGGGACCGGAAATTCCGGTCCCGCCTTTGACTTCCGACGCCGGCGGCCCGGCCGCCGGTCTCCTCTTCCGCCGCGGCCCGGAACCGGCCGCGGTCTTTTCGTCCCGCCGCGGCCCGGAACCGGCCGCGGCGTTCGTCATCCGGCGCGGTGCGACGGCACCGCGCCCCTTTGCCGTGCTTTGATATTCATTCAACGCGGCGCGACGGCGTCGCGTTCTTGTGGTTTCTCCCATGGTGCGCACGACGGCATCGCGTAAGATATTTGCACGTTCATTCGCGTGGTGCGACGGCACCACGCCACTTGCTTTCCTCCGCAAAATAATTAAACAAGAACGATAGAGGGGGGGTTCGGCCGTGTTCGTGCGGTCCGGCCCCCCTCGCGTTAACTATAACACTTAAATAAATTAATTCAAAGCCTCACGTAGACATGCGATCCACGAGCAAGAAATGGAATAATTAAAGAATTAAACAACAACCCCTACCTCGGGTTTAAGATTCGAAGATTCGTCTACGTTCCGCGGAAGACGGCGTCGCGGAGATCGGGCGTCGCGGTCGTCGTTCGTCAAATCCGTTGACGAAGAGTTATGCCCGAAGAGATACGTCATTGGCGAATCTTCGTATGCCGACGAAGAAGGTCCGAGGAGGGTGCGGCGTTCCCTCTTGTTGACACCGAGGACGAAGAAGAGAGGCGTCGTTCTTCGTCGGAGTTTGGGCGTTCTTCGTTCTTCGTCAGAGCTTGAAGATGAAGAAGAAAAGCTTCCAAAGCTCTCAAGAAATCCTCCCAAGGTGGTAAAAGAATCCCTTAGAATAATATAAGCTTTAACTTATATTATTACATAACTTAACCACATGAATTTCAAAGGTTTGAAATTCAAAAAGGGGTTTAACTCCCTTAATTAAATAAGTAACCCAAGCCATTAAATGAGGCGTTAAAGGAGTTGGGAGAATTTGAAAGGTTTAGGGGCTCGTGTGGGCCCCACCACACTTAATCCTCCCAAGGGAGGTTAAGTGGGTGTGGGTCCCACTCCCAACCTCCTTTGATAGGTTTTAACAAATTAAAAAATAAAATTGTTCTACACAATTTTATTTAACTCAAACTAAAAACCCCTAAAACTAACTTTCAACCCGCAACAAACGCAACTCCCGAAAAGGTCTCTTTAAGCGAATATCGGCGCTGCGAGTTCATCGGTGCCCTCGGATTTCAATTCCGAGCACCGGTTCAAAAGTTAGGAATTCCCGCTCGTTCGTTCACTGAACGTACCCGAGCCAAACTTCGGAAATTAATTCCGGGCACTCCGGGCCTCGGAATCAGGTGCCGTCTGAAACCGCGCTCTTGTAAAATTCTAAAGAAAATTAAGAAAAAAATTCCCTTGAATTTTACGGGTCTTTACACATGTTTAGTTTAATGTTCACAATATTCCTTCAATGAATAATCCCCCAAGATTACCTTAATTAAACCATTCACATATAAAATTATCACTTTTTAATTATAAAACCTCTCAATAATAGAGGTGATTAAATATACCCAAGAGAGAACCAGGAACTATTGTTCATGGAATAAAATAATTCAAAAATCAAGAAATAATACTTTGGAAATAAAATTATGAAATTTAATTCAACATGATCATAGAGTTCCTATTGACTAAAACTAATCTTTGGCCTTAGGTTTTCACTTCTTCATCTCTCAATATCATTGATCAAAACTATAGACAAGTGGATTCTGATCTTGAAACCCCAAAAAAATGATTCATCATCCACAAAGAGAATAGACATGCCACACTATCAAGAGTTCATAAAGAGTCCAACACATAGAATACCACATCATGTTTTGTATAATGAATAGAAAACAGAAGATGTAATTCACATGTTTAATAAATTTTGGTGGAAACATTCTAAAATATCCTCATAAAATAAAATTTAGTCAAAGATCCATAAAACATTAATGGTTTCAAACACATGTTAATAATATATAATGTTACCAGAAAATTACAATATAATCTCAAAATATCCTAATAATGATTTCATTCTATTAAAAAAACACCTTGTGTTCATAAAAATTTCGCTTTCGCAAATCTACTTTTAATCATTTATGTAATTTTAACACCTACAATATTATAGAACCCACTTCATATGAAAATTTTCCCTTACATACTACACAAACCCATGCATTTTAATCTTAAATAAAATTAAACATTCATTTGAATATAGAACTACCAAAATACAATTTCATTAATTTAATCATACTGAAAAAGAATTAAATTCATTCCATGAAAACAATTTCCACCCAACATCATTTAATACACATAAACCATGAAAGATGATTAATTTAAAAATTAAAAAAATATAAAATCAGTAATCAAAAACTAATTATCAAAAAACCTTCACTAACAATACATAATATATATATTTATAATTTATTAAAATAACAGCACCCCCTAATTAATATTCCCCAAAAAACAATAATTTTCAATAAAAAAGTCATTTTAAATACACTATAGAGTAATATAAACAAATATATCAAGCATACTCCAGTACCCATGGTTTGGATTATTGGTTTTATAATCAGTTAAATACCCAGAAAAAATATATTACTTATTGTCTAGAATGGTATTTTCATCATCTTCACAGTTTGATAGATCATGCATCTGAATATTTCGTTGTATATATATCCTTCATCATAAAATTAAAAAAATTATTTTGAGGATACATCTCTATGATTCCTTCTTTGACTCCATGTAGAAGTTTATTACAAAAAATACTAGAAAAACAAAATATCCTAAATTCAACTCAAAACTACTTACTGTTCATGGAATCTCAAGGTCTAGAATTATAATGGTATATTCATGAACTTGAATTCACCCACAATTCAATCTCACAATCTGCTAACACATTTCTACCAATAACCCACATAAAAAAAATACGGTTTTGATACCAATTTGTACAAACCCTATCGGGTCAAACACACTATCAATTAGATTTTTTCTAATACAATTCCATGTGCTTGTTATGTATCAGCAAATGATTGAAAAATTCTCTAAGTTATCAGGAGTGATAAAGTTAGAGAAATTTAACATGTAATGAAACCAGGATCAATAATAACTTCAAACATTAACATAATATAAGGTCTCCATACACATGATAACCATTAATAAAAATAAAAAATGCATAAATAAAATGATTAATAATATAAATTCTCAAATCATATTTCCATAAATTGAATTAATTTTAAAAAACTATTTTTAAATCCATAATATGAAAGAAATGATAAACGAAAATTAAGATCATGATTTGGTTGACACCCCACATGAAATAGTAGGTCTATGAAAATCATGACACAACCATCTCTATCAACATGTTACTCTTAAATCATCATGATACCCATCCTCATGTATATCCCAACAAAGATTGTTAGAAAACCATCCTAAAACAATGACTTGGGATCCTGTAGAAAATGTGAGGGATACCGAATCACCAATATGAGTTTATTGTGTCAAATAAGATGTTTTATATGATACAAACTTGGGTCTAATAAATTACAATTATAATAAACCAATGCCTCGTAGATGGAATGTAATGGAAATATATGTTTTTGTTTTTATTATTAAAAACATGTTTAATAATAGAAAGAATATATATAATTAATGAAATCATTATTTTTAAAAGTTTCATAGGATATGATTTAACATAGGAATACCATTTTGAAAACCATCTAACACCCACTAAAAATCCTCACCATTAGAATTGAAATTTTAACATTTCCATTCCATTTTATATTATTTTTTTAAAAACATTAAATTAAATAAAATATAATACATTTTTTAGAAAATCTAAAGCTAGAGAATATCATTTAAAAAACCACCTAACTACTTACATAAATCATTATCACAACACACACCTGAAATTCTATAAATATTAAAGGATATATCATAATTTATTATTCATCCATTTAAAATCATATTTAAATGAAAATAACATCATATTATAATTCATGCAAAACCAATGACCGATCATAAATAAGTAATACAAAAATACATGCTCAAATCAGTATATAATAAACTCAAATTCCAATTAAATAAAAATATGCATAAATAAGATAAAAATTACAATGAAACACTATAGTAGCTAATTAGAAAACTATTACGCATTAATAGGTGAAACAATGATTCATTAGTTTAGCAGTCAAATTTATCCTCATATAACGCACCCTCAACTATACTCTTCGATAATATACCCCTTAATTGGGTCATAACATTTAACTCACGAAAATTAGCTTGTTCATAACTCCAAAAAAATTCCATTATTCCTAAAATACCAAATATGTAACTTGTTGTTCCACAAATCCTATATAATGGATGAGGGGAACTGTAATGCTGATGCCAATCCCCTAAAACCCATATGGCCTAAAGAAAATATAACACATTAAATGTAAACATCCAACCTCAAACATACCCATTTAAAATTAGATAATCAAAGTCAATTATCTTACTATGATCCATAATACATTACATTATTAAAACAAAAAAGAATAAAATATGTTAATTTTAGGGTACCCAAATTTCACAAAGATCTATAAATAAATACCCATATTAAAAAAATGTATCTTATACCCAGTCATAAGTCTACAAAGGAAATTTATTTAAAAAAAATTAAAATAGCAAATAGAATTTAAAAACAGGAAATCCATTATACTAAAAACACCTCATTTTAAAATCAACTTTTTCAAAAAAAACTCACAAATAAACATATTTCTTGAATAAACACATTAATGAAATTTGATACGATACCTGGAAATTATAAATTGTTTAATTAAAAAAATGTTCCATTAACAAATCCTTCTCACCCATTTTTCTAATTTAAATCACCACCCTAGATTTAAATCCTTTCACAAACCCATATTAGAAAAATATACATCATTACTATTTTTTAACTTTTTTATAAAAAAACATGAATATATAAGAATTTATAATTAAAAAATGAAATAAAACACCCACCTAAAATAGTGGAACTGTGTTTTTTTTCAATTAATACAAAAAAATATATCTATCATGATGGCCTAGAACACATAAAACCCAAAATATCTATTTTGTACAACCATGTATGCTTATATTTGTTATCCATGAGCATTATAGTTACAAAATATTGGAATATTGTAGGTAATATGTATGAAATATAATGATAATGAATCAATAATATTTATATCCAGTAAAGAATCTACTATGAAACCATCATGAATATACATTAGAGATACTTAGATAGATATGCCATTCCAATTTTTGGAATGATGGATGAGAGGTTTGATTAATGGGAGTGTTTCAGAAAATCCTAAAATAAAGAGAACATGGTATATCAAAAATACCCAAAACCGATAGGGTTAGAGGGATTAGCAAACTATGTGGTGATAACACAACTATAAATTTCAAGGGCACATAATCACTACTAAATTGTTTCTCCACCCCTGTGTACCATAATAACCAAAAAATACCCCCTACCCAAATAAAATTTCCACCCATGGACATCCAAAACTCATTTAATAAAATTTAAAATTTAAACACTAATATTTAAATTTGTAGATTCTTCGATACATTTAGGATGTTTATTATATTAATTTTATAATATGATAGTTTTAAAAATATACAAATCATATTGTCACCTTATTGAGATATCATATGATCCATTTCATATGGAGAATAAAAAATCCTAGAGTTGTGATAATATTGAATTATCCAAAGGATAAATTGAATTTTGGAATCTATATGATAGTAATTGATCATATTGAGAGATTATTTCTTATTTTCATCTTTTAATTAATGGTTATATTGAAATCAGTTAAATAAAACCATGATTATTTTTCGGAAATTTTAATGTAGTAATTAGGAAAATATATCAAGTGATAATTTTGATATTATACCTAGTGGAAGAAGGACCTGATGAAAATGAGGGATAAGAGACTATGTATTTCCATCACTAAAGAGATTATTTTTTATGATATGGAGAGAACTAATATTTATACGGGATAAGAAACTTATTCATTGAATAATAAAAAGATATGAGTGATATTAGAATAATTTTTTTATAATAATGATATTACCTGATGAAGAAGAAGGCACTGGGAGGAAAAAAATAACATATTTATTTATCAAAAATATTAATTACAATTAATATTGACATTAAATGTTTTTATGATAGAATGAATTTCTATAATTGATCGATGTACATAAAGGATATTGTATTAATTGTTTAAAGGAGAGTCAATATCCTATACTTATTTTACTACTGAATGGAAGTCCATGGGGAATTAAATATTTTAGTGGACATACTATTAGTTCTAAAGTATGAAGTTTGATCATCAGTTATTGATGAATTATTTGGTGTATAATTGAACAGGATTTTCATAAACAAATATTACATATTTTAATAGGACTAGTAACAACATTACAAAAGAAAACACAGGGACCAAAATATTTATTTAATTTTGATAATAGGTATAATGTATTCTATGTCCGTGAATGATCTTTTATATCCCACGCAATGTTCTCCACATATCCTACACTTCACAAACATACCCAACATAAAACATTATTTCATTATCAATGGAAATGAAACATAAAAAATGTTAATCTTAGTTGATCAGTAAGGGTAAATAAAAAATATATTTATGTATAACATGGACATAATGGTATGATAATGTGGGAATATAATTTCAAAACTGTACCCTATATATCATGTATTATAATCTTGTATCATGAAATATTGATTGATAGCTCATAAAGTCATGAATTTTGATGAAATCAAAGCACATGATCTATGAATGGAAAAAATTGGTATAACACATAAAATAGTGGCTTGCACATTTATTATAAAAACATTTAAATAGCATATTAGATAAATAAATGGGAGGATAAACATCCTTTTCATGACACACAACTTTACCTAGTGGAATGAATCGAATAATAGTGGGATGAGTTCACTCCCCAAACAATTATATTATTCAATGTTCTCTCACATGAACATCATAGTAGACAAAGTCCCGTACTGAACTATATTCTCTACCTATTTTATTACCAATTTTCCCATGATATATTATTATTTTACAAACATATTGGTAGGAGATAGAGTTCCCACCAATCACCAAATGAAAACAATACATATGTGTTCCACTAAATCATCATGAATTCATCATATAAAAAGCATGAAATGAAATTGTTTTGATAAAAATTTCATCATTTGATTAACTATGGAATTGAAATAGGTTACATAATAATTTTATCATTTCATCTTAGCATTGGACATTGAAAAAGATTGTGGATTTTTAATAATTTTATCATGATGTAAACCATGGAAGACTAACTAGTTTTATAAACATCATAGCATTAGAAACATTAAACTATTTATATAATGATTAATACTTGTATCATTAGTTAATATCCCAATTAATTTATTAGTAACATCAATTCATGTTAGCTTAGATGGAATATAATTTTGATCAACTATTTTTTTTAACAAACATATCTTTTTCCCTTTGAAAATTAAATTAGAAAATTTTGAAAATCATTTAAATTGTTAATAAACATGAAAATATGTATACTAATATTCAAATAAAATAATAGCAATAAAGAAAGGATGTTACCTTGATATCGTAAATTATTAAACCAAGAATCCTTTTAAATTTTCAATAAAATCAATATTGGATTAGATTTTTTAATATCATGAATATTCTTTTCAAAGAATTTTGTAAAAAGAATCAGACATGGGTAAACATTTATTTTAAAAAAACATGGTATAATAGTAAAATAATTTTATTTTGTTTTTATAAAACAACTTTTTGGTTGAATGCATGTTTTCGAATGAAGAGTTAAATAGAATTGTATTTTTACAAACAAAAAATTTCTCAATTATTTTATGTACTAAAAAGTGATAAAATGATAATATTATTTGAAAATTTCATGAATAACCATATGATAAGAATATAAATAAATTTCATGAAATTTGGACTATAATATATTAATAATGGAAACATAATTATAAATAATCACGAGAAATGATGAGATTGAATAACAATTCACTACAACTTTGGTAACATAGAATCATAATCCCCCAGAATGAAAATAAAATAAAATTAATTATAAAATATAATGATTGTAAATAAATTCAAGATGTTAAATTTCAAATGTTTTGTATATAAAACCAATGAATGAATAAATGTTCATAACATATTATAGGCCATAATTTTAGAAAATTGAAAAAAAACTATGTACTTTGGAAGCATTGGAACTCTCAACCCCATGAGAGAGATCATAAAATTGATATGTAAATAATAATAGATTTCATTGGAAGAGTCACACATTATATTAATGTGAAGCATATAAACCACATTTAATGAATGTTGGTTTAATATCTTGTGTTTTTCATAAAAATTAAATGTTGGATGGAAATATGATACATTATGTCTATAATTATATCCTATAAATTCAATCCTCATGTATAATATTTATATGAATATTAAAAATAAATTAAATATTTTTTTGAATATATCATACAATATAGGGTTTTATTATGACCTTTTATTACTTGTTTATAAAAAATCATTATAAATGTTATGTTTTGGGTAATAAATTTCCCCTTTTTTGTAAATGTTTTTCATTTTTTTGGTCTTCTTAATCTCTTAATTATTTTATAATATATTTTATTTATAACAATATTTAAATATAATATTTATTTATTATGATTAATTCTTAATATTTTCTGACATAAAATGAAATACACCATTCATAAAGATGATAAGGCCTGTGTATGAATGAATGTTGATCCCATTTCATTGGTTTGAAAGAAATAAATTACAATGATATATTATGGTTCCAGAATAAAAATTATTTCATTTATATCACATATTTTCATTAAATTTGTCTTTACTGCCTTCATGCAATACATGAATGATATACATCACTTCTTGAGGTGGTAATCCACCTTAGAAATGACTGAAAGTATCTTATCCAATGGAAAATAGAAATTAAAATATTGTAAATATGACGCAATGACTATAGAGGTATATTAATTTTCTTAATGTCACATATATACACGATAGCCACCATTATAGAAAATCGTATGATGTGGAAATAGAGAAATGAATAATTTTAGTTTGAGAGGTTTTTGTCTATCGGACACACAGATGATGATTTTTAACCCATTTGAATGAAGTGAATTTGTTTATCAGTTCCTAGATTATCATAATAACATACCATTATAAATGATATAATTGTTTAATTATATTATAAGAGTTAATATATTGATTTATATATAGGTTTTTGTAGAGGGAGGTGGTGGCCTTTATATTTAGTGGAAAGGGACCCAGTTGGAACCAACATCAAAATTTCCCAAAAGAATAAAATTTGTAAAGCCATTAAAAATCCATAGTCATACTAAATAAAATATTTTATAACATGGTAAGAAGAAAATTATATATTTCCACAAAATAATAATTTTTAATGTTTAATTTTAATTCTAACCAATATTATTTTAGTTTAAACCCTAGAATACACAAATTTTATTTTAGTCTCAGTAATTTTTTTATATTGTTTTCAATATTAATTTTGGGAATAAATTGTGTTCACCCATAAAGATAATATAAGCCAATTTTATTCCAAATATGGAATCCATTTTTCCAAATTTAATTCAAATGAGAGGAAAAAAATAAATCAAACATAATCCCACCGATGTGATGAGAATGAGAGGTTACAAGTGAAAAATGTTTGAAGGCATTCAATGTATTTACATCCAAATAAAATATTAAATTGATTAATATAACATATATATGATTAAAATATATGGAATTTAACAAAAAATTATTAAATAAAATATAATATAAAACATATCATTATTATAAATTAAATTAAAAGGCATTTTAAATAAAGATTTATTATTTTTCACAAATCAACACAAAATTAGTCATTTCAAATAATTATAAAAAATTAAATATAATATAATTTTGAAATGAATATTTACATAGTTGTGTTTATTTATATTTGGAAATATTTAAAAAATAAATAAATTTAAATTTAAAAGTACACCCCCTAACGCAGAGGAAAAGTTAGTTTTTTGCAAGATTACTTTTGTGAAAAAAAATATGATTTGATATTAACTATATATATCTTAATTATAATCATTTATTTATTTAGAATTATAATTTATTATTATATAATTAATAAATTTAAATAAAAGCATTCCTCAATATGGATATATTAAATTAATGAATATGGGGAATCATTATGCAGGTTAAAATATATTTTTTTTAAAATACATTTTTAAACCCCAAAATATTCTAAAAAAATTAATATATAAAGTTGATTAAAAATTCATTATCTATATTAAGCATTAAAAATTATAATTTCATAAAACTAAAATATATTTTTTCACATAAATTATATAATTCATTAAACTGTTGGGATAGCTTTACAGAAATATTTCTTTTCACAATTCAATGAAAAATCAATATTTTACTAAAAAACCAATATTTTCACACTAATTTTATTTTAATATAATTATTTCAAAACAAAATTAATTATTATTATATATATTTCTTAAAATCATTATAATTTAATTATAAAATTCTATCACAAAAATCAATGAAAATAATATTTGATGAACACATAGTTTTTAGAAGGATTATTATTTTACATGAAATTCATTGATAATATATTAAATATTTACAAATAAATTTATATTTTGTATGAAGTTTCTATGTTTATTTTAGAAATTTATTGTTTTAATTCATACACTCTTATTTAATGGAAATTTTGTATTGGATAATTTTATAAAATTAATATTTCATGGTTGGAAAAAGATCGGTGCTGTCTGTTATTCACGATATTGAGGAGTCTACTTTTTTCATGTAACACAACACAATAATGGTGTTTTGTGTAAATAAATATCAACCAGATGATTAGAGTAATGAATATTACATTAATATGTAAACATATTTTAAAAAAAATGTTAGCCAAATCTTGAGTTATTACATTCTACCCCCTTAAATTTATTTTCACCATTGAAATTCAGCTTTTTCAAAAGAGGATTATCTATTGAAAATTACAACATAGAAACTCACCACATAAGAATTTGTAATAAATCATTAATAAGAAAAATAAAAATATGTGTGTGAAATTCATTTTTAATGACAAAACATATGTTTGGGAATATTTGAACACATGTGGGATATGAAAATATTGAAATTTAATAGATAATTAACACTGAAATAATGGTTGTGTAAAGACCCAGAAAATTCACTTTAATATTTATAAATATTTGGGATTATTATGAGTCTGTGAAAATTGATGGTGCATGATTCCGAGACCCTGTGCGCCCGAAGTATATTTATGAACCTTTTTATGGTACATTCTGTAAACACATGGGTGTCGTTTTCTATCATTTGAATCGATGCTCGGACTAAAAATCTGAGGGTGTCGTCGGATTCACAATGTCGTGATTCTCTTAAGGAAATCATAACTTCGACCGCCGTTAGTCTGGAGGAAATGTTAGTTTTTAGACTTAAAAATTGTAATATAACATGTAATTGTTATTTTTTATTCCTTTTTCTCCCAGGCATGAGCGACGGTGGTTGGGCCAGTTCCATATTAGGTAAATAAATGGCTGGGCTCATCAACTGCATAACTCCACCTTTGTCAATTAAAATAGGTTCATTAAATTATTTATTAAACCTCATTAATTCGTCAATGCCTTACACACCTTTTCCCCATCCAATTTAAATTTAACATAGGGTGGGGTTTTGGCATGGGTTTTTCAACTGAGGAAGGTCTTGGAATGTCCTATGAAAACATCCATATGGAGGATGAGACCTGATTCAATTAGTGGTGATGAGCGCCACCGAATCTCAAATTGACGACAATAATGAAGGATGATCCGTCGATTGTATTCGGCAGAGGACTCGTCCAAGTATGGTGTTTTCATATTGGAATATTCATCCTTCCTCGTTCTTGATTTATATTAAGAAATAGGTTCAACTGACCAACATGTTCATCAGCGGATCGGTCTTTAAACACAAAAGGTTGATACAGGGTTACAATTTAGTTGTCATTTCTAAATTTTTTTATTGTTGCATACACTCCTTCTTAAAAGGATAATGCGGATGGCACTGGACAACCCGAAAAGGCACAGAACCACCAGTGATCTTGTTGTTCTTGTATATCCTATGCACAGCTAGTCAATTTGATTGAATGGAAGACACATGGGACACACAGAGTTGGCGGAGACCCAAGTGGCTCATGGGTAGAGACGGCACAAAGTGCGGGCCACCACATCACATCTGGTGGCACGTAGAAAGAACCGCTGGCACGCCATGTTAGCAATGATAAATAGTGGCTGGAGGAGGTCCACAACAACTTGTCACAGGTGGTGGGAAGATGGAGCACTATTTTGCACCACAGAGGCCAGGGGTGGCTGGACCGAGCCATCCCTGTGGGGGAATGGTGAGGCCCGCAGTCGCCGCTGGCGGCAGCAGCGACAAAAGTATGGGTGGCATGACCCCAAACAACGCTACATCGCTTGCAGTCCTATCAACCTTATGCTATACCATTTCATGCGGCGGTGCATCACCCCACCAGTCAGAAGAAATGAACTCACGTCCATGGGGCCAGCCAGAGAAATTGTCCGCCATCAAGATGACTGGGCCGAATGTTGGTCAGACCCACCCAGGGGGTCAGGCCGAACAGAGGTCGGACCAATACATTTTTCATGACATCATTGGCATTGGTACCCATTTTGGTTAGTGGTCAATTTGGAAAATTTTGGTGGTCCTGACGAAGCCATGCTGGACCGAGGTGCGATCACACCCATTTCCTAGAAAGCAGTGTAATTAAATGACCAGGCATCTGATCAACTTGTCGTATATGGAATAAGGACCCTTGTGACAAGGTGGTCCTTTAGAGATACTCTAGGTGAGTTTTTACAATGTTTGATGGGATACCTGGGTTGAATCTGACATGAATTCAATTAGGACCTTTTATAAAAAGTGCCCATATCTCACAGGTCGTGCATCTGATCGACGCATCCTCTATCTCATTGGTACCCCTATGTTGAGGGTGGTACCTTGGGTATAATTTATGTGGGATATCATACCGGTTGAAATGTGACTGATGGATTGAAGAGCATAATATTCTAGAGATCAAGTGTGCTTCGTGCGGGAATCCAGTGGCTGGCTATGAAATGAAGAAGAAGAGAGACACATACGGGTCAGCAAAAAAACCCTGGAGTGAGATGATGTAGTTGTACGACTAATCATACCTATCTTTATACCAGCGACCAATATATGTATGCACCATCGACCAATATGGGTCTTCCCCATCGACCAAAACGGGTCAACACCAGAGACCAAGACGGGTCTACACCAGCAACAAATACATGTCAGCATCTAGAAACCAATATGGGTCAGCATACATTGACTTATTTGGGTAAACAGAATAGTTAAAATGGATTAGATGAGTTAGATTTTTGACTAGTCATCCCTGTCCAAGTAACCATGAAATTAAACCGATATGGTGAGCTGTTTCTTCTTCATCGTGCATCATAATTTAGATCATCCTTGTGATATTACCATTTTTTTATTTCATGTGATGTTTTCTATTGTGGATTACTAAGTGACCATTAGTAGTCTCAGAGAACCCAACTGAGATGATATACTTTCTCCTTCATGGGCTCCTTCTGCATGTGTGTTTCTTTTGCAGACTATAGGTGCTTCGAGGCAGACTTTGGAGGTTATGGACTTTGGGGAGCTGGGTGCAATAGGCTTAGTCAAGATCCTCTTCTTAGAATTTAGACATCATGTAATACTCTCTAGGTAGGGTTCCAGGGAATATATGACAACTATTTACATTATATTAGTTTATAGGTATTGTATTGCGGCCCATAGTTTTCAGTTTATAGTTTTACATGTGGTTGTACTTTACTCTCATGGTTATACCTTATTTTTTATGGATGTTTACTTTAATTTCTCTTTTTGAGTGTGTACAAATATCTAAGGCAATGGCTTCCATGTTGGGGAAAACCCTTCATGAGCTATTCACCAACCCCTGGCCTTTGGAAGGCGGGCATGGGGTTTTCACATCTGGGCCCCGTGGAACAGGTCATGAAAAAGAGGAATTAGAGGGTTGTCAGTTCTATCGGAAGAACTATAATTCTACTTTTAATAGAGAAATGGTGTATAGTATCTTGAGTTTGGTTTTCAGTACATGGTGTCTAGGATTGGTGTGACAGTCATCATATCCTTACACCTAGACCCTGAATTCTGTTATCAGTCATGGTACATGAAAACACTAGTTGATATAGTTTTGAAAAGATATCTTGATCTTTCTTGATTCATCTCACCATGTATAACATATTGACCTTGGAGAATATGATTCTATCATGATGCCTCCATGAAGTTAGCCAACCAGGATTCCAGTTAGAGATCATGTTAGTGGCCCAATAAGCGACATGACGTCAGTACAGGGACCACTCACAGTGATGGCACCTTCAAGTGGTGTACCAGCACCACAACCAATTTTTGACCAGCATATTCACTTATTCGGTCATGCACACCGGATGAAAATGTTTCATGATTTCTAGAAATAGAGGCCTCTGTGGTTTTGAGGTGATAAGAGCCCCCAGGCAGTAGAGGACTCTCTTGAGGCAGTTTCGTGGGACTTTTGCATAGTGGAGAAACTCGTCGAGTATATGGTGATCATGGACACTATCCTTCATCTGGTCTTAGTGAGACGATGGTGGAGCATGACACTCAACGTTCATGAAGAGATGACCCTCACATAGCCGGACATTGAGATAATGTTTAGGGCGGACTTCAAGCCTATGACACTGAACTATTTTCATACTCAGGATCTACTGCATCTATCGTAGGGTAGCCAGACTGTGGATCAGAAATTGAAAAGATTTACTAAACTCTCTTGAAACTCCAATGACATGGTATGATACCCTTATTTAAAATCCCATATCATTGAGCAGGGGATACGACTAGAGATCATAGTGGCAACCGTTTCTCTTAGCATTATGACGTAGGCTGGGGTGCAAGAGTGAGATTTACTGATGGAGATATTCATTACAGAGCAAACACATACAGTGAGATCCCCTACAAAATAAAAAGTATCATAGTAATCTGCAGCTAGCAGTGGATTGATGACACAGAAGCCCAATTGGGAAAGACCTTCTCTAATGCGACCTCAGGACACAGGGTTAGAGGTGTAATGCCTGAGAGGCTGAGGGAGCCACTAGCGAGGCATGTTTTTTTTAACTATAGGGTATATGATCATAGAGCTCGGGAGTATCTGAATCCCCAAACAGGTGATTGTAAGACGGTGTAGGGTCCACCGAGGTAGTGATAGAGTTAGAAGCATGAGCGTCGACCAGGCGGGGGATGTGGTAGGGGAGCAGGACATGCAATGAGAGGTGGTCGAGGTCATAAAGAACTACCACAACCACCCCCAAGAAGTAAACCACGAGCTCAATGAGAAGGTGGACGGGGACATGCCCAACTAAAACTAGTAGAGGCTCATGATCTTGATGCCCCTCAGATGATATAAGGTACGATCTATATCTTTTCTACTTTAGTGGTAGAGCTTATCGACACATGTGCTTTCCATTATTTCCTTATTTCGGACATTGTTTGGGACTCTTAGATTTTGACTGAGATTTTAGCATGACCTTTGAATTTAGATACTCTTATGGGAGGAGGCTCAATGGTCACACGCTAGTGCTGATAGTGTGATCATACTCTTGTTGGAGAGAGTTTCAGATGTTATCTTCTAGTAGCAGCGTTGAAGCCCGACAACATCATTCTAGGCATGGACTGGCTTTCAGAAATTCATGTAATAATTGACTGCTTGAGACGTACAATGCGATATATGCACAATTATGGAGGTTATTTTTCCTTTGTTGGTGAGAAGGAATATAGAGCAGCATGATATGGACTAGCGCTTAGGAGGGTGAAGTTGATTAAATATCAGCTGTCTTGCAAGACCATTGACACAGTGGATTAGACGAGTCCACAGTTCCAAGTGGTGGTGGATATATATGATGATGTCTATCCAAGAAGTTTTCCATGGACTAACTCCTCATAGAGTGGTATAATTTCACATTGACATGTACCCATGATAAACACAGATATCTATAGCATCATATTGAATGGCCCCTGCGGAGCTCCAAGAGTTGAGGTTGCAATTGGAGGGCTTAGAGAGAAAGGTATTCTTAAGGCCCAGTGTTTTCCATTGGAATCCTTGGTGTTTTTATCATGAAGGAAGATAGATTTTTTAGGCTATGAGTGGAATTTCGACACCTAAACCGTGTGACCTTGAAGATCATGTGTCCTCTGTCGAGGATCGATGATCTCTTTGACCTGCTAAAGGGAGATCTTTGGTTTTCAATGATAGAGCTCATATCAGGAAATGAATAGCTTCAGGTATGAGATGAGGACATACCGGGGACAACCATTAGATGTCGGTATGTCCATTACGAGTTCATGGTGTTTCCTTTCAGCTTGGCCAATTCTCCAGCAGTTTTCATGGGGCACATGATAGGATCTTCCAGCTATACCTTGATTGCCTAATGGTGGTCATCATCGACTACATCACAGTGAACTTAGACTCCAATGAAGAGATCACTATACACATGAGTATAGTTTGGGACACACTCTAGGAGCACCATTTATATGGGAAGATCTAGAAATGTGAGTTCTAGATACATAAGGTCCACTTCTTGGGACACGTCATCTAAGAGGATGGAGTTGTAGTAGATCCAATGATGATTGAGGTAGTACATGCTTGGTAACCAACAAGAATTGTTACTGAGGTGCGGAGATTCCTTCAATTAGCAAGCCACTATCAAAGGTTCGTACCTGATTTTTCCAGATTAGTGGCACCTATGACTACCTTGAAGATGAATGGGAAACAATTTATATGGTCAGAGACATAACAGTGTTACATTCAACAACTGGGGAAAATATTGAATAGCGCTAACAACATAATGTTTCTGGAGGAGGGCACTAACTACATGATTTATTGTGATACATCAGGGACCAGACGTGGTTTCATACTGATGTAGGGTGATGCAGTGATTTCTTATGGATCACGATATCTTATGCCTCCTGAGTAGAATTTTTTGAATGTAGACTTGGAGTTGGTAGCAGTAGTATTTGTATAGAAAATGTGGCAACACTATTTGATTGGAAAATAGTTAATTGAATACTCAGACCACAAGAGTCTTAGATATATCTTTACATAGAATGATCTGAATATAAGATAGTGATATTTTCTAGTGTTCTCTCTGGACTAAGGCATTGAGATAATATATACTCCTGGGAATGGGAACATTGTGGCAGATGCACATAGCTGGAGATTTAGTTCGCTTCTTCTAAACTTGGTTTTATAGAATTAATCTTCACATTAGATATCCTACATGTTTATATATGAGACAGTATACCCCAGTAAATGGTAGTTTCCCCTCCAGTCCATTAGTGAGTAAGAGAGGTGGAAATCGGAGACATCAACTGCAAGAAAGCACATGCATTGATATCCTCAGGCCATGCACATGACAAATATTTTGATGGTGGGGAAAACACTATCCTTTTTAGAGGGCGTAAAATTATACCAGTGGAATTATAAGAGGAGGTTCTGAGGGAATTCCATACAACCCCTTGGCAGTACATCTAGGCATGATGAAGATGTGTCATGACATCCGACACTAGTACTTGCAGATAAGGATGAAGAAATATTTATTTGAGTTTGTTTATATATTCCACACATTCCAGCAAGTGAGGGCCAACTACAAGGTACCAACAGGCTTTACCCAACCCCTAGATATACTTTAATGGAAGTGGGAAGGGATATCAATGGATTTTGTGATGGGGTTACCACGTATGTCCAGATGGAAGGATACAATCTAGGTGATCATTGATGAACTCCCCAATTTGGCCCACTTCCTTTCTATTTGAGAGAAGGGTCCAGTAGAGGTCTAGGGACATATCTACATTTGAGAGATCGTGAAACATCATGGGATTCCATTGACGATTATCTCAACATGTGACGCAATCTTCACATCACGGATGTGGAAAGGATTGCATGCTGCTTTCGGGACTCAAGTTCGTTTGATCACATCATTTCAATCGCAGACAGGTGGCCAGACTAAGCGGACCATCTAGACCATAGGGAAAATTATTTGTGAATGTGTCCTAGATTTTGGTCACAATTGGGAGGACCACATTCCCATGGTGGATTTCACGTACAACAACAGCTATCACTTCATTTTGGGTATGGCGCTTTTGATGCGTTGTAAGGACAGCCATATAGATCACCTTTGTGGTAGACATATCCAAGAGATCCTACACTCATGGTCCCATAGATTGTCTAGGCTACCATTGAGAAGGTACATGTCATCCTAGTGCGAATGAAGACTACACAGAGCCGAAGAAATTCCTATGCTGATAAGCGATAGAGACCACTGGATTTCAAGGATGGGGACCACATATTTTTTTGAGTCTCCCCTCGATGGGGAATACAAAGAGTATTTTGAGGTGAAAAACTCTCACTGAGGATTATTGGGCCATTTTTGATACTTTAGAGGATTGGTGAGGTGGTGTACTACTCAGAACATCCACCACATTTAGAGAGAGTCCATAACGTCTTCCATATTTTCTAACTGACGAGATATGTGCATGACCAATCACACATCATCGATCATGGAGAACTGAAGATTGAAAATGAGGAGACATATGTAGATAACTCTATGGAGATAGATTATTAATAGGAGAAGATACTTTATGGTCAGTCTATACCTCTGGTGTACGTTCGGTGGCAGCACAATAATCTCCAACAGTGCACATGGGAGCGAGAGGATCATATGTGTTACCAGTACCCGTCATTATTTGGTAGACTTGTTTATATTTTGGGGACGTTATGCCTCATGGTGTAGAGAATGTAAAGGCCCAAAAAATTCAATATATTTATTTATTATTTGGGACTATTAAGAGTCTGTGAAAATTGACATTGAATGATTTTGTGGGCCAGTGAGCCCATAATGAAATTTTGAACTTTTTTAATGTACATTCCATATATTCCCATGTGACATTTCCTATATTTTGAATTGGTTCTCATATTAAAAATTTGAGGGAACCATTGAATACACATCTCTAAGATTCATTTATTGGAAACATCATATTGACCGCAGTAGGATGGGAGAAAATGTTAGTTTGTGGACTATTTAATGAGATGTAAAATAACAGGTAATTGTTATTTTATTTTCGTTTTCTCTAACAGAAGAGTGTATGTGGTGGGACCTCTGACATTTCATGCCAATAAAGAGCTGGACTCATCAAATGTGTAACTTCACCGTTGATAATTAAAAGAGGTTCATTAATTAATATAGTGATCCAAATTAATTTATCAACATGATACCCACCTTACGTCCCTTTTATTTAGTTAGAGCTCGGGGTGGGTTTTTTGAACGACATATTCAAGTGGGAAAAATGGTGATGTCAGGCAAAAACAAACACCAGGATGGCGAGGTCGTATTTAGCGAGTGGTGTCGACCGCCACTGAATCACCAACCAATAACAACAACGAAAGACGTTTTGTAGATAGTCATCAATGAAATTATCATATAGGTATGATTTTTTTGTTTTTGATTTTACAATATTCCACCTTCCTCAATCTTGATTTATACAACGAATGCTTATCATCGGACCAACAGTTTGATTAGTGGATTGTTCATTAAACATGGGAGGTTGATGCCTGGTTACATGTCAAGCATTATTTCTATATTTTATAATTTTTCCAGACACCCCTTGTTAAAACTCTAACGTGGAGTGTTCGAGCCAATCCAAACAACCCCAGACCCTATGATGATCTTATTTTATTGTGTTTCCCTTTCATGGTCGGTAAATGTCACAGGGTAGAGATAGGGGTAAAAAAGAGGCGGCAATGACCCAAGAGGCTTGTGGGGACAAACGACACTAATAACGGACCACTGTAGCACATCTGATGGCCGGCAAAGAGAATGGACAACACGGCAAGTTGGTTGTTTCTTAATGAGGCTTGAGGCAACCAGCTGCAGGCAGTAAGAAGGCGGCATGCTATCACACGCTATGGTGGCTAGAGGTGGCTGGCCTAGGCAGGTGGCGGGGGAGATGGGAAGGACATGATGGTGTCGACGGTGACAAAAACAGGTTGCGGTAATAGTTGCTGCCTACGGGCCATGACAGGAGGGGGAGGCGCGTCCTCGTGCCATGCTGCGTCGTTTGGAGAACGATCGCCCTTATGCCCAATTGTTTCCCACATTGGGTCAATGCCCCACAATCCATAAGAAAGGCCCCACGTCCAAGTGGTAAGCTGGAGAAATGGTCTGCCTTAAGGTGGATGGTGTTGGACACGGTCCAGCCAAACGGGCCGACCCGTGGCCTAGTGGGCCAGCATGGGTGGGTTGAGCCCCACTCGACAGGCTGGTCCAACCGTAGACCGGGACTATGAACTATCTTGGCCGACCCCAATGGGTTGGACCCCATGAACCAGGTCGGCACATAATGGTCCGCACCCGGGCAAGGTCAGGTAGACCAGGAGACCGATTGTGTAAGGCTGGCCTGACCGAGTCGGACCGGGCCGAGACCCAAATGGCCCCTAAATATAAGACTTCCCCATAACTGATGAACTAGATATCCATTTGAAACACTTTCAGTGGTGTTGGGACCCCTTTTGGGAATCTGTCCCTTTGGTATATTCCGACGGGCCTGAAAAAACTGGGCAGGACTGCGGTGTGATCACTCTCGTTTCACGAAAAGGGGTGTAACTAACCGACAAGGAATATGATCATCATTCTGTGTTTTTCATAAGGAACATTGAGACACGGAGGTCCTTTGTAGATACTCTAACTCATTTTTGAAGGTGTCTGACATGAGAACGAGGTAGGATCATGCTTGAATCCGATAGGAACCTTTTTACAAAAGTGCATATATCTCACATATTGGGAATCCAATCGACGGGTTGTCTGTTAGGTTGGGACCCCTATGACGGGGTTGTCCCTTGGTTATGCTTTTTGTGGGACTTCGTACTTCATAGAAAATGACAGACGGATTGGGAAGAAAAATCTTCCAACGATCAAGTGTTCATCATGCGGGAATCCAACAGCTAACTATGACATGATGAAGAAGAGAGACCAATACAGGTCTGCCTCAAAATCATCAGAGTGGGATGATCGAGTTGTAGGACTAACCATCCCTACATTTTTACCAGTGACAAAGATGGGTCTGCAACAGCAACCAATACAGGTCAGCATCTATTGACCTATAAGGGTCAAGATATAGGGACCTATATGAGTCAATAGTAATGTTACTACAGATACGATGATCTGGCTTTATGACTATTCATCCCTATCCTAGTAACCATGATGTTATACCATTATATTGATCTATATGTTTTGTTTTGTGAATAATTATTTAGATAATACTTGTGATATTAAATTTGTGGTATTTCTTGTGATGTTTTCCTCTGTCGAGTACTGAGAGTCCTTATAGGGTCTCGGGGTCCCCCACTAAGTTGTTATACACACCCCTGCATGGGTTCTACCTGCACGTGTGAGTTTGATACAGACTACTAACATTTTGTGGTAGAATTTGGAGGTTCAGGACTTAGGGGATCTTGGTTCAACGGGAGTAGTTCAGATCCTCTTCTTGTACATCAATCATACATCCACTACCCTCCAGGTAGAGATCCAGGGCTGATGCAATAGTTTATTAATTTACATCAGTTTCTAGGGATTGTATTCCATCCCACTGTTTTCAGTTTATAGATATACATGTGGTTGTACTTTACTGTCATGGTGGTACCTTACTTTTTTTGGTTGTTTACATTAGTTACCCTTTCTGAGTGTGTGCAGATCTCTAAGGCAACGCCTTCCCTATTCGGGAAAAGCCTTCTGGTTCTAGTCACAAACCCATGACCTATGGATGGACGACATGGTGTAGTCACATATGGGCCCCATGGAATGGGTCGTGACAGGCCGAGAGTGATATAGAACTAGGGCCGGTGGAAGGTAATGACCAAAGGGACATACCTAAATCTATAAAATTTACTTTTAAGGGATCATAAGTTCAATAATATAATGATAAGTCATTCCTTTTATTTGTTGTTATTATTATAATAATTGGTTAGTATATATCATCCAATATGTATTCTTGTTCATATGTTGATGTGATAAATTTTTATCTAAAACTTCATCCAATTTTTAATTTAAACCATTCAACACATGGATATCCTTGTGACACTTAAAAAATTATAACATAACAATCATTTGGAATGTGGTCACTAAATTTACATGTTGTACTATTAATCAATCCCTCAGAAAACATGAAGTGGTTGTTAATCGTCACATACCAAACATGTGAATACCATCAACATTTATTATATTGAAACATGGTAAAATATAAAATTACAAGAAAAAAGTGTTTAATATATATATTATTTCATTGGTAAAACACAAATTAGATGATATACTCCAAAAATAAAAAAATGTTATATACACAATCTGAGATAAATTAATCCTTTAAAAAAATTAATTTGATCTAAGGTAATTGGTACTATTTATTTTACATATTCATATCGAACATCTCATTATCCCAACATCATTATCTCACCATCTAGGAAATATTAAGGGTTATATACCCTTAATCAAAATATCACCTTACTATTATTTGAAATTTATAGAAGATCATAAATATTAATTAATAATTGAAAATCTGTAATGAAATAATTACACTGAATAGTACTTATACTTTTCACAATTCATATAGCATAATGTAAGATCTTGGATTTTTTAGGTACATTTCACTCTAATTCCTTTTATTTTGAAACTTAATGGCCTTTTATTATTTGGAGATAGAGTGCCTTTGTTGGAGAAAATGACCTAATGATCGAGGGTGTATGCTTGTTTGAATTAATGGAGTCTGAGAATAAAGGGGATAATTGTTAATGATGGGTTTAGGGTGAGTTGAGAGGCTTTGAGTGGAAAATTGGATTAAAATCAACTGAAAGAAAAATATATATTATGGGTAAGGGTATTAAAAATCATGTATTTGTTCATGGTTTTAAATAATTAAATGTGAGGTGGTGGATTTTTCAGGGGAAACCTTTAAATAAACATTCGTGATATTCAACTAGATTACATGCCATGTTAAAGCCATTCTTTAATTATAAACAATATTTTTAGCTGAATTATACAATGTTTTCAGCGACATATCTATGTTGTCAACCCTAACCCTATGCTCATTTTCATTATTTGGGAGACTCGTGAACATATCAAAATATTTCTCGACCTCTATTTTTAGAGAATCAAGAGGCAGATTGAACATTTTCACCATTGGGTATTCGATTTCTTCTTATTGAGATCTATATCACTCTTCTTGTCCTGCATCCAAATAAAATAAGATTGTTTACTCACTTTTTGGTTTAGATTTTTATATTATATTTTTTGACCTTGATTGGATAGATCATGAATTTAGGATTTGGATCTAAATTTCATTCATTGTTTCTTTTATGAATGATCATATTTAAATTGGTGATTCTTACATTGGCAATAGTTGACAAAAAATTTAGTTAGGAGGTCTAATTTTCAAATCCCAAATTCATGATTTTGATTTAGTACCTAAATAATTTTTTTATTTCTTTTTTATTTATTAACAGAATTTCCTAAATAAAATCAATTAATTTATTGTGTTAATTAATTATAAGAATGTTAAATTGGGGGATGTGGTAATAATTAACTAAAGAATATTACTGTGTTATTTATATGAAGGAATATGTTTATTAATTAGCAAATAATTATGATATTTCTTAAATGTGAGATTGAATAATTAATTGAGGAATTGATTTATTGAATATTATATTGTGAAAGGATTAATTATTTATTGAGTTAATTAATGTGTGGTGGAGATATATGTCTAATATTGTCTTATTATGTTGTATTTAATTGGTGAATGGTAACATGAACATGTGGACATTTATTATGAATGATAACATTCACATTCTATTATCTATCGTATAATGGTGAATAGTAACATGTACTTTTGGCCAAGTATTTTGAATGATAACATGCTCATTAAATTATTTATTGTAAAATGGGGTATCGTTACATAGAAATTAACCCATGTATTATGAATGGTAACATTGTCATTCAATTATTTATTTAATAATTTTAATTGGTAACATGGACATTCAGACAATGAATAATGATTGGTAGCGTGGTCCATAAATATTATGATTTAATGAATGGTAACAAGGTCATTATTTTTTTGGAATTAATTAATGATGACATGATCATTCTTTTGTGAAAATAAGAATAGAAAAAATTTATATTCAAACATGGGATATCTTTTGGGTACAATTCAAGCTCTATCATAGTCTGAAGAACGTATTGATATATGAGTTCCAAAGGAACCAAATGTTTACGTGGTTAAATAATGATTAATTGATAATGTGGTAATAAAATTATTATGTATTGTAATTACTTATATATTTAATAGAATTAACTATTATCTGAATGAATATAATTTGACACACTGTTGGTGGTTCCTTTTATATTGTACTCACACCCTATTTGGGCTACCTGATCGCTAGTGAAATAAAAATTATTGTAGAAGGATATGTTAATGGAAATGGTCCAATTTTGGATAGTTAGATCGAGATTATATCCTCGATGAGGGAACCCAACATAGTTTGAACCCTCTAGAGAGTGGTAGGTGTTTTTAAAATCTAATTTCATTATATACGCATGACATATTCTTGATCATGTAATTTTTATATTTTTGTTGGATATCATATTTCCACTTTTGTTCCTAATGTGATCCTAGTTTTTTTATTGAAATATATTTCTTCCCCTATTGGTTATTATTTCTGCTTGTTTGGTACTCTAATAAAATTGTGAATAATATACTCGTAAATGAATTATCTGACCCTCAATTCTAGTCATCACCCCTAGAAAATGGGGAGGCATGGATGAGGTCATGTGACTTACCAGATCGGGCCACCATCATGTGGCACCCGAGCCATGACATATCAAGACGGTAGGAGATGTGTTTTTATTTCCTTTTATTATGTATTAAATTTATGTAATTTTAGATAGATGAAAATAAAGATACATGCATTGTAAATGAGATCATGCATGGGAGTTTAAAACCCATGTATGGGGAAAACATAAGAACATAGCGTGGAAGTTTTGTTATTCTAATTTGTTGTTATACTTGAATATTATTTTAATCGAGTGACAAAATTTATGTGTCATGTGATAATTATTATTGATATTTCTTTTGGAGAATTGACATATCAATCTAATTCCATGTGATTTAAGTTTACATTCATCATTTTACGCGATCAAGATTATTTTTTGACATGCATCACTTCTTTCATGCATAGGAAAACAACTTTTGTGCAAGTTGTTGAACTGTATTTGTTTTATTTTCATGCCAAATTATATTGAAAATGGTTCCAAATATGAAATAAGAAATGTTATAATGATGTAATAATGTGAATAAAGGTGTTTATAAAAGAGAAACTGGAACTATGGGATCATTTTTACAACTATAATCAAGACATAGGTGTAGTATAATTATGGGTAGTGATACTACATTTGTTTTGAATGCATCTGTAAAGAACCCGATTTGTCCATGTACATTTATTTTTAATTAAATGGAAATATTACGAGTCTGAAATAATTGAAGTCACGTTATTCCGAGGCTTTGTGTGCTCGGAATGAATTTCTGATCAATTTTCCAGGTACTTTCTCTAAATGAGCGAACATGTATTTTTAACTTTTTAAATGGATCACAAAATTAGTATCTAAGGACATTGTTGAACTCATAATGTAGATATCCACAGAAGGATACCTTCACATTGACCATATTAGGTCAAGGGTGAATGTTAGTTTTCATGTTTTTCATGGGAAAGTTAAAAATAATAATAAAATAGAACTAACAAGTTTTATTTTATTTTAATGAAACATCTCAATTGAATTCAAGGAGGTGGGGACCAACTGATGTCTCTTATTTAATGTGGGAGACCCTGGGAAAACTCCTAATAGATTTCATGGAAGTGGGGACCACCTGAAATTCTCTTTTAATGGGGGGGAACTCTTGTATTCCCATAAATTAATGTGCCAACTCCATTTGTTTAATTAATAAACATAATATTATTAATTTGGAACCTCACCTCTTGCATGAAAAGCATTGACAATGGTGGGGAGAGATTTGGAGTGTTGGGATGATCATTCTCCACCAAAAGAGGACCTCCAATGAAGAACAACTTCTGGAATCAAAGAACGAGGAACCGAACATGGAGCATCTTGCAGGAGTGACGAACATCGACGTCAATATTCAACAATTTTGAATTCTTCATAGTGCCACCTCCAAAGAATAATCTAGGAAGGGGTTTTAATTTGATTATGATTAAATCGATTTTTATTGATTCTTCATATTATATTTTCATAATGAAAATGGCCAAACTAACATTTCCATCATCCCGCACTTAAATGTTTCCCCTTTTACATTTGTAATTCATGCATTCCTCGTGCGTTCATCAATGCCAAATATTTATTGACTCTTGAAACAATATGTTTTGTTTAGCATTACATATAGACACAGAGCTCTCAACATGAGGATCTTGAATATGCGAATAACATTTTTTGAGGGATTGTAATAAAACCTCAATGGATCGTTGAAAAAGGAGGTCATTGACACCCTGCTGGTCGCGAGGAATTAAGGGAAGAGTGAATCTGGACCACCAGTTGATGTGGAATCCATGACCCATTAGACATGGCGGGCATGGTGGTAGTCGATATCCTTCCGTCTATGGGGTGGAGTGGTGGAGCCCATTAGTGTAGTCAGTGGAGTAGGAGGACCTGACCGCTTGTCCGCGGCAGAGGTCGATGAGTTGCCAATCATGATGGTCGCAGTGCAGAAGCAGTGCGCAACCATGCCACTGGGAGGAGGACCATCCGGAACACCAGCTAGTCATTGCAGTTCGACAGGACCTGCTTGGGTCCCATGGTGACATCGAATCACCTAAAGGCGTAGCCAATTTCCATTCCTAAAGGAACAGGGATTCGCCCCCTTCGATGCTACCTCGGGCAGACTGCGCCACCGGGTCGCGCCAGTCGACCGTGCTCTGGGAGGGCTGGGCCGGGCCACCACCTATACAGGCCGGGATAGACTACGACCTAGAGGGTCAGGCCCGCAATGTCTCAGGCCAGCCGGCTCTGACCCGGGTTGGGTCGACCCAGGCCAGGTTTGTCTGACTTTGTGGGACCGAACCTAGGCCCATCCAGACCCAGTTTTTCTTTTTTGGTTATATCATGGGAACCGTGCATCCGTTTGACGAACTATTAGTGGAACCAGAATCCTTGGATCTAGATGGTATTTTTCATATACTCCACATGATTTTTGGTTAAGGTTGGAGTACGGCCGGGTTGGATCGGACCCTGAATCCAATCGGGTCTTGCAGTGGTAAAGCTAATAACATTGAGACCTACCATCTGATTGAATAGTCTTCTATTTTTTTGGGTCTCTTATGACATGAAAGTCCTTTTGGATACATCCTTGTGGGACATAGGGGTGGTTGATGTATGAGAAATGGATTAAGGAGCGGTTATCCGAAGCGTGCTACATACGGAACTCTACGATTGGCTGAGACTTGACGACTACTGACCATTTCGACTCGGAGTGACTCAATAGTCCTAGTGGGGAGCACCTCTGTTTGATACGGTAGAACCATGGTGTGGAGTGCCTCAATGTGACATGGAAGTCCAGCAGTACTTGATAGAATGATTACTTCACCATGCCATGAGGGGGAATGAATCTATGTGACGAGGCAAACCCACGATGGGGAGCGCCTCGGTGTGACACGGCAGACCCATGTTACTCGACAGGAGGAGTACCTTAGCATTCCAAGGTAAGTTGGAATCACCTATATGTGACGTGACATGCCCACTGTAATCCATATAGGAGGAGTACACCAGCAGCAAAGGCGTTCAATGTTGTGACTAGTCATGTTCCTAGTTATTATCCCTTGAGAATCCTATGGCTGGCTATAATCATTCATAGCAATCCTATGTGGGTCAAAATCATAATCCTATTTAACATAGTTGTTTACCTATATTTAGTTGAGTCTTATATCTTTATGGAATAACTGTGTGGTACTTTATCTTTGTGGTATTACCTGTGTGGTAGTCATCCCTCCTATGTGAGTTGGGTATATTATGATAACTTTGGTATATGTGTGGTTATATACCTATGTAGGGTTTACTGTTGTCTATATGATTATTGGTTTATCCTTTGTGTATTTAAGAGACCTTCGAGGGTTTCGGGTCCCTACTAAGTATTGTTATACTCACCCCAGCACGGGTTACGCCCGCACCGTGTTCTGTCTTGTGCAGATGACAGATAGCACAGTCTGAAGACGAGGGTACCTAGACTGGAGACTTCTCAGAGGCAGACTATTGATGAGGTGATCCATAGAGACCATCATTTTAGAGTTGTTCTTACCCTTCTGGTAGTATCCATGGTGAGTGTTCACATGAGCTGTATTTATTTTTTCTTGTACATTCCAGTTTTTCTTGTAAATTCTAGATGGGCTTGTTTTTTGGACCATTTACTCTATGTAAACACCCTGTTTAATATATAGTATACATTTTTCTACTAAATTGTGGTGTTCTTGGTTTGTGTGAGTGTAAAGTTTATAAAGGCAATTCAATAATGTTTTATGGAATACAACTTTCGGTTTTTTTCACCAGCCCATGGCCTATAAAAGGCGGTCTTATTGTAGTCACGACATGGGCTCTGGGGGAAGGGTCATGAAAAATTGGTATCAGAGGAGTTCGGTACTACTAATGAACTAGGACTCTGATCTTTTCAAGAAATCAATACTGTTATGTGTTATGAGTGTGGTTTTCAGTTCAGTGCGTCCATTGATGGTGCGAAGGGAGATGAATCCATACACTAGGAACCTGACTTCTGATTTCCAGCTTAGTGCATGATAAAACATATTTCCTATGTGTTTTTGAAATGTTTTCTTTGTGATCTCATAGAGTCATCTCACTGGGTATAAACATAATAATTGTGGAACACCTGTTGATTTTCAAGATGCCAACACGAAAACATCCAGCCAGGATTCTAGTTAGAGTACGTGATGACAGCACACCGAGCGACGAGGCTTCAGTGCAGGGCCCCTTTACGGTAGTTGTACCATCGAGTGTTGTACCAGCAGCACCACTACCTGTCAGGGAACCGATGCCACCATCCCCAATAGTAGAGGGTGTGTTCCTCTTTAGCGCATAGCACGAGTTCCAGCACTAGAGGCCACCGATGTTCCAGGGCGAGACAGATCCACAGGCAGCTGAGGACTGGCTGGATGCTGTGGTTAGAATTTTCCAACTGGTAAGGACACCAGCTGATCTCATGGTAATCCATGCTGCTAGTCATCTTCAGAAAGGAGTTGGATGATTGTGGAGCTTGAGTCTCATGGTTAAAATTGAGGTGACACTTATCTAGGAGGAATTCAAGATCCTTTTCATTGGATAGTTCCTCCCGGGGACCCTACGCTCAGAGCGTATACAAGATCTTATCCTCCTGCAGTAGGGTAGCATGACTGTAGGTCAGTATTCAGTGAGGTTCACTGACCTCTTGTGCCACTCCAATGATATGGTGCAAGAGACATTCTTCAGGTCCCAAACATTCCATTTGGGGCTTATAAAAAAGATTAGATCTTAGATGGTTTCTCTCAGCATCCCAATGTAGGCAGAGTTGTTAGAGCGAGCGATTTGAGTAGAGAGTTTCCTTTATGAGTAGTCACCGATAGCGAGACCCACCCCTGGACAAAATTTAGAAGAGTCGTCAGTAGCTAGAAGGAGACAGATGATGAAATGGTTCAAGTGGTCCAGATCTATAGGTGGACGACCACTGGATATAGGTTTGATGGTGTGGGGATCTCGAGGTAGAGCAGAACATGCGAGGATCATGCGGAGTTACTTATGCGGCAGGTAGGGTCTCATGGCCCACAACTTCTGGACCCATTGTACAGATGACCATCTGACGGTCAAAGAACCACCAGGGCACAGGCAAAGATTCAATCAAGGAGGTCTACAGGCAGAAGGTGAACATGGGAGAGGAACAGACTGTGCAGCGGGCAGTGGGAGAGAATTTCAGGTTCTAACGCCACCACCACCAGGAGGTCCACTCCAATAACCTGGTGTAGGTGGAATGGGACAATCTCAGCTCTAGGAGCTAAGGCCTATGAACATGCCACTCCAAAGATGAAAAAATGTATGATTTGTGTCTACTATACCCTAGTTGCAGTAATTATAGAGATAGGTTCAAGTCACTCTTTCATTTCCTCGACCATCTTTTCGATCTCGGAGATATCCATGGAGTTGTTTGCTGGATACTTACGACTAGAGACTCCTACTAGAGAATATTCGATGATTGCTCCCTGCTGATGGCAGAGAGAGCTTACTCTAGGAGGCGATAGCTTCCGTTGAGATCTACTAGTAGGGACATCGAGGCCTTATGACATCATCTTGGATATGAACTGATTATCCATACTCCATGCTTAGGTTGACTATATTAGGAACAATGTGCGGTGTTTCCACACTGATGGGACAATGTTTTCCTTTACCGGATAGAATGGAACCTTTGAAGCATATGATAGAGTTACCCAGTAGAGGGTGAAGCTGATCAAACATCAGTTGGCTAGCCTTACCCACATAGAGGTTGATGTTGAGAGTTTGTTATATCTTATAGTGGTGGACTAGTATGCTGATGTTTTTCCTGATGATGTTTTGGGTCTACTTCCTCACAGATAGGTGGAAATTTACATAGACTTGTACCCCAGAACAACACCAATATCTACCCCAGCATATTGGATGGATCACGTGGAGCTTCGAGAGATGCAGGTATAGCTAGAGAAATTGTAGAGCAAGGCGTTCATTAAGCCCAGTGTTTCCTCTTGGGCAGCCCCGATTTTGTTCGCCAAGAAAGTGGATGGAAGTTTGAGACTCTGAGTTGACTATCATTGCTTGAACCAGGTGACTATGAAAACAAGTACAAACAACTGAGGATTGGAAATCTATTTGATTAGCAAAATGGAGCATGATCGTTTTAAAAGATAGACTGCAGCTCTGGCTATCACCTGCTCAGGGTGTGAGATGAGGATGTGCATAATACAACCTTTAGATGTCAGTATGGCCACTATGTGTTCTTTTTTATGCCATTCAACATGACCAAAACCCATGAAATTTTCATGGGTCTCATGAATAGGAACATCTAGTCATACCTCGATCTCTTTGTGGATATATTCATCGATTACATCCTTATATACTCAGTGATGGAGGTGGAGCATGCCTATCATCTGTTGATAGATCTGGAAACAATCTGAGAGCACCAGATTTATGTTAATATATTGAATTGTTAGTTCTATACATGGGAGGTCCACTTTTTTTGAAATGTTATCTCAAAGGATATATTTGAGGTGGATCCATCGAATATTGAAGTTGTACTTGCTTGGGAGACACCTCGGAGTGTGACAGAGTTGAGGAGTTTTTTGGGTTTGGATGGTTACTACCATAGGTGTGTGCCTGAATTTTCTAGAGTTGCAGCACCATTTTTATCATTGACAAAGAAGTGGAAACTCTTCATGTGTTCATCGAGATACCGGCAGAGTTTCCAAGAGATGAGGTAGAGACAGAAGAGTGACCCTATCGAGAGGCTACCGAAGTAGGGTGTTGGGTATGTAGTCTACTGCAATAGATCATGGACATGGCTAGGATGTGTCCTCATGACGGTACGAGCAATGATCATGTATGGTTCTTGACGGCTGAGAAAACATGATAAATACTCTATAACCCAAGACATTGAGTTAGCAACAGTGGTCTTTTCCATAAAGATTTGGTGACATTAATTTATTGGTGACCATTTTACATTCTACTCATATCACAAGAGTTACATCTATATCTTCTCTCAGAAGGAAATAAACCCGAGACATCGGTGTCGGCTTGAGATCCACCAAGACTATGACTTAGAGATAGTCTATACTCCCGGGAAGGGGAATGTAGTAGAAGATGCACTCAGCAAGAGATCTAGTATGCAATTTCTAAGTGAGGCGATAGAGTAGCTAGTCGCTTTGAGGATACCCTATGTGGATCGAGATGGATCAGTTTATCTTCAGTATCTGACAATCACTCCCCCACTCCTTTTGGAGATTCAGGGAGGTGCAGTATGGGGACACTGACTGCAAGGCTCGACGTGCTCATATATCCATAGGAAAGACACCTGATGGATTTACTCAATGTGGGGGCACATTATCCTCTTTAGAGGGCGTACATTGGTACTGCTGGTGATATGGTAGTAAGTGTTGAGTATCTTCCATACATCCCCTCTAGTGGTTCATCCAGAAGTAGATAAGATGTACTTGGATCTTTTGCGTCAGCACAGGTGGATAGGAATAATGAAAGATTTCATAGAGTTTGTTTCATAGTGCCTCACCTGTCAGCAAGTGAAGGAAGGGCATTAGGTTCTAGAAGGATTCCTTCAGCCACTAGAGCTTCCAAACATGAAGTGGGATGGAATTTGCATGGACTTCCTGATAGGACTTACACGCACTTACAAGGTTCATGATTCAATCGGGGTGATTGTCGGCAAACTCACCATGTTGTCCCACTTCCTAACTATCAGAGAGTAGGGATCAGTAGAGACCATGGGATGACATTACATGCGGGAGATTGTACGGCTTCATGGAGTTCCATCTACGATTGTCTTGGTTTGTGATGCATATTTCACTTCCTGGATATGGAAGGGGTTGTAGGAGATGTTCTGGACACAGCTTTGGTTGAGAACTTCCTTCCAACCATAGTTGGATGGTCAGATAGAGTGAACCATTCAAACATATGAGGACATGCTACATGCTTGCATCCTTGATTTTGGCCACAAATGGGAGGGTCACATTACATTGTTGGAGTTTTCATATAAAAACATTTATCACCCCACTATCGGTATGGCACCATTCGAGCCATTGTATGGGAGACCATACAAATCAACACTGAGCTGGACTGACCTGAGGGAGTCAACACTCGTGGGACGAGAGATGGTACAGGCTACTACGGAGAAGGTGTGGATCATCCAGGAGCGGATGTAGACTGTATAGAGCAGGGCGAAGTCCTATGCTGATAAGAGACGGAGACCTCTTGATTTTGAAGATGTTGACCATGTCTTTTAATGGATCCCACCTCGAAATGGTTTGCAGAGATTTAGCCGAGGCAGCAAGTTATCGCCAAGGTTCATCAGACTCTTTCAGGTCCTCACCAGAGTATGCGTGGTGGCATTTCTCTTTTCTCTTCGTCCTCAGTTGAACTGAATGCACGATGTTTTCATTGAATCCCAGCTAAAAAGATAAGTACATGATCCTTCACACATAATTGACTTGGGCAAGCTGGACATCGACAATGGGGAAACATTCTCGGAGGATCCAATAATGATTCAGGATCAACCATATAAGGTCCTTTGTGGGTGGTCGATACCTCTAGTGTGTGTTCGTTGGTTTCACCAGAACCTCGAAGAGTACACATGAGAGTGGGAGGCTAAGATTTTTCCTTAGAACCCCCACTTGTTTCCCTAGTTTGTGTTGTGGATTTCGGAGATGTAATGCCATGAGGTGGGAATAATATATAGACAAGGATTTTTTTATGTAATTTTTTTATTTAAATGGAAATATTACAAGTCTGAAAACATTTAAGGGACGTGATTCTGATGCTCGGTGTTCCCAGAATGAATTTTTTAAATTTTTTCAGGTAGGTTTAGTAAATGTGCGAGCGTGTTTTTTTATCATTTTTACCAGTGTTCAAATTGGAAATCGGAGCACACCGTTGAACTCGCAACACATATATTCGCATAAGAAGTCATTCACCTCGACCATAGTATGTCAAGGGTGATAGTTAGTTTTCATGTTTTACTTGGGAGAGTTAAAAACATCATAAAATAATATGAACATGTTTTATTTTATTTTAATGACACCTCTCATTTGAATTCAAGGAGGTGGGGACCACCTGAACTCTCTTCCTTAATGTGGGAGACCCTTGAAACCATTTAATTGAATTCATGGTGGTGGGAACCACCAAAAACCCTATTTTAATTGGAGTAAACTATTGGTTTCCCTCAAATTATTGTGATAACTCCATTTATTTAATTAATAATCTTATGGTTTTTAATTTGGAACCTCACCTATCACGGGAAAAGGATTTGAAATAGAGGGGAGAACTTTGGAGAGTTGGGAAGATCATTCTCCAACAACGGAGTTCCACTAAATGAAGAACTACTTCTAGAATCAATGAATGAGATACCGACCATGAAGCATCGTACTGGAGTGAAGAATGCTGACGTCAATTTCAACAATTTCATCTTCTTCCTCATGACACCATTAACAGAAAATCAAGGAAGGGGTTTTAATTTGTTATGATTAAATCTATTTTTATTGATTATTCATATTCTATTTTCACAATGACAATGGCCAAACAAACATTTCCATCATCCCGCAATTAAAACATTTTTCTTTTACTTTTTTTCTTCGCATGTTTTTTATGCATTCAACAATTCCAAATAGTTAATGCCATTTTAAACACCATGTTTTTCTGAGCGTGACATATGGATGCGGGGCCCTCGACATGAGGATTGTGAATATGCGAAAGAAATATTTTTTATTCTTCTAACAAATCCACTATGGCTCGTAAGAAGAAGGAGGTGGTCAACACCCGGCCGACCATGAAGAAGGAAGGGTGGAGTGCATCCGTGCCACCAAATGAATAGGATGTTGCGGCCCGTCAGCCGTGGCGGTGCTGGGTAGTGGCCGACATCCGGCCGACCATATAACATCCCATCCTTTTCATACATTACTATTACATCATTTTAAAGATAAAAAACATGATTGTCTTAATCATAGAGGATCCAACGTTTTAGTGTCTTGGGCATACTATTACCATAGATAGTAATTAAAAAATCAAGCATAAAAATTTGTTTAATTTGTTCTTCTCTAGGTTCTTATTGTCACTTGTCCTCTTCTTATTGTATGTAGCCACCTAAGGATATACATTTAAAGGGGTGTGCTAAAAGGCCAGTAAGAGGATAGATAATAAGAATATAGCATGGGGTGTGCATAATCATGACATAGTTAATGAAATCATGAACATGAGAGGAATATAAATAAAATACTTGAAATGTGGGAATGCATAAAATTGAAACATCATGTTTTAGTGGTTAACTAACATACATACATGTTCACTAATTTATAATCTTGTTCACACATCATTTCACATATAATCATGAGATTCATTACTTTTCCCAATGCATTGGAGCTCTGAATAATTCCGGTTGCACCCGTCACTTTGTAACATTCCTATTGCGTTATATAATTCTGGGGACACCCGTCACATCATAACATTATAATTATCATGATTGCACATAGAAAACATATCAAAAGTGACCATAACTAAACCACGTAATGGAATGGGTTTCATCTCCTTATAATACATGCATAAGCTTTGGGTTCCCAAAAATAAATAGGGAACAACATACTTGATACAAGAACCATCAACCATGAATGAGAGGTAAAAGATGAGTTCTTAAAAAAAGAGTTCTTTTGGAAAAAATTTTGTTTAACATAAACATCATTAGAAAACATGTATTTCCCAGAAAAGGTAAGATAATTATGAAGAAATGATCTTTGAGGAGTAACCATATCAAAATGGAGTGAAATAGGGAGAACCCGAAAGAAGAAAATTGGGATCGAGATTTCCCCTTACCATGTATCTGAATGCTTCCTTCACATTATTTTCCTATATAATAACATTATATTAATTTATTAAAAATTCCATAACCTTTTATACATTAATATGGTTAATTCTGGTTTCATTATTTGATTTTATGTTCCATTTAATGAGTTATAGAGTTTAGAAACAATATTTGGGAATGATAGATTTTATGGTTTTCTTGAGTGGTTCACTTGTATTCTTAAATTGATGTTCGAGTAGAACATTGGTAAACATCCCAAATAGATATTACATGATATCAATGATATTAAATGAGTTTTAATGATCTTAAAATAAAATATATTACATCAATGTGTATGAATCATTATATAAGAATTAAATGATGAATGTTTGGGATAATTTGGGTGGTTGTTCGATCACAACAAACTTGTTTTAATTTATCACATAGTAATATGTACATAATTCTATTCCAAAACATTAAATAGGACATAATACATATAAAATATTCTCGTTCAACCATAAAAATGGTTTCATGACAGGATATGAAGGTATAAATGGAAGAAGAAATCATGTCGTTCTTGAAGGTGATAAATTAACACCTCACGAACCACGTTCTCTTTAATAAAATAAAAGAAAGAGGAAAAGGGAGGATGGATGATATAATATCCCATTAGCATCATAAAATTACAGAATATGTATAATACTTGAGTTACAATACCATTTGTGTGATGATAGGTGGGGAGATATCAAGATATGAACAAGAACATGAAAGGAAATTAAAGGAGAAGAGGGAGAGAAATTACCTATTGAATCCTTCTATTGAGAACCTCATTAAGGGCATAAGCATGGTATTTTGATGAGACCTACAGCTCTTGGAAGTGGGGTTGGGGCTAGGGAGGATGTTTAGGGAAGAGTTTAGATAAGTCTTGGAGCTTGAGTGGTGTGAGGGAATGATGGTGTAAAGGGTGGTTTTTATAGTGGAGGGGATGGGTAAATATTGAATATTTAATTCATTATTTTATTATATCGCTCAAGACAACCAATATTATTGTTTAATGTGACCCTTAATAGTAATAAGATCATGTGAGTTCTAAAAAAGTGGCCTTTCATCACTTGTGATATAATGAATAATGTATATAACGGTTAAATTTTATATACGGTATTTTACCGTATTTCACTATTCATAAAAAATTCGAGTTTTTCAGAAAAAAAATACCATAACTTTACCCTAACAATTTAATGATGTGAAGAATTAAAAAATGATGTCCATTTTTGAAAATTAATTTTCTAATATTATTAATTTAATTTTTAAATAATTTCATAGTTAATTCAAAAAATAAAAAACATAAAGGTGGACTTAGTTTTATTTCTGATTGAAAAATTAATTAAGATCTCATTATCTTATTGCATTAATAAAATTAAATAATAATATTATTTACTATTCTTAAGGGTCGTATTACTATTTATTTTACTATTCATAATGGTATGTTACTATTCACCCAGAAAACAATTTTGTTCTATCAGACTCCAAAAATCATCTTGAACACAACTGTGTATGTCTGATTTTCAAAATTCCATACGCAGAAGTGAAAAATATATGTTAAAAGGTCACTTATCGCTTATTATTTCATTATGTTGTTCATTTATGTGATTTTATGACATAATTTTATGAAGGTAATTTTTATTGAAAAACATTGGGTCATTACATTTTTCCCCCATTAAGAAATTTCGCCCTTGAAATTTCATTTTACATAAACAGGTGAGGGTACTTCTCCTTCATTGCCTCTTCTAGTTGCCAAGTTTCTTCCTCAAACTTATGGTTCCTCCACAACACTTTGACAAGGTGGTTTGTCTCGTTGCGTAGAACCTTATCACTCTGGTCCAAAATCTTTACTGGCTTCTCCTCATAGGATATATCACCTTCTAACTACACCACCTCTATATTTAGTACATTTCAGGGGTCTGGTTTGTACTTCCTCATTAGTGATACATGAAACACATAATGAACATGAGCCATATTTTGTGGAAGTGCACGATGGTAGGATACGTCTCCTATGAGGTCATGGATTTCAAAGGGGCCAATATACCATGGGCTTAGCATCCCTTTCTTACTGAATCGCATGACTCTCTTCCATGGAGATTTTTTAAGGAAGTCATTATCTCCAACATCAAACACCAAGTCCCTTCGATGGTTGTCAGCAGTGCTCTTTTACTGACTTTGAGCAGTTTTGATGTGTTTATGGATGAATTTAACCTTCTCTATCATCTCTTGTACAAGATCAGGTCCAAGTAGCTTTCTTTTTCCAGCTTCAATGCAATAGGTTGGAGTTCTACATCGCTTTCAATACAGAGCTACATATGGAGCCATCTTAATACTAGAGTGGAAGCTATTGTTGTATGAGAACTCAACCAATGTGAGACGATGATCCCATCCACCATTGAATTATAGAGAGAAGGATCTAAGCATATCTACAAGCGTCAGAATAGTCCATTCAGGCTGGCCATCGGTTTGGGGGTGATAGGCCATGTCGAAATTTAATTCAGTACTCAAAGCATGTTAAAGGCTCCTTAAGAATTTACATGTGAACCTCTAATCACAGTCAGAGACAATTGAGAGTGGAACACCGTGCAGTCTCACCACTTCCTTCACATATATCTTTGAATGTTTTTCAAGCGATATATCTTCCTGAATAGTGATAAAATGGGCAGTCTTGATGAGTCGGTCAACCACAACCTATATCGCATTATTCCCCATTGATGTCTTCGGGAGACCTGTGACAAAGTCCATAGTAACATTTTTCCATTTCCACATGCGTATAGGAAATGGCTGCATCATACCGTTGGACTTTTGTCGCTCTGCATTAACATGATGACATACCAAGAACCTTGATATATATTCTGTAATCTTCTTCTTCATGTTATCCCACCAGAAGTGTTCCCGGAGATCGCGGTACATCTTGGTACTCCTAGGATGGATAGAGAAACTTGACCTATGTGAATTTACCAGTAGTTACTTCTTTATCCTGGGTGTTTAAGGCACACAAATCTTCGTTCCAAACTGAATCACACCATCATCATTGATATGGAACTTTTTCAGCTTCCCTTATTTTACTGCATTCACCCTCTTTTGTATCTCCACATCATCCCTTCATGCTTCCTTAATATTCTCATGGATGGATGGTTGCACAATAATTTGGGAATGGTAGGATGTATTACATACCCTTATGATTTAAAAATCCATTCTTTGCATATCCATGAAGATAAGGTCTTTCTCAATCCACATCATAGATAGAGTAGCAGGTTCTTTTCTTCTTAGAGCATCAGCTCCCTCGTTCTCCTTTCTATGATGATAGTGAATAGAGTAATTGTAATCCTTTATTAGATCTAACCATCTCATTTGATGCATGTTGAGCTCCTTTTGTGTGAATATATAATTGAGTCTCTTGTGGTCGGTGTATATGTTACACTTCTGACCATAAAGGTTGTGCCGCCAGATTTTCAAGGAAAAAAGCATGGCTGCCAGCTCTAGATCATGCATCGAGTAGTTCTTCTCATAGATCTTCAACTGTCGTGAGGCATATGCTATCACATTATCATTTTTCATAAGTACACAACCCATGAATTTCATTGAAGCATCATTATATATCACAAAACTTTCTTCACTTTTCGTTAGTGTGAGTATAAGTGATGTAATCCGTTTTCTCTTTAGCTCCTTGAAGCTTCCATCACATTCTTCCATCCAGACATACTATACCCCTTTCCTTGTTAAAGTAGTTAGCGGGATTGAAAATCATCAGAAGTTTCTCACAAAACATCGGTAGTACCCAGCTAATCCAAGAAAACTACGGATTTCTGTGACACTAGAGGGCCTGGGCCATTCCTCAATCGCCTTTTTCTTTGAAGGATCTACAGAAATTCCCTCACTTGTGATCACATGACCCATGAATGTGACTTTCTTCATCCAAAAGTCAAACTCTCTGAACTTGGCATACAACTTTTCCTTTCTCAATGTCACCAACACAAGTCTTAGATGTTCTTCATGTTCCACCTTTCTCATGGACTATATGAGCATATCATCTATAAACACTACCATAAACTTGTCAAGGTAATGTCTAAAGACTATATTCATAAAATTAATGAAGATTGCTGGGGAATTAGTATGTCGGAGGGGCATCACTAAAAACTCATAGTGCCCATACCTTGTACAGAAGGAAGTCTTCTGAATTTCTTCCTTCCTCAACATTACCAGATGATATCCAGAACAAAGATCCACCTTTGAGAAGTATAGTGCTACTATTAACTGATTGAACAAGTCATCAATCCTGGGAAGAGGATACTTGTTCTTTTTGGTGATCATGTTGAGTTCCCGATAATCGATACACAACCACATTGTTTTATCCTTCTTCTTCAAAAAGAGCACTAGTGCACCTCAAGGTGAAGCAGTAGGGCGTACGAACCATTTTTCAAGATGGTCTTGCAACTGCTTCTTTAACTCGTCAAGTTTGATAGGAGCCATCCTATAGGGAATCTTCGAGATATGAGTTTCTCTGGGAATGAGTTCAATTGAGAAAAATACCTCACTATCTGGGGGAATTCCGGGTAACTCTTTGAGAAATACATCATTGTATTCCATTACGATGGGAATTTCATCAAGGTTGGAACTTTCCTTTGACTCAACCATTTGGGAGAGGTGTGCTTCTTCATTGGGAATCAAAACCCACACCATTGAAGGATTTTGAAAAGGAGATTCATGATCTTCCTTGCATTTATAGAGGGACATGGGATGGTTCAGAATATGAAAAGATATTTCCTTTTCACGATAGTTGATATGTGCTCTATATGACGAGAGCCAATCCATTCCCATTATAGAATCAAATTCCACCAAGGGATGAATTTTGGGATTTTCCTGAAGAATCTTCCCACATAGGATAATAAGAGAAGAGTCAAACACTTGTGTTGCAATTATTGCACCACTTGGTGTTTTTAAAGATATCCATACTTCATGGTTTCAGGGCATCGATTCTATAGTTCTAGAAAACTTGCATGATATAAAGGAATGCATAGAACCAGAATCAAATAACATGTTTTCCATTATTGAGTGAATTAGAAGTGTACCTTGTATATATTCATTATCATGTTCCACCTCTGCAGTTGTTATGGCATAAAACATTCCTTGTTCCTTTGGATTTGGTGGCTTTTGGCGTTGATTACCCTCAAGAACTCGTGGTTTAGTGCACTAGATTCCATAGTGCCATAGATCCCTACAATTGTAGCATTTAACCATGAGTGGTTCTCTCCTTTCATCAGCTACATTATCCTTCCTTTTCATGTCTTATCGGCACTTTTGGGAATGATGTCCTTCTTTCCCACACATGAATCATTTCCCCGTCCCTTTGAGGTAGTTCCCATGGTGCAACTTCCCACATATATTTTGCAAGTGGGTTGTTGATTTTTCTTCCCACCTTTGTCATTAGATCCACCAGCTTGAAACTACGTCAGTCTTTTCTTATCACCATAGCCATGGGACCATTCTCCAAACTCCATCTCCACTTTGAGAGCACATCAAACAACTTATTCATAACTCCCAAAGTCTTGAATTGCAACAGCCTTTCGAAGGTGTAGTTTTAATCCACTAAATAATCAATCAATTTTGCTATCATTATTGATAACAAAACCTGAAGCGTACCATCAAATACTTGTGAAATTCACTTCATAGGTTGCGACAGATTCTCCTTCTTTTTTCTAGAGCTCTATAACTTATCTCTCCATCTTCGTGTGAAGAGTTTGTGGGAAATACTTATTAAAAAACATTATCTTAAAGTCTTCCCATTCCATCTCTTCAGTTTTCTCCTTTGTCTTGGTGTTCTTAATCAAAGCCCACCATTGATCAGGTTCTCTATCTAGACTATAAATGCATAGGGTCACCTTCTCCATCCTAGAACAGTGCTGAATAGAAAATATCTTCTCTATGGAGTTAACCCACTGTTCCGCTACTAGTGGATCAGAGGATCCACTAAACGTCAGTGGTCGTTTCCGCATAAAACATTCGATAGCCAGTTTCCCCCTCTTTGGTTTAGGAGGACGTTCCCCATTATTATGGTCATTGTTCATAACTGGAGATAATTGGGTAAGCATAACCATGATGTTTTGAACTCCACCTCCCAAATCATTAGGGATGTCGTTCTGGCCATCATTGCATTGGTCCTTGCATGAGTTGTTGGCCTGATTTCTCTTGGTTCCCACTATTTCATAAAATATAATAGGTTTGAACAAAACATAAGTGAAAAATTCATGAATACCATATTCATTTAAACAATTTATACCAAAAACATAACATATGTTGTCCCTATATGAATATTCTTGTGTGCTTATTTTTACATAGTCTCACACTAGAGGTTTTCATTAGGGTTCACTTATCCTAATATTCAAATTAACTAAACCATTCCTCTGATACCAACTACAACATCACAACATTTTCTTACATTACTATTACATAATTTTAAAGATAAACAACATAATATTATTAGAAATAGAAGATCAAATGGTTTAGTGTCTTGGGAAAACTAGGAAAATACCTAACTATTACAACAAGAAGCATAAACATTTATTTAAATTCTTCTTCTCTAGATTATTATTGTCACTTGCCCTATCCTTAGTATATGTAGCCCCCTGAGGATATAGATTAAAAGGGGGGAGATAAGATCCCATTAAGAGGATAGATAAGAAGAATATAGAATGGGGTGAGCATAATCATGACATAGGTAATGAAATCATGAACATGAGAGGAACATAAATAAAATACTTAAAATGTAGCAATGTATAAAAATGAAACTTCATTTTTTAGTGGTTAACTACCACACATACTTGTGAACTAAGGTAGCATATTGTTCACGAATCATTTCACATATACTCATGATATTCATCACTTTTCCCAATGCATTGGAGCAATGTATAATTCCGGGTGCACCCGTCACTTTGAAACATTCATATTGTGGTATATAAATTCCGGGTGCACCGGTCACATCATAACATTACCACTATCATGATTGCCACATAGAACACATATCAAATTTGAACATAACTAACCCATGTAAGGGATTTGGATTCAACTAATAAGAATACATTCACATGCTTTGGGTTCTTGAAAATAAATATGGAACACCATACTTGATACAAGAACCATCAACCATGTATGAGAGGTAAAATTTGAGTTCTTAAAAGGAGGGTTCTTTTGGAAAACATTTGTTTTAACATAAAAATCATTACAAAACATTTAAATCCTAGAAAATTTCTGAAAATTATGATGAAATTATCTTTAAGGAGTAACCATATAAATATGGAGGGAAGGAGGTAGAACCCGAAGGAAGAAAATTGGGTTCGAGATTTCCCCTTACCTTGTATCTGAATGCTTCCTTCTCTTTAATTTCATATATAATGACATTATATTCATTAATTAGAAATTAAAGAACATTGTATACATTAATATGGTTTATTATGGTTTCATTATGTGATATTATGTGACATTTAATGAGTTAGAGAGTTTAGAAACATTATTCAGGAATGTTTGTTTTTATGTTTTTCTTGAGTGGTTCACTTGAATTCTTTAATTGATTATCGGGTAGAACATGGGTAAACAACCAAAACTGATATTAGATGTTATAAATGATATTATAGGATTTTAAATGATCTTAAAATGATTTATATTAGATCCATGTGGATGAATCCATAGATAATAATTAAATGATGATTGTTTTGGCCAATTTGGGCGGTTGTTCGATCACAACGAACTTGTTTTAACTTATCACATAGTAATATGTACATAATTCTGTTTCAGAACATTAAATAGGAAATAATACATATAAAATATTATGGTTCAACCATAAAAATGGTTTCATGACCAGATCTGAAGGTATAAATTGAAGAATAAATCATGTCGTTTTTGAAGGTGATAAATTGACATCTCACGAACAACGTTCTCTTTAATAAAATAAAAGAAAGAGGGAAAGGGTGGTTGGATGATATAATATCTCATTAGCATCATTACATTCCAGAATATATATATTACGGGAGTTATAATTCCATTTGTGTGATGATAGGTGGGGAGAGATCAAGAAATGAACTTGAACATGAAAGGAAATTAAAGGAGAAGAGGGAGTGAAATTACCATTCGCTTGAGAGCCTCCTTAAGGGACTAAGCATGGACTTTCTAGGAGACCAGCAGCTCTTGGGGGTGTGGGAGGCGCTAGGGAGTATGTTTGGGCAGAGGTTAGAGAAGGCCTGGAGCTTGAGAGGTGTGACGGAATGAGGGTGTAAAGGGTTGTTTTTATAGTGGAGGGGAGATGTAAATTTTGAATATTTAATACATTATTTTATTATTTCCCTCAAGACAACCAATATTATTGTTTCACGTGGCCCCTAAAAGTAATAAAAACATGTGAGTTCGAACCATGTGGCCTTGTATCTCTTATGATTTCATGAATAGTGTATTCAACGGTTAAATTGTATATATGATATTTTACCAAATTTCACTATTCATCAAAAATTTGAGTTTTAAAAAAAATTCCTAAAATTTACCCTAACCATATTTCTATGTGTAGAATTCAAAAATGAAGTCCATTTTTCAAAATTAATTTTCTAAATATTATTCATTTAATTTTTAAATAAATCCATAGTTAATTCGTAAAATAACAATTTTAAAGGTGCACTTTGTTTTATTTCTCATTGAAAAATTAATTAAGATCTCGTTATCTTATTGCCTTAAGAAAATAAAATAATATTTTTATTTACAATTCATAAGGGACATATTACTATTCATTTTACTATTCATAATGGTTTGTTACTATTCACCCAAAAAAATTTTGGTCTATCAGACTCCAAATATAATCTTGAACACAACCGTGTATGTCTGATTTTTGAAATTTCAAACACAGAAGTGTCAAACTTATGTTTAAAGGTCACTTATCACTTAGTAGTTCATTATGTTGTGCATTCATGATATTTTATGACAAAATTTTATGAAGGGAATTTTTATTGAATAACTTTGGGTCGTTACAGACCACGTGGCGGAGCGGCACCGTGCGTCCGTGTAGCCAGTGGAGCTAGAGGCCATGGCCACTGGGCTATAGCCAAGGGAAAAGTGTGGTTGGCTGTGCCGGCCACACTGGAGTATCAGCATGCAACGACACCACTAAGAGGAGGACCGGCAGGCAGTTGCAGTTCGGCAGGACACGCTCCAGTCCCGCGGTGACTTGTCCGTGCCTAAAGGCGCTTCCCGTTGCCATTCCAAATGGAAGGGGGATGCTCCCCCTTTAGCAGTAGCTCAGGAAGACCGTGCGACTGGGTGGACCCGACTGGGCCCATCCAGACCCAATTTCACCTTTTTGTCCGTAACATGAGAACTTGGTGTCTGTTTGTCTTACCGTCTGCGGCACTAGAATCCATGGATCGTGACTATCCTTTTGGTATACACGACATGAGTTTTGGATAATGTTGGAGTATGAACAATATGGATCAGACCATGTATCCAACCAGGCCCTTGGAGTAGAAACTCTATTTACTTAGATACCGGGCGTCCGATTGACGCACCATAAGTTATATTGGGTCATTTATGAAATGAGAGACCACTACGATACTTCCTCAATAGAATTAAGGATTTATGAGGTATGAACAATGGCATTGTAAGCGTTTCTCCCGAGCATGATACATACAGAACCCTGCGACTGGATGAGACTTGACAACTGCTGACCTTTTCGACTTAGAGTAACTTGACATGCCCAGTGGGGAGAACCTCTATTTGAAGCCATATAACCACAGAGGGGAGTGACTCTATTTCATGTGTCAGACCCACAGTACTCGACAGGAGGAGTACCTCTGCATTCCATGAGAGGGAGCGACATTGTGTGACACGATAGACCCATGGTTGGGAGAGCCTCTGTGTGACACGACAGACCCACGGTACTTGATAGGAGGAGTACCTTAGTAGTCCAATTTTAGTTGGAAGAGCCTCTGTATGACATGGTAGGCCCACTGTACTCCATATGGGAGGAGTCCCAAAATTAGAGGCATTCGACGTTGTGACAAGGGCTGTTACTTATTATTATGCCAAGAGAATCATGTGGTTTTCTATCAGCTTTCATAGTGATTCTGTGTTGGTCAACATTATAACACTATTTCTCAAAGTTATACACATGGTTCGAGTTGAGTCTTATATCTTCATGGTGTACCTGTGTGGTACATTATCTTCTTGGTATTACCTGTGTGGTATTCATCCCTACTGTGTGAGGTGGGTATATTATGATAACATAGGTATATGTATGTGTTTATTCCTATGTATGGTTGACTAGTGTTTATATATTTTGAGGTTTATTCTTTTTGGATTTTAGAGACCTTCTCATGTATCGGGGTCCCAACTCAGTATTGTAATACTCACCCCCTTCAGGGGCGATGCCAGAAACTTATTGTGTCTGGTGGAGATGACAAACAATGCCGACTGAGGATGAGGGTAACTAGACTGAAGACTGCTCAGTGGTGGACCTTTGACGAGGTGATCCACAGAGATAATCATTCGATAGTTGTACCTACCCTCTATGTAGGATCCTTGAAGGGTGTTCACAATAGTTGTACTCATTTTTACTTGTAATTTATAGTTTTTCTTGTACTTTATTGTTGGGCTTGTATTCTGGACCCTTTAATTTCATTACACACTTCGTTTAATATATAGTTTAATTTGGTCTTGTAACTAGTGGTGTTCTTGGTTTGTGTGAGTTTACAGCTTATAAAGACAACACCTTCCCATTTTAGGGAATATGCCTTTCTGTTTATGTCGTTAGTCCCTGGCCAATGGATGTTGGGCTTGGGGTAGTCACGGCATGGGACCTGGGGGATGGGTCATGATAGCATGTAGATATTTCAGGGAAGGACTTGTTTTCAATTGTTTTAGTTTCCACACTACATTAATGTGTGGTTGTTTTCTTCTATTTTTTATGGTGCATGTTTGGAATAATGTAGTTATGCCTCCACAATGACGCTTGTTGAGTGAAAAAATGGAGGACATGGCAGTGGATGATCCTCCAGCGGTGGAACCCGAGGTACTGATAGTGCCTGGTGAGGAAGAAAGAGGATTTACAATAGAACATCACTCACTGCATGAAATTCATGGAAATATACCCCTTGAGTGTTATAAATATAATTTGTGAGCTAATGAGATATTTCCATTAATAGCACCCTCCAACAATCACTATAGATGGTGGACCTCAAGGAATTGAGTATGAGGTTGAGTTCATCAGGAAGATGCTTTAACATTCAAATACTCTATAAAATAGGAAAATGTGGACCACTAATAGGCTATGAGGATTAACGATGAAATTGTGGGATATTTAGTCCTAGACTGGACATGATGATTTCATGCTATGGAAGGACGTATGGGAGAGGTTATTAGATATATTATATCTAGAGATTATGAAATAAGAGAATGTACAGGAATTCATGTGGATGACTAATGGGTGAATGTCCATCCCTGTTTATGATGGATACAATACAGACTAGTAGTTCTTTTAACTAGTGTTTATATGAAATGATATATCTACAATGAGTTGATTTCCCGGTTGACATAATTGTTAAATTAAGTCCCAAGTGATCCTTTTTCAGTTAAATAACATTGTTGAGGTGGTGGATAAGCTATCATAACAGTTGGGAACATGAATGAGGCATCAAACATTGGAAAGATAGTTGGTAATAAATTATCATAAGGTGATACATCTTAAAAAATTATGTGACAATGTGATAACATTATTTGTCGATTTGGAGAGCAAAGTACACATACAGAAGAATCGGTTGCACATGAGCATATAAGAATTATCTGTTATCAGTGTAGTAGACTGGCTCATTATCACGAAGATTTTCACCATCCATCTGTACAATGTTGGTCTTTTGGAATGAATGGATGTATTCAGATGTTATGTAGGTTTCCATGATAAAAGGCTAGTGAGGGTGAAACTAGACATGGTCCAAATGTGTAAAAGAGATCATAGAAACAGTATCCGGCTAGTAACAGGTGTACTACAAGCCATGGTAGTATAGGTATGGGATGATGCGCTTCATGGAAAAAAAACCACATCATTAGAGAGGTGTGAATCAAGGTGGTTAGACAACATTATAAGGTAGCGGGATAAGACAACTACAGGCAGAGTAGTCTACACTAGTGGATAGTGACGATGGACCGTCATCTATAATAGAAAATATTATTGTAGTTTCTAGATTATCTAGTTCGTTGTTTGAATCTTCTTCCTCTCATTCACTAATATATGAAAATATTGTTAATGTTTTGAGCCCTATGGGTGATTTTTTTCTGTCGGGTAATGACTATAGATAATCTATTGGGAGGACAATCATGGGACATCTCTTTGTATAAGTGATGTTCTAGGGTGATCAGAAACTACCATTTTATTAGGGATCTCTATAATAATGACATTTTGGGCATTAACCTAATTATGTGTATAGATTAGAAAGTCACATTACTAGACTAAATATATTTTCACTAAAGAATAATGACTATTAAATTTCATAATGGTGACTATCATACTCACTATGAAGAGTGGTATATCTATGCATTCCATGTTGGTAAAATCAATCACATATAGGATATCTCATAGATCATTTTTCTAGTTAATAGGAGGATGATGTTGGAGTATATCATGACATGTTCCCACTTATAGTTATTTTTTAACAAGTTGTTTTTCTTGAAGTCTTATTAGGACTGCATGTTGAGAGGGATGTGGAATTCACAATTGATATCATTCTGGGGGATAAGTGATTATCTATTCTATCATACATAATTGAATTGAGAGGGTATAAATAGACCAATAATCAGTAGGTGTATTTTGGGGGATAATAGATTTATCCATCTTTGTACTTCACCATGGGGATCACCTGTGATTCGTAAAAAGAAGGCTGATTAAAGTCTAAACTTGTGTGTTGAGGATAAGGGATTTATCCATCTTTGTACGTCACCTTATATTTGTTTTATGTCTTATGATTTTATAATGGTACTTGGACATTTGACGGGTGGTAACATGATAAACCATATGACGGGTGGTGTCGTGAATACCAAGACGGGTGGTTACGTTATAACCTCCAATGCATTGGGTATGGAAGACGTCTGTATGGCTATTCCATTAAGTGATATGTGTGGAAGTCAACCGGATGGTTATTCCACTTAATTATGATTATGTCCCAAGTTACCTTTATATGTAATGTGTTATTTATATGGGTTTTATAGTAATATTTTGGTTACAAAAGGGTAAGTAATGATCTTTTATTCAATGAAGAGTATTTTCTTCTTCATAAAGGTGAAATGTATTACTTTGATAAAGTATTCTTGGTTTACTAGTTGTTTTGAAAAACTAACAGTTTTCCTTCTTTGTGTATCACATACTGAGCTTTTTATGATCACCCCATGTTTTTGAACTGTTGTTCTCATTAATTAATGTGGAATAGGGTCAAGGACGGGATCACAGAATAGTCATGCTATCTAAAACATGGAACTAGACATGTTTCTTTTTATGAGATTTTATTTTATGGAAACGTAGTAGAAGTGTCTAATTTGTTATCTTTTGAGATGTAATAGTTATGTCCTCATTCTCTAAATATCTAAACCTGAAAAGATCATCAATGTGAACTATTCATTTAATTCTATATTAAGTAAGGTTTAAGGATGGGGCCTTATATTTGGTATCAAAGGTCGGTTTAGACAACTTTAGGAGATAGAAAATGTTAAATTATAAATAAATTTATTGAATGATTGAAATGATAGAGCATTTAAAGATTAGAATAATGCTTCTTCTAAGATATATCTGTGTTAAGAATGCATTTTCATAAAATAAATAGAGTAACTTTTCTGGGAAGGCATACAGAGTAGAATGACTTTCCGAATTAGCAACCAGGGATGGTCGGAATCAGAATTGATCATTTTACTACAGTGATGACTCAGTTGAATCATTTGATAAATGGTGGTTGTGTTTACTGATTATATTTTTGTGTTTTCTAAAAGTAAAGAGGAGCATGAAAGTCATTTTAGGGTTATCTTGAAAACCTTAAAATAAAGGAAACTGTATGGAAAATTCAGAGAGTGTGAGTTTTGGTTACAACAAATTTCTTTTGTTGGTCACATTGTTTCAAAAAATGGCATAACTGTTGATCCTGCTAAAACAATATTGGTTGAAGAATGGCCAAGACCCACAAATGTAACCGAGACCCATAGTTTTCTTGGTTTGGCTAGTTACTATCGAAGGTTTGTTGAAATTTTTTCTTGGTTATCTAGTCCAATGACTAAGCTAACTCAAAAGGGTGTTAAGTTTATCTGGACAAAATTATGTGATGGTTGTTTTCAGGAGTTGAAAAGATGATTGGTGAATGCTCCAGTTTTGGAACTTCCTTCTAGGAATGGTGAGTTTGTTATCTACAGTGATGCTTCAATGAAAGGACTTGTATGCTTCCTAATGTAGAATGATCAGGTAATTGCTTATGCTTCACTTTAGTTGAAAAATCATGAGGTAAATTACCCTAAACATCATTTTGAATTAGCTGAAGTTGTTTTTTGTCTAAAAATTTGGAGACACCATTTGTATGGAGTAATGTGTGAAATATATACTGATCACTAAAGTTTAAAGTATATCTTCACTCAGAAAGAATTGAACATGAGACAGAGGAGATGGCTATAATTAATCACAGATTATGATTGTATAATTCATTACCATCTGCGAAAAAATATAAAGTGGCTGATGCTTTGAGTCGAAAAATTAATGCTTCATTAACCATGAAATGTTTGGAACGAGATCCTTTGGATTTTGATTTGATGAACTTTAGCATAGAAGTTGTTGGTGTTGGAAGTTCTTATTTTTTGTTTCTGGTATCAGTGAGATCAGCTCTATCAGACAGAATTAAAAAAGCGTAGAGGAAAGACAGTTGGTTGCAGAAAAAGGTAGAGCTGGTTCAGAAGGGTATGTTGCCTGAATTTAATATTGATAATGATTGTGTTTTGAGGTTTGAGAAGAGATTATGTGTGCCTAGTGATTCACAGTTGAAGAAGGAGTTGTTATGTGAGGCTCATAGTTCCCCTTTTTCAGTTCATCCTGGCATTACTAAGATGTACAGAGATCTGCGGGAGTATTACTGGTGGGATTGAATGAAAAGAGATATTGAAGATTTTACTGTGAAGTGTTTCACTTGTCAGTAGGTTAAAGTTGAGAAGAAGTTAACAAACGGTATCCTTTAGCCTCTACCGGTGCTAGAGTGGAAATGGGAAAATATATCCATGGACATTGTCGTGGAATTACTGAAGACATCTCGAGGTAATAATGAAATCTGGGTTATTGTTGATCGCTTGACTAAATCTGCTCATTTCCTTCCTATTCGAGATACTTTTTCTCTAGATCATATTTCTCGATTTTATCTTAAAGAGATAGTCTTGTTAAATGTAGTTCCACTATCCATTGTATCTGACCGTGATCCCAGGTTTACTTCTAAAGTTTCGAAGGGCCTTCAGAAGTCGTTGGGTACTGAATTAAATTTTAGTACAACTTTTAATCCTCAATCAGATGGGCATCCAAAACGAACAATTCAGACTTTGGAGGATATGCTACGTGCTTGTTCGATGGATTATTAGGGAAGTTTGGACCAAAATCATTCTTTGGAAGAATTTTTATATAATAAAAGCTTTCATTCCAGTATAAAGATGGGTCCATTTGAATCATTATATGGTAAACAGTGTCATACTCTAGCTTTTGGGATGAAGTGGGTGAAAGGAAGGTGATGGGGTCAGAATTGGTAGAAGAGATGTCTGAAAAAGTTCAGTTGATTTAGAAACACATGAGAACAGCTCAGAGAAGGCAGAAGAGTTATGCAGATAACCGGAGGAAGGATCTTTCTTTTGATGTAGGTGATCATGTTTTCTCAATGTTTCAACATGGAAAAGTGTGATTTGATTCGGTAAGAAAGGAAAGTTGAGTCTAAGGCTCATTAGACCATATCAAATTCTGGAGATAGTGGGATCAATTGCTTACCGAGTGGCTTTACATCCGAGTTTATCTTAGATACACAATGTTTTTCATGTTTCAATGTTGAGAAAGTATATTCCAGATTCATCTCATGTTTTGAGCCAAGAGGTAGTTCAGTTGGAAGAGAATCTCCCTTATGAAGAAAAACCAGTCCAGATTATTGACCATAGATTGCAAGTGTTGTGGAATATGGTAATTCACCAGGTAAAGTTTTTATGTAAAACCCATATAGTTGAAGAGGCAATGTAGGAATCTGAAAATGCTATGAGGGATAAATACCCCCACTTATTTTGATAAGTGAATAAAATTGTGAGGACACAATTCCCAAAAGGGGGGAAGGATGTAACATCCAAGGTAAATAAAGAATAAAATATTTTCATATTTATTAATATTTATGAATTAAATATTTATTTTACTTTAAAGTGGTTACTATGTTTGATTGCTTACCCGATACGCAAGAAAGAGTTTCTTTGAAATATTACATTGGACACTAGTTATATAATAATATTATTTTAAATGGTAGTTAACAAGTAGCCGTTGTATTGGCGGGAATGAATATAAATAACTAAAATATGAGTATATATGTTTTTTAAATGTTTTTATATTTAGCCAATAAAAGATAAAGGCTTAAAATAAGAAAAGAATTCAATTTTAGGCATAGATACTCTAATATTCATTAAAAGGTCGAACTATCGCCTTTTGATGGAGAACCCTCTTTAAATATAGTTTTGGTCAATATTATACATTCTATTGGACCAAATAAAACTCTTCTTTAGAGTCGGGAAATCAAAATTTACTTTGTGTAAAATTTTCGTATTTTTTCGATAAAGTACATTTTTTAAATGAATAGTGAAAAATGTTGTATTTTAATTCAAAACCTCTTTAATATAATTTATTTATATGATTTTATTATATTTTGAATTGTTTTTAAAGTGAAGTTAGAATATATTTTTACCATTTAATCCAATAGTTGTCATTGGAATTAATTTCACTTTGAAATTGTACTTAAACTAGTGTCAATCTTTTGATACATATTGTTTCATAAAAACACGCTATTTGTTCTAACAACGGGAATTGATTATTAAACTAATTAATTTAAGTTATATGTTTTGAATTTTTTAAAATATACATCATTTTTGAATTCTGAATATCAAATATATCTTAGGGTGAAGTTCTGGTATTTTTTTGAAAAGCTTCAATTTTTGATGAATAGTGAAACCACTAAGTGGTACTTAAAAAAACTGATTTTTCGTTTAAATGAAATTTTACCACTTCTGTGATTTTAATTTCAAAAAAATGACATACATGGTTGTTATTAGGATGTAAAATTAGAATCAATGGGATAAAAATAATTTTTTGGTGAATAGTAACTTTTATGTTTTAATCGCGATTAGAGGTAATTAGTGTAATTTAAGGTAAAAATAATGTTTTAATAATATGAAATGACCATGACACATGTCCTGAACTTATTGGATGTGTCATGGACGACCAAGAAGATCCATGGGTCAGCTTGGGTACCCCATGGAGCCACATTGGTAGAAAAATGACATTAATAACTTTTTATTTAAATTTAAAATAAAAATGTCACAAAAATGTGTTGTTTTACTAAAATAAATTTTAAATGGGGTTATACAAGTCATATATTTGACTATAAATTTTCATTATAAATCTAAAGATATTTCCTAAATCATGATATTTGTTTTATAATTTTTAGACATTAATTAAATTAAATTATTTATGACACCATGATGATGCAGCGATTACCTCATTATTTAATGATTTAAATAAAATGAAAAGTTAATGTAAAATATAAGACCTAAACTTGTCAAAAACATATTTTATGGGTTTATTTAGAACTCTTATCACGTTAACCTCTAAAAATATAATTTTGGGACCTTTAAAATCCGAAAATCATTTTATAATAATGTTACTTTTCAAGAATTTCCAAGAGTCCCCCTCCTCTCCTCTTATAAAAGGCCCCCACCTCTACCACCTTACCCAAACCTCTCAAGCATTTGGCTCGGCCAAACCCTACCCATTTTGTCTCTCCACATCCCTCTATTACTCCTAGAAGCCTCACATTGGGCAGAAGTATTTCCAAGGAAGCCTTTGAGCTCAAATTAAAGAGAGTTACCCGATTTAAAGGTAGTGTCTTCTCTTGTGTTCATATGTTTTATTTTGCTTCTCCAATCCCATAAACTCTTTTTATATATTTCTTTGGTAACATAAATAGTATCTTAAATATAATAGGATGTTGTTATGAGAATTATTATAGCTACAACTACACACACCTTCATCTAATAGTTGAAGAACTTATTGTTTATGTGGTTGACGATTTTCTACCTCACGAAACGATGATTGTTCAATCTTCATTTAACACCTTTCATGGGCGCCATTAAGATGTATCTCTATTTATATATGATATATATTATGTTTATTTTTTTCCTTATGCTTCTGTATTTTTCGTTTTTGGCATACCTTTAAGGTTTCCATTGTAGGTAAACACGATAGTTTCATTTTAGGAAGTGCGGACTACCGCCCCCTCAAAGTGATTTGATACGTTAATGCCATATGTGGGACGTATGAAGGATGGAGTTAATGTTATTATATCTTATTTTATACAGGAATTATAATATACCCTTATATCATTATGATTTCACTATATTAAATACAAAATAGAAATGAAAGTAGCATTCATGCATACGTACGACTTACCGTCTCCATGAACGGTGAATTTCATTTCTTACCTCTAAATGTTATGTACTATTATAAATAAATGTATATTCTGGATATATATGATATATATGATATCCAAATCATGAGTAATATTCTGGATATAATGAACCTTTTACCACATAAACAACATGTAATTGTAAGAAGTCCATTTTTGACTTAAGTACCAAATATCAACAAAATGAACTTTAAGAAATTAAATGATTACATAACATTTATAAAAAGGCAATAAGTTATATAAAAGGAATAATAAACTTGAAAAAGGTTCTTAAGAAAGTATAAATTAATTTTATTTTCTTATTCAGGAGATTAAAGAGAAATCGAGTCACCTGGTACATGAGGTAAGGGACCTCGTCTCAATCTCCTTTCATTGAGGCATATTTTGTTCTAATCCAAGGATTTCTTTAATACAGTGTATAAACCCCTTTGACTTTTAATTTTATACAAAATGAATCTCTTTCTATGAAGCGTTTTACTAGACGACAAAAAGGCATGTTTGTTTTAACATACGTGGTGACAATGACCATTTCCGCCGCCGCGAGTATTATTTGGGCTTCGGCTTTCTCAACAAGCTGTAATGTTTTTAAAATGAAATAAATACCATATAATCTATTATGAATTTTGGTATTTAAAATGGTTTTTATAATTTATATGTTATGTCAATATATTTATGTGATATATTGTGATCAAAGTGTGGAAATGTTTTATTTTTCCTTATATTTATTTTATGTCTTATTATTTTATAATGGTACTTGGACATTTGACGGGTGGTTATGTGATAAACCACATGATAAGTGGTGTCGTGAATACTAGGACAGGTGGTTACATTATAACCTCCAATGCATTGGGTATAGAAGTCGACCGTATGGCTATTCCATTAAGTGATATGTGTGGATGTCGACTGGATGGTTATAACACTTAAGTATGTTTATGTCCCAAGTTACGTTTATATGTTATGTGTTCGTTGTATGGGTTTTATGGTAATATTTTAGATACAAAGGGGTATGTAATGCTATTTTATTCAATGAAGAGTATCTTCTTCTTCATAACGTTGAAAATTATAACTTTGATAAAGTATTCATAGTTTACTGGTTGTTTTGAAAAACTAACAGTTTTCCTTCTTTGTGTATCCCTTACTGAGCTTTTTATGCTCACCCCAAGTTTTTGAAATGTTTTTCACAGGACTTAATGTGGAATAGGATCAAGGATGGGATCAATGAATATTCATACTATATAAAACATGGAACTAGACATGTTTCTTTTTACGAGTTTCTATTTTTGGGAAACTTAGTAGAAGTGTATACTTTGTAATATTTTGAGATGTAATAGTTATAACCTAATTCACTAAAACTCTAATTCTGAAAATATCCTCAATATGAATTATTCATTTTATTCAATATTATGTAAGGTTTAAGGCAGGGGACTTATACTAGATGAGTTTCTAGTTCATGTAAAATGGTATATTAATGAGCATAATTTTATGTGATTTAATTGATTATTCATTTTGGTCACTATGGATAAAAGAAAAAAACATGTTATCAAATACATAAGAGTAAATGATCATTAGATGAACATAATTTTAGTGTGATGTGTGTTTTATGTTGAAATTCAAGGTTTGATACATTGTGGTTTAGGGCATATGTTGGAGATAATATTTGTTTCATTCAGGAATATTGATATCTAGATATTAAATTACTGTAATCCATGATGTTGTCGACATTGGCATAATATTTATAAAATCAATAATTATTGATATATATAAAATATTTGGTGGGGAGATCCATTAAAATAGGCATGTATCAATATTTATTTATTACTGCATATGGGGAATATTTTTATCAACCAACTTTATTTTATGATATTTTTTTGGGATTTCATACAAAGTAACACGAGGAAGAAAAGTTGAGTAAATTTATTATAGTGACCTAATGAGGAAAATATTCTATTTGAGGATATGTTTTGAATTTGAAATAGATGATTGATAGATGTGTAATTTGGATATATTATTCCATTTAATATAGATGAGAAATATTTATATCATGTGTTTGTTCCTATATGGTAAAGGGATTTGAGAATTCCACCTTGGCTCTCATCATACCTATTTCATATATGAGAATCCTGTGGAATGCTAATTTGAAAAAAAATCTAATTAATTAATTCATATATTTAGTTTCCTCAACTATGGTAAGAAGGAAAAGTAAATTTGAAGAGTATTAATATGGAAATGTGAGTGAGTGAAACAAATTAACCTCATTCACCTTAACCGAAAAAAACTGAGATGCAAATGAAATCCTACAAGCCTATTGTGACCTAAAATTGTTTTTGTATTAATTGTTCAATGTTAAATGATGGTTAGGTATATATGGTATATAAACTACGTTAAAATATAACATTAGTGAAATTATTTATTTATGTTAGATGAAATTCATGTTCTTAAGTAATCTGTATTGTTACGTAGATAAGATTATCAAAATTCCAATGTGGGTTTCCATAAATGTAGTATTGATCATAAAAAATAGACAATGATTTTATTTTATGTGTTTCAAATTGTGAATATTTTGTAGACCCCATTTTGTATATATGGTGATAATCATCACGTATTATAAAAATAATATTGAGAATAAGGGTTGATTTCTATATTTGGACAAAACTTTTCATTAGTGTATAATTTTTCTAGTGACAATATGACATTTTTAACATACTGTGATTTTATATTGATTGAATATTGACATTATTATGTAGTAATAAAGTGAATTTATATTATATAATCTACTATTAGTGATATAAACCTTTCATTGGAAGGTGTATGACTTTAAGGACTAAAATTATAAATCATTATGTGTTTTACTTTATATATTTCAGTTATATATTATGTAAAATAGAGATAATTAATTGTGAGGTATAGAGTCATTAATATGTAATATAGGTTAATTCCAATAAATGTAATTGTTAAAGTGTACAAAAAATTAACCCCACCACAAGATAGTTTCTTACCGAGATGTGTTATATCAATGTTGTTTTATTCAATTAGAATTCTATTAATTATAATATATTACAATTTTTCATCATTACCATCTGACCAATAGAGCAACACAATTACCTTCTCATGATTAGATTATTCAATAATATAAAATATATTTTCTTTAATAATTATTTATTTTCCTATTATGAGTAGATCATATGGTCTAATATCAATCAATAGTAGCTAATGTATAGAACTATCAATATTATGTTTCTCATTTATTTGTTCATTTGGGATGTAAACATTATTTAAAATATTTTTAATAATATATGATAACTTTTCTAGGAGATTTTTCACTCATTATCCAATTGAATTTATTTTCTTATTACAAAAAACACCTCATTTTTTCATACTTTTTGTTGACTCAAATCCAATTAAAATTTTCTATTTACTAAAAGTGAAATCTATTATTTGACTATCATGTACAAATAATCAGTGTTTTTAGTCATATTAAATGGTAAAACAAATATAATTTATCCTATATTATGAAACCTTCGACTCATCCTATGAAAAGTTTTGTTCATCCAATTATATTTTCATTTTATAAAATGTTTATTTCATTTTATAATGTTATCCTTTAGCAAATAATCACCAAATATAACTAAAATAGATAGTGATACCTGTTATCGAAAACCATTCTTAAACACCATATTCTAGTTCTATAAATAAAAACTTTTTTTATGTGTTTTAAAATATTTTTATATGATAAAAATATAATAGATGAATATTTTATAGTTTTTGAAATATTTAAACAATATGTCTCATTAGTTGACAGTAAATTTAAAAATTTAATCATTAGAGTATTTTGGGATTAGGTATATGATCTTCTCATATTAAAATATCTATTTTTATTTATTAATATATTCTCTACACATATTATCATCCAATAAATTTCTTAAATAATAAAAATCATCTTATCGAAAAAATGATAACATAACAATATGGTAAGATTAAATTATCTATATGAGTATAAGAAAGAGAAAACAATAAGTGATCAGATGTGATCATAAGAGGTTTATGTTGGTAGAAAAATATATTCAAATTACACGAATCATTCTCAAATGAAATGTTACCCATTAATTATGAATTATAAATCATTTTTATTAAACTAAGTATTTGAGAATAAAAAACATGATCCATAAATCAATAATATTTGATCCAATCATAAGTATAATGCCTAAAATATTAATATGGAATGAGTATGGACATTGATTTAAATAGATATTACAATGTAAACTAAATGTAAATTTATCCTATAATCAACAACATAATCCGTGTATTAATTATATTACATGCTTAATCTAACAAATTGTACAACCTACTGGGATATGGATTTCCACTTATGTATCCTAGGTATTTGATTGATGAAACATTTACCCATGGGAATTGGTTTTCCTTCCATGTATCATAGGGCTTGTATTGATCACTCATGTACCTTGATCCTGGGATGACTAGCAACATCAATTTTTATTCACATGAGTAAAAAACAATTTAATTGGTAGGATATAAAATATCCACAACAAAAAAATGATATTCCATACATATATTGCCACCATGATTAATAATATATTCATAATTCGATAATATAAAAATTAACCTACGAAAATGAGTTGTGTATCATTAAAAAATTAGTATAATGAAATCATTTGGCACCCAAATAATACTATTGGATTTAGTAAATAGAAATAATCCCTATTTTATAATAATACTCAATATTGGGCATTAATATTTATGAAAACCCAACTATAACTAATATATATTATATATTTGATATTGAATAAGAAAAATATTTTTATTTTGGTAATATTTAACTGAAAATGTATAATTCCGAAAATAATGTGTGATATCCCCTGATATTGCACTATCTCATGTGGCCAGATCAAGTTTGATATGGGACCTCATGCAAACATCCCCAAATGTCAAAGGCTTTTGAAAATTATTGGAGCTAAGAGGAGTATTATTGGGAGACAATACATCTTTTTATAGATTTAGAAAATATTAGAAATAAATAAACATAAATAAATATCATAGTATCAGAAAAAGTAGAAATAGTACAACATACATCTAGAAAATAAAAGATGGAACTGTTGAGAAATAATAATGAATCAGGTAATGCTACATATAAATGCATCTAAATGTAAAAAATAATGATAAAATAAATAAACAAAAAAATATTAAAAATTTAATCAAATTTTTATGGTTCCTAATCCCATGTTGGTCCCATATAGATATTCAATACCATACAGAATGAAACAATCAATGAAAATGTCCCTTTACTTTGTCCAAACGTCCTTCAATGAACTCAAGTGCCAAATCGTGGCCTGAATAATCTATGAGTAAAAATCAATAGGATTACAGTACCATTTCTAAAGACAATCACTCTTGTAATTAGTGAATTCTATAATGTAATAAATAGGTTTTTTAATTAATCAAATAATACAATGCATAAATCTACATGCTTTTGCATCATGATGGATTGTCTCTTATTATGTAGAATAAAAAAGGCATAAATAACAATAAACATTGTGTACTAAAATAAATTAGAACATAATTATGTATAATTGTTTTTCCCTATATAAAAATCTTTATCTATAATAACTTCATCATCAATGTGGTAAATCCCACAAAATAACAATTTTACATTCACCAGTAATTGTTATATATCTAATCATGTGTTCTTCAAACTGTGACAAACCCATTATATAAGAATACCAACATCACTAGGAATAGAACTATTAATATAGTTTCAACATCAAACTATTCGAACATTGATATATAATAATTAAAACATCAAATAGGACATGTAATAATGATTATAAGACACTAATACTGCATCATAAGCCTCAATTATTGATTATGAAAATTACCATTTCACATTCAATTACATATTGATTAATATAGAGAGTTATCAACTATTATATAAATATCCCATTAGTTGTTAACATAGTTATTCTATACCAACCAATAACCTGCAATCCCATTCCATGATGAACACATATAAAACCATTCTCTTATTAATTAATTATCTAGGGTTCTCTCACCCATCGAGTATCCACATGATAGGTTGGAATTAAATTGAATTCATTAGGATCTATGTATTATTACAATTCACGATTTACCATTATTCAGTATTCAATTTATTAATCTTCTTGTTTTATTGGAGAAACTATAATACTGAACATAATCAACAATTAACAGACTAAAGGGTTATGTTTTAGATCATATACCTTTGAATCAATATAAAAAAATTCTTCCAAAAGTAATTTTAAAAAATAAAGGAGGTGTAGGAAGTTACCTTAATAAAACTATATTTGAAATAATGTGATCAATACAAAAAATATTTGTGGTCAAAATATACCACCACTACAATGGAGAACAATATGAGATATGGGAAATATAGTGCATGAGACTAAATATTGATAATATGTGTAAATGGGATATTCAAAATTGAGTAAATAGATATAAAATTACATTGATTAATTTAATTTTTTGATACAGGATGTGACTACATAGAATGAAAAAAAAAATTAGACATGGTGTCCATTTAAAACCTCCATACCCACAACTTACCTGACATTGAAATCTAAATAATATGATATAAAACACATTGCATTTCCTTAGGTGTATTAACTATTCTCAATCATTACATGTATTGTAATGTGGATTCATGATGTGTAACCATTTCATCCAATGTATCTTATTAATGGAATATTACTAGAAGAAGTTATATGTCTTGAAAATTGTGTACATGATGTGTATATTCCAATTAAAAAACATTAAAACTAACTCCCGCATAAGAGGTAAAACTATCATAAAATCCACCCAATCATATAGTAAACTTTCATAACCCATTTAACACATTTATACCTAAAATAAATTAAATCTAACAAAAAATAATCAATTTTCATTAGTTTTTCTTCCTTAAAAAATGATCTTCATATAAAAAAGGGAATCAACCAAAATAGTTTAAAGAGATAGAAACCCCATAAATATATGATTAATGGAAAACAAAGAGGGATGAACATATAAAAATGAATGTATCATTCAACCTCCACACGATATAATATCTCATCCATTGGAAAAAAATAATCAATGTGGCTTATTATTGAACAATTATGAACACTTTAATTATATATCATACTTCTTCGCCTATGCCTACTCTTCAATATCCCCATTTTCCCACCAGAATAATACCATTAGTATAGTACATCCCAAGATATATTTATCACTATTGTTTGAAAATACATCTCGTATTATACTAAAATGACGCATCTGAATAAATCTCTACATCCCCAACTTCTACCATAGATGAAGGGTCAACATGATATCTCCAAAGGCATAACATAGGAAACACGTCATTCATGGAACAATAGTTCCATGGATGGAATAATCTTGATTCCAAGCAACTAACCCTATCCACTATATAAAATTTCATGAAACCACAGTTGTAAATTTGCGTTGTTTCCTTCTATAGTATTCCCGCATTCTAGATAACTCTGTTAGGAAATCAAGATGACGAAACTAAAACTCCAATGCTCATCTCAAATGACTAGTGATTGATTTTTTCCTACTATGCATGGAATCAACTAATTTTTAATAAACTAATAATTCTCAAACACCTCATGGATGAGAATATTTAATAAAATTTGGACTCGACTGCTTCTCACCATCCAATAGGTGAATGAAACATACATCCACATAATTCTTCAAAAGGATCAATCTAGAACAATGTTTGGAATAAATTAATATACAAAAACATCACAAGATTCACATTCTACATCCATGAAACATTAAAATTAATAAAATATTCTCATAAAATATATTCTAAAATAAAAATATTCATCTCGAAATTACCATTATTTTTATGATGATAGTTTTATCTCAAAAAAATTGGGCTCATAGTTCTTTCGGATGACCCTGCCTAAACCATGATGTTAATCAGGGATCCCTATCTAAAATGAATGTCTTAAATTCACTATTCGACTAAACTGTCTTGTGAAGATACAGACTAACAATATCAATAGTATTGAAGGCCTCCATGGTATTTAAGATTTGGTGACCCTCATCTGTCGATCCATAATCACCCATATTGGGTCATTCATATTATTATCCAATGGTAATACCTTCAAAATATTCATAACAACTTCACCCCATTTTCATTATGGTATTGGAAGAGCCTCCAAAATTTTAGATGGACTCTTCTGGTGTTTTATTACATTTTGACATGTGAAACAACTCGAAATAAATCATTATACCTATATTTTCATTCTAGACCCCAATACTATCTATCGAGATCCTGATTCGTAAATTTTAATTCAATATGTAAATCCCTTTGATATAAATGAATATATTTCATCAGATCCCCATGAAAACACATAGAAAACCAACCACGGAAATGGAAAATAAGAGAGAGGTTTTTTATAGGATACCTTATTCCATGTGTCTCCCCACCAAATAAGAAGTATCTCAAAATAAAATCATACATATTTGATAAATTATTAGTAGTGATCTATTTAGAAAACAATAATATAACAGATTTCGATGTCATAGGTACTCATATATTAGACCTTTTAACATTTAGAAAAATTTTCAAAAGGTGTGACATCATCCATCACTCTTCACAGGACTCTTAAACTTCTTCTATCTGCATCCTTACGCTCTAGGAATCAATAATAATGATTTCCATTCCTAGTGTATAAGCCAAATACTTGTTTAAAGAAAATAGATAATTGACCCTCCTCCTCCAATAAAGATTTATGGACTATTGATAAAATATGAACCTAAGGATCTTATGGTCTATCTATTCAAAAATCATATCATCCAAAAGAATATTTTTATAGTTTATTAGGTAATTTTACAACCCAACTCTCTCTATATTGTTAGTAAGATAATTCCTTTCACGCGGTCATATTTTTCTTGAGCATTTAGCTACCATTCAATCCCCCTTCATTAGAGTCGATCGATGTCTAGCTATGGATTTGTTATAGAAAATTGTATATGTTTTACCAAGAATACATAATTTTGGGATATTTGATAATGTCAATATGTTTTTGACCACCATAAAATAACTCTCAAAAGATTCAAAATAATAAAAATAACCATTTTCTAGGTCATCTAGAACATCAATGATTCTAGATAGAGAAGGCCTAGATAAAAACTGAAAAAACCGAATAGTTGTAGGAAACAAAAAATCGTAATACCTTTATTGGTGTTCTCCAATGACACCAAAGCTATAGCCTTCTCTATCTAAACTAATTCTACATCAACTGTGATGACATTGCCCAATAAGTTCAAATTATCAATCTAGAAACAACATTCGGTTAGTTTGGTTTAAATTTTATTCTCTCTCAAATTACCCAAGATAATGTCAATATGTTAGGCTTGATCATATACATAAAAGGATTAAACTAAATTTCATAGAAAAATTCAACATCAAACATATCCAGAAAAAGAAGAACTATTTGATTCAACATTTCCATGAATAATGCTGATGTAATCATCAGACCAAACAACATCACTATAAACTCATATAATCCAAAAATTATCATTAATGTAGTATTAGGTATGTTTGAATGTGACACACACATCTGGCTATGTCAGGATATTAAATTGAGAATAATGAAGGTCTTAAAACCTATTAACTGGTTGAAGATATTATATATACATAGAAGGGAATACATCTTCTTGAACATCATTTGGTTCAATATATAATACTCTACAGTTAAGAGAAATTAATAATACTACTTCCTAATGAAAAGAATTTGATAATCCCATTGATATGTAATATTTTATATGAATACAATATCCGGAAGATCATAAAACATTAATTTCAACTCCCAAATCACATTTGTTGCCATCCATTATGGAGGGATAGATAATTGCTCTTCTCCTGGATCTGACTTGATCAATATCTCAAGTTGTAATCCATAGATCCCATCAAGAAAAAAATCTTTAGAACATTCTACCATTTGTGGGAATAAAAATTGTTCCTCCATCCACATTTATTGACAACAATACTAGCATTCTGAGCCATGAGATGATCGAATCTGCACTAAATTGGTCCTGTATTAGCTACTAGAGGATCTCAATCACCCTGTTAAGAATATATAAAAACATATTGAGATAGAAAGGTATATATCCTACAGATGTAGTTTATTTTACCTCAGTATATAACTATATAATCCATGACCAAATTTTCGTTGAAAACTATAATTTCCAACAAAACAGGTTAAAAATCAATGGAAACAACCCATCAAAATAGAACATTACATGAAATGTTTGATATTAACTAACATTACTCCCAAAGGTTTATCAATATTCAAATACGAATTGAATCATTCCACAACTAATACAAATAAATTTTAAAATATATAGTATAAAAGTGAATTTGGTGTTATTATATAAAACAAAATTAAACCATGAGTAGATGATTAAATAATCATACATTTGATGTTAAATGGTCTTGAATTCACAATAGTAGTAGTAGTCTTAATATCATACTAATATCATTCCCATATCCCATATAATATAGTATGAAAAAACCCAAATCTATTATACCTACCTGGTACTACCACTCTTTCATTAGGGCACCACATTCCCTGGTCGACTAGAATGTCATGTGTAACTCCATCATCCTCTCTCAAGATGGATACTTGTTCCCTTCATACACAATGGTATGTAATTTCTATCCCTTCCACTTCTAATATGAAAGAACTTCATAAAAAACTTATGAATATTTTCCCAACATATATTAAAGAATAAAACTCTAAATAGGTGTAAAATTACTGAGGAAACATGTCCCCCAAATGGACACACATGTAGAACTATAAAAAAACATCTTCTTAAGATGGTTATCCACAACCATGCATTCTCTTCTAATTGTTTCCCTAGTGATAAATTTCATAGGGGTACTTATTTCAACCATAATAATATTACCATGATTTCCCTACTGAAAAAAACCAAGTGGATGCCCGAGGCCTCTATCATATACCCTTCAACGATGAATTCAAGATTCATCACAAACAAAATTCAAAAAAAATATAATTATTTTCATCTTTGAACTGATCTTATATTGGAGCCCATTCTAAAAATATTTCTCCATAGGGATCTCATTAGAAGATTAATATAGCACAAACTGTTGTGTGTCATGGAAGAATCGAATGATGCACATAATAGAAATTCCCTCCTACATCAGATGAATAATCTCATTAAATTTCTCATTCCTCATCATATTTTGATAAAAGTGGATATGGAACTTCTCTTACACTTCCATCCAATACATCTCCTATTATATCCAATATTTCTCAATAATATGCCACCAATTCATTGTGGTTCCACGATGTATATTCAAAAATAGCGTCACCCTCCCATAATATGGTCGCTCAAGGTGATTTATGGTATTCTTGTCTGAATAAAACATGATATTTTCTACCTAGTGTCCTCTTGATGTTGTAAAAAAAATTGGATGACGCTGTTGAATCCCCAATGTTGTCTCAATCATCAAATTCTTGGTGGGAATAGTCTCCATTTATAGGGATTGATGGAACCATTATAATATTTTAGTTATCACGAGAATCCATTTGATACTAAAGAGTTATATGATGATTCAGTTTTTCTTCTTTATGATAGTACTTATTTAATCCCTACTGATTCACCATTACAAGATGGAATTGTGGAATTTTAACAATAAAATAATACACTCCATAGAATATTTTATAAGAAGATGTTATACCACAACATGTGACATCTATAGAGAACCATTGTAACAAATATACATGTGTTCCCTCTAAAACTAGTACATGACCCAAACCACCACATACACAAAGGGAATTCCTGATCCCTATTGGACATTGACTATATCACATGAATATAGTAACTACTAGAGGGAATTATTTTTCCCATATTGGGGAAAAAATGCCATGTATATTGAAAATGTGATAACATAGGAATGAAAATGATATATGAAAAAGAAAAAAAATGAACAATGGAATGAATAAAAAATGGGTTAAAAGACAATATCCATGTTATAGATCAAATAGAAATGAAAAATACAAAATAAAAACTAATTGAATAGTCTATATGTGATATTGTTGGAAGACCGACTCCATTTCACTATCTATCTAGACAAACCAACTGACATAAAACCCCGCTTCCTCACTGAAACTCCTTGTATTTACCTACATCAAAAGATATAAAAAGGACTACTCGCCACCCAATATGTGAGCAGGGAGTGAGAAAACACACTTATTGAGGTCCTACTGATGTGTTTATCAAAATAGTCTATAAAACAAACCTCGAATTCTCATTTAATATGAAACATGGTATTAGAAGCAGAAAATCAGTTTTATCTATTGTGTGGTAACTAATTAATTTTTTACAATAATTCCATAATAATGGAATGTATATCAGTTTCATCTATAATTTTCAATTAATAATTTTAAAAAATCCAAATCATTAATATCATATCAGAAATACTATAATAAAAAGAACATGAAAAACATTCCATGGAATTAAACTGTTCGGGATAATAGGCCACCCATACCACAATAATGAATAATGCACACCAACTCCAAAGAACACATGACTATGGAGAATAGAAATTCCCTATGATAAATAATACTGACAGTAATATTTTAATATAACCAAATATAAAACATCCCCTTACATACATAATGATTTCTAGGTGCTTCATTTCACGAATCATCTCAATGATTTAAATACACCCCTTCTCAATTTATGAAATCCCATTGATAACCCACCATAAATCAAAAAACCTATTACACGAACAATGAAATAGTGTAATTTTTTTTAAATAAATTTATAAAAATATGTTCAATATAATTCATCCACACATTCTAAAGATTCAACCACATACATCAAAAATTGGGGTCCTAAATTCACAAAAATCATCTTCTAACAAGACAACTCATCAATGGAAATTTAGGCCATTGAATCAGTGAAAACATCATATAATTTATCCAATTAGATAAAAGGGTTTGTGTAGAGTGTATTTTGCAACATAACTCAATGAAAATTACACACCATACTAGAACCCGCATAATAAAATGACCCTAGATCAAGATCACACCACAGATCTATATGAATCAAATGAAATATAACACCAAATAAACAGAAATATTATACTGCATCGCCCTGGAATTACATTAATCAATGAAACTTAAATGTTAAAATTATCTGTTACCATGAAATATGATAACACACTACCATATTGATCAATTGTAAAATAGATTAATATTTATCGAACATAGATTGAAAAAGTTACTCGAGAAGGGTTCAAGGTTGAGATCCAATGGTTATGCTGGACATTGAAATTAAATTTCAGCTGAGAGGAAACCTAATGACTAATATTGAAAATGTTCATGATATATAACACATATAAATGTCATCTTATTCACAAAAAATATGGTATTATAAAAAAGCCATTTCCTTTTTATTAAAAAATAACCTTTAATTTTTACACATTGTTAAACTAATACATGATGTGTACCTTTTTCATGAAATGTCAAGAATTAAATAATTTTTTCATGAGTGAAATTACTAATTATTTAGCCCCATTATATTTTATTTATGTTTCCACCACACAATAGAAAATAATAGTTTCATAAAAACATACACTAAATCTCCTCGAGCATTATCTGAACTCGGGTAGAACACTAAAAACACATTTATACAAAAACTACAATAATTAAAATGAACATCCATCACAAATACATTAAATAATTTTCCCCAATTAGTAATCATTAAGCTTAGGAGTCCCAAAAAACTATCATTTATGGATGAAAACATGTAAATGGGTGAGAATTACATGATTTTTGGTAACATGATGTTACAAATTTCCCACCTCAAGACATACTATCCCTATGAAACTATGTAGAATAATTATGTTATATAAATGGGACATTCCACTACTCCATCACAAGAAATTTACACCCTCCTGTCTCATGATAATCTTATAATTTCCTCCAGAACATTCTAAACAATTTAATAGTTATACCATGAATGTCTAAAACATGAGAGTCAAAGAACACAACTAGCTTCCCAATAAAACAAATGATTTCTCTAATTCAAATTATTCCATTCATAGAACTGGATAGGAATCAGGAAGATACATCATACGATATGATATGTTGAATACATCCTAAATTTCAATAAACTGAGCTGAAAACTCAAACAGATAAACATACTTCCTGGGAAACCAAATTATTTCATATTGTGCCAAATATCTCAGAGCCAAAATTAAAAAAAAATCATGATGACGGTGACCTAACCAAGGAGAAAAATTTTAGGAAACTCCGTCGCCTATTGGAAACAACAAATGATGACACTATTGAAATGAAAAATAATTTTACGGAATATATGATTTATCCATACACTGATGTATATCTCAAATCATCATGTACATCTCCTAAACCAATGTATATCACATCAAAGAAGATTTTTCCACCTCATCCCAACAAATTGGTGACATGCACAAGATGCCATAAAAACCCTCAATGGAATCAATTATTATTTTCATTTGATAGATTGTTTATAAAAAACTCAACTAGTCCCACATGGCTATCCCATGATCCACTAATTTAAATTTCCTATACATGAATCATATCTTAAAAAATCTGAATAATAATGTCTGTATGACCATCTATCTCTAGATTATAACATGTATTCAATCTAAACATTGTCCCCACTAATTAATTGGGAATTCTCTATAACATTAACAAAACCTAGGTTCCCTATATTAAACAATGACTTAATGAACCCCGTAGGTTCCCTGTATTAAACAATGACTTAACGAACCCCGTGTATACTCACAACATCCTACACATATTGGTATCTTAGAACATTAACTGTTGATGAGTATTTGATAAAAATAAATTGAGACAAATTTTCTATCAGATAAATCACCACCTTGGTAGAATTTATAAATATAAGATTTCATTGTTATAAAAAACTGATGTTCATTATATATATGTTCCCACTTCCAAAATAAAATCAAAATAGTGTAGAGAAAATAGAATGATTTAGATGGTCTTTCTTTATCCACTGAGATGTGTAATACCGATAAAAAATAAAAAATGTCGTGTTTTATTTACTACCAACAGATTCACCATCTTGTTTCATAATACATCTTTTTAATTCATAGATGAATGCCCCAAGAAGAAAAATTAAAATAAGAACCTGATCTTCTTCTATATTGTAGGATAATAAACTAATTTTCAAAATAGAGTATACCATATAAAGAAATATATTAATCTAAAGATATCTCATGACCATTAATGGTTTCTTCAAATCCTCTGAACTCAAAATCCTAATTCCAACTCTAGGGAAAATACTCATGTACATATAATGGTAGCTCAAAAATTTTAAGACCAATACATAAAATATTGTTTTGAGAAACAATATGCAACATAGAATAAATCCCAATTAGGTACAAATGATTCCCCAATTCATGAAAAAATTGAAAAGGAACATTCCTAATATGAGCTTCTATAACCACATTCCAAATCCATAGATTGTATGAAATATATAATTTAATTGTCTAATGGTATTCATCATATATCATATTTTCAATATTCCAGACATTATAAGAAAAAATATAGCTCAAAAAATAATGTTTATACAAGACTTTAAACCCTTCTCCAAAAATATTATACTTCCAACACTAAATCACATTCATAACTCTGGAATTCGTTAAATCATTTGAGTGGAAATTATTCTCATTTTTCATATGTTTATATGATCCTTAATAAAAATAATTGTCATCCTACATGGTGTCACCACCCAAACCATCACCAGAAGCATCACAAAAAACCGAATACCCCTTACCAAGACCTGGTATGATCAAAATAATGTATAATTTTAGATGTTCACTGAACTCATTAAATTAATAATTATATTTTTCATCACATATGAATTTCACCCATTTATTAGTAAGATAACTCAATGGTGATTCAATAATAGAAATGTAAATAAAAACCCATCATTAATATCACTCATGATTTGGGAGTCTCTTAATCTAAAATACATTCTACAGTATATCCCAGGAAAAAATTTCCTTTCCCTTCTTTAGATCAACTAATAAACCACGAACCTAAATCACATTCCAAAATAATTTGTCTTATTGAATCTAGAATCTCTATTTCAAAATGAATTCATATTAATTATGACAACACTGGATATATGAAAATACATATATGGTGTTCGTGATCATACATTAAACTTGAATAACACAAAATATCATCTATGAACACTATTATTAATGTGTGATGATATAGATGGAATATTTAATTCATCAAAGCTATAGAAATTGCATGAGAATTATTCAGACAAAATCGTATTACAATATATTTGTAATGGTCTTATTATATATTGAATCATGCCTTTAATATATCAGACACTCGAACTCTGAACTGATGATAAAACAACCATTGATTAATCTCCAAAAAACACTTCTCACCCATTAATTGATCAATAAAATCATCTACATGAGGTAATTTATATATAGATATATGTATGTTACTCGGGTCGATATCAGATTATTTATTGAAAATAAGAGTGAAACATATTCATTCTAGGAAAAAAGAACTGGGATACCAAAGGTGAATCACATGTGAGAACAAAACCTATTTTTAAAATTTTTTCCCACTCAATCATGAGATATTTTAGATCCATTGGCTCCATACTATAAAAATTATCAATATTGGCTACGTTCATGGAACGAAGTAAATTTTAATCTACATTTAGCCAACCATAGATATTAAATAATCTTGATTTTTGATCAAGAATTTACATTTTTCACATTGATGATCTGTTTAGGTTTATTGTTTTTGAGAAATATTCCATAACTATAACATTACATCTGAAATATTACAAAGTAGACACTGCAACACTATCCATTTTTTCACAACAATAAAACTCCTTAAAAAACCTGAATTCATTTCTTGATTAAAAAAATTTCATTATTTATTCCTTTATCTTACCCTTTCTTATACCCTATGAAAAACATTTCAATTAATTGGTCTGAGCATAAAAATCTCACTAAGGGATATAAAATAAGGAATGAAAAAATTAGTCTATGAATGAATTCAAATCAGTGATGTTATATTTTTGAATCATGACACTTATGCTCTTTTTCATACCACATGAAACCATAATATTTATGAATATCTCATATAAATCATAAATAATAATGGAATCTTATGGGATACATAAGATACTGAAATTGTTTATTTCACAAATTCAAAGGGAGTAGGCTTCATGATTATTTTATGAATACCCAATATAGTATATTCATTAAATATCTTAGGATAAACATTATTGTTAACCTATATCATGTTACCCAATGCATTGGGGAGCTATCACTGGATCACATTCCCTCGTGTTATTACAGAACCAACCAAATAATGACCAATTCCCCAGAACCATAGCATAATAGTGACACATACACCATGCTTAAATGAAAAATAATATATCCACATTTCAATCATAATAAATCATTTCAATATATTTAATAATTCAGTCCATTTCTAAAACAATATAAAACATATAATAAATAGTCTTTTGAATCTAAGTGTCCCACAACACTTTGAAAAATTTGATAGAAATCTACATTTTAAAAAATTCATGTCAATATAAATATATTTATAAACTCCATTTTTAAAAACATGCACATAAAATTGAAAAATTTATAAGAATAAATCATCCAAACATTAAAGCGATGAATTATATTAAAAAAATCCCTCACCCCATGTGAAAAACAAGAATCAAAATCATTAATGTGTTCCATTAAAAAACATATAATATCATATGAATAATGATATTAATGAAATAAATAGTCATAGTGAAATATATACACTATATAAAAGTGAATAGGCACATATCACCAAAAAAAGTCTCTATGGAATGTATATTGAGTTTAAACCACTTACGAGGATTGTATTATTAGATTAAGGATAAATCAATAAAATGAATATGTGTGACTAAAATTAATACTCCCAATACAAGTGTATATTAATTTTCATATGATCAACGTTAATTCACTCATATTTATGAAAAAATAAAACCAATTAAGTGGATATTAAACACAATGAAGGATTATTGAGTTATGATTTCCCAAAAAAATATCATTTTGATAAAAAAAAGTCTATTATGTGTATTCACTACAAATAAATCATGTATAAATAGATTATTGGATATCAAAAATTATTTCTCACATAATCATAGCATTATATAATCACGAAATAAAAGAATGACCCAATGAATGATAATTGGGTTAAGAAGTTCCCTTGTAATTTTCGTATAAATGACGTAAGAATTTATAAACTCTGTGATTATGTGTAGAAATAGTATATCCACACAATGGGAAGTGTAAATATGAAAATAAATAACTAAATAGTGATTCCACATAGAATCTTGGGATAATATAATCAACAAAGTATGCGTATATTCCAATGAGTGTAAACTGAGTTCAGAAATTCTCTTACCTCGAATCTGACGTGTCTCGTTCATTCTTTATATTTATAAATAATAAACATCGGTAAAATTTTAAATTTTTTAGAACCATTTTCAGGTTAATTATTTATTTTATATCACATATTACCATGATATAAAAATTACATTATTATTGAGGTTCATATTGGTTGTTTTGTCCATATTTGATACTTTAGTCGAAAATGAACTTATTTTTTGTAAATGTCAATGTTGTAAGAATTCTATCATATCCAGAATATTATTCATGAATTAAATATAATTAAAATATAGTATATATGTATTTATAATAGTCCATAATATTTGGAAATAATAAATGAAATACACAGTTCATGGATATGGTCGGTCATACATACGCATGAATGCTTCATTCATTTATTTATCAAATTAATGGAATGAAAAATAAATGATACATAGGTATATTATAATTAAATTATAATACCCACGTTATATATGTTACATATTTTAATTGACACTATCATTTATATGCATCATGTATTGAATGAACGAGTCATATCAATTTAAGGGGGCGGTAGTCTGCACAATCTCAAATGAAGTTATTGTATTTACACATTATGGAAACCATGAAAGTATTGTTTAAATAAAAAATTAAATAAGAATATAAACACTATAAATATAATATATATCATATATAAATATGGTTAGATCACAATAACCACCATGAAATGTGGTAAGTGAAATTTGAACAATCATCATTTCATGAGGCAGTAGTTCATCATACAAAGAAACAGTATGCCCGTATCTATTATATGGAGATGTGTGTAAGTTGTGTTAGAATACATGGAATAAAAACATTGAAGTATATTTAGGATATTTGGTTTGATATGTAATAATATAATAAAAAATTAATAGAGAGTTAAGAATGAATATATAAGAAATGAACTAGAGAGATGACGTTACCTCTAAATCGAGTAACTTTTTTTATCAGACCCAAATGGGTTTCTTGAATTACCTTCTACCAATGTTAATGAATATTTGAAAAATTCAGAGATTTTGGGAGATTATTTGAGAAAACTAAGGATTATCCAATGCTCTTAAGATGAGTGAGTATGTAGGTAGAGGTGGTGTCCTTTTATAATATGGAGGTGGGGTACTTTAGTAAAGTCTTGAAATATTAGTTTAATATAATTTTTAATTGGACTTATTATATGTTTATAGTGATGTATTTTGAATAAAATATGATAATGGGTCTAAATACTATCAAAACATAGGTTTTTTAAATGATTAGTTTACAAAATTTACCATATCTTTAGGCATTAACCCTTAGTTAAAAATATTATCTCACACCAGGTCTTCTTCTATTTCCATAATATTTGGTTACAATAGTGACAATAAAATAAAAAGAGAACCAACAATGGATCATTAATTAAAATTTTAACATTATATATATAATATTTTTGAAATCTAAAATTTCTAGGACTATTATATCATTTAACAAAAATTATCTATTTTATAAACTCATTATGATAAATTTTGACACTACTTAGTAATAGATTTTTTTAATGTTATAAAAAATTGATTATTTCAATCAAAAAGAGTTATATAAAATTTAATATTATATAATCTGCCAAAAAATTTGTGTTTTTCATCAAAATTTTCACAATACATTTACTTTAATATTTATTATATCATCTTTTTGAATCATTCATTAATAAGGTAATGACTACAGCATCATAATGTCATAAATAAATTTAAATATATAATTTTTTAAAAATATAAATAAATTCACACGATGTAGGTAGTATTTTTATATTTCCAATGAATATTTATATTAAAATGTACTAGTTATATAACAGTATATTTAAATTGTTTTAGTATAACATTCATGCTTATGTTAAATTTATCATTACTAAAAATTAATTCTTATAACATGACATTATCACACCCAATTGGATTTATGTTTCCTAAATTATCCCCAAGGATTCGAATGGTCAGGCATATCTCATCCAATATGTTTATGAAATGTTCTAGGGTTGTTTTATATTATTATAATATTATTTTTAAAACTTATTTACCATATTTATCTCTTAAGCATTGTAAATAAAAGTAATATCTGAAATTACTATTCATAATATCCAAAAAAGGTAACTATTTACACAATTTAGACCTTATGATTACAAATATGGAATCTATTTTTGACAATTCAAAACAAATATGTTTCAGTAATTAATTTTAAATTAATTACCGTTGTCAAAACCACAAAGAATTTTTTTAAGTAATTAAACAATCAAAATAATAACATTTTGTTTATGTCCAATTTATTGGTAAAATTACATATAATGAAAATAATTGGATTAAATGATAAAAAATAATCTATTTAACATTTTAAACTTTTTAAAATATCAATCCAATTTTACTAATAAATTATATGAAAAGTTAGTGTTGAATTAAAATGATGTATTTTTCATTATTCATGAAAAAATGAACATTATCAGAAATTAACAAAAATATAAACACATTAGATTTTGATGTGCATATTATATAGAAGAAATTTATTTTATCATATTGAAGATATAAAATTTAAAAAATTATTTTAAAAATGTAATCTACATTTAATGGTGGTAATATGACTGTTTAAAAATACTAGAATATTTTGTGCAAACAATTGGATTTATTCTCATTTTAAGCCTCTAAAATTTATCGGATAAATATAAATACAGTTGACAAACATATATAAAAATATTTTCATTATTTTAATTCATTATTTCAAATAAAATTTTCCTGAATTAACTATTATATAAAATATTATAATTATTATATTATTTTTCAGTATAACTCAATGTCATGTGTGACATAAGATGTTAGAGAAACCTATTATTGTGTATCAAGTATGCTATATGAAAAGTGTCCCCTTTAACATAAAATTAATATTAATTTAAAAAATATAAAAATATATGAAAATAAATTACTCTATAAATAACTTTGATGTTACATCATCCCCCCCTTAGGATATTATGTCCTCACAATTTTAAAATTGGTGTAGGAAACTTCACTGAAAATCACACAGAGGAAAAAGAGGTAACAAAATATCACTTTAATGGAAGGAAAAGAGAAGTTCAAAAGTTAGTCGAGATAAAATATACTATAATTCCATGTTAGAAAACACAGATATGGATGACAAACTAACCAAATTGTCCTAGTGGAGATTAATTGAATACATGATTAGGAGAATGTTAATAAATTGAAAACCACAAACTTGTGATTGGTTAAACTCCCATTGATTTACTAGTAGGAAAATTAAATGACAAATGTTTTTTATTTATATTCATTTTCATAAATTTGTGAAATTTATTTACAAGATTGAATATGAATGTAGGTAAATATAAATACACAACAGGTAGAGTTTCATCCTTTAATAAAAATCTTCAAAAATGTCATATTTTCATAAATGATGAGTACTCAATATGACATGGTAACACCTGTAGTTCTAGAATCAACTTGTATAAAATCACATAATCCAAAAAATATGAACTATATATTTCCCCTATCTTTGGGAATTAACCAAAACTAAACGGGTTAGTGCAAGATCAGATAATCCCAAAAAAGATTAATACTTTATAAAAATAAATACTACTCTTAGTCTCTATAATTTAACAATCCCTACTAAATTTTCAAGCATGACCATTAAATAAGAATTTTTCCTTAAAATTATTCAAAATAATCCAAACTTTTCTTGAAACCAAATATTCAAAAGTATTTGATCACATAGTCTTCCATGATATATCATAACATTTATCTCCAAAAAACATCAACTACTCTTAAAGTCTCATTCATAAATTTAATTATCCTAATCACATATTCTCCGTGATTGGTTAATCATTTCAATAAATAACTCAAATCACCATATTCCCATAATAAAAATATATATTTTTCCATATTAAAATTCTACCATTACTCCTAAAATGAAATCCCAAAGTATTCTATTTTCCATAGGCATATATTCTTTCTAAATGAGAAAATATCTTCCACAATATCAATTATTTGTTAATCACCAAATCATTTTCATATACAAATTATATCAATTTTATAAAAAATAAGTTCCAAAAATCATATTACTCATGATACATAAAAACATTTAACTAAAAAGAATAAGTCATACTTTGATTTTTTCGACCTTATCGGTCACGACTGGTTTTCACCCTTCTTGCAAGTGGTCCATTCTATAATACTAAAAAGTAACCCTATCTGTATTTAACCTCAATGGTGGTTTTATACCTATCATTTTCATCCCAAATCATAATGACCTCAATATATTAAATCATTAAATCATAATAATATTGATATTGTATTAATTTTAAATCCTTGTGATAAAATACAACTTCTCTCAAATAATTAACATCATTCCTTGATCGTGGTGTCTACATGGTTTCATTGTCACCATGTTCACATAGATAGAATTTCCATGGATTACACACTGCTTTAGATATCCTTTAAAATCATGTTCTTACATAATCCATATACACGTTGTATAAATTTGGTTATATGGGTGTATAAAAATAGTGTTGGATAATAATCCTGTTTGACATATAATTTTAAAACAACTGATAAAACATTATTGTAATAAAATAGTCAGACCAAGTTTGAGTTGAAACATTCAATAAATAGTACATTTAAAATACCATCAGTATGTGCGGAAATATTATATTTTCAAAGAAAATATAAATACATTTTTCAAAGGTATCCTTCTTCAAAACATTTTCCAATATCATAATATGCATCAAAATCATGTGGTATGGAAAAATATTATGATATGACTTGATAATATTTACATTTATTAAAAATATTTGAGTATTGATAAAAAATAATTTAAATAATTACGTCCCATGATCCAAAATGGTATTGATGTATAGTTGTGGTGTTTTAGATATCAAAAAACGACATACATGTGAGGTATATTCTAAAAAAAGTTTCATAATCATCCGAAAATGACTTTTCATTTTTTATTGAAAAAATGTCATCACGAAGAGTTAAGAATGATGTTTGAGATCTTACAAATTCCATTTTTAACCATGTTTACTTAGTCTAAAATAGTTATAAAAAATTATTTAACTGAATGGATGGAAATAAAGGCTTACCATGTGGTTATCCAAAACTCATAATCATTAATGTTATCCAAACAGACCTCTGATACCAATTATATGTCCCCAACCATAAACATTACATTATATTGAGTTTTGACCAAGAATTTACTTTAATTTAGAATGATGATGTTGTAAATTATATATTTTATGTTAATTAAGACCTAAATCATACATTATATATCAATAATTAAAAAGTTTACACTTATACTCTATCCAATGATTTCACAACAAAAAAACTCCATAAAAACAATAATTCATTTATTGATAAAAAATCATATTGAATTATTCCTTTTATTAAAATTCATTATACCATGTGAAAAACATTTCAATTACATTGTATGAAAATAAAAATCTCATTAATGTTTCTAATATAATGAATGAAATCAATAGTCCATGGATATATAAAAATTAATGAAATCAAACTTTTCACTAAGAAAACATAAGATCATTTACATAACTCATTAAATTATAAGATATATGAATAATTCATAGTTAGAATAAATCATAAAGGAAGTATGTGTCATCCATAACAAACATACATTGTATCTTTCACAGCTACATAGGGAGTGACCATCATAGTCCCATTTGGAATACACATCATAGTATGTTCTCTAAATCTCTTAGGAGAAACTATAACATTTACCTCTGTTATTTTAGCTGATTCATTAGAGAGCTATCACGAGATGACACACAATGGTTTATCATGGATCCAACCATATACATAAAAGATTACCATGAATCATAACATAATAATGACACAAAAACCATGAGTAAATGAAAAATAACATTTACACATTCCAACCATAAGATATCATTTCGATATATTTATATAATCAATCCATTTTTATAATCATATATAATATTTAATATAGATATTTTTTAATAACATTGTCCCATAAAAAATTTGAATCATTTGAATGTAATTGAATTTTTAAATCAGTCATGTAAAATGAAATATATTTATAAAAACCATTTTTAAATCATCATCATAAAATGGAAATATTTATAAGAATAAATCATCAAAACATTAAATTGATGTTATTAGATAAAAACTACATTACCACGTAAAATACACTTGAATAAGAATCATTAAAATTTTTTGTTAAAACATTTAATATCATGATAATAAGAAGATTAAATATATAATATGTAAAAGGGTAGTATGAACACAATATGAAAGTAAATTGTTGCATAACAACAAATAAGTCTCAATAGAATGTAGATTGGGAAGAAATCACATATAAAGTCTCTATCATTAGTTTAAGGATAAATAAATGACTTAAATATGTGTGACAAATATAAATACACCCAATATAATTGGATATTCTGTTTACAAAAATTAGTGGTCATTCCCATATATTATTGGAAAAAAACAAATGATATGGATAGTTAATTCAATGAATAATGATTGAGTTAAGATTTAGCTTACAAAGATCAGTTTATTTTTAAAATTGGATGATTAAGTGTATTCACCAAATAGAAATCATATATGAATACACAATATAATATCCATAGTTATTTATCAACTAATCATAGCACTGCATAATCAAGAATGAAAATATAATCCCATATAATATAAGTTAGGTTAAAAACATCCCTTAAAAAATTCATATAAAATAAATAAGAATTTATCAATGGGGTGATACTGTGTAGAAATAGTATATCCATAATAGTTTAAGTAGGAATTAAGACATAAATATATAAATTGTGATTTCACACATGATATTTGCGTGATATTATCAATGATGTATGGGTAAAACCCAATGAGTGGAAATTGAGTTTAAATATTACCTTACCTAGAATCTAACTAGTTTTGTTTATATTTATGTATCTAAAAAATAAAATTACATTAATTTTAACTTTATTGATAATTTTTTTAAATATATTATTTCTTTTATATTATTTATTACCATTTTCGTAAAATTAACTAATTATTTATGTTTATAATGGTCTTTTTTATATTCGATTCATGAGTCGAAAATAAACTTGGTTGTTGTAAATTTTCCATGTGGTGAAAAGTCCATCATCTCCAGAATGTTATTATTTATTTGAAGATCACATATATCCATTATATATGAATTTATAATAGTCCATGGAATTTGGAGATAATAAATTAAATGCACCGTTCGTGGAGACAGTGGGACGTATGTATGCATGAATGATACTTCCATTTATTTGACATATTAAATAAATAAAAACTAAATGATACATGGGTATATTATAATTAAAATATAATATATACATTATATATGATACATAATTTTATTAATATAATTCTCTATACATACCTTTTTTGGAATATATGAGTCCTATCACATTGATTGAGCGGAAGTCCAAACATCCTCAAATGGAATTATTGTTTTAATAGATTATTGAAAGCATAATTGTATGTGGTAAATAAAAAATAAAGAAACATAGAAACCATATAATTATAATATATAGCACATATTAATATTGATCTATCACTATGGACTACATGAGAGTTATTAGTATAAAATTTTACAATCATCATTTCATGAGGGAGCAGTTTGTTGTATGCAGAAACTGTATGTTCGTATCTGTTAGAAAGTACTGTGCGTAAGTGTATTAAGAATCATTATCGTAAAAAAATTATATTATATTAATTATTATTATTTTAAATAATCATATAATAAAAAAATAGTAAGGATTGAAAAAGGAAAATAAATGAATGCAATATAAGAGGTGTGGGTAAGTGGGTAAAGGTGGTGGCCATTATAAGAGGGTGGAGGGGAACATTTTGAATGTCTTGAAATATTATTTTATTATAAATTTATTTCCTAATTATAATAGTTAAAATGTTATATATTACTTGTATATATGGATAATCTATGTAATTCCACTCAACCAATAGGTTCTATACATGATAAGGTCACAAAATTAACCTTATCTTTTTTCATTAGACGTTACTTAAAAACATTTAATTTTACCATGTCTTATTGTATTTTCATAATATAAGGATACTATATTTACTATAAAATAATAATATATTCCCATATTTTTCAATAATGAAAATTTTAACATTTTCTAAGTCAGTTGGATAAATTGTAATTTTTTGGACTATTATATCATTTTATAAAATAGAATCTGTTTTTAAAACTCATTTATATTACTATTGACATTATTTAGTAATTGGTTTTTTTAAATAATAAAAATAGTATCCTTCGAACCAAATACATTAAATCAAATAAAATATATCCTAACCATCTATAAAATTCATTGATGGAATCAAAATGTACAAATTAAATTAATTTTAATATTTATAATATCTTTTATATTAATCTTTCACTAATATGTTAACCACTACATTGTTATTGTATTATATTTAAAATTAATGTTTTCATGATTACAAATTATAAAAAAAACCATGATGTATGAAATAGTTCTATCCTTTTAATGAATACATATATTCATTGATATCTATTACAAAACCCTCTATTAATATTGTATTAGTAAATGATACATGTTTATGTTATATTATTATTTACGTTAAATTAAATTTTTAACATGTCATCATCACACTCATGGAGCTCCATGAGGTCCTAAAATTGACCCAAGGACTCCCAAGTTCGTAAATATCTCATCCAATAGGATTAGGACATGTTTTAGAGAAGTTTTAAATTAATATAATATTATTTTTACCCTTATTTACCATATTTATAGTATAACCCTAGTAAATAAAAACAATTACTAATGTTATTATTCATAATGTCCAAAAATAAAAAGGAACCCATTCACACAGTTAGGACCTACTGATTCAAAATATGGAATCCATTTTTCCAAATTTGAAAAACATAATTTGTAGAAATTTATTTAAAATTAATTCTTATTTTCAAAACTAGTAAGTGATGTTTTATGAAATAAAAACTATCAAAATATTGACATGTGTTTAGGTCCAAATTAAATTTGAAATTGTTTTTAATGATTATATGTGTATTAAATGATGAAAAAACTTTCTAACTAAATGTTAAAATGAATTAAAATTACAATATATCAATATCAATAAAATATATTAAGAAGTAGGTTTAATTTAAAATGTAGTATTTTATACTATACATTAAATAATAATCTTTATTAGAAAATTAAATAATGTAAACATATATTTTTTACCACATCTATAGAAGATGTTTATTTATTAAAATAGAACATATAAAAGTTACATAAATTATTTTTAAAAATGATTCACTAATAGAGGACAGAGAACTGACCATTTAAAAATATTATATTATTTTATCCACAAAATTGTATCCCTTCACATTTTATGCTTCTAAAATTCTATAGGTGAATATAAAAACATTCAAAAAACAAGTATAATCATATTGTATTTACTTCGATTCATTCATCCTATATAATGTCTTGGAGTAAACTACCAATTAAATAAAAAATATTATTATATTGGTTTTTAGTATATAACAATGTTGTGTGCAGTGTAAGATTTCGAGAGAAAAAAGTTTTATTGTGTATCAACTACGCTATTGAAAAAAGTTTCACCTTTAACATAAAATTAATATTAAATTCAAAAATATTAATTGATATCATAATTTATTATTCTATAAATTATGAGGAAGTTACAAAAACTATTCTTCCCTCACTAGAAGAATCCAAAATAATCCATCTATGAATATTTCATGAAATCATGGAACAATGGTGAGAGGATCAATAATATGACAAAAAATTGTCTTAATTAGAAAAACAAACAAAAATTTCATGTATTCTAGGTAAGATGTTCTTACATGTAATGAACACAGATCCCACTCTCACAAAAGAACATATGGTCACCCATTTTCCCAAATAAACGAGACACACCAAGGATAACAATTAACCTAATATTAGTGAGAAACCTGCCTATCCATCCCAATAAAGACGACAAAAACAACTTGACCAAGAATAAGAAAATACCAGACTATATCACTATTAGATATGTATAGTACACAAGAAGGATATGAAAACTCATGATCCTTATTCTTCCAATGACAAGATTCTAACTTCTTAAAAAATGACTTATTTCAATTGGAAGGACAAGAATATCAACAAAATTCATAGATATAAACAAGTAGGAATACCAATATCAAATAATTCCATTGCTACTGATGATCCAAAAAGGATGGTACCTTCGCTTGCACAGGACTAGTGGCTACCTCCATTGGAAAATCATATAATATGTGAATGTTCTTCACTCATAAGGCATGGTGTTAGAGCCATGATGTATTTGAAGCATATGATTGTGTCATACTAGATTTTGGATTCGATGATCCCTAACCATAATGATGTATAGAAATATCTTTATAAAAATGCAGCATATGACCATAACGTCCATATATATTACCCATATGTTCTAGTGTAGGAGAAAAAATCCATATTTAAATGACCTTTCCCCACTGATAGATAGTTAGAGGTAAACAACTAGTTACAATTGGAGGTGTCTAAGATGCTTTCTACCAAGCACCACCACACCACTCCTATAATAATCCATTAAATTTATATTTTTCAATATAATCCCACTACTTCATCATCTAGTGTACTTAGAAAGAAAATAATATCAATATTTTACTTTCATATTATGTTCATCCACCATATGCCTATACATTTCTCTGCATAGGTCAAAATCATTAGCAGAAACACATGTCATCTAACAACAAGGGGAAAACCACGAAGGAACATCTGATCTTTATTCTATTCATTATTGACTACCTATACTATAAAATTAATCATCCTAAAAAACTAATTGATTTATGTCGATACTGCTTGCGACGCATATCATAATGAGACCAGATATTTTTCCATCATCAGTAATTTTGGACAAAACATTTGGAATAAGAGATACTTGAAACCCTTACATCACATGCCAACATAATTTTCAACATCATCCACTAAATTCCTCCAAATATTTAAAGGGTCATCATGTCTGAACATTTCCCAATTTACCTTGATATTTTTAAGTGTATTCTTGAGTTTAATGATTTGATCAATATTTTCTCGACAATCCTCTGCCATTTATGTTCATTTATACCTTTAATGGATAATGTCTTCTCTAAAAATAAATATTTTGGTAGATCCCAATTTCCTCCAGCTCCTGGTAGTATTTCAATGACTACATTATGAAAAAATAGTATATTCTATTCCATGCCATGAACTACTCATATTATAACCATAATAATGATATGATCTATCCTTGGATTTTAATTAGAAGCATCTACTTCATAAAACCAAGGAACAGAAGGAACACTTATTTTAAGAATAATATAGGAGAAAAAAATATGAAATATGATTAAAAAATAAAATAATATCAATGAAAATTAGAAAATCAATAATAAAAAACCAAAATTCACATCTAGAACATAAAATAGTAAACATGCATCCCATCACCCAATGTAACTTTAGTTCCATCATGGTAAGATCTGGAAAAAAACATACCACAATATACCCATGAAATCCAAGAAACTTTATAACACATCTAAAAATTTTCAAAATAAAATTAATCTTATTGATAAACTTTCTTTGAAGCCATTTTATGAAGAACTGGCATAATTACCACCTAAAACGGACACCTGAATGGTGTTCCCAATCCCCATGGGCTGGTTAGTTGTACTAGGGAATGAAAAAGCCATCATAAAAAGTTATTTCTCCAAACATATTGAAACTACATGGAAAATATATTTAATAATTTCAAAACAACTTATGAAAAAGATATATTCCAAAAAATAAAGTGAACAATGTATGAATCATGAATATGTTTTTTCAAAACAATCTCCAAGATAATTTCCCAAAGTAAAATAGCATAAATACTATATATGTTAGTCAAAAAAATATAAATGGTTTTTTATGAAAACAAACACCATATCAACAACTAGGGACCCATATAATTTAATAGAAATCCCGCTCCCCCACCTCACTATTGTGGATTTCCATTCCATTCATTAAAATACATAATATGTTCTATACACCACTAAAAATGTTCAAAGGTTGTGAGCTAATAGACTCAACAGGATCCTACCCAATTGTTTCTTGAGAAGTCATTGGACAATAATCTATATATTCCCATTTCATATAATAAATTCCCAGATAACTAGATAATTAGTTTTATCAATATAATGTTAAATAATTCCTTATTAAAAAAATTCCAATATATTGGAAGGTACATCAATTTCATCGAAAAATGTCCATTAATCATTTAAGAAAATAAAAAGTGTTAATAACATATCCAAAATAGTATAACTCCATTAACTAGTATATCATGAAATAGAAATCAATATATCAGGGAAACATATTACTCATACCACAACAATGACTAGGGCACAACTCGTTCTTAAAACACATGCATATTCAGCACAGAATGTCCTCGTGAGCTAACCTACTAACATTAATATAGATGATCACCCTTAGCAAAAGCTTCCACCTATGAAGCCATGGATTCCCATGTGCTTCATTTCATAAATCATTTCGGTTCATTGAAACTACCTCTTCTACCACATATCGAAAACCATAGAAAACCCCATTCATCACAAACATATTAAATAACACCAAAAATAATTCATATTTGTTTATAATAAAATTTATTAAAAAGGGATATATAATTAACCAACACATTCTATAGATGGATCCAGAAACCTAAAAACTCGAGATCTTACTTTCCTACAATAGATCCACTAACATGGTAACACAAGAATGAAGAAAAGGAATTACCCATTTACTTAGAGGAATGTGGACCGACATCCATGATGATCAATCACTAAATAGATCTATCTTGATCGAATATAAAATCTACAAGTATTTTGAGAATGGTTCTATAGTGAGAAGATAGACATCTGTGGAATATTTAAATAAAATTTTCTCTTAGTGGAACCCTAAAATCTAACCTCCAAATGATTAGATGACATCTAATACCCAGTTATAATTTATATAATCAACGAAGATAAATTATATCTAAAAACGAGTGAGTTTTATTAAAAACTAGCATTATATTATAAATAAAAGTGTAACCATTTCTGGATATGTCACAATTTCACTCTACGCAAATGGTTTATGAATTGTTTCTGGTTACCATGTACATGCCCTGTAACTATCAAACTTGTGGGGTAATTTCACATGACATAGAAAAAACCCAAGGTTCTTACAAAAAAACACACTATAACCTCGTTCATTTTTCAAACATTGTAAAAACACATAAAAAATTAAAACATTAACAACCAAACTGAATTATTTCAGACAAACATACATCCCCAAACATTAAGTAATTTTTCTGAACAAAAATTTCCCTTCCTTGAGAGTCCCATGATGCACCCAATTGAAGAGAAAAAACATGTAATTTGATGCTAATTTTATAAATATGGGTTTACTAATGTTATAGACACTATCTCATGGTCTCTCTAAACATGGAATACAGTTGTCATATCATAAAATAATTGTTTTTTATTTTCCTTTAACATTTTTAATATGTAACTGATTTTATTGTTCATGAAGAAATGTATATATCATATGTAATAAATATATATCAACCATGAACAATGTGTGTCCAGATATATCTATATGTACATATCATGATTCATTCAAACTCATATCATGCTATATAATTCCATGAGTAGAACTATCTGAAAACAATATAAAAAAACAATATATAAATCGTTCAAGGTGAAATAATATTAATCATTATAAGAAAATATCAAGAAAAAGAATTCCATTCCTTGAAACTTTGATTTCCCCCATTTATGGGTCAGCTACTCTAATCCACATACTTGTTAAAATGTTCTAATACATCCTAATATCCATTATACAACTCATAAATTGTAATGAATTATAATTTAAATAATTAATCTTTTACACCAATTTGTAATGTCCCCCATCCCGACTCTCTCCCATGTGGCCAAAATATGCCTGTTAGAGAACATTTTGTACACCTCCCCCTTTCCCAGAGGCTACCGATTAGTGTTAGGGGTGTCTTATCAGTACAATGGGGGGACTATACCACCTTGTATAGTGTTGAAACATTTAAAAAAAGTATAATAATATTACTTATTAATGGAATTATCCTAAATATTACAATATAAAATAGGGAAATAAAAGAATGAACCAATAAAATCATACTAGTTATTCATGTAATTATATAATGAAATACATGTACATTTAAACATAAATGAAATAATAATAAATGAAATATCTGACTCAAATAAACTCATAATAACATGGTCATAAACCCCATGTAGATCTAGTATCTTTCCTATAACTGATATGGCAAGAAGAAATCAACAATAGTGTCATGTTACCTTGTATAGACCCATACCCACATATTCATCATGGTTTCCAATGATTAATCAAATAGGCTAAGAGAAATACCCATATGGATTTCACCGTTATGTCTTAAAATCCATTTTTGAAACTATATTTCTTAAAATAATTAATAAACATGTTTTTATGTTATTAATTGATACAGTTCGTAAATCAATATACTTTGGATCCATTATGGAATGTCTCTAAGCTATTTGAACAACCATTCAGACTATAACCAAAATCCATTGAATAATCAGATAACTATAAAAATACCTCTATTTAAGAATTTTATCCTCATAGAAAATCCATATATATAATCATTTCTTAAAAAAAATATGATAATTCCTCTTTATATTCATTTTAGCAACACCAGTAATCACCCAATATGAAATATTGATACCATAAAACTATGACAATACTGTAGAATAATAATTTCAGTGTCACTAGATATAGTGAAGTGCCCAGATCAGAGTGAATCACTGAGAGGGGGAGGGGGTGAATCAGTGATCCTTTAAAACTTTTTACTAATTGATTCTTAATCAATTAAACCTCTATGTCTTGTTAAGGCCTCGATCCACTCTTCTTATGTCTCTCAACCTTTCCCGGATAATGCAGTAATGAAAAGGCACAGGACACAAGGATTTATAAGGTTCGGCACCAAAGGCCTACATCCTTGCCATGCTCTCCCATCATGGATTCTCCCATTATAACTTGTTAGTATTACAATGGTCGATACAGCTTCCCACCGTATCTCTCCTGAGTCCCACAGGAGGGTCTTTATACTGCTTCACACAGTGTTACCAGAGTCCCACTGGCCTGCTCCAGAATCCCACTGAAGACTTCTTCTCCCTGAGTCCCACAGGGTCTTCTCTTGGCTCCTCGAGTCGTACGAGTAGCTCTTCTTCACTTTAAGCTTCTTCAAGTATCTTCAGCAGTCTGGGATAAAGACTGCTGGCCTTGCTCTGTACCTCTGATCACTTGTGATGATCAGGTCTTCTCGTCTTGCTCAGGCTTTATCACCTTCTTCTAAGGATGACATGGCTTCTCTCTTCAAGAAACTTCAACAGCCTCTGATAAGGTCTGTTGGTCTTTCTCACAACTTCTGATCACTTCTGTTGATCAGGGTCTTCTCAATTAACGAAAACTCAGACAACTGATATCACTAAATTCAGTCTGGCTTCAGTCTGACTTCACATCAACATCAAGTACTGAGTGCATGGCAACTCTGAATCCTCATGCACTGACTGCATGGCCTTCTCAATTCACTTCAAGAACATTCGGTCTTGGTCAACTCAGATGCACACAACCAGATTTGTCTTTGTTCACCTGTGCATGTGCATGCATGCATTCATGCACTCTCCTCTTTCTCCTCTTGGTGCAATAAACCTTCAAAGGGTGTAACACTTTAAGCACACACCTTCTCACTAAACTTCACACACTTTATTCTCTTTTGATTACACACATAAATGTGTGTTATACACTAGTGTGGATATCTTCTCTTCTTCTTAGTGTGTACACACTTTGTTTGCACACACACTAAGGTTCGACCACTTATTTTTATTTGCACACACACACAACATAGGTTGAGTTGTGGTCTTCACTTGTTGCACACACATGACTTGGCCTTCACTTCTTCTTGCACATACCAAAGGCTACGGCCTCTACTTTGTTTAGCACACACTTGGGTTCGGGTTCTTCAATTGCACACACACACAAGATGTGGTGGCCTTCACTGCCTTCAAACACTTAACCCGTAGGTGTAGTTATACTCCTCCCGAACTCAAAGGAGGTGCGCAAGGATGCAGCTTCTCTTCTTCAACACTGCCTTCTTCTGTTTTTGCACACACAGCCCGAACTCCTTGGGTGCAAGGAAGGCGCGCAAGAGCAAGGGTGCAAGAGCACTTCTTGTCGCCCAAGCACCTCCTGCCGCATAAGTTTGCGGGCAGCGAGGGCAAGAGTCTCGAGCGCGCAAATATGCGGCTCGACTCCTTCCTGTCGCGCAAGAGGTGCGCACAGGGATCTCCTCCTCCTTCTTCTTCTTGTCGCGCAAAGAAGTAGCACGCAAGGAACTCAAGCCGCGCAAGTTTACTTGCGCGGGGCTTCAACTTCGCGAGGCAGAGCTCTCACGGGACTCGGATTTTCAACAGAGTTTCAGCAAAAAACAATGAGGTCTCGGCCTATCCTTTTATAGGCAGTAATGCCTCATATCATCCGCGTGAGATAAATCTCGAATCACCGAAGATTTCGGATCTTCAATATTTTCTCCAAATCTTGTTTTCCTTCGCTGTTTCATCGCTGGTTTCTTCCTTTATTTTTTCCTCTATGTGCATGCGACTTTCAAACGCATGCATGGCTTCTTTCAGTCCAAACCATGCAGAACATAGACGCTCAAGGCCTCGGCACTTCGTTTGCCTTCGGCCTCACTCGAATTCTCCCACTAGTAGCATGCAAGCTCATTTTAATGCATGGTTGTGTTCATACGGCTCAGACGAACTCAATGGAGCCTTCGTCGTCGAAAATGGTGGCCGGGAGCTCGAAATCATCGTTCGGGAGGCTCCTAGTTCGAACGGAGCTCGCGGGTGGCTTTGGGGTGGCTCGACGAAGGAGACGAGCCGGGAGCCGTCGGATTAAGCGTTTGAGATACATCGGACGGCCGGATTAAATCGCAGCGCGCGGCAGATGAGATGAGCGGCTGCGATCCAGCGCGTGATGAGACGGACGGCTCAGATCTGTCCCGGGTGAAATTTCCGCGTCCCACATCTGTTTTTCTGCGCTTTATCACCCTAGCGCCGCCTCAACCCCTCAGTTGAACTTCTCCCTCCACGATGCCGCCCCGCACCGTGTTCTCCCTGCGGGCGCGCTACTGGCGCCCACTATGCTTCCTCGGATGTGCGGGCTTCACCACCGCGTGCCCTTGGGGGCTTATACACGGCCCCTGCCGCGCTCCTCCGGGCGTGCCCCAGGCGCCCATGCGGTGTCCTACGGGTGCGCCCCTGCCTCAAGGATGCTGCCCTGGCCTTTGAGGGTTCCCCATGGGTGTGGTGACCTTGAGTCCCACAAGTTCCTTGGGTGATGACCCTCAGCTGGCCTCCTTGGTGGCCTTATTTTTTGCTAAGTATAGGAATAAAGACTTTGTATAAAAACAAAGTATCCCCATATGCCAAATGCCACTTGAAGCCTTCTTCCTCATTTTTTCTCATCTTCTTCTTCATTTGAATTCCTCACTCCTTCTCAACATATATTCATTACTTATGAGGGAAATTCTTGAAGGTTCTTTCTTCATCAACCGAGCTCTTAATTACATAAATTCTTCAATGAACTTCATTGATCTAATCAGAGATCAAGTTGGATCATCTTCATGTTCACATGCACTAAGTGATAGTGCATGGACTTCATTAATGCACATCATCCACTTAGTAGTTGTGGATGGAACTCCTTTCAACTCCTCATGCATTGTGAAGACAATGCATGGTCTTCAATCAATGTTGTGACTTTGTATCATCAGGATACAAGTTCTATGAACATAAAGAATAGCTCAACAATCGTCAGATATCACTAGAAAATGTTTCAACCACATCTCCTATGCCACTTAGTGAATATCCTAAGTGACATGCATCTTAGTACCATGGCCATTCTCCTTCATCACCATCACCATCACATCCTTTGTCATTCACATATTGAAACGCCTTGACATCCATCCATTCATTCCTTGACAACAACATACCTCATTGACAACAAATGCAACACAGTGCACTTCAATCTCCCCCTTTGTATTTGTTGGCAATACACTAGAGCACATATGAATGGGTCAATATGTGTGCCAATATTTCTCCCCCTTATTGGCAATCAAATGCAAAGGTGTGGTGTGGTTCTCTTTCAAAAATCTCTTCCTCCCTTATAAAAGCATTTTCTTGAAAAACACTGAGAGAGGGATGATGTCACATGTTCTCTTTAGCAAAAAACCTTTAGTAAATCAGCTCTAAGTCTACTTGGGCTAACCCGGTGTAGAAAACAAGAGTGATATGACCAAGGAATTCAAAGTTGTCCATAATTCTCTACACATGTGAGATCATGCTTAGGGGTTTGAAATTTTTCAGATATAACAATGAATTGATGAATCCTGCACATACTTCACAAAACACATTAGAATGTTCAGGTGCAAAGATAAAGCTCCCCCTTTCATCTACTTTCTCAAGATGATATTAATTTCATAACATCATCTTCTCCAGATTGGCTCCCCCTCAAGGGGTGCACTCCATTCTGTCCAAACCATCCTCCAGTTGAGAATGATCATCATCTTCAATTCCCTACAATGTCAGCACATGTAAATACCAATATTATAAGGGAATAAGATGGAACCTCCTTGGTTCATCAATGTGAACAACAAGGTTGAGAAGATTCTCTCAACCGAGATGTCCCATTTTCACCATTCTTCACACTTGCACATCTGATCTTCTTTGATGTTTGTGCTGGTGTGGATCTCAACACAGCTTCATGTGAAATCTTCTTCTTCCCTTTTGCCTTAGCAATTGCCAGAACTTTATCTTCAGCTTTTTGCAGATCTTTGTCAAGTTGCAACTGATTTGGCCATATGACTAGTAAATCATTTGGAAGAGTGGCCTCAGTTTTGGAAGTTCCACATGGTTCTTTGGATGCTTCTAAGCTACCTCTCTTCGGAAACTTATTTTCAATCAATCCCTTCTTCTTCTGGATTGATTGTCTTTTGAAGTTCAGTCTGCTTCTATTTAGTTTCATGGATTCTTTACAAAGGTCCATGATGTGTCCTTTCTTTCCACAGTAGAAGCATGTTTTCTTGGTGGTCCTTCTGGATGCATCACCCTTCTTGGATTTCAATTCCAAGGACTTCTCTTCATTCTTCAAACTCTTCTTGGGAGCATCTTCCACTTTCTTCTGCTTGCTTCCCAAGGAATCTCTCTTAGCCAGGTTCAGCGATCTTCTCTTCATTCCATCTTCGGATACATTGGGAGATTGATATGTATCAACTCTTTGACCACTTTTGCAACCATCCCAGATGTTGTCAAGTAATACAAATCTATTTGCAGTAAACAGATGTCTCTGGACCTGTGGATGTTGCTTCCTTCCTTCTGGCTTGCTCCCCCTTGGCATGGGCTTCCTCTGTGCTTTGACATTCAGTGGATTGTACCAACAATCCTTTGCACAGTGCCCATACCTATTACAACACCAACACTGACCCACAAATCTAGACCTCTTCAGTCCTTCTGATTGTTGGGTACTTTTCTTGACTTGTTGTGTTGTTTCAGGAAAGCTCTGCTTCTTCATTTTCTTCATCCATACTTGTTTGGAATTATTTTTCCATCCTGCACTTTTTGTGGAAACACAATTAGAAGCATCATTACAAGATGGTATGGATGGTACCTTCTTTCTAGAAGATGTTGCCCTTTTATTAGAGGATGTTTTTCTTTTAGAATCATCCTTCTCAAATCTCACTTGAGTAGCAACATTTCTTCTTTCAGCTGACTGGGAGGCTTCAGCTTTGGGTGATTGCAGATTTTTCAATATCACCTCCAGTTCAAAGCATTTCATGTTGAGGGAGTTCTTCTCATCCTCAACCAATCTTAGCCTACCTTCCCAATTCTGTTTCAGCTGTTCCATCTGGTCATCATGCACCTTCTTTATTTCATGCAATGAGTTGTCAAGCTCCTTCACCATTTTGACTTTGTCTTTGAGTTGAGCATCTCTGACATTCATTGACACTTTATGCCTCTTTTCCAGTGCATGGAAAACATCTTTGACTAATATCATAAAGAATTCTTTCTCAGAAAGGCTTCTTTGCAATTCTTCAGCAGTGTCTTCATATCTTTCATTGCAAAGAGAAACTGTTTCATCTTTAGCCTTCACCAGCTTTCTGAGAGTGTTGGTTATGCCAACCCTTTTTGACAATTGATCTTCCATTGCATTGGCTTCTTCTTCTAGCTGTAATTTTTCTTCTTGAAGATCAAGGATGCCATTAGTAATACACATTTCCACTTCCTTGGGGACAGTCTTCTAAAGATATTTGAGTGCATTTTGAAGATCATTCATTGTTCCATCTTCATCACAGCTAGGACAGGCTTTCTTCATCTTCTTGGCCTGTTTCTTCTTTCTATTTTTCTAAGTCTTGGCAGATATCTCCATTTGAGGCTGGTCACTCATTTCCTCAAATCTTCACTTCATAAAGACTCCCTTGGATATTTTATAGGTAACCTTCGCTCTGATACCAATTAAAGTGCCCAGATCAGTGTGAATCACTGAGAGGGGGAGGGGGTGAATCAGTGATCCTTTAAAACTTTTTACTAATTGATTCTTAATCAATTAAACCTCTATGGATTGTTAATGCCTCGATCCACTCTTCTTATGTCTCTCAACCTTTCCCGGATAATGCAGTAATGAAAAGGCACAGGACACAAGGATTTACAAGGTTCGGCACCAAAGGCCTACATCCTTTCCATGCTCTCCCAGCATGGATTCTCCCATTATAACTTGTTAGTATTACAATGGTCGATACAGCTTCCCACCGTATCTCTCCTGAGTCCCACAGGAGGGTCTTTATACTACTTCACACAGTGTTACCAGAGTCCCACTGGCCTGCTCCAGAATCCCACTGAAGACTTCTTCTCCCTGAGTCCCACAGGGTCTTCTCTTGGCTCCTCGAGTCGCACGAGTAGCTCTTCTTCACTTTAAGCTTCTTCAAGTATCTTCAGCAGTCTGGGATAAAGACTGCTGGCCTTGCTCTGTACCTCTAATCACTTGTGATGATCAGGTCTTCTCGTCTTTCTCAGGCTTTATCACCTTCTTCTAAGGATGACATGACTTCTCTCTTCAAGAAACTTCAACATCCTCTCATAAGTTCTGTTGGTCTTGCTCACAACTTCTGATCACTTCTGTTGATCAGGGTCTTCTCAATTACTGAAAACTCAGACAACTGATATCTCTAACTTCAGTCTGGCTTCAGTCTGACTTCACATCAACATCATGCACTGAGTGCATGGCAACTCTGAATCCTCATGCACTGACTGCATGGCCTTCTCAATTCTCTTCAAGAACTTCCGGTCTTGGTCAACTCAGATGCACACAACCAGATTTGTCTTTGTTCACGTGTGCATGTGCATGCATGCATGAATGCACTCTCCTCTTTCTCCTCTTGGTGCAATAAACTCTCAAAGGGTGTAACACTTTAAGCACACACCTTCTCACTAAACTTCACACACTTTATTCTCTTTTGATTACACACATAAATGTGTGTTATACACTAGTGTGGATATCTTCTCTTCTTCTTAGTGTGTACACACTTTGGTTTGCACACACACTAAGGTTCGGCAACTTATTTTAATTTGCACACACACACAACATAGGTTGAGTTGTGGTCTTCACTTGTTGCACACACATGACTTGGCCTTCACTTCTTCTTGCACATACCAAAGGCTACGGCCTCCACTTTGTTTAGCACACACTTGGGTTCGGGTTCTTCAATTGCACACACACACAAGATGTGGTGGCCTTCACTGCCTTCAAACACTTAACCCGTAGGTGTAGTTATACTCCTCTCGAACTCAAAGGAGGTGCGCAAGGATGCGGATTCTCTTCTTCAACACTGCCTTCTTCTGTTTTTGCACACACATCCCGAACTCCTTGGGTGCAAGGAAGGCGCGCAAGAGCAAGGGTGAAAGAGCACTTCTTGTCCCGCAAGCACCTCCTGCCGCATAAGTTTGCGGGCAGCGAGGGAAAGAGTCTCGAGCGCGCAAATATGCGGCTCGGCTCATTCCTGTCGCGCAAGAGGTGCGCACATGGATCTCCTCCTCCTCCTTCTTCTTGTTGCGCAAAGAAGTAGCGCGCAAGGAACTCAAGCCGCGCAAGTTTACTTGCGCGGGGCTTCAACTTCGCGAGGCAGAGCTCTCACGGGACTCGGATTTTCAATAGAGTTTCAGCAAAAAACAATGAGGTCTCGGCCTCTCCTTTTATAGGCAGAGATGCCTCATATCTTCCGCGTGAGATAAATCTCGAATCACCGAAGATTTCGGATCTTCAAGATTTTCTCCAAATCTTGTTTTCCTTCGCTGTTTCATCGCGGGTTTCTTCCATTATTTTTTCCTCTATGTGCATGCGACTTTCAAACGCATGCATGGCTTCTTTCGGTCCAAACCATGCAGAACATAGATGCTCAAGGCCTCGGCACTTCGTTTGCCTTCGTCCTCACTCGAATTCTCCCACTAGTTGCATGCAAGCTCATTTTAAAGCATGGTTGTGTTCATACGGCTCAGACGAACTCAATGGAGCCTTCGTCTTTGAAAATGGTGGCCGGGAGCTCGAAATCATCGTTCGGGAGGCTCCTGGTTCGAACGGAGCTTGCGGGTGGCTTCGGGGTGGCTCGACGAAGGAGACGAGCCGGGAGCCGTCAGATCAAGCATTTGAGATACATCGGACGGCCGGATTAAATCACGGCGCGTGGCAGATGAGATGAGCGGCTGCGATCCAGCGCACGATGAGACGGATGGCTCAGATCTGTGCCGGGTGAAATTTCCGCATCCCACATCGAATCGGCGCGCTGTTTTTCCGCGCTTTATCACCCTAGCGCCGCCTCAACCCCTCAGTTGAACTTCTCCCTCCACGGTGCCGCCCCGCACCGTGTTCTCCCTGCGGGCGTGCTACTGGCGCCCACTATGCTTCCTCGGGTGCGCGGGCTTCACCACCGCGTGCCCTCGGGGGCTTATACACGGCCCCTGCCGCGCTCCTCCGGGCGTGCCCCAGGCGCCCATGCGGTGTCCTACGGGTACGCCCCTGCCTCAAGGATGCTGCCCTGGCCTTTGAGGGTTCCCCATGGGTGTGGTGACCTTGAGTCCCACAAGTGCCTTGGGTGATGACCCTCGGCTGGCCTCCTTGGTGGCCTTATTTTTTGCTAAGTATAGGAATAAAGACTTTGTATAAAAACAAAGTATCCCCATATGCCAAATGCCACTTGAAGCCTTCTTCCTCATTTTTTCTCATCTTCTTCTTCATTTGAATTCATCACTCCTTCTCAACAAATATTCATTACTTATGAGGGAAATTCTTGAAGGTTCTTTCTTCATCAACCGAGCTCTTAATCACATAAATTCTTTAATGAACTTCATTGAACTAATCGGAGATCAAGTTGGATCATCTTCATGTTCACATGCACTAAGTGATAGTGCATGGACTTCATTAATGCACATCATCCACTTAGTAGTTGTGGATGGAACTCCTTTCAACTCCTCATGCATTGTGAAGACTATGCATGGTCTTCAATCAATGTTGTGACTTTGTATCATCAGGATACAAGTTCTATGAACTTAAAGAATAGCTCAACAATCGTCAGATATCACTAGAGAATGTTTCAACCACATCTCCTATGCCACTTAGTGAATCTCCTAAGTGACATGCATCTTAGTACCATGGCCATTCTCCTTCATCACCATCACCATCACATCCTTTGTCATTCACATATTGAAATGCCTTGACATCCATCCATTCATTCCTTGACAACAACATACCTCATTGACAACAAATGCAACACAGTGCACTTCATATAGCCCCCTATATAATTAATTAAGGACTAAATTAGATAAATCTCTTTATATAAAATTTTCAGTATCATACTAAACTAGTCATAACAGCAAGAATATATCAATATCACTTCATAATAATTAGTGGTTAATTATGAACATTACAATTTTTTGTTCAATTAAATATGCATTTATATATCAAATTATAAATGGTAATTTTAGTAGAACATAATCTATTTCGAATGTGATTCTATTCCAATAAATAAGCTAGAATCCAATGTCATACTAAACACGTTTTTTACCATTTGACAGTTTTTTATTTATTCATGGTCAACTCACCTAATGGGTATCCACAATTAATGTTTCAATATGATGGAATCCAAGGGATCCAGGGAATAATAAAATTTATGATTTAGCAGCATTCATTATTTAACATATTATTCTAGACACAATGTTAGTGTAATCAAAATATTTCATATATATATCAATTGATAGACAATAGGGTTAGGTTTTAGACCATGTGCCATAAACTAGAAATCATCTAATGCATCTAACATAAATTTACAATATGAAAAAATGGCATGAAAGGTCACCAGCTGGAATCTAGGTCATGAAAAAATGAAATCGAAACCCAAATAAAACCCTGTTATAAATATACCACTACTAAAATTTAAAACAATGTTAGTCATGGGAAATACATATAAAAAAACTACCGTTTTATCAGTTTCAGATATAAGAAGTCCATAATAATGAAAATTTATTAATCATCTCTCACAGCTCTATAACATTCAATAAAGGATAAAAATACATCGAATAACAATTAAAATCAAATGAGATGACAAATTAAAAATACCCCTCCCACAACATAAAGTATGTGTAAATATATTACATGGAGTTCAATTATAATTTTTAGTTATAATGAAATTTTTCACAACTTCAGGTGATTTTTACATTTCTAAGCAAGACAGTTCATGTAATGTGGATTCACATTGTGTAACCAGTTCACACCAAGAACAAGTTCATGGACAATATCTATCTCACTTAGTAATATTGGAAACATTTATTATTATGTAACACTTTTATATAGAGTTAAAATTTTATATAAACAATCTCTCCTCATTCTCATCAATATCACCTAAACCACATCTATTGAATTTGAAAGATATGTAAAACCAGTACAATCCAATTTTACAAAATTATTCATTGACTCAACTATTTCCAAAAGATAAAATACCCTAAAAATTTGGTTAATTTCTTCAATAATGTCTTCCCATATACATATTATACACATCCAACATCGATTTAATGTACTCAAAATCCAAAAAAATTACATTAAATACCAAAGAGGGAAATATGTGGAAAAAAGTGAGAATCATACATAACAGTAATAGATTTGTTTGAAAAAAATTAATATATACAGAGAAATAAAATAATGAAAAATTATTATATATGTGTTATATTAAATTCATTGTAATTTCATTAAAAATGATGATTAATTTTAAACTTTTATATATAATTGAAATCAACAAAATATGAATAATATTAAAAATGATTAAATAGAATCTTATAAATAATATTTAGTTAAATTATAAGTTAACATAAAATCATATAAATAATCAATTCATTTATATATTACGTACACAATAAAATATATGTAATATGGCCATGGAGGATAATTATTCTTGGAAAAAATTAGTGATAGTGTCATTTTCATATAAAAAATATTATTGTTATCATGTAAATCAAATTATCGATAGATAGTATGAATGGATGTAAACTATAGAAATAACATGATATGATGAAATATATAAGTTTAAAGATATAAATAATTATTATTTTAGATAAATAGATGTATTTATATATAACAAATACATCACCAAATGTTATTGGAAAAAAACATACCCCTTTGGTAACATTTGAATTAAAATAATATAAACGAGTAAAAAACAAAATTATTTCAAAATGTCAAAAATTTAATGATAATCATTATGAAAGACCTCCATAAATGTTATATAAATGAAAAAAATATAAATTTTAATTGTATAGAATGTATCTAGAAGATAGTAAAATTTGATGAGTATACTCTTTCCCATACTCATGGAATCTATGATCATTTTTTAAATGAAATGTAATAATCATGACAATATTTATAAATTATTTTATTAGTAAATTCATATAATTTAACATTTATAATATTCAGATATAAATGGTGCATAAATATATATATTAGTTGTTATTTATTTGTGTCCTCTATAGTTAGTAATTTATACTATTTTTTGTATGTTTCATATTAGTGATGTTATTGTACATTCCATTTTACCAAGATTATAAAATCAATTTTATTAAATTAAATTTAATGATTATGTTACCCTGTGTTATGTAGTCACCTATTATATTTATTGATAATATGTGTCTATTTCCCATGAATGGAATTCACAGCGATAATTTTTAGTAATTTTCTAATATCAATGACTTACATAATATTCATCACTTATTTTTTATTTCACCATTCAATAAATAATATTCACGATTAATATTTATAATTAAAAACATATATTACATTTTTTATATTTGATTTATATTGTTAATAAAATTAACTTTTTTGGTTTTGAATTGTTTATAGATTATTTTTGACTAAATGAAATAGGAACATGATATATGAAGGGTTTCGTAAATAATTAGAGTTATATAAAAATAATATGATTTCATTATTAGAATAGTGAATTATATATAGAATGATTATAATATAGTCTTGTGAATATAAAGAAAGGCATGAGAGGGCATTATAAAAATATTGAGATGACCATAGTTACAAACATGTTGAATATTCCCCATTTGGATACATATTACTCCAACATAAAATATATTTGATTAATTCATTAAGTGAGAAGATTAAAAAATTAATAAAGGATTTTGGAGAGGTAAATGATATGATAATAAACAACTGTATATATACATGTAAACTCTTCTCTATATTACATATTATTACATTATTTTTTACATATGATTAAATTTAATACTACCCAAGTGAGAGATAAGTACAATATCAATGGGAATTTGGTACCTTAAAAAACTACTAAAAATTTGGAATACATATTCATATTATAAATATCCTTAACATGGTTATAATATTCCACCCGACATAAAACTACATGGGATATCCTTGGGACATACATATGAAAGGGGTGAGTTATATATCCTAGTATGTGAATAAACATTGAATAAAATGAATAGTATAACAAATTTTAGAAAATATCCATATAAATGGTTCATAAAAAGAGTTTGAATCATAATCATGGAACATACGTCGTGATATAAAATAATTTCAACAAAGAATCATGGGAAATATGGAAAAAAATAAACACTACATCATTAAGTATGGTCATGGATAACTATTATAGCATCATGATGGAATATTTTCATAAATGACATAGGGTCACTCTCAATCCCATTGTAACATAAATTCATATTAAATATTACCCAATGCATTAGAGTGCTATAAAATTCCAGCTTCACTAATCACATTAATTTCATTCTCATGCTCAAGTGTTCTACATAAATCATAAAATATTTAATAATTTATCATTTTAGTTTATTATAGGATGAATCAATTTGGAATAAATGTATTTATATATCAATCATTAATTATTTTTTCATTAAGGTTGAAACCCTTTTTAGGAAATGGGTATGGTTACTAACTACATAATTGTTTGGAATGAAAACTCACTTTTGAGATTTGGCAGCAAAACAACATAAAATATAAATTAATAAATTGGGTTAATTAGATATATAGTGTTTTCTAAACATTTTGAACGAAAATTTAATAATATATTATAATGGAAAAACATATCCAAAAATTAGGATTTGTAAATAGAATTCATAATATAATGAATAATATTGAATAAATAATAGAATAAAGTGATCCCTTAGTAGAGTGTCTGGCCCCAAATGCATTGGAGGAGTATTAGATGAGATAGGGGCACATTGGGAGGACTATATAAGGGGTAGGGAAGATTATGGGGGTGATACAAAAATTTTGCGTGAAGTGAAAGGATATCTTTGTTTGGTATATTTTAGAATTCAACGAGGAATTCATTATTTATTCACAAACATATGTTTTGGACTCTTTATAAAAAGAATAACCAAAAATACATAAATTCCCATGTTTTTTTGAATAGTTTTTACCAAATGATAGTGGTTTAAATTATTTTATAATTTCAATAGACAAAAATAATAAAATAATTCTCTTTCTGGTGTGGAATTGCGCCATACTATTAAATAAATGATTTTCGAACAATAAAAATATATAAGGTTATGGAGGATTCCTAATCACTCTAAAAAGTATTAAAAAATACATAAAATAAAATTAATTTAAATTTAAAACATACATTCAGTCATTCCTAAAATTAATTGTATTTATTACTTCACTTTTGGTTTATTATGATTTCATAATACACACCTTATATTTATATGATATATAATTTTAATCTAGAATTTAAAATAACTGTATAAATTAATTAAAAGTAATCATTGAATAAATTTAAAAAATTAAATACCAAAATAATAATAATTTTATGAATGCAATTTCTTATATAAGTGAATTACAAATTTAAAAATAATTAAATTTATTTATTGAGAAATGTTGCATTTTTTGACAATATTAGTTTTCTATCACTAACAAAAAATACATTTTAATTCATTTATATTTTTCGATCATTTATATTTGATAATTTTTTAATAATAATATTTTATTAAAATTTTCATTACATCAAATTACCATTAAGTGATTGAAATAATTTTCTTAATAGAATTTGAATATTAAAAAACACATATCTGTGTTTTTTTGAATCAAAATAAAAATAATTTGTCAAGTAAAAATTAAACGATGAAAATATATTTATTATTATAAAAAATAATGTATTTACTCATAATTCTAGGGTATTGAAACAAATATTTTTAATACTATTGGAAACATCCGAAGAGTATGGTACATGGTGGTGATACTTTCATGGGGTGGGTTGACAAACATGGTTTGGGCTATAATATCAATCATCTTGAACATACCATATAATAGTTTCTCTCAATCTTATGTTGTGGTATCTCTAAATAGGTTTGGTAAAGGTAAAATACTGATTTTTTACCTCCCTTGGAATCTCCCATAAATAATCTTCATTGGGTACAATCCTACTGGTTGAGGCAATCACTAAATTTTTATCTGTCAATTTGATTTGTTAAAACGCAAAATTAAAAAACAATATGTGATCAATATAAAAAATATATATTATCAATAGTAATGAGTATGAATAATATACTGAATATTATATAATTATATCAAATAATTTCATGTGTTTTCTATATTAATAATACAAAATAGGACATTTAAATAAATCAATCGGAGACATTTCATTATAACAACTTGGATCATTAAAATATGACCCCATTAAGAAATCCCCCAATAATAATATTCATTTCCCAGAATAAAATAGGTTAGGGTGACTATTTTTAATCACCTCATACTGTTATCACGTCACTTCTTCAGAAACAATTTCTCTGCTAAACATTGACACTGAGCAGTGTCTTATTTCATAGAACTTTGTCTATATAAGCTAATATTTTCTATGAATGCTCTTCATAGGAAATATAATTCTCCAATGGTACCTCATATGGAATGGATACATGTGAGGGTCTAGAATGTACATCTTCAAGTGGCATAAATTGAATACCTCGTGTACTTTGGAATGGATAAGTTGGATTGGTAGTTGACAAGCAACCACTCTGATGCGATCAAGGATCTCAAAGGGGTTGATGTGTCTTAGACAATTATATCACTTCTTTTATACTATCCTCAATTTCTTCCATGTAAATATTTATTAGATTAATATGTCTCAAATATCAATCTTGAGACCCTGCCAATTATTTTTATTATATCCCATATATCGACTCTTAGTACCCTCGATGTGAAGTTGAATGGTATTGAGCATTTCAACCATTTCCTAGAATATTTTAGTACCTAGCCATTTTCCCCAACGTCATACAATCATGATTTTACACCTCTTCCCATAATCAAATTTATATGGTTCCGTTTTTATTGTAATTTCTGTACTATAATTATATGAAAACAATACCATAAGAGGATGTTTGTCCAATCCTCCATTGATGTAAATTACGAAGGCTCTCAATATTCGCCCATGTGTTTGGATTTTTTGTTCTGATTGGCCATCAGATTTAGGGAGATAATTTGTGATGAAGTTCAACTAAATATTTAGATCATGTTGGAGACTCATACATTACATGTAAGTAAATTTTGGATCTCAAATAAATGCTATTAGTAGTGGTCTTCCATTCTACATCACCATATCTCTATTGTATACATGTGAGTTTTTTTAAGAAATCATCTCGAATCCAAATGAATAAAATAGTTTGTATAAGATGATCCCCCACAACACAGATATATATTTCTTCCCTTTGTGTTCTCAAAAAAATAGTGACCATATATATTGTTGTTTTTCCATTTCCAATTATGTATGAGTAACGTATGCATCTTATCCTAATACATTCCCCATTAATCATTCACATGGTGAAATAGAATAAATCTTAATGTATATTCTATGACCTCCATCATCATATTATCTTACCTATATTGCTCTGTATGATCTCGATATGTCTTTGTGATTATATTATAGAATTATGAAGATAAATCATTGTGTTTCATCCAAAAAGTAATTATTTAAATTAGTACATTATGTTCTGTATATTTATCAACCAAATATCAAAAAACCCACTTCATTAACATTGAACTCCAATGATTTTACCATTCTTATAGTTTTAATTTTCTTTTTAATTCCCACATCATATTTCTGAGAATATCTTATCCTTATCCGAATGGAAAATTGATAAATAATTTGTGAATGAATTAATGGTCTTCAATTCTTTATGATTCCAAGGACAACCCTTTTTAAAAATCAGATTATCATATCCCATTAAATTCTCATTAATGATAGAACTACTAGATCATTTCTACATATATCATTTACAACATCATTATCCTTCCTAGGATGGCAGTGAATTTCTAGTCACATTCATTCATAAACAGTAACCATCCCTTTTGAAACATCTTCATCACTTTCTATGTGAATCTATATATGAGTATTTTTTGATATATATATAATTTTCACTTCACCACATATAGAAAACACCATAATATTTTCCATGAAAAGATAAAAGTAGTGTACTATAGATCTTCTTTTGGTTAGTTAGGTTCATTAAGATTCAACTACCTACAATCATAGTCTATAACTATTTCATTCATTATTTATTCATATCCAATGCACTTATTCAAAGAATCATTAAATACCAAGATAAGATCACTTCTTGTATCCACTTTAAGTATGGGTGTATAGAGAATATATTATTAAAATCCTTCAATATGTCTCCACATTCTTCATTCCAATAACACTAGACTCCCTTCTCAATTATCTTGGTTATTTTTTTTACAATCACAAGAAATTTCTTGCAAATCGACGATAGTGGCAGGCTAATTTAATGAATATATTGAAATCTATTGCATAAGTTGGCCTTGTCAATCATTCAATTTAACCTTTTCTATAAGTTCAACCAATATTACATTTTTTGTGATAATATTACATAATAATGATACATCCTATAACAAGAACTCACATTTTCTGAACACGCTATAAAGCTTATCATTTCATAAGGTCTTCAGCATATTGTTGGGATGCTCTTCATACTCCTCCTGGGTTTGGGAGAACAGTGCAATATCAACCATAAGTATTACCAAAAATTAGTATACATAATCTATGAAGACTATATTTATCATGACCATGATGATATTTTGAGCATTATAGTGTATGAATAACATTACTACTAACTCAAAGTTGAAGTACCATGTAAGAAAAGTGGTCGCTGAGATATCCTCATTCATCCCACTAATATGAAAATATCCTGACCACATATACAGTATTGTGCTCTATGAAGCTGATCAAACAAGATGTCAGTCAATGAAATAGGATAACGTTTCATTATCTTGAAATTTTTTCTATCTAATAATCAATGAAAAGGGGAGTAGACACATCCTTCTACATGAACAAGATGATTGGTACACCACATGGTGAAAAACATGGGCATATTAAGACATTATCATGAAACTCATGTGGTTTTTATACATCTTTTAATGATCAATAACATTCATACTATACAGTTTAAGGTACAATTCTAAAACACCAAGTATAAGGTCAATAGAAAATTCATCCTCTCACCTAGGAGGATTTCCACGAAATTTATTGAGAAACACATCAACATATTCCCTCATAATGGCCATGTATTCAAGGATAATCTTTTCCAGATAGTAAATCATTTGAACTATAAATGCATGACCACTGTGAAATAATATCTATGCTTCAGCTATTAGTGATAAATATGATTCATCCATATAGTCAAATGCATATAGATTCTAAGGATGATTCCTGAAATGGAGAGCTATTTCATTCTCATTGAAATTTATATAGGCTCTATATCAGGGAAGGAAATCTATATTCCTGATTATAGAAAATTCTACCAAATGGAGTATTACATGGATTGATGGAAACATCATCCCATATATAATTACAAAGGAGGAGTTATATAGTTTATATGAAATAATTACCCCATTTCATATTTTCATGGATCGTTTTAATTACATGCTATATGGTGTTGTTTTAATAGTAATTATAAGCATTTTTTATATGAACTAATTCATAGAACATGAATAAAAATGGGATTTCTATATTCTTGATATAATTTCTAGTGTACCTATACACATGTCATTTCTGAGATCCACCTTAGTGATTGTGATAAGGTAATCTCACCCTTGCTACATCAGAAGTTAGTGGTTTTCTTTGAAAACACATCAATTAGTTCATTTATTGGCAATGTTCCCTGGTTTCTTGTAGTTAAGGAAACAAAAAATCCATTGAGAATTTTAAGGTTCATTATATATATCCATTTTAGAATTGGTTTTATCCCCTTGATAATCGTTATATAGGTTATATTCCTTCCACTATATAAATAATTTCATTATCCCCATTAGGAAATTTTTATGTAACTTATTTTCGTAATATTTTCAAGCAGAATGTTTGAATTATTTTGGCATCGTTAAATTTCTCTACTGTGAAACCATAATTGAACTCCAAATCCCACTTCTTATCCCTATGATAACATTTAGGATTGTTTATATTAATCATATCTTTTAGGGTACGTTAACAAAATTTCTAATTGGTTTCAAAGTCTGAGATTTCCATGTTTTTTCATAAACCAAGTGTTATTCCACAAATAATGCAGTCATACTTACATTTAGGGTTGATGGAAAATTCATTGGTGTATTATGTATGTATTTTTATGTTTTCCCCACACTACCAATTATATATTTTATGTTTTTCTTCAAATAAAATAAATACCTCTTCGTTTTATGTCAAAGAGTGCGGGGAAAATATTTATCGAAAAACATTTTTTAAAATTTTTTCTTTCCCATTACTATGTTCAACTGAAAGATATAGGCCTTTATTGAATAAATGAATCAATTATATCACATAAAGTTTTAGCGGGGTTTGTGATTTATTTTTGATACATCTTATTAGTCATAACCTATTTCATCTAAAAGAGGATCATAAAAAATTTCACGATTCATTCTCCCATCTGGTTGGGAATCAAATTGGTGCAGTCATCACATTGCTTATCACATTTATTTTTAATTTTATTACTACGATTTATGATATTTAGAATGAATAATGATAAAATATTTGTTTTTTATTTTTAAACTATTAAAAACATAGATGATAATACATTGGAAATTAGTAGATAACATATAAATTACATGTATTTACTTAACATGGTAATTTATCATATTCACTCTATGATATACTTGATCTATTTCCTCACATATATTATTATGGGTAAATTTTACCTGAATAATGATTCATAATGAGAATATGAATTTTTCAAGGTATATCTCTTACCAGTTTCAAAACATTTTTGAAGAAAGTTCCATTTTCCTGCACCAGTTCCAAATAAAGCTTGGACCAATGCAGTTTTTTACATTTTATCCAAATGTACCACTATTATAGTTTGACATCCACATTTATTATGAACATAGATATTTTTTCATAATTAACTACTTACTCCTTAATAGAAAATTGAGGATGTCTTATAATATTTAGAATTATACGTATGTCTATCTATACAGTTTTCAAATCAAAATAAATAATATAACAAAACGTTTTCTTTTGATACAAACTATGACAACCCTTATCATGATTATATGTTAATATATGATTCATTAAAAAAGCTTATGTATAATAAAACATGAAATATCAAGAAATGTAGAGTCCTACGGAATTAAGAATATTTGATAAAAAAATTAAAATGGGTAATAAATCATATTTATTGAAAAATTCCTTATCATTATAATAGTATTCAATAAAACAAAAAATAGCATGGGAGAGAGGATGAACATACATAATACCATGGTGGATATAAATCAAATTAAGGGAATTATGTTGGAGTTAAATGAATTAAACCATACATGATATAAAATATGTATATTAGTGGGTCATAAAAAAGTAGGAATCATAAATATTGTCATTAATGTGGGATATATCATGATAACATAAAGGAAACATGGGTAATTTGAAAACAACATAAAAATGACATCATAAATATCGGTTAAAATATACTTCCATGAAATCATAATGGGAAAATTCTAATAGAGAAATTAGGTTGAATATATTTCCCAACATAATGTCTAATGATACTAAACATGACTGAATAACATAGTGCGCAATATAATATCTGACACACCCATCACATGTATTCCATTCTCATGCTTAAAAGTGCCCCATAAATAATATATCATTGAATTATTTTTCTTAAAAAAAATTTACACAAAAATTAAGTATGTAGTATATACATTTATGTCACAAAAAATAATAATATGTTCATAGAGGTTAACATCCTTGATAGGAAATGTGTACGGGAATTCACTAAAAATTTATTTGTTATAGAGAATTGTGGTGGAATTTCATCATCATGAAAATTTCACATAAAAAATAATAAAATGGGATGATTAGATAGAAATGTTAATCTCCTAATTGGTAAAGAAAATGTATAGTAATATGGACATGGAAGAGAATATCCCAATCTTATTAATTGGAAATAGAAGGCATAAGATGATGAATAAGCATTAATAAAGAGAAGAAATGTTCCTTTATAAGGGAACGTGACACCAAATTATTTGGTGGATCTTCTTTAGAGACTGGGGGAACCATGGTAGGAATCTAGAGATGAAAGGGAAGTGTATGTTTGTGAGCAATAGATTTTTAGTGATGATTAATTGTAGCATGGTTAGATTAATATAATAAATTTGTGAAGAAAAAATAATTATTTCATAAACATAAATTCTGGACTGTGTGTAACAAAATTTCTGAAACCACAAATTATATTTGAGTTTTTTTATGGTTTTATAAAAATGGGAATGTTTTCATTGTATTATATGTTCAAGGGTTATATTTTTTTAAAATAATACCCTTTCATATATTGAACTGTTTTATGAACTTAAATAAATGATTTGAAATATATATATATTAGGGGAATTGGAGGATTCATAAAGGCATTATAGAAAAAATCAAATAACCATTAAATAATATAAATTTAATTTAAACACGTATATTTGGTATTGGATAACATTTATAGTATGCATTACATTACAAACCATTTAGGTCATTATGATGTCATGATAAACAACATATATTTATATGATATTTCATTTTTACATTAATTTTTGGATATTTTAGAAATTATGAAAACATAAATGTTGAATAATTTCAATGTTATGGTTAAAAAAATATTTATTTTATAAAAAAAATTGTAATTATATGAAATTTCAATTTTAAAATAAAGCCCTTGAATTATTGAGAAATAATGGGTTTTGGGTATGAAATATTTTTGAAAACAAATAAAAATTACATCTGACTGCATAAAAATTAAATGGTAAATATATTTTATAAATATCAATTAAAAATATTATTTTATTTAAATAATATTTATTTCAAAAAATACATTAATTCATTGAAATAAATTACTTAATTGAATTTCAATATTAACCGTAAATACTAGTTGTGTTTTATTGTATGAAAATAAAATAATTTATAATGTAATCGTAGTAAGATGATAATATATGAATAATTTAACTAAAAATACTATACATAATAATACTTCTAGTGTAATGATAAATATCCATTTAACACACTCGAAAATTCCCAAACATTAAAATGGGCAACAATTAGACATTCCTTGTGTTTTTCGACAAACATGGTTTGGGTTGTGAACTCATTAAACTTGTAATCCTCATGTACACGGTTTCAATCATTTTTACATTATGGGATATCAGCTAGGTACTAGTCATGGGAATATCACATTTATTATATCACCCTGGGAAGCTCTTATGAATTGGATTCATTTGGTACAATACTACTGGTTTAGGACATCATATCCTTTATTCATAAAATTTGGACTTGATAACACCCTATATTTATAATAATCGTGGGATCTATATTAAAAGGCTATATTATCAATAGTAATAATTCAAAACGGTCTTTTAAAAATGATATAAAAGACCAAATAATTGATCGTGTTTTTAATATTAATTATACAAAAAAATATTTAATTAAATCAACATTTGAATTTTATTTATAATAGTTTGGGTCATTATAGTAAAACATAACAATTAGTGCAGTTTTAGAGGAGTAAAGGATGGGTCCTCCAATAGATGATTTTATATGATAATTTCTAGACATATATATTTACTAAGGAGTAATTATTTCATCTCAATAGTGTATTGGAAAAATATGTAATATATTATTGATTTCAAAAAAATTAATTGATAAATCCAAAAAATGATGATATTGATTATTGACACCTTATGACATTGAAACATATTTTATCGACATTTTACCGACATTATATCTTCCATGACAACTCAATCTTCTCTTTGGAATCATCACATTATTCCAAAATGTGAAATTGGTGACATGAAATAATTTCAAAATTTTGATTAAAAGTTTCTAATCCATTTAATATACTCCAAAATATAATAAAGGGATATTTAGATTTTTAATAATAAAATAAAATATATTAAATAAAAATATTTTTATAAAAAAATAATTTTTTAAACATAAATAATTTTTTAAACTACATAGAAAATATGATATTGAAATGATTTATAATCCCTTGAATTATAAAAAAAATATTTTAAAATAATAATCCATTAAATGTAATCAATTTTATTTTTAAAATTATTAATCACATTTAAAAATATTCATAGTGACAATATATTTTTCTAACATTAAGTGGTTTAATTAATTTTTTATCTATTGAAGTTATCACAATGAATTGTAATTCAATTCACTATACATATAAAAAATTCATTTCATTAAATTTATTTATTTATGATAAATATAAATTTTAAATAAAAACTATAATAAATAATAAAAAATGTCTTTTAAATACATCATTTTTAATTTCCCCTAAATATTTATTTTTATTATTTAATGATCAATAAATAATTCTATGGTCATTTTTTTAATATTAATAGTATTCTTTTTATAACTTGTTTTTATTAAAATCGTCCACAATAATAATAATACCAATATGTAACACTTAAAAATATATAATTTTTTTAAAATTATAATAAAATTATATTTTTATGATTATTTATTCTTAAATATTAAACTAAACTATTTTCATCCACTTACACAACATTAATATACCTATTAGATAGAAGATTTCCCAACAATCGTATAATTAAGGACAATACATTTAAGCATCTCATTATCCAACAACTTATATATAACAACCATATTTATAATACTTATACATCATTAATATATATATCACTACAAACATCGTTATAATAATTGATCTAATTTAATTTTCTCTCATTATGTCTATTAAATTTATCTTGATCTTCCTTATTTCCATATATGCAATCTGGGAGATTACCTTTTTGAAAAATCATGATTATGATGATTTCATAATCATTATTTTTTATTTAAATGTGTAATTATTCTTTTTAAATTTTTAATTATGTTGTTTCATATTTTGTTATCATAATTTGTTAATTTTTATATGGGATTACAATATTTTCACTCAATAAAGAGAAGCATGTTTAATTTTAGGTCACTTTTTAATGGTAAACAATTTGGAAAAAAAATATTTATATAATGGAAATGTTATACTCAATTATTGATGTTAAAAATATAAAATAATTAGTTAAATAATTTATACAACTAGTAATAATACATAAAAGAATACATATGAGTTTTTCTTATTCAATAAAAAAGGTATAATGTTGATCAAAACAATCTTAAGAATACCAAGGATAATACTAAAAAACTAAGAAAAAGAATTTCATCTTTATATAATATGGACACATGATGGATATTTAATAAAAATATTTAACATTTAATGTCATTATACGAATGTTTGATACAAAATAACAAAGGTCAAAGAGAGAGTCCCATACTTACTAGCACATTGAAAATAAATCTATTCTAAATTATATCAATATCATTTTCTATGTCTAATTTTAGAGGCATGTTAGAGCCATGTATATTAATTTGGAGATCATATAACACATAATGATCTATGGAAATAGACACATGTTCAAAGAAAAATATCAAAAAATTGTGCTACTGATTTGATATAAACCAAGGGAAGAATGTGCATAACCATATGTTGAAGATATCTGATAACCCCATATATAATAAGTTACACATGATAAAAATAATGTAGTACATGAGGTAATATTGGTCCCTTATTTGAGGAATGATAACCAATGTGGTAGTACTGGCAACACATGAGATACTACCTCCCTAGAATAAGTCTTGAAAGGCTACCACCATATCATTTTTGATCACTTTCTAGTATTACCTAAAAAAGGATCCTAGAAAACCTTCTAGAATGGGTTGATCTCCAGATTGAGCCAAGACAACACCTTATAAATTTCTATATCATTTGGGATAGATTCATGGACGGAATTTTCCGAGATAAGGACTCTATTCAAGATCACATCTAAGACATCATCATAGAACATAGGTTTCCATTATAAAATTCATGGATTAGGATTTTCAAGGATTTATTAGAGCTTATTCTTGCACCACTTGCTCCAACCTTGAGATCAATTTTTCCAAAATATCCTTCTAGTTAGGAAACTCTCCAAACATTTAATCACACGGGTCAATTTATAAACTGGATTCCAACCTGAAAATATAAATGTTCAATGTATCCATTTCATTATAATAAGGGGGGATCTATAAAACACATGTTTGAATATAACTTTCTATTTACTATATTCTATTGTGTTACTTGATCAAACTGATACCATTTATTGGAATTCCTAATAAATTGCACATAGATTGATGTAATCTTGTGTTAACAATGCACATCAAAAAGATGGGCCAACATTTTTTCCTCCATTTCCATGATGACAAGGAAACCAAAATGGGGTAATTTTTATATATATTGTTCATCACATGGGTGGTATTGGAACTTTAATATGTTGATATTTCATTGTCATTGGAAAGTAATCTCATCTATCTTCCACCATATATAAAAAACAAATATCTGATTATTACACAAGATAAACCTATCCTTGGTGTAACCAATATACCTAAGACCCATACAAGGTATTAATTGGATTAAATCCATACTAACCATTAATGGGAAGGCACCTCTATATTTCATTTAAATTGGATCCTTGAAATTTATTACATCTCATTACCTTAATCAGGCATGTCTTTCCCCATCTCTATGTTATATTTTTTTATCAATGTCAGTAGATTTGGTTTTTGGATTCTTTTTAGGCTTCATATATGTTACATTCTATTTAAATAGTGTATATTCCATGAAATGGTTGGTGGTAACATTTCATGAAAGGGGAGATCATTCCATGAAGGGTTACACGTCACAACATAGTCTTAGACAATATGACTTGTAAAAAGGATAGTTTTTATGCTGAGGTGATGGTTTTTCAGCGTACTTGTCTAGTGTGGACTTCATGATGTGACTAGGGGTGAAACATTGTGACTTGGAAATCACCCAGTTCTAAATCACATATTTTGAAGTTTTGGTTTAGTCCCTTTTCCATCTCTTCATTTCCCACAACCATATATTGTCCCCATGTGATTTTCACAAGTCCTTTCCATCCAATTTTGATATGTTCATCATTTGATCTATGTTCCAATTGTGATGTATCTCTCAAGGTATGAAATCTTTCTTCTTGAACATATCAATTGATAATTTTAGCTCCATAGGATTGTGGTATTGGATATGTTGATATATTTTGGATGGTCCTTCTTGTCATCCACTTGATACTTCGTGAGATCTCGTTTGGGAGGCCCTTTATATCATGGTTCTTGTTGAGGTGGGAATTATTCCTTAAGGTATGTGGGTATCCTCTCTTTCTCTCACCTCTTGTGTTATGATTTGGAATAATCCTATGATGAGGGGATTCAAATTTAGGGTCTTTTTTTACTGGTTGGGTTTCAATGATTTTTTTATTCCATTGTGGTCATGTGCATCCTATGTTATTAGGTAGGTAGATCAGTCTCTGTCATACGTTTATGAATCATAACGTTTTTATTCAGAAAATATTATTTTCTATTGAAATCAGCATGGTTATTTTGGGTTTGTTACCAAGGGGTTGTGGTGAATAATAGGTATTTCGTAAATAATAATAAAAGGAGTAAAATGGATATTTCTAATTATTGAAATGAAAATTGTGAAATGGTTTTTAAATTATTTTTGAAGAACAGATTTGACATGTGAAAAGAGGACATGGGTTACCATTGGTACTTTGGTGGAAGGTTTAGTTTGGTGGCATCTTCCATTGTTTTTTCATGTATCATTCAGGTTAGAATTGGGGATTTTATATTTTTCATAGGCCCGTTGTTCATTGTGATTATTAATGTTATTTTGGGGGGTTTACTCATATGGTATTCCACTTTTTTCATCCATGTTATTCAATGGTTTTATTGGTCTACATGATTAATGTTGTAAGGAAAATGTTTATAATGTTTTTTATAAAAGTGATTTACTACTTATAGTATAATGTTTTTTCTTAAAATAAGAATGAAGGATTTTTTATTCAGAGACTTGTTATGGAAAACCTGAGTGGGATCCTACAAATCCTATTTGTAGACAACAATCACACATCTATGGCAGTACATAGACCTTTTTTTTCTTCTAGTGTAGGTATGAAGTGACTCCATATTGGTGAAGTGTGGTTCATGTTAACTGGTTGGATAGTTGGTGGTGAGATTGTGGGAGTTCATCCATAAACTAATTTGGATTATGAATGTTGTTTTCAGTCTTTTGATGATGGACTTTTATTTTTTGTTTCTGGATACTTTCTCTGGTGTTTTTTCCTCTTTTCCAAACAGTTATGGGATATATATTCTTTAGTCTTACACTATTTCTTAAATGCATTAAATATGTGTTCCATGTGGCTATTTAGGATTGGAAAAATAGTTCCCTCTATTATGTTGTTCAATGATAGGATGCTTAAAGACACCCTGTGGGGATTGAAAACACACATGCGGTATGTGATGGAACTAGTCAGGGGAAAGATTGGGGGAAACATGGTTCAGTTTATCATATTTCGGAATCAGTGGAGGTTTATCCTCAAGATTATATATCTTCGGACATCTATTAGACTGGAGATATAATTTTCAGGATATGAGACCTATGTTTTGATAAGTGTCTTCCCATCTCTAATCATAATGAGTTTCAATATTCCACGGGTTTTTGGGATATGTGTCTCAATTAATGGTTTTTGTTTTAAAAGTATCATTTTTTCACATGGATTTTCTAGTTTGAACTAATATTTTTTTCTATTGGCTGATCATTCTAATGTTTTGATGTACAGTAGTATACCATTGATACATATTCCTTGATTTCCTCAAGAATATGTAGCTGATTATCCTCATGGGAACCTACAAATAAAATATAACCTCAATGAGACTATCATATAGTAATTCTATGTTGCCGATCAAAATTTCCCTTGAGTTCAGAATGTAAAAAAGTGGTGGATATCAGAAAGATCGATCACATGAATTATTATGCGAGAAGACGATATCCATGAAAGGAATGAATGAAGAATGTGAGGAAGTGGATTGGATGTACCTGATTCATCAAATATACAACATCCTAGACACACCTAATAATATAAGTGTGAAGTGTGCAATGATAAAAATTCAGTGATATTGCATGAAATGGTTGGATTCTATAGTTCATGTAGATAGAAATATAGACTTGTATTAGAAGGGTTTCAGAACCCCTTTTAATCAAGAATTTTTTTCAGATTCAATGATGCTAGTGATGTTCTGAGATTTCATATAATTACAGAAGGTCTAACATTAGGTTTCATTGTACACTAACTCATTTTTCAATCTAGTCTGTTTATCTCTATACATTGTAAATAATGACTAAATGAAGGCTTAGAAGTTCCTGAATGGCTTGGGATTGGATATCGTATCAAAGGTGCATATGGTGTTGTGTTTCCTACTGATTATGAGATGGTAGACATAGCTATGATGGAAGAAGTGAATATGGAAGCAACAATAGGATTTTCCACCACTTCTCTTCCTGTGGGTGGAAGATTTAGTGGCATGCATCGGAAGTAGAGGAAGTGATAGGATCATCACAGAAGTGGTGGAGGTGGGTCTCAACAATGATCCTACTCTACATCATCCATCATTGCAGGTAACATGCATCTTACTTACTTTCATTGTGGAAAGGGTGGAAACATGAGGGGTTATTTTCATATGTGCATGAAGTCAAGAAATAGATGTGGATATGTTGGTCCTATAAAATTATTTTATTAGGAAATAAATATTCCACATTATAGTTAGGGTTCGACACCTCCAAAAGCTATTGTTGTGTTGTCAGAAGCATCAAGGACTTCTAGGCTTTAGTCATAGGCCTCTAGAGAGAATCATTTTCACACAGTAGATGAGATTCTAATAGAAGATATTTTTGTTCTTGAAAGAGTGATAGGTACAATCCTTTTTTAATCTTCATATTATAATGATTTATTTGCTACCAGTTTCTCCCACTCATATATATCTCCATGTTTTGTTGATGTTGTTAAAAATTAAATGTAATTTAAGTCATTTATAATGGAGTTAGTATCAGCAAATAGCATGAAGAAAGGAAGGGGTTCAGGTGTCCTTGTTTACGGAATATATATGATACAGAGTTGGTCATTGATTTTATTCATAATTATTTATATCTCTTTGAAGTAATAATTATTATGTATTTGATTCTCACTCATCGAGATGATGTTTATTATTATCATCAACATGTCTTGTTTTAGGATACCATTGCGATTTATCATGTGATTCAGGAGGGGTGGGACCCCTAGTCAGCTCGTGCATGACCTTCCTAACTAGATATCAGGAATTTTCTTTATAATTTTGTGTTTGATCCCACTAATTGATATCATGTCATTGATCATCATATTTTATATTGGGAAATTCCTAATGTTTTTTCAAATGACTTATCTGTTCTTCCTCCAGATACATAGGTAGATTTTACTGTTTTTCTAGTTATGGGTATTTAGTCGATATTATTTCTTACATATCATATAGATCCAGTGGAGATGACTGATCTCAAGCATCAGATCAATGATCTTTTGTAAAGTTCTTCATTTTTTCATGCATTTATCATTGGTAATTCCTTATGATCTTTTCTAAGAAATAATATTCTTCGCATATTTTATATGAGGACAATAAAATGTTGATGTAGGTGACGGTTTCAAAAAATATCATTTTCCTCTTTTGGGTGATTGGCTTGACCAGTTAAATGTGGAAACGTAGTTTTTAATGATTGATTTTCGTGAAGGGTTATCATCATCTCACGGTTCAACAGTCTGATATACCGAAAACATCATTCAGGAACAGGTATTACTGGTAGAAATATCATGTGATACATATTGGTTTGACTAATGCTCGACCAATTTTTATAGATTTGATGAATAAAATATTCCAACAAAATCTAAAAACCAATGTGTTAGTGATCGTGGATGATATTATTGTTTATTTGAAATCCTCGAGTGATCTTGAGAACCATCTGTGTTTCGTTATGTACATTTTGAGACGTCACCATTTGTGTGAAATGATTTCGAAATTTAGTTTCTGTATTAAATATGTGAATTTATTGTGGTACATAATTTCTATTCATGGATTAATAGTTCATACAAGGAATGTGAAGTCCATATCAGCCATGAAGGAACCACAAAATTTCTTTTATATACCATGCTTCCCCGGTCATTCTACGAACCACTGATGGGTATTCAAGGACTTATATTTGAAGGAATCACCTATGACTAATCTTACTATGACAAAACTGGTATTAAACAGGGATAAAAAATTTAGACTTATGTTGATGAACATAAAAGGATTTTGACATCAGTTCCTATTATGATCATACCTGATCCTAGTAAGAGATACTCGGTTTTTTAGATGCATTGGGTGTTGGGTTTGGATTTGTGCTTATTCACAATTACAACATGTTAGATTACGGATCTCACCATATTTGTTCACATGAGAAGGGATATCCCAATCATGATTTAGAGATCTATGTAGTCATGCATGCACTTAATAATTATAGGGAAATGATTACCGACATCTCTAATGATAAGTGTTTAAGATGTATATTTTCTCATAAATACATGAATCTCAGACAGAGACAATGGGTAGAATTTATCCAAACATTTGACATAGATATTGTATACACCCAAATAAAAGATTGTTGTTGAATTTTCTTTTTTCATGAAGTGACCATCATTGGATTCATTTGAATAAAAGGAGGAGTGGAATATTATGGTTATTTTCACTTAGTTCCACCTAGATATTTGGGGAGATGATTTTGGCATGATTTATGCCAGTGTTCTATTACCATCATCTATCATGGTGTCTATCATAAAGATTTGGTGTCATGATTATGAGTCTCAGAAGACTAGAGGAAGTGTTTAATGTGGGGAGACCATTTCGGGTTGTTCACATTCTCTTCATGGTATCTTTTACATCAATGAAAGTATTTTCATCCAAGCATCTTTGAAGAGTAAAGTGTTGTTTTATTTTCGTAGAACATCTTGGTCCATTTACCTAGGCAGTATGAAGATGTATTATTACATGACTAGATGATTATGGTGACCGAGTATGAAGTGTTACATCACAGAGTTTTATCTCTCGCTGTTACACCTACCAATGGATAATGATAGAGGACTTGAAACTGCCTGGTGAGATTCACCCTCTTCTAGTTAATTTTTGGAAATGGGATGACTTATAAATGTATATTTTCACTGGATTAATGGAAACTCTACAAGGGAATAATTCTCTCTTGTTGGTTGTTGATCAGTTGATGAATTATTCTCAGTATAATATGATCATGGATACCACTATGGTTATAGATCTGTGTATGTTGTATGTGAATCATATCTTGGGAATATATGGGAGTCCTATTCCATTATTTTATATTGGGATACTATGTTTACCTTAAGTATATACAAGTCTCTCGAATATGAAATGGGAATTCATATGAATTTGATAACACCTTATGATCCACAGACAGACGTTTAGAAGAAGCATATAATTCAGATCATGGGGGACATGCATTGAAATGACCTGACCCTAGTTTCCCAGACTCTATTCCTTATTTTATTAAATTGGAATATAAACAATTAATGTAAATCATGAATGTGTGAGTTGTTTAATAGAATTGGAAACAAGATACATACCATAGATCAATATTTAAACATTAAATGAGATAAACATAGACTATTATTTGACCACATCCACAACACCTAGGTTATTGTAGAATTTCATAAATAATAAAATTCTTCATATCCAAATAAAATGAAACATAAGAAAATGGTGAGCTCAAAAACTCATTAAGTGTAATCAATACAATGCAAGATAACATAAACTATATTCTTGTTTAATAACTAAAAACATATTCCTTTAATAAAAACATGAACACATTAGGGAAGGAATATGAGTTGAGTAAATATTTCCATAATCAAGGGTATTCTACTAGTCGAATAACCACATTAACCATAAATAAAATTTTCAAAATGAGGGACTTCATAATGCAGTAAATCATAATCATACCATCATGGGCTTGTGGCAAGACAATAAATAATCATTTTCTCAAGGACCTGTGCCAAGACAGTTGTTTCTCTCACGAAAACTACTTATGCATCGAGGGGATATAGTAGGCCCCAACCAACAATTACTAATTCAAATTCATTCCTCATATGAATAGAGTTAATCATAAACAATATTGTCATTCATATTGAAACTATCATGTTATATGTAAATAACATTCGCTAAACATTAATCATAATTACTAACCATTTAGAATAAATTGTTGAATGGTTTTAATATAGCACAACCAAATTCGAAATCCTTATAAATCGTTAAATTAAATAAGTAATTTGATAAAATTAAATATTCATCCCAATAATATATAACAATCAACCAGTGTGTTGAAATAGATGATGATAATCTCATAAATTCTTCGATTAAATCTTGAGATAAAAACCCTTTTACAAGGAAAAAAAGAGTTCTTTTGGAATTGTATTTGTATAAAACCCAAAATAATGTAAGATATTATTTCCATAATTAAATGACTGATTTTATAATGATATATATTTCTAATAAAATATTATATATTTCTCTTTAAGATATGTTAGAATTTGAAAAATCCCCTTCAATCGGGCTTGTATTTCATAAATAATTTAGAAAGATCCCATTAAAACGTATAAAATCTCATTAAATAATGAAGGATTATTTTGGGTAAACATATATAGATCACTAAAAAAATAATTAATGTGTAGTAAATAACAATAAATAATAATTTCATCTAGGTAATTAAACAACCAAAGTAACTAGAATGAAAATGGAGTTTCGGGAGGAAAACCCTTAAGATAAGTCCAAATGTGTTCCCCTCTTGAGCATAACGTCCTAGAATATGTAATTAGAATTAGTAATAAAATAATTTAAGACCAACTATATTTTTATTTAGTTAATCATAATTATATGATGTTCATTATTTCTTTATTGATTGGTTCAATGATTGAATTTTGACATTTCAGAGAGTTCATTTCTTTGATTTTCTTAATCGGTTCACTTGTTTTTATGCAACAGATTCATAATAAAAAGGATTTAAATCTCTAGAATTGAAATTAAATATTACATATGAATATAAAGAAGTTTTAATGGTAATTTATAATATTTTTTCCATGAAATGAGAATTAATAATTAGATCAAATATTAATGACAATCACTTCGATTATTATTGTAGTATTAAATTTTTCGAAGTACTTTGTAATATTGGTTTAGTATTATGTACATATAATAGTTACTAAATATAAAATACGTTATAATACATATATTATAGTCTGATTCAGTTATAAAACTGGTTCCACAACTTGTAATGAAGGATAAATTGAAGAACAAAACATTTTCATCCACAAATTTTGTAAATTTGGAACCTCACAGATGATAATTTCGTTTATAAAATATAATACAGAGAGTAAGAATATTGATTACGGTTATTGCATTCACATGATATAATTATTCTATATAGATGATACCATTTTTTTCATTTTTTTATTATTTCCATCAAGCCAACCAATAGTGTTGTTTCATGTCACCCCAAATAAGAATATGTGCATGTGATTTATAACCATGTGGCCTTACATATTTTTTGATTTCATAAGTGGTGTATTTAAATAGTAATTTGTATATATTGTAATTTATCATTTCGCACTATTCATAAAAAAAATTATTCAATTTCAGAAAAATCCCAACAATCCAACCTAACCATTTAACAATGTGTAGAATTTAAAATGGAACTCCAATTTTCTAATATAATTTTATAAATACTATTAATTTAATTTTTAAATAAAATTATAGTTAATTTTAAAAATAATAATATGAAAGGTAATGTTAGTTTTATATCACAATGAAAAATTAATTAAGATCTCATAATCTTATTACATTATGAAAGTATAATAATATTATAAATTATTATTCATAAGGGTCATATTAATATTCATAGTACTATTTATAAGTTTTTTTTTCTATTAACCAGAAAACATGTTGGTTCCCACTAGTCTTCAAATGAATTACTCATCACACCTCTAGATGAACATTTTTAATAATTCAAAACACAGTAGAAGAAAAGTTGTGTTTAATGTCTAGATTAAAAAATTTGTTGTTTTGTAGGGGACCAGGGTTTCATTATGTGAATATTTATTTTCAATACATTGGAGTGTTACATTCTCCCCTACATACAAAGATTTCATTCTCAAAATTCACAGAATGATACCTCACAAAAAAAAATTGTGTAGGACTTCATCGTTATCTTCTCGGGGACACATTTTTATACTTTGATTTTATGATTTCTCCAATGCATCATTACTAGAAGATTCATCCAATTACTCAACACTAGTTATTTAGTGCCGTAATTTGGATAGTCTCTTCAGAAAAAGACAAATCATGATCCAACACTATACTATCCGCAGTGAGGACATGCATTGGTTCTAAAATGTTCTTTCACCGCAATGAGACATGGAACACATTGTGTACTTTGGAGAGGCAAGGAGGTACATCCAATCGATATGAAACAACACCAATTTTCTCAAAAATTTCAAAATGGAATTTGTACCTATGGCTCAGTTTCGCTTTCTTCCAAAATATTATAACACCCTTCTAGGGAGATAATTTAAAAAATGTGAGCACCGACATATAATTCTAGATCATTCCATAGATTATAGACTTAGATATTCTTTCATTATTGTGCTATTTTTATATTTCCTTGATTAATCTTTACTTATATGTTGTTTCTTCTAGACGATCATGACACATAAACCTCTTTTCAATAACTACAAACCAACAAGTTGGTGTATATCATTTATTTCTATACAATGCTTCATATGACACCATTTTAATACATTAATGCAATAAATTACTATTGTAAAACTCAACTAAAGGTATGTATTGATCCGACATAACATGGAAGTCAAGTGAACATGATCTCAACATGTCCTCTATAGTTTTTATCATCATCTCTGATTTCCCTTCAGTTTGTGAGTGGTATGTTGTACTAAATCGATGTTCGATATCCAATTATTTATTATGTCTTTTCCATAATTTCAATGTAAAATCACTGGTCATGATCAATATAAATTTAGAGATATTCTCCATGAAGTCTCACAACTACATTGATATAGATTCTTCATATGTGTTCCAGTGGAAAATCATCCCTTACTGTGAGGGAATGAGCATATTTCGTAACTCGATTCAAAATTACCCATATCCATCATTATTCCATGGAGTTTTGGGTAATCTAGTAACAAAATCCATGGTTAAGTCTTCCCAATTCCATGTAGGAATCATTAGTGGTTTCATTACTCATTTTGGGATGTTTTGTATTAGCCTTCACATGTTGACAAACTAATCATCTTGATAAGTATTCTGAAATTTCCCTCATCATGTTACCCCACCAGAAATGTTCCTTCAAATATCTATACATATATGTTCTACAAATATGTATGAATAAATTCAAAAAAATTTAATCATCCAATATCACCCTTTTTATCTCAAGTATATCTGGAATAAAAAGAATCTTCCCAAATTTTAGAACACCATCATCACTCAAATAGTCAACCATCTTACCATATTTCACAACAGTAATTTTCTTTTGCAATTTATCATCATGAGGATGAGAATTATTTATATTTTTCAACAAAGATGGTTGGGAAACAAAAAGAAAAAGTAGTTACGTTTCACGGTCTTTGTTATTTCCCAAACCCATCCTCACTATATCCATCTAAGAAGGATCATTGTAAATTATCATATTGTTGAGAAACCCATGATCATTCATACTCGATGCATTAACTATCTTGTTTTCCTTTCATGGGTGGTATTGTATACAACAATCATAATCCTTGAGTATTTCAGGCCATCTTTGTTGCCTCATGTTGATTTCTTTCATTGAGAAAATATACATAAGTCTATTGTGATTCATATATATCTTACATTTTTCAACATAAATATAATGTCTTTATATCATCATAGTAATGATTACTGCTGCTAACTAATATCATGAGTGGAATAGTTTTTCTCATGAATTTTTAACTGCCTTGATGAATAGGAAATAACACTATCATTCTAGATAAGGACACAACCAATTACTTACATTGATTCATCTCTATAAATAAAAAATCTATCATTCCCTTGTGGTATGGTTAGGATTGGAGCATTCACTAATCTCTTCTTCAATTTATCGAAATAGTCTTCACATTATTTGGTCCATACTAACTTAACCACTTTAAATGTATGCATGGACATTGAGTTGGATAAATGGGCGATGTTCTGAGTGAAACACCAATAATAACTTGCTAAAATATAAAATCTATGTACCTAGGTTATGTTCACTGGAGTATGACATTCTTGCACTACATTTTTCTTCGTAGGATCAAAATATTTTTCATATTTAGAGACAATGTGTCCATGAAAGGAAAATAATTGAAGGAAAAATTCACACATTCAAAACATCCCATATAATCCATTTCTTCTATATGTCTTCAGAATAGTGAGAAAGTGATATTCATGATCTCAATAGATTTTATAGTATACCACAATATCATTAATAATCACCATCACAAAGACATCAATATATTCCTTGAATAAAATATTCATTAGATCCATGAAAATATAGGGTGCATTATTTAGTCCAAATGTAATTACATTAAACATGTAATTCCCATAACTAGTTAGAAATTCTATTTTATTGGAACGTACTATTTCCTCACAAAAAATTATGATATCTAGATAGAATATCAATCTTCGGAAAATATTGGGCTTCATGAAGTTGATATAATATATCATCAATGTGAGGTAGTTGATAGTTTTTATTTATTGTTATAACATGGATAACCTATAGTCAATTCACTACCTCATAGATCCATATTTATTTTTAACGAAATGAACATGGGCTCCCATGGAGAATATCTAGGGAGTATAAATCCTTTGTCACTAACATCCTAGAGTTGTTTCGTAGTTCAACTAATTCTATTGTGGTTATTCTGTAAGGGGTCTTTGAAATGGGCCTTGAACAAGGAATTTTGTCAATATAAAACTGAATATCCTACTCTATAGGTTGTCTAGGTAAATTGTCCCGAAATATGAATTCATATTTTTTACACAAGAGGTACATCCTCTATTTGGACAATATTTTCCTCAACAATTGTTTTTGTGTTCCCTTCCTCCCCAATAATTGAATTTAGCAGATCAACATGGGGTAGATGTAGATGAGAATCAGAGGGTGATTTTTCTTCCCTAAAGCTAAGGGATTCGACATCATCGTCTCAAATTGTATGATCCTTTCTCTTGAAATTAATTATTGAATCATGGTTTGAAATAAAATAGATACCAAGGATTATATCAAAGTTAATCATGGTAATGAAAATAAAATAATGAGATAAAGTGGCTTTATAGGTTATAATGGGTATTTAATTACAAAACATTGCTTCAATGATACTTCCCTTATAAGTGTTTACTAAAAATAAACTTATTAAATTAAATTGGTGATATCATATATTCATGGAAAATATGGGAGATATAAAATAATGAGATGATCTAGAATCAAATAAAGAATTGGCTATGTTTGATGAAATGATCGAAGTACCCACCAACACATCATTAGGAACTTAAACCTCCGCAGTTTCAACCGCATAATTAAGGCCTTACCCTCTTGGATTTATTTTTGGAACATTTCCCCAATGATTTGGACCTTCTTGTGCATAATGTCACATATCCCTATAATTGTAATAATGAAAATTGGTCGATTATTTATTCATCTTATAATTTTGAGATAGGTGGACTTTATATCAAATCATGTAATAGAATCCCATTTCCTTCATGTATGTACTGGGGTGTATATTCCTAAAATTACTACAAAATGGATGTTCAACTCTTCACTTCTTCCCCATTTGCTTATTTTCTTATCTAGGGTTTTTGACATCCCTCTTATTCCCTTATTTTCCTATAAATTCATAAGACATAGAAAATTCATTTTTTGTCTTCATAGCACATGTGACTATATCTTCATATTATGAAAAACATTTGGAGACTAGATCCCTTTTGAGAAATGATTTTAATTCATCATAGAATCAATCAATTTTTCTCTTTGGATTATGTATGTAGTTCATAGAATACATTTCTATCCTTGTAAATATAGCTTTGTACATGGAAAGATTTTCATCCTCCTTCTACCACAGATTAAATAATTTCTATTCCATATCTGCTTGATGTTCATGAGGAATGTATTTATCTAAGTACATTTCTTAAATAACCTCCAACACATCTCTTTTATATCTTCCTCCTCTTTTTTGAATTAACCACCACCACTGTTATGCATCTCCCAATAGAGGTTAAACCTACATGATGACCTTCTCTCTTTCGTTATATCCCTAATTGAGAAATATAATCTCTACAAAACATATCCACTAATAAGAAAAAATGGGTTTGTAGTACCATTGAATGATGATTGTTGGTGTCGTATAAATCGATCAAACAAATCTCATCCATGTGGGGAATCCTGATGCTCTATATGAGTAAGATTATTTTTCATAACCTCGGTATGATGTCCCAATATAGTTATAAGCTTCTCTTCATCTGTGGGAGTACCAAATAAAAAATCATTATCTTGCATTTGAGGGAAATACCTATATGGTATATGCATGTTCATGAGGTTTCCACTTCATCCACTAAAAACCATTTAAAAATAATGGAACACAGTAGATAAGGGTATGGATCGTAAATTATAATCTCTATGTAGAAAAATACACAGCATAAATTGAAATTTTATACATAGCTGACATTTTAATCCTAAAAATGGTTTAATGGAGGGAAAAAACTCTTAATTCATTCATAATGGATTATAAAGAAAATGTGAATTATCCTAAGCATATCCCCTGAGAGTGTCAAACTACATTAGTTGTAAGGACCGTTTTCATGTACCAAGATGCCCCAGTCATGCCCGAAACTCCTTGTCGGAGTTTTCACTCCTTGGTACATCAGTTCCAAAACCAAATCAACTGGTAGTATCCAGATGGGGATGTGTTTTCTAAAAATATTCACATAATTCTTTACTTACCCAAATAACATGTTGTACTTGTATTATTATTCTCAAATATTATTTTGCGGATTCATTCACTAATCTACATTTTCATAATCTAATTTCCAAGTCCTCAACTAAAACTCCTTGGATACAATCTTTAAGGGCCTAACCCTAGTTTCCCAGAGCTAGGTACTTATTTTATTACATTGTAAAAAAACAAGGAATATTCTTCCCAATGGACTGAGTTGTTTAGTATAATTTGAAACAATATAAATAAATATGTTCAATATTACAACTTGATATGAAAAAAATTACACAAACATTTATTCGACCACACCTAGAACTGTTTGGTTTTTTCAAAATGTCATACCTAATAAAAATTTTCATGTCCTGAAAAAATGAATCCTATGAATGATGTGACCTCAAACCCTTAGTAATAGTATGAAATATAGTGGATGATAAAATAAAAATTAGGTATTCTTAATAACTAAAAAAATATACCGTTAACAAAAACATGAACACATTATGGCATGAAAAAAGTTGAATAAATAATTCCATAATGAAGATATTTAAACTGGTTTAATAACCACATGAACCGTAACATGAATTTTCATAATTATTGAATTCATAATGCAGGAGATAAAAACCATACTGTCAAGGCCACGTGTCAAGATCATAAATAATCATTTGGTCGAGGCCTTGTACCAAGACTACAGTTTTTGTCATCAGGCCTACCGATGCTCCTAGAGGCTATAGCGGGCCCCACCAAACACTAAATAATTCTAATGAATTCCTAATATTAATATTGAAAAACATAAAAAATATACACATTCATATTGAAACTAACATATGAAATGTAAAAAACTTTCCCTCATCATTAAGCATAAACACTAACCATTCAGAGTAAATTGGTGAATGGTTTTAAGATAGAACATCTGCATCCAATATAATTATAATCATTAAATTAAATATGGTACAAGAAATCATGAAATATTCACCCCAATAATACATAAGAATCAACAATTGTGACGAAATAGATAAAGATACTCTTATAAAATCTTCAAGTAATTCATGAGATAAAAATCAGTTTACTTGAAAAAGAAGAGTTCTTTTGGAAAATCATTTGTATAAAAACAGAACTGAATTAAGATTTTATTTTCATAATATAATGAGTGATTTTAGAAATATAATTTTTTTCTACTAATAGATTATAGTGATCACGTGAATATAGGTATGAATTGGAGAAATTCACATGAATCTGGCATGTATTTCGGAAATAATTTTGAATGTTCAATTTAAAACATGTAAATCATCATAATATAAATAAGGATTCAGGTTGGTAAACATATATAGAACAATAAAAAACAATTTAGGATGAGTACATAATAATAAATAATAATTACATCGAGGTCATTAGACAATAAAAGTAACAATAATGAAAATGGTTGTTCGGGTGGAAAACCCTTACCTTATTTTCAAATATACTCCCCAATTGAACATAAAGTCCTAGAATATGAAATTATATATGTTAATAAATTAGTTTAGAACATATTATACATAGATTTTAAATAACAATTAAATTATGTTCATTATGTCCTTATTGATTAGTTATAATATTGAATTTTGCAGTTCTAAAATGTTTGTTTCCTTGATTTTCATAATCAGTTCACTTGTTTTTATGTAATAGATATATTATGATAATGGATGTAAAAATCATTAATTATAATTAAATATTATTTATGAACATACAGGTGATTTAATGTTCATTTATATCATTTGGTTACATGTTATGACTATGAATCATTAGATGATATAATAATGTTAACCATCTCGATTTATTAGTGGTATTTGATTATTATGAACTAGTTTGGTCTTATGATATAATATTATGTTCATATACAAGATTGTGAATATAAAATAGGTTTTAATAAATATTTTATATTCTATTTCAAACATAAAAATGGTTTCATGAATAGTAATTAATTCGAAATTGAAGAACAAAACATCGGTGTCTACAAAGGATGAAAATTGGAACCTCGTGGATGATGATTTCATTTTTAAAATAAGAGAGAGTGAGTAAGAATATTTATGATGGTTATTCCATTCATATGATATAATTACATTATATAATTGATACTTTAGTAATAATCATTATTTGAAAATTGTAGGTTAGGAGAGAATATGAAAATATAATACATTGAAATGAATCCAAATGGAAAAGAAAGAAGATTTACCTTTTTCAATATCCTCATTGATAACCACCTTATGGGAATTGTTTTTGGCCTTTTTGAAAGACCAAGATCATCTTGGACATGGGGAGTGACTAGATAAGGATAATTGGGATCAATATTGGGGAGATTCAAGGCATAGAGGGGTGAATGTAAGAGAAAGTGAGGTGGTGTATAGTGGATGAGAGGAGTGAATTTTGAATATTTTATTCATTATATGATTATTACCCTCAAGAAATTAAATATTGTTGTTTCATATGACACTAAATAATATTTTGTTTATTTTTTTTCGATCCATGTGGCCTTACATTACTTATGATGTTATAAATAGTGTATTTAACTGACAATTTGTATATAGAGTATTTTACCGTATTTCACTATTCATCAATAATATAAGAATTTCAGAACAACCCAAAATATTCAACATAACCATTTTTGGTTGAGTAGAATTTAAAAATTATCTCAATTTTTCAAAAATAATTTTACATATATCATTAATTTAATTCTTAAATAAAATCACTGTTATATCCAAAAAACAATTATAAAGGTAAAATTAGTTTTATATCACATTAAAAAATCAATTAGTATCTCTATAACTTATTACCATAAGAAAAGAAAATATTATTATTATATAATATTCATAAGGGTCATATTACTATTCAAATTAATATTCATAAGGGTATGGTACTATTTATAAATAATCATGTTGGTTATATCAGACTCCAAAAAACATACTGATAACAACCATAGATGACTAGTTTTCAAAATTCAAAACATTGTAGAGGAAAAGTTCGTTTAACAACAGGATTATAAAATATGTTGTTTTGTAGGGAATCATTGTTTCATTCATTCAACATTTATTTTCCAAACATTGGGGTATTACATGCATCCTCACTGCCTCTTGGATTTGGGTGGATCATGGGATATTTATTTCAAGATGGTTTAGTTTGTTTATATAAACATTTATCATTAGTCAATCAAAATAGCTCCCTTCAATGTTATGGATCGTATCCCTTGAATATCACAGATTTGTTGGCTATAGGTGGGTGAAATAACTTTATTTGGACTATGTCTTGTTCCGTAATTGTCGGCATTGATTCAAGATGTGCGACGATATCTTGTTACAATCCAGATTCTATAGAAATTGTATGTAGATTGGTGGATTCATATATTGGATTGTTCAATAAGTGATTTGTAATTATTGAATGTTTCTCCTGGATTTGGTCTCTATTGGCATGGAAAACATTAATTATTGGCTTTGAGTAATGTTCCACTGTTTGAGATCATTGAACAACTCGTACATGATTCTTATCAGTTAGAATATTTAATTTTGTTGGTGGGTATTCATGATGATTTTGACATATAACATCTCAAGAAGTATCACCCTGATCATGTTCAGGTTCTGAGTTGGGAAAAAGTTGTAATTTACCCAGATGATTTTGTTCTAGATAAACTAGTTGATATTATTGACTCACATGTGAAAGTACTATGTGGGATGTCTACTTTGTTGGTCATAGTTCTATGAAAACAAGGATCGGATTCTCATGATACATGGTAACATGAATCATTGATGAGGTTGTATTTGCCTTATCTCTATTTAGGGATTACATCATCCACATGAAATCTCAAGGAAAAAAATTATTTATTATGCGGAGTTTTCAATATTTTGTTTCCTTGATTGGGTATTTTTTCCCATCTCATTATTTTTCCATTTGGTTAAATTTCTATAGAGGTGGTTATCTATATTTTCTTTAGGCTACAGAGAGTTTGAATGATGTGTAACCTTTCTATACATCGTGTGACAATTGTTGGGAACAAAATATGAAAGGGTAGATCATGCCATGAAGGGTTACACATCATGACATGGGCACACATGAATTGAATTTCCAAAAGGAGTCTTCTTAAGCTGAGGTGATGGGTTTTTAAGCATACTTATTCAGATTAAACTTCACGACATGACTCGGGGTTACACATTGTCACTCAACACATGCCCACTTATAAATCACACATTTGGATGTTTTGGTTTGGTCCCTTATATTACTCTTCATTGCCCCTGACATAATGTTGTTCCAAGTTGATTTTATAAGATTCCTTTCTTCTTAGATTGATCTTTTTGGAACCCAATCGCCATTATGGTTGTGGTCTGTCTCAATATGTTTTTGATATTTCCACATATTCATTGCAATTGTTCACAAATGAATCTTTTCTTTTTCATGCATGGTCTGTTGATCTATGTTGGATGTTTTTTTCTCCTCTAGATCTATTTTGAGATATCATTCATGAGGCCCTTCCATTAATTGGTCGGGGTGCGGTAAGCATTCATCATTGAGGAATGTGGGTTTCCTCTCTTCCTCTGACAGTATGTCTTTAGATTTGGATTAATCCTAATATGAGGGGATTTGATTCTAGGGAATTCATTGATGGGTAGAGTTTCTTGGATTTTGGATTTCCTTGTAGAGATGTTTGTCCCGATCATTGAGGTATGCATTTTTGTCTATATCCTATGTTGTTTAACATGACTTTTTTTTATAAACTATTTTGTATTTTGAAATTTGTATAGTTATATCATGATTCTAAAAATAGTTTTAAGTGAAAAATGTGTTTTCCCTTATTATTGATAAATGTATAGATTATGGGTATTTTTAAAAGAAGAAATAAAAATATTGAATTGGGATTGTAATGGTTTTCAAAGCATCGAAATGACTTGTGAAAATGATCTCATGGGTTACCGTGGTTACATATATGGAAGGATCACAATAGGTCCGTCATCCAGTATTTTGGGATTTATAAAGGAGGTTTTTCAATGATTGTTTCTGTATCTCTTAGGCCTGTTGTTATAAGGGACTGATATTGAGATTTTGGGGGGATAACTCATGGGGTATTCATCTTCTTACTGGGAATGTTGATCTAGGATAATATTTTTTCAAATGATTATTGTGTAAGGAGTAGTATGTGGTCGGGACCTATAGTTTTCGTTTGTGTTTTTATACATATGCTTTTATTTTTATTGATGGGATATATTAGTTATCCTTGATGTGAATGTTTACACCTATGGAAAATGACCTATATATACACTTTGAAATTTATATGACTCGTTTTTTATAATTATGTTAAATGGGAAATGAATACCATGTTTTCTATTAAATTTATTTACTTCTTATCATGCTAATTTTTTATTTTAAATAAGAAAACATGATTTATTATACAGAGATATGTTATGGAACACCTGTGTGAGATCCTTCTGAGCATGTTACTCACACCCTGCACACCACTTCGATGTTTTGTAGAACATTGTATTCCAATGTGGGGAAAGGAAAGGTGTTGGATTGATGTGTCGGGGTTCATGTCAGCTGGTTGAGTAGCTAGTGTTGATATGGTTGGAGTTCATTAATATAATCATTTGGAGTAGATGTGCGGTTTTTAGTAATTTGATGATGATCTTCTCTTAAAATTCTTGGATACTTTTAACATTGTCATTTTTTTTGTTTTTTATAGTTATAACTTATGTATTAATTCTTCTTATGTTGTCTAATTCATTAATTATATATGTATTCCATGTGGATGTTCAGGTTTGGTGAAATCGGTCCCCCTATTGTGATTTTTCCTACTCGGGTGCTTTTCACCATCACATGGGGATCAAGAACACCCTTTGTTTATGTGAAGGAATGATTGGGTCCCAGGATTGGGGGAAACCCAAGACAGTGTATCACAACAATGTTAAAAATTCTTCGATTAAACCACATAGACTCTATGAGATCAAAATATCCAATCTTAATCCATAATTCATCTATTCTCTATGCATCCAATCTTCCACACACAATTGATAAAAAAATTTGATTTCTTATAGTGACCATATTTTGTGAGATCCTATTTTAATGAATGTACTAGTTCCCATAAGATATTGGTGTTTTAAAAGATCTATATGTAAGGTTTTTTTAGGTTTTTCATGCATGGAATCAATCATTCATACTCAACAGAAATACTCCCCAATTTTTGGTAAGATTGGTTTTCACTGCAAAATAGCAACAAGAGAGAGCATATTACTTATAACCTTATTAGAAAATAAAATCCTACTTCACTCAAGAATCAAATACATGATTATTATTTATTAGAAGATTGATCATTAGCATTGATGGCTCCATGCTTTGGACCCAGGCATCCTAGATCCTTAACTCATGGAGGATGATTTTTGATGGTTGTCTTTAGAGTGACATTTTGTGTGTGAAGAAAAATATTTAGAGAATAATACACTGTTAGTGGAGATGATCCATACTTGAGACTGAAAAAATTAATAGTACTGTTAAGAGACCTTTGTTGTGGAGAACCAATAGACTTACCACCCATTATGCTAGAACACAAATTATTTAGAATAGTGAAGTATGAACACTTCCCTAGAGGAGTTTTACCTTGTCAACAATATACATGAAATAATTCTAGGAGAGCTAGGAATTCTTGAGCGTTTTAGGACACTCAGTTTGAATCTTCTAGGTGGGGGACATTCTGGCCATATGGACTTGCTTCACCAGGGGAAGCAATGCTCAAGGGGAAATTTAAAACATTATAAATTCCATCATCAAACCTCATAAGTTCTCTAGGATTGAACAACAACCTCATAGAAATAGTTGGGTAAGGTTCATTGAAATGTAGTATGGTCATGTATGTATTTACATTAATGAAGGAATAGATAGATGTAGCCACCGACCTGTGAAATCTTAGTCGTCCTTTGGAAAAAGGGATAAAATGGTACATAGCCGTAGGATCCCGAACCCCTTTATCATAGATAATAATAAATGGGCTAGGGCTAGGACAAACACGGGGTACTATCATCAAGTTTCACCGAGAAACCTGACCTTAATGAAACATCCCATGAACTTGTACCATATGGCTTTGATGGTGACAAAAGTAGTAGTACCAAGGTTTTGAGTGGTATATGAGGTATTGAATCTAGTGGAATTACTCCTACACATGTAGACCAATCTTTCATTAGACTGGACATGATATTTCAATCTCTATACATACCTAAGCTACAGGGAATGACATGGTGTTGTTGTCAGGGTGCTAAAATATATATCATCTGGTATATAAAGATTATGAGGTAACATTTAAAAAATTAACCATCATGGAATTTATCTCTAAATCCAAATGTGGTTTATTTGTGTGTATCTATTGGATCATTGATGAATCATTTTAAACACAACATGGGGAAACAAATCATTGTTCTTAACATTAATGTTTACACAAGGAAATTTTCCAACCAAAAAATTTCAATGCATGAAATTACGTTTCATTCATCGGTAGTTAATTCATCAAACGGTATGACATCCAATGGATAAATGGTCTAAATTGATAAACATGTCTAAAATATAGTGTACTAGATTATAAAAATTATATATAATCATTTTTGAAATGAATAATATGTTCCATTAAATAGAAATATGTTAGAGAGAATGTGAAAATATTAATTTCTAAATTAGGATAGAATTATAGTTAATCTCATTAAAATGACATTATATTTAAATGTATACATTAACATCTAGTATGTGGGATCCATTGTAGAGTTGATAAAGTCATTTGAGTAAAATTAAAACATCCCAATATAATTAATCATTGTATTATAGTTATTTTTTTGTTCGAAGTATAAGAGCATTTAATGGTGTCAAATATAATTTTTAAATATTTTCCAGTCGATGATACTAATTGTGAGAAATTCTTGTGTGAAATTTGAATCAGATATATAAGACTTAAAATACATTATCCTAATTTATGTGATTAAAAGAATGGAATTTCTTTTACCATCATGATGTGAACAAGATGGATATGGATAAGGTTATGCACCACATCAAATAATTCCAAGTAAATATGATGATTATTATTTGAACAAATTAATGTCAAATTAGATAGTTTATGGTCACCAGATCAACAATATTACAAGATTGGGAATTTAATTTAATACTTATGTGGCATGAAGTATAAATTTTTTGGTGTGTAATTTCTAGAAGTTCATGCACAAATAATTTATTATATCTATTAATAGTTCTAGATTGTTACATAATTTCTATGTATAAATAAGGATCACTCATTCTGGATCATGGTTCCCGTCCATGAAAGATAAAAAATGCATGACAAAATATATTTTAGGGATGATTGATATGTTTCACCAATATAAGGATGAATCCTTCAAAATAATTCTGAATTAAGATGTCTTGGTCCATATAAAGAGTATTCATTATGAATATCACATGGTAATTCTATACATATAGAGTGTGAGGGAAAATTAGGTGATTGATGGACAAAAATGTGTTTAGACTATGATTCTCTTTTAGATTGTTTAATTTCAATCATTGAACAATGGAAGTTTCCATATTTATAATTGGTGAACCTTATATCTAATTATAATATCAAATTAGGTAAAATCATTATGACAATAACATCCAAGATGATGGAGTTTCTTTATTCAAATTTCAATTATCTCCATGACAATAACTTGATGTTTGTAATAGTTAAAGGATTATTAAATAAATAATATACCAATTTCAGATATTATGGAAATAATAAACATTCAGGAAACATAAACATGTAGTTCAAATTTGTGGAAATACAGAAAAACATTTAATTCTAAAACTCATTTCGAATAGATATTTGGGGACGTACTGCTTTCATATTCCACTGGGTTTCTCAAAAATTTGTTACATTCATTGATTAAACAAGTAGTAATTTATGGTTTTATATTCGAAACCATCAATTTTAAGTATTATAAGTGTGGCTATATTGTAATAAAATTCTGGAGAAAAGAATAAAATTAATAAAAATAATTATATCCCAACTATCAAGTTGAGTATAATGGTAGTACCTCTATGACATCTCCACACATAAAAGGATAAAACATAATAATATCTTTAATATTTCTATAGAGAAAAATTTTGTGTCTTATATTGTATGAAATACATTATTATATAACGTTTATAGAGTAAGTTTAATATAATGGGATGTATATGGAAATTTGGTGGAATTTATTCAACTATAAAACATTCTTATTTAATTGAGGACCATTATCCCATTAGGCAATGGAAATTAATAACTATTTATGGAAGAGTTAGAAATTTACATATATAAACATAAAATTCAATGAAGATTTTAATAAGTCAATTTGGATTTTAATGATAAACACTGACTTGATATGAAATTAATGTAAGGATTCTTTGGGTATATGAAGTTGGAAAAATTAATCATAGAATCTTTGTACATACAGAACAACAATCCATAATAATCCTTAATGTCCACCTCAATGATTATGTATTATAAATATACTAAAACATGGAGGTGAAATATTTTGAAGGATATGAAGTAATTGACCATATATAGGTTGATATATAAGGGATATCTAGAATGACCAATTTCCATGTGAATTCTAATGGAAGTATAAAATCTCAGGAATATTGTGCGGAAAATGTGAATGAGAACATTATATATGAAGAAACCATTATTATAAAAAATAAATGTTAACACTTAGGATGTTTTATTTATAGATATATTTTAAAAATTGGTAGTGTTTCATAGATTACCTAGCTTCAGAACAACTATTTTTTGGATATATTTTCCATGTAATTTATTATATTAAAGGTAGGAGTGAATCCAAATAGAAATAAAGAAATCGTAGAAATATGTGATTTATGAGAGTGGGAATAGGTGAAGAATGAATTAAATTTTTCCCATAAAATCAATGTTACATGAATATAATTGTTGAGACCCAAATCATTACGTACATGGAAATTACATTACATTTGTAGAATAATTAATACATTATAAAAACAAACGTCCTAAGGCCATATTAGATAAGTTTCTTTAGAATCTAGGATCAAAATCTTATAATCATGGTGAAATATCTTCAACATCTCCCATAAATATATTCCCCTTATTTTTCTTAACTAAAACCATTCTTTATATCCTAGGGAAAAGAAAACATAAAAATGGTGAGATGAAATGCTCAGTAAGGGTAAATATGGATAACATAAAACAATCCATAAACATTTAACGTAAAAACATGAATATAAAACCTGAGTAATGACATAAATTTTGGGAGTACATAAGGTATAGATCACAAATGATAATTTATCATTATAAAATATCACGGGAATAAAACATGTAATTGTAGAAAACCATTAGGCACATGATATGATGTACTGACCCAGAAATTTCATGTAAATTTTTGTCATAACTTCTTTGGAATTTTATGAGTCTGCAGTTTCTGACAACGCTTGATTCTGAGGCCCGAAGTGCCCAGAATGATCCGTCGAAGTTTTGTTAAGCATAAATTAACGCGCGTCAGCAATTTTCCTGAAAAAATGTAATAACTCTTGAACAGTTACTCAGATCATAAATCTGAGGGCACCATTGTACTTAGGATGGCGGGTTTACCCTAAGCGCGACTTATGTTTTGTCGGCATGGGCCTCCTGTGAGAAATCCCAAAAATGTCCTAACCGTAAATAAAATAATTAAATAAATTATTTTATTTTTCAAATGCTTATAACCCATAAATCGTAGCTCAGATTAAAAATTCAAGACCACCACTGAACTCGTGAGGGCATACTTTATTTATGAAGATACTAAATCTGGCCGGTGCGGGCCACCAGAAAAAGTTATCTTTTTGACACAAATAAAATAATGAAGTGAAAATTATTTTATTTTAAAATTCATAACATCTAAAAGGTGAGTCAGATTATAAATCTGAGAGTACCGTTGGGTTCATGGGGGAATTTTTCACCTAGGTAGAGCCTAACCTCGACCGGTGTGAGTCGAGGGAGACTGATAATAATTTTCCAAACGTTTTTTGGTTACGTTCAGTAAACTTACATTCGAGATTTTATAACATTTTAACTGATGCTTGAAATTTAAATTTGAGGGCACCTTTGAACTCGCAACGTCGGTGATTTCATTGTGCGACCGGCACCATAGTTTCATTTTATCAATAGTGGAAGAATGTTCTTGGGGTTCTTTAATAAAGTTAAATAAAAAAAAGTTTGTGGCTTATTTTTATTTGAGGTGGTTAAATTTACAAGGGGAGGATGGAGGTGGGGTCCACCACACCATATCCTCCAATGAGAGGTTATGGTCGTGGGGCCCACCTGCACATAACCTCCCTTGGGAGGATATTATTTAAGTGGGGCCCACCCGAGCTCCTTAACTTCTCTAACCCCCTTCAACCCCATGGAACTCCCAATTAATTAGAGAGCCTCGTCACCTTCCCTCTCTCCATTTATTTTGCCAATTCTCCTTCATTATTTCTATGAATTAATTCTTTTAATTAAAATTCCTTTGAATGCATGTCAAGCCCATAAAATAATTGTTACTCTATTATTTTATTTTGGGTTGGCACTTTCTTCATGGTGGATCATGGTTGAACTTTGAGAAATATCTCTCCAACGAAGAACACTTCTTCCTCCCAACGAAAAACGGGAAGAACGCTCTGACGCTTCTTCCTCAGTCTTCTACCACAAACGCTTTCCGACACACAAGCATAAGATTGGAGGATGTGAAAAACGCGGCAGATGACGAATTGATGCCCACCATTTACCCGAAACATCGTCTACGAATGCCAAACGAGGTAGTGGTTGTTGCTTAATGTTGTTTATCTTTTCTTAGTCTCATCATAAAATGTAGATTGATACAAAGTGATGCAATTTAATTGTTGAGCTTCGTTCATGTGAACTAAATGCTACCACTCTTAACGCAGAGTGTGCGCGTCAGACCAACATGTCCCGACCCCTCCATTGTTCTTTTTGTGATGATTCTACGATGGAATGGCACTAAGGTGACGACGAAGAAGCCGGAAAACGAAGACTGCGCTCATGCGGCCCCCGCGCACCGCCGCGCTACCCGCCTGCCTACGCCCCGTCACTTCCCGCATCGCCTGCCCGCGCACCGCCGCGCCCCGCGCCACTACCTGACGATTTTGCGTGCTGCTCGGAACCCCCTTGGGCGTTACCCGGCACCCCGGGCTCTTCTGGTGCACTGCCCGGCAGCACGCGCCCCTGCTTGCGCCGCTGCCCGGTGCCCCCGCGCGTAGCTCGACACCCCTTTCGTGGATTTCCTGGCACCCCGACACCCTGTTCGGTGTCCCGGCACCCGCGCGCTCGGCCCGGTAGACTGGCGCCCTGCCCAGTGCTCTCATGGCCTGTCCGTGAGAAGTCAACCTACCCGCGCCCCGCGCGGCCTTCCCACTGGCCGCCCGGCCACCGTCCTATTGAGCCGACCCACGGCGCCCCCACTTGTAACTAGTTGAACTGGACCGATCTGTCAGGGAAAGTTATTAAGCCACCTATGTGGCGACAATCAGGTCGAACCGCCCTCGCGGTCCGCTGGCGCCGGGCCCAATGGAACGATTAAAAAAATATCAGGCTGACCCACCCAATGAGTCGGGTGAGACCTAGTGAGTTTGACCGGTTCGACCCAGATGGGGTCAGCCCCGTTTGGGTCTGGCCGAGTCGGTCCGACCGGGTCGGACCGGACCCGGGCCCATTACTGACCCTTTCCCTTCTAGGGCCATATATTTTCCACCGGACGTCCGTTTGATGAACCGTTAGTGGCACCTGTATTAATGGACCATAGTCGTCCCTTTGAGTATACCCCACTGGTGTTCGTGTATTTTTGAGTCACAGTCAGGTTGGTTTGTACATGAATCCAACCAGGCCCCCAGGACTAAAAGGCTAATATGTCACAGATCGTGCGTCCGATTGACGCATCGTCTATTGCGTTGAGAGCCCGTTGACTGGCGGTCCATTGAGATACTTCCACCTATGATTTTGTGACACTTGGTTTATCGACCAGTAGCTCATGGTGTGTATCCTCTTGGAGACGAGCATACAAGGTGCAGAGACCTAGTAGCTATAGACATGATGAATGCTTGAAAGATTCGACTCAGAGTGATTTGACAAACCTAGTAGACGAAGCACCTAGTTTGGGGGCATACCCACGGAGGACAGTGTGCCTGGTTTTGCAGCAGACCATTGGTACATGACAGGAGGAGTACCTATGATGACTCTTAGGTGTAGTGCCCAGTTTGGCGCCAGACCCACTGCGAAGGAGCACCCGGTGTGGTAGCAGACCCGCGGTACTCGACAGGAGGATTACCTCGGCAGTCTAAGGTTAGTGATGAGCACCTTGAAGTCACGAAAGGGCCACTGTACTTGAATGAGGAGGAGTTCTCCAGTAGTCGTGGTTTCGATAATGAAAATTCTGGTTTGAGCTAAGTCAATGACCTTTGTGTTTTCCTAATGATAGAGATGGGTTACCTGATAACATAGTTAAATGTATGGGAATATACCAAATTAATGGTTTTCCATTGAAATCATACATTGTGGTTGATCCTTGTTGGATTTTGTGAGACCTTGAGGGTCCCGGGGTCCCTACTGAGTATCGTTATACTCCCCCCTACATGGGCTATGCCCGCACCTCGTTGTGTTGGATGCAGACGACGGACAGTGCTGATAGAGGCCGAGATCTCCAGGACTGGACGGTAGCCGGCGGTGGACCTCAGGACGAGTCGGTACCTAGAGGAGATAGACATACCTAGAGTAATAAGGAAGCTATCTATACCTACCTTTCAGGTTGGATCCATGGTGGACGATTCTGATGCTGCTAGACACCTTACAACTATTTCTCCTTTAGTTGTACCCGTTTGTCATTTCCTAATACATTATTGTTGGGATAGTATTTCCGGCCCCTTTAATTTCAGCATGCTTGTTACACAGTTTTTAATTAGTGTTTTCTTTCGATTGTACTCTGGTTGTGTGTGATTACGATTTTTAAAGGCAACACATTCCCAGTTTTAAGGAATTATGGTCTTGGTGCTAGTCTCCAGCCCCTGGCCTAAGGAAGGCGGGATTGGGGTTGTCACGAAGCAGGTCCTAGAGGATGGGTCGTGAAAAATTTGTATAAGAGGACGTCGGTTCTACCACAGAACATAGTACATTGAAATTTATTTTCTTTTATGAAATAGTGTTAAGGGTACTAAGAGTGGTTTTCAGTTGAGCGAGTCCAGTGTTGGTGCGGGTGGACGATGTATCCATTCAACATGACCCTGACTTCTGATTTCCGACTCCGTGCACGAAAACACTAACTGCATGTGTGTTTTCAAAAGTTTTCTTTATGTCATCTCAAACCAGGTCAGCTCACCAGGTATTGTTTTTTGACAGTGTTGCATCTGTTTCTTTTAGGATGCCTCCCAACGGACGACCAACTAGATCCCTGAGAGTTGTACGTACTAAAAACCCGCTTAGTGACGAGGCCTTTGTATAGGTCCCTATTCCAATTAGGGCACCAGAACAGGCACCATCGGTACCACTTCCCGTTGGGCCACCGATGCCACCAGCCCCAATAGTAGAGATTGAATTCCTCTTGAGTGCACTGCACGAGTTCCAGTACCAGATGCCACCCAGGTTCAGTGGAGAGACGGACCCGCAGGCATCATTGGATTGGCTGGAGGCTGTGGTGAGAGACTTTAGACTAGTAAGGACACCATCTGACTTCATGGTGATCCTGTTTCCAAAATCCTTCAAGCAGCAGCAGGCAGATGGTGGAGCCTGATTCTCCAGATGAATGATGAGGTGTCACATCAATGGGAAGTCATTGAGAGCCTGTTCTAGTCGGAGTTTGTACTGGCAACCATTCTAGCGGTGCGTATACCGGCGTTACTGCATCTACAGGAGGGTAGAATGACGATGGTGTAGTAGTCAGCGAGGTTCACCGACCTCTCGTGTTACTCCACTGAAATGGTATGAGGCCCATTCTTCAGCGCCCAGACCGTCGAGCAGGGACTCAGGCGAGAGATTACAGCTTCAGTTGTCTCCTACAGCATCCCAACGCAGACATGGGTGTTGGATAGAGCCCTATTAGTTGAGAGTTTCCTTGATGAGTAGTCTCCAGCAGTGAGACCCACCACTATCCGACATGTAGCGGAGACTTCTACAGCTGGCAGTAGGCAAATGACGTAGAGGATCAAGAGTACCAGACCTATAGGTGATCGACCATATGACTCAGGATCGGTTGTGTGGGCCACCCAGAGTGGAAACAAAGCCAGGCATACCAGGAGCGGACAATGTTACTCCTTCGGAGGGGTTTGTCACATCGCACGTGACTATCTGACCCACCATACAGACGATCCCCAGATATTTGAAGGACCTCCTAGGAAGAGGCCTAGGTTCGATTAAGACGGTCTGCAGGGCGAAGGTGGACATGGAAGGGGAGTTGGTCGTGCATTTGGTGGTGGGTGATGCTTCATGGTGTTGCCACCACCACCACGAAGAGGTCCACCACTGTAACGTCCCAATTCCAGAGCCCCTCCACTAGTACCCCGTACCTGGTGCGCCACATGACCTCAAGCGCATTTCCCCGAACACCAGAGGCTGCCGACTAGCAGCGAGTGCCTTGGTGAGTTGGTGGGGAAACTATGCCCTCATTCAGTAAGGTATACAAGGTAAGAAAACAACAATAAACAGCGGAAGCAGTAAACGACATTCATAACAACAGAAACAAAACAACGGAAGCAATGTAGATATAAAACTATGATGAAAATGATGTTGCAGGTACATGAATCTAAAGAAAACAGTAAACACAACAACGTGCTGAAATACAACTGAAACCAAGTGCAAACGAAAAACAAAATAATCTCCTCAGCATCGCAACCCACGGCTCAGTCCCATGCTCCCCAGCTCTTGATGCAGTCAAGATCCTGAAGTAGATGGGTGCTTTCCCATATCTATACCTGTAGCAATAAAGTTTTCTTAGGCCCAAAAGCATGGCCCAAAAAAGGTGTAAGACACAATCCCAGTAGTCAATTACCCAAAGATCTGTGCCTAACAGTCAATGAATATATGGCAACAAGAAGCAACAAACAGAAAATCACAAGTAGCTACAATCCACAGATCTAACAAGTAAATCACATAAGTAAGCAGTCAGCAACAACAAGAAAACAGGTAACCCCCTAGGTATCTCTCACAGTCTGACCCCTATGGTTCAACCTCTATGTACTAGAAACCCTCTAGGAGGCACACACAATCTCACCCCTCTGGTTCAGCTACATAATTAAACAGACTCTCTGAGGAATCACCCATAGTCAATTCCCCCTATAGTCTCGTATCGTGCTAAAGGCTCTCTAGGGAATCACTCAATGTCAATTCCCCCTATAGACCACGTCATAATTAGAAGACACTCTGGATAATTCCTTCCCTCAATTCTCCCCTTGGTCTCGCATCGTAATTAAAAGATACTCTGGATAAGCCCTTCCGTAAATTCTCCCTTTGGTCAGCTACTCTAGGTTCTCACAGTCCTGAGTATAACTATACATGCTCAACGCATGTGTATCATCCAAGTAAACCTCAAGATATACATGGCTATCAACTAAGGCTCCACAACAGTAATAAAATACAGTCCCACTATCCTGTAACTAGGCATGGTAACTGGAAAAACGCCAAACAGGTAGAACGAGCACGGAAAAGCAATCTGAGCACAAAACAATTACTCTAATCACAAGCAATAACCTCTACTAAAGCAATCATGAAAAGAAGGAAAGAAACAAGGGAAAAACATGAACACACCATACCCCATTCATGGGTATTGGTGGAAATTTCAATAAATATTCATCAACGTTCTACGGAAAGGCACAAACCACATACCTCGATCCGAAGAGATCGATATACGCGAACCTCGACGACAGATTCCTCCTAGAACAACATAGATCTGAGAAAACGCACAAAACATTTAACCCACAATAACATGGAAATGAGGAGGTATCAAGAAACAAGGCTAAAGAAGAAGGAAGAACTCACCGCTGCGAATCCAATGCAACTAATCGTGCTCGAATTGGAGAACGGATGGAGAGGCAGGATGCCGTCGAAGATCCGACTGTACGATCGCTCTCAGACGGTTGAAAACTGGAGAAGAAGATGGAAATAGGGGTTAGGTGCGACCCGGTCCATTTCATGAAAAAAAAAATCACGGTGTGTACTTCTTGAGTACATGGAGTGTACTTCAATTTTTTTGTACTCCAAATTAACCGGCATCCACCTCAGCCTTACACACCGTGTGTGTGGCCCAGGCATGTCCATCACACAACTTTGATCCAGAACAGAGTACACGGCGTGTACTCAAAAAGTACACGGCGTGTACTTCTGAAATTTCCAGAAAATTTATTTTCCTTAAAAACTCCAGAAAAAGGGAAAATATAACTGAACGAAGAACCGTGTTCTTACAAAATTCCCCCCTTAATGAAATATGTCCCCGAATTTCCCTAAGGAGGTTGAGAAGAATAATCCCCGAACTGCTCTGGCCACTACAATCGTACATCGACCTCCCTCTCCCAGGTCTCGTCCTGTACTTGCCCATGCTGCCATAGCACTAGTATTAGAGGAAAAGACCGCCCGCGGAGAACCTTCGTACTACGATCAAAAATACGGATATGATGCTCCTCAAATGATGCATCTGCTTCAAGCTCGACTTCCTCAGGCTGAAAGACTTGAGACGAGTCTGAAAACTAATATCGGAGCGAAGAGATGTGGAAGACGGCGTGCATGGCCTGATACCTCTGAGGTAGCTGTAACCGATAGGTGACCGACCCCACTCTCTCCAAAACCTCAAACGGCCCGACATACCATAGAGAAAGCTTACCCTATCTCTGAATCCTTTTGTGTCCCAACCTATGTGCGACACGTAGAAAAACACGATCACCGACCTCGAACTCCAGAGGTCGTCTCCGCTGATCAGCATAATAATTCTGTGAAGAATGTGATGTTGCCATCCTTTTCCAAACCATCTCTATATGCTCTAATTTCTCATGTACAAGACAAGGTCCCAGAAAAGCAGCCTCTCCTGCCTCTAGCCTGCATAAGGGTGATCGGCATGGCCTACCGTACAAAGCCTCATATGGTCCCATCTAAATGGTCTCCTGGAAATTGTTGTTGTAGGAAAACTCCACTAGAGGAATATGCTTCTCCCAAGAACTGCCAAAGTCAAGGATGCAAGCTCAGAGCATATCCTCAAGCAATTGGATCGTGTGCTCGGACTAGCCATCAGTCTGCGGATGGTATACTGTACTCAAAAGTACTTGTGTACGCAAGGCCTTCTGAAGTCCCTGCCAGAACTGAGAGGTAAAGAGCGCATCTCTGTCTGAAATAATAGAGCATGGAACTCCATGCAGACGCACAATATATATGATGTAAAGTCATCCCAGATCATCGACACTGAAGGTCTCCTTGATCGGCAAGAAGTGATCAACCTTCGTAAGCCCGTCGATGACAAAACAAACAGTATCGTTCCCTCGAGGTGACCTCGGCAACCTAGTCACAAAGTCCATCACAACATTGTTCCACTTCCACTCCGGAATGGGTAACTGTTGTAAGAGCCCCGCTGGTCGCTGATGCTCTGCTTTCACCTGCTGACAAGTCGAACATCTCATGACAAAACCAGCAACATCTTTCTTCATACCTGGCCACCAGTACTGGCGATGAAGATCCCGATACATCTTGGTGATTCTAGGATAAACTGCCCAAACTGAGGAATGGAAATCCCGCATCAGGTCTTCGCGTATGACTACTGGCACCCATACACATCCTTGGGAACACAAGATCTCATCCTCGCCCACTGTCCATCCAGGAAGAGGGTCCCCTCCTAACACACTATCCTGCATGACTAAGCCTTCCGAGTCTGATAGTTGCCTCATCTGTACCCGATCAAGTAGCGTGGAGGTAACGTCTAGCGAAGATAGAACGGTTTGTCCCCGTCTGTCATGCACCTGCAGATGCATCTCAGAGAACAGAGCCATCAGCTGCCACTGACTACTAGCCTCTTGAACTGCCTAAATCTGAGTTCTCCTGCTCAACGCGTCTGCCACGACTTTTACCTTTCCTGGCGTATAGGCAACCTTGAAGTCAAAAGATGGTAGATACTCAACCCACCTGCGCTGCCTCAGATTCAGGTCACCCTGAGTGAAGATATACTTGAGACTCTTATGGTCAGTGAAGCCCACAAAGTGCTCTCCCAGAAGATAGTGTTTGCAACAGCGCAAAGCATGAACAACAACTGCCAACTCCATATCGTGCGTAGGTTAGTTCCTCTCATGCGACCTCAGCTACCGAGACCCATAAGCAACGACTCCATCTCCCTGGATAAGAACAACTCCCAGCCTGATACCCGAAGAATGACAGTAAACAGTGTAGCTCTTGCCTGGCTCTGGCAAGACAAGTATCGGTGCTGACGTCAACCTTCCTTTCAGCTCCTGAAAGGATGACTCACAATAATCTGACCATAAGAACTTCACCCCCTTCTTGGTCAGACCTTTCAAAGGTGATGCTAGACGAGAAAAGTCCTGAATGAAGCGTCTGTAGTATCCATCCGTCCCTAGGAAGCTCCGTACCTCAAAAACATTCTTCGGCTGCTCCCAGGAAACTACTGCTCTAACTTTCTCTAGGACCACTGATGCTCCTGCCTCCAAGATGACGTGACCTAGGAAGTGAATCTGATCAATCCAGAAGTGGCACTTTGAAAGTTTAGCATAAATCTGATGGTCTCTCAGTGTACTCAGAACGATCTCAAGATGTGTGGCATGGTCGTGTTGAGTGTGAGAGTACACCAAGATATCATCCACGAAGACCACGATGAATGAATACAAGTAAGGATGGAACACTCGGTTCATGAGTGACATGAAAACTACAGGGGTTTTTGTGAGACCGAATGACATGACTGTATACTCTTAAAGATCGTGTATGCTCCTGATGGATGTTAGAGGTATATCTGATGGTCTAACGTGCACCTGATGATAACCGGACCTCAAGTCGATCTTCGAGAACACCCGGGATCCTCGAAGCTAATCGAAAATGTCATCAATCCACGGAAAAGGATATCGGTTCTTTACCGTCAACTAGTTCACCTTCCGATAATCCACACAAAGATGAAGGGTAGCATCTACCTTCTTTGCAAACAGGACAGGCGAACCCCAAGGAGAAGTACTGGGTCGGATGAAAACCTTAGTATGTAGCTCCCCCAACTGCTTCTTGAGCTCCTTCAACTCAGGTGTCACCATCCTATATGGAGGAATGGACATAGTTGTTGCTCCTGGCACGAGATCAATAGAGAAGTCTACCTCACGCTCCGGAGGAAAACCCGAAAAGTCTTCTGGAATGACATCCCTGATGTGATCCACCACTGGAGGAAAGTCCAACTGTGGAGTCCCTTGATCATCCAGATAAATACTAGCAATCTGGGCCGTGAATCCTCCTAGCCCAAGATGCTCAAGTCCTGCCCAACTCGCCCGAATGTCACATTCGCCTCTATGAAGGAAAGATTCAAATTCTCGTGAAATGAAACTGACTCTACGGCGATAACAATCAACGACTATCTGGAAGGGAATCAACCAGTCCATTCCGAGAATGAAATCATAGCATGTCATCTCTAGGACATTGAGATTCCATAAGATGTGATACCATGAAACCTCAAGAGGGAACCCTCTACACTGGCATACAGTAGGTGTCCTCGTTCCCAAGGGTGTGTCTAGTGTCAACGAGTGGGAAGAAGAAAAGATGCAGAGTCCAAGGCTCTCCACAATGGTAATAGAGATAAAGCTATGTGTATCACCAGTATCGAAAAGGGATGAAGATAAAACTGAGGCTACTAAAATTGTACCTCAAACAGTAGAAGGGTCGAGATACTGCTCATGATAAGTCTGTTCGACGGTGAAAGACTCGCCCATGCCGCGGCCCTGTGCCCCTGGATGACCACTCTGAGCTGAACCTCCCTACTGGTGCTGAGGAACCGGGGGCTGACTTCCATGGCCTCGACCTCCACCTCAGACCGAATGGCCAGAAGAACTCTAGTTCCCCGACTTGTGAGAGGCTGGTGGGGCTTCTCCTGAACGAGGAGTCATGGAAGAACCCTGGTCACCTGCTGCTAGTGAGAAAACCTGGCAGAAACGCTGAAGGTGACCCATCTTGCCGCAAGATTGGCAGTCCATGGGGTCTCTCTGGCACTGCGGCCTCATGTGCCCTGCCCGGCCACATTGGTAGCATGTCACATGGCTGCCTGATGATGCGTCTCGCTTCCTCGCATCACCGCACGTAGGCTCCCTACGATGCGTCTTGCTGCCATCTGAAGGGAAGCTAGCTCTTGAAGCAGAACCACCCTAACTCACAGCTCCAGAGTCTCTATGATTGCGCTTCGCAATCAGTGCCTGGTTAACGATGGAAGTAATAAATGTCAGCTGGAAGATATTCAACTGCGAGAAGATCTCCCGCCTGAGTCCATCCTCAAACATCCTCACCAAGAACACCCCACTCCCATCCCGAAGGGGTGTAAAACAATGCATCTTAGTGATACAAGAGGAATACTCTATAATAGATAGAGTACCCTGCTCTAAGCTCATGAACTCCCGGGCTCGATCGTCCCTCAGAGTCTCTGGGTAGAAGTAGTCGTAGAACACGCGCTGGAACTCCTCCCAAGCCATAGCCTGCTCCTGACCCACCTGTGAGATCACATCCCACCACCTCATGGAGGAGTCTCGGAGCATGTAGGTGGAGAGCTTGACCCGCCTCTCTAGAGGCGTCTCCTGATGCATGAATATATTCAGCATGGCTTCCATCCATGACTCTGCAGCCTGAGCTCCTCCCTCCCCCGAGAACGTGGGAGGAATCTGCTGTTGAAAGACCCGCGTCAAGTCTTCCATAGGCGAGGTAGGAGGTGGTGCTCCCTAGAAGGCATGCATCATCCTCATGAAACCTTCCCTGAACTGCGCATCAGAACCCGCGACTGTTACAACAACCGGTGCCAAGGCTTGCTTGGCTGGGGAATCGACAGGAAGTCCCTGATCAGCCCTGTCTGGCATCTGATCACTACCTGACAACAGACGTAGGACCATAGGACGTCTCAGAGGCATAGCTATGAAATATCAAAGGCACACCTTAGATCAGGAAAACAAGGAAAGAGAACAAAAGAGTACAAAATGGTAACATGGGAAGAAAAACACAAAAGATTGAAAAAACACGACTACGCAGTGTGTATAAAACTACCCGGCGTTTCTTCTTAATCCACTGACATGGGTGTGTACTCTCACCCTGCAAGTTGTCTACACTTCAAACTACAGAGCGTTTTAACCCCCACACACGGCGTGTACTTGAAAACTATTCCCCTGCCCGAGTCTCCTTACACGACTAACCCCCACGATCCGACTCAACCCGAAACTACACGGCGTGTTCGAAACAAACACGGCGTGCACTAGACAAGGCTTCAGCGGTCCATGTTGTTGAGTACATAGCTGTCTACACGGGTGGACCTTACACGGTGTTCTCAGAACAAGCACGACATGCATAGGCGAAGGCGACACCATCCCGTGTTGTTCGTGACACGGCCGGGTACCTGGGCAAGATTACACGGTGTGTTCCAAACAAACACGGCATGTGGAAAGGAAGGTAACGCCGGCCCGTGTTGTTTGTGACACGGCCGGGTACCTGGACAAGACTACACGACATGTTCCCTATGGACACGGCATGTTCCCTATGGACAAGGCGTGTTCTACCCGAGCTTCCCCGACCCATGTTGTTAGTTACACTGCCGGGTACATGGCTCCGAACTCACACGGTGTGTACTAATGGTACACGGCGTGTTCTCGAAGTTACTCCCACGACACCGTGTTCTTCCCACACAGTCAGTGACACGGCCAAAAAACTACACGACGTGAATCTAAAAAGTACACGCCGTGTATTCTGTGTTTTTATGGGTAGTAGCTCAGAAACTGCGCAGAATTCTAGAGACACTAAAACAAGGGAAAAGGTCCCAAATTATGATCTGTGAGGGCCCATAAAACCTCAAGAACCAAAATTCGACATTCAATTTTATGAAAGGAACCAAAAAAACAGTTTTCTAACATAACATCAGAGAATATATCAAGCATCTATCACAACAGCATGCATAATCTACACTGAGCCTATCAAAACAACATGTAATTGCTAATGCACCCTAGATGGCATGTTAAGAATGCATTACATGTGATTTCAACAAGTTCCTATATGATTCATTAGATGGAATACCCTCATATCATCGGGTTGCTATAGAAATAGAACCGAAATATCAAAACAATAACTGCACATGTTATACGAATCATTGTAGGTGAAAACATACCAACCATAAAATCTCAAAACCAAAAAACTGTAATTAATGAGGTATTATGGCTTTTCCCTGTACACGAGTTAGAAAATCCCGAGCACAGATTAATAACAAGTACCAAATCCATCCTATCCCTGTCTAAGGTCTCCAAACAGTAAGACAAGAGAAAAAACTCCTCTGATACCACTTTGTAACGTCCCGAGTCCGGAGCCCCTCCACTGGTGCCCCATACCCGGTTCGCCCAATGACCCCAAGCGCATTTCCCCAAATGCTAGAGGATGCCGAATAGCAGCGAGGGCCATGCTGAGTCGGTGGGGAAAATATGCCCTCATTTTGTAAGGTATACAAGGTAAGAAAACAACACTAAATAGTGGAAGCAGTAAACGACATGCATAACAACAGAAACCAAATAGCGGAAGCAATGTACATATATAACTATTGTGAAAATGATGCAGTAGGTACAAGTATCTAAAGAAAATATCCAACACAACAACGTGCTGAAATAAAAATGAAACCAAGTGAAAAATAAAAACAAAATAATATCCTCAGCATCGCGAGCCACGACTCGGTCCCATTCTCCCCAGCTCCTGATGCTATAAAGATCCTGAAGTAGAAGGGTGCTTTCCCTTATCTATACCTGCAGCAACAAAGTCCTCTTGGGACCAAAAGCATGGCCCAAATAGGGTGTGAGATACAATCCCAGTAGGAAATCACCCAAAGATCTGTGCCTAACAGTCAATGAATACATGGCAACAAGAAGCATCAAACAGAAAATCACAAGCAACTACAATCCACAGTTCTAACAAGTAAACCATACAAGTAAGCAGTCAGTAACAAGAAAAAACATGTAACCCTCTGGGTAGCTCTCACAGTCTTACCCCTATGGTTCAACCTCCATGTACTAGCAACCCTCTGGGAGGCACACACAGTCTCACCCCTCGGGTTCAGCTATGTAATAAACAGACTCTCTGGGGAAGCACTCACCATCAATTCCCCATATAGTCTCGTATCGTGCTAAAGGCTCTCTGGGAAAGCACTCAACGTCAATTCCCCCTATAGAACGCGTCGTAATTAATAGACACTATGGAGAAGCCATTTCGTCAATTCTCTCCATGGTATCGCATCATAATTAAGAGACACTCTGGAGAAGCCCTTCCATCAATTCTCCCTTTGGTCTGCTACTCTAGGTTCTCACAGTCCGGAGTATAACTATACATGCTCAATGCGTGTGTATCATCCAAGTAAACCTCAAGAACTACGTGGCTATCAAATAAGGCTCAACAAAAATAATAAATCATTAGTTCCAATATCCTATAACTAGGCATGGTAACTGGAAAAACGCCAAACAGGTAGAATAAGCATGGCAATGAAATCTGAGCACAAACAAATTACTCTAATCATAAGAAATAACCTCTACTAGAGCATTCAAGCAAAGACGTCAAGCAATAAGGGAAATACAGGAACACGCAATACGCCATTCAAGGGTATTGGTGGAAATTGCACAAAATATTCATCAACTTTCTATGGAAAGGCACAAACCACCTACCTAGATCCGAAGAGATCAATATACGCGAACCTCGATGACATATTCCTCCTAGAACAATGTAGATCTGAGAAAATAGACAAAACGTTCATCCCATGATAACTTGTAAACGAGGAGGAATCAATAAACAAGGATAAATCAAAAGGAAGAAGTCACTGCTACGATTCCAACACAACTGACTGTGCTCGAATCGGAGAACGGACGGCGAGGCAGGACTCCGTCGAAGATCCGACCGTACGGTCACTCTCGGATGGTCAAAAACTGGAGAAGAAGATGGAAATAGGGGTTTGGCATGACCCCGGTCCGTTTAATGAAAAAAAGAAAGTATACGGCGTGTACTTCTTGATTACACGGTGTGTACTTCAATTTTTTCATACTACGAATTAACCAGTCTCCACCTCAGTCTTACACACTGTGTGTGTGGCCCGGACACGGCCAGCACATGGCTTCGAGCTGGAACAGAGTACACGGCGTGTACTTCAATTTTTCCGTACTCCGAATTAACTGGCCTCCACCTCATCCTTACACACTATGTTTGTGGCCCAAACACAGCGAGCACACGGCTTCGAGCCGGAACAGAGTACACAACATGTACTCAAAAAGTACAGGGCATGTACTTATGATATTTCTAAAAAATTTATTTTCCTTAAAAACACCAGAAAAAGGGAAAACATACATGAACGAAGATCGGAGATCTTATAACCACGACCGTAGGGAACGGGTGGACTGGGGAGAGCATAGCTTCAGGCAGCTAAAGCATAAGACCAAAGAGCTCAGGAAGCAGGTAGACAGGAGCGAGACTAGTTCTAGGAATATAAGGCTTTGTTCATGATGGTTCTAGCATCGTTGATGTCTTTTTTGTGGTTTCTTTGTGTCTTTTTACTTTGATTTATAGTAATAGAAGACACTTGTCCTTATGACGTTTTCTTTCCTGCCCGTTTGGTGTGGTTAATACTAATAGGTTTTGGCTAAAACTATTGATTTGACCCTCACGTTCAAGATTTCTACTAGAGGAGACCCAATGAACACACACTTATGCCGACAGTGGGAATCAACCCATGGAGGTGAGAGTAACTTTTGGATCTCCTGGTAGTAGCGTCGAGGCCATACGACGTCGTCCATGGCATGAATTAGTACCGTTCATGTAGGGATTGACTTTATTAGGGATAGAATGTGGTTCATCCAGGGGATGAGACCAGATTTTCCTTTTCGGAACAAGAGAAATCTTAGCAGCTCTTATAGAACATAGGTGAAGAATGGTGAAGTCTATTTCTTACAATTGGATAGTCTCACACATAGATCGTTGAGCAAAAAGTTTACGGTTTACACTAATATCAATAGTCTCAGGTGTGTCTTCTTTTAGAAGGATCTGAACCTGAGACAATGGTGATGGCTTGAGTTCCTCCAGGACAATGACTTATAGAATGTCTATAAACCTTGTAAAGGGAACAATGTTGTGGATGTGATCAGTAGGAGGAATAGTATTCAGTTAATAGGAGAGGCGACAAAGCAGCTGGTTTCCTTACATATATCCTTTGTGGATAGAGATGGTGCAGCCAATATACAGTCTCTTGCAGTCACTCCACCACTTATTCAGTATATTAGGTGATGTGGCTTACTGCCTGGTCCATCCACCTCAGTTGCACCAAGTGCATGACTTCTTCCATGTATCTCGGCTAAGGAGATGCGTGCATGACCCGTCCCACATCATAGATAGCAGGCAGTTGGAAATCGATGACCGGGCGAAAAACACGGAGGTTCCAGTGTAGATTGAGGATTGATAGGATCGTGTCATGAGGGGATGGTCGATTACTCTTGTGTGCATTCACTGGCAGCACGAGAGCCTCCAGGAGAGCACATGGGAACTAGAGGCTCAAATGCATTCTCATTACCCTTCTTTTGTTTGCCTAGTGTGTGTTGTAGCTTTACAGTGACATAAATCCCTGAGATGGGGGTAATTTAATGACCCATAAATTTCAAGTAATTTTTTTTTATAATTTTTTTGAAATTTTACGAGTCTGCAGTTTCTGACGGCGCCTGATTCCGAGGCCCGGAGTGCCCGAAATGATCCGTCGAAGTTTTGTTAAGCATAAATTAACGCGCGTAAGCAGTTTTCTTGAACAAGTGGAATAATTATTAAATGGATAATCAGCTCAGAAATCTGAGAGAACCGTTGCGCTCAGGATGGAAGGTATATCCTAGGCATGACTAAAGTTCAGTCGGTGCGGGCCTCCTATGAAAATCCCAAATATGGATTAACCGTAAATAAAATATTTAATTAAATTATTTTATTTTTCACATGCTTATAACTCACAAACGGTATCTCGGATTAAAAATCAGAGACCACCGCTGAACTCGTTAGGGAATGATTTATTTATGTGGATATTAACTTTGGCTGGTGCGGGCCACCAGAAAAAGTTATTTTTTGGTCCCAAATAAAATAATTAAGTGACAATTATTTTCTTTAAAAATTAATAAATTTTATACGGTATGCCGGATTAAAAATCTGGGAGTACTATTGGGTTCTCTGGGGCGTGTTTCACCTAGGAAGAGCCTAACCATGACTGGTGGGAGTCGAGGGTGACTGATAGTAAAATTCAAAACATTTTTTCGGGTACGTTCGGTAAACATACGTTCGAGATTTTACAACTCTTGAACCGATTCTCAGAATTGAAATCTGAGGGCACCGTTGAACTCACAAGATCAGTGATTGATTAGTAAGACATTAACCGTAGATGTGTTTTATCGTAAATGGAAGATAGTTGTTGGGGTTCTTTAATAACGTTAAATAAAAATAAGTTTGTGGCTTATTTTTATTTGAGGTGGTTACAATCTCTAAGGGGAGGTTGGAGGTGGGGGCCACCACACCATAAGCTCCCATGAGAGGTTATGGTGGTGGGGCCCATCCGCACATAACCTCCTTGGGGAGGATTTTCTTTAAGTGGGGCCCACCCGAGCTCCTTACCTTTTCTAACCCCCTTCAACCCCATGGAACTCCCAATTAATTAGGGATCCTCCTCACCTTCCCTCTCTCCATTTATTTTGCCAACTCACCACCATTAATTCTGTATATTAATTCTTTTAATTCAAATTCTTTTGAATGAATTTCAAACAATTAAAATAATAGTTAGTATATTATTTTATTTTGGGTAGGCACTTTCTTCTTGGTGGATCTTGGAATAACTTGGATAAATATCTCTCCAACGAAGAACTCTTCTTCCTCCCAACGAAGAATGTGAAGAACGATGTGATGCTTCTTCCTCGGTCTTCTACCCCGGACGCTTTCTGACGCACAAGATTATGTTGGGAGGACGTGACGAACGCGGAAGACGATGAATCGATGCCCACCTCATCCCCGCGACTTCTTCTACGAACGCCAAATGAGGTAGGGTTTGTTGCATGATATTGGTTCTCTTTTCATCTTCTCAGCATTGAATGTAGATTGATACAAAGTGATGTATTTTAATTGTTGACCTTCATTCATGTGAACCTAATGCTACCACTCTTAACGCGAAGGGTGCGGGCCAAACCAACAAGGCCCGACCCCCCCACCCATTGTATTTTTGGTGATGATTCGACGACGGCATGGCACTGTGGTGACGAAAATGAAGACGGCGTACAGAGACCGCACTGCCCGCGGCCCCCGCGCACACTCGCACTACCCGGCTTCATGTGCCCCGCCCCGCCCCGCATCGCCTTCCCACGCACCGCCACGCCCCGCACCGCTACCTGGAACCCTTACGCACTTCCACTCACCCCCTTGCATGCTACCTGATGCCCCGGGCCCTGCCGGCGCACTGCCCGGTGCCCCGCGCCCTTCCGGTGTGCTACCGGCACCCCACGCCCCTTCCGGCATGCTCCCAGCACCCTATGCCCCTACCGGCGCGCTCTCGTCACCCTCCGCCCCTGTCGGCGTGATCTTGGCATCCCTCGGCCCTGCCCGCTCTGCTCCCCGGCATCCCACGCCGCTATACGGTGCCCCGATACCCTTTCTGGAGTCCCAAGACCCAGCTCGGCACCCGCGCGCTCTGCCCTGTGCACCGCCCCCCTGACCGGTGCCCCCGCGGCCAGTTGTTGACTAGCCTGCCCGCCTGCGCACCATGCGGCCTGCCCGCTGGCCTCCCGGCAAATGGCCTTCAGAGATGACCAGCAGCTCCCCCACGGTGTTGCTGGCCGAACCGGCCCGATCTCCCGGGCCAAGTTACCAAGCCGCCTACGTGGCGATAATCGGAACGAACTACCGTCCCGGTCCACTTGGTCGGGCCCAGCTGACCGGGTCAAAACTGAGCTGGATGACCCACCCAATGGGCCAGGTCAGACCCATCGAGTCTGACCGCGTCGTCCTTGACCGGGTCGGCCCGTTTTGGGTTCGTCTGAGTTGGTAAGACCGGGTCAGACCAGACACGGGCCCATTACTGATCATTTTCCTTCTTGGGCCATATTCTTGGCACCTGACGTCTGTTTGATGAACCGTCTGCGACGCCGGTATTCTTGGAACTTAGTCGTCCCTTTGAGTATACCCCACTGATGTTCGGGTATAGTTGAGTCACTATCAGGTTGGTTCGTACACGAATCCAATTAGGCCCTTAGTACTAAAATGCTAATAACTCACATACAAGGTGTCCTATTGACGAGCTGTCTATTGTGTTGAGACCACTTTGACGTGGCAGTCATTTGAGATTCTTCCACCATTGATTTCGTGACACTTGGAGTATCGAACAATAGCTCGTGGAGCAGATCCTCTCGGAGATGAGCAGACAGAGTGGGGAGACCTAGTAGCTATAGACCTGATGACTACTTGACCGAGTCGACCCTGAGTGATTCGACTAGCCCAGTGGACGGAGCGCCCGGTTTGGTGGCAGACCCATGGCGGATGGAGTGCCTGGTTTGGCAGCAGACCCACGATACTATACAGGGGAGGTACTTCTGATAGCTATTAGGGGGAGCACCCAATTTGGTGGCAGACCAACAACAGAGGAGTGTCTGGTTGGGTAGAAGACATGTGGTACTCGACATGAGGAGTACCTTAGCAGTATATGGTTAGTGAGTAGTGCCTCAGAGTCATGATAGATCCACTGTACTCGAAAGTGGAGGATTTATCCTGCAGCCGTGTTTTCGAGAATTAAAATCCTGGTTTGAGATGAGTCAATTACATTTGTGGATTCCTCATGATTGAGATGAGTTACTTGATAACATAGGTATATGTATGGGCCTATACCTAAGTAATGGTTATCCATTGAAATAATTCTTTTTGGTTGATCCTTGTTGTATTTTGGGAGACCTTGAGGGTCTCGAGGTCCCTACTGAGTATTGTTATACTCACCCCTTCATGGGGTATGCCCGTATCCCGTTGTGTTGGATGCAGACAACGGAAATCGCTAACAGAGGCTGAGAGCGCCATTAATGGATTGTACCCGGAGGTGGACCACACGACAAGTAAGTACAGGGAGGAGACAAACAGACATGGAGCACTGAAGAGGATATCTGTACCTACCTTTCAGGTAGGATCTATGGTGGACGATCCTAGAGCAGCAAGACACCTTCTAGATACTTGTCTTTTAGTTATACTTGTTTGTCCTTTCCTTGTACATTACTATTGGGCTTTTATTTCTGGACCTATTATGTTCAGCATGCTTGTTACACAGTTTTTACTTAATGGTTGCTTCCTCTTGTACTATGGTTGTGTGTGTTTACGATTTATAAAGGCAACTCCTTCCCAGTTTTTGGGAATTACGCCCTTGGTGATAGTCGCCAGCCACTAGCCTATGGAAGCCGGGCTTGGGGTAGTCATGATGCGGTCCCTGGTGGATGTGTCATGTCATATGATTTCCATGGTAGCCAAGGCATTTCCGTCATACCATAATAGTGGACAAATTCTATTACTGAAATGGATTTACTTTCCGTTCCAGCCTTGTAATACTAAACCAGATTTACATTCTGTTCCAGCCATGTCAATCTCATGAGATATAAATCATTACCCAATTCATTTGAGGGAGATATAGGTCCCACACCTCATAATGAAATCATTGTTACTTGTGCCACAAAATAAACATAAATCATTCATCATAACCCAAATAATAAAAAGGGTTTCGTAAACATCATCCTGTAATAAGATAATCCATATAAAACAAATGGAAATCATTTCATCATAAGAAAAATCACACCATGTAAACAATAGAGAAATTATATTTGAATCATAAACATATTAAATATCTTCTTTTTAGAAGGAAAATATTTTTGTTAATACATTTGAAAGGAATTCTTGAGGAAAATATCCTTTCTTCATGAAAATCATTTTCTATTCACAAAATGCCATGAAATTTTAAAAGAATTTTTTTTTGAAAATAATCATGAACTCTGGTAGAGTATTATTCATGGAAATAAGGAGTTAGGAAAACATAAAAACCAGTTCATGCCATAAATGTTAAAAAACATTCCCCTCGTACATTTCCCGAAAATGCTATAAATTACATCATATGGTAAACAAAAGAATGATTCATTCCATACCACTTAGTAAAAGTCAAAATGAGGTGAACACGAATTTAAACATACATGGAAGAATATTAAAAGCATTATGAAAAGAATTTTTATAAAACATGGACATGGATGATAAATATAACTCAGTAAATACTTAATAAAATAGCAAACTCGGATAAGAAATAGATTGGAATAATTATCACTTAACATATGTCCAATTTCTCATGTATGTGTACGAGACTCGTGTTTATTACGCATAAATATATTAATAACTTGTAATAAAACCATAATTATATTTATGATATCATATATGATTCACTTATAAATTTATATTACTCGTTCATTTGTCAATTCCATGTTTAAGCAGTGTGCTGGGTAAAATTGTTTCTTTTATCGTACGTGTTTTGTCTTGTAATTATTTATATGATCACATAGATCATGATTAAATACTAAAAGAATGTAAGACATGATTTATATATAATATATTTTCATAATATATATATAATAGATTGATAAATTGAATGAAATACACTGTTCATGGAGATGGCAGGCCGTACATATGCAAGAACGATGTTTTCATTTACTTGCTAAATTGAACTGAAGTATGAAATTAACATATACATAAACACAGTATCATTATTATTTTATATATTTCATGAAAATTTATTATATATCCTTTATAATCATTATTTAATGGATAACGTGGTGAATAAATCTCATCGCGTCATGGAGGCGGTAATCCTTACGTACGCACGAGCAATAATATTGTTCCCATAATTATTGAATGGAATTTTAGTGCATAATATAATATCTCAGAATAATTATGATGTTATAATAATCATATTTAGTTATTATTACCACAATTATTTCCATCCAAGTATGGTGGTGGTGAAAAAACAGATTACACAACGACGTGGAGACGGTAAGTCGTACGTATGCACGTGCGGTGATTTCTTTTTTCATAGGATGGATAAAATGTGAAATAGGGTTTTTTAATATTTGTAATATCATATCAGTACATTATTTATAATTATGTTATTACTCTATAATAAAACACTTAATGAAGAGGAGGTATAAGAATAACTAAACTTGAAAGAATCGGTAGAATTGATTAACTCTTCGTTGACATACCTCTTTTGAACTTCCTCTTAATGGACTAGAGATGGTATTTTTATAAGACCATAATCTAAAAAATATTAATATGTATGTTTAAAAGAGTAATGGGAAGTGGCTGGCCAAGCTTGAGTGCTCAAAATGGTGTGAGGATTAGAGAGATGATGCACCCTTTTATAAGAGAAGAGAGGGGCACTTTTGGAAACCCGAAAAATATTAGTTAATAATAAAATTAAAACCCACTTAAAAATCCCCAAAAATGACTCAATTAAAATATGACATAATATATGGTTGTAATAGCATCATCCTATAAATTTTAGGCATGTTTTAGTTTTATTTACAACCTTATCACCTTGATTTATCCTTCTTTAATCTATTTAATTTTATTTGTGGTAATAACATTCTAATTTTGAAATTGTTATAAATACTTACTTAAGTGATGTGAATTTTCCATAATTATATATATATTATTACGTTTTCGACCATATCGTTTTCAAGTTGTAATTTTTAAATATTTTTTATTATTTTAAAAAAATTTAATTATATGTACTTTTTATAAAATATTAATAGTGTCAAATTTGACAGTATTCAATTTTTTGAATTTAAATAAAATACACACAGAATATATATTGGAACCAAAATATTTAATAGATTCTTAACATTTCATATTCAGGAAAATAATTGATGGAGCACATTAATTTTTTCTTATAATATTTATTTTAATGTTATTAAAACCATTTATTTGATATTTCTATTAATAAAATAATTTTTACCACATTTATGTATAATTATTTAATATAATTATTTGTGGCATAAAAATAAAAAATAAAAAATAAAATAATGTTAAATATAATATATTTCATAAGAATACTTTTACATTAATTTATCATCTTAAAATCACAACATTAAAATTGTTATATTAATTAAATTATGAAGGTGACAACTTTGAAATCTTTTAAAATAAAATAATATAAGTGTCATAATCTCTTTTATAATACTCCAAATGGACCAAAATTAGACCATTGGATGATTATGGTTTATATATACATGTTCAATTAGTTCTTGTCTAGTTTTTTGGTGTTTTATGGGAATTATTATTTGAATAAAAACTATATTATTGATTTATCACTAAATAAGTAATTTCTTCATAATTAATGTTTATGCTATTTAGGTAATTAAATGTTTCATAAAAAATACAAATAAATTACCATAATAAATAAAAACATCTTATATTTTAAACGATTATTTATAATCAAAATTTATTTATGTATAACCTTATATTAAAATTACTTTAATTATTAATGTTTGAGTGAGACATATTTCACTTTCCATTAAAGAAAATAAATTAAAGTTCTTTATCATATCAAAGTGGGTTCCAATAGATTCTATTTTGACCCAATTATGTTTTAAGGATAAATATAATAATCCAATTATATTACATCAACTCTTATGGAAATTTTATAATACAATTTTTACCTTTATTTATCTAATTTACCTTTAACTGTGGTAATTTTTTTTACCATAGTTACTCTTCATAATGACCAAAAACATGTACCATATGAGTATAAATTGTACCTATTGATTCCAAATATGTAATCCAATTTTCAAATTCAAAACACAGAAGTTGTAGAAATTAATTTAAAATTAATCCCGTTGTTGAAAAAATAGGTTTTTGTTTAAAACATTGCAAAATATTGAATTGATTTTACCTACGAATTCAATGTAAAATTAATTCGAGTGACTTGAATTATATTAAATTGTAAAAATATTTTCTATTTATTAGTTAAAACCTTTTAATATATTAATGTAACTAAATAAATCTAGATGAAAAAAGTTGTTTTTAAGTAAAATTTATCGTGTTTTTACAATTCATCAAAACAAGAACGTTGTCAAAAAAATATAAAAACATTAACCAATGTAAATTTTTATATCCTGATTCAAAATAAGAAGAAATTGTGGTAAAATTGAAATTATAAACTTGTACAAAATTATATTTAAAATTAGAGCACCATCAAAATGCTGAAAAACTACATTTGTTGAAAAATACTTATTTTACACTAAAAATTTATTTAGTTCTCATACAATGTTTTAGAATATATGTAAGATGAATGATATTGTTATAAAATTCAAATTGTGGATAATACTATTCATAACATCTAGTTGATAATAATATTATAACAATTTATCATTGTTTAGTGAAACTTGGTATTACATAAAACACACGCTATTGAGGAAGGTCGCTCTTTCGTGCAACACAAGCGAAGAATAGTGTTTGCGTATACTACAAGATAATACGGTGTTGCATATAGTGAAATCTAATCATGGTGTAGTGTAAAACACAAGACATCAAGAAAATTAAAAATAATATTTCTCATAAAATCTCTGGGTGTTACATTCTACCCCCCTTAAAATGAAATTCTCCATTGAAATTCGTCGGGGTTATAAATTGTTTACTACTAGAATGTTTCAATCATAACAACCCACATTGTAAAAAGGAAAACTAAATCTTTATTTTAAAAATTACTGTTACAAACATAATGGATTCCCAAAGTAACTCATCCCTGGGTTTCCACATAGGACAATATAGGTGTAAATATGGATATGGAAGAGAAATCTAACCATCATGTTCTGATGTAGAGTGGTAGAGAAAATGGCTATGAAAAAGACAATAAGCACAAAGACATAAATTTGTGATGATCTAAGGTACCATCTGATTTATCAGATATGAGGGTACTAGGACAACATATTTGGTTTTCAAGTTCCTTATCATAAATTTAAAAATTTAGAATTAGAAGAAATGGTTAATTTATTTTGGTACAATATCACTGTTGGTCATTGTATGACCAATTTCCACTTCATATCATAAGGAAAAGAAGTTGAATTTTTCATTTGTGAAATGATAGCAGATCATGTGATAGAATGATGGGTCATTCCATCTGTCTCAGGAAAAAGTTATTTAATATACATAAGTACATATATGGTGATATTAATCGTATAAGGTTCCAAAAATGGAATTATACTTCATATATCATACCACTTATTAAAATAAAACTAATTTCTACTAACCAGGGGATTGTTGTAGGCCAGTGGTAGGCAATACAATCCTATAATATTTCGGTTGTGGGTTCACTTCCTGTAACCTTGTCCGACGCGATGGGTTGTCGCTCGTCCTATGGGTTGTCCTTAATCTAAAACTATACTGTTATAAAATTTTAGAAATAATATCCAAAAGTTGTATCCTTTAACAATAATATCTGATTTCTTACATAATCCATTCCAATCATTTGGCTTATCCAAAATACTTATGTCCAATCTCATAGTATAAAGAAAAATATTAATAGAGATGTCATCTACCAAGCATGCGATTACCATAATTTATCCCCCATATATCATAAGATATATATTGTTGGTCATATTAAAAACATGTGAATACATTAATCATGTTTTCTCTTCAATCTTGAATTACCATAAAACCTTAGTGAAAACATGAATGATGTCAAATGTTAACTCTTTTTTCATACCAAAATCCCCAAATATATATATACTCAAACCATGATATCACATTGTACTTATATTAGTCATGATCTCATTAATATTTTCAAAAATCTCCTTATCTCCTTATCCCTTCATTATGTGCATATCATCAACTATCCTAAAAATATCGGAATAAACATTCATGGTTACCGGTACCGTTCAACAAATACTTTTAAATACTTTTGAAAAAACAATAGTGTAACAATCTAGAGAAGTTTCTTTTTTCCATAGTACCATTAAATTACCTATGTAAAATTACTCTTGATAAACATACAATCATTACACTACCTTATTAAACCATTAACCGAGCTTTGTCATTTTATTCCACAACACTTCCATCATCTCCTATATCATTTTTAGTCTCTTCATCATCATCAACACAAATACAACCCATACGACCATACTGGTTCACTTTATGAGATCTTTCTTTGGGAATTGGTTTTCATAATTCCCATATATTCAACATTTAAATCATTTAATACGTTTTGATATCTTAGAAATACCATTATCCTTATTTATGGTGTTAACTGATAATTTTCCTTTGCAATTACTGGCATTGTGTCATTATTTTCCACAACCAAAGAATCTTCCATTTTCATTGAACCATTCTTTCTGATGCCACTTCCCACATTATTTACATGAGGGAAGTTGAACTTTCTTTCCTCTATGATCATCATGAAACTCCATATTTCTCTTATTAGATGAGTTGGGAAACTTACCAAAGTTGATTTTATTTATCATATTATGATATTTCTGATTAGGAATAATAATGATGTTTCTCCTTCCAAATCCCATTTCATTTGGTTGCTCAAGAACAATATCATTCCATTGCCCATCATATTGTCCATTAACATGAATCCTCTTATTTCCAGCCATTTTCTAAAACCCAAAATGAATAGTGTTATAGGAATAAATCATACTAGGAAAACAACATAATCAATGGGGAGTGTGTTCAATCTCTATCATCTTAGGTTTATATGACAACCCTGCTTTTTATTACAACTTAAACATGCTTTATTACATAAAACGTCACTTGATACAATAAAGAAGATTGAGAGGATTAGTGTCTTTAGGGATTAGGATCATTACATAAAAACTTTAAACTTGAAATACAACATCTTTATTGAAAATTTCCTTTACATGACCACTACATGCCTTCCTACTTAGCATTGCATGGGATAACCTGAGGACATGCATAAGAAAAGGGTGAGCTATAAAGCCCAGTAAGGGAGTACACTATGAATAACATGAGGAGTACAATACATGTTAAGCAATAGGAACATCAATAGAGAATAAGAGTAACATGAAAATAAAGGCATGATAAAGCATGATAATCATAACATGGAAATGTGGAAACAACACTTAACATTGAATTAGCATGAGCCAAGGCTCATTGCACATGGGGCATGAGTAAACCCTCATTGCACTTGAAGCACGAGTAAACCCTCGTTGCACTTGAATTAGCATGAGTCAACACTCATTGCACATGACGTATCATGATACTATACTTTACCCAATGCATTGGAGCTCTATAAGGGCGCACCCTTCTTAAACATTTCATTTCATGCATAAGTGTGCCACATGGATCATAAAACATGGATTCATAAAACATAATCATTTATTCCACGATAAAGGAATGTGGAATTCATACATGAACTTTACAATCAATAAGTACATGTGCATAAAGGTGAATACCCTTGATGGAGAAATGGGCATGGTATTCACTACACAATGACATTGGCTTAGAAAATCGGTGCGATTTCGGCAGCGTAACGACGTGACATTAAAATTCATAAAAAAGGTTGATGAGAGATAAAGGTGTTCCTCATCATATTTAAATCTAATGGACAGTAATAAGGTCATATATATACATGTCCCAACAATCGAAATGGAATTTAGATTCATGATACAAAAGTATTGCTTGAATGTAAAAGAAGAGAGAGATGTTCCTTTCGGAATTTCTGCATAGTAACGGGTGTACATGGGAGGCATTTAATGAGAGAGAAAGGGTTATCCCATCATTAAAACAATAAGAGGGAATTATGGGGGAGGTGAGAAACCATACCCCAACATTCATAATTGAAATAAAAAGGGAAATACAACTTAAAGAAAATTGACAAAAATAAGAAAGTAAGAAAAAATCCTTACTTGGAAGTGTGCTTCCAAAGGCTAGAGAGAGGCTTGTGAGAGGCTTCTTGGGAGCTTGGGGCACCTTGAGAGGATTCTAGAGATAGTAGGGCAGATGTTGGACGAAATCCAAGGGCTTTGAGTGAGGAGGAAGTGGGATCTTGGGTGGGTTTATATAGGAAAGGTGAGGGAATTCTTTATTATTTTGGTTTGGGACCCCTTATATTAAAATAATCCAAACCACAAACCATCCCATGGTATTTTCCGATGGTTTCTGGGAATGGAAAGAGGAAAACAATATTTTACAATGCCAAGGTCCGAACTTATTAAAAAATTAGGGTTTCTTATGTGGAGGTGAGTCACACTCCCATGGAAATTAATTTAAAAAGGCAAAGTGTTGAATAAGTCTTGAGGGCTCCATTAATGCTTCGAAAAGTAAGTCAAACAAACCCAAACCCTCATTGTTTTAATGATAAAACATATATTGGCCGAACATAAGGATTATGGTATTTTATTACATCACCATTGGGTCATTATGATGTCATAAAACACATTATATATTTAAATGGTATTTAATTTTTACCCAAAACATTGACTGTCTCAGAAAATTATGAAAAATTCACCATTGGATAATTTCAACATCCTGATTCCAAAAATAATATTTATTTTATCTAAATAATTTTCTAAATATGTGAATTTAAACTTTTAAAATAAAAACCGACATTTATAAAAAAATCACGGGTTTTGACAGAAATGGCTTTCAAACCTTAATAAAAATTTTAATTGCATTCATAAAATTATAAGATCATTTATATTTAATAAAAAATAATGTAATATTAATAATAATATTTTATTAAATTATTATTTAATTCAAAAATCCTTTAATTTAATAAAATATAATTCTTAATTAAATAATAACTAAAAACACCATTTGTACTTTAAAAACTAATTATAATGTATCAAAAATAACTAGAAATTATATTCATTATTATATACAAAAATAATGTACATGAACATGGTGCTACTTATTTGTTACATAACCCCTTAAAATAGCCTCATAAGACCTATGGTTAAGGTGTGCGATGGGGAAAGACTCTTGGGGCGGCTCGGATAACATCGCTCGAGTGGTAATTTCATTCAACTTCCACTTTTCCCGTAGACGATCATGTTCGAGCTTGACTTGATGAAGCTCAGCTTGGGATTGGTCAAGGGAAAAGCCCAAAGACGCCACCTCTTTTCTGAGCTCTGACAAATGGGCTTCGTAAGGGGAAATTCTACTGGATGAGGCCATCGCTTCCTTTGTCTAAGTAGAAATGGGTTCGTTAAAGCCTTATATTTATACAACTCAGATGATCACTGTTCAACAGCTATAAAAGTAATGGTCACAAATATTAACGTAAAACTAAAGAAGTTGACATCTTATAAAAACATTTTTCATAAAGGAACATTTAACTGGATCAAGAGGGATTTTCTATTAATGAAACTTTGGGTCGTTACAGTTTAGTCCTATGTTATTCATGATCGTTATCATAATTCTAGTATTGTAACCTATACCTTATACATAACCATACAAACATACCAAGACATACCTTAGAAATTTTTATAGGAATATCACTAATTTTTTCACATCCTAGTTTCCAAAGGTTAACTAAACCTTCATTCGGATACAAAATATAGATACCCAAATCTTGACGTACATGGACTTTACATTAATTTTATAGAATACTTAATACATAACAAAAAAAAAATGCCAGAAGAATGTATTAGTTTAGTTTCTTTGGAAACTAGGAACCCAACCTTCTCATCATGGTGGAAGATCATCAACATCTTCCATTAATATCCTTCCACTTTTGTTTTATTACCTAAAAACATTCTTTAGATCCTGGGGACAATAAAACATAAAAAGTGTGAGCTCAAATGCCCAGTAAAGGTAAACATAGAGAACATAAAATAATCCATTAACATTTGAACGTAAAAACATGAGTAATGACGTAAATCATCGCAGTAAATAAGGCATATATCGCAAAGGAACATTAATCATGAATCAATATCATGGGAATAAAACATTTAATTGTGGAAAGCCACTAAGAACATGATATTTTTTCAATCGTTTCAAGGTATTGCTTCCAAGATCATTATAGTGGACATAGTCCATTACTGAACTGGGTTTACTTGTCGTTCCATCCCTGTAATATTGAACTATATTTACTTTCCATTCCAGCCATGTCTATCTCATGAGATATAAATCATTACCCAATTCATTGGAGAGAGATATAGGTTCCACCCATCTAAAAATGAAATCATTCTTACGTGTGACACAAAATAAACATAAATCATTTTTCATAACCCAAAGAAAAAAATGGGTTTTATAAACATCATCTCATCACAACAAAATCCATATAAAACAAATGTATATCATTTAATCATAAGAAAAATCACACCATGTAAATAATAGAGACATTTTACTTGAAACATAAACATATTAAATAATAACATTTTAGATGGAAAATAGTTTTGACAAAACACTTGAAATGATTTCTTGAGGAAAATATCCTCTCTTCTTCAAAATCATTATCTTTTCCCAAAATGCCATGTAATTTTAAAAGAAAAGGATTTTGTTGAAAATAACCCTGAAATCTTGTAGATTATGCTCCATGGAAATAAGGCGTTATGAAAATGTAAAAAATCCGTTCATGCCTTATAAGTTAAAAAAACATTCTCCTCATACATTTGACGGAAAGGTTAAAAAGTACCTCATATGGTAAACAAAAGAATGATTTGTTCCATTCCACATAGTAAAAGTCAAAATGAGGTGAACATTACTTTAAAAATACAGGTAACAACATTAAATACTTTATGAAAACATTTTTTTATAAAACATGGACATGGATGATAAATATAACCCTAGTAAATACTTACGAATAAACAATCTCGGATAAGAATGAGATTTGAATAATTATCCCTTACCTTATGTCCAATTTCTTATGTATGTGTTTGAGACTCCAGTATAGTAGGATTAAAAATATTAATAAGTTATAAGAGAACCATAAAAATATTTATGTTATCATATATGTTTCACTTATGACTTTATATTACCTGTTCATTTGTCAATTCCATGTTTAAGGAATGTTTGGGGTAAAAATGTTTCATTTATCGTACGTATTTTAACTTGTAATTATTTATATGAATACTTAGATCATGATAACGTACTTCTAGAATGTAAAACATGATTTATATATAATATATTTTCAGAATATATATATATATATAATTTATTGATAAATTTAATTAAATACATAGTTCATGGAAACAGTTGGCCGTACGTACGCATGAACGTTATTTTCAATTGCTTATTAAATTGGATGGAAGTTTTTAAATAACATATACATAAATATTGTATCATTATTATATAATATGTTTCTTTATTTTTTATTATATATACTTTAAAATCATTCTGGAATGATTAACATGGTGAATGAATCTAATCGCATCGTGGAGACGGTAATCCGTACATATGCACGAGCGATGACATCATTCCCATAATTATTGAATGGAATTGGAGTGGATGATATAATATCTCAGAATCATTATGATGTTATAATAATCATATATATTTATTATTACCACAATTATATCCATCCAAGTATGGTGGTGGTGGAAAAACAGATTACACCACAGCGTAGAGAGGGTAAGCGGTATGTACGGACGTGCTATGATTTCATTTTTCGGATGATATATATAAGGAGAAATAGGGTTGTTTCATAATTATAATAACATATCAGTATATTAATTATACTTATGTTATTACATTATAAGGAAAATACTAAAGAATATGTAGTAGAAGAATAAAGAAACTTGAAAGAATCGGTAGAGAAGATTAACTCTTCATTGACGCACCTCCTTTGAACGTCCCCTTAAGGTACTAGAGTTGGTCTTATGAGAAGACCAGAATCACCAAAATGTTACTAGGGAAGTTTAGGAGAATAATGGGCAGGGGTTGACCAATAATGATAGCTCCAAATTGTGTGAGGAGGAGAGGGATGAGGTGCTCTTTTATAAGAGAAGATCGGGGCACTTTTGGAATCTTCAAAAATATAAGTTAATAATAAAATCAAACCCCAAATAAAAAACTCCAAAAATGACACAATTAGAATATGAGATAAGGTAAGGATGTAATATCATCATCCAATAAAATTTAGACATGTTTTACTTTTATTTTAAACCTTATCATTTTGATTTTTCATTATTTAATCTATTTAATTTTATTTCTGGTAATAATATTCTAATTTTTAAATTTTTATAAATACTTACTTATGTGTTTTTTATTTTCCTTAATTAGATAAATTATTAAATTTTAAACCATATCATTTTCAATTTGTAAATTTTAAATATTTTTGTGATTTTCAAATAATTTATTAATATGTTATTTTTATAAAATATCAATAGTGTCAAATTTGACACAATTCAATTATTTGAATTTAAATAAAATACACATAGATGATATATTCGAACCAAAATATTTAATAGATTCTTCTTAATAAAATAATTATTACAACATTTATGTAAAATTATTTAGTATATTTATATATTGAATAAAAATAAAAAATAAAATACTATGATAAAGATAAATCTAATATCTTTGATAATAATACATTTACATGAATTTATTATCTTAAAATTAGAAAATTTAATTTTATATATATATTAAATTATGAATGTGAATAATTTGAAATTTTTTAAAATAAAATAATATAACTGTCATAATAGATTTTATAAGGATTCAAATGGTCTACAATTCGACCATTGGATGACTATGGTTTAGATATACACGACCAATAAGTTGTGGTCGGGTTTTCTATCGTGACCCGAGCCTTTTACATAAAAAATTTCACGATTTTAAGTATAATTAATCATTAGAGTACAAGCCAATGGTCATTAAGTCTAGTGGCATGGAAGACTAGGTACATATAACATATAACATGGGGCCAAAACAACTTCTTTATTTAATATCTATAATTATCTTATAACTTCCCTTGAGCCCTTACATCTGCATAGGGTACCCTTGTGAACACATGAACAAAGGGATGGGCTAAAAATCCCAGTAAGGGAATGAACAAAATGATACATCGCAAGCAAATGAGTTAGGAGGAATGACTTAATGATATCACAAGCATGAAACTCCTAAAATAATTTAATATAAGCATGAGATCATATAAACATGGATTCAAATAAAATTGGTAGAATCATAAATCATATCTTTAGTACAAGTCATGGATAACCGCCAACATCATTTCCCATTTTAGAACGGGTCATGGCTAACTGCCAATCCCATTTCACATCGCATCTCATGATACATAGCCTTACCAAATGAATTGTATCACTATCTAGGTGCACCCATCTCAACATTTTCATGAATATTATTTCCACATATATATTCTTACCACATATACAATCATTCATAATCATCCATAAACAAACATAAGGGTACACAAGGAAAGAATTGGGTACCACAATCATGACATCAATCATAACCAATGGGCTTATCAGGAAAGTGTCAATGTAAGGAAATAATTGGAAAATACATTGAAATTAATAGGGTAAAATAGGCATATAACATGCTAAGTGGTGTCAGACATAATTTAAAACATATGGGAAATGTATTTTAGAAACATTAGCATTAAAACATTTTTGTGCGGTTTTAAATAAAATACTACAGAGATTTTAAAATAGTAAGGAAGGCACTATTTTATATAAAACTAGAATTTAACCATGAAGGTTTTCATAATAAAAATACAGAATTTACAAGGATATTGTTTTCTTAAAATAGGAGATTTAGGGAACTTGAAATTGGGTAAAATTTTGGGAAAGTTCTTTAAAACGAGTGTGCTTATTGGGAAGTTTCGAAGAGAGATTCACATAAAAGAATGTATATCCCAGAAATATAATTATAGATGGATCATTGAACCTGATATTAGAGCATATAAACATAATTTTGATGTTCTACATAAAATAAAATACAAAAACATTATGGTAAAAAGAAATATAGAGCAACCCAAAGGAATAAAGGAAGATCGGATAGAATCCATCATGGTTTATTGGCATGGTATCAGGTGTAACTAAGAGGGATTAATGAGAGATATAAGGGGGTTTCATCACATATAAAACATTATAGAAATATGGGTAATGTGTATAAACATACCCCAACACTTGGTATTATACAAAAATGCATTGCATATAGAACAATTTTGATTAAGAGTAAAAAGGGGAGGATCCCTAACCTTAAATTTGTTGGTGTTCTCCACTTGTTATTAAAGACCTGAATAAAAAAATTAGTATTATTAATTAATAAGTCCAGAACCTCTAATATGATCAATTTATTTATTATTACACTTTTTATTTCATTCAAATTCTTTTTTTATTAGTTACAAGGATTAATTTCATTGTTCGGGCTCTTTTGTTTACATGGCTTTAAAATATCGGTTCACTTATATTAAAGTTTGGATTATAATCAAGATGAAAGTGGTAGAAAAGAATTGAAATTATATTATTTTGTTCATATACATGAGATTATTTATTTTTAATTTTAATTAGGTTACTTAGAGTGAAGTCGAATTATTATATATATAACCATTCTGATAACCATTTTTGTTAATCGATGGATATGATTACAAAGAATTTGTTTTGCATTATAACGCAATTCCATGTGTACCAAATGATTATAGAACTTAAAATAGGTTATATTAAATATAATAATCTGGTTCAACCACAATAGAAATGGTTTCATGACTAGGATTAAAGATAATAATATAAATTGATTATTTGTTGTCCTTGAATGTGCTAAATCAGTATATCTCAAACGGTGCTTTCATTTCTTTTAAATAAAAGGGCGGGGAAAGGGGAGAAGACAATGAAATATACCCCTAGAATGATGAAATTACAGTACATGTATGTTACTTGATTTATCATGGTATTAAGGTGAAGGGAGGTGAATAAAGAAATAAAAAAATTAGCTTAAAAGAAATGAAGAAATTGGGAAGAGGAATTTACCTCGTCAGACTTTCTACTTTGAGAACCACTTAAGGGGAGAGGCTATGGTATTTTGAGGAGTCTGAGAGAGTTTGAAGGTGGGGGAGGACCTTGGAGAGAGATTTCGGCAGAATAATGGAAAGGAAAAAGGCTTGAGAGGAGTGGAGAAGAGGGAGTTAAGGGGGGTTTTATAGTGGAGGAGAGGAGGGATTTCATAATATTATACTCATTAATTTATTATTTCTTCACAATACAAGATATAATAAGTATACCATTAACAATAATAGTAAATGGTTCATGTGAATTCGAAAAATGGGTGGTGACATAATCCATGATGCTAAGAATAGTCCATTTAGCTTATAATGTATATATACGGTAAATTACCAAATTTTACTATTCATCAAAATTTCATGTATTTTGGAAAAATCCCACAATTTCACTCTGGCCATATTTTTACGTGGAGAATCCGAAAATGATGTCCAATTTTCAATAACAATTATCTAAATATTAGTGTTTTAATATTTATTTAAAATTATAATTTGTTATCAAAAATTAGTTTTAAAACACTCATTAACTCATTTTAAAATATTGGTATATCGTACTACCATCTTGAATATTATTTTTATACTAACATAGTTTAGGTTACTATTCATTAGGTTATATCACTATTCATAAGGGTATGTTAATATTCATAAGGGTAGGTTACTATTCATGAAATTTTTTTTTTCTTATCGGACTCGAAAAAACATCTTGAACACAACCATGTATGTCAGATCATCAAAATTGAAAACACAGAAGTGGAAATATTATGTTTAAAGGTCACTTATCACTTAGTATTTCATTAATATTTGATTTTATGGCATCTTTATAAGAAGGGAATTTACATTAAAAACATTGGGTCGACACATTCATCCCCCCTTACGAAATTTCACCATCGAAATTTCATTTTACATTCTATGCCAAAAACAAATGTGGGTACTTTTCTTCCATTTCTTCCTCCAGTTCCCATGTTTCCTCTTAGTACTTATGGTTTCACATTAGTACCTTCACCAGAAGAGTTGTCTTGTTGCGTAGAACTTTGTCTCTACGATCCAAGATCATCACTAGATGCACCTCGTAAGAGAGATCATCCTCCAACATTACTACCTCTGAAGAGAGTACATGTGATGGGTCTGTTGTGTACTTCCATAAGAGGGATACATGAAAGACATCATGAACTCAAGCCATGTTTGGTGGAAGTGCAAGTTGATAGGCCACAGCTCCTATGCGGTCATGGATCTCAAAGGGTCCAATATAACTTGAGTTTGGCTTCCCTTTCTTCCCGAATCACATGACTCTCTTCCATGGAGATATTTGAAGGAAGAATTTATCTCCAATGTCGAAATCCAAGTCACTTTGATGGTTGTCAACATAACACTTTTTCAAACTTTAAGCAGCTTTGATTTTTTTCTAGATGACTTGAACCTTCTCTATCATCTATTAAACAAGATCGGGTCCAAGTAGCTTTCTTTATCCAATTTCATCCCAACAGGTTGGATTTCTACATCACTTTCCATATAAAGCTTCATATAGAGCCATCTGAATACTCAAGTGGAAGATATTATTGTATGAGAACTCAACTAATGGGATATGATGATCCCATCCACCTTTGAAATCAATAGAGCAGGCTCTATGCATATCTTCAAGAATTTGAATAGTTCTTTCAGACTGGCCATCAGTTTGGCGTGATAGGTCATGATAAAATCTTATTCAGTATTCAAAGAATGTTGAAGGCTCCTCCAGAATATAGATGTGAACCATGGATCACGGTCAAAGAAAATTGAAAGTGGAACACCGTGCAGTCTCACCACTTCCTTCAAATATATCTTTTCAATTGGTTCAAGAGAGAGATCTTCCCAAATAATGATGAAATGGGATGTCTTGGTGAGTCGGTCAACCACAACCCATATTGTATTATTTCCCTTCGACGTCTTCGGGATACATGTGACAAAGTCCATAGTAACATTTTCCCATTTCTACATGGGTATAGGCAGTGGCTGCATCAAATATTTGGACTTTTTTTTCTCATCTTTAACTTGCTAACATAACGAGAACCTAGATATATATTCCGAAATCTCCTTCTTCATGTAATCCCCCTAGAAGTCTTCGCAGAGATCACGATACATTTTAGTACTCCCAGGATGGATAGAGAAGTTTGAGCTATGCGAATCATTCAATAGCTCCTTCTTTATCTCTGGAAGAGACGGTACACATAGTCTTCTCCTAAATCTTACAACTCCTTCCTCGTCAATTTTGAAATCAGAGGATTTCCCATTTTTAATAGCATTTACTCTTTTCTGAATTTCGACATCTTTTTTTGGAGAATCATTTATTTTATTCAAGAGGGATGGTTTTCCAATCATTTGAGAAAGGATTGATGATGTTCCTCCCTTAATGATTCCCATGTCCATTATTTCTGACGCTTTCGCCGGGGCGCGCGCATCCGTCCATCCGCGGAGGAGGACGCGCTGCACTTGTTTCCCCACGTTCCCGCTTTCCAAAGGTGGGCAACATTCGCTCCTTATTCAAGGACGTCTGCTCCTTGATCGAAACGGGATGATTGGATGTCGGTTCTTCCTTCTGTGGAATCCTCCTCAGAACTCGTCACCTAGTTCGAGTCTCCCTCATAGATTTAATACGTTGTTCGTGAAACTCTTCCCAGTGCCATGTTTCCATGGAAACTGGTTAATTACACTGCTTCTCTCTGGACATTCCAAAAGGTCCGGTTAGGGCAGCAACCTTCAGTCGGGGGAGTAGTCACGTTGAGGCATCTGTAGTGTGTCTGGATGCTGGGGAACCTGGTGTGTCTGTCTATTACCCCTGGTCACAGGGCTTCTCGAGGGCGTGGAAGCCCGAGGCATCCCACATCGAGCGCGGGGAATTATATTCCATAGACACATATCTGAAGTTTTCCTCAGCTTCTCGTGTTTATCACAAGGTATGCTGCGAGTTTACCGTCCAACGGAGACGGATCAGCCCGATCGAAGCATTAGCTAGAATAGATCGGATTGAGGGATTTCCCTTGAAGGGACGTCGATGCCGAGACCAGCCCGTGGCAGGGAATCAAGGTATGTGTAGTTCAGGATGGTGCCGGTGAACCATAATGAGGTTGGACCTTGGTCCGATGGGCATCATCAGCGAACTGACGTGAATGGGAAGGACCGGGAGGGTCCTAGTGGTGGTGGGCTTGAACCTCTGGAAGGCTTCCTACGTACCATGCCTTGGCATGGATCAAAGACCTCATAGTTCGGATGATGGAATTCGTCATCGAACCAACGTAAATGATGGACCTCGGTCCGATGAGAGATGGGCTTGAACCTCGGGGAGGCTTCCTACGTACCGTGCCATGACATGGATCAAAGACCTCGTAGTTCAAAAGGTGTCATCAGTGAACCAGAGTGAAAGTAGACCCAGGGGTCCACTAGTGGTGGGCTTGAACCTTGGGAAGGTTTCCTACGTACCTTGTCTTTACATGGATCAAAATCCCCGTAGTTCGAATGATTGATGGAATACAGTTTAACGTCATGCGGGACGGTAGTGAACCCTGACGTGAATAAACGACGGGCGGTGGGTGTCGGCGAACCGATGTCAATGATGGACCTTGGTCCGATGGGAGATGGGATTGAACCTCTGGGAGGCTTCTTACAAACCATGCCTTGACATGGATCAATGTCCTTGTAGTTCAGGTGAAAATGGGGGGGGGGGCTTGGCACACCGACAAGGAGACGGTCTGAGCCAGTGATTGTTGGGCTTGAACCTCGGGGAGGCTTCCTACGTACCATGCCTTGACATGGATCAAAGTCCCCATAGTTCAAAGAGTGGAATACAGTTTAACGTCATGCAGGATGGGGGTGAACTGACGTGAATGAGGTCGGAACGACAGGATGGTGGGTTTGAACCTCGTAGAGGCTTCCTACGTACCACGCCTTGACATGGATCAAAGTCCTCGTAGTTCGGGTTGGTCACAACGGCTTGCCGTCGGACTGGAATTGCAGTTTAACGTCATGCTGGATGAAGGTAGAACTCGACATGAATTGGATGATGGGTGGGGTTGAACCTTGTGGAGGCCTCCTGTGTACCATGCCTTGACAAGGATCAAAGACCTCATAGTTCAAATGGGTGTGCAGTTTAATATCATGCGGGACAAGGGCATATAGTTTAACGTCATGCTGGACGAGGGCATGCATTTTAACGACATTCTGGACGAGGGAATACAGTTTAACGTCATGCTAAACGACAACATGCAGTTTATCGTCATGATGGACGACGGCGAAACTTGACGTGAATGAACGACCGAGTAATGTGGCTTGAACCTCATGGAGGCTTCATACGTACCATGCCTTGAAATGGACCAAAGCCCTCGTAGTTCTCTAAGGGTGGGGGTCAGGGTCGGTGCTCACTCTAAGACCACGTGAGTCATGCTCGGTGTGATAAACAAGTGGTTTCAAGGACCCGAAGATCATGTCACGAAGGATGCGTCCATGAGAAGCGAAGAGTGGCATACACATTAGGCGGCCCATGGTGCTGGGACTTACTCCAGGATGGAGGCCCAGAGTGCGACAAAGCGCAGTGAAAGAGGGATTCATGACCAATGATGGGAGGTTCCTCGTTCCCTATCACGCCCTCCACTGACCTTGATAGTGGGGAAGTATGAAGATGCAGGGGTGCAACCATCCGTTGGGGAACTAGGGTCTCCCTTCTCCTGAGAACATACACCACTCCAATAAGGAGAATATCATCCCTTGTGGATGGGTGATTCAACTCCTGTGGAGACGAGTGGTGTAAAAAATGTTCGAGCTGGGGGGACCCTTCGTGTGAAACATGAGGTCGGGTCACAGTTTAACGTCATGTGTTAAGGACGTGGTACTTGGCAGTTTAATGTCCTGTAGCTGAGACGAGGTGGGTTCAATCCGTACCCCTAGGACTTACATAAGTGGTACCCACTGGTCCTTGGGGAAGGGATGGTACTGGCAAGGCCATGGTCCAGGGGGGTTGTGGAGCGAACCATCAAGGGGTCCACGTTAGCATGGCTATGCGAAGAAGTAATACCCGTTAGCGTGCCTATGCGAAGAAGCATTAGGCGAAGCAACGCTACGAGTGGTATTGTCCGTGGGACTTTGAAATCACATCGTGCAAACCTGGAGGGTCGCACGGGAAGAGGAATTGCCAAGAAAAGGAGTGTGCTTTGCGAAGAGGAGTGCCTTGGCCTTAGCATGGGGCATAGGTGTGAGTGGAGGGTGCTTCGCGAAGTGGAACAGTATTCGCGGAGCACTGCCTCACGAAGAAGAGGTGCCTCGCGAAGCAGGGTGCTGCAAAGCAGTGTGTTTCGCGATGTGTAGTGATCCTGCATTAGCATAGGGATCACTAGTACAGGTTGGGTGTTTCACGAAGCATAAACACTCTGCGGCTACCCGGGTTCCCTTAGGATTCCCCTTCCTTCGCGAATGCCCTTGGGCTTCGCGAAGGCCATACCTCTCGGAAGAGGGGCTCAAAATGAGACCAAGCAAAGGTGTCACGTGAAGTAGAAGTACCTCGCGGAGCTCATGATTCTTGGGGCAAAGAGTGCTTCGCGATTTGGGAGAGGAGATGCCGAAAGGTCGGATTTTTGGTCCTTTGGGACTCAGGGGGAGTCCAGTATTTATAGGGAAGGGGCGCCGCGAAGCAGAACTCGCGCGCCACCTCAGGTGCTTCACGGCGCCCTCGCGAACGTCAACGTCATCCGCGAAGAGTTACCACCTCAGGAGCTTCGCGGTGGGCTGGCGAACATCAAAAGCGTTCGCGGAGAGTTAACGCCTCTGGAGCTTCGCGGCGGGCTCACGAACGTCAAATGCGTTCGCGGAGAGTTACCACCTCTGGAGCTTCGCGAGACAGCGATGCTCGGGGTGCTTCACGTCGGTGCTTCGCGTCGGTGCTTCGCGAGGCAGCGTGCCAGCCTTCGTTTTCATCCCGTCCTTTCGTGCAATATTTTGGCACCAACAAATGCCCCCCCTCAGAATTGTAGCCGCGGAGGGTGAAGGGTCGAAGTCTGAGGGAAAATCACCAAAATTGTCGGCGGTTTGCGATGCGGCTTCGTGATGGGGGCCTGCGGTGCTGACCGGGGCCTCAGATCTGGATGCGCCGCGATGCTCCATGCGGGTGAGGCGCGCCGCGATGCTCCGGGGTCACTGCCTATAAATAGGATGGTCGAAGTCATTTGTCTTCACGCGACTTCCTTGTCTTTTTGTGCTCTCGACTTCGCGAAGCTCCGCGTACTCCGTGACAGCCATCCGTGGATCAATATTCGTGGCGAACCGCGGGTCTTTGACTCCGCGTCTGCGCCATGCAAACATCTTCTTGTCGGCCTAGGCCAGACTTCGCGGCTCGGTCTCACGACCGACCTTCGTGATCCGGTTTTGCGATCCAGCTTCGTGATCCGTTCTGAAAAAATTCTTTTCTGAGGACCGAAATCGAAATGGCCCATCAAGAGGCTGTATTGGGTGTGCTTGTAGATGCCGCCCATCAGGATGAGATGGCCAATCGTCCAGGCCTTGGGGAGATGGTCTGAGACCATTCAGACCACGCTTCTTTGACAGATCAGTTTGCTGGTTCAGGAGTACACCATGCGAGCACCAATGGTTCAGGGTGGCCGATGGTCATGCGCATGAGGACATCACACCCGTTACCGCTGACTGTCTCTACAACCATGTGAACGATATTGAAGGGAGGCCACTATAACCAGAGACGTCCCCTCCTCTCTACTGTACCATGCTGAAGGCGGCTTTGCAGGATTCGAAGAAGGGATGGTCCGATGAGTGGGACATGCGCCAGGGAGGCATCTTTACTTATGAGTGGGCCTAGGCCTACTTGGTTGGCACCTCATGCGAGGAGTTTGGGGCCGAGCTGAGGAGAGTGGGGTTGTATGAGGCGGAATGGGCCTCCCAATTCCACATTTACCAACCGAAGCAACTGATGCTAGAATTGCTGAGCAGATGGTCGTCTAGGACCAATACCTTTCACCTGCATCACGGGGAGGTGGGCATCAGCCTGTGGGATGTCCACCAGATTTATGGGGTTCCGATCTTGGGGTCCATGTATGATGAGTTCCTCCCCGTCATCAGTGCATGGGAGGATACAGAGCAAATGCCGCGACTGGCGTCAGTGCTGATGGCGCTCGTCCCTGGAGAGGTCAAGGAGGCAGTGAGGGATATCCACTTCAGGAGATGGTTCAAGTGCTTCCTGAATTTCCCAGAGAATCGAGAGTTCCATCCGAGGCCCCGAACATGTCCAAGGGCGGCCCAACGGGGTAAGGGGCACTCGTATTGGCGGGTCTTGGAAGAAATCCAATGTAAGACATGGGGTTTCAGCGTCAGCACTGAACAACAGCCGATATTCAGGTTGTCGGCATTCATCGCGGCTCTCATCTGCGGTTGGATTCTCTCGGTGAGGGATACAAGCATGGGGGTGCGACCCTGCTCATTTATTATGGCGTCCATGTTGGACATGGGGCAGTGGATCAATCTGGGGATTCCAATGCACGCCAAACTATACAGAATGCTGCGGCACATTAGCGAGGGAAAAAAGCCGCCAAGGATATACGGACCCTTCCACATCCTGTATGGGTGGATCGCATCACACATCAGGGGGATTTATGAGCATCCAAACCCCATTTCTCTGCTGGGATCGAACATCCACCCCTCCATCCCGAACGCGGTTGGGAGCTTCCTGTTCAAACTAGTCGTGCTGATGGTGTTGAATCGGGTGTGGAGGGCAAATGAGTTTAATTTCCACCCCTTCCCATTTCCGATGGGGATACTTACTAATGACGGACGGGGAATAGAAGAACATTGGGCTTACCTCCTAGCCATTCGAGGTAAATTTTTGGTGGCACGTCGTGAGCCACTCTGCGAACCGTACACCATGCATCGGTTTGCGAGGCAGTTCCGGTGCCTCCAGCGGCTGACCCCGCAGGTCTACTGGGAGGTGCGTCACGAGGAGCACCCGTGTGTGATGAGGCAGTTGTGGTTCATGTTCACACGGGGAGATGGGAAGATGCGAATTGTATTACCTCCATCCACTGCCACTTTCGGATTGGTGAGGGAGTATGCTATTATTTGGGAGGCTGCATACCCAGGGGAGATGTTGAAGTAACCAACAATTAGGGTTGGTGACGGTGGGCCTCCTCTATCTCGAGGTCGGGGTCGGAGGGCAGCTAGGGCCTCTCGCGGTAGCGGGGATGCCATGGCGGCGAGACCCACACCGGCCGAGGGTGTGGCAGCAGTGGCGGATTCAGTGATTCCGGAAGAGCAGGGCCATCCGGAGGGGTAGCCACCAAGGGGATTTCGCAGGATATCCACTCAGGCTCCGGGGAAGCGGCTGCGTCATATCGACATGGCATAGGATGTCGTCTTCCTGGAAGCCTGGGACATTTTGGATGTCAACTGGCAATTCCTCAGCCCACCCGAGATATGGGCCCACCTGAATCACCTCGGGATGGAATTACCGGGTATAGGCCCACTCCGGGATGGAATCATGGCGTCTCCGGTGGAGGCAGAATAGTACCTGGATGAGCTGGAGGATTACGTCCACTCCAGTGGTGTCCCTCGCCCAATGAAAGACCGGGTTAGGGTGTTGCTGAATCAAACAGTCCCCCCACGGTTATCGGCTGCCGATCTGAGGGAGCGCTTCCCCCTTCTAGAAGAATCAGATGACTCCTCTCGAGAGGATGAGGCTAGAGGGGGGAGCCCGTTGGAAGAGGGCGAGGTCGGAGATCAAGGCTTAGATTCCGACGATTTCGCAGAGGCTATCGAGGTTTCATTCCGAACTTCTTTCCTTATGATCCTTTCTTATGTCACAATGGAATTCTCACCAATGTTTGAGCCATGCAAGAGGAACTCGTTTGCAGGCCTCGTTCTCGCCCCTCGGCGGGTGATGATGCAGGACCTTCAGAACTCGCGCCTATGGCTGCGTCCAGTTCCGCGTCTGGTGGGACCAGAGCACCCGAGGTGGCTCCTCCGGAATCTCCAGACCTTCCAACAGTATACGGAGGGCCTCGCCTCGGGGTTCCGTCAGTACCGGCTCAAGAGCAGCGCCAGGTGGTCGATCTCCTTATGTTTCCTCTACTGGTTCCCTCGTCGTCACATGTATACTATGCCAACTAACGTTTACGTCCCTCTCTGTCGTACAGTTCTCCGACTGGCGTGGGCTGCTGCGGCAAGAATGGTCGAGATGTCTGGTGGCGTCCCTCCTAGGGGCATTTCGGTGATGGTGGCGATAGTCCCCCCATCTCCTCAAGCTGCGACACACATAATCACTTGCGGGACCACCAGCAGGGACGTGCCTGAGGTCATCGAGGTGGACTCCGATGAAGAGGATCAACCGGTCGGTCCCGGTCCTGTCATGCCTGGTTCGGCGCCAGGTGTCGTACTGTATTCAACACCAGATGTAGATCCTGCCGAGGATTTCTTGCAGGCGTATCCCGCGTACGAGCCTGCCAATTGCACAGACTGGGATGAAACGGCCTCCGACGAGGAAGACATCAGCATAGTCTGCCGCCGGTCGTGGAAGCTGATCACGCGCTTCTTCAAGGACACCCCCCAAGCGCAATGGCTGGCTGAAATGGACAGACTCCGCTCGCGGTTGCGTGAACTATGCACTGGGGGAGTGGATTCCCAACGTCCTCACTCACTCATCCGAGATCTTATGGCTGAGAAGATCCAGGAGCATGATCGTGGGCTTAGCGTGGGCTGACAACGGAGGAAGGTGACCAACATCAAGAAGCTCCAGGAGGCTGAAGGTGAGGTCCAACAGATGCAGAACCGGGAAGATGAGCTTTCAGCCTCTCTTAATGCACAATCTGAGCTGGTCTCACGGTTGAAGGCCTAGCTGGAAGAGGCAGAAGAGCATTTGAGGCAGGCCTCTGGAAAGATGGCTGCCATTCAAGCTGGCGTAGAGAGGGCCAAATCCAAGGCTGACGAACTGCGCCCCGCCGCTACTGAGGAGGATCGGGAGCTATGTCAGCGGCATCAAGCCTTGGACCCCACAAGACAACGGGTGGCGGAGCTGCAACACTCTTTTGACGGGGTCAACCCATCCATGGGGGGAATCGACCCCCGGGTATTGTAACAAACCAAAAACATTTTATTGGTACTTTCGTGCTTCAATTTTTTTCTTTCTTGGTTTTGAATGCCGTAACACGCACGATTTCCACTGTTTGAATCACCTTGTTACATCCCTTCAATGTTTGCGGGACGTTCGGCGATAATTCCCAAAGACCACGTGGGTCGAGCCCGATGTGAGAAATAGTAGATAGCTGCCTTCTCGTCCCACCTAACATAGGAGTGGGGACCATGATCCAGGCATCCGGGATTCGGATTACCAGTCAGGATTTCTGAAATATGGGAGAGGCTTGATCAGAGAAGGAACTTTTCAGGACAGCCAAATTACCGTTTCTTCAGCATGCTCTTATGCACTAACGGTGCAACGCCAGGGGCGCTGAAATCGGTCCAAACAGATGAAAATGGGAAGTGTGAATCACGATACCCAAGATTCAGAACACTGTGGGGATGGCGTGACAATAAGGGACAACCATTAACCATGGAGGAGAAGCGGTATCCGTACTGCGTTAGACTGTAATGGGGACAAAAATGAGGGTCAACTGTTGACCATGTTCGAAACACGGAACCATGTCACAAATATTGTCGGTCAAACTTTTGGGACATTGACCCAGGACAGTTGGCAGACTATAGGTCAAACATCCATACTATTAGGGGGTCCTTCCAAACACGACCAGTCTTCCAGAACGTTGGCCCATGACAGTAGGTGAGCCGATGCGGCATGAGACCAGGCCGTTAGGGGTCCCGTGAGACATGAAAGGGGACGAGGGGCTGAATAAGGGGAACGCAAAGCGTGGAATATGGAGTGATGGTTTGTCCGAACAAAATCCAGCACTTAGGTAGTTACACCACTGTGGTGGGTGTACACCATATGGGCGCATTGGTTTGATCATGGATCATTCCTTCTTTCAGAAAGGGCCTCTCTGGCGAGGGGATTTACCGCTTCCCAATGTAACCTTGGGGAATTCTGAACTTGTTCAAGGTAGAGCCGCAATTTAGTGTCATGCATTGAGGACACAGACTCCTATACTTTAACTTCATACGATAGTACGTGGAATAAAAGTGAAGATCCTAGGGAGCGTGTGGTGCGGTAGATATGAAACCGACGTGAATGAGGACATGGAGTCAAAATCACACCACGTACCCCTGGAGGAAACTCTTCAGGTCGAGGGACCAAGAGTGAGGATTAGGCTGGGCCCGAAGCAGAGTGGTTGGGCATTCCTACGTACCACATTAGGATGGGAATCAAGCCATACACAGTTCTGAAAGCGCAGTTTAACGTCATGCAGGACGATGAGAAGCCTGTCCGTGTTGGTACACATCCTGCCAAAACTACTAAGCCCACGTGAGTCGTTCTCGGTGTGGGAAACAGGCATTAGTGGTTGGAATTTCTCGACAAAAAGGGGCAGGTTATGGCAAAGGGACGCTTGGTGAATACCGGCCCAATGAAACTAACACGATCATTTAGCACACCTAGATGCGCAAAGAGAAAGAGCCGAGTATAATGGAATTCCACTTGAACATGAGGAAGTGGAAATGTGTGAATCATGGCGCTCGAGATTCAGATCACAATGATGGCGGTGTGACGATGGAGGATAACTGTTGACCATGGCAAAAAACCAGCATCCGTATCTCGTTAGCCTAGAATGGGGACAAACAAATGAGGGTTGACCGTTGACCATGTTCGAAACACGGGACCATGTCACAAATGTTGTCAGATATCCGTAGGGACGTTGGCCCGAAAGGATTGGAGGGCCCTTAGGTCCAGTATTCATGGAGAGCCCTTAAGCCTAGTATCCATGTCGTCTGGGGGTCCTTTTTGACATGGAAGAGGATGAGGATCCAAATAGAAAGCTCACGAATCTTGTTCATGGGACGAAGGGAATGTCCGTATGAAGATCCCACACTTCAGGCTCTTTGTCAAAACACATCTAAATACGACAACGTGACATATTAGATAGAGGGAGCAGATTTCATTCCCATAGGGAGATCTGAGTTTAGGGTCATAGAATTCGGACCATGGATGGGAGGAGACATAAGAGGCACATGGTGGAGTAACTCAAACACCTAGCGTGAATGGGAATAGGGGGTGTGTACGGTGCGGTGATCAACCTGACATGAATTAGGAAATAATCCCATATCACGCCGCCCTACCCCCTTGGGAGAGGCTTTAGGTCAAGGGACCAAAAGCGAAAGTTAGGCTCGGCCCGGGGGGAAGTGCCCAGGCGCTCCTACGTATCTCATAAGGATGAGAATCAAGCCTCACGTAGTTCTTGATGGACATTAGACCATAAATGGGTAAAGGGAGCAGGGGACACATGGAAACAAAACCTGACGTGAAGGAGGACCTAAGCCCTACTTACCATGCGTTCTATGGGGAAATGCTCGAGTCGAGGGACCAAACACGAAGGTTAGGCTGGGCCCGCGGGGAAGTGCCTGGGTGCTCCTACGTATCTCATGAGGATGAGAATCAATCCATACGTAGTTCTGAAAGGTGACATGGTAAGATACCAGTGCCAGGGGAAAAGGGGAGTGCGGACGTGGCCCTTTCACTAAAAGAAGCAAAATTTGATAAATATTGTTTGTTCTTTAAGGTGAAAGGTTTTTTTATGTGAAGAGACAGGCCTAGAATAGTAGGCCATGATGTCGACACAAAGATCAAGCAGTGATGGGCGTTGACAAATGGCATGTCACGTGACCAATACCCAACGTGATGTCCTCTATAACGAGGTCACCACAATGCAGTGCCATTTTTCGTCGTGCGGCCAGGACGATAATGTCACAGTTTAGGGTCGTATGACAGGACCAAGCATGCATTTTATCGTCTTGCATCGCAGACGTAGCAGAGACGATGCTTGGCGGGGAACGTGCGTAGTGTTATAAAACACAATTTATGGAGACATGATCCCACATCACATTGTATGCCACCTGGAGAGGGAGACCTTAGGCCGAGGGGCCTATATAGAGGTAAGAGGTGAAACATGAGGGAGAGACTGGCTCCCTAAATGGGATGTACCCGAGTACAGGGCGTCTGGGCGGTCCTACGTATCCCATGAGGATGGGAATCAAGCTGAACGTAGTTCCGGATGGATCTTAGTTTATGGTCTTAGAGCTCGGACCATGGGAGCCCCGAAAGATGCCATATTGCAGCTTTGTCCCCCTGACATGCAAAGGTCAACTGAGGGATTGCGCCAAAGGTGTCGAGATTCCACCTGGACATGATAGGGTGGAAAATGATATGAATCATGCAACCAAAATTCGAGGACTGAAGGGGCTGAGTGACGATAGAGGATTAGTGCTGACCATGTTCTCAACACAGCATCCTGTCGCGTTAGCCTGAAATGGGGACAAACAAATGAGCGTCGACCGTTGACAATATTCGCAATGCGGGATTTAATCAATTTGTTGTCCAAAACCCTCAGGGGCGTTGGCCCATAACGGTAGGAGAGCCCTTGGGCATTGTATCCAGGCCATTATTGGGGGTCCCTTCGGGTGTGTAAGGTAATGGAAGCCTGAATGGAGGGGAACACGAAGCTTGAAAAGTGGAAGGAACTTGATCAAGTTGAATCTGACACTCTTGGTCCTAGACCAGAGTACTCTTAACACATGGGTGAACCACTGCAAGGGGTCAAGAGACTCAACTTGAGGGTAACCAAGAGATGGCGGGTTCCCGGGGGAAGGGGGCATGGTGCCCAAAACCTTGTATCATACCTACGTATCCCCCTCCTGGAGAGGGATAGACCAAGTGGGCTAGGTGACTGGGAGATCAGGAGATCTCTAAGAGGTGGGGCTGGACCCGAATCCTAAACATTCATGTGGTCCTACGTATCCCATGAGGATGGGAATCAAGCCACGCGTAGTTCTGAAGGGTGCCTTTTAATGTCTTGCTGGACAAGGAATAGTAGGGCTAACTCTCAGAACGGGGGTGGGCGTGGTGCAGCTATTGCAAACTTGACGTGAATGAGGATATAATCATGCACTACGCCACGCGGTCCCGTCGTCGGGGTCCCGATGGCTGGTCCAGAGAGGCGAATTAGCTGAACTCAAGCTGGACCCAAAACCAGGAGGTATGGGAATTCCTACATATCCCATTAGGATGGGAATCAAGCTGAACGTAGTTCTGAGAGGATCTTAGTTTATGGTCATAGAGCTCGGACCATGGATGGTGACAACTTCCCAAGTAAGCACAGATGTCAACCCGATCCCTAAGCCCACGTGAGCTAAACATGGTGTGGGAAACAAGGGGGGAAGATCCTTATCGCAATACTTGGGGTGCCCATCAAAGGGGAGTCGGCAGAGAGCCCCGAAGGACACCATTGACGTGGCTTGTTCCCCCAACGCGCAGACATGCACGGAGGAATAGTACCAAGAGTTCCGAGACTCTACTTGGACATGATGAGAATGGAGAAGGATGTGAATCGCGTAACCGACATTTTGGGATTAATGGGGTTGGCGTGGCAATAGAGGAAAACTATTAACCATGGCATAAAAAACAGTCTCTATATCGTGTTTGCCAGAGGTGGGAACAACAAACGAGCATCGACCGCTCACCATATTTTCAACACGGGATTTTATCGATTTTTTGTTAGAAACGCTTGGGGGCGTTGGCCCGTAATGGTAGGAGAGACCTTGGGCGTAGTATCCAGGCCATTCTTGGGGGTCCCTCCGGGTGTGAAAGATGATGGAATACCTGATGTAGTGATATTCAAAGCCTGGAATGCGGGTGCGGATGTGTCTGAGTAAAGCTTGGCACTCCAGGTAATAAACCTAAGTACTCTTAGGCACATTGGTGAACTGCTGAAAAGGGATCGATGAACCAGCTCAGGAGGGAGAGGTACATGGCGTGGTCATTACGAGACCGACGTGAATGAGAAAATAACCTCACGCCACACCATACAATCCTATAAGAGAGGACCTGGGTCGGGGCCTGGAAAGGACAAGGGGCCTGATGGTTAGGCATTGTTCAGGAAGGCCAGACCTGCTTGCAGTTTAACGTCTTGCAATGAGGACGAGGGTCAGGTACCCGAGGAAGCCAAGGGGCATGTGGCTGGGCATCGTAAGGGAATGCGTACGGCATGGTACATGATCCCTACGTAAATGAGGACATAGTCCAACACCACACCATACACCCCGGGTAAGAGGTTGGGTAGAGGGGCCTGAGAAGGCCAAGGGGCCTATGGTCATGCATCAGTCAGGAAGGCCTGACGGGTCTGCAGTTTAACGTCTTATATGAGGACGGGGGTCGGGGACCCAAGAAGGCCAAGGGGCCTGAGGCTGGGCCTCGTAAGGGAAGGCGTACGGCATGGTACATGATCCTGACGTGAATGAGGACTTAGTCCCAAACCACACCGTACACCCCTATGGGGAATCGGGGTCGTGGGCTCGATCGCTAGCGCCACCTGGGGAGAAGTTTGTCACATCAGGATGGGGTAGAATGAATCACTGCACTTGATGTCTGGGACATCTCGGGGTGGACCCAAAGATCCAGTACACTGTTGACCATGTTCGAAACACAACATTCCTATGGTGACCTGATATGGGAGCAACAAATGAGCATCGACTGCTAGCAAAATTCGCAACGCAGGACTTGTATCGGCTTGTTTCTTGAAAACCCTCGGGGGGCGTTGGCCTATATCGGTAGGAGAGCCCTTAGGCGTAGTATCTAGGCCGTTCTTGGGGGTCCCTCTGGGAGTGAAAAATGATGGAATCCCAGTCATGGAGTGGGTGAAGCATAGCTGTATCCATCCACGAAAGAGGCAAACATCTCCAGGGGGGATGTGCAGCCGGGTCGAGGCTTGCTCGATGTGAGTTGGGGAAAAAGTGTGCACCCTGCCATGTCTTGACCCGAGGGGAAGATTTTGGCTTTCAGGCTGGGCCAACGGACGAAATGTCCGGGCGTTCCTATGTATACCATTAGGATGGGAATCAAGCCATACGTAGTTCTTGATGTCCATGCAGTTTACCGTTATGCGGTGAGGACGTGGGGGGATAGAAGAACGGGAGTAGGCACATGGTGCGACCCTTAAAATCCTTGTGTGAGCGGGGTTGTATGAGCGGCGCTAAGAAAGCCTACCCCACCACTACACAAAGATCCTCCAAGGAAACTATTCCCAGGGGGGATAGTGGAAGAGAAAAGCATGGGGTTGTTCTCAAGAAGAGGCATCTGAGCGTTCCTACGTATCCCATCAAGATGGGAATCAAGCCACACGTAGTTCTTGAGATGAAGTTTAACGTCATGCGGGACGAGGACACATATCATTTGGGGATATGTCAGGTACGGCAAGTAATCCGACTTGAATGAGGACGTAGTCCCACACCATACCGTACAATCCCACAAGACGGTATATCGGGGAAAACCAGGGGGCCTGAGGCCGGACCGCGGTCAAGGAGACCTGACCAGCTTGCGGTTTAACATCTCGTGGTGAAGACGGGGGGCCAGGGGCCCAAGGAGGCCAAGGGGCCTGAGGCTGAGCCTCGGTCAGGAAGGCCTGACAGGCTTGCAGTTTAACATATTACAGTAAGGACGGGGGCCGGGGGGGCCCAAAGAGGCCAAGGGGCCTTAGGCTGAGCCTCGGTCAGGAAGGCCTGAGTGGCTTGCAGTCTAACGTCTTGCAGTAAGGACGAGGGGTGATCTTAGTTTAAAGTCATAGAGCTCAGACCATTTTGCAGTTTATCATCTTGCAGGACGAAGATGTAGTTTAAGTTCGTGTAGGACTTTATAGTTTAAGGTCGTGTTGGACCATAACGTGCAGTTTCAGGTCATGCGGGACCATCTTGCAGTTTATCGTCTTTCAAGAAGAAGATGCAGTTTAAGGTCGTGCAGGACCATAACGTGCAGTTTAAGGTCATGCGAGACCCTTTCACAGTTTAAGGTCATGCATGTCCCTTTTTCCCTAAGCAATGTATCGCTTGAGGAACTTGGCATTGGTGAGAGGGGTTATACCCTCTCCATCCGTGGTCACCAAGGAGTATTCTCCATTGGGGTAAACCTTATGGATGATATAATGCCCTTACCATTTAGGTTCTAATTTGGGCGATTTCCTACCGGGAATAATTGGCGCTCGAAGGGCCAGTACTAGGTCACCCTGTAGAAAAGAACGGAGACGAACCTTCTTGTTGAAGGGCCTCGCTATCTTATCCTGATGCCTTTCCAGATTGTGCAGGGCACGAAGCCGGTTCTCGTCCAGTTCTTGTAATTCAGCTAGATGGATTTCGGCTACCTCATCTGATGTCTGGTGATCATAGACTACTGTGCGTAACGACGACAGCTGGATCTCAATGGGTAGGACAGCCTCTGCTCCATACACCAGAGAATATGGGGTTACCTGGGTAGAGTTGCGAGCGGTCATCCGATAAGCCTAGAGTGTGTTGGGGAGCTTGTCCGGCCAACTTTTCTTATTCTTACCAACCATCTTCTGCATAATGTTAGAGAGGGTTTTGTGGAACGCCTCGATCTGTCCGTTTTCTTGTGCGTGGTAGCTGGAGGTATGGTTCGAACGGATGTCGTACTTGGCGTACAATTTCTTCAGTTTATCCGCTCGGAAGTTGGTGCCGTTATCGGTGAGGATGGAGTGAGGGACCCCAAACCGGTGGATAATATTGGAGCTCACAAAGTCGACGATGGAATGGGCCTTGACCTCCTTGAGCGGAACTGCCTTTGCCCTCTTGGAGAAGAAATCTGTAGTAGTCAGGATGAACCTACACTGGCGGGCTGTTGTTGGTGGATACGATCCCACCACATCAAGTCCCCATACCTCAAATGGACAAGAGTACTTTGTGGGGTGGAGGGGCTCTGGCAGACGATGTAGGAAGTTTGCGTGAACATGGCACGCGTGGCATCTCTTGGCATACCCAATACAATCGTGGATCATAGAGGGCCAGAAGAACCCCATCCTCCAGATTTGATGGGATAGCTTCATCCCAGCTTGATGGGCGCCACAGGAACCGGCGTGAACCTCTTGCATAACTTGAGGAATCTCTACTCCTTGAATGCAAAGTAGGAGGACACCATCGAAGCTCCACTTATAAAGGATATGTTCAAGACTGGGGGCGTTTTGGAGTGGAAATTGCAGTGCGCGACATCAGATTCGCTCGTTCTCAGCCCGGTCGTCCAGGAGGCGACCATTTTGGAGATACTCGACAAAAGGTGCCCTCTAATCGGGAGTGGCTTCATCCGCTGTGTCTGAAAATCCCGGGACCACTGACGTGGAGGGTCCGGCGGTGAGATGACCTACCCGCAGGCCATCATTGTCCTCTTGGGTGACGGGGGAAATGACTCTCCGGTGTGCCATATGTATGATCAAATCATCTTTCTCGGATTCTGCGTGCGATGCGGCTAAGCCAGCCAAGGCGTCTGCTTGACCATTCTGTGACTGCGGACATGGGTAACCTCTGGTCGGGAAGAGAATAGGGGCATTAGGTGGAGGGTGTACTCTAGCAATGGTACAAGCTCCGGCATCCTGACGACGTAGTCGCCATTAACCTGCTTGATTACCAGCTCAGAATCTCCTTTCACATGTAGATGGGGCACATCGATCTCAAGGGCCAACTCAAGGATGGTGATGAGAGCCAGGTACTCTGCCTCGTTGTTCATATAGCCTTCTGACAACAGGAACGAGTATGGCAGGACGACTTGCGCCAGGGTAATGAAGATAATACCCAGTCCCACTCTGTTGAGCTTGGGATCATTGAGCCTCCTACCGCTGGGGATCCGGAAGGAACCGTCAAAATGCATTTGCCAAAACGGGACGGTATGATCGACTGAGAGGATCGTCTCATCAGGAAAATCCAGGTCCAGGGATTGATCCACGGAGGTTGGATGGGTAGCTAAAAAGTCTGCAAATGTCTGTCCCTTAATGGCCTTCTGAGGTATGAACCTGATATCAAACTACTGGAGAATCAACGCCCACCGTGCTAGTCGGCCAGTCAGCATGGGGCGGTTCAGGATGTACTTCAGTGGGTCTACCCGGGAGACCAATTGCACCTCATGGTGCTGCAGGTAATGTCGCAACTTATGCACGGCGAAGACGAGCACAAGGCAACACATTTCGATAGGGGAGTATCTGAACTCCGTATTGAGAAGCATGCGGCTGAGATAGTAGAGACTGTTCTCAGTACCCTCGTTATTCTTCTGGGCGAGCAGCGCATCGAGGGATATTTCCAGGGAAGTCACGTAAAGGACTAGCGGCTTTCCGGAGACGGGTGGCATCAAGACCGGAGGTTGGAGCAGATACTGCTTGATTTCCTCGAAGGCGGTCCGACACTCCTCTTCCCATTCGTAGGTGGCACCCTTCTTCATGAGGCGGGAAAAGGGCTTAAACTTGCCGTCCAGATTCGCGATGAATCTGCATATATAGGCTTAGTGGATTTGGAGGCCTCGAAGCTCCCGAATGTTGCTCGGGGGAGGCATTTGGATGATGGCCTTGATCTTCTCCGGGTCGATCTCGATACCTCAGTATCTGACAACAAAGCCCAGAAACATCCCAGAGGTGACCCCGAAGGCACACTTCAACGGGTTCATCTTCAGGTTACGGGAACGGAGGAAACCGAACACCTTCTCCAGGTCATTGAGATGGTCCTGGAATTGACATCATTTGACTACGAGGTCATCTATGTAGCATTCCACCAATGTCCCGAGAATTAGCTTGAATATGCGATGCATGGACCCATGATAAGTGGAACCTGCATTTTTCAAACCGAATGGCATAACCTGGTAGCAAAAGGTACCTTGGGCAGCCCTGAAGGCAGTGGACTCCTCGTCTTCGGGGGCCATCCGGATCTGGTTTTACCCGGAATACCCGTCCATGAACGAGAGAGTTTGGAACCCGGCCGTGGCTTCAATCAATAACTCAGTCACCGGGAGTGGGAATTCATCCTTTGGGTAGTGGTGATTAAGATCGTAGAAGTCGATGTAGACTCTGATCTGCCCAATCTTCTTCCTGACTGGCACAATGTTGGCAATCCACTTGGGGTACTGGACTTCCTTAACGAAGATGGCTTTGATAAGCTTGTAAACTTCGGCCTCAACCATAGCACCATGAGAATGGTGAATCTTCCTGGGAGGCTGCTTAAACCAACAATGTTTTGCCAGGAGGCCCAGACGGTGAACGACTACCTGGGGATCTAGTCGTGGAATCTCGTTGTAACTCCAAGAAAACACGTCACGGTGTTGCTTGAGGAAGTCTACGTACTGCTGCCGCTCCTCGGGGGACATGGCTGCACTGATCAATGTGGGTTTCAGATCTGCCTCGCTACAAAGGTTCACCTGTATCAGTTCATCAACCGTGGTAGAGACGCCTTCCTCAAAGGCGGGGGGGGGGGGGGGGAGCATCCTCCAGGTCTTCCTCCCCACCCGTGGGGGGATTTCCCGCGACAAGAGATACTTCTGGTCTATCAAAATTTGAGGGTCAGCTGGTGCCGTCTTGGGCAGCAGTGGTCATCATATCAGGAGACTCACTCGCCATCGAGACCATAGCAATGAAGGCAGTCAACCCTATCCCATCTGGCCTTCGGCCTAAGGGGCCACGTTTGATGATATCAAAGCATTGGTGACATGTCGGCCTATGTCAGTGGATTCCAGCCCGGTGGAAGAGACGCGTTTGGCATACCGCCGTTGTCATAAGCTTGACATTCCGTTGCCTTATAGGGGTAGGAGGTTCCGAGATCATTTGAGCCTCGTTGATGTAGGAGTACGAGGTGATTTTCCGTCATGGCCTGGACACGGGAACATGCCTTCAATGTATACCCGAAACAACAAAACATTGCCCCATTTTAGGGGTCGTGGCCTCCAATTGGTGGATCAGGAGGATGTAGGCGTCATCCATGCTTTCCCAGGGATCACTTGTGACCAGGGCGGGGTCATCCTCACATACTAGGATATGCTTATCCTTACTTTTGTAATAACCCGCATCCACATAGTGGGCCTCACAAGAAGCGAAAGGAGACGCATCTCCTTGGAGCACGCCTAATCGACCGTTGAGTGAGTATTTGAGACATTGGTGATACGACGAAGGGACCGCTGCTTGCAGATAGAGCCATGGCCTACCCATCAACGTGTTATAGGCGGTGTCCTGAGAGACGACCATGAACTCGGTGCTGGCAATCAAGCCACCGAACTGAGTCCTCAGGCGGATCTTGCCGACTAGGGTTTTCTCGGTCCTGTCGTACCCCTAGATTCTGAGGTCAGAGGGAGTTAAATAACCTTCAGACAGACCCAGCTTTCGCAACATCCAAGTCAGAATTAGATTGACTCCGGAACCCGTGTCAACGAGGCAGCGGCGGACTTCCATGCCATTGAAGTGGCAAGTGATGTACAGCGGGCGAATGTGCCCCTGTAGAAGAGGGTCCTCATCTTCACCAGAGAACGAGATAACTGCCTGACATTTGGCGTTTTCAATCGTCTCGGTATGGAAGGCTTCTGCAGCTGCTACCTCCGTCTCAAAATGGAAGGGGCTCCTTAGGGCCTCTGTAAGTGCCTTGCACATTTCGGATGACAGGCTAAGGGCCTCAAGGATAGAAAGCCTTGCCGGAATGCCGACCAGGTGATTCAGGACATCATACTTTCATGCCAAATGCGAACCTCTTCCTATAGGAGGTCGTTCGGCATTTGGAGGCATAGCTGGTCCTGCTGGTTGAACCGGTGATCGAATAGTACTGGGTATATCCTGCTGCCTACTAGTTGAAGCCTGGAGAGTAGTCACCGGACTAGGATTGGACAATGGAGGCTGGCCTGTAGCCGGGCAAGACTTAATGTGATACGAACGACGCAGCTCTCCCAGATCTAGTAGCACAAATAGCGGTGGAGGTAGGGCTGAGGGCGTTAGATGGGGTTGCATGTGCTGAGCTTTGTGTTGAGCCTGCTGTCTAGTCTCAGTAGCGTGCATGGATTTGCTGAATGTGCCCGCTGACGTACCTCGATGACCGGCGCGGTTGCAATTCCACTGACGTTGATGTCAGCTGGAAACGTTGGGGAGGTTCTCCTGGCGTTCCCCCTCGTCGGGAGTCATATAGGGCTTTACCAGCTCCATGGTGTTAAACGAAGCGTACCCCTGACTGTCACTCGAAGAGTCATCCGCCACCGGGTGGATTCTGGGAGGAATCCCCATTTCAGGGGGCATAAAGTCACCGAGAGTGCGGGATGACGACGGCACCGGCGGAGCGCGTTGCTTCTTCTTGCATCATCACTACTTTCCCTTTTGGGAAGACGTCGACTGTGAAGGCGATGAAGAAGTACTGGCTACTTCTTCTGAAGGTTTCGGCTGCTTCTGGAGTGCCCGGATGATACCATGGGCACAGACGACGGTTTTTCGAGCCATCCAGTCGTCGTATTTCCATGATCTGCGGCTGGGGACCTGCTGCCACTCGCCTTCGCTGTCACTACCTATCTCCGACCCTGCAAAGACACCCGCCACTTGTGCTGTTGTCGGGCCCAACTTGACTATGTTGTTGTGGACCTAGTTTTGAAGCCAGTCTTTAAACACATAGCATTGCTTGAGGGTGTGCCCCAGAATCCGATGATAAGGACAATAGTTGGGGTGATCGGTGAGATTCGCCTCTGATGGCCTTCTGCACTCGGGCAGGCGCACAATCCCTTGCTCTAAAGCACTTCGGAAGTAGCCAAGGACCTGATTTTTGTTGAACAAATAAGTCTAGCGCCTTCTTTCTGGAAGGGGGTCCTGGGGGCCTAGCCCTGATGAGGGGCCGGAGGGGCCTGTCGAGGAGGTGGCGCCTTATTGTCTCGCCTGGGTGGCGGTGGCGCATTACGCGAGGGAACCTGTCAATTCTGAGGCGGTCGCTGCTGGCCAGGAGCCAGTGCTTGAGGTGGAGGACCTCTGCGGGGTTGCGGGGATGGTGCTGCTGGCAGTAATTCCAGCTGCCTAGGGGCTTCTATTTGGGCCACCACGGCGGGTTCCGCCCTGGCGGTCCTCCTGGATGGGATCATAGGGGGCAACGAACGTGCCTGACTAGCCTGTTGCAGAGAATTCTCAAGGCGCTAGGCCTTATCTGAGAAATATATGAACCCTCCACGGTAGTTCTAGGTAATCAGGGAGGGTACCAACTCCGTTTTGACGTTCCCCACACACATCATCAGTAATTGCTCCTGAGTCAGTGGCATATCGAGGGAATACATAGTCCATTCCACCGGGCGATGATATCTGCGACTTGATCATCAGGCCTTTGCTTACACTTGAAGAGGTCTGCAATGCTGGTCTTCCGCCTGGTGGAGCTGAACTGGTATAGGAATTGCCGACGGAGATCCTCCCAACCGGTCAATGATCCGATAGGGAGCTGGCTGTACCAGACGAATGCTGGACCTTCCAATGTCTGTACGAAACATCAGAGCATGGCTGCTTCTTGCTGAGCCCGGGTCCCTAGCATGGGGCCTCACCTGGAAGAAAAATGAGCCAAGTACTGTGGTGGGTCCCATGTCCCGTTGAAGGGCGAGAAAGTGGGGTTCCCAAAACCCGGGGATGCGGGCATATCATCCACCCACGCGGGATACGGCTTGCCATCCGCTGGGACCGCCACCTGCCGTGTTTCCAATGCTTCGAGGCGGGCTGTGAGTGCCGCTATAAGATCATCCGGGTGGGGGTCCTTGTCTTGACGAGGATCCCTAACCACAAGTGTGTTGGAGGTTCTTCAACACGGTAGATGGCTTCAGCAGCTCGTGGATCAACTGGCGGAACGACCTGTGGGGCGACTGGGGGAACCCGGACTGGATTCTTTAGATTGCCCCGTTGTTCGGGGGGGGGGGGGGGGTTGGCGAGACGTATCGCACCCTGTTGCCTTAAGTTCCGGCCTCTTCCATGTCTGCAGGAGTAGCATGATCAGGGTTTCCCAGAGGCATCTCACCGGTGGGAAATTGTTCCTGCCCCTGCTGCCCCGACCTGGGATTACCATAGTCGGGTCGCCGCTCTGCAGCGCACTCAGCCAAGAGTTCATCAACCAGCCTCTTCTGCTCAGCAAGCTGCTGGCGTAATGTGGCCTTCTCGGGATCTTCTTCCATTTTCTGCACAGAGGCAGACAGGTCAGAGTGCTTGAATGTTCTGACACGCTACTTACCCTTGCCAGTATTTCGACCGAGTACCAGCAACTCGGTGAGTTCGGGGAGGCCTAGCAGGTTCCTCTGCAGACGGGTAACCCTCCCTGATGGGTTCAGTAGTGGAAGTACACACTCGGGGGGTTAGTCTCCATCAATGAATTCAAGCTCGTCTTCCTTGTCCACTACGTCAGCCATGTAGACCGCGACCCCTCTCGAGGGCATGTCCTCGATGTCGCATAACGAATCGGGTTGCCGTCGGATAGGGTCGAATAGGAGAGCGGCATAGTGTCCCCAACCATAGACTTACACATGGGGGTAGCTTCCCTGACGATTCTTCCGAGTACTTTGAAACTCTGAACACATTTCGGTTGAAGGGCGCTCTGACGGCCTGGCGACTCGAGGTGCTGGTCCACAAGGAGTGCGGCCGAATCGATCAGGCGGCATTGCTCGCCGATTTCTTCGAAGTGCTCTCGACTTCTAGGGTACACCACCTGTTCGTAACGAAGGCTGAAGTTTGTCGCCCATAGGGTTCGACAAAAGCACCCCACTTCTTCAGGGGTAAGGGACTCTTGTGCGCGAAAATTCAGTTCCGCCGTCGGCCAGAACTTTTTTGGGAAGTAATCCGTTGCATGAATACTCCAGAAGCTCCTGGGTTCGGACTCGGGGTCTAGCCCTGTATTGCCCCAATCATCAACCGGGGGCAGCTGAGGGACCGGTAGCGGTACCGAGGCGGACCTCTGGGATAGTAAACTCGGCAGCGGAGAAGACGGCGAACAAGCTGACTGGCCACTGAATTTCGGGCCATCCTCTGAAGAGTAAGGTGACCTGGCCACGATGTCACGATACGATGGGCTGATAGCCACAGCTTCCGACACAGGAGTCGAGGCTACCGGCGACAGGTCATGTCGTTGCTCTACCGCCGTTGGCCCCCAATATAGTTCTCCGTGATCTCTGGTAGAGGTAGAGGGCACTTCTGGTGACAATGGCGGTGATTGCATGGTCGAGACCTACGAAATTCCCAAGATTTATTCCTCCTGGATGTACCTGCGGAGAGAGATGGGAATCTGGTGGACCTCATATTCCGGGAGAATGAGGCTAACGCGCCTGGTTCCTGCCCCAATCCTTGATATAGAGGAGCGGGGAGATGATTCCATCGCTGAGTCGCATTCCGCTTCAGATTCGGAGAAGCGGGCAGGTGTGATCTCCACTCGGGCCTTCATAGGACTCCTCTTGTGGCGACGACGACCCACTCTCCTACCCCGGGGTGGCTCTTTGGGACGGGGTTGATCCCTATCATGTAGTCTCGGGGCGGCGCTGGCGCCATGGCAGAGAGGGCCCCCACTCGAGATAGCCGAGGTGTGAGGGGAACCAGGACAAATGTCGAAGGGTACTTGAGGAGGACCTCCAGGGACAACACCCATGTGGGCGGAGCCTCTGTTGGAATCGGCAGGAGCATGGGGAGGACCTCCATGGTCGATGCGGGCGGAGCTAGGGTGACCTTCACTCCTCGAGTTCCTGGGGCGAGGAGGACCTTCGTCGGTGGCAGAGAGGACGTAGGGAGGGCCCCCACATTGGAGAAGGACTGGATGGAATGTTCCTTCAGATCGGCGGTTGGGGTAGGAGGATGGACTCTATACCATGTATAGTGGGTGCGGGAAAGGATTCCACGCCGAGCATCACTGCAGTGGGGCATGTCTTCCTTCGGGATGGGGGTAGCACGAGGCATACCTCCATGATGAGCTTCGGAGCGGGGAAGGCCCACGCTCTGTGAAGTAGTGGTACGGGGAGGGCCTCCGTACGGGGTGACATCACCGTGGGTTAGTTTGCGGTGATCACCACTCGGGCCTGCCACCCGGGGAGTCAACCCAGCCTTCTTGTGGCGCGGTTGGGGTCTCGATCCTGGTTGGGTGAAGGAGTGCCCTACTCAGTGTATGCAGGGAATTCATGATGCACGTCGGTGGTGGCACGGGCCACTATAGCTGTTGACGTTGACGCACCTGGGCGAGCGTCCTCAGTCCGGGCCCGGCGCTGACGTGGGTCAGACGAGCTGGTGTAGGTGGTGTAGGGGCCTGGCCTGCCTGCTCTTCCTGCAGAGTCAGACGACAGCACTGACACAGCTGGGCGGGAGCTCTTGCCTGGAGCCCTTAGGTCGGGACCCTGAGTGGGCTAAGCCGGACGACGCCCGCCTCATCAGCATAAGGCGAGGAGTCGTCAAGGCGTTCCAGGGACAGGCTCCCGAAACGGTTGAACGTTGGGGTGGGGATCATGGGATCCATGTGCGGCCTATTAGGGCGGAATTGACGGCGGGGCCTGGATGCCTCCAGGTACAGGAGGGACATATCCCGAGTTGGGATGACCCCTTCCTCCTCGTACCTGCGTATGAGGTTGTTGATCACCCTTCGCTGGATGACCTCTGACGGGGAAAGGGGACGTGGGTGCCCCGTATTCCGAGATGTGGCAGCCGTCATGGCAGTAGCGGCGCCATGCGGGGTGGCTGTGGCGGTGTTGCCCTTTCCCCTGCGTAGGCGGGCGGGCGGTGATCGTGTCTCTATAACAGCAACCTGGTTCCAGAGAAACGAAGGGGTCAACTCATCAGCACTGAGAGGGAAAGGATTGAAAACCAGTGCCCAGTGTCCTTTCATTCTTCACATCTGTAAGAAAGATCCACGCCAACATGCTGCAGAACAGAGTTCCCCATGTTCTACTGCCCCGACTTCCGGTGAGTTTCACGACATGCCCGCTATTTTCTTGGTGGGACTAGGTGCCAGATATCTGGATCTGGTGACACGTCAATCTACTACTGTCTCGAACGCAACGAATCTCCACATTGAGGAGAAGAATTTCACATCGGGTTCACCATTTCTGTTTCCGACGCTTTCGCTGGGGTGCGCGCATCCGTCCATCCGCGGAGGAGGACGCGCTGCGCTTGTTGCCCCGTGTTCCCGCTTTCCAAAGGTGGGCGGCATTCGCTCCTTATTCAGGGACGTCTTCTCCTTGATCAAAATGGGATGATGGGATGTCGGTTCTTCCTTATGTGGATTCCTCCTCATAACTCGTCACCTAGTCCGGGTCTCCCTCATAGATTTAATACGTTGTTCGTGAAACTCTTTCCAGTGCCATGTTTCCATGGACACTGGTTAATTACACTACCTCTGTCAGGACATTCCAAAGGGTCCGGTCGGGGCAGCAACCTTCAGTGGGGGGAGTAGTCATGTTGAGGCATCAGTAGCGTGTCTGGATGCTAGGGAACCTGGCGTGTCTGTCTATTATCCCTGGTCACAGGGCTTCTCAAGGGCGTGGAAGCCCGAGGCATCCCTCATCGAGCACGGGGAATTATATGCCATAGTCACATATATGAGGTTTTCCTCAGCTTCCCGTGTTTAACACAGGGTATGCCGCGAGTTTAACATCCAGCGGAGTCGGATCAGCCCGATCAGAGCATTAGCTAGAATAGATCAGATTGAGGGATTTCCCTTGAAGGGACGCCGATGCCGAGACCAGCCCATGGGCGGCTGTGAAGAGGAGCGTATCGACATGGACTCACCAGGATAGGACGGTCCGGGCGAGAATCAGGGTGGATGATGGATAGAAGAATGAGTGGAAGGGGGAATGGCAAGGAAAAATCGCAATGGCAACGGTGAAGTTGGGCATGAGCCTTGAAGGGGATTTATACGTATCCCCGTGGTAGGGAATCAATGTCCGCGTAGTTCGGGATGGTGTCGGTGAACCGGCATGAGGGTGGACCTTGGTCCGATGGGCATCATCAGCGAACTGACGTGAATGGGTAGGACCAGGAGGGTCCTAGTGGTGGTGGGCTTGAACCTCTGGAAGGCTTCCTACGTATCATGCCTTGGCATGGATCAAAGTCCTCGTAGTTCGGATGATGGAATTTGTCAGCGAACCGACATAAATTATAGACCTTGGTCCGATGAGAGATGGGCTTGAACCTCGGGGATGCTTCCTACATACCGTGCCTTGACATGGATCATAGACCACGTAGTTCAAAGGGTGTCATCGGTGAACCAGCATGAAAGTAGACCCGGGGGTCCACTAGTCGTGGGCTTGAACCTTGGGAAGGTTTCCTACGTACAATTCCCTGACATGGATCGATGTCCTCGTAGTTCAAATGATTGATAGAATACAGTTTAACGTCAAGCAGGACGGTAGTGAACCCTGACGTGAATAAACGATGGGCGGTGGGTGTCGGCGAACCGACATCAATGACGGACCTTGGTCCGATGGGAGATGGGCTTGAACCTCTGGAAGGCTTCCTACATACCATGCCTTGACATGGATCAAAGTCCTTGTAGTTCGGGTGAAAATGGTGGGGGGGGGGGGCTTGGCACACCGACAAGGAGACGGTCTGAGCCAGTGATTGTTGGGCTTCATCCTCGGGGAGGCTTCTTACGTACCATACCTTGACATGGATTAAAGTCCCCGTAGTTAAAATAGTGGAATACAGTTTAACGTCATGCGGGATGGGGGTGAACCGACGTGAATGAGGTCAGAACGACCAGATGGTGGGTTTGAACCTCGTAGAGGCTTCCTACGTACCACACCTTGACATGGATCAAAGTCCTCATAGTTCGGGTTGGTCACAACGGCTTACCGTCGAACTGGAATTGCTGTTTAATGTCGTGCGGGACGAAAGTAGAACTCAATGTGAATTGGATGATGGGTGGGATTGATCCTCATGGAGGCTTCCTACGTACCATGCCTTGACATGGATCAAAGACCTCGTAGTTCAAATGGGTGTGCAGTTTAATGTCATGCGGGACAAGGGCATACATTTTAACATCATGCTGGACGAGGGCATGCAGTTTAACATTATGATGGAAGAGGGAATACAGTTTAACGTCATGTTGGATGAAGACATGCAGTTTAACATCATGCTGGATGAGGGCGAAACTCGACATGAATGAACGACCGAGTAATGTGGCTTGAACCTCATGGAGGTTTCCTACGTACCATGCCTTGACATGGATCAAAGTCCTCGTAGTTCGCTAAGGGTGGGGGTCAGGGTCGGTTCTCACTCTAATCCCACGTGAGTTATGCTCAGTGTGAGAAACAAGAGGATGCAAGGACCTAATGATCACGTCCCAAAGGATGCGTCCGTGAGAAGCGAATAGGGGCTTACACATTAGGCAGCCCATGGTGCTGGGACTTACTCCAGGATGGAGGCCCAGAGTGCAACAAAGCGCAGCGAAAGAGGGATTCGGGACCAATGATGGGAGGTGCCTTGTTCCCTATCATGCCCTCCACTGACCTTGATATTGGGGAAGTACGGAGATGCAGGGGTGCAACCATCCGTTGGGGAACTAGGGTCGCCCTTCTCCTGAGAACATATGCCACTCCAATAAGGAGAATATCATCCCTTGTGGATGGGTGATTCCACTCCTGTGGAGACGAGTGGCGTACAAAATGTTCGAGATGGGGGGACCCTGCATGCGAAGCACAAGGTCGGGTCACAGTTTAACATCATGTGTTAAGGACATGGTGCTTGGCAGTTTAACGTCCTGCAGCTCGGACGAGGTGGGTTCACTCCGCACCCCTAGGACATATATAACCGATACCCCCTGGTCTTTGGGGAAGAGAAGGTACTGGAAAGGCCATGGTCAAGGGGGGTTGTGGAGAGAACCATCGAGGGGACCACATTAGTGTGGCTATGCGAAGAAGAAATAGTCGTTAGCATGCCTATGCGAAGAAGCATTAGGGAAAACAACGCTACGAGTGGTATTGTCCGTGGGACTTTGAAATCACATCGTGCAAACCTGGAGGGTCGCACGGGAAGAGGAATTTCCAAGAAAAGGAGTGTGCTTTGCGAAGCGGAGTGCCTTGGCCTTATCATGGGGCATAGGTGTGAGTGGGCGGTGCTTCACGAAGTGGAATAGTATTCGCGGAGCACTGCCTCGCGAAGAAGAGGTGCCTTGTGAAGCAGGGTGCTGCGAAGCAGTGTGCTTCGCAATGTGTAGCGATCCTGCTTTAGCATAGCGATCACTAGTACAAGTTGGGTGATTCACGAAGCATAAACGCTCCGTGACTTCTTGGGTTCCCTTGGTAATCCCCTTCCTTCGCGAATGCCCTTGACCTTCATGAAGGGCATCCCTCTCGGAAGAGGGGCTCAAAACGAGACCAAGCAAAGGCGTCACGCGAAGTAGAAGTACCTCGCGGAGCTCATGATTCCCGGGGCAAATAGTGCTTCGCGAATCGGGAGAGGAGAAGCCGAATGGCTGGATTGTCCGTCCTTTGGGACTCAGGGGGAGTCCAGTATTTATAGGGAAGGGGAACCATGAAGCAGAACTCGCGCACCACTTCAGGTACTTCGCGGCGCGCTCGTGAACGTCAACGTCGTCCGCGATGAGTTACTGCCTCAGGAGCTTCGCGACGGGCTGGCGAACGTCAAATGCGTTCGCGGAGAGTTACCGCCTCTGGAGCTTCGCAGCGGGCTCGCGAACGTCAAATGTGTTCATGGAGAGTTACCGCCTCTGGAGCTTCGCGAGACCGCGATGCTCGGGGTTCTTCGTGTCGGTGCTTCGCATCGGTGCTTCGCGAGGCAGCGTGACAACCTTCTTTTTCATCCCTTCCTTTCATGAAATATTTTGGCGCCAACATCCATCCTTTGCAAATCTAAGATGCTCAGATCCTTTTCAATTCTCTTCATTGATAAAGATGCAGGATGCTTTCTACTTAGAGCATATTCCACCTTGATTGACTTACCATGATGGTAGTGGATTGAGGAGTCATAATCCTTGATGAGATCTATCCATCTTCACGGGCTCATATTAATCTCTTTCTATGTAAATATATATTTGAGACTCTTGTGGTCAGTATATATCTCACATTTTTTCCCATAGAGATAATGCCGCAGATTTTCAATGCAAAGATCACCGCCACCATCTCCAAATCATGCATGGGATAGTTTTTCTCCAAGATTTTTAGCTGTATTGAGGCATATGCTATAACACTTTCATTTTTCATTAGCACACATCCTAATCCATTCTTAGAATCATCACTATACATGACAAAGAGTTTTCCACATGAATGGAGTGTGAGTACCGGCATAGTGAAAAGCCTTTTTTTCAACTCCTTGAAACGGTCTTCACATTCATGTGTCCACAAGAACATTACTACATTCCGTTTATGCTTGGTCATTGGGTTTGACAATCATGAAAAGTTATTATAAAACTGTCAATAATACCCAGCTAGACCTAAAAAACTGTGGATCTCTGTTACAGAAGTTGGCATCGGCCACTCTTCAATTGCCTTCATCGTGGAAGGGTCCACAGATATATTTTTCCTGGTGATAATATTCCCCACTAATGATACTTCTTCTATCCATGACTCACATTTATTGTAGTTTTCCTTGAACTTCTCCCATCGAAAATTCATTAACATAGTTTCCAATTGCTCATCACATTCCACATTTCTCGTGGAGTATATAAGAATATCATCTATAAAGACCACCATAATGTTGTTGAGGTAATCTCTAAAGACTCTATTCATTAAATCTATAAACATTTCTGAAGCATTAGTGAGTCTGAAGGGAATCACTATGAACTCATAGAGTCCATGCCCCGTTCAAAAGGCAGTCTTAGGAATATCTTCCATCCTCACCTTTAGTTGGTGATATCCCAACCGAAGTTCCACCTTAGATAAATAATTGGCCCCATGAAGCTGATCGAATAAGTCATATATCCGTGGAAGGGGATACTTGTTCTTTATAGTGATTTTATTGAGCTGACGATTATCAATGAAACAGTGCATTGATACATCCTTCTTCTTGACAAAGAGGACTGGAGCACCCCATGGTGAAACACTCAGGTGTATAAAACCCTTCTACATATTATCCTATAACTACTTTTTCATCACTTCTAGCTCTATGGTGGCCATTCTATAAGGTGTCATTGAGATTGGTAGAGTTTCATGGATAAGATCAATCGATAACTCAATCTCTTGGTCAGGATGAAGAATAAGAAATTCTTTGGGGAATACATGAGTGTAATACATCACGATGGGCATGTCTTCAAGAATGATTCCATCCTTTGTCCCAATCATATGATCTAGATATGCTTTCTCACAAGAAATCATTATCCAAACATGAGGAGAATATTCTCTAGGAGACTCATCTTCATCCTTAAACTTGTAAATAATTGGAGGATTCTTTGGGAAGTTAAAAGTGATCTCTCTTTCCTGACAATTGATGTTGGCTTTGTACAATGATAGCCAATCCAAGCCCAAGATAGCATCCGACTCCACTAAAGAAAGTATCAATAGATTTTATGGTAGGTTCAATCCACAAAAATTAATGTGGGGGGAGTTATAAACCATGGATGCAATAATTTCCCTATTCGTTGTCCTAACAGATAACTTTTCCACCAAATTTTGAGGTGCTCATTGAATAGTATTACTAAACTTGAAAGATATGAACGAATGCATAGAACAAGAATCAAATAGAATGTTTTCTATTCTTGAATGAATAATAAGCGTACCTGTCACCACATAGTTTTCTGGCTCCACCTCAGCAGTAGTGATAGTATAATCCCTTCCATGTTTCACTGTAGGTTGTTGATGATTGCCTCTAACAACCCTCAGCTTAGGGAAATTGTTAGGATAATGCCCAAGTTCCTTGCAGTTTTAACACACCATTTCAGACTGAGTGTTGATCTGAACCTTCCTTTCTTCCTCAACATTAGCTGGATTTTTCATATCCCCTTGGCAGTTCTTGGCTAGATAACCAAACTTTCCTCATTTGAATAAATAATTGGTTCCCTTGACACAGTCAACAAGATGCTTCTTCCCATAATTTTTGCAGAGGGGAAAGTGAGGCTTCTTTCCATCATGGGATTTGGTTGATTATCCACCCATGTTGTTCTCCATTTTCCGCTTCTTCTCAATAGGCCCACGAGACCACTAGGAGTCTCCAATCTTAATTTCAACCTTGAGGACAGAACATAAAATCTCCTCATATCTGTCGAAGTCTCGAATCGCCAACACATTTCGTAGACTCTGCTTTATTCCTCTATATAAGCGATCCAACTTTCTTTCATTGGTTATGAGAATGCCAGAGGGGTGCCTTGCATGTCTTGTAAAGTTTTCTTCATATGCCCCGATGGACACATCTTCCTTCTGCTTGAATCCATGGAACTCTCTTTCCATCCTGAGATAGAGTGTTTGAGGAATATAATTTTTTGAAAAAATCCTCTTGAATTCATGCCATTCTATGGAATCAATTTCTTCTTGTGACATTGTATTCTTGATCAGTGTCCACCACTGATCAGCTTCCCCACCAAAACGATAGACCAAAAGTAAAACTTTCTCTTCTTTCGAGCACTGTAGGACAGAGGAAATCTTGTCAATAGAGTTAATCAATTTTTCTACATGTAGGGGATCAGAAGACCCACTAATCATGGGAGACCTTTTTCTCATGAACGATTCTACGGCAACTTTATCTTTCCTTGGAGGAGGGAGATGTTCCACATGATCCAAGTTATTATTCATAACTCGATCCAACTAAGAAAGTACTGCCCTGATGTTTTGAGCACTTGCTTCCGTCACATTAGGAATTTCATTAGGGAAATCATCGCATTTCCTATCACATTGGTTGTTGCAACATGGTTTTCTATTTCCCACCATTAACTATGAAAAAGAACATATAATTAGAGGTCTTCAATATTTAGCTATTAATCATAAAAAGAAACTTTGAACATAAAAGTATGAACATATAAAGAAGAAAAATATCTTGAATTATGCTTCCTTAGGTTTATATCTAGGTTATCCTCGATCTATTTCGTAACTTATATTAATATGGGATTCATTTTTTCCCTTAAAAATGGTTTTTTACTAAGCTCATGAATCTACTGAAGCATATCCCCCGGGAGTGTCGTAACCAAGAGTGCAACAAAGCCCGTTATCGTGCTCCAGTTCCCATTCGAGTCTAGCTCAAAGCAGTGTTTTTGGGTTTTACCCCTAGATAAATATGTTCCAGAGCCGCCACTACCAGCTCGTATCCAGACATGGATGTATTTTCCTGATAAACCACATTCTCTATACTCACCAAAATTTTGGAATGTTGTTTTATACTGAGTCTCATCCTTAAGGATCTCACTAAGGTGCTCTATTCATAATATCCAGAAATAACTAGACCATCCTCTAATACCAACTATAGCGACCTAAACCTTTTAAATAAAACATTTCATGATTTTATGCATAATTAATCATCAGAGTACAAGACAATGATCGTTAGGTCTAGTGTCATGGAATACTAGGTACATATAACATAAAACATGGGGCTAAAATAACTTTTTTATTTAATCTCCATAAATAGAATCTGACATCCTTTGAGCCCTCAAATCTGCATAGGTTACCCTGGGGAACACATGAATTAAAGGATGATCTAAAAATCCCAGTAAGGGAATGAACATAAAGATACATCTCAAAAACATGAGTTAAGATGCATGACATACGGATATACAAAGCATGAAACTCATAAAATCATTTAATATAAGCATGGGATCATATAAATAGGGAATCATATAAATGTGGTTGATTCATAAATCATATATTCTGTACAGGTCAAGGCTAACCACCAACCCAGTTTCCCATTTTAGTACGGGTCAAGGCTAACTGCAAATCCCATTTCACATCGCATCTCATGAGACTTAACCATACCCAATGCATTGGTGTTCTATCTGGGTGCACAAATCTCAATATTTTCATGAATATTCTTACCAAATAAATATACTTACCACATATACAATCATATATTATCAACCATATACAAACATAAGGCTACCCAAGGAAAGAATTGGTTAACACAATCATGAAATCAATCATAACCAATGAGTGTATCATTAAAGTGTCCATGTAAGGAAAGAATTAGAAAAATACATTGACGTTCATAGCTTAAAATAGGAATATAACATAGTAAGTGGTGTCTAACACAACTGACAACATATGAGAGACATATTTTAGATACATTAGCATTAATTTTTTTTTTGCGGTTTTAAGGAAAATACTATAGAGTTTTTAAAATAATAAAAATAACATTCATTTATATAAAACTAGAATTGACCCTAGAAGTTATTCAAAATAAAAATTCAAAATTTACAAAGATAATATTTTCATAAAATAAAAGATAGAGTGCACTTGAAATTGGGTAAATGTTCGGGAAGTTCTTTTAAAACGAGTGTGCTTATTGTGAAGTATCCAAGAGAGATTCACTTAAAACCATGTATATCCACGAAAGTGAATGAGAGATGGATATTGGAACATGAGTTTGGAGCATATGAACACAATTTTTATGTTCTACATAAATGAAAAGACAACCAAATTTTGATAAAAATAAAGATAGAGCATCCCAACGGAATGAAGGAAGTTCGGGTAGAATCCATCATGGTTCATTGTCATGGTATCAGGTGTAACTAAGAGGGAATGATGAGATATATAAGGGGTTTATCATCACATATTAAACATTAGGGCAGTATGGGGAAGGTGTATAAACGTACCCCATCACTTGGTTTTACAAAAAAAGGCATAACATAGGGGACAATCATGATTATGTGTAAAAAGGGGAAGATCCCTTACCTTAAATCCGTTGGTGTTCACCACTTGTTATTAACGTCCCTAATAAACAAATTAGGTTTTTTAATTAATAAATACATAACAACTTAAATATTAAATTTATTTAATATAACTATTTTTAGTTCATTCAAATCCTTTTTTACTAGTAACACTGTTCAATTTCATTGTTCGGGCTCGTTTGTTTACTTGGCTTTAAAAGATCAGTTCACTTATATTCAAGTTTGGATTATAAGAAATATGAAAGTGGATGTCCAGAATTGAAGTTATATTATTTAGTTAATATCCAGGTGATTACACGGTTTTAATTTTAATTAGTTTACTTAGAGTGAAGTCGAATTATTATTTATATAACCATAGTGATAACCGTTTTTTATTAATCGGTGGATTTGATTTCAAAGAATGTGTTTTGCTTTATTACGTTATTCAATTTGTACCAAAGGAGTACAGAACCCAAAATATGATATATTACATATAATAATCTTTTTAAACCATAAAAAAATGGTTTCATGACCAGGATTAAACGTAATAATAGAAATTGGTAAACTGTTGTCCTTGAATGTGCTAAATTAGCACTTCTCAAACAGTGCTTTCATTTCATTCAAATAAAAGGGCGGGGAAAGGGGAGATGACAATGAAATATACCACGTGCATGAGGAAATTCCACTTCGAGTATGTTACATTATTTATAATACTATTATGGTGAAGGGATGTGAGGAATGAAATAAAAAACAAAAGAACATAAACGAAAAAGAAGATATTGGGAAGAGGAATTTACCTCTTGAGACTTCCTCCATTCAGAACCTCTTAAGGGGAGTGGTTTGGGTATTTTGAAGAGGATGAGAGCTTTTGGACATGGTGGAGGACCTTAGGGACAGATTTGGTCAGAATAATGGCAAGGTACAAGTCTTGAGAGGAGTGGAGAGAAGAGTGAGTGAAGGGGGATTTTTATAGTGGAGGAGAGGAGGGATTTCATAATATTATAATCATTAATTTATTATTTCATCCCAAGACAAGGAATAGTATGTATTCCATGACCATGAATAGTAAATGGCTCATAAAAATTCTAACCATGGGTGGTGACATCAGCCATTATTCTATGAATAGTCTTTTTAGCTTATAATGTATATATACGGTAAATTAATGTATTTAACTATTCCTCAAAAGTTCAAGTATTTCAGAAAAATCCTAAAATTTCACGATGACCATTTTTCAATGTGTAGAATCCAAATATGAATTCCATTTTTCAAAAATAATTTTCTGAATATGATTATTTTAATATTTAATTAAAATCATAATTTATATTAAAAAACCAGTTTTAAAACACTCATTAACCCATTCTAAAATATATTTATATCATACTTCCAACATGAATATTATTTGTATACTATAATAGATGAGGTTAATATTCATTAGGGTATGTTAATATTTATAAGGGTAGGTTACTATTCACAAAAAATTATGTTTTTCTTATCGGACTCTAAAAAACAGCTTGAACACAATCGTGTATATCAGATTTTCAAAATTGCAAACACAGAAGTGACAAACTTATGTTTAAAGGTCACTTATCACTTAGTAGTTCAATACGTTGTGATTTTATGGAAAATTTATAAGAAGGTAATTTCCATTAAAAACATTGGGTCATAACATTTTGGGTCTTTTATGGGTATTATTATTCAATTAAAAACTACATTATTTATTTTTCACTAAATAAATAATTTCTGCATCATTAATGTATAAGCTATTTAGGTAATTAAATATTTATAAAAAATTTATAAAAAATTACCATAATAAGGAAAAAAAATTATAATTTAGATGAGTATTTATAATAAAATTTATATTCTGCATAACCATATATTAAAAATACATTAATTATTTATGTTTGAGTGAGACATATTTCACCTTCCAATAAATAAAATAAATTAATGGTCTTAATCAAATCCAAGTGGGTCCCAATTGATTCCATTTTGACCCAATTATGTATTAAGGTTAAATATATTTATCTAATTATATTAAAACAAGTTTTAGGGTAATTTTATAATATTATTTTTACCCTTAATTACCTGATTTACCTTTAACTATGGTAAATAAAATTTACCCTAGTTACTATTCATAATGCCCCAAAATAAAAAGTAGGAAAATAACATAATTTAGTCCTATGGATTTAAAACATGGAATCCATTTTTTCAAATTCAAGACACAGAAGTTGCAGAAATTAATTTAAAATTAATCATGTTGTTGAAAAAATGGGTTTTGTTTAAAACATTGCAAAAGATTGAATTGACTTTACCCACGAATTCAATGTAAAATTAATTCTAATGGCATAAATTATCTTAAATGGTAAAACTATATTCAATTTATAATTTAAAACCTACTACTATTATTTTTTAACCATATAAATTATCTCAATGAAAAATGATGTTTTTAAGTAAAATATAGCATGTTTTTACTATTCATCAATATAAGAATGTTGTCTGAAAAATTTCAAATCATTATCCAATGTAAATTTTTATATCTTGATTCAAAATAAGAAGCTTATTTTGTAAAATGGAACTTATAAACTTATAAAAAATTATTTTAAAATGGGTAAGCCATCAAAAGGCGGCAAAACTACATTTTTTGAAAAATAATTACTTTACCTGAATTTTTTTTTTCTCATACCATTTTATAAAATATGACTATGATGAATGATATTGTTATAAAATTAAAAATGTGGTTAATAATATTCATAACGACTAGTTCATAATAATATTATAATAATATATCCTTGTTTAGAGAAACTCGGTACTTCGTACAACACATGCTATTGTGGATGTTCTCTCATGCGTGCAACAAAAGAAAAGAATAGTGTTTGCGTATACTACGAGCTAAAATGGTTATGAATATATTTAAAGCTAATCATGGTGTAGCGTACAACAGAAGACATAAAATAAATTAAAAAGAATATTTCTCATAAAATCTCGGGGTGTTATAATGATTGATTTAAAACATGTCATAATATCACTATATACACAATGTGTATTCATGTTAAAATGTGATGTTGGTTAAAATTTTTGATATGAGGGCCTTACTCAAAAGATATTTATAGAGGGAAATTGAAATAATGAAACAACCATTAATTGTGTAAAAAATATTACATATTTGTGTGAAAAAAATTATTATCTACTAATTGTTGAAATACCTTATATAATATAATCAAATTATTAATTATTTTTTTGGAAGATAATAGATTCATTCCAACCAACATTAATATTTCTACAAGAATGTATTTTAAAATAGTTAGTTTCATTATCTTTCCCCAATAAATTAATGATATGATTATCAAATGTATTTAAATTAATTTGATCCTAGAGATGAAACAAGATTCATCAATAATCATTTAGATAAATTATCAAAGAATGGCGTGGAAAATCATAGTGATGATAAATTTATGAGATACGATACTTGAAAGCATTGTTATTTCTGATAGGTGTTATTTAATAAATATAATAAAGGGTTAAAATATGTTTAGATATGATATATCATAATATCTAATAGGAAAATAATATAAATTATTTAGTGGATAATTTATAATGATAGATGATTTGGAGAAATAAATAATGAAATATCAATTTGTATCAAAAATTTTAATTATGATACACATAATGGTTTTCCTGAGGATGTTCCATGATTTGGAGGGTGTATCTGACCTTAAAACAGTTGGCTAGCCTAACCCTTGGCCTAGTTGATGAGATGAGGCCCTAGATTCATATAGTGATGGTGGAGTACAGTGAAATTTTCCTGAGGATGTTCCAGGATTACCTCCTAGTAGAGAGGTATAATTCATCACAGATATATACCCCGTGTCAACATTGTTAAAGGATATATCTCCTAGAGCATCATGAAATAAGGGTACAATTTGAGGACAATTAGAGTTAAAACATTGTGAGACCCAATATTTCACAATTGAGATCCCCAGTTTTGTTTGCAAAAAAGACAGTTGGTTGACTGAGGTTATGTGTCGGCTTTGGGAACTTGACTATTGTAACCATGAAGAAAAAGTATTCAATACTAAGGATCTATGGCCGCTTCTATCAGTTTAAATGGGGGTTGGTGTTTCTCAAAGACAAACCATGTATCTAGATATCACCATCTTCGAGTATTGGAAAGGATATACCAATGAAAACATTCAGATGTTCTTATAGACACTACAAGTACTTGGTGATGTCATTCGGTATTACCAACACCCCAAAATCATTCATGGGACTCATGAACAGGATCTTCCTACCTTAATAAGATCTTTTCATTTTGGTTTTATTTGAAGGGATCTTATTTTACTCAGTTTCTAAGGAGGATAAGACAAGACACTTTAGGATGATCCAAGATATACTATCAGATAAACAGCTTTACCAGATGCTCTAGAAGACATTGTTCTAGATTCGAGTGGTCCCTTTTATCGTACACATCATTTAAAAGGCCAGAGTGTTATTATATTCAGGGATGATTGAGGTTATACATGTTTGGGAGCACCATAAGAGTGTAACTGATCTGCATATATTGCATGTTTTTGATAGGTCCTATAAAACGATGGTAATCATATTTTCCAGAGTATCAGTACCCATTATTATTTTGATATGAATGTGGAAGCAAATCCTATGGACAATGAAATGCCTATAATTATTTCAGCATTTGATGTAGATATTGACGAGTCCTCCAATCATGAGATTACTGGAAAAGGGTGTTGGGTATGTATTATTCTATGATGCACTTGGAACTTGTCTTGGTTGTGTATTGATGAGGGGATTGTGTAGACTTCATATGTTTCACAACATTTGAGAATACACGAGAAGAACTATGTGAACCATGATCTTGAGTTAGGAGTGGTAGTTTTTAAATTAATGATGTGGTGACACTACCTAATGGTATATCCATTTTTCATCCACTCTATTTTGCAGAGTCTCATATATATCTTCTATTAGAAGGATCATAACATGATATAGATGTGATGGATATATTTTCTCTAGTAATATGACATTGATATTGTCTATACTCCTGGGAAGGGGAACATGGTGGCTGATGCCCCCAGCTTGAGATTGAGTTCACAATTGTTCTATGAGGCGCCAATGAAGTTATACTCATTATAGATATCCTTTGATCATTGAAATGGGATAACCATATTTAATCAATATTTATCGCCCCTCCACTCTTTTAGTTTTTCAAGGATGTATAACATGAAGAAACCAACTATTTGGATTTATGTTCTTTGATCTCAAAAGGGCATGTCCTAGATGAATACTTATATGGTGGGGAGAAAATCTAAATTTTTGAATATGCACATTGGTATTGATGGAGTTACAAGAGGAGGTCTTGAGGGAGTTCTGTACATCACATTTGGCAGTCCATCATTGAATGCCAAAGATTTATTATGACCTCTAACATCAGTTCGACAGGATGGGGATGAAGAAAGAAATGACATAGTTTCTCTCTCAATGACTCAATTGTAAAAATTGATGGATGAGGACTACATTTCATTGGGTTTGTCTCAGCCGATTGTGGTTCCAGAGTGGAAGTGTAATGGGATAAAAAATTACATTGCGATAGGGTTACCATATACGACTAGGGGACATGATAACATCTTGGTGATCGTTAACTGACTCAACAAGCCAAACCAATTCATAGTTATTATATATAAGAGATCAGTATAGATCATTGGATGCCTATACATGCATTATATTACTTTAATCTATAGTGTTTCATCGATGATATTCACATATTTTGATTCTCTCATTACATATCTTTTGTGGAAGGGATTGTAGGAGGCTTTTGGGAATCATCTACTCTGGAAAACAACTTTTCTATTTTAGAAGGACGACTAGACTGAGTGGATGATATATGATATAGTGGACATGATGTGTTCTTGTAAAATTGATTTTGGCTGCAATTGGAAGGTTCACCTACCTCTCATGAGATTTTCTTACAAAAATTTCAACCTTTACTTCATCAACATGGCATCATTTGAGGACTTGTACGGGAGAACCAGTTGGTCACCACTTTACATGATGGTCCTTGGAGAGTCAGTAATCATGGGCCAAGATTTGGTGGATGAGACTACAAAGGAGGTGTAGGTTATCCCGGAGAGGATTAAGATTACAAAAATCTGTCAGAAGTCTTATGCTGACTATCAATGGAGGACTTTGGAGTTTGAGGAGGTAGATCATGTATTAATCCAGGTCTCTCCCAAATGCATGATATTGAGATTTTGTTAGGGAACCAAGATATAGATGATGTTTATCGGCCTTTTCCATTTGCTATATAGAGTGGCTGATGTGGTGATACACATAGCTCTACCTTAATCAGTGGTCAATTCTGATTATGTTCATTAGGTGGTAGCACTGGTATCTCCATGAAAGAAGATGAAAGCGGAAGGCTCATATTCTTCCTCAGTACCCTAATTCATTTGTATAGCGTTTTCATATGGATTTCAGGGACATAAAGGCTTAATATGGGTAGAATGTGACATCTATTAACTTCTTTGTATTACATTTATATATTATATAGAATTATTACAAGAATATGCACTATGAAGTCTTGTGATTCTGAGTCCAGGTGTGCCCAGAACAATTTCTTGAATAATATTTAAATATTAAATATCATGCATGATATTTTTTCTAGAAAAAGTAGAAAAAATTAAAAATGTCTACATGGATTAGATATTAAATAGAAAAATTTCATTTGAACTATCGACATTACATTAGGTTGGGCCAAACATCGACCGTCACAGGTTGGATGGAAAAATACTTTTGGGATGTCAAATGAAATAAAAACAAGTGAAGTGTTATTTTATTTATCTTTTCGTAGTAGCAGAACTATGATATTATTTCCAATAATGACTATAATAGAATTCAGTGTTATTTCTATAACCCTAAAATTCCTCTGATAGTATTATATGGAGCACTCTCAAACGATCATCAGAAGATTGATTATCAATGATGACACGACCACCATTCTTCATCAACAACAGGTGCAATCTTCAGGTAGAGAGTTTTTTTCTTTGTTATTTCCCTATTATTGATTTCTATGATGAACTCAGACTAATTCACGAACAAATGATCTCACATTTCAATCATATATTTTGGGATAGATTTTATAGTGGTTCGCAGGAGTCGATTTAATCTGTTTTCTCACCCAATCCCCCAGATCTTTATCGTTGGACAAGAATACATTTCCTATGATGTTAAACATTTATATGTTTATATCTCCATCTATTCATCATGTTCTATGCCATTAGAATCCTATGGTACCTATCATGACATTACTGGGTGGTTTTGATCTTGATCAAACCCCTAGATTCGATGAAAACCGACAAAATTGGCCACAATAGTATAGCTCGGGTGATGAGGATACCAAAACTAAGATCGCACAAAATTCCATGCATCATAGGATACATGGTTTTCAATGGGAGGCAGTACTGCTATCAGCTTGGCATAGAGGTCAATAAAGAATTAATGATGGTAACCGTAAGTGAAAGAGTAAGTGACTGGAGTAGTGTGAAATGGCTAGAATTGTTGTAGTCAGAGGCAGCAGCGTATAAAATTCATTGGAGGCGGAGCGGGGCGTACTAGGTGGTCCACGTGGCCATCACATGGAGTTATGAGAGGATTGGAGATGTGAGAGGTGGCCATAGAGCACGTGCGAGCCGGGGCCAGTTGAACTGGAGAGCGTATAGGGGCCACAATCCAATGGATGTGGTGTAATGTCGAGAGGTCAAGATACCAGGAGGAACAAGACATACACAAACTAAATGTATTACCAATACTACATGTCATACCAAAACTACATGTATTATTTAGATTGACAATCTCATTAAGATTATGTACCATATCTGCACTAGGTGTTTTGGGAATTATGTAGGATATTCTTATTTTACGTATTATAGACATATACATTTGTGAGCTGAATATGTATTGTTTTGGTCTACATAATGTATTTATTCATGGTGTATGCTGTATATTTTATTTTTGAATACTTTTAGTAAATCATAGTGGTATTCCATTGTTGTTTCATGGTGTTCTACTGATGATTTGTTTACTCACCAATATACGAGATTTTATAATATGTTTTGTGTCGTGTTTAGAAGATTGATGCTTGGATGGAGTCCTTGGTTGACCATGACCAGGTGGTTATTAGAGAGACTAGATAGTGGAGGTGTGCTTCTATGGATTTAGAAATCAATCTAGTCACATTACCTTTAGGTATGGTTTTCTATGAATGAGTATTATGAAATTTTGCAATCACTTTTATAGACTCCTTTTTAAGTGGTCTTGTGTTCTATCCCAGTTTACATTCAAAGTTGTACTATCATACTCTATTGTAAGTATCTTAGTAGTATGCATTCTTGTTTTTTTACTGTTATAAATGTCATCACTTTGGTTTAGTATATGTGTGCAGGTTTAGAAGAATATAGGAAAATTCTTCCCATTTTTGGAATATCCCCAATTGGTTCTAGTCTGAATCCCTTGGCCTTTGGGAGGTTGGAATGAGGAAGACATGGAACGGGACCCTCTAAGAAGAGTCATGACAACACTATACATGGAATTTAGAAAGGATGGATTTAAAAAATACAATGTAACATATATTAAATATATATGAATATTTATTTATAATATATACAAAACAATATTTGAAATATTTTAATTTCATAATGAGATGAAAGTATCATTCACAAATATATTTATCCTACAATCTCTATGAATAGTTAATTTCATTTCATATCACCTAAATTAATTGATTATAGTAAATACATATGTAACGATTATATGTTATAATGACATTATTTTTGAAATTCTAGGGATACTAATGACCTGATATAATTAATAATTCAAAAATGTAACAACTTAAAAAAATACTCGACAAACTAGGAAATTAACTGTCGAAATATTTAAAATAATGAATGGTTATTATGAAAATGGTAATTTGATATTAAATAAAGATTATATATGTTATTATAAATATGTTTAATTTTCTTGTATATGTTAGTAAATTTTTTAAACCCCTTACATTATAGGTTAATGGAAATTCACCCAAAAAGGAAATACAAGAGATGTTATTTTCATCTCTCTTTTTTCCTCACAATGATAAATTTAATGTTCACCACTTTGTGTGGTGAATCAACTAAAAATTATGATATATTATATAATTTATTCTTTAATATTCATAGTATTTGGAATTTAAAATTTATTTACTAATTATAAGTATATTTGAGTGAAAATCTACACTATGGGAAAAAAATCTCAAAACCGAAATGATATTCAGTGGGTTATAATACTACCTCATTTTCATTAATATTTTATGACTATGTGTATAATAATTTTTAATATCAACTGATGTATTTCCACATAATTATGTGGATTTTTATTTTATATAAATATTATATTATATTTATTGCTTCTCATATAAACATTATTTTATTTTCAAAGGTTTATATTACATTCTCATTTTATACATGATTGAATACACTTGAATTCCCATTAGGAGAAATTATCTGAACACTCTCTATTAAAAATTGCCATTTACTTATTATTTAATTATTTATGAATTTTTCAAATAAAAAAAAATAATATTCCACTGTTTTGTAAAAAATGTTTTATAAAATGTTTCATGAAAAACTAACAACATTTCTGTATTTTTTTAGAGAACAAATATTCTAAAAAAATCCATGTTATATTAAATTGTTTAGAGAATTTTTTTTACCATTTCAAAAAATTTTATTAAATATATTTTTCCATTTTGTGTATTACAAATTTTTTAAAGTATAAATCATGTTTCTTTTCCAACAGTACATTTTTCTAAACATTTAACCATGAAAAAAGAATAATCATTTTACATTGTTGATAATTTATTGATTTACCCACCATCATTGGAGTGATGTTTCCAATGGATATTATATGAGTTTAATTTTATACAAATTATTATGAAAAACTGATATTCGATGAAAATTATTTTCAATTTATTTTAAATAGAAAATGATATTTTAATCAATATTGTTTTTAAAAATCATTTATATATATTCATCAATTAAAAAACCTTTTATTTTTTCTCTACATGGGATATATTGTATTCTTAAATACTAATTATTCATATGGATGGGATTCAATTGACATGGAAATTGATATTATTGAAATTCAATTCTATGATACATTTTTCTAGTACCCATTAAATATTAAATATATTATTATTATTGGACATTGAATCTTCCCTAATTATCCATTTCATTTTTCATAGATATGTTTATTGCCTAAACCGTATATCCATTATACAGATTTTGTATACCTGGACATCTTATATCATGAATATACATATTATCATGATATTATATGCCTAATTTAATAAAATTCCTTTATGGGGACTATGATTCAAATTAATCAAAGCGACATGTGACACTTTGGAATATTATAAGATTGTTTCTATCAAGAATAATTTTATTAATATTTAAATTATATATCCAGTCATCAATATCAACACCACATTTCTTATCCTCCAACGGGTAATTATTAACAAATATATATATTTTATTCAATATATATTTGATAAGGAATATTATTTGTGTTTATTATTTTATATGAGTACTTCTTTGGATATAAATGACATGGGTGGGACCCAGTTATAGATAGACCATAAAGGCAACGACAGTCTCATGAGATAAATTATTTGGAAATATTTGCTGGGGTTTTACCTAATATGTTGGAAACAATCATGTCAATGGTATTGACGGTAAAGGTACCATGTAAATTGGAAATGTAGTGTCCAAAAATTATGCATTTTCTACATTTTGATTCAGTTTTAATTCTTTTCTACAATTTTCTCTCGATATATCTTTTGATACATTTCATTCTCATTTTATTGATTAAATAAAATGTGATTCAGTTTCATACCATTCAATATTTATTTTATCCTAATCATGTTTTTTAATGTCATGTATTTATATTTCATTTCATTCTATATTTTTTATTCACTTCTATTTTTTATATTGATAATATTGAATTTTTTTCAGTTATTTACCCTCCGATAATTATTATTCTCATTTATTAAGGATTTATTCCTCTCTACATTTCTCTTAATGATAATGTTATCACAACATTCGTTACATCCCAAAGGAATCTATAAATTTTATTATAAAATATGTGTTGTGATATAATTGATGGAATAGAGTTATCCTCGAATCAAAAATGTATTTTATGTAATGAATTCATTTGTAATACAATACACATGTATGTATCGGGTTTACCAAGAATACCAAACTCATAAGTCCTTCAGGATTATATTCCTTGTAATCATTTCAATGTAATGGTAGTAGTAACCAGCTCTATTATTTTTTGGTTTGGTGCACTACAATATGTGTTTTATTAATTCTCTTAGAGGAGAATAAATTTGATCTATTTGATAGCTATTCAGTTAATGATAAAAAATAACTAATGAATAGATAGAGTAACATATGGTAAATTTTTTGGAACCATAAATGTATAACTGATGAAAAATTACCGCAAAAAGAGGCATATAGAAGAATATAGAGATTATAAAGTTGTTTTTTGAGAAAAAAACTATAAAATGAAGAATAAATTTTGTTCTTGGAAAATTACCTAATATGTGTAGTTTTTAACCCATTATTTTACCTCACAAAACAAGAAATGGATTATAATGAAATGATTCTATGATTTATTATTTTGGATATGTCTTAATTCTATTGATTAAACAATAGATATTTCTAGTATGTATTGATATATGATTTAAAATCATGAATTTATGTTGGTTAATTTATTATTAATATTAATTTTTTAAATAATTAAGTGGAGGAGGATATATAAAAATTTAATAAAGAAAGAACATATATTTCTTTATTAAAATTAATTAATAAAATTTTTGGTACCGATAAGATTCTGATAGCCATATTAGACTCTATGTTACCTATGTTAAGATCGTTTTGTATGGTGGTTATATATCAATAACATGGAGGGAACAAAGAGTTTTGTGTGGGCCCATTAGAAGTCTAATTAGGGCCCACCAGAACATTGATAAATTTTCCCACTATCACATAAAATTTATCTATTTTCTTAATGTGTGTATTTCCAGTAAAACTTATTATTACTTATTTCATAATAAATATTTTTCATTGTAATTTAATTTATTTCTCTCCAAAAATTTCCTAATATTCCTCCAGTCAAATATTCATTAATTCATCACACAATTATTGTAAATATTCTATTTTGGGATTATGTGAGTAATATGATTTATTCACATGTGAATTTATATTATAGTGATTATTTAAAGATTATTCAATGATCTTATTCATTCTACTTTTCGTTGTTCAATAATGTTCTTAATATTTATTATTTAAAAAATAAATTAGCATATGTTCTATGGAAAGTTTATTAATTATTTTAAATGTATATTATATTAAACAATTTAATGTTGTATAATTTGAAATTATCATTAAAATAACGAGTGTACTATGAGTATATTTACTAATGTGTGAGATATATTATTAGGAAATAAAATCCAATCAACACAGAATAGGGTTTTAGTTAAATTTTTTTACATATTATGTTAAATTGTGTAAAACATTATTGTATATATAATTCATAAAATGGTTTTTATGTTATTTTACACTATAAAATTAATGTGAACTAATTCTTTTTTTATATTCTCATTTTATGTCTACATTAATGAATAATATGGCCCTTTTCATTCATAAAATGTTTAACAAGGGTTATGTGGAAGTGATTACTCAATATATAAATTAGAAAATTTTCTATTAAAGAGGTAAATAGTGATCCATTTTATATGGATTTTATTTAATAAAAAAAATTAAATTACAGTGATATAGAGGAAAGTTATTTTATAAAATAAAATAATCAATTCTAAAATGTATAATTTCAATAGAATTTGTTAAATTTTAAAATTTTATAATATTAATAAATTAGTTTGGTGAATAAGTCATGGTAATTTGTGGAAGAAATGATGAGGAGGACGTAAACTTTTTAATGACGATTTATAGAAAAATACTCATGATATATTAATGGGTTTTGAAAGAGTATCCATGATAAGAAGTACTCATTATTTTATAATTTGTTTTTTTAATTCAAAAGATATGTCTTGAAGTGATGATGAACCATTTTTAAAAGGTATCTTTTGAATTAATTTGAAAATTATATTCATGAAATGACACTGTATAATATAATATTTGTTTATCAAATGCATGAAATTTTTGTACGATATATTATATTTTCGTATTAAATCACCTATAATGAATACATTATGAGAAATGGTGAAATTTTTAGGATATTATAATATGATAGATATGGTTTTAATATTTCATACTAACATTTCATCTCAATTAATACTATTTGTTTAGTACTAAATAATTAAATTTTAGTTGGAAAGTAGAATAAAATATATTTTGGTTATTAGAACTGTGTTTTTATCTTGACATTATATGCTGAAAATAAACTATGATAATTAATAATTTTTATTTTGATATTAATGAATGCTAATATTTTATAGAAATATTGCATAATAAATATAAATAATTTATTCATATAGAGATTCTAAGAAAGATAAATCTATTCATACATTTTTGAAAACTATATAATTGTTACACTTGCTTCATAGGGAAGGAGATATGAAAATAAATATAAAATTCATCATAGCATATCTTCTTGGTAAAAATATGTATTTCATTCATTTAGATCATTTTTTGTTATATTCTTGCACATGAGGTTCATAAACATCAAAGGAAATAAACTAACTGAAATATTTTTCCAGGGATAGCCATTTGTTGTTTCAATCTCCCAATACTTTGGAGTTGTCTACACATTATCATGGTTTTATTAAACTATAGATTTAGATATAATATTGAGTTAAATATTAAGAAAAACATAAACATTTGTAATTTAACAATTCTTTCTAATATTAGTGATATAAAATAAAAACCTTAATGACTTAACATGTTTATATAGGCTATACAGTGGACCTATAATGAAGTAAAAGTTCCAACATAATGATAAATAGTTTTGGACATAGTTTTATATACCTATACATTTTTTATTCATAGAATGATTAAAAGGATTTATATTTTATTATTTTTAATACATTGGAAATTTTATCTCCTTTTTATATTCCCACATTTGATTATAAACATCATATAATTCATTATGGTTACAAAAATAGTCTTAGAACCATATGATTACATGCCATATAAAATTACAAATGCTATATAATATTATTGTTACAGCCACTACATCTTGGTTTTTACTAGAACTAATTGTGAATACTATCATATGACAATATGGTGGTTTTATATTTAGTTCATGTATCTAGATATATCCCCCTATTATTAGAACCTCATGTATATAGTACACGCTAAAATTATGTAAACTCATATTTTATTTAATAGGAAACTGTATCCAAATATGTTACTGGGTATCATTGAAACGAATTTATTATAAAATTATTATTTTTCAAAAAAAGAGAAATAAAATGAAGAAAATAAGAAAATACATCCAAAAAACGATTATGATATCCCCCAAAATGAATTTCGATTAGATCACATTGTATTTTATAGACACATTGGAATATTTCAATATATATATTGACTCCCCCACTATGTGTTCTTATGGGACTCTACAATGTTAATAGAAATTATACTGCAAAATAACAATTAAATTCAAATATTGATCTCTAGTAATTATTGATGTTAATAAAGCATCAATACATACTCTCATGATCTTTAATAATATATATATAATGATATCCACTAATTACACCTTATAAATGTATGAATTATTATAAAATCTCTTTATGTCAAACATAAAGTGGAAATGAGACAATGATTATACTAATATTGTAAATCCTACTGATAGATTATCAAATATTCATTTATATACAACGTAGATAGAAGAAAAATAACATTTCACCGACTTAGGTAAGTGAGGGCATCACCATCCCTTAAACTAAATAGATGTGCTCATATCATAAACCTTACCAAGTCATAGAAACACAAATCCTAAATATATATCAAAATAGGATGCTTATATCATATTCATTATATGTGATGAAAAATTTCTTTTTCCGTAATCCTATACTGATGGTATGATCAATTAAATACCCAACCACCCACTAATTATATTTTACTCTTGTAATGAATAATAATGGAATAAAATTATTTGTGTTATCGGGTTATGTATCTTTTCAAATATAAGAATAAGGATTCAATATGTATCATTCACCCCAATTATGGAAAATAAATAATGAATGAGAACCGATTTATAATACATTACGGGAAATAAAAAAACACATGTTTTTCCTTATTAGTGAATTACAATTCATTATATTATAAGAAACCATGTTAATAATAACATTTACTTACTAACAATATTTCTACAACATGGGAGCTGATTAGGGGTATATTAAAGAAATACATTGACATAAATATTATCATTACAATTCAAAAAATAATTTACATTTTCATTAATAAATGGTAATGTAGAAACTATTATTTCTGTAAAATGATACATAATGTATTCAAAAACAATATTAACAACAGTCGTTAATCCATTAATTTTAATAAATATTATCAGATCCCATTTCATAGACCACAAGACATGTACAATAATGTTTATATTTTTTAGGATTTTTAACTGATTATATCATGATGAAATTGTTCTAACATGTCTCTATGACTATCTATGTAATCCCCTCACTAAAATCAATTAATGGGTGGTGTTTATGTAAAAATATTTCTTGAATTACAGAAAGATAAGAATTAATAATAATTATGATTTAATATATTATAAAATTATTCCTATATATATACTTCCCAACATCAAATTTTTTATCAGTAACAGATTCTGGTTTTTACAGAGAACTCCTTCAATAAACATCATTATTATCTTGGAATTTTTCCATTAAAATTGTTCTTCAAAATCATTTATTAAGAAAAAATAAATACAAAAACTTATATAATTATTTTTCATTACCATAAAAAATAGTTTCCTTTGATATATTCAATTATTTAAGATTTGTAATGTTGATAATTTTTACATATTTTATTCACTAAAATAAATCATCGACACATAAATAGATTCAATACCTTATTTTAAATGAATATAATTTTTAATTAAAAAATTTATTTAGAAAAATACCCTTACAAAACTTCTTAATATGTTTTACAAAAAACAATAGTATACATATCTTATTATTTAATTTATGTTGTGGGATAAATATTTTCAAATTTAGAAATTTTTCTATTCAGTTTGACTTTATTGGGTGGGTGTAACTAATACACTTATATATTAAGAAATTTGTTCGTTAATACATGTTTATATTCTATTTAACTAAATTAATACATATCTTTTATTCATATTTGTAATATAATCAGGAAAATTTTCAAATCACAAATCTCAAAAACATCATATCATATTATTTGTAAAAATTATTTATTTTTAAATATCATCCCTTATTATATATAGTAAAATTTCTGAAATTAAATATACATATTCAATATTCATTTTTTCATTGAAGTAATGCATTTCATCCAAATTCATGATGTATAAAAAGTTTCCAGTATCATGTGAATGCACACATTAAGTCCTAACACCAATTCATCATTTTTATATTACTCATGTGCATATTTTAAATATTTATAAAATTTATAGTCAATATCATATATCCATAAAAGAAAAATAATTCTATTCTATTTTTACAGCAATCATAATAAGATATGTTGATATAGATATTTTATCTTCAACATATATGTTTTTTTATTTCAGTCATTAAATGAGTTAGAATATGATACAGAGGGTTCGTCGGAGTCAGACCTGATATGGGATATTCCACCTATATGAGATACACCACTGTAATCCAACGCTATTCAAAAAGGATATAGGTAGACATAGGTTGATATAGGGAAGTCCTGGAGGCCATAATGGAATTGGTGGCCTTGAGAATGGTAACCATTGGATCTCTGTTACATTGTGTTAGGGGATTGGTACCTAGTGGACCCTGTCAAATTTTGAAAAATGAATTTACTTAATTAAATTATTTTTTTAATATTTTTTATTCATTGTACTCTTCCCTTGATTTTCTAGAAACATTTCATGAACACCATGTAATTCATATGTTCTAAATCATTATTCATGATTAATATCCTATATCTATGATTGGATTATAATAATATATATCACATCATATTACTATGGGTAACGATATGACCTTAATATCAAGAATCCATTTTATTTTCATTTTGTTTCTAAATTATAAATGGATAAAACCAAATATATTTTTTCTCAAAGATGATAATTTATCTAATATAATTCAATTAAATTTCATCGGTGGTTATAGATAATTATTGAAATACTAATATTATTTAGGTGGTAACAATGTCTTCATGATTTTTTATGCGAGTATCAAATTAAATTTGGTATGTTGGTAATAAAAACTGTGTCCATATTACCTAAAACAAGATAAAATTGGTATCTTATTATAAGAAAATCCAGTAGTGTTTATTTTAGCTGAGTGTGGTCCCCGGTATCTTTATTTCTATTTCATAATCAACAAAAACCCAAAACACAAGATTATAGAGTTCGGGATTTGTAAATGGGAACCCTAGATTAGAATATTGAATTTCAACATAGTGTTCCTCGTTAGATACCAAATAAACACTTCATATTTGGAATGTGTGTCTCTACTGAGAGATCATATTAATGATTTCCCAATAATGGGATTCTCAGTTACCAGATAAACTTATGGATAACATTGAGTGGGGAGGGAGGTATGATATTTCAACCTACATGTTTACTTATTCTAGTTAAATTATTTCTTCTTTTAGTTTGTATACCGGGTATAACAATGTGATAAAAAACATTGAATTTATTTATGTGCATTTTTTGATATTATTGTAATGAAAATAGAATTTTCATTAGAATATTTTTTTGTTTATATTGTTGATCCATTATAGGGTATTTTATGATATCTCGTTACATATTTTTATTAACACATATTTGGGGTAGAACAAAATTTCACTTCTTCGTAAAATTTCATTATGTATGATATGAAATTCATGTTAACATTAAGTTTTTGATTAGAAATATGACTGTCACGACCCGCCCTCGGGGTCCGTGCCGTGACTACCCCAAGCCCGCCTTCCATAGGCTAGGGGCTGGCGACTAGCACCAAGGCGTAAATCCCAGAAAAAGGGAAGGCATTGCCTTTGTAAGGTAAACAAACACCACAAAGGTTGCGTCTTTATTATTGCAGCTCATAATACAAGACGCTACACAAAAGCAACATCAACATGGAACTAGAAGTACAAAAGACGTATCTACTAGTTCCTCCCCTGTCCACCTGTTCCCAGAGCTCCTTGATCGTAAGCTTCAGCTGCCTGAAGCTGTGCTCTCGCATGTTCACCTACTCCCTGTGGTCGGGGTGGACCTCCTGGTGGTGGTGGTGGCAGAGCCTCAAAGCGTCGTCCACCACCTGCTGCTCGGCCAGCTCCTCTGCCTCGTCCGCCTCCTCCCTGCGGACCGCCACGGTCGAACCTCTGCCTCTGCCTAGGTGGTTCCTCAACCGTCTGCTGCTCCTCCGCATGGCGGGTCAGGCAGTCACGAGCCATGTGTCCTTGCCCGCCGCATGCAAATGCCTTCCCTTTTTCTGGGATTTACGCCTTGGTGCTAGTCGCCAGCCCCTGGCCTATGGAAGGCGGGCTTGGGGTAGTCACGGCACGGACCCCGAGGGCGGGTCGTGACAATGACATTCAAAATGTATGTTCAGTTATATGGGTGAGATGACATACCAATTCCTTTTGATAAAAATAATATCTCCATTTATCACATTAATAATATTAATGGGATAAATATATGGAAAACATTCCAATGTAGACATTATATTTTGATATTCAAGTTATTATTTTTTAAAATTATTCATATTGTTATAAAATGGTGAGTTTTTCTCAGCCTTTTTTATTCACCTCAGAATAGAAATGATCTTCCCATTAATCATATATGATAAAAAATGTCACAATACCAATCAATTTTCTAATTTTTCTAACAAATTGTCAAATAAAAATTTTAGTGTTGATTTCCATGACTAGGGATTATTTTCCCAAGTGTATGACATTTCTCATGGATAGAAATTTTTCCCAATATGATGTAAAAACTAAGTTATTTTTCCTTTTATATTATGTTATTATAAAAACATACAACTTTAATATATTATTTAATAATATGTGGACACATTATAACCACCTATTGAAATGTTATAATATTGGATGTTATACAATTTTAATATATTACACTATGACTCGATGCACATTATGAAAACTAAAAAACATTACATGTAAGTGATTTAGAGAACCCTTAACTCTAGATAATGTGGGTTGGTGACTCACTAATAAAATTTTGATTGAAAAACAATTTCAAAAATATTGAAAAAATAGATTTATCATATGTTCATCTACATATCGAATTTTAAATACACCTATATATGTTTCATAGATTAGATAGATAATAGGTTATGGTTGATGAGTAGAAATTTTAAGGACCATGAACATATCATAATAATATTTTAGATATTATTGGATGAGTTTTTAGAATATTACATAATGAACCCACATAAAATTGTTTCCATCTAGTGAATTTAGAAACATGGATATAAAAAATGATTCATAAGAAAAATTTATGATTTCTATCTACGTTATTATTAAGTATTACTATTATTATATATGTTAAACATTACAACATTATTTATAGCTTAGATATATGAAACATAAGAAAGAATGAGACATGACTTCAAAACCTAGCGGAGATATAATTTTCAGGTTATTGTAGCAGTACTGTAGCATGTACTGTTTTAGGAACTATTCAGTACTATAGTATCCAACACGTTTAATTTGATTGGGCTTTCAGGCCACCAGTTTGGGCCTTAGGTTCCTCATGGCATTCAAGCCATCTATGGCCTTCAGACAAGTAAGGGTTTCATGCCATGTTAATGCCTTCAGGCCACCTAAATGTCTTCAGGCCACCTAAGGCCTCCGGGTAGACTCAAGGCATTTGGTCCAACACAAGGCATTCAAGCCACCTGAAATTGGGTTAATGAATAAGAAAACTCTACAAGGAGAAAAATCCAGATGAGGATTCAATGTAGGCGCATTCACTAGAGTATAATAAAAAGCATATTTTATAGAAAGAGAGGGTATGTCATTTTCCATTGGGAAAATTTTGTGCCTGCAAATCAATCCTAGTTGAACTAGCCATGCGAAGGTTGAGAGATGACATCCCGATGAAGATTATAGGGAGGAGAAGTTCCATATAGTTATAGACTATATATTTCATAAGACCTAGGATTTATTTAATATCTATATCTGTGGGACTTGTAAGGGTTCCCACTCCTTCCCACTAAAAAGGGGTTATCAAAACTCAATAAAAAATAAGGCATTCAGGATATTCATGCTATGAAAGAATGATATCTGATGACCACTAAAGAAGAAAATGAGTGATATAAACATAAAATGTGAATAATGATATGTGAACATGAGAATAAAATTTTAAAATCATATTCAATATTACATAGATTTTTATTGTGGGTCATGGAATATGTCAGGGATTTTAGTAATACATGAATCATAAATGAATAAAAAAGAATCTTCTATGAGAAAATTACATTGTCATAAGACATATATTTGATTCGTATATATATGAATTGAAATTCAATTCATTATTAGTCAAGTCTCAATGTAACAGATATCATAGTGGATTGGGCTAACCCCCAAACCCTCTTAGTATACCTTGGTCACTCCCAAGACAATCATAGTGTATTGGGTTCACACCCAAATCCGTCATTGTAGTCATGGATTACTATTGCGACTACCATATAAGGAAATTCCTCTTACTGAACTGGTTTCACTCCCTATTGAATTCCTAGATAATGAATATCAATCCTTTCTCAATAAATCAGAGGAATATAATGGTCCCATGTATAATATATTATTTATTGGCCACCAAACATTGTTATAACATAAAAATATTACAAGGTTATAAAATTAAGACTACGCGTGGATATAACAAAAACAAAACCACATTATGAAAACCATACATCTGGGTGCAAAAATATCCTTATACATTCAATATACTGGAGCCCATGAATGGAAATTGTTTTCATAAAACATTGATCAATTCATCGTTGAAGAAATAGCTGAAATGGAGATTGTGTTATGAACACCACATAATCATAATCATAAACTATCCAAATAAGGAACGCAGATTATATAATATAATCAGACCGTATAAAAACAAATGTGACATAAAATTATGTTATCATATACGGGAAATTATTATTAATGATCCCATTGAGTATTTCTGGTAGAAAATTATTGAAAATTGAAAATATTCTTTTCAGAACAATAAGTTCAAAACATTTGAAAGTATATTTATGTGAAAATAATATTTGATTGTTATAATTTAATATTTATTAAATTTTGTTTCATGTAACAAGGATATTTTTTCAATGAAAAATACATAAAACAATATTCCATACACATTATAAGAAAAAACAACACTTATTTAGAAAATGACATATGTTTTCCATTATAAATATTTGGTTAAAATTATATAATTGGAATAAATGACATAAAACAATAAAAATGATCATGAAACAATTTATTAAAACAATTTTAGAAATCATAGAAAATGATTAAAAATTTATATCAACTAAATATATATGTAAATTGGGTTTTCTTTTAGAACAATAATTTGGTATCTTGAGTACATAAAATGAGGGAAATGAAAAGAAAAAAATTATCATATATTAATAATTTGTTTATGAAAATGTATTGGGTATTTTTATTAATAGATAATAATATTTTATCATCAAAAGAATAAAAAAAGGTAATGGAAAATAGTTAGCTTTTAACCTCAAATACTTCACACATTGGTATTTTGAATCATACTTGATATAAAAGAAAAAAAATTTATATGAATATGTATGCAATGTAATTTTCATAATAATAATAATAAAATAATTTCTTTGGTAGTATATACACCATATAAAATAAATTGGTATTGAAATTGGATTATTTCTCCCAGCAATAAAAGTGGGACTAGAAATTCCTAACATTATATTACGACTAACATCATAAATGATCAAACATCCTATATAATATATATAGAATTAATATATATATATATATATATTACATAATATTAACTATATATATTACTATAAATTATTTATTTTTGAATTTTATAAACTTTTAATTATCAATTCCATATTAAAACCATGTTTCGGGTAATAAGAACTTTATTTTTCTTGAATGTTTTAATTTATAATATTCTATCATATTACTTTTATAATTTCTCTTTCATGTATATAATTTTTAACATGATATAATTTTAATATATATTTAGTAAATGTGTATCTATTGTTAACCAAAAATGTTAGTGAAATAGAATTAAATTCCTCTTTCACTATGACATTACATAGTATGTATTCAAGATCATTGATTCCATTTTTTTCAATGAAGGAAAAAAATAATGATAAATAATATATCACAATTCCAAATTAATTATATTTTCATATATATTAAATATATTAATTAATTTTAAACTTATTACATTCCATGTATAATATATGTGAAGTAGAATTCAAATCTCTATGCGAGGTGGTATTCCACTGTATACATGAGAAAGGTTATCTTATTACCAATGATTGTATAGTATGATATTATATGTGATATTATTTTTGAATAAATTATAATAATACCATAAATATCATATATAATCATTAAAATAATCATTATATCTAGAACATAGATAATGTAATGGAATATAAATTACATTAGTGTGTGGGGTGGTCGTATTTTGAATACTCAATCGATGGTTTGGATCGACTATTGATGGAAGAGTTGATTGAATAATTTTATTATCATAACATAATAACATATAAATATATGTTAAATAATGATTTTTTGATATTTTTTAGTAATTAATATTTTAATAAATACAGGTTGTGGATGAGTAAATAGAATGATCATAGTAAAAATAATTTGTTTCTCATAGAACAACCTCATTTGGATATCTTATAAAAGACTGATGGGTTTTATATATTGGAAAAAACACAAGAACTAATTAATAGATAAGGATGGTGGGGATATATATTTTTAGGTTTCGATACAAAAAAATGGCTTAATAGATTTTAATATTATATGGGAGAATGTGGGATTTTATAATTGATAAGGAGATCCATTTTGGATAATACGAGAAACTATTCCATAATGGGGAGAGAATCACAAAAAAAATTCAACAAAACATTAAATAACATAGATCCAAGGAATGTTAATTTTGATCTATAACTCCACTAAACAGAAAAACCCCATGATTTTAACATATTTTCCCAAACTTCTATTTTAATAACTTTTTCCATTTTTGTTTTCTATATGGTAACATGAATTTTTATCTTCATAATTTAACATATATGTGTAGAAATAACGTTTTCATTATTATATAATTTCCAACTTGTTATAATATTGTAGTAAAATATATTAGAAAACTATGTTTGTGGAAAACAATTAATACGAACACCTGAAATGTGAAAAACAACGACTTACCCATTTCCATAGTAATAGATTGTTTAATATTTGTCGGCCAATATAAATATAATTACGTTGTGCATTGGTCTAATTTTGTAATATGGATTATATATTAAAAAATATACCGGTATCATGGTAGGGTATAACAATTTTTGGAATTTTAAATCATTGAATTATAAAATATTCATTATTAAATAATAGTAATGACAACATTGACAAAATTCATTTATTTTTACATTATAAACATCATAAATAATCTTGAATTGGAATATATAATTTTAAACCATTATATACTTTAATATGTACCTAAAAAATCATTAAAGATAACAATTCATATAATTTTTATTATTTTTAACTATTTTAGAATCATCTATTTTAGTTTTCTATTAATTTGATAATTACTTCATTAATGTTGAATATGAATATAATATAAATAAATTATTAAATTAAATTAAAAATAATTTTTAAATGATAAAAATAAATTAATTATTGTCAATATTCCCATACATTTTCATTTACATACTTTTTTCCTTATGTGAACTCATAATATTAATTAAAAAAAAGTGGTTAGTATTTTTTTAATTACATAATTTCCTTATAATACGAAATTTTCTAGATAATTGCCTAAAATGAACCCAAATAGATATGAATTTATTACGGGTCTAAATATTGAATTAAAGTATTAAGTATATATGATTTTAGGTAATTTAAACCATACCCATTTAGTTTTACCCTAGGTAAACCCACATATATTTTTAATTATGGTAATTAAATTGTACTAGTTTTACAACACTTTTTGAACAAATATAATTATCACATATTATAAAAATTTAATTATTCTTATTCCAAATATTAGATCCATTTCCCATATTCCATTCATATATGTATAAAAAGTTATTCTAAAATTAATTCATTCGAGGCTATGAAAATCATTTTTCCAAAGATAAAATTTTCATATGTACAAAAGTATTAATCTGAAAAATCAATTTATATATAATATAAATTTGATTAATTAATATATAACTGAAACAAATTTATTTTTTAAAAAAATTAAAAATATTAACCATTTATAAATTCATTAAATGATTTTTCATTTTTGCCCAAAAAATTATAATTTTTCACAATTCAATGAAAACATAATCATTTCAGTAAACACTCTAAAATTCATTCTACGATAATTTTAACAAGAATATCCCAAAAAAATAAAATAATATTTTTTTTAATTTTTGATAAATTAATATTAATACTATTAATAGAAAATGTGAAAAACTTGAATTTTCTGAATAATATACATTTTGATAAATATTAATACATTACTGAAAACTAAGTACTAATTTATAAAAAAAATTATCATCTAAAAAAACAATATTTTTTCCAAATTATGTTTTTAGAATTCATAAAAAAAATTAATGGTTGGGGTATAATGGTCTTGTTCAATTTATAAAAAATATAGTATATCATGATATGTTAAAACACTAGGATGCATGTTATATAATCATATAAAAAATAAAATTTAATTAAAAAATTTTACATGAAATATAAATTTTTTATCTTTATCACGCCATTAATTTCCATTTCTATATAACCATAGGTTTTAGGATTTGGGATATAGTCAATGTAAATGGACCTTTTGCCGATGGATCTGGATGAGTTGCGTTAATTTAGTTTTGAGAAAGGATTGATCTTTGAGTCTGGGCTAAAATATCAATTTCACAAAAATTATATATTTTTTTCACTCAAATGAATATATTAAAACCATGTAGTGATCATATATACTTATGAATGATTATGGGACATGATAGTGGTATTTTATTTTTTATAGAATGTGATACATTTTTATATGTTTTAATCATACTAGAGATATCATTAAAAGTTATTTCATTAATTGAATTTTTGTTGCTATTATTTACACTAATAATTTATGTTTTTATGATGAACAGTGAGTATTCATCCAATGACACCTAATGAAATTTACAACATTTATGCATCCTCTAGCATAATAGAGATTTTCATTGGATTCATGTGACCACACTAATTCATTTTCCATTTAACTTGGTTGATCAAAGTAGCCTGAAAATTGTATCAGATAAATTTGGTTAATTTATCAATCTAATAGGGCTTCTTTATAGAGTTATTATATATTTTAAACATGGTATGGAACTTATTTAATGGGGAAAAAAACCCATACATATCAAAATTCTACCTCCATGATGATACGATTGTTGTTCTATGTATTCAAATTTCATGATTTTAGATTTATTGTAAATATCATCTGTCATTTAGGGTTTATTATTTTAATCATATATATCATTTAAAAGAGGGTTATATTTCTGAATAATGTTTGAAATGAAATATTCACATGAAATTTTATTCTTCTATGTGATTGATATTCTGGAGTTTATGAAATGTTAAATTATTTAAAATGTTAATTTAGAGTTATATAATATTATTATATATATGTTATTGGTAAATTTATACTTGAAAATTTTCATTTTTTGGTTACATTATTATCATATAGCTATTTGTTAAATAGACTGATTTGTATCATTTATTGATTCATAATAGTGATTTTTCATGGAATGTGTTAGAATTCAATTAATTTGAACCCCTATTATTATCTGGCTTGTGCATAGAGTATGTCCAACCAATTATCATTACATATAATAATATATAATGTCATCATGAATGTTTATATAAATATAATTTTTTTTTGTGTTTTTAAATATAGTCTAATTCTAGAGCAGATTATTTTTTGGATCACCAAGAGGTTGTGGTTTAGCTTGCCCTGCCAATAATTTATTCAGATCACCTTGTTGTTCCTATGGATCCAGTTTTAAAAACACTTTGGTTGTTTAGGTAATTTTATTTACTCTATAAGATATTGATTCATTTAGAGGATTCCTTATAATATATATTATACTAAATATTTATAGCTATATATTCTACCTCAATTAACTTGTGAGGATGGACAACGAGCTAAAATGTTTTGAATTCAACTAATATTGAACATTTTATATCACATAGATACACACTCCAATAATTGTTGATGCTCCGAACAAATATTTTACTCATTATTGAAATTGACTTTGGTTTTAACTCTTATTGATAAGGCTCATGCCTCAATAAATTGATATTTTCAGGACGGTATAATTATTTTTCTTAAAACAATTGTTAAATTTTTTTATTGGAATGCTTTTTGTATGTCATAAAACATTAAATTCATTATTAGTGTATCCTGATTATATGTGGACTATTTCGTAATCCTCATTCATTTGATTGATCGATGATTGTATCCTTTAATATAATGAGTTTTAATATTATATACAGTATTCAACATTGTGCAATGAAGGCTTGTCAGGGGAATGGATCATCTTCATCTATCTGATAATGTTATCCTCCTATAAATACATAATATTTATATAACATAACACCTATATTTTGTTTATATGTTTAAAAAAAATAAGGGAAATAAAAAATAGATCAAATTTAAATTAACCATGAAAAGTATCTAAAAATCATTATGTTAACCTTAGTGATTTATGGAGGTAGTTGAAAAATGTGTTACGCCAATGATGATATACAATATAGTCAAGCCTAAATAAAAATTTATTATATAGAATAATAGATTTTATTTATTTTCTTAATAAACTATTTATGAAATGTGATATTTTTCCAAAATTTGGCATCATATTGTTCATATGTGACCTTTATTGATTCTAAAATAATTTTTTCACCCTATGATTAACTTTTCATGAGTTAAAATTAATTTCCATTTTGGATATCATGGTTGGTGATAAAATATAATTATTTATTATTTATTTATATAATCATAAAACTTTTATTCAGCCAAATTTTATCCATTTCCCCTATTTATGTATTCTTCTACAAAAACCCAAGAATATACAGGGATTATTTGTAACGCCCAGACCCAGTTACCCAGAGTCTGTGGATTTTTACATAACATTATCATGATCACAAAAGATCAAGTCTTGACATACTGATTAGTTTAGAAGCTTTGGAAACACTAGATATATTCATAAATCATACATTACAGTATAAAGTAAAAAAACTACAACACATCTTGTCTTCATATCCCCTCATACATTCCCTGCAGGTCATTCATAAAATACTTCCTCACATCCTGGAAAAAATTAAAACATTGAAAGGGGTGAGCTCAGATGCTAAGTAAGGATAACAATATTGTGGAAACATTCATAAATAAACATAATCATTTAATACAAAGTATAACTAAAACAAAATCCTTTTAAATTTTATCTTCATCATAATATGGAAAAGATAAAATGAAATAATTCCATTTACTTACTCACATGGATATTCTACCAGTCGAATAATCACTTGAAATATCAATAACCACGTTCATAATGACGTAATGCATAATGCCATACTATCATAACCACATAGTCAAGGAATCGGGCCAAGAATACAAATAAGTTTTTTTTCAAGGCCTTGTGCCAAGACACTAGTTTGTCTAACAATACCTACAGATTCATCGAGGATCTATAGCGGGCTCCACCCATCACTTATTAAGTCCAATTCATTTCTCATATGAATAGGTTTAAACATAACATAAAAATTCATATTAACACTAGCATACTAAATTTCAATACATTCACCATAAACCATTAATGGTATAAAAATAACACACCCATAATCAAACATATCACAAAACCTTCAATACAATAAGAATGTTTTGTATCCTAATAAATCAACTTCAAATAAGCTTAAAATCTATCAAAGGATGTTGACATATATGAAATCAAAACATTTTGAAGGAAATATCTTTTTTTGAAATCATTTAAAAGTCACACATTTATAAATGGAGTAATTTAAAAGATATTTTTGAATCAAAGTGTCTAATACCACTTTGAAACTTTTAAAAATAAATATCATTTGAAAACATTCATGTCCATATAAATAAATCATTAAAATCATTTTGAAAACATGGACATTAACTAAAAATATTTAGAAAGATAAATTGTTAAAACTTTTATAATTATGATCTTGAAAAAGAGTACCATTAAAAAATTCTGAAAATATTTATTGTGAAATCATTTTTATGAAAAATGTACATGGATGATATAAATGTCCCAGTAGAGACTTACACATAAACAATCTCGGATAATAATGAGATTGAGGAATTAACCTTAACCAATTTGGTAACTTACGAAACATACACCCCATCAAAGGAGTATCATACAATGAATATTTAAATACACATAAATTAAATTTTATTACCCAATAAATAAAATTATGGGCAGTACATACACCACACAAAAGGTAATTAGTGGAAATATGGCACGAATCTCACGAGAATAAGGAGTTAGATGAAAACCCATTAACTTGTACTTTTCCTGGGTTGAGGGTAGGTTAAAATCTTGTATAATGGTGAAATAATTTTAATTAAATTATACATGAATCATAAACATTAATATGATATCATATATGATCTTTTAACATTGCTTTGTTAATAATATATTAGTATTATCGTCGTTTCGGGTGTTAATGGATTCATTTTCCTTTATATTCTATTTTATGTGAGCGTTATTTGTTATGGATGGGATTTATATTATTCACATACAGAATGATATCAAGTCCTTAATCATTATTTTTAATCATCAAATGACAATTAGACTTGAATGGATATGATGCAGAATGAATCTCATCGTGTTCGTGGAGACGGTAGTCCGTACGTACGCACAAGCGACGATATCATTATTTAGATATTAATATAATATATAATTTGATGGTATATCATATATACAGATTAATAATCATGTTATATTTATTATTTACTTTAATTACACATCATTATTATACCCATCTAAATAATAAGGTATTGAATAACAATTACACCACGTCGTGGAGACGGTAGGCCGTACTTACGCACGTATGGTGACATGTCATTCAAAGGATGGATATAACACTAAATACGGTTGTAATATATTTATAATAACATAAATGTATATAGAATATACTGGATTTATTATTTTATAATGTAAACATCAAAGAAAGAATAAGTTGAAGAAGAAAGGAACATGAAAAATGGTGGAGAAATCATTAACTCTTTTTCGAGTTCTTTCTTTTGATTAGATCAAAAGGGCTCCTTAGGATGGATTTATGAGTAAAGGAATGCCACTATGATTAAGGTAGGATAGTTGAGAGGGTATTATGGCAGAGGTTGGACAATCTAAATGGCTTTGAAGGTATGGATAATTGGATAGAAGTGGTGTTCTTTTATAAGGGGGAGGAGGGGATCTTTAGGAAAAACATAAAGTATTAATTTATAATAAATTCATATTCGGTTTCTAATGGTTGAAAAGTGGATTATAACAACTATAAGGTGGTTATGGGTCTAAAACCTTTAAACCAATAGACTTTATATAGGTTTGGTTCGTTATATTAACCTTGTCTTTTAGTTTCAACTCATAGTTAATTAGATTGACATTTACCATGTCACATTGTATATATATATTATATAGGTAATAAACATAATATATAAATCCAAGATACCCCCATGATGTCCATTAATGATACACCTATGATGATATAAGTCCTTTGGAAGAGCCATAGATTTTTATGAATAGAATATCAATTAATAATATAATATGTTTTTTAAAAACTCATTAATGTCAATTTTGACAATATTTAATAATTGATTTTTGTTAAAGTATTATTAAATTTATTAATTCGAAAAAAATTCATTTATGAAATCCTATGATTTCATATTGTCCAATAAAATTCTTTGATGAAATCAAAACTTTCAAATTATATTTATTTTAACATTTATAAAAACAATTATTTTATTCTATCCTTAATAAGGAAAATATTGTATAATTATTGTGTCATAAATAAATTTAATAATTCAATGTCTAATAATTATAAATTAAATACCGTTTTGTAGGAAATATTTTCATCTTTATAATGAATATTTATAGTCGAAAATATAACATATATAACACAATTTAAAAATTTATTTTCTAAAAGATTTATGCTTTTGTCAATTTTGTATTTACTAACTTAATTAATATAATGTTTCCTTATCACCTACAAGTGGCTCCATGGGGTCCCAAAGAAGACGCAAAGATGATCATGGTCGTACATGTATCAACCAATAAGTTTAGGACATGTTTTAGGATAAATTAATATTATTATAATATTATTTGTTTACCCTTATTTACCATATTTACCCTTTAACCATGGTAAATAAAATATTTACCGAAGTAATTATTCAAAATGTCTAAAAATAAGACATACCTATTTTCACAATTTAGAAATCATAATTCAAAATATGGATTCCATTTTTTATAAATTCAAAACATAGAAGTGGAAAAAATTAGTTTAAAATTAATTTCAGTTTTCGAAAGAAAAATCGTGTTTTTAACAAATAATAACTATCCAAAGATTGACACTTTCTTATGTCCAGTTTAAATATGAAAATATGTCCAATGACCAAAATTGGATTAAATGGTAAACTTATAATATTATTATACTTTAAAATCACCCACATTCATAATTTATATCTATTAATTATTTCGATTAAAAAAGTTGTTTTTAATTAAAATTTCGTAATTTTCACTATTCATCAAAATATGAAAGTTATCAAAAAAGAACCAAAATTTCACCCAAAGATAATTTAGATATTCCAAATCCGAAAATGAAGTCTATTTTACAATATTTAATACATAAATTTTGAATTTATTAATTTAATATTAATTCTCGCTATTAAAACCAAAAGGCGTATTTTTAAGAAATAATAACTCTCAAAAGTTTGACACTTGTTTAAGTCCAATTTCATAGTGAAATTACATACAATGACCATCATTGGATTAAATGGTAAAAGTATAATCTATTTATACATCCATAACATTAAAATTAATAATTTATCTATATAAATTATTTTTATATAAAAAGTTGTTTTCAGTTAAAATATAGTATTTTTCACTATTCACCCAAATATGAAAGTTTTCAGAAAAACCCCAAAACATTATTGAAACTAAATTCATATGTCTCTCTTCTAAAGAAGAATTATATTTTGTCAAATTTAATATATAAAAGTTTCAAATATTGGATTTAAAAAGTCTTCGCCATTAAAAGATGGTAAAATTGCATTTTTTAAAAAATACTTATTTTATTAGAAAAAAATGTATGTGTTCTTACATTATGTCTACGAATCTCATAACATGGATTCTAAAATTATATAGATTATATAATGTTCAAAATTTAGTTAATACTATTCATAACCGCTTTTCAATGGCTTTTTTGGTAAGTCATGGTGCGCTATAACTCGGTGTTGCATGTAGTTAAAGTTATCGAATAACATTGAAGAAATAATGTACTATGAAATCGTAGGGTGTTACATTATTCCCTCATTCAGTAAATTTCATCTTTGCAATTTTAAATTATTTTTCAAAAATAAATGTTTCAATATAGAAAATACCATAGGGAAAAACCACATCGGAAATTAGGTTAATAAAATTTAGTCTTAATATGTGGAAAAGGGAAATGAAAGAGTCACCACCAAATTATGAACTCAATTAGGAGAACATTAGTGGAAAATAGAGACATATAATTGGAGGAAAACGTAAATATTTATAGATACTAATTGAGGTCATCAATCACAAACAATTGTAAAATTGACGGCCTTAAAGTCATCAATCTATGATGATTTAAATTACCATCAGTTCACCAAAACTTATGGTATTAGGATAACAAATTTTTTTGGTTTATGATACTTTCACTAAAGTATAAGAATTAATTTCTTCAGTGAATAAGAGATAAAGAAAAATATATAGATGACAAGTAGAGTCCCATCCTTTAATTAAGTTATACCACAAACTCATCTTTCATCTAAAGATAACAAAACAGAAAAATAATATTCTATTTATCTTATTCTATAGGGTTAAAAAAATGAATTTATAATTAATATAGTAGAACTAGTAAAAAACTACATTATTCAATCCTGGACATCACGTGGGTCAGTGGCTGGTGATACACCCTTGTCGCCCTTCAGTTGTGGGTACAAGTCTCACAGCCTTCCCGGACGCGACATGTTGCCGCCCGACCTCCGGGTTGTCCTTTTTATGGAAATTCAAAAATAATCTCAAACTAGACTTATCCAAAATACTTTTTTCCAACTCACAGTCGAAAATTTATAAGGTAGGAAAATACATTGAAGATCCTTTTTCCCACGTAATAACATTTGAACTCCTTCATCATGTATTCTATTAAAACACTTCAACATCCTGAAATTCATTAAAACCTTATTGATTACATTCATGATTCCTTATTACTTATAAAATACAGGATATACTCCTTATATACAAAAACTTTGAAAATTCCAACAGTGATGAAATAAACAAACCATTAATCTATTCCAAGGTTGTCAAGAATATCCAATATAATTTATCAACCATCTATTATTCCAAAATTACTACCTCAGTATCCATTCCATATTAAGGATTACCTTTACTTCAACAATGTATTTTCAAAAAAAAAGTTTTTCTTGCTGTCTAGTCACTTTTCAAAGTACCATATAATCTCAAATCCTCAATGAAAAAGTACTACAATACAATCCTTATTTATCTCTACAATTCATATAATGAGTACATCATTGATACAACACTCAAATGTAATAATTCATTAATAACAACATATGAACACTAGTCATTACTTTTCATCAGTGGTAGTATCATAACATTATTATTATTATCCAATAGCATCATTTGGGGCATACTCTGATGATTTGAACATTGATTCGTGTAGTGTCCCCACTCCTTGCAGATGAAGCATTGTACATTTGAAACCTTTTTCTTACCCTTACAATCACAAACATGGTGTCCTTTTTCTCCTCACTTATAACTTACTCCCATTGCCTTCAAGAATTTTCCAAGGTGATTCTTTCCACAGTTATCACATATGATAAAATCCTTCTTTACCTTATTCCCTTTATCTGTCTTTCTCCCAACCATCCTTTTTTTCTCTGGCTTACATTCAAATCCATAGGACTCTGAGAACTATTTAATTATCTTATCAACACATGATACTATTTCTTGATATGATTATAATACATGGGAGACTATTTCCCTTCTATATTATGGCTTCATTCCATGAAAGATATGATCATTATTACTCATTGGATCATGAATATTTCTAGAGTACTCATTCCATCTACTAGGCACCATTTCCACACAATGACATACAATAGATTAGTTTATGAATAGAAATTCCTATTCCCAAACTTGTAAAACACTTGACATAAATTATACAGTTTATGGATATAATCCTTAATCATAAAAATGTCTTCATTGAGGAAGTATATACTCATATACCCTTCATAATGGTTTGTAATGAAAATGAGAATTATCCTAAGCATATCCCTCGGGAGTGTCGTAACCAAGAGTGCAGCAAGGCCCGTTGTCATGCACCAGTTCCCGTTCGAGTCTAGCTCAAAGTGGTGTTTCCAGGTTTTACACCTAGGTACATATGTTCCAGACCTGCATCTACCTGCTTGTCTCCAGACAGGGATGTATGGCTTGGAAAACTCTCAAAATCCCTACGATACCAAAATTCTAGTAATTTATTCTATAGTAATCCTCAAAGTCTATCTTAGGGCTATGTGAAATAATCATATTTTATCTAAATCTAGCTTTCAAAGATTGTGCTAAACTTTCTATGATACAAACTGTAACGCCCCCACCCTAGTTACCCAGAGTCGGTGCATTACTATAAAACATTGGAATGATAAAACAATATCATTTCTTGAAAGACCTATTAGTTTAGTACCCTTGGAAACACTATATATATTCATAACTCATACATTACATTATAAAGTGAAAAAAACTACATCAAATCTTGTCTTCATAACCCCTCATAAATTCCCTACAAGTCATTCATAAAATACTTCTTCACATCATGGGAAAAATTAAATCATGGAAATGGGTGAGCTCAGATGCTCAGTATGGATAACAATATAGAGGAAACATTCATAAATAAACAAAATCATATAAGGCAATGTATAACTAAATAAAAATCCTTTTAAATTGGAAATTCAGTATAATATTGAAAAGATAAAATGAAATAATGACATTTACTTATTCACATTTATATTCTAGTAGTCTAATAATCAAATGCAATATCAATAACCACTTTCATAATGATGGAATGTATAATTCTAGACTATCATAACCACATAGTCAAGGTCTTGTGCCAAAACTACATATAAGATTTTGTCAAGGACTTGTGAGAAGACAGTAGTTTGATTCATGAGACCTACTAAAGCACCGAGGAGCTATAGAGAGATCCACCAGTCACTTATTAAGTCCAATGAATTCCTTATATCTAGAGGTTTAAACATAACATTAACATTTGTATTAAAACTAGCATACTAAATGCCAATAATTTCTCCATAGACCATGAATTGTATAAAAATAACACATCCACAGTCAAACATAACACAAACCCATCAATACAATATGGAAGTTTTGTATAATAATAAATCAACTTCAAATAAGCATAAAATCCATCAAAGGATGTTGACATAGATGAAATCAAAACATTTTGAGAGAAATATCTTATTTTTTGAAATCATTGAAATTTCACATATTTATAAAGGATGTAATATAAAAGGGATTTTTGAATCAAAGTGTCCTATACTACTTTGAAACTTTCGAAACAAAATTTCATTTCAAAACATTCATGTCCATATAAATACATCCTTAAAATCATTTTAAAACATGGACATTAATTAAACAGATTTAGAATGATAAATATTTAAAACATTTAAAATTCTTATATTGATAAAGAGTACCTTTAATAAATCCTTACAATATTCATTTTGAATTCATTTTTTATGAAAATGGACATGGATGATAAAAATGTCCCAGAAGATACTTACACATAAAAAATCTCAGATAATAATGAGAATGAGGAATTAACCCTAACCAATTTTGTTACTTAAGAAACATACATCCCAAGAAAGGAGTATCATACAATGAATATGTAAATACACATAAATTAATGTTTATTATGAAATGAATTCAATTTTGGGTAGTACATAACCCATACAAAAGGTAATTAGTGGGAATACATCACGAATCTCACGGGAATAAGGAGTGAGATGAAAACCCATTACCTTGTAATTTTCTTTGGTTGAGGGTAGGTTAAACTCCTATATAATGGTGAAATAATTGGTATTGAATTTTACAAGAATCATATAGATTATCATGATATCATATTTGATCTTTTAACATTGCATTGTTAATAAAATCTAAGTATTATCATCGTTTCGGTGTTAACAGATTCGTTTTCCATTATATTATTTGTTATGTGAGACAAACTTGATATTTATGGGATGTATATTATTCACATACAGAATGATATAATGTCCGTAAAAATTATTTTTAATCATTAAATTACATTTATAATTGAATGGATATGATGGGGAATGAATCCCATCGCGTTCGTGGAGATGGTAGTCCGTAAGTACGCACAAGCAACGAGATGATTCTTTTGATTTTAGAATAATATATAATTATATGGTATATAATATATTCAGAATCATTATCATGTTATATTAATTATTTAAATAAATTACACATGATTATTATACCCATCCAGTAATAATCTATTGAATAACAATTACACCACGACGTGGAGACGGTAGGTCGTACGTACGCACATAAGGTAACTTGTCATTCAAAGGATGGATAAAATACTAAATATAGTTGTACTATATTTATAATAACATAACCGTATATAGAATATGCTGTAGTTATTATTTTAGAATGGAAACAACAACGAATGAATAAGTTAAAGAAGAAAGGAACTTGAAAAAGGGTGGTGAAAACATTACCTCTTCTTCGGGTTCTTTCTTTTGATTTGATCAAAAGGGATCCTTAGGTTGGATTTTTGACTAAAGGAAGGCCACTAGTATTAATGGAGGATAGTGGAGAGGGTATTTGGGCAGAGGTTGGATGATCTAAAATTCTTTGAACATATGAAGAATTGGTAAGAATGGTGTCCCTTTATATGGGGGAGGAGGGGCTCTTTAGAAAAAACTTAAAGTAATAATTTATAATAAATTCATATTCGGTTTATAATGGATAAAAAGTTTATTATTAAAAGTATCATGTAGGTATGGGTCTAAATCCTTTAAAAAATAGATTTTAGGCAGGTTTGTGTCATTATATTGACCTTATCCTTTAGTTTCAACTCTTAGTTTATTAGTCTGACATTTACCATGCCACATTGTATTTTTATATTATATAGTTAATAAACATAATATATACATCCAAAAGTCCCCCAAGTTGTCCATTAATGATACAAATATCATGATATAAGTCCTTTGGCTGATCATTAGATTTTTATGAATAGAATATCAATTAATAATATAATATTTGTTTTAAAAACTCATTTATGTCAATTTTACCAATATTTAAAATTTGATTATTCTTAAAGTCTTAAAAAAGTTATTAATTCAAAATAAATTTAATTTAAGAAATCCAAACATGTATTATTAACCAGTAAAATTTGTTGATGAAATCAAAACATTCAAATTATATTTATTTTATCATTTATAATACTAATTGTTTGATACTTTCATTAATAAGGAAAATAATCCATCATTATTGTGTCATAAAAAATTTTAATTATTCAATGTCTAAAAATTATAAATAAAATACCATTATGTAGAAAATCGTCTTAGATTTTAATGAATATTTATAGTCTAAAATATAACATATATAACCCTTTGAAAAAAAATTTTCACTTAAAAATATATGCTTGTGTCATTTTTGTATTTACTTTAACTTAATTAATATAAAGTTTCCTTATCACCTAAAAGTGGCTCCATGGGGTCCCAAAATCGACCCAAATATCCCCATGGTTGGAAATGTATCAACCAATAGGGTTAGGATAAGTTTTATGGTAAATAAATATTCTTGTAATATTATTTGTTTACCCTTATTTACCGGATTAACCCTCTAACCATGGTAAATAAAATATTTACCGAAGTAATTATTCAAATTGTCTAAAAATAAGAGTTAACAGTTTTCACAACTTGGTCATCCTGATTCCAAATATGGAATCAAATTTTCCAAATTCATAATAGAGAAGTCGCAGAAAATAATTTAAAATTTATTTCCGTTGTCGAAACAAAAATAGTGTTTTTAACAAATATTAACTATCAAAAGATTTACACTTTCTTATGCTCAGTTCAAATATGAAATTATGTCCAATGAACAAAATTATATTAAATGGTAAAATTATAATCTAATTATACATAAAAATCACTCAAATTCATAATTTAATACTATAAATTATTTCGATTAAAAACGTTGTTTTTAAATAAAATTTAGTAATATTCACTATTCATCAAAATATGAAAGCTATGAATAAAGTACCAAAATATAACCCCAAGATAATTTCGATATTAAAAGTCCAAAAATGATGTTTATTTTACTATATTATAAACATAAAAGTTGAATTTATTAATTTACAATTAATTCCCACTATTAAAACCAAAAGGGGTATTTTTATGAAATAATAACTATTAAAAGTTTGATAGTTGTTTATATCCAATATCAAGGTAAAATTGTTTACAATGACAATAATTGGATTAATTGTTAAAAATTTAATATATTTATACTTCCATTCCATTAAAATTTATAATTTAACAAAATAAATTATTTTGATTAAAAAAGTTGTTTTCAGTTAAAATAGAGTATTTTTCACTATTCACACAAATAAGAAAGTTATTAGAAAAACACCAAAACATTATTGAAACTAAATTCTTCTGTCCTGATTCTAATGAATAAGTTTTTTTAAAAAATTAATTTATAAAAGTTTCAAATATTGTATTTAAAAAGGCTTCGCCATTAAAATGCAGTAAAATTTCATTTTTTTGAAAAATACTTATTTTATCTGAAAAAATGTATTTGTTCATATATTATGCCTAAGAAACTCCAAATGTGGATTCTAAAATTATATGGATTATATAAAGTTCAAAATTCCATTAATACTATTCATAACCTCTTTTGAACGGCTTGTTTGGTAAGTCATGGTGTGCTAGAACTCGGTGTTGTGTGTAGTGAAAGTTATTGAATTACTTTGAAAAAATAACGTACTATGAAATATTGGGGTGTTACATTATTGAGTGGAGTTGGTCCGTTGGATTTTTTATTAAATATAAATTGATCCACCCACATTTCATCATGTGGTGGGCACTAGTTGTGGAATATCTACATATTATTAAATGTTTATTTTTTTTGATATAGAGAAAAATGATTTTTTGTTAGTTGGGGAATATTTAGTACCACATGGATACTTGTTTTGTGATGATTTCTATGACTACATGTTCCTGGTTTTCAAAAGTAGAAATTGAAATATGAAGCTAGTAGTAATGTGTGGATGTAATGTTGATGTGAGTTGTATAAACATGGTGATCAGAGCACTGGGGTGGTCACTGAGAAGTTATTCCCATCAATGGATATCAGTTTGGTGGTGTCATGTATGGTTCTGGTGGTGTTGTGACAGCGTTTGGCAGCTTCATTGTATGGTCATGTAACATCACATAAGTGATTAGAAATCTAGCATTCATGGTTAACTATCTCCCAGTAGTGGCATTTTCAACTTAATTCGGATGAGTCCAAGGGAGAATAAACTTCCTACAGAACATGAATGAAAATAGGGAACATTATGGGTTTCCATTTGATGTAAATTTTTTTGAATAATATTTCGTGCTTCTAAATACATTGTGGGTGGGGAGAGACTGAGACTAGTAGTGAAATAGGTGCACATAAACCAGTGTGAGAAGGATAGGGTAGACTATAAACTATAGTTCTTTGAGGAAAACCCCAGTAAATTATGTTTCATTTTATTTATAGAACATGGGATCATTATATTCCTACAATGAATCCACCTACCATGTTCTAGAAAAACATTGGTCATGCCATGGGGATACTATTTGGAATACTAACTCCTGTATGAAATATTTTTTGGAATATATTTATTAGGTATCATTTTTTGACACATATATAAACTATCATGATTGTAATTACTCTTGTTATATTAATATGAAATTATGATGACTTTATGAGGCTATTTAAAAGATGCAATATATTTATTTTTAATTTTAGCTCCATGTTTCCAATGATAGAGATGAGTGTAGTCTTGAGTGACACAGTTATCAAGGAATTGTGGACTATAAAAATTATTATATAAACATATATAATTATTGAATTACATTCTTTAAAATCACAATATATTGATAACATGTGTATGTTCTTTCTATATGATGATTCAGAGTAGCGGTTGAATATCATTAATAAAAGTGTCACATATTAGTCATGGGTCTCCATGATTATCAGAAGAGTGGAGATTGGAGTTGGGTTGTGAATTCTCACTTGGTGTAACATTGCATCTAATTTTTTATATAACCCTATCATTGATTGATTTTATTTGATCCTATAGATATAGGGTTAGAGTCATCTATGAATTTTGGTATCATTGGATCTCTCTTGGTGGTGTGAGTTATTTGTTATGTGATTGGTCATGGGGTCAGGAATCCAATTGGGTCATGGGGTGTATAATCCTTAGGTAATATGATGGTTTCATAAGGATAACAATTGGTTTATGAAATCCATCATATTGACGAAGATTATATGAACCTCCGACTTTCATGATTTTTTCTATGGAGTGGGTTTATAGATAAAAAATAAAAAAATTCATGCTTATGTTCTAAATGTTTAGTCACCATAGATCTCCAAGAAATGTCTTGGTTTTGAGTCACCCATTAATGGTTTAGAGCTTCCTCAGGTCTAGTATAAAAAAAATATTTAGTGGGTTATCTACATTGAACATACCCATGTTTATGGGACTCAGATGAATGGTAGTCAGGAGGTCCTTCTTATTATGAGGCATTCTTCTTGAAACTATTATTCATTTGAATGATTCTTTCTTTAGCATGTGTGATTTTATGGTTGTTTTTGGCATATTTGGAAAATCTTCTTTTGTTAAACCTATATGGTATGATCATTCGTATAGGATCCCATGGTAATGGATTTTTTTTGTTATAATTGAGTTTCCCATATGTTGGTTCTTTATGATATGATCTCATCTATGGTCAATGTTCCTTGAGGTTTTTTTAACTCTGGAATATAAGAAACGATTTGTACCCCCCAAGGGAATTCCAATTTTAATATAGACATGATTCTACTAAATTTCAACAATTCTATTTCATCCGATTTATTCCATAATGGTTTGAGGTATATCTATGTTTACCATATCCTTTGTGTCATACAGAACATATTAGGAATAGAATTATTCCAACCAGACGTTGATCGATGTTATTAAAAACCTAATCCTTCTTATTTTTCCACATTATTTTTATTCAATATTGATTTTATTTTTATGTATATATAATTTACTACCTCATTTGAGTGTTGTACTCCAATTTGAGGCCCATTATGTTTACACGGTACAACATATAGTATTTTTATACCAACTATAAATCATGAATTTTATGAAAACATCTTTTTCTATGTAAATAAATCATATGGTGATTTTGATGTCCTCGAGCCTAGAGAAGGGGTAACTATTATCGATGGGGATTTGAGAACCTTGTATGATTTAAACAAAGTAATGATCGTCAATTTATTTGGCGTCACATATGATATGCTCAATCACACTCACATAAGGTAAAATTTATATTTTGGGGTAACAATGCCTATATTATTTTTACGTTTTTATTGTGGAATCTATATTTTATTCTCTATGATAATTAAAAAATGATTTCATGCATGAATCCATTTATGTAAGATATTTTATCCAATATAATTTTTAGTACTTTTTATTTAGAATATGGATATTATTCTAGTTATAATGGATGTGGAATCATAAATATGTACTATGCCTTTTTGGCAGAAATCTAAATCCCATAAACTATTATAGGAAGGCTTATGATCCATTGCCTTCTTCTGCAAAAAGACAATTAGTGGGCCTAATAGAACACTTCATGGAAAATTGGAATCAAATAGATGTATTTTTGATAGATAAAAACTTCATATAAGCCTCATGAGTTTAGTTTAGGACACATTGGGTGAAAATTATTGATGTTTCATTGTTTTAATTATAAAAATAGGTATCCCAATCAGGATATAGTGGGAGGAACAATACTTTACATGAAATATGATAATCTTTATATAAACTTTAGTGCAATTAGAATTGGTTCCATGCTAAAATTTATTTATTCTATAGATTATAGATTATTCGGTTACTTTTTGTTTTTAATTCAGGACATAAAACAATCAGAGATGAAAACTTCAAATGTGGATACCAATTTCGTACCAAAAATTGGTGTTTTTAAAGGATTCAGATGATCCACCTATGAATATTGAGGGTGAGAGGATTACTGAAAGAGTTTTATCATTCATCAATGTTGGTAGGAATATAATAAATATGATTGATTCTATTATAATTTAAATCTACAATGATCATCAATATGTTTAGAAGTGTTATCTAGAAGATCCTCTAGCATTGGGTGGGGTAGGGAATGTAACCCGCACCCATTTTCAATGGGTGGGGAATCCTCTTATTGTAGAGTATATATTCAAATATATTAGTTCTTAGTTGGGGTATAGGTTCCCTCACCAGGGCCTTTAATCCCTCTACAGATGTTTCACAATGTGAAGTGTTGTCCCTCCTTAAAAAATGATGAGTTTAAATAAACTCATGAATAGAGGTGTGTATTCATCCCTCAGTGAGGTACAATTCTTCTCTCTTTTTATGGGTTCAACATTCTCTTGGTCCTGATGAGATATGGGTATCTAGTACTATAGAAGTATCACTACATTCCTATTTATGTAAGTTTCAGAAAATCATTCGTGTAGAGGAAATGCATTATTTTATAAGGGAGGTGGATCTATTATTAATATGACCTTGTAATAATCACAAAATATATAGTGAAAACTTCCATTCATCAGAAAATAAAATCATTGCATAAAAATGTTTTCATTACTCCCTCTATACTAACAAAGTGTACATCCCCAAATGATAATAAAGTGGTTAATTCAATATGAGGAAGAATGTGATTATTCCAACTATGTAAATGAATATTATGTGGACATTCTTCCCATGAGGTTGAAGACCCCCCCATCGGTTGTTTCATAGAAAAATGGTGACGCGAAATTCTCTCACAATAGTTTAGGGATCATTACAATTTATGATATTGTGTTTATTTTTTTCACAATAGTCTAGTTCATAGAATATTACATTGAATATCCAATTATTGGAAATAATATAGATTACTAGGATATATATTAGAGTTGATAATGAGTATGGGGAGTCAGCTTCTAAAAGTTAGAGAAATTTTAGGACATGATATTAACCTTAATATTTTAAAGACACATTTTATACCCAAACCATCTCTCATAGGTTGTATTGTGATGATATATTATTATTGATGTGATTATTTTTTATGGATGTAAATCATGAATAAAATTTATTATGTTTCTCATAATATATATATGGTGTGATATGCATCATTTTCAATTAGTAATCATATTTATTAACAACAATGTGTTATATTCGACTATAAATTCATAGTTTGTAGGGGATCCATAGATCCATGTAATGTCTTTAGACCCATTTGGGGAAATAAACGTTTCTTGTTTATAATATTGGATTTATTTTCGTTTAATTGAGAGGATTTTAAATGGAAAAACAAATGAATAGTGGGATCATGTAATGATGTTTTATTCAATGGATGATATTCTAGTACATGATTTCACCTTGTTGGTTTTCTTGATGAAATGTTTTTTAATTGAATTGATATAGTGTGGTCCTCCCTAAAATGAAAATTAAATTCTAAGGATGGGTTAGTTTGACCCTAATCACAAACTATATTTTATTAGAGGACTTTTCCATTAGGTATATATCATGGGATGGCTATTTATAGTGAAATATGTCATCATATAACATGATGGCTTATATTTGGATTTTGTGATAATGAAATTTTTAATATTGTTTTTAAGATGTTGTGTAGGAATTGATCTATAACCCCTATCGATGGTTTCTAATGAATTTAGTCTTGTGAGTATCTATTTATGTTGACCGGAATTTTGGGCCCAGATATGTGATACATTATATATAGGTAAGATGATGAAATTTCTCTTATTAAAGATATCTTAATGACTAGTATTTTGTTTTCTAGGTTGTGATGACACTTTTGTGATGTGGTGAATGTTTCAATAGGATATCTATTATCATAATTTGTTTTCTTATTACACATAGTGAAATTCATGATATTGGTTGTACTTTTTTGGAATGGCCATAAATATAATATTTGATGTTATCATTGATATTAAATTCAATAAACTATTATGTAATTATATTTTATAATTTATGTGCACTAATTTTTGTTTCAGAATATTACATTATATTAGATATAATAAAATATTAAGCATCATAATTATAGGTAATATTGCGGTTTAATTATGAATGTATTACTTGTATATATTAATAATTATGGTAAATTAAAATTGATGGAAATGAAATAATAGGTATCATTGAGAAGTTAGATTATACACTATAATCATATTTATTAATATTTTACGGTTTCAGAATCAGTTTCCCTTTCCCTTGATTATTATAATGCCAAAATTCAATAACTAAACACTGAATGAATCCATTTACAAATTTTTTTCAATATCATTATAATCACATCCCATACAATATATGTCTAATCACACTATGAAAATATCTCAATAATATACCATCCTCAAAGGGTATTTGATTATAAAATAAATGTAAATAAATCTACATCATAAAAATATGATTTGAATATTTTATTTTAATAAATCAATGTTTATTTTTACCCATTTTTAATAAGATATTTGAATGAATAAATATGAGTTTGATGATAATAAGATTCAGATACATTTAAAAATTTATATTTTTGGGAAAAGAATATATAAAATCAAGAACAACTATTTTAATGAATTACATAATTTTTAAAATAAAAAATTTTCTAATAAAATATAATTCTTAATGAATTTTTAATAAATATAAATGATAATTGATTTAATGAAGTAAAAAATTGTTTTATTAAAGATAAAAAGATGACATAGTCAAAACAAGCTTACTCTTCGATAAATTTCTAATTTTTATTTATGAGTAAATTCACAATTGTAATGAAATATTTGCATAAAAATTATTGTTGTTTAAATAATCATTTTTAATTTATAAAAGGGTAATTTTGTTTGTATTTTTAAGAGATAGATAAATTTTTTACAACATTAAATGTAGTACAAATTTACAGTGTGTACTCTGACAAATTAATGACCCAAAATAGATGAAATATATTACATATAATCTAACTACGACCTAATAAAAATTTTAATTTTATTATAATTTCATTTAGGGTTATTCAATTAATTTTATTAGCACATAATTAATCCACAAAAACAATGATATATTTAATTTATTAAAACTCAATTCTTCATAAATGTGACTCACTTCCACATTACTATGGTTTTTATTTTTTAAATATAATTACATAAACAAATAAAATCACTAATACCACTCTAACTTAATAGAAATCATTTGAGTAATACAATATGAATTTTTATTATAAATAATATAGACTCCAACACGTATATTTGGAAATTAATAATGAATTATCCCTTATTTTACAAAATAATATTTTCCAAACACAAAATAATATTCTCTATGAAGAATTTTTGACCTAATTTGACCATAATTCAACAGATACATCCAATGTCTCCACAAGTATTTAATAATTTACATTGAAGATTTTAGTGGAACCCATTTATGGTAAGGGATCTTCTACTTTTTCTCTTTATTCTTGAACATTCTTTACATCATGCATATTATATAAATTTTTCATATTTGTTTTTTTATTAAATAACTATTTATATAAATATAATTATATGGTAGTTATATGAAACCATTATTTCTCTCCCACCACATCTACAATCCATTACACACACCCGTTATGTTGTCGAAATTATCCTTCGATTTTTTTATTCCAATTAATTTTTTTGTGAATACCCATTCATATCTATGATGACATAAATAAATAACGTGATATAAAAAAAATTCCAGATAAACATAATAATGTGGTAATAGATAACATTAAAATTTATTTACATACTTGATTGAACATTAATATCTAAATTGTGTTAACACAAAATATTTTGAACATAGATGATTGAAACAAGTGGATTATATAATTCCAAACATATCAATTTAGATCATATCCCTCTATAAAATATTTATCTCATGATAAATAAACATTTTCCAATTTTTTTATATGGTTGTTAATTTACTATCCCGCCGACATCATGATTCTATTATAATACATATATAATCCCCATGATATCAATTGGTCATTATTAGTATATAAAACCATTGAAATAAAATGAATTTAAAATTTTTATAACGACATATATAATTAATAATCAAAAGATGGATACGCTGATAAAAAAATCCATCATACTAAAAGACTGATAATATAATTTTTTTTGATAGATAGATGTTATTATGTAGTAATAAAATATATGTCATAAAGTGTATCAATGTATAATAATATCAAAAACTGATATATAGGTTTCATAACATTTTGGTAATGATTATGTAATATAATTGACATTATAAAATATTAAAATATTAATCAAATTGAGAAAATGTTGTTCAAATATTTTTTTTAAATACCAAAACAACATAGAATAAAATATAAATATAGTTACTGTATTGAATTCTTGTTGTGAAGGTTATAGAATGGTAAAAAAAATACAATAACACAATTTAAAAAAAGAATATAAAGTTACCCTGGTCAATAAAATGGGTATTTAATTTAAATTTAAATAATAATGAAGAAAATGTGATTATTTTAAAAGATATTAAATAATTTAATTTCATAATGACTAAAATAAATATTATTCTTTAGATTTAAAATAGTCATTGAAGATAAAACTCCAAACACCGAGTGAAAGTGATGAAATGCAATAAGAGGTTTATTGAATAATAAATCAATAAAAGTATTATTTTCTTAATAAAATGAAATGAAATTAAATTGATTTAAAAAATAATACATGGAATATATAAGTGATAGAATATATTATGCACACAATAAAATATTTAATTAATAAATTTTACAACACAACAATAGTAATTTGAGTGAATAAAACACTATTTTCAGATTCATGGTTCCAAAAATTGTTGCAAACACTCTATGTATGAAATTTAAGATAATTATTTATTCATATCAGAACCATATTTATATTTATTTTACATAATATTATTCAGATATATTTTTTAATGTGTTTTTAAATATATTCATAATTACAATTTACCAACATATGATAATTGTTCTATTTGTTCCATGATCACATTTATTTAGTTGTTTTAGTCCTTACTACATGATCTTATGTTTAAAACTGTTAAAATGTACAATGATATGACATATAATTGTTCTCCTTTTTGGATTCCCACTAATATTCAATATATGTTATGGTAAACATTCTTATAAAATAGTTAATCATTTTCATTTTCGGATTATATTGAATCACAAAATAAAGTGACAAAATGGATTTTAGTATATATACATATATATTTAAACATAGACATACAAAAATTAAAATTAAAAAACATAATTACAATTCATTGCCAACATTTATCAATTTATATTCATATATTTTTTAAATTTCTTAACATTATTCTTTTTCAGTCTATATCTGACCAAAATGATATAATGTTACAAAAATGTATCAGTAAGAATATGATGATGTACTATTGTAATATAAATTATTAAAAATAATAATTATGTAATTTTAATTTTACTAATTTTTTAATTATGATTTATTAAAATGATGATAAAGAATAAACAATGTATTTAATTAAAAAAATTAATACTATTGTTCATTGAAACCATCCTTCCATATGGGCCCCAAAGGGAGAATTTATTTGTGGGATTTTAATGTGACCATGGAAAAAAATACATATCATTATTAATGATATAAATTTTTATTGATTTAATAGGATACTAAATAAGAGGGCTAGATTTGTTTTGGTGGAGGAGGGTCTCATTAATTTTTTTTAAATCAATATTATATTATAATGTAATTTTGAACGACTAATGACATTAAAAGTTAAAAAATATTAATTCATTCTATTAAATAGATGGAAAAAATGTATTAATGTGTGTTAAATTTGTTTTAACCATCCAAACATTAGTTTCCCCATATAAATCATTTACTATTAAAGTTGTTAATCAATTTTTACTCTAATAACTTATGTTATCCATTAATAGTAACAATTAGAATAATAGAAACATTTGATTCCATGATTGAATATATGAATTATTTTTCATAATAATTATCTAAATTTTAAAAAATACAATTTAAAAAATAGTAGTACATCAATTAAATAATAAGTATTTACTAAAATTTATAAAACTATAACGAATGCAGTCTTATTTCATTCCGTTTATTAATCATAAAATAAATGTTATTTTACATTTAATTCATAAAATTCACTTATAATGATAAATTTAATTCATTAATATAATAATTTTAATCAATCCAAAATCAATTATTTAATAAATATTAGTTTTTATTAATAAATGAATTTTTAATGTTTATTAAAAATTTAGTATGTATTAAAAATCAATTAAATGTGTTTTACTAACCAATTTGAATGAAAATTATTGTTTTAATAATCTATGAATTTAAAAATAATTCATAAAATATACTAATTTCAATGGAACGAAAAATAATTATAAATATTTAAAATAATATTAAAAATAAATATTTTTAAAATTTTATTTATGACATTAACAATTTTGTGTTTATAATTTCCAAAAATACACATAAAAAGTCTAATTTCCCACACGATATTACTATGTGTGAGATAAATTATTATGGTAGGAAGTGGTAGAGACTAAACTGGCATGGATATTGTGCCGGTTACCATGATTTCGAATATCTCTCCTAAATGATAACAGTAAATTATAACTCATCGGAGTTATTCATGTGTAAAAAAAAAGAAAAAACTAGATAAGTTACCTACGATCGTCTCTCTAATAGTTGTTCCACACAAGGAAGACTACCACTACTATGAATTATATAATTTCTCTTTCTATATAAATTCAACTATGTGATTATATCCATAAATAGACTATATTCAAATATTTTATTTAAATTATAAAATATCCTGATTTTTCTAAATAATAATATAGTATTATAAATATAAATAAAATTTACCTATTTAATCTCACTTATATCAAGTGACATTATATTTCTGATGGCCATATATACCCAATATTTAAGTCATAACCACAACGAAATTTAATAATTATTTAAATAAGCTTAAATACTTATATAATTTAATTTTATATTTTTTAATCTAATTTCTAATGATGATTGTAATTATTTCTATTATTTTACACCAAATCTAAAATTTCCATTGGTGGGGTGATCTAAATGGGATTTAATGATGATATTTATTTATATATTATAGAAATTTTCTTTTCTTATTGTCATGTCACTTATATATTTTTCATAATTATATTTTCTTTAGTTATTTTATTATATATTATTTTATAAATATTTCCTCTATGAATTTTAGTATAATGATTCATGTAAACATTCTTATTATTTTTTTTGAAAGAATAATTAAAAATAATATATGTGAATTTATATTAATTAACCATTTTTATTTTTTATCATGGACATTTTAGTACTCATAAAAAAACTAATGTCAGTTACTTTTTCTATTCACATCTTTTGGTTGCTAGGTTTCTTTGTCAAACATATTATTTCTCCTATGAATTATTTCCAAGTGATAGGAATTATTTCATAGTAATTTAAATAAATGTTTCAAGATATGATCATGATTATTTTATAAATGATGATGGATTTTTCATATAATTCATCTATGGTGATAAAAACAACATCTCAATAACATGGACTTTGTTTATGTCAAGTTCTAATAGTTAATATAAATTCCCAACATTATCAATAATATGTATGTAGTTGTGTATCCAGATTATATAATTCCCTTCTTACTAAGTCACACAGTTATATACAATGGACATATTCAAGTTAATACTTTATTTCGAACTTCAAACTAAATTTTTTATCGATTATTATCATCATATATCGTCATTCAACTTTTTTTCGATTGATATTCCTAAACAATTGATCATTATCATTCATTTTATAATAGAGATATGATCTAATAATTCTTATCCCTCCACCTTCATCCTATAATGATAGATTTCTACATCTATTACATTATAGATCATCATATTGTTCCAGTTTTACTTTCTTATTGAAATTAGTTTCTATATGAGATCATAACTAATGGAATATTATGTTTCCAACTATGTTTTACAACCTTATATAAATAATATAATATATCATCAAACGTTTGAATATTCCTTTCTTATAGGCCATAGTATTGAAGCTATTAAATAATGTTAATGATCATTTTCATATACAATACCTGTTAAATATTATTCTTGAACATTAATATAAACATCTGATCTCATTTAAAAAAAACTGAATTTGTAAATGAGTCCCTTTCAATGAACCATTTGTCATCTAGATAAGAGGTTTTCCAAAAAAAAAACACATGTGTTCCACCCAATACCTAGTGGTTTTGTATTATTGGGAATGATATATATCTAATTTGATGATATAAAACACATAGTAATCATAAAACCAATATAAATTATTCCAAAAATATCATATATCATTAGAGTATACAATGGACATAATTAAAATCAAAATGTTAATAATTAATATATAAACGTGTGTAAACATAAGGGAATTATTTCTAATAATAAGTAAATAAAAAAAATAGATTTATAATTTGGATGAACATACAAAAGATAAATAAAAACTAAACTAAATATATATACATGTCAAAAATATAAGACTCCTACTTATAATTGTCTCACGTTCATGAAAAAACAAATCTTGATATATCAAATATACAACATGATACTTGAAAGGCGTTAATTTGTTATGTAGGGGTTCTCATTGGACATTTCATCATATATATTAGTGGGGTCTCACGATTTACCCGACTAATACCCTATGATATTTTTTTTCAACTATCAAAACCTAAATAAAGATCCTGAAACCCTAAATAGAAAAATATATTATTTCTAACATATCTTGAACAACCCCAAAACCAAATATCATAATATATCCCAAGAAATAATGGTTAAACCATAATAGAAATCATATTTAAATGATATATTCCATCTCCCAAAACATATCTCCCAGATCTTGGTACCGTGGAATCATCTTCTATCAAAATACTGCAACAAAAATATAGTAAAAACTTTCTTTCATTAGGATAAACCAATAAAGAATATCATACCATATTTCATTCCACCACCCATTAACTCCATGTCTGGCCTGAAACCAAATCCTATTCTATGTCTCATTCCACTATTATCTAACTAATTTCTCCATCACCCGTTCACTATATTTGGGATACATGTTATATCAAATTCCACCACCATCCTAGTTAGGTTGATTCCACATACCACATCAAAAAGATACAATTCCACCAACCTCAATAATTTGAGGATCACAAATATAAATATCATTAAACACATCCGATCACAATAACCTCTCACTCAATGTGATTTATAAGTGACATCAAAATCCATATATCCATTATCCGTCCTCTCCCTCAAGATGATTTCTCAGAACACATGTGGAAAAAAAGATAGTGAAATACAAATAGTTACGCAAGGTAGGTAATCTAATAATCCACTAATATTGGTAACCATATATGTCTAGAACACTAATATAGTATCACCTCTATAGATAAAATAATTTATTACTTGACAATACCACCCTACTAGTTAATTCATTCTTTTAAAAACATATCACAATGATCCTAATTTCATTATCTTCTGAGTACACTATGAATAGTCCCCAATGCCTTGAATAATCAAGATCTAAGGCTACTAATGGTCCCTGATATAGCTAATCACTCCACTAAAAAATTGTTATGACATTATCAAAATCAATCAACATAATACCATATCATTCAATTCCATCCCATTCCCATCTCATCCAAAAATACATCTCAACACTTAAGGGAAACCATAATTCTCTTAACAAATAATTACAATTAGTACACCAATAATCCATAGTCACACAAGAAAACTATTTTTTTCATTTATCTATTATGCATAGTTATATAACGATAAAAATAACATCATGTGGGGTTGAATATTTTTTGAATTCTTTTAACTTTCCATAGGACTCATTCAAAGGTTCACATTAAAAATGGATTTAGAAATGAATTCAAAAAATAACCACCCCAAACTCACGTTGATTATCTATATAGTCATATTAACAAGGAATCACATTAACTATCCAAAAAACATGAAGATAAAGAATAATTCTCCAATATTATCAACATTGTCCACTAACATTATGGGATCCCACTAAGGGATGATTAAAAAGCATACCAATCCTAAACCTCTATCATGAAAATAAAATAAAATAAATATACACAATTGGTTAAGAATTAAATGGACCACATACATCCAATATATAATTTTAATTCTCCAATAATTAATGACTAATTACATTAAAACTCTCCAAATATATAACCCATCATGTCCGTGATTTATAGAAACTATAAAAATTAAGAATTCATAAAATATTATTTTTAACAAATAATGAATAGTTTTCAACAATTAGAATTTTAATAATAATACTCAAGATTATTATTGTTGTGATATAACTAAAAATAAAAAATTTCTAGTATATAGGGTGATCATATAATTCAACCATTATTATTATAAACAAAATCTGTTGATAATAAATCTTCTCGGGAATAAATTCCCTGAAAATTTTTTAGAAAACAAATAATTGGTGTTGATTTTCCACTAAGGATATAATGAGATACTTATTTTTTCCCAATACATGATTCCCTCATTCCATTAAACCATTATTCTATATATTTATAATTTTATATTGAATTTTTTAAATAAAATTCAATAAAATATCTTACATTAAACCACAAAAAATATGGAAATTACTGAGTGGATGGTGTAAATATTATAATGAATTAATGTTTACCCCAAAATATATATGTCGTACTTCCCTCAATCCAATTGTACCAAAGGGATATAAAATGGAAGAATAAAGGGCTTGGAATATACACCCCCATATTTTTAAAAAAACAAAAATGGAGATCCATAATGTTGGGATTCAAAATAAAATATTTTAAATTCAATTTTTACCATTTAGTAATACTCATAAGAAAACTATGATATAATTTGTGTCCCACATATGACTTTTTTATTGGTCATGTAATATTTTATTTTAAGAAAACATGGTTTCTAATTGGTTATAATAGTTGGATTCCACCACTTCATAGCCAACAAGACATTGGGCTTCCGTAATAGCAGTACACCGCCTCTCCAAACCCTACATGTCATGTGGTAGTATCCATGTAAGAAATTATACATAAAAATAAAAATAATATTGATTTTAAACAAAAAATTACTTTATTAAAATCACAATGATATATTTTCATTAGAGTTCTATGGAGTTGTGAAACCCCCTCACATAGTAAACACAAATTTTCTTCGTGCACACTTTTACACACAATACATTATTCCCAAAAAAGATTTATAATTATAGATGATTTCATTTCACAACAAATCATCACATCCATAAATTATAATTCTTCAATTCTCATACCCATTCATAAAACTTATAATTTTTTTTTTCATATTCAGATGTGATAGATAATCATAGTGATGGACATAAAAAGTAGAAATCCACTACTTCATTAAAATTATTTAAAACCATGAGAAATTTTTTCATAAAAAACATACCTTTACCCTATAATTTCAAGACATTTTTTTAATTATTTATATTAAGAATAACATTGAAATAAATTATTTCTACTAAAAAATAATATTATTGTATATAAAATACATGTAGCATGCATTTAACATTATCGTCAATGAAAGAATATATAACCCTTTGAATAATATTTAGAATTTGTAATAACTACACAACCCACTTCCAATATTATTCTCTGAAGAAAAAAACCATTACCAGATGCATTAGAGAGATATTTGTGAATAAACAAAGGTATAATGGGATAAACCATAGTCTATATATTATATCAAAACCATTATAATAAATTTCAAAGTAAAATATAATAAATATAGACCATGAAAATTGTCTTAAACCCATTTGAAAGACGAATTCAGATATAAAAATATCACTTTTTATTGTAAAAACTACATTTAAAATAAATGAAGTCACATAATAAATAAACAATTTTCGCTCCAATGAATAATGAAAACATATAAAATAAATAATAAAAATTTATGTTTCATATTGTTTTGAATAAAATCTTATTTCACATAATTAAAAAAACCATTTCATTTGACATAAGTAATAATGAATGAAAGATAAACATTAAAAGAGATGTTTTAAAAGAAATTTCCAGATCATATGTCATATTCAGTAGGTAATTTTTTTAAATTCCTGGATATTAAACTCAATATACTATTATAATTTCTTAGGTACATTTATAATTTTATGTATTATTCAATAATTATTATTATAAAAATTTTATATAAAAGTATTTAATCATTTATATTCATGTCATCTATTTTGATGATAATTGATAATTAAGTGAACATTGACATTGGTATGTTGAAAATGGTCAATGTGGACATTATTCAATTATCTATATATAAATATTCATAAAATATTTATAACATTTATACATTAATTATAATTTTAAATTAAACCATTACATATGGTAATGAAAAATGAACTACTCTACAATCCATCAAATCAATTTTTTTAAAAGACACATTTCGGTAAGTGGGAACATTTGAAAAAAATCATTGATTCATTTTTATCCAACAAATAACCCATAAACAAATCATACTCCAAATTTAAAAATTGAAACTACCACCATCATCACCCCCTCGTGCCATGTACCACCTCTTGTTTTGCACCCTAACAAAAATCCAACCCATTTACTACAACCATTCATTACAGATAACCTCTTGTAATAATCCGTAATCATATTCCTTTAGAATACATCACCGAGTCCTTAAAAATACAATTTTATCCACCATAAAAAAATCATAATATAAAACCAAAATGATATAGAACCATCGTCAATGAATAAATATATGTATTACCAGTACTGACCCAAATAGAAAAACATGTACACAGTTCTTTCCTCCTGAAGACCATTTCCCACACAGACAATGCATCCAAAATTCCCTTTATTTAACACCACACACGACCAAATAATAATGAACAGGTATACCATGAAGTCATAGAACTATTTAATTGAAGGAGGCCTTGGAAGCAGACTATACTAGAAACCACGACATCATCATTGAGGGATAGAACCAGTTTGAGTTACTAGAACTCTATAATCAGACAACTGGAACATCATTAGACAACAAGATTTTCCATTTCAATAAACTACTACCTATATGACAATAATAACCCAACAACACATTTCTAACTCAAAACATCACTCCACCTATAATAAAAATTAAAAACCAAATATTTCAAGAAAAAATATCGATCAAGAACACTTATATTTGAAGATATAGAAAACCCTCACAAGAATAAAAAAACATTTTGGAGGAGATTAGAAATCAAACACTAGTAAAATATAATAACAAAGTCTACTGCCATCCCCATTCCAACTTCATGAATTTTTTTCCAAAAATTCATATTGAATATGAAAAAATGGGTATCAGTACTATAAGTAGGATAGAAAGGTAATTGTAGAAATAGAACAGCAGATCCCACCACTAACCACAATCAAAACTATCTCAAGTACTATCACATATTCCATGAATATAGGTTTGACTTGCAGGGATTGGTAGAAAGAGAGGTGGGGAGAGAAAGTCCATATTTATAGTAGTGAACAACATAAATAGAAAATAATGAAGAATAAAATTATATAGAGATGATACAATTTTTAATATTGAATCCTATAGTGCCTCACTACATAATTGAATAAAAAAATCGTAGCATTATTGGGGTTCTTTAGCTTCAGGGGCACCTAGAGAACCGGTAAGCCTTATGTACGCATGAGTAACATTTGTGTTTTACACAGACATTTATGGAAACATGGTAAAAATTATTTTATCATTCAATATTTATCATCATATCATATATGTAATATTACATCACTAAATAATATTATATATGTAATTGATGTTATGTGATAATGAAAAATGGATCCCATTGCTTCATGGATGTGGTGATCCACACATACGCATGAATAATGTTATTATTTTATATGTGTAAAGAAATATAAATTTTTAAAATACATTTTTATAGATCCTAGTGATAAATTTTGAATGTTCATAATATATATGAATTATTTCCATTATTATAACTAGCACAAATACATAATGATGGAAAATTGTTTACATCAGTTTGTGAGGCTATAGTTCTTTATTCAGTCGAACAATGAATTGGTTTCCCATTTTATCGAAGTGGTTATGGATATAGGTCATGAAAAAAATCCTAATAAAATCTCAATATATATATAATATTGTATTTAAAATATTAATATGTTTTAATAATGACGTTTTATATTGATGAATAATCCAAATAGAAACTCTCAATTTAAAAAGAATCATCTTTTCCAGACAATGACTATTTTGTAAGACATTAATACCATTAAGGATATATGTTATACTAAAATGAGACACATAAAATGTGAAGATGAATTATAAGTAAATTTATTTGGTTTTTAGTTGACACAATTTTTTTTATGTGGGAATAAATTAGAAGAATATCATCCATTTAATAAGATAGAGGAGGGGAACTCGTTCCATTTTTCATAATATTAAATTAATATAATATGATTTACAATTCTAAATAGATAAAAAAATTATTTCATAATTTCCTAAGTTACTGATAAGACAAATTAAGTTCGTAAAATAATAAATATATTTTTTTTGACAATATTTCTATGCTTATAGTTTTCTTTCAATCCTTATTTAATCCCTTCAAAAATTACCATGGCAACATGAATTTTTACGAGATGATGTTTATTAAAGTCTCTATAAAATAAAAAAAATCCATCAATGGACCATGATTGGTATTTTTATATTATATTAATCACATTGTCAATTATAATATTTTTCGTAATATTATATTAATAAATAATTGAATATTTATAATAAAAAATCATTAATGTCAGTTTTTAAAACTATGCATTGCATTGACATTAATTATATCAATATAACAACTATAATTGTAAAAAAAATATTTTATTATATCACTAAGGTCATCTATAATTTGTGTGATCACATTAAATATATAAAATTATATTTATTTTAATATTGTAAATATCATTTATTTTATTTCATCCACTAATAACATAATCACTGAATTAGTGTTATGAAAGCATTTAAGGTCATTATTTATTCAATAAAATTAAAAAATTGCCATTATTAATATCAAAATATTATAATTATATATAATCTATGTGTCTTCAACAGGTCATAAATAATTTTTATCAAAAATATAAGTATCTTATGGTATCAAATCCCGTTTATATTCATTATTTATTTGTTTAAATCACTTCTATATCATGGAGACACATTTAATGTATTATTTCGAATTTAATGGCTATTTATAAGCATTTCATAAGAATTTAGATAAAACACTTTTCACTTAACTCTAAAACTCGTGTATTACATTAAAAACAATTAATAATATTAATAATCAGTTTTGTTTTGAATGTAGTTATTTTTTTAATGTTAGTTTATTAAAATAAATTATGGTTGTATTTTGAAAATAGTTAAATGGTATATTATGGAAAATCAAAAGTTTGAAACATGTTGAAATAATAGTTGGAAATTTCATATCCTTCAGTTATTTGAGATTGAGACTAAATGAAGTTTCATTTTTGATATTAAAAATGAAACTAGGTTAGTGATATATAAACTAAATGGATGAGGTGGGTATGAAATTTGATTCACATGAGACACAAGTTAACCAACAGTCGGTCCAAATATTGTGCAGTCTATTGATGAGGTGGATATAGGGTGCCTGAAGGCTAGTACAAGTTATATTGATCATTATGTTCATTTACAAAAAAAGAACCCACTATTCATTTAGGATGATTTGGATATGGAATAAACTCATGTATGGAATAATAGTGTGAATTGAATCATTTATTTCAATTGAACACCAAAAGTGTTAAATGTAATGGTGGAAATGTATATTCATGGGGATCTAGCATGTAATTGGTGGGTTTTGGTTGTTCAATATAAAATTGACCAGGCTATGAAATAGGGGATCATGAATCATTTTTTTTTAAAATAATCCATCCTAAAAAAATTGAATCCTAAAATTAATCAAATATTTTAGTTTTCTGGAGGATAATTACTTAGTAACAATGTATACAGCTATATTTTTGAATTTTATACTTGATTCGCAGAATCTCGTGTAAGTGTATCCTTACATGAATGAATTTGTTATTCGGGTGAAGGATTATAAATTCACTGAATGATTTTTATTATTTTTATAATGGATTATATAGATACTTCCAATAGTGTATGTTATAAGTAGAGAAAAAATGGGAGATATGGTCATAGAATGAATTTTTTGATCATATGGAAACACGTGGGAACTCCAATGATAGAAATATATGGAGGATGGACACCTAATATAAAGGCAGAGATATATCATAGAATTAGACTATGGTATTGATAAACCTACCACCTCTATTTAATCAAATATTGGATTTTTTCAAAAACAAATTCGTAAAGAATTCAATCAAGATAGTGTGGATTCACTGAGAGCATGTCACGATTGACATCATATGGTAAATATTAAGCGCTAATATAGTATTTCACTACGGTTGGGTTTTAGGGCCACATATCATACTTCTAAAGCATCATATACTTTTATAAGGTGAGTTCAAAAGAATATATCTCATTAGTTTAACTGACCAATCCATTGTAGGTCAAGGAATACCATTACTCGAGAACCCAGAAAATATCAAGATAGTAAATAAGGTAAAATTTTAGTGTGAATGAAATTGAATGTAGGTGATCAAGTGATAATGGATGATAATTGAGAATTCAATAATGAGAGGAATAATACATTTCAATTCAAAACATATGAAATATTTGTTTGATATGGGTGCATCAAATTTATTTAATTGTTATTGTTTCACAGATCCAATGGGTTTACATGTTGAGATGATTCCTCATATTTTGAAATTACAAGGACCATTTGGATAATGACATTGTAGATCCAGAATATATTCAACATTCCATGATAAAATGTTATGGGACTAACATATTCTGGGATTTATTGGTGATATATATGGTGTTCTATGATTTAATTTTTGGAATTTATATATTAACTACTTTTGAGACCCATACCATTTATTATGCAAGAAATGTATGTTTCATATATTTCAATGGTGTGAGACGTGTATTTAAAGGAGATTGGGTAGTTTATATAATATATATGGCCCTTTTGTATCGATAGTTGGAACTATCTCATGAATGTTGATAAATTTTATTTTGCGAAATTGATATATCATATCGATAATAGTGGAAAACAAGCCATTAAGGAATAGTTACTTGATTTAATTCAAAAAAATTTATTACTGTTACCACAAAAATGAAGTGTGGAGTTTATAATTGATCTCATATTGGATACCAATACAATTTCAATTCCTTTTTATCAAATTAAACCATTAGAATTAAGTGATTTTAAGGATCAATTGGAATAATTGGAATGAAAAGGTTTTGTCATACAAATTACATTATTGTGGGAATATATGTTTCTTTTGAGAATAAGGTGATAGGAACACTTAGTATTTGTGAATTATATCCCAAAATTATGAAGTTAGAGTAAATAATTAGTATCCATTTCGAAGCATTGATGACCTATTAGAGCAATTTGAGTAGAGATCATTGAATCTCTAGAATATAATCATGGTAAGCATATCATCAACAATGGTTTTGGAAAGATTATTTTTTGAAGGCTACTTTTATAAGTGGATATGGAATCTACTAGTTCATTGTTATGCCTTTTCTTATTCCACAATAAAAACCCATATTTATATAAATTAATAGTTTAATTTTTAAATGGTAAATGGATTCCATCGTAGTGGTGTTTTTCGATGATATATTTGTAGATACTTCTAAAATAGAGGATAATGAGAAACACTTTTCTATATTGTTTGGTATCATTTTTGGGAATCATAATATTTTAATATTATAAATGTTTTATTTCTATATAGAAGATGTACATTTCACAGTCCATTCAATTTCTCAAAAGTCATTTTTATAGACCAAATAATGATATTTTTTTGCTTTTATTAGAAACATTTAATGAATTTATTTGAGATATGTAGTTTCATTAGCATGTATAGAGAGTACAGAATTTGGGTAAATTACTTTTTACATTTGGAATCATCGATGAAATATTTGATGAGGAATGGATTATCTTTCCAATAAAATAATTAATGTCATAAATTCACTAAATTGATTAATGTTTTTCTAAAATTAACCGCCATACCTAAATTATCAATGTTTGTAAATGTCTATGTAGACTATTGTGATGTATCAGGGTTTGTTTTAGGATGTGTTCCCATGTAGATTGATCGGGTTGTTAATTAAATGTCAATATAGTCATGGAATCATTATAATAACTACCCATCAAATAATTTAGAATTTGTTGTTATATACTATTCATCAAGTTCATGGAAGAATTATTATTTAGGATTAAATTTATGGAATTTTGAATCACAAGTGTTTATAACACATTTTCTCAAAAATAGATTTATATATAAAAATATGACGATAGATGGAATACCTTTAAATTTTTTATTTTCATTCGAAGTATAATCTGTGTAATGTAAGTCTATTAGTAGATGCATGATGGACGATGTCATATAATTAGTTCATTATAGGAACCTCGTATCATTGGAAATTGTTGGTTGTCATATAAAATAGTCGCTATCAGGGCACTGACCTAGGTGATGTTGAAATATTCCTCATAGATACATTTCAATCTAATTTTGTTTAGTATGAGAACATGGCTCAATGATGTTTTTCTAAATGTGTTACTATAATATGAAAACTAAATTGTGGGGTGACCATTGGGGGATGAGTGATGGAAGGGAGTATGGATTTTTTTTTGAAATCATATTTTAGTATATTTGGTTTCACATGAAAAATATTCATAATCCATAACACCGTTCAAAATATGATTTTCATCCAGGAATTAATATGATTTATAGAGATATGAGAGAACGTTTTTTTTTGTAGGATGGAATGAAAAGGGAAGTGAGACATCTAGTAAATGCATCACACCAATGACAAGTGAGCATGTTTCATTATATAACCATTCTCAGTTGTAAAGGTGAGTGTAGTTATGGATTTTGGGAGATTTTTACCAAGAATAGTTTGGAAACACTATTCCATATGCATAATTCTGGACCACCTCTTGAAGTTGTAACATTTTTCAATATTCATGAATCATATATAGTGGTGTACATGTATAAAATTTTAATCCATGAAATTTTAAATTCGCATGGAATTCAAGTCTCATTTGTATATGATGATGACCCCTGATTTATATATAGTTTCTAGGATTTCTCCTAGAAAAACCATTAAACTCAATTGAAAATGTGCATAGAATATCATCATAAAATTTATTGATATTTTTACAGGATGATCCAAAATTTACATGTAAATCTTAGGAAATAAGAAGTGGTTTTTTAGATCATGGGAGGGTCATGTGCTAGTGGTGGAGTTACCAAAAAGAATTGTTATCACGAATCCGAGTGTATGCCTACCTTTGAATCATATTATGGGCATCCTTATCATTAAACAAAATGTTGGTTGGAAACATTTGATACATAATTTGTTAGAACTATCCTTTTATACAATACAATAGAAAATATTTAGTCGATCATAAAGACAGTGGATATGTATTAGTGTAATCAGAAATTTTTTACACATCACCATCGATAACCATTATCATTTTATGTGATTGATCATTTATTTTTTAGAATATCACCTTGTATTGGTTGTCATACATTATTTATGAATATCATGTCATCTCATCAATACAACAAAACTGATGAAATACATGAATGATTTGGAGAGGTGGACTATCATTTTGAATTTCCTCCAAGGATCAGTTCAGTGCATAATGTGATTCATGTATCTCAATTGATGAACTATAAACCAAATCCTAACCATGTTATTTGATGGGATTAGGTTGACCTAGAACAGTATACTACTTTTCTTCCTATGTCATTTTGAACTGTGAATATGTGAGAAAAACTGTTAAATCAGAAAAACATTATTCCGACACGGGTTTTATGGGAAAAATTTTCAATTCGGGAAGAAGAATGTGAGTGTCAAAATGAAATGATGGATCAACAGTCCAAAAAAACACTTCATCTACAACTCTGGTTTTCAACATTCTATACATGGAATGAATAATTGTGGGTAGAATACAACCCAAAAATATTAATTTAAATTTCATTTATTTATTTATTTCATGTTTATATAATGGAAGTGTTAGTATTTAGGATGTTCTGAAGGATTTTAAAACCAATTTAAGATTTTATAGAGGAGACTTATTTATGTAGGATTGGTAGAAACATTGTAACAAATCATGAAAACTATTATAATTAAATGGGTGGTTGGGGGAAGGTGCATGTTTGTTCCCAACCATATAGGTGTATATGACAACCTGCGTGAGACTACTATCCTTTAAAATGGTGGAAAATGAAATGTTGGCTCACAATGTTTCTATCTATTGGGGAAAAACATGAAAGAAATTTTTATTGGTAGTATCACATGAATTATTAGGGGTCAATTTCACTAACCATGATTCTTAATAGTGTGACATGTGGTTTCAGATCCAATTTTTGTTTATCTTACTTTAATTATACCACATGATCTATTTTATTTTCTTAATCTATATTAATCCCAAATTTTGTTTTCTTGACTGACATGAGACACATTTCCCAGCAACCCGAGAGAACAATTTATGGATTTCAAAGACATTTGATATCTATATTCATTTTTATTCCTTGTACATGGATGTTTATAATTTTTTATTCAATTTCTCTTTCGAAGAACAATATATCAAATCCCTTTTGGATAGATCTATGGTCCATGATGGGAAATATAATTTTTTTTGTAATGATCTATACAAGGAAAGGTGTTTTATGATTGTATATTGGGGTTGATTTGGTCATTCTTCATTAATTTCTTTGTTAGTGAAGTAGGTTGTGTCAGAAACCAAATCTGGATTCCACCAAAACCAGCATAAAACCCAACCCATGACATGGCCCAAAGGGTGTTCCCAATCTCCATTGGCTGGTACATGTGCATAGGTATCATAAAATGAAGTTTGGGAATGATTTACAAATGTTGATAAACATTAAACAACCTGAAAAATCAATATTACAAATATTGAATTTTCAAAAAAATAAATATATATAAAACCATAAATGAGTCAAATAATTTTATACATATAAAAACGAATATAACAAATGATGAAACCAAAAATTTAAAGAACCAAGAACCATCCTCATGGTTAGAGGTACTGCCCTAAAGCCATCTACACAAGACAACACCACTAAGGACTTGATTGAAACCCAGACCACTTGCACTAAAAACTATACCCAAACATACGAAAAGATAAGAATGTATACATAAACCCAAGGGTGTATGTAGGTTGTGAGAAAGGTCCCATTAGGATACCACTAATAAGATATTACAAGTGATAATCATTTAAACATGAATGTCTTTCATGTTTTCATAAACATTAAATGCTATTTACAATTTCTAAAAGTTGTAACTTAAAATTTTAATCAGTTTTCAAGTGGGCTATATTTAAGAATCGAATCATTTAAAAATAATGTCATCACTGCTAAATTTTACAGAAATCCTTGTTGTATGCATAGTGTAAGTTCAAAGTAACTAATGGGAACAAGCAATATCAAATAACCTCTAGGCACTTGCTCATTGTGGGTCTTAGGTACCTCGTATCTCAGTGAGTGTAACTATCAAAAAATTTGTTCTCATGCATGAGGAACATGTAGGGAACATATACATAACCAACTGGTACATAATCATCATCATCATCATATTTTAGTTAGTATATTATGTGTCAATCATGCTATGTGAAACTGAGGCCAAACCACACAGGTTCACTAGCATAATAGTACAAGTCCACCAACCTAGATACACGGGTTTCCCTATTGTGCTCCAAAAAGTCCAAAAACACAAGAAATATTTTTTGAACCAGAAAATATCACTTTGACATCACACATTAACCAAACATCCCCCTTGTATATCATACAATTCCCAAAATCTCTAATTCCATTCAAATGCATTTTGAAATCATACTCACACAAAAATAGACCACATCACTTTTAACATTTCAATGAAACATCCAAAAATCCTATAAATAATTTTGGAAAGCCATTCCTAGATATCCCAACTCATATAAAATACCATGTACATATCACATAATAACTTTCTCACCTTCAAAATTCATTTTATCATCAATGTCACACAAAATGGTGTAGAAACATGTTTCACACCCACATCAGAATTCAGTAAAACATTACAACAATTTATAAAACATTCTAAAATTGTTTGAAATCATAAATCATAATAGGGACCTTCAAAAACCCATATTAGGTGAACACACTCTCCCAAACAGTACCTATACACCATTTTGTCATCTTTTATAACAAAATAAAACATTTTAAATTTTCACAAAGCCAACCCAAAATGTATAACCATGTCTTGCACACAAAACGCAATTCAAAACCATTATCCAAGACCTTAATCATACTAATTCCAATAAAAAACAGAAATTAAATCCCTAACACCAATTATTAAGCAACCCCTAGTGTTATTAAAATACTTCCAAAAAAATACTAAAAAAGGAACACATGAAAAACACATGTTTTCATCAATCACTATTAAGAGGTACAACATGATTATACACATTAAACACCTTAAAAATATCATTTCAAGGCCCACATGACAACAAGGTATTAAAAACTAGAATTTTTTGCCCCTATTAACACTAATAAAATCACATTCATATGTTGTAATATATAACCATATATTACCCCATGAGTCACACATGAAAAGCACCCTATTTCAAGCTAATATGAAACTATAAAATTAAACACTTAAGAAAATACATAAAAAATATTTTTCACACCACTAGATGCATATGACGAACATAAAAAATCGGAAATCAAGAATTTTTACTCATAAAAACTTTATTACACATAGACCCACATACTTTTTTGGCAAAACCATTGAATCATGGAACGAAACCTCAACCACACCTCTGTAGCATCACAACAGATTTAAAACCCATGAAACCCCACAATATTAGACTAATAAAATAAAATAATAACCATTCTTACGAATCCCTAGTTTTTTTTGAAGAGTAAAATTAAAAAAAAAGATGAAGAAAACTAAAAAAATAGAATAAATCGAAGATAGAATGAGTTACTCCCATAATTTTAATGTTTTCCCCATAAAATGTCCCTTCAATGATGTTGTCCATGCGAGGGGGAGAGGCCTTGGATGTTGGACATGGAGGTAGGGCATGAAATAGGGAATAATGGAGAAGATTTGGGTTTATTCGGTAATGGAAAAGTTGGAAATTCACAATGAATTAATGATCTGGACAACTAGGCACGGTTTATCTGCAAGGTTTGGAATTGTGCAGCCAAACCGTTTGGCTTGTTCGACGCACCCAAAAACAATATTTAATTTTCCAAAATAATGGGTTTCCAAGGTGCAAACCTAAGAGAAATATTGGTCAGGGATAGAGGAGGAATTTTCCCAAACGAAACCGTCTTTTTCCCCCCAAAACTCAACCAACTCATGGGTGAAAAACTCCTCCACAACATACCCCTCCAGTGTTTTCACATGGAGTGTCACTAAGACAACTACAAAACACCACAACCTCATAAAATAGATTTTATATAATAGAAGTACAATTACAATACAATTCCCCAAGGCCACAGACTGAGATTAGTAACAAAACATGAGCAAATATTTCAAATATAGAACACCTAGAAACCAAGACAAAACAATGAACCAAAATAGGACATGAACCAATGCATGGAATTGAAACTCTTATAGTGATAGTTCTCGCATCTATAAAGATTTCCACCCTCCGAATGCCACAGAATGGCTAATGAAAAACCAAATCCAACTAATTATCCAAGATGAACTCATTTTCCAAGATTTGGTCCAGCCCCCGATAAGCCTAAACACCTCCAATTATCAATTAAAAATGGATACCCCCACAAACGAAAACATACACCATTTTTGTTAAGTGATTAAGCACATTAAGTCTTTATCACAAAATAAAAAAACTCAAAATCTATCTGAACATGTATCTAGCTATATACTCAAATGAGCAACAACAATAAACAAGGATACACTAACCTTACTTTATCCAAACCATTGGTTGTTCTCCAATCTCAATGTTTACCCATGGAATATATAGGTAGTTGGATAACTCCAAACAATACTACCTACTTCCAAGCCATGACCAAGGACTACTATGATTTACCAGTATGGGGAGAAACTAATGGCACCCCTCCATAAGAGACTACTTGATTTTTCTTGAGACTGGATAAGGGAACTAATATGGGGATGCCCAAACTGGCCCCTCGATACAAGGGGTAAACTCCCATTAGACGTTTCCAAAATAACCTACATAAAAAATCATAGTGGGTCTCCCCACCATGAGAACCAACCATCCTAACATAACAACATGAGAAGAAACAGAAATATCCTAAAACCAAAAGAGTTTGGATGGTTGCACGGTTAGTCCACACAGTTTGGGAAGATGTGCACTAACCTTGAAGATCATTCTTTCCGTATGGATTCCTGGCACATAGTCTCAACTAATTGTGAAAAAAATGTGTTCTCAACCTGTATATCAAAAAACTGAACTATCCTTGATAATGTTAGTGGAAAACAAAGGGTAAAAAAGATTACATTGGGAGATAACATGGGCATGAGGCCCTCAACCTCTAACCACAGAAAATGAACAAAAAACAACATGACGACACCAAAGGTTGTAAACTCTTTCTCTCATCTATATTGAGTATTATACTTGAATAAGGGTAAAATTGCCCCTGGTATTTCCCTTGACTATGTGTCGGCTTTACTCTGGGGCCAATGGTTATAGCCCAAATGATTGAATCATATTCAGCCTCATAGTTTGTCATTGGAAACCCCTTAATGGATGTTCTTCTTCCGGTGATACAAACAACTACACCACAATACCCAATAGGTTTACCAAGGAATAACACATTCCAAACTCACTTACCCGAACCCAAAATTTCAATGAAAAAATGACATAGAAGATTCACACACATAAAAACATGTTTATTAGAGTGAAAAAAATAAGGAAAGGGAACATAAAAACACCTTCCTCTAAAACAAAGGATTTTGACGTTTTTCCCAGGGATAAAGAATCCCAAAATAATAGAGTCGCTCAGAGGATTGCACGACTTCACCTTTACAGTCAATTGATCATGCAACATAACAACGCATCACTGAACATAACCAAAGAAAATCATAGAAAAAATACATGGAGATGGACCTTATACAATGTCCCCTAACATCACAAAATTACATCAACTGTCCAGTATCATAAAATGAATTTTGGGAATGCTTTACCCAAGACAATAATAATTAAACAGTAAACATATTCAATATGACAGATCATGATTTTTCAAAATAAACCATCCTTTACAAGAAACTGGAATTGAATTACATCATTTTAAACAATTCCCAAAGGAAATAAAAAATTATGAAACCCAAAATGGACATCCCCAAGAACTATCCTCATGGATAGAGGAACCACCCTCAACCCATATAAAAAATATAGCACCACGGTGGACCAGCTAGAAACCCAAACCACTACCACTAAAAATAGTACCCATACCTTCCAACAAAAATTAAGAAAGTAAAAATACGTCCAAGGGGGTATGTAAGGTGTGATACAAATCATAGTAAGATACCACCACTAATATATTCCATCTGATAAACATTCAACGAAGAAAATCATGCATGTTTGTTTCAAACAGGAAATGCTAGTTATAATTTCAAAATGATGAAACACTAAAATTAAAATATTATTAAAGTGGTCTATATTTAAGAATCAACAATTTTAAAAATAATTTCAACACAACATAATTTTCCAGATAATATTCTCTTATGCAAATGGTAAGCACAATGTAACTAATAAGTACAAGTAATGGGAAATAATCCTGAGTCACTAGATCATTGTGGGTCACAGGTACCTTATATCTCTGTGAGAGTAACCATCACAATATCTAATATCATGGATGAGCCACTAGTAGGGAACATATCCATAACCTAGTGGTCCCCAATCACCATCATCTTATTTTATTTAGTGTTTTATGGATAAATATTTCTACGTGAAACTCACGCCAAACCCCACAGGATAACCAGAATACTAGTAGACATCCACCGACCAAGATCCTCAGGTATCCCTCTTGTGCTCAAACATGTTGAACAACACCAGAAATATAATTTTTAGATGAAAATATCTCTTCCAAAGCATACATTAACCAAAATGATCCCATGTATATTACACAAGTCACAAAATCAAGTTTTTCATTCACATGGATTTTGATATCATACTCACAGCAAAAGAGTCTGCAACACATGTAACTTTTCATTAACACTTCCAAAAATACTATAAAATATTTTCCGAAACCATTTAAAGATATCCAAACTCACATAAAGTCTCAAACACATATATACAATACCCTTCTCACCATCAAAATTAATTTTATCATCAAAATCAAACAAGACAATGCAAATATATGTTTCAACCCACATCAAATTTTAGTAAAACAATTAAAAAATTTATAAAACATTACTAAAATGTTTGCCATCATAAATAATAAAATTATCTTTAAAAACCATATTAGGTGACAATGCACACCCAAATAGTATATATACTCTCCTTTCTCACATTTTTTATCCAAATAAAACTTTTACCATTTTCAAAAAACAATCCCAAGAGGTATAACCAAGTTTTTCACACAAAACACATTTAAAAACCCTCATTCATGAAAAAAATTATACCATTTCTAATAAAAATAGATTTTTAATCGCCAATACCAGTTATTAACCCCCACCCCAATGTTTTATAAAAATAAATCATATAATACCACTAAAAGTACACCTGAAAGACACACTTTTTCATAAAAAACATTCAAGAAGTACAACATGATATTACCAATTAAACCCATTCAACAACAACCTTTCAGGGCCCATATGAAAATAATTAATTAAACAAAAGGAATTTTATGCTCTTTTATACACTATAATAATCACTTTCATATGCTATAAAATACCCCCAAATATAACCCCAATAGTCACCCTTGAAAAGGTTCCGATTTTATGCTAAAATGAATCAATAAAATAAAACTCTTAAGAATATCTGTCAAAAACCTTTTTCGCACCACATGAAGAATATGAGGACCATGAATAATAGTAAAAAAGGCTAGCTAAATCTTAAAAAATTTCTTAAACATGGAATAACCATCATTTTCAGTCTAAACCCTTGAATCGTGGTGCGAAACCCAAACTGCACCTCTGATGCACCACAAGTAATATAAAACTATCCTAAATCCAAAATATTAAAACATGAAACTCAATGAAAACCCATAGGTATGAATCCCTAGTCTATGGACTAGTGTTTCTTCCAAACCTACAATAACCAATGGGAATAATAACAATACCCAAACCTACAATAACCAAATTAGCATGTCTACTTACACACAAGGGTGTAATTAGTGTATGATCTAAATCCCATTAGGATACAACCACTATGAGATTCCATGTTATAAACATTAAATAAAGAAAATCATGTATGTTTTTATGAATAGGAAATGCTAGTTACAATTTCAAAAAGATGCAACCTAAAAATTAAAATAGTTTTCATGTGATATATATTTAACAATATACACTCGTAAAAATTATTTAAACACTACTGAATTTTATAGCCAACCATGACGTATGCCAACAGTAAGCAGAATGTTACTAATGAGCACAAGCAATAGGAAAAAACCCATAAGCACTAGCTCGCTATGGGTCTCAGGTACCCCGTAAATCAGTGAGAGTAACCATCACAATTTATGTTCTTGTGAATGATCAACAAGTAAGGAACATACCCATAACCTAGTTGTCCCCAATAATCATCCTCATCATAGTTTAGTTATTGTTGTAAGCATCAATCTTGCTATGTGAAACTGATGCCAAACCCTATAGCATCACAACCATACTATTACACGTCCACCCACCAAGATACCTAGGTTTCCCTCTTGTGCTCAAAGAAGGTCAAAAACACAAGAAAGATAATTATCACATTCAAATATCACTTCAACATCACACATTAACCAAAAAGCCCCATTTATACCCCAAAAGTAGGAAAATCAACTTTTTCTTTCAAAATAATATAAAAATCATAATCACACCAAAATATCCCACAATACATTTATAATTTGTTTAACACTACCAAAAATCCTATATTTCTTTTTGAGAATGTTTCCACGATATCCAAACTCACATAACATCCCATGTACATATCACATACTACCATTCTCACCTTTATAATTCATTTTATTATCAAACTCACATGAAACGGTGCACAAACATGTTTAACACCCACATCACAATTTTGCAATACATTTAAACAATTTATAAATCATTCTAAAAATGTTTTACATCTTAAAACATAACATTAACTTTCAAAAACCAATATTTGGTGACCGCACTCATTCAAAAAGTACATATACACCCTTTTCCCGCATTTTTATCCAAATAAAAGTTTTACAATTTTCACAAAACAACCCCAATAGGTATAACCATGTTTTGAACACAAAACACATTTCAAAACACTCATTCATGAAAAAAAATTTCCAATGCCAATAGAAAATAGAATTAACAGCTCTAACACCATTTACTAAACCTTCCACAAGTGTTATAAAAATAACTCCAATAATACCACAAACAATACATAGGAAAAACACATGTTTTCATCAGTCACATCCATGAAGTACAACATGAATCTACACATTAAACCCATTCAAAACCCCCCTTTCAAAGAACACATGAAAATAAGTCTTAAAAAATACTGAATTTGAAACTTCATTCAACACTAAAATAGTCAATTTCATATGTTATAATGTAAACCCAAATATTACCCCAATAGTCACCCTTGAAAAGCACCCAATTTCACGCTAAAATTCAACTTTAAAATTTAAAGCTTAAGAAAATCCATCAAAAACAGTTTTCACACAACAAGAATCATATGAAGAACATGGAAAATATTAAATAAAGCACGATAACTCATCAAAAATTACATACACATGGAACTGAATAATTCTTTTAGTCAGAACCCTTGAATCTGGCTGCAAAAACCCAATCGCACCCACGCCACACCACAAGGGATTGGAAACCAACATAAAACCTCAATATTAGTCCAAGAACCTCAATGAAAAATCCTATGTATGAAGCCTTTGTTTGTGAAAAACTGGAAGTTCCAAAAAATGGTGGAAGAAAACCTATTGAAATGTATGTAATCAAAGATAGAATGACTTACTTTCATAATTATAATGTTTCCGTCATCAAATCTCCCTTCAAATATGAGGTCCATGGGAGGTGGAGCGACCATGGAGGCTTGAAATAAAGGTTGGGCACCCAATGGGGATGAATTTTGGTATATTTGGGTGTATTCTGTAATTTAAAAGATGTAAATTTAAAAATATTTTCCAGACCTGGAAAACCCTTCACGGTTTTCCTACACGGTTTGGAAACTGTGCGGCCGTATCGTGAAACTTGTTTTGGGTACCCATAAACCATCATTAATCATCGAAAGTCATGGGGGTCCACAGGGGAAAAGAAGGGGGAAATATAGAAGAAGTATAAGGGGAACTCTTCAAAAAAATATTCTCACCCCAATAATCATCCAACTCAACGGTGAAAACCACCTAAACATCTTACCCCACAATGGGTGTCACTTGGAGTGACACTAAGAAAACCCAAAAACACCACAAAATCATACAATTCCTTTGAAATATGAGAAGAAAATTTACCATTAAATTCCACCAAGACCATGTACAATGATCAGTAACACAACATGATCTAAAATTTCAAAATCAGAACACATGGAAACCATGAAAAAACATAGAACCGAAAGAGGACTTGAACCAAAGCATGGAATTTAAAATCAAGGTTTGACAAGACAATAATTTTAGTGGGGACCATATTTGGTTCATGAAAAAATTGTATCAAAGGGTGTTTCCAATCCCCACGAGGTAGCCCAAGTTCCCAAGTATCATGAAATGGTTTTTTGGATCGATTTACCCATTATTATAACAAATAAACTACAAACAAATTCAATATGACAAATCTGGATTTGTCAAAACAAACCATCATTTTAAAAAAAAACTAGAAAATAATTACATCATTTAAAACAACTCCCAAATATTATAACAAATATTGAATCAAAAAATGTACATCCCCAAGAACTATCCTGTTGTCAAGAGGCACTTCCCTCAAACTATCTTCACAAGACAACACCATGAAGGACTTGCTATAAACCTAATCCAATGGTTGTAAATACTGTACCCAAACCTATGATAACAAAATAATCAAGCTAATTAACACCCAAGAGTGTAATTAGGGTGTGATCCAAATCCCATTATGATACCACCACTAAGATATTCCATGTGATTAACATTAGAATATGCACATCTTTCATGTTTTCATAAATTGGAATTGCCCGTTACAATTTCTAAACGATGCAACTTAATTTATAAAACAATTTTCAATTGGGATATATTTAAGAATATACAAATTTAAAAATAATTCCTACACTACATCATTTTATATCCAACAATGATGTATGCTGACAGTAATCACAATGTAACTAATAATCACAATCAATACGAAATAATCCATAGGTACTAGCTTGTAGTGGGTCCCAGGTACTTTGTATCACAGTGAGAGTAACCATCGCAATATCTGTTCTCTTTAATGATCCACTAGTAGGGAACATATCCATATCCTAGTGGTCCCCAATATTCATCATCATAGTTTAGTTGTTGTTTTAAGTGTCAATATTGCGACGTGAACCTGATGTCAAACCCCACAGGACCACAAGCATACTACTACATGTCCACCCACTAAGATACTGGTGTTTCTATGTTGTGCTCAATCTAGTTCAAAAACACAATAAATGTAATTTTCACATTAAAATATCACTTAGACAACACAAATTAACCAAAAAAACCCCACGTATACCATAAAAGAAAAAATACACTTCTTCATAAAATGCATTTTGAAATCATACTCATCAATATAGCCCACAACAATTTTAACATTTCTTTAAAACTTCTAAAAATCTGTGAAAATTTGTGGAAAAACATTCCATGATACACCAACTCACATAACAGCCCAAACAAATATCACATAATACCCTTCTCACCTTCAAAATTCATTTTATCATCAAACTCACACGAAACGGTGTAGAAGCAAGATTCACACACACATCACAATTTAGTAAAACATTTCATCAATATATAAAACCTTCTAAGAATCTTTGACATCATAAATCATAATTTAAACTTTCAAAATACCATATTCGGCGGCCACACTCACCCAAAATGTACATATACACCCTTCTTCCACTTTGAATAACCAAATACAACCTTTACAATTTCCAAAAAACAAACCCAAGAGGTATAACCATGTTTTTCAAACAAAACACATTTCATAACCATCATTCATGTCCAAAATCATACCAATTCCAATCCAAAATATTATTGACTACCCTAAAACCCTTTATTAAACAACCCACATGTGTTAAAAAATAACTCAAATAATACCACGAAAGTTACACAAGAAAAACACATGTTTTCATCAATCACATTGATGAAGTAAAACATTGTTTTACACATTAATCCCATTCAAACCCCCCATTTCAAGGCCCACATGACAATAAGTCATAAAAAATACATAATTTTAATCCACTTTAAACTTTAAAATAATCACTTTCATATGATATAAAATACCCCCAAATATTTCCCCAGGATTCAACCCTGAAAAGCACCAAATTTCAAGCTAAAATGAAACTATAAAATTAAATGCTTAAGAAAACACATCAAAAACATTTTTTGCACCATCAGAAGCATATGATGAACATGATAACAGTTAAATCAAGAAATATAACTCATTAAAAATTTCATACACATGGAACAAACTACCTTTTGAGTCAAATCCTTTGAATCTTGGTGTATAACCTTAACCGCACCTCTACTATACCACAAGGGATTGAAAACCAAAATAAAAACTCAATATTTTAAAAAATACCCCAATGAAAATACTTAGGTATGAATCCTTCGTTTCTGAAAAAGATGAACTTCATAAAATGTGTTGATGAAATCCTATTCAAATAGAAGAAATTGAAGATATAATGACACACTTTCATAATTCTGATATTTCCCCCCCAACAAATCATTGATCAAAGATGAGTTCCAATAGAGGGGGAGTAACCTTGGAGGCTAGAAATGAAGGTAGGTAATGGAAATGGGAATAATGTGTGGGGATATTGGTTTATTCTGGAAGGAAAAATTTGGTAATTCGAAGTGATTTTAATGACCTGGACAACCCTGCTTGGTATGGAACCGTGGGGCCAAACCGTGCAGCCTGTTTTGGGCACCCAAAAACATTCATTAATCATCCAAATTTCGCGGTATATAATGGGGAAACCAAAGGGGAAATATATAACAAGTATAGTGGAGAATATTTCACAAAATAAACCATACCTTTCCACCCAAAATTCATCCAACTCATGAGTGAAAACCACCTCAACAACTTACCACACCAGTGGAGTCACTTAGAGTGTCACTAATTCAACTCCAAAACAACACAACCTCAAAATATTCCATTCATAGAAGATAAGTCCAATTGCCATAAAAATCCCCCATGACTAAGGAAATAGATCAATAACACAACATGAAACAAAATTTCTAACCCGGAACACACTGAAACGAAGAGAAAACAATGAACCGAAAGAGGACTTGAACCAAAGCATGAAATATAAAATCTGGGTGTGACAAGGCTACCCGATTTGGTTTGTGGAAAAAATTGTATCAAAGGGAATTAATGGTCTCAGTGGGCTGGGACAGGCACCTAGGGATCATTAAATGAATTTCTAAAATGATTAACCTGATATAATAAACATTAAACAACAAAAAAATTCCATATGAAAATTCTGGATTTTTCATAAGATACAATTTTTACAAAAACCCAGAATTGAATTAAATCTTTAAACTTACCCCAAAGACTATAAAAAATATTAATCCCAAAATGGACATCCCCAACAACCATCCTTAGAGAAAGTGGCACCGCCCTCTAGTCATCTCCACAAGACAACACCATGAAGGACCTGCTAGAAACCTGAACCACTAGCACAAAAAATTGTACCAAAACCTATGCCAACAAAATAATAAAGTCTACTTACACCCAAGGGTGAAAGTATGGTGTGATCCAAATACCAGTAGCATATCAACACTAATATTTTCCATGTTATAAAAATTAAAAAATTAAATGAATAAATGTTTTCATAAACATGAAATGCTACTTATAATTTCTAAAATATGCAAGGTAAAAATTAAAACAGTTTTCAAGTAGGATATACTTAAGAATAAACACATTTAAAAATAATTTCATCACTACTGAATTTTCATTCCAACCATGCCATATGTCGATGGTAAGAACAATTTTACTAATAATAACCAACAATAGGAAATAAACCTTATGCACTATCTCGTTGTGGGTCATAGGTACCTCGTATCTCGGTGAGAGTAACTGTCACAATATCAGTTCTTGTACACAATCCTCTAGTAAGGAACATGACCATAAAATATTGGTCCCCAATAATCATCATAATTGTTTAGTCAGTTTTGTATGCATCAACAGTACTACATTAAACAGAAGTCATAGTCCACAGGAATAAAGGAATACTAGTACTTGTCAACACACATAGATACATGGGTTTCCCTCTAGTTCTCAAACAAGTTAAAGAACACAAGAAATATAATTTTTCCATAAAAATATAACTTTCAAATCAAAAAATATCCATAAATCCCCCATGTATATCTCACATGTCACAAAATAAACTTTTTCATTCAAATACATTTTGAAATCATACTCACACAAACATTTCCCACAAAACTTTTCACATTTCATTAACACTTCCAAAAATCCTTTAAATAATTGGGAAACCCCATTACAAGATATCCCAGCTTAATAAAATCCCACACACATACCACATAATACTCATCTCACCATCAAAATTCGTTTTATCATCAAACTCACATGAAATAGAGAACAAACATGTTTCTCACCCACCTCCCAATTCAGTAAAACATTTCAACAATTTATAAAACATTCTAAATTTTTTTGGCACATTAAATAATCACTTAACCATTCAAAAACCGATTTTAAGTTACCACACTCACCCAAAATGTACATATACACCCTTTTCACAAATTGTTTAAAAAAATATAACATTTAGATTTTTCAAAAAACCATCCCAAGAGGTATAACCATGTTTTTCACACAAAACACATTTTCAAACCCTCATTCCATACCCAAAATCGTACAAAGGACAATCAAAAACATATTGGGAAGCCCTATTAACATTTATTAAACCACCCCAAATGTTATAAAAATACCTCAAATAATACCACAAAAGGTACAAATGAATAAAACTTGTTTTCATAAATCACTATCAATGTGTACATCATGGATTAACATATTAAACCTATTCAAAAACCCCCTTTTAATTACCAAAATACAATAAGGAATTAACAACCCATAATTGGCCACCCCTTTCAACACTAAAAGAATCAATTTAATATTTTATAAAATACACCCAAATATTACCCCAAGAGTTACCCATAAAAAGCACCAAATTTCAAGCTAAAATGAAACTATTAAATTAAAAGCTTATGAAAAACCATAAAAAATTGTTTTGATACTACAAACATCATATGAGGAACATAAATACCAGTAAATCATGCAAGCTAAGTCATCACAATTTTCTTACACATGGAACCACGTTCTTTTTGAGACAAGACACTTGAATATTGGTGTAAAACATTAATTGCACCCCTACCGCACGTCAAGATATTGAAAACCATCATAAAACATCAATATTAGACCAATAACCTCAATGAAAAATCCTAGGTATGAAGACCTATTTTTTGGAATAGAGGAACATCAAAACAAATTGTGGAAAAAACCTATGTGAATAGATGAAACTGATGATAGAATGACTTACTTTCATATTTTTGATGTTTTTTCCATCAAATCTCCCTTTAATTATTAGTTCAAAAGGTGGGGGAGACCTTAGAGGCTTGTAATGAAGGTAGGTCATGAAATGGGGAAGAATGGGGAGGATTTGGGTTTATTGTGGAAGGGAAATTTTGTAAATTTAAAAAGATTTCAATGACCGGGATAACACTACATAGTTTTCCTACACTGATTAGAATTGTGCGACCAAACCGTGCTACATGTTCGGTGCTACCAAACACCTTAATTAATCATAAAACATTAGGGGTTCCTTGGGGGAAACCAAGTAGTAATTATAGTCCAAGGATAAGGGAGAAAATTTCCCAAAAGAAATAATCCATTTCAATACAAAATTCATCCAACTCCGGGGTTCAAACCACCTCAACAACTTACCCCACAAGTGGTGTCACTTGGAGTGTCACTAATCCTGCTACAAAACACAAAATACTCATACTATTACTTTGAAAAATGATAATTAAAATTACCACATAGTTCCCCATTGATAATGGACATAGATAAGTAACACAATAAGAACCAAAATTTCATAATCTGAACACATGGAAACCAGGAGAAAACAATGAACCGAAATAGTACTTGAGCCAAAGCATGGAATTGAAACTATGTGTGTGACTGGTAGATCCTTCCTAACATTAAAATTATTTTTAACATAAAATGTTTTTATTTAATTTAATGATTTTCTTGATGGGGTTATGAAATAATTGTGTGATTCATAATGGTAATCGTGTTTTTGAATTGTCTTTAGAATTAAACAATTATTTTCTTTTCAAAAATCCCTTGATTATAATTTTATAATTATTTATGAAACATTTAATTTTCCTAAAAACATGTGAAATATTTTGTGAAATAATTTAATGATATAAATTATTTTTTATATTAATTGGAATGATATAACTAAAAATGGTTGTGCATGTGTTGATAGGACGATTAATCATCAAGAATTAAATCCATCAATGGGATTGAATTGGGACGTAATGCTCCACTATAAATGGAAATACAAAGATTAAGATTGTGTATGTGGCTGGGTCGGTGGACATAGAAAGGAATATTCCAAACATATTAAGAAATTATTAAATGGTTGTTTCAAATATTTAATTTAAAAAATTTTTTTAGATTGATAAATATATTTTTTAACTAATTATTTAAAATTTATTTGAACTATGTTATATGATTTTACTAATAATTTATTTCCTTGTTTTATGTGGCTGGATGTCATTGCAGATATCTTTTGTAGTTTCGACTCACCCCTTTCAGGGGAACTCTTGTGTTTTTATATATGTTATCAATTGAGAGAAATGTAATGTGTATGTATCTTTGTTATTTTTTCATTGTAATTGATACATTATATGTGGAATTTCATGTTGATAATTTTAGAAGAATTAGAGATTCTAGATGATTTCTACAGGGTCAATGGTTTTTGAGTCCTGATATTTTCCTTTGATACAAGAATTGATTTCTACTTGTACTCAATTTATTTGGTTTGGTTTGGTACTGTTTGATTTATATATGATACCAATTAATAATATAGTTGTGTTCTTGTAATGGTTATCATTATATTATTATGATTTCAAAAAATGGGAAAATTTCTATACGAATTGGTTATGAATCCCTTATTATTTGTTGTCAGTCGTTGGGGACTTACGGAATTCACATAAAGACAATTAATAACTAAATATTATTTATAGTCTCATGTTTTATGTTTGGGATGATAAATTATTTATATGTATAAGCTATTTCATAAAAGATACAATATTTTCAATGAATAAAATATTTATCTATTCACTAATAATTTCAAATCATTAGAAATTTATAAAAAAATGTCATCCTAGGATAACAAGTGATTTTTTATTCAAGAATTAAATTATAGTATCTAAAATTTAATTTCAATAAGTGATAGAAATTAATTTATTTAATAAGCAATAAAAAATATAGGAAAATTATTTTCTGCAAAAATATATTTTTTAAATAATATTTTCTTGCAGGTTTTAAAAAAATTCTAACAAAATAGACAATAATTTTTTTTCCAATGAACAGAAATGTATTATTTAGATCATAATAGATCAAATTTCCCATTTTAAACCGTTTTAAAATAATGCAGAACATAAAAAATTATTTTTTTTAAAAAATATCTATATTTTTCACTATTCATTCGAAAATGAGTATTTTCAATAAAATATGAAAATTTCACAATTAAATATTTTTTAAAGATGATTTGAAAAAAACAATTGTTACATCAATTTTATATATTTGTAAAAAATTATTATAATATTCACTCATAAAAATCATGCAAATCCATTTTGAGGAAGACATGTTATTAAAGCATAAAGTAACTAAATAATGAGTATATGTATTTAAAGAATAAGGCAATTCCCTTGTGTTGGGTGTGTCCATTATATGTGTATATATATATTAAACTAACTGTTGTTTTTGTAATATATCAATTGAATCTACACATCTAATGTAATTTATAAATCATCTAATGATTTAACCGAACTGTACTCTATTTTTGAAAAACATGAAATTAAACATCACCTAATCTATGATGCAAAAAATTCAAATTTCGTTCTAATTAACTATTTTTAAATAAAATTAATCATTACGGCTCCCCAAAACAGTGTTTCAAATCCTTGATAAGAACACTTTTTTGTTTCCAAATAAATAATCATCTTTTACCAACTATGTCTAATTCACTTCAATATCTATGATATGTCATGGATGAACAATACACAAGCCCATAAATATGATAACTTTTTTTTTCTGAAACCCATATATCCAATAAAAATAAAAAATCAAAAAAATATAATCAATAAATTAAAAAAACATATATTTCCATAACAAATTTTGTGATGTGGACATGTTCTTTCTATAGTGAATTGAAATACTATCAGTACGACTTTTTATATTAAGATATTGGTCTCTAAAATAAAACCTAACACCTTAAACAAGATTCCATTACCTAAAATAATAATAACCATATATCCACTTTGTTGATCCATATATATGGTTCATAAGTAAATCCTTTAAATACAACCTCCTTTATTCGTGTTTCATAAAAAAAAAATCGATCTAAAGAAATATATAATTGATTAGACCTCTAAAATAAGAGATATATATTACGCTTCAACTCATGAAGTAATTACATTTATTTCATTAAGTCAAAATTAATCATCACCCAAGAAATGATGATCACATTAAAAAAATAATAAAAATCCCAACTACAACATTTCTTATATAATTATTATATTTTTTTCATTTGATTAATACTCGAAAATATATAGGAGTCACACAACATGAAAATATCCCATCAAAACAACAAAAATTGAACCCAAATAAACCACTTCTATTTCCCATGAGCCTAGTAAATATTGAATAACCATAATTATATCTATCCAACCATTAATACCCAACCAAACCATCACCAAACACTATCCAATTTCGGAATGTAAAAGTCACATACAGAACTTATTCTATATAACCATTAATAACCCTAATAGATACCACTCATATGCTATAAATGGTTTTTGTTATATATTATTCAACACTTATAAGTCATAATAATAACTTTTAGTGTCCCTCCTATATTTGAATATGGTAATACATTCCTCAATGATTTATTTTTATTTAACCACATGTAATTCTCCTTAATCTATTTAATAAGCCTACACATATTACTTAGACCCAGCAAACCCCACAATAATAAAACACCCCAACCATAACTAATGTCTCAGAATATTTCTATTAATAAGTAGGATTTTTATGGAGTCCTAGAAATGGAAGAATATTTTATCCCAACATTATCCTGGTACCGATAAATCTATAAATTCAAAAACACATTATCCCCTCTTGCAATTTTAATTGGAACTTCTCATTAAAGGTTATTCATCATGTGACTACCCATAATGAAATTCTTATGTGATCATTCACACTGGCCAAATAAACACACTCTATTGACCCTTAAAATCCTAAATTTTTTATTTAACCACATAACCTAATCTCAAAGGAATATAAAAACGTGATATTCAAATTATTTCACATAATTAAACTTTATAAGGAAACTCTTCTTCACATGTGTCTCATAGATACTTTTAAAATATGGTTCATCCCATTCTATTTATAATCCATTTTTTATAGTTAGATGAAAACAGATCCCATTTACATTACTCATATAGTCAATGGTCATAATAGTAATCAAAAGTAAATTTATAACTCCTACACTATCTTAGTATTGAAGGGTTATACGTAATGAATTTTGGATGAGTTTTCAGAGTGAATATTTTTTCTATAAATTAGACAATTGGGAAATGGAATTCTGGGTAACTGCGTGTTTAATGTGTGAAAAATGATTATGAAATAATGTGTCAGTAATATTAATAATATCATTGTTAATAAGTAGAAAAAATTTAACACTTTTATAAAGGGTAAAAACATTATTATATGAAAATAATTTGATCATAATGATAATATATTCATCTCAATATTATATTTCTTAATTTGATGTTCCAAAATCTCCCACTCTAAATCTCAGAAATCATTTAGATGTATTCTCAATGAGAAAAAGATTGTAAATTGATAGAATTTTCATTATAATATTAATCAAAAAAGAACAAATATTTCAAAATACTCATGAATTTTAGATCATACTTATTAAGATATGAAAATATATAAGAATTAAAATTAAATAAGAAATAGGGGAATAAAATATATAAAAAATAATGTATTTGTTCTGTTATGTCTTTTTATATATCTTTCTCTTTCATCCTCGGGGAACATCCAAATTGAAAATTAAACACATGTTTTAAATTAATTAGCTTATTTTCATATAGAATATATATTCAATATAATTATTTAGTTTTATTTTATTCCTTATTAGTTAGATAATACCCACTCCCAAAATGATAAGAATGTCTTCATTTATTGATATGATACTGCTGACTTAATTCATGACATTTCAAAAATAAAACCCTTGTGGAATTGGATACTATTTTTTATTACATGTATGTGACCCAAAAATAACCCCATAAAAATAATTAATCAAATTCACATGCACTGAGTTTCAATAATACACATTTTAAACCATAATGAACTCATTCTCTGTTAATCATCAATCCAAAAATGAATAAATAGGGGAACATCGTTAATAATTAGTCCCCCAAATTATTAAATGGTTCATCGTGTTTTCAATATCTCTATTTTCTATATCCCTATCTCCAATCAATCGACCAAATAAAAAATAAATGTACATCAATAATTAATTTGATCAATTATCCCATCACATGATCAACACTTATCCTTGATCTATATTAGATTAAAAAGTGCAAAACAACTTTAGGAAATTTCGTTCAGTTTCCTAAGTGAAAAAATAACAATTATAATACTTTTTACCTGGGACAACTAAAAATTCACATCAACTTCAAATTTCTATCATTCAAGAAAATAAAAATATCTGAATGAATGAAATTCAACTCTACATTGATAGATCAAAATATGTTATGGAATCTTTCTCCATATATTCTCCATTAACTAACTATATCATAGATTCCATTGATCAACTATAATATATTCTAGATGCTTTTAATCCTAAAATTAAATCTTTTATATATGTAAATTAATGTATCTCTATAAATCCATATAAAATTTATTCTCGGTATAGTGTCGAAAAAAACATTGGAATTTTTTCAAGGTTGTATGAATCTTGACTCCAAAATTCATTTAGTCTGATATCAATATTCCTTCAATTTTTGTTAAATTCTCAATAAATCTCTCATAATTAATAAATATTTTTGTTCATCTCCTATAAATATGTATGGATATGGTGCTCAGTGATAAAGAAAAAAAACTATTCTACGACACCTCAGACATAAAATAATGAACTAGGAGAATATTATTTTATAACAACTTGACTTATGATTGGATTAATTGGATTTCCATGTATAAATAGTCCAGATATAAATTTAACATCACATGAAATAGAGCGTCTTAAATCATTATTGTGCACAACCACATCAGTCATCAGTTGGACATGACTCATCCATCAGATTTTGTCTTACTCAATAATATTTTCATGGATATTTGAGTTTCTACTTGTATTTAATTTCAATTTTATCTACATGGAATCATCGATGTACTTTCTCATTGATTTTTTATCTATATTCACATGATAGTAGAAATTTATTTGGTACATAACAACATGAAAAGGATTCCTATCCACCAAAGGAGAATGGAGGAAGTAGGGTGGATGGAAGTATATCTATGATATCAGAATAGAAATAAAAAAGATAAATTCTGAAGGTAGTAGAAATGTGGAATAGTGACTGTACGAGGGAAAAAAGATGTGATGTAGCATAAATTTTAAGTATCATAATTTTCCTTAAGTTATAAAATATTTTTTACTCTAAAGGTAGTATAAATGCAGTGTTGTAGAACTACTATTATAGCTTATTCGAAGACAATGGTTGCATGGTTGTTCTGATTGTAATGGAAAACCTCATATGATAATAACAAACAGATGTAAAATTATCAATTAACATTATTATAAATACTAAAAAATAAATAATATAAACCATCTCAATTAATTATTAAATAAAAAAATTATTATTATCATAATAAATGATTAATATTAGAATAAAATTATGAAAATTATATTATAATTCATTATTTAAAATTTCATAACCAAATAAATATTTATATAATTATAATTAAAATTAAAATAAATTATATTAATAAAAAATTTACATAAATTTGTGTTTTATTAATAATATATAATCTATAACATAAATTTTAAATTATAAATTACTAAACAGTAAGATATAATACATCCACATTAAATTTAAATTTTCAGATAATATTAGAAATTTATTAAAATAGAAATAAGAAATCAAAATTTTCAATTTAAATATAAATCAACTAATTTAAATTGAAAATATTTAAATTACCATTTTATGAATCAATTTAACCACAATATTATAACTATACATTTATAAAAGGAATTTTATAATGAAAACACTATTATATATCAAATGTGGTGTGATAAAATTGATGGAATTAGAGACACATCTTATTCTTCCAATCATAGAACATCACTTGTCATCAAAAAATCACTTAACTAAATTTAGTAGAATAAAATCATTCTTTGATTCAAATAAAATCATTTCAAATATGAATTTGTTGAAAAAATAGTTTCCCCCATTATTTAACATAGTAGAAAATTAAAAATTTAAACTTTAAATAATGAGTCCATAGTGCATGATATTATTAATTTTTTTTAAAGATATTGGATTAAAAAAAATAATCGAATTAAAAAACATCAATATAAATTTAACTAAAAAACACAAAATTTTCATTACCTCTTGGAGAACACATTCATATAATTTGAATCGAAAATAAAAAGACATTCTTTTTCGGTGAGAAAAAATAATTATTATTACTATGATACATACATAACTAAATCACATGAATAAAAAATAAAATAACAACATAATGATATAATTAAGGTGTAGAGGATCAACTTGGATAAAAAATTTCATTCAATTTCCCATTTTAATGAATAATATATAATTTAAAATCCAGAAAAATATTTCCTAAACAATGACAATTGCATAGAATTATTAATAAAATGATGATCATTTAGTACTTTTAGGATGGTATGAAATTTAAAAAAAATTGATAAAAAATTCAATAATATTTAACTTATTCAATGTAGAAAAATAACATGTATTCATAATAAGATAATTAAGTCACTAAATATGACTAAATGAATTATATCAACACAAATTAAAAAATATTAGGTTTTTTCGGTGAGTTTAACAATATAGCATAGTTTTTCTCATTTAATAATATCCCCAATGACACAATGAAAATAATAAAATCATTCATTATATAAAATGAATGTAAAAAAAGATATAAATTTGATTAAAAATAGTAATTAAATTTATTAATTTAATGGAAAATACTACAGTTGTTGCTAATTTTAAATAAAATTGTTTTGATGTTCTAGTATGTTTCCAAAATATATTTCTGATTTTGCATGATTCTTATTTATAAACATGAATGAATTATTTTAAAATTTATACAAAATAATTATTTTTATTGATTAATCTAGTTCAAATTTACTAATGAGTCCAATATAATTTTAAGGGTTCAAAATAATATTTTTAAAAACTACATCAAATTGGATTTCAACAAAGGATACTATTGTGTGATAAATTTTTTGATATTAAGAATAGACTCATATAATAATATTCAAATAATTAATAATTCACCAATATAAAATATATAATAAATAATACATTTCATGTAAGAAATTAAAATTTCCTCATTTATGGAAGAATGATTTTCTTTGAATATGTAAATATTCATGGATAATTAAATAGAAATCTCCTCTAAAATTTCATACTTATTTACATAAATCTTCCCAATGATTTCCCCTTATTAAAATTCTAATTTCATTTGGAATCATCATATAAGAACCATAAATATAATGAATATAAAAACATAAAACACATTAATTGAATTATTAATAATAGGAGACCTATATGGGTGAGAGTTTGTAACAAGTATAATTACAACAATATCAAATAGTCATACCAAATCAAAGATCAAGAACACCGTGAGAATTAGTTCTTATGAGAATGTGAATGAAAAGATGATGATGGATTTTTAATATAAGAAAAAATTCTATTCAAGACAAAATTACAAACATGGGTTCCATCCATGATTATGATTGTTGTATACTAGTATGTTGGACTCCCCTTGAATCTATCAAATGTCACTAGATGGGTTTGGTTTCTCATCTATTAACCAGAATAAGTTTTTTTTCAATCACTTTTCAAACATTATATGTTCTATTAAAATGTAAAAACATATATATATATATAATCTCCTTAAAATTAATAATTACCCATGAAAACTGTATTTATTATCATGGGAAAACTAAAATGAGTCTCTGGGTTGTTTATAATGATCTTATCCCATGTTCAAATTAATAGTAAATTAAATACCATCACACTACATTGTAAATAGATATCCTTCATCAAAATCTTGAAATAAATTCCATAGATAATTAATATAATAAAAATACTAAAAATTAAACATATAAACAAGGCTGTTGATTTGTAGATAAAATTTTATATTAACAATTATACAATTCTTTTGAGTGTACAATGAATTGTGATTTCCTTCAATGAGTATATCATTATTAGTAAAACTTTTGATCTTATTTCAAACCTAAGAATTTTCTATAGTAATGTTTCAATGTTTCTATTTTTGGAAAAAAGTCAAGAAGAGGGGTTTCAAAGGAATAATGAGAATAATTAAAACTATGGTCAATCAGATGTGTTTCATCATAAAATTAATTTTCAACTACAATAATAAGATCAAATAAAATCATGTCGAATTCGAAAAGAAAATGACTAAAATAAAAATTATCAAAGACAATAAAAAAAATTAAACTATATCTCCATAAAAAAGATACAAATAGTGTTTTACACGAATTATTATTTGAGGGCATCCTCATCATTCTTGAAATCATAATTAAAACCATGAATTTTAATATATTAACCATACTCCATTTTAAATGAAACACTAATATAATTGAGTTATTGTTTTTTTTATAATTTGAATTACTAAAATTCATTTTATTGTATGTAATATGGCTATTTTCATTTTTAATTATTACAAATCCAAACAATTTTAATCCCATTGATCTCTCTGATTACCCACACAACAATAAATTAATTCAATTAAAAAATTCATGATGGAAAATAAATTTTTTTTAAATCATCTTATGTTCCATAAGATTCTATTATTTTTTTATGAAATAATTTTCCATAAATAAAAAATGTAGTATGATTTTTTATAATAATAAATATTTATTATTAATATTTTATAGATGTGTTTATTTTTCTAATTTTTAATCCCTAGACACTCGATGATATCATTCCCCAACATCATTGATCAATTTTAAAATGTTGCAAGGTAATCAAGTTAAATAAAAAATGTATTATATCTCACACATTGGGAGTGTAATGATGTGTATAGCCCCTGGGAAGATGGGCGATTTTTTGAAGGGTTTATTTCACTTTCAATATAATAAAATAGGGAAATGGAATAATAGAGAACTTGGTATTCATATTATCAATAATGTAGTGCCATATTTAATGTATGTGTTGTTAACTATTATGGTTCGAATGTAAAAATTCAAGTGATTATATTTATATTGGAAAACATTATATGGCTACTAATGGAATCTAATGATCATGAAATTATGGTCATCATAATAAAAAGGTATATATTTACTTTGAAATAACCTTCTTATATAATTATAACTATCTATATTTTAAATAAAACTCGTCAACAAGATATGTGATCAAAGAGATAAATTTTTTTAGACAGATAATTATAATTATCCAAAAAAAGATAAAAACATCAACACATGAATCCCATAAATAAAATTATCTCACACAAGATCAATGATATATCGTTACATGAATCAATATTAAATTCTATATAAAAAATGTAAATATAATAGAAATGATATACCTTCTCTCTCAATATGAATATTATCTCCCCCTCATTTGTCCATAACATTCTTACGTGTTGATAATTATGCTCATGTTTTCTATGAAATAGTCGTCTCCCCATAAAATCAATAGACCCATGATTTGCTGATAGATTTATTGATGTATCTAAGAAGCATTCTCCTTGAAATGTTTTTAATGTCATGATTCAATGATATTCTTCCATGAAATATATTCCTGAACATTTCTCCTCACTACCCACATGCCACTAGAATTAGTATTGTAATTTATTTTATATAACCTATACATAAAAACATGAAATAAAATTCAATAAATTCACATATAGTATTTAATCTATAATTTAAAGTGAATCCCCAAAAAAAATTTAGGTGATGTTAACTTTAATTAAATATATATATAAATTAAGATATATTCATCAATCATCAATCCCCCCCAATATGACACTTGTTCATACTACTATTAAAATGAATCACGTCAATGACCCCATATAATTTCATTCAACATGTGATAAATACTACTTTGTAAATTAAAAATGTGATAAATTCTTCCTTAATAGTCCCGAACCCATGGATCCGCCATTCATGGTTAAAATCGGTCAGTAATTTATTTAGGCACATCATCTAACATTAAAATTGATGTATTTTCAATTCTTATAGCCTAAAAATAAGTGAACCTAGAATCCCCTTCTATTCCAAATCATTGGCTTGAATAATTATTAAAATATCCAAGGAAAAAAAATATTCTCAATGACCATCAATAGATAAATTAAAATGTCTCGATCACCATTGGTTCTTAAGAAAAAAATTATCTATTAGTTTACATCAATAATATCATTCAAAATCGTGATATTTTCTTCATTAATTAATTATATATGGTAAAACCAATAATGGATACATCTAATAAAATCATAAAAATTTTAGGATTCAGTAAACGATTGACAACAACATCATCCTTTAATTATATTGATCGATTATTGTCTCATGATTGTATTAAATATTTCCTTGGTAGTCCTTATTTTTTTTAATTTTGTAGAAATATCTCACAATGAAGTAATAATTCTTTTCATCTACACCATTAAATTGGACATGTTCAGGTTATCTTATATAGTTGTATTGTATCATTTTATCAATACATAAACCTTAAAATCATGTTCATGGGAAATCTTTTAATACAACTATAATAACCCTACCTTTTCAATCATTAACATTACATAACATTTTTTGAATACATAAAACATTATACAAACTGATACCCAAAGACTGTACTAGTCTATGGCCTTTGGAAACACATAAATAGTAACATTGATACATTAATAAGCTACATTATCTCCCATTGTGTACTTATTTAGTAGAACCCTTCTAATACAAATCCAAAGTGATACATATCTTTATAAAATGGGGAAGGATACATAAATATGGGTGACCTAAGATGATCATTAATGGAATACATTTTTGAAATATAGGAATTAATATGAGCATAAGAGTTTGAAAATGATTACCTGAAAATAAAATATAATACCCCTTATATCAAGTATTATAAACCAGAATCATGGCATTAATATTTTTCTTCCATAGGAAATGAATGATAAAGAAATAAATATATAAATCCATGAAATGATAACATCAAAATAAAACAAGGAATTTAGTAAGGTATACAATCATATAATATGATTTACAAATAGTTAAGGAATCACTAAAATGATAATATTGGTATTATAAGTTCACACACCATATAATATATAATGTCATGGTTCACTCTCATGGTCATCTTAGTAGCATTTGTTCACTCCTCATAATATAATTTTACTCATGGTTCACACCCATGGACATATTAGTATTTATGGTTCTTTCCCAAAACCATATTAATATATCACCTTAGATATAAATCATTACCCAATGCATTAGTGGGATATTTTTGTCCAACCCATCTCATAATCATGTCATACTTTCATGTACTAATTAATCATAAATAATAAAATATTATTCCAAAAAATGTAATTTTTATCAAAAACATGTAAACATATAAACACCTGTAGGAAAACAACTCTGGTTTCAAAATCATTTATTATAAGTGTATCTAATGAATGAAAATTATATTTCATAATCATATATCTCGTAAAGGAAATAATGGTTTCGTAAGGACCATGACATTAATCACAACCCATTTAGTGAATGAATGTGAATGAAACCATTAGATCATTTACTTCAAACTCATGAATAATATAAAGTATCGTCCTCTTAGAGAAAAAATAATTCAAAAAAATAATTCAAAAAAATTTCTTGATGAAAATACTGTTTCTTCTTTAAAAAAAATTTAATTGATAAACACATTTGAAAAAAAAATTCATAGAAATTACATTGAAAAAAATAAGTCTTTAAAACATTTTCAAAAACTATTTTATTTAAAACATAAAATATAAGACTCAAATCATTTTCAATATATTCTATTTTAAAAGTTATTATGAAATCTTGAAATCATTTTTAAAACCATTTCTTTTAATATGACATTGGAAAAAAATAAATAAGTATTGAAAATGTTTCAAAATTCTTGTTATATGTAAACATATGAAAGAAACTAGAATTATGTTTTGAAAATAATTCAATTAAAATATAATTTAAAAAACTTTCTTCAAGATAGACTTGTTAGACATACAATGGATGCTTCAATGAAATGATGGAGGTTAAATCTATACACACATGGTAAAAACAATTAAATTTTGCTTTTAAAAATAGTAAATAGTATCTTAATCTTGAATTATATAGAATAATCCATTAAAAAATTAGAGAAAAAAAGATTAAAAAATAATTTATTGATTATAGGAGAATAATATAGCAATATAGGGTAAACATTTTAGAAAACATTGTTTGATAGAAAACATATTTTTGACAGAAGAGAGGAAAAATATGGGAGTTAAAAAAACACTTTCATAATAGTATTCTGAACATGGGAAAGGAATAATGATACCAATAACTAAATATATCTTGAAATAATAGAGTATAAGAAAACTCCTTAGAGTTAGTTTTAGATGTATCATAGTATTTCATCAATGTAAAATAATCAATATAAATCTTCATTTTTTTTATATTGTTTCAATATACAATTACTAATTGGAAACATTGGATCATAATATCAATTTTAGGAAAGAAAATTACATGAAAGATAAAATATCATGTAAAAAATATATTCATTATATTACATTTAAAAATAAATTATATACACATCCAAAATTAAATTTGGTGCATTACCTAAAATGATTCTCCAAAAATGAACATTGAAACAAAACAATGTTACTGATTTTGTATATTTTGAAAAATAATCCCAATAAAACTTATGTCCTAAGATTTAATTTTAAATACACATAAATATATTAATAATATATGTATAATACATTCATGTACATTACGTACCCCACACAAAATAAGTGACTAGGGAATAAGGCACGTATCTCACGGAAACAAAAGTGACATGAAATTTACCACACCATCTGTCTTGAATCTTGTAATAATCATTAAAACCATTTGTATATTAAATATAAATTTATTATTCATATTATTCCAAACCATATAATTATATAAAATACCAAATATTATCTTATATTACCCTCTATATTGAAATAACATGTTAAGGTTTCACATTAGGAAATATTATCTTTGTTCTTCGCATGTGTCATAATCTGTTGTACATATGGTCATTATAAATATTACATGTTTTATATAATATAAATCTAGATATAAATATAATTTATATTTAATATATATAAATTTTAATAATCTATAGAATATTGGAGTGTTAAATGGTATACACTGTTCAAGGAAACGGTAAGTCGTACATACACATAAATATCAATTCCATTTTTATTTTCGTATTTAACGATTTAAATAATACAAAATATATGTATATATGTATATAACATCAATATAGTATCATTATAAATATTTATATATCACATAATTTTACTAAACCCATAGTTAATTCATTATATGTAGGGTTTTAACGAATCACATCTCTTTGAGGGGGCAGTAGTCTGAATTCGTCAAACTAAATTATCATATTTAAACGAAATTAAAAGTTAAAAATGATAGGTGTTGTAAAAGAGATAAAAAGGATTAAAACATAATAAATATAATATATGAATTGTGTAAATAGATTTTACATCATAATTTCCACCATGATAGGCATTGAATGAAAAAATAACAATCATTGTTTAGTATGGTGGTAGTTCACCGTGCACGTAAAAATAATGTTCATTGCCTATTTGGTGGATGTGTGTGTGAGTGTAGTTAAAATTCATATAAGTAAAAATACTAGTATGCATAAGATACTGGTTTTTTTATACAATCATTGAATAAATAGAGTGTTGGGGTGGATAAATGAAATTAATGAAAGGATCTTGAAAGAAGACATTTTATCCTAATCAAGAAACTCCTCTTGGATTGTACCAAATGGATTCCTTGGATTAATTACATCAAAAGTGGATGAATCTAGGATGATAGTTGTCTTTTTGGATTGATTATTTTTGTAATATTGTAGGAGAAAATTTGTCTTAATAAGTGTGAGGAATTTGGAGGGGGTCCCTTTTTATAGTGGAGGAGGGGTGGCCCTCTTGTAAATATTTGAAGAGAGAATTACACCCATGTTTTCCATGTACCAATTGGATCCAATAATATACCCAATATAATAAATTCTTGAATAGGTTATAAATATTTACATCTGTTGTATCTTTAAAACCTAACTATGTCTTCTTTAGTCTTAAATTTAAGGTTAAGTTATTATTTAAGATTAAATTTACCTTAAGTGATGTAATTAATTTAAATGACGTTTACTAATATTTTTTGTCAAAAATTAATTATAAATTTTTAAATGTTATAAGTAAGTTTGATTCCAAAAATGGAATCCATTTTTCCAAATAACAATCATATATGTGGTAGAAATTAATTTAAATTAAATCCTATAATGGGATGATACGTCATGTTTTAATGTATAAAGGGATCAAAAGCTTGCAACACCTTTATATCAAATTTAAATGTAAAATTGGTTAAATTTAAATAAATTTGATTAATTAAATTATTATTATAATTTTAAAACATAATCTAATTTAAAATTAAATTTAACCTTGTAAGTAAATTAAAATAAAAATCAAATTTGTATTAAAATTCATGTTTCATTATTCATAATAAAATTAAACATCATTGTAAAATACCACAAATTTACCCGAACCAAATTCTTATGTTCTAAATTAATATATGATATTAATTTTAAATTAATAAAAATATAAAATTTCATAAAATTATAATTAAAATGGGTTCCCCATTAATAGGGAATAAAAATACGTGAATAAAAATATTGGTTTTTAAGCATAAAATTGGGTTTATTTTTATCTTATGTTTATCAAATAATTTAGATGTACATAATAAATATTCAATTGAATATATAACATAAATATTATATTTAAATCAAAAACTAATTAATATAATTTATTAAGGTAAAATTGATCTAATCCCATATTATTATTATTTTTTATTAACTCAAATATTCAAATCTAAATAATTATTATACTACGAATTTTATTATATTTTATAATTCATCTATTTTTATAAATTTATATTTATTATTAATAACCTCTAATTTAATGGCTTTGTTATATATGATTATTTTCAATGGTAACATTATTATTTGGTATACTTGGTCTTGCATTTCCAAAAGCCATCGAGGAATGTAATTGTTGCGTGTAATCAAAGATAACATTTATGTTCTATGTAGATAAACCTAAAATTTATTTTTTATGTAGTGCATGATTAAATTAGTTTTTCATATAACTCTATTAAAATGCGTTTCATTAATATAAAATAAATTATTTTATGTACTCTTTGAAATGAAAAGTAACAAAAGGGTTAAATTAATTAAAAATAATAATTCTCAAAACCTTTAGGTGTCATATTTTACCACAATATAAAATGAATTTCACCATATAAATTTATCTTTGTTATCGAGGATATAATACATTTTATTTCATTAATTGAAACCCACTTAAAAAAAGGAATATTAAAACTTCCATTAAAAATGTAATATTGGGAAAATAACATTTACCTAAAGAAACATATAATTGGGTTATGACATATGATAACATATGATATGAGTAATTATTGGACATGGAATAAAATTGAATATATTTATAAAGAGTGAATTAGGTCATCAGTAAAAAATATATGAAAGATTAAACAATATTTGATGGCCATAAAAGAAAAAATTCGGTATTATTTAATGTCCATTCATTAAAATATATTTTTAATATTACGAATAATAATTTTAATTATCTTTATCCAATCATTGATTTTTCATTACCATGAGATTACATATATATACATAAAAGACATATTTTCAAGAAAAAATTCACTACTTAGTTTTGGTTTTTCCTATTTCTACTTCTACCATTACATCATGGAAGGGATTTTAAGAAAATAACAAAAATTTCGGAAGTACTAAAAGTCACTATTAGAAGATCGTATGTCACATTAAGGATATGAAAATATATCTATATTCTATAAATTTTCATCAAAATAAATATGGTTAATACACTAATCGGTAAACATAAAAATTAACTCTAATAGTTCATCATTAATATTTATTTAACAAAAATATTTAGACATTAAATATGAAATCTCGTAGACAAGTGGTGTGTGTGAAACCATTCTCGTCATTCAGTTATGGGTTCATGTCCCACGAATCTCCCTTACTTGATTTTTTTACCTGTAATACATGATGTTATTTTTTAAAAGTAGACTAATATATTTTCTAATATAAATAAAATGGGAATCCTAGAAATAATAGTAATCACTAAATAGACTTTTAACCAATGATATAAATGAAAAATCAATTCATAAATAATTCCTCCAAACATTAACATAAAAATTTCATGAATCGTTATCCTTATATCCCATCAAGATGATTAAAATATCGAACATTATAAATAAATTCATGAAATTAGATGAACATTTTCATCGCCACATATCACAAAGTATCTCTTGTCTTCCATACTCGAAACACATGAACACAACATCATATACTCTCTAAAAACATGTAAATAACCTCAATTTCCATAATTACATCCCAAAATCATGCATGAATCCTTATTCCATAGCATACATAATATACTATATAAATCATAAAAGTTATAAATATCATCAATGATAGCAGAATGGACTTTTTAATGAGTCCTTAAGTAGATCATAGGTAATATGTACTGTCCAATTTACATTACCCAATATATCATTATCCATGAAAGATTATATTAACATATGGAACATATTAATAGTTATCTAACCCTATATATTGTGTTTTCTGGGGTCATATATTATACATTAAATAACCTTTATATTCCATTAGAACAATTCAACGTATTATTTTAAATTGTTAGTGAGAAAACACAATCATGATTGTACTTAAATATTCCACCACTCATATAACATATTTCATGAATCCAAAAAACAAAAAAAAACTAATTATTATAGTTCACCCTTATTCCATTTTGAAGTTCACCACTTCAAATTACACAATACCTCTTTCTTTTCAAATTTTATCTGTAGTTTCATCAACATCTACAATGAATCCATTACTCACACCACCAAGATGGATTCTTTTTGGATCTTTCATATTGGGACATTGAGTTTAATAATGAAAATTTACTCCACACATAAAAAACATACACATCGATGATGTGTTTAAGAGACAAATATTCTCATCCATCTCATTATCGTAAATGTTCATTATACCCTCATATTCACTTGCTTTGTTTCCAACATTTCCATAGGAAAAAATATTCTAGTTCTTCTAAAACATTCTATTATTTGATTTCTTACACATTATTGACAAAATGGAAACCTATTATTATTTCTTACATGGTCTCAATTACCCAAACTCAATGGAAAATACTTATTTTTCTTCTATGGAGAGTCTGAAAGTTGGTTAAGGAACACATTGTAAAATCATGTTTCGTTAAAACTAATTAGGCATGATCACAACATCGTTCACCCTAATCATCATACCATTGTACTTATCATAAACAAATCATCGATCAAATTCATCATTAATCAAATTATTTCATGTTTGACCCTATTATCTTATTCCAAAAGTATAGTGTAGCACTAAATATCATACTAGAATACCACATAGTGAGGAAAAGAATAACTTATTATATGTAAAAACCATGACTCGTTTCTTAATCTGTGACACCCTATGTTCATAATGTGTTATTAGTATCCATGTTATATTTAAATCATTTGTGATGGTTAATGATAAATATTATGAAATATTATAGAATATCCCATAGGCTTGTAACGAGGGAAGTTTTTGTGTTGTAGATTACCATGAGATAGGACCGAAACAACCTGATAGAGTTGTTACACCTAAGTACATATATTCTATTGCAACATCCAGTTGTAATTACATATAGGGAAATATTTCTAAAAAAACACTCACACTATATATTACCGAAATTACACGATTTTTTCCATATCATCTACAAAAAATTATACTCATCCTTAGAGACATCCCTTGGAATATCCATATAAATATACCTTGGGATATAACAAATGTTTTCTCATCCTTGTTTCCAAAGTTTAACTATGGATTTTTTCAAATAAAATCAATACCAATCCTCTATTTTCAAAAAATAACAGTAATTAAAATTTGTGTAATACTTACAAATATATCAAAATATACAGCCAAAGACCATAATAATCAGTTTACAGTGAAAACATGTAAATAAGAACTCTGGTGTAAAAGCTATCAACATTATCTCCTACTAGGTTATTCTTGACTATCACCCTTCTTAGACACATAAAAAATAATGCATATCATCATAACTTAGTGAAGAAATTATACACTTTTTGCGCTCAAATTTTTAGTAACAATAGAGACATGTAAGCCTAAAGTAGAATTTGGGTATGAAAATGTGATCCTTGAAATATAAGATCATACCATGTAAAAAAAATATCATAAACTAGAATCATGGAATAAAGAATATATATTCATAATATATAAATCATAAAGAAATAGACAATATAATATATGAAATCAAAAAAGGGGAATAAAATATTAAATTGTGGCTGAAAACATTAGCATGTAATATGATTTCCATATTATCCAAAATTTTGCAACCAAGACCATATTGGTAGTATGGGTTCGCACCCCATAACACATGATAATCATAGTTTTTCCCATGACTATCTTAGTAGAACAAGTTCACTCAAAATACTATCTTCATAGTCACAGTTCACTCAAATGGGCCTATTAGTAGTAAAGTTTCATTCCCAAGACCATCATAGTCAATCCTATGACTAATAATCCATTTTACAAAGCATTGGAGGAAGATATAGGTCCCATTCATCTCCTAATGATATTATACATACATGTTCCACAAAAACATAAAAACCCATATATTAACCCATAAAATGAAATAAGCCCCACAAACATTTAAACATATAATAAACTATAGAAAAATATATGATTCATAAACATTTAATTAGAATAATTACTCATCAAAGAGAAATGGATTTCATAAACATATATCCCATGAAAGAGAAATGGGTTTCATAAATACCATGAAATTAAGAATTTCCCATTATGAGAAAGAATAAGAACATACCCTTTTGATCATTTCCTATAAAGGAATGAGTATCATCAATGGATGTCAACATAGATAAAAAAAATTTCAAATATTTTTTAAAAACGGTTACTGAGAAAAATATCTTTTTTTATTTGAAAAATGATTTTTAATACATAAATCAATTTTGAAATCATTTACATAGAAATTACATTAGAAACATATAGAGAATACATGAAATCATTTTGAAAACATTTTTCGTTAAAAAAAATATAAAATAAAATTCTAAACATTTCAATTTCATTGTTGAACACATTTTAAAAACATATAATGAACGTTTGATATCATTTTGAATATAATTTCACTAAAAATTACTTCTATAACATATAAAGAGAGCTTGGACTTTTTGAAAACCGTTTTAATAGAAAATTACTAAAAGAAGTATTAATTATTTTAAAACATTTTATTTATAAATACTTTTAAAACCCCTTTTAGAAACACTAATCTTTTTAACATACAATGTATTCATAAAAAAAATGATGGCAGGGAAATTTGATCATTTCTTACGAGGTAAAAATAACATTTACTTTTTCACGGTGAAAATGGATGAAAAATACCTTGTACAGAAAAAGAGATAATGATTCTATTTTAAAAAATTAGTAGAAGATAAAAAAGTAAATAATTTTATTTTAATTATTAAGGAATAATATTTAAATATTCATGGAAATCCTTTTTAGAAATCATTTTTTAATGGAACATATATTTCTAACTGAAGAGAGGGTAATTTATGGATTTCATAAATACCATTCAAAACAAATTTATTCCCCATGAAGTATAATAATTGTACTAATTTATATATATATCATGTAATATCATAGTAGATGAAAATAAATTATCATTCATGAGATATGTATTACAATAATTCATTAAAAAACATTAATAATTAACAATATTAAAAAATAATGAGATATTTCAATAATCACAGCTTATTTTGTAACCATGGATTTCAAAATCCATGTAAGAAATGTTAATTATATGAAGCATAAATTATAATGAAAAAAATGGTATTTGTGATATAACATATAAATTGGAAGTATATATACATCAAAAAAATTATCATTATAACAAAACCTGAGTCTCGCTGAAGAAAAATAGATTCAAAACTATCTTTCAGACTTGGTATCTTTTAAATCATATATTTGATGAATGAATATTAAAAAATAGATATGAAAATAATAATAAATCTATGTTTGAGATAAATATAATACATTCATTGTAATTACATACACCACACAATATATTTGAGTGTTGAATAATTCATGTATCACATGAGAATAAAAGTTAAATGAAATTTTCCTTACCTTAAGTCATTACTCTCATCGTACACATTCAAACCACCTCTATAAAAAATATAATTTTTCATGCATCATTTATATAGATATATTCTAATATCTAATACCATATATTACCATATATTACCCTTTATTTAATAATCATATGTTAATGTTTCACTTTAGGTAATATTCTCGTTTTTCTTCGCATGTGTATTAATTTGTTATATAACTAGTCCATATACTTATAGCATGATATATATAATTTTAATCATGCTATAAATTTTATTTTTTTCATATATGTGTATTATTATAATCCATAAAATAGATAATTAAGAAATGGAATACACCGTTCATAGAGATTGTAATTTTTATATAAACATGAATGTTATTTCTATTCTTATTGTCATATTGAAAGAATGAATGAACGTGAAATATATGTATATATGTATACAATATAATTATAGTATAATTATAATTATATATATATATATATATAATATTCATGAAACAAATCATAAATACATTAAATGTATTGTCTGAACGAATCACATCGCTATGAGGGGCAGTAGTCCACACTTCCTCAGACAAAATTATAGTATTCACACCAAATGGAAAGTAAAAAAATAATATTTGTTTTCAAATGAATAAAAAAAAAATAAAAAAAATAACTATTATATATGGAATATATAAACAATTTTTACATTATAATATCAACCATGATAATTATTAAAGTAAAAATCAACAATCATCGTTTAGTGAGGCAACAGTTCATTATATATGTAAATAGTATGTTTGTTGTCAATTAATAAAATGAGCGTGAAAGTGTAGTTTCATCCCAAAGATTAAAAAATTCGTTTTATATTTAATATAAAGGAGTATTTATACATTCATTGAATAAGTAGAGTGTAGGCTTGGAGAAATAAAATAATACAATGAATCATGAGGATAATATATTACCTCTTAATTGGGAAACTCCATTTGGATTATGAAAAAACGTTTATATGGATTGAATTATTTCCATGGGGAGGCTTTTACAAGGAACGTTGGGATATTTTTATGTTAATTGGGAATATAATGGCTGATAAAATGTAACATCATATGGGTGAGGAAGTGGGAGGAGTTGAAGACTTTAAATAGTTGAAATGGAGTGCCACTCTTGTAAATAGTTGAACAAGGAATTCCACAAAATTTTTATCATTAGGAAGGTGGATAAAATAATTGGAATATCTGCGACAAGGAAAAATATGGTCGAAATATGTCCAGCAAATGGATCTTTTATAGGTTTATATGATGTTTTGAATTTTAAATTTAAGGGTTTTTATCAGTTAAGAATAATTTTACATTGTGTGATGTAATTAATTATATTAAATTTTACTAATATTTTAGGTAAAAAATAAGTAGTCCTTATTAGATATTTTAAATTATTATTATTTTAAATTTTTTATCCTTTAATTCCAAATACCAATAACATAATTGTAATAAATTAATTTAAATTTAATCTCTATTAGGAGATGTAACTATATGTTTATTTTGTAAACATGATCCAATTGTGCTATGTTTATATATTCAATCTCAATTTTCCAAAGGATACACTTTAGTACATTTTAAAATTGGTAATTTTATTTTACTTTTATACTATGAAACAAATTTGATATATAACTATTCCATATAAATTAATTAGATGAAAAAGTTATTTTGAACATAAATTCACTAATTTTTCACAATTCAATATGAAATTAAACCTCCCATAAAAATTATAAAACATTAATGTATCCAAATTATTTTTTCCCTATAGAAAATATTATGTTTGATTTTATATATTAATTTCAAAAAATTAACAAAAAATGTATTTAAAATGTGTTATCCATTAAAAGGTCATAAAAATACCTTAATAAATATATTGGGGTTTAAACATATAATTGGGTTTGTTCTTATATTATGTATATAAAATATATTGAATAGATATAAATATACATTATTTAATATATATCATATACATTAAAAAATATCACTCAAAAATTATTTTTTTTACGTTAAAACATCTCTGATACAATATTATGGATTTCCATTATACTCCATCTATTTTCATTTCTAGATAATTGGTATTTGATGAATTAGTATTATTTTTTGCAAACCAATATATTTTAATAAATTAATTAATAATATTCATATCCTCTAATATTAAGTCTATGTGTTTTCTCTTATTATATTAAATAATAACATTATTGCTTGGTAAACTCGATCATGCATTTATAAAAGCCATCAAGGAAATTCATTGTTATGTGTAACCCATGGTGACCTCGATGTTCTATTTAAGGAAAGATAACATTAATTATTATTATAGTGGCTGATTTAAATGGTGTTCTTTAAAATTCTATACAATCAAATAACTTTGATATAAAATAAATTATTTTCATTATTGCGTGAAATTAAAAATATTAATTAATTTAAACTATTTCAAAAAAACTAATTCACAAAATCTAAGGGTAATACAACAACCACTTGAACATGGTTTGTATTTATCTAATTTCATCATCTGACCAATCAGTCTACTCATTTATATTTACTTTAAATAATCTATTCTATGTAAAGATGTGTAATAATGTGTTCGATCATCACTAGTGGTGGATTCATGTATCAATCCTTCTTTTCCTTAGTAATTTTTTTCATCCTTAATTTTTTTCTATGGATCATATATAGATTCTATATACAATGTTGTTTCGTATTATTTCACTATTATTATAAGGATTATTCATTTAATTTTAGATGAAATGGGTTATGAATGGAAGAAAAAGTATAATCATCAGAATCTCTCTATGGGAATAGAAGAAGAATCATATAAGGTAGTAGAAGCAAGCTATCATTAGAGAAATTATATATTTCCAATGTTACATTTTTTGAAATGTGGTAATGTAATTTCAATGTTAAAAATGTTTTTAATGGAACTATAAATATAATTGTTTTTTTATTTTCTTCTAGTATTATATTAATATTTCTTCTATTGATATAATAAATATAGGGTTGTGAAACTGTAATGGATGTAGAAGTAAAGGCATCGACTGTGGGGATGACTTCACTTTAACCCAATTAATGACTGAATTATGGAAAAAAATATTAATATTAAATATTATAATTATTATAATTATTGTAACATAAAACATAATGATTTAAAATGAAAAACCAATTCAATATATTAGGTAATATATTCATCATGCAGGGGTCACATCTGTGTTCAAATGGAGGAAGCGAGTATATTTAGAATGATTTACAAAGGAGAGATTGATCTTCGAGCTTCAAATGGTGTGAGGCTAGCAATGTTTTTCATTGTAGATTACCATATCTCATTGATAAATTGAATGATTTTGGATTTATATAACTTTTATTATGTACCTATTGATACCAAGAACGTAATTTCTGTATCATGTTTTGACATAGATGGATTTATTTTTTAGTTTGTAAATATGTGTTTTTTTATTTATAAGAAATATATATTATATGATATATCACATTTAAATAACAGTTTGTATGTATTAAATTATTAATACCATGTCTTGGGAATCTATAACGAACCAAACACACCTGAATCATATAATACATAGTTGTTGCATCACAATCACAGTCATGAAAATGAGAAGCACATGAAAAATCACTACCAAGGTGGGTTTTTAGACTATACTGATCTAAAAACAATTGATAGATGTTAATATTGTTTAAAAGTGAAACTAAACTAGAAAAACTGTGGTGGATTGTTTGAAAAAGCCACAGAGCATCTATGATTAGTACATACAGATGTGTGCAGACCATTTCCAGTAGAAGCTAGATGTGGATATTCTTATATAATTTATTTTAATGATGATTTGAGTTGATATGTCTATAGCTAATTAATGAGTAATAAATCAGTGTCCTTGGAGAAATTTAAGGAGTTCATCAACGAAGTAGAGAATCAGCATGGTATAAAGATAAATAAACTTCAATCGGATCGAGTTGGAGAGTATCTAAACCAAGAGTTCATCTACCATTTACGGGAATCAGAGATTCTATATCTACTCACTCATCCATATATAACATAGTGGAATGGTGTTATTGAATGGAGTAACCACACGTTATTAGAAATGGTGGGTTCGATGATGAGTCATGGTGATCTTCCATTATCATTTTGAGATATGCATTACAAACTAAAGTATATATATTAAAAAAAGTACCAAATAAGGCGGAAAATGGAAATCCCTTGTAAGCTATTTAAGGGAATGAAACCCATTTAGTTTCGAAAACGTGTATGGGGATGTGAGGCATTTTTCAACGCCTTCTCAGCCAACAAACTAGCACCTCAGGGCACAAGGTGTATCTTTATAGGATATCCCATGGAAATTAAAACATATATCCTATATAACCCTTCAGACATGAATGTGATTTTATCCAGAAAAGCTATCTATTTTGAGTGGGAGCATGTACTCAAAAAGTATAGTGAGAGAAATATTGAATTTAATGAATTTGATGCTCAAGACACACATGTGTTGGTATATGAACATGTTCCATATGTCTCAGTTGAAGAGGTTCCAGAAATACTAGTACTATGTAGGATCTCAAGATAGGTAAGATAACCATAGAGATTTAGTTTCCTAGTCTGTGATGATGGTGAATCATTATTATTGAAAAAGGAAGAACCTCTCTCGTACAGGGATGTAGTATAAGACAGAGAAGCTTCATGATGTATAGAAGCTATGAATTCTGAGATGGCATCCATTTATCAAATCTAAGTCTGGGTTCTGGTCAATGAGCCATTTGATGTAAATCCTTTTTTATGAAAATGGGTTTTCAAGAAAAATAAAGACATAGGAGGTCATGTTAGAACCTATAATGTAAGGATAGTGGCTAAAGAATCCAATAAACATCATGGAATTTTCTACAATGAAACCTTCATGCCAGTTTCTATGATTAAATCCTTAATAATCATACAATCCATAATAGCTTTCTAATAATACATGATTTTGAATATGGATTTAAAAACAACATTCCTTAAGGGGATACTTTCGAAAGAAGTATATATGACACAACCGTAAGGGTTTATGACCCGTGGTGAAGCCAAATAAGTTTTCATGTTGCAGAAATCCATTTATGGATTAATGCAAGCATCCATGTCATGATCCAATTTATTTGATGAAGCCATAAGGAAATTTTTTTTCTTTAATAATGAATTTGAGCCACGTGTTTATAAGTAGTATAATGCGAATGCGGTCATTAACCTATTATTATATGTTGACTGCATATTACTTATTTGAAAAGATGTACCAGTCCTATAGTCAATTAAAGACTTGTTGAACAAGTGTTTCTCCATGAATGACATATGTGAAGTAGCCTAAATTCTAGTGACCAAGATCATTCATGATAGCTCCATGAGGCTTCATTGACTATGTTAGGGTATATAGTTTGACCAGATACTAAGGATATTTTTATGGAACCTTCTTAAAGGGTATTCGTTCTAGTGTCACATGACCAACATATTTCTAGGATAATGTGTCCACACTCACAAGTGGAGAAATATAGGATGAGTAAGATCACATATTCTTTGGTTATAGGATCCATCATGGATTCTATGTTATGTACCATGCTGTATGTTGCCTATGCACTGAGCATGGTAGGAAGATACCAAGAAGATCTAGGAGAACAACATTGGACTACTGTTAAGACTATCCTTACGTATCAGAGAAGAACAAATGATATGTTCTTAGTGTATGGAGAATACAAGGAGCATGTCATCAAGGTTATGATTTTTTATATTTTCAGACAGATCAGAATGATATGATGTCACAATTAGGATATGTTTTATTGCTCAACAGGGGAGCTAAGAGTTGGAAAATATCACGGAAGATAGTTGTCATTGATTCTACAACAGAGTTTGAATAAATATCATCTTTTTATGAATAAAAGGAATCCATCTGCATTCAAAAAAATTTCCAGGAGCTTGATGTAGTTCTTATCAATATACAATGTATTACATTATATTTAATAATAATACAATGGAGGAACATTCAATAGAACTAAGGTCACATAAACAAAAAGATAATATTCTCTTGAAGTATCAGATTATGAGGGATTTATATCAATGGGTTGACATTTTAGGGATCAATGTATCCATGGAAGAGAATGTAGTGGACAAATGACTAAAGTTCTATCTCAGAAAACGAATGAATATCTTGTGAGATCTAGAGGTTTAAGGGTTGTTAGTAGTTAGCTCAAATCCAAGTGGGAGTTTGTTTGAGTTGGTTTCCTGGAACAAACTACACTGTACAATATGGTAAACTTTTATTCATGGATTTTAATATTAATAAATGCATTATCACATCTGTATTTTTCTTCTGCATGAAAATGTATATGATAATGTCCTTAGGATAGTTGTTTCAATAAAAGATCATAAATAATCCACATGATGATGGGAACCCAGATGTTCCATACAACTATTCATGAATATATATTCAATGGCCGAATGTTGTTATTTTAGGGACCAAAATAATACACAACATTAGGGGTGAGGACTCAAAAATCCATGAGGCAGCTTCTGATAGTGTGCACAACTGGTAATATCCAAGAGGATATTATGAGAATGAGATCCTCTAGTAAGAAATTCACATTTCATTGTGTCATTGGATGTAACTATATGTGAATATCTATATTGGTCCTCAGACATTAAGATTATTATATATGGGAATTACAACTCACCAACATAGATGTATTGACTAAAACTGTGATGACAGACTGTTCGTAGTGAGGTAGGATATATTGATGGCATCAGGAGTAACACCAAATTAAAAGATAATGTGAGAAAGGATTTGTCCTTTCTATTTAATAAAAATATTTTTATATCTTAGTCACTTTGATATAATTGATATAGCCTAAATAAGTCCATGGAAATGGTGACAAGTGGGATAGTACATTTCTATGATTTCAAATAAAGAATAATCAAGAAAATGGGTTGATAACACTAGCATGAAACCCACTTGATTTGATATATCACGACAACGGGGTTACATAACACAGTAAGATTTCATAGGAGGTAACATGACATTGCACCATTAACTTATTTCTATATGGGTGCCTTTGGTTTTTTCTAGATGATATCCTTGGACATTAAGTATGCTCCACCTAATGCCACTAAAAATGTGGCCTAGAGTGTCACACACTTAGTGTATCCACGTATATGAGTTAAATATTCATTTAAAATGTTTAATAATGATTATTAATTATTGTGGTTTAAAAATTATTCTAGGATTCTTGATCACATTTATTTCAACACTAGTTATTCGAAAGAATATATTGTGTGTGAAATAATATATTTATTAGTGAATAATTCATTGATATTTATTTTTAAATTAAATAGTCATTATTAAATATCTAACAAATGTAGTGGATGAAAAAAAATAATATGCAAAAACAAAAGTACACGCTATGTATATTAATATACATTCCATATAGTTTCACTGGGTATTTTTGAAAAATAATATTTTTTATTTAATTAAATAATATTATTTTTAATATACGGTGTGCATGTCAAGTGATAATAGTAGTAAAATGTTATTATAAAACATGGGTTATTACTAATAATGAAATGAAATTAATTAATTCTTTCAGGAAATTAAATAACTTAATAATTATTTTTAATAAAAATCTCAATTACATTATTCTCATCAGATATAGCAATTCTATGTGGTTGTGCACAACAGATCTAGAGAAATCACTCAATCCAAGAGTTGTTCCTTTCCATCATGAACGCTATCAGGGTACGAGAGATATTGTCTTCCACCAAATTACGTATAGTGCTTTTGATGCGGCATTCAAGCAGATCGAATGAGGAAATCACAAGAAAATTCTCTTCTACAGTTTCTCCCAAAGATCCCATTAGAAACGTCCAAAGATACATAGAGCAAATGTGGATCACTCTAAGTGGAGGCCTACACATGGATTTTATAGTGTAATGTCAGATCACATATAATCATAAACAGAAGCTTCAATGAAGATTTAATTAGACAAATTTAATTCATGTATTTTAATTAAATTAATTATAACTAACAAATGATGATACTATATATTATTTCAGGACTTCCTCTTTCCTTTTATGATCTCCATTCTATTCTGAAGATCTAGCATTTTATCGTAGTGATAGATCTAATATTGATCATTGTTAATGGAGACATTATTTTTGGGTACACTCATCTACATGCTTCCTCTATACCCAGAACCTACATTTTCTATAAGAGAGGTCATGTAGATGATTATAATTATTTATTTCATTTGTTTATGATTTACACATTTAATAATTTAGTTGTTTCAATTCATGTTAATCGTTCTATAAATATGAATTTCAATATCTGTTCCTCCCCTTTCATTTCTCATTCACCATAAAGAAAAAACTAATTCTACTTCATTTGGATTAAAATAAAATCAAAATGATATCATTTGGAGGATCCAATGGTTCATTGACATACAACACCAGAAGACACGACAAATATTCTACCTCACACTCTGTGTTGTCATGGTTCAATACATTTGGATTGGTCTACCGAACCAAGACATATGTTATAGTTGTTCTAAGCCTTTATGAGACCATGTTCTGACCACGAAAATGTGGAACATGGTTTCTAGATTGTGCACCATGTGGCCCACTTGACATGTTGTGTAGTCTATTCCAGTTAGGGTAGGATCGTGTACCCCAGACACAACTTTCCCAGCTGTGGACCATGTAATGCTGATACTACATGGTGTGTGGCCCACTGGACATGTTGGGTAATCCGATTATTTACTATATACATATACGCACCATATTCACATGGTTGTACATAGGATGGACAGTGAATGACAATACATGCTATGGGGTATGAACAATACATCGGGTACTCATCCAAAATATGCAGATTTATTAATTTTTTTTATTATATTATATAGAACATTGATATGTGTACCATGCTATGGGATTACTTTTTTGGAACAACACATGATAATTGTTTTATATATGTGTGCTTAATTTAGCATATGTTTAATGTTCATTTCAACATATTAGGTTGTTATGAACATGAAATCACCGGGATGCCTCTATGGTACAAGTTATGTACAACATTAAAATTGTAAATAAATTTGTTACATTAAAATTACGATGGACGAGAGTCTCAGAGAAAATTAATAAAATTTCTTAAAAAAATTATTTAATAACAAAATAAAATAATAAATTAATTAATTCATGATTTATATTAAACAAGAACGATTAAACATTCAAATTCCAGTATTATTTATGTGTTAATATAGTTTCATGTATGGATGATCATTAGCTAGTTGAGGACCTTGGTATATGGATTGTATCTTTTAATTTATTTATTAAATCTAAATTTGTTGGCCTATAATCCTTTAACACATTAATATATATCGGGGATGCATACCAAACATTTCTTTTCAGTAAAACCCTTTTTTCCCCTCAACTACGATTGAGATAAAATCATATATAATGAATGGAGATACCAAGGTAGTGGAGGTGGCTCATGTTAGGAGCCTAGGTGAAACCAATTCAAAGATATACAAAGGTCGACATGTGCAAATATGTAAACACAAACAAAATAGGTTCAAGGAGCTTATACCATAGGAGATGGGTTAGTTTATCAACAGCTAGACAAACTCAACAATAGAACAAGTTCATGATCATACCATTTATTTTATTTTTTTAGTTTCAAGGTTTATTTATAGTTGGTGTTTTTTCACGATCATAAAATTAATGAATTAATCAATCATGGAATACGGAAGTAAAATAAGACTGCTTTATGCATAAATATTATCTTTTAATGTTAATAATGTATGTATATTCCACTTACTATTAAAAATCAGGTAAGAAGGATAATAAAATGAAAATTTATGTACAAGAATAAAATCCTTCAAGGAATTATTTAGTTAGTGTATCCTTCCATAATCTTGGTTATAATCGAACCCTAGTTCAAAGTGCATAATCATCCCAAGTTGGGTTCTTTCAATTATCAGGGAATTCCAATTTGATATTTTGGGTTAACATAGCTTGGATAACATCAATGGTAGAATAAAAATGTTGGCAATGGTGTAACCAAGAGGAAATTGTTTTGGAAATCAAAAAGAAATGGATTTCAATAATGGGGAGTCCACTCTGTGGATCATGGAACTATGAGTTAATGCAGTTCGCATTTGGAATGCCTACCTAAAACCCTGTATGTTTCTTGACGAACTCTATTTGGGGAAATTTAAAGGGATATATGGATCATTTACACTAGAATAGTCAGGAAAAAAATATTTTGATGTTAATGGTGATGGACTCTTTGATTTTGAAAAAATTGCAGGAGACTAATAGGAATTACTTTTTTTTAATTTTATCATGATAAAGCATCAAAACATTCCTCAACATAATTCGTAGAAACAAAAAGAAAAATGACAATAAATATGTCATTGTGAACTATAATCATGAGATAAAACCTTCTCACCAGCACTGATTTCCATGAATTTTAGTGGCACTTACTAATCATCCATCGTCAGAAGAAGAAATTGTATTTCTAAGAGGAGGAAGTTCCAGTTGTTCCTGGAAATAATTCCACTGATGTGAAAATATATCTCCATATGAAAATTTTTGGATGATGCTGAAGAGGTCCAATGTCTTATACTATCGTCCATGTCTAATGATCTCTTGATGAAACATGAATAAATGGATGCATCTATCACGATGACTCTTATTAATGATATCTATAAAAACAATGGGAGACATGAGAGATTTTAGATCTCCAACACTTTGTTCACAACTAAGATTGGAGGGTCTGTGACATCAGCGAATCATGTGTTCAAGCTTATTGGCAACATTGAACTCCTAGAAATCATAGAGAAAACATTCCCAGATGAGTTCCATTCAAATATTAGCCTATCATAACTTTCCATGACCTTATATATCTTTATTGTCAACAATCGAATGAGAAATAATTATAATATTCTTTTTTAACTTTTGAACTTCATTCAATGGGTAGATTAAGACTTGGGGTGTGACAATCCTATTATCCTTATGATGAATAAGAAGATGATGGTCAGGGAAAATGGGCCAAGGTTTTGTAAATGGTCTGAAGTCCATGACAACCATCCCCCCATGAAGGGGTGGATCTAGAAGAAGGTAAAGGAATGGGAAGTAGAATCCTTTTCATGATTCAAGGAAGGCCACTATAAGAGAAACTACTCCCAATAGTGTGGGGATACAAAAGGTGTGTTTGTCATCGAATGCAATACATCATTTCTACTTATTAGGTATTAGATACAACCTATTGAGATCACATATGTTTTCAAATATAGCAACCATGTAAATTTAAAATTATTTTTAGAGGAGAGTTGGATCATCGAGATTCTAATAGTGTGAGGCTAGCCGCATTTTCCATTGGCGATTACAATCTCTCATTGCCAACAGGAATGATTTTTGTTTTACCTTACTATTATTATGTACCTAGTGTAACCAGAAACATAATTTTTGTATCATGTTTATATATGGATGGATTCATTGTAATGCTTAGATATAATTGTATTTTCTTTTATAAGAAAAATTTATGTAATGGTTTGGAAAATTTGAATAATAGTTTTTATGTATTAAATTATGAAAACCATGTGTTAGAAATTGATAAAAAGGAAACTCACATGAATCATACAATACCCATTTGGGGCATCACCATATCAGACATGTATATTAGAAGTAGTTGATACATCTCTTCCATGATGGTAATATAGTTTCTATCAAGCAAAAAACTTATTTATATATGCCACACTTGTTTACAAGGGAAAATAATAATTTTCCATTTCGGTTTACAGGTTGTGAGGGCCCTAAAGCATCCTGGATTGGTACCATGATTGTGTGTGGACCATTACGAGTTGAAGCAATAGGTGGATATTCTTATTTAATTACATTTAGAGATGAATTAATTAGATATTTATATATCTACATAATGAGGTATAAGTAAGAGTCCTTATATAAATATAACGAATTCAAGAATGAAGTAGGGGATCATCTTGGTAAGAATATAATAAATCTTTAATCAGATTGAAGTTGAGAATTTATGATCCATGAGCTCATCAACCATTTATGGGATTATGTGATGTCTTCTCAACTAACTCATACTTATACACAACATTGGAATGCTGTTTGTGAAAGGAAGAACTGAACCATATTTGACATACTAAGGTCGATTATGTGTCATTCTGGTCATCTATTATCATTTTGGGGATATGAATTACAAACTACAACATACATATTAAACTGAGAACCAACTAAAGCAGAAAATGTATTTCCCTCTAAGCTATGAAATTTTGTAGAAACCCACTTTTTTCACACATGTGTTGGTAGATGTGAGTCATAAATCAAGGACCGCACAAGAAACAAACTAGTGAAATATTGAATGAGGTGCATCTTTAAAGGATATCCTAAAGAAATAAAAATATATAACTTATATAACCATTTATACAAGAATGTGAATGATTCAAGACAACATGTATTTCTTACGAGGTAGAACATCCCCCAAAAGGATAGTGGGAAAATGATTGAATTCGATGAAGTTGATTCTCATGATACAATGGAGTCAGCAAAAAAAAACATGTTCCACATCTCCCAATGGAGGAGGATATCGAAACACAAGTACTTCATAGGATCTCAAGAGATGTAAGGGAACTAGTGAAATTTGGTTTCCTAGAAACCGAGGATGGTGAATCATTATTTTTGTACAATTATGAGCCTCTCACATATATGGAAGAATTAGAGAAATTAAAAAGGTGAAAGACATCAATAAACTATGAATTCTAATATGGATTCCATGTGTCGAAACACAGCCATGGTTTTGGTAGATAATCCAGTTGATGTAAATCTTATTTGAGGAAAATGGGTTTCCAAGAGAATGGTGGACAAGGAAGGTCATGTTAGCACATATAAAAAAAGAATAATATCTAAAGGATTAAGAAAATATCATGGAATTGGATAAATGAAACCTTCTCACCAGTTTCTCAATTAAAATCCATTAGATTAATAATTTATATAGAATCTTACCATGAATACATGATTTGGTAGATGAATGGAAAATATAATTCTATCATGGAACCATTATGAAGGTGTCAATTTGACAAAACCAGATGGTTCACTCACACTAAATGAATCCAAACATGAATTATAGTTTCTGAAATCCATTTATGCATTAAATAAATCTTCCATGTCCTGGAACATTCAATTTTATGAATCCATAAATGAATATTTTTCATTAAGAATGAATGTGTGAAATTTGATTATAAGTGGTCTATTGGGAATGTGGTCATTATCTAGGTAGTTAGTGATAACGACATATTGATTTTTTAAAAGATGTATCAGTATTAGAATTAGTTAAGGACTAGTTTAATAAGTTATTCTCCATGTAATACATAGGTGAAGAACCCTACATTTTTGGGATCAAGATCATTTTTCATTGATACAAGAGGCTTCTTGGACTAAGTCAGGGTACATACATTGACAAGATAATAATGATATGTTTAGGAAACAATTCATGAGGGGATTGGTTCCAATGCCACATTTACTACATCAATCTGAATGTTTCTTATACATTGATCATGGTATGAATATATCAATCTGATCAAGGTTGACTACATTGGACTGCTATTAAAACTATCCATAAGTATATGAGAATAACTAAGGATTTGTTTATTGTTTAATGGCGGAGATGAGGATATTTTCATTAGTGTGTGTGTGGATTATAGTTTTTAGATAGATCAGGATGATATGATGTCACAATCAGGATATGTTCTATGTCAAAACGAAGTATCTGTGAGATGGTAGAGTTCAATGAATATATATACCACCAATTCTAAAATGGAGTCAGAATATATAGTGTCTTATGATGTATCCAAGGAAGCCATCTGGACTAAAATTTTATTGTAAGAGATAGATGTGTTGCCTATAAGTATTGAAACTATCACATTGTATTTCCATAAAACTATAGTGGTGGCCCTTTAAATGGAACCTATGTTATATCAACAAACATAGCACATTCCCCATAAGTATCACATCTTGAGGTATATCTATAAATGGGGTAAAGTTTAACTAATCAGAGTATCCATGAAATAGAACATGAGGGACCCCATGAATACATGCCTATCTCAATGGAAGCATGATTATCATGTCAGAGCTAAAGGGTTAAAGGTATTCATTAGTTGGTTGTAGTCCTTGTGAGAGTCTATTTGATTTGGTTGCCATGAACCTACTACTCTGTACTTTATGGTAATCGTTTACTAATGGATTAGAATTTTAATAAATAACTTTTCACATCTATATTGTTATTCAATGTGAAAGTGCATATGAAAATGTCGTCAACATAGATAATGCACTAAATGGTCATAGATGATCCCTACTATGATGATAACCAAGAAGATCTATAACACTATTCTTGAATATATGTTCAATGTCTGAATGATGTTATTTTAGAGACACAAATAATACTTTCCATTAGGTATGATGACTCATAATAAATTGAGACAACATCTTCGGGTGTGGACCCTTGGTAATATCTAGGAGTATATTATGAGAAAAAGACCCGCATATAGGAAATCCATATTTCATAGTGTCATTGGATGTTCATATCTGTCGATGTTTGTATTGGTCCATATAATTTTTTATTATTTTTAATGTGTATTAAAACTATCCAACCAAGATGTATTGAAAAAACTATAATGAAATATTTTTTGGAGTAATGTAGGATATGTTGGTTGAGTCACGAGTAATACCATATTAGTAGATAATATGATAAAATATATGTCCCTTTTATTCAATAATAAATGATGACATTTCAGGCCCTTTTATGAAATTTTTATAAACTAAATAAATCCATGGCCTCGGTGAGAAATGGGTAAGTTCAATTATGGGAGGTCAATGAATGAATTATAGAGTGCATGGATTGATGATACTAGAAGTAAATTCACTTGATTTGAGATATCGAGATATTGGGATTACATTTCACGATAATCATTAATAAGAAGTGACATGTCATTGTAGTGTAATCTTCATTCTCAATGTGTTCCATGGCGTGTTGCTAGATGCTAACATATGACATTTGGTAAGATCTTAATATTATGCTGAGAAAGAGGCCTAGAGGGTAACATAATAGGTGCATCCAAGAATATCATTTAAATATTCATATAAAAATTTGAATAAATATTTTTACAAGGATTCGTTTATTAATTATTCATGGATTCCTAATCACATTTATTTCAACACTAGCTATTCGAGATAATATATTATCGGAAAAATAATATATTTATTAGTGATCCATTTTTATGAAATAAAAATTTATTATTCAAGTTCTAAAAAATTTTGTGGAGGAAATAAATAAATTGGAAAAAATGTTTGCACTATTAATGTTAATATGGACGCCCTGTAGTTTTTATGGTGATTTGTGAGAAATAATACTTTTTATTTAGTTGAATATTATTATATGTAATTTTCTAGGTGCATGTCTAGTGATAATAGTAGTCAGATGATATTATTAGACAAGTGGACTTAAAATGAATTAAATTATGTTAATAATTTCATTCGTGTAATTAATTAATATTATTATTCTGTTTCATATAAATTCCTATTACATTATTCTCATCATATCTATCAATTTTCTTTTGATTAAGCGTAGTGGATCTGGAGAAATCCCTCAATCCGAGAGTGAATTCGTTTCCTGGAAGAATGATCTCATGTTAAGAGAGATATCCTCCTCCACAGGATGAAGGGGTGTGATTTGGAAGAATCTCTCACGGTGATCAAAGATGGAAATCACAAACGAAGGCTCATTCGTGCTAGAACCCGTAGATCATGTCAGATACATTAAGAGATAAATGGAGCATGTGTTGATCACCACTACAAGAAGCCCATACATGTATTCTAAAATGCAACGATAAATCACATTGTATCGTCACTGGAAGCATCGATGAAGATAATATTCCATCAAGGTAATTATTATCTTTTATTTACATTAATTATAACCAATATATGATGATAATCTCAATGATTTCAGGACTTCCTCTTTCCATTTTTTCTACATTCTATTCAATGGATTCATCTATTTATCATCATGATAGTTCTCATATTGATCATTGTTAATGGTAAAATTGAGGTCGGGTACACCCATCGATGCTCTTCCATTTCCCCCAAAACCTAGAATGTTCATAAACAAAATCTTTTTCGTTTCACCCTCTAGTTTGTATGTTTTGATTGTTAGTCTTGATATCATTATTTATCTTTGTACAATGGTTATAGGGATCAATTACAATTGTTTTTGATCTATACTAGGTAGATCAACGGGTTCAGTGTTGAATCGGGGTAAATTGACCATTTTTCTTGTAATTCCTGACTTGAATTACCATCTACAAGACATGATGACTGGAAACACATGTTTTGTAACCCTTCATGTTTGCGGAAAAATATATTTGGATACTAAATTTCATTTAATAGAGTTTCACACCATGTAGTACAACAATTCGTGTGGATATGGTCCATGGTTTGGTAAGTAGTGTAAAAAAGGTCATGTATTAACACACGAACAAAGAAAACAAACATGATTTCCAATACAAAGACACGAGCTAAACCACATTGATAGGGGATGTGTGTAGTTGAACACACCTTTTACCTCTTTTACATGCCCTCTACCAAATCATGTGTTGGAATATATTTATACTGAATACTCTTCCAGTTGCTTATGTAGGCTTATATGCCCGGTGTTCCCTAGTTCAGACCATGTATTCCTAGGTAATAACCTTGAGATGTTCTTTCTTCAATGTATCCTTTTTTGGGACCCAGATCTATGATTATGAATAGTATATTCGGAGTGTTTTTCTACATATAACATGATGGTGGAAATATGTTTTGGGCCAAGAAGTATGAGGTGACATGATTCTATCATGATGTTAGGGAAGTGGTGAAAATCATAGGTAGTGATTGTGTGGAATAACTAGATTGATGTAGAGGATGGTACCTTCCCCTTCCACATAAAGATGTTTTTCATCAAGACTGATTATGTTGGTAGAGTGGTTCTCTCTTATTGGGAGAGGGAAGATTGCCTCTACCTGTGATAGTGATTCTATGTGATGTATGATACGCATAACACTCCTCTTAGAGACATAGGATAGATGCTGGATATTAGTGTGGTTCATGAAGACATACGTTGGTACTGGTACTCCCATGTGGAAATATAGTGCTACTATTTCATACAACTTTATCATTGTAGAGACAAGACTCCCATCATCATTGGTGTAGGTTCTATTTTCCATGGAATGTTTGATGGGATGATACATGGTTTGACATATCAGTAAAATCATGAAGAAAAATAGTTCTTTCTCCACTGAGATGTGTCCTTATGACACACCCTAAAATTGTGTTGGAGTGTCAATGGCAGCCAAAGTGGATAGAATCATGGTGTGCTAATTGAGTTTTTTAGAATTGGATGATCATGTCAGGCATGTGGGATACTGGGCATCATTGATGGACATGCATGACTTATTGGTACACTACTAATGGTTTAGGGTGTAGGTTCATTGTACAATTAGTAAAGTTGGATAGAGATCACATACCATGTTGGTGTGTGGGCCATCCAATCTAGATGGATTCATATATAAGTAATTACCTATTAGAAAAGGGAGTTGGTATTTTATCCATTGAGTTTTTACTCCCTATATGTACCGGTGCACATATCCTATAAATATGATCTATAGATAGAGTGGTAACTCCCCTACCATATTCAGACACATGTGTTCTATTCAAGGAGTTGGTACACCCCTACAATTCCAGGACATAGATCATCCATATGTGTTGTTTTAGAAGAGTTGGTTTTCCTCTATCATGTCAGGGTGTGGGTCATCATACCTGGGGTCGATACTTCCCTTCCATTCATTGTATAGGTCCCCCGCATAAGGGACGAGCAAGAAAAAGTATGTACCTATTTGTCCTACCAGGGTGCGGGGTCCTCTAGTTACTCAGTGGTACACCCCTACCAGGTTAGGGTGTGGTTCATTGATCCATAGTATAATACTCCCCTGTCATATCAGGGTCACGATACTCCATTATCTGATAGTTACTACCCAATTCGATCATGGTGTGGGTCCTGACATATATTATAGTACTCCCTCATCTCCATGATATAGTGGGGAGAGGGTCCTCCATTAGAGTTTGATATCCCTCATCCAGGGGGTATATTTACAAGGAGAGACCCCCTCCACTTTATTTTAATGTACCTTAATAGGATCTAGTTATCCCTTACAGGATTAAGGTATGGGATACTCTATATTAGAAAGAAATAGGTTTCAAAAGACTATTAGGATCTAGTACTACCTCAACTATGGGTTAGTATCATTGTGTGGGTATTTATATTCCCCTCATAGGGAAGATTCACACGGTCAATGGTTTAGAGAGGTGATCCCTCAACTAAAGGGATGTGGAGAGGATCTAGAATCTCTACTTAGTTTCTTTGTCATTGCGTATTGTGAATGTTAGTGATTGAATAAACTTGGGTGATGGGAACTAGGGCTACACAATATAGGTTGTTCCAAATGGAGAACATTCTCTCAAAAGAACCATTCGAATGATCGATTTATTCTTGAGGGAGTGTATCTCTCAGACAGGTTCCATCCAGTACAGCAGGGCTCAGGGAGTGTGTTCTCTTCGGTTTTTGTTTACCATTAGAGCCATGAATGTAATCCTCTTACCGGCTATGAGGTCAAAATCCAATGATACTTGATGTCTGATACGATTATATCAAGGAATTGATTGTGATTTGATTTTCTGGCTCCATATTATGGTATGGAATCCCTTGGGGACTGAGTATACATACCACTTCTATGCACATACCATACATTTGGTTACTCTAATTCCATGGGGAAGTAGACGCATGGGGTACTCCACTTTATTTCAATGTTTAACTTCTCAGTGTTGGATTAGTCTACTCTCTTAATATAGGAAGTGATGACTTAATGAGATGTTCATAATCTTATTGTTTGTATGCTCCCTGTGTTTTGATGAGTTTACATTCACTCTCTTGTTGGGTTGAGCTGCAGGATAGAGTCTTTTCCTGTATCACTTATTGTGAATTATTCTCAAACATTACAAAGTTGTAATTTAATGTCGAGGATTGTTTGAGATGGATTTTCTCTATCAATGTGGTTCATTATGGCTAGGACATGAAGATTGTCTCCTTTCAGTTCCTCTATTTCCGTGTTGGTTTTAGAGAGCCTATTGAGTATCTTTCAAATCACCTCTTCATAGGTATTTCCCCCACGTTTCTTGGGTCTATTGCATAAAATTTCCATTTTGAAGGAGTCCATGGAGGACTCAAGGTAGGTGGATCTTACTGATCTAGAACAATTAATGAGTTTATTAGAGCTAGGCTGATGGGTTTTCTAGAAGATAATTTGTCCATTGATACCTTCCTTATGACTTGGTTGGATCCTTTTAGACTTTTCCATTATTGGGAAGTTATTATTTCATTTTTATATTAGTAAATCTATTTTACTCTAGTTTGGGAGAGATGTATTTTGGCATTTCAATTTTATATTTTTATACCTATGCACTATTTCACTGAGTTTATTGGTGTTGCGTGTATAAAATTATTTTAGGGAAAGACCACCTTCAGTTTAGTTATGCCATCAGTTTTTGTCGCTAACCCCTGGCCTATAAGGGGGAGCTTGGGGTAGTCACTAATTATGCCCTATCTTGGGTCCCATGATAAAAGAGTGGTATCAGAAGATTTATTTCCATTGGATGATTTTGAAACTTTTTTCATTAAATTATTTTCTTTCAGTAACATAGAGAAAATGATATAATGTTTTTAGTTAATCTCTTGGGCCAGATGATAGGGTGTTGGCATGGTGGATGGCGTATCTGTTCACTATGACAATGATAACCTAATTTTTAACATGGAACATTAGAGAACATATAGTAGAGGATATAAATGTTACATGAATCATATAGGACTGTATTTTGGCTTTTCATTATACTTTCCTCTTGATTTTGATCCCCAGATATACTCTTTAACCATAGTGCATCTTGATTTAATCTCAGGATGCCCCACTAATGACTGATGGATTGGTTTCTATAGAGGTATTGTGATGTAAATATTATATTTTGTGACTCTTTGTTGTAGGGAACATACTCATAGATGTTACCTCCGAGTGTTCATCTGGTAAATTCCAAAACCCTTTGAGAAGTTGGTTTGGAATGAAATTTTGGACAAGGATCTACGAAGGTTGGTGCATTGCAAGAGTACTAGAGGTAGTGTCCTCTACGGTACCGATGTGATTTATAATCCCAGGTAGCAAATGACTTGCTCGAGGCAGTCACTCAAGTTTTCTTCCAAGTGAGGACACCACCCGATCAGATGGTTGTCCTAGCAGTTAGCCTTTTCCATGCTTCAACTCGGAGATGGTGGAGTTTAGTGACACCACCCCATGACAAGGCGACGGTCACATTGGTAGAGTTAGAGCAACAATATAATGTATTTTTATACCAATACAAAATGATATCAGTATGAATCTAACAGATTTTTTATATTTAGTAGGGAAACATTAATATAGAAAATATAATGATGAGGTTCGTAGAATTATTTCGATACTCCCTATTTATGGTTCAATATCTGTTTTTCATGGAACAAACCACTGAGTAGGGCTAGTTTCGAGATATCATGGTGTTATTGATTTTTATGTGAATTCCTATATCTAAGGGATTGTTCGAGAAAGATATACTTGTTGATAGATTCTTGTCATATGTACTAAAAGTTGTGGCCCCAGGTGGTGGTCATGATGATGAGGCATCTACAACTATGAGAAGATGATAGGTGACATGATCATGGTGCATGAGGTATACACATTCCATGAATTATGAATGACGACATGTAGTATAGTAGTAGTTTTGAGGATAAGGTCATCTGTAAGAGATGTGGTGTTATGAATATGGTGGCTAGGGATATGATTCTAGATATTTTCTTACTGGTTCTGCTACTGAGAAGGGGTCAGGTGAAGAGCCACCCTAGAAGAGTAAATTCATATAGAAGGGAGTTCTGTGAGATGAAGGATGAGGATGAGGATATAGGATAGTGGCTAGTGGTGGTCCACATAAGGCTCAGGTAGCTAGAGGAATTGGTCGGGGACAAACGTTGTTTGTAGAGGCATTTTACCGAGAATCTTCGAGGATGTATATAGGTACTCCTTATATACATTCTACATTCTAAAGTACAAATTTTTTGGCACTATTTTTGGATTTATTTTAATTAGAATTATTATGTGATATTTAATCCAGTGTAAAACTGGTGTCATAAGAACCCTGTGAATGTGGAATTCGGCATATCTTCAAATTCCAGTGAAAGGATATATACCCCCCCAATATGTTTCTGTGAGGAAGAAAAGTTGTCCGACCAAGTCAGTGCTTGACAAAGTGAATAGTATCAAGGTGTTGTGGATGCATCTCTCTGAAATGGGTCTATAGTGAATGGTTGAGTAGAGGATAAATTTTATTAGAACGATTCTACAATAGTAGTGTTATACCCAATGAATTTTTCGTAGTATATATTGTGTTTCTACTATATGTACAAATAAACGATACCACTAGTGGGGTTGGTGGTCTTTCTAGTTAGTGTAATAGTCTCTTGATGGTGGGAAAAGACATGTGGGTTATTTCACATGTATTTTGTGCCAATATTCTCATGAATGGTAGAGTCTACCCTTCTCTATTGTTCATTGGTACCCTTTTGTTCTCGACCTCACCTGTGAACACATGACACATGTGGAGGCCCCAATATAGATAATCCATGGTTGGATGGAAACCATGGGGTTTCTTCAGCATATATGATAGGTTAAAAATGTGGAATACCACTAGACCCCATTACTATAGATAGAATATGGTGCTTTGTTCTTTCCCACATATCTCAGCTAAGGGAACATGGGTCAATCTGTTGCATGATTTACCATGGGTAGAATCTCTACATAATAGTGGGGTTGCCTTTCTATTTACCTATATTTTGTGGATCTATGTAGCATTGTAACCCTTCATGAACATGATGGAATGAGTTCCAATATAGATCTACGTTTTTTCCATGTCCCTGGTTTGATTTCTATTCAAGGTTAAAAAAACATTGAAGTTTGATTTGAGGTAGAGACCTGGGGTTTTACCTGTAATACTTTCAAATATTTTCAAGAATATTTTAAAAGCCAAGAAATGAGTCTGCACATAAATCAGGGTCCTGGAGTGCCTCAACATAGTAAACATTAAACAATTAAATACCTTTTCATGCATTCACATTCTCATTTGAAAAAAAAAGAAATATCATGGTCCTGATGTCTCGAATTGAGTTTTGGAGGATTTGGTTGAGTTTATAACATTTTTCTTATCCAAGGAACGACATAATGTTTTTCTAAGCTAGGTATTTTAGATGGGGCATTACATGGTGTTTTAATTCACTAAATGATAATATAAATAATTAAAAAACTAAATCCAATACTCTTCTCTCCTATCAAATTGTTCCTTCCTTACCCAATAGAGTCAAACCTATTATTCTCCCATATTCTCCTATTGGGTGATGAGTGGAAGCTAAGACCAGTAAATAATCAAAATTCCATTAATACCCATTTTTATGATTATTTTCAGAAAATCAAGAACTTGTTCTATCTGAGAACTGTTCTTTAATAGAATCTTCGTCGTTTTACCATCGAGGTAGGAATTTTTTATTTTTTAGGGTCATGCTCATTAATTTTTGCATATTTTATGATTCTAATGAAATGTTTTTATTATAATGATCTATTCTAGTTAGGTCTCTGGATTTTTCATTGAATTAGGGAGAATCAGGCATTTTTACAGGTAATTCCTGATAGTAATCCCCATCTACACAATGTGATGTCCGATGACCCACATTGTGTTTCCCTTCCTATTCTGGGAAGATTATCTTTTGGGACCAAATTCCATGTACTAGATTTACCCACCATATATTACCAAAATATACGTTTCTATGGTACATTCCTTGGGATGTCATTTGAAAACAAATGTTCTTATACTAACACCCAAACAAAGATAAAAAACATAGGGTTCTGTACATAGACATAGTTAAAACTACATGACTAGAGTCTTGGTGAGGTATAAAATGCCTTGTAACTATTGTAAACGACATGTATCTATACATGGGTTGGAAACTACATAGAAAAGATACACAGTATGGTTCTCAGGAAGTCTCACAAGCTATGTCTGACATATTGCATGACATTTACACTTAGTTGATTTCCTTGACATCTTCCACCATAATTATCTTCTTTCATGGGACATAGATTCAGGCTTACGAGTACCCTATCCAGAGTGTTTTTTATTTCTAAAATGCAACAGTGGACTCTGTTTTGTTTGAAAATGTATGAGGTGGTGCATTTCATTATGGAATCATGGGTAGCAGTTCATATATTTTGGAAATGATTAGGTTGATTTATTATGTTGAGGTCTAGATCGATACCCTTCCTCATTTTCTTCTGGATGTGGTTACACTGGTATCCATAGACCAGTAGAGTAGTGGTCCCCTTTCATAATTGGTTTCATGTCCCCTACTTCTAATGATGCTCCCAAAAAAGTAAGAAAAGCATTTTTAGCAGTGTGTGACTGATGGTGGAGATTAGTGTGATTCTTGAAAAGCGATGTTGGGGCTGGTACCCTCTATGGCAGTAGTGGCTGTATATCTCTTACAACTATTATTTATTGGATACGGGACTCCCCATTTCATGAGCAAGAGTTTTATTTCACTTGGTTTTTTCTTTGGGAAGAGATACGGTTTGGCATAGCTTTGGGCCCATGAGTAATAGGAACACATTCCCCACCGAGAAATGTCCTTATGAGGCGACCCAAAACATTGCTGGTGAGTTAGTGCCGGTGAAAGCGTATAGTATCAAGGTGTGATGATTGAGTTCCATATACATGGGTGTTTAAGGTATAGTTTTTTATGTTGGGAATCATTGATTAGCTTATGTAGATATTGGTACTCCCCTACAGGTTTTGGGTACAGGTTCTCCATATTGTTTGTAATGTTGGAAAGTGCTCCCCTGTAATGCGAGGTTGCTAGCCCTCTATAATCATTGTCAAAATAGTGTTGTAACTCCACTGTTGTACTTTGGTGAGGGTCCTCTATCATGGGATTCAGTACTCCACCAATGTACCAGGGAAAGTGTCCTCCATATATAGCGTACACACAGATTGGGTACTCCCATACCATGTTATGGTGAATGTCCTCTATTCTAGGAGTCAGTACTACCCTATTATTCCATTCTACAGATCCGCTATTGTTGTTTTTTTTTCATGTTGGAACTCCCCAGTAATGTTATGTAGTGCTTCATAAATATTGGGGTCGGTACACCTTTTCGTGCTAGGGTGAGGGATCCACATATAGAATGAGCAGAAAAATTCGATACTCCACTTTCCTACCAGGGTTTGAGTCCTCTATTCCTTGAGTGGTACAACAATACTAGGCTAGGGAGTGAGTCCTCAATAGATGAATTGGTACTCCAATATCATATAAGGGTATAGTCCCTCCATTATCTGAGTGGTACTCCCCTCTAAGATCAGGGTGCAGGTCCTTGCTTACCGACTAATACTGCACCGAATACAAGTTGTTGCGTGTAGTGGGTCCTCCGTTGGAGTTGAATCTCTCGTGACTAATGGATATAGTTCACAGGATAAGGACCCTACACATGATGTTAATGATATCTACATAGGATTATATCCTCACTCACTGGACAAGTGATAGGGACACCATATACAAGAGTAGAAGAGGTTTTTTTTTGGGTTTCTGAAGTTACATTAATCACTCGACTACAGGGAAGTGTCACGGTGTGTGTTCATAAATTCCCTCTCATAGTAAATATGAACTTGGTGAATTGTTTCGATATGAGATCCCTTAATTGATGTGATGTGGTGATGAGTGGGACTATCTAATTGGTTTTTTAGCCTTACACTTGGGAGAAGTTAAAGATAGGAAAATAACCGGTGTTGGGAACTATGACTGGAACATATTGTTTGTTTCTGATTGAGTATGTTCTCTTGAACGTACCATATTTAATGGTTGATATATTATACATGGAGTGTATCTCTCAAATGGGAGACATATTAGACGGATAGATCATGGATTGCATTTTCTTGATTTAGTGATTATCATTTGAGACTCGAATGTAATGTTGTTATTGGATATGAGGTCGGAACCACAATAGAAATTGCGTCTATTATGATTATATCTGGGTGAGTTCTGGGATCCCTTGTGGTGTTTGCGAATTATGGGTGTACATCCATTGACAACTATGTATGAAAACAACTTTTGTCACCATACCTTGCATTTGGTTACACTCGTTCATTGGGAAGTGAAGACGAATGAGGTATGCCACATTCCTTCCAAGTATAGCTTCTCGTGGTTAGATTAGAACCAATCCCTTGATATAGTGTCTGGTGACATTAAAATATGTACATTTTATCACCATGTGGAGATCCTTGTGTTTGTATGAGTTTACATTCATAGTCTTTTTAGGTTGGGTTATTGGACAATGTATTTTCCATTCCCACCTGTTTGGGATTCTCAATTTTAGAAACCCAGATTTTTACCTATATGAATTTGCAATATTTTCAAGAATATATTTAAATACATGATCTAATTCATCATAAGAATTTGGTACTCAAAGATACTTGGTGCTGTTGTTTTCAAAATATTAAATACATATTCTCACACATACACAATTTCATTTCAAATGAGAAATAACTCATGCTTGGAGTCATAGATCATGTTTTTGATTCAATGGATGAATCTAGAATATTATGTTTACCATAGGAAAGACATAAATATTTCAGCACAATGTGATTTGGACGGGGTGTTATATGATTCTTTAAAAAAATAAAGTAGTTTTTAATTAATTAATTAAAACCTGAAGAAAATACTCACACCTTCCCCTCACATTGGTGTTTCCAATCCCAAAAGATTTTAGAAAATAGTTCCACCCTTTTGTCCCCATTAGTGACAAGATTAAATAAATAAGAATCAATGAAACTTTGTCTTCTCTGTCCCAGTTTCTAATAAAGATCATCAACAGATTTTGAACATGGCCGATGTAGGAACCATTCATCAACTGTAACATCATCATTTCGCCCCCGTAGTATTAAATTTTAGTTTTCAGTATTGATATCTTTTTTTATTTCTCAAGTGTTCTATAGAACAGTTTATTTTTTATCCTTTTTAGGTAGATCATTGTGATTTTGGTTTAATGAATGAAAATTGATCTAATATTTAGGCAATTCACAACTATAATTACCATCCACATGGCGCATAGTGAAGGGACACACACCATATAGCCATTTTTATTAGCAAAAGAAGATATTTGGGGACTGCACACCATGTAATAGTGTTACTGGTCTTGTAGTACCAAAATCTATGTTACTATGGAATATGGCTTGGGGAGCCCTGTGAAAACACATGATCGTGTTCCTACACATAGACAAAGTACACTGACACGAGGTTATGTAAATTGAAACGGGTTAAACAACCCATCCAGAGGTCTGGTGAAGAATAAAATGTGATATAACCCCTATATAGACTATGTACTTATACATGTGTTGGATGCCATGTGGACCAGATACATGATGGTGTTCATAGGAGGGCTCACACAGCAAGAGTGACCTAGTTCACATTGTGTACTCTTTAGTGATACCCTTTAGATATTTCTCCTTCCACATATCCATTACTTGGACTCAAATTCAAGATTATGAGTTGCATGCCCTGAGTGAATTTCTTGCAAAGAACAAGATGGTCACCTCTATTTTTACCATAGAGTTACAAGGTATTGATTTTATATCAGGATGCTTGTGCAGTGTTTTCAATCACATATAGATATTAAGTTGAATCTCATTGATGTTTTCAGGGTCTCTACCCTCTCTATTTGATTTAGTACATGAGTCTGTAGACTCTTTCGACTAGGTGAATGGTTCTCTATTATTGGAACAGAGTGAAGGTACCCTATCTATGATGGAGCTACTTCCCAATGTATGATAATACTAAGGCTTTTCAAAGGAATAATGAACAATGCTAGAGGTCAGTGTGGTTCTTGAAGAGAGGTGATGGAACAGGTACACCCATATGGAATCTGGGTGAGAGTTTCCCCTATCTATTTTCTGTAGTATAGAAGGTAATCCCCACTTCAGGGGTGCGGGTTTTTTTAAATATTAGAAGTTATTTGGGGAGAGACATGGTTTTACAAATCATTAGAATCATGAGTTATAGGAACAATTTCTCCATAGTTTTGCAATCTCATGATGTGAAGTAAAACTGTTCAGGCGAGTCAATGTTCTGAAAAGATGATTGTATCAATGTTTGGTGATTTATTTTTATGAATTTTGTGTTTAGAGAAGACACATGGTATTTTTGGAAACAATTATGATATTACTAATCTTTTTTTAGTCCCCTAATGGTTTAGGGTGCAGGTTCCCTATATCATTCATGATGGTTTAACGTTATTGCATATTTTTTCAGATCAAGAGACCTCAGTACATGTTGGCTAGATAATGTAGGAACTCCCATTTTAGACTAGGGTTCTGGTACCCTATCCATGGATTCTTTACTCAATGATGTACCAATGAACAATTCATCCATATATTATTTATATATAGAGTGGGTACTCCCCTACCATGTTTAGGTGTGATTCCACAATTGTAGGAGTTGGTACTCCCACCGAATTACATGTTGCAGATCCTCTATATGTGTTGTTTCGGCACAGTTAGTTCTCACATTACATGTTAAGGGGTGGTTCCTCATGCCTCAGATCAGTACACCCCATTCATATCCTGATGAAGTGCCCCTATAGAGAATGAGATGGAGGAGTCACTATTCCCCGACCAACAAGTGTGTAGGTCCTCTATTCACTGAATGAAACTCACCTTCTGGGTTAGGGTGTGGGTCATCGATCCATGGAGAGGAACTCGAATATCATATATAGGTGCATGTCCTACATTCTCTATGTTCTACTGAAATGATGGATTAGTGATCAAGTCATCCATTATGGATTAGCACTCCCCTATCTCTGATTTGTGGTGTGGATCGAGTCCACCATTACAGTTGAAGCTCCCTTAGTTGAGGTATACTATAACAAGGATATGGCCCCTCCGCATGGACTAAATAATACCTAAATAAGAGTTATTTCTCCATTCCCGAACCAACATGATGTCCAATCCATACAGGAATGATAGAGGATTCATAGGTTAGTTAGGTGCTTTTACTCCATAGAATGTGTGGTAGTGTTGAGGTGTAGTTCCCCCTAGTCCCCTCATATTTTGAAGTGAATTGTGGAAGGTTTAGTGAATTGCTCCCTTAACTACAAGGTTTTTGTGAGGAGCATGCCACTCTACGTGGTTTCTATATACTTTTTTCAATTTAATTATATGACAGTATATCAAATGGTGCTAGGAACTATACCTTTACCATATATGTTGTACCTGATGGAGCACATTCTCTCGGATGTACCATTAACAATTGGGGATCTGTTCCCAAGGGAGTGTATCTCTTGGATGGGTGCCATCTGGGTTTTTAGTGATCGTGGGGTGTGTTATCATGGTTTTGGTTTACGTTTATTCCCTCAAATGTAATAATATTTATATATATAAGGATAAAAACTAGCGAGACATTGAGTATATAATGAGTATATCTAGATGATTTATGGGAGTCGTTATAGTGCTTCCACATTCTAGGTTGACGCCCCTTGAATAATGAGTATACATAACACTTATGTTCCCATACCATACTTCAAGTTACTATCCTTCTATGGGATGTGAATACATGTGATGTATACCACATGATTTCCTTGTTTAGCTTCCCATGTTTAGATGAATATACTCAATTGAAATAGGTAGTTATGACTTGAGGATAAGTTTATATTCTCATCATGATGAGCACCTTGTTTTTTGGTGAGTTAATTAAACTCTCTTTTTGGTTTGTGTTGTGGGATGATGTATTTTCCTTACTTTATTGATGGGGATTCTTCTCTAACATAGTTAAATTGTCATGTATATCTTGAGGATGATTAGAGAAATATTTTCTCACTCGATGGGGTTCCCAATTTCTCGGTTGAGTGGACTATCATATTTTTGTTCCTCTCTATATTTGTCTGAGGTTGGGGTGCCTAGTTGGTATCTTTATACTCACCCATGAATGGCCTTTTCCACATAGGTTTTGTTTCTTGAGAAGACTACATGCCTTTCAACAGAGCCCATAGAAGACCTGAGGCAGGTTGAGTATATCAACCTAGACTAACTAAGATGTTTGTTATACTAGGTCTGAGTAGTTTTATAGCTGTTAAATTAAGTGGTGATCCCCTCCTTCTGAGCAATTTGGATGCTTTAAATGTTTTATTTTTATAGGTTCATTTATTTAAATTTTTTTCTTCTGTACTTATATTGTACCCTTGTATGGTATAAATACATGAATTCATTTTATTTTCTTATTTTTATATTTCATCACTATTGGATTGAAGGGTGTGTGGGTGCATTCGTACAAATAATTTTCACAAAGGCCTCCTAGGTACAACTAACCATTCGGTTCTTATCGCCAAATGCTAGCCTATGGAGGCGATATTGGGTTATTATTAGATCAAGCCCTAGCTTGATTCAGGTCATAATATAGTGGTATTAGAGGAATTAATTTCATTGGGATGTTGTTTAGAGTATTCCCTTTAAAATTATTTGGTTCATTTTTTTATAAACAATGTTCGGATGTTTCATGTTCATCTCTCATGAAAGATGCTCTAGTATTTCTATGGAAACTGAAATATATGTTCATTGGGATTCAGATAATATGATTTTTGACTCTGTACATTAAAATACTAGTTTGAAAAGAAAATAAATGGTACATGCATAATATAATTCAGGTTTTTTTCATTACTATCCTTGATGATTCACCTCCCTAGATATACTCTTTCACCATGGTACATATTGGTTTAATTTTAGGATTACTCCATGCTAAATGCAATGAAGGATTATATGAAGTGATTATGATTAATATCCACCCCATGATGATGATTAAATTTGGGGCACAAATTTAGGGGCACTACCTATGGGTAGTCTACCGGTAGTGCCACAACCCTTTGAGTGGAGAATTTTTTCATCTATTCTGGATGAGAAAGCATGAAAACTATGTGTGTTTCATGAGTTCTTGAAGCAGTGACATCTGAGGTACTAGGGAGATCTATATTCCCATATAGCAGATTAATTTCTCATGGAAGTCAAAATAATGTTCTACCTTGTTAGGAAATCTCCTGATTAGATGGTGGTCCATGCATTGATCCTTTTTCATGGTTAGGCTAGGTGATGGTAGATATTAGAGAAATATTCCCACAATGAGGTGATGCTCACATGGTCAGAGTTTGAGAGTCTATTCAAGGAAGAGTTGAACCTCGACACCTTGATATCAATATGTATTCAGGATCTTTTTCAAATTTAATAGGTAAATTTTCGGTAGTAGATATATTTCCTTAGAATATTTTCGTAGAAACATATTTGGGACAGATGGCGAATCTATAGTGTGGATTGATATTCTAACACCCATAATCAGCTAGGATTACACTAGTGGGTGTGGTGGTGTTTTTGGTTCAGGTTTCTCTCCTTCGAGGAAGGTTAATGACACACATGGTATGCCACATGCATTCCATTACTAGTTTTTCAAGGATGGATGATCCTACACTCATCTCATGTTTGTCAGAACACTCATGTGCTCATTGTCAACCGTGAATGAAATATTATTGATGAAGTCATTAGATAGTTCATCTATGGTTGGATAAAAATTGTAGGGGCTTTTCAGCATTTTCATATGGCTAGAAAATTTGTGTACCGCTACTCCCCATGACTTGAGACAGGATTTGGTTCTAGGTGCTTTCCCACCTTTCATGAATGAGGGAACATGTGTCCATTTTTTCACGATTTTTTCCTAGAAACAGATTGATGTATGAGTTGTTCTACCTTGTTGTTACCGATGAAATCATATAAGGAAGCATCATAATAAACCATGGTGTGCTCTCTCACATGAGTTCTAGTGTAGATATCATTTTTCTTTATTCATCATGATTTTTTTCAAGGTCAATAATATTTGCATTTGGAAGTTATTTATAGACTCTATATTTGACCTTTCATACTTTGGAATATTTTAAAGAATATTTTTGAAGCAAGGAACTATGTAATAACATGAATCCATGGACTAGATATCCTTGGCGTGATGATTTTAAAAATATTTAATACACCTTGTCACACATGCACAATTTCATTTTGGAAGTGAAATAACTCATGACTAAAGTATCAAATCGGATTTCTCTGATCGCAGTTGAGTCCAAAAAATTTTGTTTACCCAAGCTGTAACATGATGTTATCCATGACAGAAGATTTGGAGGGGTGTTAAATGGTTTAATAATTAATTAAATTATAATTTAGTTAATGAATTAAAAATAATAACCAAATATTACCCCTACCCTCAAGTCGGTATGCTCAAATAGAAATGAGACACACATTTCTTTTTCCCTCATATCCCCTTTGGGTATGAAAAAATATGAAGCAGAATCAACACAATGAAGTTCATTCAATTTATGATTTTAATGTACATCTCAAATAGAACTAGAACTAGAGGGATTTATGAACTATTCTTCAACTTAATCTTTGGTGATTCTCCATCAAGGTTGGTATTTTTGATATTAAGTCTCGATATCAATCTTTTTTTAAAAAAAAAACTAATTGATTCCAATTCCTATTCTTTTTGATCCCTTATAGGAAGGTCAATGTGTTTTGGGATGAATCGAGGTGAATTAGTCATTTTTGTAGGTAATTACTCACATGAATAATCATATACATGGTGTGTATACTAGTGACACACTCAGTGTAGCCTTTCCTATTCAGGAGAGATCAAATTTGTGGACTACACGTCATCTGCTGGAGTTACGCATCGTTTAGTAATCCAATCTATATGGATATGGGATACGGTATGGGAAACCTTGTTAAAACACATGGCCATGTACTAATACTTGCCAATGTACACTTTCATGGGGTGTGGTACATTGACACGTGTTAAACTGCATGGACATGGGGTGAGTAAATTATAACATGTCGTGTACCTCTTGTACACACCATTTACCCATACATGGATTAGAAATGATGTGTACCTAATACACGACTAGGTTCTCAGGTAGATCCCATGTCGTGTTTTCCCCATTGTATGTTGTGTAGTCTTATTTCATCTCTTTGAGATCATTTTAATTTTGTATCTCCATTTCTGGGATTCAGATTTAGGGTTATGAGTAGCCTATTATGTTTTTTTCTCTTCATAGAACATGATGGTGGAATATAATTCTTCATATGAGGTATGAGGTGGTGTGTTTTGATAATGACACTTGGGTAGTAGTTAAAATATTGTGTATTAAATATGGTGACTCAATAAAATGACATCATGGTCAGTACCCTCCCCATTTACCTTAAATGTGTGATTCCCCTACCCATGAAGGTGCTACTACCTAATGCATGATAAGTGTGATAATCCCCTGATTATTTCTAGAATGATGCTGGAGATCGGTCCCATTCTTGAAGAGAGACGATGGGAATCATACTCCACTATGGCACTAGGGATCATGTTTCACTTATCTATTTTTTTTAATAGTGATGGGACACCCCACATCATGGGATTGGTTTCTATTACACCTGGGTAGTTCATTTTGTTAAGACATGAATTAGAATATCTTTGGAATCATGAGGAATAGAAACACATTTCCCACTGAGACTCATCCTTTTGACGTGATCTAAAACTGTGTGTGTGGGTTACCACTGGCCAAAGCGAATATCATCATGGTTTGGGGATTGATTACATTAGCCTTTGGTTTTGAGGGAAGACATGTGGGAAGATGGGAATAATTTAAGGTATTCTAGAACTATTTATACTCCACTATTGTTTGAGGGACTAGGTTTACCATATCAATTATAAATTTTGATATTTCTCCCAAGTCATGCCATGATATGATACCTCCATACTCCTTGGCCGAATATAGCAGGAACTACCATGTTGGCCATGTTTCTGGGTCCTCTATCCACAGTTTCAGTATTCCACTAATATACCAGGAAAATAATTCTTCATTAATGACGCATATATAGAGTGGTTACTTCCCTACCATTTTTGTGTGGGGGTCCTTTATTCTTTGAGTCGGTACCCCTAGTGTTCTACGGAATTCATTATCTATACGTTTTTTTCTTCCAGTGTATGTACTCCCCTACCGTGTCATGGTGTGTGTCCTCATAACTAAATTCATCAGTACCATATTTTATTAGGATGAAGTTCCCCAATATAGAACAAACTAGTATAATTTTCACTCCCCTAACCTAGCAGGGTGAAATCCTCAAGCCATTGAGTCCTACCCCCTACCAGATTAGGGTGCAGTTTCATGATCCACAGAACGGTACTCCCATATTGTATGAGTGTGTGAGTCCACTATTCTTTGAGGGGTACACCACTATTGGATAAAGGAACATGTCATCAATTATAGAGTAATAGTACCCCGTCTTTGAGTTGATGTAGAGAGTGGGACCTCCCATTGAGTATTATCACCCATGTATGAGAGATGTAGTTATGAAGAGAGATATTATCCAACTGATGTGAGTGATACATATATTATAGTTAGTTATCCTTCACTAGACTGAGGTGTGGGCCACTCCAAATACGAGCTAAAGAAGTATTAGGATTTGGATAGGGGATAGTAATACATAGACTACAGGGCAGTGTCATGGTTTGGGTACCTATATTACACCTCATGGTGAATATTTACATGATGAATTATTTATTATAGTGCTCCCTTTATAGCACCTATGTGGTGAGGAGCAAACCTCTACACTTTCTTTCTTCATCCTTTCATATGTCATAGGATAGAAATGGCAGAGCCTATACTTCTGGGCACTAGTGATGGATCGTATAGGTTTTTTTGAAGGAGCACATTCTCATGGTTGTACCATTCAGAATATTAGATCTATTCTTGTTGGAGTGTCTCTCTCATAAGGTTGTCATCTAGGATCACAGATCTCACGAAGTGTGTTCTACTGGTTTTGGGTTTTCCTTTAGTGCATTGAATTTTATGTTTTTTCTAGCTATGAGGTCAGAACCTCATGAGGCTTGGAGGCTATTACAATTATAGCTGGGTGAAGTTTGCACGCCTCTACAGAGCTTCATCTTTCTAGATTGACACCCCAGGAGGAATGAGTATTTATAAAACATCAATTCCATTACTTTATATTTGGTTATATTCCATCCAATTTAGGGGATGATGCAAGGGGTATTCCATATTCATTCCATGTTTATGTTCTCATTGTTGGATGAGTATACTACCCATCTATTGTTGTGAAGACTCGATAAGTGGTTCATATTATCACACGGTCGAGCTCCTTGGGTTTGGTTGAGTTTACTTTCACACTATTGTTGGGTTGATCTATTTGAAAAATTGTTCTCAATACAATGATGTTGGGAATTTATCATTAAATTTTCTAAATATTCATGTATAGTCATGGATGATTCAAGATGGAGTTTTTTCCTATATGGTGTTATCTCTAGCTAGGACCATTGAACTATCGCATTTCAGTTCCTTTAATTATTTTTTGGTTTTTGGGTACCTACAGAGTACCTTATACTCAATACATGCACGTGCTTTGCCTGCAACTTATTTTTTCCTTGTGAAGATTGTAATACATTCAATGAAATCTATGGCAGAACCGATGCAGGTGGAGCATAGTGATAAATAATGATTGGGGTGCTTAACGGAGTATAACTGATGAGTTTTCAGTAGTTACTTTTGGTTGTCATCCCCTACATCCGAGAAGGTCAGAAACCTATACAGTTTTTTAGGGTGGGCTCTTTTTTCATTTTTTTTACTTCAGTATGACTGTTGTACTTCAGTTTTGGATTGTTTTATTCATGAAATGTAGTTTCATCTTTTTATATCTCTACACTATTGAATTATGATTTTTTTATACATGTGTAAAGGTACATTATGACCAGGACTTCCCGAGATATGTTAGTCCTTCCACACATGTCTCCAACCCCTGGCCTATGAAGGTAGGCATTGGAAAGTCATGGATCGAGCCCATGATTAGGTCAGGTTGTTAAATTCTCTAACTAAGCTAAATATTAATGTACAACCACAGATGAATTGAGATGGAGTTTACCTCTTGATTGTCGTTCCATCTGGATAAGTTGAGTGGACTGTCATCATTCAGTTCCACTGTTTATTTTTCAGGTTTTTGGGGCATCTATTGTGTATCGTAATACTCATCCCTTTAATGGATTTTCTAGAAATTTTTTTGTGTCTTTTGCAGTACAAAACCCTTTCAATATATTCTACCAAGGACTTAAGGCTTGTGAACCTTAGAGAGCTATAACATACGAGATGTTTACCAGAGCAAGGATTTTGTGTTTCTTTCTGTAGTTAATTTTAGAAGTTATCTTGTCTTTTGGAATATGTCATATGATTTTATAGTTTTCATGTGGTGGGTTCTTTTTACTTTTTTACTTCATTACTTATTATATACTCTAGTTAAGATAGATTTAGGAATACATTTTATTATCAAATGTTTATATATTTTCACTTTTGCATTGTGGTGTTTGTGGGAGTGTGCGTATAGGTACTGTAGTAAAAGGCCTCCCTGAGTTTAGTTATTCCTTCAAGGGTTATCACCAACCCCCGGCATATCGAGGCAGGCATGTGGTTTTCGCAGCTTGACCCCCTACTTTGGTCAGGTTATGATAGGACCAGTGACATAACCATGAAACAAATAATTATATAAAATCATATATAATTTTTTTTATACAAAATTACTCTCATGGTGACCTCGAGCCACCATCCATCAATATAGAAAATAATGTAGATATATAATTAACTACTTATGACACCTAATCCATATAAAATCTAATACATAAATACATTGAAATAATTTAATCACAATTATTTCTCCAACAAAATCATACATGTGTTTCTATAGACCTTCTAACAATCATTGATGAGCGAAAAAAATGAAACACCATCAATGAAATCCGCCAAAACCCCAACATCTATTAAAACTTATGTCCATAAAAATCATCAACTAAAACCAATGTGATGCCACTAAAAAACCAATAACTATGAAAAAACATCTCATAAAGTATATCCACCACGTCATCTACAAAAAAATAGATAATTTTCTTATAATCCATACTAAACTAAAATTATCTTTATTTTCATAATGGTATTTACCTTATAATAAACCCCAATAGATCATCTCTGACATCAAATTCCAGACCCAAAGGAACACAATGACCTTAAAATAACCTAAAAATATATGTAAACAAAATCCAAATAATATGGGAATCACATAAGACAATCATTAACATCAAGTATCCACAAACAAAAAAACTCCCCTTGAACCAAATAAAAAAATAACACATTAAACACCATTAAAAAGGGATTAAACTAAAAAACTAACACCAAAAATCGGAAACCTTGTTAACAAAAACTAAAAATAAAATCATGGTCTATTATATAGTTCCATTAGCATAAGAAAACGAAAGAGGAATTTATAAATTCATTATCATTTAAAATTAATTTGTATTGAAGGATTATTCCCGTTATAAAAGACTCATAGTTTTCAATGATTAATAATGGTTTGGATTCACTCCTGAAAAAAAATATCCCATGAATTGGTTAACACCAAATAAATTTCATATCATCTCCCAAGATAAAAGTTAATGAAAAATACATTTAAAGAATTTTATGGCCAACCCATTATATAATAAAAACCATATATATGTGTACCTCTATATCATAAAAAATCATCAATTAATTATAACATAAACATTGGAAATGAAATGACATTCATTATTTATTTAAATTCCTTTACTTATAAACCATCCTAAGAAATAACTTGTATCTAATCATTAAATAAAATGCTCAATAAAACAAAAAAATCATCAGATGATTTTGATATAGAAAAATAATAACTATGAACATATCTAATCCTTTCAGGGAGAAAATAGAATATTATAAATTTAGTTTGATAACATTTTAACGAGAAATTAAATAAATATTGAAAATGTAATATTAATTTAAAAAATATATATAATATTTAAAAAAAATAAATGAGTATAATGGCCATGATGAAAGGAACATTATTTCATGAGTTAAGTCTTAAAATAATAATTCATTTCAGATTAGTTTAATATATTATAAACACAGTTTTTAGAGTACATGGTAAAGATTATTTTTTAATACATTTATAAAACATTTTAATTATAGTTGAAAATGAATTAATATAATCCTTGAATATATTAAATGTCACCATTGATAATAATTTACTTAATATAAACAAGGATTTAATGTTTCACTACCCAACGATGCAATAATTTCATATTTTTTTATAACCAATTTTTGTATCAGTTTTTTGAAAACATAATTGTGATTGAAATTGAAAAATGATGAACAAATAAATAACATATGAAGAATATAATAGAATGGGTATAAAATATATGTTGAAAATAATTCCACAAAATTAGATTCAATAATAAACAATCTCGAATAAAAATAAAATTTGAAAATAAACCCTTTCGTATTGTCATAAAATTCATTTTATGTGATTTCAAGTTAGAGTGAAATAATTTGTTATTTACTATAAATATTTCCTGGGGAAAATTAATTATTATATTACAATATAAAATTTTATTATAATTTATTGTTTCCCAATTATTAACTATTTCTCTTTCAAATTAGAATATTGTGGTTATCTTTTCTTCCCCCTATATAAGCTTTCATTCAACGCTTCACGTCCATGCACCTTGGTTATGGATTATTGATTTATATAATAATACTATTTCTATAACAATAATATGTTTTAATGATGTATTTCATAAAAATTCATATAATTTGGTGATGAAAAAAAACAATTTATCACTTCATAGAGTCACTACTATGTACATAACAATGAGTAATGTTTTCATTTTCTAAGAAATATAAGGAATCAAATGTAAATAATAATATATAATATTAGAATAATATAATTATCTTAAATATAATTTATATTCACTAAAAATAAAATTATTACAATAAATATATAGGATACATGAAAAATTATTGAATTTAATCCATAGAGGTGATCATCAACTTGTAAAAATGAGTGGCATTATCATTTTCTAACGGATAAAAAATTGGAAAAATGGATGAACAATTTAAATGAAAACATTTATGGATGATAATGATAATGGATTAGTAATTTTATTATTTTTACTTAATATTTGTATGATTTCATGGAAGTATGGAAAAGATGTATATTTGTAAAGTTAATTTCCTCTTCTTTTAGGAACATCATTTGGATTACAACTTCAAATATCAAGGAAATCATTTTTGGAATAGAATAATATATATTATAGTGGGAGGGAAGTTAAAAATATTTATGGTTAGGTTGTGTCCTAATCATCATTTCATTGTTATGTAAATATTTTAATGAAGGAGGTAAAAAAAATTATGTGAGGTTGGTATCAATTTTGTAAATACACTGACCATTAAAATATAATAATGTCTTATTCAGATATAAGTGGCACTAAGGAAACCCAATTTCAATGATTATATATGATTTTGTACAAGTATAATAAATCAATCTAATTTATAACATTTTTAAATGTATTAGCTTATCACCATGTTTACCGCACACACCATTAATCTTTTTAAAGCTTACTGTGATGAAAATTTTTACCAGTTTGAATTCATAAGGAATTAAAAATTAATTGAAACACAATAGAAATATAGATATTATAATTACAAAATGAAACTCATTTTATCAAATTCAATTAATATATTTTGAAAATTAATTTTTAAATATCCCTTCCAAATAAAATGAAATAAATTTTATAAAAATCCATTTTTATGCACTATATAGATTTTAGTCGAATTAGATTCATGATATAAACCATTTTATGATTATTAGTAAATATAATTTAAATATATAATATTAAAATTTAATTAAAATAATTCATCATTATTGATTAATTTAATTTTTTGTAAATATATAAAATTATAAGAAAAAATAAAATTTGAAGAATAATATATATATTTTTCATTCAAAGGATTTTATTTTGATTTATCACAAATTTGTAACAAATGAATTATTTTTATATATTTGATGTCAATTAATATTCATCATTATATTAATATAATAAGATTATTATAAATAATATATGGAAAATATAATACTTATAAACCTAATATTTCAAAATAAATCTTTAGAATCAATATTTTATACTATGTGTGTTTGATGTTATTTTTAATTATTATATTTATTTTAAATACCATATAATTTGATTATTTTTTTCCTTTAATATTATTCATTAAATTTCATGGTTAAATTCTTAGAATATTATTATATCAAATTAGTTATTAAAGAATAAAATATTATAAAATCTATCTGTTTTACAGAAATCAATACCTATGAACAATCCTCCAAGATTCATCATAAAATAGAGTGGGTATATCCCAAACTATAAAATATATAATCTTGAAAAAAATAATTTGAGTGAACCTTTACTGAATTGAATAACCAAGAAGACTGAATCTGAACTCTAAACATAGAGAACTAGTGTACATTGAAAAGTGAAACATTGTCAGATGGAAGATCGTTAAATCTGCCATCAACATAAAAACACCATTAAAAATCATGGACCCCAAATGAAATGAAACCCATGAAATTAAATAACATAATAAAAAAGAAAATACACACCTATAACAGAAAAAAATATCTTTGATCAAAGACCTAAAATGGAAGTGGTTGGATTACAACTCTTTTGTGAGAAGATACAAGAAAAGATAATTTGAAACAATTAAATCATTAAAAAATCTGTCATTAATCATTTATTGTGCATGTCAATGTTTTTATGATCCTTTCATTTTAAATTTCCAAATCTAATTTGTATAAATGTAATGTTGAATTATCATTATCAATTAATTCAATAATATTTAATTGTGTTATGTTACCTCTATGTTTTTTTAGAATAAATTTTAATCAATAAGTATTCAAATAGATATCTTATAGTGAAGCACAGTTGATGTCATATTTTTTAGTGAAAAAGTGATATGATTTTTCATTATAAATTACTTTGTTATGGTGGATATATATCACCTATGGAATAAGAAATGTAAAATAAGTTAAAATAAATTTTATATTCATATATTAAATAAAATTTTAATTAATATCAAATATAGAAATATGTTTATAAAATAGCACCATTCCAATAGGTTTCATATATCCTCCTGAGTAAGCCTTGTTTTAAAAAAGAGTTAATTGTTGAAAATCACAATAAATAAATTACATTTTTAAAAACACTATATTATAAATAATTTCTTCTTATATTAATTTTTAATTTTTACATATTATATTAAATTGTATGCGTAGTATTTAAATGAAAAATATATTTTTTTAAACACATAGTTTTACATAGTAATAGACTGTGAGAAATGAATTGTGAGAGGTTATGGTTATTATATAAAAAATATGAGTAAAAAACAATTCTAATAAAAATATAATTTAATCATCTTATAAAAATATGATTTTTTTAGTGTTTTATGAATAATAATCACAACTAATAATATTGATTTTTTGAAATCTATTTCAGGGTTATCAATTTGGATGTTTACGATTGAGCATAAAGAATTCAAAAGAGATTATTTGGGTCACCACATAGACATAGGAAAGTAGAAGGGTTGTGAACGAGTTATTTTGGATTATTATAGGGAAAAATCCGAACATTAGATTTTCTTTGAATGTGCTTTATTATGTCCACTTTTATAGGATATTATTTAATTTTATTTTGGAAATGGTTCTTCCATTAAGTTCCACAAATTCCATTTTAAATGGACTATTTTCTCATAAATGGAAAATGAATAATGATGAAGACAAAAATCAATACCTAATTGAATTAATATATTATTGACATGTTTTTATTAAATGATAAACTATTTTTTTCATTAAATAACCTTTAATGTCATTAAAAATATATTTTTCATAATTTAACGTTTAAAAAATATAGTAATACATGGAATTTGGATTTCATCATTGCAATATTTGATTACCTATAATTTTTTAACCAAAAAATATCGAAAAAACATTCATAATATGGTAATTATAATTTCAGATACTTTTGAAATCGTTTTCATTGAATTTTTTTATACATCCATAAATGTTGAACTAACATATTATTTGGCTTTTGGATATTATAATATTATTAATATAAAATATAAAAATGTAAAATAATTATATATTATTATTCAAAATATAATACATTAAAATAATTCAAAAAATTAATTATTCTAATGTTTATCATGAATAAATTTTTCGAATAATAGTTTTGATTATTCTTACCACGCGCTGGAACTCTTAATGAATTTCAATAATTATATTTCTATTTAATTATAAAATTAATTAATATATGGAAATAAAAATTATTATTCATTATTTTTATCTTTTATTGTTGATAAAATTAAAAGCCTTTCCATGTTACTATCATTAATACTCAAATTTGAATTCAGTACTAACATTAAATCAATTTGATACATCTCACAAATGTTTATTATTTACCACAATTTAAAACTTAATTTATATGTATTTTATCAAACTTATATTCGGTTTTGAGCTCGTTATAATGTAATATATGTTTAAAAAGGTAAATATATTATTATTCAATATTTTTATCATGATTATTTAAAAAATGATACAATATTCAAATAAACAATGACATTTAACTATTATCCATATATCCATAGGTATATAATAATCCCAAAAATTCATCCAGATATACTTTTGACAAATTTAAATACAATAAAAATACATTTGTAAAATAAAACTAATATTTATTAATTTTTATTTCGAATACTATTATGTAATATAATGAAATAAAAGTTATTAAAAATAAATGATTTTATTCATAAGATAATACATATTACACTTTCCCCATTCCATTATTATGTAATTTTTTATGTTTAAATAATAATAAATAAAAATATGAATTTATAAATTTAACATTAATATCCTTCTATATGATATTGAAATTGTAAAAAATAATTTTATTATATCAAAACAAAAAAATATTTCATGAAAACATATTTTTTACATTTCTGATTTAATTTTGGGGAATTCCTTTGTTTATTTTGGCTCTTGGGCTTTCACCTTGGTTTTCTTGAGAGTTTTTGGAAAAAATTGAGTTTCTGGGATAAACAGAAGGCAACGCACGTAGGTAGATGGTAATGGGAAATCATATGCCTGCCCAAAGAAAATCATTTGCCCTTGGTTGTGGCATTGTCTTGGAAAAGTATTTTGCCTCACATGCATGTAGTCACACCTAATAAACCATGCATACGACTTCCACTTTGATATTGAAGGGCACACTGTTGCTTAAGATTTTGTAAAACTCTGTGGGATAACTATGTGTCCAATCCAAGAAATTAAAATTTTGAATTTACTTTTCTACCCTCTAACAATTAAAACCCTATATCACCCCAAATCATAACCATATGGGATTTTCAGCCCTAGGAGCTTCTTCTACTACATATTGGCCCCCTAAAAATCTCTTATTTTGTTGGATTTGGCCTTGAATATTCTTAAAATCATTAAGTAAGTATCATTTCATATTATTGATTCCTTGTTTTTAGGTTTTTTCCTTCCCTTATGGGTTCTTCTCATCTAGATAGATGTTTGAATTAATGATTGTTAAATATTGTGTTATTGGGGAAAATAATGATGTTTTTTGTTCAATGTTTCCTTTATAGGGCTCCATTGCAGTTCATGTGTGTGTTTAAACTAGATTATGTATGATTACATACATGCGGTATGTGATCCCATGTATTAGAAATATTATATGATTTACATATGCTTTCATTGTAAAATGAATTTCTTATTTGGGTTTTGTGATTTGGGTCAAAGGTATTTTCAAAAGGTATCTAGGTTTTTATGTTCTGAAACATGTTTATAAAAATGTAAATGGTTGAATTTCATGTGTTATTTCCTTTTTATGCTACTAAATAAGTTTTAATATTTGTTAAATTCGTGCTAAAAATTTTTAAAAATGCACATGGTGTATTTGTGAACATGATATAGATTTTTTTCATTTGAATGTTTTAGTTTTTATTTTGGTTCATGATATATGATGTTTTGTATGTGATGTTGGTTAATTATGTGAAATGTGAAATGAAAAATTGTTAAAAAATGGAATCCCAGGTATCTAGGTGGGTGGATTTGGAAAAATATGCTAGTTGGATAAGCAAGGCTATGGCCTGGTTCCTTCTAACAAGATTGATGATACAATACTAACTAAACAAGATGATTAGAGGAGTCCCCTAGGCCTTGGTATGGATTCACCTCCACTAGATTGTTCATGATGATTTTGTGGGTTATAGTATGAGTACCATGTTTCAAAACGATACATGATTCCTAGGCTCCCAAAAGTACCTGTACATATAAGAATATCATATGACATTGTGATCTCTGGTGATGTAATTTGTATCATCGTTATATGGTGTACCTTGCTCATATGTTGGTTTGAAAATCGTATTTCATTGAAAATAATTTACATTAAAATTCTGTTATCTAATTTTTTTTAAAAAATTAGTTATCAAAACAATAATGGTGATTTTTATTCTAATGTTATGACATGAATACTTATTTTGGATGGCATCCTACGGGGCCTTGTCTTACACCCATCATGAACCCTCAGGTGTTTGTATACATTGTTAAGTATGAACCATTTAATGGATAGATGTATCATGGTGTTGATCCTGGATCTTTTTTTTAGTTTCCCTCTATTTCTAGTGTGGGTGTACATGGCTAGAGTGTGATTCCCATCATGATCATTGATGGATTTTTATGTTGTGTAGTTATGTTCCCCTCAATGTTTTGGTGCTTTTTTAGTTAATTTTGTCAAATAGAGAACTTTACTATTTTATATCTTTTATTCATGTATATTTATATTAATGTGTTTCATTTGTATTGATTTTTTCATATGATTTACTATATTATGATAAATAATTCCCAAAATATTATTGCTTGATTCTAAAGAACTAGTTTATTAACCTTGGGTATTGGGAACAACCTTCTTGGAAATCCACTTGACAAGTCGAGGGTCATGTAATATGGACCCTGAGAATTATTCATGAAAAAATGTTATCAAAGGAATAATTCACTATTTATTCGGTGTGAATTAGTTGGGTTGTGTCTAGATAGGCTGGAGCTAGGATTTTAAGGGCATATTGTTCTGAATACTTGTTTGGAGTCCGAAAAGCACCCCTTATGAATGATATTCAGTCCCCAATTGATGTAGGTAATATGGTTTGACTTATCCTATGGGTGGATTGTATAAGCTATAAATTTTTCATCAATATTTGTTGGGGGTGAATTAGTTTGTATTGTTATTTTGATTAATGTTATTTTGATTTGAATTTGATGGGTGTTTGGAAATTGTTTTTGTTGATGAAATATTTTAGAATGGCTAAATGATGGTTTTCCCTTTTGGATGACACTTAGTGTAGAATCATATATCCTTGGAGACCGCATATGTTTCCATGAGAAGTGGTCAGAGAGAGTTATCCCTTCAAAATTGATTAGATTCTATTGAAATTTGTAGTTCGGGATATCAAAACCTTTGTTAAAGGAGAGTGTTATGGTACTTCTCATGTGGAGGGATCCGAATGAAGTCAATGAAGTAATATTGTTTGGGAGTTCCTCATGAAAAATCATCCTTACATATGGGGTAGTATAGAACTCCAAAAAATTAAAGAGTGGATTGAGAAAATATAATGTTTGTTCTACTTCATCGATTCTCCTTAGGTAGTCAGAGTGAAATGATTATTGTTCTCATAGGAGGGCCCATATCGGAGGTGGTGGGACAATGTGCTTTATGTAGGGGAGAAAGATAAAATGTCTTCAAAGGAAATCAAGATAATATTCAATTAATATAATTTCCCCGAAAACATGGTCTTCTATATGACCCTTGAGTTTTTATATAATCTCAATGAGGATCATACCTTGGTGGAGTATGCTAACAATTTTTTAGAGTGGGATCTATTCACACCCAACACATTTTATTCGGAGAAGGTGATTGATCAAAAGTTTGAAATAAGTATGAGACTAGATATCTAATATCATTTATTTTTGTTATTGTTGATCACATATGAGGAGTTGGTGAAACATGTCTTGATGTTGGTGATTAGTAATATTGGGAATTCATAATTCTATTGGGAATTATGTATAGTAGGAAGAGAAATGTAAGTTCATATGAGAATAAGAGGAAGTATGAAGTGTAACAGAAGACCGGAGGTGGTATTTTATTCCATCCATCCAAACTATATTTTTCTATAGAATTGGGTTCTTGATCAATTTTATTTAATTAGAGTTGGAAGGAAGGTCATATTCTATCATCTGGTCTAGACCAACCTAGAAAATTCCATCAATATTGAATGATGAGGAACTTATAGTATTTTTTCAAGGTGGAATGACCATATTAGAGTATAGGATGTTCTGTTACATCTGTAGTGATATAATATCAGGTTGATCCCTCCAAGATTGTAGGATACAGGTTTGGTAATGGTGGTGGCTGGGATAGGTCCACATCATGATAGAGTTAGTAGAAGGAAGATCCATATAATAGTGGTCATTCTCAGGATTATGTGGAGACAAAGAATATTAATGTTATTGATAATGTGACTATGGGATTTTATGCAAGATAAGTGAATGTTTTAGGTAAGGTTCTTATCACGTCATCATTAGTATATTCCTTATTTTATACTAGGGCCTCTATTTCATTTATTTCTTCTAATGTTTGTGGAGTAATTGTAATTGAAAACTGATCTTATGTCATATTAAATGGATCTTATGACATATCATGGTAATAATGTTGAGTGGGGTTTAGGTATTCATATTTTATACTAACCATATCATGAGTTGATCTAGAAATAGATTTCATGGTTCTGGAAATGGACCTCTTGGGAATGATCTTGAGTATGGATTTTATGGTGTGATTTTAGACGCACATCAATTTTTATCATCGGTGATTGACTTTTGTTGCACCAAAGGGAAGTTCAATAGTTTTACATGGTGATTGGTATAAACTGTCATGATCTGATGGACCTCCACTTTCATAGTCAATATATTATTTTTTCCAGATCTCATCGCTCAAGATAGTGGATGGTGGTGGTTGTGGTTCTGAGAGTGGGTTACCTCCTGTTGAGAAGAAGTTCCTAAAATTGTTACCTTGTTATTTCATTGGTTTTAATCTAAATTGGTACATATAATTCAACATAGATTTGTTGGTTTGGTATATCTAATATCTATTCCAACATAGCATATGATCACCATAGAGTTGATAAAATTAATGGTACAACTGAATGATTTGGATTCCAATTAATTCATCTTTTGAGCATCTCAACACTTTTCGCATCAATGTTTATTTTATTAAAATGATGATGTATCTCCCCATGTTTTCTTCAATTATTGAATTTTGTATAAGTTTAATATCTTTAATTAGTTCCATTTTTGCTGTATTGATGGAATTTTTTATTGGCTTAAGGGGTAATTGTAATTTTCCATGATCGATATGCATTATGATTATCTCCAAGTTGGAGTTAGATAGGAAGATAATCCAAAATATCTTTTTAAAGTAGGTAAAACCATTTTGAGTAATTATCTACACCTTTTAGGTTAACTAATACTCTAGTGGGATTTAGAATTATGATGAACCAATTTTTCCACTAAAATATTTAATCCTTTATCATGGTGATTGTGGATGAAATTCTATTATATTTCTGTACCAAATAGAAGATTGAGCAACATATGAAGAATTAGTTTGACACTCTTAGATTCCATCACCTCTATGCTATGTTTTCTATGTGCACATTCTAGACTGGGCATGATATGTTTCTAGTTCATAAGATATAGGATTTGGGGGTATCAATAGAACCTGTAAAGATAATTGTAGTAATTTCATGGGAATAATCAAAGAATATCTTTGTGATCAAGGGATTTGTGTCCCTAGAATGGTATTTATAGTGGTTTGATTATAATTTATATCTTCATTCATCACTAATGAAATCACTCGCAATGAAGTGGGTGATTTTTTCGTAGAATTCATTATAACAATAATCATTTGAAGAGCTTATGATGTGTCAAACATGGCCCCTATTTTGATTCTTTCAAAATCTATAGATGGATATGTGGACTATTGTGGCTCTTAATGTCTAGTCTATGGGATTGTGATGGGGTAAGAACAAAATTTGGTGGCATGTGGTTCTCACCACCTCTGACCACAAGAAATGAATTACCTAGCCCATTGACTAGGATTCAGTTGTGGTGATGCAATCCATGAATATGTGGCCCCACTATCTTTTTTTTGAGAGGTTTTTATTTTATTTAGATCATAATATTTTATCTTACATATTATCCCAAAATGATCTATATTTGAGGTAGCATCATTGGGTGGAGCACCGTCAGGGGTTTGATTTTAATATCGTCTACACCCTAGGTAAAGTTAATGTATTGGTAGATGATTAGATCAGGAAATATCCAATCCATGTGTTGAAGGATTCCTGTGATTTATGGACTTTAGTGGGTTATTTTGGTCAGATTCATCTATAGACCATTACGATTAGTGGGGGTGCGTTATTGTCATGTGTTTAATTGACACATTCACTTATAGAGTTTATTTGTATGGATAATTGAAGTGACGAGTGGTCTTAGGGTTTTTTTAGATAATAACTGGTGGGAGGATCATATGGAATGGTTTTTATTGACAAAGGGTGATTTAATCACTAAAGATTGCTTCATGGTTCAATTTTTATTTTGGAAGGATGTGTTGTAGGATAGGTAGTAGTCTTAGTAGGAACATCATCATTTTACCACCAATATGTTCTATGATTTGAATCATCATATATTTCTCTCTATTATAAGGTGGGATATAGCCAAAATTGATTTTAGGTGTCATATATGTCTTCAGATTAAATAAGAGCACTAAAGGATCTCTGGTTTTCGATAACCCTTATCAATTCCTACATGTAAGTCGGAGAAATTCACAATGGATTTCATTGTTGTAATTCATTGTAATATCTGATGAAAACCATAAATTTGGGTATTGACTGACAATGTAACAAAATCATCCCATTTCATATAGAGTAGGGATTCATCCAAAGTGGATGAGTTTTCTCGGTTCTATATTTAGAAAATATTGAGGCTCCATGGTGTTTCATCGACTACTATTTCGGACCGGGACCCCCCATTTCACCTCTTGGGTTTGGGAAGGCCTTAAAATGGTAATAAGGTCACATGTCATGGTGTGTATGTCTTACCATCATCAAATGGAGGTTCTGAAGGATTGGGTGAATAGCATCTTAGAATACATGATTTAGGAATGTCGGCTAGATTTTGGTTGATCGTCGTATACCTATTTGGGTTTATATGAATTTTAATAAAACAACAGTTACCAATCATTTTATAAAAATGGATCTATTTGAGGTGATTTATTGTCAATCATGTATACCCCCATTATATTGGTAATAGGTGGGTGTGACCTCATTGTTGGGACATATCCGTGTGTAGGAAACACCTAAAAAATACTTGTTAATCTAGTATAAATTGGTCATATATTATATCCAACATAAGACATATGTTTATCTGTGACATAGAAATTTGGAATTCTATTTCGGGGATAGGGTGTATCTGAATGTGGGTACTCACGTAGGTAACTGCCATTTTATTATATAAGGGAATCTAACATAAAGGTATATCAGAGCTTTTGAGATAATCTAGATAGTTTTTATGGAATAAAAGTAATATTATCCTTCTTAGATGACATTATTTCATGAAATAATCAATGTATCCTTGTTGATTGTGCTCAATATGGATCGATCTAATTTATTTATTTGGGAGGAATTGAAATTGGTATATTATTTTTTAGTGCTTGAGCATCTAGTATGGATAGTAGATTCCCAAGAGAATTTGATTTGGTGGATTCTCATACCATTGGTCTGAGTTCATTGTCTTCCTGGAAATGATGACAATGATACATGAATGTAGATGCATTAGGTTTGAGAGGAGTATCTATGTGTATTATCTGATAAAAAATTTATTTGACTTTACGAGGAAAGAACATTTTAATGTGAGAGAAAATGGTCACATTACTAATTTTATATTGTCATATATATATGTTTACTTTTGTCCTTATGTTTTCCCAATATTATTACAAATAACTTTTGGAGATATTTTTTTGTGCTCGGAAGTAGGTGGAGCTTGGGTGGAACATGTTTAGAGAAAATTAGGAACTTTCCTAGGAAAAATTGTGCACCCTAGATACTAAAATGGTTCCATGTGCATTTATAGCTTCATGGGCGAGATTCCTACCACAAGAAATCATAATAGTGTTTTCCTATTCAATGAATGAGACATTATGGTTATTTTACCATTTGGAAAACCATGTATCTTGTCCATGTCCATAATATTATGAATTTTCTTTTTTATCGTCCCGTTATTTTGATAGTAAATCATTTCTAAACTAAACGATATGGTATTTCATCCCTCGTACCTTATATCAGTCCCTCTTAGTCCCCATGAAATCCAGCTTTTGAGAGTATTTTTCTTTATATATTGAATGAATCACCATTTATGAATCATTTCACAAGATTTTATCCATATTTAATTGTCATTCTAGCTACCTCCTTGGGTAATCTCTTCCAGTAAGTTATTTGAACTAATAATTGTCCAATTATGATTTATTCCAATGAAACGTGATGTTTGTGGTTTGAAATTTTCATTTTTGGGTTCTATTGAGTTGAATTTGTGGCTTCCAATTGTTACTAGGAGTTCCCATTGTTGAGTTAGGTGGTTCATTGATTCAAATTTAGTAGATGATTTATGTATGCTTGATTTGTTTCAAAAATGTGTTCATTGGATTCTGTGAATAATGTGAACGTTATTTTAAGATGGGTTCCTTGAGAATATTTTTTGAAAAGTGGTTTTAAAATTGAAATGTGTTCGATATCTTGTATGTTTTCTTTTTTATGCCTCAATATTAGTTTTTGTGAATTTTTCATGCTATGTGAAGTATGTTTAAAAATGTACTTTGTTAGTGTATTGACTTCATATGGATTTTTTGTTATGATAGTGATGGTTTTCATGATTATTCATGTTCCATGATGTGTGGTTGTCAATGTTGTTATTTATGTGACAAGTGATATGGAAAATTAAGCCCCAATGAAATCCTAGGTATCCAGCTTTGCTGACTAGGGTATGTATGATAGTTGGATTGGACTGTTGGAGGCGATATTCATTTTGTAAGGATTAAAGATACAATACTAACTTAACATGAAATTTTTTTTAGAATAGAACACCTTGGTATGGATTCCCCTATAGTGGTTCGTGCATGAGGAATATGTGTGTTATGCTTTTTATACCATGTTTTTCTCTGATACGAGGTTCCTAGTGTCCCACTAGTGCTAGTACCTATAAATATTTCCCATTATGCGGTGATCTCCTGTGATGTGATTCCTAACATCATCATATAGAAATCCTTACTCATATGTTGGTTTAAAATGAATGTTTTCATGAAAATTTTGTCCTTAAAAATATTCTCACCAATTTTGTTTACAAATTATTCAATAAAACATTAATTGTTATTTTTTATCTAATGTTGTGAAATGTAATACTTCTTTTTGGTGGAATCGTATTGAGTATTGTCTCATACCCAACATGAACATTTTGGTGTATGCTAGATTCATTTTGTGTGTACAACTTATAGGATGGGTGAATCATTGTGGTGATTGTGTATTCCATTTTATAGTGTTCATATCTTGCACATGTGGGTGGAAATGGTTGGTGGGTGATGTCCCCCCCCCCCGTGTTTCATAACGGATATTTGAGTTATTGTGTAGTTTTATTCCCCTCCCCATTTTGGTAATTCATTTTTTGGTTAATATAAAAAAATATTGTAGCTGATTGTTGTATCCTTCTGGGCACAGATATTGATATTAACAAGTTAAATTATTATTGATTTTTTTATTTATGATTGATTAACATGGGTAAAATCATTACCAAAATACCATGGTTGTTGCATATGAATTTTTATCCAGCATATGTTTCTTGGGAATACCATTCAGGTTATGCCATGGGCTAGGTCTGTTGCCACGTTAGATGAACCCCATCATTCTACGTGACAATATTTGACCAATAAATAATGTTTTTTCAATTATAATTTAAATGTAATATTTAAAATTTTAATTTTTATATAACTTACTATAAAACAAGATTTGATACATGAGGTAAAAATATATCATATATTAATGTATTAAAATTATTGAAAAGTGTATAAATATTTTATAAAACTTATATAATAATAAAAATAAATGGGATGTAACATTCAATCCCCTCCCCTATATAAATTTAACCTACTTATTTTTTTATAAATTTTCCATATAATGATTGTATCATAATAAAGGAATTATATACGATATTGATTTATAGAGAAAATTTATTTACTATTTATGACTTTTAAAATTACAATTACAGAATATAATATTCCATGAATATATTGAGTATGTTTATATGCTGTATTGTTTTGAATGAGTTTCCAAAGGAATACGTTGAGAATAAATTGATATTTTCAACATAATTCCTAAAAAATTCTGCATTTTTATTTTTTGGGATAATTTATTTTACTATTATTGTTGAGAATATGATAAAATATAATCAAATTATTATTTTTTAATATATAAACATAATTTTCTCTTTTGATTTTTCATTTGGATTATAGTTCAAAACTGTGTGACTTCATTTTCCAAATTTCAATATCCAAATTAGGATTATCAATTCTTTTTTTGTAAAATTAAACTATTAATTTATTATGAAATCAAATAATTAATATTGTAATTCATTTTGTAATTTTATTAATGGTTAACCAAATTGTTTCCATTAATTTAAAAAAATATATCTGCTAGTATATGTATAGAAAATTCCTAAATAAATTTTATAATACTTTATCCTTCAAAACAGTCATTATAAACAGTACTCATAGTTTAACTGATAAATTTTATGGTTTATTATACAAATTACCCACTACATAATCATCAGTGAATTTTAAATAGAAAAAAAACAAAGATCACATGTTATCTCCAAACATTATCTAAACATTTATCCCAAAAACAGTTGAACCGGATAAATAAAATGTCATAATTTTTTATTAATCCCAAAATAGGGTATTCCATTTTTAAAATTAAATTATTCACAATGGCATAAAATCATAATATAAATATCTCAATATTTAATAATTACTAAATGAAATAAAAAACATCCAAATATTTTTCTATTTATACCTTAATGAAATAGTGATCTGAAAATTTTAATAAAATTCCTCCATTATAATTATAGTATTTTTTAAATAAAATAACTTTTCAATTCATACTTTGTTTTATATTCATCAAATTAAATTCTCAAATCAAATTATATGTGTCTAAAATACCCATAATTACATCAATATAAAATAAAAAGCAAACCCTAAGGGTTATTTGTGTCATTCAACTTATTCCAGAATACATATAGTATCATTATTATGAAATAACCACACATCAAATCACATATGAATCCAAAGGGTACTTTATACCTCAACTATGTGTTCCTCATACAATATAATAAATTTCTCCTATAATATCAATATTCACATGAAAATATAGTCATATAAAACTTTTAAAGGGAACATATGCCTTCAAATTAATAACAACCATATAACCCTTAATCACATGATGGTATATAATTATATTAAATTATAATTAACTAGTAATTTTAACACATCTAATGTTATTTATTCTTTTCTATATTGATATCTATAATAGCACGAAGCATAACCATCACCTAATTAAATGATTTTTCATACATATTTAATAATTTATAAATGGAATACATATTTTATTTATATTTTGCTAGAATTCAGAAGCATTTATTATAATAAAACATGATCTTGTAATCATTGTATGTATTTTTGACATGAACTATTACTCCATTAAATTCTATAGTACGAACGTTCAGTTTGATAGCGTGTATCACATGCAATACCATGTTCTTAAAAGAATACAATAATATTATTATTTAAAAATATATAATATTTTAATCTAGTTCCACATATCCTATATTTTATATTAAATCGACACCAAGTTACCTTGGGTTATATTCAAGAGTGACTTTCATTAAAAGGATATGTTACACGCACAACATAGTGTTGATGAACAAAAAAATATTATTTAAATTTTATAATTTAATATAAATAGACATGAAATATAAATTAATTTAGTAATAATAAATAGTATTTACTAACATATACAAATATATGGTTTATAAAAAATAATAAAATAATTAATTGGTTAAAAAGTAATTATATATGAATTTGTAAACAATTTGAATATAATGGAAAAAATTATTATTTTTATTCTCACAAAGATATTAAAAACTAATAAATTAAATTTATTACAACCTGTGACATATATTAATGGTATATATATTTAATATATTTAATTAAATATTTTTTATTTTTACCAAATAAATTTTATTATCATACGATAAAAACAAACCCCATTTTATTAATTATATACTATATATAATTATGGATATTTTCAACACTTCAATATATACCCTATATTAATTACTTTTTTTGTAGCATTTAGGGGTTATATATTTCAAAAAAGATCTTTATATTTTAAATAGAAACATAAAAATTTGGTTAGGAGATTTTTTTATCTATGATGTATATATTTTTTATGAATAGTTAAAATACCAAATTTTTGTTCAAAACTGCCATCTCATCCAATTTATTTAAGAAGATAAATTGAATTAAATTTTTTATTTATTGAATAACTAGAAAAAATAATTAATTCAATTAAGGTCATTTTAATAACTTTTTCTTCAAAATTGGATATAAAAATATAGCAAATGTTTAGACCTTTTTACTTTAAAATGCCCATTCTCATCCCATCTTCAAGATTAACATTAAACTAATTTGATCCGCTTATATGATTTGAATTTGGAAAATTGATTCCATATCTTTAATCATAATAATAAATCATATCAAATATCTATATATTATTTTTTGACTAAATATATTTGTGAAGGTATTGAATATTAATTAAAACAATTAAAGAAATTTTATGCTTAAAAATGGACTAAACCATTACCTTTTGTTCCCAAATGGCCAATGAACATTTCAAAAATCAAAATTATAAAAATAAATCCACTAGTAAACTTACATTCTTATTTTTTATGATATTTTTTTAAGAATAATCATTAGTACACCTAACTTGTTTTCCAAAACTAGAAGTCAGTCATTTTCCCCATATAAACAGCCACCAACCCTCTCACTTCCTCACACTTCTCAAAACACTATGGATCGACCAATATATGACCAAATTACTCTTAATAATCCCCACCTTTAGTCATATAATCCTCTCCTTGGTAATAAATATATCAATGGTATCCATTTGGTTCAATATGAATAGTGTTACCTGATTAAGATGTAACATCATTCCATATGCTCTTTAATTTATATTTCATTCTCCAAATCATAAAAATTACTATTAAATGATTATATAATAATAAATTATCATAGAAAAACTATTATTTCATTAGGAAAATGGTTCTACACAAACATAAAAACACTCACATGTAATGGATATCGAACAAACTGTTTATGTCAACGGTGAGCTACTGCCTCACGAAATGATGATTATTCATTCTTTTATAAATACCTCTAAGAGTGGTAATTATGATTAAAACTATGTCTATATATGATATCAATAATGTATTTATTACTATTCAATTCATTTATAACACATACCTCTATAATGACTATTTTGTGTAAATATCATTACATAATTTGTGGATGTGTGGACTACCACCTCCTCAAAAATATGTGATTTGTTCAAAATATTTGTGGAATGAATTAAAAATAATATTAATATATATATAATTTATTAATTTTATATGAAAATAGATATATAATATAAATAAGTTCCATTACCTTTTATTCTTTTAATACTAAAAATAAATAAATTTAATGTCTATGCGTAAGTATGGATTACCGTTTCCATGAATAATGCAATTCATTTAATATCATAAAATAGTATAGATTGTCATAAGTTAATATGTTATAAATATATGTGATAAATAATTCAGGTATAAAATTATGGGTTTTAGGAAATTTTGATCTAAATAATAGGAACATTGAATCACATGTTAGAACATACTTGAGAAAACATTTCTATTAAAACCTGAAATAATAAAAAATAATTAAAGAATGTTAGAAAACGTGTAACAAAATATTATAATAATTTACTATATAATATTATATACAACAGTTTGGTTCTAGAATAATTTTTTAAATTTCTTTAATCTAATATACATGTGGAAAAATACCAAACAATAAAATGGAAGGATAATGTAAGGTATTTCGTCACAATTTACATTTTATTGAGTATTATTTGTTGTTATGAACCACTTCTCATTTATATGGTGTATATACTTCCATTTTTCATGTTATATCATGAATCCATTTATTCTGATGATATCATATGTTTCATTTAATGTTATTCCTCATGGATATTACAATTCAAATGTTTCAAATTTTTATAGGACACCTAGGAATGATTAATTATTATCCACCCCATGATTGTTTTTAATGAATACCTTTATAATATCACTTCCTTTTTTAGTTAAATTTATATTAATAAAAACAATTATTATAATAATTTTTCATCATATGTTTCCTTGAATATAAATATTTAAATATATTGGATAATATTATTTTCTAAATTATATTACATTTTCATACAATGTTTACCTTGAAAGATATTTGATTAATTGGAGAATTGTTGATAAATCTGTATCTATTAATAAATATATAATTTTGTTAAGGAAAATTATATATGTATTAAATTATTTATTATATGTAAGGATATTTTTGATATTCAATGGCTGTTGGTTCCCTGTCTTCATATAGCTTCTCAATGCATCGATAGGTTCCCAATGGACAATTTTGTTTATCGAAGGAAAAATTTGTTGACCTAAAATTTTAAACTGTTTAGAGGATGCGCCTTGATAGTATGGTTCCTCATGTTACCTAAAAATTGTGTCCAATAATTAAAAATTCCATTCAAATATATTTCTGTTATCATTGTAATTAATCTTGGGGTTTTCATATAATAAAAATCATGGTTGAATTTGTTTCATAGATTATTGATTAAATTGAATGTGTTTCAGTTTAATACCTTAACATATCAATTTTTCATTATCCAATTATTTAATGGGAATGTTATGCCAATTATATTATATTTTTATTTTAATTAATTCTCATTGATTCACTTTTCTCTGCTTTACATACATATATTAAGCATTTTAGATCACTCTTATTATGTTTTTCCCTATGTTAGAAAGAGTAATTCGTTTAATGAGTTTCAAGGATACTTTTTATTTCGTTTATTAGGTTTCATATTATTTTATTTCTACATTCAAATGAATTATTTGTATAATTTATATAATTTCTATTCCCAATATTTCTAAACTGATCAATCTTTTGTGAATTGATTCTTAAAATTCATTCCAATGTAATAAATTAATTTATTGACTCAAGACTTCTGGGGTCGATGGGTTATATAATATATCAAATGATGTCTAGATGCATCCATGGAATGTAGATTTAGAAAACATAGAATAATAATTAGAAACCTAAGATAGTATTTTATGATACATATATAAGAACATACTAGAATTTTGGATAACTATAAATAATATGGGTATTCCTAGAAAAACCTTCTTATATGGATACTAAAAGTGGACATAGTTCTGGTCCATATGCACCTAAGAGTAACTACACTGAGAAGGTGTGTCAATCTTAACTCAATGTAACCCAATATAATACAATGAGTCTTACTTCACACCTGTTTTAACACTCATAGGGGATAATCTTAGGATAGTTCAATTTTTTTTACCTACCATAATGAATCATTTGGAAGTAATGACTTCCCCAAAGAAACTACTATTTACAATTTTCAGATTTGTGATTTGTAAATTTATTTTTTGTGTTGTACAATATTTATAGATATATGAAAATTAATAATTTTTTGAACTAGTCATGTATAATTCATTATTTAAAAGTGGTGCTTTAATGAAATAATAATATAAATACTCATTTTCAATGTTTAGGTTTCCCTACTGATAATGTCAATGTAACTAGTATGCAAACTGATCATGTGATGGATATTTTAGGGAATCATACATAGTTTATGATGGATTTCCTTACCCGAATGTAGAAACATTTTCAATGGATAAAAAATAAAATGTTTGATCTCTTCATGTGAAAAAATCCCACATTGTTTTGTTGGAGTACTGTAATAATTAAAGCTAAGTGATGGATTAAGTCTCTAGATATAATATTTATTGCCTTAGGTGTTTTGAAATGGAAAAGGTATTACTTCTGTTGTACAATCTCTATAGTGATGTTGATTATTGGTGGTCCAATATCCGTATCCTTATAGGGGATTATGAAATATAATTCATGGAATGGATAATATTTAAGGATACATCATTCAGTAAATTCTGCCCCCATGTTTAGAAAATTTAGATGAAAATAATTTTTTTAGCATAACTATAAAGTTTGGAGAGAGTGTTGTATATTATAAAGATAAATTTACAAGGTAATCCTCGTATAATAGGGATTATATATGCAATACAGAGTTCACGATTCCTCATTTCATGGAATTCCCTAAACCGAGTCTCCAAAGTGCACTGGTCTAAATAAATATACACCATATGAAGAAATGGCTTTATGATCAAAGAAAATAGAGGAGAAATTTATTATAATAAATATATGAAAGGGAATGAAATAGATTAATGATTTTTGGTGATAAAAATCTAATGAAATGGGACACTATGTGAATTAATTCATTGTCTGTCAAGGGAATATACCATTGATATTGATAAAAAATAATGCTCAACCATATGTTATTGACAAAACTGATGTGTAATTATTAATTTTCTTCAATATTTGGATCTGATAAATATGTTGTAAGGAAAATTTATTTATTATTTTCTCATTATATAATATGTGAAATATATATGGATTTTACAATAGTACTTTTTTCACAATTATTTGTGATCATATGCTGAATCGTACCCATAAAATTTATTCTTTAAAATGTTAAACTTCTCAGAAAACAATTTATTGAGGGAAATACAACCTATAATATGTACATGATATTGATATAATTATTATGAAATGATTGATTAGGACATATACTGACTACCATAGGGACTTATTAATAACTTGTTGAAAATTGGACAATTCTAACACTGATATAGGTTTCAACACTTTGGTATTTAATGAATATATAATATAACAAGTTTCATACATAACTAATAATAAAGAATGCGTGTTTCCAATGATATTTTAATGTTTATTATAGGTATTAAATTATTTAAATAGGATACATGATGATGTTATTCATGTGTTTGGAATGTGAAAATTGAGATCAACTTCATTTTGATTAATGGATAATGATTTGTTCAGGTTGTAAATATTAGGTCCTTACATGAAAATTATTTGATCATAATCATTAAGAAAAGTTAACCATTTATAAAATGATTTAATATAATATTTTTATGTGATTTTAGAGACAGATTTAATTCTTCACCCTATAATACATCTTGTCCTAGGAAATGAAATATAAATAGTTAAGGGAAAAACTGAAGGATATGATTTCTTTGTTAAATGGACATGTTTATTTACTTATATAGTGTGAAATAATTCCTCAACTCTATAGAAAATGCTCTTGAAACAAAAATGTTTCCCTATTATAATCATTTTAATGGTTTCAATGACCATTATTATCACCTATGGATTAGTTATTGTGGTCTAAAACATTCATATGAAAATTTTTATTAACACTCTACATTATAACATTATGATTAATTTTATATTCTATTTTAAGGTTATTATTAACGTTATTATATTATAAAGCCAGTTTTAGGGTGAACTTCACATTTCAATTACCTGATTACTAATCATATTTGTTATTAAGCTTATTTTTGTCATTAGACATTCAAAAATTTCATTTCAAAATGTAATTCTATTTAATAAATATTTATATTTTAAATTTTAATGACACAATTTAATTAAGGTGTGGGGAATTTGACACCCTAAAATTCAATGTAAGAACATTGTGTTTGATATCTTGTATCACAGACTTCACTCGGTTATTAGGGGAATATAATACCGTTATTCATTATAACATATTAACACATATATTTATATATATATGAAAAATTATATATTCTTAAATTGATACAATAATGAATTATCTTGAGTTTCATCTAGAGTGACATTCATCAAAATCATACATTACTCGCAAGACATAGTTTTAATGATCAAAAATATTTTATTACAATGTTATTATTTACTCTACTAAGACATAACTTAGAAATTACATTATTGATTATATTTATTATTAACTATATTATAGAAATATATGGTTTATAAACCTACACAATGAATTAATTGGTTATATATTAATTTTTAATGAATATCAAAATCAATTTAATATAAAGTAAAATAATATTATTTTTATGCTATCAATGTTGTATTACCATGAAAAATTATATTAATTACAATTATTGAGTAAAATATAATTTATGTATATATAAATATAATATTAAATCAAATATTCATTCCATGCATCCTGTATATTTGAAAATATTAATATACAAACGAAATGTATATTATCCAAATGATAATTAATTTTTATTTAAGAATTTTTACTTCTATTGAAAAGAAACCCTAATTCAAATCCAAATTATTGATTATTTATGTATTATATATTTCAAACTAAACATAAAATTTTAAATATATATATATAAATTATGTTTGTATAAATGTTTGGTTCTTTTCGATAATGTTTTTAATTAATATTTAGAAATACCGAATTTTAGTTCAAAACTGATTTTTTATCTAATATATTTGAAAGGGTACATTATATTTAAAAATGGGTTTAATGTTTAATAAGATAATTTTTATCAAATAATCCATTTTATTTCATTATAATCTATTTTATATTTATGTTGGGTATAAAATCATTAAAAGTGCTCAGATGTTTTTACTATAAAACTCGTAATGACATCCCATTTGTGGGATGAAATTAAAATCAATTTCTATCACTTATGTGATTTCAATAAGGAGAAACAAATTAAATATTAGTAATAATAATAAATTATAATGTATAATATGGTCAATAAAAATTAACCACAAATATTATTGACTATAATTAAAATTATTAAGAATTATTAAATGAAAAATAAGCATAACAAATTGATAAACCTTTATCTTAGGGGACCAAATGACCTATCCATTTGTCTGGAACGCATTTCATAGACATAAATATAACATAAAACTTGAATTATTGAGTTTATTTTGTTATTATTACTTATTATATATAAAAAATTATGTACAAATTACTTGTTTTGAAAAATGCCAACTGTGCCCTTTTCCTCCCTTATAACAAGCCACCACCCCACCCACTTCCTCCCAACACTCAAGAAAAATTTTCTAAAAAAATATTTATTAAAATATCTCCTAAATATCTATCCTATAGTCATATAATAATATCCATGTACATAAATATATCCATGGTAGGTCTTTAGTTCAAACTAAAAGAAGTATCCCGATTAAGAGGAAACATCTTCCCAGAAAGTCATTAGTTTTATTTCCATTATAAACTCCCTAAAATATTTTTATTCTATGATTACAAGAAAAAACCAGTATCTTTAATATACTAGGATGTATTTATATTATTTTTTCATCATCCACATTCACAGACTCCCATTAAATGTTTAACAAACATATTATTTATGTAAACAGGAAACTACTGCCCAACGAAATGGTGACTGTTTGTTCTTCCTTTACCACCTATAATGGTTGTAATGATGATGGAAATACTATTTTAATTTCATATATATGATAATTATAATGTATTTTAACTTATTTAATTAATATATAACATAAAACATTATACATTCCATTTTTTTAAATCTGATATCATCTAATATGCATTTTTGGACTACTTCCTCCTCAATGTAATGTGAAACATTAATGATATACGTGAAACATATTAAAGAAACTTTTAATAAAACTATGTAACATATATTAAATAAATATTATAATGTAATTATAAAATTCAAATGCATCATTTACTTTTCATTTTATAATTATACAATGATATTAAATTAGTATACATGGGTATATATGGCTTACCACCTCCACGAACGATGCATTTCATTCTAATATACAAACATTTTAAATTATTATAAATACATATGTTCCAAATAAATGTGATTATTAAGTCTTTTATGAAATTATTTAGATGATTAAATCATGGTATATAAATTTGAACAATAAATCACATGTGAAAACATACTTGAGATAACTAGCCAATTAACACCCAAAATATTTGAAATAATGAAAGGGTGTAAAAAATTGGGTAATAAAATATTATTTAGAGTTAATATATGGTATTATATACATGAGTATGGTTTTGTATAATTTATTAAACCATTTTTAAACCAATATATACAAGTATGAATACCACACATTGATAATGAAGGATACGATATGGGATATCATGTTAATTTACATTCCATTGAGACTTATTTGTTGATTTTCACCACTTCATTTTTATTTGGTGTATTAACTAACCTTTTAATTTAATTAATAAATCCATTTAATCTCATGGTGTTATAAGTTTCATTTAATTTTATTCCATTATGGAGATTATGATTTAAATGGTTCAATGTGGTATGGGACACTTTGAAATGTTTAATGACTATTCTACTCATAAATGTTTTTAGTGATATGCATTGATATATAACTTATTTTTTATATTTATTAACTTTTCATTGGAACCACCACATTATTATGTGAATTTTTATTAAAAAATTCAATAAATTTACTTATATATATAAAATAGATATTATTATTTCCTAAAATGAATATGATTTTACATACTATGATTACTTTGAATGTTATTTGATTTTCTGAGGAATTGATGATAAATATATATCTTTTATTGAATATGAATATTTTATAAGGATGATTTTATATATATTAATTGGATTTTTTAATATTGGGATTGAATATTACTTGTAATGATTGGTGGATCCGAGACCTTATATAGCTCATCGAAGCACCGATTGTTTCTCATTACATAATTAATTTTTCAATAAATAGGTTTCTTTCTAAAATATTAAATAGTCTAGAGGATGGATCTTTAGAGTATATGTCCTCAAGTTCCATAGACTTGAAATATGGATGTTTAACATTTGTTTTAATGATATTTATTTTATCACTGTAATTATCAATGAGAATTTCATATGATAACATATATGGATATTTCTCATTCTAAATATATTAATTAAATGGAAAACATTTCAGTTTTATACCATGCCATATCCATTATGATATATCTAGTTATTTTGTTGGAAATGTTTTATCAATTTTTTCCATTTCCTTGTTAATTTATTCTCATTTATTCATTATTGCTTCCTCTTTACTTGCACTTACTGAGAAGTTGATCACACCTTTTATGTTTCATTTCAATAGTCATGAAGAGGAATCATTCGAATGATTATCAAGTATGTTTTTTTACCATTGTTATGTTTCATGTTTTTAATTTATAATTTATAGTGTATTATGGGTATCATATATGTAATCTAGCATTCCAATTTGGAAAAATTTATTGGTGCATCAGTATGTGGGTCCTTGTAATCATGTCGATTTAATAATATAAGGCATGAAATACGGTATTATATGGTTGTAGTTTTACATGATTGATTTCTCTTACAAATGATTAATTATATCTCCGACCTAAAATCATTTTCATTAATCATCATGGTATCCTTGTTTGGTGAATAATAATACAATGTAGTGAATAAATATTACTAATGTTATTACCATGAAATATATATGTGGATAACATAATTATCTGGGTAATCAGTTGGACAATAATTATTGGTATCATTATAAATATATGAATAATGGTTTAGATATATTTCAAATAGTCATTAATTCTTAGAAATAGTTTACAAATAATTCATGGATTCAAAGAATAATTTCAATACATTAAACATGAATAGGTAAGTCAAACAATAAATACAAATGATAATTTGACTTTTGAGGCATATCATTAGATCCCCATGCATGATTGGAAAGTTGGTGTATTGGTTAGACTTGTGTTTTCCATTAGGATTTCATTTTTTAATATCTATGTACATATTTTTTCAACATTATTGATCCACTAAAAAATTTCTCATAGCCTCACCTGATATGTATTGAAAATAAAAGAGATCCCAAAAAATGGAATTTTAGTAGTTTGGTAAAATTCAATACTCATTTCCATCTTCGGTTTGATACCCTAATAATTATTTATATTATAATATAAAAAAATTCATATTTATAATGTAAAAACATGTACTACAACTTATTATCCCATCCTACATTTGATCATAGTATTATTAACATGTAGCCAAATATATTTCCTTAACTATAGAGACAACCCATCATTTTTCACATGTAACACAAGTTAGAAACTCCATTCCCAAGAATATTTAAAAAATTATTAGACATCATATTCACACACCGATTATTTTTGTTAATAAATTTAAAAAAAACTATTTCATCTTCTTAGTAAAATTACTTTATGATCCTGTAAGAATAAGATTTATCATATAGACAATCATGATATTTAATAGATTCCTTCTATATGATCATCTGTTTTTGATCCCCAAAATATGATCTTCAATGAATCATTAGGTCTTCGTCCGTCAATAAAATGAATTTTATGAATGGTATTCATGTGGTGATGTGGTTCCTGACATCACATGAATTAATTTTATATAATTTCATACATGATGGAATATTCGCTATTTGAATCCAACATATATCAATCAATTTAAATTAACTTAAATAAACAATACCATCTTGTCAATTTTATAAAATCTAGCACATAAAAATTATTTTCCTTATTATTTAACAAGATTTTTATTATATACATCATTGATCCATTTTAGGGGATCATATATGTTATCTGGATCTATTTTCATCAAAAGGTATGGTTTTACCCGAAAAAAATATTATTCACGAATATCTTAAACTAATGCACATATATATTAATCATAAATGTATGCATCAAAAAGTTCCTCAAGAAATTTAATACTATCTCATTTTTCATAATATTAACACTATATAATAATCAAATTTATAGATTAAAAATTTGGAATCTCATTGTCAGTATTCATCATATTTACGAATGACTTATGGTTTCACATTATATCTCTTTGTTCAAAAAACCAAGGAGTTCATCGTGGAACCTCATATTCATTCACGTACATTGTGTACCTGATATATCTATTTTTTTCATATAGGATGTGTATCAAGGAAAATTTTCTTTATAAAACAATATAAATATGTGTAAAATATATTAATTATCCCTTGAATGGTTGTGGAACTCTCTTTTTTTCATTATCAAATATGATGTATCCCGAATCCTTTATGAAACCGAGGTAGCATGAATATTCCTCTTTCTTATATTAATGTTGTGAGGACATATCTGTAAAGACCCATAAATTTCAAAGAAATTTTTTTCTTAATTTCATTGTAATTTTACATGAATGCGGTTTCTGACTGCAACTGATTCTGAGGCCTGTTGTGCCCGGAATCAATTTCTGAAGTTTGGCTCGGGTATGTTCAGTGATCGAACAAGTAGATTTTTCTATCTTTTGAACCGGTGATCGGAATTGAAATCTGAGGGAACTGATGAACTCGTAGTGCTGGTAATTGCTTATGAAGACCCTTTCTGGAGTTGCGTTTTCTTGGGAGGAGTTGTTTTTAAAAAAAAGGTGAGGAATAATAATATAATTGTTTTACATTCATATTTTCATTTCTTATTAAATGGATTAAGTGTTGTGTCACAACACTTTTCCCCTCTCTTATGTGGTTATAACCTAAGTAAGGGAGTTGAGGGTGGGACCCACTTGTAGTTAACTACCTGTGTGAGGATTAAGGTGGGGTGGGCCCCACACGAGCCCAACCCCTCACCTTCCCCTAACGTTCATAACGTTCCCTCTTAATTTTTTAACTCTCAAAGAAAAACCCCATCTCTTAACTCTTGCCAAAAAACACTAATTAATTAATTGAACCTACTCAATTAATTAATTGAGCATTTTGAGTTTTGAATTTCAAATGGCATGTGATAATTAAATAATTGGTTGAGCCCTTTTATTTTATTTTGGGGGACACTCTTTGTGTTGAGGACCTTGGAGACAAAGGGCCTTGTGAAAAGAAGAATAAGAAGAAAGAGGAAAGAAATTCTCCACGTTGAAGAACGACGCCACTTCAACGAAGAACGAAGCTTCCTTAACGAAGAACGACAACCTTCCTCTTCCGCAACAAGGAAGGAGATGCCAACCATGGAGGCCGACACCAACAACAACGTTCTTCTACTTCTTCCGACGTCGAAGGAATCAATACCGTTCTTTCGTGACACCCGACTACCGCAACGTTCGACTTCCGCGACTCGACGACGTGCGAAGTCAATTTCGAGGTATGGTTTTGGTTTTATGTTGTGAATAATTTTAGGCATTCATCGACTAACTTTTAGCCGCATGCTATAAATTAATTGGAGGGGGCCGGACTGCACAAACACGGCCGACCCCCTCCCTTATTTTTTTGTCCTTCGTTGTTGTTTGGAACGGAGATGGCGCGGTGCTGTCGCACCGTGCGGAAATGAGAGAACCGCGGGAAAAGGGCACGGCGCCGTCGCACCGCAATGGGAAACCACGAAGACAAAGCGGTCAGAGCGAGCTATGGCGGAGGGACGCGGTGCAGTCGCGCCGCGCTGGTCGGACCAAGGCCGCGGCCTTTGGTCGCGGTAGAGCAGGGAGCGTTGGCCGACTACCGGCCGTCGGCGACGGAGCTGGAGGGCGGGGCCGCGGGGTCCCGCGGCAGCAGCACGACCGGCCAGTTGGGCTAGCCGAACGAGGAACTGGGGGTCGTAACCCCCGGCCAGCCGAAGGAGCGGCCACACACATGGGGGTCGCGGTTTTCCAAACAGGGGGGGCAAGCCCCCCCCCCCCCTCCGATCAGCGGTTACGGCAGAGCTGCCTGGCCACGCCGGCCAGGCCGAGAGCCCACCAGGCCGGGCCGCCAGGCCGGGTTGGGCCGCGCCCACTGTGCCGGGCCGCTCCCTATTGGGCCGGACCCGGACCCGGGTCAGGTCGACCATGTTCGGGCCGACCCAGGGAGTATCGGGCCTGGTCAGACCGGGCCCGAACCCCCTTTTTCCGGACCTCTTTCAGTCTTTTTCCCATGACGTGGGCAGAGGACGTCCGATCGATGCACCGTCACCTGCGATGTAATCCTTGGATCGAGACGGTCGTTTCAGTATATTACACTTAAGTTTTTAGAGAACTTTGGGTATGGCTGGGTCCGTTCGAACCCGAAACCAACCTGGCCCTCAGAGCGGTAACACTTATAACTTGAGCTCCGGACGTCAGATTGACGTGCCGTTGAATTTGTTGGATTTCACTTGATGATACAGATCTTTTGTAATACTTCTACTATGTTTTGGATGCATTTGGATAGTGGCTGGGTTGGATTCAACCCATAATCCAACCGGGCCCCTAGAACGAAAAAACTGATAACTTTCAAACTGGACGTCCATTTGATGAACTGTCATCGGCGTTGGCGCTCTCGTTGAGAAACTGTGCCTATGAGTATACTCTATGAGATTTCGGGGTACAGTTGAGATACAGCCGGGTGGGTTCACACACGAAACCAACCGGACCCCTAGGGCGAAAATGCTAATAACTCCCAGACCGAGAGTCCGATTGATGCGCCGTCTATTTCGTTGAGACCCCTATGACGAGGTGGTCCTTTGAGATACTTCTTCATGGGAATTTGTTATACTTGGAGTATCGACCAGTTGCTCGTGGAGCAGACCCTCCCAGAGACGAGTGTAAGGAGTACGGAGACCGTGTAGCCGGCTGAAACCTGACGACTGCTTGACCGACTCGACTTGGAGTGAGTCGACTAGCCCAGTGGACAGAGCAGTACTTTGTTTGGGTGAAGACCCATGGCAGACGGAGCACTACTGAGTTTGGGAGTAGACCTGCGGTACTCGTCCGGAGAGTACCTCTGCAGGATATTAAGGGGGATTCACTACTGTGTTTGGGTGGCAAACCACGGTGGGAATCACTATTGTGTTTGGGTGGCTGACCCGCGGTACTCGACAGGAGGAGTACCTCAGCATTATTAGGTTAGTGAGCAGTACCTTGGAGTCATGACAGGATCACTGTACTCTCCAGAGACGGGGCTCTTCAGCATTTATGGTATCATTACTGAAAATCCTGGTTTGAGCTGAGTCTATGACCTTTGTGTTTACCTCATGATTGAGATGGGTGACTTGATAACTTAGGTATATGTATGGGCATATAACTAGGTAGTGGTTATCTTTTGATTTCATAACCTTTGTGTTTCCTCATGATTGAGATGGGTTACTTGCTAACTTAGGTATAAGTATGGGCCTATACCTAAGTAAGGGTTATCTGTTGAGATCCTCCTTTATGGTTATCTTTGTAGGATTAATTGAGACCTTGAGGGTCTCGGGGTCCCTACTGAGTATCGTGTACTCACCCCAACATGGGATATGCTCGCACCTCATTGTGTTGGTTGCAGATGATGGGCAGTGCTGACAGAGGCCGAGTGTTCGAGGACTGGATGGTACCCGGAGGTGGACCTCTCGACGAGTTAGTATCCGGAGGTGGGCTTCACGACGAGACGACACTCGGAGGAGGTTGACGGGAGAGAGCATTGTAGAGGCTATCTGTACATACCCTTTAGGTAGAATCCATGGTGGATGATCCAAGATCTGCGCTATCTGTACCTACCCTTCAGGTAGGATCCGAGGAGGACGACCCAGGAGCATCTTCCGTTCTTCCAGCGGTTTTTCTTTTTCTGTTGTACTTTCGTTCAGTTGTAGATGTACTTTCAGTTGGGTTTTTATTCTGGCCCACTTACTTTTCATCACTTTATTTTGTTCTTAGTGTATTATTTCCACTTATACTCGGTGATGTTTTGGTTACTTTAATAAATGCAAGACATTCCTAGTTATCGGGTTTTATGCCTTTGGTGCTAGTCGCCAGCCCCAGGCCTATGGAAGGTAGGTTTGGGGTAGTCATGGAATGGGTCCAGAGGACAGGTCGTGACAATTTGGTATCAGAGGAGTCGCTTCTACCACAGAACTAATAACTCTGATATTTTCATTCTGTGAAGCGACAGTGTTAAGAGTACCGAGTGTGGTTTTTAGTTCAGGGAGTCCAGTGTTGGTGCGGGAGGCCGACGTATCCATACACCAGGACCATGAAATCTGATTTCCGACTATGTGCAAGAAAACACTGATTGCGTATGTGTTTCCAAATGTTTTTTAAAAGTATTCTCAAACCAGGTCTGCTCACCAGGTATAATCGTTTGACCATGTCATGTTGTTTCTTTCAGGATGCCTTTCCACGGACGACCAACTAGTGCCTAGAGGGATGTGCGTACTGACAGCCTGCCGAGTGACGAGGCTTCGATACAGGGCCCTCTTATAGTAGAGGCACCAGTGTAGGCACCAGCAGTACTATTATACGTTGGGCCACCGATGCCACCAGCCCCAGCAGTAGGCGATTCACGCCGCTTGAGCGCACTGCACGTGTTCTAGCGCTAGAGGCCACCCAGGTTCCGGGGAGAGACGGACCCACAGGTGGCTGAGGATTGGCTGGATTCTGTGGTGAGAGTCTTCAAGCTAGTGGGGACTCCATCAAACTTCATAGTGATCTTTGCTTCCATCCTCCTTCAGGAAGCAGCAGGCAGGTGGTGGAGCCACTTGTTCCAGTTTTTTGATGAGATGACCTTCACATGGGGAGGCATCGAGACCTTTTTCAGGGTTGAGTTTGTACCAGTAGATCTACACCCCAAGCGTGTTCAAGAGCTGCTACCTTTTCCACATGATTTTCCATCAGTAGCCAAGTCAACTGTAGGCAGTAGACAAATGATGCAGAGGTCCAAGAGGACTAGAGCCAGTCGTACGAGGAGCAGGAAGTGTTATAAATGCGGCATGAAGGGTCACCTGGCACGTGACTGTCCGACCCCCCACACAGTGGATCCGCGGGTGTTGGAGGAGCCACCGAGGCAGAAGCAGCGTTGGGTGCTTGAGCAACAACCAAGTAGTAGACAAGGTAGTTGAGCTCTGGGAGCATAAGGACAAGAGAGGAACTAGTGGATTACATTTGTTCTTGGTACTTCTAGTTCCATGTTGTTTTTGTATTTGTGTCTTTGTACTATGAGCTGCACTAATAAAAAGACACTTTTCTTTGTGATGTTTGCTTTCCTGTCCTTTTTTCGGTTGATACTGAGAGGTTCCGATTAAAAATTATTTACTTGACCCTCACTTTAAAGATTTCTACTTGTGGAGACCAGTGACCTCACACATATGCCGACAGTGTGGCTCGACCCTTGTAGGCGAGAGTAACAATGGGATCTCTTGGTAGTTACGTCGAGGCCTTACGACGTCATCCATGGCATGAATGCATCATTCATGTCAGGAATGACTGTATTATGCAATGGGTGTGGTTCTTCCAAGGGATGATACCGAGTTTCTCTTTTCAGAAAAGGATAAATCTTAGCAGCTCTTACTGATCATAGGCAAAGAAGGTGCAGATCATCCTGGAGCGGACAAAGACTGCACAGTGCAGTAGAAACAGGAAAATGGTGCCAGTCTTAGAGGCTTGGGCGTGTGAATGTTTGAAAAAGAGGAAATTTTAATGGCAGATGAGTCTGTAGTGCAGAAGACGTGGAGGCAGATCTAGGAGAGCAGCATGAGATGGTGTACATTTTAACATGCAACAACCACCCGCCTTTTTTGTCCCCGCCAAGCTTAAGGAGCTGGGTGGCAGGGGAAGAGAGTAGCTGTATACGGTCAAGGAGAGTGGCCAAATGGCTCTAAAAATGATTTGAGGGACAGTCTGTGTCCACTACTAGCTGTCGTAGTAACAGACATTGATACAAATCATTCCTTCCTTCCACGAATATTATCCCAGACCTAGAGTTTACGGTAAGCCGTAGACTTGACCCTCACATCTGGATATACCGTGGGAGAAGACTCGATAATCACACTTACGCCGACAGTGTGGTCAGACCGTCAAGGAGAGAGTTTCGGTTAGAATCTATTGGTGGCAGCGTTGAGGCCTTATGACGTTGGTTTGAGTATGGACTGGGCAATCACAGTTCAAACACAAATTGACGGTATTAGGCAATAAGGTTGTGGTTTAACTAAGACGTCGGGATGGGTTTTCCTTGGTCAGTGAAAAGGAAACCCCATGCAGCACATTATACACTCATACATAGGAGGGTGCGACCGATCACTCTTGATTTGGTTAACCTTACCCTCGTGGCAGCAGGAGTTTTGAGTTTCAGTTCTCAATAGGAATTGGAGACCTCTAGAGTTCGACGATGATGATCACGTCCTTATACGGGTCTCACCTCGATGGGGTTTAAGGAGATGTGGTCGAGGTGAAAAGTTTTCTCTGAGGTTCAATAGACCTTTCTAGGTCCTCATCAGGGTCGGCGAGGTGGTCTACCTCTTGACCCATCCACCTCAGTTTCACTAGGTGCACGACGACTTCGATGTATCTCAACTAAGGGGATACGAGCACGACCCTTCACATATCATCGACCATGGGGAGCCGGACATTGGTGATGGGGTGACTTTTACGGGGTTCCAGTAGAGGATGAGGATCGACAGGAGTGGGTCCTACGAGGATGGTCAATTCCTCTTGTGCGCTTTCGTAGGCAGCATGAGAACCATCGGGTGAGCACATGGGAGAAGAATGCTCACATGCGTGCTCAGTAGCGCCTTTGTATCCCTAGTTTGTGTTAAATCATTATGAGGACGTAAATCCCTGAGATGGGAGTAATGTAAAGATCCAGAAATTTCAAGGAAATTGTTTTCATAATTTCTTTGGATTTTTACATGAATGCGGTTTTTGACGGCACCTCATTCTGAGGCCCGGTGTGCCCGAAATTAATTTCTAAAGTTTAGCTCGGGTACGTTCAGTGAACGAACGAGCGGTTTTTTCTAACTTTTGAACCGATGCTCAGAATTGAAATCTGAGGGCACTGATGAACTCGTAGCGCCGATAATTGCATAAGAAGACCCTTTCTGGAGTTTCATTTTCTCGGGAAGAGTTGTTTTCAAAAAAGGTGAGGAATAAAAATATAATTGTTTTAAAATTATATTTTCCTTTATTGTTAAATGGAATAAGTGTTTTGTCACAAAACTTTTCCCCTCTCTTATGTGGATATAACCTAAGTAAGGAAGTTGGGGGTGGGACCCACTTGTGGTTAACTACCTGTGTGAGGATTAAGGTGGGGTGGGGCCCACACGACCCCAACCCCTCACCTTCCCCTAACGTTCATAACCTTCTCTCTTATTTTTGAAACTATCAAAGAAAATCCCCCTCTCTTAACTCTTTCCAACAAACACTAATTAATTAATTGAACCTACTCAATTATTTAATTGAGCGTTTTGAGTTTTGAATTTCAAATGGCATGTGATAATTAAATAAATGGTTGAGACCTTTTTTTTATTTTGGGGGACACTCTTTGTGTTGAGGACCTTGGAGAGATAGGGCCTTGTGATAAGAAGAAGAAGAATGAAGAGGAAAGAAATTCTCCTCATTGAAGAACGAAGCATCTTCAACGAGGAATGACTCTTCCATAACAAAGAAAGAAAAAAATCCTCTTCCACGAAAAGGAAAGAGACGCCGACTGTGGAGGCTGATGCCAACAACAACGTTCTTCTACTTCTTCTGACATCGACGGAATAGATACCGTTCTTCTGCGACACCCGACTACCGCGACGTTCAACTTCTGCGACTCGACGATGTGCGAGTATTATTTTTTACTATTCATCAAAAATTGAATGTTTTCAGAAAAATACCAAAAAATTATTATAATAAAATATTGATATTCTGAATCAAAAAATGAATTCTATTTACCAAAAACATTTAGGAGTGTCTAACATTAATTTTAATATTGTTCACAAGAGGACATAAAAAACAGTTCTTTTAAAACAAATTCTAAATGTATAACTATTTTAACAAAACAAATACCAATCATTATAAATATGTTTTATTTTTGTGAATACAATATAAATAATGTTATAATTTTATGTTTTAATATTCATATAAAAATATTTAATTGATAAATAAATATATTGTTTAAAAAAATGTTATACTAATGTGTGGTTTGCATAAACTCAATCTTGCCTATAACACCAGCCAAGTGAGTGTTGCATGTAGTATAATCTAATAACTTACTTTAAATATATAACATACTATTAAATCATAAGGTGTCAAATTGTCCTCTCCTTCAATATATTTCATCCTCGCACTTCGAAATTTTTCTTCGAAAATAAAAGGTTCAAAATAGAAAATGCCTTTGTGGAAAACACACATTGGAAATAGGGTTAATAAAAAGTAGACTTAATAAGAGGGAAAGGGTAATGAAAAAGTCACCACCGAATTCAGATTTCAAATAGAAGAATGTTGGTGGAAACATGAGACCCATAATTATAGGAAACCCCCAAATATATATAGGGAGTGATTGAGGTTATCAACAAAAAAACTACACAATTAATAAAAAATTGAGTGCCTCAAAGACATTAATCTGTGACGACATTAAATATAATTGGTTTATCAAAAGGGAACATTTTACTATAACACGTTTTGTGGGTTTAGGATTCTTTCCCAATATTTTATGAATTAATTTTTCATAGAATAATAAAAAAAATACTTGACAAGTAGAGTTCAATTCATTAACTAATTTCTACCAAAAACTCATCATTCACTCAAAAAGATAATATAATTCAAAAATATAATAGTTATCCTAATATTATCATGTTTCATAAAAAATAATTTATAATTCTTCTATTAGATAATTTAAAAAATAAACATTATAAAAACAGGACATCAAATAGGGTAGTGGTAGGTGATGCACCCTTGTTGCATTTCGGTCGCATGTTCATGTATTACAGCCTTGCTCGATTCGACGGGTTGTTTCCTAACCTTTGGGTTGTCCATTTTAGAAAATAATACAAAAAAATCATCTGAAATGTTTTAACCTTAAAGCATAGTATCCTATGTCCAACAGAATCCATTCCAATATTTATACTTATCCAAAATTCTTGTTTCCAAAATCATATTCCAAAAATTTATAAGGAATGTCAACATAACATAATGAAGATCTCTTTTTCCTCCCAATAACATGTGAGTACTTTTATCTTGTATTCTCTTAAAAAATTATTACATCTTGAATTACCATAAAACATTATTGCGTACATTCTTGCTCCATTATTCCTTATAGAATTCTAGATATATTTCTTATATCAAAATTTTTTGAATATTCCAACAATTATGGAATAAACAAACCATTATTCAGTTCTAAGGTAGTCAGTTATATCCAATATAATTTATCCTAACAAACCATATCTTATTCATAAATAACTACCTCAATATCTGGACCATATTAAGGTTTATCATTCCATTAACCATATATTTTCTAAAAAAATTAACTTACTATTGATTCACATTTCATTGTACCATATAACATCAGATCCCTAATGAAATAGTAATTCAAAACAATCTTTATATACTCTAAAATTTTTATAACATGTAAATCATTTATAAAATACTCAAAAAATACAATAATTTAAGATCATTAAAAGATCACTAATCATTCCTCTTCAACTATAGTTGTTTCATAACTTGATTATTATCCAGTAGCATCGTTTGGGGTTTACAATGATTATTGGGACATTGATGTGCATAGTGTCCCAACTTCTTGTAGATGAATCATTGTACATTTGAAACTTTTTTCTTAGCATTTCAATCATGAGCTTGGTGGCATTTTTCTCTACACTAAAAACAAAACTCCCATTCTTTTAAAGAACATACCACGGTGATTCTTTACACATTTATATCATATGGTAAAATCCTCCTTTCCCTTCTTCCCATTATCCATTTTTCTCTCTACCATATTTTTCTTCTCTTGCTGCCCATCAAAGCCATATAACTCGGAAAATTATTTACTTATCTTATTAACACATGATACTATTTCTTTTTATGATGAGAATATGTGGGAGACTATTTATGTTAAATATGTTGGCTTATGACCATTATAGATATAATCTTTCTTAACTATTGGATCATTCATATTGATGGAGTTCTCATTCCATCTACTGGGCACCATTTCCAAACAATGGAATTCACTAGGTAAGTTTATGAATCACAATAAAAATTTCAAAACTATTAAAATAAATAACATAAATTGAAATGATTATAAATATTGTCACGACCCGCCTTCACCAAAAGGATGGAAGGGTCAGCCGATTTCTAGGCCCTTCCATCTTTATGTTGAAGGAGAGATAATGACCCCCAAGACCCGCCTTCAATAGGTCCCGGAGTGGCAACTAGCACCAAGGGTATAGAAATTTCTCACAAATGGAAGGCTTTACACCTTTTTTATAAGATCGAGAGATGAAATGATGAAACTCAAAAACACCAAGGTAAAAGGAAAGTAAAGCCAAAAATAAACCATTCCCACATGCATGTTCCAAAAGTAAAGCCACAAGTACAAAAGGTGACTACATGGTAAGTACCAAAGAGGAAAAGAAAAACCACAACTACAATTGCTCCAAAGGTCCGAGCTAGTATGGTCCTGCGTGATCCCTGAAGTCCTCCTGGAAACCTGAAAGCAGTTTTATATATGTAGGGTGAGCATACATGTACACTCAAAAGGGAAAACCAAATATTCTCATGCACAAGTGGGGGAACATACTAAAGTCCCGTGAGAAAAAGAGTAAACCAAACACATAACAAGGAAAACTATACACCCCAGGCCTCACCAAAGCACACTCCCCAAATAACGCAAGTCAAGTAATATATATAATAATAGCACATCGATGTTTGGGTACCCCGCGCCACTTTCCCACTGGTTATTGAGACATCCTACGCATCAGACCAATCCCACCATTCTCACCGCAGTCCCACTGCCACACCCGCCTGCACACACCTGGGCCACAACCACACGCAGTCCCACTGCCGAAATCTCGCCCGCACACACCTGGGCCACAACTGTCACATGTAACCACGCCTGCAAACACCTAGGCCAGAACAACCACCACCACGCCCCGAAGACACCTGGGCGAAAGGATCCATTGCCATGCCCAAAGACACCTGGGCCTCGTCCCGAAGAAACTTGGGAAACCACCTATCGCACACACCTGGAAAAATACCACACTACCCCGCCCGAAGGTTCATGGCCTAATAATGGACCTCAAGCCATCACAGCCTACCCGAAGATACTTGGGATATCTGGGAAAAGGAGCAGAAAAGGAACTAATAACCATCCACTAAGAATAGTGTTGGGAAAAACACCCTCCCCCATGAAATGGGGGTGTTTGGAACTAAGTGCTCAACATGGGTGGGGAGCGAATAGGAAACACAAAGCTACAAGTATTGATATATAGGTAACAAGCACTCACCGAAGCAAGGTTTTTCTTCAGACAGCCTACAGATCACAACAGCACTCAAGTCCGAGTCACGACTCACGCTAACAACCCATTTGTCCCCATTCTTATTACACGTTTAGTAATAATGTTTATGTTTAAGCACTACTGGGAAAATAGTAGGCATAAGCATAAGTCCAGGAAAGTAAACAGTCAAACATCAACCAAAACGCCCACACTCGGTTCTCAACAACAAGGGATTCCACCCCAATTCATGATATAAACAAGTATCCACCCGGTATTAAAACTCACATACACCGAATCCATTCTAAAAGGAGATCACATCCCCCAAATTCACACAACCACCGAGAGTATAAAGACAAAGGATCCCATCCCCTCCCACATCTCCAGCAATCGGCCCGAAAGGAAAACAACCAACTACCACCACTAACACAAGCAGGGCCATGCCGATATGTTCAGATTTAAACGACTTAACACACTCCATGATTCAAATTCCGTGTGTTCTAACCAGGAGTTATCATAGAAGGGTTGATCCTGGTGCTTTCATTTTATTCAGCCGGATATACGTGATTATCCAATTCACTTTTCACAGCATGAGTTTACAACCAAAAACAAGCCATTTAAAACATCAGCATGGTTCATTAGTGCACAAACAACGACCACCAACGACCTCTATTTTCTGGAGGCATGAGCCAACACAACTGAACAAGATAGTCATAGAAGAATCATCATCAAAATATAAGACAACATCAACAATCACAACCCCCCTCTTTCTTTATAGAATTTGTTCATTATCTTTAAATAGGTCTGGTTTATCCAATTCTACAGAATCAAAAGCACGCCCACCCCACATGATACACAAAAGAGAGAGGCGAAGGAGAAATTCCCTACTTGTTGATAGATGATCGACGTTTAGGCCGGGGGCACGGAACTTTACATATAACGATGCGCCCGATGCACCAGAAGCTGTTTGTTAAAATCCACGATCGAGGAAATAGAAACCACTGCTAACCCTTAGTTTATAAGAGTCGGGGACGGTTGAGGTGTAAATGTGAAACCGTGTAAGGCGCGGGGGTCGTGGGTTTACCACGCGGCTCCACTCATCACAAAAGGGGGTCGGGTGGTTTAAGCCTACTCATGAACTGATTAAGTATTTAATTAAAACTCTTATGCACATTACGGGTCTTTAAAACACGCTCAAACAGGTCAAAATAGGGTTTAAAACCCTATTTACGCAAAAGGGAGCGCTACTGGAAACAACTTGACAAGGCCGGGTGACGCCGATCGGTCTCAACGATTGGTCGCACCGATCGGTCCCACCGATCGGTCCCACCGATCGGTCTCACCGAGACGCCACTCCTTTAGGACCTGGATTTTGGAAAAGGGAAGGACAAAGAGAGTCTGGGTCATCACATCAGATACCTCTCAAACTATTCTCGTCCTCGAGAATTTAAACAACCCAGAAGGGAAGGGCGGGTCCGAACAACCACCCCGAAAGATACCTCTCAAGAGTGAACCTCATCGTTAACTAAGAACACCTTCCTATCACGAACCAAGAAACATACCATGCCAAACTGACTGGGCATGTGGGTTGGGGAGTCTCCTCCCCCATGTCAAGATATTATCCGCTTTGGATGGCACTAACTCGCCCGCACAGGTTTAATCGCATCCACCTTAATGCGTCTTGAATAGGGGTCGGGTTCTCTCCTTCCCCATAGCCGGGGCTTTTTACAAACAACAGAGGAAAGAAAACTAGCAGAATTCATAGCCAAAAGACAAAACGTTCTACCACAACAGGTACAACAAGGAACAAAACTCAAAACAAATCCGGGTACTGGGTATGCATCTGTGCTTCCCTCTCCCACGTACTCTCCTCAAGCCCACCATGTCTCCACAACACACGAACCAAGGGGATGGTTTTCCTGCAAATCACATTCTATTTGCCATCCTCGATGACCACTACTATCTCCATAAAGGTCACGTCGTCCTCGATGTCCAGCTCACCCCAATCAAGGACATGTGAATCGTCGTGCAGATACCGACGGAGCTGGGACACATGAAAGACATCATGTATCCTTAGTAGCAGCGGTGACAACGCTAGCTTGTAAGCCACTTCGCCGACCCGCCGCAACACTTGGAATGGTCTGATGAATCTGGGAGAAAGCTTACTCCCTTTGCCGAACCTCCGCTGCCCACGCCGAGGGGATACCTTTAAGAACACGTGGTCCCCAACCTCAAACTCCAAGGGCCTCCTCCTTGTATCAGCATACGACTTCTGTTGGTCCTGGTCCGCCTTCATCCTTTCCCGTATGAGCTGAACCTTCTCTGTCGTGTTCTGCACCACCTCCGGACCAAGGATGCCTGCCTCTCCTACTTCGGTCCAACACACAGGCGAACAGCATGGCCTCCCGTACAAAGCTTCAAACGGGGCCATTCCAATGGTAGAGTGGTAGATCTTATTGTAGGAAAACTCTACCAGAGACAAGTATTGCACCCATGATCCTCATGAGTCCAGAACACATGCTCGCAGCATATCCTCCAAGGTCTATATGGTGTGCTCTATTTTTCCATCTGTCTGGGGATGGAAAGCAGTGCTAAGGCGTAACTGGGTGCCAAACGCATGCTGCAATTCTCTCTAGACTCACGAGGTAAACCATGCATCCCTATCCAAGACTATAGACCTCGGAACTCCATGCAACCTCACCACCTCATCCACATACTTCCGTGCCAAAGCGTCCACAGTACTCGACTCCCTGGTTTTTAGAAAGTGAGCCGATTTCGTCAACCTTTCCACTACCACCCAAATGGCGTCATATCCCCCTTGGGACTTTGGTAGTACTGTGAAAAAATCCATTGAGATGTCATCCCACATCCTCTCGAGGACATCTAGGGGATGTAGTAGGCCGCCTGGAACTCGGTGTTCAGTCTTCACTTGCTGACACACTAAGCACTTGGCCACAAACTCTGCCACAGCTCGCTTCACTCTAGGCCACCAAAACTGTCCTTTCAGTCCCTGGTACATCTTGGAAACTCTTGGGTGTACTGCTAGGGGTATGTTGTGGAACTCACTGAGAACCTCACCTCGCATCACCCCTAGAACAAACAACCTTTTCTGGAAAAGCATCCTTTTCTGACCATCCTCTTCTCATCCTTCCGGAGCATTCCCCTGGTCAACCCGGTCACGCATCACTTCGCACTCCGGGTCTCCCCACTGATACTCCTCCACCTGTCGAAACAGAGATGACTGCACTATCATCTGATATAGGCAGCCTCTGCCGCTATCCAGCCTCGCATCCAGGTGTAAGGAAGCTAACTCTTCCATTGTCTTCCAGGCATCCGCCGACTCTCGGACCCCATCCTTCTGCGTCCTCCTACTCAAGGCATCAACCACCACATTTCCATTGCCCTCATTATTAGAGATCTCGAAGTCGTAATCCTGGAGGAACTCCCCCCATCTCCACTGTCGCAAGTTTAAGCCCCGCTGGAAGAAGATATACCTCAAGCTTTTGTGATCCGTGAAGACCACAAAGCATTCCCCGATGATGTAGTGCCACCATAAATTTTGCGCAAAAACGACCTTTGCAAGCTCCGGGTCATGGGTGGCGTAATTACGCTCATGGTAACATAGCTGCCTGGACCCATAAGAGATCACCCCTTGTCGCTGCATCAACACGCATCCCAGGCCCTGTCCTGACGCATCACAGAACACCTCATAGGCCACCCCCTTCTTCTGGTAATCTCAGCACTAGGGAATTAACCAACATCACTTTTAGATAGCTGAATTCTTACTCGCACTGCTCACTCCACACAAAAATCTGGTCCTTCTTGGTTAGGGCCGTCAAAGGGGCTGCTAATCGGGAGAATTTGGGTACGAATCTCCGGTAGTAACCCGCCATCCCAAGGAAACTTCAGACTTCTGCCACATTCTTGGGTGCTTCCCAAGAAACAACCGCCTCATCCTTTGATGGGTCCACCGCTACCCCCTGCTCGGACACCACGTGCCCGAGGAAGTGCACTTCTCGTGTCTAGAACGTGCATTTTGACAACTTACCATAGAGCTGGTGCTGTCGGAGAACCTCCAAAACTGTCCTCAGGTGCTCTGCATGGTCCTTCTCAGATCTAGAGTAGACCAGGATGTCGTCGATGAACACAACCACGATCCGATCCAGGTACTCCCGGAAGATGGAGTTCATAAGCCCCATGAACACAGCTGGGGCGTTCGTAACACCGAAGGGCATGACTACGAACTCGAAGTGTCCATACCTGCACATGAACGCTGTCTTCGGGATGTCTCTCTCTTTCACCCTCAGCTGGTGGTACCCAGACCGTAGGTTGATCTTCAAGAACCATCCTGCCCCTTTCAGCTGGTCGAAAATATCATCTATCCTTGGAAGAGGGTAGCGATTCTTGATCATCACCTAATTCAGCCTCCTGTAGTCTATGCACAACCTAAGACCACCATCTTCCTTCTTTGAAAACAAGACCGGAGCACCCCACGGTGACACACTCGGACGAACATAACCCCTCTTCATTATATCATCAATCTGTATCCGCAAATCCCGTAGCTCCGAATGTGCCATCCGGTAAGGAGCCATCGAGATTGGACGAGCGTCGGGCTGCAGGTCTATCCCGAACTCAATATCACGTCGAGGTGGTAGAGTCGTCACATCCTCAGGAAAGATGTCCATAAACTCACAGTCGATCTCTGACACATCCACCATTTCAGCATCTACTGATTCCACTGTCAGCTCGGTCAACAAGGAGAGGAGAGGTTCCCCTCTCCTGTTTCTCTTTGGACTGATCCGCTCGCTGGTGAAGGTAACACGCCGGCTGTCCAAGTTTGAGAACACCACCGTTCTTTGAAAACAGTTGATGACGGCACACACATAAAATAGCCAGTCGATGCCTAGGATGACATCGTATGGCTGAATCTAGAGCAGAAGAAGATCCCTAACCGACAGATGTGGCCCTATCATCAGTCTACATCCCTGACAAACAAACAACAAGTTAGTCTGACCTTTGACTGGTGTGCTCAACACCAGGGGCACTCGAAGTCTCTCCGCATCTAAACCCAAGGTACGGGCTAGGCTGGGTGCAACAAAGGAGTGCGAAGCTCCGGTATCGATCAAGGCATAAGCAAGAGTTCTAAACAGACTGATCATACCTAGAACAACCTCTGGCCCTGCTGGAACTGCTGCCTCTGCAGCCTATAACTATCCACGCCTAGCTCCCCTGCCCCTCGTCTGTCGGCCACCTCCCCGGCCATGCCTTGTTCGAGGTCATTATGGAGCACCTTGAGGTCGGCCTCCTCCTACGTCTGCCCTCGGAGGAGCGGGAGCTCGCTGTCCTTGCTGCTTCTACTGGAATGGTCTTGCTGGAAGTTGCTGCGGGGGAGGGTGCTGGGACTGACTTCCACCGTTGTACTGCACCCGGTCGGGGCATTGACTCCAGAGATGCCCAGGACTCCCACAGATGAAGCATCGTGGTCCCGAGCTCGAAGGGAAAGGGAGATGGCCGGGGGATCAAAACTGAAACTGCTGCGGTCTCCTCCCTGCTGGTCGGAACCTGGAGGGTCCTGACGTTGGAGGCCTGGTGCTGACGGCCGTTCCCTTCGGTGGTCCCAGCTGTATCCCCTCTCGTGACACTCCTCCTAGAGCGTGTATCCTCTCCACCACTTCGGCCTTCTTCTGGACCTCCAAGAATGTCAGTAGGGTAAAGGGGGTAACAACATACTAGAGGGAGGGTCAGAGTGCCTCCTCTAAACGTCTTGCCTGAGACTCCTCGTCAGGAAAGAGGTCCGGAGAAAACGTAGGAGGTCTTTGAACTTTATCCCTAGCTCCCTCACGGACATACTCCCCTGCTGGAGGGAGAGTAGTTCCTGCCTCTTTTCTGCCTTCATCGTCGAGGAGAGGAATTCCGCCCGGAACGACCTCTCAAAATCCACCCAAGCCACCTCAAACTCTCTCCTCTCCCCCAGGTAAAGCTTCCACCACTGACGTGGCGTTCCCCGCATCTGGCTGACGGCCAGAGGAACCCAGTACTCGGTTGGGGCCCAAATCAGGCCGAAGGCTATAACTAGCTCCTCTAGCCAGCCTTCCGTCTTCATATCAGAGGTGCTACCCTCATACATCTCGAGGGCCTGTCGCTGGAAGGATCGAAGAGACTTCTTCCACTGGTCATCCTCTTCCTCTCGATCAGCTCTCTGCCGATCGGCCAAAGTAGTCTCCGGGGCCTCTATCACCTGTACCACACATGGTCGCCTTCCAGGTTCCATAGCTGCAAGTTAAACAAGGAATGCCTAAGCCCAAGTAGTGTAGAATATCGTTCTTAAAACATCTTAAAATTTAATTTATTCTTAATCCCCAAGACATCCTAGAAACACAAGAACACAAGTCATTATGATGCATGTACCTTTCCTAGGGTCTCTACCCAGCAATCAGTGTGGCCTCACTTGGTCGTTCGGTAGGTCCAGAGTCCTTCCATAGGATCACGGGGGGCCCTAAAATCTCGTGTCCTAGCCGGTCTTCCCGGGCCTAATTCACGCGCCATGGTCACCCAACACTGTTGCATTACCATCCCATGGAATCCTCACAGTTCCTAACTCCAGACTCCATCCTATCTCTCAACCATCACCCTTGATACCATTCTGTCACGACCCACCTTCACCAAAAGGAGCGAAGGGTCAGCAGATTGCCAGACCTTTCCTTCTTTAATTTGAAGGAGGGATAATGACCCCTGAGACCCGCCTTCAATTGGTCCCGGAGTGGTGACTAGCACCAAGGGTATAGAAATTTCTCACAAATGGAAGGCATTACCCCTTTTTTTATATAAGATCGAGAGATTAGATGATGAAACTCAACAACACCAAGGTAAAAGGAAAGAATAGCAAAAAATAAACCATTCCAACATGCATGTTCCAAAAGTAATTCCACAAGTACAAAAGCTGACTACAAGGTAAGTACCAAAGAGGAAAAGAAAAACAACAACTGCAACTGCTCCAAAGGTCTGAGCTAGTAAGTTGTTGCGTGATCCACGAAGTCCTCCTGGAAACCTGAAAGCAGTTTTATATACATAGGGTGAGCATACAAGTACACTCATTAGGGAAAACCAAAGACTCTCGTGCACAAGTGGGGGAACGTACTAAAGTCCTGTGAGAAAAAGAGTAAACCAAACACCTAACAAGGAAAACTATCCAACCCAGGCCTCACCAAGGCACACACCCCAAATAACGCAAGTCAAGTAATATATGTAATAAGAGCACATCGATTTTTGGGTACCCCGCACCACTTTCCCACTGGTTATTGACACATCCTACGCATCGGACCAATCCCACCATTCTCACCATAGTCCCACGACCACACCCGCCCGCACACACCTGGGCCACAGCCACACACAGTCCCACTACCGAAATCCCGCCCGCACACACCTGGGCCACAACTGTCACATGTAACCACGCCTGCAAACACCTAGGCCAAAACAACCACCACCACGCCCGAAGACTCCTGGGCTAAAGGATCCACTACCACGCCCGAAGACACCTAGGACTCATCTCAAAGACACTTGGGAAACCAACTGCCGCACAAACCTAGCCAACCACCACACTACCCCGCCCGAAGGTTCTTGGGATAATAATGGTCCTCAGTCCATCACTGTAATACCCCGAGCTTCCATGATACGCTTCTCATTCAATAATGCAATAGCTTGCATTGTACGCAACTTCGAGTTCTAAAACACCGCGACTAATCAAAGTAGTCGTTATGAATAGTAATAACCACTTTTTAAAATTATAGAAATATTATATTTCAAGATGGACTTCATTTTTGGATTCGGAATATCGAAATTAGCCTATGTTGAATTTTTGGTATTTTTCTAAGAAATTCTAAATTTTTATGAATAGTGAAAAATACTTAAAACAACTTTTTTAATAAAAATAATTTATAGTGATAAGTTATACTATTGAGTGGTTTTAAAGTCTAATTAGAATATATTTTTACCATTTTATCCAATGGTGGTCATTAGAATTAATTTAACATTGAAATTGGACATAAACAATTGCCAATCTTTTGATATAAATTGTTTCTTAAAAACACGCTATTTGTTGTAACAGCGTGAATTAATTATAAAATTATTTAATGCAACTTATATTTTTGGAATTTTTTAAAATAGACATCATTTTTGAATTCGGAATATCAATTATAGCTTAGGGTGAAATTTTGGCTTTGTTCTGAAAAACATCAATTTTTGATGAATAGTGAAACCACTAAGTGGTAGTTAAATAACTGATTTTTCATTTAAATGAAATATTACCTCTTATGTGATTTGATTTTCAAAAATCCGACATACATGGTTGTCATTAAGAAGTAAAATTTGGTTCAATGAGATTAAAATAATTTTTTGTGAATAGTAACTTTTAAGTTCTTAATCGCGATTAGAGGTAATTAGTGTAGCTTAAGGTAAAAATAATGTTTTAATAATATGAGATGAGCTTGACACTTGTCCTACTCCTATTGTATGAGTCATGGCCGACCATGAAAACCCATGGGTCAACTTGGGGACCCCATGGAGCCACATTAGTTGGAAAATGACATTAATATATATTTATTTAATGTTAAAATTAAATTGACACAAACCTGAGTTATTTTACTAAAATAGTTTTTAAGTTGGGTTACACAAGTCCAAATTTTGACTATAAATATTCATTAGAAAGATAAAACGATTTCCTACATCTTAGTAGTTTTTTTTATAATTTTTAGACATTATATAAATTAAATTATTTATGACATCATTATGATGCAGCGATGACCTCATTATTTAACGATTTTAATAAAATGAAAAAATAATGTAAAATCCAAGGCTTACACTTGTCCAAAGACTGTTGGATGGGTATATTTCAAACCCTTATCACCTTAGCCACGAAGTATATAAGTGTGGGACCTTTAGAATCCGAAAATCATTGTATAAAAATGTAACATTTCATTACTTTCCAAAAGTTCCCCTCCTCTCCACTTATAAAAGGCCCCCACCACTCCCACCTTATTCACACCATCAACCCATTTGGCTCGGCCAACCTCTGGCCAAATACTCTCCCAACATCCCTCCCTTACTCCTAGAAGACTCACTTTGGGCAGAATACTTCCCAAGGAATCCTTTGTCTCAAATCAAAAAGAGTTACCCGATTTTTAAGGTAATGTCTTCTCTAATGTTGTTTTGTTTTATTTTGCTTCTCCAACCCCTTAAACTCTTTTCATTCATTTCTTTTCTAACAACACCAGTATCCTCAATATACTAGGATGTTATTATAACAAGGATTAGAGCTAAACATACACACACCTACATCTAATGGTTAAAGAACATACGGTTTCTGTGGATGGCGAATTTCTGCCTCACGAAACGATGATTGTTCAACACTCATATAACACCTTCAAAGGTGGCCATTAAGATGTCACTATTTTTATATATGATATATAATATGTTTATGTTTTACTTATGCTTCTGTATTTCTAATTTATTGCATACTTTATGATTTCCATTATGGGTAAAACGCGATAATTTCATTTTAGGAAGTGAGGACTACCGCCCCCTCAAAGTGATTTGAATCGTTAATGCCATATTTGGGATGTATAAAGGATTGAGTAAATGGTATTATACACTATATTATACTGGAATTATATTATACAATTATATCATTATGATTTTGTTCCATTAAATATGAAATTGAAATGAAAGTAGTGTTCATGCGTACGTCCGGCTTACCGTCTCCATGAACGGTGCATTTCATTTCTTACCTCTAAATGTTACGTAATATTATAAATGAATGTATATACTGGATATATAAGATATATATGACATATAAATCATGAATATAATTCTGGATATAATGGATATTCTACCACATAAACAACTTGTAATTATAAGAAGTTTATTGTTGACTCAAGTACCAAAGATCGACAAAACGGCCGTTATTAACTTAAATAAATACATAATGTTCATATCATTGTAATAAGTGATATAATAAGGATAATGAAATTGAAAATGGTTCTTAATAAGGTATATATTAACTCTAGTTGATTATTCAGGAGGTTAAAGAATGGTTGAGTCAAGTCAGACACGAGGTAAGGGAACTTCTTAACCCAATTTCTATTCTTTGGGTTAATCTCCTACTTTCAAATTATGTCATGATATTATTATGCCCTATATTGTATTTGTAGATTATTTATGTGTAATTATAGTGAATACACATTATAGATGTACTTTATTTAAAAAAATATGATCTTTTTATGGACTTCGTCTCAATCTCCTTTCATTGAGGCATATTTGGTTTTATACACAAATTTCTTTTATACGGTGTATAAACCCCTTTGACTTTTACGTATATTCAAAAGGAATCTTTTTTATACGAAGCGTTTACTAAACGACAAAAGGGAATGTTTTTGTCGTACGTATGCAGCGACAACGACTTCTCTGCTGCCGTGACCACTATTTGAGTTTCGGCTTCCTCTACAAGCCATCTTTTTTTTAATGAAAAATAAATACAAAGTTTTAACATTCTTTTATTATTGGTATTGAAAATGGTTTTGAAAGCGTTTTTATTATAACAATGTGTTGTATTGATATCTTGTGATTGAAATGTGGAAATGTTATGTTTCCTTTATGCATGTTTTATGTGATACGATTATGTTATGGTTTATGAGATGTTTAAACCTGTTCATATGAGGAATGTATTGGACTTAATAAGTGACGGGTGGAGCCCGCTATAGCTCCTCGATGCATCGGTAGGTCTCATGAGACAACTAGACGTGGAATTGCCCGAGGCCCTTTCCCAATTTGATTTATGGTTTTGGCCAAGGCCTTAATCATTTTAGACGTCTTGGCCGAGGCCTTGACAAAATGTTTCAGAATGTCCGGCATTATACATTCCCTCATTATGAAAGTGGTTATTGATATTTCATGTGATTATTCGTCTAGTAGAATATCCGTGTGATCAAGTAATCTCATTATTTTATTTTAATTTTCCCATATTATGCTGAAGTTCAAGTTCAATAAGGCTTTTGTTTTAGTTATACATTTCCTTAAATGTTTATGTTTTCTTATAAAAGCTTCCGCAATATTGTTATCCTTACTGAGCATCTGAGCTCACCCCTTTCAATGTTTTAATATTTTCCAGGATGTGAAGAAGTGTATTATGACTGACTTGCATGAATAGTCAGTGAGGATATGAGTGTGGACTATGAAGACCATCTTATTGTAGTTTGTTTACTTTTTGATCTAATGAAAGACTTATGAATGTATCTAGTGTTTCCAATGCTACTAAACTAATCGGTCTTTCGAGACATGATCTTTTGTGATCATTCCAATGTTACGAAGTAATGCACCGACTCTGGGTAGCTGGGGACGACGCGTTACAGTTGGTATTAGAGGCAGTTTAGTACTAACCTTGGAAGCTAGATTTAGAAAAACTCTGATTAGAGCACGTAGACCTAAGATGAACTTTGAGGATTAGTATAGAAGAACTTCCTGAAAATTTTGGTATTGTAGAGATTTTGCGAGTTTTCCAAGAAATACATCCCTATCTGGATACGAGCAGGTAGAGGCGGCTCTGGAACAGATGTACCTAGGGGTAAAACCCGAAAACACCGCTTTGAGCTAGACTCGAACGGGAACTGGTGCACGACAACGGGCCTTGCTGCACTCTTGGTTACGACACTCCCAGGGGATATGCTTAGGATAATTCCCATTTTCATTACAAACCACTATGATGGGTTACAAGTATATACTTCCTAAAAGAAAACCTTTTTATAATTATGGATTATATCCAAAATTAGTTCAATTTATGTTAAGTGTTTTACAAGTATGGAATTATGTATTTTGATTCATAAAATAATCCAGTTTATGCCATTATTTAGAAATGGCGCCTAGTGGATGGAATGGAAACCGTATCAATGCACGAACTCCAGGTAGGGATTGCCCTCCTGCTCAAGATAATTATTGTGGATCTGGAGATACAACTGGTGCTGATCAACTTATTACCATATTGGGACAACTCACTCAGGTTGTGAATAATAACCTTACTCGTATGGAGCACCCTGATCCGCAATGTGGAGGATCAATGCTAGACCGTTTCATGAAGCAACAACCACCAACCTTCAAGGGGAGTACAAATCCTATAGTAGCTGAGAAATGGATAAATTCCTTAGAAAAAATATTCCATGCCTTGGGGAGTAGTGAAAGGGAGAAGGTTGTCATGGCAGTTTACCGCCTCACTGGAGATGCCGATCAGTGGTGGTCGTTGATTCAAAATACAAAGGAAGATGATGACGTATCAAATATGGAATGGAGGGAGTTCAAAGAGCTTTTGTTAGAAAATTACTTTCCTCGTGACCATCGAGTAGATATGGAAAGGCAATTTCTGAGTCTGAGGCAGAAGGAGGATGAGAATGTCGCAAAGTATGAGGCTAACTTTACAAGGTTAGCGAGGCATGCTGCCGATTATATACATAACCCAAGGAGTAAGATTGATCGTTTCTGTGATGGGTTAAAACCATTTCTCCGTCGAGCTTTAGTATCACAATCCTTCTCATCATACGAAGATATTGTCTCATGTGCTATCAAGACAGAAAAGGAATTCTCTAAGTCTTATGACAACAAAGTAAAGCAAGAGAAGAAGAGAACGGTGGAACAAGAGACAGATAAAGGGAAAAAGGGAAAGAAGGATTTTCCATTATGTGATAATTGTGGGAAGAATCACCCTGGTACTTGCCTAAAAGGAATGGGAGTTTGTTATAAATGTGGAGAAAAGGGTCACCAGGCTCGTGATTACAAGGAAAAAAAAGAGGATATCAATGTTGAATGCTACAATTGTAGGGAAATGGGGCATTATGCAAATTAATGTCCTAAGCGTCAAGGAAACATACCTCAGAAAAGGCCAAGGGATCAAGGACAATCTTATGCTGTTACTACAGTTGAAGCAGAATAACTAATGTATTGGTGCTTTTGTACTCATGGATTATATTCTGGTTATAAGAATAATGTGATATATATAAAGATTTTACTGCAGTACTTTTTGATTTCAGTAAGGTTTTAATATGATTAAGGTAATCATATTTTTAGTATGTGACAATAAGAGAAACTTTTCTTTGTTTGGGGAATCTGATGTTACAATTGATATTGGAATTTAGAGACCTTTTAGAGAAAGCCTGGACGGAGGTATTTTGGATAACTATTAAGGTTGGAATGGATTAAGTTGAACCATGGATAGTATCGTTTAAGGTTAAAGCATTTCTGAAGATTATTTTTGGAATAGTATAATACTATAGTTTTAGGAAAAGGACAACCTGGATGATGGGGAATAACCCGTCGCATCGGACAAAGCTGCAGGAATTGAACCCACAACCATAGTGCGACAAGCCTTTATTTCCTACCACTAGCCTACAGGAAGTCCCTGGTTATTACAAAATAGTTTTACTAATCTAAATGGTATGTGTTAATATTTGGAACCTTATACAATTAGGATAAAAAGAATATTTTTGAGTTCCGTTACCATTTGGAGTAAATGTTGGGTTTGTGGTAAAAATTTATTAACGAATGAAAGTATAAATATCAAGTATGTATATTCCCTTACGTTCTTAGTAAATCTCCTAAATAAATTCCTCAACATTATAAAAGGTAACTTAAAACAAAAATGTTGTCGGTTAACTTTTACTACTGGGGAATGAATGATCGTTTAACCAATCACAAGTTTGTGATTTTCTTGTAGTTAAAATTTCTCCTAATCCTGTTTTCTATAACTCTACATCAGACCTTGATGGTTTGTTTCTCCTCCATATCCATATTTTCATAGAATCCTAGAATGGGCTATCTCGGGTGACCTTTGTACTTATCTTGCTTTCTTTTAATGTTATATATTTATTAAAGTTATTTCCGATGTGGGTTTTCCACAAAGGTATTTTCTCTTTTAAACCTTTTATTTTCAAAGAAAAATTTCAAATTGCGAGGACGCAATTTATTGAAGGAGGGGAGAATGTAATACCCCGAGCTTCCATGATACGCTTCTCATTCAATAATGCAATGGCTTGCATTGTACGCAACTTCGAGTTCTAAAACACCGCGACTAATCAAAGTAGCCGTTATGAATAGTAATAACCACTTTTTAAAATTATAGAAATTTTATATTTCAAAATGGACTTCATTTTTGGATTCGGAATATCGAAATTAGCCTATGTTGAATTTTTGGTATTTTTCTGAGAACTTCTAAATTTTTATGAATAGGGAAAAATACTTAAAACAACTTTTTTAATCAAAATAATTTATAGTGATAAGTTATACTATTGAGTGGTTTTAAAGTATAATTAGAATATATTTTTACCATTTTATCCAATGGTGGTCATTAGAATTAATTTAACATTGAAATTGGACATAAACAATTGCCAATCTTTTGATATAAATTATTTCTTAAAAACACGCTATTTGTTGTAACTGCGTGAATTAATTATAAAATTAATTAATGCAACTTATATGTTTGGAATTTTGTAAAATAGACATCATTTTTGAATTCGGAATATCAATTATAGCTTAGGGTGAAATTTTGGCTTTGTTCTGAAAAACTTCAATTTTTGATGAATAGTGAAACCACTAAGTGGTAGTTAAATAACTGATTTTTCATTTAAATGAAATATTACCACTTATGTGATTTTTTTTTAAAAAATCCGAAATACATGGTTGTCATTAAGAAGTAAAATTTGGTTCAATGGGATTAAAATAATTTTTGGTGAATAGTAACTTTTAAGTTCTTAATCGCGATTAGAGGTAATTAGTGTAGTTTAAGGTAAAAATAATGTTTTAATAATATGAGATGAGCATGACACTTGTCCTACTCCTATTTGATGAGTCTTGGCCGACCAAGACAACCCATGGGTCAACTTGGGGACCCCATGGAGCCACTTTAGTTGGAAAATGACCTTAATATATATTTATTTAATGTTAAAATTAAATTGACACAAACCGGAGTTATTTTACTAAAATAGTTTTTAAGTGGGGTTACGAAAGTCCAAATTTTGACTATAAATATTAATTAGAAAGCTAAAAAGATTTCCTACATCATAGTAGTTTTTTTATAATTTATAGACATTAAATAAATTGAATTATTTATGACATCATTATGATGCAGCGATGACCTCATTATTTAACGATTTTAATAAAATGAAAAGATAATGTAAAATCCAAGGCTTACACTTGTCCAAAGACTATTTTATGGGTATATTTCGAACCCTTATCACCTTATCCACGAATTATATAACTGTGGGACCTTTATAATCCGAAAATCATTGTATAATAATGTAACATTTCATTACTTTCCAAAAGTGCCCCACATCTCCACTTATAAAAGGCCCCCACCACTCCCACCTTATTCACACCTTCAAGCCATTTGGCTCGGCCAACCTCTGCCCAAATACTCTCCCAACATCCCTCCCTTACTCCTAGAAGACTCAATTTGGGCAGAATTCTTCCCAAGGAAGCCTTTGGCTCAAATCAAAAAGAGTTACCCGATTTTTAAGGTAATGTCTTCTCTAATGTTGTTTTGTTTTATTTTGCTTCTCCAACCCCTTAAACTCTTTTCATTCATTTCTTTTCTAACAACACCAGTATCCTCAATATACTAGGATGTTATTATAATAAGGATTCGAGCTACACTTACACACACCTACATCTAATGGTTAAAGAACATACGGTTTCTGTGGATGGCGAATTTCTGCCTCACGAAACGATGATTGTTCAACACTCATATAACACCTTCAAAGGTGGCCATTAAGATGTAACTATTTTTATATATGATATATAATATGTTTATGTTTTACTTATGCTTCTGTATTTCTCATTTATGGCATACTTTATGATTTCCATTATGGGTAAAATGCGATAATTTCATTTTAGGAAGTGCGGACTACCGCCCCCTCAAAGTGATTTGAATCGTTAATGCCATATTTGGGATGTATAAAGGATTGAGTAAATGGTATTATACACTATATTATACTGGAATTATATTATACATTTATATCATTATGATTTCGTTCCATTAAATATAAAATTGAAATGAAAGTAGCGTTCATGCGTACGTACGGCTTACCGTCTCCATGAACGGTGCATTTCATTTCTTACCTCTAAATGTTACGTAATATTATAAATGAATGAATATACTGGATATATAAGATATATATGACATCTAAATCATGAATATAATTCTGGAGATAATGGATATTCTACCACATAAACAACTTGTAATTATAAGAAGTTTATTGTTGACTCAAGTACCAAAGATCGACAAAACGGCCGTTATTAACTTAAATAATTACATAATGTTCATATCATTGTAATAAGTGATATAATAAGGATAATGAAATTTAAAATGGCTATTAATAAGGTATATATTAACTCGAGTTTATTATTCAGGAGGTTAAAGAACGGTTGAGTCAAGTCAGACGCGAGGTAAGGGAACTTCTTAACCCAATTTCTATTCTTTGGGTTAATCTCCTACTTTCAAATTATGTCATGATATTATTATGTCCTATATTGTATTTGTACATTATTTATGTGTACTTATAGTGAATACACATTATAGATGTAATTTATTTAATAAAAGATGATCTTTTTATGGACTTCGTCTCAATCTCCTTTCATTGAGGCATATTTGGTTTTATACACAAATTTCTTTTATACAGTGTATAAACCCCTTTGACTTTTATGTATATTCAAACGGAATCTTTTTTATACGAAGCGTTTACTAAATGACAAAAGGGAATGTTTTTGTCGTACGTATGTGGCGACAATGACTTCTCCGCCGCCGTGACCACTATTTGAGTTTCGGCTTCCTCTACAAGCCATCTTTTTTTTAATGAAAAATAAATACAAAGTTTTAACTTTCTTTTATTATTGGTATTGAAAATGGTTTTGAAAGCGTTTTTATTATAACAATGTGTTGTATTGATATCTTGTGATTGAAATGTGGAAATGTTATGTTCCCTTTCTGCATGTTTTATGTGATACGATTATGTTATGGTTTATGAGATGTTTAAACCTGTTCATATGAGGAATGTATTGGACTTAATAAGTGACGGGTGGAGCCCGCTATAGCTCCTCGATGCATCGGTAGGTATCATGAGACAACTAGACGTGGAATTGGCCGAGGCCCTTTCCCAATTTGATTTATGGTTTTGGCCAAGGCCTTAATCATTTTAGACATCTTGGCCGAGGCCTTGACAAAATGCTTCAGAATGTCCGGCATTATACATTCCCTCATTATGAAAGTGGTTATTGATATTTCATGTGATTATTCGTCTAGTAGAATATCCATGTGAGCAAGTAATGACATTATTTTATTTTACTTTTGCCATATTATGCTGAAGTTCAAGTTCAATAAGGCTTTTGTTTTAGTTATACATTGCCTTAAATGCTTATGTTTTCTTATAAAAGATTCCACAATATTGTTATCCTTACTGAGAATCTGAGCTCACCCCTTTCAATGTTTTAATATTTTCCAGGATGTGAAGAAGTGTATTATGACTGACTTTCAAGAATAGTCAGTGAGGATATGAGTGTGGACTAGGAAGACCATGTTATTGTAGTTTGTTTACTTTTTGATGTAATGAAAGACTTATGAATGTATCTACTGTTTCCAAGGCTACTAAACTAATCGGTCTTTCGAGACTTGATCTTTTGTGATCATGCCAATGTTACGAAGTAATGCACCGACTCTGGGTAGCTGGGGACGGGGCGTTACAATCACAGCCTGCCCGAAGATACTTGGGCTATCCGGGAAAGGGAGCAGAAAAGGAGATAATAACAAGCCACTAAGAATAGTGTTGGGAAAAACACCCTCCCCCATGAAATGGGGGTGTTCGGCACTATGTGCTCAACTTGGGTGGGGCACGAATAAGAAACACAAAGCTACGAGTATATATATATAGTTAACAAGCACTCACCCAAGCTAGGATTGTCATCAGACAGCCTACATATCACACCATCACTCAAGTTTGAGTCATGACTCACGCTAACAACCCATTTCCCCCTTTCTTATTTCGCGTTCAGTAATAATGTTTATGTTTATGCACTACTGGGAAACTAGTAGGCATAGGCATAAGTCCAAGAAAGTAAACAGTCAAACATCAACCAAAACGCCCACACCCAGTTCTCAAAAATAGATGATTCCACCCCAATTCCTGATATAAACAAGTATCCACCCGGTCGTAAAACTCACAACCACCGAATAGATTCCAACAGGAGATCCCATCCCTCAAATTCACACAAACATCGAGAGGATAAGGATAGGGGATCCCATCCCCTACCACATCTCCAGCAATCGGCCCGAAAGGAAAACAACCAACTACCACCACCAACACAAGCAGGGCCTTGCCGGTATTTTCAGATTTAAACGACTTAACACACTCCATGATTCTGTGTTCTAACCGGGAGTTATCACAAAAGGGTTGATCCTGGTGTTTTCAATTTATTCAGCCTGATATACGTGATTAACCAATTCACTTTTCACAGCAGGAGTTTACAACCACAAACAAGCCATTTAAAACATCAGCAGGGTTCATTAGTGCACAAACAACGACCACCAACGACCTTGATTTTCAGGAGGCATAATCCATCACAACTCAACAAGATGGTCATAGAAGAAACAGCATCAAAATATAAGACAACATCAACAATCACAGCCCCCCCCCCCGTTTTCTATATAGAATTCGTTCATTTTCTTTAATTAGGTATAGTTTATCCAATTATACAGAATCAAAAGCATGCCCACCCCGCATGATACACAAAAGAGAGTGGAAAAGGAGAAATTCCCTACTTGTTGATAGATGATCGACGTTTAGGCCGGGGGCATGGATCTTTACGGATAACGATGCGCCCGATGCACCAGAAGCTGTTTGTAAAAAGCCACGATCGAGGAAATAGAAACCACTACTAACCCTTAGTATATAAGAGTCAGGGACGGTTGAGGTGTAAACGCGAAACCGCATAAGGCGCGGGGGTCGTGGGTTGACCACGCGGCTCCACTCATCACAAAAGGGGGTCAGGTGGTTTAAGCCTACTCATGAATTGATTAAGTATTTAAATAAAACTCTTATGCACGTTACGGGTCTTTAAAACACGCTCAAACAGGTCAAAATAGGGTTTAAAACCCTATTTGCGCAAAAGGGAGTGCTACTGGAAACAAATTGACAAGGTCGGGTGACGCCGATCGGTCTCACTAATCGGTCGTGCCGATCGGTCTCACCGATCGGTCTCCCCGATCGGTCTCCCCGATCGGTCTCACCGATCGGTCTCCCCGATTGGTCTCACCGACCCGTCTCCCCGATCGGTCTCATCGATCGGTCGCCCCGATCGGTCCCACTGATCGGTCGCACCGATCGGTCCCATCGATCGGTCTCACCGATCGGTCCCCCCGAACGGTCTCACCGATCAGTCTCACCGAGACGCCACTCCTTTAGGACCCGGATTTTGGCAAAGGGAAGGACCAATAGATTCTGTGTCATCACATATATAATCCATATTCATACAAAAATTATTTCATTGAGGAATTATTTACTCATAAATCTTACATAATGGTCTGTAAATAAAATTTGAATTATCGTAAGCATATCTCCCGAGAGTTTCGTAAAAAAGATTTCATTAAGGCCCACTGACGTGCACTAGTTCTCATTCGAGTCTATCTCATAACAGTGTTTTGGGGTTTTACCCCTAGATAAATCTATGCTAGATCTTTCGCTACCTGACCATATACAGATAGGTATGCATTTCTTAAAAAAATCACAAAATCTCTACAATACCAAAAATCTAGGATGTTCTTCTGTACAAATATTCCATGTTTATCTTAGGGTAATTTTTTATAATAGGAGTTTTTCAAAATATAGTTTCCAAGTTTTGTATAAAACATCCTCTAATACCAATAGTAATTCCTCGACCCTAGTTACCTTGATTTGGTGCATTATTACATAACTTTGGCATGATCACAAGAGATCATGTCCTAAAAAGACTATTACTACAGTAGCATAGGAAGTAGTAGATAAGTACATAAGTTTTACATTATATTATGAACTAAAAACTCAATAAAATTTTTTCCTATTTTAACACACTCATATCCCTTATCCTATTCTTTTAATTTAATCATAATATACATCTTAACATCCTGGAAAAAATAAATACATATAAAGGGGTGAGCTCAGATGCTCAGTAAGTTTGACAATATTATAGAAACTATCATAAATAATAATTATAGTTTAAGGAAATGTATATAAATAAAACAAATACCTATTAAAAATAAACGTCATCATTATATTCTTAAGATAAATCAAATAATTCCATTTAAATATTTACATGGTTATTATACTAGTCAAACAATCACATGTCAAATCAATAGCTAATTTCATAATGATAGAATGCATAATGTTGGGCATCATTACCACATAGTCAAGACCTTGTCCCAAGACTATAAAATATATTTGTTCAAGGCCTTTTACTAAGACACTAGTTTGACCCATGAGACCTACCGATGCATCGAGTGGCTATATTGGGCCACGCCAATCACATACTAAGTCCAATTCATTCCTCATATGAAAATATTGAATTATATAATAAACATTCGTATCAAAAATAGCATACGAAATTTTAATATCTTAACCAAAAACCATTAATTGTATAAAAATATCACATCCACAGTCAAACATATCACAAAAACTTCAATACAATATGGAATATTGAATCATATTAAATCAACTTCAATGAAGATTAACATACAAAAAAGGATGTTGACATAGATGAAATCAATCCGAAAATTATTTGAGTGAAATATCTCTTTCTAAATTAAAATAATTCAAATGAAAATAATCATTCATATTGAAAATATTCTTATAAACATGTAACATAAGTTTCGAAGGTGTTCTAATGATGGTAAAGAGCTGCACCCACCATATAAATATAAAATACATTCTTTCCTTAATTTATAGAAAATGTTATAAGGTACCATATTTCCAAAGTAACAGAATGATTCCTTTAATTTTTTTATAAAAATCCAGACAAGCATATAAATTAAATTAAGCCATAATCTTGAAAATAGTAAAAAAAACAATCAAATACAGTTTAATAATGAAAAAATATGGATTATAAATAAGTTCCAGTAAATATTTACATATAAACAACCTCATAAAATAAAGAGATTGTAAAAATAACCCTTTACATATACTTTTAATTAGTCGAGGGTAGATTAACCTCCTGTATAATGGAGAAATAATTGTTATTAAATTACACAAGAACCTCATACATAAATATCATATCATATATGATCCTTTAAAATTGTTTTTCTAATAATATTTCATTAGTATTATTGCTTCGGTTATTAACAGATTCCTTTTATATGTTTTGTTACGTAAGACTATTTTCTCTGGATATGATATATTTTATTCATATCCTGAGTGATATTATGTTCCTTAAACATTATTTTTAATCATCAAATACAAATTATTCTTGAATGGTTATGATGGGGAATGAAAACCTATCGTGTCGTGGAGACGGTGAGTCGTACACATGCATGAGTGACAATATCATTCTATTTATGGTGAAATATTATGTAAATTTATGGTATACTATATATACAGAATCATTAACATGTTATATTTATTATTTAAATAAATTATAAATCATTAATATAGCTATTAAAATAATTAAGAGTTGAATAAAAAACCACACCACAATGTGGATACAGTAAGTCGTACGTACACACGTATGGTGACATTGTCATTCATAGGATGGATAGAAAAAGGAGTATTTTTGTACCATATTTATAAGAACATAAAAAAATGTAGTGGTTACTGGAGTTATAATTTAGGTATGAAATCAACAAATAAATAGTAAGTGGATGATGAAAATAACATTGAATGAGGTGATGAAATAATCACCTCTTCTTCGGGTGCTTCTTTTTGATTGGATCAAAAGGGCTCCTTGTGTTGGCTTTCTGATCAGTGTAAGTTGTATAGGTTTAATTGAGGATAATTGGGAGGATATTTATCCTTGGGTTGTTTAATCCAAATGGATTTGGAGATGTGAAATTGGGATAAGGGGAAGTCCCCTTTATAAGAGTGGTGACAGGCACTTTCGGAACAACTCGAAATATTATTCTATTATAAAATCATTTTTAATTGATAATGAATCCAAAATGGATTTATTTCAAGGGTAAGGTGGGTATGGGTAAAAATACCCTCAAACAATAGGATATGGAAAATTTTAGGTCACCATATTTACCATATCATTTAGATTTCAATCTTTATTAAATATATTATCTTTTACAATGTCTTGTTTTATTTTTATATCACATATTTAATAAACTAACAATTAAAATCCAAGAGATCCAAAAGTGGTTACAAAATAATATATGTATAAATATATAAGTTATTGGGCCGAATAATATATTTTTAATACTATTATATAATTTAATAAAATATTATTTGTTTCAAAAACTCATTTATGTCAATTTTGACACTATTTTTTATTAGGTTTTTGTTAATGTCATAACAAATATATCACTTATAAAAACATTTATCAACCCTAAAATTTCATATTAACCATTAATATTAGTTTTATGTATCCAAATCATAATTTAAATATATTTTAACATTTTGAATTTTAATTATTTTAATCATTCATTAACAAGGTAATTACTTCATCATCACTGTGTCATAAATAAATTTAATTATTTAATGTCTACAAATTTTCAATAAAATACCATGATGTAGGAAATCCTGTTATCTTTCTAATGAATATTTAATGTTGAATTTATCTTATATATAACCCTATAATAAAAATTGATTAGTTATTAAAATTTGAATTTAACAGTTTTAACTCTTCTTTAAATAAAATAATAATAAATGTCATAATCTTATCCATGTGTATAAAAAGGGATCATATTTTATTCCAAATGTTAATTTATGTCTATATACACTTATCCAATAGAATTAAGACATGTTTTATGGTAATTATGATATCATTTTTATCATTAATTTCCCTATTTACATTTAACCATGGTAAAGAAAATTCAAATGTTTCAATTCATTAAAAATTATTTTCATCATATTGAACAACATTTTACATTGTTATGTAAATTGTTTCTCTGGAATTTTTGAAATTCAATTAATAGAATTGGTAAAATTAAATTTTATCAAAATTTACAAATGTTCCTTGAAGGTGGGTAAAAGACGCTAAAAATTCAATAAAATATTATATGTCTAATCATATTATAAAATGACTCCAATTAATTACTTTATAACAATATAGGTATTATGTATCTATTTTTATATTGATATATATTTAAATAAATTTAATAATTATTAAAAAATGTCGGTTTTTAGGTACAATGATTTATTTTTTATTATTCATCAAAAATTGAATGTTTTCAGAAAAATACAAAAAAAAATTAATTCCAAGCTAATTTTGATAATCCAAATCCAAAAAAAGAATTCTATTTTAAAAAATTAAATTTCATTGAGTGTCTAATAATAATTTTATTATTGTTCACAAAAGGACATAAAATGTATTTCTTTTAAGAAACTAATTTTTCTAAATATATAATAATTTTATCAAATTATATACATTTCATTATAAATATGTTTTATTTATGTGAAAACATTATAAATAAAAATAAAAATTTATTTCTTACTATACATACCATAATATTTAATTGATAATAAAATATAACATTTAAATATTTAAAATACTAATGTGTTGTTTTGTAGAAACTCAATCATGCATGTAACGCAAGACAAGTTGGAGTTGCATGCAGTATAATCTATTGACTTTGTATAAAGAAAAAATTTACTATTAAATCATGGGGTGTTACAAACATAGTGAATCAAAATGGAAGAAATCAAACATTCTTCGATATATGGATTTTTCTACTAGAATATGTCTGTGCGATGAACTAGTTCTTTCTCTAATCAGAGGTCTTAAACATTCTAATATCTAATTACCGGTTATCAAATTGTAGGATAACCAAAATAATGAACTGATACTAATTTGCTATTACTTAACATGAGACCCTCTTGATTCATGATCATGTGTTGGATGGGGCCATACAACCTCATGTGTGTGTTTAGTTATTTCTTAAAAAACTACATGTGGTAAGAGTGTATAATCTATATATGGATACTATATTCTCAATACCATCACATATAACAGAATATATAGAATGAAAAAGCAATTTAATATCATAGTAAACATGGAAAAATAATAAAATCTTACAATATAAAATAACAATATCATCATGCTATAATTTAATGGGAATACTTTAAAAAATCTATACAGTATTATAAAAGGACTACCAATTAGGTTGAGTGAGAAAATTAATATATAAATAAATAATATAGGCATATAATTATATCCATAAATGGGCCCCTCCTCAAACATGTATCTAATTGCGAATATAACAAATCTTCAACATCTATTCTACATAGTCAAATCTAAAACCCAAACATGTGTTCTGAATTTGAATGAATTTAAAATATATGAAAAAATAAACAGAAAATAATATGTGTCATCCTATAATTTGATAACCATGAAAACACAATATATGACCCCAAATACTTTGTATGTTATCATAAATATATGTATAATCTTACTAGAACTTATTAATGATTTATTTTTACCCTCTTACTCAGTGTAAGTTCCACAACCAAGTCTCATTCCAACAACCATAACCCAAATTATTTTAAGAAAATCTAGCTTAACACCATCTCACATATTTTTAAACCATACTAAAATAAAATTCCAAATTATATAAAAAAATATCACATAGAGTGTATACTGACACATTTCACATCCCACATTTCGTTGAACTTCCATCTTACTGTTTGAACCAAGAAACAATCTGTCGTGTTGTGGCCTAATATCACAACTCATATGACAACCCTAAAACATATGTTGAATATATATATACCATGTCCGAACACCATATAATTACACCACATTCTCCATCATTATGAGGACTCGTTCCCTGAAATGTACCATATATAATGTCACAACTATCTAAGTCTTCTAGAGGCTGTATGACATGACCAAAACTACAAATCCAATATATACCCTCTCATTCTAGATCAGATATCACAACTCCACTATAAAAACATGGTCTGTATTTAAAAAATTAATTCAAAATAAATGTGGTGAACATATCCCATCATGGAATCCATTAACAACCTTTAAACTATTGGATGGTGACATGGACCTCTCAACTACAACATAGCCAACCAATCTCACACTTCAAGATACATCATGATATTTAACACATCCCATAGTAATATTTATGTCCCAATCCTTGTATAACTTCCACACTCATATCCACCACATAGAAGATACATATAATAATAATGTAGAAGGTTACTACCAAATATAAATACCCCACTCTCTTTTTGGTATCCCATTCACCCACATAATCTAAATCACCCTTGTATGTTTAATGGACACATATGATAAAATGATCACAAATTTCCTCTAAATGGACATGATATTACCTAGGTTGATCATAATCTATTTACCCCCTATTCCTATTTTTAAAACCCATTGTCACTATCATTAACCCAAATCAATTCCATAACCCATTAAGCCCTTATTTCTTGATTGTTGACTAACCATGATCACTCCAAATGTATGTTCCCATTTTGGGATCCTCCTCACACACCATCTAACCATATTCGAAGGATTATATAATCCTATTCATGTAAAAGTCACATTATTTATTTTTGATTCCTATCTTTCTTAGATGCACCTTAGCGATTTATTTTTTTGTAATAACATTAACTCTTCAAACCATTCTCCAATATAAACACTACATATCGGAAGGGATCGATTCTCACCTCTAACATTGAAGAAACCCACTATCAACCCCTTATTAGTCATACCCATCTGAAATCTAAAGTAATTTGGTAATCACATGCATATCGACATTAGTTTATGTATTAAGGGAATACCAAACTCTAAAATAGATATAACACCCTCAATATACAATCATCCACATTCAATATATCCCACTGTATCTCAGAAAAAAAAAATTATTTCGAGCACCTATATCATCCAAAAAAATGAAAATATTAAATTATAACTAATTACAACAAATTTTTTCCAGTTAATTGTTTTAGTGAAAACCCCAAAAGCCTCATCTAAAATTACTATAAAACCATGGAAAATGGAAAATGGAATGTAGAAGATGCATATTATACATCAGTCACATCTTCAAAATCAACACCATTAAATTACTCTTAATTGACATGTAATTATTATATAATTTGGAATAGAACAAATATCAAATAATAACTGATCAACTCCTAGTAAAATATCTTAAATTTATGGTGTTCCCTTGTTTTTGTACCACCATTTTTTAATCCAAGATTCCACAATGTTCCAAGTTTATTTCACCATGATTTGGTGAAATTAATGGAATTATATAACTTAGTATCATCTTAAATATGATGAAGATAAATTGGATGATAATAATATATAAAAGTATTGTGAATTCAATAAATTTAATGGGATGAAAAATCCCCAAAACATCATGATAAATAGGTGAGTAAAGAGATAAATATTGGTAGACCAAAGCTCCTCACGCGTTCAAGAATATTAGAAAGTAAAAATTAACGGAGTGGGGATCCAAATTATAGGAGGGTGAAAATCCATTCCCCTTCAAAAATAGAAATATTCCTTGAACCGTACTAAAATTAATGGTTTCCTCACTAGAAAGATGATGTGTCCATTGGGATCCGAGTAGGTGGACTTTGTGTATGTGATGAATTTTTAGGTGGACGACCGCACTTTAGTGTCCATTGTAGATCTTGTCAAACCGATCCTGGAACACCCCCACTTTCTAGCCTAATGAAAATATAATAGATGACTACTGGATGAAATTTTTGGTGTTGATGAATCCTAATTCATCCAATTAACCATGTTTTCACTACAAAAACCCAATATCAATCAATGATTTTTTTCATCATATTTATAGAATAAGTTCCCAAAAATCAGTTGAGGATAATTAAAAATCCACTACATCAAATAACAACTAAAAACTATAACTCATTATCAGTCATGTTTCTAAAAATTTTAATTTCATAATAATTACATAATAATTAATTTCCTAGGACAATATATTGGAACTATTTAAATAATAAAAAAATTATTTGTGAATAACATAAAAATTATATCACATGAAAAATTTGGTTAAATATAAATGATGTGTGATATAATTTTAATTTAATAAATGAAAACATAGGTGTAATTTTTTAATGGTAATGGAAAAATATATACTAAAAATTATCTTCATGTTCGGCCAAAGAAAAATAGGTATAAATAACTTTTTCATCATCCCATTATTCATTATGATGTAAAAAATTAAATTATGTGGTATCTAGACATCTAAATATATACTCTAGAATGTCCCGCAATACATTTTCTCAAATAAGTTTTCCTTGGAATCTCTATTAAAATTTTTTCAACTTGGGTGAATGGAGAATAACAAGTGACACACGTCATCTAAAAATTACAATTTTAATTAACCCATTGCTGGGATAGATATCATGGTTTATAATATTATAACTCTTTAATTCAATTTATAGAAATCTATAAAAAAAATTGTCTCCTTTTATATCATCAAAAAATTATTTTAAACATCCCTGATATATATACATGTTTTGTTGAAAAATAATATGCAAATGGTAAAATTTAATCCATTATATTCTAATTTCCATGTTCATCATTTAAAAATATATGAACATTGGGTCTCTTCAAATCCCTCTCATTGAAATGGTATAATAGTAACATCATCATAATGAATCATCCATCTTGTCTAATTTCATATGATAGTAACCCATTGTTAAATCATTAACACTTATTATCTATAACAATATCCTTTAGCAAATTATTAGAAACCTCTTTGAGAAAAAATATTTTGATGTCTTTCCATAAATATATATATCACACTTACCAATATATACAATTCCTTAAATACATAAATTTGAAAAATAAAATATAATATTACTTGAACTCATGTTCTTTGTAATATTTATTTTATGAATACCTTGAATAAATCAAGGTTATATATTCCATTTTTACACATAGTTAGTTGTATATAGAGAGGAGATCCTCCATTAGTAAATATTTAGACCCACTAAGTTAGTCAAACAATTATTTAATAAATGGTATATCATATAATTTAATAATCATTATATATTTAAACATATGATAAATCAGACAATGAAGCACGAGATTATCCACTATTTTAACAATGATTAATTATACACCACACAGTGAAACACATTGATATATATAACACTTTTCCAAGTTATCATTATTTTTATTCATTAATTCCCATTATAAAATGGAGTATATTTTATATAGACTCATATATACTAGAATTTAACATTTTTTTAATATAGTTGAATTCACATCCTCATTATATAGGTGAATAAAATGAAACTCGTTAAGATATGTATAGTCATGTAGTTCTAAAATAGGTTTATCGTCAATTTTGAGTTCCTCAACAACCATTTGAGCAAAATGTCAATCATTCCATGGTAAAAATAACCATATTAATGATTTATTATAATTGTCATACTATAAATATTTGATCATTGGATTGATTATGATATGAAATAAGGTTTACCTATCTCAAAATTGATTTGAAATTATTACAATAGAACAAATTCATGTATTATATTGTTTCAAATAATTCCAAACATAGAAAAATAATACTTTTAAGAAATTTCTACCAAAATATATAATGTAGAGAAGAAATATATTCATTTGATGCATTTTTACAAACCATTGAATATTATAATTAGTGACACTATATCTAATCATTATTTTGGCGAATTAATAATTTTTTGGAAAATCAATAAATATGAAAAATATAGATAATTATAATAAAAAACACATTCATAGTTATTTACTGGATATTATTTAGACAATTTACTACATCATATTAAATATTAATTTTAATATTAATGAATATATAAGATTTTAATTTATCCCTCTGTTTTGGACATTATAGGGGATTGTTTTTCTCATCATCCCATATGTTCATGAATTTATATCAATAAATAAAAATTATAAATTTTGATGCATTATGTTGTCAGATCCATATTATTTGGTACATTAATCTCCTCCATTTTATAATTATCCACATCCTATATCATTATCATACATGTTATTGATGTTATAACCATTTGCACATGAATCATTAACCAATTATTTCAGGGAAAAGTTTTTAGTACTTAAAATAACATTTTGAATAAATAGGATGTACAATTTTAATTCAGCTATTACCATTAGTTCTTAAACAAACAATAGTCACCAATTTTAATTTCACATCTCCAAATTCATGAAAATAATGATAGTTTAAAATTATTATTTTCCAACATAGTAGTATTTATATATAATTATTAATAGGTTCTAATTTCTCTTATAGTGAATTATTTTTAATTTTTTTAATCATTAAAAATAAATATATTTCATTAAGGGCCAATGAATAAATAGTTGTTGTTCCTTAGGAGCCATAAAATTTTAAAATATAAGTACTACTTGATTCGTCCTTATGTTTCCTTATAATGTTTAATTCTCACACCATGTTTACAGTTTGAGAATAAAGAATCTATTTAATATAAACTACATTAACAAAAAAAATTATTCCATGTATTAAATTTCATTATCTTTATTGTATAATATAATTAATTTCTACCATTAACCAACAACATCTTCCAAATGATAAGTAAATAATAATTCCCAAATATTCTACATGAATTTAAAAAGCGATATATTTTCTCCCATTTTGATTCTTTTTACTGTATTTAGTTGATTATAATAGCCACTAAAGGATTGTGCTAATTTACACTTAAAGGATGCAATATCAGGTATCTCATTTTTAGTTCATTTGTGAGGAAAAAATATTTTATTTAATTACTCATAATCCGAGATAACATATATATGATATTTTTTACACTACCTACTTCCCAATTATTCTACACATTGGGAAAATCATATTGTTATCATTAATACTATTTATTCACTATATCCATCATAGTTCTAACAATTTACATATACTAAGATGGTCATAAAAAGTAATAAAATATAATATATCTTATTAAAATTAGAAAAATGAGTCATATTAATATAAATAAATTAATTCTATGATATCTAATCCAATTATACATTCATTTTAGTCATTGTTACTTTTGGGAAACATATACTTAATTTGTGTTTCTTATATTATCTCTATTAAACTATTAAAAAATTCACATACACAAATTTAATACTAAATATGTTACCCTAATAAAGATGTTTATATATATTAAATTATTTACCATAACTATAAATTTCATTTGAAATTAAATATTCCCTCCAAGTACCCAAATGTTTCGCATATTAGGATATTATCGACATAAATATTTTATATTACAACATAGTAACATTCATTCATTAAATCACTTAATAAAATGTTACCTTCTAGGTTTATGATATAAAATACTTTTATTCATTATTTGGGAAAATGTGAAGCATTAGGATGGGGTGATCTTGATTACTCACTATGGGAAAATTAATATCAATGATTTATGGATAACATATAATTAAATTGTAAAAATGATAGGAACATCAACATGTAATATGTTCCATTAATAATTGGGTATAATTATGTAATTATAATGAGTGATAATTAGACATGATATAATACCTATAAATAATACCATTCAATCATTGAACCCTAAAATGATTAAAAATAAATCATAACATATACCATGGAATAATAATATGATATTGAAAGTCAATAGTCATGATACAAGGTGACATAAATCGTGATTTTTTAAAAACAATCATTGAGTGTAATAATATAATAGATATACCCAACCTCAACATGTCTATATACAAAATCTCGAAAATATTTAACCATATTATTTGAATTTATTATCTTTTTTCATAGAAATGTGAATTATGTACAGTAAAACTATAAATAATATTAAAAACCACATCATTCAAAATGTGATTGATAATTCATAATAAGAAATGAAATGAGATGATATATTTCCAAATGAATATTCATAATTTTATTTCAATGTATTCATGATAACAAATATATAATAACCATTTAAAATAATTTTGAAATTTGGAATGAAAATAAATTAAAACCACATTATGATAACATAAATATCTATAGCGCCCATTTTTTAAAATCCCTATCGTACATTTTTAATGTGGAAATAGAGTGTCTGAGACGAACATTGGGGGAATTATAGAGGCACAGATGAAATTATCATCTATCAAGAGGGGCGCCATGATGGGAATCTGAGAATGGTGCATGCCTTAGTGTGTCATTTGGGTGTTTTCCATGGATCATGCTATTTTTTAATCCAATGTTATGATTTTAATTGTCATATTTTAATTATTATATGTGTAGTACCACATGGAGATGAATTACAATTCAATTGGTAGTGGAGGTTTATTTTTCATTTGGTGTTTCCCTATAAGATATGAAGAGTGTTTAAATAGAAAAAATGTCTAGGTGTAGCTCTTGTAGATTCTCTATATGTGAAATATGGAGACCATCATGAAATGATGATGTGAATATAGGTTATTGGTATTGGTTTTCTAGAGTTTTTTTATTTTATAATGTAAATGTATTGCTCAATCTCACTATATTGATGTATTAGGTGTAGTAGGATTAAATAATGATATATTTTTTCTTCCATAGTGATGACTGTGGTGGATGTAAGATAAGATAAAACTATAGTTTGGATGGAATAGTACATTGGGTAATCCCTGTCATGGTTCATAAATGTGGTTTTCAAAACATGTGACAGTTGATATTATATATCAATTTTACATTCTATGGAACCAAACCCCATGACAGCAGGGAACCGTTGTACAAGTGAAGGTAACCACACTATGGAAGATGAAACTTAAACCATACCTAAAAATACGGGGTTTTCTCCCACGTAAATTCTTATTTTAATCCCACCATTCACAGAGTCGATTAATATCATTCCTCCCCTCATTCTCTAGAATATTATCTTGATGCTCTATAACTGCTGGTTCATAGTGATAAAATTATCATGCATCGGTGTACCCTCGTTTCCTCAATAAAATCATTCACCTTATTTATTCACTACAATTTTTGGTGTAGTATGAGTATATATTTTCTGGATGATATATAATCATGAAATATTGTGGAATTTAGTTTGTAATATTATTGGGTTGTTTGATTTTATTTTAGTAGTGGCTATTTCATTTTATTTCATTCATGTTTGAATATTGCATTATTTTTTCATCTCACAGTGAGGCATTTAATACTTCTCCTTCTTTATTATAAGAAAATGTGAATGTACCATGATTTATCTAAAATATGGGGCTATAAAATTAACATTAATTAAAATAATTACTATTATCTATTATTAATTAAATGTAATTTTGTTATCACATGTGTTCATACATTTTCAATGATGCCATAATTTATTTATAAGATAATGTACTATATATTGTTCAATGATTAATATTGTTTAATGTTATTTTATAATGGGTTAAATTGGGATAAATTTATAAATATAGAGGAATTTGATGTAATTAAAAAAAATATTAATGTGAATTTGATTTTCATTCTTCCATGAAAACTATTTATTATAAAATTTTCACTAAAACAACTTTATAGTTTATTTGATATAATTTTTTAATAATAATATTATTATTTTCTTGATATATTAATAATGAATTGGGTTATTACATATATTGATAAAACACTTTTATAGAAAAAATATATGGGATTGTGTGAGCCCATTATTTTCAACCAAAGGGTTGTATTTAAAGTAGTTATGACATGGATTCTACTAGAATTGTTAAGAAAAAATATTTTTATGTCCATTTATATATGATATGAAATAATATATACCATTATTTTTAGAACTAAAATGGATATAGAGTTAGAAAATTAGTTGACATTACATAATGTGTAAATTGATTACATTTTAAACATTAATCATGGTGAGATTGAAGTGGGATTTAATGGAATCATTTATATTTGGGCCAGACTATTATTGGATTGTGTGATTGAGTTTTTTTTAGTGGAGGGTTAATATCTATTATTTTACATATTTTATGATGTTTTGAATTTGTTTATTTAAATCAGATTGTTTTTATGGTTTCCAACTTCCTAATATAGTTGGTCTATGTAATGATGGTTCACCTTTCTTATTATTTCGTAAGTAAATTTCTGAGAATACCAATTTTTTTAATAGTGAATAAATTATTATGGGATTTATTGTCAAATTAACAAGGATAATATTAATTTTTTATCTTATTGTTGATTTTTTTCCATGGTACATAAAAATTTTTATATGTTTTTCTAAAATTAAACTTCATTTCACATCATTATGTAATTCATGTTTAAAGTGCCAATTTTGGACCAATTAATCATCTTCCAATGGAATTCATAATTTTGATTAAATGAATTTTTTATTTTGTAATATGATTGATCAATTTTTTTGGAAAAGTAATATTTTAGGATCAATGGATGAATCACATGGGATGCTGAATATGTTTGGAAATGGACCGAGAATGTTTTGGAAAAATCATAATATGCCTTAAGACTATTATGTAAAAGTGGATCCCACAAAACAAGACCAATGATTCTCAAATTATATCTCCTGAAAAATTAATGAAGGGGGTAATTTCGTTAAACAATTTCTAGACATAATTATGATGTTTTCAAGGAGATCTACAAAGCCCATGATGACATTTTATGTGTGATCCATATTTGAAGGCCCATAAATTCAACTAACCGCGTTCAACAGAACATCCAAATGGATGATCCAATTAGCATGAAATTTTTACTTATATTATATGACATATTGATGAATATATTTCAATTATATTACCATAAATTATTCATCAATATTCATTTCCACCTTTGAACTCCAATAATGGGTATGAATTTAAGAGAATATCCTAGACATCATTGAAAGACATAGATTTATGTTTTTTATCACCCTCTTTAAAACTCCCATAATTAATTTTTTAGATCCAATAATTTTTTATTTTTTAATTAAACCATTAGTTATGAACGTAAAATTAACACTGAAGTTGGAAACATCATATACAATACTCAATAAAATCATAGTGTCTGAAGGTTTCTTCTTTTGTCCTTATAAATTCAATCCCTACATGTACTACAATATCCACAACAAGTGGTTGGGTAAGTATTGGCATGACTAGGAATTGATGCAATTTATTTTGTTATTTATATTTCAATATATATTCATAAGATATTTTAATTGAATTCTTCAATGGGGATGGTATTGAAATCTCCAATATTTAATTTTAATTATGAATACATTTCATATTTAAATGGAATGAAATTATTAATCTAGATATGGTAATGTTTTTTATTATTTAATGAATAGTAATTTCAAAAATTCTATATGAATTGGACTAATGTTGAATTTCCCACATTTATAGTAATGGGATGTTTGTTTTTCTGATCATTAGTAGTGGAATATAGGTACATGGATGAGAGATAACTTTAGTTGATTATATGGCTATTTAGTAACCCATGGAATGGATATTTGTTACATATATTCTTATATTTTAGGATTTTATAACTCCACCCCTAACATTTCATAGGATGTGTTTTCCCAAATTCTTTGTATATAGGTTTCCTCCCAAATATCTCAGCCGGTGACCAAATTGATATATGAATTCTCCCCCTTTGTTACTATATCATTTTTATTGAATGATATATATTCATATTCAATATATATGTTCCTCATGAATATTGTTTGTCTCTACGTTATCTGATATGAAATACAGTTTTTCTATATATGTTTCAATGTGATGTAGAAGCTATGGTATATAAAAGTTAGTTATATATCATAAAACTTGAATATGTTTTCAAATAGGTAAATTTCACGAGTTATGATTGTTTGAGGTATAATGTGTATTGCATTGGGTTTAAATGAATACACTCCATTTAAATTATTATGAGAGGTGGTTTTCATGTTTGGTATGAGATTATGGATGAAATGTTGTTAATGATGTGGTATATATGAATGGTATACATGATTACATAAAGAGAAAATTATAACGTATAATATTTTTCATAATGATGTGAGGAAGTAAAATAATTAAAGATGTGGAGGTTGGTTACCATTATTATCTATATTATTTTGAGAAAAATGATATACTTATGTGAGTTATATGGTGAGTGACTCTTGGTGATTTGTGGATATTTTTTACCTTCTTAGTTAATATGTTTTTTAATGTGTTTACTCACTCTTCATTAGTATTGTTATTTAAAAGTTACATGAATGGTATTAGTTAGGACCCTACTAAGTATGCATTTATAATCACCACATGTATATATATACAATTATTGTGCACTATAATATCTTGTTGGTGACCAATCATTACATTAATAGAATAATATTTTTAGGAGTTTTTAGAGTTTTTTTGTCACTACAACGAATATTTTATTTTTGCAGTCAATTGATTACCATCTCTAAGAAAATGAATTCAAATTTTAAGGTGGTTTAGTAATATATATTTTGTTTTTGGTTTTTGGATCTCATAAAATCTATTTTAAAAAATTAAATAAAAAGAGTAATGACAAGTATTTTATTTCATTCAAATGTGACAATCGTAGTATCGAACTGATGTTTTTTTGTGGTAGATATTATATGCTGGTCCTCATCATCACTCTATGAATTAAAGGTGTACCATTGGAGGGGTCATGACTGTCTGATATTATATCTCAATTGAGAAAAATTATAGAACTCTATGATATGACCTAATACGTACATGATGAGTTTATCGGGAAACTGTATCCGGTTATACATAGTACAAGATAACAATTATAGGGAATTGGATAAGAAAAATGATTTTAAATAAAAATTTGATTACATTCTAGGTCATTTATGTTTATTACACATTCTAAATAATGTGATGTTTATTGTGGGTACACTTCATGTGAAAGTATCATTTATTATGATATTTGATTCCTATTTTTTAATATCATAGTTGATTTAAATTAGGGTTAAAGTGGATTAATTATTTATCCTCACAGAATTTATATTCCAGGTTTCTCACACCAAACCATTGTTTTCTTTTTGAGGAATGTAAGAAGTTAAATGTGCCTATTTAGATCAACCAGATAATTCATTACATGATAAAAGAGAATGTTTTTGTAGAATTATTATTTATAATAATGGCACTTGGAGGAGGAAAAAATTAGAGCAGAAGTTGATATTCATCTTTGGGGTATTCAAAAGTATGTTGAGATATTTTTATATTAGGAGAATACAAATTGGTTGGTGGTGGAGGATGATTCCTTCTATTTAGACTATGATCAGAAAGGGAACATGATTTCATTGGTTGTGACTATACATCATATGGAATTTTGGTAGTTGTGGTATTTTTATCTATTGAATTTAAATCAATATGGTGTGTTATTAATATTTTATTTTAAAAAAAACCATTAAAAATAAAAATAAAAAATATAAATTTTATCTCATGCTAATATAGTGCATTACATTGCATTACTCATAGGTAAAAATAAATATAAATAAACACGAGCACATAATTTTTATTGTTTTTTATATCAAATGATCATATATATAAACATAAGACTTCAAAACTATGGTAAGTGTTTTATAATCACAATGAAACATCAAGTATGAAATGTTTTATAACCATTGTAAAACTAATTCCTTGATCAAACCTCGACGAACAATGCAATAACACCTACCATTAATTTGAAGATCACCCACCCAAGTGACATGATTTTTTGGTAGTCACAACCAAATGAAATATTTTGTTTACGATTTATAGAATAACTATTATTAATTTTTGTAGAAAAAATTAAAAACTTACGGATACTCAGATTAGAAAAATAGAAATTATATAAGGAAGAAATACAAAGATTCTATGATAAATAGAAAAATGATGTTGATCAAAAAATTTATTCATCACATTTATAACCCAAATTAAATAATTATCATATTTGAGAAATCATGATGTTAAAATAATGGAATTTTAGTCTTGGACATTTATATTTAGCACATTTCATTTCTAATTTAATAATGTAACAACATTTTATTTTATATCATTAAAATTATTAATATCACCAATACGTCATTCCAATCACTAGAGTAATTGAAATTACATGAAAATAAAATAATCTATATCATATTAATATTAAAAGATAAAAATTAAAAAAAATTATTTAAATGGTCAAAGTTAATTAAAATAATTATCTACATTCATTTTTCATGAACATTTTTTAAAAAAAAATTCCTTTTATTTTACAATTTAGAAAATATTATTATACATTACGATAAAAAATTAAATTTTTGAAATCTAAATATTTTATTGTATCATGAAAATAAATTATATTTTAATTTATGAATAATATAATATTAATAGGGTTAATATTATGATTTTTCTAAAAAAATATTTTTTGTGAAAATTTTAATATATAATGTTAACAAATAACGTGAATTTTATTAAATTATTTGTAAATAATATTGAATATAAATTTCATGAATCTCTTATATAATATCAAATATGAATTTTCTAAGTGGATTTATAATTTTAATGTTTCTGGTTTTAATTTAGATTCCCATATTTTATATTTTATAACTAAAGATAAAAAATAATTTTTATAAATATAATATTTTGTTATTAAATTTTATATGTTTTATAAATTGAATAATAAATCTTATCAAATATGTAATTATTAAGGACACATTATAAAATAATGACCATTTTATTTTTGGGAATAACATAAGAATTACTTTTTGAAGGACTATTTACAATAGTGATAACTACAATTCTAAAAATAAATTACCAAATTAGTAAAGGGACTAACATATTAAAATGTGTTTTTAATTGAGTGTTTTATGTTTTTAAAAATCTTATATCATATCTACTCCATTATTTCTCAATTTTTGATCTAGTTACCTTCATAGTGATATAACATTATTGAAAATTATTAGTTACTTACAGAATTTTCATCTCATTTAACAAAAATAGGGTTTCTCAACTCCTAGAATCCCCTATCACCATAACCCACTCATTTCAACCTAAATATGTCTAACACTCAAAATATATTACTATCACCCTTAACAGACTTCTTATATTTTCAAAATACAGTCCCTTAGAGGCCTAACCCCATTTGAATTGGAGATAAATTAAGAAGTCAGGTATAAATTTCTTACTTCTCATTCTGGTTTTTCACATTCTATATGTGCATGTATTATTATTCTTGATCTATTTCCCCAATAGAATATGATAACCAAATCATCATTAGAATTATGATATGTTATTAAAAATATTGTAATTGTATTAATATCCACTGCAAATTCTATTAATAAGAACCAAATTTTTATTCATTATTTGTGTGGACTATCACCTCCACGACGCAACAAGATTAATTTTATTTCACCGAATCTTTATATATAATTGTTATAAATATTTATTAAATTTAAAATTTATTTATTTAAAATTAATAGGGTTTATTAATGACAAAATTGAAAACCTTTTAACAATATAAATAAAAAACAGCCATTACAAAGTAACCTTTCAAATATACCATTCAAATATAAAGTTTATTTAATTATATTATGAAATTACATCATGTTGTTTATAAACATCATATATTTATTCCATGTATGATAAAACATAATAATAAAAAAATAAATATCATATTAATGTTTATATTATAATGATACAACAACTAAATCACATTAAAATAATTGATTAATTATGTTATGTTATTGTTTGTTTTGGTTTGACCTCAGACAAGAAAAATGATATAAATATCTATCATGGATGTCTTTGGGAATTCAATTTTTGGTAATATATGATATAAAAATGTAAATAATGAGTTTTTTTGTTTTGTTCATGTAATATAAAAATTTAACTCAGTCTTTATGAAAAAAACCCTTTATACACATAGATTTATCAAAACATCCACCTCTCTAAATTCATCTTGTAGGATCATAATAAAAAATCATTTCATAAATATAAAATTAAAAATAAAAAAATCAACTTTTATTTTGTTTTGATGATAATAATATTTAGAATAATATTTAATTAAAAATCCTCTTGTACAAAATTTAGTCAAACTGATCAAGAGTATATGCATATAATATTCAAAGCATTTAATAACTAACTAATATAAAATAAATATTGAATAAAAATTAGGTTTATAATATGAAAATTATATAAATATGGATTTGAAATTTGAATTAATGGTATTTATTTTTTTCTTAATCACTTTACACTGCATTTGATAAAGAATGAAACTAGGAAACTGTTAAGCCATGACCCTAGATTCCCAGAGTTAGTGCATCCTTTTAATACAATAGCATTATTACAAGGAATGAAGTCTCGAAAGACCAATTAGTTTAAGAGTCTTGGAAAGTATATTACATACATGAATGTTACATCACACTTTCTAACATACAACACAAAAAATACTTTGAGAACTCTATTTTTCCCTTAGCTTAACCCTACATCTCAAACATAAAACCCATCTTGGGATCCTGGGAAAATAAATCAAAAGAAATGGGTGAGCTAAGATTCATAGTAAGGGTAAATAATTTAGCAAAAGGAATAAACTATTAAGGAAAGATATGTAATAAAAACAATATCCTTTTAAACATAAACATGAACATAATATAGAACAATAAATAAATCAAACATTACCATATATACATGCACATTGATATAATACTGGTAAAATAATCATATGTAATAACTAATTTCATAATGATGGAACGTATAGTACAATACTATAATTTCTGTTTCAAGGCATCGTGCTTGTACATAGGGTCTAATTATATCCAGACCCCAACCTGGAGAGCCTCTTTAACTGGACACCAACCCGGAGAGCCTATGTAATCGGACTCCAACCCGGAGAGCCTCTGTAACCTCACTCCAACCCGGAGAGCCTCTATAACTGGACTCCATCCCAGAGGGTCTGTTGTAACTAGACCCCAACCCAGAGGGATTATATTTACCGGTACCCAACCCAGAACATACTAGTCCAACACATTCATCTTAAGAAGAGGTTGGAATATAACATGATCATTCGTATTAAAACTAGCATACAAAATGTCAATACTTTAACCATAAACTATGAAAGGCATAAAAATAACAAAAACACATTCAAACATATCACAAAACCATAAATCCAATATGGAATATTTGTATCATAATTAATCAACTTCACAATAGTGTTAAATTTATGTAAGGATATTGACATAGATCAAAATGATTTGTAAAACTCAGGGTGAGAAATATCCATTTTTCATGAAAACATTTAAAAGTCACACACATAAGAATGGAAGCCATTTAAAGTCTTTTTTTTTTCAAAGTGTCCCATACCAAATTGAAACATTTTTATGTAATTAACATTACAAAGACATTCATGTCCATATAAATAATTCCATAAAAACTATTTTGAAAACATGAAAAATAGTGAGAATGGTTTAGAAGAATAAATCATTAAAACATTTAAAATGATTTTTTACTGAAAGAGTCTCTTAAAAATAATCACATTGGAAACTCTTTTATTAAACATGGATATGGATAATAAATATCTCCTAGTAGATAATTTTGTAAAAACAACTTTGGATAATAGAGATATTATGAAATTAACACTTACCACGTTCTAATCAATAAGGTCGTATGGCCATAAGTTAATAACCACCAAATCATTCACAAAATACCATGAATATAAATAGAATCTTGATAATATATATCAAATGTAATTACACAATACACCATATGCAATAAGTGGTGAACAATTGAAATCTCACGGAATTAAAAGTGCGATAAGAAACCCCTTACCTTGTACGTTTCCTTGGTCGATGGTATGTTTAACCTCATGTATAATGACAATAGTATGTTATTAAATTATTCCAGACCTATATTTATATTTATTATATCACACATGATTCATTTATGACTTTATACTACCCATTTAATAATGATTTCGATGTTAAATTATCATTTTGGGTAATAATCACATTTTTTATCTTACGTGTTTTTACTTGTAATTCTTGATTGTATCATTTAGATCTTGATTTAAAGGATATCAGAATATAAACCATGATTTATATATCATATATATTTAGAATATATATATTTACAATAGATTTATATATGAAATGAAATGCACCATTTATGAAGACGATGGGCCGTACACACGGATAAACATTGTTTCTGTTTTTATATCGTATTGAACGAAAGTAAGTGAATAAGATATATGTAAGTACATACATACATACATACATAAAAACATATATATATATATATCTCCAGTAGAATTATTATTTCATATATTACATAATTAATAATAATTTATATTTTATAATCATCGTTGAATGTTGAACATCTAAACGAATCTCATTGCGTCGTGGAGACGGTAATCCGTACATACGCACGAGCGACAATATCATAATTTTGATTTATAATAATTTGTAAATAAATGTTATATCATATATAAAGAACAATTAACATGTTATATTTATTATTTACATCAATTGTACATCATTATTATACCCAACAAAATAATAATGTAATGAATAAGCACTCCACCACAATGTGGAGACGGTAAGCTTGACGTACGCATGTATGGTGGAATGTCCTTCATAGGATGGATAAAATAATGAATATGGTAGTAACATATTTTTAATAACATCACTGTATATAGAAGATACTTGATTTTTTGTTTTATAATGGAAACAACAATGAAAGAGGAAGTGGAAGAAGAAAAGAACATGAAAGAAGTGATGAAATATATACCTCTTCATTGGGTTCTTCATTTTGATTTGATAAAAAGGGATCCATAGGATGAATTTAGGACCAACAGAAGGCCTCTAGGATAAAGGTAGGAATGTTAAGAGGATATTGGGGTAGGTGTCAGCCACGCCAAATGGCTTTGCAGATGTGAAGTTGAGAGAAAGGGAAGTGCCCTTTTATAAGAGGCGTGAGGGTCACTTTAAGAAATAATTAAAGTATTAATTTATTATACAATAATATTCAGTTTATAATGGCTCCAAATGAATATATTTCGATACATAGGTGGTTATGGGTCAAAATACTCTCATCACCTAGGTTTTAGAAATGTTAAGTATTTAATTTTAACCTAATATTTTAGATTTAACTCTTAGTTAAATTGTTTATCTTTTACTTATTCTTCTTCTGTTCTTACATTATAGGGTTAATAAATATAATATAAAAAACCAAAGGTACATAAAGTGGCTCATTAATTAAATATATAATTTTATTTAATCCCTTTGGATGAACATTTTATTTTTAGGAATATTATATCAACCAATAATATAGTATTTGTTTTAAAAATAAATTTATGTCAACTTTGACACTATTTGGTATTTCATTTTTCTGAAAGTCATAATAACCTTATTACATCGAAAAAAATTTATCTAATTAACTCTAACATGTATTTTTAACCTATAAAATTAGTGGAATTCATAAAAAGTCTCAAAATATATTTATTTGGATATTTATAATATCAATTATTTTAATCCATCATTAATAATGTAATTACTGCATCATCATTATGTCATTAATAAATGAAATTATTTAATCTATAAAAATTATAAATAAAATAACAACATGTATAAAATATTTTTATACTTTAATGAATATTTATAGTCTAATTTATCTCATGTATAACCCTATATTAAAAATACTTTAGTTTGGAAAACATGAATTTAACACTTTTAACTTTTCTTTAAATTAAATAATAATAAATGCTCTAATCGAATCCAAGTTGACCTAAAGGGTCATATTTTATTCCTAAGGTTGTTTATGGTAGAATTACACTTATCAAATAGAATTTTGACCTGTGTCAAGGTAATTATAATATCATTTTACCCTTAATTACCCTATTTACTTTTAACTGTGGTAAAAAAAGTCAAATGTTACTACTCAGCAAAAATTATTTTCCTCTTATTGAACCACATTTTAAATACTAATGTTAACTGTGTTTCTCAGATTTTTGAAATTCAACTCACAAATGCAGTAAAATTATGTTTTATTCATATTTTCAAATGCTCTTAGAAGGTGGGTAAAATACAGTAAAAAGTTCAATAAAATTAGATACATCAAAATTATTATAAAAAATATTCCAATGAATTACATTGAACTAATACTGCTATTATTTATATATTTTGACATAAAATAAATTTATATAAAATAATTAATTATTTAAATAAAGGTGGGGTTTAAACAATAATGCAATGTTTTTAACTATTCATAAAAAATTTAATGTTTTCAGAAAAATACCTAAAATTTACCCCAATATAATTTTTATTTTCTGAATTCAAAAATAAAGTCTATTTTACATTATTCAAAAATTATTAGTTGCATTTATTATTTTAAAATTAATTTTTGTTGTCAAAATCAAAAGGCAGGGTTTTAAAAAAGTAAAAACTATCAAAATATTGACACTTGTTTATGTCATCTTTCAATGAAAAATTACTTATAATGACCAGAATTGGATTAAATGGTTGTAATATAATCTATTTTTAATTCCAAACCATTAAAATTTATAATTTTACACTAAAAATTATTTTCATTAAAAAAGTTGTTTTCAGTTAAAATATAGTATTTTTTTTTTCTATTCACCAAAATATGTAAGTTATCAGAACAACACCAAAAACAATTTGCCACTAAATTCATATGTCCCGATTCTAAATACGAAGTCTATTTTGTCAAATAGAATATATACTAGTTTCAAATATTGGATTTAAATAGGGTTCGCCATTAAAGTTCGGTAAAATTGTATTTTTTGAAAAATACTTCATTTATAAGAAAAAAACCAAATTGTTCTTACATTATGTCTAAGAAACTCATAATATGGATTCAAAAATTATAATGATTATATAATATTAAAAATTCAGTTAATACTATTCATAACCGATTTTGATGGGCTAGTTTGGTAAGTCGTGGTGCGCTTGAACTCGGTATTGCGTGTAGTGCATGTTTTTGAATTACATTGAAGAAATAACATACTATGAAATCTGGGGGTGTTACATTATACCATCCTTCAATAAATTGAGTCCTCACATTATGAAATTGTTCTTCAAAAATAAATGGTTGAAAATAGAAATTAACTTTGGGGGAACACCCTCATCAGAAATTGGGTTAATAAAATTTTGTCTTAATAAGAGAAATATATATATATATATATATATAAATACATGATAAGTAGAGTTTCAACCATCAACTTATTCCTAACACAAACCCATCTTTCACTCCAAAATATTTAAAAAAGTATTATATTTATACATAACATATAGGGTTGCAAAAATAATGAATTTATAATTCACCAATCAGACCTTTTAAAAAAGAAAGTACAATATAAAATCTAGGAAATCACATAGGCCAATGGTAGGTGATGCACCATTGTCGCCCTTCGGTTGCCGGTTCAAGTCTAGAAGCCTTGCTGGATGCGACTGGTGGTCGCCCAACCATTGGGTTAACCTTTTTTTAAAAATCCCAAAAAACCCTTAACAGTAGTATCCAATTTCAAACATAATTCATTCCAACCATTAGACTTATCCAAAAAACATCGATCCAAACTCACAGTCCAAAATTTATAAGGATGTTAAACATAATGAAGATTATTTTTTCCACATAATAACATGTGAACACCTTCATCGTGTATTCTTTTAAAACATGGTAACACCATGAATTAACATAAAACCTTATTGATTACATTCATGCATCCTTATTCTTTATAGAATACTAGATATATTCATTATATCCAAATTTTTTGAATATTCCAAAATTGATGAAATAAAAAAAACTAATAATTAGTTTCATAGAAGTCACGAATGTCCAATATAATTCATCCAAATCAACCATATCTTATTCCAAAATCACTACCTCATTATTAGGACCATATTAAAGATTACATTTCCATTAACCATGTATTTTCCAAAAAAGTGAATCTTATTATTATGTCACATTTATTATAACCATATAATCTCACACCCTCAATAAAATAGTACAACGGTACAATCCCAATTTATCTCCACAATTCATATAACCAATATATTGTTAATACAAAACTCAAATGAAATAATTCGATAATAAGAACATAAGAACACTAATCATTACTATTAATCAGAGAAAGTATCATAACGTGATTATTATCCAATAGAATCATTTGTATAATACTCTGATGATTGGGAAATTGATTCACGTACTGTCCCAATGCCTTGGAGATGAAGCATTTTACATTTGAATCCTTTTTCTTACCCTTGAAATCGCATACTTGATGTCCTATTTCACCACACTTATAATAAAATCTTACTCCCGTCATGAATTTACCAAGTCGATTCTTTCAACATTTATCACATATGGGAAAATTTTCATTTCCCATATTCCTTTTATCAATCTTTCTCTCTACCATATTTTTCTTCTCTAACTTCTCTTCAAAGCCATAAGACTGAAAGAATTCATTACTTATATTATTAACACATGATATTATTTCTTCATATGTTGAGAATACATGGGAGAATATTTCCCTTCTAAATGATGGATTAATTCCATGAATGATATTATCTTCCTTCCTCTATGGATCATACGTATCGCTGGAGTTCTCATTATTTCTACTGGACTCCATATCTACACAACGGAATACACTATGTTAGTTTATGAATCTCAATGAATAATTCAGAATATTTAAAATAGTAAACATAAAATGAATAGTTCATTGATATAATGCATAATCATAAAAATATTTTCATTGAGAACGTATATACACATAAATCCGTCATAATTATTTGTAATGAAAATTAGAATTATCCTATGCATATCCCTTGGGAGTGTTTTAACCAAGAGTGCAGCAATGAATGTTGTCGGGCACCAGTTCTCATTCTATTCTAACTCAATCTATTGTTTTCAGGTTTTACCCATAGGTACATCTGTGCCAAGCCTCCTCTACCTACTCATATCCATACCGGGATGTGTTTTCTTGGAAAACTCAAAAAATCTCTACATTACCATATTCCTAGAAAGTTATTCTATAGTAATCGTCAAAGTCTATCTTAGGGTAATGTTCTCTAATCAGAGTTTATCTAAATCTAGTTTCAATGGATATTTCTAAGCCCCCTCTGATACCAACTGTAACGCCCCGACCCTAGATTCCTAGAGTTAGTGCATTATTTTAATACATTTGAATGATTACAATGAATCAGTTCCTGAAATTCTGATTAGTTAAGCGGTCTTGGAAAATAGATTACAAACATGAACATTATATTACAATTTCTAACATACAACACAGAAGGTCAATTGAAAATGCCATTATTCCCTTAGCTTAACCCTGCATGTCAAACATAAAACACTTCTTGGGATCCTGGAAAAAGAAAACATAAAAAGGGGTGAGTATAGATTCTATGAAAGGGTATATAATTTAGCTGAATCTATAAACATTTAAGGCAAGATGCGTAATAAAATCAATAGTCGTTTAAACATAAACTTTAAAAAAATATGGAAAAAAATAAATCAAACATTACCATATAAATATGCATATTGATATTCTACTAATAGAATAATCACATATAATAACTAATTTCATAATGAGGGAATGTACAGTTCTAGAAATTAGTTTTTGTGTCAAGGCATCATTCCAGGACCTAGGGGATAATTATAACAGGACCCCATCCCGAAGAGCTTCTGTAACCGGACTCCCACCCGGAGAGCCTCTGTAACCAGAATCCAACCCAAAGAGCCTCTGTAACCGGACTCCAACAAGGAGATCCTCTGTAACCGGACTTCAACCCGAAGGGTCTGCAATAACCAGACCCCAACCCGGAGTGATTACTTATACCGGTCCCCAACCCGGAACATACTAGTCTAACACATTCATCATAAGAAGAGGTTGAAATATAACATAAATAGTCGTATCAAAACTAGCATATAATATGTCAATACTATAACCATAAACCATGAAAGGAATAAAAATAACTAAAAAATAGTAAAACATATCACAAAACATTAAATACAATATGGAAGATTTGTATAAAAATTAATCAACTTCAAAAAAGTGTAAAATTAATCAAAGGATTTTGACATAGATGAAAATGATTTGTAAAACTCTTAGTGAGAAATTTAATTTTTTCATAAAATCATTCAAATATCAGAGAATTTTGAAAGGAATAAATTTAAATAAATTTTTGAATCTAAGTTTCCCATACCAATTTAAATCTATTTAAAAGAATTAAAATTTTAAAAACATTCCATTCAATATAAATAAATCCTTAAAACCATTTTTAAAACATGGATATTAATGAAAATGGTTTTGAAGAATAAATCGTTAAAAAATTTAAAATTATGTTTTAGTAAAAAATATAACATAAAAATATTCCCTTTGAGAACTCATTTATGAAACATGTAAAACGGTAATAAATATTTCCCAGAAGATACATACCTAAAAACATCCTCAGAAAATAAGGATATTGTGAAATTAACCTTTACCAAGTTGTAATCAGTTGACTCGTATGACCAAAATATAATAACCACCAAACCATTCACATAATACCGTGAATATAAAGACAATCAAGATAATATATATCAAATTTCAGTACATAATACACCACATGCAATAAGTGTCGAACAATTGAAATCTCACAGAATTAATACTGACATAAGAAACCCATTACCTTGTACTTTTCCTTGGTCGAGGGTACCATTATCCTATTGTATAATGACTATTGTATAATATTAAATTATAACAAAACCATATTTATATTTATTATATCATACAGTATTCATTTATGACTTTATACTACCCATTTAATAATGATTTCAATGTTAAATTAACATTTTGGGAAATAATCACTTTCTTTGTCGTATATGTTTAAACTTGTTATTCTTGATCGTATCATTTAGATCATGGTTTAAATGATTACAGAATATAATCCTTGATTTATATGTCATATATATTTAGAATATAAATATTTATTACAGATTTATATATTAAATGGATGGAACCATTTATAAAGATGGTACCCCATACATACACATAAATGGTGTTTCTGTTTCCATATCGTATTGAACAAAAGTAAGTGAATAAGATATATATAGGTATATACATACATAAAAACATAAATATAAAAATATATATCTCTATTAGAATTATTATGTCATATATTACATACTTAATAATAATATATATATTTTATAATCATCATTGAATGGTGAACATGGAAATTTATCTCATCGCGTCTTGGAGACGGTTAGCTGTACATACGCACGAGTGATAATATCATTATTTTGATTTAAAATACAATGTAAATAGATGTTATGTCATATATAAAGAATCATTAACATGTTATATTTATTATTTAAATCAATTATACATCATTATTATATGCATCCATATAATAATTTATTGAATAACAACTCCAACACGAGGTGGAGATGGTAAGACGTACGTATGCGTGTATGATGACATGTCATTCATTGGATGGATAAAATAATGAATGTGTTTTTACCATATATAAAATAACATCATAGTATATATAATATACTAGATTTATTATATTAGAATTGAAACAAAAAAAGAAAGAGGAAGTGGAAGAAGAAAAGAACTTGAAAGATGTAATGAAATATTTACCTATTCTTTGGGTTCTTCTTTTGACTTGATCAGAAGGGCTCCGTAGGTTGAATTTATGACCAAGGGAATGAATCTAGGATGAATTGAGGATAGTAGAGAGGATATCTGAGAAGGGAATGGCCGAGGAAAATGGTTTTGGAGGTGTGAATTTGAGAAAATGGGATCTTCCCTTTTATAAGAGGAGTGAGGGTCACTTCAAGAAGTGATTAAAGTATTAATTTATTATACATTAATATTAGGTTTATAATTCATCCAAATGAATTTATTTCGAGCCTTAGGTGGTTATTGGTCAAAAATCCTCACATAAAATAGTTTTTTGTCAAGTTTAGGTTTCCATTTTAACCTTATCTTTTAGAATTAACTCTCAGTTAAACAGATTAACATTTACTGTGTCTTCTTGTATTCTTACACTATATGGTTAATAACAATACTATAAACATCCAAAATAACATATAGTGGCTCATTAATGACATATAAAATATTATTTAAGCTCTTTTTATGAACTTTATATTTTTAGGAAAAGTATATAAACTAATAATATAGTTTTTTCATTATAACATAATATATTTCAATTTTGATAGTATTTGGTTTTTTGTTTTTGTGAAAGTCAGAAAAACATTATTACTTCGTAAAAATTTTATCTAATAAACCCTAAAATGTATTATTATACTATAAAAAAAACTTTAATTCATAAAAAGTATCATATTATATTTATTTGGATATTTATAATGTCAATAATTTTAATCTTTCATTAATAAGGTAATTACTTCATCATCATTGTGTCATAAATAAATTATATTATTTAATGCCTAAAAATTATAAATAAAATACCATTATGTATTAAATTTTATTATATTTCTAATGAATATTTATAGTCGAATTAATCTTATAAATATATCTATATTAAAAATGTTTTAGTTATAAAAACATGAATTTAAAACAAATAACTTTTCTTTAAATTTATTAATAATAAATGTCCTAATATAAATCAAGTGGACCTAAAGGGTCATATTTTATTCCAAAGGTTGTTTTTGGTTGAATTACACTTATCAAATAAAATTAGGACATGTGTAAAGGTAAAAATAATATCATTTTTTCCATTAATTACCATATTTTCTTTTAATTGTGGTAAATAAAAGTCAAATGTTACTATTCACCAAAAATTATTTTCATATTATTGAAAAAAAATTACTAAGTAAGGATAACATTGTCTCTTGTATTTTTGAAATTCAACTCACAGAAGCGGTGATGTTATGTTTTATACAAATTTTCAAATGCTTCTAGAAGTTGGGTAAAAGACGGTAAAAAGGACTATACAATTCTATACATCTAATTTTATTATAAAATAGATTCCAATGAATTACATTGAATTAATATTTATATAATGTATCTATTTTAACATAAAATAAATTAAAATAAAATAATTTATTAATTAAAGAAAAATGTGTTTTAAAAAATAACGCGGTGTTTTTCATTATACAAAAAAATTAAATGTTTTCAGAAAAATACCAAAAATTTACTCTATAATAATATTTAAAATCAGAATTCAAAAATGAAGTATATTTTACCAAATTTTATTCCTTGAAGTTTAATTTTTTAATTTAATATTAATTCCCGTTGTCAAAACCAAAAAATGGGTTTTTTAAAAAGTAAAAACTATTAAAAGACTGACACTTGTTTATGTCCAATTTTAATGTGAAATCACATACAATGACCCGCATTGGATTAAATGGTAAAAATTTAATATATTTATAATTTCAATCCATTAAAATGTATAATTTAACAGAAAAAATTATTTTGATTAAAAAATATGTTTTCAGTTAAAAATATACTATTTCTCACTATTCACCTAAATATGAAAGTCATCAGAACAACACCAAAAATTTATAGAAAATAAATTATTATGCCCCAATTCTAAATAAGATGTTTATTTTGTAAAATTGAATATAGAAAAGTTCAAAATATTAGATTTAAAAAGGGTTCCCCATTAAAAGGCGGTAAAATTGCATTTTTTAAAAAAATACATATTTTATTTGAACAAAATGGATTTGTTCTTATATTATGTATAATAAACTCATAATATTGACTCTAAAATTATAATGATTATATAAAGTTAAAATTTTAGTTAATACTATTCATAACCGCTTTTGAACAACTAGTTTGGTAAGTCGTGGTGCCGTTGAACTCAGTGTTGCATGTAGTGCAAGTTATTGAATTACATTGAAAAAAATAAGGTAATATGAAATATTGGGGTGTTACAGAAATGGGTGACTTGGATTTGATTATAACTCATTGAGAACTATTACATGTTATGAACCATGTTTCATTTTTATGGGGTTATGTTGATTTACTAAACCACGAATGTTTTATACATAATCTTCATGTAATTATTTGGATATACTATTCCAAATAAGTTTCTTTTATTTTAAATAATTATAAAATAATTTTTTCTATAATACTAATTGTTTTTGGTAATTAATTTTTTATTCAATGAGTTGTGATCATTTTCATATAAATAGTTCAATGAATGTATATGGATTTATATTTTTTTCTGTTTCGTTATCTCATTCGTTACTATTTTATCAGATATATGAAATATAATATATTTAATTATATATTTATTATATTTCCAATAATTAAAATTTATAGCTCAAATTTACATTCATTGATTCATAGATTTTCATCATGAATTATTTTTATCCATGCTTGTGTTTTCCCAGATTTTTATATTATTATATGTTATTTCAGAATCTTATTTAGTAAAATTCTGTTTTAATAAAAATATTTATTTATTCGATTTTTACATTAACTATTTCTAATGGGGCTAATTTCAATATATTAATGAACATCATTTTATTTTGAAATGTAATCTCTTTGGATCAAAAATTATTATATAAGTATTTATCTCTATTTTTAATGAATAATTTATATATTTTTTTTAAAAAAATTAATATTTTTCTAAATCTATCAAAACATATTTTTAATCGTTAATTTTGAATTTGGAAAAAAATTGTATAAATAATATAAAAATTGGTCCAAAATTATTTATAGTTCTATCTATATTTTCATTTTCATATATAAAAGTTTTTATTCTCATGGGATTTATGTTAAAGATTTAATCTCTTATAAATATAAATATAATTTTTATTTTTTAAATTGAACTATCAATGTCATATAATTTGTTTCATGTTACCATACTTTGTGATACCATTCAATTCATTATTCTACAATGATTTTTAATCTATATTAAAATCATTCTTTGACTCCATTGATAATATTATGATATCATCCTTTAAAACCATCCAACATCTCCATTTTGATGTCTTATATAATTTTCTTTTTTAAAAATGATATAATAGGTCATTCCCTTTGACATTACTAGCCATACTTTATAAATTTGATTAACTTTTAGTTCAATTCTTTTGGTTTTTAAAATAACTATTTTCAGTTAAATTTAATAAATATAGTTCAACTATAATTTATTAAGCTGTTTATTGGAAAAAATATGGTCTAGGAAATATACCCATTATGTATAAATTTAAAATTTATTATTAATTAATATATTTATAGATTTTTTACATTGAAATATATTTGATGTTATTGGATATTAATTTTCATTCCATGTGAGCCTTATAATGTGTTATATGAATCCCATTAATATTCCATGGGATCTTTATGATATGATTTCATGTGGAACATAATTTTATAGTTAATATTTATGAAATGGTTGGTTCACATATATCCACCCAATGCATTCATTAAATAATTATATCTCATGATATAATGGTGAAATGGGTAGCGATTATTAATTTAAAATGACAAATATGTTATGATAAATGAAATGGTATAGGAAAGAGGTGAGTGACTATTGATCCCTCAATCGAAATTGGGGGATGATGCATTGATATACCATGTTTTGACTTATCTTATTATAGGAATTTCATCAATCTCATAAATTCAATTTATTAATGTAATTCATAATTTTAATGATATAATATTATGTTATTCATTGATTTATGATTTATAATTTGTTGTGAATAACATTATTATATACCATTGTTATACACATATTCTTATCTTATGATGTCTTAAACATGTTTTTGTTATCAGTAATATTTTTAATTGCAGAGGATCTAATCTCAGCCATTTCTAGGTTTTATTTTCCCCATGTTTATGATAAAATTTTATATTTATTTTGTGTTTAGAAGGGTTTCATATGTGATTAATATTTGGGAGAAATTTAATATTATAATAGATTATTTTTTTGTTATATTTTAAAATTTTCAAGAATTTGAAAAAGAATTCTTTTTATTATTTATTGTTTGTACTATTTCTATTCATTATTAATCATAAAAGGCCATTGTGAAATTTTAAAACGAAATATTTTAATTATGTCCTATAATTTGGAATATCACATATATGTACTATAATAGTTTGTGTCAATATGAATTTTAGATAAATTTAAATATTTAGATGTTATCAATTAAGTATAATTTTTTAGTTTTAAATTTCATCAATGATCGATATGAAAACTGGGATCCTAATTTGAATGGAATGGATAATAATTTTTGTTATATAATGTAATATTTTATATTTTAAATATTATTATGAGAGAAAAATAGTGAAAAGCCTTAGGATAAGTCTAGGTTGAATGATTAATAATAAAATAACATCGTAATGTATTATTGTGGTAGATATTGTCTTGTTTTCCCATAAAAATTTATTCTATGTTTATTTTCATGAAATTGGATATATATGTGGCACAAATGAACCTTAGGGAAATCCAACTAAATATAATAGGTTTAGCATTGACATTGTATTCACTATAGTGTATGAGGAATAGACTATGAGTGCACACCATTCACAAAACACATAGAAAATATGAATTACTCAATCATATTCTATTTATAGACCATTATGATGTATTTTTTTCAGATTATTTATAATAATTATGATGAGAAGTTCTAATAAAACTAATTTAAGAAAATATATATTGAACCTTAATAATTAATGGGTGCCATGTGGGTTTCATTATATAAATCATATTATTGACATGTATTCTTTTTCATAAAATCATTTACTATTTTTTAGTAATACAAGTTTTAGTTTTAATATTTAGTTGAAAAAATGTCTCACACATGATCTTGAGAAAGGAATTTATATAGTAACCACTATAATATATTATATTAATGAATCACTCTGGGTTGGTATATAGTATTATAATATACTAGTAATTATGGATATGTTGATTTTCCTTGTAGTTCCTAGTGTTGGGAGATTCATATCATAACATAGAAATAATTCATTATTCTCTAGGATATTTTAATTATTGAGAGATATTTAACATTTAAGATCCATGTTTTTGGAATAAAAGAATTTGGAATATTCTTGAAGTTATTCTAGAGAAGCGCCTTCATTCGGCGTGAGATTCCAAGCCCCGTTGTGGCCGGAATTACATTTTCAGTGCGTTCACACTGAGAATGCCAAATAAATGGGATAACTCCTAAACAGTTCATCAGATCAGAAATTTGATTGTACGGATGGGTCTGAAATGGGGTTTTTACCCTAGGAACGACATAAAGAAAGTCAGCGCGGGATTTTGGGACCCCTCGCCCATTACCGGAATGTTAAATGGATAAATAAAATTTTTAATTTATCCGTTTAATGGTTAAACTAATGTATCTGTTAAACGGTTGCTCAGATGGTGAAACCAAGAGCACAATTGAGTCTAGAGCATGCTGTTTACCCTAGGAGGGGTTTAATTTTCACGGGCGTGCGCCGTCACTGAAAAATCGCCCCAGGGGGGTTTTCGTAATTTGACGGCCTCAGGCGTTGAGTTTAATAAATTTTGAATGGTTGCTCGGATTAAAATTCTGAGACCGCCATTGCGCTCATGGTATAGCGTTTAAAATAGGGGAGGCTTAATCTCGACCCCGCCGGAAGTTTTGGTTCGGGCCGACGGGCGGGTGGATAAGTGTGTTTTCTATTTAAAACCTTAACCCCTCTCACCCACTCCCCCTTGTTGTTTTTCCCAGGTAAAAAGAGTTCTCAATGAATGGGGAACTACATCCTCTCCTCCACCTATCCGGTGAGGCGCAACAGTCAGGCGGATCCTCACGAAGCGTCGGGCTATACTCTTGTAGGTAGGAGAGTTCGTTATTTCATTTTAATTTCCAAACCGTTTGTTCAAGTTGAATTATAGCATCAAAATGTTGTTTGATCTTCGAACAAATCCCATCTACGAGTAGTACTTTTTTCGAGATTTATTTCTCCTGTTTCGGTTTGTAAATCTGAGTTCCGTGGAGCTCGCAAATGTCCGCCGAAGATTGCGGGTTTTGCAGGTCATTTGGTGTTTTTCCAGAGGGGGTCTGGCGGTTTGAGGCAGCATCGGAGTGGGCTAAGGCGGTGGTGGCGTGGGATAAGGCAGGGTGGCATGGTCGTTCGGTAGTAGGGCGAGGCGGTGCTAGCTGGGCGAGGCGGCATCTCTAGGGGGCGGGGCCGAGCCGCAGGGGCGCGACGACCGCGGGGTCGCGGCGTGGGACCACGCTCGGGAAACAGAGACCCACCGAACACGGGTCTCCATGTGGATGAAGCGGCCGACATCAGGGGAGGTCGGTGGAATCGTGGACCGTGGGTCCACGGCCGGCCCGCGCGGCCGAACCGCGGGCCGGCCCAGGCCGGTCGAGCCCAAGGGTCTTCGCCCCGTCGACTCAGACGCCCGTAATTTCTGTCATGGGTGTCCGTTTTGTCTGTCGTCTACGGCGACGCATTCCTCAAGTTGAGTAGAATTTTTTCAGTTGGTTTTAGGTGGTTTTAACTCCTAAAAAGGGGTCCTCGGTGGCTGGACACGCCTTAGGTATTTTGGCACTTTTCCGGTGGGTTTTGTTTTGGACGACGCAGACACATCCAATATCCGAATTTTGTGCCGTCAGTGGTGTTGTGACCCTGGCGTTAAGACATAGTTTTCCTGTCTGGTTTCGGGCATTGAAGCCGGAGTTGAGGCATGGGCCCCATGACCCATCTTTCGAGCTTCATGCTGCGGTTTACAACTTTTCCATCAGACGTCCGTTCGAGGTGAATGACTAGTAATTTCTGAGTATTTTTCTGAGGGCATTACAATGGTGAAATCTACCCGCTTTAATTCCGCACGCTAGTGCGAGACCCTTGAGAGCTGTTTTGGGAGTTGGCAGTGATTTCCAGCTTTATCACTAGGTGTCCATTTTGGACAAGTGAATAGTCCATCTTGTGTACTTTTTCTAGAGGATCGCAACAGTTCCATCCGTTCGTTGTGCTTCGGGATCGGGATGTGGGTCCCACGAAGCACCGCTCGTGTGCGGTATGGAAAATTGTATCTTTTTTTCCGGATATCTGTTCCACTCAAGTGAGCAGTCCTTTTGACGTGTTTTCTCTAGGGGATCACAATGGTGTGATGGACACGAATTTTTTGGGGTTAAGCCTCGGGACCATGGGACGTCGTTCTGGCGTAAAGCAGTGTCAGAAAACTTTTACGTCGACTGTCCGTTGGAGGCGAGAAAATATTTTATCTCGTATGTTTTTTCATGAGGGTTACAATGGTACGATCCGTTTGGAAGTGCAGAGCCTAATTTGAGATCTTATTAAATGTGGAAGCACGTAAGGTTCTTCGGGGGTGGTTCATCCTACTATGTTTGTAGAGGACCCATGGCATGTGATCGCATGCACTCCCATGTGAGTGAAGTAATTCTTGAAGGTATGTTGTTGGCTGTGCCTCAGCCGCTGAGGTGGCATGTAGGAATTGTTACATTTACGCCTTCGCGTTGACATTGGGGGTCATGTGCATGTTAGCCTTTGGGATGGAGACGTGGCATAGTCTAAGAGTTTGCAAGAAAGTTGGGAGCTACATGTTGATGTTTGTACCTGAGAACGTTTGGGCACCAGGTTGGTGTTGATTTGGGGCCACACGTCGTTTGGGCCCCATGTGCGTGTCGTGTTCTGTTTTGCATACCCTTGAACTCTGCCAACATAAAAGGTCTCTCTATTCTCGTTTGATTGACCAGTGGGGTTGAGATTCCCCTGGTTCTGTTCTTGTTTGTTTGACCAGCAGGGTTGTGTTTCCCCTGGGTTCTGTTCTCGTTTGTCTGGAGAGTAGGGTTGAGTTTTCCCCTTGTTCTGTTCTCATTTGTTTGACCTGCAGGGTTGAGTTTCCCATGGTTATATTCTCGTTTGTTTGACCATAAGGGTTTAGTGGGTTTCCCCCTGGTCCTGCTCCAAATGGTTTCGACCAGTAGGGTTGAGTGGTTTTCTCTAGGATCTGTTCTCGATCGTTTGGCCGAAATATTTTCTTTGTTTTCCCTGGTAGAGTTATTGTGGATTCGGGGTGACCAACACATTATGCGGGCACCGATCTTCTACCCAGGAGGCTGTTTCCAGCAGGGCTGGCCATTGAGGTACCATCCAGTTTGGATGGCCAGTGAGGTAACATCCAGCTGGGATGGCAAGTTGTACCATCCAACAGGGATGGCCGGTAAACTACCATCCAACAGGGATGGCCAGTGCAGAAGTGTTCACCGAGCAGTACCATCCGGCATGGATGGCCAGATTGGTTCCGGGTTTACCTCCATCGGGGCTGGGAAGTGGTCCCTGATTTCGGGTTTACCTCCAGCTGGGCTGGGAAGTAGTCCCCGATGACAGTTCTGAGCCCCCCTCCAGTGGAGTACCCTTTTAAGGGACCGGTCATTGGGACTCGTTGGAGAATATTTTCGGGTCTCCATAAAGTGGTAACCCATCAACTTCCAGGGATTACCCTCCAGCAGGGCTGGGCAGGGGGTCACCTGTTGATTTTGAGGAGACCTCTCGACTACGGGGCAGTGACAGGGTGCGGTTTGACATTCCCCAGAACTCTCGAGTATGAGGGGCGCTTTCCCCACTAAGACGCATCCTTGAGACGTGACCTAAAAACATGTCGGTGAGTCAGTTCCGCACAAAGCAGATAATGTCAAGGTGCGGTGATTTGAGCCACTTGACTTGCAGTTCGAGGCAGACATGCGGGATACTAGGAATCGATGGTGTTTACTTCTGGGACTGTTGGCTACTCACTTTCATGGGATGAGCTATGGAATGTAGATCCCATTATGATCGTGTTTGGGATTCTTGATAGAGTAAATGTATATTTATATACCTTGTTCTAGTACCCACTCCATGGGTTTTGGGTACTCTCCTTCCAATAGAGGAGAAGACACGCTTGGTATGCCACATGCATTCCATGTGTAGATTCTTGTCATTGAATGAGTTTACTCTCCTACGATAGGTAGCGAAGACTCAATGAGAAGTTCATCTTCTCACCGCTTCTAGCTCTTTTTGTTTGGACGGGTCTAATTACTTACTCTTGTTGGGTTGAGCTGTACTCTTTACTGGACTCTCAGTTATACTCCTTTACTTTTCCATATTCGATCTACATCTCACCCTTCCATACCTACTTTGTTTCTCCCTCGAGCCTTTGGGCTATCCTACTATGTATTTTTATACTAACCCCTGCTTAGGATTTTCCCGCACTTGGTGTGCCCTAGAAGACTACAGACAAGTTGGTCATGATGTGAGAGGAGCTTAGGAGTTCTGGAGCTTGGACCGCAGGCAATGGTAGTAGTTGGGTTCCATGTCTGGGACTCTCCCAGCTGATTTACTTTTGTTTACCTATTTTCAGGTTGTGGCACTTTTATGGTTGGGATTTTGTTTTTTTTCTTTTCTTTTAATCATACCATCAACACATGCTTTGTACTGATTAATGGTCGATGTACTTTGTTATTTATTTATAGAATTTGTTACATTAGTTTTCCTTTTACTCTGCACTTTTCCATTGAGTGAGCAATGTGTGTGTGTACAGGTACTTAGGCAAAGGCATCCCTGAGTTTTTTAGCCTTTGGTGCTTGTCTCCAGCCCCTGGCCTATGGAGGCGGGATTGGGGTAGTGGCAGCTCGAGTCCGGGTGGGGGATGGTCGTGACAGAGTGTTATCAGAGGTGGTTCGTTCCTTGGGATGCTGTTCGGACGTCCCTAAAAATTAATTGGTTGGGATGTAGTGAAACAGTGTCAACATGTCTCAAGAGCGGCTATCAGGCCTGGGAGTCCAGTGATGGTGCGACGGCCAACATATCCATTCACCAGGACCCTGATAACCCTCTTCTTGACTCGGCATACTGAGACACTCGTTGCAGGGAAAATTGGTTTCTTCATCACATAGGATTGAGTGTTGATTGTCCTTCTTGATTCAGCTCCCCATTGTTATTAATGTTATATAAATATATGCTCATATGACCACGACACTCCATGATAATATTCTGGATGTTTTGGGAAATACATCCAACCAAGATACCAGCTTTGGTTCGCGACGATGACCCTGTGAGATATGTGGCCTCAGTCCAGGACCCATCATGTGAGTCCCTTTCTCCGGGTGGTCCAGTAGCAGCACCCCCACCTGGTGAGCAGATGATGGCTTCAAAAAAGTAGATTGAGCTTGAGTGCAGGTAGAGCGCGTACCGTGAGTTCCAGTAGCAGAGACCGCTGAGGTTCGGTGGTGGGACCGACCCTCAGGCAGAAGTGGTTTGGCTAGATATGGTGGTTCACCTTTTCAGGCTTGTGCAGACACCAACAGATCTTATGGTGGCTTGGGCCGCCAACCTTTTCTGTGGAGAAGTATGGTGTTTGTGGATTCTAGTGACTTAGTTTCTTGATGAGTCGTCACTTTTGTTGGGTGACTTTCAGTTTTTTTTTCATGAGTAGTTTTTCCCCTCCTACTTATGCTCTGTTCTGATTCAAGAGGTCATACAGTTTCAGCAGGGAGGGATGAAGGTGGCCGATTATGCAGGTAGTTTTGCAGACCGTGCACGCTTTTACCATGACTTGGTCCATAAAAGAAACTTCCGAGCGCGGAAGTTCAAGAAGGGTCTCAGCATAGAGATTTGTGATTTCATAGTACCCTTGGGCAATCCCACTTATGCATGGATTCTAGATAAGGTGTTGGTGACAAAGAGATTCATGTCATGCTTTACAATTGGTGGTGGTTGTAGTCTCGACAGAGCCGAGACGTCTTCCGCTGCTAGCGGGTGTTGGGTGACAGGACCTCAACGACGGTGGCTTTCTGATGACCGGACTCAGGGGTGTGTTCGTACACCATAGTGGCGATAGAGGGCACCATTGCGGGTCGGAGAGCACCGGTGCTATGCTTGCGATGGGCAAAGACATGTGGAACGAGACTACCCGACCTGACGTGATGAGAACATCAGGCAGGCAGCAGGTGCACCACCGCGACGGAGGCAGCGTCGTGATCAGATTAGCGCACAGAGAGGTGGTGCTTGTAGAGGAGCGGGAGGAGCTAGCGGTGGAGGACAACCTTACGAGTTCTTCCCATCACCACCAGGCAGTCCACGTTAGGCTCTAGGAGATGAAAATTGGGACCGCGGATAGCCTCGATCTTTGGATGTCTACAATCCTGCAGTGCATGAGGTGATAAGAGGTACACCCTATAGCTCTTCTACTTTTTGTTGTAGAATTGTTAGACTCTGTGTGTGAAATGATTTTCTACCTGCTCATTGTTTTAGGTGTTACAGGGTGGCGTGGGGCGTTAGTGTAACCCTGTGTTGGTAAGGTAAAAGGTGTAGGACCATCCTCTTTAATCGATGGTGTCAAATCCATCGCTCTACGAGTGTGTAAGAGAGTTTTGGTTGAGAAACATCGACTTTGAAATCATGTGTGACCCGATATCATTAGGTGTTTCACCATTTGGATATCCTGAAGGAGGGAATCACTGAGCTTCTTCCCAGGTCTAAACGGTGATTCCAGTTGCGCCGCGCGATGTAGTAGTCCGGTCGGGGAGACGAGCTACCCCCTAGGGCCATCAGACCATTTGTGATTGAGTGATTGGATTTCGAGGTTCCCTACCGCCTTGCCCTAACCCCAAGGTCGGTAGAGGGTGCATGACGTCTCCCACGTGACTCACCCAAGAGAAAGCGTGCGTGCTCTTATGCACGTCATCGGCAAGGGTAGACCTCGCATGAACAGATCAAATCCTTTGGTCTATGTGCAGTGACATGAGACTGTGCAAGAGTTCATTTGGGTATGAGAGTGCTAGGTGTGCTCTTAGTACCATGATTTATTCCCCTAGTATTTCTTTATCGGGGAATAAAATCATGAAGGAGGGAATGATGTAAAAACTCAGTTTTTTCTATAAAATACTGTGGAATATTTTTGATGTTATTCTAGAGCAGTGCCTTTAAACGACGTGCGATTCTGACCCCCAGTGTGGAAGGAATTAAATTTTCAATGCGTTCACACTGGGAACACAGAATTAATGGGATAACTCCTAATGGGTGATTCAGAACAGAAATCTGAGTGTATGGATGGCTCCAAAATTGGATGATTACCCTATGAACAACATAAAGCATTTAGGTGCGGGACGTTTGGACCCCTCGCCTATTAAAAAATGTTAAACATATAAATAAAACAATTAATTTACTTGTTTAATGGTTAAACTCATGTATCTCTTAAATGGTTGCTTAGATGGGGAAACCGAGAGCACCGTTGAGTCAGGTGTGTGCCGTTTACACATGGAGGGGTATAATTTTCGCTGGCACGAGCCTTCAGTGAAAAATGTTACCGAGGGCGATTTTGTAATTTGGAATCCTCAGGCGTTGAGTTTAATAACTTTTTAATGGATGCTCGAATTAAAATTCTGAGACAACCATTATGCTCATGGTATGGCATTACCCTAGGGGAGGCTTGATCTTGACCCCGCCGGAAGTTCGGGTTCGGGCCGACGGGCGGGTTGTTAAGTGTGTTATCTATTTAAACACTTAAGCCATCTCAACCTCTCCCCCTTGTTGATTTTCCCTAGCACAAGGATCTCCCAATGAAGGGGGAACTCCATCCTCTCCTCTACCTCTCCGGCGAGGAGCGGCAGTCTGGCATATTGTCGCGAATCGTCGGGCTACGCCCCTGCATGTAGACCATTTCTTTATTGCGTTTTAATTTCCAAGACTTTATTTCAAGTTGAATTATGGAATCATAATATTGTTTGATATTCAAAAAAATCCCTTGTATGCTTAGTAGTTTTTACGAGCTTTCCATCGCATGTTTCGGTTGGTAAATCTGAGATCCGAGGAGCTCGAAAACGTCCGCTGAAGATTGCGGGTTTTGGAGGTCGTTTGGTGTTTTTCCAAGGAGGGTCCAGTAGTACGAGTCTGCGGCGGCGTTGGCTAAGTCGGCAGCGGCACATGCTAAGAAAAGGCGGCGTGGGCGTTCGGCAGAAGGGCGATAAGATGCTGGCCGGGCGAGGCGGCGGCTCGAGGGGGCGAGGTCGAGCGGTCAGGGCGCGATGACCGCGGGGTCGCGGCGCGTGACCCCGATCGGGAAAGAGAGACCTGCCGAACGTGGGTCTCTTCATGGATGAAGCGACCAGCCTCGAGGCCATTCGGCGGAACCGTGGGCCGGCTCAGGCTGGGCGGACCGGTCGGCCCAGGCCGGTCCATCCCAAAGGGTTTTTCCACCTCGATTCAGACACACGTAATTTCCGCTACGGGTGTCCCTTTTCCATGTCATCTGCAACGACACATTTCTTATGTCGAGGCAAATGTTTTTAGATGGTTGCAGGGGTTTTTAACTCCTGAAACGGGGGCCCCGGTGGTGCGACACACCTTCAAGTAGTTTGGCTTTGTTCTGGGGGTTTTTGTTTTGGACAGCGTAGACACATCCGATATCCGAATTGAGCACCTTTAGTAGCGTTGCGACCCTGGCGTTAAGCCAGATTTTTTCAGTGTGGTTTCCGGCATTGAAACCAGATTTGAGGTGTGGTCCCCATGACCCATCGTTCGAGCTGCGTGCACTGCTTTACAGCTTTCCCATCAAACGTCCGTTAAGGGCGAATATGTAGTCGTTTCTGAGTGTCTTTCCGAGGGCATTGCAATGGTGAAATATTCCTGATTTAATTCTGTATGCTGGTACGAGCCCCACGAGGGCTGTTTTAGAAGTTGTTGGTGATTTATAGCTTTATCACTCGGTGTCTATTTTGGAAAAATGAATAGTCCATCTTGTGTACTTTTTCGAGAGGATCGCATCGGTGTGATCCGTTCGTTGTGCTTTGGGACCTGGAAGCGGGTCCCACGAAGCACCGTTCGTGTGAGGTATGACAGAATGCTTCTTTTTCTACAGATATCTATTCTACTCAAGTGAACATTCCTTTTGACGAGTTTTCTGGAGGGGATCGCAATGGTGTGATGCACCCGACTGTTTTCGAGGCCATGGCATGGGACCACGAGAAGTCGTTCGAGCGTAAAGCAGTGTCAGACGAATTTTATGTCGGATGTATGTTGGAGGCGTTTAAATAGTATATCTTGCATGTTTTTCCACGAGGAATAAAACTGTACGATGCGTTTGGAGGTTTAGATCCTCTTTCTAGATCTTATAAAATACAGAAGCAAGTACGGTGCTCTGGTGGTGGTTCATCCTATTGTGTTTATAGCGGACACTTGGAGTGTGATCACAGGCACTCCTGTGTGAGTGATGTGATTCTTGAAGAGATGTGGTTGGTCATGCTTCAGCCATTTAGGTGGAAAGTTGGAGTTCTTACCTTTAAACCACCGAGTTAACGTTGGGGGTCGTGTGCACACTAGCCTCTGGGCTGGAGACGTGGCATACCTTAGGAGTATGCGAGAATGTTGGGAGGTATATGTTGATGGTTTTACCTGGGAATGTTTGTGTTCCTAGTTGGGGCTCAGTTGGGGCGAAACATCACGTGGGCCCCAGGTGCATGTCGTGTTCTGCTTTGCGTACCTATGATCTCTTGAGACGTAGAGGGTCCCTCTGTTATTGTTTGTTTGACCAACATGGTCGAGTTTCCCCTGGTTCTATTCTCATTTGATTGACCAGCAGGGTTGAGTTTCCCCCAGTTAGGTTCTCATTTGTTTGACCAGCAGGGTTGAGTTTCCCCCTGGTTCTTATTCTCGTTTTTTTTTGACCAGCAGGGTTGAGTTTCCCCTGGTTCTGTTCTCTTTTGTTTGACCAGCAGGGTTGATTGGATTTTTTCCCCTTGGTCCTACTCACGATGGTTTCGACCAGCAGGGTTGAGCGGTTTTCCCCTGGTTATGTTCTCAATGGTTTGGCCGGCAGATTTTCTTCGTGTTCCCTGGTAGAGTTCTTATAGATTCGGTGTGACCAACACATTACGCGAGCACCGATCCTCTACCCAGGAGGTTGTTTCCAGCAGGGGTGGCCAGTGAGGTACCATCCAGTAGGGATGGCCAGAGGTACCATCCTATAGGGATGGCGAGTTGTACCATCCAGTAGGGATGGCCAGTGAGCTACCATGTAGCAGGGATGGCTAGTACAACGGTGTTCACTGAGCAGTATCATCCAGCAGGGATGGTCAGAGCGGTTCCTGGTGTACCTCCAGCGGGGCTAGGATGTGGTCCCCGATAATGGGTTTACCTCCAGATGGGCTGGGAAGTGGTCCCTGATAACACTTCCGAGCCTCCCTCCAGTGGAGTACCCTTTTACGGGACTAGGAATTGGGACTCATTGATGACCCTTGCAGGGTCTCCCTCCAGTGGGAACCCGTAGACTTCTAGGGATTACCCTCCAGCGGGGCTAGGCAGGGGGTCGCCTGTCAACATTGAGGAGACCTCACTAATGCAGAGTAGTGAGGAGGTGTGGTTTGACGTTCCCCATAACTCTCGAGTACTAGAGGAACATTCCCCACTGAGACACGTCCTTAAAACGTGACCTAAATCCGTGCGGGCGAGTCAGTGCTCCCCAAATAGGATTGTGTCATGGTGCGGTCATTTGAGCACCTTGACTTGCATTTCGGGGCCGGCGTGCGGGATGCTGGGCCTCGATGGTGTTTACTTATGGGTCTATTGGATACTCACACTCTTGGGCTGAGCTACGGGATGGAGATCCCCTTACGATCTTGTTATCACTTCTTGATTGAGTATATGTATATGTATATACCTTATTCCAGTACCCACTCATTGGGTTTTGGCTACTCTCCTTCCAGGAAAGGAGAAGGTGTGCGGGGTATGCCACGTGCTTTCCATTTCTAGATTCTTGGGGTTGGATGAGTCTACTCTCCTTCTATAGGTAGCGAAGACTCGACGAGAAGTTCATCTTCACACCGCTTCTAGCTCCTTGTGTTTGGACGCGTCTACTTCCTTCCTCTTATTGGGTTGAGCTTTACTATTTACTGCACTCTCGGTTGTACTACTTTACTTTTCCCTGTTCGATCTAATGCTCACCCTTCGGTACCTCCTTTGTTTCTCCCTTGAGCCTTCAGTGTATCCTACTGATTATTTTTATACTCACCCCTGCTTGGGCTTTGCCCGCACTTGGTGTGCATTTGCAGACGACTGACAGGTTGGCCGTGACGTCAGAGGAGCTTAAGAGTTTGGGAGCATGGACCATGTGCGGTGGTCGTAGTAGGGTTCCAAGTGTGGGACTATCCCTATTGTTTTACGTTTTTTTACCAGTTGTTGGGTTGTGGGACATTTCAAGTTGGTCGAGTGTTTTTTTCATTTCTTTTCAACTTACCTTCAGCACTTGCTTTGTACTAATTGGGGGTCGATGCACTTTATGGAATATTTATAGCCATTGGTACATTACTTTTTCTTTTACTATGCACTTTTTCATTTAGTCGGCTGTATGTTTGTGTACAGGTACTCAGGCAAATGCCTCCCTGAGTTGTTTAGCCTTCGGTGCTAGTCGACATCCCCTAGCCTATGGAGGCGGGCTAGGGGTAGTTGCGGCTCGAGCCCGGGGAGGGTCGGGTCGTGACATAATGATTATGATATGGAATATTACAATTGATATGAATCTTATTTGAAACATATATGGATTATTATTTAGTAGTTTTAAGTAAATTTTTAAAACATTTATTAAACAATTTAAATAACCATGATATGTTATTCTTTGATTATATTATATTTTAGAAAAACTATTTATGAACACATGATTGTGATATTGATTATTTTTTGGATTAATATATTCTTGAGGAATATGTAACAAATGATTTAACGAATTTCAAAATTCTTATTTATATTGTTTTGTTATACTTTGACATTTTTATTGATTTAAATAAAAAGTTACTCACTATATTTCATGGTGAATTTAGTCACATTTTTTGGGATGATGATATATATTGACTATTGTGGGACAATATAACCCAGTGGATAAAAATGTATTAGGGTAACAGATAGAGATACAATTAAATGGAATGTATGAAATAATTATTGTTTAATTTCAGGAAGATTAAAATTATTTTTGCAAAGGTCAATTTTATATAATATATGATTACGATATATACACATCCCAGAATGTGATTTACTGAATGATTAATTCTGTTTTTTAAAATATTACTAACGTAATACAACCACTTGGAGAAATAAATATTTCATATTAGAGGTTATATCATGAATGATGACTATGTTATGAATAAACCCTACGCATTTCATTATTTTATGAATATTTTTTTGATGTGTTTCTAATTATTATATGAGATTAAATATAAAGAACTTAGATTTTGGATAGGTTAAATTAATAGTATTATCAATAAATTATGTCACAGAAGACATAGAACTAACACAAATGATGAAATTAATGAAGTGATTCATATAAACATTACATTATGAATATAATTTTTTTTAAATAGATAATAATAATTTAAAATAATTATATATTATTTTTTAATATTCATATTTTTCCAAAATGTATTCCTTTTGAAATAACTATTTAAATGAAAGTAGGGAATTGTTTTACATTAATAAATTAAATTGATAACATCTAAATGTTTATAATAATATAAAATATTTATATTTATAAAATATTATTAATATATTAGTTTATTAATATATTTATATGAAATAATGTTTAAGGCAACTGATGACTATAATTAATTTTTTTATCATAAATGTTTTTCTTTAATATTACTTTTGAATAAATACTTATAAACCATTATAAATTGAATTCCATAAAAAATAAAATAATTGTTTTAATCTATAATAGAAAAATTATATTATGGTTATTTCTCCATTTTCATGAAGTATTTATTTTTATTTGAATAGAGAAAACTGTGATTTTACAACAGACACTAATTTTTTGAAAGTAATAGTACAAATGTTTGCATTTTATATCATAGATTACATTTTATAATCTAAATATTTATTATATTAGTGTACTTAAAATTTTAATGTTTATTAATTTAATTTATTATTACATTCTATAGTTTTTAAAACAAAATTATATATTTAAAATTAATTTTAATACATTTTAAATTAAGTATATAAAAAATAAATGTTATCAGTTTTAATTTCTTTTCAAAAATTATATTAAACATTATATTTATTATATTTATTATATAATATATTCCACATTAATAAATAGTATAATATAAAAATTATCTAGAAAAAAAATGGTAACTTTGGTCAATATCAAAATTGAAAAAATGAGTAACATATGAGAAAACGGGAATTACATGTTTGAAAAGTACTTTTAATAGATTTTTTGAGGTTTGGATATCCATAATTTATTCTTCACTTTCTTATTTATCAATTTTTAATCCAAATTCATTGATAATTGTTTCCCATTATTTAATTTTTTTTTATTTACAAAAAATCCATGTCTTTTCACTTATAAAATATGATATCATCTCCCAACTTATTCTCAACCTAATACCTACTTAATTAGGCCATAAATCAAAACAAATCCTTAAAAAAGTTCTATAAACCTTCTTGATTTTATTTTCTTCTCAGTATACCATCACTCACTGGATGAACCTCCATTGCATTTGATATTATATAGAAACTAATGAATAAATTTCAAATTAATCCAATCATTATTTTAATTTCATAATGTGCACATATTCTTCCAAAAAGATCCACAAACTATGTTAAAATGATAAAATTAGTATCATTGGTATATTAATATGTTATAAAAATTATTATTGAACGATTAAACACCATTCCCTTTTATAATGATAAAATTTAAACCAACATTTGTGGGTTTTATAGGATACTTCCTCTATGACACATTATGTTTTTTTGTTACACTTCCATAAAATGGTTTTCCTAAATGGGAATTTAAAATATATAAGTATGAAATTTATGAAATAAATATTATTTAAAACTAATAAACCAAATTAAACCTTTTTTATTTTCTATATAAGAAAAAAATATCATCGTTATGAAAATGTGGATTATAACATCAATGAAATGATTGATTTATTTTTTTATTTTCATCACTACATTAAATAGCATGTAATGAAAATGGTTTTATTGTAACAAAATGAGGCACAAGAAATCAATATTGTTAATAGTGAAAATTTAATAACCTATCAAAAATATGATTAACAAATATCCATGCTAGACTCACCTATCCCATAGTACATTCTAAGAGAAAAAAATAATTTCATCATACTATAAACTAACTTTTATAGCTTATATCAGTCATTACCTTCTTTCAAACTAAGATTTAGAATATTATTAAACACATAATAAAATCATTTTATATGTTATAATGATACTAGAAATACATATAGTAAAATTAATCTATAAATTATGTCATGGTATTTATTTAACCAAATAATTCAATGACGTAATGAATTTTATCATTATCGAATAAGTGAAATTTTTTTATAGTAATATATGAAACTAATGAGTAAATATTTTTTTTCATTAATTGATATATCATTAATTAACTGATTACTCATTAAAATTCCATTGCATCAATATGAATTATGTCAACATGAACATTTTGAAATCCATACTCAAGGATCATATCCAAAACCCTCATTTAATGAAATTATATTATTGTAAATAATTTCAATGTATCAATGCTTGTACCATTATGATATATGAGTGATAAAATTCGATATATGACTCAAAAAATAATGTAATTATTTAAAACATATTCAAAACATTAATGTTTACTCCAACCAGTTATTTACAATATATATTCAAAAAAAAAATTTATAAATAAAGTACAAATTCAAATTATTTTTTAAAATAGTTATTTATATTTAAGTAGTTATGATTTTTTATATATATTTATATTTTCTTTACATGATCATAGAGTTCATTCAACTATGTATGAGAATATGTTAAGGGTTTATTATCTCTTGAATTTTCTAAAATTTATATAAATATATTTCATGGGAAAAACTATATCAAAGTAATTAATATTCATCCAATGAATGTTTTCCTATGTATTAATTCAAATGTAAGGTCTTTAATAAAATAAATTTATTTTATTTAGTAATGGTCCTTATCATGAAATATTTCATATATCTTAGGAACATTATATCCATTGATTATATCAAACCTTATTTTATCATTTTTAATATCTTTGCAAAATAATCCTAATTTTCAGATATTTCAATATTTATGGAGTATGTTTCTCATATGGGGTATTCATAACTCAAATCTTGTTTTTTATGAGTCATAATGTTTTATCTAGAAACAAGTTATTCAAAGTATGGTTTCCCCCTCAAAAATATTTCATTTTTATTGTTATTTATGTTGTAAATTATGTTATTATAAAATCGATGATTTATTACTCTTCATACAATGTGGGATTTCAAAGAATCAATATATCAAAATGGTTCCATTGAAAATATTTTTTTATATTTCACTTCCCATTTCCTATTGAAAAATTAAATTCGTTTTCATTTAACAATTTTTTGAGTTTCTTCCTAAATGTATTTGATTGAAAATACCTTAACATCACCTATTAATATTTTAATTTTGAGTGTGAAATGAAAATTTTAATTCTCATAAATGTTAAAAATATATTCTCAATGACATTTTTTTTATTTCACATATATTTTCCTTTTATTTTCAAAACTAATTACACTAATTGAATTTTTGTTACAATATTTGTTCTAAAATGAATATATATTTTTCAAATTTGTGAGACTGAACGCACTATATAAAAATATTCTATTAATGATTCCATCTTCTAAGTTAACTTTCAATGTGTTTTTTTAATAATATTATTTTCAGTATGTTAATAACATTATTAGTTTCTTTCATATTTTGGGCTATCTGTTTTATTTTATTTATCCTCCATCATTCTATAGATGGATTGTGTAATGATATTTTCTATAAAATATATATATTTTCAATAAAACAATCAGCATTAACCATACATTGTAAATATATAATAATATTTTTTACCCTTCCATAACTATTTAAATAACATGAGTTAAAATTCATTTTTTTCATGGTGATGACCTAAATTTGATTTGTCATTTTATTTTGAAATGTTAGTTTTAACTACAAAACAAATATATTTATGATTTAAAAAAATCTTTATAATTTGATTGAATTTTATTTGCCTATATTTTTGAATAATTACACAAATTATACATTTCCATTCCATGGATTTAATATGATCTACTATATGAAATTCATGTTCACTCGATTTTTTATTTATGATTGAGTTTTATGTGGAGAACATGTACATAGTTAATCATTAAATTATATTTTAAACATATATAAATCTATAATGAATTGGTTAAAGCTTTAAATCAGGTGAGAAAAATATGAATACATAGTGATGCTTGATCAGAAATGGGAAACTAGTTGTGTGTCCATATCTGCTATCAGAAAAGGGTTGTGAATCATATTCTACTATGGGAAGTAACAGAGAGAATATTAAGTTCAATCCATAATTCCAATGTATTATTTATTTCAATTTTATTCATCATTTTTATGATTTATTTTTATGTAATGGGGTGATTTATTACCTATTCATTTTTTGGGTATAACATTATTATGTATCCTAGTTATATATATATTCTTATATAATGAACACTAATTATATTTGATATTTATCAATTATGATTAACCTTACACAACATTTTTCATATCCCCTTTAATTGTTTTATTTTTCGAAATGTTATGAATTGGAGTTAAACATTAGAAATATCTTGAATGGTATCTAATGTAGACAATTATTGTGTGATTTTAATGTATTTTTATACATTAATTAGTTTATTATGTTGCATGATAACATTTTATCTATTGAAAATTGTATGAATATTTGTTATTATTGGTATTCCTAATTCTATAAAAATATAAATTGAATATATCATGATAATATATTGAAAATGAATTATTTAATTTTGTCATTCAAATTGGACCATATTGTTTATTGGGTCCTATATATATATTTTTTAAACTACAATGATTTGAATCCCATTTGTGTTTTAATTTAGTTTGTTAGATCAATGTAACAACCCTACAACTTAAATATATTACATTTAAATAAGTATCAATTATTTTATATATTTCATTACTAATTCCAAATATATAATTCGTATATTTTTATAAGATATTTTTATTATTAAAAAAATGATGAAATTTAATTTAAAATGGTTTTTTAATGTTTATAAATTAAAATATATTTTTAACTATTGTAAATATAATTTCATTGCATGAAATTCTGATGTATTAACAATAATTTATATATTTGTTGTAAAATTATAATTAATGAATAAAAATTCATATGAAGATAAAAAATATTCTTTTTAAGATGACAATAATTATTTGCCAAATGTGTTTTTACAAAACAAAAGTTAATTACTCATAATTTATGATTGATTTTAATGATATATATATATATTTATATAATATTTCCAATTAAATATTTGACCCTCCACTTTATTAATTTTCACATTAAATGGAATTAAATTAAATCCCATTATATTCATTAAAATTCATTTTAAAAAAATGGGTGTTTTTGTGTTTTGAATGATTATTTTTATTTTTAATTTTTGACATTAATAAATATTGAATTTAAAATAATTTATTCCATAAATAAAATAATTATATCAAAATTTTTTATTTTTCAAAATATTTTAATAATGAATATTAAAAAAATATTTTTCCACAAATCAGGTAAAAAGGGTTTAATGGGGGTTCAACTCATAGAAAAGGGTGAAAATTCCCTTTAAACCATACGAAATATTATTGTTTGAAGATGGTTTGATCTTATCCCATTTTATTAAATATTTCATTTACATATTTTCCACATTCATCATAATTTGTCTTCTTGTAATTTATGCATCATTGTAATTCTAGTTGTGTATATCCCATCAATTAAAAAAGGAACCCATTCACCTCATTTTTTCACACAACTGGTCCATTTAGCTCATCCATTACCTAGCCATAAAGCATCATAGATTATTTACCATCATTGTCAATAATATTTTCATACCCCAACACCAACCATTGAAGCAATTGTCTATACCGTCATTATATACTATTATGATTATTTTACATCCATTTTACCTCTTCTTCTAAACATATTTGAAATGAAAAGAACGCTTATGCATATAAGTTGACTACCACCTCAACATTTATATATACTTTATATTCCATCAAAATTATTATAAGATAGTTATTATGATGGAGTTAATTTAAAAATATTTTATAAATGAAATAACTATTCTTATATTGTTAAAATATCTTATATATCTTCTTCCCTTCCCATCCTTTTGATAATGAAAATTTCACACATGCCCATATTTTGACTACCACCTCCATAATGAAATATGAACTATTTTCAATTTATAACTTTCATTGATGGTAATAAGGATGAATTTAGTGAATGTATATATATAATAAATATTATAATAGTTATAGTTCAATAATGTAGAATTATAATATTTCTTTATTTCATTCTATCCATAATAATATGAAATATTATTCATGCATGTGAATAGATGGTCGTCACTATGAAGTGATGTAGTCAATTAATCAAAAATAATTTATTTGGATTAATAAAAAAGATTATATAGTTATTAAATATAATATCAATTAGGTTATATTATTATAGATATTATGTTAAAATTATAAATATGAATGATCTGTAATTTCGAATAGAATCATACTTGGAACATTAATAAGTTAACACATATAATGACAAGCATAATGAAATATTATTAATTAATGGATGATAATGTGTAATGTGTAATACATGTGTGAAATTATAAGTATTAATATGTAAATATTATATAATAATAATAAATTTAAATTTATTATACAAGGTTACAGAGTGCATATTATGAAAGTTAGTATTTAGCGAAGGGACTTCTAGTATAGCATTTTATTCAATGGGATATATTCACAAATCACGGAATGATTTATCAAGGTTTTCTTTGAATATCTCTTTTTATATGTTATTTCATGAATAATTTTATAATCATGTTAACTTAATTTTCATTTAATGTTATTTATTTAAATGGATTTATTCCATCTCCTAGGGTTATTTCTTAAGAGCACATATGATCCCTTCCTTTTTCTCTAGCAATATACATAAATATATAAAAACGGTTTTAATGTAAAACTATCATGGAATCTCTATTCAATGAAGAATCATTTTATTTTGTGAAAAAAAATTTCTTTGAAAACTCGTCAAATTTTTTTAATTTTCTATTTATTGATTTATGTTTCTTTTTCCATTCTCTGAATTTCAATATAATGATATAAAATAAATATTTTTTATCTTTATAAATTAAATAATATCTATGCAATTGGTTAACATAATATATATTTATTTCATTTTTTAATGTGTTTTGTTGATACATGATTAATAATTAATTTGAATAATCGTTTAATATATTTTATGGTTCTTTTAAAAAAAATCATAATATTCCTTAAATTTTTTTGTTTTAAAAATGTTATTTCAAAATTAAGTTAATATTTTTCTAAAGAAATATTTCCATTATTTGTTATATGTATTTTCATCTTTGAAAAAAAAATCCATTTGTGTTATAATACTCTTCATGTAATAATATTGTTACGTGTGATAAATGAGTGATATTTCCTATGATTAACCATAATATGTCTCTAACATCACCATTTCATTCATTTTTATTTATATGATTATGAATAATGGTTTTTAGTAGGATATAAATAGGATGTGTACTATGTGAAATGAAATATGTGGGATATTTTGAAAATGAATCATGATATTAGATGATAATATTTCTTGTATTCAATGAAACCAACCCATTATGGTCTGATAGCATTTATTAATGTGAAATGTATTAAATATTCATAAAAATGGAATAATATGTATTTATTATTTTCTTAGATTCCTAAATTATTATCATGTCATGGTTAAGTATTTTTTATAGATTATGATTAAGTAATATTGTTGAAAATATTGGGGAAATGACTATATGACGAATAATGCCATAATGATTTCCAAATGTAAAACATTATTTGTATTACATTAAAATACGTCATTGCTTGTATACTTTCATCTATATAATACTATAGAAAAATATGCCCCAAGGGGTAATAACAATGTTAGGGGAAGACTGAGAATTAGCTAGATTATCTCTAGTAGATGATGAGTAGGCCTAAGACTGCACACTAGGAAAGTCACTCAAGGAGGATCATATTTAGTAATTTCACTTTTTATGAAGGAGAAATATTAATGATTTGAAAATTTGATAAACAAGGATGAAATAATAAATTATATAGTATCATGTATTGAAATAAATCTCATGATATAGATATTATATAAATTATGTTACATATTTATATTGTTTTTCAATATAATATTTTTTGACTGATTTTTTTTCTTTCAGTCAATGGATGAAGCCACGAGGAATCATGTTTCCACTAAATATAATATTAAAATAAATTATTATCCTCATTAGAAACCAAATCTTATTAAGGTACGAATTGAAGAATCATTTTTTCATTTTAATGAAATTTTTTTATTCTCAGATTCTTATAGACATTCCAAATTCAATATGGAAATAACAACATTCTAATGACTCACTGATGATATAAAATCCACCATATTTTAGTGATTCAACTCACACTATAATTTTTCAGAGATGGGTTGGTACCATTATATTGATGTTATCCAACATGGAGATCCTATCGAAAATCATTTTTTTGTTTATCTTTAATGAAATAAGGCATATCATGGGTGTACTCTTAACAAGAAATTGAATAAATAAGTTGATATTTTCTACATATAGTTGGATGTTTATAAAACGTTGTTATTTTATTATGTAAATTTACTCTTCATATGTGAATAGAGAAGGAATTAAATTTGATAAAGAAAAGGGATGATGATATTTTTGGTACCAATGTGTAATTTTTTATAGTTATTTTGAGGATAGATTCAACATTTTTCATTAATGATGAATGAAATATTTATTGACACTTTAGTGGAATAAAACAGATTCACTAAATGGAATTATCAATAATAGACATTTGTATATATGAATAAATCAATCAATTTTATCTAATGGTTGTAATGGAAATCAAAGTGACACATTAATATCATCTTTTTTATAAGAATATACAGAATTAATTCAATGGATATTATATTAAAAACCCAATATATAGAAGATGATGATACTTTATTTTTGCTAGATTCATGGAATTTAATGTGGTAGAAATTGGGTGAATGTGGATAGTATGTTGTTAATGTATGGAAAAAATGGAATGGGACAATGATTGTCGATGTGATGGGATGAGACTACCCAACGATGTTGATGGATATAAATCCCAACAGAATACTATAAATTTACACTTATGTTTCAAATTCAAGGAGTGTAGACATTATAAAAATGTGTTTCGAAAATTAAAGGGCTAAAGAGGGAGAATCATCTACAGAAAAATCAAATTTCAAAAATTAAAGTGAAGTCAAATTAAATTTATATTTTCAATATAGTAAATGATAATAAAAATTGAATGGTACATTAAAAATATATTCTATAGTATATAATCTCTTATTTCATTCAATATCGTCTCAAAATTTTATTTTTAAACCATTTTTCTAATGGTTTTATATTACCACATCAACAATATCATAATGCATTAGCATATGAAACTATTTATTGTATTATGATCTCATATCATGTCTATAATTATTCCACAATACATGGTTGTGGGAATGTGATTCCAATAAATTGTTTAATTCCACCACCATTATTTTTTTTGTGATTTTGGTTATCTATTGGATCTGTTAATTTAGAGTCCATATCAATTTCAATTGAAGGGAAGTCAAATTTGATAATCATAAAAACATGTGGTCATTTATCAGTGTGAGGATGAATATTATTGTCCAATATAAGTTATAGAAATATTTTAGGTATTTATTGTTATTCATAATGGTTATTTATAACATTTCGTTTATGAGAAAATAAAAAAGACTGATAAGAATATTTATTCTCATGTTGATGATGTCATTCTATATGTTTTTATAATTCTTTCTACGACTCTTGAAGAAAAATTTTAAATAGAATTCATTGATTGTGAAACCCCATTTCTTAATAATCCACATATAGTTTCCTGGGATCAATTACTGGAATTAATGATGCAACCCATTGATAATCTTAAAAAATGATTAATTCACCTAAGAGGATCACCATGGGACGTAAATGTTATATTTTTAAGAAACAATATATATTACTTCCATTCATAATTTATAATATTAAACTTAAAAATATCATGATCTTGAATATATATAATTTACCAAATATTTGGGATTTTTTTATCATGTTCAAGGACCACAATACTACAAAAGGATTGATATTTTTTTTAGAAATTATCTATTGATGGTAAATATTCAAAGAATACATATGATATCATTTCTTATGAGGGATGGAAAATATTAATTTATATTTATTATATTTTTTTCTATCTAATTTCCCTCACTATTTCAATGGATCACAGGAATCGAGTCTATAAACAATAACTTGATCAATTTTTTGTGTCCCTTATTGATGATATTATTATATATTAAAAGTGATTTTAATAGGATAATGATTACTTGAATTATATTATAATTACCATAAGGAATGATATATTAAATGCGAAATTTAATAAGAGTGAATCTAGGATATGTAAAGATTATTTTAAGGAACATATACGCTCATGTGAGGGTATATCGATGGATCTACAAAATTAGAATGATATTGAAAAATGTCCCAAAACAAATATAGTGAATTATATTCATAGTAATCTATAATTTAAAGGAACATGTTTATGATATGTAGTGATTTTATCAAGGATTTAAAATCTAAAATAAAATTTAATATTTATGTGATAAAAAAATCCATTAGATTGATGATTGTGATGAAAATTTCGATGAATTGATGATATACTTGGTCAGTGCTCTGATATTGTTACTACCCCACTTTGGAGAAAGGGTTTTGATCTATATTAATGCATCTAAAAATTTAATAACATGATATATTATATATAATTACATCATGATAGCCTATTAATCTCATCGATTAAGTATTTATGACTAGAATCACCAAACGCAAGAAATTGATTCAAGAGAGGTAATAATTGCATAAAATATATTTTTGTAATATTTTGTAATACTAATGTTTGAAATATATGTTTATCATAATAGATTCACTTATATATTTACCTGGAAATATTTCAATATTTCCCAATAAAGATGGATAGATATAAATAAGGATTACAACTACACTACTAACTTGGAAATGTGAACAAGGTGGATGACGATTTGATTTGTTTAGAATATTATTTTTTTATCTATTATGGGCATCTAAAATACAAAATATTTATGGATTTATAATATATTATCCTTTAAATACCAATGCATGGGGATAAAAACATATCTTAATTTTATGGTTGCTCATCTATCTTGATATATGAAGATTAGAGAGACGTAAAAATTAGATGACTTCATGTAGATGGATATAAATGATTCAAATATAAATAAATATTTTGGTGGAACGAAAAAAATAATTAAATATAATTTTTATCAATTTATAAAATTTAAAATGAAGTTTTTGGATGAATTTAATATTTCACTGTTTTAATTTCTTATAATGAGTAAAAAAAGGTAAAGTTTACATAAGGAGAACTTTTGCTTGAATAACATGGTGATAGATATTGTGGACTGTGTACTATAATGCTTCTTATGAAATTGTGTTTACACATTGTGGAATAATTTTAATAGAATTTTTTACCATTACCCATGACTATTTAGAAATGTTAAAACATGATCTCGGGATTTCTCTTTTGCCTCGCCAATTCTTTTAAATTACATTATGTTTTTTTGTTGTAATTGATCTCTTTATAAAGTTTACAACATTTAATTTTTGTATGATATATTATCTATATTTATAATACTTCAACGATATACATTAAGGATTTTTTAGGTTATATGTAGATCTATATTCTATTATATCACATTAAGAACGTATGTTTATCTAAAGGTTCTGGCAAAGTATTTTGCATGTTCTCTATAAATAGTTGTGTTTATGTACCACTTTTCTTCCTTTAGAGGATCCTCAAATGGAGATAACTATTATATCCATTGAATTTATTCTCAGATCATGTTATTTATATTTATAATGGTATATGAATCAAATACATCCCCCTATCAATTTCCCTTGTAAGTGTGAATCTATGATAGGATGTGATAAATTTTATGGAATGAAATATTTGGGGAACAAGGCTATATGAGAAAATAAAATATGTGGTGAGATCCATTTAATAACTCATCAGGGAAGATTTTTTTTAAATAGACATGTTGGTAATAAGTAGTGGGATCGTGAAATAATAGATGGTGATAAAGTAGTATTATGAATTTTTCCATGAAAGTTTTTTGTTAGATTTGGAATGAATGGAATAATTATGATTCTCAATATGGGCCCATAAGATTCGAGTTTGAGTATGTGTGGGTTCTTATCACATAGTGCATCCACCAATAATATCTCAAGTGTATGATGTGTTGCACTTATCTCTTTTAATGAATAAAACAGATAATTCTTCACATATACTAAATATAGAGTTTATAACATTCGTGCAAAAGTTATCCAATGATGGGTAACTATTTTTATTTACATATTATTGATATAAGGTTTTTTATAATGAAACTACTCACCTGGAAAATATTCATTTAAATAATAATGAATTTGGGGATGATAATTAAGAACCTAATGATATTTTGATGTAGATGAATCATCATTTTCTCCTATGGATAAAGTAATTTCAATGTATATTATTGTTTCCATGATCGAAGGATGTAACCCTATGATATTTTTAATGAATTACATTCATTAAATAATATATGTATTTGATCACCTTCATTACATGAAACCCTAACACTAAAAGAACCATAATATATCATATCTAATAACCATGACATTATATTGAAGGGTATGGGTATGATTACCCATATTATGATATATATATATATATATATTAAAATTTAAATTTTTTAAATGTATTCATTATTACCTATGAAATAATAATTAATTTAAAATAAAATCTTTTCACAATTAAAAGAACTTCTTTTGAGGAGAAATGATTTTTATTAGTTTATTAATTTTTATATAATTCGATATATTGGCCATTATTAAATAGTGATTTTAAAATAATTATTTATGTAATGTGTTTTTAGTAATTTATACATTAATTATCTAATTAAAAATAAGTAATATAACAACCTTTCTAGTTAGAATGAGATTTTTATCAGAATCTTATTTTAATTTGTGAAATGTGTGTTTTCTCTAATAAATTTAATAAATCAGGACATATTAAAAATATCTTATTGAAATATTACACATAAGAATATATAAAACATTATGTTTATCTAACATGTAGTAAGATATAGTAAATTAATGATCATTCTTATAAACATGTTTCATCAATTGGATAACCCAATTTGTTGATATCAATGATTTTTATGGTCTTAAAATGATTAAAATATATTGTTATTTTCAGATCCAAACATTTTAATAAGAGGATTTATAAAGATATTATTTGATATAAGGTTTACTTTTGATTGTTTAGAAATTTAAAAACTGATTGAAAACGATAACTCACACGTCATGATCATTTCAAAACTAGATTTTATTGATACAAAGAAGAATCATTAAGATATGTTTCAATTTAACTAAATAAAATTTCATCAGCATGAACTTTTAAAGTGGATATATCAGTAAAAAATTTATAAGTATACATCGATCCACAGTTCCCATAACCAAAATATATATTATAATAAAAATATAATTAATATGTCATATTATTCACTAGGGGAATAAATAAATCATTAAATATCTGCTTTGATTCTAAAAACAATATCTAAAATTTTCTTTTTTAAAAACTAGGTGGTTGTACTACATAAAAATACTATAGAGTTATATCTATTAAGGAAAGCACACTTCACATCTAATTTTAATAGGGTTATTTGTATAAATTTTACATATTGTAGATATATATGAATTATATAATTTATCTCAAGTATATTATGTTTGTATTTTTAGTCCATTCATTTATATAGAATATGACCATTTTTACATATCTCAAATCAATTCTAATTATTACTCTATTTCCACTGCATTTATTATGGAAAATACATCTTACATTAATTACCAAAAGATATTTTGGACATTAAACAAAATTCAAAATTTCATTCCACTCATAATCATTGAGATCATCATTGATTTATGTTATATCATCTCCATCACCTAAATCCTCATCATGAGTCTTTTGGCTATAATTTCAATAGATATCAAAAAAGATCATATTTTTTTATTATACAAAATTTAGTTTTAATATGACCATCTACATCGCTGATTATATTATCACTCTGAGGAAACTAGTTATAATCTAATTTACTTGGTTTGGTAAATGGTTGTTGTCAAAAATGTGTTCAATTTATTCTACTGGTAAAACATTATAAATAGTTTCTTTAGTTAATATCTATTGAGAATAACTTTCATATCATTGGTAGAATAGTTTTTTTTAAAAACAATCGGAACTTTTTTATGGATGTTTGATAGAAATGTATCAGTATCATAAAATATGAAATTATATGGTTCATAAACGATATAATTATTTCAATTATAAAATTAATAATCTTTACTCTTTATAAGGTTACCAATAAAAAATACATCTTTAAATTTCTTATCATATTTTTTAAAATTATTTCTAGTATAAACAATTACTACTTTGAATCCTATAAATCTTAATTAATAATGGTTTGGATTTCATCCAATATATAATTCATAATGAGTTATACTATCAATAGATCAACATAAAATTGGAGTTATAGTATATCAGGAAATAATAAACACTTCATCTCAAAAATTCATACCATTTCACTATTCACTAAACATGGTTATAGTATGTTAGTTATGAACTCCTTTTATGCTTTCAAATACAAAATTTTTTGGTTTTTAGGGATTTGAAAAGTTATGTATCTACCATTTTTACTAAAAATATCATATTTATAAATAGAAAATTTTCTAACATGGTCATTATAAAAAAATCCAAATTTCTAATTTCTAATTTTTAAAATGGGTTATAAGAAAATTGATATAGAAAAAATATTTCATCTTTTTATTAGAAATTAGACCCATGTGTATCAAGTGTATTCATCAATGTTAATATATGTATAGTATTTTAATATAATAATTATATTTATTTTTTAACCATATAAATCCATGTACACTAACTATGATGAATCTTAAGATGAAAATAACCAAATAGATTTAATATATTAATTTGGATTCATTACAAATTTAGAAGGATCTCAAAATTTAGATGAATCAAACCCTAGACCTAGTATATCTCTATCTATTTAATTATTATAATTTCTAGAAAAATATATAACAATACAGTGTCATAACCTGTTATGATGTAACTATGATTGATCCACTAATACACTAGTGAATGATAAACCATGGATATAATGGGCTTCTATGTTAACTATTTTCATCATACAGAAAGAATGAACTTACCTTTTGAAATATGAATCTTATAGTTATCATTCCTGATGATAAAAAAGTATGATATATCACATAATCAATTTATTCTTAGAAAATTATTTTTAAAAATAATAATGAACAAAAAAATATTAATTAAAGGCTTTCTATTAAGATTAATATATCATATTCTATAATTCACCTGTGGGAATTGTCACCAATAGTGTCATTACTAACCATTTTATTTATAATATTCTTGAATTTTTTATTTTTTGAAGTCATTTTACTGGATAAACCACTATCCATGTACAAAATATAATCGTTGATGTGATATATAAGTTTTTAGTTTCAAAAAGAGTTTTCTTATTATATTACCAGTCACTAGGAATGGTCTCAATAATAATATCAACTATTTTTCATCTATTAGATACTTATTTACAAATTATTTCTAGACATATATTTTTTTTATAAATATAAGATGTATTATTCTAATATTTTTTATATGTAGAAAATAAAATTGTTAATAATGAGCCATGACATTTTCTCGACTAGTTTCAATGACATTGTTTTTCAAAAATTAAGTAACATCCAAGATTATCAAGCTATTATTCATAGTTTCATGAGAATAAATTTGAAAATATTTGTTTCTTTTTATTTATAATAACAAATTGTTTTAAACATGATAACTCAGTTGATATTCTGATTTAACATATTTATTATAACTATAAAACTCATTATCAAACAACTTATAATTTCCTAAGAACATGAAAAAATTGTAGACAATTTAATTTTGAAGAATGTATTCATATGATATAAGTAATAATCAAAATTAGCACCCTTAAATATTGGACATCTACTAGGAATTAAATTTTCTAGTGTTTCAAAATAATTCAATTTCTATATGTACAAAAAAAAGATATTTTATAAAATATATGTTAGTGTAAAATTATTATTACTAATATAATTATTTATATTAAAAGTAACTGTTTTAAAAAAATTAACTGAATATGTATTAGATCCTTCTCAAAAACAAAATTTATGATCATAAGATTACATTAAAAAAATATAAGAAGGGTGGAATTGTTTCTTATAATATAAAAATACTAATTTCTTAACCTCTCTGTATTTTTTAATTGAATAATAATTTTTCTACTAAACTAACGTGAATGGGAATATATTTTTTTCGGATAATTTATAAATTCATATTTTTAGAAAATTATATTACATTAACATATTCTCGAAACACATGTATATTAGAAGTAGAAATGTGTATTAAAAAGTAATATAAAATATTTTAAAATATGTGGTGATGATTTTTGAAAATGATAATTTCATAGACCCATATCAATAAAAAATTATATATCACTGAAATTGGGTATCGACATTTTCAACAAAACATTTAATTTCTATCTTCCTTTATAAAGGAATCACTCAATACAATATCAATGGGAAATTGTTTCCTTAATGATGAGGACTATATATTTTATTGACTAAAGAAACAAAATAGATAAATCCCCAAAATCACAAGACCAAAATAGATCATAACAAAATTTATTAATAGAGAATATTATATGAATTTTCAATTATCCACACAAAAAAATGCATTATGTATAAAATCTAAAAAAACAATTTGATCATTCAAGTTTATAATATGTTTAAAAAACATCATAAGAACTAATAGATCATTATTGATGTGAAAGAATCCTTCTCCGTGATTAAGTTTCTTATAAAATGGAAACCCTCAAACAGTAATTTTACTCATTCATCAAATATTAATGCAATGTATTCTGATAAACCATTTTATAAAATAGAGTGTTATGCATGGATTCTACACATAGTGGCCATTATTTTTATACACCAAGACTGTGTCTCCTGATTTAATTTATTATTATAATATCTACATGATCTCTAAAATGTATGTCATCATGCAACTAATTATAAATAAATTTTTTGGATATCATGTCTTACTCAATCTCGACTTTTTTATTTAATGGTGTTTTTAAAACTACACATGATAAAATTATTTATATGTTAACTATTAGAATTTTAAAAATATTCATCTAATTTATATTTAATCTTCCATTTTATATAGGTGATCCCTAATACAAAATCATTCCATAAGATAAAATTATATTTTTGTGTTTGGGAATATTTCCCTTCTATAAGAACATTCCTAAAAATTGGGAAGTTGGAATGATACATAAGTAATACGAAAGTATTATTTTGTTTTCCATAAAATGGTTAAAATTTTATGCCTATTTTTTTTTACTCAACGTAGAATTATATGGTTATTCCATAATAACTACTCAAATCAAAATTGATACGGGAAAATAAAAACAAGGATTTTATTGAAAAAATTCACCATAAAATCTAAAGGCCATAGATATATTTGGGTTACACTCTATAGAATTATAAATTCATCACACATCATTCACATGAGAGTAATTTTATATTATGATAATATTTTTATAATGTACCTCATTGATTTTATACATTTACATTTAGTACCAGTTTCTATTACACCTGATCAATATATAAGGTTTACCTCAAAGATCAAGTGATGTGTTTATGAATATCTAAAATCATATTTTTGATTTATTAGTTATGATTAAGTATATATATTTGGCCATTTTTATAAAACCATTCAATCCCAACCTAATATGTTGAGGAATTTTCTCTATATTTAAATTTTTGTTCGGATCAACAACTTCTTCAAGTGCAGTTTCCCTAAAACTGTAGCTTATACAAGAATATCTAAATGTATCTTTATTAATACCTATATAGAATGTATTTTAGATCAAAAATATGGTTGGAATAGGTTGGATAATGGAAGATATTATAAACTTATCTATCCCAAGATATAGCATAAATGTATAATCCACTAAGTTGCATATAAGGGAATCTCAGTGTCAATAAAAAAGTTAAATGAAAATAATTGGTGATATTTAGAGTATTAAATTCATGAAAATGTATTACAATGAATATATCCAGGTAATTATTTGATTGTATTTTTAAATAAGGTAAATATTTGACAATGATATATCTCCAGGTTGATTTTTGTTTTTAATTGGGATGAGAACTTTTTATATGGAACAACCACTGAATCTATCCCAATTATATGATGTGGTTAGTGTATTTATATTCAGAGATCAAGTATATTTTCTATCGCATGTTCTAAGAAATGGGTTCTATAACTATAATAAACTGAATTAATTTTTTATTATTTTATTATATATGAAATTAATATCATTTGATAGTAAAATATATTTTTATCAATAAAACATTTCCCTGAATAGTGTTTTTATAATACTTTATGATTTTAATCATATTTTTAATGATATTAATGAATTTATGTAATATATTTTCAATATTCTATTTAAAAAATATTTAAATTAATATTTTATCAATGGGATGAGAAGAAATCAATATTTTGGACTCAAAACACATTTTTCTAAAAATTGGTTATTGATTCATTTTAGACACATAAATTATAAATGATTTTTCAATAATCATAAAATTATTGATTAAGAAATAAATTCCACTTTTATAATTTAATGTTTCATATTTGTAACATGGTTTATTTTTTTAGTAATTTTGAATAGTATCCTAGTTAATATTTTTCACCCAAATATTGTTATTATGTGTAAAATATGGTTAAAACATCATTATAAGGCTTTAAAAATTTTATAACACTTTTATTTATTCTCTGGAATGTGATCAGTTTAACATTTATCATCCATGACTCAAAAATATGTCAACATGATGCAATTTTTATTTTATGTTTAATTTATATTATTTTATGAAAATGATATATACAAAATTTCACTCTCTAGATTTTAATTACTCTATAACATTTTATAAGGATATAATAAGGGTATATTATATTATATATTTTTATATGAAGGATTTATTTTTATGGTAAATCTATTTTAAATTTTTAGTTTTTGAGTAGTAAACTAAAATATTTATGACAAACTAACCGATTATATATTCAATTATTATTTAATAAAATGAAATGATATTAAAAAACTCAATATAAAAAAAATATAAAAATGTTTTATATTAATTTTTATATTAATATATATTTCTGAATGTTTTAAATTTTAATTCCATTTCCATATTTATGAAACAAATCTGAAATTAAATAAATAGACCCACAAATGTACTTAATAATTTTTTATATTAATATTTTATAATTTCATTACACCTCTATAACATTAATTATTTAGGCGTCTAAATGGTATATTATTGAATATATAACCTTGTACCATTTATGGATCTCTATTACTTTTGTGATAACATATACTTCCATTATATATTGATATGATCTATTTTGTATTAAATTTATATTTTGTTAATGCACGGTTAAAAAATGATGAGTGTTAACATAGTAGATAAAAATGTACCAAATATTTTATAGGAGAAGGATTTGATTTATTCTAGTCCTATATTTCAACTTAATAAATTTTTACTCATCAGATTAAGAAAATATATTTTTATTAATTTAAAACATTTTTTATTTTAATGAGTTTCCCACCCCTTGCATATATTAGAGAACCACTTATCCAATGTTCCTCAGACATTTTATTCACTATAACCTATACAAAACTAACCATTATATGTGAAATGATTTTTTACACATATATTAGACGTTCTTGTTAATCTGACATAATATAATTCCATGGTTTATGGTGTAAACCAAAGGGGATTTCACAGGAATGAGTTATGTCAATTAACCTGGTACATTCAATATTATTTCATATTTTACCCCTCCTAATTCAATGTTACCCCTTACTAAATTTTTATTTCAGAATCATTATTATATTTAATTATGATTATATATATTGAAATTCCACTAATTAACTATATTCAACCATTGGTGAAAAGAAAACAATGATCGTTTGTATATATGGGCCACAACTTCAATGTAAATTTGTGTTTTTCGTTTTATAATAATATCACACTAATGGTTATAATGATGGATATACAAATATGTACACCATTTTTGGTATAATAAATACTCTGAATATTTTATTTATTATTTTAAATGAGGTAAATTTGATTGTGGAAATGAGAAAAAAACACCCACGCATACATACACATTACCGTCTCTAAGAGGTGGTGTATCTCATTTTTCATCCTCACATTAAATGAATAGTTATGAAATTGTATATAATTTTTTAAATTTTTAATAATTGCATTATTTAGATTATATATACTATGAAACCATAATCAAATACATGGGTTGGTGGTGTTGAATTGAAAGTTACCTGAGAAACAATGTAATTATCACCTGAAACTTTACATTTAACATCAAATTTTTATTAAATGGGTGAAATAATGTTATAAGTAATTAATATAGTGTATGATTCATAATATTATTTCATTTTAATTCGTCTATATATATATATATATATTATAGTGGTTTCTTAATTGGTAATGGATAAATAATGTACATTAGGTAACAAGAAATATGTTTCAATACATTATTAGTCGATATTATTTATGCAAGGAATTTTATTAAAGAAATTTTATAATACCAATATAATTATAAAAATTAGGAGGTATTCTCCTATGGTTGTTATATTATTTTTTACGAAATAATAAAATATACTCTTTTCATAACAAGAATAATGATGAATTTTAATGAATAGTAGAATTTATTTCTTCTTCAGTCAAAAAACCTTTTTCATGTCCATGATTTATAAAATATTTACATGAATGGTTATTAAAAAAATTAAATTGTTATTTATAATAATTTTAAAAATTTATAACATTTTAAATACATTTCTAATTAGAATTTTTTTTCTGAATTAGTTACTTATAATCGAATGTGTGAGTAAAATATTTCTATTAAATGATTATGACATGTATTAATTATGCAGACACGATGACTGCTTAATGAATCAGATCCCATTGTAAATTTATTTATTTTTCTTTTAAAATAAAATTATTTACAAAAAAATTGGAAATATATTTATTTTTTATAATTGTATTCAAAATAATGAGGGTATTTTCTCTAATAAATAGACTTTTAGAAGCCTTTTCAACTATAAAGAAATACTTAGTTTTACTAATGTTTCACTAATTAAATTATTCAATGATACCATAATTATTCATTATATGGATAGTTTGAGATTATTATCATTAGATTTTTATTAATCTGATTTATTTTTATTGTATTATTCTAAAAATTTATCAAATTTTTATGAATCTGATTTATATTCCACAAGTAACATTACGATATGATTTATGATTATTTTACCATTTCTCACAGAAATTTATTTTTTTCATTACCATATAGGGATGGTCCAAAATTTTATATCCCCATTGTGTTGGGTAGTTACTTATATCTCATGAGATTAATATTCAAAATGTGTTGAGGTTCATGATATACAATGGATATAATGTAGGAATTCCTATTCAACCATATGAAACATGGGAGGATTCCTAATCATCTAATGGAAATATGTTTTCATGTATAATCCATTATGATATGGGTAACCATATTTGATGATTGAACAACAATAATTTGATAATATTTGAAGATAACAAAGATATATGATATGTTTTATTTTCCTAGGATGCCACCAAACTTTTATGTTGTTTCTATATGGTTTTGATTTGGACTCATGGTTCCTGTTTGATTTATGATGATTTATCCCTCTCGTGATTCATGTATTTTTATAATGATAACATATATGTTATGATGATGTTCTCATGTCCTTATTATTATCGTATGATTTAATATATTCATAAATTTATATCTATAATTTTTATCCTTAATAAGAATCCGAGATGAAAATTTATTATATTTCTCATACCTGCATTAAATGAAATGTTTAATGGGGGTTATATAAATATAGGTATAATGTGATAATAACATTATGTGAAATGATGAGTAATGTATATAAATAATTTCATTACAAATGTATTTTCCAAGGGCACTAAACATATTTCAGTCAAGAATTTATCTAAATTATATGTGTTAAATAGTAATCTATAATTATGAATTGTTTATGTATGAAAACTGTAGGATGCTTCAACTATAATGGGAAGGAGAAAAATGTGTTGGATTATATTAGTGTAAAAGTTCATAAATCCTCAACAATGATAAATATTGAGAAGGAACGAATCCCTTATGACATAAATGATATGATCATGGGAGTAACAAAGAATGTAACATTCTCCAACATTTCTCAAATTATTTCACAACCATACCTTCTAGTGAAAATTATGAGAAATAATTGGAATGATGTGGGGATACATAATATGGTGAAAACCCTTAGAATTGGAAAATTATAAATGTTCAACATTTATGATAATGGATTTGTATTAAATTAAAATTTTATTTTCATTGTAATATATACAGAGATAATGAATAGGTAATAAATGATTCATATTACTTAGAATAATTCATCATACAAAGGATAAAGAAGATATATAATGACATTGAAGACCATTTTTTTTGGATAAAGTGAATAATTATATTCTACAATATAAATCAATGTTAATTATGTGTTAGTAGATGAAACCTCTTTGTAAAAGTTATAATGAAATGATGAATCAAATCCATATACCTATATTGAAATCCGAAAACATCCTTATAAATTTTATCAATGTACTTACAATGTTTAAAGTGAATAATTCCATAATATTTATAGTGTAACAACATATCGATACTATTTACATTGTCTTTTAGTATAATTCACACTTTATCAAATTGCACTGGGATACATTTTGGAGGTGGTGAGGCTTCATGTAATACAACTATCAATTGTATATTATCATAATCAAAGGTTAACATTCATGATCTGGGGTAATATTATGCATTCAAAATTAATAGATATGGACTTATATATTCTTTATCACACCCATTTTGGTGGATAATGTTAATAAAATATCCCATCACAAGAGGATATGTTATAATCATTCTCTATAGATTTTGATGGTTTCCTGTACCAACATTTTCCCCTAGTGATGTTTTCATTAAAAAACATTTTCCACTAGAGCATCGATAGAGTTAAATATAAATTTGTCTATTGTTAAAGATTTGAACACCAATTTACTTTCATGAAGATGTAAAATTCAGGATTATAGGACATCAGGTGATCAAAACAATGGTGGAAAATCATAATACAATATAAGAACACAACATGTAAACTTATACTTCACAAAAGATTTATGTGGATAACTTTTTCTAAAGCCTAGAGTTTAAATTTTATTAAATTTTTTATGTATATCTATGTGGATGGGTGTAAAATAGTTTTGATGTAAGATGTTGAAAATTCCTAGAATCATTGGATCCTTTGATATTCTAAATCAATCCAAAGAGGTATAATATCGATTATAGTACCCACCAAACTTGTATATAGTAAAACATGTAATCCATGTATCCATATTGAGTAAGTACATACAATATTAATCACATGTAAATAATCCATCTTTGATATTGTTATACAATGAATCTTACTACAAGGTTAATATCGTGATGATATTTTAACATAAAGATAATGTTTTAAAATCAATACAACTCACATTGTCATGTTAATGTTGTGACTGATATATATAAAGAGGGTTTATGGGAACATAAATAGAAAATTATATAGAAGTAATAGAATTTTCACACCCTAGTTTATGGAAGTAATATTTGAGGGAGAAATTACTAAAGGGTAGAAAATTGAAACAACATATTAATTTTTATATAGATATTTCCTGTGTGAATATATATTTAGGTATTATTTGGAAATAATTGGAATAAAAAAATAATTACCTTATATATAATTATGAACATAATATATTTTTAAAATTACATTTTTCGTAGAAAATATAGCTTATGGTATAGTTATATGTTTTATATATTTGATGAATTTAAATTAATTAAAAAAATTATTTCATATTATTTTAAGAACATATACCCAAAACTAATTTTGATCACTCATATAAATTAAATATAATAAAATGATTTTAACTTTTTTCTATTATCTAAAAATAATTATATGAATTTATTTATTTATTTCTAATATATTAAATTTTATGGAAAATTAGGGAAAATATTATTTTGGCTAAAATATTTTAATTTATCTTAGAAAACATTTCCCTAAACTAAATTTAGTATCATAGAGATGTTTGTTACATTATTATACATTCAGAGGATAGACGGAATCAAATCTTGATAAAATTAATTATTTAGTAGTTTTGGAAAATTATATAAATAAATTAATATAACATTATAATTGAATAAAAAATAAAAATATTATTTACTTGATTAACATCATTATTAGCTTTAAAGTATCCCTATATATCAATCCTTATACAATTACTGATGTATGAGGAATAATAAAAAAATGAAATTGGTGAGTTCAGATGATCAATATAGATATATAAACATCAAGAGTTATAATTATTAAAAAATACATAATCAAAATGTCAATGAAAATATCTAAAAAAATATTCCATTTAATCCATAACATGATCATGAATAATAATAATGTATTAATAAATGATGATTAAATAATGCCACATAAATAATCACATGAGATTGAAGCATATACATGGATATCCAAAATAATAAAAAAAACCCATGAATAATAATAAATACTCTCGTATTTAGGTAATTAATAACTTAGTTCATCCTAAATATAAAATTAAAGAGTTATTCCCAAATAATTATGATAAATGTGTCAGGCCTTGTCTAAATAACAATGTTTGTTTTTATAATGAGACATACATCTGTGTAGAGGGGCTATATTAGGACCCTCTAATTTCTTACTATGTTCAATTCATTCCACATGTGAATTTGGTTAAACATAATCAACGTGAACACTTATATTGTAAAACCATCCTATAAAATTTAAATAACTCCCCCAATCAATTAAAATAATTATAACTCATGCAAGTAATATAAGAAATGTAATATTCATAGTACATCCATAATAAAACTCATAATTAGGAATACAATGAAATAATAAGAATGGCATCATGACTTCATATCCCTTGATGAGAATAACTAAAATAAGGGTTATTCACATTAAAGAATAAAATACAAAAGAAGTTAAAAACATTAATCATTAAGAAACCCATTTCAACTAAAAATAACATTTGAAAAGTAAAAATTTAATAAATATTTTGAAGAATATAATTCAGAATGAATCATGGAAACACGTGAAGGAATTTTCAAATCAATGATTGTTTCTGAAGGATGAAAATTTTGTACATTCCATATAAGATAAAAAAACATTTCTTTCACATTATCATAAATTAGTCAAAATATAAATTTCTTAGTAACAGACAAGATGATTATTTAAAAACTATTTAATTAATAGAATGTTCTTGTTAAAAAGTGTTTAGTAAATAATTTTGGAGATTTTTAAAATAATTTTGAAAATAATTTTTTCAAACATAGATACGGAAGAAAAATGATTAGAGTTTGATGAGAGAAATGATGTTATATTTTTCTAAGAACATTCTATCCTTAATTTTTTATACAAAATTGATTAAAATAATACTATAAAAGAATTTTTTTTGAGGGAATAAATAATGTTATATTTTCAAGATATAATTATAAAAAAATTCCCCCAACAAAGACTTAAACATAATAAATATGAAATAAATATGAGAATGTCAAATAAACCCTTACCTCATGTATGATTTCCATATTTATTCTCATAAACACTTTTATTAAAATGTTGATTTATTATAAGTATATTTCAAAATAATAATCATACGTATATTATAATAAATATTATTTTCTTATAATCTTTTATCATGTTTTATTAATAATTTGTTATTAAATTACTATTTTGTGATAACTAGTTGTTTTTCATGTATGTTATGGTAAAGTAGCTTCCTAACTTGTAAAATGATCATATTTTCTTCATATATGAGTTTTAATCATTATAATAAAATATTTATCTTCATTATATAAATACTTAGAGTCATTCATAATGTTTTAGAGAGAAAATGAATTAAAACATTCATAGAGATGGTATATCATATGTATTCATAATATTTATTTTTATTTTTCAACGGATTGAATGAATAAAAGGTTAATATTATATAATCCTTTCATAGTTGTTGTTATATAATGTATAGAATATATAGTAAATTAAAGAATATTTATAACAAAACCTAATTGGAAAAAGATAATATGATCACTTATCATCATAGAGGTGGTATGCAACACCTATGCACGAGTGACATTATCATATTCCCACAAATTGGTAGGTAAGAAGGTATACATGATATTATATCTCCTTAAAAATAATTCTATCTTAAATATGAAATATAATAAATATTACTATCTTTATAACCTCACATGAAAATTTTTGATGGCACCAAATTACACCACTATGTGGAGACGATATGTCGTCTGTATGCATACGTGATGTTTTGGGTTTTCTTAGGATGGAAATGAGAATGAATATTATGGAACCGTAATCTAATTAATATCTCACTATATTAATGATAAAATATTTATCTTATTATGATGGATATGAAACATTACTAAATAATTTGATGATGAAATAATATTGAAGTGGTCGATAAAGACAATTTTCTTTTTCGGAAGACATAATTCATTTTACTTTTTAGGAGACCTAGGGTGAATCATTGGGAAGGTCAAGAAAAAAAACATGCAAATGATATTTTTATGAGTAATTAATAAGGGTAGGTAGATATAAATGTATCCAAACTTGTGAATGAATGAGGGGAGGATGTTCCCTTTTATAATCAATCTGTGGGGTAATTTTTAATTACATTAATGATAAAATTATAATAAATACAATCCTAACAAAAAAATATTATAAATATAATTGTTTAAAATATTAGATGTTACGGGGTTTAAATCCATTCAGTCAATTAATTATGTACATGTATATGTGGTGCATTAAAATTTATTTGATGTCTTAACACCTTAGTTAATATTTTTAAACATTATTTATGTGCACATAGTTTTCACTCTTAAATAGTCATTATTTTACATATATGTTATGTATTGTTTCATTATGGGATTAGTGACTAACAAATTGACCATATATTTTCCCAATTGTTCCTTCGGTATATGTAAATTATTTTTAAATAATTTAAAAAAATTATTTTAATAAAGTATCATTATTTTTAATCCGTAAACTATTCATTTAATGTGACTATATAGACAAAGGTAAAAAATTAAAATTGGAAGGTATTATTTTAAAATAATTTTTTTATTATATTCATACATTAAATTCATGTGAAAATATAACATACACAAATTTTTTAACTTTTAATATATTGAAAATCATTTACTTTAAATTTTATTCTATAAAATAAATATTATATTAGATTTTCACAAGAAACAATGATAATTAATTTATTACTATAAATTGGTAATAAATTTCTATCATGAAAATAAATTCATCAATGTTAATATAGAAATATATTTTAACTCTAATCATTATTTTTCTCAGTAATGAGACATAATTGATATTTAAATGTAACAAAGTTATTTTTTTCTTTCTCATTACTTTTAATATTATTTAACTTTTTTATGGGAGAAGTGTTCCAAAAAACCCAAAATATAAGAATAATATGATAAGGATATAATTCTTTTCCTCTAATATAAATTTTTATAAAAAAATTTGGAACATGACACTTAGTTTTGAGCTTGATTTTCCTGATTTTCCCTTTACGGATGTAACAAATTTTACCATATTTACTATTAATAGTCACAAAAATTAAAGGGACATATTAACATAATTTGAATATCAAGATTCCAAATATGGAATATATTTAATTGAATACAATTATTATTTGTGGAATTAAATAATTATAAATTTTTTTTGAATACCTGTGAAAATTTGTTTTCGAATAATATTGTTCTTAGCATAAATTTGGATTTTTTTTACTATGTATAGTAAAACTATGATATGAATCATAAGACATTTTAAAAAATATAAAATATATTTATTAAATCTAAATCAATAACCATTAGTGATTAAATTAATTTATTTAAAAAAATGTACATTGAATTCATAAATACTTTTTTTTATAAAAAGTATTTATTTTCCATTTAATTGATTTTTATTTCTATTTATTATCGATTGGTTACTAATGAAGTTGTTTTATACATGTGTGAACCATATAAAATAAATAATATAAATAATTATATGAATAATAAATCTATTTAATGGATATTTAATAATGTTATAAAATATTTCAATTCAATTAGATTTCATGTTGGGTGTACCACAATAAAAAAAGATATGAAATTTATTTTGAAAGAAATATATTGTAAAGTGTATGGGTGGTTAATTCCACACTCCATCAAAAAACCTCCACCACAAATATTATCAACTATCTAATGACCGCTTATTATCATCACATTAATATAGTCTATGTACCAATTATTTATATTTATAGGTGATCACATGCATCAGATCTGGATTCCTCTACCTTAATAATGATAAACAGAACCGATCATGTACTTTAGATATAATTTTTGGAAGAACAAAAAAGAAACCAAAAAACTACATTAATCGTATATTTTAAAAATTATAATTGACATGTGAATTAGTTTACATTTATTATAAGACCTTACAATAGCATTCTATGGAGATACCTTCATGAATACAAGATATCCCAATTGAAATTTTAATACATGATATAAAGTTATATGTGATAAATTGAATGGAACTTACTGTTATAAACAGACTCTACTATACGTAAATCCTGAACCCAAATTCCTTAAAAGTAATTTTATAATGAAATACTAATTTTTTATAATTTCTAAATAGTTCTTTTTCATTATAACATTTTCTGAGGGAGAAATGGGGATCCCAAATGGCGATCAATATTAAGAATGTTCTAAATAATTTTTGTAAAATATAAATGTAAATAATCAATATGTATTGGTCAAAATTAAAATATATGTTCAATAAATACATAAAACATCATTAATATTGGGATGCACAAGGAAAAAATTTGGTGAATCATCCCGTATAGAATACAAATGTGTAGATTTGGTGATGTTATAAATAATAATTCATTTTTTTCATTCTTCATGGTAGTATCTTGTAGTCTTATAAAAATTTCATTGTAATGTTATCTCATTTTTATATAGAAATAGAGAACGGTTGAAACAACACACTAGGATTTCATCTCTCAAAAATTATATATTTAAAAAGTAAACATCTTTATCCATAATTAGTAATTTCCAACTATATAATATGACATAAAAAATATTCCATTAATTATATATGCCTAATGGGTCTACAATAATGTATAGAAAAAATCAAGTTACGAGAATCATCTAGAGTTTCCCTCGTCATCTATGGTATAGATTCAAAAAAATAAAAATATTTAAATTCCATAACTACAATAATAGAAATAATTTTATACAATTTCCTATCATTGACAAATTGAATTTTATATTATTGATAATTACCATCCGATTAAGAAAATTTATCATTTCCAATATAATGGCCTTTTATCACATTGAAATTTTTAATGTTTAAACTTCTTTAATAGTTAAATGATCCATATTTACTAAATAAATGATCATATGATCCATGTAGACCCAAATTTCAGAAAAAACTCTAATATCATTTGGGATCAATGCGCCTTCATAGATATTTTCATTTCCATAGTTTTAGTGTATTGATCACTCATTATATTAGACTAGCATAAGAAATAAACTGTTCCACATAGTGAGATCGTTCTATGAAAACATTTATTTCATTTTTTTATATGTATATATCTCTCAAATTACACTATAGATATAATATAAATATATCATCAAATCTAATATTATGGGTTATAACTCAAGATCAAGGGTTGGATAGATTTTTTTGATTAATTATTAGTTTAATTTATTTATATGAAATAACGTTACAATTAAATATAACGACCCAACCAAATTCCATCCCTGATAGATCATAATATATCACAAATCCATATGTTCCTCATGGTGGAGTCATAAGGAGACAATTCAACAATATACTCTATCATTATTCAATCCCCACATTAAATATTGTATATAAACCTAACAACATTATGAGTAATCAGGGATGGCAGTTCAACCAATCCGGTATAATTAAAAAAAGAATGATTGTAACCGACCAAACCAATGTAAATTCATTCCTTGATTATGTTAATTGGCATATTCTTTTTTGGGATATCATTTTCACCACATGATAAACTGTTATTCCATATATATAGATAATATTTCTAAGGAAATAATCATTTTGAATCTCGAATGTAGTATTTATGTAATGACCTGGAAATTCCATGTAATTGTTTTATATGTGAATTTTACAAGTCCTCAAACACTAACGACGCATGACTCTTAGGCCTGGTGTGCCCATAATGAATTTCTGAACATTTATTCGGGAACGTTCAGTTAACGTACGAGTGGGTTTTAATAACTTTTGAACCTGTGCTCGGAATTGAAATCTGAGGACACCATTGAACTCGCAAAGCCAATATTATCTTACAGAGACCATCACCTCGACCGTAGTAGGTCGAGGGTGAATGATATTATTTGGGGTTTTTTTGGGGAATGAAAAATAAAATAAAATAATCTTTTAGTTTATTTCTAATAAACCACCCATTTAATGGATATAGATGTTGGGACCACAAGTGGGGACAAACCTCCCAACTTGATTTCTCAGTGGTGGGGACAACATGAGCTAGTAAAACCCCCAATTAAAAGCATGTTTGTGGGGACCATCTGAACCCCTCCTTATGGGATAAAAACTATTCAACTCCCAACGTTAATTATTCCAACTCTCATTTAATTAATTAATCCAACTCTACTTTAATTAATTAATCCATGTTATTTTGTGCCAATATTAAATTTAACAAAATATTCTATTATGTTCGATACTTTTCATTTTGGTGAATTTGGGAGAGGAGAACCATTGGTAGGATTACTCTCTCCAATGAAGAACACGTTCTCCAATGATGAAAGTGCTCCCCAACAAACAACACTCACTCCAACGAGGAACATCCCCAATGGCAGAAAAACGACGATTGATGAAAATCCGGCATCACCGATGTCCATCAGTCCCCAACGACATTGACTCTTTCCTTGAAACCACTGTCGACAAATCTATGAGGTTGGGTGGGTTTTTGAATTTCATCCCCATGCCAGCTCTTGATAATTCATTGTTAAAAAATCAGGATGAGATTATAATTTCCTGTTACAACTCTAACATGGAGAGTGTGGGCCAAACAAACATAGCCCGACCTCTCAACAAATCTTGTGTTTAATTGTTGTGTTCTTCATGATGGAGGAGGACAACAACCATCCTTGGTGGGGCCCAAGAACCGCATCCGGCACAACTGACGGTCCCGACGATGGTGATGAGGCAACTGCGCCACCTCACGGACTCTGCCTCCCACTACCACCGCCGCCCCGCGGCCTCCTCTGCCCACGACCACTACCACCCCACGTCCTCCGTCGTCCGCAGCCTCAGTCTCCCCACGGCCTCCACCGTCTACGGCCGCTGCTGCATCACGTCCTCCGCAGTCCGTGGCTGCCGTTGACTCGCAGCCTCTGTCATCCGTGGCCTCACCGCCCCGTGTCCTCGTGCCTCCCGCGGACTCCCAGCCCCCCCCCCCCCTGCGGCCTCGACACTCAGTGGCACTCTATGTCCCCCACAGCCTTCGCCGCCTTGCATCCCCCCACAGCCCTTGTGGCCTCGCTGTCTTGCAGCCTAGCGACCCTCACGGCCTCCACGCTACCCTCACGACCTCACACTGCTCAGCAGCCCCTACTCCTGCCAGCACGGGCCGGGTTGACCCCAACCAGGTCGAGTCGGCCTATGCAAGCTCAGGACAGGATGGACCGGACCCAGACCATCTTCGACGTTTTCCCTCTATTAGCCATAATGTTGGCACTATGCATTCTTTTAACTAACGGTCAGTAGAACTGGAAAACTTGGAGATAGATGGTCCCTTTGAGTATACCCCACAAGAGATTTTGATAATTTTGGGGTATGGTCAGTTTGGATCGAGTACAAATCCAATCGGGCCCTCGAGACTAAAAATCTAATAACTTACAGACTGGGCGTCCGATTGACGCACTGTCTATTGGGTTGAGTCCCCTGTGGCATGGCAGTATTTTGAGATACTTTTTCGTGGGACTTTGTAGAGACCCGAATCTTGACGTATATAGATATTAGATTACTTTTGTGGAATACACAATACATAACAAAAACATACACACAAGGACCGTAATAGTTTAGTGTCTTTGGAAACTTGGAACGTAATCCTCTAATCGTGGTGAAAGATCTTCAACATCTTCTATAAAGATCTTCCACTTTTTGTTTCCCTACCTAAAAATTTTCTTTTAATCCTGGGGGAAAATAAAACATAAAAAGGGTGACCTCAAATGCTCAGTAAGGGTAAACATGGATAAAATAAAACATACCATATACATTTGAACTTAAAAACATGAACATAATGTTTAAACATCAAAATCTTGAGCAATGACTTAAAACATTGATGTACAGAAGGCATAGATCATAATGGAACATAAATCATGATAACATAGAATGGGAATAAAACATGTAATTGTGGCATCCATTAAGCACATGTAATGATTTCCATAGTAGCCAAGGCATTGCTGCCAATACCATCTTAGTGGACAAAGTCTCTTTCTGAATCGAGTTCACACCTCATTTCAGTCCTGTAATACTGAACCGGATTAACTTACCATTCCATCCTTGTATATCTCATGAAATATAAATCTTTACCCAAAGCATTAGAGGGAGATATAGGTCCCACCCATCTCATAGGGAAATCATTCTTACTTCTGCCACAAATTAAACGTAAATCATTCATAATAACCCAACGAATAAAATGATTTTCATAAACATCATCCCATCATCACATAATCCATATAAAAGAAATGTATATCATTTCATGATAAGAAAAGTGAAACCATGTAAATCATAGAGAAATTATACTTGAAATATACACATACGAAATAATGTCATCTTAGGTGAAAAATGCTTTTGATAAAACACTTGAAATGAATTCTTGAAGAAAATATCCTTTCTTCTTCAAAATCATTTTCTTTTGACAAAATGTGATGCAATTTTAAAAGAAAAGGATTTTTTTGAAAATAGTCAGGAAATATTTTGGAGGAAGCTTCATGAAAATAAGGCTTTATAAAACCGTAAAAATCCATTCACTCCGTATAAGTTAAAAATAAAATTCTCCTTGTACTTTTGTCGGAAAAGACAAAAAAGTACCTCGTATGGTAAATAAAAGAATGATTCCTTCCATATGATGTGGTAAAAGTAAGAAAAGGGTAAAAATGCCTTAGACATACATGGAAAGAAATTAAAAATTTTATGAAAACATTTTGAGAGCATATGGACATGGATAATAAACATAACCCCCAGTAAATACTTACGAGTAAACAATCTCAGATAAGAATGAGATTTGAATAATTATCCCTTACATTTGGTCCGATATAAATTGTATGGATCCGAACCTCCTGTATAATGATTTAAATAATTTTATTGACTTATTACAGAATCATATTCATTGTTACTATATCATATATGGTTCACTTATGACTTTATATTACCCATTCTTTTGTAAATTAATGTTAATGTAGCGTTTTTGGTAAAATCGTTTCATTTGTCATCCGTGTTTTAACTTGTAATTATTCATATGATTACATAGATCATGGCTACTTACATCAAAATTGTAAAACATTATTTATATATAATATATATTCAGAATATACATATATATAATAGATCGATAAATGGAAATAAATACACCGTTCATGGAGACGGTAAGCCGTAAGTACGCATAAACACTGTTTTCGTTTCCTTATTGAATTGAATAGAATTAAGTAGATTACATACATATATATATACATAAATCCAGTAGCTTTATAATGTCATTTATTTCATTATTATTTCTTATATATACTTTATAATCATTCTTAAATGGTTAACATGGAGAATGAATATCATCTCGTCGTGGAGACGGTAGTCCGTACGTACGCACGAGCGATGATATCGTTCCCATAATTATTGAATTGATTTGAATAGGATGATACAATATATCATAATCAGTATGATGATATAATAACTATGTATAGTTATTCTTTACACCATTATACCCATCCAAGTAAGGTGGTGTTGGAAAAACAGATTACACCACGGCGTGGAGATGGTATTTCGTACGTACGCACGCGCCGTGATTTCGTTTTCTGTAGGATGGATAGATGATGAAATAGGGTTGTTTATTACTTATAATAACATATCAGTATATTAGTTATAATAATGATATGACTTCATAATTAAACAACTAAATAAGAATAAGTATAAGAAGAAATAAAGTTGAAATAATCGGTAACGGATATTACCTCTTCTTTGAAGAACCTCTTTGAGACCTCCTCTTAGGGAACTACAATTGGACTTTGAAGAAGACCAGGACCTCTAGGATGTTTCTAGGGAAGTTTAAAAGAGAATTTGTCTGGGGATTACCGAGCTTCATTGCTCAAAATGGAGTGAGGATGAGAGGGAGGATGGGCCCTTTTATAAGGGAGGATAGGGGCACCTTTGGAATAACTAAAAGTATTATTTTATTATAAAGTCAAATTCGGTTTTTAATAGCTCCCAATTGATATATTTCGAAGCTAAGGTGGGTTTGGGTCAAAATATTCTCATAAAATAGAATTTAGACATGTTTAGGTCATTATATTAACCTTATCTTTTAGTTTTAACTCTTTGTTAATTAGATTGACATTTACCATGTCTCTTTGTATTTTTATATTATATAGTTAATAAACATATCATATACATACAAGAGACCCCCAAGTGGTCCATTAATGACACACCAATAATGATATAAGTATCTTGGCCGATCCTTAGTTTTTGAGGAATATAATAACAATTAATAATATAATATTTGTTTTAAAAACAATTTTATGTCAATTTTGCACTATTTGGTAATTGATTTTTGTGAAAATCATAAAAGAATTATTAGTTCGAAAAAATTAATTAAATCAATACTAACATGCCATATTAACATATAAAATAATTTTAATTCATAAAAAGTCTCAAATTACATTTATTTGGGTATTTATAATATCAATTATGTCAATATTTCGTTAATAAGATAATTACTGCATCATCATTGTGTCATAAATAAATTAAATTATATCAAGTCTAAAAATTACAAATAAAATATCATTATGTAGTAAATCGTTTTATCTTTCTAATTAATATTTATAGTCGAATTTATCTTATGTATAACCCTATATTAAAATTGATTTACTTATTAAACTTTGATTTTAACTATTTTAACCGTTCTTTAAATAAATTAATAATAAATGTCCTAATCTAATCCAAGTGGGCCTAAATGGTCATATTTTATTCCTAAGGTTGTTTTTGGTCGAATTACACTTATCCAATAGAATTAGGACATGTGTTAGGGTAATAATAATATCATTTTTACCCTTAATTACCCTATTTAATTTTAACCGTGGTAAATAAAAGTAAAAAGTTACTATTCAACAAAAAATATTTTCATCTCATTGAACCAAATTTTACTTACTGACATCAACCGTGTCTCTCGGATTTTTGATATTCCATTCACAAAAGCGGTAAAATTAAGTTTTATGTAAATTTGCAAATTCTCTTAGGAGGTGGGTAAAAGACGGTCATAAGTTCAATAAAATTATTATATATCTAAAATTATTATAAAATGACTCCAATGAATTACATTGAACAAATATAGGTATTATGTGTCAATTTTGATCTAAAATAAATTTAAATAAAATAAATTATTATTTAAATAAATTTTTTTTTAAATAGTAACCTAGTGTTTTCACAATTCATCAAAAATTGAAAGTTTTCAGAAAAATACCAAAATTTCACCCTAGGCTAATTTTGATATTCTGAATCCAAAAATGAAGTCCGTTTTGAATGATGAAATTTACAAAATTTCAAATATTGGTCATTACTATTCATAACGGCTAGTTTTAATAATATTTTAACCATATATCATTGTTTAGTGAAACCTGGTATTGCGTACAACATACGCTATCGAGGAAAGTCGTGATTGCATGTAATGCATGCCAAGTCAGGGTTGTGTGTTGTGCAAGTCTCCTCCATTGTTTCATATAACAGAATCCAACCATATTTCATTTATACATTGAATATATATATATATACACTCAATGTTTCGTAGAATAACTATTATCAAAATTGTGTGTAACATGATCCAAGAATAGTGTTGTTTATACTACAAGCTCATACGGTGTTGCATGTAGCACAAGGTAATCTTGTTGTAGCATACAACACAAAATCAATGATATTAAAAGAATATTTTTCATGAAATATTGGGGTGTTACAGACTTCGTGGCATTTGGAGTATCGACTAGTGGCTTGAGGAGATGACTCTCCCGGAGACAACCAATGTTAGTGTGGGAACCGAGTTGCATGTTGTGACGTCAAGAAAAAATTATGATCCTGTGTTGGTAAGTACCGAGAGATCATGTGAGGGTCATCACCTTGCTATCCAGTTTGGATTAGCACCGAGCGATCTGTGGTGGGTCAGCAGCTAGAGCTCTTCTGTGGGACATCACCGAGCGATCCTTGTGGGCCATCACCTAGCGATCCTGTGAGGGTCGGCACAAAGTGATCCTTTTTGGGTTAGAAACAGAGCCTCATAACAGAGTAAGATGATTCAATAGTTACATCTATTCATCTCTACTTCTATACCTAAGAAATTCATGTGGGATATGAGTTTGTACCTTTTGGTACTTTCCTTCATGGTAATGCTTTGGTGATATTCTTCTGTGTGGCGTACATGTGTGGTACATACCATTGTGGTATTGTGTCCTTTTGTGGAACAATTGACCTAAGGGATTTGAGCTGGACTCTGTGTTTTCATCAAGATTGATATGGGTTTTCTTGATAACTTAGGTATATGTATGGGCATATACCTAAGTAGGGTTGTCAGTTGATTCCATGTTATGTGGTTTATTATTGGTGGATTGTGTGACACCTTGAGGGTCTTAGGGTCCCTACTAAGTGTCATTATACTAATCCCTGCATGGGATATAACCGCATCATGTTATGATTGTCGCAGACGATGGACATCGCCGACTGAGGACGAGAGTACCAGGACTACAGGTATCTCGAAGGTTGATGTTAGAATAGGTGAACCTCAAAGACTATTTTTTGAGAGCTGTATCTAACCATGAGGTAGGATTTGTGGTGGACGATCTAGGAGCTATTTCAGTCCTCTTGTAATTCTAGTTTCCTTGTACTTTCTAGTTGGGCTTTTATTCTGGCCCCTTTTTTCTTACTATACTCGCTATGTATACTATTTAGTTTACTTGAGTACATATCTTGTTGTGTTACTGGTTTTGTGTGTCACAGGTTTTAAAGGAAATTCCTTCCATGTTTTGGGGAATACAACTTCAGGGCTAGTCGCCAGCTCCTTGCCTATGTAAGGCGGGCTTGTGGTAGTCATGAAATGGGCCCCAGGGAATGGGTCGTGACAAATTGGTATCAGATGAGTGGTTTTATGGTAAAACACAGGACTATGATAATTGTTTTTAATGGAATTACTGTTATGTATAGTGAGTGTGCTTATCAGTTTAGGGAATCTAGTGTTGATGCGGCGGCCGACGTATCCATACACCTGGGCCTTGACTTCTGATTTCTAACTCACTACACGAAAACAAGGATTATGTGTGTGTTTTTAAGAGTTTTCGTTGGAATCTCTTGGAGACATCTCACCAGGTATAAGTTATTGAACATGGCACACCTCTTTCATTTCAGGCTGTCTCCACGTAGACAACCAGCTAGGGTTCCAGATATATTATGCAGTGATAGCCTACAGAGCGACGAGGCCTCAGTGCATGGACATTATTTAAAAGAGGCACCAGCGGTACCATTACACTTTGGTCCACCAATGGAACCAGCCCCATCATCAGATGGTGTAAACCGCTAAAGCGCATTATACGATTTCCAGTGCATGAGGCCACCCAGGTACATGGGAGAGACACACCCATAGGAGGCTATGGATTGATTGAAGGTTGCGGTGAGAGTCTTCCGACTAGTAGAGACCCCAGCCGATCTGATGGTAATCCTTGCAGCCATCCTTCTAGAGGTAGCAGCAGCCAGTTGGTGGAGAATGATGCTCTAGGATCACGACGAGGTGATTCTTCACTGGGTAAACTTCGAGAGCCAGTTTCGAGCAGATTTTGTTCCCGAGACTCTTCACACAGTGTGCATTCAAGAGTTATGTAACACCTAGAGATTTTATGAAAAATATTATTTTCAATTTTATTAATTTCTTATGTTGTACGCTACACCAAAAGGAGCATGCACTACACGAATCCCTAAAATGGCTTACATTACACGCAATCGCGACCTTCCGCGATAGCGTGTGTTGTATGCAATACAAAGTTTCACTAAACGGGATATTATTATAATATTATTATGAACAAGCCCTTATGAATTGTAATACCCACTTTTTGAAATTTTATTTTTCAAAATGGACTTCATTTTTGGATTCAGAATATTGAAATTATCCTAGGGTGAATTTTTGGTATTTTTCTGAAAACTTTCAATTTTTTGATGAATAGTGACAACACTAGGTTACTAATCAAAACCCGACATTTTATTTAAATAATTATTTATTTTATTTAATTTTATATTAGGTCAAAATTGATAAATAATACCTATATAAGATCAATGTAATTCATTTGATTCATTTTATAATAATTATAGATATATAAAAATTTTATTGAACTTTTCAACGTCTTTTACCTACCTCCTAGGAGAATTTGGAAATTCATATAAAACATCATTTTACTATTTCTATGAGTAGAATTTCTAAAAACCAAGAGACACGGTTAATATCAATGACTAAAAATCTGTTCAATGGGACCAAAATAATTTTTGGTGAATAGTAACGTTTTACTTTTATTTACCACGCTTAAAAGTATATGGGGTTATTAAGGATAAAAATGATATTATTATTACACTAAAAAATGTACTATTTTTGTTGTATAAGTGTAATTCGACCAAAAATAGCATTAGGAATAAAAAATGACCATTTAGGCCCACTTGGATTAGATTAGGACATTTAATATTATTTTATTTAAAGAATATTTAAAATAGTTAAAATCTATGTTTAATGACTAAAAATTTTTTAATATAAGGTTATACATAAGATAAATTCAAGGATAAATATTAATTATAAAGCTAAAAAGAGTTCCTATATAATTGTATTTTATTTATAATTTTTAGAAATTAAATAATTTAATTTACTTATGACACAATGATGATTCAATAATTATCTTATTAATGAAATATTGACATAATTGATGTTATAAATACACAAATAAATGTAATTTGAGACTTTTTATGAATTACACTAATTTTATAGGTTTATATGACATGTATGTATTGATTTATTTAACTCCTTTTGAACTAATCATTCTGTTATAATTTTCACAAAAATCAATAACCAAATAGTGTCAAAATTCACATAAAATAGTTATTAAAACAAATATTATATTATTTGTTGTTATTTTATTCCTAAAAATCTATGGTTCATCCAAATGACATAGATAAGGTAACATATATTAACAATAAACAACTTGGGATTATTTTGACTTGTTATAGTAATATTATTTACCATATAGTGTAAGAAAACAAGAAGACACGGTAAAATTAAAATTATTTAACTTAAAGTTAATTCTAAATGATAAGGTTAAAATAGAAACATAAACTTGTCTAAATTCTATTTTATGAGAGGATTTTGACCCATCCCCACCTTAAATTCGAAATAAATCAATTTGGATCTATTAAAAACCGAATATGACTTTATAATAAAATATTATTTTTAGTTTTTCCAAAGGTACCCCTCTCCTCCCTTATAAAAGGGCACCTCCTCCCTCTCCTCCTCACACCACATTGAGCCTCCAAGCTCGTCCAAAACCAACCAACTTCTTATATCCATTTCCCTAGTAATATCCTAGAGGTACTGTTCTTCTTCAAAGTCTAATTTTAGTGCCCTAAGGGAGGTTAAGAAGAGGCACTTCAAAGAAGAGGTAATGTCTATTACCGATTCTTTCAACTTTATTTCTTCTTCTAATTCTTCTTAATTAGTTGTTTCATTGTGAAGTAATAACAGAAGTATCACTCATATAATTATATTTTATTATAAATATGAAACAACTATATTTCACCTTCTATCCATCCTATGAAAAATGAAATTACCGCGCATGCGTACGTACGGAATACCGTCTCCACGCCATGGTGTAATCTATTTTCGACCACCACCTCAATTGGATGTGTATAATGGTGTAAACAAATAACTATATATGATTATTGTAATTTTATATTTATTCATAAATATTATACATAAACTTCAATACAATTCCACGATCATGGGAATGGTATCATCGCTCATGCGTACGTACGGACTACCGTCTCCACGACGCGATGAGATTCATTCTCCATGTTAACCATTCATTAATGATTATAATGATTATATAAAAAGTAATCATGAAATATATGACATAATAATGATACTATATTTATGTGTATATATATGTATGTCATCTACTTAATTCCATTCAATTCAATAAGGAAACGAAAACAGCGTTCATGCGTACGTACGGCCTACCGTCTCCATGAACAGTGTATTTCATTCAATTTATCGATCTATCATATATATATATATATACTGAATATATATTATATATAAATCATGTTTTAAATTCTGGAATTAAGTAAATCATGATATATGTAATAATATCCATAACAACAAGTCCAAATACGAGCGATAAATAAAACCATTTTACACAAAACGCTGCTTTAACATGGAATTTACAAAAGTACGGGTAATATAAAGTCATAAGTGAACCATTTATGACATCATATCAATGAATACGATTCTGTAATAAGTCAATGACATTATTTAAATCATTATACATGAGGTTCAGATACGTATGAAGCATATCAGACCTAAGGTAAGGGATAACTATTCCAATCTCATTCTTATCTGAGATTGTTTATTTTTAAGTATTAACTGGGGTTATTGTTATCATTCATGTACATGTTTCCTAAAAATCGTTTCTTTAATGTTTAAAGTCCTTTTCAACCATTATTCACTTTTACTACATGGTATGTAATAAATCATTTTTTTACCATACGAGGTACTTTATTACTTTTCCAACAAAACTACGAGGAGAATATTTTTTTAACTTAGATGGTGTGAACAGTTTTTTGTGGTTTCATAACGCATCATTTTCATGAATCTTCCTATACAATATTTCATGATTATTTTCAATAAAACCCTTTTCTTTTAAAATTGCATGGCATTTTGTGAAATGAAAATGATTTTGAAGAAGAAAGGATATTTTCTACAAGAATGGAGTTCAAGTGTTTTATCAAAATTATTTTCCATCTAAAATGACATTATTTAATATGTTTATGTTTCAAGTATAATTTATCCATTATTTAAATGGTTTGATTCTTCTTATTATTAAATGATTTCCATTTTTTATATGGATTATGTTATGATGGCATGATGTTTAAGAATCCCATTCTATTACATGGGTTATGCTATGATGTATGATTTATGATTTTGTGGCACAAGAAAGAATGATTTAATTATGAGATGGTTGGGACCTATATCTCCCTCCAATGCATTGGGTAATGGTTTATATCTCATGATATTGACATGAATGGAATGGTATGTTAATCCGGTTTAGTGATACAAGACTGGAAAGAAGAGTGAACTCGATTCAGAAAGGGAATTTGTCCACAAAGATGGTCTTGGAAGAAATGCCTTGGATACTATAGAAATCATAACATGTGCTTAATGGATGCCACAATTACATGTTTTATTACCATGCTAGTTCATAATGACTAATGTTCCTTTATGATATTTTCCTTTTGTACTTCAATGATTTATGTCGTTTCCCATGATTTTGATGTTTAGATTTTATGTTCATGTTTTTGCATTCAAATTATTATGGATTGTTTAAGTTTACTATGCATACCCTTACTGAGCATTTGAGATCACCCTTTATATGTTTTATTTTCCCCAAGATTTAATGAAAGGTTTTAGGTAAGAAAACAAAAGGGGAAGATCTTTATGGGAGATGTTGAAGATCTTTCACCACAATTAATAGATTATTTTTTGAGTTTCCAAAGACACTAAACTATTACGTTCCTTATGTGTATGTTTTCATTATGTATTAATTATTCTGCAAAAGTAATGTAATGTCCTTGTACGTCAAGATTGGGGTCTCTAATGTTGGTATCAGAGGAATGGTTTAGTTAACCATTGGAAACTAGGATGCGAAAACATTAGTGAGATCCTTAGAGATATTTCTAAGGCATGACTAGGAATTTCCCTAAGGTTAAGTATACGTATAGGTTATAGTCCTAGAATTATGGTAACGATAATATAATTAAACCTAAGATGTTAGATATTGAGGCTACACCCCCATTATTATGTTGTTTTCCTAGAATGTTTTTTGCCTCTCACAGTGTTCTTTTTGGGATTCAGACGATGGATGGAACCCGAAGGAACCGTGTTGATCAATGTAATGGACAATTCAATGATTGTCCTCCCGAGCAACCAAATGTGATGGGAGATGGAGTGAAAAATATTTTTTCTATACATTCACAAGTTATGAATCAATCTGGATTTCCAAATGATCAAAGAAGGGAACAAATTCTATTGAGTCCTTCATGAGGCAACATCCACCGTATTTCGATATGTCTTCTGATTCACCTGTTGCTGAACAATGGATTAGTACCACTGAAAAGATATTTTCCATACTTCGCTGTTCAGAACAAAAAAAATTCATTTTTGTTGTTTACCATTTAGAAGGTGAAGCAGACTAGTGGTGGACTCTAATTATGAATACAAGGCCCCAAGATGAAATTGAATCCATGGAATGGGACGAGTTCAAGAACTTTTTTTTCAGTAAGTACTTCATCGTATTATTCAAACAAAGATGGAAAATGAGTTTCTTGAGCTTAAGCAGAAGGATGATGAATCTCTTGGTATATACGAAGAGAATTTTACAAGACTTGCAAGGTATGCTTCTGGCTTTATCGCCCAACCTGAAAGTAAAGTTGATCAATTTTTCAGTGGCTTAAAACCAAGTCTTCGAAGGGGATTAGCTATAAAAGACTTCAGTAGCTATGAAGAAATTGTGCATTGTGCTATCAAGGTAGAATTGGATGTTGGTGTAACATATCCATCTCATGGTTTTGACAAGAAACGAAAGATGGAGTTCAAGGAGAAATCTCATAATAATGGTGAATAGAAGATGAATGTTTCTTTATGCTAAATGTGTGGAAAGATGCATGGTGGGGATTGTTTTAAAGGGACTAGAAAATTTTTTACGTGTGAGAATGAAGGTCATCGAGGATATGAGTGTCGAGGTATTGGAAAAAGGGTTACTAATGTTGTGAATAAAGAAACTACTGTAGAGAATGCACCACCCACACTTCAATTCTTCAAGTGCAAGGAAATGGGGCATTATGCTAATCAATGCCCTAATCCAAGGGTTAATGATGATAAATGTAAGCAACCCCTTAAGGAAAAGGATAAAGGGAAGTCACATGCAATCACTATTTGTAATGTTGAGTATGACAATGATGTTGTGTAATGATTATGTGTTTATGTAATGGGATTTCAAAATACTATCATGGAATCTCATTTATAGTATCATGGAATTTTGAAATAACTGTGTATGGGTCCATTGCGCTTTTCTATAAGAATATGGTACCGGTAACCATGAAAAGTGATTCAAAAATTTTGGAAAGAAGATGATATATGCATAATGGAGGGATAAAGAGAAAATAAATTATTGGATAGTATTCATGAGCTCATGATTGATATAAGGACTAAGTGATATCATGGTTTGAGTATATAGAATTTTGGGGATTTTGGTATTTGGAAAGTGTTTACTTTTAACTGCATTCATGTTTTCACTAAGGTACAATGGGTATTCATTTTTCAAGAGAATACATGATTAAGGCCTTCGAATGTTTGGAATGCAACCAACAAGATTTATCCTATGATATATGGGGGATAAATGATGGTATTCAAATACTTGTTATGTGACCTCTCAAGTAATCATTTTCTTTACACTATGAGATTGGGAAGAAGTATTTTCAATAATCATAATCATTGGAATGGATTATGATGGACATCAGATATTATTGTTTAAGGCTAGAACTTTTGATATTATTTTTGGAATGTTATAATAGTGTAGTTTTACAAAAAGGACAACATGTAGGATGGGCAACAACCCGTCACGTGGGACAAGGATGTGGGAATAGAACCCACAACTGAAGTGCGACATGCCTTTATCGCCTACCACTGGCCTACAGGAAGTCCCTGTTTAGTAGAAACAAGTTTTATTATATTATTGAGTATGATATATGAATTATAAGTCCATTTTAGGAACTATATATGATTAATCTCACTATAGATGGACTTATGTATTTTTGATAAATTTTTATAACCTTTTGTTTGAGACAGATGGAATGACCCATCATTCTATCACATGATCTTCTAACACTTCACAAATGTCAAATTCAACTTCATTTCTTTAAGACATGAAGTTGAAATTGTCCATGGAATGACCAATGGTGAGACTGTACGAAAATTAATAAATTATTTCTTCTAATTCAAATTCTTCAACTTTAGGGAAATGATCATGAAAACCAAAAATGTTTTCCTAATGCCCTTATATCTGATGAATCAGATGGTACCCAAGATCATAACAAATTTATGGCTTTGTGATTGTTGGATTTTTCATAGACATGTTCTCTACCACTCTCCATCAGAACATGACGGTTAGATTTCTGTTCCATATCCATATTTTCACCTATGTTCTCATATGTGGAAACCCAGTGATTAGTTAATTTGGGTAACCGTTATGTGTCATACTTTAGTTTTTAAAGTCAAGTTTTGGTATTCCTTTTTACGATGTGGGTTTCTATTAAAGAAACTTTTTAGTAGTAAACCATTTATAACCCCGATGAATTTTGATGGTGAAATTCATTTTAAGGGGGGTAGAATGTAACACCCCGAGATTTTATGTAAAATATTATTTTTAATTTTATTGATGTCTTGTGTTGTAAGATACACCAAAAGGATCTTTCACTACACACATCCCTGACATGGCTTGCATTACACACAATCGAGACCTTCCACGATAGCGTGTGTAGTACGCAATACCATGTTTCACTAAATGAGATATTATTATAATATTATTATGAACTAGCCGTTATGAATAGTAATACCAACTTTTGAAATTTTATTTTTCAAAATGGACTTCATTTTTGGATTCAGAATATTGAAATTAGCATAGGGTATATTTTTGGTATTTTTCTGAAAACTTTCAATTTTTGATAAATAGTGAAAACACTAGGTTACTATTCAAATACCGAGTTTTTATTTAAATAATTATTTATTTTATTTAAATTTATTTTAGGTCAAAATTGATACATAATACCTATATAAGTTCAATGTAATTAATTGTAGTCATTTTGTAATAATTTTAGATATATAAAAATTTTATTGAACTTTTCATCGTCTTTTAGCCACCTCCTAGGAGAATTTGTAAATTCACATAAAACTTAATCTTACTGATTCTATAAGTGGAATTTAGAAAATCTGAGAGACACGGTTAATATGAATAACTAAAATGTGGTTCAATGATATGAAAATAATTGTTGGTGAATAGTACCTTTTTACTTTTATTTACCCCTGTTAAAAGTAAATAGGGTAATTAAGGGTAAAATTGATTTTATTATTACCCTAACACATGTCCTAATTCTATTGAATAAGTTTAATTCGACCAAAAACAACTTTAGGAATAACATATGACCATTTAGGCCCACATGGATTAGATTAAGACATTTAATATTATTTTATTTAATGAATAGTTAAAATAGTTAAAATCTATGTTTAATAACTAAAACATTTTTAATATTGGGTTATACATAAGATAAATTAGACAATAACTATTAATTAGAAATCTAAAAATCATTTCTAAATAATGGTAGTTTATTTATAATTTTTAGACACTAAATAATTTAATTTATTTATGACACAATGATGATGCAGTAATTATCTTATTAATGAAATATTGACATAATTGATGTTATAAACACCCAAATAAATGTAATTTGAGACTTTGTATGAATTACACTAATTTTCTCGGTTAATATGATATGTTAGTATTGATTTAATTAACTTATTTAGAACTAATAATTCTGTTATGATTTTCAAAAAAATCAATTACCAAATATTGTCAAAATTGACATAAAATTGTTTTTAAAACTAATATTATATTATAAATTGTTATTTTATTCCTAAAAAAATATGGATCAGAAAAATGACTTAGATAAGGTTATATATATTCATAATAAACAAATTGGGGTTCGTTTAGCTTGTTATATTATGTTTATTAACCTAATAGTGTAAGAAAACAAGAAGACACAGTAAAAGTAAACTTATTTAACTTAAATTTAAATCTAAATGATAAGGTTAAAATAGAACCTAAAATTATCTAAATTCTAATGGATGACAGTATTTCGACCTATACCCACATTAGATTCTAAATAAATCAATTTGGAGCTATTAAAAAGTGAAATGACTTTATAATAAAATAATATTTTTAGTTTTTCAAAAGGTGCCCCTCTCCTCCATTATAAAAGGGCACCTCATCCCTCTCCCCCACACACCACATTGAGCCCTCAAGCTCGTCAAAACCCTGCCAATATTTCCTCTATACTTCCCTATTAATATCCTAGAGGTTCTGGTCTTCTTCAAACACCAATTTTAGTGCCCTATGAGGAGGTTAATAAGAGGTGCTTCAAGGAATAGGTAATGTCTGTTACCGATTCTTTCAACTTTATTTATTCTTCTAATTATTCTTCATTAGTTGTTTAATTATGAAGTAATAACATCAGTATCACTCATATACTGATATGTTATTATATATATGAAACAACCATATTTCACCTTCTATCCATCCTACGGAAAACGAAATCATTGCGCATGCATACGTACGGAATACCGTCTCCACCCCGTTGTGTAATCTGTTTTCGACCACCACCTTACTCGGATGGGAATAATGGTGTAAATAAATAACTATATATAATTATTCTAATTTTATATTGATTCTGAAATATTATATATACACTTCAATACAATTTCACGATCATGGGAATGTTATCATTGCTCGTGCGTACGTACGGACTACCATCTCCACGACACGATGAGATTCATTCACCATGTTAACCATTCATGAATGATTATAAAGTATATATAATAAGTAATCATGAAATATATGACATAATAATGATACTGGATTTATGTGTATATATATGTATGTCATCTACTTAATTCCATTCAAATAAATAAGGAAACTAAAACAACGTTCATGCGTACGTACGACCCACCGTCTCCATGAACAGTGTATTTCATTCCCTTTATTGATCTATCATATATATAAGTATATAATGAATATATATTATATATAAATAATTTTCTAAATTCTGGAATTCAGTAAATCATGATATAACTAATAATCTCAAGAACAACAAGTCCAAACACGTACTACAAAAAAACGATTTTACCCAAAACGTTGCTTTATCATGGAATTTACAAAAGAACGGGTAATATAAATTCATAAGTGAACCACTTATGACATCATAACAATGAATATGATTCTGTAATAAGTCAATGAAATTATTTAAATCATTATACATGGGGTTTTGATACTTACGAAGCATATCAGACTTAACGTAAGGGATAATTATTCCAATCTCGTTCTTATCCGAGATTGTTTATATGTAAGCATTTACTGGGGTTATTGTTATCATCCATGTCCTTGTTTCCTAAAAATGGTTTCATGTATTTTTAAAGTCATTTTTATCCATTTTTGACTTTTACTACATGGTATGTAAGGAATATTTTTTTTACCATACGTGGTACTTTTTGACTTTTCCAACAAAAGTATGAGGAGAATGTTATTTTTAACTTATACGGTGTGAACTGATTTTTATGGTTTCATAACGCCTCATTTTTATGAAGCTTCCTATACGAGATTGCATGATTATTTTCAACAAAACATTTTTCTTTTAAAATTTAATGGAATTTTTTTAAATGAAAATTATTTTGAATAAGAAAGGATATTTTCCTCTAGAATGGAATTAAAGTGTTTTATCAAAAATATTTTCCATCTAAAATGACATTATTTAATATGTTTATGTTTCAAGTATAATGTATCGATTATTTACATGGTTTTATTTTTCTTATGATGAAATTATATCCATTTTTTACATGGATTATGTTATAATGGCATGATATTTAAGAATCCCATTCTATTACATGGGTTATGCTATGATGTATGATTTATGATTTTGTGGCACAGGAAAGAATGATTTCATTATGAGATGGGTGGGAACTATATCACCATCCAATGCATTGGAAAAAGATATATATCTCATGTGATAGACATGGATGGAATGGTAAGTTAATCTGGTTCAGTGATACAGGACTGGAACGAGGAGTGAACTCGATTTAGAAAGGGACTTTGTCCACTAAGATGGTCTTGGAAGCAATGCCTTGGCTACTATGGAAATCATAACAATTGGTTAATAGATGCCACCATTACATTATTTATTACCATTCCAGTTCATAATGATTAATGTTCTTTTATGATCTATGCCTTGTGTACTTCCAATATTTATATTGTTGCTCTGGATTTTGATGTTTAGATTTTATGTTCATGTTTTTTCATTAAAATGTTTATGGATTGTTTTAGGTCATCTATGCTTACCCTCACTGAGAATTTGAGCTAACCCTTTATATGTTTTCTTTTCCCCAAGATTTAAAGAAAGGTTTTAGGTACCAAAACAAAACGGGAAGATCTTTATGGGAGATGTTGAAGATCTTTCACCATGATTAGAAGATTATTTTCCGAGTTTCCAAAGACACTAAACTATTACAGTCCTTGTGTGTCTGTTTTCATTATGTATTATGTATTCCTCATATGTAATGTAATGTCCATGTATATCGAGCATTGGGTCTCTACAAGCTACTTCATTTGCAGCATGGCATCATGACTCTGGGTCAGTACTTAGCAAGGTTCCCTTACCTCTCATGTTACTCCAATTTTATGGTGTGGGAACCATGTTTCAGGTCTCGGACCTTTGAGCATGGACTTAGATGGGAGATATGGGTTTCGATGATTTCTCTTAGAATCCTGACGCATGCCTAGGTGTTATAGAGAGCCCTCTTAGTGGAGAGTTTCCTTGCTGAGCAGTCACTAGCATCGAGACCCACAACCAGTCACCATGTAGCACAGTCTTCTATATGTGGAAGTAGACAAATGTAGCAGAGGTCCAAGAAGGACAGACCTACTGGTGGACGATCACAGGATTCCGGGTCGGTTGTGCGGGGCAACTGAGGCAGAGCGAGTCATGTCAGGAGAGGGCATTGTAACAAATTCAGTGGGTAGGGTCACATGGATTGTGACTGTCCGACCCATCGTACGGATGATCAAAAGATGGTCCAAGGACTGCCCAAGCAGAGATAGAGGTTCTACCATGGAGGTCCAAATGGATCAGGCTGACGTGGCAGAGGAGATGGCCCTGAAGCTGACGGTGGGTGATGATTCGAGATGTTACTGCCACCACCACTAGGTGGTCTAACCTAACCACATAGAGAAGGAGGATAGGGGCGAGATTAGCTCCATACCATTGAGGCTTAATAACATGGTACTCTGGAGATGATACGAGGTAAGATCTATGTCTACTCCACCAAAGCTGCATAATGTACAGACATAGGTTCAAGTCATTCTTTTATTTCCACAGCCCTCGTTCATAGATTAGAGATTCCGATGGAGCTGTTGGCTCAATCCTTATGGCTAGAAAATCCTAATAAATCAGATTCGACGATTAAACACTGGTTCTGATAGTGTGAGCTTACTCTATGATGGGAGAGCCTCGGTTGGGATCTCCTAGTAGCGGCATCGAGGCCTTACGACATCATCTTCTGTATGGACTAGTTATCTAAATCTATTAACATATTGATTGTATTATGCACCAAGTGCATTGTTTCCACACAGATGAGACCATGTTTACCTTCACGGGTGAGAAGAGAGCCTTTGTAGCACATGATGGACTTACCCAAAGGAGAGTGCCGCCAGTCACTCATCAGTTGGATAGACATACCCTCGGAGGAGTTGATGTTGAGAGTCTGAGTTATCCTGTAGTGGTGGGCCATTATGTGTATGTATTCCCTGATGATGTTCTGGGCCTACCTCCTCATAGAGAGGTGTAATTTTACATTGAAATTTACCCTGGGAAAACACATATATTTACACCAACATATCGGATGGCTCCCATGGATCCTCGTGAGCTATAGGTACAATTAGAGGACTTGCATGAAAATGGATTCATTCGGCCTAGTGTATCTCCTTGGGAAACCCCGACTCTGTTCGCCAAAAAGGTAGATGATAGCTTGTGGCTTTGTGATGACTAACAGTGCCTAAGCCTGGTGGCCATGTAGAACAAGTATCCACTCTCAAGGATTGATGACTTTTTTGATCATCTGAATTGAGCACGTTGGTTCTCAAAGATAGACCTAAGATCAAGCTATCACCAGCTCAGAGTATGAGACAAGGATGTTCAGAAGACGACTTTCATATGTCGGTATGACCATTATGAGTTCTTGGTGATTCCATTCAATGTGACCAATTCTCCAGCAGTGTTCATGGGATTCATGAACAAGAACTTTCATCCATACCTTGATCGCTTGGTAGTAGTTTTCATTGTTGACATTCTGATCTTCTCGACTACTAGGGAGGAATATGCTTATCATTTTCGGGTAGTACTAAACACACTCTGAGAGCACCAGATTTTTGGTAAGATCTCAATGTGCCAGTTCTGGATCTGAGAGGTTCACATTCTGGGACATGTCATATCAGAGGCTAGAGTTGTAGTAGATCCAGTGAAAAATGAGGTGGTACTTGCTTGGGAGCCACCCAGAAGTGCGACAGAGGTACGATGTTTCCTTGGTTTGGATGGATACTACTATAGATTTCTGCTAGACTTCTCCATAGTTGCATCGCCTCTAACAGCATTGACGAAGAAGGGGAAACACTTCGTGTGGTCGGAGAGATGTCAGTTGAGTTTTCAGGATCTGAGGAGGATGCTGAATAGTTCCCCCATTATGAGGCTACCAGAGGAGGGCTTAGGGTACGTAGTCTACTACGACACATTAGGGACCAGACTCAGATGTGTCCTGATGAAAAAGTGAGTAGTGATCGCATATGGTTCTTGGATGTTGAGAGAGCATGAGCAGAACAATAATACCCTTGACCTGGAGAAAGAAACAGTGGTCTTTGCCATTATTTTTTTGGCGACATTAATTTATGGGACAGTGTTTTACAGTGTACTATGATCATAAGAGTCTCAAGTATATCTTCTCTGAGATGGACCTGAACCTGAGACAACGACGTTGTCATGACTTCCTCTTTGACTATGACTTCACGATATTATATACTCTTGTAAAGGGGAACGTTGTAGAAGATGCACTCAATAAGAGATCTGGTATATAGCTACTAGGTGGGTAGGTGGAATAGCTAACCACTTTTTAGATATCCTTTGTTGATAGAGATGGAGAATCTTTCCTTCAGTATCTTACATTCACTCTCCAACTTCTTCAGTGAGTCAGGGAGGTGCATCATGGGGACATTGACTGCGAGGCTCCATGTGCTCAAATATCCACATGATTGGCACCTGATGGATTTTCTGAAGGTGGGGAGCACATAATCATCTTCAAAGGACATACCATGGTACCAGTGCCACCTCAAGGGGAAGTGTTGAGAGAGTTACACACATCCCCCCTAGTGGTACATCCAGGAGTGGTGAAGATGTACTAGGTTCTTGGACGACAGCATTGGTGCCCATGAATGAAGAATGAAGTAGCATATTTTCTCTCTCTATGCCTCACATGTCAGCAAATGAAGGTGGAGCATCTGGCACTAGCAGGCTTGGTTAATCCTTTTGTGGTCCCAATGTGGAAGTGGTATGGGATATCCATAGACTTCAGGAAAAGACTTCCACATACATCCAGAGGTCATTATTATATCTGGTTGATCGTCGACCTACTCACCTAGACAGCCCACATCCTATTGATTTGAGAGAATGCTTTAGTATAGATATTGAGACGCCTTTATGTGCAGTAGATTGTTTAGCTAGATGGAGTACCCTCGATGATTGTCTCCAATCATGATGCACATTTTACATCCTGGCTATGGAAGGTGTTGCAGTAGGCTTTTCGGATGCATCTTCATTTGAGCACCGCCTTCCATCCTCAAACGGATGGTCAGACTGAGCGGACCATTCATACCCAGGAGGACATGCTATGTGCATGCATCCTCGACTTCAGTGGCAGCTGGGAGGATCACTTTCCTTTGGTGGAGTTTTCATAAAAAAATAGTTATCACTGCACCGTTGGGATGGAACATTTTGAGGCATTGTACAGGTGACCATATAGATCACCATTGTGCTGGACTGATCCACGTGAATCAGCACTCGTGGGAATAGAGATGGTTTGGGCTACCATAATGAAAGTTCGGATCATCCTGGAGCAGAGAAGTCTGCACAAAACATGCAGAAGTCATATGCCGATATGAGTCAAAGACCTCTAGAGTTCGAGGATGGAAACAACATCATTCTATGGGTCTCACCCTAACTAGGTTTACAGAGATTTAGACTAGGCGGCAAGTTATCTCCAATGTTCATCGGACCTTTTCAACTCCTTGGCAGAGTTGTAGAGGTGGAAAAACGATAGCCTCTTAAACCTCAGTTGCACCGGGTGCATGATGTATTCAACGTATCCCAACTGAGGATATACGTTGATGAACCTTCCCACGCCATCGACCATAAAGAGGTAGAAGTCGACGATGGGGATACTTTTATAGAGGATTCAATTGATATTGAAGATCGACAGGAGTGGGTCATTCATGGGTGTTCGATACCTCTCGTGCACGTTTTTTGGCAGCATGGGAACACCCAGGAGTGCACATGGGAGCTGGAGGCTATGATACGTACTCTGTACCACCACTTTTTCCCTTAGATTGAGTTGTGTCATAGGGGGTATGCAAACCCTTGAGGTGGGGAGAGTGTAAAGTCTTTGATATTCTATGTATTTTTTAAATATATGGTAATTTTACATGTCTGCAAAAACTGGTGGCATATGATTCCGAGGCCCAGTGTGCCCGAAATAAATTTCTGAAAAGTTTTTTAGGTACATTCAGTAAACATCCGAGCGGGTATTTTTAAATTTTGAACCTCTTCTGGGAATTGAAATATGTGGACAGCATTGAACTCGTAGCACTGGTATTCGCATAAGGAGGAATTCACCTTAACCATAGTAGGTTGAGGGTGAAAGATAGATTTTGGGGTTTTTTTGGGAATGAAAAATAAAATAAAATAAACATTTATTTTATTTCTAACAAACCTCCCATGTGAAGGCTATGAAGGTGGGGACCACTAGGGTTTAAAACCTCAAAACTTCAATGGTTGGTGCTGGGGACCACATTAGATAGTAAAATCCCCAAATAAATGTTCGGTGGTGGGGACCACCCGAACCCCTCATTATGGGAGAAAAATACTCAACTCCCTACTTTAATTATGCCAACTCTCCTTAAATTAATTAATCCAAATCTCTATTAATTAATTATGGCAACCTATTTTGTGCCCAATATTAAATGATATATAATATTCTATTATGTTGGGTACTTTTCATTTTGGTGGATATTGGAGAGGAGAACCGTTGGGAGGATTTTTCTCTCCATTGAATAATCCGTTCTCCGACGAATAATACGCTCCCCAATGATGAACTCTCACGCTGACAAGGAACATATTCAATGATAACAAACCGACGATCAAGGAAACGCCGAGGTCACTGATGTTCGTCTATCCCCAACGACTTCGTCTCTTTCCTCACGACCTCCATCGAAAAATATCCAAGGTAGGGTGGTGGTTTGAATTTCATCCCGTTACCCATTCTTGATAATACATTGTATGAAAATAAGGATGATATAATAGCTGCTCACTACCGCTCTAACACGGAGATTGCAGGACAAACATACATGGCCTGAACTCCTCGCAAATATTGTGTTTAATTGTGGGGTTCTTCATGATAGAGGAGGATGATAACCAACCTTGGTGGGGCGCAATAACGGTGGTCGGCACCACCACCAGCCAAAAAGAAGGAGAAAAAACAACGGTGTCGCCCCGTGGCCTCCAACACTAGAGGCCTCCGCCGCCCCATGGCCTCCACCGTCTGTGTCCCCCGCCGCCCCGCGGCCTCTGCTGTGCACGGCCTCGGTCGTGCCGCAGCCCTCTATGGACCATAAAGCCTCACTGCCGAGCAGCCCACTATGGCACCCATGGATTTCGCTGCCCCTCGGACCTCTGTAGCCCTCACGGCCTCCAAGCCACCCTTGCGGCATCGCACCGCTCCGCGGTCCCGGCGCCGCCCAGTGAGTGCCGGGTCGGACCCAGTGGGCCAAGCTAGACTTAGGGGCTAGGCCGGACCCATCATGCCGGCTAGACCCAATCCAGGTCGGTTCGGCCCATGAGATGTTAAGCCTAGACGGTCCGACTGGGTCGGATCGGAACCAGACTGTCATTGAACTTTTCTCTCTATCAGCCATAACATTGGCACCAGGCGTCTGTTTGACGAACTGTCAACGACGATAGAATCCTTGGAGAGATACGGTCACTTTTAGTATACCCAACTAGTAATTTGGATAATGTTGGAGTACGGTAGGGTTCGATCGAGCACGAATCCAACTGGGCCCTTGGGACTAAAAGGTTAATAACTTATAGATAGGGCGTTCAATTGACGCACTGTATTTTGCGCTGAGACTCCTATGACATGGTGTTCCTCTAAAATACTTCTTCGTGGTATGTCATGTATTTTGGAGTATTTACCATTATCTTGATGAACAGCCACTCTCAGAGATGATCAAGATTAGTGTAGGAACCTTGTAGGTGGTTGTGATGTGAAGAATGAATAGCAATCCTATGTGGCTCCGGACCAAGCGATCCTGTGTGGGTCAGCACCGAGCGATCCTGTTAGGGTCAGCACTGAGTGATCCTATTTGGGTCTGCAGTAGAGAATCTTAACAGAGTTATATGATTCAGTAGTTACATCTAATCATCTCTACTTTTGAACTTAAGAAATACCATGTGTGAGCCGAGTCCGTAACTTAGGGTTCTTTCCTTCGTGGTAATACCTTGGTTGTATTATTCTATGTGGAGTTCCTTTTTGGTACATACCATCATGGTATTCATTCCTTTGTGGAACAGTTGAGAATTTTTATTTGAGTTGGACTCTGTGTTTCCCTTATTATTGAGATAGGTTTACTTAATAACTTAGGTATATGTATGGGCGTATACCTAAGTAGGGTTGTAAGTTGATTCCATGTTATGTGGTTTATCCTTGATGGATTTTGTGATACCTTGAGGGTGTCGGGGTCCCTACTAAGTATCATTATACCTATCCCTGCACGGGATTTTCCCACACCCTATTGTGTTTGGTGAAGATGACAGATATCGCTGACTGAGGAGGAGAGTATGAGGACTAGAGGTAGCTCAGTGGTGGATGTTAGACGAGGCGAACTACAGAGATGGTCATTCGTGAGCTATACCTACTCATCAGGTAGGATTCCTGGTGGATGATCGAGGAGCTATTCCAGTTCATTTGTACTTCTAGATTCCTTGTACTTTCCAGTTGGGCTGGTATTCTAGACATCTGTTTCTAAATGTACTCACTCTGTTTACAGTTCAGTTTACATGAGTTCGTATATTGATATGTTCTTGGTTGTGTGTTTCATAGGTTATAAAGGCATAGCCTTCTCAGTTTTAGGGAATACGGCTTCGGTGCTAGTGACCAGCCCCTGGCCTATGGAAGTCAGGCTTGGGGTAGTCACAGCACAGGCCATGGGGAATGGGTTGGGACAATTATTAAATATTCAAATTTATATTTTCTTCTATGATTTTAACTGACTTTAATCAATTTATTCACATGATCCTCTTATCATTTGTTTTACACAAAAATTTCATCAATAAACAACACAAAAATTATTAAAACATTCTTTCAGTACTTTTCCAATTTTGCATTAAAAAGATTGTCAATTAGTCAACCAAAATGAAATTACAATTAACTCATTATTTCTATAACTCATTCAAATTTTTATCATAATAATATCTAATTTTATTACATGTAATTGATTATACCCACAAGGAATTCAAATATTTGAAGCATATTTAAATTAGTAAATTTGATATAATAAGTAATTGATACATGGATAATTTTCCTTATTCTATATTATAATATATTTAGCATATCCAGAATAAATTAAAAACATTATATATATATATCATCCATCACAATTTAAAGAAAAAATTGATCCTAAATTTGAAACAATATGGAATAAAAAACACTTAATACATAAATCCTTTAGTTTTTTTCAATTACACAAGTTCAATTGTGGATATTCTCTACATATTCATTCATATAGTTCTTCAATTATGGAAAAAATTAATAGATAACTCAACCTCATGATATCATGGATATCCTGGTTATACTTTTTAAAGTACATAAATGTATTCCTTTATAACTATTACTTACTTTATTAATTTTTTAGTTTTTAATAAGAATATTTTTTCTTCTCGTATTCACTAATAATATCATAATGTGGAGGTATCATTGGTGTATCTATATTCCACCCATGTGATGAAATATCCCGTCTAAAAATACATAATACCATATCGTCATCATGAATCAAAATTGTTTTCTCAATAAAATAAAACATTTACATCATATTTTGAATGTAAATCAATAATATGGATTATATCAAAATCAACCATAGGTAAAAAATAAATTCATCATATGGGTAATGTTTTATTCATATTGGGATATGATATATAAATTCTTATTATGGAGATATTTTTACTATGTGTTTTCATTGATAGCTCCCATTATATGGGTTTTGGAGAATATTCAATTCAAGGAGATATCATTTTAGATATGAAAATCTACAAATATAAATTATATAATAAAGAAATAGAAATATTTGAGGAAGTCACTAATGTAGAATCTACCAAATTTTTTAGAATTTCAACCTTATATTTTTTGATTGAATATGCTTGAACATTCGTCTAAGTCTTTCTTATTGAAAATTCCATTGATATCAAGGATAATTATTTGTACAGTGGCCCTAATCCATACTGTTGAAGAATTTAACAATATTAAATTTTGTCTATCCCATGTAAACATTACGCGGATGTCTTTTTTCATACATAAATAAATATGACAATCCCAGTAAGCAACTTTCATGGTGTTTCACTGATCATTTATTAGAATATTGAAATTAAATTATTCCCTTAATCGCTTTTTCATATTTCCATTCATATAAAACATTGAATCCATCTTAATATATTTCATTATTTCAAATCCATATGACATAGATAATTTATTATGTTTATTGATACTACAAGTCACTAAATCTGTATATATGATGACAATATATTGGAGACTAGTTCTCTTTATGGATTTTGCTATGCCATGCTATGAAATAATGAATATTTCCCTTTGAATTATGTAAATAATCAATAGTAAACCTTTTTATACATTTAATAATAAAATCATACATAGAAACCACTTTATCATTATTTAATATTAGACTCCTGAATTTTATATCAATATATGCTCATTTCTGATGGGGACAATATTTTTCCAATAAGAGTACATTAGAATACTTTAACTCCTTGTACGTTGTTCATTCATCATGCTTACATTTAGAAAAATGAGAACCAATGATCCAAGTCTAATAAGATATGATAAACTATCATGAATATTACCTCCCTTTCATTACATTCAAAAGCGAGAATTATCATCTATATGAAATTGACCCATTGCTCATCTATAAATGGAATTTCACTCCAAATCAAATGAAATATCCTATAATATAATGATGTGATATTACATTTTTATAATTCATTGTGCATCATTATTTTTGAACTTACAATAATTTTTATTAGTAATAAACTCAATCTTCATACCAAAATATAGTAACAATATCTTCAACTAGAGTTTCGACTCCAGCTCTTGCTTCAATACCTAACTCAGGAGTGGAATACAACAACAGATTATATATATTGCTATTGTTAGTGTTAATTTAAATAAGATATATTTCATAGTAATATAATATAAAAGTTTAAATCATAACATTATCAACCATAATATATAATTTCATGACTAGGTAAACATTTAACTTAAACTGAAAAGTTAACTATTACTCATTTATATGTCATAATTTTGGATTCATTAAAAATAACATTCACTTCCAAATATAGTGTTACATTCTCTAATGTGGGTTTTACAAAAAATTTTCTATAATATTTATATTACTAATTTCTATTACATATTACAAATACTCGGACACTATTATATGAGATTGAATAGATAAATTATTAAATGTACACTATATATATATAATCACATCCTAAAGTACCGAATAGTTTACTGGCATCGGAAAACTAGATATAAAGAAAAATATCACATTAAAAACGAAACAGTTAAAAATAATATATAATTTTAATTCAGAAAATAATTTTTAACAAAATAATATATAAGTATATAAATCCTAGTGAATTTTCTAGATTCATGGGAAATGGAAAAAATGAAGGGGATCGATAAGATTCCCTATAAGGGTAAAAGTACAATAGAATATATCATAAATAAATATGACAGAATTAAAATTAAAAGGTAAATATATGTAAAAAATTATATTTAATCAATATCATGTGATTTAAAAACAATAACTGTTTAATAAATTACGATCAATTTTTTTTATAAACAATCAAATGATTTTGAATCCTATAAAAATTTATTACAAGTAATAAAATATTCACACATTCATCACTAACGAATAATATATTGAGGTAATATGTCATGGAATAATTCATAATAAAACATTCAAGTTATCATACCAATACATTTTACACAAATCGGTAAGTCCTTCTCTAAACACCCATGCTAGATTGTCACATGAGTCATATAGATGCATTAAGGGGATATAGCAGTCCCCAACCATATATTACAAAGGCCAAAACATTCCTCATATGAAATTAGTGAATCTTATTCACCAATAATATTTTCATTTAACAAATAACATAATTTTTTAAATATTATTCCAAATAAATATTCACAATCCAATAACTTATAGACTAATATATATAATGAGATCAAAGTAGAACTTACCCAGTAATGTTGATCATAAAAAATAAAAATAATTAATAATGATGGAATAATTGTAACATCACCTCCCTCAAATATAATAAAATATGCATATATTTCTCTGATGAATAAAAATACAATAAATATTTCATTATAATATTTTTATCGACGATACCCTATAAAATTGAAAACAACATTTTAAAAAAATAATTTCACCCATAATATTCGGATTGTGATTTTCTTAATGGAATCAATGTAACATTTATTTTTACATTATAAACTTTTATTGGTCATGATTTTGTTTTGTTTTGTACATTTTATTTATGATAAAAAGCGTTCCTTTTAAACTCGTGTAAGAAGTAAAAAAAAATAATTCCATCAAAAAGTGTAATTATAATTATTTAAATTCGTTTTCCTAAAATTAAAATAAGGTTACAATTTTATTTCATAATTAATTTGGAGAATTTTGGAAAAAGTTATGAATTTTATTAGTAAATTTCAATATGGATGAAAAACTACTTTTGATTGAAGAGATAAAAAAGAAATCATTTCATAAAAACATTTTCTAAACAATTTTAATTTCTTAATATATAAAAACTATACATTTTATTGATAATACAATTAATAAATATAGGATAATCAAATATATTGGTTTGATTATTGGATTATCAAAAAAATCACCCAAATGAGACATAAACAAAAACAATCTTGAATAATAATGAGATTGTGAAATAATTCCTTATATTCTGTCCGAATTAATTCATTTGTATCTTAACCTCATGTATAAAAAATATATGTTTATTATAAATATATTACATTTCCATAATCATATATATATATATATATATTTACCCTATATTATAAACTTATAGTCTTTTATCACCTTTTAATAACAACATAATTTTCATGTCAGTTTTTGTTCGATAGTTTTGGAAGTTGAACATTGATAGTTGTTTCTACATCTAATGAATATTAATAATGATTAAAAATCATATATATTAATTATATAAATATTTATCATAATTTGTTAGAGATGTGGAAAAAACATAGCTACATCATTCATTAATATTGTAGATCATACCTATGTTTGAGAGATGATTTAGATTTTGGATGGATGGAATGAAAGAAATGTGATTAATAATTACTATACCCTGTAAAATTACTAATTCATATATATCATATATGGAAATTTAATACCTCCTTATAAAAATTCGTATAATTTGTATCTGAAAAAACAATCACATATCTCCATAAAGGTTGTAGTCTAAACTTATGCATGATCGCTGTTATGATTTTCAAATGGATTGGAAGGTTAGAAGGTATATATGATATTATTATTCAAGAGTCGTATCATCGAAATAAATATAACATATATTCACTATATAAATCATTATGAAAATCCATTTAATGTGGTGATGAAACAAATTTGGTAATTATATGGATCTGATAATTCATATGAAAGAAAGTAAAATGTTTTCTCTTTTTATTGGATGGAAAAGAAATGAATATTATTGTCCAATTATCATAATAGCACAAAGTTTTATTGATGATATTATCTTTAATATTTTTTTATTCTTTTTTAATTAGATTAATTATGTTGTAGAAGATTAAATAAACTTCAAATACTAAGAAGATAATATTACATCCTCTTTTGCATACTACCTATATATCTCTTCTAAATAAACATAGGGATTGACTTTTTTAAGGGAGAAAACATATAGTACTTGTATAAGGATATTATGAAGTATACTTGGAAGTGGTTTTAAGATATATATATATATGGATCCAAATGTGTGAATAATTTAGGTTATGTGGTGATGTTTTATAATTATAGGTGAAGGGAACTTTTTGAATTTTTTAAGAGATTCAATTTTAACTAAGTCATTCTCTTGATCAAAATCCTATAATATATTATTTATTAGATGATAAAATATAAGGGGGACTAAATATCATCAACCATTAAAAAATTTACTAGTTAAAGTGTTTTTGTAAATGTTCTCTTTTCATAACCCTTTAATTATCATATTATAACATTTGATGGACTAACATATTTTCTACTCTTAAAGACTTATAATTTTATATAAAATGAAATTTTAAACTCATAATGAAAAATTGGGAAATATTTTAGACCATATGTTTTCTCCCCAATCATTCTAAAATATTTGAATGATTTATAAATTATTTAATAATATATAATTTGGGTAAATTTTCATTAATGAAAATTTTGACACTTCATTAATTTGACATAAAATAAAAAAATGATTACATTCAAATATAATCATTTAAAACCACAATAACATGATATATTAATATATAAAATTCATAGAACATTGTAAATTACCCAAATTATATTATTAAAATATTATAAAAATCATATGTATTTTTCGTATATTTATTTAATATAATGTTTTCATCATTTCTAATGAATTTAATGAAATTATTTAAATACCTAAAACAATAAATAAGTATGTATCTTGTAAATAATTTCATTATGCTCAAAATAGATATTTTTATTCCTCTAGTACTTCATTCCATATATAGACACAATATAGAAATTTTAATGTAAAATAGTGATTTTGTTTATTTTTCATTACTTCAAATATGATATATATCATTTTCAGGGATATGATTCACATAAAAATAATAATACTAATCCAAATGTGATAAGAGTAAAATTAAATTCAAAAAATTGAAATTTATATTTAGAATGGGGACTGCAACAGTTTGTATTCACCATCAATAACCTAATATAATATTTACTAAGATGATACAATTTACCATAAAAATTCTTCATAATTCCTAAAAAATATAAGGAACCTATGAACAATATTTGTACTTCATGATTATAAATATTTAATCTATATTATATAATTAAATAATATTATATTAAAAAATTTAATTTTTAAATGTATTTTTGCAAAATGTGATGTAAATTATTTTTAAAATAATATAGTTTTTGAAGCATAAAACTAGATTATTTATCATCTCATTCATTGTAAAAATATTTAATAAATTATAAAAAATTATTACTGACTATGTAATGTATATATTTAATTAATATTAATCACCAATAGTGTTTAATTTTAATTATTAATAAAAAATATATTCAATTCACAGAAACTGTTTTTTATAAAAATATTATTCAACAAAATTATTTATAATTTTATTTATTATTCATTAATAAAAATTAATTTATTTTGAACATATATAAACCATATACGTTTCACAATTTATTTATTAATACTCAAACCCTTCATTTGAATTGCTAGGTGATAACAGTTTACCATGTTAATTTTCATCTATACTTGGGGATTTGTGTCTTGAAGATATCAAATAGATTAAATTTATTTAAATGGAAATATATTGTATAGTGTCTTGATGTTACAAAACATATATTTTTTTCGGAAATAAAGAAAAATAGTTCTTATAAAAACACTGTTGTTCCATATTCTTTAATAAAATTATAGTTTTCCTAAAAATTGGTTGTGGTTTATCATGAAATCTACAAAAAGTTTTTATTTTTTTAATAACAAAACTATAATTATAAAAATAAAAAAAATTAAATTCTATCCCCTAAAAAAATATATTACGTTGATTATTTTAAAATAAAATGTGTTAACATATTATGTGCTCTAACACTGATATTAATTTTTATAACCCTTGGAATTATGTTTTTATAATATCATTTCCATGTTTAGAATAACAAATTTCACATTATTAAAGATATTAAATTAATATTATGGTCATAAAAAATAGTAACTAATGTTAGAATTTACATTTCTACGCTAAAGGTAAATTAGGGTAAAAATTGTATAACCTAGGGAAATATGGAATTTAATTTAAACAATATATTATAGTGGATGGTAGAGAGATCATCACCCATACCCATTTCCCACTCTGTTATTAACATTTCATGGTGTATTTATGCTTGAATAATGAAATTAAAAACTGAAAATTAAGTGTATATTATATATATTTTATCCCAATATATACAAATGAAGCAAGCCTCCTCTCTAATTATCCACCCATTACAAAGGAATTACTCAACAAAAATTAACCCCTTGTCTATGCTCAATGACCTCTCCACTTTTGAAAATCCCCAATCTCCCCAAAATATTATGTTATTGGGCCTCTATAGATCACCCATATGAGAACATCTAATGGGATTAGTAATGCTTGTAAACAATATCTCAATGTAATTTTCCTATCCTTCCCCTCCCCTAATGTACAATCTCTCCATGAATGTATTCCAACATCGCAATTTTAAATATTATGAAATATTTCTATACAAAATAAATGTCCTTATAAATCATTTCACTATAATTAATGAAATAAATAAAAGTCATATCATGTGTTTATGTGGACTTTCAACTCCAAAAATGAATGATTATAATTTTCATGAACTCTTAAAATGATATAATAAAAGTGATAAATCATGAATAAATATAATATTTATAAAAAAATAATTATTTTTAATTATATGTATTTTATATTTATATTACCTCCCATTTTATAAAAAATTAACTCTTCATCTGTATACATTAGGACTTCTACCTTCATGAAATGATGTATCATGTTTTCCATAACTACCTAATTTAGATGATTTTAAAAATATATCTAGTAAAAATAAATTATATTTTTAAAGAAACTAATATTCTAGATTGATAATATTTTACAATATATAAGCCATATAATATTTAATAGGAAGCATTAACATTATCTGTATTAAATGAATTTGTTAATAAACTTCTAATAATTTGGATCAATTTAGAGATAACAAATTAATCTATATAAATATTTTAATGCTGAGATAATAATAAATATAAACAAACGAATTTACAGAGAACATTAATTTATTTTATAACACTATTGAACATGATCAACTAACCGAAAGGGTTATAGTGATATTAAACAAACAACCATATGTAACCAACATATGTAAAATTATATTAAAAAATAGTCAACTACAATAAATGAATTAATATAATATATTATATTTTAATAATGTTCTTGGGAATTTATTTAGTAAAAATACTTTATTTATAATGGAAGTTATGTTCAAGTTTAGTGTGAATAAGTACCCGACGTAAGGGATCTTCCAAACCACCCTCATTACACTCATATTACATACTCTTAAATTTTTTCACTGACTCATTATTTTATTCTCAATAATTTCATCATCATGTTATATAGATTTTCATTAAAAATATATATCATGTCTAATTTAACTTTAATTTATGTTATTCAATTTTTAATATTCTTGTTGAAATTCCCCTTTTTAGAAAAAATATCATTATTGAAATTTCTATTTACTTATTACAAGTAATGCATCATCTATATAAAATAATTATAACATTTAATATCCTTTTTAACCCATAATTAATATACATTCATTATTAATCCCTGACCATAAATGTTACATAATATTGAGATAAGTCGAGAATTCTCTTTGGGGATCTTTTTAGGTTTAGAGATTTAGATAATTGGGCCACAAATTTTACATAAAAAAACATTGAAATAAAATTTTTACATTTCCCACATTGTCTATTTCTTCCATATCATAATATTTTATAAACAGATACATGATTTTGTTTCATGTTTAATCATCATAATTTTTCCTATATTCCATCAATGACTCTATTCTTCCTTAAATCATGCGAAAGCATATAAAAACATGGGATGAACCAAAAAATCCAATTAAGGGATATAAAAGTAATGAAAACCCATTAGTCTAGTTATAACCTAATTACACATTCAATGTTATTTGAGAGGATGAAATAAAACATTTTCACATTATGAACACTCATAATTTTGGGACATTGAATAAAACTGAAACCAACAGTAAGCAATTAAAAATCATTCAGGTGACTTAAAGAATAATATAAATAAACCATTTTAAACATTTTAGAATTGGAATAACCATGTGTTTGACTTGAAAATTGTATTTCTATAATGGGGATCAACCTTCGCTTAAACAACATCGGGTTCAACTATGATCTATAATGGGGCTCAACCCTTCATATATGTTATGTTGGACTCAATCATGAGATATAATGGGGCGCATCCTGTCATATAATCTTTATCAGGATCACCTATAAGATATAATAGGGTTAAAACCTTTTCATAATCTATATAAGTATCCCTCGTTTCATTTAATTCTCATGTACTATTTCATGAATAAAACTGCTTCATCACAAAATGCCTTTTTCAAAGCATATTATAATCCCCTCTAATAAAAATTTAAATATAAAAATTCTATTTTCATTTCAGAACCCATTTTAAATAGAAATATACCCAAATAATCTTATAAGTGATTTATTTTAATTTTACAAGACATTAATACTTATAGAGGAATGAAAATTTCAAATAACGGTATGGTTTAAGAGAAATCATTATCGTCGTATATGTTAAAAAAATTACTTTTATAATTTTTTAAATAAATAAATACACATCATATAAAAAGATTACTTTTGAAAACATTGAATTAAATTCAGGTTGGACAGAAATTTTAGTATATATTCCTTTTATAAACATATAAATAAATATGAAATTTAGTATCAGGAAGAGAAATATTTGATAATTAAATCCTTAAATGATCAAGGTGTCCCAAACCACATTGAATATTTAAATATTAATCTCCTTGATTTAAAAAATTAATTTACGATAAATAAAATCTGGATATGAACTATCTTATTTTTTTTATATACATCTTATAAAAAAATTCTTATTATCAAGAAATGACTCAATGAAATGAGATTCGGACGAAGCCCTTACATTGAGTCTGACTAGTATAGTTCATTTGTTAATTACCTGAATTATAAACACAAGATAAAGTCTAAATTCATTAAAACCATTGAAAATATTATTGTTATTTTATATCACTTATTATAATGTTATATCAATTAGTTAATTAAATTAGTTCATATAGGGCACAGTTCTGATGTTTGGTATTTGTCTCATAAAATAAACTTGTTTTGAAGAATTTTATCCATGTTGTCATAAGTCAATTATCTAAAAATTATAATTCATGATACAAATATAATATATATCTAGTTATATATGTATTTATAATAGTATATTACATTTCATGATAATAAATGAAATGCACCATTCCTGGAGACAGTAGGTCGTACGTTCACCTGAACGAAACTTCCATTTCTGTTTCATATTAAATTAATAACAAATAATTAGATTAATATTTATATTATAATTGTAGTATAATATATATGTTATATATGTTACATAATCTCATTTACTCCATCATTTATATGTTCCATGTATGGAAAGAAGGATTCAAATCACTTTGAGGTGGTGGTAGTCAACACTTCCTCAAATTAAATTATCGTATTTACACTTTATGGTAATAAAAGATGTATCTTGTTAATAAATATTACCAAAGAATAAATAAAATAAATTTAAAATATATAACATATATAAATAAATTTCTATCAAAATGGCCATATTTAGTGGTTTATGTATAAAAATGATCAATCATCGTTTTGTGAGGTATTGTTTCAACATACATTAAGAAAGTATATTCAATATCAATTAGATTGTGGTGTGTGTAAGTGCAGGTCGAACAAATATCACAAAAAATCATAGTATATTAAATATATTATTTTTTATAAAATAAGCAAATAAATATGTTTGTTGGTTGAATGAGGAACATAAATGAAAGATGCTTAAGAGAATACATTAGCTCTAAATCTGGTAACTCCTTTTCATTTCAGCCAAAAGGCTTTTATGAATTGCCTAATGCCCATGTTAAGTATTCAGGAGGAATGTAGGGATGTTGGGAGATTGTTTTACTATAATTTGTTGAGACAAGGATATGGAGATGTGTGAATAACTTGGTATAGGTGGTCACCCTTTATATGACAAATGAGGTGTACTTTAGGAATGTTATAAAAATATTATTTTATTAAAAATTCATTTTTAAATTATAATAGTTTCAATGTGATATATTTCTAGGATAGGATAAGTATTGGTCTAAGTCATCTCATAAAATAAATTTTTTCAAATTGTGGACACAAAATTAACATTTTCATTTAGCATTAACCCATTTGATAAAATCACTAACTCTTACTATATATTATTTATGTTCATAATTTATGGTTTCTATAGTTACTATAAAATACTAAGATAACTACATGTTGATAATTACTTTCATTTTTATCATTATAAATTTCATTTGGCCTAGTATTAAATTTTTAGGACTATTATATCAATTAATTAAAGAGTATTTGTTTTCAAAACTTATTTCTGCCTATTTTGACACTATTTAGAAATTGATTTTTCTTATAGTCATAAAAAAATGATTCCTTTAGAAAAATCAATTAACTCATCCTTCACATGTCATTTTCATACAAAAAAATCATTTATGGAATAAAATGTTCAATTTATATTGATTTTAATATTTATAATAACATTTATTCGAATATTTCATTAATAAGGTATTCATTGCGTCATCATTGTGTTATAACTATATATATTTATTTAGTGTCTAAAAATGATAAATATACTACAAAAATTTAAGAAATATTTTTATCACTCTAATGACTATTTATTGAAAAGGTTTAATTAATATAAACTAAATTAAATGATATTTAGGTAGGAGATATATGTTTTTTTATATTTCCCTTATCTTTAAATTAAATAGTAGAAAATTTCATTATCACACCCTAGTTGCTTCATTGGTTCCTGAATATGACCAAAGGATGCTCATGTTCGATAATACCTCATCCAATATTTTTATGACACATGTTTCAGTGATTTTATTTTATTATAATATTTTTCCATTGTTGACATGTTTTACCATTTTACAATGGAAAATAATAATTTTTACTTTAGTTACTATTAATAATTTCCAAAACTAAAATATTTTTATTTAAAAAATTTGAAATTTTTGATTAAAAATATCCATTCAACCTTCCAAAATTCAATACCATGAATTTGAATAAATTAATTTAATATCAATCATCGTTTTCAAAACCAAAAAATGGGTTTTTAAAAAGTAAAAACTATTAAAAGATTCACAGGTGTTTATGTCTAATTTGAAGGTAAAAATCCTTCCAATGAAAGTAATTATATTAAAATAAAAAATTTCCAATGACACTTTATAACCAATTAAAAGGAAAATTCAACTATATAAATTTATTATAAGAAAAGTTAGTTTTTAATTAAAATGCAGTATTTTTGAATACTGATAAAAATTTGGATTTTATCAGAAAAATAAAAAAAATTAGCTGATGTATATTTATATGTTACTCTTAAAAAAAGAATATATTTTTATAAAAAAATATAAAAATGTCATTAATTTTTTTTAAAAGTATTTCACCTTCAAAAGGTCGAAAATGAACCAATAAAAATATTTGGATATTTTATGCATAACATTGGATTCATATAAATTTTAAGACTCGAAAATGTATTGGATAAAAGTAAAATATTTTAACAAATATGGAAAATAAATATATAGTTAATGTTGTTCATTCCTACCAATATAATATGTGGATAGTTAATATGATTTAAAATTATAATATTATTGTTGTATTATTTTTAGAGAAACCTCCATGTAGTTTGTGGCATAATATTTAGGAGAAACCCATTATTACGTGACATGTATGATATCATACATATAGTACCCTTTAAACTAAAATTAATATTAAATTTGAAAATATTAATAGATGTGAATGTCTATTATTCTAAACATACATGGGGTGTCACAATACTCCACCATTTAGAAATTCCATCCATGCAATTTTAAAAATGATCATAGAAACCTCATGGAAAATACCACATCGAAAAAAAGTCCACAAAATTATACAATTAAAATATATCAAGGGAAGTGTAACGGTCACATGATATGTCATATTCTAGGGTTCCTTTATGAAATCCTTGACATGGATGATAAAACTACCTCTAAAAGACTAATATATAGTGATAGAGAAAATAGTCCATAAATGGTTATCCATTACAAAACAATAGTTATGTGATGGGAAAAAATACCATTGAGAAATATAAATGAATAATGTTTTTGTTTTAATATTCTTTTGATTTAGTTAAGGATTTAATTTATATAATATAAGAACAATATAATGGAACATAATTACTTGATGTATTTCTATTTTATAAGAACAATTTCATCCTCATTATTTTCTCAAAATATGATGTATATCTATAAGAATTACATCAAGTATAAATTCACATAAAACTAATAAAGGGTATCGATATCAAAAAACTGAGGCCTAAAATTAAATAAAAACATCCACATTATAAGTGCCATACATAATCATAACCCCACAAAAAATATCCCACGATGCCTTTAATAACGTACTATCATATCACCTAAAATATAAAAATTTGTGTTTAAATCCTCGATGTAGGGTTATCCATCAAAAAATAATGGGCTCTCGGGAGCTTTCATCACTTCACCAGATGTCTCAACATCAATTGGAGTAGAATAAAAATATTTTCCCTAACATTTTTGTATTTAATCACATAGATTTAATCCCTATGTAACTATCATTGGAAACATATTTTCATAATTTCCAAAATCATTGAATCTAATTCATCTTACTATATAGTGGATATCTGTTATCTCATTATTTTAATGTTCTTGACCCTACTCATTGCAATCACAGACCTTATGACCAAACATAAAACATAGGAAACACTTTCCAAATACTCACATTCATTCCCTAAAATTTATTTAATCACACATGGAACATGTTTTTGGATTATCACAAGAATTTATAAATGGTTGCTTCTATATTTCTTATAACCTTGATTGTTTCATACTCATATCATCTCATGGAATAGAAGTTTGATCAACATCCATTTAAAAATTATCAACACAACATAAATCTTATTCATATCATTAAAATTATTGGGGGGGATCTTTTCATATATATAGTTAAAATCTTGATTGAGATCTATTTTTTTCTATTAATGTATGTAATAAAATAATAAAACTTTACCAATCATGTTAATTTTTCTTAATATTTGAAAAATCAATTTTCAAACCTTTTATTTAATTCCATGAACTGTTTCCCTATCCTAATCCAAAAAAACCTTATAGAAAAATTTCTCAAGGAAGACTTCATTACATTTTTCACATTACATGGTATCAGGATAATATTTCTCTCTAGTATTCTTAAAAAATGACAACCATCGACAAGATTATCCTCCAAAATGATAGGTGTAATGACTAAAATTTGGATGTTTTAAAAATACCATGACTTAAATTATCTTCTCCAAGGTTTTAATATATTCATTATCTTCCACTAGGTTAGATGATCCATTAAATTGTAGGAGTGTTGCCTCATAAAATGATCCACTACTGTCATATTCAGTTTTGTTTGATTGAGCTGATCATGTGCATGGATAACACTACCATATATATCCTGAGTCAACTACCTCATCCATGTAACAAACTATCCAATTCTAATTCTCACCCGTCATGTTATTGATTTTTAATATTGTTATCCTCTCGATGCCTTCCCATTACAACATTCTTATTTTCTCCGTGGAAAACCATTTTTTGGAAACAATTTTTTTCATTAAGAAACTATATAATATTAAAATACAATATCATCTAAACTTAACCATGAATTATAATTCTATAATAGAAATAAATTAACTCCATACCAACCTCTAAATTGACTTAAACTGGCCTCTGATACCCACAATAAAGCTCCAGACATAAATGTTACATAATCGTTAGTTATGTCAAGAATTCACATTGGGGATATTTTTTAGGTTTATATCTTTATTGAATAATGACATAACTATTACATAACAAAAATATATTAATACAAAGTAGGAAATTCTAACAGTATCCTCTTATTCAAAAAAATAAATACAATTAAAAAATAATGATGGTATTTTCATGTTTAATCATCACAAATTTTCCATGATACCATCCTTCACACTATTCTATCATAAAATCCAAAGAAATTCTTTTGAATACACAGGATGAGAAAAAAAGAACAGTAAGAGACATAAAAATAATGAAAAACTATTTTTCAGGTTAAAACCTAATATGTCATTCAATGTTATTTTAGTGGATAAAACAAAACATTTTCAGATGAATAAGACTCATACATTTTTCAAAATGAAAACCCCAAAAACCAATAGGAAAAAAAATTAAAAATCCTTTGGTTGAAATAAATTATAATATACATAAAATCATTTCAAACAACATCTAATTCCAATAACCAAATGGTTATCTTCCAAATTGGTGATCTATAACGGGGATCACCCTTCATATAAGCTAAATATGGCTTACTTATGAGCTATAATGTGGAATAACTCTTGGTATAAGCAGTGTCGGGATCACTCAGGAGCTATAATAGTGCTCAACCCTTCATATATGCTATATTTGTCTCACATATGAGCTATTATGGGGATAAACCCTTCCTATAAGCTATATGGGGATCACCCATTTCATATAACTCATGTATACCATTTCAGGAATAAAACATGTTCCCAATAAAACCGATCTTTTAAAATCTTCTTATAATACAATATGAAAAACATTTCTTTATAACAATACCAATTTAATTTATGAACCCATTTTAAATACCACAATACCCAAATAAACGAATAATGGATTTATTTTCATTTTAAAATTGTTAAGGTTTATAAAGGAATTCAAATATCAAATAATGGTTATGGTGGCAGAGATGTCGTTGTCTCCATATTTTTTATAAAACATTACCTATATATTCGTTAAAAGAATGTAAAATGATTTTTATAAAAATATTCCTTTTTAAAACATTGAATAAAATTCAATATTGACCTAAAATTTCAAATATATTTATTTACACATATAAATAAATATGTAATTTATTATTAGGAAGAATAGTATTTGATAATTAAAAACATTAAATGTTCATGGTGTCCCATACCACAATGAACATATAAACATTAATCTCTATGATATAATAAATATCATTATTATATATGAAATATGGATTTGAAATTTCATAGTGGTATTATATACACCAAATAAAAGAATAAAGGTGTATATTATCAAGAAATGAATCGATGAATGAAGATTGAGATGAATTTCCTTATTTTGAGTTTGACTTTCCATGTTCGTTATTTAATTTTATGAATAATAAAAATAAATAAACATATAGTTTATTTAAAACCTTTCTAACTTTTATTATTATTTTTAATTCACTTTTTACCAAATGTATCAATTATTAAATTATTAGAGTTCATATCAGATGTTTGGTATTTGAGTAAAAAAGAACATGTTTTGAAAATAATTATCCATGTGGTAAAAAAAATCCATTTTATCTATAATATTATTCAAGACTTAAATATCATATATATTGAGTATTCAGGTATTTATAATATTCAATCATAATTTGAGATAAATAATGAAATGCACTGTTCATGGAGACCGTAGGCCGTACGTAAGCAAGAATGCTAAATTCATTTATTTTTCATATTATTGAATAAAAATTATAAATACATAGGTATTATATAATTATAGTATGATAATATAGTAATATATGTTATTAAATTTAATTAACTCCATCCTTTATATGTTCTATGTATGGCATGAATTATTCACATCACATTGAGGAGGCAGTAGTATACACTTCTCTAATGAAATTATCGTACTTATACATTATGGAATGTGTGATTGTATGTTTTAAATAAAAATTAATAAAGTATAGAGACAATATAAATATACTATATATCATATATAAATACAGTTTAATCATAATGGTCACCGTGAGAGCTGGTTGGAGGAAATTGAAAAATCATCACTTCGTGAGGTAGTTGTTCACGGTGGAGGGAAACATTATGTTCAATATCAATTAGATGTAGGTTTTTCTACGTTTAAGTAAAAAAATGATAAAAATATTTTTATATTGAGGATATTTTTGTGTTTTTTTAGTAAGGTAATAATTATATTTTTGGGGTGGATGACGAAAATAAATGAAAGGAGCTTGAGAGAAGACATTACCTCCAAATCAGGTAACACCTTTTGATTTTAGCCGAATGGATTTAGATAATTTCCTTATGCCGAAGTAAAGTATTTTATGTGTAAGGTAGGGTTTTTGATAGATTATTTGATCATAAGATGGATGATACTAGGGTGTTGAGTGGTTTTAGTAAGTGGTTATTGGTGGCCATTTATAAGAGGAATGGGGGGAACTATAGGAATGCCTTGAAATATTATTGTATAATAAATCGTTATTCAAATTATAATAGTTAAAAAACTTATAAATTTAAAGGATATGACAAGGATGGATCTAAATCCTCTTAACAAAAAGATTTTAATCATGCTTTGGTCAAAAATGTAACCTAATATTTTGGCATTAACAATTAGTAAAAAAACATTAACTCTTACCAACTCTTATTGTATTTTCATAATATATGGTTACTATAGTTACTATAAATTCCAATAAAACCCAAATTAGATCATTAATTACATTTTTATTGTTATATAAGTTCATCTCATCTAATAATATATATTTAGGACAATTATATCATTTAATAATAAACATTGGACTTAAAAACATATTAATGACAATTTTTACACTATTTAAACTTTTATTTTTTACAGTCATAACTTATTGATTCCTTGGATGCAATGAAATTAACTAATCCCTTACATGTAATTTTCATTCAATTTTTTTTGGATGACATCAAAATGTTAAAATTTAAAGTATTTTAATATTTATAATAGCATTTATTTGATGATTTTATTAATATATTAATCACTCCATAATCATTATATCACATATATATATATATATTAAATATCCACGAATAAAAAATAAAATAGAATTATGTAATAAATATTTTTATCTTCGAAATGGTTATTTATTATCAAATGGATTGTTCATATATATGAAAGTAAAATTGTTTTTTAGGAGATACATTTTTAGGATATATTGCTCTTTTTATTAAATTTAATTTTATAAAAGATAATTATTACACCCAAGTGACACCATGGTGTCCTAAATTCAACCCATGTATACTCATTTGAATATAGATCTCATAAAATAGGATTAGGACACGTGTCAGTGTATTATTATATTATTATAATATTATTTTTTACCCTTGTTTACCTAATTTACCCTTTATCCATAGTAAATAAATATAATTATAGAAGTTATTGTTCATAATGTCCCAAAGTGAAAGGTCCCTATATACATAATATGTGAACTTATGATTCCAAATAATGAATCCACTTTTAGATATTCAAAACAATGAATTCTAAAAATTCATTTCAAATTAATTTCGGTTTTCAAAACTAGAAAACTAATTTTTATGAAGAAAAAACTATCCAAAAATCGACATGTGTTTATATGCAATTTAAATGTGAAATTACATAGAATTACAATAATTGTATTAAATCATAGAAACATAATCAAATTACACATTAAAACAAATTAAATCTACATTTTATCTATATAAATAAATTTAATGAAAGATAAAATTTTATCTAAAATGTAATAATTTTCATCATTTATATAAATATGGGTTTTTGAAAAAAAATACCAAAATTTTGATAGAAGTAAATATTGAGGAACCTATTCTAAAGGAGAAAGTTATTTTATCAAATAGAAAATATAAAAGTGACCAAAAATATTTTAAAAAAGTGTTCTCTTTCAAAACCCAGTAAAACTACATTTTTCAAATTAGGGTATTATATGCATAAAATCGGAATAAATCTAATTTTATGCTACTAAAATTCATTTTATTGATATGAAAACATTTAAAAAATATGTACAATAATAATATAAATAATTATATTCATTCCTTCATATGAAACTGGTATACATTATTTACAAATAAAAAAATTATTATTATTGTATTATTTTTCGATATAACTATGTGTTGTGCACAACAAATGATTTTAGAGAAACAAGTTGTTGTGTTTCCAATAGACTATAATATAGAGTGTCCCCATTAAACCATAAATAATATCAAATTCAGTAATATTTACATATTTTAGAATTTTTTATTCTATAAATACTTTGGATGGAACGCATACCTCTTATTTTTTAGTGTTAGTTTTAATTAACATATAATTCCCTTTCTATAAAAATCCTTTCCTAATTTGAAAAAGTATCAATTATGTGGTAAATTATCATTATTACTTTTACTTAATCCTTCTAATGAATTTCCAATATTGGCAATCAATTCCCTTTAATATAGATTATTTTTTAAAATATGATCATAAATATTACTTAATTCATTCTTCTTATTGGAATCCTAATAGTATATTTGTCATTTATTCATCGAGACATGATTATAAAACCCATTTATATTCCAGATAATTTTTTCATGATTTATGGATTATTTATGGTTTATTTGAATTAGGAAAACATGTATATATGTACATATTATTATATTATTTATTTGAAATATGGGATTGATATTATATATCCCTCTAATTTAGAGTATATTTTTTAAAATTCTGTGATACAATATATGGTGTATGTTTGGTTATCATAAACACACTATGTTATGTAATTGGTGGGAAAAAAATTATATAGACATCCAATTTATTGGATAATGGGCTAAAATCATGAGATACCATGAATGGTTAATGGTCATTTAGGCTAAGCATAGTTCGTTATGTGATGGATCAGTTTAGTTTTATATATCCCTCTCTTCCATTGGGTATTATTTTTAACTCATAAGATACCATATATAGTGAATGGTCAAACATTCTAGGCATACCATGTTATGTGAGGAATCGGCATAAATTATATATCCCTTAAATGTGTTGGGTAATATTCTCATCTCATTATATACCATGTATGTATCAGAGGTTATTAACAATGTTAAACATTGTTATGGGAGCAGTAAGACCATAATTATATACATATCCAATGCATTGGTTGATGAATTATATCTCATGATAAATAATGCCTCTAATTTTTGAGTGAATATAATCACATTGTGGATATTATATAGTATGAGAATATGGTAGTGGTACTGAAACTTAAATGGTTATTTTGAATTATTTCTTTATGTTTATTCAACATATTTATGATTTCGTGATCTTATTTTATTATTCTCTTATGAAATGTTTCAATGAAAAATCTGATTCAATTTTTATAATATCGTGTTATGCCTCTTTCCTAAAAAGTTATTCAATGTTATAATGTTTATTGAATTTTTTAGTTTGTTAGATCAATTTTTTCCATATGTATTGTAAAAAATGTGTCTTATGATGTTTTAGAGGTTCAATTGGAGATATTTTAACTCTGTGGATTTTTTAATAAGGAATCTGATATTTTTGTTTGTGAATTTTTACTTATGTGTCTTACCTTCATGGGGACCAAACCACTAGATTCTTACATGGTATATTTTTTGAAAAAATATTTGACAAAAATTGAGATAATATATTTGTAAGGATTTTGATGTTGTGGATATTATCATATCGAGGTCCAGTTATTTTTGGGAATTGTAATAGATACCATTAGTAAAAGCCATATAGATATTCATGTTTATTTTATAACAAACATAATTTTTAGTAATATTTAGATAATATTATTTTCATTAAATTGGAAAAATTTTATCAACAATTAATGTGGTCTTAGGATCTGGCATAGACATACCGAGGGAAATAAATACAAAATTTTTATATTGTGTATTTTCTAAATTACCATCTCCTACGTAAAAAAGAAAACTTAATTATACATAGATTTTAACAACTATGGGGGATATAATTTTGCTAATTCACATTCCATTCATAGATAATTATTATGGATTTTAATATAATGTTATCTCATAGATTATAATAGGAAATAAACAATTGAGAATTTATATTAGAAACCTAAAATTTATAGATATGGTATTCATTTTATTGTTAGATGATTTATTCTATGTTCAAATATTTGATTTTTTTGTCACCTAGAATATTATTTTATATTTTAAAATGGTATTAAATAGTTGGAATTGAGAAAAAAATTTATAAAATAATAAATATGATGAGTTCCCTTATGATATATCAATCAACATGGTAGTGGGATTTAAGAATATTATGATAATACAAAGGAATATAGAACCAGTTATTAATAATAAGATGAATCCCATGAAATGACATGTGAGATAAAAAGTAGTTGTTGATTAATTTATGTTACTGTTCCATCAAAATTTTGATTCTATTAAAATAAAATAATAAATAAATAATAGATAAATTACATTTAGATGATATCATCATTATATTATTATTAATCGAAAGGAAACACAATAATGGTGTTTTTTCATCTTTAGGAAGATGACTATGAGTGGTAGGAAATTAGCACAAATAACATGCCTTTGTTATGAACATTATATTTTGAGATGAATGATTGAAATAGTATTTTTACTAGTAAATATTTTACAAGTAATCACCTTATAAAAATGTATATGTAATTATATTCACCTAAAAAATTTTGGTCAATCAATCCAGTCTTATGAGGTGAAATTTAAAAATCCTGAAAAGATTGAATATTGATTTTTTACATGGAATAAAATGATGTTCAAATAAAATTGTTCTATTTATGAAAATATGGATAAAATTTTAAAATCACGACATTGAAAATTATGTTAAATTTGTTTGACAATTCATTAATATTATTCTTGAAATTTTTTATTCTTAGTGGTCTTAGGTTATTAATTTATCAATTGAATAGTAGAATTTAATTCAACAGAATCAATTTAAAAATATCCTTGAAATGTGAATATTTATCTCCCCATATTGAAATATTATCTGAATAAGAATCCTAGTCATTAAGTATAGTGGACCATGATGTGTTCCATTTTATGATATATGGAAATAAATCCAATAAAGGTGGATGTTAATTGAAGAATATTGTTCATAGAAAGAAGAGAAATTTGTTTTTTGACCAAACCTCAGCATATGATCTATTATTCCAAATCCCATGATGATATACATTTTGAATACTATTACATAAATATAATTGACATTTAAGATAACCAATGAAAATAAACACTAATTTCTATAGGGTAATGGGGGAATATTCTACCACTATTTCAGTGGTGGATCATGAAAAAAACGTGAAGAATGGAACACTAATTATTCATTCAATAATAAGTACTGTACTATTGGATTTGAGATACATGAAATTATTTATACCATAAATTATTATTAGATCTATTCCAACTCAAATAAAAATAATGGATGTTTAATTATCAATAGTGACATGAAATTTTGAAATTGTAACATCTCAAGTAGATAAAATCCACGTTAGTAATTATTTATTAGATTCTCCCTCAAATAATTCATGGAATACTACCAATAGTATAATTTCAATAAATATTTATAATTTTTTTGACATAATTATTTAAATACTACATAATCTTCTATGAGATGTAATTTTTTTTTCACATTTGTAATCATCCTCAAAATCCAAATAAATCCCTAAGGATGATTCATATCCTTTGGAATTCCCCTACTAAAATAACTGCTGTTTCATGTAATAATTATAATATTGATAAATTGATATAATTTTTTTAGGATCACTATTAAATTGATTCTATAAAATTGGAATATGTTTATTTATTTTTAGAAGCAGTATATTTTCATTATTACGATCAAGTGGTTGAGTTCTCAATTTAACATATACATGGGTCTATACTAATAGCCAGAACTTTTTATAGAATTATCCACATTGAGTTGAATGTATTAGATGAAAAACAATTCTTAATAGGTGTATTATTCTAAATAATTTTTCACCATGGAATGCATCAGTTTTCATTATAGTGATAGAGGATGGGTTGGGGAAACTAAAAATTGATTATTGTGAGATCAGAAAAATCATGATAATGAATATGTATATGCGACCTTAGATTGAAAATTTGTTCAATTAGTTACACGTACACATTGACTATTATAATGTACACCATAAAGAAGTATATAATTAACAACTGAAATGGAATAATGATATATACACTACAACCATTCATACAAATTAGGGGAACTATGAGTTAATTGTAATTATAATTTTACTTATGAACTGTTTTGTGATCATTGTGGATATAATTGACATATTATATAGATATAAACATGGTAAATTTTGTTTATTACTTATATATGATATCCTTATATATTAAAAAGGTATGTAGTAAGATGATTATAATTTAAATATTTTGAAAAACAATATAAAAATGATAATTTATAACATCAAGTATAGTTCATTTCTGTTTTGTATAGAGATAGTAAAAATATTGTGGCATATTATCAATAGTATGGTGATATTGTTTCATAATGTGAGGATAAATTTATAAAGGAATATCCTATAATAATTTTACATATATTAATTTTTATTTTCCTACGATTAGATAGCTATTGTATATGATTTTTTAGAAAGAACTCATGATTTTCAAACCCCAACCAAAAAATCCGGAAATGGATTAATATATATAAGAATTTATAAAACTGAATAGATATACCAGATGCAATTAAAAGTATAAAAAGTACACAAGGGCACTAAAAACACATAATTGGTGAATTATTCCTAAATTATAATGATTATTCAATTAATGGTTTCGGTTTTGTACTCAGTCATGTTGATTATGTGATAACATATACCTCATGAATGTTGATGATTCATAGGATTAATTATCTGTCGTATGACCTATATTCAATAGAATAAATATTTATATTCATGACTTTATGGAATTTTTTCAATGTATTGAATTGTAACATATATATTTTGACATTATGATGTTAATCATTATTAACAGAGAGGGATATAAATATGCAATAATGATGATCGCTAGAGTTGGTTATGAATTATGATTTTATAATAACATAACATACATGGATTTTAAATGAAGGGGGAGGGGGTGATCTAAGTATAAAATATCAGTAATAATTATTCATGATGAGGATTGAGAAGAATACTATCTATTTTGATATGAAATGGATAAAGATGAAAATCATTAAGAAAAGAAATACATGTAACTTTTTTAAATGACAGTTCATCCATCCCTTTTGGATAAAAATACAAAATGCCAAGGACCTGATGTAGACATTGTAACAACCCTAAAAAAATTTACACTAAGTCAGTATCTATAATTTCACATTAGAATAATATAAAATAGATCTCATCATCGATGATTGGATAGTTTAGTATTCTTGTATTGAAAGATAAAATCATGCATCCCATAATTAATTAAGAAAATTATAAAAATGTAGTGAATAAAAATATTCATAACCCATGACCACATTCAATGATTCCTTTATCATACCATAGTTGAGATGGAAATAACTGAGCGGAAATTATTAGTGAGTGAAATGTATAACAAAATATATTAAGAGTATTTAAGGTATAAACAATATGGAAATTTAATTAACAAATAACTCATTTACCTTAATCAATAAACTGGAAACGAAATGCATCGACAGATAATGTAAAAGAAATGATATTATGGATAAAAATTAAAACTGAATTAACAATGAAATAAGTGAATACCATTGTATGGAATGATCTCACACATCATCATATCGTTATGACCAAAGTCAAGGACCATGACATTGTAAAATAATTGAATGTATACACATAAAACATTAAATAATATTTTTCAACCGATATGTCTCATGATACATGGTGATGTATCGAGGTACTATTTATAAGCATGACCCACCTTTCACTACATGTTAAATGTTATACTCAAATATTTAATGATAAATATAATTCCTAAACAATATTAGTTATCAATAAATTTCTATTTTATGTAAATATTTTTAAATATCATTATTTCCAATGTTAAAGAAATAAAAAATCATAACAAAACTCTATATTTTTAGATTGTATAATTTTTAGAAAATATTTTTATCGATGAGATAAAAATATGGATATTTAATATAATTATAATTTCCAAAGACTTTTTATTATAATAATGATATTATTTGATAATAAATATAATTACATTAATACATAATGAAATAAAATATATTTTTTATATGTATATGTTCTGTAAAAAAATCCATTTACATTGGATTAAAAAAATGTTATAAAAATATAAAAATTTTATTTTATTGTAGTGTTCTTCATAAAACCAATGAAAACATTTATAATATAATAAATAGTTTGAAACATTTATGGATGTGGGAAAATTTATTGATAGAGTATTAATTGAAAAGAATATTCCATTTGACTTCTGAAAAATAAAGGTGAATGTGAACATTTTAGATAAAATATGATCAAATATAATCCATGAAAAAAATTCATGGAAGAAATCAAATTTTCATTAATAAATAATTTTAATTAATAAATATAATTTTATAAAATAATTTTTTATTATATGGACATGGATGAAATTTATTTCATATTATATAAATAATAAGATTGGTTTTTAGTTTATATATTTTTTTTTATTCATGTTTTAATTACAGGAAACGTTGGAATAAAATGCATAATCAATATAAAAATCCATATAATAATAAAATATATTTATTTTCTGAATGATCAATTATAAGATCCAAATAATGAAATAAATTTCAATCATAGTAATGAAATTTAAAAATCCATCTATACAACATTAGTAACTATAAAATTGAATCCTATTAAAATTGTAACCATTAATTGAAACATTATTCATTGTTGATAAAAATAAATCAATTTTAAATACATACTAGGTGCATTATACACACCACATAAAATAAAATATGTTTATAACACTAAATATGTCTCAGTGGTATTGAAATTGAGACCAATCCCTTAACATATGATTACTCTTTGTTGAAGGTATCGTAACATCTAGTATGATGGTTTAAAATATTTTTATTTGTTATAATATAATAATAATGATTTTTATTATATCATATATTTTCCACCAATAATATTCTGTAAACAATTTGTCCATTTTCATTTATTATTATTTTTTGACTATTAACTAAGTAGAATTATCATGATTATTTTATCAGGGGTGTTCGAGTTTGTGTACATTATTTATTATTTCATTATATCAATAATGATATTAATAAAAAAAAATGACATATTAATTCATTATCTTCTTTTTCTAAATCATTATTGAAATTTGGACATAGATGATTAATCACATCAATTTGTAGATATAGTTTGTTGCACCTACACACTATTAGAACTATAATTATCAATTAGTTATATTTTAATTATGTAGGTGATATACTAAATTTAAATAGTCAATATTTTTATATAATTTTTGTATATACTTATTAATTAAATCAATATTTATCTTAAATGAGTGGTAGTGATGGGAAATAAATTAATTCAGTTTACGAGGCATCGGTTCTCTGTACACACCAGATGTGGTTTTGTTTCCATTTTAATTGAGAAGGAGATGACTATATGTTAATATGTAATCATATTAAAAACTAATTAAATGTGACATATTGGATTTATCCTATTATAATTAATAATTAATAATTTAATTATGAATGTTAGTTTTAAAGTGAAATTATTTGGTTAATATGATTACCATCTCTTTTATAATATCACTTAGGATATCTTTTTAAGGACCCTAATGTTTGTATTCTGAGATAACAAGAAAATATATAAAACGTATAAGGATTTTTTTGATATATTTTAGAAGGATATTGTTTTTATTAATGTATCAATATGACTCTATAATTGAGGTGGAGGGTCCCTTTTATAATTGAGGTTAATAACCCAATTACTATTAATCAATGTTTTAAAATATTATTATGTTATTTTACTGGTTTAATAGATCCAAATTAATAATATTAAAATAATATTATGTTATGGAATAATTATAGCATACTTCATGAGTTTAGTTATTTTTAGGTTATTTTGACTATAATATTTTTAGGTTAACCCCTGGTAAACTTGTATTTATATTAATAGTTGTAACAAATTTTTATCATTTATAAATTTAATTCTGAAAATAATTTATTTTTAACATATAAAAAAATATATTTATTATTCAAAATTAAATTACTGAATTTTTTTATCAAATACAAATCATTAATGTGAAATTTTTTACATAAAATGTACACATGCAAAATGTGATGAGAAATGATTTTTATAGGAATATAGTTGTCAAGAATCAGATGATCACTAATTAACTCTATATTTATTAATCCTAATTATGTAGATTTAAAATAACACATTATGATATATAATATATAAAATTATTTTAAATTATTCATTATTAATGGTTATTTTAATTTCACAACAGGGAAAACAATGTGCAGTTTAAATCAATATTATGAAGAACATTCATTTTCGTTGTAAGTCCTCATATTAATTTACAATTAAATTGAAATAAATAAATAGTAAATTATACATATTGTACCAAATTATTGTAAATAAAATAATAATATTTTAATATTATGTTTTCAATATGTTTATAAAAGGTTATTTTTATTGAAAAAATTCAAAAAATCCATCTAGGTTAATTTTGACTATGAATGTTCAAAATAAATATTCATGCTACAAAATTAAAATTTATGTTTTGTGAAATTTTTAAATTTTCATTATATTCTAGATTTATTGAAAAAAAAATTCTCTTATAATTATTTAATTCTATTGTGACATTCATCCCACCAAAAGAAATTTCATCCTCTGATAATTTTATGGACATTAATATTAAACAAATGAGGATGCTTCTTCATTATAACATCATCATGTTCAGACATTTTTTCATACTTTTTAATATTGTTCAAAAGTAACAATCCCAATTTTATAATTTTATTCCCATCACTTGTTCAATATTTTTGAGAATCGAGATAGTCCCTTCATAGTAAGATAAATAATGTTCCAATCATATTTCATCAAAGGTGAGCATATGTGTTTATTATTGAATTTAATTTATTAACAATGATATATATATCACAAACATGGACTTTAGAGAGGATTGGTTTAATTTATAATTTTTAATCCACAACTCATGTTCATTAAATAATTTCAAAATGTATCATTTACATAGTTCTCTAGTTAACATTCTTATAGAACAGTATAACACACATCCATGGAGGCACATTAAAAAATTAACAGTCCCCCACTTGAAATTAAATATCATTCTTCATGTTTTCATCATAACTCTTTTTTATAATTTTCAACATCTTTAATATGGATGTAAATATTATTTAGCATGATTTTTATCTACTAATCATGTTCTAGTCCGAAAATATTCTTCACACCAAGTTTATCCCATTATTTGTGAATATGAAATCTCTTTCCATATATTGATTTGTATGATGTCATATAAATACATGAATGGCATTTATTTTTATATGAAATATAGATCTAAAGTGAAAAATGATAAAACATACAATGAATGTGAAGTGCTCACAATATTATCATGTATTTTAAATTATAAAATTTTATTTTAGAGTATCTATTAGTTGTAGTATTATTTATAGTCCTCAAATGAGACTTGGTATCAAGATCCTTCTAAATAATTCTCTAGAATATTAATGTAGATCATGGATTTTGATTAAAATATTTAATTTCTTTTCAATTATTTCACAAAACATCATTAATACATAGTTCATGGAAATGGATTAAGTGTTTAATATTCTATTATATTGAGGAAAAACTATATTTTTATGGTGATCAATAATAACCAGTATAGAATCATTATTTATTAGAGGCCCTGAAATTAATTATCCTATAGTAATTTCATCCCATCACTCATAAAAATTGTTATTTTTTTCTTGAGACCTCTATGATGTTTTTTGTTTGCCTTCAACTATTTATAAAACATGTCTCATTATACATATTATTCAATATTCTTCTTTATATTATTTGAAAATAATGATTTTCCAAATCCCAATACATCTCAGTTTTACCGTGATATATAATAAAATATGATCTATGAAAACCATATAATAATTTCCTTTCCAGATCATGACATTATGGAATCCAAAACATATTTTAAATTTTTGTAACTCAATAATCATATACTAAATTCTACCAATTTATAATCATTAAAGGAATTACTTTTATGATTAGAATTATCATCACAATGCATATGACATTTAATATTTTTTAATAATATTTGAATATAAATCATTTGATGAGTATTTGATTTTTCATATTAATTTATAATTTTCATATCCATCCTTAGAAAATATATAAATATAAAATAACTTACAGTCATCATTTAATTGTGAAATCTGTTATATTTAATACTCAATGATTATGTTTCATTATTTTCATCCCTAGGTGGTTGTGTATTGTAAAATAATAATCCATGTGTATCTTGATCTATCATCTTAAACTCATGTTGACTCTTTTCTATAAAAATATATAGTGTAGACTCTTAAGATCTATGAATATCTAACAAATATCACCATACACATAATATATCCATATAAATAAATTAAATATTATGGATTCCATATCAATATTAGGATTTTTATTTTTGTATTCTGGTGTCATTAACTAAAATCAATAAAAGGAAATAACATTATTATTTTTTATAATTACATCACATAATCCATATTTTGATTCATTATAATATATCGTAAATCCATTATTTCTATATGTTAGATACAAAATCACATCATTCAATAATAACTTCCTTAATACCTCATAAAATATTTAAATTACTAATTAAATGTGTACATAATATCTTTTAATGTAATCATGATTAATGAGTACCCGATACGCAACAATGAGTTTCTTTGAAATATTACGTTGCACACAAGTAATAAAACAATATTATTTTTAATGGTAGTTAACCTGTAGCCGTTGTATGGGAGGGAATGAATAGAAATAACTAAAATATGATTATATATGTTTGTTAAATGTTTTTACATTTATCCAATAAAATATTAAGTCTTAAAATAAGAAAAGAATTCAATTTTAGGCATAGATACTATAATATTCACTAAAAGGTCAAACTATTGCCTTTTGATGTCGAGAACTTCTTAAATATAGTTTTGGTCACTCTTATACATTCTATTTTACCAAATAAAACTCTTCTTTAGAATCGGGAAATCAAAATTTACTTTGTGTAACTTTTTGGTATTTTTCCGATAAAGTTCATTTTAAATGAATAGTGAAAAATGTTGTATTTTAATTCAAAACCTCTTTTTAAACTAATTTATTTATGTGATTAGATTATATTTTTAATTGGTTTTAAAGTTCAATTAGAATATATTTTTACCAGTTAATCCAATTGTGGTCATCAGAATTAATTTCACTTTGAAATTGGACTTAAACTAGTGTCAATATTTTGATACATATTGTTTCATAAAAACACGCTATTTGTTCTAACGGTGGGAAATAATTATTAAATTAATTAATGTAACATATATGTTTTGAATTTTTTAAAATAGACATCAATTTTGAATTCAGAATATCAAATATATCTTAGAGTGATGTTTTGGTATTTTTCTGAAAAACTTCAATTTTTTATGAATAGTGTAACCACTAAGTCGTACTTAAAAAAACTGATTTTTTGTTTAAATGAAATTTTACCACCTATGTGTTTTAAATTTAAAAAATCCTATATACATGGTTTTCATTAATAAGTAAAATTTGGTTCAATGGGATTAAAATAATTTTTTAGTGAATAGTAACTTTTATGTTTTTAATCGCGATTAGAGGTAATTAGTGTAATTTATGGTAAAAATAATGTTTTAATAATATGAAATGACATAGACCCATGTCCTACCCTTATTGGATGTGTAATGGCCGACCAAGACAATCCCTGGGTCAACTTGGGGACCCCCTGGAGCCACTTTGGTAGGAAAATGACATTAATAACTTTTTATTTAAAGTTAAAATAAAAATGTCACAAACATGTGTTATTTTACTAAAAAAAAAATTTAAATGGGGCTATACAAGTCATATTTTTTACAATAAATATTAATTGGACTGATAAAATGATTTCCTACATCATTATAATTGTTTTATAATTTTTAGACATTAAATAAATTAATTTATTTATGATACCATGATGATTCAGTGATAACTCATTATTTAATGATTTAAATAAAATGACAAGATAATGTAAAATCTATGACCTAAACTTGTCAAAAACCTATTGGATGGGTGGATTTCGAACTATTATAACCTTTTCCTTAAAATATATAATTGTGGGACCTTTAAAAACCGAAACTCATTTTATAATAAAGTAACCTTTTATAACTTTCCAACAGTGCCCCTCCTCTTCTCTTATAAAAGGCCCCCACCTCTACCATCATACCCACACCTCTCAAGACTTTGGTTCGGCGAAACCCTGCCCATTTTGTCTCTCCACATCCCTCCATTACTCCTAGAGGACTCACATTGGGAAGAAGTAATTCCAAAGAAGTGTTTGAGCTCAAATCAAAAACAGTTACCCCGATTTAAAGGTAGTGTCTTCTCTTGTGTTCTTATGTTTTATATTGATTCTCCAACCCCCTAAACTCTTGTTATTCCATTATTTTGTAACAAAACCAGTATATTAAATATAATATGATGCTGTTATGAGGTTTATTAGATCTACACCTACACACACCTTCGTCTAAAGGTTAAACAACATACTGTTTCTGTGGTTGGCGAATTTCTACCTCACGAAACGATGATTGTTCAATCTTCATTTAACACCATTAATGGTGGACATTAAGACGTAACTCTATTTATATATGATATATATTATGTTTATGTTTTCCTTAAGCTTATTTATTTCTCATTTTTGGGATACCATTAAGGATTCAATTATGGTTAAACGCGATATCTTCATTTTAGGAGTGCAGACTACCACCCCCTCAAAGTGATTTGATTCGTTAATGCCATATGTGGGAAGTATAATGGATGGAGATAATGTTATTATATATGATGTTATAATGGAATTATAATATACCCTTATATCATTATTATTTCACTCCATTAAATACGAAATAGAAAGGAATGTAGCGTTCATGCATACGTATGGCTTACCGTCTCCATGAACGGTGCATTTCATTTCTTACCTCTAAATGTTATGTAGTATTATAAATACATGTATATGCTGGATATATATGATATATACGATATCCAAATCATGAGTATCATTCTGGATATAATGAGACTTTGACCACATAAACAACATGTAATTGTAAGAAGTCCATTTTTGACTTAAGTACAAAATATCGACAAAACGAACATTACGAAACTAAATGATTAAATAAGGTTTATAACATGGAAATAAGTTATATAAATGGATTAATAAACTTGAAAAAGGTTCTTAAGCAAGTAGAATTTAATTTTAGTTTATTATTCAAGATATTAAAGAGCAATCGAGTCACATCGGACACGAGGTAAGGGACTTCGTCTCAATCTCCTTTCATTGAGGCATATTTGGTTTTATACACAACTTTCCTTTATACGATGTATAAACCCCTTTGAATTTTACTCTTATTCAAAAGGAATATTTTTATACGAAGCTGTTTTACTAAATGACAAAAGGGAATGTCTTTTTTCCATACGTATACGGCGACAATGACTTCTTCGCCGCCGTGACCATTATTTGAGTTTAGGATTCCTCTACAAGCCATAATGTTTTTTTAAATGAAAAATAAATTCGATGTTTTAATTTTCTTTTATTTTGGTGTTGAAAATGGTGTTTATAATGGATTCGATAAGTCAATATATTTAAGTGATATATTGTGATCAAAATGTGGAAATTTTTTCCTTCCATTCTAATTGTTTTATGTATTATTATTTTATAATGGTACTTGGACATTTGACGGGTGGTTACGTGATAAACTATATGGCAGGTGGTGCCGTGAATACCAGGACGACGGGTTACATTATAACCTCCAATGAATTGGGTATGGAAGTCGGTCGTATGGCTATTCCATTAAGTGATATGTGTGGAAGTCGACCAGATGGTTATTCAACATAAGTATATTTATGTCCCAAGTTACCTTTATATGTTATGTGTTCTTTATATGGGATTTATGGTAATATTTTGGTTACAAAAGGGTATGTAATGATCTTTTATTAAATGAAGAGTATTTTCTTCTTCATAAAGGTGAAATGTATTACGTTGATAATGTATACTTGGTTTACTGCTTGTTTTGAAAAACTAACAGTTTTCTTTCTTTGTGTATCCCTTAATGAGCTTTTTATGCTCACCCCAAGTGTTTGAAATGTTTTTCACATGACATATTGTGGAATAGGGTCATGGATGGGATCAATTAATAGTCATGCTATATAAAAAATGGAACTACCCATGTTTCTTTTTATGAGTTTTTATTTTATGGAAACTTAGTAGAAGTGTCTACTTTGTAAACTTTTGAGATGTAATAGTTATGTTCTAATTATATAAAACACTAAACCTGAAAATATCCTCAATGTGAATTATTCATTTAATTCAATATTAAGTAAGGATTAAAGTTGGGGCCTTATAGTTGGTATCAAAGGTTGGTTTAGACTACATTAGGAGTTAGAAAATTTTTAAATTATAAATTAATTTATGGTATAATTGAAATGATATATAATTTAAAGATTACCATGTTGCTTCGTATAAGATATATCTGTGTTAAGAATGTTTTTTCATAAAAGAAATAGATCAACATTTCTGGGAAGGCATACAAAGTAGAATGACTTTTCAAATCAGCAACCAGAGATGGTCGAAATCAGAATTGAGCAGTTTACTGCAGTGATGACTCAGTTGAATCAGGGGATAAATGATGGTTGTGTTTATTAATTATATTTTTGTGTTTTCTAAAAGTAAAGTAGAACATTAAATTCATATAAGGGTTATCTTGAAAATCATAAAAGAAAAGAAAATGTATGTAAAATTCAGCAAGTGTGAGTTCTGGTTACACAAAATTTCTATCCTTGGTAACATTGATTCATAAAATGGAATAACTATTGATCCTGCTAACACAAAAGTAGTTAAATAATGCCCAAGACCCAGAAATGTAACCGAGATCCGTAGTTTTCTTGGTTTGGCGGGTTACTACCGAAGGTTTGTTGAAATTTATTCACTTTTATCAAGTATAATGACTAAGCTAACTCGGAAGTGTGTTCTGTTTATCTGGACAAAAGAATGTGATGATTGTTTTCAAGATTTGAAAAGATGATTGGTGAATGCTCCAGTTTTGGCACCTCTTTCCATCTAAAAATTTGGAGGCATCATTTGTATGGAGTAAAGTGTTAAATATATACTCATTAAAAAAGTTTAAATTATATATTTACTCAGAAAGAATTGAACATGATACAGAGGAGATGGCTTGAATTAATTAGGGATTATGATTTTACAATTCACTACCATCCGGGAAAAGCAAATAAAGTGGCTGATGCTTTGAGAAGAAAAAGTAATGGTTCATTAACCATGCTATGTTTGGAACGAGATCCTTTGGTTTTTTGTTTGATAAACTTTGTCATAGAATTTGTCGGTGTAGGATGTTCTTCTGTTTTGTTTCAGGTATCAGTGAGATCATCTATCTCAGAATGAATTAAGAAAGTGCAGAAGAAAGATAGTGGGTTGCAGAAAAAGGTAGAGCTGGTTCTGAAGGGTAAGTTGCCTGATTTTAATATTGATAAGGATTGTGTTTTGAGGTTTGGGAAGAGATTATGTGTTCCTGGTGATTCACTGTTGATGAATTAGTTGTTATGTGAGGCTCATAGTTCACCATTTGCAGTTCATCTTGGTAGTACTAAGATGTACAGAGATCCGTGGGAGTATTACCGGTGGGATGGAATGAAATGAGATATTGCTGATTTTACTATGAAGTGTTTGACTTGTCATCAGGTTAAAGCAGAGCGGAAATTACCGAAAGGGTTGCATCAACCTTTACCAGTGCCAGAGTGGAAATGGGAAAATATATCCATGGACTTTGTTGTGGGATTACCGAAGGCAACTCGAGGTAATAATGCAATCTGGGTTATTGTTGATCGCTTGACTAAATATTCTGATTTCCTTCCTATTCGAGATACTTTCTCTCTAGATCAACTTTCTCGATTTTATCTTAAAGAGATAATCAGGTTGCATTGAGTTCCCCTATCCATTGTATCTGATCGTGATCCCAGGATTACTTCTATCTTTTGGAAGAGCCTTCAGAAGTCGTTGGGTACTGAATTAAATTTTAATACATCTTTTCATCCTCAATCAGATGGGCAGTCAGAACGAACAATTTAGACTTTGGACGATATGCTAAGTTCTTGTTCGATGGATTATCAGGGAAGTTGGGACCACCATCTTTCTTTGGTTGAATTTTCATATAATAACAGTTTCCATTCCAGTATACTAATGGCTCTGTTTGAAGCATTATATGGTAAACTGTGTCAAACTCCAGCTGTTTGGGATGAAGTGGGTGAAAGGAAGCTGATGGGACCAGAATTGGTAGATGAGATCGCATAAAAAGTTCATTTGATTCCGAAACACATGAGAATAGCTCAGAGCAGGCAGAAGAGTTATGCGGATAACCGGAGGAAGGATCTATCTTTCGAGGTAGGTGATCATGTATTTCTCAATTTTTCACCATGGAAAAGTGTGACACGATTCGATAAGAATGGAAAGCTGAGTCCAAGTTTCATTGGACCATATGAAAATATCGAAAAATTTGGATCAGTTGCTTATAGAGTGTAATTACCTCCGAGTTTATCTCAGGTACACATTGTTTTTCGTGTTTCGATGTTGAGAATGTATATTCTAGATCCATCTCATTTTTTGAGACCCGAGGTAGTTCGGTTGAAAGAGAATCTCTCTTATAAAGAACAACAAGTCAAGATTCTTGACTGTAGAGAGAAAGTGTTGCGGAATAAGGTAATTCACGAGGTAATGGATTTGTGGAAAAACTATATGGTTGAAGAGGCAGCATGGGAATCTTAAAATTTTATGATGGATAAATACCCCCACTTATTTGGTAAGTAAATAAAATTGCGAGGACAAAATTTCCAAAAGGGGGGAAGGATGTAACATCCCTGGTAAATAAAGAATAAAACATTTTCATAATTATTAATATTTAGGAATTAAATATTAATTTTACTTTAAAGTGGTTTCTATGTTCGATAGCGTACCCGATACGTAATAATGAGTTTCTTTGAAATCTTACGTTGCACACTAGTAATAAAATAATATTATTTTAAATGACAGTTAACACACAGCCTTTGTATTGGTGGGAATGAATAGAAATAACTAAAATATGATTATATATGTTTGTTAAATGTTTTTACATTTATACAATAAAAGATAAAGGCTTAAAATAAGAAAAGAATTCAATTTTAGGCATAGATACTCTAATATTCACTAAAAGGTCGAACTATCACCTTTTGATGGAGAACCATTTTAAAATATAGTTTTGGTCACTCTTACACATTCTATTGGACCAAATAAAACTCTTCTTTAGAATGGGGACATCAAAATTTACTTTTGTGTAAATTTTTTGTATTTTTCCGATAAAGTTCATTTTTTAATGAATAGTGAAAACTGTTGTATTTTAATTCAAAACAACTTTTTAATCTAATTTATTTATGTCATTAGATTATATTTTGAATTGGTTTTAAAGTTAAATTAGAATATATTTTTACCATTTAATCCAATTGTGGTCATCACAATTAATTTCACTTTGAAATTGGACTTAAACTACTGTCAATCTTTTAAAACATATTGTTTCATAAAAACACGATATTTGTTCTGACAGTGGGAATTAATTATTAAATTGATTAATTTAACTTATATGTTTATAATTTTTTAAAATAGACATCATTTTTGAATTCGGAATATCAAATATATCTTAGGGTGATGTTTTGGTATTTTTCTGAAAAACTTCAATTTTTTATGAATAGTGAAACCACTTAGTGGTACTTAAAAAATCTGATGTTTCGTTTAAATGAAATTTTACAACCGTTGTGTTTTTAATTTCAAAAATATGACATACATGGTATTCATTATGATGTAAAATGTTGTTCAATGGTATTACATTAATTTTTTTTGTGAATAGTAACTTTTAAGTTTTTAATCACGATTAGAGGTAATTAGTGTAATATAAGGTAAAAATATTGTTTTAATAATATTAAAGGATCTAGACACATGTCCTACCCGTATTTTATGTGTCATGGAAGACCAAGAAAATCCATGGGTATACTTGGGGATGCCATGGAGCCACTTTGGTAGTAAAATGACATTAATAACTTTTTATTTAATGTTAAAATAAAAATGTCAAAAACATGTGTTGTTTTACTAAACAAAATTTTAAATGGGGGTATAAAAGTACAATTTTTGATTATAAATATTCATTGGAAATATAAACAAGTTTCCTACTTCATTATATTTTTTTATTATTTTTGGACATTAAATAAATTAAATTATTTATGACACCATGATAATGTAGCGATTACCTCATTATTTAACGATTTGAATAAATTGAAAAGATAATTTAAAATCTAAGACCTACACTTGTAAATAACCTATTGGATGGATTGATGTCGAACTCATATCACCTTATCTTCGAAATATATAATTTTGGGACATTTAAAAACCGAAAATCATTTTATAATAAAGTAACCTTTTATAACATTCCAAGAGTGCCTCACCTCTCCTCTTATAAAAGGCCCCCACCTCTACCACCTTACACACACGTATCAAGCGTTTGGCTCTGCAAACCCCTGCCCATTTTGTCTCTCCACATCTCTATATCACTCCTAGAAGCCTCACATTGGGCAGAAGTCTTTCCAAGGAAGCCTTTGAGCTCAAATCAAAAAGAGTTACCCGATTTAAAGGTAGTGTCTTATCCTGTGTTCTTATGTTTTATTTTTCTTCTCCAACCCCTTAAACTATTTTTATTCCTTTCTTTTGTAACAAAACCTGTATCTTCAATATACTATGATGTTTTTATGAGAATTATTAGATCTACACATACACACACCTTCTTCAAATGGTTAAAGAACATACTGTTTCTGTGGTTGGCGAATTTCTGCCTCACGAAACGATGATTGTTCAATATTCTTTTAACAACATTAATGGTGTCCATTAATACCTAACTCTATTTTTATATGAGAAATATTATGTTTTTGTTTTCCTTATGCTTCTGTATTTCTCATGTATGGGATAACTTTAAGGTTTCAATTATTGTTAAACGCGATATCTTTATTTTAGGAAGTGCGGACTACCACCCCCTCAAAGTAATTTGATTCGTTAATGCCATATGTGGGACGTTTAAAGGATGGAGTTAATGTTATTATATATGATGTTATACTGGAATTATAATATACCCTTATATCATTATGATTTCACTCCATTAAAATACGAAATAGGAATGAAAGTATCGTTCATGCATACGTACGGCTTACCGTATCCATGAACGGTGCATTTCATTTATTACCTCTAAATGCTATGTAGTATTATAAATACATATATATTCTGGATATATATGATATATATGATATCCAAATCATGAGTATAATTCCGGATATAATAAACCTTTGACCACATAAACAACATGTAATTGTAAGAAGTCCATTTTTGACTTAAGTACCAAATATCGACAAAACGAACTTTACGAAATTAAATGATTACATAACATTTATAACATGGAAATAAGTTATATAAAAGGAATAATAAACATGAAAATGGTTCTTAAGCCAGTAGAAATTAATTTTAGTTTATTATTCATGATATTAAAGTGCAATTGAGTCACGTTGGACACGAGGTTAGGGACTTCGTCTCAATCTTCTTTCATTGAGGCTTATTTGGTTTTATACACAACTTTCTATTATATGGTGTATAAACCCCTTTGAATATTATATTTATTAAAAATGAATATTTTTATACTAATCATTTTTACTGAATGACAAAAGGGAATGTCTTTTTGTCGTACGTATGCGGCGACAACGACTTCTCTGCCGCTGTGACCATTATTTGAGTTCTGGATTCCACTACAAGACATAATGTTTTTTTAAAAGAAAAATAAATACCAAGTTTTAATTATCTTTTATTTTGGTATTGAAAATGGTTTTTATAATGGATTTGTTATGTCAATATATTTATGTGATATATTGTGATCGAAATGTGTAAATTTTTTCCTTCCATTATAATTGTTTTATGTCTTATTATTTTATAATGGTATTTTGACATTTGACGGGTGGTTACGTGATAAACCATATGTCCGGTGGTGCCATGAATACCAGGATGGGGTGTTACATTTTAACCTCCAACGCATTGGGTATGAAAGTCAGCCGTATGGCTATTCCATTAAATGATGTGTGTGGAAGTCGACCGGATGGTTATTCCACTTAAGTATGTTTATGTCCACAGTTACCTTTATATGTTATGTGTTCTTTATATGGGTTTTATGGTAATCTTTTGGTTACAAAAGGGTAAGTAATGATCTTTTATTCAATGAAGAGTATTTTCTTCTTCATGAAGGTGAAAATTATTACTTTGATAAAGTATTCATGGTTTACTGGTTGTTTTGAAAAACTAACAGTTTTCTTTCTTTGTGTAACCCTTACTGAGCTTTTTATGCTCACCCCATGTTTTTAAAATGTTTTTCACATGACTTAATGTGGAATAGGGTCAAGGATGGGATCAAGTAATAGTCATGTTATATAAAACATGGAACTAGAAATGTTTCTTTTTAAGTGTTTTTATTTTATGGAAACTTAGTAGAAGTGTCTACTTTGTAATCTTTTGAGATGTAATATTTATCTCCTAATTCTCTAAAAAACTAAACCAGAAAAGTTCTTCAATGTGAATTATTCTTATAATTCAATATTAACTAAGGTTTAAGGTAAGGGCCTTATAAAAGTAGTCAATCCAAAAGGATCCACTAGTAACTCATAATGTCCATACATTATTTTAAATGTTTTATTAAAAATATTTATCTTCATAATTCTAAATTGATGATACCAATAATGTGGTTTATTCATTGATAATTGTTATACTTGAGAGGACTGGTTAAAAAAAGAAATAACATTTGTTTCTCTATAATAAATGAAAAATCTGATAAACCAATATTTCATTTTAAGGAAAATAAAAAGTTCTCCCCAAGGTAAAATAGTAGGGAATATAAATATCTTATTGCATAACCCCTCTCTTTTTTCCATTTACACCACTAATTCGAGAGTGGAAATTCTATATAATTTATTTGATGTAGTTTTTGCATCATGAATTTAATCATTATAAAAATACACATCATTGTATGGTGGTTCTCTAGGAAATTCCGCCGGAAATACTGAAATATATTCCTATTAAATTTTAACATACTCAATATGAATATTATATATCCATTCCTATATTGGATATGACCTTATATAATGAAAACCTCATCCAGAAGGGCTAATACGGGTTGATCTAATTATGACCCATATGATTAATTATCCTATCCAAATATAATTAATTATGTTTCTTCATCATAAATAATAATACAGTTCCCTTTGTAATAAATATTTTAATTATAAATTTCCATGTAGTCCATAACATGTGTTTCCAGAAGTATATTTACTGAAAACACCCATTATATAGTGTTAGTGAAATTTATAATTTTATAAAAAAAATATATGATATGAAATTTTGGGAAAATACAAAATAAAACAAGTCATTTAAAAATATTGATGTTGTGAATAATGTTCCTACATCAATAACCTTATAAACATTTACATTATATGTACTTATCACCCCCGATTAGACTTCTCCTTGTATACACTTCTATAGTTGGTTTCTATGATTCGCGGTAAATTTATTTGAATAATTCCCCATTTAATTATACATGATTTATTTTATAGTATTGGTATCATTCATTAACTTACATTAATATCCAATGTAACCTTATTTATGATTATTTATCAACCCTCATTCCCCTCATTCAATTTCATGAATATTTATATCCATGATTTTAATTGAATGTAAAATACTTCAATCATTTATTATTTTTTGACCTGACCCCATATTCATAGTGTCCATCTAATATAATTTTTCAATATTTTACCTTAGATATATTATATATATAATATTTTTTTATATAATATTATTTCTTTATAGGATTAAAATATTTTAGAAAATGGTTCCCTTCAGATGCTTGAATTAAGCACATTAATGAAACATTCAATTTTTTTTATTAAATTATTTATATAATATATAGAATATATTTATAGTTTTGGAACCATAGTAACATACTCTAAAACATTTTATTTTCCTTTTTCATAATGCTAATGAGTATTCTCTTCATTTTATTTATTTCTTATAAATGGAATCATTTATCGAGGAATTATACATTAAAATTTCAAAATTAGATATTTTCATTTGACTCATCCTCTAGAGTATTGTATTTCAACAAACACTATGTATCAACATAACCTATAACAATGTACACTAATTGTATATCGTGTTCCATTTCATGCCATAGCTAGTCTATGAATATCTTTTCAAGAGAGTTAATAAATATCATAGATAATAATAGATAAATTGCTCTAATAAAATATATATTATTAAATCCAATTAAATGATTCAATATTGGTTAATCATCCCCTGAATCATAATGTTTTATCATATGATAATGTTTGTTTTTTGAAACATTGAATAGATACCCTAATATAGCCTTTATATGCTTGGTTTCCACATTGATTGATTTGGCTAGTAATCAAGGAAACTTTTACATTGGCCTTGAATATATACAATATTAATTATATCATGAACCATATATTAACATAATAATATTATATATTACATAAAACTAATTATGAATTTTAAATCATAATGTGTAATTCTTGGTCTGGTATAACCCAGAAAAAAATTAACAGTTATATATATATAAACATATAATAGTAACCTTTGTTTCATTGGAAATATCATTAAATCATAAAAACATTTTCAAATGAAACATAATTATTAATATAAAATATGAATTAACCCATGAATAACAATATTGATTGTCAAACCCACTGCATATTAATGGTATATTAACCATGAACCAGAAATCAGCACTTTCAATAGTTATTTACCCTAGATGCATCTGTTATAAAACCACTTCCACGAGAAGTATGATAATGGTGAATCAATTATATGAAAACCAAAACATCTATACCTTATAATTTTATAATATTTTTTACAATTAGACATTTTGGAATAGTGTGTTGTAGGTTATGTTATCTAATACGTATTTTCAAAATTATAGTTCTAAGTGTTTGTACTATAAAATTACTTATTCCAAATATCAAGACCACAATGCTAGAATCCCAAATTCTGTATCTACATTATTCCTATCAAATTAAGTACAAGGGATCACATAACCATGTAATGATAAGTTTAGTTCTATAGATTAGTCAGATACAACTATGTTTCAAATTTTACATTGTATATAAAATATAGAAACATAACAAATTTTAATATTATGAATCATATAACTCATTCAATGATTACATCGTCATATATTGTGGAATGGAGTGAAATTTTTGTTTTATCAATTACTATGTTACGGTTATATATAGTGTAATATATCAAGATTAAATAAAAAAAATTAAATAAATGAAAATCCGTATAATTTTACCAATAACATCATCACGAAATGAATACAAAGAAAATATCATTTCAATAATCTCATGGATATAAAAAATATATAAATGATCAATGAATTATTTATATAATATTGTATTTCATGATCCAAAAAACCATTATATTTTTACATATTTGTCTATTCACCATGAAATGTTAATCTATATGTCAATAAACACCAAAAACTCAATCAATGTGTTTGGAAAACTCATTTCACTAATGAGACAAGTCCATACATTGAGGGATATCAATAACAATTACTGACCTATTAATAAATTCCTAATGGATTCCATATATATTAAATTATGAATTTATTTCATAGAAATTATAACTTTTCATCAAATATATGTATTTATAAAAGAATATGAAATATCAATATTTTCCCAATTAATACAATAACCATTGTATTGATACAAAATATATAGAAATGGTACATATTTTATGAAATATCCATATCTATAATAAAAGGAATATTGATATTTATGAGAAATTTAATATCTAATGGATTATGATATAATGAAAGTGAATTTTTCATGTTAATGGTAATAACAATAAATGAATAAGATATAAAATATTCCCATTAGTTCCTTATGAATTATATGTTTTATACTAAATTAATATATTTTGATGTGTAAAAGAAAAATAGATTGATTTTTTCACAAAAATATCAAATGAATAAAATGAATTTTGAATATCAAAATTTTAAAATATGTAGCGGGAAGATTGATATACTTGATAAAAATAAAAATGACATATGTTTTTAGAAACATCTACTCAAATAAAATGAAATGGTGGAATAAAATATAAAATATTGATCATTATCTAGTGAATAATAATATAGGCGAGTTTTATGATTTTTAGAATATATTATAACTTTAATGAAATTAATGAAAATCCTAAAAATGATATTTCAAAATAAATAATTACATATTCGGTAACATTTAAATTGAAACCCTAGGAGAGGGTAAAAATTTATAGAATCATAATTTCAATGAAAATATATATGTATATATGTGTATATATTCATGTTCAATACATCATAGGGTTAGTATATACACCATATAAAGGTCATTATGTTCATAACACTAAATATGTCTCGGTGGAGTAGAAATTGAGATTATATTCCATACCTCACATTTCTAGATTCATGATCATAGTTTAACATCATGGGTAATGGTTTTAAATATTTTATTAATTTATAAAAACAATTATTCACATATATACTATCATATATGATACTTCTATAACTTTTTATCTATCATTCGTCAATAATCATTAGTTATTATAATTGTTCAGGATGTAAGCTACATTGTTTTCTCATCAATTATTCATCCTGGACCTTCTATTTCATGAACAAGGTTTTTATTTTTATTATGTACATAATATTTATTGTTTTATAAATATTACATTTATTCAAAATATTTAGTTTTAGAATCATTTTGATTTTTGGTCCTAAAAAATGTATCCCAACACTTCATGGATATGGTAAGCTGTATATTCGCATGAGAAACATTAGAATACATTAATGGGTGTAAGTGAAAGCTATTATATGATACATTATACATAAATAATAAATATTATTTCATTATTATCATATATATTCCATAATTTTTATCATTGTAACTAACCATGCACAGTGATGATAGATAACAAATTATATTGATTTGTGAGGCGACAGTCTTTTATACATAGAAGTGATTGTTTTCATTCCCAATTGATGAGTAATGAGATGGATACAAGTTATTGGTGAACAAAATAATATATCAATACAAAGGATATACATTTTTTGTAATATTAGAATATTTAGGTCATATTTGATGGTGGTATTATATGGCATAAAATTAAATCTATTAGTTAAGAGGATTACAGTCAAATAGAGAGATGTATTTTGGTTCTCCAATTAAATAATATAGTATTAGTGATTTATGATGTAAAACAAATTTATAACATGTATAAGGATTCATCGTATTTATTTTGGTATTTTTTCCCTATGATAACTGGCTGAACTAGAGTGTGGAAGTTAAGGGAGAAGGTTCCCTTTCATAATTTTGTTGAGTGGTACACTGGAAAATATTAAATGATATAAAATATTATTATTTATTTTTAATATTAATATTGATCTAAAACGACTCATAATATATTTTAATATTTTTTCATTTTAAATAAACCCATCTAAAGGTGCATAAGTATGTTCTTATTTCAATTTAACTATTTTGTGTTTTGATTTACACCTAAGTAACACCATTTGGACCTTAAATGTGATAACATATTTTCATTTTTATTTAATAATCATTAGGACCATATTTAGGATAATCTTATTTACTGTTTTTAATTATTATTTTTCCAAATATGGGTATAATTTGAGAAATTCAATGCATATAAGTGGATGAAATTAGTTCTAAGAAACCAACAAAACATGATGAAAAATTATTTTCCAAGGAATATATTTTTTAATAATATTATGCCCTTATGTTAACTTCATGATTGGTAACCATAATTTGGTTTATATAAATAAATTCATAACGATATATTATCTAAAAACATCTATTAAAATATGTCTTTTTTATTGGTTATATTAATAAAAATTGAAGTAGTAAAATTTTATACACAAAAACTATTTTATAAAGAATTTAAACATTCCCCCCAAAGGACCTTGTCAATATTATAATATATGTATTGGAATTAGGTGTAGAATCACAATATTTGTTGTATTGAATATTCCACTCCATGATTAATTTTTGGGTGTATAGAATGGTAAAAAAATAATTTCTATTTGATTTCCCATCATTATTTTGGGTCTCATTTTCTTCAGGGTTGTTCCAAATTATGTTTATTAGTGGAACAAGAATAACAAAATTCTTCCAATATAAAAGATGGTTATTGAACCTACCTTCCAAATGATGGAAAGCATTGAGGGTATGTTCTTATTACTTTTAGGAACTCACATCGTTTGAGAGGATGAGAGGTCAGGCTCATTGACACATTTTATGAGGAATTGTTTCATAGTGTGAGATTATATTAAACATTTCCTTCAAGTTGTATAATAAAACGTAATCTATAAAATTTAAACTAGTAACACAATTATTTTATAATAATTCACATATACAAGTCACTGTAAAATATCAAATGAATTAAGGGTTCTCCAGCAATAGAACCATATTTATATTTTTTAGATTCTCTATTTGGAGATCCACCTATATATATAAGAGGTTCTCTGTATTCAGTTTGGTATTTACTTTTTGTCAAAATAATTAAACTATAATGGTTTAATGAGACATTATTGGGTGATATGGGGATTATTTCAACCAAGGAGGTACCGTATCATTCTCATTGTAGAATGTTCTTATATATCCTTGTGAATGGAATATAAACCCGTATAGTTTGGTGGAAATTAATGAAGCACATTATACCTTTTTTGGTAATGTGATAATGACCTCACCATGTAGTCTATAATCCTTATGTAAGGATGTCAGGGTGGAATTTTCATTGGAAATGATGTTTTGGGGCACATACATGAGAGGGCCATTATTTTTGATATGGTCGATAACATGGAATTGTAATTAGATAACAATCAATGGTAATTAGGGTTGATGTTTATGGGATGAAAAGGAAGTGGAAGTAATATAACATCCTATATGGGGAACCAAGTCATACTTTGAATATGGGAAAATATCGAAAATTATTGACATAAGGTGTTGGGTTTGATGCCATGGGAGGATTCCTATTTTTCCCAAGATTTCATGAATAAAATATCATGTATAAAAAACTATTGTAGATTTCACTTATGAGGGAGTCCCATTTGGTTTCAAAATCGAAAATATTTTCTTTGATGTTTATTCTCATAAATAATATGTATCACTAAATAGATGATTACTTATTTGTGTATTATGTTGAGTAGGAGGTACAAATAGGTTTATTTGATCATTCTAATAAAAATATGACTACTAATTTCTATTCCCATGTGTGTCTTTATCTATGTGAACAATAATAAGAAGTGCCTAATTTGGAAGATCAATGGATCTCCTTCCTTTGTTTGTGGTTGAGTGTTTGGGAATTGATTGTGGGAGATGTAATATAAGAATGACTTCGAGCTTACACATGGAGTCATACAATGTTACTCCTTTCATTGAAGATGATATATGAATATATCATTGTTTCTCATCAAAGGGATAATTGTGTGGATCACCTCACTCTAAAAATTAGTAGGATTCATAGAACTACATCCATTTTGACGTCCCCATGACCATAATAATGATTCATTGATAACATTATGAGAGACCTACAAACTAGAGAGGTTAAATGTAGGACATCCCTAACCACACAAAATTACAATCAAGAGGAGATTGTGTTTATAGTACGTTCGTATCATACAAGTATATGGGCATTCATGGATATTTTTAAATGATCACTTTTATATGTGTGTTCTAAGGGAAGGGGTTCCCAAAAATTGGTGATATAAGAGAGGTCCAAAAGGATGTTTTATCTAGGTGATACTAGTAGATTTGGAGAGTTATTCACAAAAGGGATACCTGGTTAATTTGGAGTAGGCTTTTCCTTCGTGATTCATAAGAAATAGGGTTGTTATCTAACCTAGTTTTCATTTCAGTGAAAAATAGGTAACTCTACGATGTACTATTTTATAGAACATGTGCTAATTTAATACAAACTGATCATAGTGATAATCCAAAAGTATGTGATACCATTATCTGAACTCTAATGGTTTACTTAAACTCTGTTAGAATTCCCGAGCATGTGTTTTGATCCAAGTAAAGGCCCTCATCCTTTTTATTTTTATACTAGATATAATGTGGTCTCATGTATCTCATGGGTCATGAACCCTAGAAGAATTTTAGTCCTTTAAATCTTGTAAATTCCCTCTTAGTTTGTTTGACTGTATACCAACCTGAATATTTGGGTGGAATGAGTTATGGACATAGGTGTTTAAATCATTATGTCGAACCATTATCTCATAGGCACGTCAAATTATGAGCTCAATGGTTATATTTATGGATTTTCTATGGACCATAGGCAATGTGGGAACCTCACACAAACAGTTCACACTAGCTCTCAATAAATACTATAACTACATGTGTTGTAGGACACATAGGAAGGATCACACATTCTAGAAATGTAAAAAATTGTATAGTTAATGTGGGGCTTACATAATGTGGTGGTCACACAGGTTTTGGTTTTTCACACTCAATTAAGAGAATTGCACTTTTTTCTACACATCTTTTCAATTTTATACTTTTAATTCCTAAAAATAGAGAAGAAAAAATTACTCCCTTGGGATGGATCTAATTTGAATTTTGTTGATCCAAATTGAGGTCGAGATATAAATGATCCTTGATGGACCCTTAATTTATTAGGTATTAATTTTTTCTTGTGAACAATTGTGTTCGTGATTATTGATTATTAATGGTTATTTCTCATGTGACTGGGAAATGGTATAGATGGAGTGAAAACATTTTTCAACCAATTCTATTGTGTAATCCGATCATAAATGTCTATCTTGTATGTTTTCCATACATGTATCTCGCACAAGTGTTTCATGTTCTGTTGTTGTGTCAATAAATTTTGTTTCTATTTGTTGGCCCCTCTATATTTTCATTATTAAAATTTACTAATCACATCTCAGTCTTATTTTGTAGGTATTCCATTATGCTCCCCACACAATACTCTCAGTAAGAATTATCTTTCATGAGTTCTTTATGTAACGCCCCGACCCCAGTTACCCAGAGTCGGTGCATTAATTACATAACATTGGCATGATCACAAGAAAGATCAAATCTCGAAAGACCGATTTGTTTAGTAGCCTTGGAAACACTAGATATATTGATAAGTTTTACATTACATCATAAAATGAAAAACTACTACAACAACATAATGTCTCTATAATCAACACTCATATCCCCACATAATATCCATGTAGGTCATTCATAATTTACTTCTTCACTTCCTGGAAAAAATAAAACATAGAAAAGGGGTGAGCTCAAATGCCCAGTAAGGATAACAATATAGCAGAAACATTCATAAATAAGAATAAATATTTAAGGCAATGTATAACTAAAACGAAAGCCTTTCAAACTTGAAATTTCAACATTGTATGGCATAAATAAAATGAAATAATGCCATTTACTTATTCACATGGATATTCTACTAATCGAATAATCACATGCAATATCAATAACCACTTTCATAATGATGGAATGCATAATTCCAGACTATCATAACCACGTAGCCAAGGACTCGTGCCAAGACTACAAATAAGATTTTGCCAAGGCCTTGTGCCAAGACACTAGTTTGTCTCATGAGACCTACCGATGCATCGAGGAGCTATAGAGGGCTCCACCCGTCACTTATTAAGTCCAATGCATTCCTCATATGAATAGGTTTAAGCATAAAATTAACATTCGTATTAAAACTAGCATACGAAATGTCAATACTTTAACCACAAACCATGAATGGTATAAAAACAGCACATCCACAGTCAAACATAACTCATTCGATACAATATGGAAGATTGTATTGTATCACATTAACCACAATCAAGAATAATGAAGGATGTTGACATAGATGAAAATAATCATCAAAACTATTTGAGAGAAATATCCCCCTTTTTTGAAAACATTTAAAAGTCACACTATTTGTCAAGAAGCCATTTAAAAGTAGATTTTTGAATCAAAGTGTCCCATACCACTTTGAAACATTTTAAAAGGAGTTTTGATTTCTAAACATTAATGTCCATATAAATAAATCCTTAAAACCATTTTTAAAACATGGACATTAATGAGAAAGGTTTAGATGAATAAGTCTTTAAAACATTTAAAAATGGTATTTTAGTTAGAGATTCTAACCAAAAGAGACACTTGAATACAAATAATTGAGGTAATAAAAACATTGTAATATCATGAGAATAAAGGGAATCATGATATAATATGTCAAAGTACATTATATACACCACATAAAAGTGATTTGGTGTATATCATCAAAGAAGTCTCAGTGGAATGTAAATTGAGATGAAATCTCTCATAAAGGTTGTATCCTTAGGTTAAGGATAAATCAATGACATAATTATGTGTGACAAATATAAATACACTAAATATGATTGGATATTTAGTGTAAAACAATCAAAGGACATTCACATATATTCTTGTAAAAACAATACCAACGAATTGGATGTTTAACTCAACAAATGGAGAATGAGTTAAAATTACTCTTATCAAATTCATATCAATGACTTGAGAATTATCAATGGAGTGATTATGTGTATCAAACTTATATCCACAGGAAGGAGAGTGGAAATTATGACATAATCAAATTAATAGTGATTCCACGCATAATCTTGGGGAAATATAATCAATGAAATATGCGTAAAGCCAAATGAGTGGAAATTGAAATTTCAAATTCCCTTATCGATTAGGTAACTTACGAAACATACACCCATGAAAGAAGTATCATACCCTGAGGATGTAAATACCCATAAATTAAAGTATATTTCACAATGAATGCAATCATGGGCAGTACACATACCCCACATGCAATAATTAAGTGGTGAATAATGGAAATCTCATGAAATTAAAAGTGAGATAAGAAACCCCTTACCACGTTAATCAACTAAGTCATATGGACAAAAGTTAATAACCACCAAATGATTTACAGAATAACATGAATATAAGAGAATCATGATAATATATATCAAATGGTCGTACACAATACACCACTTTCAATAATTTAGTGGCGAACAATGGAAATCTCACGGAATTGAAAGTGAGATAAGAGAATCCCTTACCACGTTAATCAACTGAGTCGTATGGAAAAAAGTTAATAACCACCAAATGATTTACAGAATAACATGAATATAAGAGAATCATGATAATATATATCAAATGGCCGTACACAATACACCACTTTCAATAATTTAGTGGCGAACAATGGAAATCTCACGGAATTGAAAGTGAGATAAGAGAATCCCTTACTTTGTACTTTTTTCTTGGTCGATGGTAGGTTTACCTCCTGTATAATGGTGAAATAATTTTTATTGAATAATACAAGAATCATTTACTTTAATATGATATCATATATGATCTTTTAACATTTATTTGTTAATAATATCTTAGAATTATCGTCATTTCGGGTGTTAACGGGTTCATTTTACTTTATATTCTTTGTTATGTGAGCCACATTCGTTATTAATGGGATGTATATTATTCATATCCAGAATGATATCAAGTCCTTAAACATCATTTTTAAATCATCAAATGATAATTATACTTTAATGGTTACGATGGAGAATGAATCTCATCGCGTTCGTGGAGACGGTAGTCCGTACTTACACACGAGCGACAGTATCATTCTTTTGATATTAAAATAATATATAAATGGATGGTATATAATATATACAGAATAATTAACATGTTATATTTATTATTTACAATAGTTACACATCATTATTATACCCATCCAAATAATATTAAATTGAATAACAATTACACCACGACGTGGAGACGGTAAGCCGTACGTACGCACGTATGGTGACATGTTATTCAAAGGGTGGATAGAATACTGAATATGGTTGTACCATATTTATAATAACATCACAGTATATATGTGATACTGGAGTTATTTTTTTACAATGGTAACAACAAAGGAAGAAGAAGTGGAAGAAGAAATGAACTTGAAAAGGGGTGGTGAAAACATTACCTCTTCTTCGGGTTCTTCCTTTTGATTTGATCAAAAGGTCTCCTTAGGTTGGCTTTCTGATCAAACTAAGGCCTCTAGGTTGTATTTAGGGAAGTTGGGAGAGTATTTGGGAAGAGTTTGGCCGAACCAAAAGGCTTTTAGAGGTGTGAGGAATGAGTAGAAGTGGTCTCTATTTATAAGGGAGAGGAGGGGCTCTTTAGGAAAGAGTGAAAGTATTACTTTATAATATAATTAAATTCGGTTTATAATGGTCCAAAAATAATTGAGGTCGAAGATAAGATGACTAATATTCTAAATAACATCAACCAATAAGAATTGGACAGGTTTTAGATAATATGTTAATCATTATAAATTTATTTATTTAAATGATTTATTAATGAGGTAAACATTGCATCATTGTTGTGTCATTAATAATTTAAATTATTTGATGTCTAAAAATTATAAATAAAATATCATTATGTATGAAATCTTTTTATCTTTCAAATGAATATTTATAATCGAAAATCCAACATGTATAACCCTATGTAAAAATTGTTCTTCTAAAAGATGTAAGCTTATGCCATTTTTATTTTTATTTTAACTTTATTAATATAATGTGTCCCTACCACATACAAGTGGCTCCAAGGGGTCCCCAAAACAACCCAAGGATGCCCATGGTCGGGTATGTGTCCACCAATAAGGTTAGGACACGTTTTAGGGTAATTTTGTATTATTATAAAATTATTTTTTAACCCTTATTTACCAGATTTACCCTTAACCATGGTAAATAAAATATTTACCACAGTAATTATTCAAAATGTCTAAAAATAAAAGTTATCTATTTACACAATTTGGAAATCCTAATTCCAAATATGGAATCCATTTTTCTAAATACAAAACATAGAACTGGCAGAAATTAATTTAAAATTAATTTCCGCTGTCAAAACAAATAAGCGTGTTTTTAAGAGGTAATAACTATCAAAAGATTGACACTTGTTTATGTTCGGTTTAATTGTAAAATTATGTCCAATGACCAAAATTATATTAAATGGTAAAAATTTATTCTAAATATACTTTAAAACCACTCAAATTCACAATTTATCACTACTAATTATTTTGATTAAAAAAGTTGTTTTTAATTAAAATTTAGTAATTTTCACTATTCATCAAAATATGAAAGTTATCCGAAAAGTACCAAAATTTCACCTTAGGATAAATTCGATATTCCGAATCCAAAAATGATGTCCATTTTAAAATATAAAATATATATAATATCAAAAAGTAGGTATTACTATTCATAATGGCTAGTTGGATTGGTTACGGTGTGTTAGAACTCGGTGTTGCGTACAACACACGCTAGCGTACCGTGGAAGCTTGGGATGTTTCAATTTAAATTTTTGATGTCCCCATTTAGTCAAAAAGTTTAAAATATAGTATCCAAAAAGGGTTCACTATTAAAATTTGGTAAAAGTGCAATACTGAAAATGAATTTGTTCTTACATTATGTCTAAGAAACTCATAATATGGATTCTAAAATTATAAGGATTATATAAAGTTTAAAATTTAGTTAACACTATTCATAACCTCTTTTGAACAGCTTGTTTGGTAAGTCATGGTGCGATTGAACTTGGTGTTGCGTGTAGTGAAAGTTATTGAATTATTTTGAAGAAATAACACACTATAAAATCTTGGGGTGTTACACTTTATGCAATGTGGATCATGTTAGATGTGTCTTATAAGTAACTTTTGTAAGTTACTAGGAAAAGGCCACATTGGTGAGTGACCAACATGAGGTCACTTGGGTGAATAATCATTGTAAGGTCACATTGGAATGAGAAAAGTGGGAGGTATTTCCTTCACATAAAAAATTAAATTGATATTTAACATAACATTAGATCTAATGAATATTGGAGTGTTAATACATCAAGTATATTCCTGGAATCATTACACTATATTATTTCCATGTTTCTGAATCCATCCTTCTAGATCTTCTAAAGTATCAGAATAAGAACCATTGTGAAAACTCTAAGAGTGACAGTTTTCTCTCTATGTCCATAGACTCATTAATGAAACTATAAAATAAAAGAAACAATAATTAAATTCTATTCTCTTATTATTAGGATAAAAAATACATTAACACTAAAAAGTCTAATACGATGATAAATTCATAAATGAGGGAATTGAACCTTCAAATGTATCATGCACCACTGTATATGTGGTCCAGTTCAAAATCCATATATTCAATATTAAAAATTTGATACATGATTGTATTTCATTGTTCCATGATATAAAAATCAATGGTAATGATGGTAGATTTGTTCATCCATTGTAATTGTAGCGTTAAGCCTGAATGGATATGGACATATTGGGTCTGGAATAACTATGCCAAATTTGAATTCATGTTTAAGGAATATTGGATTTATGAGTCTATTTAATTATCCAAGACATATGTTAACAAGAATCTAGATATAGTCTCTCTGATTCTTATATGATGGTGGCGAAAATAAAATACACTCCACCTAATGAATGGAGAATTCCAAAATATATTATAGGAATTATATATTGTCTCAGTAGAACCCGTTATTGAAGAGATACATGATGAGGTTATCCAATTGAAATCATTGGTTAATGATATTCATAGAAATACAATTTTTAATAATGAGATACAAATAATATAGAAATTTGTTTTAATTTAAGAACATTTCCTAGGGGGATATGTTAATCGTGATTCATAGATGAATATTTGTCACGGTACCAAATGGTTATGGTTCAAGTCATTAGTTTCTAACATGATGTCGTTCATTGTAAATGAAGGAAATTAAATGTAAATTTTCACCATCATTATATAAAGAACTATATAATTAGTGGTGATGTGAAATAATTTCTGGAATCCACTATTAAACCATCCTTAATGGAATTTTAACATTGTCTTCGAGTATCTACATGTTAATAGTTTTCAAATCCAATGGAGGTTTGGGCTCTAGAAATTTATCATTATAGCCCGGATGAATTATGGAGTGGATGTGGGGTTGACATCCCCTATTCTAAAAACGATTAATTGATGCTTTTTGAATTTGAATAAAGGGAAGTACCCAATATATATTTCATATCAAATATATATTTTACTATGGTTTAGAAAAAATTATAGCTCATACACCATAATGAGTGAGGTCATGATTCCAAGGATTTTGTTCTGACCATTATTTATATACGATTCCAGTATCCAACCAATTTCCTAGAATTATGTGAATTTTTAAAAATTATGATCATGTTTCTGGAATTTACCTTCTTATCATATATTGATCCATACATGAGAATACTAACCGATAATATCTTTGGTGGTGACATGTTGACTTCATATATGATAGATTTAAGATATTTCATATAGGAAAAATTAATCAATTACAGTATTATTTGTGAAGGCTATGATCCATGCCAATTTTTATACCAACTATATTGCTTCAAATAATTATTCCCCCCCACAAAAGTAAAAATAGAGAATCACTTAGTGGTTTTATGTCAATTATTGGTCATCATTGTTCTAGGTGTGTCTCTGGAATTAAGAAATCATAAACTATTAGGTGCCTCCATTTTCATAAATGTGGTGTATTCTAATTCTAATATGACATCATACCCACATGGGGTGTTTATGGGAATCAACCTCCTAGTCAAATCCCACACAAATACTAGATTGGGAAACCATAGTAAGACAGATCAACCTAATGATGATGATGACGACGAAGATATGACACCATAATTTTATAAATGTTATCAAATTTAAGACATTTTTATTATAGTATTGAATATACTATTCATATTGGTCCATGATGATAAGGTCATCATTGTTAAGAGGAAATTTGAACATAAATTTCCCAAAATTCATCCAGAACAGAGTGTCCAAGGAGGCCTATATTGTCAATTGATGTTGGGTTTTATCATAGATGACCAAAATACAATCTGATTATGGGTGGTTTGGAGTAGTTTGGTTTTGTGAAGATAGGATGAATTTAATTTATGGCCTATGTATATAGCTTCTTTCTATTAAACACATTCTGAAACATTGAGGTATACCAGAACCCTCTAGATTCCACTACGATACAAATCCATCCCAGGTGGTAAAGATAATATATTACATGGTGATGTAGATATATAACACTAATTAGAAGATCCAAATAATTAATTAAATATTATATGAGTTAAATAACGATATTATCGAATGGCTGAATAATCAAGCTAATGATAAATGAGGTATGTATGTCAATTTTAATGATGTATGTGTCCTTTATCTTCTCTTTTTCCTTACTCATTTTATTTAAAATGTGTTATTACTAAGTAAATACATAATATCCTATCACATAATGAAAAATAAGGCAACTAGTGATGTAGTAACCAAATTATTTTATGACGGGAACCCCTATCAGGGGTGTGGGATCTTCAGCAGAGTCAAGGAAATTTTCAATGGGATGGAGACTCACCATGTAAGACATGACCTAAAAATGTTTATTTGCTTCCTCATATAATACCATTATTTGTGGAATCATGTTCCAATCATACTCAGTACAATTTTATAGAATGATACAGACAAAAAAACATTGAACAAAAGCATCATTGTCAATGGTGATTTTTCACAACATCCATCAATTATGATCTGTTATATTTGTTTATTCATTTTTATTTTAGTTAGGATAATAAAATATACATCAAAATTCTCTATAAAGGTATAGATTAAAAATACGTAAATACATAATTATGATACTCAAGTTATGGAACAATGTCTTGTTGTTGAGTATGTCTCATGGTAGGAGAAGTGTTAAGGGATAATAACACATATTTCTCTATTACTACCGAATGGGAGGGAAGTAATGGTAATGTAAAATATGAATCATATTGTGTTATGTATAGATAAATAATTTTCCCTTCATTATATTTTAAATACTACATGATTATTAGAGGCCCTTATGTTATGGGATCCCTAAATATAATAGTTTCCTTTGTAAATGTCCTAGATGGGGAGGACCTGAATCTTAGATCGTTCGATGAATTATATGATGTTTATCACGATTTTGTGGTTCCTAAAAATGTTTTTCCAATTAAAATTATTGATCTGAGAGTTAAAGTAGGATAAAATTTGGGTCATGATCCAAGAACCTTGGATTTCAAAACTGGTGAAGATTCTATGAGACATACAGTATCTTATTATAAACAATTTTTAATGGAATATTTTATTCATCATAATGATATTCATTGATCCTTCTAGAAATTTAAATTATTTAATATAGGTTTGGAATTATATGAGATTTATCATTCTTCACACATAGCTAAAATTATTCATGATGATATATTAATAAATAATTTTATCTTTTGAAACATTATCTATAACAAATTCTCACATTAAAATCCATGAAAAATGAAATGATCTCCCTCTTACTTTATTTTTGGATGGTACACCTAATTAAGGTAACAATGTAGGATATTCTCATGGGACATAGATCATATGTCCTATGTAAATTATCGATGGGTTTATTATTATAAAATCAATATTTATGATTCTGAGACTAGTTATTTTTATAAGGGGTCAATTTCAATGGATGATCTGATAATGATTTTGTGGAGTCAAATGAGTTGGTTATCTTTTTCCATTTTATGTTTATTGTATTTTCAGATGTTAACAAAAATTATCATTTATCCTTTATTTCTATCAAAATATAAAGATGAATATGAAGGGATATCCTCCACCATAACATTAACAATGGATCGTGATGGGGGTTGTGTTAAACTAAAAAAATTAGAACAAAATCCTCTTCAATAAGAAAATTAATTATTGAGTATGTCTATCCTCTAACTACCATACATGCAGCTTTTTCAGAGGCTCATGATTCTTATTAGGCAATTGTTCGGTTCATTAAGAATGATTTTTTGAGTCATTCTAGAAGACATTTATAGAAGATATATCATCCCAAAATCATTGGATTTACGTCATCAATAATATATTAGGGTACAAATAATTTTAATAACGTGTGAAAAACTTTGTTGTGAAGGAGGTAATCTATTGGTTTGAGTGGGGGGAGTGGGGAAAATATATCATTATTAAATAAAACATTGTTATTAAAACTAATAACATGTAATACTCATTATCACATTTAGTGTATAACCACATTAAATAAATTGATGTGTGAAAGGAGTTGATTAAAAATATATTAAAATTATATATATCAAACGATAATTGGAAACCACCATTTATAGGTCAACAAACATACCAATCTTTGGGAGAGGACTGAATTCATTGAAATACTACCATTACATTCATGGTGGAGAAACTCCACCATGATTAAGAGGGAATGGGTAGTGTGATAAATGTTCTTCAACAATCATTTTATGAATTTCAAGAAGACCTCAAATAGTATCTATGTTCAATTAAAGGAATATTGTAATCCATCACTATAACAAAAAAATGCCCTTATGTTTTTATGTTTTTCATAAATATTATCCATAAATGAAAGTAAATTTGTTCACTAAATTTTACATCCTTGACATTATTCATCATTATATTAAAACATAATGTTGAAATATGAACATTTTATTGATTTCGATTATGTTAATATGATTTGATTTCATCGATATTAATAAAAAATTCGCTAATTTTTCTTAGTCCATGAGGCCAATGGTGAATGATTTTACTATTATGGGAGTAACATGATGGATCCCTGAGATACATTTCATTTGTGTCACTACCCTGACTATTTCCATCATCCCATATAGTGGATCCATATTGGGGCATACATGTATTTTTCATTTTCCACCCTTTATAGGATGCTTCCATAATTATTTTTGTGACATTTATATTTTAATTAGTCATTTTTTTCTAAATAATTTTCCGCGTATGACTAGAGTGCTAATACATGACGTTTTCTCAAGGATACCATTTTGGGAATTCATCCTATTCACTATTGTACCTATTTCCATTTGAATATTACAATATTCACATAATAACAAATAAAACTGATGTTTTTGGTTGAACATCATGGCCGGTATTTGAGGGAATGTTAATAGATGTATGTTTTTTATTACAAGAATGATAAAATTATTTATGTATTTGAGGGGGATGATTTTAATCATGATTGTGGAGTTCATAGATATGATAAAATAGACTGGGACATGTACATAATGAATGATCAAAGACCTTGTTCGAATCGAGGGTTTTGATATGAAATTTCAAATGCATATGAAGGTAAAAAGATATTATCCTTGGGATTATAGCTTCTCTGATTGAGAGTAATCATTCTAAATTTATATGATGATCTATATTTGATAATATTATGAAATTTCAGAAAAATTGATTCCTTCATAGTTGAATAATTTATATCCTGATAACTCAAGATGGTTTCTAGGGATTCAAATTTTATATGACCATGATGTTTGGTATTTGAAAATATTATTTATTAATACAAGAGAAAAATTACGAATGATATTTTTGATGGATGGGAAATAGTATACACAAATTTAATTTTTAAGTATAGAAATAGGAATTTTATAATAATGAGTTTCCCAATGGGGGAACCTATAGTGTCACACTCATTACATACATAGATATTAAAACATTTTTTATGAATATTCAAAATATTAAAAAAATACATTCTTGAGGATCATAATAGATTCGTGTCTTTGTAATCATGAAACCATAATCATCAAATTTGATAAATGATCTTCAACATCTACCTTATAGATGTCCTACCTTAGTACTCCTACATAAGACCTCAATTCATATCCTATGTAAAGGAATAATATGATAAGGGTTATATCAAATTCTCATTAAGTGTAATAAAAGGCAGATATTTATTAATAACAAGAGAATAAGGCTATGAGAACATGGGAATGACAATAGATGATCATACCTTGTGTCTGAATGATAATTTTCATGAGTCATTGAATAATGATAGGTATTTCATATGAAATATGTCACATGAAAATGTATTTCATTAACCATTTTATAATATCAAGGGAATAAGACATATAATTTTTTGAAAACACATAATCATGTAAAATCATTGACTATAATTCAATTCTCGTTGCAAAAAAAACAAATTAGGGAACTTCATGGGGAGAACACATACTATACGGGAAACACTATAATCCTTGTTATATCCCCATCCTTATAAAGGAACGAGTTTTTCCATATTTCCATAGTGGAACTGGTTTCCCCATTTTACCATAGTGGATAGGGTTTCCCCATATTCCCATAGTGGATCAGGACACAAGTGTTTCTCATGCTGGATAAGAATTCACTTATTTTCTAATTTGGATCAAGTATGTCGACTTATTACCATCATTATCTCTTCAGATAAAAATAATTACCCAAATCATTAGAGGTTGATATTGGTCCAAGATATCTTAACAATCACACAAATATGTGATTCAAGATAATAATACATTTATCAAGTCATTACCCATAAAAAGATATGGGTTTCATAAATATCATAGAATAGCTCATGAAATAAAATGGGTATCAAAAACATTTCATCATATTATTACCTATGGATAATAGATAGGTCTCAAAGTCATTTAACAAAATCATACGTGTCATTAAAAATAAATTTAAATCATATAAGTAAATCATTATAACATATTGAAGACATTTTTCAATGAAAATATATATGATACCAACTAAAAAAGTAAAGAGAAAAATTTAAAAATAAAATAAAACATAAAACATTTAATTACAAAATTATTCTTTGAATATGAGCTCGAGAGTTTATTTTTATAGATTTTTAAAACAATTTATAAAAAACATTGTTTTTGAATAAAACTTATTTCAAATATAATAGAAATACTGTTGGCTTTTCAAAAAACATTTTCTTAATTATAATATGTACCAAATAGTGGAAATATATTAACATTACATAAAAATATCTTGTATAACCATAGGATAATAAAATTCATAAGTTTTCACATTATATGGATCATAACATTTCAATAATGGAATAATAATAAATAACGCTATTAATGATGATATTTTAGGAATAAATTGTTGCCACTCCGGTAACATTGAATCAAAATAACCATGTAGGAATAAGAGTATATGAAGCATAAAATATAATGAAAATAAAAAAAATATAGATATAACATTTCAATGCGATGTATATAGACCCCATAGAAAATTTAGGTGTGTAATATGGAATATATCTCAAATGAAATGAGTGTTGATGAAGGCATAAGTCTCATCATCATTAATGTAAGACTAAAAAAACGTACCTTAAGTCTTAACATTCTTTATACCGTTATAACCTCATGTAAATTAAATTAATGTTTATTATAAATATACGAGAAAAAAAATATTCTTATATATAATACCATATATAATTTTTTGATGACATTATATTCCCATGTTATTAACACTTTCATTTTAATGTTTTTAAGAAATTTCTTCTTTGTTTTTTTTATACATTTTGACTTGTTATTATTGATACTCTTAATTAGATAATGAAATAATTATATAAATAATATTTAAAATTATATCAATAATATATAATATTATATAAATATAATATTTATTTAGTTTATATGTGTTTATAATAATCTAAAAAATATATTAATATTAAATGGAATACACCCTTCACAGAGAGGGTAGGTCATACGTACACATTAATGATGTTTCTATATTGTTATCATATTGAATGAATGAAAGTAAATGGTATTTGAATATATATATCATTATAGTAAATTATTTTTTCATTTATATCATATAAGTTCACTAAAACCATCAATAATACATTTCATTTAATGTGTTAATGAATCGCATCGATATGAGGAGATGTAGTCCATATGTCAGCAAATGAAGTTATCATATTTATGAAAATTATAATGCCAAAATTAAAGTTTTATTTAGTAAATATTGAATCATAAATAAAAAATAAATAAATTATATATATAATATAAAAATATATTTTCCATCATAATTATCAACAATGAGGTGTGGTAATGGAAAAATCATCTACATTGTTTTGCGAGGCAGTAACCTACCATACAACCGAACAGTAAGTTGGTATCCCATTTAAAGGAATTGTGTTTATATGTAGGTATAAACCTTATAATAACTTCTTATACGTATATTGAGGACACTTATTTTATAATATAAAAATTTAATTAGAAATATTTAGGTGTTCGGGAATAATTTTAAAAAATGAGCTTATAGAAGGATATCACTTCTTATTTGTGTAACTCCTTATGGTTTGCATCAAACAAATTATATGATTGTATTTAATACCCATATGAGTATTCATGGTTGTGCATGGGGATGTTATAAGTTTATCTGGTTAGGTATTGGATGATCTAATGTGGATTGATATATTTATGGACGGGTAGGATTCAATTACTTTTTATATAAGATGATTAGGGTAATTCTTGTAAATAACAAAATAGTTATACCTATTGGATAGTATCCTTTAACACATGTTTTTACAAAAAGAAAAAATAAGTTATCAATTGGGATTTCTGATCTATCCAAAATTCAACCACACAACAATACGTGTATTTTTATTATTTTGTAACATAACTTCTAAGTTTCCCCACTTTTATAATTTTTGTTTTTATTAATTTACCTATTTTTAACTGATGTAATTTATCAATTAAGACTAAATTATAATGATATTTATTCTGAAATATAGACCCATTTTATTCAAAATATGATATATAATTTATGAAAATTAAATCCAATGTATGTTCGAAATTAAATTTTTAACGAGCACATGTAACGCCCAAAAAACACAAATTTAATCTGATTCGAGCAAATAACTATTGTCTATTTAATGGTCAATATGTAAATTATAAAAGAAAAATTGGTCCATGACTGGACCATATTTTATATTTTTAAATAATTACTATTAAATTGAAATAAAGTTGGATTATTTAGTACATTTAATTCTTTTAATAAATTATCATTTATTATACGATAACATTTTTTCCAATATTGAAATAATTTATTTAATTTTCATATTAAAAAATGTCCAAATATTATCGGAATGAATATATGTTATGTTCACATCAATTAAAAATAGTATTTTATTCTAAAAAATAATATAACATAATAGCTTGTGAAATTTACTTTACATCTAACATGTTTAGAATAAGTTATTTGAATAATTTATTAACTAAAAAATCATTTGTTAGAGTTTATTAAAAATATTATTTAATAATATATTCTAGAAAAATTAATGTTAAATTTCTGACATAAAAACTCATTTTACTTTCAATCAAATTTTTCTAACATAAACTATGTATCCTTATCCATACTATAAATCATTATAACTGTTAAAGATGAAAAAGGTTACATTTCTATCTTTTTCCTTACATAACATATTACGATGGTTAGTGAGTTTGAATAGTTTCCAAATAAATATGAAATTTAGAATGAATAAGGGATAGAGTTTAACTGTTTTAATAAAAGAGACCTTTAATAGGTCTCATGGACACATTGTCCTATATCTTTGAGGTGTTGTGCCTTCTTTAGTATAATTTTATTTTAATCGCTGAAATTAATTTTAATTACATCCAAAAATAATTTTGGTAAGAAATATGTTTACACAATTAGACTATATGTTTTATACTAATTAATATTGTGTATGTCAATTTTTTACAATTCCAATCATAGATTAGAATAATTAAATTTAAATATAATCTCAAAGACGTGGTTATAAAGTGTGTATTTAATATAAAAATATTGAGAACATCAATATGTTTTTATATATAAATATAATATAAAAGTGATTACAATTACCTAAATTTTATTAATGTATGTATTATTTACAAAATAGGACATAAAAAACCAATTTAAAAAATAATTTAACAATAAAAACTATCCATAATAAATTGATGTTTTTAACATAAATACAGTATGTGTCACTATTCATCAAAAAATGAAACATCACAATAAAAATACAATGTTATTTTTGAAATAACTCATTAAAACATGAAATTTATGTTGACAAGAATCATTATAAAATTTTCAAAATTATGTTTAAAAATATGTGTGCCACTAAAAGGTGGAAAAACACAGTCTTGCTTGTAACACAAGATGACTCAGTGTTTCTTGTAAGGCAATATAATATTTATTTACAGTGTAATAACGGTTTAACATGGTGTAGTGTATATTTAGTTAATAATTTTATCCTTTTATATATCAAAATATATATTCAATATTGTGTGAAATGAAAAATATCAAAATATTATATTTATTTGGAAAAAACTCATAAAATCTCTGGGTGTAAAATTCTACCCTAAATAAAATAAATTTATCCTTTGAAAATTGAATGGGTTATCAATGGATTTATACCTGAACGTTCATGTCATAAATACCCACATCATAAAACTAATATAAAAGGTGCATTGAAAAAATATATATCTTTGAACCGTAACACATACAAACAGAACTCATATATAGGTTTTTGTGTAAGAGAACGTGAGTTGGGAGTGATTATTGGAAATATAGGGTGGTAGGACCTAAAAATAAACATTAAAAAATATTTTGTTAATTCATGGATTCATAGTGAGGAAATTCTCAGGTTTATAGTTTTAGATATTTAGGCCAGAACTATTACATTTAATTTCAAACATTAGAAAGGAGACAGTTTTACTCTATCCATTTTTTTCACAATAATGAAACTCCTTATATAGAAAAAGATTTATATTAATTATATTTGTCTTCTTGAATTATTCCTTTCTATTACACTTCTTTATACCCTAAGAAAAATGTCAAAAAATATGGGATGAGCATAAAAAGCTCCGTACAGGATATAAAATAAGAAAAGAAAACATTATTTCATGAATTCATGAAATTAAATAAAATAATTTTTCCAATAATAAAACAAAATATATTTAACATACCTCATGAAATCAGAAGATTTATTAATAATATATATAAATCATAAAACATAATGGTAACTCAGGTCATTAATAACATACTTACATTGTTTCATTCACATATACATAGGGATGAATGTTTGGAATACCCATCATAGTATATTTCTTAAATATAATAGGAGAAACATTAAAATTTACCTCTATCAAATTAGCTAATGAATTAGAGAGCTATCTCGAGCTCACATGATATTGGTTTATCACATAACCATCCATATAGGTAAACAATGCCCAAAAACCATAACATAATCATATCACATAAAACACGCCAAAATGAAATATAACATTTCCACATTCCAATCACAATATAACATTTCATGATATTGACATAATAACTGATTTATCAAAATAATTTTCTAGACAAAAATACAATATAAGGGTATATGGTATTCATTTAACTTTTAAAAACGTTACATCTTCTTAATGAATTCATATATCAAATATTGTATTTCATGGAGAAAAGTTAGTTGTCGTCGTGTATGATAAAAAGAATCATTTTTTTTGTTTATTAAATTGTATTGAAACAAAATGATTCCATTTAATTGAAATTAAAATTAAATGGGGTTTATACACCATAAAAAATAATGTCATGTATAAATTAAAATATGCCTCAATGAAAAAAGATTGAGACGAACTCCCTTACCTTGAATCCGACTCGTCACGTATTTTACTTTTCATCATAAATAATAAACATAATATAAATTATAATTTCATTATAACCCTTTTAATATTTATTATTCCTCTTATATCACTTATTATCTTACTATATCAATCATATAATTATTTAATTTCATATCTATCATTTTGTCGATGTTCCGTACTTGAGTTAATAATAAACTTGTTGTAATTACAAATTGTCCATGTGGTCAAAATTCCATTATCTCTATAATAATATCCATGATTTAAATATCAGATATATCTAGTAAATATGTATTTAGATTCAGTATATATGTATTTAGAATAGTCCATAACATTTGGAGATAAGAAATGAAATGCACCGTTCATGGAGACGGTAGGCCATACGTACGCATGAATGCAACATTCATTTATTTTTCATATTAATGGAATGAAAAATAAATTATACATATGTATATAATAATTATACTATAATATAATATTTTATATACATTACATAAGATCATTAATTCCATTCATTATACGGTCCATGTGTGGCAAAAACGAGTCATATCACTTTGAGGGGTAGTAGACCGCACTTCCTAAAATGAAATTATCATAATTACACATGATGGAAAGGATAATGGAATTTTTTAAATAATAAAATAGATTCCTTGAGAAAATATAAATATAATATATATCATATTTAAATATATTTCCATCATAACTGCCACCATTAGAGGTTGTAGGAAAAATTGGACAATAATTGTTTCATCAGACAGTACTTCATTGTATATAGAAATAGTATGTTTGTATCCATTAGAATGAGGTTTCGGTAAGTGCAGTTTGAATAATTATAATAAAAAGATAAAAGTATATTTAGGATACTAGTTTTCTTATGTAATAAATGAATAATAATATAATATGAAGTGAAGATGTAAAATAATGGATATGAACTTGAGAAAATGAGTTACCTCTCAATCAGGTAACATCTTTTGATATGAGCCAAAAGTATTTCGTAACGTCCCCACCCATCTCACCTCTATGAAGGTGGTCGGACCAGTGCATCACATGACCTCAAATGTATCTCCTCGAACACCAGAGGCTACCATCTTGCAGCAAGGGCCATTTTGTGTCCAAGAGGGACACGATGAAATCATATGTAATAGGTATTATCCCAACAAAAGTAAACATTAATTAATAATAAATATTGGAGGTATATAAATGAATAATCTACAACAGAATAATGATAAATAATCCAACTGAATAATACTCATGTGTGGAATCCCACAAAACAATGTCTTGATATGATGTATGTCTAAACTGAAAGTACTGAAAAGAGAATCCAATCCTCGTATCAACTAAAAATAAAGGAAACAAAGTGCGACAACTGTATCACGATCAAGTCTCGGTCCTCTGCCCTGGTTTCCATAATAAGCTACAATAACCAATCAAGAATCGGAAGTAGAATGCTTCCATTAGTCAATACCTACAATCATATAATCTACACAGGTGTCAACAACAGTCGTACATGTTGTGAGATATAATCCTTGTTGGTCGGCCCTGATGGTGTTTAATCCTTTCCATTTCATTCAATGATAAAATGCAGTGTTCCATTATTTAACGATTTTATATAAATAATTAAGTGAAATAGAATAAATAAGTTGGCCAGGGTCCCAAATGGCACCCGTGCCTAATCACCTGCATCAGCATAAGCTGGTAGACTGAAATGGTATTTATCAATAGCAAACACGTACACACACACACAGATATATATATATATTTCCCAGAAAAAACAATGTAAATATGAAAGAGGTATACCCCAATCTAGTTCATTAACTTGGGGTCTAAGTCAATTGTCAACCAAGTACACTTCTATATATCATAAGAATATCTCAATTCTCAAGTGAATTAAATGAAAATAATATAACCCTTAAGTGTATCATTTTTAAGGATCGAGTTGAGAGTTGGAGTCTGAGCCCATCCCAAAGGTATCCCTATGGAACATCTATAAATTTATCAACAACCACAGACCCATCCGAGGAAATATTTTAAAATACCAATTGTCGCGCAAGGCATGGATTTACCCTGAGTTTGTACTGATCTTACAAAAATGTGTTTAGGGTCATGTGAGGCTGGATTAGCCACACTTCCAACGGATTCGTCCCAATGGTCCGTTTTGTAACTGGTATCACTCATAAGTATTAGAAATCCATGGGAAGTCTCTGTCCGAAAATGCCAATAACACTGGCCCCCAGCACATAGAGGTAACCAGTTAGGAACGAAGGGTCTATGTGTGGCCCTTAATACATGACCAGTCAATTTTCCCCACCATGAATTTAATTAATATTTTTATAGTAGCAGATATGACATAATCATCATATAAACTCACAAATTGTAAACAAACTAGAAACACCCATGCATCACAAGGTACAAATTAATTATTTCAGTATTACAACATTAACAATGAAATATATTGCATCAACATAAGCAGATAAATGCACTTTTAATAAATAAATAATTCATCACAACTAACATCCTAGAATCCAAACAATCCTGGTCCATAATTATTCTAAATTATTTATTTAAATTCAACACAAAAAAATACGCTATGCAACACACAATTTAATTTAATTAAATTCTCAGACATGACCATTTAAATAATTAAATAATTCATCACAAACAGCTATCAAAAATCCAATAATTCAAGGTTCATAATTATTCTAAAATTATTATTTAAATTAAACAGACAAAAAATAGGATGCAAAATACATGCAATTAAATGAATTAAATACCTGAGCTGACGGAATTTATATTGACCACATCGGCACACCCAAAGGGGTGTCCAACCACATTGATACAAATTAAAAGAAATTAATTCATGATCAAAAGGGCTGCAACAACTAGAAAAAAACAAATAAATTAATGAGTTTTGGAGAAATTTCACAAATCCTGTAGGCACCGACTAGCGGCACAACAGTGCGTTTTTATAAATCTCCCCAAAGTACAAGGAAAGGGTGTAGAATCCCTACCTTGTGGTCAAATATGATCCTATGATCCACAGTAGGCTTTAATTTGACCATAAATGGATGAAAACGGAAGATTTTGGACAAACTCCAAAATTGTGTAAAATCCTTCCGTGGTGAACTACACAAATGATTTGGAATGAGATCGCATGATTCATGGTACGTGGGATAAGCATTACTGAGCGGTTCACAGTGCACTTGACGGGCATGAAAACAAATGAATAACATAGGCAAGACAATATTCCGAAGGGAGGAGAAGGTGGTGCGCACCACCAAGGGAGAGGAGTTACGACACACACAGGGGAGGGGGAGAGGAAGAGAGTAGAATATAAATAAAAAGGAAAGTGAAGAAATTAAAATGGAAAAATAAAATGGAGATAAATAAATAAAACAATAAAAATAACATGGTGGAAGAAATGATGTTAATAATTAAAATTGTTTTACCTCATTTTAATTATTTTTAATTTCTCTCCAACCGTATCTATTATATTATTTATTTTTATCCCTCATTAAATTCCATTAATTTCAATTAATCCTCTTTAATTATTTTTTACCCGAAAGCTACGATATGATGAGATGTAATATTTTACATAAGTACTAAATAATCATTTGAATAATTTTAATAGTTGTCTGGGACCCTCAACAGGGTGCACTGGTTCGTGTTCTGAGTTGCGTTAAATATTGGGATTAAAAAAATAAAATTCTACAACTTCATTTAAGTCGACTTGATAAATACATTTATATGGGTAACTAATAATATTTTATCTAACCTAATAATAAATATCCACCCATGTATATACATTATATATATATATACAGACATATGCATATTCAAATAAATACACCCACAAATGTATATATTACTATATATATACATATATTTAATCACATATATATAGATATACCTCATATATATATACATCAATGTTTTTCCCAATGTAATAATAATAATGATAAATAAAATAATTATTAGTATTTAATTAAACCCATCAATGACACCATTAATATTTTAATGAAAACAACAATTATTAAAAAGGATAACAGTTATTAAAAAAATATTGATTGCGCATTTGTATTTAATTGGGACAATTAATAATATCATATTTATTACATTACCTCATTATTATATACACCGTGAAAATTTTATTAATTATGTAAGTGTATTATCATTTATTTCCTTCAATGAAAATAATAATATTAATAATAAAATTATTATTATTATTTCTAAAGGCCAACAAAAATATATATAAATCCAATAAATTGTATTCTGGTGCGATATAACCAACCATCTGATGCTTGCAATGGTTATACCCTTCCTAGGGTAAAATCCATGTCTCGAAACTATTGTTGGTCTCATATTTCTCAATCGACAAACCGTTTGTGAGAAAATAATTAATTATTATTTAAAAACAGAATAATTAATTAATTAAAAAATGGAATTATCATGTGCGAGTGTGCCAAACACACGATGTGAATCGAGGTTATACTGTACCTAGCATAAAAATGGTGTTTCCGAATTAGAGGTGGTATCATATTTCACGTACGACACTCTATTAGAGAGATATGTCAATGTATTTTGAAAAGAAAGAAACATGTGTATGAATAAAAAATAGTTAATATTTTTATTCAATCAATGCTGAGAGTATATGGGTCTCGTAACCCTGCACTGACTCATTGTTTGACTCTGAAAATATTTCATAGAATATTTCAAGGATCTATGACTATTACCCTTCATTTAATTTATTTCCATATTATTTTTAATCAAATAAATTTCTTTAAATTTATTTAAAAGACAAATCGAAGTGTAAACTATCAGAAATAAAAATTTCCCATGCTCGGTTTTGAAACCTACATGCCCAGTTAATGGGAAAATTTAATTTCCTTCTATTTTTCATTCGGTTCAAAAAACGGAACATTACAACGTTATCAATTTAGAACTTCTCATTCCTGAGAAGCCTTCATGAATAATGTAATATTCACCTGATCTATAGGGTTAGGCAGCCTCATACAAAAGGCCGTGTTGCACCTCTAAACGCTCAATGCACATTCAAACATTCATTAGGAAAGTGGCACATAGGCCATTAAGATCTGATCCAACACTTATTTTTCAACTAAAACAACGAGACGTTACCTATCCAAACACGATCAGTTAGAGACATGACAGTGGCGTCATCTCATTAACTTTTGGTCAAGGTTACTTCCCACCTTAGGTTTTAAAGATAGGAAAAAGAAACACCCGAGTCAAGGCACCTTCCAGTATTATAATTTCCTACTAGAAAGGCCCTTAAGCGTTCTAGCGATGCTTCTTGAATGATTTCCAAAACAGATAAAATGGTAGATTCACTAACGCCCATAAAAACCATGTTGAACAATCTTTTTATGTTATTCCCTTATTGAAACATTCCACACTTGTCTCATCTGATGACGTCATAGAAAAATGTCATTCACTGACTAATTTATTGAACTAGAGTAAGAACTAGTCAAACTACTTCATAGAACAATTTAAAAAGATGCTCAACTTAAATGGCTTGAGTTTTATAGTCTAAACTATGATGTCTTCTACAATTGTATCTCACTTTTACCGCGACCACATCCAACGATGTTTATACCTGACCTCCAGTGACGTTCCATGATTTAGGTATCACCAAGTCCGACAACGAGTCTAAGGCATCCTCGGATTGGCACAACATGAGTTAAATGAACTAAAGAAAGATAGTCCATACTCCATGTTTACAGGTGAGACTTTGGTACAAGGGAAAGATACCCATTTCAAATAATTGACTGAGCCCAGAGTGGCATCGGCCAGGCAGTCATGTTATATGAAACGGATGGTGTACAAGTGTTTGTCAAGAATTATTACATAGAAATCCAAGGGTCACTGATGAATAAAAAAGCCTCGATCAAAACTGATGCATCAATGTGAAGCACTGTGAGAAAACACCCTAAAAATCCAAAAAAAGATTTAACGCTTTAGCATGTCATAAGACTGATGTTATCTATGTTCATCAAGGACTAAGGAAATATAGGGGACATTCTCATCACTTAAGGAAGAGTACTCTTATAGGATTTGGATATTACTAGATTGAAAAATTTTACTCAATTGGGATGAACTCCTAACCAAACTACCCGGTGAGTCAAAACACCCGAGTCTCTAGAATTCATCCCGAGCATTTGGACGAACTTGATTCATTTAACATAGAAGTGAATGTATTACATAGATGACCCGAATCATATTTTACAGTGAAGGACATGATGATTACACTGAACTCAACCGGTTCATCACATCATTAAGAACTCAACGGCACCACCTACGTGAACACATACTATCCTGAGGTGATAGAGAACCAGGTTGACTTTTAACTCTGGTGACGACATACCATGTCATCCATCTCTGTGAATAAGATAGGGTTGAATGAAATATGAAGCAACTGACCATTCTTAAGGCATTCATATCATGATGGAAATCAGCATTAACGATATTCCAACCTAAAAAAAGTCCAGGAAAACATGACCATCGATGTCATTTTATTCATGGTGGTCTGACTATGGACAATGGCATGTGAAATGTTCTATTCCATAGCCACTCAAGGAGAAACTCAAACTACTCTTATACGAGGGTCTTAAACTGAGGACATTCCTACAGGTTCTATATCAATGTTCTTTATATTTAATCACATTTAATCTTAAATCGTCAAAATATTTATTCTAAACATCAATTACCATTTTTTTCAAAACAAAACACAACGTACATGATATTAAACAACACCTCAATGGATAAAATGCATGTTTTATAAAACACCATTTTAAAACATTTTACATTAATTTACACCTGATCATTAATTAGGCAATCTATCAAATAAAATCTTTCAAGAAAATAAGACTACCTACAAGGGTCTGACTAAGATGACCTAGGTTCATTAACAAGAAACCCCAATAAACATTTGTTTAATTATTTAGAGTCTCAACACCCCTGCAGTGTTATCTCATAAGGAACATGAATCTACTGGCCTACTTATTCCTATTTGTGCCTTTAGGTAGTTAACTAGTTCATTTAAAATTATAAAATGTTAAAACACATATCAATCTAGATATATGGGTGGATATCAACCTATAAAGAGACTATAACCTTTATAGGTTTTGGAATTTGGATCCCTCTCAATGAAAACCAATAAATTTTAGAAATGCAACCAATTACATAACAAACAAGACAATAGGTCACTACAATAAGGTAATAAAGAGATAAATGTTGTAACAAGCATAACATTTTAATCACAACGTCATTCTAATTGGATCAAAAGCATGATACAGGGAAAACCTGGTATTAAATAGGCAGTATGGAAATAGGCTAGCATGATAAATATATCACCCAAACATGGTATCCAAAAGGCATGCTAAATAATTACAAGACATGGCATATATTCTAGGCAATCAATTTGATTTAACAATAATCATAAAACGCAACTACATGGCATAGCCATATAAATGGAATGTGAATCCCTAAGTGCTTTTAATGATGCATGAAATTATTCATTCATAACTAAATAGGAAAAGGGTAAAAATATCGAAAATTCCATAAATTCTTATGCAGGATAAATTACACCAATCACTCGAGGTGAAATCATATCAATTGTAGTAACAAAAATCATGTGTAGCAATCCTAACCCTGGACACTTGGTCATTTCTTGTATATGGGGTGATCAACACCAAGAACGGTTATTAACCATGTACCGAAACATTACTAGTCTCCTGTCTACCAAACCAAAACAGAAAGACAAAGAAAAAAATTTCACCTCTAATACCACTTTGTAACGTCTCGGCCCTGCTCACCTCTAAGACGGTGGCCGAACCGGCTTGTCAGACGACCTCAAACACATATCTCCAAATGCCAGATGCTGTCGACTAGCAGTGAGGGCCTTTTTGTGTCTAAGGGGGAGAATATTCCCTCATAGGTAATAGGTATTATTATAGTGGATGTATATATCAATTAATAATAAATACCAAAGGTATATGAATGCATAAACTACAATAGAAGCAATATAAATAATCCAACTGAATAATACTCAAGTGAAAAATCCATAAAAATTATGCCATGCCATGATATATGTATAAAATGAAAGTACAGAAACTAGAACCAAAACATGATATAAACTAAAAAGAAAAGAATCAATGAGTGAAAATTGCATCACGAGAAAGGCTCAGTCCTCTGCATCAGTCTCCATCCTAAGCTGCCAAAATCAATCAAGTTTCAGAAGCATCACTCTTCCCTTTGTTAATACCTATAATTATATATTCAACATGGGTGTGAACGATGCTCGAGCAGGGTGTGAGAAAAAATCCTAGTAGGCCGGCACCCAAGGTGTTAAACCATTCCATTTCGTGCAATGATAAAATGAAGTATTCCATTATATAATGATATCATATAATTAATTAAGTTAAATGGAATAAATAAGATGGACTAGGTTCCAAAAGACACTGATGCCTAATCCCCTGATTCAGTCTAAGACGTTAGTCTTAAAGGGTACCTCTCAGCAGAATACATGTACACACATATATATTAAACCCATAAAGAAACATGGTAAATAAGAAAGAGTATACCCAAAGCTTTTGCTTTAACTTTTGGTGTATGTTAGGGGTAAACCATGTGCACTTCCACATATTAGAATAATATCTCAATTCTCAAGTGACTCAAATGGAAATAGTATAAACCACTGGTGGATCATTATTAAGGTTCAAGTTGAGAGTTTAATTCTGATCCCGTCCCGAAGGTATCCATAAATAACATCCATCAATTTATCCAATACCATTGAGCCCATCCAAGGAAATATTTCGAATGCCCATGTATCACATTAGGAATGGATTTATTAGGAGTACTTCCCGATTTCGCAAAAAGTGGTCGAGTGTCATCTGATTCTGGCATAGCCATATTGTCAATGGATCTATCTCAATGGGCCCTTTTAGAACCGGTATCACTCATAAGTATTAGAAATCCTGGGGAAGTCTCAGTCCGGAAAATCCAATGACACCTCATCTCCGGATATTGAGGTAACTAGTTAGGAATAGACGGTCTAAGTGTGGACATTAATAAGGGAACCACCTCATTTCCCTTACCTGAATTTAATTACTGTTTTCACAGCTATAGATATGACATAATCTGCATATAAAATCACACCTTGAAAACAAACCAGATACAACTGTGCTTCACATGGTACAAATTAAATACTATAGCAAAACAATATAAACAAGGAATGATACCACATCAACACTAGAAGATAAATACACTATTAAATAAATAAATAATTCATCACAACCAACTACCAAGAATACAACAATTCTCGGTTCATAATTAGTGCAAATTATTTATTAAAATTCAACACAACAAAAATTGGATGCGCCACACATGCAGTTAATTAAATTAAATTCTCAGACATGAACATTTAAAAAATTAAATAATTCATCACAAACAACTATCAATGATCCAACAGTTCATGGTTCATAATTATTATAAAATAATTATTTAAATTAAACACAATAAAAATAGGCTACGTAATACAAGTAGTTAAATAAATTAAATAATCGGGCAAACAAAATTTATACTAACCATGTCGGCACACCCAAAGGGGTGTTATAATACATTACAACAAATTAAATAAATTAATTCATGATGAAATGGGCAGCAACAACTAGACAAAACAAATAAATTAAAGAGTTGGGTTGAATTTTCACAATGCTGGTAGGCACCTACTAGCGGCACAACGATGTGTTTTTCTAAATCGAAAAAAATCAGAGGGAAAGAGAGTAGACTACCTACATTAAGGATGTATATGATCCTACGATTTGTGGTAGGCTTTGATTTGACCTAAAATGGATGAAAATAGAAGATTTTGGAGAAAAAAAATAGGGTAAAATCCTTCATAGGCAAACTAGGAAAAGGTTTTGGAATGAGATCACACAATTCTTGGGGCGTTGGATAAGCCTTACCGAGAGGTTCATAGCGCACATGACGGTGAAGAATACAGATGACGAATGGAGGTGAAACAATATTTCAAAGGAAATATAAGGTGGTGCACACCACATAGGGAGAGGGGGTGCGACACCCACATGATATGGAGGAGAGGATGAAATTAGAAAATAAATAAAAAGGAAATGAAAGAAAATAAAAAGTGAAAATAAAAAGAAGATAGATAATGAAAATAATGAAAATAAAATGGTTGATGAAATGAAATAAATAATTAAAATGGGTTTACCTCATTTTAATTATTTTTATTTTTCCCCAACCGTATATATTTTATTATTTATTTTTATTCGTCTTTAAATTCCATTAATTTCCTTTAATAAATTTTATATTTTTTAACCTGAATTCTATGCTACGACACGATGTAATATTTTAAATAATTCTTGAAAAATAATTTAATTAATTTTAATAGCTGTCTGTTACCCACAACATGGTGCATATGCGTGTTCCCTTGGCCGCTTTATAGATTTGGATTATAAACATAAAATTCCACTACTAGATTTATGTCGACATGTTAAATAAATTTATGTAGGTAATTAATAATATTTTATCTAACCTAACAATAAATATCCACCCATCATATAAGAGTTATATATATATACACATCTATATATTAATATATATACACCCACACATGTATATATAAATATATACATAATTACATTTAATCACTTATATATAGATATACCTCATATATATATACATCAATGTTTTTGTCCCAATATAATAATAATGTGATAATTAAAAATAATTATTATTATCTAATTCAACACATCAATTTAACCATTAATATTTTACTGACAAAAACCATTAATAAGAAGGATAATGGTTATTAAATATATATTCATTGCGCATTTTTATTTAATTAGAAAAATTATTAATATCATATTTATTCCAATACCCGATTGTTATTTACACCGCAGAAATTTTATTAATTATGGAATTGTATTTTCATTTGTTGTCTTCAATGAAAATAATAATATTAATAATAAAATTATTATTATTATTTCTAAAGTTCATTAAAATATTTATAACCCGAATATATTATCTTTTGGTGCCATATAACCATACTTCAGACATTGGCAAAGGTTATACCCTTCCTAGGGTAAACATCATGTAGCAGAACTATTGGTGGTCTCAGATTTCTCATTAGAAACACTGCTTGTGAGAATATAATTATTGATTATACAAAAAAGGAATAATTAATTATTTAAAAATAAATATGGAATTATAATGTGTGAGAGTGCCAACCACCTGATGTGAATCATGATTATACCTTACCTAGGAGAAACCTAGTGTTTCGAACCTAACTGTGGACTCAGATTTCACGTATGACGCACCGGTTGAGAGTTATATCAATTTTTTTAAAGAAATAAACATGTGTTTGAATAAAATATATTTAATATTTTATTCAATCAATGTCAGGAGTCTACTCATCTCGTAACACCACACTGATTCATTGTTGGACTCTGAAATTATTTCATAGAATATTTCAAGGTTCTAATACTTTTACCCATCATTTAATTTATTTCCATTTTATTGTTTTCCTCATAAAATTAATAAAATTTATTTAAAAGACACATAGCTATGATCACTATCGGAAATAAAATGTTTTGACGCTCCTATTTAAAATTGGCCTTCCTAGTTAATGGAAAAATTTAGTTTCCTTCACTTTTTCATTCAGTTCAAAATATGGAACGGTACAGGTCTGCTTAATATTTTTCCTTTTAAGGTAAGAATACTATGTGGAATATATGAATGTTTGGAGCTTATTTGAGTAGAAATTGGATGATACAATGGGCTTTAGTGGTGCCAGTAAATGGGTAGTGGTGACGCCCTTATATAAAGGGGTGGAGGGGCACATTAGGAAGGTATGAAAATATTATTTTATTATAAAATGATATTCCATTTAAATGCTCCCAAACTCATTTTTTCATATATAAGATGGTTTTTGGTAGAAATAATCTCAACAAATAGGTGTTAGATATTTTTAGGCAGAAAAATTAACATTATCATTTGGCTTTTAACCATAGTTAGAAACATTAACACTTACATTGTCTTATTGAATTATAATAATATATGGTAACTATATTTACCATAAAATTACAAGAGAACCATAAGTGGATAATTAATGATATTTTTAATATTATATTATTAATTTAGAATAATAGTAGGTTTCTAAGACTATTATATTATTTAATAAAATTGTATTTTCATTAAAAACTCATTTATGTCAATTTTGACACTATTTAGTAATTGATATATGATAAAGTCGTAACAACTTGTTTAATTAAAACAAAAGGTATTAATTAAAATATAATATTTCTATATCATATAAAAAATTATTTTATGGCATCAAATTAAGCAAATTACATTTATTTTAATATTTACAATTTCATTTATTTGAATACTTTATTAATTAAGCAATGACTTAATCATCATTCCATCATTATTATTTTTATTTATTTAATGTCTAAAAATTATAAATAAAATAAAATGATGTCTGAAATATTTATAGATTTATAATTACTATTTATTTTCGAATCTATCACTTATATAACCCCATATAAAATTGGTTTTGAAAAAAAATACATGTTTATGTTATTTGTCTCTTTATTTGAAATTAATATTTAAAAAATGTCATTTTCCAAACCAAGTGCCTCATTGGGTCCCCAAAATTGACAAAATGACTCCCTTGGTCAGATATATAGAATCAAATATGAATATGATATGTGTTATGGTAGTTTAATGTTATTATAATATTATTTTTACACTTATTTAATAGATTATCTTTTTAACCATGGAAAATAAAATAATTATCGTGTTACTAAACATTATATCCAAAAATAAATGGTACCTATTTAAAATGTTTTGATCTCATGATTACAAATATGGAATCAATTTTTTCAAAATTCCTAACAATGATGTTGATGTCATTAATTTAAAATTAATTCCAGTTTTTAAAATCAAACAAACATGTTTTTATGAAGTAATAACTCTCAAAAGATTGACATGTGTTTATGTCTAATTTAAATTTAAAATTATATCCAATGGAAAAATTTGGATAAATTATAAAAATATAATAAAATTGCACTATAAATCCAATTAATATAACAATCTATCTATATAAAAAAATTAGATGAAAAGGTAGTTTTGAATTATAATGTATTATTTTCTACTATTCATTAATAAATTAAGTTTATCAAAAAAAATAACAAAATATCATACAAAGTAAATATTTATTTCATTCATCTAATGAATAATTTTATTTTGTTAAATAAGACATATAAATGTGACAAAAACAACATTTTAAAAGGGTTTGCCTTCAAAAGGTGGTAAAACAGCCTTTTAAAAATATAGGGGCATTTAATGCTTAAAATCATATCATTCTTATTTTAGGCCTCTAAAAATTATTTTATAAATATGAAAACATTTAAAAAACATGACTAATCATTATTTAGTTTGTTTTTTTATTCCCACTAATATAAAAACTACGAATTAACTACTTTTAGAAAAAATTGTATTATTTTTTCCTATAACTCAAAGTTGTATGCAATGTAAGACCTCAAAGAATCCCATTTTTGCCTATTGAGTATGATATCAAAAAAAGCATCCCCTATAATGTAAAAACATATAATTCATAAATATTAATAGAAATGAAGTTTTATTATTCTATAAATACATGGGATCCTACATCATTCCCTACTTTTGGAATTTCCACCTCCCAATTCTATTCACTAATCAAATAAGTTGGGGTATTTGTACCTCATTACATTTTTTGATTCCCATGTTTCATATCTAACCATATGGGTTTTTCACAAAACCTTTACCTGATGAATTACTTTATTCTGCAACACATGCTCTCTATAGTCAAGAATCTGGACTGGTTATTCCTCTTATGAATGATTCTCTTCCAACTAGACTACCTCTAGACTCAATACATGAGATAGATCATGCATATACTTTCTCAAAATTAATGATTTGAATAAAATCATGTACATGGGATAATCCAAGAGGTAATTCCTCTATATAGGAAACTGGTCTATATTTCTCCAGGATTTTATAGCGTCCAATGAACCTCGGACTCAGCTTTCCCTTCTTACAAAAACGCATCACACTTTTCAATTTAGATACATTTTGAGAGACATGATCACCTACCTAAAAAGGAATATCATTCTTTTGGTTATCCGCATAACTTTTCTTCTAGCTCTAAGATATTCTCAGGTGCCTCTTAATAAAATGAAAATTTTCTTCTTTCTCTTCAACCAAATATGGTTCCATGAACTTATTTTCACATACTTAATCCCCAAATGCTGGAGTTCGACACCACATTCCATATAATTATTTAAATGGTTCCATCTATATACTAGAATAAAACTGTTATTATATGAAAACTAAACCAAAAAAATATGGTGGTCCCAATATCATTTGTAATCTATTGAACAATCACATAACATATGTTCCAATGTCTAGATTTTTGTTCAGACTGTCCACCTGATTATGGATGAAACGTTGTACCAAAATTTAATTCAGTACCCAATGACATCTGATGGACCTTCCAAAATATATAGGTTAACTTATGATCAATATCATATACATTTGAGGTGGGAACTCCATGAAACCTGAATATCTCATTAATATAGAATAAAAAATGTTGATCTAGAGATCGAGTATCTCGAATAGAAATAAAATGAGAAGATTTATTCAATCGATAAACAATAACCCAGATTACATTATTATCTTGAGAATTATATGATAATCCAATTAAATATTTCAAAGATATATTTTCCCATTTCCACTCTGGAACTGACAACGGTTGAATCATCCCATTCGGTAAATTTCCCTCTTCTTCAACATATCGACAAGTGAATCATTTTATAGTATATTCATAAATATCTCTTTTCATTCCATCCAACTAGGTATACTCCCAACGATCTCTATATATTTTAGTACTACGAGGATGAACTGAAAACATAGAAATATGAGCTTCACATAACAACACATTCTTAAAATGTTAATCTCAAGGCACACATAACCACCTTTCGAATCTCAAAACATGGTCATTATCAATGTTAAATATAGGTAACATATCCTTCTAATACAATTCAACCGTTTTCTACAAATCATTATCTTATTACTATTCTTTATTTATTTTTTATCCTTTAGACGTTATACTAAAACCTGAAACAAAATAGAGGATTTACCTAAAAAACATCAGACCCAAAATTAATCAAATCAAAAACCAAAGGATCTCATTCCAAATGTTGCATCATTAATATATAATTACTTTTCTTACTCAAAGATTCATCCACTTTATATTCATTTCCATGATGGAAATGAATCATGCAATCATAATGAATGATTTATTCCATCCATCTCCTCTATCACATGTTTAATTATTTCTAAGTGAATATATAATTTATTCATTTCTAGTCAGTATATATTTCACACTTTATCCCATACAGATGATGCTACACAATTTTTAATGAAAAAAGAATCTAATTTGAAGACATGTATATGGTAATTTAACTCATCAATTTTCGACTAACATGAAGAATAGCCTATTACCTAGTCGTTCTAAATTAATACATAGCCATGTCCTTTAAATGAAGAATCATTGTTGATAAAAAAATCACCATTTCATTAACGTAGTTTCATAAACTCGAGAATTCGCCAATCTTCTTTTCAATTCATAAAAACAACCATCAAATATGATTTTTTAGATGAACAGAACTCCCTTACGTGTTATCTTTGTTACTGGGATAGATAGCTGAGAAATGTTTTCAAAAAATCTTCAGTAATAACATATTAATCCAAGAAAACTATGAATATTTGTGATATTTGTACGTATTTTACACAATTCAAAAACTATTATTTTATATGGGGAAACATTTATACCATCATTAGATACAAAATGACTATGGAATGAAATTTTTTGTAACCATAATTAACTATTAAAAAAATTCCATTTAGTTTTTTTAATGTTTAAAAAAAGAATTCATAAGTCACTTTATTATTCCTACTATATTTTAGAATGTACCAAAATACCATCAATAGACACAACCATCATTTATCACTTGATTAAATTGATTAATCACTCAAACAAGCTGTTCAGTTCTGATTCTGACCATCTCAGGATTCTTCATTGAAATGTAGTTTTCATCTATATGCCTTCCCAGTACAGCTGTGATGGTTCCTCTATGGAAAACCATTCTAAAAAAACATATCATAGATTATGAAACATGGTAATCATAAATTTCTATAACCATTCAATCCTACCATAAAGTAAAAAATAATTTAAGGATATTCATATAAGAATATCCTAACTCCAAAATTTATCTAGCCCGACCTTTGATACCATCTGTAAGCCGCCAACCTTAATCATCGCATGTTAATTCATTAATTAACATTTATAATCTTCTCTGGTTTATAGTTTTACAGATTCAGGGAATAACTATTACATTTAATCTCAAATGTTACAAAGTATACACTTCAACTCTATCCAATTTTTTCATAACAATAAATCTTCTTAAATAAAACAATAATTTTTTTAAAATAAATATTCTTGAATTTTTCATTTATCTTACCCTTCCTTATACCCTATGATAACATTTCACAAAATGTGGGATGTGCCTAAACATCATAGTAAGGGATAAAAAATAAGGAAATATAACAATGGTCCATGAATACATAAAATCAATGAAATCATAATTTAATTTTTGTAAAACATAACATCTTTAACATTCCTCGTGAAATTATAGGATTTATAAAAAACACATTGAAATCATAATTCATAAAGGTTATTTGTGGAATCTTTAACATACATACATTGTAGCATTCACAGCTACATCGGTTGTTATGTGTGGAATACCCATCATAGTATATTCCCTAAATCATTAAGAAGAAACATTACATTTTCCCTCTTTTTCATTTTTCAATGCATTGGAACGCTATCTCAGGATCACACACCCCCATTTTATCACGGAACCACCCGTATGCATCAAAAATTTCAAAGAACCATAACATAATCATATCACATTGAATAATAATAATGGAAATATTACATTTCCACATTCCAACCACAATATAAAATTTCATGATATATACATAATTATAGATTCCTCAAAAATATTTTCAATACAAAAATACGTTAAAATGGAATGTGGTATTTATTTCTCTATTAAAAACATTATGCCTTGTTAAGGAAGTCAAATATTAAATAATGCTCATGGTGGCAAAAAGGTCGTTGTCATTTTGTTCATTAAAAAGAAACATTATATTTGTATTTTATTAAAACACTTCAATGAAAAAATATTCTCATGGAATGAAATTAAGAGTCAACGTGGTTTATACACCATATAAAAAAAATTTTGTGTATAAATAAAAAAAACCCCAATGAATAATAAACATAAGATAATTTATAAATTTTTCAAAATAATGTTCAGGTTTATTATTCTGTTAATTAAACATATTACTTTTTTATAACATTCATATAATTATTTTTGTTCATATAAGTCGTTTTATTGATGTTCGTTACTTGACTCAAATGTAAACATGGTATAATTACAAATTGTCCATATGGTCAAAAGTAAATTTTATCCAAAACCATATTAATGATTTAAATATCATATATATATATATAATCTATGTATTTAGATCTAGTATATATGTATTTTAAATAGTACATTACTTTTTGGGATATGAAATGAAATGCACCGCTCATGGAGATGGTATGTCGTATTTCCGCATTAATGCTACTTTAATTTAATTTTAATATTTAATGGTCTTAAAACTAAATGATACAAAGGTATATTAAAATAGTATTATTTTATATTATTTTATATATGTTAAATAGATTAATTATGTTGATTCTTAATACATTCTATATATGGTATGAACTAGTCATATCACTTTTTGGGTCCCTCAAATTAAATTATCTTATATACAATTTATGGAAAGAATAAATATATGCCTTAAATAAAAAAAAGAATCATATATAGAATATAAATAGAATATAAATCATATATAAATATACTTTCAACATAATGGCCACCATGAGAGGTGGTATTAGAAAATTGATCAATCATCATTTTGTTAAGTAGTAGTTCGTTATAAACAGAAACAAAATGTTTGAATCCATCAGATGGAGGTGTGTGTATGTGAAGATTGAATACTTTTCATAAAAAAATTAAATTATATTTAGGATCCTATTCTTGATTTTTAATCAAATAATTAAATTATAATATTGAGTTATGAAGTAAAATAATGGAAATAAATTTGAGAGAACACATTACCTCTAAATCAGGTATCTTCTTTTGATTTGAGCCAAAAAAAACATTCTTGAATTGACTTCTGCAACAGGTAAGGATTGTTGGAGTAAATGAGGATTTTTGGAATATTATTTTACCATAAATTGGATGAACCATGGGGCTAGAGATGTGTGAGTAAGTGGGTATAATTAATTCCATTTTATAAGAGGGGGGAGGGGCACTTATGAAGTTATTGAAATATTATTTTATTATTAAACAAATTTCGGTTTTGAAATGGTCCCAAACAAATTTATTTAAAATATAAGATGTTTTGAGGTCCAAATACTCTCATATAATAGGTTTTATACATTTTTAGGGAACAAATTTAACGTATCATTTAGATTTAACCCTTAGTAAAAAACATTAACTCGTAAACTTTCTTCTAGTATTTTCAAAATATATGTTAACTATATTTACCATAAAATTCCAAGAGAATACTAAGTGGAATTTGAGGATATATTTAACATTATATAAGTCATTTGGATGAATCTTATATTTTTAGCACTACTATATCATTTAATATAATAGTATTTGGTTTAAAAACTCATTTATGTCAATTTTGACACTTTAAAGTAATTGAATTTTTTATCTTCATAACAACTTGGTTGTTCAAAAAGAAGGAATTAATTCAAAGATAATTGGTCAATATCATCCATAAAATTCATGGATTTTCTCAAATTGTCCAAATTATAATTAGTTTAAAATTTATAATATTATTTATTTGAATCCATTATTAATGAAGCAATCATTACACCATCATTATGCCATAAAATAAATTTATTTATATAATTACTAAAAATTATAAACGAATTACCATGATTTAGGAAATATTTATCAATTTATAATGATTATATATAGTCAAATAGACAAATTATATAATCCCATATAAAAATTGTTTTATTAAAAAATAAATTTTTGTGTTATTTTTCTCTTTATATTAAATGAATTTTTATAAATGTCATTTTCACTACCAAGTGGCTCCATGTGGTCCCCAATTCGACCCAAGTAAGGCCTTGGTCGGACATTTCTTATCAAATAGGATTAATTCATAATTTAGGTAAGTTTAATAGTATTGTTATATTATTTTTTACTCTTATTTACCAGATTTACCCGTCTTCCATAGTAAATAAATGAATTGCTAAAGTTATAACAGATACAGTCCAAAAATTAATGATCCATATTTACATAATTTACATCTCTCGATTCCAAATTTTGAATCCATTTTTCCAAATTCCACACATAGAAGTAGCAGAATATAATTAAAAATTAATTCCCATTGTCAAAACCAAGCAATATGTTTTTAACAAATAATAACTATTAAAAGATTGAGATGTGTTTTTGACCATTTTTAATTTGAAATTACTTCAAATGACCAGAATTGAAATAAATTGTAAAAATATAATCCATTTACACATTAAACCCAATTAAAAGGGCAATCTAATTGTATAAATAAATTAAATGAAATGGTATGTTTGAATTAAAATACATTATTTTTCACTATACATTAAAAAATAAACATTATAAGAAAAATACAAAAATTTCACCCATTGTAGATTTTGATGTCCCTCTTATAAAGAAGAAATTTATTTTTAAAAAATAGAAGATATAAAAATGAAAAAAACTAGATTTAAAAAGGGATCATTTTAAAAAGGTGGTAAAAACATCTAATAATATTATATTTTTCCCCTGCTAAAATAAAGAATTATTATTATTTTAATCCTGTAAATTTTATTGGATAAATATAAATACATTTAACAAAAATGTGTAATCATAGTATTGTTATTTCTATTCATTCCCACCAATATAACATCTAGGAATTAACTACCTTTTAATGTATTAATAATTCTGTTGTATTTTTTCAGTATAACTCAATGTTGTGTGCAACTTAATGTTTCAATGAAACCCATTATTTCTTTATGCATGCTATCAGACAAAGAATGCCTTTTAATGTGAAAATAATATCATCTTCATAAATATTAATAGAAATAGAAATGTACTGTTGTATAAATACATGTGACCCTACATCATTCTACCTTTTTTTAATTTTGACCTCACAATCCTATTCAGTTATCAGATGAGAGGGGGATTTTACACCTAATTTAATTTTTTGATTCCCTTGTTTCCTCTTCAACCATATGATTTTTTCACAAAACCTTCTTCCAATTAATTATATTATTATGAAACACATTCTCTCTATGGTCCAGAATTTGGACTAGTTATTCCTCATAAGAAATAATCACTTCTTACTAACCAACCTCTAGACTCAAAACATATGATGGCTTCGGCCTATATATTCACAATATTGATACACTAAAAAAAATTTGTACCTATGATTAACATGGAGGTCAATCCATAATATAAAAAACTAATCCAACATTCTCAAGGATTTTAAAGGGTCCAATAAACCACATAATCAATATTTTATTCTTAGAAATATGTGTCACACATTTCCATAGAGAAACATTCAGAAAGGCATTATCACTTACCTCCAAAGAAAGATCCTTCCTCCAATTATCCAAATAAAATTTCATCATACTCTGAGCCATTTTCATGTGTTTTTGAATCATCTGAAAATTTTCTATTATCTCTTGTACCAATTCAGGGCCCATAAAATCTATTTCACCTATTTCATCTCAAAAAATTGGTGTTTGATACCGCTTTCCATATAATTCTTAAAATTGTTCCATATGGATACTAGAATGAAAATGATTATTATATGAAAAGTCTAAAAATGAAAGATGTTGGTTCCAATATCCCAATTAATCCATTGAACAAACACATAGAATATTTTTCAATATCTACATTATTCATTCTAAAGATCCATCTGATTGATGATTAAGAGTTGTACTAAATTTTAATTCAGTACCCAATGACTTTTAAAGGTGCTACCAAAAGCTATAAGTTAACCTAGGATCATGATCAGATACATTGGAGAGGGGAAGTCCATGAAACCTAACTCTCTCATTAATATATAATCGATAATGTTGATCGTGATATAGAGTATATTAAATATAATGAATATGAGAATATTTAGTCAATTTATCAAAAATTACGCATATAACATGTCACCTCAAGAATTATTCGGTAACCCCACTACAAAATCCAATGATATATTTTTTTATTTCCACTCTGTAAATTAGAAAGCCTAAAGCATCATTTTCAATAAATGAAACATTGGTTTAAACTATTGTTTAGTTACCAATTTTATAATAAAGTTATCAATATATCTTTTCATTCCTTCCCACTACTAATGCTCCAAAAAATATATGTACATTTTAGTACTACTAGTATGAACTGAAAACAACGAACAAAGAGCTTCACATAACAAATCTTTCATCAAATTTGAATCCCATAGAACAAATATCATCCTTAAAAACATAATAACACAATCTTTATCAATTGTAAATTCGGGTAAAAACCCTTCTGAACCAATTCTACCTTTTTATTTAACTCACTATCTTCTTTATGTTCTTTCTTTATTCTACCTGCAATATACGATTATACTTAAACCTGAAAGAAAAAATAGTATTTCCTTGCACACACAAATTCCAATCAATAATAAATCTAATAAAAACTAATGTATAACATTCCAAATGTAGTGTGTTTATTGTGGATTTACAATTCCGACTCAAAGTGTCAGCCACCTTATTTTCCTTTCCGGGATGGTAATGAATTGTCCAATCATAATCTTTGATTAATTCGAGCCATCTCATCTATCTCAGGATTAATTATTTCTATGGAAATTTATACTTTAAACATTTATGGTTAGTATATATTTCATAATTTACTCCATAAAGATGATGCCTCTAAATTTTTAAATCAATAACAACATTATCTAATTCCAAATCATGTATTGCTTAATTTATCTCGTGAGTTTTCAACAGAAATAAAGCATAAGCAATTACCAGATTATTCTGCATTAAGACACTACCAATTCCTTTCAACAATGAATCATTATATATAACAGATTCTCTATTTTTAAAATGTATTTCCAAAACAATATCATTCACCAATCCGCTTTTCAATTCATGTAAACAATAATCACCTTCTTTTTCCCAAGTGAACTTAACTCTCTTACATGTTTTCTTAGTTAGTGGGATAGATAACCGAGATCTTTTTTCAGAAAACCATCGATAATATCTTTGTAATCTCAGAAAAATATGAATATTTTTGATACAGGTAGAACATGGCCACTCATCAACAACTATTGTTTTAGAAGCTTCAACAGCTATTCAATCATTATAATCAATATGACTAAGGAAATATATTTTATGCCATAAATATTCACTCTTACTAAACATTATATATATTTTCATTTCTTCTAATGTTTAAAAAATAACTCTTATGTTTCTTTCTTGTTCCTCCAAACATTTTGAATATACCATAATATCATCTATATACACAACCACCATTTTTCACTTCAGTCAACTGATTTATCACTCCAACAAACTATTTAGATCTGATTCCAACCATCTCAGGATGCTTCTCAGGAAGGTAGTTTTCCATTGTATGTCATCCTAGTACATCTTTCCATTTTTCTTTACAGAAAACCCATTTGAACAAACATATATAAGATTAATAAAAATTGTAATATTCAAATGGTATATCATTTCATTCTTACACTAAAGTAAAAATGATTTATGGATACTCATTTAACAGTATATTAAATCCTAATGTTATATAAAGAAATATTTGATACCATTTGTCAGCTCTCCACCTTAAACATTGCATAATCTTGAGTTTAGTCATGAATTCTCATAGAGGGTCTTTGAGGGTTAATGTTTTATAGAATTCGGCCACAAAAATTACATATCATCTCAATACTACTAAGTAGAAACTTCTACTCTATAAAACTTTTTCACAATAATAAAACCCCATATATAAATTAAGAATACATTTCATGATATAAATATTTTTCAATTAATAACTTCTCTTACCCTTCCTTATACAATGTAATAAAAAATAAAAAAAACAATGGATGGACATTAAAATCCCAATAGGGGATGTAAAATAATGAAAGAAAACATTAGTCCATTAATATATACAAATAAAATAAATCACACGTTTCAATCATAAAACATATGATTATTAACAGACCTAAAGAAATCATATTATTTATGAATAGCACATATAAATCATAATGGTAACTTTTGGAATCCATAACATACTTTCATTTCAGCTTTCATTGCTACATAGGGAGTTCCATTTGAAATACCAATCACAGTATATTCCCTAAATCTATTAGAATAAACATTAACATTTACCTCCACCACATAACCCAATTCATTGGAGTGCTATATCGCGCTCACCCACCCTCATTTTTTATACAACCAACAATATAGGTAAAAAACTCCCATAAAATATAACATAATCATAACACATAATACAATCATAAATAAAAGATAAATTTTTTGCATTCCAATCACAATATTACATTTCAAAATATTGACATAATCAATGTGTTCTAAAACCAATTTTCAATTCAAAAATACATGAAATGTGTATATCATATTTATTTTCCATTTATATGTTTTATGGCTCGTTAAGGATTCGAAATATCAAATAATTCATGTTGTGGCATAAAGGTCATTGTCATCAAGTACGTTAAAAAGAAAAATTCTATTTGTAGTTTAGTAAAACGATTCATAGAAATAATATTCCCTTTGAATAAAATAGAAATTAAAAGGGATGTATACACATTATAAAATAATTTAATGTAAAAATCATCATATGCCTCAATGAAAGGACATTGAGACAATGTCCCTTACCTAAAGTATGACACGTCATGTATGTTCCTTTTTCATGCTGAATAATTAATGTAAGTTAAATTGAACATTCTTCAGAACTTTATTGAAGTTTATTATTTAATTTATTTCAATTATTACCTTACTATAAAAAACTTATATTTATTTAAATTTATATTGGTCGTTTTTTCAATGTTCGGAACATGATTCAAAAATGGACTGCCTAAAATTACAAATTGTCTGTCTGGTCAAAATTGAATTATATCCAAAATAATATAGAAGATTTAAATATCATATATATCCAATATATATGTATTTAAATCTATTATATATGTAATTATAATATTCCATTACACTTGGATAAAAGAAATTAATTTCACTATTCATGGAGACGGTAATCCGCACGTATGCATGAATAAAACATTCATTTATTTTCCATATTAAAATGACTGAAAAATAAAAGATAAAAAGGTATATTATAATTCTAGTATAATATAATATATTATATATGTTTATCAATATCATTAAATTTATCCTATATATTATACATGTATGGAATGAATGCGTCAAATAACATTGAGGGGGTGGTAGTCTGTAATTCCTCCACTGAAATTATTGTATTTACCCAATATAGAAAGCATAGTGGAATGATTTAAATAAAAAACAGAATCATAGAGAAAATATAAATATAATATATATGATATATAAATATATTACCATCATAATGTTAATTATGATAGGTTGTAAGGGAAAATTGAACAATCATCTTTTTGCAAGGCAGTAGTTCACCATAAACAGAAACAATATGTTCATATCCATTTAATGGGGTTGTGTATAATTTTAGATAGAATAATTCACATAAAAATCCAAGTATTTTTAATATATTGGTGTATTTATGTAATCAAAAAATAATAATATAATAAAGTGTGAATAAGTAAAGTAATGGATAATAACTTAAGAAAATATTTTACCCCTAAATCATGTATCTTCATTTGATTTGAGCCAAAATGATTTCTTAAATATCCTTATTCCCAATATAAAAATTCTAGAAGGAAAATATGGATGTAGTGATCTTAACTTAGAAAAAATTGGATGAAACAATGTTCTATATAGGTGTGGGTAATTTGGTATAGTTGATGCCCTTTTATAAGAGAGAGGGGCACTTTTGAAAGGTATTGAAATTTTATTTTACTATAAACCGATTTTCCTTTTCAAATGGTCCCAAACTCATTCATTTCAAAGATATGAAAATTTTGGGTCGACTGCCTCTCAAAAAATAGCTTTTAGAGTAGTTTATGGAATAATAATAACCATATCATTTATCTTTAACCCTTACTTAAAAACATTAACTCCTACCATTTCTTCTTAGATTTTCATAATATATGGTGAAAATATTTAGTATAAAATTATTAGATATACATTAGTGGATAATTAACGACCTTTGAAACATTATATAAGTCTGTTGAATGAGTCATATATTTTTAGGACTATTAATCATATAATAAAATTGTATGTGGTTTAAAAACGAATTTCTGCCGATTTTGACACTATAAAGTAATTGATTTTTTTAAAGTCATAAAAACATTATTCCTTCAATCCAAAGAAATTAATTCAAAGATAATATGTAATTATCATCCAAAATATTCACGGATATAATGTTAATAAACATGTAAAATATATGTTAATTTTCATATTATAATTTATTTTAATCATTTATTAATGAAGTAATATTTATATCTTCATTCTCTCATAATTAAATTTATTTACTTATTGTATAAAAATATTAAATAAATTTCCATGACGTAGTATATAATTTTATATTAGTAATTATAATTAATAGTAAATAGATCACTTATATAACCCCATATAATAATTGTTTTAGTAAAAATTACATGTTTACGTTAATTTTCTCATTATTTTAAATTATTTCTTATAAAATGTCATTTTCTCACCCATGAGACCCCATGGGGTCCCAAAATCGACATAAGGATGCCCTTGGTTGGACATATCTCATCCAATTGGTTTAGGAAAGGATTTATGGTGTGATAAAATTATTATAATATTACTTTTACCCATGTTTACTTGATTTACCTTTTAATCGTGGTAAATAAAATAATTACTTAGGTTTTTATTGATAAATTCCAAACATAACTGGTACCTATTTACCCAATTATAACCTCTTTATTCTGAATATGGAATCCATATTTTCAAATTAAAATCAAATAAGTTGGAGTAATTAATTAAAAATATATTCCCATTGTGAAAACCAAAAAACGCGTTTTTATAATGTAATAAATATCAAAATATTGACATTTGATTATGTCCGATTTAAGATTGAAATTACATCCAATGACCAAAATTGGATGAAAAGATAAAAATATAATCAAGTTACACGTTAAACCAAATTAAAAAAGAAATCTAACTATATATTTAAAATAGAAGAAAGTATAGTTTTGAATTTAAATACAGTATTTTTCAACAATCGTTATAAAATGATCTTTATCAGAAAGAGGCCAAAATTTCATCCAATGTTAATTTTGATGACCTAATTAAAAATAATAATTTTATTTATTCTAATAGATCTTAAAAAGGGAAATAAACTAGATTTAAAAAGAGTTTTACTTCATAAGGCTGTAAAATGAACTTTTAAAAATAGTAGAGTATTTCATTCTTAAAATTGGATACATTCTTATTTTAAGCCTCTAAAATTTAGTAGATAAATATATAAACATTTAAAAACATGTTTAATCATAATTTAGTTATTTATATTTATTCTCACAAATATAATGATTAAGCAATAACTACCTTTAAAATTAATAATATTATTATTGTATTATTTTTTAGTATAACTCAATGGTGTATACAACGTAAGATTTCAAAGCAATTTCTAGTTTCATATTGAGTTTGATTTTCAGATAGAGCATCCTCATTAATTTAATAATAATTTCATATTCATAAATATAAATAGAAATGTAAATGTAGTATTCTATAAATACATGTGATCTTGCATCATTCCCCTCTTTTGAGAATTGCATCCCCACAATTCAATTGACTTATCTAATAAGTGGGTGTATTTATCCATCATAGGATTTTCAGATTCCCATTTTTTTTTCTTCATCTATATAATTTTCCACCAAACATTAAATGGATAAATTTCCTTATTCCACAACACAAGCTCCCTACAGTTAATAACCCGGGCTGATAGTTCCTCATATGAAATATTATTTTCCAACTAGACTACATATGGACTCAAAACATGAGATGGATCATGTATATAATTTATCAACATTGAAATATTAAATCAATTATGTAACTAGTATAAAATGGAGGTAAACACACTGTATATGAAACTAATCCAATTTTATCTAGGATTTCATATGGTCCAATTGCCCTCAGACTCAGAGTTTTCATTTTTACTAAAATGCATCACACTTTTCCATAGAGAAGCACTGAGAAATACATGATCACCTACCATGATTGAAATATTCTTACTCTGGTTATATGAAAATCTTTTCTTCCTTCTCTGTGTTATTCTCATGTGCATCTGAATCAACTGAACTTTTTCAGCCATCTCTTCTACCAATTTTGTTCCCATCAATATTCTTTCACCTACTTCATACAAAAAACATGGAGTTCGACACCACTTTTCTCATAATGCTTCAAATGGTTCCCTCTGTATTCTAGAATGAAAACTGTTATTAAAAGATAACTCAAAAAATGAAATATGTGGTTCCCAGCTTCCCTGATAATCCATTGACCAATACTCTATCATATATTCTAATGTCTTAACAATTCATTCTGACTATCCATCTGATTGAGGATAAAAATTTATTCCAAAATTAAATTCATTACCCAACGACATCTGAAGTACCTACCCAACATAATATGTTATCCTGGGATCTTGATCAGATACAATGGATAAGGTAACTCCATTAAACATTACTATCTATTTAATATACAATCGAGAAATTTGATCTATATATAGAGTATCTTTAATAGAAAGAAAATGAGAAGGTTTAGTCAATTGATCAACAATAACCCAGACATTATTATTACCTCATGAAGACTTTGGTAGTCCCACTAAAAAACACATGGATATATTTTTCCATATCCACTATATGACTGAAAAAGGCTGAAAACACCCTTTCTGTAATTGTCGCTCAACATTTACATGTTGACAATTTAAACACATCATTGTAAAATCAACAATATCTTTTTTCACTCCATCCCACTAGTAATAATCTATAAGATCTCTACACATTTTACTACTGTTTGGATGAATTGAAAAAAACAACTATGAGATTTACATAGAAAAACATTATTCAACATTTAATCATAAGGCACACACAACATTTTTCCAAACCTAAAAACACAATTTTTATCAATGGTAAATACTAGTAGCATACACTTCTAAACCAATTCTTTCTTTATTTGCAACTCATTATCTTTTTTCTGTGCTTTATTTGTTCTGTTTACTAGAGATGATTGTACTAAAACCTGAAAAAATAAGGGAATTACCTAAACCAACAACTTCTAACCCAAAATTCATCAAATCATAAAACCAAAGGATATCTTTCCAAACATAACATTATTAATATATATTTACAATTATGATTCGAAGTATCAACCACATTATATTAATTTCATGGATGGTAATGAATCATGAAAACATAACACTATATTAATTTCATCCATCCCCTATATATCATGTTTAATTTTTTATGAGGTAATATATAATTTAATCATTTATGTTTAGTATATATTTCACACTTTATTCCAGACAGTTGATGCATGGAAATATTTAAATCAAAAACAACAACTTATAATTCCAAATCATATATACGATAATATAACCCATGAGCATTCAACAGATGCAAATCATTAGCAATTACTTGATCATTATTCATTATGACACATGAAATTCCTTTAAACGGATCATTACTATAGATAAAAAACTTCCCATTTCTATAAGGTAGTTCCAAAATGGTAGAATCCACCAATATTTTTTACAATTTATAAAAATAATCATCACATTGTTTTGTCCATATGAACATAACTCCCATTCTTGTTATCATAGATAGTGTTTTATATAACCGATAAATCTTTTCATCTAACCTTCTCTAATATCCCTATAATCCAAGAAAAAATTGAATATTTTTATTATTGGTCAGTCTTTTCCACTCTGAAAACAAATTTATTTTGAAGGTTCAATAGTCCTTCTATCATTAGAAATAACATAACCAAAATAAGAATTTTTATAACAAAAATTAACTCTTACTGAAAATTTTATGTAGTTTCTTTTCATCTAATGTTTTTCAAAACAAACCTTAAGTGACATTCATGTTCCTCCTAACATTCTGAATATACCAAATTATCATCTATAAACACAACCACTATTTGTCACCTCAGTCTACTAAGTCATCACTCTAAAAAAAAATTCAGATCTTATTATGACCGTCTCAAGATGCTTCTTTGGAAGGTTGTTTTACTATGTATGACTTTATAGTGCAGATGCCATATTATCTCAATGGATAACCATTATGAATAAATATATCTTTATAAGGAAAAATGTTAATCTTCAAAAGCTATATAATTTCAATCTTACCAAAAAGTAAAAACTATTTATGGGTATTCATTAAAAAATATCCTTTCTATTAAATTTATCTAAACCCAACATTGAAAACAACTATATGGGACCAACCCCAAACTATACATAATCTTGTGTTTAGTAATTATTTAACATTGAGTATCATTTAAGTTTTATATTTATAAAAAGATAGGCCATAACTATTACATTTAAACTCAAAACTTAAAAAGTAGACACTTCTACTTTATCTAATTGTTTCACAACAATAAGACTCATTAAATAAAACATGAATTAATTTCTTGATATAAATCTTCATTAACTATTACATTCTATTACCCTTCTATATTCCATATGAAATAATATTCAACAAACAAGGAATGTTCATAAAAATATCATAAAGGGATATAAAAGATAGAATGAAAAGATTAGTTCATAAATACATATAAATAAAAGAAATCATTATTTTTAATCAAAAAACATATGTTATTTAATGGGGATCATGAAATATTATAATTTAGGAAAAATACATAGTAATCCCAAAGGTAACTTGAGGAATCCATAACATACATACATTGTAGATTTCACAGCTACATAGGGAGTTACGTTTGGAATAATGATCATATTATATTCCCTATATTTCATAGGAGAAACATTATTGTTTACCTCCATCACATTACCCAATGAATTGGAGAGCTATCTCGGGCTCACCCACCCTCATTTTATCATAGAACCACCTGTATACCTAAAAAATTCTCATGAACCATAACATAATTGTAATACATATAACAAGCATAAGGAATGATAACTTTTCCACATTCCAATCACAATATAAAAATTCAATATATGGACATAATCAGTACATTATGAAAAAAAATTCAATAGGAAAATACATGAAAAGGTTATGTGTTATTTATTTTCCTTTTAAAAAATTTAAAGCTTGTTAAGGAAGCCAAATATAAAATAATGCATGCGACAGTGGATAGGTCATTGTCATCTTGTACGTTAAAAAGAAACATTATTTTTATAGTTTAGTAAAATGATTTGTAGAAATAATATTCCCTTTTAATGAAATTAATAGTCATATTGGTTTATACACCTTGTAAAATAATGTCATTTATAAATAAAAATATTCCTAAATGAACGTATTTTGTGATGAAGTCTCTTACATTGAGTCTGATTCGACACGTATGTTCTTTGTTTTTTCTGAATAAGAATCATAATTTAATATCAGCATGATTGAGTATCTTTATAAAGTTTATTATTCCGTTTATATAACTTATTTCCTTTCTATAACAATAATATAATTATTTATGTTAATATCATTTTTTTCTCGATGTTAGATACTAGAGTAAAAAATTAAAATGTTATAATTTTAAATTTTCCATGTGGTCCAAATTCAAAAATCTATAGAATCAGATACAAGATTTAATATCATATATGTCCAAAAATATGTATATATATCCAGTATATATATATGTTATAATAGTATTTTGCATTTGAAGATAATAAATTAAATGCACCACGTGAGGAGACAATAAGCTTTAAGTACACATGAATGTTACATTAATTTATTTTTTCTATTTAATGGAATGAAAAATAAATGATACATATGTATATTATAATTCTAGTATGATATAATTTTTTATAGATGTTACATATTTTCATTAACTCCTTCCTTTTAAGGTTCCATGTATGGCATTAATGAGTCATTTCACATTGAGGGGGCGGTAGTCCATACATCCTTAAATGAATTTATCGTATTTTTACATTATGGAAAGAATATATGTTTTATTTAAAAAAAGAAAAATAGAGACAATATAAATATATCTGTAATGGCCCAGACCCTCCTGGCCCATTACAATGCCAAAGGTGAGGCTCCACCAAAACAGTGGCACCGTGACGGCGGCACCGGTCACGGTGGCACCGTGATGGCAACACAGGTCACGGTGGCACCGTGACGGTGGAACCGTGAGGGTGACACCGTGAGGGTGGCACCATGGCGGTGGCATCGTGCCCTCTTTGTTCTTTTCCATTTACCGACCTTTTCACTCCCGCAGTAAATTAATTATTTTACCCTTATTAAAGCACATAAATAATACCTAAAAATCCCGAGATAAATCCATGTTGGGGGATATTAAATAACCACTTAATACCATCATCTTTAACGGCCCAATCCATGTGGGAAACCACGATCCGACTTTCAAGGGGTTCAATATCACTATATCCCATAACAATGGAATTTTATCTAAGTATCGCAAAGGAAGTTCTTCATTATCTTATTCCTTTTCGATGACTCTTCTCCTTCTCCCTAGCGTTCATGCGCTCGAGTCGTCTACTCGTCCATGGAGTTCTTGGCGTCGCTCCCCTGCAAATCGTGCATCCCCTATTCTTGGCGGGTGGAGAAAAACGTCGATCCTTCATCAATCAGGAAGGGATTTTCTCCTCCGTCTATCCTTTCTATGTATCATGGGGGTGGGCATGCTTTTTCCTCAGTGAAATTGATGAAACCGAACTTAACGAAGATAATGAACAATCCTTTAAGGAATGATATGTGGGTGTGATAGATAGTGTGATGTTCTCTTTATGTTGTTATGTGTTATAAATTTTAGGAGCCTATGCTCAGTGAAAATCATGGTTGTTGGTAGTCTTTCTCTATGAAATAATGAACCTCAATGCTCCTGGATGTTTAAATAACCGTAAAATAGAATTTTATAAATACGTATGATTAGTTAAAAAAATTGAAAGCACCAGAATCATCCATTTTCGGTGATAACCCCGGTTAAAGGATAGTGGAATTGAAACCATGTAGTGTATTAAATATTTTATATCCGAAAATACCTCCATGGGCCTACCTTGTGTTTGTGGTGGTGGTTGGTTGCTTTCATTCATGGGCCTATTGCTGGTGACATTATAGTTTTCTTGGATGGGTGCTTAGATTGCTAGGGTGATATGTGTGGGGATGGGATCCCCTGTTGTTATAATTTTGCTGGTTGTGAATTTGAGGGTGTGTGGTTACTCTACTTATATCACAAATTGGGGTGGAATCCTATAATGTTGAGAAATTGTTGGCTCCAGGATTTTGGGGACATGGCGTTGTGCCTCTGGGTTCTTTGGTTCAAGTACTTTGAGGGATCTCACTTATCCCTTTTTGTTGAGACTTTACAAGAGAACCGGGTGCGAGTGTTTATGTTTTTGTTTGACTATCTTCTTTCTTTGGCTTGTGGTTTTTCCTGTTAATTTCCCAGTAGTGTAGAATCAACTCAAATGGGGTTACATGAATATGAAAACAAGAATAATTTAAATAGGAATTGGTTTTTGGGAATTAGTTGTGGCTTGGCATTGAGTGCAGCATTGTTCTTTCATGAATGAGTTGTATCGAGGGTGTTTGTGCTTAGGTTTTGGATCCCCTAGGTTGGGATGCATGTTTGTCACCTATACATATATCTTTAGATTTTATGTTTCTTATTTTCACCCCACCCAAGTTGAGAACTTAAGTTTCGAACACTTCCTTTTCATGGGGGAGGGTGTTTTTCCCAACACTCTTATGAGTGGATGGTTATTAGCTCCTTCTCTGATCCCTTTCCCGAATAGCCCAAGACTCTTCAGGCAGGCTGTGATGGCTTGAAGTCCATTATTAGCCCAAGAATCTTCGAGCAGGGTAGTTGTGGTGGAGGGCCGAGGTGTTTGCATGTAGGTTGTTTCTGATGTGTCTTCGGGATGAGGCCCTGGTGTCTTTGGGCGTGGTAGTAGTTGTTTAACCCAGGTGATTGAGGGTGTGGTTACGTGTGGCGGTTGTGTCCCTAGTGTCTGTGGGCCAGGATAGGCAGTGGGACTACGGTGAGGTTGTGGCCCAGGAGTGTGCGGGCGGGGTTGGGCAGTGGGATTTCGGTGAGGTTGTGGCCCAGGTGTGTGCGGGTGGGGTTTGTTAGTGGGAAGGCGGTATGAATGGTGGTATTGGATCGATGTGTAGGATGTTTTCAATAACAAGTGGGAAAGTGGCTGGGGGCACCCAAATATCGATGTGTTATTACTATACGTTACTTGACTTGTGTTATTTGGGGAGCCTGCCTTGGTGAGGATTGGGTGGATAGCTTTCCCTTGATGGGTGTTTGGTTATGTCTTTTTCCACAAGATATTAGAATGTCTCCTCACTTGTACACGATAGTCTTTAGTTTTCCTTACTAATTATACTTGTATACTCACCTTATGTATATAAAACTGCTTTCAGGTTTCCAGGAGGACTTGCGGGATCGTGCGGGGCCGTACAAGCTCGATCTTTTGGACAATTCCTGTTGTTGATTTCCCTTTTCTTGGCATCTTTTTACTTTTGGGGTCTTGTGTCTTGTATCTTTTACCTTTGAACATGCATATGGGAATGGTTTACTTTCATCCGTACTTGAACATTCAGTTTTGGTGTTGTGGGATTTACTGTCTTATCTCCGGATCTTATTAATAGAAAAATGGTAATGCCTTCCATTTTGTGTGTGATTATATACCCTTGGTTCTAGTAAAAACTCCGGGACCTATTGAAGGCAGGTCTCGGGGGTCATCGTCTCACCATTAACTTGAAGAAGTAAGGGTTTGGCAATCTGTTGTCCCTTCCCTCATCTTGGTGAAGGTGGGTCGTGACAGAATGTTATCAAAACAAAGTTTTGAGAGATAGGATGGATTCTGGAGTTCGGCATAGTGGGGATTTCATGAGATGGTAGGAAAACATTGTTGGGTGACCATGGTGCATGAATTAGTCTAGGGAAGGCCAGCTAGGACACCGGATTTTAGGGCCCCCCATGATCCAAGGAAAGGTCGTTGGACCTACCGATCGACCAAGTAAGGGCACGCATATTGCAGGGTAGAGACCCTAGGAATGTTATATGCTTCATAATGAATTGTGTTCTCGTGATTCATGGGTATCTTGAGGATTAAAAATAAATGACGAAGTCTATGAAAATTTAAGAACAATATTCTACACTACTCGGGCGTAGGCATTCTTTGTTTACCTTACAGTTATGGCAATAGTGAGGAGACCACGAGTAGTACAGACGATCGAGGCCCAGGAGGTTGTCATGGCCAATCGATAGTGGATCGACCGAGAGGAGGAGGATGACCAATGGCAGAAGATGCTTCGAGATTTTTAGCGACAGACCCTAGGGAAATACAATGGAAACATCTCAGATGTGGAGACGGAGAGCTGGCTTGAGGATCTAGTGATAGCCTTCCGCTTGATTTGGACTTCGATGGAGTACTGGATGCCTCTGGTCTTCATCCTGATTTTGGGAGAAGCCCGTCAGTGGTGGAAGATTTATCATGGAGAGAGGAGGGAGACTGAGGATGCGAGGGCTGCATTGAGAAGGATTTCCGGGCGGAATTCCTCTCATCCACTATGAAGGATGAGAAGAGACAAGAGTTACTCTCCCTCCAACATGGGAAAATGTTAGTGAGAGATTTGGGGATCAAATTCAAGGATCTCCTTCATTTCGCTCTGGACCTCTTTCCGGATTAGGAGTCTCAGGCGAGACCTCTAGAGGAGGCACTCCAACCTCCTATTCATAATGATGTTGTTTCCTTTTCCTTACAGACTTACCTGGAGGTGTAGAAGAAGGCTGAAGTGAGGGAGAAGATGCACAGGGTGGGAGGTGTGTCTCAAGAAGGGATCCAGTTGGGCTCGTCAAAGGGGAAAGTCATCAGTAGCAAGCCCCCGGAATCAGGACCCTCTAAGTTTCGACCGGCATGAAGCATGCCTCAGCAGTTCCAGTTCTGATCCCCCGGTCCTCTCCCATTTCTTTCGGGCCCAGGACCAATGTGCTTCGTCTGTGGGAACCTTGTACATCTTTAGAATTAGTGCCCGGACATAGTGTAGTACAATGGGGGTGGACAGGTTTAGCGCCCACCTCTGCCACAACAGTTTCTAGCCATGCCATTTTAGCAGCAGCAGTTGGGGTAGCAGGCTCCCGCCCCACCGAGGGAAGACGTTGCAGGAGGAGGCCGACGTCATGGTGCTTTTCAGTGACCTTGACCAGGGCGTGGTCAGGGAGGAGGCCGATAGTAGAGAGGCAGAGGAGATGGGCATGGGAAGTTTCACGCCGCCGAGGCAGCATCCACAGCAGGTCCAGATGTCGTCCGAGGTAAGATCATCTTGTTTAGTAATCTTGCCTATGCCTTGTTTGATACCGGAGCTTCGCACTCATTTGTTACACTCGGTCTGGCCCGCACATTGGGTTTAGACGTCGAGAGACTTTCAGCACCTTTATTGTTGAGCATGCCATTCAGAGTTCAGACAGACATATCTTATGTTTTCCAAGGGTGTAGACTGATGATAGGGCCACATAAGTCTACCAGGGATCTGTTATTGTTGCAGATATAGCCATACGATATCATCCTAGGCATTGACTTCCTGTTATTTGTGTGTTCTCTCATTGACTGCTTATGAGGAAGGTTTGTGTTTTCAGATTTGGATGGTCAATGTGTAACATTCGTCGGCGAGCAGGATAGACTTTCAACCTGGTGGAAACTCTACCCCCTCGACGAGATGTTGAGTTCAGGATAGACTTTCAACCTGGTGCTCGTCCAATTTTGATGGCTCCCTATCGTATGGAACCTTCTGAGTTGTGGGAGTTACGAATCCAGATTGACGATCTAATGAAGAAAGGTTTTGTTCGGCCAAGTGCGTCAGCATGGGGTGCTCCTAGGTTGTTTGCAGAGAAAGCGAATGATGGTCAAAGGCTGTGCATAGACTACAGGAGGCTGAATCAGGTGACGTTCAAGAATCGCTACCCCCTCCCGAGGATATACGATCTCCTCGGCCAGCTGAGGGGAGCGGGTTGGTTCTCAATGATCGATCCACGGTCTAGTTATCACCATGTGCTGGTGAAGGAGGGTTACATATCTAGGACTGCCTTCAGGTGAAGATATGGGCACTTCATGTTTGTAGTCATGTCGTTCGGCGTTACGAATGCACCAGTTGTGTTCGTGGGGCTCATGAACTCCATCATTTAGGAATATCTGGATGACTTCATGGTCTTTTTTACTGACAATATTCTGATCTACTCAAGATCAAAGGGGGATCACGTAGAGTAGCTGAGGATGGTTTGAGAGGTCCTCTGATGACACCAGCTCTATGGGAAACATTCCAAGTGCATGTTTTGGATGTGAGAAGTGCATTTCCTTGGGAAGGTGGTGTCCGAGCAAGGGATTGTAGTGGACCCATCGATGGTCGAGGCGGTTGTTTTTTGGGTCGCACCCAAGAACGTGGAAGAGGTTCGTAGTTTCCTCGGGCTGGAAGGTTACTACTGGAGGTTTGTTCCCAACATCTCCCGAGTTGTGGCACCTTTGACATCCTTGACAAAGAAGTACTAGGATTTCGTGTGGAACGAGTAGTGTGAGGCAGCCTTCAGCTATCTGAAGGAGATGTTGGTTAGTGTGCTAGTGTTGAGGTTGCCAGAATAAGGGGCAGCGTATGAGGTGTTCTGTGATGCTTTAGGGCAAGGCTGTGGATGTGTGCTGATGTTGCGGCAAGGGGTGATCTCCTATGGGTCTAGGCAGTTATGACCCCATGAGCATAACTATCCCGCTCATGACCTAGAGCATTCCGCGGTCGTGTTCACACTAAATCAGTGGCAAAACTACCTCACTGGGGAGCAATTCGTTTTATTCACTGAACACAAGAGATTGAAGTACGTCTTCTCCATGTAGGACCTGAACTTACGACAGAGAATGTGGTTGTAATTCCATCAAGACTACAATTTTGAAATTTCCAACACCTCGGGAAGGGGAATGTGGTGGCTGATGCTTTGAGCAGGAAGTCGTAGAAGGATGCATTCCGGGAGTCGGCAGATGCTTGGAAGGCAATGGAGGAGTTGGCTGCCCTGCACAGAGATGTAAGGATGGAAGGTGGTAGAGGTTTCTTGTATCATATGATTGTGAAATGTTTTCTGTTGCAGCAGGTATAGGAGTCCCAATGGGTAGACTCCAAAATTGAGGTGATGCGTGACCAAGTTAACCAAGGGGATGCTCCGGATGGGTGGACGGGGATGGTCAGAATCAGGTGCCTTTTCGAGGAAAGCTGTTTATTCCTAAGGTGATGTGAGAGATAGTTCTTAGTGAGTTACACAAGTCACCCCTACCAGTGCACCAAGGAGTTTCCAAGTTGTACCGGGGCTTGAGAGGTTAGTTCAGCTGGCCCTAGGTGAAGCGGGCAATGGCAGAGTTCGTGGCCAAATTCTTGGTCTGTCAGCAAGTGAAGGTTGAAAACCGTGTTCCAGGAGGTTTGTTGAAGCCTCTGGATGTTCCCGAGTGGATGTGGGATGACATCTCGATGGATTTCTCCATGGGACTACTTAAGGATCATGGAAGCTGTGACACTATTTGGGTAGTGGTGGACCGGTTGATGAAGTTGTCTCACTTTCTGGAGATCAAGGAGTCGAGTGAAGTGGATTCCTTAGCACGATGTTACGTGGATGAGGTGGTGCGGTTGCATGGAGTTCCGAGATCCAGGGTCTCAGATAGGGATGCATGGTTTACCTAATGAGTCTGGAGAGGATTGCAACATGCTTTTGGAACCCAGCTACATCTTAGCACTACTTTTTATCCCAAGACAGATGTACAGATAGAGCGCACCATCCAAACCATAAATGATATGTTGAGGGAATGTGTTCTGGACTTAGGAGGATCGTGGGTGCGACACATGCCACTGGACGAGTTTTCTTAAAATAATAGCTATCACTCTAACATTGGAATGGATACGTTTTAAGCCCTATATGGGAGGTTGTGTCGCTCACCAGTGTGCTGGACTAAGGTTGTGGAAACGAGCATTCTTGGTCCGGAGGTGGTGGAGAGCACGACAGAGAAGGTCCAGCTTATACGAGAAAGGATGAAGGATGCCCAGGACCGATAGTGTAACATCCCCAAATGATAAAGCGTTAAATGACTAAATGATATGACTCATGTCAACAAGGTGCACCTTCCTTTTCGGGAGCCTTCCTGATTAGAACTCCACAGTTAAGTGTGCTTGGCTTGGAGTGGTGATCAGGATGGGTGACCTCCTGGGAAGTCTCCCAGGGTGTGTGTGAGTGAGGACAAAGAACACTGGAAAGGACATGTGTTGGCCTGTAGGGAATGCCATTAGTCATATGACCCGTTCGGGCACGTGGGTGGACCCTAGGGTGGGCCCCACGTGTCTGCGGGGCAACTGGTGGTACCTGGTGGGCCAGGACCTGACGGCCATGTTAAGGCGGGTGGTTGTGCTATCACCGTGGCCCGGTTGTCACATTTGGTATCAGAGGAGGAATCCAGCCTTAAGTGCGGTGCACTGCCTGGGTTGAGATGTAGGGCCCACAACGAGGGCGTTGTGCCCTAAAGGGGGGGGGGTGATTGTAACATCCCCAAATGATAAAGGGTTAAATGACTAAATGATATGACTCATGTCAACAAGGTGCACCTTCCTTTTCGGGAGCCTACCTGATTAGAACTCCACAGTTAAGTGCGCTTGGCTTGGAGTAGTGATCAGGATGGGTGACCTCCTGGGAAGTCTCCCAGGGTGTGTGTGAGTGAGGACAAAGCACACTGGAAAGGACATGTGTTGGCCTGTGGGGAATGCCATTAGTCATATGACCCGTTCAGGCATGTGGGTGGACCCTGGGGTGGGTCCCATGTGTCTGCCGGGCAACTGGTGGTACCTGGTGGGCCAGGACCCGACGACCATGTTAAGGTGGGGTGGTTGTGCTATCACCGGGGCCCGATTGTCACAGATAGAAGTCGTATGCCGATTGCAGGAGGAGGCCCTTGGAGTTTGAGGTTGGAGACCACATGTTCTTGAAGGTCTCCCCTCATTGTGGACAGTGGAGGTTCGGCAGAGGTGGTAAGCATTCTCCCAGATTCATCGGACCCTTCGAAGTGTTGCGGCGGGTCAGTGAAGTTGCTTACTAGCTAGCGCTACCCCTGCCACTACTGAGGATACGAGATTTTTCAATGTGTCCCAGCTCTGTCGGTATCTACACGATGATTCTCACATCCTCGACTAGGGAGCACTAGAGATCGAGGAAGACGTGAACTTTGTGGAAAGACCAGTGAGGATCGAGGATAGTGAAGAAAAGGTGCTTCATGGGTGAACCATTACTTTAGTTAAAGTGTTGCCGAAGCATGGTGGGCTTGAGGAGAGTACATGGGAATGAGAAGCACAGATTCACGCCTAGTACCCAGGGTTGTTTTGAGTTTTGTGTTGTTCTGTTTATGCTTGTTTGTGATGGAACGCTTCACCTAGTTGACTACAGAATGTGTGGTTTTTATTATTATATGAATGTGTGTGAAATGTCCTGGATATGGAGAGGGGAGGACCCTATTCCTAATCAAGATGCATTATGGTGGATGCGATTAAACCCGTGCGTGCAAGTCAGTGCCACCCAAAGAGGATAGTATCTTGACATGGTGGAAGAGACTCCCCATCCCATAGGATTGGGTAGTTTGACCCTGGTATGTTGCTTGGTTATTTAGAGGGAGGTGTTTCTGGATAACGAGGAGCTTCACTACTGAGAGGTATCTTTCGAGGTGGTAGTTCAGACCCTCTCTTCTCTTCTGGTTTGTTTTGATTCTTGAGGGCGAGAAATGGTTGAGAGGTATCTAATGTAATGGCCCAGACCCTCCTGGCCCATTACATTGCCAAAAGTGAGAATCCACCAAAACAGGGGCACCGGTCACGGTGGCACTGATCATAGTGGCACCGTGACAGCGGCACCGGTCACGGTGGAACCGTGATGGTGGAACCATGAGAGTGATAACGTGATGGTGGCACCGTGTCCTCTTCGTTCTTTTCCAGTTCCCGACCTTTCCACTCCCGCAATCAATTAATTTTTTTAACCTTATCAAAGCCCATAATTAATACCAAAAAATCCTGAGAAATATCCCTGATGCGGGATATTAAATAAAAACTTAATACCATCATGTGTAACCACCCAAACTACATGGGAAACCGCGATCTGACTTTCAAGATGTTCAAAATCCCCATATCTCGTACAACGAGATTTTATCTATGTATCGTAGAGGAAGTTCTTCTTTCTATTCTTCCTTTTGGCCGACTCCTATCCTTCTCCCTGGGGTGCCTAATATTGAGTCGTCTGCTCATCCTTGGAGTTCCCGACATCCCTCCCCTGCAAATTGTGCATCCCCTCTTCTTGGCGGGTGGAGAAAACGTTGATCCTTGATCAATTAGGTAGCGATTTTCTCCTTCATCTCTCCTTTCTATATATCATGCGGGGTGGGAATGCTTTTTCCTCTGTGGAAATTGATGAAACCGAACATAATGAAGATAATTAACGGACCATTAAAGAATGAAAGGGGGGTGTGATCGATGATCGGATTTACTCTTTATGTTGTTATGTGATTTGAATTGTATGTGCCTATGCTCACTGAAAATCATGGCCGATGGTGGTCTTTCTCTGTGCACTAATGAACCTCGGTGCTCCTGGATATTTAAATAATTGTAACATAGAATTGGTTAATTATGTATACTCGGTTAAATAAATTGAAAGCACAAGGATCAACCCTTTTATGTGATAACCATGGTTAAAGCATAGTGGAATTGAAACCATGGAGTGTGTTAAATCTCTTAAATATGGAAATACCTGAATGGGCATGCCTTGTGTTAATGGTGGTGGTTTGGTTTTTTCATTCATGGGCCGATTGTGGGTGCCATTATAGTTTTCCTGGAAGGGGGCTTAGATTGCTGGGGTGATATGGGTGGGGATGGGATCCCCTATTGTTATACTTTCACTGGTTGTGAATTTGAGGCTTTGTGGTTACTATGCTTATATCACGAATTTAGGTGGAATCCTCTATTGTTGAGAAACTGATGGCTCCTAGATTTTGGGGACATGGGGCTGTGTCTCGGGGTTTTCATTGGTTCTAGTACTTCGAGGGATCTCACTTGTCCCTTTGTTGTTGAGACTTTACAAGAGAACATGGTGTGAATGTTTATGTGGTTGTTTGACTATCTTCTTTCTCTGGCTTGCAGTTTTTCCTTTTAATTTCCCAGTAGTGTAGAATTCACCAAAATGGGGTAACATGAATATGGAAACAGGAACAATGTAGATAGGTATTGTTTTTTTTTTGGAATGATGTGTGGCTTGGCCGTGACTATCATGCTCTTCTTTCATGAATGAGTAGTAACGAGGGTGTTTGTGCATAGGTTTTGGAACCCCTAGGTTGGGATGAGTGTTTATTACCAATACATAAATTATTACCTTTTATGTTTCTTATTCCCACCCCACCCAAATTGAACACTTATGTGCCGAAATCTCCAATTTCATGGGGGGGTGTTTTTCCCAACACTCTTATGAGTGGCTGGTTATTTGCTCCTTTTCTGCTCCCCTTCCCAAATAGCCCAAAACACTTCGGGCAGGTTGTGATGGCCTGAAGTCCATTATCAGCCCAAGAATCTTCAGTTAGGGTTTTTCTGGTGGTGGACCTTGGTGTTTGTGGACAGGTTGTTTCCCAAGTGTCTTCGGGATGAGGACTATGTTTCTTCGGGCGTGGCCATAGTTTTTCTGACCCAGGTGTTTTCAGGTGTGTTTACACATGGTGGTTGTGGCCCAGGTGTCTGTGGGTATGGTTTGGCCATGGGACTATGGTGAGGTTGTTGCCCAGGTGTGTGCGGGCAGGGTTTGGTAGTGGTACTACGTTGAGGTTGTATCCAAGGTGTGTGTGGGCGGGGTTTGACAGTCGGACTACAGTAAGAATGGCGGGATTGGTTCGATGCATAGGATGTCTTCAATAACCTGTGGGAAAGTGGAATGGGGTACACAAATATCAATGTGCTATTACTATATGCTACATGACTTACATTATTTGGGGAGAATTCCTTTGTGAGGTTTGGGTGGATAGGTTTTCCTTGTTGGGAGTTTCGTTATCTCTTCTCCATGGGACATTAGAATGTCTCCTCACTTGTAAACTAGAGTCTTTGGTTTTCCCTAATGATTATACTTGTATACTCACCGTACATATATAAAACTTCTTTCAAGTTTCTAGGAGGACTTCCGGGATCCTACGGGACCGTACTAGATCAGACCGTGGGGGCAGTTGTTGTTGTTGATTTCCCTTTTCTTTGTATCTTTTTACTTTTGGGGTTTTGTGGCTTGTATCTTTTACCTTTGAACATGCATATGGGAATGGTTTACTTTCAGCCGTACATGCACTTTCAGATTTGGTGTTGTAGGATTTAATATCTTATCTCTAGATCTTATTAAAAGAAAAAGGGTAATTCCTTCCATTTAGTGTGCGATTTTATACCCTTGGTGCTAGTCACCACTTCGGGACATATTGAAGGTGGGTCTTGGGGGTAATTATCTCTCCTTCAACATGAAGAAGGAAGGGTCAAGAAATATACTATCTCGTCCCTCATCTTAGTGAAGGCGGGTCATGAAAATAACATATATCATATAAAAATATATTTCCATCATAAAGGCCACCATGACAGTTGGTACATTAAAATTGAACAATCATCATTTCGTGAGACAGTAGTACGACTTACACAGAATCAATAAGTTATTGTCTATTAGATGGAAGTGTGTGTAAGTGTTGTTAAAATCCATATAATATAAACATACTATTATATTGACTGTACTGGTGTTGTTATGTAATAAAAAATTTATTATATAATAGGGAGGGAAGATTATGAATAAAGTAAAGGAACTTGAGAGAAGATGTTACCCCTAAATCGAGTAACTTCTTTTGATTTGAGCCAAATTATTTTATTGAATAGAATTTTAATCTAGGTAAGAATTATAGGTGAAAATGTAGGATGTATGGAGATTATTTGAGCAGAAATTTGATGATACATGTGGCTTTAGAGGTGTTAGTATATGGGTAGTGGGTTTTACCTTTTATAAGAGGTAGAAGTAGGAGTTTTGGAAGTTATTGAAATATTATTTCATAATAAAATTAATTTCAGATTCAAATGATCCAAAACTTTTTTATTTGAATGATAAGATAATTTTGGGTTGATTTAAACACAACCAATGGGTTATAGGAAAAATTAGAACACACAATTATCCTTATCTTTTATCTTTAACCCTTTGTCAAAAGCATTAACTCTTACTATGTCTTCTCACATTTTCATAATATAAGGTAACAAAAATTATCATAAAATGACAAGATAAGTATTAAAGGATAATTATTGAAATTTGTAACATTATATAAGTCATTTGGGTTAATATTAGGTATTTAGGACTACTATATCATTTAACAGAATAGTATTTGTTTTAGAAACTCATTTATGTCAATTTTGACACTAAAATAATTTATTTTTTATGATGTCATAAAAACATGGATCCTTTGAACCAAACAAATTAATTCAAATATAAGATGTAAATATCATCCATAAAAATAGTAGATGGCAGAAAAATTACTAAATTACATTTATTTTAATGTTTATAATATCATTTATTTCAATCCTTTATTAATTAAGAAATCACTACATCATCATTGGGTCAAAATTGAAGTTATTTATTTAAAGTCAAAACATTTTAAATAAAATAAATTGATGTTGGAAATCTGTTAATATTTCTAATGAATATTGATATTCTAATATATTACTTATATAAACCCATATAATTATTTTTTTATTAAAATATATATATTTATGTTATTTTTTATGAATTTTAAATTAATTAATATTAAATGTCATTTCACACCCAAGTGGCTCTATGGGGTCCTAAAAACGACCCAAGGATGACCATGGTGGAACATATCCCATCCCATAGTATTATGAAATTTGTTTGTGTCTTTTAATATAATTACTGTATTAATTTTTACCCTTTGTTAACAAATATACCCTTTATCCATTTTGAATAAAATAATTTCTGAAGGTACTATTCATAATGTCTAAAAATTAAAAGGTATCTATTTAAAAACTTTGGAAGTCCTTATAAAATATATTGAATCCAATTTTCAAAATTCAAAACAATGAAGTTTTACCAATTAATAGAAAATTAATTCTCGTTGACAAAACCAAAAAGTGTGTTGTTAAGATCCAATAACAATTTAGAAGACTGGCATGTGTTTATGTCCAATTTATAAGTAAAATTACATATAATGACAATATTTGGATTAAATGAAAAATATATAATCCAATTTAACATTAAAACCAATTAATATGATAATCTAACTATATAACAAAATTAAATGGAAATGTCGTTTTGAATTAAAAAGCTATATTTTTAGCTATTCGTTAAAAAAGGACCTTTTCCGAAAAATACCAAATTTTCGTCCAAATTAAATTCTTATGTCCCTCATTTAAATGAGAATTTTATTATGTTAAAATAAAACATATAAAAGTGAAGAAAAAAATGTTTAAAATGGTTTTCCTTCAAATGGTGGTAAAACGTCCTTCTAAAAATCAGAGAGTGTTCCATGGGTAAATCATATTCATTCTTATTTTAGGTCTATAATTTTTTTGATAAATATAAAAACATTTAAAAAACATGTTTAATAAAAATGTACTTAATTTTGTTCATTAATGCTAATATAATGACATGGTATTAACTTAGATTTAAAATAATAATACTATTATCTTATTATTTTTTAGTATAACTCAACGTTTTGTGCAACCTAAGATTTCCAAAAAAAATGTTGTGTGTTGAGTATAATATCGGAAAAAGCATCCACATTAATCTAAAAAATATATATTATTAATAAATATTAACAGAAGTAAAATTGTATTATTCTATAAATTCCTAGGATCCTACAGATGGAGAGATTAAATTATAATAGAGATTTATTAAATATCATTGATCACCATAAATTGAATGACCACTTTAATGTTAATGGAATCAAAACCATAAATCTATAATGATTTGTAACACCATCATTTTAACATAAATGAAGGTAATGAGATAAATAATTTTCAATATCCGTTTCTTGGAGTTGATGAATTTTTCAAAATAATTTATACTTACAAGATCTCTTTCCATTCCATATTAACTATATCACTCTTTTGTTTTGAATTCATAAATTCTCACTCGATCTCATACTCAAGGGAATGGAGGTGAATTTTTCATTTCATATGAACTAACATATAACGAAATCAATTTATATATTTCCATGTCATTCCATCTTTTATTAGTTAACATTACATCAGAATGGTTATTACAGGATATTCAATACGTATCAATCCTTCCACTGTGAGATAATACTTTTTCCTCAAACACATAATCTAAAGTTGCACATAATAATTCTATAACTTTTTAGCCTTATAACCCTTCAGAAATCTGAATTTATAAAATATTTAAAATAAATTCACTATATTTATCAACATCTGTTTAACATTTATCCCCCATATATCATATAGTTTCTCCTATTTATAAACTAACAAAAATTTGAATAGCTTCATCTAGATTAATCTTGAAACATGGTAGTAACATGAACTTGCATAAATTCTAATGGAAATCATGGATGCTTACTTACAACAAATACTTCCTTATATATTCCAGAAATCATAGAAGTTTTAAATATCATGCATGATAAAATATACAACTATTTCAACAAATCAATAATCTATTATGTCGTAATTAGTACTATCCAATATTCTTCATCAAAGACAATCATATCTTTTTACACAATGGACACAATTTTATTAAAATCAAGAACATATTATGTGATACCTTACCATAATAAAAATAAAACCTTTCAATTAAGATACATGTATAAGTCTTCAAACCCATTGAAGATATACAATTCAATACTTTGTGAAAACATTATACTAAAAATACCGATATATTTAATGATTTTTATAACATTATATTATATTTTTGATACATATATTCTTTAATAATGTAACATTGCACTGAAAACATTACATAGGTTTAATAATTTTATTCCATAATACATGTTTTTTTATAATATGAAATTGTTATTATGTCTTAATATTCGTCAACTAAAATCTAATCAATGTTCTCATGATTAATGTAAACAATACTTTTATAACATCACATAACAATCAAATGAAATTTACGGTGCATTTATCTTCAAAATTATTAGAAAATACTATACCCCAAACATGACTATCTTTTTTATATTTCCACAATGAAAATAAATTTTCTTAGTTTCTATATTTTCACATATAAAACATTCAATTTTATCCATGTTCTTTCTAGTTTCCTCCATTAACTAAAACCAGATTGAATATGGTGAGAAACATGTATCATAGAATAAAACCACATACACACGAAAATAACTTATACGATTAATAACTCATGACAGAAACATTTAAATCTATGAAAACATAATCATAACATTAGAGACATCCACAATAGTATCCTTATAAATATCCCTAGATATCCAAATAATGTTTCCTGATCCTAGTATCCCAAGGATGACTAATCGTTTACTATGATGACAATATATTGAACAAGTCTTAACATGCATGGATATTACATCCTTTTAGATCAATATTAAGTACATTACAAAAATACATTCCTAAGGACAATAATATTTTAGTGTCTTTGAAAACATGGAAACATAAGCTTATATCATATAAAAAGATCTTCAAAATATCCCATGAAGCACCTCCCCTTTAATACTCTTACATAAATACATTATTCATAACTGGGGGAAAAGAAACATAATAAAAGGGTGAGATTAGATTTTTAGAAATTGTAAATAATGGAGATATATAATCATAACATGATAATAAGTGTATTTGAACACTATCATGACAATATAATATTATTCCCTATATATCAAATGTCATAATCAGGAGTCATGGAATAAATATTGGATGTCCATAGGGCATGAATTAAATGAAAATCAAGAACATGAACCATATGATTATATCATAAGAATAAGACATTTAATTTGTGTTAAACACATAAACATTATATTTAATTCCCTACAAGTCATTTATAATTTCCAAAAAACATATTCAATTAATTCATGAGGACTACAAATAATGGGCAGTACAAACAAAAATCCCCAATCATAGTCTTTTCTCTATAATGAACCAGTATTTCTGATCTTCTCAAAGGAGATTATCTTTTCTAATCTTCCCCCAATAGATTGGATTTTCCTATCATCCCATTTTGGATCACGACACACCTGTTTCCCATTTTGGATCAATACACACATGCCTCTCATTTTTTATTAATACCATCGACTTATTCCAATCATTATCACATGTGATATAAATATTCAGCCAATTAATTGGAGGGATATATAAGTCATACCCTTAAGATAGATCATTGATACATTTTCCAAGAGAATATAAATCTTTTATCCTATCATGACTAATAAAATGAAATGGGTTTCACAAAAAACATATCATAACCCATGAAATGAAATGAGTATCATTAAAATTACATCATACCACTAAATTTGGAAAATATATAGGTTATATAATCATTTAGTAAAAATTTAACACATTGAAGTAAACTATTATTCATAAATACATTACTCATGGAAGAGAAACAAGTGTCATAAACATCATTCGATGAAAACATATATTATCCATGAAAAAATTTAAATAGTATTCCTGTATCATAACTATAATTAATTATATACTATAAAAAATACGTTATCTTAAATGGAGAAGGATTATTAATGATAACATGGTAAATTTCATAAGAAAAATAATTATTTTTTTAAATTAGTTTTATAAAACCATTTTTAAAATATTTTTGTTTTATATAATACATTGAAATCTACTTATAGACATTTCATTTGATAAAATATATTTTCCACATTTAAAAATATCTTCAAAATATAAATAATTTTGAAAAAATATCATGAAGAAAATATTTGAAAACTTGTAATGTAATATTCAAAACAATTAAAATATCATTTACATTGAAAATACTATAAAATTATAAAATGAAATCATGAAAAAAATTGATATTATTTTTCCATGAAAATAGCTTCAAAATAGGGAAAGGATGCTTTGAAAAACCTTGTAAACACATTAAATCATAATAAATTTCCATAAAATAATTTTCTATTAAAATTATATAATGACATATTTTTTAAAAAAATTGTGGAATTTTAGAGAAAATTGTTTTGTAAATAAAATAGATGTTTGTCGCAAGGGAAATAATTTCGATGTTGGTTATATCATTTTACTAATTATCATACGTAGAGAAGGGTTCGAAAATAGATTCCATAAATTATCATATTTATAATAACCATATAAGAAGAAAATTCATGAGTTTTTTTAGATATGGTTCATAATATTTCATAATGAATGCATAATCCTAAACAATCCTAAAAAACCTAAGATTTTATCATTAATTCATACCATTTGGTTAAATTTGAATCAAAATATTCATATAATGAAAACATTATAAGAAGCATAAAATATAAACCAAATAATTTTATTCATGATATAACATATAAAACGGTATTATATATACCCCATAGAAAAATAATTGTTCATATCATGGGATGCATCTCAAAGAAATAAAATGGAGACAACATTACTTTGAACAATTAGTAACATTCAGACCATAAATAACATGATATAATGATTATAAATGGAAATATAGATACACATAAATTTTATTATAATAACAATAGATTAAAATAATGGTTTTTATATAGACCATACTAAATAAATTATATGTCAATATCGAATACGTCTCAAAGAATTATTGTGAGAGGAGAAAACCTTTACCTTTAGTCCTAACATTATTACTAACTATTAAAATCTCATGTAATATAAATATATTCATGTTATAAATATACCAATGAATCATATTATTATATTTTGTACCATATATTATTTTATTTCGAAATTATATTAACCATTTGTTAATAATTTCATGTTACTATTATGTTTCGCGTAATATCTTCTCTCTTTTTTCTGAGTATGTGTTTTGAATTGTTATTATTGATCCTCTTTTATAGATCCAAATTTTATTATTTATATATTGTAAAATAAGAATTAAATATAATAAATATAATTTATTTATGTATCTTCGGTAATCTATAATATATATAATTATTAATTAGAATGCACCGTTTATGGAGATGGTAGGTCATATGTCATCATAAACGGTGATTCCATTTTATATTTTTGTTTGATGATAGAAATAAATAAAATATATATTTGTGTGTCTGTATATATAGATAATATCATTCCAATTAAATTATTATGTCATTCATATCATATAAATTTACTAATCTTTTCTTTAATAATTTCTACTTAAACCGCAAACGAAACACTTTGCTTTGGGGGGAGGAAGTCTTTATATCCACAAACAAATTTATCATATTTATGAAAAAAATGGATACAATGATGTTATGTTTTATATTATAATTATATAATCATGAAAAAATAATAAATGTAAAATATATTATAAAAAATATATATTCATATATAATTTCCAACAATGAGAGTTCATAATGTAAAAAATAAGAAAAATCATTTCGTGAGGTGATAGACCACCAGACAAATGAATAGTATGTTGGTTAACCATTTGATGGATGTTTGTGAAGGTATAGGAATATACATTAGAAAAAAAATAGAATGTTTTGGATACAGAAGTTATTATATATGAATGTAATTATAATAATTGAGGTTGTGGATACTGAAAAAAACAAAAAAAAATTGTAATGATGGTATGTCTTCTTTGAGTAACTCCTTTTACTTTACAACAAATGGATTCCTTTGTTGGATTTATTCCCTATGTGAGGCTTCCAAGATGGGAGTATGAATGTTGGGAGATTAATTTTTTCCGGTTTTTGATGATCCAAATTTGCATGTGGTGTGAAAGGAATGTGATTACTGAATTTCATTTTACAAATTAAGAGGGTTCAATTATTGTAAATACCAAAATTATAAAACGTATTGGAAGGTCACCCATACATCATGTGATTCTAAAATTAAAAAATAATTAATTGATTAAGATTTATTTTTATAAAAACCTCTACTACTAAAAATATGTGTATTTTTATAAATTTTCCCTTAACCTCTTTATATCCATACATTTTTCATGTTGGCATTTGATAAGGAAACTACTATTCTAACCGACAAAATTTAACCATTATGAATAAATTAAAGAGTTATTTTTTATAAAATAAAAAAACAAGTAATTATTAATATGATAAATAATTTTCAAAATCTAAATTTTGTATTTTTTTTAATTAAATTAAATATAAGTTAATGTATAATGAAAAAAAGTACTTTAAGGCGATTTGTTATAACAATGAATTTTCTCAATAAAGATTAATATTATAATTATAAAATATTATTTGGTCAATTAATGTTACATAATTTATATTTTTCATTGTTTAAAAATATATTTTTACAAATTTTGATATTTTAGTTATTTTAATTATTATCATAAAATATCATTGATGGTAATATAGAATTAATGAAAATTGTGTCATTATTTATTTTTTATTACATTAAAAAATAAAAAAAAATTATTTTCGTTCAATTAAATTATGTTAAAGTATATGTAAAATGATAAATTCATTTAAAAAAATTCCTTATATTTCAATAAATTTACATTAATGTAAATTTTTTCAACACATTTTATTTTCTTTTATTATTAACTAAATAATCCATGCATTATGTTTGTAACACATTTAATGTAATTATATAACAACTTAAAATTAATGATAAATTATTAGGAAATGAAAACATTTACCATCGAAAATATTATTTATAAAATAAACTATATATATTTTTCCATACTCTAAATCATTATAAATGTAATTGGTATGAAAATTTCCTTCTTAAAATTTTTCCTTACCTAACTTATTATATAGGTCACATTTTTGGAATAGTATCCCACTATCTTAAAATAATTTAACAAATAAGAGATATGGTTGAAATATTTAAATCCAAAGAATTTTTTTAATTTTTATATATCATTATATCCCTTATGTTTATGGATTATTTTGTTGTTAAGAAAAGTTTTACTTTAATCGTGCTAATTTATTTTAATTTCCTCTACTAATATTTTTTGTGAAATATTTTTTATATTATTATTAAATAAATATTATACTTATTAAAACCATGTATGTTCAATTTTAGAAATTAAAATAACAAATGTTTAAAAATTAATATAGATATAATCCCATAGATGTAGAGAGAAAGCGGCTTTTCTTGTAAAAATGTTCAAAATATCAACAATTTTTTTATATATAAATGTAATATAACATTATTAAAATTTTATAAATTGGAATAATAGATGTATAATACCTCTATTTATACACTAATAACTAATTTAAAATATAAATTACCATTAATAATTACTTAAATGAAATGATAATATATAACCAAAATACATTATTTTTCACTATTCATTAAAAATGAATATTCACAAAAACAAATTAACAGTATCTTAATTGCCACATTACACATTCACAATTATTTTTTTGATGAATAAAATTTATAAAAGTATCAAAATTTATTTTTAAAATGTATATGCCTCTAAAAGGGTATAAAAGACAGTCTGGCGTGTAACTCGTTCTAAATAATTGTGGAATGTAGTAAATAATTACATTAGTGTAGCTTGTAAAAAAAGTATAAAATAGTTTATCATATAAATAAATAATAAATTTGTGATTTTGTATTACAAAATCTATATGAATTTAATTATGATGTTTATGATATCAATAATTTAAAATAATTTGTAAGAATTTCAAAAAATATAAATGTGTTACAGACCCCAACCAGATTCCTAGATCATGGTTGTGTGAAATAATTATGGAACACCAAAATATGTGGTTTTGACAAGATCTGTGGAAAAACTAATTTCTGCATATCTCATAAAAATATGAATAAATCCAAATGTGTTGCAAGAAATGTTTTTGTAGTGTTGTAGGAGACTAGAACAAAGTATATGGGTCTGATTAAGCAGTTTTCAATAAGATATGTAGGTTTATGGGATGAAACATAGACATGAACCATTTAATCTATCATCATACATCTTTGGAAATATGAATACATAAATCCAGTTTTTTATATATTTTAAATAAATTGTCTGGTGAGGCCCCCTACACTATAATGGAATGGGTAATAGAATATGTGAATATAGAAATGTTAATATAGAATATTCCATATAAATTTACACATATCATAATGTCATCATTCATGGGCAACTACATGTCTACATTTTCAGGTCATGTGAATTTGACAAATGTTGTACCTTTTAAGGTCTACCACCTATGACCGTCCATACCCTACAATGATGTGTGATAAGGAATGGAAGTCAAATCTAGTTATGGAATGACATATTTATTCAATATTTAACAACCATTAAAAGTATATATAACCACACAATTCATGATATATGTTAAAAATATGATAATTCAAGGAGTCATCCATGTCTCACCAAAACGTGAATCAATGGTGGATTCTAGTTGGTATAGCTTGATTTGACATTTCGTGTGAATGACATCATGAATTGTCCATCATTTTCAGGGTGTGAAGGGGGTAAAAAATAATCTTATATCATAGGTTTATATGATGTGAAAAACATGTATGGGATAAGTATGTATGGAATGAATGTGGATAATGTTTGAGAAGAAGATTCCACTATGATTTTATCAGGGTGTACATAGATAAAAGGATCATCACTTAAGGAAAAGGGTGGCTCAAGAAGATATGAATCATTGGGATGTATAATGGTGAAACAAATTTTGGACTATTATGGATAGTCCAAATAATTGTGTCATTTATAGTAGAATACCTTTGTCCCAAATAATCTGGGAAGGCTTAGGGAGATCCAAATACATAGATTTTGACATAAAAATGGAATCTGATTCTGTATGAAATGATAATTTAATATATTATTGATTGAGAACATGTGGAATTTTACTTGCATATATTTTAATCATGCATAATAAATGGATCATTTATCTTGATGAAGAGTTTCTAAACAAGGGAACTCATACAGATATTATATATATATATTTTTAGTTATTATAATGGATAGGGGATACAATTTTTATCATATTGAGGTTGGATTATGATTAAATTTATAAAAATCTATATATAACCTATGATTATACGAATAAAACAACAATTATTTCTATAGAATATTCTCAATAGTGATCAAATTCATATATGGTGGGAGGTAATATTCACAATATTTCTCCTTGATTGGGATGTTTAATTTAAAAATCACCACATACAACATAAAAATGGAATCAATTCCCATGTACTTCTTCGTAAATGGTTCTTCACACTAGTTTGACCCATATTTATGGGTTTATTTTATGTTTATTTTTTCTTAAGATGAGGGATATTGTAATCACTACATATCACACAATAGTGAAAATCAACATGTAGTTCCAATATGATGGTGTAATAGGATATACACATTAGGAATGGAGGGCCTATCATGTCATGTTCACATTAAGAAATTATCTAATGATTAATAAATGATATTTTATTCCGGTGGTTTAATTTCATTAGTCAATTACATGTCATATTTTTTGTCATCATGTTCCTAGTACATTAGTTTCCCAATGTAAATACAATATATAAGGTATATCAGTAAAAAATTCTTTTATAATGATAAAAAAATGTATAATGTCATTTTTATTAGACAATAATGTTTCTGGACCATACAAGTTGGCCCTTACCAAAAATCCAATTCCAATATTATCTATTCATGGTGTGAGAAACAAGTATTGGTTTTGGTTTCTGTTTTCTTGTAGGGGAGATCAAAGGAATGGCAATGAATAGTGGGTCCAATATCAATATCAGAGGGTTTTTAAAGAATATTAAAATAAACTAGGGGATTTTCATCATGAAATAGGGGAAATATATCATTTATTTTGACATACAATGGAGATTACAATAAATATAAATTTTCATCCCATGTATCTTGAAAAATTATTGATTCCTTTTAAGGATGTTCCAGAAGGAGTTATCTACAATACAATATAATGTGATGACTATTATTTAATATTGTTTTTCCACCGTTGATTAGGAATATTGTTTCATAGAAGGAGTGAGATAATAGATGTCATAATCCATATGCATTAATTTGTCCCATATTTATAGAGAGTAATCTTACCCAAAGAATCATTTTCACATTGAACAAGGATATATGGGTTTCCCACCCAAGGAATCTTATTCATTGTGCATTGGGTAAGGCTAAAAATTAAAATCAATTGTTTGTTTTTCTATTGTAAAATTAAATTTATTGTGACCTTTTTTGTAATGGATTGTGCCTATTATAGAAGATTAATTAACTCCATTGTTCATTCCTTTTATGATCTTCTTAACATGGACCAATCCATGTAGTTTATTCTTATCTAGTAAGGATGATTTCATTATTATTGATCATATGATTTATTTATTGATAGTAATTTATATTTTCGGTATATTGTAAACTCACTATCCATATTAATTAGAATAATTAACTATTATACTAGACATAATTCACAAAAAATGGCCCTCCCATGTTTATAAAAGAATCATAGTATTCGTCATAGGAATTGACAAATACCTGAGGGAAAAAAGTATCCTAGAATGAATGAATTGAAGTTGTAATTTTTTCATAAACTCATGTAATTTATTTTTTGTGAACCACTAAATGATTTTTTATGAATTCTTTTTTCATAGAGCCTTTCTAATTAAATTTAAAACACTAATTAATTACCATATACTAATGAATATAGGGTTTCATGTTTGATGGTACTCATTATAGTACGAAAATCCCTTAAGAAATGAAAGAATTTTATACGTCCATGCTATCTAATATTTATCCACTATTTTCATGAATTTTTTTATTAGTTTTTATTGAAATCTTATATCTAAACTTGTGTAAAATAGTAATAATGGGATGAATGGTTGGATTATATTTTATACATCCAATCAAGCTTATTCAATTCTAATGAATGGAAGATAGTGTTGTTTTCCAACAATATTGAATGTGGGACACAAAATATGGTTTTGATGATGGACTTACCGAAATTGATGATATTTTTCCAACATATTTTAATGGAATTTCGTCATTACTTTTTGTTGGGCAAAAATCCCTCAAGGTATCATTGAAGCCTTTTTGAGGTGATTGTGTTTGTTGACAAAGTGGACATCTGAGTTGTGATTGTTGACAAAGAGGATTTCATGATGGAATGTCGAGTTTAAGAGCTGAGGTCAACGATCCATGTTTGATTCAAGAACGTCGATAAAAGGAATGGAAGATCTGGAGGCGGTACAAAAGAACAGATACAAGGTGACGCCGTTTTCCAGTGTTTGCCAAATTTTTGGGCCTGAAAATCGGCAAATGAAGAAAACTGTTTTTGGCAAAGGGACTTGCGCGCCGCGAACATGGTGTACAGGAAACTTGCACGCCACATGTTTTTCAAGATCAGAAGATCAAAATATGGCTAAGGAAATAGGATCGCGCAAGTTTGGGAGTTGGTCGCGCAAGTGTCTAAAGGAGAGGAGACCTGCGCGCCGAGACTCTGTCGCGCAGGTGACTTGCGCGCCGTCGCGCAGGGTGGTCAGATTGCCTATAAATACCGGACCACCCCTCCTCATTTCTCACCGGAGTTCAAGACGAGAGCTCCCGTCGCGCAGGTGTGGTGGTCGCGCAAGTGGTGTGTGTGGTCGCGCAGGTGGGACTTGCGCGCCAGTGGTTGAGGTTGTGCGCCGGTGTTAGAAGTTGTGCGCCGGTTTGCAGTTGCGCACCAATGGTGGTTTGGGCGTAAAGGGAAGAGAGTCGCGCAAGTTTGGAGTTGAGGAAGCTTGTGTCGCGCAAGTGTCAGAGGAGGACTTGCGCGCGCCGAGGTTGACTTGCGCGCCAAGTAAGGTTTTGTTCCCGCAGTGATTTTCAGACTGTGTGGAAGCTGGAAGTTTTCCCGATACCTTCGGTGCAAAGAGATATTCATCAACGGGTGAAAGTTAAACTTCAACAGAGAATCTACATACAAGAGAAGATGCATTCTTTCAGGAAAATGAAGAGACCTACAGGTCTATAAACTGTGAGTGGATTCCATCCAAGAGCAGTGAGCTCAGGAAGAGGAAGAAGGTGATCCTCTCCACCGGCAGTGAGCCAGAGAGAGAGAAACAGGGAGTGAACCTTGGGAAAGCAGTGAGCTGACCCTAAACATTGTAAAGGCAGTGAGCCTGGGTATAGAAGTGATCTAGCCCGAACCTTGTAATCCACAGCTAGTGAAGATTAGTGGAATTTGGTACGACCGGCAACCTGTCGGCGTATGCTCCTTGGACGTAGCCCTTAGTGGTGAACCAAGTAAAATTGCTGTGTCCTGTGCTTGCTTTACATTCTGTTTATATCGTGCAAAAGGGAAAAGAGAGAAGAGTGTTTTGCTTAACAGCGAAACAAGATCAGAACGGGCATTAATTTTTAATTAGTCATACCCTGATTCACCCCCCCTCTCAGGGTATCCAGCCTAGTGGACCTAACAAGTGGTATCAGAGGGAAAGGTTGAAATTTGTTCTTCTCTAAATGGAGGTAACCAATAATAAAGGGATTCCGATCTTCGACGGATATAATTTTCAGATATGGAAGAATCGGATGCAACACTATTTCCGATCCTTGGGAATGGATGTGTTTTCAGCAACTATGCATGGTATCACAGCTGATATTAATAGTGGTGCCTTATCAGAAGCTGAGCATAGAGAGTTGGATGCTAATTCCAAAGCAATCAATGCCTTAGGGGGAGCCCTTTCCAATCCCATCTACACAAAGGTGATGTCATGCAAAACGTCACATTCCATGTGGGAAAAGCTTTTGAATATATATGAAGGGGACACAAAAGTCAGAGAGGCAAAGCTGCAGGTGTTGTGGAACAAATATGAAGATCTGAAAATGAACCCGAATGAGTCTGTTGACGCATTCTTTGATAGGGTAAACATTGTTGGGGAAGATATGCGAGGTCTTGGAGAATTCATTGAAGACATAAAGATTGTAAAGCGCATCTTGAGGAAACTTCCACCTCGGTTCAATCCAAAAGTTTCAGTACTAGAAGATAAAGATCCAAAAGAGCTGACATTGGACAATTTGCACAGTACCTTGGTTGCATATGAAATGAGGAACGATGATAATGAGGCTGTGGAAAAGGGGAAGTCTAAAGAGGTGGCATTTAAGGCCATGAAGAAGCTCACCATTGAAGATTCTAATGAAGAAGAAGAGACAGATGAGGTGATGTCATTCCTTTCTTTGAATCTACAAAGAGGAAGAGGAAAGTTTAAAGGTAAACTTCCACTAGCATGCTTTAGATGTGGAATGGTTGGTCATCTTGCAGCAAGATGCCCCAAGAAGTTTCAAGATGATGATGATGATGATGACGCTGAAATTCCCAAAAAGAAGTCTTCAGCTTTTCTGAAAGGGAAGAAACAATTCAAGATAAATTTCTTCAAGAAAAAGAATCTTCTCTCACAAGAATTTGAAAGTTCAGATGAGTCTGAGGATGAAGAAGTTGAGGAAATAGAAAATTGCAGAGATCGTGGGGTAAATGCCTTGGTGGCAATTGTTGGTAGTTCTCAAAAGGGAGAAGAAGCTGATGCTAAAGAAGAAGAAGAAATTGAAGGGAGAATTGATATGGAAGCCGAATTGGAAGCAGCTCTTGAGGAGATAGATGTTTGGAGAGCCAAAACGAAGAAAGCCAATAAAGTGGTTCGTGATGCCAAACTCTACATGCAACAACAGGATGAAGGAAAGTCTGAGCTGTTAGAAGAAATTGAAAGACTAAAATCCTCAACACCAGAGAGCTCAGAAAATATTGTTGAGTATAAGCTTAAAATTGAGGAACAAAAGAAGGAAATTGATTGTCTGACAAACACAGGAAAGGAGCAGGTTAGATGTATCAAAGAGCTTGAAGAAGAAGTGGTCAGTCTGCGACAAAAACTCAAGGATCAAGATAAACTCTTGACCCCCAATGTGATATCTGAAAAGCAGGATATTCAGAAGACAGAGAAGATGAAAGCGGAGCCTAGCAGTTCGGTAGGAAAGAAACAGCAATTGAGTTCAGATGTTAAGGTCGTTTCTGGGCTTAGTCAAGAACAAAAATTGGCGACAATTGCAGTCAGACCGCAAGCACTCATCCCGAAAGTGAAGGTTGATTTGGGAACAAAGCAGAATCAGAATATTCAGAGATCCCAAAGGGGAAATCACAGTGCTGAAATATCACGAGGGAATGCATCCTATATCAGGTGTTATTGTTGTGGGAAAATGGGACATTCACAGTTTGTGTGTTCCATAGCCAAGAGATACAGAAGGGAACATGAGCAGAGACGGCAGCCAAACAGAGAACGGTTTTCCAGAACACATTTTGAAGGACACTGTTTTTGGTGCGGAGGATTTGGACACATGGCTAGGTATTGCACATCAATCATTCAGAGAAATGTGTCAAAGAATAATCAAAATGTTCACAAACAGCAGATCAATAAACCAACAAGTGAGTTAAAAGTTCAGAAAAGATTTGCAGCTCTGCAAGATGAGGGTGGTCCATCATACTCTGAGAAAGAACAGAAGCCTCAATCCATGCCGAGTGTGAAAGAAAAAGTATGGACGAAGAAGAAGAAAAATGAGAAGGCTGTGGTGGCGGAGATTGCCCTTAGAGAATCAGATCGATCTGGTGTTTGGATCCTTGATAGTGGTTGCACATCCCACATGACGGGTAATAAGGATCTTGTTACAGGCATCAAATATGACAAAGAAGGAGTTGTCAAATTTGGAAATGATGAAGGCCTGAAGATTGTTGGCTCAGGGAAAGCCAAGTTTGGGGGCAAAGAGATGAGACGTGCTGATGTCTTGGTAGTAGAGGGTCTCAGTCATAATCTACTCAGTGTCAGTCAACTATGTGAATCTGGGCACTCTATCCAATTTACCAAGAAGATGTGTGTTGTGAAAGGAAAAGATGGAGCAGCTGTTCTGCAGGGAAAAAGGTCAAAGGGAAATCTCTATCTTGTAAGTGGGGAAGAAGATACTTGTCTTTTATCCAGAGAGGAAGAAAACCAGTTGTGGCATAAGCGACTTGGTCATCTATGCCAACCATCTATGGAGGATCTCGTTAAATGTGATGCTGCTAGAGACCTTCCCAAACTATCACGTGATCGCACTCATACGTGTGATGCTTGTCAACAAGGGAAAATCATCAGAAAGACATACAGGCCAAAGGAACAGAAATCAACTAGAGTGCTCGAACTGGTGCATGCTGATGTATGTGGACCTATCTCACCACGAGCTATAAATGGGCAAAGGTACTATGTACTTTTCATTGATGAATATAGCAGAATGGCCTGGGTATTCATCATAAACCATAAGACAGAGGTATTCAGTTGCATAAAGCAGTACAGGAGGGAATCAGAAAAGATGCTTGGGCAGAAAATTCTGAAGTTTCGTACTGATAACGGTACGGAATTTACAAACAGTCAGGTTGAAAACTATCTCGAGAAACATGGGATAAGGCATCAAGTTTCATCAGTAAGAACTCCCCAACAGAATGGAGTAGTTGAAAGGAGAAATCGGATCATCAACAACATGGCCAGAACAATGCTTATTGATAAGGACCTGCCAGAGAAATTTTGGAAGGAAGCAGTTCTGACATCGGTCTATGTTTCAAACAGGTCCCTGTTATGTCCGAAGCAAGGGAAGACTCCATATGAACTGTGGTACGGAAAGAAGCCAACGTTGAAGTACTTTCGAATCTTTGGAAGTAAGTGTTTCATTCTCAACAAAGAACATCATAGGAAGTTTGAGGCACGAGGAGATGAAGGGATATTCCTTGGCTATTCCGGGAAAAGCAAAGCGTATAAATGTTTCAACAAAAGGCTGGGAAAAATCATTGAAAGCAATGATGTCACTATAGTTGAAAATGAGAAGAATACTCAACGATCCAGTGAACAGTTCCTGGAAGAAAGTGATGATGAGGTAAGCAACCCAGGGGGAGAAGAAGTGGCAGAAGCTGACTCAGAAGAAGATACTGACAATGAAGAGGAAAGTGTCAAGTCGGTGTCTGTGAGAAAGCCAAAGAGTCGAGCTGAAATTGATAGGCAGAATATCATTGGTGATCAAACAGCTCCAGTTCAGACTCGAAGAATGAAATCATCACAACAAGCATCGTTTTTGTCTCAAGTGGAGCTGAAATGTTTTTCTGATGCAGCTGAAGATGAAAACTGGGTTCAGGCCATGAATGAAGAGCTTGATCAGATTGAGAAGAACCAGACATGGGAGATTGTTTCGAGGCCAGCAGACAAGAATGTCATCGGGACTAAATGGGTCTATCGCAACAAGATGAATGAAGATGGAACAATGATTCGGAACAAAGCACGACTAGTGTGCAAGGGATACTCCCAGATAGAGGGAATAGATGTTGATGAGACATTTGCACCGGTTGCAAGGCTGGAGACAATCAGATTATTTTTCGCCATAGTAGTGCAAAGAAACTTCAAAGTGTTTCAGATGGATGTCAAATCCGCATTCTTGAATGGGGTTCTGGAAGAAGAGGTGTATATTGAGCAGCCAGATGGTTTTCTCATTCATGAGGATGAGAGCAAAGTTTGCAGGCTGAAGAAGGCATTGTATGGGCTGAAACAAGCACCAAGGGCATGGTACTCAAGGCTTGATCAGTAATTGAAGAAGCTTGGTTTCCAGCGGGGAGGAGTTGACTACAACCTCTATTTCAGCAATGACAGTAATCAAAGGATGATGGTGCTAGTGTATGTCGATGACATAATTTTTGGCGGATCAGATGAAGCTCAGTGCAGACAGTTTTCCGAATTCATGAAAAATGAGTTTGAAATGTCAATGATTGGAGAGCTAACGTTTTTTCTTGGTCTACAGGTGACACAAGGAAGGAATGGAACTTTCATTTCTCAATCCAAATATGCCAAGGAAGTTCTAAGAAGGTTTGGAATGGATAATTCCAAGGAAATGAAGACTCCGGTTGCTACCCGGATGAAATTATCAAAAGATGAGGATGGCAAGGCAGTTAATATCACAGAATACAGGCAAATCATTGGAAGTCTGTTGTACTTAACCGCAACAAGGCCTGATATTGTTTTTGCCACATGCCAAGCAGCGAGATATCAGAGTAATCCCAAGGAAAGTCACATGCTTGCAGTGAAAAGAATACTTCGGTATATCAAGGGCACGGTGGACTTCGGCTTGACATACAACGACAAATCTCAGACAGAGTTATTGGGATATACTGATGCAGACTGGGCCGGTTCAGCAGATGATAGAAAATCAACATCAGGTGGTGCATTCTATCTTGGTGGATTGTGTATTTCTTGGCTAAGCAAGAAACAAGATTGCATTTCATTGAGCACCACAGAAGCTGAGTATATAGCGTCCACTCAAGCATGCACACAGTTATTGTGGATGAAGCAGCAGCTTGAAGATATGGGAGTTGAAGTGAAGTCTCCGATCGGAATCCAGTGTGACAACTCAAGTGCTATAAATCTTAGCAAAAATCCTGTCCATCATTCCAGGACAAAGCACATTGAGATCAAGTATCATTTCATCAAGGAGAAGGTTGGGCAGGGCATCGTGAAGTTGGAGTATGTGCCTACAGAGCTACAGGTTGCAGACATTCTGACAAAGGCCTTACCCAAGGAAGCTTTTGAGAGGCATCGACTAGCTCTGGGAGTTCAGTCGATTCCCCTCACTTGAAATAGTGTGGACGCGGGACCCCCCCCCCCCCCCCTCTCCCCGAGGTATGCTGTGTTTTTCCTACTGTGCTAATGTGTTCTCTACTATGTTACAGACTACAAAGGCGTGACCTTTGGGTTCGTTGACAAAGGGGGAGAAAATAGTGGTTGTTCAAGGGGGAGACAGTGCGGAGATTTGATAAATCATAAATGATATGGGGAGACGCTGATAGGTGGAGCAGCCAGGTAGGGGGAGTTGAAGCTCGTTGAACGTGCTTATCCAGAGCTTAGCTTGGACAACACAAGAAATATGGCTAAAGAGGTGTTGAAGCTGTGAGCAGAAAGGGGGAGCGTATTACATCTGACGATGCTAGAAGTGATCGATCAAAGAATAGATATCACGACAGCTGAGGATCGTGATAAAAGCAGAAGAGTGGTGTTGGACAGTGTTTGGTGTCAACAATGGATGTTAGAGACAAAGTGATTCATTGATGAACTTTTCATTTACTCTTGTTTCTCACGCCGAGCATTGCTCATGTGGGCTTAGAGTATGTGTTGAGTAAATCCTTGGTCGCTATCAGAATCGCAATGCGGCGAATGGAGGTTGAAGAATTAATGACGTATCTTTGTTTGGAAGAGTTGTCAACAAACCCAAAGGGGGAGATTGTTGGGCAAAAATCCCTCAAGGTATCATTGAAGCCTTTTTGAGGTGATTGTGTTTGTTGACAAAGTGGACATCTGAGTTGTGATTGTTGACAAAGAGGATTTCATGATGGAATGTCGAGTTCAAGAGCTGAGGTCAACGATCCATGTTTGATTCAAGAACGTCGATAAAAGGAATGGAAGATCTGGAGGCGGTACAAAAGAACAGATACAAGGTGACGCCGTTTTCCAGTGTTTGCCAAATTTTTGGGCCTGAAAATCGGCAAATGATGAAAAGTGTTTTTGGCAAAGGGACTTGCGCGCCGCGAACATGGTGTACATGAAACTTGTGCGCCACATGTTTTTCAAGATCAGAAGATCAAAATATGGCTAAGGAAATAGGATCGCGCAAGTTTGGGAGTTGGTCGCGCAAGTGTCTAAAGGAGAGGAGACCTGCGCGCCGAGACTCTGTCGCGCAGGTGACTTGCGCGCCGTCGCGCAGGGTGGTCAGATTGCCTATAAATACCGGACCACCCCTCCTCATTTCTCACCGGAGTTCAAGACGAGAGCTCCCGTCGCGCAGGTGTGGTGGTCGCGCAAGTGGTGTGTGTGGTCGCGCAGGTGGGACTTGCGCGCCAGTGGTTGAAGTTGTGCGCCGGTGTTAGAAGTTGCGCGCCGGTTTGCAGTTGCGCACCAATGGTGGTTTGGGCGTAAAGGGAAGAGAGTCGCGCAAGTTTGGAGTTGAGGAAGCTTGTGTCGCGCAAGTGTCAGAGGAGGACTTGCGCGCCCGTTGTGACTTGTGCGCCGATACTTGCGCGCCGAGGTTGACTTGCGCGCCAAGTAAGGTTTTGTTCCCGCAGTGATTTTCAGACTGTGTGGAAGCTGGAAGTTTGCCCGATACCTTCGGTGCAAAGAGATATTCATCAACGGGTGAAAGTTAAACTTCAACAGAGCATCTACATACAAGAGAAGATGCATTCTTTCAGGAAAATGAAGAGACCTACAGGTCTATAAACTGTGAGTGGATTCCATCCAAGAGCAGTGAGCTCAGGAAGAGGAAGAAGGTGATCCTCTCCACCGGCAGTGAGCCAGAGAGAGAGAAACAGGGAGTGACCCTTGGGAAAGCAGTGAGCTGACCCTAAACATTGTAAAGGCAGTGAGCCTGGGCATAGAAGTGATCTAGCCCGAACCTTGTAATCCACAGCTAGTGAAGATTAGTAGAATTTGGTACGACCGGCAACCTGTCGGCGTATGCTCCTTGGACGTAGCCCTTAGTGGTGAACCAAGTAAAATTGCTGTGTCATGTGCTTGCTTTACATTCTGTTTATATCGTGCAAAAGGGAAAAGAGAGAAGAGTGTTTTTCTTAACAGCGAAACAAGATCAGAACGGGCATTAATTTTTAATTAGTCATACCCTGATTCACCCCCCCCCCCTCTCAGGGTATCCAGCCTAGTGGACCTAACACCTTTGGATAATTAATAATCATTAATAATTATTTAATTAAAATTATCAAACTTTGTTTGGGGTATGTCTTAACCACTTGCATTCCTTTAATGGATAATTCTTAATACTATTTGGTTGTTTGGAAAAACTCTCAGGGATATTTAATGAAATTGGTATGCAGTTAAGGGGAATGGAACCTCATGGTGATGTGTGTGAAATCCTACATGAATAATGGAAAAAATAAATTATCCTCTATATCTAGTGAGATAAAGTGGTTCTTGGCTAATGGGGTCCACAAGAACTACCATGGAGTTCCTGTATAACGACAACACACTCCTCCCCATCAATGCAACTGGGGAAAGCTATAAAAACCCCTCATTTATAAAGGACCATATTATGTACTATAATTTAGTATATAATAATGTTTAGTATAAGAAATTGGGATTTCTCTTTCCGAGATATTTTTATCAATGTTTCCCACATTATAGGTTTTATGGGGTGGTTTTTTCATACAATTTATATTGTTATTTGGATCTTGGGTGGAATTGACATCGTTGATCTCTTACATGAATCATTAAACAAATCATGATAATATTAATAAATTTCCTATACTTATGACTACATTATCTGCATTTTAATCTTTGAAATACGTGGAACAATTTTCCAGTGCATCTACCTAATCATTTTATGAATGTGAGATGTGATTTAATGTCCATTCCAACGTGAATTATTTTATAATTTCATGGAAATAGTAAATTAGTGGGATTACATGTTCTTTTATAATAGAATAATCACCGTCGAATTATTTCATTACCAACACATAATATCCTTTAACAATTACATGGATCAATGTTATGTGAAACCTAAATTCAATTTGGTCAATGATGGGTTGGAATTATTCTTCATTGATTGTGTTTCCTTCTAAAACATAAAGGAATAAAAAATGATTGATTCTATAAGAGATGTAAGAATGACTCAAAATATGACACTAATGAGCCTAGAAATTTTATATCATTTCATGGTGGTCCTCTAGATAAAATATCATATTACATCACCCATATCAATGATGGGTATCAAAATGATTAAATTTCTCCTTTAGGTAGGTTTATATTTAAATGAATTTCACAAATTGGTAGATACTATATAAGAAAATATACCAAATCATACACATATAATTCCTACTATATTATTAATAGAATATGAAAATTATACAATAATAATTCCCACCCTTTCATATGTATATTTAACATGGGATGATTGAGGAAATATTTGAGTGGGTTAATCAGAGAGATAAAATGGGTTTTATGTTTCTATATATAGTACCTCAGATTTTAAACTGATCATTCTAGCACTAGATAGTTCCACTAGATATATTAACAATGAAAATTAATATTTAGAATTGTTTGATAAATATAATATAGTATTTATTCATTCTTGGAATCATTACTCTATGCGGGGAAAGAACCGAGTGATCTCTTTAAATATATCACATATTTGTGATGTTTATTTCCTTATACTGGTGAATTCAATACTAGTAGAATAAATATATACATATTAAGATGCCAAAATTCGTCATAGATGTCTTCCTTAGACTGATTAGGGACCCACCCCCCAATTTCATAAACATGGTGAATGGAAAACCTTTTGCTGAAAAATTTTCAATAAAGCATTGAATATAAGAAAAGCTTCCATTATTTCCTCTCCACACACTAGGATTATGAGGATATGAATTTTCAAGGATAAACCTTCTATTATCATGTTTTAATTCCATTCAATGATGATGTATTACAAGGATGACAAACAATCCTCATTTAACATTGGATAACATCTTTATGGGTTTCAATTTTAGGTAAAGATACCATTGACCAATGAAAATGGTTTCCATAATTGCAAGATGGTTATATAATTTCATGGAATTCATCACCAGATCAATAATTTTGCAACCGATAGATATTCCCATGTTATTTTTGAATATATTATGATTATCATGTTGATTCATAGCCAAAATAATTTATAGTCTGAAGGGAATCTCTATTTAGAATTATACCCCTTGGGCTAACCTGAAGGTATTATATTCTTAATTTGTAGTAGAAATTCATATTTTGTTTTATCCTAAATAACAATCCATGAATGGGATGTCTTGGTAGAAATATTTTCCCTAAATATGATATTATATTATCATAACATTAATTTCATGGAAATTTCTGACTGATTCCCATGAAATTAATTGAAACACAAACCTAAACAGTCTGCATCTTCACTTAGACAATATAAGAGAGATAAATTATGTAATGACCCAATGATTTTAAAAGGATATTTATTTATTATAATTACGTAAAAATCACATGAAATCACAACATAAAGAACTAATATGTTCTCTGTGATGAATAAACATATGTTTGTCACTTCTATGATTAGATTTTTCAAAAATATGACATACACAATTGCGATCAATAATTTTTTTGGTGTATAATATAACCAACTTAATTATTGGTGAATATTAAAATACCTTTATGAATTGTAATTTTACATATATTAATATTGATATAACCTAATGAATATTAACCTAACCTATGATTTTATATAAATAAGATTCATGTAGAAGTATGTTATTCATATAACTGAGAATAAGAAAACAAATGTTTTATAATCTGTATTTTCATGTTAATTGAAATTTTCATTAAATATAAATTTAATCAAATTAGAAAATTATTTTTAAAAAATTGACATCATTTTTGGTTTCAACACATTGAAAAATTTGTTATTGTGTGTTTTTGGGATTTTCCTAAAATACATGAATTTTTTATGAATATTAAAATAGGACAATTCAAAACAAAAGCTATAACCTGAATTTTTGCATCATGTATGAGTGGTGGATGATGTATATAGACATTTTTCCTAACTCACATGCACATATTACTATTTTTGTAATGGAATAATCATAATTTCTAGTCTTACGGAAAACTAATAAACTTATTATTAAAAAATAATGAAAAACCTCTTATCCTCCACTATAACCCCACCCCCTCACTCCCCCTTCTCTCCACTCATCTCTAGAATGTTCTTTGCCAATATTCATCCCAAATATCCACCCTAGATCCTTACCCACGCCCTACATCCACTATTCTCTACAAAATAACAAATCCTTACCTCTTAAGAGGCTCGCAAAGGAGATAAACTCAAGAGGTAAATTCCTCTTTCCAATTCATTTATTTCTTTTATGTTCATTTATATTCCTTGTGTCTATACCTACCTCCATTCACCCAAATGGTATGATAAATGCAGTAACATAAATTTTCTAGATTTATATTATTCTTATTTGATAATTAATAATCTTCTCTCATTTACCAATCATTTAATTTAATGAATTAAAAACACCGTTTGGGATGTATTAATTTGTCTCAATCAAGGACAAAAATTTATCAATAACTACTATCATCATTAATTCTATTCAAGAAACCATTTTTGTTATGTTTGAACCATATTATTATATATTTAAAATATCATAGTTAATGTTATTCATTCCTTTTTTTCAAATTGAATTCTTTTAGAATGAAAAACATTTTCATTGTAATCAAAACCCACTAATTAACTAAAACCGTAATCACTATGTTTTTATATAATAATTCGGCATCCCTCCCAAAACCAAATGAATTATTATGACCATGGAATCTTCTATATATTCACAAATAACATCAAAATTTAATAATGGACATCCACTTTCATTATACATGTTTATCCTAACATGAAACTATCATTAAAAACCAAGAAAGAAAATGGACCTGAACAATGAAATTGATCTTTATAAACAATCAAAAAAAATATTGAATGAACTAAAAAAGGTTATAATAAATCAATTACATATATAAGTGGTTCTTTAGTTATTAATTAATAAATCTACTTTTCTCTATATTTCTTTTCACCAAAATGATGTAGTATTTTCTTTTTTTGTATGACTATTACATGATTATTATATGCTCCATACTCATGATTCAATATCCATACCTTATTACCTTTTGGGTATATATATGCCTTTAAATGATTAAATCATCCATACTCTCTAGTTAGAAAACTCATTTTAATGGAACGCCCAAAATATTTTACCAAGTTTAATGAGAACTCAATCCTCTTTTTTAAGACATCATTTACCATATTAAATCATTATATTTATTACGAAAACATTCATTGTTCACTTCATTTTTTATATAAAATATTGTTCAATTTTCTATTTTAAGAGATATTTATTGTTTTCTATAAAACATCACTAACAGGTTTTAATACTATGAATTTTCTAAATACTTTTCTTCTATGTTGCAACTTTTGTTTTTTATATCATACAATTCTATATGCCAATTTTACGTTGATAATGTCCATGTATGTTTTGATTCATTTCTCTCATGGACTCTTTCCTGATATGCTCATTCATTATGCTTTATGTCATGAATGTGATACCCATTTCACTCCACGTGTTCCCTTAAATTAATATATGATTGATTATGTTTGACTATTTATGTGGAATTTATATTCATAAAAATGTTACGATGGGTGCACCCGGATAGAGTTCTAATGCATTGGGTAATGTTCAGTATCATGATGTGCTTTGTGTGACAGTCTTGGCTGTTAGCTTTGGCCTGTGATACTATGGGAAACAATCTTGGTTGTTAGACTTGACTCATAATAAATTCATGTTTTTGGTATCTACCACATTTCTCTAATTTTATTTATATATCTCCATGTTTATTTGTTATGATCCCTTATGGTACATTCCTTTTAATTTCATTATGCCAGGTTCCTAACCTATATGCTATGAATTTACTCTTATTCTTATTCCATTACTAGTATTTTATCTTATCCCTTTGTTCATTTTATCCCTAGGTTTTCATATAAGGTTGTATGAGAACAAAGAAAGTTAGGGGATCATTATGAATACTAAATAATGAACTATTTAATATTGTTCCATGATTTTAGTTTTTAGTGCCTAGGCTTCCAAGAAACTAGATTTGAAGATCATTGTATTTTACTCTGCTATATAATTTTTCTTAAAATCATGTAATGTTATATGTAAAAGTAAAGGGTCATAATAATTGGAATTAGAGGATGGTCTGGTAATTTTTGAGATTATGAATAGAGCACATTAGTAAGAACCATTAGGATGATATGATATATATGAAAGAACCCCTATGCTATGGTAAGTATAGATTATGTGGTTTATCAGGAACATATATACAAATCTGGATAAAAAATGTAGAGGCGGCTGTAGAACAGATTTACCTAGGAGTAAAAACTCCGATATGGAGTTTCCAGCATGAACAAATTTATCCAGGAACATGACAATGGGCCTTGCAACACTCTTAGTATTGACACTCCTAGGAGATATGATTGGGTAAATTCATGAACTTAATTGAAACCATTATTAAGGAAATAAAATATCCCATATGAATATAATATAAGAAATAGATAGAGGAGAACATAGATTTAAACCTATGGAATCACAAGATGGAATATACTTCTCATTTTCATGTTTATACTTTTAAATTTAATTGTTTTCTTTTTCTATTGAATAAATTATTATTCAAGCCCTACAATTGTAATTATTATACTTAGTTAATGGCGGGAAATATATTAACACATTCCAACAACCAATGTGATATGAAATGGGAGGATTTCTCGAATGATATGCCTTATAGGACCGGAACAATTGGCCAAAACATCATGGGAGTACTTTCTTAGCTGGATCATGTTGTGAATAATAATATGAATCATGTAGAATTAACATATGCAATGAAAAAGAATTTTGTTTTATAATCCTTCCTGCGCCAATATCCTCCCCTGTTTAGGTAATCATCAAATCACCTCCTCATGGAAAAGTGTATTAACTATATTGAAAAGATGTTCTCCATCTTCCAGTGATCGAAAAAAGAGAATGGTGTACTAGTGGTTTATCATTTTGATGGAAAATATTATCACTTGTGGACACTGATCAATAATATGAAGCACTGGGAGTAATTTGATTCAATGGATTTGGAAGAATTTAGAAGGTTCTTTTTCACTATATATTTTTCTAAAACACTATCTCTCATGATAAAAAGAGTGTTCCTCAGTCACAAGAAGAAGTAAGATGATTCCATCAAGGTGTATGAAGGAAACATCACAAGGCCTGCAAAGTAATGATATTGAATTTTCAAGAAGACTGAAAGAATGGTTGTTAACTAATTTAGGAAGATAAATCTGAGTCTACAGAAGTAGTTGGAAATCTGAGACTTTGACATTTAGGAAGATATTTTTTTGTTCCCTCAAGGTTGAAATGGAGATTGGGGACACTTAGTGATCCCGTGGGGCTAGTGAAAAGAAGTGAAAAAATAGAGAACAAAATGTATAGGTCAATAAACGAATCCCATGATGTAATGAATCCATGAATATCCCACTTGTAAAATATGTTGGAAGAAGCATCATGAGAACTATTTAAAGGGAAAGATGAATTTCATCAAATGTGGAAAGCTAGTACATCTGCCCATCAACTTCCAAAGGGATATGTAAAATCCAAATAATGTAGAATAATGATGGAACGTTCATATCTATGATCAGCCTCTGAAGCAGTGTTACAACTTCAAGAAGTAAGGATAGTGTGCAAACAATTTCTTAAAGTCGAGGGTTGTCAAAGGAAATAAACAAAAACCTCCACAGAAAAAAGGAAGGGATAATACTATCACTACAGCTGATATGGAGAAAGAAAATGGTGTGTTGATATTTATTCTAGTTATTCTTTCATGAATAGTGAACTTACTATTTGATTCTGGTTCTACGCATTATTTCATATCTTAAAATTTTAATAGAACTATTCAAACACAACCGAAAATTTTGAAGGACACGTTATCTGCAAAAATTCCGAATGGGAAATTTATTGAATTCGTGGTTTATAAATCTTCCAAATTTAATATTTTTGGACTAAATCTCCAAAAAAATATCATCATACTTATATTAGTGGAGTTTGATGCTATTTTGGGTTTGGATTGGATATCTTTATGCAAATCAAACATCAACTATCGGAAAAGGGATATCACTCTTCACATCTCGAAACATCCTCCAATTAATTTCACGTATAAGGAGGAAGATGAATCCCTTTTAGAATCATTTTATCAAGTGTGGATATTTATAATTTGTGATGAAGCATATCTAGCTCAAATTATTGAGATAATATAGAGAATCATGCTTGAATACATGCCCATCATGAGGGATTACACATATGTATTCCCTAATGAGATGTCTGGTCTACAACTAGATTGAGAGGTTGAGTCCTCAATTGATCATGTGCCTAGATTTGTTTCTATATAAAAGACATCATAAAAAATGTCTTCTATTGATCTAGAACAGCTGAAGAATATGTTATGAGAGAATCTGGAGAACGGTTTTATGCACCCGAGTGCTTCTCCATGGGGTGTTCTAGTCATCTTCATCATAAAGAAGGATGGATAAATGCAACTAGTAATTGATTATCGTGAGCTCAATAAAATCACAAAAATGAACATGAATTCCCTTACATGGATAGATAACATGTTCTATCTTCTTCATTGTGCCAATTATTTCTATAAGGTAGACCTTAATTAGGGATATCACCAATTAAATGTGAGGAAGGAACATATTCCCAAGACATCCATTCAAACAAGGTATGGACATTATGAGTTCATAGTGATGTCCTTCCGACTTGCTAATGCTTTAAAAATATTCATGGATTTAATGAATAATTACTCTCATGATTATCTTGAAAAATTTGTTGTAGTTATTATTGACGATATTATGATATACTCCAAGAGCAAAGAGGAAAATGAGGAGCAATTGAATACTTTTTTAAATTCATTGTGAAAGGATAAGTTACATGGAATGTACGATAAATTTGAGTTCTGGATGGAGGATGTATCATTCGTGGGTCATGTTATCACCAATAAATTAGTTATTTGTGGACCCCTCTAAGACAATGGATTTTGAAGAGTGGAACATGAAATCATTTGTAATAGATATCCATAGATTTTTGGTTCTAGCTGGGTATTATTGAAGATTGTTGCAAAACATTTCACCATAATAAAACCCAATGAAAATGCAAACATGGATGGGAGTAATGTTTTTATAGACTCAAGAATGTGAATACTATTTCAAGGAGTTGAGAAAGAGGCATATCACAGCGCCAATACTCACAATCTCAACAAGTGGAGAACTCTTTGTGGTGTACATTGATGATTAAAATATGGTATTAGGCTATGCACAGATTAAAAATGATAAGGTTATAACAGATGCATCAAGGCAGCTAAAACTACATTGTCCAAACTATCCCACTCATGATCTAGAGTTTTTGGATGTGATCATTTCATTGAAAATCCGGCAGCATTGTCTCTATGGAGAAATGTTTGAGATACATACTAACCACAAGAATATCAAATATATAGTCTATATAAACCATCTTAATATGCCCCATCGAATATGGATAGATCTCATCATAGATTATGACTAATCAATCCACTACCATTCCAGTAAGGATAGTAAGGTGGTGGATGCTCTAAGTAGAAAGGATCTTGTATCATTATCAACGATTATGATTGAAAAGGATATGGTCATTATATATTTTCAGTGGATGGACATGGGAATAATTAAGGGAGGAAAATCATAAATCCTTTCTCAAATTATTTCTCAACCTCCCCTCATAGAGAAAAAATTGACTCTCAAAGAAAATACATGAAACATATAAAATGGGTGGAAGCTATCAGAAGTGGGAAAGCCTCAGAGTTATGGATTTATAATGAGGTAGTTATATGATTTGGGTCACGATTATTTGTACCATCTGATCCAAAGATAAATAATGATATTTTGAATGATGCACATAGCTCAAACATCTCTTTCCACCAAGGGAGCAGAATGATTTATGGAGTACTAAGAGAGAACTTTTTGCTGGACAATATGAAATGGAATATGGCTGAATATACATCAATGTGCCTGGTATGTCAGAAACTAAAGGTTATGAGGAAAAATTCTAAAGGGGTTGATACAACCACTACCCATACAAACATGGAAGTGGGAGAACATTACCATGTAATTTCTCACTGTAAATCCAAGGACATCTATAGGAAACAATGAAATATGTTTCATTATGGACTGTCATACAAAGACAACTCAATTTATCGAAATTCCAGAGGTCTTCTCATTGGATCACCATGCATTTATTTACATCAAAGAAGATGTAAGGATGCATGGATCACCACATTATATTATATCTGATCATGATCGTAGATTCACCTCGATGTTCTAGAAATGACTCTAACATACTCTAAGCACTGAACTGAACATCAGTATGACCTATCATCATCAAAATGGTAGATAATATTAACGGGCTATTCAAAAAAAGGATGACATGTTCAAAGCATATTATATAGAATTCGATGGTGGATAAGACCAACATCTTCCATTGATTTAATTCTCCCAAAACAATAGTTTCTACGCGAGCATCCTAATGGCATCATATGAAACCCTTTATGGGAAAAGTTTCAAAACACCAGTGTATAGGGATGATGTCAGTGAGTATAAGCTTATAGGACCTAAAATTTACAATGAAATAGTGGAGATCATCAAAACTATTCACCAGCATATCAAGGAATCCCAATTTCAAGAAAAGAATTAGGAAGACAATCTTCGACGAGACCATGAGGTCAAGGTTGGAGACATGGTATTTCTACATATATCTCCCTGGAAAAAGGTCATGAGTTTTGGGAATAAAAGGTAGCTAAGTCCTAAGTACATCAACCCCTTTCAAAATCTTCATCGTGTCAGGGTTGTGTCTTATCTACTAGCACTTCCACCTCCCTTGGCTAGTGTACATGATCACTTTCATGTACCCTCTTAAGGAAGTACAAACCAGACCCTTCCCATGTACTCTCTTTCGAGGTGTTACAATTGGAGGATGATAATTCTAATGTGGAGCAGCCGGTGAAGATCTTATATCGTAGAGATAATGTTCTATGTAACGAGACTACTCCCTTGGTTAATGTACTTTGGCAGACTCCTACGTACAAAGAGGAAACATGTGAACTAGAGGAGGCAAAGATGGAAAATTACCTACACCTGTTTATAGACTAGAATGTAATAAAATCACGGGCAATAATTTTGTAAGGGGGAATAATGTAATGACCCAAAGTTGTTTAATAGAAATTTAATTATTACAATTATGTCAACATCACATGAAATAACAACGTAATGAATTATTATGTGCCATGTGACCTCTAAACATAAGTTTTTCACTTCTTCTGGTTTGAATTTCAAAAATCTGACATACATGGTTGCGATCAATAAGTTATTTGGTGTCTAATATGACCTACTTAAAATTTTTGAATAGTAATACACCCTTATGAAATGTAATGTTACCCTTATGAATAGTGATATACCCTAATGAATAGTAACATATCTTATGATAGTATATAAATAATATTGAAGTGGTGGTTTGATATACATATATTTGGGAATATGAAAACAAATGTTATAGGATATTTATTATTAAAATTAATAATGAATTAAATTAAATATTAAATTAAACATATTTGAAATATATTTTTTAAACAAAGACATAATTTTTCAATTCTACATGTCGGAACATGGTATGGGTGAATATTTGGGATTTTTCTAACATACATGAATTTTTTATGAATTGAAAATTCTGACAATTCACAATAAATACATATACCTGAATTTAATCATCATGCTTGAGTCATGGATGATATAAATGGAAACTGGATCGAACATACATGCAAATATTACTATTTTTGGTCATGTAATCATCACTATTTATAATCTTGAGAAAAATTAAATAACTAATGATTAAAAAATTATGAAAACCCTCATCTACTCCACTATAAAAACCCCCCCTCACTCCCTCTTCTCTCCACTCCACTCAAGCCTTGAAACATTCCAATATTATTACCAAATATCTTCCAAAGATCATTCCCCACATCCAATAACCCATATTCTATTTAAAATACGAAAGACTCTCCTCTAAAAAGGATCTCAAAGTTGATAAACTCAAAAGGTAATTTCCTCTTTCAAATTCTTTTATTTCTTTAAGTTCTTTCATTTTCATATTTCATTCCTCACCTATAATCACTCAAATATAATGATAACACCAATAAAATACATGTATTGGATTGATATTACGATAATGGTATAAATCATCATCTTCTCCCTTAAAACCACAAAATATTTAAAATAAATGAAATCACCGTTTGAGATGTGTTAATTTAGAACATTCAATGACAATAGTTTATCAATTTCTATGCTCATCATTAATTATGGTCATGAAACAATTTGTCTTATGGTTGAATCATATTATTATATATATAATATATCCTATTTAAGTGTTGGTAATAATTTTGTAAAAATGATATTATGTCTTAAAGAAAAACATGATCATTGTAATCCAAACCCACTTACTAAGTAAAACAGTTGTCAGTAAGGTTTTATATAATAAATTATCTACACTCCCAATAACCAAATGAATCATTATACCCGTATAATACATGGTATGTTCAAAATAAACATAAAACTTCAATTCAAGAAAAACTCATTCGTTTTACATGTTTATCCTTACATGAACTGATCATTAAAAACCAAGAAATCAAATGGGCCCGAACAATGAAATTGATCTTTATAACCAATCAAAATAGTCATGAATGAACTAGAAAAAGGTTATAATAAATGAATTAAGTTTATATTAGGTTCATGAATTATTGATTAATAACCCTACTATTTTTATTTAGGGTATTAAAAACAAGGGTAGAACCCCACCGGACCTAAGGTGAAGGATCCCCTCTGTTTCACTTTAATTCAAGATTGTCCACTTTGTTATGATATTTTATTTTTAACTCCTTGTAATAGGTAGTGATTATAAACATATATATATTGTCCTAATGATTTTATAAAGATGGAAATTCTTTTTCTATATCATTAATCCTTCCTATGTACACCTAATATCATACTGATAATCTATTAGTAATTCTACCAAAACCACTAGTATTCCTTCATATTTCTCTATCTTTATATTTACCCAAATAACATTGATTGTTGTTTTTTATGTAATACATATACATGTTGTTTATATTATCCAAACTCATGTTTTAAGATCAATACCACATTCTCTTTTGTGGATATACATGCTTTTAATTGATTTCCTTCTTGATACATCCCTGTACGAAAACTATTTTTAAGGGAACTTCCCAAATTTTTTACCGAATGTCACGAGAACTCTATCGTCTATTTTAAGACACAATTGTCTTTATAGAATAATTATTTTTATTAAAAACCTTTTTTTCACGTTTTTTTATAATATATTGTTCCATTTTATACTTTAAAAACTCTTTATTGTCTTCCTTAAAACCACACTAAAGGGTTTTAACGCTAAGAATTTACAAAATAATCTTATTACATGTTTTCACTTCTATGATACATCACCTACCCTGATATATGCCTATTTTACACTATTAATGTCCATGTTTTTTTAATTCCTTTCTCTCGTGGACACTTCCATGATACACCCATTGCTTATGCTTTATGTTATGAATGTGATTCCCATTTCTCTCTAAGGGTTCCCTTACATTTATGTATGATTGATTATATATGATTATTTATGTGGAATTAATATTCTTGAACATGTTAATATGGATGTGCCTGGATATCCCTCTAATTAATTGGTTTATTTTATGTCTCGTGAGATGTTATGTGCGATGGTCTTGGCAGTTTGTCATGGCTTGTGCTACTATGGGAAACGATATTGGTGGTAGGCCTTAACTCATACTAATGTCATGTTTTAAGTTACTACCACATTTCAAGGAATACATGTTTATATGTATCCATGTTAAAATGTTATTCAACCTTATATTACATTCCTTTTTATTTTTTATTTCATGTTCCTAACCCATGTGTTATGGACTTAATCTTATTCTTATCCCCTTACTGGGTTTTTAGCTCATCCCCTTGTTCTTGTTATCCCTATATTATCATGTTGAGATTTATGATAACTATAGAAGTTAGGGGATCTTTTTGAATAATAAATAAAGAAATTTATCATTTTGTTCCATGTTTACAGTTTTTGGGCCTAGTCTTCCAAGAAACAAGACATCACTATCCTTGTCTTTTACTCTACCATATAATTATGCATAAAATCATGTAATGTTATAAGTAAAATGATAGGGTCGCAATGCATTACGAATGTGATTTAAAAAATGAATTTGTCTCTAATTGATGTATCAAATATTGATTCATCTTATCCATTATTAGATGGATTGATTATTCCAACTACTTGATTATAACCATGGTTAAATTCTTGTAGTCTAATGTTTTGGTTAGCCACATCAGGAACAAGATTATGAAATTACCTAGAATTCTAGGTAAAAACATATTAGTGATTATTCAATAAAGTGGAATAAGACTCTTTTTATAATTTATCATGTCCACACTATTTATCATGTTTCATAGATCCTATTATGTTGAAAATGTTATATTAAGTGGTTTATCAATAACAGTAGATATTCATTCATCCAAAATTTCAGGAGAATCCATGTGGTCACATTGTCATTCCCCTTTCACATTATAATCATATTCTATATTTACATCCACTAAAAAATCAATATGGATTAATGATGAATTTGAATCTTAATAGATATATTAGAAATCAAAATTATTATATCTCGATGTGTAGGTCTTTCTATTTTCTAGTGGTGGCATGAATATTCACCCATGTTCAATAGACAATTACTTTTTCAACCAATTTTATAGGGTTATAGTGAATTAATTTTCACCAAAAAAAATTTTTATTTAAGGGAGGACAATATATTTTCTCAAAAAATAATGTATCATCTATAATGATTTATATCATGAGGGTTGATGAGAATAATCCCAATTATAGACTCGCAATTACAATGCAGTTGATTGGAATCATATAATCATCCATGAGTTCATTTTGTATATTAGTGAAGATCATTTATAAACAGTTTGGGTAATTGAAAATAAATGTAATAAATCATTGGTGGTATCTGATAACTCTTCCAAAATCATTCATTAATGTTATTATTTTCTAAAAATTCAAATAGATATTTATTTCCTTATAATTTTCCAATTAGAATATTGATGTAGTATAATATGTGATAGTTTTTTTGCAAAGTGATAAAAACGTATTGTAGAATCCAAGGCATTACTAGTTGGATGATCGGGGTTGTATCCTAATTTATAACCAGTAATTCATAAAAGGATACGGTGTCCCCAAATTGTGTCCTAACCTTGACCCCAAAAGTGGTTATTTCACTGTAGTCGTATAACTAAAGTGTCGAAGAAGATACAGAAAATGTTTGTATCACTGTATAAAAATCAATGATGCTTTCATATTATAATTCGGTGGAATCTTAATACATAGTTAATTAATGATTTTCACATGTCAATTTCATAATATTTTATATATACATACATTTTTTGGATGTGTCACTCTAAAATAGCATCCAAATCCTAGTCCATAATAGATATAATCACATTGGACTCCATTGGATCAATATCTTCATGGTATACCTCCATAGTAGTGGACTTATAATTGTTTTGAGGAGGCCCAAAAGGGACTATATATATGCTTCCAATATATCCTTTGATAGATTATGAGAATCCATTAATTGGAAGATTTGGTAGAACTAAAGCCAACATTTAATGATTTCATATTTTTTAACCACACTCAATGCTTCCCTATGTGTATATAAAAAATTTGACTAATTATATCATGAATACAATTATTTTCATGATATATTAAACATAATGTAATGTTTTTATTTAAATCGTGTATTAAATTTAACAAAATTGTATTAGTTTTTTTATATAATATCATCATTTATTGAGATTTGTAATGATTATGAATGAAAAGGGTCATTCATATTCATATGATTTTCTAATGTATTTGGCTAATGCACTATATATTACCATACATGGATTTTATTCTCTTCACAGTTTTCAATTATATATATCTGAAAGGCTTCATATTCCTTAGAATGTATTTTCAAATGCTCATCTTTTTCTACTCTAATTGACTGAAGGTATTTTCACTCCTTAGAAGCAATAATCATATGATACTACTTTTCCAACATATTTGATAGATTGGATTTATATACCTTAGAATCTATTTTCATCGTTAGGATGTGTACGTATGTATTTGACTGATGTAATTGATAATACTGCATAAGGATTTACATCTTCTTATTTTGTTCCATCGTATTATGACTAAAGGGTTATGCATTCCTTATAAGTGATAATCATATTCTTATACATTTCCACATTAAGTAATATATTTGTTTAATATTCCAAATAAACTATTTTCATCATCATGTTTTGTACCTATGTATTTGACTGATGGAATTTATATTCTTGGTCAACGATTTACATATTCTTATTATGTACCATCACATTTTGATATTTAGATTTGAATGCCTCAACAATGATGTGTGTCAACTCATTGTTTGTCATTTTATTTCCCTAACAATATTGATTGGTTAAAGATGTGATTGTCACCTGCTGTTATTTTTCTACTATATTTGAAAACAAGTCTTCTTTATTAGGGACAATAACGATTTCCTATTCGAAATTTCTCAAATATCCCCCTTGGTGCTCCAACCATGGGGCTCAGGTCTGATGGACATCAACTGGGTCCCATGGAGTGGTATCCTCTATATGAAGAGGTTATTGGTCTAGGTGGATTTGGGGGTGATGATTGCTCATAGGATCCCATCATCATGACCACTAAATCATTGGGATTATGTAATTAGAGAACACATCGTCAAATACATTTCTAATGTATATGACTAACACAATTGATATTACCATGCATGGATTTTCTTCTTGTCATTGTTTTCTATTATATCTATCTGAAACTATTCATATTCGTTAGTTGGTATTTTCATATTATAATCATTTTCTAATGTATTTGACAGAAGGTTTTTCATTCGTTAGAAGAGGTAAGAATATGCTCATACATTTCTACCATATGTGACAGATCAGCTAGATATTCCTTAAAAACTATTATCATCGTCAGGTTGTGTACCTATGTATTTGACTGATAGAATTGATATTCCTAAGTAATTATTTACATCATCTTATTGTGTCCCATCATATTTTTCTAATGGGTTTTTAGTTACTTAACAAATATTTGTATCAAATAATAATTTAAAATTGTATTTCACTAACAATATTGATAGGTTAAAAAATTTATTTTTACCTACTCTTATTTTTATAATGTATTTGACTGGAGGTATTCTTTCGAAGTTACAAGAAAATTTTCCTATTCAAAATTGCTCGACTGTCCCCGTTTTTGGTCTGCCTGTGGAGCTCAGGTCCGATGGACAACAACTAGAGCCCGTGGGGTGGTATCCTCATCATGGAGTGGTAGTTGGTCTAGCTGGATATTGGGGTATTGATTGTCGGTCAAATCCTTTAATCATGACCGCTAAATCATTTGGATGATGTCTTTGGAGAAGACCTCATCATCCTACCTATGGTAAGGGAGGAACTCATTATCAAATTCTAGGGACAAGGTATTAAAATGATCTGATATGGATATAAGTGTAATATGGTTCTGGTTTATTGATAATCATTTGGTGTATTTCAATTGTACCGTAGAGATTGAAACTCAGGGTTGAAGAATCTATGTGGGAGATGGAATCCTTTGTTTGGTCTAGGAGACTACTTGTGTATTCATAGGTTCAGATGTCTACGATAATTGGAGAGATTCTATTTTGAGCGAATATAATAAAATTGAAAATGTACGTCCCATATAACTCATGAAAAAATTGAATAAGGTTGTTTCAAAATAGAATCAACATAACTGTATAAATTTGTTTTCAATGGATTTGTTTGGAAATCATTATTTTTTAGAGAGAAAGGGGCCTGGCCGGGTTAGTCACACCATCACCCTATTTAAGTATTTACATCGGGTTCAATATATGTTTTTGTGAAAAAAAATCAGTGATTTGTTAATTTTATTTTTATTTTATTGGGATTAAATATAGAACAATAATTTACTTCAGGATATCAATTTCCATGAATAGGCTTACATCGGTTACTTCATTGAGTGGAAAACACCTATCTTTTCATATATATATATATATATATATATATATATTGATGCATGGATCTATTTTCAAAACGAAATCATCTATTGGGGATCCTAGAAAAGACATATAATAACTCACATTAGTTGAGTGGATGGGAGTGTGATCTCATCAAACCCTTTCATGATGAATTACTCTATATTTTAGGACTCTATTATTTGTTTCATTTAAGATATTTTCATTAATACTATCTTCATTCCCAATTATGACATGGGTTACACTTTAGTTGACAATAAATTATTAACATTCATGGGTTTGGGATCATCTATTTGTAAATGAGGTTCTCCATTAAAGGAGGTATATATATATATATAACCAAGGTTATCTATCCGTTGTACATGCATAATAGAGATCCTTATATCATTAATTATTATTATGGTGGTTTTAAAACACATAATAGGGAATAATGGAGTACATTATTATCTAGGGGGATATGAATTTATTTATTTATAGTATTGGGTCCATAAGATACGCTTCATATATATCCTTGTGATAGGAGACAAAAAATGTATTTTGGTATTACTTAATGATACACATCATACATTTTAAGGTAATATGATAAGGACCAAACCATGTAGTTTAATTTCATAGAACAGGGATTCCTAGTATAATGTTTTATAGAACATTTTTATGTTGTAATTATGCTAAAGAGTATTTAAGGACCAACAAGTGATATGGAACCCATGTGGTGCCTGATATTATTATAAATTTAACCTAATATATATGATAGTAATAGTGTCTTTGAATGAATATAGCCCTTCAGGTTGGATGGAATCCTACAAAGGATAATTCCCAGAGAACATTTTAATAAATTTGGGAATTGAGTTTGACCAAATATAGAGGCATTCTACATATCCTAGTTTGTCGGGAATAAAATACCATTTATTTTTGAATGATTGGGGCTTACACCCTAGAATATTACCTTTAAATGATTTTCTCACATGGAGTATGGTCCTTAGAGGAGATAGTAACATTGTTTTGATGGATAACACCAATGGAATAGGCCCATGGTATATTCAATGGGAATATGTCCCTTTGAATGTTTTTCCTCAATGGAATATAGATCTCAATTAAGATTGTAGAACGTTTTTGGGGTTTATTTTAGGATGGAGGAACCTATTTCTAAATTCATGAGAAATATACCATCTCATGTTTATTTAGAGGAATGGTCAGGGATTACCCATATAGAAATTCATATTTATTTTGAACATTGACGAACACCGATAATCATGGTTATATAGATTTTGGGTTGGGGATCACCCTTAAATGAATGAAGAGGTTTTTGGAATAGTGAGTAATGCCTTTACTCATAGTTATTTGGAGGATTGGTAGGGCCATACACTTATGAATATTCCCATTCGATCAAAACCACGAGGAATGTCTGATCCTATGGTTATTTGGCATTTTGGTTGGGGACTAAACGTATGTGGACACCCATGTCTCTAGAACCACTTAGAAACTCTCAACTCAAGGTAATTTGTAGGTTTGGTTGGGGCTTAAAATAATGTGGACTACTATTTTTTAGGATCATAGATATTTCACAACCACATCTAGCCTCTAATCCCACAAGATTCATACTATGTGTGAGAAAAAATAGGAAGTGGTCGAATCCCTTCCCCCAATTTCATATAGAATGAAATATGTATACAATATTATCCCTAGCCAATGGGAATGGAATGTTATTACCCACAATTGATAAAATGGTGATGTCCATGTGTGTACTTCCAAGGTGAAAACCCAAGTTACTGTAGGAATATATGCTTTATAACATTTCTATGATACTACTTGTAAAGAATTCTTCCAATAGGACCTAATTTACCATGGTTTTTTATGCTTAACAAGGCTCATTGATGTGCACAGTGAATTGATACTTCCCACATGGTTGTTTCTGTAGAGGCCATTGCATGGTATCTGATTATATTAAATCCATCACATTAATTTCAATGTCATTACATAACTTTTATAGATTACTTTAAAATTTTTAGAAAAATCCTCCTAAAGGAATTACTAGTATGGTGCCTTTGGAAATATGGAAACATAAACATTGGTTTATAAATGAGCTAAATTATTTCCCACTATGATATTCTTGACTAGAACCCTTAGTAGACACATAAAAAATAATAAACTTCTTCGTAACATATGGAAGTAACCATATAAAAGTTGTATGCTCAAATGTGCATTAATAGTAAATAGGGGAGATATGTATGAATGATAATGAAAATAACGGTTTGAGAACATATAATGAAAATAGATGAACATACCATTGACTAAAAATATCATATACATCAAACATGGAATAAATCAGGGAAGTTCAAAAGACATGAATCATACCGAAATAAAGAAAAATATCCCTAAAATCATAACATATAAATATACTATGGTATTTTTTTAAACACAAATGCATATAATAATGATTTCGAATGTAGTTAATGAATTGCATTCAAGATCATCTTGGTAGACAATGTCTTTTACTGAACCGTTTTCAAAACCCATTCCAACCCAATATTACTGGAATGAGTACATATTGAGTTCCAAGATGGATTATAATATTTCAATAAAGGAATCATAATCATAAACAATATCAGAAAGAGATAATATTGTTTCAATAATCTCTTATCACATAGTAACATTTAGAAACACCACCATGTAAGAAAGTAAAGTAACATGAATATTAAAACATAATGAAATGAATTATATTCAATTTATAACATTTAAAATGTTAAAATATACACAAATTATATTCATGTTATAACATTTAGAATGATAGAATATACACCTCCATAAATAATCTATCTTCATAATAAAACATATGTCTCAAAGAATGAAAACTGAGACAAAACCGTCTTACTAATTTGGTGGCTTTTGAAATGCTAACCCCATGAAATAATGATCAAATAACGGATATTTAAATTTCCATAAATTTATGTATAATAATAATTTATTACATCGGTGGTCAGTATATTCAACACATAAAATAAATGGTTGGTGAATAAAGTATGTATCTCATGAAAATAAAAAGGGAGATGAAACTCCCTTACCTTGTGTATTGACTCTCATCATGCTCATTCAAACCTCCATAATAATAAATATAAATTTATTAATAAAATATCATAGAACCATCTTATTACATTTAATAACATATGTGTTTTTATTATGAATTTATATTACCCTATTGTTTAGAATTTTATGATAGTGTTTCACTCTGGGTAAAATTTTCATTGGTCTTTGTAAGTGTATTATGTTTTTATATTAATATATAGAGTCTAGATGTATGAAATAGAATACATTGTTCGTAGAGACAGTAGGTCGTACATACGCATGAATGTCATTTTCAAATAATTGTTGTGCTAGGAGAAATAATAAAACACATGTATATATATATATTTATATCACATTAATGTAGATTTATTGTATCAAATATATCAAATATATTCACTAAAACCATCCTTAATACATTTTATGTAGAGTATGAAAGAATCAAATTGCCTTGATAGGGTGGTAGTCCACATTTTCTCAAACAAAGTTATCATATTTACACTAAATGTAACGTAAATAGGTATGTAATTTACAATGAATAAATGATAATAAATATAAAATAAATATATTTTATGAAATATATATACATATTTTTTATCATAATTTCCACCATGATAGGAGGTGAATGAAATAATGAACAATCACAATTTATTAAGGTGGTAGTTCAACGTACAGATTAACAATATGTTTGATACTAATTCGATGGATGTGTATATAAGTGAATGTCAAAACTATATCATTGTGAAATAAAATTATGTTGATTATACTGAATTTTTATACAATAAACTATTAATGAGAGTGTAGTGTTGGATAATGAATACAAAATAAAGGATCTTAAGAGAAGAAGTTACATCTTAATCTTGTATGCCCTTTTGGTTTATGCTAAAAGGATTCTTTTATGGAATTATTACAAAGTGGTTGCTTATTGTTTTATGGTAGGGATTATGAAAATATAATTGTGTAGAGTTTTTTTGGGACTATGTTTTTTTAGTAGATTGATTAAAAGGGAGTTGTGGTGGCCTTTTATAGGGTTGGAAAATGACATCGATAGAATTTTTGAAAACAAGTTAGGTGTAACCACATTTTGACCAAAAAATATGATAAAAACAAAATAAAATTACTGAATAGAATGTTAATGGATGAATAATTTCAAAAAAATGGATGATGGAAATGTTTATAAGTTATTTTTGGTCTTATATTTAAGCTTTTTTCCTTTGTTAATCTAAATTTTATCTTAATCAATGTAATAAATTTTAATAACCTTCAGAAATCATTATTGTAAAAAAAACGTTTTCCTTATTAGAAATTATAAATTTTACACATTTGAAATATGGAATCCATGTTTCCATGTAATAATCATATAAGTGTCTGAAATTAATTTAAAATCAATAATACTAATGGGACGACATTGTCGTTTTTTAAAATAAAATCATCCAAATGATTGCTATGTTTTTATTCCCAAATACATATTGAAATTGATTCCAATTACCAAAATTATATTAATTGATTATAATATTATATAATTAAACATTTAAATAAATTTTAAATATAATTGAAATTTATAAATAATGTAGAAAAAAATAGAATTATGAATTAAAATCTAGTATTTTTTACTAATAATCAAAAATGAATTTTTTAAACAAATTACTAGAAAAAAATCATAAGATAATTTAAACATTATAAATTCAAAAAATATTTTTATTTTTTCAAATTGAATTTACTAATGTCTTTAAAAATAATTTTATTATTTTTCACAGAAAAAAATTAAAAGAAGTTCTTTTGTGAAAATATTATTTTTAAACATATAAGGACGATACGAAAAATTATATCTTTTCTCATAAATATGAGTAATTTATATAAAAAATTATAAAAATTATAAAAAAATATTTTAAGTTTTTTTTATCAGTGTTCATTTTACCGATTTTAATGTCTAGATTATAATTATATCATTTTAATAATTATTACAATAAAAATATGTTTCCTATAATCTTATTACGCGTGTAGAAAACAAAAAGATTGTGTTGCGTGTAAAGTACACCAAGTAGAGAGACAACATCAATTTTTCATGTAGTGAAGATAAAACATATTTCATGTTTAGTGTATGATAATATGAAGGTTGTCTATCACACAATTCAATCATTGTAATTTAATATAGAATAATCTATTTTTAGTGTTATGTTAAATTTAAAATGTCTCAATTAATAAATACATTCGAGAAAAATAAATAAATAAACTGAGTAGTTACATTCTACCCCCTTAATAATAATTTCACCCTCAAAATTTGTCGGATTTATCTATGTTTTACTACTTCAATGTTTCATTCACAGAATCCCACATTGTGATAATGAATAATAACACATCCCTTAAAAAGGGAATGTTTCAATGATAAATGTTACCCAATGAAATGTATAACCAGGTCTACACAAAGAAGAAAATATGTTGGTGGTAAAGATTTTACATGGAGGAAATGTGTAAATATTTATTAGGAGTGATTAAGGTAGTCAATCACAAACATCTTACTAATCACAGAAAATTTGAGGGCATAAAGGTCATAAATCTACATTGATTTACAATGCCATTGGTTCAACAAAAATTATGGTATTAGGGAAACATTTTATTTGATCACAATCCTATCATCGAATAATTATTTTACTGCACAATAATATTTGGATATAAACATACTAGATATATTTCTATAAAAAATAATTTTTTGGTTTTAATTTTAACTATTTCTAATTCAAACATTACTTCATTAAATGGATTTCCATAATTTAAAAATGATGACATAAGCACTACAATACAACTTTAGCATATATTAATGTTCATAAAAGAATGAAAAGTATAACTATTTTTACAATTCTTAAAAATAAATAAGGTTAACACATTAATCCCTTAACATAAAAAGTAACACTATTGTTTCATCATAAATAATTATTCATCAAAAATATTTATACATTAACCAATATGTCATGTAGGCCAATGGAAATACTGAAAACCTTATCGTCCATCCGTCAATGGTTAAATACATACAACCTTGTCCGACATGATTGGTTTCCACTCATTATACATGATGTCCATTTCTGAAACCACACTATTATAGTTTCCAAAACTTAGGGACATATTTGAATTAAGGTTAATCAATAAATAGCCTTTTAACTAAGGTTCATAATAATATTTGACTATATAAATACTTTACCCAAGAATCTATTTTTTTGTCAGATTTCAAACATGTCAATACACTTATAGCAATTTTTTTTGTTAAATGGAAATAACCTAAATTACAACAAATCATTTTTTAAAACATGAATACTTTTTTATTCCATATATTACTGGATATATTCCATAAATCTAATATGATGTATACTTCATCCATGATAACATGAACTAATTATCAACAGGTCCGTAATTAGTTCTAAGGTAATCAGTACAGTCTAATTTTCTTATACATTACCTACATATCATTATACAAATATCATAATCATAACATGAAGAACATATTAAGGGTAATATTTTCTTTAATCATGTGTTTTATATGGACATAAACTTTCTATTTATATCACATTTCTATTCCATCAGAACCATTCAACATGTTCTTTTAAATATGTAGTGAAAAATATGAACTGACCAATCCTTACACATTAAATCATTCCTATAACACAGTTCCTGAATAAAAATATTTAAAATATTTTATTATTACACTCCATCCATTTTTTGATAACATGGATACCTCATCCTATTATACAATACCACTTTCATTAACATATCATATGTAGCATCATCATCATCTGAAATATAATACTTACTCATACTCCCATGTTGATACTTTTCAGGACATTTCCTCTTGCGACATTGAGTTTTGTAGTGAAAATATATTCCACACTAACATAAAATTAAATTATTACATAGGGAGGCCAATGTTATCATCAATTTCATTACCTAAAATCATCATTTTTTACTTTCAGTAACTTATTTCAACATTTAAAAAAATTGAAAACAATATATTATTTCATCCATGGTCTTAGTTACCTAAAAACTAAGAAATTTCTTTTATTATCTTCATTGGTGAGTCTTTTAGTTGGTTAAGATACTAATTCTTAATTATGATTCATGAAATATGGTTAGGAATAATCTAAGCATCTTTCACTCTATTGATCATCCCACTCAAATACTCATAAAAAATTCATCCATCATATTCAACATTACTCAAGTCCCTTCTAGAACACTCCATTGACTAAAACCAGATAAATAGTGTAATAATTACTTATCATATAATAAAACTACCGTGTCCTGAAAATAATTTTTATAAGATGAATAAATAATGAAACCTTCCTTAATATATCACACTCAACATTCATCATCAGATATTCCGAGCTAACTTGTATTTAAATTATTCACAATTATTTGTTTTGATTTAGTTAATTCCCAAAGAATATCCCCTTGGGTGTGTCAAACAACGACTGTATCAAGGCAGGTTTTCTTATACTATATTACCCCACGAAAGGTCCAAAACATCATGTTAGAATTTTTACTCCTAGGTAAACATTCCTAGAGCTACAACCACTTATAGTATCCAAATAGAGATTTATTTCTATTAAACCAGTAACTATATCTGTTAAAATAATTTAAGGACATTATCATATTATTTCCCTTATTTTTAGAAATATCTTTGCTAATTTCCTCTGGGTTATCACTAAGGTTTTTTCATCTGAGCTTCCAATTGTTAACTACTTCTTTTCTCTGATTCAAATCATATAAACCCAATATTATCATATATAGACCTTCAATAAATTTTTCCTAATACATTAAGCATTATTCAAACAAATTCTTCAATACCATGATAGTACAGTGCCATTGGAATCATGTAAACATATGCACTAGTACATAAATGAGATACATTATCTCTCATTAGGTTCCACTAGACTAGAACCATCCTTAAAGACATCAAAAATATTAAATATATTCATAACCTGGTGTTGTAAACATAAAAAAATGTAAAATAAAATTCTTACTAAGGGTAAATAAGAATAATATATACCATTCTGGAATTTTTAGCTATTTGTCACATGGTCCCGTCGCAAATAACACGTTGTAGAAAATAGAGTCACAATTACAATTTTTTTTGATGAACTCATCGCAAAAAAAACTTCTTACAATGGGAAGTTGTCTCATCACAAATTGTTCTTCTAATAAATACATTACATATACAAAAACCTGTTGCGATGTGCTCATAAAAAAACTATTTTTTAACGGGTTTTCATCCCATCGCAAATAGCATTATGTTAAAATCCTGTTGTTCTGGGCCCAATGGAAAAATATATTTGTGTCGGTAAAGTAACCTGGCCCAAATAGGTTTTAAATATATATATATATTCTATTTTAAATGGGGTCCCAGAGAAAAAGGCCTTTTCACAAATACAGAGTAAGATAATAAATATATATAAATTTGTTTATTGAAAAAATAATAATAATATTATTATTAAATTTAAAAAAAATAATAAAATTATCATTATTTTCAAATACTTACAAAAATAAAATTATGAATAATGAAAAAATAATATTAGTACTATTAAATTAATAAAAACAATAAAAACTAATTAATTTCTAAATATTCATAAAATAATATAAAAAATCATAAAATAATAATAATATTATTATTATTATTATTATTATTTGTAAAAATACAAATAAAAAATTTAATAATAATAATAAATAAATTTATAAAAAATATAAAACATATAAAAAAATACTCAACATTCGCAGAAATATTAAAGAAAAATACATTAAATAGTTCATTTTACCGAAATGATAAATTCAAATGTTTTTTACTAAACAAAAAATTCACTAGGGGGATAGTCTTATAGAAGAGCTGGATGAGCTGGAGGAAACAGTGGAGGAAACTCTATCCCTAACTACGAGTCAGATGGTGCATGTAATCCATCTGCGCGTGCTGCTGCTGCGACCATTGATGTTTGTCCATCTTGTGCGGCTATCACATATCTTCCTACTGCTTCTGAAAACTCTCTATAAGCTTAGTTTGAGCTCTCAACTGCTCATAATACTACGATCCATAAGATGCTTCTTCTCTACGAACTCCTCTCGAGTTGGACACTGACATCGCATCATTACCATAATTAGTCCCATTAGTCAAATGAGAGTTGATACCAACTACTGATCCCTTCTCGAAGGCATATTGGGTTGAATGAAACCATGTCACCTCATTGAAATGTTGGGCACTAGACTTATCAATCGTCTCATCCTGTCTCTTATCCCTTCTATAAGAGGTCGCAAACTCATGTGACTCCATCAGATTCAATTTGAAAATAAAATATTTAAAATATTTTGTACAGTTAATTTTCAAACTGAAAAATAAATAATACTTAGCACAATCTAATGTTGGGGATCACCTCTAATCTTTCTACTGCCTCGAACGTTTTACATCCTCTGATAATCATCATACTCCATAATATCAAAATTCTCAACTGCCTATATGAATCTAAAATTTACTGTTTAAATTTTATGATATATAAAATATATAAAAAAAGATACTTACTAGATTCTCTCTAAGATACTGAATGAACGGCTTCCAAATAGATATGTAACATCCTTTCTTCACTGATTCTATCATCCCATTGAAAATCACCTCTGAAATTTACCACTAAACCAGTGTGAACATAATCATTCACAAATGTGAGATGAAATGTACTCTATTTCATGGGATCTACATGACTCATCAGATATTATCACTCATTCATTTTTAATGATTTTCCTTCTCAAATTCTGCAAAAACTAACGGAAATGCTCATGCATAGACACCTTATATACCTTGAGGATAGTGTCACACATGCTATCATCTATGGGATACCATAAACCCTACAAAAAATTTATAATGTCATGTTATTAAATAAATAAATTTCTAAATAAATAATTTTTATTTACATACCTACAAATGATTGACCATTCCATGATGCATATCAACGGTTATCTGTTCCCATGTGATCCATGGGAGAGAAAAATAATTGTGCAAGATATCACTACTCTTTCCAACAACTACTAGTGAAAAACTATAAAGAAAGAACAAATAATAAAACACTTAGTATATAAATAAATTAATGAATGTTAACTAAAATAAACAGGTTACCATGCCTCCATGTGGGTAGATCGAAACCCGGATGTGGATATTTCTTTGGGATAGGGTCAGAAATCATCAATCACACAAGACCGCACCCCCTCCACATAGCCCCTGAACCACCAATAGGCTGAGGGTCATATGATCCCAAATCATCCTCATCCAAAGATTGCTAAGCCTCCTCTAACTCCCAAAATATATTATGGTCCATCTAAAACCCAAAATGATTGTTGTGGAAAATTTTTTTATGATAACTATTACATATAGATATATATTAGTTATCATTATAACCCACATTTAGCTGTGTCAATTTTCACCATCATCATCATCTTGATATCTGATGATACTGATGTCTTCATAATCATTATTGGAAGTATCAATAATTATATGAGTTTATGTATCATCATCCCATTCCATTTGAAATTCATTTGTAACATCATTAAAATAATTGTCACCATCGACCCTTAATTATTGGGTGTAATCATCGATAATCTTGTCTCTTTTGGAAAAAAGAATGATGTTGAGTAGTCTCTAGAAAAAATTCAATTCCATTTACTTCATCGGAACCACATTTAGTTTGAGTGAACTTATTTTCTTGAGATTTCATTTTTATTATGATCCACCAATCACTCTGGCCTATTAAGTAGCACAGTACTTTGCATATTATATTTGATCTCCCTGTTGAGAGAGTAAAAATGGTTTATTTACTGCAAGATGATTTTTATATTTAATATCGATGATTCCATGAATCTGATGAACATTCAATCCTCTATCACTATCAAACCCACAACATTTATACATTTTTATATAATTTTTACCTAGATAATACAGTTCAATAATCTAATCCAGCATGCCGTAAAAGTAAACATAGGTTTCTCTATGATGTGATCCTCTAAAAAACACTATTTTTCATTGTTTCCTCATATAAACATGTATGAAATTGAAAATAATTCACCTCATATGAATTATATAATTTAACCAATTTTGAAGGTGGATTACTCAATATACACAATCGCTTATAAATTTTATTAGCATGTTGAGCACCTAGAAATTTGTATATCAATTATCAATATAATAAAAAATAAACTGGATTTATTTGTTTAACCACCAATAATTTATATTACTAGTTTTTGAAACCATTGAGAAAAAAAATTCGGCATTTTTTTAGATAATCTTCTGTGATTTTTTTAATATGTTAATTAATATGATTATAATATAACCTATAAATAAAATAAATTTTCTTATAGTAACATAAAGTATATAATAAGTGATTGATGCACTCCCAGTACAAATAATGTCATTTCTTCCTAGGTGAGAAGAACATATGTATGAGATCAGTGATATTCAACATCTAAATCCATCGTTCATGAACTCCATTGAAACCAAGCATTGGCTAATTAAAAATTGATAATTGATTGTCCATTTCATCATCAACATTCACCTTGTTCCATCCCATGTAGTTGTATTTTGAGGGATATTCATATTCAATATAATTAGAGCAGAAAAAAGAATTTTATCATGAAAATAAGTTTCAGCAATTGAGACTTCAAATGATGGTTTATTACATAGTTTTTCTTAAATTTTTGCATGGATCTATCGAATGGGTACATCCATAAAAACATTACTGGACCTCCACATTTAGTTTCATGTCTAAAATGTAATATCATATGATTTGTTGAGTCAATGAAAGAGAGTGGGATGATTTTTGTCAATTTACATATAATGAAATGAACATCGTCTTCTGGTTTACTTAGTATATCATAGTCTGTTGTCGCTACACAAATGACTTGAAAGAAATATCATATATCTGTAATCAAATCCAAAACCATAGAATTCATCATCCCTTTGAATTAAATCTGCATAATTCTTCCCATTATAACCTAACAATCTGGAATTTTTTATCTTGTAATATGTCAATTCGTAACAAGTCATCCCAAATTAGAATTATAGCCATATCGAAGATTAAAATCAATATTCCACTAAAAAAATAATAAGTGACTCGCTTTGGATAGTGTATAAGCAGCTTTTTACTTCATTAACCTCTGTGATCCGACATTTTTAAATAATTCAACTCCCGATCATCTATATATTTTGGCAATATCTAATCACACATTTAAATTTCCTTGTTCATAACTGGTGTATCAAAAACTGTACAAAATAAATTATCAAAATTGTTCTTCTCAATATGAATGGCATCCAACACTTGGCAGACCATCAAATCAGACCAATATGGAAGATCCCAAAAAGGATCTTCTTTATCCAATTATGTTCATTTCCAATTCCATGAATTTTATGTTTGTTTATTGTTGGATGAAATGTGATTGTAGGTAATGAATGTACTACTGATTTTTACTCTGTAACTGAGATCATTTTTGGATGATCATCCCTTTCAATAGTTCCTTTTCTGAATTGAGATTTGTTCATCTGAATAATATTATCGGTTTGAAGAAATCTGAGATTACTATAAAAAAACAATGGTTTTCTTCATTGATTAGCATAAAGGCTTTGTTGTCTTTCATAAAGCATGAACATGATATCAGAACATGTGTACTCTAACCATATAACATGCCATATTCCAAGAATTCACTAATCGTCCATATCAATGCAGCTTTTAATATTATTTTGTTTCATAGCAATATCATATATACTAAAACCATTACTCTATAATGAAATTAAGTCATCAGTAATTTCTTTCAAATAAACATCAACATTATTTTTTGGATGTCCTAGGATTAATAAAGTCAAAAATATATAGGGATCCATCATCAACATCCATGGAGGTAATTTATATGGATTTGTAAAGACATGACAATATGAATACTGACTATTATAAGAACCAAACAGACATAATCCATCAATAAAAATACCCTATAAAATGTTTCTAGATTCTAAAGTAAAAGGCGGATGCAATCAGTCAAAATGATTCCATGAATCACCATCAGTTGGACGATTCATGCTTTTATCAGTTGAAATCATGTTTTTGTGTCATGAAATCATTGATACATTGTTCTAAGACATAAATAAACTCTACACCCAAGGTGTAAGGGGGAAATATCACAACTGTTTTATATGAATCGATCTAGACATCAATGGTTGAGCTTCAATATACCTACACTATCCCCATGAGGGACAACTATCCAACAAATCATGTTCAACAAAATTAATGATGCAATCATTTTCACATGAATGAATCTTTTGATAACTAATAGACATATTACAAACCTTCCTCTTTCTCTCATTTTAATTTTCAAGAAACACATTTATTTTTGGTAAATGTGTTTTAACCAAATAAAATTTCTGATCTAAATAGTTGTTTGACATTTTATTATCTAATTTAATAGCCATAAATTGTTCATCTGATTCTAATTTTATTATCATGCAACTGGGATATAATGCATCCATAGCAGACCTCAACAACTCATAAAATTTGGATGGGGGCCAACTTGTGAGTTAAATAAACATCATCATGAGTTTCGGTTTGTTGAACAGATGGATCGACAACATCAAGTAATAAATTTTGAAACCATTATTGATCCAGAATCATGTCATTAGTATCTTATCTAGAACAGTTTCACTCTGTTGATACCAAAAAATGTAATATGGTTGAATACTATACCGCAATATATGTCCCCCAACCATGTCAAATGTGTCAAACGTTCTCAAAGCATATTTTTACAATGACAATTAATTGCGGTTTCTGAAACAAATTCGGGTTTTGATTATGCAAATGTCAAGAATGCTTCAACACCCTCTATATATATAGGATTTAAAATAGAACCATTTGGATATCTGCGCTGATTTATCCAAGTGTGATCCTCTAATAATTACTATTGTCGACATCCATGTTCTATATATTTCTACAAAATATAAAATCATTACTATTTTTTAAAATTTTGAAATTAGAAAAACAATATCCTTAAAAAGAAGAAAAATAATTACAGCTACTTCTTAATGATTACTATTAATTACAAGCGACCCAATTTCAAATCAATTGATGGCTACTCATTTGTTCGGCGGCTCATATACTTATGACTTTCTCTTAATGAAATCATAATCATGAATCTTCTCGTGGTACGCATATTCATTCTCATTCATATGAACATTTTTATGTGTACCTCCACAGAGATATTTCATTGTAATTTCAGTGTGAGAAAGATGCATGTAAATGCACTTTTAGAGAAAAGGGCCCCCTTTTCGTTGATGAATCATCTTATTGCAATTGTCACTACCTGAAATCGTTATAAAAAATGTGGTCCTATGAATGCATTTCAAACTCATGCATACGAGATTGGATATGCATACGTATAATCATACATTCCATAATGATTTGAGTCGGTGAGAGTTTAAAAGAGAAGAGTCGTCGAGTAAAAAGAGCACCACCAATCCACTAGAAACCCTCCCAAGTTATTACAATTTATTACATTTGATTTTATTACTAATTATTACTAATCATTACTAATTATTACTGATTATTACTAATTAGTATTAATTAATAACAATTATTACTATATATTATGAATTATTACTAATTATTACTATGCATTACCAATTATAGAAATTATGACCAATTATTACCAATTAAATCCAATTATTATAAATTATTACAAATTATTATGAATTATTACAAATTATTACGAATTATAACGAATAATTACAAATAATTATGAATTATTATGAATTATTACTAATTATACCTAATTATTATTAGTTAATCCTATTTATTCCTAATTATTTATAATTATTCCTAATTATTTCTAATTAAGCCTAATTAATCATAATTAATCATAATTAATCATAATTAATCCTAATTAATCTTAATTAATCTTAATTAATCCTAATTAATCCTAATTAATCATAATTATTTCAAATTATTATGAATTATTCATAATTATTCTTAATTATTCTTAATTAATCGTAATTATTCTTAATTAATCCAAATCAATCCAAATCATCCCAAATGATCCTAATTTAGCCTAATTATTCCTAATTAATCCTAATTAATTTTAATTAATCCAAATTACTTCTAATTACTCCAATTTACTTTTAATTAATCTTAATTAATCCTAATTAATCATAATTGTTGATAATTAATCTTAGTTATTGCTAATTCTGGCTAATTATTGATAATTATTGTTATTTATTGCTATTTATTACTACATATTGATATTAACTGATATTTATTCCTATTAATTGTTATTTATTACTATTTATATATAGTTATTGTTAATTATTGGAATTTATTCCTAATTATTGCTCATTATTCTTATTTATTGCTAATTATTCCTATTTATTGCTAATTATTGCTATTGTTTTCTATTTATTGATAATTATTGATAATTATTACTAATTATTTCAAATAAATACTAATTATTACTAATTAAATTTATTTATTATTAATTTATTTTATTTTATACTATTTACTACTATTTATTACTATTTATTACTATTTATAAATATTTATTACTGTATATGAGTATTTATTACTATTTATTACTATTTATTACTATTTATTAATAATTATTACTATTTATTAGTATTTTTTACTATTTATTAGTATTTATTTATTTTTATTACTAATTATTACTAATTATTACTATTTATTAGTATTTATTACTAATTATTACTATTTATTAGTATTTATTAATATTTATTACTAATTATTTTATTTTATTAGTATTTTTTAAAAATTATTTCTATTTATTACTATTTATAACTATTTATTACTATTTATTACTAATTACTACTATTTATTACTAATTATTAATAATTATTACTAATTATTAGTAATTATTATTACTTATTAATAATTATTACTATTTATTACTATTTATTACTATTTATTACTATTTATTACAATTTATTTCTAATTATTACTAATTATTACTAATTATTACTAGTTGTTACTATTTATTAACATTTATTAACATTTATTAATATTTATTACTAATTATTACTAATTATTACAATTAATTAATCTTTATTACTATTTATTATTATTTATTAATATATATTACTATTTTTTAGTAAATTTTTTTCTTTTTTTAATAATTATAACTAATTATTTCTAATTATTACTAATTATTAGTATTAATTACTATTTATTACCATTTGTTACTATTTATTACTATTTATTACTATTTATTACTATTTATTACTATTTATCAGTATTTATGACTATTTATTAGTATTTATTACTATTTATTAGTATTTATTTTCAGTTATTACTATTTAATAGTATTTATAAATATTAATTATTAATTATTTCTATTTATTACTATTTAGTAATATTTATTATATTTATTACTATTCATTTGTATTTATTACTAATTATTAGTATTTATTATTATTTATTACTAAATATCACAAATTATTTATATACATTACTAATTATCATTAGAAATTATTAATTATTAATAATTACTAAGAATTAGTACTAATAATTTAATTTTATATTTATAAATAAATAATGATGACAAAACAACTTAAATCATACTTAATAACAACTAAGAAACAATAATTAAAATTAATATAATGAAATGAAATAAATATTAAATTAAATAAAACATAAATACCTTTAAACTTGATCTTTTATAATTTGAGATGGCTTCATAACATTTTCGTAACAAAACTAACTGTAAAAAAATTTCATTCTAAAATTTGAGTTCAAAAAAGCAGAGGAAGAAGAATTCAGGGGGAGGGAAGAAAAAACATATGGGGGTATATATATGTTAGATTTGTTTTGATTGGACTATTTGTGATGAGATTCTGATCGTAAATACCACCAGTCGCGTTGATTATGGTTGGCTATTATAAGTTTATTTGCGACGAGCCCCATCGCAAAATTTAACATGCTGAAACAAAATTTGTGATGGGACAACATCCCTTCGCAAAAAGGCTTTTACCGTCGTTGGTTATTTGCGACGAGACCTATCGCAAATACCCTTCAGGGGTCGAATTAGTTGCAACGTGGGATCCCCTGTCACAACTACTTGTTACCATCTCTCGATATTTGCGATGTGTGGTGCCTACCCGTTACCAATACCATTTTGCGCTAGTTGGCATGAAAAACGAGCCAATCTGTGCGTATGTTTTTTCGATGGGGTGCCTATTCTTGTCCAAAATATTTATATACTTTCGACTGGTTGATTGTCCCATCGAAAATAACTCTTCACAAAAAATGGTTTTTCTCGTAGTGATTTGAATGATCCTAAGTGTAAGGGTATGATAAAACGATCATGAAAATTTATGATCATAACCTACATATCATTGATCATATACATGATACATGGAATATATCATGGAAGTTCATATGTCATGAATCGTTGTGGGAAAGACATCTTAATCCATTATAGAATAACATAGTAATAAAATATGTAAATGTGAGAAACACATAAGCATATAACCATGATTTCTATAGTAGTAAAGGAATAGTGACAAAAAATTCATTGTTGAAAATGTTCTTTACTAATCCGAGTTGACACCCCGTTCCAACCTGGTATCTCTGAACTGTGTTCATATCTCATTCAAACACTGTAATATTGATCCATGTTCATTTCTCATTCGACCTAGGTCTATCTCATGCTATATAAATCATTTCCATATTCATTGGAGGTAGATATATGTTCATTCCATCTCATAATTAAATCCAACATATATGGTCCACAAAATAATAAATGATCATATATTAAACCATGTAATGAAATGGGTATAAAAAATTTGTAAGCATTTCAAAACATATGAAAAAAGGTACACGTTTCATAATAATTTCATAAAAATCATAACATGTGAAAGAGAAACGGGTGTCATAAAGGCGATGACATTAATAATTACTCATTTGTTGATAGAATATGACTTAAATTAAACTTATTTTTTTTTATTAAAACACGTTTTTGGAAAAAGCAACAAACCACCAGAACCATCATTACAATCGATTATAACCATAATGCCCAGAACCGAACTACAGGGTCCACCCCTCCCCTTTGACTATACCATGATGAAAAACCATCCCCATTACCTAAAAACTCAGCAATATGTCCCATGCATTGTTGCACTAGCCTAGAACCGATGGCATAACCATACCCTCTCAATCTACGAAATCCAAATGGCATGAACTGGGGCATTAATAATGCTATACATCCCATCTAAAGCAATCCCGTGTAGAATGTTGGTTGCAGACCACCAATGCTTTCATAAATTTTTTAAAAAAAATATAGTTTATCCAAAATTATACATATCATGATCCAACATAACACCCATACCAATCAAAATATTCCACCAATTTAAACATATTCATTGAAAATCAATTTTTGATTACCAGAGAGAGATTCCCTAAACCATTTCCAGTAGATATCAGTTATTTGGATTCCTATTACAATCTACATTAGATTTTCAAATTCACAACATAGCTGATCCTAGGAAATTATGTACTTTCCAAGAATAATCCCCCTTTTTTGAATCCTTTACCAGAATTAGGTCATTTTATCAATATATGAGTATTTATCCTTATTAAGAGTCATCCTTAGTGACATGCACATCATCTTAGCAGCCTCCTCTTATGTGTCATTATTTAACCCGACAGGGTTGAAGACTTCTTCTTCAAAACATAACAGTAATTCAAAGGGCTGGTTTCCCACATCCTCATTGTCCTTTTTATTTGAATTTATCATTTTAGCAGATCGAGTCTCCAAATGAGGTGGTAAATAGGAGTAATACTTCTTACATTTCTGCTCCTATTATTCCTATCGCTCTTCGGGATTTCATATTCACCAACTGGAAGACTAGGATCATTTCCTTTGGGTTCATTCACATGGACTCCATTTGTCTCAATAGAATTAGTTATATCAGAACCCATACCTAACTATGAAAGACATTCAAAATAGTTTCTCAACTAAATTGGGGTCTGGGTAATTGAAACAGAACAGCATAGTCTCCCAGCTCTAGCTTGACTAGCAGGTCCCTTCCCCATTTACCTGGATCACACATACCCAAACCCAACACCTCATTTTAATAGTCAATAGTGACATCCACGTCATAGCCTTCCCTCTCCATCACAGTATTTGAACCCCCATATGTTTGGATTTCCACCCAAACAACATAAATCTAGACCATTCCATCACCCACCCTCACTATATAAATGTGGATCAGCTCATTGTAATTGAAGGGACTGGTAAGATCCCTATTTTACCTGTTAAAAACATCAGAAAGTTTCGGATTTACCATAGAAACCATTTCCATGTTCCCCAAATACCGACCAGAACCAATGTCCACTACGGGAAAAATGGGTATTTGCGACGGGAATAAATCCCGTCGCAAATAGTCCAATTAGAAACTTATTTGCGACGGGTTAGCTTACCCCGCCGCAAAAGGACTGGCGCGGTTTGCGCGCCAAATCGCTGGAAATTTATTTGCGACGGGCGGTAACTGCCCGTCGCAAATACCCGGCGGCGGTAAAAGCTATTTGCGACGGGAATATACCCCCGTCGCAAATAGTATATCGGCAGGTTATTATTTGCGACGGAACCCGTCACAAATAACTATTTAACCGTTGACTGTAATAAATGAGGGCTAAGGTATTTGCGACGGGTATCCCATCGCAAATAGACCCGTCACAAATAATCTAACCTATAAATACCCCCCATCCGTTTTTTTCATTCATTCTCAAACTCCATCTTTTTCTTCTCTCAAAACTCTATTTTTAGAGTTCAGCGTTTCTGAAGATTACTTTTTTTTTCGGAGTTCATATTGAAGTTTTCAACAACGCCCAGAGATCAACCTCAGATCAATTTTGAAGGTATTTATGTTCATTTTAATTTAATATTTATTTTAATTTTTTTATTAGTTTCAATTATTTTTAATTAGTTGTAATTATGTTTACATTGTTTTGTTTCTTAATAAATTTAAATTATTAGTATTCATTGGTCATAGTTAATGGTAATTAGGAATAATTAGTAATAATTTCCAATACATAAGAATAAATGCTAATAATTAGTAATAAATACCAATAATTAGGAATAATTAGTAATAATTACCAATAATTACCAATAATTAGTAATAATTAGTAATAATTACGAATAATTAGTAATAATTGTCAATAATTAGTAATAATTGCCAATAATTAGTAATAATTGCCAATAATTAGTAATAATTGCCAATAATTAGTAATAATTTCCAATAATTACCAATAATAAGTAATAATTTCCAATAATTTCCAGTAATTAGTAATAATTAGTAATAATTACTAATAATTAGTAATAATTAATAATAATTAGTAATAATTAATAATAATTAGTACTAATTACTAATAATTAACAATAATTGGTCATAATTACCAATAATTAACATTAATTGGTAATAATTACTAATAATTAAAATTACCAATATTTAGTTCTAAATAGTAATATTTAGTACTAAATACCAATAATTAGTGATAATTAATAATAATTACTAATAATTATCAATAATTAGTAATAATTAATAATAATTACCAATAATTATTAATAATTACCAATAATTAGTAATAATTACAAATAATTATCAATAATTAGTAATTATTACCAATATTTATCCATAATTAGTAACAATACCGATAATTATTCATAATTAGTAATAATTACAAATAATTAGTAGTAGTTAATAATAATTACCAATAATTAGTAATAATTAGTAATAATTACCAATAATTACCAATAATTAGTAATAATTACCAATAATTACCAATAATGAGTAATAATTACCAATAATTAGTATTAATTGTCACTAATTAGTAATAATTGTCCCTAATTAGTAATAAATAATAATAATTACCAATAATTAGTAATAATTAATAATAATTACCAATAATTAGTAATAATTAATAATAATTACCAATAATTAGTAGTAATTAGTAATAATTAGTAATAAATTGAAAAATTTACCAATAATTAGTAATAATTAGTAATAATTACTAATAATTAGTAATAATTACCAATAATTACCAATAATTACCAATAATTAGTAATAATTGTTAATAATTAGTAATAATTATCACTAATTAGTAATAATTAATAATAATTACCAATAATTAGTAATAATTAATAATAATTACCAATAATTAGTAATAATTAGTAATAATTACCAATAATTAGTAATAATTAGAATTAATTTTCAATAATTAGTAATAACTAGTAATAATTACCAATAATTAGTAATAATTACCAATAATTACCAATAATTACCAATAATTACCATTAGTTATAAATAATTACCAATAATTACCATTAGGTAGAAATAATTACCAATAATTAGCCATAATTAGTAATAATTACCGATAATTATCCAAAATTATTAATAGTTATCCATAATTACCAATAATTAGTAATAATTACCAATAATTACCAATAATTACCAATAATTAGCAATAATTGGTAATAATTAGTAATAATTACCAATAATTACCACTAATTAGTAACAATTAGGAATAATTACAAGTAATTAGGTATAATTACCAGTAACTAGGAATAATTATCAATAATTAGAAATAATTACCAATAATTAGGAATAATTACCAATAATTAGTAATGATTCGTAATGATTACCAATAATTAGTAATAATTATCAATAATTATCAATAATTACCAATAATTAGGTATAATAACATTATTATATTATTAGTATATTTTATTATTAATATTAAAATAATATAATTTTTTATATTATATACAATTCACTTTTCATCTGTGTGTTTTCTGTCTCCACATTTAATATTTGTATATGGAGACAGAAAACACACAGATGAAAGGAGAATTGTATATAATATAGAAAATTATATATTTTTAATATTAATAATAAAATATACTAATAATGTTATTATTCCTAATTATTGGTAATTATTCCTAATTATTGGTAATTATATGAATAATTACCAATAAATAGGAATAATTACCAATAATTAGAAATAATAACATTAAAAACATTATTATAGTAATAATTAGGAATAATTACCAGTAATTAAGAATAATTATCAATAATTAGAAATATTTTCCAATAATTAGTACTTAATAGTAATAATTAGTAATAATTACCAATAATTACCAATAATTACCAATAATTAGTAATAATTAATAATAATTACCAATAATTAGTAATAATTACCAATAATTAGTAATAATTACCAATAATTAGTAATAGTTACCAATAATTAGTAATAATTACAAATAATTATCAATAATTAGTAATAATTACCAATAATAAAATATACTAATAATGTAATAATGTTATTATTATATAAATAATATTTATGAAAAAATAATATTAGTACTATGAAAATAATAAAAAAATTATATAATATTAAAATTATCAATATTTGTAACAGGTTTTTCTTTATTCTCAACATATTCAATTCTTAAAGGGTCAATTTTTCGGTCTATCTCAATAAAATGTTTGTGTCAGTCGTGTATGATGCAAACTCTATAATTATCCTTGCTTGAGTGTTTTTTCTAACAAATTATTCAAAACTAGTAATGCTTTTATATGTTATAGAAAAAAATGGAACAACGAGGTCGTCAACAATCATTATTAGGTGACCACATATGGATAAATAAACGTAGAAATCCAAAAGGTTCTTGTTTAAATCCAGTATATGTAGAGGGTGTGGAGACTTTTTTATCATTTGCGGCATCAAATCCAGAATTTGTTTCAGAAGGAAAAATAAAATTCCCTTGTAGAAAATGTGCATTGAGAACGTTTGACACGTTTGACAAAGTGGGGGGACATCTCTTGCGTTTTGGTTTTCAACCAGATTATGTTTTTTGGTATCAACACGGTGAACGCAGTTCCAGAGGAGGTGATACCAACTTGATTCCAGATCCATCTCAGTTTCAACATTTAGTACATAATGTTGCAGGTTCATCTGTTTAACATACAGAAACTCCAGCTGATATAGCTTCAAATCCTGAGTTGGCACCGTCTGAATTTTATGAGTTGTTGAGGTCTGCTGAGGATGCATTATATCCTGGCTACAATATGAGAAAATTAGATGTAGTTGCAAAATTTATGGCTATCAAATCAGATAACGGAATGTCAAACACCTGTTTTGACCAGATATTTTCTTTTCTTAAAACACTGTTACCTGAAGGAAATGTTTTGCCTGTAAATTACTATGAGAGTAAGAGGTTGGTTTGAAATTTGGGACTTACTTGTCAGAAGATTCATGCATGTTCAAATGACTGCATTTTGTATTCGGGGGAAAATGAGTCGTTGGATAGTTGTCCCACATGTGGGCAACTGAGATATAAAGAAGGAAAACATGGGAAGTCTAGTTTGATTCCTGTAAAACAGTTGAGATATTTTCCGCTTACATCCAGACTTCAGCGTTTATTCATGTCTAAGAATACAGCGACAATGATGTCATGGCATAAAGAGAATATTTCAACCGATAAAATATTGAATCATCCAGTCGATGGTGATTCATGGAAACTTTTTGATAGAGTGCATCCATCTTTTGATTTAGAAGCTAGAAATGTTCGACTGGGCCTTTACACTGATGGTTTCTGTCCGTTCGGATCTTATGGTAGTCAATATTCATGTTGGCCTATTTTTTTTGAACTCCATACAATTTACCTCCATGGATGTTGATGAAGGAGCCATATATCTTTTTGACATTACTAATTCCAGGACATCCGAAGAAAAATATTGATGTTTATTTGAAACCATTGATTGATGAATTAAGTTTATTGTGGAGTACTGGTGTCAGTACATATGATGTTGCAACGAAACATATTTTCATACTAAGAGCAGCATTGATGTGGACAATTAGTGACTTCTTGGATTATGGGATGTTATCTGGATGAAGTACACATGGTCAGAAATCATGTCCTTACTGTATGGGAGAGAACAAAGCATTTATACTCATTCACGGAAAGAAACCTTGTTATTTTGACTATCATAGCCGTTTTCTTCCAGGTGATCATCATTTTCTCTGAAACAGATCTCATTTCAGAAAAGGAATATTTGAAAGGGATGGACCTCCAAAAATGCTATCAGGTTCGGAGTTAAAATCAGTTGTATTTTCATTACCTCCAATCACTTTTGGTCCCACAATAAACCAACATAAAATTTCTGGTTTTGGGAAAGAACACAATTGGATTAAACGTAGCATATTTTGGGATTTTCCATATGGGTCTGATTTGTTGGTCCGACACATGTTAGATTTCATGCACATTGAGAAGAACTATTTTGATAATTTCTTTCATACAGTTTTGGATATGCCATGAAAGAGCAAAGATAATGTAAATGCACGTTTAGATCTTGCCCAAATTTGCAGGCGTCCAGAACTGGAACTGTTTGAGAATGTCAGAATAGAATGGTTACTGAAACCAAAAGCAGCTTATACACTGTCTAAAGAAAACCGTTTATTATTTTGTCAGTGGATTGCAGATTTGAGACTTCCAGATGGATGTGCTTCAAATTTGGGTAGATGTGTAAAGAATGGTCATATTACTGGATTAAAAAGTCATGATTGTCATGTTATAATGGAAAGACTTCTATCCATTGGATTAAGAGGTCTGTCGAATTCTGTGATTTGGGATTCCATAATAGACATGTCTCATTTTTTTCAAGAAATTTGTATGGCTACAGAAGATTATGATGCTCTATGAAAACATGAAGAAGATGTTGTTGTAATTATATGTAAACTGGAAAAAATATTTCAGTCATCTTTCTTCGACTCAATGGAACATTTGATTTTACATTTTCCATATGAAGCCAAATGTGGTGGTCCGGTACAGTTTCTATGGATGTACCCATTTGAAAGATGCATGCAAAAATTGAAAAGAAAAGTAGGTAACAAAGCATCTGTTGAAGGATCTATTGCAGAAGCTTATTTTCAAGAGGAAATATCTTTTTTTCTGCTCCCATTATTTTGAATATGAGTATCCTTCAAAACACAACCGAATGGGGCGGAACGAGAGGAATATTGATGAAATCGACAATCAATTATCTGTTTTCAACCAGCCAGAGCTTGGTTTTGGTGGAGTTTATGAACGCTGGCATTCAGATGATGAACATCACAGAGCTCATATGTATGATCTTCTCAACTGTGAAAAGATGACATCAATTGTACTGTAAGTTTTTATATCACTTATTCTATCATTTATGTTACAGTAAATAACTTTGGGTTTTGCAGGTTGTATGATAATCATATCAAGAAACAAATTCGACAAATTACAGCAGCTGCTCTCGAAGAACGCCGATTGAAAAATTTCTCTCAGTGGTTTCAAAAACTGTTAACATAAATTCTTTATCTTTTAGCAACTCATTCAATGTATATTTTACTATATTGATAATTATTTCACAACTTTTCAGGTGTCTCGACATGCTGATAAAATTGACAAACGGCTGTGTATATTGGGTAACCCACCTTCCAAACTTGTTAAAACTTATAATGCATATGTGGTGAATGGATTTCAACTTCACACACATGCATATGGGGAATTGAAAAAAACAATGAATAGTGGAGTTAGCTTGAGAGGATCTCATCATCGAGAAAATGAAGTTGACTTTTATGGCATACTTGATGAAATCATTGAACTCTGTTATTTTGGACAACATTACATAACCATGTTCAAATGAAGGTGGTTGGATATAGAGAGAGTTGTGCGTGTTCATCCGACTCATGGAATCATCGATATTAAATGTAAAAGTGTTCTTGCAGTAAATGAACCATTCTTATTGGCTCAAGAGGCACATCAAGTTTATTACGCAAAGTACTGTGCTACATCAAGAGACTTGACTGATTGGTGGAGTGTAATAAAAATCAAAATTCGAGACAATCAGTTTAGTCAAAGTGAATGTGCTTTCACTGATATGAAAAGAATTGAAATTTTTCAAGAGAGTCATAAAAATCAATATTTTTTACAAAGAGACATGAGTATCGATGACGACACCCCACATTTAAGAGTCGGTGATGACAATGATGTTAATGATGTCACATATGAATTTGAAATGGTAAGAGATGAAGCAACTGGTACTCGAATGGATATCGATGATTTTGAGGAGGAATATGATGATGACATTGACATATATGAAGATGATGATGAAGATGAACACTGATAGTATTCCATGGTAGTTATATACAATCATAATATATATATATATATATAATAGTAATTATCAATTATTTTCTAACAACATTAACATTTTCTGTTTCAGATGGACGACGAGACATTTCATGAGTTGGCGGATTCTGACCTACATTTCGATGCGGATGAGTTGCTGGCAGATGACCCTCAGCCTGCAGGCGCTCCAGGGAGTACGCAGAGGGGGCGCGGTCTTGCACGATTGATGATTCTGGACCCCGTCCCCGAGCGACGTCCACGTCTTGGGCTTGATCCACACACACGGAGGTGTGATAACCTGTGTGATAATATATGGATTTGACTAAGATTTCATTAATCTATTCACATAATAAATGTTTATTATTTTTACAGTTTTCCGCATATAGCAGTCGGACAGGGCATCGCTATTTTGCGCAACTATTTCTCTCAGTCGTGGACCACTTGGGAGCAGATTCCCATTGATGTGCAGTAGGCCATGTTCGGTCATTGGTTGGTACGTACGTAAATAAATAGTTTTTATTTTGAAAATTATTTCATTTCTGACATGATATTTTGATTTATTTGTAGGGTTTATGGTATCCGATCAAGGATACCATGCGTGACGCCATCCACAAGGCATGGGAGGTGGCCATGCGTGATCGCTTGCGTCAATTTTTGCACAATTTAAGAAAAGCTGCCATGAAGAAAGTAGGAGTGTCAGATTTTGATGAGTCGTGTAGAGCACACCGACCAGAGTACATTTCATCCCATATATGGGATGGATTATGTGCGCACTGGTTGAGTGGTTCCTTTTAGAAGAAGTCATCAGTGGGGAGGCAGAATCGGGGGAGACAGGAGGTGACTCATCGAGCTGGGAGTCGTTCTTTCAGTACTCATAGACATCATCTGGTACGTACATTATTTATAAATATTTTATATAACTATAATTGTTAACAGTTTATTTTTTATTCTTATAGGTTGTCGAGCACCCCGACATTACGGAGTACGACGTATATCAGAGGATGTATAGTGATCCTGCTACTGGGGAGCTCAGAGGTGATCGTCAGCATCACATCGTGGTCAGTATTATTTGTTTTCAAGTTTAAAAATTAACTGCATATAATATATTCACAATTTTAATTTTAAATTGCAACTACAGGAGTCATATGAGGCCGCAGCATCACAGGCCCGACCTGAGAGTCAGGCCGAGTCATCAGATCAGACCACTGGCCGTCAGTTTGATGAGGCAGCATGGATGTAGGCCACCCAGTATGCCTTCGAGAAGGGCCGGGTAGTTGGTATTAGCTCTCGACTGACTCCCGGAGATTATTATGGCAGTGCTGTGATGTCGGCGTCCAGCTCGAGAGGAGCTCGTGCATCTTCTTCTGATACACAGTATGAGGATCAGTTGCGATCTCAGACTGCATTGATAGAGAGTCTCCGACAGGAGCATGAGAAGATGTGTCCGCAGCAGCAGCAGCATGAGGAGGAGCATCGACGCCAGCATCAGTTGTACGAGGAGTATATGAGTCGGTGGCAGCAGCAGCACCAGGAGCAGATGGAGTACATGCGCCGTCTCACTAATGCTTTAGGGATGGAGTTTCCTCCACCAGCATCTGCAGATCCCCCCCTCCCCGCCCTCCCCCTCCTTCAGATTAGAGTTTGTTTTTATGTTATAAAGTTTGTTAAATCAAAATATGAATTTTTTCCTATTCGTAGTTTCTATCTCATTATAAAATATTAATAATATTATATTTTGAAATAACAATATTAATATGAATAATAATACTATTTATATTTTATAATATTGAATTATATATATATATTAATATTTTATAATATTATAATTTAATTATATTTTTTTGTAATATTTGAATTATTTTAATATTTGAATGTAAAATAATTCTATTATTTTTATATTAATTAAAATAACTTATTAATATTTTTTTTATTTATGAATTATAATTCTAATATTATTATATTAATTAAATCATTTATTAATATTCTATTATTTTTTATTTTTGAATTATAATTCAATTATTATTATATAAATTAAAATAATTTATTAATAGTTTATTATTTTTAATTGTGAATTATAATTATATTATTATATTAATTAAAATCATTTATTAATATTTTATTATTTATTATTTTTGAATTATAATTGGATTATTATTATATTAATTAAAATAATTTTTTATTTATTTTTTATTTATTTTTTTTATAGTAGTTGCGACGGGATACTATGCTTGTCACAAATAGTATAAATATTATATCCATTAAAATAATTTAATAATAGTTTTTATTTTTTTATAAAAAGAAATTGCGACGGGGCCCGTCGCAATTACTTTTTTTAAAATCTTTTATAAATATACGGAGTATTATTTGGGACGGGAATGATCCCTTTCGCAAATAATAGCTTCAGCGACGGGCCCGTCGCAAATAATTGTTGTTGCGACGGCTTTTTCCACAACGGGCGATTTGCAACGGACCCCCATCGCAAAAGGCCATTTGCGACCGGATCCCATCGCAAATGACCCGTCACAAATACCCATTTTTCCCGTAGTGGTACAATGACAAATTGTAGTCCACCAGATCGCTAACGGGCCACTTCTCCTCCACAGGTAGAAATGAATGAGGAACAACTAAATCATTCCTATTGTTTCAAGCGTTGACACCCCAAAATCTACGTCCCATATCAATATCCATCTACTTTGACATGCCAGACTCATCACGGACCTCTGAAACATTTCCATTTTATCAAACTGCCATCATATCAATGAAATGAAATCCTTGATGAAAATTATTGGTAGAGTTACACAACCATTAGCAGTTAGTGAAAAAAGTCCATCAATGTCTCATAAACCACTTTTTTCATGCCCCTATACTCTGCACTGATTGTAACCCAATCATACTCGAATTGTATTCTTGACACATCCATTTCCACACAAACCCAAAAATTTACAGGATGACTTAAATATTCCGTAAGAATATCGAATCATAAGAATATACTAATGATATTTACAAAATCATAATTACCGAAGGACTCCAAAACAGTAAAGGTAAATTAGGAAATATCTCCCAAACTGTAGTTGTAGGTGAATCATGATTCATATAGAAGTCAAAAGACAAACATAACCCGATTGAACTGATATCCATTAAAGCTGTGTTGGGAAATTAACGAGGTAATGATGAGTTCCTCCTTCTAATATAACTGAATCATAATTTGGTTTTTATTAATAAAACCTATTGTCTCCCTCTATTACAAATTCTATGAACTGATGAGAAAAACAATAGAATTAATCCACTGATGTTTTCCAACTCTTTGTACCGCCTTCCATCAATAAGAAGGAATAGGGTAGTAATGTCTTTTCTAGGGAAATAAGCACGATTCATGACACAACTTTTTTGAATTTAGGATCTTCCATTTTTTTCCCTGTTGGACTTATGGAGGCACCATAAAAGTACATTTCCCATGTTTGAGGATTATCTTGAATAAAGAAGACTTCCTTATCAGGATGTTCAATATTTAAAGATGTATCTTCTACAGATGGATGTTCAGCAAGAAAATTGGAAAGAGCTTGGCCCTTTATTGCCTTTTTAGATACATAATGGATATCAAACTGCTATAAAATAACGGCCCACCTTGTTAGAGGTCCTGTAATCATCGGACGACTATGGATAAATTTGAGAGGGTTATTGCGAGATACGAATTGGACCTCATGATGTTTCAGGTAGTGTCACAATTTCTGAATTGCAATGATTATTTATAGGCATCACTTATCAATACTTGAATATCGTGTTTCTGCCTCAAGCATAGTCCGACTAAGATAGTAAAGGTTGTTTTCATTACCAGCATCATTTTTTTAGGTGAGGAAGGCACCCAATGATCGCTCTAAGGCTGTCACATAGAGAATGAGGGGTATTCCTTAAACAGGTGGCATCAATACTGGTGGACTCAAGAGATATTTATTGAGGATATCGAATGCTTCTTGACATTCCTCAGTCCACTAGTAGGTGACTCCTTTCTTCATTAATCTGGTGAAGGGAAAACACTTTCCCACCAAATTAACAATGAAACTCTGAATATAGGCCATGTTTCCTTGTAGTCTCTTTAATTACATCAAATTTCTAAGAGGTGAATTTTCAAGGATTAATTTTTTCTTCTTTGGATCACCTTCAATACCACGATGGCATATAACAATGCCGAGAAATTTTACTGAGTTTACCCCGAAAGCACATTCCAAGGAGTTCACCATCAAATTGATTTTTCAATGTTTGATGAATACGATTTTCAAATCAGCCAAGTGATTAGAACATTTTTTGGATTTATCCCCCAAATCATCCACATCTCTTTCAACAAATATTACTAAAAATGGTTTGAAGATATGGTGAATGGCACGTTGATACGTTTCACCTGCATTCATCAGGCCAATGGACATTACCTGTAACACCCCAAGCTTCCACGGTACACTTCTCTTTCAATAATGCAATAGCTTGCATTGTACACAAGTTCGAGATTCTAACACACCGAGACCAATAAAAATAAACATTATGAATATTAATACCCACTTTTTGGAATTATATATATTTTATATTTCAAAATGGGCTTCATTTTTGGATTCAGAATATTGAAATTAGCCTATGTTGAATTTTTGGTATTTTTTTGAGAACTTCCATTTTTTTATGAATATTAAAAAATACTTAAAAACATATTTTTTAATCAAATTAATTTATAGTGATAAATTATACTATTGAGTGGCTTTAAATTATAATTATAATATATTTTTACCATTTTATCCAATGGTGGTCATTAGAATTAATTTCACATTGAAATTGGACATAAACAATTGTCAATCTTTTGATATATATTTATTAAAAACATGCTATTTGTTGTGACAATGGGAATTAATTATAAAATTAATTAATGAAACTTATATGTTTGGAATTTTTTAAAATAGAAATCATTTTTTATTTCGAAATATCAATTATAGATTAGGGTAAAATTTTGGCATTGTTCTGAAAAAACATCAATTTTTGATGAATAGTGAAACCACTAAGTGGTAGTTTAAAAAATAATTTTTCGTGAAAATGAAACATTATCACTTATGTGATTTGATTTTCAAAAATATGACATACATGGTTGTCATTAGGATGTAAAATTTGTTTCAATGGGATTAAAATAATTTTTTGGTGAATATTAATTTTTATGTTTTATTAATCACGATTAAAGGTAATTAATGAAATTTAAGGTAAAAATGATATTATAAAAATATGAAAATACACTTATAATTGTCCTATCCTTATTGTATGAGTTATGGCCAAAGAAGACAATCCATGGGTCAACTTGGGGACCCCATGGAGCCACTTGGGTAAGAAAATGACATTAATAACTTTTTATTTAAAGTAAAAATAAAATTGTCACAAACATGTGTTGTTTTACTAAAACAATTATTACATGGGGTTATATAAGTTAACATTTCGACAATAAATATTAATTGGAAAGATAAAACGATTTCTTACATCTTGGTTGTTTTTTTTATAATTTTTAGACATTAAATAGTTTACATTTTTTATGACACCATGATGATGCAGTGATTACCTCATTAATTAATGTATTAAATAAAATGAAAAGATAATGTAAGATCTAAGACTTAAACTTGTCAAAACCTATTGTATGGGTATATTTTGATCCGTTATCACCTAAGACTTGAAATATATAATTGTGGGACCTTTAAAATCTTGAAATCATTATATAATAAAGTAACATTTCATGACTTTCCAAGAGTGCCCCTCCTCTCCTCTTATAAAAGGCCCCCACCACTTCCAACTTATTCACATCTTCCAAGCCATTTGGCTCAGACAACTTCTGCCAAAATACTCTCTCAACATTCCTCTATAACTCCTAGAAGCCTCACTTTGGGTATAATTCATCCCAAGGAAGCCTTTGGATCAAATCAAAAAGAGTTACCCGATTTTAAGGTAAAGTCTTCTCTTATGATATTTTGTTTTATTTTTCTTCTCCAACCCCTTAAACTCTTTTTATTCCTTTATTTTGTAACAACACCTGTATATTCAATATACTAAGATGTTGTTATGAAAATTATTTGATTTACACTTACACACACCTTTGTCTAATGGTTAAAGAAAATATTGTTTCTATGGTTGGTGAATTTCTGCCTCACGAAATGATGATTGTTCAATCTTCTTTTAACACCTCTCATGGTGGCCATTATGATGAAACTATTTTTATATATGATATATATTATTATTTTTTGTTTTCATTATGATTCATTATTTTTCATTTATGGAAAACCTTTACGTTTTCCATTATGGGTAAACGCGATAATTTCATTTTAGGAATTGCGGACTACCGCCCACTCAAAGTGATTTGAATCGTTAATGCCATATGTGGGATGTATAAAGGATGGAGTAAGTCATATTATAAATTCATATATATACTGAATATATATGATATCTACATCGTGAATATAATTCTGGAGATAATGGATATTCTACCACATAAACAACTTGTAATTATAAGAAGTTTATTGTTGACTCAAATACCAAAGATCGACAAAACGACCATTATTAACTAAAATGACTTCATAATTTTCGTAAAATGGTAATAAATGAAATAAAAGGGATTATGAACTTGAAAAATTCACCTAACCATGTAGAGATTAACTCTAGTTTATTATTCATGAGGATAAAGAACGATCGAGTGAAGTCAGACACGATGTATTGGAACTTCTTAACCCAATTTCCATTCATTGGGTTAATCTCCTACATTAAAATTATATCATGATATTATTATGTCCTATCTTGTATATGTACGTTCATTATGTGTACTTATAGTGAACGCACATAATAGATCTTTTTTATTTAAATAAAAATCTTTGTAAGGGGCTTCATCTCAATCTCCTTTCATTGAGGCATATTTTGTTTTATACACAACTTTCTTTTATACAGTGTATAATCCCCTTTGACTTTTACGTTTATTCAAAAGGTTTTCTTTTATAATGATGTGATTTTTAAATGATTTCCAAAAAGAGATATTTCTCTCAAATATATGAAAATCCAGTGAAAATATATATGTATTTAACGCAAGCATAAAAATGTTTTCAGAAAACCCGACTCTCGAGTGTGGTAGACCGGAGGGGATTGGGAGTCGACCCATCATGGCCTATAATTAGTCGAGAAGTATCAGAATTAGTTATTTTGTTTTCAGAAGATTGCATAATGTTTTCAGAAAAACACTGGAGTATATTTGAGCAGTTTTAAACGTAAGTATCTTCTAAAAAAAATGCATCGACATGTCTCATGAGACAAACTTGTGTTTTGGCACGAGGCCTTGACAAAATCTTATTTGTGGTCTTGGAACGAGGCCTTGGCCATGTGGTTATGATAGTATGGAATTATGCATTCCATAATTATGAAAGTAGTTATTGATATTGCATGTGATTATTCGACCAGTAGAATATCCATGTGAATAAGTAAATGGCATTATCTCATTTTAATTTTGATATATTATGTTGAAGTTTATGTTTAAAAGGATTTTGTTTTAGTTATACATTGCCTTAAATGTTTTTGTTTATTTATGAAAGCTTCTGATACATTGTTATCCTTACTGAGCATATGATCTCACCCCTTTCAATGTTATATTTTTCTCAGGTCGTGAAGAAGTATTTTATGACTGACCTGCAGGGATAGTCTGAAGGGGATATGAGAGTGGTCTACGGAGACTATGTTATTGTAGTATTTCACTTTATTATGTAACGTACAATTTATGAATGTATCTAGTGTTTCCAAGGACACTAAACTAATCAGTCTTTCGAGACTTGATCTTTTGTGATCATGCCAATGTTACGAAATAATGCACCGACTCTAGGTAACAGGGGCATGGCATTATAGTTGGTATTAGAGGAATTTTAGTACTAACCTTGGAAGCTAGATTTAGATAAACTCTGATTAGAGCACATCACCCAAAGATAGAAATTGAGGATTAGTATAGAAGAACTTCCTAGAATTTTGGTATTATAGAGATTTTGTGAGTTTTCCGAGCAATACATCCATGTCTGGATACGAGCAGGTAGAGGCGGCTCTGGCACAGATGTACCTAGGGGTAAAACCCGAAAACACCGCATTGAGTTAGACTCCAACGAGAACTGGTGCACGACAATGGGCCTTGCATAACTCTTGGTTACGACACTCTTGGGGGATATGCTTAGGATAATTCTCATTTTTGTACAAACCATTGTGAAGGGTTTATGAGTATATAATTTCTCATAGAAAACATTTTTTATGATTATGGATTATATCCATAAACCATTCAATTTACATTATGTATTTTACAAGTTTTGAATTATTCATTGCAATTCATAAACTAACCTTGTTTATGCCATTGTATAGAAATGACGCCCAGTAGAAGGAATGTGAACTCTATCAATACGTATGATCCAAAGAGTAAGAAGGATCATATCATTCACAGTATTAAGCCATCATTTAGAAGGGAAGTAGTCTCCCATGTGTTCTCAACATATGAAGAAATAGTATCATGTGTTAATAAGATAAGTAAAGAATTATCGTAGTCTTATGGCTTTGAAGGGAAGCAAGAAAAAAAAGTACGGAATATAGAATGATGGATAAAGGGACAAGGGAAAAGAAGAATTTTCCAATATGTGATAACTATGGGAAGAAACACCTTGGAACTTGCCTAAAGGGAATGTGAGTTTGTTATATGTGTGGAGAAAAAGGACACAAATTGTGTGACTGGAAGGTTAAGAAAAAGGCTTCAAATGTACAATGCTTCATCTGCAAGGAGTGTGGACACTTCACAAACCAATGTCCACATCATTAGAGTATGCCCCAAATGATGTTATTGGATAATAATCATGTTATGATACTACCATAGATGAGGAGGAATGATTACAGATCTTATTTTTTTATTAAATAATTTTTTCATTTGAGTGTTGTATCAATTATGTACTGGTTATAATAAGTATGGAGTATAAAAGGATTGTACTGTAGTACTATTTCATCAAGGACTTTAGATTGTGCTGAACCAAGAAAAGTGACTCCAGAGCAAGTTAAATTTTTGGAAAATATATGGTTTAGAGAATGATAAACCATAATATGGTTCTGATAGTGATATATAGATTTTGGAATAATACATGTTTGATTTGGATAAATTATATTGGTTATTCTTGACTTCCTTGAAACTGATTAATGATTTGTATACATTTTTCGACAAAAGGAGTATATCTAGTATTATATAAAGAATAAGGGATCATGAATGTAATCAATAAGGATTTATGGTAATTCAGGATGTTGCAGTGTTTTAAAAATAATACATGATGAAGGTTTTCACATGTTGGTAAATGGAAAAAGATCTTCATTGGTTTACCGTCCATATAAAATTTGGACTTTGAGTTTGGAGAGAGGTATTTGGGATAACAATAAAGGTTGAAATGGATTATGTTGAACTTTGGATAGTATTGTTTAAGGTCAAAACATTTATGAAGATTATTTTTGGAATATTATAATACTATAGTTTTAGGAAAAGAAAAACTTGCACGTTGGGGGATAACCCGTCGCGTCGGACAAAGCTGCAGCAATCGAACCCACAACCATAGTGCGGCATGGCTTTATTACCTACCACTAGCCTACAGGAAGTCCCTGATTATTAAAAAATAGTTTTACTAATCTAAATGGTATGTGTTAATATTTTTAACCTTGTACTATTAGGATAAATATAATATTTTTTAGTTCTATTATCTTTTTGAGTGAAAGATGAGTTTGTGGTAGAAATTAGTTGAAGGTTGGAACTCTACTTGTGAAGCATTAATATATATATACACCTATCTCATATGCTATGAATAAATTAATTCTTAAAATTTAGTAAAGTGATATTAAATCAAAAAATTTGTTATCTTAATACATTTTGTCTTGTTGAATTGATAACATTTTAAATCAACATAGATTGAAGGCTTTGAGGCCCTCAATTTTACACTTTTTGTGATTGATTATCTCAATAACTCCCTACAAATATTTACATTTTTCCTCTAATTATATTCCTTTATTTCAACAAATGTTCTCCTAATAGAGATCATAATTTGGTGGTGACTATTTCATTTCCCTTTCCCTCTTAATAGGGCTAAATTTTATTAACCTTATTTCCGATGTGGGTTTTCCACAAAAGTATTTTCTATTTTCAACCTTTTATTTTCGAATAACATTTTCAAATTGCGATGATGCAATTTATTGATGGAGGGGAGAATGTAACACCCCATGCTTCCACGGTATGTTTCTCTTTCAATAATGCAATAGCTTGCATTGTACGCAAGTTCGAGATTCTAACACACCACAACCAATCAAAATAGCCATTATGAATAGAAATACCAACTTTTTGGAATTATATATATTTTATATTTCAAAATGGACTTCATTTTTTTGATTTGGAATATCGAAATTATCCTTTGTTGAATTTTTGGTATTTTTCTGAAAACTTCCAATTTTTTATGAATAGTAAAATATACTTAAAAACAACATTTTTAGTAAAAATATTTTATAGTGAAAAATTATACTATTTAGTAGTTTTAAAGTATAATTAGAATATATTTTTACAGTTTTATCCAATGGTGGTCATTATAATTAATTTCACTTTGAAATTGGACATAAACAACTGTCAATATTTTGATATATATTTCTTAAAAACATGCTATTTGTTGTGACAGTGGGAATTAATTATAAAATTAATTAATCAAACTTATATTTTTGGAATTTTGAAAAATAGACATCATTTTTTAATTTAAAATATCAATCATATCCTAGGTTGAAATTTTGGCATTGTTCTGAAACACTTCAATTTTTGATGAATAGTGAAACCACTAAGTGGTAGTTTAAACACTAATTTATCGTATAAATGAATCATTACCACTTATATGATTAGATTTTCAAAAATCCGACATACATGGTTGTCATTCGGATATAAAATGTGGTTCAATGTGATTAAAATAAATTTTTGGTGAATAATCACTTTTAAGTTTTATTAATCGCGATTAAAGGTAATTAGTGAAATTTAAGGTAAAAATGATATTATAAAAATATGAAAATGTCCTTACAATTGACCTACCATTATTGGATGAGTCATGGCCGACCAAGACAATCCATGGGTCAACTTGGGGACCCCATGGATCCACTTGGGTAAGAAATTGACATTAAAAACGTTTTATTTAAAGTAAAAATAAAATTGTAACAAACATGTGTTGTTTTTCTAAAACAATTATTACATGGGGTTATATATGTTAACTTTTCAACTATAAATATTAATTGGAAAGATAAAAAGATTTCCTACATCTTGGTAATTTTTTCATAATTTTTAGACATTAAAGAGTTTACATTTTTTACAACACCATGATGATGCATCAATTACCTCATTAATTAATGATTTAAATAAAATGAAAGGATAATTTAAAATCTAAGAAATAAACTTATAAAAAACCTATTGGATGGGTAGATTTAGTTCCCTTATCACCTTATCCTCGAAAATTATAATTTTGGTACCTTTAAAATCTGAAACTCATTATATAATAAGGTAACATTTAATGACTTCCAAAGAGTGCCCCTCCTCTCCTCTTATAAAAGGCCCCCTCCACTACCACCTTATTCACACCATACAAGCCATTTGGCTCTGCAAAAATCTGCCCAAATACTCTCTCAACTTCCCTCTCTTACTCCTAGAAGCATCACATTGGGCATAATTTTTCCCAAGAAATCCTTTGGCTCAAATCAAAAAGAGATACCCGATTTTAAGGTAATGTCTTCTCTTAGGTTATTTTGTTTTATTTTGCTTCTCCAACACCTTAAACTATTTTTATTCCTTTATTCTGTAACAACACCATTATCTTCAATATACTAGGATGTTGTTATGAGAAGTATTTTATTTACACTTACACACACCTTCGTCTAATGGTTAAAGAACATATTGTTTCTGTGGTTGGTGAATTTCTGCCTCACGAAACAATGATTGTTCAATCTTATTTTAACACCTATCATGGTGGCCATTATGATGAAACTATTTTTATATATGATATATATTATGTTTTTGTTTTCCTTATGATTCTGTATTTTTCATTTATGGAATACCATTACATTTTCCATTATTGGTAAACACAATAATTTCATTTTAGGAAGTGTGGACTACCGCCCCCTCAAAGTGATTTGAATCGTTAATGCCATATGTGGGATGTATAAAGGATGGAGTAAGTGATATTATATATGATATTGTACTGGAATTATAATATACCTTTATATCATTAAGATTTCATTCCATTAAATATGAAATATAAATGAAAGTATCATTCTTGCGTACGTACGGCTTACCGTCTCCATGAATGGTGCATTTCATTTATTACCTATAAATGTTATGTAATATTATAAATGCATGTATATACGGAATATATATGATATCTACATCATGAATATAATTCTGGAGATAATGGATATTCTTCCACATAAACAACTTGTAATTATAAGAAGCTTATTGTTGACTTAAGTACCAAAGATCGACGAAACGACCATTATTAACTTAAATGACTACATAATTTTCGTAACATGGTAGTAAGTGATATAAAAGGGACAAGGAACTTGAAAAAGGCCTCTAAGAAAGTAGAGATTTACTCTAGTTTATTATTCAGGAGGTTAAAGAACAATCGAGTGAAGTCAGACACAAGGTAAGGGAACTTCTTAACCCAATTTCCATTCATTGGGTTAATCTCCTAATTTAAAATTATGTCATGATATTATTATGTCATATCTTGTATTTGTACTTTATTTATGTGTACTTATAGTGAACACACATAATAGATCTATTTTATTTATAAAATGATATTTTTAAGGGGATTCATCTCAATCTCCTTTCATTGAGGCATATTTTGTTTTACACAAAACTTTCTTTTATATGGTGTATAAAACCCTATGACTTTTACGTTTATTCAAAAGGGTTTATTTTATAATTATGTGATTTTTAATTGATTTCAAAAAAGAGATATTTCTCTCAAATATATGAAAATCCAGTGAAAATGTATATGTATTTAACGCAAGCTTAAAAATGTTTTCAGAAAACCTGACTCCCGAGTGTGGTAGACAGGAAGGACTTGGGAGTGCACCCATCGTGGCATGCAATTAGTCGAGAAGTCTCAGAATTAGTTAATTTGTTTTTAGAAGCTTGCATAATGGTTTCAGAAAAACACTAGAGTATATTTGAGCAATTTTAAATGTAAGTATCTTCTAAAAAAATTGCATCGTCATGTCTCATGAGACAAACTAGTGTCCTGGCACGAGGCCTTGACAGAATCTTATTTGTAGTATTGGCATGAGGCCTTGGCTACATGGTTATGATAGTCTGGCATTATTCATTCCATCGTTATAAAAGTTGTTATTGATATTTCATGTGATTATTCGACCAGTAGAATATCCATGTGAATAAGTAAATGGAATTATCTCATTTTAATATTTCCATACTATGTTGAAGTTTATGTTTAGAAGGCTTTTGTTTTTGTTATAAGTTGCCTTAAATGTTTTTTTATTTATGAATTATTCTGCTAAATTGTTATCCTTACTGAGCATATGATCTCACCCCTTTCAATGTTTTATTTTTCTGAGGATGTGATGAAATATTTTATGACTGACCGACAGGGATAGTTTGAAGGAGATATGGGAGTGGTCTATGGAGACTATGTTATTATAGTTTTCACTTTATGATGTAGTGTAGCATTTATGAATGTATCTAGTGTTTCAAAGGCTGATAAACTAATTTGTCTTTTGAGACTTGATCTTTTGTGATAATGCCAATGTTACGCAATAATGCACCGACTCTGGGTAACTGGGGTCGGGGCATTACATTACCTGATAGAAAGACACACCATCAGGATCTCTGAAGGCTGTAGAATCTTCATCTCCTGGGGCCATTCTTATTTAATTATACCTAGAGTAACCATCCATGAATGAAAGATCTTCATAGCTAGTTGTTGGATCAATTAAGAGTTATGTGATCAGAACTGGAAAATCATCATCGGGATAATGCCGATTAAGATCTCTGAAGTCAATGAAAACTCTAATTTTTTCATTCTTCTTTTTCATAGGGAAAATATTATCAAGAAATTTGGGATATTGAAATTCTCTAATGAAGTTATCCTTGATAAGTTTATCAACTTTAGCTTCAATTTTGGAGGCATAAGTTGAGTGTGTTCTTCTTGCTGCATGCATGAATAATTGATGTTCTTTTGGAAAACCCAAGTGATGAGTAGAAATATTTGGATCAAGACCTATAATTCTTGTATAATTACAAGAAAATAGATCTATATTTTTCTTTAGAAATTATGTATACACTTCTAGCTCATCAAGAGTAATGGATGCACTAATTAAAGTGGGGCATGGATATTTTTTTGTACCCAAATTTATTTCTCTGTGTTTATCCACAGTGGTAGAGATACCCTCATAAAATGTTGGAGGAGCATCCCTGACATATTTCTCTTGTTCTTCAATATGTGTTACTTATTCTGTTTCTACTTGCATAGTAGATGACGAAGCATAATTTACATGGTCAGGGGAGTTGATAAATTTAAAAATCATGTAGAAGAGGCTGAAATATTTTACCCTATTAATGATGAAGGGTCTTCTTGTGTTGATAGAGAGCAGATGATGGATTGAGAATCGACATCATTATTTTCCTCTAGTATCACAATAAATTCTTCTGATCTGGTTCATGAAGTATAGAATTGTGGATTTCAGTGGATGAAATGAGGATATCTCCATCAATGATTTCATCATTGCTTCGTGAATCAATAATTTCTCTCATGCTGTCTGGCTCAATTGTCGTAACTGACATTACAGATGATTTCATAAGAGTGTTTGGATTTATGTCTATCTTGTCAATTTGACTGATATGCAATACAAAATCTGTACTAACATGTATGAATGAGTTTATTGGAATCGTTTCCAAACCACTTGGAGCATTTATTTTGGTGACCTTCTTTGTCGTTGATTTTACATTCCCTCCATGTAATAAAATTCTGCCTCAATGTATTGAGATTCACACATTTTGAATGGGGATTTTTCACAATACAATGTCCAAATATGACCAATGAAACAATATTTGACACATTGATGGTACGACAACGGTACGACCACATGTTGAAGTAGTCAAGGTCTTCCAATTTAAATGTTGAAGGTTGTATCCTGATGAACAACCATTTAATCTGAATTAGTTGCAATGTCTCCAAACAGAATTCTGAGTGTAATCTAACCCAGAGGTTGTTGTTCTTTCTTATCATATCCTTGCTACATCAATTTAGAAGGAGATAAATCAGATTCGGTGAGGCACAATCGATTAATAGTATGAATAGGAATGATATTGACTCTTGATCCATTATCAATCAAAGCTCGTTGGATGTCTATATCATTGAGTTTGTCAGATAGATACAACATTATGATATGTCCATATACCACATCATCTTCATCTTCATCTGTAAAAGATATCACTGCATGGAATTCTGCAGGATCATTCTCTATATGGTAGACCTCAGCCACATCAATTTTAGTTTCGAATTATTGAGGACTTGACAATGCCTCAATAAGAAACTCCCAAAGATATTTTGATAGATTCAAGGCATCATGAATTGACAACTTGTCCAGTACATGGGCCAAATGTTTCAATACATCATACTTTTGGTCCTAAGGTATGTGTTTCCAATCAGGAAATGTGGTTTTGTAGGTTCCTTGAAAGTTGATGCTTTGGCAGTAGATGCATCCCGTATCGGAGTAGGAGTTGGAAATACTCCTGGCATCGATTGATTAGACCGACTAGGCCTATCTATTTTGCTGAGAGGATGAAGGAGTGACCTATAACCGGTCTTCCAAAATAAATGTGTCAGGACTGAATCTGCCATGTATGGAAGAACATTCATTGTTCATGTTGAGCCCTCTGAAGGGATTTTCCACGGGTTTGGGCCGCATATACAGTTCTAGAAGGGGTAGGATTGAAATAGTGGCTTCTAGAATATCCACATCTTCCCCTGTATCCAATACCATTGTCTCTTCCTCTGATTCCTTTATTAGATACAGGGAACATAGGCTCATTACAATCGAAACTGTCATTGGCATATGGATCCGTTAAATTAATAGTGTTACCAGAACCAAAGATCAATTCTTCATCTGAGGATGATTCTGCCTAATGAACTAGTTCAGGATGTTCTTTTTGGTGGGTTGGTTCTTGTGCTTTTGAAGAAGACGGCATAAAATCTGCCAGAGTCAATGACTACTTAGGCTTTGACATGATCTCTTCATCTTCTTTTGACTGCTCTTCTATTTTTTCAAATTATGCCACTGATTTGAGGATTTTTCTTTTGAGAAATGGGGTTTTACTGTGGCAGACATAGAAAAAGACACAATTGGTCGATTCAATTGTGTTTTTAAAATGATATGGATTCGGTTGATCATTTTCTGGACCATCCAATCATTATAATTCTGTGCATTTTTACTTTTGACTTCATGCTACTTGCCTTTTTCATCTAGATCAGTACTAGTAACACATGATACCTGGGCCGAAGAACCATTCAGTTTTACTTGTCCAGAGTACACCATCTATTGAAGGAGGTCTTTAAAGACAAAACACTCTTGAATGAGATACCACAACATCTGATGAAATGGTAAATTGTTGAAGAGGTCTAAATCTCTTTCATTGTTAGGACTTTTGGGCCATGGAAACTGTACTAGATTGTTTTCTATAGCCGAGATGATGTATACATGAGCATGTTCATTCTAGAGAGAGTAAATATTTTTCTTCAAATCATAAAATTATTTCTTCCTTTGATCTTTTTGATGATCGTGATGTGGTGGTCATTGTTTTTGACACTCAGGAGGTCGAGACCTTTGATATGATGAAGGATTTTTAGTGGAAGTAGGTACATGTGCTAGTTTAAGTGTAATCGTAACAGTATTTTCATTCCCTATTTTCCTTCCTTGAACTGCAGGAATTACACGAGTTTTAGACTTATTCTTTATAATAGATCTTCTATCTGCTGAGTGATTGATGTAATGTCTCGAAACCCTCTTGTGTATTTCATTAGGATAAATTTTTTGCATAATTCATCACACAGATTTTCCACACAGATTAGCATCAACTCTTCTTGAAGGAGTGCTAAACATAAGGAATATGTTAATCCCTTCTAGAGAGTAATGAAATATGAAACCCTTTCATTCTCCCTTTTCTTACAATTGGTAAGATCAAAAAATTGTCATCTTTGGAAATGTTGAGCTAAATTGAAGAATAAATATTTGACGGAGATCTTCCCACCTAGTAATTGACCAAGTTTGAAAACATTAATACCAGATAAAAGCAGGTCCTTGTAATGACTACACAAAACACCGGAACTTAACTGCTTCTTGTTGTTGAGGAGTTTCCATCATAGGATCACTAAGTGAAACAAAATGTGTTAACTGTTGTTCTAGTTCTCCCGAACCATTAATAATTGGGAATGTGGTATTCGAAAAATTTGACGGGAGCGGGATTGCATCCACCCATTCAGGGTAAGCTCCCTTTTCTGATTTAACTTGTGCACATTTACCTTCCATATCTTCCAAATGAGCTGTTACTGAAACAATGGTTGTCATTAATTTTTAATAAATATCTAGTTGATCTTGGACATGAGCAAGTGCAATAAGTGGAGTTTGGACGGTTGTGGCAACTGGTACTACCACTGATGATAGTATTTCCAATTGTTGTCGCGTATGACCCACAAGATTGGACCTGTTAGGGTGTACTTGTAAAGGGGGATATTCTTTCTCCATACCAGCAGATGCAACAAATTCCCTTGATTTATTTACTCTAGCATGCTTAAGAGGAAGAATATCTTGAAGTAGTTCTGCATTTAACCTCCTTAATTCCTCCATTTCTTCTTCTTACTGTGTCAACCTTTCCTCTAATGAGATTGATCGGCCTTCTCCAAAGGTAGGGTAAAATGTAACTGACTTTTACACTTTTCCTTGGCATGTTCCTTTCTAGAGTATGGAAGGTCATTACCCTAAGGAATTTCTTTCCCCTGGGCAACCCTCTATCTTCTGGTACGCACACCTCCTTCAATCGTTTTTGTGTGTACAGATTCTTTCACCTGAACTTCTTCATCTGATTCCTTGGAGTGAGCCTCATGTTCTCGGGGATTAGTGACAACGACATTGATGGCATTTATCAAAGAATAACACATTTCAGCCCTTCTGTCATCACTTTTGCGATATTTTCATCTTATGTGTCCTTTATGAGACATTTCCTTTTGTTTGGTTGATCCCTCAGAATCTTCTTGACGAATAGTAATTTGGAGGGAATTTCCTGATAATTCGGCTCTACGTTCCTCTTGTGGATTCATCCCTGATCGAGAAAAGACAGACTTTTGCTGAGGAAGAGATTGAGAATTTGTAAAAGTCCCTAGTCCACTGTATTGGGGTTGTTCCTGTTTTTCCTGCTCAACTCCTCGAATCCAATCTGTTGATTCCAAGGGTTGGATTAAAAGATTCCCCATTCTTGAAAGATGAGGTGACTCTTGAGATACTATATTTGAAATGTTCTAAAAATCCCTCATAATTTTGCAGACATTAGTCCGGAAATTTGCTGGATGATTCATCCAACATCCACTCAAATCAGCTGGCTCAGATGACAGTTGGTTTATTTCTGACACCTCTATCACCCAATGATGCACATGCTCTAAATGAGATGCTTGGTCGATATTCTCATTTTCGTGATGAAATAGTAATTCAACAACTTGTTCTTTATATGCCTGACAATTGGATGAACTAGTTGAGGCATGTTCTTGGGAAAGCCTTTGAGTACACATAAAACCAGTTAGATGTGGCCAGCCGTGGGCAATAACATTGCACGAGACCTCATTTGGTGGTATTTGTTGACAGAGGAGCACAATGAAATTCAATGCTCAACGAACACGCCATCCCTGGATATGAATACCAGATGGGGCATTATTAAATAACCGGCGCAACCTTTTTAATGTTCCTAGGCATGAAAAATGAAGGGCTCTCTGCTGCTTTTCAACCTTTGGATGTCAGTAAACTGAGAGAGATTCCATGTCAATTTGGTGTTGAAACCCTTATATTATCTTGACATGGTTTTGATATTCATCATATGAAAATATTTTCGCTTTTAGGTGACAATGATTTTTCTATATGTTGAGACTTATATCGTGAATAAAATATTCTATCAAAATTTTTGGAATATCATTCTGGGAGTCAGCCAATGACCAAAACGTGACTGGTATTTCACCTTTCAGCGGTTTTTTCTCATATTAAGCACATCCTCTTTGACATTTGATGAAGATTACTCTACCTGATTGGACCAAAGCTGGTGGTTCTTTGTTTCTTCATCTGATTCAACAACATTGGTAGAGAATTAATTTGTCAAATTAGAGGATAAATGACCCAGGGGTGGTTCGGAGAATAAAATAAACCCATGCTATCTTCTTATTGAGAATTTATTTCACCTTCTAGCAGTAAGGCATCAGACATGACTGGAATCACATTTTCAAGTACCTCAAGAGAAGAGGTCTTTATCATTACATCATTGTCCAATGATTACTTTTTCAGGCAATGCGAATTACTACTGCGGATAGGACATCCGCATCAAAATTCATCATCACGGGGAGGACCACCATTGCGGGTTACAAAAAAAGATGAAACCAATTTCTCCATGGACTTCTAGCCACGCAGAGGGTTATCTTGGATCTCATCTGAAGATGATACTTCATGATTGACCGAATTGACATGATGAAATCCTTCATGTGTATGTGACTAATGAAGTCCTTTGGAATTATTGTTATTACTTCCAGATTCTAGAAATTAGAGAGTAGAATCTTGAGTTGCAACAGAACATTGTCTGAGGGTTTCATGAACTCCAGCATTGAGCAAGGCCTTATTGTAGATTGGATCTTGAGTTTTTCAAATATGATAGATGGGTCCATTTCTGGATTTCTTATTAGTCACTTTTAAAACCACATGTTGACAAATGTGGTTATTATGGGAAGGTGTATGTGCCTGTTCAGGAGAAATGGTCATGTTAGTCTGACTACCTCCATTTAAATCGGGTGTATATGCCCGACTTGATTGTTCATATGACATAGGGGAGTATACCCCATGACCCTACTAGACTAGAAAATAGGTGTGTATCTGCTTCAGAGTGGCATGCTGATGAGTCACTCCACTGATAAAGATATATTTATGTATCTTTCCATGTGATGTTGCTGATGTTTTTATAATATTCTGATAGGAATCCAGAATATGGGCAAGGATTTTCTTATGCTCTTTCACCAATGTCAGAATTTTCTAGGTGACTTTAGCTGCAAGAATGAGAATATATGTCCATTCCAGGTTTGGAGTATGTGTGTGTTTCTTCTCCTGTCCTCTTTTTCCTATCAGTGAATTATGAAAGTACTCATGTGTGAGTGTATAGAATTTTTTATGCCTCTTGATTGTCATTGGGGATTTCCAATTGACATATCTAGGTGCAACCAAACTAGACTGTTGGATAGCATGATGAATTGTAGGTGTATGTGCCTTATGATTGTTCTCCACAAAATATGATTGATGAACGTCCTTCAATACTAGCAGACGAGACTGTTGGAATAATTGATGATTATAAGAATGTGTATGTTCATCTTTACAGTTGGTCACCACATTTGGTTGGCGAGCGTCTTTGGGTGTAGTCAGAGGAGCCTGCTGACTGGCTGATGATTTATAAATAGGTGTATGTGACAACCTATAGTACTCTGCCAGAATTTTCTGGTAGGATTTCTGTGTTACTGCCATACAAGTCAGCTGGGTAGTAAAATCAGGACGGACAGGTGTATATGCCCGCTCATTGTTTGCCTTCAAGTTAGATTGATGGGATTATCTGGAGGGGGATGAGGTAAGAACCTTCCCACTCATGGCCTAATTTTTTCTATGATGGATCATCTTGCATGCTCGGGTTTGAGGGACCTGAGCTGAACATCTAGAGGTGATACCCTCATTATGTTGAGGGTGTGCTGCTGCTCGAGTCTGGCACTGATTGTTGGTGAGAGTCTTAAGGAGGACTCAAGTCTTCATAAACTAAGGCCTTGGGTGACCTCATCATCCACCTCCCAGTAATATGGGAGGGACTGGATGTTGCGTATGACCCGAAATAGTCAGAAACGGTGGTTGGCACCACCTACCTCTTAACCATCGGTCATCGCTGTCCGGACATCTAGGGTGAGTTGTTAACTTGGAGGGCCTATCGAGCGGCCTCCAGAGTCAGGATGGAACCTTGTTGACGATATTCCCTCACCAATGCATTTGAGACCCAGTGTTGATGACACTGAGTAGGTGATGTCATCCTCAGAGTAGATGAGGATCCAGCAGGAGTAACATCTGAGGCATTCACAGGTGTAAACTTTAAAAAAGCCATTCTGTGTGGCAGAGATATCTTGGAAAAGAGTTATTGTTTAATATAGAAGACATAATCAAGATATGTTTTTCCAGAAAACATATTTTGGATGAGAACATATGTTATTGACTGCTTTTTTAGCCCTCATATTGAGTTTAATAGGGGCTTAAAAATAATTAAAACATCATGTAACTTGGTTAAGGATTCAACTCAGGTTCACCATTTTTTTTGTTTCTTATGGAAATAGGGATGACCTTGTTTATTTATGGTTCAATAAAATTCCAATCAGTCTCTAACTATTTTATTCGTAGATCTATAAACACCCAATAACTCTATATCCATTTGGACATACTTTCTATAGGTAGGTGATCATTAGTTTTCGACCGATGAGTCTTAAGAATTTTCATTGGTCAATATGATGGGAGGTCAGGCTCATCACACCATTTTGGAGGGAATTATTTCCTACTCCATGAATCTCAAATAGAATTATATTATGTTCACGAATCCTTTTTAATTCACCAAGAATGAAAATGAGTTAGATTTGGCAATCGACGATTGATATGTATGGGATTTAGAGAATATTTTATATGTATTTGAGGATCTTCATTGATGGAGAATAATCTATATGTATTAGAGATCCTTAGTCAATGGTATCCTTCAATACATTATATAGAAATATCTTAGTCATTATGATAACCATATAGGTTTGAAACCCACTAAGTGGGGCACGTGGAGTTTATTGTCATTCAGAAATACAAGGATTATTTCATAGATGGGATCGTACACATAGATGGGCTACCAACGTATCCTTGTCAAAAAGCAATCAGTACCCATGTAGATCGATATCAAATATATAGTTTAACATCATATGGGACGGAACATAATTAATGAAATATGGGCTTGAACCTTATAGGGGCTTCCTACGTACTCTACATTTAAGGTATAGATCAATGTCTATGTAGATCTGGTAAATAAATATGAAGTTTATGCATGGTTAATGGGCCAAAAAGAGATGTCTTGATTACTTTCACACTCTAAGCTCACATGAGCTATGCTCAGTGTGAGAAACAGGAGGTATCATGAAACTCGATGATGGTGCCATGAAAGATGCAGTCATGAGAGATGATTTTGGGGTTACGTATGTATGATGGCCCAAGTAAATGAAGACCATGAATTAGGAAATAAGCCCAAGAGCAGGGTCCATAAAGGTATTTTTACTTTATGGAGATTTGTAATTTTAACCCAGGACTTACTCCTAAAAAGGAATCCCAAATTTAGAGGGACTTATGATTGGGTTTATTCCTGAGAAGGAATCCGAAATCAAAAGAAATTATGATTGGTGTTTACTCTTGAGAAGTATGCCCAATTTTTAAGGAAACTATGACTGGGCATCCCACCCCCTAAACATCCCCCGCCCCTAAATATCCCCAACACCTCAGGGCATCCCCACCCCCAAGTACCCCACACCCTGGATACCCCCTACCCCCTTGGACAACCGACTCACCCCCTAGACACCACCCCCCGTAACACCCCCACCACTACCCCTGTGGATACCAGCCTGGACACCCCCACCCCATGGACAACCTTCTCACCCTTTAGACACCACCCCTACCCCTATACATCCCTACCTTCTTGGAAATCCCCGTCACCCCTAGAATCCACCACACCCCATTGGACACCCCCTTAACACCACCACCCCCTTAGACAACCCCCTCCTCTTGGACACCCCCAACCCTCTAGACACCCCCACACCCCCTGCACATCCCCCACACCTCTAGACTACCCCCACCCACCTAGAAAACCCCCACCCCCTAGACACCCCTACCCCATGGACATACCACTCACCCCCCCCCCCCCCTACACACCACCCACACCCCCTGGATACCCCAACACCCAAGACAACCCTCTCACCCCCCTGGACACCACCCCACACCCTTGGACAGCCCAACCCCCTTGGACATGCCCCACACCCCCGGGACACCACCCCACCCCCTTGGACACCCCCTAGATACCAATACCCCCTGGACAACCCTCACCCCTGGACACCCCCACTCACATGGACATCCTCCACCCCCTAGGACACCCCCAATACGCACACACACACATTATTAAAGTCACAAAAATCAAACATTTGAATGATATCTCATCAATTTTTTATCTTAACATAAATGAGTTTACCATGGTATAAATAAACACTATGAAACTTACCATAATTGGACGAAAAAATATCGAAAAATAACATCTAAAAATATAGGTTGGGGCATCACGAAAAATAAAAAATGAAACCTATCCATGTGAGGCTTACTTGAGTATTTCTAGTTGGCTTGATAGATTAGGGGATAATAAAGATAAAGACAAATGTTGGAAGAACAAGGCTACATGGCATGACTTCAAAGAATCCTTTCTAGGTTTTTCACATGAGTGAGACGAGTCATAGGTCGCCCGATCGAAGAAAACATATTAAATGAATAAAGAACATGATAAATCATTTAAAAGCATTATCACGTCAGTTATTTAATAACCGATGTGGTAAACTGTTTTTTTATGCTTATATCATCAATTATTTTATATCCGAAGTAGAAAATAATTTCTCACGTCAGTTATTTTATAAATGATGATATAAATGGTTCATTATCACGTCAGTTCTTTTGACAACTGACATGATAAATCGCCGAGATTTTCCTTATCGTGTCTATTATTTTATTATCGATGTAATATAGTGCCTAGATTCAATATTTCACATCGGTTAGAAAATTACCAATGTGATAAAGCTAATGTTAATAGTTTTTACATCGGTTATAAAATTACTGATGTCAAAAATTGATTCTCATCAATTTATCACATCAGCTATTGTATAAAAGACATTATAAAATGATTTTTACAGCTTTTCACATCGTTTATATAGAACCGATGTGAAAACATGCCGATGTGTTAAATGTTTTTCCCATAGTGACAATGGAATATATATGAGAATATTGAAAACATATTGTAGAATATAAAAGAATATATAAGGAAAAGAAAACATATGTATACCAACACTATACAAAAAAACATACAAATATATGATATAGAAAACAAAAAAAATATTGTATAATATCTTAGTAAAAAAATTATTTTAAAATATAGAAAACATATATAAAAATATTTAAGGAAAAGAAAACATAAATCCAAATAGATATTTTAATATAGTCGATATCATTCAAATGAAATGAAAACAAACATTTTGAAGAACAAAAATGAAATAAATGTGAACGAAAACATAAAATAATAACTAAAAAAATATAGGTCACACTGTAAAAAACATCATAAGAATCCAAATTCAAATACATTAATGAAATGAACCGATGAACATTAATTTGAAAATTACATTAAAAACCCAACATGAATGACACAACATAAGTATTAATATTACCGAGAAATTATGGAAAAAAACATGAAATAATTATTATACAATGTAAGTATATACATCCTAAGTATATAGAATAAGAATACCTGAATATGCAGAATATTTATTAATGTCACCGAGAAATGGACATGAATGGAATATCCAACTGAAAAGAACATTCAAATAGTCATGAATCAAATAACATAAGTATATACAAAAAAGTATTCAAATCTAAATGAATGAAAAGAAAATTCAAATGAACATTTAAATTTCAAAATATATTGCACAAGAATTACTGTCACTGAGGAATTATGTCACACTATACAAATATCCAACATAAAAATCTTGGAATAATTTTATGCATAGAGAAAAATGTTTAAAATAATTATACCTGAATTTTTAGGATATAAAAAATTAATGTTAACATTAAGGATTTAATTATAAGACAAAATAAAAGAAGATAATTTCAAAAGTACATATACCATGATATTCATGTCAATATTATTTTTTAATCTTTGAATATAGAAGATGTGATTTATTCTACATATATCCATGATGAAATGGTCTATGATTGAATTTATTAGATGTGTTTTACGCCACAACCAATAAAGTCTAAGACTGGTATACATACATAAACATACTAATTTAAACATTATAACTAATTAAAATAGGTCCTCCAAAAGTTAGGAATTAAACATGTCTCTAAAATGATCTAAAGACACATGATAATTCCAACCCAAAAAATATTCATTAGTGAAATTTAATTCCTATTGTAAATTCACCATTTGATTCTTATGTAATAGAATGTATATACATTCGCAAAAAAAATATTTTCGATTTTATAAAGAATTAATATTATATATCCAAGATAAATATGACTATACATTAGAAAATATTCTTCATGCTAAAGTGGTATCTCAATGCATGTAAATATTCTTATGAAAATGGAAATGTAAAAATCTATTTAGGGAAGAAGAAGGTGGTCAAAACAGGAAATGAATATCAATTGATTGAAGAATTTATATAAATATAACTGTAAAATGCATTTAAAAAATAATAAAACAGGTGAAAATTGAGTTATATAACATAAATAAATAGAACAAGATTTTGAAAGTAGAGTATGAAACTTACTAAAAAAATAATAACATGTCATCAACAAACATGTCATTAAACATGACTTGTGAAAATATAAGAATCCAAATCATCAACACATGGGGATGAAGCTTCATCGAGAAACTATAGAAGATATTAATCTGTTCAAAAAATAAATAACATAATCAATAGATACATATTGATATTATTGAAAATCTCATTTTATAATAAATGAAAATATAACATATGATTTTTGTCCCATAATTCAAAAAAAGTTACATTTAGAAACCTGTACTAACTAAATTTCTAGAAATTAAATGGAATATGTTATTGTCACATACCTAAGCATGAATAAAAAAGCACAAAAATAATATTTAATTAATATAAAGTGATATCAACAGAATTTCCATGAAAATAAGTTACCTTTTTCATTAAAAAAATTTATTATGTGGATAATGGAAACTAAATTTGAGAAGATATGTTAGAATATAGGGCACCATTACAATGATCATGCAATGTAAAAACTATATACATATTGTGAGTTGATAGATAAACCTATAATGTGGGAGAGTAATAAAACAAAAAATATCATGCATAAACGAAAGTAAAGTAAAATTTAATAACTTAAGAATATGAAAACCTATAGACATGATTGATACTCATTGTGACCTACCCATATTGAAGTATTCTTTATTTTTCGAAGGTGTTTGTGCCATATTTGTAATCATTTGACAAGACATTTCATAATAATAATTTTCACATTGATTTATCTATTATTAATAAAAATCAGATCTAAAAAATTAATGTTCCACTACTAAGAAATGAAAAAATAAGTAAGTTAATGAAATTAAAATTTTGTGACTAACCAGTTCTAGACTAAATAAGGAATGAAATAAAAAAAATGTTTGTATATAAGAATTAGTCAATATTTTCTGTAAGGATTTTATACTACCATAGGTTATGGTGTAATGGAACATCAATGTAAAAAAAAATTCAAATATCGGATGTGGAAAATAATTTCAGTTAGGGTTACCTGTACTGTAAATGGTAATAGTGTACTGGAACAATGAGTAATCGGTCATTAAAAAACACATGAATAAAATTTTGACTGAACAAATTCAATGACTAAGGAAAAGTGAAGAACTACAGTAGAGGAATTCATCCACGAGTATGGAATATCTTCAATGAATCTACAATATACAAATGACTGATGTTAATGAGATATTTGTAGTAAACATAACACCCAATAATAAATTATAAAATTGAAGAGTGCAGATTTTGAAAAAAAATCAAAAAAAATTGATATAATCAAAATGAAGTTATTGAAAAAAATATCACATTTCTCTACTGTGAATTGGGAGAATCTGTATGTCAATGAAATGAAATTTTTATGGCTAACCATATGAAGATTGAATACATAGGCATAAATAAGAAAACAATGTGTATATGATAATTGCTGAATATTTTTATTAATAATCATATTCTGCTATAGGGTATGTCTTTCTGGAACATTTAAGTAATTATGTAGTTCATATATAAGTATTAGTCAATAATTTCAGTTAGAGTTACATGTAAAGCAAGTAGAAATAGTGTTTTGGAATAATGAATAGTCAATCTTGATAAGACAAACCTTTAAATAAAAAGTTAACTGAGCAAATTCAATAATGGAGGAAAAGTGAAAAACTACAGTAATGGAATGCATCCATAAGGAAGTAATATCTTAAATGAATCTATAGTATATGGATGAGGAAAGTGGATGAGCGATTTTAATTAAACATAACACCCAAAGATATTGTATTAATGAATAATAAAATTTTATGTATATAGAAAAAAATTCGGATGTAATGGATTATATAAATTATAAAATTGAATAATTTAGATTGTGAAAAATCCAAATACAGATATAATATTATTAAAAATGAATAGAACAATGTAGGTATTGTAGAGTATAATACCCATAACATTTTAAAATAATTGTTGTTATATTATATTTGGAGAAGGCATATACACAAAGAATTATTGTTGAATCATAAAATAAAATGTATCGTAAGAACTTATGAACAAATCATAAGAAAACATAAATACTAAATAATGTAGATTAGGTACGAAATTATTAAATCGGTATATTTAACGCACCTTATGTAGCATAAAATAAATTTCAGGATGGTGAAGCCACAATGAGATGAAATTAATACTTGGCCATAGAATGAATTTTATTTCCTTATTGGTGATAGGAACTGAACGATGTGGATCCATATATCCAGATTTGAGAATGTAGATACTTTAATACTGTATAGAAATTTCATATTAAAATAATATGATTAAATAGAGAAATGGTGAGAAAAATGTAGCACATATTATTGGATGATAAATTTATCCTATGTATGTGATGGATGAGTATGAGTTTGATCTTGACTTCCACGATATAACAATTTCCTGTTGTGAGAGGACTGGGTTGTAGGGGGAATTGCATTAACCCACTATGGTAGGGTTTCAAGGATGTATATGAGGGTTTAATAGAAGGGGGATTCATGCTAGGGATCAAATATTTTCCTAGATTATATGGGTTAACATGGGACAATAACGATTTCTGGGAAATTGGTTGTGGTGTTGGAGACATGGAAATAACAGAGGTCGTCATATTGTTGGATTCACTTGTAGAGGATCTGAAAGCTGAATGAGGAGTGGAGGAGGATCCAGAGGTGGAATAAGATGAGGGGTACCGATGCAGACCATGAGATTGTTGGAGGTCATGTAGCAACATGATTTGGTTTCTGAATATGGAGGGAGGATCAATGTTTTTCCTAGAGGGGAAGAAGATACCAGGAACGATATGAGAGGAAGAACTGGATGTCAATTGTGGGAGTAGTCGGAAATTGGCTCCCTAACTGAAGAACATCATTTGGAGGTTTGTTAAAAGACAATCACTTAATACGATAAACATGTAAAGATAGTCGTGACGAATGATGTGGGAGTAGAAACTGAACATGAAACCCTAGTTTGGAGAGAATACGGTATGGGGTAGGGTTCTACGATTTGGTTAGCGAATATGGGAGTAGGAAATTTTATTTTTGGTGATGTATATGCATAATAACGTGACAAGCAATCTTAGAAACACCAAGGATTTGTATATATAATATATATAATGAGACCAAACATTATTTTTCAATGTGTTATAAAACAATTTATAATTATAAAATATGTATTTTGTGTGTAAATTATGATTTTAATTTAAAATTAAATTTCTCATATTTAAAAAATCAATATTTTTACAATTATTTTATTTTTTAATTCCACATGTCAAAAAATGGTTATTGTGAATTTTGGATTTTTCTAAAATACATTAATTTTTTTGAATAGTAATATATAATAATTTACTTCATTTATACATTGCATGTTATATACACTATACCATCAATAATCGGTGATTTAAAGACCATCAACTCAAACATCCCTTAATTAATTTAATTTATTTTGTGAAAATTCTCAATAAATTAATATTATTGATCAAAAATAATAATCTAATGAATAAAATATTGATAAAACACCCCTATTATTCACTATGAATAAAAACTATCATCACCACATTTCCTCACAGATCTCAATCCTTGATCCCTTTAAAAATTTGTTCAAAAATATCCTCCGAATCCTCCCCCATGTCCATTATCTTTTGTTCATAAAAAAATACCTCAACCAACACCCCATGGAAGTTCTCATGATGAAGGAATCTAGAGATTAAACCTAGTTCCTTTTCTTTTAATTTCTTTTTTATGTTCCTTTATTTTATCGTTATCTCCTCACCTACCCTCACCCAAATGTTATTATAAATCCATTTAATTTGAAATACTCAAATGTTATTATGATAATGTAACAACTAATCATCATCTCTTTTCCCCCCTTATTTATACTACAAATTAAAACATAATCTATGATTTGTTAATTTATCGCATTCAAGGATGACACTGTTTTCAATTTCAAAGAACTTCAATACTGGTCATAAAACCCTTTTTTGGTTGAAATAGATAATGATATATATATTAAATCTAATGTAATGATATAGAATCATTTTGAAAACATGATATTAATTTATATAAAAAATGATATAATTGTGATTGATAACAGTTAAAATAAACCCAAACTACAAAAAAAAACTATTTTTATGAAGATTCATCCTAATTATAAAAATAAAAATAATATATAAGACCGATATAAGCTATACATGATCATTAATAACATATAAGATTAAATCAAGATAATTAACCCTACATTACATGATCATTCGTACATGTATACATGTAAACCTATCATTAAATCCAAGGAAGCTAACACACCCAAATGATGAAATCGATTCTCATGACATATACAAAATTCCATAAATGAACATAATAATGTTATAATTAATAAAATACATCCATAAAGGGTTCATTAATTTTTCAATAAATAATATAATTTGTATTATTTAGTACATTATGATCAAGTGAAAGACACCATTGTACTTAAGGTAAGGGATTCTACCTAAACCTCCATTTTTACATCGGGCTATTCATTCTCTGTTAATACCAAAAATCATGTATAATTTTATTTACATCATGTGAATTTGATTTATATTTATCAAGATTCTTTCATCCTTATTTTTTCGAGGATATAAATTTTTTAAAAGGGTTCCCCACTCAAATAATCCCGATAAGTAATCCCGATTTAAGATAACATCAGTAATTCTTATCCTTTTTAAATTGTGGTCCAAAATCTGTTTTTTGAAACCATTATTTTTATTAAATAACTAATTTTTATTTTAAATGTATCATTGGGTCACATATGGTTTTATATAAAATTTTAATCTATTTTTTCTTTAAATTATCTTTAGTATTTTCCTTAAATCACACAAAAATGTTTTATTTATAATGTTTCTTAGATTGCATTTTTACTTGTATTAACTTATGTTTTTCATAACTTTTCATGATCTATAAATATTTTAAAAATACTAATATCCATATATGATTTAAATCCTTTAGTTCATGGACACCATTGTCAAATTCCATTATGTTATTCCTATTTTACTATATTACAATACATAATTCAGTCCACAGGCAACCCATACATTTATAGTTTATTAATTATGTATGATTCTACATGTGGAACACAAATTCATGAAAATTTTATGATGGGTAAACCTAGATAGAACTCCAATTCCTAGAGTGATGTTTACACTCATGAGATGTCGTGTTCAATATTCTTCATGGATAACATTGACTCTTGCCCCTTGTGAAACAGTCCTGGTAGTTAATCATTACCCATTAAATTTAACATGAAATGATCCTTTAATCATTCCTATGTCATGTTATATGTTTTTGCATGTCTCCAATGACACCATGATTATATATTTTATGCTTCATTAAGTATATACATGCCTTTGATTTCATCTTATTATTCATATTAACCAATGTGCTATGAATTATTCTTATGATTATTCCTTTATAATGTATTTGAGCTCATCCATTTATTCATGTTATCCCTTGGTTTTCCTACGAATATGTAAGGGGTAAAAGGATGTTGGAATATCATAATTTATGATAAATAAATTAATGTCTTATGTAGTCCCTTGTTTCAGTTTTATAACATAGTCTCTAACGACATTAGAATTTCCGATTATTTCTATGTTATTTGTTAGTTAATTATGTTATAAATATTTTCATTATATGCTAAAATGGTTATTGTCACTATAGTTTGTATTAGATGATTGTCTAGTTATTTTGGCAGATTAGGAAAAGAGATCTTTAGAAAGATAGAGGGGGATAATAATAAGTCTACAAAATTATCCTAAATTGTTTTAACTATAGTGTACATGGTTTATCCAAAAATTGATCCATCTTGGCATACTAGAAGTCGATTCGGTTCTATCATAGATGTAACTTGGAATAAAAACTCTGAAATGGTGTTTTTGGCCAGAATCATGGTATCCTAGTACATGACAATGGGCCTTACTATTCACATATTTTGACAATGTATAGGGATATTATTTGGTAATTTCATGACCTCATTATGAACCATTGTTAAGGGAATGCGAAAATATCATAAGCGTATATGTTAGGAAATAAACATTGGGGTAACCTAGATTGAAACCTATGAATAAAAATTTGGAAAATTTATTTCCATTAAATGTTTATACATTTTATGTTCAAAGCGAATTTTTTCATGCATTTTCACAAATCATTGAAGCCCCTTAATTTTAAATTCATTTTATTGGTTAATGGTCAGAATTAGATGAACATGCTCCAATAATAAATGTGATAGTAAATTTGAAAATTACACTTATTATATTCCAAATATTATTGGAACATATTTTCAAAAAAACTTGAACTGTAGATACAAAACCAGATCATGTTATCAATAATGACATCAATTTCATGTAAACCCCTCAGTCTACAAATAAAGAGCATGCTTTCGTCAAATCATAAATGAGGAAAATTCCTCCCATGTTTAGTTGTTCTTCTAATCCCCTCCTCACAGAATAGTGGATTAACTATATTCAAATGATATTATCTCTCCTCCAATGATAAGAAAGAGTGTAATTTTTGATTGCATTATATGGTTTTGAGGGGGAAGATGATCACTGGTAGACACTGATTCAAAATAAGAAGTCCAAGGAGTGAATAGATCCAATAGATTGGTATAAATTCTATAATTTTATTCAATAATTTTTTTTACCCAAACCCTTAGTCTCAAGATATAAATAATTTTCATAAGACTTATATTGAATGAATATATGTCTATCAATTAATATGATAAAAATATCACAAGTCTTTTAGGAAACTATTATGGATTTTTCTAGAACAAAAAAAAAAAGGTTGATCGATTTTTTAGTGGACTAACATTGATTCACGAAATGTATTGGAAATTCGAGACTTCAACAGTTACGATGAGATTGTCTCTTGTTCTCTAAATGTTAAAATAATGATATGATAATCACAATGTCCTTATGGTATCAAGGATATAAAGTGTAAAATGTATTGTAATATGGTTCAATTAGAAAATAAATCTCATTATTGAAGGAAGATTGAATATCCACAATGTCAAAATTGTGCGAAGTTTTATCATGAGAAATTTCTAAAGGCTACTAGGAAATCATTCATAATTAGAATAATGTATAATTTGGTCATGAACTATTGAATGGGAATGAATAATTACACTAATGTGGAATAATAAAAGAATATCCAAATAAACACATACACTTTTGTGTAATGTTTCAACGATATGAAACATGGGATTTTTTAAACCATTACCCTAAGCCTTGGGATGTCATTGGAAATCGAAAACAAACTTCCAAGGAAGTAATGAAAGGAATATTATATCACTAGTTTTGTGGTGGACCATGAAAATTATGTGGTTATAGGTAAATAAGTATTTCATTCATGAATTGTGAACACATATTTGATTCTAGTTTAATACAATCTTTTTTGTCATTAATTGTTTGTAGTACTATTCAAACACCAACACAAAATACGGGGGATAAGTTTGATGTGAGAATAAAAGATGTTGAAATTTTTTTCATTAAATTTATATAACTCCTCATTAGTTAATGTTTTTGGACCGAACCAACCATAAAATATTTCCTTACTTGATTTAGTAGTGTTCTATTCTATGTATAGAATGAATTGGATAACATTATACAAATACAACATTAACTCTTTGGAAGGAACGATCACTCTTCAAATAATGAAGAATACTCCAATTAAATACATGTGTCTGGAGGGGGATGAATATCCATTAGAATAATTCTATCAAGGATGGAAATTACATCCTTATGAAAAAAATATAGAAATAATGATTGATAATAAGGAGACAATCATGCTGCAAAGAAATGACCATCCTGAGAGATTACACATATGTATTCCCTGAAAAATTACATTCTCTTCCCCTAATCAAGAGGTTGAGTTATCAATTGAACACATACCTAGAAAACATCCCATAAAATATCACCATATTGAATGGCCACCGAATATCCTTAATAGATGAAGATTAAGTCACATGACAATATGGACAAGGGTTTTTTTGTATGAGGGTTTCATTAAGGGGTGTATCACTCTTCTTTGTTATGAAGAATGACTGATCAATGATCCCATGTATTGATTATCATAAGCTCGATAAAATATGGTTAAATAACAAGTACCCCCTACTTTAGATATATGACTTGATCTATTAGCTATGTGGGGCCAATTATTTATCTAAGTCGGGCCTTCGGTTGTGATATTATCAAATAATGGTAAGCAATGAAGATATTCTGATGTCACATATTCAAAAAATGCATAGAAACTATGAGTTCATATTGATGGCCATCAAATTTAAAAATACTCTCAAGAAATATTATTTATTTAATGAATAATGTATTTAGATATTAAAATGAAAAAGTTGTTGTAGTATTTACTGATGATATTATGATATAATCCAAGATAAAGGAGAAACACATGGAGCCTTTAAATACAATGTTGATGACTTTGATAAGGGAGAAAATATAATCAAGGAATAATAAATTTGAGTTCTGGTAGAAGGTGTATCCTTAACGGTTTATGTAATCACCAAAAAGGGATATCTGTGAACACATCTAAGAAAAAGGAAATAGAGGGGTAACCTAGGGAAACATATATAATAGAAATTTGTAGTATCCATGGCCTTTCTGGGTAATACCAATGATTTTTGAAGAACTTATAAAATTTTCTAACATAGTAAACTTAGAAGGGGGATATGTTTTTATAGACCCGTGAATGTGAAAACTACTATAATGTTTTTATAAGAGGCTTATCACTATGTAAGTAATCACACTATCAGGAAGTAGAGATATCTTTTTAGTATAATTTGATGATCATATATGGTCATAGTATATTTATGGATTGAAAATTACAAAGTGATAGTGTACAACTCATTATAGTTGAAAATACATGAGGAAAACTATCCCATACATTATAAGGATTTGGATGAATTTATATTTTAATTGAAAATGTGTTAAATTTATCTATATGGGGTGATGTTTGAGGTATATTATTATCATAAGATCCTAAAACATGTATTCAGATGGAAATAGATTAATATACTCCATCAAAGATGGTTTGAGATACTCAATGTTTACAAAAGATCAATCCTCTACCATCCTGTAAAAGAAAATAAGATGGAATATGTTCTATGTAGAAAGGATCATGTATATTTATCCATGATGAGAATTGATTGGGATCCAATATTCATAGTAATAATAATTATGGTCATGGAAATCATTAAGGGAAGAACATAATCAATCTTTTCTCAAATGAATTCTCAACAATCCCTTGTGGTGAAAATAAAGGATTCACAAATTAATGAAGAGGAAATTCAAAAAAGGAAAGAAGCTATCAGGAATGGGAATTCCATAGAGTTTAAAATGGATGAGGAATGAGTAGAATGATTTAGATCATGACTATATATTCCATCCAATCCATAGTTAATGATGGAGCTTCTGAGTGATGAACATAGCTCAACAATATCTATTCACCCAATGATAAAAAATATGTATTGAGATCTCGAAGATATCTATTGTTGTGATTGAATGAAGAATGTTATTAATTGATATACATCAAAGATTCTAGTATGTTAGTTAGTGAAGGATGAATGGAAGGAAAACCTATAGGGATGATGCAAAGAATATGTATACCAACAACGAAATGAGAAAATACCACCATATATATTGGCACTGGACATCCAAAGATGTAGGGTAACAATTCTAAATGTGTTATTATGGATCATCTTAAAATGAAATCTCACATTATCATAATTCAAGAGTACTTCTCATTGGGTCATAATTTCTGAATACATGTCAAATAGGTGGAAAAGGAGGCATGATGTACCAATATCTATTTTATTTGATCAATGTCCGATATTAAGCATGATGTTTTTTTAAATTATCTTACATGCTCTATGAACTGAGCCAAACTTTAGTATGAACTATCATCCAAAAACTTATATCCAATCTGAGAAAAATATTCATAAACTAGAAGACATGTTAATATATCAGTCTATAGACTTTAAAAGAGTATGTGGCTAATATATTCCTTTTGTTGGGTTCTCTTATAACAATAGTTTCCACTCAAGTTTCTGAATAGCTCCATATGAAACCCTTTATCGAAAAAGGTGCAGAAAAACGACATGTTGGGATGATGTTGGTGATCATAAGCTATTGGATATTAAATGGTCTATGAAATAGTATAAAAGGTGAAAAAAATTTCAAAAACACAAATAAAGAATCCAACATTTAACAAATGATCTTTTTAGATAGTTATAAATGGGTCCTCATGTTTTCGTTCGTAAATATGTTATTCTTTTGTATATCTCCATATAAGTGGATCATGATATTTGGGTAGAAATGAAGGTTGTTTCATAGGTACATCGGCCCCTTATAGATTCTACATAATGTAGAAGATGTATCATATTAAATAACACTTCCACCTACACTGTCTCAAGTAAATGATGTATTCCTTGTATCCCGTATATGAAAATACAACCCAAATCTCTCAAATGTACTGAATTCAGATGTGGTAATGTGTGGAAAATAATATCTTATACTAGGGGAATCTAGTAAAGACCATGAATATTAGAGATAAAGATCTATGAAATAATACTATTCACTTGCTTAGTGTATTATAGAGGAAACAGAAAAATAGAGAGTCCAAATGGGAACCAGAGTAAGAAATAATGGAAATGTATGCACGAATTTATTCCACTTAGAACATACAAAAAATATGACGGGATAAATTTCTTAAAGGGAAAAAATGTATTATTCCAATGTTTTATCAATGTAAATTACCTTATTGTAATGATTTAATATAGTATAATAAATAATATCACATTATGAAACAGTACAAAAATTATAATTTAATAACGAATAATATAAAAGGTACATCTAAAAATTAAAGATCATACACAGATGAAGTAGTAACATGAACCATGGAATAGTATTGTCAATGTATGAATAGTAAATCATACAATTTAATAGTAACCTAACCAGCGATTGTATTAATACAATTTATTCATCTTATAAGAGAAAATAAGATGTAATTATATCATAGTACATGTAAATAGACATTTTTAAAAATATTAATTAAGTGCTGGTATATTTGGAAGTCAAAAATTTTATTAAAAAAAATTATGATTAATTTATTAATTTAACAGAAAAATAAATTTCATAAAATTTATTGATAAATTAATAATTTGATATATTCTTATTCCATGATAAATGAAGAAGACCTTAATTAATTTTTCAAAGTGTTACCAAATAAAATATAAATTTTAAATATTTTTTTGGAGTAAATTATGATTTTAATTAAACATTATATTTCTTTTATTTGGATTATTATTATTAGAAAATGGATCTGATTTTATAATTATAAACATTAAAAATTTGTTATATTGAATTTTTTGGATTTTCCTAAAATATATAATTCTTTGTTGAATAGTAACCTACTGTAATTTATGGATTTTATACATTACATGTAAAATAAAATATTCCTTGAGACTTGAAACGACCCGAATCTAGAGCCCCTCCATTGGTGCCTCATACACGGTTCGCCACATGACCTAAAGTGTGTTTCCCAAAATGCCAGAGGCTGCCGACTAGCAGTGAGGGCCTTGGTGAGTCGGTGGGGAAACTATATCCTCATTCGGTAAAGTATACAAGGTAAGGAAGACAACAATCAAGAGCGGAAGTAATAAAAACATAAATAACAATTGAAACCAAACAACGGAAGCAATGAATACATATAATAATGATGATAATGATGCAGTAGGTACAATTATCTAAGGAATGCAGCAAACAAAACAGTGTGATGAATACAACTGAAACCAAGTGGAAAAGAAAACAAAGAAATATCCTCAGCATCGCGAGCCATGGCTCGGTCCCATGCTCCCCACCTCCAGTGCAATCAGGAACCTGAAGTAGAAGGGTGCTTTCCTTTATCTATACCTACAACAACATAGTCTGCTTGGGCCTATAAACATGGCCCAAACAGGGTGTGAGATACAATCCCAATAGGCAATCACCCAAAGATTTGTGCCTAACAGTCAATGAATACATGGATGTAAATAAACAAGAATAAGTAAACATGAAATCACAAGATGATACAATACACAGTTCTAACATATAAGGTTCTCAATTGAACACCCAGTAACAAAAGTGAACAGGTAACACTCTGGGTAGCTCTCACAGCCTAACCCCTATGGTTCAACCTACAAAGCACTTGCAACCCTCTAGGAGGCACACACAGTCTTACACCACTGGTTCAGCTAAAAATTAGACTCTCTGGGGAAGAAATCAACGTATGATTCCCCCTGTGGCCCGCGTCAAATAACTACAGACTCTATGAGGAAGCACTCATCATCAATTCCCCCTATGGTCTCGCGTCGTATTAAAAGACACCCTGGAGGAGCCCTTACGTCGATTCTCCCTATGGTCTACTACACTAGGCTCTCACAGTCATGTGTGGAAAATTAAAACTTGCTCAGCGCGTCTTTACATTGTCCAAGTAAACCTCAAGAACTACTTGTCTATCATTCTAAGGCTCAACAACAATCATGAAACCATAGTTCCATTATCCTACAACTAGGCATGGAAAATGGAAATTCTAAACCGCACAACAAGCATGGAAAAGCATCCTGAGCATAAAATAAATTAATCTACTCAAAAGCATAAACCTCTACTATAGCAATCAAGAATAATAGGAAAACATCAGGGGAAAAACAGGAAACCCACGATTCCCCGCCCAAGGGAATTTGTGGAATTTGCACAAAATACACATCAACTTCTATGGAAATGACAAACCACCTACCTCGATCCTAGGAGATCGATATATGTGAACCTTGATGACGGATTCCCCTTATAACGACGAAGATATGGATAAACGCATAAATGTTCATCCGACGACAACATGGAAATGAGGTGGAATCAAGAAACAAGGCTCAAGTAGAAGGAAGAACATACTGCTGCGATTACAACGCAACTAACCATGCTCGAATCGGAGAACGGACGGTGAGGTCGGATTTCATCGAAGATTCGGCATTACGGGTCCCTCTCGGATAAACTAGACCTAGAATAAGGCAAATATCATGATGAGGCACAACCCCAGTCCGTTTAATGAAAAAAAAGTACACAGCGTGTACTTATTGAGTACACGACATATACTTCAGTTTTCCGTACTCTGAATTAACCAGCCTCCACCTCACCCTTACACACCATGTGTGTGGCCCGCACATGGCCAACACACGGCCTCGAGCGGAAAAGGGAGTACATGGCGTGTACTCAGAAAGTAGACGGCATGTACATCAAAAATTTCCAGAATGTTCATTTTTCTCAAAAACTCCAGAAAAAGGAAAAACATACCTGAAAGGAAGATCCAAATTTTAAAAAACATAGCTAATGTAAGAACCAATATCATAAACCGACCATAATAATTTCAATACATATGGTGGGAATTCTTATACTATTTTTCATCTTTCACCAATTTAATAAACAAATGAATAAAATAATTAGAAAAGATCCCTCTCAAAAATAATATTAATAGTACCCATTTCCACCTCTTCTCATACACCTCTAACATCATGAGGAACGTCCAAATCCAACTCAAATATCTTTGCAAGACCATACACCATGTCTAGGAGCGTTTGTACTTAACAGAATATAAAAACCAATACCCTATGGAGGTTCTCAAGTAGAAGGAATCAAGAGGTTAAACCCTAATCAATTTCATTTAATTTCTTTTGTTATTCATTTTTTTAATATCCTAATATCCTCTAATCAAAATTTTATGATAACTCAAGTAAAATAGATATATGGTTAGATTAATATAATAATGTAATAATTCATCATCCTAACTCTTTCCCTATCCTTTTATACAAAAAATGAAAACATCATTCAGGATGTGATAATTTTTCGAAATCAAGGATGACAAGGATTTCAATTTCCATTACCGTCCTCAAGTCTAGACATGAAAAAAAATTAATGATTGAACAAGATTATTATATTTTTATAAAATATTATGACATTTTCTAGAATCTTTTTTTGCAGATGATATTAAATTCTAAAACAGAATGATTTCGTTATGATCTAAAATCACCAAAATAAACACAAAGTATTATCATTAAATATTAATCTAATGAGTCTTCCTTATACCATAATTAAAATGATATATAAGACCAACATAAATTCTGTATGTTCCTTTATAACACATAAATTCAATTCTGGGTAATTAAACCTACAATAGATGACCTTTTTAACAAATATACAAGTAAACCTATAATGAAAACTAAAGACACCTACGCTCTGAAATGATGAAATTGAATCGCTTACCCCATCAAAAAAGCCATAAATGAACATAATTAATTTATAATAAATAAAATAAAAAGTGAAAGGTTACTAGATTTATTAATTAAGGAATCTTATTTTATTATCGAAGACATTAAGATCACGTGCAAAACACCTTTAGCATTAAGTTATAGGATTATACACAAACCTCAATTATTCCACAAGGTTATTCATTATCAATAGTTACCCAAATAATATTTCAGTTTTATGTACATAATATTTATGTTGTTTATATGATCCATCCCCTTTTATCAAGATCCATTAATCCTCATTTTTTTGGGATATACATGTTTTTAAAAGGTTCCCTACTCAATTATTCCTGATAAGATAGCCCGATTTAAGGGAACTTAATGGATTATAATCATCCTTTATGTGCTCTCCATAATTTCATTTAGGGCACAATTATTTTACTGAAATTACCAATTTTTATTATGAAAACATTCTTTGTTCCCTTGGGTGTTTTTATACAAAATTATTCTTTTTTTGTTTAAATGATCATTAATATTTTTCTTAAAATACACTAAAATGTTTTATTTATAATTCATTATAAATTGCATTCTTAAATTTATTAACATTAGTTTGAACACTATTATTTTTCTCAGTACCTATTTTTTCTTATGAATTTGTATTAATAATTTAAATAATTTATTTCATGGACAACATTGTGATATTTCTTTATGTAACTATTTTTGGCAAGACTATGATAGCCAAGTCTTAACATGGCTAGACCTTTTTTATGTAAGATTCATTATGCCTGATTCTACACGTGGAACATATATTCATGAAAATGTTATGATCTGTGTACCCAAATCATTCGTTAATTTATTTTTTAATCTTTAGTCCCATGAGGCTTCTTGTGCAAAATTCATTATGGTTAGCCTCGACTAATGCTCCTTATGCAACATGCTTGGTGGTTAACCATGACTCGTGAGCCTTTATAGGTAATGTTCCATGGATCATGCTTATGTCATGTTGAATTCTATTTCCACATCTCCTATGAGACCATGATTACATATGCTATTATTCATTCAATATATCCATGCCTATTATGTCATCTTAATATTCATACTAACCCATTATTAATGATTGATTCTTATTTTTATTCCCCTATATGGGTTTTAGATAATCTCTTTGTTTATGTTGTTCCTAGAGTGTCAAATATAGATATAAGGGCTCATTGGACAATAGAAGATCATAGTGGATGATAAGTAAAGAAAATCATTCATTTAGTCCCATGTTTTTTGTTTTTTACCAACTTTTCCAAATACACTAGTCTTTAAGACCATTGTCTTTCAATTTGATAGATAATTATTGTAACCCCCTGACCATAGAAGCCTGGAGTCAGTGAATTATTACGTATCATTGGAATTATCACAAAAGATCAAGTCTCAAAATATCGATTAGATTAGTAGCCTTAGATGTACTAGATACATTCATAAGAGTTACATTACATTATAAAATGCAAAACTACAAGAACATTTTTTCCATAGACAACTCTGAGATCCCATAGACTATCTCTGCAGGTCATTCATAATATACTTATTTGAATCGTGGGAAAAATAAAACATAGAAATGTGTGAGTTCAGATGCTTAGTCAGTATAATATTAAAGCGAAAACTATCATAAATTAGAATACTCATTTAAGGAAATGAATAAGACTAAAACAAGATCCTTTTAAACTTAAACATCAACATAATATGGAAATGATAAAATAAAATAATACCATTTACTTATACACATGGATATTATACTAGTTGAATAATCACATGTAATATCAATACCCACTTTCATAATGATGGAATGAATAATGCCAGACTTTTATAAAAACATAGTCAGTGCCTTTTTCCAAGACTACAATTAATATTCTTCCAAGTCCTTTTGAAAAGTCACTAGATTGTCTCATGAGACCTACCGATGCATCATAGAGCTATAGAGGGATCCATCAGTCATTTACTATGTACAATTCATTCCTCATATGAAATGTTTGAAACATAACATAAACATTCGTATTAAACTAGAATACAAAATGTCAATTCTTTATCCAACAACCATGAATGGTATATAAATAGCACATCCACAGTCCAACATAACTCATTAAATAAAATATGGAAGATTGTATTTTAATAGAATAACATCAACTGATAATAATGAAGAATATTGACTTAGATGAAAATTATTATCAAAACTATTTGAGAGAAATATTTCCTTTTTCTTGAAAACATTTAAAAGTCAAACTATTTGTCAAGAAGACGTTCAAAAATATATTTTTGAATCAAAGTGTCCCATACCACTTTAAAAAATTTAAATGAAATTTCATTTTTAAAACATTAATATCCATATAAATAAATCCTTCAAACCATTTTTAAAACACGGACATTAATGAGAATGATTTAGAAGAATAAATTTTGGAAACATTTAAAATGATATTTTACATAGTGTTCCTAACCAAATGATAAACGTTTGAATAAAAATAATTGTGGTAATAAACACCTTATAATATCTTGAGAATAAATGATTATATTATATACTTTTTCAAAGGACAGTATATATACCATATAAAAGTGAATTGGGGCATAACCACAAAGAAGTCTTAAAGGAATGTAAGTTGAGATGAAATCCCTTATAAAGACAACATCCTTAGGTAAAGGATAAATCAATGACATGTTTGTGTGTGAAAAATATATATACACTAAATATGATTGGATATTAAGTGTAAATCAATCAGAGGGAATTCACACATATTCTTGTAAAAACAATAACAATGACTTGGATTATTAACTCAATGAATGAAAATCGAGTTAAGATCAAGTTTATATCAATGACTTGAGAAATTATCAATGGAGTGATTATGTGTATTAAAAATATATCCTCATAAAGGGGATTAGAAATTACTACATAAATAATAAATAGTGATTCCACAAATAATCTTGGAGTAAAATAATCAATTAAATATGCGTAAATCACACTGAGTGGAAATTGAAATTCAAAATTCCCTTATCGATTTGGCAACTTATGAAATATACAACCCATGAAAGTAGGATCATACAAAGATGATGTAAATAACCATAAATTAAATTATATTACACCATTAATAAAATCATGGACAATACATATGCCACACAAATGGAAATAGTTTCCACTATAGCATGAATCTCACATGAATAAAAGTGAGATGAAAAACCCTTACTTCGTTGTGATCAATCATGTCATATGAACAAAAGTTAATAACCACCAAATTAATCACATAATAACATTAATATAAATATAATCATGATAATATATATCAAATGGCAGTACACAATACACCACATGCAATAAATAAGTGGAGAACAATTGAAATCTCACATAATTAAAAGTGAGATAAGAAACCCCTTACCTCAAGTCTGTCTTGTATTGTACGTTCATTGTTCTTCCTAAATAATAAAATAATGTTAATTTCTAATTTATAAAAAACATTTTTAATGTTTATTATTCCTTTTATAGCTCTTATTAACTTTATATAGCAATTAGGTAATTATTTGAGTTCATATTGGATATTTTATCGATGTTCGGAACTTGAGTACAAAATGACTTTGTTATAATTAAAAATTTTCCATTTGGTCAAAATTCCATTATCTATAGAATGATATACATGATTTAGATATCATATATGCATTATATATCCAATATATATATATATATGTATTTAGAACAGTACATAACATTTGGAGAAGGGAAATGAAATGCACCATTCATGGAGACGGTAAGCCGTATGTACGCATGAATGCTACTTTCGTATATATTTTTTATTTTAATGTAATTAAAACATAATGATACTTAGGTATATAATAATTCCACTATAATATAATATAGAATATTATTAACTCCATACATTATACATCCCACACAAGTCATTAACGAGACATATCACTTTTGGGGGCAGTTGTCCGCACATTCTCAAATGAAATTATGACGTTTTACCCATAATAGAAACCATAAAGTTATGATATAAATGGAAAATACAGAATCACAAAGATTACATAAATATAATATATATCATATATAAATACAGTTTCATCTTAATGGACACCATGAGAGGTGGTAGTAGGTAATCGAACAATAATCATTTCGTGAGGCGTTAGTTTGCCAACCACATAAACAGCATGTTCTTCATCCATTAGATGGAGGTGTGTGTAAATGTAATTAAAATCATTATCATAACAATATACTAGTATATTTAGTATATTGTTGTTGTTATAAATGAAATTAACAATAACATTGATTCATCTATGGGAGGACCATATTCTGAAATTGAAATTTTACTATGGTGAATTCCTTTACAATGAATTCTTTTCTAGGGAGGAATTTATTAATATCATGATGTATGAATATATGAAGAAATTGTTTGATTTATACCAAGGGGAGGAACTTTAATCGAGATAATGGAAAATATAGGACCTTCTTGAGGTTTTTTCGTGGAGCATAAGGATGGTTTCCATGGTACTCCTCAAGATATCATTTTTCAAAACAGATCACTTCATCACCATAGATTAGGATTTGATAGAAAATATCCAATGTAGGGACTCTATTGTTACTTGTAGTAAAATTTTGAGGAGAAACATCACTACTATGATGGTTTCTTCCATATTTTGTTAATAAATTTGCAATATCCAAGGATTCCACTAATAGATGTATAGCTCCCCAATAGCACTATCAATATGTAGAGAAGGGTATTTGTCCTAATATTAAATTTAATTCTAACTATGGGAAGACATATTTTATCATACAATCCATTTGGATACTATAGTTACAATATATAGATTGTGACCTTCATGGAATAGTGTTTTTGTGGGTTAATCATGTTGAATTTATAGAATATTTTTATATGAATTTTTATTTTGAGTTTGAAATATGCACTTCAAATTGTGACCTGCAGAATGGAACGATGATCTCTTATTGGTGCAAAGGAATAAGTGAGATCCTAAAATCAATTTATTGTTAGAATATTCCAACAAACATATAGGATATGAGTTGTTATATCATACTTCTCTTATGTGGTCATCATATAATTCAGATTCTCCAATCAAATTATTGAGGTAGGATCACATTTTGGAATCTTATCATTGATACTGCATTCATTATATCCTATATCAATTGTAGAATGTGGGAATCTATTGATGCATGCATTTTAGTCATTACGATTATATATACTATATAAAATATAGATCTATAATATGGATAAATGCCCATTATATGGTTGGATCCTGGATGTATCCCTACTCTAAACCTACATTTAATTCTGATATTTTTTTTAAATTCATCATTTTTATTCGGAAAAGATATGGGGTCTCCCACCATTTGTTATTGGGGCATGCCAAAAGGATTCTCCATTTTTAACCAAACTACATTGAATGCCATGATGTATGTAGAAGGTATATGGATTTTCACATGCGTTACCACTATGCATTGTTGGAGGACTTCTCTTGGGGGTACATGGATGTAAGCATATTCCTAATTTATTGATTGTATCACTCAGTGGGATTTTCTGGGTTCTTGTGTATGATTTTTTGATCTGAATCTAATATGGTGGATTCCTCATAATGCCTAAGACATGAATTAATTTGGATTTGGTGGTTGTGATTTTTTTTATCCCTTATTGGTTACTCCCATGTTGTCAAGAAAAGTCTCATGGATACCTCTACTTCTTCCTCCCTGATTTAGGGGAGAATTTTGTCATTTTATTCTATGTAAATTATCCTAAAATGATAATGGAGTGGCCTTTCATCTTCATCATTACCACCATACATAATTTAGAGTATATTTATTTAGTAATCATTTTTATTTGGTATTTATGTGCATCTCCAAGGACATGAAGGTATCATTGACATGGTAATAAAAAAAAATGTTTTTGATACCCGACACCATATATGCGGGGTGGGTGACAAGATCCTATAGCTAGATGAAGAAATAGTTTTCATAAAAAATCATAATTCTATTTATTTTTGTAGGATAACATTTCGATTGAATATATATATATATATTTAATTTGTATTATTTTATTTCTATAAAAACAATAAACGAAACCCATTAAAGTTGAATCACAATAAATTAATGATTGTGTAATTTAAATTCATAAAAGTTCCTTGACTAGACCACTTTCATTTTAAGGTGGCATAAAATGAGGATTATATTTATGAAATTCATTTATTTTGGATAAAAAAATATATTCATTTTATGTTCAAAATATTTTTTTTGATGAATATTGTACCTGACAATTAAATGCGTCAGCTTCAGTATTGTTCCACAATGTTTTGGGTCAGTTTTACCCTCTTTATGACACATCCATTTAAATTCATTGTAATTTCTTGATGGTTTTATTTATGTAATTGAATCGATAATGGTTAACATATCCATGGTGTTTTATATACCTTATTTCCAAAATTAGGTGTTCATTGATAGATTTTTCCAATGATACATTGTAATTTATTTTATTTGGGAGAATGGGTGGTCTGGCTCGACACACCCTTTTAAGATTATTTTTTACCTACTCTAAGGCAATATTATTGATTTAATTTAGGTTCATGAAACCTTTGTAATAATTAATATTTAAACTAATAACCCTTCATATTTTTAATGAAACACATTTATATAATGTATTAACCACACATATGTTTCAAGGGATCTCCTTCAATGAAACCATATGTATGTATTGAAGGTTCTGATTGAGATATCAACGTATTTGAAATAGAGAATATCCATAAGTTTTTGTTATTTACATAGAATATTTTTATTCAAATAATTATGGATTAAATATTCATGATTGGGATATCTAGAGTTTATTTTTTTCTCACTAGGTGATATGAATTTTGATATCATTACAAAGACAATAATACAGTGCTTCAAATGAATCCTTTTAAATGTAATCTTAATCGACATAGTTTAGATCAACATAATAAGAAACATAATACCATTTGGGGTCATGTTATATGGGACCTACCTTGCAGTTTAGTGTCATACAGTTAAAAATTATAGGATGATGATTCTTATTAAAGAATGGTGTAGTAGTTATGGATTAGTCTCCATTTTTGAATTACCTGTATATGAATATGGTCTGATAATGAGATAACTTACATGGGGAGTTATTTCCAGTGAGGATGGGTTAAAAATGACTTTTATTGAATATAGTCTCCCTTGTAGGGTGCTTGATCTATCTGGGAATATGTATTAATAATGATGATGGAGGATTTAATGTTGTTGTGTTTAATCCTTTGGGAGTATCTATATGTATCCCATGAGTGAATGAATAGAATCCCATGCAGTTTGAATCTATTGGGGCTTAATCTTATGAGGAATTTCCATTTTCTTTCTTCATTGGGAATGTGGACCTCTGAAGTTTTTTCCCTTTTGGAATGTGGCCCTTTGAGGGGATTATAATATTGTTGTGGAATATACCGAGGATATGTCATAAAGATTGTTAGTGAATCACTCTAGCGATATGATCAACTCTAACATATAATTCAAGAGGTTTCATGATTTTTGTGAGAATTAATACGATGTTGAATATCTGGAACATCACACAATCACTATCATATAATGGAGGAAAATTTTTAGGGTATATATTCTAGTAGATGTATCATAAGAATGAATTACTAATTACTCCATGGTGATTCCTTAGTTAATAGTTTCAAAGCGGTTGAGAAAAGGATACATTACTAGACCTCAATGAATTGAAAGACATGTGTTTCCAATTAAAATCCAAAATGGAATGTTCTATGGGACTTTTATAAGGATAAGTCCCACATTTCTATGAGAATGCATGATTCCTGAACATTATTAGGTCCCTAAGTATAACATCTGTAAAATTTAAAACCTCTTTTACAACAAGAATTCATGATCGAGAGGAAACACTAATGTGTCCTATATTATCAATATACAAGTATAGGGGCCATAATGTATGTTTAAATTTAGTCTCATTCAGATAGATTTCCATATGAAATGGGTTCCCTATAAAAGGTGATAAGAGAGGGGTTATATGGTGGTTTTACAAAGCGATGACAAGGAATTTTATAGAGTTCATTACCCTATTAATATATTAGAGAGATGGATTTATCTAGACCCAAGTGATACTACCTTGAGATGGAAGGAACCTCACCAAGGTGTAACATGGTTGAACCTCAAGATTCATCAACCATGTTTTGTTGGAGAAAATTTCATATAATTTATATGCTGAAGAAAGTCCTTGGAAACCACACATTAGTGAGACATTTGTCTAATTTCAAATGGTTTTCTCAGTTTATATTGGATATATGGTGCTCATGTTTTAAGATCATGAGACACCCTTCTTTATAATGTGTTTATACTTTGGGAAGTTCTACCTTCTATAACTCCACTTTGTTTTGAACATAGATTAACACTAATCCCTTGACTATTGTTAATTAACATTATTATTTTTCTTCATGGAATGATGCATATGGACTAGGGAGACATGATCAAAGGATATTGGAGATGAAATAATTGGGATAAATATTCATCTTTTAAATATGTTAAATGAGGAGACCAATAGTTATATTTATAGGAATTTTCATCACCATATGAAAATTTAACACATCATACATGAATTTCACATAGGTACATTACTCCATTTAGACCTATGTGAGGTGTTATCCATGTAGGTCAGCATGCATAGACTCAGCTTGCATGAAGATTGATCACATGGGTAGGGTCTATGTGAGGTGTTTTCCACAGATGTGTTGGATGAGCACACTAAGGGAGGATAATATTAATTTATTTTCCTTTAACCTAATTAAAATTATATTTCATGAATCAATAAAAACATAGTTACAATATATATATTATAAAACATTAATAAAAATAAAACAGCAAATATATATATATATAATATTTCAAATTATTCATTAAAAAAATCTCTGTGAAAAATACAAAAACTCCATCTACGAGATTTTTGACCTGGAATGTAAAAAACAATTATTTATCCTATTGAATTTTAATTTTTCTAAAATGAAATTATTAAAATATTATTTCATTATAGTTTTAATAATATAAAATTTTAATGTACTATAATTTATTATTTAGTGTGATAGAGATACTAAATAATTTAAAATTTTTTAGAAGGTTAAAATCCTTATACATTAACATTTTTTTATAGAGTTGTATGATTTAGGTTATGAATATATTTTATAATAGAACTAGACACTGATAAGAAATAATAAATGATGTTTGTAGCTCGACATTATCCATCCACCCAGGGTGCATGAATAAATATGCATGTCCCCAAAACTCATTTGGACGGACATTATGAAGAAGAATACTATGTAATATATATCAAAGATCATTATTGGTCATTATATGGGGAATGAGTGGTAACATTCTGAAGCAAATATTCAATAATTTCCCCAAACCATATTGAAATATTATAACATCACTATGTATTAATTCACACATATTCCAAATATATATAACTAAAATCACTGTATATGGGTTTTGGAGGTCAATATTACAAATAACATGTTACATTATTTAAAACCCAAAGGGTGTTTCATGTATTAATCATGAACTGGTATTCTTTAGAGAAGTGGTGGTGATTAATATAACACCCTATAAATTTTATAACTCTATGACCCATATTCCAATAGACTGGATAATTGATCTGGTAAACCACATGACCATAGGTGGTCTTCCATTAACCAATGGATTCCAAATTTCACAGATGGAATATAAACAAAATACAGGGAGACTATGACCTTATATTAGAGTTTAATATGTGTAGAAATAAAATACATATAATGTGAAATGTTAATAACAAATTTCTCTAGAAAAAATTAATAAAATAAACAAAAAAACATCTTTAATATCAAATAAATGTGCCACATATAACTCAATTGGAACCCCAATGGGATGAACATACACAAGAAGTACTAAAAAATTTAAAACTATAACTGGGATGAAAACTCTCCCTTATATGTCTTTAGTCATACAATATCCAATCATCTGAACCATTCCTTTGAATGAAATCAACATATTTCCTAACTATGAATTTCCTATAATCTATACCCACGGGAAACATCTCTGTCCGCTCATGTATCCAGGTTCCATGACGGCCCAATAAAGGTGTGAGTATAACTCAGTAGTCCACCCCCATCATATTACCTAAAATTAAGATAATGTTATGATTTTTATATAATGGTTCAATATATAAATTTTTTTCATTATATTACAAACATATTTAATATATGAAAACATCCAACAAATATTCTTCTACATGGCAACACCAAAGATGATAGTATACCTTACATGTCTCTGGGAATGAGACTCTGATCAACCATGCAATCATGGGCTAGTTTTTGTGTTTCATTGGTCACATCATAGTAAACATTCCAACCATAATAACCATCATAGAATTTAGGAGTTCAAGCTATAATAATCAGTAACCTAAAGTGTCATATTAAATTTGTGTATTCATAATATCATTCCCATGTAATCCATCCTACTATCATGAGATTCACTATCATTAATCATCACATGAAATCTTTAATCTCATCCTGGAATTCCAACAGAATCATAAAACTCATATGTAAACTCCCAAGCATCATGGATTATATAGGTCGAGTCACTTTTATTTTACATCCGTTGTAATTATTAGTCATATTAATTTCATGTGATCATACCAAAATTACTTCCCATTGAGTATTATATGGGATACTGGTGCTCATCTAGATATTACAAATAATAATATCATATAGAATCTACGATGTTCTTATTGATATTCCTACAAATTACACATCATGTTATATATTGGAAAAATTAACCATTTATTCTATCCAATTAATTTAATTTCAAAGGCCACTAGTATTCATAATCATCATTTCACATCATAGGATCCTGTTCCAATTTTACAATTAATGTGTAATATTTTTTAGTCCCCCTCCATTTCATAAAACATAAATCCATACCACAATCCCTTATATTATTTTAAAATTTTTGGGTACTAGTTCAATATTTTCATGTCATTTAACATTATACATTTATAATTACCTTTATTAGAATCAAATCCACTATGTAATCTCATTTCCAATTTATTATAGGTTTTAAAACATTTCCCAAGGAGGAAACATAATCAAAACTCAAAAAATATCAGTTAAACCATTCAAAACTATTTTAATCCTAAATATTCTAAAACATTTTCATTACTAACATCCCCCTACATTATTTTTTGTCCATTGTTCATAAGAATTTACAATTATATCTCCTTGTTAATATATGTTTAAAAACTATTGATTGAAATAGTGTTTCCACTAATATGATTTAAAACCAAATTTTTAAATTTAAAATCATTAAAATATTTCATAATTATTATCCCCTATGAGACCATATGCATTGAATTAAAATTGATCAAATAGTGGAACATTTTATCACAAAATTGATGATCCCAAAACACACATGAAATATTAAATATTTCCATATGAAATATTTCCACATGAAACGTTCAAATTGTTTATTTTCCAATGGGGATAATGAATTGAGCTCTCATTATCATTCATTAACTAATAACAACCCCTTTAGTGAAATATTAAATATTTCCATATGAATATATATGTAATTATTATACTAATATATATATACATAATATTTTTCAACATATTAATAATGCAAGCATATTTTCATAGAAAAATTTCATCCATTTTTTATCATTTTTTCAATTGAAAAGATCCATATTTTATGAAAATTTCATTATGTAAAATTACATACCCTTGTCCAATATTGAATGTATCACTATTACAAAACATTTACCACTATAGGTAATTGTAAGTATTGGTGTAGTGATCAACATTGATTTCAACTCTATGGAATATTCTCATATTCAACTCTCCAAAGGAACTTTTCTCCCTTCTATGTAAGAATAGTTTTTTAGTAAATAACCATTATAAATATCTCAAAATACATCAATAATAACCTTCAACAACAATGAAACTATGGATATTAGTTATCTTGATTGTTTTTTCTTATTTGTTAAAAAACATTATCTATGATGGGAAACCAATATAAAATCACTTTAGATTGAAAAATTCAACAGTTAAAATTTATTTAGAATATATTCACACATGGTGTGTTTAGAATATATTTTTTTTCCTTCTTCATGGTATTCAGTACAATCCTAAAATGATCTTTACTATCATTATTCTCATAAAATGCATAATAATATAATCTATAAAATATACTATAATTGATCATCCAAATCTATAATGACTATATTAATTATATCGATGAATAAAATAGTGAAAATAGTAAAAATAAATTGTATTCATGTAAATTTACAATGATGATTACCCATATAAATGTTTTTTTGTTTATATCTTCAGTATTAACAATAAATTGATCATATCTTGATGAGGGATCAATAAAGTATAATTATTTATTTCTTCATTATTAATCAAAAATTTCATTGATACAAATAATATTATACTTGTTCTTTATAGTGATCTTGTTATGTTCACCATAATCATGGAAAAGATAAATTGGAATTTTTTTTTAATAAAAACGATATGTTCGGGAAATGGAGATTCAATATGTAATATGATTCTATTATCATTATTTTCATATATTTTATTCATTAATTCATTCATCTCATTTAGTGTCATAATATATGTGGTATTAAAAATAAGTGTAGTTCCAGGTATTAGATTAATTTATAAAATGACTTCTTGATTCAGATGATGAATATGAATGTATATTGGAAATACAATAGTATATTCTCTGGAAATAGTAATATAATCCACATTCAATTTATCACAAACAATTATAGATAAATATCCCTTATTAATAGTCAATAATATAGATAAAATGAAAGTAATTTTAATTATAAGATAATATATTTCCTTGTATAAAAAATATATTTTTATGTTGATTTAAAATTTCTATTGTAACATAAATTCATTGGAAATTAACATAGAATACATATAGATATTTTTAATCAATACATACTATCACATTAAATTCATCTAGAGGGTGAATAAAAATAATTTTATTATGTCAACAACATTTATCTGCTATAGGATATATAATATAATATGATGTTATCATAACATTCAATTTTTTTACTGCCAACTCTACATCCAATAATTGATGTTATGAATGTACATATGAAGAGATGATTCATGGTATAAATGTATTCTTATATATATTATAATATACAATAATTCAATATTTTAGCATGCCTATAACCGAAAAAACATAATTAAAATATCTATATTCCATTAGTAATACCAAAATGGTTATCATTTCAAACAAACATCAAAGCTTGAAATTAACTACTCCTAAAAAATAAATCACATGACATCTAAATAATAAATCTTTATTTATAGTCTACAAAAATTTAAGTTTTACCTTGTTCAATTATGGTTATTATCTATTAAAGTTCTTGGTAATGTATTATAAACAAAATGTGGTCAAACCCAAGAATTTCAACCCAGTGTGTCAAACAAAGATCATCGAAAGAGACTATTCACTAATCAGCAGAATGATGGCTGATAAATAATTTACCAACTATTTTCTGGGTTATTACTACATTATTCATCTTTGAAAAAATCACATCCAATTTTAGTATCTATGGATGGGTGTGTTTCTAGATAAACCATATTATCTCTACAATGTAATTCTTTTAATGTTATCCTATATTTTGAAATATCTATAGGGTTTTTAATAATTATCTTCTTAATATCCAAATTATAAACCATCCATTATCTGATATGAAATATGTGGAATGATAATATTCATACTTATATATTCTATCTTTTTATATGAATTCCCATTAAATTAAACTATGATCCATGTAGGAACCATATAGGTTTGTTGTCTTTGGATACTAGATACATTGTCATATTATTTCATGAAATATCTTCAATTTCACCCATGAAGATATACTATATTGAGCACTTAATTAGAATACCCTACAAAAGTCATTTATTATTACATAGGTAATGGTAACATAGTAAGTGGTTGGAATAGATTCATAGAATGTTAAAACATAATAGATAACAACTAATGATAAATTTGATCATAAGATAATAATAGGGGTACAATAACATGATAATACCAAAAAATTAACAAATCATGCTATTCAAGGATCTAAAATAATAAATAATTGTATAATGCTTTTAAAAAAAATATATCCTAAGTGTAAGTGATAAATAATAATCAATCAAGATCCATGTGTACCTATACTAAATATATAAAAACCTTTCTTCAATAAATGAACTGAAAATAATTTCCTTAATAAAAGATTACTACAATGAATGTCATAGTGGATTGGGTTCAGTAATCACTCAATATTAACCTTTGTCAAAAATCACTACCATATATCATAGTGGATATAGTCCCTTTAGTAACTGGTTTCTCTACCCATTCCAGTTTATAATATATCATGATATTTTCATCTGTAACCAATTTATTATAGGGATACACTTTTATGTTACCACCCATAACATAATGATAATATAAAATACTTGTTCCAACATAAAATAAAAACTAATCATATCATAATATTATAATAAATTTAAAATAACTGAGTTACCATAGATGAATAATATTATGAAATTCTCATAGAAATATATTTTGAGGAAAATAATCTTTTAAAATTAAAATAATTTATGTTAAATAAAAAAATTTCCGAAATACTATAGAAATAATTTATATGTAAATAAACATGGACGATTATAATTTAATATTAAATTAATTCAGTAATACCCTTTTTAGTAAATTACATTATTGTCACAGTCCTTAAAATTATGATTCTGTTGAAACATTATATAAAATCAAAACTTGTTCTGAAAGTGATACGAATACTATTTATAAATTTTTTTTAAAAAAATATTTTATTGTATAAAATATATTATAATAAAATATTTATGAATTGTAAAAAAATAATATTAAAAATATATAAATAACGTGAATATAAAATAAATTTTTTATCCAATGAATGATAATTAATGTAGTCATCTTTTCATAAAAACATTTTCTAAACCATTTTTAGTACCAAACTGTTTAAAATGGTAATAAAGATTCAAAATTAAATAAATAACCAAATGAGATGTAAAATTTAATTTCTATATATGATAATTTTCATAACATTTTCTCAATGTAAATTCATGAATTAACAATCATGATAAAAAATGTATTGAAACATGAATCCCTTATCAATTTTGTGACCATTGAATCCTAAGACCCATGAAATAATTACTAAAAATGAATCATTAAATATAATACAAATAATTAGATTTAACAAATAAAATTTCAAAACATATATAAGTATACAAAATATAAAACATTATAGGTTTGTAACATGGCATCTTTCTCAAATAACACAATTTGAGATGAGATACCCTTACATCAAGTATCATATTGATCTAAATGTCTTAAAAACCCCTATATAATAAAAATATATTTATAATAATATATTCCCAAAAAATAATAATATATATCGTAATATATATAATTTACATGAAACAAATTTTCACCTATTTGTCACGAAAGTTTTATTAATGTCAATGTTATGTGTTATAACAACTTTATTATTAATGAATGTTATGGTTAAGTTTTCTAGAAAATTGTACATTGATCACAATTAGAAAATAACTATAATTTAAACCATTTATTTAGAATAATATTAAATCAATATATATTTTTCATTACTATTTTCAGAATATTTTGATAAAAAATGGTTTATATCACTTTTTAGTGATGGTAATCATTATGTATGTTTGAGTGAGGTTACCACTTTTCTATGCATGGTTTGAAAGAGATCTGAATAATCATAAATATATTCAAATATAAAATTATATCTCAAATATCATGAAAATTATGTGTTCCAATCATTATAACTATACATGTTCAATTGTGATTGAAAATGAAGACATCTCCTCCAGTAGGTGGTAGTACACACATACGTACGCTCGGTGTTTTCTTTTAATATAGTATGTAAATGATGTGTATAACTATTTTTTCATCACTATTATAAAAACATAATATATTTATTATAAAAATTTATTTATTCAATAGTGGATGAAATATATTTATGGGAGGTAGAAGAAGAAATAAAATAGAACGTACTTAGTAATTAGCTATAACAATTTATTGAGAATCCACTTTTTGTATACACATGAAGCTATAAAATGATAGTATTATTGAAATAATAGAAGCTCCATGAAATTTTAATTGATTTTTTACATATATTATGGTATTTATTTTCTACTATATAATCTCATGAAGTTTGGATAATAGAGAATATATGGTATCCTTTTACTAGGAAGGGAAATGACATAAATTGAATTACATAAAATATTAAATCATATATATATATATATATCAAAATCATATTAAGTGGAACAAAGTCACCAATAATTATAATAAAAATAGTAATAGGGTATATAAAATCACAATAAATAAGGTTTTTATATGTTCTGTGAATAATTTGTGCCTTATCACCATTTAACCTAGTTTGAACGCATGTTTACCTAAAGTGTGATTACATAGATTCTTTCAAAGATAAAATAATTATATGAACATAAAATAAACACAAATAAAATTTGGGATTGATGATTTAAAATTTGGAATCCAATTTTCCCAATTTAATAATTATATTTGAGATAAATTACTTCTAATATAATAAAAAATGTTTGACAAAATATTTTTTGGAAACAAAATTAGTTTAAAAATAGTTCAATTTGAATCAATTAATAATTTGGATTCCATAAATATTTTTGGTTAAATAATATTGAATTATGAGTTTAAGACATTTTGGGAATAGATAATTGTATCATATCTTACCATAAATCCAGTAAATATAATGATTCCAAATATTTAATTATTAAATCACAATATCTATTGTCATTTTAAAAGTAAATATTTGGTTCTGAAATTAAAAATAATTTTTTAAAATAAAATGTTTCAGAACATAACAAATATCTGGTGGAACACCATTCATATAATATGATAAATGAAATTTTTAGTGTTAATTTAAATCATTGACCCAAAGTTTATCCCACGTATTACACTTTTACAAATGTGTCAAATCCTTACCATTTTTTCCATTCACCAAAAAAATTATGTTGACCATGACATATTATATTAATTATTATGGTTCCAAATATAGCATAAATTTTAAAATAAGACACATATATATGTACTAGAAATTAATTTAAATATTAATGTACAAATTTTAAAGAATAGTTTTTTAGAAAAAATAAATTTTATTCAAAAAAGTAAAGTTATAAAAAATTGAGAATAAAGAAGTTTACTATATAATTAATTAAAATATATATAACTAGTGGAGAATTCAAATAATTTTTTTCCAAATTTAAATAATTATCAATCTATTTTTTTGAATAAAAATGGATGTAGAAAAAATTATTTTTCATTATGTACTGAAAACAGTAAATTTGAAATAAATCTACAAATTTCACCCTACGATAATTTAGATAATATTATTTCACAAATAATATTATTTTATTTATATACAATTTATATTATTTTTAGATATTATTCATAATATTCAGTCAAAGAATGTAATATATACAATTTATGAATACAATGTTTTTTAAGCATAAAAGTAATTTTTTTGAAAATTGAGTATTTGTATATTACTCATTAATCAATGAAATAGAATTACACTAAAAAATTATAATTATTTTAAAAAATACAAATATACATTTTCATGTCACCAATAGTAAATTACTATAATGTTAACTAATAATATTTTAATAGAATATCACAGTTTTTTTAACTCACGATTTGATGTAATGAAAGATATTAATGAAATTTAATACGTATAAAGATACAATTTAAAAAAATTCCTTTGGTCGGACACATATGGATTTTTTTTATCATTCCCACATTTAAATTGAACATGCCATATGGATATTAATGTAATCATCCAGACATTCCTAACATTTATGCATCAGTTTAATTATTTGATCTATAAATCAATCAATCTATTAAATTATCATGATGTGAAATGGAATAACTATCCAAAATCAGTTTAAAAAAATATTATTCCTTCCCAATTTCAAAATAATTGTTTATTGATATTATAAAAATAAAGAAATTTTATAAAACATAAGCCATAATCATATTTATTTTTTGGATTTATAAATAAGAGAATAACATTTCAAATTAGTCATGTAATTTACCATTCTATTTTACCAATTACAATTATAAAAATCCAACCCATTAAATAATATATATTTAGAGTTAATATATGTTTTATAACATTATCCATTGAAACAAATTAATCAAACCATATTAATGTTATTTTAACAATTAACCATTATTTTAATATACAATAGACTCCCAAACTATTTCTTCAATACGAATGCCTTCAATCATGTCCAGTTCAGTGGTTGTAACCATTTAGAATAAAAATTGTTATAAAATTCCATTTCACAATCATTGATTCAAACCATGTTTTATCATAAATCATTAAAAATATATTATAATAACATTACGATATCATATCATTATATTATAAATTTACACCATAATTCAATATCCTTGTACTTATTATTTCGAAATGTCTATGGAATTTTATGTGCATTATTAAACTATGGTAACAAAAATAGAACAGTTTATTTATATTTAATCATTTAACATAGAATTATATAATTACCACACTATTAATACACTTGTAAACATTTCAATTCTACATTTCATATAAAATTAACCACCTATCTTAATATTATAGTAATCTAATCATTTGATATGAGCCCTCATCATGTGTTAAAACAAAAGAAAATAATTACCAAGAGAAATATTTTAAAAATATGTCGCACCCTAAATAAATGGAGAATAAATACTATTTCTAAAGAGATAATTTGGAAGGATATGATATTTTTTTTATCCTCACCACAATATCTCCTATACACTTCATTGTAAGACAATAAACCACTATCTGTAGCAGAGCCACTATAGAATAAAAAAGATGATGGGAGCACCCTTTTTGCCTGAGAAATGGACTAACATCGTCTATTTTAATGTTAGGATCGAAGGGGTGTGGGGGTGAAAATACACTTTTATCCTCATAAAATTACTAAAACCCCATAGGCTATCATGTGGGATAAATCATCCTATCAATGAACCAATACATACTAAAACCTTGCTTGATGGACACCTGATAAGAAGTGGAAGAACACCTCATTGGATAACTACCACAAACAACTCTCTAAAATCTGAAACATTAAAATAACCACCTAATCACATATATAACTATTCTATACGTCTAAAAAAGGTCATTTTAGTCATTTAAAATCTCAATAAATGAATATGAATTTTAGATGAAATCTCAACTGTGATACTAACATTAAAATTAAAAAAATTCATAATTATTGAACACCTGGATAAGCATAGGGTCATAGTGATTATATTTTATTGTGGTACAAGGTTCACCTCAACTATATGGTATGTTATTTAAAAATAATAAAACTTTTGGAAAAATATAATTATCATTTATCACCAATATACAGATAATATTTAAATGAAACTATCTAGACACATGAGGATAAGTTAAGAACTGTCTATTTGGACATACATGGGGATTAGAGTATCATATACCTTTCTTTGTGTTATCTTACCAAATTATTTAAATCTTGGGTGAAAAAATGGTACGACAAAATGTCCTTTATAAGATGAGATGTTGAAAACCTATGTGTTTGGGATGAGTGACTGAATGGAACTCTATAATGAATTAGATGGTTGATAAAATTTTATAAATGGTATATAACATTAAAAAATAGTTAATATATGATTATAGTAGATATACGAATTATGTTGATAACCATAAATTATATTAATGATTTTTGAAATTAAGGGGAAGTTATGTCATAGATAGGTAAGACCAATTTAAATTCATTATCACATCAGTTAAGTAGAATATCAGATTAAAATCCCAAAAAACATTCATAAAAAATTTGATGTATTCCATTTATCCTTCAGGATGATGTAAATTAAACCACCAAAATATTTATTAAATTCATAGGTGGTATAGTTGGAGAATTAAATATCTTATAAGGAAAAGTTGGCAAAGATCATGGATCATGGAGACAATGTTTTGTGTAACAAGACAACTCCCCATATCACAATAATTCGTTGAAACAAAGTGTATAAATAGGTGGAAATGTAATATATAGATAAAATATAATTAAATTAGACACATTTATTCTCACCCTATTATATGTAATAAAATTAAGAGGGTAAAATTTTATAAGGGAGCATAATGTAACCACACATAAATTTATCTATCGAAATTCCCCATCTAAATATATATGTATATCATATTTGGAATCATATATAACAAAAAAAAATAACATTAATCATTGTTAAAAATATTATATGTTTATAAAATTTCCCTTATTATATAAATATAACATATTTAGTTTTAATAATGTATATATATGATTATTTTAAATGAATTTTAAAAATATTAATTATTATTGAGTTTTAAGAAGCTTTTTTTAAAAATTATTTTCACACTCACATGTGTTGAATATAATAATATTAATTTTATTTATGAATTCTCTTCATAAAATGGACATTAGGCTACATTTTTTAATTTTTCACAAAAAAATCATTTTAATGAAAGCATTGAAAAATATTATTTTTAACATAATAGAAAATTGTATGAACTTCCCATAAGATAAAAAGGTAATATAAATTTATAATATTGTGAATATATATATAATCAATAAAAATAATTCCATTACAAATGTTATTTCGAACATAAAAAAAAATCATTGTCTTTTGGATTATAATTTATTAGTATGCTATAATAAAAAATCATTTTCCCCTTTCATAAATTGAATATTATTTTGGGTAAAAAAAATTATCAAAATAATCAAAAAATCATTTCTTTTTTATAATAAAATATAAGTTTTCAAATATATCCTGAACATTGATTGTATTTTCTGAAATATATATTTTATCATAAATTTATGTTTTCAAACCAAATAATTTTAATTCTTATGTTTTCTAATACTAATATAATATTATCCAATCAAAATAATTTTTTTAAAAAAAAATTAGTGTATTGTTTAAAATCAAATCATATATATTAGTAAATATTTTAATATCAAATTTTTTGTTATAATTTGTTATATAAGGTAGAAATTGTGTTTTCATTCTAAATATATATTAGAGAAAATAAGGTTTTACCGAGAGGAAAATGATAAGAAATGATAATAAAATATATGATAATAGGTTGTGGTGTCACAACCCATATCAATGGGGCCCATGTAATGACACCCCATGCCCCGTTACAATAGATCATTCTAATGGGACAAGAGTAAGGTAGCCATATCACTATCATGGGGGGACATAGCCTACTTACCTAGACATTCACACACACACACAAACACACACACACACACACATGTACAATCCCACACAATGATAATATGTAATGAAAAATGAAAAACCATTCTTGCAAATATCTATATCCCACAACTAGGCTGGAAAATGTTGTAATGGAATATAAACAAGGAAAAATACAATCTCGAAACAGATTCTAAGAACAAGACCTATAATAAATTAAATATGGCGACTTTTGTCAGCATTCCGTGGAACACACCTCTATATATCAATGACATTAATGATCATATTGTCTTATCCTATCTAGAAATATGACATATGGTGGATCATCTACAAAATACATGTCACATGTGGATAATGCCAATTCAGGGTTGAGTATAACAATACATTAGATGAAACCTTGAACCCAAAAATCAAATGGCACAAGGATAATAGATAACATATATAGGTATATGTATATATATCATATAAAAATAACATCCAGATAAATGTACCAAGGAAAAATAATCACAAGAAAATGGTACAACTATTATTCCATCATATGATTCTAGTTTAAATGATCCGCATAATACTTGTATATAAGGACACATTCCCCATTCCATGTTACAATGATGATATCTATCCATGTGGTAGTTCTCATTGGGTGTCACTAGTAGAATTATATATTGAAAGACTAAAGAGTTATAATACATAAATGTGGTTCACTCTTATGTCCATGGGGTATACAAACAACACAATATGGATTAACCTGCTATGTAGATTATTGGAACCCATGTAGTGTTAGTAATGACTATATCCACAACTCAACTAAGGTAAATTACATAATACCGAATCTCACTCTAGACCTCGTGGAAGAATTTCAAAAATTATATCTAATAAGTATTAATTACTAGATCACCATTGAATGTATATCAAATGATTTGATACTAACCCTAAGAGAAAATTATATAGGGAACACATCCTATACAAAATTTTATATTATGCAAAGCGAAAAGGATCCATGTTAACTATGAATGGGTACTTGATGTTTAGTAGATGTACATAGAATGTCCCTTCAGCACTAGGTCTGAACAATGTAATCATTCCCTACCTCAGTCCATGTATATGTATAGGGCAATCAAATGCACATTATTTTTCCTCACATCTCCTTATAGACATTTATACCCATGTATCCCTGGAAAGGATGTGTCCATGTAGAATTAAATGACATGATCATGGTCATGTGCTCTCAAGTTGTCTATGTGTACCCTCTTCGGTACAATATGAGACACTAAGAAGAGGTTTCAGTCTATATGGCCTGGACACATTCTCAATGATCATTAAATACATCTCCAAACCCTAGACACTACTGCATGGGCCCCATATAGCATGTAGTTTCTCAATAAACACCATGTTGGTCAGGATGTTTCAAAAACGCTTTTTCTTCCGCCCATATAAACTCACTCACTGCATCCTCATATTTCATTATTTATCATTATATAAATCGTGTATCTATATGTTCCTAACCTCAATTCCCTCAAACAATAATTTCTGGCCACAAAACCCGCACAAGGAACACCTTTGAATGTATTTATACATTGATTGATAAATGAAAAAAATATGGTTTCCAAAATAGTATACTTCTATACCACAAACAAATTCACACAAACTTCGTGTCATTTAAATCTTAGATCTAAAATATTCAATCATTTCACAATGAAACACGTGAACAATGATCAATTACCTTATTATTTATCAATCCACATGCCTAATGATTTTCCAGGATGTATAAATATTCGTGGAATAAAATAATAACCACAATCATGAAGAATAAACAAAAAAAAAATTCTAGTCGGCCTCTATTTTATTTCATTCAAAATAAAGAATACATATTTAAAAAATTAATACCAACCAAATCCCCATTTTCCAAATAAAACTATCCCTATCCTAGAATACATGTTGTTCAAGAGTCTATTAATTAGTTGATTTATTCAAGTTATTCATATAAATCAAAAAACTGGAATATTTTAAAATAAAATTTAGTCATTACATGATTTAGATCTATCAACAATGAAAAATGGATGTACATCATTGTAGCTAGTAAGATCCACTAATATATTTTGCACCAGTATTTGAACCCCAATATAGTTATCATCCACCAATATAGTTCATGTAATGGTCTTCTGTGGATCACATTTATTTTCAATGTTGGGTGCCCAGCACTAAAAATTATACATACACTTTTATATAAAGATGATTATTATGCAGTTGAATCATTATGAAATAAATAAATTAAATTTATTAATTCTAATCATTTTAGAACTATGATTACTATTTCGGAAACTTCTCACATAGAAAGAGATATGTCACATTTGGGTTAAAAATCATTCCCAAAACTCATCAAATCTCATAGAATGCTGATATGGTCACCTGTGAAGATTCAATTCCACATTGTCATGAAATGTTCAAGCATGTTTTATTTAATATATGTAATATAAATAAATCATTTATTCTAGTAACAAGAGTCATCAAAATCGCAGTCGATCTCAATTAAATATCTTCGAATGAATCCATTAAATACACAAAAATAATACATGGAATATCTAAATTATTATAGTCTCCCCATATTATGGATTTACATCCTAATAATATAGAAATGGTATTTACACAAATAGATTTGGTTAAAAATAATATGTTGAAGCCTCTCGATCACATTTTGTCTCTTAAAAATGTTCATTTTTTATCCTACATAATCAAAAGAAGTCATTAAACCATAAAATATACTGTCTTGAATGTCCACGATTTCACTAGTTACTCCGAAATGGATTCTCTATCCAAGATATCAAACATGGACTAATATAAAACATGAAATAGATCATTCATGTACCTCCTCAACTGCAACATGATGAAGATGTCATTTACCTGATCTAAATGTAGTGGTCAAGATAAGTGGTACACCACCTTGCAAAACGTACACAATATATGTACAAATCCAATGAATCTCAGTTATATCCTTCTACCCCGACAAAACCTATATATTCCACTTGAAGGTTAAACCCATTGGGTCACATGTACTCCCTCCTAAAATTTGAAAGGCCATTTTCTTCAATCCACATAAGTCATTGGAAAAATTAATGTGGTTTTTATTATCTATTATGTAATCAATACCTTTTTTAGTGGATCACACCAACATGGTGACCATAATTTTTTTCACTCCAAGGTCAGTACAACAATATAGTGACTTGTACAGTCACCTGTATTTGACCTCAAATAGTTCTATACCTATGGGGGAGTTCTAGGTATTTTTAATATAATATTCACTTTCCGTAGGTGATCCTCCCTCTTACATCCAAATTCCAACATGAAATATCATAGCATCTTCTTGAGAACCTGAATGGTCTTCCAAATATAGCCATTGGTATGGTGGTGAAATGCTATGTTTGAGAATAACTAATTCATAAACACCTTTGAAAATACAATCCATAACTAGGATGTGAAGTGAGCACCATTGTATAAAATGATATTTCATGGATCTCTTTGGAGTGATAATTTCTCATTCACATAGAAGCATCCCATGCTCTCTATAGTTATCTCCTTTCAGAAAGCATGGAATATGGCCGACTTGGTGTGTTGGTTTATTATCACCCAAAATTAATCATGTCCTCTCATCGTATATTGTATGAAAATCAAGATATCCATGCATATCATCTCACACATACACTCTATAACCCCAAGGAGATGAGTTAGAACTGATAGATCTTGGTTCTCACCATTCATTTACTGAAAATTATGGCATCAAGAGATAAACTCTATCACTACCTTCTTAATCCTTGGCCACCAAAAATGATGTTGGATATCCTAGTATATAATTTCCAAACCACGATGTTCCTCTATATAGATGTATAAATCATTCTCAAAACCACCAACCACAATGTCATTAGAACCATCATACATCCTTTTAAAAGTATGACACTAGCCCCACCTTCATAAAATCCAATAGCAACAGGTCATGGAGTTTTCTGAGTATACAGTTTCTCATAGTCAATATCAACATGTTCATCATCCCTGACTATCTAAAAAATAAAAGAGGTAAAATCTATTGAATGAAGGTAAGATTATCCATCCATATTCCCAAAGGAAAACTACAATGATTCTAAATTCTAGGACACCTTAATTAGAAACTGTGAATAAGATCTCTTATTGAGTTAAAATTCTACTATGTTTCCTTTCTATAGATTTTTAAATACATTTAAGTCATAATCATAGAGGAATTGTATATATATCCTCTTTCAAATTTTATGATATTTCTGAGATAATATATAAGTTTTAGTATTTATGGAATTATAAATGATAAATCACTCACCCAGCAGGTAGTGTCTCCATATCATTACTATGAATAATACTATTGCTAAGTCAAGATCATGGGCTTTATAGTTCTGCTAATGTATTCTCCATGAACATGATCTATTGAAAACCACTACTTTCCATTAAATTAGAACACAACCATGAATGATTCTTGATGTATGAATGAACACTACATTCTCAACACCCACATCTAGAAATATCTTGATGATATCACATGTATATCTCTATCTCAACTCCTGAAAACCCTATCAACACATCTCCATCCTCATCCAATTATTCCCTTTTAGGGAAAATTTGTCATGGTGGATGATATATAAGAAAATTCAAATATGTTATCTAGTGATAGCCTTCCAACCCATGAAATCGCAACACCTTAATTATACACACAGATGGTTCCAAAATAGCATTACCTCGTCATTGGCAGAGTCCACTACCAAACCATCTAATAATGTAATGTGTCTTAAAAAGTAGAGGTCCGGAATCTAGAACTGGAACATCGATATACTCATGTAATTATTCTATACATGGAGTAAATAAAGATAAATCATCATGTTTTTTGTGTACTACTCCATAAATGTTGAGTATGTAAGGATATCGTTAATGAACTCCTCCATGAATCATTCTAAGAAGGGCTGAATGATTTTTTTCATGAGTCCCATGAACACTAGTACGATATTCATTATCATAAAATCAATCAAACGATACTAAATGTGGCCCAACAGAAATGTACATATAGAATAAAAAATACCATCATCTAGTACAAGGAACTAGGTGATTGGCTGATCTGAGGCCGACCTCCAAGAATGGGCATTCCCCACTCTACTGAACAAAGAGGTTATTGATCCACATTATTATATAATAAGTTTTTACCTAAACATTATTCATGCTCTGGTAGTGCACACATATCCTCAATCTCCCATCTAACTTCCTGTATAAGGGAATTATGGATTCCCTAGGTGAACCATTTGATAAAAAAATTCCATTATTTGAAATTCCACTAATTTCCCTATATCTCTTGAAGCACTATATGATCCATCTGATATTTTGGTACAAATACTGGAGTCATATTAGGGTGTTTATAAATAAATAATTCTATCTCCCGATTGTTAGTGAGGTCTAAAACATCAGTAGGAATTACGTACTCAAACATTTCAACCACCATAGAGAACTAAATCGAATATCATATACTACACCATGGGTTATGCAAGTCAGATGATGAGTAATCGACTACACTCTTCTTTGAATGAGTCCATCCTTTGATTCTTGTGTTTCCATTTCATCCACAATTGTAAACCTTGTCCCATCACTGAGTAAAAACCATGTCATTTTCCTAAAATTGTCGATATAGGAATGTACTATAGATATTCATTCTAATCCTAGTATTATTTCCTAAGGGATAATAGATTCTAAAAATAGATTCCTACAGAAACTAGCACCTCCAAGAGTTTGCTAAAACTTTATGATCAAGTGTGTGATCATAGAGTCATCTCTAATAGGTATCTCTTCGAACAAGGGTATATCCATGACATCAAATTGAATCTATATATCTCAAACCATATTGGTGGAAAAAAAGAATGATTATAACCTATGTCTATTAGTATTGTATATAAGGTAGAAGGGATATGGATTATACCATGAATCGTTCCTGAAACATCTGGGTAATACTCCTCAACCACCTACAGCTTTTTCTACCCCAATCCTCTAAATCCCAGATCCTATAGAGGATAACTTAGGGATGGTTGTGGTATCAAAATAGACAATCTAAAACCTCCAGATACTCTCCCAACTCTACATCAACATTTTATACATTAAAGAGCGGTTTTCTCTTTTATCTTCCTCTTCCTTAGCTACCCATCCACATTTTACCTATTAGTTGTAGAACATGTCCTAAAATCTAATGCAATATGTCCCCTATCATCACATGATTAGATAATCCTCTCCTTTGGATAAAAGGACCCATCATGTTATCCATGTTACACAGAACCCCTATCATCGGATGTTCTCTAACAATATATCACATGTCCATGTAGCTATGATTGATGTTGGATCACTGGTACTATTGATTCTAATACAATGTGAACACTATCAACATCCACATTCCATGTTTTCTCGGCCATGAAACTATGAAACACAAAATATCACTATAGAACCCCCAAAAATGTAGGAATTTGTAGTGGTATAAATCTTTTATAGATATCTCTACGCATTACTTTCTCAAATGTATGAGACCATATGAACTTGTCTTAAACCATATACATCAAGTACATCGAAATATTGGTAAACCTTGATAAATACTCAACTAAAATTTTGTTTCCCTTATGAAGATGTAAAAGGTCATCGATTAATATAACCCTTTTTGTTGCTGGATATAAATCCACTCAAAAAAGGATCTTAAATTCTAACCATAATATAGTATCCCCATCATACGACTAAGTAACAAAACCCTCACCATCGTCCTGTTAATCCAGTGAGAATCCTCAACAACCAAGCCAGCCTCTATTCATCATGTGTCCTGACCAGATCAAATTCACATATCAATACATCTAATTATTCTTTAAGTTACTCTAGATTGGGCTTGACAATGATCTTTAGGGGTCGATTTCATTGGAACATATGATTTATGACCATCATTGTCACGACCCGCCCTCGGGGTCCGTGCCGTGACTACCCCAAGCCCGCCTTCCATAGGCCAGGGGCTGGCGACTAGCACCAAGGCGTAAATCTAGGTAAAAAGGGAAGGCATTGCCTTTGTAAAGTAAACAAACACCACAGACTAAGCAAGCGGAAAGTAAACACTGAGTAAAAAAAGAGTACAACTGAAAGTGCGGAAAAGTAAATGGGCCAGTATACAAACCCAAACTGAAAGTAAAGTACAACTCGAAAGGGAAAATAACAACTGAAAGTAAAAGCCTCTACACCGAGCTGTCCACTGGAGATCCCACCTGAAGGATTGGTACATATAGCTCCACTGCTCCACGGGTCCCGTCGTCCGCTCCGAACACGTCCCACCTAGTGGTCCACCTCTAGGTACCATCCTGCTCTGCAAGCCTCAGCCAAGATCAACGCTGTCCGTCGTCTGCAACCAACACAACGTAGTGCGGGCATAGCCTGTGAAGGGGTGAGTATAAGCTACTCAGTAGGGACCCCAAGACCCCTGAAGGTCTCCCAAAATCCACAAAGGATAAACCACAAAGGAAGATACAATCACGAAGTAACAACTGACACTGCTTAGGTATATGCCCATACATATACCTAAGTCGTCAATTCCAATACGCTCCAACCTCCGAGCCGAAGTACAACTCAGTCCACACAGGAAAGTAAACGTATTCCACACAGGAAAGCAAAACGAAAACCACACAGGATAGTACAACACAATCCACACAGGAAAGCAACAGGATTCAGCTCACACAGGTATACTTCTTCGGATGACGATAAAGATGATCACTGATCCATCTAAGTCATTGGACCCACGAAGGATCGATAGGTATCTAACCCCCGCAAAGACCCACACAGGATCGGGCCCACACAGGACCTGTAGGCACTGGTTCACACAGGACAGCTGAGCGCAAGGACCCACACAGGATCGGACCCACACAGGATCGGGCCCACACAGGACCTGTAGCACTGATCCACGTAGGATCGCTGAGTGCTGTAGTCGTCGTCGAATCCACACAGGATCTCTGTACTGTCGTCGTCGTAGTCACAGTAGCAGTAGCATTAGCAGTAGCAGTCGCAGCCAGCACTAGGGTTCCCGCACACAGCAAGCTCGTTCAGGAGGGTCCGCTCCACGAGCCGAGAGGCTGATACATCAACTGTCACAAAGTCCAGAGTTGATGTATCCAAAAGTTTCGTATCGCCAACAGGAACTCAACACAACAGACGGCGCGTCGATCGGACGCCCGGTCTGAGAGTTATTGGCTTTTTCGTCCCAGGGGCCCGGTTGGTTTTTAAGGCAAAACCAACCCAACCGTACTCCACCTACGTCCAAACCTTGGGCGGAGTATGCCAAAAGAACAGTCTCACTAAGAGGAACACAACAAAGCTGACGGCACGTCAATTGGACGTCCGTAGCTCAAGATATTAACGTTTCCGCTCCGAAGGCCCGGTTGGTTTCGTGTACGAACCAACCCGGCCGAACTCAAAGTGTTCCGAAACCCTGAGTGTAATATATCGAAACTCCCGTCTCGATTCAAGTATCGTGTTTCCGCAGACGGTTCATCAATCGGAGGTCCGTAACTCAAGTTATGAGTAAAAGACCGAAGTCAGTTCGAAAACGGGGGGTCCGGGTCCGGTCCGACCCAGCCCGACCCCCCCTGGGTCGACCCGACCCGGGTCCGGCCCGGCCCGGCCGGCGGCGGCGCGGCCTGGTGCCGCTGGTGCCACGCGCGGGGGGCAAGCCCCCGCTTTTCAAGAAGGCGGCGCGGCTTTTAGACGCGCCTTTGGAGAACCGGCCCCCCCTCGTGGGGGCCTGCTTTGAGGGAAACCTGGGGGCCGCCTGCCCCCCTCAAAGAAACTGCCCCCCCCCTCATAAATGGGGGGGCATTTTGGGTTGACCGGGGGAATTAAATTCCCCTGGTCTTTGACCTTCCGGCCCGCCCACCTGGCCGGCCAGTTTTTCTTCAACGGGACCGGCAAAGCTGGTCCCCGTCCGGTTTCCGACGCCGGCGGCCCGGCGAGCCGCCGGTCCTGTCGTCCCGCCGCTGCCCAGAACCGGCCGCGGTGCTCGTCGTCCGGCGCGGTGCGACGGCACCGCGCCCCTCCCCCGCGGCCCGCTCCGGCCGCGGCGCCTTCGATTCCCTTCGACGCGGCGCGACGGCGTCGCGTTCATGATAAACTTCCCATGGCGCGGCGCGACGGCGTCGCATAAATAAGCCGGGAGATTCCCGTATGGTGCGACGGCACCCCGCCTTCTCGTTCATCCACAAGATTATATAAATAACCAAGAACAAAGGAGGGGGAATTCGGTCGTGTTTGTGCGGTCCGACCCCCCTCTCGTTAGATGATAACTCTTAAATATTTAATCACAAGATTATCATTCTAGAACCAAAAACGAGAGTAAAGAAAATAAACCACAAAAAACCCCTACCTTAGGTTCAAGTTCGAAGATCGTCAACGACCCGCGGAAGACAACGTCGCGGAGGTCGGGCGTCGCGGTAAACGTTCGTCAAATCCGTTCACGAAGAGGTACGTCCGAAGAAGTACGACGATGGCGAATTCTCGTAAGCCGACGAAGGAAGTCCTAGGAGGAAGCGGCATTCCCTTTCGTTGACATGGAAGGCGTCATCGATCTTCGGAAACAACCGGCTACGAAGAATAGAGGAGCGGCGTTCTTCGTCGGAGCTTGAGCGTTCTTCGTCAAAGCTTGAGCGTTCTTCGTCAAAGTTTGAAGAAGAAGGAGGAGCTCTCAAATCCTATCCAGATGGCTAAACAAATCTAACCAAATAAAATAAGCTAAGGGCTTATTTTATTTACTCAACCAAACCATTTGAATTTCAAAGGTTTGAATTAAGACAACTCAACCCATTAAAAACCTAACTTGCCAACTTAATTTAAAAGGGGAGTTTAAGCGAGAAGATGAGGGGATGGGGTTCGTGTGGGTCCCACCACACTTAATCCTCCCAAGGGAGGTTAAGTGGATGTGGGTCCCACCTTTAACTCCCTTTGGGAGAAGTTAACCAACAAGTAAGAAAAAATAAAAAGTGTTCCACATTTTTATTTAACTTTTTATAATTCTCCCATAAACTAACTTTCGTCCCGCAATAAACGCAACTTCGAAAAAGGTCTCCTTAAGCGAATATCGGCGCTGCGAGTTCATCGGTGTCCTTGGATTTCAATTCCGAGCACCAGATCAAAAGTTAGAAATTCCCGCTCGTTCGTTCACTGAACGTACCCGAGCCAAACTTTGGAAATTGATTCCGGGCACACCGGGCCTCAGAATCAGGTGCCGTCAGAAACCGCGCTCTTGTAAAATTCTAAAGAAAATTAAGAAAAAATTTCCCTTGAATTTTACGGGTCTTTACATTACTCCCACCTCAGGGATTTACGTCCCCGTAAAGTTACATCAGAAACTAGGGAAACAAATGAGGGTACTGAGCACGCGTCTGAGCCTCCCGCTCCCATGTGCTCTCCTGGAGGTTCACGTGCTGCCATCTGATGCGCACAAGAGGAATCGATCACCCACGTAGGACCCGCTCCTGTCGATCCTCTATCTCCACCGGGACCTCTGTAAAAGTCGCCCCATCGTCGATGTCAAGCTCCCCATGGTCAATGATGTGCGTCGGGTCGTGCACGTATCTCCTCAGCTGAGAAACGTGGAAGACGTCGTGCACCCGGTGCAACTGAGGTGGTAGAGCCAGGCGATAAGCCACCTCGTCAACCCTGCTGAGGACCTGAAAGGGTCCGATGAAGCGAGGAGATAACTTGCCGCCTCTGCCAAATCTCCGAATACCACGTGGAGGTGAGACCCGCAAGAAGACGTGGTCGTCATCCTCGAACTCCAGTGGCCTCCGCCTCCTGTCAGCGTATGACTTATGCCGGTTCTGAGCTGTCCTCATCCGCTCCTGGATGACCTGGACCTTCTCTGTCGTGGCCTGGACCATCTTCGGTCCCACCAGTGCTGACTCCCCAGGGTCTGTCCAGCACAATGGAGATCTACAAGGTCGGCCATACAATGCCTCGTACGGTGCCATCCCGATGGTGTAGTGGTAGCTGTTGTTGTACGCAAACTCCACCAAGGGTAGGTGGTCCTCCCAGCTACGACCAAAGTCGAGGACACATGCGCGGAGCATGTCCTCGAGAGTCTGAATGGTCATCTCCGTCTGACCATCCGTCTGATGGTGAAAGGCTGTGCTCAGACGTAGCTGCGTCCCAAACGCCTCCTGCAACCCCTTCCAAAGCTGGGAAGTAAAGCGAGCATCTCGATCAGAGACGATAGATGATGGCAGGCCGCGGAGCCGCACAATCTCCAGAACGTAGAGACATCCCAAGATCTCCACTGAGCCCTGCTCTCTGATGGGTAAGACGTGTGCCGACTTGGTGAGTCGGTCAACAATCACCCAGATGGAGTCGTGACCTCTGGAAGTGCATGGAAGTCCAGTCACGAAGTCCATAGATATGCCATCCCACTTCCACTCCGGAACCTCCAAGGGCTGTACCAAGCCTGCTGGTACCGGATGCTATGCCTTCACCTGCTGGCAGGTGAGGCATCGAGAAACGAACTCTGCTACTGCCTTCTTCATGCCCGGCCACCAGTGCTGTCGTCTGAGGTCCAGGTACATCTTCGCCACTCTAGGATGTACCGCCAAAGGAGAAGTGTGAAACTCTCTCAGAACTTCCTCTCGCAAAGCGACTGGTACCATGGTACGTCCTCTGAAAAGGATGTCGTGCTCTGCTCCATGGGAGAAACCATCAGGTGCCTGTCCCGAGGATATCAGTACACGCCGTGTCTCACAGTCAGTGTCCTCATGCTGTGCCACTCTGACCCGCTGCAGTAGTGGAGAGGTGACTGAGAGAGACTGGAGGAAGGCTGCTCCATCTCTATCCATGAAGGATATCTGCAAAGAGGCTAGCTGCTCCGTCGCCACCTCATGTAGCTGAATGCCCGTCCTCCTGCTGAGGGAATCAGCTACTACGTTCCCCTTCCCAGGAGTATAGACTATCTCAAAGTCATAGTCCTGGAGGAACTCGAGCCATCGCCGCTATCTCAGGTTCAGGTCCTTCTGCGAGAAGTTATACCTGAGACTCTGATGATCAGAAAAGACTGTAAAGATTTCTCCCTTGTCGAAAAGTGAATTCTGGTCTCATCCCCTGGATGAACCACATTCCTTGCGTAATACAGTCAATCCCGTCTGGATTAGTTAATTCATGGCATGGATGACGTCGTAATTCCTCGACGCTGCTACCAAGAAATCCAACCGTTACTCTCGCCTCCAAGGGTTGAGTCACACTATCGGCATCAGTGTGTGGTCACTGGGTTTCCTCCAGTAAGAATCTCGCAAGTGAGGGTCAAGTCAACAGTTTTTAACCGGCACCTCTTAGTAAATACAAACAAAAGACAAGAAAACAAAAGTCACCAAGGCAAGTATCATTTATTACTTCAACTTAAAGTACAAGAACACAAGGTAACACAAACTACGAAGGTAGAGGCATTATGGGCAAAGGCCTCTATGCCTGGAGCTAGTCCCGCACTAGTCCACCCGCTTCCGGAGCTCCATGATCGTAAGCTTTAGCTGCCTGAAGCTGTGCTCTCCCCTGAGGTCGGGGTGGACCTCCTGGTTGTGGTGGTGGTAGAGCCTCAAAGCGTCGCCCACCACCTGCTGCTCGGCCAGCTCCTCTGCCTCGTCCGCCTCCTCCCTGCAGACCGCCACGGTCGAACCTCTGCCTCTGCCTAGGTGGTTCATCAACCGTCTGCTGCTCCTCCGCATGGCGGGTCGGGCAGTCACGAGCCATGTGGCCTTTCCCGTCGCATGCATAGCACTGTCTTCCACTCGAAAGACTGCCTCCGCGCTATGTGCCCCGCACTGCTGAGCCAGTGTCCTGAGGTCGTCTACCTAAGGGTCTGGTCTGTCTGGACCCCTGAGTCATCATTCGACTGCCTGCTGCAGATGACTCTGCCACGTGCCGCCCTGCGGTGGGTCGCTGCGCTGGTATAGACTCAGCAAGGAAGCTCTCGATCAGAAGGGCCCGCTCTAGTACTCCTGTCTGAGTCGGTATGCTGAGGGAGATCAGCGATGCCCTGATCTCGTGTCTTAAACCCTGCTCGAAGGTCCGGGCCTGGAAGAATGGGTCCCGTACCATGTCGGTCGAGTAGCGCGAGAGATCGGTAAATCTCGCCGAGTACTGAGCGACCGTCATGCTGCCCTGCCGCAGCTGAAGAAGCTCCTGGATACGCACCGCACGAAGGGTGGCTGGGAAGAACTCCGAGCGGAAGATGCTCTCAAAGTCCGTCCATAGAAGAGATGCCTCATCGTGCACCTGGAGCATCAAGCTCCACCATCGTCCTGCTGCTGCGTGTAGTAGGCTCGCAGCGAGGATCACCATGAGGTCTGCTGGTGTCCTCACTAGCCTAAACACACGTACTACTGCCTCCAGCCAGTCCTCTCCTGCCTGGGGGTCCATCTCCCCACGAAACCTGGGTGGTTGCTGGTGCTGAAACTCATGCAGTGCGCTGAGGCGACGTGCATCGTCAGCGGATGGTGCTGGAAGTATCGGTGGCTTGACAGGTAGAGCTACCGCCGGAGCCACTACTGACAAAGGGCCCTGCACCGAAGCCTCGTCGCTCGGTGGGCTGTCGTCGCACTCGACTCTCGGAACCCTAGCTGGATGCCGTCGTGGGGTCATCCTGAATAGGAAACAGGTGCGCCACGGTCAGAACAGTATACCTGGAGAGCTGTTATAAGTAATCACAAAGAAAACATTGAAACACACACGCAATCAATGTTTTCGTGCATTAAGTCGGAAATTAGAAGTCAGGGTCCTGGTGTACGGATACGTCGGCCGCCGCACCAACACTAGACTCCCTGGACTGAGAACCACACTCAATATGCTAAACATTATTGCTTCACATAGAAAAGATCAGAGTTCGCGGTAGAACCGAACTCCTCTGATACCAATTTGTCACGACCCGCCCTCGGGGTCCGTTCCGTGACTACCCCAAGCCCGCCTTCCATAGGCCAGGGGCTGGCGACTAGCACCAAGGCGTAAATCCCGATAAAAAGGGAAGGCATTGCCTTTGTAAAGTAAACAAACACCACAGAGTAAGCAAGAGGAAAGTAAACACTGAGTAAAAACAGAGTACAACTGAAAGTGCGGAAAAGTAAATGGGCCAGTATACAAACCCAAACTGAAAGTAAAGTACAACTCGAAAGGGAAAACAGCAACTGAAAGTAAAAGCCTCTACACCGAGCTGTCCACTAGAGATCCCACCTAAAGGATGGGTACAGATAGCTCCACTGCTCCACGGGTCCCGTCGTCCGCTCCGAACACGTCCCGCCTAGTGGTCCACCTCCAGGTACCGTCCTGCTCTGCAAGCCTCAGCCAAGATCAATGTTGTCCGTCGTCTGCAACCAACACAATGTAGTGCGGGCATAGCCCGTGTAGGGGTGAGTATAAGCTACTCAGTAGGGACCCCGAGACCCCCGAAGGTCTCCCAAAATCCACAAAGGATAAACCACAAAGGAAGATACAATCACGAAGCAACAACCGACACTACTTAGGTATATTCCCGTACATATACCTAAGTCATCAATTCCAATACCCTCCAACCTCCGAGCCCAAGTACAACTCAGTCCACACAGGAAAGTAAACGTATTCCACACAGGAAAGCAAAACGAAAACCACACAGGATAGAACAACACAATCTACACAGGAAAGCAACAGGATTCAGCTCACACAGGAATACTTCTTCAGATGACGATAAAGATGATCACTGAATCATCTAAGTCGTCGGACCCACGAAGGATCGATAGGTAACTAACCCCCGCAAAGGCCCACACAGGATCGGGCCCACACAGGACCTGTAGGCGCTGGTTCACACAGGACCGCTGAGCGCAAGGACCCACACAGGATCAGACCCACATAGGATCGGGCCCACACATGACCTGTAGCACTAATCCACGTAGGATCGCTGAGTGTTGTAGTCATCGTCGAATCCACATAGGATCTCTGTACTGTCGTCGTCGCAGTCACAGTAGCAGTAGCAGTAGCAGTCGCAGCCAGCACTAGGGTTCCCGCACACAACAAGCTCGTTCAGGAGGGTCCGCTCCACGAGCTGAGAGGCTGATACATCAACTGTCACAAAGTCCAGAGTTGATGTATCCAAAAGTTCCGTATCACCAACAGGAACTCAACGCAACAGACGGCTCGTCGATCGGACGCCCGGTCTGAGAGTTATTGGCTTTTTCGTCCCAGGGGCCCGGTTGGTTTTTAAGGAAAAACCAACCCGACCATACTCCACCTGCATCCAAACCTCGGGCGGAGTATGCCAAAAGAACAGTCTCACTAAGAGGAACACAACAAAGCTGACGGCACGTCAATTGGACGTCTGTAGCTCAAGATATGAGCGTTTCCGCTCCGAAGGCCCGGTTGGATTCGTGTACGAACCAACTCGGCCGGACTCAAAGTGTTCCGAAACCCTAAGTGTAATATATCTAAACGACCGTCTCGATCCAAGGATCGTGTTTCCGTAGACGGTTCGTCAATCGGAGGTCCGTACCTCATGTTATGAGCAAAAGACCGAAGTCAATTCGAAAACTGGGGGTCCAGGTCCGGGCCGACCCGGCCCAACCCCCCCGGGCGGACCCGGCCCGGCCGGCGGCGGTCCGGAGCGGCGGCGCAAACCGGCGCGGCGCGGCCGGCGGCGGCGCGGACCGGCGCGGCGCGGCCGGCGGCGGCGCGGACCGGCGCGGCGCGGCCGGCGGCGCGCGCGGACCGGCGCGGCGCGGCCGGCGGCGTGCGCGGACCGGCGCGGCGCGGCCGGCGGCGGCGCGGTCCGGCGCGGCGGCACGGCCCGGCCGGCGGCGGCGCGGTCCGGCGCGGCAGCGCGGCAGGGCGCCGCTGGTGCCACGCGCGGGGGGAAAGCCCCCACTTTTCAAGAAGGCGGCGCGGCTTTTAGCCGCGCCATTGGAGAACCAGCCTCCCCTCATGGGGGGCCTGCTTTGAGGGAAACCGGGGGGCCGCCTGCCCCCCTCAAAGAAACCGCCCCCCCCCCCCCCCCTCATAAATGGGGGGGCATTTGGGTTGACCGGGGGAATTAAATTCCCCCGGTCTTTGACCTTTCGGCCGGCCCACCTGGCCGGCCAGTTTTTCTTCAACGGGACCGGCAAAGCCGGTCCCCTTCCGGTTTCTGACGTCGGCGGCCCGGTGAGCCGCCGATCCACTCGTCTCTCCGCGGCCCGGAACCGGCCGCGGTGTTCGTCGTCCGGCGCGGTGCGACGGCCCCGCGCCCCTCCGCCGTGGCCCGCTCCGGCCGCGGCGCCTTCGATTCCCTTCGACGCGGCGCGACGGCGTCGCGTTCATGATAAACTTCTCGTGGCGTGGCGCGACGGCGTCGCGTAAATAAGCCGGGCGATTCCCACGTGGTGCGACGACACCACGCCTTCTCGTTCATCCACAAGATTATATAAATAACCAAGAACAAAGGAGGGGGAATTCAGCCATGTTTGTGCGGTCCTACCCCCCTCTCGTTAGATGATAACTCTTAAATATTTAATCACAAGATTATCATTCTAGAACCAAGAACGAGAGTAAAGAAACTAAACCACAACAAACCCCTACCTTGGGTTCATGTTCGAAGATCGTCAACGACCCGCGGAAGACAACGTCGCGGAGGTCGGGCGTCGCGGTAAACGTTCGTCAAATCCATTCACGAAGAGGTACGTCCGAAGAGGTACGTCGATGGTGAATTCTCGTAAGCCGACGAAGGAAGTCCGAGGAGGAAGCGGTGTTCCCTTTCGTTGACACGGAAGGCGTCGTCGATCTTCGGAAACAACCGTCTACGAAGAAGAGAGGAGCGGGGTTCTTCGTCGGAGCTTGAGCGTTCTTCATCAAAGTTTGAGCATTCTTCGTCAAAGTTTGAAGAAGAAGGAGGAGCTCTCAAATCCTCTCCAAATGGCTAAACAAATCTAACCAAATAAAATAAGCTAAGGGCTTATTTTATTTACTCAACCAAACAATTTGAATTTCAAAGGTTTGAATTAAGACAACTCAACCCATTAAAAACCCAACTTGCCAACTTAATTTAAAAGGGGAGTTTAAGGGAGAATATGAGGGGATGGGGTTCATGTGGGTCCCACCACACTTAATCCTCCCAAGGGAGGTTAAGTGGATGTGGGTCCCACCTTTAACTCCCTTTGGGAGAAGTTAACCAACAAGTAAGTAAAAATAAAAAGTGTTCCACATTTTTATTTAACTTTTGATAATTCTCCCATAAACTAACTTTCGTCCTGCAATAAACGCAACTTCGGAAAAGGTCTCCTTAAGAGAATATCGGCGCTGCGAGTTCATCAGTGTCCTCAGATTTCAATTCCGAGCAATGGATCAAAAGATAGAAATTCCCGCTCGTTCGTTCACTAAACGTACCAGAGCCAAACTTCAGAAATTGATTCCGGGCACACCGGGCCTCGGAATCAGGTGCCGTCAGAAACCGCGCTCTTGTAAAATTCCAAAGAAAATTAAGAAAAAATTTCCCTTTAATTTTACGGGTCTTTACAATCATATGCACCTTCTCCACCGGAACTGTTGTTACCATCTACTTCTCTAAATGTTCTGGTATATCCTAGCTAACACCTGGTGGTCTCATATATATAATTTTTCCTTATATCAATGCATCATCACATAGGGGACCATAGAAATGATTTTGATTTTAAATAAGAGATGGCATATGTAACGGTCGAATCCTAAAATAAACATGATGTACAATAGAAATTGATTATATTTGGAGAGTTGAATCTATAAGGACATAGAAACCACAACCCATTCTTATATTATTTTGGAACAATATTTTTCCCTAAAACCATTGTTGTATTTTTCTTAGTTCCTAATCATGTGATCAATGTCCTTGGGTATAAATACATCATGTATAACAACAATACTACAGTTATTGTCCACAAAGATAAATTCATAATACATAATAATGTTTCCCAAAACTAGTATCACATATTATGGTCATAATGTTGGAATGAATACATTAATACTACTCTTTCATGAAACAACCCAATGGTGTACATACCACGACGCCCTAAGAACTCATCCAATAGGTTAGGGTGGGTGAATAGCTTAGAGTAGGCCAATCACTAACACGGGAGGACTTATCACATGTACATGCATACATTCTATAATATCAAAGCACACAAAATTCTAAAATATTAAAATAACTGAACAACCATGAACACATGAATCAATATACCACAACCAAAGTAATACAAGAATAATGAAATTTATACAAGGCCAATTACTAGACCACTGAAAATTGTCTAAAAATGTCTAATATTTTAGTAATGATGGGGACTACTTTTATATTAATGTAGGAGAACACCTCTTATTTTCTAGATAAGTAACAAACGTCTAGTAATAGTCCATCTGAGAAACAATAATAATATTGATCATCTTCATAATACATGACACATTTTGGAAAATCTTTTGAAGGTGTGATTATAACATTGGCATGTAGGACACCCCAAGAAAACCATAACAAACTCATAGGATTCCATATCAAAACATTCTCATAACACTCATATAGGAGAACAAACTCCTTCAGTCAGATGAAACTAACGACATCCATACAAGAGTTTGTGATAATGTGGTCTTTCCTTAATTAGTATACACTGAATATAGTAATATATTAAATGCACATTTGATGATCAATTCCAATGAAACGGTGTATACAAACAACTCTTTCTATATTAAACCACCTAGAAGAGGAATACACCCCATGTAGTATTGGTCTCTCCGATACTGAAAAATATTCCAAGGGAAATAATATTATAGAGGATATCACTCAAGGCCTCATAAATTAATTACAACAAAAATTTCAAAGAATTACTGTTGAAGGGGTCCCAATCCTATGTGTTCCATTATATTTCATACTAAACCAATGGGAAAAGGATATAGAGAATGCACCCTAATGAAAAATTATTGAGATATAGAGGAGATGGTCTCCAAGCCTATTCTAAAAAATTATCTGATGTTTAAGGGGGTACATAGTGAGTCCCTTTAGAATCATTTCTTTACTATGTTAATATCACAATCCTATGTTCATGTAGAAGTATACTACATTCCCTTTCTCGGGCACTTTTTCATGTGTTTGAGTATATGGCTAATGCCCGTGTATCCTTGGCCTGGACATATCCTTGTAGGAGATTGCAATGTTCTCATGGCCATGTACACTATAGTCATGTCATTTTACCCTATGACATACCCACTGATCCATCTAGGAGGGTTCACATAGTGTCTTATAGTGTCAAATTATGTGGAATTCTTGACTCTATCATGAAACCCTAGCCACTGCAGCAAGGTACCCACTTGGTGAGTAGCTCCGCAGTACACTCTATGATGATTGTTTTCTCAGAAACCATTTTCATTTCTCCCACATATTCTCATGCCACCACTACTTCATATTTTTGCCTCGATCTGACTATAAATCCTTTATCTACTCTAGAAGAACATTTCATCCATCGCACACTAGTCATCAACAAACAAAATAACTAGTAAAAAACTATAAAATTTCATTAGTTGTTATGTGTCAAAGAAAAAAAAATTGGATAACTGAATTCATCCAAACAACATCTACTTCCTCTATTAGAAAATATTCAATTTGTGTCGATCCCAAATCTAAAATATGGATTCGTTGTGCCCATAACATTTTTTACAATGATTGATTTAATGGGTATTGTTTGAACCTTTATCCTCCTGATTTTCTATTGTGGTGAACTAAGAATATAGGAAGAAAAGAATATCCAAAAACCCATGGAAAACCCAAAAAAATTGTTTTGTGGCCCTTGATTAGTCTTCTTTATAACCATAAAACAAGAGATAAACAATTAATCATAATGAAATGGCCAGTTTTTGACTAAAACTATAACTCACTCAAAATATGAATGATACATGAATAAATTTATTTTCCAATTGATTCATGTTCATCATAGAAATCATAAAAAGGAACTAATTAAAAATAAAAAAACATCCTACCTAGATTTATATCAATATAAAATTAATTATGGATGCATTTAATTTTCATCATAAAGATCCATTGATTCTATTGCACAGTGATCCTGGAAACTGGATTCGGTTGGCTTCCACCATATGAGTTCCTCCAATACCCTTTAATAGAAATCTACAGTTTTTAAGGTTATGGGTCTAATATTATAAATTATACCAAAAATTTTATTAACTAATATAAATATAGAATTTCAATAATAAAAGATAAGTAAATTAATTTTATTAATTTTTTTCATTTTACTCCTTCGATGATATTTTCAAAAAATCCCCACATTGAAAAAGTATATGTTATTTATAGGGTAAAACCCAGGTTCTTAACTCAATGATAACAATAAATTTATAATATGGGACCCTATTTAGATTTTATTCCACTTTTTGTAAAAATTTTGCTTCTGTGATATTTTATATTTTTAATATATATGAAACATTTATTACAGGCCCACAAGGCCATATAATCGCACGACATCTCTGAATAGTGTCTTAAAAATAATCAGTACAATATCCAAAAAAATAAATAGAAAATACAAGTCAATACATGTTTAGAGGGAATAATCGTTATATCTTCCCCACACTATTATTTACTATTCATAGAGCCTCCAAACATGAATAATTAATAAACATTTTCCAAAAGTACATACATTTTAAAAAAATGTCACTCTCTTTACATATAAATAGATCTTGACTACTCTCCATTTATGTACACATTTCAAATAAATATCTAAAAAACCCCAACCAATTCATTCTACAACTCCCTCCATACCTCATAAAATCTTTTTTCACCCTTAATATGATTATTATGATGATTACGTAGTCCCCCAAGGTATAACATCAGTAGCGGGAGACAATGCTCTCAATCCATCACTACTTCTAATTTTTTTCATTATCCCCATATATACTGTATATTCAATATGGTATAATAAAATCATAATCAATAATATATATAATGTAATTAAACTAATTTATCTTCCAATTTATACCATCCTCTATTTAAAAAAATGAAAACGTTGTCATACATTTGTGCAGACTACCAACTCCAACAACTACAATTTTAATTTTTTCATAAAATATATACATGGATGACAAAATGGGATATTGAATAAAAAAATATTATAATGATATTATTTTATGGAATCAAAAAAATATAATTAAATTATTTTAATATTACCTCATGTTCTATACAATGCTAGAGCATCATCCTTGTACATAAGGTCTACTACCATCATGAAGTAACCTATTTTTTCTATAAGGATATAAAATGATTTTTTTAGAAAATATATCTAAATTATAAACATGATTTTAATTACAATATGTATATTATTTAAATATTATATTCTAAAATATATAGTTAATATAAATAAAAAATGTTTATTGTAACTTTAAAACCATTAAATGAATTGATCAATGAAAATTAATTAATTTTGGTCCATTTTGGGATAACTAATTAATACATGTAAATACTGTTTTATTTTAATAATAAAGTAAATTGAACAACCTTGTTTTTATTATAATGAATTTATCATACAACACTATCAAATAGGGTCAACAAAATGAATATGTTCTAGGGAAATTAATGAAAAACCCTTACTAACCGACATAAGAATATATATATATATATATATCAAATAAAAAATTAATCAATTAAAATTAAATATTCATGAATTAGTATTTTGGGTTTTTATACATTAAAAAAATATTTATTTGTATATTTATGTGAATATTCATTGAAAATTAGTACCCAAGGTAATATTCTGAAACACCATTTTAAAATTCAAGTTAGAATTCTCATTCATCTTCTCCCACCCCCTAATTTCTTCTCATGAATTTAATTCAAATATTTTATAAAATTTCCATATATAAATATCATGTTTATATTAACTTTAATTTTCAAATAGTACATGTTTTACACCCCCTTTATAATTTCCGTATTTATATAAACCCAACATAAGGGAACTTTACCATTCAGTAGTCCATGACAACTATTACGACCATTAAATTTTTGAAAAATGAATAGAAACTGAAATCCCAAATTATTTTATAAATTATTTTACATTTGAAATTTTATTTTAATGGAAAATAATAATTCATTTCATTCCATAAGAGATACTTTTCTCATTTTCTAAAGAATGACCTACTTGGTTTATTCAAAGTTTTCTTCTACAAAATGATCAAAAACATTTCAATATAGTAACCCGATGCTCAAGAAAACTATTTCCTTAATAAAATATTAATATAAAAAATTATTTACATTCTACTTTTATATGGAATAATAATGAAATATCTTTTGCTTACTCAGTGAGATATAAATATAAATCCCACTTCATCCTATTTTGTTTTATCATGATTTTTCTTTATAGATGATTTATATTGGTCACGTGGGACATTAATTCTTGTGAATATTGTTATTTCTAAGAAATTGTTTTAATTAACAAGTTATATTTCCATCGAATGCATTTGGTAGTGTTTTGATCTCATGATATACTATATATATAACATGTCATGCCTACTTGAATGCACAATATTATGTGTCATGTGTAACTTAAATTTTATAGTCCACAAATGCATTAAGAAATGATTACATCTCAAGAGATACATTGTACGGTTCATTGAAGGAAATTATAAACAAACTATATTTAGATTCTAGTTGCTATAAGTTATATATCCATCCAATTAATTAGTAGTGTTTAAATCTTATGTGAATATATGAATGGTGCATGATCCGTTAAAATAATTTCATTCTATTTTTTAATGGCTGTGATTTAATTTTCAAATTACTCCATGGAATTGGATAATGTAATCGTGTGAAGCGATTCCATATATAACATCCCGGGTAAATAAAGAATAAATAATTTTCATATTTATTAATATTTACGAATTAAATATTAATTTTAATTAAAAGTGGTTTCTACGTTCGATAGCGTACTCGGTACGCAACGATGAGTTTCTTTGAAAACTTATGTTGCACACAAGTAATAAAATAATATTATTTTAAATGTTAGTTAAAAAGTAGCCATTGTACTGGCGGGAATGGATAGAAATAACTAAAATATGATTATATATGTTTTTAAATGTTTTTACATTTACCCAATAAATGATAAAGGCTTAAAATACGGAAAGAGTTCAATTTTAGGCATTTATACCCTAATTTTCACGAAAGGTCCACTTATCACCTTTTGACGTAGAACCGTCATTAAATAGTTTTTTGATCGATTTTATAAATTCTATTGGACCAAATATAACTTTTCTTTAGAATCAGGACATCAAAATTTACTTTGTGTAAATTTTTGGTACCTTTCTGATAAAGTTCATTTTTTTAATGAATAGTGTAAAATGTTGTATTTTAATTCAAAACCTCTTTTTAATATAATTTATTTATAGGATTAGATTATCTTTTGAATTGGTTTTAAAGTGAAATTAGAAAATATTTTTACCATTAAATCCAATAGTGGTCGTTGGAATTAATTTCACTTTGAAATCGGACTTAAACTAGTGTCAATCTTTTGATACTTATTGTTCATAAAAACATGCTATTTGCTCTGACAGCGGGAATTAAATATTAAATTAATTAATGTGACTTATATGTTTTCAATTTTGTAAAATAGACTTCATTTTTGAATTCGTAATATCAAATATAGCTTAGGGTGAATTTTGGTAATTTTCTGAAAAACATCAATTTTTGATGAATAGTGAAACCACTAAGTGGTACTTATAAAAACTGATTTTCCGTTTAAATGAAATTTTTCCATCATTGTGTTTTGAATTTCAAAAATCCGACATACATGGTTGTCATTAAGAAGTAAAATGTGGTTCAATGAGATTATAATAATTTTTTGGTGAATAGTAACTTATTAAGTTTTTAATCGCGATTAGTGGTAATTAGGGTAGTTTAAGGTATAAATAATGCTTTAATAATATGAAATGACCTAGACACATGTCCCAACTGTATTGGTTGTGTCATGGCCGACCAAGACAAGACATGAGTCAACTTGGGGACCCCATGGAGACACATTGGTTGGGAAATGACATAAATAACTTTTTATTTAATGTAAAAGTAAAAATGACACAAACATGATATGTTTAACTAAAACAATTTTTAAATGGGGTTATACAAGTCATATTTCTAATTATAAATATTCAATGGAAAGCTAAAAATATTTTCTACATCATAGTATTTGTTTTATAATTTTTAGACATTAAATAAATTAAATTATTTATGACATAATAATGATGCAGCGATGACCTCATTATTTAACGATTTAAATAAAATGGAAAGATAATGTAAAATATATGAACTACACATGTCCAAAACTTATTGGATGAGTGGATTTCGAACCCTTATCACCTTATCCACGAATTATATCAATGTGGGACCTTTTAAAACGAAACACATTTTCAAATAAAGTAATAATTCTTTACATTCCAAAAGTGCCCCTCCTCTCCTCTTATAAAAGGCCCCCACCTCTACCTCATTTCACACACTCCTCAAGCCTTTGGCTCCGCCAACCCCTGCCCATTTACTCTCTCCACATCCCTCTCCTCATCCTAGTGGATTCCCTTTGGGCATAATCCTTTCAAAGGAAGCCTTTAGGCTCAAATCAAAAGGAGTTACACTTTTAAAGGTAATTCATTCTCTCTTGTTCATTTGTTTTATTTTGCTTCTCCAACCCTCTAAACTATTTTTATTTACTTATTTTGTAACAACACCAGTATCTTCAATATACTAGGATGTTGCTATAAGATTTATTCGAGCAACACGCTCACACAACTACATCAAATGGTTAAAGAACATACGGTTTCCGTGGATGGTGAAATTCTGCCTCCCGAAACGATGATTGTTCAATACTCATTTAACACCTTCAAGGGTGGCCATTATGATGTCACTATTTTTATATATGATATTTAATATGTTTATTTTTTCTTTAAGCTTTGTATTTTTTATTTTGGCAATACCTTTATGGTTTCCATTATGGGTAAACACGATATCTTCATTTAAGGAAGTGTGGACTACCGCCCCCTCAAAGTGATGTTATTCGTTAATGCCATATGTGGGACGTGTAAAGGATGGATTTAAAGTTATTATATATGATGTTATACTGGAATTATAATATAACTCTATATCATTATTATTTCTTTCCATTAAATTATTAGATAGAAATGAAAGTAGCGTTCATGCGTACGTACGGCTTACCGTCTCCATGAACGGTGCATTTCATTTCTTATCCCCAAATGTAATGTACTATTAAAAGTACATGTATATAATGGATATATATAATTAATGATATAAATAAATGATGAATATAATTCTGGAATTAAAATATACATACCTCTCATTTTGTTTTAATTCCATTAATATGACAAAGAAATGAATGTAGCGTTCATGCGTACGTACGGCTTACCGTCTCCATGAACGGTGCATTTCATTTCATACCTCTAAATGATTATGTAATATTATAAATACATGTATATGCTGGATATATATGATATATATGATATCCAAATCAGGAATTTCATTCTGGATATAAAGAACTTTTGACCACACGAACAACATGTAATTATAAGAAGTCAACTTTCGACTTAAGAACCAAATGTTGACAAAACAAACATTATTAACTTAAATGGTTACATAATGTTTATAACATGGCAATAAGTGATATAAAAGGAATAATTAACTTTAAAAAGGTTCTTAATCAAGTATAAATTAACTCAAGTTTATTATTCAGGACGTTAAAGAACAATCGAGTCAAGTCGGACCCGAGGTAAGGGACTTTGTCTCAATCTCCTTTCATTGAGGTATATTTCGTTTTATACACAAAATTCTTTTATACGGTCTATAAACTCCTTTTACTTTTAATTTTATACAAAAGGAATCTTTTTCTACGAAGCGTTTTACAAAACGACAAAAAGGAATGTTTCTTTTAACGTACGCGGCGACAACGACATTTTCCTCCACCGTGAGTATTATTTGGTCTTTGGCTTTCTCAAAAAGCCGTAATGTTTTTAGAATAAAATAAATACCATATATTATTTTATGTATTTTGGTATTGAAAATGGTTTTGAAAAAGGATTCTATTATGTCAATATATTTATGATATATTGTGATTGAAATGTGGAAATGTTATCATTCCTTTATATTGGTTTTATGTTTTATAATTTTATACTGGTACTTGGACATTTTAACGGGTGGTTACGTTATAAACCATATGACGGGTGGTGCCGTGAATACCAGGATGGGTGGTTACGTTATAACCTCCAATGCATTGGGTATGGAAGTCGGCCGTATGGCTATTCCATTAAGTATGTATGGAAATTGGCCGTATGGCTATTCCATTAAGTGATATGTGTGGAAGTCGACCGTATGGTTATTCTACTTAAGTATGTTTATGTCCCAAGTTACCTTTATATATGTTATGTGTTCTTTATATGGGTTTTATGGTAATACTTTGGTTACAAAAAGGTATGTAATGATACTTTATTTAGTGAAGAGTTTTTACTACTTCATGAAGGAGAAGGTATTACTTTGATAGAGTATACATGGTTTACTTGATTTTGAAAAACTAATAGTTTTCATTCTTTGTGTATCCCTTACTGAGCTTTTTATGCTCACCCCAAGTTTTTTTGAAATGTTTTTCACAGGACTTAATGTGGAATAAGGTCAAGGATGGGATCAAGGGAATGTCATGCTATATAAAACATGGAACTAGACATGTTTCTTTCAAGTGTTTTTTATTATTATGGAAACTTAGTATAAGTGACTACTTTGTAATCTTTTGAGATGTAATAGTTATGTTCTAATTCTCTAAAACTCTAAACCTGAAAAGATCCTCAACGTGAATTATTCATTTAATTCAATATTAAGTAAGGTTTAAGGCTGGGGCCTTATAGTTGGTATCAAATTTCGGTTTAGACAACTTTAGGAGTTAGAAAAGTGTTAAATTATAATATGATTAAAATGATATAGCATTTACGGATTACCATGTTGCTTCGCCTAAGATATTTATATGTTCAGAATGGTTTTCCGCAGAGGAAACAAAGAAGCTATGTTGGGACGACATCAGGAGGAAGATAACCTTCCAAATCAGCAACCTGAGATGGTCGGAATCGGAACTGAACAGTTTGTTGCAGTGATGGCACAGTTGACTCAGGCTATAAATGGTGGTGGTATCCATGCACGAGATCAGCCGGATCAACCGCAGAGGAACATGTCAGTGGTGGAACATTTCATGAGGCAACATCCCCCATCATTCAGAGGATCATCTGACCCTGTGCAAGCTGAAGGGTGGATTAAAGCACTGGAGAAGATTTTCGATGTCATGGGGTGTTCAGAACATCAAAAGGTTAGTCTTTCTGTTTACCGTTTTGAAGGTGAAGCTGATCAGTGGTGGTCGATGGTGAAAAATATAAGGGATGGTGATGTGATTGAGGATCTTCATTGGGACGAATTCAAATGTATGTTTCTTGAGAAATATTTTCCTAAGGTTGTTCGTCTTAGGATGGAAAAACAGTTCCTAGAATTGAGGCAGGAGGATGATTCAGTGGCTGCTTATGAAGAAAAGTTCACTCGATTGGCAAGGTATGCTCCAAACTTCCTATGAGATCTTGATAGTAAAATAAACCATTTTTTACTCCGGGTTAAATCCAAAGTATCGAAGGGCTTTAGCTTCTCGTGAGTTCAAAAGTTATGAAAAACTTGTTCGATGTGTGGAGAAGGTGGAAATGGAGTTTTCCGATGATCAGGTGTTCTATGACAAACAACAGAATAAGAGGTTTAGTTGGCAGGCAAAGGGGAAGAATTCATCAAAGAAGCAAGGAGGTAAGAAAACCAAATATCCATCCTTATAGAAGTGTGGTAAAATGCATCCTGGAGAATGTTTATCCAAGTCTGGTAAATTCTTTCGGTGTGGTAAGTATGGTCATATTGCTCGTAACTGTAAGGAAGATGATCAAGCTGGAAATGAAATGCCAACGGTAAGATGTTTTAAGTGTAATGAAATGGGTCATTATGAAAACGAGTGTCCAACGAAGAACTCAACTGGGGGAATGCAGCCAGACTACAAGCAGAAAGGGGTGGTGAAATCCTTTGGAACAACTTCAGCAGATGTTGGGCCATCGAATGAAGTGGTATCAGCTCCAGGGAGCTCAGTATTTTTCGAAGATTGACTTGAGGTCGGGGTACCATCAGTTGAAAGTAAAAGAAGCAGGAGTTCTGACGACTGCATTCCGTACTAGATATGGCCATTATGAATTTGTAGTTATGCCTTTTGGGTTAACCAATGCACCTGCTGTATTCATGGACCTTATGAATAAAATATTCCATGAGTTCTTGGATAAGTTTGTGTTTGTGTTTTGAGGTTTGGGAAGAGATTGTGTGTGTCTTGTGATTCATAGTTGAAGAGAGAGTTGTTATGTGAAGCTCATAGTTCTCCGTTTTCAGTTCATCCGGGCAGTACTATGATGTATAGAGATCTGCGGGAGTATTACTGGTGGGATGGAATGAAAAGAGACATTGCTGATTTTACTGTTAAGTGTTTGACATGTCAACAGGTTAAAGCAGAGCGGCAGTTACCGAAAGGGATGCTTCAGCCTTTACCAGTGCCAGAGTGGAAATGGGAGAATATACCCATGGACTTTGTTGTTGGATTACCGAAGACATCTCGAGGTAATAATGCAATCTGGGTTATTGTTGATCGCTTGACCAAATCTGCTCATTTCCTTGCTATACGAGATACTTTCTCTTTTGATCAACTTTCCCGTTTGTATCTTAAAGAAATAGTCAGGTTACATGGAGTTCCTCTCTCCATTGTATCGGATCGTGATCCCAGGTTTACTTCAAACTTTTGGAAAGGACTTCAGAAGTCGTTGGGTACTGAATTAAATTTTAGTACAGCTTTTCATCCTCAATCAGATGGGCAGTCAGAACGAACATTTCAGACCTTGGAGGATATGCTACGAGCTTGTTCGACGGATTATCAGGGAAGTTGGGACCAACATCTTTCTTTGGTTGAGTTTTCATATAATAACAGTTTTCATTCCAGTATACAGATGGCACCATTTGTGGCATTATATGGGAAGCGGTGTCGAACTCCAGCATTTTGGGATGAAGTGGGTGAAAGAAAGATGATGGGACCAGAATTGGTAGAAGAGATGGTAGAAAAAGTTCAGTTGATTCAGAAGCACATGAGAACAGCTCAGAGCAGGCAGAAGAGTTATGCGGATAACCGGAGGAAGGATCTATCTTTTGAGGTAGGTGATCATGTTTTTCTCAAGGTTTCTCCTTGGAAAAGTGTGATGAGATTTGGTAAGAATGGAAAGCTGAGTCCAAGGTTTATTGGACCATATGACATTCTGGAGAGAGTTGGATCAGTTGCATACCGGGTGGCTTTACCTCCGAGTTTATCTCAGGTACACAATGTTTTTCATGTTTCAATGTTGAGGAGGTATATGCCAGATCCATCTCATGTTTTGAGTCCAAAGGTAGTTCAGCTGGAAGAGAACCTATCTTATGAGGAACAACCAATCCAGATTCTTGACCACAGGGAGCAGGTGTTACGGAATAAGGTGATTCATCAGGTAAAGGTTTTGTGGAAAAACCATGTGATTGAAGAGGCAATGTGGGAATCTGAAAATGCTATGAGGGATAAATACCCCCACTTATTTTGATAAGTGAATAAAATTGCGAGGACGCAATTCCCAAAAGGGGGGAAGGATGTAACATCCCAGGTAAATAAAGAATAATGAATTTTCATATTTATTAATATTTACGAATTAAATATTAATTTTAATTAAAAGGGGTTTCTACGTTCGATAGCGTACTCGGTACACAACGATGAGTTTTTTGAAAACTTACGTTGCACACAAGTAATAAAATAATATTATTTTAAATGTTAGTTAACGAGTAGCCGTTGTACTGGCGGGAAAGGATAGAAATAACTAAAATATGATTATATATGTTTTTAAATGTTTTTACATTTACCCAATAAATGATAAAGGCTTAAAATACGGAAAGAGTTCAATTTTAGGCATTTATACCCTAATTTTCACGAAAGGTCCACTTATCACCTTTTGACGGAGAACCGTCATTAAATATAGTTTTGATCGATCTTATAAATTCTATTGGACCAAATATAACTCTTCTTTAGAATCAGGACATCAAAATTTACTTTGTGTAAATTTTTGGTACCTTTCTGATAAAGTTCATTTTTTTAATAAATAGTGTAAAATGTTGTATTTTAATTCAAAACCTCTTTTTAATCTAATTTATTTATATGATTAGATTATCTTTTGAATTGGTTTTAAAGTGAAATTAGAAAATATTTTTACCATTAAATCCAATAGTGGTCGTTGGAATTAATTTCACTTTGAAATCGGACTTAAACTAGTGTCAATCTTTTGATACTTATTGTTCATAAAAACACGCTATTTGCTCGGACAGCGGGAATTAATTATTAAATTAATTAATGTGACTTATATGTTTTGAATTTTGTAAAATAGACTTCATTTTTGAATTCGTAATATCAAATATAGCTTAGGGTGAATTTTTGATAATTTTCTGAAAAACTTTAATTTTTGATGAATAGTGAAACCACTAAGTGGTACTTATAAAAACTGATTTTCCGTTTAAATGAAATTTTTCCATCATTGTGTTTTGAATTTAAAAAATCCGACATACATGGTTGTCATTAAGAAGTAAAATGTGGTTCAATGAGATTATAATAATTTTTGGGGAATAGTAACTTATTAAGTTTTTAATCGCGATTAGTGGTAATTAGGGTAGTTTAAGGTATAAATAATTCTTTAATAATATGAAATGATCTAGACACATGTCCCAACCTTATTGGTTGTGTCATGGCCGACCCAGACAAGCCATGGATCAACTTGGGGACCCCATGGAGACACATTGGTTGGGAAATGACATAAATAACTTTTTATTTAATGTAAAAGTAAAAATGACACAAACATGATATGTTTAACTAAAACAATTTTTAAATGGGGTTATACAAGTCAGATTTCTGATTATAAATAGTCATTGGAAAGATAAAAAGATTTCCTACATCATTGTATTTGTTTTATAATTTTTAGACATTAAATAAATTAAATTATTTATGACATAATAATGATGCACCGATGACCTCATTATTTAACGATTTAAATAAAATGGAAAGATAATGTAAAATCTATGAACTAAACATGTCCAAAACTTATTGGATGAGTGGATTTCGAACCCTTATCACCTTGTCCACGAATTATAACAATGTGGGACCTTTTAAAACCGAAACACATTTTCAAATAAAGTAATATTTCTTTACTTTCCAAAAGTGCCCCTCCTCTCCTCTTATAAAAGGCCCTCACCTCTACCTCATTTCACACACTCCTCAAGCCTTTGGATCGGCCAACCCCTGCCCATTTACTCTATCCACATCCCTCTCCTCATCCTAGAGGATTCCCTTTGGGCATAATCCTTTCAATGGAAGGCTTTAGGCTCAAATAAAAAGGAGTTACACTTTTAAAGGTAATTCATTCTCTCTTGTTCATTTGTTTTATTTTGCTTCTCCAACCCTCTAAACTCTTTTTATTTACTTATTTTGTAACAACACCAGAATCTTCAATATACTAGGATGTTTTTATAAGATTTATTCGAGCTACACTCTCACAAAACTACATCAAATGGTTAAAGAACATACGATTTCCGTGGATGGCGAAATTCTGCCTCCCGAAACGATGATTGTTCAATACTCATTTAACACCTTCAAGGGTGGCCATTACGATGTCACTATTTTTATATATGATATATAATATGTTTATTTTTTCTTTAATCTTATGTATTTTTCATTTTGGGCTTAAATTTATGGTTTCCATTATGGGTAAACACGATATCTTCATTTAAGGAAGTGCAGACTACCGCCCCCTCAAAGTGATGTGATTCGTTAATGCCATATGTGGGACGTGTAAAGGATGGATTTAAAGTTATTATATATGATGTTATACTGGAATTATAATATACCTTTATATCATTATTATTTCTTTCCATTAAAGTATGAGATAGAAATGAAAGTAGCGTTCATGCGTACGTACGGCTTACCGTCTCCATGAACGGTGCATTTCATTTCTTATCCCCAAATGTAATGTACTATTAAAAGTACATGTATATAATGGATATATATAATTAATGATATATCTAAATGATGAATATAAGTCTGGAATTAGAATATACATACCTCTCATTTAGTTTTAATTCCATTAATATGACAAAGAAATGAAAGTAGCGTTCATGCGTACGTACGGCTTACCGTCTCCATGAACGGTGCATTTCATTTCTTACCTCTAAATGATTATGTAATATTATAAATACATGTATATGCTGGATATATATGATATATATGATATCCAAATAAGGAATTTCATTCTGGATATAAAGAACTTTTGACCACACGAACAACATGTAATTATAAGAAGTCAACTTTTGACTTAAGAACCAAATATTGACAAAACAAACATTATTAACTTAAATGGTTACATAATGTTTATAACATGGAAATAAGTGATATAAAAGGAATAATGAACTTTAAAAAGGTTCTTAATCAAGTATAAATTAACTCAAGTTTATTATTCAGGACGTTAAAGAACGATCGAGTAATGTCGGACCCGAGGTAAGGGACTTCGTCTCAATCTCCTTTCATTGAGGCATATTTCGTTTTATACACAACATTCTTTTATACGGTGTATAAAACCCTTTGACTTTTAATTTTATACAAAAGGAATCTATTTCTACAAAGAGTTTACAAAATGACAAAAAGGAATGTTTCTTTTAACGTACGCGGTGACAATGACCTTTTCCGCCGCCGCAAGTATTATTTGGTCTTTGGCTTTCTAAACAAGCCGTAATGTTTTTAGAATAAAATAAATACCATATATTATTTTATGTATTTTGGTATTGAAAATGGTTTTGAAAAAGGATTCTATTATGTCAATATATTTATGATATATTGTGATTGAAATGTGGAAATGTTATCATTCCTTTATATTGGTTTTATGTTTTATGATTTTATACTAGTATTGGACATTTTAATGGGTGGTTACGTTATAAACCATATGACGGGTGGGGCCGTGAATACCAGGACGGGTGGTTACGTTATAACCTCCAATGCATTGGGTATGGAAGTCGGCCGTATGGCTATTCCATTAAGTATGTATGGAAATTGGCCGTATGGCTATTTCATTAAGTGATATGTGTGGAAGTCGACCGTATGGTTATTCCACTTAAGTATGTTTATGTCCCAAGTTACCTTTATATATGTTATGTGTTCTTTATATGGGTTTTATGGTAATACTTTGGTTACAAAAAGGTAAGTAATGATACTTTATTCAGTGAAGAGTTTTTACTACTTCATGAAGGTGAAGGTATTACTTTGATAGAGTATACATGGTTTACTTGATTTTGAAAAACTAACAGTTTTCATTCTTTGTGTATCCCTTACTGAGCTTTTTATGCTCACCCCAAGTTTTTTTGAAATTTTTTTCACAGGACTTAATGTGGAATAAGGTCAAGGATGGGATCAAGGGAATGTCATGCTATATAAAACATGTAACTAGACATGTTTCTTTCAAGATTTTTTTTTATTATGGAAACTTAGTATAAGTGACTACTTTGTAATCTTTTGAGATGTAATAGTTATGTTCTAATTCTCTAAAACTCTAAACCTGAAAAGATCCTCAACTTGAATTATTCTTTTAATTCAATATTAAGTAAGGTTTAATGTTGGGGCCTTATACCATGTGTGGTGTAATGGTGGTTATAAAAAGAGAAATTTTTTATGTGATGGATGGGACCATAATTATATATACCACGAATTCATTATATATATATATATATATGTTGATAATTTATGCATCGTATTTGGGAGTGATCATAATTTAAAATGTGATGTTTCCATCTCAATGATGATTGTTTTAGGAGTAAACTATGATTTATGAAAAATTTTTCAGGATTTATATTGATGGAAAGTATTTGTGATTTCTTCTTATTATGATATTATAAAATTATTCCATGTTCCAAGCACACATCCTTTGTTTATTGAGATATCATTTTTCCTCTTATCTTATACATTATGATTCATTGACATGTTTATTTTCATACAGAGTTTTTATCTCTTCCATTTCTTCATTTATTTTCCCTACTGTATCCTATGATGTTTTATAACACTTATTCAAGTTAATAGAAATATATTAATTTTAAACAAATATTATTGAATGTAATAGAAATATTGATCCATGTAATTTATTACTTATCTTCTTATCATTCAATGTAATAGAAATATAGATCCATGTAATGTATTAGTTGGAAAAAAATTTATAAATCATTAGATAAAATGGGTATAAGTTATATATAACAATAAAATTTATTAGAACATGGCTTTTTATTTTTAGGATTAATAGTATAAAAACATAGAGAAACACTAAAAATAAGTCTAGGTATTCGTTAAACAAATTACTTTTTGAAAAGATTCTTGAATATGGTTTTACAAAAAATTAAATCTATATTTAGAGACTTAATGTGCATGAATTATAAAAGATATAACTATAGGTAATAGCCATAAAAACTATCGAATGGATATTACTTTATTCTTTACATAGTGAATAAAAATGTGGAAGAAATGAACATATGGTTTGAGACTCCCATGAGATATTATTGAGATAATTCATTTGACATTTAAAACAACTAGAAAGGATTTGAGAATAATTTTATGTTAGAGAAGTTTATATGAATTATTTCAATGATACCCTTGACTAATTAATTGAGATTCACATATGGGGGATTTTATTGAATTTATTGTTTGTTATTTATATGTTCATAACTTCAATTTTATATTTCACACCACAATCATTTAAAAAACATTTATTGAAGTAGATGTAACCATGATAAAAATACATGACATGGAAAATAAAATGATTTCCTCATTTAAATTATAATTATGATGGGATAGGGAGTAAATAAAAGCATGATAGTACTTTTATAATTGGATCATGTAATGAATGATAAATAGAATCACAAAAACACCCTATTAAAGTTCATGATGAAGTTTAGTACTTATTTAAAGGGAACCTCTAATATTTTGTGAATATTATAATATAATAATCACCCAAAAATAATCATGTCCATTAAATTTATGTTAAATATATCTCAATGCTCTATGGAAAATATGGTCACAATAGATATTTATCATCTTGTGGGAGATATAAACATATGTTGGACACTGATCACAAAACCATGTCTGGGGACTATATAGAATATTCAGATGGGATGAATTTGAGAGGAACCTTTAAAAAATATATCTTCATCACAGATCCCTTCATAAAATTTAAATATTATTCCTTGTACATATAAAAAATAGAAACAAATAAATCAAGTATTATAATGATAAATTCATAAGTATTGCACAATAAACCGTATAAGTTTACGTTTAATCTAAATGTAAAATCAACTAATTCTATAGTGGTCTAAGGCCAAGTCTAAATTGTGATTTATTAATTCAAACATCAAAAGTTATGAGGATGTTATGTGATAGGAAAATAATATCAACATTTAAATTAGTGATATAATGTAGTATAAGGGTTAAAAAGATATGAATAAAATAATGGAATGTAAATATGAAGGATAATATGAAAATCACATGGAAGAAAGTAGTTTATCTACACACATGTCAAATGTGAGGGAAGAAGCATTTATGGAACTATCACAGGGGTGCCATGAAATGATTCATCTGATAAAAGGATGTACATCAATCAATTAAATGTAGTTGTGTTATGAGGAATGTTAATAATATGATGGTTGAATATATTGTCCTGGTAAATCCTCATTTTATTGTCAAATTGTAAAAATAAATTTAACATAAGAATTATTAAAAGTATTGTATTGAGGCACAAGTTTTTTTAGGTATAAAATGACCACATATTCCAATGATAATAAATAAAATGATGGATTGTTCCATAAGTATTACTAATATGCACCAAGAAAACATGAAAGGGAAATTTTTCTTATTTTTCAGAAATGGAATGTGAAAATTCATTTTCATTCATGTTCTTCATAATATTTCATATCATGAAATTTTAGTACAACTAATCAAACACCACCAAACATCATGTAGGATGAATTAATTTAGAAGGTAATTAATATTAATGTTTTGATGACCCTTTTACAGAAATTCCCCTGCTAAATATAAATGGGATTATACATCCATAGAGCATTTCCACACTTTTTAAATTTAAACATTATACTATATTATGAATTGACATGATTTCATTATATCAATATCACATTAACATCTAAGGGAAGGAAATAAAATTTCAATACCTGTATCATCCTCTTTGGTTATTAAAAATTCTACTATAGGATAAATAAATATTTGAATATTCACCAAAAGAATGGATATTTTTTCCTTTATATAACCAAATCTTGCTCAAATGGATGAATAAAAATGTTTGACCACTATAGAATACATAAACACTGAGAAGGAACATACTGAGGTATTCCACATGGATTTGGCTGGTCATACTCATAATATAGATGTTTAGTTCTGAATAATCAGTAAACCAAGAACCTTATCAATATCAATGACATATTAAAAAAATAGAAATTATTAAACTAGAAGAACTAAGGATTCATCTATAATATAATAAATATAATTGTTCAATTTTATCTAGTGTTGAACCATGGGGTACCATGGTTCCCTTTTTCTAATAGATTGATGCGTCAATGATCCCCTTCATTGATTATTATGAGCTCAAGATGTCTATGATATTGAATAAGTATCATTGAACATAGATTTTAGACTTATTCAATCAAAAAAATTATGACATTTACATCTATATGTTAGAAATTTGATCAGTTTGTCCTTAGTTATATGTTTGATATAAGGATATTTCCATGACAACTTTTTGTATGTGGAATGGGAACTATGAGTTCATAGTCATTCCATTTGGACTCATGAGTTCTGTAGTGATATTTATTGATATAAAGAATATAATGTTTTGGGTCATGTTAACCATTTTTTTATAGTTTCATTTGATGTTATCCTGGTATAATCTAAAAATAATGAATAACATTAATATTATAAAATTTATTTAATAAAAAATTAATGTTGGTCACGATTTAAAGAAAAGTATGTAAAATATGAGATTTGTATAGAACAATTATCATATTTTGAGAATATTATCACAAGTTAAGGGATGTATGTAGATCATTAAAAAATTGTTGTGAGTGGGAGATGTAATAGACCCAATATAATTATAGATATTTGCTGTTTTCATTGATTGTATATGTATTATCAATGATTTTTCAGATTAATCTCAAAATTTTCAAACAAAAAAACTAAAATATCATAAAATAAGGAAAAGTATGTATAGAATAATGAATGTGATGTAGGCCTAATTGACATAGTTAGGTGGTTAAGCATTTCACATATATTCACAATACCCAAATGTGTGAAAATAATTTTCTATTTATACCGACCCAGCAATGAGGGGTTTGGGATGTGTAACCATTCATAATGACAATTTGAGAGAATATTCGACATGGTAGTTTATGTTTTTTGAGACTAATTATTTGACTCCTGAATTGTAGGTTGCTATATTATTATTCAGATTTTTGATTTCGAGGTATTTTCTCTATGGAGATAATTTTTACATATGTACAAAACATAATATCATAATATATAAATTCATGTAGATAGATCTATATAATATATAAAAATATGGAATTAGATAAAAATAGATTGTGATTGTTCAATCCACTAGCATTACTTGATGGAGAATAAAGATGTGTATTATTAGAGTTTAAATTTCATTACTTCTTTATCATTGATATGTATATAGTAGGATCCATTCATCTTTTATGTGTAACAGATAAATAGGAGAATCAATAAGGTGGTAAAATAATCATACATTTCTCAAATTATTTAAAAGATAATCCCTTCTATAGAAAACTATGATTGGTCAATTGAACTATGTGTAAATTCATAAGAAATTTGAATTTATAAGAAGGATACAATGATCTGAGTTCATAATTAATATGATAGAGTTATTACATTTCAAAAAACAACCATTTGTTCCTACATAGCCCGAGATAAAAAAGAATATACTGAATCACTCCGATAGGATGAAATTTCCTATCCACCTATGAAGCATCTATTTATATAGAGATTGATTAAAAACCATTTGGAAGGTAAATATGATGTTGTGGATTATGGATTACACCAAAAAGAAAAATGTATTCCAACTATTAAATTCTACGAGGATAACAACAAAAGGGATGATGCATGAATTTCCTATACAATGATACCAACTGAAGAACGTCACAATATATTTTTTGATGTACCTTCCATATATATATCTAATGGTAATAATAAAATATGGGACGTATAACATATAATAATAATCTCTCATGTTTTTTCAATTTCAGATGACTATTCACTTAATCAACATTTAGTAATTTATATTAGATAAGATGTGAGGTGACATAGAACATCACTATCTAATACAAATGGGAAATATTCGATGTTAATTTCAATGTTCTTTAAAATTATTCCCAATTAAATGGAAAATATAGTTGAACATAAGTATGGATTATCTCCCTCAGAATGGTGGGATATCTAAATAATCTATCCAAATACTTGATGATATGTTTAAATATTTCTATATAGAATTTAATTATTTTTAGTACATATAACTCTCTTTTTTATATTAAATTAAAATAAATTTTTACATTTTAAAAACCAAAAATTCACTATAAGAAAACCTATATAGGTAGAGATATTAAACACCTATGTGTTTGGCTGTTTTCCCAAGATAATATTTTCTTGGACACTAGATGGTTTGAAAAAAATAGTAGAAAATGTCAAGACCATTAAAAAACACATTTTAGAATCTCATAGTGGAATGAAGTGGTAAGATGATAAACCTGATGAGACTTGGAGTTTAACGTTGGTGAATAATTGTTTATCCAAAAATCTATGTGGATAATATGAATGATTGTTTCATTATAGGGAATGCTATTTCCGAGATATAGTAGAAAATATGAAAATGTAAATCTCATAAGAGAGTTATCATATCATGTTTCAATTCCACTATATAATTCTTAGGTAGATGATGTGTTATATGTAATCCAATTCAAGAATTACATACCATATACCCCACAAGTACTACATCTGGAGGTCGAATAGTAAGATAATGAACAGTCTTATGAGGAGATGTCAATAAAATATTTTTCTATAAAGAAAATGTTATTCGCTATAGGAAAACACACCATGGGAAATTCCATTAGAAAACCCATAAGTATGAAGAGGAAACATGGAAACATAAATATATTAAAATAGAACTACCCAAATTTCATTTCATCCTACTATAATAAATGAAATATAGTGGGTGACACTACATATGGTGGTAGAATGTAAATACCAATAAATTTATCTAAATATCATCCCCTTATGAATATATATATATATATATATTATGAAATAGTGATGATAAACAAATTATAATTAATTCATAAAATAATTTTTCAATAACAAAACTATCAGTATAAAACTCTAACTTATTGTTTTGTAATAAATTATAAATTTAATGAATTAAAAATGCATTCAAAAAAGGATTAAAATGTGTTTTACTAACTTATAAATAACAAAATTATTTATCTTCATCGAATTATAATATAATGAAATTATTATATTTTTTATGCATCTTATGAATATGAAAAGAGGATTTTTTTGGTAATTTCTAAAATAGTAAATTTTTATGGAAAATTGGGGGAAAATTTATTTTAATGAAACTGTAGATTTTCATAGACCATCATGTTATATGATTTACATTAAAATTTATAAATAATTCAATATTTATTTTAGGAGTTAATGTTTTTAAATATAATAAAAAAAAATTAAAATTATAAAACATATTCTTCTACTTTTGATAACAAAATAGTAATTACTTCTAATAAAATAGTATTTTTGGATTCTTATTTAAATTAATTAAATTTTTAGTAAAAAAACCATATTGGTTTTTTTGAAATCCACATAAAATTTATTTTCTTCGTAATAAATTAAATTTTTGATAAGAATAAAAAAAATTACAATTATTTTTCAACACATATGATTTAATCATAAAATGATATATTTCAACAAAAAACATTTTTATGAATTATGTACGATGAGGCTAAAATTATATTCATTTAACCATAGATGTTTTATTTTATAAAATAAATTTATTATTTCAAATCTACAAGTTTATATTTATAAATTATTTCATTCTAAATATTTTTTTTGTAAAATATATTTACATATAGTAGTATTGGGGTATCGTTGCAAGGGTATGTTATGTTAAAATGTGGATTTACATGATGAAAAAGTATAAGAAATTATATAAACAAGTGGGATAATGGATTTTTTAGGGAAACTCAACCTGAAATATTATTAATTCCATTATTAAAATTTCTTTATTCCCAAATCATTTAATAAGGTCATGACATTATTGTAATGTTAATTGATTTTATAAAAGATACAATGTGAAGGTCAACTTATCTCCATTTTGCAACCCATTCCAATGCTATATATATAAAACTACATTGACCTATACTCCCTTAATGTAACAGCCATGGAAAAGTGACACTTATAAAGACTAAATGTTACTACCCATGTCAACACGATACACCTTTCTTTTTAGGAGGCTATCTGATTAGAACTCCACAGTTAAGCATGTTTGGCCTGGAGTAGTAATCAGGATGGGTGACCTTCTGGAAAGTTTCTCAGGGTGTGTGTGAGTGAGGACAAAACACACTGAATGAAAATGTGTTGGCCTGTGGGTATAGTCATTAGTCTGACAAGAGACCCTAGTGAGTAGTAGTCTATGGTGTGCTGGGAAGGAAAACATGGTATTACAGGAGACCCATGGGGTCAGATGGTAAGGTTCATGACCCGGGGAGGTGAGTCGTGACAAATGGAATCAGAGCCAATACCCAGCCGGAAGTGCTTAAAAACTGCCTGGGTTTGAGGCTTGGGGTCCACAAAGACGGTGTTGTGATTTAACGGTGCGAATAATATAACACCCCTGGAAAAGTGAGAATTAATAGACTAAATGTTACTACCCATGTCAACATGGTGCACCTTTCTTTTCAGGAGCATTTCTGATTAGAACTCCATAGTTAAGAATGTTTGTCATGGAGTAGTAATCAGGATATGTGACCTTCTGGAATATTTCCCACGGTGTGTGTGAGTGGGGACAAAACACACTGAAAGAACATGTGTTGGCTTATGGGGACTGTCATTAGTCTGATAAGCGACCCTAGTGAGTAATAGCTTATGGTGTGCTGGGAAGGAAACCAAGGTATTACAAGAGACCCATGGGCTCAGAAGGTACGGTTCAGGACCCGTGGAGGTGGGTTGTGACAAATGGTATTAGAGCCAATACCCGGCCGAAAGTGCTTAGGCACTACATGGGTTTTAGGCATGGGGTCCACAACAAGGGTGTTGTGATTTAAAGGTGTGGATAATGCAACACTCCTGGAAAAGTGAGACTTAAAAGACTAAATGATACTACCCATGTCAACATGGTGCACATTTTTTTACAGGATCCTGTCTCATTAGAAATCCACAGTTAAGCATGCTTGTCCTGGAGTAGTAATCAGGGTGTGTGACCTTCTGGAATGTTTCCCAGGGTGTGTGTGAGTGGGGAAAAAACACACTGAAAGAACATGGGATGGCTTGTGGGTATAGTCATTAGTCTAATAAGCGGCCCTAGTGAGTAATAGCCTATGGTGTGCTAGGAAGGCAACCAAGGTATTACAGGAGACCCATGGGGTCATATGGTAAGGTTCATTACAAGGGGAGGCAGGTCGTAACAATTAAATTATCGCTTCACTTCATTTTTTCATATTTCTCCACAAAATTCAATGTTAAATAATATTAAAGAGTCGCCCATTGAAAAACATCCAAAAGAAGAGGTAATTCTCTCAACCCCACTCTCCGAGTTATTTTATACTCTTTACCAAAAAAGTACACTCTATCTAATGAAATACACTAATGTAAGAATGTTTTATATTCTAAAATGTAATTATAAAATTTGAATGTCAATTTTTTACATTCCTTGGAAATTATTGATAAACGTAAAATTTTATTTGCTATTGTGTATACTACCACCTTGATTGATAGGAAGTTATTTTTTTCATAATCTCTTTACATTGATGGTAAAAAAAATTATTTTATTAAATAACATAAAAGATACATAATTTTATAAATTCTCAAAATATAATTACTTTATTCTTATACCCCCTCCCCATTTTGAATAATTAGACCATTTTCATTACATGTGTAGAATACTTCCATCATGAAATTACATAAATATCATTTAATAACCATATAAAATGAATGATTATAAAATTTATGAATTGTATAAAAAAGTTATATATAAAACTATTCATATTATTTAAATATTACATTTCAAAATATAGAAGTAATATTAATAATATACACTTATAGTGACTACAAATACATTAATAAAATTCTTCAATAAACATATAATAATTTGAAACTATATTGGGAAAACCCTAAAAAATGTGTAATTAATGTGATAATATAAAACTAAAATATATAAACTATCACAATTCCCAAGTTCAATAGTTTTTTATAAAATCATTGACCATGATAAAGAAACATACATTATTATAGAGAATTTAACCAAACTATCCATCGTAACAAACATAAGTTGAAATTATAATAAAATTAAATGCCAACTATAAAAAATTATTTTTAAAAATTTAAATATACATGATTAAGATTAATTTTAATTTATTTAATATAGATAATTTAGTTATTCATTGAGGTAGGTGAATGTTCAAATAAAATCATAACACAATGATTGGTATCTTCCATATCACCCTCATTATATTCATGTTAATAATTGTCCATCATTTTATTCCACTACTTATATTATACCTAGGAATTTCTACCTTTTATTTTAAAATATTCAATACATATATATTACATTTTCAATGTCATTCTCTTGGGTTAATTTTTTGTTTTTTGTTCCCTTTAAAATTATCACGTTTACATAATTTGGACTAAAAACAATATTCGGAATCATTATTTCATGAAAAGTGAATAAAAAATAATAATTGAAATAAATATATTCAAAAAAAAATTATTAATTTTAATAAAAACATCTTGTTAAATTCTGGTTTAATGAAAATTAATAATATATTCCTATCATAAAACATAATTTCCCATCTTTGAAAATAATCACCTATATGGTTCATTTTTATTCTTATTTCTATATTATCATTCTCTTAATTTTACATATAATGGGACAAAAATTCATAAACTAGTGTTTATTTATTAAAATATGAAGATCCTAAATTATTGAAATCATTACTCTGGTTGGAATACTTGGGAAATATATTTTTGTTTCTCATTGACATAATATTATGATGAAATCACTTATTTCATTATTTTTTCATTATTGCACAATATTTATTATTTTCTATCAATAAATAAAAATTTTCTGGATGTAGATATTATTATATTAAACATGTGATATATGGTGATAAAATTATATAGACCTCAAGTGAACTGTATCAAGTTTTCATCGAATGAGATACCATATATGTTGTACATAACGCTATACTATTAATACAATATTATGTTATTAGTGGGTTTAAAATTTTAAAATCCCCAAATTTATTAGGTAATTGTTTCATCTAATAATATAAAATTTATGGTTTATGGAAGATTATCCTATGAATATTATGTTATATTATGGTTAAGATCAAAATTATATTTATCTTTATTTAAATTCATATTGTATTCACCTAATTAGATAACATGTTTGATGCATTGGTGATTATCTTAAGCAAACTGTGATATGTGGACAACCGGTCTTGAATATTACATCCCTCAAATTAATTTTTAAATGCCATAGTATCATGAGATACCTTATATTGTGCATGATTGGATATATAGAAACACTATTTTATATGTTGGGTGGATCTGGAAATATATATATCACTGATATATTGGGTTTATATTAATAAATCAATATATTCTATGGGAAATTAGTCATTATTCAAGATCCTTGATTTGGAACAGGTAAGGATTTAATGTTCTACAATGAGAAATATGTATGGATTCTTAGTCTAATAGGTAAAAATAAATTTAATGAATCTTCTGTTATGATACGGTTAATAGGTGTTGATGCGTGATCCACTATAATTTCATGGCCTATTTAGTTATCCTTTATAGAGTAAATTCTTTATTTACCTATAATGTAGACATTTTTTAGTGATTGATCATCACCATTGATAATTATTTTCATTACTCCAGTTCTCAAAACATGTAAATTATTATCTTGCTATATACCATTTGGAATGTGAAAAAGATCAATTATAGAATCTTATTAAGAAGACAATGAATGTGAAAGAAATTAAATACATGGAATTGTATTACCTTTAAGGGATAATTTTATAGAATCTATTACATCATATTCAATGTAAAAATAGTGAATAAATAATATGACCAAAAGAAGAAGGATAATGAATCCATTAGTTTGTGTCACATTATACATGGTATTCATGGTATGCTTCTATTATAAACAAAACCCCTTAATGAAAATTTGATTGGTTATTTTTTCTCAAAAAATAATAATCTGAATGGAAATAGATATAAGATATCGAAGTAGTGATGAATATATACATTGAAATGATCCCATAATATTAATGATGATGGTAAATTTAAATAATTTCTATTATTTAGATAACAAATTAAATACAGTTTTTAATAAATATATGAATAAATCACATTGTGGAAGAAAACATTAGAAACTTTATGTGTTAAATGTGTAAATATTCATCAACGAAATTACTACAAAGGTATTGGGAGATGATTTAAATTTAGATATGTTTCTCTCAATTCATGTAAATACAAAAAATGTAAAAAATTGATTGGTTAATGCAGTGGAGGAAGGTAATATGAAAACTAATGTACCACCAACACTCAAATACTTCAAATGAATGAAGTATGTGAAATATGAACTCTAGTTCATGAATAGAATTTTCTATGATTATAATCAATGCCAACTAAATATTACTGAAAAATAAAAAGGGAAATGTTATGTGACTTTGACAGCTAAAGTGGGTCTTGAGAGTGGTTTGGTAAAATGTACATTCCATCCCATATCTATAACTTATATTATCATATTTTATTTTGGATCCACAAACTCTTTAATATCAATGTAAATTACTAATAGTATCTAATAAAAACCTCCGCAATTATATTTCATGTTAGTGGTGATGGATTCTAATTATATGATTATATCACATCAAGTATATAGTTTATCTCAAACTGATCACTATTATAATATCCAGCCTAAAAATATTTTGATTCCTCCAAAAGTTGAATTTGATGTGATTATATGAATGGATTGACTTTCTTTATATTGTTCCCACAATATTTTCAATATAATAATGCTAATAATTTACATTTTCCCATAACATATGATCCTTTATCAGTGATTAGTTAAATAAGAACTTATAGATGATATTAATTATTACTTGTGGGTTTTAATTACTATTCATGATGTGTATTTATCTCATTTTTTTTGAAAAATATCAACATTTTAGATATACCTATTATATGCGATTTAGTTGATTATTTTCATGATTATTGTCATATTCCTCAATTGAATATTGATTTTATGATTTCAATCAATCTCATACCTAGTGTTATGACAATTACCAAGAATCAATTTTTATTACCCCTTAATGAGTTTAATGAAATTAACAACAATCACGAGGTGAGTGATAAAAATGGATTCATACTCCCTATTGCCTCATTATCGGGCACACATGTTCATTTTGTTTTAAAAAAAATTATTAATGTTTCATTGCCATTATTATCAAGAATGTAACTATGTCTATATCATGATAAACTATTATTTACCGTATATCAATTAATATTTTGAAAAATAATTATGAGATAAATAATTATCCAATATTAAAATTTATTTTGTATATCATCAACTGATAATTTATGTCATGTCCCTATCCTGAGAGTCACCTGAGGGTCCCCTAAGCATGGTTGACCACATATCCTCAAGCTCATATCCTTGAACTCTAGAGGCTATAGACTAGTAGTGAGGGAATTTTTCATGTTTGTGGGGGAGAGAATTCCCTCATAGGTAATAGGTATTATCAAATAGAAAATAAAAAATAAATTAAAAATAAATAGTGGAAGCATATAAATAAATAACTGCAGTAGACGCAATATGAATAATTATTCTAAATAATAATCAAGTGTGGAATCCCACAGAAACATTCATGATATGATATATTTCTAAACTAAAAGTATGGAAAATAGAATCCCAATCATACTGTCAACTATAAAAAAGACACAATGTCAAAAAACTACATCACAAGAATGGCTCAGTCCTCTGGCCTAGTCTCCATCCTAAGAATAAATAAACATTAAAGCATCCAATGAATCATGCTTCCCTTTGTCAATACCTATAATCATGTAATCTACATGGGTGTGAATGATTCCAGAGCATGGTGTGACATAAAATCCCAATAGTCTGATACCCACAGTTTCTAAACCTTTTCATTTCTCCCAATAATAAAATGAAACGTGCAATTATATAACAAATAATGATATTTAATTAAATTCAAAAAAAATATATATCTTGGGCTAGGTTCCCAACGGTAATTGTCCCTAATCACCTACTTTGGCCAATGGTGGATGTATGAAATGAGTACCTATATTATGCAAGATGCAGATATGTATATATATATATAAACTAGTTAAATTAATATAAGACACGGAATTGGTACACCCCCAAGCTTGTGCTTTAACATTGTGTCTATATCATGTGTCATCGAGGTGTGCTTCGACATACTAAAGAATATCACAATTCTAAAATACTCAATGTGGAATTAACATAAACCATAAGTGGATAATTATTAATGTCCAAGTTGAGAGGTTTATTCTGATCTCCTCCCGAAGGCAACTCTATGGAACATCCTTCATATTATACAATACCACCGAGACCATCCAAGTAAATATTTCAAAATTCCATGTATCGATCGAGGCATGGAATCACCATGAGTCTGTCCCGATCTTGAAAAAAGGTGGTGAGAATCATTTATGTATGGACTATCCACATATGCAACCGATTAGTCCTTTATGGTCCCTTTGGGAACCATTGTCACTTATAAGTATTACAAATCCTAGTGAAGTATTGGCCTGGAAAAGCCTATGACACCTCCCCCGACACGTAGTGGTAACCAGTCGTGAACGGAGGGTCTAAGCATGTACCATAATATGGGACCCAACATCTTTCCACTCCATTAATTTAATTAATATTTCACCGCATCATACCTGACATAGCATGAATATGTTATTTCATCTTCCAATATAAGATGATGCACATGTGCAACACAATGTATTAGTTTAATATTTTATAAAAAAAACATGACGACGAATGATACCATATCAGTATAAAAAAATAAATTTTATTTTTAATAACAAAATAAATTCAGCACAAAAAACGTCCATTGATAAAACAATTAATGTATCATAATTAATCTATGTTTATAATTTAAATTAATCACAACAAAAAATTGGATGCTCACACATGTAGTTAATTAAATTAAATACACTGTCTAACAATGTTTATTCCGGCCACATAGGCATGACCAAAGGGGTATCTGACCTTGTTTTAAAAATTTAAACAAATTATTTTATGATAATATTGGATGAAACAATTAATAAAAACATTTAAGTTGAAAAGAGTGGGTGAAATTGTATAATGTCGGTAAGAACCAACGAATGACGCAACCGTTCATTTTTATAAATCACAATGTAATAAAGTGAAAGAGATTACAAACCCTATCTTACATTTTTAGATGATTCTATGATCTATGGAAGGGTTTTATTTGACCTAAAATGAAAGTGAACATATGATTTTTGAAAAATCAAAAAATAGTGTAAAATCCTTCCGCGAAGTTTTATGTGAAGGATACTAAACCAAACTCTACAATTACAAATTCATAAGGTTATCCATTCATTATGGTTTACAGTTCACCTGAAAATGTTGAAAATATATGGATAATAGAGGCACAATGTTCTCTTGAATGGTTAGAAAGGTTGTACCAACAAAAGGAGAGGGCGAGGCATAATGTGAGTGGGAGGAGAGGAATCGAAGAGATAAAAAGAAAGAAATAATAAAAAATTGAGAAAAAGGAAATAAAAATCAGAGAAAAAGAAAAGAAAAGAAAAAGATAATGAAAATGAAAAATAAAATAGAATAAGATGAATAAAAAATGAAGGAAGATAAAAAACAAAAATTGTAATCTCCCTCTTTAATTATTTTTACATTTTCTGTAACCCCGTTCTTATTTGATTTATAATTCACCTTTTATCCCATCATTATTTGTTATAAACTTTCATTAACTATCTTCTAAATTATTTTTAATCCATAATTAATTATTTTAATCCCTAACACCTCACTAAAGCACAATATAATAAATTTCATAAAACCACTATAGTTATTTAAATTACATAAATAGCTACCCGGGACCCACAACATGGTGTGAAGACACCTCCATAGGTCACATTAAAGAATTAAAAAATATATTAAAATGGTATGTACTTGAATAAATATGGTATGCTACATTTTTTATGTTGTAAATTCATAAAAAACATTCCCTATGAGGAATTCCTGTTAATAATTAATATTAATTACATTTAGATATACCAATACTCTATGTATCTTCCTTGATATAATAAATATTGTTTATAGACATTTCCTTGATCAATTTTTGGTTTATTTTATGGATGATACCCTTATATATTCCAAGATATTTGAAGAACAAGAAGATCATTTTACAATTGTGTTAAAGACCCCAAAGAAAGAAATGTTCTATGTAAATCTTGACGTTTTTGTATTTTTTAATTAAAAATAATCACTCATTAGTCATATAATATCTTGTGTGGATATTTTTGTATATAATTCAAATATAAATTTTACTAGTATATATCCTAAATAATCAATTCTTACTGAGATTACTATTTTTAATGGGTGGAAATTTTTTTCAGATATTGTGGAAGATATTTCTCATGAAAATATAATCAATTCACCAATATGATGTAGAGGGGTCATGTTCGTGTAGATAGGTGACTGTTAAAAAAATTTAAAGCTGTGTAAGGAAAGTTTGATCAGTAAAACTGTGGTCACATTACCTAGTAGTGAGAAAGAGTGGCTTCTATATAGTAATGCATCAAAATCATGCCCAATGATGCATCCTCATGAATAATTTTATGTTGATATCATATGCAACACTCTATTTATGAAACCTAAGAAAAATTACAAGACACTCGATTTAGTGTTGGCATAAATAAAATTATAATTGAAAATATGGATGTATTATTTTTATAGTGGATGAATTATCATATATATATGGTTAAATTAAGATTTTAAATATATATTCCCATAGAAAGAGTTTAATATTGTGTAATGAAGATTGTTAGAATTGATTAATTATTATGACAACTCATTATATTATAGCCATTGGATGTGGATCAAGGTGGCTTATTCTTTGTGTTGAATGGACCATTCCTGGATGGTCGTGATGAGGATAGAGGGAGACCCAATACTTATGGATTTTTTTAAAAAAAATGAACATGAAAACTATATGAGGGGGGAATGAACATACTTTTATAATATGAGTGTGTGATAGTCTATTCATGCACTGATAAAATAAGAACTGCATGAATATGTGAAACCAAAAAAGTGGGGAATGTTTCTTAGTTAAAAAATTATTTTTACCAAATAATATGGTTTTTGAATAATGTATGTGTTGTAGTTGGGGAGGACCCTAGGTAGTAAACCATGTAACACTTCATCTAAAAAACCATGTTTTGAATCCTAGAAATCTTTGCTGCGTATTGATGTCACAAACTTTGAACCATGTATTATGTAGATAGGAAGTGCTGTTGGATTGATGTAATAAGGCATTGACATAGGCCTAGTGACGTAGCAAGGATGATGTCAACATGATGTTTAGATGGCTATTTGGGCCATGTTCATGGGGAACATGTCCTTGTAACATCTGTCTATGTAATATTTATCCCACTACCAATATGAAAATAGGTTTTTCATTCATAATAAAATGAATCTTTGGGCCAAACATCAAAAAAATCTTCTATGTACGCCATATTTAACTTATCCGTTTTTTTATTTTTAGAATTAAAATAATTTTTAATAATTATCTATAATATTTTGAATATTATTATATACATTAATTAGAATTATTATTTCTTGTGGGATAACATGAAATGAGATATTACATAGTATGCATCTCAATAACTTGAATGTCAACAAATTATTTCTGTAAGAATGAATGTATAATCATAAGTGTATATAAAAACACAACAAGAATGTAGCTAATTATAGTGTATAAACATAAACTATTAATTATTTTAACTATATTTTCTTTAATTTGAAATACATTTCTTTCTTTAAAATAATGGTATTTAAAAAAATACAAGAACTAATACATTATAATATCAGTGATAATGAAAGTTGTATAACAAAATTCTCACTATAAGAATATACTTATAGGAAATAGAAACAATAAAAAACATGAAATATAGATCATTATAAAACTAAGTAATGAAAACCAAATGAGGTTTTGTAACCATGATCCACAATGTTATGATTGGTTTTATGGAATTATAAAACCCAAACATTAATTATTAATATATTTTTCTAAACTATATAGATCATTCTTCTTTATGAATGGAATACCTTGGTAAAATGTTTGGTGGATAACTATTCCCTAACTATAGGAAGAATCAATCAGAGAAATTACACAAAATCTATATTTATATCCCTTGAACTGCTCAATCACATAAAATTTGGAAAATAATTGTTATGATAGAAAAATCTAGTCATGTACAATGATCCCCATTAAGTGTGTTCCTTATGTAAATTGTATCTAATGATTTAAAATGAAGTGATATCCAAATGTAATATTATTTTTCAAAATCCATTATAGTTCCACCTAATTAAATTTTGATGAGAAATATAATTTCTTCTATAATTGTAGTATTACATATTATAGACATTATAATGTTTATATTGAAAATTGAAAATAGATTTGTATTGTATTGGGATGAACTATTCTATCACATTTAAATTTATACATAGATTCTTCATTTTAGGGACATCAATTTTATAAATAATTACTTTTCCATTGTATTAAATCAACTAGATTAAAAAAATTTCTTATGGTAAAATGGTATTTATCACATTACATATTCAGAAAGGTTCATTTGGATATCATGTATGAATCGTTTTATAAAATGTTTGTTCAATTTTATTGTAATAATTTCATTTGATATACATATTTATACATCAATATTTGGACTCTTCTAAATATTAATCAGATGAATACTTTATTCATCCATCTATTATAGGTTCATATATACAATTACATTCAATCCAATAAAAATAATATTCTATATATTGGAAAATTAATTTTTAATATATATATATGAATAATTCAAAGTACCTATAATCATTTGAATGTGTTATTAATTATTTTAATTTTTTAATTTCTTAATAAAAATTTCAAATGTGTTATGAAAATACTTTTAATTTATGAGTGTCCCCAAATTTTGATAACATAATACAAAAATTTCAACGATAAAAAATTAATATTAAAAAACATTATGAAATATTAAATCAACCATAATTTTATAATATTTAACCATTTAAATATTTCATTGTTTATAATCCTTTATTTATTTCTATCTATTTCCCATATAATGTTTTTTTATAAAATACAACTTTTCCCCCTTTATGTTTTATGAGAATAATATGGGATTATAAGAAATATTCCCTGAAATGATAGGTAAATAAAAAAAAATTTAAAAATTATATTTTTATCTAATAATCATCCAAAATTAAATGTTATAATATATTCATTCCATTATATTGTTTAAAATATCCATCCAAAAAAAGAACACGGGAAAATTGATTGAAAGTTTTCCCTTGAAAATTAAAAAATAATAATTAGTAAACATTTTCAAGAGTTAAAATATTTATTCATTTATAGAGAGTTTATTTAATATGATATTCATACAATTGTTTTCTATCTTATATATATGTCATAATTGGATATAACTTTTTTAACACCATAATTTCCTTTTTCTGTGTTTGAACCATCTAGTTCTCTAGTTTTCCATTGAAGCATCTTCTTGAAAAAATTAAAATTTTATCATCTCATCTGTCAGATTATAGAATTCATCATCAAATCAGAGAATCATCTTCTTTTTTATATGATTTTTTCATTATGTGTTATAGTGATAATGTAGATGTTAACATTAGAAAATTTATTTTCACAAAAATATAAACTCATATCAATTTCATTTTTTAACTCAGATTTTAAAAAAGATTTTATCTCAATGATTTGAGGATCAAAAAACATTATATCACCCTCAGCATGTTTGATTCATTGAATTAGTTCTTTTAAGCATTAACTTTATAATTTTTTTTTCCAATTAATGTATTTGAAATTAGATACACATTGAACTACTATTTTTGTCAACTATTAAAATTATATTTATCTTTCCAAACCAATAATTATTACTTTAATATATTTTATTCTTCCCTCAATATCTGGGTTGAAATATAGAGAATATTTATGTTTCTTCAAGGAATCATTAAAATAATACTATATCCTTTGTATTAATTGATATCTACAACAAGGATAATAGTATATTGAATTGAATGAATCATTTAGAGCATGTGTGTGATGATTTCCTGAAGCACTTAATTACAAATTCTATTCCCAACATTTTTCATTGAAAACATATATTATGGTAACTTATTTATCATACTCATGTTTTCATGAAACGGTACTCTAGGAATACTATTATATTTCAATCTTAATACATTCACCATTTTATGAAACTATATTATCATTATTTTGGTGAGAATGAGATTAAAATAGTTAGAAGATGTTTAAACACTTAATTCATTAACAAGTTTATATTTTTCAAACTCTTTTAAAATTTATTGTCTTCATATTTTCTTCCCTCTTCAATGTATTATAAGAACATTAAGAACAATAGAATCTTCATTAGATTGAGATTTTTCTAAAAATTAATGACATTTTCCAATATTATTTGATAGAAAAACATTTTTTTAACTATTTATCCATACAGTGGAACTAACTTAGAATCAAAAGTGTTTACAATAATGAGTATTGAAATTTTGATAAGTTCTCTATATGTTATAACATCAAAAATTTCATGTATTTTCACAACATGATTTATGGAAATTTTCTCTATTTTTCTATTTCTTATATATTTTCTCATATTTCATATTTTTGTATTCTTAAAAAATTATTTTATATTTTTATAAAATTATAAACAAGACCCTATCATTATTTAATCCCAAATATGGATCACCTATATTCTTTTTGACAATTTACATTAAATGATCTTCTTAAAACACATTTAAAATGGTTTTTACCTTCCTTTTAGGAAATGGCTGGAATAATTATACATATTATATCATTTCTAAAACATTCATATTCAAAAATTATATTCTTAATTCGGATGAATCTTTAAAGTTCTTCAACAAACATATTATTAGAATGAAAAACACATGCCATATCATTGTTATTGTTTCTTCACCAAGAAACGACACATTACACCTTACTAGAGTATACATATTGGAATTCAACTAATCGTGAAATTATTTTTACCATGAATATGTATAAGAACTATTAATATAATATAGTATTCAAACATCATTATTCACATCTACATAGAAATGATTAATATGAATGTAAACTTTATAATATTGATCTTTATCATGATAGAAAAAAAATATATATTTATACCGAACGTAGATATTATATTTATTTATTTTTTATGACATTTGATATTTATGTATATCTATATCTACTAATCATGAATCAATGTATATAATTTTTACATTTATAACTTTTTCATATGTTTAAAATAATGAATTTTTCACCATAGACATCTCAATACTATCGAACACCTCATGTAACATTTCTGTATCAAAATATTCGTCTCCATCATAATGGAACACAATTAAATCTTCCACATGATCAAAATAAAACATATAAAAATATTTAAACAATGAATATGCAACAAATCTATGATTATATTCTTCAATAATTGTACTGAATAATAAAATTCACTATCACTCATAGGATAATGAATATCCACATCATATTTTTCAAAAAATTATTTTCCAAATATTTATGAATAACTAGTTATAATTGTAATGAATCATACATGTAATTACACAATATTTATATGAAAATTAATTTTGAATAATCACTACTCATGAAATTAATTCATAACTCGTAATTGTTTATGATATGAAGAAGACATATCTAGGGAAAAATAATTTAAAGGGATTGTGGGGAAACTATGTGGCGAGAGTTGTTGGTAGAAAAACCAAGATAAAGGAGTGGTGGTGAGCCAAAACACTTTATATATAATTCAAAAGGTCAATGCTTTGTATTATCTAGATCTAATGGTTTAGATAGAAACCTTATTTGTCTGTTGATGGTTGGTTGTAAAACCCCATGTATTTATAAAATACATTAAATCATGATGGTTTTAGAAAATGTAATATATATAATTTTTATTGGAAAATGATTCTATTATGATGAAAATGATGTTTTTTAAAAAAATCATGAAACATAGAAAATTATTAATATAGATAAAATATTAAATCTATTGATAGTAAAAGTGATGTCATTGATATTATGCCTCTGAAATGAAAAAATGAAATCATTATTATGAATATTTGTTCTATAATTTTGATATATTGGTTTTCTAAAATAAATTCATCCTAAAATTCTAAGGGAAATATCTATTAACTAAAATTTTTATAAATGACTGTCATGTAAAATTCATAGACTTTTGACCAGAAATATTATTTACCTATTTTTGGAAATATATATTTATCAAAAATCAAATAGAGGAAAACATTTAAAATATGTTTAGTAATTTATTTTAAATATATTTCTTCACCTATAATGGATTTTTACCGAAATAATATAATAAAAAATATATAATATAATCATTATTTAATGTTATTAATTTCTAGATTATACTTAATATAATAAAATTTATAAATATGTAGTTATTTTGTAAAAAATAATCATATTGTTCTTTTGATCCAATTAATTGTAAAATGAAAACACCTTCTCATATTCGATCCCAATTGAAGTGGTGTATTGTATCAATGTTCTTATCCTGTGACTGTGGTGTTGTGTTTTTAAATAAATAAATATTACTTTTGTGATAAAAAATATTTTTATTATTGAAACTCAAACCCAAAATTAATGAATGTGTATTGCATCCCCAACAACTGAGAAAACATCTTCCACCTGCCAAATACTCAACATCAGTCGTGAAAAGTTATTAAAAATGTTTTTTCTTACAAAATTAATATACATAAAAATCGTTAACGAAATTAGAATATTCCACTCTACCTTTTCTATACTCTTAAAAACAAAAAAATTACAATATAATTAAAAAACAAAACTTGTTCTTGAATAATAAAACAATCTATGATCCAAATATTTCTAACGGTGAGGAAAAATAATTTTAATGCATTAAGATATTACTATTTTGGATTTTCATTATATATTTCACATAAATATATATAAAAAATAATTTATTTGATACATGGTTTCCAATATATAAAACAACTGATCATTTTCATGAAAAAAATTTGATCAACATGACTCCTTGATTTATATTAACAATAGTTTTAATGTATCAACAGGTTTTATTATAATTTTTTATTGTCATATAAAAAAATTAAAAAAATATTTTCATTACATTTTTTATCTAACTGTTTATTTATTTTATTGAGAAATTATAAAACCAAGGAAAACTATTAATTATAAAATCATGCTCAAGTAAAACATTGATTTCATCAGATCTACAAAGGAAACAAAAAGATATTTTTTAGTTTAACCACATATAATTTTATTATCATAAATATGAATAGTGATAATATTGTTGAATACTATTTTTTAAATGTTTACGATTCACAGATCACATAATATACTAGTTTTTTGATATAATCCATTTACCCTATCATATATTGTTCTAGGGGATTTTATAGGTCCATATAGTTAGTTAGTATAACTAAAAACAAGATCCTTAATAAAAAAAATATACAAAATGATTTTGTTTTATATAATACATTCTCTATATAAATAATTATGGAAAGAACATTTAACCACCATTTGAAATATGGTAAAATTTAGTAATTATTCATAATCTCTATGTATTTAAATATCTTCATGTATATAAAATGTTTAATAATTTTCTTTATATTTTAGACCTTATTTATGATTATATGTATTTTAAAAAATACAAGATTTATTTCTAATATTTACTCCATTTTAGAAACATTTTAAATGGGAAACACATTTGATAGCCATTAAATAATGATCTTTAGGATGTTACCCTAAAGTAAAAAAATTATTCCTCTCAAACACATTTACATTAACGTGTATTTATTTTATCAAATTTTCATTACCCATAACCTCACCCTGAGTATTTGGATAAAATTTTGATCAAAATTCACAATAATCAGATTCATTATGTAAACACCCGTAAAAATCAAGGGAAATTTTTTCTAAATATTCTTTGGGATTTTACAAGAACGCGGTTTCTGACGGAACTTGATTCCGTGGCCCGGTGTGCCCGGAATCAATTTTCGAAGTTTGGCTCGGGTATGTTCAGTGAACGAACGAGCGGGTTTTTCTAACTTTGAAACCGGTGCTCGGAATAAAATTCTGAGGGCACCGATGGAACCACAGCGCCGGTATTTTCTTAGGAATGCGTATTCCGGAGTTGCGTTTTCACGGGAGGAGTTGTTAAAATTTGTGGCTTAATTGAGGAATGAATAAAATTGTGAGACGATTTTATTTCTTAAGTCTAAGGTAGTTTTATCCTACATGGGGAAGTTGGGGTGGCACCTAACTACCCATGTGAGGATAAATGAGAGGATAATGTGTGGTGGGGCCCACACAAGCCCCCACCTTTTCAAATTCCCCATAACTCCCTAACTCCTCTAAACCCCCCACTTATGTTGTGTAACTCTTCCTCTCCCCTCTCCCACTCTTAAATTCTTTCCAACCTATCACTTAATTAATTAGACAACTCATTGTTTAATTGATTAAGTGAATTAGTTTTTGAAGTTTTGTAAGTTTGAATGCATGGCAAAATAATAAAATAAGGAGAGGCCTCATTTTATTTTGGGAGTTTTGGTTGTGTGAGAGAATTTGGAAGAGAGCTCTTCCCTCTTTTGAAGAACTTCATCTTCAACGAAGAACGACGCCTCTTCAATGACGGAAGCGACGAACGTCAACAACCTTCTTCAACTTCCTCCCTCGGATCCTACCAACGTGTAGTGTCTTCCACAGCCGACGTAGCTCGGGATTGGGAGTGTGTGACGAACGCGGTGAAAGACGAACTTCATCGTCTTCTTTCCGCAACACCATCAACGAACGACGAACATCAATCGACGAATCAAATTTAGGGGTTCGTTTCATTTTGTTCTTGATTATATCTTTGATGTTCTACGGGTAATGAGAACCCCTTGTTATCGTTTAACGGGAGGAGGCTAGACCGCATGAACACAGCCGATCCACCTCCCTCTTTATTCTTTCTTGTCATTGCGGTTCGAAAGAAAGTGATGCGGTGCCGTCGCACCGCGTGGGAAAGAACGACAAGAAAAATGTGACGTCTGAAAGAAATTGACGCGGTGCCGTCGCACCGCGTGGGATCGAGCGGCAAGAATGCGTGACGTCGTCACGCCGCGCATTCAAAATTTTAAACCCTTGTGCGTGGGTATTTTGATTGCAAGGTGTTCGTATAATTTATTTTGGATAAATTATACCCTCATCAATGATTAAAATCATGTGTTATTGTTATCCAATTGATAACACCTAACGCGGAGGACGTGGGCCGAACAAACAAGGCCTGACAACCCTCCGCAACTTGTTTATCGATGTGCGGATTGACGGATGACGACGAAGCAGGACGCTATGGCGTTTGAATCCCTTCGTAGTGAAGGTCGGGTCCCGGGAGGACCGTTGGCAAAGACGACAGGAGAAACGGACCACCGGAGCGTGTCCGGTGGTCCGCGGAAGGCGGGGGCGGCGCGCCGCCGGAGGGCTGGCGGCAGCGGTTGCCGCCGGCCTCAATTAGCGGCGATGGTGGGGGAGCCGCGCACCCCGCCCGCGGCTTCCGCGCGGCGGCGCTGGCTGAGCCGCGACTGGCCGGTCGAGCCGGCCAGGCCGGGCCGCGCTAGCCGGTCCGGGCCCGGGCCAGCCGGGTCGGGTCGACCCGGTTCGAGCCGACCCAGGAGGGGTCGGGCCGGGTCGGTCCGGGCCCAGACCCCCTGTTTTCATACCCTTTTTGGTCTTTTGCCCATATCTTGGGCTACGGACCTCAGATCGATGCAGCGTCAGTTGCGTAGCGATCCTTGGAACGAGGCGGTCGTTTCGGTATATTGCACTCAAGGTTTCGGAATACTTTGGGTTTGGCCGGGTTGGTTCGGATACGATACCAACCGGGCCCTCGGAGCGGAAACACTTATATCTTGAGCTCCGGACGTCCGATTGACGTGCCGTCGACTTTGTTGGATTCTTCTAAGTGATACGGAACTTTTGGAATAATTCTCCTGAGTTTTGGTTGCAGTTGGATAGTGGCCGGGTTGGATTGCACCCGAAATCCAACCGGGCCCTTGGAACAGAAAAGTTGTTATCTTTCAGACCAGACGTCCGTTTGACGAACCGTCAGTGGTGTTGTTGATCATGTTGAGTAATGGTTCCTATGAGTATACCCTATGAGAGTTTGGGGTATAGTTGAGATACGTATGGGTTGGTTTGCAGATGAAACCAACCGGGCCCCTGGGACGAAAAGGCTAATAACTCACAGACCAGGCGTCCGATTGACGCGTCGTCTGTTGCGTTGAGACCCATATGACGAGGCGGTCCTTTGAGATACTTCATCGTTGGAATTTGAGATACTTGGAGTATCGACCTGTATCTCGTGGAGTGGACCCTCCCGGAGACAAGCGTGCGGATTACGGAGACCGTGTAGCCGACTGAGACCTGACGACTGCTTGATCGACTCGACTTGGAGTGAGTCGACTAGCCCAGTGGACGGAGCACTACTTTGTGAGGTGCAGACCCATGGCAGACGGAGCACTACCTGTGTGAAAGTGCAGACCCACGGTACTCGTCCGGAGAGTATCTCAGCAGGCTACTAGGGGGTGTGCACTACAGTGTTTGAGTGACATACCTCGGCGGGAAGCACTTCTGAGTCTGGGTGGCTGACCCGCAGTACTCGACAGGAGGAGTACCTCAGCAGTCTTAGGTTAGTGAGAAGTACCTCAGAGTCGTGACAGGACCACTGTACACTCCAGAGACGGAGCTCTTCAGCAGTTACGGGTTCGATAATGAAAATCCTGGTTTGAGCTGAGACTTTTGAACTTTGTGTTTATATCATGATTGAGATGGGTCACATGATAACTTAGGTATATGTATGGGAATATACCTGGGTAGTGGTTATCCGTTGATTTCATGATCCTTGTGTTTCCTCATGATTGAGATGGGTTACTTGATACCTTAGGTATATGTATGGGCATATACCTAAGTATAGGTTATCTGTTGAGATCTTCATTGTGGTTATCCTTGTTGGTTTTAGAGAGACCTTGAGGGTCTCGGGGTCCCTACTTTGTATCGTTATACTCACCCCTGCACGGGCTATGACTGCACCTCGTTGTGTTGGTTGCAGACAACGGGCAGTGCTGACAGAGGCCGCGTGTTCAAGGACTGGACGGTACCCGGAGGTGGACCATATGACGAGTCAGTATCTGGAGGAGGACATCATGGAGAGACGACACACGGAGGTTGTTGACGGGCGAGAGCGTTGAGGAGGCTCTCTGTACCTACCCTTCAGGTAGGATCCGTGGCGAACAATCCAGGAGCTGTGCTATCTGTTCCTACCCTTCAGGTAGGATCCGAGGAGGATGACCCAGGAGCTGCTTCCTTCTTCCAGTTGTTGCCTTTTTCTGTTGTACTTTCGTTCAGATGTAGTTGTACTTTTTTTTGGGTTTGTATTCTGGCCCATTTACTTTTCAGAACTTTCTTTTGTACTTAGTGTTTTCCTTATGCTTGTACTCTGTGGTGTTTTGTTTACTTTTATAAAGTCAATGCCTTCCCAGTTATCGGGATTTATTCCTTTGGTGATAGTATCCAGCCCCTGGCCTATGGAAGGCGGGCTTGGGGTAATCATGGAATGGGCCCCGAGGACTGGTCGTGACAAATTGGTATCAAAGGAGTCGGTTCTACCGCAGAACATATAACTCTGATATTTTCTTTTTGTGAGGAAATAGTGTTAAAGGTACCGAGTGTGTTCTTCTGTTCAGGGAGTCCATTGTTGTTGTGGGCGGCCGACGTATCCATACACCAGGACCCTGACAACTGATTTCCATCTTTGTGGTCGAAAACACTGATTACGTGTGTGTTTTCAAAGGTTTTCCCTTAAAACAGCTCAAACCAGGTCAGCTCACCATGTATAATCGTCTGACCATGCTACGTTGTTTCTTTCAGGATGCCTTTTCTCGGACGACCAGCTAGAGCCCCGAGAGTGCCTCATACTGACAGCCCGCCGAGCGACGTGGCCTCAGTATAGGGCCCTTTTCCAGTTGAGGCACCAGCGGAGGCACCAGCGGTACTACTACCTGTTGGGCCACCGATGCCACCAGCCCCAGCAACAAAGGGTGCACGTCGCTTGAGCACACTGCACGAGTTCCAGCACCAGAGGCCACCCAGGTTCCAGGGAGGGATGGACCCGTAGGCGGCTGAGGATTGGCTGGAGGTTGTGGTGAGAGTCTTCAGGCTAGTGGGGACGCCGACAGACTTCATGGTGATCATTACTGCCAGCCTCCTTTAGGAAGCAGCAAGCAGGTGGTGGAGCCACTTGTTTTAGTTTTGCGACAGGATGATCTTCGCATGGGAAGAATTCGATACCTTCTTTAGGGTGGAGTTTGTTCCAGTAGCTCTACACCCCGAGTGTGTACAAGAGATTCTGCCTTTGCTGCGTGTTTTTCGATCAGTAGTCGAGTCATATGTGGGAAGTATACAGATGATGCAGAGGTCCAGGAGGACTAGACCAGTAGTTGGACGATCTCGGGTTTTAGGACCGGTGGTGCGGGGCACCCGGGGTGGGGTCAGAGCCAGGCGTGCCAAAAACAGACAGTGTTACTCATGCGGCGGGAAGGGTCACCTGGCACGTGACTGTCGGACTCCTTGTACAGTTGATCCACAGGCATTGGAGGATCCACCTAGGCAGTAGAGCTCCTGGAGCAGGTGGACATGAGCGGAACTAGTGGATACTCCCTTTTACTTCTTGTTCCATGTTGGTGTTGTATTCGTGTATTTGTACTATGAGCTGTAATATTAAAAAGAAAATTATCTTTGTTTGATTTCTTGTCCTTTAGTTTGGTTGATACTGAGTGGTCCTGGTTAAATCTATTGACTTGACCCTCACTTTCGAGATTTCTACTGGAGGAGACCCAGTGACCTCACACTGATGCCGACAATGTAACTCGACCCTTGGAGGCGAGAGTGACAGTTGGATCTCTTAGTAGTTACGTCGAGGCCTTACGACGTCATCCATGGCATGGATGCGTCATTCATGTCAGGATTGACTGTATTAGGAAATGGGCGTGGTTAATCCAGGGGATGAGACCAAGTTTCTCTTTTCGGCAAAAGAGAAAATTTAGCATCTCTTTCAGATCATAGGCAAAGCAGGTGCAGATCATCCAGGAGTGGATGAAGACTGCACAGTGCAGTACGAAACAGGAAACCGGCTCCAGTCTTAGAGACTCGAGCATGTTAAATGTTAAAGAAGAGGAAGCTTAAAGAAGAGATGAGTCTGCGAAGCAGCAGTCGTGGAGGCAGAGCTAGGAGAGCAGCATGAGGTGGTGTACAACTTAACATGCTACAACCACCCGCCTTAGTTTTCCCCGCCAGGCTCAGGGAGCTGGAGGGTGGAGGAAGAGTGCGCCTACATGCGGTCAAGGAGTGTGACCCAATGGCTCTAGAAATGATTCAAGGGATAGTCTGTGTCCACTACTAGCTGCTGTAGTAACGGACTTCGATATGAATCATTCCTTGCTTTCACAAATCTTGTTGCAGACCTAGAGTTTCTGGTAAGCCATGGACATGACCCTCACATCTAGAGATACCTTGGGAGGAGACTCGATAATCACACTTATGCCGATGGTGTGGTCAGACCCTCGAGGCGAGAGTTCCAGTTGGAAATCTCTTGGTGGTAGAGTCGAGGCCTTACGACGTTAGTTTGAGTATGGAATGGGCAATAACTGTTCATACTCAAATAGATGGTTTTAGGAAATCATCGGGATGGGTTTTCCTTGGTCGGCGAAAAGGAAACCCTGGGCAGCACAAGTTAAACTCATGCACGGAAGGGTGAAACCGATCACTCTTGAGATGGCCAACCTTACCCTCGCGGCGGCAGTCGTTTCGAGTTCCAGTTCTAACACGAATTGGAGACCTCTAGAGTCCGAGGATGATGATCCCGTCCTTATACGGGTCTCACCTCGATGAAGTTTACGGAGTTGTGGCCAAGGCGACAAGTAAACTCTGAGGTTCAACAGACCTTTCTAAGTCCACAGCTGGGTAGGCGAGGTGGTTTACCGCTTGACCCATTCACCTCAGTTGCACTAGGTGCATGACGACTTCCACGTATCTCAACTGAAGAGATATGTGCTCGACCCTTCGCATATCGTTGACCATGAGGAGCTGGACGATGGTGATGAGGTGTTTTCCATGGAGGTTCTAGTGGGGAACAAGTATCATCAGGAGCGGATCCTACGAGGATGATCGATTCCTCGAGTGCACTTTCTCTAGCAGTACGGAAACCTCTGGGTAAGCACATGGGAGCGGAAGGCACAGATGCGTGCTCTGTACCGCTTTTGTATCCTTAGTTTGTGTTAAAGCTTTATGAGGACGTAAAGCCCTGAGGTGGGAGTAATGTAAAGACCCGTAAAATTCAAGGAAATTTTTTTCTAAATTTTCTTTGGGATTTTACAAGAACGTGGTTTCTGACGGAACTTGATTCTGAGGCCCGGAGTGCCCGGAATCAATTTCCGAAGTTTGGCTTGGGTACGTTCAATGAACGAACGAGCGGGTTTTTCTAACTTTGAAACTGGTGCTCGAAATCAAATTCTGAGGGAACCGATGTAACCGCAACGCCGGTATCTTTTTAGGAATGCCTATTCTGGAGTTGCGTTTTCACGGGAGGAGTTGTTAAAATTTGTGGCTTAATTGAGGAATGAATAAAATTGTGAGACAATATTATTTCTTATGTCTAAGGAAGTTTTATCCTACATGGGGAAGTTGGGTGGCACCTAAATAACCATGTGAGGATAAATGAGAGGATAATGTGTGGTGGGGCCCACATGAGCCCCCACCTTTTCAAATTCCCCATAACTCCCGAACTCCTCTAAACCCCCCACTTAAGTTGTGTAACTCTTCCTCTCCCCTCTCCCCCTCTTAAATTCTTGCCAACCTATCACTTAATTAACTAGACAACTCATTTTTTAATTGATTAAGTGAATTAGGTTTTGAATTTTTGTAAGTTTGAATGCATGGCAAAATAATAAAATAAGGAGAGGCCTTATTTTATTTTGGGAGTTTTGGTTGTGTGAGAGAATTAGGAAGAGAGCTCTTCCCTCTTTTGAAGAACTTCATCTTCAACGAAGAACAACGCATCTTCAACAACGGAAGCGACGAATGTCAACACCTTTCTTCGACTTCCTCCCTCGGATCCTACCGACGTGTAGTGTCTTCCACAACTGACGTAGCTCGGGATTGGGAGTGTGTGACGAACGCGGTGAAAGATGAACTTCATCGTCTTCTTTCCACAACACCATCAACGAACGATGAACGTCAATCGACAAATCAAATGTAGGGGTTCTTTTCATTTTTTTCTTGATTCTATCTTTGACATTCTATGAGTAAGGAGAACCCCTTGTTATCGTTTAACGGGAGGAGGCCGGACCACACGAACACGACCGATCCTCCTCCCTCTTTATTCTTTCTTGTCATTGCGGTTCGAAGGAAAGTGACGCGGCGCCGTCGCACCGCGTGGGAAAGAACGACAAGAAAAATGTGACGTCCTAAAGAAAGTGACGCGGTGCCGTCGCACAACGTGGGAATGAACGACAAGGATGTGCGACATCGTCACGCCGCGCGGGATCGAGCGGCAAGAATGTGCGACGTCGTCACGCCGCGCATTCAAAATTTTAAACCCTCGTACGTGGGTATTTTGATTGCAAGGTGTTTGTATAATTTATTTTGGATAAATTATACCCTCTTCAATGATTAAAATCATGTATTATTGTTAGCCAATTGATAACACCTAACGCGGAGGACGCGGGCCGAACAAACACAGCCCCACAACGCTCCGCAGCTTGTTTATCGATGTGGGGATTGACGAACGACGACGAAGCAGGACGCTATGGTGTTTGAATCCCTTCGTAGTGAAGGTCGGGGCCTGGGAGGACCGTTGGAGAAGAAGACAGGAGAAACGGACCACCGGAGCGCGTCCGGTGGTCCCCAGAAGGCGGTGGCGGCGTGCCGCCGGAGGGCCGGTGGCGGCGGTTGCCGCCGGCCTCAATTAGCGGTGAGGGTGGGGGAGCCGCGCACCCCTCCCGCGGCTTCCGTGCGGCCGCACTAGCCGAGTTGCGACGGGCCGGTTCAGCCGAACCGAGCCGGCCGGGCCGGGCCGCGCTGGCCGGGCCGGGCCTGGCCCAGCCGGGTCGGACCTGAGTCGGTTCGGGCCCCGACCCCCCGTTTTCAGACCCTTTTTTGTCTTTTGGCCATATCTTGGGCTATGGACCTCCGATCGATGCACCGTCAGTTGCATAGCGTTCCTTGGAACGATATGGTAGTTTCAGTATATTGCACTCAAGGTTTTGGAATACTTTGGGTTCGGAAAGGTTGGTTCGGATATGAAACCAACAGGGCCCTCGGAGCGGAAACGCTTATATCTTGAGCTCCAGACGTCCGATTGACGTGCCGTCGACTTTGTTGGATTCGTCTAAGTGAGACGGAACTTTTGGCATAATTCTCCCGTGTTTTGGTTGTAGTTTGATAGTGGCCGGGTTGGATTGCACCCGAAATCCAACCGGGCCCTTGGAACGGAAAAGTTGTTATCTTTCAGACCAGACGTCCGTTTGGTGAACCGTCAGTGGCGTTGGTGATCACGTTGAGTAATGGTCCCTATGAGTATACCCTTTGAGAGTTTGGGGTACAGTTGAGATACGGCCGGTTTGGTTTGCTCACGAAGCCAACCGGGCCCCTGGGACGAAAAGGCTAATAACTCACAGACCGGGCGTCCGATTGACGCGCCATCTGTTGCGTTGAGACCCCTATGAAGAGGCGGTCCTTTGAGATACTTCTTTGTGGGACTTTGGGATAATTGGAGTATCGACCTGTAGCTCGTGGAGCGGACCCTCCCGGAGACAAGCATGCGGAGTACGGAGACCGTGTAGACAACTGAGACCTGACGACTGCTTGACCGACTCGACTTGGAGTGAGTCGACTAGCCTAGTGGATGGAGCACTACTTTGTGAGGTGAAGACCCATGGCGGACAGAGCACTACCTGTGTGACAGTGCAGACCCGCGGTACTCGTCCAGAGAGTATCTCAGCAGGCTACTAGGGGGTGTGCACTACAGTGTTTGGGTGACATACCTCAGTGGGAAGCACTACTGTGTCTGGGTGGCTGACCCGCGGTACTCGACAGGAGAAGTACCTCAGCAGTCTTAGGTTAGTGAGCAGTACCTCGGAGTCATGATATGACCACTGTACACTCCAGAGACGGAGCTCTTCAGGAGTTACGGTTTCGATAACCAAAATTTTGGTTTGAGCTGAGACTTTTGACCTTTGTGTTGACCTCATGATTGAGATGGGTCACTTTATAACTTAGGTATATGTATGGGCATATACCTGGGTAGTGGTTATCCGTTGATTTCATGATCCTTGTGTTTCCTCATTATTGAGATGGGTTACTTGATACCTTAGGTATATGTATTGGCATATACCTATGTAGAGGTTATCTGTTAAGATCTTCTTTGTGGTTATCCTTCTTGGTTTTAGAGAGACCTTGAGGGACTCAGGGTCCCTACTAAGTATCGTTATACTCACCCCTGCACGGGATATGCCTGCACCTCGTTGTGTTGGTTGCAGACGACGGGCAGTGCTGACAGAGGCCGAGTGTTCAAGGACTGGATGGTACCCGGAGGTGGACCATACGATGAGTCAGTATCTGGAGGAGGACATCACGGCGAGACGACACACAGAGGTTGTTGACGGGAGAGAGCGTTGAGGAGGCTATCTGTACCTACCCTATAGGTAGGATCCGTGGCAGACGATCCAGGAGCTGCGCTATCTGTACCTACCCTTCAGGTAGGATCCGAGGAGGACGACCCAGGAGATGCTTCCTTCTTCCAGTTTTTTCCTTTTTCTATTGTACTTTCGTTTAGTTGTAGTTTTACTTTTTTTTGGGTTTGTATTCTGGCCCATTTACTTTTCAGCACCTTCTTTTGTACTTAGTGTTTTGCTTCTGCTTGTACTCTGTGGTGTTTTGTTTACTTTTATAAAGGCAATGCCTTCCCAGTTATCGGGATTTATGCCTTTGGTGCTAGTCTCCAGCCCCTGGCCTATGGAAGGCGGGTTTAGGGTAGTCACGAAACGGGCCCCGAGGACGGGTCGTGACACATTACTTAATGAACATCTTATTTTAACTTGTTAATCTAAATCTCCAATGAAATTACCACTTGGAAAATTCCTTAGGATAAAAAATTTCTAGGATTTTATTAAATATGTTCCACAAGAAAATTTTAAATATCAACTTGAGGAAGACCAATAATTCCAGTTTGTTGATTTATTTTCAGATGAGAATAATTTTATAATATAGGATGTAATCCATATTTTCTAAAAACATACTAAAAAGTATTATCCTGTTATTTGAAGCTAGAAGGACATGGTTCATCAAATATTACATAAACCAATTACTCAAAATTAGTTACATATTTATTATATACAATATAATACTAATTTTTTTTAAAATCAACGAAGATATTTTCCGTCAAAATAATTTCAGAACAATTATAAAAATTTTAATTAGTGTTCCAAATGTGTAATTTTCATCCATGTACTCTATTGTAAGAAGATGTATATTATTTTCATGTATTAAAATCATTATATGTTTTCTTAATAAGTGTTCAATGTAAAACTATAATTATAGTATTAAAGGTAATAATAAATACATTAGACCGTAAATTATTACCAATTTATTTTTCATTCATCATGGATCTAGTATTATTTTGATGATTTTTTTCTTTTAACTATACATTCATTCAGAGTTGTTCAAGATGTAGAGAAGTTATGGATTATAACTTTTTTCAATATAAAATTTCAGATTCGGGATTTAAGAAATCTCAACTTTGGTTAATATAAATTGTTTCCAACATTAGGCTAATCAAATTTTTTATATGGGTTAAAAAAAACTAAAAAAAGGCCTCTAAAATTTATGTTAGTAAATAGAAACATTTATATCCAGTGTGTAATCAACTAAAACATATGCATAATAATATCCACCAATATCTCGAGTTTTTTTTGGAAAAAATAAATCCATATGTAATAACATGATGTATCTAAAAGTTGAAACATCACCAAAAATATTGAAAACTTATCATAGCTTGATTTCCAAATTGAGAAGGATCAAAACATTAGAATAATAGAACAGGAACACCAATAGACGTCTAACTAGTCCTTTTTTATATTTGATGCCTAATTTTTTTACATTACATAGCTATAATAATATATTCTGTAACCAATTTTGATCATCCATTATAAAAAGAAAAGGTTGATCACGGATCTTGTGGTCCTCTATAAAATGTATGTAAAAATTCTCATACCTCTCTATAGAATGAGTGACATTGCCTTTTGAAGTGATAGAATAAAATTTCTCGTTTCTTAATTTTATAAAGAAAACAACATAACAAATTTGACATATTATTATATGATAGTTTTAAATACCAATAATAAAAAAATATATTCAATTAAATGTTTCCAAGGAAGAACATTATTACTAATTTCAAAAATGTATAAATTATAATTATCACTATTTGTGTAACATCCTACACCTCCTCATTGTATTGAAAATTTGGTGGAATGTTATGTGGCCTTATGTGACTTCCCTATCGTGATGTGGGATGGTAATAAATTCCAATGGCTTCGAGAGAATTGGGTGGGGTGGGGGTAACTTTCCCTTTTAGAAATAAAACAACCCAATAAATCATGACATAATAAAATAGTACTACATGATGTAAGATAAAATTATGAAACAACTAAATTTAATGCAATATATATCAAAATAATTATAAAATAGAGTACTATATTAGAATACAACTAACATCAAATTATAATGTAGAATACAAACAAATAATACATAATGACAGGCAAAAAAACTCTAAATATCCTCACAATGTCCCTCCTCTATCTTCACAATACAACACATGTATCATGAAGAACCACTAAAGAAGTGTGATATATTAACTATTTATGTGTATTGATGAATAATAACTATAAAATTACCAAATTATTATGTTGGTATGAGTAAAAGAACTCAAAAATTCATTCCCCAAATGACATTCATACTAACGCTAATAGGATAGAACATTTTATCACATTTATATTATACTATTTATATTAAATAATTATAAATAGTTTATATCAAATCCAAGAATTTTAACACGAATTTTTTCTTCCATACTAAAAAGGTTTCAAAGGAAAAGAAACCGAAAAATATTTTTAATCATTTCACATTGCTTTTTGGTATACCAATTCAGTGATTTCTAAACACACCCACCCATTCTCCCGTGATAGTACCTTACAAATGAGTGGTATCTCTAATATCCACTATATCATGAAAATTGTCCTCTCTCTTTGTGTCACAAGGACATATGAACTATATCTAGGGCCACATCCCTTTATACCTCGATGATATAAGGACCTTATTCGTGGTCACATTGAAATCATGAACACATGGACTAATTAATTTGAAATAAATTTCAAATGAACCATTCCAATACATTTCTATAGAATCGTACTTTTATTTAGAACCTTTTAAACAAATTATATTTATAAATCCAACAAATAGATGCTTTGAAAAATTTAAAATCATTCAATAATGAAGAATTCACAACAATTTCTTAATTTCACAAAATAATGAAACAATTAGTAAATATGGTTTGAACCATTATTTACACACCAGTTTCATAATAATTTTCATGAAATCAAACAAAATTAAACAAAGGCATTATTCTCTAATAAATATACTAGAGAGTGGTGCCACCTACATTAGAAATGATGGTCAAAACAAAGAACAACATAAAAAAAGTCCATCGAACAAGGATGTATCTCTAAAAACCCTCCTTTTATATCTTCCCCTCACATAAATAAGGATAAATATAATTATTATAGTTATCAGCCACCTTATATTTTTTTGTAGTGGACTATATCTTGTAAATTTATAAAGGGGAAAAAGTAAATCTATGAAAAAACATGAAAAAATGCCATAAACGAAGGAATACAATGGGTATGGAACATCAATGCACCAATAAACACCTCAAGATCACTTCCGATTCAATGGGGACAGGGAGAAAAAATTATTGAGATAGGGAATTTTCTTTGAAAAAGGATGTGTTGAAACTAAATATGTTCCTAGACCTAGTTCTTATGAACTTGTTTTAAACTGTCCACAATGCATCACATGGTTACGAAAACCATTCACTAACACTATACCATCCTATACCTCACGGAGAACCTTTCATGGCTGACCCAAATTTTATGGAAACCCTTGTGCCAACCATAAGAATTACCATTTTGCAATTATTCACTATTTCTCTAGTGTGGACACATGTTTCATAAAACTATGTTCCTAATTTTGTTCATTCCCCATAGTCCATGTCTCAATGTCCACAATTTCGTGTAAGAGTTTCATGAATTCAACTAACTATATCCAATCCATGAACATTTGGAAAATTCCTAAAATCATACAAAAATTATTACAAACCCTCTTAAAAAACACATAAATAAAATACATAATTAAGAACAATAATTAAAGAGTTAATTAATGGAAACTCGGGGTGCTTAAATCACCCCACTATTGGTGATTTCATCCTCATAATGAAGAAATACAATGATTTATTGAATGAGTAATGGTAATTCATCATTCATTTCATTCTTTCGATCTAAATGATATTCTTAAATATGAACATGTTTCCACAAAACCCAGACTAGACCAAAACGTTTTTGAGATAATACATTCTCTTGACTAACAACAATTGATATTACATGCTTCACCAATGAAGCATCTGGCTCATAGTCAATTTTTTCTCCTTAAATCATATAGTGACGATCATCCTAATACTTTTTCAACTATGATAGGTGAATCACAATATGCACCGCACTAAAATGTGGTGGAAATTTCTATCAATATTCCTACTCAACAACCCATTCATGAATCTCAATAGGCCTCTGTATATAGAAGATAAAATGACATGTTTTCCAAAATAATGATTTCCAAGCCTTCGAGAGATCATCAAAAACACATGATCACTCACCTTGAATGAAAAAATCTTCTAAGATGATCCAAAAACTATTTATGACTACTCTGAGACGTCTTCATCGGTTTCATGATCATTGGAATATTTTTCGTTGTATCTTGGACAAGGCTGAGGCTAAACAAATAATCCTCTCATGTTTTCTCCAAAAAAGTACTTAATATCAATGAAATCCAAAAAAATCCTCAATAGGATCCATATGTATTAAGGTATGGAAACTATTGTAATAATATAGATCCAATATGGATATATTATCTTCTTATGATCTTCCAAAATACATTAAATAATCAAGAAACATGTCTTCCAATGTGTTTTTCACCCATTCATATTATCCATCCATTTTAGGATGATACTCAATACTCATAGTCAACCGAGTTCCAACGGATTTCCGTATGTATTTCAAAAAAATATATGTAAACCATAGATCCTTGTTTGAAACTATTGAAATTGGTATTCCATGACTCTTTACAACTTCTCAGATATTGATTTTTGACAAGTCCCCCACCACATGAGATTAATGAATAGTGATGAAATGAGATAAATTCATGAGATGTTCTAATATCACCCATATGGAATCATATTTTAGAACAATTCATGGGATCGATTTTAAAAAATCAATTCTTCTCTGATCCCATTTATAAAATGGAATCTTGTAATGACTAAAAAATGCATGTCTGTCACTGATTATATACCTTTAATTTTAACAAGTTAAAAGTCATTATTCAAGATCATCTGGCATCATTTTCATACTAGACCCTTCAAATTGTGCATTAAAATCTTTATTAATATTAAATATTCTCATTTGGAGTTCCCATCTTGAATGGTGGTGATCATGAAAATATTTTTCAAGTAATGTAATAGTTTCAACCATTCAATTTCTAAACCACAACATTGAATTCGCATATAGTTTCCATCCATTAATGGACTCCCCATCCGTGAGGTTTGTTCTGGTTAGAAAACATAATGAATTGGATGCCTCTGCCTCAATAAATATTTCAATAAAATCTCGAGTGAAAGAAATGTGAATGAACACCACATCATCACTTTGGTCTTTAGATTTCTTGTGCATGTCGGTTATGACCGACATCAAATGCCAATCATTTAAATCTTATTTTTCCAATTAATCTTTCTACATTATGCTTCATGTATTTATCACTTAATTTCGTTTACATTGTTTATAAAGTAGAAAAAATTCAAACATTTGGATATATCCCATTCATAATATTTGTCTCACATTTAAATCCTACGGTGAAAAAATATGTTCCAATATCTTATGATCCATAAAAACTATAAATTTCTCACCAAATAGTTTATAACATCATGTATAGAAAATGGACAACCTCAGCTAACTCTAAATCATGTTATGGATAACTCTTAAAATTAAACTATAACTATCTTGATCCATATAAAACAACATTGTCTCCATGTAAGTGGACACATCACAACCCAGGTCTCTTAGTATCACAATGCACCATGTACCAATGTCCTAATTCTCATAATATCAATACCTGTATTAAAATAAGGTGAGCCATTATCTCTTATAATTTACTATAACATTTATAATTACATTGTAATGGAACATTATTCCTTGTCATAGATGTCATTAGATGTGATAGTAATGAGAAATAATATAAACAATGTCTGTAATAATTGTATAAACGAATGAATCTATATAACTCAAAGTAATTATTTGGAAGTTTTGATGAGATAATAGATTTTTAATTTTATAGATATACATAAAAACCTCATGTATTGATTAAAATGGATATTGAAACATTCCATTTATATGAAAAAGTCACAATTTGATTATTTATTATACAAATGATGATCTTGAATGATTCCCAGTGATGTGGCCATGTGTTTCTAATTCTCATCCCTTAGCATTGAATACACAATATGTAATCCATAAACACCAACAAAAAATAATATAGATACCAATGAAATATCTCATTCATCAACACCATAAATACCTTGGGTTCGTTTGTTAGACTATAAGTCATTACCACACACTCGTAATGGGATAACATCCCTTGAATGATTTATATGGAATATGCTTCCTTTGAAACAACAATTGGTGACATCCTGATTGTAAGTCAATTTTAGAGAACCACTGGGATCTAATAAATTTATAAAATAGATCACAAAATTGTGGTTTTGGATATTGGGTTTTTATCATAACATTGTGATGTTTATGATTATCCACACATAGCTGAAGAGTTCCATCCTCCTTTTTGACAAACAACATTGTCACTTCCCAAAGAGACATACAAAGCCGAATGAACACTATTTTTTCCAACTCCACCAACTGTACATTGAATTACCTTAATTATTGTGGTTCCATATGACTAGACACAAGGATAAAAAGGCAGGTTACCAAAATTATATCAGTCATAAACTATACTTCTCTTATGGGTGGAAACATAAATAAATTTTTGGGAAAAACATCTAAAAACTAATTAATACCCACTAGAAAACTCGCATTCACATTTTCTTCCATTGATGAATAAGTAAACAATATTAACTAGTAGAAAATAATTCCATATATATTTCTAGAGAAGCCCATTTTACCATCCATTAAAGTTTGGATACCTCTAAAGATATTATTGATGCAATCATCAGTTGTAAAACTAACCCATCAGGAGTAACAGTTGATGTTAACCATGAACATTTTCAATGAATCCATTAACCAGGATAAAATTATGGACATCCATCTATACCATAAAGAATTCCCATATCAAATTTGGTCCATCAAATGTTATAGAAAATTCACTATAATAAAATTACTTACATTATCTTTGACCAAGAGGAGTTTTCAATTTCCAATTGAAAGGAATAATATGAACATTTATATCCAGAAAATCAATACAAAAACATTTAATAAATTAATGGATTGCAATCGAATCAAAAAGAATCATTAGGGTATTATTCAACTGAATATTACCTGTCCATGATGATAGACTGGATTAGTCATCTATAATAACATGCACAGTTCCATACAACTGCTTACTTGCTACACATAGTTTATTATTAAACTATGGAGATTTCCCTTTATGGGAAGATTTTGTATTCCATGAATCATCATATCTAGAACTATTATTTTGATGAGGATTATTATTTTAACCTTATCCCATCAAATCATAAGGCGATTGTAATACTTGAGAAGATTCCCAAACTCATGACCTCCAAGAAGTGTGACAAACCACAGAAGTTTCCTCATATTGTTTCAATTAGGGTATGATCTGGATGGTGTCACACAGTATCACTTCTAGGGTTAAAAAAATCATTTGGAAACTCCATATTGACTCAATTTACATTGAAAAATATTCCCTAATATAGACATTTTATTTGGATCCATACACTAACCTTGTAAATGGGTGTCTCACTTTCTCTTTCTCCTATCATTATAGTTCCCACTGCTTCTTGTAGGTATCAACATAGTCCATACATTTGAAGTTATTAATATGTCCCATTCATCATCCATATCACTATTGAAAATTACTTAAGTTTCCGAGTGCAGCAAAGGCATGGTTGGGATGACACCCGATTTTGATTTTTACCATGATCAATTATTATTTCGGGATCAATATGACGATGAATGCTTGTCAACATGGAATATAATCAATTATTTAAATAAAGAAAAAAAGAGACCTATATCCTTTACAGAGGATCATTCACATCATGTTTATAATTAATTTAAATAATTTCATAAAGAAAAATAATACATGTTTCTTTGGTATTTTTCTTCCTTGATGATGTTGATCATCCGGAATTACCATTCCAGATTATCTTGTTGTGGTTGTAACGATCAAAACTAGAATCCATCTAGAGGTGATCCACATGTGCTCTGATGGACTCCGATTGACACCGCTCATCCTCTATGTGCTAGCACGATGAGGCGAGTGTCTTATGTCTGTCATTCTTGACCGCTTGTTCTTCGGCTTTGAAGAACATCTCTTGTTCTTGAGAGGGGAGAGAAAAGGATTCGAGAGAGAGATTGTTTGGCTCAATAATTCTCAATTCAACAGGCACGTTGTGAGCTGTATAGAACAATTGGTGTACTTTATTATTTATATACATAGAATTTTACTTACAATATTTAATTTCATAGACAAATATAATAACATTCATGAACATAGAGAAACTAAATGCATTTAATAATACTCTTAAATTCCAACATGCCACTCGTGATTCACCCAATGTACCATACTTCCTGCCAATAGTCTGTGTGACAGTTTTCATTAGTAAATAAAAGTGCATAAGTCTTGAAACATATTAATGATAATATTAATGTATAAAGATCATTACACTCGCTCGCAGATAGAAATATCTGAGGACACCAAAACATACAGAATTCCTACTATCATGTCTGTTCTCATAATCTATTATCATAGAGATTACCAAGTGAGAACTTCATGAGAAGATTTATCATCTGCTTATGAGTACTCACACCTCACGGTATTCATGCTATGTGTCCCATAATAGTATGTCATCCAACCGCAGAACAATATTTAAGAATATTGATATAGCATTTCAAGGTTCTCATCATAGCAGGGAACTTCGATGACCTTATCAATGAAACAAATACTGTAGGACATTATTACATTATAGTCACGTAGAACAATCAACGATATGTAATAATACATTAAATATCCTTGTTATCAAAGTAAAACCACTTGGTTCTTGGACACCCACTCTTACAATTACTACATTATCCGTTATTCATGGCATGAAAATCTTCAAGCGAATCTTCTACCTCATCCCCGAATTTATAAATCCTGCCTTTAAAGATGCACTAAGAGATACATTTGGTGAAATGCATACCAAATTCATAAATTTAAACACTTTATATGTCACAATGAATAACACATTTTTTATGATGAATAAATTAATTTTTCTATGAATACTACACAGATGATGAAATAATTTTTTTCAAACAATCAAAAAAGATTTCCTAATAAGTGAATCAGTCTAATTTAGCCTGAACTGCAAAATCCCACCACCACCATGAAATATATTCTTGTTGATATGTCCCCATCTTAACATTCTACTTTTATAGTGTGCCCTAAAAATATAATATATGATTACTCATATCTATACATACCTCTTCGGTACCGAGCTCCAAATCACCCCAATAGATGTGTGGGTTCTACATCTAGAACTGGACATAATGATCCACATACCTTGGTTAATTACTCGCATTCCCTTTTTATACAACCTAAAAAAGAATATACAATAATCTAAAATAGTTTTTGGTTCACCCATTTGTTTTGTGAAACAAAATTCTTAGCAGCATAATATGGTTTATTTCTACGATGCCTATCAGGATCCATTTTTAATATAGATAATAAATTCCACATGTAACACTCTCTAGTAATGGAAGACATAAAAATTGAATTCCTACCACATCATACAATATCAACAAAGATTTTTGAAATTAGAATTTTTCTACATTCAATCATTTTTGAAAATTCCACCATACATTTTCAAATCAATCCATTATAAAAAATATAAATGGGCTGTTTTTTTGTGAAATCTCACATTTGAAAAAAAATTCCAACAATTTTATAAAATCATCATTTTTCACAACATCATAAATCATTTCTTCATATAAAATATGTTCTCTTAGAGGATTTTTATTTCTATAATTACTTCAATGCTTGTCTCTTTCGAAAATCTCCTAACAAATGCATTCTGAATACAATAAGTTTCTACAAAATACTTATATTCTGAACTCACTGGTAACTTGATATCCAGCATAAATTGCATAGCAACATATTTTTATACTTTACATTTCATGTCCTGAAAATCCTAATATGTTTTACCATCCCATATTAATGACCGAGAAAATTGATTCTACACTCCAAGACCAATAGAAACTATAACCAAGGATAAAAATACTAGTTTACCATGTACTTTAGGGACTGAAAAAGCTGATAATAATTTTATCATCCCACCCCTCATAATTGGATTCTGAAGGTGAAAAAATGTTATGTGACAGAAAGAGATATACACAAGGCAAAAAGTTAGGAAATAAATTCAATGGGATACATTATAATTGGTGGATGATTTTCCCTTTGAGAAATAAAACTACCCAATCAAATATTATTTTAAAAAATTAAAATACATGATGCATGAAAATAATTTAAAACAACAAAAAGTAATACCATTGATATAAAATTCAAACTACAATATATTACCGTAGCATATTACAGAAAACATCAATGTATAAAGTCGATGAAAAATAAAAAAACTCAATAAAACCCAACAAAACTCTAATTCTGCCCACATTATCTATGATCAAACTATAAAATAAAGCTCATGATTCATGAGGAGGCACTATAGATGTGTGATACATTGCCTTTTATTGTGTCTCGATGAACAATATCCACATAATAACCAATGTTCAAAAGAATGGGTGAGTTATGAAACTCAACATGATATCCCCAAATGACTTCCCTACCAACCCACAAGAATTGAAAATGTAATCATATTTATATAAAATAATTTTTTTAAAAAATAATTTATAAGATTTTATATCAATTCCATACAGTTTCCAAAAAAAATTGTTATCAATGAAAAAATAGTTTCAATGTTAGAACCGAAAAATAGAACATTAAACAATTTCAAATTCCTTTTTAGAATAACCATTCATTGATTTTCAACCACAACCACAAATAAATTCTCTGATGAATGATCAGTAATCAAAATATGTTTCTCATCCATCCACTTATTGATCAAAAGGTGGAAAATCTACTTCTGTCCCATTAAAACATGCCCCTTATCAACGGTGACGTCTTTTGGACCATAATGATGCACACCCATTAATCTGGGTCACATAAGAATAATTAAATCACATAACCCATTTATACAAAACCATTTCAAATCTACCATTCCAATACATTTTAATAAAATAGTACTTTTATTGATACCATTTGAAACAAACCATTTTAAAAAATCCTTCAATTATATATTTGAAAATAAATATTTTAAAATCATTGCACAATTAACTCTTCAAAATAGTTCCACAATTCCACAAAATTCTAAATCAATCACTATACAGGGTTTCTTCCATTCCATTCACACCATTTTATCAATATATTTCAAAAATATATATATAATTTTAACATAATCTATCAATTTCAAATAAAATGAAGAGATATTTAAGACCCCAACATCTTGAATTATGGTGAAAATGAAGAAGGGGATAAAAATTGCCACAAAACTGCATTAAATCTCAGAAACATATCCATGGATCTCTTCACCAAACATTAATAGGGACAAGTCTATCCATGATAATAATTAACCACCTACTATCTATCTTTAAAATACTCTCTCTAATAAACCATCTAAGGGGATAAATTTGAGAAATGAAAACCAATGAATACTACTATAAATGCAGAATTAAAAATCGGATTGGGAATAAACGCATGAGAAAATTCCTCTAAATCACATCTGATTTGATATGGAAGGGTTCCATGGCCTATGGAAGGAAAAATAAATGATTTACTGACGAAATGGAGAAAAAATAAGGGCTCAAAATTAATCCTGTTCTATATGCAATTTTTTATAATATTGTTTTTAAACAGTGCATGGTTGGTCACATAGTAGGTAAAATTGTGTGATAATTATGCTCCATCCGATCTATCAAGGTGTACTACACATGGTTGCGCTGCATTCTTAGATACATCTTGCAGTAACCGTGAAAAATTCCACTGTCCCACATTTCATGTCTTCTCTTGGGTGGTCATATGATTTGAAAATTTGTAAGCCTAATAGTGTGACTTATCCTTAGCCAATGTCTCACTGTGCATGATTTTCTATAAGATTTTCATGATTTCTACTAACCATGATGAAACTTGTACTGATTATAAAAGTCCAAAAAACATAACAAAAGTCTTACAAACCCTCTCAAACATCACCTAAAATCATTACATACATGAAAAAAATAAAAGGTTTACATATGAGAAATTTATGGTTCAGTGAAAAAGTTTCTTTCCAACCATTCATTATGATAATACTTTAGAAAAATTTCCTTACATATTCATATGTTTGGAATATCTTGTAGCCGTTTAACAATTTTTTTGGTTATTTTTTCTGCTCTTTTTATTTTACTAATAATAGAATAAAATAAATATGAAAATATACATTCTTGGATAATGTATTATTAGAAAACATAATTATTGGATTCCATAACTATCTAAAATTTCTTATTTTATGTATTTTACTTTATAAATTTATTCATTATGAAAACCAAATCATTTTATATTAATTCAATGAACACTTATTTTTACAATGTCTATCCCCCCCTTTTTTAATAAATATATAATTTTTGGGAAAAATAATAATTTATTTGTAAATTTATCTATGGTTCTGTAAAACCAATCCCAAAAAAACGTTTCTGAGATCCAATTTATAAATGCATACTATTAGAATTTTTTTTAAAGAAGAAAATTTTTTATAGTAATTTTTTCACAATCAAATAAAATAATATAGTTTCACAAATGAATCATTAACCTTATTGGTAGATGTATAAAACGTTTTATAGTATATTTATTATTAAATATTATTAAACAAATTTAATTTTTTTTTAATTTATAGAACTTTATTTGTTAATATCTACCTTTGCATCCTCGTTTAATAAAAAACATTGCAATTTTTTTCTAATAATAATAAAATTTTATAACCTTATTCAAAACTAATTAAGGAATAATATAAATCAGATGAATGTTTTTTATCTTATGAATAGGTTGAATAAGTATTTTTCGTAGAATCTAGATATTTTTAAATTAATGTTGTCTTTGTAAGATATTATGTTGATAAATATTCCACGAATCATTAAGTTTTCTTTGGATCCAAGAATAATATCCCAAAAATAATTTGTTATTAGAAATACCATCCTAAGAATTCTAAAATGAACAATCTCAACAACTTATAACTATATATGTTTTAATTATTTGGACTTTTCTACCCTATATAGTGGTATAAATGTTTCGAAAATCATTATTTTCATCAATTTTTTGCCTTGGATAATTCAAAATGATATAAGATGGTTAATTATATTCGTATTATATTATCTCTAGAAAAACATTTATCTCAATCTATTCTTTATGATTTTTATTATACCTAAAATTGAAATCATTCATTCCAAATATTTTATCCATTCTATTTTAATGATTAAAATCACCATTCTCACAGTGATTTTATCAATAACCATCAGAATGGGCCTTAATTGTTATACTTTTTAGAATATTTATAAACATTTAATGGCAATCAGTGTTACATAAAAGTAGGTGAGTTATAATAAATGGCTACTAAATTTTTATTTTACTCTTTCTCGACATCTCATTTAAACATTCCTTCACACTAAATAACAGTGCTAATTAGATCATCCATACTAATCATTTTAAAATTATTAGTATCATTATGAACTCTCCTCTTCAATACAAATTTACAATGAATGATATAAGTAATATTTTAGTCCAAAATTTAATCTATCATATATTTATGTCGTAAATAATTTATGTTATTTAACATTTTCATAAATACATGATGCATCTTAACAATGGTTCTAATTTTATATCATAATATTTTTTTTATTATTTTCCACGAGAATTTATCTTCTTGTTTCAATTAATTTTGTTTTCCTATAGAGTTTATATTATATTATTTAATACATTGTGTTCATAGATTCCAATGAAACAATTTGGATATATTTGTTTCTTATCATTGAGTATAAAAAGGGTTTCTTACATAAAAAATTAGTTGTTATTTTGAATTCTAAACGTCAGAAAAAGTATAGTCATATTTTCCTGGAATTTAATTATATCTTATCAATATAAAAAAATTGAAAATTATTTATGAAGAATATCATTACATGGTCTCTCTAATAGTTATGGTAAGCACCATCATGGATTGGTGTATACTGTTATTTGGATTTTCTAAAGATCCACCATTTAATCCCGCCCATATTACAAAGTAAATATTGATTCTAAAAATTAAATATTACTGGGAAGAGATTATAAAAATAGAACATTGATATTAATTATCTTATTTTCTATTAAATATGAAATACTAAATATATTTTAATATGTTCTTATACCATATTTTGGATTGTATGAATATATAGAAATGCTCTGGGGGGGGGGGGTGGGTTAATTATTTTTCATAAAAGAAAACAAATTATTTTCAAAACTATTATATGTAGCTTAGTCGAAAAATCTTCTATCTTTCATATGAATTTAATCCGAAATATATTTGTTCTGATAAATTACAAAATTAGTGTCATGGAAATTATTAAAACATAAAAATTTATATAAACAAAAGAATAAGGAAAATATTAATTTTAAAAAGCAATTATTTTGAATCATTATAAATGAATAAGGAAAACATTTTATTGTTTTATATAAATGATACACACATTAACCTTTATCATTTTCATTTTATAATACCCATAATTTAGTAATTTATAATTTCCTCAAACTATATATATAGAGTTTAACATCAATTGTTTTCTTTAAAAAATAGACACAATGTTCGATGGACAACATAATTCACCACATCGAACTTAGCTGAACAACTAAATATTATTATGTTACCTTATGAAATAGATGTTTAAATGGTGGGAATTAATAGTCCTATTTTATTTATGAAAATATTGTTTACATATGTATTTAATAAAATACATTTTGGAAGAAATTACTTAGAAATGAAAATAAAACCCTTTTTAATAAAATGAAAATATTTTTTTAGAAAAACTATTTATGTTCAAATAAGTGAGATTATTAAATAATTATATTAGTATTTTATTGATTTCATTAATTAAAAATATATATGTAATATATTTAATTTAATTTTTAATGTTCATATTAATTATTTTCTATATTGGAACAAAGGTTTCTCATTTCTATTAATGTAGTTTGCATTGGGTTTTTTGTTGATCAACACAAGGATGACTACAATTCCCAAAGAATATGGTTATAGGCGATGAAGGAAGGTAGCACGCTGTGAAGGCTTTTGGTGCGCGGTAAAGGCTCGCGGTATGCGGTGAAGGCATGCAGTATGTTGTAATGGAATGATGTATATAGTGAAAGAATGTGGTATGTGGAATTTTGTATAGAATTGAAAATAGTTCCTAGTGACGGTATGTGGTACTGGCATGCGGTATGCAAAATGCTACAAACAATAGTTCACAGTGACGAAATGCGGTGAATAGATGAGGTATGCGGGCTGACAGACATACAGTTCAAGGAAGATTAATACTACATGCATAAAATTCACAGTTCAGAGGATTGCAGTATGTGATGGTGGATAACAGCACGCACATGGAGTTTAGTTTACTGTGAAGATAATCCCATATTGAATATTTGGAAAAATCAATTTACCAATATTTGGGGAATCATGTCCTATTTAAGTTATAGTAATCCTATTTATTATAGGATGATATTGGAGATTAATATTTAAAGAATAAATTCAGTGATGTCCGAAGTGGTAGGCGGAGGAGAAGACAATACATAGAGAGAATCATCTACGTAAAGAAAATAATTCATAAAATAATCAATTGTTCATGTTGGATGGTCTCACAATACTTGGCTGAGCAATGAAATATGTGGATAAGGAAGGTACGAGGAGGAGTGGAGCAATACACAGACTAAGGCAGTAGGTGGAGAAGGTCAATTATCAGAGGAGTTGAACGGTACATGGAAATAGCTGGACGATATGGTGAAACTGATGGTGGCATGCGAAAACCCTAGTGTTATGCGAAAATTGTAGCGGTACATGGAAACAGTAGTAGTAAGCTGAACACTCATGGATTCCTGAAAATTAACCCAATATATTTGTGAAATTAATTTCCATTACATATCAGTTTAATAGAAATTAAATAACATTTGTAGGTTATTACACTACTTCAATACAATATCCATTTATAGTTGAGGATTTGTGATCTAATGCTATATCATTGAAGTGACCTTCAAGTCAATAAACTGAGTGAAAATTTTCTAATGTAGTGAAAAAGGGGGAGTCAGTAGAGGTGATACCAACTGTAGAGTGTTCTATCCGAAATACTATTTAAAATCTATGGTCGTGGCATAGAGTGATTGTGCTAAACTCTGGTAATCTACAACTTTTGAAGATTACAGGTTTTTGGTATGATTGACACAGAGTCAGTGTATGATCATTGGACGGAGCCCATAGTGGTGATATAAGAAAAATTGTTGTGTTATTGCTTTGAATGTGATTTTTTATTTTCTTCACATCCTCTTTAGACTGGTTTAATAGGTTACTAAAAAATTGTGAACAAGATCAATCAGTTTAAAGAAAACATTCAAACCCTGATTTACCACTCCCCTCTCAGGGTGTTCTGGGGTCCTTCAAGTGGTATATGAGTGTATAGGTTTCTGGTGATGAATCTATCTATCATGAATAATCCATCCAACATAAGATGAGTTCCCCTCTTTTATGGAAGTAATTTTCAAATATAGAAAAATATGATGAGATGCCAACTAATATCTCTTGGAATGGAAGACTAATTTTCTATTGCACAGGGAATAAAATTCACAAATCCTACTAAACTGTTGTTGATAGATACATGCATGAACTTTCGTGATGCTGATCCAAAAGCACAGAATTCTTTCACTACAACCATTTATGATAATATTTTTCTAAAGGTAATGAGTTTCACATCTTTAAAGTCAATATGGGAAAAACTATAGGATATATATAAAGGATACAAGAAAGTGTATTTGAAAAGACATCATGTACTACAAAAAAACATTTGATGATCTAAATATGCACCCAAATGAGAATACAGACTCCTTTTTCAATCAAATTACTGATGTTTAAGAGAAGTTTATGGTCTAGGAGAATAAATAAAATTCATTGACATAGTGAAGAAAATATTGAGAAGGCTTCTACACCATTATAATGAAAATGTGTCATCCCTTGAAGAATTAGATCTCTCCAAACGCTATGTTGCTGATCTTATGAGTAATCTATTAGCATATGAAGTGAGAATCAAAATAGATGATGTGATAACTCATGTTAGTATTGAAAGGGATATAAAATACATGGAAAATATAATAGATTAAAGAGAGAGAGGGGATAAAGAATATAAGGAAAATTAATCTATCTCTCTCATTTCCAAGAATATCAAGAAGGGAATAGGGAAATTATAAGGAATGCTTCCTCTGGCCTGTTTTCTATATGAAAGAGTTGGGCACATTTCCTCTTAGTCCTCATAAAAACATGTTCATGAATATCGTGATGTTTAAAACAAGGAGTAACCTTGGAGATGATTCATCAAAAAGGGATAATAAAAATTTTAAAATAATGCATAGAAGAGGAATTTTCCCTGTGAGAAGAAAATTTTGATAATGAATTTTGTGAGGTAGAAGAACCAGAATTTTTTACTAGAAACAATGACTACATGATGGCTACCATTTAATAGTCAGAACCATTGATAGATAAATCTAGGGAAAATCAATTTACTATTAATTACAATCCCAAGTTGAAACATAATGATTATTTTGTAAGAATGAGATTAAATGTAAGAGATGAATCCTGTGGAAAGAAATGGTGGAGGACTCATCAGAATATATTGATCATCTGGAAGTGGAAATTGAATGACTGGAAGAACTAGTGAAAGTACAATATCAATCCTTGAAAAAACTAATCATGTTTTGGAACTAAAAATCCAAATTAAAGAACAAGAAAAGGTCATCAATGACCATACCTCAAGACTGGAGAAGATGTCCATGTCAGTTTAATAACTATAAAAATATGTTGTTAATCCGAGAAGTAAACTCAAAAGTGAATCAATTTCAAAAGAGAGAAGAAGAAAATAAAAATAGGAAGATTCTCGGATGCTAAGATGGTAGAGAGATAAAAACATGGTATGGTGGATTTTAAAATATCTTCAGTGATCAAAGACCCTTCTGAATGGGAAATAGTGGAATTGGTTATGATGAGGAAACAAAAAATGCAATAAATAAATTGATCCAGAATAAAAGCATGATGAAATTTTATATGTTGAAAATCCAGAAGAAGTTCTGACTAAAAACCCTTAAATGAAACTAAAAGGATAACTAAATATTATAATCACATTACCAAATATTATAGGCAGTCAAAGTTTATTGTAGAGGAAGAAGGAAGGAGGAGGATAGAAGTGAGAAGACATTTCATTTCATGAAGTGTCAGATTTGTGGTAATATGATACATACCACATCATAATGCCAATAGGGAAAATGCCATATGAATGTGGAAGAGTTACGAATTCAACAAAATAAAACATATTAATATCCTACGTCTTACAGAAGTAATAATTTCTATTGATATTGTTTTCATTGATCTAAATGTTTCTATAATGTTGTGTATTTCTAGGAACGGTATGACAGGAGAAATTCATTCAATGCTCAGAGATGAGTCCATACTCATTAACCAAACAATGTTTATATTTCAATCATATTTTCTCCTCTAGAAGATAAATGTTAATATAAGAAACTATGTACACATAAGATGGAATTGATAGACTATTAATGTCTTACACAAAATCCAATATCTCAAGGATTGAAAAAAAAAATTTGAGAGTCCAATTTTGTAAAAGATTCCCACAAAGAAACATTGAACAACAACACCTAGAATATTTATAGTGGATGATCAACCAACATGAATGGTAATGCATACCTATTAATGAATATAAGGAAAAGGTCTATTGAATTGTGAGGTTTGGTAAGGATTGTGCTTTGATGTTTAAAAGTGGTGGAAGTATTGAGCTAGCTAATGGAGAGATGAAGAAAAATGAAGTTCTCTATGTGGATGGTCTACGTCAAAATCATCTTAGTGTGAGTCAACTCTTTTGATTGAGACTTATTGTGACATTCAATCCAATTTGTTGTATTATAAAATGAATGTATGGGAATTATCTTATTAAAGTATTTCGAAAGGAATCAAACTTATATCAGGTTGACAGAAAAGAGAACATTTTCTTCATAATAGTTATAAAAAAACTTATGGAAAAAGACATTGCTTCACAACAATCCCCAAGACATGGAAATGATATCGAATCTGAAGACAGTCATGGATATCCTGAATCTGTAGTGTGAACAAGAAAAGACATGTGACACTTGGATGCGAGGGAAACTCTTCTGCAGTTCCAACAAGCCAAAGATGAAAAGAACATCAAATCGCTTTAACCACATCCAAAGAGATGTATGTGGCCTCAGAAATGTTGTTGGTATGCATGGAAAGAGGTACTTTTTTATTTTCATAGATGATTACTTTATAATGGGGTTTATTATTATTATACACTGGAAGTGACATGTTCTTGATTTCATGAACACATATCGATGAATCACTGAAAAAGATACCCAATGGAAGATCATAGTACTATAGTCAGAAAACGGAGAGGAATACACGTCCATAGAATTTCAAAATTAACTAGATAAGCATGTGATACAACAAGAGGTAAAAGGTGTGAGAATCCCACATCAAAATTGAGTTGATAAGCGCAGTAATCGACCGTAAAACAGTGTGGCTATAACTATACTGATTGAGAGTCGAATTTCTCGACATTACAAGATAGATACAAAAAATAAATATTGTATATTCCTAATCAAACTTATCTATATATGGGTGAAAAAAATAGACCATGAGAATTGTGGCATGGAAGGAAGACCAATTTGAAATATTTGCATGTTTTTGGAAGTAAATGTTTTATCCCAAAAAAAGATGTAAATCAATGGAAGTATGGAGACAATATAGATGAAGGAATATATCATGGATACTAAATGAACAGAAAATCCAACAAGTGTTTAAATATGTGCTTTGGAAGAATTGTGGAAATCAGTGACGTAAAGATCATTGAAGAGTAATCCCTGAATTCTTCAAAAAATTATTATGCTGATGTGATAGATGATATTGAAAAATGTGATCATTTAGGAAATGATAATATAGTGGTAGATGAAGGTGTGAAAAAATCTCAATAGTCACCTCATGATGTTGACTCTCAAGAAGAATTAGAAGAGGAATCCACAACTAGAGAGAATTCAGTCAAACAAAAAAAATTGACGAGCATGGATTGATCAGTACATCATTATCATGGATCCGATTGCATCTACACATAATGGGAGAATAGAGAATAATTTAGAATATATATTTATATCAGTTGTGGAACCATCACCATTTTAAGAGGCTACAAAGGATGAGTTATAATTGAAAGAAATTAATGAAGAGTTAGATCAGGTTGGCAAGAATTAGAAATGAGATCTTGTAAAAAGAAATAAATTTCACAACTTGATTGGTAAAAAGTGGATATTCAAGAAAACATTTGATGAACATGGAAATATAATCTGAAATAAGTCGTGCTTTGTCTATAAAGGATATCCAGAAATAGAAGGTGTTGATGTTGAGGATACATTTTCTCCTGTAATGAGGCTAGAGTAGATCAGGCTATTTATTGCTTTGGAAATATAAAGAGGTTAAAAATTGTATAAAATTCATGTCAAGACAGTATTCTTAAATTGAATATTGTAAGTATAAGTCTAAATTTAAAAACCATAGGTTTCGTTCATGGAAATGATGAACAAAACAATTGAAAATTAAAAAAATCTATTTATAGTCTGAAATAGGAAACACAGGTGTTGTACTCTTTGTAGTAATCTAATCTAAGAAATCATGAGTTAAAAAAGGAGGTGTGGATAATAATATCTATGTGAGGAACTCTTAATAGGAATAGTTCACGGTATTGGTATATAGGAATGATGTTATTATTTGTGGATGGAGACATGGATCGGTGGATTTATTAGCCAATCACATGATATCGGAATTTAAAATGACCAAAATTGTTGAACTCACATACATTTTCGGGTATCAGGTTCCTTAGAAGAGTATTAAACATTCATTACTCAAGAAAATTATAGAAGAGGGCTTCTAATGAAATTTAATATTAATGATTCCAACCAATGTCGAATCTGGTTGGAATTAGATCAATGCTCAGAATTAATGAGAAAGGGTCTTTTGTAGACCCCACCACATATAGAGGAATCATTGGAAGCCTGTTTTACCTAACAACAACACATCCAGATGTTGTCTTTGCAACCTGTCTTGCAGCCCTCTTTGAGAGTAATCTGAAGAAAGAACATATGGAAGTAGGGAAAAGAATCATGAGATCAATTCAAGGTACACATAATTATGGGCTATAATTTTATTCATGAAAATATAGTGAACTATTAGAATTTTCTGATGTTGACTGGGCTAGAGATATTTTTGACAGAAAGTCTACCTATAGTGAATCATTTTATATTGGAATAAATGTGTGGGATGGTTAAGTAGGAACCCAAAAATTACATCTATTAATACTGGAAAAGATGAATGAAAAGACCAAAAAATTTCAAGGAAATTTTATTCATAATTTCTTTGGAATTTTACAAGAACGCAGTTTCTGACGACATTTGATTCCGAGACCCAGTGTGCCCGGAATCAATTTCCAAAGTTTTGCTCAGGTACGTTCAGTGAACGAATGAGCGTGTTTTTCTAACTTTTGAACCAGTGCTCGGAATTGAAATCCGAGGGCACCGAGGGAACCGCAGTGCTAGTGTTTGCTTAAGGAGACCTTTTCCGAAGGTGCGTTTGGTCGGGAAGAGTTGTTTAAAATTAGAGGATTAAGTGAAGAATAAAATAAAATTGTTTTCAAATTTTATTTCTAGCCTAGTTGGTTTTAACCTATGCGTGGAAGTTTGAAAAAAATCCAAGTGAGGATAAAGGTGAGGTGGGGCCCACACGAACCCCACTTATACATATTCCCTAACCCCCTTAACTCATTCCCTTGAAACCCCCTTGTTTTTAATGATGTGACTTCCTTCTTCACATTTATGATGCCAACTTAATACAAAATCCATTTTGACAAGTCAAGTTTTATTTATGAGGTGAGTTGTTTTGAAATTTGGATTTTCAAATACATTGCATGCTTTAATAAAATAAGAGGGACTTATTTTATTGGGAGTTGGCTCGTTGTATTGGGGGATTGGATTAGATAGAGTTCATCTTCTTCTTTGGAGAACACGAAGAACGCCGAAGTCTACCCCGACATCCTCTCTTCCGACGATTGATGAAGCTTTCCCTTTCTTTGACGCACGCCAACGCCGTCATCAAAACCACCCCACGATGCTGCGTTCCGTGACGATCTTCGAGCATCAACTCGTTATCGAGGTAGGTGGATTAATTTGAGAATGGTATTATTCCCTTGGTTGTTCCTTCTAAAACAAAGAACCTGGATGAAATCATCATTAAGTTGATCCGCGAATGTTATATTTTTGCAGGTTGGAAATATTGGTATGATTCTTTTTATTTAAGAGGTTGTAGGGGAATCACTTTTATATTCTCCTTATCTTTGATAAAAGAACGACGAGCGTGGACAAACCATTTCCAGGTTGATCCGAGGATCGTTCTTTCATGCGGGTTGATGTTGGGGTTATTTGTTTCCTTTGTCGTACGTTGAATTCTATTTTTCGGACCCTTGCTATCATTATAACGGGAGGAGGTCGGACCGCACAAACATGACCGACCCTCCTCCCCCTTGTTGTTGATTATTTTGCGGCACAAACGAAGGCGGCACGGTGCAATGGCACCGTGCGGAAACATGGAGATTTATGGCAAGGATGTGCGGCACTTTCGCGCCGCGCCGTTGAGACCAAACGAAACCACGGCCGGAGTCGGGGCCGAAGATGCGATTCGAAGACTCCGCTGGTTGAACGTTGTGCGCAGATTGATGGGTGATAGGAAACAGGGCTAAAAAGTAATTTTGAAGCCTCCGCAGTGAAGGTCGGGTCCCGGGAGGACCATTGGCGAAGGCGACGAGCAAAACAGACCACTGGAGTGCGTCCGGTGGTCCGCGGAAGGCGGCGACGGCACGCCGCCGGAACAAAAACCGCCGTGGCTGAGCCGCGGTGGCGGGCCGAACCGGAACGGCATAGCCGTTACGAAAGCCAAGCAGCGCAGATTTAAGCCGCGCAGGTTCGTCATCCGCGGGGGGTTGTAACCCCCCCGCCCCCCACCCGGTGGCCATGCGGGCGTCGCGCCGCGCCAGCACCAGCGCCAGGCCGGGCCTCCCAAGCCGGGCCGCGCCGCGCCCAGGCCGAGCCGGGCCGCGCAGGCCGGGCCGAGCCATGCCATCCAGGCCAGGCCGCGCCCAAATGGGCCTGACCCGGACCCGCGGCGGGTCGACACGATTCGGGCCGACCCAGGGGGTCTCGGGTCGGGTCAGACCGGGCCCGAACCGCCTATTTTTGGATAGTTTCCTTCCAAACGCTCATTTCATGGGCCACAAGCATCCGGTCGACACACCATCAGTTGTGTAGTGATATTTGGATCGAGTCGGTCATTTTAGTACATTACACTCAGGGTTTGGGAGATCTTTGGGTACAGTCGGGTTGGTTCGAACACGAGACCAACTGGGTCCTCAAGAGGATATGGATATATCTTGAGCACCGGACGTTCGATTGATGTGCCATAGACATTGTTGGATTCCTCTTGATGAGATGGAACTTTTTGCATACTTCGCCTGAGTTTTGGATGTAGTTGGATAGTGGCTGGGTTGGATTGATCCCAAAATTCAACCGGGCCCCTTGAACGGAAAAGCTGATAACATTCAGACCAGATGTTTGTTTGAAGAACCATCAGCAGCGTTGGTGATCACGTTGAGAAACAGTCCCTATGAGTATACCCTATGAGAGTTCGGGGTACAGTTTAGATATGGCCGGGTTGGTTCGCACACACAACCAACCGGGCCCCTATGATAAGAAGGCTAATAACTCACAGACCGGGCGTCTGATTGACGCGCCGTCTGTTGAATTGAGACCCCTAAGAAGAGGTGATCCTTTGAGATACTTCTTCGTGGGACATTGAGATACTTGGAGTATCAACCTGTAGCTCGTGGAGCGGACCCTCCCGGAGACGAGCATACGGAGTACGGAGACCATGTAGCCGGCTGAGACCTGACGACTGCTTGACCGACTCGACTTGGAGTGAGTCGACTCACCCAGTGGACAGAGAACTACTTTGTTTGGGTGCAGACCCATGGTGGACGGAGCACTACTGTGTGACAGTGCAGACCCACAGTACTCATCCGGAGAGTACCTCTGCAGGTTATTAGGGGTTGTGTAGTACTGTGTTTGGGTGGCATACCCCAGTGGGAAGCACTACTTTGTTTGGGTGGTTGACCCGCGGTACTCGACAGGAGAAGTACCTCAGTAGTCTTAGGTTAGTGAGCAGTACCTCGGAGTCGTGACAGGATCACTGTACTCTCCAGAGACGGAGCTCTTCAACAGTTACGGTTTCAATAATGAAAATCTTGGTTTGAGATGAATCTTGATCTTTGTGTTTACCTCATGATTGAGATGGGTCACATGTTAACTTAGGTATATGTATGGGAATATACTTGGGTAGTGGGTATCCATTGATTTCATAAACTTTGTGTTTCCTCGTGATTGAGATGGGTTACTTGATAACGTGGGTATATGTATGGGCATATACCTAAGTAGAGGTTATCTGTTGAGATCTTCTTTGTGGTTAACCTTGTTGGTTTTATTGAGAACTTGAGGGTATCGGGATCCCTACTGAGTATCATTATACTCACACCTGCACTATGCCCACACCTCGTTGTGTTGGTTGCAGACGACGGGCAGTGCAGATAGTGGCAGAGTGTTCGAGGACTGGATGGTACCCGGAGGTGGACCTCACGATGAGACAGTATCCGATGGTGGACTTCATGACGAGACGACACTCGAAGGAGGTTGGCGGGTGCGGGCGTTGTGGAGCCTATCTGTACCTATCCTTCAGGTAGGATCCGTGGTGGAAGATCCAGGAGCTGCGCTATCTGTACCTACCATTCCGGTAGGATCCGAGGAGGACGACCCAAGAGCTGCTTCCATTCTTCTAGCTGTTTGTCTTTTCTGTTGTACTTTTGTTCAGTTGTAGCTGTACTTTCGATTGGGGTTGTATTCTGGCCCATTTACTTTTCAACACTTCCTTTTTCTACTTAGTGTTTTACTTCCACTTGTACTATATGGTGTTTTTTTAATTTTATAAAGGCAATGCCTTCCCAGTTTTTAGGATTTATTCCTTTGGTGCTAGTCCCCAGCCCCTGGCTTATGGAAGGCAGGCTTGGGGTAGTCATGGCACTGTCCTCGAGGACGGGTCATGGAAAATTGGTATCATAGGATTCAGTTCTACCGCAGAACATAAGACTTTGATAGTTTCATTCTGTGAAGAAATAGTGTTAAGGGTACCGAGTGTGGTTTCAGTTTAGGGAGTCCAGTGTTGGTGCGGTGGCCGACGTATCCGTACACCAGGACCCTGACTTTTGATTTTCGACTTTGTGCACGAAAACACTGATTGCGTTTGTGTTTCCAAAAGTTTTAATGTCAGCTCAACCAGGTTAGTTCACCAGGTATAAATCGTTGACCGTCTCGCATCTGTTCAAGATTTCTCCATGCAGACAGTCAGTTGGAGTTCCGAGAGAGTACTCGATGACGACCCACCGAGTGGCGAGGCTCCGGTGCGTGGCCCTTTTTACTATGTTGGCACCCTCGGGTGGTGTACCAGAAGCACAACCACTAGTTGGGTAGCAGATGCCACTAGCCTTACTAGCGAATTGTGCACGCTGGCAGAGCGTGTTTCACGAGTTCCAGTAGTAGAGGCCTCTGAGGTTACGAGGCGAGCCAGATTCCCAGACAACAGGGCACTGGCTGGAGGCGATTGCTAGAGTTTTCTACCTAGCTGAGACATCAGTAGAGTGGATGATGGACTTGGATACTAGTGTTTTCTAGTGAGTGACCATGAGGATGGTCCTCAGAGTGATGAGTCATCGGTATGTGGACCGATGCCTGAGATAGTGCCTTTGGGTAGTGTGTCAGCTATACATCACTACCTGTTGGTCAGCAGTTACAACCGGCGGTACCAGTAGGTGACACATGTAGGATTACTGCCTTACACGTGTTCCAACATCAGATACCCTCATGTTCCAAGGCGAGCCCGATGCACATGCAGCTGTGAACTAGCTTGAGGAGGTGGATGATAGTTTTTCTAGAGCTTATACAGCTTTGGCAGGACAATGTTTCAGTAGCTGAGTAATCATCAAGGCATACCGATCATTCTTGGTACTTGATGACTACGATATGATCAGTGATTCAGTGCTCGAACCTCAGAATGAGGTGTGTTTAAAGGATATCTGAGTAATCAATCTTTTAATTATGCATTCCTACTTATGATAGGGTGATAGAAAGAACCTTTGTGGTTGAATGTTCTTTGGATGATCGGTTTTAGCTAGTGAATGTTAATAGTGGGAAGATGCGAACTGGAGTCAGTCTCAGAGACTTGGACGTGTAAAATGTTTCAAGAAGAGGAAGTTTAAAGGAAAGATGAATCTATAGAGCAGCAGATGTGGAAGCAGAGCTAGGAGAGCAGCATGTGGTGGTGTACTTTTCGACATGTTACAATCACCATCCTTTTTAGTCCCCGCCAAGCTCAGGGAGCTGGATGGAAGGGGAAGAGAGTAGCTGCATGCGGTCAAGGAGAGTGACCCAATGGCTATAAGAATGATTCGAGGGGTATTATGTGTCCACTACTAGCTGCCGTAGTAACAGTCATTGAAATTAATCATTCCTTCCTTCCATGAATCTTGTCCCAGACCTAGAGTTTCCGGTAAGCCGTAGACTTGACCCTCACGTCTGGAGAAACCTTGGGAGGAGACTCGATAATCACACTTACGCCGACAGTGTGATCTGACCCACGAGGCGAGAGTTTCAGTTGGAATCTCTTGGTGGCAGCATCAAGGCCTTAAGATGTTGGTATGAGTATGGATTGGATCCACAGTTCATACATGGATTGACTGTATTAGGCAAAAAGGTTGTGGATTATCTATAACATTGGGATGGGGTTTTCCTTGGTTGGAGAAAAGCAAAACCCAGGCAGAACATGTTGGAATCATTCATAAGAGGGTGCATTCGATCACTTAGGAGATGGCCAAACTTATTTTTTTGCCAAAATTCTCCAGAGTTGCGGCACCACTTCCAGCAGAGCTTTCAAGAGCTAGGTTGATCAGTGCGCCCAGCCTGTGGGTGTTGGTTACATAGTTCACTGCAACGCATTAGGGACCGGAATCGGGTGTGTCTTGATGTAAGTGTGGGTAGTGATCACCTATGGATCATGGCAGATGAGACTGCACAGAGCTGACAGGAAGCCTCTAGAGTTCAATGATGACGACCACATCCTTATACGGGTCTCACCTTGACGAGGTTTACAGAGATGTGGCCATGGCTGCAAGTAATCTCCGAGGTTCAGCAGATCTTTTCATGTCCTCAGCATGGTAGGTGAGGTGGCTTACCGTTTGACCCATCCACCTCAGTTGCACCAGCTGCACAACATCTTCCACGTATCTCATGTGGGGAGAAACATTCTTGACCCGGCGCATATCACCGACCATGGAGAGCTATACATTGGCGATAGGGTGACTTTTGTGGGGTTCTAGTAGAGGTTGAGGATCGACAAGAGTGGGTCCTACATGGACGGATGATCCCTCTTGTGTGCTTTCGATGACAGCACGGGAACCTCCAAGTGGGCACATTGGAGCGGAAGGCTCAAATGCGTGCTCAATACCACTTTTGCTTCCCTAGTTTGTGTTAAAGCTTTACGAGGACTTAAAGCCCGGAGGTGGGAGTAATGTAAAGATCCAAAAACTTCAAGGAAATTTTTTTCGTAATTTCTTTGGGATTTTACTAGAATGTAGTTTCTGACAGCACCTGATTCTGAGACACGGTGTGCCCGGAATCAATTTCTGAAGTTTATCTTTGGTACGTTCAGTGAACGAACGAGCGAGTTTTTCTAACATTTGAACCGATGCTCGGAATCGAAATCCGAGGGCACCAATGGAACCGCAGCACCGATGTTTTCTTAAGGAGACCTTTTCCGAAGGTGCGTTTTCTTGGGAAGAGTTGTTTAAAATTGGAGGTTTATATGAAGAATAAAATAAAATTGTTTTCCAATTTTATTTCTAGCCTAGTTAGTTTTAACCTATGTGTGGAAGTTGTGAAACTATCCAAGTGAGGATAAAGGTGACGTGGGGCCCACACGAACCCGACCCCTTCATATTCCCTAACCGCCTTAACTCTTTCCCTTGAAACCCCCTTGTTTTTAATTATGTGACTTCCTTATTCACATATATGATGCCAACTTAATACAAAATTCAATTTGACAACTCATGTTTTATTTATGAGGATAGTTGTTTTCAATTTTGGATTTTCAAATACTTTCCATGATTTAATAAAATAAGAGGGATTTATTTTATTGGGAGTTGGCTCGTTGTATTGGGGTATTGGAGGAGATAGTGTTCATCTTCTTCATTGGAGAATGCGAAGAACGCCGACGTCTACCCCGACTTCCTCTCTTCCGACGATTGATGAAGCTTTCCCTTTCTTTGATGCATGCCAATGCCGTCATCGAAACCACCCCGCGATGCGGCTTTCCGCGATGCTCTTCTATCATCAACTCGTTATCGAGGTAAGGGATTAATTTGAGAATGGTATTATTCCCTTGGGTGTTCCTTCTAAAAAAAAGAACCTGGATCAACTCATCGTTAAGTTGATCCACGAATGTTTTATTTTTGCGGGTTAGAAATATTGGTATGATTCTTTTTATTTAAGAGGTTGTAGGGGAATCTCTTTGGTATTCTCCTTATATTTGAGAAATGAACGACGAGCGCGGACCTACAATTTCCAGGTTGATCCACAGATCGTTCGTTCATGGGGGTTGATGTTGGTGTAATTTGTTTCCTTTTTCGTACATCGACTTCTATTTGTTGGCAGCTTGCTATCATTATAACGGGAGGAGGTTGGACCGCACAAACATGACTGACCCTCCTCCTCCTTGTTGTTGATTATGTTGCGGCATAGACAAAGGTGGCACGGTGCAACGACACAATGCAGAAACATGGAGATTTACGGCAAGGATACGCAGCACCGTCGCGCCGCGCCTTTGAGACCAAACAAAACCGCGGCCGGAGTTGGGGCCACGGAAGCGATTCGAAGACTCCTCTGGTTGAATGTTGTGCGCGGATTGATGGGTGATGTAAAAAGGGGCCGCAAAGTCATTTTGAAGCCTCTGCAGTGAAGGTCGGGTCCCGAGACGACCATTGTCGAAGGCGGCGAGCAAAATTGACCACCGGAGCGCATCTGGTGTTCCGCAGAAGGCAGTGGCGCAAGCACGTCGTTGGAACAGGAACCGCCGCGGCGGAAGGCCGAACCGGAACGGCTTACCAGTTCCGGAAGCCAAGTGGCGCAGCTTTAAGTGGCGCAGGTTCGTCATCCGCGAGGGGTTGTAACCCCCCCCCCCCCCCCCACTACCCGCACCCGCCGGCCTCGCGGGCACCGCGCCGCACCAGTGCCAGCACCCGGCCGGGCCACCCAGGCCGGGCCGGGCCTCACCCAGGTCGGGCCGGGCTGCAAAGGCTGGGCCACGCCAGCCGGGTCGGGCCGCGCCCAAACAGGCGGGACCTGGACCCGATTCGGGTCGACCCGATTCGGGCCGTCCCAGGGGGTCTCGGGCCGGATCGGACCAGGCCCGAACCCCCAATTTTCTGGAATTTTCCGTTCAAACGTCCATATCATGGGCCACAGACCTCCGATCGATGCACCATCGATTTCGTAGCGATACTTGGATCGAGGCGGTCGTTTCGATATATTACACTCAGGATTTTGGAGAACATTGGGTACAGTCGGGTTGGTTCGAACACGAGACCAACCCGGCCCTCGGAGCGGATATGGATATATCCTGAGCCCTGGACGTCCGATTGACATGCCGTCGACTTTGTTGAATTCCACTTGATGACACAGAACATTCTCCATACTTCTTCGGAGGTTTGGACGCAGTTGGATAGTGGCCTAGTTGGATTGAACCCGAAATCCAACCGGCCCCCGGGAACGGAAAAGCTGATAACTTTCAGACCAGACGTCCGTTTGACGAACCGTCAGTGGCGTAGGTGATCACGTTGTGAAAAGGTACCTATGAGTATACCCTATGAGTGTTCGGGGTATAGTTGAGATACGGCCGGGTTGGTTCACACACACAATCAACCGGGCCCATTGGACGAAAAGGATAATCACTCACAGACCGGGCGTCTAATTGACGCGACGTCTGTTGCATTGAGACCCCTATGACGAGGTGGTCCATTGAGATACTTCTTAGTGGGACATTAAGATACTTGGAGTATTGACCTGTAGCTCGTGGAGCGGACCCTCCCGGAGATGAGCGTACGGAGTACGGAGACTGTGTAGTCGGCTGAGACCTGACGACTGCTTGACCGACTCGACTTGGAGTGAGTCGACTAGCCCAGTGGACGGAGCACTACTTTGTTTGGGTGTAGACCCATGGCAGACTGAACGCTACTCTGTGACAGTGCAGACCCGTGGTACTCATCCGGAGAGTACCTCTGCATGCTATTAGGGGGTGTGCACTACTGTGATTGGGTGGCATACCCCGGCGGGTAGCACTACTGTGTTTGGGTGGCTGACCCGCGGTACTCGACAGGAGGAGTACCTCAACAGTCTTAGGTTAGTGATCAGTACCTCAGAGTCGTGATAGGATCACTGTACTCTCCAGATACGGAGCACTTCAGCAGTTACGGTTTCAATAATGAAAATCCTCGTTTGATCTGAGTCTTGATCTTTGTGTTTACCTCATGATTGAGATGGGTCACTTGTTAACTTCGGTATATGTATGAGCATATACTTGGGTAGTGGTTATCCGTTGATTTCATAATCTTTGTGTTTCCTCATGATTGAGATAGGTTACATGATAACTTGGGTATATGTATGGGCATATAACTAAGTAGAGGTTATCTATTAAGATCTTCTTTGTGGTTAACCTTGTTGGTTTTAGTGATACCTTGAGGGTCTCAGGGTCCCTACTGAGTATCATTATACTCACCCCTGCACGGGCTATGCCCACACCACATTGTGTTGGTTGTAGACGATAGGCAGCGCAGATAGAGGCTGAGTGTTCGAGAACTGGACGGTACCCAAAGGTGGACCTCACGACGAGATAGTATCTGATGGTGGACTTCACGACGAGAAGACACTTGGAGGAGGTTGATGGGTGAGAGTGTTGTGGAGGCTATCTGTACCTACCGTTCAGGTAGGATCCGTGGTGGACGATCCATGAGTTGTGCTATCTATACCTACCCTTCAGGTAGGATCCGAGGAGGATGACCCAGGAGCTGCTTCCATTCTTCCAACTCTTTGTCTTTTCTGTTGTACTTTTGTTCAGTTGTAGCTGTACTTTCAATTGGGTTTGTATTATCGCACATTTACATTTCAGCACTTCCTTTTTGTACTTAGTGTTTTACTTCCACTTGTAGTCTGTGGTGTTTTGTTTACTTTTATAAAGGCAATGCCTTCCCAGTTTTCGAGATTTACACCTTTGCTGCTAGTCGCCAGCCCCTGGCCTATGGAAGGCGGGCATGGGGTAGTCACGGCACGGTCCCCACGGATGGGTCGTGACAATTAATATATACGTGCTTCCATGGCGTGCACTCTACTACATTGGATGATTCAACAACTGAGTGACATAGGTGATGATGTGAAACAAGTAGTGGATATTTATTATGATAACAAGATTGAAATTGATCATATGACGAATCCTAATCAGTATTATCATAAGAAACATATTGAGATCAAATATGACTTCATCAATGAAAAATTTCAATAAGATGTGAAAAAAATTGACCATGTTCGTATTGATGAGAAGGTGGATAACATTAGGACCAAACCATTGTCAGCAACTATGTTTGAGAAACATCAGTTGAACCTCAGTGTTCATCCACCTCCCTGTGTATCAAGAGGTTTTTTGATTCCCCTCACCCTTGATTTATTAAATATTTTTAAACTTTTTGTGGAAATGATCCAGGATTATGGGGGAGATAAGATTTACGGGGAGCATGTTTTTTTTAAAAATTTATGTCAAGATTCAGTTCATTAATATTGTTTCTAATGGAGGATAATCGATAAATTCAACAGTAAATTATCTATTTCATTCTGGTAATGGGAAATATAAATAATAGAAAAAGCTAGAAATAAAAATATGGGGGAGAAAAGAAATGCATGAGTACTCAATTCATGTCCCCTCATTAGTTTTATACACTAAGAACTTCTAACATTGACATAGAGTAATGGATGAGATGTTTTATTAAGGTTCATGTTTTGATCATGGCTGGTGCATTGTTGAGTTTATCTAGAGATTGACCAAAACCCCATAGGGGGAGATTACTAAAAAAACGATGATTGTTGCTAGTAATAGTCATTGGTATGTGTTTTTTGTAAATCTTTTCATAGATTACACAACAGTTTTATAAGAATATGGTCATATATTTGAAGTTGAAAGCATTTTTCAAGGTGGCCCAGTTTCGTAGTGTATTCCAAATTTTTGGGCTTAAAAAATTAGGCGCTTGGTAATGGTTTGCAGCAACGGTATGTGGTGATGGCATGCGATAATGGGTGAAGGTGCATGGTACATTGTGAAGGTGTGTGGTATGAGTTGAAGGTGTGTGGTACACGGTAAAGAATTGTAGTACACGGTGAATGAGTGTGGTAAGAAAAGTGGTGAGCAGAACTGAAAATAGTTCACAACGATGATATGCTATGAAGATATGCAGTATGGAGAATGCTTCTGAAAATGGTTAGCAGTGATGGTATGCTATGAAGAGATATAGTGCATGGACCAACATACATATGGTACATCGAGTTTTAGCAAAAAGTGATAATGGTTTTATGTTCAGAGGATTTTCAGAATGTAGTTGATGCTAATTCTATGTAGATGGAGTTCAATTTAATGTGAATTTTTTCAAACATTACAATGTTGGGTACATCAGATTACTACAATTTACAGAGTTATGTTCCAATTTAAGAGGCTGTATTCCCCTTTATTAAGAGACAAGATTGGATATAAAAATTTCAAAAATAAATTCATTGAAGTCCAATGTGGTGTGTAGAGAATATGATGGTATGCATTGAAAATCATCTGTGTATGGAAAATTGTTCGCGGAGGAGGGCGCAGTTGGCGTATGGAACTCTAGTAGTATGAAGCTAAGGAAGGGAGTACGTGGAGGAGGATGGTATTAGGAGTAGATCTGTACACAATGTTTTCTAACAATAGGTTGATACCAAATATAAGGAATTAACTTAAAATATACCTTATTATGGCATTTTTAACTAGAAGTGAAATTCAATTATATTTTTTGTTTATATTTTTAGATAACAAGGAAAAACTATTAAATAGTAAACTCATATATTACATGTTCACAATTATACTCAACATTCACTTTTTTCCAAAGGAAAGCCTTTTAAAATAAAAAATGATTTTATTTAATGTCACATCATCAATAATTTAATAACGAAATATTATTTTACCCTAATAATATTATGACATATGAAAAACAATTTAAAATATGGGATAAGTACAAAATCGTAGTAAGGTGCATAAAACAGAAAGAAATCATTAGTCCATTTAAACCATGGTAACAAATTTTATATTATTCGAGAAAATGAAATAAAAACAAATTCGGATAAAGAACACTCATATTTTTTTCTAAAAGAAAGTAAAATAAATTGCATGTAATTAAAAACCTTTAGTTGACTTAAATATTCATAATTATAAAAACCATTCAACCCACTTCTAATTTGAAAAACCATATTGTCAGCATCCAAATTGGAGATCTATAATCATGATCACCATATGTGTAAGCTATATCAGGATCACCGATGAGATATAAGGGGGAATATCCCTACATATAAGCTATAATAGGATCACCTGTTTCATATAATTCTCATCCACAATTTCATGAATCACAAAACACTTTTCAAAAATTCTTCTAATCACATATAAAACACATTTCTGTATAACAATAAAATTTTAATTTAAGAACCCATTTAACTACTAAGATACCATGAAACGAATAAGGGATTAATTTTCCTTTAAAAAATATTACTTTTTATATAGGAATCCATGTATTAAAAACGGTAATGGTAGAGGAGAAGTCGTTGTGGCCATATATGATAAAACAAAAAAACATTCATTTTGTCATTTTTTAAAGAAAGTAAAATGATTTATATGGAAATATATGATTTTAAAAACAATGAATGAATCTACATATAGAGATAAAATTTCGTGTATAATCCTTTAATATCCATATATATATATATTTGTAAACTAATATCCTGAAGAAAATATTTGATAATTAAATCTTTAATCATCCAATGTTTCATATACCACATTGAACATTTAAATAATAATTTCTAGGAATTAATAACATTATCAAAACAATAAATGACAATAGAGAAGATAATATATGGATATTTAATTTTATAAGGACCTTATATACACCATATAAAGTAATAATGGTGAATATTATCATGAAATGGCTCAATGAAAATAGATTGAGGCAAAATCCCTTTCCTTGAATCAGAATCGTCACATATAAGCATTATATTACAAAATAACAAACATAAAATAGTTTATAATTTCATGATATCCTTTTAGATTTATATTACTCTATATATATCACTTATTACCATGTACTAAAAATTACATAATTATTTATGTTCATATTGGACAGTTTTTTGTTATTCGGTACTTCAGTCAAAAATGAACTCGGCTTGATATCAATAGCCAATGTAGTCAGATGTCTATCATTAACAAGATAATATTAATGAAATAATAATATATTTTATAAATTAATTTTTCTTTTATATCCATTCATTAAACATATATATGATAATTGAACAATATTATAATCACAGAGACGGTAATTCGTATGTACACATGAGTAACGTTTCGATTTCTCATTTATCAATTTAGAAATAAAGTAATTATTTATTTACCATCAAAGAAATAAAATTTTATAATAAAATCATAATAATAATTAAAATATTACTATATATATCATACAAGGTATATGGTGAATAATAATGTTTCACATTGCTTCACGGAGGCGATAGTACACACGTACACACAAATGATGTTATCGTTTTTATGTGCATGATATGTGAGAACATAATGGAAATATAATTCATCTAAATAGATAAATATATAATTAGTATAATATTTTAAAATTTATTCCATAATTATAACCAATTTTGATACATAGAAATTAAAAAGAACTATATCGGTTTGTGATGTTGTAGTCCACCGTACACACTGATGAAAGATTCATTTCCAATTAGATGAAATTAGAGATGGATTTTGGGGATGATATTACCATTATAATATTTCTGTATATGAAGGATATTGTATTTATTATTTCATATTATATGATGAATATTTATAATATTTGGAAGATGAAATATGACAGAAACCCTTAAAAAATGAGACCTCTTTTACGGTTGATCTCCATTGAAAAACATGAAAACTCTACTATGATGGGTGTTCACACTAATCTATTACATCTAAAACATAGGGAGGGATTCTAAATAGTGGTTTTGGTAAATTTGGTGGAACGTAAAATAATTGTAAGTGTGATAATTAGAGAAGAGAGTATGCCTTTTTATAGGATATGGGAGGGGCACCCTTCAATTCTTTAAATATTAAATTAATATGAATGCAATTTCAGTTCCAAATAGACTGAAATAATTTATTTAAAAGATAATATGATTTTGGGTCATATGAAAATAATCAAATTAAATGTATAAATGTTTTATATATTTTATAATCCTTATTCTCTTGGATTAAAACTTATTTTACTCGTTATAATCTCACTGTGATATTATGTTAACTACACATTGTGGGTTTCAGTAATTACCGTAACATTTAAAAAGATAAAAAAAATTATTTATGAAATATTTGGACTTATACTAACCATTTATTCAATCCTCATATTTTTTGGACTTTACTATTATATATTATAATATTTTATATATAAAAATACCAATAGTTTCAATTTGGTCACTACACATTAGTTGACATTCAAATAATATCATAATAGGAAGATAAGTGCGAACCAAATAAATTAAATAATCAATAAAATGTCAAAAGTATAAATATTATTCATGGATAGAATAAATTATGTCATATTATATTTATTTAAATGTTTATAATATCATTTATATGATTCATTCATTAATTTCGAAATTTATATATAAATAATGAGTCAAAATTAAATATAAATATTTAACTCCATAAAATTATATATTAATTATAAAGATATATGTAATATTTTTATCTTTCTAATTATTATTTTTAGTCAAAGAGATCCCATGTATAACAACATATGAAAATACAATAATTTTTTAATACAAAAGTGAACAGAAATGTCTAAACATTGAATCCAATATTATAAACACAATGAAGTCTTCCTAATGGCACTAAGTAGTCCTAAAATAGACCCATGGATTCTCATGGTCGAGATACATTCATAAATTTAAATTAGGAAATGTGTTATAGTATTTTAATATTATTATAACATTATTTTTATCCTTAATTACCTGATATACCCTTAACCATTGTAATTAAGACATTTACTATAGCAACTCTTCATAATGTCCACAAATAATAAGAACTATTTATATAATTTGGACCTTATGAATCCAAATATAGAATAGATTTTCCATAATTAAAAACATTTATGTTGTATTAATTAATATAAAATTAGTCATCACTGTCAAAATGAGAAATTAATTTTTTTAAAGTAAACACCATAAATATATTGACATGTGTTTATATCAAATTTCAATGATTAATTACATAAACTGACCAAAATTGGATTTAATGATAAATATTTATTTTAGAAATATTTTTAAATGGATTAAAAATATAAACAAACTATATCAGTAACATAGAAAAAAGCAGTTTTGTATAAAAGTAATATATTTTTAACTATTCATTAATATATGAAAACTATTATAAAAATACCAAATTTTCAATCAATGTAAATTTTGAGGTCTTGATTCAAAAGAAGAATTATTTTTTTTGAAATCGATCCTATAAAAGTGTCAATACTATAATCAAAATTGGTGTTCCATCATTAGGTGGAAAAACTAATTTCTTATTTAAAAATACTTCTTCTAGCTGAAAAATTGATTATGTTCTTATATAATGTCTAAAATGAAGGACCCCAGAACACCCTGAGAAGGGATAGGTGAATCAAGGTGTCCAATTTTTCTTTTAAACTGATCAAACTACTTCCCATGTTTGTAGGAACCCATTAAACCTATCAGAAGCAGAAATATAGAGAATAAAAAATCACAAGGAAAGTAAGGACATAAAAAATTTTCTTAGTTCACCAATAAGGGCTACATCTAAGGACCATATGCAGAATGTTTTTCAGTCATACCAAAAACCTCTAATTTTGACATGTTCTAGATTACAATATTTTAGCACAATCACTTTGTTAGAGGCTCCCCACCATTACCTGATTTTTGGGATATCACACTACGTCCCTCATATCACATCTGATGACTCCCCCTTATTGACAATAATATAAGAAGCTTTACTCAGTTTATCGACATGAAGGTCGTATAAATGCATTATCATTATATTATAGATTCCCAATTGTTATTTGATGCTCTATTAAAGCCATGTAATCACATACATGTGTAATTAATTTTTACATACACTGATATGTTATGGAAATTAATTTCACAAACTAATTTGGAAAAAATTTAGGCTTCTTTGAGTTTTCTGCGTACTTCTTCTGTATTGGTGCACCACTACTATTTTTTTGTACAACTGTTTTTTTCTTACCCTTTATCTATTTCTACGTACCGTCCATCTATTTCTACGTACAATCCAACTCTTCTATGAACTGTCCTTCACCACATATTTCCCTACATCATATGAACCAAAATCATATTATCTTCCAAATAAATTATTTCTGTCTATTTGGAACTAAAATTTCATTCATATTAATTTATTATTTAAAGAATTCAAGGGTGCCCCTCCCATATCCTATAAATAGGTACACTCTATTCTCTAATACTCACACATTCAATTCATTTAGGTTCCACAAAATCAACCAAAGAAACTATTTATAATCCATCCCCACGTTTTTGATGCCATCGTTATGTGTGAACACCCATCATAGAGGAGTTATGGTGGTTTCCAATGGAGATCAACTGAAGAAGAAGTCTCATTTTTTTAGGTTTTCTGTTTTATTTAATCTTCCACATATTCTAAATATTAATTATATAATATTCAATATTAAATAAAATATCCTAAATATACAGAAATATTATTATGGTAATATCATCCCCAAAATCGATCCATAATTTCATCTAATGGGAAACTAACATTTCATTAGTATTTACGGCGGACTACAGCCTCGCAAATTGATATAGTTCTTTTTTATATCTTTATATATAAATTGGTTATAATGATGGAATAAATTTTTAAATATTATACAAATTATATATTTATTTTTATAAATTAATTATATTTGCATTATTGTCTCACCTATCATGAACATAAAAACGATAACATCAATCGTCTGTACCTGTGAACTATCACCTCCATGAAGTGATGTGAAAATTTTGTTTTCACCACATACCTTGTATGATATATATAGTAATATTTTAATTATTAATATGATTTTTATAGTAAAAATATATATCTTTTATGGTATAAAAATTATTACCTTATTTTAAAAATGATAAATTAATAATCGAAATGTTTCTCATGTGTACGTACGAATTACCGTCTCTATGATTATAATGTTTTTCATTTTTCATATCCATGTTTAATGATTGTATATAAAAGTAAAATTAATTTATAAAAGATATTATTATTTCATTAATATTATTTTGTTAATGATAGAAATATGAATACATTGGATTTGATATCATGTAGGGTTCATTTTTGACTGAAGTACCGAATAACGAAAAAATATCAAATATGAACATAAATAATTATGTAATTTTTAAAGAATTTTTAATAATTGATATAAATAGATTAATAAACATATAAAAGGATATCATAAAATTATAAATTATCATGTGTTTATTATTTTGGAATATAATGATTGTATGTGACGATTCTGACTCAAGGTATGGGATTTCGTCTCAATCTCATTTAATTGGGCCATTTATTGATAATATACACCATTATTCTTTTATAAGGTGTACATAAAGTCGCTATGGAATTTAACATCCATATATTATCTTCTCTATGGTCATTTATTTTTTTGATAAACTTATTAATTCCCATAAATTAATATTTAAATGTTCAATGTGGTATGAGAAACATTGGATGACTAAAGATTTAATTATCAAATCTTTTGTTTATGATATTAGTTTACATATTTATATATATGGATATTAAAGGATTATACAATAAATTATATCTATATCTTTAGTTTCATTCATTGTTTTTAAAATCATATATTTTCATACAAAACATTTTAATTTCTTTAGAAAATGACAAAATGAATGTTTCTCTGTTTTAACATATATGGCCGCAATGACTTCTCCGCTACCATTACCATTTTCTAATAAATGGATTCCTCTATAATAGGTAATATTTTTAAAAGGAAAATTAATCCCTTATTCTTTTTCTCATATCATTGTAGTTAAAATGGGTTCTTAAATTAAAATTTTATTATTATACAAAAAATGTGGTTTATATGTGATTAGAAGAATTTTTCTAAAGTGTTTTGTGATTCATGAAATTGTACTTGAGAATTATTTAAAATAGGTGATCCTATTGTAGCATATATGTAGGGATATTCCCCATTATAGCTCATCGGTGATCCTGATACATCTTACACATATGGTGATCATGATTATAGATCTCCAATTTGGAAGTTGAAAATATGGTTTTTCATATTAGAAGTGGGTTGAATGGTTTTTATGTTTATGATTATTTAAGTCAACTAAAGGGTTTTAATTACATTCTATTTATATTACAGTTTTTTAGAAAAAAGCATGAGTGTTATTTATCTAAATTTGTTTTTGTTTCATTTGCTCGAAGAATATAAAATTAGTTACAATGATTTAAATAGATTAATGTTTTCATTCTGTTTTATGTCCCTTAGTAAGATTCTTTTCTAATCCCATATTTTAAAAAGTTATTCATAGGTCATAATAGTATTAGGGTAATCGAATATTTCGTGATTAAATTAATGAATATGTGTGTTTAAATAAAATCATGTTTTATTTTAAAAGGATTTCCTTTGGAGAAAAATTGGATGTTGAGTATAATTGTGAACTTGTAATATATGAGTTTACTATGTAACAGTATGCCCCTGTTATCTAAACCTATATACAAAAAGCATCATTGAATGTGAATTATAGTTAAAAACACTGTAATAATATATATTTAAATTCGAGTCCATATATTTGGTATCAACATTTGGTTTATACAACTTTATAGATTATGAATTATTCTTGCGAGAAAGGGACATCATATGAGTTTATAATTTTCTGGTTGATCATAAGATCAAGGCCCTATAAATCATTTTAAATATTTATGTTCATAATTCTTAAGGTGATTAACTGTGATATTTGGGACACTAATTGTAGAGCTAATTATGGGTTATTACTTTTGTGGATGAAAAAAGAAACCCATGAGATACAATTTTAGGTTATATAAGTTCTTTATTATAATTACATTTTCATTTTAGTTAAATTTGTTTATGTAATAAGAATATGTTTATTTTGAGAACTTAAGTAATATTAAATGGATATCCTCAGTATATGAAAATGATTTTGTGATTATGTGATAAATGTTATTTTGGGGGTCATTCACTATTTTGGGAACCCTATATGGAAAAGGATGATAAAATAGTATTGAATTTAATTGGATGTGTAATCGTGGAATTTTATTTAGTAAGAATCTATGTTTATATTGTGGACTTATAGTGATTTTGGTTACTTATGAAAATGATTAACATATCTAGAAGAATTTGTGATTATAATAATTAGTTTTTGTTATAAGATATTAAGTGTAGTTGATGTTATTTAGGGATAAATGTAGAAATTTATCAAGTGAGATTACGTAATCAAATTCATATAAATTTCTGGGATTAAATCATTGTTTGGATTATTTTGAGGAATATTAAATAATGTTATTTGTTTAATCGTCTTTTTTGAACTATGGATATTACTAAATAATTTTAGATATTAAAATTAGTTCCTATCTTTATAAAGGATTAAAAATTTTAGTGGAAGTTATATGATCATGTATTAACCATTTTGGGGTTGGTTAATGTTTTAGGTAGAATAAAACGATAGTGTAACTTTTGTGGTTAATGTTTTTTTAGAGGTCTATTACAGTGATTCTAGTGTGAACAAATCATCATAAATTCTCATTATTGGGGAAAAAATATGAGTTTCTGGTGGCACTCAATTAATGGAAGAAACACTACATGTCAAAAGTGTATATTTTCTTATGTTATTACCCTATTTAGAAAAATAATTCCTCACCCATTTGATATGCATCTTAAAACAAACAGATTTTATGATTACGTTTCCTAAAATGAATTCAAAGAAAATTTAATCCCTCACGTGTTTGTGGTTTTTTGATTTTAACATTCTCTTAATAAAATTTTCTATCACTCTCCATCAAAACATGATAGTTATATTTCCTTACATACCCATGTTTTCCATCTTGGGATCCTATTTGGTGCTATCTTAGCTAAGCATTGTACGGTCCTTTATTTCATTTAAAGTGGATGCTTTATTATACTTTTTTCCAATGTGGGAACGTAATAATGGTATTTTGAAGATTCTTACGATAGTCACCAAACCCAAATTTAAATTGTGGGGATGAAATTTACAAAATGGGGTGGAATGTAACCTTAAGAGTTGTTTTTAAAAAATAGTGACTATGATCAACATTATACATAATACGACACAACGAACATAACCAAACAACTAAATATTATTATGATATCTTATATATGAGTAGTTAAAATGGAGTGAATGAATATTAATAATTGACATATGAAAATATTTTTTAAACATGCATTTAATTAACTAACTTTGAACAATTATTTATTAATGAAAATGAAATGCCTTTTTTATTAAAATGAATGGTTTTCTAAAAAACTAATAAAATAAAAATAATTGAGTTTTTAAAATAATAAAATCAATATATTGATTTAATTAATGAAATATATATGTATTATAATCAATTTAATGTTTAGAATTCATCTTATATGTTTTCTAGACATTATATAAGAACAAATTCAATTTTTCAATTAAAATTAGTTTAAAAAAAACAGTTTTACAGATTTTTAATGGTCTACCCCTTTTAAATCTAGTTGTGACACTTTAATAAGTTAAATTTTACAAAAGAGACTTATAATTTGGATTTGGAACATCAAATATATACTTTTTTTGATATTTTAATATTTCTCTGAAAATATCATATTCAATGAATAGTGAAAAATAATGCATTTTTATTCAAAAACTTATTTTTCATCTAAATAATTTATATTGTTATATTATATTTTTATTTTTTAAAGTATTATTTGATTAATGTTTTTATAATTTAACCGTTTTTTGTCATTGGATGTAATTTCACATTGAAATTAGATATAAACACAAATCATTCTTTTGGGGGTTTGTACATGTTTAAAAACATGTTTTCTCATTTAGACAATGAGTAGTAATTTTAAATTAATAACTGAAACATCAATAGCATGAATTTGGAAAAAGGATCACATTTTTGGATTCATATGTTTCAAATTATATAAATTGTTATTTCTTATTTTTGGACATTATGAATAATAATATTATTAATAATTTAAATTTCCAATATAATGGGTAAATTAAGTAATTAAAGGTAAAAATAATATTATAAAAATATATAACTACCATAAGACATATATTCATTTAATTATATGAATTTATACTGACCATGATATTCCATCGGTACATTTTAGTACCACTTGGTAGACATTAATTCATTTATAATATTATATTCACTAAATTGTCATTTTTGTTACACATTTGTTTTTAAAAATTAATTTTTTAAATATGGAATTATACAAGTGATACATACAAATATAAATATTCCTTATAAATCTAAAAATATTACCTAAATTATGGTAATTAATTTATTATTTTTTAAAATGAAATAGATGAATTTAATTATGGAAAATGATGAGGTGGTAATTTCATAATTAAGGAATGAATCAAATAAATGATATGATAAATAATAAAATAAATATAAACTAACATGACATATGCCATAAGAGAACTTTTTATATACTATTGACATTTTTTTTATGATTTAATGGTGTTAGTTCAATATTATCCACCTATTATGATATTTTTTAAAGTCAACTAATGAATAGTGTCTAAATTGATAGTATATATATTTTAAAATATAAAATATTTTATTTAATTATATAAAATTAATAAAAATATTAATTTCATAAAAAATGTTATGTTATTTCCAAATATATCCTAAATTTTATTTTTTTGGGTCTTTTGACATGTTATGGAACTTACAGTAAGCCACCAATTATAAGTAACATAATATCAGTGAAATATTCAAAAGGGTAAGAAAATGGTTAAACCAAATATATAAGGATTAACAAATATTAAAACATTTATTTTATCAATTTTATAATTTCTATTTGACAAAAATTATCTTACATAAGAAATAATATTTTTTGGGACCTTTTGGAACAAAATTTGATTTTTTATTAATTTAATATTTCTAGTGTATCAATGGTCGCCCCCTCCAACTCCTATAAAATGGTACTCCATATTATCTAGTAATGACACTTCCAAAGCCTTTTGGTTCAGTTAATATCAACCCAAAAAACTATCTAGAATCCATACACACATTTTTATGCCCTAGTTAAGTCGTAACACTCATCTTGGAGGGGTTAGGGTGTTCTTCAATAGTGATCAACTGAAGTAGAGGTATCATTTTTAAGAGTTTTATTATTATTTCTACATCCACATCCTCTAAATATACATAATAAAAAATGAAATAATAACACTATAATCAAAAATGTAATAATATATTATTATTGTAATATCATCACGAAAATCAATATACCATTTCAACAATCAGAAATTAACATTATGTTCGTGTGTACGGCGGACTATCGCCTCACGAACCATTATAGTTTTTATTCATTATCATATATCAATTATTGTTATAATAAATGAATAAATTTTTTATATGATATTCATGAAATATTTATCATTTTAAAATAATAATAATTCAATTATGTTCTTACCTTCAATGCACTTAAAAACGATAACGTCGTTCATGCATACGTGCGAACTCTCACCTCCACCAAGCGATATTAATCATTTTTATTAACCAAATAAATTATATCATATATATATGATTCTATAAATTTCTAATATGATATTATTAATATTATTATAAATATAGAAATATAAAATAATAATTACCTTATTTTCATAATGGTAAATGAAAAAGGAAAACATTACCCATACCTCCACACGACTTTCCGTCTGCATTATTATAACATTTATCATTTTTCATATCCATATTTAATGAATCTATTTAAAAGATTAATTGATATATAAAAGTGATAATTATTTATTTAATACTATTGTTGAGATTATGTACTTATTTACACATGGACTATTAAAATTATTCCATGTTATTTTTCGACTCAAGTACTAAATATGGTATCAAGTGATATAAATGGAATAATAAAATTTAATAATGTTCTCAAGAATGTATAAAATAACCAATTTTTTATTTTTCTGGAATATAATAATTTTATGTGATGTGTCAGACTCAAGGTTATGGGTTTCATCTCATCCCCATATTATTTGGGAATTTTGTGACAATATGCATTGTTATTTTTTATAAGGGGTATATATAGTAACTGTGAAATTTAATATCTATATTTTATCTACAATAAATTTATTTAATGATTTGGTAATTTAACAAATTCATAAAGATTATGATTTATGATTTTAAATTAGTATGAGACACCATAAACATTTTAATAATTAATTATCAAATATTTTCGTCATGGTAATAATTTAAATATTTATTTATATGAATGTAATAGGATTATATAATACTTTTTATATATCTATTTACTTTCATTCATTGTTTTCAAATTGGAATCTTTTTATTCAATGTATTTTAATTTCATTACCAAATGACAAAAGGGCTGTTTTTTATTTTAACATACATCGCAACAATGAATTCTTAGCCATTGTAACCATTATTTGATATTGGGATTCCTCTATAAGACATAATATTCCTAAATGGAAAAGAAATTACTTTTTCCTTTTTTGGGTATCATGGTATTGAAAATGGGTTCTTAAATGAAAATCACATTTTTATATGTAAATGTATTTTATATGGGATTAGAATATGTTTTCAAAATAGTTTTGTGATTTATAAAATGGTAAAGGAGAATTTTAGGAAATTAGTGAACCCGTTAATTAATATATGAAGAGTTTTCTCCATTATAGCTCTTTGGATATCCCAATATAGCTTATACACAGTGTGATCCCCATTATAGATCCCCAATTTGGAAGATGTCCATATGGTTATTCCAAATGGAAGAGGTTTGAAAGTATTTTATATATTTAATGATCTAAAACACTTAAAAAAGATATAGTTGATTCATATTTGTTTTAATATTTATCTTTTTGAAAATGTTATGAGTGTTATTCATGTGAAAATTTATTGTTTTAATCAATCAAATAAAATTAAAAGGGTTTCCATTTTTTTAAATAGATGAATGTTTAGATTCTTTTTAGGTCCCTTACTAATATTTGGTGCATATCCCATGTATTAAAAAAATTTAAAATTTATTATGATTTCTCTGGACAGTGAAGATTCTATGATAAACTATTTGAATGAGTGTCTTGAAAATAGATTAGTATTAATTTTAAAAGAGATTCATTTGGAATAAGAAGATCGATACTTAGTATAAGCGACCAATTTTAGTTCATGAGTTTACTATGTAAGATATTATCCTAATTATCTAAAACTCTAAACAGAAATGATAATTTAATGCAAATTATAGATAAAAATTACTAGAATATTATATTTTATGGTCTGGTCATTATAGTTGTTATCAAAGGATTGTTTAGAGAACTTTAGAGATTATGATGTCTTCTTAAGAGATATATATACCTTATGAGTTCGTAATTTTATCATTGATCATATGTTAAATGACATATAAAAACCATTTAATTCTTTATGTTACCAAATTTTAATATGATTAACAGTATTTTTAAAGATAATAATTTTTGAAGAAATTATGGGTTGTTAATTTTTGGGATGAAAAATGAATGGTTTGAGATCAAATTTCAGGTTAAAATATGTTATGGTTAATTATTAGGATATTATTTATTTTTTAAGAATGTTATAAAATTATATTGTTTTTGAAGAAGGAAAACACATAGATTGTTATACAGCCCATCTTCATAGAAAAGGACATCAGAATCAACACCACAAATGAAGTGTGACAGGACTTTATCACCTACCAATGGTTTACGTGATGTCCCTGGTTAGTATGTCTTATTATTATTAGTTAAACTAGTTTATATAATAATAAAAAGATGATTTTCAGAACATATGTTTTATTAAATAGATATCCTTATAATAAGAAAATTGTTTTGGGATTGCAAGATAAATGTTATTTTGGATGATTTTCACTATTTTTCTTCCCAACATGCCTAAAGAAAAATATGATACTATGGGATGTTATTTGAGGAGTAATAATTGAATTTTATTTTCAAAGAATATATGATTTTATTGTTGACTTAAAGAGATTTGGTATGTTAATAGAAATGAATAACCCATATTGGTGAATATGTGATTGGGTTAATTACCTTTTGATATATGTTATTATGATTGGTTTATGTTAAATGGAGGTTAATTCTAAAATTTAACATGGAGGATTATGTAATCAAATTTGTATTAATTTTGGGTTACAATATTCTAAAAACAGTTTACATTATCTTGATCGTGCTTTCTATCACTCTCCATCAGAACATGATGGTAGTATTTTCTAATATATCCATGTTTTCCAATATGGAATCTGAGTATGTGTTATATCACGTGTCCTTCGTTTGATCCTTTTGTTCTTTAAAATTGGATGTTTTAAAAATCATTATTCCAATGTGGGAATGTAATAATGTTAATTTGAATAGTCGTACCTTAGTTAACAAACCCAAATTCAAATTTTGATGATGTAATTTCCAAAATGGGGGTTAATGTAACATCCTGATTATTTTTAAAAGAGAGACATTATAACCTATAACATTCATAATAATACAGGTCAAACTTATACAAATGTATAAATATTACTATATTACCTTATAACCTTGATGTTAAAATGGATGGAATGGAAATAATTTATTTATTGGTGATTTTTTTTACTCATTTATTTAATTAGTTATTTTGTGAATAATTATTTATAAATTAAAATAAAACCATTTTTAATTTGACGGAAATGTTATTCTGAAAAACAATTTAAATGAAAATAAGTGAGTTTAGAAAACACTATAATCAATATTTTTGGATTTATTTAATAATATATATATGTAAATATTTAATGTAATTTTTATAAATCTTCTTATATGTTTAAATGACTTGATATAAGAGCATATTCAATTTTTCCAATAAAAAAGTATTTTTCAAAAAAATATAGTTTTACCAAATTTTATTAGAGATCCCATTTTAAATCTAGGTTTCAAACATCTATAAGATCAAGTTGACAAAATAAACTTATTCCTAAGAATCAAGAAAACAAAATTTACTATGGTGGATGTTATGATGTTTTCCTGATAAAATAAATATTTAATGAATAGTGACATATATTACATTTTAATCCAAAGCTTCTTTTTCATCTGAGAAATTTATATTTCATGATTCTATTTATAATTATTTTAAAATTATAATTATATTATTTTTTTAATTTAATCCCATTTTGGTTAGTAGAACTAATTTTACATTGAAATACTATATAAATGCCCATCATTCATTAGATGGTTTTTACTTAAAAAAACTATTTTTCTCGTGTTCACAACAGTGATTAATTGTAAATTAAATAATTAAACATATTTGATTTGAATTTTGGAAAATAGATTCCATATTTTGAATCATAATATACAAAATTTGTAAATATTTCATTTTTACACATTATGAATTTTATGTTTTATAATTATTTTAATTACCACAATGAATAGTAAATCATGTAATTAATAATAAATTTAATATTATAAAAATATAAAACAATACTAATACATGTCATAATTTAATTTGATGATTTTATCCTGACCATGATCATCCTTGGGTCGATTTGATGACCACATGGATGGCATAAATTCATCTATTATATTATATTCAATGAATAGTCTTTTTTTGATAAACTTTTGTTTTGAAAACATAACGTATTTTAATATGAAGTTATAAAGGAGATAATTGAGATTATAAATTTTCATTCCAAATATAATACTATTACCAAGATTATGGTAATTAATTATCATTTTTTGAATTTAAATATTTTAATTTAATAATGACACAATGATGATTAGTAATTTCTTAATTGATGAAGAAAACAAATAAATGATATTATAAATATTAAATTAAGTATTATATAACATAATTTATTCCATAGATGATTTTTTTATAATTTTGACATTTTTTAATGATTAAAAAATAATTTTTCTAAATTATATTCATGTAATGATATTTTTACAAGTCAACTGTTAAATAGTAGCGAAATTAACAATGTTCGTATTTTTAAATATAATATTTTTTATTAAAAAATATTAAATTTCCAAAAATATAATATTGTTCTAAATGGTTATGATATGTCAAAATATGACCTAAATGGAACTTTTTTGGGTCTTTTGATATGTTATGATAATTATATTATTCCATAATAGTGTAAATAACATAATATCACGATAAGATTAAAAAGGGTAAAAAAGGGTCTAACCAAAACTATAAGGATTAAAAAATATTCAAAACTATTATAAATTTAATTGGATGATTTTTATTCTACACAAAATCACCTTATATATTAAATTAATGATTTTTAAGCCATTTGTAACTCAAAATGAATTTATATTAATCTAATGTTTTAAGTGTATCCTAGGGTGCCCCTCCCCTCTCCTATAAAAAGGTACAAACTCATCTCTAATAATCACACGTCCAATGACTTATTAAACCACATTGATCTGCATAATAATATTACTAGAATCCATATCCATGTTCTTGAGGCCTTATTTAGGCCGAACACCCTTCCTAGAGGTGTTGAGGTGCTCTTCAATGGAGATCAACTGAAGAATATGTATCGTTTTTTAAAGTGTTTCTGTTTTGTATCTTCTTACACTTACTCTGAATCTTATTCTTCTAATATAAAATAATAACTAGAGTATACAAAACATATTGAGATGTTTTTATGGTGATATAATAACCTTAAACCATCTCAAATTTCATCATATGGGAAATGTACATTTTGTTCATTTGTAAGGCGGACTATCGCCTCGCGAACCAATATAATTTTTTCTTCATTACAATATATCAATAATGGAATTGATGACAGGATAAATGTGTATAAATTATATTCATGAAATATTTATCTATTGAAATGAATAATATATCAATTATGTTCTTACCTTCTAGGAACATAAAAACAATACTGTCATTCATGACTATATGTGAACTATCACCTACACGAAGCGATGTGAATCATTTTTATTCACCACGTAACATGTGTGACATATATAAGTATATTTAAATAATTATAATCATGTTAATAATATTATTATAAATAATTAAATTAAAATTAATAATTACCATATTTCAATAATGATAAATAAATTATGGAAATGTTACTCGTACGTAAGTATTGAATACCATCTCAATGATTGTAACATTATTCATTTTTCATATACTTATTTAATAAATTTATTTAAAATTATAATTTTTATATGAAATTTATTATTATTTCATTAATATTATTCTGTAGATTACATACTTATAACCGTATAAGCCGTTGACATAACACCTAGTACATTTTCGACTCATCTATTGAATATCGAAAAAACATCTCTTGTGAACTTAAATAATTATGTTATTTTTATAACATGGTAATAAGTTTTTTAAAAGGATTGATAAACAAGAATGTTTCTCATGATATTTTGATGAATACTATGTTTATTATTTATGATTATAACAATTATACATGACAAGTCAGACTCTAGGTAAGGGATTTCCTCCCAATCAATATTCATTGTTGAATTTCGTGATAATATGAACATTTATTCATTTATAATGTGTATATAAAGTCACTAGGATATTTCATGTCCATATTTTATCTAATTTAATGTTAATTGTTTTGGTAATTTTATTAGTTCATGGGTATTACTATTTAAATAGTCAAAGTGGTATGGTATTTCTTGAACATTTAAATATTTAATTATCAAATAAATATTCATGATATTAATTTACATAAAAATTTATATGGATATAAATATATTATTAATGAAACGATTTCTCTGTCTATAATTTCATATAATATTTTCAAAATTTAATCTTTTTATATAATGAATTATAAATTCATAACAAAATAACAGAATGAATTTTTTTAACGTATACTGTGACAATGACTTCTCTGTCACTGTAATGATTATATGATATTGGATTTCTATATAATAAATAATTTTTTTAGAAGGTTAATAAATTACTTATCCCTTATGTTGGGTATCTGGGTATTAAAAATTAATTTTTAATTGAATATGGAATTTTTATATGGAATTGGTTATCATATGGGATTTAAAGATGTTTTTAAAAGGGTTTTCTGAGTCATGATATGATACATGGGAATTATACTAAAAAGGATTTCCCATTTTAGATTATACAAAGGTTATTCCCCATTATAGATCATGGGTGAGCCTGATATAGCTTATATGATGGGTGACCCCATTATAGATCTATAATATGGATGTTGACCATATGGTTATTCCAATTAGAAGTGGTTTGAAAGGGTTTTATTTATATAATCATCTATTTCACCTAAAGGTTTTTAATTTAATTCTATTGGTTAACAATTTTTTCTTTGAGAAAAGGTATGATTGTTATTCATGTGATTTTCTTCATTTTCCCAAATAATGATAGGCATGTTACCATGTTTTAAATAGCTTAATGGATTCTTTCATTCTGTGTCGCAAATTGATATTTTATGCTCAACCCGTTTTTTAAATCGTATTTCATAGGACTGTAGATTGGTAAGGAAAAAATAATATGCCCTGATGAATGTATTGATGATGTGTCTTGAAAATAAATTATGTTTTATTATAAATGGGTTTCCATTAGAGAAAGAAATGGATACTGAGTTTAAGCGTCCACTTATAAGGTACGAGTTTACTATGTATTAGTTAGTCATAATCCACTAAAACTATATATATAAAAATTAATCTATAGTGAATTATTGTTTAAAAACACTAAAATAAGATATGTATAAGGTCTGTTTATAATATCTACCTACCTAATAAATTTTATACCACGATATGATTATTGAAAAAACATTATCTCCCTAATCGTGGAAATCCACAATTACCAAGATAATAATAACTATATATTTTTTCCTAGATAGTCATTGGTCACATCAAATCAAGAAAAACTATAAAAACATAGGCACCCAAATTAGATTAATAAATATCCATATAAAGATGATCCTGAATATAAAATATATCAAATAAATTACATTGATGAAATCACACTAAAATTTACTGAACATGGTGCCACGCAGTGGTTCCATGGGCCGGTTTGATTCATGAAGCCTTGTGCTCCTACCCATATTCCAGAGGATAATAACTAGTATAAAGGTTTTAATATATATAATTGGGATATTATAGCCTCTTTATCAAAGTAACATAACTACAAAAATAACTAAACAATAACTAAATGATACAGCAAATAACCAAAATAATCCCATAAACAATACAAAACTATATTACATTATAAAAAATATACGAAAAAATATCCAAACTAAAGTAGTAGATGTGTCAACCAAAATAAAATTCAAATGACTATATAAAAATCTCAAAATAAAGACAAAGTAATTACTTATGAATGGGTACCGATGTCTTGAAATATTCCACTGGCCATGCTCTATCCCATTTTAGCCATCTAACATCGGGATCTTATGCTAATATTTTCCTCTAATCAAAAAGTCTATTGGGGTACCGATCATGCTTATTTAGTTGGGTGTAAGTACAACTCATTCTTCCACCACTAACAACATTGGAAATAATATCCAATATATATAACATTATATAGTTATATATATATTAATGTACAAAAATGAAAATAGTTATCAGAATTAATTATTATTTTCTTAACCAGTTAAATTAAACAGTATTACAATGACCCGTAAACCATTAATACCAGCATTGACTCATGCTAGAATCATAACTATCCCCATGGGATTCATCATTTCATTAAATCATGGTTTTCAACTGTTAATTTATTTCAATTGTGTATCATGGCTTTATGAAACCATAGTCCAATGCCATGATTGTTTTCCAAGAATTTCATGTCGAGCACCCCATGGGATTTTGAATCAGTGTTCTCATTCAAAAACATCATTATTATCAAATATAGTCTTTTGACGCATTAGTATGTGTCCCACACTCATAGTTATCACAAGTGTTATTTTAAAGCATTTGACTATGTTTGGACAATTTTTTCACATATATCACAAAAATCAAAGTTATCATATTTATTGGGATTAATCATAATTAATCCTATTGTCAATTATTCACATTATGATGCTCTATTTCAGTGAATTAAAATAGTCAGGGTTCGTCACATTAATCACATGTGATAATTTAAATAATACCTCATTTATTATTAATCACCATTTTAACCATGTGACCCAATAAAAAGTCAATTCAACATCAAAATATTCCTCAATTTCACAATCACCACTTCACACTATTTTATAATCATGTCATTCCACAAATTCGTAGATTTTATTTGTTTTCAAATAATAAACTAATCAAATTCATGATGTGGTTTCAAAACTTGGAAATTCCATTTTCACAATTACATACATGTTTTTAAAATCAAGGCTATGAAAATTGAAATTTATAACTCCTACCTAAAGATCATTACTAAATGCTTTCCCAACTAGAACCATCAGTATTTTTTGTATTTTCCAATCAACAAAAAAAGATGATATCTAGAATCAAACACCAAACTGTGACGATCGATGATGATGAAATCTATAGAAAACCATATAGTATCACACTATGTTCAATGAACGGAAGGATAGATGAAGGAATGGAACCAAAATGAACCACTTAACACATTTAAATATTCCAATCATGGAATTACACAATTTATAATAACATTACAGTTCGTGTAATTATGTTTAATTTTTTTCACTGAAAAACTTTTCCCCTTCGGAGATTTTATCCAGACTAAATATTACATGTTGTTTAATAATATCTAAAGACATGTAAATTTTTGTATATTTTTTATAAAATATATTTTAAATAAAATATTTGACAATCTACAAATACTTTCAAACCATAATTAAACCATCACTAACCCTATATGAAAACGTGAAAACTCAAAATCGAATGTACTTGGTAATATAACGGTATATTACAATCTCCCCAACTTATAAATGATAATGTGCATGTTGTAATCCCATGAGTCTATAAGATTTCAATGTGAGAATTTTGGTCTATTTTACCCTCATATCTTCTTTCATCTCCCATGATTCCTTTTAAACAGGTCCATGCTTCCATAGTCATCAAATTATTGCTGTGATAATTCCCCGAAACTATTTCTCAATGTGATCAGTAAAACATATCAAATCATTATAAACGGAAACCTTATTATCTAGTTCAACATCATAAACATTGATCCTATAGTAAGGCTCATGGTGACAATGCTTAAGCGATGACATAAGGAAAAAAAATCACACATATAATTACACCTTAGAGGTTGATTCAATCGGTATGCCACCGAATCGATTCTATCAACAATCTCAAAAGTTCCCACAACCCTAGGAAATTAAATTCCCTTCAATAGAAACATATGGTGACCTAATATATATGAATCCATATTTTATTCTCAACCAACATCTATAAAATCAATGGTTAGTTGATATCTATAACTATACAACTTATCCTTACTTCTATTAGTAGCCATATGTTTTCAAACCAGTTGAACCTGCCCTAACAACTGCTTCATGAGACTCGGTCCTAAAACTAAGAATCACAAACCTTCATCCAACATAGAGGTGATATAAATGTACCAACATATTAGTTATAGTAAATATCAATAGGTCTTGGATGCTTCTTCGAATACACGATAAATTCTAGAATTTACCCCCATAGTATATCATCAAATACCAATAAATTAGATTCTCTTGTCAAATATGTAAATTGGTTGAAATATGTACTCATAAATATTATCTTATCATGTTCCTTCTATTAGGTCTGAATAATAAAAAATAACATAATAGGGGGGTTGAGTTGGGTATTCCCAAGAAACTCCAACAACTATGGATTTTGAATCCCATTGTGAATTATGATTATACGAATCATTTTTCATTTATATGATATATGAGTAATGTTTAAATAGAAATATAAAATAGGACAAATTTATAGTGGTTTAGGTCAGAAAGGTCCCTTAGTTTACTCCACCCATAACTCTCTCTATGAGGTAGGTGAATTTCACATAGAACGTATCATAATACCATATGTCCAAAATTTAGCATAGGCAATTGAAACTTTTACCAACACAATAAACAAGGAATTTTGATTATATAGTAAGGAATAAATTATCCAAACCATGGATCAAGAATATAATATTCAAACACAACATAGTCCAAGTAGTTGAAACACCAACAAATCAAAAGAGATTTATTTAGAGATGGATCAGATTAAAAAAAACAAAATTGTAGTAGCTTTAATTGATAATAAATGGGTATTCTTATTTTGAAAAATAACTTCTTCTTGAAAGGGTTATTCTGAAGTGATCTCATTTGGAAGATGATCATCATCTAAAAGTAGAAAAAATATATGTAGTAATCTTCTTGTAGTAAAATATTTAACATGTATCTATATAAAGTGTAGACGCTTTCAGAATAAATTTTTTATTGTACCAAGTATGTAAGAGATATTCCTCATGAAAGAAATATTATGTGAAAATATGTCACTAGAATATCCCATATATTGGAATAAGACACTAGTAGAATATACTAACTAAAAGCCTACTTTGGAATACCCTATCCAATAATGTCGTGTGAAATATCTTGAATACTCAAATTCAATAACATCGAGTGGATTTGTTACATCCCTTAAACACATGAGTGAATTTATCCATTAAATGTGAACGTTTTTATCATTCATATAATCCATTGAATCAGTTGATAAATACTTCTGAAACATCCAATAATTCTTTTAAATTTTTTAAAGAAATCATGTATAAAATCACAAACTAAATCCTCCTATGTTGGAATGTCAAACATTTGGTTCCTTTATAAAATGAAAAAAATACTAAATTTAGGGTTAAATTTCATAGCATTCATTTTTTGAATTCATGGTTGACAACATAAGTTTGATTATAAAATTATTTCTGATGAACCATACATTTTTGTCCTTCAACAGAGGGTTCTTTACTTATGTTATGGTCATTAACCATACTTTCTTATCATTACAGATGTAAGGCTGCATACTAATGGATATTTATTTATCCATATATCCCATCCAATATAGCATTTATGATCCACACACAACCTCTTCTTTTGTAAGGTTGATTACAAACACATGGTTCATGATCTATATGAACTATTACAAGAAAAGGGTTTATTGCTTATGTAATGTTCTGAACGTTGGGTTTGAGAAGTGTTTCTAAAATACAATTAATAATGTACTGAATAATTTATGAAATTTTACTTTCTAATTAAAAGATTTAATATAATTATAGAATAAATATTGCAATGAATATTTATTTCTGGAATTATTTTTAAATTAATATAATTTTTAAAACAAATAAGTGTATTTGTAAGGACCAAAATCAATAAAATATATAGAGTATTGTGGATACAATACACACCAAAAAATCAACCCATTTTTTATATTCACAAATCCCATAACATATCTAATATAAAATATAGAATTTTTTAAATACTTTTCATGAAAATTAAAAATATTATTTTTATTTCAGAGAATTATTTTCAATAAAAAAAGTTACACTTACCCAATTTTCTTCCACGTTATGTTATATAAAAAATGTATAAGAGAAATAATTAAAACACATTAAATTATTTAGAGAACAACAAATGAATGACTATAATGTACTTTTTGGATAAATAATGAATTGATTCATGATAATTGATTAAAAATAATTAAAAAATAAAAAGGAAAAAACAAAATATAAATAGTTCAATGAACTTTTTTATTTAAAACGTAATAATATATTAGAGGATTTGTTTAAGGTGGAGAGAAAAGCCAAATTGTCTGGTGGAAGGTTAAATGATTTGGTCATGGTTGGTTACTAGTTCTGATAATGCCCGATCTTCCAGAAATACATCATCAATTCTTCTAACAGTGCATATATTGTAACATCCTGAGTGAATAATGAATGAAGAATTTTCATATTTATTAATATTTTTGAATTAAATTTTAATTTTGCATTAATGTGGATGCCGGGTTCGATCGCGTACCTAATAGACAACAATGAGTTTAATTGAAATCATACGTTACACAAAAAAAAAATTTATAACGAAAAATAATATATTATTATTATTATTTTAAATGGTATTTAATACATAACTATTTTATTAGAACGAATGAAAAAAATAACTAGAATACGATTATACATTTTTGGTAAATGTTTTTACATTTATCCAAAAAAAGTTATAATCTTAAAATGTGAATGAATCCAATTTTAAGCATAAACACTTTCATATTCTTTAAAAGGTCAATTTACCATCATTGATGGAGAAAATTTTTTAAATATATTAATTTCACATTTATATTTTCTATTTGAAAAAAATAATTTTCTTCTTTAGAATTAGGAAATAAAAATTTACATTGGATGAAATTTTGGTATTTTTTTGAGCATGTTCATTTTTTAATGAATAGTCAAATTATTGCATTTTAATTCAAAACTGACTTTTAATCTAATTAATTTATATAGATGAATATTATTTTATTAGTTTTAAAGTGTAATTGGACAATATTTTTAACATATAATCCACTATTGGTATATAGGAAAAATAAATTCTTCTAGAAAGGGTTGTTCTGAAGTGGTCTCATTGGGAAGATGGTCAACATCTAAAAGTAGAAAAAAATAGATGTAGTAATCTTTCAGTAGTAAAAGATTTAACATGTATGTATATATAGTGTAGACACTTTCCGAAACAATTGTTTATTGCACCAAGTCTATAAGAGATATTTATCATGAAAGAAATATTATGTGAAAATATGTCACTAGAATATCCCATATATTGGAATAATACACTGGTAGAATATATTAACTAAAAGCGTACATTGGAATACCCTATCCAAGAATGTCGCGTGAAATATATTGAATATTCAAATTCAATAACATCTAGAGGATTTGTTACATCCCTTAAACATATGAGTGATTTAATCCATTAAACGCAAACCTTTGTATAATTCATATAAACAATTGAATCAGTAGATAAATACTTCTGAAACATCCAATAATTCTTATAAGATAGTTGAAGAAATCTTGGATAAAATCACAAAATAAATCCTCATATTTTGGAATGTCAATCATTGGGTTCCTTTATAAAATGAAAAAATACTAAATATAGGGTTAAATTTCATAGCATTCATTCTTTGAATGCATGGTTGACAACATAAGTCTGATTATAAAATTATTTTTCATGAACTATACATTATTGTCCTTGAACAGAGGGTTCTTTACTTATATTAGGGTCATTAACCATACATTCTTATCTTTACATATGTAAGTCTACATACGAATGTATAGTTATTTATCCATATATCACATCCACTATAGCATTGATGATCCACACACAACCTCTTCTTTTGTAAGGTTGAATAGAAACACATGGTTCATGATCTATATGAACTATTCCATGCCACGGGTTTATTCCTTATGTTATGTTCTGAACATTGGGTTTGAGAAGTGTTTCTAAAATACAATTAATAATGTTCTGAATAAATTATAAAATATTCCCTTCCAATTAAAATATTTTTTATAATTACAGAATAAACATTGCAATAAATATTAATTTCTCGATATATTTTTAAATTAATATAATTAGTAAAACAAACAGGTGTATTTGTAGCTACCAAAATAAATAAAATATATAGAATATTGTGGATACAATCCACTCCACAAAATCAACCAATTTTTTAGAATCAAAAATCCCATAATATATTGAAAATAAAATATAGAATTTTTTAAATACTTTTCATGAAATTTAAAATTATTATTTGGATTTCAGAGAATTATTTTGAATAAAAAATGTTACACTTACCCAATTTTCTTCCACATTATGTTATATAGAAAATGTATAATAGAAAAGATTAAAACACATTAAATTATGTAGAGAACAAAAAATGAATGATTATAATGTACATTTTGGATAAATAATGTATTGATTCATGAAAATTCATTAAAAATAATTAAAAAATAAAAAGGAAAAAACAAAATATAAATAGTTCAATGAAAGTTTTTAATTAAAACGTAAAAATATATTAGGGGATTTGTTTAAAGTGAATAGATAAGCCAAATAGTCTGGTGGAAGGTTAAATGATTTGGTCATGGTTGGTTACTATTTCTAATAAAGCTCAATCTACCAGAAATATATCATTAAATCCTTCCAACATTGCATATATTGTAACATCCCAAGTGAATAAAGAATAAAGAATTTTCATATTTATTAATATTTTTGAATTAAATTTTAATTTTTCATTAATGTGGATTCTGGGTTTGATGTCATACCTAATAGACAACAATGAGTTTAATTTAAATCATACGATACACAAAACGATATGTTATAACGAAAAATAATATATTATTATTATTATTTTAAATCGTATTTAATGCATAACTATTTTATTACAATGAATGAACAAAAAATAACTACAATATGATTATACCTTTTTGATAAATGTTTTTACATTTTTCCAATAAAAGTTAGAATCTTAAAATGTAAATGAATCCAATTTTAAGCATAAACACTCTCATATTCTTTAAACGGTCAATTTACCATCAATGATGGAGAAAAAATTTTAAATATATTATTTTCACATTTATATTTTCTATTTGAAAAAATAATATTCTTCTTTAGAATTATCAAATCAAAATTTGCATAGGAAGAAATTTTTGTATTTTTCTGAGAATGTTCATTTGTTAATGAATAGTCTAATTACTGCATTTTAATTCAAAATTTCCTTTTAATCTAATTAATTTATATAGATAAAAATTAATTTATTAGTTTTAAAGTGTAATTGAACTATATTTTTAACATATAATCCACAGTTAGTCATTGGAAATAATTTTACTCTTAAATTGAACATAAACTATTGTCAATATTTTGATAGATATTATTTCATAAAAGCACGCTTTTTATTTTGACAACGGGAATTTATTTGATATTATTTTCTACCACTTATGTGGTTTCAATTTGTAAAAATCAAATCCATATTTGGAATCATGTAGTCCAAATTCTAAGAATATTTAACTTTTATTTTTATAAATTATGAATATATACTTATGTAAGTATTTAATTTACCATGGTTAAAAGGTAAATCTGGCAAATAAAGTTAAATAATAATATTATAATAATATTAAATTACACAAAAACATGTCTTAATACTATTGGATGATACTTTTCTGTCCATGGGAATCCCTGGGTCGATGTTTGGACCCCATGGAGCCACTTAGACTTGATAACGACATATTATACTACTTAATTTAATATAATGAGATAAATTACATAAACATATATCTCTAAGTAAATAATTTTTACATGGGGTTATATAAATTATCACTTATACTATAAATATTCATTTAAAAACCAAATATACTTCCTACTTCATGGTATTTTATTTATAATTTTTAGATATCAAATTAATAAAATTATTTATTACACAATGATGATGCAGTGATAACCTTATTAATAAATGATTTTAAAAAAAAATTAGATTATAAAATATAAAAAACAATCCCAAACCTGTCCAATACTTATTAGATGATTTTAATTGGAATGAGAGTCATCTTTTCTTCTATTTTAATGTTTTTTGGCACTTTTGAAATATAAAATCCATTTATAATAAAATAATGTTTTCAAACATTCCTAAAGAGCTCATCCATCGCCTTATAAATATGCATCACTTCTATCCCATTACTCACACCTCTGAAGTCATTTGGCTCATGAAAACTATGCCCAATTAATTTTCCTACATCATTATATTCTTTTTAGAATCCTTAACTTATGTAGAAGGCAGTTCAAGGAAGCATTCTGTTTCAAAACAAAGAGAGTTACCATGTTTAAATGTAACGTCTTCTCTTAAGTTCTTTTATATTATTTTATTTCTCCAAACCTCTAAACTCTCTTTATTACATTATTTTATAACAAAACAAGAATATTCAATATTATATGTTTTTTTTAGTTGAGTGATTCGAAATACACTTCCACACACCTCCATCTAATGGATACGAACATACTGTTTCTATGGACGGCGAACTACTACCTCGCAAAATGATGATTGTTCAAATAACTCAAATCCCATCTCATGGTGTCCAGTTAGATAGACTTGTATTTATATATCATATATATTATGTTTATGTTTTCTCAATGCTTCTGTATTTTTCATTTATATCATACCTTTATGGTTTCCATAATGGGTAAATATGATAATTTAATTTGACGAAGTGAATACTAAGCCCCCACAAAGTGTTATTACTCATTCATACCATTCTTGGAACGTATAAAGGATGGTGTTAATGAACATAAGAAACATATATAACATATGATATTATATTTTAATAATAATATACCAATGTATCATATGATTTTCATTCTTTCTGAAAAGAAAAAATTTAATGGCAGTAGCGTTCATTCGTACCTACAGCTTACTGTCTCCATGAACGGTGTATTTCATTGTCATATATCCAAATGTTATAGACTCTTATAAATACACACACACAAACATATATATATATATATATAATATGGCTTATAAATCATTTATATAATTTTGGAGAAATTTAAATTTCGACCACGTGGACAATTTATAATTATAAAAAGTTCATTTTTATCTCACGTTTTGAAAATCAAAAAAATGTCTGATATAAGCACAAATAAAAATTTATTTATTATATCTAAAAAATAAGTGATATAAAAGGAATAATAAACTTGAAAAAGTTTCTTAATGAAGTATAAATTAACATAAAATTATTATTTATGAATCACAAGGATAATAAAAGACAATTTGGACTTGAGGTTAGGGGTTTTCATCTCACTTTTTATTCCTGTGAGATTCATTCTATATTTACATCTATTTCCTTTTATGTATTGTATTTAATGCCCATGATTTTATTACTTGTGTAATATAATTAAATTTATTAGTATTTAAATATTCATTGTCTGATCATTTTTTCATGTGATGTATGTTTTGTATGTTTCCAAATTAGTAAGGGGGCTTCTTATTCCAATTTCCATTCTTTTGGTTAAACTTATAAATATTAATTATGTCATTATATGAATTTGTGTAAAAGTCCATTGATTTTTATACAATTAATATCCACATCTAATGGGTCATTTATGTTTTCCACATATATTTATATCATTTATTTATCCTTAATGTAATGATATGTTCTTTGTATGGGAACCTTTAACCCTCCTCTTTTACTCAATGTCTAATTTTATGTTATATCTTTTAATTTAAACAATATTTTGATGGGGTATGTTATTTTATATCCTTATTGATTTTCATTTTATGTAAATTCTATGAGATACCTTTTTTTCTCATCATCTCACATTCTGAATTTTTTTGTGACGTCGTTTGGCTATCGAATTTTAATACGGGAATTTCTAAACTCAATTTACACTATTTGGGTTTTATGTATACATTGCTGATTATATCATGTCCATATAATGTGTGTATTTCCTATTATTTATTGAAGCTTATATTTACACATATCATTTTTTGGATATACTTTTGCAACACATAATCACCCCATTGATAAATTCTTACGGCATTTATATGATCTTGGAGAGGGATATTGTCTCAATTTACATTCCATTGAGATATATTTGTTATTATACAAAATTTCACTTTTATCTATTGTATAATCTTCTATTTAAAATATTATTTCATGAATCTCTTAATTTATCGTCATAGTATAATATTTTTATAATGATATTCTGTAATTATCTTTATTCAAGTATTTTCTCCTGTGGTAAGGGACTCTTTAACTAAAAAATTGTTATAAATATTTTAATGATTTATTCTTCTGAATAATTCTCAATAATGTATATATATATTCAAATGGTTCTAAGGATTTATTTATATGGATATTAATGTTTTTAAATTTTAATTCCTTTTAAAATTTGTATAGTGGTATATGACACATTGATTCATAAAATTCACTTTATAAAATTTTCATAATGGATTTTTAAAAAGAATTGATTATGTCAATATCTTGAAATGATATATTGTGATTAGATTGTGGAAATGTTGTCTTTTATTTATGCTTATGTTATATGTTTTGAATATGTTATGTTTCTTAGTTATTGTTTACATATACAAGTGGATCCGTGATAATCCTAGGGTGGGTGATCCCGAGATAGCTCTCCAATGCATTGGGTAACATGACATAGGTAAACGTTAATATTTCTCCTAAGAGGGTTATGGAATATACTGTAATGGGTATTCTAAAAAAACTCCTTATGTATCATTGAATGCAACAATGAATGTTTGATATGGGTGCCACAAGTTACCATTATGATTTATTATTTTTATTTGTTATTCAAGAATCTTATGAGTTTTTGTTGTTTGTTAACGATTGAAAAGTATGATTTTATTGAGTTGTATGTATTGATATAATAATTTTTTTATGTTATTGTTTTATGACCATTAAAAATAATTTTATGCTCATCCAAACTTTTTTGAAATGTTTTTCACATGATATAAGGACGAATAATAGAAAAGAATAATTCATGAAGATTTTTATCAATAAAAGTACTCTTGTTTTTCTTTTAAGAGTTTTTATATTTTGAAACAATATGACACTTAGTAGAAGTTTATACATGTAATATTCAAGATATTATGTAATATTTATGGCCTAATTCTATAAAATGCAAAACATGAAAATATCCTTAATGTGAATTCATGATTTAACTCATGATTAAGTAATTTTTAGGTTGGGGCCTTATAGTTGGTATCAAAGATCGGTTTAGACTACATTATAGATTAAGAGTTTTATGTTAGACACATGGTTATTCTCTATGTATATTATTTTTGTTAAGGCCTTATATTGTAAATTTTTTAAAAATATGTAATGTTCATTAAAAATGGAAGGAGGATGATCTCAAATGACATTCGTGTCTCTTCCTGATGACTTTCATTCAATAATTTTGTAGTCATCTCCCAATGACTCTAAAACATTTTCTAACATACAACTCACTTGAAAGTAATTATTTGAGATATCAAACAGAATTTCAATACCTTAATACCACTATGGATGATGGGTTGTATTAAATCTAATCTAATTATCTCTATATAGTCATATTTTCAAGAATGGTAAATATTATCATGGCATTTTTAAATATTTCACCTTATTTTATGATTTTGAAACGTATTATGATTTTGAAAATGGTGATGAATAAAGAAAACCTTTCGTAACCTATTTCTATTTTCTTTTAAATTATACTCTTTCAGCATTTACATGTTGTATTTTAAAAGTACCATTGATTGAATGTTTCAACTCAAACTCAGTCCGAATGTTTTATGAAAAGAATGTTTTATCTGATGTTTTTAAATTATTTGTTATACATGATTTGTTCCAAAACATTTTTTCTGTGATCACCCATATGACCCATGTTGTATGAGGTGTTTTTGGATAAATGAAGCATATGATATTGAAGGATCTCTAAATAATGGTTTTAATGCATGTACCATCTATCTATTTGAACAAGATGACGATGAAACCAGGTGGACACAATTATCAATGTATGATATTCATTCTTTGGGAATAATGTTATTTTATACAGGTAAAAAACTTATCAATATATATAATACATTCTGAATTAAGATGTTGAGGTTAATATGAGTTGGGATTTAAATGGGAGGCATAAGACAACCAATAAGGATAAATCTTGTTATGGTAATTTTTGAGGATTTTATCTCATTTTTGGTAATGTTATAAATTTGTATAATTTTTCAAAAAGAAAACATGCAGATCATGGGAGAACCCGTCCCGCCAGACAACACTGTGGGAATCGAACCCACAACCAATGTGAGATTGGGATTTATCACCTACCAGTAGACTACGTGAAGTCCCTAGTTAGTATGACTTATTATTTTTAGTTAAATGATTTATTGATCAAGAATATGTTGAGTTGATATCTTATGTTTAATAAAATTGATATCATTTGTATAGGAAAATTATTCGTCGATTAAGTGATAAAGGTTATTTTGGAAGACATTTTCACTTTTTGGGAAAATATATGCCTAACAAAAATAGAATACTTTGAGATTTAAATTGAGGAGTATTGGTGGATTTTTAATTTGGAAGAATCTATGTTTCTATTATGTACGTATAGATATTTTGGTAATGTATAGAATTGATTAACCTACCATAGAGATTATGTGATTTTGTTAATTACACTTCAGTGTGAGAGTTTAAGAGTAGTCAATGTAATTTGGGGATAAATGATAATATTTAATCTAGAAGACTATGTGATTAAATCCTTCTGAGTTATGGGTTACAATATAATTTTGGTTTTACTTTTGATGAATTTTAAGGAAATTTGTTTATTTATTCCTCTTTGACGAACATTAGATATTGTTTTTTGAATTTTTTAGATTAAGATTAGTATTTTCATATTATAATATATTATTTATTTTTAGGGGATTATCTGATCATGTACTAACCATTTGGTGTTTGTTAATGTCTAATGACAAGGGAAATATATATGTCATATTTTTTGGATTATGTGATTCAATAGAAGATGATTATTGCGATTTAGGTGTGACCAAGTCATCATGAATACTCATCATTTTGTGAAAATATGAGTTTTTGGTAGAAAATTATTGATGTATGAAACAATACATTAAAAGTAACTATATTAAATTATGTATTTATTCAATCTCATAAATAAATTATCCATCATTATTAAATGAAATATTAAACAAAAACATATTCTGTTTTCTTTTCCTATTGGGAAATAAAATGCCTTTTAATCTATCACATTTTTTGGTTTTCTATTGGTTAGAATTATCCTAATCATGTTTTCTATCACTCTCCATCAAGAAATGACATTTAGTTTCTCCTCAATATCTATGATTATATAGAATAATAGAATGTGTTTTCTCAATTGACCATTGTACTTATAATTCTTTATATTAATGTTATTGTTTTATTGACACTTTTTTTGATGTGGGACTTTTGATGAAGTATCTGAGCCCAATTTTAAAATTTTGTGGGTGTAATTCCCAAAATGGGGAAGGATGTAACATCCTGGGTGAATAAATAAAATGACATTTTCATATATATTAATACTGGTGAATTAAATTTTTTTTACTTTAATGTGGATTCCATGATCGATGGCGTACCCGATATGGAACAACGTGTTTCATTGAAATCATACATTACACACTACGTTATGTTATAATGAAAAATAATATAATAATGTTGTTATTTTAAATGGTATTTAACGTATAGTCATTGTATTGGAAGGACTGAACATAAATAACTAAAATATCATTATATATCATTGTTAAATGTGTTTATATTTATCCGTTAAATGTGAGAAGCATAAAATGTGAATGAATCCAATTTTAAGCATAAACACTCTAATATTCTTTAAAAGTTCGATTTATCACCTTCTGAGGGAGAAAATTTTCTAAATATAGTTTTTGTAACATTTGTATGTTCTATTGGGAAAAATAATATCCTTCTTTAGAATCAGGACATAAAAATATATTATGGATGAAATTTTGGAATTTTTCTGATAATGTTCCTTTTTAATGAATAGTGAAATATACTACATTTCAATTCAATATTTCTTTTTAATATAAGTGATTTATAAAGATAGAATATTCTTTAAATTGGTTCTAATTTTTAATTGGAGTATATTTTTCCCATTTAATCCAATTTTTTCATTTTATGTTATATTACTCTTAAATAAAAAATTAACAAGTGGAAATATTTTGATAAATATTATTTCTGAAAAACACGCTCTTTGATTTGACAACAAGAATTATATTTAAATTAATTTCTCCCCCTTATGTGTTATTAATTTGGAAAAATAGAATCTATATTTGGAATCATGAGGTCCAAATTGTGTGAATAGGTAACTTTTATTATTAGACATTATGAATATTTACTTTAGTAAATATTTTATTTTCCATGGTTAAAAGGTAAATCTAGTAAATAAGGGAAACAAATAATATTATAATAATATTAAATTACCCTAACAAGTGTCATAATCTTATTGGATGATACATGTCCAACAATGGGCATCATTGGTCGATTTTTGAAACCCATAGAGCCACTTATGAGTGACAACAACACTTTATATTAATTAATTTTATGTTAAGACAAAAAATAAATAAATATATATATATATATCTTTTAGTAAATCAACTTTTACATGGGGTCATATAAGTTATCTCATCAAATATAAATATTCATTTGAAATATAAAAATATTTCATATATCTCAATATTTTATTTGTAATTATTATACATAAATAATCAAAATTATTTATGACACAATTATGATTTAGTGATTACCATGATAATAAATGATTTAAATAAATGAGATTATAAAATTAAAAATACTATACAAATCTGTCCAAAAATAATTGGATGATTTTACTTCGAACAAGAGTAATATTATCTTCAAATTTAATGATTTTTTAACCTTTTGAAAGAGAAAATCAGTTTATATTAAAATAAGGTTTTCAAACATTCCTAAAGAGCTCATTTTCTCCTCTTATAAAAAGACCTCAGCTCTAACCCATTACTCACATATAAACCCCATGGCCTATCAAAAATCCACCCAATTAATCTCCCTACATCCCTCTATAAATCATAAAAGACTTACTTTAGGCGTAATTCACTTGATGTAATCCTTTTGGTTCAAACCGAAGGAGTTACCCGATTTAAAGGTAACATATTTTCTAATGTTCTTTTCTATTATTTTACTTCTCCAATCCACTAATCCATATTTATTCTTCTCATTTATAAAAAAACTATTATCCTCTATATACTAGGTTGTTGTTATGATAAGGATTCTAACTACAGCTCCACACACCTCCATATTATTGATACGAAAATACTGTTTCTCTAGATGACAGTCTACTGCCTCACGAAACAAGGATTGTTCAAATATCTCCAACTGCCTCCCATAGTGGCCATTATAATGGAACAATATTTTTATATGATATATTTTTTTTCTCAATCCTTCTGTATTTTTATTTTATATCATTATTTTATGGTTTCCATTATAGGTAAATACGATAATTCCATTTGAGGATGTACAGACTACCACCCCCTCTTTATAATATGACTTGTTCATACCATACGTGAATCATATAATTGATGGTGTTAATGAACATATGTACCATATATAAAATATTATATTATAGTGGAATAATAGTACACTATTGTATTATTTGGTTATAATTCCTTTTAAAATGACAAAACGATAAATGGAAGTAGTGTTCACCCATACTTACGGCTTACCGTCTCCATGAACGATGCATTTCATATTCATATATCCAAATGATATAGAGTATTATAAAAACATATATTGTGTATATATATGTTATATATTAAATATATGATATATAAATCATGAATTTCATTCTAGAGATAATAAAATCTCTACCTCATAGACAATTTATATTTATAACAGGTTATTTCATAACTCATGTTTCGAACATCAAAAAAATGTCCGATATGAACACAAATAATTAAATAATTGTTATAGAAAAATAATAAGTGATATGAAATGAATAATAAAAATTAAAAATAATCTTATGAAATTATAAATTAACTTTTGTCTATTCTTCATGAAGCATATGGAACATATAAGACAAGTAAGAGTTGAAGTAAGGGGTTTTCATCTCACTTTTTAATCCTAGGATATTGATGTTATATTTGACACTATTTATTTATTTTTGTTGTGTATGTACTTCCCATGTTGGTATTACATGTGTAATATAATTTAATTTATGGGTTTTTAAATCTTAATTATATGATTATTCTTGCTTGTGGTGTATGTTTCAAAAGTTACAAAATTGGTAACGGGACATCTTATCTCAATTTCCATTATTTTGGTTAAAAGTATACTTATTAATTATGTCATTATATGAATATTTGTTAAAGACCAATGATTTTTATAAACATAATATCCAATTATATTTTTTGTATTTATATTTGTCACACAAAGTTATTTCATTTATTTATCCTTAATGTAATGAGATGATATTTGTTTGGGAACCTTTCACCCTTCTCTATTAGTCAAATACTTCATTAATGTTATGTATTTTAATTTTCATTATATTATGTTGGGATATATTATTTTATGTATTTATGCATTTCAATTTTATGTAAAATTAATGATATACCCTTTTATCTCTCATCATTTTACTTTTTTAAATTTTAATGTGACGTCGTAAATCTGTCGATTTTTCGTAAGGGAATTTCTAATCTCAATTTCAACTCATTGGGTTTTATGCTTAATTCATTGATTATATTAAGTCCATATTATTTCTATAATACATGATTATTTATTTATGTTGAAATTTCCACTTTTCTTTTGGTGGATATACTTTTGATACACATAATCACCCCAATAATAAATTGTTACGTCATTTATAAGATATTTAAGAGGGATATTGTCCCAATTTACATTTCATTGAGAATTATTTATTATTATACACCAATTCACTTTTATATGGTAGATATACTGCCATTTGATTTGATATATTAGGAATATCCTTATTTCTCATGTTATTATAATATTTTTTTATATTATTCTGTAATTATTTTTATTTAAGTATTTTCTCAAGTGGTAAGGGGATCTATAAGTAAAATGTTTTATAAATGTTTTAAAGAATTATTCGTCAAAATATTTCTCATTAATGTCTATGTTTTCATATGGGTTTTAAGATTTATTTATATGGAAATTATTTTTTTATGTTTTAATTTCTTTTGAAAGATTAAAAGTGGTGTGGGACACTATGATTCAAAATTTTATTTATAAAATGTTTTTAATGGTTTTTTACAGAGTATTGATTATGACAATATATTGATGTAATATATTGTGATTAGAATGCGAATATTTTATCTTTCCCTGAATCTTGTGTTATGTTTTATGAATATTTTATGGTTCTTGGTCATTATTTACATATACTTGTGGTTATGTGAAAAACCTATGGAGGTTGAGCCTGAGGTAGCTCTCCAATGCATTGGGTAACGTAACAGAGGTAAACGTTAAGGTTTCTTCTATGAGATTTAGGGAATATACTATGATTGGTATTCCAAACATAAATCCCTTTTTATTTATAAAAACTACAGTTTATGCTATATATGGATGCCATAAGTTAATTTTATGATTTATGATTTCCATTTTTCATTCATAAATCTTATGATTTTTTTTCATAAGATAAATATTAAAAAGTATTATTTCATAGATTTGTATTTACTAATAAAATAATGTTTTCATTATATGTATTATAACCCTTACTCCGCCTTTTAGGCTCATTCCAAATTTTTTGAAATGTTTTTCATATGATATAATGAAGGTTAAGAGCAACAAATACTTCAATAAGGTTTTATCATCAAAATAACTCTTGTTTTCTATTTAAAAGTTTCTATTTTATTAAAAAAATGGATTTTTAGTAGAAGTGTCTACATGTAATATTCATGGTGTTATGTAATTGTTATGGCAGAATTCATTAAAACTCTAATCTTGGAAAGATCCTTAATTTGAATTCATGATTTAACTCAAGATTATGTAATGTTTAAGGTTGGTGACATATATATATATCCTATATACTAGATTATATTTTAAATTTATTATCCCAATTCATTAATTTTGATATACATCCATATTTTCAATTATATTTAATTTAAAAAAAGTTCAATATTCTCCTCAATCTACAAAAAATGAGTTAACGTGTCTCTAAAAAAATTGAGGAGCAACCTGATTCCTAGATCATGTGATGCTAGATGATAAATTGATAATATTTATTTTTCAATAAGATGGATAACCTTCATTATTGCACTAAAGATTATGTATTCTTCCATTTATATCATCTATAAGTGTGGTTATTCCTTGAAATCATCAGATAAAATATTGTGAGGTTATTGGGGTAGATATAGACAATCCATCCAAGTTAATACTTCGATTTATGGATTTAAACTAACACACCAAAAAAGTGTTTTAATCGGAAAAAATATGTTTTAGAAACAAATTCATATTAGATCTTCCCAATCCGATCCTAAATCTCTCTTTTAAATTCATAGAAATATATTTTTCGACAGAATCATTTCTTTGAGTTGTTGCAGTTGATTATTAATATACTAAAACAGAATCCTTGAAATATATCAATATTGAAAATCATCAAAATATTTTCATGTAGCTTATAGCTTTTTTCAGGGATCATAGTTATCCAACAGATCATTGTTAAACATTATCACATGATATTATATCTTATTTTGTAGTGAATCGATTGTCCCCTCATCAAGATTCATTTCCTGATCAGAAAAATCCACAATATCTAATTAATTATAAGATAATTTTTTCACAAACTATTCCTTTGATCAAGATATTCTATCAATAAATTATTTCCTTTCTCTAAAAATGGATTCATGTCTACTTATTAAATGATCAATAGTTGCAATATCATGATTTTCATCATTCCCAGTGGCTTCAGTGACTAAATTTAAAATAGGTATTTTTTCTGGAGAAACTTCTTCTTTATGTTTATATTTTTGTGTCACATATTGTTTAACATGATCATGGATCCCATATTTTTTATTTGAAACCTCATTTGGTTCATCATTATAGAATGAATTAATTCTTATCGAGATTCTATCAGTGGTTATTTATGTTGTGCCTATTCATCATTCCTTCAATTCAAAACATTTCTTATTGAACATATTTTTATTCTCCCTCTTCTTTAGTAAGGATTACAATATCATAAAATTTATGCTTCTTCTTGGAAAATATAGCAACAACTTCTATTCATTTCTCTCTACCTTTTCCATTTCTCAATGTAGTTTTCTCCCCCTGAGAAAATTGTCCTGATTTTTATTGGTCATCTGAATAAACAGGTACTAATCTTCCTTTTAAAGTACACCAATAAAATCCAAATATTCTAAGATTCCCAGCATTCTAGACATTTTTGTGATGAAATTTAATTCAAGTATCAAAATGATTAATCAAATGGATTCTATACATAATTTGAGAAATTATCTTTCCGAAAGGATAGAATGACATACTAGACTCTATATGGATGAAATAACACAAATACCTTAGTATATATCTATGAAAATTTAGTTTGGAATCACTAGTGATAATAAATGATAGATACATATCAAGGTATAAAATCTTATTCATGTCATCAAATCATAGTGTAATATAAGATTGAATAAACTTGACTGAAATCTTCTATTCCTCCTAGAGATCCATTATAAACTTTTTTAGAATGATTTTTTATCCAAAAAAAATTATAACGTCAGACTTAATATCTTGATTTATAATTGATCTACGATCAAAATGGAATAATCATTCATGAGTTACGTTCAAAATTTCATCTCTTTCCACAGATATGATTACGAATTCATTATCTTCTATTTGTTAGGATGTGGTATCTTCTTGAATCACTGAAAAAACCGAACATTACTATAAAAATTATACATCACTGCTTTATAAAGAAAATATGTATTCTCATCATTTAATAATAATTAAAATTCATGGAATTTAACATCATTCCTAATTCGAAGGATCGACTAATATAACCTTTTGAAATCGATACCTTTTTTTGAATAATATGTCTGGAGGGAACATGGTGACACTTTAGATCACCTAGTTTACCTACACCGGTTAACTTGGTCAACATAATTTCTAAAAATTGAATGGTGAAATGTTTTAAAATTTTATGTTTTGTAAGAAATATGAGGGTTTTGTAATATAATGATTGTTTAAGACTAAGGGTAATGTAAGTCGAAAAGTGTTCTGATAAGTAATGACATGGTCTAGATTCTCACGCTAATTATAAAAATTAATCATTAATTACTAGTTTTTTAAAACACATGAATTAAAAATAAAAATAAGAAAATATTTAATTAAACCAATAAATTAAATAATAATTTTAAAACAAAACTAATGTTAAAAAATAAACACAATAATAAAATTTTACAGGAATAAATTGAATCATATTTAATGAAAATGAAAAAAATAATTATAATTTCAATAAAGGAAATGAGTTGATATTTATTTGAAAGTAAATAAACCTAACCCCACATTAATAAAATGAATCCATTCATTATGAATTATTTTAGTGAACCTACCATCTAATTGATATTCATTATTAAAAATTCATAACATATATCCTTTTTTAGAACTTGATATCATAGAAGTGATTCTTTATATCAATATTCATAGTCCTAGAATAACATACATTATTTTTAGAAATTTTAATAAAACTACAATTATCACATAAAACAGTTATACTATCAAAATTAAGTTCAAAATATAGTAGTGTATTATTCATCCACAATAGTTTTGCACATCAAATACCATCAGAAAAATATTCAGCATCAACTAAAGATAGATAAATAGAGAGTTTTTTGTTACTTAACAATGATAATATGTATTTTACTAAATAATAAAAGGTCATATAGTTACTTTTTAAATTTTTTTTGTAACCACCAAAATCATAATCTAAATATAAAATTATATAAATACAAGAAGATTATGTTTGCAGATGATATTGAAAATCATTTGCTTTTAAATATGTTAAACACTTTTAACTACAATACACTGAGATTAATTTAGATTTTATTAAAACATAAATCATATACATACAAAAAACATAATGTCCAATATGCGAAGAGTAATATATAACATACTCACAATCATACCTCTATATATCTTGTTATCAACCCGTTTCCAAATTCTGTCAAATAATGTTTTATATTGGCACCCATAGAAGTTGTGTTTGTCTTGTTGTTCATAATTCCAAACTTTTTCAATCAGTATATAATACATTTACTTTTATATGAAAAACTTACATAAATTTTTTTAGAAATATGAAATCATAAAAATAAATTCAATTATATCATCATACTCATAAAATATTATTTTTTTCATTTGTTAAGAATATAATTAGAAAAATTAATATTAGATGAACCGAATAAAACATCATCAACATAAATTAGTACAAATAAAATATTAGAAAAAATATTTATCATTAAAATTATTGTATATTACTATCAAAAATTAAATATATATTCTAAATATAAAAGAACATAATCTTTCATTCCAAGATCAATTTTCATTTGTATGGACCTATAGAGATTTACTATGTTTAAAATATAATTTGGTTTCTATGGATTTTAAAAAACAAAGAGGTTGTTCGACATAAGAATCCTCCATTAAATATACTTTTATAAATCCATATTATGCAAACAGATGATATATTTAAATGTTCATATGTGATGCATAAGATAAAAGGATTACATTGGATTTTAATCATTATATAGTGGAAAATGAATCATTGTAATGCATAGCTTCTTATTAAGTATATCATTTATTTACAAATCATATTCTTCTTCTATTTATGATCCCTTGATCACCCTATATAATTCTATAGACCCACTTAGTTCCAATAAAATTATAATTCGGTGGTCTTATTACTAATTACCAAACCCCATTCCTTCTAAATTGGTTTAGTTAATCGTGCATTGCTAACATCGAACTCACATATTCTATGGATTCATCAATTGAATTGGATTACAAGTGAGATTAAAAAGGCCGATAATTCATCATGATTTCCAATTTTTATTCTAGTTGAAATTCATGTTTCTAGGTAACCATTAATATTATCTAAAATATGGTTCTTTATGGATCAATATATTCTAGGAAATACACGTTCAGGTCCTTTAGTATCATGTTCTTCCGAATTGAACTATATTTTGTTAATGTCATTTTAAAAATAATATTTTAGGGTTTCAAATAACATGATATCAAATGAATCAGTAACATATATTATTTTATTTATATCTTTATTGAATGTGGAATTTTAATTAATATTTATTTGAATTGATTCTTAAACAATGATTCAATTATTATTAATCTACATCTAAGATTTAAAGTAGCAGAATATCATAAAAAATTCCTTCATTAGTTTTTTTATTGAATATAAAATGATTTTCTTTAGTATGAATGATATGAACCTTATGTCTGGAATCATTAAAGTACATTACTTTTGGTTATCTGTTATTCTATAGTTCATAAATTGTCCTCCAGAAAATAGGCCTTATTAAAACTCAATTCACGATATAGCAGGCTGTGCATAAATATTCTTCCAAAAATTTTATAGGATGACTATATTCATTTACCATAGTGCATTCCATTTCTCTAATATTTGTATTTCTTCTTTCATAAATTCATTTTTTGAGGTCTTCTGGGTACAAAGAAGGTGTTCTTAATATCTAAATTTGATCAAAAAGAAATAATTCTTTATCATAAAATTATTCACAATGAAAAAATCGTAATGAAATTATTTTATAACCTTTTTCATTTTGAAGAATCTTCAAAATACATTAAAAAATATGAATACATCACTTTTTAATTAAGGAAAATAAACTCATGTAAACTGAGAATATTAAACCACTAAAATATAAACATATAAATTACCATCCAAACATAATGCTATGGATGGTCTAATAAAATATATATAGATAAATTATAAATGATTACATGTAGGAATTTTTTAATAGATTTGAAAGATGATTTGTGTTTTTTTCTTATATGGAATGCATCAAGTAAAATATCATTATCAAATTAATGATAAGGTAAATCATAAAATAAATACTTCTTATACTATTTATGTAATGCATAAATATTAAAATGATAAAGTGTCATATTCCATACCAATGGATAATTTTTCTTTAAATTTATACAATTCACATTCTATTTACAAAAGTAATTTAAATCCAATGTATATAAATTATCATTTTTAGGTGCTCTAAATTTAAGCAGTTTATCTAAAAATAAATATAATGATTTATTCGAAAAATGAACATAAAAAAATAGTCAAAATGTTGAGAAATAATTATCAGATCATGACTTAGCCCCAAAAAATATTTTACTATATTTATTATGGTAGTATTTTCATCTCCAAGAGTACCAACTCCAATGATTTTTCTATATTCACTATACCCAAAAGTGAATAAAACTACATTCATTTGAGTTACTGTATATAAATTTGTTGAATATCTACTAATTTTCCTGGAAAATAAACTTTTTATATTACATATATATTATTTATTCCTTGGAATATTTCATAAAGAAGTAACTAAACATGTATTTTTTTGGTAGCCATGTTTTCATGGGTCCTGTAGTGTTAGCCAAAAATGATCTTGGAATACATATCTACTTTATTTATTCATAATTCATATTAATTTATTCAGACTAACATTTAGTAATAAATCCATTTTAATACCACTAACATGAGTACTTCTAAAAGAAAATATGTTGGTGATATGACCTTTTATTCTATAATAATAATCGGTGGAATTTTTTTCATTGGGCACAAAATAAGTCTTATATACTTTTAATTTTTCACCTTTCACTCATATTCTAAATCATTATCTTTTAATAACATTCTTTCCAATTATATAATTTCAATTTCTCCCCTTTTATAAGTGTAATTTCAACACACTTATATGATTTAACTTCATCTTGATGTTTATTAGACCATTTTTCATAACAAATGCAGTTTGGTGTAGATGAGTTGAAATTTTTTACATGTTCTTTATGATGTTTTAGAATAATGGATCTTTCAACTAAAAGTTCATTAGGAATATTTTTAATGAATTTAAGTTTCCTTATGGAGGATTCATATTTATCTTCCTAGATCAAACATTAAGAATATAATTTTTTATTTTAGAAAATACCAAATTCAGAAGTAGAGTAGTAGGAATATACCTCTTCCTCTTCCATGTCCTTAAAACACATATTGATTTTTTGATTTTGTGACTATTTACCTAACTATGATTTTTATGTATTGTTGGATTCTCTAGATACACCCCACATAGAATTAATTTATATTTTTTCCTTTAAGATCATAATCAACATTATTTTGATATTTCTTTTATGGGTTTTTCTTCATCTTTCAATTGATAGAAATTAGTTCCAATATGACCCAATTTATTTCATTCATTAAATCAAACATTTTCTAGGTTCGTTGCTATCATTATAAAGAGACATTTTTTTCCTATTTATTTTTGAAAAAATTTATGAACATCATATATAGTTGAGATAATTCTATTTCAGAATCTTAGGAATCATTGATTTTCTCTATTTTTTGTTTTTTTCTTTTTATATATATGATTCTAAGTTGTCACATTGATTTTATTATTATCCTTTTCACTAATGTTTTGTGATCTTAAACTTCATCATTCATTTATACTTCATGCATCATCAATGTTCCAATTCATTCATTCATTTTCAGATACAACATTAGTAATTGTTGACAAATACCAATAGATAAGCCATTACATTTTGAAGGTAGTACTATGATTAATTTTATATCTTGACCATATTTTTTATGGGTTTTACCAAGTTAGTAATATTATTGACTATCTATATCAACCTTCCATTAATCTGTGTGACAATTTCACCATCAAGCATTCTTATTGTGTCAAATACTAGCTTGGTTGTTGGATACCTCATTTTATTATATTGTATGTTCCTTTATAAGAAACTGTAATATTTCTCCCCATCGCATATGCTATTAAAAAATTCCAAACACGATTATACTCATATAGTCCAAGTCCATTGATGAATGAATTCATTGATTTTGAATTTATTTCATATTCAACTTCTATTCAGATGTACAAGACTATGACATCATTGGAATTTTATAGGGAGAAAGGTTTTTTGAATAAACGTTGATTCCATGATTCTTCATATAGATATTCATTTGAGATTTACAGCATCAATAATTTAACCATATGCAGCACAAACCAAATAAATTCCTTCACTTGGATGATCCATTTCTATATGATTTGAATAGACAACATACTTTTATCTTTATATCTCTTTATCTAAAAATCTCAACTCTAACACCAATTGTTAGTTTGGAATAATAAAATGTAACACAATGAGGGTTGGAACAATTTCATTTTAAAAAATTACAACAATTATGAATATTAAATATCTTATTGAAACATGAAGATATATAATGTATTTCCTCTGCATGAAATATGAGCTGTGAATATCCATAAAGAAGGAACACCTCAAATTTTTAGTGGGTCAGGGCAAAAAGGTTTCATAGTCTACTCCACCAATTACTATCTCATTGGGCTTGGAGAATTTAACTAGAAGGGCCCTCTTATGCTAATAAAAAAAATTAAAAAGTGATAATATCTTGTTGACAACATCACAAATATGGATGAAAGGCCTTCTACATCTCTAATATGAAACCAAATATGCATAGTATAAAACGAGAGGATGAAACTCCACTATAACTGTGTTTGATAAGTTGAAACTCCAACAAATAAAAAATGATTGATTTGAGGATGGATCATGTTGAAACTTACAATTGCATTTGTCACGACCCATTCCCTGAGACCCGTGTCGTGACTACCCTAAGCCTGCCTTCCATAGGCCAGGGGCTACTGACTAGAACCAAAGGTGAAAATCCCTAAATACAGGGAAGGCATTGCCTTTATAAACTGAAAAAACACACAACAAAGTAAACTAGAAGCAAACACTATGTAAAACATGTATACAAAAGGAGTGCTAGAAAGTAAAACAAGGGGCTGGAAATACAAGCCCAACTGTAATGTACATGTACAACTGAAAAAGGGATAAATCAACAGAATGGTGAAAGAAGCACCTGGATTTTCCACCACGGTTCCTACCGGAATTGTAGTTACAGATAGCTTCCTCGGCACTCCCCGTCTTCCAGAGTCCTCCGTGTAATGTCTCGTCGTATGGTCCACTTATGGGTATCATCCTGTCCTAGTTCTCTCAGCATCCCTTAGCGTTGTCCATCATCGACATCTAACACAACGAGGTGCAGGCATAGCCCAGGCAGGGATGAGTACAACGATACTCAGTTGGGACCCTAAGACTCTCAAGGTCTCACAAAATCCAACAAGGATAAACCACAAAGTATGAAATCTACAGATATCCCCACTTAGGTATATGACCATACATATACCTAAGTTATCATGTAATTAATATCATCCACGAGGAAACATAGGAGATGCTGACTCACCTAACACAGTTTTACAACTTTTATAGAGTGATAGAGATGATCAAATGTAGTCCACGATCCATCTAAGCTGTCGAATCCACACATGATCCCAGACCAGCCGTTGGAACTATCAGACCCACACATGATCCAGGAATCGTAGTTGGAGTAGTCAGACCCAAACATGATCTACGACCAGCTAAGGTGTCAGACCCACACAGGATCCAAGACCAGCTATTTTGTCAAACCCACACAGGATCTAGGAATAGTAGTTGGAGGTGACAGACCCACATAGGATCCAAGACCAACTAAGATGTCAGACCCACACAGGTTCCATGAATAATAGTTGGATCTATCAGACCCACACAAGATCCAGGACCAGCTAAGCTGTCGGTCCCAAACATGATCCAGGACCAGCTATTATGTTGGAGCGCAGCTAGCCACAAGGTTTTCACAAAGTGCACTTGATTCCGGGACAGTTCACTACTCAATCCAAGTGTCAACACGTCAACTGCCACCATGTCCCATGAAGAAGTATCTCAAAGGTCCACTACATCATAGGGGTATCAACGGAACAGACGGAGCATCAATCAAATGCCTGGTCTGTTAGTTATTAGACTTTTTGTCCCATGGGCCCTGTTGGATTCGTGTATGATCCAACCTGACTATATCTCAACTATAACCTGATCTCCAGTGGGGTATTCTCAATGATACGGCTTCGCTCCATGAATACTGGTGTCACTGAGGGTTCTTCAAATGGACGTCTGGTGCCAAAGATATGACCCACGATTGTAATGGGGACAAAAATGGGCATGGGCCCGATATGACCCAGTCAGACTGCCTCGACCCTACAAGGACTAGGCCAACCCGGTCTGGGTTGACGCGGTAGGTAACCTGGCCCAAAGGCTAGGGCCGGATCGACCAGTACCGTGAGGGGCGCGACTCAGGCAACTCGACACGAGAGTTCGGGCTGGTCGGGAGGCCAGCGGGCAGGCCACACATAGTGCGGGCAGGTCGCGGGTAGAGAGCGCGGGGCACGGGTAGGCCAGATAGACGCCAAACAGGCCGTGGGTGTGCCGGTAAAAGTGTGACAGGCTGTAGGGGGCTGGGAAAGGCAACGGGTAGGGCAGTGTTAGAAGCCAGGCAGGCCGCGGGGGCACCGGCAGGGCACTGGGCCAGCCATGGGGGTGCCAGCTGGGTGTCGTGAGGCCATGGGTAGGCGGGCCACGAGCCAGGCAGGGCACTGAGAGGCCGCGGGTAGGTGGGCCGCTCGCCAGGCACGGCGCCGGGAGGCCGCGAGTAGGCGGGCCGGGCGCCGCTCGGGCCTGCAGTGTTTGGACGGAAGCATCGGTACGCCACGGGGGACGGTGCGATTCGCGGAGGTTGCGGGTAGCACGACCTTCTTAATTGTCACCTTCGTCGTCATCCGCTCATCAATATATTGTAGCATGCCACGATATGAGAGAAAATTATGGAGGATGTCGGGCCATGTTAGGTTAGCATGCACCCTCCTCATTTTGGAAGGCTTCATTTGGCTCATCCGGAGTAGAGGATGATCAATAAAACATCCACATAAATCCCTTATTATCCTTCGAATAATGTAAGGAAAAGGTACACATCAACAAGTTATAAACCCCTTACCTTTGATTCTTCGTTCGACGTTTGTTGACAGAGTCATGGAAGAAGACGAATAGGATTTTCTTTCGTCGCATCCGCTGAGACCTTCAAACCCGAGTTGTGTTGGCTCGTTGATGACGCTCCACGTCGGTAGGTGTTCGAGGAAGAAGTCAAAGAAGGTCAGAGTTCTACATTTTTCATTGGAGAAGGAATAATCCTCCATGTTATGCATGTCACGTCACTTTTCTAGTGTTTCTTCGCATGGTGAAGCCGTTCCAAAACATCCTCGCAAACTCCATATATATAGGATAGGGATAGGTATGTAACGATCCTTGAATTTATGATGGTTCATTTATTATTAACCTTCTCAAATTCCAACGATGATGTTACAAAATTTAAAAAGGGCAAGGTAATTAATTTACACTGGCACAACGAGGCAGTGCATTGGAATGATTAATGGTAGAGGAGGTCAAGAGGATCTCTCTCATTAATTGTGGGAGTTGGGTGTTTCTCCCAATTTAAGGGTGGTTTCATTATGGGTGGTCGCCACCACCAAAACCTCTCATGGGAGGTTATGGTTTGGGTGGTCCCCACCACCCTAACCTCTCACAGGAGGTTAAGGTCTGGTGGTCCCACTACCAACTTCAATATAGAGGTTTAGTTTCGTTGGACCCCAACGAAAATATCCACAAGGATGCTCAAAATAAAATAAAATGAAGTTTATTTTATTTTATTAATTCCCCGAAAAACCCAAAAACTAAATTTCAAGCTAGACAACTATCGCCGATATGAATGTATCCTTAAGCGAATACCGGTGTTTTGAGTTCAACGGTTCCCTTAGATTTCAATTCCGAGCACCGGTTCAACTGTTATAAAATGCCGCTTGGGCGTTCACAGAACGTACACGAAAAGAAAGTTCAGAAAATTTTTATCGTCACCCTTGTCCCGTGCTGGTCGAGGTTAGGCTCTACCTAGGTGAAACACACCTCAACGAACCCAATTGAAATCTCGTAATTTCAATCCGAGTTACCATTTAATAGTTATGAAATTTAGAATAAAATTATAGTCACTTATTTTATTTTATTTGCGGCCAAAAACCAACATTCTATTGTTTCCTGCACTGGACAAAGTTATTATCTACATAAATAAAGCATAAACTCACAAGTTCAGCAGTGGTATTGGATTTTTAATCTGAGTTACAGTTTTTGAGTTATAAGATTTTGAAAAATAAAATAATTTATTTAATTATTTTATTTACAATTATTCTATTTTTGGGTTTTCTCTCAGGAGGCCCGTGCTGACTAATTTTAGTCGTGCTTACGGTAAACCTGTCATTCGAAGCGCAGTGATGCCCTTGTATTTTTCATCTGAGTTATATTTTAGGAGTCATTCCACTTTTTCATAAAAACATCTTACGGGTGTTAACTTAAGCATAAAAAAACATCAACGGGTCATTTCGAGTACTCTGAACCTCGGAATCCCGCTCCTTCAGATTTAGCCGACCCATAAAATTTCCATTTAATTAAATAAAATTAAATGGATATTCTGGGTCTTTATAGTCTCCCAACCATACGGTTCTATGTCCCCGTAATCCACAACTCACAAATAATGGAATAATTTAGATTACTGAGCACACATCTGAGCCTCCCGATCCCTTGTGCTCTCCTAGAGGTTCTCGTGCTTCCAGTGAATGGACACCAGAAGTATCAACCATCCACGAAGTACCCACTGCTGTCGATCCTCAATCCCTACTAGAACCTCTGTAAAATTTTCCCCATCGTCAACGTCCAGCTCGCCATGGTCGTTGATGCGAGAGGGGTCGTGCACGTATCTCCTCTGCTGGGATACATGGAATACATCATGCACCCGCTGCAACTGAGGTGGACGAGCTAAGCAGTATGCCACCATCGCAACTCTGTTGAGGATCTAAAAAGGTCCGATGAATCTTGGAGTTAACTTTCCTCCTTGACCAAATCACCGTAGACCTCTTCAATGTGAGGCCCATAGAAAGACGAGGTCTCCATCCTCATACTCGAGAGGACTCTGTCTCCTGTCAGCATACCACTTTTGTCTACTCTGTGTAGTATTCATTCACTATTAGATGATTTGGACCTTCTTCGTATTAGCTCGTTCCATCTATGGTCAGTAGGAACTGGGCTGACATGGTTAGTCGGTCGACGATCACCAAAATATAGTCATGTCCACTGGACGTACGTGGAGACCCGTCATGAAGTCCATGGATATCTCATCCCTCTTCCACATTGGGACCTTTAAAGGCTAAACCAATCCTTCTGGTACCTGATGCTCTACCTTCTCTTACTGACAGGTGAGGCATCGAGAGAAAAACTCTACTACTTCCATCTTCATACCTGACCACTAGTGTCATCGTTGTAGGTCATGGTACATCTTCACCACTCCTGGATGTACTGCTAGATGGGATCTTGAAACTCCTTCAAAACTTTCTCCTAAAGTGACACTAGCACCATAGTACATCATATGAAGAGGATGATGTGCTCCCCACCTTCAAAAAATCCAACATGTACATGTCATGTGGATATCTGAGCGCATCGTGTCTCGTAGTCTGCGTCCCCACACTGCGCCTCCCTTACTCGCTGAAGAAGTGGGAGAGTGACTGTAAGAGACTGAAGGAAGGATACTTCATCTCTATCCAAAAAAGATATATGTAAAGCAGCCAGCTGCTCTCTTGCCTCACCCAGCAGTTGTATACCAGATCGCCAACTGATTGAATCTGCTAGAATGTTCCCCTTCAAAGGAGTATAAACTGTCTCGATGTCATGGTCCTAGAGGAACTCAAGCCAACATCGATGTCTCAGGTTCATTCCTTAGGAGAGAAGATATACATGAGAATTTTGGGGTCATAGTATATGGTAAAACATTCGTTGATAAGATATTGTCGCCGCATCTTCATAGCAAAGACCACTACTGATAACTCCAGGTCATGGGTAGCGTAGTTCTACTCGTGCTGTCTCAGCTGCCGAGAACCATATGTGATCACTTCTTGCTCCTACATCATGACACATCGGATTCTGGTCCCTGATGCATCACAATAATCTACGTACCCTACTCCTTCTCTGAAAGCCTCATGATTAGGGAAGTAGTCAGCCTCTGCCTCAGCACTTTAAATCTCTACTGGAATCTCTCCGACCACACGAAGGGTTGCCCCTTCTTCGCCAAGGCTGATAGTGGTGCTGCAACTCTGGAGAAGTCTAGCACAGAGGTACGTCTAGCCGACTCATGAGTGATTGGCTGCACCCTCTTATGCATGAGTTCATCATGTGTGGCCTGGGTTTTCCATTTCACCGACCAAGGAAAACCCCATCCCAACATTGTAGATAAACCAAAACCTTTCTCTCTAATACTGTAATATGAGTGGGAACTGTGGATGTGAAGTCAAAACCCAAACTAACGTCGTAAGGCCTCGATGCTGCCACCAAGAGGATCAAACCAAAACATTCCCCTCAAGGGTCAGATCACTCCATTGCGATAGTGTGATTATAGAGCCTCTACCCAAAGGTATCCCCAGACGTATGGGTCAAGTCAATGGTTTAACTGGAAACACTAATCCTTGGACAAGATTTGTGGATTGAAGGAATGATTGGTATCTATGTCTATTGTAAAAGCAGCTAGTAGTAGACATAGAACGTACCTCAAATCATTCCCAGAGTCTTTGGGTCGCACTCCTTGACCGCATGCAGCTACACTCTTCTCCTATTCTCTAGCTCCCTGAGCGTGGTGGGTTCCACATAAGGGGGTGGTTGTAACATGTCGAAATGTACACCACTTCATGCTGCTCTCATAGATCTCCATCTTATTTTTCTACCCTGCAGATTCATCTATCCTTAAATATTCCTCTTCATGAAAAAATTTTACACGCTCATGTCTCTAAGACTGGCACCTGTTTCCTACATCCCCACTACTATCATTCACTGGTTGCATCCACTCATCCAAAGAACATTCAACCACCAAGGTTCTATCAAGAATCCTAACATAAGTAAGAGTGTTTAGAAGAATTGTGCAGGCCTAGATGTACTTTAAACACCCCTCACTCAGATTTTCGATCCCTGAAGCACTGATCATACCATATTCATCGAGTACCAGGAAAGATCAGTATGCCTCGATGAATACTCAGCTACTGACACGTCATCCTACCAAAGTTGTTAGAGATTTAGGGAACTCTTAGCCACCTCCTCAAGGCAGTCCTCAACTGCCTATGATTCAGGATCGCCTCAGAACCTAAGGGGTATCTGATGTTGAAACATGTGTAACACACTAAGCCTACAATTTTCCTCTACCAGTACCACCAGATGCAACTGCTGACCAACAGGTAGTGATATAGTTGACACACTACCCGGAGGTACTATCTCGGGTAATGGTCCATGTACCGAGGCCCCATCACCATGCGGACCATCCTCATGGTCATTCATTGAAAAATTCTAGTAGAAAATATCACCATTTTCTCTACTGGTGTTTCAACTAGGCAAAAAACTCTAGAAATCGCCTCCAGCCATTCCTCAGCTGCATGGGAATCTGTCTCGCCTCAAAACATCAGAGGCCTTTGCTATTGTAACTCATATTATCGATCTCTATCGGCGTGAATCATACTCCAGTGCGGCTGGTCGTATCTAGTACCCTACGAGTGGTGGTGCTACTGGTACACCACCCAATGCTGCCAACATAGTAAGAGGGAACTGCACCAGAGCCTCGTCGCTTGGTGGAACATCATCATACAACTCTTAGACCCTAGCTGGTTATCTGCGTGGAGGAATCCGGAAAAGAAATAGTTGCGCCCAGACAACAAGTTATACCAGCTAATATGATATAAATATATCACAATGAAAACTGTTGAAACACACACACAATCAGTGTTTTCATGTACTGATTCAGATATCACAAGTCAGGGTAATGGTGTATGGATACGTCGGCCGCCACACCCACACTGGACTCCCTGAACTGAAAACCACACTCAGTACTCTTAACACTGTTACTTCACAAAAAAGATATATCAGAGTCCAATGTTCTTCATTACAACCGACCACTATGATACTAATTTGTCACGGCCCATTCCCCAAGACTCGTGCCGTGACTACCCCGAGACCGCCTTCCATAGGGCAGGGGCTGGCAAGTAGCACCAAATGCGAAAATCCCTAAAAACTGGGAAGTCATTGCCTTTATAAACTGAAAACACACACAAAAGAGTACAACTGGAAGCAAACACTAAGCAAAAACTATATACAAAAAGAGTGATGGAAAGTAAAAAAAGGGGGCCAGAAAAAAAGCCCAACTGTAATGTAAAATTACAACTGAAAAAGGGACAAAACAATTGAATGGTAAAAGAAGCTCATGAATCGTCCACCATGGATTCTACCTGAAGGGTGCGTACAAATATCATCCTCATCACTCCACGTCCATCAGACTCTTATGTGTACTGTCTCGTCATAAGGTTTACCTCCGGGTACCATCCAGTCCTGGTGCTCTCATCCTCCATCAGCGATGTCGATTGTCTGCATCCAACACAACAAGGTGCGGGCATTGCCCGTGCAGGGGGGAGTAAAACGATACTCATTAGGGACCCCGAAACTCTCAAGGACTCAAAAATTTCAACATGGATAAACCACAAAGTATGAAATCGACAGATATCCTCACTTAGGTATATTCCCATCCATATACCTAAGTTATCAAGTAATCCATCTCGTTCATAAGGAAACACAAGAGTTGCTAACTTATCTCACATAGTTTTACAAATATTTTAGAGTGATAAAGATGATCAGATGTAGTCCCTGATTGATCTAAACTGTCAGACCCACACAAAATGTAGGACCAACCATTGGATCTTTCAGACCCACACAGGATACAAGAATAGTAGTTGGAGTTGTCGGACACACATAGGATACAGGACCAGCTATGCTCTCGAACCCACACAGGATCCAGGACCCGCTATTTTGTCAGACCCACACAGGATTTAGGAACAGTAGTTGGAGCTGTTGGACCCACATAGGATCAAGAATCATCTATGTTGTCGAACCCACACAGGACTCAGGAATAGTATCTGGAGCTGTCGGACCCAAACAGGATCCAGGACTAGCTAAGCTATCAGACCCTCAAAGGTTCCCAGACCAACTTTTCTGTCGGAACGCTGCCAGCCGCAAGGATTCCACAAAGTGCGCTTGATTTTGGGAGGGTTCATTGATCATGTCAAGTGTATAAATTTAAACTAAATATAAGTCAGACTAAGAAGTATATCAAAGGTCTACCACGTCATAGGGCTCTCAAATAAACAGACGGTGCATCAATCGGACGCTCGGTCTGTTAGTAATTATCATTTTGGTCTCGGGGGCCCGGTTGGATTCGTGTATGATCCAACCTGACCAGATCTCAACTATACCCCTAAATAAAGTGGGGTATTCTCAAAAGGACGTATTCGATCCAAGAATACTGGCACTGCTGACGGTTCATCAAACGGACTTCCGGTGCAAAAGATATGGCCCAATAAGGTAATGGGGTCAGTAATGGGCCTAGGCCCGATCCGACCCGGTTAGATTGTCTCAACCCAACCCAGCTTGGGCTGACCCAGTCTGGGTCAACCCAGTCATCCATCCACGTTTGGCCCGGTCTTTTGGGCCCGGCCCAGAGGAGTGCAAGGGCGGTTCAGCCCGGAGGTCGCCACGTAGGCGACTCGGCTAAAAGGCAAGGGCCGATTCGGCCAGCGTTGCTAGGGGCGCGGCTCGGGTGACTTGGCTAGGGAGGTGAGGCCAGTCGGGAGGCCCACGATCATGTTGCGTGCTGTACGGGTTGGCCGTCGGCAGAGCGCATGGGGCGTAGGCAGTCCTGTTGGATGACGGGCAGGCCGCGGGAGGGCCGGGGAGGGCGCGGCAGGCCACGGGGTCCCCGGGCATGGCGCGACAGTGGTCGTGAAGTCCGTGGGGGCGTTGGCATGGTGTCGAGCATGTAGCAGTGGCACAGAGCATCGCATGGCCAAATAAGGGTAGGCGGCGGGGGCGCCGGGCAGACTGCATGGGCGTCGAAAAAGCGTGGGGCATGTCGCAGGGGTTCTGGTACGTCGTCGGGAGGCCACGGGTAGGTGGGCCGCACACCAGGCAGGGTGACGGGAGGCCGCGGGGTGGCGTCTTCGGCCATAAGAATCGGTGTGCCACGAGAGGTAGCATGATTCATGGAGGCCGCGGGTAGCGCGTACTTCATCATTGTCGCCTTCATCTTCGTTTCATCAACACCATGCCATAGAAATCCACAATAAGAGAGAAACTGACCGAGGATGTCGGGCCATATTAGGTTGGCATGCACCCTCTGTGTTTAGGAAGGTATCATTTGGCTCATGATGAGTAGAATATGATCAAATAAACATCCGCATCAATCCATTATTATCATTTCAAGAAGGTAAGGAAAAGTTACACATTAACAATTAATAAACCCCCTCCCTTATATTTTCCCTTCATCGTACGTTTTTAGAGTCGCGGAAGAAGACGTAGAGGAATGTCATTCATCGCGTCCGCCATGCACTTCCAAACCCGAGTTGCATCGGCTCATTAAAGACGCTCCATGTCAGTAGGTGTCCAAGGAAGTTGTCAAAGAAGGTCGGTGTTCTTCGTCCATCGTTGGGGAAGGCATAATCCACAATGTGTTGGGCGTCACATCACTTTTCCAGCATTTCGTCGCTTTGTGAAGCCGTCCCAAAACCTCCTCCCAAGCTATATATATATATAGGATATGGGAGAGGTAGGTCACATTCCTTGAAATTTATGACTGTTAATTTATTATGAACCATCCTAAATTCCAACGGCGTATTACATAATTTACAAATGGGCATGTAAATTAATTTACGTTGGCGCAACGATGCAGTGCATTGGAAAGATTAATGGTAGAGGAGGCCAAGAGGCTCTCTCTCATTAATTGTGGGAGTTGGGGGGTTTCTCCCAATTAAAGGGGGTTTTATTCTGGGTGGTCCCCACCACCATAACCTCTAATTGGAGGTTATGGTTTGGGTGTTCCCCACCACCTTAACCTCTCATGGGAGGTTAAGGTCTGGTGGTCCCCACTACCAACTTGCACCTGGAGGTTTAGATCTAGTGGACCCCACCAGAAATATCTACATGGAAGCTCAAAATAAAATAAAATGACGTTTATTTTATTTTATTAATTCCACGAAAAACCCAAAATCTAAATTTACCCTCGACCAACTATCGTTGATATGAAAGTCTCCTTAAGAGAATATCGGCATTGCGAGTTCAACAGTGCCCTCAGATTTCAATTCCGAGCACCTGTTCCAAACTTACAAAATGTCGCTTGCGCGTTCACTGAACGTACTCGAAAAAAAGTTCAGAAAATTATTATCAATCACACTTGACCCGTGATAGTCGAGGTTAGGCCTTTTCTAGATGAAAATCCCACCGACTATCCCAACGGTACTCTCAGATATTCAATCTCAGCCACCATTTAAATGTTATAAATTTTACAATAAAAAAATTGTCACTTAATTATTTTTTTGCGGAAAAAAAATAACTTTCCCAAGTTGCCCGCTCTGTCCAATGTTAGTATTTTACTAAAGAAAGAATACACTCATGAGTTCAGTGGTGGTCTCATATTTTTAATCCTAGTTACTGTTTTTGAGTTATAATCATTTCAAAAATAAAATAATTTGTTTAATTATTTTATTTATGATTGTGCCATTTTTGGGTTTTCTCACAGGGGGCTTGCGCTGACTAATCGTAAGTTGCGCCAAGGGTAACCCCGCCATCCAGAGCACAACGGTGCCCTAGTATTTGTAATCCATGTTAGCTTTTAAGATTCATTACACTATTTTAGGAAAACTGCTTAGGTGGGTTAACTTATGCTTAACAAAAACTTCGACAGATCATTCCGGGCACTCCAGGCCTCAAAATCATGCGCCGTTAGATTTCGCGAACCCGTAAAATTCTCATTTAATTAAAAAAATTACATTTAAATTCAGGGTCTTTATAGAAGTAGTATAAATTGAGATTAAATGGATCTTCATCTTCTTTTTAAAAGAATTTATTCATGAAATAGTATTTATCAAGTGACTTCATTTGAAAAACGATCTTAAAAATTATAAATAAATAGCTATAATAATAGTATTGTGGAAAAGGATTGAACATGTAGGTCTCCAATGTGTTTCCTCTTTCAGAATAGATGATTAAATGTAGTATAACTAAACAATATATTTTTAAAGAATAAAATTTTATATGATAATATGTGACTTTTATATTCCATATATTGAAATAATACACTGGTAGAATATATAATGTATATATCCTATTTCATAATTATAGATCCAAGAATCTCTTCTGAAATATAGTGAATATTAAAATTCAAAAACATCTAGAGGATTCATAACATTCCATAAAATTTGGATTGAATTCCCTATTAAATATGATCTTTTGAATCATTTATATCATGCATTGAATCTGTCAAAAACATGTTTTGAACATGCCTATAATTTTGTCAATACTATAGTAGAAATCCTGGAAAATATCTAAAAATCAATCCTCTAACGTTGAAAAGTAAAAGATATTGTTCCTCTATAAACGTAAAAAATACAAAACCTAGTTTTAAGCATAGTAGTGTTCATTCATTTAATTTATTTTTAACAATGTAAGGTTCATCATAAATGTGAGGGTGATGAACCATACATTCTTGTCTTAAAACGTAGGTTTTTACATACATAGGGTTCTGTAACCATAATTTCTTCTCTTTACGATCATATGTTTAAATCCAAACAAAATGTTTGTTATCCATACATTCCTTCTAGAATAGGGTTGATGATATAAACACACTAACTTCAAATTTAAGGTTTATTAGAAACATAATGTTCATGATCGATACATGTTGTTCCAAGAATATGGTTTATTCATTACATTATGTTTTGAGCATTTTCAATGAAAAATATTTTCAAAAATAAACATAAGAGTGATTTAAACAATTTGAAAACTATTACATGAGAATTAAAAGCATGACTATAATTCTAGAATAAATATTTCAATTAATATTAATTTCCAAAAATAACCATAATGTAACATCATTTGAAAAACAGACAAGAGTATTTGTGAGGATCGTAATCAATAATATATATAGATTGTTGTTATGAAAATTCATGTCCAACACCTTTTAAAAGCCCTTACAGAATCTTGATGTAAAACATGAATCACATTTATAATCTATACAACCTTGAACCTTGGGAAGATGGACTATCTACTATATGTACAAGTCACCCAACCGATCCACTTAGAAAGTAGCTTTTATAGGAATGAAAAGTTCTAAATCCAATATTTTATCTACAATCACCCAAATCACATTATTCATCTAAGTTTCCCTCAGCAGACCCGCCATGAAATCCATGGTAACAATATCACACTTCCCTTCTGGAATAAGAAATAGTGGTAGTACCCACAAGTACATTGATGTCGATGCTTCTCCTATTGATTGGTGTAGTGTCGTTTCACGCACACTACAATATTATTTTTCATTTTAGTATACCAATATGGTAACGGTAGGTCATAATAAATTTTTTTAAACACAGATGAATTTCCCACATCGAGAAATGAAATTCATGTATTTGCTCCTCCAACATACGTGTAGAGTCAACAACATGATTTCTAACACAAATGATTTTATTTTCATCTATAGTCTACCTTGAAGGTGTCACCCCACCATCAGTGATTCACCCCATGAAATAACACTTAGGGTCATTATAATGACATTCCCTGATCATTTACCACACTGATATTTTTTGAAATATTTATTTCTTTATTAATTAAATACTTTTAATATTTTTATCATTTTGAAAAATACATAACATAGAATTATTCATATAAAAAAACTATATTTGGATTTCATTATATGAAACACCAAGTCAAGATTTTTCAAAATACTGTACCTAGATTAACATTTGTTTTATGATACAATATAAGTGGCTTCTATTACTCACAACACTAATTTCTTTTGATATATTACACTACACTCATGACTGAGTTTTATAGAACAATAATTTCTTACTGAAATACTAATATAAGATATAATGTAGCCATTAAATTAGACATTATGAATAGTATTAACTAAATAATGGTAATATAAGTTTAATAGTATGAATTTGTTGGTTGGAAATTAATTATAAATGAAAATATATACCAATTGATTATAAATAAAATAGTTTTATTTTTAATGCTTATATAATTGTTTTTTCTTAATAAATTAAATTAATTAAAATGAGTGATTTATATTATTTGAATATATATGTTATATATGTAATTAAAAAAAATTTATTCATCCAATATGTTTTTAGGCATAATGTAATATCAAATCTTATTTTATGAAAAAACCCTATATTTTTTCAAAACAGTAATTTTTAAACCTTTTATAGAAAACACATTTTAAATCTAATTTTTACCCATTTTTTATTATTTTATCATGAAATATACATCTTATTTATTATAGGGATATCAAAATTACTTTGGTTGATTTTTGGTATTTTTCTAGGATGTTTTATTTTTAATGAATAGTGAAAAATGATGAATTGTAGTTAAAAACTACCTTTTCATTTATACCATTATTATACATTAAAATTTCATTTAAATTTAAAATACTTAAATTATATATATATATATATCCAATTTAAGTCATTGTAATATTTTTTATAATGATATTATATATAAAAATAATGGAATTTTGAACGTTCTATTTACCTGCCTTCACACCACATCTGTAGAATTAACATTAAGCTTAATTTTCCGACTTCTATAAATTTAATTTTAAGAAACAATTAACCAAATATTTAATCACTACGATATTTAGATTCAAATTGGATAAAATTATGTTTTTGGATATTATGAATAATAACTTCAGTAATTTTTTTATTTACCATTGTTAAGGGTAAATTAAGTAAATAAATGTAAATATTTTTTATAATATTATAAATTGTCCCTAACATGTGTCTAGGATTCCTTAGATGAGTATGTTTAGGCCAAAATAATCATTGGGATGAAATAGAATCCTTTTTTATCCAATTCAGATACAATATGACATTTATTATATATTTCATAAAGATATGTTAAAAATGTCATACTCATGTTTTATTATAAATGTATCATTTTTAAGAGAGGTTTATATGGAATATACATTAAACTAAAATAAGAAATATGAAATATAAAATTATTTTCTTCATATTTTTAATTTTTCTTAATTTTTAGGAGAAATAAAATTACATAATGGAATACAAAATGGTGGGTTAATTATTGTTTAATTAATAGAATTATTAATTGAATTTTGATAAAAAATTATAAATCAATATATTTTTACATAATTAATGACATATAAATATTTCATTGCTAATATTAACTTTTAATGATAAATTATATGTTATGTTTCTAAAATATCACGTTTTTATGATATTTTTAAAAAGGAAAATAGTGAATTGTATCAAAATATTTCATCAATGATACATTAAAAAAAAATATTTTATTATATGATATAAAATTCATTAATTTTAAAAATTAAGTCAACTAACTATACTATGGTTAAATGATTCCTCAATTATCTATTTGGTGTTCTATTATAAATTTATAGTATTTATATAATCACATAATTTATAAATTACATGATATCATGGTCATAGTTAATGGGGTTAAATAAGGGTTATAATATAAAGTTATGGATTAAAAACTTAAGAAAAAATTTTCAAAAAAACATTGTATGTATATTATCTAACTCATATAACCTTAATATCTACATATAGTTATATAATATATATTTGTTTCATGAAGATAACAAATATATTATTCAAATCAATGGTTGTTAAAATATTTCACTCTCTTTGTATTTAAAATCATTTAGGTGTCCACATAGGGGAAAAATAAAGATATAAAAGAAAATATATATTTATTATTAAATTAATGAGAATTCATACATTGTATATTTTGTTTATAATTTTAATAAATTATTTAAAGACACTGAATTATTTTTAAATGATAGACTGTTACTTATTTAATAACAAAAATAACTGATATTAAAAGTTTTAATTTTGATATATTTGGGTTGATTAAATATTCAAAATGAAATTTCCAGACCTATAGTATATAAAAAAAATATGTTAAAGTATTATATTTAAATTATCACATTTTCATTATGTAATTAATGTCAAATGAAAATAATAGTATCAAGTCTGATAATATTTATATTTTATTCAATTATTATATTATTAAATTATATTAAATTAACAAAAATGTAAAATGATCACAAATGGGATAATATATGAATGAGAATGTAATAAATTATACAGTTATTGTCAATTTTAATATATTCAGTTCTATAACATCCTTATTATAGTTCAGTATTACATGGGAATCCAAAGGTGCCACTCACCTTCACTATATATGGACACCAACTCTCTCATGTAACTTCAATGCATTAAGAATTATAGCATTAACAAAACATGTCAATTTACATTATAATATTTTTTAGACACATTCTAGATATTGTTGTCTTCCCATAGATCCAACTCTATAGTTATTTAGATGAAATCTAATGGAGTTGTTCTGAAGAATACGAAACCCCTTTAACAAATCATTATCTTTGTATAGTCATTTATATATTCTCAAAATAATTGATGTATATTATAAAAAATTATCTTACAGAAACTAAAAATTGTAAAATTTTATTATTATTATAAAATCATAAATATACTACCCCATTCCCATAAAAAATGATGGATGTATTGCTCATGCGATTGTATGACTTATCATCTCCACATAGATATACAATTAATTTTCCATACACATATTATATGAATAAGAATTATAATGGGTATATTGTTTATGTTTTATATTTATGATATAATTTTAATTATAGAATGATAATATCATTTATACATTTTACCATCCATCTAATATTTTGAGAATATGATAACGCCGTTTGTGCGTACATATGGATTACCATCTCCCAAATGAAATGTGATTCGGTATTCACCTATATTTCACATGGATGGTAATAAGGATGAATTTTTGGAATATATATGTTATATATGAAATAAATATGATTCCACATTTACAATATTGCATATAATTTCATTATATTTATCCGTACAATAAATAAATCATCGTTTATGCATACATACGACCTAGAGTCACCATGAACAATCTATTTTATTATTAATCTCAATAATTTATGAATCACCATGAATACATATATATGTAATATATATATATATATTATATTTATATCATGGTTATCATTTTACATATTATTAGATAATTCTCTACGTAATAAGAACATGGATAACAAGTTAAAACACGAATGAAAAATAAAGTAGATATTCTTCATAGGGTAACATTATTAAGGAATATTTAATTAACTTGTATTATTAAGTCATATGTAAATCATATATGTAATATAAATATATGAAATTATTTTGTGTTAGACTTATAATTAAATTATATTTATTATATATTAGGATTTAATATGTGTGAAAATTCAAGTCATTAGGAAATTGATTTTCATCTCAGTTTTTATTTCAATGTGATACAAGAAATATTCAAAACTGCTTTATTTTTTCTGGTTTATATATTTCCCTATAACATGTTATGTCATTAAATTAAATTATTTAGTTGTATTAAATTATTTAATTGATTTCATTATTTCATTAGTTTCATGATTCTAATATTACAAATGTAGTAATGATTTTATGTATCACTTTTATTTATATAGGAGACTTACCTTATACACAACATGTTTCTTCTTCGTGGTGTATATACTGCTCATGAATATCTCTTTTGTATCTTATGAAGAATATAATTTTTTTACATATAATTTTATTTAATTTTTATAAAATGAAATTAATTTTTATTACTATTCTAGATTGAATTTTTTAATTTATTTTACACCCATTTTATGTATTTACTACACGGGGTGACAAGAATATTTTTCTCATTTTCCAAATGATGTGTGAATGGGATTTACGGAAAAAAATTACAAGAAGAACTTTTTTTAAAATTATACAATGTGAATGTATTTATATTAATTCATGAAACCTTATTTACATGAATATTTTATTAAAAACTATAATGTATATTTTAAAATAAATTTATTTCCATTATAATTGTTATGAATTTTATGTAAAAAACATTTTCAATGAAATGATATTTTCCTCAATAATTAATCACACATCATATCTAAAATGATTCTTATATTTTAATGGGGATATTTTTCACAGATCATATCTCTTTTATTATTTGGTTTTATTATGTTTATCATTAAATGATATTTTTGATACTCATTTATTTTCATGGGTTATGATATTTTTAATGAGGTTTATGAAACAAATTTGTTTTCTTGGGTTCTGATATGATGATTCATTTATGCTCCTATGGAACACATATGTACAGTTTTCATTATGTGAACGGCGGGACCTATTTATCCCTTTAATGGAATGGGTAATGATTTATGTCTCATGAGACATTGATGGGAATATATTTGATAAGATGGATCCAATATCGGATGATGTTGAAATCTGAATCACTATGGGGAATTATGGAAACTTGAACCACTATGGGAAGATGGGGAAACCTAATCGACTATGGGAAGAGGGGAAACCAGTTCCCATATAGGTAAAAGGCTGTTACTAGAGATGATTGTGTTCCCAAACTAGTAGATGTAGTTCCGATTATCTTCCTTCATAATTACTATATTTTGTTCATTATTTATAGGGAATGATATTACATGTCTGTCTGTATTCCACAATTACATTTCTTACACATATGTAATTATTTCATGCCTTGTAGTATTTTTTACCTAATTATTTATTTCTTCTTAACTACCCATATATATTGCCTAATTAATTTTTATGATCATTAAAGTATAGTGTAGGGTCATCTAATTTTATAATCACGTTCACATACCATCATGCTCATATTTATACTTACATGTATCCCTTATTTAGCCCTGCTGTTTATTATGATTCTCTAACCAAGGATATGAAGAAATTTAATATGTCTGATATTTATATAAAATGTTTAATGTTATGAAAAAATAGGCATGAGATGAATTATATGTGTTATGAACAAGTTTTTTATGTCTCCATGATTCCAACGACTATAAACTAATTCATTCATTAGAATTTTTCTTATAACTATGAAATTTTTAGAACAAATGATCTAATCATAATGTATAATAAAATATTCTATTTATAGTATTTATCAGAGTAAAATTATAGTCATAATTTTAAATCTAGTATGATAAAAATTTAGTGGAATCTATGGGTATGATTTTATGGATATGTGTAGGGGTGTGTCTATAGTTAATCCTATGGATCAGTTAAATTTTAGGAAAAATTCTATGAATTTCCGTAAGGGATATAGTGAGTGGTTTATTTGAATTACATCCCTATTGGAAAACCTCAAGTGGATGTGTCTCTTGAACATATGTACCAAGTGGTATGAACTATAACGAGGTGCATCAATCCTGACATGAGTGTAACCTAGTACAAGACAAAGATCCTTTTCTACACAACTATTTTGACATTCCTAGTAGTTATGATTTCAGAAATAACAAAATAATTATGAATCATCATGAGGGATTTAAAATTAACACATTTTTTAATACCATTAGATAAAACTAAGGTGTAATAGATTATAAAAGATGACATAATTTTGGAATCCAATAATTGGTTTTTCAGGATTATATAGTACCTCATCATGATAAATATTTCTTGCGGAATGCTTTATGATATTGGAAAATGGAGGGAACCAGAAGGAACTGAGTTCACATTAAATGCGAAAGAAATTTTTTTTATGAGAATTCAAATGGGTTAGTCATCAGATTTATGTATGTTGTGATCATGCGTAGCCAGTTTTTATAGAACATGATTAATAATGTGTACCATAAAAATCATTCAGACTCACAAAGGAAGAGAAACAAGAATTTAGGTTCGAGTTCGGGTAATGGAGACCATAATGTAATGAATATCTGGTTTCTTTGTGTCAATACTGAGGAAAGAATCACTGAAGTGTATATATTTAAGGAACAATAATATGTAATGACAACAGAAAGGTAAGACACAAATAATGTTACAAAAAAAAGGTGAAGGGTTTTATTATGAAATAGATGGTGATATTGGCATCCCAATCAAACAATAAAATTATAAATTCATTATGTTTGAGTGAATGTTCATTTTGAAAATTGATATCCTAAGTGGAAATCTCATGAAGGGAATTAGTAAGGTGGTATGAGTAATGGTTCTTTTATTTATGATGATGAGACTAGAGTTTGAATTTGAAAGGAAAGAGGTATAAAAAATAAGACGAGGAAGCCATATGATGGATTATGATTGAAGTGAAATAATTGAAGTTTTCAAGTAACTGGTTTCAATAATTATTTTATATAAATCATGATAAATACAAGGATTTTTCTATTTATGTCATTCTCTCATGATTTACATTTTTTTAGGAAAATTTCTAATGGAATGGAAAATGATTTAATCTATAGGATAAATTTTGAATAAGCTATGATAACCATTAATATGTGTCTTATGTTAACACAATGTTTTTGGGATATTGATATATTGGATATTAATAAGTAAATTTTATAGAACTGATTTCCTTTGAACTGATTAAGGGTATGTTGAAATGTTTTTTTATGATAGCATGGATGATGTTTTCAACATTTTGGAATTATTTAATATATCCAACGAACATTAGAATAAGGAATCATTATGTTTTAAATAAGGATTTTTCATAATTTAGGTTATTAACATGTTTTATGAATACTGGATTAATCTATTGACATGTTTGGAATCTAATAACCAAGGGCTACGGTGTGATATGTATGGGATCTATGTTAATCTATTTTAATGACCTAATTTCTAAGGATTTGGATTTTAATACTTTAGGAGGGTCATCAGGTTTACCATTTATGGAATCATTAATTAAAAAATTGTATGAGGTTTTCAATATTAGTCATTATATAACCACAAGAGGAATTTTTTAAATTGGATAACAAGGGCTATCAAAATTTTGTTGTGTTGTAATTTATGACATTTGTTATGGATTATCATTGATTTCAATATATTTTAGTGCTTCACGACAAGAAAAATTGACCATACATTATAAATAATGTGGTGGGGTTGAATTGATCAAAGCACAAGAAATGTGATATTGTAATTAATCATGTTTTTATATCATCCATTGATAAATTTTCAATCCTAGGGAATGTATGTGACAAATGAAAAGGATATAATAGTACCAAAATTTCAGATGAATCAAATAGACCCTTAGATTATCCTAGATTTATAGATTTGTGATTGTTAAATTATTTCTAACCATGTTTTTTTACTATCCATCAGAACATGATGGTTAGATTTATCATTAATTTCCATTATAAAACAGCACACTGATGTAATCCATTTCAGAAACAAATTTATGAGTTTCTTTGGGAATTATTATATTTCAAACATTTTATTTTTCAAATGATGTTTTAGTATTCATTTTTAAAAAGTGTGTTTCTATGAATAGAACATTAAATTACTAAATTGTTGATAAAAGAGATGAACTTTGGGGGGAAATTAATTATAATATGGTAGATTTTAACACCCTGAGATATTTTGAAATATTTTTTTAATTTATTTAATCATTTGGATATTTGTTCACTTCAAAAAATACTAAATATATATTTTATTTAATGGAACGAATTGTGTTTCTGTTTTATTATATGAAACAAAAATTATTATTTTGCTACAAGATACACATATATTATCTTGTTGTATGTGAAAAAATATTCATGGATTTTATTACACACAACGCTGAGTTTTTTTATTGCTTTCATTACATGTATGACCGAGTTTTAGAGAGAAATAATATATTATTGAAATTTTATTATGAGATATAACGTAGTCTTCAATTTAGTGGTTATGAATATTATTTACTAACATAAAAAATTATAAAGATAATATTATAAATTAATTGGTTACCAATAAATTAGAAATGAAAACATATACCAATTGATTCTGAAGGAGATAGTTTTATTTTAATACCCCAAAGTTATTTTTCTTAATAAATCAAATTCATTACAATTATGGAATTATATTAATTAATTTAATAAATGATATATTCAATAATATATTTTTTATTTTAATCCAATAGGTTATATAGGTATATTATAACAATAATCTTAATTTTCAACGTAAAACCATCTAATTTTCAAAATCCTCATTTTACTAATTTTTATTAGAGAATCCAATTTATATCTGATTTCTGACAATTTTAAAATTTTAATATGAAAAAAAAAGATATTCTTATTTGAAGGAAACATATCAAAATTTACTTATGTTGAATTTTGGGTATTTTTTGAGAATCATGATATTTTGATGAATAGTGACGTATACTGCATCGTAGTTAAGAAATACTTTTTCATTTTATTAATTATTTTTATTTAAATTAATTTTAAATATATTAATTAAACATGTAATAATAAAATTTATCTAACTATATTCATTTTTATATTGAAAATTTATATATAAATTATTGAACTTTTCAACATTCTTTTTACCACCCTTCTCACCACATTTTCTGGATTAACAGTAAATATAATTTTCCCACATTAGAGTTTTTTATTTTGAAAAATAGATATACATGGTTGTAATAATTTTTATATTTAGAGTATAATATGGTGAAATTAATTTTTTCTTATTACGAATTGTGTCTTTAGTAATTTCATATTTACCATTGTTAAGAGTAAATCAAGTTATTAATGGTATAAATAATATTAAACTATTATAAAATTACCCTAAAAATGACCTAATTTCATTTGATAAGTGTTAATCATTAAAAATTATCCATGGACTGAAATTATGACCTTTTTAAGCCACATGTGTGAGAATATGACATTTACTATAATTTATATTATGATAAATTAGAAATTCCATACTCATATTTATAATAACTATATCATTTTTAATATAAGGTTATTCCGAATATAATATGCACTATAAATAGTAATATGAAATATAAAATTATTTTATTCTTCATTTTTATTTATTTATAATTATTTGGTAATAAATATTTACATTAATGGTCGACTAATGATGATGTAGTAAATGTCTAATTAATTAAAATATAAAATAATGGATATTAAAAATATTAAAAAAAATATATTTGGACCTAGTTAATGACATCTGCAAATTTTGTAGTCATATTTGAAAAGTTAGTGATACCCTATTGATATGGGTTCCATGACACCACATTGTTATCATATTCATAAAAAAATATTTAATAATAACAAAATTGACATAAATAATACTTTAAAATAAAGAGGATTTTATTAAATGATACAATATTCCAAAAAAATATTAAACATTTACAAATTACTATAATAATATTAAATATGTCTTAAATGATCCATTTAGGGATCTTTTGTCTTTTTAGAGTAAATATATTTGTTACGAACCTCCCCATAGGGCCCGTACCATGACTACCCCTAACCCTCCTTCCATATTATAGGGATTAGTGACTATCACTCGAATGAAATAACCCAAAATGAAAGGCATTGCATTTAAACCTCTACACACACAAATAGTGCATATGACACAAAGCAAACCAAAAAGGAATGAAAGTAGTAGGACTACCATAATGTATCACTACCGAGAGTAACATGTATAAACTAAAAGTAAAGGGGAAAGAATACAAGACCAACTAAAAGGGAAATAAATCAAATGATGTACATGCTATAGAGGTCATCTACCCAAGATCATACATATAGTGTAGGTATATCTCCCTCTAAGATGATAATGAAGCACACCACATCTATCCATCCACCTTATAGCATCATCTAGTCCTAGATCAGCAAAGTCCTGATCATGGTTTTCTGGAATCTACCCAAGGCATAATAGGTGTGGGAAAATCCCATGTAGGGATGAGTATAACAATACATAGTTGGGACCCTAAGAGACATTAAGGTCTCTTAGTAATCCACATGGGAAAACACCACAACAGATGATATCACAATGTTAATACTACCAGCAAGAACACAAACACATAACAGAAAGTAAAAGACATAGCTCACACTAGGTATAACATGTGTATAGAAGTATATATGATTAGTCCTAATGATATATCATATTATTATGTCGAGTCGATCTCTTGAATAACCGCAACGGATCCCTAGGTGTTTTCCAACACAGGATTGCTAGGTTCTGACCCACAGAGGAACGCTAGGTGCTGACTAAAAGAGGATAGCTTGGTGATGACTCACACAAGATCACTATGTGCTGACCCACTCAGGATCTCTTGTTGATGTTCCATGTAGGATAATTATTATTTCATAACGTAACTGTCTTATACTAGATTACAACAATTCCCATTCCTGATTCGAGGAAGATCCACTAATCAATCCACTGGTCGTACCTCAACCACTAGAAGGTATAAAATAGGATAACCCTAAAGAACTGTCTCATCGTAAGTGTCCCAGAACAATAGACAATGCATTAATCAGACCCCCGATCTGTAAGTTATGTTTAATTTAGTAAAAGGGGTCTGGTTGGATTTGTGTTTGATCCAACCCGTCCATACTCTAACATCTTAACAAACTCATGTGAAGTATATCTGAATGACTGATGCTTCCCAAGGGTTCCAATGACACTAACACAGAGTCAATCAGATTCATAGTTTGAGAGATATTGTAACCTTTGTAAACATGGTTTGGATGCATCTAGGTCGGGTCTGGCCCTGTCAGACAGACCTGACCAACTCAGCACAGGGGTTCCACAAAAGGCAGTTTATTTTGACGGACTCCACGTAACCCGGTTCAGGTTGGGGTCTGTCTCATTTGGCTTGCCCAGTGGGCCTAGCCCAGTGGGCCTTGCAGTACTAGGCCCGGGATGCCCGACGGACCGGCCTGATGGGCGTGGTTATGGCCTGCCGGTGTGGGTCTGGCTAGCTAGGTGCAGGTCCGGCCTACGAGCGGAAGATCAGATCCACAGTGCAACTGGTAGGTCCCTATCCTGCTGGGGAATGATATCTGCAACGTGTCTGGTCCCCGCTATACCCACAGATGTGGGTCCTCCTCCAACTGTGGTCGAGATACTGTAGATCCATAGCCACCAGATGGCCAGAACGTGGGCCATCCGACCATGGGGAACCTGTCACATCATCATCTCTTGTCGTCCCAGCCACCTACCACATCAGCGCCACGATGGGTGCGTAGACGGGTGCCCCACACCATCCGGCAGATGACCCTTGGTCCCACCATCTAGTATGGTGGCAAATCCTTCACCGGACCACCAGACACACTCCGATTGTTCTTTCTTCGTGTTTCATTCTCCTCTAGCCCCCATAAATCTCACTCTTCATTGTGAAGGTCTCAAATCTATCATGTTGTCTATTTGACCAGTCCACTTCGAAGAACGCCCCAAGAACAACTATGAAATAGGGACCATTCATTGTTCAGGTCGTCCCATGCCCTCTGTGATAGATTTTAATCATGTTGATAAAATGAGGATGATCACAAATTTTGAAAAAACACCAAATCCAAACCCACACAATATCCACCAGAAATTATGGGCGATTTTTGGATCAACCCATTAGTCTATTTATCCGCGCTATTCATTATTTTTCAAGTATGTGGAAGAAATCATCAAAATAATCGAACCCACAATTCTATGCCTCATTGGCATTCAATGATGAAGCATTTGTCCTCCAAAATTCATGATGTTGACGTGGGTTTCAGCTCTGTTCATTAAGGCATGTCTTAGATGATAGAGTCTTGATGGTGTTTTTCATTCTTCGTTTGTGGGGATTTTCATTGGAGGTTCATTAAATGATCCTCACCAATTAATTTTCATCCCACCAACACATTAATCTATTAAAAAAAATTGTGTCCCAGATTTTCAGAAACGCTGCGACATCGCATTGTTACCATGTTTCATTTATGAAATAGCATCACTATTTTGATTCATTTATTGCAACATTATGATATATGATATGGTTCATTAATGAGCCTCATTAATGTTCCACGTCGCCACCTCATCTCTGCACCACAACATCACCATCTGCCATTCAATAGTGAGAAAAGAAATAAAATAATTATTTTATAGTTTTTTATTATTATTTTAAATATTTGAAAAATATCGTTTCCGCTCAACCCTTGCTATCCGATGATAAGTATTTTATAAGAGAATCCCAGTGTTATGAGATCAACAGTGTTATTAGATTTTAAATCTGATCACCAGTTAAAGAGGTATAAAAACGCACTCGCACGTTTACTGAATGTACCTTAAATAGGTTAAAATGTTCTTTTTCGCACTCACATGGCCTTAGAATCGAGTGACTTCAGAGTGTGTGGTCTAGAATTATTCCATATAAGTTTAAAATAATTTCATTTATTTTTAGTGACATTAAAATATTACCCTTTAATGTATAAATTAACTGGTATCACAATAAAAGTTAAAGGGGAAAATGATTATAAAAACAGAAATGTTAAGGATTAAAAACATAATTTTAATTTTCCAAAATAAAATTATCAGATAAAGGGGATTACTCTTTATCACATTATTATCTAATATAAGTTATTAAATTGAATTTTTTTCGTTATAATAATTATATATTATTTAAATCAATGATATATACAATATATCATTTTCATTATATTGAAAATAATTTATGTGTCCAAAGAGGGGAAAATCTATATATGAAATATCATAAAATCCTATTTAGAGATTAATGAAATTATTTTCATTATAAAATTTTATTTTTATCTTTTGGAAATTATATAATTACCTTTAACGTATTTTTAATTCTAATATATAATTTATTTAAATTACAAGAATATAATATAATTTAATTTAAAAGTTTTAATTTTGGTATATTTGGGACTATTAAATTTGAATAATCATTTTTAGACCCATAAGTTTTTTTGATGAGGTGTTAATGTATTATATTATAATTCCGACATTATTCATGATGTATTTAAAGTAAAATTAAAATAATAGAATCTAAATTGGAAATAAATATATTTTATTTAATTAATATATTATCATAATATATAAAAATGAAAAAATAATAAATAATAACAGAAGGAATGTGAAATGATATATAAAATCTTAACAGATTACGATATAGTCTATTTGTAAGTCATTGAATCTAGAATAAAATTATTTTATTTTAATATTTTTTTACATTCCAAATGTTCCCCAAACCTTCATTATAAAAGGACACCTCCTAACTCAACTCATTTCATCAAATTGAGAATTATAGATTGACCAAACCCTACCCATTTCCCTTCTAAACATCCCTAGAATAAATATATAGGGTTTACTCTTCCCAAAAGACCATATCTAGATTCAAAAGGTGGAGATCTAAATTAGTTGTTCTGAAGAAGAGGTAATCACTCTAACTAATCATTCTTGTTTTATAATCATTTATACCCCATCTAAATATATAGTATATATTAAAATAATTACTCCATCATCATCAATATTCTGAAATTTTATTTTGATTATGATCACACCATACTAATTCCCCTTTCCCATCATACAAAAAAAAATATGAAAGTATTTCTCTTGCGTACGTACGACTTTCAATATCCATATAGAGAAACAATTCAATTTCCATCACTATATTTTATGAGTAATAATTATGATTGGTTTAATATTTATATATGATATTTATTATATAATTATATTTATTGAATGTTAATATTTTTTTTAAATTTTTACAATCCCTCTATTATTTTGAGAATATTATAATGCTGCTCATGGGCATTTATGGATTAATATCTCTATGATGCGATGTGATTCATTATTGACCTTTATTTCACATGTATGATAATACAAATGAATTTTATAAATATATATGTCATATATGACTTGAAATGATTTTTTGAATCATAATATATCATATATATTCACTTCATTTAACCCAACAAGAAATTGAAAACAACGTTCATTCGTACATATGTCCTACTGTCTCTATGAAAAGTGTATTTAATACAAAATATATATCATTTTTGAATCCCCATGAATACATATATAATGAATATATATCATATGTTTATATCATATTTTTCATTCTATATATGATTTTTTCTATATCAATGTATGAAGACTAAGTATAACAATTCATATCAAGAGCAAAAAAACAAAGAAGATATTTCCAGACCCCTAACACTAACAAAGAATTTTTAAATAACATGAAATATTAAGTCCAAAGTAAATAATATATGGAATATATATATAATTTATGACTATGATTATTTGGTATATATATAATAATATTATTTTTTATATAAGACATTTTAATGTGTTTGAATTTAGTCAAGGCTTATGGGAATGGAATTTCATCTGATGTTATACTCCCTTGAGATACATGTCTTATTCATCACTAGATTATTTTCTATGGAATAAATACTACCCTCTATGAAGTTAAATAAATAATTTCATTTATTAATAGTATTAAAATATTTATATTATGTTATTATTTTCATGGTATCTCTATTCTATATTTACCCTAGTAGTAAGAGATTTATATCCCTATTTTAATTATATGGGACACATGCCTTATATACAACATGATTCATAATCATGTTTTATGTCCTACCAATGAATTTATTTTATGTGTCATATAAATAAGAATATGGTATTTGAAATATATATAATTTATGTTCATTTATGGGGAATTCAATTCAATTGATTATAATGTGATATATATTTAATCCACAATCTCTTACATATTTGTGATTATTTCATTTTATGTATCTGTGGGGGAATATTTATCTTCCATATCAATGATTTCTAAAAATTGATTAACTTATTTTTACATTATTCTATTTATTTTAAAGTCATTTTTACCATTTTCGGATTTTAATACATGATTTGAAAGGAATCTTTTTATCATTTCCCATATGAAGAAGTTTTTGTGTTTTTATAAAAAAATATTAGAAGGATGTTTTCTACCTAATACGTCATGATATTTTTAATTAATCATACTATATTTACATTATGTTTCCCTTATAATAATATATTCTTATTTTCAAATAACATTTTTTTATAATCGAAAATTATTTTACGAAATTAAAATAAATTTAATGAAGGGATACTTTACTTAATAATTATTATCATGTCATATCTAAAATGTTACTTATGATTCAGTGGGGGTATTTTTCATAGAGGATATATCTATTATTATAATCATTTTTTATGTTTATGATTTAATGATATTTATGAAACTCATTTCTTTCTATGGGTTATGTTATAATTTAATGATGTTTGTGGAACCCATTTACTTTCAAGGGTTCTGATATGATGAATATTTCAAGTTCTTGTGGATCACATAGGTATGGTTTTCATTATGTGATAGGTGGGAACAAAATAACTCTCAAATTAATTGGGTAAGGATTAGTTTATTATTAGATAATGATAGTAATCAATTTAATGGTCTTGATCCACTATTAGAAGATGAGAAATCATGATCCACTATTGGGAGAGGGGAATTAGGAACCTTTTTATTGAATGGACGTCCACTATGAATGGTGGTGTGTCTGTCCTAGTAGGTGTAGTCCCCATGATGGTCCATATGAAGCCCCAACATTGTGTCCTAACTTATAGGGAATTATATTAGTCATTTATATGTATTTCATAATTATAATCACTACTCATATTTTATGGTTTCATGGATTATTCTACTGATTACCTTATGACCTATAAATATTTATAACGTGATTATTTTTTATGATATTTTTTATGAAGGGTATAATATTACAATGTTATAAAAACGTTATTATACCTCTATGTTCATTTTTATTCTCACATGTCTCCCATGTTTACCCTTAGAGTTATTCTAAACTCACATTTCATATGTATCATTTCTAAAGGATATGATGAATTTTATTAAGAATGATATATTGAAAAAGGTTCTAGTTAGAATTAAATAGATGGGAGAGAATATAAACTTGTTACGAAATAGTTGATTCTTTTTCCATGTTTCCAAAAGCACTAAAATAATATAGTATTTCAGAATCTATTTGTGAAAATTAATAAAAGTTCTGAAAAATGATGTAATTTCAATGTATCTTATGACTGGGTACTTATGGATCTGGAATAAAAATGTTGAATGAACAAGATACTAATACAAGGGCTAGCTACTCCCATATAACTTGATCTATAACCTACATCTCATCTAGTAATTTCATCATATTCCACTAAGAACTAGACTGTAGAACATGCCTAGTCTATTTTTTCTTATCAAATATTCAGCTTCACAATTTTCCTTCCCAATATTATTTTTTAGCTAAAAATCAATTGACTACATTTTATCTACCCATCTACAATTCCAAATATTCAATTATCATTGCATGGAGATATACATTAATCATTTTTTATTAGAAAACAATGTAACATTTTTCTCCAACCAATAATGTCAATAAATCATCAAACCATAGTCCAATACAACTAATATGAATTCATTCTAATGTTAATTCCATGAATTTGGCCTCAAATAATTTGACTAACACTCCAAAAATTGATCTTTATGAAACAAAACTATACCAATTCCTATCCCAGATGCATGATATAAATAATGTATATTCCTTCCTTTTTTAGGTAGGATCATGATTGGAGTAGTATTTAAGATCGTCATCAACTACTAGAAAGAATTATTGCATCATCAATACCATTCATAAGATACTCCCTTCTTGTTCTAAATCGAATGTGGTTCCACGATGGAATAAAATTCATATAATAACCTCCTATAATAACTTTCTAACACTATAAAACTATAGATATTGAACACTTTCTTGTCCTCTTCCCTTGATGAAATTTCATGCACCTTGTCTTTGTCAACTGACACAAATTCCCTTAAGATTATGTGGCCAATGAAATATACATAATTGATCCATAGTTGGAAAATATAGAGAATATCATATAGTTGATTTTCTCTCAGTGTACTCAAGGGGATGTCAAGAAATTGTTTGTGATTATTATTAGACATGGATTACACCAATATTTCATACCCGTAATCATTAAAATTATAATCCAGTTACGAGTGGAAGATTTGGTTCATTATTTCCATAAATACTAACTTATAATTACTTATCCCAAACAACGTCTTGAAGAACTCATAATGTCTCTAACTACTTCTAAAATATTTCTCTCGTATATCAGAAGGTCAAAGTCTCAACTGATTATACCCCAACCTCATATTGAATATAAGGAAAACACTAGATCATCTCAATTGGTCAAATAAATAAGTGATACATGGAAGGGGATATAGGTTCTTCACTCTCATCTGGTTCAAATTTTGGTAATCAACATATATGCCCAATTCAAAATTCACCATCATAAAAAAAATGAATGTATAACCTAATGGTGACATATATGGATGGATAAACTTGTTATCCATAAAATCTTCAAGTTATGTGTTATTCTATTAACACTATTCTGGATCCATTCATTATTGTGGAATAACAACAGGATAATTCTCCAATATGATATCAATAATAAAATCCACATTTCACTTAGGTGAAAATCCTAATAATTACATGACGAACACATGATGGAAAATTTCTATTATTGGAGGAATGAAATCTTATTTCTCACCCATTTCACAATATTAAATAATTGTAAATTATGAAGTAAAATCACACAGTTTTTGATGAAATGGACATGTACAACCTTATTGGGAATTCCACTCTCCACAATGGATGAAATTTTCACCATTAAGAGATGTAAAGGTCATTCTAAATTATAAAAAAATCATTGTGGGATCAATATTATCCATGTTATTTATACCCAAAATAAATCCAAATACTAATATATAAAAAATTTACAGATCACATTGAAAAAGATAATGCCCATCTCATGAGAAAACCCCTATCAAAATTTTATTGTTGGTCATAATACGACACTCATGAGGCGGGTGAATTGAGTACCTATAAAAATTATGTTAAAAATTCTATTTCAAAGAATCCACAAATTTATAAACATAATAGGAAAGTTAATCAAAGTAGTATATATTTAATAGGCTGACTGATAAACAAATTTCTCAGAAGATTGATTAATTCTCAGTTGTAATAATAGGATTTATTGATACAAATTTTGAAACTAATATAATAATCTAAAATAGTAATAAACACTATCCAAGACTAACTATCAAAATAAAATTAAATTTTTAAAAATCTATTTAAAGACAAGGAAAACTAAATTTGAAAACATAGTGTATATAAAAAAAGCGGTTTAGCCTCAAGACAAGACTTAGTTCTCTATAGTTGTTGATCACCTACCAATAATAAATAAATAAACATATATATCATGGTTTTAATCCAAAGCTTGGATCATGATTTACACAACATTATGGAGACTGTCTAGGTCACAAGACCTATAGCATAGATCTATGTGGGAAAAAATACATTCGTGAAACCCAAGACCTTTACCAATGTCCTACATAGGATAAAAAGTGTTAAAAGGCACTTGGGTGAAGATATATAGTATCCTATAGTTCAATGATGGATATAGTGTGTGTTTAAGAGACATTAGAAAAAACTACTAAAATATGAAATCATAAGGTACGCAACATAGATATATATATTAGATTGGTTTTTTAAGTCTCGGTGTGTTATGAATTTCTGCTCTAGACTCCCTGATATATCAGAGTTGATGCTAAAGTATTATTCTAGAAGAAGACACAGAAACAGAGTGTCGTGGAGAACTCTGATCTGTCTTCCTAGAGGTTGACATGGTCTTATCATTGTGTTTAGATAGATTCTAAAGATATGCTAAAACTTTGGGGGACAACAATTTACTCGTTCACATAAAGTAGAAATGAACAGTTTATCATATGTGCATCCCTTATTTATGTTGGTCATGTTATTATTCTACCCAATGTACTCGTATATTCTTATATATTTCATTCATGTTCCATTGTAAATTTGTTTTTGTATCCTGACAATGTACATGTTTTTAGGTATATTTTGTACCTCATAATTCTAACATATTCATTAAAGGTATATTTAAAAAAAATTAAATTAATTACTTGTATTAAGAAGATCAAAATAAGATTGTTGGATATAATATTATATAATTTGAAATTTAAATAGTCTATTGGGGACTCATTTGTCGGTGAATGATCCATTAGTGACTCATTCAATCAGCAATTCATTCTATTACAATCAGTGTCTCATTCTATTAGTGTCTCTTCTATTGTGTTGTCCTTTTATCGGTGATTCCTTGTGTCAATAGCACCATGCCTTAGCAATTCTATGCGTTAGTAAGTCCTTGCCTTAGTAAATCTTTATTTAGTTAAGTCCTTGAATTGGTAATTAATGTTGAATTGTATTACACCAAATTTACACAAGTGGGGGGTGAATTGTGTCCTTTACAAATTCATTGCAACATAATGTTTTGGCCTTTATCATTAATATGATTAATTAATGTAGCGGAAATTTAAATAGTAGAGACACACTCTGTATAGTGGTTCATAGAACAAAAGGCCCCTAGTCCACTCCACCAACGATATACTCCATGAGCTTGGTGATTTTCACTATCTGGTCCTCTTGTTAATAGACCATTCCAGAAATGAGTACATGCAGTTAGCACCTTTACAATCTAAGGTAAAAAAACATTATGGTTCACTCACAGATCCAATACAGCTCTGTACGAGAATCCGATCACTCAAGAATAGAAAAGAAATGTATTTATAATTTGAAAATACATCCCTGTTGTTCTTCACAATTGAAACAGAATGCAATTGACCATACATGGATCGTAGCCTTAAATAAGAATGATCTTCAAATAAGAGTCATTCTGAGTCGATCCTGTTGCAGTAGATATAAAAAATATTATTCATAACTTTATAAGTAGAATATTCACAATAGATCTTCACTGTAGAAACGGTGAATATTTTTTTGTGATTCTTTTTCTTTTATAAATAGATCCTCATCAATCATTTGAATCAGTAGATATGTGTCTTCGATAGTCTATGTTTTCCATTTTTTATGAATGTTCGATGTTGCTATTTGGAAAAACTCATATATATTCTCTGTGTAAATATCACATCTATATATTAACTATGATAACTTCTCCAACAGATTTAGATCCACAAAATTCACCTTATGACTCGCAATAATCAAAAATTCAAAATAACATAGCATTCGTAACTTCTCTGAAGATTCAGCATAAAATGATCCTTTTAAATTCATCCTTTAAATCATTGATAAAACAGCACTGAATCAGTCAAAGATGATCTTTGAAAACAAAATTAAATCCTGCATGAAATATTCCTTTTTATCCGCTTGAAGACTGTTGCATAATAATATTGTATTTAATTATACGATGCCAAACATAAGGTTGAACTTTATAGCATGCATATTTCAAACATAAGGTTGAACACAAATGTAGGGTTGTTGTTGTATCCTTTAATTTTATGGTTGATTACAAACATAGGGTTGATAAACCATTCTTTTTTTTCAATAATCAAACGTATGATAAATGATCTATACTTTTATAATCTTCCATACGTAAGGTACATGATCCATACAATTGATGAAAAGTAAGATTGTTTACAAAAGTACGGTTGATGAACCATTTTTTTGAAACAACCGTAACATTTAAAACATACGTACCGTTCATCTTCTATACTTTTTCTATGACCCAAACCTAGGGTTCCTTTCTAAAGTAGGGATCCCCCTCCATAAATTTCAGATAACTTATTGTTGATTAATCATACTTTTCTAATATCTCATAATGTATACATCACATTTCATCCTTACGCTATGTTTCTCCACGTAGGGTATGAACAGTGTTTCCAGAACACGCTTAAGCTTTTCATGAATATGTAGATCATGAACAGTGTTTTTCGAACATGGTAATGTAAATACTTTAGAAATTAAATATAATTGTTCAAGAACGTAAATATATCATCCATAAATAAAAAAATAAATAATAAATTCTTGAAATATACTTAAAAAAGAAAATAATTAGTAAACAATTAAGGGTATTTATGAGCATCAAAATCATCATAGAGATATGGTATTGTTCTCAAAAATCTCCCCACTTTAAGAAAAAATATTATATATCATAGAAAAACAACACTTGCTCAACAATTTCCCCCTTTTTAATGATCACAAAACCCATAAAATAACCAAATAAATTAACATACAAAATTAATTACATATAGTTTTGAAATTAGAAATGATAAATACAATATTATAATTCACTCAATTTCTCCCCCTTTAATGAATTAAGATAATACTTAATATTTGAAAAGGTTAAAATAAAATGTGGTGTTTATCCAAATTTCTCCCCCTTTTTTGATATCAAAAAGAATTAAAGAATATGGAATAGAACACGTTTAATGTAGCACTGAACTTAAGTAAATGCTATTATTAACCGTTTTTCAATAATTGAACATGGATTACTGGAATATCTAAACAAATACATTAATAAAAAGAAATCAAGATAAAGTGACTCAAAATTTCATTGAAAACATGGAATATTTAAAATCATGATGGTCACTAGAATCTAGGTATGGTAAAAGTATGAGATATGGTGTATCTCCTCTGAACTAATGCCTTGATTTCTATCAAGTGCTCCCTTATCCTTTTCACTATTCCATCTCCCAGTTTGATATTAAGATCTCAATTATCTTGAGTCATATGAATATCATCTATCAAGTTTACTCTGAAAAACTCATGAAGTCTCTCTTCCTACTCCATAAACAGATTTAACGTCTCTCTGAATTGAGTCATCACTATTCTAATAATTGGTTCACTTGAGGTCAATAGGTCAACCAAAAACACCTGATTATCTAACAATACTGATAGTGGAGCACTATTTCATTTCAAATCATGAAATATGTCATTCCTAATTCTCATTGCTGCTATGATAGCCTGAAATCTTTTGAATAAATTAGGTGAAGTACCTGATCTACTTACTTCACCAGTTCTGATAGATGCAAACTGTGTCTCCATATAGGTTTTGAATTCTGAGAGATCTGACTTCATCAGCATTTCTGATTTCATCTTGTGTACCTCTACCAACATCTCTTTATTAAACTTTTCAACTTCATGCAGGGAAACTGTGCTTCTTTTATGTCTTTGAAATTTCAAATGGTCTTTCTCTATAGATCTCCTCAGAGCAACATTTTCAGATTCCAAATTAGACAACATTTTGTACAACGCTTCGACTTCCTGATTCACCGAATCAGAGGAACCGTGTGCATGATTCTCAATTTCTACTTCACTGTGATGTAGCAGTACTAATGGAAAAGAGGCTGCATCAGATTTTTAGTTTTCTTCCTCTTGATTTGGCTGGTCCACAAAATTTTCCTCAGAGTCTTTTCCAGATTCTTCCATAGAAAAATCCTCACGAATTATCTCTAATGAAAATCATAAACCTTCTCATTGCAAACATCAGAAATCATTTGTAGAGACCCAGACTTGATATACATGGAAATTACATTACTTTTGCAGAATACTTTATATATATAAAAATTGATATCCAAGGACCATAATAGTTCAGTGTCCTTAGAAACTTGAAACATAATCTTACAATCATGGTGAAATATCTTCAACATCTCACATAAGGATCATCCCTTTGTTTACATTAAACCATTCTTTATATCCTATGTATAAAAATAAAAAGGGTGATCTCTAATGCTCAGTAAGGGTAAACATTGAGAACATATAAATAATCCATAAACATTTTAATGTTAAAACATGAACATAAAACATTAAAATCTTGAGAAATTACATGAATATTGGCAGTACATAAGACATATATCATAATAGAACATCAATAATGATAAATAACACAGGAATATAACATATAATTGAGGAAAATATTAAGCAGATGATATGATTTCCATAGTAGAGAAGTCATTGCTTACAAAAGACCATCATAGTGGACAATGTCCATTATTGAATCAGGTTTACTTGTTGTTCCAACCATATATTGTTGAACTATATTTTACTTTAAGTTCAATCCATGACTATCACATGAGATATAAATATTTACCCAATGTATTGGAGGGAGATATAGGTCCCACCCATCCCATAATGAAATCATTCTTACTTGTTCCACAAAATAAACATAAATCATTCATTATAACCCAATGAATAATATGGGATTCCTAAACACCATCCCATCATAACATAATCCTTATTAAATAAATGGATATAATTTCATCATAAGAAAAAAGAAACCATGAAAATAATAGAGACATTATACTTGAAATATGTACATATCAAATAATGTCATCTTATATGGAAAATGGTTTTGATAAAACAGTTGAAAATAATTCTTGAATAAAAAATCATTTCTTCTTTTAAATCATTTTCTTTTCTTAAAATGACATGCAATTTAAAAAATTTATATTCATGAAAATAATCAGGAAATATTGTATATTAAGCTTCATGTAAATAAGGCGTTATGAAACTGAATTTTTGTTTCAGGCCATATAAGTTAGGAAACCATTCTCCTCGTACTTTTAACCGAAAAATCAAAAAGTACCACGTATGGTAAACTAAAAATAGATTCCATCTATAACAAAAATTAAAAGTCAAATAGAGGTAAAAATAACTTTAAAAATAAATAGAATAATATTAAACACTATATAAAAAACATTTTAATGGACATGGATGAAAAATAAAACCCCAGTAAATACTTGCGTATAAGAAATCCCGGATAAAAATGAGATTTGAAAAATTATCCCTTACCTTATGTCCAATTTCATCTATATGTGTCTGTGACTCATGTATAGTGGGTTAAAACATATTATTAACTTGTAAAAAAACTATAATAATATTTATGATATCATATATGATTCACTTATGACATTATATTACCCGTACTTTTGTAAATTCCATGTCAAGGCAGCGTTTTGGGTAAAATCGTTTCATTTATTGTACGTGTTTCAACTTGTTCTTCTTGATATTATTAAATATATACTGATTTACTTAATTCCAGAATTTAAAACATGATTTATATATAATATATATTCATCATATAAATATATATCATAGATCGATAAACAGAATGAAATACAGCGTTCATAGAGGCGGTAGGTCGTATGTACGCATGAAAGCTATTTTCGTTTCATTATTGAATTGAATGGAATTAAGTAAATTAAACATATATGTACATAAATCCATTATCACTATTATGTAATATCTCTAATGATTATTTATTATATATGATTTATAATCATACTTTAATGGTTAATCATTGAAAATTAGTCTCATCGCGTTCCTGGAGACGGTAGTCCGTACGTACGCACGAGCGATGATAACATTCATTTGATATTAAAATCATGTATAGTTGTATGGTATATCATATATAGATAATCATAATTATGGTATATTTATCATTTATATCATTTATACTCATTATTATACCCATCCAAATGATGAAATGTTTGAATAACAAACTACACCACGACGTGGAGACGGTAAGCCATACGTACACACATGTGGTGAATTTTTCAATCCTAGGATGGATAAAACAACTAAAATGGTTGTAAAAGTTTTATAATAACGTCACAGTATATATAAGATACTGGATGTGTTATTTTAATGTTGATACAACAAAGATGGAGGATGTGGAAGATTAATGGAACTTGAAATAGGTGGTGAGATATTTACCTTTTCTTCGAGTTCTTCTCTTTTATTTAATCAAAATGGATATATAAGATGGCATTAAAACATAAGGAAGGAATCTATGATGAAGGTATGAAATTTTAAAGGATATTTTGGCAGGGTTCGTCTGAACCAAATGGATTTGGAAGGGTGAATAAGAGAGAAGGGGGAATTCCCTTTTATAAGAGGGGTGAGGGGCACCTTTGGAAAAACGGAAAATATTATTTTATAATAAATTCATATTCGCATTATAGTGGCACCAAAGTGACTTATTTCTATGCTAGGTTGGGGAGGGGTCTAATTCCTCTCAACCAATAGGTTTTAGAAATGTTTAGGTTACATTTTAACCTTATCATTTAGATTTAACTCTAAGTTAAAAAATTTAACTTTTACCGTGTCTTCTTGTATTATTACATTATATGGTTAATAAAAATACTATAAACTGTATATCTAACCATAATTGGTTCTTTAATGTCATATATATTATTTTATGAGACTTTTGGCCAATCCATTGATTTTTAGGACAATTATATAAATTAATAATATAATATTTGTTTTAAAAACACTTTTTTGTCAATTTTGACAGTATTTGGTATTTTGTTTTCTCTAAATTCATAACAGAATTATTACTTCGATGAAAATATATCAAACTAAATCTAATATGTTATATTAACCTATAAAATTTGTGTAATTAATATAATGTCTCAAATTATATTTATTTGGGTATTTATAATTTCAATTATGTTGATATTTCATTAATAAGGTAATCAGTGGATCATCATTGGGTCATAAATAAATTAAATTATTTAATGTCTAAAAAATATATATAAAATACCATTATGTATGAAATATATTTATATTTTTAATGAATATTTATAATCTGATTTATATTCTGCATAACCTTATTCTAAAAATACTGTAAATATTAAAGTTTGAGTGAGACATATTTCACATTCCTTTAAATAAAATAAATTAAAGGTTTTAATCACATCCATGTGGGTTCAAATAGATTCCGTTGTGACCCAAGTATATTTTAGGAGGAATTATAATCATCCAATTATATTAATACAAGTGTTAGGGTAATTTTATAATATTATATTTACCCTTAATTACCTGATTTACCTTAAACTATGGTAAATATAATTTACCGTAGGTACTAATCATCGTGCCCCAAAATAATAAGTAGCGTATTAACATAATTTGAAACTAATGATTCCAAATAAGGAATAAATTTTTCCAAATTCAAATCATAGAAGTTGCAAAAATTAATTTAAAATTAATCTCGTTGTTAAGAAAACGGGTTTTATAAGGTAAAACTTTGCAAAAGATTGAAATGATTTTACCTAGGAATTTAATGTAAAATCAATGATAATGACATAAATTATATTAATTGGTAAAAATATATTCTATTTATACATTAAATTCATTCAATATTATAATTTCACCTTATAAATTATTACTATGAAACAATTTGTTTTTAATTAAAATATTGCGTGTTTTTAATATTCATTAAATTGTGAAAGTTATCAGAATAATGTGAAAAATTTATCCAAAGTTAATTTTTATATCCTAATTCCAAAGAAGAATTTTATTTTGTCATATTTAACTTATAAACATTTCAAAAACTATATTTAATGTGGGTGCGCCATCAAAAGGCGGCAAAACTGCATTTTTTGCAAAATAATTATTTTAACCGAAAAATTCATTTTGTTCTCATACCATGTTTTAGATAATGTGTAATATTAATAATAATTTTATAAAATTTAATATCTAGTTAATAATATTCATAACATCTAGTTCATAATAATATTATAACAATATATCGTTGTTCAGTGAAAACTGGTATTACGTACTACACACGTTATCGAGAAGGTCGTGATTGCGTGTAATGCAAGCCAAGTTAGGGCTGTGTGTAGTGAAAGCTCCATATGGCCTGGCGTATAACATATTCAAAACATATTTCATTTACACAGTAAAAAAAATCTAAACATAATGTTGTGTAGAATAATTTCCACAAAATGAAAATGAAATTGTCTGTAACATGAGCCAAGAATAGTGTTGTGTATATATTAAGATAATATTATTACAAGTGATAGGGTAATTTTATAATATTATATTTACCCTTAATTACCGGATTTACCTTTAACTATGGAAAATAAAATTTACCGTAGTTACTATTCATAGTGCCCAAAAATAAAACACAGACTATTAACATAATTTGTACCTACTGATTCCAAATATGGAATCCATTTTTACAAATTCATATCATAGAAGTTGGATAAATTAATTTTAAATTTATCTCATTGATATGAAAATGAGTTTTAAAAGTTAAAACATTGCAAAAGATTGAAATGATTTTAACTATGAATTCAATGTAAAATCAGTGCTAATGACATAAATTATATTAAATAGTAAAAATAAATTATATTTATACATTAAATTAATTCGATATTATAATTTTACTATATTGATTATTACAATGAAAAAAGATGTTTTTAATTTCAATATATTGTGTTTTTACTATTCATTAAAATATGAAAGTTACAAGAATAATATGAAAAATATATCCGAAATAAATTTTTATATCCTGATTCCAAAGAAGAATTATATTTTGTCAAATTGTACTTATAATAATGTCAAAAAGTAGATTTAATGTTGGTGCGCCATAAAAAGGCAGCAAAACCACATTTTTAAAAAAATAGTTATTTTACCCAAAAAAATTATTTTGTTCTCATACCATGTCCTAGAAAATGTCTAAGATGAATAATAATGTTATAAAATTCATAATTTAGTTAATAATATTAATAATTTCTAGTTCATAATAATATTATAACAATATATCATTGTTTAGTGAAACCCGGTATTGCGTACTACACACACTATTGAAGAGGGTCGTGATTGCGTGTAATTCAAGAAAAGTCAAGGCTGTGTGTATTTGAAGCTCTCTTTGGTGTTGTGTATAACACACTAAAAACTTATTTCATTTATACATTAAAAAAATCTATATTTGATGTTGCGTATAATAATTTCCACAAAACGATCATGAAATTATGTGTAACATGAGCCTAGAATAGTGCTACGTATACTCTAAGCTAATACGGTTGTGTGTATAGTACACTCTAATATTTGTGTTGTGTACAATAGAAGACATCAATGAAATTAAAAAAATATATCTTATAAAATCTTGAGGTGTGACATCAGTTGTTCCATTGGATTTTTTAAAATAATATATTATTGATTTTCCTGAGGACAGGACACTTCCTCACTAGGCTCTGACTCTTTTTCCTTTTCAATTGTAACATCAGCTTTAGTTACAATTTCAAGTTCAATTTCAGTTTTACATGAGAAGTCACAGTAATTTGAGCATTATCCTCTTCATGTGGCTTCTCAACAGCTTCTTCTCTGACAAAACTGTAATAGTGTAAACATCTTGTTGTCAAAATATTTCTAACAAGTTCCTCATTAGCAGTTCTTTTTCTATGAATCTGATGTCCGTTTTGACTTCCTTCTTCTAGAGTTTCTTCAATTTCATATCATATTATTCATACAGCAGAGCTCACACTCGATTCAGCCTGTCCCTCCTTGGACTATGCAGACAGAGTTTGATCACTCTCTTCTTCTTCCTCAGCCCCTACTGGAAAAAGTTTTCCTTTCAATGAGCTCTAGAGGTAAACAATCTTTCTCAGGGTCCCAGCACCAAAAGTCTTACTATGATAACATCTAACTCTGGCTTCCACTAGCCTCACCATATCCTTTTTTAACAGAGTTTTTGAAATGAATCTACCAAACAAATAAAACTTTATGTGGGATTCTGATTGCAAACAATAAGTAATATACCTTACCATGTACCTAAGAAAATTAAGCCTTATATCACTCATTCACAGAAACATTATATACAAATCTGGATTCAATATTTTCTCCAAATCAGACATCCTCGGTTCAATCCATGTTTTCACTGCCTTCACTAGGATTTTCTGATCTGCATTCAGGGCCTTTATCGACATCTTCCTTATATGAGTAGAACCAAAAATAAAAGACATGATATCTTCATACTTATGCACTAAATCTCATATATTTTTCATTCCAAAATGAAAAACTCCCTCACGAGGGAAGTTTATAATCTGGCCAATATCTATAGAGGATATCGAAACAGCTTTATCTTCAATCTTCGCTACTATAGAATCATCATCGTCTCACAGATAAAATTTTACAGACATAAAGAAATACTATAGTTTTATATCATACAAAAACTCAGACTTATCACCATTGAAGGTATGCTATAGATTTTGAAAAGAGAGAGCTTGTTTTAGCATAATATTCATCTGAAATATCCATTCTAGGTCTATGACATTTCCTAGCAAAATTTTTCTTCGTTCGGAGCATTGTTTCTTTTTTGTACATCTCATAGCATCATCTGTTCTCTTTGTCTTGGCCATTTCTATCGAACAAATCTATGAAGGTTCGAAAGAGGATTAGGGTTATGAAGGTTCAGGTTCGAATAGACAAAGAGCGGTAAAGTGCCATGGGTTCGAATGGGTTTTCGTTAGAAAATTAAATGATTCATAATTTTAAAGGTATCTGACAGCCTTCATTCTCATGTCATCAATAATTATTAAATAGATTTTGAAAACAAATAAAATTGATCATGCATAAAAAATTATTTTGTTTGAAAAACAAATAACTAATTTATTTTAAACACTATTAAAATAAATAAAGAACATAATTAGAAAACCATAATTAAAAATTAAATTAATCTCAATACCCCTTAATAAAATCAAACCCTTCAATGGGATGTGGTTTACTAAAAATATCTCTTCCTTGAATTTCATTACTTACAAACTCCAAATATATATCCTTTTTAAGAACATGATCTCTTAGAAAATGATGTCTGAAATCAATATTCTTAGTCCAAGAATGATTAATAGGATTTTTTGAAATATTTATATCACAATTATTATCACATTAAATAGGAATACGATTAAAATGTAGTCTAAAATCCATAAGAGTTTTTTTCATCCCCAAAACATATTCATAGAAACTACCAGCAGATAAATATTCAGCCTCAGCTGTTGATAGGGAAACTAAGCTTTCTTTATTACTTGACCATGACACTACGGATATTCTAAAAAACTGAGTAGTACCTGATGTGCTTTTCCTATCTAATATATATATCCCAAAGTTTGCATCTAAATATGATATAAAATTAAAATCAAACGTTTTAAGATAAAGAAGAGATTGAAAAATAGTTCCTTTTAAATATCTAATTTTTTTAACAGTAGTTAAATGGGATTCTTTATGATTTCATTAAAATCTTGCACAATGACATACTGAATACATTATATCGGGCCTGCTAGTAGTAATATATAATATACTACCAATCATACCTCTATATAACTTGTTGTCAACTGATTTTACAGCTTCATCCAAATCAAGTTTCATATTAGTACACATATGAGTTGTATATGTGTTGTTGTTTTCAAGTCCAAATTTCTTTAGTAATTCAGTAATGTATTTTATTTGATTTAAAACATTTCAATTTTTTTGATAAATTTGAAGTCTTAAAAATGAATTTAATTCTCCCATCATAATAATTTCAAATAGTTTTTGCATTAGATTTGAAAACTCATGACAAATAGATTTATTAGTTGACCCAAAAATTATATCATCAACATAAATTTGAACTAATAAAATATTAGAATTTATAGTTTTCTTAAATAGTGTTGGATCTTCCATTCCAATAGTAAAATCATTTTTCAAAAGAAAAGAGCATAATCTTTCATACCTAGCTCTAGGTTCTTGTTAAAGGCTATAAAGATCTTTAGTATGATTAAAAACAGAATCTAGTTTTTGAGAATTTTTAAAACCAGGAGGTTGCTAAACATAAACTTCCTCTATCAAAAAACCATTTAAAAATGAAGACTTAACATCCATATGAAATAATTACAAATTCATATGAGATTCATATACTAAGAGGATTCTTATGGATTTTAATCTACCTACAGCTGAAAATGAGTCATGAAAATCTGTACCATCTTCTTGATTATATCCTTTATATACTAGTCTCACTTTAATTCTAGTTATTTTTCCTTGATCATCTTGTTTATTTCTAAAAACCCATTTGGTTTAAATAACTATATAATTGTGTGGTCTTTTAACTAATTTCCAAACACCATTTCTTTTTTAACTTGTTTAGTTATTCTTGCATTTCTATCATCTAAATATAAAACATCTAAAGATTCTTCTATAGACTATGGTTATAATGGGGATAGAAAGGAAGAAAAGTCAACAAGATTTTCTATGTTCCTTATAGTTTTTATTCCCATTTCTAAGTCTCCTATTACAGTTTCTAAAGGGTGATTATTTAGGGTCCTTGACTATTTAGGTAGAACACTTATAGTTTCATTAGTTTCATGTTCTTCTGGACTGGATTGAATTTCATTTATATCTTTTTCAAAGTCATCGTTCAGGTTCTCATGTCTCACGTTGTCATTAGAATCAATCTCATTCATTTAACCTATCATTTTCTCAAAGGGATCAGATTCATTAAATTTCACATGAACTGATTCTTTAAAAATCCTTGATATTTTGTTAAAAATGATATATGCTTTGGAAGTAGTAGAATATCCTATGAAAATTCCTTCATCCGATTTTGGATAAAACATACAAAGATTGCCTTTAGTGTTTAAGGGTTAAACCTTGCATCCAAAAAATAGTAATGTAATTTACTTTAAGTTTTCTGTTATTCCAGAGTTCATAGGGTGTCTTTTTTAAAATTGGTCTAATTAAAAATCTATTAATTATATAGCAGGTTGTTCTTGCATCTTCTACCAAAAATAGGTTGGAATACTGTATTAATGTAGAATAGTCCTAGCCATTTATTGAATAGTCCTATTTATTCTTTCAACAATTCCATTTTGTTGAGGCATTCATGGTGCATAGAAGGTGTGTTTAATACCCATATTTCAAAAAAACAGGAATTGAATTCCAGATTCTCAAATTCTCCTCCAGGATCACATTATAATGAAGTTATTTTAAAACCTTTTTCATTTTGAAGAGAATTGAAAAAACATTCAAGTAATCTAAAATATTCATTTTTAAATTATAAAAAAAATACATTTATATCTGGAATAGTCATCAACCAAAACTTATACATATTATTTACCAGGAAATATTTATACTCTTGATTGTCCAAACAAATCCATATTGATAATTTCTAGAGGTTTATATGTTGCAATTTTGTTAACAGATTTGAATGATGATTTGTGCTATTTTCAAAGTTAACATGCAACACAGAATCTATCACTTTCAAACATCAGACTAGGAGAATCCAAAACTAATTGTTTTTTTGATAATTTATTTAAGGAATATATATTGCAATGTCCATGTCTTCTATGCCATATCCAGGACTAATTTATCTTAGAATTTAAGTTGTTTACTTGTTGTTTACACAAGGAATTTATATCCAGTGTATACACATAGTCAGTTATAGGTGCTCTAAATTTATGTTGTTTATTTTTGAAAACAGAACAACAATTCTTAGAAACATAAACAGCATAACCAACAACACATATTTGATAGATTCTTATCAAATTGTGTTTCAATCCTTATACATAATGTACTTTGTTGATTGAGACAGCTTCAGGATCTCCAACTGTTCCAATTCCCATGATCTTCCCTTTGGCATTGTCACCAAAAGTGAAAAGTCCACCATCTTTTTGACCGATTGTAGAGAAATTCGATGAGCTTCCACTCATATTCCTTTAGAATCCACTATCCATATAATATATGGTCTTTTTTCTTCTGTGACCTGCTTTTTGCAAAGGCATTTCAACAAGTTCTTTTGGTACTCATATTCTATTAGGTCAAGTTGTGTTATCCAGAAAAGATCTGTGAATCCAGAATAGCTATGTTTTTCTAAAATAAACAGAATCAAATAAATTATTTGAAACAAAATATTTCTTAATTCCACTTATTTGAGGTTGTCTTAATAAACAATTCTTATAAATATGTCCCCTTGTTCCACAGTAATTACAATTTAATATTTTTGAGCTTGGGAAAAAATAATCATCGTACCGCTTAGGTTTTTCCCCTTTACTGACAATTCCAAATCATTCATTCTTAATAATTGGGTTTTCAAGAATCTCATTCAAGTAGTTTTATCCATTGGTAAAAATAAGGTCTTCACTTTTATATGTTTCTACTTCTATTTGTAGTGTTTTTATTTTAGCTTCATGATCTGTATAATCAATGTTAATTGAATTATTCTTATCAGTAAACTCTTTGAATTTCATTATTATTGTATCTCTTTCATCAGAAACAACCTTTTGAATTTTCTTTAATGACTTATGTTTCTTAAAAATAGAGTCATATTTTTCTTCAAGCATGTTGGAGTAGGATTCATGTTTTTCATTATAATATTTTTTTTTCATAACTAGAATTAGACTTAGAGGAGTAATATGTTTGTACCTCATCTGTTTCTATCATAAAGAAAATGTTTGATTTAAGATTTACTTCTTCCTTCTCCATGTTTGATTCTAAAGAGCTTATGGAGTATTCACACACACTCCATGTAGATTTCATTGCTTTCCTTTATTTTTTCTCTTGATCATTCCTTTTTAATAACTTTTTCTTCTTGTCTTCTTTTAACTGTTTAGAATAAAGTCTGATATGACCCATCTTCTTGAACTCATAACATCTGACTTCCTTTTCATCCTTTTTAATGTTTTTCTGAAACCTTTCTTCTTTGTATAGAATTTACTAAACATTCTAGCTAGATGAGCTTGTTCTATATCAGAATTTGATGAATCATAAATTTCTGATTTCACCAATACTTCTTTATTATTTATATTATTTCTTTTCCATTGAGATGACACTATTACGGTAGTTTCTTCTCTCTTGATCAGAACATTATGCTCATTTGATTCATCATGGATATCAACTTAATACATCATAAGGGTTCCAATAAACTATCTCATGGATACGTATTTGATATGTATTGATTGTCTGATTATAGCAGAGATGCCATTCCATTTAGTAGGCAGTACGCTCAGTACATTTAATGCCTGGTTGGCCTGTTTGATTGGGTCTCCCAAAGCTCTTTTATTATTGAATATCTATGTCAATCATCAATTAATTAAAGTAATTCTTCCACCGTCAAACATTATGAATGTGTCGAATTTAAGCATAGCAGTAGCATATCACATTTTCCTAACATTGTGAGTTCCATAATAAGAAACAGTAAATGTCTTCCAGATCTTATATGATAATGGGAATTGATATACTCTGTTTAATTCATCAGGATATAGACCACATATAATAGAATTAATTTCATTCAATTTTATATCATATTATACTTTAGTAGTTCCACTCCATGTATCTGGTTTGTCAGGTATTTCATAAGGAGTATGTATCTTTGAATGTACGTTGTATCCAATGTTTTTTTAGTTATATTATCATTCTTGATTTCCAGCATCCATAATTTTCACCATTGATGTACGGTGCTCCGATCATAGACATTCCCTATCTTGTATCAGTCCTCTTGCTCTGTGTATAATCACTTTTAGCTTTTTAAGGATTTATCATAAAGTGAAACCTTTAATACTAATTGTTGGATCAAATTATACCAAATATACATAAGAGGGGGGGGGTGAATTGTGTCTTTTAAAAATTCATTGTAATATCATGTTCTACCCTTTAAAATTAATCAGATGAATTAATACAGCAGAAATTTAAATAGTAGAGACACATGATGTATTCTGGTTCGAGGAAGATAAGGCCCCTAGTCTACTCCACCAACACTCTACTCCAATAGCTTGGTGATTTTCACAATCTGGTCCTCTTGTCAATAGACCATTTCACAACTGAGTACATGAAGTTGACATCTTTACAGTCTAAGGCAAAAAAAACCTTCTGGTTCACTCACAGAACATATACAACTTACTATGATAAGCCGATCACTCAAGAATTGAAAATAAAGGTATTTTTACTTTAAAAATACTTTCCATTTGTTCATCACAATTGCAACAGAATGAAATTGATAGTAGATGGATCATAGCCTTCAAAAATAATGATCATCAAATAAGAGTCGTTCTGAGTTGATCCTATTGCAGTAGATATAAAAAATATAATTCAGAACTTCAGTAGTAGCAGATTCACAGTAGATCATTGACGTAGAATGAGTGAATCTTCAATCATAATTATTCTTCTTCAATATGCAGATCTTTGTTTCTCTTTTGAATCAGTAGATCTGTGTTTTCGATAGTCACTATTTCCTTTTTTTATGAATGTTTGATGTTTCTATTCGGTTAAACTCATATATATTGTCTGTGTAAATACCACATATATATAATGACGAAGAGAACTTCTCTTAGAAATTTAGATCCACAAATATCACCTTCTGACTCACAATAATAAAAAACTAAAAATAAAAGAGCATTCGTATCTTCCATAAAGATTTGTCATTAAAAGTTCCTTCTAAATTGATCCTTTAAATCATTGATAAAACGGATTGGAATCAGTCAAAGACGCTCTTTAAGAGAAGCTTTAAATTCGGATTCAAATTTGCCTAATAATCCACTTGCAGACCATTGCATAATAATATCTTCTTTAATTCTCTAATGGCAAACATAATGTTGAATTTTATAGCTTTCTTCTTTCAAAAATAAGGTTGTACAAAAATATAGGGTTGATGTCACATCCTTCATAAGTATGGTTGATTACAAATGTAGGGTTAATGAACCATACCTTTCTTTTCAATAATCCAACATATGATAAATGATTGATACTTTTATAAGGCTTCAAACGTATAGTACATGATCCATACTTTTGATGAAACGTAAGATTGTTTAAAAAAGTAATATTGATGAAAAATACTTTCGAGAAACAAAGGTAACATTTACAACATACGTACAGTTCTTCTTCCATACTTTTTCAATAACCCAAATGTCAGGTTCCTTCCTAACGCAGGGTTCTTCTTCCATACTTTTCGGATAACATATGGTTTATTAACAATATTTTTCTTATATATCATAAAGTATACATCAGATTTCATCCTTAGGCTATGATTTTATATGTAGGGCATGAACAATGATTCCAGAACACACTTATGCAATTCTCGAATATGTAGAGCATTAACAGTGTTTCTAGAACACTCTAATGAAAATACTTTAGCAATTAAATGTCATTGTTCAGGAACATAAATATTTCTTCCAGAAATAAAAAAATAAATAATAAAATCAAGAAATATAGTTAAAAAATTAAATAATTAGAAAAACAATATGGGTATTTATGCGCATCAAAATCATCATAGAGATAGAGTATTGTTCTCAACAATCCCCACCTTTTTAATAAAAATATTCTGTGTCGTTAAAAAAATGATAAACAATTACTTGTTTCAGTAAGGCCTTATATTGGTTAGTCCTTACGTCGTTATGTCCTTGCATCAGAAGGTCCATATGTCGCTATGTCATTCTGTCAGTAGGTCCTTGCATTAATGAGATAAATGAGCTATCGATGACTCAATCGAACAACCCATCTCTCATCTCTTATATCAGTATTAGTCTTTTATAGTTCGAAAATATATTTTTTGGACAGTCTAAAAAAAGATATTATCAGAATACGTTAAACTTCAATGTGATCATAGATAATAATAATTTAACAAATTGAAACATAAATAAATTTTATTGAAATGATTGGACATGATTAATAGGATTTGACAAGATTTTTTATTATTAAAACCATTACAAATAGAGACGGTGTCCCAAAGTCTCCTATGGTCCTACAATATCCCCCTTTTTGATGATCACAAATCATGGAATAATAAAGTTCAATCATTTTATGTGAAATATAACCATTACACTTTTCATATCCTATTATTGATGAATTTTATGAATATATTTTTTAGGTTTAGGGGTAAAATAAATAGTAATTGTATTAAAGGAAAAAAATTATAGTATCAAAGACAAATTCCTTTTTATCCCACATGTAATCATAGGTATAGAGAATAAATACAAAAGAGTGATATCAATGGTAAAAAAATAAGGAAAATGCCAAACTATTCTCCCCATTATGGGATTATCAAAAAGTTCAAGGGGAGAAAAGGATAAAATCATTAATGAAATTGAATTAATGAAATAATCAAGTAGGAAATATATATAAAAGGAATAATATGTATTAGAGAATAATATATATAACACAGAGAGGTGAAAGTCAAGAGCATTGAATTCCATTAATCAATTAAGTACACTGTATCAAAAATCTCTAAGGAAAGATAACAAAAGACAACCAATATACCCAATAAAACTATTATTATCAGTACTTCTCATGACAAATATGTTACATCCCTTTTTCAGAGGGATCAATCTATGGTCTAGTAGGTGGTGCCTGAGAATTATTAGCTTCGAAATGAATTCTCGAAGGAGAGAGGATCACACCTTCTGGAACATTATGTGAATGGTTGGTTATGTGTTGTGACAACACATGTGGTTGAGTCTACTCTTAGATCACTTGTATAATCGAACTGAATGCTTAAGCAACTAACATCTGAGGTGGATGCACTAATCTAGTAGGGCTAATAGGTGCATCAACATGAACCAAAATTGCTTCACTCTGTACATGATGTTATGGATTCAATAGTTTGATGAAATACTTAATGATTTCACCACCATACAAAATCACTTTCTTAAAATCTTCTTTATTTTCCATGAACATGTCAACAATATGTGTGAGGTATTTCAACCTCTTGACTTCTAGCTTGAATTATCGTTTAATTAGAGGTAGTTTCAAAATCATTGTCAAATACTTAATGTGACTCGTTAACTTATACTTGGATTAAATCATCAAGGAATATGAATTAATCATATTTGTGTGCTCTTTCGTAGTAGAAGATGCATCCTTGATATAAATTATGACCATATCATGCACATGATCAGTGTTATACTCAATTTTTGAAAGACATTAAATACTATAAGTACCAAATAAGTATTGAAAATCTTCCATAAAAACATGTATAAACGTTTTAATATCCAATGTCAACGATGTCTAACAAGATGTAATAGGATTAGTAGGGTTTCATGTACGAGTCTTCCAAGATTTAAGAATAGTCTCCAGGAAACATTTAATATTTTGAGGATATATTATTTATCCATGATATAAGCCCACTCATTTATTTTATCTACATGGTGGGGTTTGCAAAAATTATTTCAGTTTATGTTATTATGTTGGGTTGATTCTCATATATAACATTTTCTAACAAAATTACCGCATCGACATAACTCACACCAACGCGCAAAAATAGAGTTGGAGCATCATTAAGTGACTACATCATCTATTCTATTAAAGATTTGAGAGATTTTATTTCAGTATTCAGTTTAGTGTTTTCATTATAGCTTTTTGAATCTCATGGAACATTTTATATTGAATTGATGCACTCACAACTAAATATATTTCATCCATAAACCTATCAAAGTCATGTTTAGTGATAGAGTCACTATGAAGGGTATCATCCATTGATTTTTTGGCTACAGGTTCCAACAAATGATCACCTGAGTCTTCATAGAGTAATACTATTGGTAAAAACCTATGATTACATTACCATTCATACAAAAAATCATCATCTAAATGGGTGATATTTTCAGGTATCACTATTATATATTGATGCTCCCCCTCAGCTTGATCTCACGTTTAATGAGGCTCCCTATCAACTTGAGATATTCTATATTGAATCTCCCCTTCAATATGTGATTTCATCATTAGGTTATCACCATTATCATGATCTCTCCATATTTCATACACTAACTGAGGTTCATGCGTCATTGGAGCTTCCAATTAACATTGTGTTTCATATACTCTTCTTTTATCAACAATATCTATAGAATGTTCTGCAACAACTATCTAAACCAAATCATCAACCATATATTCTTGTCAACCATTATCATTCTCATTATGACCACCACCCCTCTCAATGACTTAACCACTATTATCATCATCATTACCATGATCAGAGTATTTCACTTCACATAAATTTTTATCAACATTTTCTTTACCTTCTTCATCTTCACTACCACTTCCACTTCCACTGCCATATCTAGCATCTTATTCTCTATCATTTTATTCTTCAACATCTGATTCATCTATAGATCTACCGAACATGGTAACATTCTCTACAATGTCTATTAATTCTGTCACCTATTCTCTATTACATCTAGGAGTAGTTTCATATGAAGGTAAAGAAATTGATGGACATGGAAGACCAAAACAATATCCATTGTGGGATTCAGTTGTATCAAGATCACTCCCATCTTCGATAGGAGACCTTTGATATTTTAGATGTGTGGAAGGATTTTCTTCCACATTTGATGAGTAATCAACATCCTCCACTGGACCCATTCCAGGATCAACTACTTTCCATGTCCTAGAAAGATGGTACACTGGATTGAATATATTATAAATCATATCTTCATCCCTAATAGATTCATTCATACATGGGTTCCAATTGATCTTCCTTCATTTAATAATCTCTTATCATAGGTAGATCCCACCACCCTCAGAAATATATTCATATCCTTCAATAACACAACCATTCTCTTTAAAAATGGTTGAGAATTACATTGGATAAATTATGGAATTGGTTCTTCAATAAGGATTGATCATTTCATTTATGTGCACAAAACTATATCTACATATATTTACATTAAACCCTTTTCTCGTCAGATAAATCATAAAGACCACTTGGTACATTAGAGATGAAAATTCCACCTTCTTTGGATAGATCTGATGCTGTATACACTTGAAAAAAATTCTACACTCCCAAACCATCTCTATAGAAATGGCTCTCCTATTATATTCATTATCAGTAAGCACCTTTAGATCCGTCTAAAAGTAGAAAGAGTCGCTCTCTATTGGAGAAATACCATGTTAATAATCAACAATCCATCATGATGTACTGTAAGACATTCATTCCATTGTCTATATGAAAAAGAGTCTCTATAGCCATTCAAAATAGGCATAATCCACCAAACATCAAAACCATCTTGCAAAAACTCCACATTTATTTAAAACACATGCACTAACGTCGAGTAGAACGCTCTCTCATTTTATTAGAACCAATCAAGCCATACCTGAATCCACTATCACACTTAGTATCAGAGACATTATTTCTAACATCCATTATAAAATAACATCCTTTTTTGGAGTCACTACCAAATTCTCCAATGGATGATTCACTGGTCTAGAAGATTTTCTATATTCCCCTTCTAGCTTCGTTGGTCTGTGAGACTTGTTGTATTAACCACCTTCAAAATATTTCTTTACAAATACCATTCCAGATGTTTATTTTGATGGTTGGGAGGTGAATGTTTGGGAGGTGGAGAGAAATATATCTGAGTGAGTGAAAGTGTAATTGAGTACAGTGGATCAACTCAAATTTATATCATTTAGGACTTTTGAGATTGTGATACTGTGAACCGGGTTCAAGAAAATAAATTCAAAAGAATAATTTTGATTAAAATCATAAAACTGATAAAAATAGTGAGTAATTGATTTCAATATTATAGATTTTAAAAAAACACTAACAGTGTCGACATGGAATGTTGTCATATTTGGCATGTCAAGGTATCCCCATGACAATGCATCAGCGTCGGCATGATAATTTTTTACGCTATCCATGGAATTATTATGAAAATGTTATCGGTGTCCACATAGAATTTTCAACATCAAATTTCTATTTTTGTCGTTTCATTTTCATCTTCATACTATCAGTGATGGAATTACATTGTCATCTTCATACTTTTAGTGTCAGTATGACAAATTCACAGAATATTATCAAATAAAAAAACACAAAATTTCATATAGATTGATCTTTCATAACTCATGTATGATTTATAAAATTCTTTCAGTGTTCAAAGACTTATTGAAATTGTCAACAACATAGTGTTACGTACCCACAAACTCTAATGTTATACTACATTTTTCATAATGGTCTCTCAAAACCTGATGTCTTACATCAATGTGTATTGTTCTAGAATGTGAAATATGATTCTTGGAAATATTAATTTCAATTGTTTTATCACAATTTATTGGGATATGTTTGAATTGATATCCATAGTCTAGTAATTTGTGTTTCATACCAAAAATATCTGCACAATAACTACTAAAAGCTATGTATTTAAATTATACAGTAGATAATGCAACAAAATATTGTTTGATACTACACTATGAAACTAGAGATTCTCCCAAAAAGATACATCTTTTAGAGGTGCTCTTTATATCTAACATTCAGTCAAAAAATTCAGCATCTAAATAACACACCAAAACAAAAGGTTTTCAACTAGGATAAAACAATTCTATTTTTTTTATATTTTATGTTTTTTGAATTCATTTAAAATCATTAAAAAGTAATTATTTTGGGTTTTCTTGAGAATGTTAACTCATTCACACCCTCAACATAATATCTGGAATACTAGTCGTGATATAGAGTATACTCCCAATCATTCCTCAATAAGTGGTTTTATCAATAGATTTACCCTCTTTATCATTTTCCAATATACTAGTGGTACTCATTTGAGTGTCCCTACTATTAGTGCATTCATAGAAAAATATTATTAAAAGATCCGTAGATTATTTACTTTGATTAAAAAAATAACTTAATTATTTTAATATATTAATAATCCATGAATGAATTTGGATTCCCCCATCAAACTAATTTCAAAATCATTTTGAATCATCTTTGAAAAATCAACACTTAATAAATTTTTAGAGGATCCAAATATAATATAATCTATATTAACTTTTACTACTACTACATTGTTGGAAATTTATTTTATAAAAAGGTTAGGATCAGCAATAACTTTTGTAAATACTTTAAAAATTAGAAAATATATGAGCCTATCATACAAATCTTATGTAGCATACATTAAACCATGTAAAGAATTAGTTAATTTAAAATTTTTATTTTTAAAGTTGGGATTTCAAAAACAATTGGTTGTTCAACCAACATATCCTCCATTATATAACCATTTAAGAATGCACTATTGACATCTATTTGATAATTACTGAAATATAGATGTTTTTCATAGGTAAGAAAGAATCTAATATCCTTTACATTTCCTACTAGTGAAAAGGTTTCCTCTTAGTCAGTCCCTTCTTTTTGAATATAACCTTTTGCAACCAATCTAGAGTTTTTTTCTAACTATATTTCTAGATTAATCTATTTTATTCTTAAACACCTATTTAGTTCCTATAGTCATGATTTCCTTGTTCTATCTTTTAGTTTATGGACATTATTCGTTAAAACTGATTTAACACTTCTTATATAGCCATCACCCAAAATTAATCATTAATTGAATCATTGATTTTTTATAGTTCATGTTTTGACAAGAAAGATTGATGTTCATCCAAATTATTGGGTGAATATCTGTACTAAATTCCTTTTTCTAAATATCTGTTTATATCATATATTGTATGTATCCTTAGAGATTTAATAGGTCTAGAAAAATGATGGGCTGGAGATTTCATGATATTCTATAGTTTTAGGTTCATCATTACCATAGTATCATGAATTTCCAAAACAATACGCTTTAATAGATTACATAATAAGGTGGGCAAAAGATTTACAATTGAGGTCCATATTTGACATATCATCCTCAATATTTTCAAGATAGTTTTTAGGTTCATGGGGATCTATCTCATCAAACCTAACATGTAAAAGTGCTTCCACAAAATTGATTCTCTTATTGAATACTCTCTAATCCATACTATAAATTGAATAAAATAGAAATTTTCATTCATCAATCTTGGATAAAAATTTGCTCAGATTATCATTAGGGTTATGAATATAGACATTGCAACCAAATTTTTTGAAGTAGTTAAACTTGGTTTTAATGATCTTCAATATTTCATAAGGAGTTCTCTTATGAATAGTTCTAATCAATACTCTATTGAATATTTAGAATGTTTTATTATTAGCTTCATCTAAAAAGTATATAAAAAGGTCATACTCACTATTTATATATCTATAAATTTATTTGAGTGTTCTATTTCTTCTTTCTACAACACAATTTTTCCAAGGTGTCATATGAGATGAAAATTTAGGCCTATATCCATTTTGTGAGAAAAAAAGATTCAAAATCTTTGTTTTTAAACTCACATCAATAGTAATTTCATATTGTTTTAATTAAAAGACCAATATTGTTTTCTAAAGTCATAGAATACCGTGTGAAATGAGGGAAAGCTTCACATTTCTTTTCCAAGATGAAGGTCCAAGTATAGCAAGAGTAATCATCTATAATAACATAGACATAGTTCCTCCCAAATAAATGTGAAACTATAGTCGGTAAAAATAATCCCATGTGAACCAAATCAAGTGGACGAGATTTTCAATCTTCATTCATTTCATTGAATGAGATTTTGTGATGTTTACCCTTTTGACATGGATTGTAGAAATTTTAATTTCAGACCTCATTTTTCAGTAGATTCTTGACTAAGGATTTTCTTGTAATATTTCTAAATGAGTGAATATTTAAGTTTTCTAATCTTTTATACCAACGAAAAAAATTATGAAACAAATGAAAACAAGAATCATTTAGAGAAATGAAATAATTAAGTTGAAATCATAAACATTCTAATTTATAAGAGAAAGAATACTAAAACTTTTTTAGAAGTGAAAAAATTCCATGAAACATTATAAAATTGTTCATTAAAACCATAATCACATAATTGTGAGATAAAATTTTGGTTATATTTTAATCCAGCAACAGAATGTACTTTAGAAATTTAAATTTTGTTAGAGTTAACAATCTAGAAAAGGCCAATGATTTTTCCTTTAGCATTGTCACCAAATGTGACATTCCCACCATCAATCTTAATCAGATTTTTGAAGCATGATTGTATCCTATCATGTTTCTTGAACATCAATTTTCCATGTACTATATGGTTTTATATGTTCTCTTCAAATGGATTTTCTACAAAAATGGATTAGACAAGAATGGATTTTTGTGCCCAAATTTGTTTGGGTATAGAAACCTTATTATTAAGTTCTTTGGAAACAATCATTTTCATCATGGTATTCCTATAAGTAGAAAGTAAAATATTTTAGAAATATATTTTATTTTCTCCCGAATAACATTAAACAGTAGAATATGTTTCATGGATTGAAGGTAAACAATCGTTTTGATAAATTAGGTTTAAACTAGATTTTACAAATATTGATCCAAATATAGTTTTGAAAAAACTTCTTTTAACGGGTTAGTAGACAATACCACTTGTGTATTTAGTTGTAATTTGTTTAGGATTCAATTGAACCAAGATATCTATACCATTTTTACACTTTTCTAAATCACTTTTTAATTGGCCATTCTATAATTTATGCTCATTATTATCCTTATGCAGTTGAGAAATTTTTCTCTTTTCTACACCTTTTTCATATTTAACAGTGGTATTCATGGAATGATGTTTCTCAAAATATTTAAATTTTTCATTTATTTCATTAAAATTATCCTCTATAATTTATCAACATTCAATCATTTCTTCATTTTTCATATTTTCAAAATCACTTTCATCTCCATAAAAGCAATCATTTTGTTTAGAATTTTTTAGTGATACCATTTATGTGTTTTTCCTAAGACACAAATTTTTGTTATTATCCTTTTCATCATGAGAGTATTCTGAGACACTTGATCTATCCTCAGAAGCACTTCATGTTACCTTAGTGTCCATTTATACATTCTTTCTATATCATTTTACTACATTATATACATTAGCATGGGATAATAAGACTATAAATCTCCCATTCTTTTTAATTTATAATAGACAATTTCATTTTATGTGTTAGTTATTTTTCATCCCTTTTTTCATGGGCTATTATGATTATATTTACATTTGTAATTGGATATTATAAATAATTTCATGTTTCTATAAAATTTTTGAAACCATATTTCTATTTGAGACATATCTTTTTTAGTATCTAATTTCGATTGTTCATCACATGAACTTTCAATTTCATCTTGAGCTTTGTCCTTCTATTTGGTAGTAATAGACTTGAATGAAAGAGATTTTATTTTGTTTTCATTTTCCACTTCCTTTTTTCTTTTAGTTATTCCTCAAACATCATCAACATTTCTATCAGCTCCTTCATTGGGGATGATTTGAAGACACAAAATTCTATTATTGATGTAGAAGTACCTCTCCATCTATCAGGTAAGAATTTGAGAGTTCTCATGATTTTCTACGTTGTTGTAACCAAACATCTAAGAGAGATGATAATGTTCACAATTTCATTATACCTGATTTACATGTTAGAAATAGGCTCCGCAGGCTTCATCTTAAAATTATCATATATAATAGTATAAGTGTTAAGCCTCATTTCATTAACGATAGAATTTTCTTCATGTGAAATAGATAAACTGTCCCAAATTTCATAGGCATATGTGCAATCACATATTCTATTATATTATTCATCTCCAAGTGAAAAAATAGAGAATTCATTGTTTTGAAATTGTTATTATTAGTAGTATTTTAGGAAACACTCCAGGTACTCATATTAGTATTTGGAATGTCATATTTATCATCAATAACTATCCAAATATCAATGAACATACTTTATAAATGAATTTTCATGTTAAGATTCCATTATGAATAGTATGTTTCATTAATATCGGGATATTTGTTTTTAGTATTACCATAATTATATTATCCATAATAAATAATATATTTTTAAATAGATAAAAATCTATACATAACATAAATTTTGAGATCATTAAAAGATATCTTTATCACAATTGAAAAGATTTGAAAAAATATTTCAAAGAATCCCCTCTAAAACAAAATTTTTGTTGGAGTAGGGAACTCAAGAGTCGGTGAATTCAATTCCAATAAAAATATATGTTGAAATTTTATTTAAAATATTCTCCCAATTTAAAACATAACATGATAGGTAATCAAAGTAGTGATTTTATAATAGTACGACTATTCAACTAGTTTCTCCTATAATTGATTGTTTCTCAATTGTGAAAATAAGAGACATTAATACATCTTTTAAAACTAATATAAATTTCCAAAATAGTTATAAAAACTAGGCAAGGCTAACTATGAAAGTGATATTTTGTTTTCTAGAATATAGGTAAAAACAAATATAACTAAATTTCAAATCATAGGGGATATAAAACAAGCGGTTCCTTCTCAATCGAAGAATTAATCTTATCTAATTTATGATCACATGCCTCCATGAAATCTATATAGATAACGGTTTTGATCCACACCATGGATCAAGGTTTACACAATAGTACATAGACTGAATTTCTCACAAGATCTCTACCACAGTTCTACAATGGGAATAAAATACAGTCTTTTCATACAGGACCTCTTAGATAGTTCTATGTAGGATAAACATGTGTAAATATATATTTATGTGAGGATATCTAGATTCATGTAGTTCAGTGAAGGAGATAATGTGTGTTTTATAGATAGATTCACACTATGCTAAAAAATGTAAAAACCAGGAACCCATCAGAGAAATACATATTAGATATGGTTTATAAGGCTCTGTGTGTTATGAAATTCATCTCTAGACTCCTTGATATAACAATGTTGATGCTATAGTCCCCTCCTAGAAACAGACACTGAATCAAAGTGTTGAGGAGCAATGTGTTCTGTCTTCTTGGAGGATGAAATTTTCTTCTCCTTGTGATCTGTTGGAAATTGTAGACATTTTGGAACATTGGTGGACAACTATTAGATGGTTCACAACTACTATTAATGGAGAGTTTGTCACGTGTTCTTCATTTCTATATTTTTCTCATTTGATTTTTGTATTGTGTCTACTCGTATATTCTTATGTATTTCTTTCTTATGCCACTTATTTTAATATATATTCTTGTATCCCAAAAATATCCATGTTTTTAGGTATATTTTTAACCACTAACTTTTGAAATCCTCAATATATATGTCTATAAAAAGAATTAAATTAATTAGTCGCAATAAAACCCTCAAAATATGACCATTAAAAACAATATAAAATAAAATTATATTCAAATAGTTTATCGGCGACTCCTTTTCAGTGAATGATGCATTTATGACTCATTCTATCAGTGATTCCTTCTATCTGTATATTTTTCTCTTTCTATATGTGTCTCCCTTTTTCGATATGTCTTTGTGTCGGTGAGTCCTTATATTGGTAGAACCATGTGTCTGTAAGTCGATGTGTCTATAAGTACATTCATCAATTTTACCTTGTGTCGGTATGTCCATTCATCGATATGTACATGCATTGGTATGTCCTTGTGTGGGTCAGTCTTTTCATTAGTAAGCCCTTGTGTCTTTATGTCCTTTCATCGGTAGGTCCTTATGTTGGTAGGTCCTTGCATTAGTGAGACAATAGAGCGGTCAGTGACTCAGATGAACTTTTGGTGTATCATCTCTTCTGTCGATGTTAGTATGTCATACTAATAAAATATTTCTTCATGGGATGTATTACAAAATAAATATTATCATAATGTATTAAATTATTTTTAATCAATTAAAATAGAGATTACACATAATAAATCTTAATTAAACATGATGGAAATGATTAGACATGATTAATATAGGTTGGCATGATATTTGATTATTAAAACAATTTATACGAGAGGTGGTGGAAAAAAACTCCTATGGTCTAACCCAAATGACTTTGGATCATACCCCTGGAGGTGAATATATCAACAAAACCCCACAAATAAAATATAATTATTAGATCAACCTATTTATAAGTTGTTTAAAATTAAAAGAATTAGAGATGCCATCATAAAATAACTCACTAGAAAGCACAGAATCTACATGAATTATACCTATAAAAATCAATGGTCAAGCCTTCCAATACAAATGTTTTGGGTGAATGCAATTCAACTATCCCAACCCACATTAATGTGCTACAGTTTGAGTCCCCTATGATGGACCACATTAGAAATATTGGAACTACTTCCATGAATTGCTTCATTTGCTACCTTGACCACCACAACCAATAGAACTCCAACATGTTATACTAATATGTGGTAGAATATCTCCTTTAGGAATCTAACTCATCATATCTACATATCCATTACCCATATATTGTGGGTTCTAAATGAACCATTGTATATTTCCTCATTCTTCTATAAACTCAACACGATACGTGTGGTTGGGAAACTGTCTACCTATGTGACACAAATTACCACACTGGTGGAAGATCACTCATGAAATTTCATGACTAAATAACCCTTCCCAATGTCTAGTATTATTTCCACTAATAATGGTTACATTATCATAGTGATACTTATTTTTGTCAAAATAATTACCACCTGGTAATTCAGCTATCCCCAATTTTCCTCCACTAAAAGCCTCGTTTTTGACTTTTTCAGACATAATATCCTAATTCACTACTTTAGAAAGAAATCAGATCCAAGATGTTACCATATGACTTAATCTCACATTTACACAGACACTAAAATGTTTTGTTTTAGTTTCCTCAAAAACTACTATCATTGTAAAAAAGTAACTCAAATCGTTAAAGGGATGGTCATAGTCTATCAATGACAATAACCCCTTGGTAAACCACATTAACTCATCCACCATCCCCTTCCGATTAATTATAAGGTAAAAGTGAAACAATAACATCTCGTGAATATCATTATACACAATATTATTTATTTTTCTATCATGAGTAAGAATATTACACAAATTCTTTTCTTGAACATATATCATATAAGAAGCTAGTTTGACTCTATTCTCAGTATGAGTCTCTATGTGGACCATGATTTTTTGTATAGACTCACTCAAAAACTCATATGCCTCAGTTGCACCCACACTGATGAAAGTCACAGGGTGATTAAAAACATATATTTCCATTTCATGTTTGATATAATTATCACAACCCTCCTTGGTTATCTCTCCATAAATTTCTTCAAGAGAGAAATGTTCCCATATAACTACTCTCTCAAGTCCTCACCTGGTAGTATTTGAGCCTCTAGATCAACTACTTGGGGTCATTAATTTAAATGTCCTTATATTTTTTCTATCAACAATAATAACAATAGAGACATATATATTTAATGTGAATGACATATCATAGGACCAGTTCCATAATAATAACATATTTAAAAAGAGGGATTTCTAAGAAGCAATAAAAATTCATTCCCTCATACCCCCATCAAATATTCAAAACATCGGAAACATCAATACCCTCCACAATCCCGCATCTATGTCAGGGAAAACATATGGATAACCACTATCACAATTCAATGTTCTCATAGGAGACCAATTTATGAATTTCAAATTATCACAATTAACAATATTTTCATTTAAATTACACAACAATGACACAACTTTTCATTAAATCAATTCACCCTATAACTTATTTTCCCATGTGTTCTAAAATTATTCCAATTAGAATATGTCATGATTTCCTAAAATGATTAATGATAAGGAACTCCCATGAAATTATGGTCCATAATAAATCAATGAGAGACATAACATAAAACTGTAAAAATAACAAATCAGAACAAAAATAAATAACGAAAATCCCACCAATGGTTCCAGGTTTTACCCCTATACATGGGTTAGATACTCCCATTAGAGTTCTCATTACCAAGGTCCAAATAATCATAATCTCATGTATGCCTTTACAAGATACTAATGAAAAATAATATAAAAAAACTACATTTGATACATCTTTGTATCAACATGACCAAGATGCCACACACCTATACCACAATCTAGTTGGTTACATGAACTCAGGTGTGCGACCCCACATACTAGAGGCTTCCAACTAGAGTTTAGGGTATAATATACATAATGGGGATATTATAACCTCTTTATAAAAATTTCACAATAAATGAAATAAATAAAAAACAACCAAATGATATAACCAACAACCCAAAAAATATGATAACCAATACATACCTTTATCAGATGAAGAAGAAAAATATTAAAACACAATCCAAACAAAAGTACTATATATTTCATTCCAAATATGTTCGAACTGTAAATATTAAAATCCCAAAATAATGATCCAATAAACAATACCTAGAGGGTTCTGACATCATTTCTTGTTACCTCATCCATAATAAATCACAACTTATCTATATGACATATATATCTTACCAATATCATGTCATGCAAACATTATGTTTATTCTATTACTGATCAGAATGGTATAATGGGTGTGATTACAACATTGAAGGCCACAACCAAAAAATTACAAAACAATATTATGTCTATAATAGTTTATGTAGTTTTATATAGAATAAATTTCCATAAATTACTTTTTTTTACATTTCATTATTATTTAATTAACCACATAAATTACATGGGTTCATGATGACATCCATACCATTAATACCTACTTTGTCTTATGCCAGAGACTTAACAACCCCCATGGGATATCACATTAGATTTCCTCATGGATAAACATTTAACATTTTATTTCAATTTCATAGTATGGATACATTGATCCATAGTACAATGCGATCATTTTTCTCCTCGAACATCATGTCTAGGTCAACATCGGTTTTAAAAGCACTAGTCACTATCCAAAACCCCATTCATATCACATATGGGATTTTGAAGCATTAGTCTATGTCCCACACTTTTAGTGATCACATATGTGGTTTTGAACCATTAATCCCTCTTCCACACACATTTATCTCATATATCACAGAAATCATATATATATCAAATCTATCGGGATTAATCATCATTTCCCCACTTGTCAGTTATTCACTTTACGGTTCACTATTCTAATTAATCAAAAAATCATGATTCATCAAATTAATCACATTAGAAAATATGAAATAAATCACCATTTAACTATTTCTCATGATTTTGAAAATATAATGCATCATACAATTGATTCAATTTCTCATTATACACCAATTAAATTCCCACAATTCCAACCAATTTCGTAATCACCTGATTCCAATTATTCTAATATTGAATTAATTAATTAACCAATAAATTAATACAATTAAATATGTGATTACCATATGTAGAAATTAAAGTGTCTCAATAATGTAATTGTTTTCAAAATAAATACTATTAGAATTGACATTTAAACCACAAACCAAAATATTGATGATTAATGCTTGCCTAACCAAAACCCACACTTTATGATGAATTGTCAAATCAACAACTACAGAATAGATCATAAATAAAACACCAAACTGTGATGATTAATGATGAAGAAATATCTCTAGAACCATAATGATTCTCCATAATTTAATGGTAGAAGACAATAAAAATCAATTAATAAACATTGAACCACATGAATCCTTATAAGTTGTTTCTAAATGAATGACATTTCATTTCATTCCATTACATATCGTGTAAAAATTAGTCAGGGTTTACTCTAAAAAATATTTTTCCCCATGTTAATTTATCCCACCCAAATATTATATGGAGTAAAAATATTTGGTAGATTATTTGTCAGCCCAATTATTATACATAATGGATATGACCATCCCCAAAAATCATTCAAACCCCTGTAGCACCCTCACCAACCCTAAAACTAAATAGAAAACTCCAATGTAAACGTACAAAAAAATTGAGATCTCACATACTTAATGTAATATGGTTTTGTAGAAATCATCACAATAACACCTGGATCAAAATTGATTAAAAATCAATTTCACCTAGAATGTTACTAAAATTAATATGAAAAATGTCCATATTTGACATTCTAGTGTGTTGGTTGGAATGACCATTTATTTAATATTCCTTCCCATGAAATGTTATTAATATATACATCATCTAATTGTTTTCAACATTACCCACAACTAAAAATTCTTTAGATTTTCTTTAGAAGAATAGACTCCCTTCATCAGGTAAAATCGATTTTTCAAATGAAATATTTAGAACGGTTTATTCAGATCTCATATCTAACTATTTATTGTAAATGTATTTCTAATGGTCATTGTACAATTCTTTTGTTGAAATTAATTACACATTAAAATATATACATTTTTAAATATACATATAACAATGATTTTATTCTACCATCTGATATATCTATGTTCAATTTCAAAAAAATTCATTCGGAAAAATATAATTGTATATATCATCAAAATGACATTCCCACACGAACATTCATATAAAACTGTAAGTATAAAGGTTAATAATGTTTTCTAAAAATTTCCTATTATTGACCAAACTACAGATAAATTTAGTCGAATGAGAACGTTTGACTAAACAAACAAATCTAATGGGTTGTTTCAACTATTACCAATACCAGATAGTTAATGTGAAAACATCACAATGGATTTCATCACTAGATTCCCCAAAACATATAATTCCCATTAGTTTATTTTGGTTTTAGATGATTTTATTAAAAATTAATAACAATTCATTATTATTATAGAATATTTACGTCTTGATCAAATGTCCATAATCTACACAACGTATATGGTATATTTGTATGGAGTACCACATTCAATTGTATCTGACCAATATATCAGGATTACCATGATGTTATGGATAGTTTTATAGAGATTTATTGACATAGAGTTGTCATTATGGAAATACATTCATCTTTATATATATATATATTCATGCTTATAAAACCATTCAAACCCTAGAAGATATTTTGTGATCTTGTTCTATTGATTTCATAGATGGTTGGGATCAATAACTTCTTCTAGTCAGGGCGTCTTTGAAATATACCATCCACTTGATTAGTCAGAGGGATCCACTGTAATTACTCTATATAAAGAAATTTGCAACTAAAAAATTGTGGGATAATATCGATGAATGAAATATATTGGTACCTGATATACATTGGGAAGTGGAAGAGAATGATAGAGACATTGAAAAACAAATAAGGGCAGCTCAAAGACTGAAAAAAGGATCCACTAATAATCATTAGAGTCTTATAAGGATTTATTTTTTTGAAAAGTTATACCTATGAATATATCATCAGAATAAGTTATTTCGATTTGGAAATAGGGGAATGATATGCACTATATATATTAGTCCCTTGGAAATTAATGATCATATCAAAATAATATCTTTTTTTGAACAATAACTAAATATCCCTCAATATCATGATATGTTTCAATTTTATATCTTGAGGAAGTACATAATTTTTCATTAACATACTCTGAACTCAGTAATTTTACTGTTAGAGAAACATTTCAATCATGGAGAAAAAATATAGAATATTTTTGTTCATTGGGATGAATTACCATGTAACAATACCAATATTCCAATTATTTTTTTTGGTGAAACCATAAATTAATGTCTTCTTTGTGATAACCCAATGATGTTACAAGGTCATCGTATCCTTAGTTATTTTATCACGGTGAAAAAATTTAATGCCGAAATTGTTGTGAGTCGGGAGGGGTAACAAAAACATTTTTTATGATACATTTAACTATAAAAAAATTAATTTCTTTAATATATTGATTTATACACCACACTAAGATAATACGAACACTAATATAATATATAGATATTATTATTTAGGGTGATTTCTAATTTCTAACCATCAGATTGATGAGTATGGTAATTAATAATTTTAATATGAAAAATGTATTGTATCAACATGTATAAAATGAAATCATTGGTTATCAATTGATTATAAGTAAAAATAAAATCAATAAAACTAATTAGTTATGTTTTATTGCTGTACAACTTTTTCACGCAATGACTTTTTATCCATATTAGTGAAATTATGCTCTATTGGTGAATGATATTAATTATATATATATATATTGTTTTCAATAGAATGTTTTAACATTCATTTTATTATTTTTATTTCCATGGTATAAGAGTAAATTTAATGTTGTGTATAAAAAATAATTTAAAAAAAAAATTTCTTTGTGTTTTTTGAGAATATATGAAAATGGAATTCAATACCAGATTATAATAGAATAATTAATAATTTATTCAATAATTATAATTAGAAGGATCATATTTGGTAAATATGTTCTCTTTTTGGTCCTTATATATATTATCGTTAAAATATTTATCACCTAATAAGGATAAAATGAGTAAAACAAGGTTAAAACATAAGAATAATGATTTAAAATTTATCTAGAAAATTTATTTTATTTATTTTGGGTGTATATTTTTGTTATTATAATCCATGATTGTATAAATTTTTTACTTGGTTATTATATTCTTTGAGTTTTATCATTATATTATTTTATGAAAATGATAGATAAAAAAGGTCTCTCCCTTTAATTTAATATCAATAATATATTTTTATATATATAAAATAAGTAAAATTTATTTATAAATGCCAATTTGAATGATTAATTATGTTTTATCTAATTTATTTAATTTTAATTTTTAGAGATTGAATAATTACCATAATTTGTTTTCAAATTCTTACACAATATATATTATTAAAATAAAATTAAAATAAATTATTTTAAAAATATTAAATTTTAAAAATAGTTTAATTGATTAGTTATAATTATTTTATAACTTTATATAACATAATAATTCTTTAATGATTAAATATAATTATATTATTATCATCGTGACATTAAAGTAAAATTAAATGAATAGTTCCAAAAATGATTTTAATATAAAATAAGTAAAAATCAATTATTAATAATAGTGAATGTTATATAGTTCTAAATATCTTCCATGATCAATTTATTGGTCAGAAGTATTTTTATGAAAACATTATTTACCCATTAATAATTTAAACCATTGATATTGTTGTTGTTGTCAAAAGGGTTAATTGGGGATTAAAAATTTATAGGGGAAAAACATCATATTAACATATACAATTTTTTTTGATGATATTTTTTATTTATCGTCAATATATATTCAAAATATATCAATTTAGAAGGACATTATTATAAAAATAACATTATATTAAAATAATACATTATGGAATTCGTAGGGTGATCGTCCAGTCACAAATGAAATGGAACCTATTCTCCTCTCTTATAGGTTCTATTGACCTCTCTATATTATAAAATATTTTCTACAAGACCTTTATAGATTCTATAACCATATATTAGAGGTTGTGGTGTTTCCAACATAATATCATTTCATGCTTGTGTTGTAAGAAATATGTCGGTTGGTGATGAATATGTATACCTCCCAACATAGTATATAAAATTTAAATTCTTATTGGAAAACATATAAATACATGGAATCCATTATAAAATAATTAATTAAATATCAAAAAAATAAATAAATATTATTTTTATTATGTTCCAACTATAAATCACTGATTTTCATCATATTTGAAAAGAAAACAATACTCACTATTATGTGTCGACTACCCCTCTACAAAACGAAGTGTTTCATTTTTCAAAACCACTTAATATTGATGGTTATAATTATCTATTTAATGAATATAATGAATATTAGTGGACTAATTATTATTTTGAAATTTATAATGGATTTTTAACTATCTTTCATTCAATTAATGAAAATATAGAGACATTACTCATGCGTATATATAGATTACCATATACATAAATTGATGTAAATCGTTCTTCATCACAAAAATATTTGAATTGTTATAAAAGTTAAATGAAATTTATAAATTATACTAATGATATTAATATCATTATATATATTATGTAACAATTATAAATTTAAAAATGACAACACTGTATAGCCGGAAAAATCACTACAAAAGAAGTAGTTATCATCTTGAATAATGATTTTTTTGTAAAATTCATTCAATAAAAGGGTGATGATATTTCATAACTAAATAATATAAATTATGTTTAATATGAGTGTTTTTTATTATTATATCTACAAAATAATTTATATCTATTATAAATGATGTATTAATATATATGAAGAGAGAGAATACATGAGGTAGGTGATTAATGATTATTTCCCTTATTAATCGGATTTGTAAAGCATGAATTTCCATTAATAAAATTGAATGATATTTCTATTATAAATCCATTATCACTTTATTATCCTCTGGTTCTTAATGTATTCTTAATTAAATAGTAACATTTCCTCCCATTGGTTGTTGAAGTTACCCATAATTTATTATTGTGAAAATCAATATTTATTTCCGTTTTTTTGGAAATCATTTTTCTTCAATATACATGATATTTAAAATGTTTTGAAGAATGTTATAGAATACTCATCAATGATATTTTAAATTAAAATTATCCATTTTATTCTATTCGATAAATTATATAAAAATAATATTTATATCATTGTAGGAAAAGGTACAATTTAACAATAGTCGGAATAGAATCATTATTTTAGACAATCATGTCATGTACTGTCACGACCTACCTTCACCAAAAGGAGGGATGGGTCAGCAGATTGTCAGGCCCTTCCTTCTTTACGTTTAAGGAGAGATAATGACCCCTGATACCCACATTCAATAGGTCCCGTAGTGGCGACTAGCACCAAGGGTATATAAATTTCTCACAAATTGAAGGCATTACCCCTTTTTGTTTTATAAGATCGAGAGACAAGATGATGAAACTCAACAACACCAAGGTAACCGAAAAGTAAAACCAAAAAAAAGAAAATAAACCATTCCCACATGCATGTTCCTAAAGTAAAGCCACAAAGTACAAAAGGTGACTAAAAAGGTAAGTACCAAAGGGAAAAAGAAACAACTGCAACTGCCCCAAAGGTCCGAGCTAGTATGGTTTTGCGTGATCCCCGAAGTCCTCCTGGAAACCTAAAAGTAGTTTTATATACGTAGGGTGAGCATACAAGTACACTCAGTAGGGAAAACCAAAGACTCTCGTGCACAAGTGGGGGAACGTGCTAAAGTCCCGTGAGAACAGGGAGTAAACCAAACACCTATCAAGGTAAACTATCCACCCCAGGCCTCACCGAGGCACACTCCCCAAATAACGCAAGTCAAGTAATATATATATAATCATAGCACATCAATGTTTGGGTACCCCACACCACTTTCCCACTGGTTATTGAGACATCATATGCATCGGACCAATCCCGCCATTCTGTCACCGCAGTCCCACTGCCGAAATTCCCCCCGCACACACCTGGGTCGCAACTGTCACACGTAACCACGCCTGCAAACACCTAGGCCATAACAACCACCACCACGCCCGAAGACACCTGGGCCAGAAGATCCACTGCCATGCCCGAAGACACCTGGGCCTCATCCCGAAGATGCTTGGGAAACCACCTGCCGCAAACACCTGGCCAACCGTCACACTGCCCCCGCCTGAAGGTTCTTGGGCTAATAATGGACCTCAGGCCATCACAGCATGCCCGAAGATACTTGGGATATCCAGGAAAGGGAGCAGAAAAGGAGCTAATAACCAACCACTAAGAGTAGTGTTGGTAAAAACACCATCGCCCGTGAAATGGGGGTGTTCGGCACAAAGTTATCAACATGGGTGGGGCGTGAATAAGAAACAAAAATCTACAAGTATAGATATAGGTAACAAACACTGACCCAAGGCTTAGGTTTTCCTAACCAGCCTACAGAACACAACACCACTGCGTCCAAGTCACAAGTCACGACTCTCTCCAACAAAACCCATTTGTCCCATTCTTGTTTCATGTTCAGTAATAATGTTTAATTATGTTTAAGCACTACTGGGAAACTAGTATGCATAGGCACAAGTCCAGGAAAGTAAACAGTCAAGCATCAACCGCAACGCCCACACCGGGTTCCCAACAACAGAGGATCCCACCGCAATTCGTGATATAAACAAGTACCCACCCGGTCTTAAAACTCAAAACCACCGAATCCATACCAAAAGGGGATCCCATCCCCAAATTCACACAACCACTGACAGTATAAAGATAGGGGATACCATCCCTTCCCACATTTCCAGCAATCGGCCACAAAAAGAAAACAACCAACTACCACCATCAACACAAGTCAGGGTCATGACAGTATTTTCAGATTTAAACGACTTAACACACTCCATGATTTCAATTTTCGTGTGTTGTAACCGGGGTTATCATAGAAGTATTGATCCTGGTGCCTCAATTTCATTGGCCGGATATACGTGATTAACCAATTTACTTTTCAGAGAAGGAGTTTACAACCACAACAAGCCATTTAAAACATCAGCAGGGGTTCATTAGTGCACACACAACGACCACCAACGACCTCGATTTTCAGAAGACATAAGCCATCACGACTCAACAAGATGGTCATAATATAAACAACATCAACGATCCCAGCCCCCCTTCATTCTTTATAGAATCCAGTTTATTTTCTTCATTTTGTTCTGGTTTGTCCAACTCTACAGAACAGATGCACCCCCACCATGCATGATACACAAAAGAGGGAGGCGAAGGAGAAATTCCCTACTTGTTGATAGATGATCGATGTTTAGGCCAGGTGCAGAACATTACGGATAACGATGCGGCACACCCAATGAACCAGAATATGTTTGTGAAAAGCTATGATCAAGGAAAAGAGAAACCACGTCTTTACCCTTAGTTTATAAGAGCCATGGACGGTTGAGGTGAGAACGCGAAACCGCATAAGGCGTGGGGGTCGTGGGTTGATCATGCGGCTCCACTCGTCCTTAAAGGTGTTCGGGTGGTTTAAACTGACTCATTAATTAATTAAGTATTTAATTAAAACTCTTATGCACGTTACGGGTCTTTAAAACACGCTCAAACAGGTCCAAATATGTTTTAAAACCCTATTTTCGCAAAAAGGAGCGCTACATGAAATAACCCGCAGGGTAGGCTAGAGCCACCGGTAGCTGAGAGCTACCGGTGGGAGACAGCTACCTGTAGCTGAGCTACTGGTAGGCTGCAGCTACCGCTCGGCCGCAGCTACTGGTAGGCGGCAGCTACCGATTGGCCAAGCTACCAGTAGGCCGTAGCTATCGGTAGGCCGAGCTACCGGTAGGCTGCAGCGATCGGTACGCCGAGCTACTGGTAGGTTGCGGCCACCGTTAGACCGAGCTACCGGTAGGCCTTCTGCAGGTAGGCTAAGGCTACAGGTAGGCCTACACCACCGTGATTCCCAGACCCAAAAACCCAAAACGAGATTTTCACAAAGTAATGGACCCAAAAAACCTAGGCCATTACATTAGATACCTCTTCAATGATCCTAATCCACAAGAATCAAAACAAAACCTGCAGGGAAGAGAGGGTCCGAACAACCACCTCGAAAGATACCTCTTAGGAGTGAACCCATGCTAACTAAAACATTTCTCCACCAAGAACCAAGGAACATACCATGCCAAACTGCCCGGGCATGTGGGTTGGGGAGTCTCCTCCCCCATGTCATGATATTATCCGCTTTGGGCGACACTGACACGCCCGCACGGGTTTGATCGCATCCACCTTAATGTGTCTTGATTAGGGGTCAGGTTCTCTCCTCCCCATAGCCAGGGCTTTTCACACACAAATAGAGGAATGAGAACCAGTACATTTCATAGCCAAAAGACAAAACGTTCTACCATAACAGGTACAACAAGGAACAAACTAAAAACAACTCTGGGTAATGGGTACGGATCTGTGCTTCCCTCTCCCACGTACTCTCCTCAAGCCCACCATGTCTCCACAACACACGAACCAAGGGGATGGTTCACCCACGAAGCACCTTCTCCTTGCGATCCTCGATCATCACTGGTCTCTCCACAAAGGTCACATCGTCCTCGATGTCCAGCTCACCTCAATCAAGGACGTGTGAATCATCGTGCAGATACCGACGAAGATGGGACACATGGAAGACACCATGTATCCTCAGTAGCGGTGGTGGCAATGCTAGCTGATAAGCCACCTTGCCGACCCGCCGCAACACTTCGAAGGGTCTGATGAACCTGGGGGAAACCTTACTCCCCTTGCCGAACCTCAGCTGCCCACGCCGAGGGGAGACCTTCAAGAACACGTGGTCCCCAACATCAAACTCCAATGGCCTCCTCCTGGTATCATCATACGACTTCTGTTGGTCCTGGTCCGCCTTCATCCTTTCCCGTATGAGCTGAACCTTCTCTGTTGTGTTATGCACCACCTCCGGGCCAAGGATGCATGCCTCTCCTACTTCGGCCCATCACATAGGTGAACGGAATGGCCTCCTGTACATGGCTTCAAACGGGGTCATACCTATGGTAGAGTGATAGATATTATTGTAGGCGAACTCTACTAGGGTCAAGTGTCGCACCCATGATCCTCCTGAGTCCAGAACACATTCCCGTAGCATATCCTCCAAGGTCTGGATGGTGCGCTCTGTTTTTCCATATGTCTGGGGATGGAAAACAGTGCTAAGGCGTAACTGGGTGCCAAACGCATGCTGAAATCCTCTCCAGACTCGCGAGATAAACCGTGCATCCCTATCCGAGACTATAGACCTCGGAACTCCATGCAACTGCACTACCTCATCCACGTACTTTCGTGCCAAAGTATTCACAATACTTGACTCCCGGATTTCCAGAAAGTGAGCCAATTTCGTCAACCTGTCCACTACCACCCAAATGGCGTCGTGTCCCCCTTGGACCTTGGGTAGTCCCATGACGAAATCCATCGAGATGTCATCCCACTTCCACTCGGGGACATCTAGGGGCTGCAGTAGGCCGCCTGGAACTCGGTGTTCAGCCTTCACCTGCTGACACACTAAGCACTTGGCCACAAACTCCGCCACCGCTCGCTTAACTCCAGGCCACCAGAACTGCCTCTTCAGTCCTGGTACATCTTGGAAACTTCTGGGTGTACCGCCAGAGGTGAGTTGTGGAACTCACTGAGAACCTTGTCACGCATCACTCCTAGAACAAGCAACCTTTTCCGGAAAAGCATCCGGTTCTGACCATCCTCTGTCCATCCTTCCGGAACATTGCCCTGGTCAACTCGGTCACGCATCACTTCGCACTCCGAGTCTCCCAACTGAGACTCCTCCACTTGTCGAAACAGAGATGACTGCACTATCATCTGATATAGGCAGCCTCTACCGCTATCCATCTTCGCATCCAGGTGTAAGGCAGCCAACTCCTACATTGCCTTCCAGGCGTCCGCCGACTCTCGGACCGCATCCTTCTGTGTCCTCCTGCTCAAGGCATCAGCCACCACATTGCCCTTTCCCTCAGTATAGGAGATCTCAAAGTCGTAATCCTAGAGGAACTCCACCCATATCCATTGTCGCAAGTTTATGTCCCGCTGGGAGAAGATATACCTCATGCTTTTGTGATCTGTGAAGACTACAAAGTGTTTCCCGATGAGGTAGTGCCGCCATAACTTTAGCGCAAAAACGACCGCTGCAAGCTCCAGGTCGTGGGTGGCGTAATTACGCTCATGGGGGCGTAGCTGCCTGGACCCAGAAGAGATCACCCCTTGTCGCTGCATCAACACGCATCCCAAGCCCTGTCCTGAAGCATCATAGAACACCTCATAGGCCACCCAATCTTCTGGTAATCTCAGCAATGAGGCACTAATCAACTTCTCTTTTAGATAGCTGAAGGCTGACTCGCACTGCTCGCTCCACATGAAAACCTGGTCTTTCTTGGTCCGGGCTTTCAAAGGTGCCGCAACTCGGGAGACGTTGGGTATGATCCTCCGATAGTAACCTGCCAGCACAAGGAAACTACGGACCTCTGCCACATTCTTGGGTGTTTCCCGATAAACAACCGCCTCACCTTTTGATGGGTCCACCGCTACCCCCTGCTCGGACACCACATGCCCGAGGAAGTGCACTTCCCGTGTCCAAAACTTCCATTTCGAAAACTTCCCATAGAGCTGATGATGTCGGAGGACCACCAAAACTGTCCTCAGGTGCTCTGCATGGTCTGCCTCTGATCTTAAGTAGACCAGGATGTCGTTGATGAACACGACCACGAACCGATCCAGGTACTCCCGGAAGATGTAGTTCATAAGCCCTATGAACACAGCTGGGGAGTTCGTAACGCCGAAGGGCATGACTACGAACTCGAAGTGTCCATACCTTCATCTGAACTATATCTTCAGAATTTCTCCCTCCTTCACTCTTAGCTGGTGATACCCAGACCACAGGTTGATCTTTGAGAACCACCCTGCCCCTTTCAGCTGGTTGAAGAGATCGTCTATCCTCGGAAGAGGGTAGCGATTCTTGATCGTCACCTAATTCAGACTCTTTTAGTCGATGCACAACCTGAGACCACCATCATCATTCATTGTGAACAAGATTGGAGCACCCCACGGTGACACACTTGGGCGAACATAACCCCTCTTCATCAAATCGTAAATCTGGATCCGCAACTCCCGTAGCTCTGAAGGTGCCATCCGGTAAGGAGCCATCGAGATCAGACGAGCGTCGGGCTGCAGGTCTATCCCAAACTCGATATCACGCCTAGGGGGTAGAGTCATCACTTCCTCAGGGAAGACGTCCATAAACTCACGGACGATCTCTGGCACTTCCACCATTTCAGCATCTAAGGATTCCACTGTCATCACGGCCAACAAGGAGAGGAGGGGTTCCTCTTGTATGTTGCCCTTCTGACCGCCCCACTCGTCGGTGAAGGTAACACGTCGGCCGTACGAGTCCGAGAATACCACCCTTCTTCGGAAACAGTCGATGATGGCACCCATAGAGAATATCCAGTCGATGCCTACGATGACATCGTATTGTTGTATCTGTAGTAGGAGAAGATCTATAACCAACTGATGTGGCCCTATCATCCATCTACATCCCCGAAAAACCAATAACAAGTTATCCTGACCTCTGACTGGTGTGCTCAACACCAAGGGCTCTAGAGGACTCTATGCATCTAAACACAAGGCACGGGCTAGACTGGTGCAACAATGGAGTGAGAAGCTCCGGTATAGAACAAGGCATAAGAAAGAGTGCTAAACAGACTGATCGTACCTCGAACAACCTCCGGCCCTGCTAGAACTGCTACATCTGCGGTGTGTAACTGTCCACGCCTAGCTCCCCTGCCCCTTGGCTGTCGGCCACCTCCTCGACCACTCCCCGGTCGAGGTCCCTGAGGTGCGCCCTGAGGTCGGCCTCCTCCTCCTACGTCTTCCCTCATAGGAGCGGGAACTCGTTGTCCCTGCTGCTGTTGGAAAGGACTGGCTAGAAGCTGCTTCTAGGGCGTGTGCAGGAGGTGTCCGCCACCGCCGTACTACACCCGGTCTGGGCACTGACTCAGGAGATGTCTAGGGCTCCCACAAAATAGGAACTACGGTCCCGGGCCCGAGGGAATGGCCGAGGGCTGGGGGATCAAAACTGAAACTGCTGGGAGGAACATGGAGGGTCCGGACGTTGGAGGCTTGGTGCTGACGGCCTTTCCCTTCGATGGACCCAGCTGGATCCCCTCTCGTGACACTCCTCCTATAGAATGCATCCTATCCACCACTTCGGCCTTCTTCTGGACCTCCAAGTACGTCAGCAGGGTAAAGGGGGTAATAGCATACTAGAGGGAGGGTCGGAGCGCCTCCTCTAAACGTCTTGCCCGAGACTCCTCTTCGGGAAAGTGGTTCGAAGCCAAACATAGGAGGTCCTTGAACTTAATCCCTAGCTCCCTCACGGACATACTCCCCTACTGAAGGGAGAGTAGCTCCCATCTCTTTTCTACCTTCATCATCGAGGAGAGGAATTCCGCCCGGAACTCCCTCTCGAAATCCACCCAAGCCACCTCAGAATCTCTCCTCTCCCCCAGGTAAAGCGTCCACCACTGACGCGCCGCTCCCCGCATCTGGCTGACGGCCAGAGGAACCCAGTACTCGGCCCGGGCCCAAATCAGGCCAAATTCTATAACTAGATCCTCTAGCCAGCCTTCCGTCTTCATGTCGGAGGTGCTGCCCTCATACTTCTCGAGGGCCTGTAGGTGGAACGCCCGAAGAGTCTTCTGCCATTGGTCGTCCTCTTCCTCTCGATCATCTCTCTTCCGATCGGCCAAAGTAGTCTCTGGGGCCTCGCTCGCCCGTACTACACATGGTCGCCTTCCAGGTGCCATAGCTGCAAGGTAAAAAAATTATTCCTAAGACCAAGTAGTGCATAATATCGTTCTTAAAACTTCTTAAAATTTTAATTTAATCTTAATTGCCAAGACATCCGAGAAACATAAGAACACAAGTCATTATGATGCATGTACCTTTCCTAGGGTCTCTACCCTGCAATCAGTGTGGCCTCACTTGGTTGTTCGGTAGGTCCAGAGTTATTGCATAGGATCACATGGGGGGCCCTAAAATCCCGTGTCCTAGCTGGTCTTCCCTGGCCTAATTCATGTGCCAAGGTCACCCAACACTGTTGCCTTACCATCCCATGCAATCCACACTATGCCTAATTGCAGATTCCATCCTATATCTCAACCATCACCTATGATACCATTCTGTCACGACCCGCCTTCACCAAAATGGGGGAAGGGTCAGCAGATTGCCAGGACCTTCCTTCATTATGTTGAAGGAGAGATAATGACCCCCGAGACCCGCCTTCAATAGGACCTGGAGTGGATACTAGCACGAAGGGTATAAAAATTTCTCACAAATGGAAGGCATTACCCCTTTTTGTTTTATATGATCGAGAGACGAGATGATGAAACTCAACAACACCAAGGTAACCGAAAAGTAAAACAAAAAAAAATGAAAATAAACCATTCCCACATGCATGTTCCAAAAGAAAAGCCACAAAGTACAAAAGGTGACTAAAAAGGTAAGTACCAAAGAGAAAAAGCAAAAACTGCAACTACCCCAATGGTCCGAGCTAGTATGGTCCTGCGTGATCCCCGATGTCCTCCTGAAAACCTGAAAGCAGTTTCATATACGTTGGGTGAGCATACAAGTACACTCAGTAGGGAAAACCAAAGACTCTTGTGCACAAGTGGGGGAACATGCTAAAGTCCCATGAGAAAAGGGAGTAAACCAAACACCTATCAAGGTAAACTATCCACCCCAGGCCTCACTAAGGCACACTCCCCAAATAACGCAAGTCAAGTAATATATATATAATCAGAGCACATCGATGTTTGGGTACCCCGCGCCTCTTTCCCACTGGTTATTGAGACATCCTACGCATCGGACCAATCCCACCATTCTATCACTGCAGTCCCACTGCTGAAATCCCGCCCCGCACACACCTGGGCCACAACTATCACACGTAACCATGCCTGCAAACACCTAGGCCATAATAACCACCACCACGCCCAAAGACACCTGGTCCAGAAGATCCACTAACATGCCCGAAGACACCTGGGCCTCATCCCGAAGAAGCTTGGGAAACCACCTGCCGCACACACCTGGCCAACCGTCACACATCCCCCGCCTGAAGGTTATTGGGCTAATAATGGACCTCAGGCCATCACAACCTACCTGAAGATACTTGGGCTATCCAGGAAAGGGAGCAGAAAAGGAGCTAATAACCATCCACTAAGAGTAGTGTTGGGAAAAACACCCTCCCCCGTGAAATGGGGGTGTTCAGCACTAAGTGCTCAACTTGGGTGGGGCGCGAATAAGAAAAACAAAGCTAGAAGTATAGATATAGGTAACAAACATTCAACCAAAGCATTGGTTTTCCTAACCAGCCTACAGAACACAACACCACTGCGTCCAAGTCACAAGTAACGACTCTCGCCAAAAAAAACTCATTTGTCCCATTCTTGTTTCATGTTCAGTAATAATGTTTAAATAAGTTTAAGAACTACTTGGCAACTAGTATCCATATACACAAGTCTAGGAATGTAAATAGTCAAGCATCAACCGCAACTCCCACACCGGGTTCCCAACAAAAGAGGATCCCACGCTAATTCGTGATATAAACAAGTACCCACCCGGTCTTGAAACTCACAACCACCGAATCCATACCAACAGGGGATCCCATCCCCAAATTCACACAACCACTGAGAGTATAATGACAGGGGATCCCATCCCCTCCCACATTTCCAGCAATAGGCCCAAAAAAGAAAACAACCAACTACCACCATCAACACAAGTCAGGGTCATGCCGGTATTTTCAGATTTAAACGACTTAACACACTCCATGATTTCAATTTTCGTGTGTTTTAACCAGGGTTATCATAGAAGGATTGATCCTGGTGCCTCAATTTATTTTGCCGGATATACGTGATTAACAAATTTACTTTTCACAGCATGAGTTTTCAACCACATCAAGCCATTTAAAACATCAGAAGGGGTTCATTAGTGCACAAACAACGACCACAAACGACCTCGATTTTCAGAAGACATAATCCAGCACGACTCAACAAGATGGTCATAATATAAACAACATCAACGATCACAACACCCCTTCATTCATTATATAATCCAGTTCATTATCTTCATTTAGGTCTGGTTTGTCCAATTCTACAGAACAGAAGCACGCCCACCCCACATGATACACAAAAGAGAGGGGCGGAGGAGAAATTCCCTACTTATTGATAGATGATCGACGTTTAGGCTGGGCACGGAACTTTACAGATAACGATGTGGGACGCCCGATGCACCAGAAGCAGTTTGTGAAAATCCGAAATCGAGGAAAGGAAAAACCACGACATAACCCTTAGTTTATAAGAGCCGCAGACGGTTGAGGTGAGAACGCGAAACCGCGTAAGGCGCGGGGTCGTGGGTTGATCACATGGCTCCACTAATCATTAAAGGGGTTCAGGTGGTTTAAATCGACTCATTAATTAATTAAGTATTTAATTAAAACTCTTATGCACATTACGGGTCTTTAAAACACGCTCAAACAGGTCAAAATAGGGTTTAAACCATATTTGTGGAAAAATGAGGGCTACTGGAAATAACCCGTGGGGTAAGCCAGAGCCACCAGTAGCTGAGAGCTACCGGTGGGTGACAGCTACCGGTAGGCGGCCGCCACCGGTAGGCAGCATCTACCAGTCGGCTGAAGCTACCAGTAGGCCACGCTACCGGTAGGTCGCATCTACGGGTTGGCCGAGCTACCAGTAGGCTGCAGCTACAGGTAGGCCGAGCTACCGGTTGGCAGAGCTACCGGTAGGCTGTAGTGACCGGTAGGCCGATCTACCGGTAGGCTGCGGCCACCGGTAGACCGAGCTACCGGTAGGCCTGCTACCGGTAGGCTAAGGCTACCGGTAGGCCTACACCACCATGATTCCCAGACCCGAAAATCCAAAACGAGATTTTCAAAAAGTAATGGACCCCAAAAACCCGGGCCATTACATGTACTGAATGTTATATCATCCTATCTACTAAATTCATTGAAGAATATTGTAAGATTATTAAATTTTCTATTCAAATAAATTTTTTTTTTAATATTTTTAAAATATTTTATTTTAAATAAGTATTTTCAAATTGAAACTTTTATTTTTCTAAAAAATGTTTTGTGCTGTATTTTTAAGGAGTATTCATCTTTGAAAAAATAATTTGATGATACATATGTTTCATAGGGAATACGGTTCTATGATAACTACCTTGTTCTTCATGTACATGTTTAATGATAATGGTGTTATATTTTTATAAATCCCCATAATTTTCTGTGGGATCTTCTTTGTTAAAATAATGAAATGTTTAATAAACACTATTCATTTCCGTCAGTTACAATATAATATGATGACTATTTTATGATATTAGAGTGAATATAAATATGATTTACTTTGTGTTAATGGTGGTTCTGGAATTATATCTCAATCTAATTTATTTGGAAAATCATTATGTTTCTTGAGGTAAATATTTAAATTGATCTTATGTCATCAAAAAATTATAGGAAAAAAAATAAAAATGCATGATTAATTTTGGGAAATATGTGGGGAATCGTGTTCCACTACTAACTATAATTTATGAATCCTTCCCCATTATGATATGGGAAATTGGTTTTCAGGTTTGATCCACTATGATTTAATGGTATATTTAGTTATCCCTAACATATGAAATGGATTCTATTCCAATGATAATACCACATATTTATGAATTATTTATATTTTTATGATTTATATTTATAATACATGACTATTTTTTGGTGATTTTGCACTATATTGATTCATGACATATGGAATGATAAATTATTTTTTCATGAATCATTTTTATGATCTATGATATGTTGGTTATAAACATCCAATGTTATTATCATAATCTCATTGACTTAGGAAAATCATATGATTCTATTGAATTATCAATTCAAAAATCTCTTGTTTACCGTTAATAAGATTCAAAGCTCAATAATTATTTTACTTTTCTATCAACATGGTTATCATTATTGCTTTAATTTGGGAAATTCAAATAAAGTCATAATTTTGAGAATAACATTCTGAAGTATGAGTATGACTATTTCTAAATAATGTTGTTATATATCTAGTATTAAATTACACAAAAACCTTATTTATTTGTCTTCAATATTATCTTTTTCACTATATAATCATCCAGATTATGTATTATATTTGTATCATATTATTGGGTCCCCACAACCATCCCTAGAAGGTGCATAAAGTAGTATATTATCTATGTAGTCAAATTCTTGTATCATTTTCTATATTCTTAAATGAGAAGGATCCAATGTTCATTGTCATGAAAAAAAGGAACATGGAAATCCTTAAGCATGGAATATTATCCAAACATTATCAAATGATTTCTTATCCATCACTTCTAGGGAATATTGATGTTTCTCAATGTAATTATATGGGGATAATTGATAATGTTTATGATTTTAGGAGTGTAAAATAATTTTAAGTACAACATCAACGATGAAAACGTTTTATGTATTTTAAAATGACTACATTTTCCAATAACAACATAAATAAATATGGAGTAGATGTATCCTTCTCATTGATGAAAAATTTTCCATCAAATTTGGGATTAAGAAGATGTAAAAATACTATTAAAAATAATTTGTGTTGGATGATGTGAAAAAGGGTATTCAAGAATATATGTCAATGTATTCGGTGTGTCAATTGACGAATCCTTATATGATAAAACCTAAAGAGATGATGAAACCATTTCTCAAACCCACAAGTATATTATGGAACATCACTATAGATGTTTTCAAGGGTCTTCCAAATACCAAATTGAATAATTCCTTATGTTTTTTGGTGGAAAAACAAAAAAATACTACTTTATTTATTTTAATTTTTGTGTAATTATTCGATTATCACCTTCTAATAATATACATTAGATATGGTTTTGGGATACATGGAAGAGAAGTTTTTATTTTATCTGAACAATATCGGAGAATGAAATCAATGTTTTGAAAAAAACATTGACATTTATTAATTATAGAGTAAAACATACGTATGATGTCTCACCCCTAGAAAGATAGAAAATCTGAACGAACTATCCATACACATAGGGATATATTGATATATTTTTCTTTGGACTTTAATTGAGGTTGATACCAATATATTCCCAAGGTCCCGGTCTATTACCGAAATAGTTTCGAATCATGCATCCAAATATAAGAACATTAATTCCTCAATTGAAAGTCCAGTTAACATATGTGTTATATATTTAGGTAATTCAAGGATTTTTCCTACAAAATTAAATGGTTTATTAAATGGTGGAAATCCCAAGACCATTAATTAACACATTATGGTAGCTAAGAGTCAAAAAACAATTATGAGGAAATTCATTGGCATCATGTCGAGTTGATGACTAGGGACAAAGTGTTCTTCTTTACATTATAATAAAATATATTCAAGAGGTTTTTATATATGCGTATGTTACTTCCCAAATTATTTGGACCCATTAGCATTCTCTATCACCTCAAATAAGTACAATAGAGGAAATAACTCCACCAAAAACTATCAAATGTACAAGATGTGTTATATGGATCCATATTTACGATGTATAATATAGATATCATACATTTAATGAATCCATTAGTGGCAACTTTGGATAATTATCTATATTACAAGGTGCTTTTATGTAATATCATTGATCATAGATACAATATTATGTGCATCATGATAGATCACCTTGGAAATGAAATTTTTGAAAACCCATTTGAATTATTGAGGAATCATGGGAACATAAACAAAAAATTAAGCATAAGAAACCACATTTTATTCACCCCATTATTTGAACTATGTTTTGAATGTTAAATTTAATAATGGGTGAAGGGTGAAATAACAAAAGAAATTATATGCAAAAATTTATCTTTTGAATATATATGTGTATATTATTTTGAAATTTAGATAATAAAACAAGAATTATATTATCTATAATTTATCACTAAAGATATTTATAATGTAATCAATGGGATAAAAATCTAAATTATTATATATCAATAACAGGTTTTATATATAACAATTTAAAATATAATTACAAATTATGTATTGTGCTATAATTATTAATAACTAATATTAATATATATCAATCATATAAGTGGAATATAAAATATAAAATTTCATTTTAGGAACCATCTTCTGAAAATTAACTTTGGAATTTTTTATATTTTCCTGATATATTTTATTTTTCTCATAAATTTGGAAACTACTATTTTATTTAAATGAAATTAAGTTTTTTATAAATTTCCATTAGTTTTAATTTAAGTAATTATTTAAAAATCATTTAATATAAATGTAAATATAAATAATATTCATAATAATATTTTTAGTTTAACCTAGAAAAAATTTTTAAGATTCTAACACGGGAATCCCATGGTAATTGGTTATTTCATTACATTTACCATATATACAAGGAATTGTATCTCAAATGACTGAATAGTTTAGTGGTCCTTGAAAACAAGATTTGTACATGAATATTATAATATAAGTAAAAACCTAATATAAATAAATGTATTTTATTTGATAACACCATCATTCTCTCTAGCATATACCTTTATATCAATCATAATACACTTCATAGAAACTTATTTATGGATATGATAAAATATAAAATAATTGATTGGGAATAAGTAACAAATACCATAATGAGGGAATTAATAAATATATAAATGTTTAAAAAATCATTATTCCTTCAATTAAATACAGCTTATAAAAATGGTTAAGGCCATGTCCAAATATCAAAGATAGTTTGTCTCTTGTGATATAAAGATGCATCGAGGAGAAATATTAGGCCCCACCCATCAAATAATATTCTCAATGAATTACATATATGAAAAATTGATACATTACCAACATAAATAAAAATATTGAATAAATGGAACAAAAATGTTAATAAATTCCTCTAATAAATAATCAAAATCATATAACATCCATTGCAATTTGTTGAATGGTTTCTAAGTAGGATATACCAAGTCAAGATAATGATAATCCAGGTGGATACATTATATGGACGAATTCCTAACAACATAAACATAGTGTAGAATAATTAAAATAAGTGTTGATGTCTTTGATGAATAAAAACAACCTAAAAATTTCATTCAAAACATCATTGATTAAAAATAACCATTATACTTGAAAATGATGTTTTTTGAAATTCACAATTAATATTAAATAAATATTCATTGAAATGAATAATTTAAAGATGAAAAGGATGTGTAAAATAATATATTGGTCATGATGTAGAATAATTTCATACACGACATATTATTTAAAAAAAATCCTTTAACACTATTGTAAATATGTAAAAAAATACCTTATTTTGAAAGTGACAAAACTATTCCATTCAAAAAAAATTATGAAATTCAAATATGAGTATTAATTTTAATTATAAATTATCTGAAAGACTATAAACATTATATTGAGAATGTTTTTTGAATACATTGAAATAGATGGAAAATGATTTTTGACCGAAGAGATAAATAATTTCATTTTTATAAAAACAGCTACGAAAACTATATAAGAACCATAAAGAAGAAAATTGAAATAATTCATGAAAATTACCCGATTAATAGTATGTCAATAAATTGTATTGGTTTTAAGAAATCAATAGTAAATCATTTCACCATATGTGACTTAATCACAAACAATCTTCAATAATGACGATATTGTGAAATTCTCCTTCACCTCTGGTGTTATTTCCTTCATACATGTGAGATCTTTCTGTATAATAAACATTGATATTTTATAAATATATTATTGAACCATATATATATATATAAATATTATATAAAATAATATTTAATTATAATATTTTATAACCCCTTTTTTTCAATTACGTACTAAATCAAAATTATTGGTGATTAATACTTCATTTTTCATATATATTTTCATTAATTAGTTTCATTAATTTTCCTTTTCAAATTTTTCATCATATATAAAATGAAAATAAATATATCATGATCATATATATTCATTATATTCATTTCTAGAGACATTATTTAATGTTATAGATAGAAAAATGATGTATATTATTCATCGAGATGGTAATCCATAAGTGCACATTAACATTTATTCATGTTTTATTGGCTGAAATGAAAGAAAGGTGAATAATAATAATTCTTTTTTGAATTAATATTTTATCATATATTTCATATATTTTCAGAAAATCAATCATTTTTTCATCTCTATAATGGTTTAAAGATAAACATATCACATCACATTGGAGAGTAGATAGTCCATACACATGCACATGTGACATTATCATTTATAATGGATTTTAAAGTAATAAGGTATATATGATATTAAATCTATATAATAATAATTATTTCATCAATACAATATGTTATAATCATTTATAGATTTATAACCATCTAATTAATTTAGTGACGGAATATGATTTACACCACTATGTGGAGAGTGTCAGTTGTTGGCAAGAACAATTGATGTATTCTATTCCCATAGGATGGAAAATGGATGAATTATGGTTATCTGATAATCATAATTAAAATATCACTTTATTAATTATTTAATATTTATTTTCTTAAATATTTCTAAAACACAATAATGATGAAGTACAAGAAGAAATAAATTTGAAGTATTCTATCAAGATAATTACCTCTTATTAGGTTGAATTAATTTATATCTATTTTTAAGGGATATAGAGTTGATCATTTATAAGGACCAAAACATGTAGAAAATTTATATTTAATTTAGAAGGGAAATTTACAGGTCTTTGTTAAGCAATGTGGATCAAAATGTGTGAATATGTGTGGGTAAAAACTGCCGTTTTAGAATTATGGCTAGTGGATGTTTTTTACTTTTTCAAAATATTATATTAATATCAAGTCATTATGTTGACAAAATTACTCAAAAAAACTGAATATTATAACATAGTATAACTAGGGGTTGAAAATCATAAACTAAATTATTTTTAATGGTTTATCTACTGTTTTAAACATTATTATTTGGATTTACTCCAAAGTTATCTAATTTTATCATTAACTATGGTAACATATTTTTCACTCCTAATGGGATATAAATTTTTATGAAATGTTTCTACTGAATATAAAGTTGATATAGGATGAAATTTTAGACCAAATATCATTCTCTTTGTAATCTTTAAATATTGTAATTTTTTAAATAATTCAATGAAATATTAATTTGTTAAATAATCTTTAATATCAATTTTCACACAATATATTTAATTTCACTTAGATAAAATTTAGAAATAGTTTCGAATTGGGATATAAAATTTTATAACCATAATAATATAGAATCATAATCAATTAAAATATTCTAACACTACAAATTACTAAAATATTGTTACATTAAATATTTTTAAAATTATTTTTTTGTCTTTCAAATAATTGAATGAAAACTATCTTACAACTAAAAAAGAAATAAAGGCGGTTATTTTATTGTCATAATTTATAAATAAATGTCCTCAATGAAAAAAATTTCATCATGCTGAAATTAAAAAATTATATTTGATCATAACATTATTTTGAATCTATGTGGATATATAATGGGTATTTCATTGTAAGAGACTGAAAAGATTAATTCTTTATTATTATAAATATTATATAGGTTATTTTAATGTAAAATAATACCTTACACTGTTCAAATTAATCCATTAATAGATCACGTATAAATTTAATTCATACAATATTAATCTTTATAGAAAATGGTGACCATGACACCTAAATTAAACCATGATTAATATTGTAATGGAACATACCTATCAAATCCCTTATGTTGTGAAAATTGGGTGTTTAAAGAGATTTGAGAGGTCCAGGTGACTCATTTCATGATTTTACCAAATATCTATTTTTTATAATGGTGGGTAATGAAACTTGGTCGGGACCTGTGAGTCATAATGTTGAGTCACACTGATAGTTATTGACGGAGAGTCACAATGGTGATTTGCACTGGTAGCTCAGAGTAGTGAGTAATAGAAGTGAGTCACAATGATATGTCATAATGGTATCTCACACTGGTGAATCACATCGGTAGTTTGCACTAGTGAAACATCCACCCATGAAACACACCAGTGTCTCTCACCCGTTACTTACCTTAGTGACTCGCACTGATAGCTCACACAAGTGACGTGTCTAATGGTGAATCTTTTTCAACTATTTTTCAAAATTCCATAATTACCCATGTTTTTTCATATTTCTATCCTTTATCATTTTATTTGATGTAAAATGAATTAAATTCTATATTTCATAGTTTCCAAAGAGGTTTTAAGTCATATCTATCTTCTAAAAACTAGATGCTTCCTTTTACTTCCAAACCACGTGGTCTATGTCAAGAGAACCCTTTAATAGATTTTATGAACCGTTTCATTTCAATGAGTCTTAGACATAATACTTCTAATACAGAGAACTTTCTTTCATTCTCTCCTTCTATTTTTTCTTGGCACGAGATTTCAACATAATCCTTCTTCATCAATGAGACTAGTAGTTGTGCTAGACCATTTAGATCATGTTTTCTATATATCTTCCTAATACATGTTCACCACCTTATTTGGAGAATTATAGAAGTATAGATTATTATTCTTCTTGGAAAGTTTTCCTTCATCTCTCTCTTTCTTTTTCTATCATGTGGGGTGAGTGTATAAATCTCTATTTTATGAATATAGCTGAATATAAAATAAATAAACAAAATTTTATTGGTTCAAGATAAATATATGGGGCCGGGGAAGAGTGATATATGATCTATTTGTCATTTTTTTGGTTGTTGTTGTTAATTATATGGGAAAACAACCATCAGAAAATAGTGGTCCTTGGGGTTTTTTTGCGCACTGAGGAGTGATTTTATAATGAATAATGTTCACTTTTGATCGAAAAATTAGTATGAAATCAGTTTAAAACATACATTTGGAAAATAATGAGATGTTGCATGAGAAAACATCTTCTGTGATAACACCAAATTAACAATTGCAATTACAGAAATAATTATTTGTTAAATTTGAATATATCATTCTGGGTTCATGTAGTGATGTTGTTGTGGGCACAACATTGCATAGGGGGTTTGTTCGGTTGATGCGGTGTGGTTATGCATCGGGGCTGCTGAGAATGGTTGTGATAAGAGTTTTTGATGGGTTTTGCGGTAAGATGTGAGTTTTATCTATTGAGAGTATGGATTGGGTGAAATTAAATTGAATAATTAAGATGGTTGCGTATGGATGGGTAATTCTACTAGGGCTTTTCCATGACTATCAGCCGGAAAGCTTCACCCCGTGTCTCATGATCGATGTATGTTATGTGATGTATGGGTGTTAAATTGATTGGAATGAGAAATCAGTTAATTTAGTATGGTTCTCCTTAATTTGTGAGACTTTTGTTTTGATTCCTATGGTTTTATGTTTTAATTAGATAATTCGGTAGTAATGGAGAAAATAAATAATTAATACTGATGAGATGGAATGAGTAAGTGTGGTTAATAAGAATGATTGTTTCATTGAAATGTCAAATTATGGGTTGCATGATTAACTAATGTTAAATATAAATAATGAAATGTATGGGTGTCAAGCGTAAGATATTTATTATGTCACATTAGTTTATCAACATCCTAACTAACTATTGTTGATTATAAAAAATTAATAAAGATATAATATCTTTTTTTAATCCCATAGGATGTACAGGAGTCTTTGGCCTTATATATATGTATTTCTTATATTTTACTTCTGATTTTTATACACACGACACCATAGATGAGAACTATGTACTGAACACTCCCATCATCATGGGGGAGGGTGTCTATCCCAAGCATTGTGGTAGGAGAATGAATGGATGGACACATACTCCATCCTCTAGTTGATGATAGCCCAGGATTCTTTAGGAAGGTTGTGGCTTGTTGGGCCGAGGTGTGTGCATGCCAGTTTTCTTTTCCAAGGAGTCTTCAAGAAGAGATGTGATGTGGTTTGTGGAACATGTGTTTGTGGGTAGGATATAATGTTGTATATACCCTAGGTATGTGCGGGTGGGATGTGATGTGGTATGTGGCCATGGTGAGTGTGGGCATGATGTGATGTGATTCTTTCAGAAGTGGTGGGAGTTCCATGACATTTTCCATTAGGGTGTTAGAGAAGCTAATCAGTTGGAAAGGGTTGCATTGTACCCTATCATCAATGTGATTACTATATTACATTAATTTATTTTGATTACATAGGGAGCATCCCTTGGTGAGGTAGGAATGGTTTGTATACTTTGTTTGGTGTTGTTGGTTCGAATGTTTTCTAGGGGAGAATTAGTATGTTTATTGGACATGTGTATAAGAGACTTTGTTTTTTCTACTGAGTGTATTTATATGCTCATCCTATGTATATAAATCTATATTTAGGTTTTTTGTTGGTTTACATAGACCCCGCATGAACAACTAGCTTGGGCTTTTGGGACAGTTGTTATGTCACTCCAATTCTTTATATTGGTATTTTCATTGGAGTTTTTCATTGTATTTAAATTAATTTATTTATAAACATGAATGTGGGACGGATTTTGGATTTATTTTATATATATCATGGATTTGTTTTAGGTTTAATACAACTTATATCTTGATCTTTTTTCATTATAAGGGGAAAAGCCTCCCATATTCTGAGGTTATTGTACCCTTAGTTCTAGTACACAACTCGGGTCCAGCTGGTGGTAGTACTTGGAGGTCATTATCTCCATTTCTTCATTGATATATCAAGAGGGATATCTTTGGAGGGAGATGGTCATCGTTGAATGATATAAAATCTTAATGTTGAGAGATAGGATGGATGTTAGAGATAGTACTAGTGATGATTTCAGTGGTTGGAAGTGTAACAATGTCAGGTGACCTTTGTGTGTGACATTAGAAAAGGAATACCGGGGTGGTTATGTAATTTTTGGGCCCCTATGATCTGATTCAAGGATTATGAGCCTACCAAAAGACCATGTCATTCCCCACATTAAATTTTTTAGACCCTCATAATGTTATATTGATCATAATTACATGTGTTATTATTTGAATTGGTTTGATTTGTGGAGTTTAAAATGTATAAGAAAATGAGTTAAATGAGATAAAATGAATCATAAATAAAATTATATAGTAGTCAGGATTTGGAATTCCGTGTTTACCTTTTAATCATTGGAACATGTTCATTGTCCGGCTGTGTATCGGAATGATGAGACTTATCAGGGATTGTTAGGTTCTTTAATATAGTAGTTTTTAGTAAAGTTCAAGTGTAATGCTTCCGACATTGAGACAGATAGCTATATGGAAGATCATGATATCACATTTAGTTTGATCATGGCTCCAATAGAGTATTGAGTTCTTTTTTAAGTGATGTAGATGGGGGATCAGATTGTTAGTTGTGGACACTATACTTGGGGTAGAGGAATGTGGTTGATGTTCTATTGGTCAATTTCTATAAGGAGTTCTATGAATAATTCCTCTCATCAGCCATGAAGTATAAAAGTAGGTGGGAGCTAGACTCCCTCCATCAGTGGATTATGTCAGTGTGAGAGTTGGGATTATGATCAAGGATCTCCTTCATGTTTCCCAGGATCACTTTCTGGGTGAGGAGCCTCATGCGAGGAATCTAGATGAAGAACTTTTTCCTCCAATCACATATATGGTGACCCCTTTATGATTATGAAGTACATGGAGTTCTATATTAAAAAATTAGCATTTGAGAGGATCCACTACTGTGGATGTCTACTGTGACAACGGATCTAGATGGGTTGTTCATGCACCAAGGTTACCATTAATAGGTCTTAAACTTCATGGACTTTTGGTATTCGATCAGTGGGGAGTCGACCTCAGAAATTTCAGTTTTGAACTTCTAGTCCCTGTTTCATTTTCGTGGGATTGGGGATGATTTGTTTCTTCTGTGTGGTTAGAGGTAATTTTCAAAACCGATGCCAAGTGGCTTTTCAAGCTAAATACGGTGGGGGTGGATAAGTTCAATGTGAAACTTAGGAAACGATTCAAGCTATGGAATTTCATCAGCCGGGACATATGGTTGATGCTCCATCTAGGGTATATGGGGTTGGAAGAGGTCAACCTCAGGGTGTTCCTCATGGACCTTTACTCGGGCATGGTGTAGGGGTGGTAGACAGTAGAGCGAAAGAGGTTTTGGGAGTTTTTAGTTGCATGCAACATTATTAGTAGTTCCATCTAGGATAGAAATTTTCAGTGGTGTGATCAGCTTCATTTGTACCATTTATTATGTTTCTTTTATTTAGGATCATCACAATACATTGTTTCACCTAATATATCCCATATTCTTGGACTGGATGTATAGAGGCTTCTGATGCACCTGGTGTTGAGTACACCAGTCGGTGTCTAGACCAACAAGTTTGATATGTTCCAAGGATATAGGCTAATGATGGGGTCGCATGTGTTTCTTAGGAATCTAATATTACTAAAGTGGAAACCATATTATTTCAATCTCTGAAATTAATTATTGTATTCCACATGTTCATTTATTTAATGCTTTTGGAGAGGCGTTGTGTTTTGAGACATGGATCGCTAGCTTGTAGTATTCATTGGAGAGTAGAGATAACATGTGGGAAGTCAACATATAGCGTCTCTTAAATTTTTTTGGCCGGTAAATCAGTGTAATTAGTAGATTCTATTATATTTTATGTTCCAATATTTTTTAGTGACATTCTAGATGTTTTCCTTAAGGACGTTGTTACTTTACTCCCTCGACATGACGTTGAGTTTGGCATAGTCTTGCAGTCCAAGGCTTCTCTGATTTTGATAGATCTTCATTTGATTACATTATATGGGCTGTGAGGTTTGGTGATTAAGATATGTGATATTATGAATAAGGGCTATACCCGGTCCAATTTCTCACCATGGGGAGGTGTTGGGTTGTTCTCAAAAAAGGCAGATAATAATATGAGGTTGTTCATAAACTACCAGATCTGAGATCAGGTAACTGTGAATAACTACTACCATATTTAGAGGATATATTAATTATTAGACCATTTGATAGGGGTGAGTTATTTTTCTAAGAACAATAAGCGATCTATATATCTCCAGTTGATGGTGAAAGAAGATGATATCTTGAAATCAACATTCAGATGTAGGTATAATCACATTTAGTTTATGGTCATGTCATTTAGTGTTATAAACACACCATCTATGTTCATGGGTCTTATAAAAACCTTATTTTTGGAGTTCCTAGACTGGTTTTCCATCGTATTCATCAATGAAATCCTTGTCTACTTGGTGTCAGAGGAGGAGCATACCGACCATATCAAGACTATCTTTCAAGTACTGTAATTCCACCAACTCAGTGGAATTTTGTCAAAGTGCATGATCGGGACATGAGTACTGCATTTCCCTAGGCATGTGGTTTCCTAGAAGGGAGTATCACTGGAGCCATTGAAGGTAGAAGCAGTTGTTTCTTGGTAAGCACCCAAGAATGTGGTAGAGGTTTGTAGTTTTTTTTGGCATTGAGGTCTATTAATGGAGGTTTGTACCAAATTTATCTTGAGTTGCATATCCATTAATAGCTCTTATCTGAAGGGACCATCATTTTGGTGGATCATGTAATGAATAACTACATTTGGCTCTCTGAGTGGGTAGTTTTTTAGTAATATAATGGTATGTTTTGTAGAGGTAGGGGTGATGTTGAAGGAATTTTCTGATTCTTACCATCTGGGTTTGGGATGCATATTAATGTGGCAATAGAAAGTGGTCCCTTATGTGTCTAGGATGTTATGTACCAGGAATGTAACTATGCCACCCATGATTTGGAACTAACAACATTCGTGTCTGTACAATATTTTTGGGGACATTACCTCATTGGGGAATACATTATGGTCTTCATAGATCGCAAGAGTTTGAGGTATATATTTTCCCTAATAGATTGGATCATCTGAAAGTGGAGGTGGATAGAGTTTCTTTAGGACTATGATTTTGAGATATGCAACACCTCATGGAAGGGTAATGTCGTGGATGAGGATTTGAGTATGATGTCATAGAAAGAGATTTTTCTTGAATCTCTAAACTATTAGAAGGAAATGGCGGATTTGGAAGCCATGAACATGGATATAATGATGGATACATGCAGAGTCTATTTGTTTCGGATGAAGGTGTATCCTTCTCTGATTTAGAAGGTGATGGGGTCTCGGTGGGTAGAAAATAGATAAAGGTTATTCATGATCACATTGACCATGGTGGTGCTCTATAGGGACGGTTATAGGATTGTGCGAATGAAAAAATATTTGATAGAAGGCTTTTTGGTCTAGTAGAGATGTGTGAGGGCGTTCTACATTAGTATCTTGGCCCACCCTTATACATACGCACTGAATTTTTGATGATATACCATGTCGTGAGGATGCTATTTTGGTGGCATGGGTTGAAACGTGCAGTGGAAGAGTTTGTTGGACAGTTCCTAATTTTCCAGCAAGTGAAGTGTCAACACCTTTTCCAGAATAGTGTTTTATAGACCATGTGTGTTTCTGAGTGTAAGTGGGAGGAAATATCAATTTATATATTTATAAGTTCTCCTAGAGATTTGGGAGGCTATTATTTTCATGGGATATATTGGATTGGTATATGAAATTGGCTCACTTCATGGTGATTAAGGATTCTTGCATACTAGATTCCTTATAAAAGTGTTATGTGGATAATTTTGTGTGGTTACATAGAGAACTAAGATCCAATATCTCAAATAAAGATACACATTTTACCTCATGAGTCTATAAGGGATTGAAAGAAGCTTTTTTGCACTTAGTTACTCCTCAACACTGCTTTTTATCCCGAAATAGACTAGTAGACATAAAGAGATATCCATATACTGGATGATATGATTAGATCATGCCTCTTGGAATTTGAATGATCCTGGGTATGAAACATTAACTTTTTATTATTTTCTTATAATAACAAATAACACTCTTCCATTAGAATGTATATTTTTGAAGAATGGTATAGAAGACTGTGTCGTTCACTATTGTGCTAGATTGAAGATAGGGAGATAGATTTTCTTCGTCCAGAGTAGTGCACTGCACACAAGATAAGGTTCATCTTGTCCATGAGTGGCATAAACCCGTGAATTACCAAAAACACTCACCTATCGATTGTAGGAGGAGGCCCTTTGAATTCGAGGTTGGGGACCACATGTTCATTATGGTCTCCCCTCAAAGTGTTTATCAAAGGATTTGAATTGAGAATAAGATTTATACTAGATTCATTAGTCCCCTCGAGGTGTTGTGGAAAGCTGGAAAGGTGGTATAATAGTAGTTAATACCACAAATGTTGAAGTGGATCGACAACATAATTCACATCTATAAACTCTTTCGGTATCTTCACGAGGATATCCATCTCAATAACTAGGGAGAGTTGGATATCGATGATGACACGTCATACATGGAGAGACTAATAGAGTTCCATTATCATCAGGAGAAGGTGATATGTGGGTTGACCATTCTACTGGTTATCATGTTTTGGAGGCATGGTGACCTAGAGGAGAGTACTTGAGAGCGGGAAATGCAGATAAGTGCTGAGTACACAGAGTTTTTCAGAGGTTTTTCTTGTTTTTTTATTCATTAAAATGTAATTATTGAACTATTTTTTATAAGATGAGTACTTTTCTCTTGGGTTGATATGTGTCTGGTGAAATTCAAGATAATTTAAAAAAAGTGAAAAGTGGATGAACATATTCCAAATCATGATGCATGTATTTTAATGTGATTAAACCCATGTGGGAAAGTGAATGCCACCCAGAGCGGATAGTGTCTTTACATGGATGATAGAATTCTAGGATTCATGTGTTTGAGATAGTGTGGTTGTTGTGCATGCATGTTGTTCCTTGTGGTAGTTTGGTATAGTGGATTTTAGAGGTGTTTTTCATGGATTATGGGGTTTCCCATATCACTTTTGAACAATTCATGATTATTTATCATTGGACATTGATCTGTTTTTTTGTTAGTAGTGTTTCATGTGTAGTATGATCATTGAGATGTATATCATGGGGTGGTTTTTTAGGCAACTATCTTCATTTCTGTTTAGGTATTGAATTAAATAGGGTTAGAATAGTTTGAGACATATCTAATGTAATGAATTGGACCTCTAATTTTAGTTAATTTTTTGAAAATATGGTGTTTGAAGTGTTCTTGGAGGTCAAGGTAACTCATTTAAATAGTTTACTAAATTTTTTATTTTTCCAATGGTAAGTCATGGTGGTGGGTTTGGAATGATGAGTTTTAATGGTTTATCACACCATTAGGTAATGATAGTGAGAAATAATAGAGAATCAGTCCGATAACTCAGAATAGTGAGGTGTAGTGGTGATTCACAACATTTGGTTGCAATGGTAGTCTATAATGGTGAGTCTCAACGGTAGCTAGAATTGGTGAGTCACGACAGTGAGTCAAAACGGTGAGGTTCAACGGTTACTTATAGTAGTGAGTGGTAACTATGAGTCATAATGGTGTGTCAAGATATATATTTCACCAGTGATGTGCACATATGAATTGAAACAATACCTCACACTGGTGACCCATCCAATGGTGAGCTTTTTCCAATAGTTTTTCAAAATTCTATAATTTTTCAAATTTCTCCAGTTTCCCAATATTTATATTTTATTTCATTTTAAATGAATTCAATACAATATTTAATGGTTTTTCGAGCTCTTTTGAATTATATCTATCTTCATAATACCTAAAGATTCCATTTACTTCCAAACTACATGGTCTTGGTCATGATTTGTCTTCAATGTACTTTAAAACCCATTTCTTTTCAATGACTATCAGATCTAATCCTTCTACATAGGGGGCCTTCAATTTTTTCTTTCCATATATTTTATCATGGTATGAGATGTCTCAATAACCCTTTTTCCTTGATGGGTTGTGCATTTTTATTTCACTAGGTGGTCTGTGTTTTCTTTGGAATTTTTTACTACATATCACCCCATGCTTTGTGTAACACCCCAAGATTTCATAGTGTGTTATTTCTTCAAAATAATTCAATAACTTGCACTACACGCAACACCGAGTTCAATCACACCATGACTTACAAAAAAAATCCATTCAAAAGAGGTTATGAATAGTATTATCTAAATTTTAAACTTTATATAATCCTTATAATTTTAGAATCCATATTATGAGTTTCTTAGATATAATGCAAGAACAAATTCATTTTCAGTATTGCACTTTTATCAACTTTTAATAGTGAACCCTTTTTAAATACAATATTTTAAACTTTTTGACTAAATGGGGACATCAAAAATTTAAAATGAAACATCCCAAGCTTCCACGGTACGCTCTCTTTGAATAATACAGTAGCGTGTGTTGTACGCAACCTTGAGTTTTAACACACACCACAACCAATCAAACTAGCCGTTATGAATAGTAATACCTACTTTTCGAAATTATATATATTTTATATTTTAAAATGGACTTCATTTCTGGATTCGGAATATTGAATTTAGCCTAAGGTGAAATTTTGGAACTTTTCGGATAACTTTCATATTTTGATGAATAGTGAAAATTACTAAATTTTAATTAAAAACAACTTTTTTAATCAAAATAATTAATAGTGATAAGTTATGAATTTGAGTGGTTTTAAAGTATATTTAGAATATATTTTTACCATTTAATATAATGTTGGTCATTGGACATAATTTTACAATTAAACCGAACATAAACAAGTGTCAATCTTTTGATAGTTATTATCTCTTAAAAACACGCTTTTTGTTTTGACAGCGGGAATTAATTTTAAATTAATTTCTGCCACTTATGTGTTTTGAATTTAGGAAAATGGAGTCCATATTTGGAATCAGGATGTTCAAATTTTGTAAATAGGTAACTTTTATTTTTAGACTTTTTGAATAATTACTGCGGTAAATATTTTATTTACCATGGTTAAGGGTAAATCCGGTAAATAAGGGTTAAAAAATAATATTATAATAATACTAAATTACCCTAAAACGTGTCTTAACCTTATTTGTGGACACATACCTGACCATGGTCATCCTTGGGTCGATTTGGGGACCCCTTAGAGCCACTTGTATGTGGTAGGGACACATTATATTAATAAAGTTAAAATAAAAATAAAAATGGCATAAGCTTACATCTTTTAGAAGAACAATTTTTACATAGGGTTATACATGTTGGATTTTCGATTAGAAATATTCCTTAGAAAGCTAAAAAGATTTACTACATGATGATATTTTATTTATAATTTTTAGACATCAAATAATTTAAATTATTAATGACACAATAATGATCCAATGTTTACCTCATTAATAAATCATTTAAATTAATAAGATTATAATGATTAAAATATTATCTAAAACCTGTCCAATTCTTATTGGTTGATGTTATTTAGAATATGAGTCATCTTATCTTCGACCTCAATTATTTTTGGACCATTATAAACCGAATATAATTATATTATAAAGTAATACTTTCACTCTTTCCTAAAGAGCCCCTCCTCTCCCTTATAAAAGGAGACCACTTCTACTCATTCCTCACACCTCTCAAGCCACTTGGATCGACCAAAATCTGGCCAAATACTCTTCCAACTTCCCTAACTACATCCTAGAGGCCTTAGTTCGATCAGAAAGCCAACCTAAGAAGCCCTTTTGATCAAATCAAAAGGAAGAACCCGAAGAAGAGGTAATGTTTTCACCACCCCTTTTCATGTTCCTTTCTTCTTCCACTTCTACTTTCTTTGTTCTTACCATTCTAAAATAATAACTCCAGTATATCACATATACTGTGATGTTATTATAAATATGGTAAAACCATATTCAGTATTCTATCCACCCTTTGAATAACATGTCACCATACGTGCGTACGTACGGCTTACCGTCTCCACGTCGTGGTGTAATTGTTATTCAATATATTATTTTTTGGATGGGTATAATAATGATGTGAAACTCATGTAAATAATAAATATAACATGTTAATTATTCTGTATATATGATATAACATCCATTTATATATTATTTTAATATCAACAGAATGATATTGTCGCTCGTGCGTACGTATGGACTACCGTCTCCACAAACGCGATAAGATTCATTCTCCATCGTATCCATTCAAGTATAATTATCATTTGATGATTTAAAAATGATGTTTAAGGACTTGATATCATTCTGGATATGAATAATATACAACCTATCCATTACAAACATGGATTACGTAACAAAACATATAAAATAAAACAAGTAAGTTAACACCTGAAACAACGATAATACTAAGATATTATTATCAAATCAATATTAAAAGATCATATATGACATCATATTAATATATATGATTCTTGTATAATTTAATAACAATTATTTCACTATTATACAGGAGGTTAACCTACCCCAACCAAGTAAAAGTACATGGTAAGGGATTTTCTTATCTCACATTCAATTCCGCGAGATTTCCATTATTCGCCACTAAATTATTGAAAGTGGTGTATTGTGTACTGGAATTTGATATATATTATCATGATTATCTTTATATTCATGTTATTCTGTAAATAATTTGGTGGTTATTAACTTTTGGCCATACGACTCAGTTGATTAACATGGTAAGGGGTTTTCATCTCACTCCTTATTCCTGTGAGATTCATGCCATATTACCACCATTACCTTTTGTGTGGTGTATGTACTGCCCATAATTATATTCTTTGTGTAATACACTCTAATTTATGTGTATTTACATATTCATTGTATGATACCTATTTCATGGGTTGTATGTTTCATAAGTTACCAAATTGGTAAGGGTTATTTCACAATCTCTTCATTATCTGAGGTTGTTTATACGTAATAATCTACTGGGATCTCGTTATCATCCACATCCATGTTTCTTTAAAATGTATTTCAAAACATTTTTAATATTTAAAAGAATATGGGTTAAAGTCATGTATACCCTTGTTTGACTTTTTATAAGAGGTTTATAAGGGAATCTTTCCTTCGTTTTCCAAACAAGGTGCTTTTTAACCTTTTCGACAGAATTAAGATAAGAATGTTTTTTTTAACTTATACGGCGGGTGCGGTTATTTTCTGCCATTATAAAATCGTCAAAGCTTCCCTTACAAGCTTATAAGAATATTTTCAAAGAAAATTTTTTATTTTATAAATATATGTCTCTTAAATGATTTCAAAATAGAAAGAGGTATTTCTTTAAAAAGAGTTTTGATTTCATCTATGTCAACATCCTTTAATGGATTTTACGCTTATTTGAGGATGATATATTATGATACAAAACGTTTATATTGTATTGAAGGTTTTGTGATATGTTTTACTGTGGATGTGCTATTTTTATATACCATTCATGGTATATGGTGAAAGTATTGACATTTCGTATGCTAGTTTTAATACGAATGTTTATGTTATGTTTAAACCTTTTCATATGGGAATGCATTGGACTTAATATGTGACGGGTGGAGCCCGCTATAGCTCCTCGATGCATCGGTAGGTCTCATGAGAAAAAGAAGTGTCTTGGCACAAGGCCTTGGCAAAATCTTATTTGTAGTCTTGGCACGAGGCCTTGGCTATGTGGTTATGATAGTCTGGCATTATGCATTCCATCATTATGAAAGTGGTTATTGATATTGCATGTGATTATTCGATTAGTAGAATATCCATGTGAATAAGTAAATGGCATTATTTCATTATATTTATGCCATACTATGTTGAAGTTAATGTTTAAAAGGCTTTTGTATTCGTTATAAATTGCCTTAAATGTTTATTCTTATTTATGAAAGTTTCCGCTATATTGTTATCCTTACTGGGCATTTGAGCTCACCCCTTTTCTATGTTTTATTTTCCCAGGATGTGAAGAAGTAAATTATGAATGACTGGCAGGGATATTATGAGGGGTTAATAGTATGGACTATGGAGACAATATGTTGTTGTAGTAGTTTTTTATTTTGATGATGTAATATAAAACTTATGAATATATCTAGTGTTTCCAAGGCTACTAAACCAATCGGTCTTTCGAGATTTGATCTTTCTTGTGATCATGCCAATGTTATTTAATTAATGCACCAACTCTGGGTAACTAGGGTCGGGCGTTACAGTTGGTATCAGAGTAAGTTTAGTACAAACCTTGGAAGCTAGATTTAGATAAACTCTGATTAGAGCACGTAGACCTAAGATGAACTTTGAGGATTCGTGTAGAAGAACTTCCTAGAATTTTGGTATTGTAGGGATTTTGTGAGTTTTCCGAGCAGTACATCCCTGTCTGGATACGAGTAGGTAGAGGCGGCTCTGGCACAGATGTACCTAGGGGTAAAACCTGAAAACACCGCTTTGAGCTAGACTCGAACGGGAACTGGTGCACGACAACGGGCCTTGCTGCACTCTTGGTTACGACACTCCTGGGGGATATGCTTAGGATAACTCTAATTTTCTTTACAAACCATTATGAAGGGATTATGAGTATATAAATTCTCAAAGGAGACATTTTTATGATTATGGATTATATCCATAAATAGTTCAATTTATGTTAAGTGTTTTATAAGTATGGGATTATGTATTTTGATTCATAAACTGATCTAGTGTATGCCATTGTTTAGAAATGGCGCCCAGTAGAAGGAATGAGAACTCCAGAAATGCACATGATCCAAAGAGAAGGAAGGATCATATCTTTCATGGTCTTAAGCTAGAATTTATAAGAGAAATAGTCTCCCATGTATTATCATCATATGAAGAAATAATATCATGTGTTGATAAGATAAGTAAAGAGTTTACTGAGTCCTATGGCTTTGAAGGGAAGCAAGAGAAGAAATGGATGGAAGAGAGAAAGATGGATAAACGGAAGAGGGAAAAGAAGAATTTTCCCATATGTGGTAACTGTGGAACGAAACACCCTGAAACTTTCCTGAAAGGAATGGGAGTTTGTTATAAGTGTGGAGGAAAAGGGCACAAAGTACGTGACTGCAAGGGTAAGAAAATGGTTTCAAATGTACAATGCTTAATTTGCAAGGAGTTTGGACACTACGCGAACCTATGTCCCAGTCATCAGACTATGCCGCAAATGATGCTATTGGATAATAATCAAGTTATGATACTACCACAGATGAAGAAGAATGATTAGAGTTCTTATGTTGATTATGTCAATTGAGTGTTGTATCAACAATGTACTTGTTATAATAATTATGGAGTATATAAGGATTGTACTGCAGTACTATTTCATTAAGGACTTGAGATTGTGTGGAACAAAGAAAAGTGACTCAATAGCTGGATAAATTTTTGGAAAATATATACTTGAGAGAATGATAAACCATAATATAGTTCTGATACTGATGTAGTTATTTTCGAATAATACATGATTATTTTGGAAAAATTATATTGGATATTCTTGACTACCTTGGAACTGATTAATGATTTGTATATTCCATCATTGTTGGGGTTTAAAACATTTTTGGATTGATGAAGTATATCCAGCATTCTATATGGAATAAGGGAGAATGGATGTAATCAATAAGGAATATGGTAATTCAAGATGTTTCATTGTATTAAAAGAATACATGATGAAGGTATTCATATGCTATTACGGGGTAAAAAGGATCTACATTATGTTTACATTCCTTATAAATGTTGGACTGTGAGTTTGGACATAAGTATTTTGGATAGTTCTAGTTTGGATTATTTTGGATTGCCATAAAAGGACAACCCGGAGGTCGGGCGGCAACTCGTCGCGTCCGGCAAGGCTGCGAGACTTGAACCCACAACCGAAGGGCGACAAGGGTGTATCATCTACCACTGTCCCACGAGATGTCCTAGATTAAATAATGTAGTTTTTTTTTTAAAATCTGGTAGATGAATTATAAATTCATTTATTTTGGAACCCTGTATGAATAGTATAAATAGAATAAAAATTACATTCTATTATCTTTTAGAGTGAAAGATGATTTGTGGTAGAAATTTATTAATGGATAAAACTCTAATTATAAAGTAAGTATATCTCCTTATGATCTTAGCCAATCTCATAAATAAATTCCCCAACATTAATAAAAGAAACATAGAACAAAAATGTTGTCCTAGATGGTACCTTAAATCATCACAAATTTATGGCTTTGGGATTTTTGGCCTTTTCATAGCCATGTTCTCTACCACTCTCCATCAGATAATTAATGGTTAGATTTCTCTTCCATATCCATATTTTCCTACATGGAACCCTAGTATGTGTTATTTTTGGTAATCTTCATACATTCCACTCTTTATTTTAAATAGAGGCCTCATTAATTCATTTTTCGATGTGGGATTTCAACTAAGATATTTTGAAACGTCAAAAATGTGTTATCCTAATACCCTATGTTTTGTGTGAACTGATGGTATTTCAAATCATCATAGATTGATGAGTTTAAGGACCTCAATTTTATACTTGTTTGTGATTGATGACCTCAATCACTACTTATAAATATTTACATTTTTCCTCCAATTATATGTCTCTAATTGCCACCAATGTTCTCCTAATCGAGATCATAATTTGGTGGTGACCCTTTCATTTCCCTTTTCCTCATATTAAGAATAAATATTAGTAACCCAATTTCCGATGTGGGTTTTCCCACAAAGATATTTTTTTATTTTCAACCTTTTATTTTCGAAGAACAATTTCAAATTGCGAGGACGCAATTTATTGAAGGAGGGGAGAATGTAACACCCCAAGATTTCATAGTGTGTTATTTCTTCAAAATAATTCAATAACTTGCACTACACGCAACACCGAGTTCAATCACACCATGACTTACAAAAAAAAGCCATTCAAAAGAGGTTATGAATAGTATTATCTAAATTTTAAACTTTATATAATCCTTATAATTTTAAAATCCATATTATGAGTTTCTTAGATATAATGCAAGAACAAATTCATTTTCAGTATTGCACTTTTATCAACTTTTAATAGTGAACCCTTTTTAAATACAATATTTTAAACTTTTTGACTAAATGGGGACATCAAAAATTTAAAATGAAACATCCCAAGTTTGTACGTTACGCTCTCTTTGAATAATACAGTAGCGTGTGTTGTACGCAACCTTGAGTTTTAACACACACAACAACCAATCAAACTAGCCGTTATGAATAGAAATACTACTTTTTGAAATTATATATATTTTATATTTTAAAATGGACTTCATTTCTGGATTCGGAATATCGAATTTAGCCTAAGGTGAAATTTTGGTACTTTTCGGATAACTTTCATATTTTGATGAATAGTAAAAATTACAAAATTTTAATTAAAAACAACTTTTTTAATCAAAATAATTAATAGTGATAAATTATGAATTTGAGTGGTTTTAAAGTATATTTAGAATATATTTTTACCATTTAATATAATGTTGGTCATTGGACATAATTTTACAATTAAACCGAACATAAACAAGTGTCAATCTTTTGATAGTTATTATCTCTTAAAAACACGCTTTTTGTTTTGACAGCGGGAATTAATTTTAAATTAATTTCTGCCACTTCTGTGTTTTGAATTTAGGAAAATGGATTCCATATTTGGAATCAGGATGTTAAAATTGTGTAAATAGGTAACTTTTATTTTTAGACTTTTTGAATAATTATTGCGGTAAATATTTTATTTACAGTGGTTAAGGGTAAATCCGGTAAATAATGGTTAACAAATAATATTATAATAATACTAAATTACCCTAAATCGTGCCTTAACCTTATTGGTGGACACATACCTGACCATGGTCATCCTTGGGTCGATTTGGGGACCCCTTAGAGCCACTTGTATGTGGTAGGGACACATTATATTAATAAAGGTAAAATAAAAATAAAAACGGCATAAGCTTACATCTTTTAGAAGAAAACTTTTTACATAGGGTTATACATGTTGGAGTTTCGATTATAAATATTCATTATAAATCTAAAAAGATTTCCTACATAATGATATTTTATTTATAATTTTTAGACATCAAATAATTTAAATTATTAATGACACAATAATGATGCAATGTTTACCTTATTAATAAATCTTTTAAATAAATAAGATTATAATGATTAAAATATTATCTAAAACCTGTCCAATTCTTATTTGTTGATGTTATTTAGAATATGAGTCATCTTATCTTCGACCTCAATGATTTTTGGACCATTATAAACCGAATATAATTATATTATAAAGTAATACTTTCACTCTTTCCTAAAGAGCCCCTCCTCTCCCTTATAAAAGGAGACCACTTATACTCATTCCTCACACCTCTCAAGCCACTTGGATCGGCCAAACTCTGGCCAAATACTCTCCCAACTTCCCTCACTACATCATAGAGGCCTTATTTCGATCAGAAAGCCAACCTAAGAAGCCCTTTTGATCAAATCAAAAGGAAGAACCCGAAGAAGAGGTAATGTTTTCACCACCCCTTTTCAAGTTCCTTTCTTCTTCCACTTCTTATTTCTTTGTTCTTACCATTCTAAAATAATAACTCCAGTATCTCACATATACTGTGATGTTATTATAAATATGGTACAACCATATTCAGTATTCTATCCACCCTTTGAATAACATGTCACCATACGTGCGTACGTACAGCTTACCGTCTCCACGTCGTGGTGTAATTGTTATTCAATATATTATTATTTGGATGGGTATAATAATGATGTGAAACTCATGTAAATAATAAATATAACATGTTAATTATTCTGTATATATGATATAACATCCATTTATATATTATTTTAATATCAAAAGAATGATATTGTCGCTCGTGCGTACGTACGGACTACCGTCTCCACAAACGCGATAAGATTCATTCTCCTTCGTATCCATTCAAGTATAATTATCATTTGATGATTTAAAAATGATGTTTAAGGACTTGATATCATTCTGGATATGAATAATATACAACCTATCCATTACAAACATGTATTACGTAACAAAACATATAAAATAGAACAAGTATGTTAACACCCGAAACAACGATAATACTAAGATATTATTATCAAATCAATATTAAAAGATCATATATGATATCATATTAATATATATGATTCTTGAATAATTTAATAAAAATTATTTCACTATTATACAGGAGGTTAACCTACCCCAACCATGTAAAAGTACAAGGTAAGGGATTTTCTTATCTCACATTCAATTCCGTGAGATTTCCATTATTCGCCACTAAATTATTGAAAGTGGTGTATTGTGTACTGGCATTTGATATATATTATCATGATTATCTTTATATTCATGTTATTCTGTAAATAATTTGGTGGTTATTAACTTTTGTCCATACGACTCAGTTGATTAACATGGTAAGGGGTTTTCTCTCACTCCTTATTCCCGTGAGATTCATTCCATATTACCACCATTACCTTTTGTGTGGTGTATGTACTTCCCATAATTATATTATTTGTGTAATACAATATAATTTATGTGTATTTACATATTCATTGTATGATACCTATTTCATGGGTTGTATGTTTCATAAGTTACCAAATTGGTAAGGGTTATTTCACAATCTCTTCATTATCTGAGGTTGTTTATACGTAATAATCTACTGGGATCTCGTTATCATCCACATCCATGTTTCTACAAAACGTATTTCAAAACATTTTTAATATTTAAAAGAATATGGGTTAAAGTAATTTATACCCTTGTTTGACTTTTTATAAGAGGTTTATAAGGGAATCTTTCCGTCGTTTTCCAAACAAGGTGCTTTTTAACCTTTTCGACAGAATTAAGATAAGAATGTTTTTTTTAACTTATACGGCGGGTGCGGTTATTTTCCACCGTTATAAAATCGTCAAAGCTTCCCTTACAAGCATATAAGAATATTTTCAAAGAAAATGTTTTATTTTATAAATATATGTCTCTTAAATGATTTCAAAATAGAAAGAGGTATTTCTTTAAAAAGAGTTTTGATTTCATCTATGTCAACATCCTTTAATGGATTTTACGCTTATTTGAGGATGATATATTATGATACAAAACTTTTATATTGTATTGAAGGTTTTGTGATATGTTTGACTGTGGATGTGCTATTTTTTATATACCATTCATGGTTTATGGTGAAAGTATTGACATTTCGTATGCTAGTTTTAATACGAATGTTTATGTTATGTTTAAACCTTTTTCATATGGGAATGCATTGGACTTAATATGTGACGGGTGGAGCCCGCTATAGCTCCTCGATGCATCGGTAGGTCTCATGAGACAAACTAGTGTCTTGGCACAAGGACTTGGAAAAATCTTATTTGTAGTCTTGGCATGAGGCCTTGGCTATGTGGTTATGATAGTCTGGCATTATGCATTCCATCATTATGAAAGTGGTTATTGATATTGCATGTGATTATTCGATTAGTAGAATATCCATGTGAATAAGTAAATGGCATTATTTCATTTTATTTATGCCATATTATGTTGAAGTTAATGTTTAAAAGGCTTTTGATTTAGTTATACATTGCCTTAAATGTTTATTCTTATTTATGAAAGTTTCCGCTATATTGTTATCCTTACTAGGCATTTGAGCTCACCCCTTTTCTATGTTTTATTTTCCCAGGATGTGAAGAAGTAAATTATGAATGACTGGCAGGGGTATTATGAGGGGTTAATAGTATTGACTATGGAGACAATATGTTGTTGTAGTAGTTTTTTATTTTGATGATGTAATGTAAAACTTATGAATATATCTAGTGTTTCCAAGGCTACTAAACCAATCGGTCTTTCGAGATTTGATCTTTCTTGTGATCATGCCAATGTTATGTAATTAATGCACCGACTCTGGGTAACTGGGGTAGGGGCGTTACACTTTGGCACAATCAAAAAGTGTTGATCGCTTCATCTTCTAAGTATGTTTATATTTTCCCCTCTCCCTTTTTCATTCATGAATTTTGGGAATATGAATGTATAAATTGGGAAAATAGATGAATAAAAAACTAATAATGGAAAAATAATTTGTTCGAGATCAATAGGTTGCAGATGAAATGTGATGTATGATATGTTTGTTATATGTTTTTTGTTTTTTTTTGAATTCTATGGTATAAATGAAATGAAAAACATAATGGTCATTACAGACTTTTTTTTCACCAAGAAGTGATTATGGAATGAATGATGTTTGTTTTTCAATCTAATTTTATTTATGAAATCAATTATCCATAAAAATTCAGATAATAAATAGATGCCCCATGACCAAAATTCTTATGTGATAACCCCTGAATTAGAATTTGAAATTAATGATGACATAACTTGGTAAATATGAATATATCATTCTTGTGTTCAAGTGGTGATCTGGTTTCGGGCAGACTTGTGCATATTGGGGTGGTTTAGTGAATATGGTGTGTTTATGTATCGGGGCTGCCGAGAATGGTTGTGATATGAGGTGTTGTGAGGTGTGACTATAAGTTGTGATTTTTCTCTATTGAGATGATTAATTTTGTGAAATATCTTTTTAATATTTAATGGGCGAAAAGTTGGAATGGGTAATTCGGTTTGGATTTTTTCATGAGTAGCATGTGGAATGCTTCAAACCATGTCTTGAGATTAATGTATATTACTTTTTAAATGGGTATCAAATGGAGAGGAATGTGATTTGTCTTAATTTACAATGGTTCTTCTTCCTTTGTGTGACTTTTGTGGTGCTTCTTAATGTGGTATTTGATAAATAGTATCCTGGGAAGGGATGAAGAAAAAAAATACTTCATAATGATGAGATTGAATGAGTTGGTTTGGTAAATGATAATGAGTTTGTCAATGAATATTTAAATGATGGGTTGTACGATTATTCATTGTTATATGTAAATAATTAAATGAATGAGTGTTAAACAAATGAGTCTTGTTAAGTGGTATTGACTTATCAAAATATAAATTTTATGTTGCTGATACTAATAAATTCATAAAGAGGTTTAAATTTTTTTGAATCCCATTGGTTGGGCATGAGTGATTGGAATTATATATATTAATTAATTTTATGTTCCTTTTTATTTATATATATACCCCACCCTAGTTCAGAACTATGTACCAAACACCCTCATCATCATGTGGGAGTGTGTCTTTCCCAAAAATCTTAGTGGGAGGATGGATAGATGGCCACCTGCACAACCTTGATCCCTCTTCTAGGTGGTGACAACCTAATATTCCTCGGGTAGGTTGTGTTTTGTGGGGCATAAGTGTTTGGGGGAAATTTGGGTTTTCACAAGTGGCTTCGGTATGAGATGTGACGTGGTATGTAGACTAGTTGTGTGTGGGAGAGTTGGGTTTTAAATTGTGTTTTTTGGATGCAATTTTATGTGGTATATGCCCAGGTGAGTGCGGGAGAGATGTGATGTGGTATGAGGCCTATGTGTGTGTGGGTTGGTTGTGACACAGTTCATTCAGAGGTGCTCGGAGCATCATGAATTTTTCCATTAGGGTGTGAGAGAAACAAATCATTCAGAAAGTAGTGTGGGGTACCCTATCATTGATGTCATTACTATATTAGACTACATGATTTTAGTTACATGGTGAGTATGACTTGGTTAGGTGTGAATACTTATTACACCTTGTTAGGTTATATTTGCTCTATAGTTTTCACACTGGACTATTAGTATACTTCTGTCACTTGTTCACGAGAGACTATGTTTTTTGTACTGAGTATACCGTTATTCTCCCCCTACATATATAAATATACTTTTGGATTTCTAGGAGGTTTATGCGGACCATGTGGGACGATACTAGATCATACCTTTGGGATAATTTCCGTGTCCCTAGTTCGATTTATTTTGGTATTTTCATTGAATATTTTCATTGTATTTATTATAGTTTTATATTAAACATGAATGTGTGATGTTTTTTGGTTATATTTTATATATTTCATGGAGTACTTTTGGAGTTAATACATCTTATCTCTCATTCATATTCTTTTATTTATTTTTACTCCTCCCATATTGTGAGATATTTGTACCCGTTGTGCTAGTCACCACCTAGGGCCTATTAGAGGCAGGACAAAGGGGTGATTATATCCCTTTCCTCATTACCATCCTAAGAGAGGTATCATTGGAGAGAGATGGTCTTGAATATCTTGATTTTCCCATTATAAAGATGTAAAATTTTACCACATTTACTATTAATAATTTCATAAATTAAAAGGGTCATATTACCCAAATATAAACATCATGATTCCAAATATGGAATCTGTTTGTTGAATTTAAATGACCATAAGTGTAAGAAATTACTATTAATTATTTTTATTCACTATGAGATTATTTTTTCATATAAAAACATAGTTTTTTAGAATAATTATTGATTAATTATTATCCAACGTATTGTAAAAAATTAGTTCGATGTTAGAAAATTTACTAGGAATAAAATATATTCATTTCAATGCAATTATTCACCAATAAATATTAATTTAATTTATTAATACTATGTTATATTATATTCATAGAAATAGTTTTTTTAAAATATTTCTTTACATTCAAAATAATTTATATTATTCAATTAATAACTAATGAATATAGTTTACACATGTGTAAACTAAATAATTTTAATTATTTAGTTAGTACTTCGCATACTATTGAATTTTATGGGGATGATATTATAGAAAATTACATTACAGTTCATTTAGTCTCACCATCTATTGTACCTGAAGCCATAAAAAATTTAAATATAAATAAAAATATATATATCATATAGGTTAGTTGTGTTACAAATAATATACCTAGAATTTATTAGCATAAATAAATTTTAGTTTATATAAAAATTTAATTTTTTTCTTCATTAATTTAGATTCATTATTTCAGAAAATTAATTTTTAGATATTAATAATAGCCACAGGAATTTATTAATATTATAAGAAAAAAATTATGAAACAAATAAAAATCAATGATAAACCTTTCCCATAAAAAATGTACCTAAAAAGAAATTTTCAAATAAACAGGTTCTATCATTTTTTTTAAATACTGTAATTAATTTATTTAACACTTTGAAATTATTTTTTATAAACATATTTGATATTGGAAGTAATAATTTTAATATTATTAAATAATATCAATTTATAAATTGGTCATTATAATTATTGACATAGAGAAAAAATTGTGTTTCTGATGTGATTTTGAATTAAGGTAAAATTGATTTTCAACTCATAGAAAATGAAATTCAATGTAAAAACAAGTGAAATAATCAGTGGTCAAGATTTTATCACCCTTATCTCATATAAATTCAATTATTAATATTTCATGGTTCCTTTGTCATTAAATGAATCATGTAAATTATTAAAAAATAAATATATTCATTAAAAATACTACTCAATTTATATTGAAAATAATCTCAATTCATTTAAATTTATCCACCCATTATAAAATTATAGCTCAACCAGATCCCTAACCCTATCACTCCTAAAATAAATCTCATAATTCCATAAGCATTGGTCTCCTAAAAATACTATTATAAGGTTACCTAAGAAATCACCCATGGGAGAACATCCATATGGAGAGGTAATGCAATCATCCTAACTATCCTAATCCTTTCCCAATATACACCATTGTGTATCCTTTATCTATGTAGGTATTATAGAATCATTTTTTCCAATATTATTTAATTATATTATTCAAAGGGAATATTATTTTTGTAGACAAAAAAATTTGTAGTTATAAAATTTAAAATGGCAGCGAGAATTTGAGAGGACGACCACCTCCCTGAACATGAGTTTATATTCATTATAAAATAATTCCATTGATAAAAAAATATTTTCTTAATGAATAAATACAAAAAATATTACAAAATAATGATGCCTAATTAATAATTTTTATATATTTATTCACCCATATTTTTTATAAAAAATTAAAGCATCATATGTTTACATGTGGACTATTTCCTTCACAAAATAATGAATGTTTCCCATAATTAACAAATATTGACGAATTTGAAAATGATTCAAATATATAAAAATTATATCAACGAAACTATTAATATTATATAATTATCATATTTTTCAATCTATATTTAATACTTCTATTACTTTTTTTATAGTAACATTAAACTCTATAAAATAATTCATCACAAAACTATTCGTAATCTGGGTACGTTTTGGGATAAACCAAAAAACTATATAAATCCATTGTTATTTTAATAATAATGTATATTAACCTCCAATATTCTGGGAATAATGAATTTTTTATAATAGAATAGAACATGGTCAACATATAGAAAGGGTTATAGATAAATTACCCCTACAACCCTATGAAATAACATAAGTAAAAATAATATCAAAAAATAATAAATGATAATGAAAAGAAAAATTGATAACTAAATATTGATGAATATGGTTATTGGGAATTTTTTTTAAAAAAAAAATATTTAAATATTTGGAGATTTACATGTAGGTGATGAGTAAATCAGGACTTAAGGTACTGAATCTTTCAAACCAACCTCATTACTTTCATATTACAAATTACCTATCATTTTATACCTCTATTCATTATTTTCATCACATTATTTTCATCCATGTATGATATATCGGTACCATAAAAACCTATATCAAGTGTAAATTAAATTTCAATTAGAGATAATGAATTTTTTTATCTCACCTTTAAATTTCTCACATTTTTGTAAGCATGGATTATAAGATGATTCTTATTTCAAATATCATGACAATATTATCCACAGAAAATTGAATTTAACAATTAATAGCTTCAATAAACCCTGTTATTTTCTGGTGAACCCAAATCGTATAAATCTAGTTTAATGAATAATATAAATCTATTTCATTAAAAGTATTGTTTCCCATTTCAAAGAGAACCAATTATATTGTTAAATTTTATTCTAACTTCAACATTATACTTCTCATAAATTTTCATATATAAGAATCAATGTCAAAGAATAGTGATACCTTATTAAAATTTGAAAATCCATAATTATTTAATTAATTCTAATGAATTAAATCTAAATGATTTAGCCTTAATATCTTATTTTATAAAGGATTATGAAATGAACTATTGGACATTAAATTTATCATGCTTACACATTTTATATTTTTTATGTTATTATTCTTGAAAATGTAAAAATGATATCTATTTTTTTACTATATGATATATCTGACCGATAATATATATCCATTCTAATACATTTGGTAATTTTTTCAAATCATGAGATACCTTGTATGGTTTAATAAATATTATCCTAAGAATATTATATTATATGAGTGGTAAGTCTATAATTATATTGACCTCTAATTAATTGGATAATGATTTTATAACTTGATATACCATGTGTGGTTAATTTGAGGATATCCTAAGAACACATTATAATGTGATTTGTAGGTTACAAAATATATTGTTCTCCACTACATTGGGTAATGTTTTGTATAATGAGATGTGATGTGTGGTGCATGGGAAGTTATCCAAAGAACCCAATGTTATGTGATGTGTGTGAAATTATATTCTTAAACCCTATTATTAATTTAAAAAAATATCATGAGATACGATGTCTGGTGTGAGAGTGTTTTTCATAACAGAATATCATTACATTACCAATGCACTCGAAATTATATGTCCCTCCAACGTAGTGGTTAGATAATTATAAATGATGATATTTTATGTGTGATATTTTGCGGTGAAACTAATACACTATAATACTTTTTCCACTATATGATGATAGTCTTTGGAGTGAAATATAAAAAAGTGTTATGATGTATTACGTTACATTGATTCTAAATATTTATGATATCATGTCATCATGATAATACATTCTTATGAAAATTTTTCATGTTTACATTAATTCTCTTTTTAGGATATCATTTTATGCCTCTTGTGTCACATGTAATTCTTTGTTTTCATCTTTATTCCTGTTCTGAAATTTTAAGGTCACATTTTTTTGCTTATATGTTTCCCCTAAGATATCTTATTATTTTTTAAGTCATATTTTTGTTAAGATCACTATGATAAATTTTAAATAATGTTGATGTAGTTTATGTTTATGATATTTTACTTATGTGTCTAATCAAGATGAACAATAGACCTCTTGATCCACAGATTCTACTAATTTGAAGAGAATGTTAAGAATCATGAGAGAAAAACTATTTATGGAATGATTCTCAATAGTTATTAATATAGAAAAATAGATTTTTGTGGGGGATTATTACTTTAAGAAACATTTCACTTTGGGGATTAATATGAGAATATTATATTATCATTGAGTATTGGTAATGTTTAGAGAATATTTTTCCAAAAATTTAAAACCTTTTAGGGATAATACATGTTGATATACTCTCTATAATACATGAACCATTTGGTAATAATATCAAAAAGGGGTGATTGGGGATTTCCTCAATCTTCATCTAGTGCGTGATAAAGAGGCTAAATTATAGATACATTTTTTACAATTCTAGGGGTTATCCATTTAATAATTCAAGTTCCATATATAGACCATTATGATAAATTTGAATATAAATATTGGTAAGAGAACATTATATGAAAGAAACTATAGTAAACCAATATTGATTCCTTGATATTCATATACATTCTATATATGTCATTTATGGGTTATTATTTCTAATTGCATAGCAACCCATTTTTTACCTCATGTTTAGTATTATTTTATTTTAGAATATATATGGAAATATATGGAATGTAACAACCTAATGTATTATTAATATAAATTCTATTTTTATAATCATTTTTCTAATTTAAATCACATAAAATCACATCAATGACACAATTTAAAATTTTAAAATGCCAATGAATGTAATTAGAGGTATTTTTAGAAGACAAGGAAACTATACTAATAAAATATTAACTTGATCTTTTGGAAAAGTAATGTCACCATTAAGAAGTTTAATTCGACCAATTGAATTGTAACACCAACTATAAAAGTACAAATAAAATAAAGGTATCTTATGAATGGAAAATGATATATTAATTTCCTGGTAGATGTTTTTAGTCATTTTAGAAATGAAAAAATAAGAGTCAGTATTTTTGTAAGTTTTAAATATTTAATTATAATTTAATGATTAATATTATTACATAGAAATAAATTTATAATCAAAAAATGTAACAATAAATTTAATTCTATTATTTTGTGATTATAAGATAATTTTATGCCACCACATATTATTTTAAAATGTTTCATAAGATCTATTATAATTTATAAATCACTTAGTTTATAATAAATAATTAATTTAATAAAAAAATTAAATTTATCATATTGATACTTTTTTTCATAGGATGGATTTTATTATTGAATTGTAGGAATTTATAAAAAAATTGAGTGAATTTTTTGTATATTTCTATAATAGTTGATTTTTTTTCAAAGAGAAATGTACTAGATTTTTTGATATATATAAATTGTAATATAAAAGCACAATTAATTTATAATTTAATAGTGAAACAATCATAATATAAATAAATTAATAATTTTTTTACATATTAACTGATAAAGTTCAAGCAATTCATATTCTTAATCCAAAAAAAATGAATAAAATAAACAAAAATCACCCATCTCATCCACTATAAATTCTATACCTCACCACATCTTATAATCACACCCTACGTGGGATAAAAAAGTTATATTTTGTTCCAATACTCTTTCAAAGCCTCTAAAAAACGTCCATGATCCTCTGTTCTCAACAAAATTCAAAAAAAAACAATGTCACAAAAGATGTTATCAAATAGAAAAATTCTAGATGTAAAATCCAATTTTATTTATTTTATATTATTTTCATTTTAGTTTATTTTATTTTTCTCACCTAATATCCCATTATCCATGAGTCATGATAACTCCATTATGTTATATATACTTTTATTTTATTATTTTAATGGAATAATCTATCATCAAACATATTATACACTCCATTTAATTTTAAAAATGGAAACGTCATCTATGAGATGTTCATCTATATCATTGAAAGAATACATCTTTTTATTTTCCTTATCCCCTTAAAAGATGGTCTTAAAACCATTATAATGGTTTCAAAATATTTTAAAACGTGTGTTAGAGTATTTTTATGTTCATGAAATAACTTTTATTGTCAATAAACCTCATAAATGGAATCAAAATAATATAAAAGGAAAATTAACCTTATGAAGATCCACCAATAACATATAATATCAATTCAGGATAATTATCCCCATCTTATAGAATCATTCATACATGTATAAAACAAAACCAATCATGAAAACTAAGAAAAAAAACACTAGAACAATCAAATAGTACACTATAACTCATAAATATGGCCCCACACACACTTAATTAAATTTTACGGTATAAAATACAATAGAATATGTTCTATATTTATTAATTAGAAACTCTAATTTCATTATTTTGGACATAAAAGTGAATAATTAATATGGACATAATGTATAGTGTTTCTCGAACCCAATTTCTGTTCATTTGATAAATCCTCTATCATCTAATATTTTATTATGGAAATTATTTTAATATTCATTTTATATTACCTTTTCTAATTTGGGATTTACATCTCTTGATATTGTTTCTTTTTTACTCTAGATTATTAATTCTTATAAAAAATATGTTACCCCATTATTATTTTGGTAATCCAAATGTTTATTCAATAATATATGCTTGAAGAAATTATCATAAATATAATTTCTATTCGATGGGTTATTTATGTATAAGATTGATATAAATACTTAATGAAATGCTTGAATATCTGAATTTTGTGTTGTCATAGGTGCACCGAGAATTATATATCACCTTAATGAATTGGGTAATTTGATGTGTCTCATGAAATAATTTGAAATGTGCATGAACATGATGCAATATTTTTTCAAAAATATAATGTAACATCCCGAAACACTATGGTCCATTACATTATTGAAATCTATTGTTTGGGGTGATCTGGGATGTTATGATAACTTATAGGAAGAGATTTCAAAATTTATAGGTTTATCATCAGTAGGTCATATCGTCGGTAGGTCGACAGCGTCGATAGGTTCGGGTGTTGGTATGTCGAGGGTTTCGGTTGGTCGTGGAATATATAGGTCGAGGGAGTCGGTATATTTAGGCATTGATAGGTCAAGGAATTTGGTTGTTCGAGGCATCAGTAGGTCATGGAATTGTTAGGTTGAGGGAATCAAAAGGTCACATCATTCGTATGTCAGGGTGTTGGTAGTATGTGGTGCTAGTAGTTCAATGTATTGGTTGGTCAAGGTGTTAGTTGACTGATGCGTCGATAGGTCAATAGCATTAGTTAGTCAGGGTGATGGTAGTGTGAGGATTTGGTAGGTTGAGGCATTAATATATCAGGGAATCGAGAGGGTGAGGCATTGATTGGTCTATGTGTCAGTAGGTCAAGGTCATTGATGATTCGGGGCATCGGTGAGTCAAAGCGTAAGTGAGTTAGGGCCTTGGTGAGTCAGGGCATCCGTGATTTAGGTTGTTAGTAGGGTCCATCAGTGGCTTAGTGTCTCTAACTCAGCATTAATAACTCATAATCAGTGGCTCACTATTAGTGTCTCATTGTAAGTGGCTTGTTGTTGGTGACTCAGCATTCAGTGACACGTTTCCATTTTTCCCAGTTTTTCATGTTTCACCCCTCTTATGGTTTATTTGATGTAAATCGATTTTATATCATTTTTTGGAATTTCAAAATGAATTTCAAAATATATTAATTATATCTTTAATATATTAAGGCTTCATGGACATTGAAAATGATGAATCGTGTGTTCTTGTCCATGATATAACTCTAAGAAACATGGATCCATTTGCATCCATTGATAAAGGATATGTCTTATTCAAAAGATGATTTCATCTCTTTTCTTTTCTATTACTATGTGGTGAACATGTATTCCTGAATAAACCACATTCCTATGTTGTAGCCCCCCTTATTTATTTTTCCATGGAGTATCATACTCGTCTGACCCCCAGTATTTGGGAAAAGTAGTGTTTTGTTAAGTTATTGTTCTATGTAGGTATTCATTAGTTTATATTTTAATTTTGTATAATGTCCTAGAATAGTGTGAATTACTGATATGTGGTGGGTTGAATCAGTGATTCCTTTAAATATTTTTAATAAATTATTCTTTTAAATTAATCATATATGGATTGTTAAAGCCCCAATACACTCTTCTTGTGTACCTCAACCATATCTGTAATGATACTGTAAATTTAAAGGCCCCGAACACATGGATATTAAAGGTTTAATTCAATGACCTACTTTATTCATTGATGGTTATTCTCCCCAACACAGATTGTCCATAATAATTTAGTATGAAATTTCAATGGTTGATACAGAGTCACACTGTTTCTCTCCTGATTCCCACATGAGGTTCTTTCTACTTTTTTCCACTGTGTCACCTGAGTCCCATTGGCCATATTTAGAGTCCTGCTAAAGACATCATCTCCTCCCTGAATATCACAAGATTTATCAAGATCACGAGTCACATGATCACCTTCCTTCTTTATTTTATTATTTGATTGATTGTATATGATCTTCTGATCATCCCACACTGAATTTTTGAATCACAGTTTCCTGTGAATCTCTTCAAAGAACATCAACAACCATCGATGAGGTCATTTGGTCTTTCTAAATAATACTGATGACATTCTTTAACCATTCTTCGTCTAAATAATGCTCTGGTAATTATTTCTTCTAATGATAAAGACCATTCCTTACTTATATATCTGCATGTGGTGCACACAAACTCTTCATGAATGCATGAATAGTATTGAACAATATTAGATCTATCTACCTTCATGGTTTCTGAAATACTTTAAACTTAGATAGAAGATCTTCTTTTACTATGTCTTCCTACAGTCTCATTTCTCATTCACATCATGCATAGATTTAATGGGTCCAATACTTATTTTATTTGGATATCTCAATTTATTATTCGTTGTGGAACTAGGGAATTCACTAAAACTTCTCCAGGTTTTCATCACAATAATCGCATACACATACGTGATTCATCAAACACCGAATATCAGTTCACGGAGAATCATCTGAATTGATTATGCTTCATGCATGAGTTACATGGAATTGCTTCTTCTCTTTTACACACAATCACTAAAAATCTTGATTTTTTATTTTAAGTTTCTTCACATGTGAATTTTCATTCAAGAATTCATGCTCAATCCTTTTCATTTTTGTGTGAAAACCTCAAAGTATAAAATACAATGAGCACACACACAATCGATTCTCTTTCTCCTTTTCTCTTTCTCTTCATTTGGGTCTTAACACACATACACTTTTGTTCATTTTAATTAAGATTAAAGGGGTGTGTTTTATTTTTATTTCTTCCTCATTCATCACATGTTAACACTAACATTATTCTTATGTTTTCATGCACATGAACTCCACCATGCATACACTCTACTTTTCATTATTCATTCACAAACAACCAGAATGGGTATATGGATGGTGTATGTGTGAGTCTTTCTTCTCAAGAGGCTATCAAATCTCCGACCTCATGCATGAGTTAATTTTTTTTGAAAATGCAAGGCCTCATTTTATTCTTCTCCATGCAATATAGGAGGGTATGTTTCTTCTCCTTCATGAAAAATATGGAGCACAGGTTCTTCTTCTTCGTGAAAGGAGTTCACGTGATCTGTATTTCCAAAACCAAATATGGTTCCTGGTTCTGTCTTCGCATGGGAGAAACAAGGGTACAAGTAAACAAGTTTTTTTACCCATGAAATGAATTCCAAAAAGACAGGGTGAGGGTTCAAATAACCTATCTCTTACTTTTGTGTAGCTTCAAACCAAGGGTGGAGATATCCTCTTTCGCGAAGCAAGATAGTTCACGGTTCTCCTTCGTGCAAGGTATTTGTGGAACTCCTTCGCGTAGAGAGGATGCGTGGAAACCCTTTATGTGGTGCTCTGTTTCTCAGTGAAATGAGATATTTCTCTCAATTATTTCCACATATTATCCACATTATAGGGCTCTTTATTTATAGGGAATGATCTTCATATTGTTGCGCATTCACATCCCATGAGATATGTCGAGAGTTTAAAATCATTAAATGTTAGAGATCGTAGAAATTAAAAATATTCAAACATGGGTTAATAGATAAGCCAAGAACCATGGGATATTTCATTTAAATGTTTATTTATTCATTTTATCTTGATCCTCGCATGAATTTTTTTAATAACTCAAGCAGATAATTTCCATGAAGCCTTTGAACATTTTGGTGTCACCTCGCAACTCTTTTTTGCATTGGCCAAATTTTAATTCTTCAACTTGATGCATGTGTGAAACATTTAATGCAGACAAGAGTTTGGTTCTTTTGGATGATCATCATGTTCACAATTTGAGCTCTAATAATGGATGGAAGTACAATATTAGTGGATCCGCTATAGTGATGGCGAGCAACAGCATCGGGTGGTTCTCCATGTGGACGGAGGTCAAAAACGAATCCATGGTCATTGGATCAACTCAGTAACACCACAGACGACCCTCATTAGATGGTATGGCATGGATATGGTGTGTAGTAGAGATCTCTCACATGATCATATGGATGGCGGAGAATGCATTCTCTTTTTTAAATCCCACCCACATCGAAATGCCCCACAATTTTCTCACGGTTTTAATATCATTCTAAAAAATCTGATTTTCATTATTCTCCTCCTCCCCTCACTATACCACCTTGTACCATGTTCTAAGAGTGCGCTCTTAGCACCCACAATGCTTCCTCCTAGCGTGCTCCAAGCTCCCATGCTACACGAGATCACCACCGTGCGACACCTACAGTCTTATATATGGCCCACACACATTTCCTAGTGTGATGCTGGCCTTGAGGGATTACCTTGAGCATGGTCTACCCTCATGTCCCACATGTGCATGAGGTGAGGGCTTCGATTAGTCTCCATGGATGTCCCTTTTTTAATGAATGGTTATATTATGTACTTATTATTGGAAATAATTATTCCAAACCACCCTTCTTCATTCAATGTTCATGCATGAGAAATTCATTTATTAAAATACATACTATGATCTTCCTCCTTTGTTCTTCATATTCAAACATCATCCTTTTTTTTGGAAAAACAACTCCTAGAGCATAAACATTCATTAAATCCAATCATGGATGATCCATGGATCATTTCTTCATGCCTCATGCATTAAAACATAATTCACGGATTCTCCATTTTGTGTGTGATGTGTTCTCCATTAACTCATATGTTTTTCCTTGAGGATCAACATAAACAATCATCCTATATTTAAACTTCAACAATTTAGATTCAAAGGATGGATCTTCACACCATTCATCATGCAAATGACTATTGTATGGAATTCTTCATGTGTTGTAATAATGTATCACATTGATACAAGTCTTGGAAATTATGATCAGTTCTACATTCATCATATTTCTATCCTCTTTTAGAATTGATCAATTTTATTATTCAATGATTTGAATCAAGAACAATTATCCAAGGCTTCACCATCTTCTTCATTAATACCTTTCATTCTCATATTTACATCTGATTGAAAACAAATGAAACACTTATGCACTTCAATACATATTGACAACAAATGAAACTCATATTCACTTCAATATCCCCCTTTGAATTTTGTTTCAAATGTCACTTAATCACACATTGAATGGGAAAATATGTGTGCCAAACTATTAATGACCTTATTGAAAACCAAATGAAAATTTTTTAGTTGGATTTATTAAAAAACATGTGATACCCCATTGAATAATATCTTTTGGAATCTTCCTGAGAGAGGGATAATGTCACATTGTTCACATAGAAAAGAGCCTTTAGTTAATCCACTCTAAGTATACATGGGCTAACCCAGTATAGAAAATATGAGAGATATGACCATGGTTTTTAGTTTTGTACATAAACAATCATACATGTGATATCATGATTAGAATGTTTCAATTCATTACCATGGGATTAGAGATAATATGAATTAACAATGAAATTCTAAATCCCCCACATACATCACCAAACATATTATAAAGATCATGTGCAAAATAATGCTCCCCCTTTCATCCAATATAGACATGAATCAAGCACTCCCCCTTAATTGACCTGATAAATACAAATAAGAAAAAGGGATAAATGTGTTATTGGAATACCTCATTTTTAAAATTCTTAAGATGATATAGATTTAAATGTTTTTCACGAAATAATCCTTTATGTCACATCCTTCAAGTTTTCTCCCACTCAAGAGGTTCACTACCTTTGATTTTTTTGGAGGAAAATAGTTATCAGAAGACCTTCCAGATATTCATATTGATAATCATTCACTGTGGAACGCTTCATGTAATTATAAAATCATGAATAACTAGTCCAACATGCAGTTCTACACATTGTTCATTCAATTCTAATTTTTATAATGAAATACATCTTAAATTCCCTACAATGTAATCAAACATATACAATAAAATATAATGGAATAACATGGAACACATGTGAGCATCTTAATAGAATCACGGGGGATAATAATTTTCTCTGATCCAAAGAACTCCTTTCCTGGAAGCTATAAAGTGTCAACTACTCTTCTTGCCAGTGTTTCTTCTCTATATGAAATTTTTATCTTTCATATTCAGCATGTATCATTTTTATTCAGTAACCTTCAAATTGATTGGATTTTTCCCATTTTTTCGGCAAGTATATTAGTATCTTTCACTTGAGCATGATTTGCAATTTACAACAACTCTGTTTAGCTTGGTAAAACATTTATAAATTTGTTTTCATGATTCCCATTCTTCTTGCACCATCCACATGGTAGTGGTGAGATGCTTGGGTTATCATGTGTTGAGAACCTGTCATAAAATTCAAATTTTTCTTCATGTCGAATGACTGGATTCCATTTTTCCTTTAAATTATCTTGTACATCATATTTAGCTCTTTTTAATTCTATAGATTTACAAATGAGTAGGCCAAACAACTAAACAATCCGTACAATTTTCTAAATTGGAGCGTCCACCTGGCTTCTACATTGACTTCATGTTACCTATCTTAGGGAACTTGTTATCTTCATGTTTGTCTTTAGTAAATCCCATATTTATCTGGATTTATTCTACTTTTTGTCTCGACATTATTCCATTCATTTACTTCTCTTGTCTAAAGTGATCCATGGAATGGACTTAAATTACATAGTAGAAGCATTTTTTATTTGATGATATTGCATTCTTAGAATCCGACATAGAAATATTTTTGCAAAAAAAATGTTTCAATGTTTTCCTAACATCATTATTTTTTGATTTCCTAATAGAAGACTTTTAATCTATTTTTTTCTTTCCCCAACCATTTTTGAGGTCTATGCTTTTCATAAACTGCCTGGGGAATTGTAGGACTAAACCAGCACTCATCATAACTATGACCACTTTTACAACAATTATCACAGAATTCATTTAGATAACCAAATCTGTTCTTGATAGACAGATTCTTTATCATCTATGATTTCTACTTTGGCTTTAAAGGTTGATTCATTTATTCACATCTACATTCCCAGAATATAAACCTTCCATAATTTTCATATGTTGACATTTTATTCCAGAAATTATTTGACTAATTCCCAAACATCCGATAAAACCAACAATAGCAAATAAATCCCTTTATTTTTCTTGTAGAATCAGTCTGGCTGAATTTAGTGCTTATTTTTATTTTTGGAATTGTCTTTATTTCATTAGAGAATCCTTTTCGGAGTATCAATTCTTAATCATTATAGTATCCACCCTTGAATTTTTTATGGATGAATCATCATTTTTTTCATTGTAAGTCTTCCCAGATTTTATCTTTTAACATGTACTTTCATATGAAATTGCATTAGTAGAAATAGAAATAACTGGGTTATTTGATACCTTCTTCATGTAGTATATTTCCCATGGATTAGAGGATGATCTAATGTTCATTTCATAATCATATTCCTTAATGTAAATTTGAGTGCACATATCCATTCTTTCATCTAATTGGTAAGTTTCACCTTGGGTTGATTGATGATTTTTCAATATCACCTCAAATTCTAAACATTTTATGTTGATAGACTTCTTCTCATCTTCAAATGATCTCGTTATACTTTCCCAATTATCCTTCAGCATTGTTATTAATTCTTTATGAACATTTCTTAATTGTTACATAGAGATGTCAATCGCTTTTAGCTTGATGGATTTTTCTTCTAGTTGAGCATCTTGGACAACCATATAAACTTTGTGCAAATTTTCTAATTCATGAAAATATTTTATAAATACAATATCAAAGAATTCTTTCTCACAAAAAATTCCTTGTTATTCATCAGTAACATGATAATTTGTTCCATGGAAAAGTAAAATTGTTTCTTACTTTTCCTTCACTAGTTTAGTGAGAGTATTGGATATGAAATCCCTTTTACCCAATGCTTCTTCCATTGAATTATCTTCTTCTTTGAGCTGTAATTTTTCATATTGAAGAACACTAATTCTTGTAGCAATTTGTATTGCCACTTCCCTCTGGAATTTTTCTAGATGATCTTTGAGTTCAGTATATATATCAATAATTAATCTATCATCATCAAATCTTAATACGGATTCATCAAAAGAATAATAAGTATTATCACATGATGTACCTTTCGGATTACCTTCAGTAGAAGGTGTCTCTCCATTAGTATTAATATTCTTTTACATCTTCCATAATTTTTTCTCCATTCTATTTTTCTGAGCCATGTTGGAAATCCCAATTTGAGATTTATCATTCATTTCCTCAAATAAAGATATCATAATGACTCCCTTGGATCTTTTAGAGGTGACTTTCCCTCTAATACTATTTGACATGACCAGATCCGTGTGAATCACTAAGAGGGGTAGGGGATGAATCACCGATGACAATAAATATTGTTACTAATTGATTCATTTCAATTAAACATCTATGTTTGGTTAAAGCCTCAATCCACTCATCGTGTGTCTCTCAACCATACCTATAATTATTTTATAAAAGTAAAGGTCCGGATCAAAAGGATCTATAGGGTTCGGTTCAAAGACCTACACCTTGATGTGTTGGTTATTATCCCCAATACAGATTCTCTACAATGATTAAATTAGTAATTACAATTGTAGATACAAAGTGACACTATATCTCTGTTACATTCCATAGGATTTTCTTTATACAACACCCCCACAGTGTTACGAGAGTCCCAATGGATTGCTTCAGAGTCCCACTAAATTCATATTCTCCTCCCTAAATCTCATAGGGTTCTTCTAGATCATGAGTCACACTATAAACTTCCATATTTAAGTAATTCAAGGATTAACTATAGATGTTATTGTGGTCTTCCCCCACAAGATTTCTAAATAACACTTTCTGTTGAATCTCTTCAAGGATATTCAAAAACCTTTGGTTGGGATTCTTGGACTTGCTCAATAATCTTGATCACATTCTTTGACCTGTCCTCAGCTGAACATTTCTCAGGAAATTCTTTATCCTTCTGATAATGACCTGGCCTCACTTATATGTGTGTATGTGTTGCACAAAACATCTTAATTAATTCAATAATAATACTAAACAATAGAAGCTATGTCTGCATTCTTCGATTCACATATATTGTAAAATTAGATAAAAGATCTTTGTTAACTATGTATGGATTCAGTATCAATTCTCATTCACTTCATGAATGTATTTTATGGGATCCAATACTTCTTGATTTTGGGTATCTCAATTTCTTATTCATAATGCAACTAATTAATTCACTAAATCTTTTCCTTGTTTTCTTTACATTAATCACATATAGTTATATGATTATTCATACATTGAAGTTCAACCCACTTGGAATCATCATAATTGATTATGCTTCTTGAATGAGTTGCATGACATTTTTTCTTCTTGATTACACACATGCACTAACAATCATGATTCTTCTTATAAGTGTTTCTTCATGTGCATGTGCGTTCATGCACAATCCTTTTCTTCTTTGTGTGAAAACTATATGAATAAAAACCTTTGAGCATACACACACACACCCAATCTATTCTCTTTCTCATTTTCCATATATCTTATTTTGGGTCTTCGCACACACAATTTTTCATTTTAATTAGGGTTAAATGGGTGTGTTTTATTTTTATTAATTCCTCTTTATTCACATGTTCACACACACATTGTTATTATGTTTTCAGGCACATGAACTCCACCATGCATACACTATTCTATTTAATATTCTTTCACACACAACCCAAAAGGGTATATAAATAGTTTACGTGTGAGGTTTTCTTCTCAAGTGTTTTTCAAAGACTCAACCTCATGCATTTGTTCCTTTTAATGAAAACACAACGCCTCTAGTTCTCCTTCATGAGGAAAAATTTCATGGCACTATTCTTCTCCCTCGTGAAAACCAGGGAGCACACGTTCTTCATCTTTGTGAAAGGTGTGCACATGATACGTCTTCATAGAACCAAATATGTTTCTTGGTTCTATATTCGCATGGTTAAAACAAGAGTGAAAGTGAACCAGTTGTTTTACTCGTGAGATGACTTCCATGAAGTCCCGCCGAGGGTACAAATAACCTATCACACACTTGTGTGTAGATTCAAACAAAGGGTGTGGATGTCCTATTTTGTAAACTAGGATGGTTTTCAGTTATCCTTCGAACAAGGGATGCAAGGAAATTCTTCCCGTAGATAGGCTATGTAGAAACACTTCATGTAGTTCTCTATTTCTCAGAGAAACGAAACATATCTCAAAATGTTTGCAACATTTGAGACATGGATGAGGGATCGTTATTTATTGGCGAAGATGAGCATGTTGTTGTGCATTCAAATCTCGTGATATATGCTGAGAGTTTGAAATATTTAAATGGTTCAGATCATCCGAATTGAAAAACATCAAACATAAATTAAAAGATAATTCAAGAATAGTGGGATATTTCATTCGAACACTGACTTATTCATCGTGTCATGATCCTCATGTGCATGCATTTATGTACACATGAAGATCATTTCACCGAAGCCTTCGAGCATCCTAACATGGGCACACAACTCTGTTTTCTTCGTCCATGATTGAATTCATTGTCTTGATGCATGCATGAACATTTTAATGCATGCATTAGTTCGGTTCTTCTGGATGATCATCATCTTCAAAATTTCAGCTCTAATGATGGTTGGGAGATCAATCTCGGTGGATCGACTATGGCGATGGAGAACAACATCGTCAGTGGATCTCAATTCAGTCAGTGGTTGAAGATGATGTCATGGTCATTAGATCAGCTCAGTTCTACCATGGATAGTCTGGAATAAAAGTAGTGGTTCTGATTCGGCATGCGGTTGAGATCACGTGCACGATAAGATGGAGGTCAGTGATTGTGTTTGTGTTTTTAAATCTCCTCCCACATTGAAATGCCTTGAAGTTTCTCGCATTTTAAATAATAAACTACAGCAACTGATGCTCATAATTCTACCCCCACCCCTTCACAGTATTGTATTGTACTATGTTCTATAGGAACATGCTGGGTGCAAACTATGCTTCCTCCGGGCGTGCTCTTAGCGCCCATGCTATGCGGGTTCACCACTGTGAATCACATGCAAGCTTATAAATGGAATGTACACACTTTCTCTTGTAGGGTTGGCCTTTTGTTCTTCCCTCGAGCACCGTTAACCCTTGGGTCCTCCATGTTCATGATGTGAGGACCTTGGCTAGTCTCCATGGATGGACCCTTTTTTTTATAAAGGGATATACAATGTACTCGTTATAAAAACAATGTATGCCAAACCTCTCTTCATAATTCAATGTTCATTCATGGGAATATCACTTAGTAAACTCTATACTAAGTCCATCCTACACTCTTCTTAATCTTAAAACGTAATAATTATTTTTCATTTTGGAATAACAACTCCAAGATCTTGAATAGTCCTTATATCCAATCAAGGATGATGCATGGATTATTTCTTCCTGCCTCATGAATTAAAACATAATGCTGGATTATCCTTGTTGTGAGGAATGTGTCCGCCATTAACAGAAATCTTCTTCATTGAGGATGACCACAAACAATCATGGGATATTTTAACATCATCCATTTAGATTCAATGGATGGATCGTCACTTCTTTCGTTACGCAATTGACTATTGCATGGACTTATTTATGTGTTGTAATAATGAATCACCTTGATACAAGTCTTGGAACATACAATCAGTTGTACAATCATCAGATTTATATTTTATTGGAGAATCGATCATGTGTAGTATTCAATGCATTGAATCAAAAATAATTCTCCAAGGCTTCACCATCTTCTCCATTAATACATTTCATTCACATATTGACTTCTCATAGGCATAAAATGAAACTCTTATGAACTTCAACACATATTGAAAAAACATGCAACTATTATTCACTTTACTGTAACATTTTTGGATGGGTGTACTAATATCCTCTTTTAAATACAAATGAATCCAATTTATAGTAGATAATAGGAAGGAATAAATATTGAGGTAGAATATTATGATGACCACTTTTTTTATCTTTTAACATTTATCATTAATTTGAATTATTTGTGGTGTATCCCTCTAAATTCGTCTTTGGTGGTATTTTCTTTTGAAATAGTTATTTTGTATATTTATTTTGGATTATTTATAGAAAATATTTTATACATGAAATTTGGTTAATCATGTATACCTGGTTAAATGAAAATGACGCACCAGGATCAAAATTTATTTGTGATCACCCATGATTATCAAAGTGGAATTTAAGAAACTTTGTTGGATAAATCTAAATACACATTGCTTGTTTTTTTGTGGACGTGTGCTATGAGTGGTTTTTCTGGTTTTGTTATTTATGAGGGTTATATGGTGGTGATGATGGTAGCATGGTTTTGGGAAACTAGGTAAGAATAGGTGTGGGTTTTGTGAGATGGATTTGGTATGTATGTGGATCTAGGTTGTTGGTATGATTTTGGTTTATGATGGCATTGTGTTTGAGGTGTTGGAGGAAGTCTGATGCAATATAAGGTTGATATATTGATTAATTATGGAATTTAATGACTTGTAGAGTAGTGTGACTACTTTTGGTTGAAATTATGGCTATTGGATAGTGTTTTTAAGTGGGACTTCAATCTTGTTTTCGGTTTTTTGTGTCACTGGATGTGTTGGGTATGGTTTTGGTTAGTTGTTTCCTAAGTGTTTTTGGAATTAAATAAGTGAACTTCTTAATAAATAATTATATGTGGTTAAAAGAAATAAGCGAGTTAATGTTTTGGTTGTGGTTGTTTTGTGGATATTCATGTAGGGGTAGCAGCAAGAAATGTTTTTTTTTGAGCTGGTTGTTTGTTTCAGAAACCCAAGGTTGGGTTGAGTGTTTGTTACCAATATGTATAAAATTTCATTTCTTTTGTATTTATATAAACGCACCATCTATATTGAGCACTATGGGCTGAAAACCCCATTATTATGTGGGAGGGTGCATTTCTCAACATACCAGGGCGAGGATGGATGGCATGTTATTAGCATAACCGTGGACCCTATTTAAGAATTTACTAACCAAGACTCATAAAGCATTTTGTAATGTCTTGAGGTTTGTTTCCAAATTTATTGTATTGGTTATGTGACAGGTGGTTGTTTTTCCTAGGAGTCTTTGGGATGAGGACCTGGTTGTTTCATGTAGAAATTATAGTGGGTGTGGCCCAGGTGTTTGTAGATATGATATGGTGTTCAGCTCAGGTGTGTTCATAAAGGTTGTGATAATGGGTCTTGTGGAATACAGTGGTAGTGTCAGGACATTCACCATTAGGGATAATCCATTAACCCAATGTATATGGTGTGGGGTACCCAAATATCTATGTGCATACTAAAATTCATTACAAGACTTACATTATTTGGTGACTCTGCCTCGGTGAGGATGGGGTGGATTGTATAGAGATTTATGTTCCTTCGAGTTTCTACTATTTTCTCATGGGGGGATTATTATTATTCTCCCACTAGTGCACTAGTGACATGGGTTTTCTCTACTAAGTATACTTCTATGCTCACCATATGTATAAAACACTATTATCAGGATTCTAAAGAGATTACGTAGACCGTGTTATGCCATGCTAGATCGAATATTTGGTTTGGTTTCTATGTTGCTTCATTGTTTTATTTTGGTACATAATTTGGAGTTCACTATTTATTTTTAGTTGTTTTACTAAAAAATAAATGTTGGATGGATTTTTATTACTTTATATATATTTGTATTCGAGTTTTATAGGTTAAAAATCTTCTCTACCAATCATGGTAACTATAAAAAGGGAAATGCCTACCAATTTTTGAAGATTTCGATAGCCTTGGTTCGGGTCACCATCCGAGGGACTATTGGAGGCGGGACCAGAGCACATTATATCACCTTCATCTTGAGGAATGAAGGTCTCAACATCTTTTTATCCATTCCATTATCTTGATGTAGGCTGTTTGTGAGAAAATGGTACCATAGGTAGATGGTTGAGAGATTGAGGGAGTTCAGAGTGAGTCACATTGAGGATTGTAGGGATGGTATGGATATAGTGTTAGGTGATCTTTGTTTAGGATATATTACAGGTATGATCAGCTAGGGAACAAGATTTTAAGTCCCCCGTTATCCGATGCAAAGACATTGAGCATACAGAACATACATGTGAGGCTACACCAATTTTGGGGTAGATACTATAGGATCGGTACATGCATCATGATGGCTTGAGTTCTAATCAGTTCTGTGTGTTTTAGGGGTATTAAAATAAAAAACTAGTTAAAATTAATCATAAATAAATTCTACACTACTAGGTATCATAAGTTCCTTGTTTTCTATACATCTATGGATCTTGGTCAATTCCCTCATGTGGTATGTGTAGTGGAGGGTAAATAGGATAACCCAAATGGAAATTGAAGGTTCAATACAGTGGAGGATGATGGTTAGTGGTAGAAGAAAATATGTTATATATTGTAGCAGACGATAGGAATATACGAGGGTCATGTATCACACATGGAGACATAGAATTGTCTGGGAGATATTGTGATCACATTTAGATATATTTGGGCTCTGAAAAAGTCATGTGATTTTCTATAGGTGAGCTAGATGAGGGTAACAATGTGTTAGTATGTCAATGAGGGAATAAGGGATCAAGTCCAACGATATGTTACATTTTTATCTATATCGATTTCTGGATTCGAAGTCTTAGGAGTGGCTCCTAGAGGAGCCACACCATCTTTATCTTATTTATGTGGATACTCCCTTTACCCTACCGACATAATTAGAGGGTTAGAATACGGTTCATATAGTGGAAAGCATGATCTCGTGAAGAGGTATTTCATGGGGGGTGGGGGGAGTCATCCAAGTTATTCTAAGGGGATGGTCATTAGTATTAAGTTTCCATTGTCATGGTATTTATGGTTTTAGATATTTGGGAACCAACCACGAAAATTTATTGTTCGACCCTCTGGTCCTCACCATTTTTCCTTGGGCCTGGGGCAGAGGATTTTCCCTTGTTGATGACGTAGGAACCATTAGATTATATACCAAATCTGAGAACAGTATGGTGGAGGTGGACATGTTTAACTCCCACCTCAAATGTAGTTTCTAGCCAGACCATTCCAACATCAGCGACGACACGAGCCTGCTCCACTAAGGGTAGATGGCGAAGGAGGAGGCCAACCATAAGGATCCCCTTAGGTACATCGACTAGGGAATGGATAGGGAAGTGGATGATAGCTGAGGGGCAGAGCAATCTAGAATGGGAAGGTGCACACCATTGAGGCAGTAGTTCTAATAGGGTCAGAGACCATTTGAGGTAAAATTATTTTGTTCAATATGCTTGGTAGATCCTTTTTTTATTTGATTGCTTCTCAGTCATGATTTTAACGTAGACTATCCCATGCCATTTGACTAGACAAAGATTGACTTTCTATTCCATTGGTGTTGAGTACAATAGACAGTGGTAAGACCATATTGTTTAATGTTTTATAGGGATGTCAACTGATGTTTGCCCCACATCAACCCAGGGGGGATCCCTTTCCTCTTGAGCTGTAGTATTAAAATTTTATCCTTGGAATCGACTAGTTATTTTCAGTGCATGCTATTATTGATTGCTTTTGGAAAATATTTTTGTTTCTGAGCTTGAAATCCCAATGTGTATCTTTCATTGATGATCAGATATGTTAGGTGGAAAGCCAATGTATGGATCTACGACTTTAATTTCTAGCCAAATTGTCAGTCAGATTGGTGGATGATTAGATGGTGGAGGTTTTTTGGGTTGTCTGAGAGTTTCTGGATGTTTTTCATAATGTGTTTGCGACACTACACCCTCGATGCATCGTGGATTTTGGGATACAATAAATACCTAGTGCTAGTCTAATTATGATGGGTACATATTGGATGGAGGCATATGAGTTGTGGGTGATTCAGATCCAAAGTGGGAACCAGATGATTAAGGGGTTCATCTAAACTAGTGTGTCACTATGGGTTGTGTTGTTCTTGTCTATGAAGAAGGAATATGGTGTTATGAGACATTCAATAGACTACTAAAGAACTAATCATGTAACAGTAAAGAATTATTACCATATCCAAAGGACAGATGATATTTTTGGATAGTTGTGTTGATGGATTTTGTTTTCAAAGAATGATATGTGGTCTAGATATCAATAATTTATGTTGAATTGGGTGCCACTATGAAGGCTGCATTCAGGTGTAGGTATATGCACTTCAAGTTACTAGTTATGTAGTTCAGTGTTTCGAATGCTCCAACAGTGTTCATGGGGATCATCAACGCTATCTTTCATGAGTTCGTTGACATGCTCTTCGTTGTATTCATCAATGATATATTGATATACTTTATGTTAGATGAGAATAATACCAGTATCTCTACACTATCATAGAGGTCCTTGGGCTTGACCTACTCTATAGAAAGGTAACCAAGCTAAAGATTTTGGACAAGAAAGGTCCACATCCATGGGCATGTGTTGTTTCTACCGGGAGTGGCAAGGGACCTATCAATGGTTGAGGTATTTGATTCATGGGAAGCACCCAATAATGTGGAAGATATATATAATATTCTCAATATAGTAGGCTAATATCAGGGATTCTTACTTTATTTCTCTCAATTAGCAGTTCCATTGATGGATCATAATGGAAAGGTCATTATTTTCTATGGAGAGACAAGTTACAAGAATCATTCACATATCTGAAGGGTAATCATGTCAGTTCTCCAGTGCTCCATCTTAAAATGGAAGGGGTGATGTTCGTGGTGTTTGCAACATTTCCTATATAAGCATGGGTTGTGTACTCATGCAGCAATGGGGATTGAACACATATGGGTCTAGGAATTTATGTCCCTATGAATGTAAATATTCCACCCATGATCTCGAACTAGTAGTGTTCATGATCACACAAAATATGTGGTGAAATTACCTAATTGGATAGTGCTTTATGGTCTTCATGAATCATAGGATTTTGAGGTATATAGTTTCATAGATATATATGAACTTGCGAAAGTGGAAATTGATGGAATATATCCAAGATTAAAATATTGAAATCTTTTACACCTTAGTGATGGGTAAATTAGTGGAAAATAATTTGAGTATGAAGTAATATAAGTATGTGGTTTAGGAATCAATAGACTCTTGGAGGCGGTGGAGGAGTCGGATTCCTTTTATATAGATGCAAGAATGGATGACTGCAGAGGAAATCTATTTCAGATGATGGTATATTCATATCTTTTGAAAATGATGGAGGACTCATAGTGGGGAGACTCTGTGGTGGAGGTGATGTGTATCTTCATTGACCAAGATAATGCTCTTAGGGGGTGTCAGAGGATGGTAAGAATCAGATGTTGTTCTTTGAGAATCTATTTTTTCCTGTGGAAATGTGTGCGAAATTTATCCTTGAAATTTATAGATCACCCTTAGTGGTACAACCAAGAGTTTCCCTGATGTACCAGGGCTTGAAAGAATAGTACATGCTCGCCCGGGATGATGCAGGCAGTGGCAGAGTTCCTGGAAATGTGCCCAATTTTCCAGCAAGTAAAGGATGAGTAATGTGTTCATGGTGGTTTGTTGCTGCCCATATATGTCCCCAAGTGGAAGTGTTGTGAAATCATGATGTATTTTGTCACAATATTACCCAATTATTAGAGAGGATATGATGTTATTTGGGTATTATTGGATCAATTGACGAAATTGGATAACTTATTAGTGATCAATGATTCGAAAATAGTGGATTCTTTAGCACAGAGGTATGGGGATAAGGTGGTGTGAGTTCATGGAGTTCCAATAAACAATTCCTCGAATTAGGATACATGTTTTAAATCATGAGTTTGTATAGGATTTCAACATTAATTTCGTACACATTTACACCTCAACACCGACATACACCCTCAGAGGAAAAGACAACTTGAGAGGAATATCCATACATTGGAGGACATGTTGCAGGTATGTGTTCTAGACCATAGTGGGTCCTGGGTGAGACATTTTCTCTTGGTGGAGTTAACATACAATAATAGATATCACTCTTCCATTTGAATTTTTCAAATTTGTTTCCTTGTATAGGAGGTCATGTCATTCACCATTATTCTTGACAGAAGTCGGGGAGGCAGCTGCTCTTGGCCCAGACGTGGTGAAAATTACATTAGAGAAGGTGTAGCTTGTCCGTGAGAGGATAAAGGTAGCACAAGAAAAAATGGCATTCCAATTAAAGGAGAAAGACCGTGGTGTTCGAGTTTGGGGACTACGTATTCTTCAAGGTTTCCCCACGACGTGGGAAGTAGAGGTTCAGCAGAGAGTGTGTGATTTCTATTATGTTCTACAGACCTTTCTAGGTGTTCAGAAAAGATATATATGTTTCTTATCGTATGGAATTTCCACCGAAGGTGGAGAGGATCTTCAACATATTTCATGTATCCTAGAATAATCTGAATATTCATGACAACTCTCATGTCAATGATTGGGGAATGTTGGATATCGAAGATGAATTAATGTTCATGGAGAGGCCAGTGGTGATCCATGATCATCTAGAGAAGGTGCTTCATGGATGGACCACTCCCTTGGTTTTTGTGTCATTGAGCTACGTTGTCAAAGAGGATATTACATGGCAGTGAGAGGTATATATGTCTTCCCAGAATCTATAGTTGATTAGAGTTTTTGTCATGTGTTGTTTTAGTGTGATTTAATTCATGATACTTGTTTTTTTATATGAGTTGTTTAGTTATAATGTGGAATAAAAAAAATTCATAAAATATATGATGGGAAAGACATGATCCCGAATCCAAAAGTATTAATTAAGATGAGATTAAAAGTGTCCGGGTGGGTAAGTTCCACCCAAATAGGATAGTATCTTTACATGGGGGAATGAGATTTCCTAATTCAAATGGTTCGGTATTGTGAATTTGGGGGATTTTGGGTTATGTCTTATAGTTTATTGGGTTGGAAAATCATAGAGGACGTGTTCATGGATGAGGAGGTTTCACTCCAATGAGGTGGTTTATCATTGAGAGGTATCTTAATGTATGGTTTTTGGTACCCCCTTCTTCTCAATTTAGATTTGAATTCTCAAGGGAGATAATAGTTTGATAGGTATCTAATGTAATGGGTCAGAATTTCATGTTCCATTACTTTGTCGAAATCTAATGTTTGGGGTGTCCTGAGTGGCAACGGTAGAAAATTTCAAGTGGTTTTCACATTTCTTTTTTTTACACCGGTATGATGTCGTGTTTGATTATTGAAGGTGTCTCTATGTAGAGGAATTGATAGATTAAGAGTATTGGGAGGTTGTGAAATTGGTAGATCAAGGATTAGATAGGTTGACACATCTGTATGTTGAGGGTGTTGGTAGGTCATGGAGTCATTAGGTCAGGGCGCCAGTAGGTCAGGGGTATCAATAGGTCCAGATGTTGGTAGTTCATGGCGTCAGTAGGATGAGGCGTTAGTAGGTTGATGCGTCAATAGGTATAGGAATCAGTAGTTCAATTGAATTGTTGAGTTAGGGCATCTGTGAGTTAGGAAATTGGTAGGATGAGGTGTTTGTAGGTTGAGGCAGTGGTAGGTCAAGAGGTCAGTAGGTCGAGGCATCAGTTGGTTGAGGGCATCAGCGACTCGGGGTATCGGTGATTCAAGGATTCAGTGAGTCATGGTGTTGGTGAGTCATGAGACTGTAGGTCCCGTCAGTGGGACAACCTCACTGAAACAGCATCGGTAGCTCATCATTAGTGAATCACTATTGATATCTCATTGTAAGTGGCTTTCTATTAGTGACTAACCCATAAGTGACACATTTCATGTTTTTTCCAATTTTTCTAGTTTCTACCATCATACAATTTATTTGATATAGATAATTTTAAACCCTTATTTGGTAATTTATAATGTTGATTCAAATGATATTAATTATATCATTAATATCCTAACACTCTAGAGACTTTTAAATAGTCTAACCGCATGGTCGTGGCCACGTTAAGACATTAATTTCTTTTTATCCATTTCAATCAGTTGATATGGAATCTATATTCTTCTAAATGCGAGGTCCTCAATTCTATTTTATCTTGGTGAAAAGTGAAATTTCCCTCCAATATGAGCCATTCGTATGTTTTGTATCCCCACACACCCCCAGTTTAGTTTTCCATGGAGTCTCCTACACAGATGGCCCCCTATTTCTGTGTAAGGAGGAGTTTTGGTTGGCTATTGTTCTATGTAGGGGTTCCATCATCTTTATCTTAATTATTTAACGTGCAGGGTGTGTGTACTTTAGTAATCTTGTATATATGTTTGAAACCAACATAAATAAATAATATATAGGAATAAATTGGAATGATGAAGATGTTGACTATCAATTTCTTTTATCTATTGTCATTTATTTGTAATGTGAATTGTATGGGTTGTATCCCTTTGGAAATCATGTTTGTTGGTAGTATTTTCTTATGAACACATGGTGATGTATAATTATTTTTGATTCTATCTTGAAATTAATTCATTAAAGAAATCTAATTAATCATATTATCCTAGTTAAATGAATAGTATTCCCTTTGTTAACACATGATTTGTGATCACCCCAGTTAATTATGGTAGAAATAAAGCTTATTTCTTGGCAAGATCTAAATACAGGTGGATTTTTTGGGCATTGTTGTGTGATATGTGGGTTTTCTGGGTTTTTTACATTACGAGGGTTACATGGAGTCGTTTTTTGGTATCATGGATGTGGGAACATGGGTGGGATGAGTGTTTGGAATGTGAGAATTGTGTAGCATGTGTGTAGAAGGGTTGTGATTTTGATGGTTGTTATTGTGGGATTTGTGTATGAGGTGCTACAGGAGGTATGATGGAATATTAGCTTGTGGTGATGATTGATTGTGGAATGGATGTACATGTAGTGTAGTGGGACTACATCTGGGTGGAATTATGGTTATTGGATAATGTTGTGCAATGTGAGTACATCCTGGTTGTGTGTTGTTTGTGTCACTTGATGCGTTGGGTATGGTTGTGGTTGGTAGTTTCAGTAGAGCAATTGGAATGAAATAAGTGAACTTCTAAAAAAATAATGATATGTTGTTATATTAAAGGGGCATTTTGATGTTATAGTGGTGGTTGTTGTGTGGTTGTGCTTGTAAGGGTAGCAGCAAGGGACATTTTTGAGTGGGATGGTTTTATATTTGGAATCCCATAAGTTGGAAGGAGTGTATGTTACCTATATGTATAAACATTAAGTTCCATGTGATTTCTATACACACCCCACTCAGGTTGAGCACTATTTGTCGAACTCTTCAATTTTATGGGTGGGATGAATTTCCCAAAAACCTAGTGGGAGGATGAATGGATATATTCTATCATTACACTACTTCCACATCTATGAATTAACCATAAAAAAATATAGGGGTGGTAGAAATGGTATGAGGATTATTTCCAAAATTATGGTATTGGTTGTGCGAGTGGCACTTTGTTTCCCACATGTCATCTGGATGAGTCGAAGGAATTTTCAGGCGAGGCGTGTGGTGGTTGTGGCCAAGGGGATTATAAGTGGTTTGTGGTGTGAGGCTTATGTGTGTGTGGGTAGGTTGTGCTACTGGGGCTTGTGGAAGAGCATGGTAGTGTCTGGACGTTCTCCATTAGGGATGAGCTGTTAACCAGTGGTATGTAGTACAAGGTACCTAAATATCAATGTTCTTACTAATTTTCATTACATGAATTTTGTTATTTGGTGAGCATGTCTTGGTGAGGTTGGGATGGATAATATACCTCGTTAGAATCATTTTAAATTTCTTCTTTTTCTATAAATAGGGAATTAGTATTCTTCTCCCACTCATACATTTGTGAATTTTGTTTTCTCTAATTAGTATACTTGTATGCTAATAGTATATATATTAAACATTTTTCCGTTTTCTAGGTACATTGCGCATACCATGCTAGACAATAGTAGATCAGATGTTGGGGATGTTTGGTGTGTTTTTGCTTATTTTTATCTTGGTACTTACTTTGGTGTTTTCATTATTTTATAGAATTTTTACTTAAAAATTCTTATGGGATAGATTTTGGTGTCTTTATATATATCTATCATGGAGTTTTTTTGAGGTTGATGCATCTTATCTTTCAATCATGGTTACTATAATATGGTTAATGCCTCCAACTGTTGTGATATTTATATACCCATTGTGTTGGTCTCCACCCTCGGTCCTATTAAAGGCAGGACTCAGGGGTCATTATATATCCTTTTTCATTAGGAAGGAAGGACTTGGTATCCTGATATCCATTACCTCACGAAGATCAAGGTGCTTCATGATTGATGATGTTATCGTTATGCAAATATTTTATTAGTTAAGATGATGATGTCTATGTTCCCAACTATGTGTGGTGGTTTACCACTATGACATGATATTTAATTTTTATGTATTCCCCCATTCCATGATTTCATATAATTCTTCCTCTATTATTTATTATTATGAACCCATGATTATGTTATAATGAGGATTATTATTCTCACCCATAGAATATTTCTTTATGTTCTTATATATTCTCTTATGATATTTTTATCTCACCCCATTCTTTGATTTTTATCCACAAGTCATCAATTGTACAAAGAAGAAAACAACGTAAAATAAACTGATAGAAAATAATCAATTAATTAATGGTTATGATTTATTATTTAAATGTTATCTTTAGCCTTAATTTTCCAATGATGAAAAAACATTGGATTTGGGTTTTGTAACACTATTCTATAGTTTATCATCGAAGTGATGTAATACTAATGTAATTAGAAAAATGTTGTTATATTTGGTATCAAAGCACAACATATTTAATTTGGTAATATGAATTAGATATCATTAGTGGAATGATTTAGTATGATACAATATATATATATGATCTGGTGAATATTTTATTAGAAAGATTTAAAACATAGGGATCCAACAAGATATTCCATTATAGTTAATTTCACAATAGGATAAATTATTTATTCGTTATTTTTTAAACTAGATTTTGTTCAATACTTTTATATTTTAGAAAATTATGGGACCTGAGAAAAATAATTCCCACAATACATGTGATGGAAAATATAGTGAATTCCAGAACAATATCACCAATACATTGGGAGTTAGATTTTAAAAAATGATGGAGATGCTCAATGATCTATCTTTGTCTATGAATAATGTCCTGAATAATGTTGAACATTCACCTACTCTAAAGTGGGATCACTTGGATATCATGTCTATTATTCTCTAATGACCATCAACGTTTAGTGGAACTTCCAATCTACTTGTCATAGAATAGTTGATTAACTCAATAGAGAAGATTGGTTTTTGGTTCACTAATCTTAGAAAGAGAAGGTGACTCTTTTAATTTATCATTTAGATAGGGAGGTCGATTAATGGGGGTTGTTGATTAGAAACACCAATGCAAAAGAATTAATTGAAGATATGGAGTGGGAAGAATCTATGAAAATATATTATAATTGGAATATCATTTGGAGTCTTCATACATTGATGGAGAGATAATTCCTAGAGAATAAGTAAAAGAAAGGTGAATCTGTCATGACATAGGAAGAAAATTTCTAATGTAATTAAAGGTACAAATTTGGTTTTATTATAAAAAATTATATGAAAACGGATATATTATTTAGTGTTTTAAATACAGAACATTGAAATATTCTAGAAATTTGAGACATTCAGATTTAGGAAGATTTTGATTGATATTTTCTCAAAGTAGATATGGGGATTGGACAATAAACACATAGATATATAGAAAATAAATGAAATATGGATTTTCATGAAGGGGGATCAAATGAAAAATATGGGATGAAAAATAAACCACCCTCATGCCAATAATATGTGAAGAAGTGTCATGGGAATTTTTCTCTAAGGGATGGAGAAATACATTAGGTGTGGGAGAGATGAAAACAAATTTAATGAAATTAGAAGAGACCTGGGGAAGCAAGGTAATGTGGTGGAGGAAATATGGGAACCATCCATGGTTCAATGCATCAACTATAAAGAGAAAGGGAGCTATGAAACCCAGTGCACCAAACAATGAGTTCTTGAGGGTCATCACTGTCAACACCCACCAAAACTCAACGAGAAAGAGGAATCTTATTCAATAACTAATACTGAGGTGGATCACAATAATGATGTAGTGACAGGTATGAAGGTTATTAATTAATGAATATTGAATTCATAACATCATTCATATTCTAGAAATTATTTCATATCCAAAATGTTTAATAGAACAATTGAAAATCCACCTTAGTATATAAATGATGAGTTATCAGTGATAAGAAAATGAGGAAACTATTATATCTAAATTATATAAGCCCTCCTAGATTAATTGTTGTGGAATGAGAGTCCGATAAAATTTTATCTTGCTACCTTTGGTAGAGTTTGATGCTATATCTATAATGTATTGGAAATCATTAGAGAAATCCAACATGAAAAGTCATGAAATTGAGAATAATCATTACATATCAAAGAATCATTGAATTATTTATATGTGTATGGAGGGGGATGAATCTACACCCTAATAACCATCCTAATTTTGGATATTATTACATATAAGGATGAATATCTAGCTCAACTGATTGAGACAAAGGAGATAATCATGATTGAAGACCATTCCGTAATGGGGGGACTACACCGATGTTTTCCTTGATTAATTACGAGATATTTTTCCCAACCAATAGGTTGAGTTATAAATTTAATTTATTCTAGGATCAATTACTATATCAATTTAACCTTATAAAATTTCCATCATGGAATTGTATGTACCGAATAAGTGGCTATAAGAAATCTTGAACAAGGGTTTTATACGCTTGATTGCTTCACCATAGGGTGAACCAATAGTCTTTGTCATGAATAAGGATGGATAAATGTGCCTCTTCATTAATTATAATGATCTCAATAAAATCATTATAAATAAAAAGTATCACCTTCCACGAACTGATGAATTATTAGATCAATTGCATGGGGAACATTATTTCTCTTAGACGGACCATCTGTGAGGATATCAATAATTAATGGTGAAGAAGGATGATATTTATAATACTACATTTCAATTGACTTATGAAGAATATGAGTTCATAGTTATTCATTTTTGAATCACTAATTCTCGAACAAATATTCATTTATTAATTAATAGTGTCTTTAGATATTTTCTTGAAAACTTTTTGGTAGTCTTTTTTGATAATGTTCATATATACTTCATGTGTAAGGACGAATATAAGGTATGATAAGGAACATGGTAATTGTTAACCTACATGAAAAGTATAATAAATGTTAGTACTAGATAGAGGAAGTAAAATTCATTTGGAATATTATCACTAGGAAATATAAATATGTGGACCCTTCAAATATAAAGGGAAATGAAGAGTTTCATAGGACAACATTTATAATGGAAATTCATATTTTCCTATTGTCTAGATATGTATAAGCAGTGATTTATTAATAAAATATTATGATTTTAAAAATAAATAACCAAGAAAAATTAGAAGGGTGAAATGTAATTCTAGACCAGTAAATTTTGAGAATGCTTCAAAATGAAAAAAATTGCCTTTTCATCAGGAAAGTACTCACACATCTGACATGTGGGGAACTATTATAGGTATAAAGAGTAGATTGAAAGAAGGTATTATTTTCTTAGGCGATGAAAAAATGAAATAGTGATAGCCTATACCTCAATGATGTTGAAAATATCTGATCTAAATTATCACACACATGATATGGATTTGGCGATTATGAACAACCAATAGAGAATCTACTAGATCTATCACTATAGGGAGAAGTGTGAAATATACACTGATTATATGACCCTAATATATATTAAAATATAATGATATTATTATGTTCTAGAAAATATGGTCGCATCTCTTCAATGATGATGATCACTCAACACAATATCATCCTATAAATGAAAATAAATTGGTGGATGCTCTAAGAAGAAATGATATTTTATCATTTTCATTAATGATAATTGAGAACGATATAATCATTATAAATTTCCAATGTATGGACATGTGAATAATTATGTAAGCTATATAATCAATCCATTCACTAATTATTTCTCAACCATCCAGCAATGATAAAGTAATGGATGCTCAATGGAATTATATGGAAAATCAGATAAAATTTGGAAGATATTAGAACTAGTAAATCCAAAAGGATCAAAATCAGTGGGGTTGAAGTGGTTTAATTTGTGTAAGGAATATTTTTACCATAAAATCAAGAGATAATGAATTATATTTAGGGTGACACACATATTTTGACCATTTATATTCTCCCATGGAGTATAAACATGTATTAAGATATTTAAAAGCTCTATTCGTGGAATAGTTTGAAGAAAGAGATCATTGAATATATATCAAAGTTAATGGTATATAACTAAGTGAAGGCTGAATGGAAAAAATTATAATGGGAGGATGAAACCATTACCCATTCCAAAATTTAAATAGGAAATCATCACTATTTTTTTATCCATAATTTAATAGAACACGAAAATTTTTGGTTAATGTGAGTGGATGTAAGATTCAAGACCCAAATAAATGGTGGAATAGGTGAAAATAATTCAATTTTACATCATGTTATCCCAAATTAGATATAATAGATATGAATATATTCGATGATGAGACCAATAGTTTGAGGTCAGAGAGATGGCATACCTCCGCAAATCCCCATGGATGAGGATCATTGTGTTTGGTAATAAAGGAAAGTTGATATTCGGGTACATGGTCAGATTCAAGATTCTTGATCATGCCTAGGTATATCCTATTACCTAACACATCCACCTACCATGTTTTAGGTATAAAATTAATTGCATTTATCCCTCTTGAGGATTTAAATACCACATCCTACCATGCTCTAAATCCAAAGGTGGTACAGTTGAAAAATGGTCTCTTATACAAGGAGCAGCAAGTGAAGTTCATGGACCATAAATAGAAAGATCTAGGAAACAAAGTAGCTCACCAGTTTAATGTAAAATCATGAAACCAAACTTTTTAAGAGGAAAATTGGGTTCCAGGGGAAGTGAAGATTGATAATTAACATCACTTTTTTTAACATAGAATGTAAAATGTCATTTTGAGGGAGAGATTACATAGTATGGAAGAATGTGATCACAAAACATTTTATAAATATAAATTCACATATTATTTTAATTCAATATAGTATATATATCATAAAATCACATAGATTACCCAATATAATATTTAAAATGATTAATGAATAGAATAATATGTATTTCTAGAATTTAAGGAACCTATACCAATAAAATACTAACATTAGCACTAGAATTGTAATATGACAATTAAGAATAGTAATTTGGCCAATATAATAGTATCCTCATGTTTCAAATTATAAATAAAATTTTCGTATCTTATGAGTGAAACAATGATATATAGTAATTTATTTTTATAAGATAATAATAATTTTTTAAACAATAAATTATATTTTGTTTTATTAATTTATAAATATTTAATCAAAATATTTAATTAATATAATTATTTATAATAAATAATAGTTTTATAAAATCTATTAGTAATTTATTTTCTGTGATTATAATTTAATTTTATGGCATCTTATGTCAATTTTCAAAGTGTCGTGAAATCAGTAATAAATTTTAAATTGGTACATTTATAATAAATTGATGATTTTAATTATTAATAAAATTGATCATATTTTGATTATTATTTTCATAAAGTGGAATTAATTTTCAAATTATACACAACATAAAATGGATAGGTTAAATTTTTAGTCTTCATCTAAAATAGTCGAAATTTTGGTGGATAGTAAAATTTAGTCTTTTATGGTTTATATATATTATACATTAAATGAACTATTCCTTGAGTAATTATGATGTAATCACCAAAATATAGAACTTTACATCATTATTTTATTATATTTGGTGATAATGTTCAATATTTTCATTTTCTTGAGTCAAAATTACAAATATATTTACAAAAAATGTTCAAAATACAATCCTCCCCTTCATACTAAATACCGCAAATCACAACATTTTCTCTTCAGTTCATAAAATCATTGAATCATTTAATATTTCTACCCAATCCTCTTCCAAATCCTCCCCCTCAAGTCTTGGATAAATTTTTCTAAATAAATACAAAAACAAATTTCTCTAGAGAGGTTCTCAAGGAGAAAAAAATCAAGTTGTAAAATCATGTTTCATTTCTTTTGATTCCTTTCAATTTTATATTATTATTTATTTCTATAATTATACCCCATTTTTAAAATGAATTGATAAAATTGGTATAATATATATACTGTTTTTTATTTTTTTAATGGAATAATCTATAATGAAACATCTTATCAACTCACTTTTATTCTGAAATTGGAAATGTCGTCCGTGAGTTGTTGTTTTATTTACATCAACAACGAAAAAATTTCATTATATTTTAGCTCCATAAATAAAGGTATTAATGAATCAGTAATGATTGAAATAGATTTTAATATGTTTAATATTTTTTTTACATATTTTTGATACATCATATTAAATAATAACATGAAACATGTTTGTTGTGATCGAAAAACCACATAACTTATTTGAACATTTATAATTATAATTTTATCTTCTGAATTATAATATTATATTGGAAAAATTTATTTATAAGTAAAATGAAATTTTATTTATTTCACTATTAACATATAATCCCAATTCTGGATAATTATCCCCATTTTTTCCCGGTCTTCAATACCTGCATTCAATTGAACCGATTATTAAAAACCGCCAAAATGAACACATTAGAACGATGAAATTGAACACTATAACTTATCAAAATGTACATAAATTAACATTATAAAATTATAATGAATGAAATAGATATATAATTCAGCCGAATTTATTAAATAAGCATATTAGTTTTTTTATCTAGGCTATTCAGGTGAAGAACTCATTTGGACATAAGGAATAGGTGACTTGAACCCAATTTAATTTCATTGTGTTATTCCTCCTTCTGGAAAAAGTTTACTGTGTTTGTTATTTTAATAGTACCCATATATAATTCGAAATTTATTATCTTTTATTTTCGAGGATATACATGATTCGAATCAGATTTGTGACAAATGAAATTATTTTTCCAAAAGAACTTGTCGTTCTAAAAAATAAATATCTTACTTATCATGATATTGTTTCATATTTACTCATGATTGATGATTTCTATTCCAAATATTTTATTACATTTTTATTTTTGTAAACCCATTATTTATTCATGATATTTTTATTCCTTAAATTCTCATAAAATCCATTTATTTACATGGGTTGCTTTATTTCTGAGATTGATATATATTCTAGGTGGCATGAATTATTATGTAAATGTTATGAGGTGACCAGTGCACCTAGAATTAAATAGAACTCTAATGGATTGGGTAATTTAATGTATCTCAATAGATAATATGAATTATTTCTGAACAAGATTCTAAATTTTTTTCACGGTGATTTTTTATGATTATACACATTTTTTATGTGAGAATATGATTCAATTATTGTTCAAAACTATGTGTAGTGTTTGACTACAATGAAAGGATGTTTTGTTTTAATGAATTTACACATTCCACGTTTTTGTCCTATTATTCCCCTCATTGTTATGATGTTAACAATATTATTATGATGTGATGTTGATGATTTTTATAACCAATTCTTTATTGATTCATGTACTTGTCTATATTAATATTGGGATTTCAGATCACCCATTTTATCATGTGTTTCATCATGTGATTAGTTGTACTAAGGATAACATAAGTCAATTAAGAAGCAATAAATGAATGAATTCAATAATTTTTAAAATTTATTTGGTAAATGTTATTATTTTTCCTAATTTTTTCATGAAACTAATCCTTTGGATCCTTGTTTTGAAAAACTATTATATTTTATATCATTTAAATGATGATATTTTGATGTATAAAAAAGTTGGGTTGGTATATGGAATACTATCTATTATTTATGAAATGGGATATGTGATTATTTTACGTAAGAAATTTTGAACAACATGGTACATGGAGTTGAAATTATTATAAAATTTCTAACAAAATGATCTCTAGTTTTAAATAATAACATGAATACCATCAAATTAACCCTAAGAGATCATATTTTATTTGAGTCATTTCTGTGATATAGTCCTCAATATTTTAATAGATATTCAAATTACATAATTATTGAATAATATGTTAACTATAATTCAATGATATTATATTTTAACTAATGATGATATATTGTGAAGGTCATAATCATGTTTTTTCACCATAAGGGAGAAAATTATAATTGATAGAGATAGATCATGAAAAACATTCCAAGGGAAGTCATAGAATCAATAATTCTTGATGATCACATAAGGATACATATAAATAAATATTTCCCTAATATTATCCATCTTAAAATAGAGAGGTAATTACTTTTACTTAATCAAAAGGATGATTAATCAATTTTGTATATCCTGAGGACTTTGAATATATTTCTTTTTTAACCTATACATTTGTTAATATAATTAAAACTATGAAAATACACATATTTAGAATTATGATGAAGACTCTACAATGATATTCATGTTTTCAATACAATGACATTTATGAAGAATGTTTCTAATGTTTTATCAATCTTGATATGTAAACATTTGATTCAATGCAGTCTCATGGGACTAGAGATAAGAATAAATTAATAGAATTTAGTTATAAAGGATCACCAGATAAATATAATTGAATTTAGAAGATTCAAATACCCAAATGTCAATATTTTGGGAAGAGTGATCCAAGAAATTATTGCAATGAAACCAAAAAATAAATCATGTTTGGAAAGTAATAGATATATAAAAATTAAAATTAAAATGATGAATCAAATTGATATTATATAGAAAAAGTAGTTTATAATCAATACTAAACCAACATTCCAATTTTTAATTTCAATATACTATAGAAATAGTTCAAAATAGCACTCTGTGAACGTCATTAATCAAGATAAATAGTGACAAAAAAATAAAAATCCAAGACAGTAAGTGAGAACTTATTCAATAGATAATATTGAGGTAGATCAGGACAAAAAAATGGTGTACAATTTAATCCATATGTTGTATAATTCAAGGATATATATTTAATGTATTTGATATCATTATATAAATCCCACATCAACTACATTGATAAGGAAGTAACATTCAAAATCTAGATTCATCCTTAGTTTATATACAAATTTCTAGTAGATGATTAGTATCTATTGAAATATTCTTCAGAAAAATAGATATTGATTACTTTTTGGAAAAAAAATCTAGCTCTAGTGATCAAGGAAACGTAGAGAAACTCTTTGATTATTTTCTATAAAAATTGAATATAAAAATTTATTCTCCATAGAGTTGTCTTATCATCCTTCTGGATAAGAGGATGAGTTGTTAATTAAACATATAAATGTATATCTAACAATATCTAATGTTATTTATAGAATAATCACCATTTAACATGAATATTGGAAGAACCGCCTACAAGGGAATGTGTATATGTTTTTCATATATGTTATGTGAACAATGAGTTCACAATTATTATATTTGGGATCATGAATTCTCTATCAATCTTCATAAATATAATGAATAGAGTATTTTGTTATTTATAATATATATTCTATGAAGTGTATATAAATGATATTATTATATACACTATAGGCATTGAAGAACATGTGGATTATTTATATACAATTTTAAAAATTATATAAGGATAAGTTATAATGTAATGTTTAGTAAATGTCAGTTTTGGTTTGAGAGATTCAATTTTTATCGAATATACAAATAATTATGGTGATATTTTTGGATCCATCAAATATAAATATTAATAATAAATATAATTTAAAAACATCACATTTTGTTATTTGTAGTTTCCATGAATTAGAAAAGAGTTTTTATGGATTCTTGAAAAACAACATCGAGTTTTGGAACCCACAAACCAAACATACTAAAATACAAGTATAATATGTTTCAATAGATGAATAATTATTGATTTTATAAATATTATTAAGTGGAAACCCTCTTAAACTATATTCAAACTACTTATAGTAGCAAGGTATTTTGGAATTATAGTTATTCGTCAATGGTAGTTTAGGGTTGTGTTGTAATTCATAATGATAATGTGATAGAAAAAGCCTCATGACAGTTGAATTTTCATGAGAAAATTTATTTGACAGAAAACCTAGAGTATGTTGTTGTAATTTATGTGTTGAATATTTAGAGGGATTATCTCTATATATATTATTTATAATTATGTATATATATTTAATATAAAAACATTAAAAATATTTACACAAAATGATCTAAATATAAACCACTGATGTTTATTAAATATTATTAAGGATTATGACTTCTCAATTCAGTACCATGATGGGATTTATATTAAAGTATAGGATGATATGAGTATTAAATATCATGATTCCTCCCCATTAATGAGGATTGAGAAGAGTCTAATATTGTTTGATAAACATTGGATGAACATGGGAATAATTTATGATAGAAGGACATATAAATTTCTCAAATGAATGTATATCCAACACTTTTGATGGATATTAAGGATGAGTAAGGGATTAATTTGGATATTGAAACAAACCTAACACGGTTATCCTAGAGTTTCTTTCTACATTGTTAAAGTGGAATAAGTTAACAGGGATCACATCACTAAGGATTGAACAATTTATTAGTCTTGATAGACCAAATAAAATCATGAATCCATATTATTTAAGATATTATTTATAAAAACATAGTTTACGTCAAAAATGTACATCCTTGAACTCATTACAATATTCCTTATTCATATATGGGTATAGTAAATATAATAAGTGTGATGTCAAACAATCAGTAATTATTACATACAGTAGAATACATCTAGAGTAAATAATAAATATTAAATACAAGAATTTAAATAAATTAACACACATGTAACTATATCGATAACATTATCATGAAATGCATTCAAGGATAATATCAATTAAATTATATAATGGATAATAATAATAACATGATTAAAAATGAATTTAACAAGAACTATTGGACACCAAAGACTTCTAAATCATGATATCATTACCAATAATGCCTTATTACATGATAGTTTAAAAAATGGGTAGGTATAATCCAACACTTTGTTTAATATTTTTTGTAATCTAGTTTGTGTCCTAAGACCAATTGATGCATCAATACACTATTTATAACTGTGAACCACTTTCCAATATAATTCCTATCCATCCTCCATATATTTAATGACTACTTGTATTCATTATCATTATTCCATAACAATAAGTTTACATATTTAGTAAATTACACGTAATATAAATTTTTTCCCTAGACAATCATATAACATTCATAGTAAAACAATATATATTGAAATTTCATATAGATTAATAAATCAGAATATTAATGACCTTAAAAATATAAATAATTTAGAGATATGTAATATCTGATGAAATATGACCATAATTAGGTGAATGTTTCAAGAGAAATATAATTAAGAAAAAGTTAATAAGAGACAAAACATGTTCATTGTTTCATCAGAAATATAGTGTTGGTAATAAAATTGTATCATTACATAAGTAATGAAATTTGATTAAAATAATTAAAATATTAATTTATTAATGACATTTCTTTATTACAATGTTCAATATTCTTATTATAATATAAAAAGTGGAAAATTGTTTTGGTGGAGGGAAAATCTGTTAATGTTGTATAAATTAAAATTAATCATTCCATTTAATATTTTTTAAATAAATTTAAAAAATCCCACTCATAAAAAATTATAATGATTCATTTTTAAGCATGATAAATTTATAAGAAAACAAAAAATTTATTTAACTAAAAATTTGAATAGATAAATTTACACATTTAAAATAATTTGGTAAAATAAAGTCAACGAAGAACGGTATATCTAATGTAAATGGAAATATTGTCAGTTTTTACTATAAATACTTCATTTCCTGATTCAAGTTCCAAAAGGAAAAATATGTGAAAAGAATTTGAATTATCTATAAATAAAAATACGTTATGAGAATATATGTAGTTTATGAATGGTTTAATATATAATTCCTTCCATGTTAAAGGTAATCCCAAAAAATGATATTGTAAAATAAATCCTTACCACATCAGCAAAATTTACACTGAAACCATATATTATATTAATCATGATTTGAAATATTAATAAGAATGAATTAATATATATTCAGGTAAAATACATTATATGGTTACTATATACACGATAGGAATGCATATAGGGGAATAACATAAAATATTTCCCAATATAGTGGAAATTGTGATTAAATACCCTACCTCACTATTCTTCATTTATAGAAACGTTTTAACCTTGAATATAATTGATTTAAACATTTTAATATTTTATAATAGAACCATATTAATATTTTTTGTATGATATATTATCCACTTATAAAATCATATCACTCGTTCAAAATATATATTTCTTTATTATTGTTAGTCGAGTGCTAACTACTTAGTTGTCTCAAGTATGTATCCTAATTTACATTCCAATTCATTAACATAGGTTTATGTTTCATCCCATCCAGAATAATTATTATTTTGAAAAGTTATTATTTATTCATTTTATTCACTTTTTGAAAAAAAAAATTAATTGTTGACATTGAAAATTAATTAGATCTATTTGTTGACATGGTAAGTTGTATGCATGAATGAGATACATTATAATTTATTAACAATTGAAACAATAACAAATTAATTGATATATTATGTTTCTAGAATAAATATTTTTTAATAATTATCATATATATTAAATATTTCCATAATTATAACAATATTCATGTGGCAGTAATGGAATAAAATTACATCAGTTAACCAGGTAGTAGCAAACCTTACACCAGATCGATTGATATATTTCCCATTTAATGGAGATGGAGATGGATTAATATCATTATATAAATAAAATGATATATCCTTATATTTTTTATTATATTGTTTTTTATTTTAATAATGTGTATATAATTGAAGGTGGTAAAATAAAGAGTAAATAGAAATGTCTTGCTTAATGTCACGACCCGTCCTCAGGGCCCATGCCGTGACTACCCGAAACTCGTCGTCCATATCCCAGGGGTTGGTGACTAGCACCAAAGGCGTAAATCCTTAAGCTGGGAAGGAATTACCTTTATGAAAGTAATGGAACACAATAGAGTATGTAACATGAAGTAAACACTATTGGAATACTGTATAAAAAATGTAGTGCTGAAAGTAAAGGGGCTGGAAATACAATCCCAACAGTAAAGTACAGGTACAATGGAAAGCTAGTAAACTGAAAAAGGGGCAACAGCTAAAAAGGGAAGCTCCTGGAACATCCTCCGAGTACCATACCTGAAGGGTAGGTATAGATGTCCACCTCTGCACACCACTTCTATCATTTCGCTCTGTGTACCATCTCGTCGTGTGATCCACCTCCGGGTATCGTCAGGTCCTAGCTCGCTATCGGCCTTTATCAACGCTATCCGTCGTCTGCATCCAACACAACGAGGTGCAGGCATAACCCGTGCAGGGGTGAGTATAACGATACTCACTAGGGACCCCGATATCATCAAAGTTCTCCCAAGATCAACAAAGGATAACTACACAAAAAAAGATAGTTCCACTTATTATAAACCAACCCAACATAGGTATATGCCCATACATATACCTAAGTTATCAATCTCTGTTCGAATCCAACTCTCGATCCCAAGCACAACCCAGTCCACATAGGATGTAAAGTCAATCAAATCGATGATAATGACTAAATTAAAAGGCTCAGCTCACACAGATAATCATCTTTCTTATAGTAATAGAGACGATCAGATGTAGTCACTAATTCATCTAATCTGTCTGACCCACACAGGATACAAGACCAGCTATGATGTCGGAACCACAAAGGATACAAGACTAGCTACTCTATCGGACCCACAGAGGATACAAGTACAGAAGTCAATACTGTCGGACTGAACCATGATACAAGAACAATTTTCAATACTATCAGACCCACATAAGATACACAAACATTAGTCATCACTGTCGAACCCACGGAGGATCCCAGTACGGTAGTCATCGTGGTCGAACCCACGAAGGATCCTAGTATAGTAGTTATTGCTGTCGCAGCCAGTTCTAGTGTTCCCACACACAACACACTAGATTCTGGGAGGGTCCGCTCCTCGAGAAAAGGGGTCAATATATCAACTATCACGAAGTCCAGAGTTGATGTATCATGATGTTCCGTATCATCAAAAGGAACCCAACGAGAAAGACAGTGCGTCAATCAGACACCCGGACTGAGAGTTATTGGATTTTCTGATCCAGGGGCCCAGTTGGAATTACGCTTGTTCATAACCTAGACTTTTTTCCAATGTCGTCCAAACTCACTTAGAGTATCACAATAGGACCGTCTTATCGCAAGGGTCTCAATGTCGTAGACGGCGTGTCGATCGGACGCACGATCTTAATGATATTTGTGTTTAAGAGTAATGGGACAGGGCCATTAAGCCCAGTGGGCTGGTGGGTCGGCCGAACCTGATATTCCTTGTTCGACCTAGAAGGGGGTCAGCCCGGCCCGGTGGAGTGTGGCAAACCCAGGGACCTGGCCCGACGGATCTGACCTGTTTGGCGGGGGGGGTCGGCCCGGCCCGGTGGGGTGACCCACCCACAGATCCGGACCGTGGTTGCCAGTTGGTTTGGCTCGCCTGGCGGCACCGAACGATGACGCCCTCCTTACTGTCAGGATGGCCGAAGACGGACGGTTCTGTTCAGCTCGTGCGCGTCCCTTTTTGCGTCTCGCGGTTCTTCTGTTGTATGACCCCAAGGGGGCATCACGGTTCCTTCAGCCCGGCCGGTAGGGGGCCGGCCGGTTCTCCCACCAATGTAGCCCACCCAGTGGGGGCCGCATACTTCTCCACAGGGTGGTGCCATGAGGCACCGCGGTTCCCCTGCTCGGTCGGCTTTAGTCGGCCGGTTCTTCCAGCCCGGCCGGCCGTGACACCATCAGGTTCATTTTCGGCTGAGCGGCCCGGTTGCGGGCTACGGTCTTCCGAAGCGCGGCTCCAATGGGGCGTTGCGGTCCTCCATCTCAGCCAGTTATAGTTGGCTGGTTCTCTTTCTTCGAGCAACCTATGGATGAGGACCATGGATCTTCTCCACGTGTCTGCCGCACAACCGCCGCTTCTTCTGTCCACCATAGCCCGCATGACCGCAACCCCTTCTTTCCTCCAGCGCGGTGTGATGAAACTGTCCCCTACCGATTCTGCCACCATCATCAACTCAAGGGAAACAATGGAGGGTCGTCGGTTCGTGTTTGTTCATCATGCGCACTCCGTGTAAGGTGGTAACAAGAATCCAATGTAGAACCATATAAAAATTAGGATTGAGGATTTAATTTAAAGAACACAAACCCCTACCTCGATTTCAAGAACGTTGCATGTCAATGATCCACTAAAGACGAGCGTCGTGGAAGACGAATGTCATCCCTTCAACGTTGGAGGTAATGACGTAGTTGTTGGCAGTGCTCTTAGCAGACAACAACTTCTCCCATGATGCGGAGAAAGAAAATGGAATACGGGCGTTCCTCGTGGGTGTCACCTTCTTTCATGACCCGATTGAAGAAGTGGAGGGAAGGTTCTTCGTCGAGAGGAAGATGTCGTTCTTCCTTGATGTTGTTCTTCATAGAGAGGAACACTCTTCTTCTAATTCACCAGAGCCTCACCTATATATTATTTTCCAACGCCAATAAAATAAAAGGCATTCTGATTTAATAATTCCATGCCTTTCAAATCAATTCAAACTAACCAATTAATTTAGAGAGCTTAATTAATTAAATTGATTGGGTTGGCACAATTAATGGAGTAAGGTGGAGAGGCTCCTCAATTAAGTGGATGTTCAGAAAAAGGGGGTTCAAAGGGATTTAAAGGGGATGTGAAGAGTTAGGTGCTTGTGTGGGCCCCACCACACATTATCCTCTCATGTGAGGTTATATTGGGTGTGGGACCCACCCAAACTTCCCATTGAAGGTTAACCACCACTTAAAAATAAAATTGTGTCACACAACAGTTTTATTTAATTTTTTATGAATCCCCAGATTATAACTTCTACTCTCGACCAAACAAAACTATGGTAAAGGTCTCCTTAAGAGAATACTAGCATTGCAAGTTCATCTGTCTCCTCGGATATCAACTCTGAGCACCAATTAAAAATATTGAAAATCCTACTCGTACGTCTACTGAACTTACCTAAAAAAACATCTGAAAATTAATCCAGGCACACCCGGCCTCGGAATCAGGTGCCGTCATAAATCGAATACTCGTAAAATTTCAATAAATTTACGTAAAACATTTCCTTGAAATTTACGAGTCTTTACATTACCCCCACCTCATGACTTTACATCCCCATAAAGCTATAACACACTCTAGGGAAACAAATGGGGGGACTGAGCATGAAAATGACCCTCCCGCTCCCATGTGCTCTCTTGGGGGACTCTGTGCTACAAGTGAATGTGCACCAGAGGAATCAACTGCCCACGTAGGACCTTCTCTTGAAAATCCTCGATCTCCACTGGGACCTCTGTGAATGTTGCCCTGTCATTGATGTGCAGCTCTCTGTGGTCGATGATGTGGAACGGGTCGTGCACGTATCTCCTCAGCTGAGATACTTGGAAGACGTCGTGCACCCGATGCATCTGAGGTGGAAGGGCCAAGTGGTAAGCCACCTCGCCTACTCTGCTGAGGACTTGGAAAGGTCCAATGAATCGCAGAGATAACTTATCGCCTAGGCCAGATCTCCGTAGACCCCGTCGAGGTGAGACCCGTAGGAAGATGCGGTCGCCATCTCGAACTACAGTGGTCTTCATCTCCTATCAGCATAGGAATTATTTCTTCTATGTGCAGTCTTCATCCACTCCTGAATGATCTGCACCATCTCCGTCGTTTCCTGATCCATCTCTGGTTCTACAAGTGCTGACTCCCTTGGGTCAGTCCAGCACATAGGTGATCTGCACGGTCGGTCATACAGTTCCTCATAAGGGGCTATCCGGATGGTGGAGTGGTAACTGTTGTTGTATGTAAACTCCACCAAGGAAAAGTGATCCTCCCATGTGCGACCAATGTTGAGGACACATCATGGAGTATGTCCTCGATAGTCTGAATGGTCATCACAGTCTGGCCATCCATCTGAGGATGGAAGTTGGTGCTCAAACATAACTACGTTTCAAATGCATCATGCTACCCCTTCCAATGCCGGGAAGTAAAGCATGCATCCCAATCAGAGATGATAGTTGATGGCACACCATGAAGCCATACGACCTCGTGTTCGCAGAGGCATCCCAAGAACACTACTGATCCCTCCTCTATGGTCAGTAGGAAGTGGTCCGACATGGTGATTTGGTCGATGATCACACAGATAGAGTCATGTCCTCAGGATGTACGTGAATGTCCTGTCACAAAATTCATGGATATCCCGTCCCACTTCCACTCTGGGACCTCTATGTGTTGTACCAAGACTGCTGGTACCCGGTGCTCCACCTTTACCTGTTGACAATTGGGGAACCGTGAGACAAAATCTGCTACTGTCTTCTTCATCCCCGTCCACCAGTGCGGTCGTCTAAGTGCCTGAAACATCTTTTCCACTGTTAGATGTACCGCTAGAGGGGAAGTGTGAAACTCCCCCAGCACTTCCATATGTAATGCAACAGGTACAATGGTATGTCCTCTTAAGAGGATTCCATGCCCTCCATCTTCAGAAAACCCATCTGTTGCCTGCGCTGAGGATATCTGAGCACATTGTGTCTCATCTTCAACGTCTCCATGATTTTCATCCATGAATCGCTGATGTAGTGGAGGAGTGACTATATGAGACTGCAGAAATGCTACTCTATCTCTATCCACAAAGGATATCTGAAACCCGGCCAGCTGCTCTATCGCCTCTCCTAGATGTTGAATGCCCGATCTAATGCTGAGAGCATCCGCTACAACATTTTACTTCCCATGAGTTTAGACTATCACAAATTCATAGTCCTGGAGAAACTCATGCCATTGCTGGTGTCTATGGTTTTGGTCCTTCTGCCAGAAAAGGTACTTGATAATCTGGTGTTCAGAGTAGAATGTACAATGCTAACCCATCAAATAGTTCCACAACATCTTCAAGGTGAATACCACTGCTGCTAACTCCAGGTCATCAGTAGAATAGTTCTGCTCATGCTGTCTCAACTGCTGTGAACCATCCGCGATCACAGCTCGCTTCTACATTAATAAATACACGAGTCAGGTCCCTGATGCGTCGTAGTAAACTACATACCCAACGTCCTCCATTGATAGCATCAATATGGGCACACTGGTCAACCTCTACCACAACTCTTGAAAGCTCTACTGGCATCTCTTTGACCACACGAAGGGTTTCCCCTTCTTTGTCAAAGCTGAAATTGTTGCTGCAACACTAGAGAAGTCTGGCACGAATGTATGTCTGGCCGACTCCAGGGTGATCGACTAAACCATCTTATGCATGATTCCATCCTGTGATGCCTGGGTTTTCCTTTTCGCAGACCAATGAAAACCACATCCCAACTTTATAGATAAACCATAACCTTTTTTTCTATACAGTCAATCTTTGTATGAACTGTTGTTCCCCAATCCATACCCAAATTAATGTTGTAAGGCCTCGACACTGCCACCAAGAGGTTCCAGCTGAAACTCTTGCCTCAAGGGTCAGATCACACCATCGGCGTAAGTGTGTTTATCTAGTCTCCTCGCAATGGTGTCTCCAGACGTGAGGGTGAAGTCAATAGCTTAACCGAAAACTCTAGCTCTGGGAAAAAATTCGTGGAAGTAAGGAATGATTGTTTCATATGTCTATTGATACAGAATCTAGTAGTAGACACAGACCGTACCTCAAATCATTCATAGAGTTCTTGGGTCACCCTTTTTGACTACATGAAGATACTCCCTTCCCCTAACCTGTAGCTCTAGGAAAATAGCAGGGACTACAAAGGCCGGTGGTTGTAACATGTCAATGTGTTCACAACCTCATGCTGCTCTCCTAGCTCTGCATCCACATCTTCTGCCATGAAGATTCATCAATCCTTAACAATTCCTCTTCACGACACATTTTACAAGCTCAAGTATCTTAGACTAACACCAGTTTCATGCATTCCAACTGTTAACATCCACTGGTTGTATCCACGTAGCCGGTGAACATTCAACCACAAAGGTTCTTTCTAACACCCTAACATAAGTAGGAATGCATAGAGGAAAAAGTTCTAGCTCAGATATCCTTAAACACACCTCGCTCAGAGGTCTGACATCTAAAGCACTGATCAAATTGTATTCATCGAGTACGAGGAAAAATCAATATACCTCTATGAATACTCAGCTACCGACACATCATCTTGATGATGCTGTATAAGCTCTAGAAAACTCTCTACCACCTCCTCATGGAAGTCCTTAGTTGCTTTTGGGTCAGGCTCATCTCAGATTGTGAGAGATATATGGTGCTCAAACACATGTAAGGAACTAAGCCTACAAGTGTCCTCTACCGGTACTGTCGGTAGCGTCTGCTGACCAACATGCAATGATATAGTTGGCACACTGCCCGAAGGTACCATCTCGGAAAATGGTCCTAGTACCGAAACATAATCATTGTGTGGACCATCCCCATGGTCACTCAGTAAAAAATAACAGTATCTAAGATCAATATCTGCTCTACTAGTGTCTCAACTAGGCAGTAAACTCTAGTAATCACCTCCATCCAATCTGCTGCTGCCTGTGATTCTGTCTCGACTCGAACCTCCGAGGCCACTGCCACTGGAATTCAAGCAACGCGCTCAGTTGGCAGGCACCGTCCTCTAGTGCAGCTGGTGGAATCTGCTGCTCCAACTGGTGGTGGTTCTACTAGTACCCAACCTGAAGGAGCCAACATAGTATGAGGTCCCTACACTAGAGCCTTTTCGCTCGGTGGGCCATCATCATGTCCTCTCTCTCTCGGGAACCATAGAATACTGTCTTCATAGTGGCATCCTGATAAAGAATAGGTGTGCCAAAGTCAATAAGTTATACCTGGTTAACTGACTCAAAGATACCAGAAAGTAAACTTTTCAAAGGAAACACCTACGCAATCAGTGATTTCATGCACTGAGTCAGTTGTTAGTGGGCAGGGTCCTGGTGTATGGATACGTCGGCCACCACACCAATACTGGACTCCCTAGACTGAAAAGCACACTCAATACTCTTATCAATATTGCTTCACATAAATATTGATCAGAGTCCGGAGTTTTGCGGAAGAACAAACTCCTCTGATATGAATTTGTCACCACATGTCCTCGGGGCCCGGGTCGTGACTACCCCAATCCCGCCTTCCAAAGGCCAGGGGCTGGCGACTAGCACCAAAGGCGTATATTCCTATGCTAGGAAGGAATTACCTTTATAAAAATAAAGGAACACCATAGAGTAAACAACAGGAAGTAAACACTAAGTGAATACTGTATAGAAAAAGTAGTGCTGAAAGTAAAGGAGCCAGAAATAAAATCCCAACAGAAAAGTACAGGTACAACAGAAATCTAGTACAACTGAAAAAGTGACAACAGCTAAAAAGGGATACTCCTGGAACGTCCGCCAAGTATCCAACATAAATGGTGGGTACAAATGTCTACCTCTACACTCCACGTCTATCGGTCTCCTCCGTGTATCGTCTCTTCGTGTGGTCCACCTCCGGGTACCGTCAGGTCCTGGCTCGCTCTCAACCACTGTCAATGCAGACCGTTGTCTATATCCAACACAATGAGGTGCGGGCATAGCCCGTATATGGTTGAGTATAACGATACTCAGTAGGAACCCCGAGACCCCCGAAGTTCTCCCAGAATCCAAAAAGGGTAACCACAAAAGAAAGATACAACCACAAATTATCAACCAACCCTACATCGGTATATTCCCATACATATACCTAAGTATCAATCTCAGTTTGGCTCCAACTCTTGAGACCATGTATAATACAGTCCACACAGGATGTAAAGTCAATCACATCAATGATAATGATTGAAAGTCAATACTTAACTCACACAGGTATACATCTTTCGTATAGCTATAGAGATGATCAGATGTAGTCACTGATTCATCTAAGTTGTCACACCCACATAGGATACCAGACCAGCTAAGCTGTCAGACCCACACAGTATACAAGACTAGCTACTTGGTCGGACCAACACGTGATACAAGTAAAGAGGTCAATACTGTCGGACCCACACCAGATTCAAGAACAATATTCAATACTGTCAGACCCACATAGGATACAATAACATTAGCCATCTTCATCGAACCCACGGAGGATCCTAGTAAGGTATTAATCGTTGTCGAACCCACGGGGGATCCCAGTACAGTAGTCGTTGCAGTCGCAGACATGTCTAGGGTTCTCGCAAACTGCACGCTTGATTCCGTGAGGGACCATTCCTCTAGCAAAGGGGTCAATACATCAACTATCACAATGTCCAGAGTTAATGTATCCAGAAGATCTATCTCATCAAATGGAACCCAACACGACCGACGAGGCGTCTATTTGATGCTCGGTCTAAGAGTTATTGGATTTTCTTTTCCTGGGTCCCAGTTTGAATTACGCTTGTTCCAAACAGGGCCATTTTCCAAAGTTGTCCAAAACTCGGTTTTATTATCTCAAAGGACCATCTCGCCGCAAGTGTCCAAGTTCCGCAGACGGCACATCGATCAGACGTTCAATCTTAAAGATATTTGTGTTTAAGCATAACGGGCACGACCCGTTAAGCCTAGTGGGCTGGCAGGTTGGCCGGACCCATGGATTCGGGCCACCCAGAGACCCCGACCGGCGTGTCCGACCCGTTTGATGGGGGGTCGGCCCGACTCGTGTTTTCGGGCTGCTTCGGCTCAGACGGCGGTGCCGAACGGCGCCGCCCTCCTTGCTGCTCGGCCGGCTGAAGGCAGCCAGTTCTGTCCAGCATGCGCACGGCCCACTGTGCGGGCAGCTATTCTTTAGCAGCTCGACACCAAGGGGGTGCCGTAGTTCCATTAGCACGCCCGGTAGGCGGCCGGCTGGCTCGCCCGCCGAAGCAGCCCGTCCAGTGTGGGTCGTGGTCATCTCCACAGCACAACGCCATGAGGCGTCGTTGTTCCCCAGCTCGGCCGACTTTACCCGGAAGACTCTTCCTGCCTGGACGGTTGTGAGACTAGTGGGTTCTTCTTCGGTCGAGCGGCCCGGTTGCATGTCGCGGTCTTCCGTAGAGGGGCGCTAAGGGGGCTCCGCAGTCCTCCAGCCCATCAAGCTACAGCCGACCGGTTTGCTTCGTCCGAGCGGCTCGTGGATGTGTACCGCAGTTCATCTCCATGTCGTCGGCGCATAGCTTCCACTTCATATTTCCACCACGGCCCGCATAGCCATAGTCCCTTCATCTGGCGCGGTGTGACAGAACCATGCCCTACCGGTTCTGCCACCATCATCGACTCATGAGAAACAATAGAGGGTCATCGGGATATGTTTGTTCGGCCCGCGACCTCCATGTAAGGTGGTAAAAAGAAGCCAATGTCGAACCATATAAAAAGAAGGAACAAGGATTTAATTTAAACCAGACAAAACCCTACCTCGATTTCAAAAACATTGCATGTCAACAAGTGACGGAAGACGAGCGTCGCGAAAGACGGATGTCGTCTCATCAACATCGGAGGGAATGACGTAGTTGTTGGCGGTGCTCTTAGCAGACGACGTCTTCTCCCTCGATGCAGAGAAAGAATAATGAATACGGGAATTCCTCGTGGGTGTTACCTTCTTTTTTTCCACTGTTGAATAAGTGGAGGGAACGTTCTTCATTGAGAGGAAGATGTCGTTCTTCATTGATGTTGTTCTTCATGGAGAGGAACATTTGTTTTCAAATTTTCCAGAGCGTCGCCAATATATTATTTTCCAACTGCAATAAAATAAAAGGCTTTCCAATTTAATAATTCCATGCATTTCAATTCAATTCAAACTAACCAATTAACTAAGGGAGCGTAATTAATTAAATTGATGGGGTTGGCACAATTAATAGAGGAAGGTGGAGAGGCTCCTCCATGAAGTGGATGTTCAAAAAAGTGGGGGGGGGTTCTTGGGAGTTAAAGGGGAGGTGAAGAGTTAGGTGCTCGTGTAGGCCCCACGACACATTATCCTCTCATGAGATTTTATGTGGTATTTGGGTCCTACCCCAACTTCCCTTTGGAGGAAAAACACCACATTAAAATAAAATACTATAACACGATAATTTTATTTGATTCGTCACGAATCCCCAGAATATAACTTCTACTCTTGACCAAACGCAACTGCGGTAAAGGTCTCATAAAGTGAATATCGGCACTGTGTGTTCATCAGTGTCCTCAGACTTCCATTCAGAACACCGGTTCAAAATATAGAAAATCCCACTCGTACGTCTACTGAAATTACCAGAACAAAACATTAAAATATTATTCTGGGCACACCGGGCCGTAGAATCTGGTGCCGTTAAGAAACCACATACTTGTAAAATTCCAAAGAATTTATGAAAAAAAAAATTCTTGCAATTTTCGGGACATTACAATTAATATGATTATCTTCTTTTAGAGAATCCATCATTTCTTCTCTTTTTAGGACAATATTGTTGTTGTTTTTGGAACTCCAAAAACACTATATCTTATATGTGTATTTTGGGAAGTGGTTTTGGTTGGTTTTGGTTGAGTTAAATGTTACAATAATTGTGAATAAATCTAATGATATTGTGCCATATTATAATTTTGGAGAGTGGTACACTAATAAATATTCCAGGTTTTAAAATAAGAATAAATCATTTTCAAGGATAAATGTATCTTATATGAATTATATTAAACATTTATGATGTTTAAGCAAAAAACCCATCTATCAAATGCGGTTTCAGATAGTTTTCTTTTAATTTCAACCATTATATTTTATATTAACCCCTTATACCCCCTTTTGACATTAACCGCGATAACCTATTTTTTTGGTTTTTACTAATAATTGTAACAAAAAATTATGTTGAACATATTTAGAAATAGTAATTATTATTATTCCATATATTAAATCAATTATATTGAATTCATCTCAAGAAAGCTGGAAAAATTCACATTAAATTAATCCCACAAAACATGATGTAAAATGATTTTTCCAGTTCAAGAATAAGATGATCTTACATTAACGATATGAATTGTAATAATAAATATGTCGATTTTTAATAAAATATTTTGATATGAAATATATAAATTTCATTTAAGTCATTTATTATCAATATATATGCCTTGTATTATCATACATTTATATTATATAATTACTTATCATCATGATAATAAAAACACGCATGACTATTGAAATTGTTTACTGTGATTAGAAACAAGGAATCAAAAAACCTAGTTAATAGCTATATTACATATCTCCAAATACAATCATGATAAATGGATAATTTATAAGATATATCATATGTAATAAATTTATCCATAACCTGGGGAAAGGAAACCTAAGAAAGGATGATCTGAGATGCCTAGTAAGGGTAAACAATGGAGAAAAATAAGAGCAGCCTGAACATAATGGTATGAAAACATGAGAATGGAATTTGAAAACCAAAACCTCATATCAAAGATCAAAATATTGAGTTTTGGAAAAAAATATTGATAGTTCGTAATACATGAATCATTGGGGAATCAATGAATATGGGTCGTGAGAGAGAATCATTGACATAAAACATTGATTAGTGGAACACACAAAAGAATATGAAATAATTTAGATATTAGTAACATAACATTTACAAGGTTATCATAGTGTAATGGTATCAATGCCCATATAATTATTGTCGTCTTGGTTTACTCCTATGATCATAAAGGAAGACCATGATTATTAATGATGTGGGTTCAATAGTTGTTATAGTCCATTATATCAAATGAGATATAAATCATTACTTAATGATTTTTTGGATGATATAGATCCCACACACATTATAATTTAAATGATATTTATGTGTTTAAAATTGTAATAAAATTTCATCATTTCATTAACTATATATGGAAATGAGCTTCATAATCATTTCTTCATATCATAACATATAGAAAGGTGACATGTTTCATAATCATTTGATTATTCATCATTGAATAACCTATGGAAAAAAGAAGAAGGTTTCATATAAATTTTATCATGGTATAACACATGGAAGATATAAAATTTCAATAATATCAAGATAGAATAATCATCAAACATTATGATAAATAATATGAATGGTATCCTATGATAACATTACTATTAAGGCATTGGTATCATCAATGGATTCCATCATAGATTAAAAATTCTTTTTTTCTCTAATTTAAAACATTTATTGAGTAAAAATATCCCATATTTACTAAAAACACATTTTAAAACATATATATGTTTAAAATAATATTATTTGAAGATAAAAATGAAATAATATAAAATATTCTTCAAATAAAATATTTTTCATGATTATGGGTTGTTTCATTAATTTCACACAGAATGAAACAAAGATTAAATAGAATATTTTATAATAATCCGAAAATTGATTTTTTGGAAATTGACATGTAGATTCCACCAATAAAAATATAATTAAATCATGGGTAAAATTTATATTAAATGTATTACATGAAAAATATAACATTTTTTAAAAAACATTTAGAAATTGAGGGTTTGGATGAAAACATGTTTATAGTAGAATAGAGAAGTACATTCTGATTTTTTTAAACAATTTTATCCATAATTGTAAATAACAAATAGTGGAAATAAGGAATATATAATATAATGAATAAAACAAGGAGAATCAATTCCCTGAGTTTCATGATATATGTGTCATAAAATTTTATTATCAGTAACATGATAAAAAACAATCCTGATAAATAATGAGATTGTAAGATAAAAATATTTCAAATTTGAAAAAAATGTATCATAATCTCATAAAGAAATAAAATAATATAAAAATTAAAATATCATGTGGATAAATAAATTAGTTTAATTAGATGTCAAAGGGTTTTTATTTGCACCTCATGGAATAATATTGGTTCAAAACATATAATATGTCTCATAGAAGTACAATTGACCCAACATTCTCATATCTTAAGTGTTGAATTCCATTGAACAATTTAAATAATCTTGTATAATAAATTTAGTTTTATTATAACAATATTATAGAACAAAATTTATATATAACATACCATATATGTTTTTATTTTCTATATTTTATTTCCCATTAATTAACAATTTCTTCTTAAAGTCATGTTTTAGAAAATAACTAAATTATTTTTTATGTATGTTTTGACTTTTAATTTATGGGGTACTCATACATTAATCACAATTTAATATAACTTGAACATTATCCATGATATAAATTTAATATTTATTTTTTATATTATTATTTTGGGTTTTTCATAGTGATAGAAAATTAAATCAAACATTCATAGTGATGATAGGCCATACATTTGATTGAACGTTGTATCCATTTTTCTTGGTTTTAATAAATAAAATTAAATGATATATATTATAATTAAATAGTAAAATTTATTTCATATATATAACATATGATTATTAAAACACTCCATAATAAATTCCATGTAATTCCTGAATGAATCACGTTGCTTTGTGAGGCGGTAGTTTTCTGTAAACATGATCTATGTAGTTGTATTCCCACATAATGAAGTGTATTAACTCATGTGTGATATAATAACTATAGAAACCTAATAAAATGAAAAAATATAATATATAAATTATAATTACATCATTATCTATATTCATGAGTGGTGATAATTGATAAAATGAATGGTATCAGTTCATGGAGTGTAGTTTGTTGTATACATAGACCATTATTTCATAGACATTTTATGGAAGATGATATAGATGACTGGAATTAACTCTAAATGAAAATATATTGGTATATGGATGATACTATGGATTTTTATCATAAATTTATAATATGAATTGATGGTGGCAGATGAGGAAAGAAGGTAAAAATCACTTGTTATTGAACACCACCTCTTCATCATCTTTCATCCTTATGTTTACACCAAAATCCATCCTAGTATTGATTTGTTTCCAAAATAAGGATTATAAGGGATGGTAATTTTAGAAGTTATTGGGGTAGGGATTCCCCGAAAAAAAAATTGTGTTAATGTATAATGTGTAAATGAGAATACTTTTCCTTTATTAAGTGATGGGAGTGGAAAAAATGTAATGTTGGGAAAGAATGAATTCCACCAATTCATTGTTCATTCATCATGGTCTAAAAATAAGTTATTATATATAATATATATTATAATCTAAAATATTTCTTGATAATGGTATTTTGACATATTTTGGGGTTTTTTGAACCCTATAATTTTAGTTTGACACCTCCAATAAAAACATGTTTACCTTAACCGTGGTAAATAAATATTACATTGTTTAATATTTATTTAGTAAAAAATTATTTTCACGTTATTAGTTAACAAAACTGACATTGATTAAAAATATATAACATTTTTTTCTTTACATTCACATAATTCATAAAATTTCGATTATAATTAATCCCATAGATGTGCTGATAATTTGGGTTTTTGAAGAGAAATATTTCAAAATGTTACTTTGTTTTATGAAAAAATTAAATATGAATGAGAATTCTATTAACTAAATTTGATATGTGGAATCAAAATTTAACTAATTATACAATAAAACAAAAATAATGTACAATTTATATTTATAAATAAGATAAATAATATGGAATTTTAAATTATATTTCTCAACTTCCAAATATTCATAACAAACCATTCCATTTCAAAAAATCCCAAAAGAATCACACAATGAAAATTTGGGATTATTATGTAAACATGATGTTTGAAATATCAAATAGAATTTCTAAATGGTACAAAAAATAATTTTAATATTTTGATGAAATAATTATAAAAAATATTATTTTGAGAGCATCATTTTTAAAAAATTACTAATAGAGTATGGAAGTTTTCACAGACCTCAACATTAAGTTTATTACATATACTAGTATATAAGTGTAGGTTAGAACCAAAGATAATGAAATTGAATTATCTATGTGTTTAAAAAAAATTACCAACTAGTTTCAACACTAGGGAACATCTATTTAAAAATTTTAATATATTCAATTTTTAAATTTCATGAAAGAAAACTACATTTGAAACTAAAGTTAAAATGAACAATCATGGGAAGTAGTAAATGATCTAAATGATAAAATATTGAAATAAAAATGAAAAATAATGATTTTTTTTAAATTATAACACTTATGGATTAAAATCGATACATCTATATAGAAATATTATTGAAGTGCACCTAATAAAAATATTATTTTTAATATCGCTCACCATGAGATTATAAACACAGTAGAATGAAGAGTTATTGTTCATAACTCTAAGAATTCAACAAACTATACTAGAGAAAAAATTAAATAAGTGGAAAATAACTCAACCAGATTCCCAAAGATCGAATTTAATGTTCTATTAAAGAAATTCCAAATCAATATATTTAATTGATCTTCTAATTTTGATGTTTAAAAAATGTGTAAACAAATTTTAATATATTCAAAATTAATATCACCAATAAATTTGGAATTAATTGTGAAGTATTATGCAATGAGTTAAAAGGATTAAATATCATAAATTATAATCACCACAAAAAAAGAAATTAAAAATGTATCCATATTCATTTCTCTTAAAATGGAAACAATTACAATGGGAGGGATAAAAACATAGGGTAAAGATATCTCCCTAAATGGTTATTACAATTTATCATCATTGAGGCTATGTAATTTTTAACAAATAATTCTACTAGATGTCCTAATTTTGGTCCTTCTCTGGGTATCTCCCCAATGCATCTTCTATTGAATGAAGAATGTCATCAAAACAGAACGAGATATCCCCATGAATCTTGATGTTTCTCTTTGTTCTTTAACCTTGGTCATTTTCTGCAATTCACAAACCATTTCACCAACATTGACAAGTATTTCATGAAGTCACAACGGACACGTTTTTTAAATACACATCATATTATCATATCCCATGTTACTCACTTCGACTTTGTGGTTGATTTAAATCATTACCTTAATCCAATATCTTATTTTATCTACATGTAAAATAAAAAAAATGTATTATTTAACCATTAAAAATATAAAAATTTTATTATCTCATTAATTTTTATTAGAATAAAGTTTAAATAAAATTATTAATATATAAAAATGGGTGGTTATTAATTAATTATTATAATTATTTTATTTTATTGAAACTATTATTAAATATTTTATTAAAACTATTTACGTTGTTATTTTAATAACTTAATAACATATAATAATTAATATTATTAATTTAAGATTAAATGTCATTATTTCAATAAGATAAATAATTATTTTTTAAAAAATATAATTATTGTTATAATATTTATTTTATTTTAAATGTTAATTTATAATTTTAATTATTAGTTATAAATTATATTTTTAATGTCATTAATTTAAAATTATTATATAATTTTAATTTTAAAATTATAATATTTTTTATATTAACAGCCTCATTATTTATTTGTATATTATATTAGTTTAACTTTTTATTTAATTTAAATTATTATTATTAATATTTATTTATTTAATTATGATATTAGTTCATTATTATTATTATTATGTTATTATTATTAGTTTTTTTAATTTTTTATCTTCCCCCCCTCATTTCATCAAGAGCCTAGGGATAGTTTGGTTTCTTCTATTGAGCAAGAACGACCATCCTACATCAGTGCATCATCTTGAGCATGCGACGATGGTAGCTCCAAACCAATGTATTCTTCCTTTGGTGTGGAATCGCAGTTCGTATTCCATGCGACATCAACCATTGATGACATCCAATTAAAGCTTTGATGAAAGAGGCATCTGAATCCAGCATAAGTGCGCCTTGCTTCATGGTTGATATGGCGACCAGAGGTGGTTCATGTGATGGTTCTTTATATCCAAACAACCCAATCCTCCTCTCATAAGCAATAGTGGAATGGCGATTTCTGTTTATTCAGAACAAAAAATGATACTATAATTTAGGGGACTATGGATGGATTTAGTCTAGGTGGATAGTTGTTCCTTCTATTCAGAATTGTATTAATGTGGTTTATGAATCCATGGTTTGAGTCTTGTGGTTTGAAATTAACATTGGATGGGGTGATGACATTTGTGACTTAAAGATGAGAAGATGGATCAATGGTGGAAGAGTATCCTTAGGAGGAGATTTTGGTGCTACATGGCTGTCAGTGAGTTGTGATGTATCATTAAGACTGATGGATTTGATGTCAGTAGGTTTATGAAGAAGGCTGTATGAGGACGTCAGTGTGTCCGGATGGATTTAGTGAATTAGTAGGTTAAGAGATACCAACGCGTCAGAAGGATGAAGGAAGGGAGGCACGTATAGAATTGATGGCACAATTTTGTCAGTATCTCATAGCGTTAATGAGACAATGTAAGAGGAGTTACCAAAACTGAATGGTGAGTAGAAAGAAAATTACATTGGAGACTAATTGAGTCATCGATAGTAGAAAAGGGCTATGGTGGTGGATTAAATTCATAACTACAAACATGAATTATATTTAAGGAAATTATATCATTGAGGAAATTAATAATTTAAAAATATAATGTAATTAATTAATTATGTATATAAAAAATGAATTTATTAAATAAATAGAAAAAAAATTATTTTATCAAATTAAAACATAAACACTTTACTTATATTAAAGACTAACTAATTTATTAAATGTAATAACTAAATTAAAAATTATAAAAAACACAATCAATTAAATAAAACTGTTATAAATTATTAAATTCCTTCAAATCAATTTGAAATAAATAAATTTAAATTATCAATAAATATATGTTATTTTAATTAACCAATACTATGAGATGAAATGTTTATCATAAACACTATGTTTATTAAATGTAAATAAAACAATTAAATGAGTAATTAATAAAAAATCATATTATTAAAACAGAAATTAGATTTGAACCACTAAACTAATAATTAAATTATTAGACTATAAAAATTAGTATGAATAAATTCATAATTTAAATGCTAAAAATAATTAATTAATTATGAAAGTTTATTTATTATAAAATTTAAATAAAAAAATAAAACTAGTACATTAATTTACCAAAACACAAAAAATTAGATAATTAAATGAATAAAAAATCAAAAAAATGTGGAAAAATATGTAAAATTAATGGAACATCACATATAATGACATTTATGATAATTAAGTGCATCAATTATTAGATAGTTTTCTTTATATAAAACTTTTAAAACAATTTTATTCACTCGTGTGGGGATCCGTTAAATTTTAGTCTAATTCATCATTTGGAAAAAAAATATGGATACTAAATGAGCATGCAACTATCTTATGGGAGTCTAAGGCCTCTTTGGATACTGTAACCTTTCATTTTGGAAAAAATGCCATGTTGTATGGTTGACAGACAGTCGGAACATGGTTTGCCTAACCATACATATGGAATATTTTCAGGAGGAACCATATCACATGGTTACCACACAGTTGTGCAACCTAACTATGCGAGTGAACCTTCTTCCTAGGTACTCATGGATGGATTGATAATGATTTTCAAACCATGTGGATATAATTTACATAGGAAAATTGAAGGGTAATACTACTATTTTCCCCCTAATTATATATTTATTCCACCTCTTCTCCCATAATATGATATCAAGATGTATTTCCTACCGTGGGTTGAATTTTGGATCTTGTTGAATGTAAAATCTAGGGACATAAATATCTATTTTATTTGGAATCTATTCAAGCATTCGTTCATCACATTGGATGTGAAACAGTAATTAATCTAGTCAATTTAAGCCATTCTATTTCAATTTTCACGAGACATAAGATATATACATGGATTTATATATTATAACACATCCCAAAATCTTCTTGGATGAATCAACATCTATTACAAACCCTTATCCATTACTTTGTATTGTAACAACTGGTGCACATATTAATATTCTCTTCAGTTCCTTGATATTTTCATCAAATTAATTTATCATGAGGAAATTCACTCCAATTTAATTTAGCATGGTCCTATGATTAGATGTTCATTATAATATATCAAACAACCATAAATAAAATCCATCTAAACTATGAAAATAGTAGATCTATGTCACAGTGGTTGGTTCGTACCAACAATTAATATCCATTGTCTTTGATATATCTTCTAATATCAACCCCAGATTTGCGTACAAGGACATAACATTACATTTTCAGAATACATGGTAAAAAATTATCCCAAACACTGTATTTGATAAGTTTATTTGGAAATTAGGAAAACATTCTTCTAGCTTGGTGAAAGATATTCAATTTCTCACATAATGATATTACCATTTAGTCTTTCTACCTAAAACCATTGATTATATCATAATGAAATGAAATCATAAAATGGGTGAGCTCAAATTCATAGTCAGGGTAACAAAAAATAATCATAATATTGTAAAAACATGAACATATATGTGGAAAACCAAAATCATTAGTCATGAAATAAATCATGGAGGTTTGTAAGGCATGAATCATAAATTAACATGAACCCTGATAAAATAGCATTGTCATAAAAAAATAAACTATGGAAAAAACATAACCATAAATAACAATTTCAATATTATACAAGGCACATCACCTAGACCATCATAGTGGATAGTTTCCATTACTAAACCAGGTTTACATTTTGTTCTAGTAATGTATTACTGAATCAGATCTACTTGTCATTCCAGTCAAGTTTATCTATTGAGATATAAATATTTACACAATGAATTGGAGGGATATATAGTTTCCTACCATCTTAGAATTAAATCATTCTTACATGTTCTAAAAAACATTAATCATTAATCATTTCATAACCTAAGGAGTAAAATGGGTTTCTTTAACATCATTCAATAATAAAATAATCCATGTAAAACAAATGGTGTTAATAAATAAAAGTAAATCAAAACATAATCAAATCATTGGAAGAGTGAAGGTAAAATACAGGAAACATAACCCTATTAAATAATTTTATCTTGTATTGAATGTTATTGTGATATAACCCTATAAATTAATTCTTGTAGAAAATATCTTTTCTTCTTCCAAAAATGATTTATTTTCTTAAAATGCAGAAATTTAATAAAATAAAATAATTTATCTGAAAATAGAACTGAAATCATTTAGAGGAAGATTCAATAAAATAAAGAGTTATGCATATGTAATTTTTTTTCATATCATATATGTTAAAAAAAACATTCTCAATATACTTTTGTCAAAAAGTCAAAAAGTACCTCCTATAAAATTACCAATAAATATTCCTTTCATAAAATTAAATAAAAAATAATAAATGGGTAAAATTTAATTTAAATAATTGTATAAGAATATAAATAATATTAAATATTTACGGAAACATGGATATGTATGATAAAGATACCTCAGTAAATACCTAAGTATAAATAATGACCGATAATAAGGAGAATTTGAAATTATCCCTTACCTTAGGTCCTATATCCTTTGTATTTGTTAGAATCTCATGTATAATTATTTAAATAACATCATGGAATTATTATGGACACATATTCATGTTTATGATATCATATATGATTATATAATCATCCATTCGATAATAATATTTTATAATTACTCATTATTTGGATATTAAATGCATCAATTTCTCATGCATGTTTTGTCGAATATGTTCTGGATCTATTTCATAGGTAATAGTTATATCATTAAAAAATGATATCAACATAATATACATCATTTTTAAATTCCTTAAATTTATATTATCTTGATTTAATAAATATCATGTAGAAAGAATCACATCGCATCGTGGAGACGGTATGCTATATTTACTCATTAGAGGTGTTATCCTTCCATTAATTATGAAATATAATCAAAGGGGAAGGTATATATATTGTTTTAGAATAACTACCTTATTATAGTAATCAATATAGGTATTTATTTTCTTGATTATACAAATCCATGTCAAGTGTTGAAGAAAATTGATTACTCCACGGTGTGGAGATGGTAATCGGTACATACGCACACCTAGTGATTTCATTTTTCATAGGATAGATAGATTGTGGACTATGATTTTGACATAATCATAATAAAATCTTAGTATGGAATGGATTCTAGAGTAATTAATTTAAAATGAAAAAACTCATTATGATGAAGTAGGAGAAGACAAGATTTGGATGAATCGGCAGAGGATATTACCTCTTCTTCGATGAGCTCCCTCAAAATCTCCACATAAATGAACTAGATCTGTCTTTTAAGGGGAATATAACCTCTAGAATGTGAGTAAAAATGTTTATTAGGGAAATGGGAATGATATGGTTGTGTTTTAAGGATCAATTTGAATTGAACGTGTTAGAGAGAATGATCCTTTTTATAATTGAGGTGTGGGGAACATTTTGAACATCTAGAAATATTAAAATATAATAAAATCAATCCACAACCAAAAACAGAAAAAATGCCTTATTGTTTATGAATAGATGAGATAATATTGTATTATAATCGTAATAGAAATTTTGTTCATGTTTTTATGTCAATTTAATCATTATTTTATTCTAACAATTAGTTATTGTATTTCATTTTAGTTAGGTTAACAATTAATTCAATATTGAAATAGTCAAATATTTGATATTTTTAAGTAAATTAAAACATAAAAAAATAATTAAAATAAGTTTAGACCATAACTCAATTATTATATATTTTATATTTTTTTTATGATATTCAAATATTTTAATAAAACAATTTTTTGACAAAAGAACAATAGTGTAAATTTTGACCATATTTAATTCTGGAATTTCTAAAAACATCAATATAAGATGTTATCCTAAAAAACAATATTTTATCATATCCTTATGGGGTTTAGGTCATCTATAAAATTCTGTTAACATTTAAATTATCTAAAATTATATTAATTTTAATATTTTTTATAACATTAATTTTTTATTTCTATTAATTAATTAATTAATACATCGGTATTGTGTAACTATTATATATATTTATTTTTTGGGAATAAATAAAAATAAAATACTATAATTGATAATAATATACTATAATACATTATTATTCTTTTAGTTGATTGTATATTTAGGAAAATAAATCATTAAAATGATATATTTATTACAATATAAATGGGACAAGTTTAACATCACTTTAAATAAAATAATACAAGTGTCATAATAACTTTTATAATACTCGAAATGCTCAATAACTAGACCATTGAATAACTATGGATGATATATACTCTATAAAAAATATTGGGGAATGATTTTTATCCTTTTATTATTTTGTATCAAAAAAAAATTATTCATTTTTTATAAATTATATAATTTATGCATCATAAATTTTTAATCCTTTATGGAAATTAATTATTTCCTAAAAATTAAAAAAATTTACCATGATAAAAAAAATTTTATATTTCAAATTATTATTAATAGTATGACATTGAATCTATATAACCTTATTTTAAAAATGAAACATTATTTAAAATATAAATGTCACATCATTAAATGTGCGTTAAATATAATATTATAAATACCATGATATCTCCCAAATGGCCCCAAAACATAAAATAAATTATATTAGGAAAATGTTTTTATTTATATAAAAATATCCATTTAAATTTGTCGATACCACCCATTTGTCCATATGTGGACACATAATAGTTACTATAGAAAATGAAAATGATTATGTGACTTTATTTTATTGAAATATTATTTAACTCATTTTCACGGACAAGTGTCTTTTAAATGATATATTTTAGATCATAATCTATTAAGGGTCCAATGAATTTCACAAAATAAAATTTTGTTATTTGTTTTTGTCATTTTATAGTCATTATAATATAATTTTTTACCAAAATTACCAAAATTATACTTTAACATGATAAAAAAAGTTACCATGTTTACTATTCATATTGGTAAAAAAAATAGACGTACATACCAAATATGGTCAATGTAAATCCAAATTTTACATCCAATTTTCAAAATTTATAGCACCTATGTTTCATAATTTAATTTAAAATAAAAATGGTATAATGGCACCGCAAATTATTTTTTAAAAGACTACCCCTATTAAATGGAAAATGTATTTATAATTAAATCAAGTATAAAATAATATTCAAAAACTATATTCATATAATAATGAAAAAATTACAATTTAATACTAAAATTAAATATTATATTAGTATTTAATGTATTTAAAACGAAAAAATATTAATTAATATCATTATTATCACTATTTATTAAAAAAATTAAATATTTCATAAAAATACAAAAAATTCATCCAAACTAAATTCTTATATTATGAATTAATAAAACAATAATATTTTTTCAAATTTAATTTAATAAAATTTCAAAAAAAAAATTTAAATGGGTGCTCCATCAAAAGGCGGTAAAATTACATTTAAAAAAAATACATTTTTTATCCAAATGAATTTACAATTTGTTTTTAAATGTATTTCACCCTCAATATTTATATGGGTTATTAAATAATTAATACAATAGATATTATTTCATTGAAACCCACATTTTAAAAAAGATTTTCAAAAGACCTTCTTTAAAAAGGAATATATGGAATATAATAGTTACCCCAAGAAAATCAAAACAAGGCCTCTATGTAGGAGAACATAGGGGAAATTTTGAGCATGGAGGAAAAGTGTAATTAATCATAGTGAATGATAAGATCATTTATCATCTTTATTTGGGTGATCTATATAATGTTGAAAATCACAAAACCATTTACTAAAGAATCATGATAGAGGTCATTGATATCATAAACAATTATGATAATATGACACTCTTTTACATCATGATACATTTTCCTAATGATGAATAATTTTCATTATAAGATATACGTAATTTATATCGGTAAAATTTCTCAATTGGTCATTAATTGAACAATTTCCACATCATATCTCTTTCATAAAAATGAAGTTGAATTTTTCATTCCCGAAGTGCTATCATATCATGTGATCCATAAATTGAACGATAGGAAATTCCATTTAACTTTATCACAACCAAAAGGTTACAACAAGTAATCAAATATTCATAAGTCCAAAAATATAGAGATAATAATTTAATATAACACCTTTCATATAGAGTTTAACATAAACATTACATAAATTAATAACCTTATAATCAATTAGAAAAAAATCCAAAACATTGGAAAGAGATTCTCAAAATTAGATTAACATTTATCCCCCATATATTATAAGGTATATCTTATTGGTTATATTCCAAACATGTGAACACCTTAATCAGGTATTCTCTTAATTCCTGATATTATCCTAAATTAAACTTTATCCTTACAAATAACAAGCATGTTTCCTAATTCATAAGTCCAAAAATCTATAAAATTCACCTATAATAGTATAAAATTGTAATTAACAAATACATAATCAGTTTTAAGGAAATATTTACCATCCAATTTACATACTCATATCGAACATATCATTGTAAAAATAACATTATCTCATCATAATGCTTATACAAAGGGTTATCCTTCCCTTAATATGTTTTTCGAAAATATCTGAACAGTATTTCATGGTTACCAATACCATTCAATGTGTAATTTCAAATTCCTATAAAAAATTGTAACAATCCTTATATGTTTGATTATTCAATAATACCATAAAATTACTTATACTGCATGATTTGTAATAATCATGAAAACATTCCAATATCTTCTTAAACTATTGACTGATCTTTATCATTTCTGTTCATTAACACTTCATTAATCTCATGTATCATTTGTAGTCTCTTCATTCCCAGCAGCATAATTACTACACATATGGCAATGTTGATACACTTCATGAAATTTTCCCCTAGGGAACCGATTTTCATAATGCATATACATTCCACAGTTAAAACATTTTACCATCATTGATAAATTAGGAATACCATTTTCATTATCCCTTGTATTATCTGAACCATTACCTTTGAAATTACCAGCATTATATCCTTTTCCACAACGAAATAATATTCTTGTTCCCTTTAATAATTTTCCTTGATTCATATTCCCATGTGATTTGCATGAGTAACATTGAACATCATTTCCATTATGGTCACTTCGAAACTCCATCGTTCTTTTATTAGGCGGGTCAGAAAACTCACCAAATATGTTATTATTGATCATATTATAGGATTTCTAATTAAGAATAATAATGATTTTTTGACATCAACTCTCATATCATTTTGTTTATCATGAGTAATATAATTCAATTGTCTAATATATTCTACATTAACATGAATCCCTTTATTTCAAGCAATTTTCTAAACCCCATGAAAAGTGTGAGGGTAAAAAATCATTCTAGAAAAATAACACAATCACAAGGGAGTACATTCAATGTAAAATATATTAGGTTTAATCCTAGGTTATTCCTGAATATCCCAAATACTATAGGACTGTAACATATACTTATACTTATCATTAATACATCTGAAGACATATCCTTATTAATATCTATAGGGATCACACTAAATATTTCGCATATTAACTTCCAAAGGTTGATTAAACATTCCCTTTGATACCATCGCTAATGACCCGATATTTAAAAACAAGGAAATAACAGTAATTTTATATAATACATAATACATGAGACAAATAGAAACCAAATGACATTATTATTTAAGGGTATTTGGAAACATGAAACACATTTTTATAACATGTTGAAAGATATTCAACATCTTCCATAATTATATTCCAATATAGTTTTACTACATAAAACTATTCATTAAATTAAGGGGAAAAGAAACAATTAAAATTTTGAGCTCAAATTCTTATTAAGGGTATGATAACATAAACCTACGAATATAAAAACATGAACTTATATTTTGAATATCAAAATATTGAGTCATGAAATAAATATTTGTATATCATAAGGAATACTTCATAAATTAACATGAACCATGAAAAACTATAATTTTCAAAAAAAATGTAATTATGGAAAACAATTAATAGTAGAAACGCATTCGTATATTTTTCTATACTCCAAAAAAATTCCATTATAGTGGAAAATGTCCATTACTGAATCGATTTTACATGTCATTCCTGCGTTGTATTACGAAACCTTATTTACTTATTATTCCAATCATCATTATCTCATGAGATATAAATCATTACCCATAAAATTTGAACGAGATATTATTCCCACCCATTTCATAATGAAATCATTATTACATGTTCCACATAAACGTAAATCATTCATCATATTGTAACCCAAGGAATAAAATAGATTTCTTAATAACCATTGTATCATAACATAATAAATGAAAAAAATTGATTTCATAACTAGAATTCCCTAAAAACATAATCAAATAAAACTAAAAATAAAGATATTATAGTTGAAACATAACCATATAAATAAGTCCTTTTTATATAGAAGATAATTTTTATATAACACTAGAAATTAGATCCTAAGAAAAATATCTCTTCTTCATCAAAAACGTTTTTCACTTTTCAAAATTCAATGATATATTAAAAGAAAATTATTTATTTGAATATAAATTTGAAATCACGTGACTAATATTAATAGAAATAAGGCAATAAAAAGACATAAATATCAGTTCATGTCATATAATTTTTAAAAAAATACATCCTCGTACATTTTTTGGAAAAGTAAAAAATTACCTCATATCAAATAACAACAAAAGATTCAATTCATACTATTTAATAAATTTAAAAAATGTTTAATTTTGAATTTAATATTTTTTATATTAATAGAAAGATTATTATATACTTAGGAAACATTGATGTAGTTGATAAATATACCACATCAAATAATTACGTATAAAATATCTTGTATAATAATGAGATTGTGAAATTATCCATTATATTAGGTTCACAATGTTTTTAATGTATCTGAACATCCTGAAGAATAATTTAAATAATATCTTTAAATTATTCTAGAATCATAGTAAATTTTATGATATCGTATTTGATTATTTTATCATTTATTTATGAATAATATTTCATTTTTACTCATTATTTGGGTATTAACTGCTTCATTTTCTAATGCATGTTTTGTTGAATACTTTCAGGTTCTCTTTATTAAGTCATAGTTATATCATTCCAAAATGATATAAACAGAATATATATCATATATATTTATCCTATAAATTTATAACATCATTATTTAATGGATACCATGTATAATGAACCACATCTCATCGTTGAGACAGTATGCATGACTTACGCATGAGTGATGATATCATTCATTTAATTATGAAATGATATCAAAGTAGATGGTAAATATATTATTCTAGAAAAAAAAATTTATAATAATAACATATTTTTATTATTACCATAATTATTCTCATTCAATACATGTGGTGGTGAAAATAGATTACACCATGAAGTGGAGATGTTAAGCCATTCATACACACGCGTGGTGAATTTTTTTCATAGGATTGGTAGAAGGTGGAATATGGTTGTAAAATAAATTTAATTACATATCAGTAGAAAATTTATAACTTATTAATTAATTTATTATAGAGACAACACATTATTAAGAAGTAAACGAAGAAATAATTTGAATGAATCAGTGGAAGAAATTAACTCCTCTTTGGTGAGATCCCTCTAGAGCACCTCTTAAATAAACTAGAGTTGTCCTTTTGAGGAGAACATAACATATAGAAAGTCAATATAAAATTTTTGATGGTAAATAGGTTAGAGGTGGTAGAGAAAATTGGCTCAATGTGAATTGAAATGGCGAGGGGTTATGTTTTCTTTTATATTTGATGTAAGGGGCACATTTGTAATGTCTAAAAAATTATTTTATAATAAAATCAAACTCTATCCAAAAAACTCCAAAATTTATTGTTTTAAAATATTATATGAGACAAGGTTGTAATATAATCAAAAAATAAATTTATAACAAGTTTTTATGTCAATTTAAAAATTATGTTAATTTAAAATTTAGTTATTCTATTTTATTTTAATTAGGGTAACAATTATTTCAATATTAAAAGGGTAAAATATCTTCAGGTTTGATGTAAAATAAACCATAAATAAACATTTTAAATAATATTATACCATATCATTATTATTACATATTGTTATTGATGTTTTATGATTTTTAAATAATTTAATAAAACATTATTTTGAAAAAACAACAACAATGTCAAATTTGAGACTATTTAATTCTAGATTTTGTAAAAATATCATTGTAAGATTTTATCCTTAGACAAAACATTTTAATAATTATCGAAGGGGTATAAGTTGCCTATTAAATTTATTGGAGATATTAATAAACTCAAATTATATTTATTTTAATATTTTCAATTATAATAATTTGATATTTAAATTAATAAAATAATTACTGAATATGTATTGTGTAATTATTTAATATACATATTTTTTTAGAAAAAGTACAAACTAAATACTATGTTTAAGATAAATCTAATATATATCAGTATAATTCTATAAGATGAATATAAATTCAAGATAATCATTTATTAAAAATGTTATACATATTATTATATATATATAAAAATTTTAACATCACTTTGAATAATGTAATATCAGTTCCATAATCTCGTCTATAATGCTCCAAATTCTCAATATATGGACCACTAAAAGATAATTGTCGATTTATAATATAACAATAAGATCGGCGAAATTTTTGAAATCTTTTAATATTTATTATAATTTTAATAAGTATAGTTTATTTATTTTTCATCAATTAAATAATTTTGTCATCATTAATTTATAAGCCTTTGTGGTAATAATTTACATCCTAAAATTAAAAAAAAAACTCCCCTGAAAAAATAAAACATTATTGTTTTCTAATGAGTATCTATAGTCGAATATAGCATATTTATAACCCCATTTAATTAATAATTTATTATTTAAAACATGAATTTGACGTCATTAATTTTATATTAAATAAAATATTTTAATTACCATAATATATATAATGGATCCAAAACGTCAAAAAATTTATATCAGGGAATTGTATTTATAAATTAAAAAACATCCATTTAGATTTTCCTTGATACCGCCCATTTTTTCACAAGTGGACACATAAAAGATATTAAAGATAATGAATATGATATTTGTTGAATTTCCTCGATTTCATTAATATTAAATTCAATTTCCAGGAAATATGTCTATTAAATGTCATAATTTTGGTACATAAGCGTTAAACGTTGAATTACATTGATCAAATAACATTTTTTCATTTGTTTAGGTCATTTTATAGTCATTATAATTTTATTTCTAAGCTAAATTACGTAATTTCTATTTACCATGGTAATAAAATGTACCATGGTTACTATAAATATCGGTAAAAACTAAAATGGACATGCATACAAAATATGGTTCTCCTGATTCAAAATTTTATATGCATTTTTCAAAATTCATAACAAAAAATTTTCATTATTAAAGTTAAAATAAATCTTGGTAAATGTTACAAAAACTAATACTTTTAGAAAAATACCCCTTTAAGTAAAAAATTATTATACAATAAATTCATGTATGAAATCATTTTCAAAGACAATAATTTGTTAAAAATGATCTAATTATAATTTAAAACTAACCCAAAACATAATTTTACAATGTAATGACTTTAAATGAAAATAATGTTTTCAATAAAAATCAGTATGTTCCCTATTCATAAAAAATGAATCTAATCGAAAAAATACAAAAAATTCATCTAAAGAAAATTTTTATATTCAAAATATATGCAAAACATTTTTTTAAAATTTTATAAAAAAATGTTTGAAAATCATGATTTAAAATGGGTGTTCTATCAAAAGGTGACAAAATTTTATTACTTTTAAAATACTTATACTGTCCAAAAAATAATAATTTGTTTTTATATCATGTCAAGAAAACATATATTATGAATTTTAAATATTATATTAAATCCAAAAAGTGTTATATTATTAATATATATGCTCACATTTAAAATATTTTTTGTATTGAATTTAATACAATTCTTACCTGCCATCATAATGATTCAGTTATAATATTTAGTTGTTAACTTATATTCAGTCATTCATGAAATGAATTCATTTATGAAAACATGATATTTTTTGTTACACAAAGCTAGAATAGTGTATCATACACCAGATGCTAAGATGGTGTTGCTTACAGAGCAATCCTATCTTGGTGTAGCGTAAAACAAAAGTCGTTAAATAAATAATAACAAATCTACCTCATAAAAATCTCATGTTATTTCACTACTGATATAAACTCTGTTGATATTATATGACCAATAAAAAAACATTTTCCATTCAAAAATTCACACATTGCGAGTTTTTCCTATTGTTTCTCATTCATCAATGTATTTATTACAAGTCTAACATGATATTTCTACTCTTTCTTTCACATTGAATAAATAATAATATCTCCTATAAAGACAACCACAACCAAATGATGGTGATATCTAATTGATATATTGATATCATCAAGGAGGATATTGGGAGAATTAGTAAGATATAATGGAATTACACTATAAACATAGTGTATATCCATTGTACAGAATGATTTCTTGAGTATACCATTCTTCTTGACACTTAATAGATGATATTCATAATGATGTTCAATCTTGGAAATTTATTGTGCTCTTGATAGTTGATTTATTGGGCCATCAATATGGGATAAATGATAATTTTTCTCCATCATGGCCATATTTAACTCTTCATAATCATTCAAAAGTAACATTTATCCATCATTATTTTTAACCAAAATAATATGATCAACACACAAGTTACACACTTTCCGGGATGAATCACATTCCATAGATAAACATGATATTCAATTAAGTTCTTATAACTCATTGTGGTTTTTATATGAATTCATTAAAAATTCAATTGAACTAGGTATGTGTTCTATTGATAACTCAACATCCCAATTTTTTTATAGACTAAAAATAAATTTTGGATATAAATAATCAAATTCATGATAAATTATAATATAATCTATGTCATGTTTTTTCCCTACAATTTGTGATAAACACCGACTGTGAATGGAAATTAGGACTTATAGAATGGTTGTATTCTATAATTGAATATTTTAAATATTTCCACTCATATTTATGATCATTGGTTGGATGAATATATCAAACATGATATTTCTTCCTCAAAAATTGATGTGGGATTTATGATTGAAAACAAAATCCATTCATAAGATGATATATACATTAATTAGATTAAAAAATAAAAGATTTACAACAATTATATTCCCACGAACATCAATAGTAGAGTAATTATATAGTTGAGATGCAATAAATGTATGATTATGGGTTCTTACGGCTACTTAAACATCTATTCATTTGGGTGGAATGTCGACACCCATATAAAATTATTTATAAATGATAGAATGGGTAGATCTAGAGTGAAATAAAAAATTCACAATATTAGAGTCTATAATAAGTGTAAATTTCATCACATCATTGTCTAACACATCCTAATAAATAGTGATATCCTAAAAATTCAATTTTTTTATTGGTATAATGGTTTGTTGCCGTTGATCATCGTCATTAACCATCATATTTTTCAATTGTTTAGAAAAATGTATATAATCATTAAATTGGAAACAGTATAGTTTGTGACCTATATAATGTAAATCATTATCTTTATTTTCATTGTTATTAAATTTATTCTCATCACATTGTCAATGGATTTTTCATTGAAAAACCATTCCAAATACAGAACATTTACTATTCCCCTTAATATAATTTCTTCCATGATTCTTCCCAAACACCAATCATAATGAATATATCATATTATCTTCTCCATGGATGTCTGATTATCCATTAAAATCCATCTTCCATTTCATTTTAAAACTATGAGATTTATATATAACACAAACATCTATTTAATCCATTATAGTGAATAAAACAATATCTACATATCTATTAATGTACATAATGTATAATTCTCATTATACTCTTCATTTTGAGTCTTTGGAGAATCAATCACCCGTAATATAAGTTAGTATGATAATACATGAAACATATCTCATAATTCATGTGAACATTTCATCATATGCAGTAAGAAATTAATAATATAGTTACATTAGATTAAATAAATACTTCTTTATATTCATATAGAGAGTATGTGTAATGTATTTGTAGAAAAATTTGTTTCTAAATCTATCCCAATCCATGAATTAAATTTCATCATATTAACTCATATTAGTTAAAAATTTCAACAATATATCTTCTTGAAATTCAATATGATAGATAAAATAAAATGAATTCTTCATTTTAAAAACAATGGAGAATATAAAATATCTTTTCTGTAGTACAAGTCATTTATTCATAAAATAGAAGATCAATGGTTCAACAAATGCAAGGTGGATGTTTCCTCATAAAGGACTCCATGAAATATTGTTTCGTTTGTCTTTTGTTTTGATGTCCAACATAATTCATATCCTGAGAATGTTATATAACCAATGAAATTTAACAGTGAATTCCATATCCCATTATAAATAGATTATAATGAAGAAATTAATTTCATTATCAATTACTCATTAAATTAACACGATTCCTTAATGTTCTGACCATTGAATAAAACAAAAAATAACTGTGTAAGAAATAACACTCCTGATGGGGAAGCAGATAATAATGAAAAAACCTAAATATTGATTAAATCATGAATCCTTCATTAATATATGATACCTTAATATAATAATATGTAATTTATAGTAATATTATATTTAAATTGTTTATAATTGTTTGAATAGTTCTTATCAATTTAAAAAACATACCTCCCATGAGTGTAAATTCATATTTGTAGCAAAGATCATTTTCATGCACAAGGTGATGACTAATTAAAGATCAATTAACCATTTTCATAGTGATTACATCTATGTATCTTAGTGTTAGAGAGACATCCACTTGAAGAATAAATATCGGGAGGTAATTTCATGGAATCCACTCTCTCTATCCCTTAATAAATTCAATGAGATTTTTTCTATACATTAACTCATCCGTAGAATTTTCCATAGGCATTTAGTAGAGATATAACTAAATTTTTCTCATAATTGTTTTTAATTCATAACTAAACCCATTAACTAATACTAGAAATTGTGACCCTAGAATCCATATATATGTATTACAATATTTTTCATGAATATTCATTTTAATAAACAAAGACAAGATAATGGGCCATAATAGTTTAGTTTCTTTGGAATCATTGAAACAAAAACAATCATTCTATAGATAAACTACATTTTCCCCCAATATGAATATTATTACTATAATCCTCAATAGAAATATCATTAATAGTAAATTTCTTTATAAAACATGTAAACAAGAAATAATAGAGGCGGATATCAAATGTATAGTAATGGAAAACAAGGATGGTATTTAAGAATAACATGAATTTTAGATCATGATATTATGAGAATTACAATCAAGAAACATACATTAAATATCAATGATCATAAAAATGAGTCATGGAATATATTTTTCATGTTCATAATAAATGATTCACAATTGATAAAATTACATGATTCATGAGAACATTATATTGGCATAATAATGATAATTGTGGAATACACATAATTACATAAAATAATTTTTATATTAGTAAATGTTATTTTTTATGTCTATAATAGTGGAATGCATTCACTCCCCGACCCATCATAGTAGTCAAGGATTACTCCCACAACCATCATAGTGAAAAAATTCCCTTATTATACTTTTTTCACTCCCCATTAATGTCATATATATCTCATGAAATACAAATCTATATGCAATGTATTAGAGGGAGATATAGGCCCTTACCATCTCATAAAAAAAACCATATTTATGTATTCCAAAATATCTTAAAGAATTCCTCATATTATAACCCATGACATTAAATTTGTTTTATAAAAATTTTATCATATCATAACTTACAAAAAACATATAGGTTATATATTAACTTCATCTTTCATCATAGCATATCAAATAGAAAATAAGAAAGTTTAATAAGTATTTTGTCATTGTATAACATCCTTAAGAGAAAATAGTTTAATAAACATAATTTCTTATTAAATATAAACTATTCTATGAAATAATTAGAATATTATCATGGGATTTCATACCTATTATGTAATACATAACATCAATGGATTTTATCTTTACTAAAAAATGATTTTTATCTCTCATTTAAAACTTTTCTTCGTAAAATATTCCATTATACCTTGAAATTATTATTTTTAAAGATATTATATCTCTAAATTCCTTTTTTCAAAAATAACCCTAAAAATTATATTATAATTTTCCATGAAATTATAATTCTTGATGAAGGGATGTTTTTTTCACTACGTATATATTTATGTAATTATTTATTTCATATTTTTTTCTAAAATACGAAGAAGAATTGTCTTGAATGATATTTGGAAATTCCTTTCAAATTATTTTGTATAAACTCATGCATGGGTAACCATTATAAAAAAAATATAATAATAATATAACATTTTCAAAAAAGAACTTATGGAAATATAAATTCAAATAAAACAATTATTCAAGAGGATGGGGAAATAAATTTATATTTTCTTAAAAAAAATTTGTCAATTATTTTAAGTTCCAATGAGTTTATAAATTTTTATATTAATATATTTAATTACTATGATAGAATGAAATTATTTGTTTTTCTTGAGATATGGATCATAATTTTTTAATAGCATAATAGAATCTATAAAAATCTTGATAAATTGTGAGATTGTATCATAAAATCATTACCACAGTGGCAAATTTCTATCATAATGTATTTAAAAAAATAAAATATTATAAAACGTGAAATATTATTATGATAAATAAATTCTTCATATTACATGTCAATGGAATGTTATATACTACAAATTAAAGTATATAGGTGTATAACATTTCATACATATCAAATAATAATAATAGATACAAAAATACATTTCACTAGTTCGTGACATACATGGTAGAGTTTTAATCCTACCATATAATAAATATTAGTTAGTAATAAATTTTTATTGAAAAATATTTTCATCCATAAACCTATATTATTTTTTCTTATGAACATTCCTTCATTGTTAATTACAATTTCCATGTTAAATTTGTATTTTATGAAATAATATCATTGTTTTTACTATATGTTTTTCATATTATTTTTCATTCCCCTTACCTAGATCGAGGTTTTGTAATCATCAAAATATTTAAACTGATAAAAATATCATATATATTTAGTATATATTAATTTAGAAATATTTTTACTATTTAGTGATAAAAAATAAAATACACTAATCATTGGGATAGTATAATGTACTCAAGCATTACCGTTGTACCCATTTTCATATATTGTTGAATGAAATAATAGTAAATCAAATATATTAAAATGAAAAAAATAATTTTTATTTCATATATAACATATATTTTTATTAATGATATCCTTAATAAATATCAAGAAATGCGTAAATGAATCTCATCTATTCATGAGGTAGTTGTCTCTTATACACCAGAGCGACATTATCATATTACTATATAATGTGGAGTATTAATGTATATGTTTTATAATAACTATATAATAATAATAACATCCTAATTTTCAAATATAACTAATAAATCAATAATTATTTCTATCCTTGAGAGATGTTAAAGGAAAAAAATTACATCATTTCATGAGGCAGTAGTCTTCCAAACACAAGAATAATGATTTTGTAACCCATTTGATTGAAGTGTAGATTTTTCATGGTAATTATCATGAAATTATATAATCTAAATTTATGAAATACAATGTTATACTTATATCATAATGATAAAATAATAATTGAAATATGTGGATGATGAAATAAAAAAATGTGTATTGAACAACTATGCCACTTCATCCAGTATCCTCCATATGATTACTCATATATAAATCATAGATTTTTTTTCTATCCAAAATATTCTTATAAGTTGAGATTATGGTACATGGAAAATTCATTTTTCTATGATTTTCCAAACTAATATGGTTTGAAAATATGAATAAGAGAGTGTAATCAATTTCCTTTTAAATGTTATGTGATTGCACACATGCAATTTTTTAATAAACAATTCCACCAACATGTGTTTCATGTCACATGAAAAAATGGATTAATTATTGAGACTATATGTGATGAGGACCAAATATTTTGAAAAATTGTTCTATAAAAAATTTTGGGATATTTTTATCCCTTTTCATTTTAGTTTCAACCTTAATAAACTCATTTTTCTCTTAACCATGAAAAATAATTTTTACTACGTCTATGATTACTTTTGGTAATAAATTATGTTTACCATAATAGATAGAATAAATTATTATTATTTCAAATATTGAATCAAAATAAATTTATTCCTTTCATAGAAATGAGACATATTATTTTTAAAATATTTTCCATAGATGCAACAAGAATTATATATTTTAAAGCGCAAAAGTTAAAAATTGTATAAATTTTATTTAAAACAATTCGAAATGAGAAATTTTCCATTGAAAAAAATTTATTTAATAGATAAATTATTTAAAAATATCTATTTTGAATACAATTATAATTATATATTCTCTTTTTTGGTAAATTAACTTAAACAATATTGTTCATTACAAATTCATTATTTTCAAAATTCATTGATAAAAAAAATTATAGAAAAATACTAAAAAATAACATTATATATTTTTGATTATATTATTTCAAAATAAAATTCGATATTATCATATAAATATTATAATAGTTTTAAGAGTATGTTTTATTTTTGTATTTTTTTTGAGATTTTAGTGTTTTGGTAACATATATAGACATTTATTAATCTTATTGCTTCTTTTATAAGTATGTGTTCCTTATAAAAACCATTATACTAAATATTTATTATAAAAATAGTATTAAAATAGTTATTTTTAATTTTCGTGGTCATAATAGATGTGTGTAAATAATTTTGATAATATATCATTGTTTTTCAGAAACACAGTGTAATATATAACCCATGATAACCAACTATTGTGTGTACAAGATACCAGACAATGTGTTTCATGTAATAAATTAATCAAATAAATTTAATTTATTCAAAAATAATAATTCATAAATACTATGGGTTTTTTATTGGAGGTTTTTATATTTAATAACAAAGGAACAACGATATTCACATAAAAATATCTTTAATAATAATATCACCATTTACCTCTAAATGTTCTTGTTCTATTTCTAATAAATCTATAATTAATAGATTATTTATTAGGAATATTATACACATTAATATAAATAAAATTGTAAGTAGTTAAATAATATATATTTTAGTTATATATAAAATATTATTTGAGTGGTAAAATTCAAAAAACACATTCTAGGAGTATTTTGACATAGTACGATCAAAATGAATATTTATCACGTCAAATTAAAATTTTGACTACAAATTATTAAAATTTTCATTTTATAATATAATTATTAAAAAAAATATTATCTTAATATAATTGAAACATGGGTTTCACCTTCTTCCATAATATGATACTTTTACCCTTGTCATTTTCAGGTATATTACATTTTGAAAAACAAAATTGTTGTTTTTATTCATAAAATACTCTGGTTTGAACGTTTCTTCTTATGTTTTTTATATTAAAAATGTAAACATACAATTTAATCCATTTTTTCCATCAAATATTCTCCAGTGTTAATATACATGTTGTTCTCTACACATAATGCTAGACCAATTTCAAACTCCAATCCTCCATTGTTCAGAACATGCATTGTTTATAAAATGTACGTCATTAAAAATTTGATATAGAAAAAATCATGTAATATATATGAGATTAATTTCATTTCCAAATTATAATCCAAATATCTAATTACTTCCAAAGAATCTAAATATATAATTTATTTTGATCATATTTTTATTTTCTTATTGAAACATTTAACACCCTTCTATTGAGATATTTTTTGGAAAATGTAATATACCACTTGAAATTCTAATATTTTTCCTTTGGTAATATGTATATATATTTTTCCTACTTTCAAACTATGATTAATATACATTTCAATAGTATTTACCTTTTTCTTTGTCTCATCAAAATTTAATTTTCCTACTTGATTACTTTCTATAACTTCATCCCAACATGTTGGAGTATGACATATATTTCTATAAATTGCTTCATATGGTCCCATTTTATAAATGAAATTGATACTATTTTTCTGATGAAAATACTACTAATGTAATGTAATGGTCCCACAAAATGTTAATTTTATATGATAATGATCTCATTATTTCTTATATTTTTTGAAAAGGCTTTTTAGTCTGGCCATATTTTTACAGATGATAGTCACTTCTCAAATGAATCTTGGTAACAAGATCCATATAAATATATTTCAATTATTTTGATGCATATCATAGATCATGATCAAACTCAATATAACTAGTTGTTATGTAATTTTTAATAACATCATTAATATAGATTATATCAAGAAAATTAAGAGATTAATCATATCATATCATCATAAATGTGTTGATTTGTTAGGTTGATCAATAATAACTTAAATCTCCTCATTCATTGTTCGATTTTTGGGAAATATAGTGATAAATTATACATTAATTATAACCTATTGATACCTGATAGTATTTATATGGGTCTTTAATCCTCTTAGATTTTTCCTTCTAGCCATCAAATATTGAAAAACTATTCATATTGATACTTAAAAATCACATTTCCATATTATATTTCCCTAAATGAATTGTTTATTCAAATACCTATTTATCTAAGTTCACCCATGTTGTATATATAAATAAAAATGATTGGAATAATACAATAAATTCCTTTTTAGATTATATATATATAAACCACATGGAATCAATCAATATATTATAATTTCATCTTCATATATGAACTCTACCTATTTTATATCATTCATTTCATCAATTTTCGTTTAAAAATAATAGTCATTTGGATTAATAAATTTGATACTTCCAAATGAAGTTTGTATGATAAGATTATTAACAAGGAGCGATGTTTCTCAATCCATGAAATATTTCATATCTATATTCAATAAATCCATGAACATAGGATCCCCTTCAATCATTATATTTGAAACAACACCATGATATTTCTTGATTAATGCATTTTCTACCTTGTTTTCATTCCATATGTGTTTGTGTATAGAGAAGTTATTTTAGATCTTTATATTGAGGAATTTTCATTACATCATGTTGATATTATTTTGTGAGAATATATATTTCATACTCTTATAATCTATATATAACTCAAATATTTCTCCATTTAGATAATGACTCAATATATAAAAATAAATTATTATATGTATTGTGTTATAAGATAGAAGAATATTAGATGATTATTTAAAATGATTCACTGATGACTGAAGTATCTTCATCATCCTCGGTAAAGGCTTCAAGAAACCCATTATGTATATAATGTATTTAAATTAAATATAAAACACTTATTTTGATCTGAAGATTCACCCTACATACACTCATCATTAGTGATCATATCACAATGAAACAAAATTTGATTCCATATAGATAAAAAAATATATAATTCGATTATCATGGATTATACATCATCGAATTTTGAGTGCTAGTTTAGATATTTGATAACTCCTTGGATGTCTCAATTATCACCGTTGGACTGTTCCATCGACCAATGATGAAAAAATGTTATCAATTTATTATAATGAGTGATACCCTTTCAAGGATGTAGGAGTTTGGAGGTAGGATCTTATCCATTATGTGATGAATAGTTCCCCAAATGTGAACCTATCCTCCACAAAATAGTTAGATACTCAAATAACAAAAAAGGGAACCATAACCATCACTATAAATGAAATCTAAAGATTGTTTTACCACCTAATTATATCATCAATATTATTATCATATTTTTATAATATCATAAATATATCATTTTATTAAAATGTGTCAATAATATGACTCATCAAATCTGTAAAGATTGGTTGAATGTTAAAAATTATTGTACTAATCATCATGTAATATATTCCAATGTATTTACATTAATACATATAAATATATGTAATAAATAATTTCAATTTCAATCTTTCATAAATCTAATAATATAAATTTACTTATTCATTAATGATTGTATATCATTGCACTTGGCTCAAATTTTTTTTGTGGGACCCACCATCTCGTTAACTCCTACTAATCAAAATAGGACAAACATTTGAATATTCTTAGTGTGTGACTCTCTAGGATCTTATCTCAGTAGTAGTGAATACAACTCATAGAATAGGAACTGTGTAATGCCACAACCCCAGAATCCCATAGTCTGTGCATTATTACATATCATTGGCATGATCACAAAAGATAAATTATTGAATGACCGATTAGTTATTAGCCTTCGAATTAGTAGATACATTCATAATGTTTACATTACATCATAAAATGGTAAACTACATTAACATTTTTTCCATAGACAACACTGAGATCCCATATACTATCCCTACAGGTCAGTAATAATATACTTCTACACATCCTATGAAAAATAAAACATATAAAGGGGTGAGCTCAGATGCTTAGTAAGGATAACATTATAGCAAAAACTTTCTTAAACAAGCATAAACATTTGAGGTAATGTATAAGACTAAATCAAAATCCTTTTAAACATGAACTTCATCATAATATGGAAAAGATAAAATCAAATAATTCCATTTACTTATTCACATAGATATTATACTAGTTGAATAATAACATGAAATATCAATATCCACTTTCATATTGATGTAATGCATAATTCAAGACTTTCATTACCATATATTCAAGGCATGGTGCCAAGACTACAAATAAGATTTTGTCAAGGCCTTGTTCCATGACACTGGTTTGTCTCAAGAGACCTACCGATTAATCGAGAATCTATAGTGGGCTCCACCCTATACTCACTATGTCCAATGCATTCCTCATATAAAAAGATTGAAAATTAACATAATCATTCATATTAAAACTAGCATACGAAATGTGAATACATTATCCACAAACCAAGAAAGGTATACAAATAGCACATCCATAGTAAATCATAACTCATTCAATACAATATGGAATATTGTATTGAAACAGATTAACCTCAATCGAGAATAATAAAGGATATTTACATAGATGAAAATAATCATCAAACCCATTTGAGAGAAATATACCCCGTTTTCTTGAAATCATTTAAAAGTCACAGTATTTTTCAAGAAGCTGTTTAAAAATAGATTTTTGAATAAATGTATCCCATACCAATTGGAAATATTTATAATTAATTTTAATTTTAATACATTAATGTACATATAAATAAATCCATAAAACCATTTTTAAAACACGGACATTAAGGATAATGATTTAGACGAATAATTTTTTAAAGAAATTTAAAATGATATATTAATTAGAGTTTCTATCGAAATGAGAGATACTTGAATACAAATAATTTAGGTAATAAAAACATTATAATATATTCATAATAATGGGTTATATGATATATTATGTCAAAGTGTAGTATATACACCATATAAAAGTTAATTGGTGCATAACCACAAAGAAATCTCACAGGAATGTAAATTGAGATTAAATCACTTTTAAAGACTGTATCCATAGGTAAAGGATAAATCAATGTCATAATTATGTGTTACAGATATAAATACACTCAATATTATTGGAAATTTTTTGTAAATCAATCTGAAGACATTCACACATATTCTTGTAAAAACAACACCAATGACTTGGATGATTAACACAATGAATGTAAATCGAGTTAACATCAAGTTTATATGAATGAATTGAGAAATTATCAATGGAGTTATTATGTGTATCAAATGTATATCCTCAAAAACGGGATTGTAAATTACTACAATGAAAATAAATTTTGATTCCACACATAATCTTGGAGTAAAATAATCAAAAATGTATGCATAAAGCCCGCTGAGTGGAAATTGAAATTTGAATTTCCCTTACCGATTTGATAACATATAAAACATAAAACCCATGATAGATGGATAATAAAATGAAGATTTATATTCCTATAAATTAAATTATATTACACCAAGAATACAATCATGAACAATAAATAAGCAACACAAATGGAAATAGTGGCCAATATAGTATGAATCTCATTGGAATAAAAAGTGAGTTGAAGAACCCTTACTTCATTGTAATCAATCGAGTCATATGACCAAAAGTTAATAACAACCAAATGAATCACAGAATACCATGAATATAATTATAATCATGATAATATATATCAAATGGTAGTATACAATACACCACATCCAATAAATAAGTGGCGAACAATGGAAGTCTCAAAGAATTAAAAGTGAGATAAAAAACCATTACCTTGTACTTTTACTTGATTGATGGTAGGTTAAAATATTGTATAATTTTGAAATAATTGTTATTAAATTATACAAGAATCATATAAATTAATATGATATCATATATTATCTATAAATATTTCTTAGTTAACAATTTTTGTATTATCATCGTTTTGGGTGTTAACTAATTCATTTTCCTTTATATGCTTTGTAACATAAGTAATGATTGTTATGGAAATGATGTATCTTATTCATATTCAAAATTATATTAAGTATTTAAATAAAAATTTAATCATCAAATGAAAAATAGTCTTGAATGGATACGATGGGGAATGAACCTCATCGCGTTCGCGGAGAGGGTAATCCGTACGTACGCATGAGTGAAAATATCATTATTTTGATATTAGAATAATATATAATTGGATGGTATATCATATATACAGAATAATTATCATGTTATATTTATTATTTACATCAATTATACATCATTAATATACCAATTTAAATAATAATGTATTTAATAACAATTACACCTCGTCGTGGAGACGGTAAGTCGTACGTACACACGCATGGTGACATGTCATTAAAAAGATGAATAGAATAATGAATATGGTTGTACCATATTTATAATAACATCATAGTATATATAAGATACTGGATTTATTATTTTAGAACGGAAATAACAACGAAAGAGGAAGTGGAAGAAGAAAGGAACTTGAATGTGGTGATGAAATATTTACCTCTTCTTCGGGTTCTTCTTTTTGATTTGATCAAAATGGCTCATTAGATAGGCTTTCTGATGAAAGAAAGGCCTCTATCATAAATGGAAGATATTTAAAATGGTATTAGGGTAGGGTTTGGCCGTTCTAAATGGAATTGATGGTGTGAATTAGTGAGAATGAGAAGTTCCCTTTTATAATATGGGTGTGGGGAACCTTAGGAAAATCTAGAAATATTAATTTTTAATAAAATAATTATACGTTTCAAATGGCTCCAAAATGAATTATTTAAGTTAAAAGGCGAGGATAGGATGAAATCCAAATAACTAATATGTTTTAGATAGGTTTGAGTCACTATATTAACTTTATCATTTACATTTAACTCTTAGTTAAATAGTTTGACATTTACCATGTCTCTTTGTATTTTTATATTATATAGATAATAAACATAATATAAACTTCCAAAAGAACCTCAATTTGTTCATTAATGACATATATAATATTATATAATACCATTGTCCAAACCATAGATTTTTATGAATAGAATATCAATAAATAATATAATATTTGTTTTAAAAACACTTTTATTTTAATTTCAACACTTTTGGTATTTTGTTTTTTCTAAATTCATAACAGAATTATTACATAGAAAAAAATTCATCTAACCGACCCCAAAAGGTCATATTAACCTATAAAATTAATGGAATTCATAAAAAGTATCATATTACAATTATTTGGATATTTATAATATGAATTACTTTAATATTTGAATATTTAGGTGATTACTGCATCATCATTGTGTCATAAATAAATTAAATTATTTACTGTCTAAAAAATATAAATAAAATACCATTATGTAGGAAATATTTTTTCTTTTTAGTTAATATTTATAGTAGAATTTATCTTATGTATAACCCAATATTAAAAATGTTTTAGTCATTAAAAATTTATTTTAACTCTTTTAACACTTCTTTAAATAAAATAATAATTAATGTTCTAATATAATCCATGTGGACCTAAAGGATAATATTTTATTCCTAAGGTAGTTTTTGGTCGAATTAAACTTATCCAATAGAATTAGGACATGTTTTAGGGTAATAATAATATCAATTTTACCCTTAATTACCCTATTTACTTTTAACCGTGTCAAAGAAAAGAAAAAAGTTACTATTCACCGAAAATTATTTTCATCTTATTGAACCATGATTTACTTATTGATATCAACCGTGTCTCTGGGGATTTTTTAAATTCAACACATATAAGTGGTAAAATTATGTTTTATGTAAATTTGAAAATTCTTCAAAGAGGTGGGTAAAAGATGGTAAAAAGTTCAATAAAATTTTATTTATCTAATTTTATTATAAAGTAACATGATTGAATTACATAGAACTTATATATTTGTTATAGATCTATTTTTAAATAAATTAAATTTAAATAAAATAAATAATTATTTAAATTAAAGGTGGTTTTAAACTATAACACATTGATTTTCACTATTCATCAAAAATTGAATGTTTTCAGAAAAATAGAAAAACATTTACAGTAACCTAATTTTGATATTATGAATTCAAAAATGAATTCTATTTCACCAAATTCTAAATATATAGGTATGATTAATTATTTTAATATTAATTCCTATCATCAAAACCGAAAAGCGGAGTTTTCTAAAAAGTAAAAACTATCAACAGATTGACATCTGTTTATGTCCGATTTAAATGACAAAGTACTTATAATCAACTAGATTGTATTAAATGAAAAAAATATAATATAATTATACTAAAAAACGATTCAAATACACAATTTAACACTATAAATTATTTCTATTTAAAAGTTGTTTTAAATTAAAATTTAATATTTATAAGTATTCATCAAAATATGAAAGTTATTAGAAAAGTACCAAAAATTTATCCAAAATTAATTTTTCTATCATGATTCTAAAGAAGAATTTAATTTCATTAAATTAAATATATAAATGTGTCAAAAATGAGTTTTAAAAGGGGTTTTCCATTAAAAGGTGGTAAAATTGCATTTTTTTAAAAATACTTCTTTTATCGGAAAAAATGAATGTTCTCTTATATTATGTCTAAGAAACACAAAATATGGATTCTAAAATTATATGAAGTATATAAAATTAAAAAGATAGTTAATACTATTCATAAACTCTTTTGAATGGCTAGTTTGGTAAGTCGTGATGTACTCGAACTCAATGTTGCATGTAGTGCATGGTATTGAATTACATTAATGAAAATAACTTACTATGAAATATTTGGGTGTTACATTATTCCCCCATTTTGGAAATTACGTCCTCAAAATTTTAAAATTGGTTTTGGGAAATTCATTTAATGTCCCACATCGGAAAAAGAGTCAATTAAATTATCCCGTTAAAAGAAAGAAGGAGAAGTACAATGGTCACCCAAGATAACCCACACAAGGATTCAATGTAGGAAAACATGGATATGGATGATTAAATATGTATCATGTTCTGGTGGAGAGTGGTCAAAAACATGATTATGAGAATGCTAACAACAAGAAAACCACAAAATTGTGATCAGATAAACATTCAATAGTTTCCTAGTAGCAAATGTAAACAGATAAAGTTTTTTTGTTTTAAGTTATAATTCATAAAGATGAGGAATTTATTTATGAGATTGACTAACAACATAAAGAGATATACTTATTTATTAAGTATTGGTTCATCCTCTAATAAATTTCTACCACTAACTCGTCTTTTTTTTCAAACGATGTGTATTCAAGATGACTTGGTCACACCTGATGCGCTAGAATCAACTCCTAGGGAATCAAATAATCCACAAAGGATAAACTATATATATTTACATTTTCTTTAAAGATTAACCAAAACCAAAATGGTTATTACAAGATCAGATTATCCACAAAAAGGATAATCCTTAAGAGAAAGAAATACTTATCTTAATTTCTAAAATTAAACCAACAATACCCAATGATCAATTAATACCATTCAATAAACAATTTTTCTTAAAAGCCATCAATATAATCCAAACTAATATTGAAAACCAAAACATAGACGAATTTTATTACAAATTATTCCACGTTAAATTGTATTTCCAAATAAAATCGACTACTCTTAACATCACATACTTAAATGTAATTAACCTAATCACATATTCTCTGTGTCAGTTTAATCATTTACATAAAAAACCCAAATTTCTATAAATCCACAATAAAAATTTAGATAAAAATACACTATTACTTTTCAAATGAAATCCCATAGTATTCTATTTTTTTAGGCATATAGTATTCCCAACATAGAGAACGTCTTCAAAAATAACTTTTATCACTAAATCCTCTAATCATTTTCCTATTCAATGGATATCCATTTGACAAGACATAAAATCTCAAATCAACTTATTATTGATCAATGAAATCATTTAACTAAATAGGATTAGTCACACTAACAAGGGACTTCATATAGTCCAGTGGTAGGATATAAATCCCAATTGCTCAATGGTTGTTGGTTCAATTCCTGCATCTTTGTCCGACGTGATGGGTTGTCACGCTGTATGTGTGATGTCCTTGTTCAAAAAATATATTTTATAAAATTCCCAAAATCAGATAAATTCCTCAAAATAACTATAACATATTTTCACCCCAAATGTTATCTCATACCTCACATTTTCATCCAAAAATATAATAACATGTAATTGCCTGAAATTCAAAGATCATATAAACCCAAATGGATATTTATTACTATATCAACAATAGAAAACAAAATTATTCGTAAAATAGCATTTTCAAATAATTATATGAAAGGTTACACATAAGAGAAAAGTCTTCCAATGTAATCCCATCAACAGAGAGCACTAATACTTTTAAACATTTCAGCATCCATTTATTTCCACATAGGTTCTCCCTTGACTACGGGGTTATCCTAATGAATATGGAATTCACTCAGGTAATGCCCAGGTCCCGTACATTTATGACAAATGACATTAAATGTATTTTCAGGATCATTTTTATTTTCTTCCATAATACTATTTCTTTTTCCTTAGCAATTCATTTCATGATGCCATTATTTCCCACACATAATGAATTTTGTTGTTCCATTGAGGCACTTCCATAGGTGTGTTCTTCCACATTTCCTCCATGATGGAAATTCAGATTTCTATTATCCATGGTCTCTAATGCAGGAGCTTTTATCATCACCACCTTTCTATTCGTTGTTGAGTATGGGAGTTGATAAATATATATGTTCTTATCAGATTATTGGAAAACTTATTCGGTCTGAACACAATATAGTATACAACTATAAACATTCCACTAAGTTTCTCATTTCCTATGCAGTTCCCACGTTGTACATCATGATCAATGTTATGATAAATTCCTTAGAATCTAGCCCTTGACTAACACAAGAAAACATAGTGTGAGTAATTAAATCATTTAGATAATATTATAACACCTTATTTTCAATCTAAAACACCATAGGATTAACAAAAGTTCTTTATTCTAATCTTATATTAAAATCCTTCAAATCATTTTGTAATTAAAATATGAATTGTCCTAAGCATATCCACAGGGAGTGTCGTAAACAGGAGTGCATCAAGGCTTGTTGTTGTGCACCAGTTCTCGTTCGAGACTAACTCAAAGCGGTTTTTTTGGGTTTTACCCCATGGTACATTTGTGAAAGAGCTTCCTCTACCTGCTCATATCCAGATAGGGATGTATTTCTTTTAAAACTCATGAAAATTCCTACAATACCAAAATTCAAGGAATATCTTCTATACTAATCTTCAATGTCTATCTAAGGGCTATGTGATCTAATCTGAGTTTATCTAAATATAGTTTCCAAGGTTTGTACTAAAATTCCTCTGATACCAACTATAATGCCCCGACCGTAGAATCCCATAGTCGGTGCATTATTATGTATCATTGACATGATCACAAAAGATCATGTCTCTAAAGACCAATTATTTTAATAGCCATAGAAGTACTAGATACATTCATAAGGTTTATATTACATCATAAAATGAAAAACTACAATAACATTGTTTCCATAGACAACATTATGATCTCATATATTATCCTTGTAGGCCAATCATAATATACTTATTCTCATCCTAGGAAAATAAAAAATAGAAAGGGGTGGGATCAGAAGCTCAGTAAGGATAAAAATATAGTGGAAACATTCATAAATAAGCATTAACATTTAAGGCAATGTATGAGACTAAAAAATAGACTTTTAAACATAATCTTTAGCATTATATAGACAAGAAAAAATCAAATAATGCCATTTACTTATTCACATGGATATTCTACTAGTTGAGTAATCACATGAAATATCAATATCCACTTTCATAATGATGGAATGCATAATGCCAGACATTCATATCAATATAGTCAAGGCCTTGTGCCAAAACTACAAATAAAATATTCTAAAGGCCTAGTGCCAAGACACTGGGTTGTCACATGAGACCTACCGATGCATCAAGGAGGTATAGAGGGCTCCACCCATCACTTATTAAGTCTAATGGATTCCACAAATGAATATTTGGAATCATAACATAATCATTTGTATTAAAACTAGCATAAGAAATGTCAACACTTTATCCAGAAACCATGAATGGTATAAAAATATCACATCCACACTCAAACATAACTCATTCAATAAAATATGGAAGATGGTATTGTAATATATTAACCACAATCGATAATAATAAAGGATAGTGATATAGAGGAAAATAATCATCAAAACTATTTGAGAGATATATCCCCCTTTTTCTTGAAATCATTTAAAAGTCACATTATTTTTCAAGAAGACATAAAAATAGATTTTTGAATCAAAGTGTCTCATACCACTTTGAAATATTTAAAAGTAATTTTAATTTTAAAACATTAATGTCCATATAAAAAAATCCTTAAAACCATTTTTAAAACATGAACATTACTGAGAAATATTTAGAAGAATAATTTTTTTAAAACATTTAAAATTATATTTTTGTTAGAGTTCCTATCCAAATGAGAGACACTTGAATAAAAATAATTGAGGTTGTAAAAACATTATAATATCTTTAGAATAAATTATTTTAAGATATATTATGTCAAAGGGTAGTATATATTCCATATAAAAGTGAATTGGTGCATAACAACAATCAAGTCTCAAAGGAATGTAAATTGAGATTAAATATCTTATAAAGACCATATCCTTAGGTAAAGGATCAATCAATGAAATAATTATGTGTAAAAAATATAAATACACTCAATATGATAGGATATTTAGTGTAAATCAATCTGAGGTCATTCTCACATATTCTTGTAAAAACAACACCAATGACTTGGATGTCTAACTCAATGAATGGAAAATGAGTTTTGATCATGTTTATATAAATGACTAGAGAAATTATCAATGGAGTGATTATGAGTATCAAATGTATATTCAAACAAAGTGGAGTGGAAATTAGTATATAAATAATAAATACTGATTCGACACATAATCATTGAGTAAAATAACCAATAAAGTATGTGTAAATCCCATTGAGTGGAAATTGAAATTTGAATCTCCCTTACTGATTTGGTAACTTATGAAACATAAAACCCATGAAATAAGGATAATAAAATGAATATGTAGATTCCCATAAATTAAATTATATTACACCAATAATACAGTCATGGGAAATACATATGCGACACAAAAGGAAATAGTTTCCAATACTTCATGAATCTCATGGGAATAAAAAATGAGATTAAAAGCCCTTACTTCATTGTAATAAATTGAGTCGTATGACCAAATTTTAATAACCACCAAAAGAATCTCCACAATTCCTTTAATATAAATATAATAATGATAATATATATCCAATGGCAGTATACAATACACCACCTACAATAAATAAGTAGCGAACAATGGAAATCTCACAGAATTAAAAGTGAGATAAGAAACACCTTATCTTGTACTTTTCCTTGGTCGAGGGAAGGTTAACCTCCTGAATAATGGTTAAATAATTCTAATTCAATTTTAAAATAATAATATAAATTAATATTATATCATATAAGATCTTTCAATATTTCTTTTTTAATAATATTTAAATATTATCGTCGTTTTGGGTGTTAACTAATTCATTTTACATTACATGATTTGATACATAAGTAATTTTTTATATGGATAGGATGTATATTATTCATATTCAGAATTATATTAAGTATTTGAACATTATTTTTAATCATCTAATAAAAATTAGTCTTGAATGGATAAGATGGGGACTGAATATCATCGCCTTCGCGGAGATGGTAATCCGTACGTACGCACGAGCGACAATATCATTTTTTTGATATTAAAATAATATATAATTGGATGGTATATCATATATACAGAATCATTATATTGTTATATTTATTATTAAATCAATTATACATCATTATTAAACCCATCCAAATAATAATGTACTAAATAAAAATTACACCACGACGTGGAGACAGTAAGTCGTATGTACGCACGTATGGTGACATGTCATTAAATGGAAGGAGAGAATAATGAATATGTTTGTCGAATATTTATAATAACATCAAAGTATATATAAGATACTGGATTTATTATTTTAGAATGTAAACAACATAGAAGGAGGAAGTGGAAGAAGAAAGTAACTTGAATGAGGTGATGAAATATTACCTCTTCTTTGGGTTCTTCCTTTTGATTTGATCAAAAGGGCTCCATAGGATGGCTTTCTGACTAAAGGAAGGCCTATAGGATGAAGAGAGGACAGTTTAGAGGGTTTTTGGGAAGGGAATGGCTGATCCAAATGGATTTGAATGTTTGAATTAGTGATAAGGACAAGTGCCTTTTTATAAGAGTGTTGAGGGGAACCTTAAGAAAATCTAGAAATGATAATTTATAATAAAATTATTTTTGGTGTATAATAACTCCAAAATGAATTATTTAAAGTAAAATGTGGTGATGGGTCAAAAACCACTCAACTTATAGGTTTTAGACATGTTTGAGTTACTATATTAACTTTATCATTTAGATTTAACTCTTAGTTAAATTGTATGACATTTACCATGTATCTTTGTATTTTTATATTATATGGTTAATAAACATATTGTAAAATTACAATTTATCCTAAAGTGGTTCATTAATTACATATATATTATTATTTATGTCCTTTTGAAGAAAATTATATTTTTATGAATAGAATATCAATTAATAATATAATATTTATTTTAAAAACTCTTTTATGTCAATTTTGACACTATTTGTTATTGTTTTTTGATAAATTCATAAAATCATTATTACTTCGAAATTTTTTTTTAACCAACCCGAACATGTCATATTAACATATAAAATTATTTGAATTCATAAAAAAATTCAAATTTCATTTATTTGGATATTAATAATATCAATTATTTTAATATTTCATTAATTATCACTACTGGGAAACTAACCAATACCAACGGTTTCGAACTGTTGGTATAGGCCTCCAAACTTTCGGTATAGCCTATACCAACTGTTTGGAGAACCTTTTCCAAGTAATCCATTGGGATAGGTATATACCAATGGTTTTCCCAAAACAGTTGGTATAAACCTATCCCAGCGGTTTTGGAAACCGTTGGTATAATTAATTTGAAAATCTATACCAACGGTTATGGAACTGTTGGTATATGTATTTCAAAAAAAACATTCGCTGTGATTTGATCCCAGGACCCCTAGTTTATTATTGAGAAACTTAACCACTAACCTAACATGACTTTTGTGAATATAATTACAGAAATATATATATGTATTCTCATAATTATTTTAAAATTTGATTTATATATTGTTCCGGGTAAGAAGAAATGATAAAAAATCAAAGGATCTATACCAATGGTTGTCAAAACCGTTGGTATAGGTCTATTCCAATGGTTTTGACAACCATTGGTATAGTTTTTGATTCTGGATTTTGATTCTGGGTGTAAGGTTTTTTTGTCAGGGACCTTTCCCAAAGGTTTGGGCAAACCATTGGGATAGGTATACCCTTTCCCAAAGGTTAGGCCAAACCGTTGGGAAAGGTGTCCACAAAGTGGACCTTTCCCAGCTGTTTGCCTAAACCGTTGTGAAAGGTTATAGCTATCCGAACGGTTTGCCCAAATCGTTGGGAAAGGTGTCCAAAATGTGGGTTTTCCCAACGGTTTGGCCAAACCGTTGGGAATGGTGGCCTCAAAGTAGGATTTCCCAATGGTTTGTCCAAACCATTGGAAAGGGAAACTATACCAACGGTTTTTACAAACCGTTGGTATAGAAGCGTTGGGAAAGGTCAGATTTCTAGTAGTGTATATAATTACTGCATCATAATTGTTTCATTTATAATATATATTATTTAATTTCTAAAAAATATAAATAAAATACAATTATGTTGGAAATAATTTTAAATTTAAAATGAATATTTATAGTAGAATTTATCTTATTTATAACCCTATATTAAAAATGTTTTAATTATTAAACTTTGATTTTATCTTTTTTAACTCTTCTTTAAATAAAATTATATTAAATGTCCTCGTCTTATCCAAGTGGGCTAAAAGGATCATATTTTATTCCTAATGTTGATTTTGTTCGAATTAAACTTATCCAATAGAATAGGACTTGTTTTAGGGTAATAATAATATCATCTTTACCCTTAATTACCCAATTTAATTTAAACTGTGGTATGTAAATGTAAGAAGTTTCTATTCACCAAAAATTATTATCATCCTATTGAACCACATTTTACATACTGATATGAATCGTGTCTCTCTGATTTTGGAAATTCAACTCAAAGAAGCAGTATAATTAGGATTTATGTAAATTTGCAAATGCTTCTAGGAGGTGGGTAAAAGACGGTAAAAAGATCAATAAAATTTTATTAATATAACTTTATTATAAAATGACACCAATGAATTTAATTGAACTTATATAGGTATTAAACATATATTTTTTACTTCAAATAAAATGAAATAAAATAAATAATTATTTAAATAAAAAGTCGATTTTAAACTATAATGTAATGTTTTTCACTATTCATCAAAAATTGAATGTTTTCATAAAAATACCAAAACATTACCCTAAAATAATTTTGATATTCTGAATTCAAAAATTAATTCTATTTTACCATATTCAAAAAATATAATATGCATTAATTAATTTAAAATTAATTCCCGTTGTCAAACCCAAAAAGTGGGTTTTTAAAAAAGTAAAAACTATCAAAAGATTGAGATGTGTTTGTGTCAAATTTAAATGTATAATTACTTATATTTACATAAATAGTATGAAATGATAAAAATATAATCTAATTATACTTCCAATCCATTCTAATACATAATTTAACTATATAAATTATTTCTATTAAAAAAGTAGTTTTCAATTAAAATTTAATATTTTTCAGTATTCATCAAAATATAAAAGTTATTAGAAAAGTACCAAAAATTTATCCAAAATAAATTTTTATGTCCCGATTTTAAAGAAGAATTTAATTTAATTAATTTTAATATATAAACGTGTCAAAATCGATTATAAAAAGGTTTTTCCATTAAAAGGTGGTAAAATTGCATATCTTTGAAAAATACTTCTTTTATATGAAAAAAATGAATTTGTTCTTATATTTTGTCTATGAAATACATAATATGGATTAAAAAATAATATGGAGTATATAAAATTAAAAATTCAGTTAATACTATTAATAAGCTGTTTTGAACGGCTAGTTTGGTATGTCGTGGTGTGCTCGAACACAGTGTTACGTGTTGCACAAACTACTGAATTACATTAAAGGAAATAACTTACTATGAAATCTTGGGGTGTTACAAACAGAGTCTAGATACCCATCATGGACCGAAAAGAGATAATTTGTTGTTATAGAAATGAAAACCATCCTACGAACACACATCGTGTAATATAATATCATTTTCTTAAAATATTTTATAAAGAAATATACACACATTTGAAATCATTCATTCTAGAATAATTTTCCATTGACCTAACTCGATGGATATTCCATCATTTAACATGGAAACAAATTTAACGAAGGTACTAAAATCCAGGTCAACCAGGCCTTAGAATCCCTTTCATTGAGTATTTATATTTTTATTATCCAACTAATGACATAATACCAATCACACATCCAACCCAATCTATGTCTCTAGTACTTTAATTCTATTTTTCTGCCATCAAATTATAAAATCAAATCATATACAATGATTACAATCTCAGATCTCTATAAAAGTAATTATTGTCATATGTAGAACCTACCAATAAATCCTAAAACATTTGGCTATCAAATTTTTGGTACATTCCTCATTATATAACCAACATGATATCAAAAAGTGAGAAAATCATTATAATAAGTGTCAACTATTACGATCCTCTAGTACCTAATAGTCAAATAATATTTTTCATAATTTAGTATGATGTATCAAGACAACCAAACATATGATTATGATTATTTTCATAGAATCTAGATGCTCTCATTATATAATCAGAACATCTATACCCATTTAAAAAGAAAAATTATTCTTACATTTCTATTTTGATAGTTAATTCATAAATATATGCACAATTATAGAAATAGTATATTAGGAAAACACATGTTATATATGTGGTATGGAAGTAAAAAAGTACCATTCAAGTTGTTTATGAGGAACCCACAATTACAATAATCACACTTTATCTAGAGCTATCCTTCTAGATATATTGGTTATCACTCACACGATAAAATAAAGTTTCCACTGAGATACTTTATTGCTTGTTCAGAATGACATGTCTTTTTTACATTTCTATTCCTATAGTTGAATCTTCAACCTCTTGATAGAGACTCCTCAATAGATAATATCCTCATGTATATTTTGTTTTTATTTTTTTAATACTTTAGATCATGGATGGTATTAGTTATTTAATAGTAATAAATAATATTATGATAAAACATTACATAATATTGATAATTACATGAACCAATAGAAATCATTGTGTATTAGGAGATGCTTCATAAGATATATCAAAATTCAAAACATAGTCATTATTTATAGAAATTGCTTCCACTATCATGAACTATATTCCCATACTCATTTACATATCCTTACTATAATATAAAACTATATTGATCTAAAGGAATACTAGTTTTCTCCCTTTAAAACTAGTGTCACATATCATCAATGTTCTAGGTACATAACCCATGTACACACATAAGTAATATTGGATAGATATGACTTATTACCATGAAATTCTATTTGATACTAAATTTATTTTTCTAAAATAGAATATATTTTTTAAAAATAATACTTAGTTCATAAGATGTCATATGTGATTAATCCTTTTATATCAGCTATATAATTACACTCACCTATTTCATCTCTATATGTAATACTTTCATGTCTTCTTATATGAATTTATTTATATGAAATTGGTAAAATTTAATTCTTAATCTATTGTAACTGGTATTTAACAATAAATTTATATTATATATACTATCGACTTAGATTAATCAACCCATTATATCATCTTCTATTCATCTATTTCACTAGAATGTAGGTTGATAATTTATTTCAATCTCTAGAATGTTGCATTCATTCAGTAGAAAACCATATGTAATTCGAATAGTTTTTTCCATCTGTCATCAAACATTTTTTTTCATATTATATAGTGGTTATCTCACAATCAACTTGTAGAAATAATAATAAAATCTTTCCAAATGAATATTTTATAATCTTTTTTTACATCAATCTGAAACTATATTTTAGTAAATTGCACCCCTAATGGAATTTTTTGGTGTCTCCAACCCTTTCTAGTTGTGCCATATAGAATCATTATAATATTAGTGTTCTTGAAATCAGATTCCAAATATAATTATCATAGAAATTTTCCATGAAAATAAATATGAAAATAGATTTAGTCATAATTATTTGGTATTACAAATTAAACATTATTCGCGCAATGCTTGTATCACCGATATATACTCTAAAATGAATACCAAATGCGGTATTCAATTTAATTTCCCTTATATTTGATACATCGAGTCCATTATTGAATTTCAATGTATCTTTTCAATTTTCTCTAATATCTATATACAACTTATTTTAACGATTAACTACACTAAATAAAAAATGTATCACCATTTTGGATGTATAAAAAACCATTACCAAGGGTTTTACTTCCAGCATAGTATGTACCTCTGGAACACGGAATTTCTATAATCATTTGTGGTACTTGATACTATGATAAATATTTTTTATTATTTAGCATTGACTATTCATAAAGAATATTGCACCCATAATCACAAATAGAGGTGTAAAGAAATTTAAATAAATATAGTCAAATGATTTAATACAAATTTTCTTTATTACGGAAATATATATTATCCTTAATAACATGATAATAATTACATAAGCTGCCCATTTCATTTTTCATTATGAATATTTTCATATTTTCATAACAAACTCTTGGAATGTGAACACAACTGATTAAAAAATGATGAATTTATATCATACCATAACCTATATGATTTCTATTTCTTATTAATATTTTTATATTGTTTCAGAATATTGTATATATTTAGAAATTAATCTTTATATTTTTTTCATTCATCAAGGGATATTGGTTTCACCGTTGATAATGATTTTATTGACATCCTGACTCTGATTATCACGAAGAAGCAAGGATACCCTATCACCCACATACATGACTTGGTTTATCCATAATAAGAAGGGTGTTCTATCTCTATAATTGTTGGTGAAAAGTACCTGGAATCAAACAGTATGAAACTAGGAATTAATTTTCCACAGACACAATGGAAACAAGAGATGCCGGTAAATATTCACAAACAAAATCCATAAGAAAAAGAGTACTAGAAGTCAAACTGGAATATGAAGTGAAATTACATCCACAATGTACAAGAAAACAAGATAAAATTTAATGTCATAATAGACATAGAATATCATAACCCAGTGATCAGCAGCAACATCCACCTCCTAGTGTCATTTTCTATTTTCTCATACATGGAAGGAAAAAATCTCTAAATTCAGAAAGGTACAAGTAGGGTGTGAGCTACAATCTTTGTAGGGTCTCACCATGGATTCCATAATAAAACATCATAATTAATAAACTAATAACATATTTCAATTTAAATAAAATAGTCATGGTATTATAAAATCATATATAAAATAAATCATTCAATACATTTAATTTGATGTAAAACATTTATAAAAAATGGATTAATAAATTTCTTATATAAATCAGTTTATTTAATATCACAAGGAATTTTTAAAAACCATTATATGAAATAAAATATATATCAAAATATTCCCAAATAAGAATCATTTTCATCAAATAAAAGGCATTCATGTTATATGTTATAGAATCCTCACACACTCATATGATTATAACCGTAATGTACACACACATCTCTCAGACACTGGACAATGATGTCTATCCAACAACCCAATAGGTATAATATAATCAAATATGCATGTCTAAGAGTAATAAAGAATAAATCCATTATTATGTCATTCACATACGTGTATGTTTTTCTCTAATAACTAACTAACAACCCAGTCATTCATATTCTCACACTAAATCAATAAAGGTAAATTTACATCAAAATTATTTAATGTACAATTAACCCATTTCCTATTTCTTTATTCCAAATATAATTTGTATATACATATTATTTTTAATAAATTCATACATTTAATTGAATAAAATTAATGGGTTCTAATTTAAAAAATTAAATTATTTTTCTCAAATATAAATTTGAAATCAATTTCCCTTTTGAATTTCAAAATTCAATTTACACAATATCAATAACATCCAAAAAATACCACAAATAATAATAATGGTTAATTATTCCCAATTTTCATTCCAATGAAAATAAAAATAAAAAATCACCTTAAAAATTTTTTATTATAAAATTTAAACCAATTTAATTTTAATCAAAAAAAAATAAAGTTTAGTCAAGTGTAAAATCATAAACAAAACAACCTACCTAGGGATCACAAGATCATAATTCCTAATCCCAAAATGGGAGACTCCAATGAAGAACATTGGTAATTATTATCAGAGAATAAAACTTAGAATTGAGATATAAAATAACTTGGATTATATCAATATATAACATGGAGATATAATAATTATAGTGGATTAGAAAAATAGAGAGATAAAAAAAATAAGAAAAGAATATTCACATGACCAGAATCAAGCAATCATGATTCACCAACATATGATCATCTTAGAGTATTGTTTAGTGGATCCCAGAAGGGTGTTTAAGAGCCTAAAAGACATTTTAAATCATTCATGAATGGTTTATCATTGAGTATGGGTCTTTATGGGGTGTTCTTGAAATATTAATCGATTTTCATAATAATTAATTTTTGTGTGCACTTATTGAAAGGAATAGTCTCCCAGTTTGTAAATATATATGCCCAAACTATGTGCCCATGGTGGTGGGACATCATAGTTTATCTTTATTGGTTACATGATTTATTGAAACATTCAACAACCATGGAAACCATCATTATATATTTTGAATGATTTTCATTATAAAAGTAGAAAAATATTAAAAAATTCTTCCAACCATGCACATCCCATGATCCGATACAAAATTTCTAGAATTTCATATGAAGAAACCCTAAAATAAATACAACAAAATCATGATCAAAAGTGGTTTTAGGAGTAAATAAAAATATTAATGTTATTTTAAACCCACTGCAAAATAGAAATATTATGTCCATAGAAACCATGTTCTGAATCTTCCATGTCAAAAAGATGAGTGAACTCATATATCATTAGTGTCTCACTCTCTCCAGTATCATATGCATCAAAACCTTGATGCCACAACCCAGAAATAAAAGGTATCATCCTTTCATGATGAAATGTGGTATTAAAATAAACTATATATACTAGATGTTTAGTCACATATAAACCAAGATCAAAATCAAGAACACTCTAGATCAGAACATGAGATCGATTAGAAAGATATTTTTGTAGTAGAGTTACATAAAACATGTTATATATCAATATCATAAATGATGGAAGTGATAAACATCAAGACACATTCCCCATCATTTAAAAAACCTCAAAAGGACCCACTAAATGTGGATAACATTTCATTTTCCTCCAATGTCGTCAATGATACTAATGGGGTGATACGTTGAAAAATATTTGGTCACCAACATGAAAATACCTCGATTTCTAAAAATGTACAACATAAGTATTATAACAGCTCTATGCCATTAAAATTATATAATGAATCATATGAATATTTTTTTCTCATCTCTTCAACCACTCTTGGTCATATTGAGAAGCCATCAACAATATCTGACTAATGAAACCATGATTAGTATGTCTATCCATGCATGGACTTAAAAGGATACATTATAATCATGTTCCAGAAAATATTTTTATATGAAGAAAAAACCACCCCTAAATGATCAAACCAAGAACCACCAATGTCATGAACATAATACCAAATCATATGTTAAAGATTATGTATAGATCATACATTCTAACCATCTGAATATGGATTATATTACATTATCAACCAAACCATAGATATTAGTTCATCCTAAATGCCTCTCAAAAAATAATAAGTTAATTGAGAATCCCCATTTGAGACTAGGCATATTGATCTCGGGAAAATGAATAATAAATTTCACATAGTTATTTCCTAACAAATCCAAATTGGTTGTATAATCACAAGGTATAAAGTGTGCCAATGTAGTAATTTGATAGATCATAAACCAAAAAAATTATTCATTCTATCAATATGTGGAATCTCATAAAAAACATCTATAAATACCTTGTCCCAATTCTTATTTTTCTTTACTTGAAGATGATGAATGAAACCCAGTGGTATCTGGTTCTTAACTAAAAACAATTTGTATGTATACAGTTGATATAAAAATTCTTATATGAAGTATATCATACATATCTATAAGAATCATCATTGCTTGTCATAGATAATATTTATGATTCATTAGTTTATAGCCCACTTGAAATTAGGGATGTTATCAATCAAAATACTAATAGAATGATAATAAGATTATAATAGAAAATGTGTCCATCCATATTGAACTACCAGTTAACAATAATATTTTCACTATAAATAGAGTATCTAATTCTAAAAAACTCATCAACAAGCTGTTGTTCTTAAATAATCCCCACGATTATAGTGGTGGAAAATTGAAAACATTACAGAAAAACCATAGATCATAATTTATGGTCTCCAATATGAAATTGTGGATGAAAAGAAATCAAGTTAAAGATTTCAAATGATTATTTTAGGGCCTCAATTTGTAGTCTATTCATAAATAATCTACAATGAAAATCCATTCACCCCATGTATAAATGATGTTAATGGCAAATTATTTCAAGTAGTTAGTCCAAAACCTCAGGCTGACATTCTAATATTTTTCGAAAAAGATAAAAATCATGATATTGTTCTCACAATACATGGTAATGCATTCTCCATAACGATATTACCTCCAAATATTAAGCTCATGCATCCCTATAGTTTGTTCAGGGTCATGGGGTGGATACTTATTTTTTTCATCATCTTCTAAGAGATATATGTAACAATATGATCACAATTCATAAAAACATCTCCTAAACTAAGACCCAATGCATCACAAAAGACCACATAGCCATGCCAGGCCCCTGAAAGAGTTATTTGTAGTTCTGTAGTCAAAATACATTTCATCTCGAAAAAATAATTATAATAATTTTCTTCCCCTGAATAAATTAATCCATTCCATGTTATAGTATTCATATGAGTGAAAAAATTGATAAAATCTTTATAAACTAGTTATAATACCCAATTAATCCCAAGAATCACTGAATAATGAAAACAATTAGAGGTTTTTCTCTTATCAAAAAATATTTCACCATTTTAGGATTAACTAAAATTCCATGTTCTAATACAATGTTTGCCAATAACATCACTTCTTGTGTCTCTAATTCAAATTTCGACCACTTGGAATAAATTTATTTATTTCTCAACAATTCCAAAACTAATCTTAATCAATGTACATGATACTCTATGGAAATATAGTAAACACGGATTTCATACAAAAATGCCACAAAATGATTCAATATACTCATCAAATTTTTGGTTAATTAATTCCATAAAGACTACAAGAGTATTGGTTAAACCCAATTGCATTAAAAGGTACACATAATGTTTATGCCTACTCTGAAATTTTTATATGAATGTCATATCCTTTTATTCCAAACTGATGATATCCCTAACAAATATAAATCTTAGAAAACCACTTCTACAGTTTCATATCATAAAATATGTAATCAATCCATGGAAATATGTAATTTTTATTTTCTGTGGATCTATGGTGTTTTGAATCACTAGCATAGATGATAAGTGACCAATCATATTTCATTGTAAATTGTATTGATATCATCCTAGGTGACACAATCATGCATAAAATTCCTTTCCCTAAAATATCATCCATATGAGTCATGTAATAATTTATCTCATATGGTTTCATGCGGTTAGAAGGAATATATACAGAATAGGTACATGGAACCATGTCAAAAGAGAACTCCCCATCTCATACCGGTGGAAAACAAGATAATTTGGAGGAAAACGTTGGAAAACAAAAATAAAAAGGAGGGAGATCACTGCTCAAAGATTCCCACTCTCGAAATAATTAAAATACATCCCATAACTATGGATAAGATGTTTTTACTCTACATGATCCTTGGAATTGTTATCCATAAATTAAATAACACACCCTATCGATTGGATTTGTTGAGATCTGTTGAAGGTAAAAATCATTCTAGGATTTATTAGAAATGAACCAATCGATATTGAATATGATGTCATGAGGTTTCATGTTGATAAACAGAAAATCCCATGAAAGATAAATTTAGGATAAATAGAACAAAAATGTGGTGAAACAAATACCCTTCTCTCTCATCATATGGTGGGGTGTATTAATATCCATCACATATGATAAATGCTACATAAGAAGATTTATAATATTCCCAGTACGTGTTGAAAAAAATGAATAACATGCACTAGTATAAAGTAATGTAGTGACTAAATATGGAGAAATATTAATTTAACCTCTCTCAATCCTTGGACCGATATCTAATTCCTCTTGAGACTATTCTATTGTGTGTAGAATATTTTCTGTAGATGGATGTAGAAAGAACCTGATATACAAAGATGCATCATATTTTACAATAGATTTATTACATTATGGTGATCACATTCTATTACATGTAGAATAATATATACGATGGAACATTATTAAGAGACCTGAAAATACATAGGAACAACATATCTTGGGTTCCACTATGAAAACCAATTTTTTATTCCCCAACATTACACAATAGTAACAAATAAAAGGTCATTGTACAGTCACTAAATGACTTATATAACAACCCTACTATTGAGATACACCATGATTATTATCACACCACATATTACAATTATTTGAACTTATAGTTTTATCATTTAGAGAAAATAGAACTCCTGATAATCCTAACATACTAGTTAGGTCCCTCAGGAAAATCAACCAATTATCCATCACATCAGAATAAGATGGTATCTTCAACAAGAATTTTTATGAATGAATTATTATCACCCCATACATTACATACATTGATATTACATCATAAGAGAAGTATACTTAATACTACGTATAATAAAACCATAACTAGACTATATAGGTATAGTGCCTTTTAAATAAGGAAACCTCAAAAACTAGTTTATAAAACATATAAATTGTCTCTCGATTATTTCATCATAATTAGACTCCTTCTTGTTGTATCAAACATAATACCCTTTTTACTGACCTGGGGAAAATATACATACAAAAGGATGATCATAAATGCTATGTAAAGGTATACAAAGGAAATAATAGTCATATATTACATTTGGTAATCGTATCCCACATATATGATATCATATTATCATTTCACGGTATAAATCCACGAAGTTAAATGTAATCCCAATAATCATAATTTAAGACATGAAACTTTCTGGAATTGATACATAAGCAATGAAAATCATTTCATATTAATCAAGGCACTTTTCCAAGACCATCATAGTTGACAAATTCCATTTCTGAATGATGTTCTCTACTCGTTTCATCCATGTATCACTCAACCGGATAAACATGTCATTCCGGCAATGTGAATCACATGAGTGTAATTATTTAAAAAATACTTAGGAGGGGGATATAGGTCACGCCCATCCTGTAATGAAACCATTATAATGTGTTCAACAAAAATATAAAACATTTATCATAGCATAACCAATTAAAGAAAATGGGTTGAATAAACATCCGTATATCATTCCATAATCCTTAAAAAAATATCATTCCATAATTAACATAATAAAATAATAGTGATAATAGGGATAGAAACATAAACCTATTTAATGAGTGTCATCCTAAATGGAAAATAATTTTGATAAAACAGTTGAACATAGTTCTAGCGGAAAATAACCTTTCTTCAAAAAAACATTATGTTTTCTCAAAATGTCATGTATTTTTAAAATAATATAATTTATTAGAAAAATAAACTTGTAAACATGTATAATAATCTACCTTTAAATATGGAATTATGATGATGTAAAAACCCATTCATTCCGTATATGTTAAAAAATCATTATCCTCATACTTTTCCAAGAAAAGTCAAAAAGTACCTTGTATGGTAAATAAAAGAAATATTTCCTCCAGAACCATGTAATAAAAGTAAAAAATAGGTAAAAGAAACATTAAAAATACATAGAAGAAAATAGGACATTTTATGAGAATATTTTTCGAAATCATCAACATTGATGATAATTATTTCCCCAGTAGGTACTTAGGAATAAACAATCTCGGAAAAAACGTGATTGGAAAATTTATCCCTTACCATTGATATGATATGCTTTGTATGTATCTAAAACTCCCTCAAAATGATTTAAATAATGTTACTGATTTGTTAGAGAATCATAATAATTTTTTGATAACATTTAAGATTATATTTTCATCTCTTTTTTAGTAACAATTCATTGTTACTTGTTATTCAGGCATTATGTGCTTTATGTTCTTATGTATGTTTTGTCAGATTAGTTCATATTACTCTTTTTTAGTTTATAGTTATATGATTTAAAGTAGTTTTTTAGTATTATATATATATATATTATTCATTCAATTCATTTATATAATAATGATTTAATGGAGAATATGTAGATAGAATCACATACCACCGGGGATAAGGAATGCCATATGTATGCACGAGCGACGATATCGTTCCCATAATTGATGAGTGGTTATGAATTGTTTAGTTTATTTTTTTCAAAATTAGTATCATGGTATATTTATCATATATGGTTCTTCTTTGCACAAATATAATAGTCCATGTATGGTAATGGTGAAAAACAGATTACACCATGGCTTGGGGATGGTAAGATGTATTTACGCACACACGATGATTTTGTTTTTCTTAAGATAGATAGAAAGTGAAACAAAGTTGTTTCATATTAATAATAACATATCTATATATGAGTAATACTTATGATAGTACTTTATAATGAAACAACTAAAGGAGAGGAAGAATAAAAAGAAATAAATTTGAATGAATCAATAGATGATATTACGTCTTCTATGAGGTGCCTCCATTAATTATCAACTTAAAGAAATAAATATAGTCTTTTAAGAATCCCAAAACCACTAAAATGTGAGTAATGATTTTTAGAAGAGAAATGGTTAGGGGTTGTCATGTCTTGATGTTAAAAATGGATTGAAGAGGAGAGGGAGGAGGTTCCATTTTATAATAGAGGAGAGGGTAACTTTAGGAAACTCTCAATAATATTAATTTATAATAAAATCAATTTCACCATAAAATGGTCCAAATCTTATTTAATTCGATGATAATATGATTTTGGTTTCAATACCCATCACCCATTAATATTTAGGCAAGTTTAGAATATTTTAGTATCCTTATCTTTTTGGATTAACCCTTATTTTACCCTTTTTAGTCATACCGCGATATCAAGTTATTTACACATTTTGAGCCTATGTAATTACCATATCATGTAAAACGACCCAGAAAAAGTATTTATAAAATACTATTTCATATATTTACCATTATTATGAATCATATATTTTTATTAATTTAATATCATTGAATAAAATATTTTATGAAATGAAATCAATTTTGGACACTATTCAAACTTGAATTTTTAAAAAACAATAAAAACATTATTACATAGAAAATAAGGAATTAAATCAAATTTTATATGTAAATGTAATCTATAAACATTGTGGATGACATTAAAATAACCAAATTACGTTTGTTTTAATATTTATTAACTCATTTATTTAAATCATCCTTTAATATGGTAATCACTACATTAAAATTATGTCATAAATAAATAATTTATATAATATATAAAAATTAGAAATAAAATACCATGATTTAGGATATATTTTTATATTTCTAATGATTATTTATAATAATAGATATCATTTTTATAACCCTGTATTAATATCAATGTAGAAGAAAGAAAATTTCATAGGTTATAATTATCATTTCTATAAATTAATTATTATAAAATGTCATTTTCATATCTATCTGAATTTATGGGCTCTCAAAATAGACCCAAGGATTCCCATGGTCGTAAATATTTTATCCAATAGGATTATGACACTTTTTAGGGTAGTATATTATTGTTAAATTATTATTTGATTACCCTTATTAAACTGATTTACCATTTTACCAAGGTAAATAAAATAATTACTAATGTTACTATTCATAATGTCAAAAAATAAAATGTACATATTTACACAATTTCGACCTTTTAATTCCAAATATAGACTCTATTTTTTCAAATTCAATACAAAAAATTTTCATTAATTTATTATAAATTAATCTTTTGTTGAAATAAGAATACGATCTTTAAAAGATAAAATATTTCAAAAGAATGAAATGTTTTTAACAATGAATTAAATGTAAAATTAATGATAACAACATAAATAATATTAAATAGTAAAAATATATTATATTTATATTTTAAAATCATTCATATATATAATTTAATCAAATAAATTATCTCGATGGAAAAAAAATTTAATTACAAATTACATATTTTTACTCTATATCAAAACATAATAGTTATCAGAAAAATATCATAAATTTCACCAAAGTAAATTTTTATATCCCTCGTCAGAATAAAATGTTTATGATATCATATTTAAATTATTAATGTGTCAAAATATAATTTTAAAATGGTTTCTCTATTCAACTATATAAAATTATCCTTAAAAAAGTTTCTTATACAAAAAATAGGAATTTATTCATACCCTATGAATAAAATATGCATTGTATTAATATCAAAAAAAAGTTTATTATTTATATAACACACATATCTCATTAATCTCCTTACAAAATGTAATTCACTCAAAAAATAAAAATATCATATTGATTTTGATTTTTCATATATAATTAATAGCCAATGAAATCATAATTAATTTTCAAATGTTAGTTATAATTATTACTGCCAACCAAATGGCTAGGGTATAAAAGTAATTTTTAATTAAGGGAATGATGTAGTTCATTTAAAATCACGATTATATGTAAACAAATCTACTAATGAATAATAATTATTTAAATAAAATATTCCATAAACACAATCAGGGGTTAAATTATACTCTCCATTAACTGAATTTCAGCATTGTAATTAGAAAATTAGAAAAAAATAGATGAGGATACCTCTTCCTCATCATATCCTCAAGATTCTATGTAGGTTCCTCCATAAAACATTAACCAAGTGAGTGGTATTGTATCACTGAACTTTTTCACAACGATCCAGAATAACCATCAATTTATATTTATAAGAAATATTATGATCATGTACTATTATTTTTGTGATTAGTACATGTTAAGGATAGGGTATGTACATTCTCATGAGAAATACATGGAACAAATCTTGAACTTTAGATAGATTTAGGGTATGATCCAATCGGTAATCTACCTTCCCAACATGATCAAGACTTTGAAATTGATCGATATACCTAGGTATCAACTTTCCCTTATTTTCAAATCTCATTACTCTCTTCTTGGGAGTTATTAATTAAAACACCTTATCATCCACTTCAAACTCTAAGAATTTTTTTTCATTGTCAGCATATCATTTGTGTAATCTCTAAGATTGTTTAATGTGTTGTTTAATATATCTGACCTTTTCTGTCATTTCATCAACAAGATCAGGTCTTATTAGATTTATTTCTCCATCTTCATCCCAAAAAGTTGATGTTCTGCACTTCTTTCAATAGAGGGCTTCATAAAGAGCCATCTGAATAATGGGGTTAAAGCTATTATTATAAGAAAATTCCACCAGTAGTTTTTGTTGATCCCAACCAACATTGAAATCCAAATAGAACACTCTCTAAATGTATTATAGATTTTGAATTTTTTTCAGAATGTTTTTCAATCTAAGGATGTTATACAGTGCTAAAACATAACATTATATTCAGACCATACTGAAGACATCCCCCGAACATCGAGATATACCATGGAACTAGATCAGATATAATCTAATGTGGAACTCAATAAAATATTACCATATTGTTTACATATAAATAGGGTATATAATCAAGTGATTAATTCAATCTAATAAAAATAATGAGTGCTGACTTTGTAAGGAAATAAACTATAAATGATATTCCATTATTAACATTGGATGTTTTGGGCAGTCCGATGACAAAGTCTATAGTGATGTTTTTACATTCCCATTATTGTATGGGTAATGGTTGTAACATCCCCTATGACTTCATTCTCTAATCCTTAACTTTCTCACAAACCAAACATGGAGTGACATATTCAACGATATGTTTTTTTATCCAATCTCACTAGAAGGTTTATTTTAGGTCCCTCTACATTTTAGTTATTCTAGGGTGAATAGAGAATGAAAAATATGTGTGCCTCATCAAATAGATCATTCTTTAATAATTGTATAGAAGGAATACAAATCGAGTTCCTGAACCATATAATATCATCCCAATTAATGTTGAACTCAAGAAAATTTCTCAAGTTCTTTTGTAACTCTACATCATCCTTCGATTCCTCTTTAATATTCATTTTAATATATGGTTGAACATTCATTTGAGAAATATATGATTTCTCACATTCTGTTACAATTTCGGGATCAGAATTTGAAAATCCATAAATATTGGATCTTTTATGATCGTCATCATTGATAATCTGGCATGGTCTTCTCAACATGATGCATCTCCCACCATGTTTTCTTTCCATGGGTGTTAATGTTTTGAGAAGTCGTAATCTTTATTCAAATACATTCATCTTCTTTGCAGAACATTCATCTCCTTATGTGTGAAAATATACTTTAATCTTTTTTGACCAGTTTAAATATCACACCTTTCACCATGAATATAATGACATCATATGATTAATGCAAAGGTTACCACAACTAACTCCAAATCATGAGTACGGTAATTATGATCATGGATTTTCAACTGTCGTGAGGCATAAGCTATCCCAATATCATTTTTCATGAGAACACATACCATCCTTTTGATGGTTGCATCACTGTAGACCACAAACTGTTCTTCACTACAATGTATTGTGAGAACAGGTGCACTGGATAACCTTCTTTTTAGCTCCTGGAAATTCTCGTCAGATTCCTCCACCTAAACAACCATAACTCCTTTCAGAGTCAAATTGTAATGTGGATTGGATAATCATGAAAAATAATTCACCAATCATCGATAATATCCTGCCAAACAAAGAACACTGTAGATCTTAGTTAATGTTATTGGTCTCGACCATCTTTCAATAACCTCTGTTCTTGATGGATCTATATATATATATCCACTCTCTTGAGATTATGTGATCGAAAATTTAATCTTTTCAATGCCAAAATTCAAACATTGAAAATTTGGCACATTTCTCATCCTTTCTCAGGGCATTCACTTCAATTCTCAAGTGAACTTCATGTTATTCCCTTCTTGTTGAATATGCAAGAATATCATCTATAAAAAATACCAAAAACTGATCAATATAGTATCTAAAGACTATATTTATTTGATGCATGAATATATAAGGCGAATTAGTAAGACCAAAAGGAATGACTATATATTCATAGTGTCCATACCTTGTAGGAAATGAAGTCTTTATTATATCCACCATTTCAACACTTAAATGATGATATCCTGAATGAATATAAATGTTGTAAAAGTATTGATCACTATGTAGTTGGTCGAATAAGTAATAAATGTGGGGAAGAAGATTTTTGTTCTTGATAGTGATCTTGTTATGTTCTTTATTATCAATGCATAGTCTCATTGAACAATCTAACATTTTTACAAATAGAACATGTGCTCCCCAAGGTGATTCACTATGGTGTATGAATCATTTATCAATATTCTCTTGATGTTGCTTCTTAAATTATTGTGACCCAATTGGTGACATTGTATATGGTGTCTTTGAAATAGTCTTTGCACTAGGTATGAGTTCTACTGAAAACTCAACTTAACGGTTTGGTTTAAGACCAATAAATTCCTCTAGAAAGAAATCATGAAACTCTTGTACAATGGGAGTATACTTAATCGTGATTTTCTCCCCAAACATTTAAGATAAATAACCTTAATTTATTGGAATCAAGAACACTAAGATGGAAGAAATTTCCACTAGAAGGTTATATTCATCCTTGCACCTATAGATGATCATAGATTGATTTGGAATATGAAATGTGACTTCCTTCATTGGAAATTGATATGTGCTCCATAAAAAGAAATATAATCCATGAAAATATTCCCATCAAATTTCACTCTAGGAAGGGTCACAATGTTTTCAGGAAGAATTTCCCACAAACTTTAACTAGAAAACAATTGGAAATTTTTGATTTGATCATTGTGCCATTAATAGTTGTCACAGCTGACTCAACACTTAATTGTTGATGTAATATGGACATAACCATAGGAAAATCTTTAAATATAAAATATTGGGGGGATCCAGAATGAAATAAAACATTTTCTACTTTATAGTGGATGGTAAGTGTACATTTAACAACTTCATTATCATACTCCATTTCACCGATTGTGATTTCATGTGACATTAAATTGTCTTTGGCCTTAGGATTTTGTTAATGTTGATCACCATAAACAACCCTTGGATTAAGAAATTGATTTTCATAATGATTCATTTCCTTTCACTTGTAACATTGAAGTGTGGGAGTTGTATTTTGTGTGGCCATTTATTTTTTCACATCATTAGACATATTTTTCACATCACATCGGCATTCAATTTCCAGATAAACTACTTTTCTAGAATTAAAACATTTACTAGTACTATTATGAAAATTACCTCCATGTTTCATTCCACACATTGAGAAAAATATTAAACTCATCTTATTTTTAGTTTTTTCCTTACATTTTCCATTGAATTACATTTTTATCTTCCTATCAAACCCATATGATTGAATGGTTACTCCAATCTTCATAGAAACCATGGTATCACCTCGAACAATTTCCACATAGCTATTGAAGTCCCATAAGAATAATTACCTTAGGAGACATGGTTTTAAGCTTCCAAATAATCGATAAATCTTACTCTGAGGTTTGATAATAAATCTAGAAGTGATCCTTGAATGTCTTGTCAAATTTTTATCATATGTATCAATGAATTCATAATCCTTTTTCCCAAGGTCAAGGAACAGCTTCCCTATCTTTGTTCGAAGAAGAAAAGGAAATTACTTATTGAACAAGATGTTCTTGAACTCGACCCATTCGGTGGACTAAATTTCATATCATTGGCTAATATTATAGATAAGATTCCACCATTATTCAAATTCACCTTCCAAAATATATAATACTAAGATGAATCAATAATGTTCATAACATTATAGAACTAAAAATATATTTTCAGTGGTACTGATCCATTATTCAGAGACAAATGGATTAGAAGACCCTTTGAATAAAGGTGGACACTGCCCTATGAAGGATTAAACATAGTGTTCCTCTTTCCATTTTTTTATTTGGAAGTAATTCCAGATTCATAGATTTTGAATGTTGTGTGTGCATGGCTACAAGATGTTTTATTCTAGATCCCATATCATTGGGTTTTTTCGTGGAACAATCATTACATTGTTCGCCACATTTAGCATTAATATAGTTTTTTTGGTTTCTATCCATTAACTAAAACCAAAAATCATAGTGTGAGAAACACTAATAATAATAGGAAAACCACATAATCATGAATAAATGTTTTATTTATAACACTATTGGTCTTATCCTGGGTTATTCAGGGTTTGTTTCTAAAACACTAGGAATGTATCCTATACTAAGACTTATCCTTTTTGTTTTTAATTATGATTTCTCATCCTAGTTTCCAAAGGATACCCATAAATTTCATCTAATACAAACTATAATTAACCATATATTACATACAATGATATTACTTCATAATTGATCTGTATTTTTAAAAAATTATAAAAAAACCTTAACATGATCATATAGATATAGTGTCTTTAGAAACCAGTAAACATAAACTACACATTTATAAAACATCTACATTTTATCCCTTTTATTACATCGCTACTAGTATCCTTTTTGGAATATAATACTAAATACACTTCATCCTGACTTGGGGAAAATAAACATAAAAAAAGTGTGAGCTCAAATGTGTAGTATGGGTAAAAAAAAGGAAATATCAATCAGATATAACATTTGAAAATCTTATCATATATATAATGAATCATAATATCATGTCATGGGATAAATAATAGAAATAAAATGTAATCTATATAATCATAACATAATACATTAATCATTGTGTCACAAGGACATAAGCATAGAAAATCATTTCAAATTAGTTAAGGATCTTTTCCTAGACTATCATAGGGGACAATGTCCATTACTAAACCGAGTTCTCTGCTTGTTTTAGCTCTGTATCACTAATCCAGATTACCATTCCATTCTGGCCATGTCTATATCATGAGATATAAATCATTATCCAATTCATTGGAGAGAGATATAGTTCTCCCCATCTCATAATGAAACCATTCTTATGTGTACTACTAAAACATAAATCATAAATCATAGCATAACCCATTAATAAAAAGGGGTTCTTAAGAATTATTCCATTATAACATAATAGATAAAAAATATAATTCCATTATAAACATAATAAAATCATAGTAACAATAGGGATAGAATCATAACCCTATTTATATATTGTCATCATATATGGAAAACAATTATTATAAAACACTTTAAATTAGTTCTTAGAGAAAATATCATTTCTTCTTCATAAACATTTTCATTTCTCAAAATATAAGGAAATTTTAAAAGAAAAGAATGTAGTTTAAAATAGACCTGTAAATAGGCAGAGGAATAATCATGGAAATAAGGCGTTATGAATATATAAATACTCGTTCAGGCCATATATGATAAAAACATTATCCTCATACTTTTTTCGGAAAAGTAAAAAATTACCTCGTATGGTAAAAAATAGAACGATTACTTCCAAATCATGTAGTAAAAGTCCAAATGGGTTAAAAAAATACATTAAACATACATAGAATAATAATGAAAATTTTATGAGAATATTTTTTGAAAACATGTACATGGATGATAAATATATTTCGAGCAGATACATACAAATAAACAATATCGAATAAAATGAGATTGGAAAATTTATTCCTTACCTTAGGTCTGATATGCATTGTATGTGTCTGAAGATTATGTATAATGAATTAAATAATGTTAATAATTTATTCCATAACCATAATCATATTTATGATAACATTTAATATTGTATTTTATATATTTTTGTTAGTTACATTTCAATGTCACTCGATATTCGAGCATTCACTTATTTAAGTTCTTATCTATGTTTTGTCGGATAAGTTCTAATTACTCGTTATTTATTTATAGTTATATAATTGAAATCATGTTATTAATATAATATATATCAAATTTATTAATGAAAATAATTTATATAATCATTATTTAATTAATATTATGTAAAACGAATCACATCACACTATGGAGACGAAATGTTTTATGTACGTACAAGCGACGATAGCATTCCCATAATTGTTGAGTGGTATTGAATTGGATTGTTTATAGTATCTCATAATAATAATCATGTCATATTAATCATATTTGGTTATTATTTCCATTTTCATACCCATCTAAGTAATGTTATGGTGAAAAATATATTACACCGCGGTGTGGAGATGGTATGTTATACCGAAGCACGCGCGGTGATTTCATTTTTTGTAGGATGAAATAAACTAATATTGAGTTATTTAATATTAATAATAACATATGAGTAAATGAGTGTAACTTATGTTAATATTTTATAATGAAATAATAAAAATTTAGAAGTATACGTAGAAATAATTTAGAAACAATCTGTAGAAGACATTATCTCATCCTTGACGTGGCTCTTTATATATCATCATATGTCACTAGAGTTTCCATTTTGAGAAGATCACAACCTATATAACGTGACTATGGAAATTTATATGAGAAATGTATAGGGTTTTTCAGAACATGAAGTCTCTAAATGGAGTGACGAGGAGAGGGAGGAAGTTCCCTTTAATAGTTGGGAAGAGGGATACTTTAGGAAACATTCAAAAATATTAATTTATAATAAATTAAATTTCAACTAAAATAGAACGAAATATATTTAATTTAATTATAGGATTATTTTGCTTCTAATACCCATCATCCAATAATATTTAGACGAGTTTAGATTTTTTTTATCCTTATCATTTTTACTTAAACCTTATTTAACCCTTTTTAATATTACTGTGATATCATGTTAAATACACATTGTTGGTCAATGTAATAACCATATCATCTCAAAAAACCAAAAAAATTATTATGACCTACTTGGACTCATATTAACCATTTTTATGCATCCTAGATTTTTTATAATTTAATATCTTTTAATAAAATAATTTTAGAATTATGTCAATTTTGGGCACTTTTCATACTTAACTTTTTAAAAAATTCATAAAAATGTTAGTCCTTAAAATATAAGGCATTAAATCTAGGATTCTATGTATATTTAATCCATAAAATTCGACTGTGACATTAAAATAACAAAATTACATTTGTTTTAATATTTATAAATTCATTTATTTAAATCATTCAGTAAATAGGTAATTACTTTACTATATTTTTATCTTAAATAAAACAATTTATATAATAAAAAAACATTATAAATAAAATACCATGATGTAGAAATATTTTAATATTCTTGATTAATATTTATAATCATAGAGTTCAGTTATATATCCCTATATTAAAATTTATTAAGTAAAATATATTTATTATCGTAATAGTTATCTTTACATAAAATTAACTCTTATAAAATTTTATTTTCGCATACCTGTGAATCTATGGGGTCCCAAAGTCAACACAAGGATGCCTAGGGTAAGAATCATTTCATCCAATTGGATTAAGACATGTTTTAGGGTAGCATTATATTATTAAATTATTATTTGTCTACCCTTATTTACCATATTTATACTTCAACCATGGAAAATAAAATAATTACTGACGTTACTACTAATAGTGTCCAAAAATAAAAGGTACCTATTCACATAGTTTGGTCCTTATTATTCTTAGTATGGGATAAATTTTTCCAAATTAAAAACACATAAGTTATAGTAATTGATTTAAAATTATTCCCTCTGGTGAAATGAGAAAACAAATTTAGATGTTAATATGTTGCAAATGATTGAAAAGTTTTTATGTATGAATTAAATGTAAAATTAATTATAATGACATAAATTATAGTAAATAGTAAAAATATTTTCTATTAATACTTTAAAAGCATTCAATAATATAATTTAATCATATATATTATCTCGATTAAAAGTGTTTTTTTAATTAAAATTTAGCATGTTTTTACTAATCCTCAAAACCTGAAAGTTATCAGAAAAAATTCCATAAATTTATCCAATGTATATTTTCTTATCCATCATAAGGATAACATGTTTATGTTTTCATATTGAAATTATTTATTTTACAAAATTTTAATTAAAAATGGGTTCTCCATTCAATGGTATAAAATTAACCTTTCAAAAAAGTTCTTATACATAATATAGGGTTTTATCCATACCCTATGACTAAAATATATATTGGATGTATAAAAAAAATTATTAAGTATATAACACACATTTCTCATTAATCTCATTACTAAAATTAATTCATTGAAAAAATAAAAATATATAAATGATTTTTATTTTTCATAAATAATTCATTTCCAATGAATTAAAAATGTATTTTCATTAGATAGTTACAATTATTCCAGCTAACCTAACGACTAGGGTATAATGGTAATTTTATATTATGGGAATCTCATGGTTCATTTAAACTCACGATTTCATGAAAATAATTATATTGAAGAATAAAAATTATTTAAATAAAACATTTCATTAAAATATCTGGATGTTACATTCGACCCCCCTTAAACTAAATTTCACTTTTAAAATTCATCAAATAGAAATAAATAGATGAGGATTTGTCTCCCTAATCATATGCTTATGTTCTCATGTAGATTCTCCAAATTGTTGGTTCCTCCATAAAACATTTACCAAACAAGTGGTCTTGCTTCATAGAACTTTTTTGATACGATCCAGAATCTCTATTGATTGGTCTTCATAAAGAAGATTGTGCTCCAGCTGTATGACTTATGAGCATAGTACATGAGAAGGATTAGGGATGTAAATTCTCAGAAGAGATACATAGAACACATAATTAACTTGAGAGAGATTATGTGGATCATCCAATCAGTAAGATACCTTCCCAATGCGATGAAAAATTTCAAAAGTATCGACAAACCTAGGGCTAAGCTTGCACCTATTTCAAAACATCATTACTCTATTCCAGGTAGATATACATAAGAACATCATATCACCAACTTCAAACTGTAGTTATTTTGTTTGGATGCTATCATAACATTTTTCCAACTCTGAGATGCTCTTATGTGTTGTTGAATAGATCTATCATTTTCTGCCATTTCATCAATAAGATCTGGTCATATTAGCTTCATTTCCCCAACTTCATTCCATCATGTTGGTGTTCTATGCTTCTTTAAATATATGGCTTCATAAGGAGCTGTCTGAATATTGGGGAGAAAGCTATTATTGTAAATAAACATACCAATGGTAGATATTGATCACAACAACCTTTAAAATCCAAAAAAAAATCTCTCTACATGTCTTCGAGAGTTTCAATTTTTATCTCAGATTGACTCCATATATGAGGATGATATGCAGTGCTGAAACATAACATTGCATTCAGAGCATTCTGATGTCATCATCATAACATCTATGTAAACCTTGGATCCTGATCATATATAATGTAATAAGTTACTCCATGCAATTTTACCACTTTATTAATATATATCCGGGCAAGGGGATCAATTGTGAAATCATCTCTAATAGAAGTGAACTATGTCGACATCATAAGGTAATCAACTATAACCTAGATAACATTTTACCCTTTGGATATTTTGTGACGTCCAATGAAATATTCAACAGATATGTTTTCCCATTCCCATTCCCGTATGCGTAATGGTTGTAACATCCCCTTAGGCTTTTGTCTCTAAGATTTAACTTGTTGAAAATACAAGTGTCGGGCAACATATTCGGTGACATCTCTTTTAATTCCATCAAAACATAAGTATTATTTCTGGTCTATGTATATCATTGTGCTTCATGGGTGAATTGAGAATGAAGAAGTATGGGACATATCCAATAGCTACTTCTTTAGTTCAGGTATGGTAGGAATACAAATCCTTTTACTTAACTATATTATTTCTTCACAATCAAGGTTGAATTCATGAACATTTCTCACTTTATTTTTTTTACTCTAAATCATCCTTTTGTACCTCTTTAATCTTAACTTAAATTTATATTTGAAAATTCATTTGATAAAGTTAAGATACTCCAATTCCTCTATAATTTCATGATCTATCCTTTGAAAATCCATAAATATTGTTACTTTCATGATCCTTATGATGGATAAGTGGGCATGGTCGTGTCAAAATAATGCATATTCCATTTTTATTTATTTCCTAGGGTGGTAATTTATTGAGTATTTGTAATATTTAATCAACTTAAACAATAATCTTTGGCGCATATTCCTTTCCTTTTGTGTGAAAATACACTTTAAACATTTATGATCAGTATAAATATCACACCTCTCAAGACAATGATAATGCCTCCATATCATTAATGTAATGATTACCACTGTTAAATCCAAATAATGAGTTGGTTAATTGTTCTCATGTATTTTCATCTTTAGTGAGGAATATGCTATCACCATAACATTTTTCATTAGAACACACTCCAGCCCATTATTGTATGCATTAATGTATATCACAAATCTTTATTCACTATAAGGAATTGTGAGAACATGTGATCTAGGTACCTTTATTTTATGATCATTGAAATTTCTTCACATTCCTCCATCCAAACATAATAAACTACTTTCATAGTCAACTTTGTGAGTGGATTAGATAATCATGAAAACTCTTTCACTAGACGTCGATAATTTCCCGCCAATCCAAGAACTCTTTGGAGCTCAGTTACTGTTGTTGGCCTCAACCATCTTTCAATAACATCTGTTTTGGTTGGATCCATAAATATCCCATCCGTTGACATTTTGTGACCCAAAAATAAAAATTTGTAAAACCAAAAATCATATTTGGTAAATTTGGCATAACAATTCTACTTTCTCATAGTCTTGACAACAATTCTCATGTGATCTTCATGTTATTACTTTCTCATTGAATAGACAAAAATATGGTCTATAACAACTTCCTCAAACTGATGAAGATATTCTCTAAAGACTATATTCATTATACCTAAATGAAATAAAATGCATTAGTATGACCAAAAGGCATAACTATAAACTCATAGTGTCCATACCATGTATGGAATATTTTCATTAGTATATCCTTATTTCTTACACTTAATTGATGATATCCTAAACGAAGATCAATCATGGAAATGTATTGAGCTCTACATAGTTAGTTAAATAAGTCATCTATGCGCGGAAGATGATATTTCATCAAGATAATGATCTTGTTATATTCATGATAATCAATGCAGATTCTCATTGATTCATCTTTCTTCTTAACAATCAAAACAGGTTCTCCGAAAATTCACACACTAGGGCATTTGAATCAATTATCAATATTATCTTGGAGTTTCTTTTACAATTATTGAAACACAATTGTGGACATTCAATAAAGTGTCATTGAAATAGGAATAGCACCTGATATAAGTTCTATAATTAAATCCAAATCATGCTTTGGGGGAAGACCTGGAAATTACTCCAAAACGAAATCATCAAACTCCCTTGCAGTAGGAATATTCTTAATCGTGAGTTTCTCCCCAACAATATGAGATTAAAAAAATACTTTATGGAAATCCAGAACACTAAGATGGATTAATTTCCCACTTGATGGTTATATTCATCCTTTTACTGATTGATTATCATAGATTGAACTGAAATATGAAATGTGACTTCCCTTAATTGGAAATTGATAGGAGATCCCCATAAATAATGTCAATACATGCTATGAATCCCATCAAATTCCACTATATGAAGGATCATAAGGTTTTTAAGATGCACATTCCCACAACTATAAAAAGTGGAATATTTGTAATATGTTGATGCAACTCTTGTGCCATTATGAGTTGTCTCACCTAACTCAACTTATAATTATTGAGGTAATATGGTGATACCATTATAAAATTATTCAGAATTAAAAGATTGGGTGGATCCAAAATCAAATAAAACATTACCTACTTTTGAGTGGATGCTAAGTGTACCATTCACGACTTCATTATTGTACTCCATAGTGCAAATTGTAATTGCATGTCACATTACTTTTTATTTAACCATAAGAGTTTTTTGATGTTGATCATCGTAAAAAACCCTTGGATTAGGGAATCAATTTACATAATTCCCCATTTCATTTCACTTGTAACATTGATGTGTAGGCTATGAATTATATGTGCCCTTATCTTTTTTTCGCATCATTAGACAACTTTTTCCTATCACTACGAAATTAAATTGCCTAATGTCCATATTTTCTGCACATAAAACATTTAGTTGTATAATTAAGACGATTTTATACATGTTTCATTCCACAAATTGAGCTTTATTGTAAAACTCATCTTCATTTCAGTTTGGTCATGAGATTTTACTTTGAATTCCTTTTTCATTTTCTTATCAAACCCATATTTATGATGGGTTACTCCAATCTCTATATCAACCATGTGATCACATCGAATAACTTCCACATAGCTATGGAAATCCCTTATTTCTAATTCCCTTAGGAGAATTGGGTTTAACCCACTAAAGTATCAATCAATCTTAATATTAGGTTGGATAATAATTTTTGAAGCGTACCTTGAAAGTCTTGTAAAATTTTCTTTATAGGTACCAATGGATTCATCATCCTCTTGATTAATATCAATGAACTCCTTATCTATCCTTGTTTGAAGAGTACAAGGAATGTACATATTTAAAAATAATCTCTTGAACTAATCCCATTCTGTTGTCTCAATTTCATCTATTTGCCTCATATTCTTGATAAGATTCCATCATTTATAAGCTTTACATTCCAAAATATATTCTTCTAAGATGGATTTATCATGTTCAGAACATTATATAGTAGAAAATACCATTTTAGTGGTACTGATCCACTGTTCTGCCACAAATGGATCAGAGGAACCAATGAATGAAGCTAGACACCGCCTCATGAAATATTCAACAGAATGTTTTTCTTTCTTTTTATTGTTTGGAAGTCTTTCATGATTCATAGTTTTTGAATGTTATGTGAGCTTGGAAAAATGATTTTTCATTAAACCTCCCATAATAGTGGGTTTCTTATGGGGACACTCATTGAAATGCCTGTCACATTTAGCATTAACACAGTACTTTTGGGTTCTGACAATTGACTAAAACCAATAATAATTGAGTGAGAAACACTAATCATAAGAAGAAAACCAAATAATGGTAAATAAAATTTAAATTTCGGGAACTTTAGGTTTTATCCTATATTACTCATGGTCATTTATAAAACGCTAATACTTTATACTATACTTAGACATATCCTTATGGATCTTAATAATGATTTCTCACCCTATTTTCCAAAGGTTAACTATACCTTTACTCTAATATCAACTATAACGACTAATAAATTACATAAATTGATATTACTTCATAATTGAAGTATATTTATTAAAACATTTTAAAAGACCATAAAAATCCTATATAGTTATTGTGTCTTTAGAAACTAAGAAACATAAACTACTAGTTCATAAAACATCTACATTATCTCATGTTTATTTCAACACAACTAGAGTCATCTTTGGAATATAATTCATAATATCTTTCTTCCTATCATAGGGAAAAGAAACATATTAAAAGGTGAACACAAATTCTTAGTTTGGGAAAATAATGGAAACATCAATCATATATAAAATTTAAAAATATTATACTACATATAAGCAATTATATTATCATGTCTTGGGATAAATAATAGAAGTGAAATGTAATCCCAATAATCATAACATAATACATTAGACATTGTGTCATACCAACATAATCATAGAAAATCATTACATATTATATAAGGCTCTTTTTCAAGACTATCATAGTAGACAATGTTCATTATTGAACCATGTCTGCTCATCTATCTTGCCTTGTATCACTGATCAAGAATGACTTTCCATTCCTGACATATATATCATAAGAAATATAAGTCATTACCCAATTCATTGGAGGGAGGTATAGGTTAAACCAATATCTTAATTAATCCATTCTTATGTGTGCCACAAAATCATAAGGCATTCATCATATCATAATACTTTTAATAAAATGGGTTTCTTAAAAATCATTCCATCTTAACATAATCCATAAAAAAATCACTCCATCATTAAAATAATAAAATCATAGTGAAAATAGGGATATAAACATAACTCTATTTAATGACATTTATCTTATATTGATAAATAATTTTGAATACACACATGAAGTAAGTTCTTAATTAAAATATCATTTCTTCTTCAAAAACATTTTCTCTTCTCAAAATGTTATTTAATTTTAGAAGAAAATAATTTAAATTGAAATTAAAATTTATATGGGTAGAGGAAGAATAATTTAAATAAGGTGTTATGATGATTTAATACATTTTCATTCCATATAAGTTAAAAAATATTCTACTTATACTTTTTCCTGAAAAGTCCAAAAGTGCATTGCATGGTAAACAAAATAATGATTCTCTAAAAACCATGTAGTAAATTTCAATATGGATAAAGAAAGTAATTAAAAACACATAAGAGAATAAAACACATTTTATGAAAATGTTTTTAGAAAACATGTACATGGACGATAAATATATCGCCAGTTGATTCTTACAAATAAATGATCTCGGATAAAACAAGTTTGTAAAATTTATCCCCTTACAAAGGTCAGATATGCTTCATATGTATCCAATCCTCATGTATAATGAGTTAAATTATGTTAATAAATTATTCCGTAATAATAATCATTTTTATAAAATCATTTATGATTTTATTTTGATTAGTTTGATCGTAACATTTAATTTTTACTCAAGATTCGGGCATTAACTACTTTACATTTTTATGTATGTTTTGTCAGATAAGTTCATATAACTCTTTTTTTGTTATTTTTATATCATTTAAAAAAATTTATTAATATAATATATATCATATTTATTAATTCAAGTCATTTATACAATCATGAATTAATTATGATTATGATGAACAAAGCATATCACATCGTGCAGATGGTAAGTTGTGTATACAAAAGAGCAACGATATTGTTCCCATAATTGTTGAATGCTATTGAATTTGATGGTTTAAATTATCTCATAATTATTATCATGTTATATTAATAGTATATAGTTATTATTTCCATTATCTTACCCATACAATAATGTTGGTGGAAAAAAACATATTACACTATTGTGTGGAGATGATAAGTTGTACGTACGAACGCGCGATGATTTTGTTTTTTGTAGGATGGATAGAATGTGAAATAAGAATGTTGAATATTTTTAATTAAATATAAATATATATATTTATATTTATGTTTTAACTGGATAATGAAATAACTAAATAAGAGGAAGTATTAGAAGAAAGAAATTTGAAAGATTTGGTAGAAGAGATTAACTCTTCTTTTACGTGCCTCATTTAAATCTCTTCTAAAGGAACTAGAGTTGGTCTTTTGAGAGTACCATAATATATAAAATGTGACTAGGGATGGTTATAAGAGAAATGGATTCGTTTTTTCAGAGCTATATGTCTCCAAATAATTTTAAGTGGATAGGGAGGAGGATCCCTTTTAAACGAGAGTATAGGGGCACTTTAGGAAAATCTAAAAAATATTAATTTATAATAAATTCAAATATGAGTAATAATGGTCCCAAATTTATTGAATTACTAGATATAATTATTTTTTTCAAATAAATATCATTAATTTATGTTTAGACATGTTTAAAATATTTTTGTATCATTATATTTTTAGTTTAACCCTTATTTTACCCTTCTTAATCTAACTGTGGTATCATGTTAATTACACATTGTGGGTTAATGTAATTACCATATCATGTCAAATGACCCAAAAAATGTTATTTATAACATACAAGGAATTATATTAAAAAAATTTCTAAAACATTTATTTTTAAAAATTTAAAATCATTTAATAAAATATTTTATTTATTTGGTCGAGTTTTTACATTATTCATACTTAGCTATTAAAAAATTCCGAAAAACATTATTCCGTATAAAAAAGGCATTAACATAAGGATAATATTTCAATTTCATCCATAATATTCCTGTGTGACATTAAAATAATAAAATTACATGTTTTTAAATATTTATAAATTCATTCACTTAAATATTTCATTAATGAGCTAATAAATACATCACATTTGTGTCATAAATAAAATAATTTATATAACCTCTAAACATTATAAATAAAAAACCATGACATTGGAAAAATTTTATATATCTCATGAATATTTATAAGAATAATGATTGGTTATATAACCCAATATTAAATTATATTTAATAAAAGATATCTGTTTGTTATAATTATATTTTCTTTAAATTAATTGTTAAAAAATGACATTTTAAGAGCAATGTGAATCTATTGGGTCACAAATTCAACCCAAAGATTCCCATGGAGATAAAAATTTCATCAAATAAAATTAGGACATGTTTTAGGGTACTATTATATTATTAAATTATTATTTTTTTACTATTACTAACTGGTTTTACCGTTTAACAATAGAAAATAAAATAATTATTGAAGTTGCAATTCATAATGTCCTAAAATAAAAAGGAACCTATTCAAAAAATTTGGATATAATGATTCCAAATATGGAATCAATTTTTTCTAATTAAATACACTAAATTTTTAGTAATTTATTTACAATTAATCTCGTTGTTGAAATGAAAATTCATGTTTTAAATGTTAAAACATATGTAAAAGAATGAAATTTTTTATCTATTAATTAAATGTAAAATTTATGAAAATGAATAAATTATATTAAATAGTAATACTATATATTCTATTTATAATTTAAAATAATTTAATATAATACTTTAGTTATATAAATTATCTCAATGAAAAAAGTAGACTTTAATTAAATTTTATGGTATTTTTACTATGCATCAAAACATGAAAGTTATCATAAAAATATCATAAATTTATCGAAAGTAAATTTTTTTCTCCCGAATAAAAGTAAAATGTTTATGATGTCATATTTAAATTATTAATGTGTCAATATATTAATTTTAAATGGGCCATCCATTCAAAGGTATAAAAATTAACATAAAAAATAGCTTTTTATACATAAAATAAGGTTTTATTCAAACCCTGTGAATAAAATATCAATTGGATGAATATCAAAAAATTATTTTATTATGTATATAACACATATATATTATTATTATAATAACCAAAATTAAATCATTATAAAAATAAAAATATCTAATTGATTAATATTTTCCATAAATGAATAATAGCCAATGAATTCATAATGAAATTTCATAAGATATTATTATTCCGGTTAAACTAACGGCTACGATATGAAGGAAATATTATATTAAGGGAATATATTTGTTTATTTAAAATCCCAATTTCATGCAAATAATTCTACTAATAAAATTAAATTAATTAAATAATATATTTTATAAAACATCTATGTGTTTCAATTGCAGATCGAAGACCCATACCAAAAGGTCAAGTATTCAACTTATATTTTGATTCAATATGAGGTGAAATCTATAAAATATCATAAATTCAATTCAAATATTTTTTCACGGTTCTATCCGCCTACATGATTTTGAAAACATCAAAGCCTTGGACAAAAAATTTGACTCTTGATTGAACTTAAACTGAAATTATCAATACATTCTTTCCAATAAAATTCATCATGAATATTTTTAGTAACAATATTGTCCTACTATCTCTTGGTCAGTCACTCTAGCATTAAGGAAAAACATTTCATGTTGATTTCATTGAATATTTCCATGAACTCAAATATTGGCTTGTTATCCATCAACGAATCCTCAGTTAGTTGAGGATCACTAGAACCTAGGAATGGTTGTTGTTTTGGTGAAGTAATTTATGATCATAATTATATAAAAGTCCCCTTTAGGTACACGTCTATAGCCTAAAAAATAATGGGTGAATGAGTTTATCCCAGAGCTTCAATAACATACACAATAACCACATCTAGGTTTTCGTCCATAGTAGGATTTCCCACTTTTTTTATTAGCATCTTCCTCCTAGATATGATTCACATGTCTTCTCATAGGAATGATTATACTGAACATTGGTTCAAACACATTTAATACATCATAGAGGGTACATAATAATACTCTCAAACAAGATCAATAAAGAAATAAATCCCACATGATAGATAAACATTATTGGTATTTCAATATATTCATAGAAAATGTAAGGAAAATACTAAAACTAATCCCCAAGATGCCTTTTCAAAAAAACCCTTGGTTTCTTAAGGCTCGTTACTAGGACAGAGGGAAGAAAACATAATAGTATCCATATCATATGTCCTAAAACGAACACACAACTACATACTGACATCAAGGAAATATGAACAACCTCCATTGATACCACATTTTCTCAAACACTCTCAAATACCCTGGTGCCCTGCTACCCAACCCGGTCATTTAACGAATAGAAGGTTGTTGCCAATCAAAATGTGTTGGAGAAAATCACCTTACATATGAAAATATTCTTATGTGATGAAATAATCCACAAACACAATGGGCTAATGTGATGAAATTTAGTATGAAAAATGAATACATCACATGGAGTGATGTTTCAGAAGCAAAATAGACATACAACCCCATAGTAAAACCACAAAGTATTTAATATAGGATAAAATCTCATGTCTCGATAAGTATAAGAAGAACATTTCCCAATAAAAAATAAAATATTATTCATAAAAGTGGTCCTTTTACCTTTCTCAAACCTATAATGAGGGAATATATGAATTCCCAAAGGAAAGCATTTGGGGAGATAAAATCCATGTATGGTCTCGCCTAGAATTACATAATAATATGCTATAATTAAGTAATCATGTTTTTATTTTTAACCAAATGATTATGGATATATAAATAATAGTTAAAAAAATCATTCTTTACATTTCATTTGAAGGAAAACATTTCTAAACAATTTAATTATAAACATGTTATATAAAATAGTTAATATTAATCAAGAAGGACTATACAAAAGAATTTACATTTAAAAGAATATATATCAAAATAATCACAAAGTTGTAATGTTTCACCATTAAAGAGGTATGATAGTCCCAGATTATGGGATCCTCACACACATATATGAAGATAACAGTAATGTGCACACACATCTCTATCACAATTTCCTAAGAAAACTGTCGCCCATTAAATTGGACATAAGAACATATAATATGATTATGTAAATATTTTAAATAATCAATCAATTTTTAGGGAATTCCACCCTATAGTTTTCCCCTAATAAATCTCAGTCTACATTGGATTATATATAATAAATCAATAATAAATAATTCAATCGTTTATTCAATAATGTTAAAAAAAATTAACCCATGTAACATTTAAATATTACAAATTATATTTAAAAAAATGAATATTCAATCAATTTATGCAATTTTCCATGATAAAAACATTATTTATTATAAAAAAAATCCATTTTTCTTAAATACATATTTCAAATCAATTTCAAAAATAAAATTCACAATTCAATTTTCAAAAATTGCAATCCAAAACTTCTATTAGGTATTAATTAAAACATAATTCAATGTAATTGGGGGGTTTCCCAATTTGTATGATAATGAAAATAAGAATGAAAATTTAGATAAATTATGTTTTCACAATACAATAAAATTTAATTTAATTTTATCAGTGAATTTAGGGTTAAATGAATTGGAACACATGAAATTGATCCACATATCATGGGATCATGGGACCACAAATTAGAAAACCCATTGTGGGTGATCTAATGAAGAACCATGAAAAATAATATACCAGTATGAATCTTAAATTCAATATATAAAAGTACCAGTTTTATATCCTCCTACAATGAGGATATATAGTAAACCCTAGAGAGGAGAAAATGAGAGAGTGGGAGAGACCATGAGGATAGGATTCTCAGTACACGGAAATAATGAATGCGAGTATTTATGAATTGATCCTCCTTGATATGGGTTTTTAGGGGAAATAATTGGTTCTTGAGAGCATATAATTACTAGGTGATCATTATATTTTGACTTATGGTTGATTAGGGGTCAGAAAGATAGTTTCAAGAATTTTTAAATGGGTTTCTGAATAATTAAATTGTGTGCAATTATTAACCTAGGATCTGTTGCATGATTTTTCAAACCATGGGCCCTAATAGTGTAACCCTTCTAGTGGGGTTGCATGGTTTCTCCATGGTGGTTGAATGGGTTTTCAATAATTGTTCTGACCAAGAAAACCCTCACTTCCTCAGTTTGTATGGTTTTCACTAGTAGGGTGTACAATTTAAGAAAACCTTGATCTAATAATGCAAACCCATGATCCCTTCAAAAATTTCCATAACATGACACAATGAACCCCTAAAATCAATAAACCAATGTATGATCAAAATAGTGGTTTTCATGTACATAATAATAGTAATAGAATGTTGCAGTGATGCATATAAGGATCTATTGTTTAATAATTTCTCTATTATACATTTTATTAATAAATAATTTCATATTTGACTCCCCATAAATCATCCATTGACTAGCATCTATACTATTATGTGTTTTATTAAATTTCAATTGGGTATTTGCTCGATGAAAGTTTGCTAACTTTTATGTTTTCTTGTTCAAGTCAATTTTTAGAACACTATCCTATGAAAACTCATATATTCATACTAGTATTATATGATAATTCACTCTTACATTCCTTAAAAATCATAATGGAATCTAAAAAGTATAGTTTCCACTCAATTAACCTACGAATTTTCCGTTATCTCTAGATAAAATAATTATCAATAATTGGCGACTAATCATTATTTATAATGGTTTCACTATCCAAAAATAAGTACATAAGTGTGTCAATAATAACTAATATATATGACTAAAAATATTATAAATCCATCTTCGGTATATCACTAAATACAAAAAAAATTCAATTGAGAATAAATTATCTTGTCACAACTAAGATAAAGTTAGTTTCACATTTTATATAAACTATTATTTTAGATGAATCAAGAATTATAAGATAATTAGTCATGTATAAGATATCACAATAATATTTCATTACAAAATTATCATAATGTATCCAAATATTCCCATGGAAACCTATGTTATATATATTTCTTATACGCAATAAAAGTTCAATTTGAACGGCTTATATTGCAATTAGAAGTTGTGTGCTTCTAACCTCTTACATGTTAATCCCCATTTCAAAAACTCATAATGAGTTCATCATACTTATTACAATGGTTATATAAATACATTATTATTTTAATGATATATATATATATTATAAAATTTTGATAATCCATACACAATATGTATGATAGAAACAATAAACATAATTTATGAATATATTTGATGAATAACTGAATAAATTTTTCTTCAAATAAGTTTGTATCAGTTAATCATCCCAAAGAATTATCTCATGTTTATATAATAATATATAATCCTATATAAATATAAACCTATTTACCTAAATGGATATTATAAAGGTCAATTTTCCTTCCAACATTCCATAGGAATTTTTTTATATACTATCAACTTTTCATCTTATGAACTAAATATGAGTCATTATTTATGTTAATATATTCTAGTAAAACCATATCAAAATTAAAAATAAATGATATTAAATGAAAATTTATTGAATTATCATGATCCATATTTCAATATACACAAATAATTTTTAACAATCACCTCATTCATCTATTGATTTAATTTCCCTAAATAAGACTCTCCAAAATAAAAATACATGTAGGACTATCTAAATCTTGAAAATGTATCCGCAAGTCATTATGTTTTCGTTATAAGATCATGATTTTTAAATAAAATTCATGTTACAAGATTCATCTTAAAGTATATTTTACGTTATTTTTTCATATGTCTCCTTAACAAGTATTAGGGACTCCAACACCTTGAATTTATAATATCATAGAATTGATAAAAGAGCATGTACTACTCATGGAAAATTATGATGGTGATGAATTAAATATATTGCAAGAATAATCAAATTATATCAATGATTTTAGTTAACATTTTCTAGGAAAAATAATTTATAATATCAGAACTGTTACCATTATTACTGATAAGACACAACTGATGAAATAAATCTATAAAATATTTGCAAATAATTTACTGAACCATAATATCCATAAGTAATATAATTAGAATAAACTAACACTACAATATTCTAGGGAATGGATCCATGATTACTAACAACATATTCCATATTATGGCCACAAGACAACTGTAGAATTTTTTAAATATGGTGTTTGACTGGACAAAAATATAAACTAATGGATCCATTAACTATTGAGTGATGTTTCTTCTTCGTGAAATTTAATAATTGAATTAAAAAATTATTTTAAACTAAATAATAAAAAATATTGATATTTATAATTTTTGGAATCCATAATTTATTAATTCAATCAACCACTCTCATAAAACACCCTAGAAGTGGATTACACCCAAAAATATGGCTAGAGTGCAAAATACCCTCAGTTTTGTTCAAAATTTAAATGATGAAATATGTTTAACATAATATTATATGGATAATATATCTTATTTATATAATTATAAAATCATTTTCATGATATATTAATGTATAACGTGATCACACTCAAAACAAAACCTGAAAAAATTAAAAATATTTATTTAATATTATGTATATTTAGTGTATTCTATTTTAGTTATTGTTTTTTGGATATGTTATCAGGAAAAAAATTACATACAAAAAAGTAATAAAAAACAATAAAAAATTAATAAATTAATATACTAACTAAAAATCCATGACATACAATTATTGGATTATTCATTTAACTCAATAAACCAACCATGGCCAATGGAAATAATACATGAGTTGGTCATTCACTTGTATAGCATATTTTCATAGCTCAAATGTTACCTCATCCTTCATGGGATACTGACTCCTCATTAAATGGTTATCATATTATACAGTCATCACCATAGTAATTAAATACATTCAAGTTGGAGAGGGGTTCTGGAAAGTACAGAATATAGAGTAGTCAATTTTATCATGGTGTGCATGCCCTTATATGTCACGACCTATCCCATGGGGCCCATGTTGTGACTACCCCATGTGCGCCTTCCATAGGCCATGGGTTGGAAACTAGCACAAAAAAGGTTTATCCCTATATTGGGAGGGAATTTCCTTTAAATTTGTACAAACACACAATCCAAAAATGGTACTGTCTCTCCATAGAACTCCACATCATCATGTCTCCTCCTCATAAAAATTGGTACTGGCTCTCCAAGCCTTAGCCCAGTTGCTCGTTATCTGCACAAGACACAACAAGGTGCGGGAGAAGCCCGTGTAGGGTTGAGTATAAAAATACTCAGTAGGGACCCGAAGACCCCTGAAAGAATATTTTAATATCATAATGGAAAAACAAGAAAGCCTGATCGCAATCATAAATAATAAATCAATATACACCATTTAAAAATGTTTAAGTGAAGTATAAAAGTATAGATGATTATTCACGAAACTAGATCATTTGATTCTATCGAGAGGCACTACTACTGACCATATGGAGTCTAACCCACATAGGATCGATATGTACTAACCCCCAAAAAACCTACACAGGATCCAACCCGCACATAGTCAATAGGTACAAACCCCCCACAAGACCCACACAATATCTAACCCACACAGGATCACTATGTGCAGACCCACATTGGATTGCTAAGCGATGACCCACAGAGGGTCTGACCCACACATGATCAATATGTCGGTGATCCATGACGGGGTTCTCATAGGATAGTCCTCGTTGGGTCGCGTACTACTGATCAACATATGATTGCATTGTGTTTATCCACACATGATCACTAGGTTCCGACCCACACCAAATCGCTCGGTACTATACTCTTTATGATCTACCTCCAACCTCCACCGCACTTCCAGAAATTGGATTCCCTCTCATAGTACGCTTGATTCTGGGAGAACAGCTCCTCAACACATTGTTCATATTTCAACAATCCTGAATTCCCATGAATAAGTACCATTATGATTTTTCACATCATAAGGGCCACAATGCAAAAGATGGCGCTTCAACCGGACATCTGGTCTGTAAGTTATTGTCATTTTAGTGCGAGAATCATGGTTGTATTTGGGCGATTCAACCTAGTCATTCTCAAACATCCTCAAAAACTCTCGTGGACTATTTCAAAAGTACCTTCTTGATAGTAGGGTCTTTATTCCACAGACGGTGTGTTAATCAGGTGCTTGGACTGTTTGTTACATCCGTTTTTTGGGAAACGGGTGGGGGGGTGATCACACCTCGGTCCAGCCTGGCTCGTTTGGGACCACTGGAATATGCCAATGGGATATTTTCCCTAATGGGATTCCAAGATCATTGAAGGAATGTATAACAGATTCATGGTTTGTCAGTTATGGGCGTTTATTTATCCGGGGACCAGTTGGGTTTGGGCCTAGTCCGACATGGTCACACCGGCCCAACAAAACACGTCCCAGGGACTATCTAACTCCACCCTGGTCTGAACCGTTATGGGTCAGCCAGATTTAGTAGGTTAGGCCCGTCGAGGTCAGCATAGTTCGGTTCATGGGCTTCGGTCGTTGTTGGCTCGACCCACCGGTTGGTGATCGGTCCACCCACACTGGATCGTTGAGCTGCGGGTCCGGCCCGACCCACACTGGCTTGGTCCGCCCGATGGCGGACTTTTTCTTCCTGCTGGCCCCATGCCTGTGGGGACGTTTTCCTCCCGGTGGGTTACTGCACAACCATATTTAACTGTCGGCCATTTTGCCTACCAGGTTTCGCTATCGCTGTATAGTGCGGGTTGTATTGCACCCTCCTACCGCAGCCTGGAAGCCAAGAAAACTTCAGCCAGTGGCGCTTGTGTGTGTCTTCTGTGTCCTGCGTGCTCGGCTCGGGCTGGACACCTTCGGCCAATGTAGTGCTTAGTCATCCACTGCATGCATCTGGTTGACGTTGGCCTACTATGGGCACCACCGACATGGTGTGCCGACAATTTCTTCCCTGGGTCACATGACGTTCTACGGTCTCTGTTCTTAGTTCCATCTACACCTATGGCTCTCTTGTAATACAGATTTCATGGAATGACCCACTATTTTGTGTAGCCCTTCAGTTTGAGGAAACTGTCCCTGAAAAACGGATAAGGAGCGAAGTGTCGAAGGGTCGGGGCCTTGTTCGCTTGTCACATGCCCTCTGCTTTAACGTGATAGCTAGAAGGAGTGGATTTAATTAATCAATGAAAACATCAAAAGAAACCCCCAAACTTGAAGATACGTTTGCTAACAATGACTGAAGGAACTCCCCTTTGTCATTATCATCGGTTCATGATTCGATGGTTCTTGTCACCGCTCACTGAAACCAGAATTTTCCTTCAAATGGTTGGCATAATGGTACTTTTCTAGAGCATCGTCGCATGGTGAAGTTGTGCCAACACTCCACCCCCTAGCTCCATATAAATAGGAGAGGTGGGGTGAGTAATTCACATGGAATTAATAGGGTTCAATTAGTTAATGAGTCTTCCTAATTCCAATGGTGCAGTAACAATAATAATGGGTAGTCAAGCCTTTTAATGTCTTGAGATGTCATTGGTCCCACTATTTCCGTTCATCTGCTGGAGAAAAAGAAAAGAAATAAAATAACATAACATATTATTTATTAATCATTCAAAAGTCCAAAAAAATTAAAATTATAACCCTACCTACTGCGGTCGAAGTAATGCATCCCTTAAGAAAATATTGGTGTTGTGGATTCAATGGAGCCATTAGAATTTTAATCCGAGCACCGATTCAAAAGATAGAAAATGCCGCCTGCACCTTTACTAATCACACCTGAGAAAAAGTATAGAAATTTATTTTGGGCACACGAGGACTCAGAATCACGTGCCATTAATTTTAGAAGACTTGTAATAATTCCATATAATTAAAAAAATTACATGAAAAATCTGGGTCTTTAAATTTTCCTCAAATAAGGGCTTTTAATCCTCAAATTACAATACATAGAATAAGGAGAAAATGGTGGTACTGAACACGAATATAAGACTCTCATTCCCATGTTCTCTAAAAGAGGTCCACATGACTATAGAAAATGTGGACTATAGGTATTGATCATCTATGAAGGACATGCTTCTATCCATTCCCAATCTCCACTGAAACCTCCATAAAATTCACCCCATCATGAATTTCCACCTTGCTACAGTAAATATTGTGTGATATATCATGCATGTACATCCTCATCTATGACACGTGTAAAACAGCATGCTCTAGATACATCTATGGGTGAAGAGTTAGTTGATACACCACCTTGCATACTCTACTGAGAACATGAAAGGGACTGATAAACCTTGTATACATCTTACTTCCCTAACCAAATATCCACAAACCACATTTTGGTGAGACCCATAGAAATACATGGTCTCCCTCATCGATCTCTACAGGACATCATTTCCTATTAACATAATACATTTATGTACTCTGTGTATTCTTTATCAACTCCTAGATGATCTGCACCTACTCAGTGGTATCTCGTACCTACTTTATACCCATAAGTGATGATCCCCCAAAGTCTGTCAAGCATAGAGGTGATCTGCATGGTCGACTATACAAAGAATAAAATGGTTCCATACCGATGGTGGAGTCATATTTTTCAATATATGAAAACTCCACTAAGGGAATGTGATCCTCTAAACTGCGGACAAAATTTAGGATGCAATCACGATGTTGGTCCTCTATTGTCTGAATGGTCTGCTCTATCTGACCATCAATCTGTGGATGACAGGGGGTGCTCAAATGTATCTAAGTCCCAAAATCTTCATATAATACCTACCCCGAAAGGGATGTAAAACATGCTTCACGATCACATACGATCACGGATGAACCCCATGAAGAGGTACAATATCCTGTACATTATGTTGTCCCAAATCATCTATTGAACCATGATCTCAGATAGGTATGATGTGGACCGACCTGGTGTGCTATTCAATGATCTCCTAGATGGAATCATGTCCCATGTATTTCCATGGTATCCCTGTCACAAATTCTTTGTAGATACCTTCCCACTTCCACTCGGGCACCTCTAGTGGTTTCTCTAAGCCTACAGGAACCTGATCCTAGTCCTTCACTTGCTTACAAGTGAGGCATCATGAAGAAAACTGTGCCACTACCTTCATCATCCATTTCCATCAGTGTTATCGATGGAGGTCCTGGTACATCTTTGCCACTCCCGGATGTACATCTAGAGGGGACACATGGAACTACCCCAATACCTCCTTCAGTAGCGCCATCAGATCCATGGTGCTTCCTAGGAAGATGATGACATGCTCCCCACCTTTAAAGGAAACATCAATTGTCTGTCATGTGGATATCTGAGAACATCAATCCTCATAGTCAATGTCCCTAATATGTGCCTCACGAACATGCTGATGAAGGTGGGCAGTTATAGTCATATACTAGTGGTAAGCGTCTCCATATCTATCCAATAATGATATCTATAACGTGGCTAGCCACTCTATCACGTTATCCAACAACTATAGACCAGACTTCTAAATGAGTGTGTCTGCTACAAACATCCCCTTCACAGGATTTTAGACTATCTCAATGTCATAGTCCTTGAGGAACTCTATCCATCGTCACTATCTCAAGTTCATGTCCTTATATGAGATGATATACATGTGATGCTTATGATCAGAGTAGACTGTAAAACATTCACCCATCAAGTAGTGTTACCCCATTTTCAATGAAAATACAACTACATCTAACTCAATGTGAGGGGTAGCATAGTTCTACTCATGTTGTCTCATCTATCTTAAAACCTATGTTATCACTGATCGCTCCTGCATTAGTAACATCCAAGTCTATTCTCTAATGCACCACTGTAGACTACATACCCAAAGCCCTCTTCTAGTAGACTCAAGATGGGGTAACTCATCAGTCTCTGCCTCATCTCTTTAAAACTCTATTGTTATCTCTCAGTCCATACTAAGTGTTTTCCCTTCTTCTACAGTGCTGACAAGGGTAGCACAACTCTGAGAATTTCAGGTACGAACCTCCAATAGTACCCAGCCATCCCCAGGCAACGTCGTACCTCAGTCACACTACTTGGTGGATCCCAATAATACACAACCTCTATCATTTCCAGAACCACTAAAAATCCATCCTACGAGACAACATGTCCCATAAAGGGGACCTCCATTATCCAGAACTCACACATCGAGAGTTTAACATAATGCTAGTGCTCTTGGAGTGTATCCAGTACTATTTGCAGATGATAAGAATGCTCCTCCTCCGCCGCTGAGTACACCAAGATTTCATTGATAAAGACCACCAAAACAAGATAGAGGTATGGCTGGAAGATCATGTTCAGGATTTCCATGAACACTACAGGGTTGTTTGTCACACCGAATGGCATAACCATGAACACATAGTGGCTACACTAACCTCTTAAGGTCTTCTTCCACACATCCTCTTTCTTACCATGAGCAGATGATAGCATGATATGAGGACTATCTTCAAAAACTAGTGATCTCCTTTAAGATAATTGAGAAGATAATCAATCCTTGGAAGTGGATACTTGTTCTTTACGTTCACCTAGTTTAGGTGCCAATAATCAACACAGAGCCTCAAACACCCATCTTCCTTCTTGGCGAACAATATTTTTGCTGCCCACGGAGAAACACTGGGCCATATGAACCCCTGCATCTGTAGGTCCTCTTACTGTACCTGAAACTCACTAAGCTCCACATGATCCATTTAACATGCATGAGAAGATATCAGTGTCATCAAGGGTGTATGTCGATTTAGAATTCCACCTCTCTGTGAGGATGTAGTTCTGAAACAATATTAGGGAAGACATCAACATACTGGTCCAGCACTATAGGATAGATCAGACTCTCAACATCATCAACTCCGAGGGTTAGGCTAGCAAATTAATTTGTGATCGGTTGCACACTCTTCCGGGTAAGTCCATCTTGGGATGGAAAGGTTCCATTCTCACTGGTGATGGAAAACCCCATCCCATCCGCATGGACACAATATGACATCGTAATGCCTTGATGCCAATACATGAAGATCCCTACTGTATCTCTCACCTCCTAGAGTAATCTCACACTATCGGCAGTAGTGTGTAATCATCGAATCGTCTCTCATAGGAGTATCTAACCGTACATATAAATCCAACAGCTGCACTGGAATCGTCGTGCTTCGAACATGAGTCATTCCCATGAAAAGAGTGACTGGAACCTCATTCTATAAGTTTTGCAGCTATGACGGAGTAGAAACATATCGTACATCAAGTCTTCTTCGGAGCACCATGGTCATATGCCTCAGATACCTAAAGATGAGCTCATCTCGGTCCCCATGCTCCCTATGGTCGGGGTGGACTAGCTAGAGTTGGTTGCGGTAGAACATCAAACCATCATCATCCACCTACTGCATTACCAACTCTTCTACCACATCCACCACCCTGTAGACTTCTTCGCTTGAATATCTACCTAGGTATGGGATATCCCTCGATTGACTGATGACCATCAGTATAGTGGGTCGACCATTCGTGAGCCATGTGGCCATTCCGACCACATGTCAAGCACACCCTGCCTCAAACCTAACCACCTCTACCTTGCAAGATCTAGAGCTCCGACCCTGCATCCTGGGGCCATCCCCCAGAAGGTGAGGTCTTCTTGGAAATCTGTGTCATCTCCCTACTACAAACCACAGAGAAATCTACTACGTGTTTTCTGGTTGTGGGTCTCAATGTCGGTGTCTACTCTACAAAGATCCTCTCCACTAAGAGTGCTCTCCCAAGCACTTCAGCATGTGATGGGATGCTTATAGATACAATCTAAGCATTGATCTCCTGTCAGAGTCCCTTCTCGAACATCTGGGCCCTGAAGAATGTTTCTTTCACCATGTCAGTAGAGTAGCATGAGAGGTCGGGGAACCTCTCCAAGTACTGGTCCATGGTTAGGGTTCCCTGATGTAAGTGTAAGAGATCCTAAATAACCATAGAGTGTAGAGTGGATGGGATAAACTCTACCCTAAAGAGGCCCTAGAAATCATCCCATATGTGGGTCTCCTTGTCGTGCGTCTCGAGCATCAGGATCCAACATCTCCCTGCTGCTCTCTAGAAAAGAGTGGAAGCTAGGATCACCATAAGGTTGGTCGTTGTCCCAACCAGGAGAAAATCGATGGCCACCGACTCCAGTCAGTCCTCAACCACCTACAGATATGTCTCACCTTGAATCCTCAGAGGCCTCTACTGCTGAAACTCGTGCAACATGCTCATTCGGTGTGCACCGTCAACTAGTTGTGTTGTTGGAAATAGCCTCCCAACTTTTAGTGGTGCTGCTAGTACTCCACTCGATAGTTCTAATGTTGTAAGAGGGACCTACACTGAGGCCTAATCGCATGGTGGACTGTCATCATGTTCTCTATCTGGAATCTTGGATGACTATCTATGTGGTGGCATCCTGAAATAAAATAGGTACAGGAAGGTCAAAATGTTATACCATGTGAGTTAACTCAATGTGTTCAAAAGTAAAACACTCCCAAAAGACATGCAATCAGTTTTTTCATGCATTGATTCGGGAATCGGAATTCAGGATCCAAATGTACGGATACATTGGCCTCTACACCAACACTAGATTCCACAAACTGAAACCCACACTCAAAACACATAACACAATTATTCCATTAAAAATATCAGAGTCATAATATTTCGATAGAACTGAATCCTATGATACCACTATGTCATAACACGTCCCCAGGGGGCCATTTTGGGACTACACCAAGCCCATCTTCCATAAGCCAGGGGTTGAAAACTAGCACCTAAAAAGGCGCATCCCCATATTGGAAAGGCATTTCCATTAAAACTATATAAACACACAGTCCATGAATACATTAAGAATATACAATGAAGTAAACTAATGTAGTAAAAAGTGTTCTAGAAGTAAATGTCCAAGAATACAATCACAACTGAAAAGTACAAATACAACCAAAATATTAAAATAGCTCTTGAATCATCCACTGTGGATCCTACCTAAAGGGTATGTACAGATATTATCCAAAACACTCTACCTCATCCCATCTCCTCTATATACCACCTAGTCTTGGATCTCTCATGCCATAGCCCATATGCTCCTCGTTTTCACAAGACACAACAATGTGAGCGAAAATCCCGTGAAGGGGTGAGTATAACAATACTCAGTAGGGTCCTCGAGACCCCAGAAGTACTATCATAATTCCAAAATGGAAAAAACACAAAGAACGATCCAAATCAGTATGCAAAATTTATATTACTCATCTCAACTATGTTTTAGTGAACTATAGAAGTACAAATTATTAGTCGCATAGCTAGATCATCTTATTCTACCAAGAGGCACTACCATTAACCATACAGAGTATGACCCATAAAGGATCAGTAGGTACTAACCCCCACGAGACTCACACAGGATCCGACCCACATGGATTAGTATGCACTTACCAACAAAGGATCACTGAACACTGACCCGCACATGATCGGTATGTCACTGATCCCCGACCGGTCGTTCTAAGGCATGTCCTTGTCAGGTCGCATACTACTGATTTAAACTAGGTCACTAAGTGTTGACCCACAGAAGATCTCTCGGTACTAATATCCATATTATCTATCTCAAACATCCACCTCACATCCAGACACTGGATTCCTACTCATAGTACGCTTGATTCGGGGAGAACCACTCCTGAAGATATCTGTCATATTTAAACTAGAACGAAGACCCAAGAAAGAGTAACCATATAATCATTCATTTCATAAGGTTCAAAAAACAAAAGATGGCACATCAACAGGATGCTTGATCTGTTTCTTATTGGCATCTTAGTGTCCAGGGCCCAATTGGATTTGGAGTCGATCCAACTCGTTCGTACTCCAACATTCTCCAGAACTCTCCTAGAGTATTTCAAAATGACCATCTTTTCACTAGGGTCTTTATTTCATAGACGGTGAGTCAATATGATGCATGGTCTATTATTTACATCACTTTTTGTGAAACACAGGGTAATCACACCTCGGTCAAGCCTAGATCGGTCGGGCCCACATGAATAGGCCAATGAGACTTATTCCTTAAACTGATACCCATACCACTTATGGCGTGTTAAATGGACACATGGTATGTATGTTACATGCATTTATTTTTCTGAGGATCTGATGGGTCTTGGCCAGGTCAGACTTGGTCAGACCGGCCCAATGCAATGGGTCTTGGGGTCTATCTGTCCCTGCCTAGGTCTAGCCCATTATGGGTAGGCCTAGTTCACTAGGTTCGGACCATCATTTTCATCATTGTTTGGTTCACGGGCCTGGTCCGTGGTTGGCATGGGCCGTAGGGCGGGACCCGGTCCACCTGCATTGGCCCGCCTAGCCGTGGGTTCGGCCTGCCTGGCCAGCACGCGGCATCTCGGTTCGCCCGAATGTGGACCATTGCTTCTTGTTGGCCCCGTGCTTGTGAGGCCATTCTCCAGCGAGTGGGGTGCTGCCCCACTGCATTTAACAGACCTCCGTTTGGAAAATAGGGTTTTACCAATGGGGCGCGACACAGGCCGCACTGCCCCCTCATGTCACTGCCTACTTGGTGTTACTACTTCGGTCAGCGACGTCTTCAAGTGACACCCTTTTCCCACGCGACTGGCTTGGGCCGACCAAATTTGGCCACCGTGGCCCACCATCATGTGTCTCCTTCCACCGCCAATGGCCAGTTTCCGCAGGTCTCCTCCAGCCATCACCAGCCACCGCCGACATGGCATACCATCAGTTTCTTCCTCTGGTCACTAGACGTGCAGTAGTGTCCGTTCGGGGTGTCATATATGCCTAAGGTTTTCTTGCTCTGCCACCATCATGGCATGACATTCTATTTCACATTGTCATAAATATAAAAAAACCCTCAAGAATGAAGTATGATCGATGCGACGAAGGGTTCGGGCCTTGTTCATTTGGCCTGCACCCTCCACTTAATGGAGATAACAAGGAGGAGAGGATATAATTCATCAAATAAAACATCAATATAAACCCCCTACCTAGAAGATATGTTCGCTAATGACGATTGACAGAACCCCCCTTCATCGTTATCATCGGTTCGTGATTCAATGGTGCTCACCAATGCTCACTGAAATCGTTTTCTTCATCCAAGTGGTTGGCATCGTGGTACTTTTATACTGTTTTGTCGCTTGGTGAGGTCATTCCAACAATACACCATGAGATCCATTTATATAGGAGAGGGGGAGGGTGAGTAACACAAATAGAATTATGGGTTTTCATTTAATTATGGAACCATCCATATTCCAATGATGCAGTTACAACAATAAAGGGGAGTCAAGAGATTTAATGGCTGGACATGTCATTTATCCTGCCACTACCGCTCATCCACTGGAGAAAATTAATAGAAAAAAATAAAATAACATGATATTTTATTAATCGTTCAAAAGTTCGCAAAAATTTACTTTTACAGCTGGCCTACTACAGTCGATGTGATTCCTCTCTTAAGATAATCCCAAAGCTACGAAATCAATGATTCCCTCAGATTTTTAATTTGAGAACAGATTCAAAATACCGAAAACAATGCTCCTGTGTTTACTAGACGTAACGTAAAAAAAGGTCAGAAATTCATTCTATAGAAACCGGGTTCGGAATCATGTGCCGTCAATTTATGTAGACTAGTAATAATTGCATATAATTAAGAAAATTACATGGAAAATTCGAGCCATTATATTATATATACTAATCGATAACACTTGATGATGTTGAGACTGCATTATTTAAATAATTACTTACATGCATGAAATGCAGTTGAAAAAAGAAATTAAAAGAATAAAATCCAAGAACAACATTGATCATTCATGTTTAAGATCAATAAAAAGGAAATATTAAATTTATAATGCTAATAAAAATTCAATAACTTAATGGTGACACCATATAAATGAATTAAAATAATCAATTAATCATTTTTAATTAAATAATATATAATACACTATCCAAAATATTCATTCGACAATTATAAATTAATTTTAAGATATATATATATATATGTTTGTGTCTGTGTGTACATATATATGTCTTTATATGTTTATATATCTATTTGAGTAAAATTTTGATCATAGGCCGCACAGAACCAATATTAGTGCTCAACATGGGGCAAAATGATCTTGGTGGGTTATGAAGTTCCCAACCCCCCCCCCCCCCCCCCCAATGCAGGTAAATACGACCTATCATAGAAATATATCATTCTTCATGTTGTACCTGACATGGATAGATATGGGTTAGAATTGATAAATATTTAGATTCAAATGATTGGAGGACCGAGTGATGAATGTGGTCTCCTAGAAGGGGAAACATGTGATCTACTACTATTGGTCAGCACCCCATTTGAGAGAAATAGTGAAGTGCATGGTTGGTGTTGCTAGACTGAGCGGGTTAGTTGTGGGAGGGTGTAGTGGATGGATCAATGTACCTTTTCTTCTTCTAATTTAAATATTTTTAATAAATATAATCAATTAGAATCATAAATCCATGTTTGGCATTTAATTTTTATTCATTTTTATCCCTCCCACCTATCATAAAAGATTCCATTTAATATTATTATTATTCCAAATTTATTTAATAGAAATTATATATTTATAATAATTACAATTATTTTAAGCATTCCCACATATATTGAAATGATACCAACAACTATAAATCTATATTCCCCCACCAAAATTTGGCTTAATTATGGATCCACTAAAAACAATTCCATAGGCACATTATAAAAAATATTATATGTATATACACACATTCCTCATATTCACCCATAAAAATTCAATTACAATCTATATTTAAAACATTATATAGATTAAAATTGGTCATATTATGTCCAATTGAAATGTCAATAGTGGCATTGGGACATTAGGGATTCCCTCTATAATAATATATAATCAACACCAATTTTTTTCCCTTAAAATTTTCATATGATCACAGTAATTCCAGTTTAATTTACTAGGGTTCCATGTGGAATTTTATGGGCTCTAGATTTAATATTACAACTACTGATCAACTTAACTATGCTGTATCTCAAAAGTCAATGCCTTAGTAAAGGCTAGAGGATCACGCATGATGAATCATCAGCAGAAAAATTAAATAAAAAACTACCTAATTTGATCATATTCTCTACTTAAAATCATATCATTGTCAATAATGAATACAAAAAACTAGTTGAAATAATAAAATACATTATTTGGTGTCTCTTTATAAAATTGACCTTATGGATTCATACTCAATGAATCCAACATAGTGTTCCCTTTACCCTGTGTATAGATGAATTTCAAGTCAAAAATTTGTTGAAATTCCTTTCATTTTCATTTCTTTACGATCAAATCTCAATATGATAAAAATTGTCTCATACTATTATGATCATTAAACTCTTTTCATTTACTGGATAATAGATAGTGATTTCAAGACATTAATGCATCAACCATTAAAGATGATTACCAGTCTGTGTTGGATATTTCTTCCAATAAAACCATAACAGTTATCAACTATAAGACTAATAATATCTCCCTGCAAGAGGACACATCCAAACCTTGATCCATGTGAATCAAAATTGACATCATGTCCCCATCCAAAAAATAATAAATGTGAGGAAATATTCTAACGTATGGTTAATCCTAGGTTCTTGAAAGAATTTTTGAAATTCATAGTTTATCTTGAAATGAACACCATTATTCACAGTGATTTCATTGGTGAATCCCAACATGTAAAATCATCTATAAATTTCTCTATTTTAATATAAAAACAACCAAACTACTTTTCTTAAATACATTATTCATTATTTTCCTAGATATAACATCTTAAACATTTTCCAGATACATAGAATTTCCTTTTAAAAAATTTACACAGCCACAGAAGTGATCCATTACTATCATAAAATCAGTCATTGATAACAAGGAAAATAAATTATGTCCCAAAAAATAACCAAAACTATAGTCATGTTTAGTTTGTGATCCACATTTTTCTTGAATACTCGATAAAATTATCTATATACACAACCACATGGGTGTCCAGAATCCTTTGAAGTATTATATACATTAATTCCATTAATATGAAAGGTTAATTCATAAAAACAATGGTCATTATGGGAAATTCATATTTGTAATATCTTATACTCATTTGTTTTTGTAATATCCTCCTTCTATAGTCACAATTAGTGATACCCTCAAAAATTAAATTTTAAAAAAGAAATGAGTTCCCCTCAGTTAGAAAACAAATAATTTATTCATAGAAGATGATATTGATTACTTATCATAACATAGTTATGATTATAATAATACAAACAATTATTGAGAGTTCAATTAAAATTAATCAAAAAATAGATTTGGTCGGGCACATAGATATGTGATTGGTCAAATGATCCCTATTCTATCTAACTCTAATAACTAAAATTTTAATTCCCTAAATTATATTGGTTTTATCCAATATTATGTTTATGTTATTTTATTTGTTACTATTATGATAGCAATCATAAAATACAATTCTATTTTAGACGAAAACCCATATAAATAATCAAGACAAATATTTAAAAAATGATCATTGATAGTTGAAAATTTATTTTCCTAATATAATCCTCATATTACATGGTAATTACTACTAATTGGAAGGAGATAGTTCCATCCACAAGTTCTAAATTTTATATTCTATGTGAATTTACGTCTTAATCTCTTTAAAATTGATGAATGATGCCATCCATATATTTGAGACAAAAACTTTTCAGCCTAGAAGTATATTTGGTACTTGATTGATTTCATCTCACTGATACCCAAAATCATGTCCTCAACATCCTTCTATTTTGGAGAAAATCCTCAACTTGATCATCTCCATTTATAGTTATAGAATATGATCCACATATTTTGGATCCTCATTCCCTTTGAAAAATAGGATTTTGAATTTTTGAAATAGAAGATATGAAATCAACATTATAACCCAAATTATCTAGAGTATGAGAATGAAAAAAGGATTGGGACACACCCATATCACATAAATCATCAATAAAGTAAGGATTTAAGAGAATCATAGGTCTGGCCAATAAAGGAACAAATTTATCATCCTAGAAACACCATGTCTCTATCTATTTTTCTTTTTTACTTGTCTCATTGAAGAATAAGTTATTTGAGAACCATATGATGTTTCATTGGGACATGAACATGGTGTACTATTTAAAAATCACAACTTATTTCCCATTTGGTTTCAATTTAGACATTCACTAGGTGTTTTCATATAATAATACATTATGTTGTCGATATTTTAATTTTTATAAGATACCATATTATTTTTTTGTTATAGAGTTATGTTTTCTAATCACATGGTCTAATTTTGAGTTGTCAAACCACTTTTTCAATTGGGGTCCATCTTCTTTCTTGTTCCTTGCATTTGAGATCCCATATTTTTAGAAAGGAATATTCATGCTACCAATAAGTGAATATATAGAGATAGATCTTTCTCCCCCATATCTCTAGTAACTGTCCTGGTATAATTTTTTATGAAAAGAATAATTTTTTTTTTGAGAAAATATCATTAAATAATCCAGACTACAAAAATATTAACCTCTAAGAATGAAATTGAATCAAATTATGGGGATTATAAACTACGTTAAAAAATTATTTGTATACTATTTTATTAAATTATTTCCATTCTTCAAACTGATGAAGTTTATTATTAATGAACTATAAAAAATTTTATGATATGATTTCTTGTTAAAAACACTTCAAATACCTCCCATGTCATTAAATGTTCCAATTTATCATGAACTACTAATTTTCAAAATTTTTGTTATAAATTATTCAATATATATGCTTTAGGCAATACATTCATATCAAGTAGTGTCCTATGGAAATTGAAGACATAGTTTTGTTATGTAAAAATATGTTCCATTATTACTTTTCCATTACTTTCTGTTTTAAAAATCACAATCACTTTTTCATAAAGATAATTACCATTATCAAAGAATTATTTTTTAAGGAATATATTATTTCTCTAAGGAAATTTATTTGTTATATCATTAAAAAGGATTTTATATGTTATTATTAATGATCCTTATCCATGTTTTAAAAAAATTATAAGAACAAATTTTAAAAAGAATAATGAGATCCTTATCTAAAACATCAGAATTATACAGCTCTTGAGATACAGAGTCTTACTATTATTACACTCTCATGACATCTAATTTCAGACTCCAAATTCACTGCAAATCAGACACCGAATTCTCTGAATATAGGACTCCAAATACATTGAAAACAATACTCGCAAATCTCAGAAAATCATACTCATAACTCATTGAAATTAATACTCCCAATACTATAAAAAATCCAAATTCTCTATAAATTATACTCTAAATTCTCTGAAAATATGATTCTGATTTATCAAGAAATCAAACTCAGATATCTAATTTTTTCTAGACTATTAAATCCTCATACCCCAGATTCCTAATTCATCTGAATCCGGATTCTAAATTTATATTATTTTAAAATATGATTCTTTATATTTTTAAGCTTCGATTCTCAATTCCTTAAGAATCCGATTAAATATTTTTCTTACCGTTACCTCGTTTCCTTAATTTAATGTTTTCATTCATCATATCCTATTATTCATATGTTTTATAAGCATGGTATTTTTTTTCTTAGAGTTTATTGTTTCTTACACATGGTAATGTTTTACATGTTTTCTAACATGAAAAAATCTCATACAATTTGTTTTTAACTAACTGTTGGGTGAGTGACATGTGTTCATGTCCCTCCAAAATTCAAGGAGAAAATATGATCATTGGAGGACGGGATATCTATTTGTATTTATTAATATAAATCCCTCATCCATTTGATGTTTTTAGAACATTAGTTGAAACATTGACAAGCACTACATATACTGATTTCTAGATAGATATACTATCTTGGTTTTTCCAAATGATGTAAAAAACTTGTTCAATATTTGAACAACATGTTAGATCTATTAACAACTTGATCAACCTACTTATTTCCACTCCGATGGGATGATAAATTGAGGTATTCATGGTGTTGGAAGATAGAGGTGTCAACTACCAAAACTTTTGAGGTCTAGTGGGTATAGAAAGATATATTCTAATATTCTAATCGAGGTCATACCATTTTTTGGGTTAGACAGTCTTTCATGAAAGTATAAATCAAGGGTCCATTCTCCAATATTATTGGATTCCGTTTTATATGGGTAAAAATATTACATACTTATTTTTTTGTTACATGTTTTTAATTACTCTATATTTTTTAAAGAGATAATGTATAAATTTTATATAATTTATTATACTTATTATACTATAATTAGTAAGATTATATAAGAATTAAATTAAAATCATTACCTCAGATAAGCATTCTTATGTTTCTTTAAGATAAACATGATTTTTATTAGGGTATTAAAAATTGGGCATAGCCTCCTCCAATTATCCCATTATTTAATAACCAATGATTTATTGTGAATTAACATTGTTTAACATTGTTAAACATATATTTTCATAAGGTTCAAAGTGAATGTTTTTAAACATAAAATTAACACCTCTTATAATTGACCATCTTCATTTATATTTTAATCCTACAATTGTCATCAGAAGAATGTATCTAAAATAAATACACTTACAAATATGATTTCTTACTCCAATTTTATTTCTTATATTTAATTATCCATGTTTTTATTATTTTTTTATTTTTGTTTATGAACATTTACTACCAATATGTTTTGTGGAAAATTATTTTTCTTATAGAAAGGAAGGAAGGAATTTTTATTCTATAGACAATCATAATCCTTCAAGACCATCAATCATAAATGGTAATTATTATGAGTAATAGAAAGATAGGATGAACACTTTTTTTATAAACAGTAGTGTTGATTATTTTTTCATGATCACTGTTGAATACCAGATCCCTGACTAAGAAATCAGAACATTAAAAAACCAGGAAAAATAAGAATCTCAACTAAACTCCAAGTTATGCAATACTGTTTTATGTTCCATGACCAGGAATATCTACAATTAAATATCTTTCTATAATGCAGCTAATAGTATCAGGAAGAAACACGAAGTTACAAATTTTAGAAATTCAAATGTGATTAAAACTATAAGAGCTATGTTAGGAGCTGAATATAATGGATTTATGTTTCCTAATAGAGAACAAATTTGCAAAGTAAAAAATGATATATGACTATCGTCAACCATCTTCAATCTGTGGGATACAAATAACATGATAATTATGTTCAATTAGACAATAATAATGATATTTTTCTTAATGATCGAGAATCTAAAAGGATTTCTATTGATGAAAATCATAAAGTTTCTAAAATCACTACTGAAAAGTTATTTGGATAACTTCATCAGTATGAAACATGAATAAAGGAAGAGGAAGACATCAATAAGATGTTGAATGGTAATGGAAGCATTGTTTTTACTACTGCATCTAATTCCTGGACTCCAAAAATGGTTAATAGATCTAAATAAAATAAAGTTGTTGTTATATACAAATCATGTTATAGTGATATGTAAGAGAATTAACATTCCAATCTTTCTCAAAGGATGATCAAGATTGTGGGAAAGAAAGATTTTCAGTGTACATTTAAGAAGAAATATAAAAAGGAAAAAAAGGTTTTTGAAGTAACTATTATGAGTAAAAAAGGGATAGACATATCAGATCTGACTTTCCAATGCTCATGAGAAAATATATTAAAGGTAAGCATTCTGAATGGAACAGAAAGAAATAAAAAAATTCTAAGGATATGAAAATCAGGAAGTCTAATGAAACATGGAGTGCCAATGGTGGAAACTCTTCATATGAATCCAAAAAATATGAATCATCTTGTCATAACAATATCAAATGTATAGCCAGATTACCAATTAAAAATCATTTTCCTAGGGGAAAGGTAACTAATGATGAATATTTAACTAATATTTCTTAAAATGATAACTTTCATAATGAAAAATATCATGAATCTTCTTATGATGAATATTCCACATTAAAAGATAATAGATTACCTTAATTTGATGAATTTTCTTGATTTTCTAAACTACATGATAAAGAGAATTTAAAGTTAAAAAATAATATAGTGAAAGAAAATTATAGATTACCTATTTAACTAAAGAAGTATTGGATCCGTATAAATATCTTGATAACAAGCACATGAATTATAAAATGTCTCACAAAACAAATGTATGTTGGTTCTAATAATGATACACATTCAAAGGTTTTTTAAAATAATATTTCTAACAAAAATGTTACAGAGAATAACTCAATATCTATATCTAATGAAAATGATTATAAATTTTTTTTCATCAGTGTAAAATCGGAAATTCATTCCTTAAAAACTATTATCAAATTACACTTTTGGAAAGAATGGATTTGTTAAAATGTTTTTGCAACTTCATCCTATTATGAATTGTTATAGATTGGTTATACTCATTGAAACCATCTTTTTATTCATCACTATTTTTCCACCAATTGATCTTTTTTGAACAAACTGTCAATGTGGTGGACATTGGGAGAAAAAAACTCTTAAAAAACAATCTGTTTGTTTTCATAAAGATTTTTTTTCTATGAAAATGTGTATTCCTAAGATTTTACTTTCTAAACTTTTTGGATACATGAATGATTCAATTCTAAAATAATAACATTTTTATTTTTAGTAAAAAAGTAAGTAAAAAAACAAAAATATTTTGTACATGGATAGAGGATGTTCTTCGGCACATGAAAGGTGATAAATAAATCTTTGAAAATATTATCATGTTGATAGGATGAAGAGTAAATTTTAGAGATAGTTCTCAGGTAGAAATTATTGGTATGTGTAACATTGTTCTTTTTGAAAAATCATTTGTTTCAAATGTTTTATTTGTTAATGTTTTTAAGCACAACCTTGTAATCATAATCTAATTATGTGATAAAGTATACCTTATGAATTTTATTATTTAGAAATTCATAATACACAATTCCATGGACATTTTTATTCTCTATGTCCAACGGCTTGATAATGTTAATACACAGAACATAAAATAACAATGGAAGCAAGATCTACCTTGCTATAGTGAAATGGGAGATCAATAATGGTTATGGAATAGAATACAAGGAATTGATAACATTAATAACCAAGGAAAACTCTCAAGGATAATACATATTAAGGATCTAAGAGAGTATAGATTTTATCCATCAAATGTTTTTGATATGTGTCGATAGATAATGAACTATAAGTCATGCTTTAAATCAATTTCTGATATCTCAAAATCCAATGCATTACAATTTGTTCATATGGATATATTTGGTCCAACACAAACTGAATGTATTGGAGGAAAAAACTGTGTAATGGATTTAGTTTACTCTTAAACTAGATTTACAGGGGTCTATTTTCTAGAAATGAAGTATGAAGACTTTTATTAGATTAAATACATTATAGAAAAAGTTAAAAATATGAAAAACATTCCATTGATAACTATTTATAGTGATAATGAGAGGGAATTATAAAATTAAGATTTTGAAACTTTTTGTAATAGTAAAGGCATTACTCATAACATACCAGCTCCAAGAACACCTCAACAAAATGGAGTGGTTGAAAGATGAAACCATATTATTCAAGAGACAATCAGAACAATGTTATGTAAATATTATATTACTAAATAGTTTTTGGATGAAGCTATAAGTTCTTCTTGTTATAATATAAATTGAGTTTTAATCTGCCATTTTATTAATAAAAAATCTTTTAATTATAGACTGCATGAAAACCAAATGTTTCATACATAAATTTATAGTGATGAAATGTATTCCTCTTGAATACTAAATATTACATACATACATTTGTAAAAAAATGCTATGAATGAATTATCTTTGGATATTCCACTATTCCTAAGGATTAAATAATTTTTAACAAAAATTCTTGTATTGTTAATGAAATATTACATGTTATATTTGATGAAAATAATCCTTTGTTTTTAAAAAACCCCAACACACCTCTTCGAATGTGATTCCAAAAATAATTATCAGACATTGATAGAAGATTATCCTAAGAAGGAAAACACTAAAGAAAATTTTTATGATGTATTTAGACCAATATATTGTTTACCTTATTTTGATGAAAATGTTTTACAAAATCCAAATCAGTTTTTTTTAAGTATCATATCAGTGATAATATAATTGGTGATGTAAATAAACTTATAAGGACAATATGTTATTTATGAAATTACGTAGGATATAAAGGATTTCATTCTCATTTAGAACATAAAAAATTGATGAAGCTTTAGGTGATGAAGATTGGATAATAGCTATGCAAGATGAAACAAATGAAATCGAAAGGAAAAATTTTTGAACCGTAGATAAAAGTCATAAGGATACTTCTATTATTTTTGTATAGTTGGTATTAAAAAATATATGTGATGAAAATGGAATCATTGTAAGAGATAAAGATTTATTATTTACAAAATTCTATAATTAAAAAGAAGGAATAGAATATGAAGAAACCTTCACTCCAATAGCTAGACTTGAATCTATTTGTATTCTACTATCCATTGGAGGATTATTTAATTTCAATCTTTTTCAAATTGATGTGAAGTGTTATTTTCATAACATATTTATTCTATAAGAATATTATATTGAACTACGTCTTGTATTTTAAGACACAACACATCCAAAAAATGTTTTGTGACATAACAATGCTTTATATGGACTCAAAAAATCCACTAGAGCCTGATATGATAGACTTACATATATTTTTTCAAAACAGTTGTTTTTTGGGAACTTCTAATCCAACCCTTCTTTAAAGAAAGATAAGTAAAAATTATTGATTGTTAAAATTTATGATGATGATATTATATTCATATCAAATAAGTAATCCTTAACTTATTCATTTTTGAATCTCAAGAAATATGAGTTTGAAATGAGTATAATGGGTGAGTTTATATTTTTCATCAGTTTTAAAATTTATCAAAAACATGAAAGAATATAATTATATAAACATATGTATATTAATGATATTATTAAGAATTATGGATATGACATCCCAAAAAGTATATGAACTACATTAAGTACCTCAAACTCTCTTGATCATGATGTAGCTAAGAAACCCAATGATAAAACAAGTACTAGTGGTATGATATATTTTTTATTATACATAACAGGTAGTCATCCAGACATAATTATTTCACTGTGATTGTGGGAAAAATATCAATCTATTTAAATAAAGTCTAATTTAAATGTAGTAAAAAGAACATTTCTCTATTTAAAAGGAACCATGGATTTAGTAATTATCTATTCTCCTCGAAATGGTCTTATTTTAAATTTTTTCATATGCTATCATTGGAGGTTATAGATTTGATAGAAAATGTACATCATGAAATCTCTATTTATTTTGAGATTTATTATTCTTTTGGTCATGCATGACCCAAAACTCAGAAGCACTTTCCAATACTAAATCTGAATATGTAGTAGCTATAATTTATTGTTCTCAGGTGTTGTGTATGTAACACACACTCATAGACTATGTCATATTTTTTTACCAATACATAGATAATGTCTGATAATAATAGTGCAATTTTCTTAAGAAAAAACCATGCACATCACTCTCTTGCAAAGAAGCTGGAAATTAGAAATCACATTTATAGGGATCACACACTAAAAATATATCATTCATAAATTTATCAGAACTCAAGACAAACTTCACGAAATTATTATACAAAAATTATCCCTGATAGATTTAAATATATGAAAAAAATATAAGAATGATAATTGTAATGTAATCATCCATAGTATGTTATTGTTAATACTATCTCCTTGCATTCAGATAATATTTTTCAGGGGTACATATGTTTACAATTTTATTTATTTTTCCTTAAAAAGTTCCAAAACATAAAATTTCCTTTCATTAATAAAATTTGTTTATGAACTAAAAACATTTTTCCTTAATGAACATTTCTGGAATGTATGGGTTATAAGAAATAACATATCAATACGTTTAATGTTTTTTATATATCCTAGAAGGTAGGGTACCGTACTTAAATATTCATAATTTCATTTTTTTCTTTTTGGTTTTCTACCTTGCTTTAAGATAGCATTGTTATATTCAACTTCTTTAATACCGATTTTTTTATAAAACCTCAAAAGATCAGATTATGTAAAATCCTTCTTCTTCATTGATATAAACCATCAGATCATATCAAGTTAACCGACATAGTTGGATTTTTTTGGAATACAAATCATCACCACAAAGCATATATAAATGACCACCTTTTCATGTCCAACATAGTTTGTCTTTTGGGTTTTTTCATTGATGATATTCCATACATCAAATTATCCATTTAGTATTCTAATATTCCTTATTCTCTAAATATCTGTTTAATATTCCTCACAAAATAGTATTTCTTACAAAAAAGAACTCAAGGATTGGTAAATTTATAAATAACTGTTGGTGGAACCAAATTTCTTTCTTATGAATGATTCTATGACAAAAAAATCATTAATATGAATTTATGGGAATGTATTTTTGTTTCCAACCCAAAGATTCAGGACCCATTTTATCCTTTGATCCTTATATAATTCTATGATTCTGTTTTTATTTATGAAGGAGGAATCAAAAAGATATATTTCATGTTCTATGGATAAACTTATTCTTTATCTTTCAACAAGGATGTTTTTATATTGTAAGTTCCTTATAAAGGAGAGGTTATATATTGTTCTCAAAAGTTACCAGACAATGAAGGTAGTATTGATAAGGTTAATGATATTGGGTTCATTGGACTTAAATGTGTTAAGTCACAAAAGATCAATCATCAGTTAGTGAACATTATATTTTTAGTCCAATAGATTATAGGATTTCTCATTCCGAAAAAAGAAGATAAGAATTATTTTTAGAAATGAAATATATTCTTGATAGTTTTTTGGTTAATCAATGGAATTCAATTCTCATTAGGTACATTATCTTGAAAATTAGAAATATTAATAATGTCACCCTTATGTCTCATATTATCATGTATATAGTGATCTTGTTTGTGTTCATTGTCCTTTGTTTAGTATCATTGAAAATTAATTATAGCTCAAAATCCATAGTTTTTAACCTAATGTTGTCTAGTGATGACACTCTAAGGGGGATGAAAATAGGTTTTAGTATTATGATAAGATAGTTCCATGAATTTCATGAGAGGGTGTTTAAAACTAATGGAAATAATGGAGATGTTGGAGAAACACCCATGAAACCCCAAAGAAAATAATGAACAACGAACTAGAACAGAAAGAGAATGATCCAGTACTGGAATTATTATTTTATCCACCTAATGCAAAAAATAAAAAATCCTTTTCTGATAATGTTATAACCATGTGGAGAGAGAAGAAGAATAAAAATTAGTAAGGACATGTGGCATTTGGATTACACCCTACTGAGTCTAATTCCATAAAATCGAAGCTATTGAAGCGCTTGAGAAGAAAGACTAACTGATGAAGATAAAGAAGAAAATTTTTAATGTTGATTTTTTTGTGCCATGCATACAAATATAGAGAAGGAATCCAAACAAATCTAGGAACAAGAATCTTTTATGAATGATTTGGTTCCAATTGAAAGTCTTGAAATAATTTTTTTTTATTATGTAACCTATTATTGAAGAAGATGAAGTACAACAAGTGTAAAAATAATAAAAAGAAGAAGAGGAATGAGAAAATAAAGATTTAATAAAAATGGTTGTAGAATATCATGAGAAGGAATGTCCTTCAGACAGGTTGTCAATTAGAAACTATAGAGATGAATCATCAGAGATATTTTTAGAAGGGAAACATTATGAATCTCTTAATGAGGTTGATAAAACATCATATGATGTAAGAGGAAATCATTATTTCATCCATCATTATGATGTTAATGATGTTTCACGTAAATTTGGGGAAGAAGATATTGTTGATGAAGATAAAATTGTTCATGATTTTGATAGAGATCATGAGACCTTGAAAGATGAAAATAAAATCACTAAAGATGAAAATGAAAAGAAATTTTCAGTTGAAAAACCCAATAACATGGTGGTTAACAAATTCAAGAAAGATAGCATTGGAACATCTAAGAAAAAATAAGTTGGGAAAGATAAATTTCGGTCGCATGAAAAGGAATCATCTTTAGAATCATAATTTTCGATAGGAAATGATTTTTGGTTCAGTCCAATATAAATTTAGGGAATACCATTCCCTAAATTCCATTTATTGACTCGAGGTGTCAACTACATCAACAATAAATCTGTCAGAAATCAGATTCAATAAGTCTTCTTATGGAATTTATTTTCATGCCTGCAACTAATTTTAAGGCTTATAAAATTTTTTATGATGCTCATAAGAGATCCTTCAAGGAAATAACCAAGTGGTCTAAGTCAGTGATTGAAGATATGAAAATCATGGATGATTTCCAAGATTTAGTAAAGGATTATTTTGAAATGATAGGTGACAAGATACAGAATATTTTAATAATTTTAATATAAATTCTTTGGAAGAATAAGAAATTAATCTTTAGGAAGATAATGATCTGAATGGAGTGATGAATTCTATGGATATAAATTTAAAAATTTAGAGAGAATATTGGGTTGTGATAGATGAAAAAATCAAAGAAAATGAAGTGGTGGTAATGGATCAAGATGAAATTCATAAGTCTCGAGAAGAATGAATTAAAGTCCCCCAAAAGAAATATCAATTTCATGATTATTTGATCAAAATGAATCATTATTTTCACAAAAAACAAAAGAAGATTAAGGATATCATGAAAAAAATATTTTTCATGGAAAAGAAGGTCAAATTATTTCATAAATATTATCTTCTATTTTATTTTTCCTTATAATAAATTATTCATATCATATTCAACTTTTTTATCTTTCCATTTTTTTCCTCCTATATTCGTCAAATTTAATGCACAATTTTTTTATCTCACTTCAATCATTTTTTAGAACCACAAATGGGGAGAAAACAATGATCAAAAGAATATTAAGATAAATCAGTAGAATTCCCTAGGACAAGGAGATAAAGTAAGTGGGATATTACACAAAGAATATATTCTTATACCAAAATAAGTAACATCTCTTCTAAATATATGAATACATTCCTTATTGATTTCAAAACCAATGAGGGAATTATTTTTATTAATTATGTGTCATTATAAATTGGATATATGTATTTCATTCAATGTTCATAAAAAAAACTGTATTCCTAATATTCATTTTTGAAAAGTTGTTTATTCTTTCCAAAAAGGGGTATATTTTTATATCAATAAGTTCCTTTATTAATTTTCCATTACTTAATGTTTTGAAAATCACTAACACATTTTTGTAAGAAATATAATATTTCTCTGAGAATTATTTTCTTATGGAAAATATTATTTCTCAAAGGAATTCTATTTTCGAAATACTTATAAATGAATTTATATGTATTGATTAATTATCATTATCCATGTTCTACCATATTTTTAAGATGGCTAAATTACCATAAGAATAATTGTATCCTTATTTTAAAAATTGAAATAATATTTCTCTAGAGATAACGAGACGTAATATTTTTTTGGCTCTGATTACATCTGATTTAAATATTTGAATTATATTAATATCATACTCCAAATTATATGAAAATCAGGCCACAAATTCTGTAAAAATTAGACTCTGAATTCTCTAAAAATTGTTCTATATATTCTCTGAAAATAAGACTTTGAATTCTCTAAAAATCAGACTCTACATTCTCTAAAAATTAGACTCTGAATTATCAAGAAATCAAACCTTGAACTCTAATTTTTTCTAAACTATAAAATCCTTATAACTCAGATTCTGAATTCCTTAGAATTCTGAATTCCATATTATGAATATCCATAGAAATTATGTCTCTTTCATTGATTATCATGTATAATGTGATATGGTATTTCCAACTTAGAGCATTATCCACCTTATTTTCATTCCATTGGTGGAAACGTATCGAGCATTCCAAATTTTTCATCAACACAAATGATCTTATTTTGAGCATCATAATAATTTTATAAGTGAATATATATTTCGTGCTTGTATTACTGTTATATATGTTAGAAACATCAAAATAAATATAAATAAACTATATTTTCATTTCACAAATTACAACATGCTACTCCAAATATAGATTTAGATGTTGTTTTAGCAGATTTATCTATTATTGATAAGAATATATGGTGAATATGTCATTCTATTTATGTATTCATCTTAATATCATATTTGATGAATCATTAAATACTAAAAAATCTTTTTAACTGAATGTTAATGCGTGTACAATTTCATTGACCATCCGTGTTTTGATATCATTGATATTTTTCACATTCGAACGTATAATAGAACTTGGATCAGTTTGGGGATGCCTTGGTTATTTTATTATATATCCACGATAAATATCTCCCAATTCATTAGTATTGTCCTTACAAAAGAAATAAAATTGTGGATCTTGGTTATCATTTTATGTCGTGGACATTGTTTAACGACTTATATCTATAAAGGATCCACTGATATACCCTTAGAAAAATATACTACCAACTAATGAAACATTTTTAGTCAAAATTCATACATGGTAATTTTAGAATATAGTTTCTCCCACTAGGTATAATTGAGAATATTACTCAAATGTTATTTATGATCATCTTTTCTCTTAAAATATAAAATAATATAGTCTATAAGAACTTCCACAAACTGATCATGATAATATCAAAATAAACTATTCATTAAATCTAAAAATAAATCAGTGGAATTAGTAAGACCAAATGGAATAATGATAAATTTTTATTTCACATTTCAAATGTTTAATGTTGTATTGGTTATATCATACATATCAAAAACCAAATGATGATTTTTGGATTGTGGATAAATCATGGAAAATATTGACTTCCTCATAATGGGATAAATATATTTTCAATAAAATGTATTAGATGGTTATTATTGATAGTGGTATTGTATTATTCTATATAATAAATGAATATAATAAGTTATCTGAATTTTTTTTTATTATAAAAAGTAGGTGTATTCTATGGAGATTCATTAGGACATGTGAATCTCTTGTCAAAATTCTCTTAGAGTTGATTATTTAATTCCATCATCTCAAACAGTAAAATTCTATATGAGGACATTGAAATAGTTATTTTAATATATATGAAGTTAATTCAAAATAAAAACTCTCTATTTTATGTACCAAAATGGTATTATTTAGGAATTAAATCCACATAATCCCAAAAAATATCAATATCTTCTATTTTGAATTTATTCTCATCCATTTTATTAAACTATCCATCTTTAATAGTTATTAAAACCCACAAAATAAATGCAACATAAATTTACTATTTATATTCATCCTCAAACTCAAATAGATTCATTGGATTATTTAGAATATCTATAAAGATTTATATTCTTTGAAAATTGTTATGGAATCAATGTAGAGAATATTGATCCATTATAAAAGGAACATAAAATTAAACTAGAGTAATAATAAAAATATTTCAATGAAGTGTATTTATACAAACTACCATTAGATAAGAGCTGCATGCCTTAAATGTGATCATCATACCATTATATATTTTTTCTACTATCATATAATCATTAATGATATAAATGAGCATCTATAGAGTGGATTAATGAAATAATGGAATTTATAAGACATCACTAAAATATGATACATAAATATTTGAGGATGAATATGAAAAACAAAACTTCATTATTCTATCATCATTTCTTTACAAAAACAAAAAATGGTCAAGAAGAGTATCAAGTATCACATTTGGAAATCATGTAATCCTAAAAAAATAATTCATTAGTTTTCGAAATTATTACAAATTTTATTCTATTTATGATACCTTAGGTTGAATATGGTTTATTCATTTTTATTTTTTATTCAAATATATCACAATTTCATACATTGGAAATGTGAATGAACCAAATAATATCCACTTAAGAGTGTCAAGAAAGGTAAATAGAAAGGGACCATTCATTTAGAATTATTATGATGGATACGATATACTCAAATAACTCAATTAATGGATGTTAATCATATATTTATTGATGGGAAAACCAAATAAAATTATAGTATCGAGACAAGGATGAATTTCTAGGAAAACATCCTCATATATACAATAAATTAACATTAGGATGTTATCCTATTTTAAGACAAGTCATTAGGGTTTCCAAAAAATATTTATAATTTTAGACACCAATAATTTACTATTCTATACTCTGGTATCAAATTAGTTTAATTATAAATTATATAAATAAATTTTACATCATTTTAAATGAAGAGTCATTAAATTATTTTATCATCCATGCTAGCCTACAGAATGTTTTTTTCTTCCTAAACTAAATAAAAAATACACACATTTTAGGAATATTGTTTATGATACCCCAAAATATAAACTCAATTATAACACTTCTTAGTCATACCCAACATACAATTTTTTTCATAACTCGGGGATCAAAAAAATAATAAATGGTTATATTTTACGCAAAAATTTGGGTATGCTAAATAGATAATAACAAATGACAATATCTAATCATAGCATAATCCTAAGGGCATGAAAATGATAATAAAATATAATAATTAATCCAATTCTGTCAATTATTATTAATCTTAAATTATTGTGTAAGGAATTAGTGTTCTAAAACAAAAATAATCAATCATGAACAATGAGTACATATCATTATAATAAGACACATATTTTGGGAGTGAATATATGAATAGAAAATGATTTATTTTGTAAAGATACAAATAAAAACTACCCAAGTGGATTGGTATTACATCTCATTAAATCAAATCATTAGTCAAGATTCACTCCCTAGAAAATAATTCTGTATTGAGACTCTTACGGAACAAGGGTCACTCAACATTTTAGTTAAAAATATTTCATAATATATGACATGTTTACCTAATTTTTTAGAGTGATGTCAAATTTTAATGACACCCATAACAAAAGGAAAATGATATATATATCTACCAAAAAATTATAATAATTTATCATTTCATTATATCATAGATCATGTAACAGAAATGGGTTTCATAAATATTTCACTATATCATCATAATATAACAGATAAAAAATAAATGTGTTTCATAAAAATATAACTGTCTTAATAAAAAATTTCCCAAGAATGATTCAATATAATATAATTGGATAATATCCCTAGTAAATCAATGTTATTATTAATGGATTTTATAATAGATGAAAAGTATTGTTAAAATATTATTGGATTATTTCTCGAGGAAAATACATAATTATTCTTTAAAAATATATATATAATATAAAAATTCTAATAATATTAAGAAACATTGTTTTTCAATAACTATGAAAACATTAAAATTAAATTCAATATAGTTTATTGGTCATGTTATTAATAAATTTCATTCATCTCACAATTATTTGAAAATGATTTTTTAATAACATCATTAAAAGTCCATTTTGAGAAAACTACAAGAAGATTATTTAAAAACCATTTTGGAAGAGGGTAAGATTTAAAAACAATTAATTTAATCAGTCATTCATGAATAGTCCAAACCATTCATGAATGTGTTTATGAAAAAATGTGTATGGAATGAACATTATATTCTCAATAGAAATGATAAATAAGGTTATATTTTCTTAAAAACTATTTATCAACATTTTTGAGTACCAAAGACTATAAAATTGTTCTAAATATAAACAATTAATAATTAATAAACCGTAATGGAAAAATTAAATTGTTTTATAATATCATGATCTTATAATTTCCTAAATTTAGAAAAAATCATAGTTAATAATTTTTATACCATTTTTTAATCCAAAATCTCTTATAGAATTCTTATCCTTTAAATCATAGGACCTGCATAAACATAACATTTAATGATTCTCAAAATATCATAAAAATAAGTTTATTCATGGAAAATAATGTAATATGTTGTAATACCCTAACCATTAATGGATATTTCTCATGCTCATTTAAGGGTACTATTATTCCTTTTGTTGAGTACATTTTATTTTGGTTTTACCATGGTGTATTTTTTTTGGGGGGGGGGATTGATAATTTTGGAAAGAGGAGTTTATGTGCATGGTTGTCGCACAATTTTCTCAAATTGGTAGCCCTTTCCTAGAGAACCATGTGAACCTATGTATTGGGGATTCACATTGTTGGTGCATTGTTTTCCGAACCATTATCCCTCTTAGGAGAAACCATAAACCCTCCCCCCAGAAGAGGTGAACTATTAAGGCTCATTGTATTGAAAACCCTACACCCCTACCAAGCAGGATGTGCATGGGATTTGAATTAACAAAAATTTTAGTTTAAAAAATTCTTGAACGCCAATTTTATCACCAATTCAGTCCAATATCAACCCTAAGTATTCATTCAGGATTTTTTAGCCTCTGGGATTGATTCCAATTCCTTTTAACCACCATTTATGGTGAACCAAAAGGAGGATTTAAGTTATACCCCTCTTAGGTATGTCATATGTTCTCGTTTAAATCTATCTCTCTCCCTATCCCACTCAATTTCCTTTATAAATGAGAGATATTTATTAGCTATTTTTTATAGATATAGATCTAGGTTTGTCATATATTTATTCATAATATCTTGGATCTATGTTTTTTACCACCGTCCTTCATAATCCATGTTCATTATCGTTTCATTTCAAATTATGAATATTTGTTGGAAATAGTTTTTCGATGAATTTTGGTAGGTGGTCTAGAAATAAAATCCCAAAGTCATGATTTCAATTATGTGAATTTAATTTTCGAATTTCAATTATATTATAATCTATTGGGTTTCAATTATTGAATTAATTAATTTATTGAATTAATTAATTGATGGATTCTGAATGGATTTTTTAGTTATTGAATTAATTATGCGGTTTTTGTATTTTTTTAATTGAATAATTAACTTTTTAATTAATTATTTAATATTATTTAAAGGAGTTTGAATTGATTAATTAATATTTTAGTTAATGATGGGATATAGGGATTGTGAAATGGATAATTAATATATATATTAAATATTCTATATTTGGATTTTTAATTGAATAATAAATTGATGAATTAATAATGGGGTTATTGAGATTATTGAAATGGGATAATTAATCATTGAATTAATTATTGAGTTTCTGATATTTTAAATTTGGAATAATTATTTTTTAAATTAATTAAGGGGATAATGGGATTGTAAAGTTGGCTAATTAATTATTGAATTAATTATGTGTGATTGTTGGGATTAATATATTAAATAATTTTGATTCATTGAATGTTAAATAATTTACAAAATTAATGTGACTAATTAATTAATAAAATAATTTAAGTGATTTATGTGATTAATTTATTATAGAATTACATTTTGGCATTTCTTTCAAAAATTAATTGAATAATTAATTGTTGGGAGTATCATTGTTATATAATTATTGAATTAATTTTTGATATAGATGTGATTAATAGTTTTTTATTAATTATTTGAATATTGAAATGGTGGAATTGGTAATAATTGATTGATTATTTAATTATCACGATATTGAAACTATGGGATTTATGAATAATGATTTTTTTATTTTTTATTAGAGTATTGAGATTATGGAATTAGGATTAATTAATTATAGAATTAATTAATTTAATTGATGTGTTCTATTTTTTGTGGAATTAATTACTGAAATTGATGTGATTAAATAATACTTGAACTAATTTGTAGAATTGACCTAGATAAATTAATTAATTAATTAATTAATTGAGTATTATGATTCCAATGTTGGGAATAATTAATTATTAAATTAATTATTAAGAATTTTAAATGTGATATTTGAATAATTAATATTTTAATTATTCATTGAGTTGTTGTGATTAGGAAATTGGGATTATCATTTGTTCAGTTAATTATTTTGGAATTTTTATGATTATGGAATTCACTGAAATGGAAAAATTAATGGATGAAATAATTAATGGATTTTTTTGATTAACCATTTGAATGAACAACATTAATTATCTATTGAATTAATTAATGGAAATTATTATAATGATTTAATTGATTGATTTGGACTAATTAATTGATTAATAAATAAAGGTGATATTGGGAGTAATATATTGGATTAATTCTTTATTGATATAATTTATGGAATTGATGATGTTAATTGACTATTTAAATCAATAATAGAATTGGATTGGGGTAAGTAAATTTTTAATTAATTAATTTAATGTATGATATTAATTAGTAGATGATTTAATTAATGAGATAGATGTGATAAATTAATTATTCAATTAATTTATTGAATGGTGTGAATATGAAATTGTTACATTGGATTAAATAATTATTGAATTAATTAATGGGTGGATGATATAAATTTGAATTGAGATATTGAAAGGTAACATTGGAATGTGAATGTGAATTGAGATGAAGAATTGTAATTATGGATTTCTATGTGGATTGAAATGAATAATGGTAATAATAGAATTAATATATGAAGTAAAATGGTGAATGGTAAAAAGAGAAATCATATCTGAATTAAAATGATGAATGGTAAAAATGGAATTCATAAGTGAATTGAAATGATGAATCGTAATAGTAATTTTCTTATGTGAATTGAAATGAGGAATGCTAACAATGGCATTCATAATTGAATTGAAATTAGGAATGGTAAAAATTGAATTCATATGTCTACTGAATTGATGGCTGAAAACAATTAAATTCACATGTGAATTGAAAATTTGAAAGGTAATAATGGAATTTGTGTGTGAATTGAAATTATGAGTGGTAAAATAGATTTCATATGGGATTTGAAATGACGAATGGTGATAATGGAATTAATATTTGAATTGAATAATGGATGGTAAAAATGTAATTAATATGTTAGATAAAATTATTAGAAGTTAAAATTCCATTCATAATTCAATTCTGGTGATGAAATTTGATAATTTAATTTTGAGATATGATATCCCTCAAAGATAGTTTAGACTACGGGATAGAAAAATTGCTCTATTTAGATTTTGAGTGTCCTATGGAACACAAGGGTTATGTGATTCAATTGAATGCAATTGATTAAATGTAAACTATCTAATTTATTATATTATTTATTCTCCATTGAAATATAAATACATTTTTGACTGGATAATATTTTAACCGTTATTGGTGGTGGCCTACTGAGTTTTAATCGCAACCAAATCGAGCTTCCTAATCAATTCACAAATATATTTCAAAATTTCAAGATAAGATCTTGGGAAATACCCTTTGATAGAGGGATGTGTTATATTTGATCCCTAATGAGGGAAATTAACGTTGTTCTGGACCTACTTATGAGTTTTCCATGTAGTTAATTTTGAGTTCTTGTTTTGACACATGGAACGTAATTTTCCTTGGAATATATTCTATTAAATTTCTATATTATATTTCTAGTTATACTCATCATGTGACTTCAATATTGTTCCATTTATAGTTAAATCAATTGGTAATTATGGGATGTGGTTTATTTATTTTTGATGGGGTATAAAAATAATAAAGAGGGAATAATCTCCCCATTATCCATTTTATACACTTTGTACATATCAGTTGCATATGGTGTACGGAAAGGCACACATGAGGTCATATTGTGAATGGGCATGGAGAACTGGCATGTCTTACCCATACCAAGATGTTACAATGTGCCATCAGATGATTTTTCTTTTTATTTTTTTTCTTACTTTTTTGGAAATACATACAAGATACCATAATGATTCCGGACTGGGTTTTGATCTCATTCATCAGAGTATATAACCCATGTATACGGGGAAAACCAATGTTCCTATAGTGGGATATTCTTACAGTTATTTTAGGTTCTAGTTTGAGGTTATAGGGTGATGCACTTTTTGTGTGATATGATATTTGTTCTGGATATTTTATAATATTTTAGTTGTGGCCCTGAATGGAACGATAGTTGAGTATGGATTCATTATTCTAGGAACTCAAAACTATTGGGTTTCATAAATAATTTTATGCATAAGTAAAATGAGGTCTGCGTATGTTGTTGAAATTGAATTGTTTCTCCATGCTTTTGAAATTGACATAAAAATTGTTCGTGACATTAAATTGACAAATTTTGTAATGATTCAACGTGTTAATAAATTAGATTCTTCTTTGATATTAGAAATTAGATTGGTTTTACTCTTTATTGAACATGGACTATGTGTATGATGGTTATGGGTAATGACAGTGCCTCGCTTTTGACTATATGGCTTGATAAAATATAGAACCAATTGATAGGGATTGCTGTAAATACCACTTTTTAATGCTGATAATGTTGTGAAATGTGCTCAAAGAATTTTCTTGGAATATTATATTTGTGCCTCTATAAATGATATTTTTAGGAAGTTTGATATGAGTAAATGGATGGTAATGAATCCACAATTGTGGAATACGATCCACCATTGGTTCAATATAATATTGGGGAAGGGAATTTATATTGCAACCTTAATCATTTTTTAGATATGATGGAAACATGATGTATATAAATTATTATCTTATGAGTTCTTTATCTGGACCTTGATGAGGTTAGAGTGGGATGTGAGAGCACCCTAGTTTTAGAACTGGGTTGTAGGTTGTGTGAGGGACCTTCTAGTATTGGGTTAGCATGGTGAGATGTTAGTGGGTAGGGAAGGTCATCAAATTTAATAGATTATGGTCTTTCTATAGTGTGAGGAATCATTAATGATGATGGATTTGTTGTTCTATTCAATTAAGAATAAATAGCATACTTTTTATTAGTTATGATCAAGTATACTACATTAACATCATCCCCAATATGTTGTGAATTATCTGGAGTTATGCCTAGCTACACAAATGTGATTTGGTTGGATATTGGTCATCTTTGTTGTTTCAATTATAAAACGTTATATGTGGAGATATATGGTGGGAGGTACTCTATCCAATGTTAATATATGTGGTTCTTAGAATGGACTGGAGGATGATGAATACCATGGGTTCGTTACTCGGAATCCAGTAATGTGTAGTGGTTGATGTTGTATAATAGTCCAGTGAAAGGCTAAAAGGACACATCCACATTATTGGGTTTAACATCAAATTGAATCATGATCCAAGGAGTTATGGTCTCTTAAAACATTTGTTAAAATGGATCTCAAAATGTGGGGAGAGATGGGTCATTAGTAGGTGTGTGGAGAATGGTGAAGGGTTGGAAGTTGTGTCATTATAATTTAATTGAGGGAAAAATAAGTTACATGTTTAAATTTCATATGGAATGACTAGTTGGGAAATGTAGATGGTTTATATACATATCTTCATGTTTTTTGTGATATCAAGGAAGAGTACCAATGTTGGATGTTGTCCTAGTGGTTGTTGGGAATAGTGATTTAGGAAACACATCGGGTATGTTGGGGAAGTTGAGCATGAGATAGATTCATACTTTTAGAAGCTTATGATTCATGTGTTGGATCACAATGATATGGTGTTACTAGGGATGAATGGGATAATAGTTATTTTATTGAAAATATATATGGGAATGTCCAATAGGAATCATAGTAGAGAGAAGAAGGTATATGAGCTCAATGGCCTTATCTTTTTTAATAAAAGAATTAGTGATGCTTGTGTATATGTCTCAAGGATGCTATTTTATAGAAATAGTGGACTATAAGATCCAAAAAAATTATTGAGACATAACATGCACATTTATATGAACACATTTTTATTTCTATTGATTAGTTTTAATTTAGGATATATCCTATGATGCGTTTGGGTAAAAGGGATTCGACAATCTGGCAGTTGTATTTCCAATTTAACTGATATCATTAGATTAATGGTTCACCCCCTCTAGAAGAGTCGCCTTGTTAAGGTGCAATATTTAGAGAACTATGTGCCCCATTCCCGTAAACCATGAATGAGATTTAAATTAACCCAAAAATATGTTTTAAAAAATTATAAACCCTCATTTTATGCCCTAATTGGCCATATCTCGACCCTAAATATTTCATTCAATGTTTTGAGGATCTGAAACAGATTCCATGCCCTTTTGACATCTGTTCACAGTGAATCAAAGGGTGGATTGATGTTTTGTAACTCACCATGTATGTTCTTTTTCCCCTTTATATTTATTTATCTCTCTATACCACACTATTACAAATATAGATGTGGTATTTTACCTAATTATGGATCTAGATATAGATATTTTTGTTGATAAATTATGATTTGTTAGATAATTTGTATAGTTTTGGGATATGGATCTTGTTCTTTGTCACATTATTGATCCTCCTGTTTCAAATATGGGATTTCCATTGGTGAGCATTTTTCAATGCATTGACGTTATTATCCTATAATATAAATCACAATGTCACGATTTAAGATTCATTTCTGTAAATTTATGATTTCTATTAGAATATTAATAATTTGGTTTCCTATAATTAATTAATTAACTTAGGGAATTAATTAATTAAGAGATTATGAATTTAATAATTAATTGTTGACTTATATGTCTAGGATATTGGTTTTGGGAATTGAATAAATAATTGTTTATTTAATTAATAGATATGAATTATTGGAATTTGGATTGAATAAATAATTATTAAATCAATTATGGGATATCGGGATTGTGAATTGAATATTTCACTATTCAATTGATTGTGGGATATTAAGATCATGAGTTGAATAATTATATTTCAAATTAATTATGGGTTTATTCATACTTGAAATAGAATTATTAATTTTTGGATAAATTTTGTGGTTATTAAGATTGAAGATGTAGAATAATTAATTGTTTAATAAATTGTGAATATATTTGGATTTTTAATTTTTCTCATTAATTTTTTGATTAAAATAATGATATAGTTGTGATTTAGAAATTGAATTATTAATATTATCAAATTGCTGATTTAATTAATGAAATTGACCTGAAGAATTTATTAACATGATTTATGTCATTAATTAATTGTTGCATCAATTAATGAAATTAATGTGACTAATTAGTTAACGAATTAATTGAACGGCGTGGAATGATTATTTAATTATTATGTTAATTCGTAAAATAGATGTGATTAATTAATTGTTTAATTAATTATCAAAATATTAAAAATACAGAATTATGAATAATTATTTGATGAATTAGTTATCTGGATATTGAAATTATGGGATTCAGGGATAAAAATTATTAAATTAATTATCATAGTATTGAGGTTTGGGAATTGGTATTAATCGACTGTGTAATTAATTAATGATATTCATGTGATCAGTTAATTGTGATATAAATTTATTTAATTAATATGATTATTTAATTAATTAATTAATTAATAGAATTTATTAGGTTTATTTATTTGATGAATTAAATAATGGATTATTTTCATTTCTAAATTTGAAATAATTTTAAATTGTATTTTTATTGAGAGTATATTTGTTATATTGGAATTATATATTGTATAATTAATCAATGAGTTGTTGTGATTGTAAAATTAAGAAAATTAGTTATTGAAATAATTATTTGGGGATTGTTGAGATTATGGAACTGATTTAAATGGATTAATTAATTAATTAATTATTTAATTTATAGTTTTTATTATATATTTGAATAAACCATATTAATTAATTGGTGGATTAATTAATGGATATTTTTTTGTCGATGAAATTTTGTTAGTTATAAATTATAACTGTTGAATAAATTATGGTTATATTATGATTACTGTATTGAATAAATTTTCTATTGAGTAAATTAATATAATTAATGGGATTAATTTATTTTTGAAGAAATTAATAAAATTGAAATATATTAATTTAATTTTGGATTAAATAATGGAATTTATGAGATTAATTTTTTTAATAATTCTTTAATGGGATTGATTTGATTAATTAAATGTTGATTTAATTTATTGAATGATGTGAATATTAAATCATTACATTGGACTAATTAAATAGAAAATTAATAAATGGGTTGTTGTGAAGACTGTGAATTGAGATGATAAATTGTAACATTGGCATTCAAATGTAAATTGAGATGATATATGGTAACATGAGAAATCATCTGTTAATTGAAATGATGAATCATAACAATGGAATTCATTTATGAGTTGAAATAATAATTTGTAAAAATAGCATTCATATGTTAATTGAACGGTTGAATAGTAATATTGGAATTTATATTTTAACTGAAATGATGAATGGTAATAATTACATTTATATGTGTATTAAAATTATTAATAGTAACAATTGAATTCATAGGTGAATTGAAACATTTTAATGGTAATAATAGAATCTATATGTGGATTTAAATGATGAATGGTAATAGTGTAATCCATGTGTGAATTGAAATGATGAATTTTGACAACATAATTCATAAGTGAATTTATCTGATGAATGGTAACTATGTAATACTTATGTGAATGGATGTGATGAATGTTTAAAATGGAATTAATATTTGAATTTAAATGATTAATTGTAAGATTGATGTTCGTAGATGTATTGAAATTATGTACAGTAACCGTGGAATTAAAATATGAATTGAGATGTAGAATGGTGAAAATAGAAATATGATATAAGATATCCCTTGGGGATTTTTTAGACTATAGTGTAGGCTAATGTATGTATTGATAATTTATGATTCCTTAGGGACTTATGGAGATGTGTTTAAATTGAGATTAATTGAATAAATAAAAACATTTTTACATTATTTCATTATTTAGTCATTATACAATTTCATACACTTATTTTAATGTATATTATTTTAGACATTGTTGGTGGTGTCCTAATGAGTTTTCCTTACACCCTACATGGGCTGCTCAATCGGTAGCAGATTAAATTTCATATTTTCATTATAGAATAAGAGAAAAAACTATATGATAGATGGATGATTCAGGATAGATAATATATGAGGAGACATGATTTGTTTTGGGACCCTCTTTGAAGTTGATAATGTAATTACCTTTGAGTTTCATTTGGAAACTTTGCACGAACATTAATATTTCATTTTTATTATTCTGGTTTGATATTGTTTTCCTAGATTTTTTCATGATATGATTTTTCTATTGATCTATATATAGATATCTCAATTGATATTTTTTTTGTTTTTTATTTATTTCTACTTGTGTATTACAGTGATAAAGATGGTATAGTTTCTCTATGATAAATATTATACTTTCAATTATAGTCATGTGCCACTAACAAAGAGGGATGTGTTCATGAGGTGATGTAGTAATCATTCTTGAGAGACCAACATAAGATACTGGGTTGGGAAATTACATAGGAAAATTATATATATCTCATAAAATTTTATAGGTCTATACCATAAAATATATCTCATAGAAAAAAACATGATACAATAAACCCTTACCTAAAGTCTCACAAATCTTTTTAAATTTTAGAAAATCATATATATAATATATATTTAATATAAACCAATTAATGAACCATAAAATTATATATAATAATATATATTATTTACATAAGACATATTATCAAAAATTTATTGACTATTATTTATTAAAATCACCATTCTGACTAATAACTACATAATTTTTCAATCATGTTTATATTCCGACGTCAGGGTCGTCAAACATTGATCATGGTTCTATAAAATCCAAAATGTTTATCACATAAATTTTATATTATTTAATCAGTATATAAACTTTTATTAGTATTTATATAATGTGGTGATGAAAAATGAATTACATCGATTCTTCGAGATTGAACCCCATATATATGCATTAATGATGCTTCCATATTTCAATAGATGGAATTGAAGATAAGTGAAAAAGAATTTAACATTTCATGAAAATAATAATATCCTAAATTACATATATTTCTAAACTATTCATTATAATAATCATAAATTTTTCATAGTGATAAAAATGATACAAATTTCTTCATGGAGGTGGTAGTCCACACGTGCACACATGTATAGTATTCTTTTATAATGGAACAAAAAATATAAGGATAATGATTAATATATCATAACCGAAACAATTAAAAATATTAAATATACTAAATAAATTATATTGTAATGGATAACAATGATTTATAATAGGTATAAGGAGAAACAAAATTTAATGTACTTAATCATTCTTTATTCCTATTTTTTTCTGAAACCTCATAGGGATTACAAATTAATCGATAAAAGAATTATATTTTATAAATCAAAAAATTCTCTACGACATGTGAAATTAATATATTAATTAATAATTTTAGTGACTTTCTATTCTATAAGGATCATGATGTGTGGATAATATTAGAGGGTTTTTTTCCTTTTATTAGGGATTGAAACGATGGAGATGAAATTACATAAAACAATAAATCGTATATATATATATAATAATAAAAAAGTCACGTGGAACCAATGAACCTCTAATTTGAAGATGTCTTGTTATAGGGTCTTTATAAAATCAACTAATTAGTTATTGAAATTTTCTATACACATTTCACACATTTTCTGCATGGTAAAACCGTTTATACCCATTTTTACATTAACCATGTGAAATTAATTAATTTTGTCTATCATGACATATTTTTATGAAAAAATGTTTCCTTTAAAAAAATTCTATCAGTGTTTCCAATTTTCGAATAATTTTTATTTGATTAAAATTTTCTTTTAGTCATAAATTATTTTTCATATAAAAAAATGCTATGAAAAATAGATTTTAGACAAAAATACAATTTTTTAGATGAAAAACTCATTTCACCTTGATATCATGAAAATAGATGGTCTAACTGCGTTATTTTGATCATGAAATTATAAAATTATGTATTTAGATTTTTTTTCATAATTCCAAAACAAAATGGTATCGTCGAAACATGCCATTAAATTAAAATACCCAAAATTATTTTTAATTTGATTAAAATATAAATCATCTTCCCTAAAATCCAATCTTGGGATCCCAATTTCAATATAATTATTAAAGTAAATTATTTTACTAAATAAAAAAATATTTTATTGAGTACCACAAAGTCAATTGGATATTGGAATGTGTTAGAGATTTTTGAAAGATTTAACACCGTGATTTAACTCAGTTATACATCATTCACCGAGGTGACATATCTTTTCCATGTTTATTATAATTAATGAAAACGAAAAGGATGAAAATGTTATTTAATTTCAATATATATGATTCAAAATATTGAATAGATTGTACAAGTTTCAAATTAATTCTATTATATAATTTCATTTTAATATAATTACATAAAATGAAATGACAAAATTTTTATAGAAAAAAAATATTCTCATAAATTGTGCTTATGCCAAAAATTATTATAATGTAGACTAAATTTTAATTAATTATATTATATCAAAGTAATGGGGACTTATATAAATTTAGTATCAAATTCCATGCATTATGGTATTTTTTCAATGAAAATAAATGATCATTCTACAAAATTGAATATTATTCTTTATTTAGTAAAACATAAGTCTTTAAAAAAATTCATGTCAATATAACTAATAAATTCATTTATTAAGAATTATTTCCTTGGAATGGAATTAAATTTCTAAAGTGGTAGAAATAACATACAATATTCACTAATATAAATAAATAAAATCCATTTTTTGAATAAAATGTATTTCTTAAGAATGAAAAGTTACTAGTTAAATTTTTCTATTATATATTATAAATTAATAAAATAATTGGAATTATATAAGACTTTAATATATATATTTTATAGAATGTTTATTTGTATTCATACCAATTATAAAATTTATATTAAATAACTATAATATTTAACAAAACTATATTAATAGTATATCATGGTTCATATTTACGTAGTGATTCTTGAAAATAATATTTTGAAAAAAACAATTTATTTAAAGAGAAATATATTTTAAAATATTGTGCTACTATAAAGTTGATTTATGATCCCATTCTGGCATTCCAATTCATCATGTCATTTGAAATCAAAGGGACTCATCCTAACACTGATAATAATCATGTATCACTATAATTATTTGATCAATTAACCATCCATTACATTCATTTTTCAGTAGTCTGATGGGCCGCACAATCAAAAAATAATTATTCAGTTCTTCTGAAAACATTCCAATGTCAAAATAATGATTTATTATTTTCATCAAAAATATATTTTGTAAAACATAATTCCCACCATATTTTCAATTTGGATTTTTATATGACATGGAACCATTTTACATTACTCAAGTGAATTACCACTCTTCTTTACCAATTAAAATTGTTAGAAAAAAAATCCATCAAGTAATCATGATTCTTATTTTATGTTGGTTTTATCACTTTTATAATAAACTCCATTAATCAAAAAACATATAATATCATTTAATCCATTCAAAAATATTTTATTATTCATTAGATTCCAAAACTATTTTATCATTAAGTAACCTTAGGTTAGGTAAATTGAAAATGATGTTCCCATTTAAAATTATCAATTATAGCTAAATTCTATTTCAAAACTACTGAATTAGAAAAATAATTCCTCTAAAGTCATTAGAATAACTAATTTAGAAATTTATTACAGATAATCATTTAAATTTAATTTTCCCCAATATAAATATTATTAAAATTTCATTCCTCCAACATTTAGGTCCAGTTTTGTGGGTCAATTAACTATTGCAACCCAAACTCAAAAGATAATTTCTGTTAAATCATTACACTGGGATGTTTTTCATTACCAAATCAAAAACACAGTGAATAAACAATATTATGTGTTAATTAAATGGATCCACAATTCATATCCTTATAAGAGTGTAATTATCTTGTATAAGACCTTGGTTTGTTTCGAACTGAATAAAAATAATGAATAAGGGAATTGCGCAAAAAATTGTGCAGACCCCCATGATAATGTAGAATAATAAATTTATAGTTAAATAAAGGGGAAAATATTGGAGAGGATGAGTATTGTAATATAATTCTCCCTCACACACTGAGTGTAAATCAATAAACACATTATGTAGAGTATAACAAACATGAATAAGAATTCTACGGGGATATCCTTTTCTCCAACCAAATGGAACTATCATTTCTATCTTTTGGTAGAGGAAAAAGGGGTTGAGGGTGATAAAATATATATTACCCTCTTCAAAAAGACTAAGATCCTAGCATCATGCTATTGGGCCCCACTTATATATAAATTATTAAAATTGACCAGAAACACTATTGTATATCCTCCGGCTAGTTGGTCACATAACACCCCTTTTGTAGTCAAAAAAAAATTCCTATATATCTTCCCAATCATAACCAAGACCTACCAAACCCCTTATTAGGTATTATGGTGGTATAAAACAGATTCACCTCTTATGTCTTGTTGTGTCCTATAAGATTTGAATGACTTTCAGGTATCATAACTATGGATAATATATTCATTGAAAATTGATCATATAATTAGATAAATATAGCGATTTGAAAACCCCAATATTCATAGAAAAGTTAAGAAATGTACTCAAATATTAGGTTCCTTGGGTTTTTCCTGTGACCAATAAAAATACTATATCTAGTAAATAAAGAATATATGAAACCAATTTCGGGGGATGTTCAAACTCATCGATGTCGCAATAATTTTTTTTCCAAACTACCTCATGAAAACATCACCATTGTAAACATTAACCTTATGTTGTTTTATGGGGGAATAATGGTCTATGTATCCAGAACGTAGTACTATGAATATTTATATTTTATTTTCAATATAATAATTTTCATATATACTTCTTATTATTGTTTCTGGATAAATGATTTTGATATTGATATGATAAAACATAAATTTTATATTTGGGTAATAAGTTATTTAAATTAGAAAATTATTTTGATGAATAATTAAAATTTTAAAATAAATTATATTCTTAAAAATAATTATTATAAAATATATTATATTAAATATTAGATAATAAAATTTTAGAAAGATAAAAATAATTTTATAAGGATTAAATAACATTTATGGTTAAAAACTCCATCACTTCTCAATAAATTTTAACAATTGTAATTATTGTAACAATTCACACATTTATTTTATTATTTATATGAAATAAATTTTATTTTAGAAACCATATATTCAATGTTCATGAATGTGGCTTTTTTTCATAATTTACACAAACATTGAAATTTTCAGTTCAAAATTTTGTACATTACTAATATATGATATGTATTATGAAATAATAATCCGTAAAAAGTTATGTAATAAATCATAAAAATTTCAGCCTCGATAAAACATTTATTTCACCTTATAAATTATGTAATTTTAACTAATTAGGTTAATTTAATAAATAATTTAGAATCCTCCAAATACTTTTTTTAATTTTAATCTTTTTAATTCATTTCATTAAGAAAAAAAATTACTTCAACATAAGCAAGTGTAATATCATATTGAGTTTGACCATTCGATATAACAAATAGTGGAAACCTATATATTATGGAATAAACAATTTAAAAAAACCATGAAAGGGATTATGGTTTCTGTTACATTATTATATAGCATCCCAAACCTGTATTTGTAAAATAATAAATAAAGCCCCTCTATTTTCCTATATAAACGAACCAATTCTCCCATTATATTCATTAAAATGATTAAATTAAATAAAAAATATTTCATTACCTATTTATATTCCTCCCAATGATCCGAAAATCATTCAAGAATCTCATCCAAAGCATTTAAAATCCCACTATAATGGTTAGTGATCAATTCATTTTCCCCTTTATTCATGTATATTCATCATTTTGTTTCGTTTATATCCAATTCCATATGATGGTATTTTTTTCACATCAGTTTTTCTGTCCATTTTATGTTAATATTACGAGAGACACCATTATATCTCCCTATACAATTTATTGAATATTTATGTACTGTTGTAATGTTGGAAAAATTTCACTATAATTTTTTTAGGATAGGTAATAGTATTGTGAATAGCATCGCTATTTAGATTAAAGGATATTTATCTATACAAACCTTTAATAAATTATTTCTCTAAAAAATGTATTTCTTTAACAGTCGTGGATCTTAGAAATAAATGTGATCAAATAGGTTATTATTTTTAATGATCTATGAGGCACACATTTTCTTGTACATGATATGGATTTTCTTGGTGTGCCCATAATTATATAAAGATCCAATGAAATGGTTATTGTTTATGTATCATGTGTCACCATGTATGTAATGAGGGAGTGAAATTAACCCATTATGAGACATTTCCAACAATTTTATGATTTTTATGTGGTATATTTAATATATGTTTATGATGTTATGTTTGAGGTTGTTTCTACATTCCCATGTTTCCTTTATGTTTTCATGTTATGTCATACCTCTTTTAAAATTATTATGATTAATAACACTTTTATTTAAAAATGAAAAACCTATTGTATAGAATTTATTACTTCTTCCATGGTATATTAGGTTTTTAACATTATTGGGTTTTATAGATCACCCATTTCACATGTATGTCAAAAATATTATCTCATTAAGCTTTATAAACAATGGAAAATTATGATAATGTTGAGGTTGTTTTTGAAGTGCCCAGATCGATGTGAATCATTGAGAGGGGGATGGGTGAACCAATAATACTTTTAAATCTTTTTATTAATTGAATATTTTCAATTAAAACTATATATCTGGTTATGCCTCAATCAACTCTTCTTGTGTGTCTCATCCTTACCATAAATAGTGCAGTAAATACAATGACACTGAACACTAGGATTTACAAGGTTCGGGTAAAATACATGCTCCATGCACTATTGGTTATTCCACCAAACACAGATTATCCACTATAATCATGGTATCAATTAAAATGGTCGATACAGAGTCCCACTGTATCTCTCATGAGTCACATTGAAGGGTCTTTATACTGCATCCCATAGTGTTACCAGAATCCACCGGCCTGCTTTATAGTCCCACTGAACACTATTTCTCCACCCATAATCTCCTAGGGGTATTCTTGTAATCATGTCCCATGAGTTTCTTTCTACTTTATGTTCATTAATGTCTCACTGTAGATGATATTATGCTCCCTCCACACATTATTTCTGAATCTCACATGCATTTGTATCACTTCAATAATCTCCAACAACCTTTGGTAAGGTCTGTTGGCCTTTCTCAATAACTCTAATAAATTTTTCTGATTAGTTCTTAGTCTCAACAATGCCCAGGAAATCCTTTATTATTCTGATGATGACTGGGCCTCACTAAGATGTGTGCATGTGGTGAACACAAAATCTTCAAGAGTCTATATAGGAGTGACTGATCTTGCACTACGTTAGCTCTGTCTAAATTCTAGAATCCTCAAACTTTTTAAACATATATAGAAGATATTCTTTAACTTTGAATAGATTTAGAATAAAATATCATTTACTTCATGCTTGCATTTTATGTAATCAAATACATATATTATATGATTATCTCAATATCTTCTCACACATCCATGTGATTACACATGATTGAATGCACCAATAATATGTTTGTTATCATCTCAAATGCAAAAAATTCTTATATTAATAGATTAGGTTCAATGTGCACCTTCCAAAAAATTTCTTCTTCCTGAAAACATACAATTCTGTATTCTTTGGATCCATCCATACTCATACTTATTGTTTAGCTTGGATTAAATACATGTGTGTTATGATTGTGTTCTATTTAATCCAGAGTGGTTGTAGTGAAATTTTTGGCTTGCTATTTCACACTAATATTTCAAAAATCATGCACATGATTTGCACGTGCATCATGCATGTATTCTCAACTTTGCATTGCACAAACAATCCCTTATTATTCTTCTTCCCCACACAATCTTAATGAGTATATGGATGTGTGTAGGTTCCACTTCATGAAAGACTTCACATGAAACTTGAATGGGTATATTCTATACTTGGGTCCCTCTTTTTCAATCCGGAGTTTTTTAACACGATCCTTGAAAAGTATTGACACATTATTCATAAAAAATTTATCCCTATTAACTATGCTTATTAAAGGTGTAAATCCACAATCATGGTTCTTGTTTCTTAAAAAATAGTGTACATGTGGATCTTCATCACAAAACCTGTAAAGGCTTCGTGTTATGTCATCGAAAAAAACATTAAGGGTGCATGTGAACCTATTGTGTACCAGTGGGAAACTCCTCAAAAAAAATATGAGATGGTTCGTGATAACCTATAACCTGTTTCTGTGTTTTTCGGCAAACCAGAGTGGTTCGATATTTTCCTTGGAACAAGGGATGTGAGAGAATCCTTTTCATATCAAGGCTACATGAAACTCTTTTCTTTGCGTAGATAAGCTACGTCAAATTTTCTTCTTCACCTAGCTAGGCTGAAAATAATCCACTTTGTGTGGTGCTCTGTTTCTTAGAGATACAAGTGTTTTTTTTACGAAAGGAAGAAACAATGTTGGATTGGTGCCTCTCCTTTTTTAAGAGATAAACAACATGTTTCCTTGATCTCAAATCCCTTGAAATAGGTCATGTGGTTCATAGCTTTAAATATATGTGATCTACAGATTTTAAGTATTCAAACATGAGATAGCATTATGCTTAAATATGAGTTCATTATTTTTCAACTGCAGACTCCTTCTTTACATAGAGGAAATCACATGTTTGTGTTGTTGAACACTTTCAAACCATAATTCATGAGCTTCATCCATGAAATATGAGCCTCATAACTTATTTTTCATCATCCTCATTCGATTTTCATCATTTTAATGAATACACTGAAATTGTAATGTGCGCATGTGTTCAGTCCATCCAGACGATCATAATGCATGAAATTAAATGATTCAATGGTGGTCGGAGTCGATAAAGGAGGTTTGGGGGATTTTCCGGTGCATTGGTTCACATCAGATGGATACGGGTGACCAGAGTATGAAGACAAACTTGATGTCTCTCCTCAGCCGTTGGATCGACTAAAATCGACTCTGGATAGAATAGATTATATCATGGAGTGCAGATTAGATTCTGTGGTTGAGATCTTTCATGAGATACGATGGATGGAAAAGCATGCGTCAGCATTTTTAAAAAATTGTGCCACAATGAAATAGAGACACAAGATAAGTTCGTTTTAACACTCAAATCTCGCAACCCTGATTCTAGATTACTCCTCATCACCCTCTAGTTCCTCCTCGCACTAGTTCAATGTGAGAACACTCTTAGCACCCACTCTACCTCCTCCGGGTCTGCTCTTAGCACCCACTATGCACTCATTGAACGGGTTCACCATCATGGACGCACTTATGGGCTTATACCCGACCCACATTCCCCTCTTGTTGCCTGGCTTCAAATCCTTCCCCATGGGCGCGGTAGGTTGATGCTTGGATCTCGTATATTCCTTGGGTCAGGGCTTCAATTTTCATGCATTAATAAACCCATTTTGTGGGAAAGTCACAAAAAAATATACATTGTTAAAAACAATGTATAACCATGATGTTATTCCTTAATTAAATTCCATACCCATTCTTCATTTTATCTAGAATTCCAAACCCCCATCATTTTTTCCCTTCTTCTATTATTCATTTGGAATGAGAATTCCAAATATATTCTTCAAAAACATCACAAATATTTTCTTATCATCCTAAATCTAATGGATCTTCAATACATTCTTTTGATGTAATCATGGATGATGCATGGACCATTTCATCAATCCTCATGCATTAAACCTTAATGCATGGTCTTCAATGTTGTAATGAGTGATTTGTTCTCTCTAAAAACATGTCTTCGACATTGACTATTGGCACAAGGAATTGTTTGACTTATTTAGACTTCACCCATTTAAGATCAATGGATGGATCTTCGTTCTCCTCAAGCAATTGAGTATTACATTGTCTTATACATGATGGTGTAAACATGTATCATGTTTATAAAATTCATTGAAAATATGGATTGGTTAAAAATCATATGAATTGTTTTGTATAATGTATAAGAATGACATCCAATTTCATTTAATATTTGTTCTCTATGATACATAGGTTTTGAAAAACCATATCCTCATTAAGCATCATCATCACATAAAAACTACCCATCCATACACATATTGACTTCTAATTAACAATTGAATCCTAACTAACATCTTATTGACAAAAAATTCAACACCATTCACAAAAATCTCCCTCATTGTATTTTGTTTTAAATGTCCATTAGGCACACTTTTATAAAGGTCAATATGTGTGCCAATATTTTCTCCCCCTTATTGGAAACAAAATGAAAAGTTTTAGTGGGGTCTAATAAAAAACATGTCCTCCTACATTTAATGAATATCTCCATGAATATTTGTGAGAGAGGGATGATTTCATATGGGTCACATTGCAATGATACTTTAGTTAATCAACTCAAAGAATACTTGGGATAACCCAATGTAGAAAAAAAGATGTATGTGACCATGGTTTTCAATGCTATCTATATACAAGAATACATGTAAAATCATGCTCAATGTGTATCAATTATTGAACAAGGGATTGGAGATAATCATATTTATCAATTAAATGATAAATCATACACATACCTCACTATATAGATAAAAATTTCAAGTGAAATGATTATGCTCCCCCTTTAATCTCATCTTGTCATCAATCAATAACTCCCCCTTAATTGATATGATAAATGCAACTAATAACAAGGGAAGAATTTGTTATTGGAATACCTTAGTTTCTGTTTCATGACATGATATGAAATCCAAGATTTTTCATGACATAATACATGATATCATCTTCTTTATATTTTCTCCCCCTTAAGGGGTACACTCCCTATGATTTTCCATTATGGAAAATAATAATATGATTATTGCGAAGATATTCATATTTTTATTATTCAACTATAAAACACTCCAAGTAATTATAATGTTTTTAATAATGAGTCAAACTTCTAGTTATCAACGTTGTTCATTGAATTCTCATTTTATAATAACAGTCCACTTCAATTACCTTGAATTTAAGAAGACATATAGAATAAAAATATATAGGAATATGAAGGAACAATTCCATGCTTCTTAACAAGAAACACCAGGGATGTGAATTTTTTGTCAACCCATGAACTCTTATTTTCAACTCTAATGTTTCATGTATTATTTATGATATTATTTCTTATAAATATATCATTTTAATCTTTCTTTGTTTTCATAGACATTTTACTTGCATTTACCTTCACCATTTGAGGATTATTTTTCATTACTTCTTCCAGTTGTGAGGTAGCATCCACCGGTGCATGTTCTTCAATTATCAATATCTGGCCTTGTAAAACAGTTAAATATTTTTTTAGGATGTCCAACCTTATTATAACTTCCAAAAAGTACTTGTGAGAAACATGGTGTTTCATGTTCTAACAACCTATCATGATATTTTAATTGTTATTCTTGTTGAATGAACAGTTTCCCATTTTCCTTTGGATTACCTAGTACATCATCTTCAGCTCTATTCAGTAATCTATAAATATGCAATTGACTAGGCGAGATAACTAAAAACATAGTCTTAAGATTTTCTGATTTTAGGATTCAACATGGCTTCTTCACTATCTTCAGGTTACCTATTATCGGAAACTAATTATCTTGAGGATTGTATTAAATCAATCATATCTTATTCAAGATTACTTCTCCTTTTAGTTTCATCTTTCTTCAATTAATTTCCTTGGATTATTTTCTGTGATGCACGTTATGTCATTTCTTCCCACAATAGAAGGGTATAATCTTTGTTGAGGTGAAATTCTTGGAATCTGGTTGGAACATCTTCTTTGGATTAATCTATTTCACTATATTCTTGACTTCATTTTATTGGATATTTCTAATGGAAGACTTTACAACTCCTTTTCCATTATCATGACTTTTTGTGTTCTATGCAATTTATCAATATATTCCAAAGGAATGGTAAGACTAAAACAGTACCCATCATAACTATGACCAATTCTATTTCAATTATGACAAATTTCATCAATATACTGAAATCTGTTCTTGATAGACAAATTCTTCTTCATATGTGTTTTCTACCTTAGCATTGCAGGTTACTTCATATCTTTATATATACTCTCCTTGAATATAGGTCTTCCATAATTTTCATTTTCTAACATATTATGCCATCAGTCATTTTAATTTTTCCCATACATCCAAACACACCTACAATAGAAAAAAATAGTTTTCTTTTATTTGTTGTATCAATAACTCTTGATTTAGTGCACTTATGTTTCGGGAATTGTCTTTATTTTTTTGGGAAATCCTTTTGATAGATTCTATTATTAATCATTCCAATATCCACCCAAGATGTATTGATGGAAGTATTGACATTTCTATAAATCCACATCATACCTACTTTTGGCTTTGAACCTATACTTGCAGTTGAATCTGCATTAGTAGAATAAAAAATAATAGGGTCATGGGATAACTTCTTCATGGAATATATTACCATTGAATTAGAGTATGATCTCGAAATTATTTTGAAATAAATGTCCTCAATGCATGTCTCAGTGACATCATATCTTCATCCAGCTGATTGGGGTGTTTCATCATGGGTGATTACAAATTTTTCAATCACACATCCAATTCTAATAATTTCATGTTGAGATATATCTTATCATCCCCAACTAATATCATCTTACATTTCAAATTATCATTCAGATTTGTTATTTTTTCTTTATGAAAATTTATTATTTTTTTCAAAGGGATGTCACACTCCTTTGGCATGTTGGCTTTGTATTCTAGTAGATTAAATTTGACAAAAATATAATTTCATTTATGTTTACAAATGTATTGAAGGATTCTGCCAAATACCATTTCAAATAATTATTTCTCACAAATACTAAAAAAAAATTTTGTGACCACATCATATTTGTAATTTCTACAAGAAATTATTTCCTCCTTATACTTCACATTTTTTATGAGAGTTTTGGATTAACATACCGTTTTAGCCAATTCATTTTACATGGAATTGTCTTCTTCTTCCAACTGTAAATTTTCTTCTTGAGGATCACCACTGCTTGCAGCAATGTGTCTAGCCACATATCAAGGGAATTTCATCAGATTATCCTTAAGTTTAGTCTGAAGATCACTAATTGATCTATCATCGTAAAAACATGAACATGCTTCATCAAAATAATCCTAATAATAAAACTAATGACATCAATTTATACCTAACATGTTACCTTCAGCGGAAGGTGTCTCCCCAATATCATTAAGCTTCTTCTCAATCTTCCTGGCATGTTTTTCATTTCTATTTTTCTATGTCTTGGGAGAAATAATTATTTTTTGTTTCTCACTCATATCCTTAAATATACACTTCATAAAGTCTCCCTTGATTCAAATAGCATTGAACGTCCATTTGATACCAATTGATGTGCATAGAATTGTGTGAATCACTAAGTGGGGGAGGGTGAAACAATGATCCATTTAAATATTTTTTATTAATTGATTGTTTTCAATTAAACCTATATAGATGGTTAAAGCCTCGATCAAATATTCTTATTCCTCTCAGCCTTACCTTGAATGGTGGATTATATGTAAAGATATTGAACACAAGGATTTAGATGGTTCGTTTCAAAGACCCAGTCCTTGTTGTGTTGGTAATTCCCCCCAACACAAATTCTCCACTATAATATTTTTATCAATTTCAATGTTTGATACAGAGTACAGTTGTATCTATTTTATGTCCAACATGTGGTCCTTTATAATATATCCCACAGTGTCACTAGAATCCAATGGCCTACTTCAGAGTCCCAATGAATACTACTTCTCACCCAGGAATCTCACAGCGATCTTCTAGATCTAGATGCACATGAGCCTCTTCTTTATTTATGTTTTTTATTTATTAAATGTAGAGTATTTTCATCTATCTCCAAAAATTCATTCTAAATTACACTTTCATGTGTATCTCTTCATGAATATTCAGCAGCCTTCATAAATGTCTATTGGCCTTACTCAATAACTCTAATATATTTGGCAGATCTGTTCTCAATCATAACATTACTCAGGAAATTCATTCTTCTTATAATGAATAGATGGCCACAGTAAGATGTTTTCAAGTTATTCACACTAATTATTAATGAGTTTTGATAGAGAAGACTCATCTATCAGTATGATAGTTCTGTATGTATTCTAGAATCCTCAAACACTGTAATTTTAGATAAAATATATTCTTTAACATTGTCTAGTATCAGTCTCAAAAAACATTTACTTCATACATGGATTTCATGGGATCAAATAACTCTAGTATTTTTATACCTCGGTATCATATCACACGTGCATGTGGTTCTTCATTATTTTACGCACGAATAATATGTTTCTTATTATCACTAAGACACTCTATTCTTATAGTAAAAATTTTGGTTCAATGAGAACATTCCACACAGTTTTTTCTTTCTAAAAATACAAAATTCATAATTGTTTGGATGTTTTTATAAACACACTTATTGTTTGGTTTGGATTCAATATATGGGTGTTATTCTAATGTTCTCTTCAAACCTGAATTGGGTAGTCCAATTTTTTTCTTAGTCTTTCACACTAAGATGTCAGAAATCATGCACATGATTTCCAATTGCATCATGGACGTATTATCCACTTTTCTTTTCCCAAAAAATCCTTTTTCATTTTTATTTCCCACACAAACCTAATATGTATATTGGTATGTGTGGGTTCCTTTTCTCAAAAAGTTTGAATATAATACATTAATGGGTATGTACATCACCTAGGTCTTTCTTCTTCAATCTAGAGGTATTTCACAGAAACCATGCACAGCCTTGGCTCCTTCTTCTTCAAAAACAAACCCCTACCAATAGTGTTTATTAAAGGAGAAAATTCATGAGAATGGTTCTTCTTTCTTTACGCAAAGGGTATGTGTGGATCTTCTTCACAGAACCAGTAAATGCATGTGGTTTTGTCTTCACGGGTCACAGAAATGGTGCATTTGAACCTAATGCATACCAGTCAAATGCTCTTCATGATATACAAGAAAGGGTTCTACATAACCATTCACATGTCTGGATTTCATCCGTGAACCAGAGAAGTTTTATATTCACTTTAACACAAGGGATTCACATGGATATTTCGTATATCGAGGCTTTGCCTAAATCTCTTCTTCATGTAGCTAGGCTACATGAAATTTTCTTCTTCGTGTAGCAAGGCTGCACGTAATCCACATTGGGCAGTTTTTTGTTTCTCATAGAAACAAGATATTTTTTGAAAAATGGAAGCAACATTTTTTGATTGGTGCCTCTCCTTATAAATGCAAGGAACAATGGGTTTCTCCAATCTAAAATGCCTCAAAATATTCCATGGGTTTCAAAGCATTGAATGTCCATTATCTATGCGTTTGAAATACTCAAATGCAGGATAGAGCTATGATGAAATCTCAGATATTTCCTTTTCAACCATGGGATCCTTATTTTTTTGGACGAAATCACATTCATGTGTTTTAGAACGCATGTGAACCATCCTACAGGAGCTTCATCCGTGCAATAAGATTCCCTGCAACTCCATTATCATTACCCTCGTTTGATTTTCATAATATTGATGCATGCATGAATATTTTAATGCATACATGTATTCACTTCATCCGGATGATCATAATGCAAGGAAATAAAAGATTCAATGGTGTCTACAATTCGATTAAGGAGGTGCATGGGATTCTTCTATGCACTGGTACACATCGAGTGGTTACAGGTGTCCAAAGGATGATGGCAAGATTAGTGCCTCTCCATGGCCATTGGATAAACTCAGGTCGATCATGGATGGTTGAGATTATATCATGGAGCACAGTATAGAGTGTACTTTTGAGATCTTGAGCAATATAAGAAGGATTTGGAATTTGAGGATTTGCTGAAGAAATTGTTTGAATTATTTAATATTCATCCATTTTAGATCAATTGAGGGATCTTTATTCTCCTCATGCAATTTTTTATTTCATGGTCTTTTAAATGATGGTGTAATCATGTATCACATTGATACAAGTATTTGGAACATAGGATTGGATCAACATTACACTGAAGTGTTATAGAGAATGACCAAGCATGAAATCCAATGTCATTTAATATATATTCTCTTAGTGAAAGAGGCTTTGGAAAGAATTATCCTCTTTATGCATCATCATCACATCATTAATACTTTTCTATATACATATTGGCACCAAATTAACTATTGACTCATTATTGAAATCTTATTGAAAACAAATGAAATACCATTCTAAAAAATCTCCCCCATTGTATTTTTTTCAATATCTCAAAGGTACACATTTTTAAGGGTCAATATTTGTGCCAATAATTTCTTCCATATACTTGAAAGCAAATTAAATGTTAACATAGGTTCTATTAAAAAAATGCCATCTTCCCTTTAAAAAACATCTTCTTGAATATTTCAGAGATAAGGATGATGTCACATGGTTTACAAAGCAAAGTGACATTTGTTAATCAACTCTAAGTCTACATGGGCTAACTCGGTGTAGAATACAAGATAGATATGACAATGTTTATCAATGATGTCCATAAAAAACCATAGAAGTGAAATCATGGTTAGAGTGTACCAATTCATGACCAATGGATTTTAGATAATCAGATTTATCATCGAAATTATAAATCCAACACATACATCATGAAATAGAATAAAACGTTCATGTGCAAAGATAGTGCTCACTCTTTCATCCCATACTCTTATCAATCATGAACTCCCCACTTAATTGACATGATACATACAATTCAGAACAAGGGATGAAGGTGTGATTGAGATACCTCAGTTTTAGCTTCTTGAGAAGTTATAAATTCCAAAATTTGTCATGAAATAATCTTTGATATCATAGCTTTAATATTTTCTCCCTCTCAGGGGGATAACTCCCTTTTAATTCCCCTTATGGAAAATAATCTTTAGATGATCATCGATATATTCATATTAATAATCTTCCACTACAGAACACTTCATGTAATTATCATGTTATAAAAAATGAGTCCAAAATTTAGTTCTCCACTATGTTTATTCAATTCTCATTTCGATAATGGCATTGATCTTCAATTCCTTGCAATATAATCACACATAATCAACAAAAATATACAGATATATAATGGAACACTTCTAAGCTTCTTAATAGAAGCATTGGGGCTGATAATTTTCTATCAACCCAAGAACACCTATCCATTGTGATCTAAAGTGTCTAGTAATCTTCTTGCCGGTGTTCCTCTCCATTTGACATTTTGAACATTCTTTGTCAACATGGAACTTTTACATCCATTTACCTTCAACTTTTTAGGATTATTTGTCTTTATTTTTTCCCATACTGAAGTAGCTTCCACAGGTGCATGTTCATTAATTTTCAGCATCTAGACTGGTAAAATAGTTAGACATTTTTCTTCATGATGTCCATCGTTCTTCCATTGTCCACACAGTGCTTCTGATACACATTGGTTGTCATTTTCTAACAACCTCACCTGAAATTTGAATTCTCATTCATGTGGAATTACATTGTTGACGCTCCATTCCTTTACAGAGTTTAATGACTAAAAAATGAGAATACCTTCAGCACAAGTAGATTTATCCTTTGAAGAACATTAAAAATTTACAAAGTTGTGAACAACAATTTCTTTAAGGATGGGTCGTGCAAGTTTCACTATAGTCGCGCAAGTATACTTGTGTGCCATATATGGGTCACACAGGTGGCTTGCACGCCCTTTTCTATTTTCTCCCATGGTCTTCAATGGCCTATAAATAGCCCCTCTTGGCCCCCATTTAAAAAACGGAAAAACTCCTAAAGTTAGATTTAAGCTCTCAACACCCTAGTCTCTACTTGAAGTCATCCGAACACTTCTATGGTAATTTCATACCTAGAATGGAAGATCTAAATAGGGTGAATAAGGCCTAAGTGTTGAAATTCATCAACACTTGCGCACCTAAGTGTCTAACCCTTAAGGGAAATAAAGACACTTGCACGCCATCTTATCCATTCAACAGAACTTGTGTGCCACCCTATTGGAGCCTCTAGGGATAATAATAAGGGCTAGAGCCTAGCATCCCCATGTATTACCCTATTGATTAACTTTAGCCAAAGTAAATCAATGTTTCTCAAGTATACTTGCGTGACCAGGACTTGAGCCCCCAAATAGGACTTACATGCCTGCCTCTTTTTGGGTTCCCCTCCATCCAATTCAACTCTTTTATTCAAATCCTAATCTCCTCTTCAATATTTAGCCTTCAAAACCCTCCTAAAATCCAGTTATGGCATGGTACCTTTGTTGGCCTCCTTATCTGAAAGGAGTTCTATGGAACAACTCTCAAAACCTCATGATTTACATAACTTTATGTCACTAGGGTTAGAGATTTCATTCATTTCAACCTCATCCTTTATGATGAGAAAATCATTATTCTGGGTATCCTCTTAATGATTATGCCCCAAGTTCCCTAACCTAGGCCTCCTTTTCATAAGTAATCCCCAGTCATAATTTCTCCTAGCATGTTACTACTTTTCAGGTGTAAGACCCATTCAAAATTTATCTTAACATGGGCCTTCTTTTCAGGAGTGATCCCCAGTCATAATTTCTATTAACCTGGGACTCCTTTTCAGGAGTAAGCCCCAATCATAATTTGTCTTAACCTGAGCCTCCTTTTCAAGAGTAAGCCCCAGTCACATGTTCCGTAACCTAGAACTTCATTTTAAGATCAAGCCCCAACCATAATTTCCCTAACATATGCCTCTTTTTCAAGAAAAACCCCCCTTCATAATTTCTCTTAAAATGGGCCTCCTTTTCATGATTAATCCATAGTCATAATTTCTATTAACCTGGGCTTCCTTTTCAAGAGTAATCCCCAGTATTAATTTCACATAACCTTGGCCTCCTTTTCAAGAAGCCTCGGGGTTAATTTTTTTGGATTTGGGCTTCCTTCTCAGGAATTAAAACCCAATCATTAGTCCCTCTCATAATTTGGGCATCCTTCTCAGGAGTAAGCCCTATGTTAAGGATTTAAATCTCCATAGAGAACATATAGCTTTATGGACCTTGTTTCTGGGAATCTTTCCTAAACTAAGTCTTAATCCTCATTCACTTGGGTCATCATACATACGTAATCCCCACATCACATCTTATGATTGCATCTTTCATGGCATAATCTACAGGTTTTACTGATACCTCTTGCTTCTCCCACCGAGAATGACTCACGTGAGATTAGAGTGTAAAAGTAGTTATGAAATGTCTCTTTGAGCCACTAATCATGCATAAAACTCATAAATAATTACTCGAACTACGTGGGTTCTAATTCCTTTTCTAATAAGGATACGTAGGTAGCCCATGTGCGGGTACGATCCCAAATCTGAAATAATTGTCCTTCTAAATGACAATAAACATCATGTACCCCACTAAGTGACTTTAAAACCAGCATGGTTTTCATAATGACCATGATATTTCTATATAATGTGTTGAAGGATACCATTGACTAAGAATCTCTAAAAAATACAGATGATTCTCTATTGATGAAGAACATAAAATACAGATAAAAGAGTCTCTAAATCTCATACATATCAATCATTGATTGTCAGAACTAAAAGAAAGCTAATTTTCATTCATGGTATATTAATAAGGATTCAAAAACATAACATAAATCTATAAGAGAGTCACGGAGTATAAAATAATTCCCCCTAAAAAGATGTCATGGTTACGACCTCCCATCCTCTTGACCAATGAAAATTCATAAGCCTCATTTGTTCCATAACTAATGAGCACCTACCTTTGGAATGTATGTCCAAATAGATATAAAATCATTGGATGTTTCTGGATCTACGAATAATCCCATTAGAAACCGATTGGAATGTTTGAACCTTAGACAAACGATGTCATCCCCATTTCTAGAGAGGAAACAAAAATGGTGAACCCGACGTGAATCCTTATCCATTATAAATTATGTTTTACCTATTTGTTAGGCACCTATTTGACTCAATGTGAGGGCCAACAAAGAAATCAATAACATATGTGTTCATCAAAAATATGTAGTGGCCGAACTTATCTTGATTATGTCTGTTATATCAAACATGCACTCTTTTTCAAAATCTCTCTGCGTTACAGAAATGGATTCTCTAATGTTCACACATGTGAATGCCTCTGCTGCTACTCATGCGGGATCCTCATCCGCTCTGAGGATGACATCACATAATCACCGTCTTCAATGCTGGTTCTCAAATGCCCTGGTTAAGAAATACCATCAACACGGTACCAATATGACTATGGAGGATGCTCGACAAGCCCTCTATGTTAACATTTCACCATGATTGTCTGGACAACAATGATGAGTAATCAAGAATCAGGTGGTGACAACCACCGTATCCAACCATTTTGGGTTGTTGTCCCTGGAACGCAATCACCGGTCCCTCCCATATTATGGGGAGGTGAATGAGATGGTCACTCAAATAATTAATTCAAAGAGACATGAGTCTTTCCCGAGTTCTCCCATCAATAATAGCCGCCAGACTCGTGTGGTAGTGCACCCTCAACATGATGATGGTATCGCCTTTACGGGTTTGGCTTAGGTTCCTCAGACCCGAGTCTGCAAGACGAATAGTCAAAGGTGAAATCTGTTCAATAGGGAGAAGGTTCTAACTTCTTCCCCCTCTGGAAAATTTCATCAAGCCAACTTGATGGAAAACAATGAGAGGGAATATACACCCGTCTGTCCTGATGTTACTACCCAGTAAACTTGTCTAGTATTAACACACCAATCCCACCAGGCTATTACAGAGGAGTATTATAGGAATGGATATACACCTGTTTATAACTCATCAGCTAGTCAGCTGGCTCATTTGACTACAACCAAAGAATCTCGCCAATCTAATATGGTGGAAACTTATAAGTAGGGACATACACCTATTTACAATAAAAAATTATTTCAGGAGTCTCGTCTGCTAGTATTGAAGGAAAATCGTCAACCATACATGATGAAGAATACACAACAGGCACATACACCTACCAATGTTCATCAAGCCTACCAACAGTCTCGTTTGGTAGCACCTGGAGAAGTAAGTCGGAATGCTCCGACGAAAAATTTAGAGCATACTCAACTCTCTGCCCCTATGTGTAAGTACTGTCATTATCTGTTGACAAGAAAAGGAAGAAAGGAGTAGGTAGATACACCTAATCTAGACACGAAATGGACGTATATTCATGTTCTAGCAACTGAACTCACCAAGCACATTATGAAAATGGTGAAAGAGCAGAAGAAAATCCCTGCCCATATTCTGCATACTTGTCATAATATTATAACAACTTCAGCAGCATCATAAGGAAGGAATCATAAATCAATCCCTATCAATGGAGTGACTCATCATCATGTCACCGCGAGATAGATACACACCTCTGACCCAATCCATGAGTGTTGTGGGGCATACTCCCACATGTCATACGGACAATCAAGTCAGGAACATACACCCAATTTGAATGGAGATAATCATCCAAACCTAACACTTTCTCCACAGCAGGCACATACACCTGCCCATAATAACCGCTTTCTTTAACAAGTGTTTCCCAAAATGAGTAAGAAGTCATCTAATAAGAAGAATCATTCATAACATTCATCAAATCATGAGCTGATCTGTAATAAGGCCTTGCTCGATGCTTTAGTTCTTGAATCCCTCAGACAATTATCTATTGCAACTCAAGATTCTACTCTCTCATTTTCCAATAGCAGGAACAATAATTCTCATAGACTTCATCAGACACTTCCTCATGAAGACTTTCTTCCTGACAGTTTGGTCGATCTCGAACTATCATCTTCAGATGAGAGCCATGATAACTCTATGCGTGGCCAGAAGATCAAGGAGCAAATGGTTTCATCTTTTGTTGTAACCCACCATGGTGGTCCTCCCCAGGATGATGAATTTAGCTGTGAAATTCTTCTCCATAGTATTAATTCTCATTTCCGGAAAAATTATTCAAAATAAAAAGTAGTAACGATAAATCCATCTTATCTTGAGGCACTTGAAAATGTGAAGCCAGTCATATCTGATGCTTTACCGCTAGCTAGTGAAATACATTCTCAATCAAAAGATAACCCCGTGTGTAGGTCATTCGCCGAACCACCCTTGGGCCATTCATCTTCCTGTTTGAAAAACAAATTCTACCAATCTTGTTGAATCTGATGAAGAAACAAAGAAGCACCATCTCTGGTTTAGTCACGTAGAAGAATCTTCATCAAATGATAAAGAGGAAGTGATGAATATGTGAAAACAACTGGCGAAAGGCGATGTAACAGTCATGTTTTGGCCTTTGGCTGGCTCTCAATATGATATTCTAGAAATGTTGATGGAAGATTGTATTCATGATATTCAACTCAAAATGTGGAAAAATCATTATCATCTGAAAAGGAAAATATTATATTATGATGAATATGAAAATCATGTCATGATAATAGAAGGTTTTCTCTGCCAAATTGATTTGACATCTCTCTCAATTTCCCTATATCTAATGGTCGAAAAGAAGTAGAGAGCCCTTCAGCGTGCATGCCTTTTCACAATAAAAAGATTTCTCTAGTTAATTTCCAATGACCCATCTGGTATTCATATCAAGGGATGGGGTGTTCATGGAGTACTACATTTCACAGTACTCTCTAATCAACAATGCCTTCAAAAAATGGTCTCATGCAATGTTATTGCCCATGGTCGGTCACAACCAATTGTTTTTATATGTAATCAATGGCTTTCTCAAGAACATGCCTAACTAGTTCTTCTCAAAGTCAGGCATACAAAGAAAAAGTTGTCGAATTACTCTTGCATCATGCAAATGAGAATATCAAACACGCTTCTCATTTAGAGTGTGTGCATCATCAGGTGAAAGAAGTTTCAGAAATCATCCAACGGTCATTTGAGCCAGGTGATTTGAGTGGATGTAGGTTAATGCATCCATCCAATTTCTGGACTAAAGTCTGCAAGATCAGAAGATCTTTTAAGAAAGTCTCAGATGTAGCTACTCAAGAACCACCTCAGCTTTCCAGACTGGGGACTCATTTAACCAAACCCTCATAATCAACAAATAGGATTCGAGGAGTTGACTAGGAACAGCAGGAACAGCCTCAGTCCACAAGACTAGGGACTTTTTCAAATCCTCAATTTATTCCTCATTGAAATCCAATCTTCACTCGATTAGGGAAGATGCCACAAGAGGAATGAAGAGCTGAATTATCCAGATATTTCCTCCAATTTACGGTTCATCAAGAATTTCCTGAGGGATAAATTCAAAAAAATGCAATGTCTCATCAAGGACATGGAAGAAGACAGTATCGCATAAATGCTGATAGAAGGGATGCAATGGGTTATGCATCAATTAATTTCATCAATTCCATTGGTGCTGATCCTCTAAAACATGAGGCTCGCTTAGAGGGATTAAATGAAGATGTTCTTGCTGAAGAGGTTGTGCTCAAAGAAGTAAATGAATAAGGTGTGCATACACGAAATCGAAGGCTTACCCAGAATCTAGGTATTCCTTCAAATAACCAACTTCCCCCTCCCCAAAAGGCAGCCAACAAGGGGAAATGGAAGAATCAGGTTAAATTCCGCTCTTCCTATAGAGAAGGTCAATCACTCTCACTAAAGTAAAGGTTCACACAACAAGAGGAAGAAATGAAGGAAATAAGGAGGTTGAATTCATAACTACTTCAAGGTAGTCTTCCTCCTAAGCGTGTTGGAGTCAGTCAGTCAAGGGAATTTGTTGTAGTTACTAAGATGGATCTAGAATATCTTCTTATACCAGTACACCAGCACAGGTCTAATCTTATCAGTCAAGTGCAACAACAACATGTAGGGCTACCATCAGTTGCTGTAACAGTCACCACACCTGTCCAAGATCCAGTTATTGTACCATCTCAGGTCCAAGCTCTACAGGATGCTTCTAAAAATTTAATAACTACTATTGAGTCTTTGACAACTCAGTTTGTAGATATAGATGGAAAATGTGCACAAATTCAACCAGAAAAGAGAGCATACCTTGAATGGGTGGATGCAATTCCTCCCCCATCATATTTTTCAAGTACAATATTTCCAATTTTTAATGGATCGAGAGATCCTGAAAAACACTTAACAAATTTTCTTTCTCATTGTGATCCTATGATGGGAACTCTTAAACAACAAGAACCAGTTAATCCCTGGTGTTTTGTACAGTCATTTCAAGGGCATGCTTTTTTCTGGTATACAAGAATGCAATCCTAGTCAATTACCGGGTGGGAAGATCTCCGTCAACGATTCCTTCTTCAATTCAACTCTTCATTGCCAAAGACAAAAGTTTTTATCATAAAAATTTTAAGAAAATGGAGAATGAAAGAGTTTCTGATTTCATTGGTTGCTGGAAGGGATTTAAATATTTTTTAAGCATAGAACTCCCTCATAGAGAATTGTTTCCAATCTCTTTGGAAAATGTTCGTGATGAATTATGCACACTGTTTATCCCTGTGAAATACACAGGAGGGTTTTGAGACCTTACATTGATCTCGCATCAGATCGAAGAAACACATACATAGACTAAGGATAAAACTCATGTAATTCCATTAGCTCCAGGAAGGAGAATGGGGAAATCATAGACTGCTACATTCACAATTAAATAAGCACTTGTACTTGCTTCCACTTCAAAAATATCATCATATCGAAGGGCTCCACCTCTTGAGCATAAACAACCGAGGCTGTTTCTTCAATATGATCAAAGAGATCAAAGACAGAAACAATTTTAGGAGTTAAAGAATAATGTTTATTCTTTCCAAAATGAACAAGTTTTTGGTTACTTCATTTTGGCTCTAGAGAATAATTTAGTTCAGTTTCCAAGGCCCAAAATCTGAACAAGGAAGGAGTTGAAAACCTTCTGAACTATTTCCCATTTCATCAGATTTTAGGGCATCCCATTCAGGAGTGTTTTGTCTTCAAAGACCTCCTACAAAAGGGGGTGGACTCAAGACAAGTCAAACTGAATGGTTCCTCAGCCTAGGTAGCATATGTTACTGCTAGAGATCCAGAAGAAGAAGGTGAGTGGAATAAAGTTAAAATCATAAATGCGCTGAAGTATGATGATAGGATGGTTAGGAAAATGATCAACAGAAATCAAGCCATTTTATGAACACAATTGATGAATCCAATTGTGTCTACTTCTATGAATGCCACAACAAAACCACCTTTTTCAGAAAGAAAATCCTCAAAGAAACGGCATAATTCGAAGAAAGAAGAGCAGTCAGAAGAATATGTGATCATGTCAAAGTCCGAGTTGTTGTAGAATCTGGTAGATTTTATGAAATCTACTTCCATGCCATGGACACCGCCCCACCAAATGGCACAGGCTGAATTAGTCAATCAGGCAAAATCTTCATCAGATGAATAGACTTTACCACAAGACATTAAACTACATGGTCACTTTCTCTTCCACCATGACGTTAAACTGTGCACACATCTAGAAAGACGTTAACCTGCATAACCACCATCCTAGCTATAAGACAATAAACTATGCATCTCATCATCCCACATGACATTAAACTGTGAAAAATCCCATACGTCCAAGTTACATGATGCTAAACTGTACAACAGCATTTTCGTCCAACAAGATGTTAAACTATGTTTTCCTGTCTACATGAATCTAAACTGTGCAACACTAGTCCATTCATATGACCTTAAACTATATTTAGTCCTCACTGCAAGACATTAAACTATGTATCCCCCTACGTACTACATGACATTAAACTATGCATCATTTGGGATTTTGCTACCTCTCGTTTATAACAATGAGTATGACTCATGTGAGCTTAGAGTAAACTTCAACCATAATACTCTCGCTGGGATGCTAACAATACATAAGTCCCAACACTATTTTTTAGGTCATTGTTCTCAAGTAAAACTCGATCACCAATTCATTCTTAATAAAACTACGCAAACTTTGATCCTTTCCTTCTAGTATGGGTACGTAGGAAACCTCCCAAGGTTCAAGCCCAAAACCAATCTCTTCATGTCGGTTCACATACATCTCATACGATGTGGAGCCGTGAAGCAGCCCAAAACCAATATCTTCACATTGGTTCACCTACGTCCAACAGGACGTTAAACAGTGTTGTCCTAGCTACATGACGATAAACTGTGCATCACCATCGTCCATGCTATATAATGTTAAACTATATAGCCCCCCATTGTCCCTCACCTGAGAGGTAATCATCATTCACATTTTTCTCCAATCAATCATATTTCAAGGACTACATGAATAATTGGAGATGAATGAATGTTTAATTTTGGGTCCAACCATCATTGCACTAAAGTCCCTTATCACCCTCCATTTGTATGAACCAAATCTGTACATAGGGTATTTTAAGAACTATGTGCGGCTTGATTCCCATCCGTATGGGATACGTATGAACATTCATGCATCCCTCGAATACAGCCCCAAATCTTTCGGCCTAACCCTAAATTCCACTTTCAGTCCCATCGACGAATAGTCCCCCTATGAAAACATGAATCTGGTTTGAAAACCATGGCCTTCATTCATATCAGGTTTATAAAACACACAATGTGTAGTCCTCATTATGGTCCAAGCTCTATTACCCTAAACTAAGATCTCATACACTCTCGTCCCACATGATGTTAAACTGTATTTCAATAACTATGTATGGATTGATTCCCATCATTATGGAATACGTAGTGAAGTCCAGTACCTCAATTCAGGACCCATCCACAACTTGATTATGGTTATCATTAGTTTATGTATATCCTTCATGCATTGGACGATGCCCATTTTGATGTGTCATATTACTAAGCTTAAATACTTCCATATCTCCATAACCCTTTTCTTGACTTCTGGTCACAAAATTTCTGATACACAGGAATTCATTTTCCTGATTATGCAGCATGTTCCCTTAGGTGGCCTTTCATAAGTAGTCTACATAATGGACCTATCAGACAAAAGATGTTATTATTTGACTATGCAGCCAATGCCCTTAAGTAGCCCTGCATAATTCAACCCCGTAATAGGTTTTTTAAATAGTGGTAATTTCATTCATGGGGGGAAAACCAATTTGTTATTTTTTGTCTTAACGACAATATGTGGAGATATGCAAAAATAGCCATCCTTAACATACTTGTCCCATACTTGTTTTCATGATCTAAAAGTATACAAGTCTATGGTTTATATTTCCCTTTCCTATTTTTGGGTCATACCTTCACAGGAGTGACATTCATCCAATTCTTTGACAATCTTGATTGGGAATATTCTCTCTATATTCAGGAACCTCTCTCCATACAGTAGACTCTATGCATTGTAAAATTTGAATCTCCATTAGCTTTCACTGGATTTTTAGCATTAGAAAAGTAAAAGTTCTGAGAGTTGTTTTTCCTGACTATACAGTATGTTCCCTTAGGTGGCCTAGCATAAGTAGTCTACATAACGGACTTGTCAGCCAAAAGATGATATTAATTGACTATAAAGCCAAATCCCTTTACGTGGCCATGTATAATTCAACCCCCTAACAGGTTTGTCAAATAATGGTAACATCACACTTAGTAAATAGTTATTCTAATGCATTTTAGCCCTTATTTCATATCATTCCTCAGATTATAAAATTTATTAATTCATAGTTTAAATTTTTTCCCACATACATGAATGTGGTAATATGTTTTCAGATAAATTATCAAGGAATTGAGTCAGTTTTAATCCATTCTGTAACATCTATTTCAACATTAAACATTATAATTTTTACGTCTGATGTGGATGACATTAAACTGCCCACAAAAGACAAGGGAACTCTGAACAAATGTCAAGTTACAGCATAATAAACATACATTTTGTATGATTTAGGTAATATTGACCAATACAAATATTCAAATTTTTTAGGGTTGTTTTTATAATTCTTGCAAAAATATAATTATGCTTACTAGGCCCATTGGATTAGGTAAAAAAATTTATGCAGGTAGAAAATGATTGCAGACACAAATGATTGAATATGAAGGTTTTTTAACTAATGCACAAGAGTTATAAGCACTTACATAGAATGGTGTCTCTTCACATTTTCAGGAATTGCAAGTGGCTTTAAATATAACTCTTCATTTGATTTACGGCATCTTGAGCTTCATCAGCAGCCACTTGAAGTTCATGCACTCGAACAGCTTCACTCTTTTCTGCTTAATGGAGTTCTTTCATGGAATGTGCAATGGATTTCATACCATTTGTTTGAACTCCTCCCAATGAATTGTTAAGCTGGTAAAGTTCCCAAGAAACAACATCTAACTGTTGCTAATGGTTCATCTGCTGGACAACATTCTCCTTGATCTTATGTTTTAGCTTCTTCAATTTTGCAGCATGATCAGCCACAGCTCGGGACACCGCGGCCTCAAATCTGCTGATATTGGCCAACAGCCTCACTCTGGTCAGGTGTTGATGGTACCTCTACTCCCGCTCCCTCCATACAATGACTTGTTTCACCGTGGAATAGATCTCTTGATATCCAAAACCACCATGTCCTTACATGACGAACTGGGATGAAAGTCACAGGATCTTCGAAGGCAGCTCTTTAAGAGGCACTTCAGATATGATCTTCCATATGTTCTTCCATGCATTGAAATGTGAAAATTGGAGTGCCTTTTATACCTCACGGTCTGATTCAGCGTCACTATCACATGGGGAAATATAGTTTGGGATTAATTCAGATATAAAAGTGCCATATTCTACACCATCCCCCCTGACCCATGATACTTCACTTTCAATTCTTGTTGGGGAGGAGGCTGAGACTTTATCTATACATGTAGACACTGAAATTGGCGGCCCTGCATAGTCAATTGTATGTTTTGGTTAGTTTCAAAGGATAACAAAGTTAATTAGGTTGTCTTTCAAATTAAGTGCAGCCAAAAATATTATTATCTCTTACCCAATGGTAGATCGGAAACATGAGAAGGCTCCTCCTCATCTTTCCTAGCTTAAACATGATTTTCAAGATGGGTTTCAAAAAATTATACCGGGTTCAGCTCCACTTGAGCTAGTGTCTTTGTAATAGTAGGGTTGTTTATACCCCCTTCAGGCATTGGCAGTTCAACAGATTTCTCATATGGAACTGCACATTTCAACCAATCATGGTCAGAGATGTAATAAGAAAATATTTTAACAGGATGAAAGATAACACTCATGTCCAAAATCTTATAAATTGCATGGTAATTTAACATGATTAATAAATTCTTCAAAAGATGCGCTAAGATTCATCATTTCATCCAGTGATATCTCATATACTTGGTTAGTCTTACCAGTGGGATCATTTGAAGTATCTTCTTGACGACCCTCATCCTGCAGCCTCTGACCCCAGACAGTATCTTCAAGGGAAATTACGGCATCAGTTGTCGTGGTTTCCAAATGTTCTGGTGCTGGTGTTGAACCTAAAGTATCACATAATGGAATTCATTTGCTGTTTTCATTCAAAATTATATGAAGTATTGTTAAATTACCAGAAGTAGGCTCTTCTGTCCTTGTAGCAGCAGCTGGAGAAATACTGGGAACAGACAATGGAGCTTCTTCAGGAGCATCCATGTCAGCATGAATTTTCAACTGTTCACCAGCACCCTTTGTCATCCTCAGAGGAGGGTCAGTACTATCCCTCAAAGGGGAAATTGAAAAAGCCCCTGCAATACCAAGAAGTATGAGCAATCTTTTGGTGAGATAATATTAATGAATATACGAAGGACATACAACTACTAATGAAGTGTTTAGTTGTGGACTTCTTCCTTTGGTGTCTTTACATTTTTTTCTTTTTGGTTGTGTTGGAATCCTTATCTCCAAATACAGGTATTGGAAAGTGAAAATCCACTTCTAACTCCGCATCCATGGCTTGCCGGCCTGGAGATACCTCGCTCGGCTCTCGAGGAGATTCAGTAGCCCTAATGGTAGTACCACTAGGGATATACTGTGGTGAAGGAACCTCAACAGTTCCTTTCTTTGCAAGCTGCAGGATAAAGAAAGTAATTTCCTTGAGTAACAAAGCTTTAACTAAAATCATTTTTCAATGAAAAAAAGAAAAGAGACATACATATCCAGGAGCCACGTAATCATGCCACTCCTCATCTCCAGAATCACCAGTCTCCTTATTTCTTCCATGATCTATCAATTCCTTTACCCGATTGGTGACAGGAATGGAATCATTTGTGGAATATATCAGCATCTCGAGCTCTCTGATATACGCCCACACTTCATCAGGGATATCCTCGAAATGGATATCGGTAGAATCCCAAATATTTCTACTTCCGGGAAGTGTATCCCTTCGCATAGGTCCAGCCAGGCTGTTTCAGCATCGCAATATAAACTCCGCCATGTCTGGACAACCACGGGTCGTAGATATTCAGCATGTGTACCAGAAGGCTGCGAGGATGGTTCTACAATATTGGACTTCAACTTCTTCCCAGCTTCTACAATTATAGATAAAGGATAAGAAAGTAAAACTTGTTGCTGTATAAAATAAATGAAATTAAATTGTCTCAATGAAATAACTCACATGGAGTTGATGGAGTTGGTCTCATGATTGTGACAGGAGGATTATATCTAGCACGTGGAAACTTTGATGCATGTTGTGCCTCATCATTCCCATCCTGCGAATCCAGTGAGTTAACTCTGGGTGAGGAACCTGGTGAATCAGCTATGGGTGTAAAAGAGTCCCCTTTTAGACGAAGGGTTTCTTTCTCTACAGTTCTCTTCTTTATCACACCTGATGAACCAGATGATTCAGTACCCCTTCAGGATAGGATGCTACTCAGTTCTCGGCATTCCATGTAGTCATGTTACCCACCGATCCAGCAACTGTTAGATCAGACACTTCCCTAGTCTTCTCCATAGATGTCAACAACCATAGTTGTCGGGTAACCATGGGATGATTCTCTAACCTGAAATGAACAAGAGGGGATAAAATAGTCTGTAGCAGACAATTGAATTGGGGTACAAATATTTATTGAGCATAGGCTTAGAATATAATCTCTCCATCAATCATGGTGGCCAATAAACCATCTCTACAAGCGAGCATGTATGACCTCAATTCCAGGTCGGTTGTTCCTACATCAATAAACCACATGGTTGGCAGTTTTTCATAAGGAAAGAAATGGAATTCCTTGAATATGCCCATCCTCGCCTTCATATCATTAGAGTTGATGGATAATAGAAAACATTCAGAAAATTCCTGCACTGATGGCCTGAGAGAACTCCCAGGAACATGTACACTGCTCTATACAACATATGTCCTGAAATGAGTGGTGATCCATCCCCAAAAAACATGGAATGGTCCCACTTTTCTCAAAGGAGACATACCATTAAAGTCATGGAGTAAGCTCTTATGAATCATTGAAAAATATGTGTGGCCAACCCAACCATTTTCATCTCAGCCAACTTGGCTGTAACAATGATGGTCCCTGGACTGAAGCCTCCCTTCGAATCCCTGACTGGAAGATGATAAACTCTGATCCACAAGGCTATGAATCCCTCTAGATGGTTTTTTTCTTGGATTCTCTGATCCACTTCATACCCCCACTTCTCAAATTCTTCTTCTTCTAGAGTCAGAAAAATGTGCCAAAAGCACCCCTCTTCTCTGTTCTGGGGTAGGTAGTATGAGGAGGACAGGTGGTTCCCTTTTCAGTCTTCATGGTAAGAAACATATCCATCCACCCCTCTAGATGAATATCCTTTCTAAAATGTGTTTTTGAGGTCTTTGAGTTCTTGAGTTGTAGAAACGTTTCAATAATTTCCAAGCCAAAGCTGGAGTCTTCTCCGAATCATTCCATGTCTCCTTGAGAGGGATGAATACATCATACATATCGCCTAAAATTGGAGCCCCTGAGATCTTGTTGACATCCCACAGACTAATGCCTACATCTCAATGAGTCAAATGTAATGAATTGGTTTCTGGGCTCCAGCGGCTAATTAGATCTGGCACAAAGTCATTATTTCTGTAGACATATGTCTGCCCAGCCCAAACAGCTTCATATATTGTAACTCCTTTCAGATCCATGACAAACACTGCACAGCTCTGTCGCACCCAATATGCCCACATCCAAGTTGGCTTCACACCTCCTCCAGGACAGAAGTCCCAACTCTTCTTCCCGCCTTTGGATTAATCCATCCGAGAATTTCAGAAGATTGAAGGATAACAATGTGGTTGCAGTTCAGGCTTGTGAGGTTTCAGATCTGGGGCACAAGGGATATGATGCATTAATTAGGCCTACTCCACTATTCCAACATTAACAAATGATCTTACAATTGAGACAATTTCTGAAAATAATTGGAGTAAGTATGAAACCAATAATGCGGGAGATTGTTCTTTGGCTCTAGAATGTTGACTCATTGCAGATGACGATGGCCATACAAAGGCAGGTAGACGCTCTGTGGGAACTTAAGATGATACATCTACATGTACATGGAAAAATATGGGAGAGTGTTGTCACAGTTATTATAGTAATCATGGCCAACAATGTTCATCATATCATCAAACTTCTTGATAGCCAGTTCATCAGACGTTCCAATTCTTTTGGGAGCCATTAAATCTGCACAAAGGTCGAATAATTAACTCTTAAGTTAGTTGATTTTTCATAAAATTTGTGAATAAATTCTTAAAAATGGCAATGGCATTAAGGCGTGCAAGTCCCATGTCGGCATGCAAGTCTAATTCGTTCGTGCATGTATGGGCGCGCAAGTATCACCACACAAGTAAAAATACTTCTGTAGAAGGGCTACACAAATAAGAAATGAACCACAGACAATAGCACCTGCGCGACCGAGATCCCACTTTTGCGATGAGATTGAAGTGCTTTGAAATCCAGATGCTTTGCACGAGATTGGCACCCATATTGATAGGCAAGGACGTACCTCTTCGCGTCGAACCTTGCGCATCTCGCACCTTCACGCCGCTACCAGTGTGCCCAAAATTCCTTGTTTTTTCTCCATTACCTCAGAGTCAAATCCTCCTTCCTTTTTCAGATCCAACTCTAAGGGGGTACTTTTTTTATTCACCTTTCTATCACAGAGTCTAATTAATGAAAAAGGGGAATACATTATGCACAAAGAGACTAATCCTTTGAAGAACATCCAAAATTGAAAAAGGCATGAACAATTATTTCTTTATGCATGGGTCGTGCATGTTTCACAATGTTCGCGCAAGTATATGTGTGCACCACATACCAGTCGCATAGGTGACTTGCACGCCCTATTCTATTTTCACCCAAGGTCTTCAATGGCCTATAAATACCCCCAGTGGGCCCCCATTTAAAAAACGGAAAAAATCCAAAATTCATATTTAAGATCTCGATGCCCTAGTCTCTACATGAAGTCATCCAAACACTTCTAAGGTAATTTCTTACCTAGAATGGAAGATCTAAAGATGGGTAGTAAGTCCTAAGTGTTGAAATTAATCAACACTTGCGTGTCACTTTATCCCTTCAACAGAACTTGCTCACCACCCTTTTGGAAGCATCTAGGGATAATACTATGGTCTTCAGGCAAGCCTCGCCCAAGTATTATCGTATTGGTTATCCTTCTCCCATGTACATCCATGTCACGCAAGTATACTTGCATGACCAGGACTTGCGCACCCAAACAAGAAGTGCGTGTCTGCCACTTTTTTGGTGCCCCTCATGCCTATTATACTTTTTTGTTCAAATCCACCTCTCATCTTCATGATTTAGCCTTCAAAACCCCTGTAAATCCATTTATGGCATGGTTCTTTTGTTTGCCTCCTTATATGAAATGAATTATGTGGAACATATCTCAAAACCTCATGATTTAAATAACATTATGTCCCTAAGGTTATAGATTTCATTCATTTCAAGCTTATCCTTTATGATGAGAAGATATTTATTCTGGGCATCCTCCTTTGGAGTAAGCCCCATGTTCGCTAACATGGGCCTCATTTTCAAGAGTAATCCCCGATCATAATTTCTCTTAACCTAGGCCTCCTTTTAAGGAGTAAGCCCCAGTCACAATTTCTCTTAACCTGGTCCTCCTTTTAAAGAGTAATCCCTAGTCATATGTTCCGTAAACTAGGCCTCCTTTTCAAGAGTAATCCCCAGTCATAATTTCCCTATCATTGGACTCCTTTTTAGGAGTAGGTCCCAGTCATAATTTCTCTTAACCTCGGCCTCTTTTTCTGGAGTAATTCTCAGTCATAATTTATCTTATCTTGGGCCTTCTTTTCAAGAGTATGCCCTAGTCATAATTTCTCTTAACTTGGGCATCCTTTTCAGGAGTATTCCCTAGGAATAATTTATTTTAATGTGCGCTTCATTCTAAGGAATTAAAACCCAATCATTAGTCCCTATCTAATTTCTGTATCCTTCTCCGGAGAAATCCATAAAGTAATTTTTTAAAACTCTATATAGCACATATACCTTTATGAACGTTGTTTAGGGGCTTCTTTCCTAAAGTAACTGTAGAGACCTGAAGCTTGACGTACATGGAAATCACATTACTTTTGCGGAATACTTAGTACATAAAAAAATAGACACCCAAGGACCATAATAGTTTAGTGTCTTTCGAAACTCAGAACGTAATCTTCCAATTGTGGTTAAAGATCTTCAACATCTCCCATAAAGATCATCCCCTTTTGGTTTTCTTACCTAAAACCTTTCTTTAAATCCTAGGGAAAAGAAAACATATAAAAGGTGAGCTTAAATTCTCAGTAAGGGTAAGAATGGATAAAATAAAAAAAATCATATACATTTGAACTTAAAAACATGAACATAATGTTTAAACATCAAAACCATGAGCAATGACATAAAACATGGCAGTACATAAGGCATAGATCATAAAGAAACATTAATCATGATAAAATAGCATTGGAATAAAACGTGTAATTGTGGAAACCATTAATCACCTGATATTTTTTCCATTTTAGCCAAGGCATTGCTACCAAGACCATATTAGTGGACAAAGTCCCTTACTGAACCGGGTTTACTTGTTGTTCTAGCCCTTTATTACTGAACCAGATTTACTTGCCGTTTCAGCCATGTCTATCTCTTGAGATACAAATCTTTACCAAATGCATTGGAGGGAGATGTAGGTCCCACCAATATCATAATGAAATCATTCTTACATTTTCCATAAAATAAACATACATCATTCATAATAACCCAATGAATAAAATGTGTTTCATAAACATCATCCCATCATCACATAATCCATATAAAAGAAATGGATTACATTTCATAATAAGAAAAGTGAAACCATCTAAATCATAGAGATAAGATACATGAATCGTACACATCTGAAATAATGTCATCATTGATGGAAAATAGTTTTGATAAAACACTTGAAATGAATTCTTGAGGAATATATCCTTTCTTCTTTAAAATCATTTTCTTTTAACAAAATGTCATGCATTTTTACAAGATAAATATTTTTTTGAAAATATCCCTAAAATCTTTTGGAGTAAGCTTCTTGAAAATAAGGCTTTATAAAACCTTAAAAATCATTTCATGATGTATAAGTTAAAAAAACATTCTTCCTGTACTTTTGTAGGAAAAGTCAAAAAGTACCTCGTATAGTAATAAAAATAATGGTTCCGTCCATATGATGCGGTAAAACTAAAAAAGTTTAAAAATAATTTTAAACATGCATGTTGGAAAAGTAATCATTTTCTGAAAACATTTTGAGAACACATGTACATGGATAATAAACATAACCCCAGTAAATACTTACGAATAAACAATCTCGGATAAGAATGAGATTGGAATAATTATCCCTTACAAAGATATTTTTATAAATAAAATAGATCAATTATGTGTATTCACTATAAGTTCAAATAAAGTAAGTATAAATACATGATAATATATAAAAATTAATTTCTCATATAATCAAAGAATGTCATAAACAAGAGAGAGAAGATTAACCCATAGAACGAACATTGGGTTAAGAAGTTCCCTTACCTCGTGTCCGACTTGACTCGATCGTTATTTAATCTCCTGAATAATAAACTAAAGATAATTTATACTTGCTTAAGAACGTTTTTCAAATTTATTATTCCTTATATATCACTTATTACCATGTTAAAAAAATTATGTAACCATTTAAGTTAATAATGTTCATTTTGTCGATATTTATTACCTTAGTCAAAAATGGACTTCTAATAATTACATGTTGTTCATGTTGTCAAAGGTTCATTATATACAGAATGATATTCATTATTTATATATCATATATATCATATATATCTAGCATATACATGTATTTATAATATTTCATGACATTTGGTGGTAAGAAATGCAATGCACCGTTCATGGAGACAGTAAGTCGTACGTACACATGAACGCTACTTCCATTTCTATTTTTTATTTTAATGGAATTAAAACATAATGATACATAGGTATATTATAATTCCAGTATAATATAATATAAAATACCATTAACTACATCCTTTATACATCTCACGTAAGGCATTAATGAATAACATCACTTTGAGGGAGCGGTAGTCCGCACTTCCTCAAATGAGATCATCATATTTACCCACCACGGAAACCATAAAGGCATGATATAATTGGGATGTAAAGAAGAATAAGGAAAACATAAACATAATATATATCCTATATAAATACTGTGCCATCATAATCTCCACCATGAGAGGCGGTAGCCGAAATCGAACAATCATCGTTTCGTGAGGCTTTAGTTGGCCATTCACAGGAACTTTATTGTTTTCATCCATTAGATGGAGGTGTGTGTAAGTGTACTTAGAATAAATATCATAAAAATATCCAAGTATATTTAGGATAATGTTGTTGTTACAAAAGAATGGATTAAAAAAAGTTTAGGGGTTGGAGAAGTTGAATAAAAGAAAACAACTTATGAGAAACCGTTAGCTTTAATTTGGGTAACTTCCATTGGATTGAACGAAAAGGACTTCTTGGAGTGCCTTCTGACTAATGTAAGGCTTAAAGGGGGAGGAGAGGGATGTATAGAGCTTAATTGTGCAGAGTTTTAATGATCCAAATGGCTTTATTGGTGTGTGGAATTGCATATAAGTGGTCTCCTTTTATAAGGGAGAGGAGGGGCTCTTTAGGAAAGGGTGAAAACATTATTTTATTATAAATTTATATTCGGTTTCAAGAGGTTGAAAACACATTAATTTAGAATATAATATGATTCATATTCGAAATAAAATCATCCAATAGGAATTGGACAGGTTTTGGATAATATTTTAATCATTATAATCTTATTTATTTAAATCATTTTTTAATGAGGTAAATACTGCATCATTATTTTGTCACAAATAATTTAATTTATATGATGTCTAAAAATAATAAACAAAACACCAACATGTAGGAAATCTTTTTAGCTTTCCAATTAATATTTTATAGTTTAAATGATAATTTATATATCCCCATATAAAAATTAATTACTAAATGTTTTTGTGAATTCTAATTTGGCGTTTAAATTAAATTAATTAATCTAATGTGTCATCGTCTTTCATAAGTGGCTCCATGGGGTCCCAAAATCAACCCAAAGATATCCTTGGTCGGCCATTACTCATCCAATAAGGTTAGGAAAAGTTTTAAGGTAATTTTGATTTATTATAATATTCTTTTAACCTTGAATTACCTTATTTACCTTTAACAGCAGTTAAAAAAAATTACCGTAGTTACTATTCATAATATCAAACAAACGTTACCTATTAACATAATTTGGACCCACTGATTAGAAATATGGAATAAATTTTTCAAAATTTAAAACACAGAAGTTTCATTAATTAATTTAAAATTAATCCTGTTGTAAAGCAAACGGGTTTTAAAAGTTAAAACATTGCCAAAGATTGAAATGTTTTTACCTATGAATTCAACGTAAAATTAATGCTAATGACATAATTTATATTAAATGGTAAAAAAATATTCTATTTATACTTTAAAACCATTTAATATTATAATTTATCCATATAAATTATTGGGATGAAAAATGTTGTTTTTAACTAAAATATAGCGTGTTTTTACTATTCATCAAAATAATAAAGTTACCAGAATAATATGAAAAATTTATCCAAAGTAAATATTTATATCCTGATTCCAAAGAAGAATTTTATTTTTTAAAATTGAACTTATAAACATGCCAAAAACTAGATTTGAAGTGGGTGTGCCATCAATAGGCGGCAAAAATGCAATTTTTTTGAAAAATACTTATTTTACATGAAAATTTTGTTTTGTTATCATACCATGTTCTAGAAAATATGTAAGATGAATAATAATGTTATAAAATTCAAAATGTAGTCCATACAATTCATAAAGTCTAGTCCATAATAATATTATTACAATATATCGTTGTTTACTGAAACTTGTTATAGTGTACTACACACGCTATCGAGGAAGGTCATGATTGCGTGTAATGCAAGCCAAGTCAGAGTTGCATGTTGTTCAAGACACTGTTGTTGTTTCGTATAACAGAATCCAACCATATTTCATTTATACATTTAATATATGTATATATATATATACTAAATGTTGCGTAGAATGACTACAATCAAACAAACTTGCAATTATGTGTAACACAATCCAAGAATAGTGATGCGTATACTGCAAGCTAATATGGTGTTGCGTATAGCACAAGATAATCATGGTGTAGCATAAAACACATGACATCAAATAAATTAAAAAGAATAATTATCATAAAGTCTCGGGGTGTTACATTCTACCCCCCTTAAAATGAATTTCTCCCTCGAAATTCGTTGGGGGTTATAAATGGTTTATTACTTGTAAGTTTCTTTAATAGAAACCCACATCATAAAATGGGAATACCTAAACCTATATTTAAAAAAAAGTATTAAATGTAATTGCTACCCAAATTAACTAATCATTGGGTTTCCACGCATTAGAACATAGGTGAAATTATGGATATGGACGAAACTTCTAACCATCATGTTTTAATGGAGAGTGGAAGAGAACAGGGCTATGAAAAATCCAACAATCACAAAGGCATAGATTTGTGCTGATCTATGGTACCATCTGATTCATCAGATATAAGAGTACTAGGACAACATTTTTGGATTTCAAGATAATTTCCCTAATGTTGAATAATTTTTAGAATTAATAGAAATTATTACATGATTTTGGTATAATCTCATTGTTTTTCTTGTCTTGAACAATTTCCACTTCCTCTCTTAATGAAATGAAGTTGAATTTGTTTTTCCATGAAGTGTTATCAGATTATGCGATAGAATGATAGGTCATTCCATCTATCTCAATCATAAGGGTAGAAAAAGGTATATACATAAGTATATCTTATGGTGAGATTAATCGTATATGGTTCCAAAAAGGACTTATACTTCATCTATCATACCGATTAATAAAATAAAACTAGTTTCTACTAACCAAGTACTTCTTGTAGGCTAGTGGTGGGCGATAAAGGCCTGTCGCACTTTGGTTGTGTGTTCAATTCCCAAAGCCTTGTCTGACACGATGGGTTGTCGCCCGTCCTACAGGATATCCTTTTTTCTAAAACTACATTATTATAAAATTCCATAAATAATATCGAAAAATGTTCTAGACCTAAACAATTTTATCAGATGTCCAACTTAATCCATTCCAACCTTTAAGCTTATCTAAAATAATTTTGTCCAATATTATAGTATAATGAAAATTATTACTAGAAATATCATCAACCAAGCATGTAAATGCCATCATTTATCCCCCATATAAAATATATCTTTTTTGTCACATTCCAAACATGCGAATACCTTAATCGTGTATTATCTTGAAAAATGAATACCCCTTGAACCTTAGTGAAAACATGAATGCTCTAAAAAGATAACTCTTTCCACATACCAAAATCCCAAAATTTTTATATACTCAAACCATGATATCACATTGTCCTTATATTAATCATGACCTAATGAATACTCTAAAGAATTTTATTTTCTCCATATCCCTTCTTTATGCGCATATCATCTATTTTCCAAAAATATCTAATTAACCATTCATGGTTACTAGTACCATTCATCATATAAATTCAAAATTCAAGAAAAGGCAACAGTGTAACAATCCTTATATTTTTCTTTATTCCATAGTACCATACATTATTCTTGATAAACATATAATCATTACACTACATTCTTAAACCACTGACTGAGCTTCATCAGTTATTCCTTCTCATATATCAATTGTAGTCTCTTCATCATCATCCACATAAATACTACCCATATGACCATGCTGATTCTCTTTATGAGATTTTACCTTTGGGCATTGGTTTTGCATAATGCTCGTACATTCCACATTTAAAACACTTAACCATTGTTGATGTCTTAGCAATACCATTATCCTTGTCCATGGTGTTAACTGAACCTTTTCCTATACAATTACTAGCTTTGTGTCCTTTTTTTCCACACCCAAAGCATCTTCCAGTTCCTTTGAAACATTGTCCTTGATGCCTCTTCCCACATTACTTAAATGAGGGAAATTGAATTTTCTTTCCTCTATGATCATCATGAAACTCTATCTTTCTCTTATTAGCTGAGTCAGGGACCTTACCAAAGCTGCGATTATTGATTATATTATGAGAATGTTGATTAGGCATAATAACGATGTTTTGCCTTCCAAATACCATTTCATTTGATTGATCATGAAAAATATCATTCCATTGAACATCATATTCTCCATTATCATGAATCTTCATGTTTCCAGCCATTTTCTAAACCCAAAAAGAATAGTGTATCAGGAAAAAATCATTCTTGGGAAAACAACATAATAAAGGGGTAGTACCTTTAATATATAACATCTTAGGGTTAATTCTAATATTTTTACCATAATTATTGTAGTATAACCTATACTTATACATAACCTTAAGGACAACCCTAGACATACCTTAGAAATATCTCTAGGGATCTCACTAATGTTATCGAATCCTAGTTTCCCAAGTATAACTAAACCTTTCCTATGATACCAACTATAGTGACCCGAAATGTGACGTACATGGACATCATATTAAATTTGTGTAATACTTAATACATAAAAAAAATAGACACACAAGGGCTGTAATAGTTTAGTGTCTTTGGAAACTTGGAACGTAATGTTCTAATCTTGATGAAAGAACTTCAACATCTCCGATGAAGATCTTCCCCTTTTTGTTTTCTTACCTAAAACCTTTTATTAATTCATGAGGAAAATAAAACATATAAAAGGTGAGCTAAAATGCTCAGTAAGGGTATGCCTGGATAAAATAAAATAAATCATATAATTTGAACATAAAAACATGAACATAATGTTTAAACCTCAAAACCTTGAGCAATGACATAAAACATGGCAGTACATAAAGCATAGATCATAAAGACACATTAATCATGATAAAATATCAATGGAATAAAACATGTTATTGTGGCAACCATTTAGCACATGATGTGATTTCCATTGTCTCCAAGGCATTGCTTCCAAGACCATCTTAGTGGACAAAGTCCCTTACTGAACCGAGTTTACTTGTCGTTCCACCCATGTATTACTGAACCAGATTTATATGCCGTTTCAGAAATGTCTATCTTATTAGATTTAAATCTTTACCCAATGAATTGGAGGGATATATATGTCCCACCCATTTCATAATGAAACCATTCTTACTTGTGCCAAAAAATAAACATACATCATTCATAATAACCCAACGAATAAAATGGGTTTCATAAACATCATCCCGTCATCACATAATCCATATAAAAGAAATGAATATCATTTCATAATAAGAAAAGTCAAACAATGTAAATCATAGAGACATTATACTTGAAACATAACCATATAAAATAATGTCATCATAGATGGAAAATGGTTTTGATAAAACACTTGAAATGAATTATTGAGGAAAATATCCTTTCTTCTTTAAAATAATTTTATTTTCGCAAAATGTCATGAATTTTTAAAAAAAAGGATATTGTCGAAAATAGTCATGAAATATTTTGGAGTGAGCTTCATTAAAATAAGGCTTTATAAAACCGTAAAAATCATTTCATGATGTATAAGTTAAAAAACATTCTTCTCATACTTTTTCCAGAAAATTCAAAAAGTACCTTGTATGGTAAAAAAGAGAAAGATTCCTTCCCTACGATGTGGTAAAACTAAAAAGGGTAAAAATGACATTAAACATGCATGTAATAAAAGAAATAATTTTATGAAAACATTTTGAGAGTATATGGACATGGATGATAAACATAACCCCAATAAATACTTATGAATAAACAATCTCGGATATGAATGTGATTGGAATAATTATCCCTTACAAAGATATTTTTATAAATAAAATAGAACACTTATGTGTATTCACTATAAGGTCACATAAAGAATGTATAAATACATGATACGATATAAAAATTCATTTCTCAAATAATAAAAGACCGACATAAACAAGAGAGAAAAGATCACCCCATTGATCATAAATTGGGTTAATAAGTTCCCTTACCTCGTCTCCAACATGACTCGATCGTTCTTTAATACCATGAATAATAAACCAAAGATAATATCTACTTTCTTAAGAACCCTTTTAAGATTTTTTAATCATTTTATATCACTTATTACCATGTTATAAACATTATGTAACTATTTAATTTAATAATGTTCGTTTTGTCAATATTTGGTACTTGAGTCAAAAATAGACTTCTTATAATTACATGTCATTCATGTGGTCAAAGGTTCATTATATCCAGAATTATATCCATGATTTATATATCATATATATAATATATATCCAGAATATACATGTATTTATAATATTAAATAACATATGGAGGTAAGAAATGAAATGCACAGTTCATGGAGACGGTAAGCCGTACGTACACATGAACACTACTTTAATTTCTATTTTTTATTTTAATGGAATTAAAACATAATGATACATAGGTATATTATAATTCCATTATAATATCATATATAATATAATTATCTAAATCTTTTATACATCCCACATAAGTCATTAACAAATCACATCATTTTGAGGGGGCAGTAGTCCACACTTCTTCAAATGATATCATTGTATTTACCCACTATGAAAACCAAAAAGGATTGATATAATTGGAAAGTAAAGAATAATAAGAAAATCATAAAAATAATATATATCATATATAAATACAGTTCCATCATAATTTCCACCATGAGAGGCGGTAGGATGAAATCGAACAATCATCGTTTCGTGAGGCGTTAGTTTTCCATCCATAGAAACATTATGTTCTTCATATGTTAGATGGATGTGTGTGTAAGTGTAGTTCGAATCCGTCTCATAAAAAAATCCTAGTATATTTAGGATACTGGTGTTGTTACAAAAGAAATGATTTAAAAGATATTAGTGGTTGGAGAAGTAGAATAAAAGAAAACAACTTAAAGAGAAACCTTTGCCTTTAATTTGGGTAACTCCCTTTGTATTGAACCAAAATGACTTCTTGGAGTGCCTTATGCCTAATGTAAGTCTTCAAGGGGGAGTAGAGGGATGTAGAGAGATTAATTGGTCAGATATTGGACGATCCAATTTGATTGAGAGGTTTGTGTAATTGCATATAAGTTGTCTCCTTTTATAAGGGAGAGGAGGGGAACTTTAGAAAAGTGTGAAAACATTATTTTATTATAAACTCATCTTACGTTTCAAGAGAGCCAAATCAAATTAATGTCGACTATTAGATGACTAATATTCGAAATAAAATCATCTAATAGTAATTGGATAGGTTTTGGATAATATTTTAATCATTTTAATCTTATTAATATTAATAATTTATTATTGAGGTAAATACTGCATAATTATTGTGTCAAAAATAATTTAATTTATTTGATGACTAAAAATTATAAATAAAATACCAAAATTTTGGAAATCTTTTTATCTTTACAATTAATATTTATAGTCATAATGATAATTTATATATCCCCTTATAAAAATTAATTACTAAAAGATTTATGTTAATGCCAATTTTATCTTTACATTAAATTAATTAATCTAATGAGTCATTGTCTTTCATAAGTGGATCCATGGGGTCCCAAAATCGACCCAAGGATGCCCGGGGTCGGCCATTACTCATCCAATAAGGTTAGGACTTGTTTCAAGGTAATTTTGAATTATTATAATATATTCTAAACCTTGAATTACCCTATTTACCTTTAACCGCAGTAAATAAAAATTACCGTAGTTACTATTCATAATATCAAAAAAAAGTTACCTATTTACATAATTTGGAAGAAATGATTCCTAATATGGTATCCATTTTTAAAAATTCAAAACATAGAAGTTGCAGTAATTAATTTAATATTAATCCCGTTGTTAAGCAAACTGATTTTAAAAGGTAAAACATAGCCAAAGATTGAAATTTTTTACCTTTGAATTCAATGTAAAATTAATCCTAATGACATACATTATATTAAATGGTAAAAATATATTCTGTTAATAATTTAAAACCATTAAATATTATAATTTAACCATATAAATTATTGTGATGAAATTTTTTTTTAAATTAAAATATTGCGTGTTTTTTACTATTAATCAAAATATGAAAGTTACCAGAATAATATGAAATATTTATCCAAAGTAAATTTTTATATCCTAATTCCAAAAAAAAAATTTATCTTGTAAAATTTAACTTATAAACATGTGAAAAACTCGATTTTAAGTGGGTGCGCCATCAATAGGCGGCAAAAATGCAATTTTTTTGAAAAAAATCTTATTTTACCTGAAAAAATTATTTTGTTCTCATACCATGTTCTAGAAAATATGTAAGATGAATAATAATGTTATAATATTAAAAATGTAGTTAGTACTATTCATAACAGCTAGTACATAATAATATTATAACAATATATTCTTGTTTATTGAAAATCAGTATTGCGTACTACACACGCTATCGAGGAAGGTCGTGATTGTGTGTAATGCAAGCCAAGTCAAGGTTGCTTGTTGTGCAAGACTCGTTTGTTGTTTCGTATAATATAACCCACCCATATTTCATTTATAAATTGAATATATATATATATATACTCAATGTTGCGTAGAATGACTACAATCAAACGAACTTGAAATTATGTGTAACACAATCCAAGAATAGTGTGGTGTATACTGCAAGCTAATACAATGTTGCATATAGCACAAGATAATCTTGGTGTATCCTAAAACACATGACATAAAATAAATTAAAAAGAATACTTATCATAATATCACAGGGTGTTACACTAACTCCTAATCCTCATTTACTTGGGACATCATACATACATAAGCCCCACATCATTTCTTATGATTGCATCATTCGTGGCACAATCATCAGGTTTTACTGATACCTATTGTTTCTCACACCGAGCATGACTAACATGATATTAGAGTGAAAAAGTAATTATGACATCTTTCTTTGTGCCATTAATCATGCATAAACCTCATACATCTTCACTCGAATATGTGGGTTATGAATCCTTTTCTAATAAGGATATGTAGGTAGCCAATTTGCTGGTACGATCCCAACTCTGAAATAATCCATGTCCTTATAAATGACAATAATCTTTAAGTGCCCCGCTGAGTGGCTTTAAAACCAGTATGGTTATCATAATGACCATGATATTTCTATATAAGGTGTTGAAGGATTCCATTGACTAAGAATCTCTAATAAATACGGATGATTCGGTAACGATGAAGAACCTAAAATACATATAAATGATTCTCTAAATCTCATACATACCAATCATTGATTGTCAAATAAAAAAGAAAGCTCATTTTCATTCTTGTTAAATTAATAAGGACTCACGAACCTAACTTAAATCTAAAACAGAGCCCCGGAGTAGACCATAATTCCCCCCAAAAAGGTGTGATGAGTCCGACCTCCCATCCTCTCAAACAATGAAAATTCTTAATCATCATTTAGTCCAAAACAAATGAGAACCTACCTTTGGAATATAGGTCTAAAGAGATATAGAATCACTGTATGTTTCTCGTTCTACGAATAATCCCATTAGAAACCGATTGGAATGTTTGCACCTTAAACAAATGAGGTCATCCCCATTTCTAGAGAAGAAACATGAATGTTTAAATTTTTCTTTTGCATTAACTAGTACTTTATCTTCATCTCATTGCAGTTCTATAGAAATTGTAAATCGATTAGGCCAGATTACTAAACACTCTTTATAATTTTCTGATTTGCAGCTTCGACATGGTTTATTTTTTGCCTCCAAGTTACCTTTCATAGGAAACTTATTTTCATCAAGAATTTCATCATTAAAACCCATATTCATGTGGATGTATTCTCCTTCTAATTTTAGCTTACATCCATTCTTTTCTATGGAATGTTTGTAGTGAGCCATTGTATCATGATTCTTTCCAAAATAGAATAATCTAATTATCTTCTAGACAACATTCTTGGAATCTGGATTGAACATCTTCGTGGGAATAATTTCTTTAATTGTTTTCATGACATCATTTCATTGCATATTCTAAATTGATGACCATTAAAATCCTTTTATTTCTCGTTTTTTTGTTGTGATATATGCTTTTTATCCTTCTATCCCTAAGGAATTGTAGGAATAAACAAGAACTCATCATATCTATGACCACTTCAGTTGATATTTTTGTATAATTCATCAAGATACTAAAATCTATTCTTATTAGATAGATTCTTCTTCATCTATGTTTTATGCCTTAGCTATGGAGGTTGTTTCATTTCCTCGCATCTAAATCCCTAGAATATTGGACTCAATCGATTTATACATGCAGAAATATTATGCCTGTAATCATTGGCCGGATGCACCAACATCCAACCATACCAACAATACCCATCAAATCTCTCTCTTTTATTGAGATTATCAGTCAAACTAGACATAGTGAATTTTTTGGGATTTTCTTTCCATATTTAGATAATTATTTTGGGGAGATTATATTCTTAATAATTCTAGTATCCACCCTTGATGTTTTGATGGATGTATTTATATTTTTATCATTCCACATCATCTGAGATATGGGCTTTGAACTTGTACTAGCAGATGAAACTCAATAAGTTGAAATTGAAATAATTGGGATATGTGATACCTTATTGATTGAGGATATTACCATGGAATTCGATAATGATCTATTAATTATTTTTAAATCATTTTCCTCAATGCATGATTTATTGGAATCATCTCTTCATTTAGCTAATTGGGATGTCTCATCTTCGTGTGATTGCTGATTTTTCAATCTCACCTCATATTCTAAACATTTCATGTTGAGAGAGTTGTTCTCATTATCATCTAATCTCAGATTACCTTCCAAATTATCCTTAATATCTTTTATTTGTTCTTTAGGAACAATTCTTAATTGTTTTAAAAATATTTCAATCTCCTTTAGCTTGCTTTCTATGTAATATAGTTGGCCAGATTTGAAAACCATAGATACATTGTGCATCTATTCAAATGTATGGAAGACTTTTACAAATACAGTTTCAAATAATTCATTCTCACAAATACATCACTGAAATTTTTTAGTGACATCATAGTATCTTTCATTACAAAGAGAAATTTCATCTTCCATTACCTTCACAAATTTTTTGAGAGTATTGGATAGATTATCCCTTTTATCAAATGCCTTGCCTATGGAATTAGATTCTTCTTCCAGCTGTATTTTTACATCTTGAAGAGAACTAATGCATGAAAAAATATATCTTTCCACTTCTCTAAGGAATCTCTTCAGATGATCTATGAGTTCAGTCTAAAGATCACTACTTGATCTATCATCATCACAACATGAACATGTATCATCAAAAGAATCATAAGGATAAAAATAATTATCACATGTTGTATCTTTCATATTACCTTCAGTGGAAGTTGTCTCCACATTATCAGTAAGATTCATCTTCATCTTCCTTGAGTGTTTATTCTTTATATATTTCTGAGTCATGGAAGAAATATCCATTTGAGGATTCCCACTAATATACTCAATGTCATGCTTTATAATGATTCCATTGTATATTTTAGCTGTGAAACCCCATTTGAAACAATTTGATATGCACAGATCATTGTGAATCACATAGAGGGGGAGGGGTGAGTCAGTGATTCTTTAAATATTATTACTAATTTATTATTTTAAATTAATCCTATATGGATAGATAAATCTTAAGTCCACTCTTCTTGTGTCTCTCATCCTTACTACAAATGGTGTAGTAAATTTAATGATAATAATCACAAGGATTTACAAGGTTCGGTTCAAATACATACTCGTTATCGTGTTGGTTACTCCCCAAAACATAGATCCTCCACTATAATCTTGTTATCAATTACAATCATCGATAAAGAGTCACATTGTATCTCTCCTGAGTCCCATAGTAGGGTCATTATTCTGCATCCCACAAAGTTACTAGAATCCACTGGCCAACATCAGAGTCCCACTGGAGACCTCTTCTCCTCCTGGAATCTCCCAGGGGTCTTCTATCTCTCATGTCACATGAGTAGCTTCATTATTTATGTTCCTTCTTGATTCAATATAGTAGATCTTCTACTAAATGGACACTAGATTTTTGAATCAGAAATAATTGTATATCTTGTTAAGAATCATCAAAAACATTTGGTAAGGACATTCGGCAATGATCAATATCTTTGATAACATTTACTGATCAGTTCTCAGTCTCAACAATCCTAAGGAAATTCGTTCATCTTATAATGATGATCGGGACTCCCTAAAATTTCTGGAAGTGATGAAGAATACTTCTTCAAGTGTATTGATAGGCAAGAAAAATCATGCATTATGTGAGCTCTGTCTGTCTTCCTGAATCCTAAAACACTATAAACTCGTATAAATGTTATTTTTAAACTTTTTCTAGATTTGGTCTCAAATCTCATTAAATTCATTCATGGATTGCATGGGATGCAATACCTCTAGTATATTGATATCTCAATTTCTTCTCACACTTGAATGTGATTATGCACTATTTTATGAATGAATAATATTTTTCTTATCAGGTCAAATGCACACTATTCTTATATTAATAGTTTAGGATCAATATGAACTTTAGAATCAATTTCATTTTCCTCAAAACACACAATTCCTTATTCTGTGGATCATTGCATACATACAGTTATTGTTTATTTTGGATTAAATATATTTGTTTTATAATTGGGATTCCTTCAAACATGAATGGGTTTAGTGGAATGATTATCTTGTTATTTTACACTAGAATGTCTCGAATCACAAACATGATTTTCACGAGCATTATGCATGTATTCTCATTAGTTTTTGCACAAACAATCATTTCTTCCTATTCTTTCCCACACAATTCAAATGTGTATATAGGTGTGTGTGGGTTTCACTTCTCAAATGGATACATGGGAATCCCAAATGGGAATGTTATGCACTTTGGTAACTATTATTCAATATCAAGGTATTTCACACAAACCACGCGTAGCCTTAGATCCTTCTTCTTCAAAAACAAAACTGTTAAAACATTGTTTTTTAATGGTGAAAATCTAAGAGCATGGTTTTTGATTCTTCATTAAAAGGTTATCTGTGGTATTCTTCATAAAACTAGTAAAGGGTTGTGGTTCAATATTTGCATTTCACCGCATGGTTTCAAGTGAACCTATTACATACTAGCGGGATTCTACTCAAGAAACACAGGCAAGGGCTCAAGAGAACATATCATTTGTTTGTGTTTCTTTCGTGACCCAGAGTTGTTATCTCTTAACCTTCGTGCAAGGGATGTGTGGGACTCCTTCTTGTAGCAAGGATGCACAAAACATTCTTCTTTGTGTAGAAAGGTAGAGTGAATTTCTCTTCATCACGTACCAAGGTTGCGAGTAATCTACAATTTGTAGTGCTCTATTTTTCATAGAAATGAGTGCATTTTCAGATAATAGAGTCATCATTATTGTCTTGGTGCCACTCCTTTTATAGGAGATTAACAATGTGATTTCCCATGCCCAAATCCCTCTAAATATGTTGAGGGGTTTGTAGTGTTGAATGTCATTGATCAATGACATTGAAAAATTCAAATGCAGGATATAGATATGCAAAAATATTAGTTGTTTCATTTTCAATCATTGGATCCTTAATTACAGGGAGGAAATCATGTGCTATTGTTTTCTAATAGATGTGAAACATCCTATCCCAGATTCATCCATGCAAGACGAGGTCTCACAACTTCGTTTACATTGACCTCGTTTGATTCTCATAATTTAGATGCATGCATGCAACTTTAAATGAATGAATGTGTTTGGTTCATCCAGCAGATCATAACGCCTAGTCGTATTAACTTAAACAGTGTAAGGAGTTCAACCAAGGTGGGGTAAGGGATTTTCTGGTGTAATGGTTCAATTCGGGTGGCCATGGGTGTCCATATGTTGAAGGAAATCTTGGAGACTCTCTGTGGCCATTGGATAAACTTATATCGTTCCCATATGGCATAGATTATATCGTGGAGCACTGGATAGAGTGTTTGGTTGAGATTTTGTGCGATATTTGATGGATGACTGAGATTACATCTGCATTTTTAAAAAGGTATCCCACATCGAAATAGAGACACAAGATTTGTTTGGTTTATCAATCTACTCTCACCTCCTTGATTCCAGATTGCACCTATTCCCCCTCTGGTGCCGCCCAGCACTGGTTAGATTCGGGCACTCTCTTAGTGCCCAGTCATCCTTCTCTGGGCATTCTCCTAGCTCCCACTATGCACTCACCGCATGGGTTCACCATCGTGCAAGCACCTGCGAGATTATTAACAGTCCGCATACACCTCTTGCAGGCTTGATTCAAGTCTTTCTCCATAAGTGTGGTAGGTTGGCCCTCATGTTCTGTATATGCCTTTGGTTAGGGCTTCATCTAGCCTACATGATTTTCCCAATTCGTTTTGGCAAAGGAACAAAACAAATATAATTTTTTAAAAACAGTTTATAACCAAGGTGATATTCCATATTTAAATTTCATGCCCCTTCATTATTATCTCTGAAATTCCAAACCACCAACCTTCTAATCTTCTTCTTCTACTATTTTTGGTATAAGAATTACACAGATCTTCTTCAAATATATCATCTCCCTTTTCATAAGATCTTTATTCCCAAGGATCATCACTACGTTCTTTTGATCAAATTGATGGATGATGCATGAACCATTTCTTAATTCCTTGTGAATTAAACTATATTTCATGGTCTAAAATGTTTTAATGTGTGAATTTTTTTCTTTAAATACATGTCTCTGAAATTGAAGATTTTCTCACGACATTGTTTGACTTATTTAAAAGTTATCCATTTTAGATCAATGGAATAGTATTATTTCTCCCCATGCTATTGTGTATTTCATGGGCTTCTACATGATGGTGTAAAAATGTATCACTTTGATACAAGTCTTTGGATCATAGGATTGGCTCAACAATCATCTGAATTGTTATGGAGAATGACCCAGCATGACATCCAATATCATTTCATATTTATTCTCTATATGACATAGGTTTTGGAACAACATATCCTCTTTAAGCATCATCATCACTTCATTACTACCGTTCTATACACATATCAACACCTGATTATCTACTGACTCATTATTTCCTTCTTATTAACAACAAATGCAACACCATACTCAACATGTTTCAATAATGTACATGTGTCACCTATTTTACGTTTATAAGTAATATACCTAACGATCCAAATAATGTATACTTATTTTTATTATAGTTTTTATTTTGTGTATTCTTATGAAATAAGTCATCCTTTAATGTGAAATAATCTCATGTGTTTTTATAATTTGTATCATAGTATTTTTTATTTATTTTCTCATCAGGATTATAAAATGATAATAAAATTTTTATGGTTATTACTATTCATAAGGAGACACCCCGAACTATTTGATAATGTATAATGTATGTTGTTTATAAAAAATACTTCCATATCAGGAAACAAAAATTGTATGTGACTCTGGAATATAGGTACCTATGGGTAACACCTGAAAAAACTACATTGATACTGAATCCATCAAGAATATATGCATTAAAATGATCCTTGCTGCACTCATTGTTTTAATTAATCGATACATTATATTTAGTAAATATTCAAGATCCTTATAAACCATTATTATGGAGAAAATGGAAATAATATTATATATTATAATGTATTTAATTGAAAATATAGAATGATGCTAATAAATTCATTACGTACCTATATAAAATTAATTCAAAAATAACTATTAAATATTATTATATTTCTATTTATTAGTTTAATTTTTTAAATGTGAACATCCATAATTTTACCCTTATTAAACCCAATGTATGTAAATAAGAGGAACCATGTAAACAAAAAATGTGACATGAAATGTGATGACTACCCAAAAGAGATACCTAATAAAATCGAACATGGAATCATGAACATTTTTCGGATATTCTCTCAATCGAATAATGATTATAACATAACTTTGAATCGGGTGTTGGAACTAAATCCCCCTTAAGTGGACAATCTAAAATTGATACCATTATGTGATAAAGGCCTCTGACATTCAATGGATCTTCTAATTACATAACCACAAAAAATGGTCCAACATCCTTGAAAAGATCATCTACATCATTTATTGTTCCAATTAAGATAAGGTTATAATATATTTTTATCATAATGAAGGATAGTCTTATTAGTGGTGGTAAATTTCCAATACACAAATCTCAAGGATGTGATCAAATCGATAGGTTGGATGTGTTTCTAGAAACTATATTTTGAAAAATATTTTTCTCTTACTCTTTGATATAAAATGTAAAGGGATTTATTTTCCCTTAATAAATAAATGTGAAATTCATTAGGTATAACAACGGAAAATTAAAAGACATGAATGATATTACTATAGATATTTTGTTACCCACAAATGAAAATTTTCCCTATTATTTTTTGGGACAATACATATTTATGAAAATCTCTTGAAATAATACACATTGCTATCTATGTGGAAATAGTCAGATGTTCGCTAAAAGTTAAAATATTGCTCAGTGAATCTAAAGGGTCTCAAATAGAAATGAAACGGAAAGTGTTTTTTAATTATTGTAATTTTATTGTTAAATATAACTATAAAAAAATGTACTCCCCACTTATCAAAAGTGTGTAAAGATGAACCATATAAATTATGTAAAAGAGGATGAAGAAATTATTTTGATACTAGAAGGAAGGCCACCTATATTGAAATTATGGATTAGATAAACCCACCTATGTAATGGAAGTGAGAATTTCACTAGTCAAAACACAACATATTGAATAAAATTTCAACATCCATTAACAAAAAATACTTTTCAAACCAATGCTCAAATCCATGTGTGCGTGGATACAATCAATGTAAACTACATCCATGTTATAAAGGGAATATGTATTCCCTTATAACCTCATAGGTAGATCCCATCAAGGATGTTGTGACAGTTATACTAGTTATTCATTCATGGATAGAAAACAATAATATTTTGTTTTCGTTATATACATTACTTTGTATCACACATGTTTATTATAACTATTTAAACAACATAACAAAACATGGAAGTAGATCGGTTGGTGAAATTGGAAAATGGGGAAATTATTTCCTCTGATGAATATAACTCACAACCAATCTAAATAATTTAACCAAAAATCATAGAGAACCTTTTGATGCACACTATTGTTTAATTTTACATAATTATATGTATTGATTGACTTTTATATTGTATATATAAAATTAATTTCAATGAGAATGAAATCACTTTCTCTATCAAATATAATCCTCCAAATTTTTATTACTGAAATGATGAGGAAGAATATTATTTTTTTCAAAAATCACAATCATATATATTATTTTTCTTTGTCCAATCTAACATAGATCAAATGATTTATTTTATTGAAATGACCATCCTTATATACATTAGCATTTTATGGCAATATGCAAAAGTGCTTCCTCAATAATTTCCTAGTATTCCTCCAAGCACTGAGGTTGAATTTACTTTTGATATTATAAATAGGGTTTGGAAAACCAAGAATCCATATATAATATCTATATTGGATCATGATGAGAAGATGGGAAAAATCTATGATATTCTAGATAAAAATTTCAGAAGACCATGTTCTTCACTATAGGGTGACCCAATCATCATCATAATGATTAGTGATGGGTCAACGTGCCTTTTCATTAATTATCAAGAATTAAAAATAATAAAGATAATGAAAAATAACCATATATATTGTATTGATGACATGTTTCATCAGCTCTCAAGAGCCTAATACCGCTCTATGATTGGTATTTATTGAAGGTATTATCATGACTGTGTGAATAAGGGGAAAATACAAAAAACATCTTTTCATATAATAATTGGTTACTATGAGTTCATAATAATTCCATTGAGACTCTCTAACACCCCAGAAATACTAATTAAAATTATTAATTGAATATTTAGACATTAAAATGAAAAAGAAATTATAGATCATATAGATGATATTCAAATATAATACAATAACATGGAGGACTATGTTGAGACTCTAATCACTATGACTTGGAACTTATGAAATGATATGATTTATAAAATCTATTGAAAATGATATTTATTGTTCAATTAAATATCAATATTCGGGTGAATTATTAAATTAAATTTGATATTTTTGGGCTTTTCAATGATGGAATAAATTTACGGATGGATGAATCAAACAACTATGAAGAAAATCCAAGGTTTCATAGAACTAGGAGGGTAATATGATAATATATGAAATTGTTTCATGATTTTTAAACCCTCTACACAAAATTACTCAATATTGAGTCTTATTTTTTATAAACAATGAATTTGAAGATGGGTTCATGGAGTTGATAATGATGTTTGTAACTATACATATACATTTTCTAAACAATAGTGTGGAATATATCACAATTTATAATAACAAATCACTTAAGGGTCTAGGTTGTGTACTGATTAAAATAATTAAGTGATAGTCTACGACTCAATGAAACTGGGAGTTCATGAATAGAACTAACCATCAATAGATCGGTATTTGAATACAGTAATATTCACATTGAAAATCAAGTGAATTACTTCTTTCGAAATTTGTGTGAAACAAATAAAAATCATAATAGATTAATGTTTATAATCACATAGAAAGAGATCAATATGCACCACTAAAGATGGTTATAATTAATTAAGGACTACCAATTCTCAATCAATAACCATCTGGAGAAATAAAATAATTTTGAAGTAGTTCCAAAAATAATGAATACGAAAATTTTATTATAGTTGGGAATTGAGAAGGATCGAATCGTCTTAAACATAAAAATGAAAATCATTGGATTCATAATGGAAGAAACTTCATTAATCATTTCAAAAAATGAATTCCTAACTTTCACTTATATAGAATATAATGGATTATGAAATAGATATTATGTAAATTCATAAGAATGTTAATTTTATATGAAAATGGAAATCCTTATTTTTAAAAATTTATGAATATGTATTTATATGGTTTGGTTCAAGAATATGTGTATAAAAAAATCATGAGTTATAGAATGAGATGATGGATGATGCACATTGATGAACTTCTTTATCTATCTAGAGATCATAAGGATGTATCGAGATCTCTAATAGAAATATTGGTTTGAAAATATGACAATGGAGATAATGGAATATACATCATGGTGTCTTCTATGTTAGTATGTGAATGTTGAAAGAAATTAATACAAGGGGTTCAAGACACCAATATCCATTCTTTCCAATAATTGGGAAAACATACCCATGTACATTTCACTAGTCTTCTGAAGAAATAAGGATTAAATAATCCTACTGGGTTGTATATGATATTTGTAAAAATACTTCTAAGATCATTACAATTGGATATGAATTATAATGTGATCAAATTTAAATGATATAAATTAGATTAGTTGGGAGGCTACATGAGACATCACTATAAATTTTGTCCAATGTGGATCCCTGATTAACACATTTATCTATTAGATTCTCTGACATAATCTGAATACTAAATTGAACATCATCACTACTTAACACCTTCAATATGATATACATTCTAAGTCGAATGTCCAAACATTAAAAGACATGTGGAGGGCATGCTTAATGGAAATTAAAGGAGGATGATTTTAATATCTTCTTATTTTAATGTTCTTATATTATAATATTTCTCACTAAATTTTGCAAATTGATTCAAATGAGTCCATTTCATGGAAGAGGAGGAGAATACCTACATGTGGGAATGAAGTTAGTGAACAAATACAGATGTGTAATTTCCTAAACTATTTTAAATAAAATTTCCTGTATTATTTTATATAAAAATTTTACATTTAATATGGTTATTGAAAAGACATGAACTCACATGGATTCATTATATACATTGGATTTAAAAAACTAGTAATTATCATTGTCGTTGATAATATTATCATTTAAATGTGATAACCTTAGGATTATAAATTAAGGGTTTTATCAAATCTAATCAGCACCGAATTAGGAAGTGATATCTTCAACCAGTCAGATCGTACACTATGATTCTCGTTTATGCATGATTCCAACAGAATTATCCTAATTAGACTTTTCCCTCATCTAATAACAAGTTGAATTCCAACAATATAAACATGTCAGAGACCATTTATGGGTGAAATTCAGTCTCATCAAGATCACATCCCAAACTATGTACTCCAACTGACACCATGAATATCTCACCATCACACACCTTAACCATATAAAATTATCTTTTTTATTAATGGGATATTTATCAAAAATATAATATTATGAATATTCATATTGTACATACCATATAATTATGTTCATTCTTTATTTATATCTCTACATTACACATGATTTATGTTATTATATGATAATATAAAAAATTAATTTTTAATTAATATTTGACTTCAGTTAAGAAATTTATTTTGATGAATTAATGGATTCATTAAATAAATAATATTTTTTAAAACTATTTTTGTTGAATAAGTTTTATTTAATATAATTTATAATATAATTTTTATGAAAACAAATGTATATTTTTAAGGGTTTAAAGATTTTATTGTAATAAAAACCCATCAATTCTCAAAAAATTTAAATTCTTATTTTAAAATTGAAAATTAAAATATTTAGAAAATTATTTTGATAAAATATATATTATTATTGGAATTATAATACTAAAATTATGAAAAGAAAAATTTCAAAATTTTAAGAGACAGTCAAATTTTTCAGTGAAAATAAAATACTGTTTAAATATAAGATGTCTATAATGACTTCCTAATGACCCAAAAGGGATGTAATAAATACTATATAGGGTATCTACAACCAAATATATTTTTTTCCCAGAAAAATAATCTGAATTTATGTTTACTTTATTATTTTTATAAAATCATTATGAATCATCCAAAACCATTAAAATGTTTTATGGTTTCAAACTAATTATTTTATGATTATGAATCACTTTTACATCAGAAACATTATTATTTTGTTATGTTTATCCCATGGACATATAATATACTTTAATCCACTCTCATTTTCTTGAAACAATGAGATGTTTTGTGGTTTTGTTTAATTTATTATATATAATTCCAAACCCTATGTTTTAGAAATGATAACGAATTTAACACTCATTTCTTATATTGACCCACCCAATCCCTCATTTCTCTTCAGTGAAATTCTATAGATCACATACTCAATATCCCCCAACCCACTTTAGTCCTCCTAAGGTGCCCCCACTCTCTCAAGATTCCCATAAAAAACAACTAAAGTAAAAGACTTAAGAAAATGTACCATTACATTACCTTTTTTATAAGTTTCCTTATTATCTAATTAATTGTATTTCCAATTACTAATAATGGGATATGTCCTTATATGTCATTATTACTTCCTATTTGATATCCAAATAATGATATACCATTTTTACTATTTTTAACCCATTTAATGTATTTTTAACAGACATTGTTATTCTAATTAGGCTTCATGGTGATTTTCAATGCCAATCAATTATGTAGTGAATACCCATACCCAGTTTCTATCAAGGGTGTTACAATTTATGAAATTATACTTATTTAACTAGTACTTACATGTATTTATTACACAATCCTTGACTATGTAATTAAATTTGATGATGAATAAATCAATGTTGTATGACTTATGTGGCACACTATAGGATGATAATGAAGTGAATGTGATGTGGTACCCCTGATTATAGAGCTCTTTAATGAATCAGTTAATGTTTATTTTCATGAGAGATCATGTTGGTATATTGTAGAAACCTACTTCCATTATGAGACTTGTTAAATTGTGATTTCTTGGTAGTTATCCTTGTCCTATGTTTATGATGTAGTATTTTATGTCCTTTCCACGTTTCTCATGTAGATTTTAAGTTATCATGTATTATCAGGTCATATTGTCCATGTTTATGATTCTAACTCATTTTATTCCTCATTGATATTCATCTTGTTTACACATGTATTTCTTCCATCATGTTATTCCATGTTTATTCCCTTACTTTTTTACACATCACCCCATTCTTTTGTATCTCCCCATGGTATACCATGCAGTTTTAAGTGAGAGAATGTTAAGGAAGTGTGTTGTTTTTTTAGTTTCAAATAGTTATTTAAATTTTCATGTTTTTAAGGAAATGACACATATTAATCATACATGTTGTAATATGTTTGATATTATGTAAAAACCCATGAATTAAGGTTAAAAATGATATGTCTTTTCATTTTTGGTAGTAGTGGAATGGTAATTTTTTTCTATTATGATTAGAAAACCCTAGAGAAGACCTTGTGGATGAGACATTGTGTATAAAAACATAACTATATTTTGGTAAGTTGAGAGAACATTGTTTGGATAATATAAGTGGATGTGGATCTGGAACATAAGGATATTGGAAAAAAACATGAGAATACCTCCATTGAGCTTCACTCAATTTTAAATTTGTTCTTGAAAATAGGTTTCTGTTGCACACCTATTTTGACACACACACGAGATATGCTTTGGTAAATTCAAAATCATATTAAGAACCATTATTATAAAAACAAAAAATTACCAGATGAATTTATTTCTGAAAATAGATCATATATAACATAGATTGATGACTTCAAATTTATTTGCATTTACAAATTTAAAAATACTAATCACTAATTTTTCTTTTATTCTAGGAAATTGTTGAAAATTGGTGGAATTTGTTAAACAAGAATTGTGAAGTTCAATGTGATGACAATAAAATGAGATTACCAACCTGATTGGAGAAGAAATCGTGATCATTAGGATGATAACCTCTCAACCAACCCATTATATAAATAGAAACATGGATTAAGTAGAGCACACAAACCCCTTAATAATGAACAAAATTAAATTGTGTCCATTATGAGATAAAGGCCTCGATTTTTAGTGGAACTTATAATCCCTTAATTGATGACTTATGAATCAACTCCATTGAAATTTTTTTATCCATACATAAATTTATTGATGAATATATGTTTCTAATGTATTTTTATTGTATTGTTGGAGAATATTATTAGTATGGGGCATTGATAAATAATACAAAGCATGAGGAAGTGATCGATGCAATGGGGTGGATGGGATTTCACAAACTTTTTTTGTATTAGTATTTTCCTCACACTCTCTGACATAAAATGCAATGGGATTTCATTTCCTTCAAGAAAAAAAGATGATGAATATATTAGAGAGTATTATTAAACATCAGAAGAACTAAAAAATATACATACGATTTTTTTAACCCTAAATGCAATGTATAATTATGCAATGGTGGGTTAAAACTAAGTTTATGAAAATATCTAGCCATCTAAGTCATTAATAGCTAGGATAAAATTGTCTCATGTAACATCAATGTCCAAATGGAGATAAATGAATCTCAATAGAATCATGAGAATAATATGTGTAACGTGGAATTTAGTTTTGAAAGTCTAATTGAGAATTATAAATGTGCTCATAAATTTTAACACATCACTTGTTATGGGATTATAAATAAGCACCATGGAAATTTCCTATACGGTATTAAGAAATTATTTATTTGTGGGAAAGAAGGGCATCGTGCTAATGAATACTGATAAGATAAAGACATAAATTCTTGGGAGGAATTGGTTTCTCTGATCAAACCTCACTTAATTATTCATTGCCTCAATTAAAAGGAACTAGAGAACTTTGCAATCTAATGAACTAAGACAAGGATTTTCTAAGACCAAAAACAACCGCCAAGACATCATGGTTGATATTTTTCCATTACATCCTCTGATGATGATCCTAATAACAAAGTGGTGATATTTATACTTGTAAATCATTAACTAATAGTGAACAACATTTTTTATTTTGGTTCTATGAATTTTTTCATCTAATGAATGTTTTGAGAATCTATCCAAACACCAACACATAACAATGAACTAGATATTTTTATGAACATTGAATATGGGAAAATTATTACATCCTAATAATATAATTACTCCCCTGAAAAAATTTGTGATCTTAGCACACTAGTTAGCCTTTTAATACTCTATTTGGAAAATTGTGATGAAATTTTGCGTATGGAAAGGCTTTTCTTACATTGATCCAATATAAATTGTTATGAAAAATAAATCACAAACAGTATCACAAATCATCCTCTAATTATCTATTAATATAAGAATATTGGTAAATCTTAATTAGAAGTCACATCTCATGAATAGATATTATTTTCCTAGGATAGATCATATCTTGGTCAATTGGTTGATTTGAATGAACCGAGCATCCATGAATACATTTCCATTATGGGGGAATACATTGAGGAGCTTCCCAAATAATAGAAAATTATTTCTCCTAGGAGATATGATTACATTTTAATTGATTATATACATTGGGTTACTATTATCCAATACACTATGAAGAATATTTGTTGTGGAACACGTGGAGATGAATAATACCTATAAGATAATCGAGATAAATGGTTCATATGCCCATGTTTTTCACTATGGGGTGCACAAGTCCTCTTCGTTTGGAAGGATGGGTCATAATTACTTTATATTGATTATTATGAGCTCAATAAGATCAAGACAAACAAAAATCATCCACTATTTAGTATTGATGACTTTTTCTGTCATCCAGATAGAGAAATATACTTTTCCAATTTGGATATACGATCAAATATTTCCACGTTAGGTTGAAGGAGTATATCACCAAAACAAATTTCTATACAATGTATGAGAACTATGATTTTATAAAAAATGCCTTTAAAACATAACAATTCCCCATAAATCTTCATTTAATTGATGAATATATTTTTTAGAGATTACATAAACTAATTTATGGTAGTCGTTATAGGTGATATTCCTATATAACCCAAAAACATGGAGTAGGATGACAAGCGTCTGACCATTGTTCTAAAGACTATACAAAAATATAATATTTATGCCATGTACATTAAATTTCAGTTTAGGTATAAGGTATTACCATAGATAGGGAATATAATCAAAACAAATGGGATATCTATAAACCGTTAAAATATAGATGCAATTTAGACATGGATGAGGACAACATCTATAATAGATATACATAGTTTCCTTTGAATAAATGGGTACTTTCATCAATTTGTGAGATATATATTAGGATTTTCAAACCCTATATCAATGATAACATGAAAGGGAGTAAAATATTCTTGTAATGATGATTATGAAGAGTGATTAAAGGTGTTGAAATGGATTTTTGGCACTACACGTAAACTCACAATTTCCACCTTTGGAGAACATTCCATTGTATTCAATTGTGCCTTAAAGAAGGGATTGGGATGTGTGTTAATGAAGAACAAAAATTCATAGCATATGAATAAATTAAATAAAACAATCACAAACATAAATTCACAAACACATGATCAGGATTTGGATATAAGGATCTTCTCTTTGAAAATTTTATGGAATTATATCATTTTAGAGAAGTGTGAAATATATATAAAAAAAAGAATCAAAAATATATTCACATATAGAGAAATGAATATTTGAAAAACAAGATGGTTATAGCCGATCAAGGACTATTCATGCTCAATTCACTATCTTAATGCTAAAGTGAATAAAGTTTAAGATTCTCTTTGTTTATAGGATATAGAAAATTTATCATTGAAGATAATTGAAACAGATCATATCTTATTATTATTTAAAGGGGTTGACGTGGGAATCATAAATGAAAGAACATACTGAATACATTCACATATTATTACTCAACCAAACCTTCAGGAGATGATAATTCATGGTCATGGAGTAGATTTTTAAATTCATAGGAATGAATATGCTCTATGAAAAGGGTATTCATCATAGTTAGTGATTAATGAAGAATGTGTTGTTTGATTTGGGTAATGTATATGTGTACCGTGAAATCCTAATTTGATGATGTATCTATTAGATAATGCACAAATATAGAATTTCAAATGCCATCTAGGAAGACCAATAAGGTATTTTGATCTCCGAGATCACTATTATTTTACATTATGAATAAGGAGACCATATAGTATATAAAAATATTTCCAATGTGATAGAAAGTGAATGAAGAAAGGAAAAACTCCATTGGGATGAATCAACAATTACCCATAACTACATTGGAATGAAAGAAAATCACCATTGAGTTTGTCATTATTTTTCTAAAAACATCAAGTGAAAATAATGTTATCTACATTATGGTGGATTGACTTAAATTGACTACACCTATAAACATAATTTGAGAGTACTTCTTACTCAATCAAATTTCAAGGATATACATTAGAAAGGTATTGATGCTACATGGAACAAAACTACTGATTATATTAGATACAGCTCCATGATTTACCTTTATCATATAAAAGATTCCCTAACATGCTATAAATACTATGTTGAACTTCATTACATATTATCACCTTCAAACTAATTCCCAATACATGTGAAAAATCTTGACATGGGACAAATTGTTGATAAAATGCTAAATTGACATCAAATGAGGATGGGGTCAACATATTATTCTACTCGAGTATTGAATCAATAATTGTATCAAATAGATCAGAAAAATGGATCCATATGAAGCCTTTTATGGGAATAGGTACAGAACACCTTCATGTTATGAAGAAGTTAGAGAAAATATATATATAGGTTGTGAAATGGTCGAGGAAATAGTGGAAATAGATAAGACCATTCAACATCACATCAAGAATTCTCAATGTCAATAGAAGATATATGTTGAAAATCATAAACAAGATATATATTTGATGTTGGATAAATAGTATTCCTCGAAATATATCCCTGTAATATTGAAATTACAATTCCATAGTATAGAATGACGTTTTCATGAATCATTGGTCCCTTTTAGATCATTGATCGCATCACAACAATGGCCTAAAGACTATTAAATCTACCTAACCTATATAATGTTAGTGATGTATAGTTTATATCCATATTAAAAAAAGTACATACTATACCCTCACACGTACTCAATCTATTGGTTATACCATTGCTGAGTTAACTCTCTTTATGTGTATCATTCGATTGAAATATTAGATTGTAGATGTAATGTTCTATGAAATAACACAATTCACCTTGTCAAAGTGTTATAGGGAAACAATATGTTTGATAAAGGGGAATTGGAATTTAACGAGGTGATGAAATATAATACCCTTCATCCATTTTTCTATGTGAAATGTAAATTTTGGGGGGAAATTTTCTTAAAGGGGAATGTTTATAATTTCACAAAATAATGTAAATGTTTTTTGAATTTTTAATGAAGTAAATGTATTATTTCTAAATATGATTATAGAAATCACTTGTACATATTTTGTTTCATTATATACAATTTTTTAAAAAGTGTTGAATGATATCCTTCTAATTGATAATATATTCATTTAACTGTAATCACATTATTAGTAATAAAATTTGGGTACTATAAAATCAAATTGACAGAAAAAAAGAAGTGATGGCCTAAAAAATAAGATAATACCCTATATATCCCATTTGTCTAACCATCATAGAGAGATAACAAATCTTGGATTTTTTACTTCTACCAAGACTATGATTAGATCAAATAACATAAGAATCATCAAATCCATTTGTAGGAGATGTTCAATCTCATTGATATCACAAAAGATGCCACCTATGTCAGACCACCCCATAAATGTCTCACCATCAGACACTTTACCCATAGAGAATTGTTTTGTTTATTAAAGATATATGTTTCAAAACCAAAACAATATGAATATGAATATTTCCTTTTAAATATAATAATTATCATATTTTAATCATATTGATACATTATAAATGATTTTCATTTTAATAGAATACAAAAATATAAATTTCAATTTAAATTAGCAATAATTTTAAATTAAGTGATTTATTTTGATGAATTAATAGAATTTTATAAATAAATTATATTTTCATAAAATATAATTATTTAATATAAATGATCATATTATGTTAGTAAGAGTTCAAAATGATTTATTTCCAAAATATTCATCATTTCAGAATAAATTTCCATTCATATTTTAAAAGTGAAAATAACATATTTTAAAAATTAATTTCCTAAAATGTATATTAATTTTGCAATAAAACATAGAAATTATCCAATGGTAAATTTTTCATAATTTCATTAGTCGATCAAATTGTTAGGTGAAAAATAAATTCCCAATAAATATATGGTGTGTATAGTGACATTATAATGACCCAATAATGATTTAATAAATACATTAATGGGTATCCATAACCAAATATATATATTACCATTAAAAGTATTTTACTTTATGTTTATAAGATTAATATAAAAAAGGATATGAATCCTCCATACCCAATAATATGTTTTAGGCATTTAAAATAATCTTATTATGAATATGACTCACTTACACATCATCATTGTTTTTATTTAACTAATTTTATCCATTAGTATTAAAAAAATAATTAAAACCTCTCCCCTTTGTAAAAAACCAAGGGAAATAACCATGTTGTAGTTTTTTTATTATTATATAGAGTCCAAAACTTATTTTTGATAAGTGATAAATAATTCCCCAATACATGTCTATATAAACTAACCCAAGATCTGATTTATCAATCGGAAAAATCCTTGATGTACATCCTTAATCATCCCTCCCAAATCTAGATCCATCAAAAGGTTACCACAAGCTCTCAAGTATCTTCTCCCAAGTATGTGAAACCACACTCTCAAGGGAAGGGATCCTCAACTACTCTTAATTATTCAAATTTCTTAAAATTATTATTCCATTTATTTCTAATTTGTAATGCTGGGATTTTAATTGTCATTTTTAAATTACTTTAAATTTTATAACAAAATTATGAGGAACCATATTCTCTCTCATCATCCCATTATATTTATTTTTTTGTGATGTTGTTATGCTTCTGATATTCAACAACAATTTTCCACATCAAACAACTGTATAGTGAATACCTATTCCCATTTTTAATCAAGGGTTTTTACCTTTATGAACTTATAGTTATTGATTGGGGACATACATGTATTGAATCCACACTCCATGATCATGGAATAATATATGATGATGAATGAATCCTTGTTGTATGATCTATGTGACACACATAGTAATGAGAATGAAATGAAAATGATAGATGCACACTAAATTGTATAAAGCTCCAAAGGATTAGGTAATGTTAAGTCTCATAGGGTGTCATGTTGAATTATTTGTATACGTAATTCCATTATTGGAAATTATCCATCCTTATTTCTTAGTCATTATCCTTGAACTATGTTTATGATGTACTCTTTTAAGTGGATTCAACATTTTGAATTTTGTTGATATATTATCAGGTGATATCATGTCATATTATTCATGTTTATGTTTCTCACTCATTTTACACCCCATTTATAAGCCTATTTTTTAAAATGTATTTCATTCCTAAATATGTTCCATATTTACTATCTTATTGAGATTTATAATTCACTAATTTCTTATGTATATCCCAATGTTATCCTAGGATGTTTCAAAGTGCACTCTTGTTAATGAGGTTTTTAATAATGATTTTTCCCACATTTAAATTGTTATGTAATGTACCTAATTACAAAAATCAGCATACTTGTCAATTATTAGATTTTTATTTTGGATAATATTATGTAATAAATCATGAAAAAATGTGTAATAATGTTAATATTTTTCATATGTTAGTTATAAAAATGGTATATCAAATGGTGGAAATGACCATGACTATTGAGAAACACATTTAGGATTCATAAAGGCGATAAAATATCAATTCTATAAAACATTGACATGTCATTGAGATTCCGTTAGAGACAAGGTATTCATATACATATCTCCATTGAATAAATTCATTATATTTTAAAATAAAATAAATCATATTCCATGATTCATCAGTCCCTTCGAAATCTATTATCACATCGGAGTGGTTACCAATCAACTATAAGTCCCACCTAAACCATCTCAAGTACATGATCTGTTCGTTGTATCCATCTTGAGAAATTATATTCCAGTACAATAACATGTTCGGAATCCATATGTGATACGGTTTTAGAATTAACTTTCGTATCTTGAGAGACCAGTGAATATCATAGATCATAGAAACAGAGTTATACTATAAAAAAGAATACACCTTGTAAAATTGGTATCGAGAAACCAAAATTATTGAATATGTGATGTCTGAACTATAGGATGTGATGAAACAAATTTATCATTAACTATTATTGTTTTTCGAATGAATACATTGATATTGAAATTTCATAACGGGTAATATTGGGAAGACCGAAATTTTTTTAAATAAAATTTTATTTCTGATGTAATTTATTCATTATAATGTGTTATGGATATAGAAAACAGAATCACTTATATAGATTTATTATACCCTTTCAGAATTAAAATTCCAGTAATATTCATAAACATCGATAATATTGATATTCAATTGTAATCATATTATTAGTATAAATATACGTTCATGATGAATCCAGTAGACATATACAGATGAAGTGATTGACTTGTCCATAAGAATTGTACCCTATGAAACCTATTTATCAAATCATCTAGTGATATAACATCACAAGGATTTACCCCATACTATGAACAAGCTAATATCCAACAAATATTGAAAAATGAAATCAGATTATGGGAGAAGTTCAAGTTCATAGAGATAATTTCCCAAATCATGTACACAGAACTACCCCATGAAAACATCCAAATCACACTACATACCCTTATGATGTTTTACGATTGAATAAAAGGATATGTATTAGGAACATAATATAGTGAATATGAATATTTTTAATCAATATAATAATGGTAATATTTACTTGTTATTGTTTTTATATTATAGAAAATTTTATTATTAAAATATTAAACACAAATTATATGATTGGGTAATATAAAATTTAAATTAATACATTACTTTTGATGAGTTAGACAAATTATGAAATATAAGATATTTTAAAAGATATTATTTTTTTAAAATATTTATTAATTATACTTTATAACATAATTTTGTGATGAAAAATATTATAAATGATCAAAATGTATTATTATTGGGAAACCCAATATTTTTCATTAAATGATCAGTGTTCTATTAAATGTGAAATCACACATATTTATTAAACTATTTTGATAAATAATTATTATTTTTTGAATTTTCTTTTCAATGTTATCTTATTGTGAATATTTTTGAGTGTCAGATTTTCACCCTAAAATTAACTATTGTATAAATATATTTCGTGTATTATGACAATATAATGACATAAATATTCTATAATAAATTCCGTAAATGGTATAGATGACTAAACCTATGTATTTACTTGAAAATGAAGTTATATTTAAGCTATTTTATTAAATTTATAATGTCATTATGTATCCCTTAAATCAAATATAAAAATTTGGGTATTGAAATCATTTCATTCACAACATGACCCTCATATACATCACCATTGGAAATATTTTAATGAGTTCTTCTCTAACCATTAAAAAATAAATTAATAATTTATTTTTTAAAAAAACTATGAGAAAACCATGATATGTATTATGGTTTTCATCACATTATTATATACATTTCAAAACCATTGTTTGAGAAATAATAAAGATCTCCACAATTGTGTCATATATACACCCACCCAATATCTTCTTACTATTCATTAAAAAATATTTTTATCAAAGCCTACCTCTTCCGTACTGTTTCTAGAGACGTCTAATGGGTTTTTCAAGCTCTTAATAATATACTCCCATGATTTTAGATTTACCCTCTCAAATATAAGGGATATTTTTCATCTAATATTTAATCAGGTGTCTTTATTAGTTGATTAATATTATTTATAATTCCAAATATTGAGACTTTTTAATAAAAATCCAAAAAAATATGAATTTTTTCAAAATTATTAGATACCCTTTTCTCTCCTAGTAATCCATTTTGTTAATCCATAAGTACTATCATTTTTCTAACAAAATTTCCTAGTGATTTTTGTAACATCCCAAGTAATTAATGAATAATAGATATTTTTATCTATGCATATTAATGAATTAGATAGTGTTTTAGAGGCTTAAAATGAAAATAAATCCAATCTTAAGCATGAAATACACTAATATTTTTAAAAGATTGTTTTACTGCATTTTGATGGAAAACCATTTTTAAATCCATATTTTGACAATTTTATAATCTATGTTTGTCAAAATAATCTTATTCTTTATGATTGGGATATCAAAATTTACTTTCTGTGAATTTTTGGTATTTTTCAGACAATGTTCATTTTTTAATGAATAGTGAAAAATACTGCATTTTACATCAAAACTGCTTTTAATATAATTTATTTATATGATTAGATTATCTTTTGAATTTGTTTTGAAGTGAAATTAGAATATATTTTTACCATTTAATCCAATGGTGGTCATTGGAATCAATTTCACATTGAAATTGGACATAAACTGGTGTCAATCTTTTGATACTTATTGTTTCATAAAAACACGCTATTTGCACTGACAGTGGGAGTTAATTATTAAATTAATTAATTCTACTTATATTATTTGAATTAAGTAATATAAAAATCATTTTTGAATTCGGAATATCAAATATAGCTTAGAGTAAATTTTTGGTAATTTTCTGAAAAACTCCAATTTTTTGATGAATAGTGAAACCACTAAGTGGTAATCAAGCAAACTGATTTTTCAGTTGAATGAAAGTTTACCACTAATGTGTATTGAAATTTGAAAATCCGACATACATGGTTGTCGTTAGTATGTAAAATGTGGTTCAATGGGATAAAAATAATTTTTTGGTGAATAGTAACTTTTTTTCATTAATCGCGATTAGAGGTAATTAGTGTAATTTAAGGTAAAAATGATATTATAAAAATATGAAAACATCATGACACTTGTCCTACCCCTATTGGATGAGTCATGGCCAACCAAGACAACCCATGGGTCGATTTAGGGGACCCTATGGAGCCTCTTGCGTGAGATAATGACTTTAATGCCTTTTTTTAAATAAAGGTGAAAATGACACTAACATAAATTGTTTTTCTAAAACAATTTTTAGAAGGGGTTATACTAATCATATTTTTGTCTATAAATACTCTTTGGAAAGATAAAAAGATTTTCTACATCATGATAGTTTTGTTATAATTTTTAGTCATTATATAAATTAATTTAATTATGACACCATGATGATGCAACAATGACCTCATTAATGAACAGTTTAAATAAAATGAAAAGATAATATAAAATCTAAGACCTACACTTGTCCAAAAAATATTGGATGGAAATATTTCGAAGCCTTATCATCTTATCTTCGAAATATATCAATGTGGGTCCTTATAAATTCGAAACACTTTTGAAAAATAATAATAGTTTCATGATTTCCAAAAGTGCCCCTCCTCTCCTCTTATAAAAGGCCCCCACCTCTACCTCATTTCACACACTCCCAAAGCCTTTGGCTCGGCCAACATATGCCCATTTCGTCTCTCCACTTCCCTCCCTTACTCCTTGAAGCCTCACATTGGGCAGAAGACTTCCCAAGGAAGCCTTTGATCTCAAACCAAAGGGAGTTACCCGATTTTTAGGTAAAGTCTTCACTTGAGTCCGTTTGTTTTATTTTGCTTCTCCAACCCCCTAAAATATTTTTATTTATTTCTTTTGTAAAACCTCCAGTATCTTCAATATAATAGGATGTTTTTATAAGAAGGATTAAAGCTACACTTACACACACCTACATATAATGGTTAAAGAACATATGGTTTCCGTGGATGGTGAATTTATGCTTCCCGAAACGATGGTTGTTCAAAATTCTTTTAACACCTTCAATGGTGGCCATTAAGATGTCACTATATTTATATTTGATATATAATATGTTTATGTTTTCCTTATGCTTCTGTATTTTCCTTTTTGGTCATACATTTATGGTTTCCATTATGGGGAAACACGATATGTTCATTTAAGGAAGTGCGGACTACCGCCCCCTCAAAGTGATTTGATTCGTTAAATACCATATGTGGGACGTATAAAGGATGGAACTATGATATTATATATGATATTATACTGGAATTATAATATACCTTTATATAATTATGATTCCATTCTATAAAATATGAAATAGAAATGAAAGTAGCGTTCATGCGTACGTACGGCTTACCGTCTCCATGAATGGTGCTTTTCATTTCATACCTCTAAATGATTATGTAATATTATAAATGCATGCATGTACTGGATATATATGGAATATATGATATCTACATCATGAATACCATTCTGGATATAATGAATACATGAACAACATGTAATTATAAAGGGATTATTTTTGAGTCAAGTACCAATGATCGTTAAAATGACCGTTATTAACTTAAATAATTACATAGTGTTCATGACATGGTAATAAGTTGTATAAAAGTAATAAAGAACTTGAAAAAGGTTCATAAGAAAGTAGAAATTAACTTAAGTTTATCATTCAGGACATTAAAGAATGATCGAGTCAAGTCGGACCCGAGGTAAGGGAACTTCTTAACCCAATTTACATTCTTTGGGTTAATCTCCTACTTTAAAATTATGTCATGATATTATTATGTGCTATATTGTATTTATACTTTCATTATGTGTACATATAATGAATACACATAATAGATCTATTTTATTTTAAAAATTATCTTTGTATGGGACTTCATCTCAATCTCCTTTCCTTGAGGCATATTTTGTTTTATACACAACTTTCTTTTGTACAGTGTATAAACCCCTTTGACTTTTACGTTTATTCAAAAGTAATATTTTTTATACGAAGAATTTACTAAATGACAAATGAGAATGTTTTTGTCGTACGTATGCAGCGACAACGACTTCTCCGCCGTCGTGACCGTTATTTGAGTTTCAGCTTCCTCTACAAGCCATACCTTCTTTTTAAAAGAAAAATAAATACCATGTTTTAATTTTATTTTATTTTGGTATTGAAAATGGTTTTCATAATGTTTTTATATCAATTTGTTGAATTGATATCTTGTGATTGAATGGTGGGAATGTTATGTTTCCTTTATGCATGTTTTATGTGATATGATTATGTTGAGGTTCTTGGGCATTATTATGAAAACGGGTGGTTCCGTGATAAACTAAGGGCGGGTGAGCCCAATATAGCTCTCCAATGCATTGGGTAACGCGAAGGAGTGAAACGTTAAGGTTTCTCTGAAGCGATTTAGGGAATATAATGTGATGGGTATTCCAAACGTAACCAATTGGGTTACTCCCTACGTAAGAATGTTATGAATGCCTCAAGTTACCTTTATGTCTTATGATTTCTATGATTTATTCATGATTTGATGAGGTGTGTTAAAGTGATTATGTTTTATGGGTAAAGTATGATCTCATCCTTATGTATATATGCACCCATGTTTCCTTTCTATATTTTTATATCCCTTACTGAGCTTTTTATGCTCATCCCATGTTTTTTTGAAATGTTTTGCATAGGTCAAAGGAAAGGTACATGATATGATGATAGTGTCAAGGAAGTGTCAAGAAAGAATCCATGTTTTATTTTAAATATGTTTCCATTGATGAGAATGAAGAATACTATCTTTATGTAACCACTTTGTTTATATGTGGAATGTAATGCAAGTTTTATGATCTAATTCTCTAAAACACTAAACCCGAAAAGAACCTCAACGTGTAATCTTGTAATAACACATGATTAAGTAAGGTTTAAGGCATGGGCCTTATAGTTGGAATCAGAGGTCGGTTTAGATAACTTTAGGAGTTAGAATTCTATTAAATGATTATCCAAAAATATTTTTTTTAAATGATATAGCATTTGAAGATTACCATGTTGCTTCATCTAAGACATGTTTGTTCAGAATGGTTTTCCGCAGAGAAAACAGGGAAGCAGTGCTAGGAAGGCATACAGAAGGAAATAACCTCCCGAATCAGCATCCCGAGATGGTCGGAATTGGAACTGAACAGTTTGTTGCAGTGATGGAACAGTTGACTCAAGCGATAAATGGCGGTGGTATTCTTGCACGAGATCAGCCAGATCAACCACAGAGGAACATGTCAGTGGTGGAACATTTCATAAGGCAACATCCCCCATCATTCAGAGGATCATCTGACCCTGTGCTAGCTGAAGGGTGGATTAAATCACTGGAGAAGATTTTTGATGTCATGGGGTGTTCAGACAATCAAAAGGTTAGTCTTGCTATTTACCGTTTGGAGGGTGAGGCAGATCAGTGGTGGTCTATGGTTAAAAATATCAAGGATGCTGATGAGATTGATGCTCTTGATTGGGATGAATTTAAAGGTATGTTTCTTGAGAAGTATTTTCCCAAGGCTGTTCGACTCAGGATGGAAATACAATTCTTGGAATTGAGGCAAGAGGAAGACTCAGTGGCTACCTATGAAGAAAGGTTCACTCGATTGGAAAGGTATGCTCCAAATTTTATCCGAGACCTTGATAGTAAAATCAATCATTTTTACTCAGGATTAAAGCCAAAATATCGAAGGGCATTAGCTTCTCGTGAGTTTAACAGTTATGAAAAGCTTGTTCGATGTTCTGAGAAGGTGGAAATGGAGTTTGCCGATGATCAAGTTTTCTATAACAACCAACAGAAGAAGAGACCTAGGTGGCAGGAGAAAGGTAAGAATTCTTCAAAAAAGTCTGATGGTAAGAAAACTAAGTATCATGTTTGGGATAAATGTGGCAAAAGGCATGCTGGGGAATGTCTTCTAAATTCTGGAAAGTGCTACTGATGTGGAAAGATGGGACAAAAGGCTCGTGAATGCACTGAAAAAGATCAAGGTGAAGGTAAGACCAAATTTGATTTACAGTTAGTGAAATGTTATAAGTGCAATGAGATGGGTCACTATGAAAATGAGTGTCCGACAAAGATCTTGAGTGATGGGAAGCAGTTAGATTACAAGCAGAAAGGGGTGGTGAAATCCTTTGCAACTACTTCAGCAGATGTCGGGCCATCAAATGAAGTTGTATCAGCTTCAGGGAGCTCAGTGTTTTTCATAGATTGACTTGAGATCGCGGTACAATCAGCTGAAGGTAAAGGAGGCAGATATTCTGAAGACCGTGTTCCGTACGAGATATGGCCATTATGAATTTGTAGTAATGCCTTTTGGGCTAACCAATTCACCTGCTGTATTCATGGACTTAATGAATAGAATTTTTCATGAGTTCTTGGATATGTTTGTGGTGGTTTTCATTAATGATATTTAGGTGTTTTCTAAAAGTAAAGAGAATCATGAAAGACATTTAAGGGTTATCAGGCAATCCTTAAAAGAAAAGAAACTATATGGAGAATTCAGCAAGTGTGAGTTTTGGTTGCAATAAATTTATTTCCTTGGTCATATTGTTTCTAAAGATGGAATAACTGTTGATCCTGCAAAAAACAAGTTGTGGAAGAATGGCCAAGACCCACAAATGTAACTGAGATTCGTAGCTTCCTTGGTTTGGTAGGCTATTACCGAAGGTTTGATAGAAATTTTTCATGGTTATCTAGTCTAATGACTAAGCTAACTCGGAAGGGTGTTAAGTTTATCTGGGCAAAAGAATGTGATGATTTTTTTCAGGAATTGAAAAGAAGATTAGTGAATGCTCCAGTTTTGGCACTACCTTCTAGGAATGGTGATTTTGTTATATACAGTGATGCTTCATTGAAAGGACTTGGTTGCGTCCTAATGCAGAATGATTAGGTAATTGCTTATGCTTCACGACAGTTGAAAACACATGAGGTAAATTACCCAACACATGATTTGGAATTAGCTGCTATTGTTTTTGCATTGAAAATTTGGAGGCATCATTTGTATGGAGTAAAGTGTGAAATATATACCAATCAAAAAAGTTTAAAGTATTTATTCACTCAGAAAAATTGAACAGGATACAAAGGAGATGGCTGGAATTAATCAAGGATTATGATTATACAATTCATTACCATTCGGGAAAAGCAAATAAAGTGGCTGATGCTTTGAGTCGAAAAAGTAATGCTTCATTAGAAATGTTGCGTTTGGAACGTGATCCTTTGGTTAAGGATTTTATGAACTTTGGCATAGAAGTTGTTGGTGTAGGAAGTTATTCTGTTTTGTTTCAGGTATCAGTGAGATCATCTCTATCAGAAAGAATCAAGCAAGCACAGAAGCAAGACAGTGAGTTGCAGAAAATGATAGAGCTGGTTCCGAAAGGTAAGTTTCCTGAATTCAACATTGATAATGATTGCGTTTTGAGATTTGGGAAGAGATTGTGGGTGCCTTTTGATTCACAGTTGAAGAGAGAGTTGTTATGTGAAGCACATATTTCTCCGTTTTCAGTTCATCCTGGCAGTACTAAGATGTATAGAGATCATCAGGAGTATTACTGGTGGGATGGAATGAAAAAAGATATTGCTGATTTTACTGTGAAGTGTTTGACATGTCAACAGGTTAAAGTAGAGCGGCAGTTACCGAAAGGAATGCTTCAGCATTTACCAGTGCTAGAGTGGAAATGGTAGAATATATCCATGGACTTTGTTGTGGGATTACCGAAGACATCTCGAGGTGATAATGCAATATGGATTATTGTTGATCGCTTGACCAAGTCTACTCATTTCCTTGCTATACGAGATACTCTCTCTCTTGATCAACTTTCCCGTTTGTATCTTAAAGAGGTAGTCAGGTTACATGGAGTTCCTCTCTCCATTTTATCTGATCGTGATCCCAGGATCACTTCTAACTTTTGGAAAGGACATCAGAAGTCATTGGGTACTGAATTAAATTTTAGTACAGCTTTTCATCCTCAATCAGATTGGCAGTCAGAATGAACAATTCAGACCTTGGAGGATATGCTACGTTCTTGCTCTATGGATTATCATGGAAGTTGGGACCAACATCTTTCTTTGGTTGAATTTTCATATAATAACAGTTTTCATTCCAGTATACAGATGGCACCATTTCAAACATTATATGGGAAGCGGTGTCGAACTCCAGATTTCTAGGATGAAGTGGGTGAAAGGAAGTTGATGGGACCAGAATTGGTAGAAGAGATGGCAGAACAAGTTCAGCTGATTCAGAAGCACATGAGAACAGCTCAGAGCAGGCAGAAGAGTTATGCGGACAACAGGAGGAAGGATCTATCTTTCAAGGTAGGTGATCATGTTTTTCTCAAGGTTTCTCCTTGGAAAAGTGTGATGAGATTTGGTAAGAAAGTAAAGCTGAGACCAAGGTTTATTAGACCATAGGAAATTCTGGAGAGAGTTTGATCAGTTTCTTACTGAGTGGCTTTACCTCCGAGTTTATCTCAGGTACACAATGTTTTTCACGTTTCGATGTTGAGAAAGTACATGCCAGATCCATCTCATGTTTTGAGTCCAGAGGTAGTTCAGCTGGAAGAGAACCTATCTTATGAGGAACAACCGGTCCAGATTCTTGATCACATAGAGCAAGTGTTATGGAATAAGGTGATTCACTAGGTTAAGGGTTTTTGGAAAAACCACATGATTAAAGAGGCAACATGGGAATCTGAAAATGCAATGAGGGATAAGTGCCCCCATTTATTCGATAAGTAAATAAATTGCGGGGACACAATTTTATAAAGGTGTAAGGATGTAACATCCCAAGTATGTAATGAATAATAGATATTTTTATCTATGCCTATTAATGAATTAGATAGTGTCTTAGAGGCTTAAAATGAAAATAAATCCAATCTTAAGCATGGAATACACTAATATTTTTAAAAGATTGTTTTACTGCCTTTTGATGGAAAACCATTTTTAAATCCATCTTTCGACAATTTTATAAGCTATGTTTGTCAAAATAAACTAGTTATTTATGATTGGGATATCGAAATTTACATTGTGTGAATTTTTGGTATTTTTCAGACAATGTTCATTTTTTAATGAATAGTGAAAAATACTTCATTTTACATCAAAACTGCTTTTAATCTAATTTATTTATATGATTAGATTATATTTTTAATTGTTTTTGATGTGAAATTAGAATATATTTTTACCATTTAATCCAATTTTGGTCATTGGAATCAATTTCACTTTGAAATTGGACTTAAACTGGTGTCAATCTTTTGATACTTATTGTTTCATAAAAACACGTTGTTTGCTCTGACAGCGGGAGTTAATTATTAAATTAATTAATTATACTTATATAATTTGAATTAGTTAATAGAAAAATCATTTTTGAATTCGGAATATCGAATATAGCTTAGATTAAATTTCTGGTAATTTTCTGAAAAACTCCAATTTTTGATGAATAGTGAAACCACTAAGTGGTAATCAAGCAAACTGATTTTTCAGTTAAATGAAAGTTTACCACTAATGTGTATAGAATTTTGAAAATCCTACATACATGGTTTTCATTAGTATGTAAAATGTGGTTCAATGGGATGAAAATATTTTTTTGGTGAATAGTAACTTTTTTTCATTAATCGTGATTAGAGGTAATTAGTGTAATTTAAAGAAAAAATGATATTATAAAAATATGAAAACACCATGAAACTTGTCCTACCCCTATTGGATGAGTCATTGCCGACCCATACAACACATGGGTCGATTTAGGGGACCCTATGGAGCCTCTTGGGTGAGATAATGACTTTAATGCCTTTTTTTAAATAAAGGTGAAAATGACACTAACATAAATTGTTTTACTAAAACAATTTTTAGAAGGGGTTATACTAATCATATATTTGTTTATAAATACTATTTGGAAAAACAAAAAGATTTCCTACATCAGGATATTTTTGTTATAATTTTTAGACATTAAATAAAATAATTTAATTATGACATCATGATGATGCAACGATGACCTCATTAATGAAAAGTTTAAATAAAATTAAACGATAATATAAAATCTAAGACCTACACTTGTCCAAAAACTATTGGATGGGAATATTTCGAATCCTTATCATCTTATCTTAGAAATATATCAATGTGGGTCCTTAGAAATTCGAAACACTTTTGAAAATAAAATAATAGTTTTATGATTTCCAAAAGTGCCCCTCCTCTCCTCTTATAAAAGGCCCACACCTCTACCTCATTTAACACACTCCCAAAGCCTTTGGCTCGGCCAAACTCTGCCCATTTTGTCTCTACACTTCCCTCTATTACTCCTTGAAGCCTCACTTTGGGCAGAAGACTTCCCAAGGAAGCCTTTGAGCTCAAACCAAAGGGAGTTACCCGATTTTATGGTAAAGTCTTCACTTGAGGCTGTTTGTTTTATTTTGCTTCTCCAACCCCCTAAAATCTTTTTATTTATTTATTTTGTAACAACTCCAGTATCTTAAATATATATTATGATGTTTTTATAAGAAGGATTCAAGCTACACTTACAAACACCTACATCTAATGGTTAAAGAACATACGGTTTCCGTGGATGGTGAATTTATGCCTCCCGAAACGATGATTGTTCAACATTCTTTTAACACCTTCAAAGGTGTCCATTAAGATGTCACTATATTTATATATGATATATAATATGTTTATGTTTTTCTTAAGCTTCTGTATTTTCCTTTTTGGTCATACCTTTATGGTTTCCATTATGGGGAAACACGATATCTTCATTTAAGGAAGTGCGGACTACCGCCCCCTCAAAGTGATTTGATTCGTTAAATACCATATGTGGGACGTATAAAGGATGGAACTATGATATTATATATTATATTATACTGGAATTATAATATACCTTTATATAATTATGATTCCATTCTATAAAATATGAAATAGAAATGAAAGTAGCGTTCATGCGTTCGTACGGCTTACCGTCTCCATGAACGGTGCATTTCATTTCTTACCTCTAAATGATTATGTAATATTATAAATTCATGCATTTACTGGATATATATGGCATATATGATATCTAAATCATGAATACCATTCTGGATATAATGAATACATGAACAACATGTAATTATAAAGGGCTTATTTTTGAGTCAAGTACCAATGATCGTTAAAACGACCGTTATTAACTTAAATAATTACATAGTGTTCATAACATGGTAATAAGTGGTATTAAAGGAGTAATGAACTTGAAAAGGGTTCATAAGCAAGTAGAAATTAACTCAAGTTTATCATTCAGGACATTAAAGAACGATCGAGTCAAGTCGGACCCGAGGTAAGGGAACTTCTTAACCCAATTTCCATTATTTGGGTTAATCTCCTACTTTCAAATTATGTCATGATATTATTATGTCCTATATTGTATTTGTACATTATTTATGTGTACATATAATGAATACACATAATAGATCTATTTTATTTTAAAAATGATCTTTGTATGGGACTTCGTCTCAATCTCCTTTCATTGAGGCATATTTTGTTTTATACACAACCTTCTTTTATATGGTGTATAAACCCCTTTTACTTTTACGTTTATTCAAAAGGAATATTTTTTATACGAAGAATTTACTAAATGAAAAAAGGGAATGTTTTTGTCGTACGTATGTTGCGACAATGACTTCTCTGCCGTCGTGACCGTTATTTGAGTTTCAGCTTCCTCTACAAGCCATACCTTCTTTTTAAAAGAAAAATAAATACCATGTTTTAATTTTCTTTTATTTTTGTATTGAAAATGGTTTTCATAATGTTTTTATATCAATGTGTTGTATTGATATCTTGTGATTGAAAGGTGGGAATGTTATGTTTCCTTTATGCATGTTTTATGTGATATGATTATGTTGAGGTTCTTGGGCATTATTATGAAAACGGGTGGTTCCGTGATAAACTAACGGCGGGTGAGCCCGATATAGCTCTCCAATGCATTGGGTAACGCGAAGGAGTGAAACGTTAAGGTTTCTCCGAAGAGATTTAGGGAATATACTATGATGGGTATTCCAAACATAACCAAGAGGGTTACTCCCTGCGTAAAAATGTTATGAATGCCTCAAGTTACCTTTATGTCTTGTGATTTCTATGATTTATTCATGATATGATGAGGTATGTTAAAGTGCTTATGTTTTATGGGTAAAGTATGATCTCATCCTTATGTATATATTTACCCATGTTTCCTTTCCATATTTTTATATCCCTTACTGAGCTTTTTATGCTCATCCCATGTTTTTTTGAAATTTTTTTCACAGGTCAATGGAAAGGTACATGATATGATGATAGTGTCAAGGAAGTGTCAAGAAAAAATCCATGTTTTATTTTAAATATGTTTCCATTGATGGGAATGAAGAATACTATCTTTATGTAACCACTTTGTTTATATGTGGAATGTAATGTAAGTTTTATGATCTAATTCTCTAAAACTCTAAACCCGAAAAGATCCTCAACGTGTAATCTTGTAATAACTCAAGATTAAGTAAGGTTTAAGGCTGGGGCCTTATAATCTTTTTCCATTGAAAACTATTTTATTTTGAATACAACCAATATATACACTTAGTGGTATTCACATTGTAAAACCTATCATTATTTTATGTGTTACGTCCTTTTATGATTTCAACACTCCTTAATCATGGGATTAAATTGGGTAAAATATGATCCTATGTTGATTGTTCTGGGTAGAAAAGTTATGCATGTGCAAGATATGAAATAGATGGGTGCGCTGAGAATAATATACAGAAAATGATTCTTATATATTGAGATCCAAGATTCACATAAAAATTATTTAAAATTTTAAAATTTTCATTAATCTCATATTTAAATATTAGTATATAATATAAATTCCATATTAATGAAAAAACTAAATGACCTATCAAGATAATTGTGGATATGTTGAGAGGATCCCCTGTGGACATGAAAAGAAGATCAAACCAACAAATTCCATTAGACGATTCTTATAAAAAAAATATTCCAATCAATAATTCAAATAGATAAATATGAATAATTGTATGGGAATAGTTTTAGAGAACAATTTTTTTAATGGAGTGGTTAAGGAATGCTAAAAGGACCTAAGATGGTAAAATAAATTGTACAAATTTTCAGAACCATGAAGCAACACATCATTAAAACATAGATCAGATAAAAGAGTTATGTTTAACACCATTAATGAGACCTAGAGCTTTCATTTGGTGATTGTTTATTCCTTTATATACCTCTATGGATGTGGTTCAAGAGGTATGTAATGAAGGGGAAGCTATGTCATAGTTATATGGACCCATTTGGATTCTTAATTGCATTAGAGAAGTGACATATTATTTTGAACTCCCACCAAACATGACTAATGTACATGATATGTTCCATGTATCCCACATGAGTATGTAAATACTAGAACCCTCACATGTAGTATATAGACAGTAGGTATATTTTTAAAATTATAGGTCTTATATGAATATGTTGGTGATGATTATATAACATTGAGACAAAGTTATTCATAAAAAAACAAAACACTATGTCAATGTACTTTGGAAAGACTATATATATGAAGATGTTACTTGATAATATAGAAAAACAAAGAAATATAATAACCAAACAAATTTATAACGTTTGGGAATAGAAAAAAATTTAAAATATGATATTTAATAATGGGGGAAGAATGTAATGATCTAACAAAGTTATGTATACAATTACCCCATATAAATAAACACATATATGTAATATTTTGAAATATAAATAATAAAAAATAAAAAATAATATTAAATAATTATGAACATGATATGAATATATTATTTCCCTTTTCACATCAATTTGAATTATAGTATAATAAAAATCTACATATTATTGATGAATTAAAATAAAAAAAATTCATTATTTGAGCTTGAAAAACCAATTCGAAAAAATAATTTTTATAATTTCTGTATAATAAATGTTATTTTTTTGATTTAGAAAAAAAATGATATTATGATTAATTTAATATTTTTTCTAAAATATTTTATTTATGATAATTGGGAAAATTATATTTTAACGAAACTATAATTTTATGAAATTTTTCTAAGATAATAAAAGATAATAATTTTATAAAATATTGAATTTGATTTATAGAAAAACTTAATTATTTTGGGAATGTTATTTTTATATTAGAAAACATTATCATAGTGTTTTTTATGGTAAATTATAATTAGTAATAATACAAAATTTCCTTTTTCCGATTCCTGAAAGTTGATATTATTTTATGAAAATTTAGTTTTCTTTCATATAAAAAGCCACAATTTTATTACATTATAATAAAAAATAGTTTAGATAAAAAAATATAAAAAATATATCCATAACAAATATATAAATTTTATTCTTGAATTGATTATTTAAAAAAAATTATTTTGTATATGCTCTAATAATAAAATTAATTTAACTCAATCATAGAAATAATATTTTATAAAATTAAATTCATACATAAAATAAACATTTTAAATTTATGAAAAAAATATAAATATTAATTATCTTCATTAAAATTAGTTATATATGGTAAAATAGTGTTTTCTTGGAAAGGGTATGTTTGTGTAAAAAGGGGCTTAACCTCATGCAGTAGGCTAATAAATTATAAAAACATGTTTTATAATTTCTGATATAGGTATTCTCAACCTTATATATTCTCCACTCCATTATTAAACATTCATGGTTACATTACTATTGAATAAATCAATGAAATTACTCTAAAGAAATTAGTTTTATGAAACATACACACTCGTTACATATAAATAAGTCTCACATACCCTCTATTTCCCAACCCATTTTCTTGAAACATCAAAACAAAAATTACACCATTTTCATTCCTCAACTCCCTCCATAACCCTTTGTAGCCTTATTCTCCCGAAAATACTGATATAGAGATCCTTATGTAGTCACCCATGGGAGTAAATCTGAATGGAGATGTAATTCTCTACATTGGACTCTCCTACACATTTTCTTATTCTACCGCCCTCATGTACCCTCTATCCATGAATGTAATACAAGTTCCAAAAAATTAATCTGATTAAATATAATTAAACTATAATTATTTACATTTTATACCCCACTATTATTATTAAAAAAATTAAAATTTTAACATGTTTTTCTGTGCACTACAACCTCAAACAATGACTTCTTATATTTTTCAAAAAAACTACATGGATGGTTAAAATTTTTTATTTAATTAAAAAAATAATTAATATTTCATGATAAGAATTTAAAATTGATTATTATTTAATTTTATACACCTCATGTTATATGAAAGATTTTAGAATCATTTATGTTTATAAGGGATATTATAGTCATGAAATTATATTTTTCCAAAATCTAATAATATCGATGATTATGAAAATGTATCAAATTTATAGACATGGTATTTTTTACAGTATAAACATTCTTTAAATCTAATATTGTATAATCTATAATTAATATTAATAATAAATTATTAGTGTTTCTTCAACAACATTATGTATACTGATTAGGGAACATGTTATTATTTTGGTCAATTTTGGGAAACATGATATAATATATAAAGTTTTTGAACATTTAATAATAAATGACATTAAACACCACAATATTTAATATGCTGAGTTTATTTTACATCATTATTGAATAGTGTCAACGATTTAAAATTGTATTGGTGAAATTAACCAAAAACATTAGTGACCAACGAAATGGGATTCTATATTTAAAATTAATATCAAATGATAATAAATAGAACTTATAAAATTAAATTATATAAAAAAATAAATGACAATTTTCTAAAAAAATATTTTAATTTTTCTGAGATTTAATTGAAAAAACATAGTGAATCTGGAATTGAGGTAAGGGATCAACACAACCACCCTCGCTTCATTCAGATTTTGTCTTATCTTTCATTTTATCACTCTCTATATTTTATTCACATGAAATTAATAAATATAATTAATAAATATTCCTTAAATATATATCATTTTTCTCATTATGTTTCTCTTGATCATATTTCATGTTTTATGCCCCCTTCAAAATTTCCACTTTAAGTACACTCAACACAAGGGAACGTTCCAATTTCATAATTCCCGAACACTATTTCCACCCTAAATTTCTTTAACCATAAATAAAATCTGAATGTCTTTTTTATTTTTTTAGATTCCACCAGGTTATATTATTCATTAAAAAGAAAATAATAATAATTTTTATTCCTCAAATGAACGTTTTTAATTTCAATAATAAGAATATGTGTTGTTTATTTATATTTTACTTATACTTAAATCAACTCATATTTTTTATATATTGGAAATCAATTATTAAAAAAATATATCAATATTAAAAAAATATTTTAAAAAAAATTAATTTTATCTTGCCTTGGGAATCCTTTTTATATAGCCTTTAGTTTTTCTTTGACTAATGATTTTGAAACCCACTTCATTTTCAAGGTTTTTATAATCTTTATGAGTTATATGTATTTTATTTTCATAATGTGGATCTTTTATAGATGTAAAAATATTAATTTTCATTATGTGACAGATTCTATAGGTATTATATTTTCCTCCAATTAATTTGGAAATGTTTTCATCTCATGAGATAACATGTATGTAGTTTGTGTGATTATCCTATGTACAAAATGTTTTGTAATGTGTAAACCTAGAATTATATATCCATCTAATGAATTAGGTTATGTTTTTATATCATGAGATATCATATATGGTTCATGGGATGTTATTCTAACAACCCCATTTTATGTGACTGGTGGGCCTATAATTTATATCCATCCAACACAATGAGTAATGTTTTCATCTGATGAGATACATTGTATGTTGAAAATTAGTTTTCCAAAGACCAGTATGTCATGTAGTGGGTGGGATTGAAATTACGTATCTCTCCAATGCATTGGGAATGAGTTTCATCTCAAGAAATATCATCTATTGTGTAAGGGTTTTTATAAAAAGAACACTATACTATGTTGTTGTTGTTCCCTGAATAATATATCATCCCAATGAAATATGTGTAGATTTATAAATCAATTCATTTTATTTATAGGATTATATAGTGGACCTAGTCTTAATAAGGGAATTTCCCCATATGTGATGATGTTCTTGGGTGTAAACCATGACAAATGCTTAAGATTTTATGTTTTATGTTGATGACACATATTTTTTATTTTATGATCTTTTGATATTATTATATTTTTCAATGTTTCCATGTGTATATTAATTTTTAATGTAATATATCATGTTATGTATCATATCTCACGTTTTATGTTATACCATTATGTTTCTTCCTTTACATATCTTTCAATGTATCCCATTCCTTATATATGTTCCCCAATGTATCCTATAATGTTTTATTACAACTATTGAAATTAAAAAGATTAATTTAATTTTTAAAATAAGATGATGTAATTTATATTTATGATTATGTACTCATATTTGAAATCATCAAAGAACCCTAAACATTAAATCCGTGGATTTTATATGATGTAATATTATGTTATAAAACAAAAAATACATTTTGAATATGGTTTAGGTTTCTATATTTGGTATTACATGAAGGTTTATTTATTTTTTATAATAGTAATAATGAAAAATCGTGAAATCAATTGGGATAAGTATTATTATTGGGTAACGTCTATAAATATTGGAATTTTTTTTGAGTATTTTGTTTTTATTGAGAGTATATCCCTATATGGATACTACAAGTGGGAAAAAATCCTAAATATATGTACCTAGGATTGATTAAGATAAATAGAGTGGATTTAATATTTACTCAATATTCACATTGTGAATGACCAAGAGGATAAAATGCACACATGATTTGAATCACTTGTAGTATATAGCATGGTGACTCATATTATCATTACAGATAAATATTAATTATATGAATATAATGTCTGGTTAGAGAACATAATTGGAAAAATATAACCAATAACATATATTGATAACTTAAAATGAATAAATAAAGAAAATATTTCAACTATGTGTTATTTTTTATATGTTTAAAGATTCCCTCTTATGTATCAAACCATTAAATTTCTATTATTTTTTAAAATGTATAGAAATTAGAGGAACCATGCCAACAACGTACACAATGGAAAATGATAAGATGTACCTACTGAAATAAGATCTAAGAGAGAATAAAAGGATTTATAAAAATGGTTTCAATCTGTTACATTTATAATTGAATTCTTGAGTTTAATGTGGGATGAAAATTAAAATATCATACATGATGAATATTTTTAATATTTTTATTTATCATGAGGTTGATTTGGGTTTTTTGACCAAGATAAAACCCAAGATCATATATATTATTTTAATGATTTATATTTCTGTATAAAAAAGATATGAAATATATATGAAATTATAAAATATTTATTATGTTGATTATTTCATTAGAACTATCAATAAATATAATTGATGTTACTGGTGTCTATTTCTATCTATTTGTAATTATTCATCATAGATATTTGGTCGACACATTGGAGACATAGATGCTCTAATCTGTTGTTGTATGTTTGTCCTATTACAATGAATGGTTATTATTTTTTGATGTCTTTAATAGATGATTTAAAGTAACAAGGATTTCATTTAAGGTAAAATTATTTGAAGTTATAATTCTCTATTAATGAATATTCATCATATATTAGTTTTTATTACAGCCATGTGTCCAATATTCATAATATTATACAAAATATTTTATTCATCTGAAGTGTTTAAATCACATAATTAGTCATGGTGCAGTGAAAACATATCTTACTAAGATATGGTTAGAGTGGTTCCTTTTAAAAGAACGAAATTTTTGGGAAGGATTGAACTGATTACAAACTACTGTAGTGGACACTAATAAAATTTTCTGATTGTGGAAAATATCAATGATCACATTGAGAAAGATTATTGAGTGGACTCGAGGACACATGTACCCTAAAACACTATAAACATTGTTGTTCTATTCTTATTTAGAATTATTATACCCAATATATTTGAATATATGTATATTGAATCACATCTAAAATATGGATTAATTTTAATTTATGCAAGTGTTTTTAAAATGGAAATATTTAACCCCCTCATATGTCTTCACCTTTTAGAACCAATAACTAGTATATGAGTGGGGATTATTACTGAAATATATTATTATTTAAAAATTATTCATGAAAAATAAACCTACCGTTAATACATATATGGAAAATCTCTAATATGTAATTTCAATTACTAAAGAATCACACATCAATAAAGAAATATTTGGTTATTGGAAAACCAAAATACTCATAATCATGAAAAACCAATTCATAAAAGTTCTTATAAAAATGTTCATAACATATGAAATCCCCAGATAACAAAAAAAGTCATAATATATTAAGGAAGAGATATATGATGTAAATACTGGATATATAAATAAAAATTTCCTTTGAAATAGACTTGGTGAATTTAGTCATGTTTTTGAATGTTCTACTACCTATGTGATGTGGTAGACTGTATCTTTTAAATATGATCCAACAATCAGTGTTATGTAATTTAGATACTACACTGATGCTATATACTTTTAGAATGTATAATGTTTAATCCATTACTTTGTTGAATTGAAGATTGTTTGAAAGATACCATGATGTTACTTCCTTGGGATCTACAATTCTCTAACTAGATATGTATATGGATGTTATTATATATTTTACCTGTAGATGTAATGGAATATTTAGTACTATTAGTGAATCAAAAATAGTAATAGTTTATGAATGATGGAATTGATTGTTACACATGTAATGTATGACAATGAGATGAACGATGATGTAGAAGGTCACATAATGATTAGGATGAAAATAATTCCCTCAATGATAATTATAAAATTTTGAGAAAATATATATTATATTTAATATCCAAAATAATAATAGATTTCCACACAAAATAGAAGAACATTTTCACAAATCTAGAATATTTATTAAATTATATAAGAATAAATGAGAATACGAGAAGTATTATAATGAATCTAGAAATAATGATTACATAAAGAATGAGGTTAGGTTGTATGAATAAAATAAAATCGATCACATTAGACCTACTTTCCCATAACAAAATAAGAAAAATTTATAGAAATGGAATATAATACGAATTATGTTAATTCTAATTCTGAGTTAAACTGTATAAATTTTATTTACACCATGTAGTGTATTTCATAAGTCTCTAGTAGCTCTGCAAATACTAATTAAAAAAAATGAAATCAAATATGATATAAAATATGTGCATTTTCTAAAGGGAAGATAACGAAAAATAATATTACTACTTTTATACTTATATTAAAGGTTTTTTCATGTATTAAACTAGCTGAAAAATGTTCTATGTTTCGCGAAAAATATGAATCTTGGTTAAAAATAATATGTTGTTGAAAAATATTGAAAATAAATATTTTAAATGAATAAGATGTGACGATATGAATATATCGTGATCTAAAATAAAAATTAAGTTAATATGATTCAAAATTCATTATCGATGAATCAATAATTATGAATTTATAAACAAAAGAAGATTAAATACAAAGTTCTTATAGTATATTGATATTGGGAGAATAATCTTTAACACTTATAGAAAGAATAATTTGTTTTCAAAATAGAAATATTTTACATTGTTGGTAATTGGGAAAAAATATTTTATATAGAAAAAATTTTGTTCCTACCCCAGATAACAATAAATTGCCTATGGTTATTTAATTTTTCGTGATTAAATTTCATTATGTTAAAAAAATATTAAGAACAATCCCTAACCTGTTTTTGTAAATAAATATCTTATTTTTGGAATTTTTACTAATGTTAATTCTATAAATTCTAATAAAAATGAAAAATATATTTTCCCATATAATTTCATGCTGGTGTAAAATCCCAATAGCATTTTGGTACCCAAATAATATTTTATATTATATTTTATTCGGTAAAAATCTATAGGGGAAATGTAAATTATGGTACATCAATAGTGTTCTCTCAAGACACATGAGTGGAGACATCGAATTTCATTTATATGCAAAAAGTATATGGAGGATGGGTAACATATGGAGATAAATTTAAGAAAAATTTAATTGGAGTTGTATAAGGGTGATATCTAAAAAACCTGATAAAAAATTACTTATTTTCAAAGGTTGAAGCACAACCTGAATTGAATTTATCTACACAGTGATGATAGATTTCCATTTTATTTTACTGACAATTCATGATATATGTTTATATAAAAACTACTTAGGTTTACAGGATCCAAAGAAAAAGCGTTTATACATTAAAAAGTAGTTTATTTTATGAATAAAAGGGGAGTTGTCAAAATTATAAAAGAAGTAAATATTGGAAATATAATAGGACATAATAGAATTATAGAATATTTCTATTTTATATCTTATCCAATAAAGATTTTTTTTCATATTTACAATATATTAAAATTTATTACAACATAATTTGTGATTAATTCTAAATAGGAAAGAAAGAAAAGTCATATTCTATATCCATTAACTTGGTTTCTGCATTCGTGTCGCGTCCCATCCTATAAGGGACCATGTTTTGAAAACCCCAATCCCACCTTTAATCAGCCATGGGATGGAAGGAAGCTTTGAGTAGGCATATCCCATATATAAGAGGCATTTTCCTACGTACCAGTACATGCGCACACATATCCATGCAAAAATTGCTAAAATGTAAAAACATTTAGTAGACAATGAATGAATACACTATTATACCAACGTAATAGAGTACGAAAATAAGATATTTGAATGTATACATGACCATAATACAATCCCACAAAAGAAAGTGTCTGTAAAAGTTAATACACAAGTTTTTGAAGCTTGTCTACAAAAAAAACCATATCTGAAGGGTGGTTGTAAGATAGTATTCTAATGTCATAAGAGCACACCACTTCTATTAGAACACTGTATACACCACATGGTCCTGGTCAAACAAGAACTTCGTCAAAGCCTTGATCGTCTGCAAAAGACACGAAACTTGTGGGAAAATCCCATGCATGGATGAGTAAAAAAAATACTATCAAGGAAACCCTTGAACAAAATAGTAATTAAACCATGAAATACATGATATTCACTATAATGAAATAAATATGATGAATAGTCATCTCACTCTAGTATATTTCTATAGCTTGAAATGCAAGATTATCATACATAGTCTACAAAACACATAACATCAGTAACACACAGAGTGTCGATAACACATTGAGTTCCGATAACTCACAATGTGTCAACAACAAACGAAGTGTCGATAACTCATGAATACCCAAAGTCACTGTAACACCCCAAGATTTTGTGAATTATATTATTTTTAATTTCATTAATGTCTAGTTTTGTATGCTACACAAAAAGGATCTTGCACAACACGCATCCCTGACTTTCCTTTCATTACACGCAATCACGACCTTCCTCGATAGCGTGTGTAGTACGCAATACCGAGTTTCACTAAACGAGATATTATTTTAATATTATTATGAACTAACCATTATGAATAGTAATACCCACTTTTGGAAATTTTATAAATTTTATCTTTCAAAATGGTCTTCAGTTTTGGATTCGGAATATCTAAATTAGCTTAGGGTGCAATTTTTGTACTTTTCAGATAACTTTCATATTCTGATGAATAGTGAAAATTACTAAATTTTATTTAAAAACAACATTTTTAATCTAAATAATTAATAGTGGTAAATTATTAATTTGAGTGTTTTTAAATTATATTTAGAATATATTTTTACAACTTCATTCAATGTTGGTCATTGGATGTAATTTCACATTTAAACCAGACATAAACAAGTGTCAATCTTTTGATAGTTATTATCTCTTAAAAACACGCTATTTGTTTTGACGACGGGAATAAATTTTTAAATTAGTTAATTCAAATGATATATTTTTAATTTGGTAAAATAGACATTATTTTTGAATTCATAATATAAAATATAGCTTAGGCTTAATTTTTGGTATTTTTCTGGAAACATTCATTTTTTGATGAATAGTGAAACCACTAATTGGTAGTTAAAAAACTGAATTTTTCATAAAACATAACTTTACCGCTTCTGTGTGTGGAATTTAAAAAATCTGAGAGACATGAATAATTTCAAGGACTAAAATGTGGTTCAATGACATGAAAATAATTTTTGGTGAATAGTAACTTTTTACTTTTTTTTACCACGGTTAAAAGTAAATATGGTAATTAAGGGTAAAATTGATATTATTATTACCTTAAAACATGTCATAATTCTATTGGATAAGTGTAATTCATCCAAAAACAACCTTAGGAATAAAATATGACCATGTAGGCCCACTTGTATTAGATTAGGACATTTATTATAAATTTATTTAAAGAAGGGTTAAAATAGTTAAAATCAATGTTTAATAACTAAATCAATTTTAAAATAGGGTTATACATAAGATACATTCGACTATATGTATTAATTAGAAAGATAAAAATAGTTTCTACATATTGGTATTTTATTTGTAATTTTTAGACCTAAAATAAATTATTGTATTTATGACACAATGATGATGCATTAATTATCTTATTAATGAAATATTGACATAAATGATGTTATAAATACCAAAATAAATGTAATATGAAACTTTTTATGAATTCCAATAATTTTCTATGTTCATATGACATGTTATTAGTGATTTAATTAACGTTTTTAGAACTAATCATTCTATTATGATTTTCACAAAAATCAATTACCAAATAGTGTCAAAATTGACATAAAATAGTTTTTAAAACAAATATTATATTATTAATTGTTATTACATTCCTAAAAATCTATGGTTCAGCCAAGATACTTATATAATGATAGGTGTGTCATTAATGAACCACTATGGGGTCTCTTGGATGTATATGGTAAATTTATTAACTATATAATATAAAAATACAAAATGACACGGTAAATGTCAATCTAATTAACTAAGAGTTAAAACTAAAATATAAGGTTAATATAATGACCTAAACATGTATAAATTCTATTGGATGAGAGGATTTAGACCCATCCCAACATTATCTTCGAGATATATAAATTTGGAGCTATTAAAAACCGAATATGACTTTATAATAAAATAATATTTTTAGTTATTCCGAAGGGGCCCCTCTCCTCCCTTATAAAAGGGCACCTCCTCTCTCTTTTCCTCACACCACTTTGAGCCTTAAATCTCGGCCAAACCCTACCACATTATCTTCTCCACTTCCCAAGAAACATCCTAGAGGTCCTGGTGTTCTTCAAAGACCAATTATAGTGCCCTAAGAGGAGGTCTCAAAGAGGCGCTTCAAAGAAGAGGTAATGTCTGTTACCGATTCTTTCAACTTTATTTCTTCTTCCACTTTTCATATTAGGTTGTTTCATTATGAAGTAATAAAATCAGTATCACTCATATACTGATATGTTATTATAATTATTAATCAACCCAATTTCACCATCTATCTATCCTATGGAAAAGAAAATCACCACACGTGCATACATACGAAATATCGTCTCCACGACGCGATGAGATTCATTCTCAATGATTTACCATTAATGAATGATTATAAAGTATATATAATAAGTAATCATGAAATATATGACATAAAAATTATTGAGATTTTTATATGTATGTGATCCAATTAATTCTATTCAATTCAATGAGGAAACGAAAACAACGTTCATGCGTACATACGACCTACCGTCTCCATGAACGGTGTATTTCTTTCCATTTATCGATCTATTATATATATGTATATTCTGAATATATATTATATATAAATAATGTTTTATAATTTGTAATTAAGTAATCATGATCTATGTAATCATATGAATAATTACAAGTAAAAACACGGACGATAAATGAAATGATTTTACCCAAAACACTCTTTAACATGGAATTTACACAAGAACGAGTAATATAAAGTCCTAAGTGAACCATATATGATATCATAACAATGAATATGATTATTTAATAAGTCTATGACATTATTTAAATCATTATACAGGAGGTTCAGATACGTACGAAGCATATCGGACCTAAGGTAAGGGATAATTGTGCAAATCTCATTTTTATCCGAGATTGCTTATTCGTAAGTATTTACTGTGGTTATTACTATCATCCATGTCCATGTTTTATAAAAGCGTATTCATGTATGTTTAATGTAATTTTACCCATTTTTACTTTTACCCCATGGTATGGAAGGGATCTTTCTTTTATTTACCCTACAAGGTATTTTTTGACTTTTCCGACAAAAGTACGAGAAGATTGTTTTTTTAACGTATATGGAATGAAAGGATTTTTACGGTTTTATAAAGCCTTATTTTTATGAAGCTTCCTCAAAAATATTTCATGACCATTTTCAAAAAAATAATTTTCTTTTAAAATTGCATGACATTGTGTGAAAATAAAATTATTGTGAAAAAAAGGATATTTTCCTCAATAATTAATTTCATGTGCATTATCAAAACCATTTTCATCAAAGATGACATTATTTCACATGTGTATGTTTCAAGTATCATGTCTCTATAATTTACATGGTTTCACTTTTCTTATGATTAAATGATATCCATTTTTTTATATATGGATTATGTTATGATGGGATGTTGTTTATGAAACCCATATTTATTATTTGGGTTATGATGAATGATTTATGTATATGTTGTGGAAAAAGTAAGAATGGTTTCATTATGAGATGGGTGGGACCTATATCTCCCTCAAATTAATTGGGTAATGATTTATATCTCATGAGATAGACATGGCTGGAACGGTAAGCTAATCCTGTTCAGTATTACAAGACTGGAACAAAGAATGAACTCGATTCAGAAAGGGACTTTGTCCACTATGATGGTCTTGGCAGCATTGCCTTGGCTAATATGGAAATCAGTACATGTGCTTAATGGATTCCACAATTACATGTTTTATTCTCATACTATTTTATCATGATTTATGTTCCATTATGATCTATGCCTTATGTACTTCTATGTTTTAAGTCGTTGCTCAAGATTTTGATTTTTAAACATTATGTTAATGTTTTTAAGTTTGGTATGTTTTACATTATCCATGCTTACCCTTACTAAACATTTGAGATCACCCTTTTTATGTTTTATTTTCACCTAGGATTAAAAGAAAGGTTTTAGGTAAGGAAACAAAATGTGGAAGATCTTTATGGGATATGTTGAAGATCTTTCACCACGATTAGAAGATTATGTTCCAAGTTTCCAAAGACACTAAACTGTTACAGTCCTTGTGTGTATGTTTTTGTTATGTATTATGTATTCCACAAAATTAATGTAATATCTATGTACGTCAAGCTTCGGGCCTCTACAGTTGGTATCAGAGGAAAGTTTTAGTCAACCATTGGAAAATAGGATGCGAGAACTTTAGTGAGATCCCTATAGATATTTCTATGGTATGTCTAGGGATGTTCCTAAGGTCAAGTATAAGTATAGTTTATAGTCCTAGAATTACGGTAATGATCTTAGAATTAAACTTAAGGTGTTAGATATTGAAGGTACTCCCCCTTTATTGTGTTGTTTTCCCAAGCATGATTTTTTCCTCTCACAGAATTCTTTTCGTGTTTTAGTCAATGGAGGGAACCAGAAAGAATTCGGTTAACATTGAATCCAATGGACAAATTGGTGACTATGAGAAAAAAAACTGTGTAATGCCTAGAGAGAAAGATATTGTGATTATGTCGAATCAGTCATCGCGATATATGATTAACAAGGTGAAATTTAGTGATGTGCCTAATTCATAAAATAAGAGGAAGGTAGACTATTATGCAAGTTCTCATGTTGAAGGGAATAAAGAAATAAAGATTTAGATTTTTAAATAAAGGAAGAAGAACCTTGAGGAATACCTCAAATGGAGGGGAAGATGTTATCTGTGTGGAGAAAAGGGTCATAGAGTGACGAACTGATATGGAGTTCAATGTCTTATTTGTGGAGAACAAGGGAATTACCCAACTCAATGCCCTGACCAAAAAAGTTACTTCTAAATAAAGGAAGGACTTATTCCAGGACAATCATTGAAGAGGATGGACTGAAGTTTTTATTTATTGGTATTCAAGATTAATGTTGTTGAGGTACTTTGATTAGAATATTTTTGTATTAGTCTATTGTGGTTTTCAATAATTTTATGGTACTGGTAACCATGGAAAGTGATTGAGATATATTTGGAAAAAAGATGATATGCACATAATGAAGGGATAAGGAGAAAATGAAATGTTTGACAGTATTCATGAGATCGTGAATGATATAAGTAAATAGTTATATCATGGTTTGAGTATATAGAATTTTAAGGTTTTGGTATGTGAAAAGAGTTAACTTTTGACAGCACTCATATTTTCACTAAGATTCAATGGGTATTCAATTTTCAAGATAATCCATGATTAAGGTCATCGAATGTTTGGAATGTGACCAAGAAGACATATCTCATGATATATGGGGATCAATGATGGTATTAACATGCTTGTTATATGAACCCTTTGGTAATCGTTTTCACTATAATATGATATTGGACATCAGTATTTTGGATAAGCCTAAAGATTGGAATGGATTATGTTGGAAGTAAGTTAGTATTGATTAAGTATATAATTTATTTCGATATTATTGATGGGATGTTATAGTAATGTAGTTTTAGAAAAAAGGACAACCTGCAGGATGAGCGATAGCCCATCGCGTCGGACAAGGCTGTGGGAATCAAACCCACAACCGAAGTGCGACTGGCCTTTATCTCCTACCACTGGCCTATATGAACTCCTTGTTTAGTATAAACTAGTTTTATTATATTAATAAGTATGATATATAAATTCTAATTCCATTTTAGGAACTATATATGATTAATCTCACTATAGATGGACTTCTGTATTTTTTGATAACTTTTCTAACCTTTTGTTTGAGACAGATGGAATGTCCCGTCATTCTATCACATGATTTTCTAACACTTCACGAATGTCAAATTCAACTTCATTACATTAAGAGATGAAGTGGAAATTATCCAAATAACGACCAACAATGAGACTGTACCAAAATCACGAAAGTATTTCTTATAATTCCAATTTCATCATCTTTAGGGAAATGATCTTGAAAATCAAAAATGTTGTCCTAGTGCTCTTATATCTGATGAATCAGATGGTACCTTATATCGTCAAAAATATATGGCTTTGTGATTGTTGGATTTTTCATAGCCATGTTTTCTACCACTCTCCATCAGAACTTGATGGTTATATTTTTCTTCCATATCCATATTTTCACTTATGTTCTCCTACGTGGAAACCCATTGATGAGTTAATTTGGGTAACCGTTACGTTTCATACTTTAGTTTTTAAATCCATGTTTTGGTATTCCTTTTTTCTATGTGGGTTTCTATTAAAGAATCATTCAAGTAGTAAACCATTTATAACCCCGACGAATTTTGATGGCGAAATTCATTTTAAGGGGGGTAGAATGTAACACCCCGAGATTTTATGAATAATATTCTTTTTAATTTCATTAATTTCTTGTGTTGTAGGCTACACTAAAAGGAGCATACACAACACGTATCCTTGACTTGCCTTGCATTACATGCAATCGCGACTTTCCTCGATAGCGTGTGTAGTACGCAATACCGAGTTTCACTAAACGAGATATTAGTATAATATTATTATGAACTAGCCGTTATGAATAGTAATACCCACTTTTTGGAATTTTATAAATTTTATCATTCAAAATGGACTTCATTTATGGATTCGGAATATCAAAATTAGCTTAGAGTGAAATTTTGGTACTTTTCGGATAACTTTCATATTCTGATGAATAGTGAAAATTACTAAATTTTATTTAAAAACAACTTGTTTAATCTAAATAATTAATAGTGATAAATTATTAATTTGAGTGGTTTTAAAGTATATTTAGAATATATTTTTACAATTTAATAAAATTTTCATCATTGGATGTAATTTGACAATTAAACCAGACATAAACAAGTGTCAGTCTTTTGATTGTTATTATCTCTTAAAAACACGCTATTTGTTTTGACGGTAGGAATTAATTTTTAAATTAATTAATGAAACTGATATGTTTTTTATTTTTTAAAATATACATTATTTTTGAATTTATAATATCAAATATTTTTTAGGCCTAATTTTTGGTATTTTTCTGGAAACTTTCATTTTTTGATTAATAGTGAAACCACTAAGTGGTAGTTAAAAACTGAATATTTCATAAAACTTAATTTTACCGCTTTTGTGAGTGGAATTTCTAAAATCCGAGAGACATGTTTAATATCAATGACTAAAATGTGGTTTAATGAGACGAAAATATTTTTTGGTGAATAGTAACCTTTCACTTTTTTTTCCACGGTTAAAAGTAAATATGGTAATTAAGGGTAAAAATGATATTATTATTACCCTAAACCATGTCCTAATTCTATTGGATAAGTGTAATTCGGCCAAAAACAACCTTAAGAATAAAATATGACCATTTTGGCCCACGTGGATTAGATTAGGACATTTATTATTAATTTATTTAAGGAATGGTTAAAATAGTTAAGATCAATGTTTAATAAATAAATTATTTTTAAAATAGGGTTATACATAAGATAAATTCGACTATAAATATTCATTAGAAAGATAAGAAGGTTTCCTAAATAATGGTATTTTATTTGAAATTTTTAGACTTAAAATAATTTAATTTATTTTTGACACAATGATGATGCAGTAATTATCTTATAAATGAAATATTGACATAATTGATGTTATAAGTACCCAGATAAATGTAATTTGAGAAATTTTTTATGAATTACAATAATTTTCAATATTAATATGACATGTTAGTATTTATTTAATTAAATCTTTTAGAACTAATCATTGTGTTATTATTTTCACGAAAATAAATTACCAAATAGTGTCAAAATTGACATAAATTAGTTTTTAAAACAAATATTATATTATTAATTGGTATTATATTCATAAAAATCTAAGGTTTGGAAAAGATACTTATATCATGATATATATATCATTAATGAACCACTTTGGGGTCTCTTGGATGTATATGGTAAATTTATTAACTATATAATATAAAAATTCAAAGTGACATGGTAAATGTCAATCTAATTAACTAAGAGTTAAAACTAAAAGATAACGTTAATATAATGACCTAAACTTGTCTAAATTCTATTGGATGAGAGGAATGCGACCCATCACGACATAGGCCCGAAATATATCAATTTGGAGCTATTAAAAACCGAATATGACATTATAATAAAATAATATATTTAGTTATTCCAAAGGTTCCCCTCTCCTCCCTTATAAAAGGGCACCTCCTCCCTCCCTTCCTCACACCACATTGAGCCTTCAAGCTCAGCCAACCCCTTCAAAATTCTCTTCTACACTTCCCTAAAAACATCCTAGAGGTCCTGGTCTTCTTCAAAGTCCAATTTTAATGCCGTAAGAGGAGGTCTCAAAGAGGCGCTTCAAAGAAGAGGTAATGTCCGTTACTGATTCTTTCAACATTATTTCTTCTTCCACTTATTCTTCTAAGGATGTTTCATTATGAAGTAATAAAATCAGTATCACTCATATACTGATATGTTATTATAATTATTAAAAAACCCTATTTCACCATCTATCCATCCTATGGAAAATGAAATCACCATGCGTACGTACGTACGGAATACCGTCTCCACGATGCAATGAGATTCATTCTCAGTGATTAACCATTGATGAATGATTATAGAGTATATATAATAAGTAATAATGAAATATATGACATAATAATGATACTATATTTATGAATATATATATGTATGTCATCCAATTAATTCCATTCTATTCAATGAGAAAACGAAAACAACGTTCATGCGTACGTACGACCTACAGTCTCCATGAACGGTGTATTTCTTTCCATTTATCGATCTATTATATATATGTATATTCTGAATATATATTATATATAAATCATGTTTTATATTCTGGAATTACTTAATCATGGTCTAAGTAATCATATTAATAATTACAAGTCAAAACACGGACGACAAATGAAACGATTTTACCCAAAACACTCTTTAACATGGAATTTACAAAAGAACGGGTAATATAAAGTCATAAGTGAACCATATATGATATCATAACAAGTAATATTATTATTTAATAAGTAAATGACATTATTAAATTCATTATATAGGAGGTTCAGATACGTACGAAGCATATCAGACCTATGGTAAGGGATAATTGTGAAAATCTCATTTTTATCCGAGATTTCTTATTCGTAAGTATTTACTGGGGTTATTACTATCATCCATGTGCATGTTTTATAAAAGTGTATTCATGTATGTTTAAATTCCTTTTTACCCATTTTTACTTTTACCCCATGGTATGGAAGGAATCTTTATTTTGTTTACCCTAAAGGTACATTTTGACTTTTCCGACAAACGTACGTGAAGAATGTTTTTTAATGTATACGGTATGAAAGGATTTTTACGGTTTTATAAAGCCTTATTTTCATGATTCTTCTTCCAAAATAGTTCATGAATATTTTCAACATAATCCTTTTCTTTTAAAATTTCATGTCATTTTGTGAAAAGAAAATTATTTTGAAGAATAAAAGATATTTTCCTCAAGAATTCATTTCAAGTGTTTTATCAAAACCATTTTCATCAAAGATGACATTATATCACATGTGTATGTTTCAAGTATCATGTCTCTATTATTTACATGGTTTCACTTTTCTTATGATTAAATGATATCAATTTTTTTATATATGGATTATGTTATGATGGGATGATGTTTATGAAACCCACTTTTATTCTTTGGGTTATGATGAATGATTTATGTTTATGTTGTGGCACAAGTAAGAATGATTTCATTATGAGATGGGTGGGACCTATATCTCCTTCCAATGCATTGGGTATAGATTTATATCTCATGAGATAGACATGGCTAGAATGGTAAGTTAATGTGGTTCAGTATTACAGGACTGGAACGAGGAGTGAACGCGATTGAGAAAAAGACTTTGTCCACTAAGATGGTCTTGGCAGCAATGCCTTGGCTACTATGGAAATCATTACATGTGCTTAATGGATGCCACAATTAAATGTTTTATTCTCATACTATGTTATCATGATTTATGTTCCATTATGATATATGCCTTATGTACTTCCATGTTTTAAGTCGTTGCTAAAGATTTTTATGTTTAAACATTATGTTCATGTTTTTAAGTTTGGTATGTTTTATTTTATCCATGCTTACCCTTACTGAACAATTGAGCTCACCCATTCTATGTTTTAATTTACCCCAGGATTAAAATAAAGGTTTTAGGTAAGGAAACAAAAAGTGGATGATATTTATAGGAGATGTTGAAGATCTTTCACCACGATTAGAATATTACGTTTTATGTTTCCAAAGACACTAAACTAGTACGGTCCTTGTGTGTCTGTTTTTGTTATGTATTATGTATTCTGCAAAAGTTATGTAATATCTACGTACATCAATCTTCGGGTCTCTAAAGTCACGTAGTAACTAACTCACATATTCACTAAGTCACATAGTCACCATGTCATAGCCAGCCATAGGATTATTCTCAATGCTTACTTATACTAGTAGAACCTGCTCCACAAGCCATCAGGTCATATTCCAACTTCCAAAACAACTCACATAAAGTATCTAAAAAGGATCGTCCCATATCATGGGTCCATATGCCTCAAATGTATCATCAAATTGATAGAAGATTTGAATTTTATGGTTATTTAACAAAAAAGGGATTACCCATTTTCCAGCTGACCAGTCAGACAAGACAAGACACGTTGTCCAACCCGACCCTATCCGGCTAACTAGACCCGAACTGGTCCGGCCTGAATCAACCATGTCTTGTGGGCCAAGAATACCAGGTCCACTGGGCTGCATGATTATATATGTTGGGCCACTAGAGAGGCATGGATCCTCAGGCCCGACTAGCACTTTGGGCCGGCTCGGTGAGCCACAAACGGTCCGCACTGAACACCTGCCACATGGTACCACACCTCATTGACACAGTCTTCCCACTATTATACTGCCATGTGGCTTCTCTACCAACATGGGGTCTACATAGTACGCTTACTATGGATGCGGGACAAACTCGCCCTGGCCCCACTCTATCAATAGTCTCCCATGCGGTCTTGCAAGGACCACATCCGGTTGTCGCTGATGGACGACACATCAACCTCACGCTCCGCCTGCCCCCCCCCCCTCGTTGGTCCACACATCACTCTGCCACCAAACGTCAGCCTACTCTTAGTTTATTCATTTCCATTTTCTTAGGCCTCCCTATCTTCACAGCTTCATAGTGTGGTTGTGGGGTCAGATCCGTAGTGTCTGATCGTTACGCCACAGATCGAATAGACAATGATCCTCCAACCATGTTTCGGGAAGAATATGAAATTCAGAAAAATTTGGGAAAATATATTAATGCATAAGAACTCCCAAAAAATGGGTCTTGGACATAATCTTGTTGCCTCAAAACATTCAAGTTATAATTATTAATAACTATGGAATAAATCAAATATTTTAAACAAAATCATTTCTGATAATCAACCCGCATAATCTATCCATACAACAATAATGACCAAACCAAAGATCAACCATTTTCATGGTTTAGTATGCATTAATCATTGATGATTTAGAATGATGAAAAGAATCACATTGTAATAATACTGTGCCTTGAGGTTTAGATCAATTTTTGACAAATAGAGATATTGTTACCATGATTTACAAATTCCTACTCTGTACTGGTGCAATAATTCACAATCCGCTCAATCCATCATCATCATTAGGACAGAGGGGTTCCTTCTACATCTCATAGGTATTTTAGGGAGATTGTGATAACCCTAAATTCCTATAAAATGGATTGTTTAAAAATAATATCAATGTAATGTCAAATAAAATATTTTAATTTAATATTCTAATGACGTTCCAACTAAAAACAAATATTCACATCTGGCATACACGGTTCAATGTTAGGCCTCACCTATGGTATAGTTGTTGTTTTAAACCCAAAGGTACCCTCAGATTTCTAATATTATCACTCATTTAGATGTATTATAGTTTAACGAAAAACCACCCATGTCCATGATTAAAAGATTAATATTTTTTAGCGAGTTGTTTCAGGCACATCGAGGATCAGAATCTCATGTCACCTCAGTTCATGGTCTTTGAATTTTCCCAATTAATTTTATAAAATAAATCCAAGGAAAATAATATTCATTACATTCTCCACGCCCTAGGGATTTTCATCCCTGAAAGCTAAAAGAAGGGCTACTAAATTTTTTTGAGGTTACTAAGCACAAATCTGATCCTTCACCTCCCAAGTGTTGTACTAGATATTCTTATTCTACCACTGAATGCACACTAGAGGAATAGACTACCAACAAATTATTATCTCTTATTAATCCTCGATCTCCACCAAAGAATCCTTAATGGTTTCTCCCTCATCAATGTTCAGATCTCCCCAACAGCTGACATGTGATGTATTAGTCATGTACCTATTCAGCTGAGACAAGTGGACGATCTCATGTACCCATTTCAACAATGGGGTAAATCTAGGTGGTATTCCACATCCCCAACAATAGTCAAAATAGTAAATGGGAAGATGTATCTCAATGATAACATTCCATCGTGGATAAATCATCTCAATCTGCATTTAGGTGAGACCCATATGAACACATTGTATCCTTCCATGATCCCTAGAGGCCTACATATCCTATCATCATATGACATCTTCTATATATGTACTATCCTCATGTTCTCCATGATGATCTAAACCTTCTATATGGTAGAACGTATATACTATGATCCCATAAGTTATGAAACTCTTGGTTGAGTCTACTAAATTGGTGACTTGTAAGGTTTTCCATACATGTCCTCAAATAGTTCCATACCAATAGTAGAGTGGTATCAATTTTTACAAAAACTCCACTGAGGGTATGTGATCCTCCAAACTACAACTAATGTATAGGATACAAGCATGCAACATATCATAAAGAGACTGAATGTTTCTCACCGTCTGGACATCTATCTGGGGATGAAATAGCATTCTCAAGTGTAACTACATCCCAAATTCATCTTTCAATCACTCTCAGAACAGGGATGTGAAAATATCAAGAAAATATAAAATTATAGTCGATGGGACTCTATGAAGTCAAAAATTCTATTGAATTTATAGGCATCCCATTCCCTCCATTAAATCCACTCCCACATCTATTGGAAGTGGGTCATCATTATGTGTAAGTCAATGATCGCCCAAATGGTATTGTCATCCCTAGATGTGCATGGAAAATAGATCACAAAGTCTATAGATATACCATCCCCATTCCTATATGGATCCTTATGTGGTTGGGTAAACACCGATGAATCCTGGGGCTCATCCTTCACTTGCTAACATGTGAGGCATTGATAATCAAAATCTATCACTACCTTCATCACCCATGACCTCTGGAACTAAAATTAGAGGTCCTCGTATATCATCCCCATAAACAGATTCACCGCCAAAGGGGATGTGGGGAACTCCCTCAGAACTTCCACCCACAACCACTATGGTACACCTATGAGCCCTCTAAAAAGAATAATTTTCTCCTCACCTATAGAATATCTATCAGTGGAATTCTCTGTGGCAGATGAGCATGTCATGTCATGCAATGGATTTCCTTATGTTGTGCCTCCTTAACTCAATATATGTTTGGAGGGGGGAAACTATTTACTATAGATAAGGTCCACCAATTCCATCACAAACAAATTTCTATAGTGTGGCCAACTACTCCAACGACTCACTATGAAACTACAAGATGGATATCCAATAGAGACCCTCCCATGCTAAGTTCCCAATACAATGAGTATAGATAATCCCAAATTTATTGTTCTGGAAAACCTATATTCATTGACTCCCTCTCAATTTTATATCCTTTAGAGGAAATGTATACATGATACTCTTTCGGTCTGAGTAGATGGTAAAACTCTCCTCCATCAGGTAGTCTTACCCCATCCTCAATGAAAATACTACCACTGATAGCTTAATATAATGGGATGTATAGTTCTTATACTAATTTACCAATGAGAATGAAACAAATTAAATCACTACTTTCCCCTATATGAGCACACAATCATGCCCAGTCTGAGACACAATGTCGAACACATCATACCAAGAGCACTTGTCTACTAATCTGAAGATGGGAGCACTCGTCAGCCTTGGTCTTACATCCAAAAAGAACTATATGACCTTCTTTATTTACACAAAACGGTTTCCTATCTATTTCAATGTGGTCAAGGTTGTTGATACTCTAAAAAAGTGTGGTACATAAATTTAATTGTACCATAGTAATACTAGGAAACCCTACACTGTTGTAACAGTCTTGTGTGGCTCCCAAAAAAACACAAACTCAATACTCAATGGATCCTTTGAAACTGCAGCCTCTAAAATAATGTGTCATATAGAATGGACCTCTTTAATCTAGAGCCTACACTTGAAGAGTATCCCATAAATCTTTTTCTCTTGAATAGTTTCCTGGACCATTCTAACGTTTATCGTGTACTCTACCTCGGTCTCTGATTACAATCGAGTGTCATCAATTAATACCACCATGAATAGTTATATATAAGGATGGAAGATCTTTTCCATTAGTCCAATGAACACTACATGGGTGTTTATTATTCCAAATGTCATCCACAAGTACACATAGTGACCATACCGACATCTATGGTTGTCTTTAGTATATCCACATCCCGTACATAAAGCTGGTGGTAGCCAGCCTTGAAGTCATTTTTTTGGGAACAACCTCACTTCCTTAAGCACATTAAAGAGGTCATTAGTCCATGGTTGTGGGTACTTGTTATTCATGGTCATCTGTTACAATTATGGAAACTCCACATATATCCTCAATCACCCTTATAACTTCTGGGAGAACTAAACTGGGTCCACCTAATGTGAATCATTGGTCCTCAAGAATTGCTTCCTTTGAAACTCCTCAAACAATACCCTTATCACACAAATCTTGGCATGATCCATCAGATACGTAGGTGTAGATATCAATGTTTTCATGAGGTATATATAAATGAAGAATTTAAACACTTTATGGGGAGGAAATCTTAGAACATCATTGGGAAAGATGTCCTCATACTCCACTACCACTATAGGAAGATGAGTACGCCTATATACACTTCACTAGGGGTGAGAGTAGCCAACAGATGAGTAATCAGATGAACCCTCCTATGATTAATTCTATCATGCACATCATAAATTTCCTTTTTTTCATACTATGGAAAACTTTTTCCCACCAACATGTTCATACAACACTTTAGGACTAAAATAATCAATATGGTCATGGACTATAGATAGCCTATCCATACCAAGAATGAAATCATTAAGACATGAAACTGCAACCAAGAGTTTTCAACTGAAACTCTCACCTCCAAAATTAAGGTCACACTATTGTCACCATTGTGTGATCATATAATCTCCTCTTGTATGAGTCTCTAAATGTTAAGTTCAAGTATATAGTTCAACTAAAATCTCTTAGTCTCCAATTAGGGTCATTTAATGAAAAAATGATTCAAACATTTGTATATTATAAATTATCTAAGGTGTAAAATACACAAATCGTTCCTCTAATCATCCTTGGAGCACCATGGACATAGAACTCCTTCACCTTTAGATTTCCTCGTCCATATCCCACTACACTTTATGCATTGTGTGGACCACCTAGGGGTGGTGGTTGTAACATGTTGAACCACCACCCATGACCTGCTACTCTTCCTAATCATCTCCTGCATATTCCACCCTATGGATCACCCAAATCATGAATACTCTTCTACCTCGATGGTCCATGAACCGTCTCCAGATCATCCATATGGAGGTTCGAGCAAACATGTGCCATATTTTCTCGATCATCACACTAGTTACACAACATATCATTCAATAGAATTTCTAGAACCTATGAGCCACACACCACTAATCTTGGGTCCTGAGGCCATCCCTAAGAGTTCATGAACCTTTTGGTTCCATACGTTAGCTATTGGTTACCTACCTCCAAAAATGAAGTTTCCTCATGCCTGATGGTAGGTCCCATTATTTGCATCTTCTCAACCAGAATGCTTTCTAATAATATAGCTCAGTCTAGTACACCAGCATATATAGGGATGCTATGAAAAATCATGCATCTCATGAGATCTCTGCATATACCATTCTCTATGGTCTATGCCTTGAAGAATAGGTCTCACACAATATTTTTGGAGTAGTTATAAATATCAATAACCTTCACCTAGTACTCTACCATAGCTTGACTTCCCAAATGTAGATGTATGAGCTCCTATATATTAACTAAGCCTAACATAGCTGGAAATAAATACTCATTGAAGATTCAATTGAATAATTACCATTAGAAATTTTCCTCACATGTGTTTGGGTCACTATGATCCACCATCACCCTACTGATCCATGAGAATGACTCGCGGCTATGATTTCCATTTAGTCAAGTGGAGTCATCACAAGGTGGAAGTCATGTGTAGCTACCTCAAAACAGTACTCAACTATAAGTAGGATTGGATCACCCATGAACCTGGAAGTCACTACCTATAGAACAAAAGAAATTCACTCTTCTCTTGTATATCATCAACTGATAGCATTGGTAGAAACTATTGCTCAACATGTGGTTGTTTCGCTAGAAAACCACTCATAGGTTCTATCTCTTGTGCATGTAGAATCTAGGATACCTTCCCGTAAACCAAAACCTCATATTTATGTGGATCATCCATGTGATCATAGAATGTAATACTAACTATCTATCAGCATGGACCCATAATAAAACAGATCAAGATGTGTGACGAACAATAGAGTATAGCAATTGAGATGTATCAATGGTAGATTAGGACAAAACAAAATTCAATATAATTCATTTACCATTATTTTCCCTACAACATGTTTTTTATGTACTGAGTCAAAGTGATAAATTTAGAGTCTAAGAGTATGGATATATTGGTCATGGCACTAATACTGGATTCCATGTCCTGAAATCTAAACTTGAAACACTCAACAACATTTCCAAAAATGAACGTCGTGGTCTCCCAGTCCTTATGTGGTTGAGACCTACTCTAATAACACTTAGTAAGGACCTGTCCCAAAGGAGCCCATTTCTTAGCAACCCCAACCCCACCTAAAATAATCCATGGGATTGTTACTAGACCCTAGTAGGCATATACCCCAAATGTGAGTCATTTCTTTATGTACCTATACCCACACACACATATCAACATGACCAAAATACCAAAATGAAAAAACACTGAGTAGATAATGTATGCATAAACAATGGTACCAACCTCACAGAGTATGATAGTATGAAACTGGATGGTAGACCTGTCTATAATACATTCCCACCAATGAAATACCCTAAAATAGTAAATAAACATGTTCTGAAAACTCATCCATAGGAATCTCTATCTTAAGAATCGGTGTAGGACCATTGTCTAAAGTCGTAAAAGAACAACTCATATGTAAAAAACTTTAAGAACCACCTGATATTGGTCCAACTAAAACACTATCAATGCTTCAATCATCCAAAAAACACATGACCCATTCAGTCAAAGCCCATGTATGGTTGAGAAAAACAATAATACGTAGGAAATTCCAAACCCACAAAGTAATACCACTAAGAAATACACTATGTACAACAGAAAAAAATGCACAATGAATATTAAGATAAAATAGTTATATGTCTATAGAATAAGAAGTATGATTATCAGAACAAGTCCATAGAACACCAATTATTTATAACACTAATGTATCGTGAACAAGTTTTTTGTCAATAACACATGGAGTGTCAATTACTCAATAAGTGTAGATAAAGCATGTAGTGTTGATAACATAGGGATTGTTGTTAAAACATGAAATTTTGATAGCACATTGATATTTTAGGTCATAAAACCCCCAAGTCATGTAGTCACCAATCGACTTAGTTACATTTTCACATAGTCACCAAGTCACAACTAGCTCCTGGATTCCGCTAATTGCATTCTTGTATTGGGGAAAACAACTCCATAAGCCATTAGGTATCATTCTAAAATCCAAAATAACTCTCTTAGAGTATCAAAATATTATTTTCTCATCAAAAGCATCCCAACGCTGAAGAAGTCTCATCAAATAGAGAAATGGTTTGGAAGTTACACTAGTTTTACTAGAAATGTATGACTTGGTTCTGGTCTAGGTCATATCAATCTCGCATGACACAAACTAAACCACCAATCGACTCGATCTAGTATTGTCCATCTTAGCCAATATGGCTTGGCCCACTAGGCCTACTAGACTCAACCCCCACTGTGGGATGGTTTTGTGTGCCACGTGCAGCCCACCCTGAATTCTTTCTATCTAGCAACAGGCGGTGCCACACTGCATTCACATAGTTCTCACATCATCCGCCCAACCAAATGTCTCCTTCTCTATGGCATCTAGATGGACCACATGTTGTAGATGTGGCCCATCCTCGATGTTTACTCCGGTCACCATCTTCATCCCCAATTAAGTCATGGGCTCTGAGGTGTTGACTCCTTGACCCAATCATGTCACTGCCACTGACCACCCTCCCGGCATCCCATCAACCTCGTACTCCACCTGAACCTGACCCCATATCCCGTGTGATCCTCAATCCACTAACATAACCCATTAAACCACTAGTTCAGGCCTCGCTCTGCCACCTTTCACCCAACCGTTTTACCACTGTGGTTTCATTGTGGTGTTAGTTCCCAAGTCATGTTTCTTTTTTCCATGGGTTAAAGGTGAAAAAATACAATGACAATGTTTTGTAAAGTGTGTGGAATATAGAAGTATTTGGGAAAATATATAAATTCACAAGAACATTTATATAAAGGATATTATCCATGTTCATGTCTTTCTCATCATGTTGATCTTAGAACGTACAATGGAGAAGGAAAAAATCTAATCTCTTCAACAAAATCAATCCTGATAATTGAACCGAATAAAATATCTATCCACAAAATTGAATAAACGCTGGATAAACATGTTTTTTTGGGTTGGTTAACATTCTTAATTGAAAATTTAGAATGGGGAAAATATTCTCAATGAAAGAACACCTTCCCTTGATTTTTGGATCGATCATGGATGAATAGAGATTTCATTACCATTGTTGGCGAGTTCCTTCAATCTGTGGGGGAAATGATTTGCAATCTACACGATCCATCATCAATTTTCATCGAAATGGTCTCCTTCCATGTCACAAAATAATTTCAGGTCTATGTGGATAACACTTAATTCCCTGAAAAATGTTTTATTAAATATAATAGCAATGTTACGTCAAATAAAATATTTTAAATAAATATTTTAATGATGTTAATTTCAAAAAGAAATATTTTACATTGCTTCTGTTCCAGTAAATTTTAGGGCTCGCATAATGTAATTTTTTTGTTCTAAAAAAAATATTTCAATCATAATTATGATCCAATCACACATTTAGATGTTAATCTGGTTTAAATAAAAACCGCATGTGAAATTTATTAAATGTTTAAAAATTTTCAAAGAGTTGTTATGAGAACACTGGGGCACATCATCTCATGCAATATTATCATTTGGAATTAGAATATTAATGATGTGTTTCTAAATATAAAACCATAAAAATACGAATCTTTATATTCTCCCCACCTTAGGGATTTATGTCCTTAAAAATAAAAACAAGGGCTACTCAACAAAATGGTGTGTGTATTGAGAAAAAATCAGAGCCACCTTCTCCCAAGTGCTCCCGTGGAGATTCTTGTGCTACCAATGAATGAAAAATAGAGGAATATACCACCACCAAATAATTCTATACTCTCAGTCCTCGATCTCCACTAGGTACTCCAAAAATTTATTTCCATCATTAATTTCCCGCTCTCCCCAGTGAATGATGTGTGATGGTCATTCATGCACTTCATTAGTTGTGGCATGTTAAAGAGATCAAGTACCCAATACAAATATAGGGGAATATCTAGGAAGTACACCACCTTGTCAACTCTACACATAATCAGAAAAGGGATGATATATATCAGAAAATAACTTTTCACTGTGGCCAAATACCAATAATCAGTGTCGTGATGAGACCCATTGGAACACATGGTCTCCTTCCTCAAACTATAGAGGCCTCCATCTCCTTTCATCAAATGACGTTTTACATATCTATAGAGACCTTATCCACTCCTCGATGATCCGTACCTTCTCAGTGGTAGCATATACCAACTCTGGTCCCACTAGTGCTGACTCTCTTATGCCAGTCAAACAGATTGGTGACCTACATATTCATCTATACAATACCTCAACTAGTACCACACAGATGATGGAGTGGTAGATGTTTTTGTATGAATACACTACTAGAGGTAGGTCATACTTCTAACTGAGGCTGATTTCTAGGATTAATTCACATATCATTTCATAATGAATGAAAATCGGCCAATCCATTGTGTCACCCATCTGGGGATGACACATCATGGTCCAGTGTAACTAAGTCCCAAACACCTCCATCAATCACTTCCATTACCAGGATGTAAAACAAGCATCATGATCGGAAATAATAATTTAATGATATTCATGAAGGTGAACTATCTTCTGCATGTAGAGGAATCCCAATATCTCTACTAAACTATACTTCCAGATTGGTATGATGTGTGATGGTATGGTTAGGCAGTTAATGATCACACAAATGGTATCGTGTCCTGTGGACGTGGATGGTAATCCCATCATGAAGTCCATAAATATATCATCCAACTACCACAATGGAACCTCAAGTGGTTGGATCAAGACTGTCATGACCTGGTGCTCAACACTCATATTCTGAAAAATGAGGCATCCATAAATGAACACTTCCTCTACTGGCATCATTCCAAACCAAAAATAATGATGTCAAAAGTACTTGTACATCTTCACTACACAATGATATACTACAAAAGGAGAAGTGTGGAATCCCTCTGAACCCCATCTTGCAATTCCATTGGTAGAACTGTGTGCCACCGAGAAAGAGAGATGTGCTCCCTAATTATCAAATAACCACGTTGGGCATGCCGTGTAGATAAATAAGCATTATAGTCATTAAGGACCATATCCCTAATATGTGCCTCCCTGAGAACTATACGAATATATGTGGGGGGACAAACCTTGATTTCATTTAAGATTATTTATTTCCATCCAAATAAAATATCATAAATGTGGCTAACTAGTCTGATTCCTCACTACGTCAATACAACCGGGGTCTCATAATGAGACCGTCCACCTCTACATTCCCCTTTCCAGGATTATAGACAATCTCGATGCCATATTCATGGAGGAACTCTAGCAATTTCCATTGTCTCAATTTCAAAAACATCTAAGGAAATATATACATGATTCTCATTTCATCATAGTAGATTGTAAAAATCTAGGCCATCATGTAGTTCCAAAAAATCTTCAATGAAAATACTACCACAACAAGATAACGATCACATCTTGTGTAGTCCGTCTCATGATGTATCAACTTTTTGGAACCATAAGAAATCCCTATTTTTTCCTATATCACAGAAAACCCAATATCGGTCCCTCACACATTGAAGATCACTCCATACCCAAATCCCTCCCCTATTTATCTCAAGATGAGAGTGCTCTTCAACCTATGCCTCATCTTCTGCAAGTAGTGCATAGATTTCATTGTCAACAAAAAAGGCTTTCTTCAGTGTCAATGTCGTCAAGGCTGATGCAACTCTAGAAATTTCAGGTAAAAAAATACGACAATACCATTCCAAACCTTATAAACTCTACACCTCTATAACACTCTTGGGTTGCTCCCCAATAAGAAATACATCAATAATCATCGGATCCATAAAAACTCTATCATCTAAATTGACGTGTCTGAAAAAGTGGACATATTGATTCCATAATAGACAGTCTGAGAGAATCCCATTAAGATAGTGGTATCGAAGTGTGTCAAGGACCATTCTCTGGTTAAATGCATAATCATACTCGGTAACTGAGTAGACCAAGATGTCATAAATGAATACCACCACAGACGAGATTAGAAGATCATGATCCTGAATTCCATTTACACTACTGGGGAATTTATTATGAAAATTGGCATCACAAGGTACTCATAGTGTCGATACCGAGGACTAAAGTCTATTTTTGGTACACCCTAGTCTCGAATATGATGATGGTGGTTGAAATACAAGAGGTCAATCTTCAAGAACCACCTCTATACCTTCAGTTTATAGAAGTAGTAATCGATCCTTAGTAGTGGGTACTTGTTATTCACAATCACTTAATTTGGGATTATGATGTCCACACATAACCTCAAGTTCCCATCTTCCTTCTTGAATAACCAAACTGGGGCTCTCAAGGTTGAAACAATAGGCCCCGTGAATCCATTCCACTATAAGTCGTCCAGCTGAAAGCTCAACTCAAAAATATTCATGGGAGACGTATAATATGAATGTGTACATATAGGTGTTGTCATAGTTTATATATTAATTCATTATTTAGCCTCCCAATTGAGAGGAAATCCATGGACATCATCTGGGAATACTTCTTTATTCACCACCACCACTGCAAGAATTTGATGACTCCTATCATCCATTGCACATAAGGTGATACTGGACTACTAAAGTGTAAACGTCTAAACCATAAAACGAGTAAGTACATCATTCACATCATATGTTTTTTTTAGAAAAATTGAAATTCTAGTCCCATCACCATGGACACACAACAATCTTGGTATGAAATAGCCAATATGTGCATGATTTGTGGATAACAAATCCATACAAGGATTGATGGCGTAAGGCCACGACACAGCAACCACGATATCCTGACCGAAACTCTATCCTTATAAAGTAAGGTAACACTTTTAGTCCCAATTCATAATCATTGACTATCTTCCATTAGGAGTCTCTAAACATAAGGGTTTATTAAATTGTTCAATTAGAATTTATGATTCTCGAACAAGGGTTGTGGAATGAAAATAATGATTTGAACAATTTTCTTTGAAAACATTATCTTTGTTGGAAAAGAAATAGATCATACATCTAATAATAATTGGAGAACTGTGGTCATATGACTCTTTCACCTAGTGCTATCATCATCCCTATCCACCATCTCCCTAAACCTCGTGCAGACCACCTAGGGGTGGTGGTGGTAACACGTCAAACCAACGCCCAACCGCCAATGGCTCTACCAACTCATCTACCATGTTTTCTTCACATGGGAACAACCTAATCATGACTCATCCTATGAATCAGTGGTCCCTAGGATATCTTATCATCGTCGGTATGGTGATTCTAGAAATCTCATGCCAGATGTCCCTTACCAATGCACGAGTAACATGAACTATCCGTCAGCTGACTCTCACTTCTTGAGGATCCTCGTACCACTGATCAAGTTTCATGAGATTTTCCCCTAGAATGATTTAATCACATGGGTCTCTACTTTTATTTTGGGTTACATACCACTGAAGACTCATCTTTCTAGTTCCTGCAAGTAGGTCCCATTGTTGGTGTCTGCTCTTCTAGAAATCTCTTCACTAGCAAAGATTTCTCCAGTAGCCAAACATATGCAGGGATCCTAAGGGATATCGGGGATAACCAGATATCTTTTAATATCCCCTACATGTAATTCCTAATTTAGAAAAATGTGTCTCGCACCATATCCATGTAGTAGAAAGAATGATCAGTAAACCTCATAGAGTACTCCACCACAGTCTGACTGCCATACTGTAGATGGAGGAGCTCTTGTATGTGAACTGATAATAATATAGCCATGAATAATTCCTCTATAAAGATAACCTCTATTTTTCATAAGAGAGTGTCTCCTCATCATGTTTATAGGTCACTAAGCTCCACCTTCCCCTTATTGATCCATATAGAAGAATCCAGTCTAGGAAATCCACTTGGTCGACATGTTTCATCTCATGGTGTAAGACATGTTTGAATTACTCCATCCCATCCTCAGCTATCTTTAGGATTGGCTCGCCCCTAAACCATGGAGGATTCTACCTATAGAACTCATGAAATACACTCAGACTATATACATCCTCAACCGATTATGCTGGTAGTAACCTCACCTTGACAGGTGGTGGTATCGCTGGTAAACCACCTGGAGGTGCTATCACGGGTGTATAGAGTATCGTCTATACATGCACCTATAATGACACCTCATCATTAAGTGGATCATCTTCATTATCAAACAATGGAATCATGGCTGGATATCTGCATGGGGAAAACCTTATAATGATCATGATGCACAACAATCAATAGAGTTTACAGGGTGAGATGACTCAAGAAGGACATGAGGACACAACCAAATACTATTTGATGCATGTACCATTGTTTTACCTATAAAACGTGTTTCCATGTACTGAGTCAAAATGAATAATTTAGATTCTTTTTGTCTTTATACATTGGAAAGCACACAAACACTAGATTCCCTGTACTGATATTCAAACATGAAACACTCAGCAATGTTGCCGCAAACCCTCCTAACAAACTCTCAGTCCTGTATTAAAACTTACCTCCTCTGATACCACTATGTGATGATCCTTACTAGAGTGGAAAATGATGTATCAAACCCAATCCTACCTCCAATCAGTCCTATGCTGGTGACTACTGTTGAGTAACGATATCCCCCAAATGGGAAGCATTTTCCTAAGTTCATATACACCTATAAACACACATCTCTAAGAATCGTTTTTTGAAATGTACAAAAACTATGTATAAAATTCATGCATGAACTAATATACCACCATAAAAGAGTACAAAAAAGGAAACTAGAATTTATAAAGTCACGGAATACAAGAACACCAAAGAAAATGTCTAGAATAGTAAATACACATGTTTCTAAAAGTCATCTATAGAAAACCCTACCTGAAGGGTCGGTGTAAGACATCGGTCAGAATTCATTGGAGCAGACCCCATCTATCTGAACGCTCTATGTACCACACATACCTAGGCCACCTAGAACTCCATATAATCGTCGACCATCAACCCAAGACATGACACATGTGGCCAAGTCCTGTTTATGGGTGAGTAAAACAATTCAAAACAGGACACCTCAAAACCAAAATGGAATACCACTATAAAATAAACAATTTGAATCATAGAAAATTAATAATTAATAATAGTAATGTCGCATAGGTATAAGTCTATAGCCCGAAAAGCATGATTATTAAATATAGCCCACAGAAGATGAAGTATCAGTATTACCTAGAGTATCGATAAAACATGCAGGGTCGATAACACATGGACTGCCGATAGGACATAGACTATAAATAACATCAAGGGTGTTGATAAGTCATGGAGTTTAGATAATACACATATTTTTGAAAACAGACAGAGTGTCTATAAGTCATGAATCCCCCTAGTCACATAGACGCAATGTCACTACTAGCCGCATGATTCTCCTCCTTGCGAGTATGTACTAGGAAAACCTACTCCACAAGCCATTAGGTCAATTTCCTATATCCACAACCACTTACATAGAGTATCTCAAAAGGATTTTCTTTTTTTAAGGATCCCAACACCACAAACGGTTGGTCATGTGGACACACAATTTGAATTTTAGGGTTTTCCTACTAAAAAGGTCTGAATTGGGTCAAGTCATTGTCTAAGACGACTGAAAAAACACGACCCGACCCACTACCAGAGTTGTCCCATATACAGACCTAGCTCAGTTCACTCAAGTTCAACCTGGCCCACCATACAGGACGACTCAGTGCTCACCATGCGGACTTCCCTAACCACTTTCCCACCACATCGATGTAGCTGCCATTGGTTCCACCTGCCCCCCATTCAACGGATGTGGTCTTCATTGGTCAGTCCCCTGGTAATATCCCATGGAACCCCTCCTGTCACGGTCACCGAAATAGTTCTTTATGTTCCTAATCTTACCATCACTACCAGCCACCCTACTAGAAGCGTGAGTACCTCACGCGCCATCATAACATGGCCCCATGCATGACCTCACCTCACTCCACTATTTTCCACCATACAGTCACACTTCTATGGTGTCATTGAAGTGTATGATCTAAATCTCAGTTTGTTGCGCTATGGATTGTAGGTGATAAAATCCTACAACCATGTTTATCGATGAATGTGGTACCCAGATGAATTGGCAAAAAGTGATTAATGCACAAGAACAACCAAAGAATGATTTTGTCCTTGTTCATGTCTTCCAGAACCTATTCATGTTAGAATGATGTACTAAGAGGTAGTAAATAAAACATCTATCACTAAATCAATCCTGATAGTCGACCAACATAAACTACCGATACAATAAGAATGACCGAACCATTGATTAACCTATTCATTGATTGGTCTTTATGGGAAATATTAAATTTATAATGGGTAAATGAGTCACAATGAAACAACACCATACCTCAAGGACTGGTTCAATCATTGAAGATGAGATATTTGTTTCCATCATTGATGAGTTTGTCCACCCTGTTAGTGAAATAATTCAAAATCTTCTCTATTTTTCATCACCCTTAATTTAGAGGTTTTATTTCAACACCTCATAGTTATTCCAGGGCTATAGTGATATCCCTAAATTCCAGGAATTGTTTTTAAACAATATCAACTCTACATCAAAATAAATTTTTTCTAATTTATTTTACTGATGTTCACTTATAAAAATCTAACATTCACACCCAGCCAATGTCAGTCGATGTCAAGCCTCTACTATAGTAAATTCACTATTCTGAATGAAATAATGCCCCCAATTTTTTGATCAAGGAAACTATTTAAAAATCATTTTAGTTTAAAGAATAACATCTTGCACAATTCATTAAATTCTTTACATTTTTAAACATGTCATTTCATGTAAAACAGGTCTCAAAATATCAAGCCATCTCAATTCTTCATCTCATAATATTACCTATTAATTTATAAAAATGAAACTGGAGAAAATGTTAATAATTACTATTTTATCCTTTATAAGTTATCTAAATAGATTTATTAGACCTAAAAAAGAATGAATATTGTATATAAAATTTATTATTATTCTTTTACAAGATTATTTTTTAGTTTCCCATGGGATTATTTCAAAAAATGTAAAACTCAATAATTTTATAGTCTTATTATTTTTTGAACATTTTCAATAATGAAATTTTTTAAATAAGTTTTTAAAAAGTGATAATGAGGTAGATTTTTTGGGTCATTAATTTAATTATTTTTTCTCAAACTATAAAACTAATCTTACATTATATACTACAATAAAACCAATGAAATGGTATTATAGAATGAATAAATATGAATATTCATGTAATGAAAGAATAATTTTTAAGTAATAATTTTTACTACATATTTTTTCACTAAATATATCAATACATCTTGCCATATTATGAATAGATTTTTAATCATTACAATTCTCCAAAATAAACCGTTTGAGTTATGAAACTATTTAAACCAAACATATGATTCTTTACTATTTTTTGATGCAAGGAATATATATTTAATAAAATTGAAATTCTGGTAATTTTGATCTAAATGATTATAAAAGAATATTTCAAGCATATTCTAATAATTTTAGTGATTTTCGAATTTAAAAAAAAATTATTAATTGATAAATATTTGAGTCATGTAATGTTTTATGAATGACATCCACATAATCAAGAAAAAATAAAATAGATGACACCAATCATTCTTTAAATATCTTGAGGCAGGAAAATTCTTATGTATTTTTTGAAAAAATTGAATATTATCAAAATAAAAATAGATTCAAATAGCATGGAGATGAGGAGCCCAGATGTGTCATACCTTGAAATCCTAGAACATTAAAGGACCATCATTTTGAAACTATAATATGGGAATTAGATGTTTTAGTGGAGGCCATAAGTAATTTAAGAAAAATATATGACTTTATTACCATTATATCCGATTTTAGCCAATCTTGAATAATTATATTTAGAAGACGAATGTTGGATAATATCAATTTAGAAATATCTAATAAAATTCAACAGAAATGAATTGTGGGAAATATTTGATATACCCTCAAAAAATATTTTTATAGGTACCATATAGGTCTATATAATTAATAATTATGATCAATGTATAATCATTAATAATAAGGTAAGTATATTTTTCAACATTTACAACGAGGAAGAATGAATTGATTATGAGTATAATTTTACATTTTCCCTTGGATAAATGATATTAAAATCTTATTATCGTGTGCATATCATGGGAATTTTAATTTAATCAATATGGACATGAAATAGAAATTTTGAAATGTATATTTAGTGGTAGATGGTTTGTGGAGAAACCTACAACTTTGGAAGAACCTTATATATCAAATTTTATTTCTAACTTACAAAATATAATTTTTTCCACAAAAGATAACTATAAACTGGTTAAGAATTATTGAATAACTTTTATTTTAAAAATTCATTTTTAGTGGGGTCAGTAGATCATTCTAATGTCAATAAAAACAATTCTTCAGATATTTCATTTGTAAATATTTCATTATATGATGTTATTTTTGATCAACTAATAAAAACCTTTTTAATGATTTTTCAAAAATTATGTTTTATTTTGAAAATAAATTATTAATGGAGAATATAATTTATTAGTTATTATTTAAATTTACTAATATATTTTTGGAAATTATTTTAATAAAATTGAAAAATATTATTGATATTTAAAAAATTATGTTATTTGAAAATATAATGAAAAACAAAACTACAAGTCTAAAAATGTAAATATTTACCTCGAGGATGTTAGAAAAATAGTAGAAAACATAGTATATAGAGGTATGATAAATAGTTTTGTTATCTTACTATAAGGTGAATAAATTTTATGTGGTCTATTTTTCTTTATTTAAAATTTAAATCACACCCCATAGAATATAAACTTATTTTCATCAAAATAATTTTTATATATGTAGAAGGAACTATTTTCCTTGTTTTTCTTTATCCGAAGCCTTTTGATTAAAATTTCACGTCATATTCAGATGATAATTTTGCGGGGTCTATATAAGATATAACATGTGCCTCTATTATATATAACTCTTTAATAACATTTCTAGTTTCAATTTCTAGTAAGAAGAAACATTCATTTTTTTGTTAATAGATAATGTCGAATATATATGTATGGTATAATATGATGTGCATAGGTCATGTGGATGAATCATATTTTTCCAGAACATAGAAAAAATTTAATATTATTCCTATATTATTTGATAATACTAGTTCATTAAATTTATCAAAAAATCATATAAGTCACTCTTGGACTAATCATATTCAACATTGACATTGTTTTTGACGAGAAAATGTCTAGAATGTAGATATATCATTATAATTTAAATATATAATCCTTCATCTTTCTTATTTTCCACAAAAAAACATCCCACTATTAGTTATGATTTTAATTATAATGATTGCTATTTCTTTATTTTTAAATAATACATTCAATTTTCCTGTTTATAAAAGGATTATATTATTGATTTTTGTTTTATCCTTTTATAATTTATTTATATCAATTACATATTTGGTTTTAAATTTTATTTGTTTAAATTTATATATTCATATTTTATTTGACATGAAATTTCTTTTCAAAGAAAGAAATGATTAAATAAAAAATAATTTCTTAATAAATTGAAATGTCACTCAAAAAAATCTAAGTAAACCCCTTCCCTGTCATTCATTATAAACTACACCCTTTGAATATCATTATCACGAAATATCTGAAATTTTAATATTCAAACTATAATTTTTTTATTATTTACATACCCAAATGTATTATAATTGATGAATCTAGATTCGGAATCTTGAAGACCAATATGTCATCCTATTCATAAAGAAATGTTTTTTAAGGTAATGTTTGATATGTTGACTTGTTGTTATAGAAAAACCTATCGTTAAAGAAATACATATGATTTATGGGTCATTGTTATTTTCTCATTGTGGAATATATAGAATATATTTTCAAATATAATGTAAAATGATTCCATGATCATTCATTTTTTAGTTTCATAGATATAGATAATGAAAAATTTTAATGGTAAATAATAATTAATTTTAATTTTATATTTTTGAACTTGCCCATATTTGAAAATTCAACCAAAATGTCAAGTTCAACATATATTTTTGTTCTATTTTGTATATTTCTGATAAGACAAATGACAAAATGTATTATTTGTTCTGACCTTCCAATTTAATATGTTCATGAAGGATATTGATGGGGATCAAAATGTTTTAGTGATATTTGTTCAACAAAAAATATTCTCGAGAATAGTTTAGCAGGATAAAATTCTTTTTATTTATATGTATGCAATTTATTGATGTTTACTAAAATATTGTTTATTATTAGTAGTTTTATTATGAGATACATGAGAAATTCTTTTAGAGAGGTGAATTTTTTTTTCTAATTATGGAATTGAATTATAACTTTTTTATATAAAAATGTTTTGATATGTGACATCTTGAAATTAATCATATGTCATCACCAAAATATATTATTTTCATGAATTTTATGAAAATTTGGATTTCTCCAAAGAAAGAAAAAATTCAGGTTAATTCATGTTGGTGATGTAGAGGAAGAAGCAACTATATATCATTTTCAATGGGATCTTTTAATATTAAAATTATATGGTTATATGGAAAAGGGTTTTGAATAAGTAGGTGAATCCCAATTTATGGAGGGTTTAGAGGATATCAATTGGATAGATATATTGATGTTGCATTTATTGGTGAAACCAAAATTATTTTCAGTATATAAATATGGAAGATAGTGGAAGAGATTATCCATTCATTAATATGGGAGTACATTAAATATATTGATCATTTTAGGAACAATTAACTAAATATAGTGAAGGTGTGTTAGTCTAGAGACCCTGAATGAGGGAATAGTCTATTTATTTACATAGGGATTCTAATGAAGTGGTTGTAAATCTATATGTTTCTATGAAAAAATATTTTTAGAGGTTTCTGATCTCTATGATACTGATGTTGATGGAGAAGGTGAAAACATATTTTATATTGTCGAAATATTTTAAGGAGGTTTTCATGCTGAAAAAGATAATGGTCAATAAGATTATTCATTATTCATGGTGAAGTAGATGATTTGTGTGAGAAGTTGTATAGTCCATTAGATTCTTCTAAAATAAATATGATTGGATATCAGTCAATTACTTTTACTGAAAGGTCCAGGAATAGGATGATAGATGAATATTTGGTAGGTATATATTATATTTTGATCATTCTAATGACGAATTTTATGTTTAATTTCATAAATTATATAAATCATTAAGAACATATATAAGAGAAACAGAGATCTCATCAAAAATAAATAATTTTTACAATTAATTTTGAATCTCTTTATAATCTGTATCAATTATTGAAATAAAATTCATCCACTATGAGAAAATTTCATGATCTTTAGAGGGATATGACTAATCAAATTAGGAATATTAGAAGGGTGGTAGTATACAAATTTAATTTTAGTTATTTGAAAAGCTTATTCATTATTTAATTTCAATCTTTGAAACCTATACATGGAAGATACTTTAAATCTACTGGAGAAACTTGTACTGACATGATAATAATACTGTAGTCTTTTAATAATATTTTCATATAAATAAATAATATAATTCATATATTATAGTGTAAATGTATTGAATTTAACATTATGTTATATATTTTGAATGATTAAACTGATATATATTTTTAGATATAGTTTTTAGGGATGTGGTCAACCAAATGTGCAATAACATGATGAGTTATGATCAGTAACTTGATTCTATTTTGAATATTTGAAATGTGAATCTACTCAATGTTCTCATATTATTTCATGAATAAATTTTTTTAATGAAGGAATGTGCATGGATAATGAATTCAAATATTGAGCTACTGGGGGAGGAGTGAAATGTGATTCATTAGATTATTATTATATCTATGACTACTGAATCCTCATCCCCAGAGGAGTCAGAGACTCTAATATCTTCTCATCTAACATGTTAGACTTTTGAAAACCATAATCCAAAAAAATTTATAGTCATTTTAGATTAATGAATTAAAATAATTCATTATATTATATTTTATGAGTGCTTTATATTTTATTTTATGATTTCAATTGTTCTTATGCTTTCTATAATATTCATTTTATGATATAGTTAGTCATGGATATACATAAAATTCACCCATAGTCTTTTTCATTAATAATTTAATGTTTTTTAATATATCTGTCTACTTTTAATTTATATCACATATCGCTGTGAAATTTGGTTATAAAAAAAATTTAAAATAATTATTTTATTAAAACTATTTTATAATCTTAGTATAATATTGTATAAAATATTATTAAACTAAATATTCTTCTATTTTTTTTTTCATCTTAATTTACTTAATATTCTTTTATTTTGTTTGATAAATCTCATTTTCATTGATTAATTAATTATTTATTTGAGTTTATATTATTATCGTATTTGTCATAATCAAAATGAGGTAGTTTTTTGCGCATACATATGTTTTCTTAATAGTTTCATTTCTTTCTCACATTGATATTGATGCTAAAAAAACCATGATATAAGTTACTAAAAATGTTATATTAAATTATTTTAATAAATATATTTATTGAAATAATTATATAATATCCTCTAAAATGATGGAATTATATGGGATGATGCATTTCATATAATTATAACTATTTCTATGGATTTCAATTTCTTTTATAATCCTTCTGTTTTTGTAGAAATTTATATTTAGGAATTATGTTTTTTATATGTTATACTACTTTTGTATAATATGTTTGGAGTAAAAATTTCAATTGGGAACCAAAAAATTGTGAATAAACATACAATAAAATAAATAAAATATTGTTAGTCTACATTACATTTGAAATCAATAGATCTATCAGAACTCTATATTAAAACATAACGTCTACATTGTAATCCCCACTTTTTAACAAGCCATCTATGAAATTTGATATTTTGATATTTTCTGAATTTCAACGGTGTGTCCATTAGATTAAATAAACAATTAATATAAGATAGAATATAAATTTAATTTTTTATAATAGGTATATTATATCATTATAATATTGAAGTGAGGTTATTATTTTTATGGCTGTAATTAATTCAAATTTAAATTTTTTTGAACATTTTAAATACCATGATTTATCTAGAAATATTTTCAGATCACTTTAAACATGATCAAACCATTGTTCAAATTTATTCTCATTATTTTTTATTATTATATATGATAATAATTAATTATTATATAAATATATAAAAATTGGATCTCTGGATTATTTAATCAAGTCATTCATGAAATATATTTCGGTTGTTTTCAAATAGTGAGCATAACCTCACAAAAATAATTATGTATAAGAAGATTATATCTTGAATCAAAAATAAATGTTGAATATCAAATATTCCATAATAAATAAGGAATGTAAAATAAAATAAATAGCTTCCATATAATCAATAACATGAGTATAATAGGGCATAAATATAGGTTGGTTAAATGATCCCATATAAAAAGTTATATTATCATGAAATTTTACCAAGGATATGAAAACTATTCAAAAAATCTCCTAGAACATTAATAACATAATTCATAATGATGTAATTTTTAAATATAAACATCTCAAACATACCAGCATGTCATTGGCCAAGGAATATTCCAAAATGGGTAATCCCTCAGCCAAATTCCAACGATACTTTGTCTCATGTGACAAAGAAAAACATCAAGGGGTATTGTGGTCCTCAACAATCACTTTCTAAGTTTAATTCATTCTTCATTTTAAAGAGAATAATGAAAATAAACAAATATATTCATATGGAATATAATATTTTAAATGTTTCTAATTAATCCAATCATTAAAATAATTAGAAATCATCTATTTTAATATGGAGAACTGTTTCATAATAGAAGATCCACATTCAAAATGATAATAAACCATTCAATATAATAATGTATATAGTACAATAATAGAGTAGCCACGGTGAATCATGTAATTCAACACATGATATTTACCTGGATGAAAACACATTAATGAGTTATTTGAAATATTATTCCGAAAATATCTGTTTCACATTGAGATCATTTATTTTTCAAAGGATACACAATTATAAAAGGAAAAATTTCATAGAATCAAATTGTAGTATTTTAAAGGATTATTCAATTAATTTAGGATTTCTGATATTGGGAAGGTCCAACCAATATATTTAATATATAAAATATTCTGTTATGGTATTCAAAATGTCCCCTATATTGAAAAATGACCAAAATATTCTTTTTAAGATTATTTATAAAATATTTAAACTGGGTAAAATATCATTTAAAAATAATATGATAATAGTAACCAAATTTTTTAATAATGTTTTTATTGTATTTTCATCTAATATAAGTATTCCATGGCAGAGTTATAAGAAAAAATAATCATGAATAAGGATGTGATTGTGAAATAAACAATTACAACATTAGCAACATTGGAATCATAATCCTCATGAATGGAATAATGTCAAATTCATTTTTAATATGATAAATATAAATATATTCATGAAATAACATGAAAATGTGGTAATATAAAAACCTCATTCAAGAAATAATTGTTGAACATGGAATATGTGCCACTAAAGTAAATGTTTGATGAGAAACAATTATAATGATCATAACATTACGGTGAAAATTACTCAAAGAATCAATTATGTGTATTAAATTTGAATAAAAATTAAATAATTGGAAATAAAAAATAATATAATCAAAATTCATGACACTCATAATCATTGATTATTAAAGACAATGAACATATAATATAACCCAATGAAATAAAAGTGAACTATAAAACACATTACCACTAGGTAAATTTAACGTAAAATCTATTTGGATGAAATAATTCACATTGAATCATAAAATAACAAAAATATTGAATTATTATGGGTATTACATGTATAACCCCGAAAGTTTAGTCAGAGTAAAACCTCTGATCATTTATTTAAAATAAAAGAAAAATAAGAGTACATTAGAAAAGCACAACAAGGTGAGAACAATAATTACATATCATAAAATTCAGACCCATCGCTACATCCCTGATACACCATTTCCTCCACAGTAGCCAATTCCCACTCTGAACATTAATAATGTTTCAGAATCGTGGCATACTTCCTTCTAAGATTGAGCTTCTCCAAAGAAAGGAGCTCCTTAGAAGAGTTTGCAATCCATCCAACCTTCCCACTAGAAGCTCTCGTAGTCATAGGCCTTGGAAAGTGAGAATAATCTTTCCGCGACCTTCTTCGTGGAGGGTCATTCTTCACTTTCTCCACCACAGACACTCTATTTTTGCAACCCTGAACCATATCACTATAGGAGGGTTGAACCATACAACCATCATTTTCTTTCTCACTATCAGAGCAGTCCCCCCATTTACCAGAAATCTGCACCACCCTATACCTGTCCCTCTCACCTTGATCCTGTTGAGATTGACTATTGACATCCATCAAACTAAGGCAGGGGGGTTGTTGATAGAGTCACAGCCACCATGCATGCCTTTTTTCACATTACAATATCCAACTAAGCTGTCCAACAGTGAACCATTGTCCGTATTTGCTTTAGAGCCCTTCTCACCAATATATGTCCTCACAGTCCCCAGATCATGATCACAAGTGCCAACACTAGCAACCCTTGACACAACATCAGCACCTAAAGAAACAAAATTTTGATCCTCATGAGTCCTTTCAGCATCCTGCTCATGATCCAGGACCAAATCAGCATACACCAGGCATGCAAACCGATTGCCGATCTCAAAGTTGTTCGCCTGCCTCCCAGGTGTTTCCTGCACCCTATCCACTTTCATCACGGCACCAATGTCATTAGCAGTTTCCTTGACAGGGGTTTCTTGATTTCCAGCCAGCTTCACAATCCCAATATCCATGTGTTGATAGTGTCTCTCAATCCCCTCTTGAGCTGGGGCATTAGGACCTGCAGCAACAACTTGCTCATCACAGACAGCGACAACTGCTGCAGGTGCCCTCACAGTTTCCAGGCTGAGAGAGTCCACAACACCATTTTTCCCACCCAGGTCCACATCTTTCTCCACAGCAGGACAACTTCATTCAACATGAACATTCCTCTCAACACTAGCACTCACTTCCCTTCGTGGGCTTTCCATCAAGGGTGGAACCTCAATCATTGGAGTTTCAGCAATGCCTCCTGCATCCTTAACAGCAGAAGAAGTCTCACCTCTGCATTTTAGGATATCAACCTTACCCATGTCCCAATTCAACCTGTTAAAAATATCACTGACCTTCACTCCAGGAGGCTCCACACCTGGATTCTGCAATTCATCCCCCGTTCCCAGAGCCCCACTATCCACTAAGTTCACCATCTCATGCCGAGGGACTATGGGTTGTTCTACGTTCACCCCACCATCAACCAAATTCCCATGTGTCCTCAAACTCCCCACAGCAGCAGCTTCATGAGAACCCAAACCATCCCTCACCCACCTACACATCCTCCTGTTCAGAGAGCCATTTCTGCAGGCAGAGACACCATGTCCCAGCTAATGGAACACACTTCAATAATCAACCCACGATTCAAACTTAACATCCTGCTTCAATCGGAATTCTTTCCCATCAATAATCCACACCCAGTCCACCGGCGTCTTGGAGACATCAATATCCACACATATGCAAGGGCAGATGGGATGACACACAGTCTCAGTTTTGATGTTTCAGTGCAGGTAGCGGCCGACCATGTTCCCAAGCATAGATAGAATGGAAGGGTTCTTGAATTGGAGAGGAAGGCCCGGGAAACGTACCCAAATCGCTATACTCGGATTATCCCACTACATGTAGAAATCAAAATTCTACCGAAGAAGAAAGAAGGGCATACCTCCACACCGTCGAGGAGCCTTAGACCACACCGTGATGAGCTCATCCATAGTCCCAAAACGAATCATTATGTGTCGTCGATCGAGAAGACCAATCCCCGCCCGATCTTTCAACAGTAAATAATGGACATATATTTAGTTTACCAATATCTCAATATGAAACATCTGTAAAATAACCATTGTGACAAAGCAAGGAGTGGGTAGTGAAACTCAGTAAGCTTTCCCCCAAACAACATCCATGCACATTCTAATAGAATTGAAAAGGTCAGAACATTTAAATACAACAATTCATAAGAACCATATTAATAATTTAAAATTGTTTATTTCAATGCCTATAATTAAAAAAACAGTTTTCATGTAAACACCCAACCTATCCTTTAATCCATTTCACAAACCCATTTGTAAAAAACTATTCCTATCCACACAGCCATAAATTTTGTCTAGGTTAAATTTCCACAATCATGAGTGTTGTCTCTTTGATATACCTTGTATTTTTAATAAAACCATATATTAGTTCCCCAGTTACTCAAGCCCCTTCCCTAGGGTCATGTCAATGCATTGATAAAAATGCTAACCAATTAAGCCAAAAACACGCCAAGACAATTATACCAATTAATTTCTATAAATAATTTTTTTTATTTTAAACCCTTCCATAATATCCTTTTACATTAATCTTAAAAAATAATCATTATAAAATTACAATTTAAAATATATTTCAAAAAATCACAATGCAAATAAAAATCTACAATCTCATAGAAAAACCTTCAAGAAGGATTCTACCACGAATTGCAGAAAAAATTTAAAAATAATTTCCCTGAAATTAGAAAATTTGAATCACATATTTCTTTTCCTAATATTAGGATTTAATAGTGGACTCACGCACATTAGAAATTATGGGAAAAAAATTTATGACATGAATTCTTCTACATAACTGGGATAAATTTCCAAAAACTTTCAATATATCATGTTCCCAAAAATCAAATCAATTATAACTCTTTATTATTTAAATAAAATATCATAGAAATATCCTCAATAAACTAGATCATTGAATCTATGACAGGTAAGATGAATATATATATTGGAAAATAATAATTATAGAGGCATACCAATCATTATGATATTTAACACACAATGTCTTTCTGATGGATCACTCTCTGATCAGTGGGAATAGTCTCTACAACCATTAGAAGGATAAAAAATGATTTAGGCTCTTCATAAATGAAAAAATAGTGATTAATGAGAATTTAATTTTGTGAATAATGTTTATAGGTGCTAATATTAATACATGCATGGTTTTGTCTAAACTTTTGGAAAACTGTGTGCAAACCGTGCACCATTTCATACCCCCAAATACCCATCACATGGTTACCTCACCCAGTCAGAAAAACCATGTCCCAAATATGTTTTTCATTTATTATATTTTTTAAGTATACTCTTTCATGGACAAATGATGTAGAAAACCCATCCACCTAACCATTCACCTTCCCAATGCTCACTCCCTTACCTTCCACAACTCTCTATAAGAGTTTCACAAATTGTTCTAACCATGCTCAATCTACACTCCACAAACAAAACACAAAAAACATTCCAAAATTCTTATATACTCTCAAAAAAATCACCCAAACACCACAAATAAAAAACATTAATAAATAAAGGCTCATATAAATGAAATCATGGGTGATAAATTCTCCCAAACATTTCAATTTTTGTCATTTAAAAATAGAAAACCACCATTGGCCTGAAATAGTTCAGGCCATTTCATGAACATTAATTTCTCCATTTAAAATGTTTATCTCTATATAGGACCATGATTCCACAAAATCAATACTAGGATAATTATTTCCCCACTAAAGACATTCAATTTCTTTTCCACACTCTACATTGTAATATGAAATAATGGATCATTATGATCTAACTCCAAATGACCCCCATTGAATCACATGGTCAATATCAGGATAATAATTCTTAAACTAAGATACATGAAACATATTGTGCACAACACTGTATGATGGTTTAAAATCTACATAATATTCTAATAGACAAAGACTTTGATGCATCTCAAAAGGGAATATGTATCTGTTAGATAACATTCCCTGCTACCCAATACAAGCATGAAAAAGACCTGGATTAGTTCTAAAAAACATTTTCAATCACCTCAAATGACTATAACCAGGAAAGATGATCCTCATAAAATTTCTATTGAATCATTCCATATCCACCCTTTCCAGGGTCAATTTATTCATCATTGTTTCTCTCAGAGAATACTTTTCCCAACCAGTGATGCTTAACCTATTTGTACAAAAAAAGTGTAGGAAAACAACAATACCAATAAAATGATTCAAAATGATCCATATGTATCATGTTATAATAAATGTTGTTATATGAGAACACCACTAATGTTTTCTCTCCTCACGTAAGGGTGACATGATATACTAAAGGTAAACAGACTCCTAATGGCTTAATATATGGATTTCTAAGAACTACATTTAAAAATTAAAAATTTGTCTAATATAATCAAAACAAGTAATCCATTAATCATTTAGAATTATGGAATATTATTTTTTGACAAGTATTACATGGTATGAGATTCATGAATAGGAATGAAATGGTCCACCTTTTTGTACTGATCCACTAACAACCAGTTAAAATTGTGTTTATGAAACATTATTGGGAGTCATTTTACAAAATCCATGCCAATATGATCCTATTTACAAAGAAGAAATGGTATGGAGTGAAACATACATCGGGGTAGATGATTCTATTCCTTAACTAGCTGACAGGTGTGGAATCCTATAATGAACATACCAACCATTCTTTTAATTCCAACCCACCAAAACTGTGCTTTCAATGAATTATATATACCTTTTTCCATGACAAACAACCCATATTTAATGGTGGTAATAATATAGATTTTTTATGATAATCCATATTTATGACTATTTTACCTATGAAACAAAACAATGAACTCTTGTCAAGTTAAAATCTACCAATGGTCTGCCCAAAATATAGTTTTGACCACATTGAAAAAAATCATAATTGGATGTCCATGCATCTTTATCTATTTTAATACAATCAGGAACAAATGAAACTAGAAAGAAAAAACACCATTGTATTTATAGTCACAGCCCATGTTCATATCATCCATCAAAGACATCGACTCCCTCTTATGTAAAGACTCTTTTTAAAACTATCCATATGAATCTCTGCTTTTTGAATATACCATATAATTTAATTTATTCAAGGTATTCAGCATGTAAAAGTATAAAATTTAGATATACTCCATAAATATTTTTTGTCACAGATTCAAATCCTTTTTTATGAAGTTTTTTAAAGATCTTATAATCCATAATATCATTAAATTTCTCACAAAATAGGTAACACAACTGATTATTCAATAAATGTACTGTGGAATCTGACTCCAAATAATATGATGGGATGTTAATTTCAAGAAAAGATAACTAACATTATCTATAAGCCAAAAAAGGTTCCTATTGTAGGATAACACATCCCAATCCAGATCCTAAATAATTACAATACACCACGTACCACTTTCCTGGTCTCAGAAATATCTAGATCTGTATTGATGTATGGAGAACATAATTTTAATAAAAATCCTTCTAAAATTACTCTTTCCAATGGAATGGAAAATGTTTCCTCATAATTGTTTTCATTGGTGAACCTAGCCATGATAAATAACTAAAAAAGGTCTATAATAACTAACTAGCCAAAAGAAACTCTGTTTCTCAAGGAAATTCATTTTATGTTTAAAATATTTAACAACCACTATATTTTTTGGATGCACATAAACAAATATTTCATATATTAAATGCCCAAGGAAATGTACCAATACTATAAAAAATCGTTATTTGATAATTTGGCATACATGCAACGATCCTTTAAAATTCCAAACACTATAACCAAATGTTTTTCAAGATCGACACATGTCCTTGAATAGTAAAAATTATCCTAAAAAACCACCATCATGAAATCATGATATATTTGTAATATTGGCCTCACCAATTCCATAAATATTTTTGGTGAATTCATAAGATAGAAATGAAAACCCCCAAAATTGTAATTTCTATATTTAATTATGAAATATATTTTCACAATATACATATTACAATACTGCCATTGGTGATATCGTAATCATAGTTAAATTTTAGATAACTATTGGAATCCCCTCTATTGATCGAAAATATCATTAATTCATGGATTTTGATACAAATTCTTTATCATAACTGAGTTTAGTTGATAATAGTCCACCAATATCCGAATTTTTCCTTCCAAAATTTCTACAAATAAAACAATTGTTTCTATTAAGATGATCTATGAAGATTGAACCTATTGCAATAAATCACTTCCAAATGGACGTTCTATAATATATGTCTTGTTGGTTCCATCTGATAAGATGGATGTGAGATAGTACAAGTCCCTAAGAGGGGATCAATCATAAACAACACTTCTCTTGTGTGTAGAAAACTTGAGAAATTTTCCAGAATAACATTTAGAAACTAATAAAAAACAACATGAAAACTAAAATTATTTATCTCTAGCATCAATTTCAATGAAAATGTTTCCATCCAATACATGAATAATATAACAACTAATAATTAAATGCCAGTTGCACATGCCTTTACCTTCCTTCATCCTCTAAAGATATGTTTGACAACATCAACATTCATAAAACTAATTGTCCATGTATAATAATTGATGTGATTGTTGAACCTAGTGAACCAATAAATATCCATGATTATTTCATTGAGATCTATCTCATGAATAGATAAATCCCATATAAATTCATTTTTTCTATAGTAATAGAACATTCTCTGCTTACAATGGTTTGACATTCACTTATACCAAAAGAAGCATGATGTTCCAAAATAGAATGCATTGTATCAACATAAAAACAAAGAAAATCAACTACATGAGAAGATATAAATTATTGGGATGTACCCATATCAAAAAACCATTCTTAAGGGTAGAATTCAAAAGAATCATAATTTTATCCATTGATGGACAATATTTTTCATCAATAATGACTTGTTCATATTTATATAACACATTAATTTCTATATTATATTCTTTATTTCCACTTTGATATTCCCCTTGCTGAGGAGTCATGGTATTCCATGAATCACCATGGCTTGATTGGTTCTACGAATGATTGTAGTTTTCTTCCCTCCACACATCAAAGAATACAACATCCAAAAAGATATAACATGTCCCAGAACTCCTGAACATAGAAGACCTAGATAATAGTTCTTAATCATTCCCAACTGATTTTAGTTGTGGCATTCTCTTGGGTGTATCATACAATCATTCTTCGTGTGATCAAACGATCCACATTGAAACCATCCAGCATTACATGTAGATTTTTTTAAAAAGATTCTCATATCCATCCATCTTATTCTAATTTATTACACTACCATGGAATTTGGGGTCCCTCTTCCTCTTATTTCCATCTATAGAGTTCCCACCATTATCCATAGGTATCAAAATGCTTCACCCATCAATAGTTTATGATGTTTCCTTTTTTTCCACTTTCATTCTATTGACCATCCCTATATGATCCATTATATAGAGAATCACAACCATTGAGGAAATTTATTTCCTCATACTATATTCAAAAATGTGTACCATAATGGATGAAACTTTGGAATCATTGGAAATAAAAAAGAAAAAACTAAATTAATTTAGTTTCATACTCTATCTCTAAAAGATTAAACTTCTAAAGGGTGAAAATTTACATGTTTCATTCAATCCTAAACATGTGATGATAGAATTATTTGCTGAAAAATTATTCTAAATACTCACATGAAATGCCTTTGAATAATTTTGAAGGACCTACTAAATCCCACAACTGGAGTACAATATCACCCATCTTGTATGTTTCAAACATGACTTTCTAATCACCTAGTGTCCCAAGGAAATTAATTCATTGATTCATCTTATTTTTTCAACACATATGCATTTTTTAGTTTTGAAAAACCCTGAATCATGGTTCGATTCCATTTATATAATAGAACAGAATGATCCACATTCATTGGATTTACCCTTCGGTTTCCTTTATCCATGGCCTTAGAATCGTTGAAAGTAATATGAAAAAATAATTGGTTGACCTCTGGATAATGTTAAACCATAGTATCAGTAGCATCATCTAGTTGATTATATGATACATATAGGGTTCCATTTAATATAAATAAATAAAAATTCTCCAAGTATCACTTTTACAAATAAATGTTTCACAATTTCAAATTTACCACATCACAGCAACCTCAACACTGGTTTCCAAAATTCAAATCTTTCTTTTTCCAAACCATTTTTTAATATTCCCCAATGCTTTTGAATGTCACAGAATTTTCATAATTCTAAAACAATGCCCTATTCATGTCATCAAAATCTTAATATAATTTAAAAATATTTCGAAATACAATTTTTTTTTTCAGAATGTCATTATACATTACTCAATATGAAATATACCCACCTGGTAGGAATTCATTTCCTTCAATTTATGTAATTATTTTATAATTTTCTAAACACATGGAAATTAGATTAAAATTCCTACAAGTTTCTCCAAAACCTTAATGTATGAAACATCCTGGTAACATGAGATTAAGCATAAATAAGTTAGCAATGAATTGTTTTCTTTACATCTCAATTCCTAATGATCCTAATCTTTGCTACTATACCATAACAAGGACTAATCAATAATGAATTTTCACCTCTCAAATAGACAAAACTATTAAAGAAGGATTCAAAAAATTGATTCCAATTATCTGCAAATGATTTGGACCATACAAAACTGATACCATTTGTAACATCCAACCCCTCCTCATTGGCAATGGATGAGGAAAAAATTTCAACTTGGAATTATGCGACATCCCCAAGATGAAAATGGCTATAAATAAATATAAAAGGATTCAGTACTATTAATGGATGATTTATCCTTGAAATTAAATGATGATAGGCAAGTAAACCACAAAAGGTAACCATTATATAATGGATGATAACAATATTATACAAAATAAAACAACACCAAATTATTTCATAACCCATTATAGAGTATAATATAGAAGCACAAAATTCAATATATGAGAACAAAAAGGAAGAAAAAACCAACAAAGCTAAATGACTCCAATGAAATTAACTCTATAGATCCGAACATACTCAAATATACTACTTTAAAATCCATGCTCAATGTATAATAATACATATCTAAATATAGTAGTTTCATTTCCATTATAATTATCCTGATAAATAACATCTACAAAGGCACCAAAGACACAAAGAAGGGGCTGTGTAAAGAAACAAAAAATATTTTCCCAAAATTAATTCCCTAATCACGCCACGTAGATAGTAAAAGTTATCACATTTATATAGAAAAATTATATAAAACTAATTAAAACAATTTAAGGGTTTATATCAAAACCAATCATTTTCTAAAAAAATGATATCATGAAAACAACTATCAAGTCCTTCAATACACTTCTCAATTCAAATTGGCATAAGCATTCTATTGAATTATTCATACATACCTTCCTATGTGATAGTTTCTTACATATGAGAAATCACATGTTACTCTACCAGGTATTCAAAAAGTAGCCATATACCAGTGCCCCAATGTCACATACCCCTTATGTAGGGTTAAGTTATTAAAATGAACACATGATAACCAATTATGCCAAAAACCATTCCAAAAATACATATACCAAATAATTTCAATAAGAAATTTTTTAAAAACATGTCCAGATAACTTTTTTCCATGATTAAAACCAAACAAACGTTTTAAAATCATCATTTAAAATTCATTCAACAAATCTCTTTTGAAAAAAAAAATTAAAATTTCACAAACCATTAGTAAATATGTTATTACTAGTATTTGCATAAAACATTAACAGTCAATTCTTAGAAATTAAATGACTTAGAATCAACGACTTCGATATCTAATTATAGGAGTTGGGTGTGAGGCCACATACCTCAGAAATTATGGACAAGATGATAAATTCCATGAATTATTCTATAAACACATGATGAATATCCAAAACCCCCCTAAATAATGTTCACTAACACAAAAATACCAATATATTGTCATTATTTAAATAAAATATAATATTACAATCCCTAATACACTATATCTATGAATCTAAGACAGGGAATTCGAATAGATCTACGAAACAAAATATACATACCATGTAATCCGGCCTTCAAAACATTAATGTTTTCCAATTCATCATTATTCTATTGATGTATATAGACTCCATATCCTTTTAGGGGAGTGAATACATAGTTTTGTTCAACATATAGGAAAAATGATATGTTTGTGAACAATTATCAGTGTGATCAAATTATTGAGTATTGAATTTTAAATCGTGCACTATTATGTCACATACATAAGAAAATAATGTGAAATCTATGACCTATACACTCCCTCAAAACGCCCTTCACAATGTTTGATAAATAGATATGATAAATAATGTTGCAATCATGTTTTCCATGTATTGTAGTTTTCATAGTTATTAATGTTTGGTCACATTGTTTGGAAACAATGTGCACTTAACCAGGAATCTACCAATAACCAACTATCATAAATTTCATTATATTATGTTGGGTTTCAATGGTTATTACTAATCATTATAAAACCATGAAACATGAATAAAAGTTACAAAAATTTCAAAATTCCTCCAAACACTAGAAAAAATTTACCTAAACACATTATATTGTCAAAATACATATAGAAAGGTTTACTTGATTGGAAATAAGGGTGTTATATCCTTCATTAATTTTTTTTAACAATCCTTATAAAAAATTTAGATTTATTATATGTTATTTCTATAACTATACTAATATAGATATTAGAGAATTAATTTTTTCCAAATAAAATTTATCAGCTATTTTTTGAAAAGTATTTTTAATTCACTTTTTCTGAAGGACGACTTCTTTATTATTAATATTTGTTTTTATTTGGATTTTCTTCTCCATATGATTTAATTATCATTCCATCATCTCCGTATTTTTATTCATGTTTTAAATATAAAATACATATAGTAAATTTATATTTATTTAAATAAATAACATCTAAAAATATTAAATTGAATGTAACTATTAATGGAGATGGTATTTTGTACATACACATGTACAATATTTTTATTTTTTTGGATATAATTAAAAAATACTAATAATATACAATCATTTCATAGTAAGAGTTATTCTAAAATAATCATACATAATCATTAGACTAATCATTATAAACATCATAGTATAGTGGTGATGAAAAATGATTTACACCTCTATGTGGATATAATAATCCATACCTTCCAAAAATAAATGATTTCTATTTTTTTATAATGTAAAAGTGAAAGAATTTGGTTTTACCATAATAATTATTAAATATCATAAGATATATTATATTATATTTATTTTTCAGGGATGGAAAAAACACATAAGTAAAATTATAAGTAGAAATAAACATGATGGTTTTGGGGAATATGATTTCCTTCTCTTTACTGGAATCTATTTAGATTACATATTAATGATTCTAGGGTGGAAATTTTTTTAGTTTAGAAACCTCAAGAACATGAAAAATTATTTTTTAAAATTGAATGGTATTTTTTGGACGATCAACATCGATCACTGTGGTGCGAATAAGTGAATTAATGATTACCCTTTTATAGTTCAGGAAATGGGAATTCTAGTAATTTAGTAAAAATATATAATAAGTGTATTATGGATCTAAATACCTCCATAATTTGATTTATTTAAAAATATGGTAGAATAATTTATTAATCTCATCATCCAAAAAAATTGATAGGGTTGAGTTTTATTTTAAACGATTTTTTGATTTAATCCATTAATTAATCTATTTTAACATTATCTCATGTAACATCATTATCACACTTAAAAGGTCATAATAATCTAAAAAAACTATCTATTGACTCATAAATAGATACTTTTAGAAATTTTAGATCCTATATTATCTAAATCATCCAATTTAATGTTCATAGAGTTTTAAAAAAAAATTTATGAATTTTATTTTGATAAAATGTCAATTTTGTCAATTTTGAAACTATTCATTTGATTTGAAATCAAATACACTAACAACACATGTAAAATTTGAATATTTTATTTTATTTTGTCTATAAAATTAAATTTTTATCTAAAAAATCTATATTAATAATTATTTTTCTAAATAATAATACTTATTTGTTGTAAATATCATTCATTCAGTATATCCATCAATTAGATAATAACAGATTTAGCATTGTATATTCATTTGAGTTAATTTATAAAACCCTGAAAATAAAAAAACTACTTGTATGAGGTTAAATATATTATATATCAAGTATCATTAATATTTGATCATATCTTATATTTAACCCCATATTTTTTCAGACAAGTGAGTGACACGTATGAAATTTATTTATCAAAAATATTATAATGGTCATAAAAACATATATATAGAGAAATTTGATAAAATATAACATTTTAAGGTTATGATAAATATATTATCATACAATAAATTTTCAGCAAGATTTGTCGTCATTTTTTTAGACCTTGTTATTTTCTTGTTATTATAATTTACACAATTTACCCTATGCTAAGGAAATAAATATATTATTTTTATTATTCATATTGAAAAAAATAAAAGTGACCTATTATGAAAATATTTACCACACACTTCCAATTATATAATAATTTTTATGTCGTTAAATACCAAATATTTGTAGAAATTAATTTCTTAAAAAAGTGTGTAAAACTCGATGAATACTAATTTTTATAAAAATAATGTTTTTCTTATGATTTACTATTCATGTCTTAAATTGATTTTATACCAAATTAGATTTTAAAATTAATTAAAATTAATATAAATACATTATTAAAAGTAAAATACAACTACATTTATGTTGAATTCATTTAAAAAAATTTGTCACTCAAAAAATGGTTTTCGAAAAATATTTTTTCGTATAAAAATAGTAGTTTCACATTTATTTTTAAAAGAACATTAATAAACATACTAAAAGTTCAACCTAAAATAATTTTGATATTTTTATATAAAAAATTATATTATTTTAAAAATATAAATTTAATATAACCTATATAAACTAATTATAATATTTTCCCAAAAAATATGTTTCAAATCAATTATGGTGCAAAATAATTTTGGAAGCATAAAATTGATTTCATAGAAATTCCATTCTTATTTTAGAACAGTCAATAAGAAATTTTTTAATACATAGTTTTTTTATATATATTTAATAATTTCATTAAAATAATTAATAATTTATATTTTAACATAATAGTTAACATTTTCATGTATATATATTATTATATCGATGTTTATTTTGGGTCGGTGTTGTCTGTGGAATATGCAATCAAATAGTGAATTATTATAAAATAAGTTGGTGTTAGATTCTCCCAATTCAGAAAATTAATGCATTAGTATTTAATCTTGTATATGATAATCATGGTTATGGTATTTTAAAATCATGTTTTTGAAACCTAAACCAAAAAAGGTTTTATTAAAAAATCTGATTAAAAAGAGGGAAAGGGATTAAAAACACCATTATAAACAATTTTTATAAATAGGACAATGTTATAAGACTATTAGAACATTGATATGAATAAAAAATAACCCATAGGGATTAATAGAGAGTAATATATAACACAGTCATTATATTTTTAACCATAAAAAAATCATAAATATTTAATGGGTGTAAAGTACAATGATTAACAAATAAGAAAATAAAAGTGGTCAAATTTTTATTTGAAAATAAATTTAATAAATTTGAGGAATAACATCATTTCATACAATAATGAAATACATAAATATACCTACATGTGAATAATAATTTTACCCTTTAATAAATTATAACGACAATAACATATTTTTTTCCAAATGATGTGTATTAATGATGTAATTTTCATTCTTGTTGTTATAAAACAAACACCTATATATGCCAAAATCTAAATAAGGAAGGCAATGTATTCATAATTTATTAACATGTTAATAGGACCAATATGGTTACAAAGGGAAATATATCTACAAAATCAAAACCTTGATGTATACAAAATTTACATTTATCAACAAATATTTTCAAGAGGTCTTAATGTGACATATCATAAATGTTTTTCCCTAATAACAAAATATAACAAATTTTCTTTTCATTTATATAAATAATGCGAATAATTATAACGTCAAATTAAATTCATATATATATATATCCAAAAGATAATTAGAAATTATTCCTAAAAATATCCCATATTATTCTTTTCATCATAATAATGTAATGATCATGAAAAATATAGTTATACACTTCTAAAATGACTATAATAAAATATTTCCCTAATCAATATCTATTCCCATGGTCATTTGTAAAAATCTTATGATCCCCAATTTTACATAACCATTATATTTTAAAATAAAGAACAATTTTTTCACACTAACCAGAAAAATCACATATAGAAGCGCTAGCTGATTCACCCATGTCATCCTTCAGTTGTTGGTTACATCCCTAAGGCCACGCCGAATGATAGGGGTTTTCACCCTTCCTGTTGTTTTTCTGTTTAATTTGGTTATATAATTACATTATTATTGATGAAAATTTAATGATCATCCTTAAAATTTTAATTACCTATAATGATCACAATATAAAACTACATATAAATACTAACTATTATAACTACATTAAAAATATGTCTATAAAATATAATGGAATTATTTCTTAAATAATATTTCAATATAACCTATTATAATATAACAGGTTGTATCACAATAAATGTCTCACAAAGTACTATTAATCAGTTATATATTTCACTATTCGAATCATGAAATGATATGTGTATTTCGTTGAACATATGATCATCCTTAGACATATAAAACCATAATGATATCCATAACTATTAATAAAACAACACCTAATAAATTACTAATCTCCAATGATGTCTAAAACCTTCTATGATACCAATTGTAACATCTCCTACCCAATTATCCTTTTTCTAGTGTTAAAAACATACCCATTATTGTCTTATATTTGATTCCCACAAATGAGACTTAATGTCTTCCACCAAAGACATTCAACGACGAATGAAAATATTGGATCATCTACGCACATAATGAAAATTTCTATTTAGATTTTTAGGGAATTTGGAAAAACTCATAATCACAATGTTTCATATGAAACAAGATCACAATGATGATCATCATCATCCTCTAAATTTGTGACATCTGTTAACCTTCATAGGCATAACATACTAAGAATCATCCTTCACATCATAGAGATGAGAATCATAAGAAAAAAGAGAGATCAAATGATTAGTAAGGATTTTTTAAAAACTAATATATCTTGAATCAATAATAATTTAGTCATATCAAATATATAATTATCAATATAGAATGTTAAATGACCAAAACACATTCTAGTTAATCAAGAATTTGATAATAATATGATAGGAATAAGTAATGATAAAATAATTCCATCTAACTTTTCATATGATATTGAAACATATCCATAGATATCCTTACATATATTTTAATCACATGGAACATCAATAACATAATTCATTATTATTAAATGCATAATAAAAAACATCAAAAAAACATCATCACTAAATAAATCGTGATATCTACATAAATGTGTAATGACTTCGCCAAAATCCAATCTAGTTTGTCTCATGATTCCTACCAATCTATACAGGGGATATATAAGGGCTCACCCGATACATACTATGTCCAATTCATTCCTTGTATGAAATGGTTTGATTCGAAACCAACATAAAAATACATACTGATGCTAGTATGGGAAATGTTAATAATTACCCCAATTAATTAACATAATCAAAAACAATATAAATTAATATTTATAATGGTATAAAAAAAGAATATCCTTAGTAAAACTGTCAATTAACCATTCTATTGAATATAATCGAAGATATAATAATATATAACCCTAAATGAATCATAATATTACAAACATGATTTTTACATTGATGATAACAATTTAATAAGATCATTGAAATTTTTATTGGAAAAATATACTTTTCACTTTGGAATAAAAAATAATCAATATTTATTACAATTATAAAAGAAAAATTTTTCGTTGAGAAGAACCCAAAAAAAATTAATATAATTTTTCAGGGAATTGTGGAATCATAACAGTGGGAAGTTATTTTCATCCAATATAAGTTAAGAAAACATCTTTCACATTTGTTAAAAAGCATATCATTCAGAGAACAATAAAAACATTAATTTTATATTATTTTAAACCAAATATTAAATGGGTAAAATTTTGTTTTAAATATAATATGAAAAATAAAAAATATAATTTTTTTTAAATGTGGAAATTAATTAGATATATACCTCATTGTATACATAATCATTAATAATCATAACTAATGATGAGAATTTTAAATAAACCATTACCACAATAGTAAATTTTTAATCGTTAGCCCCATGAAATATATAACTTCAAATAATATTTTTATATCAGAAAGATAAATAGATTCATCATATAATATACTAAATGGGTGTTGTATAAACCATAAAAAATTAATAAGTGATGAATATTTAATTTTTTCCATGGATGTAAAAGTGTGATTAGAAACCCATACATGGTTATAAAATTTATGTGATGATTAAAAAAAGAACTAATTATTTTTATAAAATGTGCATCAACAGAAATTAATAGAAAAAAATCCTATGTAAATACAATTTCATTATACTCATAATCATGTAATATAAATGATAATGAATAAAAAATATATCCTTATTTAATTAAATTGAGAAAAGAAATACATCACCTCATTGTACCATTCAAGTCAATTCCCCATGAATGGGATGATTCTCATTTAATCATAAAAAACATGTATAATAATTTTTTAAAGATATTAAATATAAATTGGGACATATATATCATATATAGGAAAACTTGGTGCATAAAATTGCATTAATCCACAATCAATGTAAAATGAGTCATAGTCCAATCCTTTGGTCCCAATTCCGACATATATGTTCAAACATACTGTTTAATAGATATAGATAAATTATATATCTATTCTAAAACTGTACTCATATATGTTTATATATATATATATATATACATCATAATATTTATTATTTTCCTATAAATTTTTATCACTCATTTATTAACAATTATTTGTTAAATCCTTGTTCCAGGTGACAAAAAAATCATTTTTCATAGAATTTTTTATTTGGATATTTTAGTTATTAGTTTTTAATTTTTGTTAAATAATTTCAAGAATATTATTCATGTAATATTTATTATATATATTCATTATATTTTTATTTTTTGTTCTCCATAACATATAGAGATATAGTGTTGAATTTCTCTAATCATTGAGATGGTTGGATGAACCTACTTATGAATGCTATATTATTTTTTTAATAGATGAAATGAAAGAAATTTGATAGTATTTAATTCATTAATAATCATATTTATGTCAAAAACCCCATTTATAATCAATATTTACTTTTATATAACAATCCATGTAAACTGGTGAAGGAAAATGATTTATATTACTATGGGGATATGATATGTCGTATTCATGCACGTGTAATGTTTTATATTTTAATATTATGGGAAACAAATAAAATAGGGTTTTCCTATTACTATCCTAAAATATTATAATAATTATTATAGATGATTTATTAGTTAATTATTCATAAAAAATAAATAGTAATTATAAGAATAACTAAAACAATGAGTCAATAATTATGATTATAACTTCTTTAGTAGACTACCTTTAGATCTATTGTTAATGTATGGAAGGATTATTTTTTGTAATGTAAATAATCCGAATAATATGGAAAATGATTTTTATATGAGTAATGATCTATGTTTTTAATGAAATATAGAAGAATGTTTTATGAAGATGGAATGGAAGATGTTTCATTTAATAATTGAGGATAGTAGAATTCTTGTAATTTATTAAACAATAAAATATAATAATAATATTATTATCAAGTATTATTAATAATGGGAATAAATTAAAACCATGGAATGGATATGGTTGGAATATAACTAAAAATTAATGTTTTTATTGGATTTCTTTTATTTTAATCCATATATTTTTTTCACCACCATATTTAACCTATTATTATATTAACCATGATAACAAATCTTTTAATCGTAAACATTAATAGTCACACATATAAGAACAAAATTGCATCAAATGGATAAGGGATGCAATTTTCAACAAAATATTATCCAATTTGATTCATTTAATTTTTTTTATAAATTTTAGAAAATTTAATTTGATAGTATTTTTATAAATTAACATTTTGAAATTGTGAGAGTATTTATTTAATATGACTATATGTAAATGAATACATATAGTAAAATGCAAAAAATAAATATTTTATTATATATCTATAATAACTTATTAATCTGAAAAGTTTTTATATCCTAATAATAATATCTAATTATAATAAGAATAATAATGATATTTTTCTCCCTCGTAGATGATGGAGTCTCGACGCCCATGTGATCATCCAAAAATCCATAAGGGTGTTCCATAATCCTTCACATAGTCTTTTTTAGATGGTTTATAAATGCTAATATACATTCTATTGTTGGTCGGCTTGCAGGTGACAACCATTGAATTGATCTTAATATCATTTTTAAGATATTTCATTTTGATATTTCCATTTATATAAATGGGGTAAATGTAAGATCCTCAGATTATCTCTGGGTGATTGTTAAAAATTTATTAGTCATACACCATGTTTTATATTTCTAAGTAAATCTCTTTATGTTATTGGTGTTATTTTATTCCACATAGGATTGTTAAACTCTTCCATCTTCGTTAATTGATTATCATTTGTAAATGAGTATTATGGACTATAGGTGAGGAGATTGCATGTATTTGGTGGTTCCAGAATTGATATCCTGAAATGGATACCTATTATTGTTCCCAACACTGAATCACCCATTTTACCAACTTGGATTGGTTTCCCAAGATTAAGGCTTCATCATTTAAAAAATATTTCACTGTTTTAAAATTTCTATCCATATGGGTTATCCTTTGAAGTTGGATATTTCAATAAGAAAATTCTCAAGTCCCTCGGTTCCTAGTGTAGGGACTGAGATTAAGATCTATAAACCTCATCCGAATTAGATCTAGATTTAGAATGGATACTTTGTATTCTATTAATAGGTGATTTATGAAAAGTTTCCAAATAATTATATGTATTGTCTTATGTTTGGACACTCATCCAGTGAACATGTAGAGAATGTACGTGCACCTATTAGAGTGTTGACATGGATTGATATGGGAAAGAATAAGATTGAATTGGATGATTTTATAAGAGTTTTTAAGAAATATATTCCACTCACTGGACCATATTAAAGTAAGTACTGAGTTAAAGGAAAAAATTAAGATGTGTAAAGTTCTGTTGAAGGTCATACTCAGGTCATTTCAAATTATGATAGTGGTTCTCGGACTAAGATGTATAATGTATTCTCAGGTTTTTTGATGTTATCCATAGTGATCTGACTTAAACCACAATGTTTCACCACATCAGAGAGGGATCAAGATGATCACATTGACTCATATAAATCCTTCATGGATGTACATGATAATTCACTTCATGCTGAAGTTTGGTTTCTTGATTCATATTCTACAAAAGGAAACATATTGTTGGACAAATCATAAGTGGGTTTTTACCCTTCATACTAATAAAATTAGAAGTGTTGGGAAAATTCCATTTTTTACAACACCATTGTTACAAGATCCTCAGGATAATATTGTAATGTGAAATTGGGTCCTTCACAAGCAAATGTTGTCAGGAGACCAATTCCACCTATTGATAAAGAGATTTTTTATGAGATGCGTATGCATAAAAATCATGTTTGGTCTTTTAATTAGTGACTCAATAAACATATATATTCATGTGTTACAAAATATAACTCCTTCATGTTTCTATGATATAAAAAACGATATTATCTTCAATGAATATTTGAAAATTAGGGATAAAATTATATTCAAAATTCAGAAGACTTTCTAGTAGAATCTAAAATTCTCGTATAATTCACAAATATCACTTTTGAATGCCATATTCTAGGAATAAAGATTAGTGTTGAGTTTTTAGATATTTCCACGGTCATGTTTCATTATTTGGGATACATGGAAATATAGATTAAGAATATCTGATGTTTGATATGAAGCTTCTAAAATGATTACACGTGGATTCACTACAAGTCTAGTTAAGCTGATTTTAGCATGTTCAATCACATGAGTGATGCATGTAGTGGATTAAAATGTGAAGGTTCCAATGTTATGGAGTAGGGAATGGTCATGGGATGTGGAATTAGTAGTGAGGTTGTTAATTATTGGATACCTTAAAATGGATTGTTTTGGGTTGTTTTTTCCTATACCTTCTCTGCATTGGTATAAAACTTTAGTGGGATTGAGTTTTTTGGAGATGAGTGGATCTATTCTCTCTCTCTGCTTTGTATTTTCCTATACATTAATGAGGGATGTATTTTGTATGTCTGTTCAATAGTGGATTTTATATGATAATATCTCTTAGGTGATACACACCAACACTCACCACTGAATTGATTGTTTTTAGAGATCAAGGTGATGAGTTCACCAGGTTTGAAGCATGAAGTATATATGTTTGAGTTTGATGGAGTATGTTTTTCAACAGCCTCAATTTATAGCATCCCCTTTCCAAAAATTCATGTTTCCATTGGATGGGAGTTTCCTACTTTTAAAAGAACATATATTTCTCTGATGTTTTGATATGACTAGTCATATTGTCACAACCCGACCCTACCCGAGCTCAAGCCGCAACTACCCCAAGATCGCCTCCATAGGCCAGGGGCTGGCGTCCAGCGCCGAAGGCACAACAACTCTGGGAGGCCTTTGCCTAAGTACATGTACACACACGCTTACCACTCAATGAAGAAGTGCAGAGTATAAGGAAAAGTAAAGTACTAACTGCTATAAATAAACCAAAAACTACATCGACTTCTAACAGTACAATGAAAGAGATGAATGAAAACTAAAAAGAAAAGTGAAAAAACACGCACCCAACCAGAAAAATGACACATCCCGGCAACAGGTAAACAAGGTAAAAATTCTAGGAGAGTCCCACACCTGTTACTCGTCTATGACCAACACACGCGGTCCGAGCTCCCGATCTCCTAAGGTCCTCTGAAGTCACGACCATAATGTCCATCATCTGCGAGGGCACACCATGTACAGGCGAAGCCCAAGCATGGGTGAGTATAAAAATACTCAGTAGGATACCCCCAAGGATCGAGGGAGAAACAAAGGAGGTACTGAAGGGTGATCAATAGATCGAATATGGGAAAGTAAAGGAGTACAACCGAGAGTGCAGTAAAGAGTAACAGTAGAGAGTCATGATCAACCCATCAAGAGAAAGTAGGTAGACTCATCCAGACACAGGGAGTTGGAAACGATGAGAAGATGAACATCTCGTCAAGTCTTCACTACATATAGCAGGATTGTAGACTCATCCAACCATTAGAATCTAGACACGGAAAGCATGTGGCATACCCCTCGTGTCTTCGCCTCTCCTGGAAGGAGAGTAGCCAAAACCCAAGGAGTCGGTATTGGAACAATGTGTATACATATATACATGCTCGGTCAAGAAACCCAAAAAAGATCGTAAGGGGATCTTCATCCCATATCTCAGCCCAAGAAAGTGAGTAGCCAACAGTCCCAAAAGTAAACACCATCGATGCCCAGCATTCTGCACGTCTATCCCGAACATCATGTTAAGGGGCTCAAATCACCGCACCATGACACTATCCACTTTGGGTGGAACTGACTCACCCGCATAGTTTTAGTTCGCGTCACAAGGATGCGTCTCGGTGGGGAAATCACCCCTCGTACTTAAGAGATATGGGGGATTGTCAAACCACAATTCGTCACTGCCCCGCAGTCAAGAGGTCTCCTGAAAGTTAACAGGCAACCCCCTGCCCAGCCTTGCTGGAGGGTAATCCCGAGAATTCGACGGGTTTCCACTGAAGGGATACTCGACAAAATTTTACAGGTGCCACACTGCCCAGTCCCGTAAAAGGGTAATCCAATGGAGGGATCCCCAGCTGAAGTCGTCGACGAGTCCCAATGCCCTGTCTCGTAAAAGTTTACTCCACTGAAGGGAGGCTCAGAACCATCATTGGGGACCATTCCCAGCCCAACTGGAGGTACACCCAGCATCGGGGACCACTTTCCAGCACACCTCACGGTAAACTCGGCATCATGGACCACTTACCATCCCCACTAGAGGTAATCATGGAACTGCTCTGGCCATCCCTACTAGATGGTACTACTCAGTGAACACCGATGTACTGGCCATCCCTGCTGGATGGTACTACCTCCTGGTCATCCCTTCTGGAAACAACCACTTGGGCAGCCCTGCTGGAAACAACCTCCTTGCCAGCCCTACGGGAAACAACCTCCTGGACAGCCCTGCTAAAAACCACCTCCTTGGTAGAGGATCGGTGACCACTTAATGTGTTGGTCACACTGAATCCACAAGAACTATACCAAGGAACACGAAGAAACTCTTCTGGCCAAAACATCGAGAACAGAATCAGGGAAAACCCACTCAACCCTGCTGGTCGAAACCATCGTGAACAGGACCATGGGGAAACCCACTCAACCTTTCTGGTCAAAACCATCCTGAACAGGACCAGGTGGAAACTCAACCCAGCTGATCAAATAAACGAGAACAGAACCAAGGAAAAACTCAACCCTGCTGGTCAACAATCGAGAACATAGGGACCCTCTATGTCGTGAGAGGTCAAGGGTACGCTAAGAAGAACACGACACGCACATGGGGCCCACACGACGTGTGGCCCAAAGTAAACTCCAACCATGTGCACAAATATTCTTATGTACAAACAACCACATGGACCTCCAAGCATTCCCGTATACTCCCAGAGTATACCATGTTCCAGCCCAAAGGCTATCATGTGCATGAAATCCAACGTCAACGCGAAGGGCGTAAACGTAACAACTCCAACATTCCACCTCAACGGCTCAGGCACAGCTGACCACATCTCTTCAAGAATTAACTTCACTCTCCCAAGAGTGAATGCGATTACACGCCAAGGGTTCTCTACAAACACTACAAGAAGAACCACCACTAGTAAAGCTTTCATACTTAAACATTTAAATGAGTTCTCGAAAGAGACTTCGCACATCCAAATGGATCGTACCGTTTTAATCATCGCGAAAAAACAGGAGAGATTGACTACTTACTCGCCTCCAATGGATATCCGACGTAAAAGTCACCAACACCGCTTTACGCATGAACGACGTCCCGTGATCCCAAGCCTCGGTCCCAAAAACAGTCAGGTGCATCGCACCATTGTGATCCCCTCGGGAAAACACGACAAAATGACTTATCACTTGAGTGGAACAAATATCCGGAGAAAAAGTTTCATTTCGTCAAACCGCACACGAGCTGATCTACGTTCGACCTACACCCCGGTCCTGAAGCACAACGAACGGATCGCACCGTTTCGATCCTCTCGAAAAAGTACACAAGATTGACTATTCACTGGTCCCAAATGGACTCATGGTGATGAAGATGAAAATCACCGCCAACTCCCCAAATGGCCCTCATGGGGCCCGCACCACCGTGCCGAATTAAATCGGTCAGATTGAGCCAATGCAATGCCCTCATAAAAACACCCAAAATCGACTGCTCGCACGACCCGAACGGACGTCCGATAAAAAAGCCGTGAATTGCTGCTCGCATATTGATAGACGAGACATGGGGCCCATGCCTCAACTCCGGTTTCAATACCCAAAACCTCAATGGAAAACTTTTTCTCAATGTCAAGGTCGCAACTCCACTGACGGTGCTCAAAACAGACATTGGATGTGTCTGTGACGCCAAAAACAAGAACCCCTGAGAAAAATGCCCGTCCACTTAACATCGTGTTACACCACCGAACCCCTCGTCTCAGGAATTAAAAAATTATCGAGACCATCTCAAAAAGTTCACCTCAAGACAAATAACGCACCATCGCTGATGGAACACGAATCCATCACCTGGTCCTCGTTTTATGGGCGTTTTAAATTTTAAGGAATGAAAATAGGTGGGCCGGGCCAGTTCGGCAGGGCCACCCTGCTTGAACAAGCACGCAGGTGTGCGGGCTGGCCTGAATCGCCTGGACTAGCTCAGCCGGTCCGGTCTCTTGAGTGGACCCGCATGGTGCGGGTCCTGTCTTCCTGCAGGGGTCATGAGGACCTCGGTCCTCCGCTCACGTCAACCGGCCAAAAGGTCAGTTCCCTCCCCGTGTCGTGCACCCCGACGCCCCCGTGGACCTTCGCTCACCCGCGACCCCTGGGCTGCCTCCGCCCTGCACCAACACCTACTATGTCTGGCCATCCTCCGTCCGCGCCACACCGTCCGTCGTCCGGGAGCCCCGCTGAAGACCGCCCGCGCCGACCGTCATGTCGCCGAGCTACCGAAGACCACCCGAACGATGCCTTCGCCTGGTCCCCTATCGTGTCGATGCGCCTGCTCTTCGGACCACTGCACTGGACCTCCATGATACACCAAAAAACTCCCAAACATCGACTCGCAGCTGCAGACGCCTCGGAACTCCAATATTAAATCTGAGACATGCGTCGGGAAGCAAATAAAAAGTGCTATGAACCCATGGGATTTTTTGGAATATCAAACAGAAATTAGATGCCAATAATGAACATGAAAGAAAGGTTCATAAATTAAAACGTAAAAAAAACCTCCTACCTGCTGGGATGTAGCCCGAAGCATCGTCGTCGATCTGCACCCCGATGTTGCCTCTTCCACCTTGATTGGGAGGGAGGAGGAGGAGGAGGAGGTTGAGAAGGAAGGTGGGTTTGGCTATGGGAAAACAATGGAGGGGAAGGGGAGAAGAAGGGTTTAAATAAGGGAAATTAATTATTCCCTTAATCAATTAAAAGCTCAACCTGAATTAAATCCATGTCTGAAACCCCAAACGAAGTGAAAGTTAGGTCGTGCCTAGGGTAAACACCACCTCTCGAGCACAACTGCGGTCTCAGAATTTTTATCTGAGGCCCTGTTCAAATGTTATAAAACTCAAGGCCTGAGGCTTCCAAATTATGAAAATGCCCCCTGGGCCATTTTTCACTGACGGTTCGTGCCGGAGAAAATTACACCACTTATAGGGTAAAGGGAACACTCCTAACACAACGGTGCCATCCGTTTCCCAATCCGAGCAACCGTTTAAGAGATGCTTCAGTTAATCCATTAAAAAATAAATATATTTATTTATTTATCCGTTTAATGTTCCAGTAACGGGTGAGGGGTTGAAACACCCCACACTGACATGTTTTATTTCATTTATAGGGTAAACACACCATTTTAGTCCCATCCGTACAATCAGATTTCTGATCCGGATCACCGTTTAGGATTTATCCCATTTATTAGGCGTGCCCAGTGTGAATGCACTGAAAATTTAATTCCTGCCACCCCAGGGCTAGAAATCACACACTGTCTAAAGGTGCTGCTCTTGAATAACCTAACGAATATTACAAACTCTTTTATAGAAAAAACAGGGTTCTTACATCATTTTCTCTTTCAAGCTTTTCATCCACGAAAAGAAAAACTAGGGAAAAACCTCTGGTACTAAGACCACACCTGGCTCTCTCATCCCGAGAAGAACTCTTGCACAGTCCTGCTTCGCCGCACACTGACCCAAGGTGTTGATCTGTTCATGTGAGGTCGGCCATTGCCGATGACGTGCATTGAAGCATGCATGCATCTTCTTGGGTAAGTCACATGGGAGAAGTAATGCACCCACTCCAGACTTTGGGGTTAGGGAAAGGTTGTAGGGAACCTCTCCATCCCTTCACACGTTCTCAAAGGGTCCAAAGGACCTCGGAGGTATATCACCTCCCCGATCGAACCTCTATGTCGCATGCCACAACTGTAATCACCTCTAACACATGGAACAAGGCCCAGTGATTCCCTCCTTCAGAATATCCATTTGGTGAAACACCCAAGGATATCTAGTCATGCATGGTTTCACAGTCGATGTCTTGCAACCATGTCTCTCTTACACACTTAGATAGCAAAGGATTCAACACCATCGACCAAAGAAAAAGGTCCCACGCCTTTTACCTTACCAACACAGGGTCACACCGATGCCCCCGCCACCCTGATAACCACTCAATCAAAGAGCAGGGAGAAAATCATTTCACAATCAGTACCTAGAAATACTACTGAAAAAAAGTAGAAGAGCTGTATAGCGTACCTCTTATCACCTCATGCTCTGCAGGATCATTGACATCCAAAGCTCACGGTTGTTATTGGTCCCAACTGTCAGCTCCTAGATCCTAACGTGGACTACCTAGTGGTGATGGGATGACTTCGTAAAGCTTCCCCCACTACCAGCTCCTCCCACTCCTCTGCTAGCACCACCTCTCAGGGAGCTACTCTGATCACTGCACCGCCTCCGTTGTGGTGGTGCACCTGCTTCATGCCTGGTATTCTCAGTGTGCCTGGTCGAGAAGTCTTGCGCCAGGTGACCTCGCCCATCGCAATAATATCACTGAATCTCTCCGGGTTGCACTAGTGCCCTCAGGTGCCACTTTGGTGTACGACCACGCCCCTCCGTCCAGTTGTTATAAAGCCACATCCTTTGAGGTTCTGTCAGCCGATGCCCGCTATGATGTGGCAGATGTCTCGGTTCTGTTGAGACTACGACCACCACCAACATTAGAGCGTGACAGGATGTTCTCTCTCACCAACCCCTACTCTAGAACCCCGACATACGTGGAAATTCCAAAGGGAACTATGATAGAACTGATCCCTCTGCAGAGACCCTACTCGAACTTCCGCGCTCTGAAGCTGTCGTCATGGACCATGTCCGGGTAAAAGTGTGCTCGGTCTACGAAACTAGCAGGGTAATCGGCCACCATCATCCCTCAACGCTAAAACTGCAAGACCTCCTGAATTCGAACGGAGCGTAAGAACAAGGGGGACAACTCCTCATGAAACAACAACTGAAAGTGGCCCCAAAAAAGAGACGACTCGTTAAGAAACTGAGTCACCAGAATCCACCAATGCCAAGATGCTCCACGGAAATGTTTGGCAGCCATAGCCACCATAAGATCTGTTGGGGTCTTCACAAGCCTGAAAAGGAGAATCACTATCTCTAGCCAAACCTCTGCTTCCTGAGGGTCTGGCTCACAACTGAACCTCAACGGTCTCTTCCGCTGGACTCACGGTGCACGCTCAACCTGCGCTCAAACCCCGTCTACTCTGCTGAAGCTGTCTGCTACTCAACAGGTGGGGGTGGTGCTACTGGCCCACCCAGAGAAAGGGGCTCGCGTGATAGGTCCTAGATTGTGGCCTCGTATCTCACATCGTCGTCGTCACGAACCAAAGCTGGTATATGGGCTGGTTGTCTTCGCAGAGACATCCTAAATATTATCAAGGAGTGCCACGGTCAAATGAGAATATGTTTATATAAAAATAAAGACAATGGGAAGCTGCCTCAAGAAGGACAGTCAAAGACTCAATCCAATGTGATGCAGAAGCCAATTTTCCTTGCAACAAATTTCTCAGCACGTCGAGTCGACAAGCGGGTTATCAAGGTCTGGGTGAATAGATACGTCGGTCGTCGCACCATCACTGGACTCCCTGGCCTGAGATCCACTCTTGAAACACGTAAACACTATTACTCTAAATCCCAACCAATTCCTTTTTTATTGATGTCCGAACAACGTCCCAAGGAATAAACTAGCTCTGATACCACTTTGTCAAGACCCGAACCTACTTGGGCTTGAGCCCCAACTACCCAAGCCCACCCCCATAGGCTAGAGCCTGGGGACCAGCGCCGAAGGCACAACAACTTGGGGAGGCCTTTGCCTAAGTACCTGTACACACACACGCATCCAACTCAATGCAGAAGTGTAGAGTATAAGCAATAGTAAAGTACTAACTGCTATAAATAAACCACAAAGTGCATCAACATATAACAGTACAAAGCAAGAGTTGAAGGTAAACTAAAAAGAAAAGGGAAAAACACACACCCAACCAGAAAAGTGCCACAACCCGACAACAGGTAAACAAGGTAAATCTTCTAGGAGAGTCCAACACCTGGAACGCGACTACGACCACCACACGCGGTCCAAGCTCCCGAACTCCTAAGCTCCTCTGAAGTCACGGCCAACATGTCTGTCGTCTGCAAGGGAAAACCATGTGCGGGCATAGACAAAGTATGGGTGGCTATAAAAATACTCAGTAGGATACCATGAAGGCTCAAGAGATCAAAAAAGGAGGTATCGAAGGGTGAGCAGTAGATCGAACAGGGGAATGTAAAGGAGTACAACCGAGAGTGCAGTAAAGAGTAACAGTAGAGAGTCCAGCTCAACCCAACAAGATAAAGGAGGTAGACTTGTCCAGACATAAGGAGATAGAAATGGTGAGGAGATGAACTTCTCGACGAGTCTTCGCCGCCTATAGAAAGAGAGTAGACTCGTCCAACCACGAGAAGCTAGACATAGAAAGCACACGGCATACCCCGTGCTTCTTCGACTATGCTGGAAGGATAGTAGCCAAAACCCAAGGAGTGGTTTCTGTAACAAGGTATATACATATATATATGCTCAGTCATGAAACCATAACAAGATCATAAGGAGATCTTCATTGCGTAGCTCAGCCCACGAAAGTGAGCAGCCAACAGTCCTAGAAGTAAACACCATCGATGCCCAGCATCCCGCACGTCTGCCTCGAACTTCATGTCAAGGGGCCCAAATCACCGCACCTTGAAACTATCCCCTTTGGGCGGCATTGACTCACCCGAATAGTTTTCGGTCGCGTCACAAGGACAAATCACAATGGGGAAAGCACCCCTCGTAATTGAGAGTTCTGGGGGAACGTCAAACCACACCTCGTCACTGCCCCATAGTTGAGAGGTATCCTCAAAGTCGACAGGCGATCCCCTGCCCAGCCCCACTGGAGGGTAATCCCCAATGTCGATGGGTTCCCACCGGAGGGAGACTCGACCAAAGTCAATGGGTTCCACACTGCCCATTCCCATAAAAGAGTAATACACTAGAGGGAGACCTGGATAAATTCGTCAACGAGTCCCAATGCCTAGTACTGTAAAAGGATACTCTAATGGAGGGAGGCTCAGAACCATCATCGGTGACCACTTCACAACCCAGCTAGAGGTAAACACGGCATTGGGACCACTTCCCAACCCCACTAGAGTTAAATCCAGAACCGCTCTGGCCATCCCTGCTGGATGGTACTGCTCGGTGAACACCATTGTACTGTCCATCCCTGCTTGATGGTACAACCTCTTGGCCAGCCCTGCTGGAAACAACCTCCTGGCCAGCCCTGCTGCACAACCTCCTAGCCAGCCCTGCTGGAAATAACCTCCTGGCCAGCCATGCTGGAAACAACCTCTTGGGTAGAGGATCGATGCCCGCGTAATGTGATGGTCACACCAAATCCACAAGAACTCTATTAGGGAACACGAAGCAACACTACCAGCCAAACCATCAAGAACAGAACCAGAGGAAAACCACTCAACCTTGTTGGTCGAAACCATCGTGAACAGGACCAGGGGGAAACCCACTCAACCCTGCTGGTCAAAAACATCGTGAACATGACTAGGGGGAAACTCAACCCTACTGGTCAAAAAAACATGAACAGAACCAGGGAAAAACTCAACCCTACTGGTCAACAATAGAGAATAGGTTGACCCTCTACATCGCGAGAGGTCAAGGGTATGCAAAGCAGAACACGAAACGCACATGGGTCCCACACGACGTGTGGCCCCAAGTTAACTCCAACCAAGTGCACAAATGTTCTCAAGTACAAACAACCACATGTACCTCCATGCATTCCTGTATACTCCCAGAGTATTCCACGTTCCAGCTGAAAGGCTATCATGTGCACGATATCCAACGTCAATGCGAAGGGAATAAATGTAACATCTCCAAATTTCCACCTCAATGGCTCAGTCATGGACAGCCACATCTCTTCAAGAATTCACATCACTCTCCCAAGAGTGAACACGATCACACGCCATGTTTTCTTGGCAAACACTGCAGGAAGAACCTCCACCGGTACACCTTTCATACTTCCACATTTAAATGAGTTCTCAAAAGAGACTCCCCACATCCAAACGGACCGTAGCATTGAAATCCTCGTGAAAAAACATGTGAGATCGACTACTTAATCACCTCCAACAGATATCCTATGTAAAATTCACCAACACTGCTTTACGCTCGAATGACGTCCTGTGATCCCGAGCCTCGGTCCCAAAAATAGTCAGGTGCATTGCCCAATTGCGATCCCCTCGGGAAAACATGTCAAAACTACTACTCACTTAACTGGAATAGATATCTCGGAGAAAAAGATGCATTTCTTCAAACTGCGTATGAGCGGTTCTACGTAGGACCCGCACCCCGTTCCTGAAGCACAATGAACAGATCGCACCGTTGTGATCCTCTCGAAAAAGTACACAAGATGGACTATTCACTCGTCAAAAAACGGACAACCGGTGATAAACCTAGAAATCACCGCCAACTCCCAAAATAGCCCTCATTGGTCCCGTACCACCATGCTGAATTAAAGCGGGAAGATTGTGCCAATCCAATGCCCTCATAAAAACACCCAAAATTGACTTCTCACACACCCCAAACAGACGTCCAATGAAAAAGTCATGAAGTGCTACTCTCAGCTTAAAAGACGGGCCATGGGGCCCACACCTCAACACCGGTTTCAATGCCCGAAACCACACTGAAAAACTCTGTCTCAACGCCAGGGACGTAATGCCACTGATGAAGCGCAAAACGGACATCAGATGTGTCCGTGCCGCCCAAAACAAGAACCCCTGAGAAAAACATTCATCCAATTTACGACGTGTCTCACCACAAAACCCCTCATCTGGGGAATAAAAAAATCCTCGATAACATATCAAAACATTCACCTCGAGCCATAGAACATGTCACCGCTGATGACACATGAATCTGACACCTGATCGGCATTTTATGGGCGTTTTAAATTTTAAAGAACGAAAACAGGTGGGTCGGGGCAGTTCGGCTGACCCACCCTGCTTGAACCAGCCCGCAGGCGTGCGGGCCGGCCTGACTCGCCCAAACCGGCTCGGCTGGTCTGGTCTCTTGAGTGGACCCACATGGTGTGGTTCTTGTCTACCAGCCGGGGTATTGAGGACCTCAGTCCTCCGCTCATGTCAGCCGGAAAAAAGTATGGTTCCATCCCCGTGTCGCACGCCCTGACGACCCCGCTTACCTCCGCTAACCCGTGAGCCCCGGGCCGCCTCCACCCTATGCCGACACCTGCTGCGCACGACCGTCCGCCATCCGCGCCTCGACGTCCCATCGTCCGGGAGCCCTGCTGAAGACTGCCCGCACCGACCGTCCTACTGTCGAGCCACCAATGACCGCCCGACAGACGCCTCCACCTGGTCCCCTGCCGCGCCACTGTGCCTGCTCGCAGGACCACCACGTTGGACTGTCAGAGTATACCCAAAAACTCTCAAACATCGACTATCTGTTGCGGACGCCTCAAAACTCCAAAATTAAATTAGAGACATGCATCGGGAAGATCCGAAAAATTAATACGCAACTGTGGGCTTTGTTCGAAGATCATCCAGAAATTCCACGCCAAAATTAAACGTGAAAAAAGGTTCAGAAATTAAAACGCAAAAATGAAACCTCCTACCTGATGGGGTGTTTCCCGAAGCATCGTCGTCGATCTACACCCCACCGTTGCCACTTCCACCTTCATTGGGAGGGAGGAGGGTGAGGAGGAGGGTGAGAGGCAAGGTGGGTTTCGCCATGGGAAAAAAAGGGAGGGGAAGGGGAGAAGAAGAGTTTAATTATGGGAAATTAATTAATCCCTTAATCAATTAAAAGCTCAACCCAAATTAAAACTGTTTCCGATACCCAAAACGCAATGAATTCTAGGTCGTGCCTAGGGTAAAAACCACCTCCCAAGCACAACGGCGGGCTATGAATTTTGTTCCATGTCCCCATTAAAATGTTATAAAACTCAACGCCTGAGGCCGCCAAATTATGAAAAAGCCCCCAAGCCCATTTTTCATTGGCAACCCGCCCCACGAAAATTAAAGCCCTTCTTGGGTAAAAGGAACATTCCGGACTCAACGGTGACATCATTATCCAAATATGAGAAACCTTTTAAGAGATTCTTGAGTGAATCCATTAAATGAATAAATTAAGCAATTAATTTATCTGTTTAATGTTCTGGTAATGGGCGAGGGGTCCAAACGCCTGACACCGACATGTTTTATGTTGTTCCTATGGTAAACACCCCATTTAGGACCCATTAGTACACTCATATTTCTTATATAGATCTCCCTTTAGAAGTTATTCCATTTATTTGGCATGACCAATGTGAACGCACTAAAAATTTAATTCCGGCCTCACCGGGGCTCGGAATCACACGTCGTCTGAAGGTGCTGCTCTGGAATAACCTCAAGAATATTCCAATGTATTTTATAGAAATAATATGTGTTCTTAGAAATATAGTACATGGATTTAAATTTGATAATTTATTGACTCTTTTAGAGTGGCTGAGAACATATAACCAATTGTATATCATCTTGGAAATGGAAAACTATGTGATCTTATTTGGGACTAATATTTGGCTGATTATAGTTGGTAATTATTTCCATGGTTTATTTTTAGTGGTCAGTATTTTCTTGATGTTTTTGAATGACCTTATGAATATTCTAGCATTGGTTTTTGTATTTAATTTGATATAACATGAAGGTATTATTTTAGCATTCATTTCTCATCACGTCTCTAGCATATCATCATGACCACTACATACTCAGACTTTTATTAATTGTATAGTTATTTTTATATACTATGAACTATATTGATGTGTCTTAAAGTTATGTAGCTTGCATTAACATGTTTGGAATATTTTGGTTCCTTATAAGAGAATTTGTTGGGTGTTATTAGAAGTGAATGAAATCCTTGGACAAGAATCCACATAAATAATGTGGATAGGTGTAGGATGAGGTTCCAATGAGATGCATATACCTTTCACATCCCATTATGATGGTTTAAATGCTTTTAATTATTTTCCTCCCATTTTTTAATGTCTATATTTTGAGCAAGTGAAAACACATTGCACATCATGTCATCTCATCGATACTATGGTTTCATTAAATAAATTTTAGATGTATGATTTGGGTAACATACTCATCCTACAAGAATTTGTGTAATTATTAAAATTTTAATATCTTTTATTTCATTTATTTTATGTACCTATAAATTGAATAATTAGTGTGTCAGTATTTTGTAAGAATTTAAGGAAATTATTTTATTAATAAATATAAAAAATCAATTAAAATGATTCAAAATTATCTTTTTTATTAATGAATACTATATGTAGTTGAACATATTCTTTGGTTAACAAAATATTATAGGTATTTTGTTATTAAAAACATTATTGTGTCATCTTTTGACCATTACATAAATAATATATTATAAAGGACATATTTACATCCATATGAAACAAATGTTATTAATTTTACAAATGGAGTTATTGTGATTGATGTATAGTAATAAAATAAAATTTAGGCAATTTTTTTGTATTTTATAGCCCTTATCATTTTAATTTTTAAAATAATGAAACCTAATTCCCCATTGTTGTTTTAAAAAAATAACAATGGTTACTATTTATACTGACAAAAAATAATAGTGGAATATTAAAAAAATTCTAAAAACTCTTTTATAATTGTGGAAAAATTATTATTTAATTAAATTCATATATGTTTCATTAATTTTATTTAATATAAGTGTAAAAACATGATAAATAAAACTTTTAGAAATATATATTTTTTTCATAAAAAATTCTATTTATGATTAATAATGTTTTATGTCAAATTAAATAATAAAATTAATTAAAAAAAATCAAATTTGATCATTTAAAATATTATATAACTAATTTTACATTCAATCCTCCCTAATATAAAATGGAACATTGAAAATTTTTGAAACTAAAATATAGTTTTCAATAAAAATTAGTATTTTTTCCTATTCATATAAAAACAATATGTAGAGAAAAAATAAAAAAAATAACCCTAATCTATTTTTAATATTCTATTTTAAATAATTATATCATTTTTTTAAATAATATTTATTATGGTTCTATAAAATAATTAAAAACAATTCTCCAAATATTCAAAATTCATTTTTAATGAATTTGTATTTTAGAAGACTAAAATAGATTTCTAAAATATTGAGTACTTAATTTCAAACAATTAATCATGTTTCTTCCATTATAAGGGTACTTTATGTATATTTACTTATTAATTTAATACTTCTCACACCATTAAATTTAACATAGAGTTTATAACATCTATAATGATATATTAATATTTTTGTGTTTTTTCAGCTTGGTGTCCAATGTCATATATAATATTAAATATTGTATCACTTATTTTAATGGTGTGATATAAGTCTCCAAATCATTATGATGTAAATAAATGATTTAGAGGTCGATAAAAAATATATTGTGGTCTTTTTTCAAACTTTAGTAGTACCAAAAATAATAGATATTTTGAAAATCCTTTTACTAGATATGTATGTGATGTTTTTGTTTTTCGGTGGAGAAAATTTTATTTTTAATTCATTTCTATTGAGATACATGAATCAACGATTTTAATTTGGTCAAAGTATGTACTTAAATACTTATATATTAGTTGTTTATCATTTTTATTATTAGAAATTTATGATCTCTAACATAAAGAAAATAATCCAATGTCATCGCAAAAATATTCTATCAGTAGGAATTCTGTGGAGATTGGGATTTTATACGGTAAGATCATTGGAAAAATGATGCTTATTGTGGTTAAAGAGGAAGTAACATTTTGAAATCCTATTCATGGGGATGATTGATGTTTGAAATTAGACGATTTAATGAATAATGTTGCAGAATAATTTGGTGAATCAGACAAAATGTAGAAGGTAGAGGATCTCAATTAGCTTTAAATCTAGAAGATGACTCTTTTAGTGAAACAAATATTCTTGTCAGTACAAGGTGAAGGAAGATATTGGAAGAGAATATCACAAATATAATTTGGAGAATTCATTATTTGAAATGATATTTAGAGCTTACATTTTTTAAATATAGTTCAGTCATACTAGTCTATAGATTGATAAAGGAAGATCCTATTAATCATGTTATGGTATTTGAGTTTTAATATGACAATACACATGTTTTTGTTTAATGAAAACTATTAAAAGATAGCTCCGAACTAGGATGTTTATTATGAATGGCCAATTTATAATGTTTCTCTTATGGAATATATATTTTTATCTCATATTAATGATTATGAAGAACATGTTCACTAAATTTCACATTATATATGTCTCCAACGCAATAAATAAAAGTGTGTTGGAGTCGCTCATTCTGGTTAGAACGGGTCTATAAATTTTGTTACTACTATATATAATATCATTAGGTATAATTTTTTTAATTAATGGAACATTGAGTGGATAATAGAATATGAATTTTATAGTATAGTGGTTCATCATAAACATTATAGTGAATAATTTGTGGTTCAGAGTCCTCAATTTTTTTGGTCAGAGGTCATTACTTATGGACATACCAAAGATCCTCAATTGATGAATATTATTTAAATATTAAATATTCTTACCATATATTTTCCATGGGAATGACTGAAAACATTAATATTTTAAAATAATGATCTGTAAAAATATAAGTAGATATATAGGAGGCTCGTACTTCTTTTTCATATATGATGAATACATATATTTCAAAAAAAATTATTTTTTTAATAATTAGTTTCAAATATTTACATGAAAATATCTATCAATGGGATATTTTAATTATTATAAACTATATAATAATGATAAAATTTGGATTATTATAAATGATGCATTTTTGAAATATTATTTTGGTGACTTAAAAAAAATTCCAATTATTTTGATTTTGTGAAATCTACATGAGGAAGATATTCTACTTCAATAATAGAAAATTCCATAGATATTAAAAGTAGTATGGTGTTTCTTAATACTATTTTTAGTCATTACTAATTGAATATTGTGATAACAGTGTGATATTATTCTTTTATACACTATAATATATAATTAAATAATGTTAATTAAAATTTTTACTTCAATAGAGCTAGAGTTAGAGATATAGTCAACCAATCGAGGAAGGACCTGAATATGTACTTTCATAAAGTTAATCAAATCATACATTTTGAATGTTAATTTAGCATAATTTTTCATGATATGTGATGAATCATTTATTTCATAGATTTAATGTGATTTCACAATGAATAAAAAAATTTGTATTTTAATGTTTCAGTTAAAAGTTGTTCATCGGATAGTAAGTCATTACATGACCACTACATCCTTATCTTATAAACATCATATGCTTGAGCCACCTTATAATCCTACATATTATCCTTTTTACCACCTTTATATATTTCATATCTAATTAATCTTCAGGATCTCATTATTTGTGGAAATACATAAAAAAAATTTTTCAAAAAAAAATTCAGGTGTTTTAATATATTAGTTTATTTGTATAAAAAAAGTTATAGAATTTTAGACACACACAAAATTTCAATTGATTATTTCATTTTATGTTAAATCATATATAATTACAATTATATAAAAATATTTAAATGTATATTCTAATAATTATATAGTTTTCTAAAAAAATTACTAAATAATCTTTAATTTTATTTAATAAATCGACAATTTTTTATTTATTAACATAAAAAATGAATTTTTTAATAAATTTCAATTTTTTTCATTATCAAAATGGTAGAATGTTAAGAATATGGATTGTGATAAACTTATTTCATTTTCTATATTGTTTATTTTTATTCTCATAAACAATCTCATATGTTATAATAAGGATGTAACATGAAGTGGATTTCCGAATTATTTATATATTGAAATATTTATTTAATTATTCAGAATATTCAATAAGTAAATATTTATCTTTTTCCAAATTACTGTGGACATTTCTATGGATTCTTGAATCCCTATTATTAAAATTATGTTTTTGGGGAAGTTTATGTTTGGGAACCCATCTTCTGATAAGGAATACTACTTTTGTATCTAGTATTTGGACTAATCATATTCATTGGGGTCCCAACATCGTTCCAGAACCATATGATTGAATATCAATTATAGTGTTCATTAAACAATCATTTTGAATCAACTTTATGTTTTTAACTATAATTTATTGATTCTATATGAATAGAAATCCATAAATTTTAAGAATTCATCCACAACATATTTTTTAAGATATCATTAACGATATAGAAAACCATTTCAGTCGAATAAATATCTTATTTAAAATATTTATGAATAGAAAATCATAATATTATGAACAATGGATGGAATTTTTCCAATTTATAACGGATAGTATTATTTTTGATGTGATTGAAATTTTAATTTAAAATTCACTAATGGGTTTTAATGTCATGATTTATCGAGTAAAATTTACTGATTTGTTTGATCTATATCAAACCTATGTACTTTTTTATCCTGATCATGATTTATTATTCTTTATTAAAAGAAATAACAACACTTAGAAGTTATAAGAACTTAATCTATATGTAATTTCATCAAAATATTTAAGATGAATGATATTTTTTTGTTCAATTATATCTATATGATACCATTCATTATTCAGTGCAGGCATACACTATGGAGACACACATGTAATTATTTATTATTCCATATTCATATTTCTACTATGAAAGGTCAATATTTTTTTCAATATATATATATATTATGTATCAAGTATCCCATTGGGGATATAATTAATTAAATATATCATTATATAAATGATAAGATCAATCATCTAGCAGTTTGTTCGGAAACTATGTGTTGATGATGCTTACACATATACATCATATCTAATTAATTTGAAGTGTATACTGCTTATAATCAGTCATGGTGGACTATTATATTTCTTATACTATGTCATGGCTGTAAATTTTCCCCATGAAATAACTAAATTTTTATAGGGTTTCAACAACATGAACATAGTTTTTTAGGACCCCAATAAAAGGACAAGTTTAGTAAATATCAAAATTCTCATTGAGAGAATGTTGGTGTAGTTGAATTTGTGGTATTTATGATATTAAATAATAAAATATTGAATTTTTATTAATATTTTTTTTCCAATACTCCATCTACATAAATAAAATAAAAACATGTCACATCTCATAGGATAATTAATTTTAATTTGTCTTTGTATTTTTAAATTTCCACTATTCACCAACATGTGTCATAACATATTCAATACATTATTAATCACAAATTTTGAGGCATATATTTAAAAAAACTAACAAAATTGCAATAAAACATCCCAACCCATTTCCTCTAGCTTTTGGTCCTCTGAAATAACATCCAATAAAGGCTAAAGGTGTAATCCAATAGAGGTTCACTAATGAATGGTTATTTTTATTTATATTTCGAAATTGAATTTCATTCCCCATTTACCTTCAATATTTATTATATAATAATATTAAGTGATGAAATAAATTTTATTGTGAGATATATTTTTTTTAATTTTACATCCATTTTCTATCACCTTTCAATCCTATGAGAAATGATAACGTCATTCATGTGCATCTGTAGACTACCACCTCTATGATGTAATTTATTTTTTCTTCATGTACCCTATACAAGGATATTAATATGGATATATTTAAGGATTATAAGTGATATTGTTTTGATTGTAGAAATATTTTTTTATTTACCATTTTTCAGTAAATTTGTATAAAAATTTTAGCATCACTCATATGTAGACATGATGTACGATTTCTACAAAAAAAATGTAGTATATATATCATCACTGACTAGTTGAATGTTGGGATTTTAGATTATTTCATCAAGGTGGGGGTATACATTTTTAGGCGTCCTAAAATGGTGAAGGCCCTGGGAATCACCCCTAATAATGGAATTACATTACATTGGAATAGAGCCAACAATAAATAAATTGGGAGGGCATCATCTAGGACTACTTTGTAGAATATTTATCATCACTACATTATATAGATAATTTTTTATTTCATGAATAAATATAATAAATGTAACATGATTAATGTAATGAACCTAGCATGACGTACATGCAAGTTATATTTGATTTTTAGAATATTTAATACATGGCACAAATAGACATCCTAAGATAGTATTATTTTATAGTCTTTGTAAACTCATATCATAGTCTATTAATCATGGTGAAATATTTTCCACATCTCCCATAATGATCTTTCCCATTTTATTTACAACTTTTAATATTTCATTTACATCCTTGGAAAAAGAATACAAAAAAACGGGTGAGTTAAAATGCTCAGTAATGGTAAACATGGAGAACATAAAACAAAATATAAACATTTGAACATAAAAACAGGAACATAAAGCTTAAACATCAAAATCATGGGCCATGAAATAAAATATGGCAGTTCGTATGCTATTGATCATAAAAGAACATTAACCATGATAAAATAAAGTTGGAATAAAACATGGAATTATTGAAACAAATAATCACATTATATGATTTCTATAGTAGCCACGACATTGTTACCAAGTCCATAATAGTGGAAAAAGTCCATTACTGAAATGGGATTACATGTCTTTCCAACCATGTATCACTGAACCCGATATACTTGTCATTCTAGCCCAATATTACTGAACTGGATTTATTTATTGTTATTTTCTTGTATATATAATGATATATAAATCTTAACCCAATTCATTGGAGGTATATATAGGTCCCACCCATATCATAATGAAGTCATACTTACATGTTCCCCAAAAACACAAACCATTCATCATAGCATAACCCATGAATTAAAATGGACTTCTTAATCTACATTTCATCATAACATAATACATATAAGATCAATTTACAACATAAAAATAATTCCATCATAAAAAAATCAAATGAAATTAGTAATATGGATAGAAATTAATCCTTCTATGTTCTTAGTTGGAAAATTTTTTTGAAAAAACACTTGAAATTATTTCCTAAAGAAAATATCATTTATTCTCAAAAAACAGTTTCTATCTCAAAATGACATGAAATTTTAAAAGAAAATATTTTAATTGAAACAAACATGAACTATTGTAAATTAATAATCATGGAAATAATTTTTTATGAGAGCGTAAAAATATTTTCACTCAATAAATCATAATAAACATTCTCCGCGTACTTTTTCCAGAAATGATAAAAAGTACCACGTATGGTAAAAATAGAATTATTCCTTCCATACAATGTAGTTAAAGTCAAAAAAGGGAAAAAATGAAATTAAAAATACAAATAAATAGGATAAAAATTTTATTACAACATTATTATTAAATATAGACATGGATGAAAATTATATCCCCAATAAATACCTTCGTAAAAAAAAGTCTCAGACAATAAATATATTGAAAAATTATCCCTTACCTTCGGTTTGATTTCATTCATATGTGTTCAAAACAATTGTATAGTGGGGTTAAACATATTAATAACTTGTAACATAACCATACTAATATTTTTGACAAATTATATGATTCACTTACAACATTATATTACCCATTCATCTGTCTATTCGATGTTAAAGCAATGTTTTGGGTCATAATAGTTTTATTTATAATTCGTGTTTTGAATTGTTATTCTTGGTATTATTAATTTTATCATGATTTTATTACTTACATAATATAACAAATGATTTATATAACATATATATTTATAATAAAATATATGTATAATAGATACATAAAATAAATGGAATACACCATTCATGGGGACGTTAGGTTGTACGTACGCATGAACGTTGTTTTCATTTCTATATTGAATTGAATGAATGTATGTAAATGAACTATATATATATATATCCAGTAGAATTATTATGTCTTATATTTCATGATTATTTATTATATATACATTATAATCATTATTTAATGGTTAACATAGAGAAGGAATCTAATCACGCCGTGGAGATAGTATGTTGTACGTACGCACAAGTGATGATATAGTTCCCCTAATTTTTGAATGGTATTGAATTGAATGGTGTATAATATCTCATAATTATTATAATATTATAATAATCATATGTAATTATTATATCCCCCATTATACAGATCCAACTAAGGTTTTGGGGAAAACGAATTACACTATGGCGTGGAGACGATAAGCTGTACGTACGCACACATGATGATTATGTGTTTCATAGGATGGATATAAGGTGAAAAATAGTTTTTCATATTTATAACAACATATCAGTATATTAGTGATACTTTTTTTACTTTGTTATGAAACAACTAAATAAGTGGAAGTACAAGAAGAAGGAAATTTTAATTAATCGGTAGAAGAGGTTATCTCTTACTTGACGTTCCTCTGTTAAATTTCCTCCTAAGAAACTACAGTTGGTATTTTGAGAAGACCAGAACTTCTATAATTTAATTAGGGAAGTTGAGAAAATAAATGGGTAGGGGTTTTCTGAGCACATTGGATCAAAATGGAGTGAAGGGGGGAGGTAGTAGGTCCCCTGTTATAAGAGGGAAGAGGAGAACAATAGGAATGTCTAAAAATATTAATTTATTATAAATTATATTTGGAGTTAAAATGGTCCCAATAATATATAATTATAAGATAATTTTTTTTGTTCGAATACCAATCATCCAATGATTGTCTGACAATATTACAATAATTTTTATCCTTGTTTTTTCGTTTAACCCTTATTTTACCCTTTTTAATATTAACATGATATCTTGTTATTTACTCTTGTGGGTTATTTTAATTACCATATCATGTCGAACGAACCACAAAAAGTTATTTATGACATATTTGGTCTTATATTAACTATTTGGATGAATATTTGATTTTTTAAAATTTAATATCATTTAATAAACAATGTTTTGTTTTTTGTTATCAATTATGCCAATTTTGGATATTATTCATACATTACTTTTTTAAAAAAATATTTACAACCTTATTTCTACAAAACAATGGCATTAACCCATCCCTAATAGTTTATTGTGATCCATAAATTTAGTGTATGACATTAAAATGTTAAAATTTAATTTATTTTAATATTTATAACTTCAATTATTTAAATATTCCATTAACGATTTAATCACAACATCATAATTGCTTCATAAATAAATATATTTATCAATTTTCTAAAAATTATAAATAAAATACCATGATATAGGAAATATTTTTAGATTTATATTTACTATTTAAATGAATAGTGATTAGTAATATAATCCTATATTAAATTTGATTTAGTAAAAGATATATTTTTAGGTTTTATTTATCATTATGTTGAATTACATCATATAAAAAGGCATTTTCACATACAAGTGAATCAATGAGATCCTAAAATCGACCAATGAATTTCCACGGTTGGATATATTTAATCTAATATGATTAAGAAATTTTTTTTGTGGATTAATATAATTATAATATTATTTTCATACCCTTATTTTCCAAATTTACACTTTAACCATGGTAAATATAATAATTTTGAATATATTATACATAATATGAAAAAACAAAAGGTACATATTTAAACAATTTAAAACTTATGATTCAAAATATGGAATCCATTTTTCAAAATTCAAAACACATAAGTTACTGTGATGAATTTAAAATTATTTTCTATTCTAAAAAAACAGGTTTTTAAGAAATAATAATGATCAAAATATTATCATGTGATTATATCCAATATAAAATTTAAATTACATACAATTACCAAAATTGTATTAAATGATATAAATATAATAAAATTAAACTTTAAAACCAATTAAAAGAACATCAATCTATATAAATAAATTCAATAATAAAATTTTAGTTAAAATGCATTATTCTTTAATATAAATTATAATTTAAATTTTATTAAAAAAATTTCAACAATTAATAAAATGTAAAATTTTATGCCCCGCTTCCAGATACAATGATTATTTCATATAATATAACTTATAAAAGTGTTAAAACAAGATTTAATATTGGTTACCCATCAACAGGCAGTAAAACTTCATTTTTAAAGACTTCTTTTATCCAAAAAATTGATTTTTTTCACATTTCATGTTCTAGAAAATGTTTATTATGGATTCAAATGTTATATAAAATTTAAAATTATTTTAATAATATTCTTAATGGATATTTATTTATTATTTTAATAATATATCATTGTTTAGTGAAACTTGGTATTGTGTACTAAAGAAATTAGCGAGGAAGGTTGCTCTTGCGTGTAACGCAAGCCATGATAGTGTTGTGTATAGTGAAATCTACTTTCAGTGTAGCATATAACATAATCCAAAGATAGTTCATTTATACATTGAAAAATATCTGTAATAAATCTTGCGTGAAATTAATTATATCATAAGAACATAAAATTTTATGGAATTGAAGCCAATAATATTTTTTTGTATACTAAAAGATAGTATTGTTTTGCATATAGCTGAAGAAATTATTTGTGTATCATACAACAGAATACATCCATGAAAATAAAAAAATCAATCCCATAAAATATCTGGGTGTTACATTCTACCCCCCATAAAAATAATTTCTCCCTCAAAATTTATTAGGGTTATAAATTGTTTTCTACTTGAAAGTTTCTTCAATTGATACCCACCTCATTAAATGGGATACTAAAACCTCATTTTAAAAATTAAAATTAGAATCATAATGGTTACCTTATATAATTCATCACTAGGTTTCCACAGATGAGAACATAGTTTGTAATTAGAAACATGGATATGGAAGATAAATATTACCATCAATTTGTGATGGATAATGATAGAGAATAAGGTTTGGAGAAAGTTGACTATAAGGAATCCATAAACCTGTGATGATATAAGGGATCATCTGATTCATCAGATAAGAATGTACTAAGATTAAATTTCTGGTTTTTAAAATCATTTTCCAAAAGTGGAAGATCATGAGATAAAATACTTACATGATTTTAGTATAGTCATATCATTGGTCACTCCACGAACAAATTAAAGTTCATCTCATATTCAAAAAAATGATGTCGAATTTTAAATTCCAAATGTTTTATCAGATCATCTGATCCATAAACAAGAATTATAGGTCATTCCATCTATCTTTATAACAAAAATAATAGAATTGGTAATCAAATATAAATAACTCCCCTTATAGAGAGATACTACATTAATCTAACAAGCATAATATAGAATATGACATATAATTTCCATAAATGGATGACATTAAAATATATAAAAAATCATAAAATATTAAACATTAAAAAAAGTAAACTAAAATGACATAACATTTATCTCCCATATCTCATTTGGTAGTTCTTGGTTTTTACATTCCAAACACATGAAAACCATAATAATGGGTTATATATAAACATGATAATAACATGATTTTCCAGAGAACCTTAGAGAAATCATAAATTTGATCAATATTATCTATTTACAGACAAAAAAATATAAAAATTGAAAAAACACATTATCACATTTTTTTATATCAGTATCGGGCTCAATAATACAGTCAAATATCTCATTATCTCCTTATCCCTCCATTATGTGCATATCATGTGCTTTCAAAAAATATTTTAATAACTTTTCATGGTTACCATTACCAAATAATTATTGAAAACCACAATAAACCTATAAATTGATATTCCAATATTCTATAACACTGTAAATGAGATTCCGAAACACTATTTTGGAATCCCATTACATAAACACTTAATAATTCCACCATGTCGTTATCATACTCAATATCACTAATACTGATCTCATGTAACTTCCCATTGTCTTTTCTATATGAGTTTTCTAACAAAGATCATCATTATCCATTCACTTAGGGAATTGGTTAGCATAATGCGTCATTTCCGTGAACATGTAGCATTGAAGTGTTGGTGATGGGTTTTCTGTTTTCTTTCCATTATTCACATCATTAGAAACCTTTTTCCCATTACATCATCACTCAAATACAAGATGACCTTATTTTCCACACATGAAAAATTTTCTAGTACCATTAATATAATCTCCACCATGCTTCATTCCACACATTGAGCATAAAGTAACATTCGTCTTCTTTTGACCATTTTTTTGAGATTTTTCCTTGACCTCCATATTTCGTAATATGTCAAAACCATGAGATGGATATGTAACACCGACATTAAATTCTACCAAGATTCAAAACAAAAACTCTCTGCATAGCGGATGAAGTCTGTTATAGCTAATTGCCTTTGAAGACTAGGCTTTATGGTAATAAAGAATCAATTAACATAACTTTCATGTTCGATGATAAATCCAGAATAATACCTTAAAAGCCTTGTAAAATTCTCCTTTAATTTACCAATAGATTCATCATCCTTTTGATTAATCTCAATGAACTAATTTACTATTTTTTTCTAAGAATGCATGAAATGTACTTATTTGAAAACAATATATTCAAATCATCAGATTCCATGTATTCACTTACATCGTGCGGCCTTGTATTCTTAATTAGATTCTACCACTTGTCTGCATCACCTTCTATATTAAAGGCAACCAAAATTATCTTTTCATGTTTCCAAGAGAAATGGACGGAAATATATTTCAATGGTATTGATCCACTATTCAGAAACATGTGGATTAGAGCACCCAATGCAAGATGGTGGGTGTTGCCTCTTGGAGGACATAATAAAATGTTGTCCCCTTCTATGCACATTTGGAATTCTAGAATAATTTATAGATTATGTATGTTTGAAAATAAGATTTTTCATTCTATATCCCATAACATTTGGTGATTCTGGAAGACAATCATTACATTGCCCATTGCATTGGTCATTCAAATAGTTCCTTCGACTTCTAGCCATTATTTAAAAACCAAAAATTAATAACCTATGGAGTAAAACTCATACTAGAAATCTAGAGTGTCATGGGGGTGTGCTTTCATTCTCTAACATATTGGGTTTAATCAATGTTTATTCATGATCTTTACAATAATTCTAGGACTGTAATATATAGTTATACTTACCTATAAGGACATCCCTAGACATATCTTTGAAATATATCTAGGGATCTCAATAATGTTTTTGCATTATAGTTTCCAAATGTTGACTACCACTTCACTCTTATACCAACTATAGAGACCCATTATTAAAGTAAATGAAAATTAAATTTCTTTTTCAAAATATTTAATACATGACACAAACAGAATCCAAATGAATATATTAGAATAGTTTCATTTGAATCTGGATTCATAATTTAACACCCTGATATTTTATGAGAAGTATATATTTTTTATGACATATGTTATATGAAACATCAATGAAATCTTTCACTACACACAACACTAGCTTGGCTTGCGTTACACGCAATCGCGACCTTCCTCGATAGCATCTGTAGTACGAAATACCGAGTTTCAGTAAACAACGATATATTATTATAATATTATAAACTAGCCGTTATGAATATTATTAATTGAATTTTAAATTCTATAACATTATTATTCATCTTACATATTTTCTAGAACATGGTATGAGAACAAAATAAATTTTTCGGGTAAAATAAGTAGTTTTAAAAAAATGCAGTTTTTCCTCCTTTTGATGGTGCACCCACATTAAATCTTGTTTTTACATGTTTATAAGTTAAATTTGAAAAAAAATTCTTCTTTGGAATCAGGATATAAAAATTTACTTTGGATAAAATTTTCATCTTATTCTGGTAACATTCATATTTTGATGAATAGAAAAAACAAGCTATATTTTAATTAAAATATCATTTTTCATCGCAATAATTTATATGGTTAAATTATAATATTGAATGGTTTTAATGTATAAATAGAATATATTTTTACCATTTAATATAATTTATTTAATTAGCATTAATTTTACATTGAATTCATAGGTAAAAACATTTCAATCTTTGACAATATTATAACTTTTAAAACCCTTTTGCTTAACAATGAGATTAATTTTAAATTTATTACCGCAACTTCTGTGTTTTGAATTTTGAAAAATAGATTCCATATTTTTAATTTGTGGGTTCAAATTATGCTAATAGGTTCATTGTATTTATTTATTATGAATAGTAACTACGGTAATTTTTATTTACTGTAGTTGTAAATCATGTGATTAAGGGTAAAAATATGATAATAAAATTATCCTAACACCTGCCAAAATTCTATTGGATGACTAAACGTTGACCCTTATCACCTAAGGGACTGAAAAAATTCATTTTATGGAATTTTGACCATTAAAATAATATAATTGTTATTAAAACCAATGAGAGTGACAACATGTCACTCTCTTAAATCTTATAAGTATAATAATTTTAATTTAGTGATAAAATTCATGAAACTTCAAACATGAATAGTCTCCAGAAAGCTAATACAATTATCTACATCATATAAATTTATTTATAATTTTTAGGTATTAAATAATTATCATTAAATATGACACAATAGTGATGTTGAAATAATTTTATTGATCGAAATATCAAATAATTAATTTTAAAAATATTAAATTAAATATTATACGAACTATTTAATGTTCTACACTAATTTTATAGATACAAATGACATGTTATTAATCTATTATATATTTTATTTCGAACATATCTTTTGTTTATATTTTATTTAAACTCAAATAAATGAATATTGTCAAAATTGACACTATTATTAATTTATAGAAATTACATATTATAAAATTGTTTAAAAAACAAATAAAAAAGTATTTAAAAATTGTAAATTAAGATTTATATGGTGAATAATGTAATAAAGTATACAATTATGGACAATTCACAACATAGAAGTAAATATTTATAATGATTTAAAATTTAGAATATTATTACCAAAAATAAAATTAAATAGATTATATAAGGATAAATCATGTTGATAATGTTTAAAATAAATGCCCACCTTGCCTAAATTTTATTTGATGATGTTATTACAACCCTATCTCATCTAAGATTCTGATTTGATGCTATTTTGTGGTTTTTATGTGGGGATGGAATTTATTATAAATTAATATTTCTTATAATTCCAAAGGTTCCCCTCTCCCCCCTTATAAAAGGGAACCTCCTCCTTCTCCTCTTTACACAACATTGAGTCTTCAAGATCAGCAAAAACCTAACAATATATCTTCTTCACTTCCCTAGAAACATCCTAGGGGTCCGGGTATTCTTCAAAGACCAACCTTAGTGCTCTAAGAGGAGGTTTCAAAGAGGCGCGTTGAAGAAGAGGTAATATTCATTACCAATTCATTCAAATTTATTTCTTCTTCTACTTCATCTTCTTTAGATGTTTCATTATTAAGTAATAACATCAGTATCAGTGATATACTGACATGTTATTATAAATATTAAACAACCATATTTTACCTTCTATCCATCCTACGGAAAATGAAGTCACCGCGCGAGCGTACGTACGGATACCGTCTCCACGCCATGCTGTAATCTATTTTCCACCACCACCATGCTTGGAAGGGTATAATGGTGTAAGGAGTAACTATATATGATTATTATAACATGATAATGATTTTGAAATAATATTTCATCAACTCCAATTCCTTTCATATAATTATGGAAACGATATCTTCACTCGTGCGTACGTACGGCCGACCATCTCCACGATGTGATGCGACTCGTTCTACATTATCATCATTGAATAAAGATTATATAAATTAATTGAATGAATAAATATGATATATATTACACTAATACCATTATGTAAAAGAGGCATCTATAACATAAAAATAGGAATAAGAATTTATTCGACAAAACAAGCATTAGAACATAAAGCAATGAACATCCGAATAACAAGTAGCAATGAAATATTACTAATAAGAAGCTAGGAATATGGCCATATATGATATCCTAATAATTTTAATGATTCTATGATACGTCAATAACATTATTTAAATCATTATACAGGAGTTTCGGACACGTACAAAGCTTATCGGACCTAAGGTAAGGGAAAATCTTGCAATCTCATTTTTATCCGAGATTGCTTATACATCAGAATTTACTGGGGGAATATTTATCATCCACATACATGTTTCCTCAATATGTAATATTATTTCTGTCCTCCTATAGTTTTTTAAATCCAATATTACTCTTTGATTAGTTTTTAGTAAAAGATATGAAAGGAATCTATTGTTGTTTTTAGAACGATGTACTTTTTGACTTTTTCGGCCAAAGTATGAGATGAATGTTTTTTAACTTATACGGAATGAATGGATATTTATGATTTCATAAAAATATATTTCCATGAATCGTCCTTTACATGTTTTCAAGTTTATTTTTAATCAACTTCTTTTAGTTATAAATTGTATGACATGTTAAGAAAGGTAAAATGTTTATGAAGTAGAAAGGATATTTTTCAAAATAATAGAGTTCAAGTGTTTTATCAAAATTATATTCCATATCAGATAATATAGGGTTCTATTTCTATCCCAGTTATTACATTGAAATAATTATTTTATCATGGAATTATTTTTATGAAGTTCTTTTATGGATTATGTTATGATCGCATGATTTTATGAATCCCATTTTTATTACAAGGGTTATGTTATGGTGTGTGATTTATGATTTTGTGGAACACAGAAGAATGGTTTCATGGTGAGATGGGTGGGACCTATATCTCCCTCCAATTTATTGGTTATAGATTTATATCTCATGAGATAGACATGGATGGAACGGCAAGTTAAACCAGTTTAGTGAATCAGGACTGAAAGGAGGAGTGAACACATTTCAGTAATGGACTTTGTCTGCTATGATGGTCATGGAAATGAGCCTTGAATAATATGAAATGATTTTCTATGATTATGAGTGTATTCCAAAAACTTTCATGTTTTGTGTTATGATTATTTGGGATTACCATTCATAACTATGATTTATCCCATGACATGATATTATGATCTTTTTTGCAGGTAATGATTTTCAAAATGTTATGTTCTTATGAATATGATATGATTGATATTTCCTTTTATACCCTTACTGAGCATTAGGGATCACCCATTTGAATGTTTTATTTTACCAATGTCAAGAATAAGGATATTAAGTAAGATATGCCAAAATTGGACTCTATATATAATGAAATAAACAGTAGACAATGTAGTTGATTTTATGAACCAGTTGTTTATGATTCCCAGTTTCTGAAGACACTATACCTATACGTTCCATTCATGGTTTTGTAATATGTTTTAATAAGTATTCTTAAATTATGATGTAAAAAACAATGTATGTAATGTATGGGTCATTATAGTTGGTATCAGAGGAAAGGGATAGTCAACCTTTGGAAACTAGGATGTGAAAGCCCTAGTAAGCACCCTAAGGATATGTCTAGAACACAATATTAGTGTTTTAGATTTGGACATGAATAACCTATCATAAGAACTTAAGTGTAAAATATTATTCTTGATTATGTGGTAGTCCTATTATGATTAGTGTTTCTCACACTATGCATATTGGTTTTAGTCAAAGGATAGAACCCGAAGGAACCGTGTTAATGCTGAATGCGACGTGCAATGCAATGATTGTCCCCCTGAACAAACAAATGTTATCTGAGCTGGAATGAAAAATCTTGTTGCCATGCTCACACAACTTTCTCAAGTAATGAACCATGCAGGAATTTCAAACGAGCAATGAATGAGAAACATTCGGTTGAATCCTTCATGGGGTAGTGTCCCCATTCATTCAGCGAGTCAAGTGATCCACTAGTGGATGAACAATGGATTAGTACCACTAAAAAGATATTTTCTGTTCTACAATGTTCTGAACATCACAAAGTCATCTTAGTAGTGTATCGTTTGGAAGGTGATGCTGATCAATGGTGGAATCTTATCAAGAATATGAGGCAAGGAGATGATATTGAGTCCATGGAATGGGACGAGTTCACGAACTTATTTTTCAGTAAGTACATCTCTCGTATTATTCGAACAAAGATGGAGATGAATTTTCTTGAACTAAAAAAATGATGATGAATCAGTGGGTACCTACGAAGTAGATTTTACAAGACCTGCAAGGTATGATTCCAGAATTATTATCCAACCTAAGAGTAAAATCGATCGATTCTTTAGTGGCTTAAAACCAAGTCTTCGAAGGGTGTTAGCCATAAGGGACTTCAATAGCAACGAGGAAAATGTTCGATGTGCCCTCAAGTTTCAGATGGTGATTAGAGTAACCCATCAGTCCTATGGGGTTGATAAGAAGAGGAAAATGGAATTCAAAGGAAAATCTAAACACCACACTGAAAAGAAGATGAGTTTTCCTTTATTTACAAATTGTGGAAAGAAACATGGAGGTAATTGCCTTAAAGGGACAAGAAAATGTTTTATGTTTGTAAAAGAAGTCATCGGGAAGTTGAATGTCAAAATAATGGGAAGAAGATGTTTAATGATAAGAATAAAGAAAGGGATACACATAATGCACCACCTACACTACAATGTTTCAAGTGTAAGAAGATGGGGTATTATGCCAATCAATGCCAAAATCCAAGGGTTGTTGATGATGATTGACGTCAAAAAACTCTTAAGGCCAAAGACAAAGGAAAGTCACATGCAATTACTATCAGTGATGTGTAGTACAATAAAGAAGTGGTGAAAGGTACACTTACCCTCCACTCTAAAGTAGAAAATGTTTTATTTGATTCTGGATCCAACCACTCTTTTATTTCTGAATAATTTTCTAAGGGTATCACCCTATTACCTCGACAATTTGATGTTGAGTTAGCTGTGACAACTCCTAATGGAACAACACTCACATCAAAAGTTTATAATACTTCTCCGATTGAATTTTGTGGGAAAGTGCTTCCTATAAATCCTGTGATCTTTCCTATAGTGTAATTTTATGTGATTCTTGGAATGGATTGTCTTTCATTATACAGAGCTCAAATAAATTTCCAAAGAAGGGGAATCACATTTATTATTCCCGATCAATCTACTATCAGTTATCGATGGAAGGATGAATATAACCATCCAGTGGAAATTTCTTCCATCTTATGGGTCTTGATTCTAATAAATGAAGGTTATTTATCTCAAATGGCTGGAGAGAAAATCACGATTAAGAATACACCCATTGTATGGGAGATTGATGATGTCTTTCCGGAAGAATTTTCAGGTCTTCCACCAAATCGTGAAGTTGAGATTTCAATAGAACTCATACTGGGTGCTACGCCCATTTCAAAGACACCTTATAGAATAACCCCAATTTAGTTGCATGAATTAAAGAAGCAACTACAAGATAATCTTGATAAAGGATTCATACGCCCTAGTGCATCACCTTGGGGAGCACCTATTCTATTTGTTAAGAAGAAAGATGGATCAATGAGACTCTACATTGATTATCCAAAACTTAACAAGATCACTATCAAGAAAAAATATCATCTCTCACGAATTGATGACTTATTTGACCAACTATGTAGAGCTTAATACTCTTCCAATATTGATCTTCATTCAGGGTATCATCAATTAAGGGTCAAAAAAGAGTATATACCAAAGATGACATTTCATACAAGGTATGGACACTATGAATGTATAGTGATGCCATTTGGTCTTACTAATTCCCCTACTATCTTCATGGATCTAATTAATAGAGTCATTAGAGAATATCTTGATCAGTTTGTGGTAGTCTTTATAGACGATATTCTTGTATATTCAAAAAGAAAGGAAGAACATGAAAATCACTTGAGAATTGTATTGAAGACCCTGTGAAAGGAGAAGCTTTATGCCAAATTTACCAAGTGGGAATTTTGGCTTCAAAAAGATGTATTTTTGGGTCACATAATCTCAAAATAGGGGATAACTATGGATCCAGCAAAATAGAGGTTGTCAAAAGATGGTCAAGACCAACAATAGTAAATGTGATCTGATGTTTTCTTGGTCTGGCTGGATATTCATGACATTTTTTGAATGATTTTCAAGGTTATATAATACACTCCCAAGGATGACTCAAAAAGAAGTTACGTTCGTGTGGACGGAGGATTGTGAAGAGAATTTCAAGGAGTTGAAAAGAAGGTTATCCAGTGAACATGTGCTCACACTGCCTTGTAGTGGAGATATGTTTGTGATCTATAGTGATCCATCCAAGAAGGGATTGGGGTTTGTTATCATGAAAAATGATATGGTGATAGCTTATGCCTCACGACAGTTGAAAATTAATGAGCAAAATTACCCAAGTCATGATTTGGAGTTTGCTGCGGTAATCTTTTCATTAATGATTTGGAGGAATTATTGTTATGGTGAAAGGTGTGATATTTATATTGATCATAAATGTTTGAAGTATATTTTCACACAAAATGAGATGAATATGCGCCAAAGAAGATGGTTGGAGCTAATTAAAGATTATGACTACTCAATTCATTACCACCCCGGGAAAGCGAACAAGGTGGCAGATTCATTAAGTCGACAAGCCCATGCAAGATAATCCATGATGAGGATCTCAAAAGATCAAATATTTATGGATTTACAAAGGATGGATCTTGGAATTATAATGGAAGGGGGAAAATCTTATCTTTTTCATATGAATGTTCAACAATATATGCATGTGAATATTAAAGAGGCGCAGAAAGAAGATGTAGAGTTACACAAGAATGTGAGAAATTTTCCTGAATTCCACATTGATTGTGAAGAAATAATAAGGTTCAAGAATCGGGTTTGTGTTCCTCCCATCCCATAATTAAAGGAGTTTCTGGATGAGGCTCATAGTTCTTCATTCTCAATTCATCCTAGATGCACGAAGATGTATAGGGACCTGAAAGAGTACATCTGGTGGGATGGTATGAAAAGATATGTTGCTGAATATGTCTCTCGATTCTTGGTTTGTCGGGATGTTAAAGTTGAGAGACATAAGTCTAAGGGGATGTTACAACCATTACCCATACCCGAATGGAAATAGGAAAACATCACTATGGACTTTGTCACTGGACTTCCTAAAACATCCAAAGGCAATAATGCTATCTGGGTTATTGTTGATCGTCTTACGAAGTCGGCACACTTCATTGTTATTAGGTAAGATTTCTCTCTAGATCCGCTTGGCAGGATATATGTAAAGGATGAGGTAAGAATGAATGGAGTACCACTTTCTATTGTATCTGATCGGGATCCGAGGTTTACCTCGATGTTCTGGCGATGTCCTCAGCATACTCTAGATATAGAGTTGAGTTTCAGCACTGCTTATCATCCTCAGGCAGACGTTCAGTCTGAGAGAACAATTCAAACTCTAGAAGATATGTTAAGAGTTTGCTTTATGGATTTCAAAGTTGGTTTGGATCAACACCTAACTTTGGTGGAATTTTCTTATAATAATAGCTTTCACTCTAGTATTTAGATGGCTTCTAATTAAGATCTCTATGGAAAGAAATGCAGAACACCTACATGCTGGGATGATGTTGGGGAAAGAAATCTATTAGGACCTGATCTTGTTGATGAGATGGAAAAAAAGGTCCCATCTATTCAACAACAAATAAGAGCAGCTCAGAGTTGACAAAAAAGTTATTCCTACAACCGAAAAAAATACCTAGAGATTGAAGTGGGTGATAAAGTGTTCTTACGAATATCTCCCTAGAAGAGAGTAATGAGATTTGGGAAGAAGGGAAAGTTGAGCACTAGGAATATCGGTCCTTTCGAAATACTGGATCTTGTTGGGAGGGTATCTTACTGATTGGATCATCCACCGAATCTCTCTCAAGTTTATGAGGTGTTCCATGTATCTCTCTTGATAAAGTACATACCTGATCCTTCACAAGTACTAAGCTCAGAATTTGTACCGCTGGAGCAAGATCTTTCTTATAAAGAACAACCGATAGATATTCAGGATCATAGAGAAAAAGTTCTACAGAACAAGACCACTCGCTTGGTGAATGTTTTATGGAGGAGCCACCAATTAGAAGAAGCTACATGGGAGCTTGGCGATATGATGCAGGAGAGGTATCCTCATCTGTTTGTTTCAAAGTGACGAATTTCGAGGGTGAAAATCATTTTATGGGGGGTAGAATGTAACGCACTGATATTTTATGAGAAGTATATTTTTTATGCCATATTTGATATGAAACATCAAAAGAATCTTTCACTTCACATAACACTAGCTTGGCTTGCGTTACACACAATCGCGACCTTCCTCGATAGCGTATGTAGTACGCAATACTGAGTTTCACTAAACAATGATATATTATTATAATATTATAAACTTGCCATTATGAATAGTATTAACTAAATTTTAAATTTTATAACATTATTATTCATCTTAAATATTTTCTAGAACATGGTATGAGAACAAAATAAATTTTTCGGGAGAAATAAGTATTTGTCAAAAAATACAGTTTCGAAGCCTTTTGGTGGCACACCTACTTTAAATCTAGTTTTTGACATGTTTAAAAGTTCAATTTGAAAAAATAAAATTCTTATTTGGATTTAGGATATAAAAATTTACTTTGGATAAATTGTTCATATTATTCTTCTAACTTTCATATGTTGATGAATAGTAAAAACACCCTATATTTTAATTAAAAAGAAAATTTTTCATCGCAATATTTTATATAGATAAATTATAATATTGAATGGTTTTAAAGTATAAATAGAATATATTTTTACCAATTAATATAATTTATATCTTTAGAATTATTTTTATATTGAATTCATAGGTAAACACATCTCAATCTTTGGCAATATTTTAACTTTTAAAAACCATTAGCTTAACAATGGGATTAATTTTAAATTAATTACTGCAACTTCTATGTTTTGAATTTTGAAAAATTTATGCCATATTTGGAATCATTGGGTCCAAATTATGTTAATTGGTTACTATTATTTTTTTGACATTATGAATATTAACTACAGTAATTTTTATTTACTGGAGTTAAAGGTAAATCGGGTAATTAATGGTAAAAATAAGATTATAAAATTACCCTAACACCGGCCATAATTCTATTGGATGACTAAATGACGACCCTTATCACCTAAGGGTCTGAATATATTCATTTTATGGTCTTTTTACCATGAAACTAATTTAATTATTATTAAAACCAAAGAAAGGGACAACATGTCACTCTCTTAAATCTTATATGTTTAATAATTTTAATTTAGTGAAATACTTCATGAAAAATATAACACGAATAGTGTACAAGAAAACTAGTACAATTATTTAAATCATTCAAATTTATTTATAATTTTTGGGGAATAATTAATTATCATTAAATATGACATAATTTTGATGTTGAAATTATTTTATTGATTGAAATATCAAATAAATGATTCTAAAAGTATTAAAATATATATAATATGAACTATTTAATGTGGTCCACTAACTTTCTAGATAAAAATGGCATGTTATGAATCTATTAAATATTTTCATTCAAACATATCTTCAATATATAATTTATTTAAACTCAAATAAATGAATAATGTCAAATTTGACACTATTGTTAATTTATAGAAATTACATATTATAAAATTGATTTAAAATCAAAAAAAAATATTTATAAATTGTAAATTAAAATTTATATGGTCAAAAATTTAATAATATATACAATTATGGACAATTCACAACATATAAGTAAATATTTAAAATTATTTAAAATTTAGAATATTATTACCACATAAAAAAATTAAATAGATTATATAAGGATAAATCATGTTGATAATGTTTAAAATAAATTTCCAACTTGTCTAAATTATATTGTCTGATGAGAATACAACCGTATATCAACTAAGATTCTGATTTGAGTCATTTTTTGTGGGTTTTAAGTGTGGTTGGAATTTATTATAAATTAATATTTCTTATAATTTCAAAGGTGCCCCTCTCCCCCTTATAAAAGGGTCACCACCTCCCTCTCCTCCTTACTCATCATTGAGCCTTCATGCTCGGCCAAACCCTAACAATTTCTCTAATTCACTTCCATAGAAACAACCTAGAGGTCCTGGTCTTCTTCAAAGACCAATCTTAGTGCCCAAAGAGGAGGTTTTAAAGAGGCGCGTCGAAGAAGAGTTAATATCTGTCACCAATTCTTCCAAATTTCTTTCTTCTTTTACATCTTCTTCTTTAGTTGTTTCATTATTAACTAATAACATAAGTATCAATAATATACTGATATGTTATTATAAATATGAAACAACCATATTTTACCTTCTATCCATCCTACAGAAAATGAAATCACCGCGCATGCGTACGTACAGAATACCGTCTCCACGCCGTGGTGTAATCTATTTTCAACCACCACCATTCTTGGATTAGAATTATGGTATAAGAAATAACTCTATATTATTATTATAACATTATACTGATTCTTAAATATTATGTCATCAACTTCAATCCCATTCATATAATTTTGGGAACGATAGCATCACTCGTGCGTACGTACGGCCTACCGTCTCCACGATGTGATGCGACTCGTTCTACATGATCTTCATTGAGTAAAGATTATATAAATTAATTGAATGAATAAATATGATATATATTACACTAATACCATTATGTAAAAGAGTAATCTATAACATAAAAATAGGAATAAGAATTAATTCGACAAAACAAGCATAAGAACATAAAGCAATGAACACCCGAATAACAAGTAGCAATGAAATATTACTAATAATAAGCTATGAATATGACCATATATGATATCATAACAATGCGTATGATTCTAGAATAAGTCAATAAGATTATGTAAATCATTATAAAGGAGTTTTGGACACGTACAAAGCTTATCAGACCTAAGGTAAGGGAAAATCTCACAATCTCATTTTTATCTGAGATTGTTTATACTTAAGAATCATCTGGGGAATATTTATCATCCACATCCATGTTTCCTCAATATGTAATATTATTTCTATCCTCATAAAATTATTTAAATCCTAATTTATCCTTTGGGTAGTTTTTAGTAAAAGATATGAAAGGAATCTTTTGTCGTTTTTAAAACGAGGTACTTTTTGACTTTTCTGGCCAAAGTATGAGAAGGATGTTTTTTACATTATAATGCATTAATGGATATTTATGATTTCATAAAAAAATATTTCCATGAATCTTCCTTTACATGTTTTCAAGTTTATTTTTAATCAACTTCTTTTAGTAAAATTTTGTATGACATGTTAAGAAAGGAAAAAATGTTTTTTGAAGTAGAAAGGATATTTTCCTCTAGAATAGAGTTCAAGTGTTTTATCAAAATTATTTTCCATATATGATAATATATGGTTCTGTTTATATTCCTATTATTACATTGATTTCCTTATGTTATGATGGAATTATTTTTATGAAGTTCTTTTATGGATTATGTTATGATCACATGATGTCTATGAATCCCGTTTTTAATACATGGGTTACGCTGTGATGTATGATTTATGATTTTGTGGCACACATAAGAATGGTTTAATTATGAGATTGTTGAGAGATATATCTCTCTCTAATATATTGGGTAAATATTTATATATCCTGAGATAGACATGGCTGGAATGGCAAGTTAAACCTGTTCAGTGAAACATGATTGAAACGACGAGTGAACTCGGTTCAGTAATGGATTTTGTCCACCATAATGGTCTTTTCAATTAGCCTTGACTAATATGATACGATTTTCTATGATTATGTGTGTATAACACAATGTTTCATGTTTTGGGTAATGATAATTTTGGATTACTTTTCATTAATATGATTTATCCCATGACATGATATTTTGATCTCTTTTGCAGGTTAAGATTATCAAAATGTTATGTTCTTATGAATATGATAAGATTGATATATATTTTGTTTACCCTTACTGAGCATTTGAGATCACCCTTTTGTATGTTTTATTTTCCCCATGTCAGGAAAAATGATATTAAGTAAGATATGAGAAAAGGGTCTCTAGATATGATGAAATAAATGGGAGACAATGTAGTTGATTTTTTGAACAAGTTGTTTATGTTTCCCAATTTCTAAAGACACTATACCTATACGTTCCTTTCATGGTTTTGTAATATGTTGTATAATAATGCTTAAATTCTGAAGTGATAACAATATATGTAAAGTATGGGTCGTTGTACATAATATTCTAATCATTGTGAATTATATTCAACATCTCCCATAAAGATCTTCCCCTTTTGTTTTCCTATCTAAAACCTTTAATTATATCCTATGGAGATGAAAACATAAAAAATGTGGGCTAAAATTTTCAGTAAAGGTAAAAATGGTGAACATAAAACAAACCATAATAATTTTAATGTATATACATTAAAATAATGTTTAAACATCAAAATCTTTAGTCACGAAATCAATCTTGTCGGTTCGTAAGGCATCGATCATAAATGTACATTAACCATGATAAAATATCATTCTCATAAAACATGGAATAGTGGAAAACAAATAATAATAGAATATGATTTATATAGTATACAAGTCATTATTTCCATGTCCCTCATAGTGGAAAAAGTCCATTACTAAATCAGGTTTACTTCCGTTACAACCATTTATTACTAAACGAGATATACTTGTCATTCCAGCCATGTATTACTGAACCAGATTTACATATCATTCCAGTACTGTCTATATCATGAGATATAAATCATTACCCAATTAATTTTATGGATATATAGGTCATACCAATCTCATAATGAAATCATACTTATAGGTGCCACAAAAATAAAATAATTTAATCAGAGCAGAAAACCATAAATAAAATTGGTTTCATGAACATCTTTTCATCAAAAAAAGTCTATACAAGATAAATGGACATTATGAAAATAATTCAATAAAAAATCTAAAAAAATTAATAACATGGATTGGAATATAGCCATATGGAATTTTATGTGGAAAATTATTTTGATAAAACACATGAATATAATTTTTGTGGAAAATATACTTTCTTCTTAAAAAAAGATTTATTTTATAAAAATGTCATGGAATTTTAAATTTAAAAATTTTATCTAAAAATAAAATTGAATTATATTGAAGGAAAATTCATTGAAATAATTTGTTATGAAAGTATAAAAATCTGTTCATTATGCATAAGTTTAAAAAGCATTCTCTTCATAATTTTTCTGGAAAAGTCAAAAAGAAACTCATATGTTAAACAAACGAAAGATTCCTTCCATACCATTTAGTTAAAGTCAAAATTAGAAAAATTGACTTTAAACGTATATAGAATAATAATTAACGTTTTATGATAACATTATTATAAATCATGGATATGGATTATAAATATATCCATAGTAAATACGTATATTTAAACAATCTTGGATAGAAATGAGATTGCAAAATAATCACTTGCCTCTGGTCTAATTTCGTCTATATGTGTCTGAAACTCTTATATATTGTGTTTAGACATATTATTAACATGTAACAGGACCATAGTAATATTTATGATATCATATATAATTCACATAAAACTTTATATTACCCATTCATTTGTCAATTCCATGTCAAAGAAACATTTGGGTAATAATCGTTTTATTTATCGTACGTGTATTGACTTGATATTCTTGATATTATAAATTTTTTCAGGATTTAATTGCTTCTAGAATGTTAAATGTGATTTATATATTATACATATTAATTATATAAATATATATAATAGATAGACAAAAGAAATTTAGTACACCCTTCATGGAGACTGTAGGTCGTACGTACGCATGTATGTTGTTTTCATTTTCATATTGAATTGAATAAAAGTAAGAAAATGACATATATATATATATATATATTTAACTGTAGATGTATTATTATTTCATATATTCTATTATTATTTATTATATATACTATATAATCATTCTTGAATGGTTAATGTGGAAAATGAATCTCATCGTGTCGTGGAGATGGTAAGTCGTATGTACCGATTGGTGACAATATCGTTTCCATAATTATTAAATGGTCTTGAATTGGATACTGTATAATATATCACAATTAGTATCAAGTTATAATAATCATATATAGTTATTATTTCCCCTATTATACTCATCCATGTATAGTGGTGGTGAAAAACAGATGAAACCATGGCATGGAGACGGTAAGTTGTAGGTATATAGGCGTCGAGATTTTTTTTCATAGGTTGGATAGAAAATGAAATATGGGTTTTAATTTTAATAATAAAATATCAATATATGATTGATACTGATGTTATTACATTATCAGGAAAAAACTAAACAAGATAAGTAGAAGTAGAAAAAAATTCGAAATAATCTGTTGAAGAGATTACCTCTTCTTTGACATTCCGCCTTTAAATTTCCTCTTAGGGAACTATAGATAGTATTTTGAGAAGACCAAAACCTCTAGAATTTATCTATAGAAGCTGAGAAGAGAAATTTTATGGTTTTTTCTGAACTTGATGGATCAAAATGGAGTTAACATGATATAAAATAGGATCTATTTTATAAGAGAATAGAGTGGAACTTTAAGAAAGTCTTAAAACATTTATTTATTATAAATAAAAATTTGCATTAAATTATTCCAAACCATATTTAATTAAAAGATAAGGTGATTTTGGTTCAAATACCCAACATCCAATAATTATTATATAAGTTTTTCATATTTTTTTAACCTTATATTTTTGGTTTGACCCTTATTTTAATCTTTTTAATCTTACTGTGATATAATGTTATTTACACATTGTGGGTTAATTTATTTACCATATCATGTAAAACGACCATAAAAATATAAATATGACATATTTGGACTTATATTTACCGTTTCTTTGATTCGTTGATTTTTATGAATTTAATATAATTTAGTAAACTATTTTATGTTTTAATTTTTGAATTATCTCAATTTTGGGAACAATTCACACTCGACTTTTTCAAAAAGAATTCATAACAACCTTATTACATAAAATAAAAGGAATCAACTCATCCCTAATATGTCAATGTCAGTCAAATTTTTTTGGATGATATCAAAATGATTAAATTAAATTTATTTTAGTATTTATAAATACATTTATGTGAATCTTTCATTAATGAGGTAATCACAACATCATAATTTTTTCATCAATAAATATATTAATCTAATGTCAAATATTATAAATAAAATACAATATATAGTATGTTTTGAAATTTGTAATGAATATTTATATTCATATATATCAATTATATAATCATATATTAAAATTGAGTTAGTAAAAGATATATGGTCAGGGTTTAATTATATTTACTTTAAAATTAATTCTTATAAAATTTCATTTTAACATCCAAGTGAAAATATGGTGTAAACAAATTGACCTAAGGATTACCATGGCCAGAAATATCTAATTCAAAAGGATTTGGAAATGTGTTAGGGTAGTTTTATATTATTAAAATATAATTGTTCTACCCCTATTTACCATATTTACCCTTTAATGGGGGTAAATAAAACAATTTCTAAAGTTAATATTCTAAATGTTTGAAAATAAATGTTAACTATTTACACAATTTCAACCTTATCATTCAAAATTTTGAATCGTGTTTTCTAAATTCCGAACACATTAGTTTCATTAATTAATTTAAAATTAACTTGTGTTGTCAAAACCAAAAAGTGTTTAATAAGAAATAATAACTATCAAAATATTAACATGTGTTTATGTTCAATTTAAAATTGAAATTAATTTTAATAACCAAAATTTAATTAAAGTATAAAAATAAAATCAAATTACACTTTAAAACAAATTAAAAAGATATTATATCTATATAAAAAATTTGATAAAAATGCATATTCGATATAAAATGTTGTATTTTTTCATTATTCATTAAAATATTACATTTGTTAGAAAAACACCCAAAATTCAATGACATAAATTTTTTTTCGTTTTCAAAAAATGAATTTTTTGTAGTGAATTATAACTTATAAAACTCTCAAAACTAGATTTTGAATGTTTCTTCCATAAAAAAGGTGGGAAAAATACTTTTTTTTTTGAAAAATTCATATTTTATATGAAAAACATGATTTTGTTCTCATATCATGTTCTAGAAAATGTGTAATATTAATTATAATGTTATAGAAAATTGCAAATAATATTGAATAATATTCATAATAGATATTATTTAGATTTTTTAAATAATATATCATTGTTTAGTGACACTTGGTATTGTGTACAACACAATCTATCTAGGAAGGTCTCTCTTGTGTGTATCACAAGCCAAGTCATTTTTGCATGTACCGAAATCTTCCTATGGTTTTACGTATAACATAATCCATACATAGATCATTTAAACATTTTAAAAATATATATATTGAATCTTTTCATGAAATAGATTCTATCAGAAGAACATGAAATTGTGTATAATAGAATCCAAGAATAGTGGTGTGTATACTGCAAGATAATATGTTGTTGTGTGTAGCGCAAGCTAATTGTGGTGTAGCGTACAACACAAGAAATCAGAAAATTAAAAATAATATATCCTAGAAAATATTGGGGTGTAACAATTAATATAATAATGATGATTAAACTATGAATAGGTGCATGTAATTCAACTATTGATCTATAACATGCATGAGAAATATAACAGATAATAATTGAATGTTGAAATTAAAAAAAAAATTGAAAAAAATTGGTTTTCATAAAATTTAAGGAAATATATATTTTAATATAACTATGAATGTGTCCCTTTTTTATATTAATGATAAATACATGATTACTGTACAATAACATAATTAAACATACTAAGACAGTTAGGATATTAAGTAATGATTTATTTTGTAATAGGAATTTTAATCATGATTGTTTATGATTGAATCTATTATTGTCGACTTATATGATCAGTATCTACTAAAACCATATATTATCCATATCTCTAGTTGTTTTATTGTTTTTAATACTTTCCTTCAATTATAATCTCAATGGTACTTAAAATAATTGATAATTGTTTTTGGGAAAAGTAATCATTATTTCCACATTGGTGGGAGAAACTTTTCATTCACGTTCATGATATTTAAAATTTATCCAATAATTTTATTTTATATGATAAAATTTTTATATAATTTTACATTAATCCAAATTTTATACTCATTTTACTGAATTTAAAATGTTTTTTATAATGTTTTCTGAATTTTTTAGTTATGTATTTTTTACGAAAATAATAAAACGTACCATTGTTATAATGTTGACCACAAGAACTATTTTGAACCATCATGGACATTATATTCTCTTAAGAATACATTATAGGTTTCCTTGCATATTTTATAAAAAAAATATCTTCGAAATATTTTTTCAATTTATATTTTTTATGATATTTAATAAAATGTTTATTTTCACCTTTCCCAAAAATGTACAAATTATATTTTAATTTTATTTTACACATTATTTCATTAACATTTTATGTTTATTAATCTTTAATGGGGATATGATCCTATAATTCCATATATTTTAATTCGATGTATTTTTTATGATTAATTGATGAGGAAATATTTATGAGACACATTTATTTTTTATTGTTATAAAAAATCAATTGGTATATATTTTTAAGGACATTTGTTGTACAAGGGTGTGGTTTTAGTTATGTGTTGACTCCTTTAATTAAATCCCAATAATGAAATGGGAAATGATTGATATATCTTGGGGTAATATAAGGAAAATGGCGAGTGAACCCATTCCATGGATGAATATAGGGTAGTTAGTGAATCCAATCCACTGTGGGATATAGTCTATTATATGGAGATGGTCTTGGTAGTGTTCAATGGCTAAGGAAATGATTTAATATTTTATTTATTAAGATATAATTTTTATTAACTTTTATTATACATATTATATAATATAATTGATCTCTATTGATTATTGTTGACTCTACAAACTTATGGCATATCTATTTTGGAAAGGAAAAATCGTTGTTTCATGACTCAGGATTTATCACACATGACTGATTTATGTGGAACATAATAAGTTATTATTATAACCCTACAATATTATTTTTATCTATTTATTTAATATAATAATCCTTGTATATCTTCTTAGTTTTCACTTACTATGAATCTGATCTATTCTTTTCATATGTTTCTATTTTCCCTAGGTCATGAGGAATTATTTTACATAGGATATGTCAAAGAAATTTACAGTGGGAGAAGAATTATTTTTGATATTTTAAATATCTTATATTAAAGAAGTTGATTTGAAATCTAGTCATCAAATACACTAAACCATTAACATTATCAGAATTAATTATTTGGAAGTATAATATTATTTTATCTAAAACGAGGAAATATGACTGTTTTTTCCTTAGGTTTCCTTGCCTTGTGGCCTCTTACAATACACCAAGGGATGGTAACTAATACCAGCAAGTAAAATCAATAATTGAATTAATATTCATAACATAAAAATTCATGCACCAATGACATCCTATTTTGGTTAAATTCCCTGAGATGGTAGGGAATAGGTGTATTAATTATTAAATAATTTCTCTTTTCAAATCATGTTTCACCTATAAAAAATTTATTCTCTCCCTTTCCCATTGAAATGGTTAAATGGAATTGAAGTCATCAACCAGAGACAAAAACTTTTTCTTGAATCACCCTCAATAGGATATGTCCTAGGGGTATAGAATGATGATATTCTGATGCAAAAAATCCACTTAGTATCACTTCCATATTACAATGATCGTGATTGAAAACTTCTATGCCCAGGATCCCATCAATTGCAGTGATTAGGGTCAGCTGACTGATTTTCCAAGGGTCAGTATATGAGTCCATTTATCTGTTTACTACTAGTATAATGAATCATTATCTGCCTATTCCTCTTCTCACTAATCTTGGAAGGTGTTCACAAATAGTTTATAAACATGTAGGTCACATCATTGTCTCCAATGAATAAATCATTAGTTGTAGAAAAATGCTCTATTGAAGTCTTAATTTCATCCACTTAATGTATCTTAGTTTTCTACTGGTCATTGGGAAATTAATTTGTGTAACTTTTTTTATACTCACTTCCTTCATGAAGCTGAAATCATTCATGAAACTCAGTCATCCATTGGGAATAAAATACCTTTCATAAAGCCCACATATTTCTAGAATATTAGTTATCCTTCTCGAATATCATTACATTCAGTCATATTTTTAAAGACATCACAAAATCCAATATTTTAATAATGCTAAAGTAAATTGGTTAGAGTTCATATCATTTTTGATCTACCCTTCACGATAATTTTTAGAATAACTTCATATGTTGACTACCTTCATGATCCACCATTATGAATATGGAGACATATGATTTTTGTTACGTATCACCACATTTTGGATGGGCGTTGAGCCCTATTTATAGGCATTTCCACTGATTACTGAATCTTGCAGCCACATCATCACCTTTTATCTATACTCCCTCATTCCATTCTAGATGATCCATGTCTTTCAATATTCAATTGGAATTTATCTTTCTTGATTTTTTACATAGTTTTGGAGAATGTTGTAAAGTGCTTTGTTCCTTTGTGAAACACCATTCACAAATATCAATAGTCTCTAAACTCATTCCTCTGGAATATTTTCATAATACCTTAAAGTAAATACCAGTTTTTTGATTCTCTTAATTCCTCAAATTTTAGAGGGCATCCATTTATTTATCATGGATCCTTTTCAACATTTCTAGTAAACAAATTTTATGGACTTCCACAACAATGAATTCCACTTTTTCAATTAACACAATCAAACCATAAATATTGCAATATTATCTTGTGGTATTTTTCACAAAAATATTTAATATATATTACTTCCAAAAATCTTTTTTGAAATATAAATACTCGATTTGTAAGCAATATCCCACATAATACATTAATAAATAAAAATAATTCGTCATATTAAATAAGTTAATCAAAATAATCTAATGGGTAAATGATAAAGTGTGATCAAAATAGGACAATGATAAATTCCTCTAAAAATATATCAAATCATGCAACAATCCAAAAAAAAATATTTACTTTATGAAAAATTTTCCCCACTAACTATATCTCCACCAACTCATAGTCTATCCTAGTCACGAGTAAAGAGTGTTTCATCTTCATATCCACAAAATGTTTCTGGATGAAGAACAATTCATGTGTCAGCGCCAACATAAAAAATAATACACGTAATAAAAATAAGGATGGATAGAATTATATTTTCTCTCATAATAGAGGTAAAACCAGGATATAATATTTGTACAAAGACATCAAATTATATAGTATAAATCCAAATCTTCAATACTCATCTTCAATAGGGTCACATACAGAAGGAGAACCTAATATAAAAAGAGTATTATTGATTATTAAAAATAGAACTATCACACTATATAACTTTTACATCACAAATCTATAATTAATGTGAGTTACCCACAACTAACTAAGAGTTCAATAAATATTTGGGGAGTTATATCCCATATGAGAGACCAATTTATCATTAAGTGAAAAGTATCAATATGAGGAGTTCTGAAACCCCAGTTAGAGGAACTATTCCTCTTTTCACGGAGGAGTACCAAATCTCTCTATAATATATGGTATTTATACCTTCGATATGAATTTGATTCAAACGTTATTTATAATGTATTTATTATTACACAATATTATTTGGGAGTACTAACTCTATAATACATGTGGGGGACACATCATATATCATCATGATTCTACAAAGGGAGTACAAACCTCGTTCTCACACAAAATCTCTAACTCAATCAATGAAATCATCTCTATGAGAATATGATTCTAAAAATAAACATTAAATGTTGAAAATAAACTATTAGAGAAAGGAATATTTCTTTATGACATATTTTATAGAAAGTTTCTCTAAATAAATAGTTATATATTCCAATTAAAAAACCTATATAAGATCTTATGATGTACACCTTGAAGTGTATGTGCACATTGTATACACTTGTTGACTTGTAATGTTATCCCTAGGTTATATAAATATTGTTCCACCATCGATTTGACCATGTGGGATAAAAAACCCAATGTTAAATAATTGTGACATGGTGAGTTAGAATCACATGTAGACCATGTATGTATAATTGAGAACTGAAGTCATATCTCCAATAGAAACAATCTTCTACTTATTCCAAATTATTTGCCAATCATAGAGGAAATGTGCTAAGGAACACAAGAACATCCTAGTTCCTGAGAAATAATTTATCATGAAATTTGTGTTAATTTTTTAATCAATAATATTATAAAATTTAACTAAAAACAAAATATATTTCTCAATGCTAGAAATAGATTTTTGATGACCACAAGTCATGTGATTACTAAATCGATATTTTGAATCAATAGATAACTAAAACATTTATCCCCTCCCATATTTCAACCATTTATTTCATATTCTATTACACATCAACTATTATATCATGAAATTAATTATCAAACCAACCACATAGCCATTTTTCTCCCAATGCCTCAATATACTATGTTGTTGATGCCACATTTATCAATGAAATCATGCTCATAATCCATGATCCTATTGAGACCACGTAATAATGACCTGTATTTATTTTATTGGCCTGTAAATATGATTATAAATTTGATGTAACTTGGTGGTCCAATAACACAGGGATGATAATTTATTGACTATGAATGATGTAGTATGTGTTCTTCTTGAATAATTGAAATTCTCAATAAATACATAAACTTTTTATATGTATATTAATATTTAATGTGGAATATCTTGGAATAATTGTATTGAATTTGATTGTGAAATTTTTTATTGAATGATAAGTTACTTCCATTATATTTTTATGAGGAGTTTTTTTATTGAAAGAAAAATTATTAAATATTTAACGAGTAAGAAAAGTAAATTTTATAATTATGATATTAATATGTCTGTGATGAAATAATTGGTAAAAATTTATAAATATTTGTGAGGAGTAAAAATAATATTGAATTATTTTTACAAATATTCATTTTTCTAGAAGAAATGACTGATTATTTTTGAAAATGAAACATTTCTGTAGTTCCAAAAAATAATAAAACTCATAACCCATTTCAATTCCTAAGTATACAGTCTCCACATGACAATCATAGATAGATCACAGAGTTGGACTGAGTTTAGAGTAGAACATAATAGTCGTGGATAACACATTAGGTGGACACATGTTTGGCATATTACACATGGTTTATTCAGATGTCATCCTATAGTAGGCACAACATGTATGGAAATTAACTACTCTTGTGTGGGAATTCCTAGGAAGGTGGAGAGGATCTCTAGGACACTTGTGGTATTGAAAACATGTAAATGATATTGTTTTTCTTATTAAGGAATGATGGAAATATGATTTTTTGATTTGGGATAAATTATAGTTCTCTATAATAATTAATATATTCCTAGTTCACATGGGATCTATTCTATATCCCATATAATGAAATATATCCCATTATATCCTCTTCAACCTCAAGTGAATGTACCAGCATATGGAATTCTACAAACAATAAATAACCTCATCATGATAACTGTGATAATAAAATGATCAGAAAATAATAAATATTTCAGCACTAATTAACAAGATATAATCAATAAGTCTAAATAGTTTTCATTGATTTATTGTGATAAAAATGTGTAGTAAGATGTTTTGTCAATTAAAGCCTTCACAGAGTAGGTAGAGTGATCATCATTCTCATAGTATATCATGTAACAATAAAGATATCTAACTGCATTTAAAATTATAGACCTCACAAAGGGTAATATGTTTGACTATTACATGAATTGTAGTTTATGTAACCCTGAGATTCACAAGAAATGATTCACTATATGATTGGTAGGACAATATACTGTGAGATATGAAAATGAAATCCGTTTGACCATTAGCTTCCATGGTAGGATGAAACACAACCGAACTTGGATAATGAATACATAAATAAGATGATACTTTTATAATTATCATAGGCGTTATAAATATTCTTGGAAGAAACCATGATAATGAAATTTCAATCTACTTTTTAATGTGGATGTTTTCAATGAATAATTGAAGACATGATGTCAATGAACGATACACATTCATGGATGATGATATTGACCACCATATGAGCTGTGCATAATGGATTTTCTAGAATGATAATAAAATGACTAAAATTACATATAGAAAAAGAATAAAAAGATAAACATGTGATCTAGAAAGTGTAATGTCTTTCTATTATTTTATTTAATGAAAAAATATATCACTGCCTCTAACAATGTATTTTAGGAAATGTATATGAATTATGAAAAAATATATTTTTTAACTTTATATGATAAATGATCGATCCACATAAAAATATGTTTTATGTACATATCCATTTATTTTATTGACCAAATAATATGAATAGAATTTTATATATTTTGTTAAAAATAATTAATGGGTATATTTTAGAGAGAAGGTCAGGTAAATGAGATAAAAAAATAACAAATGACATTAGTGGTTATCATTAATTCAAAAACCCAACATGTTACAATGGTTTTCAAAATATTTATTTAGATATTAAGGAATGAAATATATGTAGGTTTTATTGAGTAATACGGAATAATTAAAATATCAAATCTACGATGGTTTGTGACTTAATCATGAAATTACGCATGAATATATGGTGATTTTAAGAGGCATGCATCATTGATAAATGGAAGGGGATGTAAATGATAATTGGTATTATCTATGTGATGTTAAATTAGGATATTGAAACAATACCTCATGTATTTTTTTAATACCATTTATGTTATTACACAAGATTTATGATGATGATAAACATAGAGATATTAATTCATAGTACTTTGATAGATTTCTAAATACATAAATAATGGTAAAATAGAATAATGGCTAACAAATTCTTCTCTAGTTATAATTTATATATATTATTAAATACCAATTATAATATGTGTTTATGTTTGGTAACTGTTGTTTATTAGAGGAAGAACATTCAAAATGGGTATTTTTTAAAAATATACATTTTTTGGAAGCAAGTGAAGAATATAAATGAACCATTGATAATTATATTAGTGAACTGAGGTTAATCGAGCATAAAATAAAAATGGATCATTAGGTATATTATTTTAGCACTACAGAATATGGTGGACAATATCAATATAGAATAATAATAATTTTTTAGATCGTCATGTCGTTATCTAAAATAAATGAAAATCAATATAGCCCAGTTTGAAAAAAAGAAGAGAAAAAAAGAAGAGTTTTGGGTCATTCTGTTTATAAAGGAATGAAGGTAAATAGTAAGTTATAGCATATCAGCCTGATACTCTGAAGAGGAAGCACATTTTTTATTTTCTTTTATGAATACAAACAAAAATGTTGTAACTTTTTTACGTACAACAATAAAAATAAGAATGAATGTTCACATAAATTTTAAGTATGTATTCCTTATTGGTTTTAGAAAATATTATAGTTTCCCTCAACATAGTTATAATAGTATCAAATGTACCTCAGTTAGTGATATATAGAAAACTAGAATTGATACATGATATACATTATTAGGATATTATATTATAAATCTAATTTGGTTTTACTAGTGGGTTTTGTGACCATAACATTTATATGATTGCACAAAGGGTTATCTTTCTCATACCTAAGGGTAAACCTTATATGTTATTGTATCCTATTGTCTGGGTGTATTCAGTTTCATTCTTATATTGAATTAAATAAAGAGTCTTGTTATCCTTATCTAGTTATATGAGAAAACTAAATTCAGATATAAATATTAATGATAAATTGGGAGTAAAAGTCGCCATCATTAATTCACACCAACGACATGTCAATATGGTTATTATACCAACATGGCACATCAATTTTAATCAGAACCTGATTAAACTATAATTATATTATTTATATATGAATTTTTTTTAAATGATCTGAATTCTATCTAATAATAAATAATAAAATGTATTTTGGGTGAATAATTATCTATTTAATATCAGAATTTATATTTTATGATAGAGTAAATTAAAATAATATTTTTAGAGAATAAAAGTTTGATAAATATTTAAAACATTTATACAAAATATGTTGAATTCATACCATTGAAAATGTATATCTACTCATTATGGAAAAAAATTTGGTTTAAATTACTACCCAAGGGAAGGATAGCATTCTTACATCATAATTATTAATATACTAAACTAATCAAGAGGTCTATGAATACAATTGGTCAGAAATTCTTGAGTGTTTTTAAATAATTAGTGTGAGTGGCCATTCATTTATTATTTCACTAGATATATATCATAAAATATTAAATGATATGCTACCTTATTATTTTAACATTGTACGTTAATGGATCTAGGACTACATCACCGAACTCACAGATGAGGTAACTTACATTAAGAAGAAATAAAATAATGGGGTATACCATTAATAATGATCTCCAAACAAGTTAATGTCCAATATATAATGAATGAGTACATTTCATATAGATACTCCAAATTAAATTTTTGATGGCTCAATAAAATTCATGAAAATTATGAGACTACAAATGAATATGAGAAGAATATATATACATTTAATAAAAAAATGAAAAAAATTGATGTCATGATTACATAAATGAAAAATAAATAAATTATAATAAGTATTTTTTCACATTATTATATTTATAAGAAAAAATTTCACAATGATAAATATTTTATGATGAGGAATAATTGTGAGGTAATTTGGGATTAAAGTCCAAATAGAAAAATTATTCAAAATATGACGTGTCTTGAACTAAAAAAAATTATCAAATATTGATGATTACTTTTTGAGAATTCACAATTCAAGAAAGAAGGAGTTTCATTAATAGTGTATTTTAATGAGTATTATGATGTAAAAATACCTCCACTAATGGTGTATAATATCAACGGATCTTCAAATGATCATTCATAAGGGTTCTCAATGATATTAGCACCATGCCTACCTCATTTAAATTAGTTTTCTAAATATGTGTTCATAAATAGTAATAATTAGAAAAATTGTACAATCATGGGTGATGGTAAACTAATTGGATCCATCCCCAATAACATTAGTGTATTAACTAATTTTTATAAATGTATTTTCCTCAAGAATAGATTAATCGGTGGTGTATATTTGTTATAAAATATCATGTTTAATAATTATTGAAATGATAATGGTTTTTAAGGGATTTAGGTGCTTCAACATGTTTGGTCTCTGTGAAATGAACATTTTTAAAAATTAATTATGTTTCAAATAACAATGTAATATATTTTTATTTGGTTAATTGATAGAGAAGAATAATAATGAATATATGAATAGAAATTAGTCTACTATAATTATATTCAACGAACTTTAGTACATCATTGCTGTTAGAAATGGCGACGGTTAGAACTATTGTCCTTACTCATCTAAACATGTATGAATAATTGTAATAAGGGAAGTGTAAAATATAAGAAAGAAGTTACCTCCATGGAAAACAATTTTATGGCAACTAAAAAACCAAAAAAATTATTAAAAATTATTTAGAATTTCAATGCCTCATCCATTGGTAATAAACCAAAATAGTTCCTGAAGGCCATTACTGTTAAAATAATTGATGAGATGAAATTCACACAGAATATATCACATAGAGACACTAATATGTATGTAAATAATCCAAGATATATTATAGTTAATTATAAAGCTCATTTTGAATGTGAACATTAATCAGGTGAATAAAAAAGAAATTCTTCTACAAAATTGTTAGAAGATATTATAGATGATGAAGATAAATTTCATTTGAGGTAATAAATAATTTAATATCCTTCATTTAAAGATGATAGGTTTCAGAGATGAAAACTAGTTGGTCATCTTAGAAGGGGATATAAAAAATCCCCAAATTAATAAGTCGATAAAATATTTGAAATTGGATATGGTGGTATATTTAATTTAATAGTCAATGAATGAGGAAACATCTCACACAATGAAACCAATGTTTTGATGAGAACCATTATACCTAAGAATAAATCATGGTATATGAAAAAAATGTATTCACAATGAATTGAGAAACATTATTGAGTAAATCACATGAATATTTTAGTTTTTTTCAGCAACACGATGAACAACCATAGTAATTTAATCATTGTGCTTTTAATTTTTTTATAATGCATGTAATTGAAGGGGAAGCATTGTATGAGTCAGTGATTTTTAAAAAGAATGGATATGATATAAATACTAATAGTTATAAACAATTATCAATCCATGAATTATGCATCCATTTGACTTAATAAAAGTCTAATAAAGGATCATTATTGATGACTTTGAATGAACTTGTTTATATAACACGGTGAGATTTTGAAATAAAATTTTCATTTCACTAAATTTTGATGGGTAATATTTATATAATAATATTTTTTAATGAATATTATTTATTTAATATTCATTATTAAATAAATAAATTTAATGATAATATAACATGTAATATCAAAAATAATATACCCATTTTATATGACTATATATACAATATAATAATAATTTTAGGTGAATCACCATTATTTGAAATGAATATTTTTTTTGATTATTGTATAATATGATAGTGAAATGAAATATCTCAGGAAATATAAAATATTAATTGGAAATAAAAATTATTACTATAAACAGAATATTAATCTGAAGGTAACTTTTGTGATGTATACTCATTTTAAATAAATATATATGATATAATGATATTTATATTTAGTAATATTTTAGAATATAATTATAATTATAGAGTATTTGATTAAATTTTTAAAATTTAACAACTGAGACCATATTATTCATCAATGTTGAATCATATAGATGAAACTATGTGAATTTGGAGGATTTGTATGTTTAGGAAGAAGTTCATATAGGGTACACTTGTGTTTCGTAAGTTTTATTGATGTGTTTCCTTACAATAAATAATAGTAATATTTTTTCCAATGTAGGGGTATCTAGGATCCTACCTTGTTTATGGAAATGTACTAAAGTTGAAATCATTATAATTTATAGCCAAAAGATTCATTCGGATAAAAATTCGTATAATGGAATATACACATAAATTAAATGCGGACATATTATATAAGGGTCACTGTCTCACTATGTTAGAATCATTGGGTATCTAAATTTTCACATTATGGTGCACATAAAATCCATAAGATGGTATATTAACATTTCTATAAATTTTATAGTGGTAAGAATAACATAAGATTATCTATTCAATTTTTCCTAATGATAGTTTATAACTGTTGTGTAAAGGTCCCAACATCCATCATTTTTAAATTTCAGTCATATTTATCATAAAGGAAAATTGACTTAAATTTATTCATATATATTGGATGTTATATAAAATTAAAATAATTTAACTTTTTTCTAGAAATAATGAAAAATTACTTCATTTTTCTCTTCCAATGAGTTTTACTGAAATAAGTTTTAGGTGTATATTGATTTTAAATTCATAAAAATATAATGAAGATATATTTAAATATATCAAAATTATTTTACGTGTGTCGAACAACATAATAATGTCTATAACAAAATAATATGTAAAATAATAGTATGGACTGTGATTTTTCATAATTAGGGAACAAGGAAAAAATTTGGATGAAGCCACTACTATAGAAATACCACTATCTATAGAATACCAAATAAATATTTTCTTTTGTTTTATAAATACAACAATAGATATTAATTTTAAAATAAACTCAATATTATAGGTGTAAAAGAATATAATTTATACACTAGTGCAGAAAACGCTTTTTACGTGAGTTATTATTCCTTTTATACGTCTTTTTTTAGCCAACGTTAATACGGACGAAGTTATAAATATTATTTTTTTACATTGGTTATTTAAAAATCAACGTAAAAAACATAACATCGTGATATTTATCATGTCGGTTGTTGATTAACCGACGTTGAAAAACCAGTGGGGGAGCATTTATCACGTCCGTTATATAATAACCGTCGTGATAACCCATTTCCCCGGCCTTTATCACGTCAGTTCTTACATAACTGATGTGATAAACTACGGGGGTTATCACGTCGGTTATTATATAACCGACGTGATAAAACAGTGCGGGGGATGTTTAACACGTCAGTTATTTAATAACCGACGTGATAAACATTTGTGAAATAGTTTATCATGTCAGTTATATAATAACCGTCATGATAAACTAGTCTGGGGGGGGTTCTCACATCAGTTATTAAATAGCCTACGTGATAAACCATTTCACAGGTGTTTATCATGTCATTTATTCAAATAACTGACTTGATAAACCCCTCCCCATTACTTTATCAGGTCGGTTATAAAATAACCGACGTGGAAGACGATTTTTTTTAAAATGGGATGTAGTCCTTTGCTCTCTCCAAAACAACCGGAAACCAAATCAAGAATTAGTACCACAAAAACATAAGTAGCCTAAAATAAGAACAAAATCAACATTAAGAATTTACATTGATACCGTTTAAAACATACCCCATTGGACATCCCCCCACCACCCCTTGAACAGCCCCCTCCCCCACCCCACTGGACAGCCCCCACCACACCCCTGGACTAACCCCGATCCCCTGGACAACCCCAAACACCCCGGGACAACCCCCACCCTCATGTATACCCACCACACCATGGACAACACTACCACACCCCTGGACAACCCTCCCAACCCCCCCCCCCCCACTAGACAGCCCCCACCACACCCCCGGACTCCCCCCGACCCCCTGGACAGCCCCAAACACCCCTGGACAACCCCCCCACCCACCCCCACCCCCTCCCTCATATATACCCCCACCCCTGGACAACACACCCACACCCCTGGACAGCCCTCCCACACCACTAAAATAGACCCAAAATTTACCAAAATAAATCCAGACGCCCCTCACCCCACTGGACTACCACCACCACGCCCCTAGACACCCCCCACACCCATGGACATCACCACCCCCAGGACATCCCCCACCCTCCTGTATACCCCACACCCCCTGAAAGCACTCCCACACCCCTGGAAAGCCCTCCCACACACCTAAAATAGACCAAAAATTTACAAAAACCAGACCAAAACCCCCTCAACCTACTGGACACCCCCCCCCCAACCCCTGGACGTCCCCAACACCCCTTGGACATCCCCCCACACCACTAGACCCCCTCCCCCCCCCCCCACACTCCTGGACAGCCCCCACCCCCTGGACAGCACCCCACACCCCTTCGGGGGCACGCCGCAGGAAGGTACTTATCACTCCAACATGCGAAGCTTGAGATCTCAAAATGTTTCACATGTGGGAGTGATGAATACATTCATGTGGCGTTCAAACCCCTGAGGGATGGCTACGCCTCCTCTCCCACCTCTCTGTACATCCCCCCCCCCCACCGAACTTGACAACCCTCCCACACCCCTGGAAACCCCCCTCACCCCACAAGACACCCCACTCCCCTTGACACCCCTTGGAAAGCCTCACACTCCCATGGATAGCCCTTTCACCCTCCCGGAAATTCTCCCACCCCTAGACTCCCCCCCCCACTCTCATGGACACCCAGGACCCCCCCCCCCCACCGGACAGCCCTCCCACACCCTTGGAAACCCCCACCCCACTGAGCACCACCCACACCCTTGGAACCCCTCCCCCTGCAGACTAGAATCCATACTAGAAAAACCATGATAAGTAGACTAAATCAAGAAGTATAGTAAAATTAAACATTCACATAAATAATATTCAAAACATACACTGTCAACTTAAAAAAACTAAATCCAACCTAAATGACTACCAAATAAAAAATTAAAATGACAATATTCAAAAGTACATTTAACACTACAAACAACTAATATTCATTCAATCCTGTAAAATAATTTGACCAATCCACTTATAAGTGTTTGATGTCTTGAGCAGTATAGGTTTGAGGGTCATCAAATAGCTACAAATGAAAAGGATAGTAGTTAATGTGTATATTTAATAAATCAAATTGAAATATTATGGAAATGTTTAAAAAGAAATCTTACCAGGTCAAAGTTCACCACTATCGTAGTTGTTATTATTTCATACATAAATCTTAACATATAATATCTGCATTTTATGACACCTTGTTGTTCATAAAAATTCTATTTGAATGAGTCTAAATTCAAAATATTTTTTTTGTAATAAATCCAAAATTACAAATTATAAATTTATATTTACCTTCTCATTTACATATTTGATCTTCGGACTCGTTTTCATTGTGTATTTTCAAAAGCAGACCCATGCACTGTTAGAAAATAATAAAAATGGGGTAAATTTAAAATTCATTATAGTATATAAAACTATTGAGAATTTGAAACCTACTTTTCAAATATATTCATAAAACTTTCCTGCACATCATCATGGACAGAGAATATCAAATAAAGTGTTTTCTCCCATGGTAAAAAAACCCCTAACATCCAATGATCACTGATAAAAGAAAATATAAGGTTAGTGAGTTTTATGTTAAACGATAATGAAATCATTGTTAGAGATGTGTTTCATACCTCTCAGAAAAAGCATCATCCAACATTGTGTGACTATATTCTCTTCAACTCTTTCAGAAATATAACGCATTCCTTGTTCCTCATCCAATGCACATGCTTCAAGGGAAATAAATTGTGGGTCGATGAATCCATATACATCTATCAGCTCATTCCTCTCACAAATGTTATAAAGATACCTAATTCTAAACAAACATATGTATACATTTTTAATAAATATTATGCAGGGAAAAGGTGTGAAGACTAACATGGAAACAATTTGCACAACGTTGATGCCCAACTTATCTCCAACAACAAGCTCCATGATATGATTTCTCATAATCCCCACAGTTATTGCACGTCCACAAACATGAGTTTCCATTGGAATCTCATAATGACCTGCCAACAAATTTGAATATCTTGACAATCTGTCAAGACTATTAGAATCTGCATCTGATGTCATAGCCATTTGTCATTGTTATTTTATATACTGTATTTCTTTACCTTGGAATTATTACTGTAAAAATAAATAGAAAATATATTAGATTTCAAATGATAAAACAACTTTAATAAAAAAATAAAAGATATAACATTCATACCTCTATTGTAATGAGTCGAAGTAGTCTGGATTGCCAAATTAAAAAATGGTCGATACTATGTCCAACTATCATCACCTCATCTATAGGTAATGGTACTCGAGCTGATCTATCTATAATATCATGTACAGTGTCCCTCTGATTCTCTACCTACAATCGTTGATGATGAATTGTATCTCCTGTACAACATACCAACCCATATGAAAATATATGATGTTGAGGATCATCAACATACAACTCGCAAGAAGTAGGAAGCTGCGGCGGAGGAGTAGGATAAAAAATTTGTTCTGCGGGCTTAAGTGGGAGAATGGGATCTCTTGAAAGAGGTGGAGGATAAATAATGGGGTCTGCAGTGGGAGGTGGAGGAGTGGAAGCTGCAATCTGATATTTTCGTTGCATGTCTACAAATGTAGACTATAACGACACTCTAATCTATTCCTGCATCGTCACATTATTATTATGAACATCAGCTTCCAAGGATTATTTTTTTATAAAAATGCTCTACTTTAGAAGTTAAAGAATGTGGCAACAATTTTCTTACCGATACACCTTCCTGATATACTCTTACATGACCAGGATGTTCATGCTTTCCCAATGCTACTGATAAAATATCGTTCCTCCAAGTAGCTGTAAATTCCCCCAGTGATCTCTTCTCCGCAAGAGTGTCCTGTATTAATTAATTGAACATTTCTGTAATGATTCAAACTATATGAAGAAAATAGTTAACTTAAATAAATAAAATAGATATATTAAAATCCTCTTAGCTACGATTCTCAATTCTTCCAAAAGATATTCCCATTTTTTCTTATCCGATCTATCTTCGATTTCTCATGTCTAGATGGAGGGGACGAAGGGGCCACCTCTCCCATGATTGAAGTCTGAGCTCTATGTTTATGAAATTTTTCCGCGATTATCTGTTCTTCCAAAAATGAATACCCTCCCCGAGATAATCTATGAGGGTATACATTTTTATATTGGATCTTCTGATGAGATTTCCTTGTTTTCTGTAAATTAAGAATACAAAATAATTAAGAAAACGATTAATAATATCATTTATGTAAGAATTATTATAAAAGTTTACATTTCCCTTACCAAAAATGATTATTTTCTTCTACTTTCATAAAAATGTATCCATGTGTCTTCATCTATAAAAGGATATATAGGACAATATTTTTCATGGCACTTATGACCAAAAATGAAATTAGCTGAGAGGGTTGATTTGAAATCCCTCCATCTCCTAGAAGCCATCGATAAGCATTTCATCCTAACTCCTCTAGTGTCAGGAATATCGAATGTCATGTGATGAAGAAGAGGTTAATCATATTATATGTACTAGAAACATTTAAAGAATAGTCGAACAATATAAAAAGATCTTACCAAAATCGTCTCCCACAACCGAGAGACTATCGCATTATCCACACTTCTCTAGTCATCATACAAAAGGATTATTTTTCTCTTAGCCTGAGTTGATACAAAACTCTTTAAATATTTTTCATTTGGACCTTTTGGAATATCATCCTCATCAAACTCAATGAGTATCCTCTAATCCTGCGTACGGGAAAGTGTTAATTTTGTTAAATGTGTGCACCCACATTTACTAACTCTTGAACACTTTGTCATAATTGGAGCACATGAGGATGATTTGGGGACATCAAGAGGAGTATGTGAATGTTCCTCCCCAGAGGTATGACCAATATTCTCATCTCCAGAATCATGTGGTTGATCAATTGAATGATATGTCATTATCCTTCAAATCAAAAAAACAAACGTTAGTTCACAAATATACAAATTAAAATATTTTAATAATACTGTAATAAAAATATAGAAAACTATACTAGGTTATGTAATAGTAAACATTGTTAATATAGTATGCATGTTTAAAAATGGTAAAGATGGTCAAGATGGTAAACATGGTAAACCTATTAAACATGGTAACGTAATTGTCACTGAACAGAAATAATAGATATATAATTCCTATAATTGTAAACATGATAATGTAAACTAAAAAAACATAAACAAAAAAATCTATACTTATTTTGTTTTAATACATGTTTAAATAATGAGAAAAATTGTAATATCTAACATTTTATGAAACAAATTAATATAAACAAGAAATAAACATATGTTACCTGTAATATTAAGAATGTACAAATGGATGGTTTTCCCAAATTTCTTCATCGTGATTGTTACTTACGGAAAAAACCATGTCTTCAACATGCTCATAATTATGTTTCGTTAATCTATCCATGGAAGTAGGGATTTTACATAAATCAGCTTCTTCATCAAGTTCATCCTCACCAACATATTGTTTTTTCCCTTTTAAAATAACAGCCCACTGCATATCAGATTGATCTACTACATAGAAAATTTGTTTTTCATGTGTTGACATTATAAAAGAATCAGCTGTGTCTTCCAATCTATTCAGATTAACAAGTGTCATTCCAAATTCATCATTTATAACACTATTGTTACCGATAAACCATTTACAGTTAAAAACGTGAACTTTAACATTAAAGTAATCAACCTCCCATATGTCTTCAATCACTCCATAATATGCACTTGATGCAGAAATTGGGTTTTTGTCCTTAGCACTCGAATAATTCATTGCTTCTGCAAACACCAATACACAACTATTTTGAACTACACTTCTATTTTCCTGAGCTTTCGTATGAAATGTATAGCCATTAATGTCATAACCGAACCATGTTATCATAATTAAACATGGACCACCCACTATACATTTTAATGTCTCTGATACGTCTACTCTACCAAGAAAAATCTTTTTAGACCATGAGAAAAATGTTTTTTTGTGCTCATTCAAAATCCCAATTTCTTTCTTCTTTGGATGACATTGTTTTTACCTCATTAATATGAAATGAGACATATGGTAGAGCATCAGCTATGTTATTCAAGATGTATGATTCTATCTTCTTCATCTATTCAGCTGACAGTGATTTTAATTTCAAGCAATGAATCCCCTTTCCCTCATTATTAACTCGTTCATGGTGAGATGGAGGCAAACCTATGTGCTGCGCCGCAACCACATAGCTCGTACAAAACGCTGCAACCTCCTCAGAAATATACTTTTCAATAATGGAGGATTCAGGACGATATGGATTCTTAACATACCTATTCAAAATTTTCATATACCTTTCAAAAGGATACATACAACATAGATATACAGGTCCACAAAGCTTTAGTTCTCGAACCAGATGAATAATTAAATTCACCATTATATAAAAAAATGTTGGTGGAAAATACATTTCCAATTGACAAAGTATAAAAGTTGCATCCTTTTCCAAAATTTTCAAAGCATTCACATCAATCTCTTTATAACAAATTGAATTTATAAAATAACACAACATTATTATAGTCTTTCTAACATGGATGGGAAATATTATATGTAATGATACTTGTAGAAATTTTTGGATCATGATGTGACAATCTTGTGAATTCATACCTATAAACATCAAGTCCTTCAAGGAGTAAAATTTTTTACATTTGAATAATAACCTTGAGGCACTTTGATATCATGAAGACACTGAAAAAATATAATTTTCTCCCTCTTCTATAATGTATTACAAGCCGGGGGAAGAAATGTTCATCTTTCATTAGGAGTGGGAGCTAACTCCAAATATATTCCCATTGATAGTAAGTCTAATCTTGCATTCAACCCATCTTTTGTCTTTCCTTTAATATCTAACAATGTTCCAATCAAACAATCACATATATTCTTCTCCACATGCATGACATCAATATTATGTTTAACTTCATGATATCTCCAATATGGTAGCTCAAAAAATATTGACCTTTTCTTCCAAATATGTCTATCATTACCAGATTTTTGTGTCTTTCCCAATTCACATCATGGGTTTTCACCCTCTCAAAATACAGATTAAGGTATAATGGTTTTGGATCAATATCAAATTATTTTCCAACATTTAATGCCTTTTTTAGTCTTCTATAAGGGTGATCCATATTCAAAATCTTTCGATGACCCATGTACACTGTTTTCCTCCCATGATGTAATTGACAATATGACATCTGTTGTTCACAAATTGTACATTCTTTATGCCCTTTAACACTGTATCCAGAAAAATTTCCATATGCTGGTAAGTCATTTATTGTTAACAAAAGTACTGCATGTAGTTGAAAATATTCCATTTTATATGAATCAGACACACTAATACCATCAGCCCATAAAAGATTCAAATCATCTATCAACAGGGACAATTAAACACCAATATCATTGCCGGGTTGTTTCGGACCAGAGATCATTATACTAAACATGTCATATTTGTGCTTCATACAAAACATCAGGATAGAGGATGAAAATTACCAATAAAACATGCCATTAACTATGTGTGCTACTGAGGGTTCGGTATGGAGTCATTCCATCTGTGCACAACCCTAGTCTGATATTTCTAATTTCATTTCCAAATGTTGAATACTTCTCATTAATATTCTTCCATTGTGGCTCATCAGACGGATGACGTATTTTTCCATCACATAACCACTCATCTGCATGCCATCTTAACCTTTTTTTAATCATGTGAATTATCAAATATACGTTTGAAACGATTCATTTTAGGAAGATACCAAAATACCTTTGAAGGGATATTTGTAATCTCTACATCATCTAGTGATTTTTCTTTCAACTTATACCATGATGTCCCACATTTAGAACACTCTGACAGAAATTCATATTCATTCCTATATATAATACAGTCATTCAGACATGCATGTATTTTCTTGTATCTCGATCCCATCGGGCATAATATTTTCTTGGCCTTATAATGTGAATCGGGAATATCGTTATCTTTTAGAAGAATGCCTTTCATCAATTTTGGCAGCTCTGTAAAACTTATGTCACTCCATCCATGTTTCACATTCAGGTTAATCAATCTTAACACTGCTGACAAAATTGTAAAATATGTACAACGAGGATATAATGGTTTTTCAACATCATGATATAGATGCGCAATTTTCGTTTCTATCTCAATTTTTTCTGATGCAATATCGCGAATCATTTCTTCAATTCCATCGGAGTTACCATCTTGTGAATCATCATCATCAGTGAAATTTCGTCCAGTTTCACCATGCCAAATCTAAGGGTTGTAACTCATATTAATTCCACGACAAATCAGATAATCATTTATCTCTCTACTTTTCAGCTTCTTCATATTCAAACATTTCAGGCCTGGACAGAAAAAAATGTCACTACTTTGAACATTTTTTTTAGAAAATTCCAAAAATTCATCAACACCTTCCTCATATTCATTTCTCATTTTATGCGCCATAATCCAATTTGGACTCGTCATTACCTATAAAAAATATCAAAATTATACATATTTTTATGAAAAGGCAAATATATTTTTATATGGAAAAAATCATAATTTGAATGTAAAACAATTTTGAAATATAAAACAATTTTATGAGTATTTTAAAAAATATTATCGAATATGATTTTAAAAGGAACATATGGTTAGATATAACAGTTTTAAATTCCATTGAATCAATGAAAACTGTGGGGCCTCTAATAGTTGATTGAAAATTGGAGAAAATTGAGTAAACCTGAGAATCAGATCAAATTTAAATTAAAAACACAAATGGAGAAATTCACAATGTTAAGCCAATCATCACGGCACAATGGGGTGAGGATATCTATGAAAATTTCAAAATGATGACATGGTCTCCCCCATAACACATTATTTTCTCATAGTCGATGACTGGTCAAAATATATATATCCAAATAGATTCATATTGCAACACTAATATCCATGAAAAAATACCATAATCATGTCATAATCTCTCAAACCATGATATATTAGTCAATACCAACTGACAGTTATCCCCCACCCGCTTGGACACACCCTGGAAACCACCACACCCTTGGACAGCCCCCACCCCATGGACACCACCCCCACCCCCTTGGACAACCCCTGGACACCACCACACCCTTGGAAAACCCCCCCCACCCCTCCTAGACCCCCACCCCTCTTAGACACCACCACCCACATACTACCCCCTTGGTCGCCACCAAACACTCTTGACACCCCCCCCCCACGAACAATCCCCAAACCCTATGGACAGGCCCACACCCCCTTGGATAGCCCCCACCCCTTTAGACACCCCGCCCCGTTCGACCCCCCCCCCCCCCCCCACACACACACACACCCCTAGACTGCCCCCCCCCCCCCCCAACCTCCATGGACACCCTGGACAGCCCCCAACGCTCGGGACACCCCCCCCCAACCCTCTGAACACCACCCCCACCCCCTTGGACACCCCTTGGACACCACCACCGCCTTAGACAGCCCCCACCCCTTTGGACATCCCCCACCCCCTAGACAGTCCCCACCCCTTTATACAGCACCCCCACCCCTCCTGGACACCACCCCACCCCCTACCCCCTTAGACACCCCCATGGACAACCCCCAACCTTCGGGACAACCCCTAACCCTCTGGACACCCCCCCCTGAATGGACCCCACCCCTCTAGATAGCACCCCCACCCCTCCTGAACACCACCCCCACCCCCACCCCCTTGGACACCCCCTGCACTTCCCCAACCCTCTGGACATCCCCCACCACCGGACAACCCACAAAACCCTCTGGATATGCCTCCATCCCCTTGGGAATCCCCCCACCCACCCACCCCCTTGGACATCCCCCACCACCTTTGACACCCCACCCCCTTGGACCCCCACCCCCTTGGACCCCCCCCCCCCCCCACACTCACACACACACACACAAACCCTTGGACTGCACCCCCCCCCCCCCCCCCCACACCTCCATGGACACCCTGGACACCCCCAACCCTCTGGAAAACCCCCTGAACCCTCTAAACACCATCCCCACCCCCTTGGAAACCCCATGGACACCACCACCCCCTTGGACAGTCCCCACCCATCTGGACAACCCCCCCACCCCCATAGACAGCCCCCACCCCTCTAGACAACACCCCCACCCTACCACCTTGGACACCCCCCTAAACACCCCCAGAACCACCAGACAGCCCCACCCCCCGAACAACCCTCTAAACCCTCTGGACAGGCTCCACCCCATGGACAACCCCCCCCCCCCCCTCTCCCACCCACCCACCCCTGGACTTCCCCCCCCCCCCCTCCATGGACACCCTGGACTGCACCCAACCCTCTGGACAGCCCCCAAACCCCTAGACATCCACCAACCCTCTTGACAGCCCCCCAAATCCATGGGATTTTAACTTCAAGCTAATACTTATGGCGTATCTAAGGATTTTAACCTCAAGCTACTATTTTTTATATCATTCTATTATTCAAAATGAGAACCATGAACTATATCTCATACTAGTCTTAAATTCTCTATTGTGCAATGAATCGGGTTTTAATAGTATATGAAGACATGTAATAGTCCATGAAAATAAGCGACGTAAATAGATTATGGAACTACAAATAGTGATACCCAAAATAAAAACAACCAAGGATCCAAAACAAACATTCCACCAAGAATAACCATATATACTTATAAAATACATAACAGTGGTACACGGAATGGGTGTATCACAATGATTTACATATAAATTGTAGAAATATAGGTGAATGAGATCATTAGTTGTCAATGACAACAAAAATTACCATCGATGTTTGGAATTCGCGAAACAAAAACAAACGAAATAGAAGTATGTGAGGCTTATGTGAATATTGTGAGTCGATCTAATGGATCCTGTTATAAAAAATAAGATGATTATGGAAAAAAACGTGGTAAAAGGGTTCGAAATCGAAGAATCTTACCTAGTTTCAATAAAAAAATCACAAAACGTAAATATTCATATCTAGAAAAAAGATAACGATATAAAGTTGTGGGAGGCTTACCTGAGTCTTGCAAGTGGAGATGATATATCTGGGGAGAGTAAAGATAAAAAACAATGATGGGAAAATGAGTTTAACCAAACGCGATCGAAGAGTAGATTAGGGTTTTCGTCCGAGAGAAACGAGTCGACGGTCTGTCAATCGAAAAATCAAAAACGACAATCCACGGGGCGTGTTAATTTTTTAAATGTTTTATAACTTCAGTTATTTAATAACAAATATTATAAAATATTTTTATTACATTTATATCGTCGATTATTATAAAAAATGACATTATAAATGTATCACATAAAGCAGTTTTTACGTCAGTTATTTTATAACCGACGTAAAAAAAGCCTCGTGTTGGATTTTTAGGTCGGTTATTCTATAACCGACATAAAAAACAATTCAGAAACCAGAGTATTTAAATTGTTTATTTTATAACAGATGTAAAAACTGTCGAGTGGTGGGTTTTTACATCGGTTATAATATAACCGATGTGAGAAATTCAGTAGGTTGGGTTTTTACGTCGGTTATTTGATAACTGACGTCAAAGAGGCCTCATATGCCGCCTTTTTTACATTGGTTATTATATAATAGACGTAAAATATTTACTAACCACATTTTTTGTTGGTTAAAAAATAACCGACGTAAAAAACCACATATCGTAGATTTTCACATTGGTTATATATAACCGACGTCAAAAATGGTGACGTTAAAAACGTTTTCTGCACTAGTGATACTAAGACCCTTCTCCAGTTTTTTTCTTCTTTTACAGTTTAGGAGAGGGAGATAGTTAAATAGTGAAGTCTTCTAAAGATCTATTAGAAAGGTATTATATAAAGAGGAGTATGGATGAGTTTAGTTTGTGAAAACATTTAAGGGGAAATGGTTTTAAATTATTTTTTTTATAAATTTTCAAACCCAAAATATCAATGGAATGGAATTATCCATTCAACAAAGAATTAATTATATTCTTCTATTTCAGAATTTTCTATATAAAACAACTCCTTACAAAAATTTTATTTTATAATTCATGTTTCAGATAATTTTTATGTAGTATTAGATTTAACATTTTATAACTCACTGTAATAATATAATTCTTTTTTCGTTTTAATATATCAAAATTAATCATTCTATGTTTTGAAATATCATGGTCGGAAAATCAATAAGATCCAATCCCCTTGAAAAAATTATAATTTTATGTCTATAATGTTTTAATAAAACTTTATTCTAATTGAGAATAATTTATTTATATATTATAACATCCCATGGATTTCATTTATGCTCTACTTTTTGTATGGACACATATTTTTTTATCTTCTATATACCATTATTGATTACATGATTCAATTTAATGATATATTTTTTAAAGAAATATAAATTTCCCCACAACAATATTAGTAAATATTTTTTTATATATTTATTGATTATATATATATAGTATTACATATCTATTCCTATCCAAATGAATGATTAAAACACTATTGACATATTATTTATGAAAATGTTTTGATGGAAAAACCTAGTGAATAATTGGGTAAGCTACAAATGTTTTATTTTATTAAGATATGGAACCCTAGAATTTCTAATAGACAAGTTATAGAGAGTTATCTAAAAGCTTAAAACACTTTTCAAAAAAATTATGTGTACATCCAATAAAGGCTTAAATTTTCTAGTTTGTATCATGATTTTGATTTCTAAGTTGTTGTATTGTCAAATGAGAAAATCAATGGATTCACTCTCTATAGAAATAATTAAATATTAATTTTGAAAATAAATTTTTTTACATAAATTTTTTTCTTATATTTATAATATATTAATAATTTTACAGATAATTTATTTTATATAATATTAAAATTATTTCAATGAAATAATTTGACTCACTCATTTATAAAAATTATTTTCATAAAATGAATTTTGGAATTAAAATGGAATGTTCAATTTTATAATAATATTATATTTTAATATATTTAATTTATTCATTTTTATGAAATAAAATTCATGGGGTTTTAAGTTACCTCTAAAGTGGTTTATTTTAGAAATCTTTAATGAGGCCTTTTTTTCTCACCCCATGTTTTCAAAAATGGATGCTCATATATCTTAGTGAAGAGTAGGTGAAATAATTAAGATAGGATTTGTTTAAAAACACTACAATAAAAATTAATGAGTTTTGTCAAAACCCATTTAAATGATTAATTTTATGTTTTATATTGTATTTGACATTCCTAATTCTAAAAAAATATTTTCCATAAAATATATTAGTAGTACAGTGACACATTATTTTTTAATTAAGTTTAAATTATTTAATTAATTATTTAATGCACTGTACCAATGGATATTAAATAAATAAAACGAGAAAATAATTTATGGTGTTTTTAGAATCTATTGTTAGAGTATAGGTCTAGGGAGTTATATTTGGTATCTGAGAAATGTTTTGGATAACCATGGGGATAATGATGAGATCAAATGTTATTAATATTGGATTTAGAAATTTAGTTTGTGAATTATGATATAAAATCTTATATTGTTGATTGTATTTTTCACCAGAGGTATATTTGAGATTAATAATGATTTATAGGAGTCTATTATATTTCATGGGTTTTGGTCTCTGATTTTAAGGGTTAATATAGTACACTTTTAAAATGTAAACAACCACATTGAGTAATTAATATTAAATTTATCATTGATTTTCTTTCACAATTAATATTTGTTTATAATAAATAAAAATATTTTTATTTTTCATAAATTGGTATTATAATATGTAATTACTATTTTTTTAAAATTGAACGAGTAAAATTGGTTTATTTGGGTAGAATCTAACCTGACAATGTTTTAATATTAATTTTTATTATAATATTTTTTAGGAATATGTTATTAAAATAAATTGATAGTAAAATGAAATCACTTTACATATGTTAACTAATTACACCAAATGAAATATATAAAAAATATATTTATAAAAACAACTACCATGAAATTTAAAATATCAATTTATGATGAATATAATTAATGGTTAATAATAATTATAGTAGAATATTAATAGTTTGAAATGTATAATTTAGTTATAATTATTTTATTAAACAATTAAATGATGCTTATTATGGAATATAAAACAATAATTTGAAATTAATAATATTTCAATATATAAAATTTTATTTTAAATTAAATATAAGTGATGAATAATAAATTTTTAAAAATATATTATATAATGGTAATTATATTAATGATGTCGAAGGAAATTTATTATAATTATATAGTACAGAAATAAAAATATAATTTTTTTAAACTAAAAACAATATTTTTTATGAATGTTCATTCAAAAAAGGGTAAGAAAGTAGATTTATATCTTTTTTTAAGTGTAAGGAGATGATTTTTTAAGGGTTCACCAAGGTTGTGTAATGTTTATTAATGCATATCCTTTCTATTCATATGTGTAGTACTGATTAAATTTTTGAGCATCTCGAGGTTCTCGGTTTGCATAATGGTCACCTACATAACTGAAATTCCACACATGTATTAGATAAAATCCACCTCTTGTTAAAATTTCATGTAACAGTGTGGTCACAAATATTTAAGGTGACATGATTATATATATTCTAATGTCACTCATTGTAACACTTCTTTAGTGTTTCCTAGTTAGTGTTTAGTGACTATAATACTCTATATGGGTAGAGTAACTTTACAAAAAGTTGTTTGGTTTTCTTACTTATGTATATGTATCATGAATTCCCATATTGTGGTGTTTTATATATCTCTCATAATTAATCTATCATCTATCACGAATAATGTTTATTTGAAATCCTAATAATGTTAAAAAGATTCACCTTTCTGAATTTATATTCGAAATAATGTGGAAGTAAACCTGATAACCTTTATACTATGAATAATTTTTAATTGTATCATAAACCCTTTCCCAAAACTATAATGAAAATATCTTATAGTTAGTGTATGTTTTATTTCAATATATATACCAACATATATTTTCCAATAATAAAAATAATTTTCTATTTTGGGAAATACATATAATTGATGGGATATAAATAAAAACTGACTTAATATAAGGGATTAGGTGATTTCTGATCCATGGTAAAAATTCCATTAATATAGATAAGTCAACTACTACTCAATGTATTATTTTGAAAGAATTGGAAATATATATTAGATATTATTTCTTCAAAGTCACCTTAAAATAGATATTAAATGTGACTTTTTTTCATAGTACTCAATAACAGACACCCTAATAATCTATTTTTCAATTGTTGTGACCTATTAATATTTTTGGTGAGAGATAAAGAAATAAATAGTGAAATTTTTGGAATTATTCTCCGAATTTAATTTTCAATGTTGATATTATAAGAGTTTAGTTGGAGACATGTAAGTTGTGTAACAACATTAAAAATATATTTTTTTCAAACGTTTCTTCACAAAAACATCTTTTCTAGAGGGAGTATTCATTAAAATAAATTTATTTTATTATACACCATTATAATAGTTTCCGAATATAAAACCATAATATAATTATTATTTTTAATTATAGTTTAAATTTTAGTCAATGAATTTATAGTTATTCATTATATGATTATGAAATTATTTTTAAGGATATTTGTCTTAATAATTTAATATTAAAAATTAATTGTTTTCAAATTAAATTATTGTAAAACTAAATGGTTTCTAATTCCGTTCCAAAATAATATTTTTAGGTTTATAATTTTGGTATGGACTGATTCATTTTGAAAAAAACATGTTTTTATGAATGATTTTCTCCTATAGATGTTATTTATGTTTAAAGTATAAGACATTTATACACTATTAGTATCTATGTTCCATGGGCATTCATATAATTCATTTTAAATATATATATTTCATGGATATTTTAGTTTTATCAAAATAAATTAGGGAATTCTTTTATTGTTTTAATTTATTGAATATATATATACATATTTTTTTTAAATGAATACATTGTTGATAGGTATTCAGAATATGTTGAATATCCTTGGATATTTTTTAATAAAATTTATATTTTTTCATCAAATACTATCAAATGGGATTGAAGGATTTATTAAATCCTATCAAAAATATTTATCTTATTATTAGATAGTTAATGTGAAGTTATATCTTCCTTAATTATGTTAGGAAAACATTGCTTAACTAAGATGATGTTGTTACATTATTAAATATTCCTATCATCCTAAAGAAATTAATGAACAACGATAATGTGGTACACATTTATAAAAAGTGAGAGAATTAAAACAATTAAACTGGATACAGATATATAGAAATGTAATTATTTAAGTGGTTTTATAATGTGGAATTTGTAGTGGTGGAAAAAGGGATAATGATTCAACAAAATAAATATCACCATAAATTTGTTAATAAAAAGTCCAAAGAGGATGTAACATGATTGATAATTGAATGAAGTCCCAAATTTTTAGATTATACAATGTGTAAAAATTCAAAAGGGGGTATATTCTTAATTTAGTGGGGTTATTGATTTCTGAATAGATGTAAAATCATAATTTTGAAATTTAGGATGAAGAGGGGAAAAATTAAATAGAAAAAAGGTAATGTCTTTTGTGATAGAAATGGTTATAAGTGTCAAAAATTTTACCACAAATATGTAACTCAAGTTCATTAGATATAGTTGGTATGAAATACTCAAAACATATTTCTTCTACTGATCTACAATCTAATATTTCATTATAAGATTTATGATGTGTTATATTGTAAAATCATAAAGTGGAATGACGAATGAGGGTTATAATATTGAGTCTAATATATGAATATTAATTAATTTTAATTTATCGGATGATGTTCTATTACAATATGTTTCTATAAAGGTTGAATGTTTTTTAATCCGAATGACTGATTTTTTAAAGCTATGTTACGTATCTGATGTGACTTCAGATGGATAAAAACCAGACCAACATTCATGATTTCATAAGGTAATATATTCCTTATATATGTCAAGATTAGTTTTTACAATAATATAATACTTAAGAATATGTGGGATATATTAGATAGATATATTTTGAATCATTAGATGGATAAATTCCGGTGAGAAAATGTGATTACATTATTCAGTGCATGAATAGGAAGATAACTATTTGATGTAATGAAAAGTTCACCACATAGATGAAAACTATTGAAGAAAAATGTTTATATTTTATTTCCCATAACATGGTAAATCTCATTATAATAATGATATTATGTTGACCATTCCTTAATTTTTTATATAGTAGGTTTTATAATTTTTCTAGAAATTACATAATGGTAGATTTAAGGATAGACAACAATTGTTACCGATATGAGAGTTTTCATGAATCATCATGACCTTCAAAAATAGTTGATAATATTATAGTTAAATGATCTGATCGAAAAACAAAATTTAATTTCATACATAAGTAAAAATCAGGTCACATATAAAAATTGGTTGATGAAAAATTATAATTTTTGTTTTTTATCCATGAAATAATGGTAATGTGAGATAGAAATGGTATCATGTAGACATAAATGATTAAGATGCGCATTCTGATGTTTTAGAAGGGATAGATTCCAACCAAGTTGACATTAGGTGGAAGTTAAGGAATGATAGACACTGTTAATGTTAGAAGCGTTATTGCACATATTTTTCTATAAAATATATCATACAAATTCCATAGTAAACATATATTAGATAGTGATATTTTTTTGGAAAAAATATAAGAATAATTAAAGGGAAAAGTTATATTTTCTCACCAGATTAAATGAATATTAGAAGAAACATTATTTACTAATAGAAGATGGATTACACCATATAGAGGTAAGACACACCTAATGGACTCAAACAAGATGGTGAAAATCAATTTTATAATTTCTAGTTGATAGTGTTGGGTGTATTTGTATACTTATTAATAATGTAGTGTTAGAATATTTTAAAAATAAAAACCATTCAACTAATGAGATCTAGTATAATAATACTTATCATGAGATATAAGGACACTAACACGAGTTGAATCATTGAACTATGTTTTCTATTATAGAGAATTTCTGTAGACCGATGGAAATTTTTATATCATAGATGTAGTCACCCATGATGGGTATGAACCTAGTAAATTTTGTGTTCCCTATACTAATTTCCTATAATTTAATTCTTATGATATTTTTATATAAATTTTACATGTATAGAAAACAAAAATGTTTTACGGGTTATTTTACAATAAGTGTAAAATTTTTAAATGTCTCCACTGAATACCATCCCCCCACCTTCCTAATTGATAATACGATCCGCACAAACATTAATTAGAATAAGATAGAAGATTCAAAACATTTAAATATGATCATGGAAAATATAAAAAGAGATTCATGTAGAATTATTCCTACATTCGATGTAAAATTATAATTGATTTGAATATAAGGATAATGCCTTATATTCTATTTCAAATTGTCAAGGAAACTTATGGTGCTAAACATTGTTTTTAAATATTTTTAAAAATATTCTCTTATTATATTACATAATTGTTTTATTCTTGTGTTAGATGAGAAATGATGGAATATCATAGTAATGTTTTTTCATATAATATTTTTATGAGATTGAGGGGTATCAAGATAACTAAGTAAAGATGGTAAAATAATGAAAGTATAATTATGATAAATATCAAGGTAAATGAATAAAAACAATTAATCATTCCTATAAGGCTATAAGATATCATATTAGGTAATGTTAAACTGTTGATGTGTACATTATAACAGTTACTTTTGTTATTAAAATCATTATATTATTTAGATATGATATGGATAATATAAATATTTTTATGAAACTCCTGAAAAAATGTATATGTAGTTTTTATCAATAAAATATCTACCTTATTATTATTATATTATTTATATCTTATTTAATTATATAATATTAATTATTTTAAAGATATTATAAAATATCAGTCATTTAATAAAATGATCAAGGATGATATGTATTTTAAATCTGAGAAAACTATAAAAAATTTAGATATTTATATTTATTATTTTAGTGATTTGGATGATATGTAAGATGATTAAAAAAGTGGAAAAAGTTCTCTTATCTCAAAAAATTAATAATAATGAAAATGAAAATATAGAGGAAAAATACCAATTAAATGTTTTAAGGTTGGAAGAATTAGAAATTTTGTTTCAATTTTTCATAAGACAAAAGTTTGAACAACTAAATATGATTCAAATGAAAAAATTTAGTTTCCATAGTGGAGACAAGTGCCAATAGAACATATGTAACTGAAGATACATAAGAAAAATTCTGGTGGAAAGGGAATAAATATATTGAGTAAGAAATTTGGATCTAAATCTAATAACATGTCTTATTTATAATATAAAAATAAAAATAAATACACAAAATTCTATACAAATTTTGAGAAAAATAAATATTCATCAAATAGTAATGAATAAGAATGTGAAGAAACATACAGAGAATATCGGATTTGATGAGAACATGTAGAATGTTTTCAAAAAATAAAATATAACTCGAATGAAATCACTATTAATATTAAATATGGTTTAAAAATTAATTTTGGAAAGGATTATCTTTTTAAAAAAAATTATATTTTTATTCATTACATTAATAACATAAAATTGAATGTTATTGACTATGGAACGGTTTGTGAAGTTAGTATTTTAATTCTTGTTGTGAAATAAAATTAAATTTTTGGAAACCAATTGATAATTTTGGGTAAACAGTAGATTAAATAATGCAATTGAAATTTTCTATTTTATTCAAGAATAATGTTTAAAACATATCTTTCATTAAGATAAACATCATAAAAAGGAACATGTGAAATATATACCCACTAATCATATATGTTCATCAGATATTTCTAGCCATATAAGAGTCAGAAACAAAATATTAAAAAAAATTATTTGGGAATGGATATGAATAATACAACACATCAACATAACATGAATATATCTTTAATAATAACATGTTACATTTAATGAGGGAAGAAATGACCTAAATATTTTATGAAACTCAAAAAAAATATCTATATAGAATGATTCTACATCAATAAATGATCTTCATTCAATGAATATTATTGGTGTTGTGGTGTGTATAGACATAAGTAATAAAATATTTGGTACAACATGTATCTCTTAAGGAATGGGAAGGAAACAAAGATATGGAAATGTATTGAATAATATGATAGAGTAGTAGTAAATTTTAAAAATTATATTTCATTAAAAATTAAAGGATTTGGGACTATCTAGATTGAATCATGGGAACTAAAACTAAACTGTGTTTTGTTTGTATAGGTGTTCAACCAAATCTTAATTAGTGATATAAAAATTTTAATAATGGAAAAAAATTAATATTTTATATATATTATTGTTTCATAAAAATCAATAGATATGGTAATTCTATCACTAAATATTAAGGAACATGTTAGAATATATTAGAAAATTGAGATCTTGGTTTCTCATATTACATAATAAATGAGTATGAAAACGAGTTGTAGAATCTAAGAGTTTTGAATCATTTATTTAAATGTATGATTATACTCTATAATGAATTTTATATAATAAATATTCCACAACTAATGAGTATTATTTATTTTTTCATTAGAAATTTCATGAATAAAATATGGTTAGTATAAGACATAAGAAATTTATCATCCAATCCAAAAAACCACATGAACTCATTCAAAAAGATATTTTTTTGAGGAAATATAACAAAAAATAATGCTTCATTTTTTTCATTATCATCTTCATTGATAACATCATTAATATAAAAAATATATAACTATAAATTCAAGGGTGTAAAAAAATTAATATATTTTATAAAGGAAGATGAATGTGAAATTTATGTTTATATATTAAATATGAGAACTTAAAATGGAAGTTAATACAGGAGAAATTATTTTTAATTATATCTATGAAATATTGAATCCAACACCAGTATAGTTATTTGAAGTCTCCTCATCATAAAAGACTGGTGGAATGAAAAAAGTACATTTTTTGTGGAACTATGATGAAGAATACTATATAAATATAAAATTTCATCATTTTTTTCGAGATAATATTTCAATAAATGTAGTGAAGTATACATTTCATACATATATAGGATATATTATTATATGTATATTCCATACATCACATAATGTACCACACAAATCATATGGTTAAAATATCTTTGAATTCATGGAAACATAAGAAACATGATCATAATATACCAAAATATTCTACCACATAGTATTGTATAACTAGCACAATTATTATACATATCATATTTTACACCATCCTTCATAACCATGGGAATGTAATCCAATGAATTCTGGAGATCATATTAACTATAACGGTAAACTATGGAGATATTAATGAACCCATAAACACACCTTGACACTAAGGGAATGAGAAAAAGGGAATAATATTTGGAAACTATACCCTACATATCATAGATACTAATCATGAATCTTATAATACATAATAGTATTTCATAAGTCATTAATCATAATGAAATTAAAAACATGATCCAAGAGAACGTAACAGTCGTATAAGACATGTTTTTATCATACAAATGAAAATAAAATAATGTACTTATTTGTCAAGGATCACTATCAATACTAATATAGTTTAATGGGTTTACTCTTGAAACCATCATACTATTCCTCTTTCATTCCCAACACTAACATATTGTAATTATTATCTTACTCTACTAGATTCACTCTATATTCTATTCTTCTTTATCTCGTGATGTATCTATCTTTTCCTAGTGCATTTGGGGGATCTATATTTTCAGTCCAAATTAAAATCATTCACCTATGGAAAATTTCCATAAACCATTAATTATATTATAACATGTTAAATAGAAATAGGTATCAAGTAAACATCATCATAGAATAACACATTTAAAATAAATGTGTTTCACAAATAGTCCATCTCTTAATCAAAAAACATCTCATTGAAAATAGCCATATTTCAAAACAATATTATCATCATAATCCTAAATCATTATGATAATAAATATGCATGGATTCATTAGATAATATCCCCTATAAATCCATGAGTATTATCTTGTATTTTTTTATGGTTTAAAAATCATTTAAAATAATCACATCAATATAAATCTAGGAAATTAACATTTTAATTTTGAAATCAATTACGTAAAAAATTATATAATATTACTGAAATTTTTATTTTTATTTTATAATTAAAACATATAAAATAAAATTCAAATAAGAGGAAACTTGTTTTATATAAAAATAACCAAACAAATATATAATAATTTTTTTATATAATAATTATATATTTTCCCATCAAAAATCAAGTATTACCTCTCCTGGTCAAAATAGAATTGAAAACTACATCCCTAACAACAAGTCTTGTCTTTCGTTATATATTATTGAACACAGTTCATAATAAATATTTATTTGTTATACATTTTTTATATAAACCTAATCATATCTATCCTACCATTTATTATTTATGTAATATATATTAGGACCCATCTATAAATAATTTCTAATAAAAACCATTATTTCGGGTGATAACTACTTAATTGATCATACATGTTTAAGTTTGGAAGATACTATACCTGTAATTAGATAATTGTTACATAATATATTGAGTTATTATAATGATAAAAAGATAATTGAGATAAAATATATATATATATATATTTATTTATTTATATTCATCCATAAAATTTACATATAGAAAATGTAAATAAACTATTCATGGAGATGACAGACCATATATACACATTAAGGTTGTTTTCTATTTTCAAAGAATGGAATGAAAGAATTGTAAAAAATAATTCACATTTCAAGAATAATTATATGATAATAAAAATAATATTTATTCTTAATATATAACAATATTTTCATCCATGTAAATTATAAAAGGAAAATGAATCACCTCACCCCTTTGAGGTGGCATTCTGCATGTATGCACAATCCATATTATGATTTTCCAATGGATTAAAAAGTAAGAAGGTAGATATGATTTATCATTATATGAGAATAATTACGTCATTAATGTATTATATAAACATTTAAACCATCATAATAACAATAATGAAGGATGGTTACAAAAAATCAATTATATCTCTATGTGGAGAAGGTAAGCATTAAATAAGCACAAGTGATACCTTCAAATTCAATTTGATAGAAAAGATATTGAATTAAGGTATTTTCGTAATAAAAATAACATTTAAATATACTTAAAAAAATTAATACAATATTTTTATAAAAAATACCACTATTTATAGGAATTATAATAAGGAAAAAAATGGAAGATGTTGGGTAAGATGATTACAAGTACTTTGGTAGGACTCCTTCAAATCCCTTATCAAGAACAATATTAATGGACTTGTAGAAACATCTTATCCTCTAATTACCAACATATAGATATGTATAGTATTATTTTTAGGTATGGTTCAATATATAATGATAATTTTTTTTAAATAAGAGACATGAGGGGTTCCCTTTTATAAGTGAAGGGATAGATATTTTTTAGAATTACTAAACATTTAATAATTTAATAAATTCATTATCAATCTAAATCCATCAAAATTTAAAGAAATTAAAAAATATAAGTGTTTGTTATTTCAATATAATACAAAAAAATTTAATAGGTTTACATGGTATTTGAAACATTATATTTTTGTTTAACCCTTTAATAAATTATTCTTAAACATAACTAATGGGATATATGTTTATTTATAAGTTGAAAATTGGGTCATAAATGGAACATTGATGACTGGTATTCATTATATAATCATCCTAGTCCTCACTGAATATTTTTTTGATATTTAAACAATATATTAAAATATTATTTTCATAAAATTTCATTATATACATTTTAACACTACTCATTTAATTTTATATAAAATACAAGAATAAAAATATTGAATTTGAAGATTATCCTTTCACACATCACTAATATTTTATATTTATCTAAAAAATTCAGGTATCACAATAATTCATCCATATTTTATTAATTTATATATTAATAAAATCATTTATTTTACATTCATACTAATTGAAAAAAATTACTTTGTTTGAATTTCATAAGAAATTAGGGTAATTTTTCAGTAAATCTGAAATAAAAAAACTAACTATTATCAATATATTTTTTAAAATTTAAAATTATCCCTATTAACCAAATATAACCACTTTTTACCCTTATGATGAAATATTAGAGATATTAAAGTTTAGAGTGTGAATTGTTTTACATTATCTTTTATATAAATAAATATAATAGTCATAATAAATGAAATATTGTACCCAATAGCCAAATATTTAAGATGTGGATGGAAATAGATGATATTGAACCATTAAAAAGGAAAAATTCATATTTTAGAAAAAATATATATTCTTACCCCAATGTTTTAACCAAATTTTACATGTTTTATCAGAATCGAGGTCATAATAATTTGTTATGGCCACTCCTTATATTAAAAAAAAATTAATGGTTCCAATTTTTGAAATTTGAAATTCATAATTCAAAATACGGTATCCATATTTCTATATTAAATTTCCAAAAGTGGTATAAATCAATTGATGATAAAAACAAAAATCGTAATGATTAACATTTTTTCTCTAAAAATTGCCTTCTAAGTAGAAAATTATCTTCCTAAAAGATCATATAGATAATTGAATTAAATTAAATTAATTAGTTTATTAAAAAAATTATTATATCAAATATTATTTTTAATCTATTTTAAAAGTAAATAAAAAAATGTATTTTCTTGAATCAAAAATAAAGTTATCAATAAAAATCTGTTTTTTCACAATTCATTGTAAAATCATTGTTTTTATGAAATTACTATTCATAAAACATGATATAATTTTTATATAATGATATTAAAATTGTGGTTTATTTATAAAATAATATTTATAAAAGTGAAATAGGTTGATTGTTTCCTCACAAACAGAAATAAAAATCTTATTTTATGGAAATGTATTTTTGTAACATAAATAAATATTAAAAATATTGAATGAATATTTTCTATGTGATAATCAAATAATTGGTTTCAAGATATAATTTTATTAATAACTCATTTGTGTTTTTATTCTTATTGATACATTCAAATTCAATGACCATGTTATAATGTTAATATTTCGAAAATAATATAATTTGGTTTTTTTTAAGATCTGTCTTGTATATCATTTATGTTATGGATCATAATGTAGCTACATTAAAATAGAATGGTATTATAGTAATGATTATAATTTATAATGTATATTTTTACTAAGGATATAATTAGAATTGAATTCCATTTATATTATGCATATGAAAAGAACATTCAGGGAAATACATTGAGGTACAAGTGAGTCCAACCAAAATAATCACCAAAATTCAAGACTATAAAATATTAGATGATTTTATTTTAATCTAATATTCATACAACTATAGAATTTAAAAATCCTGGAATAAATGCTTATATTTTATTTTTCATTATATTATGAGTGTTTTTTAAAACAAAACATCCAAAACAAGTTTTTTTTGTGATCTGAAGGAATATGTTATGAAATATAATATTAAAAAACCAATTAGGATAACAAAATTGAATATGAATATGATAAATACAATGTATATGATGATTTAGATGAATAATGTGATGAATAAATAGGGTTGTGATGTTATTATACCTAAATTCAAACCTTAGAGAAATAGGTTGAAAATAACTACATATTTTCAAATTAGTGGTCTCTAGTTCATATTAGATGTAAATTGGGTTTATAAAACATTGTATCTCTAATACCACAGTTTGAAATAGAATCATTTTCAGTGGAAAATTAAACATAGTGAATTTTTATATTTAATGTGGAATTATATCTTATTTATAATAAATTTTTCTAGATAATATTTCCATTAACTACAAGAATGAATGTAATAATTAAATTTTTTCGTTTAGAAAAATGTTTAGTTTACAAAGATAAATTTCATGAGACAATCAAAAAATCATTTGTAATGTTTAATAATTTTTGAAAGATATAGATTATGAAGTAAAATTTTAACATATTAAAAATATAATAATTTTATAAGAAATTATTGCACATCATTTTTACCTAATAAAATAGATAAATTCTAATTAATATATCATAATTACTGATTTAGATAAGAATTTTATATTCAATAACCATATGGATTTATAGTTAATATACATGGAAGCAAGGTGTATAGTATAAAGAATGATTTTTAATGGTTTAAATAGTCTCATTGTGCATGGATCTCATTTCATTACAGTATCCTAATTTATTTGAACCTTTATTATAAAAAAATGATAGTAACATATTTTTAAAGGAGATGAACTCAAATTCTCTAATCCTTACTGTTTATGTGGATGGCCTAATTTTTTTATGGGATGTGTGTAATGTATGAATCGTTTTTTCTAAATAATTGAAGGATAACATTTAAATTTCAACGAACTATGTGTTATAACTAATTCTAAGCTTACATGTCCAATATAGAGAAATATGTATATTTTTATCCAAAGAAAAGTATGCAAATAATTTAGTATAGAATATTTTATTTAATAATTACAATAAATTATCTACTCCCATTTTTATTTTAGTGACTATGTGTAATGATAAATATGGGAAATCTATAAATAAAAATTCCGTATAGAAATTGATAGCATTATTTTTCTATATTAAATATTTAAAGATAGATATATCATATACAAATAAATTTTAAACTGTATATCATTTTTATACAATGGAATTACACATGATGGAAGCTAATTGCATATTAATTATTGGTAAATGAAATAATCTAAAGGGATGTTATATTTATGATGTTTTGGAAATAAATATTATATGATATAATGATAATTATTTCGATTGATATTCTAAGGATATATAGTCAACATCCCAAGTAAATTATTTCTTTGGAAAAAATAGTTTGATTTTTCAAATAGATAAATAATGTTCTCTTATTTTAACTACATTTGAATAAGAATAAGTTACAACCACCCATTCCTGTACATTGATGATATGGAAGAAATATTAGCTAGGTGTTTTCAAAGAATATTTTTTTAGCCATTTAAAATTCCTTATGATTATCAATGCTCCACTGATCTTTCTAAAAACCATATACAACACATGACATCAAATGACACTGATATTAAGTATCAATTCATAAAATTGATATTTTTCCAAGGAGATGGTATACATGAGTATATTTCTACAAAGCATAACTTTTCTGAAGATATCACCAATTATAATAAGTGAGTAATATTTTAGAAATTCAGGTTATAAATACATTTTCGGTCTCTTTAAAAGACATACTAATTTAATTAAGGGAGTACCCACACCTTTTATTTTATTACTCTATCATGGGTGTGGCGTATTTAATAAAATTTATGATGTTTTACAACACATTATAGTATGATTTTTATGTTGTCATTATAAAAAATGACAATGATAATAAATTTAGGGGAAATTTATGTCACATTGGAACAATATTTAATGTAATTGAGAGAAGGATTTCATCCAAAAACATGTATTTATATAGTAGATAATGATATGTAATTCTATTTGATAATGGTTTTCATTTGATAAAATTTTATAATTGCTGTAAAATAGGTGTTTTAATCCATTATTATATAATTTTTTTGTGTATCGTTCCAATAAATCCAAAGGGGACAACCGATGTTACGTTAGAATTTGTTTCTGACATATTTTTTATATTCTTTCAAATATCTTGTTTTAAATGATTTTTTGAATATATGAAAAGGATTTTGTAAAATTTGGTAATAAATTTCTTTATAAAACATTTTAGATGATTTAAAATAAGTTTTATATTTTTTATTTTAGGAAAAAATATCCCTAAGTCTGATGGTGTGTCATTATTTAATGTTCTTAAAATCATGAAGACTATCATAATCCAAAATTAAATTGCACACATTCACATAATTTAAGTATGTTCTAATTGTTACAAAATGTACTGATACGTAGTAAAATAAGAATTTTTTCAGTTATAAAATTTTAAAAAAAAATTACACAATGGATGAGGAAGTTCGAGGCTACCTAATGTACACCATCGGACTAATGTCATTACATAAACCATGATGGTCTTCATCAGTAAGTGAGTTTTTTAATGGAAATTACATTGACTTTTCACAATTTAAAAGATGTTTGAATTGGGAAATTATATGATAATATTGATCTTCCATGTGAATTTCATTGTTGAATATATAATATTAAATGGTATAGGAAAATATCCACTATAAAATGTTGAATTTATTTTTGGACATAATTTTTAGGATGTTTCATTAATTTTATCACACATATGTGTCTTGAGTGAATTATAGAGAGCTTCATGAGAATACTAGACTGATAATTTTTATTAAAATATAGTGGTAAGTATTTTATTATTGGTTGTATGAAGTTTGATGTTGGAAAATCATGATATTCACTACTCAAGGAAGGTTTTTAGATCAAGTTCCCCCTATAATTATTCATCGAGTTTTGTTCTTCATCTATACTTCCATCTCACTAAAAATTTTGATGATAGAGGAAAATAATTAAATAAAATATAATTAGATTTGAATATTTTTTTATTCATATAATGCTCCATCGAATGAACGAACGATAAAAAACATTCACAATTTCATATAATGATAAATTCAATGATGTCACATCAGATAATTTATTGCAATATCATGATGTTTTCTATGAGGTGGTATGGGATATATGGAGGTATTTTGACTCATCGAAGATATAATTTCTAATTATTTAATTCAAGTATAACCATTAGTGAAATCATATGAGGATAATCAAAGGAATAGAAGTTTATTTCATGGGATGATGGAAATATGTAGATGGCGAAACTTTAAAGAATCATTACATAAAACTGATAAATACCCCTACAACAGTGATGTGATGTTTTCCATTCATTATTTTTTTCTAGAGAGGTTTTGAATGATTATCGATGTTATTTAATATCGGTGGTGAAAGAATATAGAAAAAGCTTTCAAGTGGTAGATGTTTCCTAGGGGATTAATAATATTCAATAATTTCTAAGAACCATCAAGTAATATTTTAGGAGATTTAAATAGCAATTGAATTCCAAGATATTTTATTATTAGTAACGCTATAAGAAAGGTTGAAATTATAGTGATACAATCTTAACATACATGTTTATTACAGAATTTTAGATGAATATTTTGTACATTTAAAAAATACACGACCAAGGATTGAAATATTGTAGTATCTTTAGACTCATGGAATCAAAATCCGATAACCAGGTGAATGATAATAAATATCTACAATAAAAATATCCACCTTTAGTACTTCTACCTAAAAACATTAATCATAATATGGAGAAAGGAAACTCATGAATGTGGTGAGAATAAATGATCTGTAAGGTTAAATAAAAAAATGGATAAGAATATCATAAAAATAAGGGTATGAGAACATGATCAGGATCATTAGAATATCATACCCCCCATTTGAAAATTCATAAACATTATTCATGGAATAAGTAATTTCAGATCATCAGACATAAATAATTCTAAATTAAAGAACTAGAAAAAAGAAATAATAACATTAGAATAAGTCATGAAATTGTGATAGAAATAGAAGAATATAAAAATACAATGTCAAGGTAGCATTTTAATGACATTATAACACAGTAGGCTTGGGTTAATCACCTGTGTAACTACTTTTGGATAGGGATTCCTTCATGTGTACCCACTTATTTCGGTCTTGGGATACATGCCCCTATACCCTATGGTTTCATTCTTGGAATTTCCTCTTATATACCATGTTATTTCAAGAATTTGATTTCTTCCCATATATTATTTGAGATAATAAAACATTTTTCATTACCCAATCCTTTTTATGTAAATATAGGTCGCAACAATATCATAATGAAATCATTCATAAGTATGATGAAAAATTATAATAAATCATATCATTACCCAACTAATTAAATGGGTATAAGAAACAAGTAATCATATTGTAACCTTTTAAAATAGACAATGGTTTCATAATCAGTTCATAAAATGAATAAACATGGAATTAGTGACATATATCATAAACCAATAACCCATGAATGAGAAACGAGGTTCTTAATGACCATGGTTTTAAGGATAACCATTAAGATAAATAATATGAATAATTTTTCTTATCATTTCCTAGAATGGAATGAGTGGTCAACGGGTATCATCATAGATGAAAAATAGTTTTTCAATATCATCCAAAACCTGTTCTTCAGTAAAATATCAATCTTCTTTGAAATTTTGTTTTATATCAGAAAAAAGTTTGATAATTATTTTCTTTTAAAATAATATGAAAATTTATAAAGATGTATTGAAATCATATTGAAATTATTTTTTCATAAAAACATATAGAATAATATCCATAACTTTTTAAAATAATTTTTATTTCAAAACACTTTGTAAATATTGGAACAAATCATGGAGACATCTTTGAACCCATTTCATTCAATATAACATTGAAAACATACATATAAATGTTGAAAATGTATTGAGAAAAGTTTTACCTGAAAACTTATGTATGAAGATTGATATGTTATGAAAACAATTTCATTAAAAACAAATTTTAAAAAACAATAATTAAATTAACCATTTAAACATGCAATGGAAGATTCTCATAGACAATTATTGTTAAATCTATACATGTCGTATGATATAAACAAGAACCTTCCATTTGCATAATAAAAAAGGTAGAAAAATTCCTTATTTGGATGGAGAAAATAATATTCCATAAATAAAATTATTAAGAAAAAAAATTGAAACAATGTATTTTAATTATTATATTATATTAGTAAAATATTCTTGGATACACTTTTTCGAAAACATTATTTTGGTGGAATACATATTTCTAACTGAAGAGAGGGTAATGTCGGGCTTTCATAAAAACACATTTTTAACAATATTATGTACAAAAGAGTTAATAAATTCTACCAATACATAAATATATAATTACATAACAGATTTTATGGAAATTCATGATAATTCATATGAAATGGTTCACAATATTTCATAACAAGTAGCATAATCATTAACAATCTCAAAAAATGATAAGATTGTTTCAATAAACTCTTACCACATTGTAAAATGGGATTATAAAATCCATGTAATGAAATTAAAATACATGATGCAAAAATTATTATAAATATATTTAGATTCATGATATATCATTAAATAAGGAACTATATACAACAAAAAATGATTTAGGTACAAAAAATGAGTCTACAAGAAAGAAAATTGAGAAAAAAATATCATACAGATTTGGTAACTTTTGAAACATAATCCCCATGAATTAAATTCCATAATATGGATATTAAAATTACCATTAATTTATGTTTAATATACTTATAATACATTCATGGTTAGTACAAATTCTTTTCAAAATAAGTGACTGTTGAATAAGATATGTATATCACTAAAATAAAAGTGAGATGAAATTTCCCTTACATTATGTCTGGAATCTCATTATACTCATTGGAACCTCATGTATAATGAATATAAATTTTTTTTACATATATAAAATTAAAATATTCTTCTATCTAATACAATATTTTTTTATTATGAATTTATATTACCCTCATATAACTATACTATGGTATGGTTTCTCCTCAAGTAATATCGGCATTATTCTTCCCATGTGCCTTATTTTGTAATATCTATAGTAGTTATACATATATAATGATTTACAAAATGTATACCATGATATAAATATAATTTATATTTATTATATTTTTATAATAATAATATATATAACATATAAGTATGAAATAAAATACAACATTCATGGAGATGGAAGGTTGTATGTATGCATAGACATAGTTTCTATTTTTATTATTGTATTCAAATATAAAAGAAAATTACTTGTATGAATATATGTATATAATGTAATTAAATAATAATTATTCTATTATATATATAATATAATTCCACTAAACTTTTCTTTAATACATTCAATGTATTGTGTGAAATAATAACATCACATTCCAAGGTGGAAGTCCATACTTTCTCAAACAAAATTAATGTATTTACACCAAATGGAATATAATTTATATAAATTTTAAAAATAATAATGATTCATAAATACATAATAAATATAATATATTACATATATAAATATAGTTTCATTTTTATTTACACCATGAGAGGATGTAAATTAATAATGAACAATCATCGTGTAGTGAAGCAGTATTTCATAGTACACGTAAATCATATGTTCATTACCCATTAGAGGGGGGGATTGAAAATTTATTTCAAATATTTAGAAAAATACATACTACAATATTGAAGATACTTTTTATACAATCTTGGAATATTGATTGTGGGTATGGATAAAGAATATATAATAATGTAGCTTGAGAGAAGATATGACTTCATAATATGGTAACCCATGTTAGTTTTTTCCAAAAGACACCCTTGAATTTTTTTTTTCTAAGGGGAGTATTTTATAAGGATTGGATGGACATTGGGAACTTATTTGAGGATATTATGTATGTATCAAAGGTCATTAGTGGTGTGATGACGATGGAGGATAGGAGGCCTATTTATAGAGTATGAGGATAGTCACTCTTGTAAATATTTAAAGTGAAAATTCCATCAATGGTGTTAATGTTTCATGTGGTTAAAATAATGAACCTATTTATATAAATCAAGTTGGGGGTTGAAATGTGGACACTAAATGGCTTTTGTAATTGTTTCTTGGTTTTTATGCATCTAAAATTCTATGATTTACTCCTTATTTAAGCTTAATTTTACCTTATCTATCGTAATTAATTTCAATTATACTCACATATAATTTTTGTCAAAAAATTTTAAATACATTATAAATTATAGTTTATTTTAATTCATAATCTGAATCCATTGTTCCAAATTCCAATCATAAAAGTGGTAGAAATTAATGAAAAATTAACCCAGTTGCTATGGCACCACTTCTCTTTTTTTAAAATAAAATGATCAAAAGTTTTTTAAGTTTTGATATCAAATTTTGATGTAAAATTTGTGACAATAAACTAAATTGGATTAATTTATATAATTATTATGTAATTAGAATTTTTTTCTGATTCTTTCATTGGGGAACAAATAGTATGTGAGGATGCAACACTCTCTCCCTGCATTCCTACTTTCTAATATTTTGTGGAATCCAAAACCAATTTGAGGGACATTTTTTCCTTGATCAAAACATGATGAGGTGATGGTGGTCCCTCCATCAGTGGATTCCTCTATAGAATTTTCGCATATTCTGAGTCTCTATTAAATATTGATACTTTGTTTATAAAACACTTCTCAGTTCCATATCATTAGGGACACTAGTTAATTATGATGCTTTTATCAGGACATTTCAAAGGTGTCAAGTAAGAGTAGTGAAATTCGGTCAGGAGAGTAGTCATTTTGGACATCTCTTGCGTGTCTGGATGCTGAAACACTAGTAAACATTCATTTTCTTATATGATAGGTCATGTTTAGGGTGAGAAATCCTAAGGAACCCCCTTCAATTGTGAGGAATTGTTTTCTAGAGGAATGTCTCTGAGGATTTCCTTCGCTTCCCATGTTGAATAAGGTGTATAATGTGAGTTTCATGTCTTGTGAAGACAGATCAGACTGATCAAAACACTAATGAAAGTGGATTCGAGAGGTACTTCCCTAGGAGGGGAGACCTAAGTGGTTTTCTAGATGGATGGAGCAGAACACCCAATTAGGATGGAAATAGGATAGAATATACCAAGAATGGAATGATTTCTCATCGTGGTGAGTAATTTGGAAACCACAAAGGGAGAATAAGAGCGGAGGGTGGGGACACCAAGGATTACCATTTTATAGGATTTAGCTAGGTAGATACTTCCTAAAACCCATTTTTATATGGAAATGATCAAAATTTACGTAATTTAAATGGTTGAGGAATGAAATTGGGATTTACACAATCGAAATAACCTAGAAAAATGTTCGGTCTTACACATAATAAGCTGATAGATTGCTACCCAGAGCAGTGATATGAATGTGGCCTTACACATGGATAGCTTCTTGCACTGATGGGATGACTTTAACAGGGTGTGGTGGCCTGGGAAAAGTAATTATGGATATGTATGTTATTATGAGGGATGGAATGAATATGAATGTTAATGAAAACTAGTGTGAAGGTGATGGTACACAGCATAATCCTCTAATTGGATTCATACATATCCCTATTGCGGGGAATCAAGTTCAGCATAGTTCTGGAATTAGGGCGATGAGTCCCTTGAGGAGGTGTCTCATGAGAATGAATTCATGGATGAGGTCTCGAGGGAAATTGAACCATAAGGAGGATACCTACATACATTGATTACAACGAGAAATATCAGAGTCCTTGTATTTTAGAAATGTGGCATAGAGTCAGAGAGTTCCAAAAAGAAAAACATCATAGAGACATTCTTGGGGAATATACATGGTTAGAGGCCTATCGAAATAGGAATGGTAATGGGTGGAGAAGTATGAATTAAGTGTGGTGGATTACACATGTTTTTAATCTTAGGATAATGAGATTTTTAGTTGGGTTAGACATAAAGGACAATGCCCCAAATGAGTGGATCAAAACACATTAGAAAGGATGATCTGGGTGGTGTGTCGCACAAAAGAAAGATTTCACATTATGAGGGTACAACTCTAAGAGGGATCACCAAAGTTTATTTTTTTTTGGAATTAATCATTGAAGAGGATTCCAACTAACATGAAAGGGATCAAAACCCATAATTCAGGATCGGTCATACATTTTAAATTCTAGTGGGTCAAACAGTGAACCTACGTGACATTTTCGGGATATAAGGATAATAGGCTTGGACCTTAGACAGCTTTCATATGCACCTTGCTTAAGAGTTAGAGATTAATGTCTACATAGTTTGGTGGATATGTGCATGGGTATTACACACTAATTTATCCCAAAGATAATCTCATGGTCAATGTTTACTGTAATCCCAAGTGATTCATGCTTAGCGTGAGAAAGAAGAGACACAAAAAGACATTACCATCTTGTCATGGAATGTGTGTCAGCGAGGAGTGGAGCAGGTCATATGCATAAATATCATCCAAAATAGGAAACAAGGTATTATGTATGGTTGGTGAACCATGAAAAGATGTTCGGGAATTACTCCATGAGGGAATCCTGAGGCAGATTTCTATATGTACAAGGTGGATACAGTCATTATACAAGGATCGCCCAATAATGTTGGGTCGATGCCTACACACAGACAAGCCTAGGTGCACATGACGACAATGAAAAGATGGAGAGGGGAGTGATATGGTGATGGTTTCCATCCCATTCTTGTTTATAATGGTATGATCTCTCATTCAGTGGTCATAGTTTAACGTCATGTGTTGAGGAGATGAGTGCTTGACATGTTAACTTCCTATAGATCGGATGGTAAGGACATTCTCTTAACCTCTATAATTTACAATATTTGTGTACTATAACACTTGGTGAGTGGAAGGAACTATAAATTCCATAGATAAACGGGGTTTTGGAGTGATCCATTGAATGGTCTAGTTTATCATGTTTATGATAAGTAGTAGCTATTAGCATTCCTATACGAAGAAGCATAAGCCTTGGAAACACAACATGAATTTCTTCTAGGGGACATGAAATCCTTACATTCTTTCCTAGAGGTACATACTAAATAGGGGTTTGTTAAGTAGAAAGACTCACATATAGGGGCTTTACAAAGCTCTGGTTCTTCAAAAATTAACTAGGTTTCGTGAAGAATGGTATTTCTCGAAGCATAGTGACCTAAAAAAGGCATGGAGTACACATGTGCTTGGAGGGTTCTTCCCAAAAAATGGGTTCATTTCAATATTAAAAGTTTTCGAAATAGAATTCTTCTATTCTGATGGCCAAATGGATTCATGTAAGTCATTTCCACATCATTTGGAAAAAATTTGATAAAAGGGAAAGTGGGTTATCAATACTCAAATACAATGGATGATTAATTTTCACCACGGTTCATAGAGAAAACGGGTGCATTGGGAATTGAATATGTGGGAAGAGAATTATTAGTGTATCGATCCTTTAGATTGGGGGTGAGACAAGTATTTATAGGAACTATGTGTGGAAATGCTCTAACGAAATGATATGAATAAAATTGTGCACCAAAATCGAATGCAGATTCGTCATGATTCTCAGACTCATGGAGGCTTCTTTATATTCCATAGTGGTGGTCCTAGAGGCCCTAGTCAAGATCATAAGACTCATGAAGGATTCTATCACTCTATTTATGGTGTATTCAAAGGCTCCGGTAAAGTTCCTCAAAAGCACTTAGGCTTCCGTCACTGCCATCCTAGAGGTCTTGGAGAATCCATCTAAGAGGCTTTGTGGTGGTCACGATGCATGGGGTCTTTCCGAAGGAACTTCACGATGAAATCCTTTAATAATTATTTTCTTGCCCTTTCCTGATTTCTTTAAATTGATGGTAATTTTTGAATAAAAAAAATTCCCCCTTAGAATGGAATTTACATAGAAAATAGGGGTAAAATTTTGAGGAAAATTTTCAAAAAAATAGATAGATGATGAGGCTGAATCACCGAGGGGGTCGTTGGAACGTGGGTCAAGAATGATACGTTTATCTCCATGGAAACGTGTTCCATGAATCATTGGATGTCCTCTCCTATATATAGGATATCAGGACCCTTATGTGATCAACATCTATCCCTACGATCCTGTGCATGAGTTCTGGAATCTTGATTCTTCTCACTGCACAAATGCACATTGTGAACAGAGCTTTTCCGATCTCTTTTACTCAAATACATCTTTGAGAATTAGTGTACCTAAATCCATTGTTCCCAAGCACTATGAAGTATTACCATAGGATCTGAGACCACATGCTCCGTGAATTCTCTTTTAACACATGCTCTGAGACTGAATTCTGTGATTGACCTCTGCGAATAGAAAACAAAAACAGAAAATTTCAGAGAAACAAATGGCCTGTCAAGATACAACATGAATGGTCCATGAGGATTTCACGATAAGGGTAGAGGTGGAGGAAAATATGGGCATCTAATAATATTTTAATATCCACTCAGATAATTTTTTCCAAATAGAGTTACTGAAAAATGCTAAAAAAACTACCCAAACTGAAAAAGAATACATCTGTATAGATTTGGACTGAGGGATGATGTTTTCATCCTGGGAGAAATTAGCAATGAACTTACTCACTGGTTTAGGATCACTTCATGTCAGTGCTAGTGGTTCATGGCTGCCAATGACGATACATGGAATGACCACATGAATTTCATCACAAAACGTTTTCATAATCACATCAATAATGTTGTTCGGAAAGTGATGAAACCATATGTATCTCCCCCAATGTACTAGAACAATATCAAAACATGCATAGGGTAACCAAAGAAGGGGTGGACTGATTATTTTGACCTGCATCAGGGAGATAATTTCAAGGATGACTTGACCTGGTCATTCTAGGTCTCTTCATTCTCTAATGAATTTGGGTCTTACCTGAAGATGGTAGGCATGTAAGAGCTGTTTTTGCTTCCCAATTCCATATCAACCAGCCAAAAAATATTTTGCGGAGTTGGTTTGTAGGTGGTCATTGAGGACTAACACATTCCATATCCATTATGGGGAGTAATTCATCTACCTTTGGGACCTCCATTAGATCTCATGATTTCCCATTCTAGGGGTAGTGTACAATGACATCCATCCTTCGGAGAACATATTGGAGGATTCAAAGAATATTTCATTGTTGAAAAATGTGGTGATGGACTTGGTGTCATGTGATTACAAATGGTGAGGGAGGGACCTCCATTTCAAATTATGGTTTAGATGTTGTATAATCTTCACACCAGATAATGTTGTTGAAGTGGAAGAGGAACATGAGAAGCAACCGGTAAGGCCTCGCACATGTCTAAAGGGCTCTAATTGCAACAAATAAAATTCTTACTGGAGAATCATGGAGGATAGTTAATGATTTATAAGGGGTACAGTGTCAACACCAAGTAAAAATGGGTTGTTTTGTTGGCTACATTTATCTTATCTCTTATTTGTGGCTAGATATTGCCAGTCAGATATACAAACATGGGTGTGTGATGAAGCACATTTAATATGGTGTCCATGCTAACTGTGGGGAACACATTAACCTTAGGATCCCAGTGCTGGTGAAACTGTACCTGGTGTTGTGGTACATCAGTGAGGGGAAGAAAAAAAGTTGGTATGTGGACTACTCCAACTTCTTTATAGTTGGATAGTGGAACACATGATCATCTACAAATATAAGATTACTATTTACCCCCCTAGGATAGACATCCGAGCATCCATCCTGAATGTAGTGGGAATATTCCCATCCATGCTGACATCTCAAATGGCACCGAACATGGTCTGGATGGTAGATGAATTCAACTTCCATTCATTTTCTCTACCAACATGGGTATAATAAACTGATGACAGACAAGGAACTGAGGAGCATTGGTCCTATCTTTTGATTTCTGGGTGGAGTTTTGGTGGAACCGGTTAACCATGATCCCATATGGGAGCCATATAGCCCACACCAGTGAGTGAGTGTGTTCTGGTTCATGCATAGATTAATTCCAGAAGTTCACCTAGTTGTACTCCATGATGATCAAATATGCGTGATGAGGCATATGTGTCTTATTCTCAAATTGGAGGACCAGAAAATGTTGAATGACATAACTCCACCTACCACTGATTATGGGATGGTTATAGTGTATGAAAATATCTAAAAAGAAGTATACCCATGAGAGATGATGATGCAACAAAAAATATGTGCTGGTGATGGGGTTCCTCCTCATCCATGACACCAGGGATCACAAATGTAACGAACACATCGGGGTGGTGTGGTTGTGGAAGTGACATGGAAAATAATTACAGGTCTTTAACCGAGTGGGAGAGAAGTAGAAGAAATATATTCGACAATCCAAAATGATTAAAGATGGAATGAAGGGAGAAATCCAATGGGGTTCCATAGGATATCCCATCAACTTGTAAGGAATTCTATGTGCCACATATACATGTGAGAGGATGCTAATTTTTTCAATTATTGGGATACCTGGGACGTCAACAAGAAATTTATCAATCCCCCCAAAATGTGGGGAAACATTAATCATCTTGAGATATATCTATTAGAGATCGGCCATGCCAAGGAAAATTCTCTATTGTATCTTGTGGAATGGGAACAATACATGGATGAGATTTAATAATTGATGCATTCTCGGGGCACCTTGTGTCCACTGAAAGAATGTGTGAAAGTGATACTCAATCTAACATCATTGACACAATTTTTCTCTACTGATATGAGGGATAGTTCCCTTTACCTGATGAATCATGGGAGTTTTCTTACAGAAAAGAAACTAATATGTGGATTCCTCTGGAGGATGGGGAGGTTTCAACCACAATACAAGAAGAGTTTTCTGAAACTTTGTGGTAAACTCTAAACCATTCAGTTTTGGAACATTATGTGGTCATCCTGGATTTCTCAACATAGGTTTTTTTGGTACTGGATATCCTTATAAACAAAACATATTCATGTACAAATGTGGACGCAGCTTCATGATATTTACATGTGATGATTGTGAGAATATAATCCAGTAGGGATGTGATTACCAGGGTGAACCTTTAAGAATATTTTGAACTTCCAACCACATACAGTGAGCCATATCACGAGGTTTCATTGTAAGTGACTCATGGGAGTGACCAAATATTTGGTCTCTGTAATTCATCTCCATCACAGAATCCATAACTATTTTCCATCGAACAAGGCCAATTGAAATTCGTGTATTTATATCTGAATATATTTTCAAACCATGTGGGCCATACTAGGGATGATGGATAGGTCACCAAAAGATCCTCTCCCAAGGGGAACACTGATTAACATGTAATAGGATTCCCAAGTTAAACAATTCTTGACAGTTATAGCCACTGGTAGGGTAACTAGTTGGATGAAACCATAAATCATAAAGGTGGGACCAGTGATGAAAACCAGCCACATGATGAGGAACTTGAACATTCTTATAGTAATTTTTTAGGAGATCACGATGCTAAACTTCTAGAATAATTCTCAGAATATGAACCTACTGACATATGGGAGCATGAAAAGATGGCTACTGATGAAGAGGATTTCAAGGCTCTCCACAAATTGTTAGTGAAACTGAGTAATAATTTCTTCAAAAAAATCCCACTAGTAGTGTGTTTATACAAGATGGGGAAAACTCGTTCTCGAATGTCTAAACTTTGTATTGGACGAGTGGATTCTTGATACCCTTATATATACATTCGATATTTCCTTGTAGTGAATGTACGTCAAAATGAGTGCAAACATTGTGTTGGATGATAATGGTGGAACAAATTCAATATTGAGAAACATCAATAGGTAGATTGATATGTCCAGCTTTGGAAGGCACAGGGGAATGAACACACTTCATTCATTTACTCATAGTCGGAACTCTAATTGTGATTGAAGGTACAATTGATAGAGGCCGAAGAGCAGATTAGGTGAGCATCCCAAGAGATGGCTAACAACCAAGATGATGAGGATCATACGGAAATCATGGATTATGAACTAAGACCTATATAAAGTGAAAAGGGTAGGGAGATTAGTAGGTGACAATAAATATTGGAGGCTATAAGATAGTGAGTGGTGGAGTAGAGACAATGCATTGAAGAGGTCAGCCCATTTATCAGAGGGTCTTATCCATGGGGGTCGTAATTTGAATGTACTCACAAAACATACATTCATGATTTATTTCATATTTTTGTAGTTTTCGTGATTCTATTCATTTTATTTTATTACTACACCTCAATCGTATCTATGAAATAACCAATGATCAATCACAATGCTCACGTGGGTGGTGCCCAGTGTTAGAATCAAGGGATAACCCCACAATCATTCACCTTGAATAAGAGATCACCAACCAATTACCACCCATATGAGGTTTTAATGACCATTATTAGTTTCTAATAGGATAGAGGGGTTTGTGGTTATATTATAGGGTTCCCAAAATAGCTCAACTTCACAATCCAGACATTCTTTAATGCATGAGTGGGAAAAACCTTGGGGTGTTGGAATTAATCCAAATAATGTGAAATGGAATGTGTGAATCATGATTCCCAAAACTTAGAACATAGTGAGGGTGGAATGATGATGGGGGAAAATGTTTACCATGTTTGTAACCCATCATCCACATTGTATTAGCATGAACTGGAGTCAAACAAGTGGGGGATATTCGGTTGAACGAATTTGAGACATCGGGGAAGAACTCGAAGTGTGGTCTGATATATTCTAGAATTCTAGCACATAATAGTTGGAGAGCGATGAGTCAGAGCATCCATACTATATGGGGGTCTATGGGATGTATAAGAGGTTGATGATATATAAATACGGTAATGAATATCATTCATATTTGGTGATGGGTTGTTCAAATGAATTTTGACACTCTTGAGACTACACCACTTTGACGAATGCTGATTGGGTGGGTGTGTTGGCCTGAATCAAGATCAAGAGTATTTTTGGATGGAACATTGTTGGAGAGGACATATAATACCTTGATGTTTTTTTCCATGCAAATGAAGATACATGACACATAGGTTTTATTTCATATAGTAAGGACGATGTGTGAAATAGGTTAGTGTCATATAGGTAGGATGTTATACATAGGTTAACATCATATTTCCTAGACCCTGGTCAAAATTTTTAATGTCATGTTACATAGATTGAGGACTACTAATATAGGGTCATAGGATTACGACCATAATTAGTGAAAAATGAAAGAGGAAAGTGAATGAACTTGTGGTTGGGCTGGAGGCGTGGTTCCTATGACTTCCTACATATCTTATAAGGGCATAAAACAAGATGAACATACATATTGAATCATAGTGTAGATAGAAACCAACACTGCTTGGGGTAAAACTCACTAGAGAGGAAACTGAATCATCCAATAATTTTCAAGGGGTAACAAGATCTTATCGAGGGTGGGACCATAGTTTATGGTCATGTGTTTAATGGTATGGGAACTCCAAAGGAGTGATATATAGTGTATTAAACAAACAAAATGTGAATGAATAAAAACTAATTCCATGCCACACCACATGTTACTGCAAGGGGGCATGGACCGGAAGGACAGAAACAAGAAAGTGGTTGCTATTGAACCTTAGAGGAAGAATCTATACAACACTTCATATATGATGATAATTGAAATCATGCCACACATACCTCCAGAAGATGGAATAGAAAATGGAAAATATCAAAAATAATGATATCCTCTTAGGCAAGAAAAATAGTAGTTGTTACGTGGTTTACTATCATGCGATCTGGGACACTATAAGTCTTAGTTTAAAGGTTATAGAGTTCGTACCACATTGGGTGGAGTGGTGCAGTAAAGGTTCATTAAGAAATGAAATGTGAATGAGGACAAAAAAGTCTATATCAAATCACACTTTTCTATGGATGCAAACCTAGACCAATAAGGGGGGTGAAAGAGTCGTGAATCTATAGCTAGATATGGGGTATAGTACCTGAGCAACAATACATACCTCACAAGGGTGACAATCAAGCCAAAAATATTTCTTTAATGACATGTAGTTTAACGTCATCCAGTAAGGAGACAATGGATCCCAGTTTATGGTTGTAGAGCTCAGACCATAAGGATGTTTAGTTCTTCAATACATGAACAATCCATTCCAAAATCACCAAACACACATGAGCCATGCTCGGTGGGGGAAATGGTGTAGAATATCATTACAACCCATGGGAGTAAATGATAAGGAACAAGGGTGCAGAATCAAGGATGACCCCACACCCGTGGTTCATCCTCTCAACACATGGAGGTTGTTTTCGATGATTTTATGTCGGGGCACGTGCGTGCGACCATTACGCGGGGGGAGGACGTGTGGCTTGTTGCACCACATTCCCGATTTCCAAAGGCGGGCGGCATCTATTCCTTGTTCAGGGACATTTGCTCCTTGATCGAAACTGGGATGATGGGATGTCAGTTCTTCCTTCCATGGATTCCTCCTCGGAGCTCGTCACCTAGTCTGGGTCTCCCTCATAGATTTAAGATGGGTTCGTGATGCTCATTCCTGATGCCATATCGGCATGAACGCTAGTTAATTACGCTGCTTCCGTTGAGATGCTCAAAGGGGTCTGGTCGGGGAATCAACCTTCGGTGAGGAGAGTGGTCATGCGGGGGTGTCGTTGGTGCGCCTTGACGCTGGCGGATTGGCATGTCTATCTTCTGTCTCTTATTATAGGGCTTCTCAAGGGCGCGGAATCCCGAGGCATCCCACAACGAATGTGGGGGATTGTGTACCATAGGAGGTTTTCCTCTGCTTCCCATGTTTAACACGGGGTATGCCGTGAGTTTAACGTCTGGCAGAGACGGATCAGACTAATCGAAACACTGAGAGTCGATCATATTGATGGACTCCTTAGGGGGAACACCGATGTTGGGGCCAACATGTGGGCGGCCTCCCGGATACTGTGGGGTGGAATGAGGTGGCATGATCCCACCGGAATGTGGCAGCCCGGGTAAGGATCAGGATGGCTGATTGAGTGACGAGCTTGAACCTCATGGAGGCTTCCTACGTATTCCCATGTCAGGTAATCAAAGTCCGCATAGTTCGGTGATATGGTGTGACACCTGAAGAGGCATCCCATGATAATGAACGCATGGACTGGAGCCTGGAGGAATTAAGATCTTCGGGATAGGGCATGAGCTTCCCGAGGCACGTGGGATCGAGGGAGAGGTCAGGGTGAGACGTGGGTGTGCGGTATGGGGCTTACGCTCTGGGGAATCACATAATAGTGGTTTTGAACCGACGCGGAGGGGTCGGGACAACTGAGTGATGGGCTTGAACCTAGAGGAGGCTTCCTACGTAGCATGTGTTAGCACAGATTAAAGTCCACGTAGTTCGGGGCATATGGTGTAACGTCATGAGGGACGAGGGCATATTTTTCAACGTCATGAGGGACGAGGGAATACAGTTTAACGTCATGCGGGATGAGGGTATACAGTTTAACGTCATGCGGGACAAGAAATAAAGGGCTTACGCTCTGAGGAAGCGCAAAGTATTGGCGAACCGACGTGAAGAAGTTGGAACGACCGGGTGGTGGGCTTGAACCTCGTGGAGGCTTCCTACGTACCATGTGTTAGCACGGATCAAAGTCCAAGTAGTTTGCTGGGATGAGTCTTACGCTCTGAGGCATCCCATAATGGAGGATGTCATTGTCGATGCTTACTCTAAGCCTACGTGAGTCATGATCGGTGTGAGAAACAAGAGACAGCAGGGACCAGGTGATCACGTCGTAAAGGGTTCGTCTGTGAGAAGCAGAAATGGGCTTATGCGTTGAGCGGCCCAAAGAGGAAACATGGGCATATGTGTGGTTAGCGACCCTTGGTTCCGAGGCTTACCCCAGGATGGAGGCCTATGGTATGACAAAGCGCAGTGGGAAAGGGACTCCACTGGCCTTGGCAGTGGGGAAGTACGAAGGTGCATGGGTGCAACCTTACGCAAGAGAGTCTAGGGGCTTACGCTCTGAGGCAGCCCTTCCCCCGTGGACAAACGCCACTCCGACAAGGAGGACATCATTCCATGTGAGGAAGAATCTATTCCCGTAGAGACGAGAGGCGTAATGAATGTCCGAGACGGGGGGACCATGCGTGCAAGGAACGAATTCAGACCATAGTTTAATGTCATGTGTTAAGGACGCGGTACTTAGCAGTTTAACGCCCTGCAGCTGGGATGAGGTGGGTTTTCTCCACACCCCTAGGGCTTACATGCCCAACAACCTCAACCCCTTATTGGAGGGAAGGAATCGTCAAGGCCGTAGTGAAGGGGAGTCGCAGAGAGAACCATCGAGGGGTCCATGTTAGCGTGGCTATGCAAAGAAGCAATAGCTGTTAGCATTCCTATGCGAAGAAGAATAAGGCAATGAAACGCAACAGGAAACACCGCCCAAGGGACCTTGAGGTTACATTATACGAGCCTGGAAGGCCGTATGGGAAAACAACGCATGGCTTGCATGTTCGGAATGGGACACATCGGGCGCCGACGTAGAGAGGCATCCTAGGGGGCATTAAGGTGAGGGGTCCTGGGTTTTGCGCTCAAAGAGAGGGTTTGCGCACAAAACACAGGGATGGAACACAATTGGGTCATAGGAATGCACACGGATAGGGGATTGTGCGCAATGGGCCTCGATTACACGTGGTTCAATGGTCGATCCATGGTGAAACCTATTAGAGGAATTGTACGCAATTTTGGGAGGGATTGCACACAATTGGAAGGGATTGAGAGCAATGGGAAAGGATTGCGCGCAAAGGAAGAACCTGGAGGAGTTGGCAAATTCACTTAACCCCGTGGTGTTGTGCGCAAAGGCGAACCCCAGGGCAAGGATGCACAAAAAAGGGAATTACCAGGAAGTCATCATGGGGGGGGAGTCCGAATTGTGCGCATGAGAGCTGGTCCGAATTCCTCAACACCGAAACGGTTGAGGTCGCCTTCTATTTATAGGAATTCGCCGTCGCGGAATCCAGGCGGCGCATGGAATCTTTCGTTCCAGGACTAGTCGGCACGCAATGCATCCCTGCGTGGAACCAGGTGCACAAAATTGCGCGCCATCCTAGTGTTTTTACCCAAATCCCGGACTTCCTTCACGCAAACAACATTCTTTCACGCAAATACTCCTTAATTTCGCGCTCCACTTATGGGCCTTACAGACCGGGTCTCTGAGTCCGAATATGACTTCGTTCCGTCCGTCTGAAACTTCCTCTGGGAGTTACAGACTTTTTCGGCATCTACAAATGCCCCCCCCCCTCGGAGTTTGATTGGAGAGAGGTCACAACGATAAGATTTCGAGGGAAACTCTGAAACTCCAATGCAGTGCTTCTCTGGGGCATTTTGCGTGCAAAAATCTGATGGGGCGCACAAAACAACAGATCAGCGCAGAATTCGCTTTCCACGCGGCACGGAACCCTAGCCTCGCCTATAAAAAGGGGCGATGGGTCCCCAGTTCCGTACTCAAGCTTTTCCGCGTGATAGGCATACCGCTCTCATGCGCGAAATTGCTCTCGCGGCTGCACATAAAAACACTTTGGAAGCGTGTTGTTCCTTCCAAATTTCAGCCGTATTTGCATGCCTACTCGGGATATTCCGCGCCTAGTGTGCTGATTGCATGCCCAACTCCTGGATTTTGAGCTGGAGCTTCATATTTCACGCAACTCCCTCCAATTCTGAGCACTTCATACTGATTTCTCACAACTCCCGAAATATTCAAGATGGCTGCAAACCAAGTTGATGAAGGGGAAGCCGCCGCTCGTAGAGCTGAAATGGCGGTGAATGATGAGGCTTATGGTGCCAAGGTGATCATTTCCAACATCCTAACCTTATTCAACCAAATGACCCCATCCCAGAAGGAGTATCCCATGTCTGAAATCCTCCTGCTCTAGAGATTTGGCATCTTGGAGGAGGTCCCCCTACCGGGCTTCGAGGTCGACACACCGCGGTCATGGGTGACCCGGGAGGACGAGCTTCCTCGCTAAAACATCACCAAAAACTGCTATACTGCCAGGGAAACCAGGCATATGGACGTATATGTCCTGAACCCGAGGAATAGGACCATTACTAGGGATGAGCCTATTGCGGAGGATTCTCCGGCCCTCTACGCGAGTACATTCCGTCAGAGTGTCATAGATGACACTAAGGGCTGGCTGAAAGACTGGGACCTACGGTCTGGGGGAAACATCACAAGTGAGTGGGCCTGGGCATTCTAGGTCTGCCATACTTGTGACCAGTTTGGGGCCGAGCTGCGCCATATTGGCATGTTTGAGGCGGTATGGACGTCGCAGTTCCACTTCCATCGTTAACCGGAGCTCGGGCCAGAGCTATTCACCCAGTGGTCCTCTGATACCAACACATTCCACCTTCTCCATGGGGATGTTGGCATTAGCATCTGGGACATTCACTGCATCAGAGGTATCCCACTAGAGGGCTACCAATATGATGAGTTAGTTCCTCCAAAGATCAACTGGGAAGATAGGTCACAAACCCCCATGCTGACGTGGCACCTGTTGGAGCTGGCCAAATAGTAGTTGGGGGTCAAGGACTTGCTGAAGGACATTTCCTACAAGGGCTGGTTCAACCAGTTCCTCAAGAAGGACCCGACAATCAAGATGCTGGGACGGGGAAAACGATGCTTGGCCGCGGCTCAGAGGAGAAAGGATGAGTCGTATTGGAGGACCCTGGAGGCAGGGCATTACCAATTGTGGGGCTACCGCGTCATTGAGGCTCGGGACCCGAACGTCCGGTACGCCGGGTTCCTTGCCGCCTTCCTAAGAGGGTGGCTCCTGCCAATACGGGATGCGAGGATGAGCGTCCGCCCAACAACATTGGTGATGGCGGGTACCATGGCTGCCAACAAAAGGTACAACTTGGGGGGTCCCTATTCTGGCCAAGCTGTATGCCATCCTAGGACACATCTCATGAGTGGGGTCACCTCGGAGGGTATGTGGATCCTTTCAGATCATCCATGGCTGGGTGGTGGCTCATCTCATTGGGTACACTTTCCCAAACGCCATCCATCCTCCGGGAAACGACCATCGACTGTCCCTACTGAACATCGCTGGACTGGTGCCGATGAAATGAGGAGGGTGTGAGGAACCGCATTGGTAACCACACCATCTTCAACTTCAGCCCGTTCCCCACCCTGAACGGCCAGAGGGTGGACAATGCGCGAGGCTCGCTGGAATAGCGGGAGTATTTTCAGAGCATCTGGGGAAGGGTGCTCATGGCTTGGATCAATGAGAAGGTGATCTACAAGCCTAACGTGCCGTCCCGATTCGCCAGGAAATTTGGGTGCCTCCAACGAATTCTGAATAAGGCATTCACGGCTATGTGGGAGGAGAAGAATCCATGCGTTCTGCGCCATATGTGGTTGATGTTTACTTCTTTCGGCTCCAGAAACATCATCACCCTTCCTCCCATCGGGGTCGATGCTGGCCTAGAAACGGATTATGTCGAGCACTGGACCATTGCGTACCCTGAGGGGCTTTTTCACAAGCGAGTCCGGCAACTCGAAACTACCCACGTGGAAACCAGGCGACAGGGGAGAAGACAAGGTGCTGCGAGAAGGGGGGAACTAGGGGTGCGTCAGGCAGCGACGCCTACGCAGGCCAGGACCTCAGCGGCGGGAACATCACACAATGCCACCGCGACCTCATTGCCCATAGTGGGGTCACATGAGGCGGTCAGGGAACTGCCCGGGAAGCATATAAGGTACCTTCTCGAAACTTCCCATGACACAATTTTCCCGGCACTGTGGTCAGCCTGGATAACCATGAGGCAATCACTGGATGTGGAAGCCATTTTGTAGAAGATAACGCAGAATGGGATCAAGTTGCCAGAGGTCGGGCTTATTCGAGTTACCGGCAGAGTGAACCTCCATCGGCAACATGCTTATCTGACGGCCAAGGACACATACGAGTGCCAAAGGGGTCGGCGTACAGATCCACCTTTCCTAGTGAAAGTGATGCTCATACAAAATCATGATCCGGATGTGATGCCACCGGGAGAAGGCAATAGTAATGAGGATTTGGAGGGGGAGGAGGAGACCAGAGAAAATGAAGGTGAAGGGGAAGATGAAGGAGAAGGTGAACCCGAAGGTGAGGGGTCGCTGGGGGCGACCTACCAAGGGAGTCTCCGGGAGAGCGGCGAGAATGTCGGCTCTAATCTCAACATAACTGAGATACTCGAGGTCTTCCTCTATCTTCATTAATATTCCTTCTTCATCCATTCTCCTTCGAAATTTCCAACCCATCTCTCTACCTCACTCAGGAGAACCTACGTGTTGGTCAGGAGTCCCCACTAGTGGAAGGAGGAGAGAAACCGATGGGATAGGATGGGGATCTGACACCCATCGTTGAATTGACAAGCGCAGAGGGGTCTCCAGTCATGGCATCTCCTATAGCGACTGGAACACTGTAGGCCGGTGCTCTGGGTTCTTGTAAGTCCCACACTTCACTACTGGCGCTTGTTATCAAAAGATCCCAATTAATCAGGGTACGTCTTGCGCATGATCTCAACATTGGATGCCCATCAGGCTGCGAAGCTCGGGCCGTCTGTAAGCGGACCAGTGGCGGGCATACCACCTCGTCCATAACATACATCCTACACTGAGTCGGCCCAGGAAATTGGTGAACAGGGGGCGGAAGACATCAGTGGCGCTGTCCTTGAGGCAAGGCTGGAAGCTGACAGTGGCACCGTTGCATTCAGGGTGAGAGATGATGGTCGCCCGGATGTCGAGGAACTTATTCCTAATGAAGACATCTCTGAGGCAGATCCTTCTACCGACCTACTGACTGCCTTTCCGGTGTATCGGCCCGCTGATCCCGAGGAGGTAGAAGAATCAGACTCAGAAGTGGCTGAGGAGAGCCAAATGACACGGCACAAAGGGTGGAAGTGTATCTAGGGGTTTCTCAAGCAGCCCTAGTCAGATTGGCTGAAGGGGATGGGATCACTCCAGACCTAGTTGTGTTTCCTGTGCGACGGAGGTGCTGATGCTCAGCACCTTCATCGGACAGTCCGTGATTACATGGCCGAGAAGATACGCAAGAGCAGCTGGCACACCAACGTTGCCCAGTGATGGGAATGATCGGCGAGAAACTGAGTGTTTTTGAGGGCATAGAAGGAGGTATGGCGCTTCAATGAATAGGAGGCATTGAAGGAGGCCTTCATTGGAACGTTCTCGGAGATCATGGAACAACTGACGGCCTAGCTGGCTGACGCCCAAGATCAACTGACGGAGGTGAGTCACCAGATGGCCGTACATCAAGCCGAGCGGGCATAGGCACATGCCAGGGTTGGCGAGCTGCGCTCTGCAGCTGCTGATGAAGGGAGCATTTTCAAGGAGCGAGAAGTAGTCATGGAGGCTTCCAGCCAAAGGGTAACAGTGTTGGAAAGATTGATCCAGCACGCTGATCCTTACGGGATTTTTTAAGGCCATCTCATGAACTTTTTGCTTTTACTGCCCAACATTTTGACTCATTTATGGACCAATCTATTAATTTGTACCTTTGGTCTAATATGCTCAGCATAATTCTGAAATTAATAACAACACAACCCTAAGATCCTTTGGGTCTCACCCAACCTGAGATGTAAAGGATGCTCGTGTTATCATTTCATCAAACTGTGGGCATTAACCAAGCTTTAGGCATCCGTACTCGGGCCTAGATTTCTGAGGAGAAGAGGGAGGTCCAGCTGATGGGAGGGGACCTCAGACCGATCGATGTATCGTCTCCTCCACGAACCCTAACACATGAGTGGGGAAATGCCAGGGGCATTGAAATTCCTCCGAACATATGGAGATGAAAAAGGTGAATCAAGTTACCCGAATTCGGAACATAATGGGGCGCGATTATGGAGGATAACTTTTAGCTGTGGCAGAAAGGAACCATCCATATCGCATTGGCCTGAAATCTAGACAATAAATGAGGGCTGACCGCTGACCATGTTCGCAACACGGGGCCTAACTCAAATATCGTCGATCAGTCTTCCGGAACATTGGCCCAGGACTGCAGGCGGACTATAGCTCTATCATCCATATTGCTACAATAGGCGTACCAAATTCTATCATCCATACTGTGGCAGCAGGCGGACCAAAGTCTATCATCCATACTGTTAGGGGGTCCCATCAAACATGACTAGTCCTTCGGGACATTGGACCAGGACAGTAGGTGGACCGTAGGTCTATCATCCATACTGTTAGGGGTCTCAACGAACATGAAATACGATGAGGATACGAATAAATGGGAACTCAAAGCGTGGAAAGTTGAGTGGTGGTTTGTTCTAACAAAGTCCAACACTCCCAAAATTGCGCCACTGTAGCGGAGGCGCATTAGGAGGACGTGCCAACCTGATCACGAATCGTCCCAATTTTCAGATAGGACCTCTCTGGTGAGAGAACTGTCGCTTCCCACCATCACTATGGGGCATCCCAAACTTATTCGGGGTAGATGTTGCAACTACACCACTCCCCAAGAAGTCAGGTCGAGGGACCGATAGTAAGGAGGGATGGGATTTGGTAATCCCTAGGGCTGGACCTAAGACGAAATGTAAATGCGTTCCTACATATCTCATACGGATGAGAATCAATCCACACATAGTTCTATAGAGGTGGAGTGGAACGACATGGCGCCTACACAATGGACGAGGGAGACGTGCGGGTCTGTCCCTTGCACCAAAAGAAGTGTCATTTTATATATCTTGTTTGTCCTTGAAGGTTAATGGTTTTTCTTTTGTGGAGAGACTGGCCTGGGGAAGGAACTCATGGAGTCGCCACAACAATCAGGCCATAACAGGCATTGAAAAATGGTATGGCAATTGACCAAAACCCAACGTGATGTCCCGTATGGGGAGGTCACCACAATGCAGTGCCATTTCTTATCGTGTGGCTAGGATGATATCATCACAGTTTATGGTCATGTGGTGGGACTAGGAAGCACAGTTTAAGGTTGTATGGCATGGACCTGACAACACTGTTTATGGTCATATGGCTTGGACTTAGCAGCACAGTTTAAGGTAGTATGGCTTGGTCCTGGCAGCACAGTTTAAGGTCGTATGGCTTGGACCTGGCAGCACATTTTAAGGTCTTATGTCTTGGACCTGGGGAATACACACGATGCGGTGAGGCGTACCCGGTGTGGATGAGGTCATATCCTCATATCATCACTGCGGGCGATTCCAGGAGAATGGTCTTGGGACAAATGGGCCTACGAGAGTCCAACAATTGGGGGTAGGACATGCTAGATCCCAGCTACATTGGCCCCGAAACACAATGTCTGGGCGACTCCTCGTTTCCCATGGGGATGAGGGTCAAGCTGCACGCAATCATTAAAGAAAAAACCCAAGCACATACTCTAGCACTCTGATCGTGGGAGTCCCGAGAGACTATTACGCAGCTTGGTCCGTCTAACGTGTGGGGGTGCACTGAGGGTTAGTGCAATGAGTGTTGAGATTCCACCTTTACACGGTGGGGTGGAACATAATGTCAATCATGAAACCAACATTCAGGGCCCGAAGAAGCTGGCGTGATGACTGAGGATTACTGCTAACCATGTTTGCAACACATCATCATATCGTGTTAGCCTAGAGATAGGGGCAAACAAATGACCATCAATCGTTGACCACATTCGCAACGTAGTGATTTTATCATTTTATTGCCCGAAACCCTCGGGGGCGTTGGCCCGTGACGGTAGGATATCCCTTGGGCGTTGTATCCACGACGTTCTTGGGGGTCCCTCCGGGTGTAAAAGATAATGGCGCCCGAATGAAGGGTAGAAAAAATCTTGATAAGTGGACGAAAACTTGCCTATGTCAAATCTGACACTCAAAGTCCTAGACCAGAGTAATCTGAACACATTATTAGACCACTGTAAAGGGTCGAAGGGCTCAGTTTGAGAGCGGCCAAAAGATAGCGGATTCTTGGAGGGAAGGGGGCGTAGTGCCAAGAACCCTGTACCACACCTATATGTCCCCTCGTGGGGAGGGACATGCCAAAAGACCGAGGCGACTGGGAGATCGTGGGATCTCCTATGAGATGGGGATGAACCTAAAATATAGGTGTTTAGGCGGTCCTACGTATCCCATAAGGATGGGAATCAAGTCACATGTGGTTCTTGAAGCACAGTTGAACATCATGCAAGACGATACGAGGAACTTCTTCCAGGGGGTGTGCATGGTGCAACGGATAAACTGTTGCAAATGAGGACCTAATCCTATACTGCACTGCATGCTCCGGGTGAAGGCTGGGGCTGAGAGGCCCAAGAAGGCTAAGGGGCCTGAGGCTGGGCCTTGGTCGGGGATGCCTAACCAGCTAGCATTTTAACTTCTTGTAGTGAGGATGAGCATGAAGTTTATGGTCACACTAGACCATAAGGGTCTTAGTTTAAGGTTATAGAACTCGGACCGAAGGGGCCCAGATTTAGGAAAAAATTTAGTTTAAGGTCATTCTAGGCCGTGAAAGGATCTTAGTTTTAGCTCTTAGAACTCAGACCCAAGGGGCTCGGGCAAAATACCGTTTGAGGAACCTGGTGTTGGTGGGAGGAGTGACACGCTCACCATCCATAGTCTCTAGGGAATACGCGCCACTAGGATAGACCTTATGGACAATGAATGGCCCCTCCCATTTGGGCTCCAACTTGGGTGGTTTCCTGGAGGGAATCATTGGTGTTCTGAGAGCGAGCACCAGGTCACCTTGCAGGAAGGAGCAGAGGTGAACCTTATTGTTGAAAGCTCAATCCATCCTGCTCTGATACCTTTCCAATATATGTAAAGCGTGAAGCCTATTTTCGTCCAGCACTTCCAATTCTGCTAGACATATTTCGGAAACTCTATCTTGTGCTTGCTGGTTGTATACCATCATGCACAATGAGGGAAACTGAATCTGGATGGGCAAGACGACCTCAGCTCTGTATACCAGGGAATATGGAGTCACCTGGGTGGAATTGCGGGTCGTCATCCGAAAAGCCCAGAGATCATTGGGGATCTTGTTCAGCCAACATTTCTTGTTATGACCAACCATTTTTTACAGAATGTAAGAGAGGGTTTTGTTAAACTCCTCGATCTATCCATTCTCCTGTGCATGATAGCGGGAGGTGTGGGTAGAGATAATGTTGTAATTGGCTTACGATTTCTTCATCTCGGCTGCTCGGAAGTTGGTTCCATTATCCGTGAGGATAGCGTGAGGTACTCCAAATCGATAGATTATATTGGAGCTCACGAAGTCAGCGATAAAACAGGCTTTGACTTCCTTGAGCAGAATTGCCTCTTCCCACTTGGAAAAGAAATCCGTAGCGGTCAGGATGAACCAGCACTGGTGGGCCATAGCCAGCTCATAAGGTCCTATGACATCCAACCCCCAGACTGCAAAGGGCCAAGAATAATTGGTAGTATGGAGAGGCTCTAATGGAAAGTGCACAATGTTAGCGTGAACATGGAACACATGGAAACTCTTGGAAAACTCGATGCATTCATAGATCATGGAGGGCCAGAAGTACCCCAGCCTCCAAATCTGGTGGGACAACTTCGACCCGGCCTGGTGGGCGCCATAGGAACAAGCATGAACTTCTTAAATGACATGTGGGATCTCAACTCCTTGAAGGCAATAGAGGATAACACCATCAAATCCATGCCTGTAAAGGAGCTGCTCAAGGCTGGGACCGCTCTAAAGAGTAAACTGTGGCGCGCGGCGTCGAATTCGCTCGTGATCAGCTTTGTCCGACGGAAGATTGTCATGCCGGAGATATTCAACCAAGGGCATACTCCAGTCAGGAACTGTCTCGTTTACTGCATCTGAAGTCCTCGGGGATCCTAACATATGGGCACCAACGGTGAGATGGTTCACCTGTGGGTCATGATCATCCTCCAGAATAACAGGATAAATGACTCTCCGGTGTGCCACATGGATAATTAGGTCATCCAGTTCGGGCTCCACAAGTGATGCGGCCAGGCTGGACAAAGCATCTGCTCGACTGTTCTGCGACCGGGGGATATGCACGACCTCTGGACGAGAGGAGAACCTATCCATTAGACGGAGGGTGCACTCTAGCAACGGAACGAGTTCTGGCTTTCTGACAATATAGTCACCATAGACCTATATGATGACTAGCTCTGAGTCCCCATTCACATGCAGATGGGGTACGTCAATCTCGAGAGCCAACTCGAGGCCAGTGATAAGGGTATGATATTCTGCATCATTGTTGGTGCATCCTTCTGAAAAAACGAATGAATATGGCAGAACGGCTTGCTCTGGGGTGATGAAGACAACACCCAGGCCCACTCTATTGAGCCTAGGATCATTGAGCATTCTACTAGTGGGGCTCCGGGAGGCACCGTCAAAGTACATCTACCAGCATGGGATGGCATGATCAACTTAGAGGATTACCTCATTAGTAAAGCCTAGATCTAGTGGCTGATCTGCGGAGGTTGGATGAGCAGCTAAGAAGTCTGCCAACTCCTATCCTTTGATAGACTTATGAGGTACAAACATGATGTCGAACTACAGGAGGATCACCACCCAATGCGCCAATCGGCCGGTCAACATAGGTCAGTTCAGGATATGTTTCAACGGGTCTACCCAAGAGACCAGCTGTACCTCATGGTGCTGCAAGTCATGTCGCAATTTCTATACGGAAAATACGAGCTCCAGGAAGCTCTTTTCGATGGGAGAATATCTATTTTCCGTATCGAGGAGCAGGAAGGTGAGATAGTAGAGGATATTTTCTGTTCCCTCACTTTTCTTCTGGATGAGAAGTGCACCGAGGGATCATTCCAGGGCGGTCACATAAAGGACCAGCGACTTTTCGGAAATGGGTGGCATCAAGACCGGAGGTTAGAGCAGATACTGCTTGATTTCCTCAAAGATGGTCTGACACTCTTCATCCCATTCATAGGCGGCACCTTTCTACATGAACTGGGAAAAGGGATTACACTTGCCTTCCAGATTCACAATGAGTCTGCGTATATAGGATAAGTGGCCTTGAACGCCTCTGAGCTCCTGAGTATTACTCGGGGGAGGCATCTGGCTGATGGCCTTGATCTTCTATGGGTTGATCTTGATGCCTCGGTATTTAACAAAGAACCCAAGAAATTTTCTGGAGGTGACCCCGAAGGCACACTTTAACAGGTTCATCTTCCAGTGGCAAGAATGGAAGAAGCCAAACACTTTCTCAAGGTCATTGATATGGTCATGGTGCTGGCGAGATTAAACCACCAGGTCGTCCACGTAGCATTCCACCAGTGTCCCAGGAATCGGCTTGAATATGCGATGCATGGTCTGTTGATAGGTGGTACCGGCATTTTTCAGGACGAAGGGCATAACTTGGTAGAAGAAAGTACCTTGGGGGGCCCTGAAGGTAGTGAACTCTTTATCCTAGGGGGCCAACCGGATCTGGTTGTACCTGGAGTACCCTTCCATGACAGAGAGGGCTTGGAACCCAGTCGTGCCATTGATCAACAACTCTATCACTGGAAGGGGAAAATCATCCTTCGGAAAGTGCCGATTGAGATCGCGGAAGTTGATAGAGACCATGATTTGTCCATTCTTCTTCTTGACCAGCACAATGTTGGCTAGCCAACAGGGGTACTGAACATCATTGATGAAGTTGGCTTTGATGAGCTTATCAAATTCAGCCTCAACCCTGGCACCGTGAGAGGGGTGCATCATTCTGGGAGGCTTCTTGAACTCGCGATGGTTTTTTAGAAGGCCAAGGCGGTGGACAACTACCTGGGCATCTAGTCCTAGAATCTAATCATAACTCCATGCGAACACATCACATTACTGTCTATGGAAGTCTACATATTGTTTCCGTTCCTTGGGGGCATAGCGGCGCTGACCAATGTGGGTCTTGGGTCCGCCTCGCTACCGAGGTTCACCTGATCTAACTCTTCGAACGTGGTGGAGACGCCCTCCTCAAAGGAAAGGGGAGCATCTTCCATGTCCTCATCTCCACTTGTGGAGGGATCATCCACAGGGGAGCCGTTTTAGGGCTACCAGACCCTGATGGGAAACTGGTGCCGGCTTGGGCAGCAAAGGTCTTCATGTTAGGAGACTCATGCACTACGGAGACCATGGCGACAATGGCGGTTGATATAATCCCATCCGACCTTCGGCCCAAGGGGCCACACTTTATGACATCAAAGTAGTAGTGGCGCGTTGTCTTGAGCCGGTCAATTCCGGCGTGGGGAAACAGACACATATGACGTACTGTCGTTGCCATGAGCCTAACTTCCCGATATCATACAGGGGTAGGAGGCTCAAGGATCACCTGAGCCTGCTTGGTGTAGGAGTACGAGGTGATTTCCCGCCGATGCTTGGACCCGGAAATATGCCTTCCTCTAGTACCCGAAACTACACAGCACTGCCCCATGTCGGGGGTTGTGGCCTCCAAACGATTGATTGGGAAGACATAAGCATCATCCAAACCTTCCCAGGGATAACTTGTGACAGTGGCGGGCTCAACCTCACCTACCAGGATCTACTTGTCCTTGCTCTTGTAATAGCCGGCATCCAGATAACGGGCTTCAAAAGAGGCAAAAGGAGACGCATCTCCTTGGAGCACGCCGACTCGACCATTAAGGGATACTTTAAGGCATTGGTGATATGATGAGGGGACGGCTGCGTGAAGGTGGAGCCAGGGCCTTCCCATCAACGCATTGTAGGCGATGTCTTGAGAGAAAACCATGAATTTGGTATTGAAAATTAGGCCGCTGAACTGGGTCTTCAAGAAAATCTTGCCGAATAGAGTTTTCTCGGTCCTGTCATACCCCTGGATCCTGAGGTCGGAGGGAGTTTGCTCATCCTCAGACAACCCCAGCTTCCGTAGTGTCTAAGTTGGGATTAGGTAAATCCCAGAACCCGTGTCAACAAGATAGCGTCGGACTTCCGTGCCATTGAATTGGCCGATGATGTACAATGGGTGAATGTGCCTCTGTATGGGAGGGTCTTCATCTTCACCGTAGAATGAGATAACTGCCTGACATTCGGCATTTTCAATCGCCTCAGTGTGGAAGGCTTCTATAGCCTCTACCTGCATCTCAAACATGAGGGGGCTCCTTAGAGCCTCGGTGAGCGCCTCATGCATTTCAGATGACAGGCGAAGAGCCTCAAGGATAGAAAGCCTTGGCGGAATATCGGCCAGGTGCTTCAGAACATCATACTTTCGAGCCAAACATGAGCTTCTGCTTACAGGAGGCCGCTCTGTGATTGGAGGCATGACGGGCCATGTCGGCTGGACCGGTGGCTGACTGTTACTAGGCATGTCTGGCCGTTCACTAGTCGAAGCCTGGATAGCGGCTTCTGTATTAGGATTAGAAGGCTAGGTTCGGGTGGTGGCAGGGCAGAGCTGGTCGCTGCACGACCGAGGTAGTTCTGACTGATACAGCAACACAAACGGTGGTATATGTGAACCTATTGACACCGGATGAAGGGGACGCATGTGCTGAGCCATGTATCAGGGCTTCTGCCTGGTTTAGTGGCATGCACGGCCTGGCTAGAGGTGCCAACTACTGTGCCCCAGAGATTCACATAGCAACAGCTTCGCCGACGTTGGCGATGACTGGGGACATTGGGAAGGTCCACCTGGCGTTCCTCATTGTCCGGAGTCAAAAAGGGATTTACCAACTCTACGGTGATAACTGAAGTGTACCCCAGGCTTTCACTCAAGGATTCATCCACTACTGGACGGAGTCTCGGAGGGATCCCCATTTTTTGGGGCATAAAATATCCAAGAGTGCGGGATGATGATGGCGTTGGCAGGGCACGTTCTTTCTTCTTGCACTGCCGCTTGATCTTCTAGGAAGAGGTAGGCTGGGACGACGATGCTGAGGTAGCGCTCACAGATTCTAAGGGCTCTGGCTGGCTCAGGCAGGAACGGATGATTCCATGGGCATGGTCGACCATCCTGCGGGCCCTCCAGTCGTTATAATTGCAGGGCCCACGGTCGGAAACCTGTTGCCACACATCCTTGTTGCCACTACTCCCATATGATCTTACGAAGACACCTGCCACTTGCGCCGGGGATGGGCCCAACCAGAATATGTTGTCGTCAATCTAGTCTAGGATCCATTCCTTGAACACATGTCATCACTGGATGGTGTGCCCCAGGTTCCGGTGATAAAGGTAGTAGTTGTGGTGATCAGTGAGACGCGCCTCTTCTAGCTTCTGGAACTCAGGCATTCGTATGATCCTCTGCTCCAAGGCACTACAGAAATAACCGGGAACCTGGGCCTCATCGAACGAGTAATTCTGATTCCTTCTATTTGGAAAGTGGGCTCTTGGAGACTGTCTATGACTAGGGACCAGAGGAGCATTCCGAGGAGGCGGAGCCTGATTATCTCGCCTAGGTGGTGGTAGTGTGTTACGTGGAGGCTCATGCCGATTTTGAGGCGGTCGCTGCTGGGCCGGAGGCTGTGGGGGTGTACCCCTATGGGGTTGTTGAGCTGGCCTCACTGGTAGCAACTCTAGCTTCCTGGGGGCCTCTATCTGGGCCACAGCAGCGGGATCAGCTCTAGAGGCTCTCCTTGCAGGGATTAATGGAGCTAGCGGGTGTTCATGACTAGCCTGTTGCAGGGCTTCTTCGAGGTGTTGAGCCTTGTGTGAGAAGTTCTGGAACCCTCTGGTGTAATTCTGAGTGATCAGGGAAGGAACAAGCTCTGCTTTGACATTCCCTACGCACATTGTTAGTAATTTCTCATGAGTTAGTGGCATGTCAAGGGAGTACGTGAACCCCTTCAACTGGGCGACGAAGTCTGCGACTTGCTCATCGGGCCTTTGATTGCACCTAAAGAGGCCTGTGATGTTCGTCTTCTGGGTTGTGGAACTAAAATGGTAGAGGAATTTCCTGCAAAGGTCCTCCCAGCTAGTCACAGATCCGACAGGGAGCTGGCTGTACCAGACGAATGTTGTTCCTTCTAGGATCTGAACGAAGCAACCGAGCTTGGCAACCTCCCACTGTGTCGGAGTCCCCGGTCCTGTTAAAGGGGGAGAAAGTGGGGTTCCCAAATCCCAGCAGGGACGTCATGTCATCCACCCATGCTTGGTATGGATTACCGTCTGGTGGGATTTCCACCTGCCGAGTTTCCAGGGCCTCTAAGCGGGCGATGAGTGCTTCCATCAAATTGTCCAGATGTGGGTTCATGTCCTGGCGGGGATCTCTAACCCCAAGCGCATTACTGATATCTTCAATCCGGTAGTGAAGCTCAACAACTTGTGGGGCGGCTGGTGGAGCGACTCTCGGGGCAGCGGGAGGAAACTGAGAAGGGTCCCTCATGTGATCACACCGCTCAGGAGGGTTTGGTGAAATGTATCACACCCGCTTTCCATGGGCTCCGGCCTCTCCCCTTTCGGCGAACACGACATGGTCGTGGTTGCCCAGGGGAATCTCGTCAAGGGGTAGGTGCTCTTGCCCCTGCTGTCCTGGCGTAGGATTACTGTAGTCAGGTCACCGATTTGCAATGTGTTCGGACAAGAACTCATCAACCAGCCACTTTTTCTCAGCAAGCTGTTGGCATAGCCTGGCCTTCTCTGGATCATCCTCTTCCTTCTGTACCGAGGCAGATGGGTCAGCGAGCTTAACAGCCCCGACGTGCTTTTTACCCTTGTCAATGTTTCGGCTCAGTGTTAATGCCTCAGTTGGTGTGGGGAGACCTAGGAGGCTCCTCTATTGGTGAGTAATCCTCCCAGATGGGTTCAGTAGCGGATTTTCCTCAGGGGGTGAGTCCCCATCGAGGAGTTCCACACCGTTTCCCTCACCTGAAAGGTCCTCCATGTCGACCGCCACTACCCTTGGTGACATTATTTTAGAGCCGCCCAGTGAGTCAGGCTGTCGGCGAAACGTACTAAAAGGAAGGGCATTGTACTGCCCCAATCCACATACGTGCGCGTGGGGGGTGTCCTCCTCAATAACTTTGAAAAGTACTTGAAAACACTGGACGCATTATTGCTGGAGGGCCTTGTGGTGGCCATATGACTCGGGGTGCTGAACCGCGGGGAGCGCAGCCTGATCGACCCGACTGCACTACTCCCTGATATCCTTGAGATGTGCTTGACTCCCGGTATAAGGCGCCAGCTGATGGGAAAGACGGGAGTGAGTCACCCAGTGAGTCTGGCGGAAACATTCAAACTCTCCCAAGGTGAGCGACTCTGGCATATCAAAATCCGATCTTGAAACCAGCGAAAACTTCTCGGGGAAGTGGCCCACTGCGAGGACGGTCCAGAAGCTCCACGACTCTGGTTCGTGATCTTGCCCTTGCTGCCCCTGCTCATCAACCGAGAATGGTCGGGGAACTGGCAGCGGTGCCGAGGCAGGCCGCTGGGCCGGTGGGCTGGCCAGCGGAGAATACAGCGAGCATGCCGATTGGTCGACGATCAAAAAGTTGTACTCTGAGGGATGCAATGTTCTGGCGGTCACGTCGCAATATTATGGGATGTCGAATATGCCTCATGTCACAGCGTCGACGCTTTCCGAGGGTGTGTCATTTCGCGACAATTCCGTCAGTCACCAGAAATGTTCTCCCCCCTCTCTGACAGAGGTGGAATGTGCTTCTGGGGAGGCCAGCGGTAAGTGCAATTTTGACCCCTGGGAGTACGCCATGTTCTCTTCCTCCTGGATATACCTCCGGAGGGAGGCGGGAATCATTCAGATCTCACATTCAGGGAGTACGAGGCTGGCGCGCGATGTCCCCACCCTTGACCACGACTCATAGGACCGGGGGGAGGGCTCCATAGCCAAGTCGTACTCCCCCTCAGAGTCCGAGAAACAGACTGGATTGATTTCCATCCAGACTTCCCTGACATTCCTCTTACGACGACGACGTCCCGCCATCCTGCCCATGGGTGGCTCCTTAGGGAAATGATGATTTTTTTCATGGAGTCCTATGGCTGCAATTGTGTTGGGGCATAGAGGACTGAAGTCCAGGGTGCGAGAAGCACCGGGAAAGATGTCTAAAGGGACATGGGGATGACCTCCATGTGGGTGAGCGACCAGATACACAACTGCTCCATACTCGCGGCCAGCGACAGGGGAAGTGACCTCATACCCAGTGTAGTGAGCGCTGGAAAGAGCCATACCTGGAGCATAGCTATCATGGGGAAGTCTTTTCCTTTCCAGATCAGTGGCATAGAACGGGCCTTCGTGGTGGGTGGCACTACCGCAGATTGGTCTGTGTTGGCCATTGCTTGTTCCCGCGACCGGGAGAGTCGACCCACCCTGCTTGCAGGGCGGTCGGGGCCTCGATCCGAGTCGGGCATGTAAATCCCCCCTGATTAGCGCATACGGGGGTTTGGTAACAGGATTTAGTAGTGTCTCATTCCACAGTGGTTGCTGATGTTGGTGCCCCAGGGTGGGTATTCTATTCTGCTCGTCCCCGACGCTGGCGTCGGGTCAGATGGGTTGGAGATGGCGGTGCAGGCATAGAGATTGCCTGCTTCTCGGCTCGGGGAGTTGGGCAGCGGTGTTGACGCAGCCTGGCAGGGGCTCTTGCCATAAACCCCTGGGACGGGTCTCTGATCAGGCTGACCCAGACATCCCCCACCTCATCGGAGTAGGGGAGGGAGGTGTCAAGGCACTCCGGGGATAGGCTCCCGAAGAGGTTTAACGTCGGAGTGGGGATCTGTGGCTCCCCGCAGGGCCCTTGGAGGTGGTGATGATGGTGAGGCATAGCTGTCTCTAGATCCAAACGGGCCATTCCCCTGGTGGGGATGACCCTTTCTTATTCGTACCTACGAACAAGGTCGTTGATCACACTTGGTTGGATGATCTCTGATGGGGATAGGGGGCGTGAGCACCTGGTAGTCGTGACAGTTGGTGTCAGAGCGACTTCGAAAAAGGCAGGACCGCGGGGGGTGGCCGTGTCGGTACCGCCCATGCCCTTATGCCGGTGGGCAGGTGGCGATCGAGCTCCAGATGCAGTAATTTGATTCCTGGAAACCGGGAGATGAACCCATTAGTACTAACAGGAAATGAAATTGACAACCAATAGCCCATCGTCATTCCATCTTCCGTGGTCGGTGAGAGGGATCCATGATAACGACGTTGCAGAACAGAGTGCTCAACGTCCTGCCTGCCTCAACCCCTGGCGGGTTTCACGTCCCGGTGCTAGGTGCCCGGACCTGGTGACATGCTAACCATCTGACACCCCTAATGCCACCAGTCCCCATATTGAGGAGAAGAGCTTCACGTCGGTTTCACCATTTTCTGTTTCCGACGCTTTTATGATGGGGAGCGCGCGCGCGTCCGCCACGTGGGTAGAGGGAGTGCGGCTTGTTGCCCCGCATTCCCGCTTTCCAAAGTCAGGTGACATCTGTTCCTTGTTCATAGAGGTTTGCTACTTGATCGAAACCGGGATGATGGAATGTTGGTTCTTCCTTCCATGGATTCCTCCTCGGAGCTTGTCACCTAGTCTGGGTCTCCCTCATAGATTTAAGACGGGTTCATGAAGCTCGTTCCCGGTGCCATATCTTCATGTACGCTAGTTAATTACACCGCTTCCGTAGAGACTCTCCAAGGGGTCTAGTCGGGGAAGCAACCTTCCGTGATTAGAATGTTCACATTGGGGTGTTGTTGGAACACCTTGATGGTGGGGGATTGGCATGTCTATCTTATGTCCTTTATTATAGGGATTCTCGAGGGTGTGAAAGCCCAAGGAATCCCACATCGAACGTGGGGGATTGTGTACCATATTAGGTTTTCCTAAGCTTATCATGTTTTACATGGGGTATTCCGCGAGTTTATCATATGGCAGAGATGGATCAGACTGATTGAAACACTGAGATTAGATCAGATTGAAGGACCCCCTCGGGGGAACACTGATGTTGGGGCCAGAACGTAGGTGGCATCCCGGATACTATGGGCTGGAATGAGGTGTCATGATCCCACCAGGATGTGGCGGCCTGGGTAAGGATTAGGATGGGTGATGGAGTGACGGGATTGAACCTCATGGAGGCTTCCTGCGTATCCCCATTGTAGGGAATCAATTTCTGCGTAGTTCGGTGATATGGTGGGACACCTGAAGTAGCGACCCATGAGAATGAACACATGGACTAGAGCCCGGAGGAAGTAAGATCTCCGGGCTAGGGCATGAGCTTCCTGAGGCACGTGGGCTCGAGGGAGAGGTCAGGGTGAGATGTGGGTGTGAGGTATGGGGCTTATGCTCTGAGGTAGCCCATAATAGTGGTTGTGAACTAACACGAAGGGGTCATGAAAACTGAGTGATGGGATTGACCCTCGTGGATGCTTCCTACTTACCATGCGTTAGCACAGCTCAAAGTCCACGTAGTTCGCGACATACAGTTTAACGTCATGTGGGATGAGGGCATACATTTTAAAGTCATGCGGGATGAGGACATACAGTTTAACATCATGCGGGATGAGAGCATACAGTTTAACGTCATGCGGGATGAGCAATCTAGGGCTTACGCTCTGAGGCATCACAAAGTTTTGGTGAACCGACATGAAGAAGTCAGTACGACCGGATGCTGGGTTTGAATCTCGTGGAGGCTTCCTACGTACCATGTGGTAGCACGAATCAAAGTCCTCTTCATTCGCTGGGATGGGTCTTACGCTCTGAGGTGGCCCATAATGGAGGATTTCATGGTCGATGCTTACTCTAATCCTGTGTGAGTTTTGCTCGGTGTGATAAACAAGAGACAGCGGGGACCAGACGATCACGTCGCAAAGGGTGCGTCGGTGAGAAGCGGAAAGGGGATTATGTGTTGAGCGACCCAAAGATAAAATAGGGGCTTACACGTGGTAAGCGGCCCTTGGTGTCGGGGCATACTCTAAGATGGAGGCCAGTGGTGCGACAAAGCGCAGTGGGAAAGGGACTCCACTGGCCTTAGCAGTGGGGAAGTACAGAGCTGCATGGGTGCATCCTTCCGCAAGAGAGGATAGGGGCTTACACTCTGAGGCAGCCCTTCCCCCATGGACAAATGGAACTCCAACAAGGAGGATGTAATTCCATTTGAGGAAGAATCCATTACCGTGGATACGAGAGGCATAAAGAATGTCCCAGCCGGGGGGACCCTGCATGCGAGGCACGTGTTCGGACCACAGTTTAATGTCATGTGTTAAGGACGTGGTGCTTAGCAGTTTAACGTCCTATAGCTTGGACGAGGTGGGTTTGCTCCACACCCCTAGGGCTTACATTCCCAACACCCTCTACCCCTTGTGGGAGGGAAGGGATCGGAAAGGCCGTAGTGAAGGGGGTCGCAGGGTGAACCATTGAGGGGTCCATGTTAGCGTGGCTATGTGAAGAAGCAATGTCGTTAGTGTGCCTATGTGAAGAAGCATAAGGAAAAGAAACACAACGGGAATCACCACCCAAGGGACCTTGAGGATACTTTGTACGAGCCTGGAAGGCCGTATGGGAAAACAACACATGGCGTGCATGCCCAACATGGGAGACATCGGGCGCCGGAGCAGAGAGGCACCCAAGGGGGCGTCAATGTGAGGGGTCCTGGGTTTTGAACGCAAAGAGAGGTTTTGCACTCAAAACACCGGGATAGCGCGTAATTGGGTCAGAGGATTGCATGCGGATAGGGGATTGTGCGCAACAGGCCTCGATTGTGCGGAGGGAAATGGTCGATCCCTGGAAAAACCTATCAGAGGAATTGTGCGCAATTTGGAAGGGATTGTGCGCAAGTGGAAGGGATTGCACGCAAGGGGAAAGGATTGCGCACAAAGGAAGAACCTGAAGGAGTTGGCAAATTCACATAAGCCAGTGGGGTTGTGCGCAAAGGCGAACCCCGGGGCAAGGTTGCGTGAAAAAGGGAATTACCCGGAAGCCATCTTGCACGCGCGGGAGTCTGAATTGCACGAACGGGAGTTGGTCCGAATTCCTCATCCCCGAAATGGGTGAGGTCACCTTCTATTTATAGGCATTTGTCATTGGGGAATCTGGGAGACGTGTGAATTCTTCCGCGCTAGGATCAGTCGGCGGGCAAAGAATCACTATGCGGAACCGAGCACACAAAATTGCTGGCCATCCCGATGTTTTTACGCGAATCCCAGACATCCTTCCCATAGAGAATATTATTTTTCACAAGTCCTTGTTAATTTTACGCATGACTTCCGGGCCATCCGGACCAGCTCTCTGAGTCCGAATATGACTTCGCTCCGTCCGTCCGAAACTTTGTCTGGAAGTTATGGACTTTTTCAGCATCTACAGAGGTGCACAGAGGAATAACAACAATGGTGTCAGAACATCATCAGAACACAATGAAATTGAAAATTATGTGAATCAAAGAACCAATATATTAGGAATAATGGGGCTTGTGAAATGATAGAGGGTATCTAATGTCCATATTCCAAGAACATTATCAATATCATGTGACCTGGGATGTGAAAAAACATATGAGGCTTAACTGGTGAACATATTCATAATGAAGAACCTATCTCAAATGTATATCAAAAGACTTTAGGATATTGGACCAAAATTATAATCGTTCTTTAATGCTGAGCATTCATACCACACGAGGGTCCTTTCAGATGTGATAGATGATGAAGACCTAAAGAAGGGATGGTTGAAACATGTAAATGGAATGTGATAAAATCTATACAGAATCCAACACACTAGGTCCTAAACCAAATCACATCTAACACTGATGATGAGGTTGGACAGAGGTCAAAGTGATAAACACACAGAAGTATACTAGAGGAGACAAGCCGTTGGAAGTTATAAAATTGGATAGTGAACATGGGGTAGGATCCAAATCCAAATTCTCAACCTTACATAACTATCCTTTTAGGGTAGGAATCAATAAATATATAGTTGTCGAAATTTTATGCAGTTTATAGTCATGCAGTAAGGATGAAGATTAAAGGGGAAATCCCCTATGGGGGAGTACATGGTGTGGGTAACATAGACCCAATGTGAATGGGACAAATGATGTCCACCTTCAACAAAATATAATCCCATAAGGGTCATACCCATGGGATTAAATAAAATAGATAATTTGTTGAGCCTAGTTTGGACCTGTGGAAAAATGCCAGTGAATTCCAACATATCCTATCAGGGTAGAAATCAGGACATGCGTAATTCTAGAATTTTGTGCTGTTTAAGAAGGGGAGGGAGTTATTACTTAGGGATGAAGATGGTGTAGCTAGTATAAACCCAATGTGAATGGGGAAAAATTCCACACCACTACAAATTATTACCAATGGAATCTCAGGACGTAATGCTGAAACTGAGGAACATGGGGATGGAACTAAAGAAAAAACGTCTGGGTGTTCATATTTATCCCATTAGGATGTGAATCATTGCCTATGTAGTCCTTGAATTCCCTGAATTTAAATATTATATGGTATGTACACATGCAGTAGAATGTAGCTGTAATGAGAATGATCAAGGAGTGATAAATCATACCTAATATGAATTAGGATAGATGAAGTCCACCCCACACTGTGAACAATCCCAATGGGGATCCTCAGGTGAAGGGGGCGGAAAATATCAAAGTACTTGCGTATGAAAATAAGATGAAAGGATTCTGATGTTTCTATGTAACCCATCAGGATGGGAATCAAGTGACATCTAGTTCTTGAAATTTTGTGCACTTTAATGTCAAGTGGTATGGAAAAAAGGTAAAAGAAAATGTTCTAGAGGGATGAGAACATGGTGAATATGTTGCATTCCTTATGTAACTGAGGAAAAAATAATTCCACATCACACCACATAACGCCCTCAATGATAACTAAACCCATATGGTAAAACAAATTAAATTTAGAGAATTTTTGGGTGTACCAGATGAAAAATAATCTATGTATTCCTACTTATTCCAAGAGGATGGGAGCTGACCCACATGTAGTTCTTATGATACCATTTAGATTAATGTCTTGTGGTAAAGAAACAAGAGTGGAGATCCTAGAAGGGGGACATGTGACACGGTAGTTCTAGGCCCTATATGAGTGGGGATAGAATTCCACAACACTCCACATGCTCTTGGGATACTTAGTCCGAAAGGAAAGAAAGAACTCATAATTTTTTGTACCTAGGGATGGACCATAAGATGAAATATTCGGACATTCCTATGCATCACATAAAGATTGTAATTAAACTACAAAGAGTTCTCAAAATTGTCATTATATTAACGTCATGTGGTAATGAAGGGGATATCTTAGTTTACAGTCATAGAGATCTTACCATTGATTCCCAATTTAATGTGATGAGTGTGTGATAAAATGGATGAAAAGGTAGGTGAATCACTATGCCTGAAATTTGGGAGACCATGGGGATGGCGATAATGATATAGTATACCTCCTATCCAAGATTGTGAAACTATATCCATATTGTGTGACCTGGAATGGGGACAATCAATTGAGAAATGACTGATAAACGTATTACCAATGTGGGAATTGTATAAAATTGTTTTTGAGATCCTCTAGGGCATTGGCCCTGAATGGTAAGTGAGCCAAGGTGTCATGAGACTAGGCTTCTAGGGTGTCTTTTCAAATGTGATCTATTATGAAGAGCCAAATGATGAGATTCAAGAAGTGGGGTTGTAATCATGTAGGTTAACAGATTGCATAATGGATGATAGAAATATTTGTTTTAAGTCATATTGATCAGATCATGAGGTGCATTTATCGCTAAATTTTATCATCATATAGGATGAGAGAAAATCTCATGTTCAGAACTACTTCATCTTTTTTGCATTGGAGGGAGGATTGTTATTCTCATCATTCATTATGACCTGGTAATATGGACCATTGGGTTAAACCCTATGAATGATATAAGGTACCACCCATTTGATTCCCACCATTGGTGATTTCCTTGCAATAATCATTGGAATTCTCATGTCTAATACCATGTCACCTTGAAGAAATGAATAGAGGAAAAAAAATTGAATGCTTTGGATATCTTTTTTTTATTCCACTATAGATTGTGCAAGGCATGATTCATGTTCTCATTGAGAAATTATAATTAAACTATTCTGACTTCTGCTACCATGTGTGATGATTTCTGACTATGAATGGTCATGTGGAGTGATAGATACTGAATCAAAATCGGTGGGAATTCCTCTTCTATGTAAATTATTTAATATGGGGCCACCTAGGTAGAATTACAAGTCATCATTCGGTAATCCAAAATAGCATTTGGAATCTTTTTCGACCATCTCTTCTAGTTAAGAAAACCCGTATTCTACCATATGTCAGAGAGGGTTTTAATGAACACCTCGATAAGCCCATTTTCATGCGCATGATAATGAGATGTATGATTAGAATACAAATTATAAATTGCAGACAATTTCATCAACATGGATTCTCGAACATTGGTGCTATTATCGGTGAGGACAGCTTGAGGGAATTCAAATTAGTGGATGTTATTGGAGCACATTAAATCAATGATAGAACATGCCTTGACTTCCTTGAGAAGAATTTACACTACCCACAACGAAAATTAATATTTAGTAGTCAGGATGAAACACCATGAATGTGTTATCCCTGGTGGATTTGGTCCCTCTATATGATCTCCCCATACCACAATGTTCTATGAGTACATGGTATAATAAAGAGTCTCTGACAGATGATGATAAAATATATCATTGATATGGAATGCGTATAATCACAAGGAAACTTGATACAATCATGGGTCATGGTGGGAAAACAATTTCCCAACCATCAGATCTGATTAGAGTGTTTAGGCACTTTTTGATGAGCTCTATAGGAACCAACTTGTACATCCTGCATAACCAATGGAATATCATCTCCATGAATGATGTGGCGGATAATCCCATCAAACCCACATTTTTAGAGGATATTCTAAAGACTAAGACCACTCTACTGGGTGAAATCGACTAAGTTGAAACATACTCATTAATTTTTAGATCTCTCTATCGGTAGATTACCATGTTGTAGATACTTGATAAAGGGAGTTATCTAACCAGGGGGCCCTATCACTATGGTAAGGGGAGCTGGGGGTTGCTATGTGGATTCACCAGTGGTTAGAGGACTTACCTACGTGCATTCATCATCATACAGTGTGACATGATAAATGGAACATTGATGTGCCACATGGATAATCAAGTCATCCTTTTTAGGCTTTGTAAGAGATGCAGCAAGGCTGGACAAGGCATCATCTCCACCGTTCTATGACAAATGGACATGAGTAACTTCTCGCCAAGAAGGGATCTAGGATATAAGATGGCGTGTGTTCTCTAAGAGGGGTACAAACTGTGGATTTCTATCATCATTGTCACCATTAATCTATTTTATTTCTAGCATATTGTCTCTCTCATATATAGGTGGGAGACATAGATCATGAAGGTTATCTCGAGCCTAGTGATAAGATTCTGATATGTTGCCTCATTATTGGTATATCCTTCATACAATAGGAATGAATAAGGAATTAAATCATATGAATTCATGGTGAATATGATACTTAGGACTAACCTATTAAGCCTAGGATCATTGAGTCTACTTCTAGTTTGGATTCATGAAGTTTCATCAAATTGAATTATACAACATGAAACAACATGATCCAGCGAGTGGTTTTTCTTATATGGGGAAAAATATGATCTAGACAGTACACTGTGTGGGATAGATAAGATGGAAGGAAGTCTAATAGTGCATGTCCCTTGATATATATTTGGGAGACAAATATTATGACAATATCTTGATTGATCCCAACCCACCAAGCTAGATGTCCTGTCAACATGGGGAAGATCAGAATATAGTTTAGCGGTTCCACGCAGTAAACTAGATATATCTCCCAAGGCTACAAGTAGTGTAACAATTTATATACTATGAATAATAGCACAATTCATATTTTATAATTAGATTAATATCTAGTATCTATATCTAGGATCATGTGAATGAGAGAGTATAAACTAGTATATTCCCCATTGTTGTACTTCTGGGCGAGAAGGGAACTGAGGGACCATTCAAAAGAACTCATAAAACAAAATAATGGCATTCTTGAGATGGGTGGCATTAGAGCTGGTGGTTTTAGTAGATTATTTTACTACCATAACTACACTATCCTAAAAATATTCATCCAATTGGTAGTCCTCAACTTTTTTAATGATTTGGGAAAATAGATTACACTTACCACCATGTTTTCAATGAATCTATACACGTAGTTTATTTGGACTTGAAAGCCTTGGAGACCATGAATGTTTCTTGGTGGAGGCATTTAAATGATGTAATTTATATTCTCTAGATCAATATTAATACCTCTATATATAAGAATAAATCTGAGAAACAATCTAGAGGAATATTTGAAGGCACGGTTTATGTGGAACATCTTCAGATGGTGGGAGTGTAGGAAGCCAAAAATATTCTCCGGATATATGATATGATCTTAATGCTGGCAGGTTTTGACCAAATATCATCCACATAGTGTTCCCCCGATGTCTTGAGAATATTCGGTGCATGGAATGCTAAATGGTGGAAACTGCATTCTATAGACCGAATGGAATTACATGGTAACTAAAAGTTCCTTGTGGTTCTCTAACATCGGTAGATTCTTCATACATTAGATACATTCTGATATGATTATATCTGGAAAACCATTCCATGATGGAGAGATCTTGGAATCTAGTGGTAGAATCAATCAAAAGCTCTATTGCAAGAATGGTAGAATCATCCTTCATATAGTGTCGGTTGGGATCCTTGAAGTGGATACAGAATCTGGTTTGTCTATTATTTATTGGGATGTGAATGAGTGTGGCTACATGTTTTGGGTATTTGAAATTCATGATGAAGTTGTATTTATTGAGATTATCAAATTAGACCTCAAAAATTGCATCGTGAGAAGGGTTCATCTATGAGGGAGGTTGTTTGAGCCCACCATGGTTCATCGGGAGACAAATGTGGTAGACGATAACCTGAGGATCTAGAACTAGCTTTTCACCATAACTCTAGGTGAATACATCTCAATGCTACTTTAGGAAAACCACATACTGATGTGGCTCCCCTATAGACATGTCTTTACTGACTTGTGTTGGTTTAAAATCATTCATGATGTCGAGGTTCACTTGTACCACTCATTAATAGTGGTAGAGGGAGATTCTCGAACATAAGAGGGTGGGGGTTGCTCCAAATTATCTTCACTATATATAGTGACAAGATCATCAACAAGATTAAATTATTATGAATTGACTGACCCTAACAGATTACTTGTTCTTGCATGATTTGATGTTAAATCTCCATTAAAGGGTCCCACAATGCTTAAACCATGGAGGTAATGGTTGTCGATCAAATCCCATCAGTCCTTTAACCCAAAGGGTCCATGTTTGATAACATTAAACAAGTAGTGGTGAGTCAGCTTGAGTCAATTTTTACAATACTATGAAAACAAGCATGTAAGATGTATTTTCATTTCCATGGGGTGAACATATAGATACCATACCTGGTAAGGGGTTTTAGGATCACATTATTCGGATTTATATAGGAGTAGGAAGGGATCATCCTACGTAACTTTAACATGTGGATGCACTTTACCATTGTATCAGAGATGAAAAAGAAGTGTCCCTTTTCTTTAGTTTTCACCTCAAATTCCTGGATTGTGAAAACGTAGGCATCATCTAGGTATGCCTATGGGTTAGGAAAAATAGATGTATGCTTACCCTCATTGGACTGAACCTACATGTCCTTCCTCCTATTGTAGTAAGTATCCAGGTATCAGGCTCTACATGAGGAAAATCTAGATGTATCACCTTGGAGCATGACCACTCAACCATTAAGAGAGTACATGAGGGATTTGTTAAATGAGGAGGGGACGGTGGCATATATATGGAGATCAGATCTACCCATCAGTGCATTATAGGCAGTTTATTATGAGACAACCAAAAACTCCTTGATGAAAATAAGTTCACTGAATTATGTCTTGAAAAATAATTTTCAATAGGTGACTACTCAGTTCTAGTATAACCATGAATATTCCTATTTGAGGAATTCCGATCTATTTCAGATTTCCCCAGCATGCTGAGAGTCTGGGATAGAAAACGATTGATCCCAGAACATGTGTCAACTTGACAGTGGGGGGATTCCATTCTATTGAAATGGCTAGTGATGTTATGTGGATTTTTATTACCATTTTTAGTATAATCATCATCCTATGATTATAATGAAATGATGGCATGACATTCTGCATGCTTGATATCCTCATAATGGAGGGATTCTACGTTTGCTACATCTATCTCGAATATGAGGGTGATTATTAAAGCCTATATGAGGGATTCAAACATTTTAGTATATAGTAAAAGGTCCCCACGAATTTATATCCTTGATGGAATGATGGAAATGTGATTTGGCACATCATACTTCCATGTCAGACACACATTTCTACTCATAGGAGTTCTCTATGTGAAAGAAGGTATAATGGGTGCTGCTAGTCAAAATGGAAGATTATTAAATGTGTTGGGAATATATTGATGATCATCTATTGAACCATTATGAGTTACCGCTAGATACTAGTCAGATGGCTTAGGCCTATCCACAACTGAACACGACTGATCATAATGTGGTCATGGTGACTTTGGCGGATCAATCATTACAAACAACGATGGGGTTGAATATGACCAAATAGGGGAGAAGGTTTTGTGTGTTGAGCACTATGTTGGGCCTACTATCTGGTCTCAGTGGCATAAATGGATTTACTAGGAGCACTGGTCTGATAATATTGGTTATCTGCATACCCACGACTTCCTTGACGGTGTCTTCAATTGGCAATGTTAAGAGGGTCTCACAGGCGCTCTTCATTGTCAGGAAACATGTAATGGTCCACCAATTCAATGTTAATCATTAAGGTGTACTCTTAATCATCACTCTAGGAGCCCTCAATTACTAGGTGAATTCTGGGTTCCATTCCCATCTCACAAGGAATGAAATCCTCAAGAGTAAAAGATGGATTAGTCACTATAGGAGGGATTCAATCTCCCATTCTATGTTGGTTCATTACATTCTAGGAGATGATTGATTGAAATGTCTATGGAAAAGTAGTATTTAGAGGTAGAACATCGCCTTCAGAAGGCTCGAGTTGAATCAAACATGCATAAATAATACTATGGTCATGCGAAACAACCTTGTGTGATATCTGATCATCATACATTTGAGACCTATAGAGAGAGACCTACATACATTCACCCATGTTTTCATTACAATTATTTCAAGACTAACATTACACATGTTTCGATGTCGAACACAATATAAGTACGTTGTTATTAACTTGGTTCATGAGATATTGTTTTTACACAGGACACTGATTGAACGTGTGATAATTAAATCAATTATAGGGGCATTAATTAGGGTGATTAGTGATATCTGCCTCCTCAAGCCTCCAACATTCTAGAAACCACTGGATTCTCTAATCTATGGTACTCAAGAAGTAGACAGGGACCTGGGACTCATTTAATGGGTTTGTCTAGTTTCATTTGTCTAGAAAATGTCATACTAGATCCTGGCTTAAAACACGGGTTAGATCCTGTGACGTTGTGGAAACCATGTTGTCTTTCCTAGGCGGCGGTGGTCCATTCTATGGTGGTCCCTACAAATTCTTACAAGGGTGATTCTAAGAAAGAGGTTGAGCCAGAAGTTGTATCACTCAACGAGGCTGCGGATTTACCTCTAATAATACAAATTTTGTTTTCTAGGGGCCCCTATATTTTCAACAGTAGCAATCTAAACCACAGAGACTCTCTATACGAGAGGTGTGGGAGGAATGTTCCATTCATGCTTGTCATGGTGCAAGGCTTCTTCTATACATTGATCATTTTCATATAAATCCAAAATTCATCCTGGGATATTTTTTGTGATGAGAGAAGGGACCAGTTCATTCTTCAAATTTTTTATATACATTCTTAGTAGGCATTACTTTGTTAGTGACATATTGAGTGAATATTTGAGGCCCTTCCACCTAGTGAAAATTCATATGACATGATCATCCATCTTTTTAATTCACTATAGTGGGTCAACAATATGAGACCTAGGGGTGGTAGAACTAAATTGATATATAAACTGTTTGCAGAGCTCATCCGAATCAGCGATGGATCTGATGGGTAACTAGTTTTACCAAAAGAATGCAGGACCCTCCAATGTCTATACAAAGCACCAAAGTGTTGGAGTTCCCAACATGGGTCCACATCTCAAAATGAAGTGGTCAAATGTTGTGGTGGACCTCCTGTCCCATTAAAAGGGTAGAAATAAAAATTCTCAAAGCCCATGGGTGCAGGAATATCATCCACCCATGCTAGATATGACATTCCATCAGGTGGGATTGCCACTTTTCAGGTTTCGTGAGCCTTAATATGATATATGAGAGTAGACATTGGATCATCGTGATGATGATTCCTCTCTCATCCAGGATTCATATCTACCAGAGCATTGGATTGTTCTTCAACATGGTAAGATGTATGTGCGAATCATGGAGAGGCTGGTGGAATTAACCTAGGGGATGTTGGAGGAACCTCTGGAGCGGCTGGTAGAACCTGAGGAGCAGCCAATAGAACCTAATTCCGGTCCTAAGAAAGGTTGTTGCGCAGTTTAGGTTGATTTAGTGATGTGTACCTTGTTCCATTTCTATAAACACTGGCTTCTACCCAATCAAAATGGGAAGGGTTGTTGAGATCACTAGGAGTCACCTTTCCTAGAGGGATTTGTGTCGGGCCCTACTACCCTAATTAATGGTTACCGTAATATGGTCATCATTCGTCCATGAGTTTGGCAAGTATTTCATCAAATATATTCTTTTATTCATTGATAGGATGATGCAGAGTGCTCTATTTAGGATCTTCTTCTATTTTTCCATTAAACCAGATAGATCAGAAGGTTTAACAGTTCCAGTGTGTGTTCTTCCCTTGCTAGGATCTCGACCAATAGGAAATTACATGGAATGTTAAAAAAATGTCATTATTCTACATTTTTGTTGAACGTGGACACTTGTAGTATCTACAAGGTGTGGTGCTTCCCCAGTGGGTTTTTCATCATCTCTATTCCCTGTTCCAAAGCCCCCTTTAGGGAATGTCTTAGGAATGGCCATGATTATTGTGATGAAACCCAAAGTCATATCCTTAATATCACCAAGTGAACAGGGTTGGTGTAGGATATGTCTGAAATGTAGGGCAACATATTGCCCCCAACCAAGGAGCATAACATGTGGGAAATCCTCCATGTCATCTCTATAGAGCACAATGAAGCTCTAGACACATAGTCGTAAGAGGGTCTAATGATAATAGGGAAATGCAGGTCGTTGGGAAACAAGGAGGGTATCCATATCAACTAGCTATCATTACTATCCAATGTCATAAAAGTGTTCCTAGATTTTGGGGTACGATAACAGTCAGTGATAGAGATGGAAATGTGTTATCCCAAATCATTATTGGAAGAACACAACCTAATCCCAGGTGAGGGACACTAGAATATTGAAGATTTTAGTTGATATTGACAAGAATATCATGGGGAGATAGGCCATTGCTATAATTTACCATAATATTCTTTTTTTAGACTAAGGATATATGTCTTGGTTTCCGTATTCATTGACTGGGGGTTGTTGGGGGACAGACAATGACCCTGATGAAGACCATAGTAGTGTAGACTAGTCGTTGTAGAGTATAGTTCATTAACTAACAAATGACTGCATCTTGGGATATCTTCTAGAAAATGGACTAATAGTATCACCACATTATTTTAAGATGGGGTACTTACCGTTGAATCCTTCTCCAGGGGTGGCCATTAGGTGTGGATTTGGCTAGTTCTTATTGTCAAATTATCTCTAGAAAAATTCATCATGTTATATTGTCAATGTAGAGAAAGATCTCGGTGATGACATGGATGATTATACAACATGACCCTAGAAGGTATCCAAGTATTCCTCCTCTATTATGTATATATATGGTGGGATTCAAGGATTCGGTGCATCTCCCTTTATAGGAGGAAAAACTGGTACACCATGTTCATTCTCTATACCCCGATATAGAGGATTGGGGTGAGGGTTCTGCCATCGAGTAACACTCTTCTTTAGTGTTTAAAATTCTAATGGGTTTTCCCAGAATCGGAGGTTTCTCAGCGCTCTTCCATTGATGATGTTGACCACCCCCCTACCCCCAGATGGTTCTTCAATGGAGGGTAGATATTCGACATGAGGAGGACCTCTTTGTGAGTTGGTGTTAGATCGAGGATGACTCCCAAGTGGATTATTTGTGGTGTGGGGTGTGGGGGAACCCAAAATATTGTCTAATCGAACATAGGGAGGACCTCCATGCTCCTGGGTGATAGAGCAAGGAGGAAATTCACATTGGTTAGTGCCGCCATCAGAAGGGCACCAGCTTGAGATGGAAATGATGCATGGAGGACCTTTGTGACGATTACCTCAAATATAGGGAAATCATCTAAACATATGATCATGAACCTCATGAGGACCTCTATTGGGATTGGTAATGGTGTCTTGGTGAGGATCTCCATGATGAAAGCAGGAGTGGGGAGGACCTCCACTGTGGCTAATAATGGTAAGGGGAGGACCTATGTACTAAATCTGATCATCATGGTTCAACCCACAATGCCTTTTACTTGTACTAGTGAGCTGGCGAGTCATCCCAGCAAATCCATGGCATGGATGAAGCCTAAATCATAGCCCAGCAAAGAGATTCCATTTTCTGTAGTAATAGGGAAGTGATAGTAGATATCAATGATGGGTGGTTCTGATGGAGATGTATAAGACGTTGACCCCTGACGGGAATCCTATAGAGCTTGCACCCGATGCTGGAATCAGTTCATCCATGCTAGGGTTGGTTATACAAGGCTATGGACCACCTTCTCTTTAGTTTATGGGACTGATTGGTTGTCTCATCATGGCAATGTGGGAGCTGTCGTTAGTGGTTCTAAAGTCAAAGTTGATGTCAGGTGGACTTGGACACCCCAATGTTCATCAGTGAAATGGAGTGGGTCATATGATCCTTCTAGGGAGTGTACCAAGAATGGTTTAATGATTGGAGTGGGGAATATTGGATCCCAGTATGGCCCTTGGTGGTGGAGGAAATGGTGGGTGAGAGAGGAATCCATTTCTTGGAGAGCTATTTCCCATGTCGGGATGACCCCCTCATATTCATATTGATGGGAAATAGTATTGATCACCCTCTATTAAATTAATTAGTAAGGTGATATATGGAGTGGGATCCCAGTAGTTATGGTCGTGACTGATGTCATATAAGAGGTGAAGCCTGAGGAATTTCCATAATATCATTTCCCCCACACCTGCATCTTCGGGTAAGAGGTGATTGGTTTCATACAAATGGTACTTGGATCATTCAAAGAAAGAACATCCATCCATCTGTTTATAAATTAGGAAACAAATGTACAGTTCACCAGTGCCATGCAGTCTTCCATGGATGCATAGAATGTTCCATGTTGACGATGTCATAGACCAAGATTCAAAAGAATTAACCACCCCAAATCCTGGGGAGTTTCATTCCATGCCCACTATTTTCATGGTATGAACTAGCACCAGATTGCTAGATTTGGTGACATGAACATCTTTGAATGATAATAATACCCATATTGAAGAGAATAATTTCACATTAGGTTCATCATTTCTACTTAAAACTATATCTATTGTGTGTGAATCGTCTATGAGGATGTGAATCTATGGCCCCATATTCACAATTTTCAATGGCAGGAAGAATTTTTCACCTTCTTGCAGGATGTTTTACCTTTGATCTAAATGGTATGATGGAATATTGGTCCCTCCATCCATGGATTCCTCCTTAGAATTTTTTTCATAGTTTGGTTCTATTATAATGATTAATATGTTGTTCATGAAACTCTTCCCAGTGCCACATAATTTTTGATGGCAGTTAATTACGTACCTTCTTTCATGACATTCCAAAGGGTTCATGTCATGGATGAAACCTTCATCCACGACAGCATCATGTTGGGAAATGTTGGCGTGTTTGGACAATGAAACAGTAGTACACTCTGGAGTTTTCCTTTTCTGAGGTCTTTATGTGGGAATGAAAGTCTAAGGCATATTTAGGGAATTGTATGCCATAGGCATATCTCTAATGTTTTACTAGACTTCCAATGTTTAGCACAGGGTATGATGTGAGTTTATCTTCTTTAGTAGATGGATCATACTAAACATAATACTGGTGAGAGTGGATCATATATTTAATTTTCTATGGGGAATACCTATAAGGTAACTATATATATGAATCAGAATGCCTATTTTGGATGGAGCCAAGAAGGTGTGTGATGATCTCACAACATGAAGACTGATTTACAGACCACAAACAGAAGATCATAGGGGAGGATGGTTCCATGCAAATGGGACACAATGGATTACAAATAGTTCGGTTGTAACCATGAAGATTCTTCCAAAATACCATGATTAATATCCAGGGATCCAAACCCATGATGTTCGAATGGGTGATGTATGAAATCAGGGTGTACACAATGGAAAAAACCAAGAGATATATTGGGGATTAAACATGGTTAGCTTCCATTGTGCTACCCAAAGCTGTTAGAATGGATTCATAGTTGGGGGGCCCAAATTAAATAGAACCAACGTGTTAGGGAATTATGTTCTCGAGACCAGAATGATCGAGGGAGAGCCTAAAATGGGACATGGGAGATTGGATTGAACCATGGGGAGGATTTTTATATACCTTGGTGAAAAATAACAATGACCAAAGTTGACGTAGTTGAGATATAGGGAATATAATCATATTGTTATCAATGGAAAAATACCTAGAGACATGCTTGGGGACTATACATGGTTAGCATACCATTATAAGAGAAGAAATCTTGGTTGGAATAGTATGGATTGAGTGATTGGGAATACACATGATTAGTTACCCATGAGAATGGGATACATAGTCATGGTATACAAAAATGACAATGACGCGACTAAGTGGATCAAAAAACCAAGTGGAGGTGGATTCGCTTAATGTGTTCCAAAGATTGAAGATGTCGCATCATGAGGGTAAATGAGGGAGCACCACAGTTTACCATTTTTGGACTTAACCTCAAAGGGGATTCTTATATACACAAAAGGGATCAAAACCCCCATATTTCAATATTGGGAAAACATTTAAATGTAATGTGTGACGAAGACTAAACCGGTGTTAAATGGTTGGGACAAAGGGATAATTTGATATCTCATTATAATGGATGTCTATATTACATTCTTATAAGTAAGATATAATAATTAATTTAGTTCAGTCGATAGGTGAATGGGGATTAAATTCTATAGTGGCCCAATGAGTACATCATGGTCGATGTTTACTTTATGTCCATTTGATTCATGCTCGGTGTGAGAACCAAAGGGTAGTAAAATACCTGATGATCATGTCACAAAAGGCTTGTCAGAAAGGTGTGGAGTGGGGATTCTGAATTGTTAGTGTCTCAAAATGAAAACATGGGATTTTGTGTGGTTGGAAGCCCATTAGAAGAATATTGTGTCTTACTCTAGAAGGGAAGATATAAGAGGATATACTGATGTATAAGGATGAAATAATCAGCATACAAGGATCACCCTATCATTTTGGGTTGTTGATTACACAGAGACTACTTGTGGGGCACTTGGAACCAAATTTTAGATGGAGAGGGGGAGTGATAGAGTGTTGTTTTTCATCCCCTTCTTGGTCCTCTAAGGCCAATCACTCCTGAGATGGTAACATTATAACATCTTATGTTGGGGAAGTGGGTTATTTGCAGTTTATTGTCTTGCAGTAAGGACGATAAGGACTTTCTCATCACCCAAATGACATACATAACTTGTTTACTTTAACCATTGGTGATGGAAAGGACCGACAACTCCATTGATGAATGGGGTTGTGGAGTGATCCAATGAAGGGTCCAAGATGGCATGGAGATGAAAATAACAAATAGCCATTAGCATGCTTATGATAATAAGAAAGTGGTCGGGAAACTGATCATGAAGCACTACTCGAGGGACAATTAAATCACTGTGTACTTTCCTTGAGAGGTGCACAAAAAAGTATTTACGAAGAAAAAGTCCTCTTATAGAGGGAATTCATGTTATTTTGGGGTTTTATGATTTTAAGGGTCATTATAAAGAATGATACATCACGATGCACTATGACCTAGCCTAGTTATGGGGTCTACATGTTATTGGAGGGTGCTTCACTTATAATGAGTTACTCACAATGTTCCAAGTATCAAATGGTGTCTTCCTTCGTAATTCCTAAAAGACTTCATCAAGGAAATATCAAATTGAAGTGGAGGAAAAAATTAACAATGGGAAAGTGGGTCTGAAATGCTCAAATATCATGAATGGTTCATTTTCATGATTGTTTGCAGAGATAAGGGTGCTTTTGAAATTGAAACTGCGAAAGGTGAATGGTTAGGGTCTCAATACATTGGAGTCCAGTAGGAAAAGTATTTATTGGAATTGGGCATCTCAATTTTATGTGGACGACATGTAATAAAAATCATGCTTTACAATCATAGTTACTTCCATAAAGATTCTCGTATATGAGGAGGCATCCATCCATGCCTTTTTTTGAAGTGGCAGATGCTCTATCCAAGTTCTTCAGACTTGTGAAGGCTTCCGTCATAGCCTTTTCAATTGTCGCAGAGGATCTGGTCGAGTTCCTTGGACTCTAAAGGCTTTAGTCGCAACCTTTTCTGTTATCATGGAAAAGACATATAGGTGTCTTTGTGGTGGTTGTCAAGAATGATGAATTTGCGATGACGCATCGCGATGCAACCCCTTTTACAATACTTTTTGTTCCCATTCCAAATTTATATACAATGCACCTAATTTTATCACCAAAACATTTTCATCCAAATGAAAATATAATTCATCATTATAAATAAATTTAATAAAATAAATTTAAATAAAATCTAGTATTTTTAACTATTGAATAAAAATTAATCCTTCTAGTAAAAAACCAAAAATTTATCATACCCTAATTTTTATGGTTCACTTCAATATATGATGTTTATTTTGATATATAAAATATGTAAAAGTCCCATAAATTATATTTAAAATTTTTCCTTCATTGAAAGAAAGTAAGACTACCTTTATAAAAATTCTAGGTGTTTATGTATAAAATTCTTCATTTACATATATTTTTTAAATCAAAATTATTGGATAAATAAAAAATATTTGATTTAATACATAACATATATATGTAATTTTGTTCACTAAATAATTATAGTTAATTTAATTTTTTAGGTTAAAACTGCTTTGTAACTATAAAAATAATAATACATTTAATTATATTTAATTGATTTTCAGATTCATCTCTAATTATTTGGTAACCTATTAAATCATCTTATATTAGTGTAAATCATATCATAAATTAGTAAATATTATTAATATCTTCTAATTTAACATATATGTCCTAAATTATTATTTTAAATAATAATTTATTGATGATATAAAATTGTTAAGTAAAAATAGGTCTCATGTGTTATGCTAGACATCAAGGAAAGTCATTTTAGCCCATAACACAATCTAGCCTAGGTGATCCATGTAGATTGTGTTAATATTTATTTTGAATTTACTGCATGGTTAACTTGGTGTTGGGTATAATTAAATCCAAACATAGTTCATTAATAAAAAATAAACTAATTTTATTGTAGCATGAAATGAAAATATCAAAATGATAAAATTAGTTCAAAAAACACAAAATATCAAGGTGATAGATTATTACATTCATAAAATTAATTTCACCATATAAATTATTATTGTTTATCAAATGTTTAATAATTGAATGTTTCATTCATAGAAACCCACATCCTAGAAATAAATACCAAAACAATCCTTATGAAAGGGAAATCTTGAACAATAACAGCTACACAAAGCAATATATCACAATGATTCCATTGTGGAGATTATAGGTTGGGAGTGAATATTGGACATAGAGAAAAGCCTAAATATTTATAAGGGGTGATTGAGGTCTTTAATCAAAAACTAGTGAATGATAAAGAAAAGTGTAGGGCCTTAATTTCATAAATCTATGATGATTTAAAAGGCCATCATATCGACAAAAATTATGCTATTAGAATTCATCCACTACTTCATGTAAATTGGTGTAAATAAATTAACATCGATGCATAATGTGAAAAAAATACTTATTAGCATATCTTAAGGACCAAAAAATTATTAAATGTATAACTATTTTTCAATTACTAAAATTTATAAGGTCAATAAATTAATATGTAATCATTAAAAGTAACTCAACTATTTCTTCATTAATACTTATTAAAAATTAATAATTAATCATTGAAATATACATCACATAGGCCATAGGTAGGCATGAGACCCTTATGTCCTAGATTCATGTGTTCATGACATGTATCCATGTCATACGAGATATCATTTTCTAAAACCACACTAATATTTGTTAAAATAAATAATATGGATATCCTTGAAATAAGATTCATCAATGAATATACATTCAAACAATGTTTTCAATATATACCCAATTGATAAATACTTATTCTAAAGGTTATCTTGAACTTTTCATAACTGGTGGACCTTGTATCCCTTGCAAAATATAATTATATCATTAATAGTTAAATAAGATTTTATATTTGACAAAAAAATCATTATAAACATATGTTCATCCTTGTACTGAAGGAAAATAAAAGGTGAATTTATTATTCTATAATCCATGTATGAAAAAAATAATAACATGACATCTCAAAAATGGATGAATAATAAGTCTTTAATCAGGATTATTGAAACAATATAAAACATAAAATTACCAACCAATGATGTAAGGATAAGTATTTTGTAAGTATCACGGTTTACATCATCCATTATGATTGCATATTTTTTCCCTTTTTTCCTTTATCATTAGTTGTATTTGTGGATTATTGTTCACATGAGTCCGTGGATTTGGGCACTTGTCTTCATAATGGCAGATCTCTATGAAATTGATACATTGATGTGTGGGATGTTCATTGGATGAGGATTTCTCATTATTTTAATCAATATCTAACTTCATCCCATCACTTTAACATTTAACCACTTGATGACCTTTCCTTTCTCAATTAAAACATTTAGAAGTCCCACTAAAATAATTCCCGCTATGCTTCCTCCCATAATGTTTTCATTACGGAAGGCTCATATATTGTTCTACATATTTTTTAGATTTTCCATTGACCTCTATGTTCCTTTTTTCTCAAAAACTTGATATTGATACACAACTAAAACATTCATCTCCACCATTATAACACAACTAAAATCTAATTAATATATTATAAATTATCTTATTGAACAGGTCGTTTGAAAATATGTTTAATACCATCAAAGAATAGATCAATTTTTATTTTGGGTAAAATGAAAATAACAAAAGTGTATCTCTTAAGACCTATAAAATTATTTTCATAACCATGAACAAATTCATCATTATCCTTCTTATGCTCTAAGAATTCAGTTCCTTCTTAGTTTGATGAATCTCATGTATGTCGTTGTAAAAAAAATTAAATTTTGTACATGTCCCAATCCATCGATTCAATTTCATCTTACTACCTCATAAGAATAATTAGTGTCAAAAACTGATCTGCTACACCTTCAAACTGAGAAAATGGAAGAATGGATTTATAGTGACTCAAACATTTGACAATAGAAAATAAATTTTTCAGTTGTACTAATCCATTTTCATAAATAATTAAATTAGAAGGCCTATTGAGAGAATGTTGTCATTTCCTCATAAAGGAATTAATATAATGTTGTTCCCTCCCATGCTCATTTCAGAGCCTGACATAGTTCATAGCCTGAGAAATATGGGTGACGATAGCAATGAGGCATTTCATTCCTACTTCCATAGAATTAGGTTTCATAGAAGTAAAATCATTTCGTTGTCCATAACAATCACAATTAATGTGGTTCCATTAAGTTCCATCCATTGACTAAAATCAAAATAATATAGTAAGAAATCGTTATCATATTGAAGAACTACCTAATCTTGACAAGTCACTTATAGTATTTCTAAATCAGGAAAACATCCTTAATATTTTACACTTTAGGTTTATCATGGGTTATTGATATACTAGATATATTTAAATAATTTGTAATGGTTAATGAATAGTTAGTAAATTTCCAAAGCATATCCCCTCATAATGTCGAACCATGTTCTTAGCAAGGATCGTTGTCATGTACCAGATAACACTGAGGGAGGCCTAGAACATCTTGTCGGTTATTTTACTCCTAGGTATATCTTTTTGAAATCCACAACCACCTGAAGTATCGAGACATTGATTTATATATATGAAACAAATTACTCTATCCATTACCAAATTTGTAAGATATTTTCCTATTCTTTTCCATATAATTAGACTTATCCTTAGAGACATCCCTATATATATAATTTGAAATAACCCTAGGTATCTTATTATGGTTTCATAAAACCATGTATCTAAAGGGTGAAAAAACCCTTCGTTGAAAAATATAGTGACCCAAGCTTGAAATACATTGATATTCCATTATTTTCGCAAAATATTATGTACATTACAAATATAAAAGCCCATGGAAAATAATTGTTTACTGTATTTGGAAACATGGAAACAAAAAAAAATTTCTAGGAGAATGATCTTCAACATCTCCCATAATGATCTCTACATATAGTACATATACCTAAAACAATTATTCAAAAACTGGGGAAGGGAGACACTTGAAACGGGTGATCTCAAATAACCAATAAGGGTAAATATAAGAAATGCATAAGAATATCATGAACATACAAGGATTAGAACATGATCATGATAATTAGTATATCATACCATTCATATCAAAATTAATAATCATGATTCATGGCATATATAATTTCATATCATAATAGATGAATAATGAATAAATAAAGAACAAGAGCCATAAAATCATAATATAAAAATAATAAATGGAGTTTTGGGAGACATATAATTATATAAAATTCCTATGTAAATGTAAAGACCATCCTGTTTATGAATAAAATTCCCTTTCATTTAATGTATTATGGATATAGAAAACATGTGAACATTATATTAGGTTTAAATAAACATTAAGTGTCATTACAGTTGATAATATAGTCGTTGAATTGTGATCACATGACTTGTATAAATACACAATTTTCAAAAACCTTTTGACACAATCAAAGGAAGGGATGGCCTCAACCAGTAGGATTATTCCCATTGAAACCAATTTATTTGATCATTCATGGGGGATATAATTTCTATGCCTTTTCCAAGAAAATGTCCAAAATGATATCCAACAACTTAAGCATGAGCCAAACCTTTTGTGGGAGATATTCAAGAACACCGAGATCAGGACCCAAACCATATTCACCGAATGACCCTATGAAAGCCCCAAAATCACAAACCATACAAAATGGTCATATGAAGCAGTAATAATAGGATATGTAACAAAACCCTAGCACTATTATTATGTGAATTATTTTTTTATATAATAAAGAACATACATTCATTTTATTATTTTTACATTGTAAATGATTTTTAAAGAACAAATAGTATTTTTAGTCAATATTTAAATTAAATTAAGATATATATTTTGATTAATTTATTTATTTTTTTATAAAATAAAATTTCATTAAAATATTATTAATAACATTATTTTTATTAAATATAAATTATAGTATAAATTTTGTGATGACCATTGTAGTATTTATTAAGGATTGAAAACTATTTTCATCCAAACCATGAATTTTTAATAAATATTTTCATTAATTATAAATGTAAAAAATTTGAATATTTAGAATATAATTTTGATTAAATGAATATTAGTTTTTGTTTTAAGACTTAAAAATTATTTAAATTTGATTTTTTCATAATATTCCGAGACAGTCTAATTTTTGGTTAAAAATTAAATGTCGTACAAATATATAATGTGTTTTATGACATCCTAATGACCCAATTGAGATGTATTAAATTTCCATAAAAGATATACTCGTAATATATATGTTTTACCTTAAAAATAATGTTTTCTAGATTTTTTTGATTAAATTTATATTTCGAAAGTGGACTAACCATGACTTATAATATATTTTAACATTTTAAAATGATTTCTTTGAGAGTGTGAAATGCCTCCCCATATGAAAGCCTAATATTTTAATATTTTTGGCCCTTACCCTTATAAAATAATTTTTGACTCACCAAATTGGAAAAATCCATTGTCTAAAACCATGTAAGGGTTTGTGTTTTTTAATATTTAATTATATAGATTCCAAAACCTACCTTTGTAAAGTATTAATGAATTCCCATCTCATTTCCTATGTAATCCCACCCATGCTCCAAATTTTCTTCCCTGGAAATTATTAGATAACATCCATACTCTTAACTTATATTTCTATAATCCTGCCAAGGCATTTAAGGATTCTATAAATACTCTCTCAAGCCACTCCCATGTCATTGGGATCACACATCCACGTAAGGGATTTCTTCCTTTCTCATTTTTATTCATAATTATTTATGATATTATACCCTTCTATTATAAATTAAAAATGTTGAGGTATGATTTAAAACCTCCCCCATTCTTCCATACATATGTTATAATGATTATAGACCCCATTATCTTTCACCAATTCTTTCCATGTACACTAGTTACCATGCCAAAATTCAATAAAACAATTCCCTCTCATCACTCTCATTAAAGAGCTTCTTTTTATTATTTTGCATCTAAAATTACATTTCATTTGTTGGGATATTTTGTTACATAACCCCATTACTTACTATTTCATTTATAAATGTTTATACTCTACTTTGTCTCTGATAAAACCATTTTATTAATTTTTATTTGAAGTTGTTATGGTGTCGAAATTGCACTACGATCTGTCTTTCCAAATTCGTCATATTGGGAATATCATTCCCATTTATCTACCTATGGAATTAAAAATTATTCTTACTTACATATTTATTGGTTACATACATGCATTTATTTAAAATTACTTTTTTTGGAATAAATTATTATGTTTAATGAATCCAGGATTTATGATATATGTGGCAGCCTTATAAATTAAAATGAAATTATTATGAAGGGTGCGCCATGATTACGCTCCAATGCTTTGGGTAATGTTTTCTATCATGACATGCCTTGTGAAATGTGATATTACTCATGTTAATCCATGTGAATGGATGCTTTACTCTTTCTATTTCACATGAAATTATGGTTTACTGTTAGCAATCCATTTTCAATGAGCCACTGCTCCTTCTACTCTCCTATTGTATGTTGTAGCCACATGTCCATGTTATGATAATCTTGAAATATCATTATCTTTTTTTCATATTTCTCTTATGATCCATTGATATATATATTTTTGAACATGTATTTTATTATTCATGTTATACCTTGTTTACTCCCTTACTATGCTTCATAGATCTCCCATTTATTACTTATGTCCTCAGGTTATCCTATGCAATGCTACGTACGATTAAATTTTGTGGTCTTGTAAACTATGTTTTTAAATAATGGTGTTGTATTTTATGTCATAGGTTGTTATATAATGTTCCAAAGACCCAAATAAACTAGACCTATTGATCTTATGGGTTTTGTTAAGTGAATCCAATTGTAATAAATCATTTTTAAGTGTTTTATAAAGAGTAAAGTTGGTATGGATTGTATTAGAGGGTGGTTTAGATATTTCTGGGATTTGGGTTATAAAAATATAGTGAGATCCTAAGTGATAATACTATGTATAATAAAAACATCCATAAATTGTTTGTGTATATGGTAATTTTTTTATGAATATACATCACAATCTGGATACCAACAAATAGAGGTGGCTCCAATAAAAATGTATGTTGGGGTAACACCCGAAAACACTGCATTGAGTGAGAATCGAACGGGAACTAGTGCATGGAAAAATAACTTTCTACACTCATGGTTCAATACTCATGGGGGATATGATTGGGTGAATTAATATGCTTAGTTAGAACCATTATTAAGTGGAAAAATTCCCCTAAGAATATATTTATGGAAGTAGATCATATATAATATAGATTATAGATTTTAAAATAATATGTTAAGTGAATCAATAAAATTAATAAGTTATTCCTTTTTGTAATTTGATTCCACTTATGTGATTAATATTTTAAAATAATTACCAATAACTTCCCATTTATTGTAGCCAATAGCCAGTAATTGGATGACTTAGGCAAAAAACTAATGTGAAAATCAATGTGATGACTGTTCTAGTGAGATGCCCAATTTAATGGAAGTGGGAATCACGAACGTTGATAGCATCCTCTATCAGTGAACTATAGAGTTGAATAGAATCATGGGTGAAGAAAAACGTTCAACCCCCCCAAATGAATAAGCCTAAATCAATAGCTTTATGATACAAAGGCCTCATATATTCAATGGATCATTTGATCCCTCAATCCCTGAATATGGGATCAACTCCTTTGAGAAGAAATTATCCATCCTGCAATCTTCTGAACAAGTGAAGGTTCTTTAGGATTCTTATAATATAGAGGGTGAACATGATCAATGGTGTATATTTATTGAAAATAAGAAACTTGACGAAGACAATGAGGCATTGGAATGGATGATTTTTTAGAATTTTTTTCGATAAATGTTTTCCTCAAACCCACCAAATTAAAATTGAATGGGGACGTTGTATGAATTGCCCTAAAAGTAAAAATGGAAATCAGTGAGTCATAAGGGAATCATGAGGATAAGAAGTAGAAAGTAATCATTAATTTTGGAGGTCCAATTGTTAAATCTAATAGTGCTATGAAATTCCATCACCCAAATTTCCAATGGTGTGGAAAGAAGAACATGTGAATTCCTTGAAAGGGATGAGGAAATGATTTTGGTGTGGATGAGAAGGGAACATGACCATTAATTACAAACATAAAACCTGATGTAGTGACAGAGGAGAGGAATGCTCTGTTGGACCCTCAACACATTGTTCATTTCTATACCTACAATTTACTAGTGAACTTTGAAAACTAATTCCCTAAGCAATGGGTTTTCGAAGGTGACCAGTCACATCTATGGTAGAATGGGTGTGATTTTTCCCTTAGTATTGCTGAAGTGAATCCCAACAATGATGGGGTGATAGGTACAATAGGTATTCATTCATGAATAGTAAATATTCTCTTTTATTTTAGTTATACACATTTATTATGTCCCAAATGTCTAATAAACCATTCCAAATGGCACCAAATATCTTGTATGTAGATATTTCAGTGGGAAAAATGGGGAAATTATTGCATCCCATGAATTTAACTCCACCCCTATCATAGTTTTGGGAATTATGTTTCTGTTGAACCTCATCATAATTCCTCTGGTGGTATTTGAGGAAAATATTTGGATGGATTGGATTTAACTATATAGATCAAACATAAATTTATGTGAGAGGGAAATAACTCTCCATATGAATAAAAACCCCCATTTATATACAAGTGCAAGGAGGAGGATGAATCTTATATAGCACAATCATCTTAATCGTGGATATTAATTTCCAATGAGCATGTGTATCTTTCTTATATTCTATATTCAAAGGAAGAAACCATCCTCGACAATATTATTATTATGATGGAATTTTATGATGTGTTTCTCGAGAAATTGCATAATCATCCTCCTAGAATAGATGTTGATTACTAAATTGATCTTATACTAGAGACATTTCAAATATCTAAGACTCCATATTGAATGGATATTGCGGATCTTGAGGAACTAATGAAACAACTACAATAAAATCTAGATAAAGGGTTTATACGCCCATGTACATCACCAAGGGGTATACCAGTATTCTTTGATATAAAGAAGTATTGGTCAATTACCCTTTTCAATGATTATATTGAGTTCAACAAAGTCACAATAATGAACAAGTATCATCTTCTATGAATTTATAACTTGTTCGATCAGCTACATAGAGCACAATACTTCTCCATGGTGGATAAGTGGTCTAGGTATTTCCATGTAAGGGAGAAGAACATAGATATCCCCAAGACTACTTCGCGTACATGATAGGATCACTATAAATTAATAGTATTTCCTTTCGGACTCACTAATTCTCCAGTATCCTTCATGGAAATGATGAATAGAGTCATTATAGATTACCTCAAAAAATTTATAGTATTATTTATAGATGATATTCTAATATACTCCAAATCCCATGAGGAGGATGAAGAGGTTATTAGAGCTATACTATAGAACTTTTTAAAGGAGATGATATATGCAATATACAAATAATTTGAGTTCTGGTTGAAAGAAATCACATTATTGTGTCACATTATCACAATAAATGAGATATCTACGGATCCCTCTACGAAAAATTCAATTGAGGGATGGATATGGCCAAAATCTATGATAGATATATGTAACTACCTTTGTTTATCATGATATTATCACCGATTTGTGAGAAATGTATCACTATTTTCAAACCCTCTTACCAAGATAACTCGTTATGGAGTCAAGTTTTCATTGAATGATGAATGTGAAGAGAGGTTCATTTAGTTGAAACGAAGTATTATCACTGCACCCATGCTCACACTACCCACATGTGGATAAATTTTCGTGATATTCAGTGATTCTTCGAAGAAGTGCATGGGTTGTGTGTTGATGAAAAATGAAAAATGAAATTCCTATGATCCAAGACAATTGATACTTCCTGAGATGAACTATCCAACACATGATCTGGATATGGCTGTAGAAATCATCGATTTGAAAATTTGGAAAAATTACCACTTTGGGGAGAAGTGTGAAATATATATTGATCTGAAATCCTCAATTATATATTCACACTGAATGAGTCTAATATTCCCAAACGAATTTGGTCAGAGATGATCAAAGACTATGACAGCTCAATCTATTACATCATTGGGAAAGAAAAAAAGGTGAGAGATTCTCTAAGATGAAACAACCCATCGATTCTATCATTGATGAGAATTGAAAGAGATAAAATATTCTTAGATTTTATGATGTTTAACAAGGAAATCATAATACAGGGAACATCATAAATCCATTATCAAATGATTTCTCAACCATCTCTTTTGGAAAGGTTAAAGTAACCTCAAAAGGATTATGTTAGAATTACAATGAAATTGGGAACTATTAGACAATATTAATACTCATAGATCAAGGTTAATAAAGAATGAATTGTGAGATTTGGGTTAAGAATATTTGTTTTATAAAATACAGAGTTAATGAAATAACTTTTTGATAGTGGACATAGTTCATATTTCTCCAGTCACCCAGGAATCATAATATGGTATAGAGATATCCAAGAGAATTATAGGTGAGATAAAATTTAGATGGAGATCGCTGAGTATACATCAATGTTCCTAGTATGTAAGAAAGTGAAGTCTGAGAGGAAAGAGTATATGGTTATGATGCAACCACTACCCATACCAACACGGAAATGAGAAAACATCAATATGGACATTTTCATCAAACATTCGAAGACATACAATGAAAATAATGCTATCTGAGTAGTTTTGAGTTGTGTTACAAATACTGAAAACCTCATTAAAATTCAAGAGTATTTATTAGAGGGTCAACTGGAACAAATATACATCAGATTTGTGGTATGGATTCAAGGAGTACCACTATCAATTGTATCTGATCGAGATCCAAGAATCACATCTATGTTCTAGAAGAGTCTCGAACACTATCTGAATACTGAGCTGAACATCAGTACATTTTATCATCCTCAAAACGAGGGAAAATATAAGTGGAATATCCAAAAACATGACGACATGTTGAGATACTATTCAATGTACTTCAAAGGATGATATGATCATCATATTCCTATGGTTGAGTTGTCTTACAATAGCTGTTTCCACTCAAGCATCCAAATGGACCCATATAATTATCTCTATGGGAAGAGGTGCAGATCACCAAAATCTTGGAATGATGATGGGTAGAAATAACCTCCAGGTCCAGAAATAGTTGATGAAATGGTGGAGAAGGTTAAGACCATCCAGAAACACATCAAAGCTTCTCAGAGTTGACAAAAGAGCTATGCTGAATATTTTCGACGGGACATATTGTCTAATGTTGGAGATATGGTTTTCCTCCACATATCACCATTTAGGAGAGTTATGAGAATTAAGAAGAAGGAAAAGAATATTCCAAGGTACTTCAGCCCATTCTATATCCTTGATCGCATTGGAGCAGTGGCATATCAACTAGCACTCCCACCAAACCTGTCTTTAGTAAATGATGTATTCCATGTATCACTCTTGATGAAGTACATATCTGACCAATTGCATGTACTCAATCGATAGGTTGTTCCATTGAAAAATGAAATATTCTATTAGGAGAATCTAGGGAACATCCTATATCACAAGGAAAATGTTATACTAAATAAATAAAATTCCCATGTCAAAGTGATGTAGAGAAACAATATGTTTGAATAAAGTATCATGGGAACTAGACTAAGTGATGTGGCAAGATACTCTAATCTGTTTTAGTGTGTGAAATGGAAATTTGGAGGGAGAAATTTCTTATGGGGGAATGTTTTAATGACCCTTCACTTAGGTATAAAATTCCTTTAATGTTAATGTATTATGGATATAGAAAATAGATTCACTTTTCTTAATTGGGTTAAAGTAACCATTAAGTATCATTGTCATTAATAATACATATTTTGAATAGTTATCACATGACTAGTATAAATATATGGTCTTAACAACACCATTTTACACAGAAAAATGGAGTGATGGATTCAACCAGTTTGATTATTTCCTTTATAGCCCAATTTTCAGATATTTCGATTGAGATAGAATTTCTGTGATTTTCCCTAGACCATGAAAAATCCATGATCCAACAACATAAGCATGAGAGAAACCATTTACTGAAGAAGTTAAAACTCATCGAGATCATGGCCCTAACCATGTTCACCGGAAGACCATAAGAAATCCCCAACATTTCACACCATACTCGTAGGTCATATGTTGGTGAAATAAATAGATATGTAAAAATACCCTAGAATTAGGATTATTGGAATTATTATTTTTATTAAATATTTAATATATATTAATTTTATTGTTGTTACTTTGTAAACAGTTTTTAATACTAAAATAGTATTTTTAGTTAACATTCGAATTCAATCAAACAATCAATTATGATGAATTAATGTATTTGTGAATTAAATATATTTTTAATAAATTAAAATTAATAAATTCATTTTTATTAAATATAAATGATAATATAATTTTTAGGAATATAATTTTAATTTTTATTATGGTTTGAAAACAGTTTTTGTCAAACCCTAAAATTTTCAATAAATGTAGGTTTCCATATTAAAAGTAAAAATTCACATATTTAAAAAATTATTTAAATAAATTTAATATTATTATTGGATTCATGATGTCAAAATTACTTAATGGTTAATTATGTCATAATTTTCTGTGATAGTTGAATTTTTGGATAAAAATTAAATATCATATATGTAAAACCCTGAATATTTCAAAACCTTATAAATAGCAATTGTGTGTTTAATTCCATTAAAGTTTTCTTCATTTAACCAAACAAAATATAATAGATAAAACACAGAACTCCATATTTAAGAACATAACACCAAAGTGTCTTCCAAAATTCTGAGTTTACAAGGAAAGCTCACTAACCAAAGATAACAATTAAAAACCCTATTAAGATTACATGAAGACCACTCAAAACAATAAGAACCTCGAGAAGACGATAGGGGTATTTAGCATCCATAAAAAGAGGCATTAGAATGGCTGAAGCCACCACTGCCACCCAAAGCACTAAAGTGATGACTTGAACCATCTTCCTTTTCTTTTTCTCCTTTAATTACTTTGAGTTTAAGACAACCCGAGACCAGGTTTTATATGACACCAATTTGACAGTTACAATTTTATGTAGCCGTTAGGTCTTTAAATTCCATGACCGTTGGTTAAAGAGTTTTTAAAATTAATGCAATTTATATTTTTATAAAAACATGGTTTTTCTTATGCTTTTATAATTTTGTGGAATTTTAATTGTTTTAATATGTCTAAATGTGTTAAATATTATTTTCATGTATTATGGTTTTAAAGAAAATGTTTTAATGAACTTACTCAGTTCAAATTAAGGTACATTTTAAATATAAAAGAAATGTTATATAATATTGTTATTCATTTTAGGTATAAAAAGACTTATACTCCAATTTATATGTTTATAATTAATGTTACACAGATTTTTTTTAAAAAAACCTTATGCCGATTTCACATGAGAAACTCTTTTAAGTAATTTATTGTGTAAAAAATTATATACATATATTAATTTAGGTTTTGTAAGTTGAATTTATAAAAAAAATAGTCTATATATGTGTATATATATATTACCATTAATTATGTATTCCTACCTGGTTCTGTTTATAAAAATTTTAAGTATTTAATTTTTTTCAAAAAAGAGTTACACCCTTTTGAGACAAGCCTACCAGGGGAGGCAGCTCACACTGAGGTGTGGCCGAGCCCTAACTCCCCGTCCGGAGATCAAGGGAACCTTTAGGGGTTTTCTGAGGTGCGAGAGCCATGGCTAGGCCGCATAGGAGCGCTCGGGGTGGAGCACAGTCAGATTTAGGCCGAGGCCTACGGAAGGGTGGGTCCGTGTATAAGCCCCCGGGTGTGTGTTCTTGTGTCATCGGGGTGATGCTAAGTCACTCTGACTTATATGCCACGCTTGATTTTTAGTTCTCTTCAATGTGGGAACCAATTTTTCAGCTAAAACGAAATCATGGCCATTGGATCTCTCATCGTGCGATCTCGGCCGTCGAAACAGATCTCGAGTTCAACCCTCGATCGATCGCAGTATATCACCACAACTTTGAGAGCCATTCGATCCTATGTGATCTAATCTTGGCCATCTGATGTTTTTAAAACACCGCATCAATCCCATGCCGTCTGATCAACCGTGGAACTTAACCCCGAAAATCTAGTTATTTTTAAATGATTGATCGTTTCCCCACCGCGCCGCAGCTGTTCGATCTGGTCCTGTCTAATCCCAGTCGTCTGCCTATTTCTTCAAATCCCCTCGTAATATTTTTCCTCTGCAAGACTGCACCAGTGGTCATCACCTTCGACCCCTTTCCTCTCCACTACACCAACGCCCGTGACTGTCTAAAAAACACCCTTTAGCCTCACTTTTCCACAGGCCCACTCACCTCTAAAGACTTAAGGATTTTCTTCAAACGAGATCCTCCTCTAGTGAGGTTGTAATATATATATATATATATATGCATTATTATGTCATTGTATTCCTTTTCTCCAACTCCAATATTTGGCCTCTCCTTCAGCAGTCAAATGTAGGGTCCTCTGGTGTTGGATCCAAGATCTTTGGATCCTTTAAAATCCTCCCCAATGCAAGATGAACCCCACAAGTTCATCCTCTCATTCCTCTCCATTTTTCTTCAAGCACCCCACGTCCTCCAGAGAGCTCCTCCTCTCCTCTGCCAATCTGACCCACCTCCTCAGTCTGGGTAAGGGATTACCTTACTATGATTATTAAAGAAAACACTTTTTATATATTGATTGGTATACATGTTATATACAGATATTTTTAAATGTTCATTTTCAGTTCTAAGTCTACCTATGCTCCTTCTAAAAAAAACTGGATGTTGGGTTGGTTAAGATATATTTTTTAAAATATTATTTTCATTCAATTTTATTTTATAGAACCTATATATATATATATTATACCTATATAGTTTTGCATATGTATATATATAGGAAACTCTTCTTTGTTTTATGGTTTTTAAAATGGGTTTTTGATGTGTTACTAAGGATCATACAAGTTTAATATATAAAAGGGTTTTCCTTGTATGGTTTTCATTTAGAAAAACCTATTATATACATATATGTATAATCAGGTATATAAGTATATATATTTATATATATATAATACTTAAACCAAATCTGTTTATAAGAATTCCAAAATGATTTAGTCTATTTAACTGGGAGTTGTGTATTCATAGAGTTTGTTTGAATCTTCTTGTAACATGCCAATTACCTTCGATAAACTTTGGTAATGTAATTATATGCATATATGAGATTGTAAGATAACTAAAATCAAACAATGAGTTTTAAGTGATGAATATCCAACCTTAAATAACATTTTATTTGCGAAATAGGCTTTTGGGTTTTAGTGTAATTATCTTATAGTTTAAAACCATAGTTTTTTATAAATTTATGTATTTGTGGTTTCACAAATTTATAATAAACTGTATATTGTGTGGTTTCCACCAAATAAATGGTTATGTATAAATTTATTTATATGTTTAATTTCCAAAACCATATTTTGAAGTACAATTATTAGGACTTAGTTGATGTTTTGATGCATGTTAGATTTTAATGCTTTCAAATCCTATATGTGTTTTGTTTATGAGTATACACTAATGAACTTGTTTAATTAAAGTAGTCATTATAGAATATACCCTTGATGAAGTTTATGATGTAAAAGAAAGTACTCTGTCTTGATTTAAATATACATTGGAGGATTAATAAATTATGTTATCATGTTGTAACCATTTATTATTTTATGATAACCTACCGTGATGAATGTCAGTGGCCAATCTGGTTATGGTTTAAATTCAAGTTCAATGACGTGTTTATCAAAATAATCAATGTCCTGTATTTTCTTGAAGATTATAATTTTCATGTATAAGAATTTTAAATAATTATCATTTAACACCTCATGTGGAAAACACTACCATTTAATGTGTTGTAGTAATTATCCTCTGGGAATATAATATTTACTGAACCATGCCTAGTATTGATTAGTTATTCCATATTTGAAATGTTATTTGTCAAATCATGTATTAATTACTCATTTTATTTATAAGTGTACATAATGCATGCATATGAAATATCATGGTAATGAAATAATTACTAAATTACCCAAAGTGGTATGGGAGACCTTGGGTAATGATAAATGAAAATGAGTTAAATATTCAAAGTGGTATGTGACACCATGAATATTAGACCATATTGACATATGAGGAATGTTTTGGACTGTAGGGTTGGGGTCTGGTTAAAAGAAAGACCTCCATGTTAGGGACTGGTAAAAGTAAGCCCTCAAGGTTGGAGACCGGTAAAAGTAAGCTCCTCGATGCATAGGTAGTTCTCTTGAGACAATCATGAGGAGACAAACCCATTGAGTTTGTTTCCGAATATCAGCTTGGGTTTCTACCCACAAGTCATGGCATGAGCACTTGGCACAGTCAGCATGAGTCCAACAATTAAGCATTTCTTCATTATGTTTTCAAAATATTACCAACCAAGTGATTATTTAGACTAATGAAATATCCTTGGTTATAGAACCATTACCTATGAGTATGAGATTAAATTACGCATGGAATATGATGAGACAGTGATAATTCATGATCAGTTTACATTTCTAGAATTTTTAATGAAAATGTTAGCAATACATTTAACATGTTATAATGTTCATTTATTATAATTTGTAGTGAAATTGTTTATGCACAACTCTAATAATGTTCATGCTCAGTAGTTTTCTCATACCTTACATGTTATGATTATTTTACTTAGTAGAATTTAAGTACTTTTATAGAAACATGTTTACTTTCTTCGTCTAGTAGCTTTCATTTAAACGTTCAACTGCTTGTGTATGAAATGTTTTAATTATTTAATGTCAACCTTTGAATGTCATCATGTTTCCTTTAAGAATTATTTTATGTATAAGTATTTTCAATGGTAGTTTTCAAATGTTGTATTAAGTAATTACAAGACCCCTTACAAAATATATAAATTATCACCCAATGTTTTTAATTAAATTTTTTTAGGTATCAGTCATGTCTCCAATAAAGTTTCAGAATTCAGTTGGTTTTCCTAGAACCTGAAAATCACGAGCCTCTGTACAATGGGACATGATGTGTTAATGTAAATGTATTGTAATGTAATGTAATAAATTCTAAAACATCATGTGTCATGGGAAACGGCTCCGGACACTCAGAGGCCGGGTCATTATAGTTTTTATCAAAGGATAGGTTCAGGCAATTCTGGAAAAACCAGGTAACAGAAATATGTAGCTATAACTAAACCTTACTAAGTGGTTTTATTATAATTTTCAGATGGAAGAAGAATGATCACTAACATGTCTTGTTTCCCTTGCAACTGAAATCCTTGAGACTATAATTGTTAAGTCGTGTATGGAAGAATATGAACCCTTTGGGAACCTCCGATTATAATTCAAGATCATTTACCATGTGTCGAATTACTCAAATATCTTTGACTCTTCCGAGGATCGAGTCATGTATAATATCGTATAACTTATGCACAACTTCCATGTAATACGCATCAGGGGGAAATATTATGAAGGTCTTTTTTTATGTTTTACCCTATCTGCAAACTAGGTGGCTTTAAGGGTTTTCCGGGAAGCTGCAGAGGTGCGAAATCGCTGTACAACCTATCTTTTTTAAGTCATGACATTCAGTCTGTATGGAAGACTTTATGTTATCAAACCCCTCAAAATTTAGGTAGTACAAAGAATCTATAAGGACTATGTCCATTTTGATATCGCGGAGCTTTTCAGTTCTCATACCACTATCTGGAAACCCAACTGTTCTATGAGGGAGTTCAACCCCACTTACCCAAGGTGTATGTGGGCAAGAGATATAGAGGAACTGGGAACCACCCTAGAAATAGAGCTGAGGACATCAACGAACTGGTTATAGAGGTGGGCTCCGTAAAGGTACAACATAGTTGTTTTATGTTCTTTTTTTACTGTCTAAATCCTAGTATGTTTTGTAGGGACATCACTAAGGATGTGATGGGAGTTTTTATTCTCCATGTGGAGTTCGTGTAGTAAATCATTAAGGAAAATCAGGCACTGATACGTAAACTTATGTGTTATTGAAATATTGTTTTTTTTTCCTTTCCTGTATATACCTTATCTGAAATTTTTAGTGAATTCTCATGAATTTATTTTTCAGATGGTTCTACAAACAAATATCTCATCCCTACCTGATGAAATTTGGAGGATATCCTAATCAGGACATGCAATGTGGACTATCCCTCTTTCCTCGACCTACGAGGATCATGTCAATGCATGGTTGATTTTTCCAACAGCCATGAAATCCTTCACTCCTACCAAGGGATTGACCATGTATTCCACCTCATCGCCAATATCCAACTCCCTTATAATAGGCATAGGGGGAGATTCATCGAAGGTCTTTTTCGATGTTTCACTCTGCACATAATTTTTCAACCAAAGCATGTTTTCTCGTAGCTTCCCAAGTTGGGAACCGCATAGCAGCCTTCATATTCCAGATTCCAAACCTCAATCTTTTTAATTTCATGGTTCCAATGGAATATCTTGAGTTTGATGTGGTTCGACGAAGTACCAGATAATTTTTCCATTCAGACATCCCCGACTTTATTAACACATGAGCATCCCTATAGAGTCATGTGTGTAGAACACAGGAGCAGGAGTTCATGACATACTACACAAGGTGTATCTGGGCCAGTGAAGTAGAGGAACTGGGTACCAACCTGGGTATTCCGTTGACCGAGCCAAGTCTCTCATTTTGGTGATGATGATCGTCTAGGGTTTTCTTTTTCAGTTTATGAATAGAATTGCGAGGATGCAATTATTTGAAGGGGGGAGTAATGTAACACCACGAATATTTCAAAACCATATACATAGAAATTGTTTTTTTAATGAAATTAATATTTTCATCTTTTAATCAAACAAAATATAAATGATAAAACCTAGAACTCAATATTTAAGATCATAACACCGATGTGTCTTACAACATTATGAGTTTACAAGGAAATACCACTAACCAATGATACCAATTAAAATACCTATTAAGATTACAGGAAGACCACTCAAAACAATGAGAACCCTGAGAAGATGATAGGGGTCTTTAACAACCATCAAAACAAACAAAGGAATGGTCGACGCCACCACAGCCACACTAAGCACTAAAGGTATGACTTGAACCATATTTTTTTTCTTTTTATCCTTCAATCACCTTTATTATATGACTCCTAGAGACCGTGTTTTATATGACACCAATTTGACTGTTACCTTTTATGTAGTCATTGTGTCTTTAAATGCCATGACCGTTGGTTAAAGGGTTTTTAAAATTAATGAGGTTTATCTTTTTATAAAAACTAGGGTTTTATTATGCTTTAATAATTTTGGGGAATTTTAAATGTTTTAATAGTTATAAATTTTTTAAATGGTATTTTCATATATCATGGTTTTAACGAAAATGTTCTAATGAACGTACACAGTTCAAATTAATATACATTTTAAATATAAATGAACGATTATATAATATTGTTATTAATTTGAGTTATGCAAAGACTTATACTTTAATTTATATGTTTATAATTAAACTTATAAAGATTTTTTTTAAAACCCGTACTCCAATATCACTTGAGAAACTCTTTTAAGTAAGTTAATATCTAAAAAATTGAATACATATATTAATATAGGTATTGTAAGTTGAATAAAAAAATTTGTTTATATATATGTATATATATATTAATTTTAATTATATATTTCTACCTGATTCTGTTTATAAAAATATTAATTTTTAAATTTTTATTCTAAAAAGAGTTACACCCTTTTGAGACAATCATACCAGGGGAGGCAGCTCACACCGAGGTGTGGCTGAGCCTTGACTCCCCAGCCGGTGCTCAGGGTAACCCTTAGGGGCAGCTCAATGGTGTGAGAGTCGCGGCTAGGTGGTGTGGGAACACTCGAGGCAGAGCACGGTCAATGTTAGGCCGAGGCCTACTAAAGGGTGGGGTCGTGTATAAGCCCCTGGGTGTGTGTGCTTGTGTCATCAGGGTGATGCTGAGTCTCTCTAGCTTATAATCCGCACTCGTTTTTTCATTTTGCTTTGTTTTGGGAACCAATTTTTTGGCCAAAATAAAATTGAGGCTGTTGGATCTCTCATCGCGTGATATCGACCGTCAAAACCGATATCGGGTCCCACCCTCAATCGACTGCTGAATATCACCGTGATTTAGAGAGTCGTTCGATCCTCTGTGATCTAATCATGGTCGTCCGAAGTTTTTAAAACACCGCATCAATACCGTGTCATCCGATCAACTGTGAAACTTAATCCCAATCATCCGGTTCTTTTTTAAACGATCGTTCGTTTCCCTGCCATGCCATAGCTGTTCTATCTGGTCCGGTCTAATCTCAATTGTCTGCCCATTTCTTCAGCTCCCCTCATTCTCTTCTTTCTCCACAAGACCGCACCAGTTGCTGTCACCTTCGACCCCTTTCTTTTCTACTACAACCAACGCCCGTGACCCTATAAAAAACACCCTTCAGCTTCTCTTTTTAACAGGCCTACTCCCCTCTAGATCCTTATGGCTTTTCCTCACTCGAGCTCCTCCCCGGTTATGGTTACATAAAATATATATAAATTCATTATCGTTTCATTGAATTCCTTTTCTACAACTCAAAGCGTAGGCCTCTCCTTCAGTAGTCATGTGTAGGGTCCTCTAGTTTTGGAGCCGAGATCTTTGGATCCTTTAAACTCCTCCCCCATGCAAGATAAACCCCACTGTTTCATCCTCTCATCCCTCTCCATTTTTCGTCGAGCACCCCAAGGCCTCCAGAGAGCTCCTCCTGTCCTCTTCCAATCCGACCCACCTCCTCAGTCTAGGTAAGGGATTACCTTACTATGATTATTAAAGCAAACCCTTTTTATATAGTGATAGGTATACTAGTTTTATACATATATTTGTATATGTTAATTTTTAGTTCTGAGTCTACCTATGCTCTTTCTAAAAAACTGGACGTTGGGTTTGTTAAGTTATTTTTTTTGAAAATATTATTTTCAATCCGTTTTATTTTATGGAACCTATATATATATATATATTCTACATATATAGTTTTTCATATGTATATAAATATATCAAACTCTTCTTTGTTTTAATGTTTTCAAAATGGGTTTTTGAATGTGTTACTACGGATCGTACAAGTTTAATATATAAAGGGGTATACCTTGTATGGTTTGAATTAAGCAAAACCTATTATATACATATATGTACAATCAGGTATATAAGTATATATATATCTATAATCCCCAAACCAAATCTATTTTTATGAATTCCAAAATGATTCATTATATATAACTAAGAGTTGTGTATTCATAATGATTGTTTGAATCTACTTGTAACTATCCAATTCCCGTTGATAAACTTTGGGTATGTAATTATATGCACATATGTGAATGTAAAATAATGAAAATCACACTATGAGTTTTAAGTTATGAATATCCACCCTTAAATAACATCTTAGATGTGAATTAGGTTTTTGGGTTTTAGTGTAATTATGTTATTGTTTAAAACCATAGTTTTTATAAATTTATGTATTTGTGGTATGACATATTTATAATAAAACCTATATGGTTTGGCCTCTACCAAATAAATGGTTATGTATAAATGTATTTTTATGATTAATTTACAAAACTATATTTTCATGTACAATTATTAGGACTTAGTTTATGTTTTGATGCATGTATGATATTAATGTTTGACAAGAATATATGTATTTTGTTTATGAGTATACACTAATGAACATGCTTAATTAAAGTAGTCATTTTAGCATATACCCTTGATGTAGATTATGATGCAAATGAATATACTCTGGATTTATTTAAATTTACGTTGGAGGACTAAGAAAATATGTTATCATGTCATAGCCATTTATTATTTTATGATAACCTTTTGTAATGAATGTTAGTGGTTAATCTGGTTATGGTTTAATTGAAAATTCAATGAAGTGTTTGTCACAATAATCATTGTCTAGTATTTTCTTTAAGAGTTTCATTTTCATGAATATCAATTTTAAAGAATTATCATTTAACACATCCTGTGGAAAAACCTACCATTTAACATGTTCTAGTTATTATCATGTGGGAATATAATGTATACTAAACCATGCATGCAATTGATTAATTATTCTATATTTCAATGTTATTTTCCATATCATGTATTCATTACTCATTTAATTTAATATAGTACATAATCCATGCATATGACATATCATGGTAATGATCTAATAACTAAATTATCCAAAGTTTTATGGGACACCTTGGGTAATGATAAATGAAAATGAATTAAATATTTTAAGTGGTATAGGACACCTTGAATATTAGATCATATTGACATATGAAGAATGTTTTGAACTGTCGGGTTGGGGTCTAGTTGAAAGAAATCCATCCAGGTTAGGGACTGGTAAAAGTAAGCCCTCTGGGTTGGAGACTAGTAAAATTAAGCTCCTCGATTCATCAGTAGTTCTCTTGAGACAATCAGTAGGTGACAAACCCTTTGAGTTTGTTTCAGACTATTAGCTTGGGATTCTACCCGCAGATCATGGCAGGAGGCCTTGGAACAGTCAGCGTGGGTCCAACAATTCAACATTTCTTCATTTTGTTTTAAGAATATGACCAACCAAGTGATTATTTCGACTAGAGAAATATCATTATTTAATGAACCATTAGCTATGAGTATGAGATTAAAGTACGCATGGCATATGATGAGACAGTGATAATGCATGATCAGTTTACCTTTCATGAAAATGTTAATGAAAATGTTAGCATTACATTTATCATGTTATAATCCGCATTTTTATAATTTGTATTGAAATTGTTTATTCGCAACTCTGATAATGTTTATGCTCAGTAGTTTTTGCATACCATTCATGTTTTGTTTATTTTAATTTGTAGAATTTATTTAATTTTATAAAAACATGCTTACTTTGTTCATCTAGAGGATTTTATTTAAATGTTCAACTTCTTGTGTATGAAATTATTTAATTATTTAATGTCAACCATTGAATGTCATGATGTTTTTCTTTATGAATAATTTTAAGTATATGTATTTTCAAAGGTAGTTTTAAAATGCAGTATTAAGTAATTTCAAACCTCTTTACTGAGTATTTAAATGCTCACGCTACGTTTTTAATGAAAAAATTTCAGGTATCTGTCATGTTCTGATAATGATTCTGAATGCAGTTGGTTTTCCAAGAACATGAACCTCACAGGCCTCTATAGCATGGGACATTGTCTGTTTATATAAATGTATAGTAATGTGATGTAATTAATTCTAGAACATCAAGTATCATGGGCACCGACTCCGGGCACTCGGAGGTTGGGTCTTTACAATATAATAATATATTGTGTTTTATGAAATAATAATAACCCAATAGTGATTTAATGAAATACTATAAATGTGATATTCATAAAATACACTTTTCACCGTTACAACAATGTGGTTTTTTTATTTTTTGATAAATTATATAATTCTTTAGTGGATCCTCTAAGTCTAATAATATATTTTATAATTTTAATATGATTACCTATAATGTGTGACTCACATCCACATAAGAAAGACAAATATTTTATTATGTTTTTCACTTGGAAATATAAAATTATTTCTTCCACTCCATGTAAAAAACAACATGGGAAAAACAGTGTGAAGGTTTTTGGTTATGAATATTTAATTATATTGATTCTAAAACCTATGATTGTGAAATATTATAGAATAACCCTGTCATTTACTATATAAAATCACCCAATACCCCACTTCTCTTCCCTCAAAATCCATGGATCAAGTCCATAATCTGTCCTCATTTATATATAATCATCTTAAGGCATCCCAATATTCTATGAATCTTCTCTCAATCCTCTCTCAAGTCTTTGGGATCACACATTCACGTAAATGATTCCTTATTTTCTCATTTTTATCACAATTTTTTATGTTTTTATACCATTATATTTTCAATTAAAAATGATGGGGTATGATTTATCACCTCCCACATAAATCCCTTATTATTTTTTAATGGTAAGATACTTCATTATCTCTTAATAATTCATTCCATGAACACATGTTACCATGCTGCAATTGCGTAAAGGATTTATCTCTATTCATTCCCATTCATGTATATCTTTTATATTTTTCCACAAAAAATCCATTACATGTGTTGGGATATTATGTTCCATAATACCATTACTTTATATTTCATTTATAAATCGCGAGACAACCATTTCTCTCTCATAAACCCATTTTAAGAATTTTTATTTGATATCATTATGCAATCGAAATTGAACTACGATTTTCTATGATAAAATCGTTATGTAGTGTATACCATATCCATTTATATACCAAGGGTATTAACATTTAAGATCATATACATATTTATTGGCTTCACACATGTATGTATTCCACATTTCATTTTCTTGGAATAAATAATATTGTTCAATGAATGCATGTTTTTTATATATGTGGCACATATATACATGAAAATGAAATTATTATAAAGGGTCCACCCTAATTTCACTCCATCTCATTGGGTAATGTTTAGTACCATGATATTTCATGAATAATTATGGTTTACTCATTCTAATCCATGTGCGTTGAGGTTTTACTTATTCTAATTTATATGTAATAAGGGTTTACTCATGCTAATCTATGTGCAATGATATATGGCTCATGCTAGTCTCATGTTTTATGTTCTTTCCACATTTCAATGTTACGATAATCATTCCACATCATGCCTTTATGTTCATGTTTCTATTATTAACCATTGTAATACTTCTTTTGAAACATGTAATTCATTCTTCATGTCATGCCTTTTTCCTCCCTGACTGGTCTTTATTGATCACATTTTTGTTATATATGTCCTCATGTTATCCCATGCATGGTTATGTACAAAGTAATGTCGACTAAATGGAACAGAAGTTCTCAATAGACATGTTTTATTTTATGTCTTAACTATTCATGTAATGTTTTTAATCACTAAAGAAACAAGCCATGTCTATCTTCTTTGCTTTATTAAGTGCATGTTTATGTAATAAATCATGTTTATTTGTGTAATAAAGAGCAAGGCTGTTATAGTCATGGTGGCCTGCCTAAGGCCATTGTGACATGTTATTCATGGGATAATCGATTGTGTAACCGATTCAGGATTGAGAAGTAACTCATTTGTATACTTTTTTTCGTTGTCTTAGGATGTCCTCTTGTGTACCCTCTTGTTTAGGGATCGGGATTTCATCCTATGTACTCTCCTATTTTGGGATTGGGATGTTCTCTCATGTACCCTTTGATCTCATAAAACATTTATTATTACCCAATTCATAGTATTTATATATAGGTCCCACCCATCTAATAATGAAATCATACATACATGTGCCACAAAATCAGAAAAATTCATCTTGTAACCCATTAAATGAAATTGGTATCATAAACATGTTATCATATTATCAATAGTGGAAAAGGTATAGGTTTTATAATCATTTCACAAAATGGAAAAACCCATGAAAGTGTAACAGATTTCAAAATCCTCTAACATGTGAATAAAAAAACAATTTTCATTATGGCCAATACATTAATATGAAAAATTGAGATAAAAAATATGAATGGAAACATTAGATCATTTTCTAGAAAGGCATGTGTTATATCCAAAAATGAAATCTTAGATGGAAAATAATTTTAAATATAATTAAAAAAAATTATTTTGGAAAATATCATTTCTTATTTGAAAAATAATTTTTAATGTATTAAACTATTTGAGAATTTTTTTTCATAGAAAATACCATGAAAGCATATAAATAAGACTTGAAATAATTTTTAAATACTGTTTCCATGAAAACGTATAGTATAAGATTCAAAACAATTAAATATTTCATTTAAAACACATTGAAAATATTAAATAAAATCACGAAAACTATTAGAAACCCATATAATTTATTATAACGTTGAAAAATTATAAAAAAGGTTAAAAATGATTTGTAAACCTTTTTACTCAAAAAATGGAAGAATCATGAAAATATTTTGTAATCCATTTATTAGAAAACAATTTTAAAAAAATTTCTTAAAAATTATCCATTGAAATATTCAATGTAATTTTGATGGAAATAAGGATTGGTAGATCTGTACATGTCATATGTGTTAAAAAATAACATTTCATTTGCATTGTACAAACCTGAGATAATTGAATTGTATGAATAGTGACTTGAATTTTTATTTGAAAACATTAATTAATGAAAATATGGTAAATGGTTTCTTATAATTATTATTTTATAATTATAAATGTTTCTTCGAAGTAATTTTTGTAAAACAATATTTTTATAGAACATAGATTTCTGAATGAAGAGTGGGTAATGTCAGGGATTCTTAGAAAACAGATTCACAACTATTTTATGTCCCAATGAGTGAAATAATGGTACAAATAACAAAATATATCATGAAATAACATAAGATTAGGAAACTTGTCAGAGTTTTTTAGAGATAGATCATATGATATCATCAAAGGAATTATAATAACTAACAATCCCAAAATTAAGGATTCTTTTATTAAACTCTTTCTGCTTAGTAACGTGGGATCACAATAACCTGTTAAAAATATGAAATTATATATATAGAAAAATTTCATGAAAATATGGATATTAATGATTTAACATGTGAAATGGTTTTATATACAACTCGAAAAAGAATTTATGTTCATTATAAAAGATCAGGATCAAAGAATGAAATATTTAGACAAAACAATCTTGACGATTTTTGTAAATTTTAAAACAAAAACCCCATGAACGAAATTTCATAAAATCGATTTTTAAATACACATCACATTATTAATAATAGATATATTATACATTAAGTAGTAGTTCTTACACCACACAAATGATGTGAGTGGTGAATATGCCATGTATCTCACATAAATAAAAGTGAGATGAAATTTCCCTTACCTTATGAATTGACTCTCATCGCACTCATTAAATCCTCATGTTTGATAAATATAAATTTATTATAAATATATAACACATAAATTTTTTATATATAATATAATATATTTATTTATTATGACATTATATTACCCACTTGTTAACAATTATGTTGAACAGTTTTGCTTCGAGTAATATTTACATTGTTCATTGTATGGGTCTTAATTTTATGTATCATTGGCCCTTGAACAAATATATTGATTTAAAAAATTAATAACATTATATAAATATCAAATATATTGATTTTATGTGTATAATTAAAATCTATATAATAAAGAATCATGAAATGGAATACATTGTTCATGGAGATGTTAGGTCTTACGTACGCATTGACATTGTTCCTATTTTTATTATTATATTAAAAGAAATAAAGAAAATTAAATATATTTATATATGTATATAATATAATTTAATTACAATTATAATGTTCTATTTATTATATAAGTTTACTAATCCCATATTTAATATATTCCATGTACTGTGAGAATGAATCACATTGCTTTGAGGGGACGGTAGTCCACACTTCCTCAAACGAAATTTCCGTATTTACACCAAATGGATTGTCAAAAGGATATGTTCTGTAAAAGTAATACATAAGATTAAAATCATAATATATAAAAAATATTTCTTATATAAATAGTTTTTACATAATAATTTATACCATAAGTTGTAGTAAAAGAAAAATGAACAATCATCATTTAGTTGGGTGGTAGTTCTTCATACACTTAAACAGTTTGTCTATTACAAATTTGAGAGAGTTGTGTGAAAATATAGGTAAAACTAAATATTTAAAACAATACAATTATATTTTGGATACTGATTTTTTATACATTCATTTTATATATATATTGGTTGAGGTGTAGAAAGAAAATAAAATAATGGTGATTGGGAGAAGATTTAACCTCTTAATTGGGTATCTCCTTTGGGATTGTGCAAAAAGGATACACGGGATTCATTATTTCTAAGTCGGGGCTTCTAGGAGAAAGGGTGGTTTTTTGGGAAAATATATTAATATATTATGGGTGAGACATGGGCCTTGAGAAATTTGAGGATGTGGAAGAAGAGGATAGATTTTTATAGTGGGGGAGTTAGACTCGTGTTAATATTTTATGAGATAATTCAAACCATGAAAATCATGATGAACGAGGATCCAATAATGGAAATAATTATACAAAATAGAGGATATGGTAGATACATGGCCATCCAATGTTTCTTGAAGAAAAATTTATTTCATTTTGAGTCTTACATTTGTGGTTTTTCTGTAGTTAGGCTTAATTTTAATATAATCTATGTAAATCATTTTAATTAAATTCAATAATATTTTCGGTCAAAAAATAAGATGGAAATATTATAAATTAATACTTATTATTATTCAAAAATTTTATTTAATTTTTAGAAATTATAATAACAAAATTATCAGAAATTAATTTATCATCAATCCTCATAACGGGACGACACTACAGGTTTTTAATGTTAAAATAAACAATGGGTTGATTTGTTTTTATAACAAATTTCAATTAGAAATTGGTTCAAATCACCTAAATTGGATTAATTTATCAAATAGTTATATAATTATAATTTTTGACCAATTTAATATATTATTTAACTATAGAAATAAAATAAATGAAAAATAAAATTTTAATTATAATCTAGTGTATTGATTATAAATTTAGAAATGAAACCTTTCTGAAAAATACTAATAATTTATCATAGCCTGGTTTATATGTTTAAATTTAAAATATGATGATTATATTCACATATTATATCTTTAAAATTTCAAGAAATTGGATTTAAAAATGTATCACCATTAAAAATAAGTAAACATACCATTATAACAAAATCACAGATTTTATGTTTTTTTTTGGTTTTTTAGTATCTTATATCAATAAAATATGTAGGATGAATATATAAAATATTTGATTTAATATATGATATATATATATATATTACATTATTATGACTCACTAATGGTAATTAATCTTATTTATTAGGTTAAAATGCATTTGGGACTATAATAATAATAATAATTTCCTATATATTCTATTAGTTTTCATAGTCATTTCTAATTAGTTGGTAACCTATGTATTTATATTATATTATTGTAAACCATATATTTTAATAAATTATTTAATAATGTTTATGATCAATAATTTAATGGCTAGGTTATAACTTATTATTTTAAATAATAACATTTTAATGATATATTATTGTTCAGTAAAACTCAGTATTTTGTGTTACACAATCCATCAAGGAAAGTCATTGTTACATGTAACACAAGATAACCTCATTGTTCCTTGTAGAGAAAGATAAAATTTATTTAGTTTTTTAATGATTGACTTGGTGATTCATATAACTCAGGCGAAACATAGTGATTTAATTTAAAATAATCTATATTCAGTGTTGCATGAGATGAAAAATATAAAAGAGATAAAATTAATTCCAAAAAAATATATTTCAGAAAATCGCATGGTGTTATAGAAACTAAAATTAATATATGTACTATAAATGTGTTTCAAAAAGATTAAACACTATATAAATTTCATTGAATATATATATATATATATAAAGGATAAAGATATAAATTCAAATGCATTAACAAGGAGATATTCAAGATATGTAGTGATTAGGATAATGTTGAAGAATACCATTCATAGTTGTTCTGAGAAGTGGTAGGATATAGAGTTTCTGATTATATATTTCCGAAAAAGTAATTAGATAGGGTTCATCAAACTAAGATAGTACTCCAAAATTCCCTTGGGATGGTTTAAATCAATAGTGGTTTTAATCAGTAGAAAAAATATTGATCAAAATTAAATTTGGTGAGGTACACTAGATGAAGTAAACTAGAAGAATGTGGGGAATAATGGACATGCTCTTTCCAAATAAAGAAAATTAGATGGAATATTCTTGTATGATGGTATTATGATGTTTATTATAAATTTAAAATTTATAATGATATCTTTTTTAGATATTTAAAACATTTAAACTAGAGATACTCAGCATAATCGCACATTTCAATGGATAGAAATAGTCTAAAAAAATTTGATACATTGTAATTACATTTTCATTATCGTTAATTTAAACAGACTAACGATATCTTCCATATAATGGATGTAGATACCTACACTGGTGAAAATCCATTTAAATCTAATGTTCCCTTCACTACATTCCTCTCATCGCATACAATTACAGTTTTATATAATGATTATGAGGGTAAAACCCTAACAATTTTCATTGATCAATTATGTTGAGAACTGAAATTTCAAAATATCACAAATCATTCACCCTCCACCATTCTCTATATTTCTTAAAATACTGAAGAACATCAATACATGTATATATATATATATATTATTCTCTTAAAAAATCAATTTTTAATAATATTTTGATAAATACATTAAAATATTGTTTTTATGGAAACAATCAAATAAAAAACAAGAAATAAAAAATTTACATTAAAATACTGAAATTAGAAATTATAATCATTTGATAAATGAAAACTAAACCCATACATCATGAATTTTTTATACCTTGTTTTAGGAAGGAATTATATTAACTCAAGTGTTCATGCATTCCATGGGGGTTTTTCCAATCCTGCACAAAAAATTAAACAATCACTATATTTATTCTATTTGGAAATATTTTGAAATTATATTCAAAAGTAATATTCCGAAATTGAAAATGTATTTCATGAATTAGTAAAATTTTAATTGATTTAAATTATAATATTTTCATCATATTTCATAAATATTAAAAAGAAAAAACTCAACATACTCAACTATATAAATTATATTTATCAAAACTGATTTGTACATAAATGTAAAAGTTCAATATTATTATAAATAAGTGTTTTGTTAAATTTATGGTTTTTGATTTCGATGTATAATTTTTAAATGAGTTTTAAAGTATTTTAATATTATTCTTGTTTAATATAACATACTCTGAAATTTTATGCTTAACCCATACTTTTATAAAAAAATCATAAGTCTTAGCAATGATTATCATAAATAATTAGTACTAGAAAATGTTGACATAAAATTATATAAAAATTATTGTAGGGTGTCAATACTCATTTAAATGATTTTCATGAATTTTTGTTTCAATGAATGTTCATAATTATTTAATTCTATCATTCTTAAAATATAAAAGGAGTTATATGAATCCAAATTGTGTAATTAAGATAAAATTATTTAATTATTAATATTAAATCTATTCTATTGTATTTTTAAAAAATAAATATAAGAAACAAATACAAAAATGTTTTTAGCCCCAAATCCATGTATGAGGGTCTCATGTGTTGTAGTCATTTTCAAAACATGATAAAAATTTAAAGATAATACCACTTCAATTTGGTCAAATATTGGGTTCTCAAATGAATTTGTCATAAAAAAGATCCTCTGTGGTGGAGATTTAGTGCTTTCCGAATTTGAATAGCCACATGAAGAGTACATATTTTTGTGTGTTATCAAAATGAAAAATCATATTTTTTATCATTTAACAATAAAAAATAATATGATTTTCTTTAAGAGTATCCATTTTAAGGTTATTCAATTGATGAATGTCGAAAGAGATTCAATAATTATTTATTCAGGTGAATTTTATTATTATTGAATGTTAATATATATATTTTCATTAACAATTCATGTTTTCAAATTATCCCTATATTTATTTCTAGTTAAAAGATAATATAATTGGGGATAAATATATATATAATAAATTTCTTATATGATAAATGTCGAAGATGTGGAATGGCTATTGAATGTCCAAATATTTCTTCGATATCAAATTTTTATATGTAATGATTTTTATAAATTCAATTCTATATACTCTATAGAAATATCTTCTAAATGTATCTATCCCATGTCAATGTTTGATACGATTGTAATAGTCTGTGAAGAGAATTTTTATGTTCATATTTTATTTACTATCAGTTTATTTTATATGGGATATAATGGATTTCAATGTTAAACTAACTTCATTTCTACACAGCGACTGAATCATGAATACATATATTGGTATTGTTGATGTGACATTTCTTTAAAAAAATTAATACCATTTTAAATGTTCTTTTATTAATTATCAACATGGGGGTGGATAATATGTGATAAATGATTTCTTATAAAAGGGTGAACGAATGAAAAAAATAAATTTAATATATTCAAATATCATTTTTAATAAAGAATATGGAAATGATATCTTTCATAAAAAAGGTGTAGCAAAATAATAAAAGGAAGAATATATATTGAAATATCCATTTTGGGTAAAATTTTAAAAAATATAGTTACAAATTCTATAGGTTGAATACTAGGATTTGTTTTATTTATTTCCCAAAATTCTAATATATTGATGAATAAAAATTATATATTATTTTAAATGATCATGATCATGATTAAGACATATTCGTTACAATTTATCTGGAATTAATGATTATAAAATACAAATTGTTTTCATGAAAATATCTACTTCTTATAGATGTTTAAAGATTTAATAGGTAATATCAAGGATGATTAGTTTTGAAATTATTTATCATGTTTTATATGAAAATATAATCTATAACTTTTGGATATTTTAGAATAATTATCATTTATTTCATGAAAAAATTGTTTAATATTTAATCAATTATCAATGCATCTTTTATACTAGTGAAATTTTTATCTCCATTATGAATGAATTGGTGACTATCCACCCATATTTATGACTTGTAAATAGAAGTTATGATAATTTTGTTAATGATTAATGAATAATAGAATAAGGCTCGTAATTTTTTTGATTAGTATTTCAAACAAATTATTTTTGAAAAATAATCACATAATGAGTTAGAAAAATATTTCCAACACCTCGTCATGTTTCTCGGAACAATGGATTTCTAAATAGTTGAGAAATAACACCCTTGGAGAATGAACTTGTTAGGTTATAGAGGCAAGGAATATTTGTTGATAAACCTCTCTTATGAAGGGTGGAATGAGAGGATGAGGGTGAACTCAATTGTGCTAGGTGTATCTAATATAAAGATATAGAATGTCTTATCTTTCATGAAGAGTGGTACAACTAATGATGTTTTATATGACAGTGAAGGTTATGCTACAAATTTCATACTTTATAATTGGTGCATGTTGGATAAATATAATGTTCCACTGAATGATATAATTCCACACGTGTATTATTCATCCTCTTCTGGGGATCTCTATATACGTATTTTGGAATTAAATTATAAACCACATAATTCATAATGTGATTTTGTTAGGAATTGAATATTTTAAATAATTCAACATGAATGATCATGAGAGGATACAAAATTCCAGATCATGTTCATTGATGTATTCTCTCATCAAAGAAGAAGAAGAGGTTTTATTTACTATAAAAATCATATGATAGGATGAGTGATAATAAAATTTTTGGTAGGTTGACTATAATCATGGATGATCAACCTCACCATTAATGATCGACTACCAAAAGGGTAAGACAAAAAATGTGGGATGCATTATAGTTTGATTTATTTTGACCACCACATTATTATATTGCTTTTTAGAATGATATGGAAATTAATTTAGGGATACATCATGAAAATACAATCGATTATGGTATTAAATTATAGGATTATTGACATTATCAATGAATAAATTTCCACACATTGAAGTGAAAGTTCATTGAATAATCCGAGGATTTCCAAACCATATTGAGAAATAATCTTACATGATATTTTGGATATAATTTATGTTGTAATGGAGTATGAATATTGGATAAATCATTTATGTTAAAAAATATCACATCTTGGAGGATAATGATGACCCCATGAACATAATTAAATTTAAGTGCATTCAAGGACAAGGTTAATAGTTATAGTGATTAGAATAACATGATGAAGAATTGATCTAGAATATGTTGATTTCATTATATATTGTATTGAATGAAAAATATATCACATTATATTACATATTTTTTCCTTAATAATTTTGAAATTGGATGAAGATAACTTTGTGATATTTATAACTCATATAATGTTTCATTGAGAAAAGATACTTCATGTATTAATGGTTGTATTTATATGAAAAATAATATAAATTAATTAATAGAGAGAATAGAATAATTAGTTAACTTTTATAATCTTGGTCAAGAATGTTGTTAATGTGATTCATGAAGGTACAATGATAGTTGTGATTATTACATATGAATAAATCCATTTAGGTGGCTAGGATTTTTTAAAATTCATATAAAATTATTTATTATAAGGGGACTTGATTTTGATGGATATATGAGGTATAATTCCATGACTAAATATTCCTTGAGTAAATCTCTATACCATTTGTTTATTAAAATAAATATTTTGATTTAAATTGGAATGTCTCATGGAAAAATGAAAGAGTATGCAAGTTTTAAATCTAAATTTATACTTGTAGTTCAATTTAGTTATGGATGTGGATTCCTAAAAATGATATTTTGAATGCCATATTTAGTAATATTGGAGTTATTAATTTTTGAGAAATATTTGGATTTTAATTCATATTATTTACAAGGTTTTGTAAATAATGAAATAATGATACAAGGAAAGTACGAGTAATCAATTCTTTTTCAATTTTTATTCACATATTTTTTGGTATGATGTTTAAAAATTATTATGATGTTAGGTAACAATTATTCATAATTGGAAGTGGATCCATAATAGTGATTTTATTTAAAATAAATTATGTATATTGAACAATGCGAAGAAAATATTAATAGTAAAAAATATATTCACCATAATAGAAGATGAAATAAAATAATATGTAGGATTGGTTCTTTTTATAATTCATTAAATAAGAGTATGATTAATATAAAGGTATAAAAAGAATAATAATCAATTGATTTGACAACGTTATTCTCCTGAATAAGTGAATGTTTTCCTAAATTATCACGAAATAAATGTGGATAATATGAGTTCCCCGTATTTTAGATTCCAAGGGATAGAAGAGAATGAATATTATGATTAATAATATTATTCAAATGTAAGGAATAAGAAGATATTTTTTTACTGTTTTATGGATTAATGAAGAATAAGTGATGTGTTATTGTGAAAGGAACTATGATGAAAATGGAACAATAAACATATCAATAATTAATAAGTACAATTAATTGATTTTAGTATATCATATTATTACCAAAACATTCCTTATACATGATTGGTATGTACTTGATACAAGATACACCAAACATGTGGGTGGTACAAAAACTCAACACTATCAGGAGACTACAGTGTAAATACCACAAATTTTTATAAGTGGGATCTATGACCATGGGGTTTCCTATATCATAAGGATTATTAACTTTTTAATACTAATAGGTGAACCTTGTGAATTATTATTTCATCTTGTGTTGGTTTGGGTCTTTTTATATTTGTATTTTTTGAGAAAATGTTTATTTTATAAGATATAACAAAAACACCATTCCACATTATACAACGATAGAGTAAAATATTAAAGGATAAATATATTAATGTTAAAATTTTATTTAATCTCACTATCATTGATTAATCCACATAGAAATTCGGTTCAAATTCCAATTTGGTCATTAAGATACTATTAAACATCTCTGAACACAAAGACCAACACCATTTTTTCAACCCATTAAAAATTTTCCAAGTAACAAAAATTTTCTATTTTGTTTCATCTATATTATATGAGGAAACGTGACATGGGAAACTTAATATGGGAGAGTGTGGGTGTATAATGCATTAATATTATAACCCCAAGTGAAAATCGGTTGATTATTTTTAGTGGACTTTGGTCACACAGTTGAGTGGTGCAAGATACAATGGGTAATACAATCAAGAATAGAAAAACATTCAAAAAATAAAAAAATGAATGCATAATCTATTCAATTGTTGTTGAAACCAGAAAAAATATACAAAATTTGTTTAGTCCAATGGATTTTGTAGAGAAAAATTGTAAATCCCAAATCAATGGATGTTTAAAGATATTTTGAGACTCGATGTAATATCTATTATTAAAACCTTATAATGGTAATATAAAAATTTATATTTAAATTTCATAATATTAATTACAAATATTACTCTAAATAAAGGATGATAAGCATATTAAGTATTATATTTTATGAATTATCATTGTAAAAATGTGATGTCCCATAATGGTGTAGATTTGGGTTCCAAACAAAAAAGAATAAAAACATTTTTTAGAGTATAAACCACCACATTACAAGAAAAACTATATAACCCTAATTTTAAATTATGGATCTATTTAATACATATTAATTACACTCCTCATACATTACCATGATTAATATAACATTCTAAAAAAATTTATATTATTTTGAAGTCCTATAATTCCATAAATCTTACTAAGAAATAAAACACTATAATAAATAATACTAAATGTATATTTAAATGGATTTAGTGAAAAATTAGAGACTATATATACTTTATCATTCAACTTCACTATATCCTAGGAAAACAAATTTCATTTATATTCGCATGTCGGTATTCAATTTTATTTTGTGGTGTTTTTTAATCCTTTTATGTTTTAATTTTTATATTTTAGCATAATCATAAAATATTCAGGTTAATTCAGTCCTCCAAACATCACTTGTTGAGGAACTCTACCTCAGCTATCAAGGAATTAATATTCAAATTTTTTCTAACATATAAATTTTTAATTCATTAAAAATGGCATTGGTTTTATAATGTTGACCTATCTTTACATTGATCTCATCTATTTAAAATATAAAATTAGATTTTTATTCATCCACACCTTCATGATAATCATGGAAATGATTTTTTTTCATTCAATTCATTTGGTTGATCAATTAAAAAAACCAAATATTTTTTATGATATCTTTATTCTACATACATTTCAACCATTTAAAAAATTATTCTTATTGAGGGATAATTATTATCTTTTTGTAGTTAACATTTCTATAATTTCCAATTTATTAATTATTTTCTATGAATTTTATTTATTATTATTATCCATTTTCATCATCTTGTTACATGTTTAAACACATTCTTGTCTGCTATGAAATGTATTTACATCAAGATAATGTTAGTCGATTATTACTTTTCATTTTTTATTTCCCTATATTTATATAATATGAATAAAACGTGACAACATCATCAATTTCATTATTTTTTTAATTTTTATCCATAATAAATACTTTATTGACTAAGATTTCACAATATAAATAATTTGTATTGTATCAAAATAATCATCATTCATCTTGGTATGATAAGTGATAATAATTTGAGGATTCCATCTTAAGATTAACATGTAAAATAATTGATAATAATCTATTGAAACAGTAATACATTTTTTGTATGATATATTCTATTTTTTTCATTTATTCAAAAACAAATCATTTTCCTCTCATATAGTTAACTACAAACATTAACTAATTTAATAATAACTTAACACATTCAATGAGAATAATGTTATGATCTTAAACTTATTCTGTAGAACATATAATTTTGCATCATTCAATTTTAAATCAACATATTTGATATTAAAAATATTTTGTTATAGCTTACTAATGTATTTATAATACTTTAAATTCATTTTCTACATGTTTAGATGTTCTCCCTATATAAAATCCAATCATTTAGAATATAAATTCATATCTAATGTGTGTCATTTTTGAGGTAGCCTATTATCAGGTATCCAATAGTGATTCAATTAATCATAGTTGTGTTAACATCTTGGAAAAGTTGTTAGAAGTATTATTCCATAGGATTTATATTTAATGGAATTTTATATATATAAAAGGTCTTAATGAAATTTTTTTCATAGATGTTCAAATAATATACACATTGATAAGAAATAAATATAAAAAAATTACCTTTCTCATGTACACGTTTTCTAGATTATAATAGGGAAACAAAAATATGGTTTATATAATAATATAGTAATTGAATAATCATATTATTATATTCCTATTATGGAACATTATTTTATGTTTTTTATATTATTTTCATATATAAGAAAATCTCCTTTATCATATATGAAATAAATGATTAAATAAAATACCAGCATTTTATGTTGTTCATGACCCATATGAAGACTATGTCAATGAGAGTGACAATGACTCATTACGATATCCCTCGAATATATAATGTAATAACATGATTATAAAAGTTTTTATGTTAATTTAATACCTTTAAGGATCAATAACCCCTGTTATTTTTTAATTAAGATCATAATAACAAAGAATCTGTTAATGAAAATAATTTTGACATATTTTTTGTTGGTCTATCCCTAAACCTGTTACTATTTAATATTTTGGAATAGTTAATGATATATAATATTAATCAAAACTAATTTCTACATAAAGGGTGGAAAACATAATAATATTATTTAATTAAACAATTTAATCACAGTCACTACTTCATCTACTATTGTCGAATTCTTCTTCCTATTATACACTGAGAGTAGTCTCTCTATTAAAAGAGATAAAAAATATTCATTAAAATTTTCCCATAGTATTAGTTTCTTTAATCGATTTTTTAATATTTGTAAACCACACAAATATTCAATATTAAATCCCAAGTGAAATGATAAAATATGTCTCTAAAATTTCTATTAGAAGAGTGGTATCAATATTTAAATATATTCTATCACCACTCAACAACAAGTGTTTTATCCAATCATCATAGACACGTTTTGTTCTGAAAATGATTGAATTACAAAAACCATAATGTATGTCTCAATACATGTAACTTTATTCACATTATTTGTATCTTCCTAGACAAGTTTTCCACTGAACGACGCCCCAAGCCCCGTAGGTCACATGGACTCAAGTACATCTCACCATATTACAATACCTAATGACTATAATTGGGGGCCGAAGTGTATTAGTGGGGATAATATTCCCTCATCAGAACAGTGTAGTACAGAGGAATAACAGTATCATACAAGTTATGGCAGCAGTAAACCATACAATAGAAATAAACAGTTTATTATTCATAATACAAGCGAATCCAAATTCCATATCATATAAAAATTATATTACATGCCACCTGATTCTATAAAATATCCAAAAAAGGATGTTGGGAAGATGTATAATACAACTAAAAAAATTAATAGAATAATCCAAATCTATCCCAATAGCATCACAATCCTCGACTTTTTCCCATGTTATCTTACTCGAAAGAAGAAAATAACGAACCTATAGGAGGGATATTTCCCTTATATATTCCTACAAAAATATAATCTATTTTTGGACAAAAAATGTGACACAAATAGGTTTTTACAAATAATCATAGTATGCAACTTCCCAATGAATGATCCAATTAATTAGTGAAAATATATAGTAGATAATGTGTAACTTGAAAATCTGTAAACAAGGAGAACTCAAAATTAAACCTCCTTTATGTAAAATTACTCTTTTAAGACACATTTTATTTTATCCATATGCATATAACAATTCAATTACATTATTTTTATAATCATCGAGATCTAGCTAAATCTCAATATCCCCCGTGTAATGGGACGCACAAAAAATGCCTCAAAAAGCCATCTAAGCAATAAAAGTTAATATTGAATCCAAGTGTGTTCTTTGGCATGGAGACACGTCATATGTCATTTTATTTCTTTTAATATATTTAATACCTGATTTAATCCTTAATTTTACTATATTTGAATTTGGGAATCGCACATAGCATAATCAACTAACTCCATTCAAGCCCATCTCTAGAGAGCCTCTAATGAATCCACATATCACTCTAGATGTGGTATAATGTTCATTCCATAGGATTCCTTACTTGGTAAACAAATGGATTCCATGTATCAATCGACATAAAAATCTCTCCCCATATATTATTTCCATGGTATCAATCTCATAGATCCATTTATCTCTAAAATAATACATATGTTCAATCAATTCATTCCAATCATGGAATTATAATGTGAATCCACATATCACCCAAGACGTATATGTAAATAGGAATAAGAGTCTATTCAACGAATTATAATCTAAATACATGTATCAACCCATCCACATAATCATTTGACCAATTCAATTTCACATAACAATTAATTAAACATGCCAAGGTGAAAACCAATGACATTATATATAAAACACCTCAAATAGGGGACTCAAGCAAGGACCAACCTCAAAGGATTGGCCTTTCAATTACTCTTGTACGCATAACATGTTAACGATCTTCCCATTCTTAATCAATCCATCACATTAAATTTTCTCAACATTACCCACATGGGAAATAAATTCAATTTCCATTAAAATACTCACATGGCCATTATTAATATAATAATCCTAAGAATCCTAAGAAGCTATCGCATGAATTAGTTATCATATAACTTGCATGGGAAAGTATTTATAATAATAAATTATTATAAAATGACCAGTACATGGAATATGAATCTCTTTACTTGCATAGGATAGAAATACAAGGATATTTTATCGTATTCAAGATATTACCAATTCATGGGCCAAGGGTTATGGAAAACCACCCCATCCATTTAACCAATTCTATTACAATCAAATAAAATTTCAATTCCATTTACATCCAATTCCATTTTAAATAACCCATTAAATAGATAAAGGAAGACATCAATGTATGTCTAATATATAAATCCATCAAAGTAATATTTAAATCATCACACCAAAGAAGTTATCCATTTAATGTTATAAATAAAAAACATGCATTAATAAGCCAACTCAATTTCTCAAACAAATTTGTACTAATAATAATGTTCAATATAAATTTAAGATGTTATGTAGAAAATGGGTGTTCCACATGGAGACATTTATACATGGATCTAAATTTATTTAATGACACGATACAACCTACCTTAGGTTTTTTGAAGACTGTTCATCCTGTAATAGGTCTTTATTTGAATCTAATTAGGAATAACTAAGGAATATATTAGGAAAGAAAAAAAACAAAATATGAGCCCAAATCTAAAAAACATAGCCGATTTTCAAAATAATGTAATAGGATTAAAATTGAATTAATCCCTTGACATTAAGGATCCATAGAGAAAAATTTCATTTGAATTAGAGGTTAGATGGGTGATGTAGGTCAATTCCTTTTATATGCATGATGGAGGCTCAATGTTTCTCATAGTGGTGTAATAGATGAATAATTATTCATAGGATTGATTTAAAAAAATGAGGGGAAATATGTCATTTTTCTCAAAATATCACGGCTACAAATATTATGTGGAGGGTATGAGAATATATTCCTTAGGACGTACAAACTCCTACTATAAAAATGGATGTTGCAGGTTTTACCCAAATAGTTGGACTAATCGTGCACATAATATGTTGTAATCCTCTATTAAAATTTCATACATGGCCACATGGTATATCTGAAAATAAGTGGACATCTCGCACGATTTTCAATAACCATGTTATATGCCTTTTCCTCATTTGACTAAGGTTTTTCCTTCGTTACATCCTCATAATCTTATATCACCTCTGTAAACTCAAAGGAAATTCACATTAGGTCACATTATAGCACTTAAACAAAGTGTTTATGGAAACCAAGAGATGCATTCCTCAAATTAGAACTGGGTTATTAAAAACATCCCCCTTAAAGAAATCCATCATCAAATTTATCTATCAAGGGCGATATTTTTTTCTGAGAAAAACTCTTGCCAATGTGATCAAACATCAGCCTCCTACTCCCATGTCTCTCCTAACACATGACTGTGGTTCCCTAAAAACTTTAATTGAGGAACATATTGGCCATATATAACCTTCATGATATGATCTAAAATACGTATAGGATGATCCTAATATATTAATATACTTATAAATCAACCTCAGAAGACAAAAAAGAATGATATTGTATTTAATAGTTTTGTCACAGCTGAGAAACATGGAAGATGTCATGCATAGCCATGTAACACTAATGTAACTACAACTGATATGCTACCAGCTCAAATCTTTATAGAATCTTGAATGGAATGACATATCTAAATGGAATCTTACCCTATCTCATGATCCTATGGTGTCCCACCCTCATTGAAACACTTAAGAAAACATTATCCTCATTCTCGAACTCATGAGGATGCCTAAAGTGATCATCATATGATTTGGAAAAAGACTCTGTAGTATCCATCCCATTTCAAATCAACTGCATATATTCTTTTCCCTTCTAGACAACATGAGGTCCTGACATAGCTGCTTCTCCTTCCTCTAACAAACACAAGGGTGATCAGCTTGGCCTATCACACAATGCCTCATATGGCCCCATCTGAATGGTATCCTAAAATCTAATATTTTTAGTGAACTCAACTAGGGGAAAATGGATATTCCAGAAGCCCCCTAGATCCCAGATTCATTCTTGAATAATATACTCAATAATATAAATTCTGATCTCTAACTAGCCATCCATCTAGTGGTGGAATGTCGTGCCCAGAAGCACCTGAGTACCTAATGGACACTGCATCCCTTTACAGATTCTATAAGTAAACCATGTGTCACTATCTGAAAAGATATAAATCAGGACCCCATGGATTCATACTACATCATAGATATAAAACCTCACTATATCATTAACTAATAATTTATCCACTATAGATTGGAAATTATATACATTCATGATCCTATCAACAACAACCCCTACTACATAAATACCTTGAGTTGGCCTTGGTAAGCATGTCATGATATCCATATTGACATCATTAAATTTTCCAATTAGAATGGGAATCAACTATAAAATTCTGGTTGTTCACTAGTGTTCCGTATTCAGTTGAAAATATGTAGAATACCAGATAACAAAACAAGCCACATCATCCAACATACCCAGCCTCCAGTATTGAAGATGTAAATCTTGATTCATTATGGTGACACCTAGGTGAGCCTCCCAAGAAAAAGATTTAAAATCCCACATCATCTCCTTTTTTATGTCTAAATAAACCCTCATGATACCATGTACTCGCAGCATCTCATCATTTTATATGGTCAATCTAGGAGGAGGTTCCTCACCTTCTATACTCCCATTTGAGCAAGGCATTCTATATCTGAAAACTACATAATCATAAATCTATCCAAAAGTTCCTAGGTAATTTCTAACATTGATATAAAATTATTCTTAGGATATATATACACCTTAATGTTCATATTAGATAACAAATTCATAAAATTCCAATCACCATTGTCCAACTGCATTGCATGTTTTTCAATAAATCAACTCAGTTAATTGAATAATGCATTTAAATTACCATGAATGTAGGAAATATTGCTGTTGAAAGACATAAGATATTCAACCCAACATTACTACCTCATATTTAGAACATTTTATTTAAATATATACATCAGGATTTTGGGCTCTGTGTACGACCAAAAATTCATTCATTGTATGCAATATCTCAAACAACACAACGTGTGAACAAGTGCAGCTCAGTCATGATCATGTGTCAGGTACTTCCTCCCTTGAGGAATCAACTTCTAAAACCTATATGCAATGACTCCATCGAAATGTATAAGAACTGATCCCATCCATATAACTAATGAATCACAACATAAAGTATAACTCTTGCTTGTATTTGGTAAAATTAGTATACATGGTGTTGTCAAGATCTCTTTTATATCATAAAAGGCCATCTCATAAGAATCTGAGCATACATAATTCACACATTGCATAGTTTATCCCATATATGGAACTATTAGGTGCGGGAAGTGATGTATGACATGTTTCTTGTGACCATAAAAACCTAAAAATCATTTCTGGTAAATTTTTTTTTATTTTTCCAGAAAAACTAAATCTCTCACCTTATCTGGGTACAATAATACTCCTTTCTCTGAGATGATATCAACTTGGATGTGAATTTGATCCAATTATAAGTGGCAATTTGTGATATTATCATATAACTGATACCCACATTGTGTAATCAAAATGATCTCAAGATGGATGAGAAGTTCATGTATATTTTGATAATATACCAAGATATCATCCTTGAAACCCACACCAAAGTAATAACCAGGTCTCAAATTATTCTTTGATAAAACCCAAAATACAAGGAGATGGTCGAAGAGACCATTGATCTGTGAAAAGGGACACTGATTCTTGACCGAAAACTGGTTCAAAATCTAGTAATCTGCACATAGCCCGATGGTACTACAATTATTTTTTCACAAAAAGGTTCAATGAACCCCAAAGAAAAACATTTTCTCAGAAGAAAACATTTTCCTCTAAATCCTATAGCTTCCTCTTGAGTAGTTGCATCATTGTAGTATCCATCCTGTAAGAAGGAATTGATACTACTGAATATCTTGGAACTATATTGATAGATAATTATACCTCTCTCACTAGAGGGAATCGTAGGAAGTCATTCGAAATACATCCCTAAAATGGGAAACCGTGGGAGGTAATTATGAATGACATGTTCTATGATCATCCAAATATAAACATGAATTATGGGTTATAATGTCACCTAACCCAAGATCCTTCTTTCCAGTTTGACACAACATTACATCCCATTCTACCTTGTGAATAAACTCATGACCCATTGGTGATTTGAAATTTACCCTCCTGGGATACCATTCAATATAATCTCAATTGACTATGCGCCATTACATTCCATGATTTATTTCATCCATTGTCATCTTGAGGAAATATAGGCTCCATAAAAACTAACACCATCCAATCTCTCAGTGGAACATACTACATAAGATTACAACCTCCATTATAATACCCAAAGGAAGCTCTAATTTAATACAGCCTCAAAAAACTGAACACAAAACCCATGGATCTCATCCATAATAATATATAAAAATTTATGTTATTAACCTATATTAAGAAGTGTAGGAAACAAATGTAGATGTCAATAGAATAGTAACTCTGATGGTAGACAGTCTGGGATCGTACTCGTACTAGGCTTTTTCAGCTACCTATCCCAGGCCACAACCATAACCCTATGATATTTTACGGATACCTTATGCTGATCCACCATATTGTCACCTCACAACTTCTGTCTCACTACCACAAATATGATCAAAACTCTGCTAGATAATTAAGTTTTATTACAAATTCCTACCATGGGAGAAGAAATTAATGCTTTTTTTAAATATGGATTTAGTGTATAAAATATATCACATTCTACTAGGGAAAACATTCTACTGAATAACTGAATATGTCATATCCTGCAGTAGGAATGAAACTCAACTTAGACCCATGTGTATTACCTCTTTGTATGTCCCAACATACTACACTAGTATCACCTAACATGAATACTAGATGATATGTTATTACCACTAGTATCACTACAAGGAATATCCACAAACATATTCATACTACCAATAATTGCAGTACCTGACCTAGGCACCGACCCCCTAGATCGCACCTCCAGATTTCTATAGGTTACGCAATGTGAACATCACCTGATTCCCTAGCACAAATACAATAGATAGCCTGAAGACATTAACCTATGATAACATTTTTCTCTTGAGGCTATCCTCTAGTCACCTATATTTAGATATATCAACACCCATACTAATAGGTGTGATGTTCTAGATCTTATTAATATTGGCTGAGTAATCCATAACTGATAGAGTACCCCTTTCCAAATTCATAAACTCACATTTTTTATCAGCTATAATCATCTTGGTATAGATGTATTAATATAAGGACTTCTAAGTATACCTCCAATCCTTCTCATGATGATGGTATGTCTGAGTGATATATTCTTTCCATAACATGGTGGATTAACATAGCTTATATTTACCGAGCATGACCATCCATCAAGAGGCTTATCAGGATGTTCTATGATAGATATAATGGAAACTTTCCATGAATCTATAGTTTGTGTTCTTTTATCCCCACAAAATGATGGTGGATGTTGCTACCCGAAAACTCACATCAGCTTATCCTTAGATGTGGAAAGCTATGATGCTCCCTAAAATTTCTTCTTGATGTGTGGAAATTTTTGACAAAACTATTCTCCAACACATGCTTCTGGTAAAACAAATGGCGCCTTCGTCGGTACAATAGTAGGATCCACTAATATCCCATGTCCCACCACCCCAGTAGTGTGGTCATCACCACCCTCCTGGAATACAACTTATGTTCTTTAGGGTTTCATTTCTCTAAAATACTAAACACATGCCTTAGTTCATGATTTTCATCCATTTTTACGTCTTAAAAGATCTATAATGGAATCAGACATGTAAATTCCTTCCTATGATTTTACACCCCACTTACATTCCCATGGATCATTTCCAGGTGTTAATAAGATCATGTAAAAGGTGATACACACCACCAAAATCCCACTACGATGGTCGCTTCTTGTTATGTTCTGTGTCATAATTCTGCTTTATTTCACATTTTTCTAAAACTATTTTCAAACACAGATCAAATTAAAATTCATTGAAGTGAAATTAGTTTCATTTTTATCTCATATCATTACAAGGTCAAAACAAAGGTACACCAAATTATGATCCATGGGCAGATATACACCATAGGTATCAATGCTTGGATTCTATATATGGAACATCACAACACATTTCATTTTAATAATGAACTGTGGTCTACCAAATTCTGATCCAAGAGGTCCCATACCCCTCACAAACAAAACAATTAAAGAAATACATTTTATACCATAAAATATTTCAATATACCAATATCAACAACATCCATATCAATCACAACATCTAACACAACATGATGAAATACATAATGCATCGTAACTGGAACGTCAGAATGCGTGTCATGTAAAATATAGAAGGTGCCTATATGATGCATGTTATGTAATAACCACATCTCATTAGGTTGAAATAAAATAAAAACACAACTCATATCATCAATATTATCATTTTTCATGTGCATCACCTGACCATCGTATCAATCAACTTTAATATTCAAAATTGATTAATCATCAATTAAATTCGATGAAATTTTACTTTTTCTTGTATGAGGGATAGCTACTCCTAGTAACAACAAATTATAATATTTTTATTACTTTATATCCCTTTATATTATCACTATGTAGTGAATCAAAAATAAAAGAAAAAGATATGAAACAACTTTTAAACATCTCAGACCTGAGTTTCATTGAACGGTTCCCCGATCCAAGTGGGACACGTGGCCTCAAACATGTCTCGACTTACAGAAGAGGCTATCGACTAGTAGAGAGGGCCTAGGTGTGTTGTTGGTGGGACTATTTCCTCATCATCAATGTGTATTATAATGAAATAACAATATCATAACTGTACCCAAATTAGTAAACCATACAACTTAAATTAATGGTTGCATATTGATATTATAATCAATTATAGAATAAATATCATATAAAAAATGATGTTTCATTCCACTAGTATATATAATGTATCCAAACCCAAAATATTAGATATATTTATAATATAGATAAAAAAAGTACTAATAGAATCCAAAAGTTTCCAAATATATTCACAATACTCATTTTGGTCTCATGTGCCTCTTCTCCTAAGTAGAAAATGAAGTAATTGTGGGCGGGTTCCTTCCCTTATCATTACCTCCAATCATTTAACATGTTAGGGCCTAAATTTGTGACCCAAACTGGTTGTCAGATATAATCCCATAAGAAACCATCTATTGTCTATTCCAATAAATTAATGAATATATATACTAGGCAGTGTGAAATGATTAAATCTTTAAACATAGATAACTCGAAATAAAAAAATAATTTATGTCATGAGACTTATTTACTATCAATTAAATTAAGTTATTATTCATTTAATAATTCAATTATATTGAATTTATATGCCTTATGTTTTTTTTCAAGAACAATATCCGCCATATATCAGGAATCAAAAAAGATTCCCCAGAAGGCCACATAGATAATACATGTCAAGAAAGACACCGAGAATGTTCACTGACATAGAGACACATCACGATTCATTTTATTTTATTTAACATATTAGGTAACAGAACTCATCTCTGACATTCTGGAGTCGGAAATCAAGTATCACTATTGGTATATTTAACCAATATCCTATGTTCTTGTCCATGTAGTGCCTCACACGATCCCATGTATTTCTATATAATGGGAAAGTACTGAATGTCATTCATGTCCATAAGTGGTAGTCCGTTGGATTTCATGTATCACTCAACATATATGTCAAGAATCAATGTGTCCATCCATGGAATCTCTCTATTGGATCCATGTATAACTCGGGACATAAATATGTTCAAGACATTGAGTCTATTTGTTTCATTCTGTGGTGTATCCACATATCAACCATGGAGTATAAGTCAATAGAAACAAATGTATATCCTTGTTATTCAATCTGAATCCATATATCTCAATTTCTTATTAATCAGTAAACCAATACCATTTCACATTAAAATTCGTTAAACATGCCAATTTCAAAACCAAATGTATTGAATAAAAATCCACTCAAATGGGTCACTCAAGAAATGAATCAACACAATGGCTTGGTTTTTCAATTACCCATGTGGGCCTAAAATTATTACAATCTACCCATTCATAATCCATCCATCACATATCATGGTTTAAACATTACTCAAATGGGATATCTATTTAAATTCCATTCAAATACTCACATGGCCATTTTTATTATAAAAACCTAATAAGCCTACTAAACTATCAGATGTATTGGTTATCATAAAAATCACATAGTAATGTCTTTATAATATAAAATTAATCTTAAACGGCTTATACAAGGAATATGAATCTCTTAAATCACATGGCCTATCAATTCTAGTAAATTAAAGCTTAAACTTGTTATTTGCAATTCAGGGGATGATGGTTATATTAATCCATCCAATTTCATTATTAAATTAAACTATAATCTAAAACATTGAAATTTTATTTATAACTAATTCAATATTTAACAACCCCTAAATGGGGTAAAGGCACCCCAGAAGGGGTGTCCATGGAATCAATCCATCAATGTTCCATTTTATCCAACACAGCCAAGCAGTGGTCCATTAAATGTTCTAAACCAATAAAAAGAAAGAACAAGTCATTAAAAATACCAATAACGTGTCTAGAAATAAGAGTGTTCAATTTCCATTTAAGGCGATACCTAGAAAATTACTGAACTTCTTGATGAAATATATAAACATCTGGTCATTAAGAGAATGGAAGAAGACCACTTTCTTTAATTGCATTATAGATAGTTCTATGAGTATCATGTCTTGATATAACTCCTTTTGGGTGAAATCTGAAGAACCAATGAATAACACGAAATTAAGGTATATGATGCTTAATCCAAATATCATAACTGCTATCATGAATAATGGGATAATATTAAAAAATAATCATGGAATTATAATTATGAATCTAACGAGATGAATCAAATTTAAATTTGAAGTCTGATGGATGACATAATCCAATTTCTATAATATACTCAAAGGAGCCTCAAAGTGGATCCCTACTATTCATACGATGCAATATTAGACATATGTTTGATTTAATATAATTTTAGTGGAAACATATTATTTTTCCAAAAATATCTATTCATGATAGTTTATGCAGATGGTTTTTCAAACAATGCACTAGGTTGTACATTATTCTTTACGAAAATGTGGCTCCACGTGTTTTACACAGAGAGTTAGACTATCAAAGCATAATCTGTGTGGTAAAACCTTGTCCAACTTACAGACTTGGCAACATGGTTGTTCTAAAACTGTGTGGCCTTCTCACATAGTTTTCATCAACAATTTCATATTACTTTTCCTCTAATATCTCGGGTTCTAGAATCCAAACAAGAAAAATACACTCCCTACACCGCAATAAACTAAATTGAAAATAAAATTATTCAATATTTATTCATTTAAATTCAAAATTGATTCAAAATAAGAGGTCCTTACATCATTGTAGTTCCACATTCTTACATTTTTTTATATTAAAAAAATGTACATGGACTTGATTGTAGAATGATTATCCTTAAAAAATGACTTATTTAAGGAAGATAAATTGGTACATATTTATATTATATCATTTCCCATTATTATACATATATTCCCAGAATAATAACAATCATTATTGTAACAGAATGATATAATGTATTTATAGATTTGATACTTTTATATCTTATTTTATAAAAAATCATAAATTTATTCTGTTTTATTTCCCAATGATCGATTTATAACTAGGGATATAATACATAATAATCGTTAGCATTGTGTGGGGTAATTTGGAACTTCATATATGGGTCAGATAAAATGATCAATATGGTAAATCATATAAATGGGTGAGTGAGACTATATAGTTTGTTCAAAATTAATAAAGCGATGTCGAAAAGGGGAAAATATAATGATTAATGTTTTATATTAATAGAAACATAAGAATTTATTATACAGTTTAATATCATTATCATAGATCAATAAATAAGATTATTTATCCAAAAGTAGTTAAATTTAGTTAATAATATATACGATAGAATAATAATGTGGTTCAATAATCATTTACCAAGGAAGCATAACACAATAATGTGTCACGACAATAACCAATGATAATTATAACATATTTCATGAAACTATACAATGAATATAATAACATTATTTGTAATATTTATTAATTCATTACCATTCAAAAGATTATGTACTATGTTAACCCCTTAATAAAATTTCATATTGGTCTAGGATAACATCCCATAACCTTTAATATAAAATTTGAGGATATGTATTCCTTTCCATTTTATTGGAGGGAAATATGATTCGTGGAGAATAATTCCTATAATAGTAATCCATAGATGTATGTGGAACATGATATCAATCATACATCACATCCTGATTAAACCATGAAAGGATTATTTTTTAGAAACTACTCCCATCAGTTATCTCAATAGAGAAACAATTAATTAGATTAGATGATAACCGAAATTCAACCACCCAAATGAAACATAAAACATGAGAAATTAAACAGTGGAACATAATATATATGAATTAATCCTAAATGTCATATCTTGTAGATAAATAGTTTAAAATAAAATATAAATCATGAAAAAAAATTATAATCATTTTAGTTAAAATATCATAATAATTGATTTAAGTAAATTTATTTATAATTTAAAAACATTACAAAAAAATTGTTAAATTTTATTTTAAATATCAAAATAAAAATAATTGAAAAATAAAAAAATGTTAAAGAAGAATAAATATTGAATTGAATATATACAATGTAAAAAATAGAAAAATACATTTTTATTATTTCATTGGGTTTGAAGAATCTTGCATTGATAAAAGGGATATAAAATTCACTCTTCAATTGAATTAATGAGAAATATGAGTAGTATATAAGATAAGTGATTTTTAAATTTTAGAAAAAAATATTATTTTATAAGTAGTAATATATATGTCGATAAAAAATAACAAAACCAAAGGGTTAGTAGATTCCTTTATAACAACATATTTTATTTTTTAAGAACAAATATAAAATTGTATTTTTTAAGGAAATTGGATTTATAAAAAAAAAATAGAATACAACACATTATATGGATAATATATAGATTACATAAATCGGTAAAAACATTTTACAATAAGATTTAATATGATTTATTTTAATGGTATCATGTTTGGAAAACCCCTTACATTATTTGTGATGTATCAATAAAGTACCAAAATAATAGAGAACTCGAAATGGAATTTTAAATCTTCTGAATAATATATAAATTATAATATATATAAATATATGGGGTGGTATATACACCATATAGATGGAAATAGGATGATAATATGAAAAATTCATTAATTATTTGAAATTCATATGAAAACCCATTTCCATGGATTCATACTAAGAAGGAAACATCTACCGACTATATAATAAATTTTATATAATTATTCCCCAGTTTTATAGCATTCTTTATATTTATTTTGATTTTTTGATTCATTTTAATTATTTATTACACATTTTTTAAATACTCAAAGATAAATCTAATTATCGGGTGTCAATGGTAACATGTGTTCCAAATTTTTTTAGTGGGGTGGTTTCAGTCCTTAATCATTAGTGATGTTTATATCAGTAATATAATGAACATGTGTATGATATTAACATTTTATTAAATTTGTTATAGACCCTGATGATTTCAGTGATGATATAGTCATTGTTCGTATGAAGAAGTTAAAAATTATCCCTCATGATAATATTATATCAACAAATAATTAATTTTATTCTGAATATAATTATATTAGAAAATTAAATCATTAATAAACCTATTATTAATTGATAATTAGTTTCATATTTCATTGGTATTAATTTTTTACAAATCATTAATGATTAAACTGTTTTAGTATCATTTAGGTAGGTGATGAAATTGACCAAAACAACAACATAGAATAATTAGTGAATGACTAAGAGTATATTGTTAAGATGTTTTAATTAAGGATTTACTAAATAATAATGATGTATATTACATGTTATTAAATTTTCAAAAGGGATTTATGAATGTATATGGATTAGGAATATGAATAAAAAACATAAAACAATAAGTAATGTTGTAATTGAATGGTCAGAAATACCCTTGTCTACCTCAATTGAATTAATTTATTTGTTGATCATTTTTGTAAAAAAAGGTTTTATACATTACAAAGACCAATAATAGGAGAATACTAGTCATTTTTTATTAAAAACTAAAATAACATAATTTTTTGATGTTGTTAGAGGAGAGGTCCTTTTGTAGTTGTCTTCGAGTGGGGCATTCCCATAAAATCCTTCCACAAATTTTATGGAATGTAACATGTAATGCCCCAACATTATTTTCCTATAGTCGGTAAATTATTTTATTAAATTACCATGATCTCATGAAAAAAAATCCCGATGGACTGATCAATTTAGCAGACATGAAAAAACAATATACAAACAAATGTTTTACATTACACCGTGAAATAAAAAACAACATCATATCTCTAATTGAAAAACTCATATTCCTTATATTATCCCTAAAGGCCAGTCATAATATAAATTGGTGAACCCTAGGGAAAAATGAAATATAGGAGTGGGGTGAGATCAGATGCTTAGTAAGGATAAAGAATATATCAAAAGCTGTCATAAATAATCGTAAATTTTTTATACTTGTTATAAAACTGAAACATTAGGCATTAAATCATAATTTTCAGCATAATATTGCAATAAAAAATCATATAATTATATTTTAACATTCAAATGGATATTCTACTTAGTTGGTTAATCACATGTAATATCAATAACTAATCACATAACGAGCAAAATTATAATGTCATACATTATAAACTTATCGTCAAGGCCTCGAGCAAAGACCATAAATAATTATACAATCAAGGCATAGTGCCAAGAAACTAGTTTGTCTCAAGAGACAAAATAATGCATTGAGAGGCTACAGTAGGCCTCCCCTATCACTTACTAAGACTAATGTATTCCTCTTATTATAGATATGAAACATAACATATACATTCTTATTAAAACTAGTGTATGAAATGATAATAATTTAAAAATAATCCAGGAATTGTATCAAAATATCACAATCATAGACAAATAAATCATAAACCAAACAATATAATATAAAATATTGTATCATAGTAAAGCAACCTCAACTATGCATAAAATCCATAAAAGATTTTGACAGAGATTGAAAAAATCTAATAAAAACATTAAAACGCTTTGAGATAAATATCCCTTTTTTACATTGAACCTATTTAAATTCCGAGAAATAATAAAAGAAACCCATTATTTTTAAAATAACCTTTTCTGTTTTTAAGGGTTACTTAAAAATGATATGGAATCATAACTGTGGAAAATAGCTGTTTGTGCTGTATAAGTTAAAACCACATTCCTTCTTTAATATGTTGAAAATTTCATAAAGTACATCATTTGAAAAATTATGGAATGATTCCTTTAAAAAATATTATAAAAATTTAATCATTTTTAATAATTTATTTATGAAATTTTTGATAATATTTTGAAATATATTTTATGAAACATTGACATGGATGATACAGATGTCCTAGTAAATACTTTCATATAAACAACCATGAGTAAAAATGAGGTTGTGAAATTAACCAATACCTTATAATTTCCATTAGATGATGGATCATCAACCTATTTTATAATAGTAAAAAAGTTATCAATTTTAAAGAAACCATATCTGTAACAGCCCGTGATTTTATGAAAAATATTTTTTTAATGTCTTGTGTTGTACGCTACACCAAAAGGAGCTTGCACAACACGCATCCTTGACTTGCCTTGCATTACACGCAATCGCAACCTTCCTCGATAGCGTGTGTGGTACGTAATACTGAGTTTCACGAAACAATGATATGCTATTAAAATATTATTAAAACTAGCCGTTATGAATAGTAATAACCACTTTTTAAATTTTAGAAATTTTAACTCTCAAAATGGACTTTATTTTTGGATTTGGAGTATCGAATTTAGCCTAAGGTGAAATTTTGGTACTTTTCGGATAACTTTCATATTCTGATGAATAGTGAAAATTACTAAATTATAATTAAAAACAACTTTTTTAATCGAAATAATTAGTAGTGATAAATCATTAATTTGAGTGGTTTTAAAGTATATTTAGAATATATTTTTACAATTTAATACAATGTTGGTCATTGGATGTAATTTCACATTTAAACCAGACATAAACAAGTGTCAATCTTTTGATAGATATTGTTTCTTAAAAACACGCTATTTGTTTTAACAGCGGGATTTAATTATAAAATTACTTAATGCAACATCTATGTTATGAATTTGGTAAAATAGACTTCATTTTTGAATTTGGAATATGAAATATAGCTTAGGATGAAATTTTGGCTTTTTTCTGAAAACTTTCAATTTTTGATGAATAGTGAAACCACTAAGTGGTAGGTTAAAAACTGAATTTTGCATAAAACTTAATTTTACCGCTTCTGTGAATGGAATTTCGAAAATCCGACAGACACGGTTAATATCAAGGACTAAAATGTGGTTCAATGAGATGAAAATAATTTTTTTGGTGAAAAGTAACTTTTTACTTTTTTACCGCGGTTAATAGTAAATAGGGTAACTAAGGGTAAATATGATATTACTATTACCCTAACACATGTCCTAATTCTATTGGACAAGTGTAATTCGACCAAAAAAAACTTAGGAATAAAATATGACCATTTAGGCCCACTTGGATTAGATTAGGACATTTATTATTAACTTATTTAAAGAAAGGTTAAAATAGTTAAAATCAAAGTTTAATAAGTAAATAATTTTTAATATGGGGTTATACATAAGATAAATTCGATTGTAAATATTCATTAGAAAGCTAAAAAGATTTCCTACACGATGGTATTTTATTTGTAATTTTTAGACATAAAATAATTTAATTTATTTATGACACAACGATGATGCAGTAATTATCTTATTAATGAAATATTGACATAATTGATGTTATAAACACCCAAATAAATGTAATATGAGATTTTTTATGACTTACACTAATTTTCTAGGTTACTATGATATATTAATGTTGCTTTAATCAACTCTTTTCGAACATTTAATTCTGTTATGACTTTCACAAAAATCATATATCAAATAGTGTCAAAATTGACACAAAATAGTTTTTAAATAAAATATTATATTATTAATTGTTATTTTATTCCTAAAAATCTAAGGTGCGGCCAAATGACTTAAATAAGGATATATGTATTAATAATATAAAATTTGAGGTTCGTTTGGCATGTTATAGTAAGTTTATTAACCATATAATGTAAGAAAACAAAAAGACACGGTAAAAGTTAAATTATTTAACTTAGAGTTAAATCTAATTGATAAGGTTAAAATAATAACCTAAACTTGTCTAAATCTTATTGGTTGATAGGATTTCGACCCTTCCCCACTTTATATTTGAAATAAGACCCTTTGGAACCATTATAAACCGATTTTGACTTTAATATAAAATAATATTTTGAGATATTCTAAGGTGCCCCTCTCCTCCCTTATAAAAGGGCACCTCCTCCCCCTCCTCCTCACACAAATTTGAGCACTCAAGCTCGGCCAACCCCTGCCATTTCTCCTCTCCACTTCCCTAGAAACATCCTAGAGGTTCTGGTATTCCTCAAAGACCAATTTTAGTACCCTAAGAGGAGGTCTCAAAGAGGCACTTCTAAGAAGAGGTAATTACCGTTACCAATTCTTTCATCTTTATTTCTTCTTCCACTTCTTCTTCTTAGGTTGTTTCATTATGAAGTAATAACATCAGTATCACACATATACTGATATGTTATTATAAGTATAAAACAACCCTATTTCACCATCTAACCATCCTACGGAAAAAGAAATCACTGCGCGTGCGTACGTACGGAATACCGTCTCCACGCCGTGGTGTAATCTATTTTCCACCACCACCTTACATGGATGGGTATAATGGTGTAAAGAATAACTATACATAGTTATTACAACATCATATTGATTCTGATATATTGTATAATCCACTCCAATTCAATTCAATATTTATAGAAATGATATCATCGCTCGTGCGTACGTACGGACTACCGTCTCCACGACGCGATGAGATTCATTCTCCATGTTAACCATTTAAGAATGATTATAATGTATATATAAGAAATAATAATGAAATATATGACATTATAAAGCTACTGGATTTATGTATATATATATATATATGTATGTCATCTACTTACATCCATTTCAAGACAATAAGGAAAGGAAAACAGCGTTCATGCGTACGTACGGACTACCATCTCCATGAACGGTGTTTTTCATTTTATTTATCTACCTATTATATATATATATATACTGAACATATATGATATATAAATCATATTTTATATTCTGGAAGTAAGTAAATCATGATATAAGTAATAATGATGTCAAGAACAACAAGTCAAAACACCTACGATAAATGAAACGATTTTACCCAAAACGCTTCTTTAACATGGAATTTACAAAAGAACGGGTAATATAATGTCATAAGTGAACCATATATGATATCATAACAATTAATATGATTCTGTAATAAGTCAATAACATGATTTAAATAATTATACATGAGGTTCGGACACTTACAAAGCAAGTCGGACCAAAGGTAAGGGAAATATCACAATCTCACTTTTATCCGAGATTGTATTTACTTTGGTAATTACTGGGGTGTATTTTATCATCCACATCCATGTTACCTAAATATTAAATATTTTTTCCATCCACTTACAATATTTTAAATCCAATTTTACCCTTCGGTGAGTTTTTAGTAAAGAATATGAAAGGAATCTTTTGTCGCTTTTTCGTACGAGGTACATTTTGACTTTTTCGACAAAAGTACAAAGAATGTTTTTTTTAACATATACGGTACGAACTGATTTCTACTGTTTTATAAAGCCTTATTTTCATGAAGCTTCCTCTAAAAGATTTTATGACTATTTTCAATAAAATTTCTTTCTTTGAAATTGCATGATGTTTTGTGAAAAGAAATTGATTTTGAAGAAGAAAGGATATTTTCCTCAAGAATTCAATTCAAGTGTTTTATCAAAATTATTTTCCATCTAAGATAATAAAGGGTTCTGTTTCTATCCATATTTTTACATTGATTTGACTATGTTGTGATGGAATTATGTATATGAATTCCTTTATCTTATATGAATGGTTTTATGATGTCATGTTGTTAAAGAATTCCATTTTTGTTACATGTGTTATGCGATGATGTATGATTTATGATTATTTGGCACACATAAGAAGGGATTCATTATAATATGGGTGGGACCTATATCTCCCTCCAATGAATTGGGTAAAGACTTTATATCTCATGAGATAGACATGGCTGGAACGGAAGGTTATTTCGGTTCAGTGATACAGGACTGAAACGAGGAGTGAACTCGGTTCAGAAAGGGACTTTGTCCACTAAGATAGTCTTGGCAATGAGTCATGACTAACAAGAAATGATTTTCCATGATTATGTGTGCATGCCACAAAGTTTCAAGTTTCATGTTATGATTATGGTGATCTCATTTTCACTTCTATGATTTGTTCCATGTTAAGATATTATGATCTCTTTTGCAGGTTATGATTTTCAAAAAGATATGATATGATTCTTATTTCTTTTGTATACCCTTACTGAGCATTTGAGCTCACCCTTTTATGTTTTCTTTTCCCCAGGATATAAATAATGGTTTTAGGTATAAAAAAAGAATATCTTTATGGGAGATATTGAAGATCTTTCACCACGATTAGAAGATTACGTTCCGAGTTTCCAAAGACACTAAACTATTACGATCCTTTAGTGTGTGTTTTTGTTATGTACTAAGTATTCCGCAAAAGTAATGTAATGTCAATGTACGACAAGATTCGGGTCTCTACAGTTGGTATCAGAGGAAAGGTTTAGTCAACCTTTGGAAACTAGGATGCGAAAACGTTGGTGAGATCCCTAGAGAAATTTCTAAGGTATGTCTAGGGATGTCCCTAGGGATAAGTATACGTATAGGTTATAGTAATAGAATTACGCTAACGATCATAGAATTAAACCTAAGATGTTGGATATTGAAGGTACTTCCCCTTTATTATGTTGATTTCCCAAGCATGATTTTTGCCTCTCACACTATTCTTTTTGGGTTTTAGACAATGGCTGGAACCCGAAGGAACCGTGTAGATCAATGCAATGGACAATGCAATGATTGCCCTCCTGAACAAACAAATGTTATGGGAGATGGAGTGCAAAATCTTATTGCTATACTTACACAAGATATGAATCATTCTGGACTTCCAAATGAGCAGAGAAGGGAACAATATTCTATTGAGTCCTTCATGAGGCAACGTCCACCTTCTTTCAGTGGGTCTTCTGATCCACTTGTGGCTGAACAATGGATCAGTACTACTGAAAAGATATTTTCAGTTCTTCAATGTTCTGAACATGATAAAGTCATCTTAGCAATATATCGTTTGGAAGGTGAAGCTGATCAATGGTCGAATCTTATCAAGAATACGAGGCCAAGAGATGAAATTGAGTCCATGGAATGGGACGAGTTCAAGAACTTGTTTTTCAGTAAGTACTTCCCTCGTATTCTTCGAACAAAGATGGAGAAAGAGTTTCTTGGACTGAAGCAAAGGGACGATGAATCTGTTGGTACCTATAAAGCAAATTTTACAAGACTTGGAAGGTATGCTTCTGGAATTATCATCCAACCTGAATGTAAAGTTGATCGATTTTTCAGTGGCTTAAAACCAAGTCTTCGAAGGGCATTAGCTATAAGAGACTTCAGTAGCTATGAAGAAATTGTGCGTTGTGCTATCAGGGTAGAAATGGAAGTTGGTGTTACATATCCATCTCATGGTTTTGACAAGAAACAAAAGATGGAGTTCAAGGAGAAATCTCAGAATAATGGTGAAAAGAAGATGAATGTTTCCTTATGCACAAAGTGTGGAAAGAAGCATGGTGGAGATTGTCTAAAAGGGACTAGAAAATGTTTTAAGTGTGGAAAAGAAGGTCATCGAGCAGCTGAGTGTCGAAGTAATGGAAAAAGGGTTTCTAATGATGTGAGTAAAGCAAACACTGCAGAGAACGCACCGCCAACACTTCAATGCTTCAAGTGCAAGGAAATGGGGCATTATGCTAATAATTGCCCTAATCCAAGGGTTAGTGATGATCAACATGAGCAACCACTGAAGGCAAAGGACAAAGGGAAATCACATGCGATCACTATTGGCAATGTTGAATATGACAACGATGTGGTGGAATGATTAAGTGTTTATGTAATGGGATTCCAAAATAATGTTGTATCATTGAGTATTGCAATATTTATTGATGTGGTATTCAAAGTGATTGAGATATTTTTTTTGGAAATAAGTTGATATGCGCATAATGAAGACGAGAAAATGGAATGTTCATGAGCTCATGATTGATATAAGGACTAAGTGATATCATGGTTTGAGTATATAGAATTTTGAGGATTTTGGTAACTTTTAACTGCACTCATGTTTTCAATAAGGTATTCAAGAGAATACACGATTAAGGACTTTGAATGTTTGGAATGTGACCAACAAGACATATCTTGTGATATGAGGGGATCAACGACAGTATTAAATCTCTGGTAATCGTTGTTACTATATTATGAGAGTGGACTGCAGTATTATGTATAAGCCTAAAGATTAGACTGGATTATGTTGGACATAAGTTAGTATTGTTTAAGGATAGAAGATTTTCGATATTATTGATGGGATGTTATAGTAACGTAGTTTTAGAAAAAGGACAACCTGCAGGACGGGCGACAGCCCATCGCTTCGGACAAGGCTGTAGGAATCGAACCCACAACCGAAGAGCGACTGGCCTTTATCGCCTACCACTGACCTACAGGAAGTCCCTGTTTAGTAGAAACTAGTTTTATTATATTAAGAAGCATGATATATGAAGTATAAGTCTATTTTAGGAACCATATATGATTAATCTCACTATAGAATGACTTATGTATATTTAATAACTTTTGCTAACCTTTTGTTTGAGACAGATGGAATGAACAGTCATTCTATCACATGATCTGCTAACACTTCACAAATAACAAATTCAACTTCATTTATTTAAGAGATGAAGTAGAAATTGTTCAAGGCACGAACAAAAGTGATATTGTACCAAAATAAAGTAAGTATTTATTCTAATTCAAATTCTTTAACTTTAGGGAAATGATCTTAAAAACCAAAAATGTTGTCCTAGTGATCTTATACCTGATGAATCAGATGGTACCTTAGATCGTCACAAATTTATGGATTTGTGATTACTGGCTTTTCCATAGCCATGTTCTCTACCACTCTCCATCAGAACATGATGGTTAGATTTCTCTTCCATATCCATATTTTCACCTATGTGGAAACCCAGTGATTAGTTTATTTGGGTAATCGTTACATTTAATACTTTAGTTTTTAAAGCCAAGTTTTGGTATTCCCTTTTACGATGTGGGTTTCTATTAAAGAAACTTTCGAATAATAAACCATTTATAACCCCGACGAATTTCGAGGGCGAAATTCATTTTAAGGGGGGTAGAATGTAACAGCCCGAGATTTTATGAAAAATATTTTTTTAATGTCTTGTGTTGTACGCTACACCAAAAGGAGCTTGCACAACACGCATCCTTGACTTGCCTTGCATTACACACAATCGCAACCTTCCTCGATAGCGTGTGTGGTACGTAATACTGAGTTTCACCAAACAATGATATGCTATTAAAATATTATTAAAACTAGCCGTTATGAATAGTAATAACCACTTTTTAAATTTTAGAAATTTTAACTCTCAAAATGGACTTTATTTTTGGATTTGGAGTATCGAATTTAGCCTAAGGTGAAATTTTGGTATTTTTCGGATAACTATCATATTCTGATTAATAGTGAAAATTACTAAATTATAATTAAAAACAACTTTTTTAATCGAAATAATTAGTAGTGATAAATCATTAATTTGAGTGGTTTTAAAGTATATTTAGAATATATTTTTACAATTTAATACAATGTTGGTCATTGGATGTAATTTCACATTTAAACCAGACATAAACAAGTGTCAATCTTTTGATAGATATTGTTTCTTAAAAACACGCTATTTGTTTTAACAGCGGGATTTAATTATAAAATTACTTAATGCAACATCTATGTTATGAATTTGGTAAAATAGACTTCATTTTTGAATTTGGAATATGAAATATAGCTTAGGATGAAATTTTGGCTTTTTTCTGAAAACTTTCAATTTTTGATGAATAGTGAAACCACTAAGTGGTAGGTTAAAAACTGAATTTTGCATAAAACTTAATTTTACCGCTTCTGTGAATGGAATTTCGAAAATCCGACAGACACGGTTAATATCAAGGACTAAAATGTGGTTCAATGAGATGAAAATAATTTTTTTGGTGAATAGTAACTTTTTACTTTTTTACCGCGGTTAATAGTAAATAGGGTAACTAAGGGTAAATATGATATTACTATTACCCTAACACATGTCCTAATTCTATTGGACAAGTGTAATTCAACCAAAAACAAACTTAGGAATAAAATATGACCATTTAGGCCCACTTGGATTAGATTAGGACATTTATTATTAATTTATTTAAAGAAAGGTTAAAATAGTAAAAATCAAAGTTTAATAAGTAAATAATTTTTAATATGGGGTTATACATAAGATAAATTCGATTGTAAATATTCATTAGAAAGCTAAAAAGATTTCCTACATGATGGTATTTTATTTGTAATTTTTAGACATAAAATAATGTAATTTATTTATGACACAACGATGATGCAGTAATTATATTATTAATGAAATATTGACATAATTGATGTTATAAACACCAAAATAAATGTAATTTGAGATGTTTTATGAATTCCACTAATTTTCTAGGTTACTATGATATATTAATGTTGATTTAATCAACTTGTTTCGAACATTTAATTCTTTTATGACTTTCACAAAAATCATATATCAAATAGTGTCAAAATTGACACAAAATAGTTTTTAAATCAAATATTATATTATTAATTGTTATTTTATTCCTAAAAATCTAAGGTTCGGCCAAATGACTTAAATACGGATATATGTATTAATAATATACAATTTGGGGTTCGTTTGGCATGTTATAGTAAGTTTATTAACCATATAATGTAAGAAAACAAAAAGACACGGTAAAAGTTAAATTATTTAACTTAGAGTTAAATCTAATTGATAAGGTTAAAATAATAACCTAAACTTGTCTAAATCTTATTGGTTGATATGATTTAGACCCTTCCCCACTTTAGCTTTGAAATAAGACCCTTTGGAACCATTATAAACCGATTTTGACTTTAATATAAAATAATATTTTGAGATATTCCTAAGGTGCCCCTCTCCTCCCTTATAAAAGGGCACCTCCTCCCCCTCCTCCTCACACAAATTTGAGCACTCAAGCTCGGCGAACCCCTGCCATTTTCTCCTCTCCACTTCCCTAGCAACATCCTAGAGGTTCTGGTCTTCCTCAAAGACCAATTTTAGTGCCCTAAGAGGAGGTCTCAAAGAGGCACTTCAAAGAAGAGGTAATTACCGTTACCAATTCTTTCATCTTTATTTCTTCTTCCACTTCTTCTTCTTAGGTTGTTTCATTATGAAGTAATAACATCAGTATCACACATATACTGATATGTTATTATAAGTATGAAACAACTCTATTTCACCATCTATCCATCCTACGGAAAAAGAAATCACTGCGCGTGCGTACGTACGGAATACCGTCTCCACGCCGTGGTGTAATCTATTTTCCACCACCACCTTACATGGATGGGTATAATGGTGTAAAGAATAACTATACATAGTTATTACAACATCATATTGATTCTGATATATTGTATAATCCACTCCAATTCAATTCAATATTTATAGAAATGATATCATCGCTCGTGCGTACGTACGGACTACCGTCTCCACGACGCGATGAGATTCATTCTCCATGTTAACCATTTAAGAATGATTATAATGTATATATAAGAAATAATAATGAAATATATGACATTATAAAGCTACTGGATTTATGTATATATATACATATGTATGTCATCTACTTACTTCCATTTCAAGACAATAAGGAAAGGAAAACAGCGTTCATGCGTACGTACGGACTACCGTCTCCATGAACGGTGTTTTTCATTTTATTTATCTACCTATTATATATATATATATACTGAATATATATGATATATAAATCATATTTTATATTATGGAAGTAAGTAAATCATGATATAAGTAATAATGATGTCAAGAACAACAAGTCAAAACACCTACGATAAATGAAACGATTTTACCCAAAACGCTTCTTTAACATGGAATTTACAAAAGAACGGGTAATATAATGTCATAAGTGAACCATATATGATATCATTACAATGAATATGATTCTGTAATAAGTCAATAGCATGATTTAAATAATTATACAGGAGGTTCGGACACTTACAAAGCAAGTCGGACCAAAGGTAAGGGAAATATCACAATCTCACTTTTATCCGAGATTGTATTTACTTTGATAATTACTGGGGTGTATTTTATCATCCACATCCATGTTACCTAAATATTAAATATTTTTTCCATACACTTACAATATTTTAAATCCAATTTTACCCTTTGGTGAGTTTTTAGTAAAGAATATGAAAGGAATCTTTTGTCTCTTTTTCGTACGAGGTACATTTTGACTTTTTCGACAAAAGTACAAAGAATGTTTTTTTTAACATATACGGTACGAACGGATTTCTACTGTTTTATAAAGCCTTATTTTCATGAAGCTTCCTCTAAATGATTTTATGACTATTTTCAATAAAATTTCTTTCTTTTAAATTGCATGATGTTTTGTGAAAAGAAATTGATTTTGAAGAAGAAAGGATATTTTCCTCAAGAATTCAATTCAAGTGTTTTATCAAAATTATTTTCCATCTAAGATAATAAAGGGTTCTATTTCTATCCATATTTTTACATTGATTTGACTATGTTGTGATGGAATTATGTTTATTAATTCCTTTATCTTATATGAATGGTTTTATGATGTCATGTTGTTTAAGAATTCCATTTTTGTTACATGTGTTATGCGATGATGTATGATTTATGATTATTTGGCACACATAAGAAGGGATTCATTATAAGATGGGTGGGACCTATATCTCCCTCCAATGCATTGGGTAAAGACTTTATATCTCATGAGATAGACATGGCTGGAACGGAAGGTTATTTCGGTTCAGTGATACAGGACTGAAACGAGGAGTGAACTCGGTTCAGAAAGGGACTTTGTCCACTAAGATAGTCTTGGCAATGAGTCATGACTAACAAGAAATGATTTTCCATGATTATGTGTGCATGCCACAAAGTTTCAAGTTTCATGTTATGATTATGGTGATCTCATTTTCACTTCTATGATTTGTTCCATGTTAAGATATTATGATCTCTTTTGCAGGTTATGATTTTCAAAAAGATATGATATGATTTTTATTTCTTTTGTATACCCTTACTGAGCATTTGAGCTCACCCTTTTATGTTTTCTTTTCCCCAGGATATAAATAAAGGTTTTAGGTAAAAAAAAGAAGATCTTTATAGGAGATATTGATGATCTTTCACCACGATTAGAAGATTACGTTCCGAGTTTCCAAAGACACTAAACTATTACGATCCTTTAGTGTGTGTTTTTGTTATGTACTAAGTATTCCGCAAAAGTAATGTAATGTCAATGTACGACAAGATTCGGGTCTCTACAATATCTATATTTATGATATCAAATATTATCCTCTTATATTATTTTATTAATAATATTTCAGTATTACTATTGTTTTAAGTGTTAACTACATCATTTTTTATGCACGTTTTGCTGTGTAGGTAATGTTTGTTTCACATAAGATGTATTTTATTTATATCCAAAATGATATAATGTTTAAAGTATTTATTTTAAATCATCACATTATTTTTATAATCATTCTTGAATTGTAAACATGGATAATTAATTTTACCGTGTTGGGGAGACGATATTTCATATGTACGCACGATTGATGATATCATTCATGTGATAAATAAATGGTATATAATAGAAATTTATATTAATTATGGTAGATGAATATAATTTTATATTCATTATTTATATTCTTTTTACTATTCATTATATCCATCTATATAAAGTAGTGTTGAATTGGAAATTACACCACGGCGTGGAGATGGTAAGTCGTACGTAGGTACGCATGGTGATATTATTATTAGTAGGATAGAAAAAAGGAGGAATATAGGTTTCCCGTAATCATAATAACATCTCAGCATGTATATGATACTTGAGTAAATACTTCAGTATGGAAACAACATAAGATGGTGATGTATAAGAAGAAAAAAATTGAATGGGATTGGTAAAACCATCACCACATAATCAAGCGTATCCTTTTGAATTTCATCAAAGGATAACATAAATTGGTTTTCACCCCAAATAATGGCCTCTAGAATGATTTTAAGGTATTTGGGAGGAGAAATAAGAATTAATTTCCAAGAAAAAGGGATTTTTATGCGTAAATATATGAGATGGTGATGTGCTCTTTTATAATGGGGGAGAGGGGAAATTTTTGGAAACTCTGATTCTATTAAATTATTATAAATTGATTTTTTGTTTCAAATGGAACCAATAATAGTAATTTCTATGATATGATGATTATGGGTCGATATCCTCTTATAAAATTATTTTTAGACACATTTATGTCACAAGATTAACCATATATTTTGCATTTAACCATTAGTTAAACATGTTAACTTTTACCATGTTTACTTGTCCTTTTATAATATATGGTTAATATTGTTTATATAAAATGAAAAACAAACCCCAATTGGCTAATTTTTGACATATTTTACATTATATTATTTATTTTTCAAAACATTATTATTTTATTAATTTTTTAACATTTAATTGTATATTATTTATTCGAATGTATCATTTTTGTCCATTTTGATAGTATTCAATATTTTCATTTTTAAACATATCAAAAGTATATGATACCTTTGAAAATATACATGAAACATGTCTCTAAAATGTATATGTTATCTATAAAATTCGTGGATGTTACAAATTCTGAAATATTTTCATTATTTTAATAGTTTTTATATCATTTAAATGATTCTTCGTTCAATAATTAAATAAATGCATTATTATTATGTTACCATTTAAATTAATTATTTACACACTAAATTTATATATAAATTAACATTCTCTAAATATATGTTATAGATTTAAAAATTCTATTTATAGTGAACCATATAACTTATATAACCACCTACTAAAAATGATATTGTTATTAATATTTGATTATGATATTTTTATGTCTCCATTAATTAAAATATAATAAATGTCTTAATCTGACACAAGTAGTTTAAAATGGATAATATTTTAGAACTAAGGTTGATTATATTTGAAAATTACTAATCTAATTAAATTTGGGAATGAGTTTGGGTAATATTATATTATTATATTATTATTTTAACCTTTAATTACCGTATTTACATTTAACCATATTAAATAAAATCAAAACGTTTCTGTTAAAAAATATTTTCATACTATTAGATAAATTTTTTCATAGTAATTAAAATCATATTTTATTATTTTTAAACTTTCAATGTACAGATGTGGTAACTTTAACTTTAGTGAAAACCATGTAGTTGTGGTCGATAGGAGGGTAAAAGACACGTTCAAAATTACAATTAATTTTTATACCTATTATATTATAAAAGGATTCTAATGAAATATATTTGAATAGTATATTTATTATTTATATAAAATGACATTAAAATCAATTAATATTGAAATAAATATTTAAAGTAAAATGTTAGTTTTTAAATACAAATAAAATATTTTTCACTATTCATCAAAAAATGTAACTTATCAAAAAATGAAAAAAAACACCTTAAGATTATTTTGATGTTAAGATTTAGAAATTAAAGAATATTTTGAATAATAAAATCTATAAAATTTATATTTTGGTTAATACATTTCATAGTATATTTTAAATAGCTAGTTTGATAGATCAAAGTGCACTCAAACCCGGTGTTACGAGCAATGTAAGCTATTGAATTACATTAAAATAAGCGTACCGTGGAATCTCGCGCTGCTACAATCTACCCTAATTTAAATAATTTCATCCTAAAAATTTCTATAAGATTGTTTCATAAAAATAATCAAGGGGTTCTTCTCTATACGTTCCTCACCTTCCCACATCACCTCTTCCATTTTTTAGTTTGTCCAATGAACTATTACCTGACATGTTGTTCGATTTTGTTAACACTTTTTCTCTAGTGTCAATAATATTAATAGGAAAAACATATTAAGATAGGTTGTGTTACAATTCTATTTCATCATATGTTAGTATGTTTTTTGGGTCATGCATATATTTTTATAATAAGGATATGTTGAACACATCATGAACTTTAGAGAGACATGGAGTTAATGCCAAACATTATTCTATAGCTCCAATTAATTAAATTATTCCAAATGGTATAATATACATGGGACATTATTTACAATTCATACTGAATCATATGACACCCTTCTATAGAGATTATATCAGGAAATCATGATCTCCCACTTGAAATCCAAAATCCTTCATTGAGTTATAAGTATAGATTTGTTAACAGCTTTGAGTTAATTTGATATGGGCCTGAATAGTCCTGAACATTTTCTCCTTTCCTCAATATGTTCTAGGCTTACAATTTTTCATTCACCAACATCATCCCAACAAGTTTGTGTATGAAATCTATTTCCATATAATGCTTAATATAATAACATCATAATACTTGAATGGAATATATTGTTATATAAAACATTTACAAGAGTTAAATACATATCTCACATACCTTAAAAGTAATGTAGGAATGATCTGAACATACCTTTTAATGTTTGAATAGTCTATTCTGATTGTATATCAATTTTAGGTTAGTATGAAACTCATAAACAATGCTCATTATCTATTTACTTCTAAATATTTTCAGAAATTTTTATCTAAAAGGGGGATCACAATAAGAAACAATCTTTAGGGGTACACCATGAAGTCTTAAAAATTAATTAATATATAGTATTTATAATCATTAGTGTTGTAAATATTATATTATAGCAACAAAATGTGCTGATTTGGTCAGATGATCAATAATAACACATATAACATAATTTATTCTAGTTTTATTTGGTATCCCCATGACAAACCCATCGTAATATAAACCCATTTCCACGTAGGAATAGGAATGTGTTTTATGAATTTTATTTGATGTTGTCTTCTGAGCATCACCTATTGAAAATCCAAACATCTTCACTCATAATCAGCAGTCTCCCTCATCATATTTACCGAAAAAAATGTTACATCAAATCACTATACATATTATTTTAATTAGAGGTTATAGAAAAATTAGACGTATGAAAATCATCTAATAATTCAAATTTTAGCTCATGTATATCTGGAACAGAAATCTGCTTCCCAAATTTAAAATTACTATCATCAAATATGAATTCAATTTGATTCCAATCATTCAAATCATTCATATTATTTTGAAACTCCACATCATTATACTGAGAACTATTTATCCTTCCTAGTAAATATGGTTTGGAAACCATTTGAAAAATTAGTGATATTTCACCTTCAATGATAAATTTTGTATCCATATTTAAGAAATCCATGAACAGAAGCTCTCTTTCACCACTTATTTTTTTAAATACATATTCCTTTCATCTCAAATCATATTAAACCTTATTCACCTTACATGGGTGGTAGTGTATTGAAAAATCATAATCTTTTAGTAGCTCAAGCCATCACCTTTGTCTCATGTTTTGATCATTATGTGAGAAAACATATTTCAAATTAATTTGTTAGGTATATATCTAAAATCACTCACAATTGATATAGCGTCTATATATCCCCATTGAAAATATTACTGTTAATAAATTAGTATCATGAGATGGATAGTTTTGTTCATTAATTATAATTTCCCATGATGCAAAACCAATAACACGTTCATTGTGAATAGGAACACAACAAAATAATTTCCTTGATGTATCACTATAAATCACAAACACTTAATACATATATGGTAATGTCAGGAAATAATAATTGAATAATATTTTATTCAATTATTCAAAACATTCTTCACACACTTTTTGAAAAGACTTTATCTACATTTCGTGTGATCTTGGTTAATTGGTTTTCTAGTCGGGAAAAATTCTAGAAGAAATTTCAAGAGTAACCAGATAAACCAATAAAATTATTTTTCTCAATTATACCTGTCAGGTTTGGCCATTCATGGATTTCCATTTCCATTGAGGGAACAATAATGGTTCTATACATATAGACAATATAGACATGAAATTAAATTTCATGAATCCAGAATTCAGACATTATAACCACCCCATATTGTTAATTTTTGCTAACTGTCTTTAGAACAATCCTCAAGTGGATCTCATGGTTTTTGTAGATTTTATATTATACCATGATATAATCCAAAAATACTACAATAAAATCATCATGATAATCCTTGATCACACTATTTATTATTTTCCTAAAAATAAGGGGTGCAATAGTCAATAAAAGTGGTATTTATATAAATTAATAAGGAATATACTACATTAAAAATGTAGTATTTTGACTATAATCCTTTTTTACACACAATTAATGATATATAGAATGAAGATCAATATTTAAAAATAATTGAGCACCACAAATTTCATAAAATTAATAATTATTACAAGGTAGATGATACTTATTCATTATTGTAATAGCTTTGATTTCATTATAGTCAATGCACAACCACATTGATCGATCATTCTTTTAAACAAAAAGAATGTGGTCTCCCAATGGATTAACAACATGGAAAATAAATCCCTTATTACTCAACACCTCTAGTATTTATCAGGATCCAATAATTATATATAGGAAATTCAATAGAGAGTTTTTTCATATTGTCATTTTATAATGGATTTAATGAATAGAAAACACAAATTCTCACTCTGGAAGATTTCTTGAAAATTCAACTGCAAATACATCCATATATTATGATAAAATAGGTACATATTAAATTTTAATATTTAGTTCTTCATTCCTAGATGTTATTTCCTCTTCTTTCACAATAAACTTATTTAATAAATCTATTAGTGGTGGAATTTTAAAATAATAATGTGGTGATGTTTCTTCTTTAAAGACAATGGATTCTATATTTTCCTCAAAAATAATAATTTCATTCTTATTGAAGTAAATTTTCACATATTATTTTTATATCCATTCCATTACTAGAATTATATCAATGTCGAAGATAGGTGTGATGATATTTTCCAAAGATAGAGAATGTTTTTATTCTATAATGGGAAATTCCTCACAAATATTTGTTGCTATGAGACATCCCTCAACGGTTTTGACCGGATATACCCTTATTAATTTGAATTGGAAATATCTAAATTTTTTGAAAACCGAGAAGATATAAATGAATGTGAATATCCAGAATCAAATAGAAGTTTTTCTAAATTTGAGGATATAATAAAAGTACCAACAACCACACTATTAGTACATTTTACCATTGTTGTTGTGATAATAATGCTTAGCCTTTATCCCTTATAATTTCATGGGGAATGTTTCCTAAATTCATAGGAAAATATTTTTCCTATTGTGACATATATATACAATTGTAGCATTGAACATTAGTATCTTATTTTTTATCCTTGCAATAACGATCTTGGTGGCCTTTTTCTCCTTAATTTTAATAATCTCCCATCCCCTGGAGAAAAATTCCACTGTGTTTCTTCAAAAAATTATTATAGGGTGGAATGTTAGTTTTTCCATTATTCCATATATATCATTTTTTAGAGTGTTCAGAGGCCCTATTCTTCTCTTTAATTAATTTAATGTCATAAGACATGTAGAATTACATTTTTTTTCTTGATAACACATGAGGCGATATCATCGTATGATGAAAATGATTGTGAGACTAATGTCTATTGGAGTAATGGTTTTTACCAATAAAAATATCGATCAATATTACTTATTGGGTTATGTAAATAGTATATCACATACCTAGATAAGCTTGGGAAGTCAGCTCCATAATTTTCAACATTCACATCTACCTTCTTCACCAGGATATAAAATTACCACTCCATATCCCCTTATAAATCACAAAGAAATTATTTTTCTAGGAATTGTTTTTTAAATTCCACCCATTTAATATTTTATACCCCTTTATACTATATTATGTTTATAATTAATTAAAACCATTGATCTACATCTCTAGGTAGATGATAAAATCCCATAATAATTACTTCCCCTTCGTTACATCCAAACACGTGAAATATTTTCTCTCCGATGAACTTATCCACAGCTCATCTACATAATGATTTGTAGACCCATGGAATATTGGGGGTTGTCACATTATGAATTTTTCTAACATTGATCCTCCATGTTGTGGATCAGGATAGTCAATATGGGTAATGTTGTTTTTCCTAACCTGAGTCAGATATCTCATTATAGTTATAACTTGTTCATCATCAATTGTATAACCCTCTATAATATCCTTATGTTTCATAGGAGGGAATGCCTACATATATTAAGTGCGTAGATTTGTTTTCCATTACTTCAATTAGGATCCATTTATAAATAATTTCATTCAATATATTAGGATACGAATCATAATGTGCAATTTTAAAATACGTCACATAAATTGAAAAATTTATGTATATCTATTATCATAATCATAAGTAGGGTTTCTTTGAAGACATATTTACTATATAATCATTCATAGTAGTTTTCAAATAAAAATTTAATTATCATAAGTATATCCCACATGAGTATAAATCTAGAGGTGTTGTAAGGCCCGTTGTTATATGCCAAGTTACCCTGATTCAAGCTAGGAACCCAATGTCAGAGTAACTAATTATAGGTACATCTATCCCAGAACCATGTCCACTTATAGTATCCATACATATAATTTTTTAGGAATACCCACAATATATCTATTTTACCCAAAATCTATGATTTTCTTCTATATTTATCCTCAAATTATATGTTAAGGAAATGTTCCCTAGTCATGAGTTTTCAAAATATAGTATCCAATGTTTGTACTAAACATCCTGTAATACTAACTACCATGACACTAAACCACTTTCCTAGATTAATTGAGTAATACTATTAGATTTATGTGGTCAGGTGATATCAAATCCTAATGTTATGATCAATTTTGTAGTCATGAAATAACTAGATACAAACTGAAGTTTTACATTACATCATGAAATAAAAAAACCATTTATCTCCATTGAAAAAAAATATTCCTCTCAATATCACTAAAGGTCAGTCATAATATAATGTATTTCATCCTGGGGAAAAATGAAACATAATAAAGAGGTGTGTTAAATGATAAGTGAGGAAAAACATATTGTAGATGATATCAAAAATAAGAATAAATATTTATGACAAGGAATAAAACTAAAACACAGTGCTTTCAAAAATAATATTCAACATAATTTGTTGTGAATAAATCATATAATTCCATTTAAACATTCACATGGGTATTTTATTAGTTGAATAATCACATGTAATATCAAAAACAAATCACATAATGTGGAAATAAAATATGTTGGACATCATAATAATACCATCACTGCCTCACAACAAGACCAAAAATGACCATACAATCAAAGCCTCAATCCAAGATACTATATTATCTCATGAGACCTACCAAGGCAACGAAGGGATATAACATGTCTATCCTTTCACATACTATGTCTAATTAATTCCTCTTATGAAAGGGGTAAAGCATAACATAAATATTAGTATTAAAAAAAGAATACAAAATGTTAAAACATTAAACATAAACCATGAATGTTACCAAAATACCACATCCATAATCAAATATATCAAAAACATTTCAATACAATATGAAATATTTTATCATAATAAATTTACCTCAATGATTCACAAAATCCAATAATGGATGTTGACAGATATGAAAATAATCTTATAATATCAATAAAATTATTTGATAGAATTATCCATTTTTTACTTCGAAATCATTTACAAGCCCTGCATTATAATATAAAACATTTCATTAAAAAATAAACAAGTATCATTGTATGGAAATATTCAAAATGTTAAGGCATCATAATGTCGGAAATGATCCGTATGTTTTTTATAAGTTAGAATAACATTGTTACATTAATTTATAAAAAAAATTATAAATTACCTCATTTGGAAAACATCAAAAATATTCGTTTCAAAATATTTTATAAAAATTAAAACATTTGAAAAAATTAATTTAATCAAATATATATAATATTTTTAAATACAATATATGAAACATGGACATGGATTATAAAGATGTATTAGCAAATAATTATGTAAAAACAACCTCAAGTAATATTGAGGTTACGAAATTAACCCGTGACTTATACTTTCATTTAGTTGAGGACGAATTAACCTTTTTAATAAGGGTTAAGGGATTAAATTTAATTATAAAACGTTCATATAAATATGTTTTATATAATATATTATACTCTTATATCATTTTTTGAATAATGTTTCAGTATTACCATTATATCTAGTGTTAATTTGTTTTTTTCCTATTCATGTTTTATCGTGTAAGTCTTGTTTATTATGAATAGAATATATATTCTTCATATAAAAAATGAAATAAATTTCAATAATAATTATTTTTTTCATCATATATATTTTATAATAAATCTTTAATTTTAACCATGGGGAATGTATCACACCATTTCGTGGATACGGTAGGCCGTACGTACGCCCGAGCGACGGTATCATACCCTTCATGGTTAAATGATATAAGAATTTGGTAGTATATTAATTATAAATAATCATTACATTTTAATATTCATTCTGTATATCCATTATGTTCATCATTATACCAATCCAAATAAATTTTGGTTGATTAATAAATTACACTCTGATGTGGAGACGGTACATCGTACATACATATGCATGGTGATATTGTTATTTGTAGTGTAGAAAAAGGGGAATATGGTTGTACACAAGTAATAAAAACATCTTAATCATATATATGATTCAATAATTATTACTTTAGTACGAATAAAACAAATGATTAAAATGTTGAGGGAGAAATGAAATTGAATGGAATTGGTAAAACAATTGCATCATGTTTAAGAGTTTCCTTTGGATTTGAAGTAAAGCACTACATAAGATGGCTTTCTACCCAACATATGAACTCAATGAAGTATTGAGGAAAGTTCATAGGATAAGTCGGAATAGGTTCTCAGAGCATAAGTGGTTTATATGTGTGAAGTAAAGAGAAGGATATGTGCTCTTTTATAAGAGAGGGGAGGGGAACATTTGGAAACTCCCAAACTATATAATTATTTAAAATTTATTTTTTGGATTACAATTGTGAAAAAGTGAGTTATTTTAAAGATAATATGAGGATGGTTTGAACTCATAGAATTATTTTTAGACATGTTTAGGTCAAAAAATTAACCATATTGGTTAGATTTAACCATTAGGTCAGTAGTTTAACTCTTACCGTGTTTACATGTCCTTCTATAATATTTGGTTAATTTGGTCACTATAAAATTCATTAAGAACCAAAAGTAATTTTTTTTCTCCCATATTTATCATAATGTGAGTCAGTTTTCCAAAGCCTTTTTATGTATTTTATGCAATTAAAATAAATAATATTTTTAATGTATCATTTAGTTATATTATGATAATATTTAATATTTTAAATTTTAAACTTATCAAGAAAACATGATAAAATATAACAAATAGATAAAATATGTCACTAACATGTATATGTTATCTATAAAACTATTTTCTTTAATTAATTAAGTAATATTAAAATTATTTTCATATTTTTAATATCATTTAATTTATTCTTCCTTTAATAATACAATTATTTAATCAATATTGTGCCTCTGTTTAATTGAATTATTCATTTAATTAAATTTGAAATAAATTATTTTTATGAGGATAATAATTTTAACTCTCTAAATACTATTTATATATTACAATGTTACTTATATAACATAATATTAAAAAAATATAGATATTAAAATGTGAATATGTCATTTTTAACTCATCTTTAAATAAAATAAAATAAATGTTTTAATATAACACAAGTTGCGTATAAAGGATCATATTTTAGAACTATGGATGGTTTTGGTCAAAAAAAACTTACCCAATTAAATCTGTAAAATTTTTAGGTTAATATTATATTATTATGATATTATTATTACCCTTATTTACCTGATTTACCTTTAATTGTGGTAAATAAAATCCAAAATACACTCTTCAAAAAAGTAATTTTGATCATATTAGAAAAAAAATTTTATAATAATTAAAACCATGTTAGTTAGTTTTTCAGAATTCAATTTCCATATGCTGTAAAATTATGTTTAATACAAGTCCCATAGTTGTGGCTAGAAGGCAGGATAGATAGAAGGTCAAAATTTCAATAATTTTTATATCTAATTATATTATAAAATGACTCCAATAAACTATATTATATTAATATATGTATTATTTATCAATTTTTTCTTTTTAAAATCCATTTAATGTAAAATAATTATTTAAATGAATAATTTGGGTTTTAACAATAATTTAGTAATTTGCACTTTTCTTCATAAATTGAAGTATTTTAGAAAAATGCCAAAAATTCACCCTAATCTAATTTCAATGTTATAATATAAAAAATGACGCCTATTTTGGTAAATAGAAATTTGAAATTAAATAATTTATATAATACTATTTATAAACGCTTTTTAAATGTCTACATTGATAGGTCATGGTGCACTCGAACTCGGTGTTGTGTACAACACAAGCAATCATTTTTTTTAAAGAAGTGTACCACGGAAGCTTGGGGTGTTAAATAATTATAAATGGGTTTATTTTAAAAGGAAAAATGTAATATAAAAAACTATATATTTTTATTTCTATAGAAATTAATAATAATATTCTTATTTCTAATTAATTTTTCATTATTTCAAGTATACTATTTATTTACTAATAATTCGATGAAATTTTTCATTAAATTTTATTAAAATATATATTTCAAGGATATATATGTTTTAAAAATATATATTGAATAAAAAAACTATTATTATTAATAGCTATTTCTAAACGTTTATTTATTACATTGATAATTAGAGGTGGTTATCATCTTCACATCTACATAAAAATCCACTCAAGACTACAACAAAATATTCCTGTGTACGATTAGAATTGTCTGTATATAGGTGTTCATTTAGTTATCATGGATATATGGGTGATTCTCAACAATCTTGAACTTTTCCCTGGGATGAGGAAATAAATTGTTTACTAATTTATTTCCAGTGATGACTAGGTTAAGGGAAAAGAGTTGTGATTCTCTCTTCATTCCAAATATCGAAAATGTGCCTTGTGATGTCGAATTATATTAATTTTTTTCATAATCTATCACATTATTCATAAATTCCATGTTATAAATACTTATATTTAAACGTTACATATCTATATTTATGGTATAACAGTCACATATAATGATTATTTCAACTGGATATCATGTTTTACCTTCTCTAATTTAATTTTTATCATTAATCACTCTTATATCTAATGATTGTATGTTGATATTGGATATATATTCAAAATTTCAAAATAATCCCTTAAACCATATATATATAAAAATTATATCATCACCATATTTTATTATTGATTTCTTATATATGACATAAAATACATCTTCAAAAACATTCAGACAAATCCATTAATTAATTTTCTTTAAATATGAATTATTTATTTAATTTTATTTATTATACTATAGTTATTATATACCATAATTAAAGTTGAAATTACAAATTTTATTTTATTGTTGAATTTATAATATGGTATCCTATGCATGATTTTTATTTGGGGGAATATATGACTATTCATATTGGCAATTAAATTCAACCTCTTTAAATGTAATTTACCCTTAAAATATCATTACTCTAATGAAAATTGATAAATAACATATTTTACCCAAGAATATAGAATCCCCATCCTTAAATGAAAATATAATTTTACCATTGAAAATTGAAAAGGATGTTTTTAATATTTCATAGTTCATTATCACTATGGTTGATGATTATCTTTGGTTATTCCATATAAATGAAATCATTTCATATGTCGTACCACCTCATATTTCAGTACATGTGACTGATCTGATATATACATTCAAAAAATTAATATGTGGAACCCTTCATCCAATTAAAATAGGATTGGATGATGTGTCTATCGATAAATTATAGGGACCATAAAATTATGAATCTTGATGGAACCAATAGACATAGGGCTTAATATTTACTTCTGTCAAAAATAACTGAGCCTCTTCCAATATGATTTTATAATGAATAATTTAAAAAAACCAATGAATTACATATCTCAATTATGATTATTAACATAGAATATCTATTGAATTTTTGACGATTTAATATTACAATGAATGGATAAAATCTTATCTATAATTTATTGATCATGGTCTAGTCCCAATGGATTTCTTTCTCCAACTTCATACCAACATATAGCCTTTATTCATCTCTTCCCACATAGAGTCTAATATGGTGTTACATAAAAGTGTAGCTGTAATGAAATTTTACTGGAGTAATCAATGCGAAAAATATATTTATCATAACCCTGATGAAATATATTGAAAAATATCTTAGTATATCATCCAAACATTTAAAGGTCCTTTTAGATAATCCTTGAGAGTTAGAATTGTATTCCATGATAAAGATAAACTATATATATAGTTTTTTATGAATTTTTAACCTAAATTGTGATATTATACATGTATCTCAATCATATATAATTGAATGTTTTACTTTGTGAAACCTCACGAATTCATTCATGTATATCTTATCATGTTGATCGAGTGTGAAATACTCACACATAGAAATGATGTTCAATGAATTTAAAATTAAATACAATAAAACCATGATGGATATGTTTCTTTTAGGGATCTGTAAAAGTAAAAATATTAAATATTTACAGTTGTACTTCAATTTACATATATTTAAGTGTAATGTATGTGTGGTCCACTCCAACTTCATATATTGAACCATAGCCTATAGGAAGACCAATCATTGAGATGTATACTCCCTAGTATCCCAATTTATTTTTCCGAACATGAAATTTTATTTGAGATCACTTTTCTGGTTTGAGTTTCCTTGGTGAATATTGAATGGTGGTCTATGAGAATCATGTAGAATCTCTTTATTCAATTATTTTATGGCGGATCCCTTATCATGGATCCAAATATTATAACTATGTATTTGTAAATATTAAATGTATAAATATTTATTGGATTATTTTTTATCTCTATTTTATTCCCTTCTGCCTAATTGAGAATATCATAGATGGATTGTAATAAATTGAGAAAGATATAATTTTTCACAAAAATCATTAATTTTCAATAATATCTTTTTAGAATATATAATTATTTTTTTTTTCAATCCAAAAAAAGTATTAGGTAGAATGGTATTTTCAAAATAGATCATCGACTATATAATTATCACTCTAGGGTAGTAATGTTTGGGAAAATCATAATCCCTAATAAAATATAACAACTCTGATTATGTATACTGATAAAAAGTGAAAATTATATTTATAATGCACTTTTATCTATATATAAAACTCATCCAAATATTTATTTAAAATATCACTATTAATAAATCATGACCATTAATCATGTATTTTTAATCATGGCTGGTTTATTAGAATTATGGATATGTTATAACCATTTATTTTTTCACAAGGACACGTCACATGCCCTATATTAGAGAATAAATATATATATCAAAACCCATTCTATAACAGGGAGTATTGAAAATATAGTATAAATGAAAACACTCTTAATAAACTATTTGACTATATGATCACATTCATCCATATCGGGAAATAAAACACCCTTTCTTGGTAACATAAACAATTCATATGGTAGTAATTGTGTATTTGTCACAAATAATCAAAAATATACAATTGATGAAATATATTAAAGCATCCATGCCATAGGTTTTAATATATCCCCTTCTTGAATCACCACTATCATTATAGGGCCCAAATATATACCGTCAGAATGAATTTCGTGACTCATGATAGGTACATTATAACATATTAAAAAACCTATCGAAACATATGATATAGTTTATCTTTTAATAATGTTTTTATAAAAACATCAAATAATAATAATGTTCTTCTTTGAAATATATGAGAAATAAATGTTCAAATACAACAAATAGTTAATCAAGGAAACCACTAAATATTGTATTAATTACATCAAGATAGATATCAATGTATTTTTTAATTTTGAATTGTATTATTATGAATTCACAGATTGTACATACATTGTCGTAAAAGTTTTATTAGGTTTATCATCTATTTTCTACCTGCTTAACAATATCCTAATTGATGATTCACCTTAAATAAGATGACATCACCTCTACAATTATCAAATAAGTTAAAAATATGGAGTAGATATTCATTTTTCTTGGTTATATCCATGTTTTTCATGAATTAATAAATGAAAATATGAATTTTGGTTTCCTTGTTGTTATCAATGATGAAAAATTCCCTTATGATGTTGAATTTTGATTTATAAATCCATTTTTTATATATTCATAATGTTTCCTATTCATTTTCTCAAATTCAATGGGGGTGTGGTGATGAATAATGCTGCTTAAATGTGGAAATAAGAGAACGCATGAGGTCAGTTTGAAACATAACCTCAGTATTTGGTGGAAGACATGGAACCCCCTGTGAAATACGGGGTTATTATCTCAGAAAATTAACATATATTCAATTTTTTGTTTCTCATAAACATTTTTTAATATATCGTTCATTATTTAGTATTAAAATTTATATATAAATATTTGTTTCCAATATAATATAATAATATTTATTTTCATCAATATACATTCATTATAAAATTTAGGGCATTAAATTACATTGACCTATTAAACAAATTGAAATAAGACCCATTTAGTGAAATCTATTCCATGTTCAGTATCTCTTCGAATTCTACTAAGGACAGAATAAAATATTTTTTTAGTAAGTACCATACAACAATATTCAATAATATTATAGTTATATAATTGGGATATAATAATCATACAATCTGATATTTTCTCCCATATCTATATTATTTAATCCTATATGAAATGGATTTTAAAGGAAAGGGATTATAAATGTTTTTATAAGGGTTATTAATGTTTGATCTAATGTTTCAAAATGGGAGCTTTTGATAATATAATTTGATAGTGATGTGGATATGCTATGTTTTTTTGTATTAAAAAAATACTGATAAAAGTTATATATAACTGAAACATAATAAAAAATCATTTAATCAGGTGGATGGATATGATGATAACTAGTTTTGGATTATTTTAAGTGTTTTGAAGAATTTTTATAATGAGGAGACATATTTATGGATACTTTTTTTTATAAATGTAATCACGACATGGAGATAAACAATTACACCATGTGGAACTCATTACCAGATCAAATTTGGATGAGTAAGAGTTGGTCAAGCTATAATAGCTAGACAACCAATGTGATTTATTTAATTAATATATTTATCTTTAAGCAAAATAATCAGGACAATAATTTCTCACTATAATGAAATGTCATTAATTTTAACTTAATAACTATTTTGAGGATAATGTGATTTTATTATTGGATATATAAAGGTACATTGACAAATAATATAAATGAATTGTTTATTCAGATTGACTGGTTGGATTTTTTCCCATAAATATTATTTATACCATAAATAATATATCACATCATACTGATTAAGCCATTAATTCTTTCAGTTTCTCAAGAATTAAAGCATATAATGGCCATGCCTTATTGACTTGGCAACAAAAAATATATATTTTTCATTTTAATGTAGCTGGAATTTACATCTATATCATTAAAAATTGAACCACATCGTACATTTAAGAATACTATTATACCACAATTAATATTATGAAAACATAATGTAATGAAAAATTAATTTTTTTTTTATTTTGTATCCTTATTGTGGAATGAATGGATTCCGAAACTCAATACATTAATCTAATAAATCATACTAAAGGTTGGATAGAAACCTTAGATGTAGTTAACCAATACATATAATCCTAGAGTATGTGCCTTAATTTGTTAAATTGGAAAAGATACATAGGGTCTAATCTTTAAAGACATCTCTCTTTATTTGTTTTGGAACAGTATAAATGTAGATGATACATATTTTATATTAGGAATTAAAAAAATTATAATTTCTAAAAGAAGATAGCATATAAATCAATGTAAAATAATTAAAATTTCATTTCATCATAAACTATGGAATAGAAACAAAATAAGGGTGATTTAAAATACTCAGTAATGGCTATGTATAATGGAATCTATCATTAATCAATAAGAATCATCATCATGAAAAATTAAATAAAGTGAATCTCATGCCATTTAATGGAAAAAATAAGATTGAAATGAATATATAGAAAACATAATTCGAAAAATATCATGGATACCATTAAAACAAATAAAAATTAAAAAAAAATCAAAATTTTTGGATTTTTGTCTATCTAGGATAAGAAACCACTGTGGTCAAGAACTTTTATAAGATGGTTTAAACTGCAGGTAATAAATTTTTTAATTTTTCCAATTGACTGGCCACATGAGTCATATTGATTCATTAAATGGATATAATTAACTAGACCACAACTATTTCTATAGGTCTAAAGAATTACTATTATATCTAATAATCCAGTTAATTTATTAATCATTATGTTTTTTCATAAAATATTTTTATTGAGTCAATGATAATTATTTATCAATATTTACCTAGTTAATAAAATAAATTTCAAAGTATAAAACTTATATAATAAATTGGAATTTTTTAGTAAATATTCATATCCATCATGAAAAAATTGTATATATTTGATAAATTTAATTTCCAATAAAAATTTATTACAGAAATAAAAAGTTTTAAGAGAAATTAATGAATCACAAATAAATTGAGATTGTTCAATAACATTTACAACATGGTAATTATAAATCCAAATCATCATCGATAATAAATTAATAATATAAATTTAAAATACAATAACGTATAAAAAATATATATTAAAATTAAAAATATATTGATATACACCACATAAAAGTTTACTGGTGCATAACTACATATAATATTCAATGAATGTAAATTGACACCAAATCCCTTATATTACGCTCCATTTTGGATTTTCACATATTTTCCCTCAAATATGTTGGTCATAAAAATTGTATAAAAATATTATAGATCTCTATAAATATACATAATAACATGTATAAACCATTATTAACATCTTCTCATACATTTATTAAAAATCTTTAATTTTTTTATTCTTTTAAGTGTTAATTAACTTGTTTTCTCATGGGTGTTTCATAATTGAGGATACAATAAATGGGAATATTATATAGTTTAATCATCTAAATAATAATATTTATAAAATGATTATAATATATATAAATCAATTATACTTTTAAAACCATTCATGAATGATGTTTACATAAAACGATGTACATTATGATCATGGAGACGGTTGGTCTTACTTATGCATGACTAGCAATTTTTATTTGTCAATATTCATTATGGAAAGGGTGTAGGTAATATTTTACCATTATTTAAAAATAATAAAACCATTAATACCATATTATATGTTTTTCTATATCAATAATGTATTTTGGGGATTAAGATTTAGTCACATTACATCGTGAAGGTGGTAGTGCACATATACACTAATGATGATATAATATTAACGCGAGTGAAAAAAATGATAGAAAACAATATATAATATCTACCAAGAATTAGAAATATATAATTAATATATATATGTATATATTATATCACATATAAACATTAACATTATCTTTACAACATTCCATGTGAATCATTAGTGTAAGATGAATCACGTAACTTTGTGTGGTCGTAATCCCCCATAAACACGAGCGACATTATCATATCTTTCTATGAATGGAATTTAAAAACTATATATATATATAATATGATGTTTCTCTATATGTATAATTATATTATAAATATCATATATATATATATATACATTATTACCATCATCATTCCCATCCAAGAAAGGTGTAAATCGAAAAATGAACAACATTGGTTTGGGAGGTAGTAATCTGTTGTACACACGAAAAATTATTCTAGAACCCTTTTGATGAAAGTGGATATGGTTTTAGGTCATGATATTTTTATTAAAACATATATTTATAAAAAATTATATTAATTATATTATATAATAATGTTTTAATTAAAATTAGAGGATGTGGATAATGAAGTAAAACAAATATCATCATTGAAGATCATTACATATTCATCAGTTATCCCCCGTTAAGATTGAAGTAAATACATCTTAAGAAAGATAAATTCTTAATATATGTCCTAAAAGATAATGAGATAACATTTGAGAAGTTATTTTTGTATTTATTTTCTGATCCAAATAGGTTTTACAGTGTGAAGATGGAGGGCGAGTGGGTGGGATTTCTAAAGTGAAGGAGAGGACACACAAAGTAAATTTCTAAAATAATTGAATGCTACTCCATTTTTAATATGAATAAATGGTCCCAAATTGATCATTATACATTCTATGAGTTATAATGTTTTACGTATATCCATAAATTATATTTTTGGAAAAATATTATATTCCTTATTTACCCTTATCTTTTTATATTAAAACATGGTTAACCCATTTTTACCTTAAATGTGGTAATAATGTTTGTCTACATTACCTACTCATTATAAGAAAACATTAATCTGAATATATTATAAATTATATATAATGCATATTCTAAATGTGGAATCCTTTTTTTCCAAATTATATTCATAAAATAAGATTATCAAAATTTAAAATCAATCCCGCATACATGACGAGAATGTTGGTTTTTAATGTAATAAGTTTCAAAAGAATAAAACATACTTATATCAAAATTAAATATGAAAATATCTAAAATGGATATAATTGGATAAATTTATATAAAAATGAAATAATATTTCATTAAAAAAATAAAATATATTTTAACATCTTAGTTAATTTAAACAAAAAGGTAGTTTTCAATTAAAACTCTGTATTTTTCAGAATAAATACAAAAACATTTCAGTTAAATAAAAAACATTCATCTTTAGATAGTTTTTGTATTAGGATTTAATTGTTTTTTTATTTTTTCAATTAATTAACTGATGGTATTAAAAATTAATTTCACAATTTTGTGCACAAATCAATATTATACCATGTTTTGTTAAAACCCATTGTGGTGTGCATGATAAGCTATTGTGAAATTTAATATATTCTAGTAGAATTATGTTATATAGTATTTCGGTGTAAAAATTTTCCCACATTAAATAAATTTTTTCCTTACAATTTTAACATAGTATTGGTTATGAAAGGGTTGGTAATATAAAATTAATTTGTTGAAATACCACATAATGAGAAGGGTTGATAAAATATCCTCTTAATAGAAGACAAGAGGGATGTATAATGTCATCTAGAATAGTTACATAAACCGGTTTTGAAATAAGGAAAAATATGTTTGAAATGAAAACATGGACATATAAGTGAAAATAATAACCAAATGTCTATTTATAATTGTATAGAATTTATTACATTGAAATAAAATTGTTTCATGATCTTTTTCCAAGTGTTAAGTAATTATTTCTCTCTCTATTAATATATTGAAATATAATTAAATGAAATATTTTTATTTCAAAGGTGCAATTGTGATACGTTAGCCGTGTTTTGATTGGTTTCCTCTTCCACACTTCCTCTAATACATGAATATCGAAATATGAATTTTGTTAGATTTTTATGCCTAAAGAATAAAATTAACATTTAATTTATCATAATATCTATCATTTAATTATAATTCATTCATTCAAAATCAAGTTATTAAAATGATAAAATGATTGTCATAGATTATCCAATATAAATAAATCATCATATATTGATGTATAACATAAATATATATATAACATATTCAAAAGTTAAACATAAACAATTTCATAAATTTTTTAACTTATGACCATATCTAAAATATTAAGATCCATACATTTAGAATGTTGTACACTTTAGTTTCAAAATCAGCATACCATTAATCCAAACTACCAGACATTTGTCTTAATTTCCAAAATTTAAATATATGAATAACATCATTTTTTATTCTATAAAAACATGGTAATAACAGTAATTACCATATAAACATATGGAAAAAATTATTAATTACTTATTCTATAGGTAAATATAGAATACTAGATATATTAATTAAATACCATGATGTTTTAAACTCAATTAATGATGGTATAAAATGTATTTTCAACTAATCATCAATCATTCATATAGTAGTCTATACTATCAAATTTAAATTATATGTATCCGTCATCTATTTTATCCTCCATATGGAACATATTAAGGGAGACTATTCACTAAATAACGTTTTTTCCCAAAAAATTTATCTTTCCATTGAATATTGTTTTTTATTGGAACCATTCAATACATGCTTTCAAATCCTTAATGAAAATGAAATGTGGTTCAATAAATAATCATTTATTTATTATTATGATTATAATATCATTAATAAAATATTTTTAAAAAAATTAAATGGTACCAAATATTGATGAAAATTCACCCTTCCACATTATTTTTATTTGTAAAATATCCTTGACATAGATTCCATAGATTAATCAATGATATATTTCGTTCATACATGGTATATTAATTTTAATCATGCTTCATCATATTACATTTAAAACATTGAATAATAATATTTTCATTATTTCATTTTTATTCTTATGAATTGGGAGTATATTCTCTATACCTATAACAAACTCCCAATCACTTAAAGTATTTCCTTGGTCTATTGTTTTAATAGTGATCACATTTGGGAGAATCTATCTTTCAAATCTTACCATTATCCATTTTCGATAATAAATTCTCTTCTTCTCTTGATTAACATTGAATTTTTATGTATTGGGGAACTCATTATCTATCTTGATTTCACATAAAAATATTTCATCATATTATAAAAATATTTAACAGACCATTTCCCTTTAGAAAAGTGGTTTAATGAAATCGAAGTGATAGTTAATATATTTCTCCATCATGTGCGAATAATCTATGCCATACATAGATGTCCTTGTATATGATACATTATCATTAAAATCATATTCATTTACATTTTCATTTAATGAATGGAACATCCTCTTTATTCAATTTTTTTATCACGAGGGATATATTTTTTATTGCATTCTTCTAAAAATCATTTAATTCACGGATTTCTACTTCCTCTTTAACATGGGTATTCATGGTTAATGACCACCATTGATAAAAATTACCTTTTATTCAATAAACTTATTTCACAATATTTCAATTTTCACCACATTCCAATACTATAATATCATTGATAATGACTTAATTTATTTCTCAATTCCCACTGGATTTGTAATAAAACTAAATTATTATTGTATCTATTTCATAATGTGATCTAACATAAGTGAATCTCACTATGGAATATGTTCCTCCATTAGGGAACAAATAGTTGACTAAAAAATATTATTTTTTCATAATATAGATATAATTTTTCAATTTCAGTACAATTTATATTGGATTCGTCATGAGGGAAATCTCTATATTGTCTATTAATTCTTATATGCTTATTCATTCTAGGTTATATTTATAAAAAATTTCATATATTTTATTAGCTGATAAAAATATGTATTATAAATAGTAATTTTAATTCACAATATGCCAAAACACCGAGCATTAATTAAAATTTTTGAATTATTAATATTGGAATCATAATCGTTGGTATCCACATGGATACCATTACATTCAAACAATTCTTATTGGTTTTTAATAAAAATATGTATCATCAAAAAGTATATCCCAAAGGACTATCAAATAAGGTATATAGTATGTTTTTTTGTCATAAAATAGATAAATCTCACGTAAAGACTGATGTGAATATTTTACAGTTATTACTCCAAGAATCCATTATTCTAGAACAACATCCACATAAAGTATCCAAATAAAAAATCAAATAATCTCTAAATCAAAAAAATATATACGGTTTTTAATATATACTAATCCTAAAATTATATCGTAGAGTAATTTTCCATAGTATATGTTTTCTTAAATATAGTTCCCAAGGATCCCACTAAATGTCCTCTAATACCATATTTAATGACCCCAACCCAATAATCCTAGAGTTCATGCCTTACATTATTATATTAGAATATATAAAATGATTATAATCTATAAAGACTGATCAATTTAGTATTTTTTTAAAATAGATAAATACATGATACACATTTTTCATTGGGAATAGAAAATAAACAAATATCTATAAAATTGGATAACAAACTACTTCTATGAATACTATTTCAAAGATAAATTCATCATAATGTAGGAAATGGAAAAAAATAATTTTGATATGTAATTCTTCGTAAGGGTTATGTAATGTAGAATCTATCATGAATAAATAATCAAAATAATTATGTCATGGTAAATAGCTAAAAACTCTTTCCATTTCATATATAAAATGAAAATGAATTGAATTCGTAGTGAATATCAATGTGAATATATCATGCATTGTTACAACTAAACTAATAATTTAGAAAATTATTTATTATAACATTTCATGTCCCTATCACATGATACCTATACCATCAAGACCTTTCACAAAATAGATTAAATTATAAGTTATAACCCATTTATTTTCTTCAACTGATTGGTCTTATTAGACCTACAAATACATGAAGTAGATATCATTAATTAGGTTACAACCATATATATAGGTCCAAATCATTCCTCATATATCAAATAATTTATTTAATTCATGGATCATTGTTCTTTATTTTAAAATATTAGTATTGGATAGAAGATAATGGTTTATAAATATTTCCCCATTTAATTGAAACATATTCAATGTAATGACTGTATCAGTAAAATAGTATGAAGCTTTGGAAATATTCATCTCTATCATAGATGAATATAAATATTTAAAATATATTTAATTTCTGATGAAAAATAATTACGTTAAGGTAATTGTCTAAAAAATAAGATATGACTCAAAAATGAAAGAGAGATTGTTCGATAACATTTACTACAATGTGATTTCCAATCGAAATCCTCTTGGATGAAATAATTCATATGGAAACATAAAATAATATTAATTTTAAAATATTAATGGTGTTATATGTCAACATTGTAATATATAAACAACGTAAAAATGAATTTTTTATTAACAACACATAAGACTCAGTGGAATGTTAATTGAGATAAAATACATTACATTATGTTTTGATTCGGATGAATGGTCAATAATCTCTTGTATAGTGGATTGAAAATTTTAATTAACTTATTATAGGATCATATTGATTTTTATGATATCATAAATGATCCAATAATAATATATTATCACAAATTCATTAATAATAATTCATTAATTTCATTGTTTCAGGTGTTAATGAAATTCTTTTCTTATGCATGTTTTGTCAAAAATAGATTCAAGTCTTCCACATATAATATTGTTCTATATTAATAAAAATAATAATCCTGCCATAATTAGAGTATTTTTACATCAATGATACTCTCTAAACCAATCATAATTTATGATTCTAAAAATTTAATTAAATTATGTTCACAGAGACGATAGGTCGTACATACGCATGAGTAACGTTTTCTATTTTTCAATGACTGTTATAGATAGGGTATTCATACCAATTTAATATTTATAAAATTATCATAATATAATTAATACAACAATTTATTCTTATATATTAAATTCAATTTTTTTAATTGAAAGACAATATCATGCCTTCGTAAATGAGGTATTCCATTAGTACCTGAATGATGTTATCATCATTTCATGGGTCAAAAAGAATGATAAAAATTGATATATATTTTAAATATATAATGGAAAATATTTCATGAATATCTTACTTAATTCATTTAAAACACATATAATACATAACTTAATAATTATCATCTTCCATGTGAAGTGGTTTTCGAAGATGAATCACGTCCTATCGTGAGGTTGTAGTCCATCGTACACACGAGTGGTGTTATCATGTCTCCTATAAAATTGTAGGAAAAAAGATATATATGATATAGTGAATCAATATGTATAGAAATGTTATAAATAACATATATATACCTCATATACATCATCATACCCATCATTGTGATGTGGAAATTGAAAAATGATGGACATCCCTTCGTGAGATTGAGGTTCGCCGTACACATGGACAGTGATTTTGTAACACATTTGATAGATGTGAAGATGGTTTTTTGAGCTCAAGATGGCGATGATGAAGAAAAATAAAAAAGATAAGGGGTGAATTTCCCAAAACAATAACATTGTTTGATTCATAAAAACTCTCTCATTATAGAGAGAAAATTTCCTTCTATATTTAAGAAGCGTGAGAAAATAAAATAAAAGATAAAAAATTACACAACAATATATAGTGGTTTAGTGCATAAAAACACCAAATTCCACTTTAACAATTCTCTACATCATGAGCATTGTGATTTTCGCTAGTAGAACCTCTTATGTGGATACCTCTACAATTTAGTACATGTTTTTGACACATTAAATGGATTTTATATGGTTGTGTGGTTCATGTTGGTCGGAGTAGATGACTTAAGAGGGGGTTTAGTTCAGTTCCTTTAAAAATTTCTTTTAAAATTGGTTCTTTAAAATAACATCCCCTATTAAAATATAATCAATATCAGTTTTTAATGAATTTATAAAAGTCGTGAATGTTAAATTTGTTTCTCTAAAGATTGATTAGTTCTTAGTATTATTATTCTCAGATTAGAAAAACATTTGAAGCTAATTTACTAAATCAAAGAAGGCATACAAACTATCTAAACTAAGAATCAATGATTAGTTTATATTAATTTGAGAAATACATAAAAAATAAAAAATATAAGACATACAACACAGTGGTTAATACAAGTGGTTCAGTCTCAAGCGGAGACCTAGTCCTCTTCACTTGGTTGTCACCTGCCACCAAGAGGTTTATATTAACAATATTTTAATCCACAATCTAGATCAGGGTTCACAATAGCACAAAGGGCTGTCTTGGTCACAATTGAACTCTACCGTAGTTATTTGTGGAAAAAACTAATAAACAGATCACACAGGATCTCTTCCATAGTTCTAAATGGGATACCAGTGTAAAAATCAATTAATTGTGTGGATATTTTGGTATCCTCCAGTTATACTCCGGAGATAGTGTCTGTGACCCAAATAGATACACACACTACTCAAATAGTAATCACAAGATTACAATAGTGTTATAAAATAAGAAAAGTGTTTATAAATCTCTTTGTGTTGTGCAGTAAAGATCTGGACTCATTATATGTAATGAAAATTCTATTCTAGTCCTCTTTAGGAAGTAGGCTCCAAAGTATAGTTTCGTAGTTTCTGTAATACAGATTCCATCTGTGTGATGGTTTAGCTCATAGATTTTAGGCTGTTCAATGTGTTTTAGCAGGATGTAGCTTGTAATAATAAGCTTCTTGTATATTCTCACTTTGATTTCTTCTATTTTAAATATCTTTCATATTCACATTGCCAACATTTTTATTTTTCTATTGGTTTTAGCGACTCTCTTTTTGGGTTGAGGTTGTAATCATTTTATACTTCAAATTTTAGTAGGCATGATGATCCCCACATCTGTATGTACCTCGTAATGTCTACATATAACCCTAGAGACCACATTAAATAATTTCATAAACATTAATATTTCTAAATATGACCGTTATAAATAACAATGTATTAATAAAAAAGAAACAAATTTTTATGACTATCGGTGAGTCATTTTCATCGGTCTATCATCTTCGTTATGTTAGCATCGGTTTATCATCATCAATATGATAGCATCGGTTTGACATCTTCTGTGAGTCCTCTTTAGTGTGTTGAAAATCGGTGTGTCGATCATATGTGTCTCGAACAACAGTGTGTCCAACAGCGGTGTGTCGAACATCGGTGCGTTGAACATCGGTGTGTGAAACATCGGTGTGTTGAACATCATTGTTTCGAACATCGGTGTGTCAAACTTCAGTGTGTGGAACATCGATTTGATGAACCACAATGTGTCGAACATCTGTTTGTCGAACGTCGGTGTGTCGAACATCGGTGTGTCGAACATCGGTCGGTCGAACATCGGTGTGTTGATCATCGGTGTGTCAAACATCGGTTCAATGATAGGAAATCGAAAAAGCTTATGAGGAGACTGTCTTACACATAACATTAAACAACTAAGTGACATCCCTAAATTCATGTAAAGATACACTTGTAAACATATGGAATTATAAATATAAGTTATTGAATAATTGATTTACATAGAGAAATTAAATGGCATGAAGTAGTAGAATCTGTATTTCAACATTATTTATGATCATGAAAACCACTATACCATAAAGGGTCCAAAAATCTACTCCTATTTGATTATCACAAATTACGGCATACATGTAAATATAAGGAATAATAATAACTGTACTTGGCATAATGATTACTGAATTTGATTATTCTATATATCTAAAGCCTTTACTTGTGTGAGTTTTTAAAAAAATCCCCCCTGAACAATAAATGTAATATGTGGAGTACATGGAATGTTTCATCTACAACATTCCATGTTTCATCTATCATCTACTATTATTTATCCCCCTAAGATAAATAAATTATTCAACTTCATTCTCCACCTTTTGGAATTCGAAAAAAAGAAACACAAATTTAGAGGTGGAGTCATAGAAAAATGCTATCAGAATGACTTCCATTATAAAGATTACAGTCTAAAAAAATAAAAAATACTTATAAAAGATGAAATCCATCACTAAGGGTTTGGCTGTTTTTTGGATTTTCCTTTATCTGATGGATACAGAGTAAGATGAGAAGGATTGGTAGACGGAGATGGAATAGGTGTTCTGAAGATAACACCAGACAGGGAAACACCTATAGGGGCATTGGCTGCAAGACTAGGCCTTCCTTCTAAAAACACACGACTAGAATATTACTATGTAATGACCAGTTGAATCTGGGAAAGATCCTCAGAAACAGTCATTGGAGCCGGAGGCCGAGAAGGAGTACCAATATAAGTTGAAGGAGGGAGCACAATTACTTCAGCCTGGACATGCAGATATGGCTTAAGGATATTGATGAAATCATTAATGATTTAACCACTATATTGCATAGATTCCTCAAATTCATCCTTATTCTTCTTGAATTTATTCAACAATGAGGTAACCACCTTCAACTGAGTAACTTGTTTCTTGAACCCTTCTGTGAGTAGAGGTATTCAGCGATTTTCTACCTGAAACGTGATGTTATTTATCAGATTATACTTGGTTTAAATCTTAGTAAATTACGTATCCACATTCTTTCTAGTTTCCTTCTGAGAAAAAGAGGATTCATTTGTGCACTGCCTGACCATATTGTACAAAAGGTTTGTATTTCTGTGTACCCTTTTAAGAGTTTCTTTGTCAGAAATACTATGAAGATTTTGGAGTTCAAATCTCATCACAACCTAGAGAGAGTCCAAATCAGCAACAACTCTTTTCCCACTTCTAGAACATGATGGGCCAGTTAACATTTTTCCAAGAACTTCATTTGACTTCTTCAGATCTACACTGCGGAGATGAGTCACTATGTTCATAAGAACTTCAAGTACACCCCTAAAAGAAGTCTTGAAATTAGTGGATAGAGAATTTAATTCATTGATCATGTTCTTTACATCATCTCTCAACAAGGTATTATTTTCAATTATAGTTTTTGTTGTGGTAATGATATTTGGTTGAATCTCCTAGATCACCATTTTTGCATTCATTGATACATCTGCATATGAAATACATATTGATGTGGAGGCTTCACTTTTGGATCCAATTGAGTATTTCACAGACTGACATATATCAAATGTATATTGTTCCAAATTGACCGTAGTGACATAGTCCCATGATAATTCACGTGATATTGGCTCTACTATTGGCGGTTCAACTGCTGGAACATGTGAAATAGGTTCTGCTTCATCTTGGACTTGTGAAACCGGAGGAGGAGGCAGCATATCATCATCTGAGTCACACTCCAAACCAAAAAAATGTATTTGAGATCACTATTCCACTCTCTAGTACATGTCATGTCTCCTGGATCAACATTGTCAATCCTGATATTTCATTCATGTGGCTCAGGAAAAAATTCATCTTCAACAACTTCTTCATACTTCCCTCTGAAAATAATATGGTTTTTGGGTACAATAACTTTCAAAACATCAGATTCTGCATGTGCTCCAGCCACATCAACTTCTCTAATAATTTCCTCAATTTTATGCCCTTGATCCTAAACTTCTTCCTCATAACCAGCAGCCATAAAATCATTCAATTCCGGAATGATATCTTGATTTTCATCATTATGATGGGGTGATCCGTCCTTTTTTTCTATATCTTTATGTTCAACAGCCTCTTGTTCAACATGCTCAACCCCATCTCCCTCTCCATGTAATGATTTTTTATTATATCTGTCAACTACATTTCATCCAATTTTCAAAGAATCATTTCCATGCCGATCATTTCCTGTTTCATCCTTATCATCATCATCATCATCATCATCATCATCATCATCATCATACTCCTCACTTGAATTACATACATATCCTTCAAAACCAGTACACTCGGTCACTTCTTCATCCTCTTCACTAAACACATAGTCTCTTAAGCGTAAGTCCAAATGTGGACTACCAGGTCCATAAGACATTACCTTGGAGATTTCAGAAATATCATGATAACTCCTGTCATTAAAAGGAGATCCATCTTACCTTGACACCTCAGCCTCTCCATCTTCATCAGAATAAATAGGTTCCTCTCTTTGTTTGAGACAAGGATCAACATGATGCTTTGGTCTTGTAGGATGATCATCTGTATTGAAATCTTCATATAACCATTGCTCATCACCTACCTAACATTTTTTCCAAGGGTTATAGAAAATATTCATTATTTTACAAATGTATTTTTGATGGCAGAAACCACTATATGCACTTATCACTTCATATCCATCTTCCACATAGCATATCCTTTTTAGAATGGTAGAGATCATTCCGGGATAGTACAAACATGTTGCCTTCTTGGATGGATTTATCAGATCATAGACATGCCCCATGAGATACCTACATTGACTCACTTTTATCTCATATTTCAACAGATTGATCCGAAATACATCCTAATACATCAAAGCAGAGAAATCTCCCTTGCTTGGATAGATTTGATGTTGTATGAACATAAAAATAAATATTATTTCTGCTTCAAACTCAACTGCAATGGTCTTCCTAGATTCTCTATATATATTAAGATTATTCAGAGTATCATCATAAGATGACAAGTTAATGAAGGGAGGAATATTACCTGGATAATCATTACAGACACCTTTATGAGGCATATATAAGCACTCAACCCTTTCCTTAGTTAAATATTTTATCCCCATTTCCTTTTACCATTGACTTTATCCTTGCAGCCTCAACTTCATCCAGATATATCTTTAAATGTTGATAGAATTCATGCCCTAGATGGGGATAATATGGCCTTTCCATGCTACTAAACTAGCCCATCCACCCTTGAGATACCAATACTTTTAATAAAATGACTTTCTTGATAGAAGACACTTTGTAGATACTTTCATCTCAGCTATGACCACTCGACATTCCATTCTCAGTTTTTCAGACCCACTCTACTCACTTTTATGACGCATAGCAGACATATATTTTCTTGGCTATTTCATAGCATGCTTGGTCCTTTCCATGTCGAGGCTTCAGATTCAAATAGAGTTATGGATGAGGGTTGAGAGGTAAAGTTTCAAAGGGTAGAAAGCTTTACGACAATGGGAAGGTGAAATTTCAAGATGGATTGGACTTATTATATCATTTATAGATTGTAAATTGTAAAGCATAAAATTTAAAATGTGGAAAAAAGAAAACCAAAACAGTTCTGTTTTACTTTAAATAGACAGACTAATATAAACATAATTGGATTGATAACATTGAATCGCTTTTACATGATCTGATTCTTAGGATCGGTATCACAGGATCAGTTTCACATGATCGTATTACTAAGATCAGTTTCAAGAGATCAATTTCAAGAATCAGTGTCAAGTGATCAGTTTCTAGAAATCGGTTTCAAGAGATCGATTTCAAGAAATCAGTTAGAAGGATCTGTTTCAAGAGATCTGTTTCAAGGATCGATTTCAAGAGATCCGTTTCAAGAGATCATTTTCAAGGATCGGTTTCAAAAGATCGGTTTGATGAATCTATAATTCCTATTTCATGTCTGATGTAGTTCATTCTCTAAGAGTTTGTGGGGTTAGTGAATATATCAACAAGTTGATGTTCAGTCCCAATAAACTCAATAAGTATATAAACTTTTTGATATTGATCTCTCAAAAAATGATTTCTTACAACAATATATGGTTTTTTGATTGATAAATTGGATTCATAGAAATGTTGAAATAACTCGTGTTGTCACAGTTTATGGGGATATGGATGAATTTAAATCCATAGTCTGATAAGGGGTGTTTCATCCACAAAATTTTTGCACAAAAACTACCAGCAACAATGTATTCTCCTTCAGCAGTGGATAATGCTACTGAATTTTGTTTTTCACTACACCATGATTTAGAGACATTCCAAAAAAATTTCCTATTCTAGAGGTACTCTTCTTATCTAACATACATCCATCAAAGATAACATCTGAATAGCTATGTAAATCAAAAGGACTTATTTTTTGATATAACAATCCAAAATTAGTTTTATACTTGGGGTATTTAAAAATTCTTTTACCAAAACATAGATATGACTCCTTTGGGTTTTCTTGAAATCTTGCACACATACACATACTAAAAATAATATCCAGTTTACTAGCAGTTAAGTACAACAAACTCCCAATCATTCCTCTGTATGTAGTTTGATAAACTAATTTTCCATTTTCATCAAGATCTAGCTTACATGTAGAAGTGATAGGGATTTCACTACCCATAATTATATCAAAGCCATATCTTATAAAAATATTGTTAATGTTCTTACTTTGATTTAAAATAATAACTTATATATTTTGAAATATTTGAAATCCAAGATAATATTTATGATTATCCATTAAACTCATTTCAATCTCTCTTTACATTAATTTAGAAATATAATTACATAATGAATTTTTTTAAGATCCAAAGATAATATCTTCTACATAAATTTGGGATATTAAAACATCTTTCAAAATACTTTTTATAAATAATGTAGGGTCTCCGAGAGCTTTTTTAAATCATTTTGAAATAAGAAAATTACTCAACCATTCATCACAAGATCTTGGAGCTTGTTTCAATCCATATAATGCTTTTGATTATTTGAAAACATGATTTGGAAAAATGGATTTGTAAAACCTGGGGGTTGTCCAACAAAAATATCATCAATTATATAACCATTTAAGAATGCTCTATTGATATTCATTAGATAATGTTTAAAATCCATGTGTGCTGCATATGCAAGTGAGATCCTAATTGCCTCAAGTCCAGAAACAAGTGCAAAGGTCTCTTCATAATCAATTTCCTCTTCTTCATTATATCCTTGTGCAACTAGTCTTGCATTATTTCTAATTATATTTCTAGCTTTATCTAATTTATTTCTAAACACCGATTTGGTTCCAATGGTCAATGTATCCTTTGTTCTATCAACAAGTTTCCAAAAATTATCTCTTTCAAAATGTTTAAATTCTTCTTACATGGCCATTACCAAAAATTAATCATTGATTGCATCATTTATATTTCCAGGTTCAAGCTGTGAAAAAGTAGCGTGATATTCAACCTGGTTTCTCGAGGAAGATCTCATTTTTGTTCCTCTATCTATGTCTCTAAAAATAGCATCTAAGGGATGATTCTTAGAGATCCTGGTTGGTCTAGAAAAGGTAGGACATGATATTTCATATTGGTTAGGTTGATCTAGTTCACTATGGTTAGGATCTGTAGAATTTCTATAATTGGATGTTTTCACAGTTTCTTTAATATACTGATTTGAGGTTTTATAATTAATGTCAAGATTGGACATATCCTCTTCATTATTTTGTAGTGAGGTGTTGGGCTCATTTAGATGTGATTCATCATTCATGATGTGTACAGATTATTCCACATAGTTGGTTTTCTTATTAAAGACGTGTTTGGATTTGCCTGATGTAGAATATCCATGACATATTCCTTCTTCACTTTTGGAGGCAAAATTATTTTAATTATATTTAGTGTTCAAAATATAATCATTACATCCAAAAAATTTAATAAAGCCTACTTTGGGTTTCTTATTATTCCAAAAATAATAAGAAGTTTTCATAAGGATGGGTCTGATTAAGAATCAGTTTATTATGTAATAAGATGTATTAAAAGCTTCAGCCCAGAAATAAATGGGTATATCATATTCATTGAGAATAGTTTGAGAAATTTCCTTTATGGTTCTATTCTTTATTTATACCACACCATTTTGTAGAGGTTTCCCAGGAGCAGAGAAGTTATAATTATAAATATTTTGTAAGAAAAAATCTTTAAAAATCATGATTTTCAAACTCACAGCCATTATCACATCTCAAGGATTTAATCTTAAAACCACTGAGATTTTCTGCAGACCTAGCATACATGGTAATGTGTGACCAAGCCTCACTTTTATGAGCTAGGAAAAAGGACTACGTGAACCTAGAGAAATCATCTACAGGAACATAAACATAGTGCCTCCCATTGTGTCTGGAAACTCAAGATGGTCCAAAAAATTCCATGTGAACCAACTCAAGAGGTTGAGATGAAGTAAAATCATTCTTTTGTTTGAAAACTATTTTATATTGCTTTCTATTTTGGATAGGATTACAAAATTCATTATTTGGAAACTACAGCTTGGGAAAGTATTTAACTAATTATTTTCTATCTAATTTCTTAAGAGAGTGTTTGTTGCAATATCCTAGTATTATATTCCACATACAAGACTCTTTGTGAAATGCATTTAGACAAGAGACATTCTATGAAGCTTTTGTGTCTAGATTTATAGCATATACATTATCATTTCTAAAAGAAGAAAATATTAGGTAATTCGTGTCATAAAAAATATGGCATGAATGATTTTTCAATTTAACATTAAATCCATCATCACAAAATTGAGATATGATGAGAAGGTTATACTTTAATCCATTAATATATAGTACATTGGAAATTAAAATAGTTTTTGGGTTATCCAATCTAGCAGAGGCCGATGATTTTTCCTTTACCATTTTCACTAAATGTTACATATCCTCCATCAATCATGATAAGACATTTAAAGCTTGAAAATACCTTTTCATATGTCTTGAACACCCTCATTCAATGTTACATATCATTTAATAAGATCACTTTAGCTATTTTAGGTACATAACAGTTTAACCAAGATACGACATTGGTACCCATATTTTTCTGGGTCCTCATACATTAGTAATATAAGATTTATGTACCCACAAATGTCTAATGGGATTCATATATGCAGAATATATAGTGTATGATGTTTAAACTATGTTTGGACTGAAATATTTAGACAAAGTAAATGAATTTGTGGAACTAGAACATGCTGTAAAATTATGGTTTTTGAAAAAGGTATTTGATTTTCCATATTTGGTTACAAAATGTGATTTGGATAAATTCCCTTGTCCTAGTTGATAACCATGGCCAAAAAGTAAACATAAGAGCTATTTTTTACCATGAATTTGAGTAAGAGTATTTTTTCCAATATTAAATTATTCTACGTCTTTCATTAGTGGCTCATTAGAAATTTTTATTTCATTATTCTCCTTGAGCAGTTGAGCATTTTTCACCTTTTCAGTTTTATGTTCAGAGATAATAGTCACAGTAAAAGCATGTTTTTTCTTCCATGATTTATACTTATCATTATATTCATTAATTTTTTCTTATAACATGTTTCAATATTTGAATAATTCATCATTTTTCAAATTATCCTACACACTTTTAGAATAATAAGAATTATGTACATGAGTGTCTAAGGTTACCTCAGTTGTGTTTGTCATAAAACACATATTAGCCACATCATCATTCTCATTTTCAAAAGTGCCAGATTCACTTGATATGTCCTCAGAGGAACTCTTGGTGGACATCATTTCTTTCATATACCTTTCATTCTTATTTTCATACGTTTTCTAGTATTTCATCTTTGGAAAGTCAGGCTTGACATGTCCTTTACTTTAACATTCGTAGAAAATTATCTCTTCTAATTTATCTTTTCCCTTCCGATCCTTTTTCCAATTTCCCTAGTAATCAAACAATACTTTTAATTGGGCTTTGTAAAAAAATTCCTTTCCCTATAAAATTTCATGAATGGTCTCGCCAGTTATCCCATTTCTTTCTCACTATCTAAAGCTACTTCATCGGAGAATGAGCTTTAAATAATTGCTTGAAATTTCTCCTTGTATTTTCTTATAGAAGTAGTTATCTTCAAGGCTACAAGATTTTTGTTTTGGTTCATCTTCTTCATCACTTAACATCAATTCCTCTTCATACATCATTAACATGCCAATCAATTCCTTCAATGGAATCTTATCAATATGGCCTGATTCTTTGATTGATACAGACATTCCATGCCATATTTCTTGTAAGCATCACAAAATCCGCATCATCTACACATTGGTTGTTACTACTATTCCTAAGAATATAATGGTATTAAAAATTTCATTGAACCTGAAATATATACTAGAAATAGACTTGTCATGCTTCATTATAAAGTTTTCATATTTTATACTATAAGTATTTAATCTCATTTATTTAACATTGGATGTTCCCTCAGGGGAAATAGATAGAGTGTCCCAAGCCTCAACTACAGTTTTACAAGAAGAGATATTGTCAAAATCTTCCTCTCCTAGTCAATAGTACATAGCATTCATTGCTTTACAATTATTTTTATAGTACGTCTTGGAAGGTTCATCCCAAGTGTTTCTAGCAGTTTCAGGAATTGTGTATTTACCTTCAATAACAGTCAAGATTTCAAATCCAAAGCTTTCTAGATGTATTTTCATTTAATGTTTCCACCGACAATTGTTAGTTTCATAAAAGAAAGTGGTCTATTCTTAGCAGCTCCATTTAATGTATTTTTTCATAATATATATTTTAAAATAAATTCAATGAGATAAAATTTCAGAAATAACAGAAATTTTGAGATCTTTGAAAAAAAACTATAATCACAGTTGACACTATTTGAAAAATTGACAATAACTTCCATAAATTCCTCAGAAACCAAAAGTGGGTCAGAGTAGATGACTTAGGGGGGGGTGAATTGAGTATCTATAAAAATATCTAGTAAAAACTGGTTATCTAAAATTACATCTCCAATTAAAATAAAATAAAAGTTAGTTTGTAGTGAATTTATAAAATTCGTGAAAGATCAATTAGTTTCTCAGAATATTCTTTAGTTCCCATTTTTAAAAATCTAGTAATAGGAAAACTTTTCAATAAAATACAGTGAATCAAAAATGATATAGACACTTTCTAAACATACTATCAATTTTTTGTTTATATTAATGTGAGAAATACAAATCAAATAAAAAATATAAGACCAACAGCACAGCGGTTAAAACAAGACATTCAGTCTCAAGCTGAGACATTGTCCTCTTCAGATGGTGATCACCAGCCACCAAGTAGTTTATATTAATAATTTCTTGATCCACACCCTGTATTGGGGTTCACAAAAGCACACAAGGCTATCCAGGTCAAACTTTACCTCTACCACATTTATTCATTGGAAAATTATCAAACAGATAACACAGGATATCTTCCTTAGTTCTACATGGGATATAATAGTAAAAATTGAATTATGTTTGATGATATTTTGGTATCCTCCAGTTATACTCAAGAGACAATGTGTGTGACACAAACAGATATGACACTACTCAAATAGTAAACACAAGATCACAACATAGTTATAAAACAAGAATAAAGTTTAATAATATATGTGTGTTATGGAGTAATGATCTGGACTCAATGGATGTAGAGAAAATGATATTCTAGTACTCTTCTGGATGTTTCCACCAAAACAGATTATCGTAGTCTCTGTAATCTAGCTTCCAGGTGTGTGATGGTTCAGCTCTTCGATGGAAGGGTGTTCAGTGAGCTTCAATAGGATGCATCTTATAATATTAATCTTCTTGTATAATCAATCTTTGAGTTCTTCTATTTGAAAAATCTTGCATATTCACACAGCCAGCCTCTTTGTTTTTATAGAGGGTTCAGTGACTCTCTTTGTAGGTTGAGATTTTTATCCTCTAATTCTTAAATGTCTAGTATGAATGAAGATCTCCGCACGAGCATGTCCCGTGTAATTTATATGTATAGTCCTACATAAAACATTAAATAATGTAAGAAACATTAGTTTTTCAAAACATAACTATTATATGTAACATTTAATTAATAAAAATAAACAGTTATTTATGACTATCGGTGAGTCATTTGCATCGATCTTTCATCTCTACTCTGTTAGCATCGATCTGTCATTTTCGGTCTGTTAGCATCAGTTTTTCATCTTCAATGTGTCATATTCAGTGTGTCATCTTCGGTGTGTCATCTTCAGTGTGTCATCATCGGTGTGTCGAACATCGGTCTGTCGAAAATCTGTGTGTCGAACATCAGTGTGTCCAACAGCGGTGTGTCGAACATCGGTGTGTCGAACATCGGAGTGTCCCACATCGCTATTTTGAACTTTGGTGTGTCAATCATTAGTGTGTTGAACATTGGTGTGTCCATAATCGATCCGTCAAACATTAGTTTGATGACAGTGAATCTAAAAAGCTTATGAAGAAACTCTCTTACACATAACATCATATGACTAAGTGACATCCAAAAATATATGTAAAACTACAGTTTAAAACATACAGATTTATAAATATAAGATATTGAATAGTTAATTAACTTATAAAAATTAAATGTAATGAAGTATTAGAATATGTAGTTAGACGTTATTTGTGATTATGAAAACAATTATAGCATAGAGAGTCGAACAGTTCCTTTTCAAGGAAATGAGAGACTACAACATAATAATATAAGCTGAAACACCACCACAACACAGTCGGTGAAGTTAAAACTCCAAAAAATCAAAATATTGTAATTAGATTGATAACACACGTTAAAATAAACATTTCTAACATAAACTGATTGATATAATTGATCTTAATTTACTCACATGAGTGAATAGATCTTCGATGTTGCATATGAATTATAAAAAAAACTACTGAGAAAATAGAATACATTTGTTCAAATATATATTTTAACAACACATATATCGGAAAAAAATTCTTCATCGACTTTTCTAATGATGATTTATTAGTAAGATTTTATAGCAATGAGAACATCCACAATGGTTCAATTAGATATATCAAAACATATATGTGTCTAAATAGTATCTCTAAAGTAATGAAAAAAATATTTTCCATATGTATCTATTATTTTTATGTCTTATCACATTTTTATGATGAATGTCATGATATTTATTTTATATATGAAATAGATCCATGTAAAACTATCTCCAAATTATCGAAAAATTAATGTGTGAATATTTCAATTCAAAATCATTCAAGAGTATCATATGTTCCCATAATAATAAAAAATATTTAGTCCATTGATTATGAGCCTTTAAATCAATTGTAATACCCCGACCCCAGAAGCCCAAAGTCGGTGCATTATTACATATTATTGTCAGGATCACAAAAGATCAAGTCTCTAAAGAACGATTAGTTTAGTAGCCTTGGAAGTACAAGATACATTCATAAGGTTTGCATTACATCATTAAATGGAAAACTACAACAATATTTTTTACATAGACAACACTGAGATCCCATACACTATCCCAGCACGTCAGTCATAATAAACTTCTTCGCAACCCGAGAAAAATAAAACATAGAATGGGGTGAGCTATGATGCTCAGTAAGGATAACAATATAGCGGAAATATTCATAAATAAGCATAAACATTTATGGAAATGTATAAGACTAAAACAAAAGCTTTTTAAACTTGATCATCAGAAAAATATGGAAAATATAAAATCAAAAAATTCCATTTACTTATTTACATAGTTATTCAACATGTTGAATAATCACATGCCACATCAATATACACACTCATAGTGATGAAATGCATAATTCCAGACTTTCATAACCATATAGTCAAGGCCTTGTTCCAGGACTAGAAATAAGATTTTGTCAAGGCCATGTACCAAGACAATAGTTTTTTAAATGAGACCTATCGATGCATCGAGGAGCTATAGAAGGCTCCACCCATCACATACTAAGTCCAATTCATTCCTCATATGAAATGTTTGAAACATAACATAATCATTCGTATTAAAACTAGCTTATTAAATGTGAATACATTTTCCACAAACCATGAATGGTATAAGAATATCACATCCACAGTCAAAAATAACTCATTATATACAAAATGAATGATTTTATTGTAATATATTAACCTCAATCGAGAATAATGAAGGATATTGACATAGATTAAAATAATCATTAAAACTATTTCATAGAAATATCCCCCTATTTACTGAAATCATTTAAAAGTCACACTATTTTTCAAGAAGCCATTTAAAAATACATTTTTGAATCAACATGTCCCATACCACTTTGAAACATTTAAAATAAATTTAAATTTTAAAATATTAAATGTCAATATAAATAAATCTTGATAACCTTTTTTAACACATGGACATTAATGAGAAAGATTTAGAATAATATGTATTTTAAAACATTTAAAATCATATTTTAAATAGAGTTCCTAACCAAATGAGAGACACTTGAATACAAATAATTGAGGTAAAAAAAACATTAAAATATATTGAGAATAAAAGAATTCAATGATATATTATGTCAAAGGGTTGTATATACTCCATATAAAAGTGAATTGGTTCATAACAACAAACAAGTCTCAAAGGAATATAAATTGAGATGAAATACCTTATAAAGATAGTATCCTGAGGTAAAGAATAAATCAATGAAATAATTATGTGGGAAAAATATAAATACACTCAATATTATTGGATATTCATTTTAAATCATTCTGAGGAAATTCACACATATTATTGTAATGAAAACACAATTGACATGGATGTTTAACTCAATGAATGGAAATTGAGTTAAGATAAAGTTTATATCAATGACTTGAGAAATTATCAATGGAGTGATTATGTATATAAAACGTATATCCATAGAAAGAGGAGTTTAAATTACTACATAACTAATAAATAGTTATTCCACACATAATCTTGGAGTAAAACTAATCAATGAAGTATGCGTAAAGCCTAGTGATTAGAAATTGAAATTTGATTTTCCCTTACCGATTTGTTAACTTATGGAACATACAGCCCATGAAATAAGGATCATAAAATGAAGATTAAAATACCCATAAATTAATTTATATTGCACCATGAATACAATCATGGACAATACATACACCACACAAAAGGAAATAGTGGTCAATATAGCATGAATCTCATGGGACTAAAAAGTGCGATGAAAACCCCTTCATTATAATCAATCGAGTTGTATGAACAAAAGATAATAACAAAAAAACGATTCATAGAATACCATGAATATAAAGAGAATCATGATAATATATATCAAATGGTAGTACACAATACACCACATCAAAAAAATAAGTGGCGAACAATGGAAATCTCTCAGAATTAAAAGTGAGATAAGAAACCCCTTACATTGTACTTTTCCTTGGTTGAGGGTAGGTTAAATTCATGTATAATTGTGAAATAATTGTTATTAAATTATAAAAGAATCATATACATTAATATTATATCATATATGATCATTCAATATTTCTTGTTAATAATATTTTTTTATCATCGTCATTTTGGGTGTTAACTAATTCATTTTACATTATATGCTTTGTTATGTAAGTAATTATTGTTATATATAGGATTCATCTTTTTAATATTCATATTTATATTAAGTATTTAAAAAGTATTTTTAATCCTCTAATGCAATTTATTTTTGAATGGATATGACGAGGAATGAATCTCATCGCATTCGCGAAGATGGTAATCCGTATGTACGCACGAGCGACAATTTCATTTTTTTGATATTAAAATAATTTATAATTGGATATTATATCATATTTAAAATATAATTATCATGTTATATTTATTATTTACATAAATTATACATCAATAGTATACCCATCCAAATAATAATGTACTGAATAACAGATACACCACGACGTGGAGACGGTAAGCCATACATATGCACGTATGGTGACATGTCATTCAAAGGATGCATAGAATAATGAATAAGGTTGTAAAATATTTATAATAATATCACAGTATATAGAATATATTGGTGTTATTATTTTATAATATAAACCACAAAGAAAGAGAATGTGGAAGAAGAAATGAACTTGAAAGAGGTGATGAAATATTTACCTCTTATTCAGGTTCTTCATTTTGATTTGTTCAAGAGGGCTCCATAGGTTGTCTTTATGACTAAAATAAGGCCTCTATGTTGAAGGTTGGACATTTGATAAAGAATTTTAGGAGGGGTTGGCAGAGGCAGATGGCTTCAATTGTGTGTATTAGAGATAAGGGGAAGTTCCCTTTTATAAGAGGGGTGAGGGGCAACATAGGAAATGCTAGAAATATTATATTATAATAAAATACTTTTCGGTTCCTAATGGCTCCAAAATGAATTATTTAAAGTAGAATATGGGGATGGGTCAAAAATCACTCAACCAATAGGTTTTAGATAGTTCTGGGTTAATATATTAACTTTATCATTTAGATTTATCTCTTAGTTAAATAGTTTTACATTTACCATGGCTCTTTGTATTGTTATATTATATGGTTAATAAATGCACAAAAAACTTCCAAAAGAACCATAAGTTGTTTATTAATGACATATATAATATTATTTAGGTCCATTGGACGAATCTTAGATTTTTAAAAATATAATATCAACTAATAATAAAATATTTGTTTTAAAAACTCTTTTATGTCAATTTTGACACTATTAGGTATTTTGTTTTTGATGAAATAATAACAGCATTATTACTTAAAAAAATTCATCTAACCAAACATAAAATGTCATACTAACCTAAAAAATTAGTGTAATTCATAAAACATCTTAAATTACATTTAATTGGATGTTTATAAAATCAATTATTTTAATATGACATTAATTAGGTAATTACTCCATCATCATTGTGTCATAGATAAATGAAATTATTTAATGTCTAAAAAATATAAATAAAATATAATTATGTAGAAAAACTTTTTAGCTTTCTATTGAATATTTATAGTCGAGTTTATCTTATGTATAACTCTATATTAATATTGTTTTATTTATTAAACATTGATTTTAACTCTTTTAACTCTTCTTTAAAAAAATGTCCTAATCTATTCCAAGTGGACATAAAGGTTCATATTTTATTCCTAAGTTTTTTTGGTTGAATTAAAATTATCCACTAAAATTAGGAAATGTGTTAGGTTAATAAAAATATAATTTCTACCCATAATTACCATATTTACTTTTAACGATGTTAAATAAATGTGAACAGTTAATATTCCCCAAAAATTATTTTAATCATATTGAACCGAATTTTTATTACTGATATCAAATGTGTCTCTTAGAATTTTTAAATTCAACTGACATAAAAGATAAAAGTATGTTTTACGTAAATTTGAAAATGCTACTATGACCTAGGTAAAAGACGGTAAAAAGTTCAATAAAATTTTATTAATCTAATTTTATTATAATATGACACCAATGAATTAAATTGAACTTATATAGTTCTTATACATCTATTTTGACTTAAAAAAATTTAATTAAAATAAATAATTATTTAAATAAAATGCCAGTTTTAAACAATAACGTATTGTTTTTCACTATTATTCAAAAATTGAATGTTTTCAGAAATGTACCCAAAATTTACCCTAAGATAAATTTAATATTCTGAATTTAAAAATGAATTATATTTTAACAAATTCAAAACAAATAATTTTCACTAATTAATATAAAATTAATTCCCGGTGTAAAAACCGAAAGGTGGGTTTTTTAAAAAGTAAACACTATCAAATGATAGACAAGTGTTTAGGTCAAATTTAAATGTCAAATTACTTATAATCACCTACATTGTATTAAATGATAAAAATATAATCTAAATTATACTTCCAAAACATTTAAATAATAAATTTAACAATATAAATTATTTCTATTAAAAATATTATTTTCAATTTAAATTTAATATTTTTCAGTATTCATCATAATATTAAAGTTATTATAAAAGTACCAAAAATGTATCCAAAATAAATTTTTATGTCCCAATTATATACAATAATTTAATTTCATTAAATTGAATATATAAAAGTGTCAAATATTAGTTTTAAAAAGGGTTTTCCATTAAAATGTGTTAAAATTTCATTTTTTTTTGAAAATTACTTTTTTTATCTGAAAAAATGAATTTTTTCTTATATTATGTATAAGCAACACATAATATGGATTCTAAAATTATATAGAATATATAAAATTAAAAATTCAGTTAATAGTATTCATAACTTCTTTTGAATGGTTAGTTTGGTAAGTCTTGGTGTGGTCGAACTCGGTGTTGCGTGTAGCGCAAGCTATTAAATTACATTAAAAAAATAACATACTATGAAATCATGGAGTGTTACATTAATCCCCCTTTTGTAAATCGCATCCTCAGAATTTTAAAATTGTGTTTGGGAACATCATTGAAAGTCCAACATTAGAAAAAGAGTCAATAAAACTATCTCTTTAAAATAATGAAAGAGAAGTATAATGGTCACTTGAGATAACCTACACGAGGATTCCATGTAGAAAAACAAGGATATTAAAGATAAAATAAGTTTCAAGTTCTTGTGGATAGTGATAGAAAACATGATTAGGGGAATGTTAACATAAATAAAAACACAAACTTGTGATGAGATAAACGTTGATTAGTTTCCTAGAAGCAAAAGTAAACGGAAAACATTTTTTTTGTTTTATGTTCTATTTCCTAATGCTGAGGAATTTATTTATAAGATTAACTAAGAACATAAAGTTATATACATACTTTTTAAGTAGAGTTTCATCCTTTAATCAATTTCTACCACTAACTCAGCTTTTTTTTTCAAATGATGTGTATTCAAGATGACTTGGTCACACCTGAAGCGCTAGAATGAACTTCTAGGAAATAAAATAATCCACAAAGGATAAACTGTAAATATTTACCATGTCTTTAGATATTAACCAATATCATAATGGTAAGTACAAAATCATATGATCCCAAAAAAGTATAATCCATTAGATGAAGAAATAGTTATCTTAATTTCTAAAATTAAACCAACAATACCAAATGTTCAATAGATACCATTCAACAATCAATTGTCGTTTAAATCCATCAATAAAATCCAAACTAATATTGAAAACCAGAACATAGAAGAATTTTTTTACATAGTCGTCCACGTTAAATTGTATTTCCAAATAACATCGACTACTCTTAAAGTCACATACTTAAAAGTAATTAAACTAATCACATATTCACTATGATAGATTAATAATTTCCATAAATTACCCAAATATCTATAAATCCACAATAAAAACATAGATAAAAATCCATCATTACACTTCAAATTAAATCCCATAGTATTATATTTTCCTTAGGCATATAGTATTCCCAACAGAGTGAACGTCTTCCAAAATAACATTTATCACTAAATCCTTAAATCATTTTCCTATACTAAGGATATCCATTTGATAATTCATAAAATTCCAAATAAACTTATTATTAATCAATAATATCATTTAACTAAACAGAATTAGTCACATAACCCAGGGACTTCATATAGTCTAGTGGTATGCGATACATCCCAATCGCACTATGGTTGTGGGTTCGATTCCTGCAGCTTTGTACAACCTAAAGGATTGTCACGTGATATGTGTGTTGTCCTTTTCTAAAAACTATATTTTATAATTTTCCCAAAATTGGATAAATTTTTCAAAATAAGAATAAAATAATTTCACCTCAATTGTTATCTCATACCTCGTATTTTCAACCAAAAATATAATAACATGTAATTTGATCAAATTCAAGGATCATATAAACCCAAATGGGTATTTATTACTATATCAACAATAGAAAACACAATTATTCCTAAAATATCATTTTCATATAACAAATTGAACGGTTACACATAAGAAAAAAATATTCCAAAGTAATCCCATCAACGAGGCATTAATACATTTAAACATTTCACCATCCATTTATTTCCACATAGGTTCTTAATTGACCAAGGGGTTATCCTATAGGATAGAGAATTCACTCAGGTAATGCTTAGGTCCCTACATTTACGAAAAATGACAGAAAATTGATTCTTGGGATCATTTTTATTTTCTTCCATTGTACTCTTCATTTTTCCCTGGCAGTTCTTTACATTATTCCCTTCATTCCCACATGTAAATAATTTCTTTGTTCCATTGAGACACTTCCCTTGGTGCCTCCATCCACATTTCATGCGTGATGGAAATTCAGCTTTCTTTTCTCCATGGTCTCCACTGCTGGAGCTCTTATCATTTACCTCCTTTCTCTTCTTTGTTGATTCCGGGATTTGGTTAATATATAGGTTGTTGACCATATTTTTGGAAAACTGATTCGGCATGAACATGATATATTGTACACCTATCAAAATTCTATTCTGTTTCTCATTTCCTCTGTCGTGCCCACCTTGTACATTATGATCAATGTTACTATGACTACCTTGGAATCCAGCCATTTTCTAACACAAAAAATCATATTGTGAGTCATAAAATCATTTAGAGAATATCATAACACCTTATTATTAGTCCAAAACACATTAGGATTAATGAAGATTATTTATTCTAATCTTATATTAAAATCCTTCAAATCATTTTTTAATGAAAATGTAAATTATCCTAAACATATCCCCCAGGAGTGTTGTAACCAGGAGTGCAGCAAGGCCCGTTGTCGTGCACCTGTTCTCATTTGAGTCTAGAACAAAGTGGTGTTATTTGGGTTTTACCCCTATGTACATCTATGCTAGAGCCACCATTACCTACTCGTATCTAGACATGGATTTATTCCTTGGAAAAATCACAAAATATTTACAATAAAAAAATTCTAGTATTTTCTTCTATACTAATCCTCAAAGTCTATCTTAGAGCTATGTGCTCTAATCAGAGTTTATTTAAATCAAGTATCTAAGGTTTGTACTAAACTTCCTCTAATACCAACTATAATGACCTGACCCCAGAAGCCCGAATTCAGTGCATTATTATGTATCATTGGCATGATCAGAAAAGATATAGTATCGAAAGACCAATTAGTTTTGTATCTTTGGATGTACTAGATACATTCATAAGTTTTACATGACATCATTAAATGGAAAACTACAACAACGTTGTTTCCATAGACAACACTGAGATACCATATACTATCCCTACAGGTCAGTCATAAAATACTTCTTTACATTCTAGCAAAAATAAAACCTAGAAAGTGGTGAACTCAGATGCTCAGTAAGGATAACAATATATCTGAAACTTTAATAAATAAGCATAAACATTTAAGGCAAAGTATTAGACTAAAACTGAAGTCTTTTAAACTCGAACTTCAGTATAATATAGAAAAGATAAAATCAAATAATTCCATTTACTTATTCACATGGATTTTATTCTAGTTGAATAATCACATGAAATATCAATAGCCACTTTCATAATGATGGAATGCATAATGCCAAACTATCATAACCATATAGTCAAGGCCTTGTGCCAAGACTACAAATAAAATTTTTTCAAAGCCTTGTTCCAAGACAATAGTTTGTCTCATGGGACCAATCGATGCATCGAGGAGCTATTGTGGGCTCCACCCATCACTTAATATGTCCAATGCATTCTTCATATGAAATGTTTGAAACATAAAATAAACATTCGTATTTTAAATAGAATACAAAATGTCAATACTTTATGCACACACCATGACTGGTATAAAAATAGCACATCCACAGTCAATCACATCTCAGTCAATACAATATGGAAGATTTTATTGTAACATATTATCCTCAATCGAAAACAATGGCGGATATTGATATTGATGAAAATAATCATCAAAACTATTTGAGAGAAATATCCCCCTTTTTCTTGAAATAATTTTAAAACCACACTATTATTCATGAAGCTATTTAAAAATTGATTATTGAATTAAAGTGTCACATACAACTTTGAAACAATTAAAAGAAATTATAATTTTAAAACATTAATGTCCATATTAATAAATCCTTAAAACCATTTTTAAAACATGGACATTAATGAAAAAGATTTAGAAGAATAAATTTTGTAAAAAATTTAAAATGATATTTTAGTTTGAGTTCCTAAACAAATGAAAGACGCTTGAATACAAATAATTGATATAATAAAAAATTTATAATATCTTGAGAATAAAGGATTTCATGATATATTATGTCAAAGGTTAATATATACACCATATAAAAGTGAATTGGTGCATAACAACAAAGTAGTCTCAACGGAATGTAAATTGAGATGAAATCCCTTATTAAGAATATATCCATAGGTAAAGTATTAATCAATGACATAATTATGTGTGAAAAATATAAACACACTCAATATGATAGGATATTCAGTGTAAATCAATATGAATAAATTCCCACATATTCCTGTCAAAACAACACCAATGGCATGGATGCTTAACTCAATGAATGGAAATTGAGTTAATATCAAGTTTATATCAATGACATGAGAAATTATCAATTGATTGATTATGTGTATCAAATGTATATCCACACAAAGGGGAGTGTAAATTACGACATAAATAATAAATAGTGATTCTAAAACACCTCATGATTTCATAGTACATTATTTCTTCAATGTAATGCAATAACATGCACTACACGCTACACTGAGTTGAAGCGCATCCCGACATGCCATACAAGTCGTTAAAAAGTGGTTATGAATAGTATTAACTGAATTTTGAACTTTAGATAATACTTTTAATTTTAGAATCCATATTATAAGTTTTGTAGACATAGTGTATGAACTAATTCATTATTTTCAGATAAAAGAAGTATTTTTCAAAAAATGCACTTTTACCGCCTTTTAATGATGAAACCTTTTTAAATATAAAATTTTAAACTTTTATATATTCAATTTGAAAAAATAAACTTCTTATTTAAAATCGAAAGATAATAATTTAGTTTCAATAAATTTTTGATGTTTTTCTGATAACTTTGGATGAATAGGGAAAAATACTATATTTCAACTGAAAACAAATTTTTTAATCAAAATAATTTATAGTGTTAAATTATACATTTTAATGGATTGGACGTATAAATATATTATATTTTTACCATTTAATCCAATGATGGTCATTTTATGTAATTTCACATTGGGATTGGACCTAAACAAGTGTCAATCTTTTGAAAGCTATTTTTTCTAAAAAATACCCCTTTTGGTTTTGACAACAGAAATTAATTTTAAATTAGTAAATGAAACATTTATATTTTGAATTTGGTAAAATGGAATTCATTTTTGGATCCGGAATATCAAAATTATCATAGGGTGAAGTTTTGTTATTTTTTAGAGAATATTCAGTTTTTGATGAAAAACACTATGTTATAGTTTAACACCTAAATTTTATTTAAATAATTATTTAATTTATTTAAATTCATTTTAGGTAAAAATAGATACATAATACCTATATAAGTTCAATTTAATTCATTGGAGTTAGTTTATAATAATTTTAGATATATAAATATTTTTTGAACTTTTCACCTTCTTTTACCCACCTCCTAGGAGAATTTGCAAATTCAGATAAAAATTAATTTTACAACTTCTGTGAGTTAAATTTTGAAAATCAGAGAGACACGATTAATATCACGTAGTAAAATGTGGTTCAATAAGATAAAAATTATTTTTGATAAATAGTAACTTTTTTACTTTTATTTACCATGGTTAAAAGTAAATAGGGTACTTAAGGGTAAAAATGATATTATTATTGACCTAACACATGTCTTAATTATATTGTATAAGTGTAATTCGACCAAAAACAATGATATGAATAAAATATGACACTTTAGGTCCACTTGGAATAGATTAAGAAATTTATTATTTTTTTATTTAAAGAAGAGTTAAAATAGTTAAAATCAAAGTTTAATAACTAAACAATTTTTAATACAGGGTTATGCATAAGATAAATTTGACTATAAATATTAATTAGAAATATCAAAATATTTCCTACATAATTTTATTTTATTTATAGTTTATAGATATTTAATAATTGAATTCATTAAAGACATAATGATAGTACAGTAATTACCTTATTAATGAAATAATCAAATAAATGGTATTATAAATATTAACAGAAATATAATTTCAATGTTTTTATGACGTCCTCAAATTTTCTAGGTGCATATGACGTGTTAGGATTGATTCAATTTATTTTTTTAAGTAATCATGCTATTATTATTTTATCAAAAAAATACCAAAGTGTTTCAAAATTGACATAACACTATTTTAGAACAAATTTATATTATTAATTGATATTATAGTCCTAAAAATCTATAGTTTTTCCAAAAGACTTATATAATAATATATATGAAATTAATGAACCTATTGGGGTTCGATTGGTATTTTATATTAAGTTTATTAACCAAATAATATAGAACTACCAAGAGACATGGTAAATGTCAAACTATTTAACGAAGAGTTAAATATAAAAGATAAAGATAATATTGTGAACCAAACCTGTATAAAACCTGTTGGTTGAGTGGTTTTGACTCATCCCCACCTTAGCCTTTATATAATATTTTGGTCGGAGTGGATACTCAAGAGGGGGGTGAATTGGTTTCCAATTAAAATTTCTGTTAAAATATTTTAGGATTAAAATCCCCCAAATTAAAACGGCCCAGTCAATTAAGGCAGTAGAGATATAAGTGACTTATTTTTCAACAGGATTCTCAAAGGTTGATTACCCCCTCATTAGAATCTGTATGAAAACTAATTCGACTATTGAAACATGTTTACTAAACAAATCAGATATACACACTAACCATAACTAACTATCAGTGTGAATGTAAAAACAGATTTATGTCTTTGAAAATATAAGCACAGCGGATAAATGTAAAACAGAGTAAAGGAAGAATGAACACAACAAATTAAACAAGAGGTTTAGTCTTATGTCAATACCTAGTCCTCTGCACTTGGTGATCACCTGCCACCAGGTAATTTTATTAAAAAGTGATACACATCCTGTATCGGGCATTACAACATTTTTCACAAACTATCCTGGTTTTGTAACCTCTACCACAATTATACATGGGAGAAATAAAATATCAATAAACACTAGGATTCTTCCATAGTTATACATGGGAAACAAAGTTAAAGAGAGTTTGGTATATGGATTTTCTATATCCCCCAGTTCAAGGAAAAAAGACAGTGTGTGTAACACATATACACTGCATACAAATGTAATGTATTTAAACACAATAGAGCTAATTATAGGAGGGATAAGTTTAGAGTGCTCTGTTGTGTTGACAGATCAGCTCTGGACTCGTTGGAATGGAGGAAATGAATTTTTGGCCCTTCTCTCCAAGTTGATTCCAAAACAGAGTGTCACAACTTCTAGGTTATGACTTCCAGATGTAGTGATGATCAGCTTCTTGGGTTTGAAGCTCTTTGCAGAACACCACTATAGCTGGAAAAGGTTCTTTCAATTGATCATCATGAAGCTCTGTGTTTTTCATAATATGTGCATGAGAATTCTTCTTTTGATACTGTATGTTTCTCTTATATGCGTTCTTTGTATATTCAATATGTCCACACTTGCCTCTTGTTTTCTATATCTTCTATATATATGTCTCTAATCACACACACACACACACACACACAGATATATATATATATAATTTTCCAGCTAAGCTCTTTCCATTTGGTTCACCAGGGGCCGACAAGAAAAATGTTTCATCCACGTGTGGTCTTCCTCGTACATCGTACTATTTCCTGATATGCCTGCAAATAACATTAAATAATGTCATATTCAGTAATTTTTCCAGACATGACCGTTATAAATAAAATTTGTAAAGGAAAGAATAGAATACCATTAGACTGGTTGCAGATTCATGTCACATGGTAGACATCAATGGTAGTCTTTCCTACTGTGGCCTTCATCGGTAGGCTATTCAACTGTGAGCATGTAACGGCAGGCTCTTCAACTATGAGCTTCATCGGTAGGCTCCTCAGCAGTAGAATTCAATCAGTAAGCTTGTTCTGAAACATTAGACAACTACAATAGTGAAATTTCCAATAGTAGACTTATCTCAAAAGATAATGTCATTAATGGTGGAATATGTCCAATAGTAGACTCTGAACAACAATCGACTATCTCCACAGTAGGTATTTTCTAGCGGTAGGCTTCTACTAACGGTAGACTTGTCCAACTGTAAGTTCTCAACAGAAGATTTTAGAATGAGTCTGACAGTGAAATTCTAACAGAAGCTTTGTCACAATAATTACCTTGTGACAATAACTCTTTGTCTGTGAGCTTTGCTAAGCAGATCAACGGTAGACATGTGACAGTATCCTTGTACCGGTAGCTTCCAACAGTGACTGTAGATCTTCAATGGTGATTCTCTAGCATTAGTGACTTAGAGTGACTGTGATCTTTAACATTGAATTTAAACATAAGACACTTAATAGTAACCTTTAACAGTGAGCATACATTTAGATACATGTAAATTGTAAGTTGATGCAGCAAAGTCATGAGACTAATAGTATACATTGTTCAGGATAAAATAATTTTAAATACATATTAAAAAGACAAGTAAATGACTTAATATATCATGATCAATATTTAAACATGATTTGGTATTACCAAAACAGGTGAGTCCAACAATCTCCCCCTTTTTGATAATCACAAATTATGTCAGCATGTATTAAAGATAGATGTCATATATAATATAGTTATTAAACTATGCTCAAAAATGTCTCAAGTCTCAGAGATTAATAAGAGTGTAAACCAGAACAATATTGGTGCATTTTATCAGAGAGAAAAGTGGAAAAGATTCAACATATGATCATATTAGTACAGTTCTCCCTAATCACATGATTAGTCTAGAATTAGCACAATATTTATCCCCATTTGTGATTAGAAAAAAGAAATACAAATATAGAAAACATAGATCGTTTATTAATGAAAGTAAATTACATGGCCCCAAAAGAATACATAGTCCCTATCAAAAGACATAAACAGACTAAATCCACAACATCCAATGGTAAGGGGTCATTCCCATTGGAAGAAGAAGTTGAAGGAGGAGATGGTAGATCAGCAGTTTTAGGAATTGATGCATGATTGATTGGAGGGGCAACAACAGAAGCTCCTGTGGGTCTGTAGTGGGTAGCTCGCTGAGGTATCAGTGGAGTAAGGCTTATGATAGCTTCAGCATGAGATAGCATAGAAGAACCACTAGGTTGAGATGCAGGTAAGGCAGGAGGGATGATGACAGGGGTGCAGTCCACATGGAGAAAGGGTAGAAGTAGGTTTCTTAAATCCATAATAATGCTTCCTCCTCTTTCCATAGTAGATAAAAAATCATCCTTATTCTCAAAAAACTTATCCAAAGCAGGGGTCAATTATCTCAGCTTGATGACCTACTCCATGAATTCATGAGATTCTAGAGGAATCTTCATATTATCTATAAAAAGCGTTATTTTATTGGTCATTTGATGCTTGGTGTAGACCTTCTCAAAGTAAGAATCCACTTTATTCTTAATGGCCTCTTGAGAAGTAGTAGATGCCCGTAAGTGTTCACAAACAAAACTGCTGACATCCCTAGTGGTAGCATGGACCTGAGAATCAGAGTTTCCACTGTTACTGGCCTTAGCAAGCTCTTCATGTATCACAATTCTGATCTGGTCATTGTTCACAGAGAGGATATATTAGGGAAGGGGTTTGACTAAGAAGGCTATTGTCTCTTTGAAAGACTGAGTCATGTTACCAATCACCTTCTGAATAAGTGCATCCTGACTGTTCAAATGTTCTTTGACTGATAACATAAAACCCTCAAATACTTCCACACACTTCTTGACTACCTCTTTGATATATCAAATCTCAGCATTCAATTGGTATTGAGAACTGCTCATGGAAGTCAATGAAGCAACCGATTGTCTCAAAGCAACCACAACTCATGTCCTTTGACAACCCTGCTTTTTATTACAACATAAACATGATTTATTACATAAAATATCACTTGATACAACAAAGAAGATCAAGAGGATTAATTTCTTTTGGGCTTAGGATCATTACATAAAAACCTAAAACCTGAAATACAACATCTTTATTGAAAACGTCCTTTACATGTCCACTACATTCCCTCGTACTTAGCATTGCATGGGATAACCAGAGGACATGCATAAGAAAAGGGTGAGCTATAAAGCCCAGTAAGGGAGTACACATGGAATAACATGATGAGTAAAATGAATGTTATACAATAGGCATATCAATAGTATAGAATCCCGCCATTTTATCACATAAACTTTCATTATATTTTACAAAACTGAGGATCTTTAAGGTCTAGTGTCTTGGAAACCAGGAACTTTAAACATGAAAACATAAAACGTTCTTTAAAACGCTTGAAAGGCTTCTCCTCATGTTCATCCTAGGTTCATTACTGCATCACATAACCTAGAGACATACATCAAAATAATGGGTGAGAAAAAATCCCAGTAAGGGAAACAAGAGAAACATTTTACATGTGAACTTGAGATACTTCAATAAGGTCATGAAAAGAACTTTAAGTCATGAGAATGAAATCATGAGGCATATCATAATAAAAATAAAATTTTCATAACTTGAAGATGTGGCTACATAATTTAACATATAAAATCATGAACATATCACCAAGGTCCATCCCCAAGGTGTCATTTAAAAATTACCAAGGTTATTCACCAAGGTATCGTGAAAATTGTAATCTCTAGTGGTTACATCATTACCCAATGCATTGGAGCGCTATCAGGGCGCACCCTTAAATTTGCTTTTATTATCATGTGAGCCACATATATCATCATAAATAATTTCATAAACAACCCATATAGCATAAAATAAATGGGTTTCTTTTCATAATCGTAACGTTTTAAAAACTGCTTTAAAGACCTGATCTATACATCACTTTAAACCCACGGAAAGGGAAAGCGGGTATCATGTATGTAAATCCAAGAATTTAAAATAAAACATTTTGGTATATATGTGAATACCCCTGTATAAATAAGAGCTTTGAGTATTCACTTTATAACATAAAATAATTTTGAGAAAAAGAGAGAGGCATTTTGAGACAAAAATTCTGCAGCACAACGGCTACGTTACAGGGTCTTAGAAAACGCTGAAAAGAGAGGGGACATGGGTAAAACATTCATAAATGACCAATAAAACAGTAGAGGGACAGAATATAAGGGATTTAAGAACATGGTAATGATATTTGAAAATATACCTTTTGAAATGAAGAACATGAAAGGAAGACAAAAATAAGATTTCTCTTATGAAAATTCGGCAGCCCAACGACGTCACTTAAAGTTCAACAAAAATGAATTGACAAGATCAAATAGGGTATCTCATCACATGAACATAAAAGATCAGTATGATAGATATAGAGATCATACCCCAACATAATACAAAAGGAACTTGAAATACTTGACATGAAAGTAGATCTTTGAAAAATGAGAAAGGTGAACGAAGCCCTTAAAAATTCGGCAGCCTAACGGCGTCACTTAAACTTCAACCAAAAATGAATTGACAAGATCAAAATAGGGTCTCTCATCATATGAACATAAGGTTTCAGTATGATAGATATAGAGATAATACCCCAACATAATAAAAATGATCTTGAAAGACTTGACATGAAAATAGATCTTGAAAACGAGAAGGGTGAAAGAATCCCTTAAAAATTCGGCAGCCTAACGACACCACTTAAAACATCAAAATACTGAATTGAAAAGATCAAATGGGGTCTTTAATCATATGATCATAAAATATCAGAATTATAGATATAGAGATCATACCCCAACATAATAAAAAGGAACATGAAAGACTTTACAAGAAAATAGAACTTGAAAATGAGAAGGGTGAAAGAATCCGTTACAAAAATTTCGGCAGCCTAACGGCACCACTTAGACTTTCATAAAATGAAATGATGAGGGTAAGAGGGGGTCTCTAATCATATGAACATAACAAGGACAGTATAATGAATATAAAATACCATCCTCCAACATAAGAACATGGATCATAAAAGAAATGACATAAAAGATATCACTTGAAAAGAAAGAGAGGGGGTCGGATCCCTTACCTTAAAACGTAACTCAAAAAACTCAAAGGTTGGGACCTTGAGGGCTTGGGGGAACCTTGGGAGGAATATTTGGGAGGTAATGAGACCAGAAATTCGTTGGGGGAGAGTGGGTAGTCGAATGGATGAGAGGATGGCTTGATATTTATAGGGAAATTGAGGGGACAAGGCATTAATGGCCAAGGGACACCTCATTAGTGGTTTTGGCTAAACCATGGGCTTTCCCATGGTATTTTCCCATGGTATTGGCCACTTGGGACACCTCATACCATATCGTACTATTCATAAGTCGAACATATTGATTAAAAACTTAATACATCATTTAATGATGTCATTAGACACCCGTAACTTAAAAACTCTATTTTCACTATTCATCGAAAATTCAACTTTCTCAGAATAATCCCAAAATTTCACCGTAACCAAATATCAATGATCTGATTTCAAAAATGTACTCCATTTTATAAAAATAATTTTCTAAATATTTTTAATTCATTTTTTATATAAATACACTATTCACCGAAAATTCATTTTTTCAGAAAAAACCCCAAAAATTATTATAACATAATATAGGTGCTCTGAGTTCAAAAATGAAATCCATTTTACAAAAATAATTTTTTAAAATATTTTTAATTTAATTTTTAATTAAAAAACACTATTCACTCGAAAAAACTAATACTTGAATAATAATTTACGAAACCGTTATTTAACCATTTTATTGAATCACATTACTTAATCAAGGTGCCTAGATTATATTAATACTTTCTTTAAGTGAGATTACTAATCCATTTGGACACATTACTAATCCTAATCATAAAATCACTATTCATAATTTACTATTCATCAAAAATAAAGTTGATCTAATTAGACTCTAAATTTCGTACTGAACATAATTGTAGAAGACCATTTTTTGAAAATCATTACACATTTTTAATTATTTAAGGTTTACATAAACATTTTTAAAATATCCTTTTTCTAAAATTCATCATAAATATGCATACTATATTTATCCGGTCATTTAAAAATTCATAAACTTCATCATAAGAACAAATCCCAATTTTTATTTAAAACAAAGGATTACACAAGGAAGTTACAGTCTCCTTACATAGCCCCTTATCACACCAGCATAGGACCTAAGTGTAAGGTGTGCTAAGGTGAGAGAACTTGAGGGAGGCTCGGCTAACATCGCACGAGTAGTAATTTCTATCAGTTTGAACTTCTCGCAAAGGCGATTCCGTTCTAGCTTCACACGATGAAGTTCAGCTTGGGTTTGGTCCAGAGAAAAGCCCAGTGGTGCTACCTCCTTCCCAAGTTCTGTTAGATGGGCTTTGATCGGTCCAAGACTACTGGGTGAGGCCATCAAATCTTCTTTCTATAATAATTAACCAAGATTACTTGTATTTAGAGACAATAATCATATCATTTAGTTTTCAGCGGTCATATTGACCAATGGTCATATAACCGTCTAAACCTAACGGTCTCATTTTAATTATAATCATGTTATCAAATAAAACATTTTTGTTGAGTATAAAAATAAAATAAAATAACACATAAAATTTGGAAACAAGATTTATTCAAAATTTCGGGTTGTTACATTCTTCCCCCCTTAAGAAATTGCGTCTTTTCAATTTTTAAAATTGGGTTTTGAACTTTCATTGAAAGTCCCACATCGGAAAAGGAGTCAGTAAAATTATTACTTTAAAAGAAAGAAAGGGAAGTGCAAAGGTCACCCGAGTTAACCCACACTAGGATTCCATGTAGGAAAACATGGACATGGAAGAAAAACAAAGGGTCAAGTTCTGGGGGAGAGTGATAGAGAACATGATTAGGAGAAAGTTAACCATAAGAAAATCCCAAACTTATGATGTGTGTAAACGGTCTTTGATTACCTAGTAGGAAACGTAAACCAACAACATTTTTGTTTTACGTTCCTTTTCATAATTTTGAGGAATTCATTTACAATATAAAACAAAAACATAATAAAATATACCTATCTTCATGTAGAGTTTCATCTTTTAATAAGTTTCTACCCAAAACTAATCTTTTCTCCAAACTATGAGCATTAAAAACTACTTGGTCTCATCAAAACACAAGAATCATCTTCATAATCCACAAAAGATTAACTATCTAGTTCTTCTATCATTAAACATTATCCCAAAAACAGAAAGGGTAAGGTAAAACAACTCTTCAAAAAGAAAGAATCTCATAGGAATGGAAACTAATTTTAAATCTTCAAAGTTCCATGGTACTACCCATAGTTCATCATTGACCATTCCATAAATAACGGTCATTAAGATTCCTCAGAATAAACCAAGCTAATATTGAAACCCAAATACAAGAAGGATTTGATAACATAGTGTTCCAAAATAAACTTCATTGTTCATCTCCAATCAACATCAACCACTCCTAACATCTTATAACAAAAGTAGCTAACATAAACATATTTTACCCAAGATAGTTTAATCATTTCCATAAGTAACCTAAATTACTATAAGTCCACCTTAAATTCATCGATTCTTCAAAATATAAGTCAACCTTACCCCTCAATGAAAATATTGTAGTAATCTATTTACCTCGATCATATAGGGTCCCCAAAATAGTGAACGTCTTCCAAAATAATAATCATATTTAAATCCCCTAATAATCCCTGTCATATTAATACGAAAATCGTCTCATTTTCTATCACATTGGTTGTTGGGACATGTTCTTCCATTTCCCGGCATTAACTAAGAAAAGAAACCATAATTAGGGGCTTAAATACTTAGCCAATAATCATGAAAAGGAACCGAAAGCATATACGTATAACTTGTAGAAGAAAAGTATACCCTAACTTGTGATCCCCTAGGTTCCCATATAGGTTATCCATGATCATATATTCTTATGTGAATCTTTATTTTATTTTATCTTTGTTCCTTTAACAATGGTTCATACTAATCTTATGAATTTACCAAAGCATATCCCCCGGGAGTGTCGTAACCAAGAGTGCAGTAATGCCCATTGTCGTGTACCAGTTCCCGTTCGAGTCTAGCTCAAAGCGGTGTTTTCGGGTTTTACCCCTATGTACATGTATGCCAGAGCCACCTCTACCTGCTCGTATCCAGACAGGGATGTATTTTCTTGGCAACCCCTTACGCAATAATCACCAAAATACACGGAAGATTTCCTACTTTTTAACTTTTCTATAGGCTTCTTCCTAAAGTTTTCATATCCTAATTTCACACAAATAACTAAACCATCCTTTGATACCAACTATAGCATCCCGCCTTTTTATCACATAAACTTTCATTACATTTTACAAAACTGAGGATCTTTATGGTCTAGTGTCTTGGAAACCAGGAACTTTAAACATGAAAACATAAAACTTTCTTATAAAACACTAGAAAGACTTCTCCTCATGTTCATCCTAGGTTCATTACGACATCACATAACCTGGAGACATACATCAAAAGAAAGGGTGAACAAAAAGCCCATTAAGGGAAACAAGAGAAACATTTTACATGTGAACTTGAGATACTTCAATAAGGTCATGAAAAGAACTTTAAGGCATGAGAATGAAATCATGAGGCATATCATAATAAAAATAACATTTTCATAACTTGAAGAAGTGGATACATCATTTAACATATACAATCATTAACATATCACCAAGGTCCATCCCCAAGGTGTCATTTGAAAATTACCAAGGTTATTCACCAAGGTATCGTGAAAATTGTAATCTCTAGTGGTTACATCATTACCCAATGCATTGGAGCGCTATCAGGGCTCACCCTTAAATTTGCCTTTATTATCATGTGAGCCACATATATCATCATAAATCATTTCATAAACAACCCATATAGAATAAAAGAAATGGGTTTCATTTCATAATCATAACGTTTTAAAAACTGCTTTAAAGACATGATCTTTACATCACTTTAAACCCACGGAAAGGGAAAGCGGGTATCATGTATGTAAATCCAAAATTTAAGACAAAACATTTTTTATATATGTGAATAACCCTATATAAATAAGATATTTTATTATTCACTTAATAACATAAAATAATTTTGAGAAAAAGAGAGAGGCATTTTGAGACGAAAATTCTACAGCACAATGGCTACGTTACAGGGTCTTAGAAAACGTTGAAAAGAGAGGGGACATGGGTAAAACATTCATAAATGAACCATAAAACAGTAGAGGGACAGAATATAAGGGATTTAATAACATGTTAATTATATTTGAAAATATACCATATGAAATGAAGGACATGAAAGTAAGACAAAAATAATATTTCTCTTATGAAAATTCGACAGCCCAACGACGTCACTTAAACCTCAACAAAAATGAATTGACGAGATCAAATAGGGTATCTCATCACATGAAAATAAAAGATCAGTATGATAGATATAGAGATAATACCCCAACATAATAAAAAAGGTACTTGAAATACTTGACATGAATGTAGATCTTTGAAAAATGAGAAAGGCGAACGAATCCCTTAAAAATTCGGCAGCCTAACGGCGTCACTTAAACTTCACCCAAAAATGAATTGACAAGATCCAAATAGGGTCTCTCATCATATGAACATAAGGGTTAATTATGATAGATATATAGATCATACCCCAACATAATAAAAATGAACTTGAAAGACTTGACATGAAAATAGATCTTGAAAACGAGAAGGGTGAAAGAATCCCTTAAAAATTCGGCAGCCTAACGACGCCACTTAAAATTTCAAAATACTGAATTGATGAGATAAAATGGGGTCTCTCATAATATGATCATAAAATATCATAATGATAGATATAGATATAATACCCCATCATAATAAAAAGGAACATGAAAGACATTATAAGAAAATAGAACTTGAAAATGAGAAGGGTGAAAGAATCTGTTACAAAAAATTCTGGTAGCCTAACTGCGCCACTTAGACTTTCATAAAATGAAATGATGAGAGTAAGAGGGGGTCTCTCATCATATGAACATAAAAAGGACAGTATAATGAATATAAAAGACCATCCTCCAACATAAGAACATGGAGCATAAAATAAATGACATAAAAGATATCACTTTAAAAGAAAGAGAGGGGGTCAGATCCCTTACCTTAAAACATAACTCTTAAAACTCAATGGTTGGGACCTTGAGGGCCTGGGGGCACTTTGGGAGGACTCCATGGGAGGTAATGAGACCATAAATTCGTTGGGGGAGATTGGGGAGTCGAATGGATGAGAGGATGGCTTGGTATTTATAGGGAAAGTGAGGGGACAAGGCATTAATGGCCAAGGGACACCTCATTAGTGGTTTTGGAAAAACCATGGGCTTGCCCATGGTATTTGCCCATGGTATTGGCCACTTGGGACACCTCATACCATATCGTACTATTCATAAGTCGAACATATTTATTACAAACTTAATACATCATTTAATGATGTCATTAAACACCCGTAACTTAAAAACTGTTTTTTCACTATTCATCGAAAATTCAACTTTCTCAGAATAATCCCAAAATTTCACCTTAACCAAATATCAATGCTCTGATTTCAAAAATGAACTCCATTTTATAAAAATCATTTTCTAAATATTTTTAATTTATTTTTTAAATAAATACACTATTCACCGAAAATTCATTTTTTTAGAAAAAACCCCAAAAATTACCATAACATAATATCGGTGCTCTGAGTTCAAAAATGAAATCCATTTTACAAAAATATATATTTTTAAATATTTTTAATTTAATTTTTAATTAAAAAACACTATTCACTCGAAAAAACTAATACTTGAATAATAATTTACGAAACCGTTATTTAACCATTTTATTGAATCACATTACTTAATCATGGTGCCTAGATTATATTAATACTTTCTTTAAGTGAGATTACTAATCCATTTGGACACTTTACTAATCATAATCATCAAATCACTATTCATAATTTACTATTCATCAAAAATCAAGTTGATCTTATTAGACTCTAAATTTCGTACTGAACATAATTGTAGAAGACCATTTTTTGAAAATCATTACTCATTTTTAATTATTTATGGTTTACATAAACATTTTTAAAATATCCATTTTCTAAAATTCATCAAAACTATGCATACTATATTTATCCGGTCATTTAAAAATTCATAAACAACATCATAAGAAGAAATCCCAGTTTTTATTTAAAACAAAGGATTACACAAGGAAGTTACGGTCTCCTTACATAGCCCCTTATCACACCAGCATAGGACCTAAGTATAAGGTTTGCTAAGGTGAGAGAATCTGAGGGAGGCTCGACTAACATTGCATGAGTAGTAATTTCTATCAGTTTGAACTTCTCGCAAATGTGATTCCGTTCTAGCTTCACACGATGAAGTTCAGCTTGGGTTTGGTCCATAGCAAAGCCCAGTGGTGCTACCTCCTTCCCAAGTTCTGTTAGATGGGCTTCAATTGGTCCAAGACTACTGGATGAGGCCATCAAATCTTATTTCTATAATAATTAACCAAGATTACTTGTATTTAGAGACAATAATCAAAACATTTAGTTTTCAGTAGTCATATTGACCAATGGTCATATAACCGTCTAAACCCAACGGTCTCATTTTAATTATAATCATGTTATCAAATAAAACATTTTTCTTAAGTATAAAAATAAAATAAAATAACAAATAAAATTAGGAATCAAGATTTATTCAAAATTTCGGGTCGTTACAAGTAGAGCATAAAAGAAACATGAACATAAAGGCATGATAAATCATGATAATCATAACATGGAAATGTGGCAACAACACTTAACATGGAATTAGCATGAGCCAAGGCTCATTGCATATAAAGCATGAGTAAACCCTCATTGCACATAAAGAACGAGTAAACCATCGTTGAACATGAATTATCATGAGTCAACACTCATTACACATGACGTATCATGATACTATAATTTACCCAATGCCTTGGAGTGCTATAGGGCGCACCCTTCTTAAACATTTCATTTCATGCATAAGTGTGCCACATGGTTCATAAAACATGGATTCATAAAACATAATCATTTATTCCACGATAAAGGAATGTGTAATTCAAACATGAATCCTTATAATCAATAAGTAAATGTTTATAAAGGTGAATACCCTTGACGGAGAAATGAGCATGGTATTCACTACACAATGGCATTGGCTTAGAAAATCGTTGCGATTTCGGCAGCGTAACGGCGTGACATAAGAATTCATAAAAATGATTGATGAGAGAGAAAGGGGTTTCTTATCATATTTACATGTAATGGACAGTAATGAGGTAATATAGATACATGTCCCAACAATTGTAATGGAATTTAGATTAATGATACAAAAGTATTGCTTGAATGTAAAAGAGGAGAGAGAAGTTCCTTTCGAAATTTCGGCATAGTAACGACTGTACATGGGAGGAATTTAATGAGAGATAAAGGGGTATCCCATCATTCAACCATAAATTGGTCAGTATGAGGGAGGTGTGAAACCATAACCCAACATTCATAATTGAAATTAAAAGGAAAAATATCTTAAAGAAAATTGGACAAAAATGAGAAAGGAGGAAAAACCCTTACTTGGAAGTGTGCTTCCAAAGGCTAGATAGAGGCTTGTGAGAGGCTTCTTGGGAGCTTGGGGAACCTGGGGAAGATTATAGAGAGTGTAGGGAAGATGTTGGACGAACTCCAAGGGATTTTAGTGAGGAGGAAGTGGGAGATTGGGTGGGTTTATATAGGAAAGGTGAGGGAATTCTTCATTATTTAGGTTTGGGTCCCCTTACATTAAATTAATCCAAACCACAAACCATCCCATGGTTTTTGCCCATGGTTTTTGGAAAAGGGAGGAGAAAAACAATATTTTATAAGGCCCAAGTCCGAACTTCTTAATATAATAAGGTTTCTTATGTGGAGGTGAGTCACACTCCCATGGAAATTAATTTAAAATGGCAAGGAGTTGAATAAGCCTTGAGGGGTCCATTAATGCCTTTAAATGTAAGTCAAAAAAACCCAAAATCACGTTATTTTAATGTTAAGTCATATATTGGCCAAACATAAGGATTATGGTATTTTATTACATCACCATTGGGTCATTATGATGTCATAAAACACATTATATATATAAACGGTATTTAATTTTTACCCAAAAATTTGATTGTCTCAGAAAATTAAGAAAAATTCACTGTTGGATAATTTCAATACCCTGATTCCAGTAATAACATTTATTTTATCTAAATAATTTTCTAAATATGTTAATTTTCACTTTTAAAATAAAAACCAACATTTATCAAAAATTCACGGGTTTTGACAAAAATAGCTTTCAAACCTTAATAAAAGTTTTAATTGCATTCATAAAATTATAAGATCATTTATATTTAATAAAAAATTATTTTAATAATATTATTATTATTTTATTAAGATATTATTTAATTAAAAAATCCCTTAATTTAATAAAATATATTTCTTAATTAAATAATAACTAAAATCACCATTTGTACTTTAAAAACTATTTACAATGCATCAAAAATGACTAGAAATTATATTCATTATTATATACAAAACAATAATGTACATGAACATAGTACTACTTATTTGTTACATAAGCCCTTAAAATAGCCGCATAAGACCTATGGGTAAGGTGTGTGATGGTGACACACTCTTGGGGAGGTTCGGATAACATCGCTCGAGTGGTAATCTCTATCAACTTCCACTTTTCCCGTAGACAGTCACGTTCGAGCATGACATAATGAAGCTCAGCTTGGGCTTGGTCAAGTGCGAAGCACAAAGACGCTACCTCTTTTCCGATCTCTGATAAATGGGCTTCGTATGGGGCAATTCTACTGGATGAGGCCATAACTACCTTTGTCTGAGTAAAATTGGGTCCGTTAAAGCCTTATATTTATACTAATCATGTGATCACTGTTCAAAGGAAATAAAAGTAACGGTCACAAATCTTAACATAAAACCAATGAAGTTGACATTTTATAAAACATTTTATATAAAGAGATATTTAATAAGATCAGGAGAGATTTCCATTAATGAAACTTTGGGTAATTACAATATTCCCCCCTTAAGAATTTTCACCCTCAAAGTTTTCCATTTCCCACACTAAAACAAATGTGGGAAACTCAGCTTCATCATATCCTCTGACTCCCAAGTTGCTTCTTCAGACATGTGGTTTCTCCATAACACCATGACGAGGGGCATTGTCTTATTTCGTAGAACTTTTTCCCTACGATCTAAGATCTTCACTGGTTGCTCCTCATAAGAAAGATCATCTTACAATTGTACCACCTCGGAAGAGAGTACATGTGAAGGGTCCGGTATGTACTTCCTTAAGAGGGATACATGAAAGACATCATGTACTTTGGCCATTGCAGGTGAAAGTGCTAGACGATAGGCCACAGCCCCGACACGACCAAAAATCTCGAAGGGGCCGATGTACCTTGGACTTAACTTCCATTTCTTTCCAAACATCATGACCTTCATCCATGGAGATATGCGTAGAAACACCATGTCTCCAACTTTAAACTCAAGGTCTCATCGATGATTATCTTCATAACTCTTCTGTCGACTCTAGGCCACCTTAATATGCTGTTGAATGGTTTTCACCTTCTCCACCATTTCTTCGACCATTTCTGGTCCAAGCAGCTTACGTTCACCGACCTCATCCCAACATGCCGGTGTTCGGCACCTTTTCCCATAAAGGGCTTCATATGGTGCCATTTGGATGCTCGAGTAGAAACTGTTATTATAAGAGAACTCAACTAGAGGAAGATGTTGATCCCATCCTCCTTTAAAGTCCATCGAGCACAGTATCAACATATCTTTAAGTGTTTGGATAGTCCACTCAGATTGGCCATCAGTTTGAGGATGATAGGTTGTACTGAAGTTCAGTTCAGTATTCAGAGCATGTTGAAGACTCTTCTAAAACATAGAGGTGAATCTTGGGTCTCAGTCAGACACAGTAGATAGTGGTACTCCATGCAACCGTAGCACTTTCCTGATATATATTCATGCCAGTTGATCCAAAGAGAAATAATCTTGAATAGAAATGAAGTGTGTCGTCTTTGAAAAATGATCCACAATAACCCAGATTTCATTGTTGCCTTTGGATGTCCTTGGATGTTCGGTGACAAAGTCCATGGTGGTGTTCTCCCATTTCCATTCTAGAATGGGCAATGGTTGCATCATCCCCTTAGACTTCTGCCTCTCTTCCTTCACTTGCTGACACACCAATCACTTTGATGTATATTCAGCTATCTCCTTCTTCATATTATCCCACCAAATGTTTTCTCGGAGATCTCGATACATCTTTGTGCTCCCTGGGTGAATAGATAAATTTGAACTATGTTCATCATCCAAAAGTTCCTTCTTCAGCTCCAGACTTGATGGAACACATAGTCTTTTCCCAAACTGCACAATTCCCTCCTCATTAACATTAATCTCCAAGGATTTTCCCTTTATGATAGCTTCTACTTTTTCTTGAATTCCCACATCATCCTTTTGATCATCCTTTAACCTTTCCAAAAGACATGGTTGAGCAATCATTTGTGAAAGGATTGATGATGTTCCCTTCTTTATGATTCCCACATCCACCTTCATCAAGTCTAAGAATATTGGATCCGTCTCAATTCTCATCATTGATAGAATCACGGGATCCTTTTTACTTAGGGCATCTGCCACCTTGCTCGCTTTCCCAGGGTGGTAATGTATTGACCAGTCATAATCCATGATGAGCTCTATCCATCTTCTCTGGTGCACATTAAGCTCTTTCTGTGTGAATATATATTTAAGAATTTTGTGGTCAGTATATATCTCACATTTCTCTCCATAGAGATAATTCCACCATATTTTCATGCCAAAGATCATAGCCGCCAACTCCAGATCATGCATTGGATAGTTTCGCTCATGGATTTTCAACTGCCTTGAGAAATAGGATATCACTTTATCATTCTGCATCAGCACACATCCTAATCCCTTCTTCGAAGCATCACTGAAGAAAAGAAAAAGCTCCCCACTTGTGGGTAAAGTGAGCACGGGTGCAGTGATAAGCCTCCTTTTCAACTTCTTGAAGCTTTCTTCGCATTCATCACTCCAAGAAAACTTTACTCCATTTTGAGTTATCTTAGTAAGAGGGTTGGACAATCATGAGAAATTTCTCACAAATCGTCGATAATATCCAGCTAAACCGAAGAATCTATGGATATCCGTTACAGATGTTGGCCTCAGCCATCCTTTAATTGCATCTGTTTTGGAGAGGTCCATAGATATCCCATTGATTGTGATGATATGGCCCAAGAATGAGTCCTCCTTCAACCAGAACTCACACTTGTTGTACTTTTCATAGAGCTTCTCCTTGCGCAAAGTCTCTAGTACAGTTCTTAAATTCTCCTCATGGTCCTCCTTTGTTTTGGAGTATATTAGAATATAATCTATAAAGACTACCACAAATTTGTCAAGGTAATCTCTAAAGACTCTATTCATCAAGTCCATGAATATTGCTGGAGCATTGGTGAGTCCGAAAGGCATTAATATGAATTCATAGTGCCCGTATCTTGTACGAAAAGCAGTCATCGGGACATCTTCCTTCTTTACCCTTACTTGATAATATCCCAACCGCAAGTCCACCTTGGAGAAGTATTGTGCTCCACGTAGCTGATCAAACAAGTCATCGATTCTTGGGAGAGGATACTTGTTCTTTATCGTGATTTTGTTAAGTTCATGATAATCAATGCAAAGCCGCATTGACCCATCCTTCTTCTTGACGAAGAGAACTGGTGCACCCCATGGTGAAGCACTTGGGAGTATAAACCCTTTTTCCAGATTCTATTGTAGTTGTTTTTCAGCTCTTCAATCTCAACAACGGCCATTCTATATGGAGTCATGGATATTGGTAATTCCCCAGGTATAAGTTCAATTGAGAACTCAACATCTCTTCTAGGAGGAAGACCAGACAGTTCCTCAGGAAACACTTCCGTAAGATCCCTCACAATAGGCATTTCATCAAGGATGGTTTCTTCTTCGGACTCAATCATCTGAACCAGATACGCGTGCTCATAGGGCAGTAATATCAATTCTTGATATGATGGATCTAAAGATGATTCATCTTCCTCCTGACACTTGTAAAAAATCGGGGGTCGATTCTCTATATAGTGTGTGATTTCCCTCTCCCGAAAATTTATGTTGGCTCCATATAAGGAAAGCCAATCCATGCCAAGATTTGCATCAAATTCCACCAAAGGGAGTATGATGAGGTTCTCCGGGAAATTCAATCCACAGATTATAACAGAGGAGGACTTATATTCAAGGGATGCAATGATTTCCCCGTTTTATATACTCATTGACATCTTTACTTCCATGATTTTTGGTGGTCCTGGGATTGTTCTACTATACTTTCGAGTTATAAAAGAATGCGTAGAACCTGAATCAAAAAGTATGTTCACTATTCTTGAATGAATAACTAGCGTACCTGTCACCACTTCGTTGTCGGGGTTCACTTTGGCAGAAGTGATGGAAAAATCTCTTCCTTGCTGTCTTGTAGGTTGTTGGTTGCCTCCTAAAACCCTTGGATTAGGGAACCGATTTGCAAAATGACACGATTCTTTGCATTTATAGCATTGAACAATGCGTTGAGGTTCGAACGGAGCGTTCCTATCCTCTGTCACAGCCGTGGGTCCTTCTTGCCGACAATTAACAGCTAGGTGCCCCTCTCTTCCACACCTGAAGAATTTTCTCGTCCCCTTAAGGGAATTTCCATGGTGCTTCTTTCCACACTTTTGGCAAGTGGGGTGCTGGAACTTCTTAGCATCGTTGGATTTATCCATCTGCCCACCAGCATTGAAGTGCACCTTACACTTCTTATCCCCATGATACCCCTGTGATTCTCCGATCTCCATTTCGACCTTGAGGGCACATCAGACAATTTCCTCATAGCTTTCGAAGTCACAGATCGCTAATGCTTTCCGCAAGCTAGGCTTCATCCCACCAAAGAAGCGGTCATCCTTGCATTCAAGGGTAACGACAAAGCTGGAAGCGTATCGTGCAAGCCTTGTGATGTTTGCCTCATACGATCCAACGAATTCCTCATCTTTTTTCTTGAGGGAAATGAAGTCCCTTTCCATCTTAAGCCGGCGGGTGCGTGGAAAATATTTATCGTAAAACATATTCCGGAATTCCTTCCATTCCAAATCCACGATCTCTTCCTCAGGATTCGTATTTTTGATCAACGTCCACCATTGATCAGCTTCACTCTCCATACGATATGCATCCAGGAGAACCTTTTCTTGGTCAAAACATTGAAGGATGGAGGAGATATTTTCAATGGAGTTGATCTATTATTCAGCGATCATGGGATCAGATGATCCACTAAAAGTAGGAGGCCTTTGCCTCATGAAGCTCTCGATGGTGACTTGTTCATTCTTAGGGGGGGTTGAACGTTCCTATTGACCCATGTGTCTATTCAATACTTGAATTATCTGAGAGAGAATCGTGAAAAAATTCACGATTCCCGCTCCCATTGGATTTGGCATCTCATTAGTACAGTCAGCACACTGATCTTCACAACGGTTGTTAGCCCGAGTCCTCCTATTACCGGCCATTGGCTGGAATAAAAGGAATGTCAGGGGTAACACATAAAGGTTAATCCAAAGGAAAATGTTGATGACTCAAAAATAAACTTTTATTTCCTTAACTCATGAGTCTATAGGCTTCAATCTAGGCTTTTCATGATCTACTTTCTAACATATATTCTTAGGGTCATTTTTCCCTTAATAATGGTTCATACTAAGATTGTGAATTTATCAAAACATATCCCCCGGGAGTGTCATAACCAAGAGTTCAACAAGGCATGTTGTCATGCACAAGTTCCCGTTCGAGTCTAGCTCAAAGCGGTGTTTTCGGGTTTTACCCCATGGATACAACTGTGCTAGAGCCGCCTCTACCTGCTTATATCCAGACAGGGATGTATTTGTTTGATAAACCACTTACATAGTATTTACCAAAACCTAGGGATGTTTTTATTATACTTAGTCTTGTATCTAAGGCGTTACTAGGGTTTTCCTAATCCCAAATATAACTAAACCTATCCTCTAATACCAACTTTTACAACCCTGCTTTTTATTACAACTTAAACATGTTTTATTACATAAAACATCACCTGATACAACAATGAAGATTGAGAGGTTTATTATCTTTGGGTCTTAGGATCATTACAATAAAACTTAAAACATGAAATATAACATCTTTATTGAAAACATCCTTTACATGACCACTACATTCTCTCGTACTTAGCATTGCATGGGATAACCTGAGGACACGCATAAGAAAAGGGTGAGCTATAAAGCCCAGTAAGGGAGTACACATGGAATAACATGAGGAGTACAATACATTTTAGACAATAGGCATATAAATAGAGCATAAAAGAAACATTAACATAAAGGCATGATAAAATCATGATAATCATAACATGGAAATGTGGAAACAACACTTAACATGGAATTAGCATGAGCCACGGCTCATTGCACATAAAGAATGATTAAACCCTAATTTCACATAAATAATGATTAAACCCTCGTTTCACTTGAATTATCACAAGTCAACTGTCATTTCACATGATGTATCATGATACTATACTTTACCCAATGCATTGGAGCGCTATAGGGGTGCACCCTTCTTAAACATTTCATTTCATGCATAAGTGTGTCACATGGATTCATAAAACATAATCATTTATTCCACGATAAAGGAATGTGGAATTCATACATGAAACCTTATAATCAATAATTAAATGTCCATAAAGGTGAATACCATTGATGGAGAAATGAGTATGGTATTCACTACACAATGGCATTGGCTTAGAAAATCGGTGCGATTTCAGCAGCGTAACGGCGTGCCATAAGATTTCATAAAAATGGTTGATGAGAGAGAAATGGGTTAATCATCATATTTACATGCAATGTACAGTAAGGAGGACATATAGAGACATGTCCCAACAATTATAATGGAATTTAGATTCATGATACAAAAGTATTGCTTGAATGTAAAAGATGAGAGAGATGTACCTTTCGGAATTTCGGCATAGTAATGGGTGTACATGGGAGGAATTTAATGAGATAGAAAGGGGTATCCCATCATTCAAACATAAATAGGGCAGTATGAGAGAGGTTCCAAACCATATCCCAACATTCATAATTGAAATTAAATGGCAAAATAACTTACAGAAAATTGGACAAAAAATGAGAAAGGAAGAAAAACCGTTACTTGGAAGTGTGCTTCCAAAGGCTAGAGAGAGGCTTGTGAGAGGCTTCCTGGTAGCTTGGGGCACCTTGGGAGGATTCTAGAGAGAGTAGGGAAGAGGTTGGACGAACTCCAAGGGATTTTAGTGAGGAGGAAGTGGGAGCTTGGGTGGGTTTATATAGGAAAGGTGAGAGAATTCTTTATTATTTTGGTTTGGGTCCCCTTAAATTAAATTAATCCAAACCACAAACCATCCCATGGATTTTTCCAATGGATTTTGGAAAAGGGAAGAGGAAAAAAATATTTTATATGTCCCATGTCTGAACTTCTAAAAATAATAAGGTTACATATGTGGAGGTGAGTCACACTCCCATGGAAATTAATTTAAAATGGCAAGGTGATGAATAAGTCTTGAGAGGTCCATTAATTATTTTAAAATTAAGTCAAAAAAACAAAAAATCACATTATTTTAATGTTAAATCATATATTGGCCGTACATAAGGATTATGGTATTTTATTACATCACCATTGGGTCATTATGATATCATAAAACACATTATATATTTAAACTATATTTAAATTTTACCCAAAAATTTTACTGTCTCAGAAAATTATAAAAAATTAACCATTGGATAATTTCAACATCCTCATTCCAGAAATAACATTTATTTTATATATATAATTTTCTAAATATGTTAATTTTCACTTTTAAAATAAAAACCGACATTTATCAAAAATTCACGGGTTTTGACAAAAATAGCTTTCAAACATTAATAAAAATTTTAATTGCATTCATAAAATCATAAGTTCATTTATATTTAATAAAAAATTAATTTAATAATAATATTATTATTTTATTAAAATATTATTTAATTCAAAAATCCCTTAATTTAATAAAATTTATTTCTTAATTAAATAATAACTAAAAACACCATTTGTACTTTAAATACTATTTACAATGTATCAAAAATGACTAGAAATTATATTCATTATTATATAAAAAAAATAATGTACATGAACATAGTACTACTTATTTGTTACATAGCCCCTTAAACAACCACATATGACCTAAGGGTAAGGTGTGTGATGGTGACAGACTCTTGGGGCGGTTCAGATAACATCTCTTGAGTGGTAATCTCTGTCAACTTCCACTTCTCCCGTAGAGGGTCGCATTCGAGTTTGACATAATGAAGCTCAGCTTGGGCTTGGTCAAGGGAGAAGCCCAAAGATGCTACCTCTTTTCCGAGCTTTGACAAATTGGCTTCGTATGGGGCAATTCAACTGGGTGTGGCCATCGCTTCCTTTGTCTAAGTAAATTTAGGTCCGTTAAAGCCTTATATTTATACTAATCATGTGATCACTGTTCACCGACTATAAAAGTAACGGTCACAAATATTATCATAAAATCAAAGAATTTGATATTTTATAAAACATTATATATATAGAGAAATTTAATACGATCAAATGGGATTTCCATTAATAAAACATTGGGGTGTTACATGTCCATCTTTCAATTTGAGTATGGAACACTTTAACCTCATCCATCATTTCTTTCACTGGACTAGATACAAAAAATCCCAGAGATAGCTCCAGGGATTTCCCCACATTCATCATCTCTTCAACAAGGCTATTCTTAAAATCATCCACCGATTCTCTCACTTCCTCTTTTATTTCAGCCTTTATGGACTCAAAGTCCTCCTTGGTTACCAAATTGTCAGTCACAACTACTGGAAAAATTTCAGGTAGGATAGCAGAACCCATTTGACGCTGGTCTTCCTCATTAGATTCTCCATAATTGAGTCCAAGTACCATGTACCCTAGATCTGATGACCAACCTTCGATATCATATAGTACTGAAACTGAACCAATATGCTCACCCTCACATAGATCTCTCTCCGGAGTATTCTCTTCTACTTATTCTGCTCTAGGTAACTCTACAGCCTCTTCTGCAACTCCAGTAGTTTCAACAATAGTTTGTAATTTTGGTTCACCAGTGGGGTGAGTCACACCAATCACTAAGTCATCAATGACTTCCATATCAATGGAAGTAGATGCCACTCATGCTTCTTGACTAGACACTATTTTGACTATATTATCTATCAGAGGGCTCAAACTGAGATCTTCTTCTTCATTGTTCTCATCCTCAGCTTCAGAAAAATACTTCTTACATTCATCCTTATCATCATCCACCTTTTCCTCGTGAGAAAAATGATCTAACTCGGTAGCCTCATCCTCTTCAGATGTGTGCTTGACAATATTCTGATATGCTTCTTCTTCTTCAGTGGTCTCAGTGTCATTTTCCTTTAGAACAGTCTCTCTTCTTGACAGTTCTTTTGGAGGGCTAGCTGCTCCGAAATCTACTGTCCTTACATAACTGTGTGGAAAATCAGGATCACTTCTATCATCAATGGGGTTGTTTTCTCTTTCAAGGTCCACAACACCTTCATCTTCTTCATCCTCATCTGAATAATCCAGTTTTGGCTCATCAGTCTTCAAACCTGGATCTCTCTAGACTTTTGGTCTAGATGGGTGTGTAGTAGGGTAAAAATTATCATATACATTTCCATCATCATTCAACCATTCCTTCTTCTAGGGATTCCAGCTAATTTTCATGAATTTGAAAAGAAACATGGAGATACAAACATTGTTCTTTGCCACTATCATCTCTTCATGATTTCCAGCCACACCCTTTACCATTAGCATTACTGAAATAAGCTTGGAAAGGAATATGGAATTGGACATTGAGCTTGCCTTAGTCTTATCCTCCAATTATGACATCAGTAATCGACAATGGTTAATCTTCTTTCCATGCTTCGTTATGTACATCTGGAATATATCCTGATACTTTAGTACTGCAAAATCTCATCTCCAGGTACTAAGTACATGATGAATGAATTTGAACAAAAGCATGTCTTCTCCATTCATCTCATCTGCAATGACCTTCCTTGATTTTCCATTTACTATCAGTTCTTCCATAGATTTTTCATACTCAAAAACATCACTGTCTGGAGGAGCCACTCCAGAGTAGTAATCATATACTCCTTCACGCGGAACTCTCAAACAAGCATCCCACTCAGCAGATGAGAAACTAACTTCATTTCCATTGACTCTGGATATTAGCTTATGAACATCATATTCCTCAACAAACTTCAGATATTCATAGAATTATATCACAAGCTTCGGGTAGTACAATCCATTGTTATTGTAAAAACATTCGGTCCATCATTGGGAATATAGTGCTTCTAGCACTAATGACTTTCTCAATAGCAGTCATTCTTCACTTAACTCCTTCTCAGCAAATATTTCTCTCTTGGTCAGATGCAGGTTGATAGGTCCCTTCGTAGTATTATTTGTCCCACTGGATTCGGCTCGAGTTCTCTTTGGCCTTGGAGCATCCTCATTAATAGTCAGGGGTCGCTTGGTTCTGGACATATAGATTGAAGGAGGTTCAAGAGTTCAGGTGAAGGGTTAGTGTTTAGGAATTTCGAGAGAAAGGTTCGAGATTGAGATAGGAAGGTGGATTGAGATATGTTCGACGCCTTTGGTTTTATCATTTAGGGACTAAAACAAAATAAAATAGAAATAATAAATTGGAATAAAAATGGTTCAATTTCCCGCAAAAATAATGACAAACATTAAGGTATCCAATAGTGAGATGTACTAGTGAGGTACACTAGTGAGGTTCAATGGTGAGGTGTAACAGGTAGATTTATCAGTGAGGTCCAACTGTGAGGTCCGACTGTGAGGTCCAACTCTGAGGTCCGACTGTGAGGTCTGACTATGAGGTCCGACTGTGAGGTCCAACTGTGAGGTCCAACTGTGAGGTCCAACTGTGAGGTCTCACTGTGAGGTCCGACTGTGAGGTACAACTATGAGGTCTAAATGTGAGGTCCCCTATGCTGAAATTAATCATACATAACTCATGTTTGATGTAATTTAACCTCTAAGAATTAAAAGGCTTTGTGAATATATCAGCCAGTTGAAGTTCAGTTCCAATGAATTCAAGAGTTATATCACCCTTTTGATAATGATCCCACAAAATGTTATGTCTCACATCAATATGCTTTATCCTAGCATGAGATACTGGATTTTTGAAAATGTTAACAGAACTTGTATTGTCACACTTTATATAGACATTTTTGAACTGATATCCATAGTCCAGTAAGGTGTGTTTCATCCACAGAATTTGAGCACAACAACTACAAGCAGCTATATACTCCGCTTCGGTAGTAGATAATGCAACAGAGTTCTGCTTCTTACTACACCAAGATACTAGTGACTTGCCTAAAATGTGACATGTCCCAGAGGAGCTTTTTCTATCTAACATGAAACTGGCAAAACCATCATTAGAATAACTCAACAAATCAAATGATTGTCCTTTTGGATAAAATAATACTAAGTTGGGAGTATGTTTGAGATATTTAAAAATCTATTTAACATCAGTTTAATGAGATTATTTTGGATTGTATTGAAAGAGAGAACACATGCATACACTAGACATGATGTCAGGTCTTCTAGATGTAAGATAGATTAGACTCCCTATCATACCTCTGTAGTTTGTTTGATCCACTGGTTCTCCAGCTTCATCAACATCCAACTTACAGTTGGCACTCATAGGTGTGTCACTAGCATTACTACCATCCAAAGAAAGGCATTTTAAAAGATCTTTAATATATTTTATTTGATTCAAAACAATGCCATTTTTATTTTGAAAAATCTGAAATCCAAGTAAATATTTGAGTTCTCCCATTATAATCATTTCAAACTCATTTTGCATCATATTTGAAAAATCAACACATAATAAATATTTAGAGGCTCCAAAAAAAATATCATCCACATAAATTTGTACTATCAAAATTTCTTTAGAAATACATTTAATGAAAATATTAGGATCAACTATCCCTTTGGCAAAACATTTTGAAATAAGAAAAGTGTCGAGCCTATCATACCATGCTCTTGGAGCTTGTTTTAATCCATATAAAGCTTTAGATAGTTTAAAAACATGATTGGAAAAATTGGTATTTCTAAAACAAGGAGGTTGTTCAACTAATAAATCCTCAACTATATACCCATTTAGAAAACCACTTTTAAGATCCATTTGATAATGTTTTAAATTCAGATGAGCTGTATATGCAAGTAAAATCCTAATAGCTTCTAGTCAAGCTACTGGTGCAAAGGTATCTTCATAGTCTATTCCTTCCTCTTGACTATATCCTTGTGAAACTAGACTGGCTTTATTTATAACTATATTCTCAAACTCATCTACTTTGTTCCTAAACACCCATTTAGTACCTATGGTCAAGGTATCCTTAGGTATTTCCACTAATTTATAAACATTGTATCTTTTGAACTGATTTAGTTATTTTTGCATAGCCATTACCCAAAGTTCATCACTGATAGCATCATTAATATTTTTGGGTTCAAGTTGTGAAAGAAAATCTTGATGTTCAACATGATTTCTTAGAGAAGCTCTAGTTTGTGTTCCTCTATTTAAATCACCTACAACAGCATGTAGAAGATGATTCTTAAGAGTCCTAATACCTCTAGGAACGTTTAAACTAGATTCCTCATTGTTTTCTGTTGGTTCAGAATCGGTTGGAGCAGATTCTGGAAAATTTCCAGAACTGGATACTTTTATAGGGGATTCAATATTCTTATCATTAATGTTTAGATTTGACAAATAATATTCATGATTTTCAAGAGGGGTGTTAGGCTCATGTTAATAAGTCTCATCAAATTTGACATGAACTGATTCATACACACATTTTGTTTTCTTATTGAACACTCTATAGACTTTACATGAGATAGAATAACCCAGGAAAATTATTGCATCACATTTGGGAGAAACTTTTTCAAGATTATATTTAGTATTAAGAATAAAGACTTTTCAACCAAAAACCCTAAAGTAATTAACCTTAGGCTTTATATTATTCCAAATTTCAGAAGGGGTATTTTTAGAACATGTCTAATCAGAACTCTATTGATAACATAACAAGCTGTATGTATAGCTTCATCCCAAAAATAAACAGGTAAGTCATACTCATTAAGCATAGTCCATTCAATTTTATGAAGGGTCCTATTTATTCTTTCTACAACTCCATTTTATTGAGGTGTCCTAGGGGAATTAATGTTGTGACTATAGCCATTGTGTGAGCAGTAAGATTCAAAATCATGATTCGCAAACTCACGGCCATGATCAATTCTCAGGGTCTTAATCTTAAGTCCACTATGGTTTTGTAACACCCCGAGTTTCCACAATACGCTCCTCATTCAATAATGCAATAGCTTGCATTGTACGAAACATCGAGTTCTAAAACACCGCGACTATTCAAAGTAGTCGTTATGAATAGTAATAACCACTTTTTACAATTATAGAAATTTTATATTTCAAAATGGACTTCATTTTTGTATTCGTAATATCGAAAATATCCAAAGTTGAATTTTTTGTAATTTTCTGAGAACTTCCAATTTTTTATGAATAGTGAAAATTACATAAAAACAACTTTTTTAATCAAAATAATTTGTAGTGATAAATTATACTATTTAGTGGTTTTAAAGTATAATTAAAATATATTTTTAACATTTTATCCAATGGTTGTCATTAGAATTAATTTAACATTGAAATTGGACATAATCAATTGCCAATCTTTTGATATAAATTGTTTCTTAAAAACACGCCATTGTTGTGACAGTGGGAATTAAATATAAAATTAATTAATGAAACTTATATGTTTGGAATTTTTTAAAATATAAATCATTTTTGAATTCAGAATATCAATTATAGCTTAGGGTGAAATTTTGACATTGTTCTGAAAAACTTCAATTTTTGATGAATAATGAAACCACTAAGTGGGAGTTAAATAACTGATTTTTCATTTAAATGAAATATTACCACTTCTGTGTTTTGATTTTTAAAAATCCGACATACATGGTTGTCATTAATATGTAAAATGTGGTTCGATGAGATTAAAATAATTTTTTGGTGAATAGTAACTTTTAAGTTCTTAATCGCGATTAGAGGTAATTAGTGTAGTTTAAGGTAAAAATAATGTTTTAATAATATGAGATGAGATTTACACTTGTCCTACTCCTATTGGATGAGTCATGGCCGACCTAGACAACCCATGGGTCAACATGGGGACCCCATGGAGCCACTTTGGTTGGAAAATGACAGTAATATATATTTATTTAATGTTAAAATTAAATTGATACAAACATGAGTTGTTTTACTAAAATAGTTTTTAAGTGGGGTTAAACAAGTCCAACATTTGACTATAAATATTCATTAGAAAGCTAAAAAGATTACATACATCATAGTATTTTTTTTATAATTTTTAGACATTAAATAAATTAAATTATTTATGACATCATTATGATGCAGGGATGACCTCATTATTTAACGATTTTAATAAAATGAAAAGATAATGTAAAATCCAAGGCTTACACTTGTCCAAAGACTATTGTATTGGTATATTTCAAAGACTTATCACCTTAGACACGAATTATATAAGTGTGGGACCTTTAGAATCCGAAAATCATTGTATAATAATGTAACATTTCAATCATTCCAAAAGAGCCCCTCCTCTCCACTTATAAAAGGCCCCCACCTCTACCACCTCATTCACACTTTCAAGCCATTTGGCTCGGCCAAACTCTGCCAAAATACTCTCCCAACATCCCTCCCTTACTCCTAGAAGCCTAAATTTGGGCAAAATACTTCCCAAGGAAGCCTTTGGCTCAAATCAAAAGAGTTACCCGATTTAAAGGTAATGTCTTCTCTTATGTTATTTTGTTTTATTTTTCTTCTCCAACCCCATAAAATATTTTTATTCATTTCTTTTGTAACAACACCAGTATACTCAATATACTAGGATGTTTTTATAATAATTATTCGAGCTACACTTACACAAACCTACATCTAGTGGTTAAATAACATACGGTTTCTGTGGATGGCGAATTTCTGCCTCACGAAACGATGATTGTTCAACACTCATATAAAACCTTCAAAGGTGGCCATTAAGATGTCACTAGTTTTATATATGATATATAATATGTTTATGTTTTACTTATGCTTCTGTATTTCTCATTTATGGCATACTTTATGATTTCCATTATGGGTAAAATGCGATAATTTCATTTTAGGAAGTGCGGACTACCGCCCCCTCAAAGTGATTTGAATCGTTAATGCCATATGTGGGATGTATAAAGGATGGAGTAAATGGTATTATACACTATGTTATACTGGAATTATATTATACATTTATATCATTATTATTTCATTCCATTAAATATGAAATTGAAATGAAAGTAGCGTTCATGCGTACATACGGCTTACCGTCTCCATGAACGGTGCATTTCATTTCTTACCTCTAAATGTTACGTAATATTATAAATGAATGTATATACTGGATATATAAGATATATATGACATCTAAATCATGAATATAATTATGGAAATAATGGATATTCTACCACATAAACAACTTGTAATTATAAGAAGATTATTGTTGACTCAAGTACCAAACATCGACAAAACGACCATTATTAAATTAAATTATTACATAATGTTCATATCATTGTAATAAGTGAAATAAAAAGGATAATGAAATTAAAAATGGTTCTTAATAAGGTATATATTAACTCTAGTTTATTATTCAGGAGGTTAAAGAACTGTTGAGTCAAGTCAGACACGAGGTAAGGGAACTTCTTAACCCAATTTCTATTCTTTGGGTTAATCTCCTACTTTCAAATTATGTCATGATATTATTATGTCCTATCTTGTATTTGTACTTTGATTATGTGTACTTATAGTGAATACACATAATAGATCTATTTTATTTTAAAAATGATCTTTGTAAGGGACTTTGTCTCAATCTCCATTCATTGAGGCATATTTGGTTTTATACACAACTTTCCTTTTATACGGTGTATAAACCCCTTTGACTTTTATGTTTATTCAAAAGGTTTTCTTTTATAATTATATGCTTTTTAATTGATTTAAAAAACGAAATATTTCTCTCAAATATATGAAAATCCAGTGCAAATGTATACGTATTTATTGCAAGCTTAAATTTTTTTTCAGAAAACCCGACTCTCGAGTGTGGTATACAGGAAGGGATTGGGCGTGGACCCATCATGGCCTGCAATTAGTCGAGCAGTCTCAGAATTAGTTATTTTGTTTTCAGAAGCTTGCATAATGTTTTTAGAAAAACACTGGAGTATATTTGATCAATTTTAAATGTAAGTATATTCTAAAGAAATTGCAATGGTAGATCTCATGAGACAACTAGACGTGGAATTGGCCGAGGCCCTTCCCCAATTTGATTTATGGTTTTGGCCGAGGCCTTAATCATTTTAGACGTCTTGGCCGAGGCCTTGACAAAATGTTTCAGAATGTCCGGAATTATACATTCCCTCATTATGAAAGTGGTTATTGATCTTTCATGTGATTATTCGTCTATTAGAATATCCATGTGAGTAAGTAAGTGGAATTATTTGATTTTACTTTTTCCATATTATGCTGAAGTTCAAGTTTAATAAGGCTTTTGTTTAGTAATACATTGACTTAAATGTTTATGTTTATTTATGAAAGCTTCCGCAATATTGTTATCTTTACTGAGCATCTGAGCTCACCCCTTTCAATGTTTTAATATTTTCCAGGATGTGAAGAAGTATTTTATGAATGACCTGTAGGGATAGTCAGAAGAGGATATGAGTGTGGACTATGGAGACTTTGTTATTGTAGTTTTTCACTTTATGATGTAATGTAACGTTTACGAATGTATCCAGTGTTTCCAAGGCTACTAAACTAATCGGTCTTTCGAGACATGATCTTTTGTGATCAAGCCAATGTTACGAAGTAATGCACCGACTCCGGGTAGCTGGGGTCGGGGCGTTACAGTTGGTATCAGAGTCAATTTAGTACAAACCTTGGAAGCTAGATTTAGACAAACTCTGATTAGAGCACGTATACCTAAGATGAACTTTGAGGATTAGTATAGAATAACTTCCTAAAATTTTGGTATTGTAGAGATTTTGTGATTTTTCCGAGCAATACATCCCTGTCTGGATACGAGCAGGTAGAGGCAGCTCTGGCACAGATGTACCTAGGGGTAAAACCCGAAAACACCGCTTTGAGCTAGACTCGAACGGGAACTGGTGCACGACAACGGGCCTTGCTGCACTCTTGGTTACGACACTCCCGAGGGATTTGCTTAGGATAATTCTCATTTTCTTTACAAACCATTATGTATGGTTATGAGTATATACTTCCTCAAAGAAAACATTTTTATGGATTATATCCATAAATAGTTCAATTTATGTTAAGTATCTTACAAGTATAGAATTATGTATTTTGATTTATAAACTAATATAGTTTATGCCATTGTTTAGAAATGGCGCCTAGTATAAGGAATGGAAACTGTATCATTGCACGCACTCCGTGTAGGGATTGCCCTCCTGCTCAAGATAATTATTGTGGATCTGGAGATACAACTGGTGCTGATCAACTTATTACCATACTGGGACAACTCACTCAGGTTATGAATAATAACCTTACTCGTATGGAGCACACTGATCCGCAACGTGGAGGATCAATGCTAGACCGTTTCATGAGGCAACAACCACCAACCTTCAATGGGAGTACAAATCCTATAGTAGCTAAGCAATGGATAAATTCCTTAGAGAAAATATTCCATGCCTTGGGGAGTAGTGAAAGGGAGAAGGTTGTCATGGCAGTTTACCGCCTCACTGGAGATGCCGATCAGTGGTGGTCGCTGATTCAAAACACAAAGGAAGATGATGATGTATCGAGTATGGAATGGAGGGAGTTCAAAGAGCTTTTCTTAGAAAAATACTTTCCTCGTGACCATCAAGAAAATATGGAAAGGTAATTTCTGAGTCTGAGGCAGAAGGAGGATGAGAATGTCGCAAAGTATGAGGCTAACTTTACAAGGTTAGCGAGGCATGCTGCCGATTATATACGTAACCCAAGGAGTAAGATTGATCATTTCTTTGATGGGTTAAAACCATTTCTCCGTCGAGCTTTAGTATCACAATCCTTCTCATCATACGAAGATATTGTCTCGTGTGCTATCAAGACAAAAAAGGAATTCTCTAAGTCTTATGACTTTAAATCAAAGCAAGATAAGAAGAGATCCGCTGAAAACTCTGGGAAAGGAAATATGGAAACATGGAAGAAGGGTAGAAATGAATTTCCGCTCTGTGATAATTGTGGAAGGAAGCACCCTGGTGCCTGTCTAAAAGGAAAAGGAGTATGTTACATGTGTGGTGAAAAAGGCCACCAAGCTCATGAATGCATGGGAAAGAAAGCGGCTGTCAACGTGGAATGATATAATTGTAGGGAAATGGGGCATTATGCAAATTAATGTCCTAAGCGTCAAGGAAACTTACCTCAGAAAAGGCCAAGGGATCAAGGAAAATCATATGATGTTACTACAGTTGAAGCAGAATAATTAATGTATTGGTGCTTTTGGACTCAAGGATTATATTCTGGTTATAAGAATAATGTGATATATATAAATATTGTACTGCAGTACTTTTTGATTTCAGTAAGGTTTTAATATGATTAAGGTAATCATATTTTTAGTATGTGACATTAAGAGAAACTTTTCATTGTTTGGGGAATCTGATGTTACAATTGATTTTGGAATTTAGAGACCTTTTAGAGAAAGTCTGGACGGAGGTATTTTGGATAACTATTAAGGTTGGAGTGGATTAAGTTGAACCTTGGATAGTAAATTTAAGGTTAAAAAATTTCTGAAGATTATTTTTGGAATATTATAATACTATAGTTTTAGGAAAAGGACAACCTGTAGGGTGGGGCATAACTCGTCACGTCGGACAAAGCTGCAGGAATCGAACCCACAACCATAGTGCGACATGCCTTTATTTCCTACCACTAGCCTACAGGAAGTCCTTGGTTATTACAAAATAATTTTACTAATCTAAATGGTATGTGTTAATATTTGGAACCTTATACAATTAGGATAAATAGAATATTTTTGAGTTCTATTACCTTTTAGAGTGAAATATGGGTTTGTGGTAAAAATTTATTAACGAATGAAATTCTATATAAGAAGTATGTATATTCCCTTACATTCTTAGTAAATCTCCTAAATAAATTCCTCAACTTTATTAATGGTAACTTAAAACAAAAATGTTGTCAGTTAACTTTTCCTACTTGGGAATCAATGATCGTTTAACCAATCACAAGTTTGTGATTTTCTTATAGTTAAACATTCTCCGAATCCTGTTTTCTATAATTCTCCATCAGACCTTGATGGTTTGTTTCTCCTCAATATCCATATTTTCATAGAATCCTAGAATTGGCTATATCGGGCGACCTTTGTACTTATCTTGCTTTCTTTTAATGTTACATATATATTAATATGATTTCCGATGTGGGTTTTCCACAAAGGTATTTTCTATTTTCAACCTTTTATTTTCCAAGAAAAATTTCAAATTGCGAGGACACAATTTATTGAAGGAGGGGAGAATGTAACACCCCGAGCTTCCACAATACGCTCCTCATTCAATAATGCAATAGCTTGCATTGTACACAACTTCGAGTTCTAAAACACCCCGACTATTCAAAGTAGCCGTTATGAATAGTAATAACCACTTTTTAAAATTATAGAAATTTTATATTTCAAAATGGACTTCATTTTTGTATTCGTAATATTGAAATTATCCAAAGTTGAATTTTTTGTAATTTTCTGAGAACTTCCAATTTTTTATGAATAGTGAAAATTACTTAAAAACTACATTCTTAATCAAAATAATTTATAGTGATAAATTATACTATTTAGTGGTTTTAAAGTATAATTAGAATATATTTTTAACATTTTATCCAATGGTGGTCATTAGAATTAATTTAACATTGAAATGGGACATAAACAATTGCCAATCTTTTGATATAAATTGTTTCTTAAAAACACGCCATTGTTGTGACAGCGGGAATTAATTATAAAATTAATTAATGCAACTTATATGTTTGGAATTTTTTAAAATATACATCATTTTTGAATTCGGAATATCAATTATAGCTTAGGGTGAAATTTTGGCATTGTTCTGAAAAACTTCAATTTTTGATGAATAGTGAAACCACTAAGTGGTAGTTAAATAACTGATTTTTCATTTAAATGAAATATTACCACTTCTGTGTTTTGATTTTTAAAAATCCGACATACATGGTTTTCATTAAGAAGTAATATGTGGTTCGATGAGATTAAAATAATTTTTTGGTGAATAGTAACTTTTAAGTTCTTAATCGCGATTAGAGGTAATTAGTGTAGTTTAAGGTAAAAATAATGTTGTAATAATATGAGATGAGCTTGACATTTGTCCTAATCTTATTGGATGAGTCATGGTCGACCAAGACAACCCATGGGTCAACTTGGGGACCCCATGGAGCCACTTTGGTTGGAAAATGACATTAATATATATTTATTTAATGTTAAAATTAAATTGACACAAACATGAGTTGTTTTACTAAAACAGTTTTTAAGTAGGGATACACAAGTCCAAATTTTTAATATAAATATTCATTAGAAATCTAAAAATATTTACTACATCATAGTATTTTTTTATAATTTTTAGACATAAATAAATTAAATTATTTATGACATCATTATGATGCAGCGATGACCTCATTATTTAACGATTTTAATAAAATGAAATGATAATGTAACATCCAAGGCTTACACTTGTCCAAAGACTATTGGATGGGTATATTTAGAACCCTTATCACCTTAGACACGAATTATACAAGTGTTGGACCTTTAGAATCCTAAAAGCATTGTATAATAATGTAACATTTCAATCTTTCCAAAAGAGCCCCTCCTCTCCACTTATAAAAGGACCCCACCTCTACCACCTCATTCACACTTTCAAGCCATTTGGCTCGGCCAACCTCTGCCAAAATACTCTCCCAACTTCCCTCCCTTACTCCTAGAAGCCACACTTTGAGCAGAATACTTCCCAAGGAAGCCTTTGGCTCAAATCAAAAGAGTTACCCGATTTAAAGGTAATGTCTTCTCTTATGTTATTTTGTTTTATTTTTCTTCTCCAACCCCATAAAATCTTTTTATTCATTTATTTTGTAACAACACCAGTATCCTCAATATATTAGGATGTTTTTATAAGAATGATTCGAGCTACAGTTACACACACCTACATCTAATGGTTAAATAACATACGGTTTCTGTGGATGGCGAATTTCTGCCTCATGAAACGATGATTGTTCAACACTCATATAAAACCTTCAAAGGTGGCCATTAAGATGTAACTATTTTTATATATGATATATAATATGTTTATGTTTTACTTATGATTCTGTATTTCTCATTTATTGCATACTTTATGATTTCCATTATGGGTAAAACACGATAATTTCATTTTAGGAAGTGCGGACTACCGCCCCCTCAAAGTGATTTGAATAGTTAATGCCATATGTGGGATGTATAAAGGATGGAGTAAACGGTATTATACACTATGTTATACTGGAATTATATTATACATTTATATGATTATGATTTCATTCCATTAAATATGAAATTGAAATGAAAGTAGCGTTCATGCGTACGTACGGCTTACCGTCTCCATGAACGGTGCATTTCATTTCTTACCTCTAAATGTTACGTAATATTATAAATGAATGTATATACTGGATATATAATATATATATGACATCTAAATCATGAATATAATTTTGGAGATAATGGATATTCTACCACATAAACAACTTGTAATTATAAGAAGTTTATTGATGACTCAAGTACCAAACATCGACAAAACGACCGTTATTAACTTAAATAATTACATAATGTTCATATAATTATAATAAGTGATATAAAAAGGATAATGAAATTAAAAATGGTTCTTCAAAAGGCATATATTAACTCTAGTTTATTATTCAAGAGGTTAAAGAACGGTTGAGTCAAGTCAGACACGAGGTAAGGGAACTTCTTAACCCAATTTCTATTCTTTGGGTTAATCTCCTACTTTCAAATTATGTCATGATATTATTATGTCCTATATTGTATTTGTACTTTCATTATGTGTACTTATAGTGAATACACATAATAGATCTATTTTATTTTAAAAATGATCTTTGTAAGGGACTTTGTCTCAATCTCCATTTATTGAGGCATATTTGGTTTTGTACACAACTTTCCTTTTATACGGTGTATAAACCCCTTTGACTTTTTTGTTTATTCAAAAGGTTTTCTTTTATAATTATATTCTTTTTAATTGATTTAAAAAACGAAATATTTCTCTCAAATATATGAAAATCCAGTGCAAATGTATACGTATTTATTGCAAGATTAAAAATGTTTTCAGAAAACCCGACTCTCGAGTGTGGTAGACAGGAAGGGATTGGGCGTGGACCCATCATGGCCTGCAATTAGTCGAGCAGTCTCGGAATTAGTTATTTTGTTTTCAAGAGCTTGCATAATGTTTTTAGAAAAACACTGGAGTATATTTGATCAATTTTAAATGTAAGTATATTTTAAAGAAATTGCATCGGTAGGTCTCATGAGACAACTAGACGTGGAATTGGCCGAGGCCCTTTCCCAATTTGATTTATGGTTTTGGCCGAGGCCTTAATCATTTTAGAAGTCTTGGACGAGGCCTTGACAAAATGTTTCAGAATTTCTGTCATTATACATTCCCTCATTATGTAAGTGGTTATTGATCTTTCATGTGATTATTCGTCTATTAGAATATCCATGTGAGTGAGTAAGTGGCATTATTTGATTTTACTTTTTCCATATTATGCTGAAGTTGAAGTTTAATAAGGCTTTTGTTTAGTTATACATTGACTTAAATGTTTATGTTTATTTAAGAAAGCTTCCACAATATTGTTATCCTTACTGAGCATCTGAGCTCACCCCTTTCAATGTTTTAATATTTTCCAGGATGTGAAGAAGTATTTTATGAATGACCTGCATGGATAGTCAGAAGAGGATATGAGTGTGGACTATGGAGACTTTGTTATTGAAGTTTTTCACTTTATGATGTAATGTAACGTTTACGAATGTATCTAGTGTTTCCAAGGCTACTAAACTAATCGGTCTTTTGAGACTTGATCTTTTGTGATCATGCCAATGTTACGAAGTAATGCACCGACTCCGGGTAGCTGGGGTCGGGGCATTACAGGTTTTCAATAGACTTGGAATATTTGACAAAATAAGAACAAACTTTACTTTTGTGAGCTATAATGTATTCCCAAGTATACCTACAAAAGTCATCTCCAAGAAAATATAAATAGTGCTTCTCATTTAGACTTGAAACTCTTGATGGGTAAACAAATCCATGTGAACCAACACAAGTGGTTGAGAAGTTGAAACTTCATTTTTTGGTTTGAAATAAACATTGTGTTGTTTTCACTTTTAACAGGGATTACACACTTTATCAATTAAGAATTCTAATTTAGGTAAGTCTCTAACGAAACACTTCATAGATATATTCCCAAGTGAGTGCACATTATATTGTCCTAATATTTTATGCCACAACCAAGACACTTTATGAAAAGCATTTAAGTAGGAAACATTTTGTTTGGCTAGGGAATTTAAATCAACATCATATACATTCTCATTTCTACATGTAGTGAAAACTAAATCATTTTTTGAATTAAAAACATTTCATGAATCATTTACAAATTTAACATTAAAGCCATCATCACATAACTGGAATATGCTAAGCAAATTATACTTTAATCTGTCAACAAAAAGTACTTTAGAAATTAATATTCTATCAGGGTTAAAAATCTGGCCTAAGCCGACGATTTTTCCTTTTGCATTGTCACCAAAGGTGACATGCCCGCCATCAAATTTAATTATACTCTTGAAGGAATAATAGTCTATTGTCATATGTCTTGAACTTCTACTCTCCATGTACCATAGATTATTACAAGAACTCTTTAAACAACTTCCCTGCAAAACAGATTAGACGTGGGGTAATTTTGGTACATAGATATTCTTATGTCCAGAAAGATTAGCCCATAAAACTTTGGGAAACCATATTTTCTTTATAGGATTTATAAAATAAATAAAAAACATATTTTGAGACAAAAATACATTTTTAGGTCGCTTAGAATACTGTTTCTCAACTGATGGTCCAGAACTAGCTGTAAACTATCCAGATTTTGGAACAAATATGGTTTTACTAATTGGTCTCTATCAAGGCTGATATCCTAGACTAGTTGTATAGTTTGGAGCAAAATGTTTTCCTAGAAACTGGGTCAAGGTTTCCCTACCAGCAGGGAACTCCTCAATATGCTTTCTTAATTGTTCATTAGATAATTTGAGTTGAGTGTTCTCTTTCAACAATTGAGAATTCTTTTCTTTTTCTACACTTAGATAGGTTTTAACATTAGTAGTCAAGGCTTGTTGTTTCTTTAAATATTTATATTTATCTTTTATTTCATTGCAGGTATCTTCCAATATATTGCAATATTCAAACAATTCATCATTAGAAATATTTTCATCATTATCTGAATCACTGTTATTTCTAGAATAGTAATCATATAGAATAGGGGAAACAAGTACCTCAGATATGTTAGTCATGAAGCACATGTTGGCATGATTCTTTTCAGAATCAGTAGCTTCTGATTCACTTGTGTTGTCTTCTGAAGCACTTGAGTTTTCATTCATTGGATTTTTATAACTTTTTCCTTTATAATCATATTTATTTTTGAATTTTATCTTCGGACAATCAGCCTTAATGTGTCCTTTCCCCTTGCATTCATAGCAGACTATATCATCTTCCTTATCAGATTTCTTCGAATCCTTCTTCCACATACCCTGCTGATCATACTTACCCTTGTAGTTTGGTTTTTTGAAAAAAATCTTCTTCGTATAAAACTTCTTAAATATTCTGGATATTTGAGCCATTTCTTCATCATTGTCTCAATATGAATCTTTACTAGTTGATCATTCAGTATATACATGTATTTTCTCATTGTCTTTGCTCTTTGAAGCAGTAGACATGAATGCTATGGATTTTCTCTTGGGTTCATCATCTTATTCTTTTTTCAAATTCATTTCCTCTTCATACATCATTAGTTCACCAATCAACTCATTAAAAGGTATCCTGCTGATGTCACATGACTCTCGGATAGATACAGAAGTGCCTCTCCATATTTCTGGAAAACATCTTAACATCCTCATGATCTGCTCCTTCTCTGGAAGAGCTTTTTCCAGTGAACTCATTGTATTGACAATCTCATTAAACCTAAGGTACATGTCAGAAATGGGTTCATCATGTCTCATCTTAAAATTATCATATATAATAGTATAAGTATTTAATCTCATTTCCTTCATGTTGGTTGTTCCTTAATGAGAAATAGCCAAGGTGTCCCAAATTTCATGAGCTGTTTTACATGCACAAATTCGGTTAAATTCCTCATCTTCTAAAGAGAATTAAATGGAATTCATAGCATTACAGTTATTGTTATAGTCAAACTTTGTAGCATCATCCCAGGTAGATCTATAAATTTTGGTAATCTCATATTCTGATTCTATAGGAGACCAAATAACAAAACCAACACTTTTCAAATGAATTTTCATTTTAATTTTCCATTGAGCGTAATTCACACCATTAAAGAAAGGTGGCTTGTTAGTAGCATCACTTTCTAGTCTATTGTCCATAACTAGATTCTAGAAAATATATTAATGAGATAAAATTTAGAACTAACATAAAATTAAGATATTAAAGCTAAAACTAAAACCACAGTTTGAAAAACGGAGGGTTTGAAAACATTTTATAAATAACAATGTTACCTCTGATACCAAATGTTGGTCGGAGTGGATACTCAAGAGGGGGTGAATTGAGTTCCAATTAGAATTTCTGTTAAAAACTATTAGGATTAAAATCCCCCAAATTAAAACGGCCTTGTAAATTAAGGCATTTGAGAAATAAGTGACTTATTGTTCAACATGTTTATCAATGGTTGATTACTCCTCAGTCAAATCTGTATGAGAACTAATTCTACTTTTGAAACAAGTTTACTAAACAAATCAGATATACACACTAACTAGAACTAACTATCAGAGTGAATGTAAAAAAATATTTCTTTCTTTGAAAATATAAGCATTGTGGATAAATGTAAAAAATAGTAAAGGGAGGATTAACAGAAAAAATTTAACAAGAGGTTCAGTCTTAAGACAAGACCTATTCCTCTCCACTTGGTGATCACCTTCCACCAAGTAATTTTATTAAAAATTGATTCACAGCCTCTATCGAGATTTACAGTAGTTTTCACAAACTGTCTAGGTTTTTCAACCTCTACCACAGTTATACGTCGGAGAAATAAACTATCAAGCCACACTAGGCTTATTCCACAGTTATACGTGGGAAACAGATGTAAAGAAAGTTTGGTGTGGGGATTCTCAGTATCACTCAGTTCAAGAACAACAGATACTGTGTGGAACACATAATCCTAGCTTACAAATGTAAAGTATTTAAACACATTAGAGCTAAAGATAGTAGGGATATTATTAGAGTGCTCTGTTGTGTTGGCAGATTAGCTCTAGACTCGTTGGAATGGAGGAAAAGATGTTTTGGTCCTTCTCTGCAAGTTGATTCCAAAACAGAGTGTCGCAAATTCTAGGTTCTGACTTCCAGATGTAGAGATGATCAGATTTTTGGGATTTAAGCTCCTTGCACCACACCACTACTACGTGAAATGGTTCTTTCAATAGATATTCGTGAAGCTCTATGTTCTTTAGAATATGTGCTTGAGAATTCTTCTTTTGATGCTGTATGTTTCTCTTATGTGTGTTCTGTGTATATTCGATATGTCCACACTTGTCTCTTGTTTTCTGTATCTTATGTATATCTGTCTCTACTCATATATATATATATATATATATATATATATATAATTTTCTATCTGATATCTTTCCATTTGGTTCACCAGGGGCCAACATGAAAAATGTTTTAACCACGTGTGGTCTTCCTCGTACATCGTACTGTTTCTTGATATGCCTGCAAATAACATTAAATAATGTCAGGTAAATTAATTTGTCCAGACCTGACCGTTATAAATAAAATTTGTAAAGAAAAGAATATAATATCATTATACTGGTATCAGATGCATGTCACACGGTATACTTCAACGGTAGTATTTCCAACTGTGTACTTCATCGATAGGCTATTCAACTATGAGGTTGAAACGGTAGGCTCTTGAACTGTGTCCTTCATCGGTAGGCTCTTCTATGGTAGACATCAACTAATAATCTTGTTCTATAACATCAGACATCTGCAACAGTGACCTTTCCAATGGTAGACATATCTCAACAGATAATTTCATTAACAGTGGAATATGTCCAACAGTAGACTTTGAACAACAGTTGACTATCTCGACAGTAGGTATTTTCTAGCGGTAGCCTTCTACTAACGGTATACTTGTCCAACTGTAGATTGAACAGTGATGTTCTCAACAGAAGATTTTAGAAAGGGTCTGACAGTGAACTTCTAACAGAAGCTTTTTCACATCAGTGACCTCGTGACATTAACTCTTTTTCTATGAGCTTTGATAAGCAGATCAACAGTAGACCTGTGACAGTAACCTTGTACCGACAGCTTCCAAAACTGACTGTAGATCTTCAACGGTGATTTTCTAGCATCAGTGACTTAGAGTGACAATGAGATATAATGGTGAATTTGAACAGAAGAATCTTAACAGTAACCTTTAACAGTGAGAATTCATTTAGATACATGTAAACGGTAAGCTGATGCAGCAATGTCATGAGACTAAGAGTATACATTATTCAGGATCAAATAATTATAAATACATATTAAAAAGATTAGTAAATGACATAATATATCATGATAAATATTTATACATGATATGGGGTTATCAATACAGGTGAGTCCAACATAATCTATTTTGGATCCATTGGAAACCGAAAATGAATTTATTATAAAATGATATTTCTAGCTTTTCGTAAGGTGCCCCTCACACCTCTTATAAAAGGGCACTCCCCTTTCTCTGTAATTCACACCTTCAAAGCCATTTGGCTCGGACAACCACTTCCCAAATACCCTCTCATCTATCCAACCTTCATCCTAGAGGCCATCTATTAGTCATAAACCCAACCTAAGGATCCCTTTTGATCAAATCAAACGGAAGAACCCGAAAAAGAGGTAAATATCTCACCACCCCTTTCAAGTTCCATTCATCTTCCTTTATCTTTGTTGTTTCCATTATTAAATAATAACTCCAGTATCTTCTATATACTATGATTTTATAATAAATATGGTACAATAAAATTCATTATTTTATCCATAATTTGAATGAAAAGTCACCATATGTGTGTACGTACGGATTACTGTCTCCACATTGTGGTGTAATTGTTATTCAATACATTATTATTTGTATGGGTATAATAATGATGTGTAATTCAGGTAAATAATAAATATAAAATGATAATTATTCTGTATATATGATATACCATCCAATTATATATTATTTTAATATCAAAAATAATTTTATTTTCGCTCGTGCGTACGTACGGATTACTGTCTCCACGAATGCGATGAGATTCATTCCTCATCGTATCCATTCAAGACTAATTTTCATTAGACGATTAGAAATAATGTTTGAAGACTTGATATCATTCTGGATATGAATACGATACATCACATCCCTAAAAAATATGACTCACATAACAATGAATATAAAGGAAAATGAATCAGTTAACACCCGAAACAACGATAATACAAAGATATTGTTAACAAAGAAATGTTAAAAGATCATATATGATATCATATTAATGTATATGATTCTTGTATAATTTACTAAAACTTATTTCACCATTATAAAGGAGGTTAACCACCCTTGATCTAGGAAAAGTTCAAGGTAAGGGTTAATTTAACAATCTCATTATTATCTGAGGTTGTTTATACGTAATTATCTACTAGGACCTCTTTATCATCCACATCCATGTTTTTTAAAAAATTACCTCAAAACCTTAATACTATTTTATAGACTGGTTAAAAGTCATTTATACCCTTGTTTTACTTTTTATAATATTTTTAAAAAAGAATCATTTTGTCATTTTCCAGACAAGGTCTTTTATAAACTTCTCAACAAAATTTTGGTAAGAATGTCTTTTTTTTAACTTACACGGCGGGTGTGGATATTTTCTATAATTATAAAATCATAGAAGCTTACCTTACTTTCTTATAAGAATATTTTAGAAGTAAATGTTTTATTTTATAATTATTTGACTTTCAAATGATTTTAAAAAAGAGATATTTCTCTCAAATAGTTCTGATTTCCTCTATGTCAACATCCTTTGATGGATTTTAAGATTATTTGAAGGTGATTTATTATGTTACAGAACATAAATTTTGTATTGAAGGTTTTGTTATATGTTTGACTGTGGATGTTTATTTTTATACCATTCATGGTTTATGGATAAATTATTGGCATTTCGTATGCTAGTTTTAATATGAATGATTATGTTATGTTTAAACCTCTTCATATGAGGAATGAATTAGACTTAGTAAGTGACGGGTGGATCCCGCTATATCTCTTCAATGATTGGGTAGGTCTCATGAGACAAACTAGTGTCTTGGACCAAGGCCTTGACTAAATATTATTTGTAGTCTTGGAACAAGGCCTTGACTATGTGGTTATGATAGTTAGAATTATGCATTCCATCATTATGAAAGTGGTCATTGATATTGCATGTGATTATTAGATTAGTATAATATCCTTGTAAAGAGGTAAATGAAATTATTTCATTTCATTTTTTCCGTATTATGTTGAAGATCATGTTTAACTTTTTTTTAGTTATACATTTCCTTAAATGTTTATTCTTATTTATGAAAGTTTCTGCTATATTGTTTTCCTTACTAAGCTTCTGAGCTCACCCCTTTCTATTTTTATTTTTTTCCAAGGATGTGAAGAAGTATTTTATGACTGACCTGTAGGGATAGTATGAGGGGATATGAGTGTGGACTATATAGAATATTTTGTTGTGTTTTCCATTTTATCATGTATTTTATGACTTATGAATGTATCTAGTCTTTCCAAGGCAACTAAAGTAATCGGTCTTTCAAGACTTGATATTTTGAGATCATGCCAATGTTATGTAATAATGCACCAACTCTGGTTAACTACGGTCGGTGAATTACAGTTGGAATAAGAGGTAGTTTAGTACAATCCTTGGATGCTAGATTTAGATAAACCTTGATTAGAGCACATATACTTAAGATGGACTTTGAGGATTAGTATAGAATAACTTCCTAGAATTTTGGTATTGTAGAGATTTTGTGAGTTTTCGGAGCAGTACATTACTCTGTGGATACAAGGAGGTAGAGGAATCTTGGGCAAATATATACCTATGGGTAAAACCCGAAATACCGCTTTGAGCTAGACATGAACAGGAACTGGTGCAGGTCAATGGTCTTTGATGCACTTTTAGTTACGAAACTCCTGGGTGATATGCTTAGGATAATTATAATTTTCGTTACAAACCCTTATGAAGGGTTTACGAGTATATAATTCCTCAATGAAAACATTTTTATGATTATGGATTATATCCATAAACTGTTCAATTTATGTTAAGTGTTTTAAAAGTTTGTATTTATGTATTGAGATTCATAAACTAATCTAGTGTATGCCATTGTATAGAAATGGCACCCAGTAGAAGAAATGTGAACTCCAGTAATATGTATGAACCAAATAGTAATAAGGATCATATCTTTCACAGTGTTAAGCCAACATTTAGAAGGGAAATAGTCTCCCATGAATTCTCAACTTATGAAGAAATAGTATCATGTGTTAATAATATAAGTAAAGAATTATCTAAGTCCAATGGATTTGTAGGGAAGTAGGAGAAGAAATGGTTGGAAGAGAGAACGAAGTATAAAGGGAAGAGGCAAAATAAGAAATGTCCCATATGTGAAAAATGTGGGAAGAAACACCCAGGAACATGCCTGAAGGGAATGTGAGTTTGTTATAAGTGTGGAGAAAAAGGACACCATATACGTAACTACAAGGGTAAGAAAAACATTTCAAATGTACAATTGTTAATCTCTAAGGAGTTGGGACAGTACGCGAACCAATGTACAAATAATCAGAGTATCCCCCAAATGATGCTATTGGATAATAATCATGTTATGATACTACCACATATGAGGATGAATAATTAGGGTTCTTATGTTGTTATTAAAGAATTATTTCATTTTAGTGAAGTATCAACGATGTATTGGTTATAATAATTATGGATTATATAAGGATTGTTCTACAGTACTATTTAATTAAAGTCTTGAGATTGTGTGGATCCAAGAAAAGTTACTCAATAGCAAGTTAATTTTTGGAAAATATATGGTTGAGAGAAACATAAACCATAATATGGTTTTGATACTTAGGTAGTGATTTTGGAATAATACATGTTTGATTTGGATAGATTATATTGGATATTATTGACTACGTTGAAACTGATTAATGATTTGTATATTCCATCACTGTTTGAGTTTACAAAATGTTTGGATAGAAGGAGTATATCCAGTATTCTATAATTAATAAGGGAGAATGAATGTAATCAATAAGGTTTTATAGTAATTCAGGATGTTACAATATTTTACAAGAATACATGATGAAGGTGTTCACATGTTTTTACGTAGAAAAAAAGATCATAATTGTGTTTATCATGCCTATAAATTTTGGACCGTGAGTTTGGACAAAAGTATTTTGGATAATTCTATTTTGAGATAATTTTTGATTTCCATAAAAAGGACAACCCGGAGGTCGGGCGACAACCCGTCTTATCGGGCAAGGATGCAAGACTTGAACCTGTAATCGAAGAGCAACAAGGGTGTGTCACCTACCACTTCCCCACGTGATGTCCTGGATTGAATAATGCAGTTTTTTAAAAGATTATGGTAGATGAACTAGAAAATCATTTTTTTGGAACCCTATAGGAATATGATAAATATAATATATTTTTTAAGTTCTATTATCTTTTAGAGTGAATGATAAGTTTGTGGTAGAAATTAGTTAATGGATGGAACTCTACAAGTCAAGTTTATTTTTTTTATTCCCTTATTCTCGGAAAAAATTAATTATTAAGTTTAGGTAAGGGATATTAAAAATAAAAATGTGTTATATAAATACCTTATGTTTTGTGGAACCGATGATGTTTTAAATCATCATAGATTGATGGCATTGAGGCCCTCAATTGTATAATTTTTTGTGACTGATGACCTCAATCAATCACTATAAAAATTTAATTTTTCCCTCCTATTATGAGTCTCTAATTTCCACCAATGTTCTCCTAATCAATATCATAATTTGTTGTTTACTTTTTCATCCCGCTTTTCCGCTTATTAAGACTAAATTTTAATAACCCAATTTCCTATGTGGGTTTTCCCAAAAAAGTATTTTCAATTTTCAACCTTATATTTTCGAAGAACAATTTCAAATTTCGAGGACACAAATTATTGAAGTAGGGAAGAATGTGACACCCCATGATTTCTTTGTACATTATTTCTTCAAAGGAAAGCATTAACTCGAACTACACGCAACATTGAGTTCAAATGCATCACGACTTACCAAACTAGTCGTTCAAACGCCGTTATGAATAGTATTAACTGAATTTTGAACATTATACAATCCTTATAATTTTAGAATCCATATTATGAGTTTCGTAGATATAATGTATGAACTAATTCATTTTTTCCAGATAAATAACTATTTTTAATAAAATGCACTTTTAATGTCTTTTAATTGTGATCCCTTTTTAAATCCAATATTTGATATTTTTATATTTTCAATTTAAAAAATTAAACATCTTCTTTATAATTGGGATATAAGAATTCAGTTTCAATAAATTTTTAGCATTTTTCTGATAACTATCATATTTGGGTGAATAGTACAAAATACTATTTGTTAACTGAAAACAACCTTTTCAATCAAAATAATTTATAGTGTTAAATTATACATTTTAATGGTTTGGAAGTATAAATAGATTATATTTTTATCATTTAATCCAATTATGGTCATTTTAAGTAATTTCACTTTGAGATTGGATATAAACAAGTGTCAATCTTTGGATATATATTGTTTCTTAAAAATACACCTATTGGTTTTTACAACGGGAATTAATTTTAAATTAATAAATGAAACTTTTATGTTTTGAATTTCGTAAAATGGACTTCATTTTTAGATTCTGAATATTGAAATTAGCTAAGGGTGAATTTTTGGTATTTTTCTGAAAACATTCAATTTTTGATGAAAAACACTGAGTTATAGTTTAAAACCTAAATTTTATTTAAATAAATATTTATATTATTTAAATTTATTTGAGGTCAAAATAGATACATAATACCTATATAAGTTCAATGTAATCCACTGGAATCAGTTTATAATAATTTTAGATATATAAATTTTTTTGAACTTTTCACCGTTTTTTACTCCCCTCCAAGGAGAATTTTGAAATTCACATAAAATTTAATTTTACCACTTTTGTGAGTTTAATTTCAAAAATCTGAGAGACATGGTTAATATCAAGGAGTAAAATGTTGTTCGATAAGATAATTTTTTTGGTAAATAGTAACTTTTTTACTTTTATTTACAATTATTAAAAGTAAATAGGGTAATTAAGTGTAAAAATGATATTATTATTACTCCAACACATGTCTTAATTCGATTGTATAATTGTAATTCGACCGGAAACAACAATAGGAAGAAAATATGACCCTTTAGGTTTACTTAGATTAGATTAATACATTTAATATTATTTTATTTAAAGAAGAGTTAAAAGAGTTAAAATCAAAATTTAATAACTAAACCATTTTTTATATGGGGTTATACATAAGATAAATTTGAGTATAAATATTTATTAAAATGATAAAAATATTTCCTACATAATGGTATTTTATTTATAGTTTTTAGATATTACATATTTAAATTTATTAATGACACAATGATGATGCAATAATTACCTTATTAATGAATGAATCAAATAAAAGGTAGTATAAATATTAAAAGAAAAATAATTTCAATGTTTTTATGCCATCGAAAAATTTTCTAGGTGAATATGACATGTTAGGATTGATTAAATGTGTTTTTTTGAATTAATCATGCTTTTATTATTTTATCAAAAAAAAAATACCAAAGAGGGTCAAAGTTGACATTAAATAGTTTTTAGAACAAATATTATATTATTATTTGATATAATAGTCCTAAAATCCAGGGTTTGGCCAAAAGACTTATATAATAATATATATGACATGAATGAACCAACTGGGGTTCTATTGGAAATTTATAGTAAATTTATCAACCAAATAATATAAAAATACCAAGAGACATGGCAAATGTCAAACTATTTAACTAATAGTTAAATCTATAAGATAAAGTTAATTTTGTGACCCAAACCTCTCTAAAACATACTGGTTGAGTTGTATGTGACCCATCCCCAGTATATAATTTATATAATCCATTTTTGAGCCATTGGAAACCGAAAATGATTTCATTATAAAATAATATTTCTAGCTTTTCCTAAGGTACCCCTAACCCCTCTTATAAAAGGGCATCCCCCAGTTCTCTCTAATTCACACCTTCAAAACCATTTGGCTTGGAAACAATCTTCCCAAATACCCTGTCATTTGTTATACCTTCATCATAGAGGCCTTCATTTAGTCATAAAGCCACCCTATGGATACATTTTGATCAAATAAAAAAGAACCCGAAGAAGATATACATATCTCACCACCACTTTCAAGTTCCTTTATTCTTCCTTTGTCTTTGTTGTTTCCATTATAAAATAATAACTCCAGTATCTTGTATATACTGTGATGTTATTATAAATATGGTACAACAAAATTCATTATTTTATCAATCCTTTGAATGACAAGTCACCATATGTGTGTACATACCGATTACCGTCTCAACGTCGTGGTGTAATTGTTATTCAATACATTATTATTTGGATGGGTATAATAATGATGTGTAATTCATGTAAATAATAAATATAAAATGATAATTATTCTTTATATATGATATACCATCCAATTATATATTATTTTAATATCAAAATAATGATATTGTCACTCATGCGTACGTACCGACTACCGTCTCCACGAATGCGATGAGATTCATTCCCCATCGTATCCATTCAAGACTAATTTTCATTAGATGATTAAAAATAATGTTTAAAGACATGATATTATTCTGGATATGATTAAGATACATCCCATCCCTAAAAAATATGACTCACATAACAATGAATATAAAGGAAAATCAATCTGTTAACACCCGAAACAACGATAATACTAAGATATTATTAACAAAGAAATGTTAAAAGATCATATCTGAGATCATATTAATGTATATGAAGCTAGTATAATTTAATACCAATTATTTCACCTTTATAAAGGAGGTTAACCTACCCATGACTAAGGAATATTACAAGGTAAGGGTTAATTTCACAATCACTTTATTATTTGAGGTTGTTTATACATAATTATCTTTAGGGACCTCTTTATCATCCACATCCATGTCTCTTAAAAAAGTATTTCAAAACATTTTTAGTATTTTATATACTATGGGTTAAATTAATTTATACCCTTGTTTTACTTTTTATATAATTTTTATAAATGATTCAATCCGTCGTTTTCCAAAGAAGGTCTTTTATAACCTTTTCGACAAAATTAAGGTAAGGATGTCTTTTTTTAACATACACGACAGATGCAGCTATTTTATGCCGTTATAAAATCGTCGAAGCTTCCCATACAATATTATAAGAATATTTTCAAAGTAAATGTTTTATTTTATACTTATTTGACTTTTAAATGATTTCAAATAAGAGATATTTCCCTCAAATAGTTTTTAGTTCATCGATGTCAACATCCTATGATGGATTTCAAACTTATTTGAAGATGATATATTATGATACAAAACATACATATTGTATTGAATGTTTTGTGATATGTTTTAATGTGGATGTTTATTTTTATACCATTCATGGTTTATGGATAATTTATTGACATTTCGTATGCTAGTTTTAATACGAATGTTTATGTTATGTTTAAACCTCTTCATACGAGGAATGCATTAGACTTAGTAAGTGATGGGTGGATCTCGCTATATATCCTCGATGCATCGGTAGGTCTCATGAGACAAACTAGTGTCTTGGCCCAAGGCTTTGACAAAATTTTATTTGCAGTCTTGGCTCAAGGCTTTGACTATGTGGTTTTAATAGTCTGGAATTATGCATTTCATTGTTATGAATGTGGTTATTGATATTTCTTTAGATTGTTAGACTAGTAGAATATCCATGTGAATAAGTAAATGGCATTATTTCATTTAATTTTATCCGTATTATTCTGAAGTTCATGTTTAAAAATATTTTGTTTTAGTTATACATTTCATTAAATGTTTATTCGTATTTATTAATGTTTCTGCTATATTGTTATCCTTACTGAGCATCTGAGTTCACCACTTTCTATGTTTTATTTTTTTCCCCGGATGTGAAGTAGTATTTTATGACTGACATATAGGGATAGTCTGAGGGGATATGAGTGTGGAATATGGAGACTATGTTGTGGTAGTTTTCCATTTTATCATTTAATGTAAGACTTATGAATATATCTAGTGTTTCCAAGGAAACTAAATTAATCGGTGTTTCGAGACTTGATCTTCTGAGATCATGCCAATGTTATGTAATAATGCACCGACTATGGGTAACTCTGGTCGGACATTAGAGTTGGTATCAGAGGAGGTTTAGTACAAACCTTGGAATCTATATTTAGATAAACTCTGATTATATAACATAGATCTAGTATGGACTTTGAAGATTAGTATAGAAGAAATTCCAAGAATTTTGGTATTTCAGAGATTTTGTCAGTTTTCTGATAAATAAATCCCTGTTTGGATATGATGAGGTAGAGGAAACTCTGGAACATATGTACCTAGGGGTAAAACCGTAAACACCACATTGAGCTAGACTCGAACGGGAACTAGTGCAGGTCAACAGTCTTTGATGCACTCTTGGTTACGAAACTCCCGGGGAATATGCTTAGGATAATTCTAATTTTTGTTACTAACCATTTTGAAGGGATTATAAGTGTATACATCCTTAAAGAAAACATTCCTATGATTATTGATTATATCCATAAAATGTTAAATTTATGTTATGTGTTTTACAAGTTTAGATTTATGTATTGCGATTCATAAACTAATCTAGTGTATGCCATTGTATAGAAATGGCGCCCAGTAGAAGGAATGTGAACTCCAGAAATACGTATGTTCCAAAGAGTAAGAAGGATCATATCGTTCATTGTGTTAAAACAACATTTAGAAGGGAAATAGTCTCCCATGTATTCTCAACATATGAAGAAATAATATCGTGTGTTAATAAGATATGTAAATAATTCTCTGAGTATTATGGCTTTAAAGGGAAGCAAGAGAAGAAAGGATTGGAAGAGAGGAAGATGGATAAAGGGAAGAGGGAAATGAAGAAATATCCCATATGAGAAAACTGTGGGAACAAATACCCTAGAACATGCCTGAAGGGAATGGGAGTTTGTTGTAAGTGTCGAAAAAAGTACAACATGTACGTGATTGAAAGGGTTAGAATAAGGATTCAAATGTACAATGCTTCATCAGCAATGAGTTGGGACACTACGCAAACCAATGTCTAATTCATTTGAGTATGCCCCAAATGATGCTATTGGATAATAATCAAGTTATGATACTACCACAAATGACGAGGAATGATTAGAGTTCTTATATTATTATTAGTGAATTATTTCATTTGTGTGAAGTATCAATGATGTACTGGTTATAAATATTGTGGAGTATATAAGGATTGTAGTATAGTACTATTTAATTAAAGACTTTAGATTGTGGGGAACCAAGAAAAGTGACTCAATAGTAGGTTAAATTTTTGGAAAATATATGGTTTAGAGAAAGATAAACCATAATATGGTTCTGACATTGAGGTAGTGATTTTGGAATAATACATGTTTGATTTGGACAAATTATATTGGATATTCTTGACAACGTTGAAACTGATTAATGATTTGTATATTCCATCATCGTTTGAGTTTACAAAATTTCTGTATTTAAAGAGTATATCTATTATTCTATAATTAATAAGGGATAATGAATGTAATCGATAAGGTTTTACGGTAATTTAGGATGTTGTAGGGCTTTAAAAGATTACATGTTCAAGGTGTTCACATGTTATTACATGGAAAAAAGGATCATCATTGTGTCTAACTTACCTATAAATTTTGGACTATGAGTTTGGACATAAGTATTTTGGATAAGTAATGTTTGAGATTATTTTTGGATTTCCATAAAAAGGACAACCCGGAGGTCAGGCGGCAACTCGTCTTGTCCGGCAAGGCCGCGAGACTTGAACCCGCAACCGAAGGGCATCAAGGGTGTATCACCTAACACCGCCCCACGCGATGTCATGGATTGAATAATGTAGTTTTTTTAAAAATGGTATGGTAGATTAATTAGAAATTCATTTTTTTGGAACCCTTTAGGAATATGATAAATAGAATATTTTTAAGTTGTATTGTCTTTTAGAGTGAAAGATGAGTTTGTGGTGGAAATTAGTGAAAGGATGGAACTCTAGTTTTCAAGTATATTTTTTCTTCTTCTCTTATTCTAGGAAAAATTAATTCTTAAATTTATGTAAGGCATCTTAAAAATAAAAATGTGTTATCCTAACATGGTATTTTTTTTAGAACCGATGATATTGTAAATCATCATAGATTGATGGCTTTGAGGCCCTCAATTCTACAATTGTTTGTGACTGATGACCTCAATCACTCCGTATAAAAATTAACGTTTTTCCTCCAATTATGTGTCTCTAATTTAAACCAATTATCTCCAAATTGAGATCATAATTGGTGGTTACTTTTTTATCCGGCTTTTCCTCTTATTAAGACTAAATTTTATTATCCTACTTTTTGATGCGGGTTTTCCCACAAAGGTATTTTCTATTTTCAACCTTTTATTTTCGAAGAAAAATTTCAAATTGTGAGGACACAATTTATTGAAGTAGGGAAGAATTTAGCACCCCGTGATTTTATAGTATATTATTTCTTCAAAGGAAAGAAATAAATTGAACTACACACAACATTGAGTTTAAGCGCCTCATGACCTACCAAACTAGTCGTTCAAAAGTGGTTATGAATAGTATTGACAAAATTTTGAACATTATATAATCCATATGATTTTATAATCCATAATATGAGTTTCGTAGATATAATTTTAGAACTAATTCATTTTTTTCTAATAAAAGAAGTATTTTTAATAATATGATCTTTTACCGCCTTTTAATGGTGAACCCTTTTTATATCCAATATTTGAAATTTTTATATTTTCAATTTGACTAAATATACTTCTTCTTTATAATTGGGACATAATAATTTGGTTTAGATAATTTTTTTGTGTTTTTCTGATAACTTTCATATTTGGGTGAATAGTGAAAAATACTATTTTTTAATTGAAAACAACTTTTTGAATCAAAATAATTTATATTGTTAAATTATACATTTTAATTGTTTATAAGTATAAATATATTATATTTTTATCATTTATTCCAATGTTGTTCATTTGAAGTAATTTCACTTTGATATTGGACATCATCAAGTTTCAATCTTTTGATAGATATTGTTTCTTAAAAATACGCCTTTTGGTTTTGACAATGGGAATTAATTTTAAATTAATAAATTCAACTCTTATCTATTTAATTTGGTAAAATGGACTTCATTTTTGGATTTGGAATATTGAAATTATCTTAAAGTGAATTTTTGGTATTTTTTTGAAAACTTTCATTTTTTGATGAAAAACACCAAGTTATAGTTTAAAACCGTAAATTTATTTAAATTTATTTTAGGTCAAAATAGATACATAATACCTATATAAGTTCAATTTAATTCATTGGAGTTATTTTATAATAATATTTGATATATAAAAATATTATTGAACTTTTCACCGTCTTTTACCCACCTCCTAGGAGAATTTGAAAATTCACATTAAACATAATTTTTCTGATTTTGTGAGTTGAATTTTAAAAATCCAAGAGACACAGTTAATATCATGGAGTAAAATGTGGTTCAATGAGATGAAAATAATTATTCATGAATAGTAACTTCTTACTTTTATTTACCACGGTTAAAAGTAAATAGGGTAATTAAGGGTAAAAATTATAATATTATTACCCTAACACATGTCTTAATTCTATTGGATAATTTTAATTCAAACAAAAACAACCTTAGTAATAAAATATTACCATTTAGGTCCTTTTGGATTAGAATAAGACATTTATTTTTATTTTATTTATAGAAGAGTTAAAAGAGTTAAAATCAATGTTTAATAACTAAACCATTTTTAATATAAAGTTATACATAAGATAAATTAGACAATAAATATTCATTAAAAGATAAAAATATTTCCTACATAATGGTATTTTATTAATAATTTTTAGATATTAAATAATTAAATTTATTAATGACACAATGAGGATGTAGTAATTACCTTAATAATGAATGAATCAAATAAATGGTATTATAAATATTTAAATAAATATAATTTCAACGTTTTTTTGACATCCACGAATTTTCTAGGTGCATATGACATGTTAGGATTGATTAAATGTATTTTTTTGAAGTAATAATGATGTTATTGTTTTATCAAAAAACAAATAACAAAGAGTGTCAAAATTGACATAAAATAGTTTTTTAAAAAAATATTATATTATTAATTGATATAATAGTACAAAAGATCTATGGTTCGGCCAAAAGACATATATAATAATATTTATGACATTAATTAATCTATTGGGGTTCTATTGGCATTTTATACTAACTTTATTAACCATATAATATAAAAATACAAAGAGACATGGTAAATTTCAAACTATTTATCTTAGAGTTAAATCAAAATGATAAAGTTAATATTTTGACCTAAACCTATTTAAAACCTATTGGAAGAGTGGGTTTTGACCCATACCAACCATATACTTTAAATAATCCATTTTGGATCCATTAGAAACCCAAAATGAGTTTATTATAAAATAATAATTCTAACTTTTCCTAAGATGCCTTCACACCTCTTATAAAAGGGCACTATCCATTCTCTCTAATTCATACCTTCAAAGCCATTTTTATTGGCCAAACTCTGACCAAATACCCTCACAACGTTCCTACCTTCTTCATAGATGTATTATTTTAGTCCGAAATCCAACCTAAAGAGCCCTTTTGATCAATTCAAAAGGAAGAACCTGAATAAGAGATAAATATCTCACCACCTCTTTCAAGTTCCTTTCTTCATCCTTTCTCATTGACATTTCTATTTTTAAAAAACAAATAATTTACCTTATATATATTGTGATGTTATTATAAATATGGTACAAGAAAATTCATTATTTTATACTTCCTTTTAATGACAAGTCCCCATACATGCGTTTGTACGGATTACCGTCTCCACGACGTGGTGTAATTATTATTCAATACATTATTATTTGGATGGGTATAATAATGATGTGTAATTCATGTAAATAATAAATATAGCATGATGATTATTCTTTATATATGATATAACATCCAATTATAAATTATTTTAATATCAAAATAATGATATTGTCACTCATGCGTATGTACCGGTTACCGTCTCCACGAACGCGATGAGATTCATTCCCCTTTATATCCATTAAAGACTAATTTTCATTAGATGATTAAAGATAATGTTTAAAGACATGATATCATTCTGGATATAAATATGATACATCCAATACCAAGCAAATATGACTCACAAAACAAAGAATATAGACAAAACCGAATCCGTTAACACCCGAAACAATGATAATACTATGATATTATTAACAAAACAATGTTAAAAGATCATATATGATATCATATTAATGTATATGATTCATGTATAATTTAATAACAATTATTTCACTAATATACAGAAAGTTAACATACAATAGACCAAGGAAAAGAACAAGTTAAGGGTTATTTTCACAATCTCTTTATTATCCGAGGTTGTTTATAGATAATTATCTACTGACACATCATTATCAATTACATCCATGTTTCATAAAAAAAGTATTTCTAAACATTATTACTAATTTATAGACTATGATTTAAAGTCATTTATACCCTCGTATGACTTTTTATAAGATGGTTAAAAAGTAATCATTCCGTTGTTTTCCAAAAAAGGTATTTTTTAACATTTTCGACAAAATTTAGGTAAGAATGTCTTTTTTTTAACTTACATGTCGGGTGTGGCTATTTTTCGCCGTTATAAAATTGTTGAAGCATCCCTAAAAATATTATAAGATTATTTTCAATGTAAATTTTTTATTTTATAATTATCTTTTAAATGATTTAAAAAAATAGATATTTCTCTCAAATAGTTTTGATTTCATCTATGTCAACATCATTTGATAGATTTTAAGCTTGTTTGAATTTTATTTATTATAATACAAAACTTCCAAATTGTATTGACGGTTATGTGATATGTTTGACTATGGATGTGTTATTTTTAAATCATTAATGGTTTATGGATAAATTAATGACATTTCGTATGCTAGTTTTAATAGGAATGTTTATGTTAAGTTTAAACCTGATCATATGAGGAATGCATTGGACTTTGTAAGTGATGAGTGGAGCCCGCTATATCTTCTCGATGAATCGGTAGGTCTCGTGAGACAAACTAGTGTCTCGACACAAGGCCTTGAAAAGATATTATTTGTAGTGTTAGCACAAGGCCTTTATTATGTGGTTATGATTATCTGGCATTATGAATTCCATCATTATGAAAGTGGTTATTTATATTGAAAGTGATAATTCGGATAGTAGAATATCCATGTGAATAAGTAAATAGAATTATTTAATTTTATTATTTCTATATTATGCTGAAGTACATTTTTAAACGGCTGTTATTTTAGTTATACATTTTCTTAAATGTTTATTCTTATTTATGAAAGTTTCTGCTATATTGTTATCCTTACTGAGAATTTGAGCTCACCCCTTTCTATGTTTAATTTTTTTCCCTGGATGTGAAAAAGAATTTAATAACTGACCCACAGGGATAGACTGTGGGGATATGACTGTGGACTATAGAGATTATGTTGTTTCAGTTTTCTATTTTATGATTTAAAGTAAGACTTATGAATGTATCTAAGGTTTCAATGGCTACTAAACTAATCGGTCTTTTGAGAAATGATCATTTGGGATCATGAAAATGTTATGTAATAGTAAACTGACTATGGGTAACTGGGGTCGGGGCATTACAGATTCTGCAAATAATCTTGGAGTAAAATAATCATAAAATTAAGATTTAAATACCCATAAATTAAATTATATTACACCAATAATACAATCATGGACAATGCATATTCCACACAAAAGAAAATAGTGGCCAATATAGCAAGAATCTCATGGGAATCAAAAGTGAGATGAAAAACCCTTACATTGTTGTAATCAATCGAGTCATATGAACAAATGTTAATAACCACAAAATGAATAATAGAATACCGTGAATATAAATAGAATCTTGATAATTTATATCAAATTGTTGAACGAAATACACCACATCTAATAAATAACTGGTAAACAATGGAAATCTTACAGAATTAAAAGTGAGATAGGAAACCCATTACCTTGTACTTTTTGTTTGTATAAGATAGGTTAACCTCCTAAATAATGGTGAAATAATTTTTATTATATTATAAAAGAATCATATAAATTAATATGATATCATATATGATCTTTCAATAATGCTCGGTTAATAATATTTTTTTATCGTCATTTTGGGTGTTAACAAATTAGTTTTCCTTTATATGATTTGTTACGTAAGTAATGTTTGTTAAGGATTGGATGTATCTTATTCATATTCATATTGATATTAAGTCTTTAAACACTATTTTTAATCATATAATTGAAATTATTCTTGAATGGATAGGATGGGGAATGACTGTCATCACGTTCGTGGACGTGTCACCATACGTGCGTACGCACGTATGGTGTCATGACCTTAAAATGATGGATATAATAATGAATATAGTTGTACCATATATATAATAACATCACAGTATATATAATAGAAAGGATTTATTATTTTATAATGTAAACAATAAATAAATATGAAGTGGAAGAAGAAAGGAACTTGAAAGGGTTGATAAAATATTTACCTCTTCTTCGTGTTCTTCCTTTTGATTTGATCAAAAGGGATCCATAGGTTGGATTTTTGACTAATGGAAGGCCTCTAAGATGAAGTAAGGGAAGATGAGAGTGTATTTGGGAAGGGTTTGTATGAGTCAAATGGCATTGATGTTGTGAAATAGAGATAAGGGGAAGTGCCCTTTTATAAGAGGGGTGAGGGGCACCATAGAAAAAACTAGAAATATTATTTTCTAATAAATTCATTATCGGATTCTAATGGATCCAAAAATAATTATTTAAATTATAAGTTGGGTATGGGTCTAAAACCACTCAACCAATAGGTTTTAGAGAGGTCTGGGATACTATATTAACTTTATCATTTAGATTTAACTCTTAGTTAAATAGTTTGACATTTACCATGTCTCATTGATTTTTTATATTATATAGTTAATAAACATATAGTAAACTTCCAAGAGGACCTCAATTGGTTCATTAATAACATATATAATATTATTTAATACCTTTGGCAGAACCATATATTTTTAGGAATAGAATATCAATTAATATTATAATATTTATTTTAAAAACTCTTTTAGGTCAATTTTGACACTATTTTTTAATTTGTTATTGCTAAATTCATAACAACATTATTCCTTGAAACAAAATTCATCTAACCAACCCTAAGATGTCATATTAAAATTGAAATTTTGTATAATTCATAAAAAGTCTAAATTACATTTATTTAGATATTTATAATATCAATTATTTTAATATTTAATTAATTATGTAATTATAGCATCATCATTATGTCATAAATAAATTAAATTATTATATTTCTATAAAATATAAATAAAAAACCATTATGTATGTAATATTTTTATCTTTCTAATGAATATTTATAATCTAATTTATCTTATGCATAAACCTATATTGAAAACGTATAATTATTAAACATAGATTTTAACTCTTTTAACTCTTCCTTAAATAAAATAATACTAAATGTCCTAATCTAATACAAGTAGACCTAAGGGATCATATTTTACTCCTATGGTTTTTTTTGAATTACAATTATCCAAAATAATTAAAACGTGTGTTAGGGTAATAATAATATCAAATTAACCATTAATTAACCTATTTTCATTTAACCGTGGTAAATAAAAGTTAAAAAGTTCTTATTCACCAAAAAATATTTTCATTTTATTGCACCACATTTTAATTACTGATATCAAACATGTCCCTAGAATTTTTTAAATTCTACTCTCATAAGTGGTAAAATTATGTTTTATGAAAATTTGCAAATTCTCCTATGATATGGGTAAAAGAAGGTAAAACATTCAATAAAATTTTATTCATCTAATTTTATTATAAAATGACACCTATAAATTACATTGAAATTATATAGGTATTATACATCAATTTTTACATAAAATAAAGTTAAATAAAATAAATAATTATTTAAATAAAATGTCGGTGTTAAACTATAACGCAATGTTTTTCCCTATTCATCAAAAATTGAATTTTTGCAGATAAATACCAAAAAATTTAACCTAATATAATTTTGATATTATGAATTAAAAAATTAATTCTATTTTACCAAATTCAAAACAAAGAAGTTGTATTAATTAATTTCAAATTAATTCCCATTGTAAAAAATGAAAAACACATTTTTAAAAAATTAAAAACTATCAAAAGATTGACACGTGTTTATGTTAAATTTAAATGTGAAATTACTTATAATCACCTACATTGTATTAAATGATAAAAATTAATCTAATTATACCTACAAACCATTCAAATAATAAATTTAAAACTATAATTTAATTCTATTTAATTTTTTTTTTCAATTAAAATTTATTATTTTCAGTATTCATCAAAATATAAAAGTTATTAGAAAAGTACCAAAAATTTATCCAAAATATATTTTTATGTTCCTATTCTAATTATGAATTTAATTTCATTAAATTGAATTTATAAAAGTATCAAATATTGGGTTTAAGGATGGGTTTCCATTAAAAGGTGCTAAAATTGCATTTTTTTGAAAAATACATCTTTTATCTGAAAAAATGAATGTGTTCTTATATTATGTCTAAGAAGAACATAATATGGATTATAAAATTATATGGAGTGTATTAAATTCAAAATTCAGTTAATACTATTCATAAACGCTTTTGAACGACTAGTTTGGTAAGTCATGGTGTGCTCTAATTCTGTGTTTCGTGTAGCAAAAGCTAATGAATTACTTTAAAGAAAATAACATACTATGAAATCTTGGTGTGTTACATTCTTCCACCTTTTTGGAAATTACGTCCTAACAATTTTAAAATTTGGTTTGGGAAATTCGTTGAATGTCCCACATCGGAAAAAGAGTCAATAAAATTATCTCTTTAAATGAAATAAAGAAAAGTACAATGGTCACCCGAGATAACCTAGACTACGATTCCATGTTTAAAAAAATGGATATGGAAAATAAAATAAGTGTCAAGTTCTGGTGGATAGTGATACAAAACATAATTAGGAGAATGTTAAAAACAAGAAAAAAAACATGTGATGAGATAAACGTTCATCAGTTTCCTAGTAGAAAAAGCAAACAGATAACCTTTTTTTTAAGTTCCATTTCATAAAGTTGAGGAATTTATTTATGATATTGACTAAGAACATAAAGGTATATACTTACTTTTTACGTATAGTTTCATCCTTTAATAAATTTATACCACTAACACATCTTATTTATCAAACGATGTGTATTCAAGATGACATGGCCACATCTGAAGAGATAGAATAAACTTTAAGAGAATCACATAATCCACAAAGGATAAACTATATATATTTACCATGCCTTTAGAGATTAACCAAAACCAAAATGGTTAGTACAGAACAGATGATCCCTAAAAAATCATTTGGAGAAAGAAATACTTATCTTAATTTCTAAAATTAATCCAACAATACCCAAAGATCAAAAAATACAATTCAATAAACAATTTTCCTTAAAATATGTCAATATAATCCAAACTAATATTGAAAACCAAAACATAGAAGAATTTCATTAAGCAGTCTTCCATGTTAAATTGTATTTCCAAATTACATTGACTAGTCTTAAAGTCACATACATAAAGTAATTAACCTAATCACATATTTTCTATGATAAGTTAATCATTTTTATAAATAACCCAAATCGATATAAATCCAAAATAAAAACATATATAAAAATCCACTATTACACCTCGAATGAAATCCAATAGTATTCTATTTTACTTAGACATATTGTATTCCCAACAGAGTGAACGCCTTCCAAAATAACATTTATCACATAATCCCAAAATCATTTTCCTGTACAATGGATATCAATTTTATAAGACATAAGATCTCAAAATCAACATAATATTGATCAATAAAATCATTTAACTAAAAAGAATTAGTGACACTAAACAGGGACTTCACGTATTCTAGTGGTAGGTGAAAAATCCTAATCACACTACGTTTGTGGGTTTGAGTCCTGTAGATTTGTCCAACACGATGGGTTGTCACACGATCTGCGTGTTTTCCATTTTCAAAAACTATATTTTATAACATTTCCAAAATGAGATAAATTCCTCAAAATAACAATAACATGATTTCACCACATATGTTTTCTCATACCTTCCATTTTCATCCAAAAATTTAATAACATGTATTTGCCTCAAATTCAAGGATTATAAAAACCCATATGGTAATTTATAACTATATCAACAATAGAAAATACAATTCTTCTTATAATAGAATTTTTACATAACAAATTGAAGGGTTACACATAAAAGATAAGTCTTCCAAAGTAATCCCATAAATAAAGGGAATTAATAATTTTAAACATTTAACCATCCATTTATTTCCACATAGGTTCTTCCTTGACCAAGGGGTTATCCTATAGAATTGGGAATTCACTCGGGTAATTCCTAGGTCCCCCACATTTACAGAAAACGACTGTATTAGGATTCTTGGGATAATTTTTATTTTCTTCCATAGTACTCTTCATTTTTCCTCGATAATTCATTACTTTATTCCATTCTTTACCACACATGAAGAACTTTTTTTCTCCATTGAGACACTTCCCTAGGTGTCTCCTCCCACATTTCATACATGATGGAAATTGAGTTTTATTTTCTCTATTGTCTCCACTGTTGGAGATCTTATCATTCACCGCCTTTCCCTTCTTTGTTGAGTCCGGGAGTAGGTTAATATATTTTTTGTGGAACATATTTTTGGAAAACTAATTCGGCCTGAACCTGATATCTTTTACAGCTATCTATATTCTATTCCATTCCTTATTTCCTCCACCGTTTCCACCTTGTGCATCATGATCACTGTTACTATGACTTCATACGAATCCAGCCGTTGACTAATATAAGAAAGCATAATGTGGGTCATAAAATAATTTAGAGAATATCATAACACCATATTTTTAATCTAGAACTCCTAAGGATTAAAGATGGTTATTTATTCTATTCTTATATTAAAATCCTTCAAACCGTTTTGTAAGGAAAATGTAAATTAACCTAAGAATTTCCACCAGGAGTGTTGTAACCAAGAGTGCATCAAGGCCCATTTTCATGCACCAGTTCCCATTTGTGTCTAGTTCAAAGCCGTGTTTTCGGGTTTTACCCCTAGGAACATCTGTGCTAGAGCCGCCTCTACCTGCTCGTATCCAAACATGGATGTATATCATGGAAAAATTACAAAATCAATACAATAAAAAAATTCTAGGATTTTATTTTACACTAATCCCCAATGTTTATCTTTGGGCTATGTGCTCTAATCAGAGTTTATCAAAATCAAGTTTCCTAGGATTGTACTAAACTTCCTCTGATACCAACTGTAACGCCTCGACCCTAAAATCCCAAAGTCGCTGCATTATTACGTATCATCAGCATGATCAAAAAAGGTCAATTCTCGAAATACCTATTAGTTTAGTAGCCTTGGATGTACAAGATACATTTATAAGGTTTACATTAAATCATAAAATAGAAAAATACAATGACATTTTTTCCATAGACAATACAAAGATCCAATATACTATCCCTATTGATAAGTCTTATTATTCTTCTTCGCATCCTTGGAAAAATAAAACATATAAAGGGGTGAGCTCAGATGCAAACTAAGGATAACAATATAGCCGAAACATTCGTAAATAATTATGAACATTTAAGGAAATGTATAAGACTAAAACAAAAGCCTTTTAATCATGAACATCAGTATAATATGAAAAATTTAAAATCAAATAATTCCATTTACATATTCATATGGATATTCTACTAGTTGAATAATCACATGCAATATCAATATCCACTTTCATAATTATGGAATGCATAATTATAGACTTTCATACCCATATAGTCAAGGCCTTGTGCATAGACTATGAAAACGATATTGTCAAGGCCTTATGCCAAGACACTAGTTTGTCTCATGAGACCTATCGATGCGTCAAGGATCTATATCGGGCTCCACCCATCACTTACTATGTCCAATGAATTTCTCTTATGAAAAGTTTGAAACATAACAAAACCATTTGTATTAAAACAAGCATACGAAATGTCAATACATTATCCGAAAACCATGAATGGTATAAAAATAACACATCAACAGTCAAAAATAACTCATTCAATAAAATATGGAAGATTTTATTGTAACAGATTAACCGCAATTAAGAATAATAATTCATATTGACATAGGTGAAAATAATCATCAAAACTATTTGAGAGAAATATCCCCCTTTTTCATGAAATCATTTAAAAGCCACACTATTTTTCATGAAGTCATTTACAAAATGATTTTTGAATCAAACTGTCATATACCACATTGAAACATTTAAATGGAATTTTAATTTTAAAACATTAATGTCCATATAAATAAATCCTTAAAATAATTTTTAAAACATGGAAATTAATGAGAAAGATATAGAAGAATGAATTTTTTAAAACATTTAAAATGATTTTTTAGACAGAGTTTCTATCCAAATGAGAGACACTTGAATACAAAAAATTGAGGAAACAAAAACATTATAATATCTTGAGAATAAAGGATCTCATGATATATTATATCATAGGTTAGTATATACACCATATAAAATAGAATTGGTGAATAATAACAAAGAAGTCACTAAGGAATGTAAATTCAGATGAAATCCATTATAAAGACAGTATTCATAGGTAAAGAATAAATAAATGAAATAATTTTGTGTGAAAAATATTAATACACTCAATATTATTGGATATTCATTGTAAATAAATCGGAGAAAATTCATACATATTATTGGAAAAACAATAACAATGATTGGATGTTTAGCTCAATGAATGGAAATTGAGCTAAGATCAAGTTTCTATCATTGAATTGAGAAATTATCAATGGAGTGATTATGTGTATCAAAATTATATTCACAAAAATGGGAGTGAAAATTACTTCACAAATAATAAATAGTAATTCCACCCATAATCTAGGAGTAAAATAATAAATGAAGTATGCATAGAACCCACTGAGTGGAAATTGAAATTTGAAATTCCCTTACCGAATTGGTAAATTATGAAAAATACAACCCATGAAAGAAGGATCATAAAATGATGATGTAAATACCCATATATTAATGTATATTACACCAATTATACAATCAGGGACAATACATACTCCACAAAAAAAGAAATTTTGGCCATTATAGCATTAATCTCACAGGAATAAAAAGTGATATGAAAAACACATACTTTGTTGTAATCAATCTAGTCATATGACCAAAAGTTAATAAACACAAAATTAATCACAGAATTCCATGAATATAAAAAGAATAATGATAATATATATCAAATAGAAGTACACAATACACCACCAAAAATAAATAAGTGGCGAACAATGGAAATCTCACAGAATTAAAAGTGAGATAAGAAACCCATTAACTTGTACATTTCCTTGGTTGAGGGTAGGTAAACATCCTATATAATGGTGAAATAATTGTTATTATATTATTAAAGAATCATAAACATTAATATGATATCATATATGATCTTTCAATATTTCTTTGCTAATAATATTTTAGTATTACCGTCGTTTCGGGTGTTAACTGATTCATTTTCCTTTATCTGCTTTCTTACGTAAGTAATTTTTGTCATGGATAGTATGCATATTATTTATATTCAGATTTATATCAAGTGTTTAAACAATATTTTTAATAATCTAATGAAAATTATTCTTGAATGGATATGATGGGGAGTGAAACTCAACGTGTTCGCAGAGATGGTAATGTGTACGTACACACGAGTAACAATATCATTCTATAGATATTAAAATAATATATAATTGGATGGTATATCATATATAAATAATCATTATCATGTTATATTGTTATTATTTATATCAATTATACATCATTATTATACCCATCCAAATAATATTGTATTGAATAACAACTACACGACGACGTGGAGACGGTAAGCCGTACATACAGACGTATGGTGTAATGTCACTCAAAGGATGGATAGAATAATGAATATGGTTGTAGAATATTTATAATAAAATCATATTATATAGAAGATACTATATATTTTTTTTATAATGGAAATAGCAACGAAAAAGGATGTGGAAGAAGAAAGGAACTTTAGAGAGATGATGAAATATTTACCTCTTCTTTGGGTTCTTCCTTTTGATTTCATAAAAAGGACTCCATTGGTTGGTATTCTGACTAAAGTAAGGCCACTATGATTAAGGGAGGATAGTTGAGAGGGTATTGTGGCAGGGGTTGGATGATCCAAATGGCATTGATGGTGTGAATTAGATAGAAGGGGAAGTTCCTTTTTATAAGAGGGGTGAGGGGCACCTTTGGAATGCCAAAAATAGTATTTTATAATAAAGTCCTTTTCGGTTTCCAATGGCTCAAAAATGAATTATTTAAAGGATAAGGTGGTCATGGGTCGACAAACCACTCAACCAATAGGATTTAGACAGGTTTGGGTTACTATATTAACTTTATCATTTAGATTTAACTCTTAGATAAATAGTTTGACATTTACCATGTCTTTATGTATTTTTATATAAAATGGTTAATAAACATACTATAGACTTCAAATAAACCTCAAGTGGTTCATTAATAACATATATAATACTATTTTTTACTTTTGGCTGAACATTAGATTTTTAGGAATACAATATCAATTAATAATATAGTATTTGTTTATTAAAACTCATTTATTTCAATTTTGACACTAGTTGGTATGATGTTTTTGCTAAATTCATAACATCATTATTACTTCAAAAATAATTCATCTAACCAAACCTAACACGTCATATTAACCTATAAAATTGGTGGAATTCAAAAAAACTCTCAAATGACATTTATTTGGATATTTATAAAATCAATTATTTTAATATTTCATTAATTAGGTAATTACTTCATCATCATTGTGTCATGATGAAATTAAGTTATTTAATGTCTAAAAAATATAAATAAAATACCATTATGTATAAAAATATTTTATCTTTCTAATGTATATTTATAGTCAAATTTTTCTTATGTATAACCCTATATTAAAAATGTTTTATTTATTAAACATTGATTTTAACTCTTTTAACACATCATTAAATAAAATAATAATAAATGTACTAATATAATCCAAGTGGAAAAAAGATCATATTTTATTCATAAGGTTGTTTTTGGTCGAATTGAACTTATCTAATAGAATTAGGACATGTGTTCGAGTAATGATAATATCATTTTTACCCTTGAATATCCTATTTTTTAACCGTTGTAAATAAAAGTAAAAAGTTACTATTCACCAAATATTATTTTAATCTTATTGAACCACATTATATTTATAATATGAAACTTGTCTCTTGGATTTTTGAAATTCAACTCACAGAAGCAGTAAAATTATGTTTTATGTAAATTTTCAAATGCTCATAGGAGGTGGGTAAAAGACGGTAAAAAGTTCAATAAACTTTAATTTATCTAATTTTATTATAAAATGACAACAATTAATTACAATGAAATTATATAGGTATTATACATCTATATTGAATTAAAATAAATTAAAATAAAATAATTAATTAATTAAATAAAAAGTCAGTTTTAAACTATAACGTAGTGTTTTTCAATATTTGTCAAAAATTGAATGTTTTCACTAAAATACCAAAAATTAACCCTACGCTAATTTTGATATTCCGAATTCAAAAATGAATTCTATTTTACAAAATTAAAACATAGAAGTTTCCTTAGTTAATTTAAAATAAATTCCCATTGTCAAAACTAGAAAGCAATATTTTAGAAGTAAAAATTTTCAAAATATTGACATGTGTTTATGTGAAATTTATATGTGAAATTACTTATAATCACCTAAATTGTATTAAATGATAAAAATATAATCTAATTATACTTACAGACCATTAAAATAAATGACTTAACAATATACATTATTTCTATTAAAAAAGTTTTTTTCAATTAAAATTTAATATTTTTCAATATTCAACAAAATTTAAAAGTTTTTAGAAAAGTACCAAAAATTTATCCAAATTAAATTTTTATGTCTCAATTGTTAAGAAGAAATTAATTTCATTAAATTGAATATATAAAAGTGTAAAATATTTGTTTCAAATAGGGTTTTCCATTAAAATGTTGTAAAATTTCATTTTTTTGAAGAATACTTCTTTTATGTGAAAAAAATGAATGTGTTCTTATATAATGGTTAAGAAACACGTAATATAGTTTATAAAATTATATGGAGGATATAAAATTCAAAATTTAGTTAATACTATTCATAACCATTTTGAATGGCTAGTTTGGTATGTCGTGGTGTGCTCGAACTCGATGTTGCGTGTAGTGCAAACTATAGAATTACTTTAATGAATATAACTTACTATGAAATCATGGCGTGTTACATAAATGATAATTTTCTATTAAAACAACCATAATGATCCTTATAATTGGTTGTAAAAAAATATTTCATTTATCTTTAATTTCCTTGAATCAATTGCAAAAATATTATATAATATTATAGACATAAAACTACGCCATTTTGTATTCAAATTTATGTTTCCTTTTATGATAAAATAACTTAAAAAATACAGTCAAAAAATAATTTCTGATTACAAAACTATAGTTAGTGTACCACGTTTGTTTCCTCAAATTTAGTGTTCACAAAAAATGTATGGTTGAATATCTATACATTCCCAACCGTATAGGGTACATAATAAATAATTTTTTATTCAAACATATCATTTCCAAAACATACGTTACACTTACAAACATAGGGTATGAATTATGTTTCCAAGAATAAATATAAAAAAACAGTAAAAACCAATGTAAAATATTTACCGCTTCATTATGATCAGATAAACCATATATATATGTAAAATTAAAAAACATTTTTTCACAAGTAGAAATTAAAAACACTTTTCACTTTTAACAATCATTTCCCTTATAAATATTTCAAAATTTAAAAATATCTCATTTCTTTACAAATTTATCCCACATTTATAGAAAACATGTCCCCCATTATTTGGATCAAAACTTCTCCCCCATGTCACGGATATTAAAGATATTATCTTCTCCAACTTCTCTGACATGATGGTAAATATGTAAACCGAAACTATAATCATCACCGCATTTTGTGACATAAAAAATATAAGTGAAAATAAGTAGTAAAAATAAACTCCCCATATATTCATGCTTCTATTAAAATATATACATTTACTCCATGAGTATTTATATAATATAATTAATAAAATGATCATTTTTGGAAAAATATTCCTAGGTCATAGAAGATACAACATTCAATGAACTAAAACACTTTAATATAAATTAAATACATGTATCTATTCTTTCACATGTAATTTTATAAAAAACATTATTTTTTCATTCAACAATAAAATAATTTATGTAATAAGATAAAAAAAAATTTCATGATTTTATATTATAAAAAAGGAATTAAGAAACAACTTATTGAAAATTTATTTCAAAATAATTGTAGGGTCCTGAAAATATGCAAAGGAGAAAGATGATCCCCTTTAACTCAAGGGAGATTCTACCCAATTCCCCCTCAAAGGATTGGGGAAAATGTGAAGAATTTTCAAGGATGGTGAAGGAAAAACTAGTCCACGGACCGGTCTAATGTTGAAGACGAACGTCCGGTTTTGCGAAGTGTCCCTCCTCTGTGGACCATTGTTGTCAGGAAACCGAGGCGGAGACCCTCCTCGGTCATGAGGAAGGACATGCGCAGACCTGGTTCACCGTTCTGAACTGCCCCAACCGCGAGCCGTGCGAAATGGAGGCGGTGATCCTCTGTGGGCGCGAAGCAGGACGAGCGCCAATCTGGTTCACCATCATGAACCGCCCCAGATGCGAGTTGCATCTATCGGCTCATGCCGCATCCATTGTCGTTCGTGGAATGGAATCAGAACCCTCTGCGGCCGCGAAACACTCCCCAAGCTTGTTTGGGTGGGATGCACTCAACGCCCCCGCGAGTCGTGTATTGACCTAGTCATCTGTGAACTGGGTTTTCGGTCCTGGGCCTCCGCAAAAGGTGTCGTGTGACCACAGATACATATCTTTCCCCACTCTATAAAAGGAGACCGAGGAGGAAGTGGAAGGGAGGAATTCAGGAGACATTACAGGAGATAGATCAGATTCGGGTGGAAGGATTTCAAAGGAAGGCTTAGGATTTTGCAAACAACGAAGTACCAGTAAGCCAACCAGAGCAGGTATGAACCTAGGAATGAATTAATAGTGAACCGAAAACGCATAATAACTTGGTGAACCGAGAACCGAAAATAACATAAAAAGAGAAGACCGTGAACCATGGCCCCTCTGCGGATGCACTTCCTGTGGACCAGGGTGTTTATTACTCTTTTTTTATCCGTTGCACCGCGTAGCGCCCTCTTATGTGGGAGAAGCCCCAACCGACGAACCACCGACCAGCGCCACCCTTGGACATCATTGCTCGCATGTAACCCTTCGTGAACCACCCTGGTACGTGGATCGAACACTAAGCTGTGAACCCTCCGGGTTAGCGAGATGCCAATCAGTTCGCGAACCACCCAGGTTCGCGGACGGCCTATCAGTCTGCGGACCACCCTGGTTCGCGGACGGCCTCTCAGTCCGCGGACCATCCTGGTTTACGGACGGCCTCTCAAGCCGCATAGCACCTCCCTACGCAATGGGCGCCACCCCTCAGACTCCTGTGTGGCATGCCAAAACCATCAGAGTTCTCATTCCCCGAGCCAGATAAAATCCTTCCAATTCCAATATGGCATGATCTGTTATTACCTCCTCAGTGTCCTATTCATCATCCTCGAGCCGAGGCCTCCACCAGAGCCACCATATCCGTATGATGTAAAAATTGGGCTTATCAGCGCGCCCTTTGGAGTTCACATTCCCCCGGTAAGCCGGGGAAAAGGGGTTGCCCCTCCCTTGAGTGGATTCCCAAAGCATTCCTGGGTTCACATTCCCACGGTAATGTGGAGCCTGAGCTCAGGCGTCCCCTTTGTACCCCTCCACATGTTTGGTCGGGGCACTTTTCCATTCTTCAGGGGGGTAGTAAAATACCAATCAGAAGGAAGCCCCATACACTTCTGTACTTCCCCCAGGAACAAGAGAGGTGACGGGCACATGAGCACCTCTTTCCCTCTACCTCTACGCTTTCTCGCCATTGGGCATCAATCTTGGAGTAAGCCCTGACCTTATGGGCCGCTCTATGCGTTAGCCCCACTCCACTTCTCACGGACGCACCTTTCGTGACGTGATAGTCTGGTCCCTACTGCCTCTAGATTCTCACACTGAGCATGACTCACATGGGCTTAGAGTAAGCGTCGACCATGACAACCTCTTATGGGCCTCCTCCGAGTGTAAGCCCCAATCCATTACTAAGGGCGGCCCCAGAGCGTAAGCCCCACACTTGTGACCTTTGAGGAATTTGATCCCTGCCTCCTAGGAAGGGTATGTTGGAAGCCTCCAAGAGGAGCATGCCTGATCACCATCGGACACCAGGGTCCACATTCATATTGGTTCTCCGACACCCCCAAATGAACTACGAGGTCTTTGATCCATGTCTCCTGAGCAGGGTACGTAGGAAACCTCTCAGAGGTCCAATCCCACCGACCGGTTGTTCCGACAACCTTAATGTCGGTTCGCCTTTGTCCCACATGAAGTTAAACCGTACATTCGAAGTATGTGGACTTTGATCCCTACCTCCCAGGCAGGGTAGGTAAGAAGACTCCCTGAGGTTCAAGCCCAGCAACCAGTTGATCCGACCATCTTCACGCCAGTTCACCGCACCACTCCTAGTGCCGCCTCAGTGATTCTAGACTCATCGGGGTCAATAATCCAACGATGGATGGTAAACCTTGGGCATAAACGATTCTGAACCCCTACGTTCAACTATCCATTTCCAACCAGTAGAAATATGTGGATAAAATGTTTGGGTATAAACCAAAAATTCGTGAACATATGAATACGTCTTAATTCTATAAAGGGTCCCAGAGCGGGAAATAATTCCCCCCAAAAATGGGTGATGAGCCTGACTTCCCATCCACTCGACCAATGCGAGTTCTTAAGTATCGCTGGCTAAACCAACTAGCGGATTCTAGCCTTTGGAAAGAAGGTCCACGTATCATTGGATATGGAACCATTGGGCGTTTCGACACGAAGACCAGCGTACCCGACTTTAACAATCAAGCAGGGCATAGCCATCCGTGAGATCTACATTTAGGCTCATTGGTCCTCTATATCCTCGAAGGGGGAACGGATCGAAAAAAATGGTGAACCCAACGTGAATATTTAACCATGTATGAAGCATTTAACCTAATCCCACCCTGGGCCCCTTATACTCTCCAAGAGGGCCATGCAAGGTCATTAATAACGCATGGGGTCATGACATGCTGCTTTGATGGGTTTGCTATTTTTCTTTGTTAACATATTTTACATGTACCTTCAGAACTCCCTTCGAACCAATGGCATCACAAAGGAACTCACAAGTGCACGCTTCCATCAACTCAAGGACCAGACATCCTATCCTATGGAGGACCCCGTCACCCACCCAGCGTCTTCAACGCTAGGTCTCAGATGCGCTGATTCAAGAGTACCACCTGAACTGTACTCTCCCAATGGTGGAGGCAGCCATGCACGCCCTCCAATCTTCCAGAATTCGCCGATCGCCTACCCAGCAGCGGCCACAAAAGAAGATCCAGACGGACACTGTTTCCATCTCAAACTGTTTCGGGAGTCTGTCCCCGGAACGGGACAATGCGTACCTCCCTTATCGTAGGGAGGTGGATGAGGTCGATCCTGAGGACTTCGTCCCTGCCGAATTGATGTTCCGTTCCAAGGCCCCCGCTGGAAGGCGTCATCGCGGTCACGCTGTGACTCAAATTCGTAATGCTGAGGAGGATGTCTCCCTAAGGATTCAGGCCCACACTCCCTGAGCTCCGGCCCCTCGGACCGCCCAACAAGGGCGGAAGACGTATAATAAGGGACCGGTCATCACCCTGGTCCTCGAGGAAGAGCTCCGCTACCCAACCATGGAGACGTACCACAAATAGGGACCTACACTTTTTTCCTCCTCCTAAACCCGCCATCCAGACATGGCGGGATCATATGAGCCGGCATGCATCCCCACTGAGCTCCATCAAGCCCGTTGCTCAGGGAGGACGAAACTTACCCGACATGCACCTCTACCTGCCCAAGGTTGTGAATCCCACCAGCTTGACATGGTGGCAACCCAGCACCTATAGAACCAGCTTCTAGAAGATGCTTCTGACACCCGCTATCCATGCATGGTGGCGATCAGCAAAGCCTACCACCCCGATGTGGCAACAATTAATAGGCAGGCACGTCTCCCCTCCAAAAAAGGCCACCGACTCGATATAGTGGGAATCCAATATATGCATGGCTAGTTCTCTTTGGATGCAAGTAAAGTCTACCTTCCCGATGTGGCGTCCAATGTAGAGATAAACAGGTGTATCCTGGCACAGGGGCAGATTCGTTCACCTGCCCCGACATAGGAGATTTATCAGTACCGACTGACCACTGCAGGACCGGAGCAGGATATTCCTACTCCGATACTGGAATGTGACTTCATACCCATTCCATCCAAATATGTCTCACTACTTATCCTGGGAATGATGGGGGAGTATGTATCGATCCCAGATCATATCTTGCAGACTCTCCAGAATGTAATTACATCAGCGGAAACAACAAGTACTCGGGCCCTTGATCCCATCACCCTAATTGAGGTGACTCATATATGAGATGAGAGAGCCACCTCAAAGAAGATCTACATCCCTGCTTCTGGCCAGGAGGTCCGCCTACCATATTCTGCGACTCAAGGGCCACCGAATTGAGCTGCTTCACTCGTTCCAACTGGGGGAAACCCGTACATCGTAGTGCATGCTCCAGAGCAGTCATATATCCCTACTAAAAGGCAAGATGTTTTTTGGAGTATCTAGACAAAATAATGGGACACAATTAGACAAGGACCCAAAGGTGATGGCCATTATCAACAGCAGACGGTCCCGGCTACCCACAAGAAAGCGCTCCGAACGCGCTGAAGGTAGCCGAAAAATAAAGAGTAGGTTCATGACTCTGCTCGGCTGGAAGATGGGGTTCCCAACACCGCTATGCATGCATCACAGGCTCAAAACCCTGCCCACCCATTACCATATTATGGGAGTGATAGTAGCATTTGCGATGTACATCCCTACAATGTTGCTACCAGCAACTCTGAATGTCCTCCCCAGATTACCCGTGGGGGCCTCCCCCACAGGCATATAACAATCAATCCTGAGAGATCCTCTTTTGATGCGAGTCAAGGAAACCCTCCACATGACCAGAAGTTCAAGCAGCAAGAAGGACATCAACTTGTTGTGGTCCACCCTGAAGGCCCTCCCTGGGGTATACACTACAAGCATTCTCCATGCAGTGGGACCACATATTATGATAGTAGTCCTCATTATCATAGTCGCAACTATTGAGGCCCTCCCCACTATGATGTTTCATCATGACAAGAAGGCCCTCCCCTTATCATAGTCTGCCCTGATGGTCTTCCCCATGGGTTACGTTGCAACGACACTCCGCACAGCAGGGCATCAGATCACGGTGGTAGTCCTCGCCACCCTGATAAAAGATGTCCTCCCCGTAGAGACATCAAACAACAGTAAGGCCCTCCCATCGTTGTGGTATATTCTGGAGGCCCTCCCCAGGGTATATCCCGTAGATATTCTCACTGCAGTAGTTGTAATGGTAGTCCTCTCCATTGCCGCAGTTGTGATGGCAGTCCTCACCACCACGGCTGCCATTGCGATGTTCCTCCCTACAATGGCCATAAGCAACAAAAAGGTCCTCCCCTTGTCGCATAATGTCCTGAAGGTCCTCCCCAGGATGCACATCGAACATCAATCCATGTTGGTCATCCCCACTACGATGACAGTTGTTGCAAAGGCCCTCCCCGTAACGAAGCTACACAACTAGAAGGTCCTCCCGTTGTTGTGACATTCCTTGAAAGTCCTCCCTAGGGTGTGCACTGCAAAATTCCTCTATGTAGTGAAGCATCAGTCAGTAATGGTAGTCCTCACCATTATGGCCGATGTTGTGGATGTCCTCTCTGCAATGACATATCGTATCAATAGTAAGGTCCTCCCCCTTCCGAATCAAGCATAGAAAATCCATCGTATGCCGAGGCAATCAAAAGGACGGGATCAAGTCTGTTAGATTCCGAGTTAGTTGCTAACGATGCCCTTCTTCGATCAGAAGATGGTCCAGGGCCGCGTTCAACTTCTGAACCACCTCGGAATCGCCCACATGACAATTCAATACCTACCGGTCCCACTTCCTCTGACCAAACAATCAGTGAGAGCCTCAATTGTTCTGACCAGGTAGAGGAATCACCAGTGGAGGAGTATGCCGATATGTTACACATGAGGAAAATACTGGCCAGAAATGATATACTAGTCATGTTTTGGCCCACGACCACCTCTCAGTTTGACATACCCAGAGAGTAGTCGGAAGAATGCATGCATAACATCTGCTCCAATATATGTATGACTCGACACCAACCAGAATCATGATTTCTTCCCTACGACGGGTATGTAGGCCATGTCGAGATGATAAAAGACCTCCTGCATCACATCGACCTAGCATCCCTTCCTTCGGCGTGGCGACAGTGCCCCGAGAAACGTAAATGAAACATGAAGATAGATTGCCTCCATGCACTGTACGAGTTGCACTGCCTCATTGGTGACGCTCCGACGGGAGACCATATCAGGGGATGGGGAGAACAAGGAGCTCTGCATTTCACTCTGCTCCCCACCCAGATGAACTCGTTTGGCATGGTGTCTTGCAACGTCATCACGTCAAGGCGGAAATAGAGTGTTCTCCTTGTTCAGGAAAGGCAACACACCCAAAAAGGTCAGGCCTTGGTTAAGTCCCAGAAGCGTCAGGCTCAGCGGGAACAAGCCATTCAAGAACTCCTGAAGCAGGCCACTGATTGACCAGATGGGTATCGTCCCCACACTGATGACATGCGGTAGGAGGAACAACTCCATACCTGATGTAATGAGTGCGATAAAGGATTCCATAGTGAGTGTCACCTTAATGGGAAGGATCCACATTCAGACTAATGGTAGTGTGGGGAGGACCTCCTTTTTTATCATGGAAGTAGGTAGGACTCCCATTCCTCATGGCGGAGGTATAGGGAGGACCTCCGTACTTGGTGTTGTTGTTGTGGGTCACTCTACGACGACCACTATCTGCGCTGACGACCAAGAGAGTTGATCCATCCTGCCCATTGGTTGGTTAGGGACTTAATCCGGTCAAGGTATATATTTTACCATACTCAACATTCACATGGGGTTGGTGATATACACCGGTAGTGGTGCGAGCCACATCAATGGTTGACGTTGACTCCCCTTTGCGGGGGACCTCCACAGCTTGTCTGTGATGCTGGCATCAGGTTAGCCGGACTGGGGCTGGTGGTGTAGGTACATAGCATACCCAATGTTCAACCCACAAGACCCGGTGGCAGAACTGAAGCGACATAGGGGGGGCCCTTGAAATGAGATCCTGGTCAGGCTGGCCAAGACATCCCCTACCACATCAACGTAGGGGAGTTATTCATAGATTCATTCTGCGGAGAGGCTCCTGAAATGATTGTACATTGGGGAGGAGAGCAGTGGAACCTTGCACGGCCATTGTTGGTGGTGGTGGTGACAAGGCACATAAAACTCTAAATCATGGTAGTCCAAATCCCATGTTTGGATAATCCCCTCATTATATTGGCGTACAAGGTCGTTTATTACTCTTTGATGATCAAATTCAGAAGGGGAGATGGGGAAAGGGAACCCAAAAGCTATGGTTGGGGAGATTTCTGCAGAAGTGTTGGAGCTATTAGGGACTTATACATTGACATTACCTCTTCCCCTATGTAAATGAATGGGTGGTGATTGGATTTCTGATGCAGCAACATGGTTCTTGAAAAGCAAAGAGATTGAACCATTAGTGAAGAATCAATGAAATCAATGTGCAGTTCCCTAACGACATTCTACCATCCATGTATGGTAAGAAGGATTAATACTGATAATGACACAGACTAAGATGCCCAACATTCAGTTGCACCAACTTCTGGTGAGTTTCAAGCAAGGCCCGCTTTTTTCATGGCGGGACTCGATGCTGGATTACTGGATCTGGTGTTATGCTACTCCACTAACATCTCAAATGCTACTAATCATGACATTGATGACATGAACCTCATGTCAGATTCACCATTTCTATTTCAAATGCTATTTCTGGGGTGGACACATCTGTCTATTTGAGGATGATGAGGACGCACTGGTTGTTTCCCCACATTCCCACTTTCCAAAGGTGGGAGAAATCTATCCCATATTCATGGACGTTTTCTCCTTAATTGAAACATGATGATGGGATATCGTTACTTCCTTCCGTGGATTCCTTCTCAGAAATCTTCACCTAGTCCAGTACTCTATTATATATAAAATGTTCTTCGTGAGTCTCTTATTAGTTCCATATCTTCATGGGTGCCGATTAAATACATTCCATTTTTCTAGAAATTCCAAGGGGTCCAACTAGGGCAGCAACCTTCGGTCAAGGGAGTAGTCACATTGGACATCATTGGAGATTCTAGACACCGGGACATTGGCCTATATTGGTTTCTTCCCCTTGTTATAGGACTTATCAATGGAGCGGAAATCCAATGCATCCCACGTTGAATCTGGGGAATTATATTCCATATGCATGTCGCTGAGGTTTTCCTCAGATTCCCATATTTAACATAGGGTATGCCGCATGATTAACATCTAGCAAAGATGGATCCGACAGATCACAACACTGACAAGATTGGATTATATTGGTGCCACCCTGGTAGGGAACACTGATTCTAGGAGGTGAACTGGCATGGTCTCACCGTGATATGGTAGCCTAGGTAAGGATCGGTATGGATAATGGATGGTTAAGTGATGTGTATATAGAATGAAATGTTTTCTACCGAAGGGTGACAATGATGTTGGGCTTGAGCCTTGAAGAGACCCCCTACTTATCCCTGTGCTAGGGAATCAAATCCCATGTAGTTTAGTATGGGGTACATGATCGTGGTGTGTAGATAGGACAACGACCCAACGATATACTAGGGATTATGCATGGTTAATAGGCCGAAGATGTTCAAATGCTCGACGGCTGACCAAATATGTGGGTCCTAACAAAAGGGGACTATAATGGATTACCATCGATTAGGGAACATAATTCATTATCGTCGGTTTGGGTTGACAATGGTTTACTACTGAATGAAGTTGACAATGGCTTATTGCTGAATGAGGATCACAATTGATTATTTCTGCGTGAGGTTCAAAATGGATTAACATTGGGTAATGGATAATAATGTATTATGTCAAGATATGGTTTACAATGACTTTCCACTGGATGGGGGCACAACGACATACCTCTGGATGGGGGAATGTTTAGTGTCATGTAGGACAAAAGGCGCGTAAAGCTTAACATTATGCAGGATGGTGGTGGACTGACGTGGAGATGGTTGGGAGAAATGGATGGTGGGATTGAACATCAGGGACACTTCCTACATTCCTTGACATGGAAAAGATCAATGTCCCTATAGTTTGGGAGGGGTTTTGGTGAACCGACGCGAAGATAGTCAGGACCAATGAATGGTGGGCTTAATCAACAGGGAGGCTTCCTACGTACCATTCCATGGAAAGAATCAAAGTCCCCATAGTTCGGAAAGGGGTTTTTGTGAACTGACTTAAAGATGATCAGGACCAATGGATGGTGGGATCTATCCTTATAGAGGCTTCCTATATACCTCACCTTGGAAAGGATCAAAGTCATCGTTGACTAGGGGGGTTTTGGTGAACCAACATGAAAATTATTGGGACTAATGGATGGTGGGATTGAACCTCAGGGAGGCTTCCTACCTATGTTTCCTTGGAAAGGATAAAAGTCCACAATGTTCGAGTGGGGCTCTGGTGAACCGACGTGAAGATGGTCGGGACCAATTGATGGTGGTCTTGAACCTTAGGGAGGGTTCCTACATACCTTTGCATGTCAAAGATCATTGTCCCTGTAGATCAAGAGGGGGTTTGGTGAACTGACGTGAAGAAGGTTAGGACCAATGGATGGTGGGCTTGAAACTCAGGGAGGCTTCCTACGTACCTATCCATGGAAAGTATAATATTCACCATAATTCGGGGAGGGATTTTGGTGAACTGATGTGAAGATGGGTTGGACCAATGGATGGTGGGATTGATCCTTAGGGAAGCATCCTACGTACTTTTCCATGGAAAGGGTCAAAGTCCCCATATATTAGAAGGGGATTTGATGAACCAGCATGAAGATGATCCGGGACAATGGATGGTGGGAATGAACCTCAGGGAGACATCCTACGTACCTAGCCATCACAAGGATCAAATCCCCCGTTCTTTTGGAGGTGTTTTTGTGAATCGACGTGAATAAGGTCTAGAACAATGGATGTTGGCCTTGATCCCTAAGGAGGCTTCCTACGTACCTGCCTTGTATGGGATCAATGTCCCCATAATTTGGGACGGGTTCTAGTGAACCGATGTGAAGATGGCCGGGAACAATGGATGGTGGGATTGAACATCAAGGAGGAATCCTACATACCATTCATTTTTGAGGATCCAAGTACACATAGTGTGGGATGGTTTTTGGGACTTACACACTAGGATTCCATGAGAGGATGTCATGGTCGGTGCTTACTCTATGCCCCTGTGAGTCATTCTCGGTGTGAGAAACAAGAGGTAGTAGAGACATGAAGATCACGTCATGAAAGGTGCGTCTGTTGGATGTGAAGTGGGGAATACACATGGTTTGCAGCCCAAAATTGAAAAATGGGATTACATGTGGTCCGCAGCCCCAGAAGATGGAGATTAGGACTTACTTAGGATGGAGGCCTGGTGGTGAGAAAGCCTAATGGGAGAGTGATTTGGCACCAAAGAACAGAGGGATCTAGTGGCCATCCTACCACTATCGTCTATGGACAGGAAGACGATATGAGGATAAGGGATGTTTCTTCCCAAGAAAAAGGGTAGGGGCTTACAAAAATATAGTTTCCCTCTCCCTTCGGATAGACGTTTCTCTGATAAAGTGGATCTCATTCCATGTAATGAATGATCTCACTCCAGTGGGGACCAGTGGGAGTAGAAAATATTCGAGATTGGGCACCCCGTGTGTGATGCATGGGGCGGGGTCACAATTTAATGTCATGTGTTGAGGATAATGGTGCTAGGTAGTTTAATGTCTTACATCTCGGAAGAGGGGGGTTCACACCACACCCCTAGGACTTACATTACTGACACCCACCCACCCTTGGGTGAGGGAAGGAATCAAAAAAGCCGTATTGAGTGGGAATTATGGAATGATCCATTGAGTGGTATGTGTTAAATGTCATATAAGAATAATCAATATCCATTAGAATTCCAATGCGAATAATCTTGAGCTGAAGTAATGCAACAGGAAGCACCGCCCCAGGGAGTTTGAAATTACTCCGTGCAAACCTGGATGGTCGCGCTGGAAAAGGGTGCGCGACATGGGTGTGTTGCGAGTATGAGGTGCTCGAACAAGGTGCATTATGATAAGGACGAGACATGGAACACACAAGTAAGGTAGTGTGAAAGATGATCGATTTGCACAAAAAAGGAACGGCTGCACTCAATGTAGGATGATGCGTGCATGAAATCAGAGGCTGCACGCATGTCGGAACGGCTGCATGCAAAAGAGGTCTGATTCAAGGAGAATCTTGTGTGAAAGAGGGATATCTGGTTCCTAAAGGACATGGGGTAAAAGGAAATGGATGTGGATCACACCCAATAGGGACCACATGAAGGAGGAACCTTAGGGGACTTGTCACGCAACATCCAATACCTTGAAGCCATAGTGTTTGTCGCCTAGTCGTGGAAGAGGTGTCTTTCTTGCAGCCGAGCATCTCTTCATCTTCTATCACCATAACTGATATTCAAGGCTACACTACACATTGTAGCTAAATTACTATTAGGCTACGTGAAAGGGGAGTTGTATGCAAATACTTCGCTTGACGTCGCATTGGGTGCGCAAGCACTTGAACGCTGGAGGAATGCTGTTGTGCCTTCCTGACATTTTCATACCATCCCCTTTAGAAGATTCTAGGGGGTCACCACAGAAGCCTGAATTTGATGAAATATCTGGAAAAAATGATTTTGCGCACCGTCGGGGGCCTTCGCGCTCGGGCGTCAAGCAGTTCTTAAGGGCGCCAGCACGCAAGTTCCTCTTTGACGTCACATTATGTGCACACAATTTTGTGCTCTGGGAGGGGTGTTTCACGCAACCCGCCGTTCTTGCATGCTATTTCCTTTTGTAGTATTAGAGGGGTTTCTATGGATGCCTGCACATGACATCGCCTTGGGAGCTCATGATTTTGTGCACTGGAGGTCCTTTTACACTTATCCCTTGAATCTTGCGCTCACCTGCCTCTAGGGTCACCGAATTTTCTCCTCCTCTACCAAATACATTTTCTGATCTTTATTATCCCTACTTAGGCCCTATCCAAAATTTGGTGTCAAAATTTTATCAATGATAATAAGAGTTATTTAATTGTTCTTCATTACCCATTATATAACCAAATATTAATAAACAGTTTATTTCCAAAATAAGCTAAAATCAAGTCAGACATGTATAATAAAAAGATAATATTAAGAAGTTTATATATAAACAAGAACTAGGTAAATTCTGTGGATATATAAATATTCTTATCAACTAATATAGAATTATAAGATTCAATATCAATGTAAAATAGAGTTGGGGTTTAATATGTGAACTACGTAATAAAATACTGATAAGTATGAGTTCATTTTTGTAAAAAACGGAGTTGAATAAAGTGAATTTCATCAAATTTTTTTGTAATAGAATGATAAAATGTATCAAATGATAAGAATCAAAAAAATATTATCAATTATCCCTTAAGTGTTTTTTTGCATCCTATAATTGAGTGTAATAACCCATATATTTGTAAATGAAACTCAATTTTCAATGAATAAATATCTTATTGTGTATTGTAGTTATAGACTACCAATGAACTGCATTACTGATTTTATTAACAATATAAAATATAGAATGTTTTCCTTAAGAGGATTCTATGAATCATAACCATTGATAATATAGACATTCTACAGTCACCATAAGGATTAGTAAATATTAAGGGTTACAAAAATCTCTAACTGACATATATGGATGAAGATATATACACAACCAGTTTGATTGTACCCATTGAAGAACATTTTTGTGACAATCAAAGGGAGATAGAATTAGCTTTAATTCTCCATGACTGATACTAATATGTTATTATTCAATGAAAACTTCAGAGAGAAAATTTATTGTAGAAGTTTAATGTTATCGAGATCACCACACAAACACTGTTCACTGAACCTCCCCACGACTGTTCTACCATCACACACTATACACATTGGTTGTATGATAATGTAATAAGTGGTAATTCATTCAGGTCCTAATATTATGAATATCTATAACTTAATTTTAAATAAAATAATGTCTATATTAATAAATTTTCATTTATAATTTATAGATAATATTATATTATAAATTTAGTAAGAATTATATTTTTATATGATGAAATAGAAAATGTGATTTTGAAAAATATATAAATTCAATTAAAACAAACATTTTTATAGATTATAGAATATCAGATAATTATATTTATTAAATATTTTTTAAATTAATATTTTTTTAAATATAAATAGCAATATAAATAAATGAATTCCAATGTTATGTTCAACCAGTTTTGAAATATGTTATCATTATAAAAATATTAATTTTAAAATAAATAATAATTTTTATTTCAAATTATAAATTATCATATTAATAAAAATAATTTTGACACTAAATAAAATTTTTGCAATAATTATTTTAAAAATATCTTATGCTAAATTTATCATAATTTTCAAAGTCAATAAAATTTTTTGGTAAAAATTAAAAACATTCTAAATATATAGTCTGTATTATGAAATCAAAATATCACAAAAAAGTGGTGTAATAAATATATAAATAAAATCCCCAACTAAAAATAGTTTCCAACATGAAGATACTATTTTTTTCTCAAAAGAAAATAATATTAATTTTAGAAACCTATAATGATTCCTCAATAACATATATTATATTTTTATGTTATAAAATAAATTTATTATGAACATAAAAGACTTCCACATCAGGAATTTTATTATTTAAAGGTTTTAGGGTCATATACTAATAAAATATTTAAAACCAATTTTACATGATGTTTTTTTAAACCATAAAATGTTTTATTTTTTATTATTTAATCACATAAACTATAAAACATTAATTTATAAAATAAATATGAATTCCCTGTTATTTTTATATAAATACTAACCAAACCTCTCATTTATCTTCACTAAACACTCATTAAAAAATGTGATATTATCTATATACCACTACAAATCCCTTGAAAGTTTTTCTCAAGCACTTAATATCCTCCTCCATAACTTTTAGAATCATTCTATATAGGTAACAAATTCTCTCATCTTCCATTTCATTCATGTAAATTGTTTGTACTAGTATCTTTGATACATAAATTGTTGTGTTTTTATATATCCATTTATTATCTTTATAAAAACAATGTAATTATATGCCATATTTTAGTTCCATTTTTCCCTTATATGAAACATTATTTACACCCATTATGCTGCCAAAATTATCCATTACCATTCCAGGAAAAATGTTTTTTTTCAATAACCATCCTAGATTCCACTCAATTGTACCAACCAAGATGTCAGTATACATCATTGATTAGTGACAGGCATTATTATTGCCCACATTGAATAATAATATTATTGAATGTTATTGAAGACATTATTATGTGGTATGATATATATATATATATAACACATATTCATGTACATGATATGACCATTATAGGTTGGCCAAGAATTTTAAAGACCTAAAATGACTCGGGTTATGTTTTTATCTCCAGGGATACCATGTATAAAACAATGGTGTCCAGAAAAAAGAATTATTATGACGTTTGTTCTTTTATCCAAGACATGTGCTTGTAATTTAATGTTTTATATTGTTTCTACATTATTATAATTCATTTATATTATCATATTTTGTTATTATTCGATGAATTTGATTTTGATTTTGACCTTCATATATTATCATGTTTTCGACAGATATAATTTTTTTTCGTGATTTTATCAATAATTTAATGGAATTTATATCCCACCCCTTACATATTATCATTTCAAGGCTATGTTTTGATGTATTAGAAGATATATATATTTTCACTCCATGTAATAACGATTTAAACAATGAATTCATATCTTGGTTAAAATGTATTGAGATATGTATCTAATTACCCAAATACATCATGCATATTTATTTATTTAGACCTTTTTATTTGTAGAATAATGTAAAATAGCATGAAATATATGTAGAGAAAATATGATTTGCCATATTGGGTAATGCGAATGTTGCATTATACTGAATGTGTTACCACATCAGAAAGATGCATATCTCTATAAAATAATCAATGATTTAGATATAATACATAAAAATTATTATTTAAAATATGTAATTCAATGAATGTGGAAGGAAATGGAAAATGAAATTATGTTAAAAGAAAAGAAAAATAATAAAAAAGAAACATGAATATTAAATTTTAAATGTTCTGTAATATTACATGTAATATTAATTGAAATTTATAATTCAACTCATATGTGAATGAAATTTTTTTTTTATGGATCACTATGAAATTAGGACACATGTTGTAATATTATTATTGGATATTTGGTTTCTAGATATTATTTACTATTGTAAAAGTATTAAATTATAATCACTATAGATTTAGTAATTATTTTGAGATTCGATTTTTTCAGTATAATTAGATTTAGTTATATGGTTCCAAGAAGAAATATGAACAATATTTTAATGGTAATAAATACCCATATAATTTTTAGCATTATTTTGTATTCAAGGTATTTATCTTTTATACAATGAAATTTAAATTACTGTATGTCAACAATTATATGGATTTATAAATTAAAATAAATTTTTTTTCTCAATAATGGATATACGGAGTAACTGTCAATGATAGATTATACATCAAATTTTACAAGATTAAAAATAGGAAAACATTATCCCTTTTCATTCCAAAAAGATATAAACCCCATTAAGACCCACAATAAAATTGATGACAAGTCAAACCCAAGAAGAAAATTTAAATCACAAATTTTTTTTGATGAATAATATATAATGGAATAAAATAAGAATTATAAAATATTTACTTCAAAATAAATTAAATTATTGTGTAATATATTATTTATATAATCAATAGAAAAATATTTTCTAACTTATAATAATATTTTTTTTGGGATGGGGGAAAATTAATTGAGAATAAATATTATAGTTTTATGTTCTATTAATAAAAAAATTTCAATAATTATTTAGTATTTATGATGAAAGAGATGTAAAAATTGTTCAATATGTGGCTAAAATATGTAAACCGAGATAAAATAGAATATTTAAGGGGAAATTTTGACAGTAAAAAATATTTCATGAATTAATTTACTCTAATAGGATATTATAATGTATTATTAAAAAGAGTAGTGTCGAATTTTATATATATTTGGAATCAAACATATTTTTTCGAGGTTAACATGAGATCATTATTACATATGTTAAAAAACTAATTCAGCTATAAGGTATTTGAAAATATTTTTCAATATGTTATAAAATATTAATAATTGAGGGTATAAAAATCTAGATACACTAAGGTGGCAATGGAAAAATGAATATATAATATTCAGAGAAATAACATACGAGTTTATAAATATGAAAATAGTAAATATTGTAAAAAAGAAAACATATAATAGTGGTTAGGGGTGGAATATTTTAATTTTAGTGTACTTTTTGAAAATGTTATTATTAAATAGGTATATGTATATATTAATATAGTATCTCTAAAAATAATTTATGGAAGAAAAATATATATAAATTTTAAATAAGAAGGGAAAATAAACAACACTTCTAATTTATAATAAATGATACATGAAAGATAATCACGGAGATAAAGATTATATTATAGTATAAAAAACCTCCCATAAACCATAATGTGATTAATAATGTTATGTTACAACACATTATACATTACAGAAAATAAAAATAATTAATGAAGAACACATATATACATATTTGATCATGGATTTGAATAATGAGTTATAAAAAATATAAAATAAAATAAGTAGTAAATAATTATGATATTATTATGTAAAAATAATATTGGAACCATATCAATATATCAAATAATTCATAAGGATAATAAGGAAATATCCAAATATAAGTTCAAAATTATCTTCAATGAAAATGTATATATTAAGGGCGTGGATATAAAGGAATCATTTTGAAATGTTTTAAAATTCGTTTCTATAATACTCTTTCCAACCATTATTATAATTAGTAAATTTATGGTTTCTTATAATAGAAGTAAAGTAATTTTGTATTAATTTAGTCTTATAAGAGTAACTATACACTAATTAACGATATGGATTTCAATGGGACAATAATTATTTGCTATTATGAATATCTTAGAATTAATTATATAGATTAAAAGTAGAAATTCACAATACACAAGGGTTCATATGAATCTAGAATATCTAAAATTAATGAAGGCATGATTCAATCTCATCCATTCAAAAATGTGGACTAGTTACAAGATAATACTTTTGATGAACTCTGTTGGTGATATTATCTTTGAAAAAAAAAGTTGTATGATTGTGAATAAATTTAATCTGTTAAAGATGTTTATTTTTAGATATCTCTCAAAAAAATTAATTTCCTCTAGGTAATAAATTAAATACAGATACCTAAAAAAGAGAACTCATTTTTTTAAGAATGTATTTAATGGTGATTATGAAGGTTTTTAATATATTAGGTAGTCCAATTACTACTATTTTTTCTGATATTTTGAAATTATATTATAATTAAAATTATATAATATAATATGGTTATTAGATGTTTATAGTCGTTATTTTTATAAAGTAAAAACAAATCTCATATAACCATTATGTTTTATGGTATCAATGTTATCACAAAGAATGCCTTAGAGTTACAGTTGAATGAATTATAAAATATTTTCTAGTCATATTAGACACTATTTTATATTATTCTTCAATGCAATGTTAAAATATAAATGATTTCATTGATATATTTCATTCATCATTAAAATTTGATAAAAATAATTAATATAGGGGAATTTATTTTTAGACAATAATTTTCATCAATATATATGAAAAATATTGAAAATAAATCCCCTCAAGACATTTAATGAGGAATATAATATTATTACATATTCATTTAAATAATATCCTGTGATAAATTATAAACATATTAATTTATATGAAATGTATAATGGATATTTAATATTAAAATTTGAAAAAAAAATTCCTTCATCCAAAGTATGAATCGTGAAAACCATTATACAAAAAAAATAGAAATAAATGAAATTTAGTTCATTAAATCTTAATATGCAGAGATTTAATTAAATATTCATTATAGTTTCATAGGTTAGAAGGTTATAAACATTCAAAACAAATATATTACTGATCCATAATGGGTTAAAATTGGCTAAAAATTGAATTTTCATCCACCTTATATATATTAATATGTTTTAAGAAATATTTATGTAATTTGAATTTCATAAATATTTAAAACTATTATTATTGTTTATTTTTATAATTAAAGATATTTTTCATTATATGTGATTATTTTTTAATTGATTATTGATTTATATAAACTCCTAATCATCATAACTAGTTTCATATATTAATCAATGTTCACATAAGCTAGAGTTTATTTCAATTGATTATTATAGGAGAATTTGTTCATTTTTTTTCAAATCAGGGTAATTAATATTAACATCCATGAAGAATAAATGTTCTATGTTTCTATAAAACTAATTGGATGGATTCTCAGATACATTAAGATTTAGAGTTATGTTAGTTTGATTTTCTTAGTTTTTTGTAATAATATGAAATTATTGGTCATTACTAAATGTCATAAATTATTTGGTTAAACATATTATTGTTTGGAACATAATTTGACTCACTGTATCATAGGTTATTCTTTTATTATAACAAACAAATATCTATAAATCATAATATGTGATTTAAAACCAATGGTGTAATTTTGGGAATCATTCTCCCTAGGGAAGGATTTTTTTTTCAAAAGTAGTCGTATAAGAATACATTTCTAGAAAATTTGAATAGAAGAAAATATTATAATCAAAATACGTCTTAGATAATGATAATGTTATTTTTATAAATATATTATGATGAAATATATTATTATATATTATTTTTCAAAATAATTAATATAATTATTAGTGTGAGAAACAATAAAATGATGATTGAACTCTACGTGATATCATACATTCATGGATAGATGTACTAAATTTTATAATAAAAATAATGTTTGGTTGATATGATAGTTTATGTTATGATACTATATTGTTGATTAATTGTAATTATTTTTGTATCTAGATGTGATAAAATGTATCATAAATGATAAATATTAAAAACATGTTTTAATATTCAATAAAGTGAAGATATCTCAATCAGTGATTTACTGTGATGCAGTAATGAACTTATAATGAATCCTTAAAATTTAAAAGGATTATTAAAAAAATAGTAAAATAAGTTATCTGTTCAAAAAAATTAATCCCTCCATAGATTATATTCTTATAACATGAGATGTATATGTAGAGACACGAATCTTGTCGTACATTGACATTACATTACTTTTGCGGAATACTTAGTACATAACAAAAACACACACTAAAGGATCGTAATAGTTTAGTGTCTTTGGAAACTCGGAACGTAATCTTCTAATCGTGGTGAAAGATCTTCAATATCTCCCATAAAGATCTTATTTTTTTTTACCTAAAACCTTTATTTATATCCTGGGGAAAAGAAAACATAAAAGGGTGAGCTCAAATGCTCAGTAAGGGTATACAAAAGAAATAAAAATCATATCATATCTTTTTGAAAATCATAAATTGCAAAAGAGATCATAATATCTTAACATGGAACAAATCATAGAAGTGAAAATGAGATCACCATAATCATAACATGAAACTTGAATCTTTGTGGCATGCACACATAATCATGGAATATCATTTCTTGTTAGTCATGACTCATTGCCAAGACTATCTTAGTGGACAAAGTCCCTTTCTGAACCGAGTTCACTCCTCGTTTCAGTCCTGTATCACTGAACCGAAATAACCTTCTGTTCCAGCCATGTCTATCTCATGAGATATAAAGTCGTTACCCAATGCATTGGAGGGAGATATAGGTCCCACCCATCTTATAATGAATCCCTTCTTATGTGTTCCACATAATCATAAATCATACATCATCGCATAACACATGTAACAAAAATGGAATTCTTAAACAACATGACATCATAAAACCATTCATATAAGATAAAGGAATTCATAAACATAATTCCATCACAAAATAGTCAAATCAATGTAAAAATATGGATAGAAACAGAACCCATTATTATCTTAGATGTAAAATAATTTTGATAAAACACTTGAATTGAATTCTTGAGGAAAATATCATTTCTTCTTCAAAATCAATTTCTTTTCACAAAACATCATGCAATTTAAAAGAAAGAAATTTTATTGAAAATAGTCATAAAATCTTTTAGAGGAAGCTTCATGAAAATAAGGCTTTATAAAACAGTAGAAATCCGTTCGTACCGTATATGTTAAAAAAACATTCTTTGTACTTTTGTCGAAAAAGTCAAAATGTACCTCGTACGAAAAAGCGACAAAAGATTCCTTTCATATTCTTTACTAAAAACTCACTGAAGGGTAAAATTGGATTTAAAATATTGTAAGTGGATGGAAAAAATATTTAATATTTAGGTAACATGGATGTGGATGATAAAATACACCCCAGTAATTACCAAAGTAAATACAATCTCGGATAAAAGTGAGATTGTGATATTTCCCTTACCTTTGGTCCGATTTGCTTCAAATGTGTCCGAACCTCCTGTATAATGATTTAAATAATGTCATTGACTTATTAAAGAATCATATTCATTGTTATGATATCATATATGGTTCACTTATGACTTTATATTACCCGTTCTTTTGTAAATTCCATGTTAAAGAAGCGTTTTGGGTAAAATCGTTTCATTTATCGTAGGTGTTTTGACTTGTTGTTCTTGACATCATTATTACTTATATCATGATTTACTTACTTCCAGAATATAAAATATGATTTATATATCATATATATTCAGTATATAAATATATATAATAAATAGATAAATAAAATGAAAAACACCGTTCATGGAGACGGTAGTCCGTACGTACGCATGCGCAGTGATTTCTTTTTCCGTAGGATGGATAGATGGTGAAATAGGGTTGTTTCATACTTATAATAACATATCAGTATATGTGTGATACTGATGTTATTACTTCATAATTAAACAACCTAAGAAGAAGAAGTGGAAGAAGAAATAAAGATGAAAGAATTGGTAACGGTAATTACCTCTTCTTTGAAGTGCCTCTTTGAGACCTCCTCTTAGGGCACTAAAATTGGTCTTTGAGGAAGACCAGAACCTCTAGGATGTTTCTAGGGAAGTGGAGAGGAGAAAATGGCAGGGGTTGGCCGAGCTTGAGTGCTCAAATTTGTGTGAGGAGGAGGGGGAGGAGGTGCCCTTTTATAAGGGAGGAGAGGGGCACCTTAGGAATATCTCAAAATATTATTTTATATTAAAGTCAAAATCGGTTTATAATGGTTCCAAAGGGTCTTATTTCAAATATAAAGTGGGGAAGGGTCTAAATCATATCAACCAATAAGATTTAGACAAGTTTAGGTTATTATTTTAACCTTATCAATTAGATTTAACTCTAAGTTAAATAATTTAACTTTTACCGTGTCTTTTTGTTTTCTTACATTATATGGTTAATAAACTTACTATAACATGCCAAACGAACCCCAAATTGTATATTATTAATACATATATCCTTATTTAAGTCATTTGGCAGAACCTTAGATTTTTAAGAATAAAGTAACAATTAATAATATAATATTTGATTTAAAAACTATTTTGTGTCAATTTTGACACTATTTGATATATGATTTTTGTGAAAGTCATAACAGAATTAAATGTTCGAAACAAGTTAATTAAATCAACATTAATATATCATAGTAACCTAGAAAATTAGTGGAATTCATAAAAAATCTCAAATTACATTTATTTTGGTGTTTATAACATCAATTATATCAATATTTCATTAATAAGATAATTACTGCATCATCGTTGTGTCATAAATAAATTAAATTATTTGATGTCTAAAAATTACAAATAAAATACCATCATGTATGAAATCTTTTTATCTTTCTAATGAATATTTACAATCGAATTTATCTTATGTATAACCCCATATTAAAAATGATTTACTTATTAAACATTGATTTTAACTATTTTAACCTTTCTTTAAATAAATTAATAATAAATGTCCTAATCTAATCCAAGTGGGCCTAAATGGTCATATTTTATTCCTAAGTTTGTTTTTGGTCGAATTACACTTGTCCAATAGAATTAGGACATGTGTTAGGGTAATATTAATATCATATTTACCCTTAGTTACCCTATTTACTATTAACCGTGGTAAAAAAAGTAAAAAGTTACTATTCACCAAAACATTATTTTCATCTCATTGAACCACATTTTAGTCCTTGATATTAACCGTGTCTCTCGGATTTTCGAAATTCCATTCACAGAAGCGGTAAAATTAAGTTTTATGCAAAATTCAGTTTTTAACCTACCACTTAGTAGTTTCACTATTCATCAAAAATTGATGTTTTTCAGAACAATGCCAAAATTTCATCCCAAGCTATATTTCATATTCCGAATTCAAAAATGAAGTCTATTTTACCAAATTCATAACATAAAAGTTGCATTAATTAATTTTATAATTAAATCCTGCTGTTAAAACAAATAGCGTGTTTTTAAGAAACAATATCTATCAAAAGATTGACACTTGTTTATGTCTAGTTTAAATGTGAAATTACATCCAATGACCAACATTGTATTAAATTGTAAAAATATATTCTAAATATACTTTAAAACCACTCAAATTAATTATTTATCACTATTAATTATTTCAATTAAAAAAAGTTGTTTTTAATTATAATTTAGTAATTTTCACTATTCATCAAAAAATGAAAGTTATCCGAAAAGTACCAAAATTTCACCTTAGGCTATATTCGATACTCCGAATCCAAAAATAAAGTTCATTTTGAAAAATAAGATTTACTGGATTTGAAAAAGTGGTTATTACTATTCATAACGGCTAGTTTTAATAATATTTTTATAGCATATCGTTGTTTAGTGAAACTCGGTATTGCGTACTACACACGCTATCGAGGAAGGTCGCGATTGCGTGTAATGCAAGGCAAGTTAAGGATGCGTGTTGTGAAAGCTCCTTTACTGTAGCGTATAACACAAGACATTAGTAAAATAAAAAAGAATATTTTTCATAAAATCTCGGGCTGTTACAGTATAAATCACATGGGTTGAAAATTAGATGATGTTCTCCCTAGCATAACTAATTAAATATATTATAAGAGGGAAAACATAGATAACTCAATTCTTTCCTTGATGAAAATCATGAATGAGTCCATTTCGTATTTAGTTATTCGAATATTCTATAGGGAATGGTTATACCATAGATGGTAATTTTTTATATTTCTCAACTAAATATAATGTAATCTCTATTATATAATAATTATTTACATATTACATTATCGGGGCCCAGTTTTTTGTTTAGAAATTATATCTACTGTAATGGATGAATGTTTAGATGTTTTAGAATGAAAATCAATGACTTTTCCTTCAATACATTTTTTATTAATTTATTCAAATTCATGAAATTTGGGTACAATCATGAGTTTTTGGGATAGTGGAAGATATTAATGTATAAGTAAGTTCTTGAGTGTATTTTATTTTGAAAAAGGAGTAATTTAATTAAATTACTGTCATTATTTCAATCATTGGGGCATGTAATCATGGAAAATTGTTTTTGATTAATGGAATCTAAAAAAATACCTCGAGAAAACAATGATTGATCTATTAAAAGGGTTTTATTGTTATAAATATTCATGTAATGATATGTAATTTATTGATAGATATTTATATAAGTGAATATACATTTTCAAATGGATTCATATGGATAAATATACAATTTAAAATTATGGAGTTGTAATAAGTGGAATGTCTATTTTGTTTGGGCTTGATTCGATCCATTTCCCCCCATTATAGAGGTGTGGTAATATGGGTCTATTAGTATTTCTATCATTTATATATATAAAAAGAGGTTCTTTCCTTAATCATGATTTTTTATCTATAAAACATTATCAAAACATATATCTACAACATAAATTTCTATAATGAATGATATGTCTCATGATTTCATGAGTAATTATAATATTATTCTCTATTTATGGTAATGTTTCCCTTATTTAATTTCATTAAAATTAGAAGTTATAATTTTTATACAATAATATAAGATTTAAACAAAAAAAAATCACAGACTAAAAATAGGGAAAAAATATTAATGATCTATTTCACCCCACTCTCTAATCAATGTTAATGTTAGGACTTATTATATAGTACAAATAGTATATTTTTGGATTTATTAATTAAATATAACAATATATACAATGTAATAATTTATCCTTTTCATGATTAAAAATATTATGTATCTAATGATGTGGAAGACTAGTAATATATTGAAAGGATTGAAATGTATGATATTATGAAATTTCAATATATTTGTTTGTCATTAAGGATTCATAAATCAGATGAAAATTACATGATGATGTGTTGAAGGTGTTCATCATTGATATATGAATAAATAATGTTTCTAATGATTCAATAATCATTATGTTATACCAAAATAAATGATTTTAATAAAACATAAAATTAAAATATTAAAAAAATCGGCGTTGAGGTCGACAATGTAATAACTTTTAATCCTCTATGAGGAATCATCGTGTATAAAATAATGTGTGATTTACTATGGTTTTATTTCATCCAAAATTAAACTCCATGTTTAATATCCATTCCAAATAATTTTAAAATTATAATTTGAAATTGTTAAAATAATAATTAATTCAATGTTGATTCAATCATAATTCTTAACCTTCCTATGGATACTATTTTGCGGTGTAATTCCAATGTCTACAACTTTGGTAAATTATTCAACAAATTTACTTGGAATGATTTATCTTCATCAAATCATAAAGGTTTATTTTTTATGTTTTTATTTCATATTTTATTTGAAAACTCTTATAGAATAATCATATTGATTATATTTTGGTTATGGTTTCTAATTAAAAATTATAATTTCATTCCACTCTAAAAACACATATTTGTTTCAATATAAGATTTATTGAATTTATGTTAATTGTGTATTTAAAAAAAATAGAATACATTTTATGTAAACAGTGTATCGTATATTGGATTAATAAAAGATTTTTGAATGTTATTAATTTTTTTTTGAGGATAATAAACATTTAACAATGAAATTTTTATTAAAACAAAAATGTTTAGAAAATAATTTTAAAATAATTTTATTTGAACATATAATTTGAAAATTTTTAAAATAATCTTTAAAACATTGATTACTCAAGATGGTATAAAATCATGTTCATTTAGATCAGGTTAAAATAATGATTCCATTCCAATTTTTGATAAAATACAAATATGATTTTTTGTGCAAATACATGACCAATACATTCAAAACATATTTAACAAAATCCAAACGAGTATAAATATCTTTAATAAATAATTTTTAGAATGATAAAGACATTTTTCAAAAAACAATTAGAAAACTAGTTTTTGGGAAAAAGGGGATTTTCGACCAAAGAGAGAAATAATGTCCGATTTTATTTATAACATTTTCACAGTGAAATAGACTACATAGTGGTTCAGATCAATGTATCGTATATTGTATTATTAAATAACACTACTTTTGATATGTTGTGTTCATGTTTTATTGAAATATAATATCATGATTCTTTAACACTATGATTATAATTCAAATATCTTCACTCTGTAATTATAATTTTGAAAAAGTTAGATGTGTAATGTTATAGTAATATTGAAACTCATTATGTTATAATAGACATCATTACTAGATGACACATCATTTTTATTATATGTTAGCATTATAGAATAAAATAACAAGAGGATAATGTAATAATGTATCTCTACTGACTAATTTGCATCATGGGGACAATGAGGTCAATGGAATAAAATTATTCAATAAAATTAAATTAATTAAAATTTTAATATCAATTGTTAATATTATATATAATAATACCATTCAATGGATCAGGTATTCTAGGACCATGTATATAACATTATCACTATTATATATATATGAAATGTTATAAAGTGTTTTAAACTCCCCGGTTTTCTATTTTTTGTTTATCATTATAGTTATATAATGGTTAGTTTTATTGTTACATTGGTTCATGAATTTATAACTAGAGATTCCCATATAGATAGGAATATTTTTTTTGGTTTTAAACTACCAAAAAATATCTTTTTGTATGTGTTGTGATGGAATAGACGAGGTGGTTCTATCCAAAACACCGACTAATAAGGGGCAAGACACGAGCTAGTCTATGGTGCCTCAAGCTCCATGTGAGACTCACCATCTCACTGGTACAACTAGGATGGGAGTTTACTACATGAATCTCACAGAATTTAAATTCAACTTACTCATGAACTTGTTTAATTCCAAATTATTACATGAAATCACTTATTAATAATTACATACCACCCCTATTGCCCCTACATATATCCCAACGATGAATTATTGATAATAAAGACACTGATTTGGTGAAAATCCACTGATAGATTAGTGGAGGATTATATATGTAAATGGAATACCCTTTAATTTGATCTCGATCACTCAAGGATGGTGGATGTTTCAGATAAGTCATCTTAGATTGATCAAATTAAGACTCTATACTAGTGAATATCATATTGGATATCTATTTCAATAATATTTTAATGTTGGATAAAATAACATTTGATAGACCTGATGTTCACTTTTAGAATCAGCGAGGAATTAATGATCTGTCACTGAATCGATAATCGATTATGTGAATTTTCATCCTCTAATTAAATATATATAAAAACAAATTTCATTGATACCCATTCAATGTTATGTAATTCTAGAACCACCATTATTGACATGTAATATATTTTGTTATATTTCTAATCTTCTTCTTCTATGAACCATAACATGGTATAACAATCCTTTATCTGTAATGTAGTACTTTTTTGGTGTGATACATGAGTTTTGATATGATATTGTGATGATCATTAGAGTACTTAATCAATGAGAATGTGGTAGGAAGTTTCTTACCATTTGTGGCCTTTTTATACTATTATTTCAATTGTATTATAGTTGTGTTTCCCTTATTATTTACAATGATTTTTTGTTATCAAATTATGATCTTTGTGTATCCCATGAGGAATATTTGTTACTATTGGTTCTATTAGTATGCTTATGTAGATTGTTACGTTTTTTTATATTGATCGTATGTACATTTTATCTACTATTTATTATCATGTTTCCATTTTATGTTATATTTTTATATGTTCTGTACAATTATATGTATTTTTCATCCCTTAGAATGTATTTATTTTGTATAAAAATAGACGGTCTATCATGGCATGATTTCTCAAAAGAGAGAGAGTTCTCTTGAAATGTGATTGTATCATTGATGGAGTTTAAAACATGGTAGAGGTTGGATATTCCTACTGAATTCTATATAGCATATTAACACAGTTTCTAGTAGTTTCTGGGTAGCATGTTTTCTCATTTTCTAGTTCATGTCAAGTAGAATATTCACTTGATTCATATTGGTTGTTGAGTAGCATGTTCATGCAATTTTTAATGAATTATATATAGAATCATCAAATATTTTCTTATGGTTGTTGAGATTCTAGTTCAATTGATGTGTTGTGGATGCTCGGTAACATGTTAATAAGAGTTCTGGCTATTTCATGGTCAATTTTGGAGGCTTTAATACAACTTCTAGTATAGATATAAAGATGGGTTGTCTGGAACACATATTGGTTTGGCTAGTACATTGGTTCTTAGAAAAATATTTTTTATGCTTTCTAGAGCATTTATATGTGTAATGTAATACCCCAATTATACTTGTCCACACATGTTAATGTCACATTGGTAGTTTCTAGAAATTTTTTAATACGCACTTCCCAAACATGTTTCATGACGTGAATGCATAATTCATGTATATTGATCTATGGAAGGAAAAGCGGCATGTGGGTGATGGTTGATCTGAGGTTCAAGGAATTGATGGTTATACCTAGACATACTGCAGAAGTGTCCCCTATGTTACCTTTTATTTATATCTACTATTATTACTCTTCATCGGTTGTCTATACTAGGTTCCCAATTAACATATTTAAACAACATCTGTTCCATCTGATTTAAAAATATGTTGTTTACTCATCCACATTGATATGTTATATTTTTACATATTTTATTTATAAATTAGACAGAAGTATATGATAGATAGGATATAGGATACCATGTACAACATTCATATCCTCGCTACTAGTTAGTAGACACTATGATACAAAGAGTCACACAAGAGGTCATGTTTCCTTCTAGATCGAACTCAAAGATGTGGGTTAGGGAATTATCAAATGTTATATCAACACAAGAATTATTATTTTTTATTTTCACTGACATAGGACATGATGGGATGTTCATTGGATTATTTGACTTTCTTAGGGGAGTTACTATGTGCTTTGGTATCCCCTTTGAAACTATCATCCTAGTTACCAATGATGAGATTATGTTTGTTGTCTATGGAGATTTTTTGGGATTTAGTGTCCATTCATGCTTCATGGGTAGTAAATTATGATCACATTCCATATTTATATCCATTTTTTTGTACTTTATACAGGCTATTTAAATTAATCTCTTAATTATTCTATTTTTTCTTTAGATAATTTTATTCTTTGTCAAGTGATATATATTTTCCCAATGACATTATTTTATATCAATATTGTCATTAGTTATTCAATCATAAGTATATTTTTATATATTTTATATATATATATAACTATGAAAATCGTGTAGGGATGGGGAAATATGGTTAGTTCTATGAATGTTATACCATGAGATATTTGTAGCCTCCTAGGGAACCCAATGTGACTGAAAAGTCTTATTATGATCTTCCCAAATGCATTCAGATATTATTATTGTGTCCATATCATTTTAGAATATGGATTTTGGAAAATGATTAATGGGACGACAAGTTGATATGTACACAAATTCTACCACTAGGAAGGAATCCACTGCTTTACTACCCACTATACATGATGGTTCAATTGAGAATTCTCATATTCATGATATCATAGCACATATTGTAAGACCTTCCCTTCCTAGAGTCCTTATGAATTTTCATATCCATCATTTATGAGATCCTGGGTCTATTGGTGACTACTCAATAGAAATATTTCTCCAACCTCCACAACTTATCAGGAAGCATGGGGTCTATAGGAAATAGAGGAATTGACAGTATTCACCGATGGTATCATATAAACATTTTTTAAATATGAGGAATGAATGATTATTATCGCATAATTCATATTATAGGGACCCACCAGTGGATAGTAGGGTGAGACGGGAAAAACTAGTGGACTAGACGGTCTCACTATGGAGGCCTTGAAGATACTTTTTTAAGGATTAGTTTCTTAAAATGTTGAATCTGGAGAAAGAAAAGGAGTTCAATGTGAGAATGAAAGGTCCCATTATGAAATATGCATACTCTACATATTTAACTAAACTACTATGTTTTTCCACAATCTTAACTACAGTAATGATATATATGGAAAAGAAGATTGAGATTAGTCTTCATCCGGAAATTAACTGGATGTTATTGAGAATTAATCTAGTGATCTAGAAATTTTTTTGAATGAGGGACCTGACTACTAGGTTGTTCATTTAGTAGGATCATGAAATTTGACTTCTTCCTCCCAATATTTCTTAAGTAGTTGTCCCGCCTACTATAGTGATTATTGTCCCCTATGGGAAAAGGAAGAGGAAGAACAATGATGTATAGTAGGGTTGTATTAACTATGAGTTCATGTGAATATATTATTTTGGATTTTTTCCATAATGCATAAACTATGGATTGTTTAGACATTAATGTTAGGTCTTAATAGTACGTCACATAATGTTTAAATAAGTTGAAAATATAGGTAATAAAATTGAGGTCAATACTATATTTTTGAGTAGAGGTTATTATAGGGTCATGCAGTAAAATGTATATGGGGACTGGAGAACTATGTTGGGTATTTATCTATAATATCATATGAAGAAAGACCTAGAAGAGTTTTTAAACCTCATTGATAAAGTCATGTAGTAGAGTCTGACTGTGTTTTAGTAGTAGATCAGAAATCAAATAATTGTAGTGAAGTACTATCTAATGTCTGAGGTTGTTTCATTATCAAAAAAACAATTTCATCTTTCCTTTTTGATATTTTTTTATTCCCATTACATTATATCATCACAATTTATTTTTCGACATGAACTATAATTCATTCATTTTCCCACTTTTTTTACCTCAAAAACATGTTTGGTGTGATAGTGGACTATATTAAATGATTCCTAGACTATTTTATTATCATTCTTATGGTAATATATGTTGTTTTGAGTTTCTAGAGATGATTACAATCGATGTGGTTCAATTAATGGTTTGGATGGCCATGTTCTAATCCCATGATTATTTATATCAGATATCGGTGTCATACACATCATCCAAGGGATATAATTTCTGGACAAGCACTAAGAGGGAGTTAGGGGAGGTAGAGTGGGTCAATAAATGTCCCATATTGGGATGATTATTTCATAGATTTTATTATTGTCTCGTTCATAATAATCAATGGAAACCCCTTAATAATTCCTTTATTTTTGGATTTATAGAATGACATGATGTTTTAATGACATCCAGATGTTTTCCAAAATATAATATTTTATTTCAATATATAACTTGTTTTAGGTTAAAATTCATTTAAATATCCCCATATCATATTTTTCTGGGTGAGAAGAAAGGGATCAATGTATATCTCAAGGTATTATAGGAGAAGGGATTTATTAGCTATGTTAGTCATCCAAGGATGTATTTACTATAACAAAAAATAAAGAGGAAAAAATTATTTGACTCTATATAGATTACCAGTAGATGAATCATTTGAAAACTAATAGAATTATATAATTTTATATGCTGAATAATCATTTTTATTTGTTGTGGGTACTCTAATGGGTCTTTAATATTAATCTTGTATAATCTTATAAAAAGTTTCACATGAGAGAGGTGTATGTTCTCAATATTGAATTTATGTTATCAATGGGGTATATGAAAACTATACATTAATATTGTATGACTAATTCATATTGACAGTTCATAGATCTCATAAAAAATATCATAAACATATATCTTGATTTTATTGATGTCATGTTCATTGTCGACGTCTTCATTTAGTCACCAACATGATAGCATTTATTTGGGAATCTTGAGATAGTCTCTATTATACATTGAGCACATAATCATTATTCTTATCTATCAATGTGTCACTTTTATATTTATTAGGTTAATTTATTTGGGTATGTATTTTTTTAGTCTGATATATTAATGAAATTAATGAATTTACGAAGGGTATTGTCATGGACACAACCTCAAGATTTGATTTAGATTAGGATCATTAATTCTTGATATGGAAGTCAATTTATGGTAGATATGATGTGTAGAATACCATTACATGTTTTTATTTGAGATATACTATAAACCATATAATCATAATTTAATTCAAGATGTTATTATGAATAATAGATTCATAGCTCATCATTTGGGTGTATAGACCTCATAAAAATTATTGCGCCTAATGAGAATATTGGTCAATTGGAGGATTTATGTGTTTAACTACTATGGATTGATGATTCTACCCCTTAGAAAACATATCATCCTTAGTGTATCCAAATAAGACTAGTAGGTCATCCCAATCTATGTGTTTTTTATAGTGAAGGAGTTATCTGGTGGTGTCTTAATACCTAAGAGGTTGTCGGATGGATGTGATCTGATCCATTTACAATAGAGAGAGGTAGTCCCTACCTCATAGAAGTAATATTTTATAGGGGCACTATCACACCTATAATTTTATTATTCAGCCTATAGTTTAGAATAGTTACCATTAAACTAGGGGTCTTTATAGTTTCAAGGTATTATGAGTGGTGATTTTGCATTCATTTCCCAATGCCTAACCAACAATGGAATAATGGTTGAGAACCAATTTCAAAGTATATTTCTCTAACTTCAATATACAACCATGTAGAATTATAAGGATATCATGATGGATTTTTAATGGGATTCCTAGGACTCTAACAATCTTTGACATTTTTTTGTTGGTTGTTAACAGGTTGTTTAATGATTCTAATTTAATAATTATAATTGAGACTCATATAGTAGATGACCTATTAAGGATTTGGATCCATGAGGTTATATTTGTATATATATTTATCTCAATCACCTTATCTAATAGAGATGTAAATTACACATTTTTTGTTTGAGGTGTATGAAGATAGACATGGGAAATCATCTATATTTTACCATAGATAACAATCCACAAAGAGATAGACCATATGAGTTGATGATTCATATTTTGGAGGTTATTATCTCACCCTACGTCAGTGATTTTGGGGTTGTGTTGTATGATGATTTATACCTATTTGTTAAACAATATTAATTACCAAGATATGATTCATAATGAACCTTATGAGGATCCATATGTCATTCTATATCATTCACCTATTAATTTCAATGTTGACGTGGATGTATAAGTTGTGGGGCATTGTATAATAAATCATTCCTCCAAGAGAGTGTAGTTGGTTAAAAACAAATTGATTACATCTCATTGAGAGAATAAAACATATTCCAACAATTGGATTTTACTATCGTTGTTTCATTTATGTAACCATTTTTTTATTAGAAAATATCATTTTTTATCCCATCAGTTTTTTATATTGAAAGAGAAGCTAGATCCCCATTATTTTATACCCTTCAAGTTCATCAGACATATTCTAAATGTGGTATATTTTCTGCATTTTCATTCTTGTTACCGAGGTATTAATTATATAATCAACCTGTATTTTACTAATAGGTATATTTATCATTCTACTCAAAATACCAGCAACCCATAAAATGATCTGGATACTGATTCAACATATATGGTACACCCAATAATGATTTTTTATTAGATTAAGAAGGGCTTAGGAGGGAAGATGATAGAGAATTCCCATATTCAATGGTGTCATGGAAAGATCATAGGGGGTACTTGGGAGTGGTTAAAATATGTTTGGGATCAACGAGAATAATTGATTGAGAAGAAAAGACAAAGGTACATTTGAAGGATGGAAATTAGAAAGAGGTGGATGATTGAGACATTCTGTCCTATTTCAATATATGTGATGTTGTGATGTTTATAAGACTCCCTTATTAATTATTTTTTTATAATATAAAATTCATTCTATAAATATATCATGATCATTTTCAGGTACTGATTTTCCCTTTATTTATTATACCTTGGTCGTGTTTTTTGGGTATTTTTCTGGTGAAATTGACGAACGTTGGACACCCAATGGTCATTTCATGGTCGGTGCATGGTTAGATACAATTACGCATCTTTCCCTAGGAAACTGTGTACCTTTTTTTGGTGACATTTGATGTGTCACGTTGTATGGTCAAAAAATACGACCACCCTAGAAAAATGTTCACCCTGAAAGAGTGGGGATTTTTGGGTTAGTGCACTGTTCTGATGCACAGTTTGAAAAACTATGTCTCTAATCCTAGGAAACGATGTGTATATTATTTAATTAAACATAAAATATAAATAATTTCCCAAACCCATACTCCCTTGGTTTTGTAAAATATTTTCTCCGACATTGAATATCCTTATTTCCTCATATTATAGATCATCCTAGGTTGATTAAAAGAATCATTTATTGAATTTCTTAATAAACTGATTATCAAATTTAAGGATCTTCTCCTCCTAGGTATGTTATATATTACCCCATTTCATTATCTCTCTATTCTGCCTCTCTTTTCAGATAAAGAGAATTGATTTACCCATAACTGGTAAATGTTTACATCTAGGTTTTAATAAACAATATTCCATTGGATTTCGATATTTGGTATGAGTCCTACATCATCTGTGACATTATAAAATTGATTTCTATTATTCCATTTGTGAATTTTGTTATTAAAGTGACTATTAATTGTCCAGAGGTTTGTGGAATATTTATCAATTCTTATAGTGTTGATTATAATTTTCTGCATGTAATTTTGAAATTTCATTTTCCACTTTTGGAAATTTATTTATAAACATAATTAACTTTTTTATTTCATATAGGATAATGTAACCGGTGAAACATGTGATTATTTAATTGGGTAATAATGTTATTTCTAAATTTATTGACTAAGGGATTATGAAATTTTATGATTGATGGTTTATAAAATTAATTTTCACCCATGGGGTGTTCAAATATGATTGAAATGATGAATTATTATTTTATGATAGTTAAATTAATTAAATAAAGTAATAAGATAAATAATGAATTATTTTAATGGTTTATAAATGGTTGTAAACCTGGAACTATGAGATGTTATAATTATGATTGCATTGTGGTATTGAATGTACCTATCTAAATATCAACAAGGTGCCAATCTTCTCCCCAAGGTTCCACATATATTTATGTGCTATAAGTGATTATAAGGTTTTGGAACAAGGAATACTATCCCAAATACCCGTAGTCCCAAAATATTAATATGCATCCAATTTTAGGAATGTGAAATTGGAATGATTTGATAAATAGAATAATTTAATAAAATGAAATGTGATATCCCTTTAGGGATTCTTTAGACTCAAAAAATGAGAGAAATAAGGTCTATAATGTTTGGGTTTCATAAAGAACACATGATTTTTATTGTTAAACAGAAAATAATTTAATAAGAAAATGGATTTCCTAATTGTTTCATTTAATTCTATATATTAATTCATAATCTGTTATATAATAGATATTGTTTAAAATGACATTGATTGTGGCATGCTGATATATACCCACACCCCACATAGGTTTTTTGATCAGTACCCGAATATACCTCATATTTTCATGATAGGATAAGGGTAATATACTATTATTATATGGTTGATATTGGGCTGCAGCATGAATGAGGGGATATAACAAGATACCAGGACCCACATGGGTGTTTTTAGTTTCATTATTTTTAGGTTTTCATTTGACACTTGAAAAATATAATAAAATATCATATCCACTTCTTAGTTGGGATATTATTTTCCAATTTTAGTTTACCATGACACACTTTTTGTATCAATTATGGTATTACATTGATGTTTTTTAATTATCTGTTGGAAATTATATATTTATTTTTAATGTTGTGATAATTTGATATAGATCATCTACTCTCCCCAAGATATATATTATAAACTCTCGCAAATAGTCGGAAGCGTATGGAATATAGGATGGTGTGTCTTGGGTAATGTAACCAACCAGACTGGGTCCTAGTATGTGGCACCCGAGTCGGGATGTGAAAAATTGTTATCTGAGTAGTTTTTTTATTTTTTTGAGTTTTCATAATATTTATAAATTGTACTCATGAGAATAGGATGATTTTGGCCATGGTCATGAGCTTGTTGATGGTATTACATGACCCATGTAAGTGAAATAACCCATGTATCAAAGGGTGAGATTGTTATTATTGGTGGTGTTTTTATTATTGAACGCTATTTCACCTCAAATGATGAAATTTTTATTTGATGTTATTTTATTATAATATTTTCATCATGAAACATTATTGAATGAATAATTTTAAATCAAGAATAATTCTAAGAATTTTATTTTTTTGTGAAATGATTTATTTTATGAATACATGGAAAACGTGTTTTGGGTGAGTTGTTCAAATTATTTTTTGTTATATAGTTGTTTAATGTAAATGAAAAATGTTTTTAATATGAAAATGAAAATAAATAAAGATGTAAGATATAGTAAATTAAAATGGATGAAATGGGTTTCGAACATGAATCTTTAAATGATGAGAATATTTTACCCTATGTTATCCATGACACATGTGAGGGATAATTAGGGGTAGTGATAGTGCATTAGTTCTGAATTTTTGGAGTGTAAGATGAATGAATTTTTATTGATGCGTTTTTTTATTATTGTAGTCCACCTTGAAATTCACCAGAAGTGGTGGACCTGTGGCAGTTGAGTTTTGATTTGAGTCTATATAGATAATCCATGATCTCTTAGTGTCTATTAATGAGAATAGAATCAAACAATATTCTATATTTTACATGTTCAAGTGAATCATTTTTTTTAAATTCATACATAGGATGGATAGGTTGATAAAATTATGTGGAAAGACATCCAAGAAGTTTTATTAGTGCTCATTAACATTGACATACATATGGACAATATGGAAGCTAGGTTTATGTGGTCCTCATATAGGGTAAGTCTATAATGGACTATGTTGGTCCCATTATAGATTTTCATTGCTCTTTTGGAATTGGAATGAGATGCAAACACTATGGAAAAATGGTTTCTTGATGGGCATAACTATGAGATTAAGTCCTAGGTTAACATCATTCTCCTAAAGAATTTTTCTATGTTGGTGAATCATAATCATATTTTTTAGGGGAACCTGTATTAGGATTCCATTGTAATACATCAGGTTTCTTTTAAATGTTCAATTAGTTCTTAAAATATTAGAAAGCATCACTAGAAAAATTTTAATTAGGGAAAATAAATTAGAGTTTCCTGGGAGAATGTTCAATCTACTAGAGAAGTGGTTGTATATATATCGATTATTGAGGTAGGTCAAGACACATTCATAGAAAATGTACCTGAACAACATTAAAGTGTTTTTCATACAGATATATGGGACATAAGTAGAGGTATTTTAGGAACCCATGAATGATTAGTAGTAATGATGGAATGAGGAATAGTTAGAGAATTATAATTGGATATTCTACCCTATATCTGTCAAGGAGTTATGGTCCTTCCAAAAGTGAGTGTCAAATATGAGAATGTTGTATTCCAGTGAAAGAGTTAATGTATCATTATTGTGGTAAAACTTATGGTAACCAGACTGCAACATATAGAAGTGGGGAAGAAAATTTGCATACACTTCTGCTAGAACAAGTAGATAGTGAGGTTAGTCCACCGACAGTCATATTCACAATTATTTTAGTTTATACACATTCAAGTGTTTTATTTGAAATAAGATCCTATCATTATTTTTTATAAATATAATAATTGTATTTTTGTGTTTGTAGGTGGAGATCATGAACTTAGTTATGATATTTGACACACTATTAATAGCACAGTCAAGGGACATATGTTTATGTGTTTTGAATTCTATCATGGTTGAGGATTGTTTATTTCCTTAAGATCTTTACATACTTGAAATATTTGTAATTTACATGCTTTTGGGTGTTGTATAAATGGTAAATAACCTAACCCAAATTGATTTTACTTTTGGAGGGTGACTATTAAATGTAGTAGTGTCTATGTTATGTATAAATTGAATCTACCACGCATACAAGGATCAATTTGTGAGTTTTTTTTGATGAAATCATGGTGTGATCCATGTCACAGAGAGATCATTCCTAGTCTATTGACATTATCTAGATTACACTGAGAGAGAATTAGTTATACACACAACAATAAATATGCTAATTCTAGATTGAAAATATAAATATCATTTGTCTCATCATCACTGAGGAAAGTATCTTAGTGGACCACTAAAATGATGGGGAAGTGTTTTCATGGGTGAATCCAAAGAATTTGATTGATATATAATGTTTTTTAGTCTTATCATATTATTATAGGAATTTCATTTGAGGATTTTCTATGTATGCAGCACCACTTTCAGGAATGAAAAAGAAGGGGATTAAATTTCATTGTTCTAGATCATGTTTCTATTGTTTTCAGTATTTGAAGAATCGCCCAATAAACGCATCAATCATGTTCATAGATGAGATGGGTGAAGAGTTTTTAGTGTTTTTTTGATTTATCTAGTATCAAATATTGAGTAATTTTAATTATGGGAGATCATGTTATCAAATTTGGGTCACATAAGTTTAGGCTACATGAATAGAATTACCCTACGTATAGTCTCGAAATAGCTATATTTTTTATGCCATTATTTTCTTCCTCAATATTTTCTATGTGAAATTTTACATTATATAATGTTAAAAGAATTTTATGTATATATTTTTAAATTAAATCTGAATCTCCAGTAGAAGAGACTAGTGGAGAATATGAAATATTTTTATATTTAGGTAGAATATCTGTCTAGGAATGGAAATGGTCTTGCATATAGATTGGGGAATAAAATCATAATCAAGATTTTCATTAGTCTATCTCTGAGTGGAAAAGGATTAATTTTATAAATGAGATTCATATTTTGGTCTGTGTGGGCCAGGGTTATATGTTCATCGTATCAGTTGAAGTAGATTATAAATATATTATCTAGAATATCAAGAGTTTGTTTCAGAATCTGAGGTGTTTTACCTTTAGGGATGTCCTAAAATTTGCGTCGTCCTATTTTTTTAGACTATATATGGGGATGAGATCATCATTGTATGGAATCATGTTTTTGTGCCTGTCTATAATTTAGAATATTTTATTAATATATTTCTTTCGACAATTTGGGTGGTTCATCCAAGATTTTTCTATACGTATAATGACTAATGTGTACAATAGTAATGGTATTGTGTGAAAAATGAGATTGAAATTTTCATGACATAATGATACACTTTTCAACATATGACGGCCATGGATCAACGAACAAGTGGTTTGTTGTAGTTGTTTCCCATTCTGGAATGGATGCGAGACAATGTTACCAAGGAATTCATGGATGGTCTTCCAATGAAACTCTATAAAAATGATTTTTTTTTTGAATTTGGATTGATTAAAAAAGGATGCATGTTTCATTCATATCCTTGATTATTTCTATGGGGATCAATTTAGAGACTTGTATATTCCGGAGAATGTACCTTTGTATGGGGTTCTGAGGAGTATAGTTTTAGACTATAACTCATGATTCACACCTTGTTTCTAAAAAGTCATAGATAAGGATCTTCATGTGCTGTTATATCTATGTATGACTTTTCTCCCATAGTAAAATAAGAAAATTGAACATAAACTCAAGGATTAGATGATATGTTATGGGTGGGCGTCTTGGACTTCAGTGGGTCTTAGAGGAATCTCCTATCACAAGTAGAGTTTCCAAATAAAATTGTTATGGGGGATCTATTCAAATTAAAGAATATGTGGCTCTATATAGTAGTCCATAAACATCACATCTTTGTTGGATGGAGTTAGCTGAGCTAGAGTAATTGGGACTATGTTGATGTAGGAGACATCTATGAATGTCAATCTAATGAGGAAACATATGGCAACTACTTAGTGTAGGCAGAAGTGGTATGATGACCGACTTTGAGGACCCATTAGGATTATAGTGAGAGATATAGTGTTAAATTGGGAGTATCATAGATTGGATAACCATCATATTTGGATAATGGGAAATGTGAGGCCTATGTTGGTTGGACCATTTGAGATTGATGATAAAATTGGTCAGATGGAATACTTATTGTCTCTTCCATTAAGGAAGAGTTATATTCATGATTTATTTCATGGGTCACAACATAATAATTATCAACATGACCCTTATCATGTGATTTATGTTAAGGATGATGAGATTAAGGATGAAACATCATTTCATAAGAATCTGAAAAGTATTATCGATCATAGTGAGAATGTATTTTGGGGAAAGGCCATGCTTATATTTTGAGTGTTGTGGAATCATGGATGTGTTCTGGAGGAAACATGAAATATAAAATATGATATTTTTTCTTAGTGGTTCATCCTTTTCACCTAATAATATTATACATTAATGTGAGTAGATCTTGGGGATGAGTTGTTTAATGGTGGGGAGATTTTAATATCCATTCCTTTCTATAGATGTCTTGAGATCATTTTTAGGTGATCATTTTCCCTGTTTTTTATAACTTTTTAGGTTTTCTGTTTGACATTTTTGTGGTCAAATTAATGAAATTTGAAAGCCAAATTGGTTTTTTACAGTTGGAACATGATTACGGAAATCCATGAATTTTTTCCTAGGAAATTGGGTACCATATTTTTGTGACATTAGAGGTGGAACATGGTTAGTGCATGGTTTGTACAGATTGTACATCCACTGTCCAAGACCATTCACTATAAAATTTTGGTGGTTCCCCTGTTTGGATCATGGTTTTTTAGACTCAACATAACTAAATTGAATAGTGAAACCACTAAAAGGTACATGTTTAAGATTCCTGGGTTTTTGAATCATTATGCCCCTTCCATAGAAACAATACTCACATGATTTATTTCATTTGAAATGTTTATGAAATCTCTTGAACCCCCCCCCCCCATTTTAATTCACACTGTCCCCCACTTGGGAAAACCCAACCCAATTTCTAAAGATTTTCGAATCACTAGATTGGATTTGAAGTCTCTCTGAACCTCCTTCTAGATGAATCAAATATCAAATTAATGGCTGGACTCCTCTATGGTATGATATTTATTCCCCATATGGATTCCTATATTTCTCATCTCTATATTCAGATGACGAGAAATTTTTACTCTTTCACTAGTGATGTTTTAGATCACAATTTAATCTTCTTATATTCAATGGTGTCTTCATATTAGGTATTTTTAATAGAACGTACCAATCCCTATGATCTCGATCTTTCCAAATTAATATTGGGATTTTAATTTTCCAAAAATAATCAATGATATTGAGGTATGTTCACTAATTATAAATTAACAAAGTCTCAATTATAATTTCATTTTATGTATTTGTGAAATTTTAATTTTCATATTTGCTAATGTAATCTATATTTAATTTTTATATTCTTTACCCATAGGATTATGGAATTGGAACAACATGTGATTATGTAATGGAGGAATAAGTTGATTACAAAATCATTTGATCATGAGATTATAAAATTAATTAATTAGATATTTAAAAACATGATAGTGACCCATGGGGTGTCCTGATATGATTTAAATTATGATTTATAATTTCATACATGGTTTATTGATGAAATCATAAAATGGGTAAAATATCGAATTATGATAATGGTTGTACTACAGTTATATATGGAATAATGAGATGTTTATAATATTGAATACGATTTTGGATAGGGAATATTACTCAAAATACACATAGAGTACCAAACTACCGCTCTAAGCCCCTATAATATTTATGTATTATATGTGTCCACCATGTTCTGGGACATGGACTACTACTCAAAATACACATGACATGCTACAATGTTACCCCAGTCCCCCATTGTATAAATGTGAAATTATAAGGATTTTATAAATGGAAAAGCATGAGGAAATAAAATGTGATATCCCATGGGGGACAGTTTAGTCACTGACATGGGATAAAGTAGTTAGGTATGGTTAGGATTTCATATGGATCCTAATTTTTATGTGGCTAAAAAAATTAATATAATATGAAATCTGTTTACGTTATTATTAAATTTTATTCTTTATAAAACTACATTCACCTTTATTGACTATATGTTATTATAGACACCATTAGGGGTGACCTACTGAGTTTTATTACACCCCACTCGAGGTACATAATATTAACATAATATGACAACATTTTTTTCAATTAGGATGAGGGAAATATATCTATTTTAGATGGATGATATTGAGAGGGAGTATTGATAAGGGAACCAGAAATGATTTCAGGATACGTTTGGGAGTTGTATGTGCCATTATTTTTTTAGGTTTATATTTTTCAATTGACCCATATATAGAATGTCATATCCACTTCTTTGGTTGGATATTGTTTTTTTTAATTTTTTATCATGTGACTATATTTTATCTTTTATAGTCTTATTATAGTTATTTTTCATTATTAGATGATTTTTGTAAACTTATTTCCCCTATTATGCTACGTTTGTATAGAGGTTATAGTTTCCCTTTGATATATCTATAATACAACCTAATTTCTATTTTCATGTCTCTAGAATATGGGGAAGAACACTTGAGGTCATGTAAGACACCAGATCAGGGCACAAGTATGTTTCACCCTAGTCAGGACGTTATAGGGTGCTTCACATATGTAGGTTTATAAGGTATTGTTTCTATTTAGATATTTTATTCCAATTTATAGTAGGGTAATCATATAGAGAAATAATCATTTGGTGGCATAAACTGTCACCGACATACTCGTGGAGTTTCTCTAGGTCTATAAAAACGGCAAACCGCACTAGCCCTCTCGTGGTTCTAGAATAACCAAATTGGGTTTATCTAGAACACCAACATACAGATAGAGATATAATCCTAATAGTGATGTCCAGAAGGGCGCCATTACAACTTTTTTTAGAGTTCATTAAATTCACCCTAATTATTTTAAATTCAGCTATATCTTGACATTGTTTTTTGTTTTCTTTTTTTCCTAAATACCCTATTTCTAATATGATTCATCTCATTTTGACTATTCAAATAAGTGGTTCATCTCCCATTAGTTCATCAAAGTTGGGTTAGTTTGGTAATGATATAGTGCTGAGTTCTCTCTATATTTACTCAAATCCTAAATGTTTTTAGAGTTATATTCATAGATATGTGAGGTATTTGTGAATTATTCATTGATCAATTGATAATTTATTTACTTCTTCCTAGTTATGTGAATGATCTTGTATGATGATAATGTTTACTAATAGAATAAAGGTATACCAATGATTATTTACATTATATGGGTATGTGTTTATAGATCATCACATATTATGCCTCTTTGAATGAATATTGATGATATAAAATTCAATCCATTGATGATCAATTAAAATATTTTCAAATTATTTTAATTTTAATAAGATATAATTTAACATAAGAAGTAATTAACACAAATAGAGGATATTTTAGGTATTTCCTATTATAATTATCATATTTCAATTCAAATATTCATGAATATCAAATTTTTTATATTTTTATATGATTTCTGATCGTAGATCATTCCATATTGGATAGAAAGAAGATTTTATTCCAGGATTAGTGAGGTATATAATTCTATAATAACACTTAATTATATGTAATATATTCATGTCTCTCTTATAACCTACTTCTTTGATAATCTAGAAATGTAGAAAGGAATCCTTGAGGTTAAATCTAGTTCATTATGGTCATACGACATAGTTTGTTCTTTGATATTTAGTTCAAAATTTGAGTACTTAATCATTTAACCAATGATAGAATGTCTATTACCATTTGGGGCACTAAAAACACCAATTTTCATGGTATGGTTCAAGTGTTTTCTTCATTGTATTCAAATAATTATTTTGATCTCATTTTTGTGTCTATGATTTGTCCATGATAACCATTACCGATTCTTGATTCAATGAGAATTCATATATATCTTCCATCTGTATTTGATATTGGACACATGTACTAGTTTATAGCTACTAATTCTAATGATTTCTTGTGACACACTCCCTTTTAATGTTTTACACTACTATAGTATTTACAATTATTATGGAGTTATTTTTGGAATTAAAATAGATGGACCATGAGGATATGATTATCCCTAACATGGGGAGTATTCACAATAATTAAAGACGACCTCTATGTGCTATGACATATTTGAGAGTTATGCTGATACCAAATCAATTTAATTTATATAATTTCAATTATTATACTTTTTCTTCATTTCACATGTTTACATAATTTCTAGTTGAATCCATTTAGTAATTTTATTTAATTAAAGGGGATTTTGATGAGCATGTTCACACAATTCTAATTAGTAATCGAGTATTATAATCACATGTTGAAATTTTGATTCCATGTTTCATGTTCACTCGATTCCTATAGGATTCCGATTAATGTTTTCACAATTATTTTGGCGTTTTCTCGATCAATTATGAAATAATTTATTTTATCACATGATAAGGACAAATAATGTACATATGGGGCTTTTTGTGTCTTTTTTATCACAAGAACAGTTGGAACATCATTTTTTATACATGCGTGTGTATTTTTCTATGTCATCGGGTACACCGCATATACAAATGGACACATGGTAAGGACGGATTGGAATTAATGTACATCATTTAGTATTCAAAAAATATAAAAGCATAACGATTCACTTATAGAAAAAAATTATATGGATCTATATATGTTAAATGGTTCCTAGAAGATATTTGAATAGAGGATTATGGTACTAGTAGTAGTATTAGGATGTACTCAAGATGTTTCATTAGATTTATCAATTTTTTACATTCACTATTATTACACTAGTTTGTTTTGTCAAATGTGGATCCTAGTACAATTATTTTTATCACATGTGTTCCACCTGATAATAAATTACTTATTTATTTATTATTATTCCTTGATACTACAGTTTTTTATAAATTATTTATAATTCAAGTGTATGGTTCTGATATTTTGAGTGGGGGTAGAGTCTCTCGCACTTATAGAATTCACAACCATGATACTATTTGAAAACCAATTTCATATATGAAGGTGAGCATAAGGAATTTTGTTTCTCCCAATCCAACTATGATATTTATGTTAGGGAGTTAAATATTGAATATGAATGTGACTTTAGAAGATATAAAAATTAAAATTTAATAGATACATTATATGATTAATGTTATTTTAAATTATATTGAAATATATATCTTTTTAATCCCATTAAAATTTTAAAATTATGATATTATGTATTTATAAATATGATAATTTTATATTTCAAAAAAATTATACTTTAAATGTTTACAATGGTTATATAAAATACAATGAATATTGATAAACAATAGTTCATATGGAAATGTAAATATGATGTGTTCTTATTAATATGAGTCGATATGTTTATAGATATATGTTTTGTAAGTAGTTGATTTATTTATTTAATGTTCAAAAAATTTAATTACACATATAAATATATAAAATTTTCATTCATTCATTTATTGGAACTTATTTGATATTTAGGAATATAATGTGTTTGTCTTATGTATTATTTCCTTATATAGTTTCATGTTATTAACTAACATGTTATAAATATTATACACTACATATAAGAATTTAAATGTTAGTTACAAAAAATTATTTATTTTTGATAGCCAATAAAAAGGTTTATTTATTTATTTTGGATAAAAATTCATCATTATGAAACTTGTACCAATTATACATAATACGAATTTATATTTTATTTTTCATGATATATGTCTAAATTATTGATCATATGATCGTGTAACCTTAATTCAAGTGATTTATTCAAATAATTCATCATTAAATAATCATAATATATTCATTTTATTCCCCCATATATGCTAAAAACATGAAATTTATGATGTTTTCAATATAGCACCTCAAATCATTATATTTAGTTAAATTTTATTAAATTGGTTAAATTATAAAAAAAATTTATCAATTAATCAAATTTAAGAAATTATTATATTTTTATGTATGATGCATTGATTTTGGGTTTCTATTAACAAGATAGATCATTAAAAGAAAATTAAGAGGAAATAAAAAATAACTATAAAATAATTGTTGATATAATGGTTATAATGATTTTTATATTTCCAGACCAACATTAACCACTTTAAGGCACGAGGTTATTAGAAGAGGAAAACATTTCTCATTGTTGTAGACATGAGACTATTCTATTAACCATTATATCATAGTACAGTCTTCCAATGTTTTTTCAACCAATAAATGAACTCTCATATCTTTATCTCGTAACATAATGAATAGCTACTCTATCTCATATTAAAACAGAAAGGTATATCATAGAAATCATATTAAGAAAACATTTCCTCAATGTACTGAAAAACTCCAATGTAGAAAATTTATTATCATTGTTATATTGTGACCACCCTTAGTGAATGTCTCATGTGGACCCTATAATAGCACCAAATTCATATGAACTATGGGAAAAACCTTAGATGTCACACACACAAATAATAATTAATGAAAAAAAATAAAACCCATGTTCATTCAAAATAAATCATCAGTAATTATATTATTTGTAATAAAATAAATCCCAATATATTTTTAGTTTATAATAGAATAATTAAAATATTGAGGAACTAAATTTCAAAAGGATTTTAGAATATGATAACCATATTTTTTAGTTTTTGTTTCAAAATTATACTATATCATACAAACAAAATATCCCCAAGGGTAAGAAAACCATGAAAAACAATTATCTATATAGAATTGTTATTATATAATAGTTGTCATGGAATCTATGAATATGATTAAATGTATAATGAAATACATAGGAAAAGAATTTAGTAAATCAAAAAAATTAATTCAAAAAAATAATTTAACGTTGAACAATTTTTTATTAAAATTCAATGAATATGAAAAATAATCATTTTATACATTATATTTCCTTTTCTTTAAAAATGTGTTTTGGCATTTTTTGTGTAAAAAATTATCAATTTTTTATAATTATATAATTATTATATAAAATATTTATATCATTTGAAAATAATTACTTAATAAAATTATTATGATGTACATTCTAGATTATTTTGTAAAGGAATATTTTTTAGTGAATATTAAAAAATACCGATTTCTGTAAAAGATTCATTTCTTTTCATTAAATCAAGTAATATAAGAGTACCATTACATTTTCAATATTATTATAACGTAACATAATATTCCATTAATTATTAATAACAAAATTACTTGAATATAAATCAATATTCCAATTGACTTTATTCTATGTTCATTTTTTGATTTAAAACACATTTTTCTAAAAACTATTTTTATTGAATTTTATGAATTAAAATTAAATTAGATTTATAAAAAAATGATAAATATTTTATTCGAGATTTAATATCATTCTTATAATAATAAAGTTAAAATATTGTAAAATTGTTTATTCCATTTTCAAATATATTGAATTGTGAACATAGAAAAAATCAGCCTCCATGAAAGACATAAAGTGGGTTATATAGGGACAATACTTTTGGATATTGAATGAAGATCTCTATAAAAAATGATTTCATTTTATTTTATTAGTGTATTTATTAAATTATCATAATATATTGTAATATATTTCATTTCAGGGCCATTTTTATCTAATAATGACAATTATATTATTTTATGTTAAAAATAAATACCAAATGTCACCATCTCTCACATACTATGTTTCTATATTAAGGATATAAAAAAAGTAGAATAATAATTAATATACATAATAAAAAATAAAATAATTATTCATTATTTATGACCATAATTAATTGTTAATATTTATTGATTATATAACAACCCTAAATAGTTAGTCAATATAGAAAATGATCATGTGAAAGAAATATAAAATCAACGTAAATAATATCAAAAATAATAAAATAAACAATTTTATGTTCAAGTGTGTTTTTACATGAATTTTCTATAAAATTATGATGTATAATTAATGGAATAAATTTCATGATATTTTATAATAAATAATATGTTCTAAAATGAAATGAAAATTAAAATAAATTATTAAAAGTAGAATACTACAATGATATATGGTTTAAAATAACATTATTGTTAAATTTTTTTATATTTATTCCTCACTATTTAATTTATAAAAATTAATATGTGAATAAATATGTTAGCACAGATTAGGTTTAAAATGGTTAAACAGGGGTTTTAAGAAATGATATGGTGTGAAATAACAGTAAAAATTAATTTATAATTTAATTTATGACTATATTTTTTGATACAAAACATTTATTCAAATAGATGTCCATTTAAAATAATTTTACTCGAGAAATGAATAAATTATATTTATATATTTTTGGTTATTCCTAGTATGTCATCTCATCATATATAAAGGGAAATCTCCTCTCATTATTTATTTACAATGATTGATAATTCTATGTTATCCGATACCTACCAAAATACCTTCATATATTCTTTATCATATTCCTTGATACATTTTATATCCTATGGATATCCAAAAATGGCATTAGTTTTAGGATAATAAAGGTCTCTTAAAGAAGAGAAAATTGCCTTACAGAACAAATTTAATAACCTTTTCTTATTCTATATACTCTAAATATATATTATCGATAAAAAAATAATTAATAGAGTATCACCTATATTATTTTATGTTATTAAGATGAGGTTTCTATCATTTTTCCCTTCATTCCATCCAATGTTAAATGAAAACATCGACCATTCGTATGTATGACATACATTTTTCATATAGTTATTTAATTTTTTTTTCATCATCTCTTAACATTTGTTGATATAAATGATGTGTTAATTAAAAATTATTATATTTTTAATAAATATATCAATTTTTAAATAATTTATGAAATCTAAAAATGTACTCTTCCATTTATTTAAATGAAAACATCATTCAGGCATACATGTCGACTACCACATCCATGAGGAAATGCGATTCATTTCTCTGGTTTGAAATTAATGATTATATAAAACAATTTTTTAAATATATAATAGATATAATAATATCATGATTAAAATAATTTATTTGATTAATCTATGTCCATGTTCAATGTATTGGGGATACATAACATAATCATCCAATAAAATGATATAGATACCACTTGAGAGGGTTAAAGTAATAAATTATTATTAATAAATGAGTGATAAAATGTTATAAGTTGATCATATATGGTATTAACTATTAATATGTTTCTATAATTTTTTTTAATAAATAAATAAATTTTATATTTTTGGTGAAGAGTCCATATGAATGAGGATGGGCTGGAGGTATTTTTAATTTCCTCTCTTTTCCATTTCAATGATACATGTCTTAAATCACCCATATAATTTCACATACAAGGGGTATATACATCAAATTTAAATAATTATATAATTAATCTTTATTTATTTATTTTATTGATTTTCTTATACAAGTTTTCTCTTTTAGGGGTTCAAATCTAAAAGATTTCAATGTCATGGAGAATTTTTGTTAAAATAAAATTTTATTTACGAATTATATATTATTATATTTAAACAGTAAAATTTATATGATCAATTTATTTCAAACATAAAATATATGCATCTAATATGTTAGTGTTGGTATTTACATGTTTTTTTATCAATATAAACACTTTTTGGAAAAATTATCCACCATTACGTTACCTGTAAGGGACATTCTTTTTAAAAAAATATTTTTTTGATTACTTCATTCCGAAAAATTTTAAAAAAATTTAATGTCTTTAGAAATTCTTCAAAAAATATATATTTTAATCTATAAATTATAATAAAACTCATTGCGAACTATTTTTGTAAGTATTTCTAATGGATTAAAATTGAATCCATTCTATGTTTACCTTATGAGTTATTCAAATATTAAGAAAATGTAAAAAATTTACGAATTTAAGTATATGTGGAAGGAAAATAATTTCTCTCAATAATAGAAATTTAAATATTAAATATTAAATTATATTTTTTACATTGTTAATTATAAAGACACACAATTTCTTAGTATTTGGAATTCTTAATTTACAATTATTTCAAAAGAAAATATAATTTATTTCATTATTGAATGAATGAAATATCAAAAAGTCATTTCTAACTATGTTTTTACTGAATGTTAATTGGAAGTAAATTTATGTTATTTAATACTACATTTTATTGGAAATTTATGTTTTTGGGAAAAATATTTATATGATAAATTTATGGCCTTTGAGCATGCTTTAATGATAATATATTCGACCTTATATTGTGATCTTTCACATTCTTATGATTATGTTCAATAAAAACATCTATTATTTATTGTCCAATATTGTTTCCTTTTTTGTATGTATATTAAATATCATGGATGAATTCACTATCATTACTATTAAATTCATTAATTTTAAATTGTATAGCATTTATAATAATGGAATCGGTTTATGGAAGAAATTGATTTCACTGAATGGTGAAATATTGAATTTTATTAATTAAATATGGATAATTGTGGATTTATAAGTTATTTTGAGAATAAATTTTATTTATAATTCAATATATATTTATATGGAATAAATTTTATTAGAAAGTGATTGTTTGGGCTTAGTAAATGATAAATCCTCAATGATTTGAAAAATCACATGAGACAAAAAAGGCATCCAGCTTAGATGGGTATTTGGATTACACAATAAAATTTATTAAGAATTATAACATGTTTAGGAGGCCCTCATAGTATGATTCATTATTACATGGGGGAGCACATTATGGAATATTTATTAACTTCTACATTTATGAACGTCATTAATAATGAATTTTTTCCTATTATACATATTACTATTATTTTTATATGATATATTCAGGCAAATTTAACTCATTTTGTTGATTTAAATTTCATAGGATTTTATTGTCCAATCTAACATATATAGTAGGCCTTATCTATAAATGACTACAACTATTGTAGTATTTCCCTTTTTGGACATTTGACATCACACATATTTATGTTTTCGTTCCACTTGGGTGTGAATAAGTACTCATTGATTCATATTTGAGGATTCATTATAGGCTTTCACAATATTTTTTATTCGTCCATTGTAATATTGAAATCATGTAAGTATAATGTCTACCTAGATAGATAAAACAATTGATCATTCTTAGTGTAAATAATTTAATCATGTATTATTGTAAAAAAATATAAATTGGATCTAGGTTACTAGATTCATGATGTTATATACCCATTATATATCCCATATTTAACATGGTGAAAAAAATACTATATACCAAACAATGATCCAAATCCCAAGGAACATGCATGAATGTCCATTCCCCCAGCATAAATCATTAAATAGGTATGAAATACATAAAGTGAGAAGGTATGGGGGGTAACATAGTTTGTAATTTAGCATTTAAAGATTATACAATCATGACATATAATGGCTACAAAGAGTTTGCTATAAAGGGTATGAGTAAGTAAAAAATGACTGCTTTTTAAATTAGTTCCACAATAAAGTTAAGAACAATCTATGTATACAATATATTTGAAATATAAATAAACAGATGTTTTGTTTCAAATAATTAATACATGTTTCTATCGTGAAATTGATGGTATTATGAATAATATCTGAAATGTTTTTTTAAATGTGTCATAGGATGAAGAAAATAATTTGGTTCAATATTTTATTTGTATGTATTTGTATAATTGTTAATACTCATAAGAAATATAAAAACAAGTGTTAAGGAACTAGATTCCATATCAACAATAATTTATATAAACCAATTCATTAAAAACCTTATAAAATTGTCCAAATAAATTCAAGAATTAAAAATGGTATTTAATATTCAATCAGTCTTAATGATCATGATAAAACCCCAAAAACTATTATGTCGGTTGGCACTCCACTAAACATAAATCTAAATACCAATAATTTTATCTAATCTGTAATTACAAGAATAAGGATTCAAAACAATTGAAATTGATTGATATAACAAAACACTATTTTGATATTATATATTTTATTTAGGGTTCTAGTTTATTCCAACATAAAACCCATAAAAAACTACTGAAAAAAAACTAAAATATTAAAAAATAAATAAAAAGAAGTTAAAAGTATTAATGGGATGATCAACCTAACGAGATATAGGATTTTCATTCCACTATTTATATAGTTAAAACTCATTAACACAATATTGTTATGTATATGTATTCATTCTAAAAACAAATTTAATATATCTTGTCAATAATAAATTGAGTCCAATTGTTAAAACCGGAAAATATATTAATTATAAAATATTTCAACCTTTAACAAATATAATGAATGAAAAAAGTGAGAAATGGGAATAGTGAAAAAGCAATTGGGATCCTTATTTAACATTATAAAATCCTCTTCCATGTGACGTTCATGTTGACATTGATGAGACAATCACATCACAACAGGATATATGATCTCATTTATTTCATTCAATCCAAGAAACATATTCTCTAAGATTTTATTTAAATTATTTTCATCATCATTCCCCACGGATAAGACAATTATAAATGGATAAATAATTTGATAGTATGTTTGGCCAATTTTCAATTCAGTTTCCATGAACAGTAATGAAAACTAATCATGATAAATTGTATCTCTATAATAAATTTAGGCTTCATGATCATTGTATTCACGAAAATACACAATAAATTTATTAGCTGAAGGCAATCCATTCATAGATTTATTTTAGCTATATGTTTGTGTAATATGATTCAAAAAATTGGTTTAAGGTTCTAATTTTTTATTTACAAAGTGAGGTGGATCAAATCACATTAATTTTATTATAATTTCATCTTAATTATTGGTTAAAGAATTTTTATCTCCAGGCCTATATTATTTGTGTATTTTAAGGGTTATGTCCTCCTATGACAAAAAAATGAGATAATTATAATTCAACCACCAATTCACCATAATAATGTTCCTCAATAGAACATTTTATCAGAACAAGTTTTCTTTTTCTCGTGCCACATTTAACAAATCATTCAATGATGTGGAAATAAGTTAAATTTTCATACATAGTGGTTTAATCATTATGGATTTTTTTAATTTATTTACATACATAAATTTATATTCTTTTTTTAAATTGGTTAATAGAATCGGCATATAAAAAATATTGATAATTACTTTTTTATAAATCATTTTTAACTATATATATGTTTTTATTTATTCTATAAAACATTTTCGGTTCATTTGTTGCACCACCCTAGAAACAAATATAAGATGAAAATAGGCTTTTATCAGGAAACCATTCTCACAAAAGTATTATTTCATAATATATTAACAATTGGGGAATGACCTCTCATTGACCACTCATTGAGGCCACTGTAGTAAAATATTTATCTATTTACATTCTTAATTAATAAAATATAGTACAATGTGAAATAATCCTAGGGTTTCCAAAATTAATATGATATATATATATATAAATTAAACATAATAAATGGTGTAATGTAGATAGAAGTAATTAATATAGATTTTATTTTCCATAGTTGTTTATATTATTGTAAATGGATATTTTTTACAAATAATTACATTTTAATTTTCAATATAAAGATAAATACCACTGAATCTAAACAATCTTGGTGAATTTTAATTATCCCTTATTGTTACCTATGTTTGTCGAAATAATCTATTCTAATTCCATACATTACGAAAAATCTTATGAATAAATAATTTAGATATTTAAGAGAATATATATAGATAAATATATCATAATAAAGTGGTTAGGGGTAGAATAGAGACTAAACTAGCTATCAATTTGTCTACTAGTAAAATTTTATAAAAGAATAACAAGAAAATAATTAAACCATGATAAATTGGGTGGTTACCCCCACCCATAACTTAGATCAGTGTGTGGGGTAGTACTGCATTGCCAAGGATATCATAAGATAATTTTTATGGAAAAAGATAATATTAACTAAATTATAGAAGAAAAAAAATATGATATATAGAAAATGAGCATTACGAAAAGAATAAATTATAAACTACATATTTTTGGACCAAATGTCTCCTTTTTCTTATGAAAAATATCTATCCACAAAAATAAAAGTGGAAACATTTATTTTTTTGTGAAGCGATGAATTTGATTTTACATCTTATTATATCCTTTTACGTTGAATGAGTTAATGTCACAAAATACTACTGAATCGATAAATTTGATCTACAATGAAATTGTTAGTGTACATATTATATAAGAAGACAAATAAAAATTTATCCATTTAAAACATAAAATATTGTAATATTCAAAATAATAAATTGGAATTTATGACCTAGTTTAATGTTGAGTTACCCCAAATTCTAGATATCAATTGATAGAATTTATGATAAAATTTAAAACTGTTATTTTATAAATATATCTTTTGTCTGTTTTTCATTAAATTACTGCAAGAATAATCCCATTTTATATCTTGAAGCATATGTTACGAATCATTTATGGATGGTTGGAGAATTACGTCCATCTAATGATTTTACAATTTTTATTATTAATTTAGGAATCCCTTAATTGGATTTATAAATAGGTTTACTGAAATGAAATCAATAGAAATAAAAACAGAATATGAAAAAAATAAAAAGAAATTATATGTGTATTGAATGTTATGAATTTAATACCAAACTAATATTTTTACATGGAAATGTCAAAAATGTGAAATATACATCTTTTGTATATTCTGTTTAAATGAATACAATATTATTTATAATTAAAAAAATATTAAAGGATGGGTTGATTTACATTTTAAATATTGTAAAAAATATTAAAAAAGAAAAAATATGGTAAAATTCGATGTGTGATCGTAATTTATCTTAGTATCAATTATTTTATTAATATTTTTTATGATAGAATCAGTATTTATTTTATGTTTTACTTCTTCCTTAATTATAGAAATATTCACTTCATCCAATTAATAATGATTATAAATGATAGAATATTAGTGATTGAGTGTTGAATCATTTGTGAGTATTGGAATATGACTAGAAAATAATATGTATCCCTTTTTTTTAAAGAGTAATACCATTATATTACAATATATCTCTAAAATTTAGGTCAAAATTTCTATTACTGGTTTATGGTATTTTTGTCCCCACCTCCGAATAAACAAATAATGGTAGATCAATATTCTGGGATGGTTATAGTGTTTAAACTCACAAATACATACAAACAATGGTCTAAAGTGACTGATTGTAAATTTATCATTAATAAAAAGAATAACAGGGGCTCAAATGCTTAAAAATTTATATAATTTTAAAGGAATTATAATCCATAGATCAATCAATGATCCATATATTTTTTAAATACCCAATCTTATATTTTAAATAGATTAAAAAATTTATAAAGAACATCCTCTTCCACCCAAATTAAAATTTAAAACTATTAAATCCAACAACTTCACCCATCCTTGGAGAATATAGAAAATAATTAGAAGACACTAAGAACCACTATCATGGAATTGAGAAAAAAAATTAAAACCTAGTCACATTTAGTCATCATTAGCATATATCAATCTTTCAAATTTTCACTCTTGATCTATTTATTTGGAGGAAGATATTGTCTTGAGTTACATAACTAAAAAAAGCTTAATAAGGTGAAAATATATTTTTTAGGAAATTTATTTTATATAATATATTAATACCCAAATGATTCACTCTTAATCTAAATTAATGACTGGTCATATTGAATATGAATTAATATAATTCCATGCTTCCCATTTAATGTATATAAATGATAAAATTTTAAATCATTCCTTCTATGATTAATCTAAAATAAAAACAAGAAAAATCATTATTTTTCCCATGTTTCATGGGCTCAAAGTAGTGTATCCAAATAAACACATCAAGGTGATCATCATGATTTGTGCCACCTTGAGGAAATTAGGTGTAGAGTAATAGTATGTGATCTTGATTGAGTCTACCTTTTCACTAAAAATGAGTACTCTATGAATGGTTGTATAATATCTTGTTTTAGTAAGACACAATATAGAATAAGAATTATTATAATAATTAAAATATTCCATAATTTTGGATGGAGAACATATAAGCGGAATGGAAGCTATAAATTTTTACATGGAAATGTATATACCCACCACAAATAATAGGTGATATCCCAGATGACTTGAGAAGGTTATACATACTATTATAGAGGTAATCATATACTCTTAGGGTTCTCCTACAATGTAATAATATATAATGAACAAACACCCACTTAATTCATTATTCATATGAGAACTAATGGAAAAATCATAATTAAAATACATTGGACTTGTAGAGAATATAAAATAAAAATATAGTAAATTTATATCATGATATACTACTACCAGAAAAGTTCATGAGAAAATTTCCACTAAATATACGTTAGTTGACTCTATGATAGGAAAACATTCAACATGTTTAGTATAAACTGCTCTTAAAAAGGCTAATGATAACCCTTCCCCTATTAAGGTATATAGACTTTGAATTCATTATAATAAATCGAAAGATCAATATATTGATGTGTACAAAAATATATTTTATACTACTTATTATCAACAAAAATCATTCCTCCAACCAAATCATAAATAGAAAGACAACTCCCAATTATATTAATGTTAATATTGAAAGTATTTTAAATAAAATTTTCATAATATGGCAATAATTATTATTTAATTTTCATTAAAGTCAAACAAAAATCTAACCAACTTTCTCTCAATAAATGTAGTCCAATGATCTATATTTTTATAGTTATCAATATTTTTTAATAATAACCCATACCAAAAAATTAATGGATTGAAAAATAATTAATGAACTAAAAATTGAAAATAAAATATAATATAAATAAGGAACATTAAGAAACCACCAGGTAAAAAAACACCGAATATAACAAAAATATATGTTTGGTAACCACTAATAATATATGGGAAGATCATATTGATAAAATAACAATGCTAAAAAAATTTAAGAAAATATAATTAAAAGGAATCTTATTCTACAAAATAAGATTAATGAAACAAGAATAGAATATGTGTAAACATCAAAATATAAAGAAACAATCCATGACCCATTTATCAAAGATGAAAAAATATACAAATATTTTAAACAAAATCAAGAAGATATTTTGGATATAATAACATACTATGATATCAACAAAACTCTATTATGAACTCTTAAAAAATCCATAATTGTCTATGATACTAAAGGAACTATGTACCTAGAAAATAATATTTCATTGAAATAAAATAGTTGGCCTATGAATAATTTTATTAACATATATAACACTATATTTACCAAAACCTATCAACATATAGTGACCTATTAAATTCACAATACCATGGGATCTATTCTATTCAACTATACTCAAGGTAGTTTTGGATCTTTCATTAATTATATTTCAAATTTAGTTTTTTCTTCCTTATAAATTGGAGACATCAGTCACTGATATTGATATTAAAACTTGACAATAGTTACATTCTATTTATAACATTATTTATTAAATATGTATTTTTTCTAATCAATAACATAATTTTTAAGGTATACTTCAGCGTTATAAGCAAGTATAATGATAGATAACCTACCAAATATCTAATCATCATAGTCCTACAATTCCTAAGTATAAATAGAACTGTAATCAATGTTAATTATGTTACAAAATAATGAAAACATATTACATTTTAAATTTTTTATTACATTTAATTTCCTCAATATGAATACTCAATTTTCACACTCATCCACTCTAAGGAAATATATTATTTTGAAAAACATCATCGATTAAAAGAAATAAAAACTAAGTGATATAATATGAGATCTAAAAATCATAAGTAAATATTCATGAAAAACTTATGATCAAATTCTTAGTACCATATAATTTTTTAAATCTGAATTCAATTGATAGAATAGACTATTTATTCATGAATAATGAAATTCACTGTGTTGTTTTTTATTGGGGAACTAAAAATGGTTGATAAAAATACCCAAATATTACTAATAAAAATTTCTCTTGATCTGATTAAATTTATTATTATGTAAAATGGTTATATAAAACATATTTACTTCTATTGTTTTATGTTTTTTGGATTTTAAAATACCATTGTGAATTGTTACCGTTGATAAAATAGTCGTCGAACAATGATCACATGATTAATATATAAATAGGGTTTTAAAAATCCTAATTACCCAGAAAAAGGATGTGATGGCCTCATCCATTAGAATTTATTTGTAAGACGGTCATTTTTTAGAGCTCAGAATCGACATGAAATCATTGTGATATTCTCTTGACCATGCCCAAGCCAAGATTTAACATGTTTAGCTTGAACGAAACTCGATATGGAAGTAGTGGAAGTTGATAAAGATTACCACACGAGCAATGTTATTTAATCCCCCCATGAGTTTTTCACCAGAGCATACCTTACCCTTATGTCATTTTCAGGTGTAATAAGATGTTATGTTATAAGAATCTATCACTATTATTATGATAATTATTTTTGTATAAAAAAAGAAAATATATTAATTTTATTATTGTTAATTTGTAAATAGTTTTTCATTTAAAAATAGGAATTTTAGTTAACATTCAATTAATAAATATATCTTGAAAAATTAATATATTTAAAAATTTAATAATATTTTATTAAAATATTATTAATAAATTACTCTATATTCAATATAATTGATCATATAATTTTTATGAATACAATTTCTATTTTTATTAAGCTTTGAAAGGTGTTTTATTATCTAAATCCAGGAATTTCCCATAAATGTGTGTTAGAATTTCAAAAGTAAAAATTCAGATATATGAAAATTAGTTAAATTAAATTAATATTATTTTAGGAATCAGGATGTCAAAATTATCAAACAGATAATTTTTCATAATTTTCCGAGACATTCAAATTTTTGGGTAAAAATTTTATATTGTTTAAGTATATAATGTGTTTTATAACCTAATTATGATCCAATAGTGATTTAATAAAATAAAATAAATGGTTTGTTCAAAAAATATATGTTTTAATATTAAAATACTATAATTTTAGGTTTTTTTGATTTATTTTACAAAGTCATATTGGACCTTCCAAGATTTATAAAACATTTTAACAATTTAAAATGATTTATGTCAGAGTGTGACACACCTCAACATTAGAAAGCCTGAAAATTTAATAAGTTTGGCTATATGCAGTATAAAATAATATTTTCCACTCCAATTTTTAAAAAACCATGGGAAAATGTATTTTATGCATAGCGAATTTGATTAGATTAATGTCTGGCGTCCAAAACGTAAATAATTAAAAATTACCACTACTTTCCTAGAATAACCCACTAAATATCCCATTCATCTTCACTAAAACAATTGGGATCATGACCAACCACTAAGATCCTTTTTCTAAAAACCTCAAAAGGCTCCCAAGCTCCCAATAATCCGCTCTCAAGCCTCTCCCAGGCCTTTGGGATCACACTTCTTTGTATGGGATTTCTTACTTTCCCATTTTGTCCAAATTTCATTAGGTTATTATTACCATTTATTTTAAATTAAAAATGTTGGGGTATGACTTATCACATCCCATATACTTCCCTCTTTCTGTTTTAATAATTATATACCCATTTATTACTCATTAATTCCCCCCATGTACGCTGGTTTCCATGCCAAATTCTTTAAGAGATTTTTCTCTCCTCATTTATATTCAAAAAATTATTTTATATTATGCATTCAAATTCCATTTAATGAGTTTGGAAATGTATATACATGTCCCCCTTCTTGTCTATTTCATGTAAATATGATGAGATACCGATTTCCATCTAGTAAACTACTTTTTATGAATCATAATGTCACACTTTTATGATTCCGAATTTGCACTGCGATTTTCCACGAAAAAGTCATTGTGTAGTGAATACCATGCCCCGTTATCTACCAAGGATATTCACTTTTAGTCAAATTTAATTATCTAATATATAGTTCCATGAGTTTATTCCAAATTCCTTTATCATTGAATAAATTATGTTGTGGAATGATTCCATGTTGTATGATCCATGTGCAAAACTTATGCATTAAATTAAATGATTAAGATGTGTGCCCCAAGATAGCGCTCCAATGCATTGGGTAAAGATTAGTATCATGATATTTGATGTGAAATTATAGTTTACTCATACTAATTAACATGAAATGAGGGTTTCTTCATCCTACATGGGTAATGAGACTTAGCTCATTCTAATATCATGTTAAATGTTGTTTCCACATTTCCATGTTATGATAATCATCCTATATCATGCCAGTTAGTTCATGTTTCTATTGGGCCCCATTGATATGACTGTTTCATAACATGTACTATATTCTTCATTTTATTCCTTTTTACTCCCTTATTGTGATTTATTGTTCACCCTTTTGTTATTTGTGTCCTCAGGTTATCCCATGCAATTATAGGTATTAAAGAATGTTGTGGTCATGTAATAGAAATTTTATACAACGATGTTGGGTTTTATATTATATGTTGTTATGTAATGTTCCTAATTTTCCAAGTCACTAGACCTATCAATCCTCATAGTTGTCATAAGTGCACGTTTATGTAATAAATTATGTTTATGTGTACGATAAAGATCAGGGTTGTGATAGTTGGTATCATAGGGTAGGTATATTTTTTGGGGTTTGATTTAAAAACCCCTAGTGAAATAGTTAGGGATAAGACTATGTATTAAAAAACATCCCTAAATTTTGATGAGTATTGATTAATTGTTTTATCAACAAACATCCATCCTTTCCTGGATAAATTCATGTATAGACTTCTCTGGCACAGATTCATCTAGGGGTAAAAAATGAAAATACGACTTTAAGATAGACTCAAACATGAACTGTGCACAACAATTGTCCTTTCTTCTCTCTATGTTACAAAAACCCCAGGGGATATACTTGGTTAAATTCAAAAGCCTAGTATGAAATATTATTAAAGGAATTAAAATAAATGAACATATGAATATATGTTTCGAAGTAGATATTGGATAACATAGATAAGTAATGAAAATAAATGTAATTTACATGTTATCCCTTTTTACATTGGATTCCCATTTATGAGTTACCCTTAAATTTCTTTTTATTTATTCCAATTACCATCAATATGAGGACTCAGGATAACAACCGAAGAAATGATCATTGTCATGATACACTCTTCTTTAACTTGTGTTTTGAATAGAAACATGGGTCAAGGGGAACATTCACCCCCCCTAAGAATGAAAAAGTTTAAACCGATTGCATCATGAGACAAAGGCCTCCAACTTTTAATAGATTCTAAAGCTTCAATCGTGGACCAATGGATCAAATCGATTGAGAATATTTTGTCCACCCTTCAGTGATCTAAACAAGAGATGGTACTTTTGGATTATTATCATATGGAGGGTAAATATGATCCATGGTGTACATTTATCCAAAATATGAAGCCTAAGGAGGAGAGCAATATTTTTTAATTTATGGATTTCAAAATAAATGGTTTCATATAAATATTTTCTTTGAATCCTCTAACATAAAATGAATGGGGACTTCTTTTACCTCAAGAAAAAATATAACAAATCCCTTAGAGTATAAAAGGAAAAATTAGTGAGGCTTGCATGATATGCCTCCGACTTTTTCGTTACCACTGTATGAATGGTTGACTGCTTCTTTCGTGGGCTAAAACTGAACCTATGAAAATCCCAATAGATATGTGACTTCATGATCTATGAGGAAATTGTTTTATGATCCGTCAAAGTTGAAATGGATATCAACGAATCTCAGGGGTATCATGGGGATAAGAACCATAAGGTACCCATTAATTCTTGTGGTCCAATGGATAAATCCAACATTTCTAAAAATAATTCTATCCCCCCTAACCACATGCCAAATTGTAGAATGAAGCACGCGAGAAATTTCTTGAAGGGTATGATAACATTTTTTATGTGTTGAATAGAAGGGAACCTAGTTATTAACTACCATCAATAAAAACATGATTCTTCAACAGAGGAGAGGAAAACTCCGTTCAACCCTCAACACATTGTTCATTTCTTCAACTATAAAGAACCAGAGCACTTTGAAAACTAGTTCCCTAAGAAAAGGGATTTCAGAGGCAACCAACAACCTCTAAGGAAGAAATGTCGATCTTTTTCAATCACTACCTCACAAGAGAACCCCAATAAAGAAATGGTTATAGGTACACTAGTTATTCATTAAATAATATTAAATTCACTTTTTTATTCTTGTTCTATACATTCCTTTATATCCGGAATATTTAGTATAATAATCCCAACACCACCACCAATCATGGAAGTAAAGAGATCAGTGAGAATGTCAAATGAAGATATCATTGCATCCCATGAATATAACTTCCCCCTATCAAAATTTTTGCTTTTAACATCCCTTAGAACCACTTTATACCCTATCTGATGGAATTTTATAAAATTATTGGAATGGATTAGATTTCCCTATATAGAGCCAATATAAATTTACTTGTGTGGGGAATCACTATACACATGGGAAATTGACCCCTGATTTTGTACTTGTTCAAGGAAGATGATGAATATTTCTTATCCCCATTATCTCAATTGTAGATATTACTACCCCAAGACAACATGTATCGTGCTCAGATGATTTATTATAAGGAATACACCACAATTTAATACATTCCTATTGTAAGGTAATTTGCGGTTGTGTTTCCCATGCAATTGTCTGGTCTTCCTCCAAGAAGAAATATTGAAATCTAAATTGATCTTATACTTGGGTAATTTCCAATATGCAAGACTCTGTATGGAATGGATTTTGTGGTGTTTGATGTCATGAAAAAACAACTATAAGAGAAGCTAGATAAAGGGTTTATACGACCAAGTGCATTACCATAGGGTGCACCAGTCATATTCATCAAGAAGAAGGAGGGGTAAACGTGCCTTTGCACTTATTATCGTAAGATCAACAAAATCATAATAAAGAAAAAATATCCTCTACCACGAATCGAGGACTTTTTCAATCAGCTATGTTTAGAAATATACTTCCGAAAGGTGGATTTATAGTCGGGATATTACCATGTAAGGGTGAAGAAGGAAGATATACCCAAGACTGATTTGCGTTCAAGGTACTGGCACTTTGAATTCATAGTAATGACTTTCAGACTCAATATTCCTCAAGAAATATTAATTGAATTGATGAATAGAGTATTGAGATATTACCTTGACATATTTTTGGTAGTCTTTATAGGTAATATTCTAATATACTATAAAACCAAGGAGGATAATGAGGGGAATATAAGCATTGTACTAGATACCATGAGAAAGGAGAAGTTCTATGAAATGTATAAAAAGTGTGAGTTCTATTGGATGGATGTCACATTAATTGGTTATATCGTTACATGAAATGGGGTGTCTATGTATTTCTCTAAGACAACTGAAAAAGAGGAATGTTTGAGGCCATCATCCGTGACATATATCTATATATTTCTGGGGTAAGTTGGATATTATCTCCCATTTATAAGATGTTTCTCATGATTGTAAAAACATATTACAATGATATCGCGAAATGGAGTCATGTTTTATTGGAGTAATGAATTCAAAGAGTGATTTATGTAGTTGAAAAGGAGGCTTATCACTATGCCCATGATCAGAATACCAACAATTGGAGAATTTTTTGAGTTAATTAGTAATGCTTTGAAGAAAGGCCTAGGTTGTGTGTTGATGGTAAATGACAAATCCATTTCTAATGCATTATGGAAATTGAATGTTCAAGATCAAAAAAATCCAAAACATGATCCGATGTTGGTTGTAGTAATATTACCTTTGAATATTTGGAAATATTACTTCTTTGCGGAGAAGTGTGAAATATACATGTATCAAAAAAGCATATAGTATATATTCACAAATAAAAAGTTGAACATGAGCCATCGAAGAGTGTTAGATCTGATCAAACACTATGACTGCTCAATCCATTTCCATCCTAAGAAAGTGAACAATAAGGTAGAAGATCTAAATAGAAATGTCTCAGTGATTCTATTATTGATGATAATTGAAAACGATCCAGTATTCATAGATTTAATGAAAATAGACATGGTAATCATAAATAAAGAGACATCATCAATCCTTTCACAAATTATTTCTAAACCATATATTTTGAAAAGGATATAGGATTCCAAAAAGGGTGGTTTGGGAAATCAAAATAATGTGTAAAATATCATAAAACATAAATCCTTGAAGTTCAGTGTTAATGAAGAAGAAATTGTACGATTTGGGTCATGACTTTCAATTCCATACAATCCAGACTTAAGGAAATAACTTTTTGATGATGCACATATTTTGAATTTCCCCACTCACCCAGGAAACACAAATATGTATCAAGATCGTTGAGATCATTTTTTGTGGGATAACATGAGTAAGGGGATCATTTTTTATACATCAATGTTCCTGGTATGTTAGTAGGTGAAGGCCGACAGGTAGATGTCTATGGGGATAATGCAACCATTACCCATTCAAACATGGAAATGGAAGAACATCACAATGGAATTTGTCATCGGACATCCCGAATACTTCCAAAGAAAAAAATGCTATTTGGGCAGTTGTTGATCACATTATAAAGAATACACACATCATTGAAATTATAGAGGATTTCACATTGGATCAACTAGCACATATATATATCATATAAGTGGTAAGGCAATATGGTGTACAACTATTTATTGAATCTGATCGTGATCCATGATTCCCCACTATATTCTGGGAGGTTCTTTAACATGATCTGAATACAGAGCTGAACATTAATACGACATATTAACCTCCAACTAATGGAAAATCGGAGAAAACAATCCAAACACATGAGGACATGTTTAGAGCATGGTATATGGACTTCAAAGGAGGACGAGATCGACATCTTCCCCTGGTTGAGTTTTCTAACAATAATAGTTTCCACTCATTAATCCAAATGGATTCATATGAAGCCCTTTATGGGAAAATGTGAAGATCATTGTCATGTTGGGATGAAGTTGGGGAGTGAAAACAACTAGGTCCCAACATAATTGAATAAACGATGGAGAATGTTAATACCATCAGGTGGCATATTAATGGTGATCAAAGTCGACAAAAGTGTTATGATGATAATCATCAATGATACCTAGAGTTTTATGTCCGAGACATTGTATTCGTCCGCATATTTCCATGGAAGATAGTTTTGATATTTGAGAAGAATGGAAAGCATATTCCATAGTACACCAACCCGTTTCTCATCCTTGGTCACATCAGAGCAGTGGAATATTGACTATGACTCCTAGAGAAACCTATCTCACTTTTATAATGTATTATATATATAACACTTGAGGATGTACATACCTGACACATCAAATTTAGTCAATCTAGAGGTGGTACCATTGGAGAATGACCTCTCATATGAAGAGAATTCGGTGAAGATCTTTGATCCCAGAGAAAAAGTTTTATGAAATAAGACAATGCCCCTTGTCAAGGTGTTGTGGAAAAACCACATATTTGAAATAGAAATGTGGGAATTTAAAGAAGTGATGAAGCAGAGTTACCGTTATATGTTTATTGTGGGACAATGAAATTTTAAGGAAAATATTTCTTTAGGGGGAAATATTGTAATGACCCAAAATTTTACTAATTAAAATTACTATTAATCTGATTATATATATTATTATGTAATATGGTAATATAAAACATATACACTTATTTGGGTTTATGTTTTTAGATTTCATCATACCGTAAATAATTTTTATTATTTCTAATAAAGTGGTTAAATAATTATCACATGATTAGTATAAATATAAGTCCTTAACAAATACTATTTACATTGATATACGAATCAATGGCCTCGTTTAGTACAATTTCTTCATATGAATCACATTTTTCAGATCTTGGAATGGAGGTGGCCTCCCTGGGTTTTTCTCTGGACCATGACCTAGCTGAGCTTCAACACTTTCTGACTGAATAGAACGGCCTATGGGAGAAGTGGGAGTTGGTAGTGACTACCACCTGAGCAATGTTATTTGATCCACCTCAAGATTCTGTCACCATCGCACACCTCACCCATATGTCATATGTGGGTGTTATAAGGGTTTATGTAACAAGACCCTATCACTATGATTATCTTCATTAATTGGTTTATATAATAAATAATATACATTCATTTTATTATTTTTACATTGTAAATAATTTTCAATGCACAATGAGTATTTTTATTTAATATAAAATTAAGAAATATATTTTGATGAATTAATGTATTTTTAAATTGAATAATATTTTAATAGAATGTTATTATTAAATTACATTATATTAAATTTAAATGATAGTGAAATTTTGATGAAGACAATTGTAAATTTTATTATTGTTTGAATGTTGTTTTTGTAAAAACCCATGAAATGTCGATAAATGTTGGTTTTAATTATTAAATTAAAAATTCATAGATTTAGAAAAGTATTTATATAAAATGAATATAATTTCTATAATTAGGACTTAAAAATTTTCCAATGGTGAATTTTTCCAAATTTTATTAGACATTCAATTTCTTGGGTAAAAATTAAATATCATTTATATATAAAATATGTTTTATGAAATCATAATACACAATAGTGATGTATTTAAATAATATAAATTTCATTTTCGGCCAATATATGTTAACCATTAATATAATTTAATTTTAGGTTTGTTCGATTTATTCTACAAAGGATTTTTGTACCCTCCAAGACTTATAAAACATTTAAACAATTTCAAATGATTTCTTTGAGAGTTTTACTAATCTCCACATAAGTAAGAAAAATATTATACTTATATCAGCCATTTTACATATATAATAATTTTTTCCACTCCAATTTAGAGAAAAACATGGTCCAAAACCATTGTATGGGTTTTTTGACTAGTTCAATGTGTGGTGTCCAAAACCTAAATAATAAAAAATTCATCTCCTTCCCTATATAAAACCACTCAATCACCAATTATTCATCAAGAAAACTATTTTGAGATCTCCCATACCCAGTCATCATCCCACTAGAGTCCTCTTATGGGGACCCATGCTCTCAAGATTCCCCTTTCAAGCATCTCCCAATCCATTGGGATCACATTTCCATGTAAGAAATTTCTTCCTTTCTCATTTTTGTTCCAATTTATTTATGGTGTAATTCACTTTTATATCCAATTTATAATGTTTGGGTATAATTTCACACCTCCACTATACTACCCTACTTATGTTTGAATGAATAGATACCCATTTATCTCTCATTAATGCCTCTAATGTACACATGTTACCATGCCAAAATTCTGTATGGTATTTCTCTCTCCTCATTTACATTTAAGCAATTAATTTATATTTTTTATCGAAATTCCATTACATATGATAGGAAATTTATCTATATGACATCATTACTATCCATTTAATGTTAATAAAAGGAGGTATTCCTTTACTTGTCATGAAACATTTTTTATGAATTCCTATGTCACACTTTTATGCTGTCGAATTTGCAAAGTGATTTTCCATGCCAAAGTCATTGTATAGTGAATTCCATTCCCATTTAACCGTCTAGGGTATTCAATTTTAAAAACATTTACTTATAGATTCTATGGTTTCATGAATTTATTCCTCAATCCATTATCATGGAATAAGTTATGATTTTGAAGGATTTTATGTTGTATGATCCATGTGGCACACTTATGCTTAAAATGAAATGATTAAGAAGAGTTTGCCCAGATAGCGCTCCAATGGATTGGATAGATATTAGTATCATGATACTACAAGTAAAATTAGGGTTTAATCATTATAATTAAATTTAAATTATGGTTTTGTCATACTCCATGTGTAATGAGTCTTCACTCATTCAAATATGATGCTATATTTTATTTCCACATTTCAATATTATGATAATGATGATATATCATGCCTTTCAGTTCATTTTTCTATTGTCCTCTATTGATATTTATATTTCCATTCAGGTAACATATTATTCATTTTATGACTTTTTTACTCCCTTTGGGCATTATATCTCATCCCTTTCTTATGCATGTCCTAAAGTTATCCCATACAATGATAAGTATGATGGAATATTTTTTTTCATACAAAAGATGATTTAAATAATGATGTTGAGTTTTATGTTCAATGTTGTTATGTAATGTTCCTAATTTCCCAAGGTAGTATGCCTATAAATCCTACAGTTTTCTTATGTGAAATTTTATATAATAAATCATTTTTTAGTGTGTGATAAAGATCAGGGTTGTTATAGTTGACTATATGGACCAATGTTTTCTCCATGATAAATTCATCATTCTAAACAGAAAACAAATAATCTACCACCTATGTTGAAATATATGTATTTTATGAGAGAATATTTTATTTATAAGGTAAACTCCAAAAACATATCATCAAAATAGGAAATGAAAATCTATGGTCTATTTAGAGAAAATTCGAACACAAAGTGATAGAGTCTATATGATAAACCCATGTTTAGTCCAACAATAGGTTTGAAAAATGTCTTTCAAAAAATTAAATAAACAAATTTTTGACAAAATAAAAATAAATAAATCAATTATAATGGTGGTTATTGAAAAATATTTAATATTTTTTATATGTATAAGTAATCTACCAAAATTTCTTAATCATTGAATGTAATTACACCAAATATTATAACAAAACATGACAGGGTTGGCCACTGTGAGGGATAAAAGTAATTAAATCAATATTTTGTATTAATAACTATTTCATGACCATGAAATGGATTTAAATAACTATGTTAATTTTCTGAGAAATATTATTTTATAATATTGTTGATATGTTTTCCCTCAATTTTAAAATATAATAAAATTCATTAAATGGTATTAGAATTAATAATACAGAGCATCTTACAAGCATAGATTCTAGAAAACATTGAATATAATACATGAAAAACATAAAACATATTCTAATACACATGAAATGTTATTTATTTATCCTATGATAATTATACATCATCCCATATCTCAGGCACATACATCAAAAAATGTGTTATAATAAAGGACTATAAGGGGATTAACCAAGTAATATATAGGATGTAATTATGAGGTATAATAATAGTAAATAATCATAATAGAATGAGGCAAATCATAATATATTGACCATGAAGCATAAAATGTATTTTCATATATAAATTAAAAAATGAGTCAAATGTTAGTATATTGCTATAGTTTATCACTATGGGGTCCAAACACATAATTATTATGTTTTTCATCAAGGTTTTGTAAAATGATTCATCTATAGTAATAATTTTTTATCTAATGCATTGGAGAAATATAATGTTCAATCAACCATATATCGTAATTCATCTGACCCACATTGATCAACAAAATTATTTCACTTATAAACCATGAGAATAAAGAATGGTTTTCCAAAAAATTCATTCTATACATAATTACTTAATGAAATGGAAATTATATCATTTATAAACCATGGAAAATATATTTGGGATTAATTAATGGAAATATAAAATTAGTAAATTATTTCTACAAATTTGTCAATTCCCATATATAAGGTAGATTTTTGGATATTCACAAAATGAGAATATTTCAATTATAATATATAAATTCATGAAACAATTTTATGTTATATGATGGGTATTTAATATAGATTAATGATTGTTTGTAATGAGAGTAAATTAAGGGATTAAATTTCAACAAAATCATTTATGTAATGGGATAATAATGATTTTATGAAAATAAATTAATTCAATATTTAGAAGTCTTACCGTAAAAGATGTACATGAATGAATGTTAAGAAAAATGTTTGATTACCTTGGGAATTACCTTTCTAAATAATCGAGGGGGAAAATATAGGACATCACATATTCCTTTGATGATATTTAGAAAAGGTAAATGAGTTTATGTTTGTCTTATGTTATTTATAGTATAATGGAATGTGTGTGTGTTTCTTTTTATATAAAACAATGTGTTTTTTAATAATTTCCAATTTTATGTCTAGGAATACAATATAATGGATAATGTAAAAACATTTTACTGCCCATGGTTTATTATCATTAATATAGAAATATATGAGACGTATTTCATTTTTTTAATTTATTATAACCATAGTACATTTTGTAATATTACTTCATCTACCGTAAAATAAATGTTCCAAAAAAATGTAGTTTTAAAATATGAAATTCCATTTTAAATATTAAAGAGTATTTATCGGTATTGAAATTGATATAAATACCTTAGTATATATAATATTGATAGTATAATTTTGCACTATAGAGGCATTAAATTAATTCGAGGTTCACATGTATGTACATATGATGTCACAATACTTTCTCTATGATATATCATATTTTAAAATTTACCCAAAAATTTTAATATCTCACAAAATTAGGTAATATTCAACATTTTCTAATATAAATGTTCCATATTCCAAAATTTATTCATTTTTAGTATATTTTTATAAAAATGAAAATTTACATTTTAAAGAAATAATATAAATTATTTGAAAACTAAAAACTTTTATTATAAGATAAAATTTATGACCTATAAAAAATATATAATTTCATAATTTTTTTTCAAATATAAGCAATTGTTTCACAGAATTTAGAAAAAAAAATTAAAAAAATTATATAAAATTAATATATATACATTCCAGAAAAATGATATCATCATATCTTTGTAAAAAGATTGATTTTTCATTATTTTTTACAATATTCATTTTATATATGTGTGTGATGGTATATAATAATGGAAAATCAATGAAACTGTTAATTCATTTCTAAAATATATACAATATAATTATAAAACGTCTTAAATACATAATTCTTTGTTACACTAGAATATACTCCATGGGTATGGTGTATGATGGTAATAGTTTTGTGAGGTGGTTTGGAAAACACCATGAGAGCAGTGATATTCACTTGCTTAAACTACTCTCATATGATATTTCATTAGATACACACCTTTTGAAGCTCTTCTGGGATATGATCAAAAGAAATCCCCAATGATTCTACCTCCCTTCTTAGCATTGACAATTGATATTCATACCGAATGATTCAATAAGTTGTGGCCATAATTTATTCTTCTTGAATTAATTTATGATTTATCATTACCCTTGATAAATAGTAACCATAATTTTTTACTTTATAATTTGTATATTATAATTATTTATAATTATTAGTGATCATATATGTCAACTAACATTTTTAATAATGTTCATGTAATTGTAATGTAATGTTCATATATTAATGGTAACAGTTTTAGTTTCATCGAACATATAAAACACTAAACATTATCATTTACTACGTCATTCACAAATATAATTACAATTTCATTGATAAATTCTAACATTTTTATAACATTTATTTGTATATTAACAGTTTTCATGGTTGGTGTAACATTCCATGAAGAGTTTGACCATGTAGAGTTTTACATTTTGTTGTTGTAATCCTAGTATTTATGTATCCATATATTAGACATAGATATAGTAAATAATATTATTACTTAACGTTAATTTTTATTACTTTATTATTTTAAGAGTAATTCAATGTACTTACATTTGGAATAATAATAAAATAAGAATTATAAATAAAATGAGTATATTTTTTAAAAAAATATGTTATTTTTTTTGTTGTTACATTATTTCCCACATACACACCACCTAAATATTTTCATCCAAAAATATTTACTCCTTCCATAAAATAAATGGGTAATTATTTCCCTTCATCCCTTCCTCAAGACACCAAGTAGATTATAAAATCAATTGATTTCTCTATAGAACATTCAAAATTCATAATTCTTTATTCCTCAATAATTTTTACTTTCTATCTAGAAACAAGATTACTTACCCTTACTATGAAAAGTTTGTTTCCAGTTATAAATAATTATTATTAGGTACATGTGTTTGTTTACACATTTACTATCTCAGTAGAGACACTTGAAATACATCAAGGACATTTGAAATAAATGAGGGTCTCACTAACTAATAAAAAAATATTTACAAATGATATAAAGTATCAAATGGACCAATTTACCTATGACTCATTTTTACCTTTGTTCAAAATCCTATTACTCCATTCTACATTGATTTCATTTTAAATATATGATCCCCAACATAAATTTATATATTCATTGTTTGGTTAATTCCATATGATTTCTATCAACATTGGGTAGCCTTGATGTGTTCAAAAATTACCTATATATTTATTTCTTGTATCTTGATATTGTTTGGTCAAAACAATTTCCCTTATCAATATATTTTCACTTATGTTATAGTTTTAGACGAATTTATATTGAGATTTTCATAATATTGAATTTTATTACAAGAGGGGGAATGGTTTTTATAAGATAATTCAACATGTTGAATGTGTTGGAATCAATTCCCTAGAAATAAACTGAGAAGTACATAATAATGACTTGATGTGATTTATTTTTCTTCTCAGATTTCTTATTATATAAATATAATAGGATATACATTTGTTTACTTATAAATTCTTCTCCATTTGAAGACTCCTTAAAACATATATGTAAATATTTTATCATTGTCAGAAAAAATAAATATTTATACTCCATGGAATCTCTATACTTCTTTATAATATAGGCAAGCTAGGTTCTCAAGTAGAAATACATTCTCATAGAAATATAATCTACATACTTTGCGAACCTATCAAAAATTACTCATATAGAATTGTATACGTTTGATTTAATAAGATGGAATGTGAAAATTATCATCCTGATGTTTTACCACATCCATACTGGTCTGGGTATCTTTATTAATAACCAATCGATATTTTTCCCCACACATTCACATTTAGACACAGAAGACACATTGAAATGAATTTGAAAAACTCATTTTTAAAATCATTCAATCAATAATCATTACGATGGACCCAATCATTTTCGTTATTTTTTATTTTATAGGTAATTCAGATATGTGATCATCATCCATCAATAGTATAGTTATATATAAAATAGATATGATACATTGAAATGTACAAAATTTTAGTTTTCTTTCATGATCAATGTTGAATTCAAGAAACATTCCAATGTTTACATCCCCTAACTTCATTTTCCACAAATGATCATCACATTGATCATCCAAGATCTTATATTTTAACTTCTATTAAATATTTTTTGGGATATGATTTATGATTTCATTTCCCTTTGTATTCCCATTTCTAACCATATTAGGTCCTTGATCAATGAACCTCCTTTAGTCTAAAAAATTTAATGATCACCCGGATCATTCCAAAAAATGGGTTTGAAATTTTTTTATCACTTCTTGGGTTGATAATTAATTTATAAAACATAGTCCTTAATAATATTTAACCATCTCCTTTATCCCATTATCAATTCCTTCTATGTGTACGTACAATTTAATTATTATTTAGTTTTTGAATTTTTTATATTTCCACCATAAATATATTGACTCTCTATCTTCATGGAAAAATTATTTTACCTCACTCTTGGCCCTATGTTGGATGATTTATTTTTTTAGGAATTAAATTTCAAGATGCCTTAGCTGTCACCATTTGATAATTCCTATCGACACATGGAATCCATTTCAATGATTCTTCTATATAGATATATAATCATTCTCTAAAAGAGGGCAATGTTAGCATGAATTCACTAACAAATTCCTTATATATAATTCTTAGAAACATTCTAAACAACCCATTTTTTAGATAAATATAATTAATTTTCAAGTTAACTTTGTTGTTAGATTATTATTCCATCAAATATTCTTAAATAATTCGAGATTATCATTCATTAATAAATAATCCAGGAATCATAGTTAATATTTTATAATGAGGCCACTCCTCTAAATAATTTTTGGGGAATGATCCACTGAGATTCATTCATTTGTTACAATATCCCTTATGAATTCAATTTTTTGTTACCCCAAGATGAATTTAATGAATTTTCCCAAAATATTATATAACCTCTAGGTATTGAGTATGTCTCTTAGATTATCCTCATTCACATTTTGACTATTTTAAAACAACATAATATCATCACTAAAGGCCACAATAAATTTATCATGGGAGTCCCCAAAGTCACTATTCATTATATCCATAAATATGGTAGGAGAATAAGTTATTACAAATGGTATCACAATAATCATGTAATGTCCATATCATTTTTGGAATGTAGTAAATGGTGTATCAACATTCTTCACACGTAGATAATGATAACTCATTCAAAGGACAATATTAGAAAATAATTGAGCCCAATTTATACTATTGAACACATAACTAATTTTACAAATATAGTATTTTTATTCAATATAAATCCATTATATTCTCAATAATTTATTAATCGTTTTTTATATCCATCTTTATTAATTACTAAAATAACATGTTCTCCAATGGATAAATACATGGTGGACTAAAAACCATTTTCAAATGATCTTGATGTTGATTAATTAATTTCCCTATCTCCAGATATTATATTCTATATTGGCTCTCTAATATGAGTTTGGATCCAAGAGTTAATTCCATTGAGTACTATTCCCCACTTTCTAGGTGAGGTCCATTTCACTCTATTAGAAATGAATAAATTTATTCAAAAATAAGGACCTCACTAAAATTTATAATTTCAATTTCTTTGTCGTATTCTCTATTCATTTTCACAGAGAATGAAATAGAAGGTGTTTCATAGAAATAATCAGGATGAGATATATCACTTATTAAGTTAATTATATGACACCCCCTCAAAACAAAAAAAATTACATTCTTATATTTTTAATATTTTAATTATATATTGGGAATCAATCCACATCGATTATTTAGTCAAATTACACCATTAGAATGTCTTTCATTTGTATAGAGATATTGTACTCGCAAATGTTAATAGAAGAAAACATATATATCAATGAGTTGTAAAAGATATTATATGATTATTAATTAAAATCTCCACCACTAGCAGTTCAAGGTTTAACTTGATGTTATTTAAAATTAGTAATGAAGTTAAATAATCCATATAACTATAGTAAAAATTTTAAATCCAATATTTCAGTATATAGTGAGTATATCTAAAAAAACACAATTTAGAGAATTATTATCAACTATCATGACTGAAAATTGTTATTTTAAAGTTAGGGCTGATACTATGGTTGGTGGAGACTTCTATCTATTATCTTTAAATTTGGAAATTGATTTCTAAAATGTCCCTGAACCCTACACATGAAATAATATACATTCATGATCTTTAATTAATCATTTTCATTCAGATATTGAGGATTTTAATATCCTTAATAGTTTTGAGAAATATTTCCATCTCTTCCATAACATTATCACCTTCCACTGCCATAGAGAAAATTCGCCAAATTATTATTCACCTAATTAATACAAAAAGTAAGTGTCTATTTAATTTCATTTCATTCATAGTCAATATTTTTTTAAAATGTAGATAAATCCTTATCTCTATTTATTTATATCTTTCAGTCATTTAGGATTATCCAAACATCATTTTAACTATGATATCACATTATATTATCCCCTTGTTACTAAAAAAATTTCTTATTGCCAGTGATATCCAAATATGAGGTCTATGTCTACTAAATTATTGATAAATCCTCCCATTAGAATCGATTACAATGATTGAAGGAGAAAATTCATATCATTTGGAGTTCATCTCAAAATTTCAAACCAATGCCTTTTTTATTTTTATTTTCGAACATCTTAAATTTCATGTTCCTCATGGATTGAATTTTATGAGGAATGTTCTAGTTGAATAATTGTTTTATTCATTCTTTCTGTTCCACAATTTCTACATGATCACTTTAATTTGTGTTTCTAAAAAGCTTCAACAACATACCTGATTCACCCTTAATGATATATACTAACAAAATAACTCATTATTATCAATATAAATTGAAAATATAAAACAAATTCTTTAATATTTTTCCATTTAACATCAACAAGTTGATCATAATTCCAAAAAAAAGTGTGTTCTTTGAATCATGAAAGATTTAAATAATATTTGTTCCTTCGTTCGTTTTGTTGAACACTCCATATAATTTTGTTGTTGTTAAAACCCTGATTTAACTTATTCATCATTAAATTGTGTTTTACATCAACGAAATCCTCATTAATAGGAATGTCACCATTTCATTTTCCATTCCATCAGTTTTTTAGATGATTCATTCTATTTCTGAACAATTTTCAAAAAAAATTAATAAACAATTTTTTTTAATATATGGGATCTTATAGTAATAATTTAAAAAAGAACATTAATCCTAGAATATTATAATATCATGATTCTATACTTATATTCATCAATAGTAGTTTACATTATCCATATATATTTAATAATGGGTTGTGAAAGTAATTATAATAACTAAATCATACCCCCAGGAGTGTAAAAGCAATTGTGCAATAATGCCTCATTCTCTATCACCGGATAAAGATCAAGATTGTACCCAATATTCCATATTAATTATAATAACTCCTAGGAACAATTTTTCAAGATCTATATGGACATGTAATATTTTTATAGGGATTAAATTTCCAATAAACCACTCAATATATTCTTAACTAAAAAAGTAGCATTTTTTGATATTAATATGTATTCTTATGGATCTTGATAATGTATTTTATTTCCTATTTTCCCCCAAAAATGAAACATTTTTTTAATAATAATAATAATAGAAAACGTGTTTTTTAACATATTAATCATTTATCACATGGTTAAATACTTAATAAAATTGATCTTTTGGGGTTTAGTTTCTATCATAGTAGGAATAAAATGAAAAAAAAATTCATTGAATCCACTAGAATGATTCATCGTTCGGTCATCCTTGACACCATTTATTGTATATCATATATGGTGGAAATTTTCATAAGAATGGGTTGAAAATAAAGGCCAATAAGGGAACAAACATATAAAATATTTATTATGTAGTCCTGATGCATAACTATTAAACACCATCATAAGAACCAGAGAAATAGTATCATACTTTGGTCATTAATCATAGCATGGAAATATGGAAACAATATAAAAATGATATATTCATCATTTTTTCTCTCAGTTTTATAAAAATGTGTCATTAAACATTAATATTATGGTTATTCACTCATTGTTTAAAAAAACATGTCATCTCTAGAGAAAAATTGATTACTCAATTCATTAGAATGTTATTAGGGTATATCAGTTTAATGTAATAATTAATGTGAACCACATAGATTACAATAATCCATTTTATAAATAACCCATGTAGAATAAACAACATCTCTTTTGCAATATCATTAAGTACATGTGTTCTTAATGACGTGGGCATTACATCTCTTTTTACCCCTAAATAGGATTAGTGGTTTTAATTCATGGAAACCCACAATAAAAAAATTATTCTACGAACTATGTAAATATATATGAATAATAAAGCTTACTACTTATTCACAATATACAAATATTTCTTGTTATATATATAAATTTATGAAATGATTTTGGGAACATGGCTTTTTTGTCATGTGTTTTCCGAAAAAGGAAATATTATTAAGAAATAAATGTATCCCATTCATAAAATAATATTTCATAGGAATTGAATAATCATAATTTAATTAAAATAATGTAATTAAATTTTTGGAATTCATAGTAAAAATAGTAACATAAAAGGAAACGAAGATGTGGATAGTTCACATACCTTGGGATATAACTTTTTATATCATGTATAGAGAGACCATAGGTCATTGGATACATAATGGATTGATTTTTAAGATGGTAAATGTGAAGAAATTATTTCATTAAATAATATTAATAGATTTTAATGGGGTTCAGTAGATATTTAAAATAAAATAAGTGATGTTTTGAATAATATCAAAATACAGGTCTTTGAATCCAAGTTTATGGAAATTGAAAAACCATTTCATTAACCATGGTTATAGATATTTAAGTTATGTTTTATATTATTTTAATGAAATTAAATTCAAATCCAATTTTAAATGTTACTTTTTCCTTGTAAAATATATTTTTTTGAAAATTAATTTTGAAAATTAATTTCCTATTTAGAAAACGAAATTTCAATTATTTGTTAAAAACTCACCATTTGATATTTTATAAATAAATGATTCATGAATTTCATGAATTTTATAAGGAATGTCTTCCAAATTTATGTAATGTAATTTTTAAATAAAAAATTAATGTTTATTTTTAAAATAAATTTTTTATTCCATAATAAAAATTATCTCACTTATAAAGTCAATATATAACTAAGAAAATATTTTTTAAATAAATGTTCTTGTTTTCAAATTTTATAAAATTGGTTTTTTTATTTTCAAATTTATTTTATTATATATTAAATATATTAACACTATAAAAATATTCACAATATCTTTGTATAAATCCATGTTTCTCATAATCACTATTAATATTATTTTATATATGGGTTGGCAATAAATATTATTAAAAATTCAATCAAATAATAATAAATTTTTTTAAAAAATTGAATCTTAATACTATCATTTCCAAGATAAATTACATGTTGTTATTCCTAGATTGGTTCTAAGGGTAAATTGTTAGATGGTGGTTGTTTCATGGGGGTTTTCAATTAACATTGATTTAGTGGTGATCTCTACTAGATTAAATTTATCATATAATAAATTATATTCAAGCCACAGTTGTTTAATCACTTCATGGTTTTGTCAAGATCATACACCAAAATGATACATCCACCCCCAATCAGACAAATAATGATTATAATGAATGATTATACCATTTGATTCCATCATATATCCCTAATGAATTCCATAAACCATTTTTATACTCTTATTATACATTAATGGATATGATACCAATTGTAAAAATTTCCGATGGTCATGCATTCCAATTTTCATAATAAAATATTATTCTGTAAAAGTAATGCAATAGTTATGTCATAATGGTAAAATTTCTGATTATATATTATATATATACAACTAAACCAAAATATTTACTACATCATTTACATTTTTTTGATCAATTCATTTATATTTTCAATGAAATTATTAAAATTTCATTTTTGTTTAATATTTTTCATGGAAGGATAATTCTTCCAAGTAGAATTTGATCATGTATAGTGTAACACTATGTTACTGGTGTTGTTTGGTTTTTATATATTTATGATAGTCCAGACTATATTAATATCTATTAATAAGTGACATGTAATACTATCCTTTTATCAGTGTAATACAAAATTTCTTATGGAGGTACAAAGGGGCACTGATGAAAGCCCATTGTCCAAAAATATCAATACCTATGATAAAATGAATTTTGTTGATTTTATATTGTGTCTATCACTCATGGTTGTTGTTTGGAATAAAAAAATATTTCATCTATCATCATTCGGGTCGAAAGAGGACAGTCACATCCTTAATAATGTTTTGAGACTAAGAAATTGTAATGTGGAAGTGGATAAATATATTTCCCACTATTTCTTTTCATATTTTTATCTACCTACCCTTGGAATTATTATTACAAATATGCCAAATATAATAATTTTTTGTAATCAAGAAGGCTTTGAAAGAAAGGGTACATCATTTTTGGTATCCCATTATTGTGAGAGATTTAGTTTAGCCAATAAAGAGGGTAAAGAATTTCAATGACCTAATGATAAAAATTGGCGATATGTGGGACTTGAGGGATTGAATGATGGAAGTAACGGGGAGATGGTGTTACCATGTAGTTTTTTTCTTATGAATAATATATGTGAAGAACCTAGATCATTGATTCACTATCCTTGAGGACTGACTTCCCCCAAAATCATGAGTGGGATTGTAACCTACTCTCAAATACATTAATGGACACCCACAAATGTTTTTTGATTTGTATATGAAAACTGAATTAGTTATTCAAAATTATAGTCTTCCTCATTAACAAAGAATATTTTGAGATAAATATAATTACGCATGACATGGAAACATGAAATATGAGATATGGGAACAATTATCATATATTGGTCGAATTTTATATGTTTGTAACCATTGTGGAGGAAGTGGTGATAACAATAATTGATGATATAGTCAATTTATAGATATATTATAAATAGAAGAAAATGTTTTGTATGAGTTACATATTCATTGGGAATATTTAAATTGAATTGAATAGGGATATGGAGTGAGACTTATTCAACATTAATGGTTGTTATGACCCTAAAAGTATAATAAATAATGAAAATGGAAATATCTTACAATAGGATAGACGATGAAAAATTAATTCTTGCTCTTCCTAGGATGAAATGATTTTGAATGGTGCTATGGTGATTAACATGACGGAAGAAAACTATGAGAATTATGATAATACCACATCAACCCTTCAGAATCCTCACATTGAGACCACTAAATATATAGAGGATGTGAAATTTAAAGATCATATTTGATAATTTGTAGATGCCTATGTAGAAAACACCAATGGTTAATATTGAACTCAACACACCAACTGCGATAAGAAACACACTAATACCAATATGGATATATAGGTTGGGATTTGGTTAAATCATCTTGATGGGAAATGGAGGATAGGACAAAAGAGCAATTTGAGATGGACACATAATTCTTGCATTCAAAACATGATGAGTAAACATCTGATGATATTGTTGGAATTTTACATGGGGGTCATCAATCTCATGAGTATACTATTATTTGAATACATGTTGATGGAATTACTAAGTCAATATTTGAAGTGGAGAAAGCAGTATTTAATTTCCATAATGTTTGAACACATGAGTATACTTGAAATGCACAAGAATTCTAGTCACCCAGTATTGGGATGGAGTATCAGACATTCTTTGCACCCATAAACATATATGGAATTAATGTAGTTATACCCAATGGTTCCTCCCTTTAATACATCCAATATATATGTAACCAAAAACAAATTAATTTAGAATATGCACACACAAAAATTCACTCTATCGATTGGATGTTTTTGGGCTGATGAAGATACAGATCCACAACCCCTTTATATATTAACAATGTTGTGGAAAGGAATGACCATATCAATATAGGGGAACTAAAATTGTGGAGGGATCAATGATTGATGTACCACAAAATGATGTAGTGGGGAAAGGTAAAAAGAAGACTGGGAAAGTAAATTATAAGATGGAATAATATGGAGAACATTAGACAAGGTTTAAGACCCTTACAAATTAGAGATCTCCTACTAGAATATGTAAGGGATAAGGAAGCCCGTGATGACCAATGCCCTTGGGAATTTTTTATGGCCAAAATTCCATTTATTATTTAAATATATGAACTAGAAATTCTATTTTAAAATTGGAATAACGTCAAATATCCTTCTATGGGATTCAATTTAATTCGTGGAACCTCTATAATTTCAACATAGAACACCAATGCATGCTTAGGAATGAATGTATTCTAATTTCCACATGTAGTCAGACAGATCAGAGCATAACATTCACTCCACCATGTCATGGAAAACTATAATTATATATTTTTGTATAAGTAAACAACATATAGTAGGATATGAAATATCATGAAGGATATTAAATAAAAATATGGGAATGTCATTCACAAGTGTGTGGTTTTGGGTGATTTTAATACTAACCTGAAACCTTATAAAATTATATCCAATTTCAATAGTATTGTCTCCATTAAATTTTTATCTTTCATTGATATGTGCAACCTTTTGGAGGTTTAAGTTCATGGATCATATTTTTCATGGGTCAAGTACACATTGAATGGGAAAAATATAGAAATAATTATAGATTTAATGTGAAAATAGGTGAAAAAAGTGTTCCCAGTGGGATTACAGGTGATACCTTTCGTAAAAATACAGATGAAAAATACAATAATTGTGGAGGTATCCAACATGTCAAGGTGATCCCTGCTAACTTTTCATTTTAGTAATGGATGGGTTGTTATTCCTAGATGTACGAAAAATCTATTAAAGTCTTAAAAGCTTTTCCCATTTGAATTCCCAATTCGAAGGATTAATGATAAATTAAATAATACTAAGAGACTACAATGGAAATGGAGAAAACAATCATTCTCATATCATGATATTGATAGTCATGGGTTTGAATATAATCATCCATGTGTTCTTGCATGGATTATAAATCAAAATATCATCTATGTTGTGGATTTTTAGGCTCAGTCATTGATAGATGAGCTTCCAACCATAAAATAAATGATTTATAGGACTCTATTAAATGTGAAATAGTAAAAATAGGAAGATATAATCCACAAATAGTTCCACAGATTACATAGGTATAAGGGATATAAAACATGGGACAAACAAATTAGCATTTATGAACAGTTGTACACCACTAAGAGTGATGCTTCATACACATTGTTTTACTTATTCAGTGGGATTTTTATAGATGATGGTCTAGTAGACCCAATAATAAGGATTGAAAATAACATTACCTATATTGATGAGAAAAAAACTAAATCCTTGTCATGGTAAAAGAGAACAATGTGGTCAAGAAATTTCTTTTCTCTCTCAACATGGAGAGTGGTCCTGATCTAGATGGTTTCAAAAATAAATTGTAAATTTTATATTGGGATATCATAAATGATGACATGGTAATAATTGTATGTTAAATCTTAACTCATTCTTATTTGACTTATATAATCAATTCAAAATTCATTTCCATGATTCCTAAAAAATATATTGTAGCTGACATCAAAGAATCAAGGCCAAATTTCTATTAGAATATTATCCCTAAAATCATTACCAAAATCATAATGTCTATCAAGGGGGAATTATTAAAGTAAAAATTACATAAAATTAGTATGTCTTTGTTAATAGTAGATTCATTTCTAATTCTTTATTCATAGCCTCAAAAAAATATCAATGCAATGAATTGAACGGTCAAATAAGGATAAATTTCCATTAATAATAAAAAATATTTTTCTATTAATACCCTTAAATTGAATTTTATACTCAATAAACATAAGATAAATTGATTCTGAAAAATTATTTATAGATTAATATGCTATATTAACTCATATACAATGTTTTCCATTTTAATTAATGGGTTACCCGTATGTTTTTAAGTGTACTTGGTGTGTAAGTTAAAGATGTTCTATCATAGGGATACTATTTTCACTTGATATTGATTACATAAGAAAATGTATCAATGACCACAATCATGATGGTTCTTATAAGAAAATAATGGTTCGTAGAGGTGAACTCATTGCTTCACATCTTCTTAAAGCATATGACATCCTTTTATTTGGGTAAGCTTCAATGATGACCAAAGAATATTTCAAAATAATCATTACTAAATACAATAAAGTGGATGTGTAGGCTATAAGTTAAAGAGAATCATTTATTATGTTTTCTAATAGAATATATATGGTTCAATAGTACCCAATCAAAATAATTCATAGAGTTAGAATGTAATTTATTTCCTTCCACTATCTTGGTTTGCCACTTTTTGGGGGAAAATTAAAGAGTTGGTACCTTATATGAATAATTTCTAGAGTCTTCAATTATCTAGGTAGAGGGAAAGGGAAATCCAACTCTCAAGATTGGATGTTGTGCTGATTTGAATCGATCATCACTTCTAAAATAATTTATTATTACTCTATTTATTAGTGACTACGAAGTCTAATCAATGTTATGTAGGGTATTATCTGAAACATTATCTGGAATTATTTTATTCATGAAATAAAATTGACTATTATCTCATTGAAGGATTGGATTTATTCCATTAAAATGGGGGGGGGACATAGCATCCAGGATCATAAACTTATCAATGATCATCTCATAAAATAAATTCACATGAAACATGTAATCAAATAAGGTTCCCTCCTTGAACATCATATCATCATGATTCATGGAAAGGTTATTGGAAGGGTATTCGTACTAACATGGGTCATATTTATAGCCATAAGTAAATAAATCTTTTTAATAATATCATATTGAATTATAAATGTACAGTTTAAAAATGACGTTATCTCATCTTTTGGGCTCTTATTGGCATGGAATACGTCTCAATGATATCTCAATCACCACTCCATATAGAATAATGATGATTATATCAGAATTGTAGAAACATCATATATCCTAGTTTTTTCCCTTGTATAATATAATGGATATTAAAATAATTTTATTCATAGACACCAAAACAATAGTAATAAAACATTATAACAATAAGCAGTTCAATGTTAAGGAGTACTATTATATGGAAATTGAATTCTCAAACAAGATTCAATTATAACTTTCCAAAGGTATGTTACATTTAATCTAACCCTTAAGCTATATTCTTCTATGGAAGATCAGGAAATATAGGTTTCCAACCAATGACCAAATGATGAAGGATATATAGTGTATTTTATGGACCCTACACCTATGATTATGGGATTATAAAAATTTGAAACCCCCATTAATTAGTTTTGAGTATTCTTGGGAGCTATGCGAGTATGTAGGTAAGATGTTTGGCCATGATCTTGTTGATTTTTTGAAGTTGGAAGAATTCATTTCCACTATCACCATCACTGGAAAAATGGACAAGATTAAACATCCCTTTCTAAAGGATTTAGAATCTATCATTTCCTAAATCATGATGGCTCGAAATGGAAGGTAGATTGATGTCCAAGTTACATATTTTCTTTTTAGAGCACTAGTCATTCATAAAGTGGTATATACTATGGCGTTTGTCATAGTAGGTGATATGCATAATAGCATGATTGATTTGAATACCTTAATACTGATGAGTATTTCATGATGATCATGAAATCCCCTCATTCTGAAATCCTGGATATGTATCACTGTAATTAATTCCCAGATAAATGGAGATATTGATGGTGAGGCCTCTGGGAAGCCAAGGCCCTTATGTTTTGGAGGTATTTAATGAACTCGTCATGGATTTTTTATGGTTTCAACCATAAAGATATTAGAAATTTAACTTCTTATGATTTTGTGTTATAGATGATGATGTGTGAACCAAAATATGGTATTCAATTTAAGTGTATTTCCTTATGGATTTTTTCAGACTCTGAATATACTTTCACATGCCAAAAGTTTATAACCATGAATATTCCATGGATTCTTCTACCTCATTGTTTTTAGTGAATAAAAATGTAACTCAACTTCATTTTAATTTATCAGGTGAAAATATAAAGGCCAAAAAGGTTGTAGATGGATTGTCAAAGAGGGTGATCTTGGAAATGGGAAATGTGTGGGTATTTAGATCTCCTGAATATTGGGTATCATTGGTGGATGATGATGTATGAGGTTCAATTCACTCCAATGGTTGTAAACACTCTTGTAATGCATAACATTATATATTTACCTTTCTATTAATAAATTTATATGACCAACTATTATTGAATTCATGATATTTTTTAATAGTCTTTCTTTGTATATATATTTCATAAAATATTAAAATTTAAAATTAATAAAAAAGTGTTATTTAAATAATTTGAGAATAAAGTTTATATTTATTAATCTTCATGGATTAAATTCTAGATGGAATTTCAATAATGAACAATTATTGATTTATGGATAAAAATTTATGTAATTTAATGTTTTGGATTTCCCCCATGACGAAAAAAATCATTTAGTTAAACATATCAAAAATTTTCCTATAAGAGGATTCCAATAAGATCATGGAAACAAATATCTAAATTTCAAATATTTAACTTAACTATTTTATTTGATTTTGTTCAATAATATCCAAAATTATCACAAGATTATTTTTCAATATAGTTAATTCTTTTGATCATTCTTTATCCAACATGGAAAAGTATTCACATAATGAAATGAGATGGAACATCATCTCAAAAATAGAAAAATACATTTCATGGTAGAAAAATTATATATTCATTGATTTGGATTATGGATGAATATAATTTATGTTAATATATAAAATATTGATATTAGTATGACTTCTCGTTATGCCAGATTTGTCAAACATCCCATATCATTTTTGGGGGTTGACTGATTCTAAACGACGTTTATTAAGGATTTTACTATGTGACACCCTGATATAATAAATGTGGAAAATTTTATTCAATTGATTACATGACATGAAACACAAAGATTAGAAGAGAATTTAACAGCATTTCCCTTTATTATATTTTTTATTTTCAACAAATTTGATCCATTCGATAACTTTGAATACAAGCAACATTTAGTTTCAAAAAAATCTGATACTCTATTAATGTATTTTTATTCATAGATCACCAGTACATCATAGTTGTTACTCTATGGGGTATGAATACTAAAAAAATGATGGAATTGTATGTTTTAAACCTGTAGAAAAGTAATCCAATATTTTTTATAGATTATAAATATATTAATAACCATATGAAAGTGAAAGAAATGTTTTTTTATTGTTTCCCTAAAATTAGTATTATAAGTGTCTTTCCATCATAATTTATCATTAATTTTTAAAACATTCAGAAAATTTATTTTTAAAATTAACCTATTATTTGAATTAAATTAAAAGTTATATTTTATTTTATAATGGTTTTATTGTAATTTTAAATCTATTGTGTTTTAAATAAATTTATTAATTTATTTTAAATAATTTTCAAATTTCTTTTTGATATTAAGACATTATATACTTATGAGTATTTTCTCATTGGAAAACAACTCTTTCATTATGTATAAAGTTTAATTTTAAATTTAATTATCCCCATTACATGAAAATAATATTAAAAAATAGATTCCTTAATTTGATAAATTGTAATTTATATTATCTTTGAAGGTTAACATTGTTATTGAAAAAAATTAATATTGAAATCACTAAAATATAGTTAACAACATTATAGAAAAAATTTGTTTTAGGGGTGGGATAAATTAAGAATATTAGGGTTTAAATTACCTACCAACATTCACTATAGAAATTTTAATGCTATATTTCAAACATATATTGTATATAGTTTGATATGAATCCATTTTTGTGGATTCTAGAAAGACTAAAATGTGGTTTTCAATTTATCATTACAAAAATTCCATTTGTGTCCTCTCCCCCACTAATATAATGTCACCCTCTCATCCCATCATGATACTTACAAACCTATTTTTTCAACCATTTCCTACCCAAATACAAGACATAATTAACATATAATATATTAGAGGGATTATTTTTACATTCAATACCTCCAATTATGGTTTTAGGTATAGATTTAATGAGGCTCTCTAATAATGTTGAAATTTTTTTAAACATGCATATTTGAATTATTTCTTATTCCAAATCCATTAAAAAATGTTAAAAATATTTAATATAATAATGAAAATATATTATATATACCAATATCTTATAATTTTAATTAAATAATGCATCTCAAAATCTATATCTATCAAATTTGAAACTAAACCATTGATCATGTGAATTGTAGACTACAACCTCACAACTGATGTAATTCAATTACCATATACACCTTAAAAGTGTGAATCTAACGATGTATATGACATACCTTTCATATATTTAGGACATAATTATTTTTCATGAAGTATCATATCACATATACCTTCTTACATTCCATCCTGTGGGGGTATGATAACATCGCTTGTGTGTACGACACAACACAACCTTACGAAGTGATGTGACTATTTTTATTGTTTGATTGACATGGAAGGCCATAAGGATAATGGATATGAATATATTTGATATATATGACCTAGAAATAATTTTTGAAATATAATATCACATCTTAATTATTACCTTCCAATCTAATTGAACATAATAATGTAGGTCATGCATAAGCGTGTACTACCACCACCATGTAACGATGTGAAATGTCATTAATTTAATTTTAAAATATATTTCAATAAGTACATATATGATTAAATAATAAAATATATGTTAAATAATTATTATTGATTAAATTATATTTAAAATATATTTTTATTTAATTCCATCTATCAAGAAAAATAGAAGTAGTGTTCATGCATATATATGATCTATTTCATCCATGAACATTTTAACGGATTATTAATATCTATCATTAATAAATTACTATAAACATGTAAATATTGAATATATATATATATATATATATATATCATTTTTAACATTCAATATATTTTGTTACCATGATCAATGTAAAATGAACAAATGATCAAAACAAACAATTATTGTATTATAAAACACCATAGGTAAATAAAATTTGTATTGAAATAAAATATTATTGATTTATAATATATTTCCAATAAACCGGTATTTATTTTAGAGGATATTTTGACATATATGATGTTATTCAAACCACATATAAGTGTTTCAAGTCCTACTTTTACATTATTGAGACATATGATCTATTCACCATGTATTGCGTTGTGTGGTGTTTATAAATTCACTATAATATGTTATATCATAAACTTATTTATTTTATTTATATTTAAATTTACATTTGATGTTATTTATTTTATTGGCATATAATTTAGATGAAACAATTATAGTACAGGTTTATTTCAAAATCTCATAATTATTAGTGATTGTTTTTTGTTGAAGTTAACCTTGGATTAATTGATTTATATTTATATATTATTCTCAATATTTTTTCATACCATATTGTATTTCACGAACATTATCATTCTATATTACAATTCAACAACAATTTTTACTAATTTTTTAGGAAATGTTTTAATAAAATCTTATTTTATATCTCCATTCACTCAGTAAATTATTTTCATGAAAATCGATGTTTATTAAAAACCAATTAAAAAAATTGTTTAAAATTATATAAAATATTTAGTAAAAAATTTTGTGATTTGTAATTTGTTTCTAAAAAAATTAATTAATCTTGAAGTCATTTTCTAGATAAAACCTATATGAATTTTCTGAAAATGTGAACAGAAACATAATTTTATTATTTATGGAATGAATGAGACATTGAACTGTGATGAACAATATATGTTTTCAAACACATTTTAAGTATTTAAAAGGATTTTTTTACAAAAATTAATTATAAATTACTTTTCACTACTTTTTTTTAAATAAAATAAATATAATGATTTTATTTTTATAAAAAATCCATTTCATTTTTATTGAATTTTTATTCATTAGTGAACAAACTATTATTATAATTATGATCTACTAGGTATATTTTCTATTCCAATCATCATTATTCATTATTTAAGTGATAATGATATTTTTGATTGATTGTGTACCGATTTGTTATATTTCCCAATATTACTCAATATGGGATATGATTCTGATTATTTGGTTGAGGTATGTATGAATATTTTATATATTAGTATTTCATCAAGAATGTTTATGTTGATTTTTATCACCCATTTCATGTAAGGTATTCAAGGGACATAGTATGTGATGATTGGGAATAGTTCAAAATTTACCATCAATGAAGTGATAATTCTCTAGATAAAAATTAGTTACCGAAATTAGAGGGGTTTCAACCCATGGATTTGAACAACCTCATGAATGATATTGATTATATGTTTCAGATAAATGGAATTATGCATTCCTTTATTCTGTGATCAGTGATTTATATCCCTGGGATTATTCATTTATTTATTATATCCATCAATATGTTTCAAGAATCTGTGATACTTTCTATTGATTTATTTTACCATCATTTTTATCTACATATTCCGCTCAATTTATTGATAAAATGGAATGTGTTTTAGTTATTTACCACTAAATATTCATTATTCTTGTTTATTCATAATTGATTCCTATATATTCTTACCCTTAATATGTATATATGCTTGTTCTTTTCAAATGTTTTATATTTACCGAGATACAAGGAATAGATCTGTAATTAATATACAGGGTTATGCTAAAGGGAATTATTATGTTCTAAAAAACAGTTTGAATATTTTATGTTTAAAATATAATGTTAATATATCTTATTTATCTATTTTACAATGAAAAATAAATTTTTTAGTCCTTTTATATGTGATTGCATGTATCTTATGACAATAATATAATGTAAACGTTATCCTTGAGATAATAGAGACTAGTTCGTTTCATCTATGATAACATTACCAGTATCCAATTGAATTAAAAAATAAAAATTGATTATTTTAGATTATTTATGTTGGAATGATTATTATGAGATAAAGATAAAAATAACTTCCCCAAAAGTGATAAAAAAATTAGGAAACCCCTTCAAAATAAATTCTTAATATTATAAAAAATATTATAGTGATATTACTTATGTAAAGGATTGAAGGGAAAATTGTCCTGATGGATTACACTTCTACGAAATTAATATAAACTGGTTTAATTTTTACAATATAAATATCACTTTACTTATAATTGTTTACTATTTTGTGAAATATATATCATATTTTTTGGGAAACAAAAAAATTATTTCATCTATTGATACACTTATGTTGTCCTTATTATATAATGTATAGTATATGAAAAGTAAATTGAGATATATTTTATTGTTCAAATATTTTAATGTTGATATCATGAAAAAAATAATTGAGAACCAAGTGTGAGACAATATTAGTAGATAATCCCACAATATTGAGGTTGGAATTTCATAATAGGAAACTCTCAATGTTCACATTATGAGTGATAATCAATATTTGATTAAAAGTACAATTTTTTGTATGTTCAAGTGGAAAATTATATATTTTCTACACATATATCATCATAAATCCACTTATGCAACATTAGAAAGTAAAAAATTCAAATCAATGATATTTCTCTATGATGACTCAATCATTCTGTGAATCTGTAGGAAAAAATGATAAAAAAGGTACATAAAAAAGTAGGGATTAACCTATATACATGATTTTCTTACACTCTATCTCAATAATATCACATTAAACAATAAAAATACTGTAATAAAAGTGTCATAATTTCAATTATATAGGTAAAAACTATAAAAATATTCCAATAAATATTGTAAAAAGTTAGATTAATAACAATTCACCAAAAATTTACAATTAATAAATAATTGTTTTTAAAATAACCGTATTGAATTTTGAAATCAACGATATATAGGTAAGATAATATATGGGGACATTTAACATGCGAGGGGATATGTTATTGATGTATTTAAAAATTAGTTTTGTTAATTCGGTGTTGGTGACAATAAATATAATTTATACTTTTTATCCAATTTCTTTTTTACTCTATAACATGTAAAAAAAATTTTATACTTATACCCTCTAAACATACATATTTTAAGATATACACACATAAAAAACCACACAATAGGCAAAATATAGTTTTTTTAAAAATTACTCCTAATATTATAAGGCTAGTCATTCGTGTGATATTGATTCATTGAATACCACATTGTATAATAATATCAATATGTGAGATTCAAATGAGTTGGCATTATCTTAAAAAAAATTTCTATGCCTATAAACCATCCATCGATGTATCCTACACAAAATTTAATATTTCATAGTTAATGATTTTTTTGGGTATAAACTAATGATTACTTCATCAATATATAATTCATAATTTATTATTACGCTCAATGTTTATATTCTTCTTATTTTTACTATATAGAATCTTACATGTATCATGTATATATTTTTTATGTGCATCGCCAAAGAAAACTGCTCTTACATCTCCAAATTAGTCAACCAAAAATTATTCTTCTTCTCCTACTCTTGAAAGATTTATAAGATACAATTCCAATATCATAAAATCTAGAATGAACAACATCTCTTTATTCTAACATATTATTAATCTATTGTTGATCAAAATTAAAAAAATAGATCTCTTCTATTTAATTTCTTTTTTGGACACAATTTTCAAATTCATGTTATATTTTTTTTATCGATATCCATGTTCTTTGATAAAAATATTTTATAATCATAATTTCATATAACTAGATGCATAAATAGACTGTATTCAAAATAATAGAATTATCACCACATTATTATTCAATAATATTGGCATTATTATTATTCATATCCATGATTTTAGAATTCAATTATGATATATATATATATATATATTCATTAATGTGATAGTTGAGAGAGTGGATCCCTTAATTGGGTTGTTCGATGGACTCAAAAATTATTATTTATTTTCATCATCATTATTATGTTAGAAGAACCACAACATTATCACAATAATTATTTAATTTGACTCATGACATCATCTTGGATTTTTTTATTAGTATTTTGATAAATCGTATTACAAAATTAGTCAAAAAAACATCAATGTTTCACACTTCACAATGTTGTACATGGAAGATGTATTATACAAAATTTATATACAGAGGACAAAAAACATGAATGTCGTGCATGAAATCCATAAAACCAAATTACTATTGGAAAAATTTCTTATGATCAACATAAATTTATATTTTTATTTGATTTGAATAAATTCATCAAATATATAATTATCCTATGGTATAATCGTTTCTATGTTGTCTACAAATTCATATAACTAATCTCAAATGTTTGATATTTTTTCACAATATTGATTCATGGATATCATTTATTATTTTATTTCACCCCCATGAATTCATATAATTCTATTATTTCTCTATTTTTATAACTACAATCAAAATCATAGTCTTTATTTCCACGTTCTAATTTGTCATTAAAATTACATTAAAATCTAGGTGCAGTTTTGGATTCAAACATTATAGTGACAATAACACAATGGATTATTATTTTTCTTTAGATCCTATAAGAATCATTATATATATATATATCATAATAATTATTTCATTGATGAAACATTTTCACACATTTATTTGATTAAATCATATTTTTCATAATAATAAATTTTGGAAATTTTGATACTCATATAGTGAAATTATTGTTCTTTTTCAAAAAATATTGATCCGTATAGTGTAATGAGTCATGCTTACATAGTTTAAATAATGTATATGATGAGTAGGGATGATGTTTATACATAGAAAATATAAAAATTATTATGATGTAGGATGAACCTGGAGAATTTGTAGATTTGTTTTTATATATTTGGATGATGTTTAAGATGGGGATAATTCATATATTTATAGTAGTTCATAATAATCTCCTAAAAATTACATTTCAATTATTGAAATTAACAATATTATATGATATATATAGAATTTTTTATGTGGGATCCTCACATATGACAATCAACCTTACATATTATGATTATCCTAATAGGTTGGTAGGGATTATGGGAACATATTTATGGCTACATGATACTTATAGGATTATCTTATCAACCTCTCCATGAATTTATTTCAATACATTCATAAAACATCTTTTATAAAAATTATATAATGAAAATTATATGTGGTTTTAAATGTGATTTATGATCTGAAAACACAAAAATAATTAAAAAAATATCACAAATATCATTATTATTCAATCAATAATTCATTATCACTACCACAAATGATTTATAGAATTTATAATTTTAAATTATATATGGTTATAAAATATATATAAACATATTCACTTCAACATAAAGGATTATTATCCACAAATATTGTTTAATAAACACTCGTATTCATATGAAACGTGAAAAAAAACATAAAAACAACTTTAATTTTTCTCTTAAATAACTATTTAGAAAATATATTGTATAATTTTATTGGGTAACACTTCTTCATAATCCTTCGGTTATCAAACAGTATCTAAAGCATCCTCAACACATCAATTATTATTTATTATATGTTATCCACTAGCATCACTGATAATTATTTACAATAATAAATAGGCCCAATAATCAACCCCATGTAATTATTTTCTATAACGATATAAAACAATTCATCAACATGTGTTCACTCCATTCTTTCCTTCTATCATTACAAATCTCCCTATCTCAAGAAACTATTATTTGGATTTAATTTCTCTCTATTATACATATTTAATACTAATTTTAGAGATAATATTATTTCAATCCATATTTAAGAAATTTGTTTATCAAACATTTAACACTACTTCAAATTATGCCAAACTCAGTATAAGGAGAAAGATGGTTTTGCTTGGACATATTTTTTTTCCATTGTCAAAATATTTTTATAGAAACTAAAATGTGACACTAAATACCATTATCAAAATTTTTCAACAAATATGATGTTGGGAATGTTTAAGAAAACACTTTTTCAAGAAATTACTCATGAAATATATATATGCATTAATACACATTCATTAACGCATAGTTCCAAAACTATTATTGAACTAAAAGGATATATTTAGTTTCAACAAAATAGATATGAATACTCTTTGAAAACCTATCTTTTATATCACTAATTAAAATCATTAGCAGCCCCATAATTCAAGGTTCTATTTTCTAATCAAGGATCAAATATTAACATAAAAAACTTATTAATTAAATATGATCAAGAACCTTCTATTATTTTTTGATTATCATGGAAAATTAATACTTGAAACACCATAATTATCTGATTGCCCTATCTCCCCTTGAATAATCACTGAAAAACATCTTCATCATGGTGGATTTATTCTTTAGATTTATTACATGATATTCTATGTATAGAATCCCAATAATGGATTACATTATATTACATTAATATTTGAAAACAACTATATCCTCATCCTATATAATCTAAATAGTTATATGATCTTTAAATTATGAATTTTGATATCAATTTATTACAGTTTCTTATGCCTAATGTCGACTAGTACTAACAGTAGTAATTCCTCTTAGGTTCTTCCAATGAGAACATGCTTCATTATATATTCCACACACTATAACAAAGAAATAAAATGCATATGATTATGTGTATAGAGATATATTTATTGAACGTAAATGTGAATAGTAAGGATGATAGTATTTTCCGAATCATTTTTCATATCACTTCATTATTCAACATCTAGATTTTATTTTTTGTATATATTCATTTAAATATTATCCACTTATAATATTCTTGTTTTAAAGGGACTCATGTATCATCAACATCATAATAATAATTAATATTAATTATATTAAATATTTATTATTATAATTGAAATTTTTTAACACTAATAGAGTGGTTGAAATTTTATTCAAAAAAATTAATTTTTATAGCTTTCATTACACACAACACTATGTTTTAAATAACAACATTTTAGTATCAATATTATTATCTAAATATGACCATTATAAACTATGTGATACATTAAGATGAATTAATATGAGTAAATATTTTTTTTAAATTTTGTATAATGGTTGTATATGAATAAAACATCTTTAAAATTGTTAATTTTCATTAATGTAATTATAAGCTTCAAAAATATTTTCTACTCAAAAAATTCATTTTTATTGATTTTAATCATAAATAATAAAATAATATTTTTCCATATTTATAATATTTATTATAAAATTAATATTTTTGAAATAAGCATTTATTAATAATCGTAGAGTGAATTTAAGAAAATATTTGTAAGATATTAATTTTTCAATAAATAGTAAAAAGTAATTATTTTTATTAAAAAATTGCATATTTGTTAAAAAAATCCATAGGGCCCATTTTTCTTTCTAATAGTAGTAAAATATAAATTAGTTAAATTTTATTATTATTAATCTAATTACATCAATGTGATCAATTTTATATTAACTATGATAAAAAAACTTATAATACTTATTTAAACTTTTCTTAGGGAATAAATCATTTTATCGAGTTTATAAGTATAATTTAAAATTAAATTATAACAATTATATGAATTTAAATTTTAAATGTTTATTTAATAATTTTAATTATAATAATAAATATTATAATATATGGAAATTGTAGTTATATCATTGTAAATATTCAAAAGAGTGCGAATTAATTACCCCAACTTAGGTCATGAGTTTTTTGGGGGTTAAACTAAAATTAAAAGGGGTAAAATGACCTAATAAATTAAACATAAATATTTTATAGCCATATATAGATCTTATATCTTCTAAGGTTTTTGAATTAGTCAATTTTTAGGTTTTAGATATGACTAAAATTTTGGTATAAATTTCCATTTCAGAGAAATCATTGTATTTTCTCCCCCTCACATAAAAAATAAAATCCATTCTATACTTCTATTTATAAATACAGTGAAATTTATTATACTATAATACATTCTCAAATATCATCCTTAAATTCCTCCCTATGTTATATAATACTTTTTTAATTTTTAAAGCATCTTAAGAAGGCTTTAGGTGGACACCAAAATATGGTCTCTATAGAATATGAATAAACCGAACAATATGTTTTCATTTTATATCTTCTTACAATGCCATAAAATACTATTAAAACATGATGGTATTATAAAATAATTATATACATTATTATTGTTTTATTAGTCTAATGGACTGAAAAATTTCTCACTCCTCCCTTTTAAACAAGATTAACATTTTTTTCAAATTGGTTTAAAATAAATCATCTTTTTGTTTTGAGAAAAAATAAGCTTTATATTTTTACCCAAAAGTGCTGAAAATATTAATTTTAAGGTTTCTTAATTAAATGGAATTTCCTGAATTCATTAATTCTCATTACATTTAATTCTTTCTATAATATTTTTCTAATTCTATTTTCAAATAAAATTATTTAATTAATATATGAAAATTTTATTATTTTAAATAACTCGGATCAATGTAGAATGAATATTTTCACCAATAAGTGTTCCAATTGATAAATTGAAATAATTATCCAACTAATATTAAATCCTTTTATGTTACTTATTATTTATCCTCGATTTGATCCATTGATACTATCCTTATCCTTTCACTGTTTGGTTTGTGATTATGATTATTTGAGGTCTATGGATCCCATTACTTATCAAGGGAGGTGTTCATGAAACTATTTTCTTTGACAAGGGTTACTCAATGATAAAATGATAAAACGTCTATGAAACCCATTTCTTTTGTTGGGGTAATTTAATAATGAATTTTTATGAGACCCATATATAATCCATTGGTTATACTATTATGACTTTTTTATAATATTGGGTCACACAGTTGATTGATTTTAAATACATGGAAGGTGGAATATATATATACCATTAATTTAATAAATATTAAAATATAATGAGAAAAATTCGATTACTATGGGGATTGAACATAGTTGAGTTAGGGACATTTTAGAATATTATAGCCTTGGTGCTTTTGATTAACCCTCAAACTATCGACGATGTGTTCGAAATATATCGATTGAGAGTATACATAACTTATCCTCAACACATACTAAATATGGAGTTCAAACCGATAGAAAATGAAATTAGTTATCAAAAACACAATTTTCAAATTTTGGATCATATACAGAAGGTTCCATGGAACCACAACACTCAATCGGTCAACGTATTGTGGTAAAACCGCCAATTTGAATAAGATACTAGAGAACCAATGGATATGATGGGGATGAATTTTCCGTAGTTATTTGTATTATAGTGATGTAATTTAAAGGGATAAATTCATATTAATGTGAGTAAAATTTAATATCATGAGATATTATGGATCTTATTTTCAGGTAGATTTATTTTTTACAGCGTTCATTACTGACTACATTGAGTTTTAATGAACTACATTATATTATAGTTATTACATTTTTTTAAAAATTTATATTATAAGTTTGCTATTAAATTTTATAATATGAATACGAATAATTTTTTTTATAATTATCTATAATGAGTCTATATAAATGTAGAATATTAAAAATTACATAATTTTTAGTAATGTATTTATAATAATTGAAAAAAAAATTTCTCAAAAAAAATTATTTGTATTACTTTTTTTGAGAAAAAATATTAAAATTATATCCTGATAATTGAATATGAATTTTATAAAATAATCATCATTTTTTAAACCGACATTCCAAAATTATCTTAGAGTCTATTTTTGAAAATTTTCTATGAATAACAAAAAATATTTATTTTTATTAAAAATATAATTTTTATTAATGAATTTCCAAGTTATTTATTTTTTATTGGATGTTTTAATTTTAAAATTTCTTCAATTATATTATCATTAGTTTTATTTATTACATTTAAATAAATATTACATTAACTATTGATATACAATATTTTTATACTTATGAAACTTTTTTCATTGTAAAACTGCTTTTTCCTAATGTCTATGCGGTTAAATTTTATTATGTTATTGTACATCTATGAATTTAACATGGAAAATTGGATTTCATAATTATATTTATAATATTTAGTATTATTTAATATTATTAGATTATTTTTTTCTTATTTAATTTTAATTGTAATAAAACAATTATTGTGTATACGGTTAAAACAAGTTTATTGGGCAGTAAACATAATAGTTAGGGGATAAATTAACAAAAAATATTATCCAATTTTATTTTTAATAAACATAGTTTTTTCTTATCTCATCTTTTGTTCTATAATTATTCATTTTGGATCCATTTTTCATGTTTAAAACAATCATATAAAATTTTAATTTTATAAATTCAATGTGTGTCCTATACCTCACATATAAAATGGTTCCCCCTCTACCACTTTTTCAAAATTAAAATTAATTTTCAAATCTAATAACTATCCAAATATATTCAAGAATTCTATCCACTCATTATAGCGTTCTTATTTGGATTTTTAAACCCTCATATTATGTCAATTTGTATACACAATGAATAGTTCTCTAAAGAGGAAGTATGGTCCTTAACCATGTATTTTTCAATTATTCTTATAAATAATTATTATATTTCTCAACGATGGTGATATATAAGGTATATAAAATATGTTTAGACATCATTTTTTATTTTCATTACCAATATTCATCAATTATCCAATCGAACAAGAAATGAAAATTTTTATCGTGTATAAGGCAGACTAACGCCTTCTGAACTGAGGTAATTAATTTTCCATCACCGCCTCACAATGATGGATATGCTGATGATTTTAATGAACATATTTAATATTTATGAAATAATTATAATTATGAAATTATAATATAATCTCTAAATTCTCATCTTCCATGATGTTGTAAAAGTATAACATCGCTGATGAGTATGAGTGGATTACCTTCTCCACCGAGTGATCTTGTTCATATTAAATTTTATTTATAAATGGATGGAAATAATGACATATTAAATAAATATAAGACCTATATGACCTAGAAAATATTCAGTAATGTTTATATTTTATTTAAATTTTTTCATCCATTGATAATGTTAAAATAGTGTTATTTTGTACCATGGTCTTCCATCTCCATGAATAGTGTAATTCATTTTTCATTATCCATATATTCATTGATTACTAAGAATAGTAATATTATTAATAAATATTATATTCATATCATATTTTAAATGATTGATATATTGTAACAACTCTAAAAATACAAGGGATGAAAATACCATACAAAAACATACTTGAAAAAACATGTATTATTAGAAATATGATTTCAATATGGAATTGTTAGTACTTAGGTAATAAAATATCATGGCTAAATCATATATGGTGTGATATATATGATTGGGTCTATTTAATATATTTATGATAAACCAATATTTATTTTTCAATAGTTTTAAACTTTCCATGTAATGTTGATACTTTAGGTAATGAATTTCTAGTGTTTCGTTTATTTCTATGAGATATATGCCATATTAAGAACTATTTTCTTTTGTGTGTGGTATATACTACCCATTTGACCTGTTATTTCATTATTCAGCCTATTTTTATATTAATTAAAATATTAGTATATTTTATTTCATCACAGGTTGTATGCTTCAACATATAACAATCCAGTAAGGGTATTATGTAAAATTGTTTTTGTTTATTACTGTTGTTTATTATTAATGTAAAATGATGAAATATTTTGACCCATATCTACTTCAACTCATCTATTTTTTAACAAATTGTTAATTTATTATAATTTTATTTTTTTCCTCTTATATGCCTCTCTATGTGAACTCAATAAACCTAAATTATGTTATATGGAAAACCTACGTTATTTCACACTTCTATTGAAAATTATTTTTGCCCCAAATATATTTTTTATAAATTGATATAATGATTTTTCTACTCCTCTCAATTGATTCATTAAATAAAAATTTTAGTACATTTTAAACTTAATGTGGAATGGTTTCAAGTAAAAATTCTTTTCATTTTCGGCAAGGCCCATATGATTGTTTTCTGAAAATTTGAATTGAATATTCAATTTAAAATGTATTGTATGGATGGAATTTCTGTTGATCATAACCACTCAATGATTTAAAGATTCATTTACAATATTCCATGGTTATTTTAAAAGAATATTTTAAATTCAGATCAGGAATTTTGTTTATTTAAAATATGTTATTTGATATTGTAAATGATATTTTCCTCATGAAATGTTCAATGTGATCTTTTAAAATAATTGTATATATGTGTTGACATACATTAATGTTATATAAGCTTTGATAGAGATATGATCTAATGATTCCATACCTATATATTCTCTTAATCATTTATGATTATGATAAAATTATTTTTATGCACCTCATTCCCCTTCCATTAGATTTTTTTATTAACTCCATTTTCTTTCCATGGGGTATTCAATGCCGAAATGATGAAATTTTTACGAAACCAAATAATTTTCCATGGTTTATGTTATGATGAAATTTTAATGAAATAAATTTCGTTTCTATGTTTTATTTTATGTTGAATGTTTTATGAACCTATGGATTTTTTTATTTTCATAATTTAATGTGTGATGCATATATCTCCCTCTATTGTATTGGATAAATATTGATATCAAATTAATTACATTTTACTCGAATGATAATGGAATTCAGTTCAGTAAGGGGAACTTTATACTATGGTCCTCCTGGTAGAGAACCATCAATTCTACAGTGGTCTTTGTAATGAACTAATTCCATTAAGACATCATTGGTTCTAAACCTTTTTTATAAACTAAATAGTTTCCTACGATTATCAATATTCCATAAATCTTTTTCTTAAATTAAATTTATACACATAGGATTTACCTTCTTTGTTTCCATTGGGATTATATTACAATAAACTACCAATGTTTGTTGCATGAATCATAATTATGATTTGTCACATGTAATGTATGATTTTAAATGTTGTTATCATGTTTTAATAACTTCATGTGTTTGTAATGTTGATATTTCCATTATTTACCCTCAGTGAGAATATTAACTCATCCATTATTATGATAACATTCAAAAGGTTATGAGGAAAGGTAATGTGTTTGATATGTCTATGAAGGACACCAGGTATTCATAACATATAAATTCATGTCTTAGTTCATTTATGAACCTGTTGTCTATATATCCATTTTTCCAAAGGCACTAAACTAATATGATTCTGGTGTAGATCATTTTTTATGTAATGAATATTTATCTAATAATATGTAATATCAATTTATGAAAATTTATTGAAACTATATTTGGTAGATGAGAAAAGATGAGTAATACTTTTAAAGATTGGATGAGAAAACATTAGTAAGATACCTAGAGATAACTTTATTTACAGTAAAATACAATAGAATTTTGCTAAAGGATAGAGTGATTGGTTTCCATGAAATTTAATCCCAATTTAGATACTTTAGATGGATGTGGATCTAGAATATTTTTACATAAATCTAATATATCAAAAGAGGTTTCATTGGGATTTGACTCAATCTTCACATGATACATGATTTTGGGCCCTATTATACACCTGTAATAAGAATCATAGAGGGTATGTTTTTGAAATTTACAATCTCATTATAATGAATAGTGAATGGTCATAATAGATGATGATAATGAGTGCCCCCAATAATCATATGGTTTTATATAATGAAAATAAGGTTTTAGGATTTAAACATCTCACAAATGTTTTTTATGATTGATCAATATGATCAATGATTCATTAAAGTTATAACGAACATTTTTTAGCCAATAGATTTAAATGATAAAAATGATGATATGGTGGTGAAATGTATGTTCATATTTTGAAGTATCTTTTTTAATAATTTTTATATAAATTTTTATATACAATGAAATTTTACTAGAAATATTAATTAATATATTAAATTATTATTTAATGAATAGGTTTTTAAATCCTATAATGTTATGATGATCGCATATCATGTCTAAGATTATATTCTCGTCGATTTTTTTAGGAATGTACTACCTGAACATCTCTTTACAATCTTTATTGTAGAATATAATATTTTCATTGCGTTGAATTTTACTTCTCTAAATAAATCCCACATAAATTACCAATGAAGGGAAATCATGTTTTATATTTGAAACAACCAGATACTAAATATTAGTGGAATAATTAATATATATTTATAATTGAAACATGAATTATTTTCTAGGTCATTTTTCTTATTATAAATGGATGATTATATAAAATGTTTAGGGAGAAAATCATCATCAATATGTTATAATTTTTCCACTGTTTTGGATACATTTATAGATAAATTTCATAGTGTTCTAAAAATCATGAATTTGATTTCTCAGAAGAACTCAAATGTGGTTACTCACTGATTTTATAGAATCCATATTGAATGACACTGATTTAGTTATAGAGGTTGATTATGATACACAATTATAAAATTCATAAGGTATTTGTTCAACCAATTGTGACACCTTAGGGTGAAAATGTAATTTTTATTAAGAATAATGAAGGAACAATAAAACTCTATATTTATTATCAGATTCTGAAAAATATCTCAATCAAGAACAAGTACAACATTTGCTATACTGATAACTTTTTTGAACAAATGGATAGAGATAAATAATTTTTCCATGGTTCTGTTACTTTTATAACATAAATTTAGGGTGATGAAGGAAGTAATATTCAATAAATAAATTCGTACATGTAAAGGAAAATATGAATATATTGTGATTCCATTTGATCACACCATATCCCATTCTATCAATATTTCTTTAGTCGATAGAAAATTTAGATGTTATTGTGATCAATTTCATCAGTCTTTATAGATTATATTGTTATATATTCAATGTTCATGTAATATCATTGAAATCGCATGAGAACTGTACTAAAGACACAAATAAAGGATAAAATATATGAAAAAACTAAAAAGTGTAATTTTATGATACCAAATGGTTAATTTTTTGGATATATATCCTCATGATATAGTATATCATTAGATCCATCAAGGACAGAAGCTATTAATCATTGACTCATACAATCTAAAATGACTAAGATCACAAATTTTATTTGTTTAGGTATATATTATTGAATGTTTGTAAATACATTTGCATGAAAATCAAATCTATACAAAAATATTATCTGAAATCATATGATTCCATCATGAAAGAGATGTTTGAGAAAAATTTGATTGAACTCAATAAATTGTTATTCTATGATCATGTGCTTACGTTACCCAATAGTGGAGAAGGTGGTGTAATCAATAGTGAATCATCTAATAATGTAATAGTCAGTGTTCTTTTGGATAATGACATTGTCATATTTTTATTCATAACCATATATGGTCCGTGATAAAAATTACCCAACTCTGGATTTGGAGTTAGTTATGGTAATTATTTCAATTAATATATGAAATAATAATATTTTATCGATAAAGATGTGATGTGTATAATGATTATAATAATTCAAAGTATATATTCACAGAAAAATAGATAAATATATTCTAGAAATGATATTTGGTGATGATTAATGTTTATGACTACTTAGTACATTACAACCCTAGGAATATGAATTGGGTGCCAGATTCTATCAGTCAAAAGCATCATGGTAGCTTATCTATGATGAGGATCAAAACTATCTAATATTTCGAGATTTAAAATGGATGGATCTATAAAATATGATGGAATTGGGAAAATGTTAACTTTTTCCAATGGATGTTCAACTATATATTAAATTGATGATTAAATAAGAGTATAACGATGATGATATATATATAGATTATGTATAAGCATATTATTCTATTTTTCCATGATTACAAGATAATTCTTGCTTTTCAGAACCATGTATTTGTTTCATCCATAACTAATATGGAAAATGATATATTACAGGATTCTTATAGTTTAAAAACATGAGATAATAAGAAATGATTTCAAGCTTGATAGAGCACAAGACACTCAATATTAACATAAAAGGATCTATGAGAAAATTATCTCATTTATAACCATAACATTAAATTAGAGGGAAAAATAGTGTTACATAATTTATCAAATATATGTACATAAATAACATAATCTATATTTTTTTTTTATAAATTCATTGCAATTAATAAATAATATTTTTATAAAGTTGTTTTATTCATAAAAAATATGTTTCCTCCATAAATAATTTTTACTGTTTATAAGAAAATATTAATAATAATTGTTATAGATTTTTAAAAAGTAATTTTTTTATAAATTTGACATACTTTTTGATGTCAGAAAATTAAAAATATATTATTTTGAAATTATTATATTTTTTATAAAATAATTATTTTTTTTGACCAATTATATATAATGATTTTATAAAATTCATGTTTCATTAAATAAATTTATTAATTTCAAAAACACAATGATCAATGATTTTGATTTCAAGTTACTTGAATATTATTTATTTATATTAAATATAATTAATTAATTAATAATCATGTTTATATTATATTTTAGTATAAGTAATTGTTTGGGTATAAATATACATTTATCTAAAAACATTTTAAAAGTGCATATTTTTATTTAATTATAATTAATGAAAATAAACTCTTCTAGGTATTGATATAATTTAATGTATATATTATATATCAATAAATATGAATATTAAATCATAAAATGATTATTATTTATCCTATATATTATTTAAAATCATCATAATCATGAAAAATAAATTTCTTGAAAACCCACATTTTCATCGCTTCCGCGTGTTAATTTTAATATAAATTTATTCAATTTATATGAATTGAATTATGTAAAATTGAATCCCTAAATCTAATTATCATAATTTATGGTATATAATTCTTTCAAAATAATATCATTCATAATAAATATTGAAAACAAAACAAATCATTTAGAAGGGTTATAGTGAAAATTTGTTTAATAGGGGTTACACTAAAAATAAGTGTTAAAATGTCCTAAATATTGTCTAAATTATACATTAAGATCATGTTCTAACCATAACTCACATATTTGTCCACAATGGTCAATTTTTTGAGATTTTATAGCTTTGATGATTGTGGGTTCCAATATTTATTTTAAAACATTACAAGTGTGACACTCAACTCATTTATAAAATTCAATCTAATCTCATCTACTCTTAACACAATCAAATCCTCTTGAGTCATCCAATATCATCCTAAATACATCCATTAATTCCATTAACATGACCAACATCCCATTTTTCGATCATAGATCCATCTTATGAAGGAATTTTTTTCCAGCCTAAGAGGTTATATGAAGTAGAGTTATCAAGCATAACTGCGAGTTTTTTTATTTTATCATTCTCCAATTTAAAATATTATTAAATTATTATGATATAATAACCCAAGTATCTAAAATATAAAGATGTTTTCTTTTATATCTTAGTAACCAAAATCTATATAAATTTCTACAAAAAGGAAAACGATCATGTCATTCATGTGTACTGAGGATTGCCACCTCACGATCTAAAGTAATTCATTTCTCATCCTCACCTCTTAAAATTCAAATAATAATGGATTTAAATAATATATATTATATTTTCATTGTAATTATACTTTTTTAATAATGATATCTCATATACCTACCAAAACTCCATTTGTTTTGGAATATGATAATGAAACTACAATGTACGCCATACTACGGGCTCACGAAACGATTGTATGACATAATCATGATAATAATGACATATTTACCATTATTTAATGATAATATATCATTTATTTTTTCTATTAAATGAACTTATAAATTTTAACGTAAATTTTGTAACATTGTGGACTAAAACCTCAATAACACGATGTGATTATTCTATCATCAAAATATTTCTTGGACAGTATATATAAGTGTATTTAAATAAATAATAAAATTTTTATGGAATTCTTATAATTATTTTAAAAAATAATAATATATCTTCAATTCATGATAATCATTGAAAAATGAAAATGATACTCATGTGTACGTAGGACCTCCCTTTTACATGATCTTAACATTGTTTATTTTGTCATAAACATTATTCAGGGAAAATTTTAAAATAATAAATTATTTTTAATATTGTAATTATTTAATTATTATTATTATGTTGAATATGGAAAAAAACCTCCTTAACCTAAGTCGATACATTTAATCTATTTTGAAATAATGAACCAAACGTCTACAAAACAAATTATATGGAGATAACTGATTATCTCATTTAATATGTCCTAAAAACAATAATTTTATAACAATTTATTTACCCTATAATATTTTTTAATAAATAAAACTATCTTTATAAAATTATTATACATGATTTATAGAAAAAATAAGGAATGTGTGGATCTGAGGTAAGGGACATCGTCCCCATTTAACATCATTTGAATATATTTTAATTTCATGACCATAATTTGTTTAATATTATTTATATACTACACATTTTACATTTAATATCACAAGCCCCTCATATGTACTTTTTATTTACATTAAATTTTATTTATTTCATCCAAAGGGATCTTAAAGAATGATACCTAGTTATAATGAATTTTCTTTAGTCAATCTCTATTCGCTGGGATATATTACTTCTTCATTGTATTTAATATTCAATGATTTTGTGTATGCTAACTTTTTATTATCTTTTTAGGCATTCACAAATCTTAAATTTTTATTTAAATTTGATAAATATAATAAAATATTTAATTAATTGTCACTTCATCTTTATGATTGTTGTAAGGGTTACACGTCTCAAATTTTCTACCGTATGGTATACATTATCTTATAAAACTATATTATTTTATGATGTGTAACTAATGACCGTTTTGTTGTTTTAAATCACTCATCTATTTAATCTCATAGTGTTTAATGTTTATTTATATGTTATTTATTTTATGGGTTGTATGATTCAATAGTGACCATAGTTGAAATGGTTTCATTCATACAATGTTTTCAAATTGTGTTTTTAGAATGAATTAATTTTAAAAGAAATTAATTGATAATTTTCTAATAAAAACTTATTTTTTATCCTCAACCTATACATGTTAATTTAAATTTATTTTTCCATTTTCCTGTCTTTTTAATCTATAATTGTTTAGAATATTGTTTTCCTAAAATATTAGACTATTTTTCTATTTAGTAAAAAATCACATTGTTCATAAAAATCAAAGATTTCCAATGAAAATTTATAATATATTTATGAATATAATATTATTTTGTCAAATAATATAAAGATATTGTTGTATTTTATCAAAAAGAATAATGGTAATCATAATTTCATTTTCTGAAAAAGGAAATTTCTATCTATTATCATAAATGTGTACAAAATCCTTGTATGAACACCGAAAACATGAATAGAATTGTTCATCACAATCACTAATCATTTTTTAAGGATTAATTTTTATGATTAAAAGTTCTTTTAAAAAAATTAATTTCATTAATGATGAATAATCTTCTAGAATTTTAATTTCTTATTTTTAATGTAAAAAAGATGTTACGCCTACGAAATGTTCAAACTAATCATTCAAAATAATTTTCCATTAAATATAAGACAATTTGATGTCACTCAAAATGAAAATTTAATTTTTCTATGAATTTTGTAATTATATTTTAGTGGTATTTCCATTCATCAATAACAAAAACACATGATTTTACTTATTATCTATGGGGATATATTGAAATGAAACCATACATATTCATTATCTAGAATTATTATGAATATTTAATTGGATTTTCATTGTATATATTTATTTTAATTGGGTAAATTATTATACGAATGGAATAATAACTATTTATATATGTTTTACAAGTAAATTATAGATCTATGTACATAATTCATGATACTGTTCTGGATCATTATTTATGAAGATATATTGTTCCCTTATAAACTAGGTTTGTGTCGTTATGTTATAAAATGAGGATGAGTGTTAAAGTAATAAATGAGGTACATGTAGCTCTATTATACTTTCTAGTGTATTGGGTTCTCTAGATATTGAAGTTTACCATAATTTCATTCTATTTTTAAAACAGATATTATGATTATGTTTTTGGATACCAAAATATTTTATTTTTTCTTGATATGGTGTTTTTATGACTTCATTAAACATGATTGAAATCACATGGCACATTATTATTGATTATTATGACTCTTTACCTTGTTAAATAATTATTTTAGGTTCCATTATTGATGATATAGGTATTTAGGTGTATGAATATTCAAATTTTATGCTCATTCACTATGATTATATCATTATACAATTATATATTTCATATCCTTAGTGAAGAAAATCAATTGTGGATTATTTTTACACTTATAGAACATCATATTGAACACTTATTATGTTTCTTACCCCATTGGTAATTATGAATGATGTTAAAAAAAATTCAACAAAAGATTATGTGCAATAATTATTTTGGGAGATGTTGACAACTTGATAAATAATATGAAATTATCGGTATAGTTGAAGAAATACTCCCATGAATAACTTTGTAGTATTGTGAAAGAGTTTATCCAAATTATATAATACTCTAAATGGAAAAGTATTCTAGTCATATAAGTGATTCAATATTTTCTATTGATTTTATATGTTTTGGATGGCGGTAGTTGGGTAACCTTCATCAAAATCAACGATACAAATGTATGGTTTTGGGTTTTAGATATTGAAAAGAGATTACATGTTAGTTACTATTACAATTGATATTAGAGAAATGATTTTTAAAAATAATGAGATTGTGATGTTTCTATATGAAGTTATATTTAGGGTTATGGTTTCCATTATATGATTATATGTTCAATTTTGATAATAATTTTATTGTTGTTTTGAATCATTACTGTTAAAATGATCTTTGATTATTATGTTTCTTTATATATGTTCATTATATTTTTAGGAACATTATAATATTATAATCTCTTGAAAATAAACAACTTGTAGACTAAGAGGAAACCCTTTACATCTGAAAACGCCACAAGTCATGAACCCACAATTGAAGGGATAAAAGGGTGAAACACCGACCCCTAAGTTATGTACTGGTTAGTGTAAAATTTTTAATAGTTTTAATATTTTTCATTGATCATATTTTCAAAACGAAATATATATCATATAGGAGAAAATTTGATTTAAAAGTGATTTGGTGATTCATTTATTATTGTTACTTTAGAAGAAGATCACATTTTATAGGGGTGTAAGATGAATGCTATATTATATCATCTAAGGTTAAATTACACGTTAATATATAAAAAGTTGGGGATTAATTTTTTTACATATGGTTGTTCATTTATGGAATTATTTTTTATCAAATATAGGTATCAATATTAACTTTTTTATAGTAATGAATTATTTTAACATATAAAGATTTATTCATTTTGGGAAACAACATACCATATTATAACAATTATTTTTGTGGTTAATGTATAATTATAGAATGAAGATATCAATAACTATTTTGGAATTATTTGATCCATTTGATGATTATTTTAGTTCTTAAACCATATGATATTTATCTTGAATACTCATTGCATAGGACCAAAGGAGACATTTTAGTGGAAATTAATTAAATGATAAAATTTTACACATCTAGTAAGATTATTTATTTATGTATTTAATATAGATTGTAATGTAAATCCTAAAATATTGGAAAAAATATCTTTAAAAAAATTATCCTATTACAGTAGTTTCTAATGAAATTGATGGTCACTATCACACCTATCTTTTTTGTGGTTTTATGGTTACTGGCATTCTCAGGATCAATCAATTTGTTTTGATAAATTATCTCTTTCACTCTCCAACATTATTTTGGAATTACCCTTTTCTTTAATTTATAAATCATAACATCCTATACTATTTAAAATACTTTGAACCCTACTTATTTGCCATTTTAGATGACCTTTGTAACTCCATTAATATTTTATCTGTAAAAGTATTTATTATACCCTTTTATGATGTAGGATTACAAGTAAGGTACTTTAAAAAATAAAACCATTTACTACCAAGAAAATGTTCAATTTTGATGGTGAAATTTATTAAATGGGTAAATTAAACATCATCAAATCATTAAAAAAAATTAATGTATGTCATGTACCATACACAACATGCAACATGCATCTTAAACAGACTATAGAATAATATGACCATTACATATGAGCTAGTATATTGGCATGAAGCAATAATATGAACTAATTTAGAAAATATTGGTATATAAATTTTTTAATAAATATATAAAAATTTATTTCTTATTAGTTAAGAATCACAAATTTTTTAGTATTGTAATTTTCGTATTCAAAATACATGTTTTCATTAAAATGATTTTTATTCTATTTTGTGAGAAAATATAATAAATATTTTAGAGAAATTTAAAATTTTAGTTGATAAAATGAAACTAATTTTTTAATTGACAATATCATATTTATCATAGGGTGAAATTTTTTGTTTTTCAAGAAAATATGTATTTATTAGTGAATAAAGAAAAATGATGTTTTTTCTAAAAATGACAGTTTATTTTCAATAAATTAAGTAGTTAAAATGTCACATTTATCATTAATCTCTGTTTGAATAAATAAAAAAATTATATATTTTTATTAAATAGAATTAATTATTTAAAATTAATCTTAAAATTAGGGGATTGTATAAGTCATTTTATAGGAACAAAAATAATGTTTAATGAAAACAAGATTAAAGTGCATAATGGTTATACATGTTAATTATTTAAAATAACCCCCAATAAATACTAATTTAAAATATTTTAAAACATTATATATATATATATGTTAATATAAATTTAATCATGTATTTTTACTAGTTATATATTATATTAAAAACCATTTTATGGTTGAAAAACACATTTCCTAAGAAACTGCTATCTCCTCGTGTATGCAGGATTCATTATAAATTTAAATTATTCGAATTATATGATTTAAATTTTGTCAAATAGATTCAAAATTTTGATTTAGAATAATAAATTTTATATGATAAGGTGAAACAATTTTGTTCTCATAGTGAACAGTAACAAGAAAAAAATTTGATAACACGATTATGTTGAAAATGGGTTTACTTGGGCTTACACTAAGAAATATAAGTGTTAAAATGGCATAGAAGATTTTATAAATTCAATTTTTTAGAAATATTATGAGATTATAATATCTAATAAAAGATAATAGGAAAACTTTTCCTTTTTTAGTTTTCAGAACATTGGTATCTCATTTCATCTCATTAACTCTAAGTGTCCCCTCACATTCCTTATAAAAGGCCACACACTATATTATCATATTCAGCTCATAAAATATATTTTCCTCATCCAATTACTCACCAAAACAATCAGGTAATTCATTAACTATTACCTAGATACCTGTCTTGTAATAAATTAATTAAATAATGACTTTCATAAAAACCAAATTGGTTTTTTCTAAAGAAGTGGTGTCATAATTATCTAGTCATTTTTGTTTTATTTATACACAGAATGTTTTGTTAGAGTAAAAGTCTCAAATTATTTATTAAAATAATGGAAAATTAAAGCAATAAATCAACACAATCCATAAAAATAGCTACATATAATTATTATATCACATATAACTTCCTACCTTCCATTATTTGGGGCATAAGATAACGTCATTCAAGTGGATAACAGACTACCTCCTCATTGAGTGATGCGATTCATTTTACACTAAAATGTATCAAGGACGATTATAAAAATATGATTATATAAAATATTTGATATATATAACATAATTATAATAGTCCTGAAATTTATATCATCCTTAATTCATATTATATAATTATTTAATCCTCTCAATTAACTGAGAAATGAAAACATCATTTGTGCGTATGTGTGGACAGCCCCCTCGATGAAGAAATGTGATTATTTTTTCATCACTACATCAGATGTATGTAATATATATGGTTATTAAAATGTATATTATTATATTTATGGTATTTATATCATTATCTGAACATATAATTATACTTAACTACATTCCATAATGATCATAGTATAATTAAAATGTTACTGATACATACATATTACTTATCATCCCCATGATCATATCATAGTTCATATACCATATACATTACAAATGGATGATTATAAATATATATGTTATTTATAAAAATAATTTTTTTTGATTAATATTCAAGTTATTATGGAAAGGTTCACATTATCTCTTTGTCCAACACACAGAAGACGTTTTAAAACAACGAGTTGATCAACCTCAAAACACATGATGTGGATATATAATATTATGTATATAAATATTTCATTAAATTTTTTAATAAATTATCTAAATATATAATATAAAACAATTAAATGTTTCTTAATAAATAATATAATTTTTATATCTTTATTATTAATGAGATTATGGTTTCAATGTTTTAATGAATTATAATAACTCAATATCTTTTTACCAGTTTATATTACTACATCATTAATATAAAATTATAAGAATATATTTATAATTTATTTTTAAAATATTTTTATGTATAAACAATTTTTAATCTGGATTTACATTTTATAAACATAATCAGTAGATTTATTAATTCTCACTTTAATGTTGTGACCACTTTAAGGGTCGCTCATCAAAAATTTTGTTCTTTACTACAAATGTTATGGTATACACATATCTACATTTATAGGGGGTATCTACTACCCCTTGATATTTTATATAATTAAAAAAAATATTTTATTTACGGTTTAATTTTTTTTGAATTTCCTTCAAGTTAATTTTGATTCAAAAGATACCAATGTGGTAATGATTTATTTCATAATCTCATATTAATCCGGATTTTTTATGCTTGAATTTAAATTTTAAAGAAATTATTTGATTATTTTATAACAATACCCCTTAATATTCTTATCACATATTAATTAATGAAATAATTTTGTAATAGAACCATTTATCTCTCTTTGGAACATAAAATTATTCAGAAAATTTCATTAATACAAGAAACCATTATTTATCTCTTAGATTTAATATATATTATTCTTCCAAATCCATTATTTCTAAAAATAATTTGAATAATTTATTTAATTTTATTCTATTTAGTTTTTACTTATAATTGTATTTTTTACAAAAAAAATTTAAAATTAATATTCCTATATTTTTTCGAATGATGAATTATTTAACTTTTACTGAAAAGTTGAAATGAATATTTGTTTTAACATACTCGGCATGAATAATATTCCATAATGGTTACTCAATAATTTAATATAATTTTTAAATATAAAATGTAATAATAAATAATAATTAATTTTTTAATGATTTAGATTATTTTTAATTTTAAATATTTTTTTTCGACATGCAAGGGATATTTTCCACAAAACTGTAACATGTGATATGTAAAAATCACTTTCCATCTAATATGAAATAATTTTATGTTAATAATATTGAAATGATTATTTTTTATGAATGTATCTGAATTAATTTTAATAGTATTTACATTCATCATAACTAACAACCCATGATATTAATTACTCTCCACTCTGAATTGTGGAAATGATATTATCCTTATTATTAATCTGGATGGATTATGAATTTTTCAAGATATTTTCCTAGAACTCATTTCATTTACACAGGATAATGATGTTATGGAAAGGATAATAATTTTCACTATGTTTTTTAATATGTTTTCAAGCCCAATGTACATTATTCATGATAAGGTTCTTCAACATTTTTTTTGAGGATGGGTGGTTCCATTATAAAAAATGTATGGGTTCTTCTGTTATAAACCAATAATATTTGGGTGTATTATAAACTAAAAGTGGCTATGTTTATAATATCCCTAAAATGAATTTTGTTATATGATAATTTATATCAACCATATTTGTTATTCAATTTTTAATAGTGATATGAAGATGACGTTCCAAGAATCCGACATGCTTTCATCATTCTTGTAATGGGTTATAATGATTAATTTGATTAATTTTAAAATTACATGGAACATTGTTATTGATTATTATAACTCTTTTTATTTTATAATGATTCATTCCTAATTTCATGAAATATTATTTCAATCATTTATGGGTAGGGATATTACTATGTTATTCTCATTCAATTTGATTTTTTCATAAAAAACCTATGATATTCTTTTTATAAATGATGTCATTATATTATTAATTCTTATGTTTACCCTTATATTGATTTTTAGTTCACCCATATCATGTTTCATATAACATTGGTTATGAACAATATTGAAAAAATTATTTGTGCCTGCATTTTTTATAATTAGAAGAAAATAATTGAAGATGTTGAAAACATGATATGGGTTATGAAAACCTGGGTATAGTTGAAATAATACACCCATATATTGATGGGATATGTTTTTGTAATAGTTACTGCTAATAATATACTACACTAAACATAAAAGTCCATTTTCTATGTAAGTGTCCCAATATTTATTTTTTATGTTATAAGTATTGTACGGTGACAATTGGTTCACCTAAATTAGTTTAAAATCAATAAATGTAAGTTCAATGATTTTTTTCAAGATATGATAGTGTTGATTTAGGGTTGATATATATTGTTATTCATTCTCGATCTATTCTATAGATACCATGATATATTGATATTAGAAAGAATATTTCTTGTGGGATGTAACAAAGTGAGATATTAAAGATTTTTTTATCTCATTAGTTGTTATGCAAGCAAGTTATAGAAGAGATAATGAATCATAATGAGATGTAACTATTGTTTCCCATACTTGAATTAATGATGTGAATGAATTATCAAAATTTTTGGCATTAGACTCCCCAAAACATCTGAAGTGAAAAAAAATTTCGCGTCATAGTATTTCTCTTTACGATTTTATCACAGTTCAAATATGTACAAAATAAATTTATCCATTGATCATCATTCTAGGATATATATTATGGATATGATATGGTTTCATGGAGTACACCAATATGTTGTATACAGATGTGATGACGAAGTCTTCATCAGGCTTTGGGAAGAGAGTAATGTTTCTGTTATGTTTATATTATTCATTAAGATAATCAATATGAGAGAAAAATTCAAACCCTAGGGTATGTATAAAGATCTATCTCTATTGATTAAAACATTGGATGGGGTAAACACCTTTATCTTGTTTTGTTTTCATATAGTCATGACATTAAATTGAGAATTTATTTTCCTTCATATGAATCCCTCTATGAAATCAAGTGTATAACTCCAAAAAGCATGGATAAATTTAGTGATATAATTCAATATTTTATTGAGATATTTTATCAAGTGGATGTGAAATTCAAACCCATTCAATAGGTCATCGAGGTGTCTCGGATTCAATAGAAGAGTTTTACTGGTAAACATTGGTATGAAATATTGTTGAAAGTAGGTTAGTAGTTTTTCATTCAAATTTCACCTACGATGATGGTTATGTGACTTGATAAAAAAATATGATTATTTATCTTTATGTAAATTGTCCTTATATTGATTATTGATAGAGTAGTGATGGTTTCTTATTTCCGAGTGCTTCCACTAAACTTTTCTCATGTCCATGATTTCTTCAATGTATCTATATTAAAAAATACTAACTGGATCATTCACATGTACGGAACATAGAGGTCATACTACTAGATATTGTTCATTACTATGAAGAAAAACAAGTGGAAAATCTAGATCATAAAAAGAAATATCTATTTTACCAGTCCACTCAAAAATTCTATGTATTAATTCAAACCCACAAACATGAAGATGCTACATGGGATCCTACGGATATAATGAGACAGAAGCACCCTTAGTTTTTTGTATCAATGTTTTGTAATTTCAATGCTAAAAATCATATTAATGGTGTATTAATGTATGACACTAATATTTTATGATTTTTTTTCAAATTTTTTTATTTGTGATATCTTTTTTACACACAACAATGAGTTTTCCTAAAATAAATTATATTATTAATATTATTATTTAAAAATTCCTCATATTCTCTAACCATTAAATTTATAGAATGAATGATAATAACCCAATTATTAAAATTAATTATATTTTTATTATATGAAGAAAATTCATTGTTAAAAAGTTCTTAATTTTTAGTAATGCATTTATATTCCTTGAAAATAATTTTTTCTAAAATAACATTCCTATTTTTTTTAAGAAACATTAATGAAAATATGTATTCCTCATTTTTCAAAATTTATTTTAGAAAAGAAAATTATTTTTTGAATCATCTGGTCAAAATTATCATAGAGTGCTTTTTTGGTATTTTTTAAATATATTAATTTTTCAATTAATTGTGAAAATTACTAATTTTCATTAAAAGCATCCTTTCCATTTAATGAATTTATAAGAAACATATATGGATAAATGTTCATTAACATGTGTCCAATTCATGTTGGATATAATTATTTTTATCATATATCCACTAGTATTCAATAATAAACCATTTTAAATAATTATGTATCGTTTAAAAATATCTTATAACATTTCATTTTCAAATAGTCATAGTGTTTCCAATACCTCATTAATCCTCTTCTCTTTACACGTATAAATCCTTTTTTAAGATAATACATTCAATAATATTTTTCCAAATTCCATAAAAATTTCTAAGAGTCCTTATTTTGAATAGGAACCCTAATTTTATGGCATTTGGTTTAAACCAAAATATGTTCAATGAAAAAAATAGCACATATCCATTTGTTTTCATTTTATATCATTACACACATAGATAAACCCTCATTAAAAAGGGATGATCTAAAAACATAACTATGCCCAATATATTTTTATGTTATTTTTTATTTTTATCTATTATCCATCTCCTCTATAATAAAATTTTTAAAAAAATTGTTCATCACATGTACGGTGGACTACAAACTAGTGAACTAATTTAATTAGTTTCCCATCATCACCTCACACTAATGCAGATAATGATGGTTTGAATGTATATATATAATATTTACAAAAAAATTACAATTATAAAATTATTCGATCGTATCAACATTATTGGCTTTCATGATGCATGAAAATGATAATGTCACACCTGCTTATGTGCGAACTACAATATCGACCAAGCGACATTATCCATTTTTTATTTTGTTTATACATGGATGGTAATAATGATAGCTAAAATGAATTTTTATGATATGTTTTAAAAAATAATATTTCTCCAAAGTTGATATATTATTTACCTTCTTTTTTTATATCCATCTAGCAAATGAACACAACGTTCATGCATGCGTATGGTATACCCACCCTATGAATGAGGTAATTCATTTATATATATCTATATATATATTAATGGATTAATATAAATACATATATAATTAATATATCTATGTATATTGTATTTACATCATAATTAAAAATCATGATATTGAGTAACCACGTGAAAAAGGGAAAAAATACCAAATAAAAATTATATGAAAAATGAAAACGTTATCACTAGAAAAGTGGTATTTACATGGAATTGTTAATGAGAAAGAAAAAAAATGTCATAGGTAAATCATATATAATATGATATATATTATTATGGTTATGTAATAAATTTATAATAAATTTATATCTAGTTTATAATATTATTGAACATGTACATGTAATGTTATGACTTGATGTAAGAAGCCTCTAGTCTTTATTTTATTTATAAGTGACATATTTCATATTCAGAAATTGTTTTTTAGGTGGTGGATATTAGATCCATTTTACATTTTATATAATGAATATAATTATATTAATTATATTTAAAATTTTAATTTAATTTTTTTATCAGGTTTATTATGAATCATAATCTGAAAATGTAATAACAGTTTTAGGGTACATCCTCATTCTTTTTCGGGATTGATTTTTTAGTAAAGATAATTAATGAAATTTTATGATCTACCTCAAAATAAAAACTTGAATTTACTTATACCGTTTTTATTTATATAAATAATATTCGTTACTTTCATTTATATCTAATTATGTACTTAAAAGATCTAAATTACATTTTTTTGGAAAACAATCATTATTGCAATCTTATGTCTAAAATACTATTTGATCCATGCCGTTTTTTTCAAAAAATGTTATAATGAAAATATTTAATATTATTCCACTGTTGGTTAAATAACTTTAATTCCATTTATAACTATTTTAAAAAATGGATTAAATGATATATTATTTTAATTTTCTGGATATTACTCTTTTAGTTTCATAAAAAATGAGCAAGGTGACATCCTTTTAACATGTATAAAAAATGTATTTCCCATTATCATGGATACTTTGTGATTTAATTCTTCTTATACCAGTTTGATATGATATTTTGTAATAAAATTTTATCATTAAAATTTAGTATATATTTAGATTTTAAATAAGTTATTACAAATTACAAAAGATAATTTCTTCAAAAATGTTACATGTGATCTTCAATATCAATTTCCTTCTAAAATGATATCCTTTGATATTAAATGTGATTATCTTGGGATAATATTCAATTATTGAATTCTTTTCCTTTCACTATATGTTTTATGATTATGATGAAAATACTTTAATAGAACAAATTTCTATTATCATTTTCATGTTTAACAATCTTTCTTTTTTCAATTTGTAATGAAATGATGAATTGGTAAAATATTTATGAAACCAATAAATTTTCCATGAGTCATGTTATGATGAAATGTTTATGAAATTAATTAATATTCTATGGGTTTTGAAATGTTTAATGTTTTATAATTTAGTAGACTATATTTTTTTCATTTCATTATCTTATGGGTGATACCTATATCCTATTTAAATGTAATGGGTATTGAATAATATATATTGAGAAAGACCAAACTAGAATTCGGAGGGAACCAAATCTAGAAAGGGAATATATAGATATTCATATCTACTGAAATATTTTTTAGAGTAATCTGATTTGAAGATTTTTTTATCTTCCTTCCCATGGTTAACACATTTATCATTATCAAATTTTATTTCTTTATTTTCTAAAATACATTTGATACATGATGGGATGACCATGATTCACTTTTTTGAAATACCATATCAAATATAAAAATTCAATTTCTAATGAATTCAAATATGTATTATTTTTGAATGTTATTTTTAGTATACAGTAATAAAATCTTCATTGATTCTTTACATTTTAAATGAAAACTATTTGAACTCCTAAAATTAAATTATTCTACATAAAAACCAAATCACCCATTCTGGAACCTATTACAGCACCAAAATAACCAATAAATCATGTTATCTCTTTTTCAGTTACATATTATCTAGAATTTTTAGATTTAATAGAATTCTATTTTTGAGATTTCTCTAGTTCTTGTTGGATTATTTATGTAGAACTAGTACTCACACACATTCTTCAATCCACCATATGTATAGTGGAAACATATCATCTCTTGTAGTCATACATGATTGTACAGAAATTTTTTTTAACCTGTATAAATTTTGAAAATTTATTTACTACAAACATTATAATTATATAAGATGGTACCTTATCCTTTAAACATAACCATAAAAAATTTTGGTTTTATGATATTCATACAATATGATAGTGGTTCCTAAAAAATAGTATTATACTTATTATATTTTATTCCATTATATTATCTTACAACAACTTCCCATGATGACTTGGCTTGAGAAATGATTACAAATTTTCAACATTAATATTTATATTTAGTAATAGAAAATTGAGACTGAATTTCACATTATAAAAACATGAATCATTATTTTCCATCCTAATTGATTATTTCACATTCATCATCATGAATGTAACCCTATTTTTAAAAATGTTTCTATCTCAAATATAATCATTAATTTAACATACAACTATTCTTTCTTGAAACCATGTTATTTATGAAACTTTTACTCTAATTCATGGATATCAGTCTAAAAAACCTTCTTTATTTCATCCTTTAAAAGAATTCGATCCACTATTATTCAAAATAGAAAACTTCTCACCATGTTTCACATTCATAGTTTATTTGGATTTAACAAACATATAGATATTTACATATCATATAAATATTACTTCCAATGTCCACTTTACATCTTCTTATTCATCCACAATTCATGTGACCACTTTTTACTCAAATTAAAACATTCCCCAATCCAAATAAACTGAAAATTAGTGAAAACAATATATTATATATATTAGTACAACAACATATATATCTTGATATATTTTTTTATATGATAATAACTAGAATTTCTGAGTTCATTTTTTGGAATGCTTGAACAAAAAATTACAATTATGTTATGCTCATATTAATATTAGGATCTTTATATGTTTTGGTAAATTCATAACATCTTGAAAATTGATTCAACCACTTCTTTACTCTATTAAAAATAGTTACAACAACTATAGCATTATTGTAGAGATAATATTGACCATATATGTCTTTTCTGAAGAGGGTTATATTCTTTAATCACTTAATAATATTATTATTATTCCTATTCAATATATGAATCATAAAACTAAATTCAAATCTAAAATGGATGGTACTTCTCTAAAATTACACTTCATTGTAAATTTTGAAATTGAAACTCATATATTCTAAGAAAAACATTCATGTGGAGAAAAAAACAAGATATGTACCGGTATATTATACCTATTAAGTGAAATGTTTGGGGATGTATTCAACACTAATAGGGGGAGAATAATTATTGGTGACTCAATGTATGATTTATATTTTATACCTAAATTATATTTACCATTATATATTTTTAAGGTGAATTATTTCCTTGTTCTCACCCCTTATATTAGTTCATAAAAGTAAAAAACCAACACAAGAAGCATAATAGATTTTTACTAGGATCACCTTTCAATATTAGAAGGCCAGTAATTGGTGTTATATAGATTTCATTAATATCAAACTACTCACCCGTATCAAACAATGATAATATATAGAATTCATTATGCTTCAAATGTAAATTTACATGTCTCCCGAATGTGATTTATTGTATCCCACACTTTAAAACAATTTATAATTATTTATAAATAGAAAAATCCCTCTCCAAAACAAAATATTAATATTGGTGATATATATCCTCTTCCACCACCTCTTATTTTACATACACACTATATTGTGAGTACCTTTTTATCCTTTTATATACACAACAACACACACAAATCTTTCATCCATACAACATAAATTATGAAATTTTTCTTCTTCCACCTCTCATGCATTGTTTTCATTAAACTTATTATGAATGTAAACATCAATAATTCAAAATCACAATTAAAAACCCTCTATTATTTTTCCAAATCAATTCACAATGAATAACACTACATTTAAGGTTTTTTTCTACATTTACATGATGATATTCTTCAGGTTAGATTCCAGGTCAAATATTCATTCTCTATTAATAAATATATTTTTTTCCTAAATTTTTATAAAACTAAACTATATAATTTTTCATTATCCTATATAATATATCAATATAATGTAATAAAATATTTTTTTCATTGTAATTTTTTTTCACTTTTTTGAGGTATTTATATAACCATATAATTCAATCAAATAAAATATCTATTATTATTTCAATGACAAAAACATATGAAAATATAGACTAGTATAATTGCTACAAATCATACATAATACCATATAATTCCATTCAATAATTCAAGAATATTTTTTTAAACATGTAGAATTTAAAAATATTTCATCATGCCTAGTTTTGGAATTATAACTATTTCTCTCCATAATGTCATTATCTATTTGAAATAAATATGCATATATACATTCATGTGAAAGTTGAGATCATATGAAATATACTTTTTGTCTTGAATGATCTTGAAAATTCATCCTAAATTACATAATTATTATATTCAAGGACTCATTATATAATGGATTTGTATTTTTTCATTTATGAACTACTCATATCGTTACCCCTGTGATTTTATTAGTGTAACATCTGATAAATCATAAAAATATATAAGTAAAATGATTCATAAATGGAGTATGATGATCAAAGTCAATCCTGAAATTAATATGTTTTAAAATTTATACATATTGGTTAAATGAAATTTTGTTCATGCGTAAATGTCATAAAAAATTCATACACGTATTTTCTAAAGACAATGTTAAAATTTTACAATAATTTTTGATTTCATGAATGACCTTAGCATCGAGTAATTTTTATCTTATTTATTTATTCATAAAACCATGTTATATCATCTAATATTATATATTTATATGTATGAATATATTTCCTATAATCATTGATATGTTTCCCATTATCTTAAATAATTAAATTAGATTTTTCATCTCTAAACACACATGCTAGAAACTATATAAATTTCCAAATTCCGAGTTTAATAGAAGATTCATAAAAAAATAAAAAAAATTATGGTTTCATTCATTATGATGTGAGAATGTACCCAATTTTTTATTTTTCATAAAAAATATAACATAATGATAATCTATATCATGATTTTTATATTTTTTTGGAATAAATTACTCAACATCATTATATTTAATCATATTTCTCTAAATATTTTATTATGAAAATCAATATGTTTGTACAATATAATTCCTCAAATAATATCAACTTTATATCCTTATGGTGTGAGGATATATTCTTATGATGTTAACATGATGCATACATTGATTTTGTAATTTTTTAGGCAAATGAATGGTGTTTATTAGAAAATTAATTAGACCATTCAAATTTCAAGAATATTACTCACATAGAGGGATGATGCCTACAAAGGGAATAAATCATATGAACATAGCACATGATAATTATTATAGAGCCATATTATTTCCATTTTTTCACTTAATATGAATGGGTGGTACTAATGGAATCATATTCATATATGACACCATTACAATTATTTCTATTATGGTTTTATCTCACTTTCATATCTGAGTGATCATTAGAGGATCATCCTTATGGTTGAGAGATCATAACAGGATCTTCAATCATTAACCCAACTAGAATTAATATATATCATTTCGTAAAAACTTTTTAACAACCATAAAAATAATTAAAATATAATTATTAATGATCATGATTTGCGAGTTTACAATACATTCCAACTCACCAATCATATACACTTTATCTTGATTCATTGACTAGAAATTCATCACCACCATCATTTTAGATATATTGAATTTATCACTATAAATTCTCTATAGAACTCATCTATTTTAAAAAAATTACATCATTATAAATGAATATGGTATGATAATCATCTATAATAATATTTTTTTATTATGTGATTAATTATAAGTAACTAAAACATGACATCTTAAATTTTATTTAGAAACTGATCATTGAGTAGAATTCCATGAAATTATTGGGAACAGTTTTTAATAATTATTAAATTCTAAATAAGATTCTAAGAATTATTTATCGCATCAATTTTCATTTATTATATATTGATAAAAACATTATTCCCAATAATTGATAAGAAATACTAGAAAATGGTCTCAAAATCAGTCCATTTGGGTATTCATATATATTTCTTATTATTATGTATGATTCTGATTGGGTGGAATCCAAAGGCAGTTAGACTATTAATACATATTTATTTATGTTTTATTTATATCATCTATCATTTTATGATTTATAATATCATACACTACCATTAGTGAATAGGGTACCTATTTATAAAACAAAATCATTGAATCTTTAATGAAGATATGTGTAGTTCACCATGGAACATCAACACTATATGGACCCCCATCAAACAAACATAGTGACATAACAAATATATAAGTAATACGAAATATTTATAAGTAAACCAGTCCAAACATGTAAGATTGGTAAAAAAAATTAGAATTTAACTTATATTCTAACAAAATAAATAATAAGACATACATTAGAATTTTTTCATATAGGCTAGTAATATTTTTCAAATCCCAATAGAATTGGAACATTATGATTTATTAGCTGTTAATAGGATGATCTCAGACATAGATTTTTTATCAATAGAAGATATATATTCATGATGTTGAAGAAATTGTTAGGTAATCCATTGAGAATAAATTATTTCTTATATAAAATGACATGTAGAGACATGGAAACCTAATATAGAATAGATACATGCATCTTGGTGACAAGGATCATCACTAAAATTTGAGAGTGAAATTAATTTTTTGTAGGATCTATTATATATGAAAAAAACATTTTGTTATTATTGAGATTATATGTTTTGGTGAAGTACATATTATTTAATTATGGGTATATAACCCATTCATTTTTATTGGGAAAAGGGTGATGAAGTACTATAGGAGAGGTCTAGATGATCCACTATAAGAGATTTAACTCATTGAATGATTAGATTTGTAAAACCACCTGGTCATTATTACCATTTACAGAGGGAAATAATATATTATATCATAATATGTCGAGATTGTTCACAATATATAAAATATATTAGGAACATTATAAAAAACATGTGTGGAATAGATAACCATTTTAATTTATAGGATCATTATCTATATTCCATTTATATTTTGTTTCTTTGTTTATTATTTATTTTGGTTTGACTCGAAATCTTTCGAATTAAATTAAAATCCTATATTTTAATTCCATATAGTGACAAATTTAGTAAAATCAAAATTTTCCACTACGTGGAAAGTGAATATTAAATAAAATGGTGCATAGTCCATTATATCATGACTTGAAATCAACATAAATTGATTTCAATCATCGTTATCTTTTATACCAAACAAATGTAACACAATAATTAGCCTCCCTAAATGAAATATTAATATATATTTTAAAATAAAATATAATTTTAAAAAGATAATGATTGTAGAAATATTCCTCAGATAATATGACATGGCATTCGTATAAGTATAATATATAACAATGAAAATTGAATTATGGTATCTGGTTGACAAAACCAATCCTTCATTATTCTATTATTTGAGGTGACATAGAGAAATTCCTTTATATTTAAATTAAATAGTATAAAATTAGTTATACTCACTAAATAGGGTTTTTAACATTCATTCTTACCAAAAATATATTTTTTTTCAGTATTCAAATGATATTGATTGATTTGTCAAATATTAAAATAAAATTAGGAAATGGTAGATTATTTGTAAGTCTTTAATATAGGAATTAACATTAATGTGAGAAATTATAATGTTAATGGGGTGGCTAATTATTTTATGTGATAAAGGTAACACCTCAATTTATTATATTTAGTATATATTTCTAACATTATATAAATTAAAAGCATTACAGATTAATTGTGACATATGGGTAAAATTAATAGGTAGTTAGATCTAGTCCTATAATTGGTTTCTTCCATGTCTAGGAATGATGATTGGATTTAATGGAATGGGATAGAATATTTAAATTAAATAGAATTTTTAAATTGTTTTTATAGATGTAAGATACATATTAATGAAATGTTGGGGCCTGATTTTACCTCCTGAAGAAAAAGATTTATTTCACATGTGTCATTATTATACATTATATAGTAATAGATAATTTAAATAATTCTAAAGGATTCACCATCATTGGAATCAAATATTAAATTTGTGCTTCATAATAAATCATAAAGAATATGTTTTCTTTCATTATAACGTTTGGCTACACCCTGGCCATTAGATCTTCTCAACAGATCATGAAATTACTTGTTCCCATTAATTTAGTCTCGTCGATTAATTTATCATAATATTTGTATTGTTCGATAGATATTTTGTTGATATATACAGATTTTTACATCATCAATATAAGATGAGGGAAACCCGCAGGATATAATCCGTACAAACATTATCTAAAAAATCTAATACTATGCAGATTACAAATTCAAAGAAATGTATCAATCCAATGCATGTTACACACTCAGCACAATACACTCCTCATTCTAATCCTCTAATTTGAAGAATAAAAAATATTTAAAATGTGACTATGTTCTCAATATTATGTGATTCACAATTTTTGATGGGGATAAACTTATTGAATCATTAGTCATATCACTCATAGAGAATGTGTTCAATCTCTAATGAAATATCCATATATAATATATGATAATCCAATATTACAATGTAATCCGGGTATGGTCATCATGAGAAATAATTGTCTATAAAATTAAGTCCTAGGAACCTATATAGGATAATTCACAACCAATTGATTCATTGGAATCAAATTTTAGAAACTATTATAGATCACTATTTAGATGATATATGTCCTTCAAAAACATTTATGTGACAACAAAAAAAACTCTATATGGGTATTAAATAATAATATGATTAATAATAATTATTCATAGACCCTGATATATTTATAAGTCCAAATGGATTGTGTAAAACACCTATGGGGATGAAGGTTACAACCCATTAATAGATTATAACCAAATTGGAATGGATGAATTTAACTAGCTATGAGAATAAAAACAATAGGGTTGATTTATATATTGTCATCATGTGACAGTGTCCTTATATCATGAATTTAATAAAATTTATTCTATATATAGTATATTGGTATTGTTATAATGACATGAAAAAAGATTCATATTGGAAGAAGGATTAAATATTTGGAATGGATATCCCAATTAAGGGACATTGGATGGTTAAAATTGGCTATATTTTCTTTTAATTTTTATTAAATAAATATTCACAGATTTGATCTATCGTATTGAGTGATAAACCCCTAATAAGTCACTTTTCAATCATTTGGGAGCCTTGTATTTACTTGATCTCCAATAATTATTAAATTAATAGTTTTTCTACTGATACTATAATCTACAATTTTATTGATGGTTATTTTTTATTATAATATTGATTTATTTTATTTGATTCCAATTCATGAGTAGTTATCACAATCTCCCCTTCCACTCGATCAACCTAATATATAATGGAAAATATGTTATAGGGTATTGAATTATTGGTTTCTATTGAAACATTCTTTGAAAATTAGATTTCTCAATCACTTGATTCAGATCGACATTTTCAAATATCTAAGTGCCTCATTAGTTTAAGAGGATGTTTTTATTACAGATTTAAGATATTACACATTAAACTCCAATGAATTTATAAAAAGGGCCACCAATGTTCAATAGTTTTAGTAATAAAACACTCTAAAACTAACAAATAGTGGTGAAAAGTTACAGACTTTGAATTTTCATTGACAATAATTAGAATCTGTTGTAAACTATTTACGAAATATGATACCATTATAGTGGAACTCATGACCTTGGATAAATCAATAGTCCATATTATCATTGATTCCCTATTTATCATATTATTTAAATTCATATAATTCAATATCTACACCAAATATTAACAATAATCAATGTTACGACCTAAAATTTAACACTTCTTTATATAAGATCTGAGTTACCACAATATAACATTATCATATATTTAATGATTTTAAACTACCTATAAAATATTTCAATATTAAAATTGTATCAATTCATTAGGTTATACTGTCAGGTGGGATTTAACGTTTGTATGAAATTAAATTGTTTTCTAAATATTAGAACGTGAATATTTTTTATATGTTTCGTTGTTTTATTTTATCTTAAAACATATACCTGAAAAAGCTGTAAATACCTTTAATGAGAATCAAATTTCACTTTTTTAAATTTTATTAAATTTTATTTTTGATTTTTATCACATCTCATCCATTATATATATTGTTATAAACTAATATATTCAGAATATAATAATTCAATTAAAGATACATGAAATAAATAAAATCATTTGATTCGATAATATATCTATTTAATATAATAGAAAATATCTTGGTATAAAACTAATACAACTTAAAAATACTATGTTCCATATTATTTTCCATGTGGAAACATGTATAAAATGTTTAACATGAATCTACTATAGATTATATTATGTATGAAAATTATAATATGTGTCTCCTTAATGGGAATTGGTTCATGTATGATACATAATATATATACTACAGATATCCACATAACAATAATAATAATTGGTTTATAGAGGAAATAAATATGGATAATATGTAAGATTATTTATTACAATGTTTATTAAATCAAATATCCAAGATTTATATATTATATAATTGAAATTATTAATTTTCAATATTATTAAATAAATATTTAAACGCCAAATTGAACGAAATTTTAGTTTTATATATTATTTTTTATAATTAAATTTGATTTCAAAAGCTATTAACATTTTAACATAATAGTATTTAATAAATGTTTTTATTCATTTCATGTCAAATAACATATTGAAATGATAAAATAATATTTTGTTAGTAATATTATATAATCATAAAAGATATATTCTAGACGATTTTTATCATGGATATAATTAATAAAAGAAACATCAAGATGATTAATTAAAAAAAATATCTATATTCTCACACAGATAGAAAAATAATTTTTATTAGAATAACCCCCTGCAGAGCATCCAACTAGTTTAGTTGTTCATAAATTTGATGTTGGTTTTTTAAAAAGAATAATAATGATTATTTTAATTTTTTCAATCCAATCATATTTTTATAGGACTAATGGATTAATAACACTAGAATATATATTCCAAAAAATTTAGACGCAGTTAATAAAAATAGAAGAAATATTGTGAAATGAATGAGAGGTATGTCATCTCAAGGATGTTATTCATATGTGACATGACTAAAGGAACCCCACTCTCAACATATCTTCATAATATCATATGGTACATGAATTATTTTTATTGGTTAGTGTCTTCTATCTAAACGAATGTTGTTAAATATTTCGATATTCATTGATTTTATAAAAGGATAGAAAATTATATTAGGAACTATAAATTTAATGATTTAAAAAAAAAATTTCAACCCCATAAATTGATAATGGTAAAAAAATGAAGAATATGGTGTCCTAGATGAATTGTAATAATAACAATATAAAAATATAATATAAAATGAAAAACAAAAAAATAAACATATTAGAGGGTATGCTTTGAATTGTTGGTCATTACAACCAAATGAGGCATTGATAAGTGATAAAATTATTTCTATTGTGGAAAATTTGGATATTAATAATTAAACAACATAGAATACTTAATGGGTTTAGGAAACATTACAGATAGTTCATATTAGGAATTAATATTATATAAATCAATAATTCTAATATAAGTGGATTTTTATACCAACTATGCCTATAAATTATTTTTGAAAATATACATGACATCACAATTTTCGAAAATTTGATAAATGTAGAAATGATTTGATCCCGAGAGAGTAATAATTTTTTTAAATGGTTAACTGACTAATTTTTTTTAATTAATATAGATAGACATGTTTAATTATTATTCTATATTCTCTATATAATAAGAATAAAATATTTAGTGTTAAAAAAAATTCTATTACAATGAAACAATGTTTAAATGGTAATACTTTTTTATTTTTATTACTAGGTCTACCAAATATTATTATAAAATTGATAAACATATAATTTATTTCAATGATACTGAATAAAAGTTCTTTATCTATCCTCTATAGTCTATAAATATGAATTTTATTCCAATGTTTTTCCTCTAAAAAATTAAATAATATTGAAATAAATTATATATGTTATTATTATAAAAGTATTTTTCAGCCCATATATAAAAATTATGACATATTATTCTAGAATAAAAATTAAAATTGTGAAATAGAAATACAATATTAACAGAATAATATTTTATGATATATTATTGGGAGTTTATATTGATAATAAAAACTCAATACTCAAATAAACAAAACTAAATTATTGAAAATTTTTAAATTGGTAATTTTCAACCAAATTAAATTCAATAAATATTGAAATTTATCGTGTTTAGATAATAATTTCCACATAACCATTCCTTCATAGGTGTTTTAAAAATAATAATTTGTGGAATGATAATTAACCCAATAAATCTAAACATTATGTAATCTGTTATCAATAATTGGAAATAAATTCATGGCATCTAATGAAATGTAATGATCATCATGTGTACAATATCATATAGATTGTAATGGAACATTTTTAAATTAATCAATATTACATGAGTTTATAAGGTTACCTCACATTTAAACCATCATAATTGGAAAACATTCAAATATTAATAATATGCCTAATCAAATCAAAGGTGGTTGGGTATGTATTTTTTTAATTTAATAGTTATTTATTTAAAAAAATGAATTTTTCATCATGTGTGACATGTAATTCATTTAGTACGTTTCTTGGGTGTCGCTAAAGAAATATATGACCTTCCCAAGATAAGTTACATTAGAAATGGTTATATTATAAGGTGAGTGACATATGATGTAATCATCATAATTGGTTAGTAGTATTTGATGTTTTTATATGTCTTATTATAAATTCCCTTAGAATATTTTGAATGTATGAGTTATCATATATGAAATTTAAAATTTATATGTATCATCATTGGACTATATGTCTTGAAAAAATGGACTATATGGTTAATATTGATGTATGTGATATATTTATGGACAATGGTATAGATATATATTTGTTTGATATGTATCATATAAAATAACTTTATTTCTTAAGTAGAATTAATACAAGGATGTTGGCCACACCTTGCTTATTATTATTCCATAAAAACTCTTTATTCATTTTAATGAATTAAATGAAAAAAATGATTAAATTATTGTTTTTGTGAATGGTGATGTATTTGGTTATAATATATTCATAGAAATCATTGAGAAATTAATAATGGAATCTAAAAAATAGTTCTTTATGATATCTAAATGATATTTGGATGTTGTTTGACTAGATTATTGATATAGAATGGCTTTTAATGAAATGTGAATAATTAATAAGTGAATTTTTTCAATATTTATATTGGTAGGTTTATATACTAATTATCATAACGACCCTTTTATTATGGGATAATGTTTCCCCACGAAATTCATGAGGCATGGATAGAAGTGTGTATGTAACTTCATCAATGGAATATATGTGAATATGTGACATTTTATACTTCTTATAATATCATGTTTCTATTTGTAGATACTACATGATCCTATTATTAAACATTTGTTGGTTGTGTCTCATTTAGTGGTGCATCAATTGAATTTTTTTTAAAGAACATTGATTTTTCAAGCTTGGTGCATGGTTTTCCCAACTATGTTCCCCGATAGTGCAAACATTAAAAACCCAGGTAATGATTGTTTTCACTCTTGGAACATGATTTTAAAAACTGTGGGCCCTCTAACTAGAAACCATTCACCTTTTTAGAGGGGTTCACTACCAGGGTACGTAGTTTGGAAAGCCTTGTAGCCCCTTCTAGAATACCATGCACACATATTTATTGTATTTTAATAAATAGATGAAAATTTTTCAAACCCATATTTTATCCCCCAATGAACACTAAATCATGATTTTATGTCCTCCATGGTAATTTGGAGCTCTCAAGGACCCATTATGGCTCCTCTAATCCCTTTCCATATTAGATTAATTCAAGAAGAACAGTGTTTAATCTCTTCCTTGTAAGAGTTATTATCTAATTACCTACCTCTTGATCTATTCAACTCTCCTCCATAGGTATTTCTAGATCACCATGTTATTGAATGAACTATATTCCATTTTACTTCTTGAATATATTATTTATTCATAGATATATACGATCGATGTAATTCATTGGAGTTTCCTATTGTGGGAATTAGGATTTATTATGTCATAGTCCCAAGGTAGGTGGTTCCATATAAGAATGTACAATTAAATTTATCCACAATTTCATGATCATTTAACATAATGTATATTAAATTACTAAAATTAACATTTTTATGAATTCGGATTTTGATTTGGTTTAGCATGTAATTTTTAGAAAAGCATCAATTTCAATGAACATGGGAGTGATAGTGGAATTTTGAGGAAATTGTGATATAAAATTATGGAATTAATGTATGAAATTGTTTTTTGAAATTTATTTCAAATTTATATATTAGAAAAATGGCTTATATTCTTTTGATCATAACCCATTGGTTTTATCTATGAGAAATGGATGAATTAATTAAAAACTCATGTATTGGTTTTAAGAGAACATGCCAGACAGAGTAGTTAGTTATTTATTTTAAATAAACGCTATATATGTTTTAAAAATCTAGAAAAAATGTGTAGAATATAACACCCTGGATAGGATGGTGATGATTCCTCTTTATCATGTGTTTGAGGGATGTGTATACACAAATTTTCATGATCCCCTATTTAATTTTGTGAGGATCCAATAAAATAGAACAATCATACCTCTTTTTAGATAACAAGGTTTCTTGTTTGCAATTATTTTGATATTAATATTACTTTTTTAATATCATTTACATATGCCTCGTAAATTTATATATACTATTTAATAAAAAAAATTTATTAAGTCATCAATTTAAGTGATTCCATCAATGGAAATAAAAATACTATCTTTTATTTAGTTTTTTATATTATTCTATCTAAAATGATTAATTTAATGTTTAATGGGTTATTTAGTTAATTATTATTTATTCATATTATGGAATAAATGGAGATACCAAACTGGTATTTTAAATGACGCACTATATGTGCCTTCATGGTGTTTTATATTATCTTTTTCTTGGTTCATCAAAGCGGAATATGCCACATAGAGGTGGTTATTGTTGGCGATCCTTAGAACTTGGAGAGTTATTTGCATTGGTACGTGGTTTCTTATATTTTATTTTATGTTACTTTGGTGTTGTTCATAGTGTTTTAATATATATTCTACTTCTCTTACTATACTCCTTGTTGATTTTGTTCATCATATTGACTTGTAACTATTCCTCCCACTATGTTTTTGGTAAAAAAACAACCCAACATAATATTGTTTGATGTCAGGTTCTAGTTGACATCCCTTGAAGATTCAGAAATCTCCTTAATATTTTAGTGCTGAATCAGTTATCTGGGAATTAGTGTATCAAGGTTGCTTTGTGTCCAATTGGTTCAGAGGTTCATGTTAATCATTTGAAGTTTATGTCAATATCTCATTTTTATAATTTTTGTGACATATGAGGTAATTTCCACTAATTTGTTGGAAATATCTCATCATTATTAGCCTTAAGTGACCATTCTTTTATGTGAAGTACCTCTTGAGTTTTAGTTCATTTATTTTTTGTTCTTTTGATATGGGTAGTTGAAAAATGATACTTTTTTATCTATATAATGGGATTAAATTTACTTCTTTGTCTAGTTTGAGTGATGTTTTATGTACAATTCTTTCATAATAAATGTTTTCTTCAGATGTTTTGTTGAATCATCCTCCAAGAATACAAGTAAATCGTATCTAAGAAGTATTAGAATATTAAACACAATAAGAAAATTCTCCCATTGACCAGAGTCTAGTAGATTTTGTTTTTCATATTGTCGATGCTCTAGGATAGGCCCCATCACCATTTCCATATTATGATCCTATTATGGAAACATATAGGTAGGAATATATAATTAATTCCTAGTATTTCCTTTTCCATATGACAATAATGTAACTAAGGTAAAACAATCGTGAAGATTCTGATAATTGTTTCAGAAGGGTTGATCTTTTATTTGAGATTTTGGAAACACCTAATTTTATCAAGGGGATAGGAGGAACATTCTATATATAGGGGAGTAGCATGTGATACCGAGACACGATGGTTATGGTGAAGAAGCAAGAGTTCATATAATTGAAGTAATTTAATATATTTTCACTGAAAATTTCTATCCAATGTATATGGTGTTATCCACGACTATAGAGTTTTTCAAACACAAGTACACTAACATGACCATGATAGAGTATACAAAAATCTTTGTTAATCGTGCTCATTTTTACCTGATTTTTTATCAAATGAGTTGATGAGGAATTAATGGTTCTAGATGCAATGCTGATATGATATTTATTCTCAAATATATATATTAATGCTCTATTCATATGATGATTTACTGGATAAATAATTAATGGTTGAGATGGACTTGTAAGGTAGGTCAGGGTTGATCATAGACCCTTTTATCCTACTATAAATTTTGAGACAACCTATAAAGGGATGTATAATCCCAATGTGTCTCACGGTGGATCTCAATAGTAGGGTTCTACTAATCCTCTTACGATTCTATGTTGTGGACCATTGATTTTATACCAGTGTGGAAATAATTGGATCTCAAAAAGGGTTTTCACTAAGGAGCACAGGTTATGTGGTTCTTGAGAACTCTTATGCAACATCAAAAACTTATATCATGAATATTATTCTCCAAATTCTGTTATGGTATCATCTACAACAAAAATACTCTAGTAAGATCATATTCATCAAGGTCTAATGTGTTTCACTACAAGCATCATGACGAAATATTCTTCACATATTGGAAGAGTCTCTAGTGGGATTATATATCGGTCTAATGGCTGTTAGAGGTATAAAAATTCTTCCATAATAATTGTGGACTTCACTATTTAATATTATTACATATCATTCATTCATTTAATCAAATATTCTCAATCATCTAAATCTTCATATAATGTTTTTATCTTGTCTAATGGATATTACTACACACCTAAGAAAAAAGAGAGAGCATGGAATTAGTTTTCATGTATGTGTGTTCTCTTTATCCGATATTTTTCATGAAATGGAATTTATATATCTCAACATCAAACCCCTTGACATAATATTTGGGATGGATTATCTCATTGAAAATAAATCTGGATTTGAATTTTATATTTGGAGGGTCTTTTTTATTGCGGAAGATTGGATGTGTCACGTCTTCTTGTGAGAATTGGCCCTGATGTCATGTAGTGATAGATCATCTTATCAAGAGTTGGATAATGTAATTGATGTGTTTTCTTTTTACCAAGAGTGTGAATATCTATGTGGTGATATCCCAGTACTTATTTTCACGTATTACTACATTTTTTCTTCTGACTTATCTAGTTGACCACATTTAATAGAGTTAGAGTTCACTATTTACATAGTGTCGAGTACCCAGATATTACCCATTCATTCATGCCTTACTGAACCAGGTGTAATGAATGATTTAATAGATATGATGGATGACCTATTAGATAACATATTTATATGCCTCATTATGTCACCATGGGCTATCACAAATCACATTTCTATACATTTAGATGTGCCAATTCACCTTTAGGTTTACAAAAACTCAATCGATTTACGGTCAATAACATGTAATTATTGTATCAGATTAATGATATGATTGAATATTTAAAAGGAGGTAATTGGTTCATGAATATTGATCAGCTACATGGTTATCACCACAAGACAATAAAAAAATTATACATTCCTAAAATTTCCATTCATATTATTTATGTCCATTATGAGTACCTTGTAATTACATGTGGTCTAAATAACTTGAGTCTTTATATCTTCAATGAATAGTATTTTCCATGAGTATCTTCATAAATTCATGGTAGTCATTTTTATGATATCCCTGTTTACTCTAATTCCATGGATGATCATGTGTGTCATCTAAGAGAAGATTAGATTTGTTGAGAAGTCTGAAACTCCATTCATATCTATCGAAATGTGATTTATTGATTTGGGATGTAAATTTCATAGAACATGTTGTGTCTAAACATAGAATCTCAATTGATCATAATAAGGTGAATTATAGTATGACATGTGAGAAAACATGAAATTATATTTAGATTTATATATTATTGATTTTAGGGTGATATTTTTTTCAGGTTCTTAAAGGACTTCTCAATGTTGGATTCTATAATTACTTCTCTAACACGTATGGGAGTAATGGTTTCTTAGTATGATAAATTTTAGTGATAATTTAATGATTTAAAACATATATTTTATAATATTTTGGTTTTTAACTTTTTTTAGGATGGGTAGGGATATGTGGTCCTCTATGATGCATTAGGATCAAGTTTTGGATGTATTCTTATTTAAGGTGATCATGTTGTTGTGTTTATACCATTGATTTTTTTTTCTAACAATAGAAGTATTATCTGAACCAAGACCTTGATATAATAACTATGATGAATGCGAATAAGATTTTGTTGTATTACATATATAGGGATAGTCTTACCATGTATTCTATCCCCAATATCTTGAGACATATCTTCTATCAAAAATATTGGAATCATTTCTATAGGAATTGTGTGGAATAAATATAGTCCTTTATCAAGGACATTTGATCCTTTGTGTATGAAACAATCAACCCATGTCATGAAAAAAACATATAAAGACATGAAATCAATTGACCATTATAATAGTATAATATAGGACATCATGAATATATGTTCGAGGCTTCCAAAGATGGTGGTCAGTGGACCACTTCTCTTCTCAAGATGATTTACTAAGAACAACATCTTGATAATGAATTAACCATTTTAAGGACTCTCTTTATTGTGGAGAGATCTTTGTTTAGTGTTAGTTATCTATGGAGGATATTCTATGTTTTTAGTATAGGTATGCTGTACCATTACCTATGATAAATTCTTTTATGGGGGTGTTCGATACATCCCAGTTGGTATATCACCCAGGAACCAAAAAGATGTTCTATGACAAGTGGAAAGGATTCTAGTGGCCAGGTATGAGAAAAGCCATTACAGATTTTTTTCTCTCACTGTTATATGCGCTAATAAATCAAGGCTGAGAACCATAGGGGCCAATGTATTCTTTATTAACTTCTAGTCCCAAATATTTAGTGGGACAGATTTTTGGGGACATAGTGGTTGGTCGGTATCATACTCAATAAAAGAAGAATGTGAAATTTGTTCTCATCAATAGGATGACTAAATCAGCTAAATTCTTAACCATTCATTATTCAACCAAATTTGAGGATATGGGAAATTGTTATATGAATGGTATTATTATTTTTCAGCGTCCATCTACAATAGTCTATAATAGATATCCCCATTTTATGTCAATTGTTTTGAGAGGCCTTGTAGAAGCACTAGTACATTAGGTTTATTTGACTATGGTATACTATACTTATAGGAATGGATATTTAAAAAGAGCTATATAGATTCATAATTATATTTTATGTGCCATAATTATATATATTTGTAGAGATTTGGATAACTATTTTGGACTAGTTGATATCACATAAAGAAATAGTAAATTTGCCATGATCGGAATAAATCATTTTATGACTTTGTACGTATAGGATTGAAAATCCCAATTGTGTTGGTTAGAGATAGGTGAAAGTTCATTGGCTCGACCAAGCTTGGATAAAGATATATAATCAAAGATTCAGTGGATTCATTGGATACATTTTATAGTATAGAGACGATATATATCTAATGTTTATTGTTTTCATATACCATATGAATTTTTAATTAGTGATCATGTGTTTGTAAATGTTTTACACCATTGGGGTCATCAACATCATGGTAGGAAAAGGGAATCGTCATTCCCCTATTGGGAGACATGTTTATGTAGTCTAAACGATGTAGAACATGTATATTCATTTAGAAAATTTGTTAAAATTAACAATTAAAGATAAAATTCAAAGTATTTTCGCTCTGAAAGTTTCATTCTTATCCATCTCATGTTCTGAGCTGGAGTGATCGTGATAATGGGCTTTATTTATCCATGAATGAGCTTCCAATAAGGATTGTTGGTTATGGAACTAGGGTAATGCATAGAAGTTTGATACCTTTTGTTTGAGATTTATGGGAGCACAATTATAACAATCTTGAGATATGGGATATAGATTCACTGATGAGAGAATAATGATCTCATCATTTTTTCATGGGACATTTTTAACTAGATTTCTAGGGACAATATGTGTCAATGGTGGGGAGGTAGTAACATCATGATAGTATTTTCTAGAAATCATCGACCATATTTTTAATCCTTCTTCCAATGGGTCTCATTTAGGGGTCATTCAAATTATATTTTGGAATTTTTTGATGGCTCTATGTTAGTGCATGGTTGGTGCACAATTATCCTATATTGTGTTCCCATGTAGTGAAAACCCTGAAAACCCAAGAAGTTAGGGATTTCATTGAAGTTCATTGCTTTGAAAAATCATGTTCCCACTTAGTATAAATAATGAACACCTTTATATGGGATTATGTTTAGGTAACATGATTAGATAAACTATATGGGCCCCTTAATGAAATATTTCATTTAGATTTCACTTACTTCAAAAAAAACACTTAAAATATCCCACACACCTATTTCCCACCCTCCTTGACATTAAATCATGAATTGAAATCCACTGAGGTCGTTGGATCTCAAATGGAACTATTTTGGAACCAAAACAACCTTTACATGGTGGATCATATATAAGAAGATGCCCTTCCATATCATCTTTGTAATAGTTCATCTGTCAATGTTTCTCCCTAATTTTCATTGTATCTCTTAATTGTGACTTTTTAGATCACCATGTTATTGGAGGATCTAATAAATTTTTTTAATATTGAAACTACGTTTGGTTATAAGATGTTCATCACTGACATTCTTCATTATATTCTCTCATTGAGGGCATTGTGATTTTTCATCCAGTCATACAATGTTTTGTGGTTCCATATAAGAATGGAATATTTATTTAAATAATAATTTCATAATAATTTTTATTTCGTTAAATTATATTTTGAAAATAAAATTTTCTATGAAACGGTATTTTAAATTGGGATTTCATGATATTTGGGGAATCCACCAATTCTAATGAATTGGTGAGTGATTTTTGAATTTGATGGAAATACTAAAATTAATTTATGGAAGAAAATTATTACATTGATTTGGGAAATATACATTAAATTATTATTTGAGAAAAAGTATTCATTTAATTTGATATTAACCCATTGCTTTATTCTTGGAAAAAATAATGAATTTATTTAATATTCATGTATATGGTTTTAAAATGATTATAGAATATTGAAATGGAAAATGGTGAAATTTTATATTGAGCAGTTTTGAAATAATTTTCCCAATATAGATTTTGGTATGATCACAAGGAATACTATGATTTTAGATAGTTATTTGGTTAAACACACTCTTGTATATTTATAACTATAATAACACAATTTTTTGTAGGTCACCTCCTAGATTGGAAGGGGAAGATTCTTATTTGATATTTTTCCGAGGAATGTGTGCGGACATATTATCATTATCACCTATGAATGTGTGTGGGGATCCCATATCCAAGATGTATATTACCTATTGGAATATGGCCATGTTTTTAATTTTTAATTATATATATATATATATATTATTTTTAGAAAATAGATTACATATTCCATGGAAATTGATATCAATATTTTTATATTAAAATTCAATATTCCATTTTTTTGAATAGTTTAGATCATGTAAAATGTAATGAATGTTTTTTATATATTATATTATATTACCATGTCAGTTTTATATAAAATTTAAAAAATTAATCAATTAATTGTTACAGAGTCTTATTTTGTAATCTGTGATGAGACCCTACTATGATTTTAGCTCACACCCTACATGTTTCATTAGATGACTGTCAACTGTATTCTATAAGTTTATCCCATGGTAAATCTAGACATATAGATGTTAGATTTTTTATCCTTTTACTTGTATAGATGTTTTTGTTGGGAAATGGATTTTTATCTTTTGGATTCTGAATCTTTTTGGTTGCACATTGGGTATTTAATACTATTTTACTTTTGGTATTATTCTCCCTATAGAGATTTATTTTAATTATATAGACATGTATTTGGTTGATCTGCTACATCTTTGAAAAAACTATTCAATGAATTGTATTGAATGATGTTAGTTTCTAGCTGACAGGCCATCGTCATTGGGAATGACCTTCAAGACATTTTGGGTATGTCTCAATTATCCTGTTACTAGGGTGTATTGGATGGTTAGTGAAACTTATATTTAATTTATTATACATTAAATTTAAATATATCATTTATTGATATTTTTAAGATTATTTATGATAGATTAAAATTTTCCCATTAAATTTCATAAATTTTAACCAAGTTATTCATTGGTAAGCTAAAATGTTTCAATATATATAGTGTCAACCATAATATGAATATCGAGTTTAAGTTCATTATTTTGGTGCATCCTTATGGGGTCCTTGAATCTTGTAAATAGAGCCTGAGTCCAAAAGAAATTATATTAATCATTTGATTAAAATTTGATTCGTTAATAAACATCATGGTAAAGGTGATTATTTCTTCTTCTATTTGGATGGTAGTAATTGTAGTATGATGATATTTGGGATATTTTTACTAATAAAATTTTTAATTAAAGGACATTGATTTGGATATATTTGAATTTGTGATTCTATTTGATACAGTATATTTATCCCCAACATCATTAAAAAAAAATTTATTGTCTTCATCAATCCAAAAAAATATTGTTTTGTATATTTATATACCATGAATTTTTTAAACCACTCACAGACGGATCTATTGGAATGGATTTATGTTACTATTACGATTAACAATTTATAATTTTTTCCTCTTCAAAATTTAACATATACATCATTGAATTTATTATATATATATATCGCCATACCTAGGGTTTTTATTTAATAGTTTTATCAACTTCCTATGGATAATGAGGTAACATAATTTTAATCATTTATTCGTTCATTCTATTCAGAAATAATTATCATGTATTATGTTCATTGGGTCATTGATAAGTAAATTTTTCAATTTTTAGTCCCTTACTTGTTAATGGTGTATTTGTTTCAATTATTTTCATGTTATAGTTCATTTTAATGTAATTTATAACACCCCAAGCTTCCATGGTACGTTTTCCTTTGAATAATACAGTATCTTATATTGTACGGAACTTCCAGTTCAAAACAGACCACAACCAATCAAACTAGCCGTAATGATTGTTAATTCCCAATTTTTGAAATTTTATAAAATATATCATTTAAAATGGACTTCATTTTATGATTAGGAATATTGAAATTAGCTTAGGGTGATTTTTTGTAATTTTTCCGAAAACATTCTATTTTTTATGAATAGTGAAAAACACATAGTCATTGTTTAAAACCAACTTTTTATTTAAATAATTATTTATTTGATTTAAATTTATATTATGTAAAAATAGATACATAATACCTATGTATGTTCAATGTAATTAATTGAAGTCAATTTATAAAAATTTTCGATAAATAAAACTTTTATTGAACATTTTACCGCCTTTTACCTACATCCTAAGAATATTTTCAAATTTAGATAAAACATTATTTTACCACTTCTGTGAGTTGAATTTAGAAAATCTGAGATACATGATTAATATCAAGGAGTAAAATGTGGTTCAATAAGATAAAAATAATATTTGATGAATAGTTACGTTTAACTATTATTTACCATGGTTAAAAGTAAATAGGGTAATTAAGGAAAAAATGATATTATTATTACCCTAACACATGTCTTAATTATATTTAATAAGTAAAATTCGACCAAAAACATCCATAGGAAAAAAATCAGAACCAATTTGGTCCACATGGATTAGATTAATTCATTTATTATTATTTAATTCAAATAAGAGTTTAAAGTGTTAAATTCAAAGTTCAATAACTAAACCATTTTTAATATGGGGTTACAAATAAGATAATTTCGACTATAAAAATTATTTAGAAATCTAAAAATATTTCCTACATAATTGTATTTTATTTATAATTTCTAGATATTATATAATTAAATTTATTTATGACACGATGATGAAGTAGTAATTACCTAATTAATGAAATCTCAAAATAATTGATATTATAAATATACTAATTAATGTAATTTGAGACTTTTTATGAATTCCACTCATTTTCTAGGTTACTATGACATGTAAGAGTTGGTGGGATGAATTTTGTTTTTAAATAACAGTGATATAATGAATTTATCAAAAACAAAATACCAAATAGTGTCAAAAATGACATAAAAGAGCTTTTAAAACAAATATTATATTATTAATTGATACTCTATTCCTAAAAATATTAGGATTGGACAAAAGGCTTATATAATAATTGGTGTATCATTAATTAACCACTCTGGTTTCTTTTGGATGTATATAGCTTGTTTATTAACCATATAATATAAAACTACAAAGAGACATGGTAAATGTCAAATTATTTAACTAAGTGTTAAATCTAAAAGATAAGGTTAATATCATGACCCAAACCTGTATAATACCTATTAGTTGAGTTGTTTTCGACCAATTTCTACCTTAACAATTAAATAATTACTTTTTTTCCATTTTAAACCAAAATTGAGTTTATTATAAAATAATATTTGTTGCTTTTCCTAAGGTGCCCCTCACCCATCTTATAAAATGGAAATCCCCTTTCTCTCTAATTAACACCATCAAAGCCATTTGGCTCAGCCAAACCTTGCCAATATACCCTATCAACATTCCTACCTACATCTTATAGGCCTTCCATTTGTCATAAATCTATCCTAGGGAGCCATTTTGATCAAATCAAAAGGAAGAACCCGAAAAAAGGTAAATATTTCATCACCTCTTTCAAGTTCCTTTCTTGTTCCACTTCCACTTTCTTTGTAGTTTCTATTGTAAAATAATAACTCATGTATATTTTATATACTATGATGTTATTATAAATATGGTACAACCATATTCATTATTCTATCCTTCATTATAATGACATCTCACCATACGTGTATACGTACGACTTACCGTCTGTGCATCGTGGTGTAATTGGTATTCAATACATTAATATTTCGATGGGTATAATAATGTTGTTTAATTGATGTAAATAATAAATATAAAATGATAATTATTCTGTATATATGATATACCATCCAATTTTATATTAATCTAACATCAAACAAATGATATTGTCACTCGTTCATACTTATAGATTACCATCTCCAAGTCAAGGTGTAATTGTTATTCAATACATTATTGTTTGGATGGGTATAATAATGATGTGTAATTGATGTAAATAATAAATATAACATGATAATTATTCTGTATATATGATATACCATCCAATGATATATCATTCTTATATCAAAATAATGATATTGTCACTCATGTGTACGTACGGATTACCATATCCACTAACATGATGTGATTCATTTCCCATATTATCCATTCAAGACTAATTTTCAATGGATGTATAAAAATAATGATTAAAGAATTAATATCATTCTGAATATGAATAATATACATCCTATCAAAAACAATCATTACTTACATAACTAAGCATATAAAGGAAAACAAATCAGTTAACACTTGAAACGACGATAATACTAATATATTATAAGCAAGGAAATGTTAAAAGATCAGATATGATATCATATTAATGTATATGACTCTTTTATAATTTAATAAAAATTATTTCACCATTATACCAGAGGTTAACTTACCCTCGACCAAAGAAAAGTACAAGGTAAGGGTTAATTTCACAATCTCTTTATTATTCGATGTTGTTTTTACCTAAGTATCTACGGGGACCTCTTTATCATCCACATTAATGTTTCTTAAAAATGTATACCAAAACATTTTTACTATTTACTAGACTATGGGTAAAAGTCATTATTAACCTTGTTTTAATTTTTTTTTTAAAATGGTTGGAATGGAATTTTTCCAGTGTTTTCCATACAGGTTACTTTATGACATTTTCCACAAAATTAAGGTAAGAGTGTTTTTTTAACTTATACGCTGGGTGTGGCTATTTTCCTCCATTATAACATCTTCAAGCTTCCATTACAAGAATATAAGAATATTTTCAAATATAATTGTTTTCTTATATATTTACATGACCTTTAAATGATTTCAAAATAGAAATAGATATTTCTCTAAAAAAGGTTTTGATTTCATCTATGTCAACATCCATTGATGGCTTTTAAGATTGTATGAAGTTTGTTTATTATGATGAAAACATACATATTGTATTGATTGTTTTTTTGATATGTTTGATTGTTGATGTGTTATTTCAAACCATTCATGGTTTATGGATAATGTATTGACATTTCGTATCATTGTTTTTATAAGGCCCCAGCCTTAAACCTTACTTAATATTGAATTAAATGAGTAATTCACATTGAGGATCTTTTCAGGTTTAGAGTTTTAGAGAATTAGGACATAACTATTACATCTCAAAAGATTACAAAGTTGTCGCTTCTACTAAATTTCCATAAAATAAAAACTCTTAAAAAGAAACATGTATAGTTCCATGTTTTAGGTAGCATGACTTTCCCTTGATCCCATCCATGACCCTATTCCACGCTAAGTCCTATGAAAAACGTTTCAAAAACTTGGGATGAGCATAAAAAGCTCAGTAAGGGATACACAAAGAATGAAAACTGTTAGTTTTTCAAAACAACAAGTAAACCATGTATACTTTATCAAAGTAATAGTTTTCACCTCTTCAAAGTAGTGAAAATTCTTCGCTGAATAAAAGTTCATTACTTACCCTTTTGTAACCAAAATATTACCATAAAACCCATATAAAGAACACATAACATATAAAGGTAACATTGGACATAAACATACTTAAGTGGAATTACCATACGGTCGACTTCCACACATATCACTTAATGGAATAGCCATTCGGCCAACTTCCATACATACTTAATGGATTATCCATACGGCCAACTTCCATACCCAATGCATTGGAGGTTATAACGTAACCACCCGTCCTGGTATTCACGGCACCATCCGTCATATGGTTTATCACGTAACCACCCGTAATATGTCCACGTACCATTATAAAATTATAACACATAAAACCAACATAAAGGAATGACAACATTTCCACATTTCGATCAAAATATATCATTTCAATATATTGACATAATAGAATCCTTTATCAAAACCATTTTCAATACCAAAATACAAAAAGAAGTATATGTTATTTATTTTATTTTAAAAACACTACGGCTTGTTGAGGAAGCCAAAGATCAAATAATACTCGCGGCGGCGGAAAAGGTTGTTGTCACTGCGTACGTAAAAAGAAACATTCTTTTTTGTCGTTTAGTAAAACGCTTCGTAGAAAAAAATATTCCTTTTGAATAAACGTAATGTCAAAGGGGTTTATACATCTTATAAAAGAAAGTTGTGTATAAAACGAAATATGCCTCAATGAAAGGAGATTGAGACGTAGTCCCATACAAAGACGGTATCCTTGGTTTAAGGATAAATCAATTACATAATTATGTGTGACAAATGAATACACCAAATATGAGTGGATATTAAGTGTAAAATAATCAAAGGTCATTCACACATATTCAAAGTATGACATATTCAATAACTACATGTTGAACCCAAAGAAATCAAAATTGGGTTAAGAAGTTCCCTTGACAGCCTAACGACGTCACATAAAAATGACTTGATGAGAGATATAAAGTGTATCTCATCACTTGGACATAAAAGTTACATCAATAAGGATATATGAGAACATATCCGAACATAACAATATGTAAATTAAAAGACCCAACAAAATAAGTCTTTTAAAAAGAGGAGGGTGAAAGGTTCCCTTACCGACTTGGGTATCTTTCAAAACATACACCCCATGAAAGAAGGAGAATACATCATTGATGTAAATAATCATAAAAAGAAAGTATATTATAAAATGATTAGAATAATGGGCAGTACGTACACCACTCAAAGGAAATTGTGGAAAATGTAGCATAAATCTCACGAGAATAAAAGTGAGATGAAAAATCCCTTATGAAAACTCGACAGCCTAACGGCGCCACATAAAACATACAAAAATGGATTGATGAGATCAAATAGGGTATCTCATCATATTAACATAAAGTTTATAGAAAGAGGAATATAAAAGAACTTCCCCCCAACATAACAAAGTGGAGCTTAAAAGAAGTGACATAAAGGAGATTACTTAAAAAGAAATAGAGAGGTTGGATCTCTTACGAAAAATTCGGCAGCCTAACGGCGCCACTCAAAACTTCCAAAATGGATTGATGAGAGAGAATAGGGTATCTCATAATATGAACATAAACTTTACAGTAAGAGTAATATAAAAGAATATCCCAATAACAAGAAATATGATCTTTAAAAGGAAAGACATAAAAGAATATACTTAAAAAGAAAGAGAGGTGTAGGATCCCTTACCTCGGGTCCGACTTGACTCGATCATTCTTTAACGTCCTGAATAATAAACTAGAGTTAATTTCTAATTTCTTAAGAACCTTTTTCAAATTCATTATTCCTTTTATATCAATTATTGACATGTTATTAACATTATGTAGTCATTTAAGTTAATAATGTTTGTTTTGTCGATATTTGGTTCTTAAGTCGAAAGTGGACTTCTTACAATTACATGTTGTTTGTGTGGTCAAAGGTTCTTTATATCCAGAATGACATTCCTGATTTGTATATCATATATATCATATATTTCTATAATATACATGTATTTATAATATCACATAATCATTTAGAGGTAAGAAATGAAATGCACTGTTCATGGAGACGGTAAGCCGTACATACCCATGAACGCTACTTTCATTTCTTTGTCATACTAATTGAATTAAAACTAAATGAGAGGTATGTATATTTTAATTCCAGAATTATATTCATAATTTAGATGTATCATTCATCATATATATATCCATTATATACATGTACTTATAATAGTACATTACATTTGGGGATAAGAAATTAAATGCACCGTTCATGGAGACGGTAAGCCGTACGTACGCATGAACGCTACTTTCATTTCTATCTCATACTTAAATGGGAAGAAATAATAATTATATATAGGTATATAATAATTCCATTATAACATCATATATAATAACATTAAATCCATCCTTTATACGTCCCACGTATGGCATTAACAAATCACATCACTTTGAGGGGGCGGAAGTCCGCACTTCCTAAAATGAAGATATCGCGTATACCCATAATGGAAGCCATAAATGTAAGACTCAAATGAAAAATAAAGAAGCTTAAGTAAACAATCATCATATTATAAATCATATATAAATATAGTGACATATTAATGGCCACCTTTGAAGGTGTTATATGAGTGTTGAACAATCATCGTTTCGTGCGGCAGAAATTCGCCATCTGCGGAAACAGTATGTTCTTTAACCATTAGATGTAGGTGTGTGTAAGTGTAGCTCGAATCCTTATTATAACAACATCCTAGTATATTTAGGATACTGTATTTGTTATAAAAGAAAATAATAAAAAGATTTTAGGGGGTTGGAGAATCAAAATAAAACAAAAGGACTCAAAAGAAGACATTACCTTAAAATCAGGTAACTCCCATTAGTTTGAGCTCAAAGGCTTACTTGGGAAGAATTATGCCCAAATTTAGGCATCAAGGAGTAATAGAGGGAATTGGAGAGACAAAATTGGCAGGGGTTGGCCGAGCAAAAGGATTTTGGAGTGTGGGTAAGGAGGTTGAGGTGGGGGCCTTTTATAAGAGGAGAGGAGGGGCAGTCTTGGAAGGTAAAGAAAAGTCACTTTATTTTAAAATGTTATTCTGATTTAAGAGGTCCCACATTGATGTGTTTCGAGTATAAGGTGATAAGGGTTATAAATCCACTAATCCAATAGGTTTTGGACATGTTTAGGTCTTAGATATTACATTATCTTTCCATTTTATTTAAATCGTTAAACAATGAGGCTGCATCATCATGATGTCATAAATAATTTAATTTATTTAATGTCTAAAAATTATAGAAAAACTAATATGATGTAGGAAATCTTTTCAGATTTCCAATTAATATTTATAGTCAAACATCTGATTTGTATAACCCCATGTAAAAATTTTTTTAGTAAAACATTTCATGTTTGTCTCATTTTTACTTTAACATTAAATAACAAGTTATTTATGTCATTTCCCAACCAAAGAGGCTCCATGGGGTCCCCAAGTTGACCCATGGCATGTCTTGGTCGGCCATGACACATCCAATTTGGTTAGGACATGTGTCATGTTCATTTCATATTATTAAAACATTATTTTTACCATAAACTACACTAATTACCTCTAATCGCGATTAAAAACTTAATAAGTTACTATTCACCAGAAAATTATTTTAATCCCATTGAACCACATTTTACATCTTAATGAAAACCATGTATGTTGGATTTTTGAAATTCAAAACACAAAGGTGGAAAAATTTCATTTAAACGGAAAATCAGTTTTTATAAGTACCACTTAGTGGTTTCATTATTCATCAAAAATTGAAGTTTTTCAGAAAATTACCAAAAATTCACCCTAAGCTATATTTGATATTCCGAATTCAAAAATGAAGTCTATTATACAAAATTCAAAACATATAAGTCACATTAATTAATTTAATAATTAATTCCCGCTGTCATGACAAATAGCGTGTTTTTATGAAACAATAAGTATCAAAAGATTGACACTAGTTTAAGTCTGATTTCAAAGTGAAATTAATTCCAACGACCACTATTGGATTTAATGGTAAAAATATATTCTAATTTCACTTTAAAACCAATTAAAAAGATAATATAATCATATAAATAAATTAGATTAAAAAGAGGTTTTGAATTAAAATACAACATTTTACACTATTCATTAAAAAAATGAACTTTATCGGAAAGATACCAAAAATTTACACAAAGTAAATTTTGATGTCCCGATTCAAAAGAAGAGTTTTATTTGGTCCAAATAGAATGTATAAGAGTGAACAAAACTACATTTTATGATGGTTCGCCATCAAAAGGCGATAAGTGAACCTTTAGTGAAAACTAGGGCATATACGCCTAAAATTGAATTCTTTCCGTATTTTAAGCCTTTATCTTTTATTGGATAAATGTAAAAACATTTAAAAGAATATATAATCATATTTTAGTTATTTCTATCCATTACCTCCAATACAACGGCTACATGTTAACTTCCATTTAAAATAATATTATTTTATTATTAGAGTGCAACGTAAGATTCCCAAGAAACTCGTTGTTGCGTGTTGGGTACGCCATCAAGCATAGCGTCCACTTTAACGTCATATTAATATTTTATTCAAAAATATGGATAAATATGAAAATGTAATATTCTTTATTTACCTGGGGTGTTACATCCTTCCCCCCTTTTGGGAATTGCATCCTCGCAATTTTAAAATTGGGCTTCGAAAAATCCTTGAAAGTCCAAATCGGAAGACGAGTCTGTAAAACAATCACTTTAAAATAAAGAAAGATAAGTACAAAGGTCACCCGAGTTAACCCATACTAGGATTCCAAGTATGAAAACATGGACATGGAGGAGAAAACATAGGGTCATGTTCTGATGGAGAGTGATAGAAATCATGTTTAGGAGAAATTTAACCACAAGAAAATCTCAAACATGTGATGGGTTAAACGGTATTCAATTCCCCAGTAGGAAAAGTTAATAGACAACATTTTTGTTTTATGTTACTTTTTATTCAGGGATTTATTCATAAGGAAACATAATCACTTATCATGTTGACTTTCTACTTTTATAATATTCCTTACACAAACTCATATTTTCTCCAAAAGACGAGTATTTTGGAAGACTTGTTCACATTAAGAGTACTATAATCAACTTCTAGAGAATCACCTAATCCAAAAAAAAGAACTATTTACTTCCCATTCCATTAGACTTTAACCAAAACCAAAACCCAAAAGGTTACTACAAGATCAGATAATCCAGAAAACGATAACACTTTATAAAACAAAATCTATTCTTAATCTCCAAAATTTGTCCAACAAAACACAAATTTCAATGAGGACCATTCGATAAACAATTTGTCCATAAAATTCTTCAAAGTAAACCAAACTAAGATTGAAAACCAAATATTTGAAGGATTTAGTCACATAGTCTTCCAAGTTAAATCGTAACATTTATCTCCAAACAAAATCAGTTTCTCTTAATGTATCGTATTGAAAAGTAATTAATCCTAGTCACTTATCCTCCATGATAGGTTAATAAATTTCCATAGATAACCCAAAATCAACTTACTCTTAATTAATAAAATCATATAACTAAAAAAAGAATCAGTCAAACTTACCAGGGACATCACGTAGTCCAGTGGTAGGCGATAAATACCAGTCGCACTTTAGTTGTGGGTTCAATTCCCGCAGCTTTGTCCGACACGACGGGTTGTCACACGGTCTGCGTGTTGTCCTTTTTCCAAAACTATATAATTCTTAAAACATTCCCCAAAATGAGATAAAATCTTCAAAAATAATCATATCATATTTTAACCTCAAGTTTATCTCATGAATTTCATTTTCCATCATATCATATAATAACCCATAATTACCTCAAAAGTAAGGATCATATAAACTATAATGCTTACCTTTATAATTATTACCTGAACTTCCACATCGATTGGTCATCTCATACAAGATGCATCACAGAACATGCCAAGGTTCAAGTAGTTGATCATGACTCCTTGATAGTTGGTTTAGAACAACCACGAGTTTCCTCATTGAATCCCCCATTTTATCTAGTATCTTAATCAGAGAACCACCACAGTTTCCATCAAACATGTTGTCTCCTTGGTGCCTGCTAGATCCATCCATTCACTAAAAATAGAAATTTCTGTGTGAGTATATCAACAAAACCATCATGTACTAATGAGGGAGGTAAACACTAAGATATACTTACTCATTCACTTTATCTAAAACTAGGACTCTTTATGAAATCCTAACCATTATGGTAATGTCACTTATGCTTAGAAAATACCCTAACCTCTAAAGTTATCTAAACCTCCATTTGATACCAACTATAAGGCCACAGCCTTAACCCTTACTTAATATTGAATTAAATGAGTAATTCACATTGAGGTTCATTTCATGTTTAGAGTTTTATAGAATTAGGACATAACTATTAGATCTCAAAATATTACAAAGTAGTCGCTTCTACTAAATTTCCATAAAATAAAAACTCTTAAAAAGAAACATGTATAGTTCCATGTTTTAGGTAGCATGACTTTCCCTTGATCCCATCATTGACCCTATTCCACGCTAAGTCCTGTGAAAAACATTTTAAAAACTTGGGATGAGCATAAAAATCTCAGTAAGGGATACACAAAGAATGAAAACTGTTAGTTTTTCAAAATAACAAGTAAACCATGTATACTTTATCAATGTAATAATTTTCACCTCTTCGAAGTAGTGAAAATTTTTCGCTGAATAAAAGTTCATTACTTACCCTTTTGTAACAAAAAGATTACCATAAAACCCATATAAAGAACACATAACATATAAAGGTAACTTGGGACATAAACATACTTAAGTAGAATAACCATACGATCGACTTACACACATATCACTTAATGGAATAGCCATTCGGTGAACTTCCATACATACTTAATGGAATATCCATACGGCCGACTTCCATACCCAATGAATTGGAGGTTAGAACGTAACCACCCGTCCTGGTATTCACGGCACCACCCGTCATATGGTTTATCACGTAACCACCCATAATTTGTCCAAGTACCATTATAAAATTATAACACATAAAACCAACTTAAAGGAATGACAAAATTTCCACATTTCGATCACAATATATCATTTAAATATATTGACATAATAGAATCCTTTATCAAAACCATTTTCAATACCAAAATACAAAAAGAAGTATATGGTATTTATTTTATTTTAAAAACATTACGGCTTGTTGAGGAAGCCAAAGATCAAATAATACTCGCGACGGCGGAAAAAGTTGTTGTCACCGCGTACGTAAAAAGAAACATTCCTTTTTGTCGTTTAGTAAAACGCTTCATAGGAAAAAAGATTCATTTTGAATAAACGTAAAGTCAAAGGGGTTTATACACCGTATAAAAGAAAGTTGTGTATAAAACGAAATATGCCTCAATGAAAGGAGATTGATACGTAGTCCCATACAAAGACGGTATCCTTGGTTTAAGGATAAATCAATTACATAATTATGTGTGACAAATGAATACACCAAATATAAGTGGATATTAAGTGTAAAATAATCAAAGGTTATTCACACATATTCAAAGGATGACATATTCAATAACTACATGTTGAACCCAAAGAAATAGAAATTGGGTTATGAAGTTCCCTTGACAGTCTAACGGTGTCACATTAAAATGAGTTGATGAGAGATAAAAAGTGTATCTCATCACTTGGACATAAAAGTTACATCAATAAGGATATATGAGAACATATCCCAACATAACAATATGTAAATTAAATTACCCAACAAAAGAAGTCTTTTAAAAAGAGGAGGGTGGAAGGTTCCCTTACCGACTTGGGTATCTTTCAAAACATACACCCCATGAAAGAAGGACAATACATCATTGATGTAAATACTCATAAAACGAAGTTATATTACAAAAAGAGTAGAATAATGGGCAATAAGTACACCAATCAAAGGAAATTGTGGCAAATGTAGCATAAATCTCACGGGAATAAAAGTGAGATGAAAAATCCCTTACGAAAACTCGGTAGCCTAACGACGCCACATAAAACTTACAAAAATGGATTGATGAGATCAAATAGGTTATCTCATCATATTAACATAAAGTTTATATAAAGAGGAATATAAAAGAACAGCCCCCCAACATAACAAAGTGGAGCTTAAAAGATGTTACATAAAGAAGAGTACTTAAAAAGAAAGAGAGAGGTTGGATCTCTTATGAAAAATTCGGCAGCCTAACGACGCCACTCAAAACATCAAAAATGGATTGATGAGAGAGAATAGGGTCTCTCATCATATGAACATAAAAATTACAGTAAGAGTAATATAAAATAATATCCCAATAACAAGAATTATTATCTTTAAAAGGAAAGACATAAAAGAATGTACTTAAAAATAAAGAGAGGTGTAGGATCCCTTACCTCGGGTCCGACTTGACTCGATCGTTCTTTAACGTCCTGAATAATAAACTTGAGTTAATTTATACTTTCTTAAGAACCTTTTCAAAGTTCATTATTCCTTTTATATCAATTATTGACATGTTATAAACATTATGTAATCATTTAAGTTAATAATGTTTGTTTTGTCGATATTTGGTTCTTAAGTCGAAAGTGGACTTCTTACAATTACATGTTGTTCGTGTGGTCAAAGGTTCTTTATATCCGGAATGACATTCCTGATTTTTATATCATATTTATCTAGAATATACATGTATTTATAATATCACATAATCATTTATAGGTATCAAATGAAATGCACCGTTCATGGAGACGGTAAGCTGTACGTACGCATAAACGCTACTTTCATTTCTTTGTCATATTAATGGAATTAAAACTAAATGAGAGGTATGTATATTTTAATTCCAGAATTATATTCATAATTTAGCTGTATCATTCATCATATATATATCCATTATATACATGTACTTATAATAGTACATTACATTTGGGGATATGAAATTAAATGCACCGTTCATGGAGACGGTAAGCCGTACGTACGCATGAATGCTACTTTCATTTCTATCTCATACTTTAATGGGAATAAATAATAATGATATAGAGGAATATAATAATTCCAGTATAACATAGTATATAATAACATTAAATCCATCCTTTATACGTCCCACGTATGGCATTAACGAATCACATCACTTTGAGGGGGCGGTAGTCTGCACTTCCTAAAATGAATTCTTTCCGTATTTTAATCCTTTATCTTTTATTGGATAAATGTAAAAACATTTAAAATCATATATAATCATAATTTAGTTATTTCTATCCATTCCCTCCAATAAAACGGCTACATGTTAACTTCCATTTAAAATAATATTATTTTATTATTAGAGTGCAACGTAAGATTCCCAAGAAACTCGTTGTTGCGTGTTGGGTACGCCATCGAGCATAGCGTCCCCTTTAAAGTCATATTAATATTTTATTCACAAATATGGATAAATATGAAAATTTAATATTCTTTATTTACATGGGGTGTTACATCCTTCCCCCCTTTTGGGAATTGCGTCCTCACAATTTTAAAATTGGGCTTCGAAACATCCTTGAAAGTCCCACATCAGAAGACGAGTCTGTAAAACAATCACTTTAAAATAAAGAAAGTTAAGTACAAAGGTCACCCGAGTTAACCCATACTAGGATTCCATGTATGAAAACATGGACATGGAGGAGAAAACATATGGTCATGTTCTGATGGAGAGTGATAGAAAACATGTTTAGTAGAATGTTAACCACAAGAAAATCTCAAACTTGTGATGGGTTAAACAGTATTCAATTCCCCAGTAGGAAAAGTTAATAGACAAAATTTTTGTTTTAAGTTACTTTTTATTGAGGAATTTATTCATAAGGAAACATAATCACTTATCATGTTGACTTTCTACTTTTATTATATTCCTTACACAAACTCACATTTTCTCCAAAAGACGAGTATTTAGGAAGACTTGTTCACATTAAGAGTACTATAATAAACTTCTTGAGAATCACCTAATCCAAAAAAAAGAACTATATACTTCCCATGCCTTTAGACTTTAACCAAAACCAAAACCCAAAAGGTTATTACAAGATCAGATAATCCAGAAAAGGATAACACTTTATAAAAATAAAATCTATTCTTAATCTAAAAAATTTGTCCAACAAAACCCAAATTTCAATGAGGACCATTCGATAAACAATTTTTCCATAAAATTCATCAAAGTAAACCAAACTAAGATTGAAAACCAAATATTTTAAGGATTTAGTCACATAGTCTTCCAATTTAAATCGTAACATTTGTCTCCAAACAAAATCAGTTGCTCTTAATGTCTCATATTGAAAAGTAATTAATCCTAATCACTTATCCTCCATGATAGGTTAATAAATTTCCATAGATAACCCAAAATCAAGTTACTATTAATTAATAAAATCATATAACTAAAAAAAGAATCATTCAAACTTACCATGGACTTCACGTAGTCCAGTGGTAGGCGCTAAATACCAGTCGCACTTTAGTTGTGGGTTCGATTCCCACAGCTTTGTCCGACGCGACGGGTTGTCACACGGTCTGCGTGTTGTCCTTTTTCCAAAACTATATAATTCTTAAAAAATTCTCCAAAATGAGATAAAATCTTCAAAAATAATCATATCATATTTTAACCTCATGTTTATCTCATGCCTTTCATTTTCTATCATATCATATAATAACCCATAATTACCTCAAAAGTAAGGATCATATAAACTCTAATGCTTACCTTTATAATTATTACCTGAACTTCCACATCGATTGGTCATATCATACAAGATGCATCACAGAACATGCCAAGGTTCAAGTAGTTGATCATGACTCCTTGATAGTTGGTTTAGAACAACCACGAGTTTCCTCATTGAATCCCCCATTTTATCTAGTATCTTAATCAGAGAACCACCACAGTTTCCTTCAAACCTGTTGTATCCTTGGTTCCTGCTAGATCCATCCATTCACTAAAAATAGAAATGTATGTGTGAGTATATCAACAAAACCATCATGTACTAATGAGGAAGGTAAACACTAAGATATACGTACTCATTCACTTTATCTAAAACTAGGACTCTTTATGAAATCCTAACCATTATGGTAATGTCACTTATGCTTAGAGAATACCCTAACCTCTAAAGTTATATAAACCTCCCTTTGATACCAACTATAAGGACACAACCTTAAAGCTTACTTAATATTGAATTAAATGAGTAATTCACATTGAGGATCATTTCATGTTTAGAGTTTTATAGAATTAGGACATAACTATTAGATCTCAAAAGATTACAAAGTAGTCGCTTCTACTAAATTTCCATAAAATAAAAACTCTTAAAAAGAAACATGTATAGTTCCATGTTTTAGGTATCATGACTTTCCCTTGATCCCATCATCGACCCAATTACACTCTAAGTCCTGTGGAAAACATTTTAAAAACTTGGGATGAGCAGAAAAAGCTCAGTAAGGGATACACAAAGAATGAAAACTGTTAGTTTTTCAAAATAACAAGTAAACCATGTATACTTTATCAATGTAATACTTTTCAGCTCTTCGAAGTAGTGAAAATTCTTCGCTGAATAAAAGTTGATTACTTACCCTTTTGTAACAAAAAGATTACCATAAAACCCATATAAAGAACTCATAACATATAAAGGTAACTTTGGACATAAACATACTTAAGTAGAATAACCATATGGTCGACTTCCACACATATCACTTAATGTAATAGCCATTCGGTGAACTTCCATACATACATAATGGAATAGCCATACGGCCGACTTCCATACCCAATGCATTGGAGGTTAGAACGTAACCACCCGTCCTGGTATTCACGGCACCACCTGTCATATGGTTTATCACGTAACCACCCATAATTTGTCCAAGTACCATTATAAAATTATAACACATAAAACCAACTTAAAGGAATGACAAAATTTCCACATTTCGATCACAATATATTATTTAAATATATTTACATAATAGAATCCTTTATCAAAACCATTTTCAATACCAAAATACAAAAAGAAGTATATGGTATTTATTTTATTTTAAAAACATTACGGCTTGTTGTGGAAGCCAAAGATCAAATAATACTCGCGACGACGGAAAAGGATGTTGTCACCGCGTACGTAAAAAGAAACATTCCTTTTTGTCGTTTAGTAAAACGCTTCATAGGAAAAAAGATTCATTTTGAATAAACGTAAATTCAAAGGGGTTTATACACCGTATAAAAGAAAGTTGTGTATAAAACTGAATATGCCTCAATGAAAGGAGATTGAGACGTAGTCCCATAAAAAGACGGTATCCTTGGTTTAAGGATAAATCAATTACATAATTATGTGTGACAAATGAATACACCAAATATAAGTGGATATTAAGTGTAAAATAATCAAAGGTTATTCACACATATTCAAAGGATGACATATTCAATAACTATATGTTGAACCCAAAGAAATAGAAATTGGGTTATGAAGTTCCCTTGACAGTCTAACGGTGTCACATCAAAATGAGTTGATGAGAGATAAAAAGTGTATCTCGTCACTTGGACATAAAAGTTACACCAATAAGGATATATGAGAACATATACCAACATAACAATATGTAAATTAAATTACCCAACAAAAGAAGTCTTTTAAAAAGAAGAGAGTGAAAGGTTCCCTTACCGACTTGGGTATCTTTCAAAACATACACCCCATGAAAGAAGGACAATACATCATTGATGTAAATACTCATAAAAAGAAGTTATATTACAAAAAGAGAAGAATAATTGGCAATAAGTACACCACTCAAAGGAAATTGTGGAAAATGTAGCATAAATCTCACGGTAATAAAAGTGAGATGAAAAATCTCTAACGAAAACTCGGTAGCCTAACGACGCCACATAAAACTTACGAAAATGGATTGATGAGATCAAATAGGGAATCTCATCATATTAACATAATTTTTATAGAAAGAGGAATATAAAAGAACATCCCCCCAACATAACAAAGTGGAGCTTAAAAGATGTTACATAAAGGAGAGTACTTAAAAGGAAAGAGAGAGGTTGGATCTCTTACGAAAAATTCGGCAGCCTAACGACGCCACTCAAAACATCCAAAATGGATTGATGAGAGAGAATAGGGTCCCTCATCATATGAACATAAAAATTACAGTAAGAGTAATATAAAATAATATCCTAATAACCAGAATTATTATCTTTAAAAGGAAAGACATAAAAGAATGTACATAAAAACAAAGAGAGGTGTAGGATCCCTTACCTCGGGTCCGACTTGACTCGATCGTTCTTTAACGTCCTGAATAATAAACTTGAGTTAATTTCAACTTTCTTAAGAACCTTTTAAAAGTTCATTATTCCTTTTATATCAATTATTGACATGTTATAAACATTATGTAATCATTTAAGTTAATAATGTTTGTTTTGTCGATATTTGGTTCTTAAGTCGAAAGTGGACTTCTTACAATTACATGTTGTTCGTGTGGTCAAAGGTTCATTATATCCAGAATGACATTCCTGATTTTTATATCATATTTATCTAGAATATACATGTATTTATAATATCACATAATCATTTATAGGTAAGAAATGAAATGCACCGTTCATGGAGACGGTAAGCTGTACGTACGCATAAACGCTACTTTCATTTCATTGTCATATTAATGGAATTAAAACTAAATGAGAGGTATGTATATTTTAATTCTAGAATTATATTAATAATTTAGATGTATCATTCATCATATATATATCCATTATATACATGTAATTATAATAGTACATTACATTTGGGGATATGAAATGAAATGCACCGTTCATGGAGACGGTAAGCCGTACGTATGCATGAATGCTACTTTCATTTCTATCTCATAATTTAATGGGAAGAAATAATAATTATATAGAGGAATATAATAATTCCAGTATAACATCGTATATAATAACATTAAATCCATCTTTTATACGTCCCACGTATGGCATTAATGAATCACATCACTTTGAGGGGGCGGTAGTCCGCACTTCCTAAAATGAAGATATCTCGTATACCCATAATGGAAGCCATAAAATTAAGCCACAAATGAAAAATAAAGAAGATTAAGTAAAACATAAACATATTATATATCATATGTAAATATAGTGACATCTTAATGGCAACCTTTGAAGGTGTTATATGAGTGTTGAACAATCATCGTTTCGTGAGGCAGAAATTCGCCATCCACGGAAACAGTATGTTCTTTAACCATTACATGTAGGTGTGTATAAGTGTAGCTCGAATACTTCTTATAACAACATATTAGTATATTTAGGATACTGGAGTTGTTACAAAAGAAAAGAATAAAAAGAGGTTAGGGGGTTGGAGAAGCAAAATAAAACAAAAGGACTCAAAAGAAGACATTACCTTAAAATCGGGTAACTCCCATTGGTTTGAGCTTAAAGGCTTCCTTGGGAAGCCTTATGCCCAACATGAGGCTTCAAGGAGTAAGAGAGGGAAGTGGAGAGACAAAATGGGCAGGGGTAGGCCGAGAAAAAGGATTTGGGAGTGTGGGTAAGGAGGTTGAGGTTGGGGCCTTTTATAAGAGGAGAGGAGGGGCACTCTTGGATGATAAAGAAAAGTCACATTATTTTAAAATGGTATTCAGATTTAAGAGGTCCCACATTGATGTGTTTCGAGGATAAGGTGATAAGGGTTTGAAATCCACTCATCCAATAGTTTTTGGACATGTTTAGGTCTTAGATATTACATTATCTTTCCATTTTATTTAAATCGTTAAACAATGAGGTCATCGATGCATCATCATGATGTCATAAATAATTTAGTTTATTTAATGTCTAAAAATTATAAAAAAAATACTATGATGTAGGAAATATTTTTATATTTCCAATGTATATTTATTGTCAAACTTCTGATTTGTATAACCCCCTGTAAAAATTGTTTTAGTAAAACCTTTTATGTTTGTCTCATTTTTACTTTAACATTAAATAAAAAGTTATTTATGTCATTTCCCAACAAAAGTGGCTCCATGGGGTCCCCATGTTGACCCATGGATTGTCTTGGTCGGCCATGACACATCCAATGAGGTTAGGACATGTGTCCAGTTCATTTAATATTATTAAAACATTATTTTTAGCTTAAACTACACTAATTATCTCTAATCGCGATTAAAAACTTAATAAGTTACTATTCACCAAAAAATTATTTTTATCCCATTGAACCACATTTTACTTCTTAATGAAAACCATGTATGTCGGATTTTTGAAATTAAAAACACAAAGGTGGTAAAATTTCATTTAAACGGAAAATCAGTTTTTATAAGTACCACTTAGTGGTTTCACTATTCATCAAAAATTGAAGTTTTTCAGAAAATTACCAAAATTTCACCCTAAGCTATATTTGATATTCTGAATTCAAAAATGAATTCTATTATAAAAAATTCAAATCATATAATTCACATTAATTAATTTAATAATTAATTCCCGCTGTCATGACAAATAGCGTGTTTTTATGAAACAATAAGTATCAAAAGATTGACACTAGTTTAAGATCGATTTCAAAGTGAAATTAATTCCAACGACCACTATTGGATTTAATGGTAAAAATATATTCTTATTTCACTTTAAAATAAATTAAAAATATAATCTAATCATATAAATAAATTAGTTTCAAAAGAGGTTTTGAATTAAAATACTACATTTTACACTATTCATTAAAAAATGAACTTTATCGTAAAGATACCAAAAATTTACAAAAAGTAAATTTTGATGTCCAGATTCTAAAGAAGAGTTTTATTTGGTCCAAATAGAATGTATAAGAGTAAACAAAACTATATTTAATGACTGTTCGCCATCAAAAGGCGATAAGTGAACCTTTAGTGAAAACTAGGGCATATACACCTAAAATTGAATTATTTTCGTATTTTAAGCCTTTATCTTTTATTGGATAAATGTAAAAACATTTAAAAACATATATAATCATATTTTAGTTATTTATATCCATTCCCGACAATACAACGGCTACATGTTAACTGTAATTTAAAATAATATTATTTTATTATTAGAGTGCAATGTATGATTTCCAAGAAACTCGTTGTTGCGTGTTGGGTACGCCATCGAACATAGCGTCCCCTTTAAAGTCATATTAATATTTTATTCACAAATATGGATAAATATGAAAATGTCATATTCTTTATTTACCTGGGGTATTATAGTTTTAAGACAAATTCTTATGATATTTTTAAATCATTTCATATGGGGAATGCATTGAACTTACTAATTGACAGGTGGAGCCTGCTATAGCTCCTAGATGCATCAGTAGGTCTCATGAGAAAAACTAGTGTCTTGGCACAAGGCCTTGATGAAATCGTATCTGTAGTCTTGGCACAAGGCCATAAATATTGGTTACGAAAGTATGGCCTTAGGCAATCCACCATTATGAAAGTGGGTATTGATATTGCATGTGATTTTTAGACTTGTATAATATCCATGTGAGTAAGAAAAAAATTAGTTTGACTTATATTTTATATATTATGATACAGTTTATGTTGAAATTTCTTTTTATTCAGTTTTATACACCGCCATAAATGTTTATTATTATTTATGAAAATTTCCGCAATATTGTTATCCTTATTGAGAATCTGATCTCACCTATTTCTATGATTAATTTTCCCAGGATGCATAGAAGTACATTATGACTGACCTTCCGGGATAGTCTATGGGATCTCAATGTTGTCTATGGAAAACATTGTTCTTGTAGTTTTCCATTTTATGATGTAATGAAAACCTTATGAATGTATCTTATTCTTCCAAGGCTACTAAACTAATCGATATATTGAAAATTGATATTTTTTATCATGCCAATGATACGTAATAATGCACCGACTTTGGGTAAGTAGGTTTGGGGTGTTACAATTGGTATCAGAGGATGTTTAGTACAAACCATATAATCTAGATTTAGATAAACTCTAATTAGAACACATAGCCCTACCATAGAGTTTGAGTATTGGTATAGAAGAACATCCTAGAAATTTGGTATTGTAGAGATTTTTTGAGTTTTCCATGAATTAATACCTGTCTGTATACGAGCAGGTAGATGTGGCTCTGGCATAGATGTACCTAGGGGTAAAACCTGAAAACACTGATTTGTGCTAGACTCGAACAAGAACGGGTGCACGAAAATGGTTCTTGTTGTACTCTTGGTTATGAAACTCCTGGGGGATATGCTTAGGATAATTATAATTTTATTTAAAAACCATTATGAAGGGTTTATGAGTATATACTTCCTCAAATAAAATATATTTTTATTATGGATTATATCGATAAATTTTTTAATTTATGTTAAGTGTTTTACAAGTTTAGAAATATGTATTTAGATTAATAGACTAATCTAGTTTATTCAATTGTTTAGAAAGAGAGCCTAGTATATGTAATGGAAACAGTAATAATGCACTTACTCCATGTATTGATTTCCCTCCAACTCAAGATAATTATTATGGAGCTAGTGATACAACTGGTGCTAATCAGCTTATCACCATACTGGGACACCTCACTCAGCTTATGAATAATAACCATACCCATATGGAGGACCCTAATCCACAGCGTATAAGATAAATCTTAGACCACTTCATGAGGCAACAACCACCAATATTCAATGAGGGTGAAAATACACTAGTTGCTGAGTATTGGATAATATCGATAAAGAAAATATCCCCCGCCTTGGAGAGTTGTAAAAGGGAAAAAGTTATCATGGAACTTTACCGCCTCACTAGAGATGTTGATCAATGGTGGTCATTGATTCAAAAAAAAGAAGATGATAAATTATAAAATATGGAATAAATGGAGTTTAAAGATCTTTTCTTAGAAAAATACATTCCTCGTTACTATTGAGCAGATATAGAATGACAATTTCAGAGTCTGAGGCAAATGAAAGATTAGAATGTCGCAAAGTATAAGGATATCTTTACAAGGATAGTGAGGCATTCTGAAGATTATATACGTAACCCAAGAAGTAATAATGATAGTTTCATTGATTGGTTAAAACCATTTCTCCTCTGAGCATTAGTCTCACATTCCTTCTTCTCGTATGATGTTATTGTCTCATGTGTTATCAAGACTAAAAAAAATAATTCACTAAGTCTTACGACATTAAAGAAAAGCAATAGAAGACGTTATCTGATGAACACTATGGAAATAGAAACAAGGGGAAGAAAAGAAAAGTTGAATATCCATCCTGCAGTAAATGTGGGAAGAAACATTCTTGTACATTCCGGAAGGTAATGGTAGTCTATTACAAGTTTGGTGAAAAAGGCCACCATTATCGTGATTTCAAGGGGAAGAAAGAGGTTGTTGATGTTGAATTCAACAATTTTATAGAAAGGGGCATTATGTAAATTAATGTCCTAAGCGTCAGGGGATCATATGTAACATGCCAAGTAAGTAATTAATAATAGATATTTTTATCTATGTCTATTAATGATTAAGATAGTGTTATAGAGGCTTAAAATTAAAATAAATACAATCTTATGCATGAAATACACTAATATTCTTAAAAGATTGTTTTACTGCCTTTTGATGGCAAACCATTTTTGAATCTATATTTTGACAATTTTATAAACTATGTTTGTAAAAATAAACTTATTCTTTATTATTGGGACATCAAAATTTACCTTGTGTGAATTTTTGGTATTTTTCTGACAATGTGCATTTTTTTAATGAATAGTGAAAAATACTGCATTTTACATCAAAACTGCTTTTTAATCTAATTTATTTATATGACTAGATTATGTTTTGAATTGGTTTTGAAGTGAAATTAGAATATATTTTTACCATTTTATCCAATGGTGGTCATTGAAATCAATTTTACTTTGAAATTAGACTTAAACTGGTGCCAATCTTTTGATACTTATTGTTTTGTAAAAACACGTATTTGCTCTGGCAGCGGGAATTAATTATTGAATTAATTAATGTGACTTATATTATTTGAATTTTGTAAAATGGACTTCATTTTTGAATTCGGAATATCAAATATAGCTTAGGGTGAATTTTTGGTAATTTTCTGAAAAACTTCAATTTTTGATTAATAGTGAAACCACTAAGTGGTAATCAAGCAAACTGATTTTTCAGTTAAATGAAAGCTTACCACTAATGTGTACTGAATTTTGAAAATCCGACATACATGGTTGTCATTAAGATGTAAAATGTGGTTCAATGAGATTAAAATAATTTTTTGGTGAATAGTAACTTATTAAGTTCTTAATCGCGATTAGTGGTAATTAGTGTAGTTTAAGGTATAAATAATGCTTTAATAATATGAAATGACCTAGACACATGTCCCAACCTTATTGGTTGTGTCATGGCCGACCAATACAAGCCATGAGTCAACTTGGGGACCCCATGGAGACACTTTGGTTTGGAAATGACATAAATAACTTTTTATTAAATGTTAAACTAAAAATGACACAAACAAGAGATGTTTTACGAAAACAATTTTTACATGGGGTTATAAAGATCAGATTTTTGATTATAAATTGTCATTGGAAAGCTAAAATGATTTCCTACATCATAGTATTTGTTTTTATGATTTTTAGACATTAAATAAATTAAATTATTTATGACATAATAATGATGCTGCGATGACATCATTATTTGACGATTTAAATAAAATGGAAAGATAATGTAAAATCTATGACCTACACATGTCCAAAACCAATTGGATGAGTGGATTTAGAACCCTTATCACCTTATCCGCAAATTATATCAATGTGGGACCTTTTAAAACCGAAACACATTTTCAAATAAAGTAATATTTCTTTACTTTCCAAAAGTGCCCCTCCTCCCCTCTTATAAAAGGCCCCCACCTCTACCTCATTTCACACACTCCTCAAGCCTTTGGCTCGGCCAAAACCTGCCCATTTACTCTCTACACATCCCTCTCCTCATCCTAGAGGATTCACTTTGGGCAGAAGCTTTTCAAAGGAAGTCTTTAGGCTCAACTCAAAAGGAGTTACACTTTTAAAGGTAATTCATTCTCTCATGTTCATTTGTTTTATTTTGCTTCTCCAACCCCCTAAACTCTTTTTATTTACTTCCTTTGTAACAACACCAGTATCTTAAATATACTAGGATGTTGTTATAAGATTTATTTGAGCTACACTCTCACAGAACTACATCAAATGGTTAAATAACATACGGTTTCCGTGGATGGCGAAATTATGCCTCCCGAAACGATGATTGTTCAACACTCATTTAACACCTTCAAAGGTGGCCATTATGATGTCACTATTTTTATATATGATATATAATATGTTTATGTTTTCCTTAAGCTTCTGTTTTTTTCATTTTTGGCATACCTTTATGGTTTCCATTATGGGTAAACACGATATCTTCATTTTAGGAAGTGCGGACTGCCGCCCCCGCAAAGTGATTTGATTCGTTAAATACCATATGTGGGACATATAAAGGATGGAACTATGATATTATATATGATATTATACTGGAATTATAATTTACCTTTATATCATTATGATTCCATTCTATAAAATACGAAATAGAAATGAAAGTAGCGTTCATGCGTACGTACGGCTTACCGTCTCTATGAACGGTGCATTTCATTTCTTACCTCTAAATGTGATGTAATATTATAAATACATGTATATGATGAATATATATGATATATATGTTATCCAAATCATTAATATAATTCTGGATATAACGAACCTATGACCAAATTAACAACATGTAAGTGTAAGAAGCCTATTTTTGACTTAAGAACCAAATACCGACAAAATAAACATTATTAACTTAACTGATTACATGATGTTCATAACATGGTATAAAAGGAATAATGAACTTGAAAAAGATTCATAAGAAAGTATAGATTAACTCAAGTTTATTATTCAGGAGATTAAAGAACGGTCGGGTCAAGTCGGATACGAGGTATGGGACTTCGTCTCAATCTCCTTTCGTTGAGGCATATTTTATATTATACACAACTTTCTTTTATACGGTGTATAAACCCCTTTGAATTTTACATTTATTCAAAAGGAATCTTTTTTATACGAAGCGTTTAGTAAACGACAAAAGGGAATGTTTTAGTCGTACGTATGCGGCGACAACGACTTCTCCGCCGTCGTGACCGTTATTTGAGTTTCGGCTTCCTCTACAAGCCATACCTTCTTTTTTAAAAGAAAAATAAATACCATGTTTTACTTTTCTATTATTTTGGTATTGAAAATGGTTTTCATAATGTTTTTATGTCAATGTGTTGTATTGATATCTTGTGATTGAAATGTGGAAATTTTATGTTTCCTTTATGCATGTTTTATGTGATATGATTATGTTATGGTCTTGGGAATTATTATGAAGACGGGTAGTTCCGTGCTAAACTAAGGGCGGGTGAGCCCGTTATAGCTCTCCAATGCATTGGGTAACACGAAAGAGGGAAACGTTAAGGTTTCTCCGAAGATATTTAGGGAATATACTGTGATGGGTATTCCAAACGTAACCAAGAGGGTTACTCCCTACGTAAGAATGTTATGAATGCCTCAAGTTACCTCTACGTATTATGATTTCTATGATTTATTCATGATTTTATGAGGTATGTTAAAGTGCCTATGTTTTATGGGTAAAGTAGATTTCATTCTTAAGTATATATGAACTCATGTTTCCTTTCCATGTTTTTTTATAACCCATACTGTGTTTTTATGCTCATCCCAAGTTTTTGAAATATTTTTCACAGGTCAAGGGAAAGGTACATGATAAGATGATAGAGTCAAGGATGTGTCAAGAAATAATCCATGTTTTATTTTAAATGTGTTTCCATTGATGGGAATGAAGAATACTATTTTTATGTAACCACTTTGTTTATATGTGGAATGTAATGCAAGTTTTATGATCTAATTCTCTAAAACTCTAAACCCGAAAAGATCCTCAATGTGTAATCTTGTAATAACTCAATATTAAGTAAGGTTTAAGGCTGGGGCCTTATAGTTGGTATCAGAAGTCGGTTTAGATAACTTTAGGAGTTAGAATTCTATTAAATGATTATCCAAAAATATTTTTTTTTTGAAATGATATAGCATTTAAAGATTACCATGTTGTTTCATCTAAGACATGTTTGGTCAGAATGGATTTCCGCAGAGGAAACAGGGAAGCTGTGCTAGGAAGGCATACAGAAGGAAATAACCTTCCGAATCAGCATCCAGAAATGGTCGGAATTAGAACTGAACAGTTTGTTGCAGTAATGGCGCAGTTGACTCAAGCGATAAATGGCGGTGGTATCCATGCACGAGATAAGCCAGACCAACCGCAGAGGAACATGTCAGTGGTGGAACATTTCATGAGGCAACATCCACCATCATTCAGAGGATCATCTGACCATGTGCTAGCTGAAGGGTGGATTAAAGAACTGGAGAAGATATTTGATGTCATGGGGTGTTCAGACAATCAAAAGGTTAGTCTTGCTATTTACCGTTTGGAGGGTGAAGCAGATCAGTGGTGGTCTATGGTTAAAAATATCAGGGACGCCGATGAGATTGATGCTCTTGACTGGGATGAATTCAAAGGTATGTTTCTTGAGAAGTATTTTCCTAAGGCTGTTCGACTTAGGATGGAAAAGCAATTCTTGGAATTGAGGCAAGAGGAAGACTCAGTGGCTCCCTATGAAGAAAGGTTCACTCGATTGGAAAGGTATGCTCCAAATTTTATCCGGGACCTTGATAGTAAAATCATTCGTTTTTACTTAGGATTAAAGCCAAAGTATCAAAGGGAATTAGCTTCTCATGAGTTTAAAAGTTATGAAAAGCTTGTTCGATGTGCTGAGAAGGTGGAAATGGAGTTTGCCGATGACCAAGTTTTCTATAACAACCAGCAGAAGAAGAGACCGAGGTGGCAGGAGAAAGGTAAGAATTTTTCAAAAAAGTCTGATGGTAAGAGAACTAAGTTTCTAGTTTGTGATAAATGTGGCAAAAGGCATGCTGGGGAATGTCTTCTGAATTCTGGGAAGTGCTACCGATGTGGTAAGATGGGACATAAGGCTCGTGATTGCACTGAAAAGGATCAAGGTGAAGGTAAGAACAAATTTGATTTAAAGTTAGTGAAATGTTATAAGTGCAATGAGATGGGTCACTATGCAAACGAGTGTCCGACAAGGAGCTTGAGTGATGGGAAGCAGTTAGACTACAAGCAGAAAGGGGTGGTGAAATCCTTTGCAACTACTTCAGCAGATGTCGGGCCATCAAATAAAGTTGTATCAGGTACTTTGTTTGTTTTTTCAGATTATGCCAGTGTGTTGTTTGATTCGGGTTCTACACATTCTTTCATCTCTGAAACCTTTTCTAGTATAATGGGAATACCATCTCAAGAAATGACTCCTGAACTTTTGGTAAAAACACCTGGGGGAAATGTCGAGGCAAAAAGAATTTATAAGAATCTTCCTATCCTTATCTGTGGAAAGAACCTACTTGCAAAATTTATTGTTCTACCTCTAGTAGAGTTTGATGTTATCATGGGTATGGATTGCCTCTCTATTTACCATGCTAAGATTGACTGTAGAGCTAAAGAAGTTTCTTTTCAGAAAGACATTCAGTTTGTTTACAAGATTGAACCCTTACTTTTGATAACATATCAAGAGGCCGAGAAACTTGTAAAAGATGGAAATGAATGTTACCTTGCACATGTCGTTGAAAATAAAGGAACTATTCAGATTAATGATGTGCCAGTGGTAAATGAGTATCCTGATGTTTTTCCTGATGAGTTGCCTGGAATAATACCAGATCGGGAAGTTGAGTTTACTGTTGACTTAGTTCCTGATGCTAAGCCAACTTCAAAACCCCCTTATCGAATGGCACAAATTGAACTTTTAGAGCTGAAGGAGCAATTGCAAGATTTATTAGAGAAAGGTTTCATTAGACCTAGCACATCACCATGGGGTGCTCCTGTTTTATTTGTTAAAAAGAAATATGGTTCTATGAGACATTTCATTGATTATAGAGCCTTGAATAATATCACTGTTAAGAACAAATATCCTTTGCCTCATATCGATGATTTGTTTGATCAGCTCCAGGGAGCTCAGTTTTTTTCAAAGATTGACTTGAGATCGGGGTACCATCAGCTGAAGGTAAAGGAGGAAGATATTCCGAAGACCGCGTTCCGTACGAGATATGGCCATTATGAATTTGTAGTAATGCCTTTTGGGCTAACCAATGAACCTTCTCTATTCATGGAATTAATGAATATAATTTTCCATGAGTTCATGGATAAGTTTGTGGTGGTTTTCATTGATGATATTTTGGTGTTTTCTAAAAGTAAAGAGGAGCATGAAAAACATTTAAGGGTTATCTTGCAAACCTTAAAAGAAAAGAAACTGTATGGGAAATTCAGCAAGTGTGAGTTTTGGTTGCAACAAATTTCCTTCCTTGGTCACATTGTTTCTAAAGATGGAATAACTATTGATCCTGTAAAAACAAAAGTTGTGGAATAATGGCCAAGACCCACAAATGTAACCGAGATTTGTAGCTTCCTTGGTTTGGCGGGCTATTACCGAAGGTTTGTTAGAAAATTTTCACGGTTATCTAGTCCAATGACTAAGCTAACTCGGAAGGGTGTTAAGTTTATCTGGACAAAAGAATGTGATGATTGTTTTCAGGAATTGAAAAGAAGATTGGTGAATGATCCAGTTTTGGCACTACCTTCTAGGAATGGTGAGTTTGTTATATACAGTGATGCTTCATTGAAAGGACTTGGTTGGGTCCTAATGCAGAATGATCAGGTAATTGCTTATGCTTCACGACAGTTGAAAACTCATGAGGTAAATTACCCTACACATGATTTGGAACTAGCTGCTGTTGTTTTTTCTTTAAAAATTTGGAGGGATCATTTGTATGGAGTAAAGTGTGAAATATATACCGATCACAAAAGTTTAAAGTATATATTCACTCAGAAAGAGTTAAACATGAGACAAAGGAGATGGATGGAATTAATCAAATATTATTATTGTACAATTCATTACCATCCGGGAAAAGCAAATAAAGTGGCTGATGCTTTGAGTCGAAAAAGTAATGCTTCATTAACAATGTTGCGTTTGGAACGTGATACTTTGGTTAAAGATTTGATGAACTTTGGCATAGATGTTGTTGGTGCAGGAAGTCCTTCTATTTTGTTTCAGGTATCAGTGAGATCATCTCTATCAGATAGAATCTTGCAAGCACAGAAGCAAGACAGTGAGTTGCAGAAAAGGGTAGAGCTGGTTCAGAAAGGTAAGTTGCCTGAATTCAACATTGATAATGATTGCGTTTTGAGATTTGGGAAGAGATTGTGTGTGCCTTTGATTCACAGTTGAAGAGAGAGTTGTTATGTGAAGCTCATAGTTCTCCGTTTTCAGTTCATCCGGGAAGCACTAAGATGTATAGAGATCTGCGGGAGTATTACTGGTGGGATGGAATGAAAAGAGATATTGCTGATTTTACTATGAAGTGTTTGACTTGTCAGCAGGTTAAAGCAGAGAGGCATTTACCGAAAGGGATGCTTCAGCCTTTACCAGTGCCAGAGTGGAAATGGGAGAATATATCCATGGACTTTGTTGTTGGATTACCGAAGACATCTCGAGGTAATAATGCAATCTGGGTTATTGTTGATCGCTTGACCAAATCTGTTCATTTCCTTGCTATACGAGATACTTTCTCTCTTGATCAACTTTCCCGTTTGTATCTTAAAGAGATAGTCAGGTTACATGGAGTTCCTCTCTCCATTGTATCGGATCGTGATCCCAGGTTTACTTCTAACTTTTGCAAAGGCCTTCAGAAGTCGTTGGGTACTGAATTAAATTTTAGTACAGCTTTTCATCCTCAATCAGATGGGCAGTCAGAACGAACAATTCAGACATTGGAGGATATGCTACGAGCTTGTTCTATGGATTATCAGGGAAGTTGGGACCAACATATTTCTTTGGTTGAGTTTTCATATAATAACAGTTTTCATTCCAGTATATAGATGGAAACATTTCAGGCATTATATTGGAAGCGGTGTCGAACTCCAGCTTTCTGGGATGAAGTGGGTGAAAGGAAGTTGATGGGACCAGAATTGGTAGAAGAGTTGGCAGAAAAAGTTCAGTTGATTCAGAAACACATGAGAACAGCTCAGAGCAGGCAGAAGAGTTATGCGGATAACCGGGGGAAGGATCTATCTTTTCAAGGTAGGTGATCATGTTTTTCACAAGGTTTCTCCTTGGAAAAGTGTGATGAGATTTGGTAAGAAAGGAAAGTTGAGTCCAAGTTTCATTGGACCATACGAAATTCTGGAAAGAGTTGGATTAGTTGCATACCGAGTGGCTTTACCTCCGAGTTTATCTCAGGAACACAATGTTTTTCACGTTTCGATGTTGAGAAAGTATATGCCAGATCCATCTCATGTTTTGAGTCCAGAGGTAGTTCAGCTGGAAGAGAACCTATCTTATGAGGAACAACCGGTCCAGATTCTTGACCATAGGGAGCAAGTGTTATGGAATAAGGTGATTAAGCAGATAATGGTTTTGTGGAAAAACCACATGATTGAAGAGGCAACATGGGAATCTGAAAATGCAATGAGGGATAAGTACCCCCATTTATTCGATAAGTAAATAAATTTTGGGGACGCAATTTTCTAAAGGGGGGAAGGATGTAACATTCCAAGTAAGTAATGAATAATAGATATTTTTATCTATGTCTATTAATGATTAAGATAGTGTTATAGAGGCTTAAAATGAAAATAAATACAATCTTATGCATGAAATACACTAATATTCTTAAAAGATTGTTTTACTGCCTTTTGATGTCAAACCATTTTTGAATCTATATTTTGAAAATTTTATAAACTATGTTTGTCAAAATAAACTTATTCTTTATGACTGGGACATAAAAATTTACCTTGTGTGAATTTTTGGTATTTTTCTGACAATGTGCATTTTTTTAATGAATAGTGAAAAATACTGCATTTTACATCAAAACTGCTTTTTAATCTAATTTATTTATATGATTATATTATCTTTTGAATTGGTTTTGAAGTGAAATTAGAATATGTTTTTACCATTTTATCCAATGGTGGTCATTGGAATCAATTTCACTTTGAAATTAGACTTAAACTGGTGTCAATCTTTTGATACTTATTGTCTTGTAAAAACACGCTATTTGCTCTGGCAGCTGGAATTAATTATTGAATTAATTAATTTGACTTATATGATTTGAATTTTGTAAAATGGACTTCATTTTTGAATTCGGAATATCAAATATAGCTTAGGGTGAATTTTTGGTAATTTTCTGAAAAACATCAATTTTTGATGAATTGTGAAACCACTAAGTGGTAATCAAGCAAACTGATTTTTCAGTTAAATGAATTTTTACCACTAATGTGTACTGAATTTTGAAAATCCGACATACATGGTTGTCATTAAGAAGTAAAATTTGGTTCAATGAGATTAAAATAATTTTTTGGTGAATAGTAACTTATTAAGTTCTTAATCGCGATTAGTGGTAATTAGTGTAGTTTAAGGTATAAATAATGCTTTAATAATATGAAATGACCTAGAAACATGTCCCAACCTTATTGGTTGTGTCATGGCCGACCAAGAAAAGCCATGAGTCAACTTGGGGACCCCATGGAGACACTTTGGTGTGAAAATGACATAAATAACTTTTTATTAAATGTTAAAGTAAAAATGACACAAACAAAAGATGTTTTACGAAAACAATTTTTACATGGGGTTATAAAGATCAGATTTTTGATTATAAATAGTCATTGGAACTCTAAAAAGATTTCCTACATCATAGTATTTTTTTTATGATTTTTAGACATTAAATAAATTAAATTATTTATGACATAATAATGATGCAACGATGACATCATTACTTGACGATTTAAATAAAATGGAAAGATAATGTAATATCTATGAACTACACATGTCCAAAACCAATTGGATGAGTGGATTTCGAATCCTTATCACCTTATACACGAATTATATCAATGTGGGACCTTTTAAAACCGAAACACATTTTCAAATAAAGTAATATTTCTTTACTTTCTAAAAGTGCCCCTCCTCTCCTCTTATAAAAGGCCCCCACCTCTACCTCATTTCACAAACTCCTCAAGCCTTTGGCTCGGCCAAACCCTGCCCATTTACTCTCTCCACATCCCTATCCTCATCCTAGAGGATTCACGTTGGGCAGAATCCTTTCAAAGGAAGCCTTTAGGCTCAACTCAAAAGGAGTTACACTTTTAAAGGTAATTCATTCTCTCATTTTCATTTGATTTATTTTGCTTCTCCAACCCCTTAAACTCTTTTTATTTACTTCCTTTGTAACAACACCAGTATTTTCAATATACTAGGATGTAGATATAAGATTTATTTGAGCTACACTCTCACACAACTACATCAAATGGTTAAAGAATATATGGTTTCCGTGGATGGCGAAATTCTGCCTCCCGAAACGATGATTGTTCAACACTCATTTAACACCTTCAAAGGTGGCCATTATGATGTCACTATTTTTATATATGATATATAATATGTTTATGTTTTCCTTAAGCTTATGTTTTTTTTCATTTTTGGCATACCTTTATGGTTTCCATTATCGGTAAACACGATATCTTCATTTTAGGAAGTGCGGACTACCGCCCCCTCAAAGTGATTTGATTCGTTAAATACCAGATGTGGGACATATAAAGGATGGAACTATGATATTATATATGATATTATACTGGAAATATAATATACCTTTATATCATTATGATTCCATTCTATAAAATACGAAATAGAAATGAAAGTAGCGTTCATGCGTACGTACGGCTTACCGTCTCCATGAACGGTGCATTTCATTTCTTACCTCTAAATGTGATGTAATATTATAAATACATGTATATGATGAATATATATGATATATATGTTATCCAAGTCATTAATATCATTCTGGATATAATGAACCTATGTCCAAATTAACAACATGTAAGTGTAAGAAGCCTATTTTTGACTGAAGAACCAAATACCGACAAAATAGACATTATTAACTTAACTGATTACATGATGTTCATAACATGGTATAAAAGGAATAATTAACTTGAAAAAGATTCATAAGAAAGTATAGATTAACTCAAGTTTATTATTCAGGAGATTAAAGAACGGTCGGGTCAAGTCGGATACGAGGTATGGGACTTCGTCTCAATCTCCTTTCGTTGAGGCATATTTTATTTTATACACAACTTTCTTTTATACGGTGTATAAACCCCTTTGACTTTTACGTTTATTCAAAAGTAATCTTTTTTATACGAAGCGTTTACTAAATGACAAAAGGGAATGTTTTTGTCGTACGTATGCGGCGACAACGACTTCTCCGCCGTCGTGACCGTTATTTGAGTTTCGGCTTCCTCTACAAGTCATACCTTCTTTTTTAAAAGAAAAATAAATACCATGTTTTACTTTTCTGTTATTTTGGTATTGAAAATGGTTTTCATAATGTTTTTATGTCAATGTGTTTTATTGATATCTCGTGATTGAAATGTGGAAATTTCATGTTTCCTTTATGCATGTTTTATGTGATATGATTATGTTATGGTCTTGGGTATTATTATGAAGACGGGTGGTTCCGTGATAAACTAAGGGCAGGTGAGCCTGTTATAGCTCTCCAATGCATTGTGTAACGCGAAGGAGTGAAACGTTAATGTTTCTCCGAAGAGATTTAGGGAATATACTGTGATGAGTATTCCAAACGTAACCAAGAGGGTTACTCCCTACGTAAGAATGTTATGAATGCCTCAAGTTACCTTTACGTATTATGATTTCTATGATTTATTCATGATTTTATGAGGTATGTTAAAGTGCCTATGTTTTATGGGTAAAGTATGATTTCATTCTTATGTATATATGAACTCATGTTTCCTTTCCATGTTTTTTTTATAACCCATACTGAGTTTTTATGCCTATCCCAAGTTTTTGAAATGTTTTTCACAGGTCAAGGGAAAGGTACATGATAAGATGATAGAGTCAAGGATGTGTCAATAAATAATCCATGTTTTATTTTAAATGTGTTTCCATTGATGGGAATGAAGAATACTATTTTTATGTAACCACTTTGTTTATATGTGGAATGTAATGCAAGTTTTATGATCTAATTCTCTAAAACTCTAAACCCGAAAAGATCCTCAATGTGTAATCTTGTAATAACTCAAGATTAAGTAAGGTTTAAGGCTGGGGCCTTATATCATACCTCAAAAAAGGCCAAGGTATCAATTCTAAACTTATGCTATCACTACTGCTGAGGTTGATGCTCCGAAAAGGGTAGTGGTAGGTAATTTAATGGTTTCCTCATGTTTAGAAAAGGCATTATTTGATTTGGAACAGTGCATTGTATCAAAACTTTTCAGTTTGAGACGAAAATTTGTTATTTACAATTTTATTTAACAAGGTTTTTGTTAGTCAAAACTCCTAAGGGAAGTATCATTGCAATAAAGATTTGTGAATCAATCCCCGTTATGGCATGTAAATTTTCTTTATCTACTCATATCATCATCATAACCATGATTGAATTTGATATAATCCTCAGTAGGGATTTCATTTTGTTCCATGATGAAGAAATATATTGTAAGAAGAAGGAGGTTACTATTTTTGATAACAATTATAAATAACACCTTATCTTTAGAGAAAAATCTTCACCACCTAATTCTTATTTAGATCAATCCCAAGTAGCTCAACTAAATTCAATTATTTTTGATGAAGAGAATAAAATAAATGTGGGTGAGGGAAGAAATGTTCAAATAGAGGATATACCTATTGTGAAAGAATATGTTGATGTGTTTCCAGCATATTTACCTGGACATCCTCCAGAATGAGATATTGTGTTTTTTTGGTTCATGGCCAATATTGAAGTCCCCTTATTGAATGGCCACTATGGAATTAGTGGAATTAAAGAAACAACTAGAGGAATTGAGTAATAAAGGATTTATCTTCCCCAGTGTTTCTCTATGGTAGCACATGTATGTTTTCTTAATAATAAAGATAGATCTATGAGGTTTTCCATTGACTACAGGGAGATCAATGATATAACAATAAATAAGAAGTATCCCCTAACTAGCATTGATTCTTTATTCGACCAACTTCATGGAGCTAAATACATTTCAAAGATGGAACTTTGATCTAGATATCATCTGTTGTGTGTAAAGAAGGAAGACATTCTGAATACAACATTTAGATACAGGTACAGACATTACGAGTTTACAGTAATGCATTTAGGATTGACTAATGCACACTATGTATTCATGGATCTAACGAATAGAGTTTTAAAAGAATAAATTGATGACATTTTAGTGGTATTTATTGATGATATCTTGGTATATATAGAAATCATGGAAGATTATGAAAATCACATGCGCATTCTCCTAAATACTCTTAGAAGACACGAATTATATGGTATGTTTAGCAAGTGTAAATTCTAGCTTCAGGAGATTTCTTTTCTTGACCATATTTTCAATATGGATTTAATCTCTATTGATCTTTCTAAGATAAGAGAAATCCAAGAATAGCCAGCACTGGTGAGTAAAACTGAGGTATGCAGTTTTATTGGTTTAGTATGTTATTATCGACGTTTCATCCAGAATGTTTCCCAGTTGGCTATCCCATTAACAATGCTCGCATGAAAAGGGGTTAAATTTTGTTTGAATAAAAGAGTGTGAAGAATTTTTTGAATAATTGAAGAGAATATTGGTCAATTATCCTATATTGAATCTACCATCGGGGAATGATGGGTTTGTTATTTATATTGATACATCGAAGAAAGGGCGTGGTTGTGTCCTTAGACAGAATGATAGAGTTATTGCATATGCATCACGACAGCTAAAAATTAATGAGCAAAATGATCCTACTCATGATCTTGAGTTATCGGTTGTAATCTTTGCTTTGATTATTTGGAGGGACTATCACTATTGTGAATAGTGTAAGATTTATACTGATGACAATAGTTTGAAGTATATTTTCTCAAAGAAAGAAGTCAAAATGAGGCAAAGGATATGGCATGAACTACTCAAAGATTATGTTTTCATGATACACTACCACCTGGGGAAGGAAAATAAGGTGGCAGATGCTTTGAGCAGAAAAGATCATGGAATTTTGAACCATATGATAATTGAAAGTGATACTATTCCAATGGATCTAGTAGAGATGGATAATCTAATAACCATGGAATGTGGATGATTAATACTTTTTCAAATGGTTGCCAAAACATCTTAATTATAAAGGATAATAAGTTCTCAAGATGAGGATAATGAGTTTCAAAAGAAGATTAATGTTGTGAATGATGGGAGATTGAGTGACATTGTGTGTGAAGATGGAATGTTGAAATTTGGGAAGAGACATTGTGTTCCTGATATACCGGATCTAAAAAGGAAATTGTTGGATGATGCTCATAGATCCAATTTTTCTATACATCCCGGTAGAACCAAGATGTATATAGATTTCAAGGAACATTATTTGTGGGACAACATGAAGAGGGATATTGCTGGTTTTGTGTCAAGATGTACAATTTTTCAACAAGTGAAAGCTCAAAGGAGAAATCCTGGAAGAGTCATGAAACCTCTTCCCATATCTGAGTGGAAATGGGATAATATTACAATGGACATTGTCATGGGATTACCAAAGACTTCTAGAAGGAATGATGCAATATAGGTAATTGTTGATCGTCTTTTCAAGTCATCACATTTTCATGCTATAAGGGAAGATTTACCACATGTACATTTAGTAAGACTATATATTAATGAAGTTGTAAGACATCATGGAGTACCAATATAGATTGTTTCTAATCGTGATCCCCATTTTACATCAAGATTCAAGAAAAGTCTTCAGAAATCCCGGGATACTGAACTTTGGTTGACCACTGCCTACCACCCCAAAACAGATGGACAATTAGAAATAACTATTCAAACCATAGAAGACATGTTGAGATCATGATCACTTGACTTTTAGGGTATGCGTGATCAATATTTTCCACTGCTATAATTTTTATTGATGGAATCTCCAAGGAAGGGTGTTATACATTTTGGTAAGATGGGAAAATTGAGTCTCAGGTACATCGGACCTTTCGAAATTCTTGAACGAATTGGGGAGGTATATTACTATTTGGAAATGCCACTATGTCTATCCAAAGTTCACGAGGTATTCCATGTATCGCAGTTGAGAAATACATGCCTGACCCAACGCATGAACTCACCTATGTGGAATTAGAACTGGAACATGATATTTCTTCTTGAGAAGAGCCTATAAAGGATCATGGTACATTAGAACTAGTGCTGAGAAACTAGGAGACTCATCAGGTAAAAGTTATATGGAGAAACCATAAGATGGAAGAGGCAACCTGTGAACTCGAGGAACTTATGATTAAGAACCACCCAAATCATTTAATGCAGTAATGTTGTAGAAATTTTGAGGAAGAAATTATTTGATGGAGGGGAGAATGTAACTCTCCAATCTTCCAAGGTACGTTTCCGTTTAAATAGTACAACAGGTTGTGTTGTACGCAACATCGAGTTCAAACACACCAGAACCAATCAAACTAGCCATTTTGAATAGTAATACAAACTTTTTGAAATTTTATAAAAATTTTCATTAAAAATGGACTTCATTTTGGGATTGGGAATATCGAATTTAGCTTAGGTTGTTGTTTTGTATTTTTCTAAAAACATTAAATTTTTTATAAATAGTGAAAAACATTGAGTCATTGTTTAAAACCGACTTTTTATTTAAATAATTATTCATTTTATTTAAAATTATTTCAGGTAAATATATATACATATAACCTATAAAAGATCAATGTAATTCATGAGAGTCAGTTTATAATAATTTGATATATATAAAAAGTGTATTAAACTTTTTATTGTCTTTTATCTACCTAAGGAGTATTTGCAAATTTATATAAAATTTAATTTTACTTCTTCTGTGAGTTTAATTTCGAATTTCCAAGAGACACAGTTAATCTCAAGGAGTAAAATGTGGTTCAATAAAATAAATTTTTTTTTGCGTGAATAGTTACTTTTTACTTTTATTTACCACGGTTAAAAGTTAATATGGTAATTAGGGGTAAAAATGATATTTTTATTACCCTAACGCAAGTAATAATTCTTTTGGACAAGTATAATTCGACCAAAAACAACCTTAGGAGTAAAATATGATCCTTTTTTGTCCTCTGGGATTAGATTATGACAATCATTATTATTTAATTCAAAGAAGAGTAAAAAGTGTTAAATTAAATGTTTAATAACTAAACAATTTCTAATATAGGGTTTCACATAAAATAAATTTGACTTCAATTATTAATTAAAAATCTAAAAATATTTCCTACATAATGGTTTTTTATTTATATTTTTTAGATATTAAATAATTAAATTTGTTTATGACACAATGATGATGCAGTAATTACCTAATTAGTGATATATTAAAATAATTGATGTTTTAAAAATACAAAAAAAATGTAATTTGAGAATTTTTATGATTATCACTAATTTTATTGGTTACTAGGAAATGTTACGGTTGGTTAGAGAAATTTTTTCGATGTAATAATGCTCTTATGAATTTAGAATAAACAAAATACCAAATAGTGTCAAAATTGACATAAAATAGTTTAAAAAAAATATTATATTATTAATTGATATTATATTCCTAAAAATATAATGTTCAGAATAAAAGATTATATAATGATATTTGTATCATTAATGAACCACCTGGGGTTCTCATGAAAGTATATAGTATGTTTATTAACCATATATTATAAAAATACAAAGAGACATGGTAAATGTCAAACAATTTAACTAAGAGTTAAATAAAAAATATAATGTTAATATAGTGACCCAAACCTATCTAAAACCTATTGTTTGAGTGGTTTTTAACCCCCCCCCCCCATATCCTTTAAATTATTTATTTTTGAGCCATTATAAATCGAAATGTTTTTATTGTAAAAAAATATTTCTAGCTTTTCCTAATGTGGCCCTCACCCATCTTATAAATGGCCACACCCCCTTCTCTCTAATTCACACCTTCAATGCCTTATGGATCTGCCAATACCTACCCAAATACCCTCTCAACTAACCAAACATAATATTAGAGGCCTTCCTTTAGTATGAAAGCCATCCTAAAAAGCCATTTTGATCAAATCAAAAGGAAGAACCTGCAGAAGAGGTAAATATTTCATCACCTCTTTGAAGTTACTATCTTCTTCCACTTCCTATTTATTTGTTTTTTCTATTATAAATTAATAAATCCAGTATCTTATATATATTGTGATGTTATTATAAATATGTTACAACCATATTAATTATTCTATCGATTTTTTGAATGAAATTTTACCACACGATTGTACGCACATCTTACCATCTCCACATCGTGTTGTAATTATTATTCAATACATTATTATTTGGATGGGTATAATAATGATGTATATTTGATTTAAACAATAAATAAAACATTATAATGACTCTTTATATATGATATACCATCCAATTATATATTATTGTAATATCAAAATAATTATATTGTCACTCGTGCATACGTACCGATTACTGTCTCCATGTCATGGTGTAATTGTTATTCAATACAATATTATTTGGATGGGTATAATAATAATATTTAATTGATGTAAATAATAAATATATCATTATAATGATTATTTATATATTATATAACATAAAATTATATAATATTCTAATATCAAAAGAATGATATTGTCACTCGGGTGTACGTACAGATTACCGTCTCCATGAACGCGATGAGATTCATTCCCGGTCGTATCCATTCAAGAATAATTTTCATTAGATGATTAAAAATAATGACTAATGACTTAATATCCTTCTGAATATGAATGAGATACATCATATCCCTAAAAAAATTACTTACTTAATAAAGATTAAAAAGTAAAACAGATCAGTTAACACCGGAACGATGATAATACTACGATATTATTAACAACGAAATATTAAAAGATAATATATGAAATCATTTTAATGTAAATGATTCCTGTATAATTCAATAAAAATTATTTTACCATTATACATGAGGTTAACCTACCAATGGCCAAGGAAAAATATAAGGTAAGTGTTAATTTTACAATCTCTTTATTATCTGAGGTTGTTTTTATGTAAATATCTACTAGGACCTCTTTATCATCCACATTCATGTTTATAAGAAATGTATTCCAAAACATTTTTACTACTTAATAGAATATGTATTAAATTCATTTATACCCTTGTTTTAATTTTTATAAATTTTTTTGAAAGGAATCATTCCGTCGTTTTCCAAACTGGGTAATTTATGACATTTTCCACAAAATTAAGGTAAGAATGTTTTATAAAATATACAGCGGGTGCGGCTATTTTCTACCATTATAACATCGTTAAAGCTTCTTTTACAAGCTTATAATAATATTTTCAAATATAAACGTTTTCTTTTATAATTATTTTACATTTAAATGATTTCAAAATAGAAAGGGATATTTCTCTAAAAAAGTTTAGATTTCATCTATGTGAACCTCCTTTGATAGATTTTTTTTGAAGTAGATTTTTTGTGATACAAAACATCCATATTTTATTGAAGGTTTTGTGATATGTTTGACTATGGAAGAGTTATTTCATACAATTCATGGTTTATGGATAAATTATTGAAATTTTTTATACCAGTTTTAATACGAATGTTTATGATATGTTTAATCCTTTTCATATGGGGAATGCATTGGACTTAGTAACTGACGGGTGGAGCCCACTTTAGCTCCTCGATGCATCGGCAGGTCTCATGAGACAAACTAGTGTCTTGTCACAAGGACTTGACAAAATGTTATTTGTAGTCATGGCACAAGGCCTTGACTATGTGGGTATGAAAGTATGGCATTATGCATTCCATCATTATGAATTTGGTTATTGATATTTCATGTTATTATTCGACTAGTAGAATATCCATGTGAGTAAGTAAAATGAAATATTTTGATTTAGATCTTCCATACTAGGATTATGTTAATGTTGAAATGGATTTTTTTAGTTCTATACATTTCCATAAATTTTTATGCTTATTTATGAATGTGTTCAATATATTGTTATCCTTACTGAGCATCTGAGCTCACCCATTTCTATGTTTTATTTTCCTAGGAAGCGAAGTAGTATATTATGAATGACCTTCAGATATAGTCTATGGGATCTCAGTGTCATTTATGGTAACAATTTTTTTGTAGATTTCCATTTAATGATGTAATGTAAACCTTATAGAAGTATCTATTAATCAAATTCTACTAAACTAATCAATATTTTGAGACGTGATCTTTTGTGATCATGGAAATGATACGTAATAATGCACCGAATCTAGGTAATTGTGGTCAGATAATTACATCATTCTCTAATAGTAATGTGATATAATCTTGAATTAGTATCCACCCAAATAATAGTGATTATCCTTCTCATATATTTGGGTAATTAATAATGGTGTTTATCCCTAGCTGAATAGTTTGAAATGAAAAAAATGATAGATTATGGGATATATGTATATTAAATCAATAAAGTTTGGTGAACTGAGAGATTTTTTTTCTTGAACAAATTTGATAAATGTTCCAATAACTGGGATTTCGGTTGGTGGTCCTATTAGAAATCAGCAAATAAATATGTACATAGAATTTTGAAAATGATTTCAATGTTTACTGGTAGCTAGATTTAATATCGACGAATACATATTATTGTTAGATATCTTGAATACAGATGAATATAGTGGATTATATTAATTTTATGATATTTTGAGAAGAGCATAGATTCCCAAGATGATTTATAAATGATTTTGTATCAATATGAAAGAAAATTTGGTTTGTGTAGTTTTAACTAATAATAGAAAAGTTTTTAGATTTTAAAATGAGTAATTATAACTATACATGTAATTCATTTTGAGGAAAAAAATTATATGATTTATGTATAACTCCATTTAATAGTTATCCTAGAGATATTCCATCTATATATGATTCAATACAAGCATTGTTTGAGTCAACTAACATTTCACTTATATTTCATTATTATTATATATGAAATCTTAAAATTCAATCACATTCATAGGAGATACTATGAATCTCCCTAAGAGTCATCGAACTCTAATAAAAAATATTATGATATTTCTATGCGTCCTTCTATAAAATCATAAATCATGGTTTTCCACAAAATGAAAATGTTATTTATAGATTTTTTATTACTAAAAAGAAATAAATTTCAGTTATTCCAAATAAATACTTTCATATCTAATAAACCATGACTCTATGATTAGTTATAATATAATATTGAGGTTACAAATGAAAAATTTGATGAAATAAGATAATTTCACTGTACTTTATCAGTTAATTTATAATTAGAGTTATTGAAATTAAATATTAGTGAAAAAAATTATGTAATCGTGATTATGTTGATAATGATATTATAGAAATTAATTCTTATAATATAAATTTATATTAAAAAATATAGAGAAGAATATGTATTATATAGGATGAAAATTAATATGTATAAGTTCGTGATGGATGTTTTACTGGATTAATTAGAATATATCACACATTAGTTTTTCCCATTCCACAAGATTATATGTGTTATTTTTACCTAATTCCTTGGATGTTTTCTGTGGGATAAAATTTAATATATAATAAAAAATAAAATGATTTATATAGGAAAAATACATTAAAACACTTATCTAAATAGAAATGTGAGAACTAAATGTAAATGGAATTTTGGAAATACCACTAGAGAAAATAGTTTAGAAAAAGGGAATTGTGGGAATGATTGGGATAGTGAATGTGATAACGGTTCTCTCATGGTATGTAGATGATCAATATATTTAAGGGAATTTAAAATGTCTCAAATAAAATGTGGCTAACCACATGTGGAGTTACGGCCTTTGAGTATATTAAGGAATGTATCAGGAGTTATCTGAATTAAAATACAACTCTAAACATGAGAAGATATAAAGATATGATAATCCAAGAGAACAATATCTATCAAATAGTAAGTGTATTATAATTTGATCCTATGTTAAAGGTACAAAAAAATCAATGTGTTAAAGAAGATGTGGTGAGTAGATGGGTAGGAGGAGCTATGATATGATGTTGAACTCTTAATGAAAAAAAATAATAATGGAAATTTAGCATATGATAATATATAAAAAATCATGGTTTTGATTATGAAAATTTGGGGAAGATAGCTATGAATTGATGGTAAAATAATAAATAGAAGAATGAATATAATCATCAAATCTATATGGTTTTCATGCATTAAAAAGAAAAATACATTAGTATTAGTTTTTTATTTCCATAATGTGACCTAATCTGATCTATTATTTTCATTGTATGCACAATTGAGTAATAGTTTTTATTAATGGGTTCTTGAAAAATTAGTTTTAAAAATTTAGAAAATAGATTAGAAGAATATATTTGAGTTTATATAGAGTTGTCCTCAGCTGAGTTTCATATTGAGTTCTTAAGGTACATTAGAGAGTTCAAGAATCTTTGAGTTGAATATATGGATCTGATTTTTTGATTCAATGAAATCCTATAAAAACATATGATCTACAACTACAATAGGAAGTACTGAAATAAATACAATTATGATTCCAATAATTAAATAATGAGTGTCACTTGAGTCATCTTTTGTAATATTAAAAATTAATTCACCTATATAATTTATGGAATAACTCACATTTGTTGTATGTTTAGTTGGTATTGGATGATAATGAAACAAATCTATTTATTTGGATGTTAAAATATGTGTGGAGAGTTTTTGACCCTAAAAGCATTATAATGACAAGAAGTAGGTTTTCATAGAATTTATGGACATTGTAAAAAAATTCATCCATACATTACTGATTTATGTTTGCAACACCAAGAGGATTTTTCAAGGTATCTAAACAAATGAGAATTGGTATGAACTAAATTTAGGGGATAAAATACCCAATGAGTTTAATTTTTAAAGAATATTTAGAATTTGGTTAATATTTAAACACAACATATTCAACCCCCACTCTGGTTTGTTTTTTAAGATTGTAGAGGGACTATAGATTGCAATAAAATATTAGGTTCCCTTTTATAATATCTATTTTGATGGCCCATTTATTTTCTTACATGTGTCAATAATGTAAAATTTTGAAATGTAAGATCCTATGATGGAAGAATTTATTCCCATCTACGTTAAAATTGAATTGGAGGTTTAATCAATAATATTGTAAAATTAGTAAAGGAAACATAAAATAAGCAGTCAAATTAGTCTAGAAATTAAGATGATCAACCACTATCATATTTTATTCATAATATTCAGTTCACTGATAAATTTGGTGATGATTACTCTTTAGATCAACAAAGTATTCAATTATATAAAGATGATAGTTTTAAGGAATCACATAATGATTTGTTTTAATATGTTATAGAATTTATAAATAAAATACCTATGGATTTTGGGACATATATATATTCTAACAGTATTGGGATATAAGATTAAAATTCATAGATTTAGAAGGATTTTGATTCAATAAAGGATGGAATAACTAAATAAGGAAGGTAATTTAAACACCTTTATGACACTACTAAAATAAAAAGAAGAATATTTTCATTTTTTAAATAAATAATCCATTTCATAGATGTAGATCTAAATTGAAATCATTTTTTTTCAAATATTTGTTTGAAAGATAATATTATATGATTATCCATACATTCGGGTAATTAAATAAACAATATATGATTCTAAAATATGCTCTTATAGAATTGAATACAAGTAGAATAAGGAAGTTTGATTTTTCATTAAATGAAACTAATAAATTGAATGAATATAAAATTAACAAGTCTGTTAGAGAATGTGGAGATACTATGATATATCAGGATGATTGGAAATACAATCTCAATATGAAATTTCTAGAGGTGTACATGAAATTGAAAAATTGAGAAACCACCTCATTTGGATCATCAAAATATTTGAAAAGGTGTAGTGATACATTATATATTCATATAAGTTCCAAACATCATTGAATAAATGAAATTTTGTACATGGAGTTTGAGATCAACTAGAGAAGTATCCACCCCATATATATTGAAAATGGTGACAAACAGTTCTTTATAAAATAATTTAAATAAATATTTTATGTCTACCTATATATATTTTTAAACAAAAATTTGTACAAATTTGGATGGTTAAAAATTAAAATAATTTAATTTTCTAATAAAGGTTGAATATAGAAATTTATATAGAAACCAATTTTAAAATTCAAGAAAAAAATTTATTAAACATTCGATAGACAACAAAAACATATATCTATTATGATTGCACCTAAATAATAAAAGGAATATGCATATAATAGATTGGTATGGTTATAATCGTTTCAGAAAAAAATCATTTTTATTTTTAACAATATTCTTTTAAATGGATTTTGTAAAAGGTTTAAAATTTTTTAAGATGATCTAAAATTTATTAAATTTTTATTATGAAAAATAATATGTCCATAAAAAGTAAAAAATCTCTCAATAAAAAAAAATAATAAATATTCAGATAACATCAATGACTTTAAAACATAATTTTTAACCCTTATTAGTGTTTTTTGTATGTTCCAATCCATTATAAATCTTTATAATGATGTCATTGTTTAGAAAAAACGAAAAAAGAAGTAGGAGAAAAAATTGGAAGGTATTCCGTGGGAGAGAATTCATCAAATAAGAGATTTATATAAAATTAACCTATGGGTTTAATACAAATTTATGGAATGATGTAACACCAGATAAAATAAGATGTTAATGTTGTTGTAATAGAGAAAAAATCATGGACCATTCAATGAATTACAGAAAGTCAAGAATTTAGTGGACCTGATTTAATCTAAAATAGATTCAATACAAGAATGATATAGAAGTATGTGCATGGTGGTTTACACTACATATAAAGAATTCAAATTTCATTAGAGGTTATCAATGAAGGGAAACAAAAAAGATAACAATGAGGTGTGTGGAATGTGTAACAAGGATGAACATGTGGCTGTTATGTATATGAACTTTCATCCTAAAAAAATAAAGAAATATAGAAGGCATGTATACCTAGTAGTATCTATACAACACCTAAAAGGGAAGATATTAGACATAAAATATATGTTAACCATAATTTTAAGGGATTCAAGATAATAGAGCTATCATATTTTTAAAAAATCCAAATTTTATATAAGTCCCATAACAATGTGATTTTTATACTTTTAAAATAGAATCATTCCCTTGTAACTATGTACCAATGATAAAAGTGAATAATATCCATGGTATTGGAAGGTGAATAGATTCTAAAATCTAATGAAAATAAAATAATTAAGACGTATATATATGGTATACCTCATGGAAATGAGTTTCTTATTTGAGAGTGGAGTCTTGGCCTAGTTTCGTACATTTATGATCAAATAAATTGCTACATTATTTCCATTTTTTATTATTCTATGTTACATCAATTTAATTATATGTTATATCATTAAAGTGGAGACATTGAGAATGTTCCGATTTCTATATTGATAAAAAATAAAATCCTTCATCGTCCTAATGGAATTATTTTCGAAATTTATATAATATATATGAAACGTTATACATGATTAGAATTAACCATGGTCGTAACGCCCTGACCCCAGAAGCCCAATGTCAGTTCATTATTACTTATAATTGGTATGATCACAAAAGATCAAGTCTCAAAATACTGATTAGTTTAGTAGCCTTGGATGTACAATATACATTCATAAGGTTTTCATTACATCATAAATGGAAAAATTACAACAATGTTGTTTCTATATACAATACTGAGATCCCATATAAAATCCTTGTAGTTCGTCATAATATACTTCTTCGCATCCTGGGAAAAATGAAACATAGAAAGAGGTGAGCTCAGATGCTCAGTAAGGATAACAATATAAAGGAAACTTTCATAAATAAGAATAAACATTTAAGGAAATTTATAAGACTAAAACAACAGCCTTTTAAACATGATCTTCAGCATGATATGGAAAGGATACAACCAAATAATGGCATTTACATATTCACATGGATATTCTACTATTCGAATAATCACATGCAATATCAATAGAAACATTCATAATGATGGATTTCATTATTCCAGACATTCATAACCACATAGTCAAGGCCATGTGTCATGTCTACAAATAAGATTCTGTCAAGGGCTTGTGCCAAGACACTAGTTTGTATCATGAGACCTACCGATGCACCAAGGTTCTATAGCAGGCTCCACCCATCACATAATAAGTCCAATTCATTCCTCATATGAAACGTTTGAAACAAAACATAATATTTTGTATTAAAACAAACATACTAAATTTCAATACTTTATCCACAAACCATGAATGGTATAAAAATAGCATATCCACAGGAAAACATATCTCATTCAATACAATATGGAATATTTTATTATAATAGATTAACCAGAATAGATAATAATGAAGGATATTTACATAGATGAAAATAATCATCAAAACTATTTGAGAGAAATAACCCTCTTTTTCATGAAATCATTTAAAAGTCATACTATTTTTCAAGAATCCATTTTAAAATAGAATTTTGAATCAAAGTGTCCCACACCACTTTGACAAATTTAAAAGGAATTTTAATTTTAAAACATTAATTTCCATATAAATAAATCCTTAATACCATTTTTAAAACATGTACATTAATGAGATAGAATTAGAAGAATTAATTTTTAAAAAATTTAAAATGATATTTTAGTTAGAGTTCATAACCAAATGAGAGAGAATTGAATAAAAAAATTGAGGTAATAAAAAAATTATAGTATCTTGAGAATAAAGTATTTCATGATATATTATGTCAAATTTTAGTATATACACCATATAAAATTGAGTTGGTGCATAACAACAAAGAAGTCCCAATAAAATGTAAATTGAGATTAAATCCCTTATAAAGAGAGTATCATTAGGTAAAGGATAAATCAATGAAAAAATTTTCTATGAAAAATATAAATACACTAAATATTATTGGATGCTCAGTGAAAATCAATCTTAAGACATTCACACATATTTTTATAAAAACAACACCAATTTAATGGATATTTAAATCAATGAATGAAAATTGAGTTAAGATCAAGATTATATCAATGACTTGAGAAATTATCAATAGAGTGATTATGTGTATCAAAATTATATTCACACAATGGGGAGTGCAAATTAATAAATAATTAATTAATAGTTATTCCACACATAATCATGGAGTAAAATAATCATTGAAGTATGCGTAAAGCCCACAGAGTGGAAATTGAAATTTGAGTTTCCCTTACCGATTTTGTAACTTATGAAACATACAACCCATGAATGAAGGATCATAAAATGAAGATGTAAATACCCATAAATTATATTATATTATTCTAAGAATAAAATAATGTACAATATATATTCCACACAAAAGGAAATAATGGTCAATATTGTATGAATCTCACGGGAATAAAATGTGAGAAGAGAAACCCTTACTTTGTTGTAATGAGTCGAGTCGTATGAATAAAAGTTAATATCCACCAAATTATTCACTTAATACTATGAATATAAAGAGAACCATTATAATATATATCAAATGATAGTACACAATAAACCAAATCCAATAAATAAGTAGTGAACAATGGAAATCTCCCAGAATTAAAAGTGAGATAAGAAACCCCTTACCTTGTACATTTACTTGGTCAAGGGTAGGTTAAACTAATGTATAATGGTGAAATAATTGTTATTAAATTATAATAGAATCATATTCATAAATATGATATCAGATATGATCTTTTAGTATTGCTTTGTTAATAATATTTTAGTATTATCATTGTTTTGGGTGTTAACTGATACATTTTCCTTTATATGCTTTGTTACATAAGTAATGTTTGATATGGATAGGATGTATATTATTCATATTCAAAATTATATTAAGTCTTTAAACATTATTTTTAATCATCTAATAAAAATTAGTCTTGAATGGATACAATGGGGAATGAATCGCATTGCCGTTATGAAGACGGTAATCTGTACGTACACATGAGCGACAATATAATTCATTTGATATTACATAATATATAATTTGATGGTATGTCATATATATACAGAATAATTATCATGTTATATTTATTATTTACATAAAGTATACATCATAATTATACCCATTAAAATAATAATGTATTGAATAACAATTACACCATGACGTGGAGACGGTAAGCCGTACATATGCACATATGGTGGCATGTCATTCAAAGGATGGATAGAATAATGAATATTGTTGTACCATATTTATAATAACAAAATAGTATATAGAAGATACTGGAGTTATTATTATTGAATTTAAACAACAATGAAACTGGAAGTGGAAGAAGAAAGGAACATTAAAGAGGTGATGAAATATTTACCACTTCTTCTAGATCATCCTTTTGATTTTATCAAAAGGGCTCCTTAAGATGGAATTATGACTAAATGAAGGCCTCTTGGATGAAGGGAGGATAGTTGAGTGGGTATTTGGGCTGGGGTTGGTCGTGAAAAATGCATTTGAAGGATTGAATTAGAGAGATGGGGAAGTTCCCTTTCATAAGAGGGGTGAGATGCACCTTAGGAAAAGCTAGAAATATTATTTTATAATAAAATGATTTTTGGTTTCTAATGGCTCCAAAATTTTGTATTAAAAGGATACAGTGGTTATGGGTAAAAAAACTCAACCAAAAGGTTTTACATTGTTTTTTGTTACTATAATTACTTTATAATTTAGATTTAACTCTTAGTTAAATAGTTTGACATTTACCATTCTCGTTGCATTTTAATTTTAAATGGTTAATAATATTACTATCAACTTCCAAGAGAACCTAAATTGGTTCATTAATGACAATTATAATATTATTTAAGACCATTGGGTGAACATTATATTTTTAAGAATTTAATATCAATTAATAATATAATATTTTTATTAAATACACTTTTATGTCAATTTTGACACTATTTGTTATTTTGTTTTTTCTAAATTATTAACAGAATTATGACTTTGAAAAAAATTAATCTAACCAACCATAACATGTAATATTAACATATAAAATTAATGTAAATAATAAAACCTCTAATATTACATTTATTTATATATTTATAATATCAATTATTTTAATATTTCATTAATTATGTAATTACTTCATTATCATAGTGTGATAAATAAATTAAATTATATAATGTCTAAAAAATATAAATAAAATACAATTATGTATGAAATCGATTTATATTTCTAATTTATATTTATAGTCAAATTTATCTTATTTATAATCCTATATTAAAAATGTTTTAGTTATTAAACTTTGATTTTAACTATTTTAACTCCTTTTAAATAAAATAATAATAAATGTCCTCATCTAATAAATGTGGACCTAAAGGATCATATTTTATTCTGAAGGTTGTTTTTGGTCGAATTACCCTTATCCAATAGAATTAGGACATGTGTTAGGGTAATAATAATCTCATTTTTACACTTAATTATCATATTAACTTTTAACAGTGGTAAATAATAGTAAAACGTTACTACTATCTAAAAATTATTTTCTTCTTATTCAACCACATTTTACTTACTGATATAAACCGTTTCTCTTGGATTTTTAAAATTCAACTCACAGAAGTGGAAAATTATGAATTATGCAAATTTGAAAAATCTTCTAGGAGGTTGGTAAAAGATGGTTAAAAGATCATCAACATTTTATTCATATAATTTTATTTTAATATGACACTAGTGAATTGAAATGTACATATATTGGTATTATACATATATTTTTAATTAAAATATATTTAAATAAAATAAATAACTATTTAAATTAAAAGTCTATTTTGAACTATAACACACTTTTTTCACTATTCATCTAAAATTAAATGTTTACAGAAAATTACCAATAATTTACCCTAATATAATTTTGAGATTATGAATTAAATAATGACATCTATTTTACCAAATTCTAAGAATATAAGTTGTATTAGTTAATTTAAAATAAATTCACGCTGCCAAAACTGAAAAGTGCATTTTTTAAAAGTAAAAGCTACTAAAAGATTGACATGTGATTATGACAAATTTAAATGTAAAATTACTTATAATCACCTAAATTGTATTAAATGATAAAAATATATTCTAATTATACTTCCAAACCATTATAATACATAATTTAACACTATAAATTATTTATATTCAAAAATTTGTTTTCAATTAAAATTTTATATTTTTCAGTATTAATCAAATTATAAATGTTATTAGAAAAGTAACAAAAATTTATCCAAAATAAATTTTTATGTCCCAATTCTAATGAATATTTAATTTAATTAAATTGAATATATAAATGTGTCAAATATTGGTTTTAAAAAATGGATTTCCATAAAAAGGTGGTAAAATTTCATTTTCTTGAAAAATACTTCTTTTAACTTAAAATAATGAGTGTGTTCTTATATTATGTCTAAGAAACCCAAAATATAGATTCTAAAATTATATGGAGTATATAAAATTCAAAACTCAGTTAATACTAATCATAACCGCTTTTGAATTGCTACATTGGTAAGTCGTGGTGTGCTCGAACTCGGTGTTGCGTGTAGCGCAAACTATTGAATTACTTTAAAGAAAATAACTTTCTATGAATTCATGGGGGTTACATTACTCCCCCCTTTTGGTAATTGCATCCTCTAAATCTTAATATTGTGTTTGGGAACATCATTGAAAGTCCCACATCGAAAAAAGGGTTAATAAAACTATCTCTTTAAAGAGAGAAAGAGAAGTACAATGGTCACCTGAGATAACCCACACTAGGATTCCATGTAGGAAAACATGGATATAGAAGATAAAATAAGTTTCATGTTCTGGTGGAGTGTAATAGAAAACATGATTAGGATAAAGTTAACAACAAGAAAACCACAAATTTTTGAAAAGATAAACGTTCACTAGCTTCCTAGTAGCAAATGTAAACAGATAATATTTTTTTTGTTTTAAGTAACATTTCATAATGTTGAGGAAATTTTTTATGAGATTTACTATGAACATAAAGAGTTATACCTAAATTTTTATATAGAGTTTCATCCTTTAATAAATTTCTACCACTAACTCTATTTTTTCAAATGATGTGTATTCAGGATGACTTGGTCACAATTAAAGTGATAGAATCAACTTACATAGAAACACATATTCCAAAAAGGATAAAGTATATATATTTACCTTGCCTTTAGAGATTGACCAAAACTAAAATGGTTAGTACAAGATCAGATGATCCCAAAAATTGATAATCCTTTAGAGAAAGAAATACTTATCTTAATTTATGAAATTAAACCAACAATACCCAATGTTTAATAAAAACCATTAAATATACAATTGTCCTTAAAATCCATGAATATAATCTAGACTAATATTGAAAACCATAACATAAATGAATTTGATTATGCAGTCTTCCACGTTTAATTATATTTCCAAATAACATCGACTATACTTAAACTCACATACATAAAAGTAATTAACCTAATCACATATTCTCTATGATAGGTTAATCACATACATAAATAACCCAAATTGCATAAATCCACAATAAAAACATAGATAAAAATCCACCATTACTCCTCAAATGAAATCCCGTAGTATTCAATTTTCCATATGCATATAGCATTCCCAACAGAGGGAACGTCTTCCAAAATAACATTTATCACTTAATCCCAATATCATTTTCTTATACTAAGGATATCCATTTGATAAGACATAAGATCCAAAATAAACTTATTATTGATCAATAAAATTATTTTACTAAAAATAATTAGCCACACTATCTAGGCACTTCACATAGTCCAGTGGAATGCGATAAATCCCAATCACACTATGGTGGTGGGTTCGATTCCAGCAGCATTGTCCGACGCGACGGGTTGTCACATTGTCTGCATGTTGTCCTTTTTCAAAACCATATTTTATATCATTCCAAAAATGAGATAAATTCATCAAAATAACTATAACATAATTTCACCACAAATGTTATCTCATACCTCTCATTTTAATACATAAATTTAAGAGCATGTAATTACCTCAAATTCATGGATCATATAAACCCAAATGGTTATTTATAACTATATAAACAATAGAAAACATTATTTTTCCTAAAATAGCATTTTCATATATTAAACTGAAGGGTTACACAAAATCCAAAAGTCCTCCAATGTATTCCCATCAACAAAGAGCGCTAATACTTTTAAACATTTCGCCATCCATTTATTTCCACATAGGATTTTCTTTGACCAAGGGCTTATCCTATGAAATAGGTCATTCACTCAGGTAATGCCCATGTCCCTTACATTTATGGTAAATGACTGTAAATGGATTCTTGGGATCATTTTTATTATCTTCCATGGTACTATTCATTTTTATTTGGTAATTTTTTTACTTTATGCCCTTCATTCCCACACTTAAAGCATTGCTCTGTTCTATTGAGACACTTCCCTAGGTTTCTCCTTCCACATGTCATGCATGATGGAAATTGAGCATTCTTTTCTCTATGGTCTCTGATGTTGGAGCTCTTATCATTCACCACATTTATTTTCATTATTGAGTCTAGGAGTTGGTTAATATATAATTTGTTGATCATATTTTTGCAAAACTGATTCGTTATGAACATGATATTTTTTAGACCTATCAATATTCCATTCCGTTGCTCATTTCCTCCATCGTTCCCACCTTATTCATAATGATCAATGATACTATGACTTCATTGGATTCCATCCAATGACTAACACAAGAAAGCATAGTGTGAGCCATAATATCATTTAGAGAATATCATAACACCATATTTTCAATTAAAAACACCTTAGCATTAACGAATGATATTTAATCTAATATTATATTAATGTCCTTAAAATAGTTTTGTAAAGAAAATGTGAATTATTCTAAGCATATCCCCTGGGAGATTCATAACTAAGAGTGCAGCAAGGCCTGTTGCCGTGAACCAATTCCCATTCGAGTCTAGCTCAAAGTGGTGTTTTTAGGTTTTACCGCTAGGCACATCACTGCCAGAGCAGCCTCTACTTGCCTGTATCCAAACATGCTTGTATTGTTTGGAAAACTCAAAATATCACTACAATACCAAAATTCTAGGAAGTACTTCTATACTAATCCTCAAAGTCTATATTAGGGCTATGTGCTCTAATCATAGTTTATCTAAATATTGTTTCCACGGTATGCAATAAACATCCTCTGATACCAACTATAATACCCCGACCCGAGAAGCCAAAAGTCAATGCATTATTACCTATCATTGGCATGATCAAAGAAGATCATGTCTCGTAGGACTGATTAGTTTAGAAGCCTTGGAAGTTCTGGATACATTAATAAGGTTTAAATTACATCATAAAATGTAAAACTACAAAAACATTGTTTCTATAGACAACACTCAGATCCCATGTACTATCCCAATAGGTCAGTTATAATATACTTCTTCACATCTTGGGAAAAATAAAACATAGAAAGGTGTGAGCTCAGATGCACAGTAAGGATAACAATATAGCGGAAACTTTCATAAATAAGTATAAACATTCAAGGCAATGTATAATACAATAACAAAACCCTTTTAAACATGAACATTAGTATAATATGGAAAAGATAAAATCAAATAATTCCATTTTATTATTCACATGGATATTCTACTATTCTAATAATCAACTTTAATATCAATAGCCACTTTCATTATGATGTAATGTATAATGCCAAACATTCATAACCACATAGTCAAGGGCATGTGTTAATACTACTAATAAGATTTTGTCAAGGACTTGTGCTAAGACACTAGTTTGTCTAATGAGACCTACCGATGCATCAAGGTGATATGGAGGGATACACCAGTAACTTAATAAGTCCAATTCATTCCTCATAATAAAATATTGAAACATAACATTATCATTTATATTAGAACTAGCATACAAAATGTCAATACTTTATCCACAAACCATGAATGGTATAAAAATAACACATCCACAGTCAAACATAACTCATTCAATAAAATATGAAAGATTGTATTGTAACAGATTAACCTCAATCTAGAATAAAGAAGGATATGGACATAGATGAAAATAATCATCAAAACTATTTGATAGAAATATCCCCCTTTTTCTTGAAATCATTTAAAAGCCACACTATTTTTCATGAAGCCATTTAAAAATAGATTTTTGAATCAATGTGTCCCATACCACTTTTAAACCTTTAAAATTAATTTTAATTTTAAAACATTAATTACCATATAAATAAATCCTTAAAACCATTTTTAAAACATGGACATTAAAGAGAAAGATTTAGAAGAATAAATTTTGTAAACATTTAAAATGATATTTTAGTTAGAGTTCTTAACCAAATGATAGACACTTGAATTAAAATAATTTATGTAATAAAACCAATATAATATCTTGAGAACGAAGGAATTCATGATATATTATGACAAATGGTATTATATAAACCATATAAAAGTGAATTGGTGCATAACAACATAGATGTCTCAAAGGAATCTAAATTGATATGAAATCCCATATCAAGACAATATTCTTAGGTAAAGGATAAATAAATGACATTATTCTATGTAACAAATATAAATACACTCAATATGATTGGATATGCAGTGTAAATCAATCTTAAGACATTCACACATATTCTTGTAAAAACAACACCAATGACTTGGATGTTTAACTCAATGAATGGAAATTGACTTAAGATCAAGTTTATATAAATTAGTTGTGAAATTATCAATGGAGTGATTATGTGTATCAAACATATGTACACACAAATGGGAGTGTAACTTATTACATAAATAATAATTTGTGATTACACACATAATCTTGGAGTAAAATAATCAATGAAGTATGCTTAAATCCCACTAAGTGGAAATTGAATTTGAATTTACCTTACCATTTGGTAACTTATGAAACATATAACCCATAAAATAAGGATCATAAAATAAAGATGTAAATACCAATAAATTAATTTATATTACACCAACAATTCAATCATGGACAATACATATGCCACACAAAAGGAAATAGTGGCTAATATATCATGAATCTCACGGGAAAAAAATTGAGATGAAAAACCATTAATTCGTTGTAATCAATCGAGTCATATGACCAAAAGTTAATAACCACAAAAATAATCACATAATACTTTTAATATATAGAGAATAATGATAATATATATCAAATATTAGTACAAAATACACCACATCTAATAAATAAGTGGCGAACAATGGAAATCTCACAGAATTAAAAGTGAGATAAGAAACACTTTACCTTGTACATTTCCATAGTCAAGGGTAGTTTAACCTTCTTATAATGGTGAAATAATTGTTATTAAATTATACATGAATAATATACATTAATATGATATCATATATTATCTTTCAATATTGCATTGTTAATAATATAATAGAATCATCGTCATTTTGGGTGTTAACTTATTCATTCTCCTTTATATTATTTGTTACATAAGTAATGATTGTTATGGATAGGATGTATCTTATTCATATGCAGAATGATATTAAGTATTTATGCATTATTTTAAAGAATCTAATGAAAATTACTCTTGAATTGATATGATGGGGAATGAATGTCATCGCGTTCACGGAGACGGAATTCCGTACGTACGCACGAGCGACAATATCATTCATTTGATATTAAAATAATATATAATTGGATGTTATATCATATATAAAGAATCACCATAATGTTATATTTATTAGTTACATCAATTATACATCATTATTATATCCATCCAAATAATAAGGTATTGAATAACAATTACACCACGACGTGGAGATGGTAAGCTGTACGTACGCACGTATGGTGACATATAATTCAAAGGATAGATAGAATAATTAATATGGTTGTACCATATTTATAATAACATTAAAATATATTGAAGATTCTGAATTTATTATTTTATAATGGAAAAAACAATGAAAGAGGAAGTGGAAGAAGAAATGAACTTGAAAGAGGTGATTAAATATATACATATTCTTCGAGTTCTTCAAATTGATTAGATCAAAATGGATCCTTAAGTTGGATTTATAACAAAAGAAATGCCTCTAGGATGAAGGGAGGACCATGAAGACGGTATTTGGTCCAGGGATGGCCAAGCCAAATGTCATTGATGGTGTGAATTAGAGAGAAGGGGAAGTTCCCTTTTATAAGAGGGGTTAGGGGCCCATTTTGAAAATCTAGAAATATTATTTTATAATAATATCATTTTTTATTTATAATGGATCAAAAATGAATTATATAAAGGATAATGTGGGGATGTGTCGAAAACCACTCAACCAATAGTTTTTAGACTTGTTTGGGTTACTATATTAACTCCATCATTTAGATTTAACTCTTAGTAAAATATGTTGACATTTACCATGTCTCTTTGTATTTTTATATGATATGGTTAATAAATGTACCATAAAATTCCAAGAGAACCTCAGGTGGTTCATTAATGAAATATATAATGTTATTTAAGACCTTTGGCTGATCCTTAAATTTTTTATAATAGAATATCAATTAATAATAGAATATTTGTTTTAAAAACTATTTTATGTCAATTTTGACACTATTTGGCATTTAGTTTTTTCTAAATTCATAACAGCATTATTACATCAAAAATAATATGCATATAACCATCCCTAACATGTCATATTAACCTAGAAAATTAGTGGAATTCATAAAAAGTATCAAATTATATTTATTTGGATAATTATAATATCAATTATTTTAATGTTTAATTAATTATGTAATTACTGCATCGTCATTGTGTCATAAATAAATTAAATTATTTAATTTATAGTAAAAATAAATAAAATAAAATTATGTATTAAATATTTTTATCTTTCAAATGAATATTTATAGTCTAATTTATCTTATGTATAACCCTATATTAAAAATGTTTTAGTTATTAAAAATTGATTTTAACTATTTTAACTCTTCTATAAATAAAATAATAATAAATTTCCTAATCTTATACAAGTGGAACTAAAGGATTATATTTTATTCCTAAGTATGTTTTTGGTTTAATTAGACTTATCCAATACAATTAAGACATGTTTTAGGGTAATAATAATTTCAGTTTTCCCTTAATTACCCAATGTACTTTTAACTGTTGTAAATAAAAGTAAAAAGTTACAATTCACCAAAAATTATATTCATCTTATTCAACCACATTTTGGTTACTGATAACAACCATTTCTCTCAGAGTTTTGAAATTCAACTCACAGAAGCAGTAAAATTATGATTTATGTAAATTTGTAATTGTTCCTATGAGGTGGGTAAAAGACGGTTGAATGTTTTATAAAATTTTATTAAACTAATTTTATTATAAAATGACACCAACTAATTATATTAATCATATATAGGTAGTATAAATCTATTTAAAATTATATTTAATTAAAATAAAATAAATAATTATTTATAAAAAAGTTAGTTTTAAACTATAACACAATGTTTTTCACTATTCATAAAAAATTGAATGTTTTCATAAAAATACCAAATATTTACCATAAGATAATTTTGATATAATGAATTCAAAAATAAATTAAATTTTACCATATTTAAAAAAAAAATTTCGTTAAATAATTTAATATGTATTCCCGTTGTCAAAACCAAAAAGCGGTGTTTTTAAAAAAGTATAAACCATCCAAAGATTGACATGTTATTATGTCAAATTAAAATGTGAAATTAATTATAATCCCATAAATTGTATTAAATGATAAAAATATAATCTAATTATACTTTAAAACCATTAAAATACAAAATTTTACACTATAAATTATTTCTATTTAAAAAGATGATTTCAATTAAAATTTAATATTTTTTATTATTCATCTAAATATAAAAGTTATTATAAATTACCAAAAAATTACACCCAAATAAATTTTTAAGTCCCAATTCTAAAGAAGAAATTAATTTCCTTAAATTTAATATATAAAAGAGTAAAATATTGGTTTTAAAAAGCATTTTCTATTAAAATATGGTAAAATTGAATTTTTTGAAATATTCTTTTTTTATCTGAAAAAATAAATGTCTTCTTATATTATGTCTAAAGAACACAAAATATGGATTCTAAAATAATATTGAGTATATAAAATTTAAAATTTAGTTAATACTTCTCATAACCACTTTTGAATGACTACTTTGTTAAGTCGTGGTGTGATCGAACTTAGTGTTGCATGTATAGGAAGATATTGAATTACTTTAAAAAATAACTTACGATGAAATAGTGTGGTGTCCCAATGGTGAATAATATAAACAATTCTTTAAGGGGGAGTTATCAAAAGAGATAAATCTTCTAGATAAGGGAAATTTATTTTTAAATCTTGATTATGTAAATCCCCAATATAATATCAAGAATGAGGTATGTTATTTATTATCCTTACACTTTTTTACATATATCCTTTATTTTTATCAATATAGGATGATTATAATACAAAATATGATGGAATGCACATTTCACAGTAAATGTTTTGATGATTTTTTTCATGCTCATTGATAGTTTGTAATATTTGATAACAAAATATTTCAAGTACCCTAGAACATAGTATTTTATAGTTGGCATAACAAAAGGATTATGTTGCCTCCTAAAAGGTTGTTTTTATGGGTATGAAACAAAATTCCTAACTCCTATTGAAACATAGTTACTTAGTGATAATATAATATCATGATTGCTTTACCCATTTCATTTGGGATCATTTCTATTGGATATTATTCAAGAAACTCAAACCCCCAAATGGTTCCCACTTCCATAAATTTTTATATGAATACTTCATAGAGGTTGGATTATATTTGGTTCTATACCAACACCACTTATGAAATGACATTGGTTTAAAGGATAAGATTTCAGGATCATCAAAGGCATATTGGGGAATTATTTTCCACTACAATACTATGTTATGAATTTAGTATATATTCCTAAATCATTCTCCGAACAAATATCAAGATTTATTGTAGTACCATTTTAGAACAATTTGTTGATATATGATATGATAATCTATAAACCTAAAAGGTATCTCATTGATGTAACCATTTTTTTATTATAGGTGACCTGTCTTATTTCCATTTACTAAATGATGTTTATTGATTGAATTCTATTTTTTAAAGACAAATAGTTGGGATATTTATTGTTTATGACTATCAAAGACGATGTAGGTATTTATGGAGTCAGGGTCATCCCATAAAGGGGATTCTAAAATATCATTGAAAAATGATTCTTAAACCATGTAGTTAGGTCATTTAATCATGACTATATCACTTTTATTGGAGGAAGGATTTAGTTGGGGCCTACACTTATGTATATTTCATGGGTTGGATGAATTTTCATCATATTAATGTCATTGTCATTTTTGGAATTATAAGACCACGTGATTCTTGCTCAATCTGGGAAATAAGAGGTGGTAAAAGATCAAATGTATTAAATTAGGGAGCAAGAATGAATATATTAAATTCTTACACAATAAGTCTTCCCTATGATTCATGGAATATTGATATTTAATTAAAAAGATGGTATGGTTTGGTATTAATGCTAAAGGGGATGGATATGTTGGAGGTTTCATATATATGGATTAAAAAAATGAATCTTACCTAAGGGAGTTAAGACTATAAGACTCATAAATGATATAGATATATGATTGAGGAAATGAGCTCTCATAAAGAATAATAGAATGTTAATATTTTCAATAGGGTAGTCTAGTATTATCTAGGAATATAGACTGTGAAATGATTCGTATATATTCACTTTTAATTGTATGTATCTCTATCCTAAGAATGTAATCCTATGTAACATCTTAAGGATTTATAAAAGATTTAGTCTCACTGATAGTTTGTGATAGACAAAAACATTAGCCTAGAGAACCATAATATAGTAAAAAGATATTAAATATCCATTTAAATAGTGGGTACGAAGTTGAATAACTAAATTTTGATAATTATATGTGTTAAAAATGTGTAAATGTTTTTATAGTTATCAATTCAGAAGAAATATAAAAATTATTAATTTGAAATAAGAAATTATATTTTTGAAAAATAATATCGTTTCTATAATGTTGTCTGGACTTGTTTTAACCACAAAAAATAAAATTAATTTTTACCACTATTATAAAATTTATTGGAAAAAATTAACATCATTTTTTGAATTATCATGTTAATATCATCATAATTTATGTTTTATTGATTTTTCATAAACGATTAATTTTTCAGTGAATATGAAAATTTAATGATTATTATAGAATCTACTAAAATGTTAATGATTTTACAATTAACAATTTATTTTATTATTTTTTAAAAGTAAAATAAGTTAAATTATATTATAATTAATTAAATTTATATCATGGGAATCAATTTTAGGTTATATTTTGATACAAAATTGTTTTATACATTAAAAAAAACTCTTGAGAAACCAATTTTTTTGTTGTATCATCAGGTCTACTTTTAAAATAAACTATGCATCTTTTATAATTTTAATTTTGTACAATGTATTCTAGATTGGAAATAAATTTAATTAATATTAGATAATATTTTCTTCTTAACTTTTAATAATAGTTATTATTAAAAATAGTAAAAAAATAATTATTTTGGTTATGCATAAAATAGGTTTAGTGGCGGTTAACCAAAAAAGAATAAGGCTTCAAATGACCTAATTTTTTAAAAAAATTTATATAATCATACCATTATTGAACTTATTCCTGATATGATTTTATAATTAACCATTTTTTGAGCTTTGTGGTATATGAAAAACATGGGATTAATTTTTTATTTTCAACAATTCCATGTATTTCTTCTCACCAATATACATCAACCCCATGACAAGGATTCCTTGGTTTGTTAGATAAGTATTCTTATAAGGCTTTTGATATAAATTAAATGATTTTTTCCAGAGAATATTTATTGTCCTTAATAATGCATCTTCATTTTATTTCCTCATCTACCTCCATGAAAACATCTCCATATATGAAAAAATACATATACTTGTATATCCCATTTACTAATATGTTAATAAGTTAATGTAATAACATATATCAATCAGATAATTTTTCAATTGGTAAATGAATCCATTGATCCAATGTACGGTTGACTACCACCTCACGAACTGATGTAATAATTTTTCCATCACCATCTCTCACAGATGGATATAATAAGGGATTTAATGTTTTTTACGATATTTATAAAATAATTATTATTCTGAAGTAATAATATATTATCTAGCTTATTACCTTTTAGTCCATTGGAATTTCATAACTTCACATGTGCATACATAAGGACTACCACATCCATAAACAAATGTGATAAGGTATTCATATTGTATTGACATGGATGGTAATATGGATATAATTAATTAATATAAAGGACATATGATTTATAAAAATGATTAAGTAAAGGATAATTATTTCTTACTATTATTTTATTCCATCGATCAATATATTTAAAAAAGATTACAAGCATATGTGATGTCTAACTTCTCCATAAATAGGGAAACTCGTTTTTTAGCTCTAATTTTTTTGGACCATTATAAAAAATTATATAATAAATATATATTATATTTATATTATGGTTAAAATTTTTTATATTATAAAACCATGATCAATATACAAGGATAAAGTCTACATATCCAAAAGATACCTAAAAAATTAAGCAGTTATCAAATAGATTAGTAATTTTAATTTATAATTTGTAATAATAGGGTGATAAAAATTTATAATTAAACCATATATGGTATAATATGTATATTTATGTTCCTTAAATGTATGTACAATAAATTTATATTTATTTTGTGGGAGGTTTAAAAACATTTATAATGTGATGAAGATTTATTTGAAAATATCATCACTATACGAGAATGTTTATGTTTAATCCCCCCTTTTGTAATTTTTTGAAATTTAAATCATAAACCTAATATATTTTGTTAATATGTTTTTAATCATGAATTTCTCAATTTAAGGTACAAATTTACTTCATTTGGTACTCAAATGATAGTTAAAACTATTAAAGAAAAACTAAATTTCATTCCCTCTTCGATCAAAAATATATTTTAATCCATATCCATGTTTTCTAAAAATGTTATAAATTTGTTTTTAAAATTTAAAAGTGATATATTAAATAATTGTTTACCCAATAATTATTTATTTATAAATTTTTTTATTCCACATTAAGAATCATAAAAAATATTTTTTTAAATTTTAATTTTCTCCAAAATCTTAAAGAAATTTTGAGTTTTCCAATTTATTTTCAAAATGAAAAGGTGTTTCTACAATAAAAAATGATTTTGAGGATATTTGTTTGGTACTTATATTCATCAATGATAATAAACATTTTTTTACATACATACCATTAATTATATTTTGTAATTATACCATCCAACTTATTTATCTATATTTTTTATTGTCAGTTTTTTTTGGGAGTGATATTTAATGAAATTTTTTGTATTATTATGGATTGTCTATGATTCTATTTTTAATGGTGAAATTAACAATGTTTCACCTAATATATTTTCAATGAAAATGTTCTAATTTATTTTGTTTCTCCCTTTAATATGGAGAACACATTAGGATTAGTATGTGATAGGTGGGTCCCGCAATTTAACCTCGATGCATTGGTAGGTCAATTTGACAAATGAGACAGACTATTTTGATGATTCATTACCAATTTATATGTTATTTTTATTTATTAATTTATATAATCTTTATGATTTTTTTCATTATGAATTCTATTATTAACAAACGATTTATTGAAATACATGTTATTATTTGATTAGTTATGAATTTACATTGATAAGATTCAAGTAAATGTGTTTATGTATATACAATTATATGATATTTTATTCCTCTCATATTTTTATAAATTCTAAATTTAATGATTTAATGACATGTGTTGTTAGTTACTTATATTTCCATATTGATTATTTCACATATTCTCCTTATATCTTCTGTTGAATTCATAACATTACATATCCTTTAAGATCACCCCTTTATTATGTTTTATGTACTCAGTATTCTATTAATATTATTGTGATTCATATTCATGGTTATGTTAAATAGAATAATGGTGTACCCAAATATAATTCTATTTTGTTTTTTTTGTTTTCAAATGTATTGTAAAATTTATTTATGTGTTGATTAATTAAATAATTCTGAAATATTATATCCTCTGAGATTTATTTATTCATACACTTCTACCCTGAGGCACTTCCTTGGGATTACATCGCACTGAAGGAATGAGATATATGGTTGGTTCCTATTCCTATAAGGGATTCCCAAAATGTATTATTTGCATTATGTAAATGAAAATATCATTGTAATTATGTACACCCATGTGATTCATGATTAGTGTGATAACAATAGATATATTAATAACAACCATGTATCATATGGGTAAGGGTCTTACAAAATAAATATTATATAAGGGAATATTTCTATAGGCCGTACAGATGATATTCATCTAAGAGGAAAGACATAATATTTCCTATTAAATATATCCAGTGTACATGTTATGTAAACTATTGTGATCTGTATAATGAATACAACAATGTATAAAAAAATTTAGCACCAGATTCATTGAATATGTGGTATCTTGGTGATTTGTATAGAACTCAACAAATCAAAATTATAATATTATTCAGATTTATCATAGTTCATATGATCCCATAAATTATTATGGAAAATGGATAAAACATACTAAAATCATAAGGGTTATGGCTACATGTGTTTGGGTGTCTCCGATGATATTTTCATATATAGATGTATTGCAGGTGAAACTATTCAAATAGAATTATCACTAACTCTGAGGGATAGGTTTCTATATGTATTTTATGGCCCCATACATGATGAATTAATGACGATAGGTTATACACATTGCATTAAGGTTTTGGAGTCACATGAGGATGCAAGGGCATGTAGTCCATGCGATAGCATAAATGATATGGGGTTTCGAGAATTCATTTCATAATATCTTGACTAATTCATAATCATGTGATCAGATTATCATTACATTATCACATATCAAAAAATAATCATGGGATCATATGACTATCTCACAATCTAATGAAAAATAAATCACCAAGTGATCATGTGACTATCTCACAACCACATGACCAAGAATTCTACATTTCATAATGTGGCCAAGGATCATTTCATTACTGGATTTTATGAAAATATTACACATTATTATTTCACAATTCCTATGTTACTTATAATCAATAATTAAAAATATGTACTTGAGATCACAAGATTCCCCCTCTAGATAAAATGTCTTCCAATTCCCTTATCCAACCGTCATTGTTCTCTCTCTCTCTATTTATTGAATACCAAGGGGGTTTGTCGTAATATCCCACATATATCTATGTCACTTCACATGGTGGAAAATCCATGTACATAGTATTAAGTCAATGGATGAAATATATTTATAGATTGATGGTGTAACATGAACCTCAACTTTGATACACATCATCAGTGATGTCTCCCCAGTGAATCACCTGAAAATTAAGGACCATGTGAAGAATCCATACATAAAATTATTTGAATGGATTATTTTCACAAAATTACTATCATGGGATCATCATATAACATATAGGGGAGTCATGTAATGTCCATAATATTTGTGATCCCACCTTCTTATATATCATTTCATTACTAAATGAAATTATTGATTTGTCATCGCGTTATTCCATAACACTGTGTGCATCCCACAAAACAAATAGCACCTCTGTGAAGGTCTCATCACAAATAACTTTGGTTACCTGGATCATTTAGCATATGATAAAATATAGGTTATTTATTAGAGAATATTTCCCATTATGGGTTGTGCACTATCATAACTTGATCTCATGACCGTAAATTTGTCATGATCATTTTCCAATTCCATTGATTCGAAAATGAATCTTTTTCTATTGTGTATTATAATAGTAAAAAAATTATATTTCAATTTTTGGAAATTAACCAATACATCCCCCTCATAAGACATATCAAATAGAAGAACTAGGGACAAATTTCTTAGGAAGTAAATTCATTCCTCGATACCTTGGGATTCTGGCTACAGGTCATCAAGGTAAATTTTGGTCATTCAAGTGACTGATTGTATTCAATGAAAAATCATGAAAACAATAGTGAAATGGTTTTTCCATATCACAGATGTTCCATGATTCGATATCCCTTGCAATTTCCCACTATGTATGACCACTACACGACATCCCTTTGTGTGTCTTCATCATATGATCTGATGGCATGATCTTGAAATTTTAGTGAACCAAATAAAATAATAAATCATTCCACAAATATAATGTAACTCATTTAGATATTATTTCATGAATATTAAAAAATTTATGTTATTAAAGGGATTTATTGGGATTATACAATTCTCATGACCCTACTGTGGTCACATGATTCACATGACTCTCTTTGGAAAATCTGCCTCATGCAATGTTTCTGAAGTGATGTGATTAACAAATTTATATCTCTATTTAAAAATTAAAATTGTCTACCCTTATGTTGAAAATAATTTTACATTTTATATCTACTTATATGAATTCAAGTAAGGATGTTTCTATGGTTGTGGCACACTAAATCTACATGGTTGGTAGGGTACATGTTGTCCAATATATCATAATAAGTCCACAAAGGAGTGACATTTGGGGTTGATGGGGACCATTGTGTTGGGGAACCTCATATTCAATTTGATTTTTGAAAGGTATTTTTCCAATATAATTATTCCTTAATTCTAGAAATTCTTGCAGAGATAGTTTACCCTTCTTGTATTCTAGGACTCATAATCCATTTCGGGAGAAAATTAAATTTTCATGTCATTTCAAATCTGAGGTTGAAATTTTTTATAGATATATGGTGAAGCCTCTACTCAATAATTTTAAAGGGGTTTATATCTATTTTGAGGCCTAAATCGAAATTTATCATTCAATAATGTGAATTTCTATATCTAGATAGATGTTTGGGTGGTTCTATAGTTATGAAATCAGAATAGAAGGGAGAATTGGAATGAACATGGTATAACCCATCTATTATTTATTTTAAAATTAAGGAATACATGACAAAATTTATTCATATAATTTCATATAAACATATCTATGATTCACAACCCATTACATACTATAAAAATGTTATGGGGATAGTCATGGTTAGTAGATAGATCCCAAACACAATCACTGTTCATATGATACATGGTTAGGTAAAAAAATTATCTAGGATATCAAGATGATTTTTATCACATAAATTATTAGATTCCTTTAGGATGATTCCTCCCCACCAAGCACACATATTTCTCTTGAAATGATGCTAAGTGTACCCCTCAAATTCAAAGGGAGAAAATTTTTCAACTGAGGAAAACCCTTATGATGGACCTGTATCCACTGGAGGACATCATATATTGGTAAATTATTGAGATTGCCACTAGTAAAAATCGTAATGTGACTTCATTAAAGAATCCAATGGCTTTATCATCATTACATTCTATGGTATTAGAGGTTTCCCACTCGAAAATAGTTGAAGAAGTGATATTCAACAATTGGGGGTAGACAGTCACTTTTAGAGCCAGTTGAGTTGTTGAAGTTGTAAAATATATTGTAATATAACTGACTAGGTATTTTTTCTAGTACAAAATAATGGTGGAGTTATTTTTAAAACATTGTTTATAGTAGTGACAATGTGAGGTGGAACACATGTTGTTTTGGCCATTTCCATTCTGGAAAGAATATATCATGAGCTACACCACATCAATAGAGGAAGGTTCATATAAAATATATTTGGCCACATCAAAGTGTTATGGGGTTATATTGGGGAGTCTATAAGGTTGGTAGTTCATTATTTCTCAAAATAGTCTTAGTACCTAGTGCAAGTCAAGTTTTCAATGTATTAATGTTGTTAGGACCACCACACTGATGAACATGGAAAATAAGGATCAACCTAAAATTTCAGGACCATTTTATCATAGGGGTCACCACATACCACATAAATATAAACAAAATGTGATACATAGGAAAAATCCAATATGATATCCATTAATAAGGGGTTCTTACACAGATAAATTAATATAAGGATCCTTTTTAGTTGGTACACAACCTGAGTAATGTAGAAGAAGTTTCAATGTGTTTAAAAGATATTCCCGACTCCTCCACACATAAATTACAAATGGAATCCAAGGATGGATCTATAATTATGGATATTGTTTTCATTAGAGGAGACTCATTACATGGTGATATTCCACCCAACTGATAATAATATTAATCTCTCCAAATCCGATATTAACTGATGGGTGTAATTGAAACCAAATGGGAATCTGTTTATATTTCATACAATCATCGTGGACTTTCCAATAATGAATGACGGTGGATATATAGAGGCTCTTAATGCTATATAATATTTGAGCCCTGATACAAATCCATCATCCACTATATAATTAGCACCAAATATACCCCGAAATAAAACTTGAAACTGTGAACCATCTCTATCATTGAGAAATGCTACAATGGGAATAGCAATGATTGGTCAATCATTTTTGAGAAAATCCTAGAAAAATATAACAGTATACTACAACTAATTATTCATTCACCATTATCTTCCAGAAATGGGATAATTAGAGAAAAGGGGATTCAACCACTAACGTCTCCAATCTGATTTTCTTGGTGGAGTTAAAGCTATATGTTTTTTAATATGTTACTCGTCCTATTGGAATATCAATTGATCAACAAACCACCAAATTTGATGCATTCCTCCATCACCTCCATTCTCTTTTTCCAATATATATTGGGTAAATTTATTATTCACCCTATGATCATATTATTATGATTCATAGATCAATAGTGACTATTGAGGATAGGGAAAACTAGAAAAAATCCATTGCAGCGGTTGAACAGGAGTATTAGTCATCCTCATGTTCGTATATTGTAATCAAAATAGTACTTGAATTGATTTATACCTAAAGATATTTAAGGAAACAATAGAGAAATAGTAGTCTAAAATATTTTATGAATATTCCATAGGCGGTACAGCGGTTGAGGAATACATAGATAGTAACTAATAAGATGATGAAGATGGATCCTCTGGTCAGATTGAATTTATTATAGTAATGGTTATTGATTCATTGGAAAAACAACATATGTCTTATTTGGTACCACCTCAATCACCACTGGTAAGAGAACACTTATGATCTATAACTTCTATTCTTGATCCATGGGGAAGGTAATTAAAGCACCCCTATCATAGGGCATGTCAAAAGTATCTTAGTTTTCCGAGTGTAGAAGAGTGGCTGACGTGGGTCATCTAACTTGAGAAGCATGATCAGTTCATTCACTCACATGATCTAATTAACCTTTAATAATTACTTTTGGATGTTCTTTATTCAATGATTTAAATGTAATTAAATTTTAAAAATAAATAAAACTAAAAAAATGACATAATTTAATTAATAAAGAAATATCATGGCTTTTATGGGTTGGTTTTTGGGTTTTATCATTCTCCTTGTGTGTGTTTAATTTATGTTTGATAATTCAATTATGAGAAGTAATTCATGAATGACTATCCATTTATCAATTGGTGTGAAATCATGAATTCATTTTTCAATCCTAACATCACCTCCACCTATAATCAAGGACAATGGGACACCTCCATCGAGAGTTTGATATCTTCCAAGACCTAGCTTCATTGTATTCCATTTCAATAACCGAATGGAACATGTCCATTATATCAATTAATTGTTTCTTGTATAAGGGAGTTAAAATGATTAATTAAGTAATAGAAATGAGTTTTATTTCAGTTTCCATGTGGACGATCTCCACACCCATTCATGAAACACCTTATCATCACAATCATAATATAACATATCAATTTAAGAGCATAATAAATGAAATAGAAACATCCCTCTCCCAAGACAAGCCTCAATTGTTTCCCTAATTTTTTAGGTAATAGGTCTCAGTGTATAGGATGGGAATAATAAAATAAGAAAAGAAGGTGATAATATGGATAATAATGGAGGGTGGTTGGTTGGAAGAAAATAAAAAAATAAAAACCAAGAATGAATTTATTAGAAATATAAAGTACATATGAAAACAAAAAAAAATTAAAACAATCAAATTAATAATAAAATGAGAATATTTTAGGCTAGCCTCCCTTAGTGTATATCTCCTCTTTTGTGGTATGAAATAATGGGATTGAAAATGAGATTATTTGAGAGGGAGGATCTCCCCTCCTTTTATATGAAGCAATTGTCACCTGAGTATTCATGTGTTGTGTCCCCAATAAATGACCTCTTCACACATTTTAACATGAATTAATGTTGTAAATAAATATATTCTCTTTATCACATGAAAATTCTATTGTTTGTGGATATTTATTCCAAGAGTTGTCCTTATTTTACTCTGAAAATTTATTATGTTCTGTTAGACACGTAAAAATGAAATCCTCTGGAGTAGAATGTCAGGATGACCATGAAGACTACTATTTCTCATATTATATCAGTACTTAAAAATATTCCAAAATGTCTTGCAAGTCCATGCACTAATGTTCGCAGTAATTTGGAGGACCATGAATGAGTTATGAAACCTACATAAAAATAGATAGATCTGTAAACAGTTTTCATGGTCTAACTTGTGAGATTCATTTGATCATCCATATGGTCGATTTGGATGTTTTTCAATAACGACTAAATGAATCCATATATTTTTAAACTACTAAACATAAATAAATTAACAACATACATTAATATAGAAATTTTTATGGACATAATAATCATATAAATTGAAAATACTAAAAATCCCAAATGGTTTTTTTATGATTAATCTTGAAATACCAAAACTATAGTAAAATTTGAAAATTTTATCTTAAAGTTACCCTATGGTGGGAATTAAAAAATTTAAATTAAATGTAAATTTATTGTAAATATTTTCTCAATAAATTCCCACTCACATAAAAGATTCATTTCCCCAAACATAAAATTTTAACATGGAATTTAGAGGACACCAATGTTACCAATCTACAAATTCAATTGTATTGAAATCACACAATTTTCAATGATAAATAAAATTTTCAGATATAAAAAAAAATCATTTTTATTTATTATTTTTCAAAAATCAATCTAACCATTAATTTTAGTTTTCCCCTTTGAATAATGAAGATACTTATCATTTCATTCATTCAATATCCTTAATTCATTAATATCTACTATGGAAAATCATGATTTACCACACCATTGAATCATTCCTCTCACCTATAATGATACCAATAAATTATATTTTTTATCATATCATGAGAACATTATTTTTATGCATAATCTTGTAAAAAATTTCTTCTCTGTACAGTAAAATCAAAAGGGACATAATATCATGAGGACATACAATAAAGGTTAAACTGTATCTGAGGCTTAAGGTTAGTAGGATTTACTGCATAAAACAATTGTCCTCAAGGAGGAGGTTATTCATTTATGTATAATGAATGATGTCAAAATGTGTGATAAAATTCTCCCCTTCAATGTAGAATCACCCACTTCACCAAAACTCAATGTAATGGTAATGATAAAGAAAACATAATGAATGCATTATGCACCATCTTATTTTTTTAATATTTTTTATTTATTTTTTTCATATTTTATTATTAGATAAAATCTCACATCAATAAACTAACCTAATACTATAAAAATATCATTATTCTGGAAACTTTTGACATTTGGTTTTCTCAAATCACAACCCATGTTTCTATTTTTTTGGTTTTTTCATTATTTTCATTTATTGAATTCCTAAATAGAGAATAATTAAGTATAATGAATGAATCAACATCGTTTTACAATACCCACGATAGAACCCCCACACTTTTTACTTATATATAAAATTATCCCTTCCACCATGACTCCCTTCAAACCCACACTTCTACTTCAAAATATCATTAAAATACCAAAAGTATGGTAGGAATGGATAGAAATGTTTTGAAACATGAATCATTCCAATAATGGTCATCCATGAAATCTATGGGATAAATAATGATTGTTGTAATCATGTCCTTTAAGTATAAGTGTTTTTCAAAATAATCTCCAATGATTTTAAATGTGTTTTTGCATAGTAATTGCTTTGAAATGTTTTAATACAGGTTATGGTATCTGAAATCTCCCAATATCACTCTAGAGATATGATCAAGATAAAATAGGAATTACATGGTCTATAAATCTTCTCGTAAATGAGGAATACGATATTGTACAATCACACATGACATGATCAATAATAAGAAATCAATTCACATGAATTTTAGAAATTCAAATCATGAAACATGGTACGAAATTTAATTTACATGAATCGATGAATTCCTTCAAATCATGAGACAACATTTCAATATCCATGCTTCACATTTATCATTTAATTTTATATTTTACTCAGAAAATTTCATTAACATTGATATCTAAAACAAAGATTCAAAGGATTCCCATGAAACTCATTTCCCCAAGATAATTCACGTAAAGAAAGAGTCCAAACAAGGACATGCAATATTTTACATTAATGCTCAAAACAATACTTGGAGAAAAATATAAGTAGATTAAAATTGTGAATAATAAAAAATGATCTACATTTTGAAATGAAGCTTAGTCTACATTTCATTCATCATCTGAGGATAACATCTGCTATCACTAACCTACAATAAATAATTATAGAATTAAACACAAGGATCCGGAATTTGAAGCTCCAAAAATATAAGGAGTGGGATTCACTGTTGAATAATTATTAAGACTGAATTTGAAATAAAAAATCATAATATTTAAATTAAATTACTAAAATGAATTTAAAAGATAAATCTTGGGATAATCACCCAAGTAGCCCCTTCATTTTTACTTTTTATAGAAGGGTAGTACCAGATGTTGGTCATAATCTGTTGGTGGTTGAGGATTATTATATTTGAACCACCACTTGTTGCTTCTTCTAGCTTAAAATTCTTCTTCTTTATTAAGGAGGACACCATGTATACAGAAATCTATATCCACCCCCTTCGCAATGTGGTACATCTTGCAAAGAAAAAGTAGGATGATGTATGTTATCACCACCTACTGTTTTAATACTTCTTAAACATCTTCTTCAAACTCCATTTGTTACCCAAGACATGTGGAATATAATGAATAATCAAAGGAATATGCACAATTTAAATTTAAATTATTAATTTCAAAACCATTATTTTTAATTTTGGCAGCTTGTAGATTTTATTTCTCTGGGCAGTCCAACTAGGATATCTTCTATTTGATTTAATAACTAATGAGATGATCAAAATCAAAAATGGGGGTGAATGGTATTATTTAAAAATTCCATTAGAAAATTTAATGTTTAGTTTAACAAAGTTATACATACATTCACAATGCCTCTTAAAGAAAACTTTACTTAAACATTAGTACCATAAGATATAAATATAAAAAATATTTTATTAAAAGAATTATTCTACATTAAAGCATATAGAATATGTAATATAATCAGAATAACCAAATTAAGAATTATAAGAATGTGATACTTTCTAATATTAACAATGTTATGAATATAGCTGAAATAAAATGACTTGATATATAAAACAAGTAATAATAAGATTAATTAAACCCTTAGAAAAGGGTATAAAACAACCTTCGATAAAGGTTACATGATTTATACATTTGATATAGACTTTCATACCCATACCCAGGTAATCCTTCAATCCAAATTTTGGTATCTCTCTTGCTATCCTGACAAGGACACGATTTAGAAGGAAATCAAATCATATGTCTTCCAAACCTGGAAGCCCAGGATCAGCATGATCAGAGTCTGCACAAAGCATGTCTGAACATGTTGTTCATGCATGAAAAATTTTTTCATGACATCCACACGAAGCACTGAGATTTGTAAGAGCCTCTCTCTATAGAAATAACTTCAAAACTTTTTCACATGCATCAAGTTTTTTCAGTATTTGCTTTACAGTCCATGTAGTCAAAAGTTGTTCCATCCAAGTGTTCTTTTCTCATAAAAATGAACATGTATTAATAGGAAAACATTCCAATGGTCAGCTCCACTCCAACCGTCATATTTTTTTTAAATTTCTGAGGGACCTGGACATGTTTGAAACATACAATGGTTAGTTTCTATCTGATTCAATTACATCGTTTCATGTATAAAAAATGATGTAATTTTCAAGATAAGCATTATGTATTCGAAATCTTAGAATATGATAAAATTGTAATGAAACATTAAACAACTATAACATTATTAAAAAAAGAGATTCTTAAGAAAAACATTATCAAGAAAACAGATTCTTATGAAAAATAAAATCAGATTGGGAAATCGGTATCACATTTGTACCAAAATCGAAATCATAAAATCAGAATGACTTTTGCACCGGATTCGGAATCATAAAATCAGAACTACTTTTGCACTAAATTAGGAATCATAAAACTAGAATGAATTTTAATCTGGATTCAGAATCATAAAACTGGAATGTATTTTTCACCAAATTCAGAATCATAAAACTGGAATGACATTTGCACCAGATTCGGAATCATAAAACAGAATTAAATTTTCACTGGATTGAGAATAATAAAATAGAATCACATTTGCACCAGATTCAAAATTATAAACAGAATCATTTTTTCATCGAATTCGGAATCAAAAAACTTAATCACTTTTTCACTGGATTCGGAATTATAAAACATTTTTACTAATTGGTAATAATAACGAAATGGCAGTTCTTTAAGTATAACAGAATGACTATATCAAAGCTTAAGAAAAAAATTGAACTTACGAAAAATTTTCGAAATTAAGAAAAAGTGTTAGTGATTTTCAAAACATAAACCCATAAGTAATGGAGAAGTTATAATATAACCTTATTAACTCAACATCTTCTTGTTTTAACTATGATAAATGATTAATGTCTTCGTGGATCTCCATCTTTTCCTCAAAAGGTGAATTTTTATTTCATCATCTTTATTCATGGAACAATATGAGTTATCCGAAAATGAAAATTCAAAATTATTAACAGTGTTAGTCAAATTATTTTCAAAAAAATTAAAATAATTTTATTTCAAAAAAATTCTTCTCCTAATGTGACTTTGAATAATAACTTTTATTCAATTGAAAGTGCCTCTTGGTGTTGATCTTCACTAGATGGTGGTAGGTAGTCAAGCTTCACCATTCGTTCTTAAAATTCATCATTTGGGTTCGTTTCTTCTTTGTCATGGCTACATATTTATGCAATGTTGGTGGCTCTTTATCTTTACAAGGTTTGGAGAGATCAACTTGTTACTATAATTCATTCTAGTAGTTCTCTAGTTAATGTTGATCTCCCAAATGTATCACATTAGGTAGGGAATTTTCATCAATATCTCCTCAAAATCATTGGTTGAGAATGGTTGAATCATCAGGTACCTCTATATTTACCTCTGTTGGTTCTTCAATTCCAATGATGAGTGGTGACATTTCCTCCACCACTACCACTAGTCCTTTCTCTGACTTATGGTTGGGTTTCTCTTAGGTAGTATAGTAATATTTTTTTCTCCGTTATATTTGACACATTACTTATTCTATGGCCTCTTTATGTTCATTATATTGAGCTCCATTATACTATTAAATATCTTCCTCTTTTTGTTTTTTTGTGTTTTCACCAGTGAGTAGTCATTCCATGCATTGTTATTGTAGTTCATATACATAATGTAATTTTTTTTTGGATTTTTGTTTATTTAATGAAAATATTTCTAAAATGTGAAAATAGAAAACGATAAAATGTTTACAGGTTGTCTCCCTAGATACATCGCCCGTTTTGATGCGCTCCTGACATTGGGTGTGGAAAAAAAAGTTAACCTTCCAAGTGTAAGACAATGGCTTACCATGGTCATATCACATGAAGATCTTTTTTATATCATTGACTCACATAATCTAAATCACCTTAAATAATTATTTTTAATTTCTTAATTTAATATTGGAATGGAATTTAATTTAATGTAAATACAATATAAAACTATAATTCAATGACAAAAGGTAATTAATGATGAAATAACATATCATTTATGTGTTGGTTTGTGGGTTTTATCATTCTCCTTGTGTGAATTTAAATTATGTTTGATAATTCAATAATGATATCTCATTCATTAATTAATATTCATTTATTTATTTTTTTGAAATCCTGAATGAATTTAGCAAACATAACATCACCTCCTACAATAATCAAGGATGATGGCACACATCAATCAAGAGTTTGACGTCTTCTAAGACCCCGCATCATTATATTCCATTTCAACCAATGAATGGATTAAATCCATCATATGAAGAACATATATCTAGTATAATGGAGGTAAATGTTAAAAAAAATTATAGAAACGGGATTGAGTTCGTTGTTGTGGCGGATGTTTTCTAAACCTATTCATTTCACTCTTACTCGTGAAAAACATAATAAAACATGTCAATTTATTATTATAATAAATCAAATTTCCACATACCTCTCCCAGAATAATCATCAAGTCAGTGACTCATTATTCACGCTAAGAGGTCACGATGGATAGGATTAGATGAAGAAAAAAAGAAAAAAAGAAGAAAAGATAGAGAATTAAGGAGGGTGGTTGGGTGGATGAAAACATCAAAATAAAAAACAATCATGAATATATTAGAAATATAAATTGAAAATTGAAAAATAAAAAAAATAATGAAAACAAACAATTTTAAAATAAAAGTAGAATATTTGTAGATGGCCTCCCTCTGTGGATATATTCTCCTCAGTTCCTTGATGATATGAGATAGAAATGGGTTGATTTGAGAGGGGGGATCTCCCATCCTTTTATAGGTTGCATTTTTCCCCTATAAGATTATGCATTGTATCCCAAATAAATTACCTCTTCACGCATGGAATCCTTAATAAATGTTGTTAATAGATATATTATCTATCTTATTTAAATATTTCAAGGCATGTGGACATGTATTTAGTGAGTAATTCTGGTTCTACTCTGAAAATTAATTCTCACCATCTAGATTCTGTTAAATTAAATCCTCCGTATTATAATACCATAATGTCCATGAAAATGGATAATTCATGCGTTATATAATTCATGAATGATGTTCTGAAACAACTTTCACATTCAACCAAAGAGATTCGTAGTAATTCAACCCAGCCTGAAAGAGTTAGTGACCCATCATAAAAAATAGATAAATATGTAAATAGTTTTTATGGTCTAACTTGTGAGCTTATTTTGAGCCTCCATATGGTATATTCAACTTTTGGTAAAGAAGGATGAAATGAAACCAAGGATGTGTAGAATAATAATGATAATGAATATAACAATTTAGATTAATATAGAAAATATTATGTCCAAAATATAAAAATAATTTAATACTCTTAAAATCCAAAATGGTCCATTTTACGATTAAGCTCAAAATACCCCAAATATCAAAAAAAGTGGAAATTTCCCATAAAGTTCAACTTATATTGGATTTTAAAAATATAAATTAAATGAAAATTTATTGAAAATATTTTCACTATGAATTCCACAACACATAAACTATGGTTTTTTCGAGCATAAAATATTAACATGGAATCCAGAGGACACCAATGTTACAAATATTCAAATCCAAATGAAAAAAACAATTTCCAATTCCAAATCAAAATTTAAAAAATAAAAAAAATTAATTTCTAATTTTTTAAACAAAGAATCAAATAATTAATTTTAATTTTCTCCTTTTAGGAATGATGAAACATCTCATTTAATCCATTCAAGTTCATTAATTTATTATTATTAATCATGAAAAATTGAGATTTGCATCTCCATTGAATATCTCCTCTCATATATCATGAAAAAAATCAAGTAGAGTTATTCTCATATCAGGAGAAAACTCTCTTTATCAGAAATCTTCTAAAAGAACTAATTAATTAACTTTTTATAGACCAAAGCCACATAAAATCATGAGGACATACAATAAATGTTCAATTGACTTTGAGGAATACTGTTGGTAGGATTTGATGAATTAAAACATAAGTCTAATGGAGTATGTTTATATCTTTTGTACAATGAATGATATCAAAAAAGTGTAATGAAATTATCCCCTTTAAAGTAGTAACACCAAATTCCCAAAAACATAAAGTAATAGTTTTGATCGTGAAATCATAATGAATGATTTGGGCAACCTATTGATTTTAATTATTACGTATTTTTTTCATTTTTAGAATGTTAAGATTAAATTAAACTCCACATCCATAACCTAAAAAACTCATGTCACCTAGATAAGTCATGTAAATCATGAATTCAAGCATGGAAATGAAAATTTTATTACTTTAAAGCTCAAAATATGAATTGGACAAAAATTTAAGTAGATAAAAAGTTTAAACATTAAAAAATTAATTCCATTTGGAAATGGTTCTTAGTCATCTTTTCATTCATCATCTGAGGATTCCTTCTGCCATAATGAACATACAAAATAGAATTATACAATTATGCAAAAGGATCAAATATTTTAAGATAAAAAATATAATAGGGATTGGGTTACATTATTAAAAAATTCCTAAGAGTTAATTTGAAAACAAAATTCCTAATACTGAAAATAAATGTTCAAAATTATGAAAGGATTACTCATTTTTTGATCCCTCAAGTGGGCCCTAAATGTTTACTACCTCAAAAAGTGCAGTACCAGCTATTATCCATAATCAGATCATGGTTAGGCCTTATTGGATTTGATCCACCTCATGTGATTCAATCTATATTGAACTTATTCTTCTCTATTATGTATTACTCCATGTATACAGAAATCTATATCCACCCCCTTTGCAATGTGACAAATCGGGAATAGTGAAGATATGATAAAATATGGAACCCACTCCTCCTTCATTGCTACTTGTGAAACATATTCTTCAAAATACATTGGTTTCTCTAGACATGATACATGAAAAAAATTATTAATGGGATATTGAAAATTTTAATTTGAATTATTAATTTAAAAATAATCCATTTTAATGTAGTAATCTTTTAAATATTTTTTCAGGCAGATCCATTGTGATCTCTTCTTGTACTCCCTCTAGTGATTTGTCAATGTCTTTAGGGATCACTAAGTATTCCTCAACAGCTGAATCTTATTTTTTATAATCTTCCTCTAAGTAATAACATGATTCATCAAAATCTAAAAAATCAAAACAATTCAGTGTGGTACTAAAATTAGTTTCAATAAAATTAAAAGATTTCTAGTTTATGAATATATCCACTCTTTGAGGTGCTTCAAAATTTATGTCTTCTTTAATTTAATGTTCCTCATAGATTCAATCTTCACTAGATAGAGGTTGGTAGTCAAGATCCTCCATGTATTCTTAAAATTCATATTTTTTTGGTTTCTTATTCTTTCAAGGATATTTATTTATGCAATGGTGGTGGCTCTTTATCTTTTCAAGGTTTGTAGAGATCAATTAGTTCCTAAATTTTGTTCTATAAGTTATCTAGTTCATTTTGATCTCACACATGAAGCTCATCAGGCCAGACCTTTTCATTTATCACTCCATGAAATCTTTGTGTGAAGATGGATGGATCTTTAAGTACCTTATATTTACCTCCACTAGTTCTTCAATTTCAATGATGAGTGGTGAAATTTCATCAAGAAATACCTCAGGTTCTTACTCCAGATCAGGTCCCTATTACTGTTGGGTAGTATAGACATATTATATTAGCCTTTCTATTTGACTCATTAGTTATTCTATGGAAAATTTAGGTTTATTAAATTTAGATTAAATTTCCTCAAAATTAGCTTCCTCTTGTGGTTGTTGTTTCACCTATGAGTAGTCATTCCATGCATAGAAATAGTAGTTTGGATATATAATAGATATTTTACATTTATTAGATTTTTGGTTTTTTAAATAAAAATTAAAATCTTTCTGCAAAGTGAATATATAAAATTATAAGTAAACAAATTATTAGATCCCAAACAATAGTAATAGTTTTGATACATGCTGTCATAGGTCATGACAAAAGCAGTTTAGTTTTCTTAGTACAGCTCAATAGATGACCAGGGTCATCTAACTAGAGGAGAGTTTTAATTTCTTTCACTAACATAATATAATACACCTTTTCTAATTAATTTGGTATTTTTTATTTAACAAAGGAATATCATGGAATTTAATTTAAATAAAAGATAAAAATATCATTTAATAAAAAAATGTAATTAATGTTTAAAGAACCTTGCTTTTATGGGTTGGTTTTTGGGTTCCATCATTCTCGTTGTTTGTGTTTAAATTAATACAAATAATTAATTTATGATATCTAATTCAATATTTTTTTGGGTTTCAAATATTGTCATCACCACTAACTATAATCAATGTTTATGGCACACCTTGATCAAGAGTGTGACATCTTCCAAGACATGGATTCTTCTTATTCCAATTCAACCAATGAATTTCCCAACTGTATCATATAAATATATTGTATCTAGTATATGGGAGGTAAGAGGTTTAATAAATTATATAAAATATTTTTAGTTTATTGTTGTGGACTAAGATCGTCATATCTATGTACGTCACTCTTACTTATCAAAAACACAATAAAACATATCAATTTAAGTGCAGAATAAATGAAATTTCCACACTTCTACTGAAGGAGAAGCCTTGAGAGAGCCCCCGATTTTTTGGGTAATATGTCATGGTGGATAAGACGAGAAGACGGAAATAATGAAATAAGAAGAAAACATTGAGAAGAAGGAATGGTTTTTGGGTTGAAGAAAAAACAAAAATAGAAACCATGCCTGAATTAATTATAAATATAAATTACAATTGAAAAGTAAAACCAAAAAAATGGTAGGATTTTTAGTTGGCCACCCTCAGTTGATATCTCCTCCTTAGTTCCTTGAAAGAATGGAATGGAATATGGGATGATATGAGAGGGAGGAGCTCCCCTCCATTTATATAGAGCATTACCCCCCCCCCCAATGAAAGAGGCATTGTATCCCCAATAAATGAACAATTCATGTATTGAACACTATAGTAATTTTCTACATAAATATCTTGGTTGTCTCATCTCAAAATATTAGTGTATGTGGACATGTATTCCTAGAGTCATGCCCATCTTAAATAGACAATTTATTCTGCCATGTCAGACCCTCCAAAAAGATAACCTCCATATTAAAATGCCTTAATGACAATGAAAATAGCCAATTCATGAATTCAATACTTCATAAAAAATGTTCAAAAACAGCTTTCACATTCAACCACTGAATTTTAATGTAATTGGTCCCACCATGAACAAGTTAGGGACTCAGCATAAAAAATATACAGATCTATATACAGTTTTCATGGTCCAACATGTGATATTTTTTTAACTCCCTTAAGTTCGATTAATCTTTTGTTCAATAAGGATTAATTGAATCCCTGGTTGTGTAGAATACTAAAAATGAAGAATTAGACAATTTAGATTAATATTAAAATATTTAGGGAAATAATTCGTGAATAATTTTACACAGTTAAAAAACCAAAATGGGCCATTTTTACGATTATTCTAAAATACCACCAATGTCATATAACATGGAAATTTCTCGTAAAGGAACACATTAGTAGGATTTAAAAAAATGAAAAACATTTAACTTTATTGAAAATTGTTCCTTTATCAGTCAAACCTGAGAGATGAAATTAAAAGAGAAGAGAATTGTGTTCTCAAAACATAATCATCTATAATCAAGATGTTGGTGTCATACTTTTAAAACAATTATTTGTTTTTAAGAGAAATTTTTTAAATTTATATGATTTCTTATATTGTACGCTACACCAAAATAAGATTTTACAATACGCCCCACCATCTTAACTTACAGTGTATGAAAAAGTATGATTGGCATCAGTTACAAACAATTTTAAGTTCATTTTATTGATTATTTTTATTCAAAACTGAGTATATTTGGAAAATAAAATATTATTATATTAACTTATTACCTACTCACTATAATGGTGGGTCTTAATAGTATTAACATTTTCGTAAAAACAATTTGAATATAAATAAGTGAGTGTATAAAATAATAAAATCACTCCTGGTGGATTTGATTAATTAAATATATTTTTAATATATTAAATATAGTATTTAATGTTCATCTATGATATTTTTTAGTTATGATATAAGAACAAATTCAATTTTTTGGATAAATGAACTAATTTTAAAAAAATACTATTTTACCAAATTTTTATGGTTCACTGATTTAAAATCTAGTTTTTTAAATTTTAATATATTATATATATCAACATAAACATGTTATTTGGGAGGGGGATATAAAAAAATAATTTGGGTGACTTTTTCATTTATTTTGTTGACTTTCACTATTTAATGAATAAAACAAATTCAATAAATTTTAATTGAATAAATTTTTTTTCATAGAAATAATTCATATGGTACAATTATATTATGAAAAGGATATAAATTTTTAATGTAATATATTTTTTTCATTCAATACTATTTACTTCATTTTAATTAATTTTATATTTAATTTTGATGTAAAAATATTTTTATCTTTTTTAATGTTTTTAATTTTAAAAACAATATTTCATTCCAACAACACGATGAAATTTAAATTTATTAATAAAATGTCGGTTTTTTGAATTTTTTAAAAAGGGATTCTATATTAGGAATTACTAGGTCTAAATTATGAATATATAACTCTCTTTTTAGTCATTATTTAGAGTTACTTCTGTAATTTTTATTAATTCGGTAAAAATGAAAATATAGTAATGAAGGGTAAATATAATATTATAAAATTACTTTAACACATGTCCTAATATTATTAGAAGAGTATATTTATACCTGAATCATATTTGGGTCAAAAAAAGACAGTTTGGAATCCACATGGATGAGAATGGGACATTTAATACATTTTAGTTAAAGGAAAGTTAAATAAGACTATCTCAAATTTTAATAAATAAATAGCTTTTGAAAATAATATAATGTAAATGAATTTTTTTAAATATGAATTTTAAATATAACATGTGTCTATTTATCATGGTAATTTATTTTTAAACTTTTGGAAAAAAATAATTACCTTAAATTTTTATATATTGATGAAGCATAATTTTTTTTAATTGATGAAAATTAAATAATCTAATTATTTTAAAAATTATAATAACTTTTCAAAGACACAAAAAGTTTCAATATCTTTTTGGTTGAGTATATCATGACCACAATAATTCAATGGTCTAGTTATTGACCATTTAAAACCTTATATAAGAGAATATAACACTTATATGATTTTATTTAATGTGATGTTAAACATTTTAGATTCTTGTATTAGTTATTATAATAATATAAATTACAAAATTTCCAGAATATATATTAGACAAAAAATATTATAATAAAATTTATTATATTTATATTAATCATAGTAATTTAATATTAATTTTAATTAAAAATATATTTATTGAGTAAATCTAGAAATCTGATGTCAAAATTACATTACTAATAGAAATATTAAATTAATGTTATTCAAAATATTAAAATAAATTTATGTTTTGATAATTAACATTTACATTGATTTTTATTTCATTCCTTCACAGCATTGGGATATATTAATTTTTGTATTATAACATCTTATTAGCGTATTTTTAAAAATACAAGAACAGAATATTGCCAAAATTGACAGTATTTTTGTTTTTTCAAAATAATGATTTATTACATTTTTTAAGAATTATAAATCATTATAAAAAATATATAATAATTATCATTTGGTATTAATAGTTCTAAATTATTGATATATGGTCAAATTTACAACAATGAATTTAAAATCCATAATTTTAATATTGAACATTTTGTCACCATAGTTAAAATTAAATTAGTATACCTAAGGTTTAATTGAAATGGTAAGGTTTACAATAAAATAAAAACGTGTATAATAGTAATTTTATGATTATATTAAAACATTATCTAAACTCATATTCTAAAATATGAAATTTTTGGGGATTTTGGATGGGGTTTAATTTTATTATAATTTAATATTTTTGGAGATCCCCATAGTGCCCCTCACCTCCATTAAAAATGGGAACCTCCCCTCTCACCTCTTCACTTCACATTGAGCCTTAAATATCATCCACAACCTACACCTTTCCAATATAAACATAGATTGTCACATTTTAGAGGTTATGATATTCTAAAAAGGCAAAATGTAGTGCCTTAAAGATGATATATAGGGGGAGCATGTTAAAGAGGATGTAATCTACTCAACTAATTGTTTCTAGCTTATTTCTTTATCTACTTTTTATTCCTATGTTTTTTCCATCCTAATTTATTAACTCTAGTTTCAATTATATCATGATAATTAATTTTGTATATTAAACCACTCTAATCCACCTTCTTTCCATCTAGAGAAAAACTAAATCAACAGGTGTGCGTATGTATGGATTAATCAATCCACGTCGTAGTGTAATTATTTTACCACCACATTACTTTAACAGGTATAATGATGGAAAAAATAAAAATACATTATTATTATAACAATATATAGATTATAAAATATTATACACCATCCATTTCAATACCATTCAATAATTATGTGAATTATTTCGTTGCTCGTGTGTACGTAAGACATATTATCTCCGCAATGGGATTAGATTATTTCTACATGATCTTCATTACATAATGATTATTTTAATGGATTTTATGAATATATATGATATATTTTATATTAATATCAATTTTTAAATGATATAAATATAACATAATTGAAAAAAATTATTTAAAAAACACACCTAAGAAAATAACGATGTTAATACTCAAAGGATGATTAATAATGTTGCTAAAAAATTGATAATATGATCACAAATGTCAAATATGATCTAGAATAGTTAAATGAGATAATTTAAATCATTATACAGGATGACTGGATACATAGAATTTATATCTGAACTAAGGTAAGGAATAAGTTCACAATCTCCTTATTATCTGAGATTGTTTGAATGTAAGTATTAACTGGGGTATATTTTTCATCCATGTCCACATTTCCTAAAAAAATTATAAATTTTTTTATAGTAACTTATTGATGTATAATGTCAATTTTAAATATTTTTTACATATAATACTTGTTTTGAAAATAACTATTTTTTGTTTTCGATAAAAGGTATTTTTTTACTTTTACAACAAAATTATGAGGTGAATGTTTGATTTTAACTTATATGGCATGAATAGATTTTATGTTTTCATAAAACCGTATATCTATGAGGATTCATTTACATGTTTTCTTGGTTATTTTCAAAGAAATTATTCTCATTTAAAATTGTTTAGAATTTCGAGATAAGAAAAGTTTTTTTAATAAGAAATGATATTTTCCTCAATGATTGATTTCAAGGGTTTTATGAAAATTATATTTCATATATAATGAAATTACTGAAATATTTTTATTTTTCTATCACTATTATTAATATGGTTTTATTTTGTATATGATGGAATTTTATTTCTGATATCCAATTTTATTTATATGTATTATGAGGAAATGATTTTTAACAAGCCCATTGTATTCCATGTGTTATGATATGATGAATGGTTTATTTTTTTGTGTAACATTTAAGAATTATTTCTTTATTAGATGGATGGGACCTATATACCCCTCTAATGAATTGGGTAATGAATTAACACCCATTAGATAGAAATGGGCGTAATGAAAATTATATCTGGTTCCGTAATACACGCCCAGAATGGGAAGTAAATCAGGTTCAGTAAAACAGGTCTAGAATGGCATGTAAACGTAAAACAGTAATGGACTTCATTATTCTGATATATATTATAAATGGTATGATTTTCATAGATTATGTTTATGTTTTTACTATTTATATTCCTGTTCAAATTGATATTTTTATTGCTTACCCTTTCTAAGAATCTAAGATCACACTTTTTATATGTTTTCTATTCCCCAGGATATAAAAAATGGTTTTATGTCTTAATACTAATATGGAAGTCCTTTCTGGGAGATGTTGAATATATTTTATAATTTAGAAAAATGTATTCCATGATTCGAAAAGGAACGAAACTATTACAGTCCTCTGGTGTGAATTTGAAATTTGTAATGAATATTCATCTAAAAAGATGTAATATTCCATTTGATAAGCTTGGGTCGTTATATTTGGTATTAAAGAAATATATTGTCAATATTTTTAAACTATGATGCAATAACTTTAGTGATATCCCTAGTGATATTTCTAAGGATATGTATAGGGAAGTCCCTAAGGATCTGTGTAAGTATATGTTAAAATCAATGAATTTTGGTATTAGTCATGTTAAATTTAGAATTAATCATAAGATGTTATGGATTGAAAATAATCTCCCTAGATTATGTTTTTTCCCACTATTATAAGTGTAACTCGCATTTTTTGTTGGTTTTAGTTAATGTGTGGAACCCATAAAAACCATGATAATGCGGGATGTGATAGGAAATGTAATTATTTAATTCTTATGAAACTGAATATTATGGAAACAGGAATATTGAATCATGTACCCATGAATCAAGTTATGATTACAAATGGCAGAAATTGGATTCAAAATTCTATTTAATCTTTATTAAGGAAGAATCCACCTTCTTTAGTGGAAAAACGATCCCTTTTGTACCATGAAATGGTCCAATATCGTTAACAAGTTAATTTTAATTCTCCATGTTTCATAACATGAAAAAGTTTTCTTGGGATCCAATTTCATGGAACGTGAAGAAAATATATCATGAATATGAGAAAAAAATGATTAAATTGAATTGATGGATTGGGATAATTTAAATAACATATTTTTTTATTTTGTACATACCTTGTATTATGATTACAAAAAGAGATATTAATGTTATCCATCTCTCTCATTTAATGATAAGAAAATAACGAATGATTTTATAGGAAACTCTAAAATAATAGATAATAGAATATTATATTTTCTTAATGATCAATGTGTTGAATTCCATGTGGAGGATAATTCCGTAGTGGGCTATTAAATGGTCTAAGTGTTGGAAAAATGTATATCCAACATTTTACTGCCGAAATAATGGGAATAAACAACAATATCCAAAGAGTGAACCTATTACAATTTAGTGTAACAAGTGGATGAAAAATTTGAAGTACACTAGCTAATTACCAAATTCAAGGTTTAATGATGATGACCAACGTAATCAATATCCTATGGGAAAATACAAATGAAAGTCACATGTGATCACTTTTGGCAATGTGGTGTATGATATTGAAGTTGTGGAATGATTGGGTGTTTATTAAGTTTGACGAATAATGTTGTGGATGAATATTTACGATATTATACAAAAATAAAACATCTATTTATTGGTCCACTATAGTTTTTTCAAATATATTTAAATCATATACTGAATGGTACTGATAAACATGAATTTTTATTGAGGTAACAAGTTGTAGTATTTAAAAAATAAATGATTAAGGGGTGGATAACCCATAATATGAGCATGATAAAGAAATATTAATATTTGTATAATCATATGTTGGATATGAATAAGTAAATTGGAAAGTACTGATTTCCTTAGAAGTGATTAATGATTATTGAAAAGTCGTTTATGCTATCATGGATGAAGTTTATTTAATTTATTAATTAATAATAAGGAATCATTCGTGCTTAAAATAATGAGTTATGGTAAAGAGAATACATGATTAGAGTATTCACATGTTTGGAATGTAACAACCCCGATCATACGTATGTGATATTGTAGATAAATGTTATACTGATTTATTTCACCTCGTTCTATAGTTTTTAACTTTCACCTTTCAAGAGGATTATAATGTTATCAATCAGAAGAATGTTGTTAGAAAAATTAATGTATTTCCATAAGTCTACATATTGATATTGAATTATTTTTCCTAAACAGAAAATGTGATAATGATATTGGAAATTACTTATCATTTTATTAATGGACCATATGATCTTTTAACACTTCATGAATAAATATTCACTGTCAATTATTTGAATAAGAGATGATGTGGAATTTTTTCAGGGAAGGACTAATGACGAGATTGTACTGAAATCAGACATTTATTTCTTCTATTTTTTAAAAAAATTTGTTAAATTATTTTTATAAAAGAAATTTATATCCTAGTATCTTATTATCTGATTATTCAGATAATCCCTTATATCATCACAGATTTATGGCTTTATAATTGTTAGAATTTTACTAACCATGTTCTCTATCACTCCCCATCCGAACTTAATAGTAACATTTCTCTTAAATATACATGTTTTCACTTCCCACCTATGTTCCCCTTTGTGGAAACTCAGTGATGGTTTACTTTGGGTAACCATTAAGTTTTAAACATTATTTAAAATGATGTTTTACTATTTATTTTATAAAATATGTGTTTCATTGGATGTAAATTTCAATTATCAACCCTTTAATAATTAGATGAATTTTAAGGGAGAAATTCTTTTTAAGGAGAGGATAATTTAACACTAAATTTTATCTATGAAATGGATTTTTTTAATTTTATTTATGCCTTTTGTTGTACGCATTACCAAGCTAATATTGTGCAATACACAACACAGACTTATCTTGTAGTTTACACAACACAATGATTCTCTTGTTTCACACACAATTTCATTTTATTTTAATAGAATTCATTTTATGAATGTCCATGAATAAGTGAAAAAGAAAATTATTATGTTACCTTATATCCTAGCCATTATAATGGTGGGTATGAACAATATTAACATTCCACTAAGAAACTATTTAAATGAATATAAGTGAGTTTATAAATTAATAAAATCACCCTTGAGGGATTTTAATAATTAAACATATTTCTAATATATTCAATATATTATTTAAAATTCATCTTAATTTTTTTATACATGATATATTATCAAATTAAAATTTCAAGATATAAGATGTAATTTTCAAAATTACATTTTTTCCACCTTTTGATGATGCATGCATTTTAAATATATTTTTTGACACATTTATAACATTTATTTATCCACAATATAATATTATTTATTCGTGCAATTAAAAAATTACTTTATAGAAATGTTTGATGTTTTTATGATAACTTTCATGTATTTATGAATAGTAAAAATAGACTAAATTAAAATTTAAAACACTTTTTTCATCAAAATAATTTATATCGTTAAATTAAATTATTTATTGGTTTTAATGTATAAATAGAATATATTTTTACCATAAAATATAATTTATTTCATTAGCAATACTTTTAAATTGAATTTTGATATAAAAACATTTCAATCTTTTGTAGTGTTTTAACTTTTAAAACCCATTTTTCATTCCGACAGTGGGATTAATTTTAAATCCACTACTATAACTTATATGTTTTGAATTATTAAAAATGGATTCCACTTTAGGAATCCATAGGCCCAAATTTTTTAAATAGAATTATTTTAGTATGAGGCTTAAGGAATAATATCTTGAGTAATTATTATTAACACGGTAAGAAGGTAGATACATTAATTAAGGGTAAATATAATATTATAAAATTACCTCAACACATTTCCTAATGTGATTCTATGAGTTCCTTTCAACCTATACCATTTTTGGGTCGAAATTATAAACTTTGGAAGCCACTTGGAAGATTGGTATACTAAATATATATCATTTCATGAAAAGATAAATATCGCTTGTACAAATTTTAATATCTAAATACTTTTTATTATATGTCTATACAGAAGATAAATTCAAATATAAATATTCATCTCTAAGATAATTTTTTTCGAGTTATCATGGTAATTTATTTGTAATTTTTAGGAAAAAAATATTTTACTTAACGTATTATATATTGATGATGCAAAAATTATTTAATTGATGAAAAATCAATAAACTGATTTTTATTAAAATTATTATAACCATTAAAAGAAACAAAAACATAACCAAATCATATTGATTGTGTAAATATATACTATAATCATCCATGGGTTGAGTAACTGACCATTTATATCCATATAGAATAGATGGAGGCACTTATAACATTCTGTTTAAACACATGCTAAACTTGTCGCATTAATGTTTTCACAAGTATAAATTTTTTAATGATGTATATTTTACAAGAAGTATTAGAAGAAAAATATTATTACGAAAAAAATATTTTTCTATATCATGGTATTTTAATTTTAATAGATAAAATTCATATATGTGTATTAAATATTTACAAAAACCTGATGATAAAATTAATTTCTTAATGAAAATATCAAATAATTCTATTAAAAATATTAAAATTAATTTAATTTGTTATAATTAATATATACATTAAAATTTAAAGATTACCTTGACCCTATTGACATATATATCAAAATATTTTTTAGGATCACATTTTGTCATGATATTAGTGAAAATCCATGAATTGAATGTTTTCATGATTTACTCAATTGTGGTTTTGTCTAAATAATGTTTTATTAAATTATATAAATATCATAAAACATTTTAAAAAACAATTAATAATTAATATATGGTCTAAAATTTTATATGTTATTCATTTATTGTTAAATTGACATCAAATAAGTGAAAAAATAGACTATTTCAATATTGAAAAACTTATTACCTTAGTTAAAATTAAAATATAATAATATACGATTAATTGAATTTATAATTTTTAAAAGAAATAAAAACAAGTATAAAAATTATTGGTTGTTTGTATTATTGCCAAATTAATTATTATATTCTAAATTAGTGCATTTTATAAGGGATTGAATGGGGTTTGATTTTATAATAACTTAATATTTTTTGATATCCCAAACGTGGCCCTCACCTCAATTCTAAAAGGGAACCTATGAATTCCCCCACATAACTTCACATTAAGCGTTCAATGTTAGCCATAAATTGAATAGTTAACTTCAAAGAATATCTATTCAAATTCTATAGATTCTTTTCTTCTCAAAATACAAACTCTAGTGAGAATAATAGGATATTAGAGGGATCGTGTCGATGAAGAGGTAACTTCCTCTACTGATTCTTTCAAATTTATTTTTCTTTTACATCCTATTCAATTTTTTTTCTATATGAATGTAATCAATACAATATCACCTCTATTCTGAGAAGTTATTATGGTTATGTAAAAACTATATTCCACAATATATCCATCATATGGAAAACAAAATCACCACTCGAGCGTACGTATGGCTTAACATCTCCAAATCATGGTGTAATATATTTTTCACCCCCACGTTACATGGATGAGTATAATGAGGTATATAAAAACTATATATGATTATTATAACATTTTATTGATTGTTAAATATTATATACCATCCACTTCAATACCATTCAATAATTATAGTAATGATATATTCACTCATGCTTACATAAAACATATAGTCTCTATGATGCGATGAGATTCATTCTACATGATATTCCTTAATGTATGATTATATAAATGAACTGAATTAATAAATATGATATATAATCTACTAATATCATTTTTTAAATGATATAATTGTAACCTAATAAGATTAACTTATCTAAAAAAACATGCACATGAATATAAAGATGTTACTACACAATGGAGGAGTATTGATGTCACAAATAAATAGATTATAATATGATCTTATATGATGAATATAATTATGGAATAAGTCAAATGAAATCAATTAAGTCATTATACAGGAGGTTCAGATACATACACAGGATATAGGACCTAAGGTAAGTGATAGATTCATAATATCATTTTTACCCTATTGATTGATGATGCACATATAAGAGGATTTTCCATGGAGAGAGGGTTTACCCATTGATGAAATGTTTCCCCAGTTAGATATAGCTTCGTCCTTAGTTCTTTGTGAGTTTTGGATTGCTTATAATGGAGCGGAGACTTAATGGAACTTGATTTTCTGTTGTCCTTGAGGTGTGGGTTCCTCTTTCGAGGTTTTTGGGGATCTATGGCAGCGTCATTGGATGTTTCCATATTTGGGCTTCTGCGGAATCAAAGGCTCCTGACCTTAGGTTAGTTTGGATTCACCATGGTGGTATGGTGTGTGGTTGAGATTTGATCTGATGCAGTCCAAGGTGGATGATGTGTGTCGCTAGTGTGCTTTGGTTGGATATTCTGTCTCTTCGAGCGATGGTGACGACGTGTTTTGGCACAGTTCTTTTGAAGAGATGTTTATTTTGGATTCTATATTTGATGTTGGTGATGGTTTTCATTCTATATTTGGTTTGGGTGATTCATATCATAGCTATTATTCTTCTATTTTAGTGTTTAATTCATTTTTGTTGTGACTTTTTGTATGGCCTATGGTTTATGGTTCAAGGATTAAGTATTCCAAATATCTTCATAGACTACACCAAATGAGGTTTAGGATTTCATGATTTCACTTGACTTACGTTATATGAATTTGGATTCATTAGAGGGTATGAACTTGGCCATCGGTATAGGATTGTGACGGTACATGATATCTTTCCGAACAGAGTTTGAAAGGTAGAAACTAGACGTAATTTTGTTCATTTTGTGAGGGGTCGTCATTTTTTGTTTGATATGTATTTTTTATATTGGATTATTGGGGCACAATTTGATGTATTAAGTCATTGAAGTCATATTTGGATACCCTAATTCCCTTAAAATGTGACTTATCATAATTAAAAATTAATTTTTATTCACTCACCATTATCTAAGATAAATTGTATGAAAGAATTTACTTGGGTATATTTATCATCCAGGTCCATCATTCATAAAAATGTATTAATATAATTTTTCACTATTCTCCTATGGATGTTTAATATTATATTTACCAATTTGTTGACTTTTACTACATGGTTTAAAGGGTATCTTTTGTTTCGTTCAATTTGATGTACATTTTTTACATTTCTGAAAAAAATACGAGAATAATTATCTCTTTTAACATATATGTCATTATGATTTATTACATTTTTATATAACCATATTTAAAGGAAACATACATTATAAATTTTCGAGAATATTTTCAATGAAATTTGTATCTTTTGATATTGCATGGAATTTTGAGAATATGATATCCTTTTGATGAAAAAAAGATATTTTTATTTATAATTAATTTCAAGTGTTTTATCAAAATTATTTCCCATCAGTGATAACTATACTTAAAAAGGGTTATGTTTATATCCATATAATTAGTATTGTTTTATTTTCATTATGATGGAAGACTATTTTTTTAAATCTGTTGATTTTATTTACATTACAATGGAATTATTTTTATGAAACTCATTGTATTCCTAGGGTTATGCTATAATGAAATATTTATGTTATTATAGCACACATATGAATGATTTAATTTTGATATAGTTGGGACCTATATAACCCTCCAATGCATCGGAAAAATGTTTACATATTATGAGATATACATGAATCGAATGAAATGTAAATCGTTTTTTGTAATATAGAGATGGGATGACAAGTAATTCTTGTTCTATAATGCATGGCTGTAATGGAAAGTAACCATGGTTCAATAATTGACTTCGTGCACTGTGATGGTCTTGGAAATGAACTGTCGATAATATAAAAAAATTTCAATGCTTATTTATTTCCATAATTCCATATTTTATGTCAGTGCTATTTTCTCAAACCTCTAGTTACATTATAATTTATTCCTTATGAACTACCAAGATGTAATCCATTACTCAAAATTTAGATATATGGTATGCATTGCATGATTTTTATAGTTTATGTTCATGTTTTTGCATTTTTTTTTGTTCATCTTATGTTTGATATTTTCTTTTCATACCCATACTAATTATCTAATCTCACCATTTTATGTGTTTTCATTTCTCCAAGATAGGATGAATGGATTTATGTGGGATTATGATAGTGGAATTTATCTGGGATATATAATCCACTAAGAATGATCACTTTTATTATTGATGGATTGTGTAGAATTTATCTTGGATATATAATCCACTAACAATGAACACTTATATGGGATCTAAAACAATTTTAACATATTAATGTGATAAAATCATAATTTATTGAATAGAGTACTTGTAATTTCCTATGTTTTTTAAGAGGGTTGAGTTACTCACATGTTAATAATTTTTAGAGTTTGGTGGTTCGACCAACTCATTTCATGTTTCTTGAAACATAATTTGAAGATTTCCTTTCTTCCAAAACCATTTTTTTATATTGGATTTAATACATAGAAAGTACCATGGGTTTTTGTTTGGGGTTTGAGTGTGTCATTGGATGCTAACAAAAACTATCCGGGTTGTGTACATTGAGGCACATGGTTTGACCAAACTATGTTTTCTCCAATGAATAATAGTACGAACCTATAGGTGTTTCTTCATGGTTTACCAAATCTTGTAGGAGGGGGTTCATGTTTGTACAACACTTATTCCGATTTTAGAAAAATTTATATGCACATTTTCATTATACTTTAGAAACCCATATTGGATCAACATGTGAACTATAGACATGGGAATGGGTAACCACACGGGTTGAATAGAGTTATCCATATCATAAGAGCTAACTGTGTAGCCCACATAAAATTTGTAAATTACCCATTTCTCTCTATAATCTAATTTATTATTTATTCATTATTTTCTCCAACATGTGTGTTTCTTCTCTACTTGTAATGGCTCTCCCTTCCTGGAAGTTTAGGTGTTAAGATCGATTCTTTATCTGAGATCTATTTATATAGTTGTGTACTGCATTGGAACCATATTGGTGAGTGCTTAAATACGCATACTTATCATTTCCTTTTAACTATATATATTTTATCCTAAATCTATGTGACCCATTTTACCCAATTTTTGGAGAATTCTCTTAAAATGACGACTCCTTCCAAATTAGAAATACGTAGATGCTATGATCAGACGTTTAGGGCATATAAAAACATGAGGTGGGCATATAATATCATTATACATCATATTTCAGGTTTTTTAAAAGATTTACTTTGAGTGTGCTATTGGGTAGGCTGATAGATATCATAACAAATTAACTCATTGTCTTTAAACTAATTAATTGATCACATGATGTGGATTTGTTCTTGTTTTCTGTAATCATAAAAAAGTATGTGATTGATGAGATTCATTGAACCTTGGGAAGATTATGATGGGTTTTCAATTTATTATTGAAATTGGATTTACTATATTATATAAATTTATTTTGAGTTCTATAGTAATTTCATAGGATATTACAGAGGATATAGATGTCGATTACTAATTGGCATGAAACAACATTGTTTATCAGCTGGGTCTTGGCCCAAAAACATTGAGTAATGTTGATTACTAGATGGGTGATTTGGTCATTGGTTGTAAGTTTTGGGGTAATCAGGATATTGGTACTACCTAGGTGATATTGGGTGATGATAACCATCAGATTTAATGAGATCATATAGTTTTCTTGAGGTGTCAGATGATATGGATAATTAACTTTTTTTGGAAATTTCCTCTCACCTATGATGTCCAATGCGCCATTTGGAGATTTATTCACCTGCTAGGGATCAGATGATGAGGCGGTACAGACTACTCATTTAGGTGGAATCCTGTGTTAGGTGTGGCATAGAATAATAGTAAGTATTTATTTCTATAGAAATCCACATGGATGTTAAGAATATATTGATTAATAGTGTTGAGACCATCCGTTGGGAGTTAATGATCGTCGTATATTGAGGTACATATTATGATATTTAATTGGGAGGATAGTTTTCATTTTTTCATAGAATTATGGCTATTGAGTAGAGGATGTTATAAATTGGAAAACAGATGTTGATATTCCTTACTTTTCAATACTTGAGATGATGGGGATTCTACAAAGTTGCGGTGTGTGCAACCTGGTAGTTTTTTGGGACATGCCTTTGGGTAATCAAATTTTGGTTGGACACAAGGTGTTGGGGGATTTTTTAAGATGTGGAACCTAAGGGTTCAATAGTATTGATTAACTCCAGGGGGTTCCATGGTCTTATGATAAGTATCCTATCCAATTTCATTATACCTATGAGGTCTAAAGCCGGTTATTTCTTTTGTTTGGATGTTGAGCATAAGTGAAGTGTGTTTATTTATATGATTTTCATATGAAATTTTATTCATTTTAGTAAACAACTACATCATAATATATTTAACATTGGAACACATTGGTGGTGTCCTACTGCGATTTTTTATCACACCCTACATGTTACCATTGGGAAGCATGTAGAATTTTTGGCCTTGTGATGAGGTAATGATTTTGGATCACTAGCTTGGTGTTAGATATATAGGTTTTCATGAGAATGGAATTCAAGGTATAATTGTTTATTTCACTATCTAGAGTTTACATTTTTTACATCATTATCAAGATACTATATGTATATACTAGTGGTTTGGCATAGGTGAACCTTTTTTGATTTTTTTTTTCTTGAATGACCTTTTTTGTACGCATATTATGGAAATCATGTTTTGTGGTGTTTGTATTCGTAAAATAGTAAATGAGATTGTTTATTTCTATTTATACTGATTCTATTATAGTGCTTAATCCTTGGATGGGTTAATGGTCCTGAGTTTGATATTTATTTTTTACTATTACATATATTACACCATTATATTATCACCTTAATATGATATACTTTGTCAATTGTCACATCGTGACAATATCACTACTAGTCAGTAACTTTTGGTGTATGGGGAGGCATGTATAAGGCCTCGTGGCCAATGGATCATATCCCAATTCTAGTGGATAAATGTGTTTTTGATGTAAAAAACAGTTTAGTGCACCTCTATTTTCATTAACCTATACAATATAAGGTTTTCTAATATATTATAATGCATCAATGAAGGGATTGTGACGTTTTTTATGCTGGATGTCCTGGATATAGCTTATTCCTCGTGAAAAATGATTTTTTTTGCCAGAAAAAATAACCAACTCAAATTGGATTTAGCTATTATATTTTTTTTAATAAAGATATATAAGAATTATCATTATACAAAAAATTTTTATTTACAAACAGATCATATTATTTTAATTTATATATTCACACATAATTAGTTGAATGTGTAGCATAGAATATGGTTAGAGCTCATAAATATTTTTACAACTTAATAAATTTACACCCTTGGAATGTGAACATGGTGGATGATTATTTATGTTGAAAGGATCATGAAACTCTATCAATGATGAGTATTACAAAATAACAAATCTGTATGGATTTAAATTTGATGGATATGGAAATACTTTTGTAAGAAGAAAATATTAACTTAATTGAATTGTCACCCTTCGATTCAAGAAATGATTAAATATGAAAAGTAAAAATATGTAGATCTTGAAAAGAAGATCAGAAATTTTCATGAGTTTAACCATGATTATGACGGTACGATAAGGTTCTAGGACATTGTATGTGCTCCATTTATAATAGATATTAAGGATTTGTTTGAGGAAACTCATATTTCATTGTTCTCTATTCATAGTAGAAATATACAGATGTATATAGATTTGAAATAATACTTATGGTGCACTATAATGAAGAGGGATATAAAAGAGTTGGAATTGTTATTCTTGGTATAACATTTATTTAATTATGAAATATAAAAGAATAAGGGGGTGTTACATTCATTACAAATACAAGGATAAAAATGGGACAAATCACTGTGGTTTTTTGGACTCCCTAAAATGTCTAAAGGGGATACTATTTTATAATTTTTCATCGATCACTTTACTAAATCAATAATCTTCATCTTTATTAAGTAACACGTCTATATTGATCAAATTTCTTGGATATATATTAAGGAAGAGTTATGTTTGAATGGAGTGAAACATTCCATTGTGTCTGATCGGGATATGAGGATTACCTCAATGAATGGGTGAAGTATCTTCCAAAATCATGATAAGGATTTTACTTTAAGAAATGTATATCATCCATCAATAAATGGTCAGTCTAGAAGAACAATTCAAACCCTATATCATTTATGATATCTTGTTCTTTGGATTTCATTGGTGGTTGGGATCAACACAATCCTCTATCTAAGTTTCTTACAACAATATCTTTCACCTAAAAATTTAGATTCCTGCTTATGAATCCCTCTTTGGAATGAAATGTAAAGCTCCATATTTCTGGAATGATGTTTTACAAAAAATATATTTATTCTTGAGATAGCTGATGAAATGGAAGAAAATGTTATGTCCATTCATCAACACATCAATGAATTATTGATTTCGAAAAAAATGTTATGTTGATAATCACCATCATGATCTAAATTTATAGTTTTTGAAATATGTTTTCATAGAATTTATCCATGGAAAAATGTAAAGATATTTGGAAGGAAATGTAAATGGAGCCTGAGGCATATTGGTTCCTTTGAAATGAATTATCACCTTGAGATTGTATCTTATTACATGGATCAGTCACCAAACATCTCTAATGTCCATGATGAGTTCCATGTATCTCTCATGAGGAACTACATACCTGAACCTTCACATGTACCAAAAATAGAGTTCATACCCCTATTGTAAAATCATTCTATTAATGAATAATTGATGGAGACATATGTTAACATCAAAAAATATTTATGAAACAATACTACTCACACGGTCTTTTTTGTGTGAAACTGATTGCTTGAGGAAGATGTGTGGAAATTTGAGGATATGATGTGTTAGAATTTTCTTCATATTTTTGTATCATAGTGATTAATTTTGAAATATAAATTTATTTTATGGTCGTTTAAATTAATCACCCGGACTATTAATGAAATAATGTTTCTTAATTAATTAAAATCTATTAATATCTTTCATTTCATGAAACACAAAGTTAAATAGTTGTTACATATAATTCAATGTTATTCATTCATTATATACAACACCAAGTTACGCTCATGCTACAAGTCACGTTGGGATATATTATCTTAATCACAACACTGAGTTTTAATAAAACAATGATATATTGTTAATATAGAAATTTAAACTTGACTGTTTTAAAATAGCTATTAAATATAGTGATATGAATACTAATAACTTCACTTTAAATATTTTTTTTAAAAAATAAAACATATTGATAAAAATTAATTATTATTTTTAATTGTCATTATATGTTTTGAAAATACTATTTTCCCCAAAAATGATTTATATTTTATTTTCATTATCATTAATAAAATTAATTCTCCCACTTTGGAAAAATTAATATATTAAAATATAATTCATTTTTTAAATCATCGTGTCAGAATTATCAAAGGATAAATGTTTATATTTTTTTTGAGAATTTTCATTTTTTATGAATTGTTAAAAAATATTTTATTTTAATTGAAATTTTCCTTTTGATTTTATAAATATATTAAGTTTACATATATATTAATTTTCATTTAAATTAAAATTACTTTAATTATAAAATAATTAACCTAATTTAGTTCATTATACTAAATTTAAAATTATATTTTTATATGAAAACAATGTAAACATTTGAAAAATTTCTCTTTAAAAACACACTTTTAATCGCATCCATGAGATTAATTTTAAATAATATATATTAACATTTGTGAATTTTTAATGTAAAAAATGATTACATATTTTGAATAAGAATAATTTTTATTATATAATAACATCAACATAAGTTTTTTACCAAAATGAATTGATAAAATAGTTAACATTATTTACCCTCGTTATGGTTAAAAGGCATTCACTGGGGGATAAACTAAAAATATATGGTTTAAAATAACCAAAAACACGACAAAACCCTATTTTAAGGAAATATTTTGACCTTATATCTTCCATGATATATATTGGTCCATTATTGGAGCCTTATTAAATAAATAATATATGGGTGGAATTATTTCATTATGAAAAATAAATGTGGGATCTTCACCTAAAATATTACTATAATATAATTATTATATCACACATATCTTCATTGTTTCAATTTTATGAATGTGATAATTTCACTTGTATGTATGTTGAACAACCACCTTATTATGTGATGCAGATAATTCATACATTACTTAGAACGTAATAAGGATGTTTTTTTGAACATGTGTTATATATATGATATAAAATACATTTATAATGTTAATTTATCTTTTAAAATTATTTACTTCAATCCAACAATAATATAGAAATTGTGATCATTCATACATATGGCCTACCATCTCCATGGATGATGTATTTCAATTTATATGACTATATTTGTTGGATTTATATAAATAAAAATTTAATGAATACATATTAAATTTATATCATTATTAAAAATCTCTATAATATTGAACCATGATCAAGGTAATATGAACAAAAATAAAAAACAAAACTTATATAAAAAACAGTGCGATTATTACCCAAAATTCATCATCATCATGAAATTGTAAATAAAATGGTAATAATATGTCACAATAATATCAAATATGGTATATTATATATATATATGTGATTTATTTATAATACACTTATATTTATTAAATGTAGGATTTGAACTTGTTCTATGGAAGTTATGACTTAAGGCATGGGATTTATGTTTGACTTTCTACATTTATTATATCTCATGGCATATTCACCACATATTTCAATAATGTGGTGTATATAATACCCATTGGTGTATATTATTATTCTTATACTAATAATTATTATTCTTTTTTATATCAATTTTAGTATATCTCTTTCATGTGGTCTACGATTCAAAAGAAAATAATTTGGTAAGGGATTTTTGTCATAATAGGACTTATTTGAGAAGTACATTATATAAAGAACTAATATTCCTTAATAAATTGTACATTCATAGTCTTGAAAGGTATTATCATTAATTTCTTTATGTTAATGTTATTTTATATTTCAATTTATTTTATTCTATTGTGGTGTTAATGATTCTAGGGTACCAATGTTATAATTATTTCATATAAAATCCTACCCTTTATCGAGATTTCATATGATTATCTTAGCGATGAAAAAATATTATCATTAATCTATCAAAAAATCATAAATTTTTTTATATACTATTTATTCATGATATTTTAAAGTAATAGGACCATTTTTACACTCTTTAGTACTAAAATAATTGTGATTTTTTTAAACAAATCAAATTTTATATTTCTCTTTGGTAAAAAATTAGTTTTCTACAAAACAGATTTCTAATAAAAAATTTAAATTTATTTATTATTATCGAAATATTTTTAATATAATATTTTACCCATGTTTGACTATTTATTTTAAAAAATTAAATAGAATCATCCAGTCATTTTTTGAAAAATGATTGTTTCTATATTACTAAAAATGTTAATGGAATATTTATTTTCGAAATTAATAGTATTTACAAAACTTCCCATTATCAGGACCATTATTTTATTTGACTCATTCATATTATGTTTTCAATGTTACTTTTAAATAAATGTATTTTCAAAAATAAATATTTTATAAAAAATAATTTAAATATGAAAGAATATTTACATAAACAAATATTTTATGTTACTCTTAATGATTACATTATATGTTTTCATGGTCATTGTAAAAAATTGTGTTTAAATATACTTTAATATATTTTATATATAAATATTTATTTTTATTGAAAATTTATCTTCCTCAAGAAATGTTACAAATTATTTTTCATTCCAAATCAATCTATAAATAAGAAGAAATCCTTTATGAAACCTATGTTTCTCTAGGTATATGAACCAATAAAAAAACATTATTATTTATCTAACGGGTTTATGTTTGTTTTGGAATGAATTTAGAAAACTAATTTATATTTCATGATTTATACCATGACAAAATTATTTTTAAAACTGATTCTTTTTCTATGTGTTATGCTATGATTAAATATTGAAATTATTATAACACCCATCTCTTTTATATATGATATGATATGTTTAAATTATTATGAAACCCATTTAATTTCATGGTTTATGATGTGATGAATCTTTTATAATCTATTTGAAAGCATATGTATCATTTTTGTTACATGATTGGTTGGACCTATATCTCCCTCCAATGAATTTAGAGTATATTTATATGTCACAAGATAAAAAAAATAAACTGGGGAATAAACCCTGTTCAATAAGGGACCTTATCAACATTGATAGTCTTCGGATACAACCTTGACTTAATGATAGTTGGTAATGTGAACCCATCCCATTTTGATATCCTTCACTGTGAGTGTTCACTAAATTGAAAATTATTTTCCATGCTTATCTGTATTCCAGAACCCTATTCCATATGCCTTGGTTATACATTATGTCTTATAATATTTCATTCACTTATTTTTTATGTATTATGAACTAAAAATATTAATTTAACTAATCAAGATTATTATCTTCTATACGAATGGTATGATTTATAAAATAATTTTTCATGTTCTAATACCCTTATTTTTATGTTATGCTTATGTATATCCATTCTTTAAATTACTAACAATCTATCATCACCCATTATTAATTTAAAATACCTAGGTTATGAATAAATGTATTATATTTTATAGTTTATAGAATTATTATAGTTATGGATTTCATAGAGGAAGATGATGTATTTTACCTATGGACTACTTATTTATGTGTCCATGATTCCAAATTCACTAAACTATTACATTCCTTAGGAATTTGTTTTGTTTAATTTAATTAATTATCATAAAAATGATGTAATATCAATATATTATAATCCATGGTTTCTATATTCTAGCATAAAAGTAACCATATAAACATGTTAAACATGATGACGTGATTCTATGATTGTTGAAAAAAGAATCATTGTATGTCCCTATATAATCTTGGAAATATGATTCTGGTTCACCACTATTTCTACCAGAATATATTGGAACATTAGATGGGTATATACAGAAATTTAGGAATATACATTCTGAAATTCTATGACATGATATTAGATTTCATTGGTCGATGTGGGAATATATATGCACGTTTCTCTTAGGGTTAGAATATATATTATTCCCAATTTTTTATACTTCAATATGTAGATTGACAAGGAATGTATGTTAATGAATATGAGCCTGCTATATAGGTGATCTACAGAGTGTCAGAAGAATTGATATGGGAAAGCATGGAAATGATAATTCATACTGGTTTATGATGGAATATGTTGTGTGTTTTATTGATACGAGTAATAATATCATCATTTTCCCAATCACATGTAATGTGTTGCAACTAAAGGAATATTCTTGATTCATATATATATGTGCCTAATTAATAATCCCATTGGGTATCACCCTCATTAGTAGATGTATAGGATCTTAAAATATGAATCTAGGGGGGGGGGTTGAAAGGATCCCATTTGAGTGGCTCAAATACTATGATGGTGTTGGGGTCTACACCTTCATCCATGTTTGGTAGGAAAGGTTGATACTTATTTCATGATCTTGGGATAGACTCCAAATATGTTAGTTGTGTAAAATGATGATTTGGTCTTTATGACAACTTTCCTTGAAGGTTAGGAGCCTATTTTATTAATCACTTGAAGATCCTCACATGCATCCACAAGGTTTTTGATTTTACCATGTCAATGGTAATCTTAAACTATTATGTATCCATTGATTATTGAAGGTATTAGGATTGTGATATTTTTTATGATTCGTAAAGGTAGTTACTATATATGATATTTTGGAATTCCTTCTTGATGATTTTATTTCCTGGATTCACAGTGAAATTTTTGGGATGGGTACCTATGATCAGTATTTTAATAAGACTAAATTTCAATGATCAGTAAAACATCATATGTATAATGAATTATTAATCATAAATATTTTGGAAATGTTTTTTATTCACATTTTCAATTCCACAATTCATTTATAGAATATATATAACAAAATGTCTCAATTCATGGGTACCCTGAAAACATTTAATTGATAAAATATTTATATATGTTTCAAAATTTATTCTTTCATATTATATGTGATACAAAATAGCCTAACATGCATTCTACCTATTTTTTTAATGATATGTTCACATTTGGTAACCCATATTTATATTGGTCCAAGTCATTGTTTTTTTATACATATGGGAAATAAATATTTTATGTCTATTGTAACTCTTTAATTATTTAATCTAATAATTTCACATCATGATACCCTTTTTTTGAATGGTTTCCAATGTGGAATATTTTTGGAATCAAAACCACCCAATGGTTCCATAATCTATAACAGATTAAAGGCCTTCTTTCCCTAGGTGTCTATCCATTGGGGTTTCATAACAATGATACTTTGAAACTCACATTGGTATGATGGATGGGTGGTTTGTATCATCGCACACATTTTGGGGAAAATATTTCCAACTCTAGGACTCTCTTATAGATTTAATATATATTCATGGATCATTGTCAAATCATGATGATGGACTACTTATGCCAACTTTATAACTAGTTGTTGATCTATGATGTGAGAATCTCTAAACCACAAGTGTATCCCATTGAAAAATTCATCTACATGTATCCTGGGTACTCTAACTTATTAAAAATAATTACATAACAATTTGTTTTCTAATATGTATATGTTTTAAATACATACATCTAATTTATCTATAGTTTATCACTATCATTGAGGAAGTCTGATGTTTATAGTGTTTTGATTGGGACCATAATTTGGATCCATATGTATCCTTGGGATGGGAACCAGAATGCTTATCGATTGGACATATCATCATGAATATGGACATTTGAAAAGAATAAGGATATATTTGAGGCTTTTTAGGTGGAGGCATGGTTTAGAGGAATATTAATCAAAATAATGGAATAATCATTGCATATCTCTGAGGACGAATGTTTAACTATCATAAGGAAAACTCAAAATTTCTCTAATACATCTCTCATTCCATCGCATCTTGAAACCACTCGATAGCATATTTCATTGTCATTGCCCCACCACAACTCATTGGCCCACTCTAACTGGGGGTGGGGGTAATAATCCTTTGTTTCTCTCGTCTCCCCCTCACTTATCTTCTATTTCCCCTTTTATTATCCTTTAAAATATCCATTAATTCTAAAAATATATGTTATCCATAAATTTTCATCAAGTGTGAATGGAGTTATATCGGTTCTAATAACTACATTAGAGTACATGAACGCATCTGTAATTTTGGATATCACTATTGTTTCCCATTTTGGGAAGAAGGGACCTTTGTATTATGCCATTGGTAGGTTTTATTCTAATCTTTTTGTATCATGACCAGGTGGATGTTGTCATTTTTTATACAATCCACATAATGAATCGTTTTTCAAAAGAGGAAGACATTTTCTGAAAATGGGCTAATGTTATATGATTTATGAAAGGATTCTATTTCTCACACATTATGTGGTATTTTGATTTTTATCTAATGCATGACTTCTCTATCCTGGAACTCTAGATTAATCTACCTGGCCTTCCAAAACCATTATAGAATTTGGCGATTCTTCGGCTGATCAACAACAAAATAGGTTGGTACCATTGTTTGTATTCCCTTGGGATTTTTTTTCAACCATTTTCTCTAGTAATTTTCATTTATGTAAATGTTTTGAGGGGCCATTGGACTACATAATCAATGATATTTAAGGACAAATTCAATGGAATTATATGTTTTCCGATATTCTTCAGTTACGTTCTGTTTTGTTTTTCATCACTTAGGTCACGAACTTCACATGTTCGATAAAACTCTTATGAAGAATTCCACATATCAGAGGTGGATCTAACTGGTACTAATGTAGAAGGATATTCTTAGGTAAATTAATTGGATTCCAAAGTGATATTGGTATATGTGTTTGTAGGATCGCACCAGGTAGGGGTTGCTGAAGTATCCAAGGATACTCCGTCTTTGAAAATGTATTTCTTGGTGAATCATAATATGAATGTTTAAAATGACTATATAATTCTACATCATCACCCTGCAAGGGAGGTGAAAGGTCTTTTAGAATTAGTTGATGGTGATGGGGCCTTTAATTCTAATAAGTTATATCAGAGCGTTAATGATCTTAAATCTACTTCATATGCGGTGGTTGTGCTGTCAAGGAAGGTAAAAGATCTTGGGTGACATGAGCCTGCTCACCTATCTCATGAATTTAAAGAGCAGTGTTAAACTAGAGACAATGTTAAGTAATTATAACAAATATGAAATTGAGTGATAGAAAAAAGTTAAGTTCCATCTGTTAAGTTAGGCAATTGATTTGAAGGGTTAGCGAGTTAACTGATGAAGAAGGACCATGATGCAGCCCAGGATTAAAGACTAATTGAAGATAGGGGTATATATATGGAATATTATAGTGATTACTCTTCCCATCATCCATCATATGATTATGTAAATTAATTTGAGGACAATGGGCTACTCAGCACAAGGACAAGGAGGGGTCATCGACAAAACTAAGATGTAGGGCGTTGTACCCTAAATAATGTATAGAAGTCAAAATGGCATGTGAACTATTCTTAATTACCCCAACCAATGGATATAAGATCCACAAAAAATAGAAGTCCAAGGTGTATGGAGGAGTTTAATTGTAGTCTCCCATAGTGATGAAATGTTATCCCAACACATTTAATAGTGTTTGGGTTGGGGATATTGGGGAGGGGAGTTATGGGAAATCATTATTCAATCTGAGGAATAAATGTTGTAAGAATCACATCTAATCGATACCTAAAAATAGGATGGTGATAATATGACTGAGATATAGATATGTGTTGAACCTAATGAGGTGTCAAAGATATGGTTAATAATAAATATTGTTTTGTGGTTAGAGGATTCAATTCAATGATGTTAACCATCGAGTATTTCATTTAGATGTGGGACATGTCGTCTTACATGTTTGATGACTAAATCAATGATGTTATAGATTTAGTGGTAAATCAATTTCATTGAAAATTACTTATGAATAATGTGTCTTATAGAATTTAATTTTATTTCAACGGCTCATATATCACTTATAATTTTTATGCTATGTGTTTGTATATACTTGGGTTCTCAAATTCCAATAAACGTGATAAAAATATAAAAAACTATCATTCTGGTCAGGTAAGACCACATTAGTGAATTAGAAGATGATGAATAAAACATATAAATAGGTGAAACATATTTCATAAGAGATGTATATTTAATCTATGTGGGTATTATGCACTGAGGCTACCCTGAGATGCTCCACTGTAATTATTGGTCTTTAATAGAAAGGAGCATATGGACAGAGCGTAATCCCAAGGTGGATCTCATGTTATTAGAATTTGGATTTGAATATTACACATTGAGGCTTACCAAGGAGTCATATGATAATGAACCTCATCGTGGATGTAATAACTCATCCCATTATTCTAGGTTTATTTTTTTCTGGTGGTTTTTTAGAAAAAGATGAGTTTTTGGAAATTTCATGAGTAGAATCCATGTAGATATAAGTACATGCCATGTACTCTGTTTTCGTGGGTAGCCGTGTGCTAGACGTGTAACGGCTCACCACATTGCCATGCAGGGTGAGTTCATGACCACCTAATGCGAATTCCAGTTAATTCAAGTACACATCGTGTTACCATGAAAAACAGGCCGTTTAAATTATTATTTTTCATTAAATTGACCGGGGTCACGTCTAATAGATAGAACCATCTTCTTCTCGACTTATCTCATACAGGAGTGTCTGTATGGCCAAGAATATTCTCTGAGCCCCCCCAAATCGTTATATGTTCTCTGATTCGGCCTCTTTCAGTTGTGTTGGAATCTTATATGTGAGTTATCTTTTCTTCCTGAACCCCATCTATTGATTTCTCCCCTTTCATGAGATATCATCAGTAGAACGTTTATATTTTTTGAGATCTATGTTTTTCTAGGGAGATTCAAGGCCTGAGGATCACGTATATTAGTTATAAAATTCCGATATAGGTGGTTTGGGCCTTTAAGTAGATAGTCTTTAAATTTTATGTGGAAAAGTGCCAAATACCCAAGAATGGGGTATTGAATTTTCATGTTTTTATCATGGTTATTTCCTTTTATTCATTGATTGTTTGGATAGTGGTTAATTGTTTTTTAATAGGGTTAGCTTTTCCATTCTATGGATTTTTTCCCATGTTGTATGTTTTATCCATTTGGTCTAGCATTCCTGTAAGGATGTTTTTTTCATACCAATTATGGTTAGAATGCAATGACATTATTTCAGATGTTGTTAGATATTTTAGACTATTTATCCAAGTTGTTCTTGAGGTATATATTGAATGCCACATATCGTGGTGCACGTTTAAAATAAACAGGGATGTGGGAACCTGGTGCAGTAGACTATGGGGAGAATGGATTTTGAGGGCTTGTCCAGAGTGTCAGTCTACTCTTATGGTGTGAGACCATAGAGGGGTAGACTATATACTTCTATAAAGTGTCATTAGTTCCTCGTTATGAGACCACTATGAGAATTGGATGTTGAGAGTTTCACGCGAGTGTCTATTAGTTACTAATATGAGACCACAAAGGGAATTTATGGTGAGTGCTCCCTCAGAGTGTCTTTGCTAAAGCTAGACTATAGGGGTTAGACTATTATTATTTCACAAAGGGTTGCTTGTGATTGATTGGTTTAACCAGAGGGGTTACATGTGAGTACATCATAGACATTTACTTAGGATTATTGGCTACTTAACTAATAAATGAAAATGGATGTATTTTAAAATGTAGGATTGTTTACTTTGACTACATCCTTGTTTATTGCATCATTTTTCATATTATCTTCCATATATATTCAATGACTGTTAGGCATAGATCATTGGGTTATTTCCTACTGGGATTAGTCTCACACCCTATTTGGGTAATGATTTTGGGCCCAAAAAGATTAAATTTTTGCAAATATAGATATGTTCAGGCACACTTCTACATCAGGTACATGATTTCTTTGGAGCTGGGGAGCATAAGACCATGCTGTGGCATGCGATGATTTGGAGATGTTTACATGTTATTCTTGTACTTTCGTTTAGAATTGTATTCCAACATTGTGACTTGTTTGGCTTCTTTCCTATACATATGTATCATGCATCATCATATCTATCGGCTCTAGTTGTTTATTTATTAAGTCTTTCATTGTTCAATTATTGCATGTTATCACTGTTTCTGCTATTGTTATCTGTTTTATTACTATTGTGTTGCTTTTCCATTGAAGTCATTGTTTCCCAATTATCACCCCAAGGCCCTTGCAACTAGTTGGCAGCCTCTTCCATTCTAGAAAATGCACTTGAGTCAATGTCATTATCTGGGTATGGGACACCTCTTGGAGGAACTTCAGAACGAGACGATACAAAGTGGTATCAATGTTATTCTATTCTTCTTGAATTACAATTCGAAACATATAGCTTGGGGTAGGAAGGAACAGGTAATCAGTAATAAGTTGTGCATGCGATTAGTTAACTCCTGTACAAGGAAAATCCAAATTATCTAAATTATTGCTATTTTTCTGGTTTTGCAATTTTTATAGTTGATTTGACTTCACCATTGGGTGATTCACATGTTTTGTGTTGTTATTGTTGATATTATTTAGGTTCTATTACTTTTGTTACCCGATGAGATGAGGGTGTGTCATCTCATGCATCATATGGGAACTTTCCAGAGATCACATGTCATGCATTCGTGCCATTCCCATTAGGGTGCAATACTGATTTCGTGTTTTTTTGATAGGTTTTATGTTATAAATGCATGATTTTGTGATAGATGCCTTGATCTAATAACTTCTATTAGATAGGTTATTTCTAATATGTAAAATTTTTTGTTTGAATGGATGCCAATCTCTTGTTCGTGAGGTGTTATCGGCCCTAACGGACAAGAATTTGGTGGATCATTGCTCTATTATGTTGATATGTAACATGTATAAGATGCCAAGATTTGATTAACAAGGAGTATGGGACCTCACGAATTAAAATTTGGCACCTTAAGGGTCATTTAAGTGTTTTCTAGGTTCTGGAGTAGTTTTGAGGTTTACTGTCTGAAAAAACCTAGAATACACAGTTTGTAATTATGAATACACGCCATGTGTCTTTCTGTTCAGGAAGACATGTTTTGCATAAGTAAATATCATGTACAATATGTACATGTTGTGTAGTCTCTAACTATGGCACTGGCTATGTGGATAGAGAGATGGGGTTGAGAAATCTTTGGTGGGACACACCATGTTCAGGATGTACACACTGTGTTGTGTTTATCATGTGTCCGCCTATGTGACTAACAACACCTATGTTTAAAATGTAGGTTATACATGTCCTGCTAGGCTTGAACACTCAGTGTAGTATAACCCTTGTATCTGGAAATGTAACAAACAACATAGGGCAATGGAATCCTTCTAGTACATGTCATTTATATCTGGAACATGTCGTCTAGAGTAAGTCGTGTAACCAGCAGTGTGACGAGCAACACAGGTTGGTGAATTTCATCTATTATATGATGTTTCCAGCCCTAACATGCCTTGTTGTCTTGTTCTAGGAGGTATTTGTTTCTTATCCATGTAATATAACTCGGTCAGAGATAAATGATTCATGTACATGTCGTTTTTTAAGACAAAACATCATATATAATGGGTGTTACACGACCTAGGGTGGAAAAAGTACCCACCCATGTGAAGGTATAAGGGAACACACTGTGTAGTTGTCTTACACACCTTGTGTCCATATTTTAAAAAAACATGAATGCTTTCTTTATTTTATCCCCTTCTTAAACATACCATTTTAGAGCTTGATAATATTGATCTAAGGTGTGCTATTTACCTTGCATAGTAATGCCACTGAGACATCCGCTGGTTGTGCGTGAGTTTTAGGGCAGTTATCAGACACTCGATATGGCTGATTTAGGACTACCAGTAGATCCTCTAGTCATGCCAGCCTTGGAAGTATCCATTATTTTGGAAATAGTTAATGACACATATTTTCGTGAGGGGTTTATGAGGTTTATGCATTCATTCCATGGAGGAACTCATTCAACCCCTTCTATGGAAAAGTTGACATAGGTTTTCTAGCAGCGGTATCCTCCCACCTTCATAGGTGATGGAAGACCTCGGGCTGCAGAGTCATGGTTAGAATCCATGCTTTCTATATTTCAAAATCTAGAGATTCCTCTAACAAGGACGGTGAATATTTTTATGTACATGCTACGGGACACTTCTAAGAGATGGTGGGATGTGATCTCAAAGGTGAGAATCTAGCAGGTTATGGCTTAGGATGAGTTATATAGTATGATCTATTATTAAATTTCCCTGGAGACCATAAGGGCTGATCGAGCCCAAGAGTTCATTAGTTTGGAGTAGGGTACTCTTTCAGTTATAGAGTATTCAACTCACTTCATAGATTTGTAGTGCTTCATTCCATTCCCAGGTACTGATGAGCTATTCCGGGAAAGGATATTTGAGGATGGTCTCCGGAACGACATCTAATCTCAGGTAAACATTTTTAGGTTGACTTCCATCACATATATAGTCAACCAAACAACGATCACAGATCACTATCTGAGGGATTCTACTGTTTAGATCCATGGTGTCTCAGCATCCAGGGTTGGTGTCCCTCATGTTGATAGCAGGAAGCATCAGAGAGAGTCTATGCACAGAGATCCAAGATGGTGAGAGACATCTTCTCATAATCAGGTGGAGTGTTATGAGTGCAGGAAGAGCTGGAATAAGAGGAAACATTGCCCGAGAGACCTAGTGGAGTGAAAATATTGTGGCTCGATTGGGAACCTTAGGCATTTTTATAAGTTTATCTCACATGAATATGATGTAATGGGATCTTCTATGACTCCATTTTTAGGAGCAGCACCCCCAGTTTCTCATTAGTCAGTGATCTAGAGTTCTTCCATCCATTCAGACCCAGGTGGAGGTTGTGACTAGGGTAGCCAGTCACCATGATTTCAGCGACAGCAGGGCGGATCAATTTAGTGTAGTTAGGTAGGGTCGTAGGGTTGTAGTATAGGTCAGACCTTTTTTGTGGTGTAGTCCTAGTAGTAGTCGGATCCTGGAGCCTCTACAGTTCGAGGTACGATTCTAGTTTCCTCAGTTTTAGCTTCAACTCTTTTAGATCCAGGGCATTCTCATATATTTTTATCTATTGCAATTTTGGATAGACTTGTTCTCTGTATCGTTACTTATTATGATGTCTTGATTCTGGAAACACTATTGGGGATAAGTACAGTTTTTTACGACAATGTTATGAGTTCTCTCTAGAGGTTGGTGGGAGTCACTTATTATGGGACCTCTATGTCCTAGAGATGACATGCTATGATTACATTCTCAAAATATATTAGTTAGTTCCCAACTAGGAATTTGTTTATTGATATCTCTGTCGAGTGAGTTTCATAAAAATAGAAGGTGGGAACATTTTATATAAAGGCGAATGGGATTTCTGGGCATGTAGAGCTGGACTCGAGCATCATGGTTTTGGAGGATTTACAACCCTTATTTCGATTCTATATCTGGATGACCATGGGACCTCACACATGGAAAAGCCTATAATTTTGGATCATTTTAGGGATTTTTTTGAAGAGGAATTTTCAGGTTTTCCTATAAAGCGAGCGTAGAATTTTTTATTGAGCATGTTCCAGGAGTGGAATCATTGTCTATTCCTCCTTATAGGATGGATGCACTGTTGTTTTTGGAGCTCAAGAAGCGGTTAGAGGAGTTCCAAGAAAATGTTTTGCTCTGACCTAATACTTCTCATTGGGGCTCTACTACCATATTTCTGTAGAGGCAAGACGGAACCCTCTAACATTGTGTGGATTATTAGAATATGAACCAGTTTACCGTCAAGTAACGATAACCCTTGTCGAGGATTTATGATCTCTTTGATAATCTTCATGGATATTTGGTGTACTTTACTATTGACTTGAGGTCTAGTTACCATCAGTTACATGTTATAGCATCTAATATACCTCTTACAGCCTATTAGAGTAGGTATGGTCTATAAGAGTATGTGGTTATGTCATTCGATATCACGAATGCACATGCTGTCTTTATGGAACTTTTGAACCGAGTTTTCCGTCCAAACAAGGATTCTTTTATGGTGGTCATCATGGAAAATATATTGGTGTACTATCACAATCGACACGACCATGCCTCACATATTGAGATAATTTTGATTACTCGAAGAGAGAATCATTTATATGCAAACCTCTCAAAATCCCACATTTTGATGGACCGAATTCACTTATTGGGTCATGTTATCATAGAGACAAGAATATCAGTAGACCCAGGGAAGTTAGAGCAGTAGTTTCCTTGGTGCATCTGAACAATGTCATTGAGGTGTAGTGTTTTCTAGGGCTGACTAGATACTACAAAGATTTCATTAAGGAATTTTCATGCTTAGCATCACCACATATTGGCCTGACTAAGAAGGGTGTGAAGTACTTGTTGTCTGATTTCTTATGAGTCATCCTTTCAGTTGCTAAAAGGAATGTAGACTTCACCACCAACACTATTGTTGCTAGATCTAGGCAAGAGCTATACTATGTACTATGATGCATTAGGAATCCGGCTAGGAGCAGTGCTTATACAGGGAGATGGAATCATTGCATAAGGGTCTCGGCAGTTGAGGCCACAGATGAGGAACTACCTGGCCCATGATCTTGAGTTGGCTATAGTTGTGCATGATTTACGTTGTTGGAGACATTATATTTTGGGAGTGAATTTTGTTGTTTTCCCTAACCACAAAACTCTCATGTATATATTCACTCAGTGTGATCTGAATCATAGACATCGAAGGTTGGTTGATTACATTTTGTCCTGTTACACTGAAAAATCCTACACACATGGTAAAGGAAATGTAGAAGCTGATGCATTGAGCATGAGGACATAGATACAGGCTATTCATGAGGCTAGTAGTGAGTGGAAGCCTATGGATCTGTTTTATGAAATGCATTAGGAGGTGCACAATAGACATGAGCAGAGGTTTCTTTCTTCTGTAGTTGTTAGATCCAATATTCTTGATTGAGTTAAAATGAGGCACCATAGGATTAAGAGAGAGTGTAATATTTCTCCATGGTACATAAGACTATTCATGGTTTTGGAAAGGGTCGGGCTGGTTTCTTATAGGTTGTTTTTACCTCATATGTACTAGTCTATGCATAATTTCATCCACATGTCTCAGCTACGGTGTTACTTATCAGGCCCGTCTAACGTTTTTCAACTCGAGGAGGATGAGCTTGAGGTGGATGCACCATTACAGAATCACCCTTTTTGGAATATTGATCGAATGGAAAAGGTTCTTTGTGGCCAGTCTATTCCTATGGTATGAGTGATATTGAAGCACTGGTGAGTGCATGACAAGATCTAGGAGATGGTGGCTGATGTACGATCATAGTGGCCAGAGTTGTTATAGGACTCTTCTTCTATGCCACCTTTCTAGGGAAAATCAGGGGAAAATTTCTTTTAGGGGGGAAGTGTGTAAGAACCTGGAACTACTTTTTCAGGTATGTTTTTATATTTTGGTGGTTTGTTGATAATAACCGCAGTTTATAAAAATTTTAGGAGTACACACTGTGTACTTATAAGTACACACCGTGTACTTGGTTTCCATGGTTAGTCGCGTGCTGGATGTATAATGGCCGAGCACATGGCTGTGTGGGGTGACTGAGAGACTTCCTAAATCAGAGGCCAGTTAATGAAACTACACACCACGTACCCTTGAATAACATGCTATGTACTATCTTTTTATTTCATTAAATGGAATGGGGTCACGTCTAATGGAAAACCCATCTTCTTCTCAACCTATATCATTCAGGAGCATTTGTATGGCCACGACTCATCATGGAGACCCCAAATCAACGTTCGTTCTCTGATTCAAACTCTATCAGTTACCTTGGAATCAAATTGATGAGTTCTCCTTTCTTCATGAACCTCATGACATGATTTCTTCTCTTTCACAATATATCTTTGGTTGAAGGTTTTTAGCGTTTTTGTATATATATATCATTCTAGAGTGATTAAAAGAATGAGATTCATTTATATCATTTATACAATACCGAGGTAGCTGTTTTGTGTCTTACGGTATACCATGGTGCATTTTTTACAAACACAAGGATTTGGGAACCTGGTGTAGTGGACTATAGGGAGAATAGATGCTGAGGGATTCTTTAGAGTGTATGAATACTGTTACATTGAGAGACCATAGCATAGAATTTTGTCTCACTCAATGTGTTTGTAGTTCGACTTTATGAGACAACATTGTGAATTGGACATTGAGTTCCTTCCCATAGAGTCTATTAGTTATTGATACGAGGCCACAGGGGGAATTGATGGTGAGTGCTTCCTTAGAGTGACTTTGATAAAGCTAAACCAGATGGGATAGACTGTGAGTACTTCCTAGATGGTTGCTTGTGTCTGATTGGTTGAACCAGAGGGGTTAGGAAGTGAGTACATCCCATAGGTTTACTAATGAATGTTGGATGCTTAACTAATAAATGAAAATGGATTTAATTTAAACTCTAAGATTTTTTACATTGAGTACTTTTTAGTTTATTATTTCATTTTTAATATTGCCTAGCATAAATATTGACTGACTACTAGGTAGAGATCTTTGGGTCGTTTCCCACTCGGATTAGTCTCACATCATGTTTGGGTAATTCTTTTGAGCCTAGAATGATTACATTTCTGCATGTATAGATAAGGGAAAGTACCCTTCAACATCAGGATCTTGATTGTTGTGGAGCTGAGGAGTAGGGTACCAAGATGAGGATTGCGATGTAGTGGAACTGTTTACATTTTTTTCTTGTACATTGGTTTAGTATTGTATACCAAGAATGTGTCTTGTTTGGATTATTTCCTAGAAATGTGTATCATTCATACTTATATCTATGTGCTATAGTTGTTTATTTATTTAGTCTTATGTTTTTCACTTACTGCATGTTATCACTATTTCTGCTATTGTTATCTGTTTTGTTTCAAAAGTGTTACTTTTCCAATGAAGGCATAGTTTCCCCAATATCACACCCTAGTCCCTCGCTGCTAGTCGGCAGCCTATGTTATTCGGGGAAATGATCTTGAGGCCATGTGACCAACTGGGTACGGGGCACCTCTGGGCGGCACCCAAAACCGGGATGTTACAGTGGATATGGATCCCTGATAGAGGGAATGAGCTCCCACAAATAATAATGCTATACCAAATGATATATGAATGTATCCTAGTATTCTCAAAGAATATTTCCACATGGAAATTCAAACACATATGATGGTATTAAATTATCAATCTTGGGCATTACAATGGTTTCATATGTATTCTGATTATGATTGGAATTAGATCTCACATGTATCATACTATATGGATATATATGTCCTAAAAGATGAAACAATAGTGGTTTTAGTGGGACATATGAAAATAATGCTACAATGGACCAATTCATCTACAGTATATCCCTTTGAGGGAAAGAGATATAGGGACTAGGGTTAAACCTAAGGAATATTCCCAAAATAGATTATTTTTTATGTTAGAGGCATGATCAATAGATGTCTATGATCCCACAGGAGTCAAGACCGATGTTTGAGAGAAGAGATAGCTAGAGATCATTTAACATTTATATGGGTTCGGGGATTAAAAACAATGTTTTACTAATGTAATAAGTTTGTGGAACTTATATGGGATATTACTGCATTACGATAAGCATAATCATTGAAAATAAAATTTGATAATTTAGAATATATTTTGGGTATCATTGTGTTTAAGGGGACTATTCTCTCTAATAAGGATTTATTATGAATATATTCATTGAATGTGGCAGTCTCATGCATTAAGAATGCACTCTATGTATCATGTTTATTATAGGAATAAGAATCTTTATAGTTCATATGGTACATTGGCCACTAATGAGAAGGAGGAACCATTCTAAACTCTGAAGGGTTGTGGGCCCATGAGTTGGAAGAGTGTGGGGATATTAATGGATGTACACATATTAAAGAATAATTACATTGAATAAATTGGGTGTCTCACCTGAGGTCTATTCAATCACATGATTATTAAGGGATCATGTGATCCCCATGAAGTAAATGATGTCATGACCTACACATGAAACTTGTTGAGACACACAGACATATAAGGGGATGAGTCCAATGTGGTAGTTTTTTAAATATAGGGTTGGGTGAAAATAGGGCCAGGTTTCAGTACCATCAATAAATATCATGATTATATGATAATATTTAGATTTTACGAACAAAAATCCATCAGTCCATCATATGACAAAGTCATGGTCATATGATTAAAATTCATCATGTGATAATACGACTGTCACGAAATCAAACAGCTCAAAAGTCATTATGTTATCATGTGACTGAGGTTCATTATGGTACCAACTCTTCTACAAAGAATACTCATTTATTATTCAATTTTCTTAAGTTAATAATTGTGTTTTATATACTAGATGGCCCTTTGTTCACATGATTCCTCTACTCTATGAAATTACATCATGTTATCCTCTCTCTCTATCAATTTTATCTTTGTCCTATTTCAATGATATGGGTTATAAGAATTCATCACCCATATGTATGCTATATCTCATAGTAGAAAATCCTTGTACCCATTCATAAGTCAGTAGAAGGAATATTCACATAATATAGTAGTGTTTAGTATCCTTTAATGACTATGTCATATAACCTTAGTGAAGTATCCATAGTGCATCATGTGATAAATGATTATCATTTGAATGGTCCATCATAGATTGTATCTGTTTGTAGTTGGTCCTATAATATCATTTTCATGGGTCCATCGCATGACACATATATGAAAATAATTAAATATAGATACTGAATGATCCCCTCTTCTCATATTTGTTTTCCAAGCCAAGTCTTATGTTCCGTTTTTCATTGGGTGATTATATGAATCCATCGAAATCATGTATGTAACATTTAAAACATAAAGGTCCCAAAAAAAATTATTTTTCACTAGAAGTCTTGGGAACATGGTGATTTTTTTGGGAGTTATATTATCTTATCCCCATGACGAGTTACGTGCCCACATAACTAGATCACAAGACTGACAAGTGTTCTATCTATTAATCTTCCTCTTTTTTTCAAAAAATGGAATTTTTTTAATTTTATATCATCCCAACTCCAATGATTCCATTTCTTATTTAGTTTGATTCAAAATAATATAATATATACATAATTTTTTAAAAAATTAGTCATTATTTGTTTTTTATCACCAGACCTCCCACATCGACATAGAGTTGATTAGTTAATGGAAATTTTCTAAGAATCGTATGATATCACCCTTCTCTCATGGAATAAATTTAGCATTGTGAATATAAAACAAGTAATGGGATATGTTTTCCATCATAAAATTAGAAGTGTCATTTGGAGATGAGAAAGACATCCCTTATACCTTTGGTGTCAATAATTGGATGAAAACATTTCCCATTTGTATTATTTTCAATGGGGGGTCATATTGACTATTGGAGTAAAATTTTAAATTGATAACATGTTTAATGGGGAGATTGAAGTCTTATAATGTTTTATGTGACATTTTATTTCATATATCCTTATTATCAAGTATAATTATAATTTAATTATTTAATGATGATGTGGTCAGTGATGGATCTAATATCCATTTAAAAGATAATGTAAGATCATGCCCATTTATTTGAGTAAAGAAGAATTGAAATTTTTCCATGGTAAATAAATGGAAATTTAAAAAATATAAAATTATTAGAGCACTAAACCTAAATTCAAATACATGGGTGTATCTTTTGGAAGTATTTTTCTACAAAAAAATGCTTGGAATAGATGATAATGAAGAAGATGAATTTTGAATCTATTACTAGACATCATAAAATGTTATAATTAAAAATCTAAAAATAGGATAATGGTTTGAAAATAACAAGCTTGTATATTTTAGAACACATACTTATGTTACATAGATAGAACACTATATTGTATAGTCCTTAATATTACATTGATGATGTTTTTGGCAGAGTGGATATGGAATAATGAAATTTAAATTTAAACTAATTAAATTTAATAAAATATTGTATTTTTTGAGTTGTTAATAAAAACATATGTATATTGATATTTTTTATGAGTCATTATAAATCTATGTATGAAATTACTTTTTGAGGAAAATATATCAAAGTAAAAATTATTTTCTCAATATGTTTGAGTATCCTTAGAGAAAATTCTTCCATGTACTATTCAATATGACTACTGTATGATTAAATAAAAAAATTATTTTAGGCATCATTACCAATAGGCATACAATTTTCTAATTTCATTCATAGTTTAAGTATCCTAAAAGGTTTTTTTAGTCATTTTGCACATTGAAAAATATGATTTATCCATCAAATAAAAATAGTTTTGATAGAATTCGAAATTTTGAATGGGAAATTATTTTTGATTATTTAAATACCATTCCTTAACATTTAAAAAATTATGATATTATCATTATCATTCAAATGATGTTATTTTAAATTAATCATTTTTTATCAAAATGGAAAAAAATGTGAAGATGTTGGTGTTGATATTTAAGGAATTATGAATAAAAAAAATTTATGAATGTGATGATAACAGACTATGACTGATATAAGATATTATATGATTTGTATATGTCCAATATGAAATTTTTACTGCTTTCATTTGATGATCTATAGTGGAATATTTTTCCATGAAATATTTTTAGTGATTTTATATTTTTATACACCAATGTAAAAAATTATACTTATAAATACTAGGGAATATTTTTTGAAGGGTAAACTAAAACCTATTGGGATATATATATAATGAAATATTTGACTAGGGCTACAATATTTAAGTAATAGCACATTAGTCAAAAGTTATGAAAAATGAGATCCTTAGGTGATTGTTCTATTGTATCCAATTTATTTACAATAATGTTATCAGTGTGATATTTCCTTTAATATGAATGGAAATGGATCCCATGAAAATGTGGTTATACATGTCTACTGTTATGGAATGAAATTCTCTAGATAAATTTTTACTAGGATGCATTATATCTATTATATTTCAATTTATTTACTATAATTTTATCTCTTTGATATTTACATTTATTTGCTATAATTTTATCTTTGTTATATTTTCATTTATTATTTGTAATGATTCTAATAAGAGTGTAAAAAATTCATTATATTAATACAATATAATATTTTCATTGGTTTTTTACTGAAATATTGAGCCGTGAAAAGACATCATGAAAAATATCTATGAAGATTTGTTGAGTTCTTAAATACTATGATTCAATTATATTTTTAATACCTTCTGGTCGTTTATGGACCTATGATTTGCGGAATAGGTTTTGGTTTCATGGACCTAGTTATAACTTGTTCATACATGAGATCAATATCAGAAGGTGAAAATTTTGAATTTGAAACTGGTATAATACTGGTATAATGAAATTTTAGGATGTATAGAGATCACATAGGAAATATAGTAAATTATAGCCCATTCATAATATAGTGAATAACCCAAATATATAATATGGTGTGAGGGTATATCATGATCCCTTTCAAAGTAAACTTGTATAAAGGATAAAAATATTTTTGAAAATCAAAGAATAAGACATCTTGAGAACAATGAGGAGTATGATTCCTAGGATTAACCAAACTATATAAATGTAAATGTTCCATGAATTAGTGTACGGTTATTTAAAAAAGAGAGATAAATTATTCTTAACTATAATTAGAGGTACAAATACCAACAAAAAATATGTCTAAAATAGTATTATTAATTTTACAAAATGTTGAGACAACATTATTCATCTCCAAGGTGCAAATGAAAAAGTCCACTACGAATTGTTTTTTGAAAGAAACCATATGCTTTATCTAATTTGACCTATTTAGAAGGCCCATTTGTTTTTCTTGATTACAGAATATACATATTTGAAATTGAATATCTTAAAATATAATATTCAATTTTTATCCCTTTCAAAATAGAAATATATTATTTTTGAGGGAAACAGTATAATAGAATGAAGTGAGGTTAATAAAGTAGGAAATTAAGCCCAAAGTATAATAGGATCAACATTTAGAAAATATTATTTAGAATTGTATGTGAATATAATATATAAACGTTTTCCTATGATAAATTATATAGATAAATAAATAAAAATTTATATTTTAATGAATCACCTTATGATTAATATGTTCAATAAAATTAATATTTTTGAAGAATTAATATATAATTTTTACATACATATTTTCAGACCACATGGATATCCAGGATAATAACTCATAGCATGAAAATATATAGGATTTTTTGGAGGATACATAAGATAAAAAGATGAGTAGTTAATACACCCTAAAAAGGATAATGATATCAAAGGAGGAATTAGTCTCAAATTTCAATAAAAGAGTTTCTATAGTTCATGGGGATTTTTAATGAGTTTTTCTAGAAATATTATTTTCAAAATTTTTCAAAATTATAAACTCATTCTTTGGAAAATTCACATAAAGTCTCTATAAATTTAAAACACTCTTATCTAAATAAATAATTATAGAAAAATAGATATGGATATCACAATATAAGAGACAAATAATTTCAATTAATATCAACTGATTTAGTAACAAATAGAATGTAGAGAAGTTTATAATGATCCTAAAGATAAAAATACACTCTCTATATGAAATGTTGATTACTATTTGTGAAAATAACAATCTGAAAAGAAATTAATATAGATAATCAATATAATTTGAAACCAATAATCCATTAATACAAATTAGACTGAATTTTATTTCTTTTAATTTAAAAGAAAATATTAAAAGGCTATTTGGATACACTCGAGATGAATACACCTTGGGTTCAGAGAAAATTAGGACCCATGTTTCTGTTAACATTATTTGATTTAAAATTGTTTTAAATAGTTATACATATTTAAAATAGAAAGATATATAAATATTACATATTATTTTTTTTGAAAATTTAAAAGCTTCTAAATAGTTAATATATGACTACCTGACTGAAGCATCTCCATAAACCAATCAGAAAAATGTGATGAAATTTTAAAAATATAGAAATATTATAAATCAATCTAGACAGAATATAAATAGAAAATGAAGAGATTTGAAGGGTATTTTTTAGGTAGTTTGTGGTTTGAATGCATTTATATTTCATTTTTTAAATGAATCTTAGTAAATTGAAGTTGTAAAATGGCCTATGAAATTGGGTATTATTTATAAAATTAAAAATAACAATATTAGTAAAAAGTAGATGTCACAAAAATGAGAGTGCATATATTTAACAAAATATCTAAATACATTGATTACATCATTGATTTTTTTATATTATTTTTATTTTATGAGGATTATTAGAATATACAAATCAAACATTATAACACATAATTATTTTGTGATTAATTTTTTTAAATTAATTAATTATGTTGTTCTTAATTTTCATTTCACGCAACACTGTATATAATTTTCATATATTAAAACACTATATTTTGTTGAATCAATAAGGTTTTCCTTATGACATTTCCATTCCTTCTTATTTAGAAAATCACAAACACCTTATCTTTAAGGAAAATCGCTTTTATAAGGAAAATTGCTTTTATGAGGAAATTTTCTTTTATAAGGAAAATTGCTTTTATAAGGAAAATCGCTTTTATAAGGAAAATCACTTTTATAAGGAAAATCTCTTTTATAAGGAAAATTTCTTTTATAAGGAAAATTGTTTTTATAAGGAAAATTGTTTTTATAAGGAAAATTGATTTTATAAGGAAAATTGCTTTTATACGGAAAATTGCTTTTATAAGAAAAATTATCCTTATAATATTTTCATCCATATATTTCTTAATTATAAGATTCGGATTCATTTCCATATTTTCGGAATCATTTGAAACCTTGATATAAAGCATTCTGTTTTAGGTTCCGAATTCTGGATAAGAACTGTAATGAAGTTTCATTCCGAATTCTGGATACAAACTCTGATAAAGTTTTACTCTAAATTCCGGATACGAACTCTGATAAAGTACTACTATGAATTCTGGATAAGAATTCTCATGAAGTTCGACATCGAATTCTCATTACGAATTCTGATGATGAATTATCATCTCGAATTCTCTTTCCGAATTCACTTGTTAAACAGAATCTGATCATCTTTTCTTTATACACTCCGAATTTATTTAGACTCTGAAAATTATTTTTGTTAGACTCCGAAATTTCATTTTGGTTACACTTTTCAAATTTTTCTACTCTTTGATATTTTGTTTACACTCTGAACCTTCACTCTGAACTTTTTAGTAAGACTTAAAATGATGTCGTACATTCTGTTACACTTGTTTTGCTATAAAACGATGTCGTCTATTCTGTTATAAACTAACCGTTGGTTAAGTTACACGTGTACAGGTCCCTCCGATTTTTAAGGAAACTATGACCATTGGAAAGGAGGCCGACCTTGCCTATAAATAAGAGCTCATTTGAAAAAGCTCAAGAACAACAGAGAAGTTGGTCGATCTAGAGACCACATGCTGCTAAGGTGATTTTTAGAGAGAGAAATATTTTTCATGCATTGTGCGTACTGAACCACTCGTTCAGTTTTTGTTTCGTGCGACTCTGAATGTTGGTGATTACATTCGAGGACTTCTGGGGATAGGAAGACAGAGGTGCCAACTACCTTGAAGTTCGAGGGCTTCCTTGCTAAGGAAGACAGAGGTTTCCAACTACATTGAAGTTGAGGGATTGCGGGGATAGCAAGACAGAGGCTCCGATCTTTGTATCGGGGGCCTACCCTGGTGTGGGTAAGACAGACTTGCTTGAAATTATAAATCAAGGGACTTTTATGCAAGGTTGTTGGATACCCTTCTCTTTGGGTTAAAAGACTTATATCTTGTTACTTTTAGTTTAACTACTTGTTTGTTTCCGCAGCATTTTGTATTTTAAGGAACGTATAACATTCTTATACCTCCTTACTTGTACTCTGTTTCATTTAGATTCTATATGCTTTAAGGTAGAATCTCATATTGTAATATTTAGTTATGTTTCAATTTTTGGATCCATATTTCCGGAACCTACTTTCGGAATAACTAACATTAAAGGTTCCAAAGGAATTTTTAAAGTATACAATTCACCCCCCCCCCCACTCTTGTATTTTGAGCGTCTATATCATTATTTCGATCCTACATATTGAACTTCTGTAATAACCAAAACCAAGCTAATATCACACTTCACACAAAACTTAAATTGGTTTTTCATACACATAACACTATGTTTGGTGTATGGTACCCAAACTTTTGTGTCCCTTTGATGACTTTTGTGACACTGAAGACCTATTTTTTACATACTAAAATGTAATATTAATATTCTTATTAAAAAATTATGTTAGTGTTAACCTAACCATCTGAATTGATGTTATAAATAAGATTAACAGAATAGGGAAATTTTGATATAAAAATTTAAATCAAAGAAACCTTTTCATTATCAATTAGTTATAATTGAAAGTATAATCTCTTTAAAGATATTGAAATTCTATTAATAAGAAAACAATTTTAATATGTAAAAACATGTTTTATTAAGAAACCACTTTTGATGGTTTTTTTTAATAACATTTATATATTTTTTATTCAATTAATTATTTTACACTTATCCAATATATTTTATAGTTATAAGATATAAATAAATCCAATTTCATGATTATATAGATGCACTTTTTTAAAAAGTAATTTTACCAATTGTTAATGGTGCCCCTATTATAAGTATAAATTTTTATAAATTGTCATATTTATTTTAATAAAACCTAATTTTTGAATAAAAAATATCAAATATTACCTTGGTTGATTTTTTTATGAAATAATTCATTTTTTGGATGAATAGGGGAAAATAATGATTTTTAATTCAAAATTACCTTATTATCTAATTTATTTATATACCTATATAATATATGAAATTTCTTTAAATAATAGTTAAGTAAATTATACATCTATTAATCCAATAAATTTCATTGTAACCAATTTCCCATTGAAATAGGACATAAAAACAATTCAAATTTTGGAATATTTAATTTTAAAACCATGATGTCTCATCCAATCTCAGGGAGTAATTTTATTTTAATTTCATAAATTATTATTATTATTATTTTGAAAAGTGTATTCAATAATTGGAATCATCATAATTTATGATTTATAATAATTTTCAATTATTTTTGGGAAGAAAATATTTTTGATGATAATTAAATTTATTTAGAGTGATTAAAATAAAAATGTTCTTAATCAGTGAGTAACCACATAAAATTAGGTGTAAAATTGACCCCAATCTTGTCTAAAAATTATTTTCTATCCATATTTCAACCATTACACCTCTAAAGATATTAGGGTCTAGTTTTAATGCATTGGGAACTATTAAAACATCGGGAAAACTAAAATCATTTCAATAGTATCCAATGTTTCCCTTTCCCCACTTATAATTGGACTCATCCCTCTCCCTATTTTTACTCCTATAAATCACATTCGGATCTACCAAACCCTATCCAAATATTATCCTAAATTCCCTCCCTTCATCCTAGAATCCATCGTTACATCAGAATTCAATACTAGGAAGCACATTTGTTCAAACAAAAAGTAGTTACCAAAGAAGAATAATCTTCTGAAAATATGTATGTTGTTTTTATTTATTTACCCTCACCCTCAAATCGATATGATTTGTTTACACTCAACGTCAAATTAATTTTAAATGGGCTATGTAAATGTATATGGTATATATGAAATAATTATTATATCATGATGATAATATATATATATATAACATTTGTTTTATTTAATTTTTTCATTCAATGTGACACAATAATAGAAAATATTTATTTACATATATACAACATACTATCCCCATGAATGTTGTAATCCATTTCATATTGGTATCTCTTATAGATTATTATAAATAATTATTTAATTAACATATAAGATATCAATATCCTTTTTTACATTTTATAAATAAGTAAATCATTATCTAAGAAACATTATAAAGAATAAAAAGTAATGACTTATTGGAAAAAGAATGTGGATATTACCTGAAATGTATAATTAAAATATAATTGTTAATAAATGGGAAATTAAAAGAAATATATCAAATCATATATGGTTTTATATATAACAGTAATATTCTTTGGATTATTTATAATGAACATTTATTTTTTATACAAGAGGTTTGAATGTGTAGAATGAATGTAAAAACATAACATAAGGGACTCATAATATCATTTTTATATTTATGAGATACACGCCATGTTCACCAATTTATTATTTTTTCTGCCGTAGATACTACCACTTAATGTATTTTATGATCTCTATAAATAAATTCATGGGTATTTTCATATACCTTTTATGATCTATCTTTCATGTAGTTAAACATCTATCAATTTTATAAGGTATTTTTCTAGTGATTTCCCAAAAATTATACATGCATTTCAATCCACCTATATTCGTTAATATGGTGAATAGTAAATTGCATTTAAATTTTATATAATGAATATTCTTATTTGAATGATATTATATGTTACATGTAATGTTATTCTATCGTGGAGATTATGATTTAATGTTACTTATGAGGTATGTGTTCAGTGTTATAATCTTGACATTTATCAATATTATTTACAATTATGTTTCAACTTATGGAATAATTTATGTTATTAAATTTATCAAAGAAATATATTTGTTCCAATTGTTATCAATATAATTGTTTCATTAAAATTCAATTTTATATAAATTTTAAATTTTTTCTATTAAATTATCTTAATTAATAAATCATATGTTGTAATGGATTCATTGATTGCAAGAGATTATTATATTGATGAAACATTTAATTGGATGGTTTTTTGAATTTATTTTAATGTCAATGACATGTGTTAGAGTTGAAAAAATTGTTTACCATATTGTTTTTGAGGATTTAAGAAATCAATCCAAAATGAATTTCTAATTTCATGAATAAATGTGACAATTTCAAATATAGTTTGTAGTTTTCAATAACTTTTTTCATTGGTTATTTGAGTTCTATAAAATGTATAAAACATTAATATAGGTCCAGTGTGTTATAGTTTACAATAAAATATCTAATTAATAGAGTGTTTTTTATTAAAAAAATAGATCCAACTGAATAGATGGAGGATTCTGGTGTGCCACTACTTAGGTGTTCACTAGAATCATCCTCAATTCGGATATCTATGATGAGTAGAGGGAGAGATATCATGTAATAGAACACTATGTGTGGGAACATGTATAGGCATCATGGAGCCACCATACATGGGGAAATAGAGGCGGATGTAGGCGGTGGCACATGGTTTTGTTAGGGAGTCAACATTAATAAGTTGGTAACCATTTATAGTCGTGTAAAGATCATCCTTTTATTTATAAGGGTGCGGAAAATAGGATTCTATTTTGGTGTAACATATGTTTTTTGATATTACTATTACTCTGGAATACACTGTGACCATGTGATATTCCAATATGAAAATCTAGGTTGTCTGTTCTCTTTAGCTACATCATCTTCTCCAATAAGATCAACTGAGATATATTGCGTGTCATAATCTCCATGTATCCAATTTTCTAGATTATTGATACAATCCTTTTGGACATTATTTTATCACTCTATGAACTCTAAAATGATCAAAATCTCATGTTGATCTATTTAAATATATAAAAAGAATATTAAACATGAAAAAATATGAAATGGAAGAAAATGTTTTTATTCGGTGATGGGGATCATTATTCATACTTACCATGATCAAAAAACTATTTTTAGAAAAACATTAACGGTTCTCTATGATTTTTCATAGGTTTTGGACAATTCAGGTTTTCTATAAATATCCATACTGAGCTCATTCTCGTGGTTATTTTTACCTCTCATCCGAGAGAATTTTTTATGGGAGAAACACAGGAGGGAAAGTTATCTAAATCTCGTAAATCTAGTTTCATGTGCATGATTGATTCATATTAAATTTATCTTGTCAATGTTATATTTCTTCAATAAAATTATGGGATTCTATTTTTTATCAATGAAGGTAAACACACATTTAATAAAGAAGCATAGTTTATTCTAATATGAAATGATGAATATATAGTATACTGTATGTGTTTTATCTATTCCATGCACACTTAGACTGCATCATGATTATCTGATCTATGAAGTAATTAGATAGAACAATTAGAATCTCCTTCAGATTCAATGCAGTACACTGAGATTAGGAGAACCATTGAATTTCAACTTACACTTATTTTAAAATTTAACGGAAGGACATTGTTGTGATGGTTAGGTGAATAGTTATGAGATGATGAGATTAGTTCATGTGATCATTCAGGTTTGAATCTCTTGAAAAGAAGGCCACAAGAATATGACCAATGTTTGGAATTATTTTATTCACATTGAAGAACATGGTACTATGAATAATCCAAGATTTATCAGTCATTTATTGATATATCTACGGGTTCGTGGATGAGCTTTATTGAAATAAAAAGTTCTTACAAATGTAGTTCTATGCGTAGAACATTTAAAGAATACTAAAAGTGTGTTATAATTTAGAAAAGAAAAATGAGTGTCCTCATATTATGTTTTCTATTACACAATGTAAATTCTCAATTTGTGATGTGAGTCACACACATAAAATATTATATGAATATTTTTTATGTAGATCAGGTATGATCCATATGTTGATATGCATGCACGAGTTAAGTATTGTGTGAGGGTATGTGACAAAGTATTGTTGTTCACACTAAGAGTGTATACATTTAAAAAAGATGATATTTAGAATATACACTGTGGTTCATTTGTTATTACATAAATAAGACACAAAAATAGTGTGACGATTTACCTACATTAGATATTTTCATGTGATGATGATAATTACAAGCATAAAGAACACATGATGTAGATCTGTGTAATAATTGATATGAGCTACTGAAATATTTTTTATAAAATAAGTAAACTAGATGTTTATTGATATATCATTATTTTTTCTTTATATTGCTACAATTAGTAGAATCGGATTTGTTTTCTTGCTACAATTTAGGATAGTATACTGAGCTCGCTATCATATATCATTTTTTACTATTTTCTGTGGTTTTCATAGAGTGTTTGATGATGTCAGAAAGTCCAGAATCAGTTTATTCTTAGTATCTTTAAGAGGGAGGTTATTTTATGTTTTAGTTTCAACATTAAGTCATTGTAATCATTTTAATTATGTATGATTTATTATTTTTAACCACTAGTGTGATTCCAAAATAAAGAACATTGGTTTGATAAAAGTACAATGAACATTGGTGGGATGCTAATATAATTTGGGAAAAGGTTCATACCTACCCAAAATGGTTCCTGGATGACACCTTACCATTCCACATGTAATTGGTTATTAATACATGGAATAAAGTTTGTGACTCGAGCAATCATGAACACTGTAAGTAAGTACACACCAACATTAGGGGAAATACTTGTAAAAATATTGGTTTGTTGTGGCTCATTTAGTTTCTATCATGAATGTGGTATAATTGACAATGCAAATTGGGAATATTCTTTCACTATAAAAGTGAAATTGTTCAAATTTCAAATGGGATAATATTAAAAAAATTAATATTGAAAAAATTATATATACACTAATTCACCCCACCTGTCAATGTACCTGCATGATACATATGAAAATTCAGTTGGTATTAGAGAAAAGGATCTGCCTTATATTATATCTAAATTTGTGTCCCAATTGTTTGTATTAGAATCATATGAATTTAAAATATTAATTTGAAGAAATAAATGATGTTTCTGTAATGTAAATTACGATTCCAATATATATCGGTTAAAAAAATGGGGTTATTATAAAAATCGTGAAAATTAGACCGAATAAAGAGGAGAGAATGGTGATAAATACTTTGAAGAATAAATAGGGTTTTTTTATTCTGAATATATTCATAGTGGTAGTCTATCATTACTATATATTAAATTAGTTAAAAGATATCATTATCATGAGTTTCATTCAAGAGGTGATGAATAATTATTTAATTAATCAGTCAATGACTTTTTTTAGAAATCAAAATGTATATGATGAAAGATCCCACTGATGTTGAAATTTACATATTTTATTTTATCAAGGGATTATATGATGGAAACTCTAATCATGAAAAGTAATTTGATGATATGTATATATCCATTGTATGGAACATTCAATGATGTATTCTTTTCTCAGAATTTATTGATTCTAAAGAAGAAATTGTATCACAATAAATGAACATTTTTTCAATATTGGAGAATAATTACAATGAAATGTGTGGAAAAAAAAGAAGTAATTGAGAAGGTTCTTACTAAGAAGATTCATAACCATATATAATCTCAAGAAAAACCATGAGTATTATTGACAATCTGTTTGAATTCAATGAAAATGATGGAACATACATCCAATTTTATGAATCAACATAATAGAATATATTTCAGTGATAATAAATGTTATCATTAATAGAATGTTAATTAAAAAAACTGTTTTTTATAAGGATGTGACTGATAATGTTCATAAAAAATAATTCTATGCATTGTAGAAACCACATATATCCATTATTAATGTTAAATAATCCAAGATAGAGGCTAAATATATGATAATTAAATAGTTTAATGATTATCTTCTTGAGTAAAATCAAACCATAACCATCATGTTTTGATAATTAAGGGTCAATGAGAAGGCAATCTAAATTTTATTTGGATGGTAAACATTGCCTTAGCACGAAATTTCATCAAATAGAATTGAAATTAAAAAATTTAATGGAAAAATAATTAAATATTTTCTCAAACAATTTTATGATATGGTGAAATAACATGAAGGCCGAAAGAACTCCCTAAATGTGAAATATCATGAGTTTGAGGTCATGGTTAGAAATCTAAAGAATATCCCATATGAATCTGCATAAGATGAGATGATAAGAATGTATTAATAGATTAATTCTAAAAAGAGTCATATTTGTAACAAGACACATTAAAATAAATGGAAACTAATGAGATTATATAAAGATACATCATTTCAATTATCACTGAAATAAATAATCCTTGATCCAAAAGTATATGTTTCTACTAAGACTATTTTACCTCCAAGTATGGATTCAAAAAATAATTATAGTCAGACCTGGATGATGAAGTCTGATACAAAATCAAACATATCATCAAAGTTATATGTGAAGAAGAGTTAGAATTATTGTTCCCCATAAATAGCTCATATGAAGAATAATAATATCTAAAAAAACAAGATGTAAATTTATCCAGGTTATAGAAAATTAAAATAGAAGAGAAAAGATTTCTTATCTATTGTTTGTGTTTGTTGATATTTGGTCATTTGAATATTGACTATTGGCATAATATTTCTATTCATTATAATTATATCAGGACCTCATTTATGGAGATAAGATCTAATGTGAATATAAATTCTATAAATTTGATTCATAATTAATAGATCAAGAATAATAATCCTATCAAAAATATATTTTACTGTCATAAAAACATCAATGAATATTTTAATAAAATTTATCACAATTATGATGAGTAATGGAATGAACCAAAAAATCACAATTATTTTATTGATATTTAGAGAGGGGTAGAAAAAATACAGAGACAAGGTAATGGTTAAAATGTATTCATTGGGGTATAAAAAGAAAATCTAATTAAGAAAACATTGAATCAAATTACACCCAAGAATAATTATGATAAGAATGTCACAATAAATAAAATTTCATATATTATGGAAGAAAACAAAATATCATGGACCTCTTCAAATATATCAAAACTACCAATGTTAGCAGAAGTAATCTAATGATGAAATATAAATCCATCATTTAGATGAATGACATGATTGACTTTGTTCATAAAAATCAAGATGAAAATTTTTAATTTCAAGAGAGGATGTCTAAAAATGGTAAACATATGATTATTATAGATTTTTTTGGGAAGTGAAAAATGTCTGGGAATATTGTCAATAAATGACTTACATGGAAGGATGAGAATATAAAACTACTGAAGAACAATGGAAATTTACCTGTGGATTCTTATATTTTGATTTCTTCTATGAAGTAGGAATCTACACACTTGAAGTATTCTACACATGTACCAAACTAATACTTAGTTATATGTCCAAAGCTACAGGAAATGAATAAAATGTTGGAGTTGGAAATGAAGAATGAATTTTCCCTATTTAAAAATATATAAAATCCCACTCTATCAAATAAGAATTATGAAGAATCCAAGAAGTCAATTCAAATCTTAAATTACATAATTTGGAAATTCATGTAATGAGAGAGCATGATGATTTTTCACGAATTGGGATATGAATTTAATGGAGTTTCAGGGAAGATAAATAAATCACATACATACTACTCTATGTGAAAATCATTGAAGAAACATCATTTTCTCATGTATGTTTTGTGGTTTTTATTCATTTCATGGAATTTAAGGTGATCCAAATATTAAAGGATATTCTAGAATAAATGAATGTTGTAAAAATGTATAAATCATTCAAGATTATATCCGTCCATGAAGTTCATTATTTCAATTGATATTTAATTTTTTCTTGCAATTCATCCTAGAAGAAATCCCATATTGAAGAAGAAGATAAATTAAGCTCATCCAATTAGGGAGAGATACGATGAATAATTATCATTGGTGAATATCTCAATTGTTATCAAATGAATATTTTTTGATATAGTAAGGGTTTTATTTGTGGATTTCACATTATAAAATAATTATTTCTTTTCATTAAAATGGTTTGTCCTCTTATCCCTTTATGAGTTACCAATCTAAACCAAAAAGGGAGAAACTGATAATTAGATAAAAAAGCTAAAATGGGTTGTTGAAGGTGAAGTACATTTTTTCATTTTAATGTTTTAAAATTTTTTCCAGATGAATGAAAAAGATTACTTAAATATATTTTAATCGTCCCCAAAAAGAAGGGTCAATATTTTATCATATTCTGAAAAATTAACTAACATCTTTGATTGCCTAAATTTATCACCATGTTTTTCTACACTAGGTTATTCCAAATAGACATAAATATGATTAGTTAATGACTCATTGAATTATGAAATGTGATTCATTCCTTCAATAAAGAATCTCAATTTAAATAAATCATAAGTGTAATTTCTTATGAAATAAGGAAATTGAATGATAGAAGGATAAAAGATCAACTGTAACATAATGATATGATTTTAATTCATTCACAAGATAATATATTTGATTTTTTTATTATTTAAGTGGGAGAATAAAGCATTATCATTGAATGTATAATCGGTTGTGATGACAAATCTAAACAGGGTATTGAAGAACCAAATATTCTAAAATTTATATTTGTTTTTAATTGTTTTCAATAAATATTTTAGAAAAAAATTAAATGTTACCGAAGGTTAAAATTCAACCATTGAATTTTAGGGAAAAAATTAAATAAGTTTTCAAGGATTATTTGGCTTGAAGAGTTGCTTCTATTGATGAAACATTTTATTGAAAAATTGTTTGAAGTTATTTTATTATAATGAAATATGTCAATGTATTAAACATATTTTATAATATTTTATATAACATTTATTCTTTCCATAAAAATGTATTTATTATTTAATTAAAAATTGTGAAAATTTCAGGGCTAGTTTGTAATTTTGAATAACATGTTTAATTGGTTATTTGATGTATGAACATTGTTTACAACATTAAAATATTTGAAATGTGTTTGAATTATTTGTTGAATTTCAAAAGAAAATGAGAATTGTTGGTCTAGGATTCTTAATATTATTGAGTTGTTATACATGAAACAGTTTCTATGGGACTTGAAAATATGGTATGTAAGTCATTAATAAAGGGTTATTTTATTAGAAAATTAATCCAATTGGCTAGTTAACAGATTCATGTGGAATACTTATTGTTTACTAGAATCAACATTTAGATGGCTAGCTCGGATGAGAGGAGAGAATGATAGCATGAAATTGGGTGCCATGAATAGGCACATATAGAGGTAGCCTGGAAGCACTTTTTGGGGCATTAAAGAACTAGAGGCATGTAGTGGCATGTGGAGGGACCATGGAGTTTATATTTCAAGTCCAGTAACCATATCTAGTTGTTTGATGATAAACCTTATGTTATAATGGATCAGAATACACGTTTCTATTCTGATGTAGGATCCGTTTTTGTGTATTATCGTGTCTCTAGATAGAACCATCACCAAGTTATATGTCGATCGGATGATCCACACTGGTTTTTCACTTCACTTATGTTTTCTTCTCCACCATGATCAACTCAGAGCTTCTATACATCAGGATCTCCATGTAGCCACATCACCTATGAAATGATTAAATCCAAATAATCCTTGATTTTTCATTCTAAAAACTCATACATCATCCAAATATCATTTTGAACTGTTTTAATATATAAAATGAGGATATAAAAAACTGAATTGGGAGAAAATATTTTACATTGGTGATCATGATGGTTTTTTTTATGTAACATGATCACAAGAAGATTTTAAGGCAAATCTAAATGCTTCTTAGTGATTTCTGAATGTTCTGGAAAATGTATTTTTTTTTATAAAAACATTGACCAACATCCTTTTCATGGGAATTGTATTACTCCAATACGAGCGATGTTTGAGAGGGAAACAGAGGCTTCAACGAACATTGAAACAAGTTATGCTTCTTCTATATTCTTGATTTATTCTTACTAAACATTCCATTCTTGCATTATATTTCTATAATATTGTAACCTGGTTTAATTGAGATTTGAGAAGAAGAATGTAAACATAAAATATAAGATATAATAATTGTATATTATTTTATGCAATGAAGAGTAAGTAATATTTTATAAGTGTATTATTTTTTCCCTTCACAGTAATATTTTTTCATAAAGATCTATTCATTTAGGTAAATGGGGAGTGATACTAGCATCTCCTTCAACATAATCATAGTAAATTGAGATTCCATTAACAAGTGTATATTAATGTATTGTAACTTTCAATGTGGAATGAAGCACAATATTGATATGGTTGTTTAAAATATTATGTGATGAATAATGTTGTTCCCATTATCATACATATGTGTCTCTCTTGCAGAGAAGGTTGTGGAGAAATGACCAATGTTCAGCACACATGTATGCTTTTCAAAGGAAATTGTTCCACAAATAAATCATGATTGTATAATCATATGTGAATCCATCATCATGTTCCTGAACAAACTATATTTAAATATTAATTTCATACCAATTTAGTGCTATATGAAAATATTTGGTGCATACTAACTATTTGTTAAATTTGAGAAATGTAAAATTTGGGTTATCATATTGCATTTTTGAATACACGAAGGAATATTAAAGACATTCAATGAGATTGAAAACAATTTATTAAATTCCTTCATACAGTTTAGACTATGCACGATGAACATGTTTATATAAATTCATGGATATGTAATGTCTGACGTCCGGTGACATGGTATTTGTGTGCATACTAGCGGTGTGTACTTGCACTGAAAATTCCATTAGAATAGATAAATTATTGTTCATTTGATATTGCATAATGAATACAAATAACTAGTATTCTTAATTACATTTGATAATTATTTATATGTGATGATGATATATACATGCTTTAAGGAATAATGATGTTAATGTGTGTAATAATTGAGCTGAGATGAAGTAATATTTTTTAGAGAAGAAAGAAGCTACCAGAATACTGATATTTCTTCAGTTTCTCATTATATTACAATAGTTTTTTCAATTAGATGTGTTATCTTAAAAAAATTCTATAGCATTTAATGAGTTAAATAGCATGAAATTTTGTTGCTTATATTTAGTAGAAGTCAGATAGTTTCTATTGACGTGAGCAAGTGTATAATCATTTTAATCATAGTGCCTCAAAAAGGAAGATCACATTTGTGATTAAGTAGTTTCTTGAATTCCATGTGATCATTATCATTATGTAAAGTGTTGTATTTTTAAAAAATGGTTTCATTCATATATAATTAACAATTTTGGGATTCCATCAAAGAGAACATTCGGGGGATATAGGTATAATTTGAGAAAAGGTTCGTAACTACTCATAATGGTTCTGGGATAATGTCTGGAAATCCCACATACATGTGTTATAACTATTTTTTTAATACAAAAGATTCATTAACTATTAAAAATTTAGTGGTTTAAATTAATAAATTCATAATAGTAATGAAAATAATGTTGTTAACATCTTGTGTTCAGTAATTTACCCCTCCTCTTCAGCTTGAAGACAAGATCCAACAGACACTTCAATATTATGATACATCTCTCAGGATGTCTCATAACATATCATATCTTATGTTTATTCATGATAGCTAATTTTAATGATTACATTTTCACTCATTGTTAATAATTATAAATATGAATTTTTTTATGAAAATATGTCTTAATATCTCCACTAAGTCAGAAATCAGTGTTCTTACAAAAATCATGTTTTCTAAAAATATTTTAATAAATTTCCCACTAGTATCCTATAATTTTTAAAAAAACAATTTAACCATTTATTACCATTATACAAATGGTGTTTAAGAAGAATCTTCTTTTAATTTTATAATCAAAGAAAATTTCAAAAAATTAAATGTGAAAATTATATTTCAGCATGTATGGACTTACCCTATTTGAGGATCACAATTTACATGATGATTCCTTTCTATGTAAACAAGATAATATTTCTTGAGTAATTATTTTTCTAATATTTAGAAAATTCATTATTTTTATAGTTGTTTTCAAAGAAAATGTTTTCATGATTTATTTATGAGTTTTGAATTTATTTTCATATAAACTGTTCTAAGAAAATGTTTCCAAACCTTCTTTTTTATTTTTTAATGTGTTTTTAATGAAAATTATTTTCAATCTTTTTATGATTTCTGTGTGAGATTTAAATGAATTTTTAATGAGTAATGTTCTCAAAATATATTCATGAATGCTTTATATGTTTTTTAATATGTTGAAAAAAATTTAATAATGATTTATGATTTAAATATTTCTTTTTGATGCAGAATAAATATTTTCTTCAAGAAATTTTTAAAAAGAAATTATAAAATTTTCATTATAAGAAAAAATTTATAAATTTTAATGAAAAGGATTATCAAAGTAAGTATATTTTCCTTAATAAATGTTCAATGTGATCTTTCAAAAAACTTCTCCATCTAAAATGATATACTTGATCATACTTTATGATTTACTATGAATATGATCCATGAATTCCAAAAATATTCTTTCTCAAATAGTATATGTATATTTGGAATGTTTTTTATGATAATTTTTTCTCATCAATAAGTTATATTCTTTGTAGTTACACTTTTTTTCATGAGTTACGCATTGAAGAAATTGTTATCAGACCCATCTATTTTTAATTATTAATGATATGATGAAATGTTTACAATACCAATTTTATTTAGGTGTTTATGGTACAATGTTTATGAAACATGACTATTTTTATGGATCATGATATGATGAATGTTTTATTATCTTATTGTACATGCATGAATGATTTTATTATGTGCTAGGTGGGACCAATATATCCCTTAAATGCATAGTGTAATGATTTATATCTCATTATATAATGATTGGAATCAATTCGATGGGCTTAATCCATTATGAAATATAGGGAAACCAAGTATATTATGGGGATATATGGAGATACAATCAACTAAGGGATGATAGGGATACCAGATATAAAATGGGGTGATGGGAAACCTAATCCACTATGGGATGATATGGAAACCTGGTACACTCTAGGAAGATGCGGAACCTCGGTCAACTATTGGAATATATGGAATCCTAATCCACTTTGGGAAGAAGGAGAAACATGATCACTTTTAAGGAAAGGACTATGAATGTGGATTGTGGTAGGTCATCCCATCAGGTGTAGTCATCTTTATTTTCCCTGATATGTTTTGTAAATGTTCCATGACTTATAGGTAATGTATTTATATGCTTGTTTTTATGCCACACGTTAACATCATATGTAAATGTTATTCTAGCATGACTCATGTTCTTTGATTTCCATATGATTCATGGCTTATGAAGTGGAATTATTTATGAAATGTCTCGTGATTATGATCTCTGAAATGTCAGTGTGACCTTCATACAGTATGATCATGTTCCAAAACCATTTATTCATGTTTTGATTTTGTATCTCCAATTATTACCCTTACTGGGAATTTATGTTCACTCATTTTTTATCTTTTGACCCCCATGTTATAAAGGATATTTTTTTGTAGGGTTAATCAATGAGAAGATATCCTTTGAAAAAATTGAATATATTTTACCTTGATTAAAAAATTATTTTCCCAGATTTTGAAGACACTAATCTATTAGGTCCATGGGCATGTAATTTTTTATTGTGCTGAAAATTCATCTTATATGTTGTAAAATCTATGTATGTTAATACTAGGTAATTATAATTGGTTGGAAAGGGAAGTTTTTTTCAACCTTTGAAAGTAGGATCAGAGAAATTTATTGAGATAACTAGGGATATTTTTAAGGGTATTTCTAAAGATTTATCTAATGATATGCATAAGGTGTCATAGATTTAAAATAAGGTTCCATGATTTATTAAACCAATAAGTTATTTTTCTATATTATGTGGTTTTACACTATTATAAGTGTTTCAAAAATTATTGTCCTTGGTTTTAATCAATTTGTGGAACCAGAATGAATTTGGTCATTGTTGAATGTGACAAATAATTTTCTGATAAGAAGTCAAATGGTGTGGCACTGAAGTATTAATGTTGTGTTGATGTAGAATAAGAGTTCATAGAACATGATTAACAATTTGTGTTCTACTAAACTCTCAAAATCACCAATTAAGTAAATGAGTGATTATTCTGATAATTATGGTAATTGAAACCATGTATAAAAGAAGAATATGTTTCCATTATGACCTTAAAGCTGAACGAAACACCCAAATTAATGTCTTAGAGGAACATGACGAATTTTTGTAAGTGTAAAAAAAATAAATGATGAAAGTACATAAAAAGTGAAAATAAACATGGTTATTTGATGCGATGGATGGATAAATTGAAAACCCTAATGTATTATAATAATTGACTACCTTAAATGTGTAATGACTAGGCAATAAACCTATCGATGTCCTAAGTGGAACACCTATAAAGAGAATCGGAATTGTGGTACAATGGTCTTATTTTTTATTATGATCTGATTCCATGTGAAATTTAAAAGGAAATATGTATTAAGTACTAGGACGAGGAAGCCTTGTTCATCACTTATGGATGATGTGGAATAATCAATGTGTTTATTTATTTGGATTAATTATTTACGATATATATAAAACTAATTCTTAAATTTCTTTACTATGAATTGACAAGAATATCAGTGATTGTAATGGTCACTATGGAATTGGTTATGGATTTTTTAACAAAGTGGTTTAGGCTGGCAAGGATGGATTTTAAAATACTGTTGGCTTTACCAAATATATCTAATAAAAATTAGAATATGGAAACATGAATGATTTCAATATGGATTTCTAGTAATTTAGTTGTTTACCATGTTTTAGTAGAATACATGAGGAAGGTATTAACATGTTCAGGAAGTGACATGATAGAGATACCTAATGATATATGGGGGGTCAATGTTATGCTGATTTAGTGAACGTATTTATAAATTATTGTATTTTCATCATTTATAAGTGTTACAAGGTTGACTATTTGTGTAATGATTTATGATAAACTTGGGATGAGGTTTTAGATATTTATGTATTATCTTACAATATAAAGATTTATTCATATTGGATAACATGTTCTAACCATTTTATTGTGTTACTAGCTAGAGATAAATGGAATGAATTATCATTATATATATGGATCTCATAATCTGTTGTTTCATTAGGGATAGAAAATTCACATTCAATTCATAAAAAAAGATATGAAGTGGAAATTCACCATGGAACAAACACATGGTGAGTTGTTTCTTATGAAATTGTGTGAAATCATGTATGTACATATTCTCATGAAAATTATACAATTTTATAATGATGTTATTCAAATAAAACTTTACCCCCTATCATCATTATGGATGATATTAATGACCTTTTCCAATATTTTTTGGGTAATGGATTTTGATCATTAACATTATCCTAACCATGTTCCTAATTACACTCCATCAGAAAATTATAGATATATTTCTCTTCCATGTCCATGTTTCCACTTGCCACATATATTCTACTATATGGAATCCAACTTATCTGTTACATTTGGTAGCTTATATATTTCAAAAAAAATTTAATTGATGTTATAGCATTCATTTTTACGATGACTATTTCTAAGAATGGAATATTCATGTATTAATCCTTCGAGGACCCAGATGAATTACAAAGTGATATTTGCCATGTCATGGGTATAATGTAACCCCTCATGATATTCTAAATTATTTTTTTGAAAGTAATTTAATATTTTATTATATTTTTCATTTCATGCAACACTGGATATAGGTTTGTTATATGAAAACACTTTGTTCATATTATTTTATATTCAATACCATATTAATATTTCGCTACATGAAACACTCACATTAGGTTTTGATACCTGAAACACTAGGTTTTTCTTGTGTTATATAAAATTTTTATTTCGTTCATTGGCATTCCTCACACGAATGGCCTAGTTTACCAAAATTACTATATAATATTAATAATATTTTAAAAATTTTAGTATAGTTGTCACCTAGCCATTTGAATAGAAGTTAGAAATGGGATCTTTTAAATTATAAATATATGATGTAAAGATATAAATAAAATAAACCATTTTGGTTATCCGTTAGATATAAATGATATTAAAATTTATTTTATAATATAGAATTTTGTTTTATAATAAAATTATTTTCTTTATACAAATTTATTTATTTAAAAAAAAGTAACTATATATTTTTTTAATAAAATTTAAATATTATATATCCAATAAATTTTTTAAAATGTATCCAGAAGATTTTTTATTTATTATATACTAATAAGCCCAATTTTATGAATAAAAATATGTATTTTTCTATATGGTATGTTTACCACCATTAAATAAAATACATATTTTAAATCAATCATTTTACATATATTTAATTATTATTAGTTAAATTAAACTTTATTATTTAGATCTGAATATCAAAATTTATATTGAGTGAATTTTTTGAATTTTTTCAAATTATTTCATTTCGTTATGAATAGTGAAAAGTTTTGAATTTTCATTCAAAGTTTCTTTTTTACTTATTTATTTATATATTATTTTTTGTTTTAAAGTATAATTGTTTCAATTATACATCAATAAATACAATTTAGTTCATTAGAACGAATTTGAAATATCAATTGGATATTAAAATAAAACAATCTTTATATATTTTTTACTATAATAATCGTCAACTCGTCATGTCTAAGGAAATAATCTGAATATAATTTCTACCACAACAATAATTACAATTTCAGAAAATGAATTTAATAATTTTAATCATATCAAATTATAATTTATTATTTATTAAACATATTTATGACCAAAAATTTTGGTGAAGGTATTTTAAATTAATTATAGTTATTAAGGTAAAAATGAGATTTATTAATGAATAAACCAAAATATGAGCTATAAATATGTGCCCACATTTTTTACACAAATTATTGGATGTACGTATTTATAACCTTTTATATATAATGACCTATAATGGTCCATTGGTAACCATTGGGGGACAACTAATGTGTGGGTAGAACTCAAATCCTTTTAGGAATACCCAATGTGTCATTCTCCCCCCTTATAAAAGGCCTCATCTCCTTCTCCACTCTTCACACCTGTCATAAAATTTTGGATCATAAACCCACTTACCATATCTACTCTATAATTTCATCAATTAATCCTATAATCCTCAATTTTTACATAAATCCCACCAAAGAATCCCTTAGGTTTTAATTAAAATGAGTTTCCCAATGTAAAGGTAATGTCCTTTAACAAGCTCTTTGTTTCTATTTTTTATCCACCACCTATATTCATATTATTACATAGTTATATAAAAAATAATAATCTTCAATATTCTTATATTTTTTATGTGGATCTTTTGACTGAATGATACACACACTTCCATCAGATCAGTAATGAACTTACCATTTGTGTGTATGACAGACCCTCGCCTCACACAGTGACATCGTACATTATTTCGTTACCACCAGGCATGGTTGGTATTTAGGAAATACATGATGTTTTTATATAAGATATATAATATTTATAATATAAATATGTTTCTTTAATTATAATATAATACATACCATCATGCATTCAATTTTGTGAGAATAAGATAACATTATCTATGGACGTGGGGACCACCGCCTCCATTAAGCAACGCGATTCATTGACACACTACATGAAATATATTAAAGAAGGGCTTAGTAAATTTATATGATATATATATATATATGAAAAAAAAATTATAATCTTATTATAATATATATATAAATATCATTTTCATTCTTTCATTAAATACGATAAGAAAAAAGTAACATCATACAAATATATGTATAACTTACCATCTCTATGAATGGTGCATTCCATTTCAGGTTTAAAAACATTATAAATTATTATAAATACATATATTCTAAATTTATATGATATTTATATCATGTTTTACACTATATAAATATTGATATTGTGTTATAAGAAAGAGGATTAGGAATAACTAGACAAGATATCAAAGGAAAAACCCAGATATTACATAACTTATAACTTTAAAATGGAATTTATAATAAAAGGGTCATATAATGTAATAATAAAATAAAATAGGGTATGATATATAGGAATTTTTTTTGTGTTACCTTTATAATACTCTTATATTTTTTCATGATGTTTGATATTTTACGAAGAATGTCAAGATGTATGGTAATGGTTTTCTCATCTCTTGTTTTATATTAGGGAGATACATGGAACAATCACTACCCAGTAATTTTTTATGCTCTATATAATACACATGGATGTATTATATAATACCTATACTCTCACTTATATATTTTACATATACATTTTATGATCTATATTTCATGGGGTTTACGATTCAAAGGTTATAAAATCGGTAAGGTTTTTCTGTCTCAATTAACCATCATTGAGCCAAATTTTTTCAATCCACCTATATTCTATTATAAGGTGTATACAACATCCCTTTTACAAGTAATATCATGAATATTATTATTTTCATGATATTATTAGCTTCATTTAATTTTATTATATCATTAATAATATGATTTATTGTAATCCAAGTGGTCAGAGTTTATTCCAACAATCCCAGAGTTTATCGTGATTGTTTAGAATAATGAATCCATTAATGTAATCCTATGATACATCTCCCAAGATATCTAATGAATTTTTTTATACTATTCTTATTCATTAAATATTCATGTAATGTTTCCATTTCAGCACAATTTGGTAGTTAATATAATTACGAAAGTATTTTTAAAAAAAATATGAATTTATTTCCCTTTTCGATTATTAATCTGTGTCCGGTTAAAAACACTGTTTTGCTAAAGTGTATTCAAGAAAATTATAATCATATCACAATATTTTTTTAAAACATTTTTATCCATGATTTACTAATTTATAAAATAGTTCTAAAAAATATTCATGTCATTTTCTAATCCAGGAACACTTATGAACATTTATAGTTAAAAGAAAAGGAATGTTTGGCATGTATAAACTTTCCCACCATCATGATTGTCATTTACTTGAAGCTTTCATAATTCCGTGTAAAAAATGTCATTTTCAATGAAATTTGTTTTCTAATATTTTTAAAATTTATTATTTTTGAATTTGTTTTAAAAAAGGGTTTCAAAATATATTCCTGGTTTATTATGTGTTTTAAAAGTATTTAAAAAGGCAAAGGTCATAAATAATATTTTTAAGCCTCTTATTTGGATTTTCATTGTTTTTACAATGAAAAGTATTTTAAAATTTTATTAAACTTTCCATAATGATATTTAAATGTATTTTTAATGAGAAAGTGTTATAAAATATTATCAATATTTTTTTATATGTTTTAAATTCTATTTCAAATGAAAAAAGATTTCAAAATTAATTATGTTTTTTTTAAATATCATATATGAATGTTCATTTTATACATGAAATTTTTATAATTAAATTTTAAAGATTATTTCAAAATAAATAGATTTTTGAAATGGTTTTATGAAAATAACAATCAATGAATGTTTTTTTTTCTTAATAAATGTTCCATATGATCTTTCAAAATCCATATCCTTCTTAAAAGACACAATTTTTTATGGATTACCATTTAATTGGGATATGATCCTAGAATACCATTCATATTATTTCTTGAATAGTATATTTTTGTATGGAATGATATTTATGAAACCTATTTCTCTTCCATGAGTTAAATGATCTTGAAACAGTATTCTTTTCATGGGTTATGTTTGATGAAATGATTTTGAGACCTATATATTTTTAATATGTAATGATATGATGAAATAGTTATGATTCCCAACTAATATCATGTGTTGTGATAAGATTTTTATAAAATTATCCTTTGTATGGGTTAGGATATGATGAACAATTTATTATCTTATGGAACATGTGTGTAATATTTTATTATGTTATGGGTGGACCATTATCTCCCTCTAATTCATTGGTAATGATTTATAACTCTTGTGATAATGAATGTAATAAGTTATATGAGCCTAATCCACCAACGTTTTTGGGGGAATCTGAACCACTATTGGAAGATGGGGAATTCTAATCCATAATTAGATGATTGGGAATCCCAATACAAAATGGGAAGATGGAATACTAAATCCACTATAGAAATATTGTGAAACATGATCCATCATGGGATGATGGGGATACCCTATCCACTATAAAAATATGAGGAACCCCAGTCTACTAATGGAATATGGGGAAACTCTGTCCCTTATATGTTTTGGTAGTGAGCCTTGATTTATAACGATTGTTTTTATATGATTATCTTTATTCCACAAGATAATGTCTTATGCCAATGTTATTCTATCATGAAACATGTTATTTGATATACCAAATGATTTAGGTCATGCAATATTTGAATATTTATTTCATGTATCATGATTATAGATAATTTATATGTATGTTAGGACCTTGTAATGTTATTCTCATGTTCAAATACATTTATATTCATGTTATGATTAAGTGTATCCTTTATTTACCCTTACTGAGCATCCGTTTTTTCACATTATTTTGTTTCTTGTACCCATGTTATGAAACAAAATTATGTATAACGTTCAAATAGGGATATTTGGGTGGAAAAATGGAAGCTCATTCACCAAGATTAGATGGTTTTGATCCGAGATTCCAAATATAATTACTATTATGGTCCTTGGGAATGTACTTTTTAAAAAATATTTAATAGTCAACCAAAAGTATGTAATTTCAATTTATTTTAATCTTGATTAATTAAAAACTTAAAACTTATAATTAATTGATGATATGGCGATATTCGTAAAAAATGTTTTAGAAGGAAAATAAAAATTCTAACATTGGTTTAAATTTTGTAATTATGAGGGAAAAAAAGACCAAATAAATCAATAAATAATTTTTTCAACGAATTCATTCCAAATAGAAAATAATGATACTACTATGGTATGAGGGGACTTATCATAGAAAATTTCATGTTTCTAGGAAATTTATTTAAGAAGGGTGTAATATTGAATAAATAAAGATGGTAAATCCAAAAAAACATACCTTTATTTTCACGGTGATTTCCACATGAAATAAATATTTCAAATTTAATAATAGTCCATCAATGAACTAAAACTGAAAGGCTGAATTATGGGTGTGTGTAAGGAAAAACTAGATTGTGAATGTGTATATAAAATTTATTACTTATATTCAAGAGAAATTATTAAATTTGGAAAGTAAATATAACACCTAGTATTCAGGATGATACTACAATGAATGCTAATAGAAAAATTATTGTTGACCAAGATCCTATTTAATGTTTTCAAATATGTATATCCTATTTTGAAGAGTCCAAACCTCTAGGATCAATTATTCTCATTCCAATATTGTGTTTATTTCCCATCATATGTCATGAATAAATTATTTTTATCAATAATGATGAATCATTTTCATTCTACCAAAATATATTTTAATTTTATTTAATATTTTATCAATGTTGAGTAATTATAAAACATAATGTTAAAATAAGTATTATAGAGGAAAAATAATTTGATGTATTTGTTCCTTTTCACTATAGATGTATATAATATCTTGAAAATAATATTTTAAACCCAATTTAGAATATAATATCACAATAATTATCACCTAGTGAGTACTGTTGGGATAGATTTTATTTATAAAGTAATCAACCTTTTGGTCGACCTTGGGATATACCATGAATAGTTAGAGATGATTAGCCACAATAAAACCACAATGATACCATCGATGTCACTCATCCCTCAGTGATTGAATTCAGCACATTGAAATTAAAAAAATTAAATTTGGAGATAATTTACTTCCTAATATAAAGAGAGTTATCTGGGGAATTAAATTATTTTCATACATATATGTGGTGAGTATGTGTTACATGGTATTTCCCTATTGTAATTAATGTCAATTAGTAGGAGAGAATCACATTATGTTTTAGAGAAAAATTAAAATTGAGAACAAATACAAAAGGTTCCTATTGAAGTGAGATGTGGGTTTATGTTTCATTAGTTTTCATTTAGCCATGTTTTTTTGTAATTATTTCAATTTATTTTTGAAAATGTGTTATAATGGATAATGTATGTAGTATCCACCAAATGGGAAGGTGATAAACTTGTACATGTATTTTGGAAAGGAATAACAGAGTTGTTACTTTGGTGATTACATCTTAAAGTACAAACATTTGATGATTATAGAGTAGAACCTCATGTTAAAGGAATGTGTTGAAGTGTGAAATGATTAACTAAAAATGTTTTAATGGAAATACTGATAATGTTGATTTTTTATAAAAATGTAACTCGATATCTTTTAAATCTATATGCATAAATAAAATAACAAGATCTAGTGTTCAAAAGATCTAGATTAAATACTTTTTAATTCATCCATTTGTTTGATAGATTTATGACACATAAATATAGATAATTATATTATTTAAATTAATTCTTGGTAAGAATTAAAATGGAAAAATGTTATTTGAAATTATTTTATATAAATATGAATTGATCTATAATTTTTTCATTGTGAAAAAAATGGATATGTATTGTGATTTTTGTATAAGTCATTATGACTCTCAGTATGAATCATTTTTAAGACCAATACGTATGAATACTATTTATTTATAAATATTTAAATTAGTCATGAAAGAGGGAATTCATCATTTCATTGATCAATATGACTATCACATGAGTCATTATACATTTTTTTGCATGAGTCATTCCATTCAAATGTGATTTATAATAATGTAATAAACTATATATAAGTCATGCTACATTTCAATAATATTCATTTAACTTTGTGTATGAATCAATCTAATCTACATATAACTCAATCCAGAAATAGAAAAATATTATATTTCTAAAAAATGAAAATTATTATTCTAGAGTTATGAGTTCTAAAGAAGAGAATTGTTGTGATGATTTTTAATGATTTATCTCATTAAAAAAATTTCATGATATTATGATTTACCATGATTTAATATGTTTTATGGAGGATTTTATGAGACAAATGGGGATCATATAATAATAATTTATTTGTGAATTTATAATAATATTATTTTAAATTCATTATATTCCACTATAATTGAAAATTAAATGTGATTATACTGGTGCTAATATTCAAAACATTAACTATCATATATGAATCTCTGAAACAATAATAGAAATTAAAAGAAGTTTAGGAAAATATTTTATACATTTTAAATAATTACAAGATACATGTTATCCTATTTTCATGGTATTCACTCACACTATTTGAGTAAACCATGAGATATGATTATTTAATGAATTTTTTTATACAATCATGAATGAACGATGATTAGTGGGTATAAGATAATAAATAGAGAACATAAAACTCAATCCAAGTGGGAGAATCATCAGAAATGTTTTTGAGTGAAACAATAAGTGAGATGAAATAAAATGTAAGGTTATTTTTAATGTACCATTTTATGATAGATGATTAGTCAAATTTAATTTTGGTGGAGATTTTTTTATTGAATGATATTTTTTTCTTGCATATCATATCTATAATGTTTCCATATATGGGAATTGAAAAATACTAAATGAAAAAATAGCGTGAAAATTTTATAGTTCTTGAATTTGAGTCTCTCCAATAATGTTTAATGTGGTGTCGTGAATAAAATACCCCACTCAATAGAATAAGATATACGATTGAGAGAGTTCAAGAGAACTAGACCTCTCAAATAATACGACAAATAAAATTTGATATTGTGTCAAGGCTTCCAAACATTTGGTTATTGAAGAACAATTGAATGAAATAGGGCGTTGGAGTCCCAATAGAAAGATAATAATAGTGTAAGAAAAATAATTGTTATTGACCATGTGTTAAAGATGAAATATATCATCTGTTTTAAATAAGAAGATATGAGGAATATAACCATTGAATTTTTTTAGGTATAAATTTAAAAATGAAAAGAAGAAACATATCAGTATGGTTTGACAACTAGTGAGGTTGGGGATAAAAAAATTTATTGTTTTATTTCTACTAATTATTGATATAACATAGGAACTATTCATTATAAACATATTGGGTTATATTTTCATGGATATTGTTCCAGATAACTATGTTGTGAGAGGTCAGTGAGAAAAATTGATGATGATCTGGGAAGATTCATAATTATTTCTTCAAAACCATTATATAATCAAAGACTCCATGATTTCATGATGTTGGTATGATTTTTTGGATACATTGACATCATGGGAAGACATGTGATATATATCTGAATAAGGAAGTTAAAAACAGGAACTAGTGCTATGCTAGAATAGAGAACCCAAGATAGTGGTAATGGCTCACCCATGTAATGTAGTAATTGAGTTCACTTAAAACATATAATATTAAAATAACTTATGCAATGTGTTGATTTGGTGTAGGATTATTCCATCCAACATACACTTGTATTGATGAAAATTTTGATATATATAATATATATCTAAAATATCTCAAACATAGTAGGTGAGGGGTTCTTAGCTTTGACAATTCAATTAAGAAATTACACAACATAATTTATTACATTAAATTTATTAAATAAATTATTTTTTAGGTTAAAAATAACCATAAACATATAGTCACCCAGTCAAGAGTTTTAGTGATCAATGGAATAAAATATTAAAATAATATTTCGAATTTGATAAAAATATGACCATGCCAATTTCACTCCTCCTCTGTGTTGTGTGTTAACCAGCCTAATGGGAAAAAGAAACATGTTGTGTGATTTATAATTGAATTATATATTTTAGGTGTAAATTTGGACAATGAAATATTATCCATTGATTAAGTTAGGAAGTGTAAATTAATTTTATTTTACATTTAGAGACATGTTTTGTTATCATTTATTTAAATAAATGAAATATAATGTATCCATTTAGTTTTGACAGTCTACATAGTGATTTACGAATGAATATAAATGTATATACAATGTTGACATGATTTACATATCATATATATTCATAATTTCAAGAATTAATATTTTATATGGGTATACATATGATTAATACTAATATATAATTATATAAGTTTAAATGGAGTTGTGTGTGTTTGATAGAGATTATTTTGAATCCTGTAAGATCCTGATTATTAATTAAATTTAGTTAGATATAACCCTATTTAGAGTTATGAATTAAAATTATGTAATTATTTTCTAATGTAATATAACATACATAGTTACGCATATAACTATATTGTTGAGTATTATTTTATTAGGATATGGTCATCCAAAATTTTAGAGATATTACATGATAATTTTACCAAAATAAGTTTGGATATGATTAGAAATTCTTTAGAAACCACTTATAAATTATTATTCTTTATATGAAGCTTAATTTTGATGTGATGTTTCTGAAGGATTTATTTCAAAAATATGTTTGAAACCATTATTGTTACATTAAGGCTGACTATAGTCATATCTCAAACAGTTTTATGTTAGTTTTTCCATTATTCTAAATCACTTATTTATATTTATATTTTTAATTTCCTTATATTTTAAATGAATAGATTGGATGTGATGTTGTGATGTGTGTGTACGAAAGTGAAATAATTATTAAAAACATGATCTAATGTTATCACAGAAAGAAGTTAGAGCTATGTTAGGTAAACTCAAATAAATCACTAAAAAAATTAGTTTCTTAAGATCCATCAATATCCCAATAAATATCATTTGATGTATTTGTAACCTCAATATCATTTTTAGACTTAGATAACTATGGAACATATACAGGACTTCGAGTGTCTCAACAATTTTATGGTATGCTAAGTGTCATATCTATTATAGTTTCATGTGGTGGTCATTCCATAATGGTAGACAATCCACTAATATTCACTCATTCCTAGCAGTTCAATTGTCATCCCAAAATCCATACAACAAAAAAAATATAAAATGATGTCTTAGATAACCGAGGGAGATATATTTAGCAAAAGTTTGAATGAGATCATTAAAATAATTAAGATAAAGTGAAACCCACATAATAATACATGGATAACACTATTTCCCCAACATAATAGAACCTATAATGTAATAAAATATAATATTTGTCTTACAGGTGCTGGGAAAATTCCCCCTTGTCTAAACCTCAGTTTAGTACTCCATTATCAGGGACTTTACATATCACTATCATAATATAGTAATAATTAAACATAAAGAAAATGGATTATAGAATAAGAGGAAAACATATTTTAATAAAAAAAACAATATAATTTCCCAAAAATATAAGAAAATAAAATTACAAAATAATATGAAAATAGTCAAAATTTTCCCATAAAATGTTATTTAACAATTCAGGCATCCCATTCCATTTTTATAACCAAACTCAACCACATTCACTTAACAGAATTGTATTATATTACATCATATCAATTTATGCCTAAATCCTTCTCTATATAAATTAAGGAAGAATGAGATTTCATGTGCTTTACAACATCACTTTTATAGTAGATACCCATCCTTTCTCAAATTATTTCCTTCAAGATAAATGATTTATAAAAAAACATAATTTTTTTAAATATTATGTTTTTAAGGGAATTAACTAATGGTAAAAATGTTGGTTTCAATATATGTGGGCCTAGTCTATGATAATGGGATATATCTCGGACATTGTATCATAATAAATTATTTGTTCAGACAATAGTTTTGTTCTATGATAGGTTTCTTATCTCCTTTTCCATGATGGCATGTACCAAATCTGATTCTTATTTTCTTCAGGTCACAGTCATTTACAAGGAAGTGGATTCCACTAGTTCTTTTAATCAATTCTTATTTGTCCACACTATAGAACTATAATTAGTACCCAACATTATTACATTACATAATGTTGAATTTTAGACAAGAACTCACATTATTTCACATTGAGGGTCTTGTAAAGTTTATAGATTTAGAAAACTGGAACATGATACATTCATATCATTAAATATTTAGACCTAGTGTATACTACTAAAACAGTATTCATGTCATAAATAATATAAAACTTTTAAAATAAAACATGATTTCTTTGACAAATCGTTATAACATTTTAGATGACTTCCTTTTTTCCCTTAGATATCCTTATAACCGGTGAAAATCATTTAGAACATGGGATGTGAAGAAAAAAGGATAGTGGGGGATATAAAAAAAGAAGAAAAATTTTAGTCCATGAATACTAGTAAATGTATGAAATCAATTTCAGACTGACATACTTGACAACCATACATTATTTTTGAAACATCATATTTCTATGAGATTCCCTAAAACATAAAAAACATTAATAGAACCATAAAGGTATCATGGGAAATCAATTATTAATTTTGTAACCCTCATAGATAAATTATTAGTTTTAACTTTCATAGACACCTTACAATGTAACCCTCCCAACTACCTTATGGTGTAACCATTGCTGCAACACATTGAGTTACCATACAATCGACCTAAAACATACACATACATAATGAATTAGATGGAGATATAGGTCCCACTATTCATATGAAATGATATTTATATGTTTTCAAGATATTAAATGATTCCAAAAAATCATTTTGGTTATATGGTATGATGATGAATAAATCGATAAATAATACACATTTAAATCAATTTTGACCATTAAAATGGTTTTATAACCAGTTTTGAAGGATGTATGCAAAATTGAACACACTTTGTCCACGATTTTTCTAATCGGCCTTGCACAGATGATGTTTTTAATTTTAGAATAATATAAAGATGAGAGAAATAATGATGATTAATTTTTTCCCATAAACATGATAAATTACATAATAAGAAATATATTAGATCTTTAATTCCACCTTTATAAGGGTAGAAGATGAGAGTATAATAAAATAAATAAATTTTTAAAAAATAAAGGAAAATGAAATAGGAATCTTACCTCTTGATATCTTCTCCATGAGATCATTCTTATGGACTATGATTTTGGAATTTTGGTTAGACCAGTTGGTTGTAGACTTGTCGAAGATATCATGGATGTGGAATGAGAATAACCATGAAAATTAACAAATCTGGAAAGGTGTGAGAGGAAGAGTGGGTGATGGTAGTATTTATAGTGGATTAAATGAGTTGTTTTATAATATTTTAATCATTAGAATAATATTTTTGCTCATGAATATGAATATTATTGAATAAGGTGACCCAAAATAGTAATAAATACATTTTAATTTGAACAAAGGGATCATACAATATCAATTACAATAGGAATTTTTTATTTTACTGATAATACATATATACAGTATATTATGGAATTTTCCTATTCATCAAAATAACAAGAATTTCAAAAAAATCCAGAAATTTTACCCTACCCATTATTCAATGTGTATATCTGAAAAATGAACTCCATTTTTTAAATATAATTTCTTAAATATGAATAATTTAATTTTAAAATAAAATCATATTTTATTCCAATAAAGAATAATTTTAGAACCATAACTAATTTTATATCACCACAGAAGATTAATCAAGATCCATTTATCATATAAACGTGAGAAAAAAAATCTCATATGATTTACCATACATCAGGGTCAAATTAATATTAATATTACTATTTATAAGGGTATGTAACTATTCACCAAAAAATCAATTTGGTTTTATCGGAATTCAAATCACTTAGTAATCACAACCGTAGATGTCCATTTATCGAATTTCAAATCCTAAATGTGAGAAAATTATGGTAAAAAACTACTTTACAACTATCTATTTAAAAAAATGTTTCATGAATTTAAATTTATTTCTTAAACCGTGTGGCGTTACATTCTTCATACCTTCTGTAAATTGTTATCTTGAATTTTTATTTACTTATTAAACAAGTTAGTGTAACAATCCCTCATATATTTTTAAGATTCCCATATTGATTCTTCAACCATGTGTTTTCTCCAAAATAAAAATTACCTGGTAGATTAACTTATTCCATAATATGTGCTCTCTATGATTAAGAATCAGAACAGGTTTCTCATCCTAAGATAATTTCTCTACCAACTAAACTGTTTCGGGGCGCAATAATTGAGATGAATATGGATTCTACTTTCTCAGCATCGAAACACAAAAACAATTATGTAAATATAATAAACTTGGAGGCAAAACCAGTTAGTAAGAACCTAGTCCACCTTTCTCCATGATTTCCTAAGGTCCAATGAACCATGGACTCAGATTTCATTTCATTAAAAATTCCATAACACTTTTATATGAAGACATTCTAAGAAAAAAATGATCCCCTACCCCAATAGAAAAGTCATTCCCTTGGTCATCCCTAGAGAATTTCTTCCTACTCTATGTTTTCATCATCTCTTGCTAGAACATCTTCAATTTTTTAGCCACTTCCTCTGTTAATTCATGTCCCAGAGACATCCTTTCTTGGACATCATCTTTAACACCCATATTGTTTTTATGAAATGTTTTTTTAGAAGCTTCCTTTTCATGCAATTTTTAGTTTAAATTACCTGTGAGAAACCCTTATTATTAAATTACTGTAATTTCCTAGTTTTTGGGTTAGTGTGAATAATTATAACTGACTAATGAAAATTCGTTGTGAATTCATTGGTTATCAAATATTTATGAAAAATATAAATCAATAATATATTTGTATTTTTTAGTGAATTACATTTCGTAGTGAAATTATTGAGATAATTATGGATTATATACCTAATAAAATAATTTTAATATTCATCCAACAGATATTTTTGTCATAGGGTTTCAATAAAACCCTAATTGATTTATAGAAACACTTTTTTTAAAAAGATTAATTAGACACCTTTGAATGTTGAAACCCTTTTAAATAAATATTTTTAAAAATTATTAATTTGTATATGACCAAATAAGAATTTTATTTTGATGTAGGATATAAAAATTTACTTTGGATAAATTTTTGATATTTTTCTGATAACCATCATGTTTTGATGAATCGTATAAGTACACTAAACATTGAAGTAAAATTACTTTTTTCATTGAAATAATTTATAGTGTCAAATTATATTATTTAATGGTTTGAAGTATAAATAGAATATATTTTTACCATTTAATACAATTTAGGTCATTTGAATTAATTTTACAATGAATTCTGATGTGAAAACCTACCTATCATTTGTAATGTTCTATCTTTTAAAAAACGTTTTCACATTTCAACAATGGGATTAATTTTATATTAATTACTGCAACTTGTTTTTCATTATCGTTTAAAATTGAATTCCATATTTCAAATTAGTAGGTCCAAATTATGTAAATATATTTATTTTATTTTTGGGAATATGAATTGTATCATCGGTAAATTTTATTGACACATTAAAATGCTAAATCGGGTATTTAAGGGTAAAAATAATTTTGTAAAATTAACATATCACTTGTCTTAAAATAATTGGATGATTACAATTTTTTTAAAACACAATGGTGTTGAAGTGGTATCCATTGGAACCCAAATGGATTTTTTTAATAAATATATTTTATTTTATTTTTTGAAAATTGAAATATATCTCACTCAAACTATAATAATTAAAATATTTTTTATATAAGGATATATATAAGATAAATTCAATTATAATTACTCATTTGAAATCTAAAACGTTTTAATTTATCATGAAAACTTATTTTTCTTTTTCATAATATAAAAAATTACCTTAAATACTTATTCTTTGATGATGATAGAATTAATTAAATGATGAGAAATTAGTAAAACAACATTTAATAAAATATTAAAATCTGTAAAAATGACCAAACACTTAAAAACCCCATATGTGTATTCTATATATTCACCATAAGAATCAAAGGGTAGACATATTGACCATTTTGAGACATATAGATGATATTATGACACTTATTTATTTTATATAAAGTGATGTTAAATTTTCCACATTCATGTTTTAAATGAGTATTACATTTATAACATTATGTTTCTCTAAAGATAAACACTACTATTGGTTTTAAAATGAATTATAATTGATTTATATTCGTCAAATTATTTTATTTTGATTTTTTATTATACAATTATTTATATTAAATAAAAATACAAATAATGAGGTTGTAATTATTTTATTAAGGAAGATATCAAATAAATGTTATGAAAAATATTTTAATTAATATAATCGAGAGATTTATTATGTAAAATAAACATTATATATTAAATTTACCCCTTATAAATATAATAAAATATTTGGATCCATTTTCTCTTCATATTTGTATATTTTTTTTAAAATCCATGAAATAAATACTGTCAAAATTGACACAATGATATTTTCTTCAAAATAAGGTTTTCCAAAATTATTTAAATATCATAAAAAATTTTAAAAAATAAATAATAATAATTATATGGTCTTAAATAACCTAAATTATTCATGTATGGTATAACTGACTTAAAATTACTAAATATATTATACTTTTAATATTGAAATATTTGTTACCATTGTTAAAAATGAAATAGAATTACTATATATTAATTAAAATGATAATGCATAATTTGACATGAAAACATGTCTAAAATTTATTGGTTTATTATACTAGATCCCTATATCATTTCATATTCTAAATTGGGAAATTTTTTAGGTTATTATGGGGGGTTTGGTTTTATTATAAATTAATTTTGCTTTAGGATTCCTCATGTGCAACTCACCTCAATTATAACATGGCACATCCAAGAACAAATATTCACTTCATTTTGAGACTCCAGGCTCTACCATACACTGCTCATTTCAATATAAACATCCCTAATGAAATTATAGATGTCCTATTCTTCATCAAATAATAACTCTAGTTCTCTAACAGATTGTTTTGAGGCACATAGAAAAAGAGGTAATATCATTTATAGATTATTTCAAACTTCATTCTTTATATACTTCCACCACAAGAGTTGATTCATTATAAGTAAATAAATAAAGTTTTATGTATACAGTTAGAGGCTATTATGATTGTTAAATGGCCATTTTCCTCTTTATACCAATATTATGAAAAATGAAATCACCACACGTGCGTACATACAGCTTAGCATTTCCATGTCGCGGTTTAATCATTTTTTCCGCACCACCATACATGGATGGGTATAATGATGGACTTTAGATATATATATATATATATATATGATTAATATAATATGATATTAATTATGAGATATTATACATCATCCACTTCAATACCATTCAACAATTTTGGGAACGATATCATCGGTAGTGCATACGTATGTCTTATCGTCTCTACGATACGATGGGATTCATTATACATAATCATCATTAAAGGATGTTTATATAAATGAATCCAATTAATATATATGATTTATATTATTATAGCACCATGCTTTTAATGATATAACTATAACCTAAAAATAATAATAATAACTTATCAGACAAAACATGCATAAGAACATAAAGTAGTTAATACCTGAATAATGAGTAACAATGAAATGATACTAACAAACGTATGAAAATAAAATCATAATTATTATAATTAAAACTATTATGAATATATAGTAAATTATTATAATTATTTAAATCATTATAATGGAGGTTTGGATACATATAAAACATATCACACCTAATGTAAAGGATAACATTGGAAATATTGTTTTTATCCGAGATTTTTTAATTGTATGTATTTACTGGGTTATATTTATCATCCACTTCCATGATTCCTAAATATGTATTTCAAAATATTCTTAACATCCTTTTATAATTATAACCATTGGTTAATTTTTATTAAATGGTCTTAATATAATCTTTTGTAGATTTTGATATGATGTAGTTTTTGACAATTTAAAAAAAGTACGAGAAGAATGTTTTTTATCTTCTATGACATGAATTGATGTTTAAACATTCATAATGAATTATTTTGTTGAATATTCCCCAACAATATTATAATGTTATATTAACAAAAAATTATTTCTTATAAAATTTAGTGCCATTTTGAAGAAGGAAAACATATATTTAAGAAGAATGGATATTTTTCTCATTAATTAATTTCAAGTGTTTTCTCAAAATTATTTTACATATAATATAAAACACATTAAATAGAGTTATATTTATGTCCTTGTTATTAATATTACATGAATAGTTTTATTATGGATTGTTTGTTTAGAAATCCATTTGATTAATATAAATTATGATGGAATTATGTTTAACAAATCCTTTTTATTTCATGTAATAGGCTATGGTAAATGTTTTGAATGTTTTTGTGGAACACATAATAATGGTTTCATTATGACGTGGGTGGGATCTATGTCCCTCTATAATGAAATTAATAAAAGATTTATATCTCAAGGGAGATCCATGACTGGAATGAAAAATAGTAAGGGTTCAGTAATACAGGGTTGTAATGAAGAATGAACTTAGTTCAGTAATGTAATTTTACAATTATGAAGGTATCGACAATGGGAATTAACTAATATGAAATGATTTACTATGATTATGTGTGTTTGACATGAAATTTGATTTCGTATTTATTGAATATTGGTATTACGTTGCACACTTATGATTTATTCCAAGACATGATATTATGATCTTTTATATGATGGACAATAATTAAAAATTATATGTTCTTTGGATTATGATTTGATTGATATTTCTATTTTATACCCCTAATAAGAATTTGAACTCACTCATTCAAATGATTCTTTTCCCTAGGTCATGAATAAGGGTATTAAGTACGATATGTAAAAAAGTTGTCTAGTTATTAAGAAATAAGTGGGGGACAATGTTGGTGTTTTATGAACCATTTTTTATGTTTCCTAGTTTCTAAAGACACTAAACCTATATGGCCCTATTGTGGTTTTCGTTGTGTTATGTAATAATTATTCTTCAATTTTGATGTAATATTTATATGTAAGGTATGGTATTATAGATTTAGTGTCAGAGAAAAGGAATAATTAATCATTAGAAACTACGATGAGACAACCTTATTATGAACCCTATGGATTTGACTATGTATAGGTTACAATCCTATCCTATTGTTCTAGAGATGTTCATGAATATCATAGGATAAAAGATAAAGTGTCCCAAAAATAAATTTTATTAATGATTTATTTGTTTTTCCAATTATAAAAAGTAGTTCTCACACTAAGTGTATTGGTTTTAGTCAATGGCTGGAACTTAAATGAGCCACATTAATGACAAAAGTGACTGGAAATGCAATGATTATACCCCTGTAAAATCAAATGTAATGGGATACAAAATGAGAAATATGGGATCCATGTTCACACAACTTTCTCAATCTATGAATCAAGCCATAATTCCAAATGAGAAATGGAGAGAGAAACATTCTATTGAATCATTCATGAGGTAGCATCCACAATTGTTCAGCAGGTTTTCTAATCTAGTAGTGGCTAAACAATGGATCAGTACCACTGAGAAGATATTTTTAGTTCTACAATGTTCGAACATGATAAATATATATTAGTAGTATATCATTTGGAAGGTGATGATTTTAAATGGTGTAACCATATCAAGAATACGATCCCAAGAGAAAAAAATATGTCTATGGAATGGGACGATTTCAAGAATTTATTTTTCAATAAGTACATTCGTCATATTATTTGAAAAAAGTAGTAGAATGGGTTATTTGAAAAAAAGAAAAAGGACGAAAAATATATCGATACCTATGAAGAAAATTATAAACAACGTTAAACATATGATTCAGGAAATTTTTCCCAACCTTAGAGTAAAATTGATTTTTCTTTTATTGGCTTAAAACCAAGTCTCAAAAGGGCATTATCCAAAAGGGACATCTATATCTACATAGAAATTTTTCGATGTTCTCTCAATGATGATATGGATATTTGAGTAACCCATCATCCCTATTGGATTGATAAGAAGAAAAAAATCTAATTCAAAGGAAAATTTAATGGAAACAATAAAAAAAGATGTGTTATCCCTTATGCACAATGTGTCTAATAAAACATGGTGGATAATTTCTTTAAGGGATTAGTACATGTATTTATTTTTGAAAATAAGTTCATCAGGTATTTTAATTCCATTGGGATGGGTAAAAGATGTCTAAGGATGTGAACAAAGAAAGGGCTACATAGAATGCCACTCATACACATCAAAGCTACAAGTTCTAGTAAATTGGGTATTATTCCAATAAATTCACTAATCAAATGGTTATTGATGATGATCGACATCAAAAAAATCTTAAATCCTTATACAAAGTAAAGTCACATAAAATATCTATAGGCGATGAGGAGTATAATAATGAATTGGTGAAAGGTAGACTTACCATCCACTCTAATGTATAAATTTTTTAATTTGATTATGGATCCACCCACTCCTTTATTTCTAATTAATTTTATAAGAGTATCGTTTTATTACCTCAATAATTAGATGTTGAGTTAGTTGTGACAACTCTTAATGAAACAATAATTGCGTCAAAACATTATTATTATTCTCTGGTTGATGTTTGTGGAAATCTTCTTCATGAAAATTTTATGACCCTTCCTATAGTAGAATTTTATGTGATTCATGGCATGGATTAGGTTTTCTTATATAGATATCGTGTCAATTTCCATGTAAAGGATGTCACATTTCATATTCTAGATCAATATCTGATCATCTATCGATATATAGATGAATATAAGCTTCCAGTAGAAATTTCTTCCTTATTCTGGGTATTGTTTCTTATAAATAATGGTTTTTTTATCTCAAATCATTGTGGAAAAACTCATGATTATGAATACATCCATTGTAAGGGATTTTTTGATGTATTTCTAGAGTAATTTAGAGTTCTTCTACCTGAGATAATATTTAAAAAGGATTCATACACCCTAGTGTGTCACCATGTGGAGCACATGTTTTGTTTGTTAAGAAGAAAGATGGATCAATGAGACTCTTAATTGATTATTGAGAACATAATAAATCATTATCAAGAAAAAATATCATCTTCCCCACATTGATGATTTATTTGACCAACTATGATGAGATCATTACTTTTCCATGATTGAACAACATTCAGGATATCATTAATTAAGAGTCAAAAAAGAGGATATACCAAAGACAACACTGTAGTGCTATTGTAGTAGCACAATAAACTACTGTAGCACCCAAGATACTATTGCAACGGCGGAACTGTAGCGGCGGCAGGGGCACTGTAGTGGCAGAAAGGTCACTGTAGTGGTGGCAGGTACTGTGGAGCACTGTAGTAGTACGGGTACTATTGCTGTACTATTCACAGAATGGGCCTTGGGACAAAAAAAGGGCGTACGGGCTATGTAATGGGATAAATTCCCACTAGGCCTTCGGGATATGTAATGGATCTCCCTCTACCCAGTTAAAGAGGTCGTTTATTTGATTTAATAATAAAAATGAGGCTTTGGCTCCAACCTTTTAAAAAAACCAAAGATAAATTTCCAACAAGGTATGGAAACTATGAATTTATATTGATGCATTTTTCTCTAATTAATTCCCCTGCAATCTTCACAGATCTAACGAATAGAGTCTTTAGATACTATCTTTATAATTTTTTGGTATTCATCCGAGACGATATTTTTTTCTACTCAATGAGCAAGGAAGAACATGAAAATAACTTATGAATTGTGCTTAAGATATGAATAAAAGAGAATCATTATTCCAAATTTACAAATAGTGAATTTTGGATTCAGAATGATTCATTATTTGGTCACATAATCTCTATAGAGGAAATATCATTGGATCCAACAAAACATTGGTCATTTAATGATGGTTGAGATAAACAATGATAACTGAGATCTGATGTTTTCTTGGTTTTGGTGGATATTATCAAAGTTTTCGAAATGATTTATCTCAATTTTCTAATCCACTCACCAAGTTTACTTGGAAATGAATTAAGTTCATTTGGATAGAGGAATGTGAAGATAATTTCAAAGAGTTAAAAAAGGGATAGACAATATACCTATGCTCATAGAAATTTGTAGTGAAGAAAGGTTTGTGATCTACAATGATGCATCTTATAATGGGTTGGGATCTGTTCTCATGAAAATGATATGGTGATAAATTACGAAACATGGTAGTTGAAAAATCCTGACCAAAATTACCCACCTTGTGATTTGGAGTTATCAGTGGTAATCATTTCATTAAATATATGGATGCATTATCATTATGGTGAATGGTGTGATATTTATACTGATCATAAACGATCAATATATATTTTCATCAAAAAATACAAGAATATATGAAAATTAATATGGATATATTTGATTAAAGATTAAAAATTCTCAGTACATTACAACCATAGGAAAGAGAATAATGTGGCAGATTCTCTGAGTCGAAAAGACCATGGTGACTTATCCATGATGAGGATCACAAAAAATACAATATTTAAAGAATTTAAAAGTATGGATCAAGAAGTTTTAATGGAAGGAGAGAAATCATATCTTTCTCAAATGAATGTTTAACCATCAATACAAGTGATGATTATGGAGGAAAAAATGGAGGATGTAGAGCTAGAAATGAAGGTGAGAAATGTTTATAAATTCAATCTAGATTCATATGGAATAATAAGGTATAAGAACCATGTTTATATTCCACCCATATAGGAATTAAAGAAGGATATGATGGATGTGGCACATATTTCATCATTCTCTATTCTTCTTGGAATCCCCAAGATGTATAGGTACATAAAAGAGTATATCTGCGGGGATGGAATGAAAATATATGTTGCTGAATATGTCTCTCGATGCTTCTTTTTTCAGTAAGATAAGGCTGAGAGACAGAAGTAAAAGGGGATGTTAAAACCATTACCCATACAAGAATGGAAATGCGAAAACCTCACTATGTATTTTTTTGTCAGACATTCCAAAACATCTCATGGAAATAATCCTATATTGGTTATAGGTTGTCATATTTTGATGTCGGCACACTTCATTTCTATTAGAGAGTATTTTTCCCTTTATCACCTATCAATGATATATTTTAGGGAAGATAAAATATTGCATGGAGTACCACATTCCATTAAATCTGATAGGGATTGAGGTTTTTATCGAGGTTCTAGAGATTCCTTATGGAGGATCTGGATACATAGTTACATTTCAACACTGCTTACCATCCTCAAACAGATGATCAGTCTGATAGGACAATTTATACAATGGAAGACTTGTAGAGAGATTTATCTTTGGATATAAAAGGAGTTTGGGATCAACACCTACCATTGGTGGAATATTCGTAACATATTATCATTAACTGTAGTATTCAAATGGAGACTTATGAAATACTCTATGTAATGATGTATAAAACTCCAACTTTTTGGGATGAAGTTAGGTAAAGAAAGCTATTAGAATCTTGTGTTGTTGCTAAAATGGAAAAAAGGTCAGATCTATTCAACAACACATATGAGGATCTCAGAGTCGAAAAACTTTTATCAGGACAACCAAATAAATGAACTAGAGTTAGTAGTGGAAGATAATCTTTTTCTATGAACATCTTTATGGAATATAGTAATGAGATTTGGAACGAAGTTAAAGTTGAGCCCTATGTATATCGGTCATTTTGAAATTCAGTATCATGTGTGGAAGGTAGCTAACTGATTGGAATGTCCATAGAATCTCCCTAAAGATAATTATGTGTTCCATGTATCTCTCTTGAGAAACTACATATATGATCCATCTCATGTACTAATATTAGATGTCATACCCCTGGAGAAAAATCATTTTTTTAAAGAACAACCGGTATAGATTCTGGAAAGTATAGAAAAAGTTCCATGAAACAATACCACTCTATTGGTTAATATTTTATGGAGGAACAACTAAAATTAAGAGGCTATAGGGGAACATGATTATATGATAAGGGAGTGGTATCCTCAATTGTTTGTTTCCATGTGATGAATTTTAAGGGTGAAATTCAGTTAAAGGGGTGTAGAATGCTACACTCGGATGTTTTTTTGAAATATTTCTTTTCTTCAGTAGATTGATATGATTGAAATCATGAGTTTAAGCGGACCATGATATGACCTTTTTAGAAAAATACCATTATATTCTATCCATTATGTAACGGAGAATAATTATAACTAACTTATGAAAATACAATGGGAATTCATTGGCTGTTAATTATTTATGAAAATTATACATAAATAAGATATTTGTATTTTATACTGACTTAATTTTGGTAATGAAATTAGTCAGATATATATGTTTTATGTACTTAATTAATTACATGTTATATTTATCCAATGGATATTTGTGTCATAGGGTATGAATAGAACCCTATTTGATGTGTAAAACCCCTTTTTTTAATTTTAATTTTTCACCTTTGAATGGAAAACATCTCTTAAATTAAGATTCTGAAACATTAATAATTTTTATATGACAACATAAGTATGTTATTTTGATGTGGGATATAAATATTTACTTTGGTTATATTTCTGATATTCTTATGATAGCCTTAGTGTTTTGATGAATAGTAAAAAAAAATTAAATAAAAATACATTTTTCATTTAAATAAATTATATGGTTAAATTATATTATTGAATCGTATAAAAGTATAAATATAATTTATTTTTACTATTTAATATATCTTAAACCATAGGAATAAATATTAAATTAAATTTAAATGTAAAAATATTAATCTTTTATAATATTTTAACATTTAATACTTTTTTTCTCATTTGAACATCGAGGTTATTTGAAATTAATCACTAGAAATTCTTAATTTTTTTTTGAAAACTGGATTCTATATTCTGAATCATATGGTTCAATTTTTTTAAATATATATATTTTATTTTTGGGCAATATCAATTTTAAATTCAGAGTGTTTTATAAACATAATAAAAGGGTAAATCAGGTAATTAATTGTAAAAATAATATTATATAATTACTCTAACACTTGTCTTAATATAAATGTATGATTTTAGATTTTCCAAAAACATAATTTGGTCGAAATGGAATCCATTGTAACACAATTCAATTATATTAGGACATTTAATTTATTTTGTTTAAAAAAATTCAAATATGTCTCACTCAAAAATTAATAATTAAATTATTTTTAATATGAGATTATATAAGAGATAAATTCATTTATAGATAATCAATTGAAATATAAATGTTTTTCATTTGTCATGAACATTTATTTGTAATTTTTAGGAATTAAAGAATTACCTTAATGTCTTATATGTGGATGATGACAAAATTAATTAATTGATGATAAATTGTTAATATAATTATTAAAATATTAGTAACCATAAAAAGGACAAAAAACACGACCAAACCTTATTAGTAGTGTATATATTGGCCATAATAATCCCTGTTAGACTTAATGACCTTTTTTAGACATATATAAGAGATTATAAGACTTATATTAATTTATTTCAATTTAAGATAAAATTGTCACATTCATTTTTTATACGAGAATAGCATTTTAAATGAAGGTTTTTTCAGAAATTAATATCAACAACATGGATTATTCTAAAATATAACCTATTTATATTCATATTATTATTTTATTTTGAATTTCTAATTAAAAAATATGTATATTAAATAATTAAATCAATTTGAGTTAGTAATTATTTTATTAATGAAGATATCAAATAAATGTTATTAAAAAAATATTTTAATAAATATAATTTGGGAAACTTATTATATATGTAAAATGAATTTCATAGATTACCTTAACTCCATAATGATATAATATAATATTTGGATCATGGTTGACTTGTTATTATTATATTTCTAAAACATAATTATATAAATACTGTTAAAATAGACACTATTGATATTTTGTCAAAATAAGGTATTCTTAAATTATGTAGAAATCATAAATTATTTTTGAAAATATATAATCATTATGATATTGTATAAAATGTTATATAGAATTCATTTATTATCTAATTTACATAATATAAATAAATATTTTACCCTTTTAATATTTAAATATTTGTTACCCATGTAAAAAATTATATAGAATAACTAAGTTTTAATTATGATGATAATGCCTAAATTTACATAAACACATGTATAAAATATTTTGGTCAAGGAGATTACAAGCCTTTATTTTACCATCTTATAAATTGGGATAATATGGAGGTTTTTAGTGGGGATTTATTTTATTATAGTTTAATATATATTGAGGCTTCCAAAAGATCACATCACCACCTTATAAAAGGGAACTTCTTCCCTCAACTATTTATTTATTATGATCCTTCAATATTGACCATACCCTGACCATTATCATTCTATACTTCCATAGAAAAATTCTAGATTTAATGGTATTCTTATAATACAATCTCTAGTTCTCAATGACAATTTTTAGAGGAGGCTTGTTAAAGAAGAGGCAATATCTTATACCGATTCTTTCAATCTTCATTCTTCTTCTGCATCCTCCACATGAGTTTTTTCATTATAAATTAATAAAAATTGTAGTTCTTATATACTAAGAGTTTATTTAGATTATGAAACAACAATATCCCACCTTCTACACATACTATGAAAAATGAAATGACCACGCCTGCGTATGTACGACTTACATTCTCTATGACGTGGTGTAATCTGTTTTAGCCAACACCATACATGGACGGGTATAATGATTGAATTAATAAGTATATATATTATTAATAAAAAATTATATATATTATGATATACTATGTTCCATCCAATTCAATACCACTCATCAATTATTCGAACGATATCGTCACTCATGCGTATGTATGGCTTACCGTCTCCATGGTGCGATTAGATTCATTTTACATAGTCATCATTAAATAATTATTATATAAATTAATTTAATGAATAAATATGATATATATTATAATAAAACCATGATGTAAATTGTATAACATTACCCTAAAAAAAGTAATATGAACATATCCAAAAAAAAAATAAGCATTATAACTTAAAGCATTTAAGACCCCAATTATGAGTAGGAATGAATTGTTACTTACAAAAGAATGAAAATATGATCAAAATTGTTCTCATAGAAATGATTATGATTATGTAATAAATCATTAAAATTATTTAAATCAATATACATGTGGTTCAGATACATATGAATCATATTGGACCCAAGGTAAGGGATAACTTTGCAAATCTAGTTTTATAAGAGATTGTTTATTTGAAAGTATTTAATGGGGTATATTTATCATCAATGTAAATGATTCAAAAAAATTATTTAAAAATATTCTTTATATCCTTATATAATTTTATACACTAGTTATTATTTACTAAACAATATGTGTTGAATCTTTTTCCATTTTCAGTATGAGTTACTTTTTCACTTTTCCAACTAATGTACGTGAATTATTTTTTTAACTTGTATAGCAAGATTGGATTTTTACACATTCATAATGAATTATTTTCTTGAAGCATCACCTACAATATTATAATTTTATTTTCATATAAAATTATTTCATCTAAAATTTTGTTGCGATGTTTGGCAGGAAAACATTTTTGAAGATGAAAAGATAGTTTCTTCTAAAAGTAATTTAAAGTGTTTTCTCAAAATTATTTTCCATGTAATATGACACTCGTTAAATTGGTTAATAATTATAACCTATTTATTTATATTATTTTATTACGTTAATTATGTAATTTTATTTAGTAAATCCCTTTATATATTTAAATTATGATTGAATAAGGTTTAAGAAACCCATTTTAATTCATGGGTTATGCTATGGTGAATGTTTTTTATATTTTTGTGGCACAAGTAAGAAAGGATTAATTATGATATGGGTAGTAACTATATATCCTTTAAATTAAATGGGTAAAAAAATTATATCTCATTAGTTAAACATGAATGGAATTTAATGTAAATTTGGTTCTGCAATATAGGTTTGGAAGGAGGAGTAAAATTGATTCAGTAATAGAAGTTGTCATATTTTATGGTACCATTACTCTGACTTCACTAATATGAAATGATTTTCTATGCTTTTGTTTATATTAAAAAAATTATTACCTTATATTATGACAATTGGGATTATATTTCACATTATAAAATTATCCACGGACATGATTTTATTAACATTTATTTTCTGGATAATATTTCCAAATGTTATGTTCTTGTTGTTCTAATATAATTTATATTTTTTTACCCTTACTGAGCAATTGAGCCCACTCATTCATAAACTTTTTTCCCTAGGTCATGAAGAATGGTATTAAGTAAAATTTGTCAAAAAAAAGTCTAGTTATGAAGAATTAAGCAGGAGATAGTGTGTATTTTTTATGAACCAGTTGTTTATGTTTCCCAATTTCTAAAGACACTAAACCCATACGGTCCGAGAGTGATTTTTATTCTATGTACTAAATATTCTCCAATTTAGAAGTAATATATATATGTAATGTATGGTAAATTATAGCATCCCAAAATGTTGGAGTACGATACTGCATCTCATGTAATGCTTCAAAAGGTGCCTCGTTATAATGGAATGAAAACAATTTTTATATGAAAATTTTACTAAAGCAATGTGAAGATCCCATATTCCCCAGTAATCCATTGAACAGGCTTGAAGCATTTCTTCTAAAGTCCGAATAGTTTGTTCTAACTGGCCATTTTATTGAAAATCACGATCTATACTAAAATTTAATTATGTTCCCAATGATTCTTTAATTCCTTTGTAGATGTTAGAAGTGATCCTAAGATCACATTCAGATTCAATGGAAATAGGAACCCCATGTAAGCTGAAAATATCATTAAGGTACAGTCAAAATAGATGATCCAAAGAAAAAATATCTTGAATATGAATAAAATTAGAAGATTTATCCAGTAAATCAATAATAAACTTGATTTCAATTTTATATAGAAAATTCATTTGAAGTCCCAAAATTAAGTCCATGGATATATTTCACCTTTCAACTCTTGTACTATTTATGGTTGAAGCATCACCATTGGTAACAACCGCTCCACTATAAATTATTTACATCCCAAAAATTTCATGGTAAAATCGTCAATAACTCTTTTCATTCCATTCCACCAGTAATACATCTGTGTGTCTATGTACATCATTGTAATGTAGGATAAACTAAAAATCGAGATATATGGGCTTCTCACAACAAATCTTTCTTCAGCTAATAATCACAAGGCACACAAAATCTCCTTCAAAATATCAAAACACACTAGTTATAAATTTTACATTCTTGAAACATACCTATTTAAACCAATTTTACGATTTTATGTATCTCTATACCATCATTATATGAATTCTTAATTCGATTTGAAAAATATCACTTAATGAATACCTGACAAAAAATAGGGGAATTTCTTGCACAAACTACTTCCCTAAAATATTTATGAAATCATTAAACAATGGGTAATGTTCCAATTGTAACATGGTTAATGATGTATAATTTTTTTAACTCAACACATACTCCACTTTGATAGATTTTTTCAGATGGAAATTGATCATGAAATCAGAGTTATTTATCAATTGAAGCCATCTTCTATGCTGCGTGTTTAGTTTCTTCTGAGTGAATATATGGTTTAGACTTTTCTATTTGGTATATATTCCTCATATGGATCTGTATAAATGATGCCTACAAATTTTGACACAAAAAACCAAAAAATCTAATTCCTAATCTTGTGTTGGATAATTTCACTCCTTAGGTTTTAGTTTTATTGCATAATAAGGAGTTACCTAGTCATTCCACAACATAACAAAACCAATTCACTTCAATAAAGAATCGTTGTAGATGAAAATTTTAACATTGTTTGAAGGTTGGGACAATAAGAAAAATTCACCAATCAGTTCTTCAGTTCCAGAAAACAAACATCACGTTCTTTTGTCCAAAATAAAATTAACTGATTTTCGTTATAATTTAGTTTGCGGGTTAAATAATTGTTTAATATTTTAACCACATTGATGGTAATAACCTTCTAGTAAAATAAAACTATGAATATTTATAACATTTATAGTTCTTTTACATTTATCAACTACTTTGTTTTTGAATGATAATCATTAATTCCATCCACGATTAAAATATGCTAATGAAAATAAATATATTGCACCGAAAATTAACACTTTCTGAATTTTTCATTTTTTTCTTTCTTTATGGTTTGAAAAAACATCCCATGAGTTTTTTCTTGATCCTAACTACATATATAAAATACCATAATGTCCTCAATTAAAAAACTAAAAACTCATCCATGATCTTATGAAATATTATATTTATAAGATCCATGAATATTGCAGGTGCATTGATTTACCCAGAAGACAGAATAAAAAATTTATAATTCCTATATCTTGTATGGAACATAGACTTCGGGAATTCATGTTCCATTACATTCAACTGATGGCATCGCAGCCTCAAGATAATCTTCGATAAATATTGTTCTCCCTATAGGTGATTAGACAAGTAATTTATATAAGGAAAATGATACATGTTTTTAAGGGTGATATTATTAAAGGCTTTATATTCAATGGAAAGTATCATGGAACCATCATTATTTCTAATGTACAAAACAAGATCTTCCCATGGTGAAGTGCTAGGATAAATGAAGAATTTATCACAAAACTCATGCAACTAATTTTTGAATTCAAGAAGTTCTATTTGACCAATTCGATAAGGGGGTCTTAAAATTGTCTTAGCATTGGGAACTAATTAAATATTGAATTCAACTTCTTGTTTAGGTATAACACCATTTATCTCATCTGAAAAAAGATCAAGATATTCATTTACCACCGACACATCATTAATCTGAACATATCCCTTGTTTTCAATAATATGGTCAAAATAACATTCATTTCAATATTTTAACATTTTATCAACTTCCTGATATGTCATCAATTGTATGGGTTTATTATTGTATACAAGCTATAAATGTTTCTAAAAATCAAATTCTTATCACTATAATTAATCTTGTCATAATAAACAAAAATCCAATACATTCCTATAATGACATCAAACTCTAATATGGAAAAAACAACATGGTTTTTACGTAATTTATTTTCACTGATAACCATATTAAGATTCATAAAATTTCTTTTGATGTATTATTTCTCCATGGTGTTTTTAAAATAAGATCCAACCTCATTTTTTGGGTTGATGTTTCCAATTTACAAGAAAATTTCATAGAAATAATGGACTCTCTTGACCCCGTATCAAATAACCCTTAAGAAAAACCTGAGTAAAAAAACAATGTTCCTTATAAGACTCCATTGTATGGCCCGAAATATACTGATGTAGTTGAAAAAGATATAAATACCCATTTCTGGTTATAATTTGGTTGATTCCCACTATTCACATCGATCTTTGGGTAGGCATTATTATAATGAAACCTCTCACTACATTTAAAACACATTAATGGTTTCTTATCAAGATTAATCATAAGGTCATTTGAATTAAAATCTCATGCAATATATACATACTTACCATATTAAAAACACTTCCCAGATATTATAAGGCATTCTCCAGGGTGGTTTTTTCTAGAGTTTTCAATAACTAGAAACTGAACATTCATACCATCAGATTTCTTTGATTGATTATTACCCATCACTTTCCATCTAGACCTCCTCTTCTACTTGTTCTAAAAAACAAGTGGTCATATGTGAACACCATTTCTACCATGTCATCACATCAAACATGTTTCTTAAAACTTTTAAACTATCATGAATCCAATGCCCTTCGATATATTGGATTCTATCTGGAGTAGAAATTGTTGATTTTTCTATCAAGATCCCAAATAAGATTTGGAGCATAGCATGCTAGTCGGGTGAAGTTTTATTCATACAGGGCCATTTAATCTTCCACCATTTTCCTCAATTCATTTAATTTTATCTCTATCCTATGTCGAACCACCTTTTGAAAATATTTTTCTTGGAAAAGACAAATTCCTCCAACCATAAGGCATAAATCATCTCTTTATCCCTGATATTCTTGTCCAATTACCACCACTGATCATAATCAATATCCAAATGATAAATAGAAAGACATAAAATTGTATTATCTGAACATCTCATAACATCAAATATCATTTCAATGCATTCACTATATCCTTCAATCATAATTGGGTTAGAAGATCCCCTGAAAGCAGGAGGGTGTCGCCTCATAAAATGTTCCACTATTTTCATGTTCCATTGTGATAAATCTTGTTGATCTCTTTCATGGATGCCACCACCGATTATTTCATATGTCATCTAAGATGTCACCATCACAAACCACGCAGCTCTAATTCCATCCATTCCAAGTTGCACTTGTTGAATGATATTGGCCTCTAAGTTACAACCAACTTCATCATCCTTGTTTCTTCTTTGGAATTCAATTTTGAACATAAATATCATAGATGAAGAAACATGGTAATTTTTAAATGCTATACTATTTCAACATAAACAGAAGGTAAAAATAATTTATCGTATTCTATCAGCATCATAATAAATCTTAATAAAATATAAACAATGCTCTCATACCAACTACTAGGAACCATCCTTATTACATTGCATAATCGGGAATTTTAGTCAAGAGAAGAGTTCCTATTACATTGAGAATATTTTCCATGATAGAACATTAGTAAATCAAAAAATAATACATTCATAACATTTTACATTTATACTAATTCGATTCCAAAAAAAATAGTATTCATTTCATAGTAAATATAAAACATCACAAATAAAATATAATTTCATTGAAAAATCATCATAAAAATTAACATGACTTCCTTCATTCTCCTACAAATCCTTGTAACTAGTAAAATTTATTTAAAAACATGGTATGGACAACAAAATATCATTACAGGATATATAAATAAGGGAAGAATACATTTTTTCAGGAATACTTTTAAACAAAAAAATCAATTTCAAAAAGACATACTTGACTCCAATATATACAGAATTTGTGAACCATTAAATTTCATCAAAATTCCACAAAACAAAAATAACATAAATAGAACCATAATAGTTTATTGGTGAATTACATAATTAGTTTTTTATCCTTGATGCCTACCATATTATTTCAAACCCTCACGTCTACCATACAATGTAACCCTTATGGATTCCTTATAGTGTAACTATCGCAGCCACACATGGAATGACCGTCTGAGGACCTCAAACACACGCATACCAAATGAATTATAGTGCAATATAGGTACCAAACATCATCATAAAAAATTCCTAAGAACTAGAACATAATCATAAAACATGAATAATTTCATAAAATTATTTCATTAGAATTTGGTAAAGTATAATTTTAAATGATGATTTTTAAAGAAATGTCCATTACAAATATCATATAATTGATGTCAGAATGAATAGAAAGAACATAATATGTGAATAGACTATAAATAAGGATAATAAATCATAATATAAAATAATTTTGTACACAAATAATCATAGTGACAGCTAACTATTTAAGTAGATGGTTAACAAAATGAATTGAAATTGGGTATTGAATTCCCTTAGCTCTGGTTTTTATTACATGAAACCTATTTAACACTCTTGTATAACTGTTAAAATATTGTTATTAATATCTTATAGAAACATTTACATGTTTATAAAATCTTATATGATCACTTTATAACATCATTTCTCCTTTTAATTATTAGTATTTTGTTCCTTGGTTTCAGGTGCATTTTTTACATGATTTCCATGGTTGGTTGGTATTTTATTTCCATGTCGTATGGAAATGAAATTACAAAATATGATATAAAATGGTATTAATATTTTTATATAATATTAAATAATTCCAAAAATTATTTTTTTTTATGGTATGAACATGAATCATTAGATAAATATTTAGAGATACCCATTTAAATAATTTTGGAACTTCTTTGATAATCCCGAAATAGTTTCATTATATAAAAAAATATTATGTATATATGATAACTTCATTACATTATATAAGATATATAATATATATTAAATACTTCTTAAACCATTAAAATAGTTTTATAACCAGTTTGTAGGATATAATTGAATTTGAGAACGCATCATCCACAATTTTGGTAAATCGACATATCACGGGCGATGTTTTTTTAGAATAAGGATAAGAGGAGAGGAAGAATGGTGATGAATTTTATTCCATAATAATTATAAAATCATGATTATATATTATCCTAGATATTTCAAGCCTCTTGGTTATGGGGATCAGAATGGAGTATAATAAAATAAAATACATTTAAAGAAAACAAAAGAAAATGAAATAGGATTCTTACCTCTTGATCTCTTCTCTTTGATATCTTTTATAAGGCCTTTTTTAGCCTTTTGGTGATATAAGTAGGTCATGGACATGGGTAAGAGCCTTGGGAAATGTATTGGGTTGAACTAAGACAACTTAAACATATCGAGAGGTGTGAGAGGAAGAGGGGTGAGGGTGGTATTTATTGTAGAGGATAGGAAATGTTTTACATTATTTTAATCATTAGATTGATATGTTTTCTCAAGATTCTGATTAGAATTAATTAATGTGACCTTTAGTAGTAATAATTCCATTTTATTTTAAACAACATGTTCTTATAATAGCTATGATTCTAGGAATAGTGTATTTTTTATAATATATATATATACATTAAATTACTGTATTTTAATATTCATAAAAAATTCAAGAATTTTAAAATAATATAAAAAACTCACCCTTACTATTTTTCTCTATGTAGAACTCAAAAATGAACACTATTTTTTGAAAATAATTCCTTGAATATAAATAATTTAATTTTAAAAAAAAAATTATTCCAAAAATAACAATTTAAAAACTAGTATGGAGTTTATATCACCTATAAGAATTAATCAATATTTAATTATCTTATAACCTTAATAAAATTAAAAAATAAGATGATTTAATATAAATTCGGGATATATTAATATTCATAACGGTGTGTTATTATTCACAAAAAAAAATATTTTTTGTTCTATCTGAATCGAAATGTCTTATTGATCACATCTGTATATGTCTATTTTTCAAAATTCATATTATTGAAGTGAATAAATTATGTTTGAAGGCTAGTTTAAAACTATCAACATAAAATAATGGTTCATGAATTTCAATGTATTTTTAAATCCATGGTGTGTTACATCTATAATGAGTCTGATTTATTGTATGTGATAATTTTGGTTGATGTTGGGGAGTTGGGGCCCAATTGGATTGGTTAATGTAAAGTGGTCATATTAATGTTTCCATATATATCGTACCATGAGTAACGATTTCAAGGAAGTAAAATAATAATCACACTAATAGTAATTAAAAAATCTATATCATAGATATCCATGTTTTTAGGAATCTTTTATCTACTTCACGCTTCGACATTTAGGAGGATCTACTCATGTATAATCAAAATCATTCTCCCATAATTTTTCTTCTATTTGGATGCTTTTTAATTAATCTCAAAATTTCATTGGGAAGATGGAATGACTACTAATTATTCCTGAATGTCGGATGATTATGAAGGTTTTAGGTCCCACCATTTTCATTACTGCCATCAATTCCTAAAAAAAATTACCAAAAACACATTTCTTCATCCCTAATTCATCTTTCAACCTCATCATCTAGACTGTGCACTATAAAAAATATCATTATAGTTGTGAATATTCAAATATCATCATTCGCAAACCCATATTTATTCAATTTTTTATAAATTAGATGGGTTTTTTCACAACCCCAACTAATCATCAGTTTTAATGTGGTTTCACAACACCCTAGAAAAAAAATTCATCGTTTTATTACTATTTGGATGGATTTTTGTAATGACACAAACATTTATTAATGAAAATTACTCTTGATATAATTAAATGTCTTATTATGTAAAATGGTCATATAAACATATTCACTTGGTTTTATGTTTTTGGATTTTAAAATGCCATTATAACCTGTAACTATTTCTATTATAACTGTTGAATAGTGGTCACATAATTATTATAAATATAGGGCTTTAACAAATACAATTTAATCATAAAAAGGAATTAATGGCCTCATTTAGTAGAATTGCTTCAAATGAGGATAATTTTTTAGAGCACGGAAAGGATGTAGCTTCACTACGCTTTACTCTAGAACAATCCCATGCTGAGCTTCAACATGTTACACTAGAATGGAATCACCTACAGGATAAGTGGAAGTTAATAGTGACTATCACCCAAGAGATGTTATCTGATCCACCGCATGAGTATGTAACCATCACACACCTTACCATTAAGTTTTATGCGGGTGTTATAAGGGGTTATTGAACAAGACCTAATCACTACGATTAAGTTCATTATTTTCTTGTATAAATAATTTGCATTCACTTTATTATTGTTACATGGAAAACGGTTTTTAAAGCACAAATAATATTTTTAGTTAATATTCAATTAAGAAAGCTATTTTGACGAATTAATTTATTTTTTAATTAAATTATATATTACTAAAATATTATTACTAAATTAATTTTCATTAAATATAAATGATTTTATAATTTTTTATGTATACAACTAAAATTTTTATTATGATTTGAAAACTGTTTTTGTCAAAACCCATGAAATTTCGACAAATGACATTTCTTAAAAATATTGAAAATTTACTTTTTTATTAAATTTTTTAGATAATGTGAATATAATTTTTGGATTCATGGTGTAGAAATTATCTTATGGTGAATTATTCATAACTTTCTAAGATAGTCAAATTGTTGGATAAAAATGAAATGTTGTTTAAATATATAATTCCTTTTATGACATCTTAATGACCTAATAGTGATGTAGCAAAAAATATGAAAGGTATTTTTGGTCAACATATTTTTTTAAGTTAAAATAATGTGATTTTAGATTTTTTTTTATTAGATTTATTGCGCCTTAGTGGACCCTCTATGGCTTATAAAATATTTTAATTTTTAAAAAATATTTCGTTGAGATTGTGACTCACTTCCACAAAAGAAAGCCTAATAATTTAATAAGTTCGGTCATTTTCCATATAAATTAATTTTTTTCCACTCCCCTTTGAAGAAAACCATGGGAAAAAACATGGGATGAATTTTTGTTTTAAATATTTGATTATATAGATTCCAAAACATATGTTTCAAAAATATTAAACAATTCCCCTCTCTTTTCCTACATAAACCCACCAAGCTCCAACTTCTCTTCACTAAAAACCTTTGGATAAAACCCATAATATTCCCTCTTATCTCTATAACCCCCCCCCCCATGGTTCCCAAATCTCCCAATAATCCTCTCCCAAGTCTCTCCAATGCCACTGTGATCACACTTCAAAGTAAGGGATTTCTTCTTTTATAAATTTTTTCCAAAATTATATATGTTATTATACAATTTTAATTTCAGTTACAAATGCTGGTGTTTGATTTTGCAACTCCCCATACTTCACTCATTATGTTTGAATTATGAGATGCCTATTTATATCTCATTAATGCATCCCATGTACACCTATTACCATGGTGAAATTTAATATGGAATTTCCCTCTTCTCATTTACATTGAAGAAATTATTTTATTTGTTCATCTAAATTATATTACTTGTGTTGGGACATATACCTATATGATCCACTTATATTCCATTTTTTGTATATATGATGAGATACCCATTTCTCTCTCTTCAACCTTTTTTATGAATTTTTATGTCACATGTTATGCTGCTGAATTTGCTCTGCGATTCTCCAAGAGAAAGTCCTTGTGTAGTAAATACCATGCCCGTTTATCTTTCAAGGTTTTTATCCATTATGTATATTTACATATATAGTATATAGTTTTGTGTATTAATTCCACATTCCCTTATCTTGGAATAAATTATGATGTTTAATAAATCCATGTTGTATGATCTATGTGGCACACTTATACTTGAAATGAAATGATTAAGAAAAGTGTGCTTAGATAGAGCTCCAATGCATTGGGTAAAGATTAGTATAATGATACATCAAGTGTAATTCAGGTTTACATGTTCTAATTCATTTTATATGTGGGTTTACGAATACTCCACATGCAATGAGCCTTGGATCATGAAATTATCCTGTTAAATGTTATTGGGACATTTCCATGTTATGTTAATTCTTCTATATCATTCCGTCATTTTCTGGTTTCTCTTATGCTCCATTGATATCACTATATTATAACCCATACAATATTATTCATTTTATTCATTTTTAATCCATTATTGGGCATTATATCTCACTCTATTTTGGTGAATGTAATCAGTTTATCCCATGCAATGTTATGTATGATGGAATGTCGTGGCCATGAAAAAGATGATTTCAAGAAAGATGTTGTGTTTTATGTTCTTAGATTTCATGTAATATTCCTAATTTTCCCGTGACAGTAGACCAATAAATCCTAAGAGTTGCCTTATGTTCATGTTTATGTAATAAATCATGTTTATATGTGCAATAAGGGGTAGGGTTGTTTTATTTGGTTTCAGAGAATAGGTTTCTTTATTTATGGGATTTTGATTAGAAAATACTAGTGAAAGCCTTAGGGATAAAAATAAGTATAATAAAGAAACCCTAATTTTTTTGAGTATATAGAATGTAGATTGTCATGAAAATACATCCCTTTATGGATACAAACATGTTGATTCAGCTCCGGCACATATGTAGCATAGGGTAAAACCGAAAAACACCCATTTGAGCTAGAATCGAACAGCAACTAGTGCATGAAAAAGGGCCTTGATGCACTCTTGGTTACAAACACGCAGGAGATATGAATCAGTAAATTCATATGCATATTATAATCCTTTATTAATGGAATAAAATATTCCCCGTAGAATATATGTTGGGAAGTAGATCATGGATATTGTAGATTAAAGCGTACAAATTCATAAGTTAATGAAATCAATGTATTTTATAAGTTATCCATTATGTATTTGGATTCCCCTTTATGTGTTACCCATAACATTCATTTAATTCTATATAATGGCTTATAATAGGAGGTCTCAAGCTAACAAATAATGATATGATCAACGTGATGACTATTCTAATGAGAAATCCAGTCTGATGGGAGTGGGAATTGAATATTTTTTCATGATACCCTCTCAGTTAAAACATGTTTTGAATAGAAACATGGTTCTAGTGAACTTTCAACCCCCCAGAAAGAATAAGTCACAATCAAGATATTATTGAGATAAAGGCCTCCTACTTTTCATGGATCATCTGATCCCTCAATTTCTGAACAATGGATCAACTCCATTGAAATTATATTCTCCATCATTCAATATTATGAACACCAGAAGGTACTGTTTTCTACTTATTGTATAGAGGGTGAATCAGATCAATGGAGAACATTGATAAAATAATATGAAGCCTAACGAGGAGATCAAGGTGTGTAAATGGAAGTATTTCCAAAAAAAATTGATAAATATTTTCCTCGCACCCTCCTACTTAATTTGGAAGGGGACATTATTACTGTAAATAAAAGAACATGGAAAATCCATCATATCATACGAGGAAAACATCCCATGGCCTGCACGATATGCCTCTTCCTTTTTCATTACCACCAAATTCAAGGTTTACTACTTCTTTAGTGGGATAAAACCTATCATATGGAAATCCCTAGTGATCCATGACTTTGATAGTTATGAATAAATTGTCCGATGTTCCAAAAAAGTAAAAATGGAGATTAGACAAACTCTGGGGTGTCATGGGTATAATAAGTGAAATATAGACATTAATTCAGGCAGTACGATGGATAAATCCAATGGTGATTTGAAATTCCGTCACCCACAATCCACTGGTGTGGAAAGAAGAAGCCCAAAAATTTCTTGAAGGGGACAAGGAAATTATTTATGGTTGGAAGGGAAGGGCACCTGGATATTAATTTCCAACAAAAAAAATCTACTGCTGAAATATAGGATAGGAACACTCTTTTTAACCCTCAATCTATTGGTTATTTCTTCAACTGAAAAGATCATGGGAACTTTGAAATCAAGTGCCTTATCCCATGGGTTTTCAGATGCAACCACCAACTTACAAGGATGCAAGGGAGAGTTTTTTCCATCAATACAGCCAAAGCAATCCCTAACAATGAAGTGGTGAAATGTACACTCGTTATTAATTCAACAATAATTATCAAAAAATTTAATTATATTCTTATAAATACTTTTATATCTCAATATTTTAGTAGAATAATCACAACATCACCTAAAATCATGGAAGTAATGATGTCGGTGAGAATGGAAAATGGAGAAATCAATACAATCCATGAGCATAAGTAATCTCGTAACACAATTTGTGGTTTGAGCTTCCCAGAGATCCTATTAATAATCCCTCTAGTGGAATTTGATGCAATTCATGGCATGGATTTCCTTTCCCTATATAGAGCCAAACTAAATTACCAAGAGAGGTAAATCTCCTTCCATAGGGCGAATCATCCCTTGATTTTATACAAGTGCGATAAGGAGGATAAATATTCTATAGAACCCTCATCTTAATCTTGGATATTACTACCCTATGAGAATACATATTTGGCACAAATGATTGAATCTAAAAAGCAATTGTCCTTAATGAAATGACTTTTGTGAGGGAGTTTGTTGAAGGGTTGCTCAGGGAATTGGCGGGTCTTCCTCTTATAAGAGATGTTGAATTTTGATTTGATCTTATACCTATAGAATTGAAAATATCCACGATTCCCAATATAATGGCTATTGTGGAGCTTGCGAATTTGGATAATGGTTTTATACACCCAAATATGTTACCAAGGGGTGCTCGAGTCCTCTTGTTCAAGAAGAAGGATGGGTCAATACACTTTTGCATTGATTATCATGACATCAAAAAATCACAATAACGAACTAGTATCCTCTACCACAAATTTATGACTTGTTCGATCAGCTATGTGGAACACAATACCTCTCTAAGGTTGGTTTTCAGTCGAGATATAGCAATGTAAGGGTGAAGAAGGATGATATCACCAAGACTGTTATTCGTAGAAGGTACACAAAATATGAATTCATATTAATGTATTTCATAATAACTTATTATCCATCATTCTTAATGGACATGATGAATAGAGTCTTTAGGGATTACTTCAAAAAATTAATGGATGTATTTATAAAAGATATTCTATTATACACCAAAACCAAGGAGGATAACAGAGAGCATCTAAGCACTGTACAAGATATATTGTGAAATGAAAATATCTAGGGAATTTACATGATGTGTGAATTCTGATTGAATGAAACATTATTATTGGGTATTATCATCACATGAAATGGTATATCTATGGATACCTCAAAGATAGCTACAATTATGGGATGTTTGAGACCAACATCGGTGACGAATATCTGTAGCTTCCTATGGTTTTTGGATATTATCATAGATTTGTGAGAAATTTCTCAAGATTTTCAAACCCTCTTACCAAGCTAACATGTAAGGGAGACAAGATTTATTTTATTCAATAATGCGAAGAGAGCTTCAATGATTTGAAAAATATGCTTCTCATTGCGTCCGTGTGGACACTACATAGAAGTGGAGAACTTTTTGTGGTATTCAATTATGCTTTAAAGAAGGGAATGGGATGTGTGTTGATGAAAACGAAAAAATCAATGTCTATGCTATAAGGAAATTGAATGTTCAAGAGACAAACTATCCAACACATGTTTTAGAGTTGTCTATAGTAATATTCTCTTTGAAAATTTTATGGTATTACCTATTTGGAGAGAAGTGTTAAATATATAAGAATCACAAAAGGCTCAATTATATATTCACACAGAAATAGTTTAACATGCACCAAAAAAGATGTTTAGAGATGATCAATGACTATGATTGGTCAATCCATAACTCCATGGGAAAGTGAATAAGGAGTCAGATTCTCTAGGTAGAAAGGACCCTGTGAATATATCATTAATCAGAATTAAAAAGGATGTATTGTTCCTATGTTTGATGAAAATGTACATGGGAATCATAAATAAGGGATGATCATCAATCCTTTCACAAATTATTTCTCAACCATATCATTCTAAAAGGATAAAGGATGCTCAAAAGGATGATATAGGAATTCAGAAGAATGTGTAAACTATCATAAAAGGGAAATCCTCAGACATTAATGTTAATGAAGAAGGAACTGTGAGATTTTGGTCAAGAATATATCTTCCATAAAATGCAGAGTTTAAGAAAAAAACTTCTGGATGATTCAAATAGTTCATATTTTTTCATTCACCTAGGAAACACAAAGATGTATAAAGATCTCTATGAGATTTATTAGTGGGATAAAATGAAGAAGAAAATCGATGAGTAAAAGTCAATGTTCTTGGTATATCAGAAAGTGATGAATGGGAGGTGGAAGTCTAAGGGGATGATACAACCATTACCCCCAACCAAAATGGAAATAGAATAACATCACCCTGGAGTTTGTCACCAGCCTTCCAATGAAATCCAATGGAAACAATGTTATCTGGGTTGTTGTGGATAATCTTATAATGACTGAACCCTTCACTGAAATTCTAGTGGATTTCTCATTGAATAAACTAGCACAGATATAAATTAGAGAAGTGGTAAGGCATTATGGGGTACCTATATATACTGTATTCAATCGAGATCTTAGATTCACCTCAATTTTCTGGAAAGTCTCCAACATTCTCTGAATATTGATTTGAACATGAGTATGGATTATAATCCAAAAACTCATGTCCAATCTCAGTGGACTATCCCTACACTTGAGAACATATTAGGGAAATGATCAATGGACTTTAATAGAGGATGGTATCAACATCTTCTTCTAGTTGAGTTCTCTTACAATAATAGTTTCCAATCAAGAATCTGAATTGATACTTAAGAAGATCATTATGGGTCGAGGTGCAGAACACTAAAAAGTTTGGATGAAGATGGGAGTTAAAACAGATATGTCCAAAAAAGTTAGAAGAAATGGTGGAAAATGTTAAGGCCATCGAGTAGCATGTTAAAGCTTGTCAGAGTTAACAAAATAATTATGCTCTTAATCATCGATGAGACATAGAGTTTGATGTTAGAGACATGGTATTTCTCCACATATTTTGTGGAATAGAGTTATGATATATGGTAATAAGGGAAAGATTATTCAAAGGTACATCGGACCTTTTAAGATCCTTGATCTCATTGGAGAATTGTCCTGTCGACTAGCACTACCACTGAACCTATCTGAAGTACGTGATGTATTCCATGTATAACAGTTGAGGAAGTGAGTACCTGACCCAGAACATATACTCAATCCAGAGGTAGTACCATTAGATAATTACCACACCTATGAAGATAAGCCGATGAAGATCATTGATCATAATAAAAAAGTTCTATAAATTAAAGAAATGTCCCTTCTCAAGGTTTTGTGGAAAACCCACAACATTAAAGAAGAAATGTAGGAATTGGAGGAAGTGATAAATCATAGTTATCGTCATCTATTTTAGTATGGGAAATGGAAATTTCTAAGGAAAAATTTCTTGAGGGGGGAAGATTGTATTGAACCAACTTTTTTAGATGAAAATTTTTCTTCGACTAATTAAATGATTTATTATTTAAAATGGTTACATAAAACATATGCACTACCTTGGTTTTGTTTTTTGGACTTTAAAATACCATTATAAATTATTACCGTGGTTCATATAACTATTGAATAGTGATCACCTAATTAATATAAATATAAGACATTGTGAAATTCAATTTACTCATACAAAGGAATCGATGGCCTCATACAGTAGAATTGCTCAATATGAAGTCCATTTGTCGCATCGTGATAAGGAGGTAGCATCACTGGCCTTCTCTCTTAACCAAACCCAAGCTGAGATTCAATACATTAAGATTTCACAAAATCTCCAATGGTAGAAGTGGATGTTAATAGAGATTACCACCTGAGTGGTGTTATCTGAGCCACCCCAAGAGTCTATCACTATTACACACCTTACCATTAGGTATTATATGAGTTTTATAAGGGGTTACGTAAGAATACCCTAGAACTATGATTATGTGCATTATTTTTTTTATAATGAATATGCATTGATTTTATAATAGTTATATTGTAAAAGGGTTTTAAACCACAAATAATATTTTTACTTAATATTCAATTAAGAAAGACATTTGACAAATTAATGGACTTTTTAATTGAATAATATTTTAATTAAATATTATTAATAAATTAATTTTTATTAAATATAAATAATCATATAATTTTTTATGAATAGCATTGAAAATTTAATGAAGGATTGAAAACAGTTTTTGTGAAAAACCCTGAAATTCTAATAAATAACGTTTTTTATTTTAAAATTGATAATTCAAATATTTATAAATTCATTTATATTAAATTAATATCATTTTTGGATTCAAGAAATTGATATTATCTAAATGTTAATTTTTCATAATTTTCAGAGATATTATAATTTTTCTGTAATAATTAAATAATGTTTAAATATATAATGTGTTTTATGACATCATAATGACCTAATAGTGATGTAATAAAAAACTACAAATTTGATTTTAGGACAAAATATTTTTTAGTATTAAAATTATATGATTTTACATTTTTTTTGATTAATTTAATGATGCCTTATTGGACCCTCTAAGACTTTTAACATATTTTAACTTTTTTAAATAATTTCCTTGACAGGGTGACTCACCTCCACATTAGAAAACCTAATTTTTTAAAACTTTTGGCCATTGGGCTTATAGAATATTATTAACCCTAAACATTAGACGAGACCAAGGACAAAAACCACGGTTTTTTTCAATTTTAAATATTTAATAATAAAGAATCCAAAACCTAGGTTTGTGAAATATTAAAGAATTCCCCTCTATTTTCCTATAAAAACCCACCCATCCTCCTACATATACTTACTCAAAAACCAATGATAACATCCTTAATCTATAATAAAATCTCTAGAATCCTCCCAATTCTACCCAAGATCCCTCGAATCCTCTCTCAAGCGTCTCCAAATCCATTGGAATCTCACTTCTATGTAAGGGATTTCATCTTTTATCATTTTTTCTAAATTTATTAATGTTGATTTACCATTTTGTTTTCAATTAAAAATTTAGGGTTATAATTTATCCCCTCCCCCATACTTACATCATTATATTTTATTTATGAGATACCTCCTTCCCTCTCATTAATTATCCCATGTATACCTTTGACCATGCTAAACTTTCATAAGGAATTTCTCTCTTCTCATTTATATTTAAGAAATTTTTATATATTATGCATATAAATTACATTACATATGTTTTTAAATGTATATATATGACCCCTTACATTCCATTTCATGTTAATATGATGAGATACACCATTTCCTCTCATCAACCATTTTTTTGATTTCTTATGCCACGCCGTTATGCTGCCGAAATTGCATTGCAATTCTCCAAGAAAAAGTCATTGTGTAGTGAATTCAATGCCCATTTCTCTATCAAGGGTATTCCCCATTATAAATATGTACATATTGATCATATAGTTACATGTACGAATTCATAATTCCCTTATCGTGGAATAAATGATGATGATTAATGAATCCATGTTGTATGATCTATGTGGCACACTTATACATGAAATAAAATAAATAAGAAGGGTGTGCCATGATAGCGCTTCCATGCGTTGGGTAAAGATTGGTATCATAATATGTCTAGTGAAATGAGGGTATACTCATGATAATTCTTGTAAAATTAGGGTTTACTTTTACCCCATTTTTAATGAACCTTGGCTCATGCTTATATAATGCTAAATGTTGTTGCCACATTTCTATGTTATGATAATCATGTTATATCATGACTTTATGTTATCTTTTCTCTTATTCTATATTAATATGCCTATTTCCTAACATGTTCTATATATTTTTCATGTTATTCTTTTTTTACTACCTTACTGGGATTTATAGCACACACTTTTCGTATGCATGTCCTTAGGTTATCCCATTCAATGCTAAGTACGATGAAATGTTGTGGTCATGAAAAAGAATTTTTCATTAAAGATGTTGTGTTTTATTTTCTAAGTTTTAATGTAATGTTCCTTATTTTACAAATACACTATACTTACTAATCCTTATAGGTTTCATGAGTTCATTTTTATGTAATAAATCATGTTTGAGTGTGTAATAAAGAAGAGGGTTTTTATACATTATTTGGAGGTTACGAAAAAACCAAAGCTAATTTGATAATTAGTGGATTAATATATTCTATAAGAGTTAAAATACTTATATATATATTATATTAATCAGGATTTCAGAGGTGTTATATATATAATTGAATTTTTTTATGAAAATAGTTGGGGTTTTTTACCCCTTTTATCTATAATGTTAAAGGGGGTTCAAAACCTCTTATAATTTAATAGTTCATAGGGGTTTTGGACTCAGATTATTTCCACTAAAATGATATAAAATATACATTATTTGTATATATGTTTTGAAAACATAATATATAATTTTCTTATTATATTTTATAATATATTATATAGATATATTTATAAACATAATTTATTTGACTGTATTTAATGAAATTAATATGAATACATAAAAATATTGTATGTTGTATATATATATTAATATATAATTTTTTTGTATAAATATTTTTTTCATACAATATTTTTTATAATATATTTTATATTTATTTAATATAATTATATGCATAAATATAATTAATTAATAATATCAAGTAAAATATTTAGGGGTTTTATAATAATATTATTAATTGATTTCAAAGATATATACTCACACACACATTCATATAATTTGAAGGGGTTTTGAACCTCCCATTCCCCTTAATTTAAGAAATTTGACGTGGTTTTTAACCGCAAAATAGAGGTGTTTTAAACGCACTTTAATATTTTTTTTACTCTTTTTAAAATATAAGAAATTATAGAAAGTGTGTATATGTGTCTTGCAAAGGAACTAACATTTTTTTACTTAAATACATTATACATATATTATATAAATACATTAAATAAATTCAGATATATATATATATATTCAAAAATGATTGTATATAAAAATAAAAATATAAAAATATAAATAATATATTATATTACATATTATATATAAATATGTGGTATTATTTACAATATAAATATTATATATATACATATTTACAAAAATAAAATTATATTAATATAAATATAAGTATTCGTATTTGTATATTAAATACATATGTGTATACATGATATATCTATTTGAATATAACTATATATATATATATATATTCATAAGATTTTATCTATATATGAATATTATATAAAATTATATGCATTGATAAATTTTAAATTTTATATATAATATATATAATTTTATACATATAAATCTATTTATAAAATATATAATATTTAGTATTCATATAAATATGTAATATATGAATATATATTTAATTGTGTACATATGAATGTCATAAATATATATTTTAATAATATTGAACAATAATATATAAACATTTAAACAGGAAATATGTAGAAATATATATACATGTAATATATATATATTTGTGTGTGTCTATGTATGTTCAAATGAGTATAAATAGTTTCAAGGAAATGTATAAATACATATATTTCATTGTCTTTCTGTCTGCTATTAATGTATTGCTAAATACCTACATACATAATTTTATTTAAATATATTAAAATATATAATTTATAGAGGTGGGATGAATATATATATATATATATATATATTACATGTATATATTTATATTTATATAAATATATTTATTTTTATTTAATTATTTTTACTAATACAGAATTACACAAACAAATAATATAAATGTATATCTTGGTTATATGTTAAATACATTTAAAAATATTATGAAAATAATATATATTTTAATAAACATATAAATATATATAAATATAGAAATGTGTATAAAATAATTAGGTAGTTCTTTTCCAGAGTGGTTCAAGAACATGGAGTGATTTGACTGAACGAGGAATCAAATCTCATGGAAATCATGTTTTCCAAATTACATGTTTTTTGGGTGGTGGTGGGGTTAATTGGTGGTGTATATTGGTCAAATCCCCTAACGTGGACATGATAAGGTACATGAGAGGTTGGTATGCATAGGGGAATGTACAGGATGACCCATGATATGGAGTGGAGGGGATAAGAGGCATGTGGGGTCATGGGGTAGAGGTGGGATATGACAGATGGGTTGAGGAAATGAGACTCAAGCGATGGGAATGGCATTGATGGAGAGGGGAGGGTGATGATCTCTAATGGAACATATGTGGGTTTAAAAAGAGGGAAATGTTAGGCACATTTTTCAAAACGTCCACTCTATACGTTCAAATTTAGTGGTGGGATAAAAAAACTAAAAATGTTTTGTTTAAGACTCAAATGGATGTGGTTTCCAATAACACTTAATTTCCATTCTATTTTATGGGTGGTTTGAACTGATCCTAATTCATGTGTTTTTGAAAGTCATCGAATAAATAAGAAGGGACTTAAACCCCTACATGTTAACTATCCCAATATTCACCATTATTATGAAAGTGTTTCATCAAACCCATAACTAACTACATTAGGAGGTCACATTAGCAGAGGTTCCTCATAAAGACATCTGAAGACATCATAAGGGGCCATAACCCCCTATATATTAAAAAATATCCCCTCTTAAGATGGTTATTTTTTAGTGATATTCAAACTCAAAAACCTCTATACCTATACATTAGTATTTGGACAAAACACATATAGATTATATGTTTCAAAATTACATCTTCTATTCATCTGAGAAGTGCTTATATTTTATGCATCAAGTTATGGTCTCAACGGTGATGCATATGGGATGTGGTATCTAATCAGTGGTTTCAAGGAGCAGTCATATTCTATGATCAATATCTCTATCACTTACCCAATAGTTATTCTCACATGATTTAGTGGATTCACCCAAAAAACACATGTTGTCGAAAGGCTTTGACCTTGGTTGATTCAGCTCAATAGATAGTCATGGTTAATTTTATACAAACATCACATAGCTCCAGTTTCATATGACTATTATATAGATTTCGGAGCACTCATACAAATGGAAAATAGTGGAAATGACTCATATGATAGCTCAAATCACTTGTATTTTGTTGTAGGAGAACTTTTATGAAACATATTCCCATTCATGAATTATCATATATAATCAAGGATTACTCATACCAAACTTCCTTATAATTTTGATACTGTTGCAACTTTTAAATGGATATATTTAAGATTTTCATTTCATGAGTTATAAGGATGGGATCATTGGCCATTTTATATTATGAAATAAAATATGGGAATCCATTCATCCCCTAAAATTATAACATTAAGTCAACTTTTAAATAATCATAAATAAATCACAATTTAAAATTTTCAATTAAAATGCATGTTTTACAAATATAAATAAGGGATATAATTAATGTATTTTAGTTTAAAAATTAAAAAAGTGATGATAGATAACACCCCCACATTTGAATATTGTTGATGCACCCGATTTGTGTATACATTTTCACATACTCTATTGAAAAATATGAATATGTTTTCAGAAAAGACCTACTGCTTAGTGAACAAATACTTTGATTTTGGTGATCTTGTTCATTTTCAAGAGTTTTATTGCTGAAAACACAAAATAGTGGAAAACTGAGAAAAACATTACAACTACACAACATGTACTTATATATATGTCGTGTACATTCAAGCTCAGGAACGGGTTGACCAGGACAAGTACATGGCCATGTAACCAGAAACTAGTACACATCATGTTCACACAATACACACAATGTATTACATTCTAGAAGTAATTGGTTGACAAAAAATGAGACTACATGCCATGTATGGCGGCGCTACACACCGTGTATATTTACCTATCAGCCAGCACCATGTTCCAAGTCAAAGATAGCATGTTGGGCTGCCTACCAGCAGAGGAAACAAAGGCAAAAATGTGTTCAAAATAGTACATGGCGTGTACTTTGACCACACACCGTGTAGTTAAGATTTATATAAAAGGAGGCTTTGGCCTTCAGTTCAAGTGTGTGGAGTTTTGTGGAGACAAGGGTTGATGTTCTGAAGGAGATAATATTTTTCGACGTACTACCATCATTCTACCATTTACCGAAGATTCACTTCCACCTCGAAGCTTAATGAAAGATCATATCAGTTATTAAGAGTTTTGTGTCTATTTTCATCTCCATGTGTAACAAAACACTCAGTGTGTTGGGGTTGTGGGAGATAATGAGTTGTAATTTAAATTAATTTGCAATGAAATTATTTGTTCTATTAACCTCTTCTTATTCTTCTTAAATAACATCATCTTATCACTGGAAATTATATACTAGTCCAAGGGCATAATTTTTACGGACTAAAAAAGTAGAATATCAACTAATAATTTCATGACCATTGGAAGTATTCCTCAACTCAAAATGGACTAATCCAAATAAATATCTATTAAACACTAACTACCAGACCAAGGAGTTAGTTTCCTCAGCTCTTAATATAAATTCTACCAGACCAAGGTGTCTTTATTACAAATTGAACCCAGAGTGTTGGGTTATTATGAACAACACAACCTCATAAGAAATGTTATTTAATAATCAACTACTCATAAATACCTAATTCTATCACATTTCCCTCTTTATTTTCATCAATATAAATTTTCTTGTATTTTCATTTATTCATTAAGAAATTTATTAAAGAATCATAAAACTAGTAATTCATTATAATCCAAACGACAACAAAAATAGACTGTAAATTTAGGAAACATCATTAAAAAAAATTCAAACTACGTTATACAAGATAAAAATAGCTTCTTTTTTCTATGTTGATCGACCCCTTATTTGTGCTATACTTGTTATGGTAAAAATAATTTGGGACACACATATCATTGCATCGGTGAAACAACTCGCAAAATTTTGGTGTCATTTCTAGCGAAAAAATGATACTTTTAGTCATGTAATAAATATGTTTGTATCAAATTATAGTGAAAATAAAAAAACATAAATTTTCAAAAATCTCTTTTCTAATCTCATTTATGTTTATCTTCCTCTTTCGTTGTTTATTCTTGGTGCTTTTGTGGTTTTGTGAAGGTCATTAGGTGTTTTAGTGGTCACCTCAAACGTTATAAGAATGCTTAGTCGTCAGGGATTTTCTGAACTGACCCTGAGATCGAACAGACACTTTTGAGGCATCAAAGAGTACTCATGGAAGATCACAAACACAAAAACCAAATGGCATATAAAGAGGAATGAAACCAAGCTATTGTCCAAGGTATTGGACAACAGTTAGGTCCAGATGACAACCAGAACCAGCAAGCTCCACATACTCCAGAATATTATCCCCAAATGCTTCAATAATTCCAACCAGAGCAGATTCCATTTATACATCCAGGTCAAGGGCCATACTACGCCCTAAAGACCAACAATACATATCATTTCCCCTTCCTTATCAGCCACCTCCACGTAGTACTCTCATGGAGTACGGATATCCATCAATTGATGGAGCTGACACGGGCATCGTTCATCCACCAATGTAGGCCCAACACTTCTAGATCAGGCATGCTATCATGCAGCTGATCCAAAACATCGTTCAATTCAGTGGCATGCCCAGTGAGGATTCCAATACCCATATTTCGAATTTTCTAGTGGTCTGTAACACATTCCACTACCATGGAGTGTGTATGGATTCCATCTATCTTCTCCTCTTCCCCTTCAATCATAGGGATAAGGCGAAAGACTGGATTAAAGGACTGCCACAATGATCCATCCTCACATGGAGGAGCTATCCCAGGCGTTCTTGTCCAAATACTTCCCACCCATGAAGACGATGACACTACCGAACAAATCCACAGCTTGTTGCAGCATGACTCGGAGTTATTGTACACATCAGGGGAGAACTTCATGGAAATGTTGTGCAAATTCCCACACCACATACTTCCACTTTGGAAGCAAGTCCAAACCTTCTATGGAGGTCTGACAACTAATATCAAGTTCATGGTGGATGCTGCTGCTGGATGTACGGTAATGTGTAAGTCCCCAAAGAACTCTTCCAAATACTGGAAGACATGTCTGCCAATAGCTTCCAATGGCATTCCGAGTTGTGCACACAGAAAAGAGGTTTGCATAACATTGATGCAACTACCATTCTAGCTACCCAGTTGGACGTTGTGTCCAAAATGATCGATGCACTCAATCTGAAGGCATGCCCCAAGTATATGTGGCAAACCATCCTGCATGTAGCGAATGTGGAGATAACCACATCCTGGTAGAATGCCCAAGATCTGATGGAGGGCCATCGATGAGCAAGGTGAGTTATGTTGCACAAAACTGACGACCAAACCAGTACCATCATTACCAGAAACCAACATGGCGTGATCAATAGAACACAGGCTGGGGCCAACAATAGCAGAATCATCTGCCCCAGCGACCACCCGGCTACATCCATCCTCCTTATCTGAACCTATACCAGAGGATTCAACATCTACAATATGGATTTTAACAACCGAAAAGGTATTAGAACCCCCGCCCCCAGTATCCACGACCGCCACCACCTCCACCTTCTCAACAACCACCTCAGCAGGAGAACACCTCAGGGTTAGAGGACCTCATGACCAAATTAATATCTACTATTGAGACCATGTTCCAAAACTAGGAGGCTTCAATTCTAGTCCCCGAGAACCAAATTGTTGAACCATCTCTCAGCATGAAAACCCAGTACTTTACTGGGTAACACAGAGATGAACCCGAGAGAGGAGGCTCACGCTGTCATGCTCCGGAGAGGAAAAGAGTTATAACAGAACCTACCAACAAATATAGGTGCATCCACACTGCCTTTTGATTAATAAGGTGCCGATTCAAACCCCTCTTCTTCCGAAGGACCATGGAAGGAGGCTTTGCAGAATAAAGGGAATGAAGTTGTCAAACCCGTTGAGCCTGCCTTACCCTTCCAAAAGAGATTGAAGAAAATAATGTTGGACCACCAGTTCAGAAAATTCATGGATGTGTTGAGAAGTTGTACATAGATATTCCATTTGTAGAGGCACTGACGTAGATGCCCACTTATGCCAAATTCATGAATGAAATACTATCCGACAGCATAAAGATGGAGGATATGTGCACCATTTCACTAACCAAGGAAGGTTCTGTAGTCATCCAACACTCAAATCCTCATAAACTCTTGTATTCAGATGGTTTCATTATTCCCTTTACCATTGGAACATGCGAGATTGGTAAGTCCCTCTGTGACTTAGGGGCTAGAATGAACCTCATGACCCTTGGAGTTTTCAAGAATCCAGGGCTCAATGATTTGAAGCCTACAAGAGTAGCCCTTAAACATGATGATAGATCCATCAAACATCCGAAGGGACTACAGGAGGATGTACTAGTCAAAGTGGGTGGGCTAATCCTCCCTACTGATTTCATCATCCTCAATATGGAGGATGACTAGGAGACAACCCAATAGATTCACATATTGTACCACCTATATACATGGTGTGTACCTTTACATTTTGATTTATTTTCTAACTATTATAATAATATATTTTAACTAATAAATAAATAGGTATGATGTCAATGCCTATGATATGGTCATTATAGTATATCCAAGCCGTCACTGGTTCGAATCTTCCCTGACTTACCTTCAGCACGGGGGTTTTTCCTTTTTATCCATGTGTTTTCTTTCATGGAGTGTGTGGTAGATTTTCATATATATATATATATTATTATATGAAAACCCATGATGGGGATGGATCGGTTGGTCCAGATCGTAAACTGGATCGGAAATATTAGGGTTCGAATCCCGACAATCATCCCATTTCCATCATTTACCCTTTTAATAAAACCACATGGAGTTTATTTAAATATACGTCGTGTGTGCCCAATTTTCTATCTAAAACTGAAAAGTTTTTCCATATAATGTTCTTCGTACAGGTGATGTTGGAAGATTGGAAAAGTCTCGGCCCTGGATCCACAAGACCTGAGTTTGAACTCAGGTAATCTCACCGCTTCATCCCCTTCTTGTTTAATTAAAAACCACATCCGGTGCATTTATTTCTTCTTCTGTAGTATAGGCCGTATACGTTAAATATAAATTAATAATAAATTAGAGCATCAGTACAACCTTTTCTCCAGTGGTTTTGGGATTCCGTTCAGAATTGCCAATCACCGGTTCACACCTCTCCCCAAGCACCGGACCAAAGGTTGTATTTCAATTTTTACAATTTTAGGACACACGACGTGTATTTCCCAGTAAAATAGGTGTATAGATTTATATTAATTTTATATTATGTATATACATATATATATATTACCTTTACTATTTTAATTATTAATATTAATTATTATATACTTTACTATAATAATTATATATCTATATATTAAAAAACGAGCTACACAACGTGTAATTTATAATATACACGATGTACCTCGGCTATAAAAGACGCGGACCAGCCAGCTTTAGGCTTTGTCACGTGGTTCCTCCCCCTCATCCCGTTTTCTTCCCGCGTACGACACCCGAACTCCCCAAATCCAAATCCATTGATTTTAGGGGATTTACCTTATGATTTCTGCTACATTTTGATCCTCGGTCTAGGTATGCCATTCAACACCCTATATTTCTGGATATTATAATCATTTAAAAAGATTTTGAGATTATCTGACCATTCGGCTTCTATTATAAAAAACAATGAAATGTATAACACACGCCATGTACTTTGCACGTCCACCCACAAAATGCATTTCAATTTGACTGTACAGGGTTTTTATGTTCGGTACATACCATGTACCATTCACGATCGTGGCCAAGTACCTTTTACACATGGCCTCACACGCCATTTTTCAGTACACGACATGTGTGTTCGGTACACGCCATGTCTGACATATTTTTCAGCCAGCCTATGTCTAACCCTCCACATAGCCATGTTTCCTCTACTCCCGCACACAACATGTTGGACGTGTACATGACATGTCTTAAATTATTATAACTGCTTACATAGTGGCTGCGTCTTTGACAATACCCGTCCAGGTCCACTTTACATGAACATGGTGTGTCCAATCGTTACATGCCATGTATTCGTTCTAGGTCTATCCACTGCTCCCTCAGCATGTTTATCTAGAGAACACGTGATACTAATCAGTTTTCAATACACTCTGTGTACTCTGGATATACATGTTGTGTACTTTTATATTCTTGTTTTCTCACATTTTCTTGGTTTCAATTTCTATTCTTTTTCATTTTTTGGTTTTTCGTTCTCTTTCAGGTTATGAAAGACAGAGATCCTTCTCGTGGGAAGCGGCCCGCTTCTTCCACTAAGGGAGAGAGGCCGATTTATCATTGGATCTGAATCCGACCTGCGACGCAGCCATATTCAGATGCTCCAGTATATGAGCTCCCTCTGTTGGCCATCCTTCCACCCCTCAATCCATCAGCCGAGGTTGGTCTGACTAGTGCCACACCTTCACCATATCATACTGATCCTCTAAGAACCATCATGCCTTCCCACCCAGCTGCCACTCTACCTGAGATCTTCTCCTCTGCAGCTGGCCCCTCATCGACCGCCCCATCCAGTGACCCTCCAACTGTTGTAGCCGATCCAACCCCAGAGCCAGCTCCCGCTGTAGCACCTACACATGGGACGGGACTTGAAGGTTTTCTCTACCATTCCATGGTGTTCCTAGACACTGATTTGGAACACAACAGGATCTGAAACATCTCTCACTGGATGAATCTATTGAGCAGCCTCTATCTGGATAGCAGTATCCCTCAGGAGCTAGGCATCTGGGGAGAGTTAGAGGATACACTTAGACACACTCCACTTCTTGCTACTTTCCAGGTCAGCACTCTTATATTCCATGCTTTATTTTTGGAGTTCTTTATTTCATTCATGTTTGACGGAGATTAGTACGAGGAGAGACCAGGTGATGTTGTACTTGTGGTTTGGTTGTGTCTAGGTAGCCAACATTTTTCCCTTACCATGACTGAGTTCGGTCAAGGTTTTGGTTTTTATCTTCATCACATCACTCCACCACCTATTTCTACACTGACCAGACCAGCATGCTCTGAGCTCATCGATATGTGGTAGGAGATTATTGGGCTCGACCATTGCTCTATCCCTACCTTGTAGAAGAGTACCCTTATTACTGAACCCTTCCTTTATTTCACCCATCGGTGTTTCAGAGCCATCCTCGTTTCCCGCCATGAGGATATGGGGGTCATGACTGGTCGTGACATGAATCGCCTTACCTGTGTCATCCGGTAGGACTACCCGGACCTTCCTTAACATTCCTCCTCCTATTTTCATGCCATATTTATCAATCATCAGGGAAACCGTAATGGTGGGTTTTACACCACCCTCCAAGCCCACCATCATGGGGTTTTTGAGCCTTCTCTCCCACATGACTTGTTAGGTTCCCCACAATAGATGTACAATCTCATTCTTATTCCCATTGGATTTTTCTAGAAGTAGTGGCTGCCTACATCATTTCCCAGGCCCCACCCCGCCCACCTACTGACCCTCCTCCACCTGTCGATGCACCTCCCCCTCCTTTCCCACCCCTTCCACCTTCCCCTCTCCACCCCCTACTTTTGACCCCCTTCGTCTAGCCTACCTTATTATAATCCCCCTCCTACATTCCCTACCCCTGCTCCCTCTATCGATATCCCCTTTTCCATCCGCCTAGACGCGATGGAGCAGCACTTGGTTCATATAAACAGCCACCAGGACCACCATAAACAGATATTAGGGCTTCCTCTTCAGCATCATGGTATCCCATTTCCCACACCGTCTTCCCATCCTTCCTCTCCAAGCCCTTAATCTGCGACTCCACCACCCTTTAGTGCACTCGACACGGATTCCATTGTACTTTCTACTATGGGCATAGATGTTGCTGCCACTGCCACCACTGCTACTAGTCCCGTGAGTGATGATGAGATTCCAATTTTTACTCCAGAAACTGTGGCTCCTACTTTTACGAATTCTCTTCCCGGTGCAGGTTTCGAGCTTCCTGCTTCCATAGCTACTGATATATCTCTTATGGCTGGTTCTGTACAAGATGATGCCTCTTCTAAGGCAACCCCCTGACTAGTTTTTGGACTTATGTTTTTTAATGCATATATTTGTGATATCTTGTGCCTGTGTATGTTGTGTATTCTTACATCGTTACCCTTTTTCAACCATCATAGGTACTTTGGCACATTTTCGGCTGCACTATTACATCACCTCGAAATTTTTCATTCACCTTGACACGAGGGTAGTTTTATTTTTCTATTGACTTCTTTTCTTTCTTGGTTTACTTCTTTCTATAATTCCCCTCATTTTAGTCCACTATTTTGTCCCCACATTACCTTTTTCATCTTTTGGGCGCATGGGGGACCACGTGTGATAGTAAGTGTGGGGGGGGGGGTCTCTCGATCTCTTTAGTCTTTGACCTCTTCAAGTTCTAGTAGACATCATTATTAGAAGATATATTTAAAAATGAGAAGTCATTTTTTTTAAATAAAATTTTAAAATAATAAAGCACAAAATGGGAAATTTGTTAAAAAAGTTGCATGTTCATTTCAGTTCTTATGTTTTTTAATATGATTGTCGAAATAATTTAAATTGAAACTTGTAATCCATGGATAATTATATAGATTAGTCAAATAAATTATTTTCATGTCATGAACTTATTGTCTCTTTATTTATCTTTCCCACTTCTAAGAGGTATTCTAAACCCTTTTTCATATTCATTCTAATAACCTTTTTTTTGATAGATTCTTAGAATATAAATAACTACCATAATTTGAAAGTTTTCTTTTCGAAACATGGAGAATTTTTGAATTAAATTAAAATGATTGAGTTATTAGATTGTTTTAGCACATTTATCCTTAGACCAAACCTACATTTTATCTTTTTGAATCCCCTAGAAACCATGAATAACCTTTATAAAAATCCATATTATATACCTTTTTCCCTTCCTACCCTAATTCTTTTATGATTTTCTATTACTATTAATTTGAGCTCAAAAGAAGGGATTAGAAACTCATGGCATACTTCCGTAAATTGTCATGAATTTAAGTATGTAGGAGATCCTCATGACTATTCAGGTAAACAAGGGTTCCAAACCTCTATTAGTTGAAGTTATGAATGGTCATCTTTATATTCAAAAAATTGGTACAAAAAAAAGTACCCTTATACTCACTTGTTGGTCCGTGAACCCTACCTACCCATCTAAAGGATATGGTGAGATCATTGGTTTGAGCTTGTTGAGGATGTGTTTAAAATGAGCTTAATTTTGAATATCATGAATTATTATTTAAGAATTAATCCTCCTTTTTCAAGCCTCAGAGTTATTTTCACATCTTTACCTTCAAAATTTTAGCCACAAGAAACCTCTTATACTTATTGAAAATCCCTCATGGTTTTTGTGAGTCAAATTTTCGAAAGTGGAGAACTATATTTCTTACAATCTAATGGATATAGTGTATATATCATTGATAGAGAATAACATTGATTAAAAAAATATTTAGTGTTGAGCATTTTTTTGTGTGGTTATTCAACATGGGGATAGCTTATTTTTGAAATGATGAAACATGTGTTAAAAGAGGGGGAATGTAGTTAATTGAATTATAAATGAGGCATGATTAGAATATATCATGAATTGAAACTGTTTTGTATTCTTTTTGGAATTTTATTCATTAACATATAATTTACATTTATGATTAACTCAAGTCCTTCCTTTTAAAATATAGAATCATTTAGTTTGATATTGAGCTTTTCTTGTGGGAAATCAAATGACAATGCACGGGGCAGTTTGATGCACCCAATTGGTGTATACATTTTCAAATAATCTATTGAAAAATAAGATCATGTTTTCAAAAAATACATACTACTTATCGAAAAACGACATTGATTTTGTTGATATTGTTCAATTTCAAGAGTTTTATGGCTGAGTACACAAAACGGGGGAGAACTGGCCAAAAATTAACAACTACATGGAGTGTACTTATATACACTCCATGAACATTCAAGATCATACACGGGTTGTCCAAGACAAGTACATGCCCAAGTAACCAGAAACTATTACACGCTTTGTTAACACCATAGACAGCTTGTATTACATTCTAGAAGTAATTAGTGGATGATAATAGTCCACATGGCCATGTGGCTGGCTGAAGGGGACACACTTTGTTCCAATAATGCACATGATGTATACATTTCTAGAAGTGGTCGGTGGCTAAAAAAATGAGATTTCACTGCATGTATAGCAGTGCTACATGCCGTGTATATTTACCTACCAGGTGGCATGGTGTTCCATGTCAAAGAATGCATGTTATGCCACCTACCGGTAGAGAAAATGATGGAAAAACCATTGACAAAAGTACATGGTGTGTACTTTGACCACATGCCGTGTAGTTATGTTTTCTATAAAAGGAGGCCTTGGCCTCCGATTCAAGTGTGTGGTGCAGTGTGGATACAAGGTTTTATGATCCAAAGGAGAGAAGTTCTGTCGTTGTACTACCACTATTTTACCATTTATCGAAGAATCATTTCCACCTCAATGCTTCAAGCATGATCAAATCAGGTAATAAGATGTTTGTGTTTATTTTCTTCTCCATGTGTAACTAAAAAACCAGTATGTTGGGGTTGTGGGAGATGATGAGTTGTAATTTAAATTAAGTTGTAATAAATGTGGTTGTTCTATTAACCTCTTATTTTTATTCTTAAATCACTTAATCTTATCACTAGAAATTCAATACCCGACCACGGGAAGAACTTCTAGGGATTCAAAGAGACGAATACCAATGAAAAAATTCAGGACCATTGGAAGTATTCATTGACTCAAAAAAATCTATGACAAATAAAGATCTGTAAAACACTAACTATTGGACCATAGAGTTAGTTTCTTCTACTATATATATAATTTCTACCGGACCAAGGTAACTTTATTATATAATGAACCCGGAGTGTTGGGTTATTATGAACAACCCAACATCATATGCAATTTGATTTATTTATCTTCTTCTCATAAATCAATAACCCCAATGCATTTATCTCTATATTTTCACCAACATCAAATTTCCTGTATATCCAATTATACATTAAGTAATTTATTATAGAAACATATAACCAGTTATTCTTTATAATCCAAACATCAACAAAATCGACTCTACATTCAGAAAAATTCTTTAAAAAATACAAATTAAGTTAAACAAGATAAAAATAACTCATTTTTTCCTATGGATCGACTCATTACTTCTTCTGAACTTGTTAGGGTAAAAATAATTTGGGACACCGATAATATACCTTCCATGAAACAACTTTCAAATTGCACTCTCCGAAAATTCATCATCATTCGTCTCCTAAACAAGAAAATATATATTTAAACGGTGATCTAAAAAACATTTCTACATTACCTATACTAAAATTCTCTAAGAAATGGATTTCAGACTCAAAAATGGTGCATCGATGCCATTAAAAATGATATTATAGTATGATCTAAAGAGTTTTCAATGCTATAATAGAACATGCGGCACTAAGTAAAATGACATAATTAATTATGATAATGTATGTAACACTCACTATTTTTTTTGAAATTCAAGCTACATTCATTAAAATTTGGTTGTTAACTAAAATAAACAAATATTTTAGAAAATAACATGAAAATCCCAGATTTACATAAAGTTTAGTAATCTTCATCCAACACGTTTTTTATTAACAATATTTACCCCTAACCGAATGATAAACAACAAAATAATTCCTAAATATTTTTTTAATTTATCCCAATTTGATTTTAAGAAGTTAACACATCAACACAACCAAAATGTTTTGGGACATGGTTGAAACATTAATTAAAATAAGAAACATAACCAATGTGTCTACCAAAATCATATTTTATTATTCAAAAATATGATTTCCCACATCATCATTTTTTGGTCAAAGAATTATTTCATTCCAAGATAATTCAAATTTTAGATGAAATAATATTTCACAGATGTTCATCCATCTCTAAATGTAAAATTCATTTTCTTCAATATAGGACATGGGTGTCCTCCCTTGAACCCCCTCCCTAGGTGAAAATGGGAAGATTATCCCTGGACTCTGTAGTCACTCATCTTCATCCATTTCCAAAGTTAATTAATCCTCATGTTCTCCTCATTTCCCAAAACTGCAATATTTTCCCCAATGTTCAATCGTGCTTCAATGGTGTTCCTTACATCCTGATATACTTTTTAGGGTTCAGTCACAATTCCTCGCTATTTTATTATTCCTTGGTAGATTGTTTCATTATGAATAAACCTTTAAAGGATGTATTCTCCTAATTTTTATTGGAATATTGGTGTTTTAATTATTGGTAAATTATTCAGATTTTTGATTGGTGGAATATAATAATTTTATTTCCATTGTAATTTTACCACATCTCTTCCTAGATGTATTCTCCATGGGCATATTTAGGTTATTGTTTCTATCCTTTTCATTGTTTATGTGGTATTCCATTGAAAGAGGTCAGGTTCCACCTCTCCCATTCCAAAATATGTTGATACTTATGTTAATTGGTACCATAAGGGGTTGATTTATTTGTTCATATTATCGTACACAATTTATTTTCCATACTTTGTAGACCAATATTCCCACTGAAGTGGATACCTTAATGAAACCATTGGAGTTTAGTTATACATAGATTATATGGGAGAGTTAGTGGAAGAGGAAGGTTCATTACAAGTCATGGGTTTCCTTTTGTAATTCGTTTAGGAGGTCAGGCAATGATTCATCTAAATGTAGGCATAGAGAAACTATTTTCCCTTTATTATCCGTATCATATGGTCTTATAGGAATCAAATAATCATCTATTATAGTCCATTATTAGAAAGAGGTGAGACTGTTGAATCCTAGGCCAAGGGTTACAGATAATTTATTCCTCTTGAGAAGTGATTTGGATTAATTCAAAATGAGAGTTCAAATCTTAGTAGCTATAGGGATGAATCATTACATCAGCTCCCCATATTTTGAAAATGTTGTAATGGTTGGTGGTGATGGAATTGTGTTAGTGGTCATTAATAGTGTTGGGGTTGTTTTATCATAGTCAGAATAGCCAATTCGTGCCATTATACCTCATTATAATATACCCCAAATATGAATGATACAACTCCTCAGATGCATTGGTATTCTGGTTCATTGGATCCCCAATGCTTTATTCAACTTCATTATAGATACCACTTTTTGAATGGAAATTAGGAATACATTGCTGATATTGATTGTTGGAAAACATTTATTCCAAAATAGGAAAGGAAGTAATTTTTTTCATGGAACAATGGGGACTATGAGATGAGTGGCAAGGATTCAAACTCTCAAAAATGATTATATGATGAGTAGGATCATCATGAGATGTTGAATATTAGATCTTGAAAAAGAAATGAGAATCATAAAAATGTTATTTCTATAAATTTCAGGATCATCAATAAGATAAAAACGTAGAAATTAAAAGAATACTCCAACATTATGAAGCATATAGTCACCTAATTAGCTGGATAACTACTTAAACCCAAGGAAGAGGCATAACGGTATCTAGTGGTGGTTCAAGAATTCATAATTCTAGGGTTCCCAGAAACACCTATGGTTGATATAGCTGAGGTAATTATTGATATGGTCATATAGAGTAAAGTTTTTAGGTTAGAAGATCCAACCGGTTGTGGGAACCAAAGTCCATTGATGGTGTCCTGAAGGATGCATATTATGAGGATCTCGAACTAGAGTATTTTTATAAAATATAATTAATAGATAATGGATAAATATTTCAATATCATGATTTCAAATATGGAGGTTTATTGATGCAGGATTAATCAATTTTAGTTGATCTTAATGTAGATAAAGCTAATTGGATCAATAAACGTGATGGTTTATTGGCCCGAGTAATTAAAGAGGGGAAAATCTACAGGAAGAAATTCATACCTAAAACAAGATCGCTTACCACTCCGAGAAACACATCCCAGGAAATCATGACATGAAGGTAACCTCAACACCCAAGGAGTTTACATATGGCGATTGATTAAAAACATTTAAATATTTTTTCGAACAGCTTAGATGATTCCAATGTTGTCTGAAACATTGTTCTCTTTGTTATTAATGACGGGTTCTCGTATTCCATAAAAAGGGATTTCTAAATTAAAAAATTTACATTTTGAGTTAGTCCAAATTTCAATAAAATAAAAATGAAATGTAAGAAAAAATCATTAAATTTTCATAAAATATATTTTAAACTATTGTATAATTATCATTTAAGACCCATATTTTCAATTATTAATTATCCAAAATTATACATTCATAATATATTACATTAAATCATTAAAATAATGTATCTTGGAAAACACCCTATTAAATTAATGTTTCTATAAATTTAGGATCGGCTCAATTCAAGTTCTATATTGTTGACATAATGATGAATTCTAATGTATATTCTAATATAATCATAATCACTGGTTAATATCTCGTATTTTATTATGTAATGTCTCAACTTAAATGCTCAATGTTTATCGAAATTATCACAAATCAGTTAAAACATAACTTCAACATAGTTAGGGAACATATAAATTGTCTAATGAAATATTTCCATAGTTCAACCCAACCAATATTATCCTAAATTATCAATGATTTAATGAAAACGTATATCAAGTTATATTTTAGAATTTGAGTTTAATTGTATATATTCAGAAATAATCTATCAATGAAAAATAAAATAAAAACTCATAGAAAATTCCAACATTTATATAACGAATCAAGGAACACAATTAATAAATTCTATTAACAATCATATAATTCTATATACATTTATTTAATTATAAATGTTTGAACTTATTTATACAAAAAAATCAACATATAAAATAAAAAAATCATCACCAACCTATTTTGGAATTCAGTGCCTCTCTTCACTAAAAGGAATATATTGATGTAGATTTATTCTCATAAACATGTATAAAATTTTGAGTATTTTTTTTATGAAAATGTGAATCTATACATACTATGAGACATTCTAATAAATTAAATCATAATGAAATTATGTTGATGTTTTGTTTCTTTGGATAGTAGTTTTGTTCCAAGAATCATTATGCGAAACGATAATGGCTTGACTCCTTACATACAAATCAGTATTTATCATGTTAATCAATAAATATCTCATTTACAAAATCACACATTATAATATTTTACTCCCATATATATGTTTTATTTCATTTTTGGTCCATGATTCATAAAAATGAATATGATTAATGGATTCCTCCAACTCCTCTATTTTTTATCGTTTTTTTATTAAATATTTTTTCATCTTATTTATTGTTTATAAGATGGTTTCATTTGAGTATTACTAATAATGGTATATGACATTTTATTAATTAGGTTTATCAATATTATAAATATGTTATAGTTCACAAAAAACATGAATATTCAATTTTGATGTGTTGGTATTATAAAGGAAATTTTGAATAAGATTATAAGGCCTCTTGGTATGGAAATTTAAAATATAATAATTCACTACTAAATTTGGATTTTAATTTCATTATATCATTCATAAAAATTGATGAAAATAGAACCATATGGGAAATGTTCATAAAAACACGTATTTTTTATTGCGAAGTTAGATAATTTCATCATGTTCATCATAATAAACATAGATTTCAAAATTCATTAGAGTTTTCAATTTGGATCAAAAAATGATTCATAAAGGTTTAAAAAAAATAAAACCACAATATAAATTATTAATTATTTACAATTGTTGTTATTTTCTATAACATTATATTTATAATATAACATGTAAATAAATGAAACAAAAACATAACATTTTAATATTACACAACAATATTTTCCTAATCGCACACTTTTATTTCACTATATTCTAAATGAAAATAAGAAATATAGTTTGAAGATAAATTTATGAATCAATTATTGAAAAAAGTCATTTTATGAAAGGATTTATCTTGGATTTTTGATCCCATGTGGATATATTTTATGAATGATTAAATTCCTCTTATTGGATAAATTTGATATGTAGAGAGTAATTGAATATATTTTCCACCACATTACATTAAAGTTAAACATCTATAGATATGTCTCGAGTCAAAAATTAAACTTCAAAAGGTAAAATAAAATTAAAGTAGAGGAATAGAGAATAATAATCAACGGTAAACCCTAAAAAAATATTTTTTGATATATACTATCCGAATATATAAAATATTTGTATTGACCACAATTACATGGTGGATGGGCCTTCATCAATTTGGACAACAATATTTTTAATACTTCAATTTACTTCATAGTCACAATCATTTTTTAGAGGTATTAAATATTAATATTTTAGAATAAACCAACAACATTTGAATGCTTACAATGATCATACTCATACATGGATAGTGAATAAATGTGCAGTTCCTCTATGTTATAATCCTTTACACATCCAGATTGGGGTACCTTGCTATGTAATTTATTATCATCATCTAATATGGGAAGCCAAAGTCATCCCATACTCCTCTATAGTATCTTCTAATTCAATGTCATTATCCAAGTAATATCTGGTATAAAATTACTACAAAGATTATGGTATATATGATGAATCATGTGTAAAATATTAAAGTAAATTTCATTTCATTTCAGTTTTAACTAAATAATAATTAAATAAATCTGTGTTGTGCTTATCTCACTAATTAATTTTAGTCTTCAAATTCATTTCCAAATTTCATTCCACTAGGTTATTTTCCCTAGTATTTCACATCACAAAATAAATATTTGTATGAACTTTCATAAAAAAGGTCGGTAATAGACGATTTTGTTCTTATGACTCAATCACTTTCTAAGTAATCTCTAGATATAACGTTGTGATATCATTGAGTTCATGGGATTAGGATTCTTGAAACAGACTCATTATAGACTCCATAAACTACTATATAATAACCATTCACTCTTCCTCAATGAAAGGTGATATCTATACTCCCCTCTCTGGTTTATAAAATATATAATCAACCAATTCTATGATGAGGATTAGTGGGATACTGGTTCTATTTTTTAAAATTTATGATTTAAAATTTAAAATTTTAAAATGTTTACAATTTGATGATGGAAAAGGGTTAATGGCCGAAGTACATGGAAAAAAATCCAATTTTATATGTGTTCATCATTATCTCAAGGTCAATCATCTTTCTAAATCATAAATTGTGGTACTATGGATGACCAGTTACATTTATCAAAGATTTTTTTCATCGGTTCTCCATTACTATCAATCCCTTATTTTTATGTTCATTATTCTTTTATTATAGATAATAATAAACAAAATAGTTTTGTTGTTGTTTTGTGTGTTCATGAAAATAAAATAATATTATAATGATTCTAAATCATTGTTAGTAGTAAAATGGTTAAGAAAACATGGATCCTTCATTGTTCGAATTAATTTCTTAAACAATTTATAATCAACTGAATATCATTTAATAGATCACCAAACTCAACATTGTTTCTGAGGCATAAGGAATTTTAAAAAATCACCTAGGAACACCAAGTCTCCAAATTATCAATTTTAACTAAGTTTCACATACACAATAGTGTCTTCTAATGTTCATTCCATAGTCATTGAAAATCATCCACCATTAACTCATTCCCAATTGTATAAAATTTTCCCTCTTTATAAGAAACTCCCACCATATGAAATTTCACATTGGATATGAGAGGATGATGTATTTTTTTAGATTTGAATGAAGTTTTTGTATTAACCAATTAAAAATGAGAAACTTCCTCATAACCATTTGTAAATACCATATCCCCATCATAAAAAATTATAATAAATGAAAAATGATAATGAATTTTATAAAATGATGATACCCCCTGAGGAATTAGCATAAAGTTTTTACATAATTATCATTGTGCTGAGAGATAATTGATAAAAATAATAATTAAGAAACACAATGAATATATATAATGGTAGTAGCTAAAACAAATTTGAATAACAAATGAATCAAATTTTTCTTCTTGTAACACATAAAAAATGTAAAAAGTGATGAAAAAAATTAAAGAACTTTCTAAAAGATGGATGTTGAGTTTTCCTGTATCACATTATATTATTTTAACCATCCCAACCACATTTTTTATAAAATTAATATATACTATTATCTTACACAAAATTATTACATGATTTTACCCTACAAACATTCATTTAGTTTTATAGCTATTATGCTTCAATGTGTAAAAATTTTAGGAGGCTATATTTGATCACTTTGAAGGTGGGATTTTATAATAATGTTCATCTCCTTAATTAGTGAAATTTTTCTGGGAATGTGTTTGTTTTTAGATATTAGTTTGGGTATTGAGAATTGTTTTTCATTGAATTTATTGGATTCATGGATATAGTGGAATGTAGAAAATTAGATTCATGTATAATTTGGGGATGGAACATCTAGAATGAAATATATTAAAGTATTTTTTCCAATTAATGCAATGTTATATACACAAGGGAGTGAAAATGTGTTTGATATGTGGGATTTTGTTAACCTGGTTCCTATTGTGGTGTCATATGCCCATGTTCTATTTTATGTTTAGTGGTGATGATTGTTTGGCCTTGTATATTTAGTCATGAGGTTCAGGTTTTGAGTTTTTTCATGAATATTATAACAAATTGTACCCATGAATTTATTATCTCAGTTATCCAAGTTGTCATGAGTATCATTTCTATTTCATTTTTGGATATCATACAAGATCAATTCATGAAAACTCACAATATTCCACCAAAAATTCATCATGTAGCTGGGTTTTTTTGAACTGATTACAACATTTCATCATGAAGGGGGTTTGGGGTCATATTCATCCATATAATCGGAGAATTTGGAACGTTCGAGGTCCCAACATTTTGATATTCATTCAAGATCCTATAAGAAAAAATATATATTTAACTCAGTTTTTGTTATTTTTCGAAAACCTTCATCATCTTTTGGTATGAACCTATCCTTATCAGTTCCCATAAGACCACTTCACTTGACATTAGATAATGATCATGTTGATTTTTAGTTTTAATGGTGTTCCCTACATTTAGATCAGAAAACTTATTTAGCTATGATATATGTTCTACATATCTAGGTTATGGATCTGGGATTTAGAATTAAATTAGAGGTGTAGAGGAGTGGACTCTTTCTTCAATAAAGCAGTAATTTTGGTGCATAATATACAGACATATACAATTTAGTGGAATCAATTGAATAACATTAATCATAGAATCATATTGACCTAGGTTTCTTCTTATCAATATATAGTATATCTGACATTATTAGAAACAGAATATTTGTCAGCATCCATTTTACTCATACATATATAATGGATCACTCCTATAATGGGTATATATAAGAAATTACATATGATTGATCAGTTCACCCATAAAAAATATAATTATACTCATACATAATTAATTCTCACGCGTACATTAATACAATTAAAACATGATGGATTATATATAATTTCCATTACATTATACAAATATTACAAATTTTTATTTGGATAAATTAATGTTTTACCTTAAATTATATTGTAGGCATGTATCATCCTCCACTGTAAGTTTTCCAAAAAATGGAACCCATTGAATCCTATAGAATTATAATATTAAATCAATTTAAAAATAATATTGATAACACAACATTTTTCTAATACAAAACAAAAACTCGTGTCATATTAAATATAGGAGGTACATAAAGACATTATGGTACATTGAAGTTTCAAATATGTGGTATTTGATGAGAGATTTAAATATGTATGTACTAAAGTACATATAAAGTACTGTATCGATAAAATTATAAATATCATTAGGCTTGTGATAAATTAATAATTACTTCATAATATATTTCACATGTTCAATATTCGCTATCATTTTTTATGAAATATAATTACATGATATATTAAATAAAATTTTAGTTTCTATAAAATTTTCTTCAATTATTCATTGAATTAACGGAGTTAGGGGCTAATATAATTTTTTTTTCAAATATTATTTATTTAAAAAAATTTATTGTTAATTAATTTATGTAATTTTTAAGACCATTGAATCTTGTACTTTTATTGAAGGATTCACATAAAACTAGTTTCAACACATAAAAAATATATCTATCAGTGAATATTTGTGTCCATGTTTTTCTCACCTTATGTCCACCTTGTTCAATTACTAGGTGAGGTGCTAACAAACCATATATCATATTAGCATCACAAAATATTATATTTGGATTCTATATTTAGAGGATCATGTTTGATAGAAAAATTAACTTAGTTATTTCTAATTTTCCATCCTCAAATTCATTATAAATTTGAAATATAGTTGGAAACTAAGATATTCTCCACATTTTTTAAAGAAATATCATACTCTTCCTTTTTCCTCAAATGATATTGGGATATGGTTTTTATATATTAATGTTATACTTGTTTAATGATAGCGTAGCCTATTAATATAAAAAATATTTTTTCAAGAAGGAATTACAAGAATCGTTATAGGATATGAAATATATCCCCATATAACAAAGTCTTGTTACATAAAATAATAGAATATTACATTATTAAAAGTATTTATTATTCTAATGGATAAATTATTTTTTTGAAGAATGATGCATGATATTGTAATGTTCAGTTTATGATGGGCATGAAAACATGCAAGAGGCCTCTGAGTTGTGAACTTCCAAAACAATGATAGATTCAGAATAACATTATTTTTATGTAGTGAACCATTCATTTCCTCTCAATAGCGATAGAGGATTACAAAAAAAATAATGGAAAATAACGTACTAATTTATAGTGGTTCATAGAACAATGTTCCCCTAATACACACTACCAACGCTCAACTCAGAGAACTTTTTGATTTTCACTTGCATGTACTCTTATCATTATAACAGAACAACCAAGTATATGCATTTAAAATATTTGATGGATTTTATAGGGACTTCTGGTTCCTTTACATGGAACTAATAATATGTAGCTTAGTAAAAGAATCTAATACTTCACTACAATTGATTCCAAAAATTTGAAAGTCCAAAAAATAACAAGTGTATGAATTTTTATGAAAAATGATGATTAAACATGATAGATGTAGCAGTAACTTACAGATGTAAATTAGATCTTCAACAACAATCAATGACAAATAGATCTTCAATGTCGAACATGATTTATTCAAATAGATGAAATGAAAATACTAGGTAGATTTATAAATAATTATGTCTCTAAAGTGTATATTTTCCCAATGCTTCCTCATTCTTTCTAAATAATATATAATAATAAAATGTCGTAGCAGTGACATCAATAGTAGTAGATAGACATATCAAAAGATATATGAATACAAATTATATATATGAACACAATGAAACTATTGTTTCGTTTAAATCATTTCAATTAAATATGTATATCTCCTCTCCTATATTATGATGAAGATTGTATTAATATTTATACTATAGGTTAAACACCTACAGGTCAAACTACTTCCATAAATATCACACCATAAATTGTGAATATTTTATTTCAAAAATCATTAATGAATGTCGGAACATCCTATAAAAATAGAAATGATTTTATCTATTGAATAAGATCCAATAAAACAATCATAATGTTCCATGGAATGGGTCATAAAATAGGTTTTAATGTTCTTTAATTCTAATGAAAATCATTCATATATCACAGATAATATCATATATTTAAAACTACGTCACCTAATAGTCAAATGTACGGTTCCTTCACATAATGAAAAACCTAAAAATGTTGGGTTGACAATGAATGTTTGATCACAAAAGTAAGTTTGATAAAACATACATTTGTTTCCCCAAACATAGGGATTTACCCATGTATAGGGTTGATAACAATATTTTTCTAATATCATAGGGTATATGAACCATACATGCTTTTCCCAAAGTTGGGAATATGAACCATATGTTATTCTTATTGATGTAATGTATGAAAATTGTTTGGATAATATGTTTAAAACTCACATATAATTATTCAAATAATATTTCCCACCGATCAATGACATTGATATATTAATAGAATAAATATTGACACAAATAATAATTTCTTACAAATAACATAGAATAAAATGAATTAGAAAAAATTAGTGGTCCTTTTTTATCATCAAGACCAAAAATGAAAATAACTAAGTTGTTGAATCTACATATGCAAAAAAAATATACCGATTTTTTTGTTAAAAACCCCATATCAAAAATACGAAAAATCAAAATCAATTTTTTTTACAACCAAGAAAAAAAATTCATAGACAAATCATACATAAATGTCTCCCACGTAATAACATAAGAGTGGTGCATATATAAAAAAATCATCATTAATTTATGATTACTTAAAAAGAAATATATTCTTAATCATAGAGTATTACATAATGAATAAGATTGTCATTTTCTAAAAAAATTCATATAAATCATAGCATATTCGATATTGATTGAATAAGTATTTTTCAAAAAATTAATATGTAGAAAAAATTATTTATTTAATTCTCTAAAATACTTTGATAATCAAATATAAAAGAAATTACTATTTAGAAAAATCAAAAACAAAAGTATGCAACCACAATATATAGCATTTATTTCTATGTAATCTCCATAAACTAAAATAAAAGAGATAGCTATGAAGAGATGACTCATCCAAACCTACCATGCATTGAACTTTTCTACCTAATGAAACTAAAACATTCTAAACATCAACTAATATTCATTGAACATCTGATTTTTTTAATATGAAGAATATAAAAACTGTTTAAGTATAAATATTTTTAACTTATCATGATCAATCATAGTAGTAGCTTAAATTTTGATTATTTCCAAAAAACATATCATTCATCATTAAATGTTTTATTGTCTTCCATTCAGATTGATCTGTCTTTCACATTCTAATATTTCATTTCTAATGAATCTAAAATCATTTTCAACATAGATTGTTTCTGTTGTTCTTCATATAACTTTCTAGAAGTATCCAAATCTCCATGAAACTTTAATTTTTTGTTATTCATTGTGTGGTCATAGAATAGAATACTTTCATAATATATTTTTTTAAAATATTTTTATAGTTCCCTTCCACCATGAACTTTTTTATTTCATTCAAAACAAATATCATATGTGTATTAAACATTCAAGACTAATTGTTCTTTGAAGAAACCAGAAATATTGACTTTAGTCATTTTTAATGATATATTATCTTCTAAACTAGAAGAACCTCACCAATACAGCTTTCTGAAATAGTAATTCAAAAATGTATTAACAACATATATTAATGATGAAAAACAATTGAAAATTTCTATGAAGAATTTAAAATGATAGGTTAGGACAGTATTTCCGAAGACATAGTATATTCATTAGTTGAGAAATATATAGTAATATAGATATTAATTTTTGAAACTAATTAGGTCATAAGAAAATATTATCTTGTTTAATAAAAAAATCATATTTTGAAAACATGAAATATAAACATTTAAATAGGTTTACAGTGAGAAAATATATTTTTTAAATACTATATTTTTTTATGGATAAAAAAATAAAAAAATTAGTAATCCGTTTTATATAATAAAAATAAATTAAGACTCAATTCAATGTGTAAAAAATATTCTTTATCAAAATTTTAGAGATATTTTTTCCATTGATAAAAATATTACTCTAACAGAAGAATATAAATATATAAAAATGTAATAATTCCTAGATCAATGATTTTAGTCATGGGGATTTTATAAAATAATGAACTATATAAAAGATGATCAAACATTTTTTATAGACATCCATATGTTATTCAATCGACCACATAAATATTTAACGATAATGATAAGTGTTTTAGTCCTACGAAAAATCAAATACAAGGGATTTTTGGTCCCAATACTCTTTTGGGTCCATCTATGTTAGAAAGTAAATTTCTTTGTAAGAAAACATGCTTACATTGAGAATGAATTAAAAAATTCATGTTAAACATGTATATTGTGTAATGAACAATAGTAACATAAAAAATTTGAGGTTTTCTAAAGAATTAATCATTTTCATAATTCCCATTAATACCATAATAAAAACAAATTTACAATATACATGATAATTATATTTAATACATTAACAAAAATTATTGTTATATTATTATTATTTTTCAACATTATATCTTATTCCCAGTTTTTATCTCGGTATTTTATTTTATTCAATGAATTGATTTAAATATTTTTCATTCTTTAATCATCACAGTGGAAGCCTGTTTTTAATTATATTCTTCAGCCAATAATTATTTTATCTTAACATCATTTAAATATACAAAAAAGTGTTGTATTTTAATTCTATAATAGATTTTGAGATAATATATTAATTACATTTATTCATTACCTTTATTCATTAATTGTATTTCTATTCATCGTTATGTGATAGACATTTTTCTTTTTTATGTTTTTTCCATGAATTCCCAATATCTATTGTCTTTAGTCTGATTCTTTTAATTTTGGTATAGTTTTTTAAATAATTTGGAAATATCTAACATTTATTTTATTAAATCATGAATACTTAAATCAGATGATTCATCAATAGTTGTATTGAGAGCTACTTCGTTATGTTTGATTTGATTTAAAGCATTAGTCTAGATCTCAGTATCATACATCTTTAAATTCCCTATCAAATCGTTCATAGGTAAATTTTTATACCAAAACACCAATTTATTTCTCATTAAAAATTTATTCATTAAATAAGATTACACATAATAAAACGTGTATAGTCATAAATTCCAATGTATTTTTTAAATATGTATGATACATGACAACATAAACCATGGAATACAACATCATTATTAAAAACATATTTAACATTATCAAAATACTTCTTCAAACATAACATTGTATGGGATATCCTGGGGAAAATAAGTGAAAGGGGTGAGATATAAAGCATATTAAGGGAAGAATCAAAAATTAACATGATTAATATAACAAATTTTATATAATATGTATCACTTGGTAATAAAAGGAACATGAATAGTAATTCATGACACAGCGTGGTATTCGTAGAATGGGAAAATTTTAAACTACATAAAACACATAATCATAAAAAAATATGTTAAGGCCAAACCACCAGACATCATTGTGGAAAAATCCCCATTTATTAATTAGGTACAAACTTATACCAACATGGCCAATCATGATACTAAACAGTACACAATGCATTGGAGGACTGTCTAGGCGCACCAATCATTATCATTTCATTCTAATCCTAAAGTGTTTCACATAGATCCCATGACATGGATTAATTTTTCATCTTATTTTCATCCATAACCAAGTAATGTCAAATAAATAAATTTTATTTCATTATAAATATGTATATGTGAATAAATTTTAATTCCATGGTTATAATAATGGGGTTTTTTCAATAAAAAATTGTTTTGGCATGGAAAATTATTATGAAATTTTGATAGCATAACATCATTACATAAAAATTCATCAATATATTTGACTAGAGATAAAGGGGATACTAATTTTTTTTACATAAATTTTTTAGTAATATTTAAATGGAAAATCATATCTTGACATTACAAATTTGGAAATTAAAGGCCTAAGATGGTGGTGAAACAATAATAAATAAATGAATCATTACCCAATTTCGACCTGGTAATGGGTATACATAATGAATCATGGGATGCATAATGAGAGTTAAAAAATCTATAATTATTTATACATCAAATTTAAAGGAATATTAATATGTAATTACATATCCCCTCATAATAAAATTTATGTTAATATAACTAACATAAAAAAAGTTTTTGATAAAAGAGGAGAGTGCAAGCTCCCTTACAAAATGATGGCATTATAACATCTTAGATAATAGTAAAAATGAGAGATAATCACTCATTAAAAGAACTATATTTTTATTATGAGTTAAATTTGATAAATAAATTACATTATAAACAATTTCATTTATCATGTCATATTTTTGAGAAGGTGCTTGAATTTTATGGAAGAGGGGAAACTAAGGATCCCACACATGAGTGTATGAATGGAAATTCATTGGAGGGGATTCTTGAAAGCATGGTTATCCTTGGGAGGGATATAGGGATTTAATTCCAGACATATTATGTTCTATAAATAGTTTTAATGAATATAAATATGACATTTTTTGGGTTTAAATTAGTAAAGGGGGATATTTCTATCGTATTTGGTTGTCGGATTCTACATAATAAAATATCCAAAACCAAGAACCGTCCCATGTTTTTTCCATGTTTTCAGAAAAAGTATATTTTTTTATAATTTTATAAGGAAAATTGATGATACTTTTTAAATATTAATATTTGTGAGGTGAAGGTGAGTTACACTCTTAGTGAAAGGATTTCAATGTCTTAAGATATATTATGTCTTGGAGGATACATAATCACTTTTCCAAATAAATAAATAAAGCTAAAATTAAATTTTTATAAAATTTAATACTTATATTTGGTAGAGGATCATATATATATTACTTATTATGTCACCTTTGCATCATTACGATTTCATTAAACACAATTTTTACTTATACAGTTTTAATTTTTACCTGAAAAATAGGTTTTCTTAAAAAATATTAAAAAATTCACTATTGGATAATTTTGATGTTATGATTCCAAAAAATTATATATATTTTTATCTAAATATATTTTTAAATATTATAATTTTCACTTTTATAATAATGATCATCATTAATTGAAAATGATAGTTTTTATAAAAAAACATTTTTTGGACATTTATAAAACTTTCATTTACATCATAAAAATTATATGATCATTTATATTTGATAAAAAAATTAATAATAATATTTTATTAAAATACAATTTATTTTAAAGATCCATTAATTCTTAAAATCATTCATTGAATTTGAATATTAACCAAAAATACAATTTTGGAATTATTTAATGAAACTAAATCTCATTTAGAAATTAACAATAATAGGTTAAAAATATATTAATTTTTCTTTAAATACAAATATAAATACTCATATTGATGTGGTACTATTACAAATCACTTTGATACAAAAAAATCCTCAATAGTAAGTTCTACGTTGGTGGAACATTCCTAGGGTGGTTCAACGAACATTGTTTGGATCATGATCTCGATAAGCTTGATCTTATCTCATAAAAGGTTTCTCTCATGATTATGTTAGTGGATATTATCTAGGGATTGGTTAAGGGGAAATACTGGAAATTTTTCTCATCGGATGTTCTGATAAATGAGCTTGATATGGAATGATCCTATTGTTCGAGGTCATCACATCATTTATCTGTGTCAATTTGATTTGATAAAAAGTATATATTTATAATAATCCTATGATCACTTTTCAGAGACTATATTATTAATGGAAATCATAATTAATTGTAATATAAATTGAGTTATATTTTAGAAAACTAATTTAGATCATGTGTTTTCTATAACAATATTTATTGATAATACATTTAATAAAAATAAATGGGAAAATTTGTTTACAATAGTTCATGCCATTATAGTCTTCCCCCCTTGAAAATGATTACCCACAGAAAATTCGTTCTCCCACACAAAAAAAAACATTTAGTGTAACGATGATTCATCATTTCTTCTAGTTTCGATATTTTTGGTCTAAACATGTAGTTTCTCCACAACACTTTAACTAAGGGCATCTTCTTATTTCTGAATAAATTTTCTCTACAATATGACACCTTCGCAAGATGCTCCTCATAAGAATGAACATTCTCCAATTGTACTACCCCTGGATTGAGTACATGTGATGGGTCTGGTCTATAATACCTCAAGGTGGGTATATTTAATATATCATGTACTTGAAACTAGTTTGATTTGAATGATATTCATTAGGACAGCAATATGATGTGATCAAGGGTCTCAAAAAGAGTGAAAATATTTGGACTAGGCATTCCATTCTCCCCAAATCTCATAATTATCTTCTATGGATATATGAAGTAGAATACCACATCTCCAGCATAGAACACTGGGTCTCATCAAAGATTTCTAGTATAGATCTGATGTCAACAATGAGTATCTTTTGTGTTATCCTGAATCATTTCAACCTTCTACACTATTTCTTCTACCATTTCTAGACCTATTAGATTGCATTCACCATCTTCATCCCATCATGCATGAGTTCTAAAACTCTTCCTATAAAGTTATTTATAGGGATATATTTTTATGATCGAGTGGAATAATCTATTGTAAGAAAACTCGACCAGAGGAAGATGTTGGTCCCAACCTACTTTGATTTCGATTGTGATTGATCCCAACATGTCCTTGTGTATTTCAGGGTGATAAGTCATACTGAAGTTCAACTTAGTGTTTATATAATTCTGGGGACTTTTCCAAAACACAATGATGAATCATGGTTCTCGATCAAACATAATTAATATTGGTACCCAATAAAGCCTCACCACTTCTCGGATGTACATCCATCCAATTTTATCTAGCGATCAATTATCCCAAATTTCAATAAAGAATGCAGTCATTGTAAGATGATTTGAAATAACACAGGTAACTTTTTCTTTATTGGTTTTATTCAAAATTCGGGACACAAAAGTACATGGTGATGTTTTCACACCTCTAGGATAGTTTGGGTTATGGTTATATCTAACCCCTTAGACTTCTTCCTTTCAGCCAACAATTTCTGACATACCATGAACATTAATGTACATGCAGTGGTCTCCTTCTTTATATTGTCCCACCCATAGTACTATAATAGATTTCAATAATTATTTATGAATTCATGAAGAATGGATATGTTTCACCTATGTGAAACATCTAATATTTAATTATTTAACATATAATTTTACGGAAAACATAGTATTGACCCAATTCACACAATTACTTCTTCATTAACAATGAACCTCAATGATTTATCATTTCAAATTGTTTCAACTTTATTCTGAATTTCGTCATCATCTTTTTGAGCATCATTTAATCCTTTATGAATAGACCGTTGAGACATCATTTTATAAATGAAATTTTATGTTCCTTACTTTATGATTCTCATGCCCATCGGCTTTAATTAAAAAAAGATTGGATCCCTCTCAATTATAATTGATGATAAAATTGTTATATCCTTTCTTAAATATAGAATTTCCCTCTTTTTTTGGTTTATCAGTTTAACATTGAATTGAGTAATAAAAGTCATATTTTAGCTCTAACAATCATCATTGGAACATATTAACCTGTTTCTATGTGAATATAAATATTTGACATCAATGGTCTGTATATATATTTCACACATTCTCAAAATATTTATTGAATCAATATTTTCAAATTCAATATCACTATTCCCAATGATGGATCATGAATTAGATAGTGTTGTTCTTGAAATTTCACCTTCCTTGAGTCATTCACTATACTTATCAGTCTGCATTAACACACTACCCAATACCTTTTTCAAATCATTGTAGAATACAATGAAAAGTTCTCCACATTAGGGTAGTGTGAGAAAAGATGCATTGATAAGACTATTTTTTAACTTCTTGATTATTTCATCACATTAATTAGTCTTCGAAAAAATGGATCCCTTGTCAGATGGAAAGGTAAGAGGGGTTCACAATCCTGAGAAATATCATACAAACCAGTAATAATAGAGAGCTAATCCTTGTAAATTTTAGATATTTGTCACAATTAATGGCCTCATCTATCCTTTGTTTGATTTTGGTTATGTAAGATCAATATATATCACATTCTCTGTAATGAAATTCCTCTATAATGATACCTACTTAAACAAGAACTCATGCATGTTTTATATGGAAGAAATATTTTCCTTTCGTACAGTATTTAGCATAGTGTTCAAATTCTCCTCATGGTACTCCTTTCATTTGGACTATATTAGGATATCATCTACAAAGCCTTACAGAAACTTTTCAATGTAGTCTCTAAATATGTGATTGATTATATCCATGATGATTTATAGAGAATTAGTGTGTTCGAATAGAAATACTATGAACAAATAGTTACTATACTTTGTAAAAAAAGATATATTGGGGCATATCTTCCTTCTTCACCCCTGATAATATATCAACCGAAGATCTACCTTATAGATGAAATGTGCTCCACAAAGCAGATTGAAGAATTCATCAATTCCTAAAAGAGGATACATTTTCTTTATTGTGTTCTTTTTGAGATAAAAATAATAAATTAAAAGGTTCATTGACCCATCCTTCTCGTTGATTATGAGGAATGGTGTACCCCATGGTAATGCATTTGGTCATTTAAATTATTTATCCATATTCTCAAAAATCGTTTTCTTTATAACCTCAAGTTCCAAAATAGACATCCAATTTATAGTCTTAGATATTGTAAATTCCCCAGGTATAAGCTTGATTGAATAAATAATGTCCCTATTAGAAAGATGAATAGAAAACTCTTTGAGACACATGTTAGTGTATTCACAATCAATAGGCATGTCATTAAGTCTGATCCCTTCCTTAGATTAAATCATTTCATTCAGATATGCTTTCTCATAGGGAAATAATATCCATTATTTAGAATATAGTTTTAAATAAGATTCATCATATTCTTTTCGGTTGTATAGAATCATGGTTTGATTCTTTATACAGAGATTGATTTCCTTCCTTGAGAAATTTTTGGTGGATCTATGTAATGAAATCCATTCCATTCCCCTAATTAAATTAAATTTCACAAAAGGATGTATGAAAATGTTCTCTTTAATTTTGATCACAAAACATATGATACGGAAGGATTTATATATATGGAATGCAATAATTTTTTCATTCGTCATTTTTGTCGAAATATCTACCTCTATGATTGGGGGTGGTGTTTGAATAGTTCTATAAAAATTTCATGATATGATAGAATGTGTAGAACCTTAATAAAAAATTATATTCCCTATTATTAAATAAATAACTAGTGTACATGTCACCACATTATTTTTAGGATTCACCTCAGTGATAGTGATAGAAAAACAACACCCTTTTAGGATGTGGGGGTTTTTTGATTTCCTCCAAAAACCATTTTCATAGGAAATTGGATAGAAAAGTAATCTAGTTTTTTTAGTTTTAGAAATGAACAATCCACTTAGGGTTTATTGGATCCTTCTGTTCCTCCACTGCATTAGAGGGTTTCTCCTGTCATCAATTATTATCTAGGAGACCTTTATTGCTACATCTAATGCATTTTTTTGTCCCTCAAAGGCTATCTCTCTTGGCCTTCTTTCGACACCATTAGAAAGTGGGGTGATGAAATTTATTATAAACAATAGAATTTTCCATTGTAATTCTTTAATTAATCCCCCATTCATAATCTTACCCCCCTAATACCCTTGTTAATCCTCGATCACCATTTCAACATTGATGCCACATCCGAAAATTTCCTCAAAGCTATCAAAGCAGAAATTCACCATGGATTTTCATAGATGAGGTTTTATCCCACCAAATTTGTTTTCATCCTTGAATTCAGGGGTAAAAACTAATCCAGAGGTGTATCGTTATAGCCTTTTGATGTTTTACTCATATTAAATTATAAATTAATCATCTTTTTTCATGAGGATGAGGAAATCCAATTTTCATTTTTTTCATGTAGTTTAATGAAAATATTTATCAAAAAATATTTTCCAGAATTCATTCCACACCACTACTTCAAACTCATCCACAATATTTGTATTAATAATAAAATTCCACCACTGATCATCCTCTCCAACCATACATTACACAGCAAGTAGAATATTCTCTTACTCATAACATTAATGGATGGATAATATATTCTCAATCGAGTTGATCCGTTGTTCTGGGATTATGTGATTAGATGATCCATTGATAGTGGGAGGAAATTGTCACATAAATATCTCAATTGAGTCTTGTTATCTCTTAGGAGGGTTTGGGTGATCCTCTTGATCCATGATTCTATTCATAACATGAGTTAACTGAGAGAGTTTCATGAAAAAGTTTTTGATTCTCCCTCTCATCGGATTCTGTATGTCTTTAAGGAAGTCGTCACATTATTCATTATGTTATATGTTAACTAGATTCCTTCTATTTACGATCATTGGAAACAATAAAAGGAAATTTTGGGGTGAGTATATTAATCTATTAAACACATAAATTGTAATCCAATGATAAAAAAGTGATAACATATTAATTAAATTTATTTCCTCAACATTATATTTCAATCATTGTTATCCATGATCTATTTCCAATAATTTATTAAAATGGGATTTTTTTTGTCCAATTAATAATGGATCGCAGTGAGATTATTAATTGAAGAAGCCATATCTCCTAGGAGTGTCAAATCATATTTCCACTAAGGGTTGTTTTCTGGTAAAATGTTACCCCGAGTAAGGCCCGGAACACCTTTTCAGAGATATTACTCTTAAGAACATCTATTCTATAACCATGATCACTTGTAGTATGCCTACATGAATATATTTTTTTGTTAAACCATATACTATATACTAACTAAAATTTATGGGTGTTTCATTATACATAGTTTTATACCTAAGGCTTTGCTACAGTTTTTAAATCATAATTCAAAAAATTACAAAACTTTTCCTCACATACAAACTATAGCAACCCTGCACATTATTTCACATAAAAAATGATTCATTACATAAGGATAAACTTAATATAAACCAAATGAATTTATGTTTAGTGTCTTTTGGAAATAGGTATATTACAAAACAACATAAAATAAGGAATTCAACATCTTTTGTAAAAACATATTTAACTTGATCAAAATACACATTCAAAAATAAAACTAAATGGGATATCTTGTGAAAAAACATATCAAATGGTTTATATATAAATTCAAGTAAGGAGATAGTCACTTAATAACATGAATAAGATTATATATTTTGGAAAATACGAATCGATTTGTAATAAAAGGAACATGAATAATATTTCATGATATAGCATGTTAATTATAAAATGGGAAATGTGGAATCAACTTAAAACACTGAATCACAAACATATGTCAAGTATAGAAAACTAAAACATCATGATGGAAAAGTTTCCACTAATGTTTCAAGTACAACCATCTCTCAATATGTCGTATAATGACAATAAACATTACTTAATGCATTGGAAATTTTTATTAGTGCACCCATTATAATCATTCCATTCTCATGCTTGAGTATGACACATAGATCATAATAAATAAATTCATTAATCATACTAACTTAATCTAATATAATTAAATGTGTTATAAATTAAAGTATGACCTAATAGATAACAATATTTTCATAAAGTTGAATACCCTATATAGAATAATGGTAATTCTATTCACTACAAAATTATTTTGGCATAGATAATCATAGTAAAATTTCGGCAGCATAATGATAATAAATCGAAATTCATAAAAATGGTTGATGAGAGAGGAACAGATCTATAATTATTTTTAAATAAAATGATCAGTAATAGTGACTCTAAAAATAATTTCGAAACATTATAAATCTAGAAATAGAAAGCTTAATGAAATGGAAAAATTGGAATATAAAATAAAATCGTTACGAAATTTTAGAATCGTAATAGGTGTACATAAAGGATCATGAGAGGCCTAATGAGAGTTAAGGGAACCTCCCATAATTTATTAATGAAATGGAATGTAATGGTAATATGTAATATCACATCACATCATAAGGAAATGAATTATAAAATACATAACATAAAAGCAGTGTTTGATAAATGATTATAGTTGAAGACCCCATTCAAAATATTATCATAATAACAGCTTATATAAATATAAAAATGAGAGAGGATAAATAATATATCATTAAGATATCATCAATTGGGTAGTAATTTAGTGTTTATAAATAAATTACATTATAAATAATTGAAGCTATGAAGACCAATTCCTAAAAAAGTGTTTGAATTGAAAGGAGGAGAGGAATTGGAGGATCCCTTACATGAGTGTGTGACTCCTTAGGCATGTTAGGGGATTCGTGAAATAATTGGTTCACTATGATAAGTCTTTAGGGGGTTGAGGATATATTATTTTCATGCACCATGGAGTTTGGGTGATGATAAATGGGATAGTTTTTTGGGATTATATTAGAAAATAGGGAGATTTCATTATTATTTTAGTTTTGGATACTACATAAAAACATATCCAAAACCAGAAACTATTCTTGGGTTTCTACCCATGGTTTCAACCAAATTATATTATTATATATTATTATATATTTAAAAGAGAACAATTAATTTAAATATTACGCTTAGTGATGTGTAAGAGAGTCACACTATCAATGAAATGATTTTAAAATGAACAATTATATTATTATTTTTTATGAATTCATAATGGATTTAAAAAATAAAATAATATTCATAAACTCACACTATTTTAAAGTAAAAATATATATTTCATGCTAAATCCTATTTATAATACATATTACATCACTTGTAGTTTATCATCATGTCATAAAGCACAATGTATATTTATATGGTATATCATTTTTACTCGAAAATTAAAAAAACCTCATGATTGGAAAACTTTGATGTCAGAAATCGAAAAATAAAATTAAATTTGTACAAATAATTTTATACAAATATAAATTTATATTTTAAAATAAATTCCATCAATTATAAAAAATAATAGTTTTTTATAATATAATGTTTTAATCCATTATAAAAATGTCATTTTACTTAATAAAAATTATCTTATGATTTTAATTTTAGAAAAATAATTTAATAATAATATTTTATTAAAATATTATATATTTCAAAAATACAGTAATTCAAAAATTCATTAACAGAATTCATATATTAATCAAAAATACAATTTTACATTTATTTCATAAATATAAGAATAATTTACAAAGTAAAAATAATAGGATAAAAATATATTCAATATTATATAAAAATAATCTACATAGTCATATTGATGGGGTATTGTTACATATCCCTTTAATACACCAAAAAATTCTATAAGGTTAAGGTTTGAGATAGTGGGACTTTACTTGGGTGGTTCTGCAATCATGTTATGGGTCATGAGCCCGATGAGTTTTAACTTCTCTTATAAATGGATTCTATAATGACTAATTTGTTGGATATTATATTGGGAATGTTAAAAGTAACGTCCCAAAATGTTATCTCCCTCAGAAGCTTCGATGAATGGGCTTCATATGGTATAGTCCTACTGGTCGAATCTATCACATTATTTGTCTTTCTAAATTTAATTTTCTAAAATCCTGTATTTATACTAGCCATGTGGTCACTACTACATAATTATACTATCAATGATTAAGATATTTAATGGAAATTTAAATACCATTTTATCTAATGAAGAAAAATATGTTCATGTTTTTTCTATAACCATATTTCTTAAAAGAACATTTAAAAAAATTCTAAGGGGGTTTTATTTATAAGTGTTCAGATCATTACATTTTTCACTGGTGTATATTTTCATATAGATGTAGAAATTCATTTTATTTGAATTAATACCATATTATATTTCTTGATCATCATTCCAAACATCCAATACATTAATAGTAATATTATAAATCTTTATAGTATTAATATAAACCTGTATTCAGTAATTGTTTTAAAAAATAACAATACATTCATTCGAGTAGACATAATCATCACCATTAAAAATAGAACATGATTCATCAACATACCTTTTATAGAATAATCCAATTCAATAATTCTTTGCATTAATTATTAAATCATTATTTTTTGAAATAGTATATATACAATAAATATATACCTCTAATAATAAATTTTAGTTTGAGATGGTCATGACAAAAAAAGACACAAGAGGTGGTGAATTTTGAACTTCAAAAACATTAAAAGATTCAAAAAGTATCTCTTGTTATGAAATGAACCATTAATTTCCTATAAAATATGAATTAGAATTGTAAATAAATATAGGAAGATAACACAATAATATATAGTGTATGAGGGAACAATGACCCTCATGTCCACTCTATGAAGACTAAACTCAATGAGATCTGTGATTTTCACTACTAGGTCCTCTTATCTATAGACCTTAACAACTGAGTTTTAGTAGTATAAAAAATACACATATTTTATAAGGCCTTATGGTTCTTTTTCAGTGAATAAAAAAATCAATATATTAGTATATGAAGCTAAAACATCACCACATTTGATTATATGTACTTGTAACTCCATCAAATCATAATAATCCCATTTTCATAAATAACACAAGTTTAACTTCACAGTTGTAGCATTAACTGACATATGTAAATTAGATATTCAACAATTCACAACAATAAATAGATCATAATCATTTGTTTCCAAAGATTATCTTTTACCCATGATTCATTTTTTATATGGAATAAGAGGTTACAATAAAATGTAGTATTAGGGAGTGAAACAATAGTTGATGGGAAGATCAAAGCACGTATATCTCCAAGGTGTATCAATGAACTTAATGAAAAAAAATATTTCAAACATTGATAATAATTATGTATATATCATATCATATATTAGAGTGAAGAGAATATTGATATTTATACTATAGGTTGAATGACTCCTTGACAAACCTGTACTATAAATATACCAAAATAAATTCTGAATATATGAATTCAATATCATTAAATAGAGTCACAACATCATATATAAATAGAAATTCTTATTTCCATTGAATATGAGCCTTTAAAACAATCATTACGATCCATTGAATCAATTGAAAAAGTGCATTGAAACTATCATTACATCTGATGATACCATTGTATAAATCACAGATAATATTATACATTCAAATCCCCATCATTGAATAATCAAATGTAGGGATCCTTCATATAATGAAAAAACTCTAAATCTAAGGTTTAAAATGTATAGTTGATGACAAATATATTGTTCATATACCATATATTTTTTTTGTAAAATATTGGGTTTCTTCCAAATTTTGGGTTTATGAAAAAAAATTCTAATAGTGTAGGGAATACAATCCATACATTCTTTTAAAAACATAGGGTATATGAGCCATACACCATTCTTACAGATGTAGGGTGTGAATAGTCATTCCAGAATATGTTCTAAAAACATCTAGAATACGTAAAAAAAATTTACATCAATCAATGACTTTATTATATTTCTACAATTAATATTCTAATGAATATTATTTTCCAAAGACTCACATAGGACAATATTCAATAGTTAAAAATGTGGCCTTGTGTGAGCCTCAAAATAAAAATGAAATTAACAGAATTATTGAACCAATAGATGATTAATAGATATTATCCATTTAAAATATAAAAATTGAAGAATATCCATGAATGGGGAAAAAGATTGTTAATATCTAGGTGGAACTCAATCTCATCAAAATTAAAAACAAAATTTTCTAGGAAATAATTTTTAATAACACATTACAATAAAAGTAACATTATTGTATGATTTTAAAATTATGGTAGATTGAATGGTTTGATTTAAATATAATGGTATACTAAATATCAATGGAAATGTAATATATTATATTATTGGAATGAATCTATAAAAGTTTTGTCATATTTTATAATATATTATAATACAACATACATGGTGTTAGGGAACATTGTGATTCAAGTCATGAATTGGATTTAAAGAAGATAAAAAACATTATAAATAGTATATATGTATTACATAGCACTAATGTTATAAAAAAAATGGGAATGAAGAAAAACATTATGCAAAGGGAATGAAAATAGTATAATTTTTTTATTATTTTGTAATATAATTTAGAATAGTTGTTTTAAAGTCATTAATCATTAAATTTATTCAAATAATAGTGTAAATTTGATTAAAATATTTTCTTTATTTGGGAAATTGTTATGATGATAAACTATTAATCATCCTACACCTAGTTGGTGGAATAAAGTATATTAATTAATTTAAAATTTTTAGTAGAAAATGGAATAATGGAATTAATAGTATTTTTTCATGTTTAATTTTTTTCATTTTTTTATTCTTCTTTTTACCCTTCGACCGCATTTTTCTCTCTTTTATTTCCCTAAAACCAATATTCCTTTTCTTATTTTTCCATCCTTATCCTTATATCTAGTTCTTATCCCTCCATATACTAATGTGTTTTTCACTCTTTTATTACATTGTATGACCATATCCCTCAATTTGTGGTTATTTCGTAGAAATAAGGATATGTTAAAAATGTTTTTATCTTTATATTTGTTCTCTACACCCCCCCCCTCTCACCCATCACTCACATAATCATAATATGTGGTGTTTCTAAGAGATTTATAGTTTCATTTTTAATATTATTTTTAGTTCCCTTTTTTTAGTTTCAATATATTGTTTCTATAATAGAAAATATTCCCTAATGTATTATTCAATTATAATTTAAAAATAAAAATCAATCAAAAAATAAATTAATATAAGTATCAGTATATGATATCATTTATTTTGTAATTTATTTGTTCCATGTTGTTTGTATAGAGGTATTAATTTTTCATAGAATATAATATAAATTAATTTATATAATTATCATGCTAAAAATGGATTTTTGTGTTTTCTATGTAAAAATTTATTTTAAAAAATATATATATATATAATAATTGGTTAGGTTTACATAGTCATTGGACTATGATTTATCTCATATTCATAAGTTGGATTGGTTCAATGAAATGGGGAGTCAATTTTGATTATCTATAGGTTCCTCAAAATATTTTATTTGATATTTGTCCATTTTTTAATTTTACATGTTTTTAAAATTAAAAAAATTACATAAATTTTATTAACAACCTTTAATTATTAATTGTTACTGGGAAGTAATTCAATGAATACATATTCATTGATATGTTACTATGATTTTCAGAAAGAAATTTATGATTTTAATTGTTTAACGTCTTAAAAATTAATGGGACATTTATCATATAATAAATTCATGGAGTTGGGGAGGTTGAGTGTGTTCCTTCAAATGAAACATAAGGTATGTGATCTATTGAGTTTCATTTGAACAAGTTTTATTTATCTTTATGGAGAATAAAAAATAAATCCATCTCAATGCATGACAAGTTTGTTTTATTGATTATATAGATTTGATAATATGGTGATAAAATTATAAAGGCGTGTCATTGAGATTTTTAATTCTAGAATAAATATCCAATAATATTATGGGTATAAAATTTTATTGAAGAATCCATGATAGTAAATTTTTTGAAATTTTTATAATTACAATGATTTTATATGTTGAATATTTACCTCATATAATATTTTGATGTCATTAAATGAACTGATCCAGTTAGTCATTCTAAAAGATGAATGATTTTATCATGAATTTTATTTCACGAATAATTTTTTTACTTTAATAAATAAAATTATTTAATAACATAATATGGTCAAAATATAAATATCTTACTTGAGTTTGTTAGAGATATGTGTTTGTTTGATAGAGGTTATATATTCATGGTAATTGATTTCTAATTGAATTAAATGAGATTTTGATATTTTTGGTCAATAGAGGACGGTAAGGAATAATTTTTTAATAAAAATTCATATATTTAAATGATTTTAAAATTTTATGTGTACTATAATTTATAGTTTTCCTAAAAAATTAACATGTATATTTTTTTGGGAAAAAAAATTGATTTATGGCCAGTTGAAATTTTCTATCCTTTGAAAATTTCTCTTGAGATTTTATTTCCTATAACAGTTGTTAGCTAAATTAGAGAGTTTATTCAATAGGATTTGTAAAAATATTATGTGAGTAATATTTGAATAAGGGGAAAGTATTTATTAATTCAATAATTTATGCATGTTTTTTTGGAACTGTTTGAACATAACAATAGGAAAATATACTATTCTATAGAACTAACATTGTCTTAGAATGTATTATTAAAACTATTTACAATTTTTGAGTATTGGTTTTTGATAAATTAAATTTCATATCCATGATGATTATTCTCATTCCCTAAATAAATATATAGTATACATACATTTCTATTTTGGGTGTAGTTAGTGAGATTTTTGTATAAAATTTCCATGGGGTATTTATTTTTATTAATTGAGATAATTTTCAATGATATCGATTAGTTATGACCATATAAATCAAGGGTATAGTTCACATGTAGAATTTTTATTTAGTTACACACAAAAATGTTATGAAATTGGTTATTGTTTAAGGATATATCCCATAATTGTTTGGTTTGTATATTTTTTACTTCATTTTATTATGGAATCAATATAATTGGAAATGAATTAAATCTTACTGTTTCAGAAATATTGTAAATTATGTTCCATCCTCTAGGTGAGTCTTGGTGAATTTTGTTTTTCTAGTTAGACCCTGATATATTGTTTCATAATGGAAAAATTGATAATTGTAGAAAGAATTTAAATAAACAAAAGAGAAATATCTAATCGTACATATATGTTTCTAAAACAATAAAATCATGAATATGTTTATTGATATTAAATTTTTAATTTATTAAAAATTTAAATATAAATTATTCTATAATATTAAATAACCTTAATCCTACGTAGACCATTTTTATAAGGGAAATAATTTTTTTAATTTTATAATGGGTTACATTATCATTTGAAATGGTACTAAAGTCATATAATTGTTAATATGAATTGTCATTGTCCTTTTGTTGATTATTTTTGTTACACTGTTATAATGATCAAGGGACAATAATTTCCCTGTGTTAGTTTTTGGATGACATCATTTTAATGGAAATAGGCATTAGAAGTGTCATATAGAGGGTGATCCCTAAGAGAGTAAAAATGAGTTATTTTTACAGAAGTTGTTCCATGTAGAGTTTTTAGCAACTATTATAATGAGCTTGATCCATTTTCGTAATATTGTATCCACATTGGATTATTTTAGACATGTATGAGAAGTTCATCCCCATGTTATATATTATGAAATTGTGCTTTTCTATCCATAAATCAGGAATTATTTTACGGAAAATAAATTATCATTATGGAATACCAACAATAGTTTATACATTTTTTATATTTCATATCATTTTTTAGGAATTATATAATAGTGATTCAAATGTTATGTTTTATTGTGTTACAATTCATTTCATTTTTTTATCATGTTATCTTTTTTGTAATTACTAATGTGATACAATATATGTCAAATGCTATTTACAATACCAATGTTGAAATTTGAGCCAGTCTATATGGAATATGTAATGAATAATGGTATATTAACATAACATATGTGACTAATGAACATTAATCTCCGGAAACCACAATTTATTTTATTTATATTTTATTTAATTCATTTTATATGGGTTTATATTTTATTTTTTCTTAATTATTTTATGATCACACATCTATAAATAAACTAATATTAGACATTCTAATGGCAGTTAGGGCCAATAGGTAAATCTTATTGATTATATATAAACCCATCACAGATTAAAAATTTGTTGGTTAATATGAGTTTTTCATATAATTATCAAGTAATTATGTTGAAATTAATAAGAAAACTAATATAATTGAGGTTGGATCCATATAGTTTTATAGATAGGTCACATATGTCTAGTAAAATTGAGAGAATGAATTTCATTGATTTAATAATAAATACCAACTTGTTATATTGTTCTAATTGATTGAGTATGGGTTCTTGTATTATAATTATAGATTTATTTATGTTTCATAATGCTATATTCCATCTATTGTGCCATATGTTTTATTTTTTAGAATATATTGCTTATGATTGTAGCAGTTATTCTTTCAATTAATTTTTTTATTTTTTTATCATAAGAAAAATTCATTCCTAAATATGGGTAATAGAATAGGATGTAGTGGGTTAAAATAAATTTGACATAATCATTCCTCTATATTTTTTTACCCTTATATCTTTTCATGGGCATATAATACTTATGGGAAGAAATATGAGATTAGTATGAACTAATTTCTACGAGAAGGGATTCAGAAATTGGATTTCAAAGAGTAATATAAGTCAAGTGAATATAGAATACGGCTAATGGTTTTTTATAATGAAAAAAATGGAATCATATTTTGTGACATATAAAATAAATTCATAAAATGTGTTTAATAAATAAATGTTTTTCTGTTTATGTACTTCTATTTAATTCTAATATATCATATTTTTTTAGATAATATTTATAACAACATTTGTTGATAAAAAACCTAAATACAAGGTGAAATAATATAGATAATATTTTCCTTATAAAAATTTAATTTTTTAGGTTTAAAAAATAGATATCAGTTTTGAAAATCCAAAATGTGGGGATAAAAATTTAGAGAAGGTTTATTAGGATGAAGAAATAATAGATAATTTTATTACGTCTTTCAATCATAATAAATGGTCAAGAATATATCACATGTTGAAAAATGAAAAATTAAGGGCGGTAAAATTTTACCTTTAATAACTTAAAGCATTTAAAATAATTTATAAAATAACTCTATGATCTCAAGTGAATCTTGAATATCTTATAATTATTTATTTATGATTAATTTTTATAGGATATTAATTATTAGATAGATTATAACCATATAAGTACCAATCTAACCCAATAATTTTGTTTTTTAATATAATAATCAACTAAGAACGTGTTATTATGTTAATAATAATAATGTTGTTAGATTGAGAAAACCCCTCTTTCAATATTAATGTAAAAATATATATTGAGATACACTATCACATTATTTAATAAAATGAAGAGAAATGAGATATTGAAATTTATTTATCATCCTATAGATGATCAATATTTTAATCGGTCTTGAAATTATATTCTAAACGATAATTTAAAAAAATGAATAATTTTTTCAATCACAACCATAAATTTATGGGCTTCATATATTCTCTTCATTCCAATGTGTTAGGCTTGTGTTATACAGAATTTCTAGTTTTATAACACATTAAAAGCAAGACGTAGTTTAATTGTGTTTTTAAAATAATAAAATTACAAATTATTGATATAATTAATTAAATATATATTTAATGAAACCAATAAAATGTTTAAAATTCATCCAATTTTATTTCTTGACATGATATAAGAATAAAATAAATTTTTTGGATAAAATTTTCATTCGTCAAAAAATACATTTTCGTCGCCTTTTGACTAAACACCCATTTTAAATCAATTTTTGTGGAAATTTTATTCCCAATATGACAAAATATAATTCCTCTTTTGAAAATGTACATAAAAATTTATTTTGAATATATATTTTGTATCATTCTGGTAGCTTTTATATTTTAAGGAAAAGTGAAAAATAATGCATTTTAATTCAAAACTGATTCTTCAAATAATTTATTTTTATTGATATATTGTCCTCCTAATTAGATTAAAAGTATAATTATATTCATTTATTATAATTTAATCCAATATGGAACATTTCAAGTAATTTCACATTGCTATTTTATATAAACTTATATCAATCATTTGAAATATTGTATTTTTTAAATACCTTTTCTTATTAGTGAAAAAATATTGATTTTAATTTAATTACTAATACTTTTTGGATAAAATATTAGAAAATGGATTCAATTTTTGGGATCATTATAAAAAAATTGGTAACTTATATTTTTAATTTTTAATATATTATGAATAGTAACTACTGTAATTTTTATTTAACCCGGTTAAAGTTAAATAATATAAACTAGGTAAAAAATAATATAATAATTATAATATAATTACTCTCACACCTACTAAAATCATATTGGATGAGTAAAAATCTACAATTTAAACCTAATGATCCTAATGGACTCATTTAATTGAGTTTTCCTCTAGAAATTATATAATGTATATAAAAATAAAATAACGTTACATGAAAGTTGTAAAATGTCACTCTATTAATTCATATAAGTATAATAATGTTTATATTTTAATGAAAATGTTAAAAAGTAGTCATTAAATAGTCTAAAAATATAATTAAATTATCTATATCATGTTAATTTATTTTTAATTTTTAGATATTAAATAATTACCTTAAATTGATTATACAATGATAGTCCAGAAATTATATAATTAGTGAAAATTCAATTAAATAATTATAACTAATATGATAATAACCATTAAAATAAACACACATGTGAATAAATATTATTTTGGTGTATATCTCAACCATAATCATATAGTCATCTTGTTATATACCCTTTTGTTCTATATGGGTCTTTGTATGACGATTATAATATTATATTTTATGTGATGTTAATGTCGGCACGTTACTGTTTTATAAAATATATCATTTTTAATATTTGACTATTCATAATGTATATTCTATAATAAGTATTGTTATTAAAACTACCGGACAAACATTCTTTAGAGTATTTTATTTTCAATTTTTTCCCAAAATATAAGTATATTAAAAAATTACATAATACTAACATTGTAATTATTTTATTAATAGAAAAATCAAATTAATGTGATTAAAAATATTAAATTATATATAATTTGGGATAATTAATTTATCTTATATGATTTATTAATGACCATGAACCCTAATATATAATGAAATTTTTTTTCTACCTAATAATCTTATCTAATATTTTTAAAAATCCATTAATTAAATCATGTCAAAGTTGACAGTATTAATATTTTATCAAAATAATGTTATATTAAATTATTTAAAAAAATAAAAAAAATTTAAAAAACATAAAATATTTCTGGTTTACCCTAAGATGATCTATAATTTAAATTTATTATATTATTGACATCAAATACATAAAAAATCACAATTTTAATATTGAACAATTTCTTACCATAGTTAAAATTAAAAGGGCATAATTAAAGGAAAAATGAAATGTTAAGATTTAAAATGAAATCAAAACATGTATAAATTTTATTATTTGATGAGTTCAAAAACATATCTAATATAATATTTTATATAAGGAAATTTATGATGTTTTTTATGTGATTTTTGATTATTATAAATTAATATTTTTTGGGTTTCTAAAAGTTCACATCACACCAATTATACAGGGGAACCTCCTACCCCACCTCTTCATTTCACATTGAGCCTTCAATATCAATAATACCCTACCCATTTTCCTTATCAAATTCCATAGATACGTTCAATAGTTTCTGTTCTTCTCAAAACTCAATATCTAGTACCTTTATCTGGAGGTCTATTAAGGGCACGCCGATGAAGATGTAATATCCTCAAGAGATTCATTCCAACATAATTCTTCTTATACATCATATACACGATTTGTTTAAATTATAATGTAATAAATATTATATCCCATATATATTGATATGTTATTATAATTATGTAACAACCATATTTCACCTTCTATTCATCCAAAAAATATGTAATCACCATGTGTGCGTACGTATGACATACCATCTCTACATTGTGGTGTAAGCTATTTTTCACCACCAACATGAATGGATGGATATAATGATTTAAATAATATGTATATATATATATGAAAATTTTAAAATAATATCGATTTTGGAAAAAAATACCATACCATTTCACAATTATGAGAATAAGATCATCATTCGAGGTATGTATAGTACACCATCTTCACGATGTGATGCGATTCATTTTACATGATGTTCATTAAATAATGATAATATAAATGAATTGAATGAATAAATATGAAATATATATTACACTAATACCATTATATAGATGATGTAATTATAACTAATGGAGTGTAACTTATCTGACAATACAGGCGTAGAAAAATAAAGAAGTTAATACATGATGAACGATTAATAATGTTACTGACAAATGGATGATTATATAATCATATATGATGACTATTATTTGAGAATAATTCAATAACATCATCTAAATCCTTATAATGGGGGATTGTATAAATACAATGAATATATAACCTATGGTAAGGTATTATTTTACAATATCATTATTATCTGAGACTGATTATATGTTATTATTTACTGGGGTATATTTATCATCCATGTAGAGGTTTTCAAAAAATGTTTTAATAAAATGTTTAATATGATCCTATTTATTATTAAATAAATTTTTACCCATTTATTACTTTTAATATGTTGTTAGGAATTAATATTTCATTCTTTTTCTATATGAGGTACTTTTATACTTTTTTAGACAAAAGTATGACTAGAATGTTTTTTATCTTATATTGTGTTAATGGATTTGTATGCTTTCATAATTTCTTTTTTCCATGAAGTTTATATATAAATTTATCAATTTTATTTTTAAATAAATTATTTTCTTTTACAATTGTGCAGTGTTTCATGGAAAGAAACCATTTTTAAAGAAGAAATAATATTTTTCTCAAGAATTAATTTCAAGTAATTCATCAAAATTATATTTCATTTAATATTAAGGATTTTATTCATATATATAATCCATATTATTTCTATGTTTAAATATATTGATAATTTAATTCCATTTATGAAATCTATTTTTTATATAGATTATGATATTATGGAATGATATTTAAGAAACAAATTTCATTCCATTGGTTATGCTATGATGAATTTCTTATGTTTTGCGGAACATGTAAGAATACTTTCATTATGACATTTGTGGTAATTATATCTCACTATAACTAATTGGGTATATATTTATATATCATGACATAGAAATTACTGAATTGTAAATAAAATCAATTTCCGTTATACAGGGATGGGATGGAAAAATTAAACTTGGTTCAATAATACATGACCTAAAAGGTAATTAAACTCAGTTCTATAATATAGGGCAAGAAAAAGGTGTGTACTCATTTATGAAATGAATTTTAACTACTAGGATTGTCTTCAAAATTATATTGGCTAATTTTTAAGTTATTTTCTAGGTTTATGTGTTTTCCACAGTACCATGTTTTATGCCAATTTTATTTTCTCAAGGATCTTGTTCCTCTTTGATTTATGCCTTATGAACTACCATGATTTATTTCATGACTCATAATTTTAATATCTCTCATAAATGGTATGATTTTGAAAATTTATTTTCATATTTTTATATTATTATCTTTATTTTTTTATATTTTACATTTTTACCATTAATGAGCATTTGATTTCATCGCATTTATTGTCTATTTTCCCTAGGATAATAATAAGTGTAATAAGGATGGTGTTTCAAAAATGGTTTCTAGGTATAAAGGAAAATACAAGAGACTACGTAGATTTTTAATGAAGTTGTAGGTCATGTATCCCAATTCCCATTTATATAAAACTAATATAGTATTTTTTCATCTGTTTGTGTCAGGTATTTAGTATTCTGAAAAATTAATTTTTTTTCTACAAACATCAACCTTTTGGTTTTTACATTCGGTATCGCATTGGAGGTTTAGTTAAATTTTGGATCCTAGGATTCAAAACATTAGTGAGATCCCTAGTGTTATTTCTAAGGATATTTCTTGGGATTTATCTAAGGATATGTCAAATTATAGGTTAACATAATATAATTTTATGTAATAATCATGAATAACTTATGACTAAATCTAATGTGTTGTAGACTGAAATGTTATTTAGGATTTCCCATGGTTTTGTGATTTTCATCTATGATAATTGTTCCTCACATTTTAATTTCTAGAATTATTCAATAACTGGAACTAGATATTACATCGTTGACAATTAATGTTTCATAGGAAATAGGTATGGTAATTATGAAAATGGATTTCCTAAGTAGAAATATCATGAAGAGAATTGCGAAGGTGGTATGAGTACTATTAATACAGATAAAGATTTAAATATTTTAAACATCAAGTGAAAGGTATGTGATGTTCTGTCATTGGTGATTTCCTTAAACATAAGAAGAATTATTAGATTATGACTGATGAACCTTAATACACGATTCACATTTCAAATTTTGGAATGAATAAAATATTGAATCTTCAATAGTGGGTTAAGAATTATGTTTGATGATTGAAGTGTATATGTTTGGGATTTTAATTATTATGTATAAATATTTTCCAAATAATTTTATCAGTAAGGATTTTATTTTATATGTTTAATAGGGATTAAGAAATAAAAAAATTTATTTATGTGAAATGTAAAATTTTTATTAAGGAACGGTAAAACACAATGTGTTCAAGATGCAGATGAAATTGTGTTTATCTTGGATAAACGATATGTTCGTTGTGATTAATTAGATGATACAAATTATGAATTTATTGAGATGTGGGTTATGTTCTCATGGATGAAGTATACATCTTTTTAAGAATTAGGGAATATAAAAAATATGTTTTTTATATGTAAACATGCATGTTTTTAAATAAGGATATATTGTAATTATGTTATTAACATGACTCAAGAATACATGATAAAGGTGTTCACATGTTTTGAATTGACCAATAATAGATTCATTTTGATATATAGAGGATAAATATTAATCTGAGTTAGTAAACCACTTTCTAAAGCAATCAATATTCAGTTACATTACCGATTGAAAGGTTTTCAATTTATGTAAGTATTGTATCTATCTTCAGATGAAGTTTGTTTGAATAATGATTTATCTCACTATAGGATGATATAAAAATATAAGATAAATTATTATAACTAATTTTTGTGATAAAGACATATAGAATGAACTATCATTCTATTTTATGATTGCATGATCTTCTAATGCCTCAGGAATGACAAATTCAATATCATTTCACTGAATAAGTGATAGTGTAGAATTTTTTTCAAGGTATCGCCAACGGTGATATTGTATTAAAATCAAGTAACTATATTTAATCTTAAAAATTATTCAACATTATTTAAAGGTATCATGATGTAAATGATTGTCGTATAATCATCATTTATATGGTATCAATTACCCAATTTAGGCCTCTTTAGTTTATGGTTTTGTGATTTTATTTTTCACTAGATCAAAAACATTCTTTTGATGAGGGTTCTTTATGGGTATTCATACATATCATCCATGCCCAATATTCACCTATGTTATCCTAAGTAGAAACCTAGTTATGGTTTAATTTTGGTGAATATTTTAAATAGTATTCTTTTATTGTTTTTACGATGTGTTTTTCTATCCTTTTATATCCCAAAACAAATTTGAGGGATAAATTCATTTTAAGGAGCGTAAAATGTAAATCCATGATATTTTTATGAGAACTTTTTTTATTTTCATTGATTTATTCTGTTGTTTTCTACACTATGGTAATATTGTGCTATACATCACACTATCATAACATACAGTTTATGAAACACTATGCTTGGCTTGTGTTGCATAGAATTTATGGTTATAAAATTTATTTCATTGAATATTGATTTTATATGAGTTTATAAAATAATAAAATCACAATTGATGGATTTTATTAATAACTTTTAAATTTAATATCTCAAACATAATGTTAAAAATTCAACTTACATGTTTTGTAGACATGTTAAAAGATAAAATCATTTTTTAGATAAAAGAGGTATTCTTTAAAAATGATGTTTTCCATCGTTTTATGGGGAACCGATATTAATTATAGTTGTTAAAAAAATTTCATATTATATATGACAAAATAAAATTATTATTTGGATGAAAGACATAAAAAATCATTTTTGAATTTTTTTTGGTCTTTTTATGATTTATTACAATTTTTAATGAATTGTGAAAATTATTACATAATAATTCAAAACTAAATTTTCATAAAATTTATTAATGTTTATATATTAACATTTTAATTGGTTTTAAATTTTTATTATTATTTTTTTCATCAAATAGAATTTTGGTAACTGGAATTATCATCATAGTGATATTTGATTTAAACATGAAAATATATTTTGATGGTTTTTACTTTTTAAAAATATGTTTTTTAGTTCGCTCAATGGGATTAATTTTAATTTAATTACTGAAATATTTGTATATGAAATTTTGAAATATTGATACAATATTATGAATTAGTGTCTAAAAAATAATTTAATAATTAACTTTTATTTTTTGTGTATTATAAATAGTATCTACGATAACTTTTATTTAATGTGGTTAAAGTTAAATTCGGGTAATTTAGGTAACAAAATAATATGATAAGGACAATAAAATTACCCTAAAACCTACAAAACTCATATTGGAAGGATAACCATCAACCTTTAACACCTACTTAATAGAATTTACTCTTTTAATAGATCTTTCTCTATGAAAAAAAATAATTATTATTAAAATAAAAGAAACACTACTAGAAATCAAGGTATTTCTGATGGTTATTTGCGACGGGATCCCATCGCAATTAATCTTTAGCGACGGGGCCCTGTCGCAAATAGCCCATTGCAAAAAATGCTGTCGCGGAAAATATTATTTGCGACGGGCCCGTCCCAAATAATATTTTCTTGCGACAGGAAACTTCACCGTCTCAAATAAGTCTCCAGTTATATACTATATATATAATCTATTTTGCGACCGGCCCATCGCAAATACTCATTTGCGACGGGCTCATAATCCCATTGCAAATGCTTTTTGAAAATACTTTGTTTACTATTTTCCACGGGCCCATCGCAAATAGTACTTGCGACCTACCAGTAATCAGATCGCAAATACCTTTTATAAGAAAACATTATTTAGACTATTTGTGACGAGATCTCGTCACAATAGATCTCATCGCAAATAATAAATAAATTCTTTAAAAACAAACTTAATAAAATTATGATTATTGAAAAATTAATTTTAATATTTTTAAAATATTAAAAATATTAAAAAATAATAAAATTCTAAATATTCAAAAAAATATAAAAAAATAATAATATATTATTATGATTATTGAAAATTTCATTTTAATATTATTAAAATAATAATAATAAAAAAAAATATTAAAATTGTCAATATTCACAAAAAAATATAAAAAAACTCAAATATTTTATTATGATTATTGAAAAATTAATTTTAATATTATTAAAATAATAACAAAATAAAAATACTAAAATTCTCATTATTCAAAAAAAATATATATATATAATCCTAAATTATTATTATTATTATTATTAGTAAAATAAAAAAATTAATAAATATTTTACTGAAAAAATATATTTAATAAAATTATGATTAATGAAACAATATTATTAAAATTATTAAAATAATAAAAAAAATATTAAAATTCTCAATATTCACAAAAATAAATAATAAAATATTAAAAATTAAATTATGTAATTATCGCACCGATATAAAAGAAAGAAATTGTAATTAGTTCATATTACAAAAAAATTAAATTCAAATGTTTTTGAAAAAAAATCATTGAAGGTCATGTTCTAGAGGAGGTGGAGGAGCTGAAAGAGCTGGTGGAGTAAACTCCATCCCTAAAATACGAGTTAGATGGCGCATGTACTCCATCTGCTCGTGATGATACAGGTGCCATTGACACATCTCCTCCTCGTGCTGCTGCTGCTGCTTCTTCCATAGATGTCTCTCCTCCTTGTGCTGCTGCTACTGACGCATCTCTTCTTGCTGCTTCTGCACACTCTCTATGAGGTCATTCTGAGTTCGGAACTGCTCCTGATACTTTGAGCCAGAAGATGATGCCTCTCCATGATCTCCTCTAGAGCTGGACACTGAAATCGCAACAGTACCATATAAGTACCAAGAGTCACATGAGAGGTGATACCTACTACTCAACCCATCTCAAAACCATAATGAGTCGCTTGCATCCATGACGCCTCTTCGAAATGGAGGGCACCTGTCTGATCAATCACCTCGTCCTGACCCTCAGCCTGTGTATGAGAAGTCACAGCCTCATGTAAACCCTTCAATTCCAATTTGAAATTAAAATTGTGAAAGTATAATATGCATTTAATTGTCAAACTAATAAAAATAATACTAACCACATTCTGACATTGGTGATAACCTCTAATCTCTCTGGTGGCTGGATCACTGTAAATCCTCTGACAAACATCGTACTCTATAATATCGGGATACTCGATGGCCTATATGGATATAAAATAAACTATTTATATTTGATGTTATATTAAATATTTAAAAAAAATACTTACCAGATTCTCTCTATTCATACTGAATGTACGACTACCAGCTCGATGTGTCACCTCCTGTCTCCCCCGGTTCTACCGACCAATTGAAGACTTCCTCTGAAATCCACCACCCAACCAGTGTGCACATTACCCATCCCAAACCTTGGATGAAATGTACTCTGGTCAGTGGGCTCTACATGACTCATCAAATACTATCGCTCCTACTTTCTTAATGGTCATCTTTCTCAAATTGTGCAAAAACTAACGCAAACTCTCACGCAAAGCCACCCCCATGCTGCATGGATTTCTTCATGCATGCTATCATCGATGGGATACCATAACCCCTACAAATAATTTAAAATATCAAGTTATTAATAAAATAAATTTCAAAATAAATATTATTTATTTACATACCATCCAATGATTGTACATGTCGAGCTGCACATCAACAGGAATCTGTTCCCATATGGTTAATGGCTGAGAAAAATAATTATGCAAGATAGTTCTCCCTATTACAACAGCTACATGTGAAAAACTATGAAATAAAATTAATAATCAAACAACTTGTATATATATAAATAAATTCATGAAATCTAACTAAAATATACAGGTTACCATACCTCTGTGGGCATGGATTGAAGCCAAGATGTGGGCGTCGCTTGCGGATAGGGTCTGGAATCAGCAGACGTGCAAGACCACGCCGCCTTTGTGTAACACATGAACCACCAGTAGGCTTAGGGTCAGATGATCCCACATCCCCCACATCCAAAGGTAGCTCAGCCTCCACTAACTCACGCAGTAGATCAGAGTCTATCTGAAACAGAAAATGATTGTTGTTAGCAGATAGTTGAAAATAACTATTATATATATATATATATTAGTTATGATCATAACCAGCATTTAACTATCGAAATGGTCACCTTCATCATCATTGTCGTATCTAACGATGTCAATGTCTTCATATTTCTCATCGGCATCATCAATATCCATATGAGTTTCACATTCAACATCTCATGTCCTTTCAAATTCATTTGTAACATCATTAACATCTTCATCAGCATAGACCCTTAATTGTGGGGTCTCCTCATTGATATTCATGTTTATTTGTAAAAAATATGTATTTTGAGTAGTCTCTTGAAAAATTTCAATTTCTTCTAATTCAGTGGAACCACATTCAGTTTGAGTAAATTGATTTTCCTGAGTTTTCCTATTTATTATGCTCCACCAATCACCCAGGTCTCTTGATGTAACACAGTACTTTTCCTAATAAATTTGACGTGACTGTTGAGGTAGTAAAAATGTATCATTTACTACAAGAAGACTATTATATTTAATATTTATGATTCCATGAGTTGGATGAACATGCATGCCTCTCTCAGTATTCAACCACCGACATTTTAACATATTTACGTAATTTTTTCCAAGATTACATAGCTCAATAATTTCATCCAGAATTTCATAAATGTTAACTTCAGTTTCTCTATGATGTGATCCTTTCAAAAAAACTCCATTGTTCATTGTTTTTTCGATTCCCATATGCACATTCATGAAATCGAAAACCCTTAACCACATATGCATTATAGGATTTATCCATTTTGGATGGTGGGTTACTTAATATACACAGTCGCTAATCAATTTTATCATCATGTTGAGACACCTGAATATTTGTAAAACAATTATCAATATAATAAATAGTAAACTGAATTGATATTAAACCATCAATAACTTTTGATACCAGCTTTTGAAACCATTGAGAAAAACAATTTGTCTGCGTTCTTCAAGAGCAGTTGATGTAATTTGTGGAACTTGTTTCTTGATATGATTATCATATAACCTACAAATAAAATAAGTTTACATACTGTAACAGAAATTATTGAATAATTTATAGAAGCACTCAAAGTACAAATGTGGTCATTTCTTCACAGTTGAGAAGAAAATATGTATGAGCTTTGTGATGTTTATCGTCCGAAAGCCATCGTTCATGAACTCCCCCGAAGCCAAGATTTGGATGATTAAAAATTGATAAATTATTGTCCATTTCATCTTGAAAATTTCCCTCATTCTATCCCATGCGGTTTTCTTTGAGTGATATTCAAATTAAAAATAGTGGGAGAAGGAAAAAAAAGCAATTTCCTCTTGCAAATAAGTTTCAGCAATTGAGCCTTTAACTGATGCTTTGTTACGTACTTTTTTTTAATTTATACATGCATCCCTTGAATGGGTACATCCATCAAAACTGTAATGGGTCTCCACATTCAGATTCACGTGGAAAGTGTAATATCATAAGTTCCATTGATTCGAAGAAAGCAGGTGGAATGATTTTTTCCAGGTAACATATAATTATAGCAACATCTTTTTCCAGTTTTCTTAACGCATCGTAGTCAGTTATCGCTGAAAAAATATGTTGAAAAAAATAAGAAATGTCTGTTATCGAATCCCAAATCATAGAATTCAACAAACCTCTGAATCCAATTGGCATAAGTCATTCCATTATAACATGACAATCATGTCTTTTTAATCCTGTAATATGACCATTCTTAACAAATCTTCCCAAATTGGAAGCATAGCCATAAGGACATCTCCAATCTGTAATCCACTGATAAAATAATAAACGACTCTCTTTGAACAATGTATAAACTGCTTTTGGCTTCATTAACCTTTGTGATCTGACATTTTCAAATTGTTCAACTTCTGGTCACCTTCAAATTTGGGAAAGATCTAATCGTGATTTTATAGTATCTTTGGTCTTACATGGGGTATCCAAAACTGTATGAAATAAATTATCAAAATATTTCTTCTCGATGTGCATTACATCCATCATTTAGCGGACAAACAAATCAGACCAATATGGGAGATCCCAAAAAAATATTTCGTTTTATCCAATTTTTTTTTTCCAAAGACATGAATTTTCTGTTGGTTTACTGTTGGCCCAAATGTGATTGAAGGAAATGAAAATAAAATTGATTTTAACTCTGTACCTGAGATCATTTTTGGAGGTTCATCCCTTTCAATTGTGCCTTTTTCTGATATGAGATTTGTTACTTTGAAAAGAATGATCGGTTGGAAGAAATTGTCGGTGAAATTAAAAATATAATGGCTTTCTTTCCATTAATGATCATAAAAGCTTTTTTGTCATTCTTACAGTAAGGACATGACTTTGGACCATGGGTACTCCAGCCATATAAGATGCCATATGCCGGAAAGTCACTAATCGTCCACATCAATGCAGCTTTTAATGTGAAATTTTTTTTCACAGCAACATCGAATGTACTAACACCATTACCCCACAAGGAATTTAACTCATCAGTCAAAGGTTTCAAATAAAAATCAATATTATTTTTCAGATTTCCTAGGATTAATAAGTTCAAAAAGATATTAAGCTCCTTCATCAACATCCATGGAGGTAGATTTTACGAAGTTATAAAGATAGGCCAACATGAATATTGGCTACCATAAGAACCAAATGGATAGAAATCGTTAGTAGAAAGACACAATCCCACATTTCGGGCTTCTAAAGAAAAACACGGATGCAGAAGATCAAAATGTTTCCATTAATCACCATCAGAAGGATAATTCATGCTTTTACTAGATGAAATATTGGTTTTGTGCCATGACGTCATTGAAGATGTGTTATTAGACATAAATAAATGTTGCAGCCTAGATGTAAGGGGGAAATATCTCAACTGTTTGACAGGAATTGATCCAAACATTCCTGGTTGAGCTTCTTTATACCTCGATTGTCCACATGTTGGACAACTATCCAATGACTCATTTTCACCAGAATATAAGATACAATCATTTTCACATGCTTCAATATTCTGATAACTAATCCCAATAAAACTAACCAACATCTTTATATCATAGTTGTTTGGAGGAAACACATTTCATTCAGGTTACAGTGTTTTAACCAAAGAAAATATCTGATCAAAACAGTTGTTTGATATTTTATTATCTGATTTCATAGCCATAAATTTTACAACCACTTATAAATTTCTTATATTGAAACCATGAGATAATTTATCCTCAGTAGACCTCAACAACCCATAAAATTTGGATGGTGCCAACTCAGGAGTTAAATCAATATCATCGTGTGTTTCAGTTTGTTTAACAACTGGACTTGCAAAATCATCTACTAAATTTTGGAACTGTGATAGATCCAGAATCAAGTTATGAGTATCTTCTCTAGAACTTCATTCAACATGTTGATACCAAAAAACATAATCTATTTTAAAACCAAACCGCAAGAGGTGTCCCCTATCCTTGTCAAATTTATCAAACGTTCCCAGAGCACATTTTTAAAAGGACACTTAATTGTGCCTTCTGAAACATATTCGGGTTTTGATGATGTAAATGTTAACAAAGCTTCAACACCCTCAATATATACATGATTTAAACCAGAACCATTTGGATTTGTGTGCTGATTTATCCAAGAGCAACCATGAGATGCATAATCTTGAAGGATCCTAATTTATTATAATTTTGAAAAAGGCTCAATCCTTTCATCATATTCTATTCCTTCCTTTTATTTTCATCATTTTTCTACTAATCAAGTTCTGTTTCTAGTAACTATCTCTTTATCATATTTTTGATTTCTAAGACACCATTTGGTTCATATTATTGGGTAATTAGTTGGTTTTTCATCTAATTTACAATCATTATTTATATTTTATTTATTATGTTTTCTTCTTTAAAACTTAACAATCTTTTAACTTTTCAAACTTCTTCTATAGTATTATGTTATAATTTTATTTTAAATGTCAAAAACTTAGATATTTTTTGTAAATATCTTCAAGTACATACTTCTGTATCTATATTTTCCATAATATTTTCTAAAGGATAAAAATTTTAAGTTCCACATTTTCAAGGTTATACAATTTTAGGTGCATCTACTTTATGTTGTTCTATTCTAGACTAAATTTATTTTATTTTATTTTCAAAATCGTTCTTACGTGATTCAAGCCTTATGTTGTCAAAATAGAAAATAATTCCATTTATTTGATCTTTTCTTTTTACAAAAAGTTCACTTTCATCAAACATTAAATGAATTATTTATTCAAATATCCTCGACCGTTAATAATACTTTCTATAGGCTTTAGTATTATGAAAATATCCTAAAATGATTTCATTATTAGCTTCTGGGTCAAATTTACCATAGTTTCCTATAGGTATCATGATAGACAACATGCATCCAAATACATTAAAGTACATTACTTTTGGTTTGCTATTATTTCAATGTATATTGGGTTTATTTTTAAAAATATGTCTTATTAAAACACTATTCCTGATATATCAAGATGTATTTATAGATCTTGACCAAAAATAGGTAAGAAAGATATATTAAAATAATATATTTATTGTTATCTTATGAATGGTTATATTTCTTCTCTTATTAATTTCAATATCATTAGGTGTTCTTCATGAGGAAGAGGTGTGTTTAATTCCTCTTTTGATAAAAATGAAAAAATTCATGATTGTCGAATTATACAAAATGATCAACTATAGATGAAATTATTTAAAAAAATCATTTTGAATGAAAATAAAAAAATTTAAAAAATATTGAAAAATTCCCTTTTATGATCTGGAAAATAATCCAATATAAATATTTAAAAAATCAACTAATATTTAAAAATAAATTTTCTCATCCAAAATTTATACCTATGTTGTTTTAAAAAAATTATGGATATGTTCTGGTGGTTTATATGTAAAAACGTTTTAAATGTATTTGTGTTATGATTTGTATTGTTTTTCCAATTTTACATAAACCAGATAATCTATAAATATCACATTTATGAATTTGGTGATTAGAAACTACGTGTTTCATTGAAAAAATATATACACTAAATCAATTATAGTGTCCATGTATTTTTTTCTAGATCATTAAATCATGTGTTTTAATTGTTAAAATAATAAATTGTTTAGTAAACAAGGAATTAATATCTTGGGTTTAAACAATTTCAATTATTGGTTCTTTGAATTTATGAAGTTAATTTAAAAAAATAAAATATTGTTAGGGAAATCAACATAAAAACCAACATCACGGTGTTCAAAAATAATTACTGAGACATTTTTCCTCCCGTGAACATGTAAATATTTTTTGATTGTAGTTGAATTTGGAACAATGACTTATCCAAATAAATGTATATTACCTTTATCATTGTCTCTAATGGTGGCTCGTCCTCAATCCGGCTTTTTTAGTGTATGAAAATTGCAAGAGTCCCCACTGATGTGTCTTGAGCATCCATTGTCCATATACAATAGAACATTTATGTACCTATGTGATTTTTTCTACAATGGTATTTAAACATTTGACTGTTTTGGTACACATATTTTCTGGGGTCTAGCTGTGTCAACATTCAAGGATTTGGGATTCCATATTTTCCATATTTTTAATAAATTTACCTTTCGTTCCTCATATATGTTTTCTAATATAAAAGTATTCTTAATTCAACTTATCAGATGATTTGTTGAACATGAATTGTATGAATAATTTCATTTTATTTCAAAAAAATATTAGGTATAATTTTTTATAACTATGAGAAATATTTTTTATATAAAATTGATCTTCATCCTATTATTCTGATTCCATATTTTTTCCATAACAGTTTTTCTAAGAATATCCTTAAGATATTTTTCTCATTTAGTAAATTTAATTGTCAAACATTTGAATGAATATTCATTCTATTATAATTATTTCATTTTAGTTTAATGATTAATATAGTATAATGTTAATATATTAAATTTAACTTTTAAATTTTCATGTTGTTTTAGCATTTCATATTTTTCACAGAAAATATAATTATGAATATTTTTTGGGATTTACGTTTAATCAATATAGATTCAATATTTTCTTAATGAATTGATAAATATGTAGCTAATTTTATATTTTAGCATTTATCAAAATCATAATTTAAAGAATAATATGATTTTACATCATCTTAATCCTCATCAATAAACATGTTTTCTCTCATTTCTTGGAACTTTTTCTAAGTCCAATTTCGATGATGTATTGGAGACTTTGAAAACACAGAAATGTTTCTTCATAGCACTTTTCCCTTTATTCACAAATTCATTTTATTATCCATTTTCTTTTCCATTTTTGTCATGTTTCCTTATTCTAGGTGGTTAGGTCTGATATGACACATCTTTTTTCTTAATATAATATTAATTATTTAGATCCTTATTCATATTTCATTATGTATTTTTTGAATCATTTATTTTTCTATAAAATTGCCTAAATTTTATAGACAGCTAAGTAAGTACAATTCTAAAATATAGTAAATTTGAATCCTTTGTGATTTTTTACACTTATTTCAATTTCTTTCTAGGCTTACGAGATAAAGGAATAAGGGACGTATAATAACTTTTTACTATATCATGATCTTAAGCTTCAAATTTTGTTTTTTTCTCTATAGATCATCGTAATTATACTCTATTATATTATTTTCAGATATTTTACATGTGATTATTGTCTTATAATAATATATATTCCATCCAAATTTTACAGTATTACTCTTGGTGATTTCAATTCTTGATGTGATTGTGTAATTTTAGTTACTAAGGCTGCAACATCATTGACTATTTATATTGTTCTCCCTTTAATTTTAGTGACTATTTCATGATCATACATTCTGAAGTTGTCAAAAAACAGGTTTTCTTATAGTGTATAATAATTCTCTGACATTATTAGTTCCATCAAATAAAACGCATATCTTCTACAACATTTCATAAGCATCTAGAAATTTTGGTACGAAATCTAATTTTTATAGTCATTTTCCTCAAATAATAGCATTCATTCCTTTTGAATGGATGTCATACTCAGCTTCTTTGAAAGCATCCCATGTTTCTCATGTTCTATTAATTGCATATGGAGGGATAATATTCATATAAAATTTAAATCCATGATTTTTTACGATGATAATAATATGATATTTCCAACATTAAGAGTTGTCACCATAGATGTATTGAGTGCATATCATTAGCATACATTCTCTAGTATTATCCATCATATTCATCCACTATATAGATCTTATAGATTGATCTCTCGTGTGCTTATCTTCTTTATTTGAAAAAAATATATAATTTATTTCCAATTGTTATGTATGATTAATACAGAGATACAAATGTGGGGTTGTGAATTGTGATGTTTTTATAATCTTGACATATTATGGATTTTATATTTCTTTTTGATATTTGTTGTTATGCAGTGTTCTCTTGTATAAGTATTGTTATCATAAGATAAACAGTAATGAAAAACACAACCATTTTTATAATTCTTCGGGTAACTAAGATCCCCTAGTCTACACCATCAATACACTATCTATGAGTTTTATTATTATCACTTGAAATTACTTCTTATCACGAAACACTCACACCTGAGTGTGGGAAGTTGAAACAAATAAATACAGATATATGAAGCCATTTGGTTCTTTTAAAGAGAACCAAATTCTCTACAGCATAGTCTTAACAATTGATGTAATACAAAGACAGATTCCATGCTTCCAAAACTCTAATAAATCAAAAAAGATTTATTTGGTGTTATAAACAGGTTCTCATACAAAGTTGTAGAAACATATGAAATAATATAGATTTTATTCTTCATGTATAAATTTCTTCATGATGAAATGGATTCAAAGAAAACCTTGTTTTTAATGATCATCAATATGAATAAAAATAAATAAATATCTTGTGTTACACGACAACACGAGGCTGAAAATTGTACTTCTCTAGTGTGTAGATTATTTACAAACAATAGTGTTGGTGGATATTTTGTTTCTTTACATTAGTTTTGAATTCAAAATGGTATGGAACTTATATACTTCTATTTAAAGAAAAACATTATCTTTTTATTTATAGATAAAAATATTTTCTCTTTTCATTTGATTTGGTCAAATAATGTCATTCGAAAAATGACAATCATTCAATTATAAATTCATTTGGTATAGTCTTAACATCCCTCAGAAAAATGAATGAATTACTCTATTGAATTTGGTCCTTTGAATTGCAAGTAAAACATCTTCAATTTGATATTTATATCTATAGAAACCATAGTAGTAATCCTGAAAATTATTTTAAACTACATTTTTACTAGTAAAACATAAGTTTCCATCATATAACAACATAATATAAATTTATTGTAAATAATGAATTGTTGATTAGAAAAGTATGGTTGAGGTGCCATAAAAATTTTCCCTCTAATTTAGAGTTCCTTTAAATTAATGGATTATAATCCATACATTCCCTTTAATCAAATTTAATGATTAAAAAAATGTATTGTTGATTAAAAAATACTTTCAAATAACATAGGGTACAAGATCCTTACATGTTTTTTCAAACATAGGGTTTCAGAATGACACAATAATCTTACAATTTTAGAGTATGAACTGGGATCCCAAAATATGTTTAAAACACATTTAGAATACAATGAAAAATATTTTAACACAAATATTAGATACACTAAACAAAAATATATTTTATAATAATACATAACGAAATACCATCAGAAAAATAAACCAGGGTATTTGTGAGAATCACAATCAATATGATTTATAGAGTATTTTTTGGACAATACATGCCCAAAATAAGGTTATTGGTTTGTTGATATATATTAATAACTAAGAAATAAATCATGAAATACTTCATTCAAGATTTTATTACACAGTTCTTTTTTATTTGATAATGTCAAAGTAATATTCAGCAAAATTAATTTTAACTAGAAGTGTTATGTAGTAAAATGCCAAAAAAATAAATGAAAAACAAGAATCATTGGTCTATCAACTATAATTATTTATTAATTTTTGAGGGATTATCCACATAATATAAATGAATTAGTCACCAAATATTTGACTAATATATCAGTTATGAATTGAATTTTTATAGTAATAATTCACATAATGATTTTTTTATTTATTTCCTACAAAAAATCACGATTTTATCGAAAAAAATTGAAATAGGGTATTCCATTTTTCGATTGAAAACATACTAATATTTATAAATCTTCATTAATAAATCATATATGGTAGTTATAATTTAATAAGTATGTATACTATTAATTATTAATTTAATGGGGCCTTAATATGTATAAATAGAAATTTAAATTTTAAATTAGATCTAACATACCTATAATAAGGAGTGAAAAAATAAAAAATGATATATGGGTAAATATAAGGGTTTTGATTATTTGTTAAAGTAGATTTAATGTGAATTTATAATGTAGTATAGGATGTAGTTTTCATAAAAATTCAAAAAAATCATATTATATTTTTAGAGTAGCATATGATCTTTGTGATTCTAATTGTCATGCCAATTGTTTTGATATAATTTTTCTGATTAATTATTTAATTATATTTTTTCCCCTCATCAATTACAGTTGTTCTGTTTATGAGTTAGATATATTTAGGATAAAGAATGTAATGAATAATTATTTATTTTTATAACAACAAATTATGGGTTTAAAGATATTTTTTTAATAGATAACAAATCACATAACTAAGTTACAGAATTTGTATATGAGTTTTTACCAATCCACCCACCTCACTCCCTGGATGTTGATGATGCCAAAATAATCTTATTAAAAAAATATATCTTTCATATTTTATTTTATTTATATTATGAATATACACACCTAATATAATCAAAAAAATATTCACCATCAAAACATGATTTTTTACATGCTATCTTCTCTTTAAAAATGAAGTGGTATCAAAAGTATAATCATTTATTATATATCAATTACTATTTAGTTAATGTTAAAATGGATTTAATATGTTTGAATTTTTTAATTTAAAGTCATTATTCAACTAATAATGAAATTTCTTAATGGAAAAGTTGATTTATACTTATAAAAATACCCAAATTTAATCTTATTATTTATATTTTCATTGACGCGTCCCAATTAACTATTAAAGAATATGGTTTTTTATATAAACATTTGTTGATATTATCACGTGATATTATCAAGATATTAATTTAAATTATATTTCAGTTGTATACATGAACATAATGACAAAATTATATTTTTGTAATTGATATTGAAACAAATTTTACAAAAAATAATATCAATTTTATATCTATAAAGATTGCTTGTAACTGATGTATTATTTGTGTATCATAATAACTAAATCTAATTTTATGTCATGTAGACATGGGAATAGGAAATATCAGATAATATTTTTAAAAATTATCATTAAATCAATGTTAATTTTTAGAGATATGTTTTGTGCCCATAACTGAAAGTCATGAAAAATAAGAATTGATAGGATATTTCACTACTAAATAAAAATTTAAATATGATGATTTTTATTAAAATGTGATTTATATTATCCAAAATAGATAATTTAATCACATATAAAATCTAATATATATTATCAAAAAAATCATAAAATTTATTTTCTATATGTAATAAGTATAACTACTTTTTCTTATATTTTTACGGTGAATGATGTAATATGTAAAAATACATAATAGTTGTGTCTTGTAAGCATCATATATTTAAATAAACAAGTGGTATTATTTTATATATGTCTTATATTATTTATAATGATTATAAAAAACTAATTCATCCTTGATGATGCTTATAGACACCCTAGTTTTCTAGATTGAGCCTTTAAAATATTTATGGGATAGTTCGTAGATCCGGGATGGAATTATGGGATGTGTGGACACTGAATAATGATTTCTAAAAAATAATATATTAATTTTATTTCATAAGATATAAATCCTTGGTATAATTTCATTACATTATATCAAATAATTATATTAAATAAAGGAGAATGTTGTTGTTTCTATGATCTGGGTTTTACACTATGAGTGATGTAATTTTCATTCGCATCATGTTTCCCATGGTCATTCCTTCATGGGTGGATTAATTAATTAATTAAACTTATTTATTTAATTAGTCAAATAATTCGATTTTTATATCAATTGGCTTAGTGATTTCATATTTATTTATCTCTATACAATCCCCCTCTAGGGATAGTTGGAATAACCCCTATATCGAGAGAGGTGAGAGAGAGAGAATGAAATCAACAGAGATCCCGAGAATCTATGAAACTGAGGATTAGAAGTCATTATCTAAAATATCCAATGAACCCTAAAATGAATTTATTCCCCATTAATGATAAATCTCAACATGATGTAGGGATTTAGTATTTCTATGAAACATTCTTCTTTGAGATTTTGATCATGTATAATAAATTATGGATCTTTTTCCTCTATTACATGTTTTTATTATTTTGTTGAAATCATTGTCTCTACAATTCCTTTCACTTTTTCTATAAATTTACCACTGAAATATAATTTTATAATCTTCAAAATGGCCACCAACAATTCTCGTCAATGATTTTCCTTGAATTTACATCACTCGTTCATTGTGGGTTCCTTATCAATCTTCGCAAAGGTCTGTAGTTTGACAAATCGTGATCACGGTCATCACATTGACGAAATATATGATAGTGATAATTATTTCATTTTGATGGTAGACATTGTTACTTAAATCGGGATCATTTAGTGATGGAGGATGGTAGGAGGAGCATTGTTTTCGATATCCATACAGAAGTGATAAAACAAGTGTTAGGGTTTCCTAATAATCTATTGTGAACTATGTTTATAGAGGCAAGCTGTTGGAAATTGACATTTGGATACACTAAATCCAAGGAAGAGGATTTTAGAAAAGATTTATTCATGAATAGAATTGATAATGGATATTTTTAATGACATTCCAGATATTTATATATATTTAAGTGTATAACAGTATTTAAAATTGTCTAGTTTTGGAAGATATGTTATGTGATGGTATTTTCCTATATCTGGTCATATAAGAATGTGATAAATAATTATCTTATTATTTCTATTTTTTATGCAGGATAATGAGTATGTATTTTCTCACTCAATCATGGGTGTCATAAATCACAAATTTCTTGTCTTATTAAAAATGTGGATAATTTTCTCGAGAACTTGGTCAGAATACTATTTGTCGAGCATAGTGGTTTTAGAAGGTTTTTGTAATTGGGTTCTTATGTATCTGGATCTAAATTTTTCTAATAACCTATCAGGATTATTACGTGGTATCTCCCATTTGATTATTAGGCATTTAAATTTATAATTTTTATTATAGATTATTTACTATGATTTATTATGAATATTATCATTTTTATATGAATTTTATATAAGGCATTTAGGTTTATATATCTTTTCTATAGTGTTATTTTGTGTGTTTGGGGGTGTATTTTATAGTGTTTGTTAGGATGAATCCTCTCATCATGTGTGATATGTGTAATTAGAAAAAAACCATTTGATGATGGCCTATTAGAGGTGAGATCAGGATATAACACTTGTTATTCCTCTACTCAAGTGGCGTATTGACAATACCATTTCAAATCCAGTAAACTATATCTGGTAATTAAATTAATTTATAGATATCTGATATATTGGATCTCACCATATAGGATCAACCATTTTAGTATTCTTCAAAAGGAAGATACATACTTTATTCATGTGTTACATTGAAACTCTAAAAAATAGAATTTGAAACACTCTTGAATCCTTGAATATAATTCATAATATCCCTATCTGTATTATAGGGAAGAAATAAAAATAAATAGTGAGATTATACGACCTATAATTGTTGTGTAAAGAGGAATAAACCTTGAGTATATAAGGAACAATCAATATGGTAGAGTGGATAATGTGAACACATTACATTCAATTAACTGTTCTAGTTCAATGAACATACATGGATAATATAAACATTGATGTAACATGGATAATGGAAAACAAATTTTTAATTATGTAAATGGATAAATTTGTACATTCATTAACATTCCAGAAAGATGGTGGTTATGTTATCTTGAATATTACCATCAATATCTTTCAACAAAGACCCCATTCTTAGTAAATGGTCATGTGTAAAGTATGTACCCATCTAATATGGAATCTATGTTATTTTTATCATGATACATGTCAATTCCACGGGGGTTATCTATATATGGTGCACCCTATTAGATTACTATCACATGAATATATCATATTTTAATTAATCAATACCATGCGGTCTCAAAATTCTTAATAGGACCACAATTATTCATAATGAATCAACCATATGGAACATAAATATTTCTACATTAAATAAAATAACAAACATAATAAGATTCTGTTAACAAATAACCTGTATAAAAATATTAAACTTTTGAATGCCATCTAATATTATATAATTTTTTTTAATTCATAAAATATATTATAAATATTACAAATGAGTAGTATAAATAATGACAAATTATTAATTGTGAGTGATAGAGGACATGACCATAAGAAATTCAATGATCTCAAAATTAGTTATAATCAATTATCAGTGAAGGATTATATAAGAACATTAATTCATAATAAATAAAGGTCATTTGTAAAATAAGCTTATTTATAAAAGATAATATGATTAATTAATTTAAAATAACATCCTTGTAACACTGTGTAAGAACAATGTTATGAATCATTTTTCAAAATTCTTTTTATTATATTAAAAAAATAATACCCTTTTAATTTGATATCATTTTAAATAAAAGTTATCAAAATATTTTAACGATATATTTCATTAAAAATAGTAATGGAAATATTTAAATAAATCATTAAAATTTTATATATCTCTGATGAAGGAAAATGAATGTCAATTCATGTATGATAAAAAATAGTACTTTTATAAAATTTCCAAAATAATTCACCCCAAAAATTTTGATATATTTTATTATTAATAATAATTAAATAATGAAAAAAATGTTTCAAATTATCACTATCATCCTTTCAATGATAAATAATAACATTCTCATAACATTTAAAATTATCTCACCATGAAAATAAAAGAGTTGGAATGAAATTATTGAAAAAATATTTTTTTTAAAATCCACATACATGTGTGTTTTCTATTTATTCTCGATCCAATAAATGAAGAAATAGTATTTAAAATTTTAAGTCCCAACATAAAAAAATTTATGACAATTTCTGAGGTTTAAAACATTAAAATATTATAATTTTCCGAAATTAAATCATAGAAATGAAAATCTTGAAATAATATGAGATTGTAAATCAAATTCCTTGCCATTTGTCTATGTTTGGTTCTACATGTTTGATTCACTTTTAAAATGAATTTAAATTAATAAAATGAAATATTATGAAACCTTTTAATGATTATTATATTTTTAGGGACCAAATGTATTATTTTTTAATCTATTAATGTAATTGTTTTTTCTTACATTGACCAGTTTTGGGATGTTCAGTCACTTTCACCAAAATTAAATAAGTTCATTATATGTGGTTACAGGTGTAATGATAAGGTTTTATGATATCCAGTATCCTAAAAATTCAATTAATATAATGTTTATTAATTATATTAAATTCTATAATCATCCATTAATGATGGAAGTATAATAAATTAAATTTCTACGTAGAGGTGGTAGCCACATGTATGCACAAGAAAAATTATCATTTTCCAATGAATTCAATGGTAAAACTATGTGAGATATATTTTATTTATATAATAATAAAAATTCTATAAATATGATATATGTTTCATAATTTCTATATTTATAACTATAAAGGAAAAACTATGATGAAAAATGTATTGCTATTATAAGTGGATACCGTAGGACATAAATACGCACGATCATAATTTTATTTTTCATATGATGGAAGGGATGTGAAATTTTTTTGTACAATAACAGAAATGCAATCACAATATATTAGTGATACAGTAACAATTATTTTATAATTTATGAAAATTATTTAAAATATGTTGAAGAAGAAATAAATTGGAAAAGTTTGACTAGGTTGAATACCTATTCTATAAGGGTTCTCTATTTCATTTCTCCATAAGACTTATTTTGATAGTATTAAGGTAATTCATGTATCTTAATAATGAAGGTATTGAATATATTAAGTTTTTTTGGAAATGATTTTCCATTATTGAGTGAAAATGGTTTATGAATAAGGGAGGATTAGAGGTTCCCTTTTATACGTGAGTGGAGGCAGAAAAATGAAATTTCTAAAAGGATCTTAATAATATAAATTCATTTTTATATAAAAGTGGATAATAATTATTATAGAATAAACTATTATATGGAAAAATTAAAAATATGACCAACTAATAATGTTTATGAATGTATTATCATTATCTTGAAGCCTTATCCCATTATTTTTAACCAATTTTACGGAACATACCCTTAACCAATGAGTTAACTATTTTTCATGGTTACTATTAATAATGTCTAACAATTATACTGAACATATTTCGTATTATATATTATTATGATTTGAAATATGGAATCTATTTTATATGATTCAACTTCTTTAATTTTATGAAATTATTTTTATTATACAGTCCCAAAACACAATAATTTTTTTAAAAAAACGTTTTTTATAGTAAAAATAGTCATATAGAAAAAAAATATTAATATTGATTACAATTGGATTAATGGGATTATATTAAATAAAATGAGTCCTATTTTAATAAAATATAAAAAAATCCCGAAAGGTGACTTTTAAATACATTATTTATATAAAATAAGTAATTAATATATATGAATAAAAACATTACAATGTTTTCAAAAATGTTAGTCATATATTTCTAAGTTTAAAGTTATATTTTTATTTGAATTATATTATGTATTAAATATATTTAATTTATATAAGAAATTCATAAAAAATTATATTATTATTACATCATTATAATTTTTCAAAATTTATCATTCATTGTAAAATCAATATTTTCACTATTCATCCAAAAATCCACTATTTTCTGAAAAAACTCCATAACTCATGCTAATATAATTACGAAATTATGAATTATAAATTCTAATTCAATTCCTAAAATTAAATATATATAATTTGGTAATTTTTTTAATCACATTCAAGAATAATGCTATGTGCATTATGTTATTGATTCTATTGAAAGAAAATATTACACAATATAATTGAATATTAGGTTTCACATTAATCCCAATTCAAAATATTTCACCCATGAAATCATTATATTTTCACCTTATGAAATTATATGGGTTTGTATTCATCATAATGTGTTCAGTTTCCAATTTTTCCATTTCTATTTTATAAATTATAAAATGTATAATCACCAATAGCATCATCGGATTTCAAATAACATTTTATCTAGTGTAATAAATTTACATAGGAAATTCACAATAATATAATTTAGGTTACAATTATATTTTCATATATGCGATAATATGCATTGGGTAGAGTATATACTTCCTCAATAATGTTATATACAACATGTCCTGAACTTATGAGTGGATTGGTGGCATATACAAATAAAAATCAATAATGCTAATTATTTCAGTAATTTCAAAATTTCTAATGTACATGTGACATAGTTTCTATTTCCTTAAAAACCATACAACACCATTCCATATTGATACACTCATTAGACCATGATCACATACATGAAATTCTATATCCATCCTACAGTAAACTACATTACTCATTCCAGCTTCTTTGAAATACCATTATGTAATTTAAATAGTATTTACTTTCACAATTTTATCCATGACAAGTTTTAGGCCTAAAATCATCCATTCCCCAACATCAACCCAAAAAGTTGGTTTATAACATATTTTCCTATACAGTGAATAATATGATCCCAACTGAAAGCTCCAATGTTTGACATTATTATAAAAACATTATACCGAAGGTAAATACTAATACCATGTACCCTAAAAGGCTATGTAGCATGACCACAATATGTCTTATAATGATTGAGTATTCCATTTAGACTATAGATTTATCAATGTATGATAATTATTACTCAAATGTTACTCAGTTTTAATAATATTATAAATAATTTTGAATCTTTTTTCTATATTATATGGTGTAACAATTAGATACAATCAAAATATGTGCTCTATGATGTTCCACAAAATCATTAAAATAGATTCGCATGAAGCACTAAAATGGTTGATGCTACCTAATTGTGAGTAAATATATATACATAAAAATGCGATCTATAATAACACATATCTCCTAAATCATTATTTGAGACATTATAAATCCAGTGAAAATTTACATAGTAAAAATTTCCCATTTTAACACATAAATAGTTAGTGGAAATATGTCATATTTAAGATGTTGTATCGTAGAATTTTCTTATTACTAAACAAATAATATTGAAATGTAGTATAATATTTCCTGTTTATATTATCCAACCAAATTTTTTTGTTCAAATACAAATACATTTTTGTGAATTCAAGCTGTATAGGTAAATTATATATATGATTATCCCCTAATAATTCATTTTTTAGCTCAAGAATAGTTTGAACACATTATCCATTACAAAATTTCTATAAAATAGTATCATAAATGAGGTCTACAAATATCACATCGTTTATAGATTTTATTTTATTTTGGGTATTCTTATCATCAATCTAGGAACTCTTTATTTTCCCTAATACATATGGATTGGAAAATTTTTGGAATAGATGTGTTTCTTCTTCTTCCTTAATACCTCATGTAGATAAATTCACTAATTCTAGAAATACAGATTGTTTTTCAGTCCTTTTTGTAGTCACAATACCATGATATTTCAAACTCAATTATTCATCCATCAAATATTACATCCCATGGTGGAATATTATTGATAAAGCATACTTCTCTTGTAGTTCAATACATATAAAATTCCTTGTATTGATATACTTCTATGAGAAGATGTATTTCATACATTTTTGATACTGATATGTTCCACATCAATCATTATAAATGTATTTAATTCATATATTCAATGAAAAGAAGATCAGTTTCTACTCAATTTCAAGTGTTACATAATTATATTCATAAATCATGAAATTCATTGTTGCACATGAAACACTATCGTTCTATTTGAAGACACATCCAAGCCCCTTATTAATGCAGCACAATATATCACAAATTCATTGCTTATTGATGGTATATGAAACATTATTTCAGGGACCAATCTCCTATTTATTTTTTAAAAAAACTATTTACATTCATTTCAACATATAAACATAAACTATTTCTATGTATAATTGGTTAAGGGGTTAGAAAATCAACCAATATTTTGAAGGAATATTCAATTAAAAACTATTAAACAAATAAAACATAACACATATTTTATATTTATTTGTTTTTTCCATTCAACCACAACCTTACTCATTTAGGGATTGACTAATATTTCATCTTTATGGATATTTTTTCTAAGAAGATAAGCTTCACGAAACAAGAATTCATATTTTCAAAAAAACATATATAAGTTTTTTTCTATAAGAACTCTTATAATTTTTAAAAATAACTCTTTTATTAGACATATAATTTGGAGTAAATTAATAACAAAATAATATATACAATAAAAAAAGTATCCATGTAATCTATTACTAATTAATTCATATAATCCATAAAAATATTTTGTGAATTAGTCAATCCAAAGGGCATTATAATATTTTTTCAATGTCCATACCACATATGAAATGTCATAGTTGAAATATATTCCATATTAATGTGAAGTTTATTATACATGGTACTGAGATCAATCTTTGATAAATATTATCCTCTTTGATATTGATCAAATATCTCATTAATTCTAGGAAGTGGGTACTTATCTATATTGTAGAGGTATTCATTTCCCTGTAACAGATACACAAACTCATATACTGATCATTCACCTTTCCAAAATGAAGAATAGATCCACATAGTGAAACCCAATGGTGTATAAATCCCTTATCATGAAACTCATATAGTTTATTATTTATTTCCACTAATTTTACTATGAATATCTAGTAAGGAGTAATAAAAAAATTCATCAGGGACAAGATCAATAGAATACATAACTTCACGCTTTGGTTGATTTCTAAGGAGTTAATTAAAAAACATCAATATATTCTTTAACAACAAGTACATCCCCAATTATAAGTATACCTTCCCCATTCATAGGATATGTCTGCTCTTATTCCTTGTGAAATTAATTTAGATGTTCTACTATAGGTTGATATAGTCTTGATTGAGTTTTTTTCGTCACCCCTCTAAAAATAATTATTCTATATCTCTATAAAAAATAATAATCTCCCTCTCTTGATTATAAATTTTTTCAATTTAATTTGTAATCTAATCCATACAGTGGATTATATAAAATCAACTATAGGTACAATATTCTAGTTTACAAAGATGGTATATCGTTAAATTATAATGGGAACTGATTGACACATCAATGTTTCACTATTATTTCCACTATCATTCTTGATAGAAAACTGCCAAAATAGGGTTCTAGAGAAAAATCTAATATTCATGGAAAACATGAAAGAGATAAAATAATTTTTGTATCTATTATCAAATAAAGCATTATAATAAACATATATTTTGGTAAAAATACCTTCCACAACATCCTTATAAACATTAACCCCAATTATAGTAATTGATTAATTTTGTCTTTACCCCATAAAATATTCTGGGGGAGGTTCCTTTGAAATGTGGTAGATTTGATTGAATAATTTTTCATCTCTTTACAACTTGAGCACTAAATATAAGTACATTATTTCATTCTTATACATTCAAGAACCATATGAACCCTTTATCCACACATGAAACAAACTCATGGTACCATTAAGAATGTTAAAAATATTTTCATTCAATAATTATCATATATTTGAAACCTCATAATCCCTTTCATTTTATTTCATTTTTTTGGATTCTCATCCAACCATTAATTTAAAGGATTACCTTTAAAAAAATTACTATAAAAACATTTAACCATCTTCATGAAACATTTTAATAAATCATCATATTATGAAAATGATTGAAAAACCAGTTCCCTTCAAATACTAGTAAAAATATCATCAAAGAAAGGGTCAATCGTGATTTATATATTATGTATGTTGTCAAAACCATTATTGTATAATATTGTAATGCTTCCCTTAAACTCTGACACGCTTTTTTATTCCATTTACATTATAGTGAGTTAATTAATCAATATTTTATCTTTTCATAATTATAGAAAGTATTTGTCAAATAATTTCCTATTAAATGATTTCACTTCCAAACATTCTATTTCATCATCCTCTTCAATAATATGGATCTATGAAAAAATTTAATAAAAATATCCCTTCAGAAAATACACTCCTAAATTAATTATTTCCCTTTCATTATATCCCAATGAGAGAAATAACTTTTAAAGTGAATCGATACAATGTTTGTACACTAACAGATTAGTAGTAAAATTTAAATATTAAGGATTTTTTCACATTAGGCTATCCAATATAAATGAATTTTGTTTTGGAATAGTAATTTCTTCTATAAGGGAATTTTTATTAATCATAACCTGATTGAGATACCCTAATATGTCCATTATATAGTCAACACTATCCCTATTTTTTTTTGTATTGCTCAGTCGGCCAATCCCTATATTGAATTGGGGTGTTGATTCCATTTCTCCCACTGAGAACAATCTCTAAACAATGAAATACATTGTTCGAGGATATAGTCATCAGGAATTTAGAGCCATAAAATAGAATTCTCTATAAGTTAAATTATTCTCAAATACTGTAATGAGTTATCATAAATATTCAGATAAATATTTTCACTTTAAATATATTTCTTAAGGTTCCAAATAAATTTATCATTATTACAATTGTGACACCATAAATCCAATAATATGGAGTTACTGTTTACTTTTTCAAATTGGAACAATATATAAGGGATCCCACAATAAAGGATTGATAAATTTATCAATTAAAAAAAATTAACACACCCTAGATACACATATAAAATTGTAAATATTAAAACATATCCTAAAAAACATTATTTCTTAATGTAAAATAATTCATAATATCATTATTTATATCTTATGTATGGAAGATAAAGAAAGTGTAACATCATATTATCATTGACGGTTATATACACCTAAATTTATATTGTGTAAATAAGTCATAATCACTATTTTATTGTGGATAATCAAGATTGTTTCAGTTTAATACATAAATTAAGTACAATGAATATCCAATCCTAATATCAGCATAACAATCACATGGATAAATAAAAATGAATCACTAATAAATAAAATTCATAAATCCATAAAATAACAAAAATAATATTAAATCCGCAACAAAGTTCTGATGAATCATACCATCAGTGCCTCAAATCCATGAAATCATTCTAACTAAATAGGTTGGTGTAAAAATTATATCCATTTAATAAGGAATGCTAGGTATTATTTATCACATAGCATGATGATGCATTGGTGGGTTATCTATAAAACCCCTATGAAATTCATGTCCTATAAATTCATCATATTTTCAATGATCAATAAAATTCCTTCAAAAATACATTATATATAAAAATGTACTCATATTTAATCAATTTTATGGAACATCAATATTTTCTTATGAATGAAATAAATTATTTATTTAGATAACTTCAATTGTTACCTTATATTGAAATGTAATATGAATGAAACATCATCAAAGTAATGTCTATTATTTTTCATTCATCTATTATATTAAAAATATAATCATTAAGGATAAAATAGTGTCTACTGTTAATGTATTGTGACATAAAACAAGATTGTAAGAATTTGAATGATCTCAAAAGAAGGTATTGTCTATTATCCAAATAGGATGATAGAGGCCCATTGATTCTTCAAAAATAAGTGTTTTTTAACAAATCCAAAACCTTTAGAAAAAATAGGATCATAAAATTAAAAATAACATAATACTGACATCATATAATAAATAATTTATAAATCAATTATCAAATTTTTTCATTTCACTAACAAAATAATCAATTTTGTTTAGATTAAATTTAAAATATAAAATTTAAAAAATATCGAAAAAATATATTTATCTGAAAATAACCATGGAATTGTGTAATGGAACGTAGATAACATATAATTCATATGATTACAAGAAATTGTATTCATATATTATGGATTTAAAAATAATTTATTTTTATACAATTGGTATAAAACTGAAAGTAAACCATACAGAAAATGATGAAAGGATTTATTTTTAATACTATGAAAAAAAATTGAAAACATATTTAAAAATTATGTTTTGAATAATTTGAATGATAAATAAGACCATTCATGAAACATTTAAAATTACCTCGATATGGATAAAAAATAGTTTGAACGAAAACATTAAAAAAAAATTCATGAATGATCATTATATGTATCATACTTGTCGGTAATTGAATTAAAAATAGAATAAATGGAATATAAAAATATATACCAAAAAATTTAAGAGGTGTAATAAAATATATAGGGGTATAATACTTCGATAATATAATTATACCAAAAAAAATCAATATAAATAATTCTAAAATAAAATTATATTATAACATAAGTCCATTACCTTTGTTCTCTTATTATTTATTTGTGATAGATAATCCTCTATAATTAATATTAAACAATTAAATACATTTTAAAATACATTTTTAACATTATTAAAATTTAATGTTCCTCTTATAATCATTTTTGATCCATTCATTGAATAGTTATTTCATATGTCAACCACATTAAGACTATTAAGTGAAGGTCTCTTAAATTACTTAGATATTTTCTTCTGGTTAAATGTGTTCAAAAATTGTTTTACCATATACATAATGTAAAACATTCCGTGGATATGATTTAAATTTTTTATGTATCATTTTATAATCATAATTTCATTATGGTAATAGGGGAATGAATCACATCACTCTTGGGATGTCATTGTCTACACGTATACATGAACGACATATCATATTACAACAGATAAAATGATATGAAGGGAGATGGTATATTAAATTTATGTAATAATATTAATCTTATATATATATATATAACATATATTTAATTATTTAAAATTATATTTAAATATATGTAAAATATTGATTTAAATATAATTATACCTCTTTGTGAAGAGGGTACGTTGAATGTTTGCATGAGCGATGTTTTCATTTTTTATATGAACGAAATTATCTAAAAAAGAATATATAATAAATATAATATAAACACAATTTATTTTTCATACTAGATTAATTAATTTTTTATATATACAAAATATATAGATGATGTGTAAGAATACATAAATTTAAAATTGTATGGTAATATGATTATCACATTATTGCGTGACTCCATTTTTTATACTATTGAATTCTTCATAAGATGGTATTAGGGTTGTTCTAGGACATCAAGAATTACAGAAAGGGTTATAATAATTTTTTTGAGGTTTTGGATGATCAATATGGATTAGTGTTTGTGAATTATATAGTAATATTAAAGTCCTCTTATATGTAATTTGTGGGATAAACATGGAATTACTTTAAGTATTTTAATAATATAGAGTAATTTTCTTGTAAAATTGTAACTAAAATGTCATTTCATAAAACATGATAATTTTATAGGAGAAATAAAACCAAACATTCAGTTTAAGAATATATTTTTGTTATCATGAATCATTATCAATTTATTTTTAATCCATTTAACCTATATTAATCTAAACTGATGTGTAAAATATATACAAAGGTATATATTTATTATAACAAAAAATTGAACATATTGATTAATAATAATTTTTATGATCCCAAATATCATATCCACTTTATATTTTCAAACATATAGAAGTGGTAGGAAATACATTTAATATATGTTTGAAAAATGAAATGAAAACATTTCATACAAAACTTATTATTTGATCATAAAAAATTATTTCATAGAAAAATATAGTATAGTGTTTATCCCAAGGTAATTGATTGGATTATTTTAAATCAACAGAGTCATATTTTTTATTTTAATCAATTAATAAGAAAATAAAAATGAAAATAATTTATTAGGAGAAAATAATTAAAATATATTTATTTGTTCAAATCCATTACATAGATTTCTAAAATGTTGACAATATATAACTAAGTATAAAATTATATTTTTATATGCATTATTTTACTTCATAAAAATTATTTTTTTCTACATAAAAAGTTTTAATATATATTCATTTTATTCATGCAACATTATAATGCCATAAAATTGACATTTATTCTAAAATTGTAACTTTTTTTTCTTCTCACAAAAAATAAATTACATCCATATGAATGTAAAAGTGATCCTAATATATTTTTGACATGATTATGTGAAAAATAAAATAAATTTCACAAAATTTAAATTATACATTTTTTTAATTTAGTGTTTAAAAACATTCTTGACAATTGATATGGGAATTATGTTATTGTTTCCCAAGAAATGAAAGATAAATTACAATAATTGAATATTGATGGTTACATAGATGGTTATAGTCATGTTATAATGGGGTTAATGTGGGATTATATTAGGGTGTACTTTGGATCTTTTTTCACGGGGGATTGAGTTCAGTATTTATTGAAATTATGTTAAAGGGTCTTAAGTTTAGATTTTAGTTAAGGGGGCCTACTGTTGGTTCAGAAGTTGAAAAATCCATTCACCGGGACTCTGATAACACAATATTTCAGTTGATATATAGAGGATTTGTAATCATTGAAAAAATAATTTATAAATGAACCATATAAAAATGGTTTCATGAAATAAATTCTGTTATTCAGCCATCTCCTCTGGTATTCATTAAAAAAATTGGACCTTCTTATCAAATTTTATGAAACCACCTTGCATAAAACCTACTATGTTGTAGAGAATATATCCTAAATAGTTCATTACAATGATCAGGCCTCTATTGTTTGACTGTTAGAGTGATAAGCCTTCTATATAAGGGATAATTCATGAGGTGTTACAGTTGGGTTCATAAGAAGCAGTGACTCCTCCCATTTTGTACTGAGCAGGCCCATCAAACATGGTTCATAAGTACATTCCTTCACATGTTGTGCATTAGAATATTCACATGGGACTTGATGAGGATACTCATAGGCTACGATTACTATAAGCGATAAAATGAGAAATATTTCATAGGAAATGAGGAATGAAATACTCTCTTAGAGTTGAGGATTAGCTTGAGATACTAGCTTGTGTATTTATGATTTTCTAGATTCCTTTCAATAATATTGAAGAATATGTATCTAATATTCTTCATTAAGTGAAATTCTATTTATGGGACTTGAGAATCTACACATGAGATAAGGTGGTATTTCCTCAAATAGACCAGAAACATCTCTTCCATGAGGATTATTCCCATGTTATATTGATATTTCTTTTTATTAATTATTTATTGGAGTTGTAGAAGGGAAATATATTTGTTGAAAAAGTAAATGTTAGGATTCACAGATTTCTTAACATACATTCATTGCATGATTTGTGGAGTATTTTTCTAATCATGGAATTTTTATCATGGCCTCTATAGGGACTTCCAAGTGAGAATTAAAATCCCCTATATTCCAAATTTTGTAGGGGTTATGGAGAAACCCTTGGAGATGGAATGATACTTAGTAAAGTGAAAGAAGGTAGAAACTATTATTTTTATTCATTCAATAGCCCAATCTTTAACATTAGTTGACTAAGGTCAAGAATAAGGGTTATAAAATATGAGGAAGGTGTGTTATTATTTTCATAAAAATGGATTGGTAGATTTTGGGTAGCCCAGGGGATCCAGTCAGCTATGGGATCAGATTATTTATCCATATAAAGGATGATATTGTATGGTGCTTCACTAACGGGCCAATCATATAGGGGAATGAAATTAAGAAGTAGTTGTTCCTTTTCATTAGAGATAAAAACATCATTAGGGACCTCTTAGAGGAAGTCATGTTCTTCCTTAGTAAGGATGCATTGCTAGAGTATCTATTGGTTCACTTATGGGAGGAAGTGGATGAGGAAGACCTTAAAATGAAATTCCAAAAACATATCCTATATGTAGATTGTAAAAGATATTGAATATCAAGAGTTAGGGGCACATTAAAATGAAACAAATAATGGGATATGGCTGAGCATCAACTGATATGGTTTTATCTTTGATCTATGTCATATATTTATAAGAGCCCATAATCATGGTATTTGAAGAAAAATATTCTATGGTAATTTTATCCATAATTATAGAGTTATAGATTCTAGTGGAGTCTTTGGCCCACAACATGTGTATAATTTATTCTAATGGAGATGGTATGAAACTCAACAACACATTAATCTTGTTCATTATTTTTAAAAGTGGAGGGATGTTTTTATGGGAACCCATAAATTCTATGAAAATCCATGTGATGTCTATCTGGGTATAGAAGGGTAATTCATAATGCATGTTTTGATAGACTGAAACCACTATATTGTGACATGATTGTAATATAATGGATTTATATTATTCTCTATTAGTGAATGGGACCTTTATTCAAAGAGATCATGGAAAGTGCTTATTATTTTCCATAAATAATCTTCCAATTAGTGAATATGGATTCATTTTAATTGAATAATTATAAGGATCATCTTCTAGTTTTGTTGGAGGAGTTCAAATATTGTTTCCCTAATGATGTGATAAGATTTCCACATTAATTATAAGTTTATATATGAATCAAAATATACCTCATCACTTCTCAAATATCATTAGATGGTTATTGTATGGGCCCAAATGAGATCAAGGAGTTAAAGGTGAATTTGGTGGACCTTACGGAGACAAAAAAATTAGATAGAGTTTATCTCAATTGGAAGATAAAATGTTGTTCACTAATAAGGAAACTGAATCCAAAAGGCACATGTTGAATATCCACTTCTAAATCAAGTAAAAATTAACAAATAATACTCTATATCTAGGATCAATTAACTATTTTATCATTAGAAGGTAGATAAGTAGTTCTCCAATAATGATTTTAGGTTCAGATAACAAAATCTCTAGGATTTCAAAAATTATATCCAATAAATAGGCCTAATATGTCACATTGGATATTATGTGTTGTTAGTAGGCCTTCCCCTTTGAATAATCTCCCAAATATCATCACGGGCCTTATAAACTAGATTTCTAGCCTATCATGTACTATTTTTTGGTAATCATCATCAATGAAATACTTTTTATTTAGAATTTTAGGTTGATTTTATTGAGAATCTAATGACTATATTGGATTTTATATGGAAGAAGTAAATATATGTTAACCAATTGAAGTTCTTGTCCAAGTTTTTAGGTATACTTATTAGATTATGTCAAATCAGAGTGTGGAGAGATTGTGGTCCTGAAATATAGATAGGTGGTACTTTATTGGGATCCAACCAACAAAATGAATGATGTGTACTTCCTTATTGGGTTAGTGGGGTACTATTATAGTTTATTGGTTGAATTCCTTAGAATTTTAGAAACCATGAATTCACATACATGAATCAAGAATTAATTAATTTGTTTTGGTGGGTTTTCAAGAGATTTTGAGAAGATGAAGAAGATAATAATTATTTCTCGTGTACTAGAATTTCTAGAGGATCATGTCAAGTACATTTTATATATAGATTTCTCTATTAATGGGCTTTGTTTTATAAAAATTCATAGGAAGAAAGTGATTGTTTATGGGTATAGGTAATTGAGTCCCCAATATAATAACTATATGACCCTTGATCTAATGTTGGAATAAAGAGTGTACAATTTAATTCATTAGAAGAACTACCATCTTTTCTTGTGATTTTTACTGTATATAGGACATAATATTCTTAGTTATCTCTTTAATAATATGTATATTTGCATGAGATAGGCACATAGATTGTAATTATTTTCATAGTTTGACTTATTTTTTGTGTGTACTTCGATATATGTAAACCTATCAGGTGGGTCCCTTAATAAGATCACTCACTCATTGTTTCATTGTGATTTGTATTAATAGTTTGGAAATGTTTGAACCATTACTTGTATGTCATTGCATTTCTTATCAACTAGGTTTCTATATATATAATTGTTTCATATGGGATTTTAATTTGAAGAAAAACTATTGAAAAGTGGATGCAAATGGAGTGTAGATTCCCTATTTAGGATCAACTATGGGTCAAAGTGTAGACTATGCCTATGAAGATCAAAAAAGATAATCTTTTATAAAATAGACTATAAATCCTAGGGCGTAATGGGTTCCTCATGGTATAGGTAAATATAGAAACATATTTTTTATGTTCGGGTAGTCTTTGTATGTGTGTTGTGGAGTTCGTAGAACATACAAATATTTTTTCAGTGACCAAAATAAAAGGAGAAGAAAAACACTAGAAGAATAATGATGACTGAACCATGGATATTAGTTTTTTGGTTAATGATAGTAACTATATAAATTGATTAAACCCTATATGGCAAGTTTGGTACCATATTGGAGTCACGGTAAGATAACTTGGGTTACTACATCATATTGATATTAGTGGATGTAAGATGGGAAAAAAACTGAACCAATGACATGAATAAAGGAAGAGTGTGAATCCAGTGGTTCTATATCTATAACTATCATGAAAAATTGTGAATCTAGATGGGAATCTAAAATTTCATTTTTCAATTACAAATGTTATTCCACTAGATGTGATGTCTTATGATTTCTTCCAAATATTAAAATTATAAGTATTTAAATATTGAAGAAAAATATAAATATTCTTAAATCATGAATAATGAAACGGGATGAGTTAAGTGAAGCAGTTATAAATTATAAATAAATTGGACCATTGAGAAATTATTGGAAGATATAATTTAAAATAACTAGATTTACTTCATTGTTAAATGGAATTATCACAATTAATAGTGAAACATGTTTTAGTTTAAACAATTGTTGGAAACACATGAATAGGGTTATGTAATGATAAATATGTTTTGAATTATGTTATTAAAAGGGATAACATAGAGAAAAAATAGAAATTCCAAATTATAAAAACATGAAAATAAGAATAATAATAAAAATATCAACACCGGTGATTTTTTTTAATTTCTTATCATTACTTTATAAAATATGTGAGTTTCACATCAAATTGATTTCCTTTGATTGAATGTTCAGTGAGAGAACTAGAAGTGTAATTATGCCTTATATTGGTAGTAATCCCATTTAGAACCCTAACAATAACCATAATACCTTGTAATATAACCTTTATAATTAGCACATCGTGAATATGTGGAACATGAATTATATATTTTTGTGAACCATGGAAAATAATTTCATCCACAATTCACTTTCTTCACATTTATCAGAATATGTGTGCCTTAAATTTTGATAGGTTCATACAATTAATTTTCAATTAAAAAAATATCCAATAAAAATAACTTGACTCACAATTTCTCACCTCCTATCATTGTGTATATTAACCAATGGTTCCAATAACTTTTATAATTGCAACATGTTTTGAAGATCAATTTTACCTTAATGATCAGTCATCATGGAAAATCAACTGAACATTATAGGGATTTCATTATTCTATTGGGAATATTTTATAAATTGAATAACATAAGGGGAACACATCCTGTATATCTTCTATTAAAGCTTTCCACTGTAAAAATTTCTGGATTATATGTTAATAATTATTTAGGATAATCAATTATTTATATTGATAAAATGATTCTTGATATAGATGAAATTGTAAAGAATAAATTTGATAGTGCTCTATATAATCAATTTTAGGTGAATTTTATCGATATATAAATTGAAAATATACATGGGATAAATTATAATGTTTTTAGGAAGGATAAATCAATGTGAAAGAATAATAACACCTTGTTTTTCATTTGAATTATGATGTCGTGGACATGATTTATGATGTAATTATTGATGGTTTATTTAATCACATCATTGATGGTGTTATATCAATTTGGGTTGCCGGTGATGTTATAAAATATAAAAAAATTGTAAAATATTGATAATAATTCCTCCTTATTTAAATTAAAAGTGTCTTCTTCAAACGAAATAAAACTATCTTAAAATTTTATAGATACATTATCGGATGACAATAAACCCTTAGAGAAATATTAAATAATAAATAAATCATAATTAAATCTATGGAAGATTTGAACATAAAGATGATTCAAATATAAAGAAGATATTTATTATAAATTCTTATATCTTGTTTCTATAACATTCTACATTGGAAAAAAGAAAATTTTTAGGTACACTGCCATTTTTAGGTTTTTTTGATATGGAAAAGTTGGACCCATTGAATAATCCCCAAACCACACCCGAAGGCCTAGTTCTAAAAACAAATAATTTAAATTAGTATTTGAAACTAATTGATATGATCCAATCTATAATTTTTTTTATTTTCTATAGATTCAATTAGTTTGAAGTTATATCTCACAGTAATCACACTTTAATAAGCATATAGGTTATAATGGAATTGATGATAAACTACATAATAAAATTAATTTATGATACTAGTGAACAATTATCTCTAAAAAAACCATAATAAGTATCATTATAGACTATCCATTGGTTATATTAATCTTCATAATCAAACTAATGGAAACATAAGAAATGGGTTTCTGTAATCAAAATCCATAGAAACTATTTATCATTTAAATTTTAATCCCATGAATTTAATAACATAAGATATATTACTAAATATATTAAATATCATTAAGAACATGATAGAAAATAAATTTATGTAAAACATATAAACTAAAAAAATTTATACAAGAGGGAAATATTCCATAAGCAACAAAAATGAAAATTAAAAAGATAATCACTTGTAGCTTAAAACATTTTATAGAAAACCCCATGAAACATACATAATGATATTGAAAATAAAATTCCACCAATAAAACAGTATTCGAGAATATAATAATTATTTATTTATTATACACTCTATTTAAATGAAATTAATTATATAAATAAATAAATGACTAAATAATGGAAATTGAGATGAAATGCCCTTACCTTGAATTCTTCTTTAGTAGAACATGTTATAACATCTAGTATTATAGGAATAAATATAAAAAACAAATTTTAGATACTAATTTATATATTTTTATTTTATATCATTAAATTATAACAATTTATTACACATTTAATTGTTGTTTATAGTTTATTTTCATCATAGGATGCCTAAAATGTTTATTGTTTTTCACATGATTCATTATGTTGATGTTGATACCAATTCACTTGTAAGAATTTAAAATTTATAGTATTATTTATGTTCAAGGAATAGATGTATTAAAATATCTTTTAAAATTATAATCAAAATTAATTATACTTTTGGAAATGATTCTTGGAGAAGAAATCAGTCATGTGTGTTTTTTTGTTAATTTTTAACAAACCAAAGGTGGAATAATAGTAATAAAATTAATAATAATGCAACATTTTCCAAACCACAAAAAGGTATTATTTATTTCATTGTGTTTAATAATTCCCATATTAATAATTATATATCCATACTTCATAGAAATTTATTCTATTTTTATTGTAGGTTTTTAAACTAATCCAAACAAAAAGATTCTATAATAGATTGGTGGAATGTAAATAATGTCTGTTATTTTACATAAAATAATTATTATAGAAGTAAAATTACATAATTTTATTATTATGGTTTTGAGCCATATTTAAACATATATTGATAATAAATAAATGTCTATAATAAAAAATTTAATATGTTTCTTTGTGGATGTAGTAGTTTGCATGTACACTTAGATGACATTCAGGATTTGCCATGAATATAAAAAATATAGGATTTTATTTATTTTATAAATAACAAAATAATGTCATAAATATAATACTTATAAATTAACCCCACCCCATTAAATAAGCTTGTGTGAATGTTATGTAAAATGGATCACGTCACTATTGGATGTGGTATTCCGTAGTTTACAAAGTTAATGTTTTCATTTTTTTTAATTTTTTGGAAGATTGAAGAAAAGTATTATCTAGTAAAAATCATAAAATTTAAATTTACTTATTAATATTATGTAATTATTTAAAAATAGTTATATTATATTCAGATGTGATAGAAGAATAAATAGTTGAAAATAAATGAATATGGGATAATTTAGAACTTAACCATACCACATTTAAGAGCTCATTTTCATATTAGATTAAGAATTCATAATGTAGTATTTTGAAAATAAAAAAACTCAATTTCATGAACTGGATATTTAGGGAGTTATTTGGGAATATTGTAGTCAAAATTATGAGTCTTGTGTTTTGAGTAAAAGTGGGGTGATTATGGTTCCAATTATAAGGTAAAAGAGAACAATTTTTATAATAATATTAAAGGTAAAGTCACTATTCTTGAAAAAATGGATCCAATAATGAAAAATAATTGAGTGTGGGTGGAATATGAAATATTAATACTCAAAGATGATTTTGTTCAATTTTTTATCAATTTTTTTCTAAATTCTATTACTCTAATATTTTTCACTTTTATTATTTTATGTTTTTAATGTGGTAAATATTTTTTTTCAAAAGGATTTTACATTTATTTCCTAAAAATAAAATGTGTATTACTATGTAATATTTACATAATAATTTTAAATATGAAATTATTATTTTTTAAATATTTCATTGAGTAATAAAAAAAATTTATTTTTATCACACATTACACCCATTAATTTTTTTTACAAAAAGACCTTTCTATGCATAAAAAATTATGATTACAATAAATTAATCAATGATTTTTATTTTTTTGAAATTAAAAGGATTATTTTAAACAAAATAATATTTATTAGGATTTCAAATTATTATAGGAAATAATTCAACATAATTGATACATAAATAAAAGGGACATATTAATTTTTTTTGTTAATGTAAATTTTACTTATGTTTCCGAAAATATTAAACATGGGTTACCTAAAATAAACATTGTATTTTTAAATAAATAAATTTTATTTATAATTATATAATTTTCACAAAAAATATGTATTTATACACTTTCAAAACAACTTTTCATTTTAGAAATGGAATAAAAGTGGTTGTACTTTCTAAATCTGTATTTTTCACTTTTCTCGCGAAAAATCAAAAAATACTTTAAAATTTTAAAATTTCATACTATACTAATTTTAAAATTATAAATTCATTAATTAATAACAATTTTAAAGAAAAATAATCTAAAATTTATAAATTTAGTTTCTAAATTAATATATAATATATAAATGAAAACATATTTTATTAAAAATTAATTTGATTGTTTGTTTTTAATATTACTTCACAAAATTACTAATTTAAAGAATCTTAATATATATGTTCATAATTAATTAAATATTCAAAGTTGTAGTTTTAAAATATACCAAAATTTTTAAAATATTTATTTGAAAAATTATTTAGTTTTTATATAAAATCATATTAATCAATTAATCTCTATTCACAAGAATGTTTAGTTGAGTAACATATTTTGATTTTATTATTATTATAATTTTAAAAAAAAATTAATATAATATGATATGACTCATTTTGTTTTGCTGTTTTCTGGGGAAAAATATATTCAAAATACTATAGACTTTATGGAATGATATATTATATAGTCATTGGGAGTTACATTCTCCGTACTTAAATAAATTGTGCCCTTGTAATTTTAGTTATTAATCACTTATGAAATAGTTAACGGTGTCCATGAGATAAAAATGACATGATAATTTATTTCAAATAATATATTAACCTTATTAAATTGGGTACGTTTAGTAAACTTATATATTACAAGGTCAAAGGCATAAACCAATATTAGTTTTTATCCCAACCATTTAAGCTAACAAAAAATCATTATTTTTTGTTTTTCCCTATATAGTGTAATTGATTTAACCAAAGAGATCATAGTAATCCTTCAAGGGATATGATATCATATATTTAATTGATATATGAAATACGATTTCTCTATTCATTAATATTAATTTGATGTGGTGATATAAAATTGATTCCAAAAATCAAAACAAAACCATTTAAAGGATAGATAATAAGACTTTCATGAAGTATATTCTCACAAACGTCAACAAATAAGAATACATTAGTAAGAGTTCTCCCATAATAATATTAAATAATTTCGATGATTATTTGGGGAACTTAGCGATCTTCCAAGGTATTCTAGAATGACTAGAATATAATATAATACAAAATATGAAATTATGAGGGGATGATATATGTAAATTTCACCAGTTAATTATCATTATACACTTTAATAGTAGTTATTTCATAGGCATTCATATGTTCACTTGTCTTCGTAATTTAGACACCTTTTCTTCCTCCTCCTTTATTTCGTAAAAAAATTCATTAATCTATATCCATACCTTACTATATAATAAATAGAATATCTCATTCCACAATATGTAAATATATAAAAAATAGCCCAATCTCATAAACTAATATAAAAATGATAAAAATGTTTCATGAATCATATTTCATTCTTCATGTAAATTAAATCACTCATTAATTCTCTTAAAAAATATTGTAAACTACATAAAATCATACTATGTCACTCAATTTTTTTATGTAATAGAAAATGTATACACGACTCTATGTGGTTATAAGTTATACATCGAAAATATGAAAACTGTTATGTGGATCACATTGATGATGTAGAATAAATCAGATATGTTGAAATCTGATGCCTGGATCACATCACCTATGTTGTAATCCCTTATATCATTGGATTATTTATGTCAGATGTTTGGACTCATTATTCATTTGGATACATAAAATATCATATTTTCTAACATATTATAATTTCAATACATATTTTATAAAAATTTTAAAAATATCTATTTGAATCCTACTAGGCTACATAGTATTAGAAAATTCTATAATTCTATGAAATTATCTTAGATCTCCTAAAATTGGCTTCTAACCAATCTCAAAAACACTTTCTAGAGTCATGAAAATCATTTCCATAATATATATGACATGAAAACTATATAAATTTAAGAAATAATTGTTAATGAGCATAAATATTGGTTGTCAAAAAATATAACCACACAAACTCACCAATAATCAATGATATCTTCCATAATCCAAAAAATTGAAAAAAAACCTTGGCATTAGTCAATACCCCACCCCAAATGTTTTGACCAAGTGATTGAAATGGATCTATTTATCAAAATCATTCTCCACTCTTCACTAACACTCCCCATTAATCAAAAACTCATCTCTTTCATTAGATACATAATCCAATGTACCATGAGGATCTCAAAAAATTAAATTATTAAGGGAGTAAGGAAGTCTAGATATTAAATTTCATCCATGAATCTAAAAATATCGGACAATGAATAAATAATCAACTATATGTACAAGTGGATATTTTTACCCAATAGATAAAAATAATAATTTCACCTAAATCCACCTTCAATTTAATAAATTTATTTATAAGTTCACTAAATTTAAACCGAAAATGTGGAATAAGATTTTTTTGAGAGATCAATTACACTCTAATTATAAAAATGAATCTTCAAAGGTTTCTGAACATTGAAAAAAAAGTATTCTATAAGAACCTGCATCCATACCACATGTGTAACTTCTTGAGTAGAATCCAGATACTCAGATTCAATTTTTGATAGGGTTACAAAAATATTATTATTATTTTACCAGCTAACACAATAACCACTAACAAAGAATACAATACCTGATTTGGATCTATGACCAATATAGTCTCCTACCCAGTATGTATTTATGTAACCAAGAATATCTATATCCACAATAAATCATTATTCTGATTCATTATTAATTTTTCCTTTTACGTACCTCATAATTATTATTATTGCAAACATGTGTTAGTCCTTCTGTTCACTTTATAACTTGTATATAATGTAACTTCTTAGGAAATGTCTATTCTAGATGTGGTGTGATAGAATAGGGTACCAATCATACTTCAAAATATTATATAATCAACCATGTTTCCTTATTCATGTTTTCATAACATTTTTCCAACTAATATTGGTGTAGAGACATATTTTAAATTTTCATCTCAAAAAATTTCAATAATTCTCTTTAATAGTTTTCTTATGAAATAATGATATAATACGACATCTCAATTTTTTTTCTAAGGAAATAGTTTAGTACTAACAACTTAGAATTCTCAAATTGCTTCTTCAACTTCACAATGATTTCCCTGAACTAGAAACTATTGTTAATGGAAATCGTTATATCAGTCACATACACGATGGCCATCATAGTATCTATTCAATCCTTCTTTAAGTACATGTTTCTGTTAACATGGCCTCTAGAAAAAATATTTTTCTCAAAAGGTCTTCCCATTTTAAAAAATAAGGCCATATATCCTATTTTAATCCATTCATTTCATTTTTAATTCTACAGATCATTCATCCACCAGTTTAACTGATGAAACCTTCATGTTTTTCAATAAACTACTCTTCTTCACGGTAATAATTCATTAATATAAACTATACATCCCTTGGATATGAACTATAATGTTTATGAGTATCCTCTACTAAGAACATTATTAAAGTCTCAATTCATGCCAATAGAGAAAAAGTATCATCAATGTTTATGCCATCTATTAGAGAATATCATTTGAAAAAAACATCCCTTTATTTCATGTTACCTAAACTTTGTCATTATATTTGTTCTGGGACCCCCCCCCCCAATTTTTACTAATATTTTTTTTATTCTCATATTCAGGTGGATATTTTTTCCTATTTTTATTTTTTAATTCATTCATAGATTCTAACTATTCATAATTTTCAATATCCTCATCTACATTTTTATACCAAACTCTTGATATTAGATCTATTTGGATATGAACTCATATCATCCTTTACATCTGAATAAGAGTTATGTGATTCCAAATGATATTCATATTTTCTGTTTGATTCATTAACCACTCATACAATTTTTTTTTTCAAAACTACCATATCCTTCATCATCATTACAATATTCTGATTTATCTTCCACTATTTCTAGATTTATTTTTGAAACATTATGATTCATCCCCTGGGAAAAATAATCATTGTTTTATATAGGAACATAAATATATACATTATTAAGATTAATTGTTTCCCTATATTTTCATCAATTTTCATATATGAGAACTCAAAAATATTATTCAATATTTTATCCCAGAAGTTGTACCCCTTCTCATTAGATGGATAACTGATAAATACATCATAATTATCATTTTAATCAAACGTTTTCATCCATATTATTTTGGTTTTAATATAACAAGGTCATGTTTGGACCACAAATTATTTAATTATATGATTTAACTGGAAACAAATATTATAGGAGGTGTAAAATGTGTCATATATTTCAATAGCCATGTTTTTTGAATATGCATCAAAGTACACACTACTTCTCTCTAGACCTATTTTAAAATAATATTCATAGCCTTAATTTTTTCTATTTCAAAAATAATCTTAATATTCATCATTGAAACATAAAAAAATCAGTGCATATGTTATGATTTATGGATTACTTATTCTATTTTTACAAAGATATATTTCAAACACATCGATTTTGAAATATTTTCCATTATTTAATCACGGTTTTTTTATAAAATATCCAAACACTCTTTAAACCTACATTATGCACATTTAGGGTAATAAAACCACATCATACATTTTCTATATAAAAATAGCATTGGTCAGACATGTTAATTCATGTAATAATGTAATAGAATAAGTATCACCCTAATTTTACTTCTATCTTATTATACCTAGAGATCTGTGTTCATTAATTCCAATCATCCGGAAAAAGTAATATCCTCCTTATTATGAGTATTTTATTTTTTATTTCCCTTATGAAATGTTCCATATATTCCATTTTTGTCTCTTTTTAGAATGGGTAGATCTTTACCACTACATGCATCAAAATTTTGATTAGTGTTCATTAGCAATGATTCCCAAGGATTTTATTCCAAAGCATATTCTAATCATTCACGATATTATAACATGTATTATAATGCTCAATAATCATAGATAAATTTAAATTTTTCATCTTCCTAATTAATTTTTTTTTCTATCTCATGAAAATTTAGTATTTCGTTTTTATCATTAATGTTACCTCTTTCATGCTATCACAAGGCTAGTAAAAGGTCAAAATGATATATTTACGACTTTAAAAAAATGATATGTATAGATTATGTAATAAAATTTTCAATTTTAGCTAAATAAATAAATTTTATTTTCAATGAATTTTCATTCCAAATGATACAATGCCTCCTTCTTTTTCCCAATGTTTAATAAAATTTAGAAATTATTTGTTCTGTGGTAAGAACAACCACTGAAAACTATTAATAATTTTTTTTCTATAATTTCATATCTATTGAAATATTTGTATATAGAATCATATTTTATATAGATTAAAATTTAATATTATCTTTTTAATATGTAATATTTCATGAAATTCATCTCCATTCTACTATATCCATATTTTACCAAAATTAATATTTAATCATGTATTATATGTTCATACAGTTTTGGAAATATAATCACCTAATCAGGAATCCGCCTAAATATTTTCAACAAATTAATAGGATTCTCTCTTTACATGAATATATATTTGGTATTCCATGATTTTGTTTCATTTCTTTCTCAGATTCAAGAAATGATTATTTTTTCGTAGACATTTTCTTATCCTTCATATAATGTTTATATTCAATATCTTTTATCGTCATCAAATATTTTATTTCTTTGAATGTGCCTATTTAATTTTATTTTGTGGGATGTTTATCCCTATTAACATTCTCATCACTATCATCAATTATATTTTTTCCCTTTAGAAAGATATTACTCTATTTTCTAATCGTGGTTTTTTTATAATGAATTCATCATGTTCATATTTGACCATGTATTAATATTCTTTTAATTTAGATTAATCTTAATCATATCATAATGTAACAATATTTTACGGTACTAAGTAATAAAATTTGTAAATGTATTATTGTTTCTTCAATAGAAACATTAAATGTGATATGATCATATCCCTATTATATTATAATCAAATTTATTATTTTGGTTATTTTTAATATTCTCTTTCATGAAAATTCCATTAAATCCTCGCAAAAAACATATCAACATTGTTCCTTGATTATTTTCATTATTTTCATATTCATAATCTTCTCTTTTTTTTTGAAAAAATTTTAAACAACTATCTTAGGAAATTAAATTTATAAAATATATAATATAATGTATTATAGTTTTATATTTTTAACATTACAAAATATAATAGAAATCGGAATAATAACTCTATTATATTCTTTTATTCTTAGAGTTACATGAGTTTATAGTATCTAGATAATAAAAAAATTAGATTCCATAAGCACAGAAAAAAATTCATTTTTCCTATACTTTTTCTATGATTAATGCTTTGTCATTCCAAAATTAATGAGAATATTATGTATCTCATCAAGTGAAATATATTTTCTATCTTCAAGTGATAATTTTTTTAATAGATATATTTTGAAAATATCTCATCTAATTATTAAGAATAATATAATAATTATGTTTCTCACCAAACACTAAAATATTATTCAAAATTTAATTTACCCCAGAAATCAAAAAATAGTCTCAGTCAACATGTTTTATTTTGATTACTTGAAAATTTCTTCCATATATCTACATATTTTGATCTTTAATATTCAAAATTCCATTATAACTGTCCCAAAATGTCCTAAAATACTCTAGAGGTTTTGATTCCTATAAATTTGCTTTATATTTTTTATAATTATAGCAGAATGGAATTATCTGTAGTTGCATCCTCTTCAATATTCTTCTTTCGAGAAAATTTTGACTCATTATTACATGCATTGGGTGGATATCCCATTATATCAATATCATTCACTTATAGTCCTATTGGCACTAGATTAGGAAAAAAATTAATATTATAATTCAGAAAAAAATTTATATTGGCTTATGTTTCATCCCAAAAATTAACATAAATAACATTATCCTTTCTAAATATTGAAATTATAGGACCCCATAATGGTAGCTGGGCTCTAATACCAATTACAGTGCATTGAATGATTAGTTTATTCTACCGGTAAAGGGGTCGAATCATTGGAGGAAATTTTTTACAATTACATTTCTCTATAAATAGACCAAAATTTCATGTTGGATTATGATCCTTTGGAAATATAAATATATTGGCCTCATAAGATCAAACAAGAAATGTAATGAAAAAAGAAAATAAATTTATTTGTTTTAGATCCAATGTGGTATCATTATTAAAACCCATCCTTAAATAATACATAATCTATTGTCTTAATACTACAATTCACTTTCTTTGATTCTCAAATATTTCTTAGTTTTGTTGTTTTATATAATTAGTCAATGTTATTATATAAAAGCCCAAAAAATTACATAGTGGTCACTTCAACTTGGTATACATTTTTCTTATAATATAAACCTATTAAAATGTTTTATTTTTATAAAAAATACATTCATCATTCATCTTGGATTATTATTATCCACTAACCACCCTTAAAAATTACAAACATTTTGAAAACATCAAATGAGAACCCGAAACTCATTAAGGGTCATACAATAATTATAGAAACCATCAATACATGAATACATATAAAAATTTTCCATTTTTAATATAAATATTTGGATCAAAATAAACTCTTTTCTTAAAATATAAATCAACATCTCTATCCAACCATTTCATAAAACATTTCATTTCAAATATTTAAAGAAATAATACGCAAGGGTGTGCTTTCAGTTTTGAAATTAACACGAAATTTGTCTCACAATATTATACTTTTCACTCATAAATATGAAATAGCCATCAATATTAAATTTGGAGTAACTATCACAGCTAATCATGGAAGAACATCATGGCTAACTTATGAACATTTTTTTATAGTAACAATTATAGATAATCATGAATTAACTATCTTACTTAATCTTAGAATAACCATCGATATATATTTCTATTATCTTATAAGAGATACACAATCAGTTAACTCCTTCCAATATTTGGAATAACCATATATTAAAATTTCATTCCCGATGCATTAGAAGACTATGATATACCTAATTATATTTCTTTTTTAATGGAATCACCAATTATCATAAATTTTTTTAAAAAACCATAACATGATACATAAAAGAGTTCCTCATAAAAACATTTTACAAGGAAACTAAATTTTCTATTTAAAATTCCCTTATTTAAAAAACATACACATTTATAAAAGAAAATATTTGATTTAAAAATAGCCTCGTAAAATTTTAATGGGATATTTTAAGAAATGATATGTCACGTTGGAAGTAAAAGACACTCATACGGTATATGTTAAAAAAGAATCCTTCCATTCTTTTTTCAAAAAATTCACAATGTGTCTTGTTTTGAAGACAACAAAAATATTCCTTGAAACCCATATTTAAAAACGTAAATCATGGGTAGACATAATATTAATCAATTATACGATTATAGTTAAATCATTCCTTAAAAAATATCGAAAACGTATAACGAACAAAAAAATTCTATCGAAGAGAGAATGAAAAAAAAAATCCATGAAAATATATATCCAGTTACTTGAGTATATAAGATTTAGAAAATTCATGGAATTATATATTTTAATGAAATAAATAGATATGAAGAAAATTTATAATATCATTATTGGAAGATCATATGATTTAATTATAAGAAATTTATCACAAAAAAAATATCAATAAATAATAATATGTGTAACCTCTTGACCTGACTAAATTTAAAACCAGTAGTAGGACTGGTGGTCACATGTCCTCAAAAGTGCCTCCAAATACACTAGAGGCAACTGAATCATAAGTAGGATCTACTGGGGGCCGGGTGGAGAGAATACACTCTCCTAATCATAGTGGGATAGATATATAAAAGATATATTGGATAAATAAATAAATAGTTGAAGAAGTGTAAATCACAGACAAGTTAACATAAAGTCAATATAATGATAGTATGATGGTTTCCAAGTACAAATATACAAATAAATATGTATTAATTTCAAGATGATGCTATAGGTATGAGAATAATAAAATAATACAGTTAGTTCAATACAACCAAATGAATGAATCCCAATGGTTAACTCCAAGAGTATCCTAATTTCTAGCTTAGTGATTTCTTTTAACTGAAAAATACAAGAAAAATAGTTCAACCATCATCAAGTAATCATTGACCTATAAAATAGTGAATCTCCATGGGTACCCTAGTGTGATTTCATCCCGAGAAGGGTGTGAGATATTCTAAGTTGGACTTCACTAATGATGTTTAAATCATATTCTAGATCATGAATATATAATAAGTAGTGTGACTATATATCAATGTAATGTATCCATGAAAAAAAAATTGGTACTTGGTTTGTCAAGGAAATGTGGCCAGACCTTAAATGCTATAGTAGAAACCAAAAATTTTTATATTATGGGAAGCCTACACTAATGAGATAACGTGGAAGTGATATCGAATGCTCATAAAAAGTTATAAAGAGATGAACTAATCAAAATCAGGTGATTTTCCTTAGATGATGCATCCCATGAATAATAAATATGAAAAATTACTTATTTATATAATGTAACTACCCAAATTTTAATAATTGGTATCACAGGACCATCTATAGTGTACTTTGTAGGTCCATGGATCACCCTAAGAGGGGATGGGTTAATCAAGGTTTCAAATATTTCTTTTAAACTGATAGATCATTTTTCTAGGTCGGTAAGAAGTCATTAAACCTGAATATTGGATTAGGGAAGTAATAAAATAGTAACATTCAGAAATAAAACACAATAATTTTACATGGTTCACCATTAAGGGCTATGTATAATGATAATACACTAAAAGTGTATCAGTAATACCTAAATATACTAATCATCAATAGATGTGGAATAAAAGTATTTTTGAAACAGTCTCCCTTTTTCCAAGAACACTACCTTTACATTGTTTTAATGATAGAAAATTTTGTTCCTCAGATCACATCCATCTACTCCCCTCACTAACTTCTTTTAGGGAAGTCTAAATCAGTTTATTAAATTGATTGTCGCTTCAATAGATTAAAAATGAAGCCTTTGTCTCAATACAACACAAAAAATTGCTTTAATCAAGTCATTAATGGATTAAATTGAAAGCACAGTTCTATGAAAACCAAATGTTCAAAACAACATTTCTAGAAGATCCTTTGTGAGTCTCCCTTACATTTTCAGAACAAACTACCATCACGAAGAACCCCTACCTTCAGAAGGACATACTCTTTATTAATTTTCACAAATTCAACAAGGAAAACACTATCATAGTAAAGAACCCTTTTCTCAAAAGCATTGCCATAGGTCAACACATTACATGTCTCTTAATGATGCTCAAGATTGCATGGAATCTCAGTTTTTCAGAGCTCCATTGGCTTCAAAAAATTTGGTGATTCCGAATATTACGTGGAAAAAATAATTTTGAGTAAAAAGGGATATCCTCTTATTTATTGGATCAGTTGTTCATGAAGCACCACCACTATTTTATAGACTATCTGGATCTTTAAAAACATCTTCGTAGAACTACTCCTTTCACGATGCACTAGTAAAATTTGTTGTTTCTTTGAAGCTTCCCATCAAACCCTTTCTACTGCCATGATTCTCCAATTATCATAATCACATATACCAGTGTCACCTATCTAGATGATCTGATTCTTATTCATTTATGATTATCACCGTGATTTTGAGCACAACGTTAGAATCCTTAACCCTTTAAAAAGTAAAATTCCCAAATCATGTCATAGCAGAACTCTTGAATTTTCAATAATTTTTTATGGGCTTCAATAAAATCATGTTTTGTGATTATTTCCATTCTACATATTTTAGACCCAAAAAATTGGAAAAAATTGGGAAACTATTCCACTTTCAATAATGTTGTCTTCTTGAACTGTAAGTTCCCCTTCTTTGTTATCTCTTTAATCCTCCATGTGATGATAGGAAAAAATACAAACCAGACTACATTTCTAGCAAATAATAACTTTGGTTCCAATATACCTTAATAAGGAAACCCAGGAATTGCACCATGAGAACCCTAAAAGTTCACTATTGTCGATGTCCATCCAATGAGATACATGAATATCCTCATAAGTATAACACTTTTCCTATTGAGAGAAAATGACCTCTGTGACCATACCTGACATCTCAGGCAGGGGTCCTAGTATCATTAATTTTCTTGTGTAACCATCTAGTGAATGATCACATATGTGGTGTCTCCCTTTGGAATCAATATCACTCATGATGATGAATGAAAATAATGTGGGGTGAGCCCATCATAGGATACCAGTATCCCCACTATTTAATACCAAAGTGATAAATTAATATGATCACAAGAATGATGGTTCATTCCTTCTCATTCCATGTAAGGAAACTAGAGTATCACTCAAAACATTTATAACTCATTTAATAAAGAAAATTTAACAACAAAAAACGTAATTCCTTGTTAGCATTTGATGATATGAAACAAGAATGAATTAATAGGGCCATAATCATGTGCATTTTAATTTTATAATAAAAGGGCCCCATGTATAAGAAAGACACACAAAAATAATGAAATTAATATAATTCCATATAACCACCAATTCCATAAATCATATAAAGCAATAACCTGAATATAATTTTACCCATTTGAAGACAGAACCCCTCATCTAGGGGTTTTAATAGGAAACATTACATGGTTATTCAAAAAAATCATTTAGTTCACTTTCAAAAATCTAATTCCCTCTCATGGAATAAAATAACCCACCTCCAAAGTTGGTTTTAAATAGGATAGATTCATTGTTCAAAATTTATATAAAAAGAATATGCAAAGGTTTTGTTCTAACAAAACCATAAAACAATTATAAGGGGTTGTTAAAAAACCACCCAAAAGGGGTGGTTTGGGGTGAGTGAAAAACCTTCAACAAGACTGAGTAGGGTCTAAATGAATCACAAGGCAATCTAATCAATTTAATTCAATGAAAAATTAATATTTAATTGACATTTAGTATGTTCAGCGTGTATCACAATAGAAATATTTTAATATGTAGTAAATCATGATGGAAAATCTATATACTACCTACCTCATGTATAGGAACCTCTTCTCATCCAATATCAAGTCTTCATTTAAGCTAGTTCGAGAGATATCATCAAAATAGGGAAACTCCCCGAAAATAGGGTAAGTCTAATCACACAAAAATAGTAAAAATATCTGTGAATATAAATAGGGAAGTGAAGGAAGTGGAGTTAATCATTTACTAAGGCAAGTCCAATGTGAGAAACATCAGTCTAAATAGACACCGGGCAGGGAAGATCCCAAGATCCATAACCATAGAGGAGCTCTCCCATGAATCTCCCTAATGTGTGTCAAAGGTGTAGGGTGTTTTTCACAAAATGAAACCACTTCCCATTTTCAAAAATAACCTCTAAAATTTCACACCGTGTGACTTTTGGGTCTTCACTGGTTGGCAAAAAAATCTCATGACATATGATTTTTCCACAATATATAATTGGCCATCATAAACTTTTAACACCCCAAGCAGTCAGTTCTTCCTTTGGTTCTTTCCTAATCCCCCCGAGACATTCATAAATACAAAAAAAACATCTAAAAACATCACATCGGTATATAAAAACCAACATAACATCATCTAATATCCCAAATTCATGAAGCAATCCATCCATTGATGGAAAACTACATAAAGCACCATAAAGTCATCCAATTAATTAATTTCTAATGTTATAATCTCCCCAGCGTTAAACACCTCATCCTTGAGAAGCCTTAATTCAAAAAAACGAACAATCATCCTACAGGGATTTATCATTTTCATTCCAATGTACATGTTGTATTTTCTAATGTCGGATGCACCTGGAATATCACCTTTAATATTACAATGCATAATCTATAGAAACTCGAGCCAACGCATGAATTCATAACCAAATAATCAAGATGGAATGTTACTGATAACTTCTAACTATGTATTTGATAACGACATTATCGCTTTAAAAATCCTTCCAATGTTGATTACTCACCATTGGTTATAGTATTAGAAAGGATAATTCAATGTAATGGTATTAACACCATTATAATTTTCAACTGAGTTATTGTAGAATTCTAACAATTCTCCTAGAATGATTTTTATTAATATATTCAAAATCATAAACAATCCAAATAAATGATGAGATTGTATCAATAATCTATTACCACATTAGTAACATTGACTCGTAATCCACACAAGATTATAAAATCAAATAATGCATAATTTATAATCAAAATAAATGGATTAATGATTCAATATGTTAATAGGTATTATCTAAACCCCATATAAAAATATATGTGTATAACATGGCATGTAACTCAAGGAAGGGAATTTGAGAAAAAAAATCACTTTACTGATTTGGTAACATTTGAGCCGTAAACCCCATAATGAAATGTCATAAAATGGATATGTAAACACAAAAGAATTTAACTTTAAGAATCATATGAAAAATTCATGGTATGTATATACCACTCAAAATAAATGAATGATGAATAAGGAAAATGTCTCATAGAAATAAAAGTGACAAGAGAAAACCCTTAATTTAAGTCTACAACTTCTAAGTACTTGTTCAAACCTCATGTATAATAAATATAATTTTATTATAAGTATACCAAAAAATAATATTATTGAATATAATACAATATATTATCTATTTATGACATTATATTAACAATTTATTAATAACACAATGTTAATTTTAGGTTTCATGTAATATCTACATTGTTTTTCTTATATGTTTTAGATTTATATTCTTGATCCTCTTACATAGATTAGGATTTACTTATTTCCAAAATTTAAAACACTATATAAATATCATATTTATTCATTATATATTTTTTTATAATAATCCATCCAATATAGAAATATGAAATATAATACACAGTTCATAGATATAGTAAGTTGTAACTATAAATGAACATTGTTTCAATTTTATTATCATACTGAAAAAATATAATTGAAACATATATATATATATATATATATATATAATTTCTTTAATTTATAATTATTATTTTATACGTATCATATATGTTCACTGATACAATCCCTAATAAATTCAATGGAATGTCTGAATAAATCGCATTTCTTTGAGGAGGTTGTAGTCCATGGGTCGATAAATGATGTTAATGTGTATGGAAAGCATGAAAGAATGTGTCATATAATTTTTAAAAAAGAATATGTACATCATTAATATCGTATATATCTTATAAAAATATATTTTTAATCATAATTCTCAACCATGATTGTTATTAATGGAAAAAAGAACAATATCAATTCATGAGCTCATAAACTAGCACAAAGAACAATTTTGAATCTTTTTTTATATTTTCATGTTGGTTATTAAGTCTAAATTGATCCAGGTGACATAAAAATGATATTTTTTAAATTTTTTTAATATAATAGAGGTAAAAAATACTTTTAAGGGGTTTTTTATGTTTCTTATTTTGAAACTGACATAAAAACTGACATTCCACCCTTTTTATCTATGGTTATTTTATATCCGTAAAAAAGTCTTTTTCATTTGTTACATAAGAAATGAAATTAAAAATGGTATTTTTAACCAATTTTTTGGTTAGTTATTTTATAACCTACATAAAAATACATTTTTTGTCTGTTATAAAAAAATCAATGTTAAAACGTGGAATGTTTTAAGTCCATTACTCTACCAGATAAAAATGGATGATTGTTGAATGGAAAAAATCACAAAAACATGATCTAATCCATAAAATGAATCTTAAATCTCTGAGAAAATTTTAAATCATTTTTTACTCTTTATAAATATAATTTTTATCAGATGGAAGATATCATGAGGAAAAAAAGCTGATGTAGTTTAAATGGACATTTATACTATAAACAAACCTTTGTTTTTTTTACTGTGATCTATAGAAGGATTATTTAATATAAGAAAAATTGAAATATAAAATTGGTCTCAATTAAGACAAAAAATCATAAACACATGAAATAACATAATTATAATTATACAAAACTTAACGAGTTCTTTGATAGAGTAATATTCATCCAATGATAATTATTTGAAGAGTTGAATCAGGGGAACAATGATGATGGTTGAATGAGTTGATTGTTATGTAAATACAGATAGAGTGTAAAAAAATTAAATTAAATTGCAAATAAAACCACTATATACTAAATATTAGTTGGTAATTTTAATTCCAATGCCACATTTTCATCAAATTATACGCATTATTAGCGCACAAAGCAATTATAACATTCACATCATTTTTTTAAAACTAATGTGAACAATAATTTTTTCATATCGATGTTCTCATAGGTTCTTCCAAAATACCATGTAAAATTACTTTTTCATGTATTTATTTTAAAATGGACCAAAAATGAATTTTCCAAATTATTTTTAGAGGATAATATGTGAAAAATGAATTTTACATGTCAGTTTTAGAAGAACTAACACGAAAAATGAATTTCCAACATTGTTTTTAGAATATCCAACATGAAAAATGAGTTTTCTTTGTCTATAATATTTTTTATTTTTATAATCGATGTTAAAAAAAGTTAACATCAGTTACATAATAATAAACATTATGGCTCTGATGAAAATGATTTTTTTTGTACTACTGTTTGTTCGTTTTACACAAGAACATTACATTTGTTAACCATTATAAGGATGTATATGTATATGTAGATTAAATAATCAGAATTAAAAAAATTCTTCATATTAAGGATACTTATGTTATTATTTAATCTTGAAACAATAATACATTAGGGATATAGAATGAAAAGAATACAAAAGAGCTTGAGGAAGAATGTTACCTCTTCTTCGGGTAACTCCATTTAATTTTAACCCATGAGATTCCATTGAGGGATTTATGCCAAAATATATGATTCTAGGATGAAGGTAGATATTTTTGGATATTATGTGAGTAGTTTTTTGGTTAGTCATAGTGCTTGAGAGGTGTGAATAAGTGGGAGGGGTGAGTTCCTTTAATAGTGGATGAGGAGTGGAATGCTTATAAATTTTTGAAACAGGAATTCCAACCATGTTTTTTTCATGTAAATTAGATCTAATTACATTCATAATTCCATAAATGTGAGCAGAGGGTCTAAATTTTACAATATAATGGATTTTGGATAATTATATAGGTCATTTGGGCCTTATTTTTTAGGCTTAGTCCTTTTTTAAGATAATAGTTATCTAAATCGTTGTAATAAATTGCATTCAATATCACTAATAAATTTGGTAAAAAAAGTATTTGACCTTATTAGACATTATAAATTAAACTTATTACAAATATGGAATCATTTTTTCAAAATTAAAATTACATTTTTGGTGAAATTAATATAAAATTTAACTCATATATGGGATTACAATATGAGTTTTTAAAGTGAACTCGTCCAAAAGATTAAAATGGATTTATATCCAATTTTATTATGAAATTTGTTACAATTACCTAAATTGGATTAAGTGATATATTTTTTGTATAAATATACGTTAAAAATAAATTAAAACATAATATATCTAAATAAATAAAGTATCTAAAAAGGCAGTTTTGAATAAAAATGTAATGCCTTTCACTATTCATTAAAAAACAAAACTTTGATGAAAAATAAAAATATCAGCCAATGTAAATTTTCATAATCTACTTCCAAAAATTATGTGTTTTTCAAATAAATATTATATAGGTTTCAAAAATTATATTTTATATTGGTTTCCATTATAAGGCACTAATATTACAGTATAGAAAAATACATCTTTTAATTCATAAAATATGATTTATTCATATCTTATACCTATAAAATATTTTTCATAAGTATCAAAAATATTTATAAAATATATATTATATAAATTTTTTTGAGAAAATTTATCATATTTTTTTGATTAATTTTTTCAGATAGTATTGTGTTTATACATAGAAAATTGGTTTTCATAGAAATGTAATTTCTTCGTTTTCAAAATCTTCATTCATTCAATTCTAAAAATTAATAACTATGGGATTTATTTTATATTCATATAAAATCATATTTTTACAATATAGATATTATTATATTGTAACATTCATTCCTATATCTTGGTGGTAGATGTAATAATATTTTAAGAATCATATTTATAGTATATTTTAGTTTGATGAAATTATTACCTTACTAGTAATGATATATATCTAGGGGACTTGGTTTGTGTGTAACATAATCCAAACATAGTTTTTTTGTGTACCGCAAGATAATTTAAGTGTTGTGTGTAGTGATAGATTAACTTGTTGTTATTTGTAACGTGTAATAAATAGTGTTATTTTATAAAAAATATATATTCTACATTACATGAAATTAAAATTATCAATCATAATAGACTAATGTAGAGAATATATTTGAAAAAATATCATACTATTACTGCAATAGGTTGGGAAAACCCACTTTACCCTATTGTGGCTCTTTCCTTCTAAAGGATTGAATTTCTCCATACTCCCATAGTGGATATAGATTCTCCATAATCTTGTATAGGTTAAGGTTTCCAAATCATCTAATATTTAATGTGGTGTCCCCATATTTCCAGAGTGGATGAGGTTACTCCATCTATCCATTGAGGATCAGGATATACCTGTATACCATTTTGGATCAGGATGCACCTCTATCCCACATTGGATCAATTCCAACAACTTGTATCCCATAATAATTTTATAATATATAAATCTTTACCCAGTTAATTTTAGGGAGATATAGGTTATACCTATCACATAATAAAATTAAATGTACATTTTATAAAAGTTAATAAAATCTGCATCCTATCATAACCCATAAAAGGAATTTGATTTCATACATATTTTATCATAACTCATTGAATGAAAAGGGTGTGATAAATTTTTCATTATATCATTACCAATTGTAATGGTATAGATCATATAATCACTTCCTCAATGTGTAACCTATGAAAATAAATGTCTTTAAAAATTATAAAACCTGTGGAATATAATCATGTACATAGTCATAATTCAATCTAAACCAAAAAAATTCAATAAATAATATGAATGATATTAATGGATAATATCTCTAGTAATTAATGGACTAAAAATACAAAGTTATCTTAGATGTATAAGTATTTCTAATGATCATATGGAACATTTATTAATGGAAATATAATTTCTTTTAAAATCCATTTCTTAAAAGCATTTCAAAAAACAATTTTATATAATTAAATAATTACAATTTCAATTAAAAAATTACTTAATGAAAATATCAATTACTCTTTGAAAAACTGTTTTTAAAACATAAATAATTTTGAAATCCTTTTTCATTTGATATAAGTTATTATCATATAAATGAATCTTGAATACATTTTGAAAACATCTTCTATTGAAAACTCCTTGAAATTTTTTAAAGTAAACATGAAATCATTTTCAATTCCTTTTTCTTAAAAAATAATTTTAAAACATAATATAATGATTGAGATCATTTTGGAAACCCTTTTATATGAAATTTTTTAAAGCATTGTAAATAAATTTTCAAATCATTGAAATATTTATCTTTGTAAATAACTTTTTGAAAACATATAAAGGAAGAATTGATAATAATTTAGAATAGTTTTTTGTATATAAAACACCTTTAAATCGCTTTTTCTTTGAAAACCATATTAAAATAAAAAATTCCTAATAGGTAATAATTTACATTACAAATATTCTTATAAACATAAAATTGACGCTTCGAATAAATAATGTCCAGGATGATGGGTAACTCTATTCAATCTGAACATTCACTTCACATCTAAAAAATATAAGATTAGTTCTTTGATCATTAAATGAAAAAAATATTAACATTGAAAAATGTGGGTGAATAGGTAAAAATTTTGTAAAAATTTCAAATAAACATCATATTTTAATGATAAAAAACTTTTGAAAACAATTTTAGAAAATATTTTTTTCAAAGCACAAAATTTTATAACTGAAAAGATAAACAATGTGATATTTTCATAAAAACATTTTATTAATTATCTTAAACACCAATAAGTAGAAAAATGGTACCATTTCATGGATATTATATGGATAACCAAAGGGGGAGAAAATTAATGATATTTATTAAATGGTGTAGTATGATAGTTCATTAATGGAATCACAATATTAAATAATATCGATAAAATATGAGATTATTGAAATATACTCTTACCTCATTTAAACAAATAAATCATAATACCCATGAAATAAAAATATTAAATGTATCATAAAATATCATTAAATGAAGTAGATTTATGATATCACATGTAAAATTGTATTATATATCCCCCATGGAAAAATATATTTTCAAAACATAGTATGATTATCAAAAAAGAGAAATTGATAAAAAAATTACTTTATCGATTTGGTAACCTTTGATCCATAAAACACATAAAGTATTGATCAAAAATGGATATGTAAATACATACAAATTTAATTACAATATTCATATAAAACATTAATGATCATTATATGAACTAGACAAAAATAATTGAGTTGTGAATAAGGCATAAGTCCCACGGAAATAAAATTTAGACAAGAAAACACTTACATTAAGTATCAATATTCTTTGAAAATAATAAAACTACATGTATATTAAGTATATGTTAATTATAAATCTACCAAATAACCATATTCCAATATATCATACAAAATATGATTTTATTATGGACTTACATTACCATTTTTTTAATAAATTCTATGATTAGGTTATGTTTCGTGCAATAACTGCCTTGTTTTTTGTACATGATTTGACATGTAAATATTTTTCTTTTTACATAGATCATGATTACCTTATTTCCATAATATAAAAAATAGTAGAAAGTATCATATATATTCATTATTAATATTTATAATATTCTATAAATTATATAAATATTAAATGATGTATATCGTTCATGGGGATGGTAGGTCGTATGTACTTCTGAACATTGTTTCTGTTTTTTTTTCATATTGAAAGAATGTAAGAAAATTAAATATATGTAAATCTATATCATAATTAATTTATCATTTTAATTTCACATGAATCATTGTATTTATTATCATCTGGTCCTTATTACATTCCACATAAATTTTGAATATATCACACCACTTTGAGGAGGCAGTAGTGAACACGTCCATAAACGTATTTATCATATTTTGACAAAATGAAAAACATGAAACTATGTTCTATAAAGTAAATAAATAAGAATAAATACATCATTATTATCAGATATTTATTATAAAATTATAGGTTCCATCATAATTACCAATCGTGAGAGGTGGTGAACGACAAATGAACAACATCATTTTATAATTTTGTAGTTCGTCGTTCACAACAACGGTAAGTTCATTACCCATTTGATGGATTTGTACATATTTGTAGGTTGAAATAATAGAATAAAATCTTATCATTATATATATGATAAAGTGTTTATTTTATAATCTGTGAATCATAATAATTGAGTCGGTGTAGTAAGAAAATTAAACAAAGGAGCTTGTGGAAGGCTGTTACTCTTCTTTGGGTAATTACTTTTGGTTATTACCAAAGTAATAACTTTGATTAATATATGAAACATTTGAGGAATATAGGTTTAGAGGATGGATTTGGGGAGATTATTAGGGTAGGTATTGTATGATCCAAATTTGCATGATAAGTGTAGGGGATGGGATAATTGAATGATTTTTATATAACAAGAAGAGTGGAATTATTATAAACACAATTGGGATGTCACACATACATCATTTTCTCCCAAAATTGGAAAATAAGGGATTAAATAAGAACAATTAATGAAAAAAAACTACACTACAAAAAAAATAAGTGTATTTTTTAAACAAAAATCCTTTATTTTCATGTTTCCCTACTTTTAGGATGATTGCTTTTAATAAGGCAATTCACCTTCTAAACTATGTATTTTATCAACTAGGAAAAAATAAAAGTGGGATTTAATAGAAAATATATACCCAATATGTTATAAATATTATAAATATTTACCAAAATAAAATCCCGTGTGTGTTGGAAATTTGTTTTAAAATAAGCGCTTGTAACACGCTATAACATTTCCTTAACCCAAACCAAGCTATAAATGTTTCTTTTTCTATTTATAGTTCCATATAAAAATTATAGAAGATAAATTTTTAAATAATAGACCTATATTCTATATTGAATAAAATTTACAAATAAATTGGTAGAAAATAGATTTTTAGTTATTTCAATTTTCTTAACAAAATATCACTTTTTGTAAAATAACATTAATGAAAATTTTTGTTTATTTATTTATTTTTAAATTAAAAAATGTCAAAATATTATTGGAATTAAAATATATTTTACTTAGATATTTGTAATATTATATCTTTATCTTCAAAATATTGGAAAATAGATGTTCGTTAAATTTACATTACATTTAATGTTGTTAGCATCATTAATTTTAATTAACTATTAACTAAATAATCCATGCATTATCATTTGTTAGGAATTTAATGTAATTATATCATTTAGAAAATTTAATGTTAAAATACCTTGAAAAAAGCACATTTACAATTCAAAATAATGTTTATAACTAAAACTGTGTATCTTCTTCCATACTCTAATGATTTATAAATGTAAATGGTATAGAATGTTGCTTTTTCTCAATCACATTAAATTATTATATGGGTCAAATTTATGTAATAGTATCCCAAAAACACATAATAGTATAAAAAATAATGTATATGTTCTACATATTAGCATCAATTTTTTTGGAAAATATTTTCGGTCATTTTGGCCCTTAAATTTTAGGTTTAACCCCAGGTTAAGCTTAATTTTTCCACAATAACTGTAATTAATTTTATCTAATTCCAATAATATTTTTATTAAAAAATAAATTTATATTATTTGTGTATAAATATTATAGACATTAAAACTTTTAATTTTACCTATTCAACTAACAGAAGTGGCACAATTAAATTAAATATTTATCCCCCATACGTGGTGAGATAGCATGTTTTTAAGGTGAAAAAGTTGAAAAGTTCGATAAGATTTTACATCAAAATTATAAAAAAAAATGATTTAATTGAAGGGAATTGGATTAATAGATTTATTATTTTTCTATTTTTACATTAAAACTCAATTTAAAATATAATTTTACATTAATAATTATTTATGTGAAAAAATAGTTTTTCTAACCAAAATACAATATTTTTCACTATTCATAAAAATTGAATCTTCTCAGAAAAATAACAAAAAATATTACCAAGGTAATTTTTACGTTAATAATACAAAAATTATGTTTATTTTGAATATTAATATTTAAAAAGTGTCAAAAGTTAATATTAATATAGGTTCACCACTAAATGCTAGTAAAACACTGTCTTGCATCTAACACAAGCTATCTCCTGTTTTCTTGTAGTCAAAACATTTTATGGTGTAGCTTATAATGAAATCCTAACTTTGTGAATCACAAAAATCAAGAATAAATTTGTGATTTAAAATATCAAAATATATATTCTGTGTTTCATGAAATAAAAAAATATTAAAATGTTTAACGTAATTTGAAAAAACTAATTCACAAAATCTAGGGGAGTTACACATATGCCCAACTTTATCATCATTGTGAAACCACAAAAACATTTGATAATTATAAAACAACTGTCCTCATGGAAAATAAAAATAAGTAAATAATTTAAAATTAGTCATGCTCGATTGTGTTCGAACTAAATGGTAGGACACGTGTTACACCACATCTGACATGACGCTCTCCATCTTAAGCATATCCTAGTTTTCATTCACTGAGAAAGGGAACTCATCGCATGGAACATGCTCTATAAAATTACAATAATTTTTTTAGGATGTCGCTACAATTATTTATCATGAGTTAAACCAAATGAAGAGGTAGATCATCCCCATACAAGCATGTTATTCCATATTCACTTCTGACGTATGTGTGACACTCCTCCTGGGTTACGTCCACGCACACTATATAAATAAGCATAAAGGAAAAAAACTAACCATTATATAAAGAAATAAAACATATTTAAAAAATAATCCTAGGAATTGGGGAAATTCAGATAATTCTTTAATCTCCTGGCCACTCTACGATAATGATAAACTAGATAACATAGTGTAACAGCTCGAGACATTAACGACCCTCACTGAACTCAATAGTTAGCTTCAAATTTTTTGAAAACAGGATAGGTACTAGATTGTACATTTTTTATTTGATATTTTATTATATTAATTGACATTATTCTTCCATGTTAATCTTTTTTGGATGATTTAATGGAAAATGTGTTTTGGACATGAATTTGGAAATGGAATGAAAAATCTATTTTTTCCATTTTAATATCACCATGGTACTTTTGTCATATCATTTTTTGTGCCAAATTTTTATAATAATTCTTACTTGGATTATAACCCCTTAATTTTATTCTTTCGTTATTCTTACTATGACATCTGGATCTCACATATAGTCGGATTAAAACATGCATTAATGGAATGTCAGAAAAAATTCAGCAAACTGGACCCCACCAATGATTGGAGAAATCAATTTAGTTTATCTCACTCTAATGGAGTTATCATTTTTGTAGGGTAATGTTGTCTAAAACGTGGGTCAAGATTATGTAGTTTTTGGAGACCACGAGATGTGTGTACACTTTTAGAATTTAAAAACCTATCCCACCAAAAGTCTACTTAAATTATATTTTCACTCTTTAGAATGGTTGGTCTGGGAATATTAAATTCATGGATGAAGGGGTGTCTCTTGGAAATATCTCACACCACATAGAAGAAGTATGTCTTTGTGGAAAGATATCTTCTAAGAAGGCTCTATCATCCAACCTCCCCTTTTTGTTTCTTTGTTTTCTTGCCCATAAATAGAACTTTTATTCAATAATTATGATGTTTTCTTCCATTTTAATCTTCTTAATATAATTCTTGGTTATATAATATATGGTTGAAGATGATATTGGGTGTTTCCCTTTCAATCTATTCCTTGTGAAAAAAGATCTTTTTTGTGACAACTCTATAAACGGAAGAGTGATTTCATTCCTACTTGATCTATTTCCATGCTACATTATTTATCTATTTTCAATCAATTATAATTATACCTCATAAATGGTGACATATTCAGTGAGTTTAGTTTTTTTTTGTAACTTGGTCGACATGCACATGACCATGAGGTTGGACTTCTGTAAATTTGGGTGAGTGAAACTTTAATCACAATGATCTATTCAATTGGTATAGAATTGTTGGGTTCAAATCGCATCCCCAAACTCAATTAATTATCAAAACATGGGAGGAGATTCTAGAATAAATTTTAGTTGACCATAATTTTCTTTTTGGATCACAATCAATGTAAGGTGTTGTGATTTGATGTCCCAAATCTTTCGTTGTGATCGTTTTTCCAACAATTATAGTCGTCTTAATTTCCATGTGGTTCAAGGATTGACAATATTAGAGGATCTCAATTGGAAGAATTCTGATCATATGGTATAAGGATAAATTAATGTTGAAGGGGGTTTATTAGATTTACTATGTATTCTTATATATGTGTATTTAAAGAAGTTTTGTCGGTTACTATTCTTTTTTGTTTGTTTTTTTGTTTGTTTTCCAAAAATCATCATAAAGAATCCCTATAGATTTTTTTTCATTAGTTTTCACTTATTTTAATGGTATCATCATGCCCTATATGGTTTGTTTAATTCACTTAATCATTAAGAGAGTGAACTAGGTCATCCATTGTTCTCCACACAGTTAAATCACAAATATTTTTGAGAGTGTGTGGAACAATTATTATCTACAATATGTGTATAAAAATGTTATACCATGAATTTGGGTGAGAAATTGGATCATTTTTTATATTATCCATAGGATTACCACCCTATTGATTCCATAACATAAAGGCATGTAAAAATTCTTTAACCAACATTCATATTTCTTTAGACAACAATTTTCCAAGATAATGGCATACTAAATATTCCTTCACCAAGAAATAAAAACGAAGGGTCATAAAACCAATTATGTTGATGACTATGCCTGAGGCATTTCTACCCTACTAAAACAGTCTGTTACCATATTATCATGCCCAAAGAGGGTTGAAAACAACACTTAATCATGAATCAAGACCAATGATTGGTTTTGGAAACTAATGGTCCCACAAAGGAAAATTGTACTCAAATAGTTACACTCATTAGAGAACTAACCAATTCATTTGGAAAATATTTAAAGGTCCTAAAGGTTCTATCTTCCACGAGTTATCCCCTTACTAAACCAAATTAAATCAGACTTACAATAAGGTCACACCTAAATAGTCATGAGGTTGTAGGTCCCCTCAAACAGGTTCAATCTATAAAAGTGGATACCGACAACAACTATTATGCTCTCATTCTATGGAAGATACACAAGGAAAATCTGATTGAATATTGCACTGCGGTTTAGGCTATGATCGCATCTTAATGATTAATTTTATGGAATTAAATAAAAAAAATTAATTATTAAAATATTTCATGGTTTATCTTTACATAAAATCTAAAACCGATCTTAAAGAAAAATTGTATAGAACTTAATTTAGGTAAGGCCTTAACTAATAATAGACATGTTTAATTAAACATCCTTTTAAACATTATTAATTTATTTGACATCCCATTTTAACTAGCCCATTGATTTCTCAAACATCACATTTAATTATCCATCATTTATTTATAAATTTTTACAATTTGATAAATTAAATAAAATTTTAATTGGAATCTATAGAGGAAATCCCCATTTTGTATTCATTAGGAATTTTACTTAATTAGAAGCCCATATATGTATATATTGAAGGAAAATAATGAGTATTTTATTATTTAAATAGGGATCTGATCAAGAAATATGCCATTATATACCTATATGTACATCCATATAGGAGGATGAGAATACATTCGTAACCATAATGAAAAGACATGGGCAAAACCCCAATGGGTTTTCTATTTTGAATACCAGGAAGAGTCAACCTATTACAGTCTCATAAATCCATTTATGGTTCAACTAAAAGAAAACTAATCATTTTAAACATTGATAATTAAATCAACGTTGGATGTACCAATATTAATAACATTACCTAATTAAAATACTTTTTTCTAGAGGTGCACTGGTAAATTTAGTCATATGGGTCATCATTCCCATGAAATAGAGTCACTAGCCATTATAAAATAAACCAATATATTTTTAATAAAATAAAACTAGATAAGATATTATATATATCCATAAATACTTAAATATATAATGCTAAATAATGATTGTTGGGTTATATGGGTCACCAAATCCCAATTTGTGAAGATCTGATACACATTACATATTACAAGACGGAACCCATTTAAGGACGACCACTTGTTTAAGACAAAATAAAATTTTAACATCTTAACATTTATAAAATAGTCATTATGTGTATAGAGAGCATATACGGTGATTCTATTAAATATTTTCCAATTTTCCAATTTATAAATTTATAAATTTCCCATACACTATATAAATTTCCAATTTTCTCATATTTATTCACAACCAATATGTTTCGTCCCATTTAACCCATGGGTCATGGATCAAACATTCCATTATTTTTTATAATAGAACGTTTCCATCAATCTATATAGTAAAAAACCATGTAGATTGATGTTTTATTTTTATTTAACCTATCTTCATACCACAATAATATAATGGAATGCGATCATAAGCAATAAATTGATTTGAAAAAGGAACAAATAATAAGATGCATGAAAAATCAACATGGAATGTGTAAACCTAACTAGGGAAAATACCCAATAATTTGATATAATAAAATAAGTGAATCAAAATCATAGATTCATGTTGTACAAGAAATAACACTAGATTAAACACACATTGTTTTATATAGATGTGTAGGTTAATAAAAAATAGTGTAGGCCTAAAACTGAGAATCCTACAAATTACAAAGCATGCAATATAATAAAAAGACAATTAAAAAAAGGAATATAAAAAATTTCAATTACTCTAATAATGAAATATATATAAAATGGAATATACTTGGAATTAAAACCCCTATGTTCCTAGAATTATGCATGTAATGGTACATACATTTCATACGATACCAAAAAAACACCAGCACCATCAAATAATCTAATACCAATGAACAAGAGGATCTTTATGGGTACCCCAGTGGGATAATTTCTTGATATGGTTGTGAGATATACTCAGTAGGTCACCACCATCATTTTGTAAATCATAATGTAGTTTGTACATATTAAATAAGTGGTATTCGTGTATATCAATGTAATGTCTCACAAGAAAAAAACGATGCTGGTCTCAGGTTCCATAAAGATGCCTAGCGTGAGCATACCAACATTGTCCACAACCATAAATTACTGGACCAAAAGAAACATGTGAAAACATGATAATGGGGAAGTGATAACAAAACATGATAAATTGGTATAAAGTGATGAACCAAACCCAGACATGTGATTTGGAATATCAGATACATCCAACGGATTGAAAATATAAAAAAATTATCCCTTTAAAATAAGGGACTACAAAAAACTATAAAATTTATCATCCAGGGCCCATTTTTAGTGAACCATAATAAGAGTCCCTCGTATCCAACCAAGAGTGTCTTAAAATCTCACTACCCACTGAGTCCATCAAATGTGATCCATGAATGGGCTCAGTAATGTCACCCCCAACCAAAGGTCATAAAATGACTTCAGAAACAATACATGGTTGCTCACACAGGGGATTGAGCTTCACTTGTGGTCTGGTCTAACCATCTATCCATGGATCACATCGAATGTGTCTCCCTTAGGGAACTGATATCACTCATACTGAGGTAAGAAAAGAACATGAAGTTATTATTTTCTTCCATAATATTATTTCCCATAGAATATACAAATTTGACTAGAGAATATAATCACCATCTTCATGAGACCATACTAGGTGTTCAATGGATGGAAACTTTAGTATCACTCACATCATTCATAAATCATTTTTTCAATTAAATAAAACAAAGAAAAATGGCAGTGCTAGTGATATTACCATAATATATAAGAATTTGTAATTAAAATGACCACACTCTTGTGCATTTTATGTTTTAGAATAAAAATGGAAATAGGAATAAACCAGACACACCAAAAGAAATAACACAATAGAATCCCATAGAACCACTCATACCATAATCCAAACAAGGACAGAACATATATATCATTTTTTCCATTTGATGATAGTGCACCTCATCTAGATAATTTCTTACAAAACATTATATTTTTATTTGAACAATTCATTTAGTTTACTCTTGGTAATTAAATTCAACCACATCCCTTAAATAAATCCACCTCAAAGGTGTATTTTTAACAAGTGGGAATCACAATTTAATATGTAAAAAACAAAACCCAAAGGGGTGGCTCTAAAAATGGTTGAAAATTTTTATAATAGGATTATAAATGAACCCACCAAATTGGGGTGTTTAAGTTTATGTTTATAACCTCCAACAACACCATGTAGGGTTGAAAATCCTCATAAGGGAAGCTAATCAGTTTAATTTAAGAATAAATTATTAGTTTTTAGTGACGTCGGGTAAGAAGTATGGTGTACAGAACAACAATTGTATTTTTAAGGAAAATTTAAAGAAAATATATAAATCAACTACCTTGTTATTATGATTTCATACTCATAAAATGTCAATGTTTGAATCAATTTTGTCAAGAGAAATTGAATACATAGATGACTTCCCATAAAATAGTGTATCTCAAATTGCACTGTAATAGCACAAGATATGGGAAGATAGATAATGAATGAAATGAATAAGAGTTTAGGTATTCCTGAGGGTTCTCCAACGTGACTTTTAACGGTTGAAATAGACATTGTACGGGAAAGATACAAGGTTACCTAGCCGAGGAGGGGCACTCTTATGCACCTCCATATTGTTCGTTGAAGTGGGAGGGGGTTTTGTCAAAAAAAATAATGCCCGATCAATTTTAAAAAAAAAATCCCTATGAAATTACACTCTATGTAATTATTTAAACTATCATGTAATTTTGGGATTTTCACTGATCATCCATTAAATGACCTAAAATAAAATTATTACACTCTGTGTTATCGGATTACATTGGATTTTAGGAGGACGATCTATGATTTCTTATTCTAGTGCTTTCCCAAAACCCTACGACTTCCATTGAAACATAAAATAAATCATAAAACATTACATCATGAAACTAAAACACTCAAAATATCATTCAATTTCAGTATTTCAAGAATGATCCTTCTTCCAATGGAAAATTTTGTAATCATTTTCAAGACCATCTCTTTAAAAAATATGTGACGTTGAAAGACTATAACATAAAACCACTATAACTATGGTGTCTTTTGAATAATACTTCTCAGTAAATATATGTCTATAGATGGATACGTAAATCCAAAAAACTATCTACGAATAAATATAAAACACATTCATGGGAATTATATATTCCCCAAAAAAGAAAACAGATGGTTATAAGGATTGAGTCCAACATAAATAGAAGTGAAATGAAAATTTATAACCTTGAGTCTAACTCATCACACTCGTTCATTATCCTCTTAAATAACAAACAACAGTTAATTATTTACTTTATTAAGAACATTATTCATGTTTATTATTAATTTTATATAACTTATTTCAATATTGTATAAAATTATTGACTCATTTATGTCTACATCATACCTTTTTATGATATTCAGATTATAATTCCAAAATGAATTAGGTGTGTTGACTATGGTCAAAGTGGACATTCCTCCACCATCTCCTGAAAAATAATCATATCATAATTAATTTATTTATACATAAAGTAGATGTAACGCCCCATAATTATAAGAGAAGTGAATTGAATTTGATAGTGTATGTGAAACTCAAGATTTAACTTAAACAACCAATGAAATATATTTATTTAAATTTAATATCATTGATAACTTTTCGAATACGCATCCCCGAGTCTAAATGAACTGTAAAGTTTTATACTGTTATAAACTATAAATTAAATTAAAAGGCATAAAAATTAGAAACTAAATTATGAAAATTATGGTTATATATTTATTATAAATAAACTAATAATTATTTTAAAGGAAATACTTATTAAAAAACAACATTTTTACTAAAAATGGTTTAGTCATGCTTCGGGCCCTTATATAAAAATTAATTTTTTCCACTTTTTGAAAATATATTTTTCAAAATAAAATTATGTTTTCAAATCGTAATATAAACATTATTGTACGGTAAATATTTTGATTTTTTATTGAATTTTTATATTTTCTATTTATATTTAAAAAATAAAAAAATTTATTGAAAATTTCTATATGGAGAAAACATTCATTAATATATTTTTATTTCATTTTGTTATTTTTCTTATTAATTATATTTGAAATTATAATATCTTGTTTTTAATAAATTTGAATATCTAATGTTTTATTTCCTCTTGTTTTATGTTGATTTACTTTTCCCACACAAATATAATTCATTAATTAATTCTCAATTCAACATTATTATCGTTGTGAGGGACTTCATCCCAATTTATCTTCATGGAGGAATTTTGTATGGTTATGAACCCAATTTATTTTACATGGTGTATATACTACCAATTTTTTATTTAATTTCAGGAATACTTCATACTTCATTGTATTTTAAAATTAAATGTGATTTATTTAATCCATGTGGATTTGACTGGAAAATTACCATCTTGTAAGTGGAATTATCACAATTTCCCATCATTATGGAATATTTATTTTTTTGTATATAATTTCCATTATATGGTGGACAGACTTCCCCAGTTATGTATTTTATAGGAATACATATTTATTAATGATGTTTAATGATTTCTATCAAGCTTATTCTTCAAAGAGTAATAAATTAAAAGTTACTAAAGAGATAAAAAAATATTTTATAATCCAAATTTATTTTGATATTTTTTCCATTATCAAGGAACGATTAATTTCTAATGATAATGTTCTATATGAAACTATATTTCCCTTACATATATATATTTGTGTATGGTGGTTGTGATTTTTTCTAATACATTACAAATTATTTAAATATGGTGTTTACATTGTATGTTATTTGATTTAATAGGGAAATTAATATTAAATTTAACATCATACTCCATACATAATACTTTTAATAAGAAATATTATTCATTAATTATATTTTATAGTTAATATATGTGGATATTTTTTGAAATGGAAAAATAGTTTGGGCCCATGTCTTGATATCTCTTTAATGTGTTGGTACTCCCTTGAGTTGAATGAGTTGGATATCATTAGTTAAATATGTTTTTAGTGTATACGTACCCATAAATTTTAAATTTTCTTTCAAAAAGGAAAAGGAAGTAGAGGAATCATGATTCTTGATATTATAATGTCTAATAATTAATAATTTCATTAATTTAAAACTATTTTATTATTATCCTTGATATTTTCGCCATAATATTATCTCGTGATGCATTTCTTTCTAAGATTGTTGATTATTTGCATGTGTTTTCAGTTATTTACCTTTCCATATTGATAATACCTTATATAATAATGATAGTCAAACTATTTGAATGGAATTAAAGTTCATTAATTTATCTTTTCATGTTTATTATGCTTATCGATTTATGATTTTAAATAAACTAATCTCTTGAAAATAATATTTCATTTGTGGTTTAATTAAATTTCATTAAATGATATCTAGTTTCGGATAACATAATAAATTATTTGGTTTTAGTATAACTATTTGGATTTAAAAACTATTATATATCACAATCATTGATAAAATAGTTGTTGGATAGTTATCATTTGATTAGTATAAATATTGAATAATTTCAATTGATACAAACCAAATAAGCAATGACCTTAACCAGCATGATCATACCCTATAAAGAGAATTTATCAGAGTATTTGATGGAGATAAAAATACATGGATTTTCCCATGGAAAATACCTATATTGGATCCATCAACAAAATCATGGGAAAGTAATTTTTAAGAAAAGATGAAGGTTATCGAGATCACATACTAAACAATATATGTTGAACCATCCCGTGAAAATATAACCATTTCACATCATACCCTAGGTGATATTTCTTGTGTAATAAATGGATATGAATCAAGAAACTGATAAAATTAATTTTAATTGAATAAAAATAAATTAATATATTGTCTTGTTTTTATCATTATGATTTAAATGATTTTTATTATGATATGAAAAAATATAAATTAAATATTTCTATAATATTCAATTTCAATTAATATATTCATTTTTTGTGAATTAATTTATTTATCAAATAAATGAAATATTAATAAAATAATAAAACAAAGTAATTATTCATTAATATTAATGATATTATATTTTTTATAAAGGAAAATATAATTTTTAAAAGGGTTCGAAATTGTCATTGTAAAAAACTATCATTTCTCATTAAATATTGACTCCTCTTTTAAAGTTGAATACTTGCATATTTAGAAAATTATTTTGATAGAATAAATATTAATATATTAATCATCATTTTGAAATAATACAACTGTGAGTTTATTATAATTTTTTGAGATAAGTATATTTTTAGATAAAATTTAAATAGTGTGTAAATATAAAGTGTGTATAATGAAATAATATTAAACCAAATATAACATTGTAAATTATATATATTATATCAATATACAGTTTTTTTTACAATATAATTTTTTTTTGTTATTTTATCAATTTTATACATTCTTTATAAATTTCCTATAACTTATATTACATATTAAGGTCTTAAATTGAATTATTTATAAGACTAACACGCATACATATCATCATGTATAATAAATTATAGATTTAGTTTATTAAACTTCTAACATAATTAAATCATTTCATGTATGAATGAAAATAGGTGAAGAAAGAATTCTATGGTTTGTGAATTTGATTACTTTAATATATATTGTCCAAACCATAATTTTGGGAAATAATGATTTACTACCATCTCTTTTCATATATTAACCTACAAAATATATCCTTAATATTTATTAAAAACTCATGTAAAACGTCCTCATGTTTCCATCCCCACTCTGGAGTCCTCCCAATATTCACCCAAACATTCAGAGAGATCCTCTCAAGTTTTAAAAATCACCTTATTAAGGTAAGGGTTCACTCTCTCTTCATTCCAATTCAAGATCCTTCTTCTTAATCAGCCATTTGAATCTTAGTGGGTTGTGTTATAATGAATTTATAAAGACCCATACACATTATAATTTTTGTCTTAAGAATTAGATTTCATTAGTCCACTAACATTATATTCTTTATATATTCCATTATAATGTAAAAATTTAATAATAGAGTCCCTCTTTCACCTATCTATTCGAGCACCTCACTTATGTAGTTGATTTTGTATTAAAATTTCTAATATTGGGATATGATTTTACATATCCATACTAAAAACATTATAAATATCATGTTATTAGGGACTCCTTTAAATCTAATTATTACCTCCAATGATAAATTATGTAATATTATTATGCTTCTGAATTTATCAAGTGACATTCCCATGTCAAACCACTAAATTGTGAAATCCATATCCATTTCAAGTCTTGATTATTCCCCTAGACATACCAATCCTTATTTTATTGGGGACATCCATATATTCATTCAACACACCTTAATATTGGAATTAAACGGGATTAAAATGGTCTTAATTTGAATGATCAATTTGTCACACTTATGCATGAACATAATAAGAAAGAGACGAGTGCACCGAAAAATTTATAGTGATCAAATAAAATGGGTAGTGTTTTACAATCATGATATCTCATGTATGGTATTAGGTATTGAACCTTATAAATTATGGGTATTTTTCCTCTATGTTATGATGTCTTTTTGGTTATCATTAACCTGTATTTATAATTTCATGTTTAATGTTTTTTCCATTTCTCATTTCTTCTTCACGATATCATGTTATATCAGGCCTATTTGTTCATATTTTATATTTTCACCCCATTTATGTCCAACATAAATTACTATTTTCTAACATGTAATATTTTCATCCTGTTATTATTTGTTTATTCCAATATTTGGATCTACAAATATCCTGATTCTTATGTATTTCCTTATATCATCCCACGTAGTTTTATGAATGATGTAATATTATGATTGTGTTAAGGATGTTTTAAAAAAAATTGATGTAACCCTATTTTATGTTGTTATGTAATGTACCTAGATACCCAAAGATGTTATAATAATTAATTTCCATGGATTTATTATGGGAATTATAATGTAATAAATCTATAATTAATTTGTAACAAAGAATATAGATATCATAGTTTATATCAGATAAAATTAAAGTTATTTTTGGGAGTAGTATTTGGAAACTATAATGAAAGAATTAAAAATAAATATAATCATAAGAAAATATCAATAAGTTTTGTTAAATTATATAGTATGTGGTTCTTAAGAAAATGCTTCTCTGTCTATACACTAAATTTGGATGTGGATTTGGAATTTACATACCTCGGGGTTGTAATCCTAAAAGGGTTCATTACTCTAGACTTAATTGTTACCTGATGCTTGAAAATAGGCCTCTGGTTACATATGGTTGGATACACTTTAGGGAAATTCTTTTGTAAAATCAAAAGATCATTTGAAGCCATTATTAAGGAAAATAATTCCCACAAATGTCAATGTTAGGAAATAGATTGTAGATAACATAGATTGAAGCCTATAAATTCAAAATTTACATAATTATTTTTATTTATAAATTAACCAATAAATTTTATGGTATTTCCATTTTGTGTTTAACAATTTAAAATTAATCATCCATAATTTTACCCTTATTCTAGCATGTGGAAGGAGCATAAATTGTGAACATTATTATGGTACTCTCTTAGTTGGCATAGTTTTTTAATGGAATCCTAAATAACAATGTACTTCTAAATTCACCTAAGAAATAAAAATCTTCATTTTAGTCCTTTGTTGAAAATGACATTTGACTTTCTATTGATCATTTGATCCCTTAATCAGAAGATAGAGGATCAACTCCATTGAAAAGGTCGTATATATACTTTATTGTTCCATGAATGATATTGTTAATGGATGTTAATAATATGGAGGGATATGATGATAAATGGTGTAAATTTATTAGAAATTTTAATCATGAAAAAGAGATCAATGTGTTGATATGGAAGTAAATACAGATAGTTCTTTGAGAAATATTTTCAGCACACACTCTAACATAAAATGTAATTGGATTTCCATTCCCACAAGTAGAGAAGATAATGAATCCATAAAGGCGTATAAAGAATAATTAAGAATACATTAACGATATGCCTTATAATTTTCCATTTCCCCTAGTTGAAAATTTTATAGCTTATTTAGAAGGATAAAACTATGTCTATGAAATGATAGGGTGATTCAGAACATATATAAGTATGAGTAAATTCTCAGATACTCCATACAATTCGAAATAAAGATCACAGCATCTCAAGGAAATCCTGGGGATAATAAGGGGAAATTCGTGTTTGATTAAAGTTATATAATTTATAAATATAATTTTGGTAAGAAATGTAGACATGCAAATTGTTTAAATAGTGGAATAAAGCACACAGGATATTGCTTAAAGTGGACAAAGATATGTTTTAAGAGCATGAAGGAAGGGAACCTAACTAGTTCTTGCTGATGAGAGAAACACAATAATGTAATTCATGAATGGAATGATCATGTTAATCCTTAATGTATCATTAATTCAATAAATTTTTACTAACAATGGTACTGTCAAACCAATGTATAGATCCAAGGATGGATGGAGAAAATCAATGCCAACAACCTCTATTGTAGTAAGGGAAATATTATTCCATAACAACCACTAAGGTGGATTGCAACAAAAAATTGGTTGTAGGTATGATAATAATTCATTCAATAATAGTTTATGTACTTTTTGAATATTGTTCTACATATTTATTCATATAACATATGTTCAGTAGAACTATTCAAACACCTCCACAAATCAGTGAAGTAGTGATATTGATAAAAATATAAAACAGTGATATTACTTCATCCTATGTATATAAATAATCCCCTATCATATTTTATTATATGAAAATACCATTAAACCATTTTTAAATCCCTTATTAGAATTTGATTCATTTATTGTGATGGATTGGCTTTCCTCATAGAGATCTAACATAAGTTGTTATGAGAATGAAATCACTCTCTATATTGAAATTCAACATCTTATTATAAATAATTAAAAAGATTATGATGACTATTATGTAGAACCAACATCTCATGAATAAATATTATTTCCCTATTATCAATCATATTTACCTTGACTGATTTATTATAAGTAAAATATCATCCTCGAATAAATTCCAATTGAGAGAGAATTTGCTGAAGTGTTTCTTGATTAATTTAAATGAATTTTCTCTAGATCATATGTTTAAATTTTAGTCAATCATATACATAGGGTTTGAAGATATAATATACTTTATAAAAAGAAGTTTTTTAGGAACTGGATGAGATTAAGATGAAACATTAGAAGAATCTTGATAAATGGTTCATATAGCCAAGTTCTTCACCTTAGGGTGGACCAGTCCTATTCATCAAGATGAATGATGGGTCAACATATGTTTTACTTGATTATCATGAGACCATAAATATCCTTATAATGAATAAGTGTCTTCTACCAATGATTTATGAATTCTTTTATTAGCTACTTGGATCCCAATACTTTTCCAATGTGATCTTTGATGAAGGTATTATTCTGTAAGGGTGATAAAGGACGATATCCCCAAGAATACACTCCATATAAAGTTGGGGAACATTAAAGTTATAGTAATTCCATTCATACTCACTAATGAACCATAAATATTCATAGATAGGAGGATTTTTGTCTTTAGAGAATACCAAAACAATTATTTGTTAGTCTTTATAGGTGATATTGTAATATTTATAAAATTGAAGGAAGAACCTGAGGAGGATTTAGAAATATTAAAAAGACCTTATAAAAGAATAAATTTTATGATTTTTTTTTGAAAATGTGAGATATCATTGAAGGATGTCTCATTCTAGTGGAATTTTATCAGAATCAATGGAATTTCTTTAGACCCTTCAAAGGGAAATGCAATTGAATGATGGACAAGGCTAATATCTCTGACAAATACCTGTAGTTTTACAAACATTGATAGTGTATTATTGATGATATTTAATTATTTAATCAGAATTTAAAAACCCAGTAACCAAGATAACATGGAATAGATTAGTTTTTATCTATAATGGTTAATGTTAAGAGAGCCTCAAGGAGTCGAAAAATAGGTTTATCACTATGCCTGCACATACACAGCCAACAAAAAGAGAACTTATTGTGGTATATAGTGATGAATCAAATAAGGTATTATCTTTTAACAAATTCATAATGAAAAGTACTATTATACACATTTATGGATTTTAAATTTCATGAATATAATGACAGAATGAATTATCTGTAGTTTGTTGTAGTGATCATCACATTCTAAATATTACATCATTATCACATTGGGGAAAAGTATTAGACATATATCATCTTAAAGAGACTCCAATATATTTTCACACATAATTCAATGAATATTTTATAGATATGATGTTTATATATTATTGGGGACTATAACATATCAATCCACTTCCATCTAGGAATGAAATTAATGTTAAAAATTCCATAAGTTTAAAGGATAAGGTAATCTTATCATTGAAAAGAATTTAAAGGTTATGATATTTATTGTCTATAGAAATATGGACATGGGAATAATAAAGGAGAAAAAACATTATTCCTTTAATAATTGATTAATCAACCATCCCTTTCTTAGATGATAAAAGAGTATCAAAGATAAAATTTAGAAATTTAAAAGTAGGTTAAATCTATAAGAAAAATTCAAATCCTTAGATTTAAAAATTAATGAAGAAAGAGTAGTAAGATTTGGATCACAACTATGTCTTCCAAAAAATAATCAGTTAAAAATGATTTATTGGATGAAACAATTTTTTATTCTTTATATTTTCCAAATTCAATAAACTAATACGACCTTTGGGTGTTTTTTGTTTTATATATTTAGTATTCCAAAAAGGTAATTAATGTCCATATAATTGATGATTATGGTGTTAAAATATAATAATGTGGTATTGGATACCTCCTAACCTACTATATCCATTGAAATACATTTCTCAATCATTTTATGTGTGTTAAAATAATACACTATAGTATCATCAAAAAGAATTATTCTAAACCTTGTATTGGGTAGGCTCTGATTCATTTTGTTTAAAATTAATTTATATAGTATGATCATTACAACTCATATAAACAAACTACATCATGTAGTTACTTAATAATTAGATTAAAACATTTTCTTCAAATATCCATGTATTTAACAAAATCATATTATTCATGTCTGGAAGAATTGTATTACGTATACTATTAAGCATTCGACTATGTAGTTTTGTGTCATTTAGATTTTTATATTGTATATCAGGTATCATTACATCAATATAGTATTTATGTATTATGTTAGGAAATGTTTTAGTGAGTATATTGTAATACATTGTATATCATACCACTTAATTTTAATAAATTATTATATTATTCCAATGAAACATTTTTATATATGAATTTAGTTTATCTAAATATTATAATGTACGGTATACATCAATTAAAATCTACATGGACTTCCCCATTTATATTCCCTGATTTTATATAATGATGAGACTTTGTTTAGTGGTATTTTTCAAGTTCTATGTTTAGAGACACAACCTAATCAATATATTCAATATATGTAGTATTTTTATATAGATAATATATAGCCAAAGTTCTGTTTTCATATTTGATCTTTTATGAAATTTTTCATCTTCAATAATTGTTTCAAATTATTAAAGAATTTTTAACAATCATTAAAAATATAACTATATGTGTTTTCGATAATAATTTCATATCCCATAAAATAATTAATTGTTTTTTAAATACGTTCCCCTATCATTATATTTCACTATAAATCACTATTATTAATTTTTTTCCTCTTATCAACTTTTTACCCCTTCCCCAATAAAATTTATTATTTCTCTATAAAATTATATATTAAATAACTTATGAAGAACCACTCAAATTTTTTAAATTAACTCTAACATTAATTATAACTAAATAATAAACTAACAATAATTTTTGGAAATTGAATGTTACAATTTAAAATTTATTTCAATAAGTCATTAATAATTATAAATATTAAACATATGGATGAAAATTGAAACAAACACCCCATTTAAATTTAATTTCTGACACCCCCACACCCTAAATGCAATACCACCATCTTATTTTCCTACTCTTTTTTTTCTAATTTAATTTATTTTTTACTTCTCACATCAATATAAATTCCATTTATCATCATTCTAATTAATTTATATTTATGAGTCTTTAAAAACATAATTGAATACATAATCCAATTCATTCTATGGAAAATGAAAACAATGACACCTCTTATTCTTAGAGGAGTTAATAATTTTTATCGTAGTTCTTTCTTTTTCAAACATTTAGATATTTTTATGTTTTTATTAAATAAAAAACATTCAATTATAATGAAAATCAATTCTATTTTGGATGAACTATAAACATACAAATATTTATATGAAATTTTTAACTACTCACTAAAATCCTGTTTTTAATTCATAATATTTACTATAAATATTAGACTATCTTCTTCATGTGATTGGAACTATAACCAAATGTATTATTTAATTTCCTAATCAAGTCATAAAATATAATATATTATTCATTTTTAATCATTATATTCTAATACTTTTATTAATTTTATAATAACATATTTTCTAAATCATTTTAGATTTCAATACGACAAATATCTTCTTGTTGTTGTTTAATAATAATTTATGTTTTCATGGAGTGTAAATATTAATTTGAACTAATTTATTATTAACTACCTAAAATATTTGGACTTTTTATTCAAAGTAAATATTATAATCACCATATGTGTGAGTCTCCAATTGGTTATTTTTTAACACACATTTAATTAATGGTGTATTATTTATCAGAATAGATAATTAAAGAAAACTATATTGAGTTCTATAGTAATATTTTCATCACATAATGTTAATATAGTAGAAGGTGTTAGGTTGGAATAATAAAAATATACACATAAGGGGTGAATTGTGTCTTTTTTATTATCTTAAAATATTATGGATTATAAATTACATTGTGATTTATGCAGATATGTAGCATTCTCTTCTGTTAGTAGTTTGAGAAATTTATAAATAGTAAAGAAGAATAGAGTAATTTTTATAGTGGTTTAAGAATCATTGATTCCCTAGTATACTACGCCAATTCTCTCTCTGTGAAATTAGTGATTTTTACTAGAAATATACACTAATCACAAGACTTTTACAACTGAGTGGAGGTTGTTGATGCCATAACAAAAAGGATTTAAAAATTATTCTAGTTATTTTAACGGGAACCAAATTCGTCACAACATATTTTTATAATCTGATAATCTACTAGGACTGATTCCAAGAATCAAAAACACTATTAAATAAAAATAAATATTTTATAAAAATGTTCTTTTACAAAGTTACAACAGCAACTGAAAAAATAATAATCTCCCAATTGAAATTAATATTCCACCAAAAATGTATGGATTTTAAGAGTTTACTATTGTGAATGATCTTAAATAAAATAAAAACAAACCAAAAATAATAGATACACATCATCATAAGTTTTAAAAATGTATATCTCCAAATTATAGCTTCTTCATATATAATAAATTTACTCGATATTTGGTATCTTTACAGTAGTTTTGAATTGAAAAATATATTTCACATATATGGGGATATGAAAATAAAAAATAATCAATCTATTTATATGAAAAAATGTTTCTTTCTTTTAGTTTAGTATTTTCATGAACTTGTCATGAGAAATCATAATCAATCAAATTTACAATAATTTCATAGTGTTGTTACAATCATTAAAAAATTGAATCATTTACTCTGTTAAAAATGAGCCTATAAATTAGACGTAAAACCAATTTTAGTGGATATTTAATTCTATAGATACCATTGTAGTAATCATGGAAAAATATTAAATTTTAACTCCATTATTGAATAGTTAGATATAGGGCTCCTTCACATAATGAAAAAAATCTGAAAATTTTCATTTATAATGTACGGTTGAATACAAATGTTGGATTGTTTTATCATAGGTTTTTTTCCCAAACATAGGGTTTCTAACAATCATATGGCTGTTTTTCTATACATCCCATTCTCTCAAAAATAGGGTTTCATCAATATGTATGGTTGATAAAAAAAATATTTCCTAGTAGTGTAGCACACAATATCCTTACATGTTATTTCACAGATAGTTTTTATAACCCATACATTATGCTTACAAATTTAGGCTATGAAAATTGCTACCAAAATATATTTAAAACACATTTATAATATGTAAACAAATATTATATCTCAAAGATAACAGACATCAAAAAATATATTCTATAAAAATATAAACGATATTTCATTAGAAAAAAATAATAGTATTTGTGTGCATAAAAATCAATAAGATATATATAGAATATTTGGGTAAATTCAATCTAAAAAATCATCCACTTTTTAATGATAGAATGCCCAAGATAATAACATATAGAATATTTTGGAATTGTAAACACAATGAAATAATATCTTCTAAAAGATATAGATATCATAGTTATTTTTAACTAATTTTCACTATAAATCCATTCATTTTGATTTATAATAGAAAATGATAATATAATAATGAATTTTTTGGCACAATATTATACATAATTTTGTGCTCTCAAAATAAAGTCAACAAAAATAGTTGAAAACATATTCAATGTAGGTAATAACTGTATATGAATGTTATAATCTAGATATAATTATAACATTATATGTTATATTAGTAGAAATAAAAATTAATAAAAAAATATATATGAAAAAAAATAATTTTCTAAAATCATGTTTATGATTACATGAATTAATTTGGACGAGAAAGGTTGAAAATGTGGGAATTTCTAAATGTTATAGGGATTTTTTAGAAGACGTGTCAGATTGTGGAAAAATTCAAACAACCCCAGTAACTTCCTTTTATTCTTCTTTATATATTCTTAATAATTCAAGAATATTTTTGAAAAATTGTCACATTAATACAATTTAAACTTTACCAATCTTTAAATGTTCTTCCAAATTTCTTTTAGAAATTTATGGAATACTTCCTATAACTGGAAAAATTATATAACATTTTACCGAATATATTGAGAAGATCAATTATCTAAGGCTCTTCTAAATATATCTTCTCAATGAACATTATTTGGTTGTCCAAAAAAACATGTCATGGTGTATTTATAAAAATATAATGAAAGAATATTTTCCCAAAATATAGTTATTACATTTTTGATTTCATCTAACCATATAAACAATCATAGAGATGTTTATAGTGTTGATGTAGATATTATATAATGATTGGAAGTACCTCAAACAGATTATAAATAGATCCCAAAATATCATTTTGAATCTCAAAAATATGTTTTTGAACCATTGGCTTCTTGGAGAATTCAAAACTGATAATCATTTTCAGTAAAAAACATAAAACTATCTTATTGAAATGGATATTTCTCTAAGATTGTTCAGTTCGGCCTGAATAGATTCAAATTCATCTCCATTAGTAGTTTTACTTCTTTAATCATCCAAATATTTTTTATAGACTCTAGTTTAATTTGGAGACATTATTTTTTTTCTAACATATTGTTTAAATGAACAAAAAATCCATCAAATCAATTTTTTATTGAATCTGATGATTCTACTTCTTGAGTTTGAGATAGTTGGCCTCTTTCATCTAGGTTAAAACATTTTTCTCTATATTTTTAGTAGTATAAGTAAATTTATACTAAATGACCTTTGTAGTCTCATTCAGTTCATGATTTATCTTATAAAATGAATAATATATAACCAAAATTTATTCATTCATTGATAACCATGTAGTTTCAACTGCTACAGGTTGAGCTTCCTTATTTCCTTGAGTATTTAACTGATTTTTTATTTAGTATGTAATGTTAGATTATAATTTTTATCAGTAGTATCATTCTCTTTATTTTAAATTTGATTTTATGAAGGAACCTATTTCTATTCTATAATTCCAAGTTGATAAAATCCACCACTTGTGTCAGACTCTTCTTCATCATAAAATATAGTAGCATGAGCTACGAGTTTATCCCTCTATCTAGGACAATTGATAAGGGTATCATCATTTTTTTCTACCAAACTTCATTCAATATATATAGGGTTATTTCTTTCAACTTATAGTTATCAGACATTATATCTTATTCTTTGTGTCATTGTTTAAACTATATCATCAAGTCTAGATACTTTAAATTCTTATTCTCGAATTTTAACTTCAATAGTCGATCCCAAAATTTCTTTCCACCCCCAGTAATAAGACTAGATATATATTGTTCCACTACACCACCAAGTAACTACTTTCCTATTATTTTATTCATTAATAAACGTTTCTTTTCTCAAAGTTCAAACATTTAAAATATTACTATTGTGACACTTGATATGCATCTTTACATCTCAGATTGTGCCTCTTTTATATAGAAGAATATAAATAATCATTTAATAAGTATAAAAAATTATTACCTCTTTATGAAAACAATAATTCATGTACCTTAACTTGTATCTTGTGAAATTAAACATAATATAACCCCTCATTAAAAACATCATATAAATATTAGGATAACGAATCATTTCGAGCACAGCTGTTTTTGGAATTATTGTTGAGTGAATAAAAATTTCCAATACTTTCTGGTCTATCTCAAAATATTTTACCAGAATCACTCATATATTTGTGGAGCTGATGAGAAACAAAAGAATATACTCTGGTTTATGTTCATGGTTTTCTATTAATCGGATATAAAAATGAAAAACCTTTTCATGGAGGCACTAAAAATAGTATCTATTTCAACTTAAGAGATTGAAAATTCCTAATCATTTATCTAAGATACAATAGATTCATTTGTGTCAATTTAATATAGAACATCTTTTCTATAAAAAATTGCTTCTATAATGAATATAAAATTGCTTTTTCCTTTAGTAAAAATATATTATACATGTTAAAAATCTACAGCATTCCTCATAATAATATTGTTTTATGGATCAATTGGAAATATATCAATTGTCCCTGAATAATTTATCTATAGGTTATGTTTTGTTGCTTCATTCTGATTTGTTCACCTTCTTCTATAATCTTAATCGTCAACGTTTCTATAAATATAATGTATGAAGATTATGATTCAAAGGTTTTGAATGAAAAAAACCACCAAAATTCAAAAGGGTTCAAATACTGAGAGTAATTGAGAAAGTGAAGGGAAGGGAGGGTTTTATGAAGGTTTATGTGACTCCGGTCATTTCCACATAAAAATTACACATTACAACAATTATTTACTTTTTATTTTAATACATGTTCTTTTTCAAAAATGAAATAATTACTTTACTTATATTAATTATATATAAGTTTACAACATCCAAATAAAATAAACCGTATTAATATATATCATGGTGAAGAAAATTAACCAAACATTTATTTAAAATTAAATATTCATACCTCCCCAAAAATAAAATCCAATCTAGAAATGGCAAGTGTTTTAGTACAATTATCTATAGGATGATATTAATTATTTAAATATTTTAAATATACATCCCTTTTATGAACATTATCTCTTAGAAAATGATGTGTTATATCAATATTCTTGGTTCTTGAGTAAGTTAATGGTTTTTTCGAAATATTAATTACATTGGAATTATCACATAAAATATGAATATTATTAAAATTACATCCAAAGTCCACTAAGGTTTACTTCATCATCCACACTTTTTTATAACAACAACCAGATAATATATATTCCACCTCATATGTTGGTAGATCAACTAAATATTGTTTTATACTCTTCCGTGAAAATAAATATTTTCTAAAAAATGATATCTTCTTGAATTTATTTTTATAACTAATCTACATCCTCCAAAATCTGCATCTAAATATGGAATTAAATTAAAATAAGATTTTTTTGGGTAATGTAAAATTTGAAAAACAAATTCTTTCTAAATATCTAAAAATTATTTATGTATAAGTTAGATGAAATTCTTTTGGGTTAGACTGAAATCATTCATAAAAACATATAGAAGTCATTTTTTCCTAGTCTACTAGCATAAATATATAATAAACTAGAAATATGACCACTATATATATTTTTTAAAACCGTTTCCTAGCATAATCCAAATCAAATTTTACATTAGTACACATGGTACTTATATAAGTCTTACTATTTTTTAGTAAAAAATTATGAATAATCAAAAATTTATTTTCTTGATATAAAATGTTTCAAAAAATCATTTTGATAAATTTGAAATCCTTAATAAAAATTAAATTATCCCATCATGCTCATTTAAAATTGTTTTTTCATAAGGACTAAAAATTTATTAAAAAGATTTTTGTTTGGTGATATGAAAATAAAATCATCTAAATAAATGTGTAATAATAATATATTATAACAAACTATTTTCATAAACAGAAAATGGTCTGGTAACCATACAAAAAAACCATTTTCCAAAAAAAAGTAGCATAATATTTCTTACCAAGACATAGGTCCATGTTTGAGGCCATTAAAATATTTAGTAAGTATAAAAATTAAATTTAAAAGATGAGGGTTTTAAAACCCTAATGTTTGTTCAAAAAAAACTTCTTCCATTAAATATCCCTTTAAATTGTAAAAATTTAAATCCATATGATATTATTTGAAATTCATATGAGATTCATATTCTATAAGAATCCTAATCGGTAGTAATTTTGAAAAAGGTTCAAATGCTTCATCATAGTATATTAATTCTTTCTAATTTCGTTATATTTCTACTAATCTTGTCCTTTTTCATGTAATTGTCCATTGATCATATTTTTTATTTCTAAACCCCCTATTTTTTAATATTACAAGATAATTAGTTGGTTTGTAAACTAATATCAAAAAATTATTTATATTTGATTTATTATGTTTTCTTACTTATAAATTAAAAAACATTTATCTTTTAAAGCATCTTTTATAGTATTAGGTTCTAATTTTTTTAGAAATGTGAAAAACTAAACTATGTTTCCTAAATTTCTTCTAGTTCTTACATATTTATATAGATTTTCTATAATATTTTCTATAGGATAATAATTTTAGGTTCCACATTTTCATGGTTATACCATTTTCAGTTCATCTTCTTTATTTTCTTCTAGACTATACTAAATTTCATTTATTTTATTTTTAATGTCATTTTATGTGATGCAATCCTCTTGTTTTCAAAATAGTAAACAATTTCTTCTATTTGATTTTTCATTTTCACAAAATGGTAACTTTCATCAAAAATAAAATGAATTATTTATTCAAAAATAAATTAAATTTAATAATACAATTTTTAGTCTTTAGAATTTGGAAAATATCCTATAATGATTCCTTCATCAGCCTTCATGTCGAATTTACCATTAATTTAGATAGGTATCATGAAATGCAATGTGTATCCAAATACATTAAAGTACTTTACTTTTAGTTTTAAATTATTAGAAATGATTATTTTTTTCTTTTTAATAATAGGACATATTAAAACTCTATTCATGATACATTAAGATGTGTCTACAGATCTTTCTAAAAACAGATAAGATAGATAAATTTAGTTGACATACTCGTCGTTATCTCTTGAATAGATCTATTTATTCTCTAGACAATTCCATTATCTTTTTGAGTTTTTTGTGCATATATGTTGTGTTTAATAACTATGTTTGAGGCAAAGGAATTAATTATTTATTCTATAATTATACGATATGATCAAATCTAGGGGAAATTATTTAAAAAATCATTCGGAACAAACATTAAAAAATTCCAAAAATATTGAAAATTTCTGTTTTATGCTTTAAAAAATAAGTCCATATAAATATTGAAAAAAATAAACCAATATATAAACATAAAATTTATTATCCAAACATTATACATATGATTCCTCAACATAGTATTTATGGATATGTTCTAGTGGTTTACATGTATAAACTTTTTAATTTTATTTGTGTGATGATTCGTATTGTTTTCCAAATTTACATGAACCACAGAATCTATAAATATAAAATTTATGACTCAAAAGATCGAAAATAATGTGTTTCATGGAAGAAATATGTCAACTAAATCTATTCCAATGTCCAAGACTATTATTGTATTTCTAGGATTCATGTGCATTAGTAGTTAAACAATTAATTTTTTTGTACGCAAAAAATTAATATCTAGGGTGTAACCATTTTCAATTATTGGTGATTTTAATTTACAAAATTAATTTTTTAAAAACTATAGAAATTGTGATATAGAAATAAATATAAAAACCATCATCATGGAGTTGAGAAATAATTATCAGGTTGTATTTTTCACTTGAACATATATAAATTTGTTGATTGAGGTTGAATTTGGATATATGACTAGTCCATATCTAAGTATATTACCTTTAGCATGGTCTCTCATGGTGACTACTCCTCCATCTAGTTTTTTCAGTGTATAAATATTAGAAGAGTATCCACTCATGTTTCTTGAGCATACATTGAGAATATAACATATAATATTTATGCCCCTATGGGATTTTTCTAGTAATGGTATTTAAACAACTTTTTTTTCGTACCCATATTTTATTGGGTCTAGCTATGTCAACAAAGCATGGATTTGGGAATTCATATTTTTCTTATTTTTCCAAAATATACATTTCATTCTTTAGATATGTGTTTTGAAATAAATGTATTCATAATTATACTTATCGGTTGATTTTTTATACAAGAATTGTAAGAATAATTACATTTCATTCCACTATAAAAACAGGTATAATTTTGTAAACTATGTGAAATATTTTTTATTTAAAATTTATTTTTATCTTTTTCTTTGTATTTATTATTTTTATTTTTTCATAATAGCTTTCCTAAGAATATTATTAAGAGATATTTTTCATTTAGTGAATTTAATTTCCACACTTTTGGAGTATTCTTTACCGTATTGTAATTATATTATTTTAGTTACATTAGTAGTATAGTTTTATGTTGATTTATAAAAATTTCCTTTTTTACTCTTGAGTTTATTTCATCATTGCATCTATTTCCCTAAGAATAAAATTATAAATATTTTTAGTGACTTATATTTATTATCTATAGATTCATAATTTTCTTTAGGTATTAAAGTATAAGAATCTAATTTTATATTTGAGGGGTTATTAGAATCATAAGTAGAAGTATAATAGGATTCAAATTTATCGTATTCATTATCAATAGAAAAAAAATTTCTCTCGTATTTTTTTGCCCTTCTTCAATGTATAATTTTAAAGGTCTATTGGGGAATTTATAAACACTCAATGTAGGCTTCATATTAATTTTCCTGTTATTCTTGAAATCATTTTCTTCAGATTCTTCTTTTTCATATTTCTTCTTTCTTCCCTTTATCTAGGGGGATTTGGTCTCATATGAAAATTCTTTTTTAATTCATAAATTCATAATTTTATAGATCCTTATTCATAAATCATTGTGTATTTTTTGAAGCCTCTATTTTTATATAATATTATATAAATATTATAGATAGTTAAGTGAGTACAATACCAGAATTTTAGAAATATGAATCCTATGAGATTTTCACATCCTATTTCAATTTCTTTTCCTCCTTATTAGATATATCAATAAGGGTAGTATAGCCCCTTTTTACTATATTATGATCTTAAGCTCAAAATTTCACTTTTTCAATACATAGTCATAATTACAATAAATTCTGTCATTTATAGATATTTTTCTAGCGATTATAGACTGATAATAATTGATATTCCATTCAAATTTGACAGTATTACTCAAGGTTCTTTGAGTTGTTGATTTGATTGAGAAATTGAAATTCCAAAGGCCGTAACATCGTTGAATATTTCTATTTATCTCCATTTAATTTGGGTGACTATTTCAGAATCATAAATTTTTAATGTGTCAAACATCAGTATTTCTGTAGTGTACAATATTTCTCTTACATTTTCAGTTCCATCAAATGATACAAGAATCGCCTACCACCCTTCATAAGTAGTAGGAAATTTAAATACAGAATTAATTTTTGTGGTCCATGTCCACAAATGATAGCATTATTTAATTTTGAATTTTTGACACACTCAGCTTTTTTGGAAACATCCCATGTTTCTCATGATCCAAGAATTAAATATAGAGTGATAATATCCATATATACTTTAAATCCATGATTTTTAAATTTTCAATCATATAATAATTCCAACATCTATATTTATCACCATAACATTATGGATAATATATCATTAACTTATGTTCTTTAGGATCATCCATTGGCATCTCCCATTGTATAGATCTTATACGTTGATCATTCATGAGCTAATCTTATTTATTCGAATAAATATCCTCTAATACCAACTGTTATTTATGAATAATAAAATCATTCAAAAGTGGGGTTATGAATTGTTCCTTTTTGATAATAATCACATATTATGGATTTTAGATTTCATTATAATATATGTAGACATACAGTGTTCTCTTCGATAATTATTGTGAGCAGTGGATAAATAGTAAATAAGAACACAACAATTTTGATAGTGGTATGGGGAACAATGATCTCCTAGCCCACTCCATCAATACACTCTCTAATAGTTTTTTTATTTTCAATCAAAATAAACTCTTATCATAACACATTCAAAACTGTGTATTGGATGTTGAAACCATTAAATAAGGATATACGAAGCCTTTTAGTTCATTTAAAGGGAACCAAATTCTTTATAGCTTACTCTGAAAAGTTGATAAAATAAAACAATTGGATCTAATCTTCCTAATTATCAATAAATCAAAAAATTCATATTTGATTTCATAAATAGGTTCTAAAACTCAGATCCAGCAACAAATGAAATAATATATATCCTCCTATTCAAGAATAAATTTCTTCCTGGTGAAATGGATTCAAAGAGAGCTTGGTTGTTAATAGTCATCAATATGAATAGAAAAAAATAGCATGAGTTACATGAAAACACGAGGTTGAAAAATGTACATCTCCAATGAGAAGATTCAATAGAAACAATAGAGTTAGTAGATATATTGTTTTGTTATATTAGTTATGTATTCAAAATGATTTGGCACATGTATAGAGATATTTTAAAAAATACCACATATATTAATTGAAAAAAAAATTCTTTCTTTCAGTTGATTTGATCCAAGAATGTCTTTCGAATAATCACAATTATTCAATTATACAATCATTTATTACAATCACAACTTCCCTTTGAAACAATAATTATATACTATGTTGAATATGATCCTTTGAAGTGGTAGTAAAACATCTTCAATATGATATTTAATTATGTTGATATCGTATCAGTAATCATGAAATATATATTAAACTGCATTTTTGAATAATCAAACAAAGGATTCATTCATATAACAACAAAATCCAAATTTATGGTAAACCATGTATTGTTGATTAGAAAAGTATGGCTGAGGTTCCATACTTTTTTTTCCTCGGATTTAGAGTTCCTTACAAATGAATGGTTGATTATACATACATTCCCTTTTAAAAAATGTCGGGATTCATCCAAATTTAGGGTTGAAGAAAAGTACTATCAAATAGAATAGGGTACATGATCCTTACATGTTATTTTAAACATTGGATTTCTGAACCACATGTTACTCTTACAAGCTTAGGGTATGAACATGATGTTCCCAGTTAGGATCCAAGTATCACTGAGAGGGGGAGGGGGTGAATCAATGATATCTTTTTCTTTTTATGTTTCCCCTTTTTGAAACAACCTTCACCTCCTGTTAAAGTGTATCTTCCCTAATGAACACACACAACCACAGGAACACAAGATTTACAAGGTTCACTACCCAACAAGTGTAGCTACGTCCTTCGTATGGTACAGAAACAATCTAGTACCACACAATCCACTAGAAAACAATCCTTTGATGTGGAATACAACAAGTAGGATATACCCATACACTCGTGCAGCACTTTGAAAACAATCCAATAGTGTGTGTGCTCCCTTTTAGCACAAATAGGGTAATAAAATAAAGTAGTACTTTTTATTGAGCTTATACAAATCAAATATTTCAAAGCAATTCTTTACTTTCCTACCCAGAAGCTGGTAGGAACCCATGGAGAAAAATAGCATGTGCGACCACTTGGACATGTGTGACCTATACTTGTGTGCCTTATACTTGCACACCTCTTCTTCATCATTCCTACCCAGAAGCTGGGAAGAACCCCTGGAGAAAAGCAGCCTACGTTCCCACTTTGACCTGCGCGACCAAAACCTGCGCATCGGGATCCTGCGTGCCTCTTCCAGCGCACTGCCCTTTAGATGTGATGCCTTTGTGAAAACTGTGTGCCAACACCTGCATGCCTTCTAACAACTATCAACCTGCGCACCCAACTCTCAACATGTGCACCCGGAGCTCAAATATTATTATCAAGTATTGAGCCTTAATAAATAAGGAGTCTAGTTGTCTATTTATAGGCATTTTGAGGACTTTTTTGACCTAGACCTGTGTGCCAATACTTACATGCCCATACATGTGCACCACAACCTACGTGCCACCACCTGCGCGCCACAACCTGCACGCCACCACCTACGTGCCAATACATGCGTGCCACTTTCATTCCTTTTCCATATTTATGAAATAATGATATTTTTGAAATATGACTTGCGCACCTCTACAGCACTTGCGCTCCTTCTTCATTCCTTTGTCATTTTTTTGGATATTTATGATGTTGAAATTTGTTTTTCCAAAACACTTCTTCACTCTGTTTATCATTCATACAGCTTGCACCACAACATCTCCAAACTTGAGATGATTGTAAAATACAAATAATCAAAACATCGCATGATTTTCATGTTCTTTTTAAAGTAAATTGATTTAGCTTTTTGACAGCAAAAGACAAAACTCTGTAACAGCAAACTTTTCTTACTTCCTTATCCATAAAACTTGGTCCCAATAATCTCCCCCTTTGGATTTTGTTGTCAAACATGATTCATCAATCACTGAAATGTGTAACCTTTAGCAATGGATTACTTATCAACAATTATAAGACTACGTGAGCTAACTCATTGTAGGAAACAAGAATTATTGACAGCCAAAACCATGTTGTCCAAAAGGAGTGACTATGAAATCTCATGAGTGTACCTCCTCAGCCTTCTTCAAATCAACTTTCTAGCTTATACCTCAGCATTCTTAACATCATTTAATTTCCTGGAAAAAAAACATTATTTCCTATAACCACTCCAACAAATAGTTAAAATAGTTCACACACATACATGATGGACTCACAGCTTACCCACAACTCCCCCTTTATGCATTCTTTTATAAGGATAGATTTTTGAAAAAATTCTCCCCCTTAACAACACTATCTGCAGGTAAGATGATAGATGGTACAGAAACACGTACCTTAACCTTGATGAGAAGAAGGTTGGACACCCATGTTTAAACTCAATTTTGAAAATGGTTCCTTCGGTAACGGTTTTGTGAATATATCAGCAACTTGTTTAGATGTAGGAACATACTCCAGCCTCAATTAATTATTATCCACCTACTCTTTGATGAAGTGGTACTTTATATCAATATGTTTGGAACGAGAATGTTGTACTGGATTTCTTGTAAGATTGATTATACTCTGATTATCACAACCCAAAAGCAATGGTTGCTTTACTTCAACAAGTACATCTTTTATCTGAGTCTTCATCCACATGAGTTTAGTTGCAGCATGAGTAGCAGCAACATACTCACCTTCAGTTGTGCTAAGAGTTACTGAATTCTGTTTCTTGGTATGCCAACTAACACAACTTTTCCCAAGAAAGAAAACTCCACCAGATGTGGATCTTCAATCATCAAAATTTCTTGCCAAATTAGTATCAGAATACCCGAATAGATCAATATTTCCAGAGCCATCATAACTGAATCCAAAATTTATTGCAACATTGATATATCTGAGAATTATTATTCCAGCAATCAATTGTGATTCTTTAGGAGCACTCTAAAATCATTCACATAAAGTGATAGCATAGACGATGTCAGGTCATGAGGCAGTCAAACACAACAGACTTCCAATCATCATTCGAAACTCATTCTGATCAACTTTCATGCCTTCTCCATCTTTAGAAAAATTGGTTCCCACTGAAATCAATGTGGAATCTGGTTTCAAATTTTCCTTGCCAAACTTCTTCATAATTTCCTTAACATACTTTACTTGAGATAGAAAAACGTGATTCTTCTTCTGTGAAATTTGTAACCCAAGAAAGTACTTCATTTATCCCAGCATAGACATATCAAATAACTTCTTCATCTCCTAAGAAAAAATTTTACATGATCTTTCATTATTTCCATCAAATATAATATCATTGACATAAACAATAATGATTAGTGAAAACTCCAAACATTCCTTGATGTAGAGATTGATGTCAAATATCCCTTTCTTAAAATTCATCTTCTTTAAGTAGGTATCTAATTTAGAATACCATGCTCTCGGAGCCTGTTTTATCCCATATAAATCCTTCTTCGGCCTACACACATAACTTTCATGCATTCCAATAACAAATCCACAAGGTTAATCAATGTCAACTTCCTCATCAAGGTCACTATTCAGGAATGCAGATTTTACATCCATTTGAATGATTCTGGAACCTCGTTGTGTAGAAATAACAAGAAGGATTCTGATTGTTTATAATCTTGCCATTGGAGCAAAGGATTCATGAAAATCAATGCCTTCAATTTGTGAATACCCTTTTCAGACCAATATTTCATTGTTTCTTATTACTTTACCTTCTTCATTCAGCTTATTCCGAAAAACCCACGTTGTACCAATAATGTTATTGTTTTCCGGCTTGTGTATAAGTTCCCAAGTATCATTCTTCTCTATCTGATCAAGCCGTTCAATCATTGCATAAACCCATTCTAGATGCTCAAATGCTTCATTTGTATCATACGGTTCAACTTTCGAATAAGGAGAAGTATGTGATATAACTTCTGTTGTTCTTATTGTTTGAATCCTCTAATGTTTATATCCAATAATATTCTTAGCGTCCACTTGTTTCCCCAACCTAAGATGAGTTGTTCGAACTTCATCCTCATTACTCGAGATTTTGGATTCGGAATCCTCTTCAACGGTATGATTAACACAGTCTATAGCATTATCAGAATCATTGACAAAAGCTTCTCTATACTGCTCAACTACCACATCAACATATGACTGTGTTTCTTTCTCAACATATTCAACAACTTTTATATCTGAAGAATCAACCATTATTCATGTTTCTTTGTTGATACATCTATATCCTCTTCCTTCTGGAGCATAGCCATGAACAATTCCATCATATCCACTTTGCTAAAACTTTCCATGGGTTCCATCATTCTTCTTTATAAGGAATGGACTCCCAAATTCTTATAAATGTTTCAGACATGGATTTTTTTCATAGAACATTTCATATGGAGTCATATCTGAGTTTTTCCTATAGAAGAATCAGTTCTGAATATAAATAGTAGTGCTCATGGCTTACCTCCAGTAATAATGAGAAATATTATGTTCAAGTAACATAGTTCTCCCCATTTTCACCCGACTTCAATTCTTTCTTTAAGCAACCCCATTTTGGTGAGGTGTGTAAGGAGAACTGAACTCATACTTAATTCCATTGTTATCAATATAACATTTAAACTCGTTATTCTTATACTCAACACCATTATCATATATCAACTTCTACAATGAATACTCACATTCTTTTTCTTCTTTCCTCCTGAAACTCTTAAACATTTTCAGAGCATCTGACTTATGTCTCATGTACATAACACAAGTAATGCGAGTAAATACATCAATTAAAGTAATGAAGTACTTATCTCCATTTTTGATTTCATACTCATTGGTCCATATATCATAATTTATTAGTTCCAAGGGTTCTTTGAGAGAATTTCAACTCTCTTATGAAAAGAGTTTGTAATCATCCCTTTTTCACAAATAGTGCATCACCAATCTCTTCTTCTTGATAAATCAGGATTATCTCGGACACTGTCTTGCATTGATAAGTTGCACATATTTCTTTGACAGATATGTCCCAACCTTTTATGCCATAACTGATTTTTATCCACTACACCCATGTAATAAGAGTTTTTCACTTCACCAACTTGGAACAAATTTCTTTTGTATGTTGTCCCTTTGTAACTGTATTCCCATCATTTTCACTTTTCACAACAAATCCATATTTTCTAAAAATAACTTTGTGTCCCTCATAACTTAGTTATGACACACTAAGAAGGTTATGTTTCATCCCATCAACATAGAGTGTTTTCCTATATTTCATCTTTTCTTTTCCAATGATGGTTGATCCAACACCTTTGATCCTTAGGGATTCATCATTTACAAATGTCACTATTCCATCATTGAAGTCTTTCACATTCATTAGAAAATTTAAATCTCCTGTCATATGAGAAGAACACCCACTATCAAGAATCCATGGACGTTCTCCTTTTGTAGATTTCAAAGCAGTTTCGACAACAAGAGCTTTTTGTTCTTCATTTTATTTCACTTGTTGTTGTTCTTCCTCTAATTTCTTAGCTAGTTCAATGTGTTCTGGCTAGATAACCATGCACTCTTTCTTTTTGGACTTATCAGATCTATCCATTTCAGATTACAAAAACTCTGGCTTTTGAGAATTTTTAAGAATCTTTTGTTGTTCTGGTAACACACTAAGGCAGCCCTTGGCAAGATGTCCAGGTCGATCACATCTTTCACAAATACATTCTAGTGGTTGGAACCTATCCTCAACATTCACATCAGTCTTCTCAGATATCTTCTGAAATTTAATTGGAGACTTTTTATTTTAAAAGGGTTGACTCCCCCTGAATCATTTTCTTTCAAAACTTTTGGAATATTTGTAATGTGGTTGGTTGAACCAACACATATTTTCCATGTGTTAGAATCCACCACAATACTAGAAGTAACCATAGAAAGAATATTTTCCTCTGAAACTTCTATACTGACCAGATTTGTGGACATGCTTCTCAACAACCTTCTTAATAGAACTATGTTGACCATAAAACTTCATGTTTTCATTTGTAACTCCCTTTCTCAGTTCAGATTTAGCATCACCAGAAGTATTAGAAGTATTTCTTAACTCATGATTTTTATGAACTTCTGATTATTCATCATTGCTGACTTTGACCACATATCTGGTCTTTCCATACTTGTTTTTATCAGAACCAGTTCTGTCTTCCATTTCAACCTTTGAAGGTATCTTTTGTGACTCGTTGTTTTGTTCATTCTTACTGGAACATTTACCAACATCTGAGATAGAATTTTTGAAACTGATATTCATTTCTTGAGCTTTATGATGTTTCTTTTGGACAAGTTCCAACTCTTCTTATTTTGCCTTCAGCTTTACATCAAGATGGTAATTATGCTTTTTTGAATTCTCAAGATAATTTTTCAGATCATCAATCTTCTTTTCCATCTTTATTTCCTCATCAGTAAATCCTTCTTGATTTATTAATGTGGAATTTTCATTTACCAGCTTGTTGTTTTGCTTTTCAAGCCTTCTGATCCTCCTCAAGCATTCTTTCAATTCATCTTTAAGATGATATTCATGTTGTGTTTCTTCTTCTTCTGAACTGTTTCTCTTGTACTCTTCATTATTCACAGCTACAATTAGGTTATTCTCTATAGATTTCTCAACAAATGATTGATCAGATTCTACTTCGCTATCCTCTTCTTCTTTATCTTTAGATTAAAAGATTCTTCGTTTTGATTTGTAGACATTTTTATCCTTACCCTTTGAAAAATATTTGTCTTCATCAGTTTGATTCTTCCATGACCTTCTTGGCATTATTTCATCATCATCATTGTCTTCTTTATTCTTTTGAGGACAATTTTTTGCAATGTTTCCAACTGCTCCACACTCAAAACATTTTAAGGGAAGCTTCCACTTGTATTTCCTTGTACCTATTTTCACATTTTTAGAATATGGGGATAAAATTTTTCAAAATTTTTGAATACCTCATCCTTCGAATTGGATTCACCAACATCATCATCAATAAGGGTTTTCTTTGACTTCTCTCTCTTTGTATCCTTGAATGACATTTTTCCATCAGATTTTTTTCCCTTCATAGTCTTCTCCCTTCTCATTTCATAAGTAATGAGAGTGCTATAGAAATCATCAAGAGATAATGTTTCAAGGTCTCTGTCTACTAGTGAAGACAGTTTACCATAAAACTTGTCGGGCATAATTATCAAGATATTTTCGATAACTATAGAATCCTCCAACGTTTCACCAAGACATCTAATTGTACTAACAATGTCATTAATCCTAGTAAAGAAATCACCAACAGATTCATATTCTCCCATTTTCAAGTCTTCATACTTCAGCCTCCAGATTTGTAGTTTTTCCTTCTTCATTTTTGTATTTCCCTCATAGATGTTCTTCAACTTATCACAGATGCCTTTAGCTGTAGAAAAACCTTTCCCACTTAAAAATTCACTCTTAGAAAGAGATGATAGTAATGAATTTTTTACCCTTCCATCATTCTCAAGGTTCTTCTTATCAAAAGGAGTAAGAGGAGCCTTGTCATCAATAGGAGTAAATCCATCCGTGGTAGTTTCAAGAACTTCATATCCAAGAGACATAGGATAAGGCATCATTCTGTCCTTCTATACGTGATATTTCATTCAATCGAAAGTTGGGATCCCTTTACTGTTCAGGAAATTTAGATTCTCCATCACAACTTCTCTTCAACCACTTCATCAAAGAATAAACAAAGAGAGTCTTTCCCTCTGATACCAATTGATGTTCCCAGTTAGGATCCAAGTACCACTGAGAGGGGGAGGGGGTGAATCATTGATATCATTTTCTTTTTATGTTTCCCATTTTTGAAAGAAAATTCGCCTCCTGTTAAAGTGTTACTTCCCTACTGAACACAAACAACCACAGGAACACAAGATTTACAAGGTTCACTAATCAAAAAGAGTAGCTACGTCCTTGGTATGGTAGGGAAACAATCCAGTACCACACAATCTACTAGAAAACAATCCATTAATGTGGAATACAATGAGTATGATATGCCCTTACAATCATGAAACACTTTGAAAACAATCAAATAGTGTGTGTGCTCCCTGTTAGCACAAATAGGGTAATACAATGATTCAGTGCTTCTTAATGAGCTTATTGAAATCAAATATTTCAAAGCAATTCATCATATTCCTACCCAGAAGCTGGCAGGAACCCCTAGAGAAAAACAGTGTGTGTGCCCACTTTGACATGCATGACCTATACCTTCATGCCTTATACTTTCATGCCTCTTCTTCTTCATTCCTACCCATGAAGCTGGGAGGAACCCCTGGAGTAAGCTAGCATGAATGCCCACATTGACCTGTACGACCAAGACCTAAGTGCTGGGAACCTGCGAGCCTCTTCCTACGCGCTGCCCTTCAGACGTGCTCCCTTCGTGCAGCATGCGCACCAACACCTGTACGCCTCCAACCTGCGTGCCACCAACCTGTGCACCTTCAAACAACTATCAACCTGTGTTCCCAACATTCTACCTGCACTCCTAGAGCTCAATGATAATTCTCACTGGATGAGCCTTAAGGAACGAGGAGGTGAGTCTTATATTTATAGGAATTTTGAGGACTTGCGCGACCAAGACATGTGCGCCAATACTAGCGCGCCCATACCTGCGTGCCACAACCTGCGCGCCACAACCTGCTCGCCACCACCTGTGCACCAATACCTATGCGCCACTTTCATTCCATTTCCATATTTCTAAAATAATGCTATTTTTGAAATATGACTTGCGTGCCTCTAAAGAACATGCACACCTTCTTTTTGCCTTTGTCTGTTTTTTGGATATTTATGATGTTGAATTTTTTTTTCCAAAAACACTTCTTTACTCTATTTATACTTCATACGGCTTGCACCACAAGTTCTCCGAACTTGAGATGATTGTAAAGTAAAAATCACCAAAGCATCGTCTGATTTTAAAGTTCGTTACAAAGAAAATTGATATAGCTTTTTGACAACAAAAGACAACACTCTCTAACAGAAAACATTTCTTACTTCTTTATCCATCCAACTTGGTCCCAACAGAACAGTGTTTCCAAATTATGTTTAAAACACCTTCAGAGAAAATTTTTTAATATTTTAAACCAAATCTTAGATAAACTAATAAAAAAAATATTCATTAAAAATACATAATGTAATATATTATATAGTTCCCTTTTATTAGAAAATTTATAAGTAATAGTCAAACAAATTAATATTACCTAGATGTGTTATGTTTTAAAATATAGTATAATAAGAGAAAAACTAGACTCGTTCGTCTATAGACTATAATTTTTTATTAATTTTGAATGATTAACAACACAATATAAATGTATAAGTCACAAAATATAGTAAAAATATATTAGTTATGAATAGAATTTATATAGTAATTATACGCATAATGGGTTTCTTGTTTTTATATTTCCTACAAGAAACCACGATTTTATCAAACAAATTAATATAGGGTATTATATTTTATTGATTCATCACATCTTAATATTTTGTATTATTCATCAATGAATCATTTATGGTAGTTATAATTAAAAAACTCTATTTACTATTAATTGTTAATTTAATGGGGCCTTAAATTGTATGAATAGAAATTTGAATATGAATTGAGATGTAACATACATCTAATATGTAATGAAAAAATAAAAAAATGATAGACTAGTAAATATATGAGTTAGGATTATATGTCAATATAGATTTAAATTGAATTTATAGTTTATTGTATGGTGTTTTATTTAAACAAATTCAAAAAAATCATATTTTATATTTAGAGTAGAATATGATCTCATGTGATTCTCATTTCCATGCCAATTGTTTTGGTATAATTTTTTGACTAATTATTTCATTCCATTTCGTGTTTTCCCCTAATCAATTATAGTTTTTCCATTTTTCATTTAAATATAGTGAGGATAATAAAATTAATGATTCGTTATTGATTTTTATAGCTAAAAATTATTGGTTTAATGATATTTTTTTATAGAGAACAAATCACATAACTACTTTAATGAATTTGGGTATGAGTTTAAACCAATCCACCAACCCCACTCACTGGATGTTGATCATGCCAAAATTACCCTTTTCCAAAAATATTTGTTTCGAATTTTATTTGATTAAAATTATTAATAAACACACCTTCTATTATATAAAAATATTCACTATAAAAACATGATATCTATACACTATATTCTCATTAAAAATGACATGGTATCGAAATTATAATGTTATATTATGTATCAATTATTATTGAATTATTGTTACAATGGATTTAATATGTTTGAAATTTTTAAATTTAAAATTATTATTCAACTATCATGAAATTTATTAACATAAAATTTGATGTGTAATTACATAAATACTCCAAATTATTCTTAATGCTCCTATTTTCATTGACTTGTCCCAATTAACTCTTTTATAATAATGTTTTCTTATAGATAATATTCATTGATATTAAGACATGATATTTTCAAGATATTAATTTAAATGACATTAAAATGGTATAATTGAACATAAAGTCAAATTTATGTTTGTATAATTGATAATGAAACAAATTTTACAAAATAAATCAATTCTATATATCTACATAGATGTCTTGTAACTGATGTATTCTTTGTGTATCTTAATACACAACTCTAATTTTAGTCCACGTAAACATGTGACAATGTAATATCAAATGACTGTGTTAAAAATTATCCGTAATATAATTATAATTATGAGCGTTAGGTTTTGTGCCCTTGACTGGAATCTAAGAAAAATAAAAAAATGATAGGATATTTCACTACTAAAGAAAAATTAAAATTTGATGAGTTTTATTTAAAATGTGATATATATTTACCTTAATATATAATTTAATCACATATAAAATCTAATATATATTACTGAAAAAAATAAACATTATTTAATATATGTAAAAAATATTTCTACTCTTTCTTATATTTTTAAACGGAATGACATAATAAGAAAAAATATATTATTTTTATGTCATGTTAGAATCATCTATTTCAATAAACATGTGGTATTATTATAGATAAATTTATTCTATAATTTATGATGATATCAAAAAAAATAATTCATTCTTGATGAGACTATTAGAAACTCAGGTTTTCATGTGTGAACCATTGTAATATTTCTGGGATAGGATGTGGAGCGGCCATAGAGTTTTTGGATGTGTGGACACTCAATAATGATTGGTTAAATATAATATATTAATTTCATTACATATGTCATAAATCATTTAAATAATTTCATTACATTAAATAAAATAAATATATGAAAAAAAAATTTAGGTTCCGGGTTTTACAATATGAGTTATTTAATTTCCATTCGCATCTTGTTTCCTATTGTCAGTCTTTCAGGGGTGCACTAATTAAATAATTAAATTTATTAATTTAATTAGTAAAAAAAATATTTTTTATTTCGATTATCCTAGAGATTACATATTTATTTATCGTTGTACACTCTCCCTCTAGGGAAATCTGGAATAACCTCTAGATCGAGAGAGGGGAAGAGAGATTGAATGGATTCCATGGAGATGTCGAGAATCTAGGACACTGAGGAATATAATTCATTATTTTAAATTTCCAATGAATCCTAGAATGAATTTATTCCCCATTAATGATTAATCCAAACGTGATGTATGGATTAGGTATTTCTATAAAACATTCTTCGTTGTTATTTTGATCATGTATTATCAATTGTGGATCTTTTTCCACTATTACATGTTTTTAGTATTTTACTGAAATCATTTTCTCCACACTTCCTTTCACTTTTTCTAAAAATTTACCACCAAAGTATCATTTTATAGTCCTCCCAATGGCCACCAATAATTCCCTTTGATTATTTGACTTGGATTTCCCTCTCCCATTCTTTGTAGGTTTATCAACGACTGTTACTATGGTCAGCGGTTTGACAAATCATTATCATGGTCATCAAAAAGATGAAATCATGTAATGTGGTTAATTGATTTCAGATTTATGGTAGGTATTTAAACTTATAGAAGGGTCATTCGTTGAATGAGGATTAAAGGATGTGCATCAGTTTAGATACGCATAGAGAAGAGATGAACTATGTGTTAGGGTAACCCAAAAACCAATTGTGAACATTGTTTATGGTGACATGCTATTAGAAATTGAACTTTGGTGACATTGAATCCATGGTCGTGGGTTTTAGAAAAGATATATTCTTGACTAGAGGTGATAATTGAGATTTTTATGATATTTGAAGGATTTATATATAAGTTATTGTATAGAAGACTGCACAATGTCTAGTTTTGAAGAACCCATTCTTTGTACATTCATGGTAGTGGGAGAACAACTTTCATATTTAGATAAATTCCAAATATATAATTTACTAGCATGGAAACCTATTTTCCATAGATGGATTCATCAATTTTTACCGGGGTACATTCCTAAGTGGACACATGGAACACATGTAATATAACCTCTGAGTCACTCTATGTGTTTATTACAACGTATAAAACATTCCATCATAGTACATGTCGGGTACCGTACCAATATTTTACGTTTTGTAACATATCACACATACTATTTATGTAGACTCTTACGAACAATTAAAAATGTGAGTACATCAGAAACAATCTACATAAGGTCGACACATTATGCATGCCAAGTACATGTTGTGTACTTTTCAAACCAAAATTTCCTTTATTCTCTCCTCACTATTAACACATATTTTTGGAATAAAAGTAGTACATACTAAGTGTTTTTTCATATAAATAATTATTGTGGGGTATATTTGGAAATTATGGGGTATTGATTAGGTCCCATTTGTAATTTATGGATATATCAATCTAGGGACGATGATAGTGTTTGGGAATGATGATCAGATGATTCACTAGGGGTCATGTATTCTTCCTAATATTTTATGTGATAAATGGTATTACACTGATCACACCTCACATTAATGATAATTGGATATTCTCTCAATCTATACAATCTGATATGCATGAATTTAGTATACTACTCTCATCTATTGAGAGTTTATTGACATGGCGTGCATCCCCCTTTGTGATGTTGGATAGGAGATCCTGGTTTCTTGATTTTTTTAGTCTTGACTCTTAGTTTTGTGTATTAATTTGTCCTCTATCTTTCTATCAAAAAAATAGGGATCTCACCTTTGTTTCATGCTCTCTATTTTGAGTCATATTTTGGTGGATATTTTTGGTGATGGTATTTTTCTATATCTAGTATTATAATAATGTCATTTATAATTCCCTTATTTTTTATATTTTGTACGCATGATAAACTATATATATATACTCACTCATTCATGTGTGTCCTAAATCACACATATTATGTCCTATAAAATAGGTGTATAATTTGGTGGAGAACATGGTTGGAATAGAGTTGGTTGAGCTTAGTGGTTTTGGAAGGTTTTGGAATTTTGATTCATATGTATCTGAATATAGATTTTTCTAGTAACCTATTAGAATTATTAGGTTGGATATTCTATCTAGTTATTGGGCACGTAACATTCCATTTTTTATTATGGATTGTTTAATATGATTCATTATTTATATTATCATTTTTACATGAATTTTATATAAATAATTTAGTTTTATTTATCTTTTCTAAAGTATTATTTCTTGTGTATAGGGGAAAATTTTATAGTGGTCATCAATATTAATCCTCCAATCATGTGTGATATGTCTAATTGTTATACTAATTTTTTTATGGACTATTAAGGGTGGGATCAGAATGGAATAATTTTCCATCGACCTCCCATGATCGGTCGTGACTATAACGCCTAAACTCCAGTATCCTTGATATGGTCATTTCATTATTTTATTGATAAAAGATATATGGGGTCTCACTATATAGGATCAGTTAGTTTAGTATTCTTTTAAAAAAAGGATAAATTTTTTATTAATTTTTCACATCAAAATTATAAAAAAAATACCATTTGAAACACTCTTGAATCCTTTAATATAATTCACAATATCTCTCTACATATCCTAGGGAATGAATAAAAATAAATAGTGAGATTATATGAACTATATTGGTCATGTAATGTGGAAGACACCATGTGTAAATATGGCACAATCAATATGGTAGAGTGGAAATGTGAAATCATTCCATTCATCTAATAATTATATTTTAATAAACATATATGGATAATATCCACATAGATTTCATGTGGATAACGGTAAAAGTATTATTAATAAGGTTAATGGATAAAATTGGACATTCAATAACATTTCATCAAGTCCTTGGTTAAGTTATCTTGAATATAACCATCATGATCATTCAACAAAGACCTCATTCATAATAAATGGTTATGTGAAAACTATTTAACAATCTAATATGGTATCAATGAATATTTCTCATGATACCTGTCAATTCAAAAAGGGGATGTCAATAAAGGGTGTTACCTATTAGATGAATATCATATGAATATTTCATATTTTAAAAAATTAATACCATTCATTCTCTTAATTCTTTATAGGACCAAAATTATTCACAATGAATCAATAATATGAAACATCAATATTTCCCCATTAGATGAAATAACTAACTTAATAAAATTACTTTAAAAAATAACCTTTATAAAAATGGAAAACTTATAAAACATCACTAGTATTAAAGAAATTATTTTGAGATTATAAAATATATTACAAATAATTAAATGAGTAGTAGAAATAATGTCCAATTTTTAATAGAGAGTGATAGGGGAAATGTCCAAAAGAAGTTGAATGATCTCAAAATTAGTTATAATACATTATCATAGAATTATGATATAAGAACATTAATTCATCTAAAATGAAGGTGATTTTTAAAATAAGATCCTTTATAGAAGATTATAGAATTAATTAATTAAATATAAAATCCTTGAAAAATTGTGTAAGAACAATGTTATAAATGTTTTTTAATATTTTTTCTCTTTTAATAATGTAATACCCTTTTAATGAGATATCATTTCAATTAAAAATTAACAAAATATTGTATGAATATATTGAATTGAAATTATTCATGGAAATTTTTAAACAAATCTTGAAAATTTATAATGTTTCTAATGAAGGAAAAGGTATGTCAATTCATTTATGATCATAAAAATTGTCCTTTTATAAAAATTAAAAAATAATTCATAAAGAAACATTGGAAAATATAAAATATTAATACAATTTAAATAATGAAAAAAATTGATTCAAATTATCATTATCATCATTTCAATGATAAATAATAGAATTCTCATAACATTAAAAATTTCCTCGACATGGAAATAAAATAGTTGGAATGTAATAAATAAAATATTATTTTTATAAAAATCCATTTATATAAAAGTTTCCTATTCACTAATGATCCAAAAAGAGAGGAAATGTAATTTAAAATTTTATCACCCAACATAACTATATTTTATGAAAATTTATAAGCTTCAAAACATTAAAATCTCATAATTTTCCAAAATGAAGTCATAGAATATTAAATCTTAAAATAATATGACATTTTAAATCAAATCCCTTAACTTTGGTCGATGTTTGGTTGTACATGTTTGATCCTCTAGTAAAATTAATTTAAATTAAACAAATGAATTATTATGAAACTTTTTCAGGATTATTCAATTTTAACGTTCTATTTATAATATTTGTAAGTCTATTAATTAAATAGATCTTTCTTACATTGATCACTTTTGGGATGTTCAGTCTCTTTCACCAAAATTATATTAGTACATTATTTACGGTCACATGTGTGATGAAATGGTTTTATAATATCCAGTATACTAAAAATTACATGAATATAATTTTTATTCATAGTAATAAATTTTATAATCATCCATTTTTTAATGGAAATAGACAAAATGTATTTGCATCATGGAGGTGGTAGTCCACATGTATGCACTAGTGATATTTTCATTTTCCAATAAATGTAAAGGTAAAAAGTTCTATGATATTTTTTTTTAAATAATAATAATTCCACAAATATCATATATATTTCATTAATTATATATTTATAACTATCAATGTAAAACTATGATGAAAAATGAATTATGCTTCTATGTGGATATGATTGGTAATAAATACTTATGATAGATTTTTTCATCATTCATTAGATTAATGGGAAGTGTAAAATTGATTTACCATAATAGAATTACAATTTCAATATATTAGTGATACTTTAATAATTATTTTAGAATTTACCAAATATATTTAGAATAACTTGAAGAAGAAATAAATTTTGAAATTTTTGGCTAAAACGATTATATCTTCTTTAAGAGTCATCTATTTGATTGAACCTTAAGACTTATTTTGATGGCATAAATGTGATACAAGTATCCCAATAATGATGGTATGGAATCTATGTATTTATTGGGAATTGCTTTTCCATTATCATGTGATCAACATTTATGAATAAGGTAGGATTAGAAGTGCGCTTTTATAATTGAGGGGAGGGATAAAAATGATATTTTTTAAATTATTTTAATAATATAAATTCATTTTCTTCTAAAATTGGATTGTAATTATTACAGAATAAATTACTATAAGGGAACATTAAAAATATAACCCACCAATGTGTTTTATAAAAGTATTTTTCTTTACCTTGAAGCCTTGTCCCATTATTTTCAACCCATTCTACTCAATTTACCCTTACATGGGGTGTTAAATAGTTATCATGGTTACTATTCATAATGTCCAAAAATTATACGGAATGTATTCCCTATTATAAATTATTATGATTAATAATATGGAATCCATTTTATACGATTCAACTATAATAAGTTTATGAAATTACTTTTATTATATTTTCACGGAAAAAAATGAAAATATTTTATATAACATTTTTTAAGGATCAAAAGAATAATATAGAAAATTTAAGATTAATGTGGATTTTAATGGGATTAATTAAATTATGTTAAATAAAATGAGTCCAATTTTAATCAAAGCCTAAAAATACAAAAAATCTTACTTTTAAATACATTATAAACATAAAATATGTAAAAAATATATATAGGAACTAAAACATAACAAGGATTTCAATATGATAGGCAAATATTTCAATATTAAAACTTACATTTTTATTTGAATTATATTATTTATATAATATTTTTTATTTATATAAAAAATTATAAAAACTTATTTTATTATTACATCATTATAATGTTATAAAACTGACAGTTCATCGTAAAATAAATATTTTTTCCATTCAGCCAAATAAAAACTATTTTTTGAAAATTCTACATAACTCAACCTAATATAATTTTAAAATAATGAATTATAAATTATAATTAATTTCTTAATATTGAATTTTTATAATTTTTATAATTTTTTTAATCACATCCGTGAGTAATGAAATGTTTATTACATAATTTCTTCTATAGAAAGAAAATATTACATACAATAATTGAATATTAGGCTTCCCATTCACCCTCGTTAAAAACATTCACCCTTGAAATTTCTATAATGTATCCTTAAAACATATGTGGGATTTTATTCATCATAATTTATTCAGTTTCTAATGATTCCACTTCAATTTTATAAAATCTTAAAAAGTAAAATCCCCAATCAGGGTATTTGATTTCAAATAACTTTTATGCTAGTTTAAATAATTTTAATAGGAAATTTACTATAAGATAATTTATGATCAAATTAAATTTCCATATAGGAGATAATATGCATTGGGAAGCATATATACATCCTCAATAAAGTGATATACAACACATCGTGAACATATAAGAGGCTAGGTGGCATATACAAATAGTATGTAATACCACTAATTATTTCAAGAATTTCATAATGTCCAATGTACAAGTGTCTTAGTTTCCATTTACTTGCAAACCATATAACACCATTCCATAATGATACCATCATTAAACCATCATCCAATACATGAAATTCCATATTCTTCATATAGTTAACTAAATTAATATTTTTACCTCCATTGAAATACCTTTATGTGATTTAAATAGTTTCTTACTTTCACTCCTATATCCCTTATATGTTTTAGGCCAAAAAGCTTCTATTCCCCAATATCAACCCAAAAATGTTGGTTGATAACATATTTTTCTATACATTAAACAATATGATTCTAGAAAAATTCTCGAATGTGAGCTATTATTATACCAACATTCTACCATAGGTAAATACTGATACCATGTACCTTCAAAGACCTGGGAGCATGACCTCAGCATGTCTTATAATGATTCAGTAATCCTTTCACACTATCCATTTATCAAAGGATAATAATTAATACTCAAATGTTACTATGTTTTGAAAACATTATAAAGACATTTGAGTTTTTTCTGTAATATGAGGTGTAACTGTAACACCCTTGGAAAAGTGAGACTTAAAAGGCTAAAAGATACTACCCATATCAACAAGTTTCACCATTGTTTTTGGGACCCTACCTGATTATAACTCCACAGTTAAGAATTCTTGGCCTGGAGTAGTAATTAGGATGGGTGACCTTATAGAATTTTTCCCAGGGTGTGTGTGAGTGAGGAGAAAACAAACTGAAAGAACATGTGTTGGCATGTGAGGACATTCATTAGTCTGATAAGTGATCCTAGTGAGTAATAGCCTATGGTATGCTGGGAAGACAACCAAGGTATTACATGAGACCCATGGGGTCCGATGACAAGGTTTATGGCCTAGGGAGGCGGGTCGTGAAAAATTGTATCAGTGCCAATACCTAGCCGAAAGTGCTTAGGGACGGTCTGGGTTTAAGGCTTGGGGTCCACAAAGAGGGTGTTGTGCTTCAAAGCGGTGGATAATATAACACCCATGGAATAGTGAGGCTTAAAAGGCTAAAAGTTATTACCCATGTCAACAAGGTGCACCATTCTTTTCAGGAGCCTACCTGATTACAACTCCAAAGTTAAGCATGTTTGGAAAGGAGTAGTAATCAGGATTAGTGACCTTCTGGTAAGTTTACCAGGGTCTGTGTGAGTGAGGAAAAAACACACTGAAGGAACATGTGATTGCTTGTGGGGACAATCATTAGTCTGATAAGAGACCCTAGTGAGTAATAGCCTATGGTGTGATGGAAAGGCAACCATGGTATTATAGCAGACCCATGGGGTCAGATGACAAGGTTCATGGCCCGGGGAGGTGGGTTGTGACAGTAACAATTATATACAATCAAATTAGGGTAACCAAGATGTTTCACAAAATCATTAATATAGAGTCATGTGAAGCTTTCATGCGGTAGATCCTACCTTATACTGAGTAAATCTATATACATGGTGACACAATCAACAATAACCCATATCTCCCAATTCATTATTTGAGCCTTTATAAATCTAGTGGAAATGTCTATAGTTGTAATTTCCCATTTCAACATATAAATTGGTAGTGAAAATATGAAACATTTAGGATGATCCAAAAATTTTCTTTCAAATTCTAGTACAATTTTGTAAAATATGGTTTGACAGATTAATTTTATATATGATCCAAACCAAATAATACATTTTTTTAGCTCAGTCATAGTTGGAACACATTTCACCTTACCATATTTCTATAATACTACTTAAAAAATGAAGTCTACCAAAATCACATCCTTCACTTCATTGCTTTTATATTGGGTATTTTATCATCAACCTAGGAAATCTTTATTTTTTCTAATACCAATGTTTTAGAAAAACTTTAGAATATATGTGTCTTTTCTCCTTCCCTAATGACTCATATAGATAAATTTACTAAATCTAGGAATATCGATTCTTTTTCAATCCACATTTTAGTCAAAATACCATGATATTTCATACTGAATTCTTCATCCACCATAATTGACTTCACTTTTTGGATGTTTACTTATAAATCATACTCAACTATTACTTCTAGTCATATACTTTTCCTTGTGCTGATCTCCAACTATGAGAAGATTTCTTTCAAACATTTGTGATGCGCATATATTTTATATAATTCACTATAAATGTATCAAATCCTTATATTCAATGAAAATAATATGGTTTTTAACTCATGTTTAGGGTTTAGATAATTATATTCATAACTGATGAAATTCCTTGATGCATAGGAACCACTATCATTCTATCTCATGACACATCTAACTCCCTTCATCGATGCATCACTATAAATCACAAATCCATTACGTATTGATGGTATATCCAACTTTATTTCACAGACAAAGCTCCATATTATTTTATAAAAACACTCTTTACATTCATTTCACTATATTAACATAAGCTATTTATGTGTACAATTGTTTAATTGGTTAGCTAATCAAAAAAACTTTTGAAATAATCTTTTATTAAAAACTATTACACCAGTGAGACATAGTACCTCTTCTCTATTTATCATTGTTGTACATATTACGATGACTTTTTCATATGGATTGACTGATATTACATCCTTAAAGACAATTTGACTATGTAGATAAACTTCACAAATAATGAATTATCATTTTCTAAATATTTAATATGACCCTTTTTCTAAAATAACTATAATAATAATTCACAAAACACACTAACAATCATAATATAATTTAGATTAAATCAACATAACAATAATAAATAGAATAAAAAATTTATTGATATAATCTATTAATAATTATTTCATATAATCCCTAAAAACATTTGATGAATTATAGAATCTAAAAGGAATTGTTATAATTTTCCAATATCCATACCACAGATGAAATTTCATCATTCAAATATATTACAAATTTATCTGATGTTCATTAAACCTGGAACTAAGATCAATCTTTGAAAAATATTGACCTCTTGATATTGATCATATATCTCATTAATCCAGGGATGGGGGTACTTTTCTATATAATAGTGGTGTTTGTTTCCCAGCAACAAATACACAAACTCATATACCAATCATTCACCAGGTCAAAATGAATAATGGATCCCCATAGTGAAACACAAGGGCGTATAAATCCCCTATCATAAAACTCATATAGATTTTTATTTATTTCCACTAATTCTACTGTGAATATCCAATAAGGGGACATAAAAAAATTCACCATGGTCATGATCAATATGAAACATAACTTCACACTAGGCTAGATTTCTAAGTAGTTCATTAAAAACCATCAACATATTATATCACAATAGGTAGATACTCAATACTAAGTATACATTCCCCTTTCATTATATGTGTATGATCTTATTGTGTATGAATTTAGTTTATAAGTGCTACTGGAGGTGTATCTAGACATTATTCAGTTTTTCTAGTCACCACTCTAAAAAAGTTGATTCCTTATCTCCATAAAAATTAATAATCTCATTCTATTTATATATATTTTTTCAATATAATTTTTAATCTAATCCATATAATGAATTATATCTAATCAACCATATATTCAATAATCTAGTTTACAAACAAGGTATATATTTTTATTATAATGGGAATTGATAGACGCATTAATGTTTCAATAGGATTTCTACAATTAATCTTGATTTAAAACTCCCATATTAGGGTTCATGGGATATATCTAATTTTCTTGGAAAACATGAAAGAGATAAAATTGTTTTAGATCCATTAACAAATAAAGCATTTGAAAAATTTTATATTATGATCATAGTACCTTCCACAACTTCCTTATAAATAGCATCCCCAATTATAGTAATTGAATAATCTTGGTCCTTACCCCTTAAAATCTTCTATGGGAGGCTCATTTGACATGTGAGATATTGGTTTGAACAATTCCTCATCTCTTTACAACATGATCACTAAATAAAAGTACTTTATTTCATTCCATTATATTTAAGAACCATGTGAACTGAACTGAACTAAAAATTGAATTTTTTATTTTAAAAAAGTTCAAACAGATAACAGGGCCCCACCCCCAAAGAGATCAGGGTGGTCTAAAGTGATGTATTCCTAGCGCATCCCCGAGCACAAAATTCATACATACCCGAGGTAGAGAACCAACATTCAGAAATACCCTTCGATGATCATCCAGACCACTCTCTCTAGAAAGAGCGTCCGCCGCAAAATTAGCTTCTCCAGGTATATGGCGAGGGTAGAAATCATTAGAAATCATAGCATCACATCTACAAACAATGTACGTCAAGGCCCATGGCACATTCGCTTTCACATGTAAGGCCCGAATCAAGATCTCGGAGTCCGATTCCACTTCTGAACACACCATGGATAAGGTGGTACAAATATCCATGCTAGTTAGTAACACATGATATTATGCCTCTAATGAGTTGCCTGGTCCATGGAAGCTGCTGAAGGCAATAATGATCGAACTGTTCCCATCCTGCATCAAACCACCCTCGCGTATCAACCCATCCATGAATGATCCATCAACATTATGCTTGAATCCCATTGTTTGAGGTTTCCACCTTACCTAGCAACCCTACGGCCTGAGAAATGCCATTGGTCTATGCATAAAATTACAAAGGGTTGGGGAGTGCTGACCTCCTTTCAGTAAAGATCATAATTCATACACTAGCCCTTTCATCTTCACCGTCATTAAAAAGGAGGACAACCGGCCTTTAACACGAGCCATATTTCATGCTTCCCATAGCATCCAGAAAATAGCAGTAAGCACAACGCAATGGATTTTCGATTCCATCGTGTTCTGTTCAGTTCCTACGAACCAGATAACAAATAATTCCTGCATAGAGGAGCTTGTCGCATTGATGCTTCTCCTTAAATCCAAACTGTTCCAATGAAAAACGACCCAGTCGCTCTTCAAAAATAAGTGGAACACCAACTATGTCCGTGGGTGAGTGCAGGAGAGGCATCTTGAAGCCAGATTAATTCCATTCTTCTATATGTTGTCGTCCGTCGCCAGATCTTGTTTCCTTTCCCAACTCTTGAAACAAAATCATGTTACCATTAAGAAAGTACCTATCTTTTTTCATTCAATATTTATCATATATTGGAAACCCCATAATCCTTTTCCTTTTATTGGAAAAATTTTTTGGGTCACCATCCAACCTTTTTTTATTGGTTTACCATGAATAAATAATACATAGTAAAAAATTCTCCTTCTTGATATGAATTTTTACTGTATCATCATATGGTGAAAAAGATTGAGAAACCAGTTCCCTTTAGAGACTAGACATAAGATCATCAAAGAAATGGTCCACCATGATTTATAGATTATGTATGTAGTCTAAACCTTTCTTGGAAAATATTTTAATGTTTCCCCAATGATCTAAATCATATTCTTATTCCTTATACATTAAATTAAGTGAATTATTCCCCATTTAATCTTTTTTTAATTATAGAAATAATTTATCAAATAATATCACACTAAATGGTTTCCCTTCCATAAATTCTATTTCATCAACCTATTCAATAATATGAGTCTATGAAGAAAATTAATAAAAATATCCCTTTATAAGATACACATCTAAAATAACCATTTTCATTTCATTACATTCCAATGAGAGAAATAATGTTTTAAGGGACTCGATACATTGTTTGGATACTAACAATTTATTAGTTAGATTAAAATATTTAATAATTTTTACTTTAAAATATCCAACATATGTGAATTGTGATTTGGAGTTATATGATTCTCCATAAGGGAATTTTCATTCATTATAACCTGAGTTAGCTACCCTAATATATCCAGGATCTGCTCAACTCTAAACCCAATGGTTTTGGATTTATCATCCAGATAATCCCTACATTGAATTGGGGTGTTGTTTCCATCTCTCCCACTAAGAACCAACTCTAAACAATGAATCAAATTGTTTAATCTTATAGTCATCATGAATTTAGATCCATAGAAAAAATTCCCTATATTTTTAATTATTCTCAAATACCCTAATAGATTATCATAACTCTCAGGCGAGATATTTTCACTTAAAATATAGTTCTTAAGGATCAAATAAATTTCTTATGATTCCTATTGAGACACCATAAATCCAAAAATATGGTGTCTCTGATTACTTTATCAAATTGGAAAAATATATAATGTATCCCACAATATAGGATTGACCAATTTATCAGCTCCAAAAAAATTAGATACACACAAGATACACATATAACACTTGAAATATTAAAACATATCCTAATAAATATTTTTTATCTCTTGAAAATCATTCATAAAATAATTCTTTATATCCTAGGGAAGGAAGATAAAAACAGTGTTACATCATATTATCATTGAGGGTTATATACAATTGAGGATATATTGAGTAAATCTGGGATAATCACTATTTTAGATTGGATAATCAAGATTGATACAATTTAAACAATAAATTATGTACAATGAATATCCATGCCCAATATTAGAATAGAAATCACATGGATAATTGAAAATTCATTATTAATAATGAAAATTCATATATCCATAATATAAAGAACATTACATAAATGCCTCAACAAAGTTATGATAAATAATACCATCAATGCCTCAAAGCCAAGTCATCATTATAACTAAATGGGTAGGGGTAAACATTATATCCATTTAGTAAGGAATGATAGCTATTATATATCACGAGGCATGATGACGTATTAGTGGGTTATCTATAACTCCCCAAACACATTCAGGTCTTATAAATTCCTCATATTTTGAATGATCAATAAAATTAATTCAAAAATACATTATATATAAAAACATATTCATATTTCATCAATTATATGGAGAATTAATATTTCCCTGTGAATGATATAAATTACTTATTTAGTTTACATAAATTTTACGATATATTAAAAGAAAATATGAATAAATCATCATCAATCTAATATATATTAGTATTAATTCATCCATGATATTAAAAATATGGACATTAAGGAGAAAAATAGTGTCTATTATTAATGTATTGTGGCATAGAACACGATTGATAGAATGTGAATGATCTCAATAGAAGGTATTATCCATTATCCTTACATGATTATAGAAGACCAGTGATTCTTTTGAAATGAAAGTCTAATATTTAATCCAAAACCTTTAGAAAACAAAATATGATCAATACATTAAAAATATCATCCTCATAAAATCATATAATAAATAATTTTTAAATAACTTATAAAAAATGTTTCATTTAACAAATAAAATAAAAACATTTTTTATTACATTTTAAATAAAAATATTAATCATTATTAAAAAATAAAAATATATTTATAAATAGTCATAGAATAATGTAATAGAATGTAGATATTATATAATGGATATGACTAAAAGAAATGGATGTCCAGTCTTATGTCTTTAAAAATAATTTATTTCTGTACATTTTTTAAATAGTTGAAAATAAACCATAAAATCAATGTTGAAAGGATTTATTTTTAATACAAAGAGAAGAATTAAAAAAATTAAAAATTAAATTTTTAATAATTGTAATGATAAATAAAATCATTCTAAAAACATTTAAAATCACATCGATATGGTTGAAAAATAGTTTAAAGGAAAACATTAAAACTGTTTTTTAAAAGAGCATTCCATACATGTAACTTACATGTTGGTAATTGATTCAAAAATAGAATCAATGAAATATAAACATATAAAACAAAAGATTTACAAGGTATGATAAAATATATAGTGGTAAAATATTTTGATCATATAATTATTCCAAAGGAAATTTGAACATAAATATTTCTGAAATATATTTAGATTATATCATAAATCCCTAACCTTTGGTCACTTATTATTAATTTTTATTTTATAATCCTATATAATTAATATAAACCTATTAAATACAAATCAATGAACCTTTCTAGAATTATTAAAATTTTATGCCCCTCATATAATAATTTTTTATCCATTCATTGAATAGTTATTTCGTATATCAACCACATTATGTCTATTGAGTAAATTATTCCAAAATTACTTCATTATATTGTTTTTGGTGAAAGGAGACATTAAATGGTACCACTATATCCATAATTACGATAATTTCATGGATACGATTTTAATTTTTCATATATATAATTTTATAATCATCAATTAATTATGGTAATGGAGGAATTAATCACATCGCTCTAGGGATGTCGTAGACTTCATGTATACAAGAATGATGTTATCATATTATGACAGATGACCTGTTAAAAAATAAGATGATATATTATATTTATATAATATTAAAAATATCATATATATATATATTTATATAATAAATATTTTATTAATTAAATCATTATAAATATCTATGTAAAATAGTGATTGAAATAGAATTATATTTCTTTGTGGAGACGGTAGGTCTTACGTATGCATGAGCAGTGTTTTTATTTTCCATATGAAGGAAATTATGTAAAAAATTATTATCTCATATATATAATAGAAAAATTTTTATTTTTTAAACTAGATTATTTATTTTATGATATATAAAAAAATATAGATGATGTTGAAGAAGAAATATAATCAATTGAGTCTGGTAATATGATAATCACTTCATTGAATTACTCCATTTTTCATACTCTTGAATCCTTCTTGAGATAGTATTAGGGTTTTTCTTGGATATTATGAATTATTGAACAGAATTAAAGAACTTTTTCAGTAGGTTTTGGATGATTTATAGGGATTAATGTTTGAGAATGACATAGGAAAATAAAATTCCTTTATAAGATTGTTGTGGGATACACATGTAATTAATATATACTTGAGTAATCTAGAGTCTTTTTCTTTTAAAATTGTAACTAACTTGTGATATCATTAAATATGATATGGTTAAAAGAGAAATAATACCAAACATGTAGTTTAAGAATATATTTTTTTATCATGAAGCCTTATCGATTTATTTTTAATCCTTTTTAACCCATTTTACCCTAAACTAATGTGTTTATTATTTACAAAGGTAACTATTAATTATAAAAAAAATTAATTGAACGTATTTATTAATATTAATTATGATAATCTGAAATATCATATCAATTTAAAAAAATGAAAATTATATAAGTGGTAGAAAATACATTTAATATATTTTGGAAAATTATAATGAAACAATTTCATAGAAAATTGATTACTTTAAGCATTACACATTTATTGGATAGGGAAACATAGTATAGTGTTTATCCCAATTTAATTGATAAGATTACTTTAAATCAATAGAGTCATATTATTATTTAAAATAAAAAAAATGAAACTGAATATAAAATAATACCACCTTGCATAAAACCTACTATGTTTGATTGTATATTTTTATATATATTATATTAATTCATTAAAAATATTTTTTCTAGATAAAAATTATTAATATACATTCATGTGATTCTTGAATCATTATTAGTTTGTAAATGTTAATTTTTTTATAAAATTATTACTTTTTAATCGTCTCAAAAAAATCAATTACTTCCAAAAAATTTAAAAGTCATCCTAGTATTGTTTTGACATGATGATGTAAATAATTTAACAGATTTCATCAAATTTAAATTATAAAATTTTATTATATAGTGTGTCATAAAAATTTTGATTAATGTTATGTACATTATATTAATGGTTCATTAGAATGGGATGATTAATTACTATAATTGAATCTTGAGTGTTACACATGTGGTTGGAGTTAGGTAATAATGTTGTTAAAGTGGGAAAATTTATGGGGTGAACATTGGAATTAGTTTCATGTGGGGATTGATTTGGGTATTTATGGAAATTATGTTGAAGGGTCTTGAGTTTACCTTTCTGTCAATGGGACTATGTGTTTGTTCAAAAGTTGATAAATCCATTCATTCGGACTCTGATAACATAATTTTTTAATCCGTATGTAGAGAATCTATTATCATTGAATAAATAAAATATAAATTAACCATATGAAAATGGTTCTATGAAATAAATTATTCAGTCATATCTTCAGGAATTCATTAATAAATTCGACCTTCTTGTAAAATTTTATGATACCACCACGCATAAAACATACTATGTTCTTCAGAATGTGTCGAAAATACGCCATGATAATGATTGATACTATAGTATACGACTGTTAGAGTGATAAGTATTCCATATATGGAAATATTCATGAGGTGTTTCAATTGGGTTTATAAAGGGCAGTGACTCCTTCCATTTTCCAGTGAGCTGGTGTCACGACCCGTCCCACAGGGCTCGTGCTATGACTACCCCAAGCCCACCATCCATAGGTCGGGGGCTGGCAACTAGCACCAGAAAGTTGTATCCCTAAGGGGAAGGCATTTTCTTTTTACCTTACAGACTCATAGTTCAAGAACACAATAAGAAGAAACTACACAGACTTGAACGCAACTAGATATAACCATAATGTAAACTACTATAGTAAAAGAGTGTTGAAAGTAATGGGGCCTGAATACAAGCCCAACTGAAAAAGTTCAAGTACAACATGAAAGTATAAATAACACTGAAAGGTACCAAAAAGCTCCTAGATCGTCCACCAAGGATCCTACCTGAGTGTAGGTACAGCCCATAATCAGTTGTCCCTGTGTCACATCACACCAAAAGTTCTAGCTCCAAGCACCGTCCAATCATAGCTCCAATCACCATCTAGTCCTATCTCCCTCATCCTTGATCAATGTTGTACATCGTTTGTACTAGACACAACAAGGTGTGGGAGAAGCCCATGAAAGGGTGAGTATAACGATACTCAGTAGGGACCCCGAAACCCTCATAGGACTCCTAGAGTTCCACAAAGGAAAAACCTCAAAGCACGAAGAAATGGATATCAAATCTACCTAGTTATATGCCCATACATACACCTGAGTTATCAAGAAAAACCCATCTCACGCAAGAGGGAAGAATAACACAAAGTTAACACCATGAAGGTAGTATTTCCACACAGGTAACACCATGAAGATAACACTACGAAGGTAACACCATGAAGGTAGAAGTACCACACAGGTAACACCACAATATAAGTACCACACAGGTAACACCACGAATATAGAAGTTCCACAAGGCTAACACTATGACGGTAACACCACGATGGTAACCCCACGAAGGTAGAAGTACCACACATGTGACAACACAATGATAGAAGTACCACATAGGTAACACAACAAAAATAGAAGTACCACACGGGTAACACCATGAAAGTAATAGTACCACATAGCATATCCGCAAACCAAAGCACAATGTAATGACAGCTCACAAAGAGTCTTATCTCAAACCAGGTTTTCAATAAATTAAATAAGTAAATATGATAATTCATGAAGCTAGATCATCTTATTCTATTATGAGGAACTTTATCTGACCATACGGAGTTTGACCCACATGAAATTGATAGGTACTAACACCCATAATGATCCACACATGATCCAACCCGCTCAGAATTGATAGGTAACTAACCCATGCTGACCGACACAATATCTAACGCACATAGGATCGGTATGTGCTGACCCACACAAGATCACTGAGAACTGAACCATATAGGATCTAACCCACATAGGATCGTTATGCGCTTACCACACAGGATCAATGATTGCTGAACTCCGTATGATCTGTCCCCAACCTCCGCCTCACATCCAGCCACTGGATTCCTCGCACGCAGTGTTCTTGAGTTCTTTGGAATCAGCCCCTGAGATATTGGTTGTACCTCGACCATCATTATTCTCTATAAAAGAGTTACCCAAATGATCGTCATGTCTTATGGGTTCCAACACGACAGATGGGGCATCAATCAGATGCGCAGTCTATGAGTTATAAACGTTTTAGCTCTGGGGGCCCGGTTGAATTCAGTTTCGATCCAACCAGGGCGTACACCAACTATCTCCAAAAATCAATAGGAGTAAATAAAAAGGACTGTCTCGATTCAAGGATCCCAATGTCGTATATGGTTCATCAAACGGGCACATGGTTCTCAAGATATGGCCCTTTATGTGATTCTGGGCCAGCTTGGGCCCAGCTCCGATTGGGCCCGGGTCCGGTCTGACCTGATTGGACAAACCTGGCCCGCAAAGGGGTATCCTGGTCGAGAGTATCGGCCTGACCGAGGGATGCGGCCCGGTCAAGGGCAGTGGCCCGATCGAGGGTGGCATCCTGGTGCAGCCCTATGCGGGGGTGTGTAACCCCCCTCCCCCCGGTCTCCTAGATTCCCGAAAATCCCGGAGGCCATTCGGTTGGAAAAGTGGAGGTGATGTGAGGGCATCGCAAGGTCAATGTGGAACCCACCATGGGCTGGCTTTCCCACCATCACAGCTTCGGTCATCTCCTCCTTTCATAGGTAGAGCTTCAATCACAACGCCTCCCTTCCCGCAGCTGGCCATCGTGTCGGCCGCCTCCTCCGTTTTCCACGACTGATGAGTTGTAGCTCTCCTCTTGCGGTGCATGTCGACTTTCTCGCGGTCTTCCATGGTGGCACATGGAAAGCAAGATAGTGGATGGTAAGGGCAGGTTTCGTTAGGCCCATTCCCTATCTGTTAGCTCGTAATAAAAGAGGATATAAAGGGAGTTCAATAGACAATTCAATTGAATACAAGATTAACCCCGCAAAGATAGAATGCATCAACCTCTCTCAAAGACGAAGGAATAGAGGGTCAAATCGTTTCTCAGTAGACCTGCGTTCTTCGTGTAATTTCATGAACGGGGAAGAGGGAATTAAAAAATGCTCAAAACAAAATAATCCCTACCTTAAATGACGTAGAATCATCCACACTTGCTTGTTGACAGTGTTCTTAGTTCCCGCGACTGGCTCCCAAAGATGCCACTCGCATGTTGCCCATTAGTGGTTTGGTGTCTTCCATCACCTCTTGTGGGGTCGGCTTCATCATCTAAGAGTCTTGCGTCATGGTCTTCTGTCAGTAATTCATTTCTTGGTGAAGCTCTCTAATACCACTTCTCTAGCACTATATTTATATCAGAGGGGAAGGGTAAGTAACGACACGGAGAAATTTAATGGGGCTCATTTATTAGGAAGCTACCTAATTTCCACCAACATTATTGTTACTCAGATTGGACGGTCAATCCATTTATTGTAATGACACATCACCGATCCCACCTTACCGCTTGTCCATTGGAGGAATTGAAATAAAATAAAATAATGATGTTATTTTATTTATTCTATTAAAAAGTCCCAAAAAATAACTTTTTCTCCAGACCTTCTACGGTCGAAGTGAAGTCTCTCTTAATCGAACCTCAGGGTTGTGGATTGAATTGTGCACTCAGATTTTTAATTCGAGTTAAGGTTCAAAAGTGATAAAATTCCACTCACGCGTTTACTGAACTTACTCGAAAAAAATAAAAAAATTTGTAGTAGTCACCCTTGACGCGCGCCGGTCAAGGTGAGGTTCTGCCTAAGTTAAACAAGCCCCGACAAACCTGATAATACTCTTGGATTTTTAATCCGAGTTACTGTTTAGATGTTATAAATTTTTACAATAAAATATTTTCCACTTAATTATTTTAGTTACTACCAAAAACTATCTTTTACATGTGACCGGTGCTGGCCAAGGTTAGTATATTTATAAAGAAAACATACCCTTATGAGTTTAGCGGTTTTCTCAGAATTTTATTTATAGTTACCATTTGTGAATAAAATGAATTTAAAAAATAATATTACTTTATTTAATTATTTTATTAATGGTTATACCAATTTTGGGTTTTCTCAGTGGAGGCTGCACCGACCAAAATTAAGTCACGCCAATGGTAAACCTGCCATCTTGAACACAACGGTGCCCTCAGATTTTGAATCTATGAAGCCATTTTATAGTTATTCCACTTCATCATGAAAAAATCTTACGCATGCTAACTAAACCATAAAAAAACTTTGACGGATCATTCCGGACACTCCGGTCCTCGGAATTGTGAGCTATCAGATTTTACGGTCTTGAAATAATTCCATATAATTAAAAAAATATATGGAATTTCTAGGGCATTACATTCTCACCACCATGGGGATTTACGTCCTCGAAATCCAAAACAAATGAAAAATAACCAAAAGATGGTACTGAGAATGAATTTGAGCTTCCTTCTCCCGTGTGCTCTCATGGAGCTTCACGTGCTACCATCGTATGTGCACTAGAGATATCGACTACCCACGAAAGACGTGCTCCTGTCGATTCTCAATAACCAGTAGAACCTCCATAAAATTCACCCTGTCATTGATGTCAAGATCGTCATGGTCGATGATGTGAGATGAATCGTGAACGTATCTCCTCAGTTGAGATATGTGGAAGACGTCATGCACCCTCTCCAACTACAGTGGAAGTGCCAAGTAGTATTCTACCTTGCATATCCTCCAAAGATTATGAAAAGGACGGATAAACCTCAATGACAACTTGCTACCTCATCCAAATCTCTGTAGTCCCCATTGAAGAGAGACTCGCATGAATATGTGGTCCCCCTCCAGGAACTCTAAGGGTATCTATATCCTATTTGCATAAGACAACTTCCAACTCTGTGCAGTCTTTACCTACATTCATGTGATACATCATGATACAAATTCGGCAACTAATTTCTTCATTCTTGGCCACTAGTACTGATGATGGAGGTCCGGGTACAACTTTAACACACTAGAATGTACCACGACAGGGGACATATGGAACTCCCTCAACATATCCTCTAAAAGCCCCACAGGTACCATGGTATGTCTTCTAAAGAGGAAAACGTGATCCCCACCTTCATAAAATCCATCTAGTGCCTACCCTGAGGATATCTGAGCACGTCAAGCCTTGAAGTCAATGACGCCAAGATGCACCTCAATGACTTGCTGAAGGAGTGGGGGAGTTAAAGTCATAGACTAGTGGTAAGAACATTCATCTCTATCCATGAAGGATATCTGCAGCGTGACTAGATACTCTGATGCCTCACTCAGCAGTTGTGTACCTGAACTTCTACTGAGTGTGTTTCCAAACATGTTCCCCTTCCGAGGAGTATAGACTATCTCAAAATCATAGCCCTGGAGGAACACTAGCCACCCTTGTGGGGAACTGAAAACTCAAAACTCCTAATGCCACAAGGATAAGGCGAGCTGACTCATGAGTGATCTGCTACACCCTCGTATGAAAATTTTTATTATGAGATACATGGGTTTCCTTTTTCACTAACTAAGTAAATCCACTTCCCAAAGTCGTAGATAAAAAATAACCATTTAGCCTAATACAGTCAATTTGAGTATGAACTGTGGATGTCTAGTCGGAACCAAACTAACAATGTAAGGCCTCAATGCTGTCCCCAAGAGGTTCCAACTGAAATTGTCACCTCAAGTGTCAGATCACATAGTCAGCGTAACTGTGATTATTGAGTATCTACCCAAATGTATCTCATTAAATGAGCATCAAATCCACTGATTAACTGCAAACTCTAGGTCTTGAACAAGATCTCAGTTAAGAAATAATGAATAGTTTCAATTTCTATTAATACAGCATCAAGTAGTAGACACAGACCGTACCTCTAACCATTCTTAGAGCCCTTGGGTCACACTCCTTGACCGCATGCAGCTACTCCCTTCTCACGTCGTCCAGCTCCCTAGGCCTGGTGGGGAACACATTAAGGTGGTGGTTGTAACATGTCAAAAAGTACACCACCTCATGTTGCTCTCCTAGTTCCACACCAACATCTTCAGCCATGCATATTTCTCTCTCCCTATCATATACTCTTCCTAAAAAAATTTACACACCATAGTTTTTGAGACTGGCGCCATTTTCATGCTTTCCCACTACTAACATTCACTGGCAGTATCTGCTCTACCAAAGAACATTCAACCTCAAATGTTCTCTCTAGAACCCTAATATAAGTACGAATGCATAGCACAATAGTGTTGGATTGGACGTCCTTAAACACACCGCGCTTGAATGTCCGAGCCCCAAAGCCCTGATTTTATCATACTCATCGAGTACTATGAATTTTAGGTAAGCCTATATGAATACTCATCTACCGACATGTCGTCTTGTCAAAGTTGTTGAATCTATAGAGAACTCTCAGCCACCTCCTCAAGCCAGTCCTCATCCACCTGGTAGTCGGTCTCTCCTAGAAACCTAAGGGGTATCCGATGATGAAACTCATGTAAGGAACAAAGCCAGAATGTTTCATCTACCGGTACAATCATTTGTAACTCCTTCCCAACAAGTAGTGATATAGATGACACACTACTCGAAGGTACTATCTCAGGCAGTGGTCCACGTACTGAAGCCCCATTACTACCATCCACATGTTCAGTCAATAAAATATTCTAGAATCTATGATCACTATCTTCTATACTGGTGTCTCAACATGGTAGAAAACTCTAGCAACGGCCTCTAGCCAGTCCTCATCTTCCTAGGAATCTATCTCTCCTTGAAAACACTGAGGCCCTTATCGCTGGAACTCATGAAACGTGATCAGTGGGCTTAAATCCTCTACTGGTGGGGCTGGTGTAAATGTTCAGTGAATGGTTCATGGACCTACTAGTACACCACATGAAGGTGCTAATTCCGTAACAGGGCCCTGCATCGAGGCCTCGTAGCTCGATGTGCTGTCATCACGTACTCTCTCAGGAAACCTGCATGGTTGTCTAAATGTGGGCATCCTGATAAGGAACATGTGCACCACGGTCATTAAGTTATACCTAGTGATCTGACTCCAAATAATTTAAAAGAAAATCTTTTCAAAAACACATGCAATCAGTTTTCTCGTGCACTGAGTCAGAAATCAGACTTCAGGGTCCTGGTGTATGGATACGTCGGTCGCTGCACCAATGATGGATGCCCTGAACTAAAAACCACACTCAAAACACTTAACACTATTGCTCAAAATAGAAAATATCAAAGTCATAGTTCATCGGTAGAACCGAACACTTTTGATAGCACTTTGTCACAACCTGTCCCCCAGGTCCCATGACATGACTACCCCAAGCCCACCTTCCATAGGCTAGGGGCTGGCGACTAGCACCGGAAAAGTTGGATCCCTAATGGGAAGGAATTTCCTTTTTACCGTACAGACACACAGTTCATGAACACAGTAAGAAGCAATTACACAAACTAGAACACAACTAGATATAACCACATATTAAACTATTGTAGTATAAAAAATATTGAATGTAAAGTGGGCGAAATACAAGTTCAACTGAAAAAGTACAAATACAACTGTAAAGTACATATACAACTGAAAGGTACAAATCAAATCCTGGATCGTCCAACGAGGATCCTTCCTGATGATAGGTACAACGCACTATTAGAAGTCCATGCATCATGTCACACCAAATAGTCCACCTCCAAGCATCGTCCAGTTCTATATCCAACAACCCTCTAGTACAAGCTCCCTCAGCCTTGATCAATGTTGTACGTCATCTTCACAAGACACCACATGGTTCGGAAAAATCCCATGCAAGGGTGAGTATAACAATACTCAGTTGGGACCCCGAGACCCTCATAGGTCTCCTAGACTTGCATAAATGAAAAACCACAAAGCACGAAGCAATAGATATCAAATATACTTAAGTATACGACCATAAATATACCTAAGTAATCAAGATAAAATCAACCCACACAAGAGGGGAGAATAACACAAATCTAACATCAGGAAGGCAGAAGTACCGCACAAGTGACAACACGACGGTTGATGTACCACACAAGTGACACCATGATAGTAGAAGTACCACACAGGTAACACCATGAAGATAACACCACATTGGTGACACCACGAAGGTAGAAGTACCACATAGGTACAACCACAATGACAGAAGTACCACATGGGGAACACCATGAAAATAGTAGTACCTCATGGGTAACACCACGAAGAAAACACTATGAAGGTAACACTAGGAAGGAAGAAGTACCACATAGGTAACACCAAAATGATAGATGTACCACACATGTAACACAACTAAAATAAATGTTCCACTTAGGTAACAACATGAAGGTAAAAGTTCCTCATAGCATTACCTCAAACAAAAGCACAATGTAAAGACTACTCACAATGAGTCTCATCTCAAACCAAGTTTTACATGAATTATATACGTATAGATGATTAGTCATGAAGATAGATCATCTTATTCTGTCAAGTGGCACTGCTTATGACCATGTGGAGTTTGAAAAACATAGGATCGATAGGTACTAACCCCCACAATGATCCACACTGGATCCGACCCACCCAGAGTCGATTGTTAACAAACCCCTGCTGACCCACACATGATCTGGCCAAGAGAAGATTGGTATGTATGGACCCACATAGGATCATTGAGCACTGACCCACATAGGATTTGTCCCACCCAGGATCAGAATGCGCTGACCGACACAGGATCACTAAGCACTAGCCCACATAGGATCCAACCCACACACGATCGGTATGCGATGATCCACAGAGGATCGCTGAGCACTGAACTCCGCATGATTTGTCTCCAAGATCCACCTCACTAATATCCATTGGATTCCTTTCACCCCATGTGCTCGGGTTCTATAGAATCTTCCCTAGAGATATCATTCTTACCTAGACCGTCACTAATATCCACAATAAAAGTAACCCAAAGGACCTCCATGTCGTAAGGGTTCTAACACTATAGACGGTGTGTCAATCAGACGCATGGTCTGTGAGTTATAAGCGTTTTGGCTTTGTAGTCACGGTTTGATTTGATTTTGATCCAACCTGGTCATACTCTATCTTTATCTAAAACTCATGAGTAGTAATACAAAAGGATCGCCTCGATCTAAGGATCCCAACACCATGGACTGTTCATCAAACAAACGTTTGGATCTGATGATATGACCATTTATGTGATTCTGGGCCTAGTTACGCCCTCATCCGGTCTGACCTCGTCGGACGGACCCAGCCCGACCTGGTCTGGGATGGTCCACCACATACTCGTCCCACTGGGCCGATATCTGGCTTGGCCCACAAGGGGGTTGGCCTGGCCAGAATTGGGTGGCCTGCAAGGGGGTTGCTGGTCCGAGGGTGGCGGCCTGCTCTGAGGGGGCAGCCTAGTCGAGGGTGGTGGCCCGATCGGTAGCGGAGGACCAGTCTAGGGCGGCGTCCCGACTGAAGGCAGGGGCCTTGCCGAAGGAGGTGGCCTGGTCGTGGGTGGATTCCATGTCGAGGGCGGCGACCCGGTCGAGGGTGGTGGCCCGGTGCGGTATGACGCGGGGGTGTGTAACCCCCTCGGTCTCCCGGATTTCCACAAAAACCAGAAGGACATTATGTTGGTGAAGCAGCAGAGCCGCAAGGGTGCCACTGAGTCACCGTAGAACCCGCTGGAGGTGGGTTCGGCCTCCTCCGCGACATCGTCTGCGGCTTCCGTTCACCGGCGGCGTAGCGATCCCGCCGCCTCCCTTCCTGTGGCTGGCCATCGTGCTGGCCGCCTCCTTAGTTAGTCATAGATGATGAGCCATGGCTCTCCTCTTGCGACACGCGTCGACGTTCTCATAGTCTTCCAATGTGGTGTAAGGAAAACAACATAATAGAGGGTTCGAGGTGGCTTCGCTAGGCCCACACCCTCCGCATTAGCTCGTAAAAAATGGATGATGATAAGGGAGATCAATGAATAATTGAATTGGACACAAGATAATCCCCACAAAGATACCCTGCATCAACCTCCCACAAAGAAGAATGAATCGCGTGTTAACTCGTTAGTCGATAGACCGGTGTTCTTCATGTAATTTCAAGAACACAGAAGAGAAAATAAAAATGGTCAAAAGAAAATATACCATACCTTGAATGTAGGATAATCATTCGCGCTTTCCAGTGAACCGTGTTCTTAGTTCCCGTGATTGGCTCCCAAAGACACCACTCATATGTCGCCCATTGGGGGTTCAATGTCATCTGTCACCTCCCACAGGATAGGCTTCATCTTCTAATGGTATGGCATCGTGGCATTCCTTCAGCAATTCCCTGCTTGGTGAAGCTCTCTGATACCCCTTCCCTAGATCTATATTTATTGGAGAGAGTGAGGGTAAGTAATGTAGTGGGGAATTAATGGGGACCATTAATTAGGAAGCTTTCTAATTTCCTTCAACGTTGATGTTACTCAGATTTGAGGGTCAATCCATTTATTGTCTTGACATGTCCCTGGTCCCACCTTACCGCTTTTCCATTGGAGGAATAGAATAAAAATGAAATAACAATGTTAGTTTATTTTTTCTTATTTAAAAGTTCTAAAAACATAATTTTTCTCCGGACCTACTACAGTCGAAGTGAAGTCTTACTTACGAAAATTGTTTCCTCTGCAGATTCAATGGTTCCATTAGACTTTTAATCTGAGAAACGGTTCAAAATTTAGAAAACGCTTCTCACGCGTTTACTAAACGTACCAGAATAAAAGTTCATAAAATTAATAATAGTCACCCTCAACTAGCACCGGTCAAGGTTAGGCTCTGCCTAAGTGAAACACACCCTAAAGAACCCATTGGTACTCTCAGATTTTTAATCTGGGTTACCATTTATATGTCATGAATTTTTACAATAAAATAATTATCACATAATTATTTCATTTACGTCCAAAAACTATCATTCACTAGTGGCTCATGCCTGCCACAGTTAGTATATGCCTAAAGTAAAAATAGCCTCATGTGTTCAGTAGTGGTCTTGTATTTTTAATCCAAGTTATAGTTTTTGAGTAATAATCATTTGAAGTATAAAACAATTTTATTTCTTATTTTATTTATGGTTATGCCATTTTTTGGGTTTCTCACCAGAGTCATGAGCTGACCAAACATAAGCCGCACATAGGGTAAACCCTCCATCCTGAAAACAACGGTGCGCTCATATTTCTAATCTGAGAAACCTTTTAAGAGATATTCCACATTTTTTGGAATACTACTTCTTTGTGCTAAAAGAGATAAAATGATAAATATTCACATGGTACTGGATGAGGATACTCATAGACTGAGATTACTATAACAGATAAAATGACAAAAATTTCACAGGAAATGACGCATAAATAACTCTCTTATTGTTGAGGTCTAGCTTGAGATAGCCACATGTGTATTTTTTATCTTCTATATTCCTTCAAATAATATTGTAGAAATTGTATCAAATATTCAATATTAAATGAAATACTATTTATGGGCCTTTATGATTTATACATGAGATGAGGTGGTACTTCCTTAGATAGACAAGATTCATCTCATCCATGAAGATTATTCCAATGTTATGTTGATATAGTTTAATGTCAATGATTTATTAGTGTTGTGGAAGGGAAATATATTTTTTGAGAAGTACATATTAGGTGTCACATATATCATGATATATTTCCATTACATGATTCGTGAAGGATTCTTCTGAGCATGCATGTTTTAACATGGAATCTATTGGGACATAGAAGTGATATTTACTATCCTATATATTCCAAATTTTATAGGGGATATGGAGAAACCCTAGGTGATGGAGTGATCATTAAAAAAGGGAAAGAAGATAGAAACAATTTTTGGTATTTATTCAAGAGTAAAATGTTCAACATTAGTTGAATGAGGTCAAGAATTAGGTTTATAACTTATCAGGTAGTTGTGTTAGTGTTTTAATAAAAATGGATAGGTTGATTAGGGGTTTCTCAGGGGATCCAGTCAGCTATGGGATCAGATTATTTATCCATATAGTGGAGGATATTGTCTGCTGCTTCACGAATGGGCTTATCATACAGAGGAATGAAAGTAAGAAGTAATTGTTCCTATTACATAGAGGTATAAACATCATTTAGGGTCTCTTAGAGGTAGTCATGGTCTTCCCTATTGAGGAGACATTGGTAAGATATCTAGTGGTGCACGTAGTGGAGGATGTGGAGGAGGAAGACATTGAAATGATTACCCACAAACATCACCCATATGCGGACTAAGAAAGGATTAGAATATCATAAGATAGGGGCACAGTCAAATAATATTTATAGTGGGATATGACCAAGAATCACTTGATATGGTAATATGTATGATATATTTTATATCTATATAAGAGCCCATAATAACAGTCATTGAAGCAAAATATTACATTGTAATTGTATCAATAATTATAGAGCTATAGATCCTGGTGGACTCTCTGTCCCAAAACATGTGGATACATTATTTTAATGGAGATGGTATGACAAAAAATCATATATTATTATTGTTCATGATTTTAACAAGTGGAGTGAAGTTTCCATGGGACCCCATAAAAGCTGTGAAAATCAATGCGATGTCTACCATGGTATATAATGGTAATTTATCATGCATGTTTGGATATATTGCAACCACTATATTGTGACATGATTCTAATATGATGGATAAATATTATCTTCTGTTAGTGAGTGGAACCTTTATTCGAGGGGTTTATGGATATTTCATGAGTATTTTCCATAAATCATATTCCAATTAGAAAACATGGATTCATTTTCATTGAATACTTCCGAGGATCAACTTGTAGTTATGTTGGAGGAGTACATATATTTTTTCCCTGAGGATATGATTTGGATTCCCCATTAATTATAGGTTTATATCTACAAAAAAATATACCTCCTTACTTATCAAATTTCTTTAGCCTGTTATTAGATGTACCCAAATGATATGGAGGAGTTGAAGGTGTATTTGGAAGACCTTATAGAGTAAACAATTTAGACAGAGTTTGTCTTGATTAGAAGCTCAAGTTTTGATCAACATAAAGGAAACTGAAACCTAAATTCATATATTATCAATCCACTACTAAATCAAGTGAAAATTAATAAATAATACTTTATACCTAGGTTCAATGACCTATTTTATCATTAAGAGGTAGATAAGTAGTTATACAATAATGATTTTAGGTTTAGATACCAAAAGATCTATGATGTTGAAGAGGATATCATGAAAACATCCATAATATATAACATAAGTTATTAAGAGTTTCTAGTGGTGCCATCCACATGGATTAATCCCTCAAATATCTTCATGGGCCTTATGAACTGGATCTTCTAGCATTTCCTGTACTATTTTTGGGTTATTGTCATCAATGAAAACCTTTTTATTTAAAATCGGGGGTTGTGTTTCTTTTGACACTAAAGACTATATTGGATTTAATTTGGTAAAACTAAATATATGTAAATCAATTGATGTTTATATCCTAGTTTTCATATGTACACTTCCTAGATTAATTCATATTTTAGTGTGAAGTATTTGTTATGCTGGAAAATAGATAGGTGGTATTATCAAGGGATCCATCCAAGAAAATGTCTACGGTACAATTTACTGTTTGGTTATTGGGGTACTATCATAGATTCCTGGTAGAATTAATGGGTATTTTAGTGCCCGTTAATTTATATACATGAATCAGGAATTCGTTAATTTGTTCTGATTGGTTTTCAAGGGATTCTGAGAATATGAAGAAGAGAATTATTAGTTCTCATGTTCTAACATTTCTAAAGGATTCAGTCGTGTACAGGTTAATTAAAGATTAATCTATTAATGAGATTGGTTTTATGAAAATGTGGAGGAAGCTTGTGACTATTTATGTGTCTAGGTTGTTGATCCCCTAATATCATAACCATATAAACAATGATCTAATGTTGGAAGAGGGAGTGTACTACTTAATGACATAAAAAAAGTACAATCTTTTCTCTTGATTTTCACTATATATGGAACATAATATTCCTAGTTATCTCTTTAATCATATGAATCATTCCTTCGGATAGATACATTGTTTGGAATTATTGTCAGAATCTGAATTATTGATTGTACGTACTTAGAGATTGGTAAACCTGTTAGCAGATTCCCATAACAGGATCCCTCACTCATAGTTTTGTAGAGATTTGTATGGCCAGTTGGGATCAGTTGGAACCATTACATGTATAACATTTTATTTTTTATCAATTAGGTTTATATATATATTTCTGTTGCATATGGGAATGTAATTGGAAAACCATTTTTAATAACTTGAATCAGATGGAGTGCATATTCCTTATTTAGGATCACGGGTGTTTCAAAGTGTAGAGTACACCCATGGAGATTAGAAAAGGTCATCGTTTCTATCTAAAACTTTAAAACCCACTATGTAATGGGTACCTCAGTGTAAAGGTAAATATATAAACATATTTTTTATGTGAGGGTAGTCTTTATATGTGTGTTATGGAGTCCATTTTCCATAATATGATTGTTTTAGTGACCTAAAAAAGTATAATCCCAAAACCAAAAGCATAATAAAAACTGAACCATGTATATTATTGTTTGGGGTAAAAGTTGAAACTATATAAATTGTGTTATTTGTATATGGGGATTTTTGATGTCATCTTGGAGTCAAGTTAAGGTATGGTGGGTCATTAATTCATAACGAGATTAGTGGATGTAAAATGGGAAACATAACAAAAAAATGACATTAATGATACATGCTATGAATCAAGTGGTCCAATATCTATAGCCAACATGGAAACATGAGCAATCTAATAGGAATATTAATTTTCAATTTTCAATTTGTAATGTTATACCACTAGATGTGATGTCTTATGATGTTCTCCAAGAATTAAAATTAAAAAAAAATTAAATATTGAAAATAAATATAAATACATTTATATCTGGAATAATGGAAGGGGATGAGTAAATTAATTCAGTTATAAATTATAAATAATTATGACCATTGTAAAATTTATAAAGGTTTTAATTGAAAATAACTACGTTTATTTAATAGGAAAATGTAATGATCACAAATCATAGTGAAATGTGTTTTAGTTTTCACCATTAATGGAAATACCTGAATGCTTTTATTTAAGGATATATAATTCTTGAATTAGGTCATTAAAAGTGATAAAATAGAGAGAAAATGTAGATTCTAAATTCATAAAACTTCAAAATGATGAAGAATAAGATGAAGCTCAACACCCTTGAATTTTTTTTGTTAATATTTTATCATTACATTATAAAATTTTTGACATTCATACCACATTAATTTCATTATATGGAATTTTGAGTTAGAGAACTAGAAGAGTAATTATGCCTAATATTGGTAGTGATACAATATAAAATCCCTAAAATAATCATATTACATAGTAATATAAACCTGTTAATTAAAAAATCATTAATATGTGTTATATGGATTATAAATTTTGGTGAACCAAGTAGAATAATTTCATCCAAAATTTATTTTCCCTAATTTTTTCAGAATATGTGTTCCTGAAATGGTGATAGGTAAATACATCTAATGTAAAATTCAACAAAATATCCCTTAAAAAATGACATGACACACAAATAAAACCCTCTAACAAGAGGTTGTATTAGGATATGGTTCTAATAACTGTTATTATTGAAAATTTTTTGAAGATCATTTTTACCTTAATGATCAGTCATTATAGAATATTAACTGAATGTTACAGGAATTACATTATTCTATTTTTAAAATTTTAAGAAATAGAATAACGTTAGGGGAACTCATATTGAATCTCTGGGTTTGGAGGTGTCCACTATAATAATTAATGGATTATAGGGTAATGAGTCTTTGGGATAATCAATGATTAAAGTAGATAAAAAGTTCCTTGATACAGATGAAAAGGGCTAGAATACTTTTTCTAGTGCTCTATATACAAAAAATTTTGTGAATTTTATAGGTAGAAGAAATGAAAATATACATGAAATAAATTATAACGTATTTATGAAGGATATTTCAATGTGAAGGAATAAAAACTGCTTGTTTTTCATATAAATTAAAATGTATGAGACATGAATTCTGATGTGATTGTTTATGGTTTATTTAATCACATAATTGATTGAGTTATATCAACTATGGTTCTTAGTGATGTTATAAAATATAAAAAATTGAAAATTATTGATAATAATCCCACCTCATTAAAAATAAAAAATTTCTTCTTTTAAATAAATAAATCTATGTAAAAATATTCTAGATGATTGATCAAATGAGAATAAACATTGAGGAAACTATTATATAATAAATAAATCAAAATTAAATCAATATACAATACGAACATCAATAATGAATCAGACAATGAGGAATATATTGATCAGGACATCATATATCTTGTTTTTAGAAAATTCTATAGTGGAAAAGAGAATATTATTAGGTATACTACCATTTTGATGTTTTTTATATGGAAATGTATGACCCATTGAAATTATATCTCATAATAAGAACCATTTCCCAAGAATAGAGGTTTTAATGGATTTTTGGATCAACTACATAAGAAAATTACTTTATAATACTTGGGAATATTTTTCTCTAAATAAACCATTATACATACCATTATAAAATATCTATAGGTTGTAATAATATTCTTAATCAGACCAATAGAAATATAAGAAATAAGTTTCTATAAACAAAATCCATTCAACTTATTTATCATTAAAATTTTAAACCCATGAATTGAGTAACATAGGTTGTATTTTTCGAAGGATGGATAATTTTGATGTTGATCCCCATTCATTAATAATATGTTAAAAATTATAGGATTATTTATGTTATGGGAATATATTTATTATAATATCTTATAACATTATAATCTAAATCAATTATACTTTTGGAAATGATTCTTAGAGATGAAATCGATTATCTGGGTTTTTGGTAATTTTTAACAGACCATAGGTCGAATAATAGTAATAACATAAATGAAAAGGTAACATTATCTGAACCACAAAAAAGTATTTTTTTTATTCTTTATGTTTCTTGATAACCATATTAGTAATTCAATATTCATACATTATATAAATATAAATCATATTACTTATATGTGGTTAAAATCAGCCAAACAAGAAGATTCTATAATAGATGGCGTGAGATGTTAAAAACTATGTTCTTTGATATAAAATCATTATGATAGAATTAATATCATATAATTTCCATTTTATTATGGTGTTGAATTACATTTAAAGATATATGAATTACAAATAAATGTCTAGAATAAAAAAGTAATATGTTGCTTGGTGGATGTGGTAGTCTGCATGTACACATGGGCGAAATAGATGTTGTCCCATGAATAGAAAAAATATAGGATTTGGTTTATTTTTTCAAAAACATAATAATGTCACAAATAAAATACTAATAAATTACCCCCACCCCATTAACTATATATGTACGTATGTTAAGAAAAATGGATCATGTCACTAATATAAGTGGTAGTTTGTACTTGACAAATACGATGTTTTCATTTTTTTAATGGTTTAGAAGAAAGTAGAAAATTTAAATCCAATAAACATAATAAAATTTAAATTTAGTTACTATACATATGAAATAATATGAATAGTTTTATATAATACTCAGATGGGATAAAAAGAGAAATAACTGAAAATAAATGAATTGGGGATAATTGAGAATATCACCTTACCACTTTGAAGAGCACATTGGGGGATTGGATTAAGCATTAAGATTATAGTATTTTGGAAATGAAAAAAATCTCATGTACATGATAAAATTTTTGGGGAGTTATTTTGGAATAGTTTAGTAAAATTTATGAGTCTTATGGTTTGAGTAAAAGTGGGGGGCTGATGGAACCTATTATTTAATTACTATTTTTTTAATATTATTAAGTAATAAAAATAATTTTATTTTTAACATTGATTACATGTAAAAATAATTTTTCTAAAAGGTGTTTTTATTGTGTGAAAAATATGATTACAATAAATTAATCAATGTATCTGACATTTAAGAAATTAATAGGATTATTTTTCAAAAAATAATATTTATATAGATTCCAATATAGTATATACCATAATTCCACCTAATTGATACATAAATTAAAGGAACTTATTTGAAATATTTTTTTATTATGTAAATATTACTTATGTTTCCGAAAATATTAACCATGGGTTATATAAAATAAAAATTGTATTTTAAAATTAATTAATTTAATAGATAATTATTTATTATTTATTTTAAATTAAGTTTGATAAACATTCAAAACATCTTGTCATTTTGGCAAGGACATAAAAGTGGTTGTATTTTCCCTATTTTTATTTTTTACTTTTCTCCAAAAAATTCAATAATGTCAGAAAAATTTAAAAATTTCCTACTAAAATAATTTTGAAATTTTAATTTTTTTTTGAATAAAGTTATAAAAAATAAACAATCTAAAATTTATAAATTTAGTTTTTAAATGAAAATATAAAATATAAATGAAAATGTATTTTATTAAAAAATAATTTATTTGTTTGTTTTTAATATTAGTTCATTTAATTACTCATTTAATGAATATTAATATATATGTTTATAAATATGACAATTTTCAAAGGGGTAAATTTTAAATATACCACAGTTTTTAAAATAGTTATTTGATATACATTAATCTAATTTTATATAAAATCCCTGTAATCAATTACCCTCTAATTGTATAAAATTTTAGTTGAGTAATATATTTTGGTTCTATTATTCGTATAATTTTCCTAAAAAATAATCTAATATGATATGTCTTATTTTTGTTTAGTGTTTAGTGTGGATAAAATATTGAAAATATTATTTTTTTATGGAAAGATATATAATAAAGTCATTGGGAGTTAAATTATTGTTACTTGAATTAATTGTGAGCTCATAATTTTAATTAACAATGCTTTATGAAATAGTTAACAGTTCCCATAAGATAGAAATGTCTTGGGAATTTATTTCAAATGAGATTTTGTCCACATTAAATTGGTTAGGTTAAGTAAAATCATATATTCTAATATCATAGGCATATACCAATATTAATTTTATTCCCAACCATCTAAGATAACTAAACATCATTATTATGTGTTGTGGTCTATATAATGTAATTTTTTTACCAAAAATTTCATAATAATCCTTTCAGAAATTGGTTATCTTTTCATTTTTTACTAAAACATATTATATATTATCATTTTAGAATAATGGTGTAATATCTTTCGAAGTCATCATCTAATATCAATTATATGTGGTGAAATATATTTTGATTTCAAAAATCAAAACAATGTCATTTAAATGATAGAAAATAAGAGTTGCGTGAAGTATATTCCCACAAACTTCAACAAACAACAAAACATTAGTAATAGTGCTACCATGATAATATTAAATCATACGAATGATTATTTGGGGCACTTAGAAATCTTCCAAGGTATACTAGAGTGACAATAATATAATATAATAATATATTTTGATTTATGAGTGAAGGATATATGTAAATTTCACCACTTAATTATCATTATATCCTTTAATAATAGTATTTTAATAGGATTTAAAATGTTATCTTAGCTGTGGAATATACTGAGGTTGATTATTCTTCTTAGCTTAACAAGTTCCTAGAAGGATAGGTTTTATCCACTGATAAGGGTGGGCATGAATTAGTGGAGGTTAGTTTTCATAATTTATTTGTAATACAAATAAACCTTTGTGAAATATTACAGTATGATCTAATCAAAATAGAAATATCTTAACCTATCATGATAACATATGAAAAAAATAACAAGGAACACATAATTTATAAATAGATTGGGAAAATGGTGGAATGATTATCCTTTCCATGTATTATTTCCCTCTCTAACCACTGATATTCCGCAATATAATAACAACTAAGTACCCATTATAGGAGTAGATGATGAATATCACCAAAAACAGAAGAAATAAAACCCAACATCCCATTATAATGATTCAATACAATTATTATGAATACAGGTTGAAGAATATCACCAAATAAAATAATTTTATTTTTTAAAAAAGATAACTATCCACTACTATGAGCATTCTGAATTTGCATGAAATAATTTACAACTTTTTGGAATTGAAGTGAATGGAACATCTATTCTTTGACTCAAATTAAATATATTAATTACATGGAATACATAATATGTTGATAATTGAATTATCCAACTGCAAATTTGGACACATATTCTTCTTCCTCTTTCATGTTGTAGAAAAACTCATTAATCTCTATCCTAACCTTATTATACCAAAAAAATAAGATCTCATTCCAAAAAATGTAAACATGTAATAATTTAAAATATATAACCTAATCTCAAAAAGTAATATAAAAGATAAAAAAACATGTTTCATGGATCAATTTTCATTCCTCATGTAAATTAAATCAGTCATTAATTTGGTTAAAAAATATTGTAAACTGCAATAAATCAAACTGTGTCGCTCAATTTTTTTATGTCAAATAAAATGGATACATGGCTTAATTTGGTTATTTGGTACACATTGGCTATATGGAAATTGTTATTAGGATCACTTTCATTATGAAGTATAGATCCAATATGTAGCAATCAGATACATGGATCACATCAGCTACGTTGTAATCCCTTATATCGTTGGATCAGCTACATGGGAAGTTTGGACACATTATTCATTTGGATACATGAATGATCAAATTTTTCAACATAGTATAATTTCACTAAATAGTTCATCTACATTTTGAAAATGACTATTTGAAAACATCTTAGCTACATGGTTTTGGAAAATTCACAAATTCTCTAAAATTATATTAGAACCTCTACAGTTCTCTTCTTACCCATCTAAAAAATGCCTTTTAGAATCACGAAACTCTCTTCCATGATATATATGACATAAAAACTAGTCTGTATGGGGTGATATAAAATAGGTCTCTAATCATAATTCTAAATATTTTTTGATCAAACACATTTCCCTATTCATTTTTTAAACATTATTCCAATAGATATCGGTGTACAGAATTATTTTAAATTTTACACACACAAAAATGTCAATAAACCTCTAGAATAGTTTTCTTAATAAATTATGATATAATATGAGATTTCAATTTTTAAACTTAGAAAATAGTTTAGTACTACCTTCTTTGAAATCTCAAATAGCTTCTTCATCTTCACATTGACTTCCCCATACTGTAGACTATTTTTAATGTATATCATTGTATCCATCACATATTTGATGACCATCATAGTATATATGAAATCCTTCCTAAACTAGATGTTTCTGTCAACATGGCCTTTGGAAAGCACATTTTTCTCAAAATTTATTCACATTTTGAAAACCAAGGCCAGGGATCTAGTTTTAATCTATTCATTTCATTTTTCATTTTACAAATCATTCTTCCATAATTTTCAAGTATGAAACCTTCTGTTTTTCCAATAAACTACTCTTCTTCAATGTAACCATTCAGAAACATCGACTATAAATCCATTTTATATAAAATATAATTTTTATATGTTTCAAATACTATGAACATTTTTATAGCCTCAATTCATGCCATTGGAGAAAAATTTTCTTCAATGTCTATCCCTTTTTTAGAGAATATCATTTTAAAAAAATATATTTTTTTTGTTTCCTAACCTTGATCATTAAGTTTTTTCCTAGAAACCCAATTTTTATTAATAATATTTGTTATCATTCTCATATTCCTATGTATAGTTATTCTTAATATTATTTATTTATTCATTCATATTTTCCAAATACTCACTTTTTTCTATAAGAAAATCAACATATACATCAAAAATATTAATTTTCACCCATATTTTACTCAATTTCCATATATGTGAACTCAAATATAGTATTTAATTTTTATTCTTGTAGTTATATCATCTCTCAATAGATGAATAACCCATAAATACACCTTCATTTTCATTTTAATCAAACTTTTTCATCCCTGTTATTTTGATTTTAATATAACAAGGACCTCTATGGATCATGAATTTATTCTATTTTATGATTTTACTGGAAGTACATATCATAGGTGGTGTAACGTCTGTTTTTTGTTTCAATAGACATCTAATTTGAAGCTGTATCGTAGTACACACTACTTATCTCTAGATCTATTTTAAAAAATTATTCATACCTATAATTGTTTTCCTATTTTCTCTATAATCTTATTCTTCCTCTTGGAATAAAAATTGTTTTAGTGTATATGCAGTGGTTTAAGGATTTATAATTAGGGTTTTACAAAGATAAATTTCAAACACATCATTATTGAAATACTTTCCATTTTCTGATCTTGGTTTTTCATACAAAAACCAAACACTCCCTCATCCTACATTCATCAAATTTTGGGTATCTTAACCTTATACTTTTCCTTGATAAAAATATCATTGGTAACACAAGTGAAATCAAATAATAATGTAATGGAATTAGTATCACCACTATTCGACTTCTATCTTATTGTACCATAGAGATATGTGTGCATTAATTCCAACCGTCTTAATGAAGTAATATCCCCTTTATTATGAGTATTCTAAGATTTATTTACCTTGTGACATGTTTAGTAGATTTCATCTTGGTCTCATTTTAGTTTTGGTAGATCCTTTATCAATCCAGGCATCAAAATGTTGATTAATATTTTTAGGTAAGATTCCCAAGGCTTCTATGATACAACATTTTCATATCATTCATGCTAATATTACATGTATTGTAAGTCAGAAAAATCAAGAATAAATATAAATGATTTCCTCATATTTACGACAAATATTTTACATCATTTAATGTTTTCGTAATTATTATTTTTCAGGAATGTTTCCTCTTGCATACTATCATAATTATTGAAAAAAGTCAAGATGTTAATTTTTAGGTCTATAACAATAATTATATCAATATTATATGAAAAAATATTTTCAATTTTGGCTCTATGAATTCCATTTATTTTCAATGAATAGTCATTATAAATGATACAGAACCCCTTTCATGTTTCCCAATATTCATTATAATTTCATCATTATTTGTCATGTGGTAGGAACACCCACTATAAAATTTTAGTAATTGTATGGTCTATAATTTAACATCTATTGAACTATTTGGGTATAACATCTTATTTTATCGGGAATGACATTTTAGATTATATTTTCAATATATAATATTGCCTGAAATTTTTCTCCATTCTACTTAATCCATATTTTAAAAAAAATTAATATTTAAATGTCTATTATAAGTTCAAATAGTTATATAAAAAGGATTTCTAAATAAATAATTCACCTAAATATTTTCAACATATCAACATGATTTTCCTTTTTATTTAATAAATATTATTTGTTCTTTGGTTTATTTATTTATTTCGAAGATTAAATAAATGTATATTTTTTCATTGAGAATTCCCCAACATTTAGATAGAGTTTTTATTCAATATATGTTATAATTATCTCATATTTTCTTGCTTGGAACATGCATGTTTTATTTAATTCTATTTGAACATTCTCCATAGAAATATGCTCACTACTATCATTTATTATATTATTTTCCCCTTTAACAAATTATTCTTTTATTTCCAGATCGTGGTGATTTCTCTAAGGAATTCCTCATGTACATATTTGACCATGTATTAATATTCTATTGGTTCAGAATAATCATCATCATATCATGATATAACAATGGTTTTCTTTACTGAGCCATTACATTTGTAAATTTGTTACGGTTTCATCATTATTACGATTGAAGCAGATATGAACATTTACATCTTTTATTCTCTTCAAATTTATTCGTTTGGTTATTTGAAGTCACTTCTTGCCTCAACCTTTCTTTAAAACTTCCCAAAAAAATTATCCACACTATTCATTAATTGTTTTAATCATATTAATATTAATAAACTTCTATTATTTTCTTCATAAAAGTTTCTACATAGTTTTTTTGGTCGTTATTTTTATAAGATATATTATATAATGTAGAAGAATTATAACTTTTTTACATTCCCAATCCTCATAGAAATTGTAATAAGAACTCTATTATATTTTTTCATTCTTTGAATTACTTGAGTCTTTAGCTGCTTGATAAAAAAACTACATTCTATAAACATAGATAATCTATTTCACCTTTCACTTCCTTTTTTAATGATGAAAGTTTTCTCCTTCCATAATCAATAAAAATATTATGTTACACATCAGGTGAAATATCTTCTCCATTTTCAAGAGATAATTGTTTTATTAAATATATCTAGAAAATATCTCATCAGATCATTAATAATTATGGAATAATTATGTTTCTCACCAAACAATCCAATATTACTCCAAATATCATTTATCCAAGAAATGAAAAAATAGACACATTCCAATTATTTTATTTTCATGTCTTGAAAATTTCTTCTTTATATCTTCATTTTTTTTCTTTGACATTAAATAATCCATCATAATTGTCTGGTCATGTCCTAGAATTCTCTAGATCTTTTTATTCCAATAAATTTAGTGTATATATTTTTTATAATGAAAAGATAAAGAAATTATCTATAGTTACATCCTTTTCAATATTCCTCTTTTTAAAAAGTTTCGACTCGTTATTATATAAATTGGTTGGATAGCCCGCCAAATTAATCTCATGAACATACAGTCCATGTGCCACCAGATTTGGAAAACAATTATTCATATAATTCTGATAATAATTTATATTGACATATGGTCCAACCCAATCATTAAAAGAATTAATAGTATCTTTTTCCCAATTGTTAAATTATAGGATCTTATAGTGGTAGTTGGGATCTAATACAAATTAATGTTCATAGAGTGATTAGTTTCCTCTACTTGTGAAGGGGGATGAATCAGAATAGGGAATTTTTTTCAATTAATTTTTAATATAAGTAGACATATGAGTAATGTTAGATTATGATCCTTTATAAATATAAATATGTTGGCCTCAGATGATCAAATAGTAAATGTAAAGAAAATGGAATTTTTTTTACAAATTTTAGACCCAATGTGGTATCATTATAAGGAACCACCCATAAATAGTACATAATCTAGTGTTATAAAACTACAATTCACTTCCTTCCATTCTCAAATATTTCTTTATTTTATTGTTTCTGATAATTATTCAATATTATTACATAACAACCCATAAATTACAAGGTGGTCAATTATATTTGTATCCATTTTTCCATCATATAAACCTATTAAAATTATTTATTTTTATTAAAAATACATACAACATTCAACATGGATTTTTATTATCCATTAATAACCCATTAAACCAAATATTTTTATAAAATAACATCAAATGGGAACAGGAAACTCATAAATGGTCATAAAATAAATATACAATCAATCAGTACATGAAAACATATAAAAATGTTGCCATTTAAATATAAATATTGGGATCAAAATAAACCATTTTCCTAAAAAAATAAATCATCTTCCTTATCCGTCCATTTCATAAAACATTTCATTTATAATATTTAAGGAAAAAATACATAATGGTGTCATTTTAGAGTTTAAATTAACACAAAATTTTTCTCACAATGATATGGTTTTTATTCATAAATATGTAATGACTATCGATGTTAAATTTGGAGTAACCATTAGTGCTCCTCCTGGAATATCTTAGTGGTTAACTTAAGAACATTAAATTATAGTAACTATTATATATAATCCTGAATTATCCATCTCAGTTAATCTTTAAATAACCATTGATATATATTAACAATATCTCATAAAATATACATAATTTTCTAACTCCATATCATATTTGGAATAAACATGTATTCAAATTCTAATCCCATTTAATTGGTTGACTATCATAGACCAACTTTTCTTTCCTTATAATGGACCCACCCATCATCACAAAAAAAATTAAAAACAATAAATTGATACATAAAAGAGTTCATCTATAACGTTCCGACCCAACTTACTGAGAGTCGGTGCATTATTACGTATCATTTCCATGATCACAAAATATCATGTCTCGAAAGACCGATTAGTTTAGTAGCCTTGGAAGTACAAGATACATTCATAAGAATTACATTACATCATAAAATGAAAAACTACAACAAAATGGTTTCCATAGTCAACAATGAGATCCCATAGACTATCCCTGAAGGTCATTCATAATATACTTCTTCGCTTCCTGGGAAAAATAAAACCTAAAAGGGGTGAGCTCAGATGCGCAGTAAAGACAACAATATATCAGAAACTTTCATAAATAAACATAAAAATATAAGGAAATGCATAGAACTAAAACAAAAGACTTTTCAACATTAACATCGTCATAATATGGAAAATATAAATCAAAATAATGCCATTTACTTAATCACATGGATATTTTACTAGTCGAATAATCACATGCAATATCAATAGCCACTTTAATAATGATGGAATGCATAATGCTAGAATTTCATAACCACATAGTCCAGGCCTCGTTCCAAGACTACCAATATGATTTTGTCAAGGCCTTGTACCAAGACACTAGTTTGTCTCAAGATACCTATGGATGCATCAAAGAGAAATAGAGGGCTCCACCCGTCACTTAATAAGCCCAATGCATTCTCCATATGAAAAGGTATAAACATAACATAAATATTCGTATTAATACAAGCATATGAATGTCAATACTTTATACATAAAACATTAATGGCATAAAAATAACACATCCACAATCAAACATATCTCAAAACCTTCAATACAATATAGAAGTTTTGTATCATAATAAATCAACATAAAAAAGTGCAAAATCCCTCGAATCATGTTGACATAGATTAAATCAAACCCTATTTGTAGAAAAATATCTCGTTATATTTTCAAATCATTTAAGAGTCAAATAATTATAAAAAACATTTATTTTTAAAATATTCTTATATGCTTGTAAGGGAAGCTTCGATGATGTTATAATAGTGGAAAATAGCCACACCGACCGTATAAGTTAAAAAAACATTCTTACCTTACTTTTGTCGAAAAGGTCATAAGGTACCTTGTTTGGAAAACGAAGGAAAGATTCCTTTCAAACCATTTTATAAAAACTAAAGAAATGGTATAAATGACTTTAACCCATAGTATAGTAAATCGTAAAAATGTTTTGGAATACATTTTTAAGAAACATGGATGTGGATGACAATGAGGTCCAAGTAGATACTTACATGAAAACAATCTCGGATAATAAAGAGATTATGAAATTAACCCTTGCCTTGTGCTTTTCCTTGGTTGAGGGTAGGTTAACCTCCAGTATAATGCTGAAATAATTTTTATTAAATTATACAATAATCATATATGTTAATATGATACCATATATGATATTCTAAAATTTATTTGTTAATAATATCTTAGTTTTTTTTAAAGGTTAATGCTTTGGTCAAAGACCAAAGCATAATTTATTGATAGACAGAAAACAAATTACAAAATGCGAAAGAATGGGATTTTTTTACAGTCTCTATCAAAAAGATATAAAATGTCAGAAGGGACAGCATCCATCCAAGTCATGCCTTGATGGACCCCTTTGTTGGCTAGAGCATCAGCAACGGCATTTGCTTTGCGGTAGGCATGAGTAGCTATATAGTCAAACCCGTGGAGCAAATTAAGGCAGTTCATCCAACGAGCAGTGAGAGACCAGGCTAGATGAATGTTTCCATTCTTGATTTCATGAATAATAGTGGTTGAATCACTTTCAATCCACAACTTTCTCCAGCCTTTCTGACGAGAAAACTCAACAGCATGAATGAAACTGAGCATTTCTGCCTCCAGGGATGAGGAGTGACCACAACCAACAAAGAAGCATCCCTGACATTGACCAGTTGAGTCTCTGAAGATAGCACCACAACTGGTAGGGCCAGGGTTGCCTTTGGAAGCGCCATCAAAATTCACCTTGATCCATCCTAGCATTGGTGATTTCCAGAACACTTCAAAAGATCGTTTAGGCTTTGGGAAAATGCCAGGAACATGTAGCTGTCGGAGGATCATAAAATCTCCAACAGAGTTGTTGCAAGAGTCCTTTTGAATTGAAACCGCTTCATGAATCGCAATAAGAATTCGGGACTTTCCTGCATTAAGATTGAGAGAATGATTATTGTGAAAGAGATAATTTCTAACATACCATAGAACAAACAGGAGCTCCGGCACTGCTATAAGAAACAGATTTTTGATCTGCAGGGAAGCATCCTGTCTAGTGCAATTAATTAGGAATAATGAAATTGAGTCATCAATGTGTCTTCTACAATTAAAAAGATCAAATATGTAATTCCAGAGAGCAGAGGTTGTCGCACAAGATAGAAAAAGATGATTAGTATCCAATGTGCTATTGCAGAACCTAAGATCAATTTTAATTTGAACTTTATGAGATTTGGAGCTTTAAATTACAATTTTCTGGGTTCCTGTAATAACAGTTCTAATGTTGACTCTATGTGGATTTTTTGTCACAATACTCTAAATAATGTTAACATTTTTCGAACTTCTGATCAACATCTGACTTGTGACTTCTTTTGGAAGGGTCAGCACATCTATTGCACTATGGTTTATGCCAAAAATAGGTATCAAGATAGGAGAGCTTTATGGCTTGAACTCTTTGATATTGCTAGTCCGATTCAAGACCCTTCGATTGTTTTGGGAGATTTCAATGCCATTCTTAACCCATCTGAAAAAATTGGTCCCTCCCCTCTTTCCATCTCTTCTAGAGAGTTTAAATCTACTGTTGATGACTGTAACCTATTTGAGATCAACCTTGTTGGTGCAAAATACACCTGGTACAGAAAACATTATAATAAGAAGGTTGCTAGTAAACCTGACAGAGCTTTTATCAATATGAAGTCTCTTTACTTTTCGGACAAAATATCTAGTATTACTCTTCCTAGGATTAATTCTGATCATCATCCTCTTCTTGTCAATATTCTTATGAATGATCAAAAACCTATCTTTCCCTTCAGGTTTAACAATGCTTGGTCATTAAATCCTGATTGTATCACATTTATTTTTAACACTTGGAATTCAATGAAGCATTATAAGGATTCCTTTGCTTGTTTGCATAAATTTAAAGTCCTTAAGCAAGCTCTCAAAGGCTGGTGTAAAAACTCAATCTCTCAAATAGACCTTGACATCTCCTACCTTGAGGATGAACTCAATCGCTTCCAAACTGAGAACACTAATTCTGATTTTAATTTGGCACCTCAGCTGGAAGATAATATCTCTTCTAAATTAAATTCCTTACTTTCTTTTAAGGACAATATTTGGAAACAGAATTTTCGAACTAAATGGCTTACTGATAATAATAGCTTAGTATTATCGTCATTTCGGGTGTTAACTTATTCGTCTTCCTTTATATGATTTGTTACGTAAGTAAGGTTTGTTATGGATAGGATGTATCTTATTCATATTCAGAATGATATTAAGTCTTTAAACATTATTTTTAATGATCTAATGAAAATTATTCTTGAATGGATACGATGGGGAATGAGTCTCATCCCGTTCGTGGAGACGATAATCAGTACTTACGCACAAGCGACAATATCATTCTTTTGATATTAAAATATTATATATAATTGGATGGTATATCATACATATAGAATAATTATAATTTTTTATTTATTATATACATCAATTACACATCATTATTATACCTAGCCAAATAATAATGTATTGATTAACAATTACACCACGACGTGGAGACGGTAAGCCGTGCGTATGCACGTATGGTGACATGTCATTCAAAGGATGGATAGAATAATGAATATGGTTGTACCATATTTATAATAACACCATAATATATAGAAGATACTAGAGTTATTATTTTCTAATGGAACCAACAAATAAAGAGGGAGTGGAAGAAGAATTCAACTTGAAATAGGTGATGAAATATTTACCTCTTCTTCAGGATCTTCTTTTTATTTGATCAAAAGGGATCATTATTTGGATTTATGACCAAATAAATACCTCTAGGATAGAGGGAGGATAGATAAGAGTGTATTTGGGAAGGTTTTTGCTGAGACAAATGGCTTTGAAGATGTGAATTATAGAGAAGGGGGAGTGCCCTTTATAACATGGGTGAGGGGCACCTTAGGAAAAGAATGAAATATTATTCTGTAATAAAATAATTTTTTGGATTCAAAGGGCTTAAAAGTAGATTATTTAAATTCAAAGGTGGGGTGGGTCGAAAACCACTCAACTAATTGGTTTTAGACAGTTTTGGGTCACTATATTAACCTTGTCTTTTAGATTTAACTCTTAGATAAATAGTTTGACATTTACCATGTCTCTTTGAATATTTATGTTATATAGTTAATAAACATACAATATACTTCCAACCAAACCCCAAGTTGTTCATTAATGATACATCTATCATTATATAAGTATTTTGAACGAACCATATATTTTTAGAAATAGAATATCAATTAATAATATAATAAATTTTTTAAAAAACTCTTTTATGTCAATTTTGAAACTATTTGGTATTTTGTTTTTTCTAAATTCAGAACAGAATTATTACTTCGAAATTAATTCATCTAACTAACAAAAATATGACATCTTAACCTAAAAAATTAGTGGAATTCATAAAAAGTTTCAAATTTCATTTATTTCTATATTTATAATATCAACTATTTTAATATTTCAATAATTAGGTAATTAATGCATCATCGTTGTGTCATAAATAAAGTAAATTATTTGAAGTCTAAAAAATATAAATAAAATACCATTATGTTGGAAATATTTTTAGGTTTCTAATGAATATTTATAATCGAATTTTTCTTATGTGTAACCCTATATTAAAAATGTTTTAGTTATTAAACATTTATTTTAACTCTTTTATCTCATCATTGAATTAAATAATAATAAATTTCCTAATCTAATCCAAGTGGACCAAATAAGTTCATATCATATTCCTAAGGTTGTTTTTGGTTGAATTATACATATCCAATAGAATTTGGACATGTTTTAGGATAATAATAATATAATTTTTATGTTTAATTAATATATTTACTTTAAATCGTGGTAGATAAAAGTTAAAAATTACTATTCACCAAAAAATATTTCTATCTTCTTGAACCACATTTTACTCCTTGATATTAACCTTTTTTCTTGTATTTTTGAAATAAAACTGACAGAAGTGGTAAATTTACGTTTACGAAAAATTTGCAAATGCTCCTAGGAGGTGCGTGAAAGACGTTGAAAAGTTCAATAAAATTATATATATCTAATATTATTACAAAATGACTCCAATGAATTACACTGAACATATATAGTTATTATGTATATGTTTTGACCTAAAATAAATTTAAATAAAATAATTATTTATTTAAATAAAAACTCAGATTTAAACTCTCACTAAGTGTTTTTCACCATTCATAAAAAATTGATTGCTTTCAAAAAAATACCAAAAATTTACCCTAAGCTAATTTCCATATTCCGAATCCAAAAATGAAGTCCATTTTGAATGATAAAATTTTTAAAATTTCAAAAAGTGGGTATTACTATTCATAACGGGAAGTTTGATTAATTGTGGTGTGTTAGAACTCGAAGTTGCGTAAAACACACACTACTATATTATTCAACAAAAATTGTACAGTGGAATATTGGGGTGTTACATTCTCCCCCCTTCAAATAATTTATTCCTAGAAATTTCTAGAATATTACTGCATTAAAATACTTGGGTGGTTCATAATCGAAAGTTTCTCAGATTCCCATGTTTCCTCTTCCATCTTATGGTATCTCTGTATAACTTTTACCGGGCGAGTCTTCCGGTTTCTCAAAACCTGTCCTCTTATCAAAAATTTCGATAGGCTCTTCGTAATAAGATGGTTCGGGTTCCGGTTCTAATTACTCATAGGTGAGTACATGTGTTGGGTTAGACATGTTATATCTCGACATTGATATGTGTAATACATCATGATCTTTGGAGAGACTTAGCGGCATTTTCAAACGTTAAGCTATAGCCCCAATTCGTTCTAGAATTTCAACAGGTCTGATGTAACTGGGTCTCAATTTTCCCTTCCTACTGAAATATATAACACTCTTCCATTGAGTTACCTTCAAAAAATCAGGATCTCCTACATGAAATTCCAAATTCTTCATTCGGTTATCTGCATAGCTCTTCTGTCTACTTTGAGCTACTTTGATGTTGGTTTGGATTACCTTCCCCTTTTCCATCATTTTCTCCACAAGTTCTAGGCCTATGAGTTTTCTTCCACCAACATCATCCCAACAGGTTGGTGTGCGACATCTCATTCTATTTTACGCATCATATGGTGACATCTGAATACATGAATGGAAGTTATTATTATAGAAAAATTCTACCATAGGTAAATATTGATCCCACATACCCTGAAATTCAAGTGGCATGCTCTCAATATGTCATCTAAGGTTTGAATAGTCCATTATGATTGTCCATCAATTTGGGGGTGGTGGGCAATGCTCAAAAAAAGTTAAGTATCCAGGGCATTCAGAGGACTTTTCCAAAATCCTGATGCAAAACAGGGATCACGATCAGAAACAATTGACAGTGGTACCCCATGAAGTCTTAAAACATCATTAATATATAGTCTTCCTAGGAGTTCAAGTGGTAAATATTCTCTTATAGCAAGAAAATGTGCTGACTTTGTAAGATGATCAACAATGACCCATATTGCATCATCTCTTCTTAGAGTCTTTGGTAGTCCTATAACAAAGTCCATCGTAATATAATCTCATTTCCACTCAGTTATGGGAATAGGTTGCATGACTCCTCAAGGTTGTTGCCTTAAATCTTTCACTTGTTTAAAAACTATACATCTTGACATAAAATCAACAATATCCCTCTTCATGTTATCCCACAAAAAATGTTCCTTCAAATATCTATACATCTTGGTTCTACTAGGGTGTATAGAGAAATTGGAACTATGAGCATCATCCAACAAGTCCCTTTTTAGATCAGGTATATCAGGAACACAGTTTTTCTTCCCAAATTTCAAAATTCCATCTTCATACACAACGTCACACAATCTCCCATCATTCACATCTTTAATCATCTTTTTAGACTCCTCATCATTAGTATGAGAACTTTTTATCCATTCTAATAATGATGGTTTGGCAACCATTTACAAAATAATTGATGATCCAACTTCCATGGTTATACCCATATCCATCTTTACTAGATCCAAGTATATATGATCCTTTTCGACTCTCATCTTGTTCAAAAGTCCATGATCCTTTCTACTCAAAACATCTACCACCTTATTTGTCTTCCTCGATTGGTAATGTATAGTGAAATCATAATCCTTGAGTAGTTCAAGAAATTTCTCTGGCCTCATGTTGAGTTTTTTATGTGGTAAAATATACTTCAAAATCCTGTGATCAGTATAAATCTAACATTTGTCACCATAGGGATAGTGTCTCAAAACTTTCAAAGAAAAGATTACAACTTCTTACACAAGATCATGAGTAGGATATTTTTGTTCAAGAATTTTCAGTTTTCGTGATGCATAGGTAATAACTCTATCATTCTGTGTAAAGACACAACCAGTTCATTTCTTTGATGCATCACTATAACTAACAAACCCATCATTCCCTGATGGGAGAGTCAATATAAAAGCATTGACTAGTCTTCTCTTCAATTCTTCAAAAATTTCTTCACACTCTTTTATCAAGACAAATTTAAACCCTTTTTGTGTGAGATTTATTAATGGGTTAGCCAACCACGAAAAATTCTAGATGAAATATCGATAATAACCTGCTAATCTAATAAAACTGCGTACCTCAGTTATATGTTGAGTCAATAAGGTTTTCCTTATGACTTTTTCATTCCTTCTTGTTTTGAAAATCACAAACACCTTTCTTAAGGAAAAATGCTTTCTTAAGGAAAAATGCTTTGTTAAAAAAAATGCTTTCTTAAGGAAAGGTGTTTGTGATTTTCAAAACAAGAAGGAATGAAAAAGTCATTATGAAAACTTTATTGACTCAACATTATACTCGTCGGTGCTGTCTATTCATGGATTGCTCTTGTCTTAGAAAGATCAATAGAGATTCTATCCTTAGAGAAAATATTGTGAAAAAAAGAAATCTTCTGAAGACAGAATACACACATTCTAATATTCATATATAATTCATGTCTTCTAAGAGTCTTCAGGATAATGTGCAATTGATTTTCATGATTTTTATAGATTTGGGAGTATACCAAGATGTCATCAATAAATTGCACTACCAATTCATCGAGATATTCCTTGAAAACTATATTCATTAGATCCATGAAGAAATAGGGTGAATTAGTCAGTCCAAAAGGAATTACTGTAAACATGAAATACTCATACCTATTTCGAAATGTTGTTTTTGAAATGTCTCCCTTCTTCACACATAATTGATGATATCCAGATCAAAGTTCAATATTTGCAAAGTATTTATCTCCATGATGTTGGTAAAATAAATCATCAATGCGAGATAGGGGATACTTGTTCTTTATTGTTATAGCATTAATCTCCCTGTAGTCAATGCACAACCTCATATATCAATCTTTCTTCTTAACAAAAAGGACAGGGGATCCCCATAAAGAAACTCTAGGGTGAATAAATCTCTTATTACTCAATTCCACTAGTTTTTTCTTTAGTTCCACTATTTCCATAGTGGACATTCAATAAGGGGTCTTCGATAAGGGCATTGATCCCGGAATTAAATCAATGGAAATCTCAATTTCTCATTCTTGAGGGTGTCCAGGTAAATCCTCTAAAAACACATCAACATATACTTTCACAATAGGTACATCCTCTATTTTAACATTATTTTCCTCACCCATAGTTATTTCATTCTCTTCCTCCCCAATACAAGAATTTAGTTGAGATATTGGGGGTTCATCTAGATAATAATTAGGTGGTGATGATTCATCTCTAAAGATAAAGTGTTATTTATCATCATCATCAAAAATAGTGACATCCTTCTTATTATAATAAATTTTTGCATCATGGTCTGAAATCCAATCCATACCGATGATTATATCAAATTCTATCATTGGTATGATGATGAGATCAGCATATAAAGAAAATCTATATGCCCTAATGGGGACTAATTCAAAAAATTGTTGCAATGATGCTTCTATTAAGAGTTTTGACTAACAACTCCCCTGTTAAATCAAATTGTAAATAGCTAATTTTCTTAGAAAACTCGAAATATATGGAGCAATGTGATGATCTATAATCAAATAAAGCATTTTCTAAACTTGAGGAAACCATTAAATTTCCCACCACTACGTCTTTCAAAGCTTCAACCTCAACAGTAGTGATAGCATATGCTTGGACGTGATCCCTCGGCCTTTTCTGAGATAAGATCTTCTGACACATAAGACATTCAATCACATAATGCCCCATTTTTCTATAATTGTATCATTCAACATCGATAGCCTCTTTCATCCCCTTGAAATCATGAGCTTGGTGGCCTTTTTCACCACACATGTAGGACTCCCATTCCCTTCAGGAAAGTACCAGGGTGTTTCATCCAACATTTACTATAGGATGGATATTCAACTTTTCAATTCTTCCCCTTATTTCCATATCCAGAGTGTTTAGCAGATCTCTTCTTCTCTTTCTTTGCTTTAAAGTCATAAGACATAGAGAATTATTTATCTATCTTGATATCACATGAGATAATATCTTCATATGACGAGAAGGATTGTGAGACTAATTCAAGATGGATAAATGGTTTTAACTCATCAAAGAAATGATCAATCTTACTTATTGGGTTACGTATAAAACCTGCATCATGCCTCGCTTACCTTTTAAGGTTAGCCTCATACGTTGCGACATTTTGATCCTCCTTTTGGCCCAGACTTAAAAATCGCCTTTCCATATCTACTCGATTGTCACGAGGAAAGTATTTTTCTAAGAAAATATCTTAAAACTCCCTCCATTCCATATTTGATACTTCATCATCTTCCTTTTTGTTTTGAATTAATGACCACCACTGATCAGCATCTCCAGTGAGGCGGTAAACTGCCATGAAAAATTTTTCGATTTCGCTACTCCCCAAGCCGTGGAATATTTTCTCTAAAGAATTTATCCACTGCTCATATACTAGTGGATTTGTACCCCCATTTAATGTTGGCAGTTGTTTCCTCATGAAGCGGTCTAATGTTGATCCTCCACGCTGTGGATCAGGGTGCTCCTAACAGGTAAGGTTATTATTCATAACATGAGTGAGTTGTCCCAGTATGGTGATAATCTAATCAGCACCAGTTATATCACCAACTCCACTATAATTATCTTGAGTAGGAGGGAAATCCGTACGTGGAGTGCGTGCATTGATACAGTTTCAATTCCTTCCACTAAGTGAAATTTTTTAACAATGGCATAAAATAGATTAATTTATGAATCGAAATACAGAATTCTAAACATGTTAAACACTTAAAATAAATTGAACCATTTATGGATATAAACCATTACAAAAAAAATTCTTTGAGGAAGTACATACTAAAAAACCTCTTATAATGTTTTGTAATGAAAATGAGAATTATCGTAAGCATATCCCCCTGAAATGTCGTAACCATGAGTGCAGAAAGGCCTGTTGTTGTGCACCAGTTCTCATTCGAGTCTAACTCAAAGTTGTGTTTTTTGATTTTACCCCTAGGTACATATGTCCCAGAGCCACCTCTACCTTCTTGTATCCAGATAGGGTTGTATTTCATTGAAAACTCACAAAATATCAACAATACCAAACTTCTAGGAAGTAATTCTACAATAATCCTCAAAGTCTATCTTATGGTTATGTTCTCTAATCAGATTTTTTCTAAATCTAGATTCCACAGTTTGTACTAATCTTAATCTGATACCAACTATAATTCCCTGACCCTAGTTACCAAGAGTAGTTGAATTATTATGTATCATTGGCCTGATAACAAAACATCAAGTCTCTAATGACTGATTAGTTTATTTTCCTTCGAATTAATAGATATATTCATAAGGTTTATATTACATCAAAAAATGTAAAACTACAACAATATTGTTTCCATAGACAACACTGAGATCCCAAATATGTAAAGACATGGAAATTTCAAGGAAATTGTTTTCTTAATTTCTTTGTAATTTTATGAGCCCACGGCTTCTGACGGAACCTGATTCTAAGGCCCGGTGTTCCTGGAATCGATTTATGAATTTTAGCTCGGGTACGTTCGGTGAACGAACGAGTGGGTTTTCCTAACTTCTGAACCAGTGCCCGGAATTGAAATCTGAGGGCACTGATGAAACCACAGTGTAGGTAATTTCTTAGGAGCACCTTTTCTGAAGGAGCGTTTTCTCAGGAGGAGTTTTTAATTTTTTGGTTTTAGTGAAGAATAAATAAAATTATATTACAATTTTATTTATTTTCCTCTAGGTAGTTATAACCTAAGTAAGGGAGTTGGGGGTGGGACCCACATGTTGTTAACCAACCATGAGAGGATAAAGGTGGGGTGGGCCCACACGAGCCCAACCCCTCATATTCCTTAACTCCATAACCCCCCTTTAATGTGATACCACTCACCTCCCCCTCTCTCTTCTTTAATCATGCCAACTCACTTAATTAATTAAGTGAGTTATGTGTTTGATTTTTAAAAATTGAAATGCTTGGATTGATGTAATAAAATAAGATAACTCTTATTTTATTTGAGACGGTTGGTTGTTCTGTGAAGAGATTGGGGAGATAGAACTCTTTTTTCTGGGGAAGAACTTCATCCTCCCGTGAAGAGCTTCAATCCTTCTGCGAAGAACGTCATCTCTTCAACAAAGAACACCTCAACAACTCTGATATCTCCATTCCCTTTCTCCTTCGCAACAAGGGAAGAGACACCGACGCGGGAGTTCTCCAACGACACGTAATCATCCTCTTCTCTCCATGATAAATATAAGACGACGTCTCCTCAGACGCTCTCCATCGACGTCTACGGAACCACGCCTCGTGACGCCGCTTTCCGCGATGCTCTTCGAACATCAACTCGTTATCAAGGTAGGGGTAAATTACTTTTTGTTTGTGAAATATCCTTTGTTTTTCTTCATCTTTATTTTGGGCCGCTTAATATCAACTTATCGGGAGGAGGTCGGACCGCACAAACATGGCCGACTCTCCTCCCCCTTCTTTTTTTGTGTTGTTGCGGTTCGAAAGAAGGCGGTGTGGTGCAACGGCACCACGTGGAATCATGGATAAATGCGGCAAAGATGTGTGGCGCCGTCACGCCGCGCCATTGAGGCTGAAGGAACCCATTGCCGGGGTCGAGCCGCAGCGAAGGGGCACGGCGCCTTTACACCACGCCGGAGAACCACGAAGACACCGCGGTCGGAGCGGGGCCGTGGCAGAGGGGCGTGGCGCTGTCACGCCCTGCCGGTCGAACATGGCCATGGCTCAAAGTCATGACGGTGCAAGGCGGGGCGGCCGGAACCGCCGACTTCTGGCACCTTGGAGGGAGAGACCGTGATTGGTCACACGGCGAAATCACCGGCTGGCCAGACTGGGCCGGCTGTTTCAGGGGGAGACCGAGGGTTGTAACCCCCGACTGGCCAAAGGAGCGCCCCCCCCCCCCCCTTCTGCTCAGCTCAACGTGGTCGAGCTGGCCGCGCGGGCCGCACACGCGCACCAGGCTGGGCCGCCCAGGCCAGTCCGAGCCGCCCAGGCCAGTCCGGGCCGCGCCCTAATGGGCCAGACCCGGACCCGGTTCAAGCCGACCTTGGGGGGTCTCGGGCCGAGTCGGTCTGGGCCCAAAACCCCCTAAAAACGGACCGGTACATTTTTTTGGCCATACCTTGGTCTACGAACCTCCGATTGATGCACCGTCAATTGTGATCTGATTCTTGGATCGAGGCGGTCGTTTTGGTATATTACACTCAAGGTTTCTGAGAACTTTGAGTACGGCCAGGTTGGTTTGAACTCGAAACCAACCGGGCCCTCGGAGCGGAAATGCCTATAACATGAGTTCCGGACGTCCGATTAACATGCCATTGACTTTTCTGGATTCCTCTTACTAAGACAGACCTTTTGGATTACTCCGCTCAAGGTTTAGATGCAGTTGGAGTATGGACGGGTTGGATTGTACCCGAAATCCAACCGGGCCCCTCGAACGGAAAAGCCGATAACTTTCAGACCGGACGTCCGTTTGATGAACCGTCAGCGGCGTTGGTGATCACGTTGAGAAACGGTCCCTATGAGTATACCCTATGTGAGTTCGGGGTACATTTGAGATACATTCGGGTTGGTTCGTACACGAAACAAACTGGACCCCTGGGACGAAAAGGCTAATAACTCAAAGATCGGGCGTCCGATTGACATTTCGTTTATTGCGTTGAGACCCCTATGTTGAGGAGGTACATTGAGATACTTCTTCATTGGACTTTGTGATACTTGGAGTATCGACCTATAGCTCATGGAGCAGACCCTCCCGGAGACGAGCGTACGGAGTACGAAGACCGTTTAACCGGCTGAGAACTGATGACTGCATGACCTACTCGACATGGAGTGAGTCGACCAGACCAGTGGACGGAGCACTACTGTGTTTGGGTGCAGACCCACAGTGGACGGATCGCCTGGTAGCAGGCAGTCGACCCGAGGTACTCGACAGGTGGAGTACCTCTGTAGGCTATGAGGGGGATCAATGTTATGTGAGGTGCCAGACCCATGGCGGAGGAGCACTACTTTGTGAGGTGGTAGACCGGCGGCACTCGACAGGAGCAGTACATCAGCAGTCTAAGGTTAGTGAGCAGTACCTCAGAGTCGTGACAGGATCACTGTACTCGTCAAAGACGGGGCTCTTCAGCAGTTACGGTTTTGATAATGAAAATCCTGGTTTGAGAAGAGTCTATGAGCTTTGTGTTTACCTCATGATTGAGATGGGTCACTTGAAAAATTAGGTATATGTATGCGAATATACCTAGGTAGTGGTTATCCGTTGATATCATAACATTTGTGTTTCCTCATGATTGAGATGGGTTACTTGATAACTTAGGTATAAGTATGGTCTTATACCTAAGTAAGGGTTATCTGTTGAGATCCTTCTTTGTGGTTATCCTTGTTGGTTTTAGTGAGACCTTGAGGGTCTCGGGGTCCCTACTGAGTATCGTAAACTCACCCATGCACGGGCTCTTCCCGCACCTCGTTGTGTTGGTTATAGATGACGGGCAGCGCTGACAGAGGCTGAGTGTTCGAGGACTGGACGGTACCCGGAGGTGGACCTCACAACAAGTCAGTATCCGGAGGTGGACTTCACAACGAGATTATACTCGGAGGAGGTTGATGGGCAAGAGCATTGTGGAGGATATCTGTACCTACCCTTCAGGTAGGATCCGAGGTGGACGACCTAGGAGCTGCTTCTATTTTTCTTCTAGCTGTTTTTCTTTCCTGTTGTAATTTCGTTCAGTTGTAGCTTTTCATTTAGCTGGGTTTGTATTCTGGCCCACTTACTTTTTATCACTTTCTTTTTTAATTAGTGTATTACTTCCGTTTGTACTCTGTGTTTTTTGTTTGCTTTTATAAAGGCGGTTCCTTCCCAGTTATTGAGATTTACGCCATTGGTGCTACTCGCCAGCCCATGGCCTGTGGAAGGCGGGCTTGGGTTAGACACGGCACGGGCCCCGAGGACGGGTCATGCTAATTTGGTATCAGAGGAGTCAGTTCTACCGCAGATCTTAGGACTCTAATATTTTCATTCTGTAAAGAAATAGTGTTAGGGGTACTAAGTGTGGATTTCAGTTCAAGGAGTCCATTGTTGGTGCGATGGCCGACGTATCCGTACACGAGGACCCTGACTACTGATTTCTGGCATAGTGCACAAAAACACTGATTGTGTGTGTGTTTCAAAAGTATTCTTTATGTCATCTCAAACCAGGTTAGCTCACCAGGTTTAAATCGTTTGACCATGTCGCATCTGTTCAGGATGTCTCCACACAGTCAGTCAATTGGAGTTTCCGAGAGAGTACTCGATGACGGCCCATCAAGCATCGAGACTCTAGTGCAGGGCCCTTTTTACTATGTTGGCACCCTCGGGTGGTGTACCAGCAGCACCACCACCTATTGGGAAGTAGATGCCACTAGCCATTCTAGCAAACTATGCATGCTGGCAGAGCGCATAGCACGAGTTCCAGCAGCAACAACCTCTGAGGTTACGAGGCGAGGCAGATTCCCAGACAGCAGAGCACTGGCTGGAGGCAATTGCTAGAGTTTTTCCGCCTAGCAAAGACATCAGTAGAGTGAATGGTGGACTTGGCTACTAGTTTTTTCTAGTGAATGACCATGAGGATGGTCCGAAAAGTGATGAGGCTTCGGTATGTGTATGGATGCCTAAGATAGTGCCTTCGGGTAGTGTGTCAGCTATACATCACTAACTGTTGGTCAGCAGTTACAGCCGGCGGTACCGGTATGTGACACATGTAGACTTACTACCTAACACGTGTTCCAACATCAGATACCCTCAAGTTCCGAGGCGATCCCGACTCACAGGCAACTGAGTACTGTCTTGAGGAGGTGGCTGAGAGTTTTCTAGATCTTATACAGCTTCAGCAGGACGACATGTCGGTAGCTGAGAATTCATCCGGGCGTACCAAAACATTCTTGGTACTCAATGAATGCGATGTGATCGGTGCTTTAGGGCTCGGATATCCGATCCAGCACCTTTTCCCTATGCATTCTTACATAGGCTAGGATACTAGAAAGAACCTTTGTGGTTGAGAATTCTTTTGCTGAATGGATGCAGTCAGTGAAGGTTTGCAGTGGGCAAGATGGAAACTGGCGCCTGTCTCAGAGAATTCGGCATGTAAAATGTTTCAAGTAGAGGAAGTAAAAAAGGATAGATGAATCTGCAAGGCGGAAGACATGGAAGCAGAGCTATGAGAGCAGCATGGGGTTGTGAACATTTTGAAATGTTGCAACCACATGCCCTTGTAATTCCCACTAGGCTCCGGGAGATGGGGTGGAAAGAGTAGCTGCATGCGGTCAAGGTGTGCAACCGAAAGGCTGTAAGGATGATTTGAAGTAAAGATTGTGTCTTCTACTAGTTTCCGTAACAAAAAGACATTGATACGAATCATTCCTTCCTTACACGAATCATGTCTCGGGCCTAGAGTTTTCTGTAAACTGTATACTTGACTCTCACGTCTGGGGATACCTTTGGGAGGAGACTTGATAATCACACTTACGCCGACAGTGTTATATGACTCACGAGGCAAGATTTTCAGTTGGAATCTCTTTGTGGCAGTGTCGAGGCCTTACGATGTTGGTCTGAGTATGGATTGGATGCACTGTTCATACACGGATTGACTGTATTAGGAAAAAAGGTTGTGGTTTATCTACAACGTTGGGATGGGGGTTTCCTTGGCCGGCGAAAAAAACCCAGGCAGCACAAGATGGAATCATGCATAAAAGGGTATATTCGATCACTCAGGAGATGGCCAAACATACCTTTGTGCCAGGATTTTCTAGAGTTGCGGCACCACTTCCAGGAGAGCTGACATGAGGCCTCTAGAGTTCGAGGATAACGACCACGTCCTTATATGGGTCTCACCTCGACGAGGTTTATGAAGATGTAGCCGAGGCGGCGAGATATCTACGAGGTTCAACGGACCTTTCTAGGTCCTCCGCAGGGTAGGTGAGGTGGTTTACCGCCAGATCATTCCACCTCAGTTGCACCGGGTGCACGATGTCATCCTCGTATCTCAGCTAAGGAGATACGTGCATGACCCTTCACACATCGTCGACTGCAGGGACTTGGACGTCGATGACGGGGCGACATTCACAGAGGTTCTAGTGGAGAATGAGGATCAACAAGAGTAGGTCCTAAGTGGACGGTCTATTCCTCAGGTGTGCTTTCACTAGCAGCTCGGGAACCTCCAGGAGAGCACATGGGACCAGGAGGCTTAGTTGCATGCTCAGTCCCACTTTTTCCCTAGTTTGTGTTATAGCTTTATGGGGATGTAAAGCCTTGAGGTGGGTGTAATGTAATGACCCGGAAATTTCATGGAAATTTTTTTCTTAATTTCTTTCGAATTTTACGAGACTGTGGATTCTGACGGCACCTGATTTCAAGGCCTGGTGTGCCCGGAATCGATTTACGAAGTTTATCTCATGTACGTTCAGTAAACGAATGAGCGAGTTTTCCAAACTTTTCAACCAGTGCTCGGAATTAAAATCTGAGGGCACCGATGAAACCGCAGTGTCGGTAATTTCTTAGGATCACCTTTTCTGAAGGTGCGTTTGCTCGGGAGGAGTTGTTAATTTTGTGGTTTTAGTGAGGAATAAATAAAAATATATTACAATTTTATTTATTTTCTCTAGGTAGTTATAACCTAAGTAAGGGAGTTGGGGGTGGGACCCACATGTTGTTAACCAACCATGAGAGGATAAAGGTGGGGTGGGGTCCACACAAGCCCAAGCCCACATATTCCATAAACCCCCTTTAATGTTAGACCACTCACCTCCCCATCTCTCTTCTTTAATCATGCCAACTCACTTAATTAATTAATTGAGTTATGTGTTTGATTTTTAAAAATTGAAATGCTTGGCTTGATGTAATAAAATAAGATAACTCTTATTTTATTTAAGAGGGTTTGTTGTTGTGTGAGGAGATTGGGGAGATAGAACTCTTTTCTCTGGGGAAGAATTTCATCCTCCCGCGAAGAGCTTCAATCCTTCCGCGAAGAACGTCATCTCTTCAACGAAGAACGACTCAGAGACTCCGATATCTCCATTCCCTTTCTCCTCCGCGACAAGGGAAGAGACATCGACATGGGAGTTCTCCAATGACACGTAATCATCCTCTTCTCTCCTTGATAAAGAGAAGACGACGTCTCCTCAAACGCTCTCCATCGACGTCTATGAAACCACGCCCCGCGACGCCACTTTCCATGATGCTCTTCGAACATCAACTCGTTATCAAGGTAGCGGTTAATTACTTTTTGTTCGTGAAATATCATTTTCTGTTCTTCGTCTTTATTTTGGGCCGCTTGATATCAACTTATCGGGAGGAGGTCGGACCGCACGAACAGGGCCGAATCTCCTCCCCCTTTTGTTGTTGTGTTTTTGCGGTTTGAAAGAAGGTGGCGTGGTGCAGTGGCACCATGCAGAATCATGAGAAATGCAGCAATGATAAGAGGCGCCATCATTCCGCACCGTTGAGGCCAAACGAACCCGCGGCCGGAGTCAGGCCGCAACGAAGGGGCGCGGTGCTATCGCGCCGCGCCGGAGAACCACGAAGACACCGCAGCCGGAGCGGGGCCACGGTGGAGGGGTACGGCACCGTCGCGCCGTGCCGGTCGGACAAGGCCGTGACTCAAAGCCGCGGTGGTGCAAGGAGGGGCGGCCGGAACCGTCGGTCGTCGGCACCTCGGAGGGCGGGACTGCGGTGGGTCTCGTGGCAGCATCACCGACTAGCCGGACTGGGCCGACCGTTTCAGGGGGAGACCGGGAGTCGTAACCCCCGGCTAGCCAAAGGAGCGCCCCCCCCCCCCCCCCCATGTGGGGGTTGCGGTTACTCAAATAGGGGGGCAACGCCCCCCCCCCCCCCCCTTCCGCTCAACTCAGCGTGGCCGAGCTGGCCACGCGGGACGTGCGCTGGCGCTAGGCCAGGCCGCCCAGGCCGGGCTGGGCCGCGCCCTAATGGACCTGACCCGGATCCGGTTGGGGTTGAACCAGTTCGGCCCGACCCAGGTGGGTCTCGTGCCGGGTCGGTCCGGGACCACAACCCCCTAAAACGGACTATTAAATTGTTTTGCCCATATCTTGGGCTACGTACCTCCAATCGACGCATCATCAGTTGTGATGCGATCTTTGGATCGAGACGGTCGTTTCAGTATATTACACTCAAGGTTTCGGAAAACTTTTAGTATGGCCGGGTTGGTTCGAACCCGAAACCAAACGAGCCCTCGGAGGGGAAACGCCAATAACTTGAGCTCCGGATGTCCGATAGACATTCCATTGACTTTGTTGGATTCCTCTTACTAAGACAGACCTTTTGGCTTACTACGCTCGAGGCTTAAATGTAGTTGTAGTATGGTCGGGTTGGATTGTACCCGAAATCCAACTGGGCCCCTGGAACGGAAAAGCCGATAACTTTCAGACCGGACATCCGTTTGACAAACTGTCAGTGGCGTTGGTGATCATGTTGAGAAACGGTCCCTATGAGTATTACCTATGTGAGTTCGGGGTACAGTTGAGATACGGTCGGGTTGGTTCATACACGAAACCAACCGGGCCCCTGGGAGTAAAAGGATAATAACTCACAGACCGGGCGTTCGATTGATGTGTCGTCTGTTGCGTTGAGACCCCTATAACGAAGCGGTCCTTTGAGATACTTCTTATTGGGACATTGTGATACTTGGATTATCGACCTGTAGCTCGTGCAGTGGACCCTCCCTGAGATTAGCGTACGGAGTACGTAGACTGTGTAACTGGATGAGACCTGACGACTGCTTGACCTACTCGGCTTGGAGTGAGTCGACCAGCCCAGTGGATGGAGCACTACTGTGTTTGGGTGCAGACCCACGGCGGACGGAGCGCCGGGTAGCAGGCAGCAGACCCACGATACTCGATAGGAGCAGTACCTCTGTAGGCTGTGAGAGGGAGCACTATTGTGTGAGGTGCCAGACCCATGGCGGAGCAGTACTACATTGTGAGGTGGAAGACCTGCTTTACTCGACATGAGGAGTACCTAAGCAGTCTAAGGTTAGTGAGCAGTACCTCAGATTCGTGATAGGATCACTATACTCGTCAGAGAAGGGGCTCTTCAGCAGTTACAGTTTCGATAATGAAAATCCTGGTTTGAGCTGAGTCTATGACCTTTGTGTTTACCTCATGATTTAGATGGGTCACTTGATAACTTAGGTATATGTATGGGCATATACCTAGGTAGTGGTTACCTGTTGATATCATAACCTTTGTGTTTCCTCATGATTGAGATAGGTTGCTTGATAACTTAGGTATAAGTATGGGCTTATACCTAATTAAGGGTTATCCTTTGAAATACTTCTTTGTGGTTATACTTGTTGCATTTAGTGAGACCTTGAGGGTCTCGGGGTCCCTTCTGAGTATCGTATACTCACCCCTACACGGGCTATCCCTGCACCTCGTTGTGTTGGTTGCAGATGATGGGCAGCACTGACAGAGGCCGATTGTTCGAGGACTGGATGGTACCCGGAGGTGGACCTCACGACGTGTCAGTATCCGGAGGTGGACATCAAAACGATACTGTTGACGCTCCTTTCGTCACAGAAACTAAAAATCGGAAAATGGGAATATCTGAGCTCAAAGTGATTCAACCTTTGAAGAAAATATCAAAAATCAAAAAAGGCATGTACAAAGGATCAAAAGCAACTGCACCGCGCAAGTAATATCACTATCGCGCAAGTCCACTTGCGCGACACCTTATGGTCGCGCAAGTGACTTGCGCGACCTAAGTGATAACCGCCCGGTAACCGCCGAGGGTCTTCTCCTTCCTATAAATAGACCCTGTGGGCCCCCCATTCGGGAGGATCTTTTTTTAGAAACTCGGATTGAAGCTCCCGATGCCTAAGTCTCTTCTCAAAGCTTCTGGAACACTTCTAAGGTAATTTCTTACCTAGAAAAAAAGATCTAAAGAGAGGGAGGAAGGCCTGAGTGTTGAAACTCATCAACACTTGCGCGCCTGAGTGGCCATCCCTTAAGGGAAGTGGTCACACTTGCGCGTCACCTTACTCCTTTGAAAGAACTTGCGCGTCCCTTTTCTGGAAGAACCTCAAGAGGACTCTAAAGGCTTTAATAAAGAGTCGCTCAAGTATTTCAATGATGGTTGACCATCGCGCAAGTACAACGTATGTCGCGCAGGTATACATGCGCGAACAATACTTGCGCGCCTTCCAAGACTTGTGCGCCCCTTCCTTTTTGGGTGCCTTTCTTGCCCATTTCACCCCTCTTAAGCCATTACACCATTCCTTTTCAAGATTTAGTCTTCAAGACACTCTTAAAATCCATTTATGGCATTATTTCTTGATTTGACTTCCTTATTTGAAAGGAATTCAGTAGAATATCTATCAAAACCTAGTGATTTAAATATCATTTTGTCACTAAATATAGAGAGTTCGTTCATTCAACCACATCCTTTAATATGAGAGAATCGTTAACCTGGGTCTCCTTTTTAGGAATAAGTCCCAGTCATAAATTTTGGGCATCCTTCTTAGGAGTAAGCCCCAAGTCCCTTAATTTTGGGCATCCTTCTTAGAAGTAAGCCCCAAGTCCCTTAATCTGGGCATCCTTCTTAGGAGTAAGCCCCAAGTCCCTTAATTTTGGGCATCCATCTTAGGAGTAAGCCCCAAGTCCCTTAATCTGGTCATCCTTATTAAGAGTAAGCCCCAAGTCCCTTAATTTTGGGCATCCTTCTTAGGTGTAAGCCCCAAGTCCCTTAATTTGGGCATCCTTCTTAGGATTAAGCCCCATGTCCCTTAATTTTGGGCATCCTTCATTGGAGTAAGCCCCAAGTCCCTTAATTTTGGGCATCCTTCTTAGGAGTAAGCCCCAAGTCGCTTAATTTTGGGCATCCTTCTTAGAAGTAAGCCCCAAGTCCCTTAATTTTGGGCATCCTTATTAGGAGTAAGCCCCAAGTCCCTTAATTTTGGGCATCCTTCTTAGGAGTAAGCCCCAAGTCCCTTAATCTGGGCATCCTTCTTAGGAGTAAGCCCCAAGTCCCTTAATTTTGGGCATCCTTCTTAGGAGTAAGCCCCATGTTCCTTAATTTTGGGCATCCTTCTTAGGAGTAAGACCCATGTCCCTTAATTTTGGGCATCCTTCTTAGGAGTAAGCCCCAAGTCCCTTAATTTTGGGCATCCTTCTTAGGAGTAAGCCCCAATCTCATATATGGGCATCCTCCACAGGAGTAACCCCCAAACCTTAATCCTTAACCTGGGCTTCCTTTTTAGGAATAAGTCCCAGTCATAAATCTTGGGCTTCCTTTTCAGGAGTAAGCCCCAAGTCCCTTAATTTCTCTTTAACCAGTCCTAATTTAAGTTTAATCTGGGATTCCTTCTCAGGAGTAAAACCCAATTATCAATCCTCTCCTAATTTGGGTTTCCTTTTCCAGAATAAGTCCCATGTTAGAGTATTCAAATCTCCATGAAGCAAATATACCTTTCTGGACCCTGTTCCTGGATATTCTCCCTAAAGTAAATCCTAACCTTCATCTATCTGGGCATTCATACATACATAAGACCCACATTATTTCTTATGATTGCATCTTTCATGGCACAATTGTCTAATTTTTACCAATACCTCTTGTTTCTCACACCGAGCGTGACTCACGTGAGCTTAGTGTGTAAAAGTAATTGTGACATCCTTCTTTGAGCCATCAATAATAAACATCATATTCACTACTTGAACTATGTGGGTTCTGATTCCTTTTCCAAAACAAATGATACGTAGGTAGCCCATCTATGGGTTCGATCCCAACTCTGAAATAATTCATTGTCCTTCTGAATGACAATAAACTTCAAGTGCCCCACTGAATGGCTTTAAAACCAGCCTGGTCATCATAATGACCAATAGACTTTTATATAAATGTTTTGAGGGTTACCATTGACCAAGAATCTCTAAATAGATATAGATGATTCTCTATTGATGAAGAACCTCGAATACATATAAAAGATTCTCTAAATTTCATACATATTTAATCATTGATTGTCAAAACTAAAGGAAAAGATCATTTTATACTTGGTAATGTAATAAGGATTCACGAACATAACTTAAATCTATAAAGAGAGCCCCGAAATAGACAATAATTCCCCTTAAAAAGGTGTGATGAGTCCGACCTCCCATCCTCTCAACCAATGCAAATTCCTAAGCCTCATCAGTTCACAAGCTAATGAGCACCCACCTTTGGAAAGTAGGTCCAAATGGATATGGAATCAATGGATGTTTCCGGTTCTACGAACAAATCCGTTAGAAACTGATCAGAACGTTTGAATCTCCCATCCAGGAGGTCATCCCCGAATTCCGAGGGAAATAGAGACGATACTCGGAGGAGGTTGATGGTCAAGAGCATTGTGGAGGCAATCTGTACCAACCCTTCAGGTAGGATCCGAGGTGGATGACCCAGGAGCTACTTCTATTTTTCTTCCATATGTTTTTCTTTCCTATTTTACTTTTGTTCAGTTGTAGTTGTACTTTCAGTTGGGTTTGTATTATGGCCCACTTACTTTTCAGCACTTTCTTTTGTACTTAGTGTATTACTTCCACTTGTACTTTGTGGTGTTTTTTTTACTTTTATAAAGGTAATGCCTTCCCAGTTATCGAGATATACACCTTTGGTGCTAGTCGCCATCCCCTAGCCTATGGAAGGCGGGCTTGGGGTAGCCATAGCATGGGCCCCGAGGACCGGTCCTGAAAATATAATATCCCTACTGGTGAGTCATAATATACTTCTTCGCATCCTAGGAAATATAAAACAAAAAAGGGGTGAGCTCAAATGCTCAGTAAGGATAACAATATAGCAGAAACATCCATACATAAGCATAAGCATTTAAGGCAAAGCATAAAATTAAAACAAGATCCTTTTCAATATAAACATCATCGTAATATGGAAAATTTAAATCAAAATAATTCCATTTGCTTGCTTAGATAGATATTCTATTAGTCAAATAATCACATGAAATATCAATAGCCACTTTCATAAAGATGGAATGCATAATGCCAGACATTCATAACCACATAGTCAAGGCCATGTGCCAAGACTATAATTAAGATTTTCTCAAAGCCTTGTTCCAAGACACTAGTTTGTCTCATGAGACATACTGATGCTTTGATGAGATATTGTGGGATCCACCCATCACTTACTAAGTCCAATACATTTCTCATATGAAAAGGTTTAAACATAACATAATCATTCATATTAAAACTAGCATACGAATGTAAATCCTTTATCCATAAACCAGGAATGGTATAAAAATAACACATCCACAGTCAAACATATCACATAACCTTCAATACTTTATGGAATTTCTGTATCATAATAAATAAACTTCAAATAAGTTTAAAATCCATCGAAGTAAGTTGACATAGATGAAATCAAAACATTTTATTAGATAAATATATCTTTCTATTTTGAAATAATTTAAGAGTCACATAATTATAAAGAAAGTATTTATTTTTAAGAAACTATTATAAGCTTGTAAGGGAAGCTTCGATGATGTTATAAAGGTGTAAAATATCTCCACCCGTGGTATAAGTTAAAAAAACATTCTTTCCATAATATTGTCGAAAAGGTCATAAGGTACCTTGTTTGGAAAAAGACGGAAAGATTCCTTTCAAACAATTTTATAAAAAGTAAAACAAGGGTATAAGTGACTTTATCCCATAATTTAGTAAATAGTGAAAAAAATTTAAGTACATTTTTAAGAAACATGTATGTGGATGATAAATAGGTCCCAGTAGATACTTACATAAAAACAACCTCGGATAATAAAGAGATTTTGAAATTAACACTTCCCTTGTAATTTTCCTTGGTATAGGGTAGCATAACCTCCTATATAATGGTGAAATAATTGTTATTAAATTATACAATAATCATATATATTAATATGATATCATATATGATCTTTTAACATTTCTTGGTTAATAATATCTTAGTATTATCATTGTTTTGAGTGTTAACAGATTCGTTTTCCATTACATTATTTGTTACGTGAGTAATGTATATTATGGATAGGATGTATCTTATTATTATTCATAATTATATTGAGTCTTTAAATGTTATTTTCAATTATCTTATGAAAATTAGTCTTCAATGGATACGATGGGGAATGAGTCTCATCGCGTTCGTGGAGACGGTAATCTGTACGTACGCACGAGCGACAATACCATTCTCTTGATATTAAAATAATATATATAATTTGATGGTATATCATATATAAAGAATCATTATTATGTTATATTTATTATTTACATCAATTACACATCATTATTGTTCCCATCCAAATAACATTGTATTGAAAAACAATTACACCACGATGTGGAGGCGTTAAGTCGTACGTACGCACGTATGGTGACATGTCATTCAAAGCATTGATATAATAATGAATATGGTTTTGCCATATTTATAATAACATCACAGTATATAGAAGATATTAAATTTATTATTTTAGAATGGAAACAAGAAAGAAAGAGGAAGTGGAAGAAGAAATAAACTTGAAAGAGGTGATGAAATATTTACCCCTTCTTCGAGTTCGTCTTATTGATATGATAAAAATGGATCCTTAGGTTGGCTTTATGACCAAATTAAGGCCTCTAGGATGCAGGGAGGACAGTTGAGATGGTATTTGGGTAGGTTTTGGGCGATCTGAATGGCTTTGAATATGTGAATTAGAGAGAAGGGGGAGTGCCCTTTTATAAGAGAGGTGAGGGGTACCTTAGGAAAAGCTAGAAATATTATTTTATAATAAATTAATTTTCGGTTTATAATGGGTAAAAAGTAGATTATTTAAAGGAGAAGGTAGGGGTGGGTCTAAAACCACTCATCCAATAGGTTTTAGACAGTTTTGGGTCACTATATTAACCTTATATTGTAGATTTAACTCTCTGTTAAATAGTTTGACATTTAACATGTCTCTTTGTATTTTTATATTATATGGTTAATAAACATACTATATACATCCAAGAGAACCCCAAGTGGTTCATTAATGATACACCTATCATTATATATGTCTTTTTTCTGATCCTTAGATTTTTAGGAATTGAATATATATTAATGATATAATATTTGTTTTACAAACTCTTTTATGTCAATTTTGACACTATTTGGTATTATGTTTTTGCTAAATTCCTAACCGAATTATTACTTCGAAAAAAACTCATCTAACCAACCCTAATATGTCATATTAACCTAGAAAATTAGTTTAATTCATAAAAGTTTCAAATTACATTTAAGTGGATATTTATAATATCAATTATTTTAATATTTCAATAACTAGGTAATTACGACATCATCATTGTGTCATACATAAATTAAATTATTTAAAGATTCAAAAATATAAATAAAATAAAATTATGTAGGAAATAATTTATCTTTATAATGAATAATCATAGTCGAATTTATCTTTTGTGTAATCCTATATTAAAAATGTTTTATTTATTGAACTTTGATTTTAACTCTTCTAACTCTTCTTTAAATTATATAATAATAAATTTATTAATCTAATCCAAATGGACCAAAGAGGTTAATATTTTATTCCTAAGGTTTTTTTGGGTCTAATTATACTTATCCAATTTAATTATGACATGTTTTAGGGTAATAATAATATCATTTTTACGATTAATTACCCTATTTACTTTTAACCTTGGTAAATAAAAGTTAAAAGTTACTATTAACAAAAAATTATTTTTTTCATATTGAACCACATTTTACTCCTTTATATTAACCATGTCTCTCGGATTATAGAAATTAAACTAATAAAGGTGGTAAAATTAAGTTTTATATAAATTTTCAATTGCTCCAAGGATATAGGAAAAAGACGGTGAAAAGTTCAATAAAATATTATATATCTAATATTATTGAAAAATTACTCCAATGAATTAAATTGATCATATATATGTATTATGTATAAATTTTGAAATAAAATAAATTTAAATATTATAATTAATTATTTAAATAAAAATTCGGCTTTAAACTAGAACTCATTTTTTTTCACGATTCATCAAAAATTGAATGTTTTCAGAAAAATACTAAAAATTCACCCTAAGATAATTTCGATGTTATGAATCCAAAAAAGAAGTCGATTTTGAAAGATAAAATTTATAAAATTTCAAAAAGTTGGTATTACTATTCGTAACGAGTAGATTGATTGGTTGTGGTGTGTTAGAACTCGAACTTGTGTACAACACACGCTACAGTATTTTTCAAAGAGAAGCATATCGTGGAAGCTTGGTGTGTTACATCATCATAAAAATATTTAATGAGGAAAATAAATTTTCTAATTTAAAATAACTTATTTAAAAGATATAAACAGTTATAAGGGAAAAGATTTTATTTAGAAATATCTTCGTAACATTTTATTGGTGATTTAGAGAAATTATTAGTCAGGATGGAAGGAAAAGCCATTCATATGGTATAAGTTATAAAGATTCCTTCAATAATTTTATTTGAAAAGTCACAAAGTATCTTGTTTGGAAAATGAAAAAAAAATCCTTCCAAACCATTTTTTCAAACATAAATCATGGGGAGAAGTAACATTGATCAATAATTGTACAATATTTAAATCATTCTTTAAATAAAATTTTTCAAAAAAGTATATGGAAGAAAAATTTCTTCCACCGAAGATAAAAATGAATACCATTTTCCATGAAAGCATATTTTTAGTACTGTGAGTACATAAGATTTAGAAAATTAAGTGAGACATGTATTTTAATTAAATAAATATATGTGAAGAACATTCATAAGATTCTTGAGTGTTAGATCAAATTATTTCCTCATAAAAAATTATCATAAATAATATCAATAAATAATGATATTAGTAACCTCTTGACCTCACTAAATTTGAATCTAGTAGCTGGATAGGTGGTCACATGGCCTCAAGCGCACATCCACATACACCAAAGGAAGAAAAATTATAGGGAGGGTCTACTAGTGGTTGGGTGGAGAGACTGGACAATAGTGATCCTTTTAGAACAGATATATGAGAGATATAATGAATAAATAAATAAATATTGGAATTAGTGTAAATAAAATACAAGATAAAAGAAGGTAAATATAATGATATAAAAATTGTTTCTAAGGAAAAATATATAAATAACCATGTATTCATTTCAATATGACTTTATATGTGTAAGAAAATAAAAATACCACTAGTAGTACAATACAAAAAATGAACAAAATACCAAAGGCTAACTCCAGAAGTATCCTAAGTAATGTCTTAGTGATGTTCTCTTATCATTACAATTATAAAAAAATATTACAACCATAATCAATTAATCATGGGCCTATACACTAGATGATCTTCTTGGGTACCCTAGTGCGAGTGCATCCCAAGTTGGGTGTGAGATATTCTTAGTAGGCCTTCACCAATGGTTTCTAAATCATATTCCAGTTCATGCATATACAATAAGAAGTGTGACTATATATAAATTTAATATTTCCATGAGAATATTAAAAAAAATTAAACAAATTTCGTATTGGGTTTTTAAATGAAATGTGGCCTGAACATACTTGCTATAGTATAAGCAAGAAATTTTTGATCCATGGGAAACCTACGCAAATGAGATAATGGGAAATTGATAAAGAATAAAAAAATAGTTATAATTAGGTGAACTAATCACATCCATGTGATTTCCTTGGAGGATGTGTCCCATGAATATGAAATATGCAAATTTAACTATCTCTACAATGTAACTACCCAAATTTTAATAGGTAGCATCAGGGGAACATCTGTGGTGAACTGTGTAGGACCTTGGAACACCATGTGAGGGGACGTGTGAATCAAGGTGTCAAATTATTATTTTTAACTTCTGGATATTTTTCCATGTCAGTAGGTACTTATTAAACCAGAATGATGGATTAGAGAAGTAAAAAAACACTCAAATGTAGAAAGATAACGCAACACATTTACTTGGTTCACCATTAAGGGCTACTTCCAAGGAGAATACATCAACGGTGTGTGAGTCTTACCTAAATCTACTAATCTTCACTAGTTGTGGAATACAATAATTTTGAAACAGTTACTCTATGCCAAGAACACTACCTTTACAATTATTTAGGGATATCACATTGTGTCCCTTAGATCTGTTCCATCGACTCCCCCTCACTAGTTTCTCTGAGGAATGTCTAAATAAGTTTATCAACTTGATGGTCGCTTCAATAGATTGGAATTGAATAATTTTTCCTTTTCCATCACAAGAAATGGATTTAATAAAAGACTTGAATAGATGCACATAAAATCATGGTTCTCCTAAAATGAAATGTTCAAAACTACCTTTCTTTAAGCTACTTCGCGAAGCTCCCTTGCCTTTGCAGAACAAATTTCCATGGCGAAGCTCACCTACAATCATAGAACAAACTCCTTAATAAATCACACAAATTCAATATGGAAAAATCTATCATCGTAAAAAACCATTTTCTCAAAATCATTGGCCTCTGAAAGACTTTATAGGTCTCTTCATGATGCCCAAGATCGCATAGAATTTCAATTTTCTGTTGCACTTTTGAGTTCACAAAATCAGAGAGATTCAGGATTTTCCTTGGAAAAAAAATTTTGAGTACAAAATGATATCCTGTTATTTATAGGCTTGGTTGTTCGTGAAGCTCTGCCACCTCATTGTAGACAATCTAGAGCATTTAAAAACATAATCACAGTACTCCTACCATCGCGATGCACTCATAAAATTTGAAATTGTCATAACGATTTCCCTCGAACCCTTCTCACCGCCATGATAGTCCAATTCTTCTAATTAGTGAGATCATTATCACCGATATTGATGATCTAATTCTTATTCATTCATGATGATCATCATGATCATGGAGCTCGCTGTCTAAATATTTAATCTGTCAAAAAAATCCAAAATATTTTGTTAATTAAACTCAATCCTTTTATATATTTTCAAAACATATTCTAGAAAATCAAATTTTAGTGATTCTTTCCATTCACTAAATTTTGAAAACTAATAAATTGGAAAAAATTGTGAAACTATGCCACCTTCAATAATGTTTTCTTCTTGAACTGTATATTCCCTTTATTTTTTATATCCCTAATCATCCATGTAAGGATTGAAAAAAAAAAGTAAACCAGGCTTCATTTACCTCAAAGAACAACCCTGGTTCCAACATTCCTTAATAAGGAACCCATGCATCGCACCTTGAGCACCATATAAGTTCACTACAGTTGGTGCCCATCCATTGAGATCCCAGAATGGCCTCATAAGTATCATACTTAGACAATTGTGGGAAAATGACCTCTAAGACCGTACCTGGCATCTCAGGTAGGGGACCGAATCTCATTAATAGTCTTGTGGAACCATCTAATGAATGGGCTTGTCTATGGTGTCTCCGTAGGGAATCGATACCACTCATGAAGATGTAATAATAGAATGTGGGGTGAGCCCAACCTAGCATACCGGTATGACCACTGATGTATACACGACCTATAAGTGAGACCCAAGTCCCTTAATTTTGGGCATCCTTCTTAGGAGTAAGCCCCAAGTCCCTTAATTTTGGGCATCCATCTTAGGAGTAAGCCCCAAGTCCCTTAATTTTGGGCATCCTTATTAGGAGTAATCCCCAATCTCAAATATGGGAATCCTCCTCAGGAGTAAGCCCCAAACATTAATCCTTAACCTGGGCTTCCTTTTTAGGAATAAGTCCCAGTCATAAATCGTGGGCTTCCTTTTCAAGAGTAAGCCCCAAGTCCCGTTAAATTCTCATTAACTAGTCCTAATTTACGTTTAATCTGGGATTCCTTCTCACGAGTAAAACCCAATTATCAATCCTCTCCTAATTTGGGTTTCCTTTTCAGGAATAAGTCCCAAGTTAGAGTATTCAAATCTCCATGAAGCACATATACCTTTATGGACCATGTTCCTGGATTTTCTCCCTAAAGTAAATCCTAACATTCATCTATCTGGGCAGTCTTACATACATAAGCCCCACATTATTTCTTATGATTGCATCTTTCATGGAACAATTGTCTAATTTTTAACAATACCTCTTGTTTCTCACACCGAGCATGACTCACGTGATCTTAGAGTGTAAAAGTAATTGTGACATCCTTCTTTGAGCCATCAATCATAAACATCATATTCACTACTCGAACTATGTGGGTTCTGATTCCTTTTCCAAAACAAAGGATACGTAGGTAGCCCATCTATGGGTTCGATCCCAACTCTGAAATAATTCATTGTCCTTCTGAATGACAATAAACTTCAAGTGCCCCACTGAGTGGCTTTAAAACTAGCCTGGTCATCATAATGACCAAGAGACTTTTATATAAATGTTTTGAAGGTTACCATTGACCAAGAATCTCTAAATAGATATAGATGATTCTCTATTTATGAAGAACATCGAATACATATAAAATATTCTCTAAATTTCTTACATATTTAATCATTGATTGTCAAAATTAATGGAAAAGCTCATTTTATACTTGGTAATGTAATAAGGATTCACGAACATAACTTAAATCTATAAAGAGAGTCCCAGAATAGACAATAATTCCCATCAAAAAGGTCTGATGAGTCCGACCTCCCATCCTCTTGACCAATGAAAATTTATAAGCCTCATCAGTTCACAAGCTAATGAGCGCCCACCTTTGGAAAGTAGGTCCAAATGGATATGGAATCATAGGATGTTTCCGGTTCTACGAACAAACCCATTAGAAACCGATCGGAACGTTTGAATCTCCCATCCAGGAGGTCATCCCCGAATTCCAAGGGAAACAAAAAATGGTGAACCCGACGTGAATCCTTAACCAAGTTAAAATGATGTTTTACCTATTTGTTAAGCCCCTATTTTAAGAGGGCTAACAAAAACAATCACTAACATGTGTGCTCATCCAAAGGATGAAGTGGCTGAATGTTATCTTGATTACGTCTATTATATCAAACAAGCACTCTCTTCCAAGATCTTCTGTATTTCCATAATGGCTGCTCTCAAATTCACATCTGTGAATACTACTGCTGCAAATACCACTACTTCTATTCCTACAGGATCGTCATCCGATCTGAGGATGACATCACCTACTCAGTGTCTTCAACACTGGGTATCAAATGCGCTGGTTAAGGAGTACTGTCAACACGGTACCATCCCAACTCTGGAGGCTTCCCGACATGCCCTCCAAGTAAACAACTCACACAGGTCGTCCGGACAACGACGACCAGTGATCAAGAGGCAGGCAGTGCTGACTACCGTCTACAACCGTTTCAGGTCGTTATCCCCGGAACGCAATTTCCATTTGCTCCCTTACTCTGAGGAAGTGAATGAGAAGGTCCCTCAGGGCCTTAATTCAAAAAGACAGGAGTCCTTCCTGAGGGCTCCCATCAACAATCGCCACCAGACTCGTGCGGCAGTGCACCCTCAACATGATGAGGGTACCGACTCCAGGCATTCAGCTCAGGTTCCTCGAACCCGAGCAGGCAAGACGAACCGCCAGAGACGGAATCCAGTTAACAATGGGTAGGTTTTCATCCCTGCCATCTCCGGAGAAGTCCACCAACCTAACTTGGTGGCAAACAATGAGCAGGCACACACACCTGTCCATTTTAATTCCGCTGTCCAGCAGACTCGTCTGGCAGCATCACGCCAATCCCGTCAGGCAATTCCGGTGGAGTACTATAGGCAGGAACATACACCTGCTTATACATCACCAGTTAGTCAGCAGGCTCTCCTGACTACATTTGATGGATCTCGTCAACCACGTTTGGTGAAGTGTAATCAGCAGGCACATACACCTGCTAGTACTAATCAAGCCTACCAACAGTCTCGTTTGGTAGCGCACAGAGAAGTCAGTCGGAAAGCTCCGACGAAAAACAGGAGGCAGACTCAACTCTCTACCTCCACACTTGAGTACTGTCAGGATTCACTGACAAGAAAAAGAGGACAGGAGTAGGCACATACACCTACTCCAAGCCCAGAATGGACGTATATCCCCGTTCCGGCAGCTGAAGGCACCAAACATATTTTTTCAATGGTGAAAGAGCAGAAGAAAATTCCTGCTCATATTCTGGATGCTTGCTAGGATATCATAATTGCTTCAGCATCATCTCATGGAAAGACACATAAATCTATCCGTAGCAGTGGAGTGACATATCAACAATTCACTCCGGAACAGACACACACATCTATTCCAGTCCAAGAGGGTTATGGGGCATACTCCCCCATATCCTACGGACAACCAAGTCAGGCACATACACCTGCTCAGAGTAACCACATTCGTCAACAAGTGGTTTCCAAAGTGAGTAAGAAGGCATAAAAGAAAAAGATCTGCCCAGCACAGTCAGGGGATCAAAAGCCAATCTGTAACAAGGCCTTGCTCGATGCTGGATTTCTTGAAGCCCTCAGACATTTATCTGTTGGAATTCAAGATTCTACTCCCTCAGTTCCCAATAACGGGAACATTAATTATGAAGGTCTTCAACAGACACTTCTTCATGAAGGCTTGCTTCATGACAATTCGGTCAATCTTGAAGTTTCATCCTCAGATGAGAGCCACAGGAACCCTCTGTGTAGTAAGAAGACCAAGAAGCAAGAGATTTCATCTTTTGCTGTAACCCATTATGGTGGTCCTCCCCATGATGATGAATTTCGCTGTGAAATTCCTCTCCGCAGTAGTGATTCACATTGCCTGGAAAATACTCCAGTGGACAATGTAGTGCTGAGAAAGCCCTCTTATCTTGAGTCACATGCAAATGAGAAACCAGTCATGTATGATGCTTTATCGCTATCAAGTGAAATACTTTCTCAATCAGAAGATAGACCAGAGTGTAGGTAATTCTCTGAACCACCCCTAAGTCATGCATCTTCTAATTTGATCAATGATCTCTCTAATAATCTTGTTGAATCCAATGAAGCAACAAGTAAATACCAACTCTGGTCAAAATAGGTAGAAGAATCATCATTTAATGATAAAGAGGAAATGCTGAACATGAGGAAAAAACTGGCGAAAAGTGAGGTACCAGTCATGTTTTGGCCTTTGGCTGACTCCCAGTATGACATTCCAAAGATGTTGATGGAAGATGGAGTCCATGATATTCGTCTCATCATAAGGAAAAAATCTTTGTCAATTGAAGAAGAAGGTATTATCTTATGATGAATATGAAAATCATCTTATGATAATAGAAGGGCTACAACGTCAGGTTGATTTGTCATCTCTATCAGTCTCTCGGTATCCGAAGGCTGAAAAGCAACAGAGAACCCTTCAACGTTCATCCCTTGGTGCACTAAGAAAATTGCGTCAATTAATTGCCAATGCTCTATCTGGTGTTCATATCAGAGGATGTGGTGTTCACGGAGCACTACATTTCACAGTGATTTCCAATCAGTAAAGCCCGCCGAAAATGGTCTCTTGCAATTTTATTGCCCATGGCCGGCCAAAGTCAATGGGCTTTGTTCATAATCAAAAGCTTGCTCAAGAAAAGGCATCAACTAGTTCCTCTCAAAATCAAGCATATAGAGAACATGTTGTTGAATTGCTCCTACATCAAGCAGGCAAGAATATTTCACAAGCCTCCCATATAGAGCAAACACATCATCAAATGACAGAAGTCTCGGAAATCATCCAACGGTCTGTTGAAGCAGGTGATAAAAGTGGATACAGGTTAATGCATCCAGATAATTTCTGAACTAAGATTCGCAAGATCAAGAGAGCTTTTAAGAAAGTCTCAGACATAGCATGTCAAGAGCCACCCTAGCTTGTCAGACTGGGGACTCCTTTAACCCAACCCTCAGATTCAACAAATGGGATTCGAGGAGTTGAGCGGAAGCAGCAGGAACATCCCCAGTTCTCGAGACTGGGGACTCTTTCAAATCATCAATCCCCTTCTCAGAGAATATCTGTCTTTTCTCGATTGGGGAAGAAGACACAAGAGGAACGAAGAGCCAAATCATCAGGAGATTCCCTCCACGTTATAGCTCGTCAAGAAGTTCCTAAAAGATTAAATCAACAAAAGGCAATGTCTCATCAAAGATATGAAAGAAGAAAATATCACAGAAATGTGGATAGAAGGAATGCGATGCATTATTCATCAATCAATGTCATCAATTCCATTGTTGCTAATCCACCAGAGGAGACTCACTCAGGGGACTCAGATGAAGAGCATCCTTTTCAAGAAAATGTATGCGCCGATACAAATGAAGAAGGTGTGCGTACACGAAGTCAAAGGATTACTCAGAACCTAGGTAATCCACTTCCCTCTATCCAAAAAGTATCCAACAAAGGGAGGGGAAAGAATCAGGTTACATATCCTTCCTCTGGATAAGGTCAATCGCTCTCGTTAGAGCAAAGGTTTGCACAACAAGAGGAAGAAATGAAAGAATTAAGAAGGTTGAATGTAGAACTACTTCAGAGTAGTCTTCTTCTTAAGAATGCTGAAGTCCGACAGCCGAAGGAATTTGTTGTAACTACTGAGATGGATTAGGAATATCCTCCTTTATCAGTACACCCTCAGAGGTCTAATCATACAGGTCAAATGCAACAACAGTTGGTAGTGCTACCATCAGTTGTAGCACCAATCACCGCGTCTGTCCAAGCTCCATTCATTGCACCTACCCAAGACCAGATTCAACTGGATGTTTCTCAAAAGTTAATAACTACTATTGAGTCATTAACAGCTCGGTTAGAAACTATGGAAGGGAAACGGGTGCAAGTTCAACCAGAAAAGAAAGTTTACCCTGAATGGGTAGATTCAATTTCTCCTCCATCCAGTTTTGGAAACCCTGTTTTTCCTACTTTCAATGGATCAGGCGACCCTGAACAACATTTGACACATTATGTGTCTTGTTGTGATCCTATGATGGGAACTCCAGAGAAGCAAGAAGCAGTGAAACTCAGATGCTTCGTGCGAACCTTGCAAGGACCAGCTTTTGTCTGGTATAAATGCTTGCAATCCCGGTCAATCATCGGATGAGAGGATCTTCACCAAAAATTCCTTCTTCATTTCAGATCAACTTTGCCAAAAATGATAGTTTTCGATCTTACAAACTGCAAGCAAGGGGAGAATGGAAGAGTCTCTGATTTCATTGCTCGCTGGAAGGGATTAACATATTCCCTGAGTTTAGCACCCCCTCAGGAGGAGTTTTTGCCAATCTGTGTGGCAAATCTGCGTGACGAATTACGCACGCCATTGATCCCTGTGAAATACATAGGAGGGTTTTGAGACCTTACTTCAATCGCTCAGCAGATTGAAGATTCCCTTATATAGGATAAGATTAAATCTCGTGTAATTTCATCAGCTCCAGGAAGGAGAATGGGTAAAGCAGAAACTGCTACAGTTATGCTTAAACAAGCACCTGTACCTATTTCTACTTCAAAACCTTCATCTTCTCGAAGGGCTCCACCTCCTGAACGCCAACAAAAAATGCCATTTCGTCCAAATGATCAAATAGATCAACGGCGAAAACAATTTTAGGATTTGAAGAGTAAAACATATTCCTTCCGAAATGAGCAAGTTCCTGGTTACTTCATTTCAGCTCTAGAAAATAATTTGGTTCAATTACCAGTGCCCACGAGGCCAAACAAGGAAGGAGATGAAGACCATCCCAATTATTGTCCCTTTCATCAAATGTTAGGGCATCCCATACAAGAGTGTTTTGTCTTCAAAGACCTCCTGCAAAATATGGTCGACTTGGGACAAGTCAAGTTAAAATTTTCTTCGACTCAGGTAGCATGTGTTACTGCTACAGTTCCAGATGAGGAAGGTAAATGGTAAGAAGTCAAAATTAGAAATGCAAAGATGTATGATGATTGGATGGTCAGAAAGACAATCAATCGGACTCATGCCATTTTTCAAACACAATTAAAGAAACCAATTGTGTCTTCTTCCATTAATATTGCGGTAAAACCCTCTTTGTCAGAGGGAAAGTCCTCAAAGAAACAATTTGATTCAAAGAAGAAAAAATAATCAGAAGAATATGAGTATGTGTCAAAGCTGAAATTGTCATTGACTATGGCAGACTTTATGCCATCTACTTCAAAACCACGGGCACCGCCCCATCAAACGGCACAGCCTAAACAGGCTAATCAAGAAGAGTCTTTATTAGACGAAGAGTTAATCTTCGGTTCTGTTAATATGGTTCAATTAACAGATCTGTATTCCAGTCGTAATTTCAATTTTGATGAGTCTAAATTCCCTGTATCAAATAAGGGAATCCGAGGAAGTTCCAAATGTTCAGGATACAGGGGAATACGTGGATCTTTCCGAAGCCACTACTCTACTTCTACCCCTGCTAGCACTGTGTATGCAGCAGAAACTCGTGGTAGAGCCCTTCAGCGATCTCAAAAATAACAAGCAAGTTCTTCTGCCAATAGTCAACTCAGTCTTGGCACAGTTATTTTGGAAGACCGATTGAAAATTCCATCTTCTTTATCTCATCAAGTAAATGGATCTAATCGGTCTAATCTTCCAAAACCAAGGATTTTGCCGACTTCTATCCCAATACAAGATTCATCAGCTTCCAAAGCATCTGCTTCCAAGGTACCTGCTAAACCGCATATTCCTATTGGGAAACGCAGAACTTTAGATCAAAAGTATGATATATTGAAACACTTGGCCCAAGTACCAACCAAGTTATCAATTTTGGATGCTTTGAATCTGTCAAACGATCTTTGGGAAGCACTCATCGAAGCTTTGTCAAGTCCTCGGGAGTTTGAAGCTGAAATTGCTGCAGCTGAAGTCTATCACATAGAGAATAATCCTGCAGAATGCCATGCAGTGATATCTTTTACTGATAAAGATGTAGATGATGTTGTGCATGGGCACATAAAACCTCTCTACTTATCTGGAAAATTAAATGGTGTAGATATCTGAAGAGCTTTCATTGACAATGGTTCAGGAGTCAACCTCATGCCTATTCGTACACTTCGTCGATTGGGCCTCACGGAATCTGATTTATCTCCTTCTACCATGATGTTACAAGGACATGATAAAAATGAACAAGAACCACTGGGTGAAGTTACACTCAGAACTCAGTTTGGGGATCTTGTATCCAATTCGGATTTCATGATTGTTGATCAAGACTCAGCTTTCAACGTCTTACTTGGAAGACCCTGGCTACATCAGCATGCGACTATCCCTTCATCATACCATCAATGTCTCAAATACTGTTTCAATGGTCAAGATGGAACATTGTATGGTGATAATACCTCGTTCAAAACATGTGAGTCTCAGTACATTGAGGCGGAATTTTATCACATGAAGGGAAGGGAGAAATCTACAATGAAGGGAATTACCAAAGTTAATGCTCCATATGGTTTGGAGAAAATTCCAATAAATCCATTTACACATGTGAGTACAGATTATGTGTTACCTATTAGTCAAATTGACAAAATAGGCCCAAATCAAAATACTCTTATGGAAAGATCCATAATGTGAATTACGGCAGTTGAGCCAGACAACATGGGAGAAATTGGTAACCTACAAAACAGTGATGAGAGCACAAGTGGTGACGTCTTCATTTCATCTGCTGAAATCCAACAGGTCTATACTTCGCCAATCAGGCCAGAAGAAGTTATAGCAACATCGGAGGTGAATAATGATGTCAATTCTCAATCCATCATCTCCTCTTTATTTCCCAAAGAAGGCCCTTTATCATCAATAGGGTCGGAAATGGAAGCGTCTTCTTCAAAATGTGCAAATTTTGACATCTCTTATGATCATGAAAATTTCGTTTTGGAATCTACTATGCAAGTAGAAACGGAAGAAATAGCACATGATGAAGAGGAATAGGAAGATCTTAGAGATGCTCCTCCATCATTTGAAGAGGGTATCTCAACCACTGTGGATGAATTCAGATAAATAAATCTAGGTACAGAGAAAGATCCACGCCCCACTTTAATTAGTGCGGCCATGACCCTTGAAGAGCAAGAGATGTATATTGCTTTTCTAAAGAAAAATAAAGATATTTTTTCTTGGAACTATATAGAAATGTCCGGGCTTAATCCTGATATTGCTACCCATCATTTGGGTTTACCAAAAGAACATCGAGGATTTAAGCAAGACGCGAGAAGAACACACCCAACTTATGCTTCCAAAATTGAAGCTAACGTGGATAAGCTGATCAACGCTAACTTCGTCGGAGAAGTTCAATATCCCAAGTGGTTGGCTAATATTGTCTCTGTAAAGAAGACGAACGGACAAATTAGGGTTTTCAACGATTTCAGATATCTTAATCGGTATTGTCCTAAAGATGATTTCCCAGTTCCAATTACAGAACTCTTAATTGATCCGACGGCTGGCTATGAAGTACTTTCCTTCATGGATGGATATTCCAGATATAATCAGATCCGAATGACCCCAGAAGATGAGAAATCTACGGCCTTCAGAGCCCCTCAAGGTGTGTTTTGTTACCGGGTGATGCCCTTTGGTTTAAAGAATGCAGATGCAACATATCAACGTGCCATGCATCGTATCTTCAAACCTTTTTTAGGGAAGTTTTTTGAATGCTATGTAGACGATTTGGTGGTTAAATCCAAACAATGTTCTAATCACTTGGCTGATTTGGAAGTCATATTCCACAAGCTTCGACAACATAATTTGAAGATGAACCCCTTAAAATGTGCTTTTGGGGTAACCTCAGGAAAATTCCTCGGCTTTATTGTACGCCATTGTGGTATTGAAGTCGATCCTGAGAAGACCAAGTCAATCCTTGGTATGTCACCTCCTCAGAATTTGAAAGAATTAAGAGGACTTCAAGGACACTTAGCCTATATTCGGCGTTTCATCGCCAATTTGGCAGGCAAAAGTTTACCCTTTACCAAATTATTGAAAAAAGGAGTCCCTTACCAGTGGACAAAAGAATGTCAAGAAGCGTTTGATGTTCTCAAGAAATACCTCTTGAGTCCACCAGTACTCATGCCACCTGTTGAAGGTAGACCACTTATCCTCTATGTGACAGCTCTAGAGCGATCATTGGGTGACTTTATCACTCAAAAGAATAAAGCTGGGAATGAAAATAGCCTCTACTATCTCAGTAGAACTATGCTTGAAGTAGAAACCCGGTATTCAAGTATTGAGAAGTGATGCCTGGCATTAATCTTTGCAGTTCAGAAACTGAGACACTACCTGCAACATCACGATGTCCAATTGGTATCTCACAATAATCCGCTCAAATTCATCCTTAGTCATCCAATGCTTACAGGACGTCTAGCAAGGTGGGCAGTTATTTTGCAGTAGTTCGACATTCAATATGTATCTCAAAAGGCAATAAAGGGCCAATCTCTGGATGATTTCCTGGATGAACATCCTTCAGTGGAAGACACTTCTTCAGATATTGAACTCCCTGATGAGGAAGTTTTCTCTATTCAAGAGAGTCTTCAAACATCGGAAATGTATTTTGATGGTTCTTCCAGATGTCCAAAAGGGATGAAATTGGAAAATCCTAAATTCAATAAAGTTGGTTTAGGAATTTTACTCATTTCTCCAGATAAGGCATTGTTACCTTATTCCTTTTTATTGTGGGAAGGTGGTACCAATAATGAAGCTGAATACCAAGCTCTTATCACAGGCTTGGAGTTAGCTCTTTAAGCACAAGTGAATCACTTAAAGGTGAAAGGTGATTCAGACCTGGTAATCAAACAAGTCAATGGGGATTATGCCATCAGAAAAGAAGAATTAATCCCTTTGTATGATTACGTCAGAGATTTAATGGCGGAATTCCCTTCAGAACCGACATTTTCTTATGTCCCAAGATCACAAAATGCTCAAGCTGATGCACTAGCTAATATAGCCATAGCTCTAGCAGATCCAAATCGGGACGAGACAACCATCAGTATTGCCCACCCGTATCATATTGAAATCATTCTTACATGTGCCCCAAAACAATCATAAATCATTCATCATAACCCAAAGAATAAAATGGGTTTCATAAACATCATCCCATCATGACATAATCCATATAAAACCAGTGGATATCATTTAATCATAATAATAATCAAACCATGTAAATAATAGAGACACTATACTTAAAACATAAACATGCTAAATAATGTCATCTTAGATGGAAAATTGTTTTGATTAAACACTTGAAATGAATTCTTGAGGAAAAAATCCATTCTTCTTCAAAATCATTTTATTTTCAAAAAATACCATTCACTATTAAAATAAAAGGATTTTTTTGAAAATAATCATGAAATATTATAGAGGAAGCTTCATGAAAATTCGGTGTTATGAAACTGTAAAAATCCATTCATGCCGTATAAGTTCAAAAAACATTCTCCTCGTACTTTTAACAGAAAAGTCAAAAAGTACCTCGTATGGTAAACAAAAGAAATATTCCTTCCAAACTATGTGGTAAAAGTCAAAAAAGGGGTAAAAATGACTTTAAACATACATGGAAGAAAATTAAACATTTTATGAAAAAAATTGGAGAACATATGGACATGGATGATAAATATAACCCCAGTAAATACTTATGAATAAACAATCTCGGATAAGAATGAGATTGGAATAATTATCCCTTACCTTATGTCCAATTTCTTATGTATGTGTCAGAGACTCCTATAGAGTGTGTTTAAACAAATTATTATCTTGTAATAGAATCATAATAATATTTATGATATCATATATGATTCACTTATGGCTTTATATTAACCGTTCATTTGTCAATTCCATGTTAAAGAAGTGTTTTGGGTAAAATCAGTTCATTAATCGTACGTGTTTGGACTTGTTGTTCTTGATATTATTATTACTTATATCATGATTTAATTACTTCCAGAATGTAATTAATGATTTATATGTCATATATATTTAGTATATATATATATAATAGATAGATAAATAAAATTAAATACACCGTTCATGGAGACGGTGGGTCGTACGTATGCATTAACGTTGTTTTCCTTTCCTTATTGAATTGAATGGAAGTAAGGTGATGAAATATATATATATACATAAATTTAGTAGCTTTATTATTTCATATATTTCATTATTATTCATTATATATACTTTATAATCATTCTTGAATGGTTAACATGGAGACTGAATCCCATCACGTCGTGGAGACGGTAATCCGTACGTACGCACGAGCGATGATATCAGTCCCATAATTATTGAATGGAATTGGATTGGATGATATAATATCTCAGAATTAGTATCAGGTTATAATAATCATATATAGTTATTCTTTACACCATTATACCCATCCAAGTAATGTGGTGGTAGAAAAACATATTACACCAATGCGAGGAGACGGTATTCCGTACGTACGCACACGCGGTGATTTCATTTTTTGTAGGATGGATAGAAGGTGAAATACGGTTGTTTCATATTTATAATAACATATCATTATATAAGTAATACTATTATAATTTCTTTATAATGAAACAACTAAAGAAGAGGAAGTAGAAAAGGAAATAAACTTGAAAGAATTGGTAGAAGAGATTACCTCTTCTTCGACGTGCCTCATTTAATCTTCCTCTTAGGGAACTAGATTTGGTCTTTTGAGAAGACCAGAACCTATATGATATAAATATAGAGGTTTATAATAGAAATTTTTGGGGTTTTTCCAAGCTCTAAATCTCAATATTGTGTAAATAGGAGAGGGAGGGCGTTCCCTTTTATAAGGGAGGAGAGGGGCACCTTAGGAAAAACTTAGAATATTATTTTATAATAAATTTATATTTGGTTTATTATGGGTCCAAATTGACTTTCATCAAGGCTAGGGTGGGTATGGGTCGAAATCCTCTCAACCAATAGGTTTTATACAAGTTTAGGATAACATTTTAACCTTATCATTTCAATTTAACTCTAAGTTAAATAATTTAACTTTTACTTTGTCTTTGTGTATTCTTACACTATATGGTTAATAAACATACTATAAACTTCAAATAGAATGCCAATTGGTTCATTAATGTCAAATATAATATTATATAAGTCTTTTGGCGGATCCTTATATTTTTAGGACCATATTATCAATTAGTAATAGGATATTTGTTCTAAAAACTCTTTTATTTCAATTTTGACACTATTTGGTATTTTGTTTTTTATAAATTCATAACAGCATTATTACTTAGAAATAAATTCATCTAACCAACCATAATATGTTATAGTATTCGAGAAAATTAGTGTTATTCATACAAAGTCTCAAATTACATTTATTTGGGTATTTGTAATATCAATTATGTTGATGTTTCATTAATAAGGAAATTACAACATCATCATTGTGTCAAATAAAAATTAAATTATTTAATTTTTAAAAAAATAAATAAAATACCCATATGTATGAAATATTTTTATCTTTATAATGAATATTTATAGTCGAGTTTATCTTATGTATAACCCTATATTAAAACTTTTTTAGTTATTAAACATTGATTCTAACTATTTTAACTCTTCTTTAAATAAAATAATAGGTGTGCTAATCTAATAAATGTGGACCAAAGGGGTTCATATTTTATTCCTAAGTTTGTATTTAGTGGATTTATACTTATCCAATAGAATTAGTACATGTGTTAATGTAATAAAAATATCATTTTTATCCTTAATTACCATATTTACTTTTAACCGTGGTAAATAAAAGTAAAAAGTTACAATTCACCAAAATTATTTTTATCTTATTGAAAAACATTTTACTCCTTGATATTAACTGTGTATCTCAATTTTTAGAAATTCAACTCACATATGTGGTAAACTTATGTTTTATGTAAATTTAAAAATTCTTCAAGGAGGTGGGTAAAAGATGGTAAAAAATTCAATAAAATTTTCATATATCTAAAATTATTATAAAATGACTCCAATGAATTACATTGACCTTATATAGGTATTTTGTATTTATTTTTACCTATAATAAACTTATATAACATAAATGATTATTTAAATAAAAAGTCAGTTTTAACCAATAACTCAGTGTTTTCACTATTCATCAAAAATTAAAAGTTTTCAGAAAAATACCCAAAATTCACCCTAGGCTAATTTCGTTATTCCAAATCCAAAAATTAAGTCCATTTTTAATGATAAAATTTATAAAATTTCAAAAAAGTGTGTATTACTATTCATAACGGCTAGTTTATATCATATTTTAATAGCATATCGTTATTTAGTGAAACTCGGTATTGCAAACAATGCAAGCTATCGAGGAAGGTCTCTCTTGAATTTAACACAAGACAAGAATAGTGTTGTGTATACTACAAGCTAATACGGTGTTGTATATAGTGCAAGCTAATCTTGGTGTAGCATACAACAAAAAACATCAAATAAATTAAAAGGAATAATTCTCATAAAACTCGGGGTGTTACAGAAGCATTTCAGTAATGATTTACTAAATTTTATGTTATATCAAAATAGTAAAAGTATTATATTCATTATAACCAACTTTCACTAACGTATTGTTCAAGAGGATAAATATGTGATAAGAAAACTAGTTTTGGATACCTAGAGATATCCAAACATGATATATTTTCTCAAGTTAGTGAGGTCACATGAAGTAAATATTTAAGAAAGTTGTGTTTTCAGAAAAACCTAGATCATATAAACATGTGGTTGGACCAGATTTTAAATCCATGATCATAAGAAGAAAGTTTAATATTTTAAAACTAACCATTTAGTTATCATTTGGCTCCAGTTGACGTGACAATATGATGAAGTTTTCTTCCAATAACCATAAATTTTTTACTTTAGACTTATTTTATATTCAAATTTAATAATGTTTAAAAATTCTTCCCAAATATGGATTTTTATTTAATTCACAATTCATGTGATAAAGACCTATAGTATCAATCACATTGAAAATTCATAATAGTTCTCTACAATGATAATATCCTTGAATAAAAATAAAATTATTTATAAATACGTGTTCTAAATTATGATAAAAATATATGATGGGATTGAGATTATGTTTTACTATAGTGTTATTGATTCTTATAATTATATGATACTTCTACACTCAAGAACATCGTATTTTAATATTGTTTTCTAAAAGTTCGAAACTAATGAAGAAAATAAATATCACATCCTATAATATAGAGATATCATTTGTTGTGATATTTTTTTGGATATTTAAGTTGAATATTGATCATATATCAGTGTATAATAAACAGTGATTTGAGATATAATCATACACGATAGGTCATGATTCATATTCAAAAACAAATTTTCAAAACATCTATGTTATATATCATATTTAAATCTATGTTACAATTATAATATCAAGTTATGGAATAAGATAGGGATTGATGTGATGATATCACAATAATCGGTTCAAAACAGGGAAGTCGATAACCCTATTATGGTAATAAATTTTTATATAAAAAAAATAAATATTTGATATCATTATCTTCATTATTAAGTAATGTTATCCTAGTGAAATATGAAAATTCCATGTTTTATGCAAAAGTGACTCACAAGTAGCGATAATTGGTATATTGTTGTGTACGTTATGGTTGTTTTAAAATATTATTTTGATTTTTACTAATTAATTTAATTGTAATTTATAAAATATTTATAAAATATAAAATGTGAAATTACCAAAAAAAATATAATTTGTTTAACATAAATTGAAATTAAATTAATAATTTTGTATTGTTCATAATTATTTATTAAATATTTTTGAAACTTTTAATAAATAAAATTTTAATATAATGTGTCCTAATTCACATGAAGACAAATTTAGTATTTTAATTCCAAATGTTTATGTTTCTATTATAAAGTAATTTATAATGTATTTATAAATTCTAAAATAGAAAAAATATTCAATATTTAGATTTTGTAAAAGGACCCAAAAAAATAGAATACAAAATGGTTATATCAATGCCTTATTTTGTAAATTTATATAAAAATAACAAAAGTTATTTAAGTTCATAGGATCATGGTTTAAATTAATATTTAATATGTGATATATTATGAAATATGAATGAGTTCACATGTGTTCCTTGTAAATGTGAAATAGGAATAGTTAATATTTTAGAAATAATTTTAAAATATATTTATTTATAATTTGTGGAATGTAATTATTCATTTATAATAGCTTATATTTTTTTTTAAACTTCATGAAATGATCAATATGTCTCATTATTCTATTTATAAATCATGAAAGGTTCATTATAAAGTTTAGAACACATAGATAATACTGTGTAAACTGAGATGATTATGGGTTAACCTAATGGTTATGTTTCTATACAAAAAGTGAAATTTTTGGTTATAAAAGTTTGGTTGACGCTGATGGTTAGGCACCTAGAGGAATGATGTTGAGAATTTTCGTATGACTATTTAGGGAAAACTGTAATCCGCTCATCTATCTAATAGTTATATATTATATACATGACCTGATTGCTACCTAATTTTCCAAATGATGAGATAATAGAAAAATATAACTGAAAGTTAATGGAAATTTATATAATAAATATATTATAAAATGGGATGTTTTAGTAGGAATCTATTCAAAAAAATATTTATCAAATACTTAAAATACATGATACTCATCTAAAATACTTATATTTAACACTAAATTGAAACAAATAAAACCCCATACTTATCTTTTACATTTTTTTCTTTACTAGTTTTGGAATTAAAAGTTAATTCTCAAATATGAAGTAACATTTTATACATTTAAACATCCAATTCTTGAAAATAATCTCAGTGATAATGATATTCAGGAGGAAGAAATTATTATTATAATCTTAAAAAGACTTATGATGATATATAAAAACTCATACTTGGTTTTATGGTGCTAAAGATATAAAATATATTGGAAATTATTGATATTTAGGGAATAATAAACAACTTGGGAGGATTTATCCAAAATAGTAAACGAATGAAATTTATATGGTTTTGAAAGCATTTTTTGTGTATGATCTTGACACAACTAGAACACAGTATTGGTGGTGTCTATTAACAGAGTTTTAAACCACATACTACGGTGTCACAATGTCTTTATAAACTATCATTCTTATTTTCAACATCTTTTAACATGTGAATAATCTAGGGATTTCTTAATAATTTTTTAAAACCCTTGAGAAATAAATTTTTATTTTGGTTTAAATTTCATTGAATATCTATTCATTTCCAAAAGTTTAAAACCACAACCTAATTATTTTCATCCAATAGAATTCAATTTAATTTAATGAATTTTAGTACTATTATTAATTTAATATATCAATATACATTAAATTTTGAAAAAAATATGCCAATTTTATTTTCTGTTTAAATCTTTGATAAAATTTTAATTTTAAGTTGAAAAATGTTAGATGTGGTTTTTAAAAAATACATGTTTGTTTATAGTACGAAAAAAAATTATTTAATGGATATTTTGTGTATTTAAAGATATTTTAAACAATATATACCCCTGATAAATAGATTAAAATTAAATTCCAAGATCTATCTCAACACCAACTTCAATAAGTTAAAATTATTGGTTTAGTGGTTAATATAGAAAAAAAATCAATAGAAAAGGTAAATTCCATTTATTGATAAAAAATAACATATGTTAATATATTAGATGAAATAAATATAATATATAAAAATAATAAGTCAAATATTATCAATTATGTATTTCAATATCTTACAAACAACAAAAAACATGTAAAAATGTCCGAATATTATAGATTACTCCCCTAAGATTCATCGATGGCCCTGATGTGGCATGCTACCCTATTTTACCCCAGATAAAAATGATCATCATGTTATGGTGGGATGACAACCACTGGTTCCTACATTAAATGAAATTTAAAATATGTATTATATATTTTTAAAACTAATACATTAAAAAAATTAAAAAATCATGTGAATATAAATCAAATAAATAATAAGTATTTTTTATACCAACTACGTTTGTATAATAAGATATAAAATTACATCATAAACATTTCCTATCATTTTCTAAAATAAAATATCCAAATGACTCTCCAATGTAGTAAAATGATCATCTTGGGCTCACATAAATGACTCCTACTCATGTAATTTATTCTCCAAAATCATTATGATCTAATGATGATAGAATATGAAAAAAAACAAAGACCTATAGAATGATAAGAAATCATAGTTGACTATGATGGTGACTGAAAAAGATGTGTTATTGAGGGTAATAAGTACTAATTATCCACCCATGATAAGGATACTCATTACCCAAACCCTCGGTAATTCCATCACATTCGGAAAACAAAGAAGAATATGAGGGATTGACAACCCATACCCACAAAACTGTTTTTTATTTCAAAATAAAATAACATTTGGGTTATCTGAGAAACTTAAAAACCATAATAAAAAATGATGGAATGTTCCTAAGGGTTTCCACCATTATAGATTTGAGAAATCCATTTTGAGATAAAATGGAGAGACTACACAAAAACCAAGTAACCAAAATATGTCCAAGAAAAAAATCTACCAAGATTTTCCTGAGCGCGAGAGAAATCAAATAGCCGCCTTGGATCCACGCACCCGTGATGCGCCTGCACACACCACACCACCTCAATATATTTTCATCAGATATTATTCTAGGGATTCACAATTCACCACCACGTACAAAATAATGGTCCACTAGGAACACCACAAACACTGAAGGTCTGAAAAAAAAATCCACACTAAAACTCTCGATGGAGGATGACCGATGGAGAGGGCTTCATCAATAGTTCCAAATTGAGGAACCATTGTATTAACAACCCATGATTACTTAGTTTTAACCTATAAATTGTTTAATAATAAAAGATAAACTAATTATAAAAATTTAACAAATAATTTAAATTTTTTTTACCCTAATTTTCACAGTGAATTAGTCATAAAAATTCTACCGAACATGATATGAAAATAAAACCACATGTTTTTTTCCAATATTAACGACCAACCTCTTATACAATATTAATATAATTATTAAATTAAATATTATCAATACATTAAATAATTAATAAAAAAAATGTATTGTATTATCCTATGTTTCCCCATAAGTAAAAACGTTTCCCCTTTTGGAAAAGGCATTTTCAGAAAAAAAAAATTGAATATATTAATTTTTTATTAAAAATGGTAAAAAAATTAAATTCACAAAATTCCAATTTCCTTATTGTAAAACATATTTCTCTATTGATTCAAGAATGTGGTGTTTTCCCTAGCATGGTTGTTTCATAATTTTCAATCAAATTGGAGTCATTATTTCAACAGTGGAAAGTATAATTATAGCATCATGATATAAAATGCTCACACCTAGGTATGCCAAACCCTCGATCCTTGGATGTTAAATATTGTATCTCAATAATTTTTTATAATTTGGGTTTAAAAAGGTTCCACAACTTCTTCACTATCTATATCATGACCCCATCCCCCCAAAGGTACCTCATTCTGGGTTGATAGATAGTGATTTCTTAAGTCCCACCACCAGTAGTCCCTAAGTTGGAGACTCGAAACAATGGTATAGTAAAAATCATATGGGAATCATTACCCTCTAAGACAAATATGTGGATGAGAGAGATAAGAAGGATACAATTACCAAAATCCTACCCAAAAACATCTATATATATATATAACATGTGAAAACATGAAATTCCATATAGTACTGCATCAACTAAAAGAAATACTTTGATTACCAAAAAGGTAAGGATGTTAGCGCCCACAAAGTTTAAAAAACTCAGGTTGAACCTTGAGCAGGTAATATCCAGCCCGATCACTAACCATATTGATATAACCAGAAAAAATATTATATAAATATAGGGTGAGAACAACAAAATACTCAATTGGATTCATACCATAGCCTCTAATTTAAAAGATAAATAAATATTGATAAAAACATTGAATAATAGAAAAACTAACACATCACCTAAACAAATATACTTAATTCCCAGCCTCAACATTGATAACTCTCACCAAAAAAGTCATAAAATAGAGATGATAATGTGAATAATAAAACATCAAGGGTACCCAGCTCCTACTTCCCCACTAATTTATTTCTCTTCAGCTATTTCATGATTCCTGAGTATCTCTCTCCAATGTAAGCCAACCCGAAAACACTAGTTCACGGCCTCAAAACATGCACCTTGTGCACCACATATACACACCATCATATCCACATATATATATATATATATATTAACCAATTGGTTTTTTAGGAATCCACGATAGCATGTATAATGTATGTCAAATATTAGGTATTCTACCTCAAGAAATTACTTCCCATACACTATGTATGTACCAAAAGACATCATGAACTATACACCTCATACATATATCATCCTTTGGATAATATATATTGTGACACATGTGTGTCAAATGACCACAATCCTTCACATACCACTACACACATATATGTGAAACAAAACACTATGGATATTATAACCAGTGAATACCAAGAGAAGAGTGTCGGCCAAGAGGGGTAGTTAGATATCCATCCTCCCACTTGGATGTTTTGGAAAACAGCCTATAAGATTCCACTAGGTGCCAGTCACCCTAACCAACATGGGTGGAAGAAAATGAAATAATAGAATATACATGATAAAATATATCTCACAACCACACAATGGAAATAACCTAGTCATAGACTCAACTTTACCTAACGTCACTCGGATTCATGGCTTCCTATGCTAAGAAAAGATTACCTATAAGCTGACAAGCATATAAAAATCTACACCAATTATTCATTTCCTTTTTACCATTTATTTTATTTAGTTAATTTATTATCCCTCTTTTACCCATTTTCATTATTACACATTACATTAGATTAATTGTAATATTTACCATGTGAATAAATTCCATGACCTCTAGGAATAATCCAAACAAATTCTATGGTTTATCCATATTAACATCATTTAATCAATTGCATCTAATCATCAACTAAGACCACTGGTTAAAAATTTATTCAATTAATTATTAGAATCATTCCATATCTAGGTACTATAAAAACCCATCTTAAGTTAACACCATGAATAAACATAAAACCAAGAACCTTCAGTTGTCTCAAGCAGTGGGGAAGGTAAAATAGATAAAATAAAAAACTCATCCATAAACCATTAAATAGAATCCAAGGTGATCATACCAGATCTCAACAAATCATCAAATGGAAATCTCACATCTATCCCATTACATAACCTATGGATCCATCCCTAACACCCACATTTATATAATAATTAATCTCACCATCATGGGAATCATATGTTTCCACATCATCTAGATCTCCCTACCCAATATCACGGTATCTATCCCAGGATAATCCATCGTAGGATCGCAACACATCTAGGCCTTCTCACCCTAAATCACACATCAACCCTCCAAGATCATTCAAACCAGGCTCATATCACAGGGTCTTATCAAGATCACATTACAAAAATAGGAGGAACAAACAATAAATCAATAGGGAATTGAGCCCTCAAAATGAGGCACTCAACCTTCTCAAGAAAATGGGAAACTAAAGCCTTATAAAAAGACATAATATTTTTCACACAATCAGTTATTATTCTATTTTAAATTAACTGATTCATTTAACAATATGTTCCAACTATGAGAAACCAAAGGCATAAAGCTAAATAATCTATTAAATCAAAAACATACTCTTTTCATTTATTCTAGTTTCAAAAAACATAAGAAAGTACCATTCACCATTTACATTCCATTTTAGATATTATTATCCATCATAAACATAATTCTCATTAATTTATCAATTCCATTTATAACATTAAATATCAATTCAATTAAACATGCATAATTTCATCAATTTTATTATCATGAAATTACATTAACCATATAATGACAAGCATGAAACTTTTTAAATATCTCAATCTAATAAATTATCATTTAATTTATGTATTTAAGTTCCTTAAAATAGTCAAAAAGAAAACATACAAACATGGATAATGTAGATATCACACTATCTAGTAAAACATGATTGAAACTAATATCACAGTATAAATTAATAACATCACAAATATGCAATCGCAGTCAGTTTTTTTATAGGGTATAATAATTATTAGGCCAATTTAATAACCATCTTAAGGGATAAACCATGATCCATTTTCAATTGAACATAAAAATATATTGATAAGAAATGAATCCCCCACCTCAAAATTCATCAATGTTATTCTCATGAGAATGGACCACATTTTGGATATGATTACCTTTACCACATGAACTACATCCATCTATGGATTCCAATAAACATATGCCCCAATAAAACCCAAGATAAAACACATTAGAAACATGGGAGATATAATTCAATATCATGGCTAGAAGATATTGGAGGAAACTAGATCAAACTTTGAAAACCCATTAGAAAATGAAGGCAAAACACACCTTGGATCAACTTGAGTCACCACAGATCGAATGTGGAAGGATATAATTGATCCTCTGATGAAGGGATATCAAAACACTAAGAAAGAAATCCACTGGTCACTGGAAAATGAAAGGAATGTTTACAGATGTAGGTTTTCGGAAAAACCAAAGTGGCAGAAACATTTAAATATGTACATCATAGGGGATTTACATGGTTTTTAATCCATTTAAATATCGTGTAAATGTTGGGGTAAATTGTTCATAGAAAAATGTGTCCCCATTTATTATTTAACCCTGCATATTTACACATCTTGAATCATCCTGTGAACCCACACGAAAAAGTTCTTAACCACCCTTACACAGCGTGTAATCATTATACACCATGTACTTACCCTACTACTATCATTTTTCAGCCAAACCCCTTAATAATTTTTTCAATCCTCCTCTAATATCCCCTACCCTTGGAAACTCAAAAAGTTATGAACCTCATAAATTTATTCCATTACATTATATACCTCTCAAAACATTCTCACACACCAGAATCAAAAAACAAACAAGGTGGAAAATAAAAAAGGGGTCATCCAGAAAGCCCCCCGTGAGATACCTCTAAAATACCATGCCATATTAGGAGCTCAACCACCTCATTCAGAAGGAAGAAGTGAAAAATAATTCAACAAAAACTACCAATTGAATATTTTGATACGGGTGTTACCTCTCAAATGAGAGTAGAGACACAAAAAGAAACAAGAGAAAACCATATAATAACCCATAAAGGGTTCACATCCAAAATAGAACAACATTATAAGAAATGATCAAAAAATTTAAAAAATCATGGTAATAAGAACCCATCAATGACTAACATTCACAAGTACTCTTCTCCACACCATTGTTTACCTAGAAGACATGAACCATGGGAATAACATGCTCATGAAACACCCTCCACTAGTTTTCTTAAGTCTCTAGTGTCCGCTCCTTGAAGTTTGCATCATCTTCAATGTCAATATCACCCAAATTGATGATATGGGAGATATGGTAATGATAATTATGGATCTATAACACATGAAAAACATCATGTATTTGAATCATCCTTAGGGGAAGTTTAATCAGATACACTATTTTTCCAATATGATCTAACAAGTAGGAATGCCTAATAAATTGAGCAGCAATATTACACCCATGACCAAACCTTCACTACCCATAATTATGAGCCACCTTATGGAGCGCGTGATCACCAACAAGGATCTCCAATGGTCTCATCTTATGATAAACATTTAATTTTTTACAATCTTTCAATTCCTTCATCCTCTCAAAAATTACCTGAACCATATTTCTCATATTATGTACTAGTTATAACATGGTAATTGGTACCTATTCAACCCCATTATAGAAGAACAGAGAATAGTACGATTGGACATAAAAAAGTTTAAAATTTCTTCATATCGATGGTGGGTTAGAAACTATTATTTTAAAAAAACTTCACTGAGGTAAAGTGTTTCATCCACAAAACTCCAAAAAACTATCACAAAAGAATGTAGCATTTCTTCAATACTTTGGATGGTCCGCTCTCTTCGACCATGTTTCTTTGGATGAAAAGTAATTCTAAGGCATAACTAAGATCCAAAATAATGTTGGAGACCTCTCCAAACCCTATAGGTAAAATAAGAATCCCGATCAGATATGATATTCTTCCGGACTCCATGGAGTCACGCCACCTCCTCCATATATTTCCTTGAAAAAACTGTACTGATATTTACTCATTTATGGTTATAAATTTGGCAATTTCATCAAATGATCCCTTATAACACACATATAATCATGTCCTCCATGAAATAATTGTAAACTGGTAATGAAGTGGATTGAGATTTCCTCCCACTTCCATTGGGGAAAGTATAATGTATGGAGTAACCCACTGGGAACTTGGTTCCCAACCATAACCTTCTAGAAGACCAAATATTATGAAACAAACTCTTCAACTACATGATTCAACCCATGCAACCAAAAATAGTCTATCAAAACTCATTACATCTTTGTCATGTTATGATGTACATAAAAAAGTGACCTATGGAACTCTCGTTGAACCATCTCACCCATTTTTAATGGAACAAAAATTCTTCCCTTTAACAACACATGTTGTTGTTCATCCTCAGACCAACCATCAGGGGAATCACTAAAACATCACCTCAGAATCCCCAAGAATTGACTCATCCACCTTTTTCACCAAATACGACTGCACCATCATCAGTAAAAAAACCATTGCCTCAAACATATCCAATATCAAGATGCATCACTGATATTTCTTCCCTCACTCTACTAGATTCTCCATATTCACACATAGAATCACTACGTGACTTCATACTCAGAATATCAGCAACAACATTCCCCTTTCCTAGTGTATAAAAAAAATTAAGTCATAATACACCAATAATTTCATCCATCGATTCTAATTAAAATTCAATTAATGCTGGTATAATACATACCTCTAGATCTTATGGTCAGTAAAAACCTAAAAAAACTTTCTGATGAGGTTATGTCTCCACAACATCAAATAATACACCACTTACTCAATCTTGAGAACATCAGTGGAATATTTATATCATGGGGATGTAATTTACAAGACCCATAAAATAAAATGATAGCATATGCATCAGTTAACTACCCATTCAATGACAAACATTTTCAGAGAAAAACTATAATTGAACTCTTTCTGAGGGAAAACAAAGAACTTAAGTGCTAACTAACTTCTCCTTCAGTTACTCAAAAGCTTAATGACAATTTTATATCTATAATTACGCCTGGTATTTTTTGGTTAAGGATGTTAGAGAAGACCTAAACCCAGACAAAATTTCTATAAACCTCCTATAATTTCCAGAAAGACCCAGGAAACTATGCACCTCTACCACTATCTTGGGGAATCCAAATACACAATCGTCCCTATTTTCGAAGGATACATATCTATTCCCTGGTGGGAAACAACATTACACTAGAAAAATAATTCATGATCCTAGAACTCATACTTCAACAACTAAATAAATAGCTACTCATGATGAAGAATTCCTAAAATTGCATGAAGATAGTCTGCACAGTAGTGCAGAAAACGTTTTTTACGTCACCATTTTTTACGTCGGTTATATAAAACCGACGTCATAATATGTAAAACGATGTTTTTTACGTCGGTTATTAAATAACCGACGTAAAAACCTGTGAATAGTAGACCTTTAACGTCGGTTATTTTTATAACCGACGTTATTAATCGCGCGGCTTCGTTTTTTACGTCGGTTATTGAATAACCGACGTAAAAAAAGAATCCGCAGATGTTTTTGACGTCGGTTATGGAATAACCGACGTAAAAAAACGCGGATTTTGAGCCCTTTATAACGTCGGTTATAAAATAACCGACGTCCAAAAAGAATCGGAGGAAGGTTTTTACGTCGGTTATTGAATAACCGACGTTATAAATGTTTTTAAAAAAATTATAACGTCGGTTATTGAATAACCGACGTGATAACTCATTTAAAAATTTACCCAGACCCGTGGATTGTCATTCACGAGTTTACCTTCGACAGTCGCGACTCGTCTCTCTCGCGCGTAAACCCGAATCGGCTCATCCATTTCGTTGGTTTAGATTCGTTTTGCGATCATTGTTTCTCATATTTAATCTCCTCGGATCAATCATCTAAACTCGCAGCACTCAGGTAATCCTCCCACTCGTTCGTTTTTTTTCGCGGATAGTATATATATATGTGTTGTGATTTTTTTGTTGAAACTAGCTAAGATTATTCGATTGCGAACCCTTTTAACTCGTTTTGGCACCATAATCTTATTTATCATCCCTACATCTATTAGTTCGACTTGCAAGGGGGTAGGGTGTGGGGGGTGGTGTCTAGGCAGGGTGGGAGGGCTATAAAGAGGGTTGTGGGGTGTCCAGGGGGGTGTCCCAGGGGGTAGGGTGTGGGGGGTGGTGTCTAGGCGGGGTGGGGGGCTGTCCAGAGGGGTCGGGGGGTGTCCAGGGGGGTTTACAAGGGGGTGGGTGGGTGTGGGGGGCTGTCCAAGGGTGTGGGTGGGTGTTGGGGGGTGTCCAGGGGGGTGTCCAAGGGGGTAGGGGGTGGGGGTGGTGTTTAGGAGGGGTGGGGGGCTGTCCAGAGGGTTGGGGGGTGTCCAGGGGGGTGTCCAAGCAGGTCGGGGGTGGGGGGTTGTGTCCAGGAGGGGTGGGGGTGCTTTCTAGAGGGGTCGGGGGCTGTCCAGAGGGGTCGGGGGGTGTCCAGGGTGGTGTCCAAGGGGATGGGTGGGTGTGGGGGGCTGTCCAAGGGGGTGGCGGCCTGTCCAGAGGGGTCGGTGGGGTGTCCAGGGGGGTGTCCAAGGGGTTGGATGGGTGTGGGGGGCTGTCCAAGTGGGTGGCGGCCTCTCCAGAGGGTATTTGGGGTTGTCCGGGTGGGTGGGGGGGGCTGTCCAGAGGGTTGGGGGTGTCCCGGGGGGTGTCCAAGAGGGTAGGGTGTGGGGGGTGGTGTCCAGGAGGGGTGGGGGGCTGTCCAGGGGGGTCGGGGGGTGTCCAGGGGGGTTTACAAGGGGGTGGGTGGGTGTGGGGGGCTGTCCAAGGGTGTGGGTGGGTGTTGGGGGGTGTCCAGGGGGGTGTCCAAGGGGGTAGGGGGTGGGGGTGGTGTTTAGGAGGGGTGGGGGGGTGTCCAGAGGGTTGGGGGTGTCCAGGGGGGTGTCCAAGCAGGTCGGGGGTGGGGGGTTGTGTCCAGGAGGGGTGGGGGTGCTTTCTAGAGGGGTCGGGGGCTGTCTAGAGCGGTCGGGGGGTGTCCAGGGTGGTGTCCAAGGGGATGGGTGGGTGTGGGGGGCTGTCCAAGGGGGTGGTGGCCTATCCAGAGGGGTCGGTGGGGTGTCCAGGGGGGTGTCCAAGGGGGTGGATGGGTGTAGGGGGCTGTCCAAGTGGGTGGCGGCCTCTCCAGAGGGTATTTGGGGTTGTCCGGGTGGGTGGGGGGGCTGCCCAGAGGGTTGGGGGATGTCCAGGGGGGTGTCCAAGGGGGTAGGGGGTGGGGGTGGTGTCCAGGAGGGGTGGGGGGCTGTCCAGAGGGGTCGGGGGGTGTCAAGGGGGGTTTACAAGGGGGTGGGTGGGTGTGGGGGGCTGTCCAAGGGTGTGGGTGGGTGTTGGGGGGTGTTCAAGGGGGTGTTCAAGGGGGTGGGGGTGGGGGTGGTGTTTAGGAGGGGTGGGGGGCTGTCCAGAGGGTTGGGGGGTGTCCAGGGGGTGTCCAAGCAGGTCGGGGGTGGGGGGTTGTGTCCAGGAGGGGTGGGGGTGCTTTCTAGAGGGGTCGGGGGCTGTCCAGAGGGGTCGGGGGGTGTCCAGGGTGGTGTCCAAGGGGATGGGTGGGTGTGGGGGGCTGTCCAAGGGGGTGGCGGCCTGTCCAGAGGGGTCGGTGGGGTGTCCAGGGGGGTGTCCAAGGGGGTGGATGGGTGTGGGGGGCTGTCCAAGTGGGTGGCGGCCTCTCCAGAGGGTATTTGGGGTTGTACGGGTGGGTAGGGGGGCTTTCCAGAGGGTTGGGGGAAGTCCAGGGGGGTGTCCAAGGGGGTAGGGGGTGGGGGGTGGTGTCCAGGAGGGGCGGGGGGCTGTCCAGAGGGGTCGGGTGGTGTCCAGGGGGGTGTTATATCATACTATATTTTGTTTAAAAAATAATATTCAAGAATATTTTTTTAAATACACATCGATATGTTTTATATTTCAAAATTGTTTACATTCAAATTATGATTTTTTTCATATAAACATATATTTGTCTTATCTAAAAAATATATATATATTTGCTATTTGTTATAGGTAATAATGAGTCGAAGTTGGATTACGGCACATCGAATGAGCAATGAATATGAGGACGATGTTGATGCCTTTTTGGAATTTGCTAAACGAAATGTTCCATGTAGTGACATTTTTTTCTGTCCATGCCTGAAATGTCTGAATATGAAGAAGTTGAAAAGTAGAGAGATGAAAGATCATCTGATTTGTCATGGTTTCAATCGGAGTTACAACCCTTGGATTTGGCATGGCGAAACTAGACAGAATGTCACTGATGATAATGAATCGCAAGATGGTAACTCCGATGGAATTGAAGAAATGATTCGCGATATTGTAGCAGAACAAATTGAGATAGAACCGATAGTTGCACGTCTATATGGTGATGCCGAAAAACCATTATATCCTGGTTGTACAGATTTTACGGTTTTGTCGGCGGTGTTAAGATTGATTAACCTGAAGGCGAAACATGGATGGAGTGATAGAAGTTTTACAGAGCTGCTACAATTGATGAAAGACATTCTTCCAAAAGATAACGATCTTCCAGATTCACATTATAAGGCCAAAAAAATATTATGCCCGATGGGATTGGGATACAGGAAAATACATGCCTGTCCGAATGACTGCATTATATATAGGAAGGAATATGAATTTCTGAAAGAGTGTCCTAAATATGGGACATCACGGTATACGGTGAAAGAAAAATCACAAGCTGATGTAGAGATTACAAAGCTCCCTTCAAAGGTATTTTGGTATCTTTCTATAATTCCTCGTTTCAAACGTTTATTTGCTAATTCACATGATGCAAAAAGGTTAAGATGGCATGCTGATGAGCGGGTATGTGATGGAAAAATACGTCGTCCAGCTGATTGTCCACAATGGAAGAAAATTGACGCCCAGTACCCTACATTTGGAAATGAAATTAGAAATCTGAGACTAGGCTTGTGCACAGATGGAATGAATCCATACCGAACCCTCAGTAGCACACATATTTCATGGCCTGTTTTATTGGTAATTTACAGCCTCTCTCCTGAAGTATGTATGAAGCGCAAATATGTCATGTTGAGTATCATGATCTCTGGTCCAAAGCAACCCGGCAATGATATTGATGTATACTTGTCACCGCTGATTGATGATTTGAAACTGTTATGGTCTGATGGTATTAGGGTGTATGATTCTTATAAAATGGAATATTTTCAACTGCATGCAGTGCTTCTATTCACTATAAATGACTTCCCAGCATATGGAAATTTTTCTGGATACAGTGTTAAAGGGCATAAAGCATGTCCAATTTGCGAACAACAGATGTCATATTGTCAATTGCATCATGGGAGGAAAACAGTGTACATGGGTCATCGAAAGTTTTTGCCTATGGATCACCCTTATAGAAGACTAAAAAAGGCATTCAATGGCTCACAAGAATTTGATACTGCTCCAAAACCTTTATCCCCAGATTTGTATTTTGAGAGGGTGAAAAACCTTGATGTGACATTGGGAAAGACACAGAAATCTGGTAATGATAGACATATTTGGAAGAAAAGGTCAATATTTTTTGAGCTACCATATTGGAGGTATCATGAAGTCAAACATAATATTGATGTCATGCACGTGGAGAAGAATATCTGTGATTCTTTGATCGGAACATTGCTAGATATTAAAGGAAAGACAAAATATGGGTTGAATGCAAGGTTAGACCTACTATCAATGGGAATACGTTTGGAGTTAGCTCCCACTCCTAAAGGAAGACGAACATTTCTTCCCCCGGCATGTCATACATTATCGAAGAGGAAGAAAAGTAGCTTCTGTCAGTGTCTTCATGATATCAAATTGCCTCAAGGTTATTCTTCAAATGTAAAAAATTTTGTCTCATTGAAAGACTTGAAGTTGATAGGTATGAAATCACATGATTGTCACGTCATGATGCAACAAATTCTACCAGTTGCACTGCGTGGAATATTGCCCATCCGTGTCAGAAAGACTATAATGAGGTTGTGTTATTTTTTCAATTCAATTTGTAACAAGGCGATTGATGTGATTGCTTTGAACATTTTGGAAAAGGATGCAATTTTTATACTTTGTCATTTGGAAATGTATTTTCCTCCAACTTTTTTTGATATGATGGTGCATTTAATGATTCATCTGGTTCGAGAAATAAAGCTTTGTGGACCTGTATATCTTCGTTGGATGTATCCTTTTGAAAGCTATATGAAAATATTAAAGGGATATGTTAAAAATCCATATCGACCTGAAGCCTCCATTATTGAAATGTATATTTCTGAGGAGGTAGCAGAGTTTTGTACGAGCTACTTGGATACGGCGCAACACATAGGCTTGCCTCCATCTCGCCATGAACGGGTTAATAATGAGGGTAAGGGGATTCGTGGCTTGAAAGTCAAATCACTGTCAGCTGAACATATGAAGAAGTTAGAATCATACATCTTGAATAACATAGCTGATGTTCAACCGTATATCACATTGCATATTAATGAGTTGAAACAATGTCATCCAAAGAAGAAAGAAATGTGGATTTTGAATGAGCACAACAAAACTTTTTTGCCATGGTTTAAAAAGACCTTGCTTGGTAGATCAGATGTATCAGAGACATTAAAATGGATAGTGGGTGGTCCATCTTTAAATGTGATAACATGGTCCGCTTATGACATTAATGGCTATACATTTCATACGAAAGCTCAGGACAACAGAAGTGCAGTTCAGAATAGTGGTGTATTGGTGTTTGCAGAAGCAATGCATTTTTCGAGTGCTAAGGATAGAAACCCAATTTCGACATCAAGTGCATATTATGGAGTGATTGAAGACATATGGGAGGCTGATTACTTTAAAATTAAAGTTCCTGTTTTTAACTGTAAATGGTTTATCGGTAACAACAGTGTCAGACACGATGAATTTGGAATGACACTTGTTAATCTGAATAGATTGGAAGACACAGCTGATTCTTTTATAATGGCAACACATGCCAAACAAATTTTCTATGTAGTAGATCAATCAGATATGCAGTGGGCTGTTGTTTTACAAGGGAAAAAACAATATGTTGGTGAGGATGAATTTGATGAAGATGCTGATTTATGTGAGATCCCTACTTCCATGGAAAGATTAACAGAACATAATGATGAGTATGTTGAAGACATGGTTTGTGCCATAAGGAACGATCACGACGAAGGAATTTGGGAAAACAATCCGACTGTACATTCCTAAAATTACAGGTAACACATGTTTATTTCTTGTTTACATTTAGTTTTTTCATATAATGTTAGATATTGTAAATTTTTTACTTATTAAAACATGTATCAAACCAAAACTATAAAACAATAAAAACCGTAAAGAGGAGAAGTCATGGGCGCACCGGCTGGCTGGTGGGGGATCACCGGTTGGCCGGTGGTCCAGAGCAAAGCTCTGTCTGGTCCACCGGCCGGCCGGTGATGAGCCAGCGGCCGGCCGGTGGTCCAGACAGAGAGGAAGGCTCTCTGTCTGGTCCAGCGGCTGGCCGGTGGTGATCCAGCGGCCGGCCGGTGGTCCAGACAGAGAGGAAGGCGCTCTGTCTGGTCCACCGGCCGGCCGGTGGCACCAGGCAGTGGGCAAGTCTACTGCCGGGGTCCTCCGGCTGGCCGGTGAGCTCACACCGGCGGACCGGTGGACTTAGTGAGTCCACTTTTCAGCTTTCTTGGGCCAACTCCTTGGCAACCTTTTGCCTGTGTTTACCATGTTTATCATTGTTTAACATGCTTACCATATTACCAATGTTTACTATTATGTAATTTAGTACACTTTTCTATTTTCTGATTAAGTAGTACTACAATATTTGAATTTGTATATTTGTGAACTAATGTTTGTTTTTTTGATTTGAAGGAAAATGACAGATCAATCAGTTGATCAGCCACATGATTCTGGAGATGAGCATATTGGTCATACATCTGGGGAGGAACATTCACATGCTCCTATTACGAAAAAGAGTTCAAAGGTTGGTAAGCGTGGGTGCACACGTTTACCAAAATTATCACTTGCCCGTACGAAGGAGGAGAGGATAGTCGTGGAGTTTGATGATGATGATCTTCCTAGAGGTCCAAATGCTAAAGATTTTAAGGGTTTTGTAGCAACTCATGCTAAGAGCAAAGTAAGCATTCTCTATGATGATTGGAGAAGTGTGGATAAGGCGATAATTTCTCAGCTGTGGGAGACCATTTTGGTAAGATCTTTTGCTATTGTTTGACTGTTCTTTAAATGTTTCTAGTATATATAATATTTTTAACCTCTTTTTTATCAGATGACATTTGATATTCCTAACACTGGAGGAGTCAGGAAGAAATGCTTATCGTTGGCTGCTAGGAGATGGAGGGATTTCAAATCAACCCTCTCATCTGATTTCATTTATGGTCATAGGAGTCGTGAGAATCCATGTCGTATATATCCTTTTATAGATGAAGACACATGGAGACAATTTTTTGAAAGTAGAAGAAAAGAATCATTTTTGGTAAGGGAAATGTAAACTTTTATAAGCTTGCTTATATAAATGATCTTATTATTGTTTTGTTAATGATTACTTATTCTTAATTTACAGCAAACAAGGAAATCTCATCAAGAGATCCAATCTAAAAATGTATACCCTCATAGTTTATCTCGGGGAGGGTATGCATTATTGGAAGAACAAATGATGGTAGAAAAATTTCAACAACTAAGAGCTGAGTCTTCAAGCTCTGGAGAGGTGGCCCCTCCATCCCCTCCATCTAGACATGAGAAATGGAAAAGAGCTCGGAAGGGAAAAAAGGACAATATCTTTCGGAAGAATCGAGACTCGTAGTTGAAAGGATTGTAAGATATCTATTTTATTTATTTAAGTTTACTATTTTCATCATATATTTCCTATCATTATAGAAATGTTCAATTAATTATTACAGGACTCTCTTGAGGAGCAGAGTTCACAGGGGACATTTACACCATCTGGGAGGGAAGATATTTTATCTGTGGCATTGGGAAAGCCCGAACATCCTGGCCGTGTAAGAGGATATCTGGCAGGTGTATCGGTAAGAAAAGTGTTTCCACGTTCCTCAACTTCTAACGTTGAGGGAGTTTATAAAAAAAATAGAATCCTTGGAGGCTGAAGTCCATAATATTAATGCGACAATGGAGGACAAGATTAGAGCATCGGTGCAGTTTATGTTTGCAGACTTGCAAAGACAATTTCAGGGTGCAGCTCCCACTCCACCTCTACCAGTAGCTCCCACTCCCCCACCTCAGCCTGCGGACCCCATTTTTGATCCTCCTCCTCCGCCGCAGCTACCTACTTATTGTGAGTTGTATGTTGATGATCCTCAACATCATATAGTTGCATATGGGATGGTATATTGTATAGGAGATACAGTTCATCATCAACAGTTAGAGGTAGAGAATCAGAGGGTCACTGTACAGGATATTATAGATAGATCAGCTCCGATACCATTACCTACAGATGAGGTGACGACAGTTGGACATAGTATCGGCCATTTTTTACTTTGGCCATCCAGACTTCTTCGACTCATTACCATAGAGGTATGGATGTTATATATTTTATTTTATATTTTTATTATTGTTTTATCATTTGAAAACTAATATATTTTTCAATTTATTTTTATAGGAATACTTTAAAGGTAAAGAAATACTGTATAGACAACAACAAAGACAGATAGCTATGACATCAGATGCAGATACTAGCAGTCTTGACACATTGTCAAGATATTCAAATTTGTTGGCGGATCATTATGACTTTACAATGAAAGCTCATGTCTGTGGACGTGAACTAAGTGTGGGGATTATGAAAAATGATATCATGGAGTTTTTCACTGGAGATAAGTTGGGCGTCAACGTGGTGCAAATTTTTATCATGTAAGTATTAACACCTTTTCCTTGCGTTATATTTATTAAAAATGTATACTTATGTCTGCTTTGTATTAGGTATCTGTATAAAATTTGTGAGAGGAATGAGCTGACAGATGTATATGGATTCGTGGACCCACAATTGATTTCCCCTGAAGCATGTGCATTGGATGAGGAACAAATAATGCTTTATATAGCTGATAGATTTGAAAAGAATGTAATCACACAGTGTTGGATGATGCCTTTTTGTGAGAGGTATGAAACACATACCTCTCAAAGAGTTAATTATATTTTAACATAAAAAACCACTAACGTTAAATTTCCTTTTATCAGGGATCATTGGATGTTAGGGGTTTTTTTCCCTATGGAGAAAACACTTTATTGGATATGCTCTCTCCATGATGATGTGCGAGAAAGTTTTAAGAATATATTGGAAACGTAAGTTTCAATTTCACAATAGTTTTATATATTATAATGAATTTTAAATTTACCCCATTCGTATTATTTTCTAACAGGGCATGGGTCCACTTTCGAAAAAGCGCAAAGAAAAGGAATTTCAAGATCAAATATGTACATGCGAAGGTAAATATCCATTTATAATTTGTACATTTTGATTTATTACATAAAAATAATATATTGAATTTACACTCATTCAAACAGAAATGTCATGAGCAACAAGGCATCATCGAATGCGGATATTACATGTTAAGATTTATGTATGAAATAATAACAACTGCGACAGTTCTGAGTTTTGACCTGGTAAGATTTCCTCTTTCTCATAATATTTCAATTTGATTTATTCATTATACACATTGACTAATATCCTTTTCCTTTGTAGCTTTTTGATGACCCTCAACCCTTTACTGCTGAAGATATCAAACACTTACAAGTGGAGTGGACAAATTATTTTACAGGTTTGATTGACTTTTAGTTGTTTGTAATGTAAAATGTAATTTTGAATATTGTCAATGTAATTGTGTATTTCGTAGTCTTTTAGGTTGGATTTAGTTTTTTTTGAAGTTGACAGTGTAAGTTTTGAATGTTATATAAGTGAATGTTTAATTTTTCTCTACTTCTTGTTTTGGTCTACTCTTGATGGTTTTTCTGGTCTGGATTTTGGTATGGGGGGAGAGGTCCCAAGGGGGTGGGTGGGTGTTTGGGGGGTGTCCAAGGGATATGGGAGGGGTGTCCAAGGTATGTTTGGGGCTGTCCTAGGGGTCGGGGGGGTGTAAATGAGGGTGGGGGGTGTCCAAGGGGTGGGGGGGTGTCCAAGGGATATGGAAGGGGTGTCCAAGGTGTGTTTGGGGCTGTCCAAGGAGTCGGTTGGGTGTAAATGAGGGTGGGGGGGGCTGTCCAAGGGGTGGGGGGTGTCCAAGTGGTGGGGGTGTCCAAGGGATATAGGAGGGGTGTCCAAGGGGTGTTTGGGGCTGTCCAAGGGGATGGGGGGTTTCCAAGGGGTAGGGGGGTTTCCAAGGGGTCGGGGGGTGTCCAGGGGGTGGGGGGCTGTCCAAGGGGTGGGGGTGTCCAAGGGGTGGGGGTGTCCAAGGGATATGGGAGGGGTGTCCAAGGGGTGTTTGGGGCTGTCCTAGTGTTCGGGGGGTGTAAATGAGGGTGGGGGGCTGTCGAAGGGGTGGGGGGTGTCCAAGGGGTGGGGGGGTGTCCAAGGGATATGGGAGTGGTGTCCAAGGTGTCTGGGAGTTCTGTCCAAGGGGCCGGTTGGGTGTAAATGAGGGTGGGGGGGCTGTCCAAGGGGTGGGGGGTGTCCAAGGGGTGGGGGGTGTCCAAGGGATATGGGAGGGGTGTCCAAGGGGTGTTTGGGGCTGTCCAAGGGCTCGGGGGGGTGTCCAGGGGTCGGGGGGGTGTCCAAGGGGTCTGGGAGGGCTGTGAAGGTGTGGGGGGTGTCCAATGGGTGTTTGAGGCTGTACTAGGGGTCTTGGGGGTGTAAATGAGAGTGGGGGGGGCTGTCCAAGGGGTGGGGGGGTGTCCAAGGGATATGGGAGGGGTGTCCAATGGGTGTTTGAGGCTGTACTAGGGGTCGTGGGGGTGTAAATGAGGGTGGGGGCTGTCCAAGGGGTGGGGGGGTGTCCAAGGGTTGTGGTGGGGCTCCAATGTGGTGGGGGAGGGCTGGCCAGGTTGTTCGGTGGGTATAGATGAGGGTGGGGTTTAGTTTGGGCTTGGGGGAGGGCTGGATGGTTATTTTTGTTTGGTTTCTGGTTTCTTTTTGGTGAGAGCAGTGCAATTATTTTAAAAACAAATATCTCTTTCACGTCGGTTATTTTATAACAGACGTGGTAAATAAATCGGTAGGGGTTTATCACGTCGGTTTTTTAGAGAACCGACGTGATAAACCGTTCCAGGGCCTTTTATCACGTCGGTTCTTAACATAACCGACGTGCTAAAAGGCCTGGGAATCGATTTACCACGTCGGTTGTTGGATAACCGACGTGCTAAAACGTTGCCCAGGCCTTTTTATCACGTCGGTTATTTATGAAACCGACGTGATAATAGGCCCGGGGAAGGGTTAATCACGTCGGTTATGTCATAACCGACGTGATAAACGATATCCCAGGCGTTTTATCACGTCGGTTTAGAAAATAACCGACGTGATAAACCCCCCCCCCCCCCCCCCCCCCCCCCGCGCATATTTATCACGTCGGTTATTAATGAACCGACGTGATAAACACCGTGATGTTAGGGATGTTACTTCGGGTTTTAAATAACCGACGTAAAAAACGTTATTTATAACGTCGTCCGTATTAACGTCACCTAAAAACCGACATAAATAATGAAAAATAACCGACGTAAAAAATGTTTTCTGCACTAGTGAAGTCCCTTAATTTTGGGCATCCTTCTTAGGAGTAAGCCCCAATCTCAAATATGGGAATCCTCCTCAGGAGTAAGCCCCAAACCTTAATCCTTAACCTGGGATTCCTTTTTAGGAATAAGTCCCCGTCATAAATCGTGGGCTTCCTTTTCAGGAGTAAGCCCCAAGTCCCGTTAAATTCTCATTAACTAGTCCTAATTTACGTTTAATCTGGGATTCCTTCTCAGGAGTAAAACCCAATTATCAATCCTCTCCTAATTTGGGTTTCCTTTTCAGGAATAAGTCCCAAGTTAGAGTATTCAAATCTCCATGAAGCACATATACCTTTATGGACCCTGTTCCTGGATTTTCTCCCTAAAGTAAATCCTAACATTCATCTATCTGGGCAGTCTTACATACATAAGCCCCACATTATTTCTTATGATTGCATCTTTCATGGCACAATTGTCTAATTTTTAACAATACCTCTTCTTTCTCACATCGAGCATGACTCACGTGAGCTTAGAGTGTAAAAGTAATTGTGACATCTTTCTTTGAGCCATCAATCATAAACATCATATTCACTACTCGAACTATGTGGGTTCTGATTCCTTTTCCAAAACAAAGGATACGTAGGTAGCCCATCTATGGGTTCGATCCCAACTCTGAAATAATTCATTGTCCTTCTGAATGACAATAAACTTCAAGTGCCCCACTGAGTGGCTTTAAAACTAGCCTGGTCATCATAATGACCAAGAGACTTTTATATAAATGTTTTGAAGGTTACCATTGACCAAGAATCTCTAAATAGATATAGATGATTCTCTATTTATGAAGAACCTCGAATACATATAAAAGATTCTCTAAATTTCTTACATATTTAATCATTGATTGTCAAAACTAATGGAAAAGCTCATTTTATACTTGGTAATGTAATAAGGATTCACGAACATAACTTAAATCTATAAAGAGAGTCCCAGAATAGACAATAATTCCCCTCAAAAAGGTGTGATGAGTCTGACCTCCCATCCTCTTGACCAATGCAAATTTATAAGCCTCATCAGTTCACAAGCTAATGAGCGCCCACCTTTGGAAAGTAGGTCCAAATGGATATGGAATCATTGGATGTTTCCGGTTCTACGAACAAACCCATTAGAAACCGATCGGAACGTTTGAATCTCCCATCCAGGAGGTCATCCCCGAATTCCAAGGGAAACAAAAAATGGTGAACCCGACATGAATCCTTAACCAAGTTAAAATGATATTTTACCTATTTGTTAAGCCCCTATTTTAAGAGGGCTAACAAAAACAATCATTGACATGTGTGCTCATCCAAAGGATGAAGTTGCTGAATGTTATCTTGATTACGTCTATTATATCAAACAAGCACTCTCTTCCAAGATCTTCTGTATTTCCATAATGGCTTCTCTCAAATTCACATCTGTGAATACTACTGCTGCAAATACCACTACTTCTATTCCTACAGGATCGTCATCCGCTCTGAGGATGACATCACCTACTCAGTGTCTTCAACACTGGGTATCAAATGCGCTGGTTAAGGAGTACTGTCAACACGGTACCATCCCAACTCTGGAGGCTGCCCGACATGCCCTCCAAGTGAACAACTCACACAGGTCGTCCGGACAACGACGACCAGTGATCAAGAGGCAGGCAGTGCTGACTACCGTCTGCAACCGTTTCAGGTCGTTATCCCCGGAACGCAATTTCCATTTGCTCCCTTACTCAGAGGAAGTGAATGAGCAGGTCCCTCAGGGCCTTAATTCAAAAAGACAGGAGTCCTTCCCGAGGGCTCCCATAAACAATCGCCGCCAGACTCGTGCGGCAGTGCACCCTCAACATGATGAGGGTACCGACTCCAGGCATTCAGCTCAGGTTCCTCGAACCCGAGCAGGCAAGACGAACCGCCAGAGACGGAATCCAGTTAACAATGGGCAGGTTTTCATCCCTGCCATCTCCGGAGAAGTCCACCAACCTAACTTGGTGGCAAACAATGAGCAGGCACACACACCTGTCCATTTTAATTCTGCTGTCCAGCAGACTCGTCTGGCAGCATCACGCCAATCCCGTCAGGCAATTCCGGTGGAGTACTATAGGCAGGAACATACACCTGCTTATACATCACCAGTTAGTCAGCAGGCTCTCCTGACTACATTTGATGGATCTCGTCAACCACGTTTGGTGAAGTGTAATCAGCAGGCACATACACCTGCTAGTACTAATCAATCCTACCAACAGTCTCGTTTGGTAGCGCACAGAGAAGTCATTCAGAAAGCTCCGATGAAAAACAGGAGGCAGACTCAACTCTCTGCCTCCACACTTGAGTACTGTCAGGATTCACTGACAAGAAAAGGAGGACAGGAGTAGGCACATACACCTACTCCAAGCCCAGAATGGGCGTATATCCCCGTTCCGGTAGCTGAAGTCACCAAACATATTTTTTCAATGGTGAAAGAGCAGAAGAAAATTCCTGCTCATATTCTGGATGCTTGCTAGGATATCATAACTGCTTCAGCATCATCTCATGGAAAGACACATAAATCTATCCGTAGCAGTGGAGTGACATATCAACAATTCACTCCGGAACAGACACACACATCTGTTCCAGTCCAAGAGGGTTATGGGGCATACTCCCCCATATCCTACGGACAACCAAGTCAGGCACATACACCTGCTCAGAGTAACCACATTCGTCAACAAGTGGTTTCCAAAGTGAGTAAGAAGGCATAAAATAAAAAGATCCGCCCAGCACAGTCAGGGGATCAAAAGCCAATCTGTAACAAGGCCTTGCTCGATGCTGGATTTCTTGAAGCCCTCAGACATTTATCTGTTGGAATTCAAGATTCTACTCCCTCAGTTCCAAATAACGGGAACATTAATTATGAAGGTCTTCAACAGACACTTCCTCATGAAGGATTGCTTCATGACAATTCGGTCAATCTTGAAGTTTCATCCTCAGATGAGAGCCACAGGAACCCTATGTGTAGTAAGAAGACCAAGGAGCAAGAGATTTCATCTTTTGCTGTAACCCATTATGGTGGTCCTCCCCATGATGATGAATTTCGCTGTGAAATTCCTCTCCGTAGTAGTGATTCACATTGCCTGGAAAATACTCCAGTGGACAATGTAGTGCTGAGAAATCCCTCTTATCTTGAGGAACATGCAAATGAGAAACCAGTCATGTATGATGCTTTATCGCTATCAAGTGAAATACTTTCTCAATCAGAAGATAGACCAGAGTGTAGGTCATTCTCTGAACCACCCCTAAGTCATGAATCTTCTAATTTGATCAATGATCTCTCTAACAATCTTGTTGAATCCAATGAAGAAACAAGTAAATACCAACTCTGGTCAAAACAGGTAGAAGAATCATCATTTAATGATAAAGAGGAAATGCTGAACATGAGGAAAAAACTGGCGAAAAGTGAGGAACCAGTCATGTTTTGGCCTTTGGATGACTCCCAGTATGACATTCCAAAGATATTGATGGAAGATGGAGTCCATGATATTCGTCTCATCATAAGGAAAAATCTTTGTCAATTGAAGAAGAAGGTATTATCTTATGATGAATATGAAAATCATCTTATGATAATAGAAGGGCTACAACGTCAGGTTGATTTGTCATCTCTATCAGTCTCTCGGTATCCGAAGGCTGAAAAGCAACAGAGAACCCTTCAATCTTCATCCCTTGGTGCACTAAGAAAATTGCGTCAATTAATTGCCAATGCTCCATCTAGTGTTCATATCAGAGGATGGGGTTTTCACGGAGCACTACATTTCACAGTGCTTTCCAATCAGCAAAGCCCGCCGAAAATGGTCTCTTGCAATTTTATTGCCCATGGCCGGCCAAAGTCAATGGGCTTTGTTCATAATCAAAAGCTTGCTCAAGAAAAGGCATCAACTAGTTCCTCTCAAAATCAAGCATATAGAGAACAAGTTGTTGAATTGCTCCTACATCAAGCAGGCAAGAATATTGCACAAGCCTCTCATATAGAGAAAACACATCATCAAATGACAGAAGTCTCGGAAATCATCCAACGGTCTGTTGAACCAGGTGATAAAAGTGGATACAGGTTAATGCATCCAGCTAATATCTGAACTAAGATTTGCAAGATCAAGAGAGCTTTTAAGAAAGTCTCAGACATAGCATGTCAAGAGCCACCCTAGCTTGTCAGACTGGGGACTCCTTTAACCCAACCCTCAGAGTCAACAAATGGGATTCGAGGAGTTGAGCGGAAGCAGCAGGAACATCCCCAGTTCTCGAGACTGGGGACTCTTTCAAATCATCAATCCCCTTCTCAGATAATATCGGTCTTTTCTAGATTGGGGAAGAAGACCCAAGAGGAACGAAGAGCCAAATCATCAGGAGATTCCCTCCAAGTTATAGCTCGTCAACAAGTTCCTAAAAGATTAAATCAAAAAAAGGCAATGTCTCATCAAAGATATGAAAGAAGAAAATATCACAGAAATGTGGATAGAAGGAATGCGATGCATTATTCATCAATCAATGTCATCAATGCCGTTGTTTCTAATCCACCAGAGGAGACTCACTCAGGGGACTCAGATGAAGAGCGTCCTTTTCAAGAAAATGTATGCGCCGATACAAATGAAGAAGGTGTGCGTACACGAAGTCAAAGGATTACTCAGAACCGAGGTAATCCACTTCCCTCTATCCAAAAAGTATCCAACAAAGGGAGGGGAAAGAATCAGGTTACATATCCTTCCTCTGGAGAAGGTCAATCGCTCTCGTTAGAGCAAAGGTTTGCACAACAAGAGGAAGAAATGAAAGAATTAAGAAGGTTGAATGTAGAACTACTTCAGAGTAGTCTTCTTCTTAAGAATGCTGAAGTCCGACAGCCGAAGGAATTTGTTGTAACTACTGAGATGGATTAGGAATATCCTTCTTTATCAGTACACCCTCAGAGGTCTAATCATACGGGTCAAATGCAACAACAGTTGGTAGTGCTACCATCAGTTGTAGCACCAATCACCACGTCTGTCCAAGCTCCATTCATTGCACCTACCCAAGACCAGATTCAACTGGATGTTTATCAAAAGTTAATAACTACTATTGAGTCATTAACAGCTCGGTTAGAAACTATGGAAGGGAAACAGGTGCAAGTTCAACCAGAAAAGAAAGTTTACCCTGAATGGGTAGATTCAATTTCTCCTCCATCCAGTTTTGGAAACCCTGTTTTTTCTACTTTCAATGGATCAGGCGACCCTGAACAACATTTGACACATTATGTGTCTTGTTGTGATCCTATGATGGGAACTCCAAAGAAGCAAGAAGCAGTGAAACTCAGATGCTTCGTGCGAACCTTGCAAGGACCAACTTGTGTCTGGTATAAATGCTTGCAATCCCGGTCAATCATCGGATGAGAGGATCTTCACCAAAAATTCCTTCTTCATTTCAGCTCAACTTTGCCAAAAACGATAGTTTTAGATCTTACAAACTGCAGGCAAAGGGAGAATGAAAGAGTCTCTGATTTCATTGCTCGCTGGAAGGGATTAACATATTCCCTGAGTTTAGCACCCCCTTAAGAGGAGCTATTGCCAATCTGTGTGGCAAATCTGCGTGACGAATTACGCACGCCTTTGATCCCTGTGAAATACACAGGAGGGTTTTGAGACCTTACTTCAACCGCTCAGCAGATTGAAGATTCCCTTATATAGGATAAGATTAAATCTCGTGTAATTCCATCAGCTCCAGGAAGGATAATGGGAAAAGCAGAAACTGCTACAGTTATGCTTAAACAAGCACCTGTACCTATTTCTACTTCAAAACCTTCATCTTCTCGAAGGGCTCCACCTCCTGAACGCCAACAACAAATGCCATTTCGTCCAAATGATCAAATAGATCAATGGCGAAAACAATTTGAGGATTTGAAGAGTAAAACATATTCCTTCCGAAATGAGCAAGTTCCTGGTTACTTCATTTCCGCTCTAGAAAATAATTTGGTTCAATTACCAGTGCCCAAGAGGCCAAACAAGGAAGGAGATGAAGACCGTCCCAATTATTGTCTCTTTCATCAAATGTTAGGGCATCCCATCCAGGAGTGTTTTGTCTTCAAAGACCTCCTGCAAAATATGGTCGACTTGGGACAAGTCAAGTTAAAATTTTCTTCGACTCAGGTAGCATGTGTTACTACTACAGTTCCAGATGAGGAAGGTAAATGGCAAGAAGTCAAAAGTAGAAATGCAAAGATGTATGATGATTGGATGGTCAGAAAGACAATCAATCGGACTCATGCCATTTTGCAAACACAATTAAAGAAACCAATTGTGTCTTCTTCCATGAATATTGCGGTAAAACCCTCTTTGTCAGAGGGAAAGTCCTCAAAGAAACAATTTGATTCAAAGAAGAAAAAAGAATCAGAAGAAGATGAGTATGTGTCAAAGCTGAAATTGTCATTGACTCTGGCAGACTTTATGCCATCTACTTCAAAACCACGAGCACCGACCCATCAAACGGAACAGCCTAAACAGGCTAATCAGGAAGAGTCTTTATTAGACGAAGAGTTAATCTTCGGTTCTGTTAATATGGTTCAATTAACAGATCTTTATTCCAGTCATAATTTCAATTTTGATGAGTCTAAATTCCCTGTATCAAATAAGGGAATCCGAGGAAGTTCCAAATGTTCAGGATACAGGGGAAGACGTGGATCTTTCCGAAGCCACTACTCTAATTCTACCCCTGGTAGCACTGTGTATGCAGCAGAAACTCGTGGTAGAGCCCTTCAGCGAGCTCAAAAATAACAAGCAAGTTCTTCTGCCAATAGTCAACTCAGTCTTGGCACAGTTATTTTGGAAGACCGATTGAAAATTCCATCTTCTTTATCTCAGCAAGTAAATGGATCTAATCGGTCTAATCTTCCAAAACCAAGGATTTTGCCGACTTCTATCCCAATACAAGATGCATCAGCTTCCAAAGCATCTGCTTCCAAGGTACCTGCTAAACCACATATTCCTATTGGGAAACGCAGAACTTTAGATCAAAAGTATGATATATTGAAACACTTGGCCCAAGTACCAACCAAGTTATCAATTTTGGATGCTTTGAATCTGTCAAAAGATCTTTGGGAAGCACTCATCAAAGCTTTGTCAAGTCCTCAGGAGTTTGAAGCTGAAATTGCTGCAGCTGAAGTCTATCACATAGAGAATAATCCTGCAGAATGCCATGCAGTGATATCTTTTACTGATAAAGATGAAGATGATGTTGTGCATTGGCACATAAAACCTCTCTACTTATCTGGAAAATTCAATGGTGTAGATATCCGAAGAGCTTTCATTGACAATGGTTCAGGAGTCAACCTCATGCCTATTCGTACACTTCGTCGATTGGGCCTCACGAAATCTGATTTATCTCCTTCTACCATGATGTTACAAGGATATGATAAAAATGAACAAGAACCACTGGGTGAAGTTACACTCAGAACTCAGTTTGGGGATCTTGTATCCAATTCGGATTTCATGATTGTTGATCAAGACTCAGCTTTCAACGTCTTGCTTGGAAGACCCTGGCTACATCAGCATGCGACTATCCCTTCATCATACCATCAATGTCTCAAATATTGTTTCAATGGTCAAGATGGAACATTGTATGGTGATAATACCTCGTTCAAAACATGTGAGTCTCAGTACATTGAGGCGGAATTTTATCACATGAAGGGAAGGGAGAAATCTACAATGAAGGGAATTACCAAAGTTAATGCTCCATATGGTTTGGAGAAAATTCCAATAAATCCATTTACACATGTGAGTATAGATTATGTGTTACCTATCAGTCAAATTGACAAAATAGGCCCAAATCAAAATACTCTTATGGAAAGATCCATAATGTGAATTACGGCAGTTGAGCCAGACAACATGGGAGAAATTGGTAACCTACCAAACAGTGATGAGAGCACAAGTGGTGACGTCTTCATTTCATCTGCTGAAATCCAACAGGTCTATACATCGCCAATCAGGCCATAAGAAGTTATAGCAACATCGGAGGTGAATAATGATGTCAATTCTCAATCCATCATCTCCTCTTTATTTCCCAAAGAAGGCCCTTTATCATCAATAGGGTCGGAAATGGAAGCGTCTTCTTCAAAATGTGCAAATTTTGACATCTCTTATGATCATGAAAATTTCGTTTTGGAATCTACTATACAAGTAGAAACGGAAGAAATAGCACATGATGAAGAGGAAGAGGAAGATCTTAGAGATTCTCCTCCATCATTTGAAGAGGGTATCTCAACCACTGTGGATGAATTCAGATAAATAAATCTGGGTACAGAGAAAGATCCACGCCCCACTTTAATTAGTGCGGCCATGACCCTTGAAGAGCAGGAGATTTATATTGCTTTTCTAAAGAAAAATAAAGATATTTTTTCTTGGAACTATATAGAAATGTTCGGGCTTGATCTTGATATTGCTACCCATCATTTGGGTTTACCAAAAGAACATCGAGGATTTAAGCAAGACGTGAGAAGAACACACCCAACTTATGCTTCCAAAATTGAAGCTGACGTGGATAAGCTGATCAAAGCTAACTTCGTCGGAGAATTTCAATATCCCAAGTGGTTGGATAATATTGTCCCTGTAAAGAAGAAGAACAGACAAATTAGGGTTTGCAACGATTTCAGATATCTTAATCGGTATTGTCCTAAAGATGATTTCCCAGTTCCAATTACAGAACTCTTAATTGATCCGACGGTTGGCTATGAAGTACTTTCCTTCATGGATGGATATTCCAGATATAATCAGATCCGAATGACCCCAGAAGATGAGGAATCTACGGCCTTCAGAGCCCCTCAAGGTGTGTTTTGTTACCGGGTGATGCCCTTTGGTTTAAAGAATGCAGATGCAACATATCAACGCGCCATGCATCGTATCTTCAAACCCTTTTTAGGGAAGTTTTTTGAATGCTATGTAGACGATTTGGTGGTTAAATCCAAACAATGTTCTAATCACTTGGCTGATTTGGAAGTCATGTTCCACAAGCTTTGACAACATAATTTGAAGATGAACCCCTTAAAATGTGCTTTTGGGGTAACCTCAGGAAAATTCCTCGGCTTTGTTGTACGCCATCGTGGTATTGAAGTCGATCCTGAGAAGACCAAGTCAATCATTGGTATGTCACCTCCTCAGAATTTGAAAGAATTAAGAGGACTTCAAGGACACTTAGCCTATATTTGGCGTTTCATCGCCAATTTGGCAGGAAAAAGTTTACCCTTTACCAAATTATTGAAAAAAGGAGTCCCTTACCAGTGGACTGAAGAATGTCAAGAAGCGTTTGATGTTCTCAAGAAATACCTCTTGAGTCCACCAGTACTCATGCCACCTGTTGAAGGTAGACCACTTATCCTCTATGTGACAGCTCTAGAGCGATCATTGGGTGCCTTTATCGCTCAAAAGAATAAAGCTGGGAATGAAAATAGCCTCTACTATCTCAGTAGAACTATGCTTGAAGCAGAAACCCGGTATTCAAGTATTGAGAAGTGCTGCCTGGCATTAATCTTTGCAGTTCAGAAACTGAGACACTACCTGGAACATCACGATGTCCAATTGGTATCTCGCAATAATCCGCTCAAATTCATCCTTAGTCATCCAATGCTTACAGGACGTCTAGCAAGGTGGGCAGTTATTTTGCAGCAGTTCGACATTCAATATGTATCTCAAAAGGCAATAAAGGGCCAATCTCTGGATGATTTCCTGGATGAACATCCTTCAGTGGAAGACACGTCTTCCGATATTGAACTCCCTGATGAGGAAGTTTTCTCTATTCAAGAGAGTCTTCAAACATGGGAAATGTATTTTGATGGTTCTTCCAGATGTCCAACAGGGATGAAATTGGAAAATCCTAAATTCAATAAAGTTGGTTTAGGAATTGTACTCATTTCTCCAGATAAGGCATTGTTACCTTATTCCTTTTTATTGTGGGAAGGTGGTACCAATAATGAAGCTGAATACCAAGCTCTTATCACAGGCTTGGAGTTATCTCTTCAAGCACAAGTGAATCACTTAAAGGTGAAAGGTGATTCAGACCTGGTAATCAAACAAGTCAATGGGGATTATGCCATCAGAAAAGAAGAATTAATCCCTTTGTATGATTACGTCAGAGAGTTAATGGCGGAATTCCCTTCAGAACCGACATTTTCTTATGTTCCAAGATCACAAAATGCTCAAGCTGATTCACTAGCTAATATAGCCACAGCTCTAGCAGATCCAAATCGGGACGAGACAACCATCAGTATTGCCCACCATCGTGCAATTTCACCTTATGTTCAAGCCAGAACAGAGAAAATTAATGAAATTAGTATCATTCCTGAACTGTATGGTCATACTACAGGATGGATGTCACCTATTAGGGAATACCTTCAAAATGGAACACTTCCACCTGATAGAGTCGAGAAAGAACAAATCCGGCAACGTGTGGTCAATTTTACTCTTTATGATGGCCCAAACCACCTAGAGAAAATTCTCTACAAACGTGGTTTTGATGGAGTTCTATTCAGATGCATTGATGGTGAAGAGACAATGGTTGTCATGAAAGAAGTACATACAGAAGTCTGTGGTGCCCACCAGTCTGGACATAGATTGTCTGATCAAATTCGAAGGCTTGGATACTTTTGGCCTTCAATGATACAAGATTGTGTTGATTTCACAAAGAAGTGTCATTCATGTCAAGTACATGCCAACTTCATTCATAAACCTCCAGAGTTTCTTCATACAGCTAAATACTCATGGCCATTTGCCACATGGGGAATGGATGTGGTGGGACCTTACCCTTCAGCTACGGCCAAGCAGTTTAAGTACATTCTTACTGCTACTGATTTCTTTTCCAAATGGGCAGAGGTAGTACCTCTCAAAGAAGTCATTTCTAAATTCATTGTTAGCTTCATCAAGTCTAACATCATTACTATATTTGGTGTCCCTCATACCATATTGACAGACAACGGCACCAACTTCTGTTCTTCTGAGGTGAAGAAATTGTAGCAAAAATACAACATTAAATCCAACCATTCATCTCGATATCATGCGGCAGCCAATAGCCAAATAGAATCCTTTAACAAGACTCTTTCAAATATACTGCAAAAGATGGTGGATAAAGATAAGAGGTCATGGCATGATAAAATCTTTCATGCTTTATGGTCTTATCAGACTACCACCCGCAATGCAACACGGTCAAGTCCATATTCGTTGGTATATGGAAGAAAAGCAGTCTTGCCAATTGAAGTTCAATTTCCCTCTCTCAGAGTAGCCATTTGTGATCATTTATCTACAGATGAGCAATCCCAAAAGCGATTGAATGAGTTGGAACGGGTAGATAAGAAAAGATTGTGTACTTTGCACCACTTGGAAATCTATCAGAATCGAATAGCACGAGCATTTAATAAAAAAGTTCATCTTCGTTCATTCATTCAGGGAGAATTGGTATTAGTTCTCAGAACTCCAATGATACCAGGAAAGAAACCTCCCATGCTTGAGCCAAAATGGGAAGGACCTTATTCAATACATAGGGTCTACTCCAATGGAGCTTATTCATTAATCTCGATGGATGGAGAACTCATTACTATTCCAACTAATGCCAGATTTTTGAAGAAATATTTTGTATAAAATACAAAGTATTCATAAATGTCCTCGCAACATGACACTAAACTATACGGCACCAGTTCTTCCTTTCTATATGATGTTAAACTATACAGCAACGGTCTAAGAATATGACCCTAAACTATTTGCACATACGTCCAACATGACGTTAAACTATGTCGCCCGTATGTCCTCGCAACATGACACTAAACTTTACGACACCAGTTCGTCCTTTCTATATGACGTTAAACTATACAGCAACGGTCTAAGCATATGACCATAAACTATTTGCACATACGTCCAACATAACGTTAAACTATGTCGCCCTTATGTCCTCGCAACATGACACTAAACTGTACGGCACCAGTTCGTCCTTGCTATATGACGTTAAACTATACAGCAAAGGTCCTGTATGACCTTAAACTGCAACTAGGTCCAGTATGACCTTAAACTGCATCATCAACGGTCCATGCATATGACCCTAAACTATTTGGAAGTCCCTTACATCCAGCAAGACGTTAAACTATGACGTTCTAACTACATGAAGCTAAACTGTATAAAAGTCCCTTACTTCCGGAAAGACGTTAAACTATATAATCATCAAAGGTCCTGTATGACCTTAAACTACACCACTGTCTAGCATGACATTAAACTGCACCATCCACGGTCCATGCATATGACCTTAAATTATTCGCACTTTCGTCCAACATGATGTTAAACTGTGGAAAAAATCCCCAATGCATCCAACATGACGTTAAAATGGTGCACTCTTTTGTCCTCACTGTATGACATTAAACTACACAGTTCCCCCTTTTCATCCAACATGATGTTAAACTCTATTGTTTCCATCGTCCTAACTACATGACGCTAAACTGTAGAGAAAGTTCATAATACGTCCTACATGACATTAAACTATATTTTGTCCCTGCTACATGACACTAAACTGCGCAACACCAATAGTCCTAACTGCAAGACTTTAAACTGCATAGTCCCTTTATATGTCTTATATGACATTAAACTATGAATTGTTAAGGTTGTTGTTACCTCTTGTTTCTCACACCGAGTATGACTCACGTGAGCTTAGAGAAAACCTCAACAGTAACACTCTCTTTGGGCCGCTAACCATGTATAAGTCCCAACAACATTTTTTATTTAGATCGCTGTCCCCAAGAACAACTTGATCATTATTTCATTCTTTAATTGAACTACACGGACTTTGATCCTTGCCCTCCAGGCTGGGTATGTAGGCAACCTCCCAGAGTTCAAGCCCAAAAAACAATCTCTTCACATCGGTTCACCACCATCTCATATGATGTTGATTCGTGAAACTGCCCCTAGGATCAATATCTTTACATTGATTCACTTTCGTCCTTCTTATATGACGTTAAACTATGCAACACTTTTGTCCGGTACGACAATAAACTACAATACTCTTTGATTTTCTCATTTGAGAGAGAACTATTATTGACATTGATTTTTCAATCATGTTTCATTTCAAAAGACTACGTGCATACATGGTAATACCTAAACTTTTTATCTCAGGATAAACCATCATTGCACTAAAGTCCCCATTCACCCGTACGAACCAAATTTGTACAAAGGGTAGTTCTAGAACTACGTGGTCTTGATTCCCATCCTTATGGGATACGTAGGAACGTTCAAGTATCCCTCAAATCCAACCCCAAGTCTTTTGGGCCTAACCCCAAATTTCACTTTCAGTCCCTTGGCTGAAAAGTCCTCATGAAAACACACACTGTGTATTCATTATTATGGTCCGAACTCTATGACCTTAAACTAAGATCTCTCATACGTTCGTCCTGTACGATGTTAAACTTCATTTCAAGAACTACGTATGGCTTGATTCTCATTCTTATGAGATACGCAGTGAAGTCTGAAATTTCAATTCAGGACCCATCCACAACATAATTATGGTTATCATTGACCTATGTATCTCTATATACATTGGACAATACCCATATTTATGTGTTATAATCCTAACCTTAAATATTTTCAGATCTTCATAACCCTTATTCATGACATTTAGTCACAAAAATGTCAATCTTCTGAGAATTCTTTTGTCTGACTATGTAGCACGTGCCCATAGGTGGCCTTGTATAAACAGTCCACATAACAGACTTGTCAGCCGAAAGATGCTATTTATTTGACCATGCAGCCAATTCCCTTAAGTGGCCCTGCATATTTCAACCCCCTAACGGGTTTGTTAAATGATGGTAACTTCATTATTGGGAAAAATGCCTCTTTTTTCCTTATTTTTCTTAAACGACAGTACATAGGGATCCGCAAAAAAAATAGCCATCCTTAACATATTTGTCCCATATCCTTTTTCATGATCTGAAAGTATTCAAATCTATGGTTTATTCTTCTTCCCTATGTTTGGGTCAGAACTTCGTGGGAGTGATATTCATCCAGTTCTTCGATAATCTTTTCTTGAAATATCTTCTCCATATTCAAGTACCTCTTTCCATACAACAAACTCTATACTTTAGAAAATTTGAATCTCCATAAACTTTCACTGGCTTTTAGCACTAGGAAAGTAAATTTCTGGGAGTTCTTTTTCCTGACTATGCAGCACGCGCCCATAGGTGGCCTTACATAAACAGTCCACATAACAAGACTTGTTAGCCAAAAGATGCTATTTATTTGACCATGCAGCCAATTCCCTTATGTGGCCCTGCATATTTCAACCCCCTAACGGGTTTGTTAAATAATGGTAACTTCATTCTTGGAAACTACTTCTTCTAATGCCTTTTAGCTATTTTTCATATCATTCCTCAAATTCAGATATTCTTAAGCCATATTTTACATATTTTCTCTCATACTTGAGTATGGTAGTATGTTTTCAGATGAACTTTCAAGGAATTGTGTCAATTCTAATCCATTTCGGTCAAAGATATTTCGACCTTAAACATTAGCCCCTTTATGTCTGACATGAATGACATTAAACTGCCCACAAAAGACAAAGGAACTCTGAATAAAAGTCAAGTTCCAGCTCAATAAACATACATTTTGTATGATTTAGGTAATATTGAGCAATTAAAAATTTTCAAAGTTTGTAGGGTTATTTATAATAATCCTAGTAATAATCAAACTATGCTTACTAAGCCCATTGGTTTAGGTAAATTTAAAGCAGGTAGTGAGAGAATGAAGGTACAAATAAGTGAAAGTGAAAGTGTTTTTCATTGATGCACAAGAGTTAGAAGGACATCCACAGACTGGAGTCTCTTCTCTTTTTCAATAATTAAAAGAGGCTTTCAACATAACACTTCATTTGATTTACGGCATCCCGAGCTTCATCAGCAACCACCTGGAATTCATTCATTCAACTGGATACAATAAGAGATGCAGTGATACCAGCTCTTCTTATAAAAGATGCAGTGATACCAACTCTTCTTGGAACAATTGTAAAAGGATGTTCTTGAGTGCGGTTTGAGACAATTTTCTGCTGATCAAACAGTGACTCTGTTTCTGTCCAAGAGTCTTGGAAGATGGATACATGGATTTGAGAATGGAGCATTGGAAGTAAAGAGCCATTTGAAGAGAGTAATCTTTTCAGATATTTCTCTAATACCATGTTTGTCTTCTCTCCACCAACCGGTAGTGGAAAACATTTCAGCCCATGGGTTTGCCCTTTTCATATCTTCAAGGAAATGACATGGAGGAAGAATTTGAAAGTTCACACCATTGTTGTTGCTCTTAATGAACAGCATAACCGAAATGAAAGAGTATCAGCGCAGCTGCATTTCGGGTGTATAGTTCTTTGCATCTGGAACATTGACTCCTTGCAGGTGACCATGACCATATAGAGGCAGGTAGATGCTCTGTGGGAAATTAAGATGATATTTCTTCAAGTGCTTAGCCAAATCTGAGAGAGTGCTGTTGCAGATATCATAGTTATCATGGCCAATGATGTTCATCATGTCATCAATCCTCTTGCTAGCCAGTTCATCAGACGTTTTTATTCCATTAGTAGCCATTGAATCTGCCCAAAAGTTGAATAAATTAAACTCTTAAATAGGATTATTTTGCATAAAATTTGTGAAAGATTTCGAAAAAATGGCTAAGGCATTAAGGCGCGCAAGTCTAAAAAATGGCGCGCAAGTATTCATGTGCCGCACTAGTTTTTGACGCGCAAGTATAAACCGCGCAAGTACAAATGCCTTTACAGTAGCGCGACATCAAGGAAAACACTGGAAAACAGAACAACCTGCGCGGCTAAGGTGACCTGGGCGGCGAGAGCTCGAAGGTATGAAGTCCGGAAATCCGGATGCTTGTACGGAAGTGAGGCCCTCTATTTATAGACGCGGCCGGGACCCTACGCGCCGGACCCTGCACGACCGAGGGTCGTATCCCTGCGCGATGCGCACTTGCGCGCCACCCTCTGTGCCTCGAAGACTTGCGCGCCCCCTTTTCCTTTGGATGTATTCGATTTCCTCTGAGTCAAATCCTCATTTCTCTCCGGATCCAACTCTGAGGGGGGACTTTTGTTGACGCTCCTTTCGTCACAGAATCTAAAAATTGGAAAAAGGGAATATCTTAGCTCAAAGTGATTCAACCTTTGAAGAAAATATCAAAAATCGAAAAAGGCATGTACAAAGGATCAAACGCAACTGCACCGCGCAAGTTATATCACTGTCGCGCCTGTCCACTTGCGCGACACCTTATGGTCGCGCAAGTGACTTGAGCGACCTAAGTGATAACCGCCCGGTAACCGCCCAGGGTCTTCTCCTGCCTATAAATAGACCCTGTGGGCCCCCCATTCGGGAGGATCTTTTTTCATAAACTCAGATTGAAGCTCCTGACGCCTAAGTATCTTCTCAAAGCTTCCGGAACACTTCTAAGGTAATTTCTTACCTAGAACAGAAGATCTAAAGAGAGGGAGGAAGGCCTGAGTGTTGAAACTCATCAACACTTGTGCGCCTGAGTGGCCAGCCCTTAAGGGAAGTGGTCACACTTGCGCGTCACCTTACTCCTTCGTTAGAACTTGCGCGTCCCTTTTTCTGGAAGAACCTCAAGAGGACTCTAAAGGCTTTAATAAAGAGTCGCTCAAGTATTTCAATGCTGGTTGACCATCGCGCAAGTACAACGTATGTCGCGCAGGTATACCTGCGTGACCAATACTTGCGCGCCCCCGCAATACTTGCGCGCCTTCCAAGACTTGCGCGCCCATTCCTTTTTGGGTGCCTTTCTTGCCCATTTCACCCCTCTTAAGCCATTACACCTTTCCTTTTCAAGATTCAGTCTTCAAGACACTCTTCAAAGCCATTTATGGCATGATTTCTTGATTTGAATTCCTTATCTGAAAGGAATTCAGTGGAATATCTCTCAGAACCTAGTGATTTAAATATCATTTTGTCACTAAATATGGAGAGTTCATTCATTCAACCTCATCCTTTAAGATGAGAGAATCCTTAACCTGGGTCTCCTTTTTAGGAATAAGTCCCAGTCATAAGTTTTGGGCATCCTTTTTAGGAGTAAGCCCCACATCCCTTAATTTTGGGCATCCTTCTTAGGAGTAAGCCCCAAGTCCCTTAATCTGGGCATCCTTCTTAGGAGTAAGCCCCAAGTCCCTTAATTTTGGGCATCTTTCTTAGGAGTAAGCCCCAAGTCCCTTAATCTGGGCATCCTTCTTAGGAGTAAGCCCCAAGTCCCTTAATTTTGGGCATCCTTCTTAGGAGTAATCCCCAAGTCCCTTAATCTGGGCATCCTTCTTTGGAGTAATCCCCAAGTCCCTTAATTTTGGGCATCCTTATTAGGAGTAAGCGCCAAGTCCCTTAATTTTGGGCATCCTTTTTAGGAGTAAGCACCAAGTCCCTTAATTTTGGGCATCCTTCTTAGGAGTAAGCCCCAAGTCCCTTAATTTTGGGCATCCTTCTTATGAGTAATCCCCAAGTCCCTTAATTTTGGGCATCCTTCTTAGGAGTAAGCCCCATGTCCCTTAATCTGGGCATCCTTCTTAGGAGTAGGCCCCATGTCCCTTAATTTTGGGAATCCTTCTTAGGAGTAAGCACCAAGTCCCTTAATTTTGGGCATCCTTCTTAGAAGTAAGCCCCAAGTCCGTTAATTTTGGGCATCCTTATTAGGAGTAAGCCCCAAGTCCCTTAATTTTGGGCATCCTTCTTAGGAGTAAGCCCCAATCTCAAATATGGGCATCCTCCTCAGGAGTAAGCCCCAAACCATAATCCTTAACCTGGGCTTCCTTTTTAGGAATAAGTCCCAGTCATAAATCTTGGGATTTCTTTTCAGGAGTAAGCCCCAAGTCCCTTAAATTCTCTTTAACCAGTCCTAATTTACGTTTAATCTGGGATTCCTTCTCAGGAGTAAAACCCAATTATCAATCCTCTCTTAATTTGGGTTTCCTTTTCAGGAATAAGTCCCAAGTTAGAGTATTCAAATCTCCATGAAACACATATACCTTTATGGACCATGTTCCTGGATTTTCTCCCTAAAGTAAATCCTAACATTCATCTATCCGGGCAGTCATACATACATAAGCCCCACATTATTTCTTACGATTGCATCTTTCATGGCACAATTGTCTCATTTTTACCAATACCTCTTGTTTCTCACACCGAGCATGACTCATGTGAGCTTAGAGTGTAAAAGTAATTGTGACATCCTTCTTTGAGCCATCAATCATAAAAATCATATTCACTACTCGAACTACGTGGGTTCTGATTCCTTTTCCAAAACAAAGGATACGTAGGTAGCCCATCTATGGGTTCGATCCCAACTCTGAAATAATTCATTGTCCTTATGAATGACAATAAACTTCAAGTGCCCCACTGAGTGGCTTTAAAACCAGCCTGGTCATCATAATGACCAAGAGACTTTTATATAAATGTTTTGAAGGTTACCATTGACCAGGAATCTCTAAATAGATATAGATGATTCTCTATTGATGAAGAACCTCGAATACATATAAAAGATTCTCTAAATTTCTTACATATTTAATCATTGATTGTCAAAACTAAAGGAAAATCTCATTTTATACTTGGTAATGTAATAAGGATTCACAAAAATAACTTAAATCTATAAAGAGAGTCCCGAAATAGACAATAATTCCCCTCAAAAAGGTGTGATGAGTCCGAACTCACATCCTCTCGACCAGTGCAAATTCCTAAGACTCATCAGTTCACAAGCTAATGAGCGCCCACATTTGGAAAGTAGGTCCAAATGGATATGGAATCAATGGATGTTTCCGGTTCTACGAACAACCCCGTTAGAAACTGATCAGAACGTTTGAATCTCCCATCCAGGAGGTCATCCCCAAATTCCGAGGGAAACAGAGACGATACTCGGAGGAGGTTGACGGTCAAGAGCATTGTGGAGGCAATCTGTACCAACCCTTTAGGTAGGATCCGAGGTGGATGACCCAGGAGCTGCTTCTATTTTTCTTCCATATGTTTGTCTTTCCTGTTGTACTTTTGTTCAGTTGTAGTTGTACTTTCAGTTGGGTTTGTATTATGGCCAACTTACTTTTCATCACTTTCTTTTGTACTTAGTGTATTACTTCAACTTGTACTTTGTGGTGTTTGTTTACTTTTATAAAGGTAATGCCTTCCTAGTTATCGAGATTTATGCCCTTGGTGCTAGTCGCCAGCCCCTGACCTATGGAAGGCGGGCTTGGGGTAGTCATATCATGGGCCCCGAGGACCGGTCCTGACAATATAATATCCCTACAGGTGAGTCATAATATACTTCTTCGCATCCTAGGAAATATAAAACAAAAAAGGGGTGAGCTCAAATGCTCAGTAAGGATAACAATATAGCAGAAACATTCATACAAAAGAATAAGCATTTAAGGCAAAGCATAAAACTAAAACAAGATCCTTTTCAATATAAACATCATCATAATATGGAAAATTTAAATCAAAATAATTCCATTTTCTTGCTCAGATAGATATTCTATTAGTCAAATAATCACATGCAATATCAATAGCCACTTTCATAAAGATGGAATGCATAATGCCAGATATTCATAACCACATATTTAAGGCCATGTGCCAAGACTATAATTAAGATTTTCTCAAAGCCTTGTTCCAAGACACTAGTTTGTCTCATGTGACCTACTGATGCGTTGAGGAGATATTGTGGGCTCCACCCATCACTTACTAAGTCCAATACATTTCTCATACGAAAAGGTTTAAACATAACATAATCATTCATATTAAAACTAGCATACGAATGTTAATCCTTTATCCATAAACCAGGAATGGTATAAAAATAACACATCCACAGTCAAACATATCACATAACCTTCAATACTTTATGGAATTTCTGTATCATAATAAATAAACTTCAAATAAGTTTAAAATCCATCGAAGTAAGTTGACATAGATGAAATCAAAACATTTTATTAGATAAATATATCTTTCTATTTTGAAATAATTTTAGAGTCACATAATTATAAAGAAAGTATTTATTTTTAAAAAAATCTTATAAGCTTGTAAGGGAAGCTTCGATGATGTTATAAAGGCGTAAAATATCTCCACCCGTGGTATGAGTTAAAAAAACATTCTTTCCATAATTTTGTCGAAAAGGTCATAAGGTACCTTGTATGGAAAAAGATAGAAAGATTCCTTTAAAACAATTTTATAAAAAGTTAAACAAGGGTATTAATGACTTTAACCCATAATTTAGTAAATAGTGAAATTTTTTTAAGTACATTTTTAAGAAATATGTATGTGGATGATAAATAGGTCCCAGTAGATACTTACATAAAAACAACCTCGGATAATAAAGGGATTTTGAAATTAACACTTACCTTGTAATTTTCCTTGGTATAGGGTAGCATAACCTCCTATATAATGGTGAAATAATTGTTATTAAATTATACAATAATCATATATATTAATATGATATCATATATGATCTTTTAACATTTCTTGATTAATAATATCTTAGTATTATCATTGTTTTGAGTGTTAACAGATTCGTTTTCCATTACATTATTTGTTACGTGAGTAATGTATATTATGGATAGGATGTATCTTATTATTATTCATAATTATATTGAGTCTTTAAATGTTATTTTTAATTATCTTATGAAAATTATTCTTCAATGGATACGATGGGGAATGAGTCTCATCGCGTTCGTGGAGACGGTAATCTGTACGTATGCACGAGCGACAATACCATTCTCTTGATATTAAAATAATATATATAATTTGATGGTATATCATATATACAGAATCATTATTATGTTATATTTATTATTTACATCATTTACACATCATTATTGTTCCCATCCAAATAACAGTGTATTGAAAAACAATTACACCACGATGTGGAGGCGTTAAGTCGTACGTACGCACGTATGGTGACATGTCATTCAAAGCATTGATATAATAATGAATATGGTTTTACAATATTTATAATAACATCACAGTATATAGAAGATATTAAATTTATTATTTTAGAATGGAAACAAGAAAGAAAGAGGAAGTGGAAGAAGAAATAAACTTGAAAGAGGTGATGAAATATTTACCCCTTCTTCGAGTTCATCTTATTGATATGATAAAAATGGATCCTTAGGTTGGCTTTATGACCAAATTAAGGCCTCTAGGATGCAGGGAGGATAGTTGAGAGGGTATTTGGGCAGGTTTTGGGCGATCTGAATGGCTTTGAATATGTGAATTAGAGAGAAGGGAGAGTGCCCTTTTATAAGAGAGGTGAGGGGTACCTTAGGAAAAGCTAGAAATATTATTTTATAATAAAATAATTTTCGGTTTATAATGGGTAAAAAGTAGATTATTTAAAGGAGAAGGTAGGGGTGGGTCTAAAACCACTCATCCAATAGGTTTTAGACAGTTTTGGGTCACTATATTAACCTTATATTGTAGATTTAACTCTCAGTTAAATAGTTTGACATTTAACATGTCTCTTTGTATTTTTATATTATATGGTTAATAAACATACTATATACATCCAAGAGAACCCCAAGTGGTTCATTAATGATACACCTATAATTATATATGTCTTTTTTCTGAACCTTATATTTTTAGGAATTGAATATATATTAATGATATAATATTTGTTTTATAAACTCTTTTATGTCAATTTTGACACTATTTGGTATTATGTTTTTGCTAAATTCATAACCGAATTATTACTTCGAAAAAAACTCAACTAACCAACCCTAATATGTCATATTAACCTATAAAATTAGTTTAATTCATAAAAGTTTGAAATTACATTTATGTGGATATTTATAATATCAATTATTTTAATATTTCATTAACTAGGTAATTACGACATCATCATTGTGTCATACATAAATTAAATTATTTAAAGATTCAAAAATATAAATAAAATAAAATTATGTAGGAAATAATTTATCTTTATAATGAATAATTATAGTCTAATTTATCTTTTGTGTAACCCTATATTAAAAATGTTTTATTTATTGAACTTTGATTTTAACTCTTCTAACTCTTCTTTAAATTATATAATAATAAATATTTTAATCTAATCCAAATGGACCAAAGAGGTTAATATTTTATTCCTAAGGTTTTTTTGGCTCTAATTATACTTATCCAATTTAATTATGACATGTGTTAGGGTAATAATAATATCATTTTTACGATTAATTACCCTATTTACTTTTAACCTTGGTAAATAAAAGTTAAAAGTTACTATTAACAAAAAATTATTTTATTCATATTGAACCACATTTTACTCCTTTATATTAACCATGTCTCTCGGATTATAGAAATTGAACTAATAAAAGCGGTAAAATTAAGTTTAAATAAATTTTCAATTGCTCCTAGGATATAGGAAAAAGACGGTGAAAAGTTCAATAAAATATTATATATCTAATATTATTGCAAAATTACTCCAATGAATTAAATTGATCATATATAGGTATTATGTATCAATTTTGAAATAAAATAAATTTAAATATTATAATTAATTATTTAAATAAAAATTCGGCTTTAAACTAGAACTCATTGTTTTTCACGATTCATCAAAAATAGAAAGTTTTCAGAAAAAAACAAAAAATTCACCCTAAGCTAATTTCGATGTAATGAATCCAAAAATGAAGTCCATTTTGAAAGATAAAATTTTTAAAATTTCAAAAAGTTGGTATTACTATTCATAACGACTAGATTGATTGGTTGTGGTGTGTTAGAACTCGAAGTTGTGTACAACACACGCTACTGTATTATTCAAAGAGAAGCATATCGTGGATGCTTGGTGTGTTACATCATCATAAAAATATTTAATGAGGAAAATAAATTTTCTATTTTAAAATAACTTATTTAAAAAATATAAACAGTTATAAGGGAAAACATTTTATTTATAAATATCTTCTTAACATTTTATTGGTGATTTAGAGAAATTATTAGTCAGGATGGAAGGAAAATCCATTCATATGGTATAAGTTAGAAAGATTCCTTCAATAATTTTATTTGAAAAGTCACAAAGTATCTTGTTTGGAAAATGAAAAAAAATCCTTCCAAACCATTTTTTCAAACATAAATCATGGGGAGAAGTAACATTGATCAATAATTGTACAATATTTAAATCATTCTTTAAATAAAATTTTTCAAAAAAGTATATAGAAGAAAAATTTCCTCCACCGAAGATAAAAATGAATACCATTTTCCATGAAAGCATATTTTTAGTACTGTGAGTACATAAGATTTAGAAAATTAAGTGAGACATGTATTTTAATTAAATAAATAGATGTGAAGAACATTCATAAGATTCTTGAGTGTTAGATCAAATTATTTCCTCATAAAAAATTATCATAAATAATCTCAATAAATAATGATATTTGTAACCTTTTTACCTCACTAAATTTGAATCTAGTAGCTGGATAGGTGGTCACATGTCCTCAAGCGCACCTCCACATACACCAAAGGCAACAAAATTATAGGGAGGGTCTACTAGTGGTAGGGTGGAGAGACTAGACTATAGTGATCCTTTTAGAACAGATATATGAAAGATATAATGAATAAATAAATAAATATTGGAATTAGTGTAAATAATAGACAAGTTAAAAGAAGGTAAATATAATGATATAATAATTGTTTCCAAGGAAAAATATATAAATAACCATGTATTCATTTCAATATGAATTTATAGTTGTAAGAAAATTAAAATACCACTGGTAGTACAATACAAAAAATGAACAAAATACCAAAGGCTAACTCCAGAGGTATCCTAATAATTGTCTTAGTGATGTTCTCTTATCATTACAAATATAAAAAAATATTACAACCATAATCAATTAATCATGGGCCTATACACTAGATGATCTTCTTGGGTACCCTAGTGCGAGTGCATCCCAAGCTGGGTGTGAGATATTCTTAGTAGGCCTTCACCAATGGTGTCTAAATCATATTCCAGTTCATGCATATACAATAAGAAGTGTGACTATATATCAATTTAATATTTCCATGAGAATATTAAAAAAAATTAAACAAATTTCGTATTGGGTTTTTAAATGAAATGTGGCCTGAACATACTTGCTATATTATAAGCGAGAAATTTTTGATCCATAGGAAACCTATGCAAATGAGATAATGGGAAATTGATAAATAATAAAAAAATAGTTATAATTAGGTGAACTAATCACATCCATGTGATTTCCTTGGAGGATGTGTCCCATGAATATGAAATATGAAAATTTACCTATCTCTATTATGTAACCACACAAATTTTAATAGGTAGCATCAGGGGCACATGTGTGGTGAACTGTGTAGGACCTTGGAACACCATGTGAGGGGACGTGTGAATCAAGGTGTCAAATTATTATTTTTAACTTCTTGATATTTTTCCATGTCAGTAGGTACTTATTAAACCAGAATGATGGATTAGAGAAGTAAAAAAACACTCACATGAAGAAAGATAACGCAACACATTTACTTGGTTCACCATTAAGGGCTACTTCCAAGGAGAATACATAAACGGTGTGTGAGTCTTACCTCAATCTACTAATCTTCACTAGTTGTGGAATACAAGAATTTTGAAACAGTTACTCTATGCCAAGAACACTACCTTTACAATTATTTAGGGATATCACATTGTGTCCCTTAGATCTGTTCCATCGACTCCCCCTGACTCGTTGCTTTGAGGAATGTCTAAATAAGTTTATCAACTTGATGGTCGCTTCAATAGATTGGCATTGAATAATTTTTCCTTTTCCATCACAAGACATGGATTTAATAAAAATCTTGAATGGATGCACATAAAATCATGGTTCTCCTAAAACAAAATGTTCACAACTACCTTTCTTTAAGCTACTTCGCGAAGCTCCCTTGCCTTTGCAGAACAAATTTCCATGGCGAAGCTCACCTACAATCATAGAATAAACTCCTTCATAAATCACACAAAGTCAATATGGAAAAATCTATCATCGTAAAAAACCATTTTCTCAAAATCTTTGTCCTCTGAAAGACTTTATAGGTCTCTTCATGATGCCCAATATCGCATAGAATTTCAATTTTCCGTTGCACTTTTGAGTTCACAAAATCAGAGAGATTCGAGATTTTCCTTGTAAAAAATAATTTTGAGTAAAAAAGGATATCCTGTTATTTATAGGCTTGGTTGTTCGTGAAGCTCTGCCACCTCATTGTAGACAATCTAGAGCATTTAAAAACATAATCACAGTACTCCTACCATCGCGATGCACTCATAAAATTTGAAATTGTCATAACGATTTTCGTCTAACCCTTCTCACCGCCATGATAGTCCAGTTCTTCTAATTAGTGAGATCATTATCACCGATATTTATGATCTAATTCTTATTCATTCATGATGATCATCATGATCATGGAGCTCGCTGTCTGAATATTTAATCTCTCAAGAAAAATTCCAAAATATTTTGTTAATTAAACTCAATCCTTTTATATATTTTCAAAACATATTCTAGAAAATCAAATTTTTGTGATTCTTTCCATTCACTAAATTTTAGAAACTAAAAAATTGGAAAAAAATTGTGAAACTATGCCACCTTCAATAATGTTTTCTTCTTGAACTGTATATTCCCTTTATTTTTTATATCCCTAATCATCCATGTAAGGATTGACAAAAAAAGTAAACCAAGCTTCATTTACCTCAAAGAACATCCTTGGTTCCAACATTCCTTAATAAGGAACCCATGCATCGCACCTTAAGCACCATAAAAGTTCACTACAGTTGGTTCTCATCCATTGAGATCCTAGAATGGCCTCACAAGTATCAAACTTAGACAATTGTGGGAAAATGACCTCTAGGACCATACCTGGCATCTCAGGTAGGGGACCGAATCTCATTAATAGTCTTGTGGAACCATCAAATGAATGGGCTTGTCTATGGTGTCTCCGTAGGGAATCGATACCACTCATGAAGATGTAATAATAGAATGTGGGGTGAGCCCAACCTAGCATACCGGTATGACCACTGATGTATACACAACCTATAAGTGAATATGATCATAAGAATGAGGGTTCCTTTCTTCTCCTTCCATGTTAGGAAACTACAGTATCACTCAAAATATTTATAACTCATTTAATGGTGAAAATTAAACAATATAAATGGAACTCCTAGTGATATTATCATAATATGAATCAATGATTGATTTTTAGGGCCATGATCATGTGAGTTTTCATTTAAGAATAAAAAGACCCACATGAATAAGAAAAACACACCAAAATAAAGAAAACAAAAGAAGTCCATATAACCACCAATACCATAAATCCAATAAAGGATTAACACAAATATAATTTTTTTAATTTGAAAAAATCACACCTCATCAAGGGGTTTTATTATAAAACATGACATTCATATTAAAAAATAATTTATTTTACTTTTAGAAATCCAATTCCATCTCATGGCTTAGAATATACCACCTAAAAGGTTGTTTCTCAATAAGATAGCTTCCTAGTTTAATATGTAAATAAAAAGTACACCCAAAGGGGTGGTTCTAAAAAAATCAAACAACATTTATAAGGGTTTTCTAAACAAACCCACCCTAAATGGGTTGTTTGGGGTGAGTACATAACCATCAACCAGACCAAGTATGGTTTAAACGCATCACAAGTCAAGCTAATCAATTTATTTCAGGGAGAAACTAATATTTTGAACTAACATTGATTATGTCTAGTGCATATCACAATGGAAATATTTCATTTAAGTAGTTAATCATGAAGGAAAATATATATAAACATCCTACCTCATTTTAATGAACCTATTTTCATCTAATATCAAGTCTTGAATCAAGCTGGTTCGAGAGATATAAACGAAATGGAGAAACTCCCGGAAAATAGGTTATCTCAACTCACACTAAGATTGTAAAATATATGAGAAGATAAATATTTATCGGAAGGAATTATAGTTTAAAGTTTACTAATAGATATCCAATGTGAGAAACATCGGTCTAAATGGACACTATATAGGGAAGATCCAAGGATCTATAACCATATATGATCTCTCCTATGCAACTCCCATGTTTGTGCCGAAGGCGTAGCTGGTTTGTCCAAAGTGAATTCACTTACCCTTTTCAAAAATAACCTCTAAAATGTCACACCATTTAATTTTTTGTTATTTACTGTTTTCCACAATAAACTCATGTTTTTTTTTCGCACCATGTAATTGTCCTTCCTTCAATTTTAGCATCTCGAGTAGTCATATTTTCCCTAGTGCTTTATTAAACCCCTTAGACATCCATAAATACATAAAACACATCTAAAAACATCACATTGGTATGTCAAAACCATCATAACCTCATTAAATGTCCCAAATTCACGATAAATCAATCAACTAATGGAAAACAAAAAAACCATCATAAAATCATCTAGTTGAAAAATTTCAGTTACTACAATCTCCCCATTATTAAACACCACATCATTGAGAAGCCTTAGAGAACAAAAATAAAGAACAACCAACTTGTAGGGGTTTTGTGTTTTCTTTTCAATGGACTTAATCTATTTTCTAATTCTTGATGAACCGATAACAACACATTTATTCTTAAATTCCATAAGATATGGAGATTCGAGCTGATGCTCGACTTCATAACCAAATAATCAAGATGGAACGTTCCTGGGAACATCAAACTAGGTAAATGATCACATCATTATCTCTTTAAACATCTAGATAATGTTGATTCTTCATAATTGGTTATAGAATTAAAAATTCATATTCTGAGTCGTATAATTAATACCATCAGATTTTTCTACTAAGGGGTTCTTGTAGGATTATAATTATTCTCAGAGAATTATTTCAATGTTGATCGAAGGGTCAAATCTAGATCAACCCCATTTAGTCTGGTAAATCTGGCCATCTATGTAAGTATTTATCTAACCAATTTACCACACACATATTAATCTAAATTCATTTCTTCAATGGTCCTCAATCCACCATTATCCTTGTAATACATAGCTGATAAGTTGAGAAATTTCCTGATGACTAGTTCATGGTAACCACGGATTCATCAACTGAAGTTCAAGGAGATTATCTAAGATAGTTCATACCCATTTTTTATGAGTGATACATTGTTAAAAATAAGAATGTACACATTATTGAAAACATTGCATGATCCCAAAGTGGAATACACCTTATGATCAAGTGGATTTCAAAATAAAAAGTGTAGATGAGTGCATCGAATGCATTTCTACTTGAGATCTCATGGGTCACTACATAACTATTTTTTTATGGATACCATACATTCTATGTGAAACTATGAGAAGTATATTTACCCATCCCAATAGCATTTCAAATTCAGTGTGGAATGCTTTCAACATTAACTTCATGTATCTTTAGATGATGTCATCATCGGGGAAAATATCATCATTTATTCGAGAGTAGTCAAAGAGGATTCATCCAAAACCCAAGGAGGACCCAACACAGTCATGATTCCCCCACATTAATAATTCTCGGTATGGTGGGAATACTTTCATAACATAATACTAGAAGGAAGAGGAATTGAACCACTACCGGTCAACATCTTTCAAAAGATCTCAGATGCACCTACCAATCAGTCTCCACTAATTGATCATAATGCCTCACTAGCTGATGCATCCCTAGATCACTCAATCACAACCATAATATTTCATCCATGTCTAATGGAATATTCAAAGGTTTCACATACTATAGAGACCCAAGGTTATCATGAATGTATATAATACCATTTTAAAGAAGCAGAAAACATATTACGAAAATAAATTCCCAAGGACCGTAATATTTTAGTGTATTTTGAATCATGGAACATATTCTTCTAGTTTGTTGAAAGACCTTAAAAATATATCTTATAGATCATCCCCTTTATTACTACTACATAAAACCTTTCATCATAACAAGGGGAATCGAAACAAATAAATGGTGATATGGAATTCCCATTAAGGGTAAAAAAAATAAATACATAAGAATTATAGGAAATTAACAGTATGAGAACCTGAGCACAAAACCTGAAGATCATACCTTCTATTGCAACGATTATAATCATTATACATGGCCTCTAAGGATTGTAAGTTCAAAATTCTATAATGATAATATTTTCATGAATAGAAATAATTTAATCAAATCAGATGTGTAAGGCAAAGAAATTTGGGAAAACACATAAATAAAATAAATTTCCATATAAGTAAATTTTCATTTCAAAAAAGATATCTAGCCGCTCCATGAAGACAACACCTACTGGGCGGGACACCCCACCAACCCCATTCGCATTCTTTTCCTTATAAATGATTGGATTTCATCATCTTCCCATTTCGAATATCTTTTTCTCATAAAAACATAGTGAATTAGGATAACCCATCTTCTTCATAGTTGATCGGGTTTTCATATCTTTCTAATATAGATTGGGTTTCCCCATTTTCCCATAGTGGATAACGACACAAATAGTTTCCATTTTGGATTAGGACGCACCTATTTCTCATTTTGGATCAACCCTATTGACTTTTTTCCATAAAAATCTCGTTAAATTTAAATATTATCCAAATTCATTAGAAGGATATATGGTTCCCACCCAAAAAATAATAAAAGAATGCATACATGTGCCAGATGATAATTATACATTCATCATATCAGGACCCATAAAAATGATGTGTTTCATAAACATAATATTGTATCCCAAGAAATGAATTGGGTATCATAAACATTTCATCATATCATTACTTATTGAAAATAGATAGGTCTCATAATAATTTCATAAATAAAAACCAATAAAATGAAATGGGTTTCAAAATCATATAACCCATGAAATAGAAATGGGTTTCATAAATATCATTCAATCAAAACATAAACCATTCAAGAAATAGTATAGATGGTATTCTTCAATTATATCCCCAGTAAAGAATAAAATATAACATAGTATATCATCATAGATAGATAATGATTTTGAAACTTAAAATTGAATATTTCATTAGGAAAATATCATTTCATTAAATATATTTTTCTGAAAACCATCTCAAAAATCATATGCATATAAAAAAATCATTACTATTTTATTTAAAATATTTATTGACGAAAATATAATTTCTTTTATGAAAAAATATTATTAAAATAGAAATAGTTTTTAAAACCTTTTTCTTTTGAAATGTCTTTGAAACATATAAAGGAAGGTAGAAAATATTTTGAAAATATTTTTTTAAAAACTCCATGAAAATCTATAATGAAAACATGAAAACAACTTGAAAAATATTTTCTTTGAAAATATTTAGATAAATTAAAAGAAGGATTAAAAACATTTGAAAATCCATTTAATTGAAAATAGATATAATAACTTATATAGAAATATTTAAATCTTTGAAATCCTTTTCTATGAAAAATAATTATTCAAGACATATAATAAAATATTTGAAAATCATTTTAATTTTCATTCAAACCTATAACATTTTTCAAAACTTTTTTATATAAGGTAAATTTAATATATTCATAATAATATAATATTATTAAAACATTTTATTTAAAATAAAAATGTAAGAATACAATGGAATATTCATGGAAATGAAGGTCAAAACGGAAGGTAAGTATCAACATGTTTTTCCTTCCATTTCCACCTTAAAATGTTTACAATAATTCCTCTATGGATAAAAGACTTGAAGATTACTTTTTAAACAATTTTTTAAAAACATAAGCCATGGGGAAAAATTTTATTTATAAATCCTTGGGAAAATTTAAATAATTTTTAATAATTTTTAAAAAATGTGGTTTTGAATGGACAAAGATTTCTGATAGAAAGGAGAAATAAAAGATAGTATTCTTAAAAACATTTTCTTGATTTTCTTAAGTATCATAGAGTGTAAAAATTGTAAAATTACATGGATATAAAATGGGTATCCACATGGGAATAATATGAATTATTGTTCATAAGAAATGTATTATAATATTTCATCAATGGAAGTATAATTCAAAAGAATTTAAATAAACTATGAGATTATAGCATCGAACTCTTTCAATATTAGTCACATTAAATCACAATCTACATGAAATAATAAGTTTAAATAAATAATAAAATATCATTAATTTAATTATATTCATGATATAAAAATTAAAATGTAATTATATACTCCCCATAGAAATATATAGGTGTATAACATGGCATGCATCATAAATAAAGAAAATTGAGACAATATTACTTTACCAATATGATATCTTTTGAACCATAAACCACATGAAAGAAAGATCATAAAATAGATATTTAAATAAACATAAATTTATTTATAATAATAAATTAAAACATTCTTGGGATTTATGAAAAAAACACTAATGATATTAGTGGTGAATAATTCATAAGACTTGTGGAAAAAAATGTGACATGACAAAACCCACACCTTAAGCCTTGAATTTATTCAAACATGTTAAAAAATCACAAATATTAATAATAAGTTATTATAAATCTACAAAGAAATTTTTATTATATATAATACCATATGTGATTCAATTATGAGCTAATATTACATATTTTTTACAATTTCATGTTTAGTTTTTGTTTCGAGTAGTGACCTCTTGTTTTTTCATACATGATATGACTTGTTATTATTGGTCCTTTTATGTAGATCACAATTTAAATATCTCTAGATTGTAAAATATGGATTTAATATCATTTTTTTCATTATATATGTATTTATAATAATATATAAAATATATAAATATGACATGAAATATAAAATTCATCGAGATTGTAGACCGTACACACACATGAACATTGTTTTTATTTTATTATCATATTAAAATAATGAAATTAAATTAAATATATGTATATATGTATATAATATAATTTTATTAGAATTATTATTTCAAATATATCAAATATGTTTATTAAACCCATCCTTATTATATTCCAAGAAAATTGTGAACAAATCACATCGCTTTGATGAGGCGGTAGTCTATACGTCCACAAACGATGTTACCATATTTAAAATAACTTGCAAGCATATATGTTTGAGCTATATATTAATTAAATAAGAAATATACATAATATATATCATATATATCATATTAAATTAGTGTCTCTATTATAATACCCAACCATTAGAGGTGGTAAAGGAATTACCAATATTAGTGTTTTGTGAGGCGGTAGTTCACTATACATAATAATGGTAAGATTGTTACCTATTCGATGGAAGTGTATGTTGGTGTTGGGTAAACCCTTCGAAAAAAACTAATTATATTAAACGTACTGATATTATTATATAATAATGTAATATGAATAATTTATGTAGAGGAATATAGAAATAAATCAAAAGTTCTAGTTGAAGGATATTACCTCCTCTTTGGGTAATTACATTGGGTTTTCACCGAATCACTAACTTGGTAAAATTTATTCAAATATTGACACATATATATAGATATTTGGGATATTTTTATATTATTTTGTAGTTTTATAGATGATATAATGTATCATTAGTGGTTTATGGAAGGGGATGATTGAATTCATTTTGATATAGGAGGAGGAGATTCATTCATGTAAATTCAAAAAGATAAACACTATTGGGAGGTATCCCTTTTTTAATGAGATTAAAAAATTAAATAAATTTATTAAATGGGAATTATGGATGACAAAACCTAAATTAAATAAAAATATTTTTTTCTAATTCAATCCATTAACCTCAATGTTTCCCCACATTTATAATTTTGGATTTTATTACGGAAACTAGTATTCAAACCAATGTATTTTAACCCATAACACTAAATTAAACTATGATTTTTTTAAAAATATATTCCCACTAAATTATAAATATGGTATATAATATAAATCAACTAAATCCATTGATTGTTTGAAATTAATTATAAAACAGGCACATTAATGTGGAAAAACACTACATTAACCCGAACCATGACAAATTTGTTTTTTTTTCTATTTAAAAAAAATATGATAATTAAAAAAATCAAGTTGTACATTTTTTGGAAATATTCAATGATTTTATAAATATACAAATAAATTTTCAAAATATTGTATTTTTAATAATTTAAATTATTTCAATAGAATATCATTTACCGTAAAATCACATTAATGTAAATTTTAACATTATTTATTCAGTTTTATTTCAAAAGTATAAATATATTACTAGGATTAAAATATATTATGTTAAAATAAATTTATCATGTTATATTGAAATAAAAATCTGAACTTAAAATTTCAGTAAACATACAATACTTTTATTGTTTTTATCATCATTATTTTTTGATGAATAATTAGAAATAAAATATGTGTGTTAGTGTTTCTTAATAATTTAATGTAATTATGTCATATATAAAAATTAAATTTAAATTAACAGGATAAAAAAACTCATTTACCTTCTAAAGTAATTTTTATAACCGAAACTATATATCATCTTCCATACACATAAGCTTCATAAAATGATAAAGGTAAGGAAGGTTTCTTTGATGTATTTTTCCTTACATAACATATTATGTAGGTCACATTAATCAAATATTATCCCAATAAATAATAACATTATATCCTATAGGATATATTATCTAATTGCAGTTATCCAATGTATTTTGGACATGTTTATAGGTCTTTTTGGCCCTTAACTATGAGGATTAGCCCCTTGGTATGCTTAATTTTTCCCTAATCGCTGTAATTAATTTTATTTACTTCAAAAAATATTTTTTTCAAATAATAATTGATCATATTAACATATTAATATTATACTGAATACAATTTTGATGTCTATTTTTCAAAAATCAATTCACATATGTAGAAAAAATAAATTCAATGTTAATCCCACAGACATGGTAAAAAAGTGGGATATTGAGTTGAAAATGTTAAAAAGTTCAAAACGTTTTTATATATAAATTTATTATAAACACGATCCGAATTACAAAAATTTGATTGATAGATGTATTCTTGACATGTTTGGACTTTAAAACTCAATTTAAAATATATTTTAGCATTAATAATTATTTAAGTGTAATGGAAATTTTTAACTAAAATTATTCATTTTTAACTATTCATCATGAATTGAATCTTCTCAAAAAAATACAAAGAAAATCACCATAAAATAATTTTATAATTCCAAATTCAAAATTGATTTTCATTTTGAAAAAAATATTTATTAATGATAGAAAATATATTTTTAAAATAGTTGTTCAACTAAGAGGTTGTAAAAATCGATCTTGCGTGTAAAGAAAGCTATCACCAGGTTGCATGTAGTGCAAGTTTACCACGGTGTTGTGTATAAGGAAGGATTAAAAAGTTGTATCATATAAATATATAATAACTTGTCTCATTCATATATCAAAATATATATTCAATGCTGCACGAAATTAAATATATTGAATAGTTTAAATTATTTTGGAAAAAAAATATATCCTAATATCTCTGGGGGTTACATTATGTCCCACTAAAATTGATTTTTCCCCTAGAAATTCATCTGCATTATCAAAGGTTTAATACATGAATGTTCATTTTATATAAACCCACATCCAAAAATGAAAATTAAATCTTCCTCTAAAAGGTAAATTTCGAACCATAATGGCTACCAAAAGTAACTCATAAATAAGAAAACATTTGAGAAAATTGAAAACATTTACATGGTTGAAAAATATAACTATCTAGTTCTGATGGATACTGATAGGGAATATGGTCAGAATGAAGTTAAATATCACAAATAAATAAATTGAGATGATCTAAGGGATCATTTGATTCATCATAAATAAAGGTGCAAGGATAACATTTTTTTATTTCAAGTTATGTTTCATATAGTTGATGGACATTCACTATAAGATATAACATGGTTTGAGAACAATCATACCCTTTGGTTGTGACTTTAGTAATTTACAATTTATCTTTTACTCAAAAAATGAAGATTAATTTTTCATTATTAGGGAACTGACAATCATTAAATCCATAAATTTAATGATAGGTCATTCTATCTATCTTTAGTTACACCACCACAAAGATGGTTAGCATAGGTTACCTAATATGCCAAAATCCTCATTTAGAAAGATAAAACATTAATATTGAAAACCTCATTCAATGTTTAACTTAATCAATTTCATAAATATTAAACCATATTACCATTATAAAGGATGAAAACCCAAAACATTTGAAATAGTGTAACTAAATTTATTAAAATAATCTCAACATTGATCCCTCGTTTATCTAAATGTAGCTCTTGGTTATCACATACAAAAAAATTGAATACATTCATCATATATTATCTCAAAATATGATAATAACCTAAATTACCATTAATCCCTTTGGAAAACATATATGCTTCGTTTTTTAAATTATTATTTGATATATTTAAGAAATCTAAAAATGCGTTAAACTTCATTAATGATATCATAATCTACTATTCATAAAATCCTTTATTAGTTTGGAGGTCAAAAATATTTTCCAATTTACATTATCTATATCATTATCTCATTACCCATATTACATATTATTTTCTTGTCCCCATGAACATGTTGATGGTTTCTTTGTCTTGATCACAATATCACTTTTCCATTAAATCACTTTCCCATGTCATTAGCAAAATTCCAAAAATCAATTTGAATTCAAAATTAACTACATATACTTCCTAATTCATATAAGAAAATTCTTTATTTCCCATAAATATAAAATTAAATCATTAAACTTTTTTCATAATCCATTTCTCAAGCTAAAACATCTTATTCCTTAATAACCCTTTTACTAGAATATGAAATATGAATCAATTATTATGTTTCCAAAATCCCAATATATTCATTATTTTTAACATTTATTGTAATCAATAATGTTATCACATATCAAACCTTTCAAATGTCATTTTTGGTCCCTTTGTATTCCGTATAATAAACAATTCATGTAACATATTCATGAATCTATTTATTATATTTTTTACTCTGGATATCGATTTACATACCACCCAAATATTTCACATCTGAAACATTAAATGTAAAACATGTTACTTCAATTACTACCAATTTAATAAAACTACAAATCATTGGGTGAGAAACACAGATCATAGAATAAAACAACATAATCATGAAAAATTACTTATAGAATGTATAATTCATGAAACCTTCCTTCCTAATATATCATAGCTTAGGTTTATCATAGGTTATTTATTATCATCCTCTATTTTAAACCCTTAGTGATTATTCTTAATGAGTTTTTGTTTTACTAAAACATGTCCCCTAGGTGTGTCAAACTAGGATTGCATCAAGGCTCGTTGCCATGCACCAGTTCCCGATCATGTTTAGCTATATACTATGTTTTTGGGGTTGTTACCCTGATGTAAATTTTTACAAGAGCCACATTATCTTATAGAATCTATAAAATGATGTATTACTATGAAACCACTCACTCTATCCTTTGTGAAAATTTCTATACAACTTCGCATACGATGAATTATCCTTAGACATATCCTTATAAAATTTCCTATACATATCCTTAGAAATTCACCTCATGATACCACTAAAATATCCCCATCATTGTTTCTATAGGATGACCTCACCTTTCTTTTTGTACCAACTATAGTGTCTAAATCATAAATACATGGATATTATATAATTTTAAGGTATTTATTAGTACATTACAAAAATACATGAGCAATGACTGTAATACTCTATTGTATATGGAGACCTATAACATGTTATTATAGTTTAGAAAAAGATCCCCAACTTCTCCATTAATGATATTCCTTTTTAGTATTTCTACTTAACACCTTTCTGCATAACCTGGGGAAAGAAAAAAAGAATAATAGGGTGATCTGGAATTTTTAGTAAGGGTAAAGAAAGGATATACATAATTATAACATGAATGTATAGTTATAATAACATGAGAATAATATTTTAATATCATACCTTAGATATGAATGATCATAATAATGAGAAAATCCACAAATGGTGGAAGATCATAAGTCATGAATCATATAAAAATGATGATCTGGAACCATGTGAGCATATAATATTCATAAGAAATAGATTTATGGAAATCACATCAAAATGAAATATAATTCCCTATAATTCAAGGATCATTGCCAAAACCATATCAGATAACATCATAGGGACTAAATATATAGTGACCCAGTATTAACATGCACTGATATTACATCATTTTAGATTAATATTCATCAAATTTTGAAAATACATGCATGTGAACCATAATTATTTAGTGTCTTTTTGAAAATAAAACTCAGAATTCCAGTTCTGTGAAAAATAATCAACCTCTCTCATAACGATCTTCTACTTCAGAAATCACACTCAAAAACATTATTCATAACATGGGGAATGGAAAAATAAGAAATTGTTGATCTCAAATTCTTAGTAAGAGTAAATATGAAGATATTCAATTGCATTTAATATCATAAGGGTGTGAGAAAATGATTGTTTCGTTAAGATGTCATAACTTATATATCAGATATCTTAATCAATATCAATGGAATAAATATTGGATGTTCATAACACATAAATCATATTGTAATCAATTTAATAATCCATGAAATAATAACATATGAATTAGAAATATAATTTTGAGATACCTATAAAATTATTCCCTTCGTAGTCAAGGATTACTAACAAGGGAATCATAGTGGGTGAAGTCCTTCAATGAATTAGGTTCACCCTTTGTTCTAACCTTGTATTACTGATCTGAGATCACTTCCCATTCCAGTCATGTTTTACCCAGTCGGGATCAATTCCTATTATATCCCTATATTAAAAAACTAATTTCACTCTGCATTCTTACCCATTATTACAGAACCAAGTTCACTTCTTATTCCACCCTAGTCACACTTACGAGAATTCAATCCTCCTTCAAATCATGTCATCCTTAACTGACTTATCTCCTCCTTCCAGCCATGTCATGCTCGTGATATATAAAACTTTCAAAATTAAATTGTAGTTAGATAAAGGTCTCATCCATTACATAATAAAATCATACATAAATGTTCCACCAGATAATAAAACATTAATCATAACAAGACCCATAAAAGAGATGTGTTTAATATATATTATAATATAAAACATTAAATTAATTGGGTATCATAAACATTTCATCATATCATTACATATGAAAAAGAGATAGGTCTCTTAATCATTTTATCAAATCATAACCTATTAAGAGAATATTTTTTTCAAAATCATATAACCCGAGGATTCTGAAAGATCAGAAGGATATTTTTAAAGAAAATAGGCTTTCTTTGAAACTAAATTCCATAAAACCAATTCAAAAATCCTTTTCATAAAAATAAATCTATATATTTTCATGTAAAACATATTATTATGAAAATATAATTTCCACATTGAATAAGGCATTTTAAAACATCAAAAATTTTAGAAAAAAGTTTCTTTTAAAAAAGGTTTGAAATCATAGAAAGAAGGATTAAAATCAGTTTAATATCATTTTTCTAGAAAACAGATAAAATTATCATGAATTAATTTTTAGAAACCCTTATCCATGATAAATAATAAAATATTATCAAAAATATTTGGAAACTGTATTTTAGACAAGTTTTTGAAATAACATAAATTTTAGAATGAAGAGATCGATACAAAATTATTTCTATAAAAACACTTTCATAATTATCGTAAGTTCCCTTGAGTGAAAAAATGATACTAATACGGTAATATATCATGAATATCCATAACAGAAAAATTTAATGAGTGTTATTGAGATATGGATCGTATGATTTCATAAATGGATTCATAATTGTAAAAAATCAAAATAAATGATCAAATCGTAGCAATAAACTATTACCACATTGGTAACATTACCTCGTAATACACATGAGAGAATAATAGTACATTAGTCATAAAATATAATGAAATAATAGGATTCTTGATATAACATGTAAATGACTTTTATATACACCCCAAATAATAATAAAGATGCATAACATGCCATGTGTCACAAAAAAAGAAAATTTAGTCCAAAATTACTTTACTAGTTTGGAAACTTTGGAACCACAAACCCTATCAATGTAACATCATACAAGGGGTATATAAATACCCATAAATTTAATTATAAGAATCATATAAAAAATTAAATTTCATTATAAACACTACACATATTTAATAATTGGTGAATAAGGCATATGTCTCATATAAATAAAAGTGAGATGAGAAAACCCATACCTTAAGGCTTAGGTTCCTTATACACATTAAAACATCTAGGATAATAAATATTTTTTTAATAAATATACCATAGAACCACATTAAAATGACTAAATCCATATATGATTTTTTTTAATTCCTTTATATTACACTTTTATTAACAACTCCAGGTTATTGGTGTATTTCGAGTTATATTCACTTTGTTTTTTGTATATGTTTTGCCTTGTTGTCCTTGATACTATTACATAGATAACAAATTAATTGTATATATAATAAAAACATGATATTAATATCATATGAATTCATTATATATTTATTTATTATAATCAATACAATATAGAAATATGAAATGGGATACACCTTTCTTGGAAACGGTTGGTCGTACATACATATGAATGTTAATTCTGTTTATTGTCGTATTAAGAGGAATAAGGTAACTGAAATATATTTATTTATATATATATATTAATTAATATATATTTATTATGTCTAATATATAATATACACTCACTAAACTCATCCTTAATTCACTCTATATAACATGTGAATGCATCACATCACTTATAGTTGGTGGTAGTCCACATGTCTACAAACAAAGTTATCATATTAACACAAAATGGAAATCAAGAAGTTATATGTTATATAATAATTTAAAAACAATAAATACAATATAAATATCACATATATCATGTAATATCATATATTAAATTATAATTACCAATAATGAGATGTGTTATAGTAAAAAACTAACAACATTGATTTGTGAGGCAGTAGTTCACCGTACAAAAGAACAGAAGGTTTGTTACCCATTAGATGGATGTGTCTTTATGTTTAGGTAAAAAAAGAGAATAGAAATATATTATTATATTTTATATACTTATTTAATTATAAAATCATTGAATAATAATATTTGAGAGAGTGGAGAATAAAAATAAATCAAATGAGCTCGAGGAAGGATGTTAGCTCTTCGTTAGGTAACTACTTTTTTGATTGCACCAAAGTGATTAATCGAATGGATTTATGAAAAAAATGATGATATTATAAATAATTTATGTATGTTGGGAGATTTTTTGAGATTATATTACTGAATCCAATGTGATTTAGAGGTGTGAATAATTTGGACCTGTGAGTGCCTCTTGATATTGGAGGAGGAGTAGCATTCTTGTAAATTTTTTGAAAGTATATTCCACCCACATTTTTTCCAGGACATGTGGATCAAAAAATAGTCAAAATTTGATCCAAATTATGATAGGGTCTAATGTAAAGTTCTAATGTATTTATATAATTTTCTATGTCTTTTTGGGCCTTATCTTTGAGGATTTGTCTTTTATAAAGATAATTTTTCTCTTAATTGATGTAATTAATTTTAATCACATTCATTAATATTGTCTGTCATAAACTAGGTTGAAATTATTATAAAATATATATTATTATGATACCAAATATGGAATCCATTTTTGGAATTTTAAGATCATAATTGGCAGAAATTAATATCAAAATTGATCACATAGACAGGACGACAATGGGTGGGTTTCATGTGAAAAGGTCCAAAAGATTAAATTGTTTTTATATCCAATTTTATTGTGAAATTAGTTATAATGACCTGAATGTTATTAAGTAATTTATTATTTGTATAATTATATTTTAAAAGATAATTAAATCATAATTTAAATATATAAAATTAATTTAAAAATCAGTCTTGAATTTAAATTCAGTATTTTTACCTATAAATCAAAAAAATGAAACTTCTTAAAATAATATGAAAAATTCACCCAAAGAAAAATTTGGTTGTAATATTCCAAAACTGAAGTATATATTTTCATATATATATTATTAAAGTCACAAATATTAGATTTAAAATGGATTATCTTTTAAAATGTGGTATAATTGTATTTTTATATAATACAACTTTTTACTCATAAAACTGGACTTATTCTTATATTATAACTATAAAATATATTAGATCAGTAGAAAAAAAATATTTATTGAACATATAATATATAAATTTTACTAAAAAATTTATTAAAATATTTTTTGTTTAATTTTTTGTCATAAAAGTTTCTTTTTACATAAAAATAGTATTCTTATAAAAGTAAGTTCTTTATTTTCAAATAGCTATTTCATTAACTTAAAATAATTGATAACCAAATGATTCAATTTATATACATGGTTAAATCATATGTTTCCAATTTAGTTATTCTTATTTTAAACATCCGTCGAACTGATAGGTGATAGCTATAAAAATATTTTAATAATCATATTAATAATTTTTTATAGTTTAGTGAAAATTCATCCTTCTCAGTAATGAAAGTAATCAAAGGAATTAAGTATTGTGTGTAATAAAATCGAAACATAGAGTCTTTTGTGCTATAATATAATCTATGTATTGCATGTAGCACAAGATTAAATTGGTGTGGCGCATAAGGCAAGTCCAACACCGTTCTTTTATATAAAAAAATATTTATTGTTTTGTGAAATGAAATATATCAAAAATATTTAATTAATTGAAAAAATATATTTCACATGATCACATGGAGTTATACTCTACCCATATTTAAATTAATATCTCCCTAAAAAAGATTCTTCTTTATTAATGGTTTAGTACTTGAAATATGCATTCATAAAAACCCACATTGTAATAATTAATAATAAAAAACCTCCATTAAATAGAAAATGTAGGAACTATAACACTTACCCAAAGTAACTCACAACTATATTTTCACATAGGTGGGTAGTAAAAATTTTACATGGAGTAAAATATAAATAATTATAGAGATTGATAATGATCATTGATCACTAGTAAATGAATGATCTATGGAATGTTAATGTACTCAAAATCATAAATATATGATGATTTATAAGACCATTGGTTCAATAGAAATGATGGTATTAGGGAAAATATTTATCAATATCCCTTTCCTAGAGTATAGTAATGCTTTTACTCTCTTTGAACAATTGGAAATATACTTTCATAATTTCATTCCATTACATATGCATAATCTTAATCATTGGTCATTCCTTGATTGATTTTTACATCACATCTTACACTAGGGGATGGATGTGATTTTTTCATTCTATATGTACTAATACATCATTATATCCATACACAATATAATAATTCATTTCCTTTCTTATTATCACAACAAAATGGTCAGCACAAGTTATCGAATATTATTAAACATTTATTTTTTTAATTAACACTTTAATATCAAAATCATTATTAGAATTTTAAATTAACCCATTTAATAAATGTTCAACCCTATAATCCCTCAACAATATAATTTAACATTCATTCTTTAAATAATATCTTGTATTATAACCCAAAAAATCATCCAAAAACACTGTCTATCCTTGTACCGATAGAATATCATACCTAATTTTATTATAATAAAATACATGAAGAGGGAAACAATTACCTGAAATTTCAAAAAAGGATGAATAATATTATTTTCATAGAGTATATTCATACAAAATGAAACATTAAATTCCCAATTATAGGGGGATTAGCGTTCCTTAAGTATCATTATTCTCTTCATCCATTTTTTTGGTATATGATTAAAAGTCTTCCTTTATCATTTGAGTTTTTTGTGTATTATCATCCATGTTTTCCCTTGTATTGGGGAATTAATCTTTATAATATCCAAAATTTGTAAAATTGAAGCATTATAGTTTCAAATGTGTATTATTTTTAGATTTCTCTCTATTCGCGTAGTTTGCTAACTTTTTCCAATCACTTCAGAAATTAGTATCATGATGCCCAACCCTTCCACACATAAAGCATTTATTATTCCCATTAAGTCTATTTCATCTATTCATATTTCCACATTTTGAACATAAATTGAAGTACATAATATTCTCTCCAAGGACATTACATTTTCTTTTCAACTCCATATCCATTTTATTGTCAACACCATGAGATTGAAACACAAATCAAACCTCTATTTCCCCCTTGATATCACATTTAAAAACTTCTTTATTGATTCCAATGTCTCAAATAGAAAAGTAATTTTGAAGACTATGTATCATTATAGTAAAGAATAAATCAATTTTTCCTTTAGGATGGATGAAAATACCTGAAGATTACTTTGCAATCCAGGTAAAATTTCCCCCATATGAATGAATAGATTCAACATCCTTCTAGTTAAGCTCTAGGTATTCATTTCAATTTTTTATATGAATAATATTAGGAACGTAATTATTGAAAAATTGGTTCTTTGCCTCATCACAATATATGGAGTCAGCATTTACCTCTCTCCTTGTATTCTTAATGAGATTCCACCATTGACATGTTTCACCTTCTAGATGGTAGATATCTAGGGAGACTATTTCATGATATATACACTAAATGAAAATATATTTTTAGAGTTATGGATCCATTTATAAAAGAATAGTGGGTAACTAGAAATAATGAAATATAGTGGGTGTATCCTCTTGAAGGACTCAACATCTTGTTTTTACCTCTTTTTCTAATTTGGATGTTAACCAAGATTCATGACATGAGAAATTTTGTGACCATAGTAATTACATTTTTTATTCCGTCTCCGATAACATTTGGTTCCTCGAGAGGATAATCATTTAATTTTATATTATATTCCACATTAAAATGGTTATTTTTGGTACCTTCGATAGTCTAAAACCATCAATCATAGTGTAAAAACAATCATCATATTTGGGAACCACTAAATTTGGAAAAAACTAATTATAGGATGTCCAGGTCAAGACAACTTCCTTATGTATCTATGAAACCTCAAGTTTATCATATTTAATTCATATTCATAATCCATTTAAATCCTTCATTGTGGTTTGTAAATAGATTGTGAATTCCGTAATCATTTCACTCGTGAGTGTCAAACCATTTATGAAGCAAGTACCATTGTCATGCACTAGTTCTCGATCAAGACTAACTCAATACAGTGTTTTCAGGGTTGTTATTTCTATGTACATCTATTCTGGAGCCACATACACTTATATTATACATATAGGGATGTATTTCTATGAAACCACTCACTCTATCTCTAAAAAAATTCCAATACATCTTTTTATACTTCTATTTATCCTTAAACATATCCTAAGATACATGGCTATATATATCCTTAGATATATCCCTAGGGATATCACTAGAGGTTCCTCATCCTAGTTTCCATATGTTGAGTAAATCATTCATTTGATACCAAATATTGAGACTTATTCTAATGATATATGGATATTACATCATATTAGAAGAATATTCACCAAATTACAATAAATGCAGGCATGGTGACCCAAATCGTTTAGTGTATTCAGTAACATGGAACCCATTAGTCTATTTTTCAGAATGATATTCATCATCTATAAAAAAGATATCACACTTTATTAATCCTACTAAAACAATTTATCATAACCCAAGAAAATGAATCGTACGAAATGGGTGAGCTCTAATGCTCAGTAAGGGATAAAACACGCATAAATAAGAACAATCACTATCATAAGTGTATCAAAAAATGATCATATCATTAGAAGCTCATACTTTTTAGATCAAAGTTCATAATAAATATCCATGGGATAAATATTGAAAATTCATAATATATGAATCATATGGTAATCAAGAGAATTATCTCTTATTTAATAATATAGTAATGTGACATGGAATTGTGGAAGATATATGAAATTATTTCCATAGTAGTCAAGGATTACTGCTTACATTATATTAGTGGAAAAATTCCTTTTCTAAACCATATCTACGCCACATTCTAGCCCTGTATTATAGAATTAGGTTCACATCCTATTCTTTCCTCATATTAAGGAATTGGGTTCAATTCATGTTCTGCCCCTATATTATTGAACTGATACCTGCAATTATTTCATCCTTGTAATAATAAATCATGTTCACCCCTCATTACATCCCTCCGGGACAGAAATGAGATCACTCCTCATTCCACCCCTATCATAATAAATCAATTTCACTTCACTTTCAACTGATATCATACTCAATAGATATAAATCATTAACTAATGCATTGGAGGTAGATATAGGTCCCACCCATCACATAATAAAATCATACATACATGTTCCATAAGATAACAAACCATTAATCATAATATGACTAATAAAAAGAGATGTGTTTCATAAAATTTATATCACTACCCCTGAAATTTTATGGGAATCATAAACAATTTATCATATCATTACTTATGAAAAATATATTTTTCTCTTAGTCATGTTGTCAAAGCATAACCCATGAAAAGAAGTGTGTTTCAAAATCATATTTCTTGTGTAAGAGAAATAGTTTCATACAAACATCATTCCTTCAAAACATAAACCATTCATAAAATAATATTAATAGTACCTATAGATTATATCCCATGAAAAAATAATCTATAACAATGTAGATCATCTAATATGGAGAATATTTTTGAGTGATCACATCGAACATTTCTAGAGGAAAATAATATTCCATTAAAATTACTTTTCATAAAACAATTTATAAAATAATTTTCTTATAAATAACTCTTTATAAATAAATTTAAATCATTTCCTAGGGAAAATATTTTTTCTTCATGGAAAAATTATTTTTAAAACATCAATCATTTTGAGAACATGTTTTTGAAATAGTTTTTAAAACATGGAATGAATTCTTGATATCATTTTTATAATATTATTCGGGAAAACATATAAAATAAAATTTAAAACATTTTGAAAAAATATTTTCTCGAAAAACTATAAAATAATCATTCAAAATTATTCATAACCTTTTCTATAAAAAAATGTTTTGAATAAACATAGATTTATAACTAAAGAGAGTGATAACGATATATTTTCAAAAAAAACTTAATTATATTTAGTACCTAAGTGTGTAAAATAGAACTAATAAATGAAAATATCATTAATAACTATAAGATTAATACATTTATGAGATTTCATGAGATAGGTAACATATGATTTCATTAATGGGATCATAATCATAAACTATCTCGATAAATTATGAGATTTTATCAATATATTGTTACCACATTGGTAACATTGAATCATAATCCACATGAGAGAATTACATCAACTGAAGCATAAAATATCACAAAAATAATTTGATTCATGATTCAACATCTAAATAGGTAGAATCTAATCCACATATAAAAAATAGTTGGGTATAACATGGCATGTATATCAAGGAATGAAATTTGAGACAAAAATCACATTACCGATTTGGTAACATTGGAACCATAAATCCCATAGATAAATGACATAAAATATATATGTAAATACCCATTAAATTGATTTTATGAATCATAGGAAAAATTAATTGTATGGATATATCACACAAAACAAATAAATGTTGAATGTTGAAAATTTCTAATAGATATAAAAGTGATAAGATAAAACCATTACTTTTAGTCTTTACATTATTAGTACATATTCATAAATCATGTATAATAAATATAATTTTATTATAAATATATAAAAAATCATATTATTTTATATAATACAATATATTATCTAGTAATGACATTATATTACCCATTTATTAATGACCCAAAGTTAATGTTATGTTTCATGTAATATCTGCTTTTTTCGTATCTGTTTTGGATATTAATTCTTCTTACTCTTACCGAGATCATGATTTACTTATTTAAAAAAATTTAAACATGATATAAATATCATATATATTCATTATATATTTTTTATAAAAAAAACTAATAAATATGGAAATATGAAATTAAATCCACCATTCACAGAGATAGTAGGATGTAACTACAAGTGAAAAATGTTTCCATTTTATTATCATATTGAAAAAAATGTAAATGAAATATATGTATATAGATATATAATGTCATTAATGTATAATTATTATTTCATATGTATCATATATGTTCACAAAAACTATCCCTAATAAATTATATGGAATTTTTGAATGATTCGTGTTGTTTTAGGAAGGAAGTAGCCCATAGGACCACCAATGAGGTTAAAATGTTTACAAAAAATGGAAAGCATGAAGGTAGGTGTTATATAATTATTAAAGAAGAATAAATACATCATTAATTTCATATATATTATGTAAAAACCTATATTTAATCATATTTACCGACCTATATTATTGTTAAAGTAAAAAAACCACGTCATTTCGTGAGCTAGTATAATAGTAAACAAACATTTTTGCGTCACATTTTTATATTTTTCATATCATTTATTAAGTATAAATTGATGTAGGTGACATACAATTAATATTTATTAATGTCGGTTAATATAATCGATGTAAAAAATATTTTTCTGGAGTTTTTTATGTTTTTTATTTTATAACCGATGTAAAAACTCACATTCCACTCTTTTTAACGTTAATTATTTTATAACCGGCATAAAAAGTGTCTTTTACGTTTGATACATAATAAATGAAATAAAAAAATTATCTTCTAGTCATTTTTTACATGGGTTATTTTATAACCGAAAAAAAAACATTTTTTGTGTCTGTTATAAAATATCCAATGTAAAAAAATTTATATTTTATTAATCCAGTTACTCCACTAGATGAAAAAGGATGATCTTTGAAATGAACAAATATCACAAAAAATGATGGAATCCATAATATGAAACATAAATTTCTAAAATAATTTCAAATCATTTTATACTCATTATTGATATAATTTTTACCAGATTAAAGATCTCATGACGCCAAAGAATCTGATTTGGCATAAATATAAATTTGGACTACGAACAATCTGTTGTTGTTTTAACATTATCTAAGGAATGATTCATAATAAGAAGAAAAATTGAAGAATAAATTTGGTATCAATTAATAAAACTAATCATAAACACATTAAAAAACATAAAAATAATTATACATACCATAAAGAGTTCGTCAAAATAGTAATCATCAAATGAAGATAAATATTTGAAGAGTTGAATATGTGGAGTGATGGTGATGGTCAAAAGAGTTTATTGTAAAATAAATACTCATTGAGTGTAAAAAAATTTAAATTCAAATGAAAATAAAACCATGGTATAATAAATTTTAGGCATTAATTAAAAATTTCAATGCCACCTTGTCAAAAAATTAAATTCCATTTTGGATCGATGTGAAATTTTCACTTTCCCATCGTTTTTTCAAACTGAAGTTAACAATACTTTTTCAATATTTATATAAAAATCAGTTATAACAAAATCGAAATATAAGTGTACTTTTTTATGTTTTTCATTTAAAAAATTCCTTAAAACTGAGTTTTCAAAATCATTTTTTGATGAAACGGTATGAAAAATGATTTTTCCAAGTCAGTTTTTGAAGAACTGACCGAAAACTTGAATGACCCCCTTCATTTTTAGAATATAAAACATGAAAAATGAGGGTTTATTTATTCTGATATTGGTTATTTTTAAAATTGATGTTAACAAAATTAACATCAGTTTCTTAAGAAATGACGTTTAGCCACTGGCAAAAAAGTTTTTTTGGTAATAATGGAAGTTCGTTGTACACAAGAATAGTAAGTATGTTGACCATTATAATGAAATGGTTGTGGGTGTAGATTAAGACAATAGAATAAAAACATATCAGTATATTAAGGATAATTAGGTTATTATTTAGTCTTGTAACAATAATACATTAGGGGTAGAAAATGAAAATAAAACAAAGGATCTTGAGGAAGGATGTTACCTCTTCTTTGGGTAACTCCATTTAATTTTAACCAAAGGGATTCCTCTGAAAGGATTTATGCGAAAAAACGATTCTAGGATGAATTGTTTTATTTTGGAATCTTATGTGAGCATTTTTTGGGTTAAACATAGTGCTTGACTGGCATGAATAATTGGTAGAGGTGAGTGCCTTTTATAGTGGAGGTGAGTGGCATTCTTGAAAATTTTTTAAACAGGAATTCAATCAATTTTTTTCATGTCAAGTATCTTTAATAACTTTCATAATTTCATAAATGTTAGTATAGGGTATAAATATGATCATACACTAGATTTTGGATATATATTTAGGTCATATTGGGCCTTATTTTTAGGCTTAGTTCCTTTTAAGATAATATTTATCTTAATCACTGTAATTAATTATAATCACTTTCACAAATAATTTTAGTTAAAAAAGTATGTGTCCTTATTTTAAATTTTAAATTATTCTTATTACAAACATGTAATAAATTATTGAAAATTAAAATTATATAAATGGTTTAAATTAATATAAAATTAATATCATAGATGGGATGACAACACTGGTTTCTAAAGTGAAAAGGGACAAAAGATTGAAATGGTTTTATACCAAATTTCATTATAAAATTGGTTATAATGAAATAAATCGTATTAAATGATATATTTTTTATATTAATATACTTTAAAATTAAATTAAAACATGATCTAACTAAATAAATAAATTATATGAAAAGGTAGTTTTGAATAAAAATTCAATGTTTTTCACGATTTATAAAAAAATGAAACTTCACAGAAAAAGAAGAAAATTCACCGACTGTAAATTTTAATTTTATATTTCCTTGAAATTAAGTGATTTTTTCTAAAATAAATTTTATATAAGAGTCAGAAATTATATTTATGATGAGTTCCCATTAAAAGGAACTAAAATTTCCTTTTAGAAAACTAAATATTTTTATTCGTAATATTGGATTTATTTATATCATATTCCTATAAAAAATTTGGGTTGAGTATCAAAAATATTTATATAATATAAAGTATAAAATGTTTTTAAAAAAATTAATCAAATGTTTTTAGCTTAATTTATTGTTATAGTATTGTGTTTGTACATGAAAAATTGGTTTTCGTTGAAATGTAATTTCTTTATTTTTAAATTCTTATTTCTTTAAATTCTAAAAATTCATAACCAAGAGATTTTTTTATATTCATATAAAATCATATTTTCAAAATGTATTTAATATTAGTAATTACTTTCATTTCAATAAATAGGGGCTAGAATTAATATTATTTTAAGTATCATATTTATAGTATATTGTAGTTAGATGAAAATACGACATTTATAGTAATGAAAGATATCTTGGGGACTTGGTATTATTTATAACACTAGCCATACCTAGTGTTTCGTATACTGCAATATAATATAAGTGTTGTGTGTAGTGTTATATTAACTTGTTGTTTTCTGTAATGTGTGATAAACTGCTTTCTTTATAAAAAATATATATTTAGTGTTGCGTGAAATTCAAAATATCATACATATTAGATTAATATATAAAACATATTTAAAACAAATATCATGATGTTACAGCACCAACAGGGAATGAAAACCACTATACCTATTTGTGATTCCATCCTTATAAGGGACTGATTTTCCCCATCTTCCCATAGTGGATCTCATTTCCCCATATTCTTGTATTGGGTAAGGTGTCCCTAACTTCACATAGTAGATCAGGTTTCCCCATATTCCCAAAGTGGATCAGGTTTCTCAATATAACCATTGTGGATCATGATATACCTATTTCATATTTTGTATCAGGATACACCTATGTCCCATATTGGATCCATTCTATCAGCTTGTATCCCATAATTATTTTATGAGATATAAATCATTACCAAATGTATTTTCAGAATATATAAGTCTCACCTTTCACATAATAAAATCATACATACAATTTCTAAAATTTAGTAAAACATGCATCATATCATGACCCATAAAAATAATTTTGTTTCATAAATATCATATCATAACCCATGGAATGAAATGGTTATGATAAATTTTTTATCCTAGCATTACAAATAGAACTGGTATTGGTACCACAATAATTTCCTTATTGTGTAAGCCATGAAAATAAGTGTCTTTCAAAAACATAAAACCTAGGGAAGAGAAACATGTATCATAAACATCATTCAATTGAAACATAATCAATTAAAGAAATAATGTCAATGGTATTCTTTGATAATATCCCAAGTAAGTAATGGAATATCAAAAACAAAGTTATCATGGATGGATAAGGATTTATAAAAATAATATGGAAAATTTATTATGAAAAATATCCTTTCTTTTAAATTCATTTTTTTAAAACCAATTAAAAAACATTTTGTATAACTAAATAATTACAATTTTTATTAAAACTTTTTTTAAGAAAAACATCATTTATTATTTGAAAAAAATTTCTTAAAACATAAATAATTTTGAAAAAATTCTTATTTAAATATATATTATAATCATATAAATTAATATTGAAAATATTTTAAAAAAAATTTCCTTGAAAGCACCATGAAAATTCATAATGTAAACATGAAATCATTTTCAAGTCTTTTTCTTCAATAAAAATTTCAAATCATAAAAGAAAGATTGATATCATTTTGGAAATACTTTTATATGAAAATAGATTTTAAGAATTAAAAATAAATCTTTAAATCAATGAAATATATTTTATTATAGATATCTTTTTGAAAACATATAACGGAAACATAGAAAAAAATTAAATCACCTTTTAAATATATAACACCTTGATAAACCTTTTCTTTTAGAAACCACATTAAAATAAAATAAAATCAAAATATTGAAAAGAAAATTTAAAATATAAATTTTTAAACCTAAAATTGAATTTTGAATGAAATAATGGTAAGGATGATGGGTATGTACATACAACTTGAACATTCCTTTTACACCAAAAAAAGTAGAGAAATGTTCCATGATTGACAAATCACAAAAATGTTAATTTTGAAACAATTTTGTTAATAGATAAAAAAATTGGTAAAAATTTCAATTAAACGTCATATTTTAATTGCACAAAATTTTTGAAAAACATTTTTATAAAACACAGTTTTGAAATAACAGATATTTCTATCCAAAAAGGGAAATAAAGTCAGATCATCTTTAAAAAAAATTCCTAATTATCTTAAAAACCAAAAGTGGAAAAATGGTACCATTTCATGGATATGTTATAGATAACCATACAGTATGAAATTTAATTTTAGTTATTAATAGGTGGATTATTACCTTTCATCAATGGAATCACAATCATAAAAAATCTTGATAAAAGACGAGATTATAGAAATAAACTCTTACCTCGTTTGAATAATTTAATCAAAATCTCCTTGAAATAAAAACATTTCATAAATCCTGAAATATCATTAAAGAAAGTAGATTTATTATATACCATGTAAAATTTTAGTATATTTACCCCATAGAAAAATATAGGTGAAAAACATATTATGTATCTCAATAAAGATAAATTGATACAAAATTACTTTATCGATTCTGTAACATTAGAACCACAATCCCCATACAATAATGATATAAAATTGATATGTAACTTCCCATAAATATAATTATAATAATCACATAAAACATTAATGGTCATTATATGAACTAGACAAAAATAATTGAGTGGTGAATAAGGCATAAGCTCCATTGAAATAAAAGTAAGAAAAGAAAACCCTTACCTTAAGTATCAATATTCTTTGTACAAAATAAACCCACATGAATATTAAGTATATATTTATTATACATCTTCCACCGGACTATATTCTAATATATCATACCATATATGATTTTATTGTGGCCTTATATTACCATTTTATTAACAATTCCATGGTTAGGTTATGTTTTGGGTAATTACTGCTTTTTTTTCTGTACATGATTTGACTTGATATTATTTTTCTTTTTACTAAGATTATGACTAACATATTTCCATAATATAAAAATTGGTAGAAAAAATCATATATATTCAGTATTAAAATTTATAATATTTTATAAATTATATAAATAATAAATAGTGTACATTTTTGTTGGGGATGGTATGTTATATGTATGAATGAACGTTGTTTTCATTTTCTTTTCATATTGGAATAAAGTAATTAAATTAAATATATGTATATCTATGTCATTATTATATTATAATATTTATTTTATATAAATCATATTATTTTTTCTCAAATAATCCTTATTACATTCTATGAAAATTATGAATGAATCACATCGCTTTGAGGAGGTGGTAGTGAACACGTCCACAAACGTAGTAATCGTATTTAAAAAAAGGAAAGCATGAACGTTTGTCCTATAAAATTATCCAATAATATTAAATACATCATTATTATCATATATATTATATAAAAATAGAGGCTCCGTCATAATTACCAACCAGGAGAGGTTGTTAATGATAAAGAACAACATCATTTCATGTTGTTTTAGTTCATCGTACACAACAACGATAAGTTCATTACCCATCTGATGGAAGTGTGCATATGTGTAGGATGAAAACATATAATAAATACATATCATTATGCTTAATATAAAGAGTTTGTTATATAATCATGGAATAAGAATAATTGAGTTGGTGTAGAAAGAAAATAAAACAAAATAACTTGTGGAAGGATGTTACTCTTTTTAGGGTAATTACTTTTGGTTTTACCCAAAGGACTAACATGGTTTGACTTATGACAAATGTAAGGAATATAGGTTAAAAGGATGATTTTTTTGAGATTATTATCATAGGTTTTATATGATCCAATGTAGCATTAGATGTGTAAGTAATGGGAAGTTTGAATGATTTTTATATAGGAGGAGTGGATTTATTGTAAACACCAAAAGGTACACATAATTGGGAGGTCTCATATTCCTCATATGCTCCCAAAATTGAAAAATAATGGACGAAATTGGAACAAGTGATGGAAAAAACCAATACTACACAAAAAATAATGGTATTTGTATAATTGGTATCCTTAACTTCTGTGTTTCCCCACTTTTATGATTATAACTTTTATAAAGGAAACTAGTTTTCAAACCTAAGTATTTTAACCATTATGACTAAATATTTCTTGGTATTACTATATAATATAGACCCATTGGATTATAAATGTTATATATACATTACTCAGATTAAATCCCATTTGTGTTGGATGTTTATTTTAAACAAAGTTCTTGTAACGCAAAAAAACATTACATGAACCCAAATTGTGGTAATAATGTTTTCTTATTTACATTTTTATATGTAAATTATAAAATATAAATATGTATATAATAAGAATATATTATATATTTAAGAAAATAGTTTTAAAAAATTGGCAGAAAATAGGTTTTTTAGTAATTTCAATTCGTTTAACAAAAAGTCATTTATTATAAAATAACATAAATGCATATTTGAGTTTATATATTTAATATTAAATTAAAAAATATTACAATATTATTGAATTTAATATATATTTTATTCACATATTTGTAAAATTATATCTTCATCAACAAAAATAATATAAAATAGACGTTCATTAGATTTACATTAAATTTAATGTTTTTAAAACCATATTTTTATTAATTATTCACTAAATAATCCATGTGTTAGAATTTTTTAAAAATTTAATGTAATTATATAATTTATAACAAATAAAGTTAAATTTCCATTATAACCACACATTTTTCTTTCAAAATAATGATTATAACTGAAACTACATAGCTTCTTCCGTACTCTATGGCTTTATAAATGTAAAAGGTAAGGAATGTTTTTTTTCTTTTTTATTAAATTATTATTTGGGTCACATTCATTGAATAGTATCTAATAACTCGTAAAAGTATAAAAAAATGGATATGGTCTTCCAATTAAAATCAAATTGCTTTTGGAAAAGTTTTTAGGTCATTTTGGCCCTTACGTTTAAGGCCTTGCCACATGTTATACTTAATTTTTCCATAATAACTATAATTAATTTTGATAACATCAACAAATACTTTTGGTAAAAAAATAACTTAATATTATTAGATTATAAATGTTATATAGACTAAAACTCAGTATTTTTGTTTTTACCAAATAAAATCACAGAATTGGCACAATTAAATTAATTTTTAATCCCATGGACGTGGCGAGAATGCTTGTTTTAAAGGTGAAATGTTCAAACATTCAATAATATATTATATCTAAATTCAATATAAACAATATTTCAAGGACCCCAATTGGATTAATAGATTTAATATTTTTCTATTTTTACTTTAAAACCAATTTAAAATATAATTTATCCACAATAATTTTTTATGTGAAAAAGTAGTTTCTAACAAAAATGAGATATTTTTCCCTATTCATTAAAATTGAATCTTCTCAGAAATATATGCAAAAATATTATCAAGGTATTTTTTACATTACTCGTTAAATAATTAAATTAATTTTGAAAAATAAAATTAATGAAAGTGTCAAAATTTAATTTTAATATAGGTGTGCCACTAAAAGCTATTAAAACCCAGTCATGCGTGTAACGTAAGCTATCTCTTTGTTTCATGTAGTGAAAAATAATGTTCGTGTAGCCTATAATTAATGAATAACATGGTGTAGAATAAAAATCATGAATAATTTGGTGATTTGATATATCAAAAGATATTGTCAGTGTTTCATGAAATAAAAAATACAAAATGTTTTAAAGTAATTTGAAAAAAAATTCACAAAATCTCGGTGTGTTACACAACTTCCCCACCATATCATCATTGTGCTACCATGAAAACACTAGATCATTATAAAACAACTGTCCTCATGGAAATATAAAACCATGTGAGTAATATGAAAATAATCTTGCTCGATTGTGTTCCATCTACATGGTGAGACACGTCTCACAACACATCTGACATGATGGTCCCCACCTTAAGCGTATACTAGGTTTCATTTATAGATAAACGAACCTCATCCCATTGAACATGCTTTATAAAATTCCAATAATTTGTTTTGTATGTGTCTATAATTATTTATCCTTAGTTAATCCAAATGGAGAGGTAGACCATCTACTTACAATTATAGTATACTATATTCTCCTCTGACATATGGGTGACACTCATCCGGGGTTACGTCTATGCATGCCATATAATTAAGCGTAAATCCCAAAAAAAACTGACCACTATGCCAAAAAAAAGGACAATATTTAAAAACACCATCCAGTAATTGGGAAAATTCAGATAATTCTTTAAAGTCCAGTTCACTCTATGTTGGAGATGACCAGATAACATAGTGTAATAGCTCGATCCATTAGGGACCCTCGTCGAACTCAATAGTTCAGTACACAATTTTAGAAAATTCCATAGGTAATAAAAATACATTTTTTTAATATTTTTTTTATTTTAGTTGACATAATTTTCCCACATTAATCTTATTTGGATGATTTAATGGAAAAATGTGTTTTGGACATGAATTATGAAATGGAATAAAAAAATATTTTTTTGCAATTTTAATATCACCATGGTATTTTTTCATATAATTTTTTTGTGCCAAATTTTGACTTTATATTTTACAATAATTTTAACATCTAAATTTTATACTTTTTCATTCATACCATGACATATGCATCTCACATTTGGGGGGCATAAATTGGGAAATAATGAAAGCCAGGATAGAATTCATAAGACTGGACCCCACCTCACTAAAGGGGCCACAACATATTAATTTTAGATTAGATGTAGCGGAAATGTTGAGAGGAATTAAAGGAATCAATTTAGTGTATTTCACTCAAATGAAGTGATTGTTTTTTGTAGGGTAATGTTGTATAAAACGTGGTTCAATATTACGTAATTTTTTGAGACAAAGGGATGCTTATACCCTTTTTCATTTCAAAACCTATCCCACAAAACTCAATTTTAATTGTATTTTCACTCTTTCGAATGGTTTGTCGATGATTTGAGAAGTTTTTCTTGATGTGGTGTCTTCTAGAAATTTCTCACACCTCTTGGAATAAGTTTTTATTGGTGGAAAGATATCTTCTATGAAGGCTCTCCTATCCCACCTCTACTTTGTCTTTATTTTTTTCATCCCCATAACATGACTTTTTATTCAATAATTATTTTTTGTTCTTCAGTTTTAATATTCTTAATTTTATTCTTTCTTCTGGAATATATGATTGATGACGATATGGGGTGTTTCCCTTTCAATTAATATCTTATCAAAAACATCTCCACGAAGACAACATCACAAAAGGAACAATGATTTTGTTCCTAGTTGATCAATTTCCCTAATCTATTATTTATTTATTTTGAATCCATAAATTAATTTATCTCACAAAACTGGGCTAGTTAATTGAGTTTTAATTTTTAAGGAACTCGGTCAACTTGCACATGACTTTGAGACTGGGCTTTTGTAAAACAGGTGACTAAAACAACAATCATAAGATCTAATTAGTTGGTATAGAATTATAGGGTTTAAATCTCATCCCCCAACTCAATTAATTATCAACTATATGAAAGATATTCTGGTCAAATCTTTTATTGACCGTAAGTTGTCTTTTGGATTACAATCAAAACATGGTGTTGCGATTGATTGTCCCAATGATGTCATTGGGGTCATTTTTCCAATATATTTTTTCATGTTAACTTCCATAGGGTTCATGGATTGAAAATATTAGAGGATCCAAATTGAAATAATTCAAATAATATGTTATAATGATAAATTATTAGTGATGGGGGTTTATTAGATTGACTATGTCTTCTCATATTATTTTTTTAAAGAATTTGTTTCCTAGATATTTTCTTCTTCATTGTTTGTTGTGTTTATTTTTCAAAAAAACATCACAAAAAACCCCCTCCAGATTTTTTCATTAGTTTTCACTTATTTTCATGGTTTCTTCTTGCCTACCAAGGGTTGTATAATTCACTTACTCCTTAATAAAGTGACTTATGTAGCCACTATTTTTCACTTAGTTAAATCACAAATATTGTAAGAGCGTGTGCCTCAATGGTCATCAGTACTGCGTGTATAAAAACATAATACCCTGAGTTTGTGTGAGAAAATGGAACATATTTGATATTATCTATAGGCTTACCACACAATGGATTCCATTACATAAATATCTATAAATTAAATCTCTATCCCATATTCATATTTACTTATATGTCTATTTTCCTTGATGATGACATACTAATTAGTCCTTCACCATGAAATAAAAATGAAGGGTCAAGCAAAAAATTATGTGGCTGACGATGCCTAATGCATGTTTACCCTACTAAAACTGATTGTTTCATAATGATCATGACCAAACATGTTTCAAAACATAACATGATCACAAAAAATATAAAGTATTGGTTTTTGGAAACTAATGGTCCCACACATGAAAATGGAACCCAAATAGTTACACTCAAAAGAGAACTAACAAATGCATTTAGAAAATATATAATTTTTTTAAAATGTGATAGCTTCCTCAATCTAACCCCTTACCAAACCATAAGGAATCAAACTTACAAGGAGGTCACACCTAAACAGTCATGAGGTCGAAGGGACTCTCTAAAAGGATCCTGCAATGAAAGGGGATACCTACGGTAACTCTCGTGCTATCATTGTAAGGAAAATACTCAAGGAAATTTCTACATGGAAATTACACTAGGGTTTAGGCTATTATCACCTCTTAAGGGTTCATTTTTTGAAATTAAACCAAAACTCATTTATTAATTTAATCATTTCATGGTTTATCTTTAGATAAAATTTAACACCGATCGTAATGAAAAGGTATATAAAACATCTTTTAGTTAAGGCCTTAAAGAATAATAGACATGTTATATTAAACATCCATCCATACATTATTATTTTATTTGACATCCCACCATAATTTGTCCATTGGTTTCTCAAACACCACATTTAACTATCCTTCATTTATTTATAAATATTCACAATTGTATCAATTAAAGAAAATGTTAATCGCTATCTATAGAGGAAAACACCCTTTAGTATTCATTTAGGAATTGTACTTAACTAAAATCTCATATCAGTACATATTGATGAGAAACAATATGTATTCTATTAATTAAATAGGTTACTGGTCATGCAAGATTCCACTATACACTTATATGTATATCTATATAGGCATATGAACACAATTTAATAACCCTTATGAAAAGTCATATGCATACCCGTAATGGGAATAGTATTTGGAATATTAGGAAGATCCGACCTACTATGGTCTCGTAAATCCATTTTAGGTTCAACTGAAAGAAACCTCATCATTTTAAACATTAATAATTAAAACACCTTTAGTGGTTCAAATTTCAATGACATGCCATAATTGGCCCACTTTGGTCTAGATGTGAACTCATAAATTTAGTCAAATGGGTCATCATTCCCATGTAATAGAGTTACAATCCTTTATAAAGGAAATCAATATATTTTTATGAAAATAAAAATTGAACAACTATTATATATCTCCATGATTCACAAAATATATAAGGCTAAAAATGGATGGTTTGGTTTTATGGGTTACCAAATATCAATTTGTGAAGAGCAGATACACTTTACATTTTATAGGCCAGCATCCATTTAACAACATTCGCTTGTTTAGGATAAAATAAAAATCTAACATCATAACATTTATAAAATATTCATTATTTATATAGAGAGAATATATAATGGTTCTATTATATATTTTACCGTTTTTTAATTTATAAAATTTCTATACATTCTATAAATTTTCCAATTTGATCCCATTTAATCCCAACCAATATGTTACATCCCATTTAACCCATGTGTCATGGATCAAACATTACATTATTATTTTTCTAATAGAATGTTTCCATCAATCTATATAGTAAAAACCCATGTAGATTGGTGTCAGAATTTTCTGTAATGTACGTTCATATAGCAATTATATCATGGTATGTTATCAAAAGTAGTAAATAAATGTGAACAAGGTACAAATGAAGAGATGAATGAAAATTAATCATAGAATGCTTCTACCTAACCAAGGAAACAGAAAATCGTATCATATAACAAAATCTGGGCAATAAAATCATAGAATAATTTGGTACAATAAATCACACTAGATTAATCAAACAATGTTTTATATAAATTTGTAGGATAATAAAAAAACAATAGGCCAAAAACTGATAATTCTACAATAATACAAAGCCTGGAAAACGATAAGAATTCCATTAACTAATATGTAACATCTTAAAATTTCAATAACCCTAACAATAAAATTTAAATGGCATGGAATACACTTGTAATTTGAACCCATATGTATACTAATCATTCAATTTAAAATATTTATCAACTCTAATAATGAAATAAATAAATAAATCCCAACCCTATACACATGGACATATTATCATGTGTGGGTTTATTAGTCCTAGAAAAAAGTATTTACCAAGAACCAACAAATTCTAAGTCTCTCATCGACCAACCAAAAATAGTATGATAAGGGAACAACATGTCTCTAATACCACTTTAAAACATCCCAACACAATTGACTATGAAATCAGAATCTATACCAGTCATGACATGGGCTCAAGCATGCCTCCCCTTACTCCAAAGTTTTATGAAAAGTAGTGTGGGTCTATTGGTGGTATGATGGGGATATTATACCATCATGATTTTAGTGGAACAACATTATAACATATGTAATGAATATTTCAATCAACAACACAAGCAGTTAAAATTAGTCAGAATTACACCAAAAGTAAATATAATAATAGATTAAAGGAGTACAACACCAAATTTATATATCCATTCATGTGTGTCAAGATAATGCTACAAATTTTATAAGAATAAAATATGTTAGGTAGTACAGTACATAAAAATAAACAAACCAAAGGCTAACTCCATGATTCTCGTGAGTATAATTTCAGTTATGTGCTCCTAACTCCCCAATACTTTCACAAAAACAGAAGCACCATCAAACAACCCAATACCTATGAAAAAAAGGATATTCTTAGGTAATCTAGTGTGATAATGCCTTGATCATGTTTTGAGATATACTAAGTAGGTCACCACTAATATTTTCTAAATTATAATGTAGTTTTTATATATGAAATAAGTAGTGTTCATGTATATCATGGTAATGTATCACTGAAAAAAATATTGGCCTTTGTTTTCTTAAGGATGTATGGCATGATCATACCTATTTTGGCCTATGCTAGAAATAACCGAACCATAAGAAACTTATGCAAATGGGATAAGAGTGAAGTGAAAAAAAGCATAATAAAAAGGTATAAAGTTATGACCCAAGATCATACATGTGACTTGGCATATAGGACACATCCAATGATCGAAAATATAAAAAATTATCCTTTTCAATAAATGGACTACCCAAAATTTAATAAGTAATATCTAGGGAATGTCCTTGGTGAACTATAATATGAAACCCATGTATCACACAATTAGTTCCTTAAAATATTATTTCACTCTTATTCTATCAAATGTGATCTATGAATAGACTCACATGTGTCACTCCCAACCAAATTTTATTAAATGACCTAAGACAATACATGGTATCTCACATAGGGGAATGAGTCTCACTTGTGGTCTGGTGTGATCATCTATCCACTAAGCTCGTCGAAGGTGTTGCCCCTAGGGAACTAATATCACTCATACTAAGGTAAGAAAATAACATATAGTTATCTTATTCTAGAATGACATTATTTTCCCTAGAAGATAATTATTTCATTATAAATGTTTATCTTCATCTTGATGAGGACTTCCTTGGTGTACAATGGAAGGAAACCTGAGTACCACTCACTACCTTTATAACTCATTTTTTTCAATTAACTAGAAAATGAAAAAAGGAAGTTCTAGTGAGATTACCATAATATGAGTGAATGATGAATTAAAAGTACCACTCTCATATGCATTTTCATTAAAAAAAGGTAAATATGAATAACCAAGACACTCCAAAATAAATAACACAATATAATTCCATAGAACAACTCATACCATAAATTGAAGAAGGGAATAACACATATATCATTTCCGCCATTTGAAGATAGTGCACCTTATCGAGGGATTTTATTAAAAAAATGACATTGTTATTCGAAAAATTAATTTATTTCACTTTTGGTAATCGGATTACATCACATTATTTAATTAAATCAACCCCAAAGGTGGTTTTTGAACTAGTGAGCATCACAATTTAATATGTAAATAAAAAACACACCCAAAGGGGGGGCCATAAAAAATGTCAAAAAAATTTATAATAGAATTATAAATGAACCCATAATAATGGGGTGCTTAAGGTTTAGTTCATAACCTCTAACCAAACCATGTAGGGTCTAAACGCACAATAAGGTAAGCTAATCAGTTTAATTCAAGAAAAATATATTAGTTTATATTGATGTATGGTAAGTTTGGTTTGTGGAACAATAGTGGTATTTAATTAAGTAAATATCATTAAATTAAAGGATATAGATCAAATACCTTGTGAGTATGATTCCTTAAATATTCAATATCAATGCTTTAATCAATCTGGTTCAAGAGAAATTGAAGAAATAGACAAATCCCAAAAAAAGTGTAACTAAAATCGCACCATAATAGAGAAAGAGAGGAGAATATACATAAAGAAATAGAGGAAGAAAATTTGAGGGATTGCTGAGGGTTATTCCACATGAGAATTGGTTGTTATAATAGACATTGGAGGAGAATGATCCAAGGATCCATAGTGGAGGAGGGTCACTCATGTGCACATCCCTATTGCTAGTTAAAGTGGGATGGGGTTTTTTCTAAAACTATGCCAATGTATCTTTTTTTAAAATAAATACCTAGTAAATTACATGCCCCATTATAATTTAAACATTATGTAATTTTGGGGTATTCACTAATCATCTAATAGAAGACATGAAATAAATTTATTACTCGCCATGTTATGGGCCCGTAGTGGTTTTTTGGAGCAGGATCTATGATTTCTTCTTCTAGTGTTTTCCCAAACCCCCAGGACTACCATACAATCATAATATGCATCCTAAAACATCATATAATTAAATTTAAACACAAAAAACATCATTCAATTTCTTGAATTCAAGAATGATCTATCCGCCAATGGTAAATTTCAAAAAAAAAGATCAAGAACATCTGGTTCAAAAATACAAGATGCTAAAAGACTATAACATAAAATGATTATAAAAATGGATTCATTTGAATAATAATTCCCATAAAATAAATTTCCATATATGGATATGTAAATCGAATAATTTTTATTTGAAAAAAAACAATAAATATAATCATGGGAATTATATACTCCACAAAAAATAAAAACAGATGTGCATAAGCCATGTGTCCAACATAAATAGAAGTGACATGAAAATCTCTAACCTTGAGTATGACTCATCAAATATTTTATTTATATTTCTAAAAAATAAACATTATATAATTATTTACTTTATTAAGAACATTTTTCATGATTATTATTTATTTTATATCACTTATTTTAATAATGTATAAAATTATGCATTCATTTATGTTCACATCTTACCTTCTTATGATATACGGTTTATAATTCCAAAATGACATATGTTTGTCGACTATTGTCAAATCACTCATTACTCCACTATCACTTCAAAAGTAATCATATCATAATAATTTTTTATACATAATATATATGTAACACCATGAAATTATAAATAATGTGCATTGAATTAGATAGTTTATAGGACACTCAACATTGATCTTAAACAACCCACAAAATATAATTATTTAAATTCAATATCTTCTATAGCTTGTGGAATATGAAGCCCTGAGTCTAAATGAATTGTAATTTAGTATGTAGTTATAAAAAATAAATTAAATTATAGTGTATAATAATTACTATGAAAATTACAAAAATTATGGTTAAATGTTTTTTACAAATAAACTAAGAATTATTTTAAACAAAATAATTTTTAAAGAAAATATTTATTCAAAAAACTATATTTTTTACTAAAAATTGTTTAGTCAGGATTTGTGCCTTTATATTATAACTAATTTTTTCAACTTTTAAAAAATATATTTTCCAAAATTAAATTACATTTTGAAATAATTATCTAAAAATTCTTTTATGGTAAATATTTGGGATTTTTATGCAACGTTTTATTTTTGAATTAATAGTTAAAAATACTAATTTTTATTGAAAATTTCTAAGTGGAAAATAATTTGAATACACTATTTCTTTCCATTTGGTTGGTTTAACTATTAATTATATTTCAAATTATAAGATTTTGTTTTCAATAAATTTGAATATATTATGTTTTATTTCCACTTTTTTATGTTGATTTACTTTTCATACACATATTTGATTCATTTATAAATTTTCACTTCAATGTTATTATCATTGTGAGGGACTTCATCACAACATATCATCATTGAAGAATTTTGTAATGTTATGAACCCAATTTTGTTTGCATGGTGTATATACTAACCATTTTTTATATAATTTCATGAATAATTCTTACTTCATTGTATTTTAATATTAAATATGAATTATTTAATCAAAGGGGATTTGATTAGAAAATTGCCATCTTTTAAGGGGCTTAATAAAAATATCCATTCATTAAGGAATATTTATTTTTTCTGTACATAATTTTAATGATATAGGGGAAATACTTCCAAACATACATGTAATATCATGAATGCATTAAATATCATGTAATTTTTTGTTACAATTTTAATTATTTCATCCTTGAGGATTTGACATGAAATTTACTATGTGGTAAATGATTTCACCTCAATTTCCTTTTAATTAAGACAAAATTTTTATTATGAAGCTATCCAATTATATGTAATGTATACACTTCACATTTTTCATATTATATGAAATGCCCCGACCCGAGAAGCCCAGAGTCGGTGCGTTATTACGTATCATTGGAATTATCATAAAAGATCAAGTCTTGAATTATCGATTAGTTTATTATCCTTATAATTACTAGATACATTCATAAGGTTTACAATAAATCATAAAATGGAAAACTACAACAACATTGTTTCCATAGAAAACAATGAGATCCGAGATACTATCCCGGTAGGACATTCATAATATACTTCATTACACCCTAGGAAAAATAAATCATAGGAATGGGTGAGCTCAGATGCTCAGTAAGGATAACATTATAGAGTAAACTTTCATAAATAAGCATAAAACATTAAGGCAGTTTATAGGACTAAAAGAAAAGCCTTTAAAACATGAACTTTAGCATAATATGGCAAACATAAAATAAAAAAATTTCATTTACTTATTCACATGGATATTCTACGAGATAAATAATCGCATTTTATATCAATAGAAACTTTCATAATGATGGAATACATAATTCAAGACTTTCATAACCACATAGTCAAGGCCTTATGCCAAGACTACAAATAATATTTTGTCAAGGACTTGTGCCAAGACACTAGTTTGTCTCATGAGACTTACCATTGCATTGAGGATCTATAGTGGGCTCCACCCGTCACTTACTATGTCCAATACATTCCTCATATGAAAAGTTTGAAACATAATAAGAACATTCGTATTAAAACTAGCATACGAAATGTCAATATTTTAACCACAAACCATGAATGGCATAAGAATAGCACATCCACAGTCAAACACAACTCATTCAATACAATATGGAATATTGTATTATAATAGATCAACCTCAATACATAATAATTAATCATATTGACATAGATGAAAATAATCTTCAAAAATATTTGAGAGAAATATCCCCCTTTTTCTTGAAAACAATAAAAAGTCTCTCTATTTATCAAGAATCAATTTAAAATAGATTTAGTAATCAAAGTGTCCCATAACACATTGGGACTTTTAAAAGGAATTTTAATTAAAACTTTAATGTACACATAAATAAATCTTTAAAACCATTTTTACAACATGGACATTAATGAGAAATATTTAGAATGATAAATCTTTAAAACGTTTTAAAAAGATATTTTAGTTAGACTTCCTAACCAAAAGAGAGACACTTGAATACGAATAATTGAGGTAATAAATTTTTTTAATATCATTAGAATAATGGGATTCATGATATACTATGTCAAAGTACATTATATACACCATATAAAAGTGGTTTGGGGTATAACAACAAATAAGACTCAATGGAATGTACATTTGTATGAAATATCGTATAAAGATCATATCCTTAGGTTAAGGATAAATCAACAATATAATTTTGTATAAAAAATATAAATACACTCAATATGATTGGATATTCAGCGTAAATCAATCAGATAACATTCACACATATTCTTGTAAAAACAACACCAATTAATTGGATATTTAACTCAATAAATGAAGATTGAGTTAAAATTGCTCTTATCAAGTTCATATTGATGACTTGAGGATTTATCAATGGAGTGATTATGTGTAACACCCCAGGTAAATAAAGAATATGAAATCTTTATATTTATCCATATTTGTGAATCAAATATTAATATTACTTTAAAGGGGATGCTATGCTCGATGGCGTACCCAATACGCAACAACGAGTTTCTTGGGAATCTTACGTTGCACTCTAATAATAAAATAATATTATTTTAAATGGCAATTAACATGTAGCCGTTGTATTGGTGGGAATGTATAGAAATAACTAGAATATGATTATATATGTTTTTAAATGTTTTTACATTTATCCAATAAAAGATAAAGGCTTAAAATACGGAAAGAATTCAATTTTAGGCGTATATGCCCTAGTTTTCACTAAAGGTTCACTTATCAACTTTTGATGGCGAACCATCATTAAATATAGTTTTGTTCACTCTTATACATTGTATTGGACCAAATAGAACTCTTCTTTAGAATCCGGACATCAAAATTTACTTTGTGTAATTTTTTGGTATCTTTCCGATAAAGTACATTTTTTTATGAATAGTGTAAAATGTTGTATTTTAATTCAAAACCTCTTTTTAATCTAATTTATTTATATGATTAGATTATATTTTTAATTGGTTTTAAATTGAAATTATAATATATTTTTACCATTAAATCCAATTGTGGTCGTTCGAATTAATTTCACTTTGAAATCAGACTTAAACTAGTGTCAATCTTTTGATACTTATTGTTTCATAAAAACACGCTATTTGTCATGACAGCGGGAATTAATTATTAAATTAATTAATGTAACTTATATGTTTTTAATTTTGTAAAATAGACTTCATTTTTGAATTCGGAATATCAAATATAGCTTAGGGAGAATTTTTGGTAATTTTCTGAAAAACTTCAATTTTTGATGAATAGTGAAACCACTAAGTGGTACTTATAAAAACTGATTTTCCGATTAAATGAAAATTTTCCACCTTTGTGTTTTGAATTTCAGAAATCCGACATACATGGTTTCCATTAAGAAGTAGAATGTGGTTCAATGGGATTAAAATAATTTTTTGGTGAATAGTAACTTATTAAGTTTTTAATCGCGATTAGAGGTAATTAGTGTAGTTTAAGGTAAAAATAATGTTTTAATAATATGAAATGAACTTGACACATGTCCTAACCTCATTTGATGTGTCATGGACGACCAAGAAAATCCATGGGCCAACTTGGGGACCCCATGGAGCCACATTGGTTGGAAAATGACATAAATACCTTTTTATTTAATGTTAAAGTAAAAATGAGACAAACATGAAATGTATTACTAGAACACTTTTTACATGGCGTTATACAAATCAGAAGTTTTACTATAAATATTCATTGGAAATCTAAAAGGCTTTCCTACATCATAGTATTTTTTTATAATTTTTAGACATTAAAAAAATTAAATTATTTATGACATTATGATGATGAAGCGATGACCTCATTGTTTAACGATTTAAATAAAATGGAAAGATAATGTAATATCTAAGACCTAAACATGTCCAAAACCTATTGGATGAGTGTATTTCTAACCCTTATCACCTTATCCTCGAAACACATCAATGTGGTACCTCTTAAATCCGAATACCATTTTAAAATAAAGTGGCTTTTCTTTACCTTCCAAAAGTTCCCCTCCTCTCCTCTTATAAAAGGCCCCCACCTCAACCTCCTTACCCACACTCCCAAAGAATTTTTCTCGGCCAAACCCTGCCCATTTTGTCTCTCCACTTCCCTCTCTTACTCCTTGAAGCCTCACTTTGGGCAGAAGTATTCCCAAGGAAGCCTTTGAGCTCAAACTAAGGGGAGTTACCCGATTTTAAGGTAATGTCTTCTTTTGAGTCCTTTTGTTTCATTTTGCTTCTCCAACCCCCTAAACTCTTTTTATTCTTTTCTTTTTTAACAACTACAATATCCTCAATATACTAGGATTTTTTTATAAGAAGTATTCGAGCTACACTTACACACACCTACATCTAATGGTTAAGAACATACTGTTTCTGTGGATGGCGAATTTCTGCCTCACGAAACGATGATTGCTCATCACTCATATAACACCTTCAAAGGTGGCCATTAAGATGTCACTATATTTATATATGATATATAATATGTTTATGTTTTACTTAAGCTTCTGTATTTTTCATTTGTGTCTTACCTTTATGGCTTCCATTATGGGGATACGCGATATCTTCATTTTAGGAACTGTGGACTACCACCCCCTCAAAGTGATGTGATTCGTTAATGCCATACGTGGGACGTATAAAGGATGGATTTAATGTTATTATATATGATGTTATACTAGAATTATTATATACCTCTATATAATTATTATTTCTTTCCATTAAAGTATGATATAGAAATGAAAGTAGCGTTCATGCGTACGTACAGCTTACCGTCTCCATGAACGGTGCATTTCATTTCTTATCCCCAAATGTAATGTACTATTATAAGTACATGTATATAATTGTTATATATGATTAATGATACATATAAATGGTGAATATAATTCTGGAATTAAATATACATACCTCTCATTTAGTTTTAATTCCATTGATATGACAATGAAATGAAAGTAGCGTTCATGCGTACGTACGGCTTACCGTCTCCATGAACGGTGCATTTCATTTCTTACCTCTAAATGATTATGTGATATTATAAATACATGTATATTCTAGATATATATGATATATATGATATCCAAATCAGGAATGTCATTCTAGATATAAAGAACCTTTGACCACACGAACAACATGTATTTGTAAGAAGTCCACTCTCGACTTAAGAACCAAATATCGACAAAACAAACATTATTAACATAAATGATTACATAATGTTTATAACATGGAAATAAGTGATATAAAAGGAATAATGAACTTGAAAAATCTTCTTAAGAAAATAGAAATTAACTCAAGTTTATTATTCAGGATGTTAAAGAACGACCGAGTCAAGTCGGACCCGAGGTAAGGGATCCTACACCTCTCTTTCTTTTTAAGTACTTTCTTTTATGTCATTCCTTTTAAAGATCATATTTCATGTTATTGGGATATTATTTTATATTACTCTTACTGTAATTTTTATGTTCATATGATGAGAGACCCTATTCTCTCTCATCAATCCATTTTGGAAGTTTTGAGTGGCACTGTTAGGCTGCCAAATTTTTCGTAAGAGATCCAACCTCTCTCTTTCTTTTTAAGTACTCTCCTTTATGTCACTTCTTTTAAGCTCTACTTTGTTATGTTGGGGGGATGTTATTTCATATTACTCTTTCTATAAACTTTATGTAAATATGATGATATACCCTATTTGATCTCATCAATCCATTTTTGTAAGTTTTATGTGGCGCTGTTAGGCTGGCGAGTTTTCATAAGGGATTTTTCATCTCACTTTTATTTTCGTGAGATTTATGCTACATTTTCCACAATTTCTTTTGAGTGGTGTACGTACTGCCCATTATTCTACTATTTTTGTTATATTCTTTCTTTTTATGAGTATTTACATCAATGATGTATTGTCCTTCTTTCATGGGGTGTATGTTTTGAAAGATACCCAAGTCGGTAAGGGAACCTTTCACCCTCCTCTTTTTAAAAGACTTATTTTGTTGGGTCTTTTAATTTACATAGTGTTATGTTGGGATATGGTCTCATATATCCTTATTGATGAAACTTTTATGTCCAAGTGATGAGATACACTTTTTATCTCTCATCAACTCATTTTGATGTGACGTCGTTAGGCTGTTAAGGGAACTTCTTAACCCAATTTTGATTTCTTTGGGTTAAACATGTAGTTATTGAATATGCCATCCTTTGAATATGTGTGAATGACATTTGATTATTTTACACTTAATATCCACTTATATTTTTTGTATTCATTTGTCACACATAATTATGTAATTGATTTTTCCTTAAACCAAGGATACCGTCTTTGTAAGGGACTTCGTCTCAATCTCCTTTCATTGAGGCATATTTAGTTTTATACACAACATTCATTTATACGGTGTATAAACCCCTTTGTCTTTTAATTTTATACAAAAGGAATCTTTTTATACGAAGCGTTTCACTAAATGACAAAAAGGAATGTTTTTTTAACGTACGCGGTGACAACGACCTTTTCCGCCGCCATGAGTATTATTTGGTCTTTGGCTTCCTCAACAAGCCGTAATGTTTTTAAAATAAAATAAATACCATATAATCATTTATGTATTTTGGTACTGAAAATTGTTTTGATAAAGGATTCTATTATGTCAATATATTTATGATATATTGTGATTGAAATGTGGAAATGTTATCATTCCTTTATATTGGTTTTATGTTTTATGATTTTATATTGGTACATGGACATTTTGACGGGTGGTTACATGATAAACCATATGACGGGTGGTGCGGTGAATACCAGGATGGGTGGTTACATTATAACCTCCAATGCATTGGGTATGGAAGTCGGCCGTACGGCTATTTCATTAAGTATGTATGGAAGTTGGCCGGATGGCTATTCCATTAAGTGATATGTGTGGAATTCAACCGTATGGTTATTCCACATAAGTATGTTTATGTCCCATGTTACCTTTATATGTTATGTGTTCTTTATATGGGTTTTATGGTAATCGTTTGGTTACAAAAGGGTAAGTAATGAACTTTTATTCAGTGAACAATTTTTACTACTTCGAAGAGGGGAAAAGTATTAATTTGATAAAGTATACATGGTTTGTTGTACCTCGCGTACCCCTCGTGGTTTAATTTTCATGATCACAATCACTCTATTATTTATCTAATATTGTTTTCAAGTGTTTTTGGATGATAGGCATGATTTCAGGTGGCCAAGGAATTGGGCCAAGAAAGCAAGAAGCCAAAGTGGACTGTTTTCATGTCCACCGGCCAACCGGTGGCTTCACCACCGGCCAGCCGATGGACCCTGGACAGAAGGCTGAGCCACTGCCTCAGCACCGGCCAACCGGTGGCCTCATCACCGGCCAGCCGGTGGCGCCTGGACAGAAGCCCTTCTCCCATTTTCAAAGCACCGGCCAACCGGTGGACTAGCACCGGTCAGCCGGTGGAGCCAGTCAAACTAGCTGTTGGGCCTTTGACCAGGCTGGTCTACTTGCCTCCCAACGGCTCCGAAGCCTTTTCCAACGGCTCCGAAGACCTCCAAAGGCCATATGAGGGTTCCCCCTCTATAAATGAAGGACAAGGAACACCCGAAAGCCTAAGGGATTAATACCGGAACCATAATCAAGCCACGGAAGCCCACGGGACACATTTCTCATCATTTGGCAAACCTCCGGCGGATTCTTCCAAGGAACCCCAATTGCTCCAACACACTTCCACATCCAAGGAGCACCACTAAAGAAGCTTGGGAGCGCTCTTCATCAACTCCTTCAATCCATTGGCGCCCAAGACTTCCTTATTACGGTTTTTATTGTTTTATTTATTTTGAGCATCATTTTGGGTTTGTGCCTACAAACCCCACCTCTTTCTCTCATCCTTTCTTTTTGGGTTTTCACATCACCTTCAAGGTGTGAAGAGGTTGGTCAAGCCTTTCCTTTAAAAGGCTTGAAACATAGGTGAGCTAGCCTTCACCTGTAATAAGGCTAGTGGGTTCTTGCATAACCATTAAAAGCAAGCTGTAATAGGTTCTAGACTAACCTTGAAGTCTAGTGGGTTTCTTGCTAAAACCATTAAAAATCAAGTGGTAGTAAATCTCTCAACGGTTCAGTTGGGAGCGGAGACGTAGGCTTGGGTTTGAGCCAAACTCCGTTATCAAGATTGCGTGTCTTGCCTCTTTTATTTCCGCTGCACTTTCACTTTGATTTTAAATTGTTAATTATTTTTTAAAAGGCAATTCACCCCCCCTCTTGCCATCACTTCCTTTCTTTCTCCGCCCAACAATTGGTATCAAATGGAAAATTTGAGTAATACCTTCACCGGTTTCAAATTTAAGATCCCTTGTGATGGCCTCAACCTCTTTCGCCCCCGAAGGCTATTCTTTGGGCCGTGCTCCATTCTTTGATGGAACTGACTATACATATTGGAAAACCCGCATGACTACTTTTCTTAGAAGTATAGGTTATCCCATTTATTAAATTGTCATGCATGGTTACACTCTCTCTTCTCCCGATGAATCCAAATGGACCCAAGCCGACATTAAAAATTTCGAGCTTGATGGCAAAGCCATGAACGCTCTACATTGCGGCCTTGATCATAATGAATTCAATCGAGTTTCCACATGCACCTCATCACATGAAATCTGGAAACTATTAGAAGTTACCCATGAGGGGACAAACAAAGTTAAGGATACTCGATTGGATATGTTTCGTCAAGATTTTGAGTCTTTTTCCATGCATCCGTCCGAATCTATTTCTGAAATGGTTACACGCTTTACTGATGTTTGCAATGGTAGAAAATCTCTTGGTGATGATGTTTCTGCAGAAACGATGGTCAAAAAGATCCTTTGGATCTTACCAAGCTCATGGGCTCAAAAGGTAACGGCAATTCAAGAAGCAAAGGACATCAAAAACATGCCGGTCGAAGAACTCATTGGATCTCTCATGACCTATGAGATCACCATGAGGAGGCAAGCTGAAAAGGAAGGCAAACCGATCAAAGTTCCAAAGAACATCGCCTTCAAAGTTCAACAAGAAGAAAGATCCTCCTCATCATCATCTTCCTCTTCAAGCGGCGATTCCGAAATGGAGAACCTTTCCCGCAAAATGAACAGCTTCATGATGAAGCCCAAGAAGAAGAAATCCCGCAAGGCTCAACCCAAAGAAAAATCCGAGCCCAAGGTAACATGTTATGGGTGCGGCGAGAAAGGCCATTACAAGCCCGATTGTCCACTCAACAAGAAAAAGGCCAAGCAAAAGGAAAAGAAGAAGGCATTCAAGGCCACATGGAGTGATAGCTCCACATCATCCTCCTCCTCCTCCTCAAGTGACAATGGTAAAAAAATGCCTAATGGAATTCCATGAGGTAACCTCTTCCGACTCCTCTTCCTCATCCTCTAGTTCTTCAAATTCTTTAAATCATTTATCCTACGAGGATCTCCAACATGCTAGAGATCAATTGGAGGAAGGTTTTCACGAACTTTCTTCCAAATTTGTTGCTTTAAAAAAGAATTTCAAAAAACTTTCTTCCGAAAAGGAACAACTTCTCAAAGAGAAGGAAGAGTTGTCCCTCAAAGTTCAAAACCTTCCCGATGTTGATTCTATGGAATCAACAATTAAAGATTTAAGGGAATCCCTTGCCAAGTTCACCCAAGGTGAACAAAATTTGAACAATCTCTGTGGTTCCCAACGTATATCAAGAACCACCCAAGGGCTTGGCTATTCCAAGCAAGCTTCCTCTTCCCATGAACCTACTTTTTTTGTAAGGGGGAGCTCCCAATACATATTTTGCAATTATTGTAAAAAACCCGGGCACTTAATTTATGAGTGCGATTGCAAAAATGCCCGGTATGGTTGGCCCAAAACTATTTTCTTTAATGATGAATTTTATAGCAGAAGACCCACCACTAGACAAGTATGGATTGAAAAATCCCTTTTGGCGAGTCTCACCGGACCAAAATTTGTCTCGGTTTCAAAAACCTCTCCCCGGTGATTTGTTGTTTTTATTTAGGGGGAGTTAGGATCGTTTAAGTCTTTTTTCTTTATTTTCAAAACCTTTTTCAAAACTTCAAATTCAAAACTTTCAATTCAAAAAATTCAAATTTCAAAAATTTCAATTGGTTTAAAATATCTATCTTGTTTTTCAACGTTTCCCTCAATCAAGTTTTAAGCCCCGTGCTATTTTGATAATCACAAAGGGGGAGAAATTCTTGGTTGATTGGGGGAGAAATATTTCTTTCATGCCTTAAAGGATAAATTGGAAAATAAACTATTTAAAGCATGCCTCTAATTTCAGTATTTTACATTGCTTGTTTTGGTGATTGTGATCATCAAAATAGGGGGAGATTGTTGTACCTCTCGTACCCCACGTGGTTTAATTTTCATGATCACAATCACTCTCTTATTTATCTAATATTGTTTTCAAGTGTTTTTGGATGATAGACATGATTTCAGGTGGCCAAGGAATTGGGACAAGAAAGCAAGAAGCCAAAGTGGACTGTTTTCATGTCCACCGGCCAACCGGTGGCTTCACCACCGGCCAGCCGGTGGACCCTGGACAGAAGGCTGAGCCACTGCCTCAGCACCGGCCAACCGGTGGCCTCATCACCGGCCAGCCGGTGGCACCCAGACAGAAGGGGCAGCTACTGCCTCCTCACCGGCCAACTGGTGGCCTCATCACCGGCCAGCCGGTGGCGCCTGGACAGAAGCCCTTCTCCCATTTTCAAAGCACCGGCCAACCGGTGGACTAGCACCGGTCAGCCGGTGGATCCAGTCAAACTAGTCGTTGGGCCTTTGACCAGGCTGGTCCACTTGCCTCCCAACGGCTCCGAAGCCTTTTCCAACAGCTCCGAAGACCTCCAAAGGCCATATGAGGGTTCCCCCTCTATAAATGAAGGACTAGGAACACCCGGAAGCCTAAGGGATTAATACCGGAACCATAATCAAGCCACGGAAGCCCACGGGACACATTTCTCATCATTTGGAAAACCTCCGGCGGATTCTTCCAAGGAACCCGAATTGCTCCAACACACTTCCACATCCAAGGAGCACCACTAAAGAAGCTTGGGAGCGCTCTTCATCAACTCCTTCAATCCATTGGCTCCCAAGACTTCCTCATTACGGTTTTTATTGTTTTATTTATTTTGAGCATCATTTTTGGTTTGTGCCTACAAACCCCACCTCTTTCTCTCATCCTTTCTTTTTGGGTTTTCACATCACCTTCAAGGTGTGAAGAGGTTGGTCAAGCCTTTCCTTTAAAAGGCTTGAAACATAGGTGAGCTAGCCTTCACCTGTAAGAATGCTAGTGGGTTCTTGCATAACCATTAAAAGCAAGCTGTAATAGGTTCTAGACTAACCTTGAAATCTAGTGGGTTTCTTGCTAAAACCATTAAAAAGCAAGCGGTAGTAAATCTCTCAATGGTTGAGTTGGGAGCGGAGACGTAGGCTTGGGTTTGAGCCGAACTCCGTTATCAAGATTGCGTGTCTTGCCTCTTTTATTTCCGCTGCACTTTCACTTTGATTTTAAATTGTTAATTATTTTTTAAAAGGCAATTCACCCCCCCTCTTGCCATCACTTCCTTTCTTTCTCCGCCCAACATGGTTTACTTGTTGTTTTGAAAAACTAACAGTTTTCATACTTTGTGTATCCCTTACTGAGCTTTTTATGCTCATCCCAAGTTTTTGAAATGTTTTTCACAGGACTTAACATGGATTAGGGTAAAGGATGGGATCAAGGGAAATTCATGCTACCTAAAACATGGAACTATACATGTTTCTTTTTAAGAGTTTTTATTTTATGGAAATATAGTAGAAGCGACTACTTTGTAATCTTTTGAGATGTAATAGTTATGTCCTAATTCTCTAAAACTCTAAACCTGAAAAGATCCTCAATGTGAATTACTCATTTAATTAAATATTAAGTAAGTTTTAAGGCTGGGGCTTTATAGTTGGTATCAAAGGTCAGTTTAGATAACTTTAGAGGTTAGGGTATTCTCTAAGCATAGGTGACATTACCATAATGGTTAGGATTTCAGAAAGAGTCCTAGTTTTAGATAAAGTGAATGAGTAAGTATATCTTAGTGTTTATCTTCCTAATTAGTACATGATGGTTTTGTTGATATACTCACACTGACATTTCTGTTTTTAGTGAATGGATGGATCTAGCAGGCACCATAGATACATAAGGTTTGAAGGAAAAATGTGGTGGTTCTCTGATTAAGATACTAGATAAAATGGGGGATTCAATGAGGAAACTCGTGGTTGTTCTAAACCAACTATCAAGGAGTCATGATCAACCACTTGAACGTTGGTATGTTCTGTGATGCATCATGTATGAGATGACCAATCGATGTGGAAGTTCAGGTAACAATTATAAAGGTAACCATTAGAGTTTATATGATCCTTACTTTTGAGGTAATTATGGGTTATTATATGATATGATGGAAAATGAAACGCATGAGATAAACATGAGGTTAAAATATGATATGATTATTTTTGAAGATTTTAACCCATTTCGGGGAATGTTTTAAGAATTATATAGTTTTGGAAAAAGGACAACACGCAGACCGTGTGACAACCCGTCGCGTCGGACAAAGCTGCGGGAATCAAACCCAAAACCAAAGTGAAACTGTTATTTATCGCCTACCACTGGACTACGTGAAGTCTATGGTTAGTTTGACTGATTATTTTTAGTTAGATGATTTTAGGAATCAAGAGTATGTTTATTTTGGGTTATCTATGGAAAAGATTAATCTATCAGGGAGGATATGTGATTAGGTTAATTACTTTTCAATATGATAATTTAAGAGCAACTGATGTTATTTAGAGATAAAAGTTAATTTTTACCATGGAAGACTATGTGATTAAATCCTTCAAATATTTGGGTTTAAATCTTAGTTTGGTTTACTTTGAAGAATTTTATGGATAAATTGTTTATCGAATGGTCCTCGTTGAACTTTGGGTTTTGTTGGACAAATTTTGAAGATTAAGAATAGATTTTCTTTTTATAAAGGGTTATCCTTTTCTGGATTATCTGATCATGTACTAACCTTTTTGGTTTTGGTTTTGATTAGAGTCTAAAGACATGGGAAGTATATAGTTCTCTTTTGTGGATTAGGTGATTCTCTAGAAATTGATTATAGTACTCTTAATGCGAACAAGTCTTCCTAAATACTCGAATTTTGGAAAAAAATATGAGTTTGATTAAAGAAATATAGTAAAAGTTGAAAGTCAACATGATAATTGATTATGTTTCCTTATGAATAAATTCCTCAATAAAAAGTAACTTAAAACAAAAATGTTGTCTATTAACTTTTCCTACTGGGGAATCGAATACCGTTTAACCCATCACAAGTTTGTGATTTTCTTAGGGTTAACTTTCTCCTAGACATGTTTACTATCACTCCCCATCAGAACATGACCCTTTGTTTTTTCCTCCATGTCCATATTTTCATACTTGGAATCCTAGTATGGGTTAACTCGGGTGACCTTTGTACTTATCTTTCTTTATTTTAAAGTGATTGTTTTATCGACTCTTGTTCCGATGTGGGACTTTCAAGGATGTTTCCAAACCCAATTTTAAAATTGTGAGGATGCAATTCCCAAAAGGGGGGAAGGATGTAACACCCCAGGTAAATAAAGAATATGAAATCTTTATATTTATCCATATTTTTGAATCAAATATTAATATTACTTTAAAGGGGATGCTATGCTCGATGGTGTACCCAATACGCAACAACGAGTTTCTTGGTAATCTTATGTTGCACTCTAATAATAAAATAATATTATTTTAAATGGCAGTTAACATATAGCCGTTATATTGGCGGGAATGGATAGAAATAACTAAAATATGATTATATATGTTTTTTAATGTTTTTACATTTATCCAATAAAAGATAAAGGCTTAAAATACGGATAGAATTCAATTTTAGGCGTATGTGCCCTAGTTTTCACTAAAGGTTCACTTATCGTCTTTTGATGGAGAACCGTCATTAAATATAGTTTTGTTCACTCTTATACATTCTATTGGACCAAATAAAACTCTTCTTTAGAATTGGGACATCAAAATTTACTTTGTGTAAATTTTTGGTATCTTTCCGATAAAGTTTATTTTTTTACGAATAGTGTAAAATGTTGTATTTTAATTCAAAACCTCTTTTTAATCTAATTTATTTATATGATTAGATTATATTTTTAATTGGTTTTAAAGTGAAATTAGAATATATTTTTACCATTAAATCCAATAGTGGTCGTTGGAATTAATTTCACTTTGAAATCGGACTTAAACTAGTGTCATTCTTTTGATACTTATTGTTTCATAATAACACGCTATTTGTCATGATAGTAGGAATTAATTATTAAATTAATTAATGTGACTTATATGTTTTTAATTTTTTAAAATAGACTTAATTTTTGAATTTGGAATATCAAATATAGCTTAGGGTGAATTTTTGGTAATTTTCTGAAAAATTTCAATTTTTTATGAATAGTGAAACCACTAAGTGGTACTTATAAAAACTGATTTTCCGTTTAAATGAAATTATTCCACCTTTGTGTTTTGAATTTCAAAAATCAGACATACATGGTTGTCATTAAGAAGTAAAATGTGGTTCAATTGGATTAAAATATTTTTTTGTGAATAGTAACTTATTATGTTTTTAATCGCGATTAGAGATAATTAGTGTAGTTTAAGGTAAAAATAATGTTCTAATAATATGAAATGAACTTGAAACATGTCCTAACCTCATTTTATGTGTCATGGCCGACCAAGAAAATCCATGGGTCATCTTGGGGACCCCATGGAGCCACTTTGGTTGGAAAATTACATAAATACCTTTTTATTTAATGTTAAAGTAAAAATGAGATAAACATGAAACGTTTTACTAAAACAATTTTTACATGGGGTTATACAAATCAGAAGTTTGACTATAAATATTCATTTGAAATCTAAAAATATTTCCTACATCATAGTATTTTTTCTATAATTTTTAGACATTAAATAAATTAAATTATATATGACATCATGATGATGTAGCGATGACCTCATTGTTAAACGATTTAAATAAAATGGAAAGATAATGTAATATCTAAGACCTACACATGTCCAAAACATATTGAATGAGTGGATTTCTAACCCTTATCACCTTATCCTCGAAACACATCAATGTGGGACCTCTTAAATCCGAATACCATTTTAAAATAACGTGACTTTTCTTTACCTTCCAAGAGTGCCCCTCCTCTCCTCTTATAAAAGGCCCCCACCTCAACCTCCTTACCCACACTCCCAAAGCCTTTGGCTCGGCCAACCCCTGCCCATTTTGTCTCTCCACTTCCCTATATTACTCCTTGAAGCCTCACTTTGGGCATAAGTCTTCCCAAGGAAGCCTTTGAGCTCAAACCAAGGGGAGTTACCCGATTTTAAGGTAAAGTCTTCTTTTGAGCCCTTTTGTTTTATTTTGCTTCTCCAACCAACTAAACTCTTTTTATCCTTTTATTTTGTAACAACTCCAGTATCCTAAATATACTAGAATGTTTTTATAAGAATGATTCGATCTACACTTACACACACCTACATATAATGGTTAAAGAACATACTGTTTATGTGGATGGCGAATTTCTGCCTCACGAAACGATGATTGTTCAACACTCATATAACACCTTCAAAGGTGGCCATTAAGATGTCACTATATTTATATATGATATATAATATGTTTATGTTTTACTTAAGCTTCTGTATTTTTCATTGGTGGCTTACCTTTATGGCTTCCATTATGGGTATACGCTATATCTTCATTTTAGGAAGTGCGGACTACCGCACCCTCAAAGTGATGTGATTCGTTAATGTCATACCTGGGACATATAAAGGATAGATTTAATGTTATTAAATATGATGTTATACTGTAATTATTATATACCTCTATATCATTATTATTTCTTTACATTAAAGTATTAGATAGAAATGAAAGTAGCGTTCATGCGTACGTACGGCTTACCGTCTCCATGAACGGTGCATTTCATTTCTTATCCCCAAATGTAATGTACTAATATAAGTACATGTATATAATGGATATATAAGATGAATGATGCATATAAATGGTGAATATAATTCTGGAATTAAAATATACATACCTCTCATTTAGTTTTAATTCCATTATTATGAAAAAGAAATGAAAGTAACGTTCATGCGTACGTACGACTTACCGTCTCCATGAACGGTGCATTTCATTTCTTACCTCTAAATGATTATGTGATATTATAAATACATGTATATTCTAGATATATATGATATATATGATATCCAAATCAGGAATTTCATTCTGGATATAAAGAACCTTTGACCACACGAACAACATGTATTTGTAAGAAGTCCACTTTCGACTTAAGAACCAGATATCGACAAAACAAACATTATTAACTTAAATGATCACATAATGTTTATAACATGAAAATAAGTGATATAAAAGGAATAATGAACTTTTAAAAGGTTCTTAAGAAAATAGAAATTAACTCAAGTTTATTATTCAGGACGTTAAAGAACGATCGAGTCAAGTCGGACCCGAGGTAAGGGATCCTACACCTCTCTTTCTTTTTAAGTACATTCTTTTATGTGATTCCTTTTAAAGATCATATTTCTTGTTATTGGGATATTCTTTTATATTACTCATACTGTAATTTTTATGTTCATATGATGAGAGACCCTATTCTCTCTCATCAATCCATTTTGAAAGTTTTGAGTGGCGCCGTTAGGCTGCCGAATTTTTCGTAAGAGATCCAACCTCTCTCTTTCTTTTTAAGTACTCTCCATTATGTCACTTCTTTTAAGATCCACTTTGTTATGTTGGGGTGTAACACCCCAGGTAAATAAAGAATATGACATTTTCATATTTATCCATATTTGTGAATAAAATATTGATATGACTTTAAAGGGGACACTATGCTCGATGGCGTACCCAACACGCAACAACGAGTTTCTTGGGAATCTTACGTTGCACTCTAATAATAAAATAATATTATTTTAAATGGAAGTTAACATGTAGCCGTTGTATTGGCGGGAATGGATAGAAATAACTAAAATATGATTATATATGTTTTTAAATGTTTTTACATTTATCAAATAAAAGATAAAGACTTAAAATACGAAAAGAATTTAATTTTATGCGTATATGCCCTAGTTTTCACTAAAGGTTCACTTATCGCCTTTTGATGGAGAACCGTCATTAAATATAGTTTTGTTCACTCTTATACATTCTTTTGGACCAAATAAAACTCTTATTAAGAATTGGGACATCAAAATTTACTTTGTGTAAATTTTTGGTATCTTTCCGATAAAGTTCTTTTTTTTAATGAATAGTGTAAAATGTTGTATTTTAATTCAAAACCTCTTTTTAATATAATTTATTTATATGATTAGATTATTTTTTTAATTGGTTTTAAAGTTAAATTAGAATATATTTTTACCATTAAATCCAATAGTGGTCGTTGGAATTAATTTCACTTTGAAATCAGACTTAAACTAGTGTCAATCTTTTGATACTTATTGTTTCATAAAAACACGCTATTTGCTCTGACAGCGGGAATTAATTATTAAATTAATTAATGTGAATAATACGTTTTGAATTTTGTAAAATGGACTTCATTTTTGAATTCGGAATATCAAATATAGCTTAGGGTGAAGTTTTGGTACTTTTCTGAAAAACTCCAATTTTTGATGAATAGTAAAACCAATAAGTGGTAATCAAGCAAACTGATTTTTCAGATAAATGAAATTTTACCACTAATGTGTATTGAATTTTGAAAATCCGACATACATGGTTGTCATTAGTATGTAAAATGTGGTTCAATTGGATGAAAATAATTTTTTGGTGAATAGTAACTTTTTTTCATTAATCGCGATTAGAGGTAATTAGTGTAGTTTAAGGTAAAAATGATATTATAAGAATGTGAAAACACCATGACACTTGTCCTACACCTATTGTGTGAGTCATGGCCGACCACGACAAGCCATGGGCCAACTTGGGGACGCCATGGAGCCACTTTAGTTGGAAAATGACAATAATATATTTTTATTTAATGTTAAAATTAAATTGACACAAACATGAGTTGTTTTACTAAAACAGTTTTTAAGTAGGGTTAAACAAGTCCAAATTTTTATTATAAATAGTCATTGGAAAGATAAAAGGATTTCCTACATCATAGTAATTTTTTTTATAATTTTTAGACAATAAATAAAATAAATTATTTATGACATAATAATGATGCTGCGATGACATCATTATTTGACGATTTAAATAAAATGGAAAGATAATGTAAAATCTATGAACTACACATGTCCAAAACCAATTGGAGAGTGGATTTCGAACCCTTATCACCTTATACACGAATTATATCAATGTGGCACCTTTTAAAACCGAAAAACATTTTCAAATAAAGTAATATTTCTTACTTTCCAAAAGTGCCCCTCCTCTCCTCTTATAAAAGGCCCCCACCTCTACCTCATTTCACACACTCCTCAAGCCTTTGGCTCGGCCAACCCCTGCCCATTTAATCTCTCCACATCCCTCTACTCATCCTAGAGGATTCCCTTTTGGCATAATCCTTTCAAAGGAAGCCTTTAGGCTCAAATCAAAAGGAGTTACACTTTTAAAGGTAATTCATTCTCTCATGTTCATTTGTTTTATTTTGCTTCTCCACCCCCCAAAACTCTCTTTATTTACTTCTTTTGTAACAACAACAGTATATTTAATATACTAGGATGTTGTTATAATATTTATTCGAGCTAAACTCTCACACAACTACATCAAATGGTTAAAGAACATACGGTTTCCGTGGATGGCGAAATTCTGCCTCCTGAAACGATGATTGTTCAATACTCATCTAACACCTTCAAAGGTGGCCATTATGATGTCACTATTTTTATATATGATATATAATATGTTTATGTTTTACTTATTCTTCTGTATTTTTCATTTGAGTCTTACCTTTATGGCTTCCATTATGGGTATACGCGATATCTTCATTTTAGGTAGTGCGGACTACCGCCCCCTCAAAGTGATGTGATTCGTTAATGCCATACGTGGGACGTATAAAGGATAGATTTAATGTTATTATATATGATGAATGATACATCTAAATGATCAATATAATTCTGTAATTAAAATATACATACCTCTCATTTATTTTTATTTCCATTAATATGAAAAAGAAATGAAAGTAGCGTTCATGCGTACGTACGGCTTACCATATCCATGAACGGTGCATTTCATTTATTACCTCAAAATGATTATGTAATATTATAAATACATGTATATGCTGGATATATATGATATATATGATATCCAAATCAGGAATTTCATTCTGGATATAAAGAACTTTTGACCACACGAACAACATGTAATTGTAAGAAGTCCACTTTCGACTTAAGAACCAAATACCGACAAAATGAACATTATTAACTTAAATGATGACATAATGTTTATGACTTGGTAATAAGTGATATAAAAAGGAATAATGGACTTGAAAAAGGTTCTTAAGGAAGTATAAATTAACTCAAGTTTATTATTCAGGACGTTAAAGAACGATCGAGTCAAGTCGGACCCGAGGTAAGGGATCCTACACCTCTCTTTCTTGTTATGTACACTCTTTTATGTCATTCCTTTTAAGCTCATATTTCTTATGATTGGGATGTTCTTTTATATTACTCCTACTGTACTTATTATGTTCATATGATGAGAGACCCTATTTCCTCTCATCAATCCATTTTGGAAGTTTTGAGTGGCGTCGTTAGGCTGCCGAATTTTCGTAAGGGATTTTTCATCTCACTTTTATTCCCGTGAGATTTATGCTACATTTGACACAAATTCCATTGAGTGGTGTATGTACTTTCCATTATTATACTCTTTGTGTAATATACTTTCATTTATGAGTATATACATCAATGATCTATTGTCCTTCTTTCATGGGGTGTATGTTTTGAAAGATACCCAAGTCTGTAAGGGAATCTTTCACCCTCCTCTTTTTTAAAAGACTTCTTTTGTTGGGTCTTTTAATTTACATATTGTTATGTTGGGATATGTTCTCATATATCCTTATTTATGTATATTTTATATCCAAGTGATGAGATACACTTTTTGTCTCTCATCAACTCATTTTGATGTGATGCTGTTAGGCTGTCAAGGGAACTTTTTAACCCAATTTCGATTTCTTTGGGTTCAACATGTAGTCACTGAATATGTCATCCATTGAATATGTGTGAATGACATTTTATTGTTTTACACTTAAAATCCTCTTATATTGGGTGTATTTATATTTGTCACACATATTTTTGAGATTGATTTGTCCTTATTTTAAGGATACCTTCTTTATAAGGGATTTAATCACATTTGACATTTCTATTGAGGGTTCATTGTTGTTATGCACCAATTCACTCTTATATGGTGTATATACTGTCCTTTGGAGTATTATATCATGAATCCATTTATTCTCATGATACTATAAAGTTCTGAATAAATGTTATTTCTCAATTATTGTATTCAAGTGTCTCTAATTTTGGTAAAACCCCTTTAACCAAAATGTCATTTTAAATGTTTTAATTATTTGTTATTATTAATATCCATGTTTTCAAAATGGTTTTAAGGATTTATTTATATGGATATTAATGGTTTAAAATTTTAAGATTCAAGGTGGTATGGGACACTTTGATTAAAAAATCTCTTTATTAAATGTTTTAAATGGTTTTGAAAATGGTTTCGATAAAGGATTATATTATGATGTATTGTGATGTGGAAATGTTATCATTCCTTTATATTGGTTTTATGTTTTATGATTTTATATTGGTACTTGGACATTTTAACGGGTGGTTACGTTATAAACCATATGACGGGTGGTGCCATGAATACCAGGACGGGTGGTTACGTTATAACCTCCAATGCATTGGGTATGGAAGTCGGCCGTATGGCTATTCCATTAAGTATGTATGGAAATTGGCCGTATGGATATTCCATTAAGTGATATGTGTGGGAGTCGACCGTATGGTTATTCCACTTAAGTATGTTTATGTCCAAAGTTACCTTTATATATGTTATGTGTTCTTTATATGGGTTTTATGGTAATCCTTTGGTTACAAAAAGGTAAGTAATGATATTTTATTCAGTGAAGAGTTTTTACTACTTCATAAAGGTGAAAAGTATTACCTTGTTAAAGTATACATGGTTTACATTTTGTTTTGATAAACTAACAGTTTTTATTCTTTGTGTATCCCTTACTGAGTTTTTATGCTCATCCCAAGTTTTTGAAATTTTTTTCACATGACTTAGCGTGGAATAGGGTCAAGGATGGGATCAAGGGAAAGTCATGCTACCTAAAACATGAAACTAGACATGTTTATTTTTTAAGAGTTTTCATTTTATGTAAATTTAGTAGAAGAGACTACTTCGTAATCTTTTGAGATGTAATAGTTATGTCCTAATTCTCTAAAACACTAAACCTGAAAAGATCCTCAATATGTAATCTTGTAATAACTCAAGATTAAGTAAGGTTTAAGGCTGGGGCCTTATAGTTGGTATCAAAGGTCGGTTTAGATAACTTTAGAGGTTAGGGTATTCTTTAAGCATAAGTGACATTACCATAATGGTTAGGATTTCAGACAGAGTCCTAGTTTTAGATAAAGTGAATGAGTAAGAATATCTTAGTGTTTATCTTCCTCATTAGTACATGATGGTTTTGTTGTTATACTCACACTGACCCTTTTTGGTTTTAGTAAATGGCTGGATCTAGCAGGCACCAAGGTAAAGGTGGATGTGAAGGAAACTGTGACAGTTTTCTGAGCGAGCAACTGAATGATATGGGAGCTATAATGAGAACTCTTGTGTTTATCCTCAACGAACTATATGGAGTTATGATTGACCACCTAAACCTTGGTGATTTCTATAAGGCATCATGTATGCGAGAAACAAATCCCTACGGAACTACAGGTAATAATCATAAAGTTAAGTGTGTTCAAAAACCTATGTGTCAAAGATGTGGAAAGAAACACCTAGGAAAATGCTTCAAAGGGACAGAAATATGCTATAGATGTGGAAATGAAGGTCATAAAGCAAGAACCTGCCATGGAAAAAGGAAGCATCCAGTTGACTCGAGGAAAGGGAAAGAAGTTCTTTCTGAGGGATCAATTGAATGTTTTAAATGTGGTGTGCATGGCCATTATGCAAACACATGTCCTATGAAGAAGTTTCGTGAATGGGGTCACCAAGAGCGTACAAATGTTCGTTTACCACTACCTAATGCCATTCCGATTGAGGATGAAGAAACTGACAATGACTAATCAAAGGTATGTATTATTTCATGACAATTGTTTTCCTATTTTGGAATCTTAGGATATGATTCATGATTTTGTTTGTAGGAAAGAGGTATTTCGGAATAAGTTGGAAAGGAATGGTTAATGGATCATGAAGAATGTTGAATGAGTAAGATGTCAACCTATAAGGGCTTCAAGAGTTATGGTGAAATTATTAAGAGTATTAAGTCTCTTTTGATGATGGGGTTACATTAGAAGACTTTTTATATTATGTGTAACCCTGATGTTTAATATATGAAATTTTATTCAAGGAATAGTTATCTTTTCTTTTGTGGACCTAGTTATAATGAACCATTTGGGTTTATATGATCCTTACTTTTGAGGTAATTATGGGTTACTATATGTTATGATGGAAAATGAAAGGCATGAGATAAACTTGAGGTTAAAATATGTTATGATCATCTTTGAAGATTTTATCTCATTTTGGGTAATGTTTTATGAATTATATAGTTTTGGAAAAAGGACAACACGTAGACCGTGTGACAACCCGTCGCGTCGGACAAAGCTGCGGGAATCGAACCCACAACCAAAGTGCGACTGTATTTATCGCCTACCACTAGACTATGTGAAGTCCCTGGTTAGTTTGACTGATTGTTTTTAGTTATATGATTTTATGAATTAAGAGTAAGTTTATTTTGGGTTATTTATGAAAATGATTAACCTATCATGGAGGATATGTGATTAGGTTAATTACTTTTCAATACGAGACTTTAGGAGAAACTGATGTTGTTTGGAGATAAATGTTACGATTTAACTTGGAAGACTATGTGACTAAATCCTTAAAATATTTGGGTTTCAATCTTAGTTTGGTTTACTTTGAAGAATTTTATGGACAAATTGTTTATCAGATGGTCCTCGTTGAACTTTGGGTTTTGTTGGACAAATTTTGGAGATTAAGCATAGATTTTCTTTTTTAAGGGTTATCCTTTTCTGGATTATCTGACCTTGTACTAACCTTTTTGGTTTTGGTTTTGGTTAAAGCCTAAAGAAATGGGAAGTGTATAGTTCTCTTTTGTGGATTAGGTGATTCTCTAGAAGTTGATTATAGTACTCTTAATGTAAACAAGCCTTCCTAAATACTCGTCTTTTGGAGAAAATATGAGTTTGTGTAAAAGTAGAAAGTCAACATGATAAGTGATTAAGTTTCCCTGTGAATAAATTACTAAATAAAAAGTAACTTAAAACAAAAATGTTGTCTATTCACTTTTCCTACTGGGGAACCCAACACCGTTTAACCCATCACAAGTTTGTGATTTTCTTATTGTTAACTTTCTCCTAAACATGTTTTCTATCACTCTCAATCAGAACATGACCCTATGTTTTCTCCTCCATGTCCATGTTTTCCTACATGGAGTCCTAGTATGGGTTAACTCGGGTGACCTCTGTACTTATCTTTCGTTGTTTTAAAGTGATTGTTTTACCAACTCTTGTTCCGATGTGGGACTTTCAAGGATGTTTCCAAGCTCAATTTTTTAAAATTGTGAGGACGCAATTCCCAAAAGGGGGGAAGGATGTAACACCCCAGGTAAATAAAGAATATGACATTTTCATATTTATCCATATTTGTGAATAAAATATTGATATGACTTTAAATGGGACACTATGCTCGATGGCATACCCAACACGCAACAACGAGTTTCTTGGGAATCTTACGTTGCACTCTAATAATAAAATAATATTATTTTAAATGGCAGTTAACATGTAGCCGTTGTATTGGTGGGAATGGATAGAAATAACTAAAATATGATTATATATGTTTTTAAATGTTTTTACATTTATCCAATAAAAGATAAAGGCTTAAAATACGGAAAGAATTCAATTTTAGGCGTATATGCCCTAGTTTTCACTAAAGGTTCACTTATCGCCTTTTGATGGCGAACCGTCATTAAATATAGTTTTCTTCACTCTTATAAATTCTTTTGGACCAAATAAAACTCTTATTATGAATCGGGACATCAAAATTTACTTTGTGTAAATTTTTGTTATCTTTCCGATAAAGTTCTTTTTTTTAAATGAATAGTGTAAAATGTTGTATTTTAATTCAAAACCCCATTTTAATATAATTTATTTATATGATTAGATTATATTTTTAATTGGTTTTAAAGTTAAATTAGAATATATTTTTACCATTAAATCCAATAGTGGTCGTTGGAATTAATTTCACTTTGAAATCAGACTTAAACTAGTGTCAATCTTTTGATACTTATTGTTTCATAAAAACACGCTATTTGCTCTGACAGCGGGAATTAATTATTAAATTAATTAATGTGACTAATAAGTTTTGAATTTTGTAAAATGGACTTCATTTTTGAATTCGGAATATCAAATATAGCTTAGGGTGAAGTTTTGGTACTTTTCTGAAAAACTCCAATTTTTGATGAATAGTGAAACCACTAAGTGGTAATCAAGCAAACTGATTTTTCAGTTAAATGAAAGTTTACCACTAATGTGTATTGAATTTTGAAAATCCTACATACATGGTTGTCATTAGTATTTAAAATGTGGTTCAATGGGATGAAAATTATTTTTTGGTGAATAGTAACTTTTTTTCATTAATCGTGATTAGAGGTAATTAGTGTAGTTTAAGGTAAAAATGATATTATAAGAATGTGAAAACACCATGACACTTGTCATACACCTATTGGGTGAGTCATGGCCGACCAATACAAGCCATGGGCCAACTTGGGGACCCCATGGAGCCACTTTAGTTGGAAAATGACAATAATATATTTTTATTTAATGTTAAAATTAAATTGACACAAACATGAGTTGTTTTACTAAAATAGTTTTTAAGTGGGGTTAAACAAGTCCCAAGTTTTATTATAAATAATCATTGGAAAGATAAAAAGATTTCCTACATCATAGTAATTTTTTTATAATTTTTAGACATTAAATAAAATAAATTATTTATGACATAATAATGATGTTGCGATGACATCATTATTTGACATTTTAAATAAAATGGAAAGATAATGTAAAATCTATGAACTACACATGTGAAAAACCAATTGGATGAGTGGATTTCGAACCCTTATCACCTTATCCACGAATTATATCAATGTGGGACCTTTTAAAACCGAAAAACATTTTCAAATAAAGTAATATTTCTTACTTTCCAAAAGTGCCCCTCCTCTCCTCTTATAAAAGGCCCCCACTTCTACCTCATTTCACACACTCCTCAAGCCTTTGGCTCGGCCAACCCCTGCCCATTTACTCTCTCCACATCCCTATCCTCATTCTAGATGATTCCCTTTTTCCAGAATCCTTTCAAAGTAATCCTTTAGGCTCAAATCAAAAGGAGTTACACTTTTAAAGGTAATTCATTCTCTCATGTTCATTTGTTTTATTTTGCTTCTCCACCCCCCAAAAATATCTTTATTTACTTATTTTGTTACAACACCAGTATCTTCAATATACTAGGATGTTGTTATAATATTTATTCGAGCTACACTCTCACACAACTACATCAAATGGTTAAAGAACATACGGTTTCCGTGGATGGCGAAATTCTGCCTCCCGAAACGATGATTGTTCAATACTCATCTAACACCTTCAAAGGTGGCCATTATGATGCCACTATTTTTATATATGATATATAATATGTTTATGTTTTACTTATGCTTCTGTATTTTTCATTTCTGTCTTACCTTTATGGCTTCCATTATTGGTATACGCGATATCTTCATTTTAGGAAGTGTGGACTACCGCCCCCTCAAAGTGATGTGATTCGTTAATGCCATACGTGGGACATATAAAGGATAGATTTAATGTTATTATATATGATGAATGATACATCTAAATGATCAATATAATTATGTAATTAAAATATACATACCTCTCATTTATTTTTAATTCCATTAATATGACAAAGAAATGAAAGTAGCGTTCATGCGTACGTACGGCTTACCATCTCCATGAACGGTGCATTTCATTTATTACCTCAAAATGATTATGTAATATTATAAATACATGTATATTCTGGATATATATGATATATATGATATCCAAATTAGGAATTTCATTCTAAATATAAAGAACCTTTGACCACACGAACAACATGTAATTGTAAGAAGTCCACTTTCGACTTAAGAACCAAATACCGACAAAATGATCATTATTAACTTAAATGATGACATAATGTTTATACTTGGTAATAAGTGATATAAAAAGGAATAATGAACTTGAAAAAGGTTCTTAAGGAAGTATAAATTAACTCAAGTTTATTATTCAGGACGTTAAAGAACGATCGAGTCAAGTCGGACCCGAGGTAAGGGATCCTACACCTCTCTTTCTTGTTAAGTACACTCTTTTATATCATTCCTTTTAAGCTCATATTTCTTATGATTGGGATTTTATTTTATATTACTCCTACTGTACTTATTATGTTCATATGATGAGAGACCCTATTTCCTCTCATCAATCCATTTTGGAAGTTTTGAGTGGCGCCGTTAGGCTGCCGAATTTTCGTAAGGGATTTTTCATCTCACTTTTATTCCCGTGAGATTTATGCTACATTTGCCACAAATTCCATTGAGTGGTGTATGTACTGCCCATTATTATACTCTTTGTGTAATATACTTTCATTTATGAGTATTTACATCAATGATCTATTGTCCTTCTTTCATGGGGTGTATGTTTTGAAAGATACCCAAGTCGGTAAGGGAACCTTTCACCCTCCTCTTTTTTAAAAGACTTCTTTTGTTGGGTCTTTTAATTTACATATTGTTATGTTGGGATATGTTCTCATATATCCTTATTGATGTAAATTTTATGTCCAAGTGATGAGATACACTTTTTGTCTCTCATCAACTCATTTTGATGTGATGCCGTTAGGCTGTCAAGGGAACTTTTTAACCCAATTTCGATTTCTTTTGGTTGAACATGTAGTCATTGAATATGTAATCCATTGAATATGTGTGAATGAAATTTTATTGTTTTACACTTAAAATCCACTTATATTGGGTGTATTTATATTTTTCACACATATTTTTGAGATTGATTTGTCCTTATTTTAAGGATACCTTCTTTATAAGGGATTTAATCACATTTGACATTTCTATTGAGGGTTCATTGTTGTTATGCACCAATTCACTCTTATATGGTGTATATACTGTCCTTTGGAGTATTATATCATGAATCCATTTATTCTCATGATACTATAAAGTTCTGACTAAATGTTATTCCTCAATTATTGTATTCAAGTGTCTCTAATTTTGGTAAAACCCCTTTAACCAAAATGTCATTTTAAATGTTTTATTTATTTGTACTTATTAATATCCATGTTTTCAAAATGGTTTTAAGGATTTATTTATATGGATATTAATGGTTTAAAATTTTAAGCTTCAAGGTGGTATGGGACACTTTGATTCAAAAATCTCTTTATTAAATGTTTTAAATGGTTTTGAAAATGGTTTTGATAAAGGATTATATTATAATGTATTGTGATGTGGAAATGTTATCATTCCTTTATATTGGTTTTATGTTTTATGATTTTATATTGGTACTTGGAAATTTTAACTGGTGGTTACGTTATAAACCATATGACGGGTGGTTCCGTGAATACCAGGATGGGTGGTTACGTTATAACCTCCAATGCATTGGGTATGGAAGTCGGCCGTATAGGTATTCCATTAAGTATGTATGGAAATTGGCCGTATAGCTATTCCATTAAGTGATATGTGTGGGGGTCGACCGTATGGTTATTCCACTTAAGTTTGTTTATGTCCAAAGTTACCTTTATATATGTTATGTGTTCTTTATATGGGTTTTATGGTAATCCTTTGGTTACAAAAAGGTAAGTAATGATATTTTATTCAGTGAAGAGTTTTTACTACTTCATAAAGGTGAAAAGTATTACCTTGTTAAAGTATACATGGTTTACTTTTTGTTTTGATAAACTAACAGTTTTTATTCTTTGTGTATCCCTTACTGAGTTTTTATGCTCATCTCATGTTTTTGAAATGTTTTTCACAGGACTTAGCGTGGAATAGGGTCAAGGATGGGATCAAGGGAAAGTCATGCTACCTAAAACATGAAACTAGACATGTTTCTTTTTTAAGAGTTTTCATTTTATGGAAATTTAGTAGAAGAGACTACTTTGTAATCTTTTGAGATGTAATAGATATGTCCTAATTCTCTAAAACACTAAACCTGAAAAGATCCTCAATGTGTAATCTTTTAATAACTCAAGATTAAGTAAGGTTTAAGGCTGGGGCCTTATATCAACAATGGTTAAATGTTTTAAATGTGGAATGTACGGGAATTATGAAAACCAATTCCCTAAGGGAAAGTCTCATGAAGAGAATTAGTATAGATTATGGGTAGTATTTAGGTGGATGATGATGAAGATACTACAAATGATATGTGAGATGAAAGAATTGTTGAAGCTCGGTCAATGGTTTAAGAATGTAGTGGGATGATTACATGTTTATCAAGTGTAATGTTGTATAAATAATCTCATGGTACTATGGAATAAAGAGACATCTAAGGATTGTTACATTGTTGTCTTTCCTTGAGTTTTGAAAGTGTGTGATTAATGCTACCAGTATCCATGAAAGGTTATTCAGATATTTTTGGAATGAAGATGATATGCGCATAATGAAGGGAAAACGACAAAATGAAATATTTGACAGTATTCATGAGCTCATGATTGATATAAGGACTAAGTGATATCATGGTTTGAGTATATAGAATTTTGAGGATTTTGGTATGTGGAAAGTGTTAACTTTTAACTGCATTCATGTTTTCACTAAGGTTCAATGGGTATTCAAGAGAGTACATGATTAAGGCCTTTGAATGTTTGGAATGTGACCAACAAGACATATCTTATGATATATGGCGATCAACGATGGTATTAAATCTCTGGTAATCGTTTTTGGACTGCAGTATTATGGATAAGCCTAAAGACTAGAATGGATTATGTTGGACATAAGTTAGTATTATTTAAGTATAGAACTTTTGATATTATATAGTTTTAGAAAAAGGACAACCTGCAGGACGGGTGACAACCCATCGCGTCGGATAAGGCTGTGGGAATCGAACCCACAACCGAAGTGCGACTGGCCTACAGGAAGTCCCTGTTTAGTAGAAACTAGTTTTATTATATTAAGCAGTATGATATATGAAGTATAAGTCCATTTTAGGAACCATATATGATTAATCTCACTATAGAATGACTTATGTATATTTAATAACTTTTGCTAACCTTTTTTTTGAGACAGATGGAATGACCCGTCATTCTACCACATGATCTGCTAACACTTCACGAATAACAAATTCAACTTCATTTATTTAAGGGATGAAGTGGAAATTGTTCAAGGCACGAACAACAGTGAGATTGTACCAAAATAAATTAAGTATTTATTCTAATTCAAATTCATCAACTTTAGGGAAACGATCTTGAAAACCAAAAATGTTGTCCTATTGCTCTTATATCTGATTAATCAGATGGTACCTTAGATTGTCACAAATTTATGGATTTGTGATTGTTGGCTTTTCCATAGCCATGTTCTCTACCACTCTCCATCAGAACATGATGGTTAGATTTTTCTTCCATATCCATATTTTCACCTATGTGGAAACCCAGTGATTAGTTTATTTGGGTAACCGTTACGTTTCATACTTTCGTTTTTAAATATTGGTTTTGGTATTCCTTTTTACGATGTGAGTTTCTATTAAAGAAACACTCGAATAGTAAACCATTTATAACCCCGATGAATTTCGAGGGAGAAATTCATTTTAAGGGGGGTAGAATGTAACACCCCGAGATTTTATGAAAAATATTATTTTAATTTCATTAATGTCTTGTGTTGTATTCTACACCAATATTACCTTGCGCTATACGCAACACCGTATTAGCTTGCAATATACGCAACACTATTCTTGGACCGTGTTACACACAATTTTGATAATAGTTATTCTACGCAACATTGAGTATATATATATATATTCAATGTATAAATGAAATATGGTTGGATTCTGTTATACGAAACAACGAAGGATTCTTTCACAACACGCAACCCTGACTTGGCTTGCATTACACGCAATCGCAACCTTCCTCGATAGCGTGTGTTGTACGCAATACTGGGTTTTAATAAACAACGATATATTATTATAATATTGTCATAAACTAGCCGTTATGAATAGTGTTAACTAAATTTTGAATTTTATAACATTATTATTCATCTTACACATTTCTAGAACATGGTATAAGAACAAAATAAATATTTCGGGTAAAATAAGTATTTTTCAAAAAATGCAATTTTCTCGCCTTTTGATGGCACACCCACTTTAAATCTAGTTTTTGACATGTTTATAAGTTCAATTTTACAAAATAAAATTCTTATTTGGAATCAAGAAATAAAAATTTACTTTGGATAAATTTTTCCTATTATTCTGGTAACTTTCACATTTTAATGAATAGTAAAAACACGCTATATTTTAATTAAAAACAACTTTTTTCATCGTAATATCTTATGTGGTTAAATTATAATATTGAATGGTTTTAAAGTATAAATAGAATATATTTTTACCATTTAATATAATGTATGTCATTAGCATTGATTTTACATATAATTCATAGGTTAAATCAATTCAATCTTTTGCAATTTTTTAAACAAAAACCCGTTTTTATTCGACAACGGGATTAATTTTAATTTAATTTCTGCAACTTCTGTGTATTGAATTTTAAAAAATGGATTCCATATTTGGAATCAGTGGGTCCAAATTATGTTAATAGGATACTTTTTATTTTTGGGAATTATGAATAGTAACTACGGTAAATTTTATTTACCATAGTTAAAGGTAAATCAGGAAATTAAGGGTAAATATAATATTTTAAAATTACCCTAACAAATGTCAAAATTTTATTTGATGACTAAAACTCGACCCATATATCCTAAGGGTCGGATTAGATTCATTTAATTATATTTTTTCAATGAAAATAATTTAATTATTATTAAAACCAAAGAATGTGACAACATGTCACTTTCTTAAATCTTATAAGTATAATAATTTTAATCTAGTGATAACCTTCATGAACCTTCGAACATGAATAGTCTCCAGAAATATAATACAATTATCTACATCATAGGAATGTATTTAGAATTTTTAGGGATTAAATAATTATCATTTATTATGACACAAAGATGATGCAGTAATTGTCTTATAAATGAAATATTGACATAATTGATGTTATAAATGCCCAAATAAATGTAATTTGAGACTTTTTATGAATTACACTAATTTTATAGGTTAATATGACATGGTAGTATTGATTTAATTAACTTTTTTAGAACTTATCATTCTGTTATGATTTTCACAAAAATGAATTACCAAATAGTGTCAAAATTGACATAAAATAGTTTTTAAAACAAATATTATATTATTAATTGTTATTTTATTCCAAAAAATATAAGGTTCTGCCAAATGACTTAGATAAGGTTATATATATTAATAATAAACAACTTGGTGTTCTTTTGGCTGATTATAGTAAGTTTATTAACCTTATAGTATAAAAACACAAGAAGACACGGTAAAAGTAAACTTATTTAACTTAATGTTAAATCTAAATGATAAGGTTAAAATAGGAACCTAAAATTTTCTAAATTCTATTGGATGAGAGGCTTTCGACCCATCCCCACATTATCTTATAAATATATCAATTTGGAGCTATTTAAAACCGAACTTGACTTTATAATAAAATAATAGTTTTAGTTATTCCAAAGGTGCCCATCTCCTCCCTTATAAAAGGACACCTCCTCCCTCCCTTCCTCACACAACTTTGAGCCTTCATGCTAGGCCAAACCCTGCCAAATTCTCTTCTCCACTTCCCTATCAACATCCTAGTGGTTCTGGTGTTCCTCAAAGACCAATTTTAGTGACCTAAGAGGAGGTCTCAAAAAGGTGCTTCAAAGAAGAGGTAATTTCCGTTACCGATTCTTTCACCTTTATTTCTTCTTCCACTTCTTCTTGTTAGGTTGTTTCATTATGATGTAATAACATCAGTATCACTCATATAATGATATGTTATTATAAGTATGAAACAATCCTAATTCACCATCTATTCATCCTACGGAAAATGAAATCATCGCGCGTGCGTACGTACGGAATATCGTCTCCACACCGTGGTGTAATCTGTTTTTCCACCAACACCTTACATGGATGGGTATTATGGTGTAAAGAATAACTATACATAGTTATTATAACATCATAATGATTCTGATATATTGTATCATCCACTCCAATGCAATTCAATAATTATGGAAATGATATCATCGCTCGTGCGTACGTACGGACTACCGTCTCCACGACGCGATGAGATTCATTCTCCATGTTAACCATTTAAGAATGATTATAAAGTATATATAAGCAATAATAATGAAATATATGACATTATAAAGCTACTGTATTTATGTGTATATATATGTATGTCATCTACTTAATTCCACTCAATTCAATAAGGAAACGAAAACAGCGTTCATGCGTACGTACGGCCTACCGTCTCCATGAACGGTGTATTTCTTTCCATTTATCGATCCATTATATATATGTATTTTCTGAATATATATAATATATAAATCATGTTTTATATTCTATAATTATGTAATAATGATCTAAGTAATCTTATGAATAATTACAAGTAAAAACACGAACGAAAAATGAGACGATTTTACCCAAAATGCTACTTTCACATGAATTTACAAAAGAACGGGTAATATAAATTCATAAGTGAACCATATATGATATAATAACAATGAATATTATTATTGAATAAGTCAATAACATTATTTAAATCATTATACAGGAGTTTCGGATACTTACAAAGCAAGTTGGACCTAAGGTAAGGGAAATATCACAATCTCATTTTTATCCGATATTGTTTATACTTTGGTATTTACTGGGGTTATTTCTATCATCCGTGTCCATGTTTTATAAAAGTGTTTTAATGTATTTTTAAAGTCCTTTTTTACCCATTGTTGTCTTTTACCACATTTTATGTAAGGAATCTTTCTTTTGTTTATGTTACGAGGCACTTTTTGACTTTTCCGACAAAAGTACGAGGAGAATGTTATTTTTAACTTAAACGGCGTGAACGGATTTTTACGGTTTCATAACGCATCATTTTCCAGAATATTCCTCTACAAAATTTCATGATTATTTTCAACAAAACCCATTTCTTTTAAAATTTCATGGAATTTTGTGAAAAGAAAATGATTTTAAAGAAGAAAGGATATTTTCCCCAAGAATTCATTTCAAGTGTTCTACCAAAACTATTTTTCATCTAAGATGACATTTTTTCATGTGTATGTATCAAGTAATATGTATCTATGATTTAAATGGTTTCAATTTTCTTATGATGAAATGATATCAAACTTTTATGGATTATGTTATGATGGTATGATGTTTTAGATTCCCATTTGTATTACATGGGTTATGCAATGATGTATGATTTATGATTTTGTGGCACACATAAGAATGGTATCATTATGAGATGGGTGGGACCTATATCTCCCTCCAATGCATTGGGTAAAGATTTTATATCTCATGAGATAGAAATGGCTGGAATGGTAGGTTATACCGGTTCAGTGAAATAGGACTGAAACGAGGGTGACTCAGTTCAGAAAGGGACTTTGTCCACTAAGATAGTCTTGGCGATGAGTCTTGACTAAAAAGAAATGATTCTGTATGATTTTGTGTGAATGCCACAAAGTTTCATGTTTCAAGTTATGATTATTGTGATTGCATTTCACTGCCATGATTTATTCCATGTTATGAAATTATGCTCTCTTTTTCAGGTTAAGATTTCCAAAATGTTATGTTCTTATGAATATGATGTGATTGATATTTCTTTTGTTTACCCTTACTGAGCATTTGAGCTCACCCTTTTATGTTTTCTTTTCCCCATGATATAAAGAATGGTTTTAGGTAAAAAAAAGGAAGATCTTTATAGGAGATATTGAAGATCTTTCACCATGATTAGAAGATTATATTCCGAGTTTCAAAAGACACTAAACTATTACGATCCTTGTGTGTGTGTTTTTGTTATGTATTAAGTATTCCGCAAAAGTAATGTAACGTACATGTACGTTAGGCTTCGGGTCTCTACAATCCATAAACATTTTGAAGCAAAAACTTGAACATGAAATTTAAACATCAAAATCTTGAGCAAAGACATAAATCTTGGAAGTACGTAAGGCATATATCATAATAGAACATCAACCGTGATAAAATTGGAATAAAAAATTTAATTTTGGAAACCATTCAGCACATGTCATGATTTCCATAGTAGCCAAGGAATTACTTCCAAGACCATCTTAGTGGACAAAGTCCCTTTCTGAATCGAGTTCACTCCTCGTTTCAGCCCTGTAACACTGAACCGGATTAACTTACCGTTCCAGCCATGTCTATCTCATGAGATATAAATCTTTACCCAATGCATTGGAGGGAGATATAGGTCCCACCCATCTCATAATGAAATCATTCTTACTTGTGCCACAAAATAAACATACATCATTCATAATAACCCAACAAATAAAATGGGTTTTATAAACATCATCCCATCATCACATAATCTATATAAAAGAAATGTATATCATTTCATAATCTGAAAATTGAAACCATGTAAATCATAGAGACATTATATATGAAACATACACATATGAAATAATGTCATCTTAGATTGAAAATGGTTTTGATAAAACACTTGAAATGAATTATTAGGGAAAATATCATTTCTTATTAAAAATCATTTTCTTTTAACAAAATGTCATGAAATTTCAAAAGAATAGGATTTTGTTGAAAATGTTCATGAAATATTTTGGAGGATTCTTCATGAAAATAAGGCTTTATAAAACTGTAAAAATCATTTTATTCCATATACGTTAAAAAAAATTCTTCTCGTACTTTTGTCGGAAAAGTCAAAAAGTACCATGTAGGGTAAATAAAAGAAAGATTCCTTCCATACCAGGGGTAAAAGTCAAAATGGGTAAAATAGACATTAAACATACATGAAAACACATTTATAAAACATGGATATGGACGATTGCAATAACCCTAGTAAATACTTACAAATAAGCAATCTCGGATAAAAATGAGATTTGCAAAAATTATCCCTTACCTTAAGTCCAATATGCTTTGTATGGATCCGAACCTCCTGTATAATGATTTGAATAATTTCATTGACTTATTACAGAATCATATTCATTGTTACGATATCATATATGGTTCACTTATTACCCATTCTTTTGTAAATTAATGTTAAAATAGCGTTTTGGGTAAAATCGTTTCATTTGTCGTTCGTGTTTTAACTTGTAATTATTCATATGATTACATAGATCATGGTTACTTACATCCAGAATGTAAAACATGATTTATACATAATATATATTCAGAATATACATATATATATTAGATCGATAAATGGAAAGAATTACACCATTCATGGAGACGGTAGGCCGTACGTACGCATGAATGCTGTTTTCGTTTCCTTATTGAATTGAATGGAATTAAGTAGATGACATACATATATATATATAAATATGGTATATTTATAATGTCATATATTTCATTATTATTGGTTATATATACTTTATAATCATTCTTAAATGGTTAACATGGAGAATGAATCTCATCGCGTCATGGAGACGGTAGTCCGTACGTACGCACGAGCGATGATATCGTTCCCATAATTTTTGAATTGAGATGATACAATATATCATAATCAGTATGATGTTATAATAACTATGTATAGTTATTCTTTACACCATTATACTCATCCAAGTAAGGTGGTGTTGGAAAAACAGATTACACCACGGCGTGGAGACGGTATTCCGTACGTACGCACGCGCAGTGATTTCGTTTTCCGTAGGATGGATAGTTGGTGAAATAGGGTTGTTTCATACTTATAATAACATATCAGTATATTATTGATACTTATGTTATTACTTCACAATGAAACAACTAAATAAGAAGAAGTAGAAGAATAAATAAAGTTGAAAGAATCGGTAAATGGACATTACCTCTTCTTTGAAGAACCTCTTTGAGACCTCCTCTTAGGGCACTAAAATTGGTATTTGAAGAACACCAGGACCTCTAGGATGTTTCTAGGGAAGTGTAGAAGCGAATTTGGCAGGTTTTGGCCGAGCATGAAGGCTCAAAATGGTGTGAGGAAGAGAGGGAGGAGGTGCCCGTTAATAAGGGAGTAGAGGGGCACCTTTGGAATAACTAAAAATATTATTTTATTGTAAAGTCAAATTCGGTTTTTAATAGCTCCAAATTGATATATTTAGAAGCTAAGGTGGGGATGGGTCTAAATCCTCTCATCCAATATAATTTAGACATGTTTAGGTCATTATATTATCCTTATCTTTTAGTTTTAACTCTTAGTTAATTAGATTTACATTTACCATGTCACTTTGTATTTTTATATTATATAGTTAATAAACATGCCATATAAATACAAGAGACCCCCAAGTGATAAATTAATGATACACCTATCATGATATAAGTATCTTGGTTTAATTTTAGATTTTTAGGAATATAATAACAATTATTAATATAATATTTGTTTTAAAAACTATTTTATGTCAATTTTGACACTATTTTGTAATTGATTTTTGTGAAAATCATAACAGAATGATTAGTTAGAAAAAATTTAATTAAATAAATACTAACATGTCATATTAACATAGAAAATAATTTTATTTCATAAAAAGTTTCAAATTACATTTATTTGGGTATTTATAACATCAATTATGTCAATATTTCATTAATAAGATAATTACTGCATCATCATTGTGTCAAAAATAAATTAAATTATATAAAGTCTAAAAATTACAAATAAAATATCATTATGTAGGAAATATTTTTATCTTTCTAATTAATATTTATAGTCGAATTTGTCTTATTTATAACCCTATATTAAAAATGATTTACTTATTAATCATTGATTTTAACTATTTTAACCCTTCTTTAAATAAATTAATAATAAATGTCCTAATCTAATCCAAGTGGGCCTGAATGGTCATATTTTATTACTAAGGATTTTATTGTCGAATTACACTTATCCAATATAATTAGGACATGTTTTAGGATAATAATAATATAATTTTTTCCCTTAATTACCCTATTTACTTTTAACTGTGGTAAATAAAAGTAAAAAGTTACTATTCACCAAAAATTATTTTAATCTCATTGAACCGCATTTTACTTACTGAAATCAACCGTGTCTCTCAGATTTTTGAAATTCCATTCACAAAAGCGGTAAAATTATGTTTTATGTAAATTTGCAAATTCTCCTAAGAGGTGGGTAAAAGACGGTCAAAAGTTCAATAAAATTTTTATATATCTAAAATTATTAAAAAATGACTCCAATGAATTACATTGAACTTATATAGGTATTATGTATCAATTTTGACCTAAAATAAATTTAAATAAAATAAATAAATATTTAAATAAATATTCGGTTTTTAAATAGTATCCGAGTGTTTTCACTATTCATACAAAATTGAAAGTTTTCAGAAAAATACCAAAATTTCACCCTTGGCTAATTTCGATATTCTGAATCCAAAAATGAAGTCCATTTTGAAAGATGAAATTTACAAAATTTCAAAAGGTGGTTATTACTATTTATAACGGCTAGTTTTAATAATATTTTAACAGCATGTCGTTGTTTAGTGAAACTTAGTATTGCGTACAACACACGCTATCGAGGAAGGTCACGATTGCATGTAATGCAGCCAAGTTAGGGCTGCGTGTTGTGCAAGACTCCTTTGTTTTAGCGTACAACACAAGACATCAATAAAATTAAAAATAATGTTTTTCATAAAATCTCAGGGTGTTACACCAATAATAAGGGACATAAGACAGACATGCCAATCCCCCAGCGTCAGGACACGCCAACGATGCCTCGACGTGACCACTATCCTAACTGAAGGTTGTTGCCCCGAACAGACCCCTTGGAGCATCTCGATGGAAGAAGAGTAATTAACTGGTGTCATGAAGATATGGCACTGGAAACAACATTCACGAATACTTCTTAAATCTATGAGGGAGACCCGGACTAGGTGACGAGCTCTGAGGAGGAATCCATGGAAGGATGAACCGACATCCCATCATCCCGGTTTCGATCAAGGAGCAGACGTCCCTGAATAAGGAACGTATGACGCCCACCTTTGGAAAGCGAGAATGAATAGCCACAAGCCGCATGTCCTCCCCTACGTGATGGATGTGCGTGTGTGCCTTGGTGGTAAGCGTTGGAGATACACAACTAATACAATCATGGGAAGTACACACACCACATGCAATAAATAAGTGGTGAACAATGGAAATCTCATGGAATTAAAGGTGAGATAAGAAACCCCTTACTTTATACTTTTTCCTTGGTCGAGGGTAGGATAACCTCTTGTATGATGGTCAAATAATTTTTATTAAATTATAAAAGAATCATATACAATAATATGATATCATATATGATCTTTTAACATTGCATTGTTAACAATATCTTAGTATTATCGTCGTTTCGGGTTTTAACGGATTCATTTTCCTTTATATTCTTTGTTATGTGGGTCATATTTGGTATGTATTGGATGTATCTTATTCATATCCAGAATGATATCATGTCTCTAAACATTATTTTTAATCATCAAATGAAATTTAGTCTTGAATGGATTCGATGGGGAATTAATCTCGTCGCGTTCATGGAGATGGTAATCCATACGTACGCATGAACGATAATATCATTCTTTTGATATTAAAATAATATATAATTGGATGGTATATCAAATATGCAGAATAATTATCATTTTAAATTTATTATTTACATCAATTACTCATCATTATTATATCCATCCAAATAATAATGTATAGAATGAAAATTACACCAAGACGTGGAGACGGTAAGTCATATGTCCGTACCTATAATGACATGATATTAAAATGATGGATATAATTATGAATATAGATGTACCATATTCATAATAACATCATTTTATATAGAAGATACTGGATTTATTATTTTATAATGAAAACAACAAAGAAAGAGGAAGTGGAGGAATAAAGGAACTTGAAAGAGTGATGAGATATTTACCTCTTCTTCGGGTTCTTCCTTTTAATTAGATCAAAATGGATCCCTAGGATGTATTTCTGACTAAATGAGGGCATCTAGAATGAAGGGAGGATAGTTGAGAGGGTATTTTGGTAGATTTTGGCCGAGCCTAAAGGCTTTGAATTTGTGAATTTGAGGGAAGGGGGAGTGCCCATCTATAAGAGGCGTGAGGGGCACCTTAGGAAAAACTAGAAATATTATATTATAATAAAATCAATTTCAGTTTCTAATTTCACCAAAATTGATTATTTAAAAGATAAGGTGGGGATGGGTCAAAAACCACTCAACCAATAGGTTTTAGACAGGTTTGATCACTATATTAACTTTCTCATTTAGATTTAACTCATAGTTAAATATTTTGTCATTTACCATGTTTGTTTATATTATTATATTATATGGTTAATAAACAAACTATATACTTCCAATAGAACCCAATGTGGTTCATTAATGATACAACTATCATTATATTAGTCTTTGGGCCGATCCTTCAATATTTAGGGATAGAATATCAATTAATAGTATAATATTTTTATTAAAAACTCTATTATATCAACTTTTACACTATTTGGAATTTTTTTTTTCTAAATTCATAATAGTATTGTTACTTCAAAAAAAATTCATCTCACCAACCCTAATATGTCATATTAACATAGAAAAATTAGTGGAATTCATAAAAATTCTCAAATCACATTTATTTGAATATTTATACTATCAATTAGTTTAATATTTCATTAATTAGGTAATTATTGCATCTTCATTGTGTCATTAATAAATTAAATTATATAACCTATAAAAACTATAAATAAAATACCATTATTTAGGAAATATTTTTAGATTTAAAATGAATATTTATAGTTGAATTTACATTATTTTTATCCCTATATTAAAAATGTTTTAGTAATTAAAAGTTGGTTTTAACTCTTTTAAATCTTCATTGAATTAAATAATAATAAATGTTCTAATCTAATCTAAGTGGACCAAATAGGATCATATTTTTTCCTGAGGGTTGTTTTTGGTCGATTTATACTTATCCAACAGAATTATGACATGCGTTAGGGTAATAATAATATCATTTTTACCTTTAATTTCCATATTTACTTTGAACCGTTGTATATAAAAGTTAAAAGTTACTGTTCACCAAAAAATATTTTTTTCTTATTGAACAACATTTCACTCTTTGATATTAACTATTTATCTCGAATTTTTTAAATTCAACTCAAAGAAGCAGTAAAATTATCTTTTATTTAAATTTGCAAATTCTCCTAGGAGGTGGGTAAAAGACGGTGAATAGTTCAATAATATTTTTATATATCTAAAATTATTATAAATTAACTCTAATGAATTACATTGAACTTATATAGGTATTATGTATCTATTTTTATCTAATATAAATTTAAATAAAATAAATAATTATTTAAAAAAATGCTTTTAAACTATAACTCAGTGTTTTTCAATATTCATCAATATTTTAAAGTTTTCAGAAACATATCAAAAATTCACCATAAGTTAATTTTGATATTATGAATTAAAAAATTAAGTCTATATTAACAAATTAAAAACATAGAAATTTCATTTATTAGTTTAAAATTAATTATCGTTGTCAGAACCAAAAAGCGTATTTTTATGAAATAATAACTACCAAAAGATTGGCATTTGTTTTTGTCCAATTTCAATGTGAAATTACTTCCGATGACCAAAATTGCATTAAATGGTAAAAATATATTATAATTATACATACAAACAATTCATATGTATAGTTGAACAATATAAATTATTTTGATTAAAATAGCTATTTTTAGTTAAAATATGTTATTTTTCACTATTCACCCAAAAATGAAAGTTATCATAAAAACACCAAAAAATTATTGAAACTAAATTCTTATGTCCCGATCCCAAAGAAGACGTTTTTTTGTCAAATTTAATATATAAAATTTTCAAATATTTTATTTAAAATGGGTTCTCCATTAAAAAGCTGTAAAATTGCATTTTTTAAAAAATACTTGTTTTATCTGAAAAAATGAATTTGTCCTTACATTATATCTAAGAAACTCATAATATGGATTCAAAAATTATAAGGGTTATATAATGTTCAAAATTATATTTATACATGTCATAAATTCTTTTAAATGGCTAGTTTGGTAAGCGTGATGCGCTTGAACTCGATGTTGCGTGTAGTGTAAGTAATTGAATTACATTGAAGAACTAACGTGCTATGAAATCTTGGGGTGTTACATTTTATAAGAATACATATTTATTCATGATATTTAATTTTTTTTTATGATTATTCTTCATTGAATATTAATTTACATGTTACCCAAGAGATACAAAATATTATACAATCCCATTTTATTTTGTGATTTTTTCCTTTATCAAGAAACAGTCTGTATCTTATGATAATGTTTCATTAGAAACTAAATTTCCCTTATGTATACATTTTTGTGTATGATGGTTGTGATTATTTCCTAAAACATAGAAAATTTTTAAATATGGTGTTTACTTTGGATGTTATTTGATTCAGTGGGGGAATTATTATTAATTTTAATTTCTTACACAAAACATAGATTTTTTAATAAGGAATATTATTCATTAATTATATTGATTAGTCAACATATATGGAAATTTTTTGAAATAGAAAAATATGTTCGGCCCATGTATTGATACATCATCAATGTGTTGGCACTCCCTTGAGGTGAACCAGTTGGTTATAATTAGTTAATTATGTTTTGGGTGTATACTTACCCATCAGTTTGAAATTTTCTTATGAAAGGCAAAAACAGTAGAGGAATTTTGATTCTTGATATTTTAACATCTAATAATTTAAAATTTTATTAATCTAAAATTCATTTTTTATTATCTATGATATTATCACAATAATATTATGTCGGGATGCATTTCATTATAATCTTATTGATTGATTTCCATGCATTTTATGTTATTTGCCTTACCATATTGATAATCACTAATAGTAAATTTATTTTTAATGGCATGCATGGTAAGTAAATTATCATTTCATGATGATTATTCTTATATATTCATGATATTAAATGAATAAATCTTTTGAAAATAATATTCCCATTGTGATTGAATTAAATTCTTTTTTATGTTTTCTGGTTTCGGAAACCATATGAACTTATTTGGTTTTATTATAGCCAATTTGAATTAAAAGACTATTATGTATCAAACCCATTGATAAATTAGATGTTTTATATTTTTCATTTGATAAGTATAAATATTTAATAAATCCAATTGACACGAACCAAAAAATAAATGACCTCAACCAGCAAGATAATACCATGTGAAGCCAATTTATCAGAGCATTCGATGAAGATATAATCAGTTGGATTTTCCCATGGAAAAGCCCTATATTATATCCAACAACAAAATAATGGGAATATAATTTATAGGATAAGTTCAAGATCATCGATATCACGTAGGAAGCCATATACGTTGATCCATCCCATTAAAATATCATCATTGCACACCATACCCTCGGGATTGTTTTTGGTGCAACAAAGGGATATGTATCAAGACACAAATAAAATTATTTGTTATTGTTTGATAATTAATTAATATGTTGACTTATTTTTTTCATTACGTTTTAAATTATTTGATTTTTAAATGAAAAACAGAAATTGATTTTTTCTATAATGGGAAATATTAATTATTATATTCAGTTTTTTATGAATTAATTAATTTTTAAAATAATTGAAATATTTATAAAATTATAAAATTAATGATTAATAAATTAATATAAATGATATTATATTTTCTTTAAAGAAAAATTTTAGTTTTTATAAGGTTCTAAAAAATGTCATTGTCCAAAATCTATCATTTCTCATTAAATACTAATTCCTGTTTTAAAAGATAAAATTCGCATATTTAAACAGATATTTTGAAAGAAATAATATCAATATATTAATCATCATTTCGAAATAATACAACAGTGAATTTATAATAACATTCTAAGATAAGTTAATTTTTAGTTATAATGTAATCATTTTGTAAATATACAGTGTGTATTATGAAATCATGTTAAACCAAATGTAACATAGTAAATTTTATATATTATGTCCTCAACCAATTTTTTCATTACAATTTAAAATAATTGTTTTGGTTATTTTAAAAATTTTATAAAAAAAATTTAAATTTTCCATAACTTATATTACATATTAAGGTTTTAAAATGAATTATTTATAATCCTAACTCACTAACATATCATCAGGGGGAATATTTTATTAATTTAGATTCATAAAATTATAAAATAAATAAATCATGTCTTTTATAAAAGTAAATATGGGAAAACCCATAGTGAGGTTTTCGAATTTGATTACTTTGATATATAGAGACCAAACCATACATTTGGTAAATAATAAATAACTACTAACTCTTATCCTATATTAACCAACACAATCACCTCTTACTCTTCACTAAAAAAACACATGGATAACATCTTCACATTTCCCGCCCCACCCTAGAGTCCTCCCAACGTTCACCCAAACACCCAGAGAGATCCTATCAAGTTTTTCAAATGACTATGTTATGGTAAAAGTATTATATCACTTCATTTCCATTCAAGATCCTTATTTGTAATAGGAATTTTAAATCTTAGTGTGTTATGTTTTAATGATTTTATAAATACTCAGATACATCCTAATTAATGTCTTAAAAATTAATGGTCTTTTATCCCCTATCATTATATTGTTTATATATTTCATTATTATGTCAAAATTTAGTAATGGAGTCCATATTGCACCACTTTATTCGAGCACATCACTTATTTAATTCATTTTGTTTTCAAATTTCTAATATTGGGATATTATATTACATATACATCTTAAATCCATTATAATTTTTATGTTTCTAGGGACCCTTATCACTCAAATTATTCCCTCCTGCGATAAATTATGTACCCATGTTATACTGTCAAAATTATCACATAATTTTCCAATTTCAAACCACTGAATTGTGAAAACCATATCCATTTCTTATCAAGGTTAATCACCAAGACATACCTATCCTTATTTTATTGGGGACCTCCATATATGCATCAAACACACCTTAATTTTGGAAATAAACATCATAACATATTGTCACAATTTGAATGATTGATATGTCACACTTATGTATGAACATGATTTAAAACAGATGAGTGAACCAAAAAAATTATAGTGATATAATGAAATGGGATATGTTTTAGTATCATGATATCTCATTTATGGGATTAGGGACTAAACATAATCTATTATGCGAATTTTCTCACCCAAATATTATAAGCCATTTTTTCATCGCTTAAGTGAAGATCTGGAAGCCCAAGCCTACTTGCGTGCCCATACTTGTGCACTAGTACTTACTTGGGTTCCCCTATTTGATTCGTGTACTATATTTAGTATACAATCCATTAATCCCACTTTAAATCAATTCATGGATAGGCTTATTCATCATTGGATTACTTTTTTTTGAAAGGGATTCGATTGAGACCTACACCAAAACCTTCTGATTTATCAAAACATTTGGAAATGAACATAAACAAGTCTCGTATTTGGGTTTGTATATTTGTAGTTAAAGGATTACGATATTTTTTCACAATGGGGTTAGGATTCATGTATAATCATTGTGTTTGAATATCTGCAGTTACAAGTACAATTCTCCCAGGAACAATTTTGGTAAGTTTTTAGTTTGGAGGATTATGGTTTGGGTCTTGACCTCTCCCTTCTCAATGACCCAGAACCTCAGGCCTCTGGTAGGGAGGGTAAGTATTACAAATTCATTTCCATGTAATAAAAATAAAAAACTCCCCCCCCCCCTTATAGGATAATGTTTTTGGTATCCATCATTGTGTAAGTACCTAACCTTTCAAGTAGAAGGTTATATTCTTACTCCACTCTACATCCTTCACCTTCACTACTTCCTTACATTAGTCCCTTACCCTATGTGAAGAGAATAGAGGGAGTTCTCGTCGCCTTTCTCTCATCCACCCTGGCTGCCATAGGCATTCCCTCATCCCCCAGCAGAGGAGTAAAAGTGTGGGTGTCTTTGTTTAATCTTGTCTTCCTCTTGATTTTCACACTGAGCCTGACTCATGTGGGTATAGAGATTTTTCCTGATCACAAAATTCTCGCAAATGACCTGACCTACAAGAACTCAGATTCTTGTTCAAACCAGGATATGTAGGATGCTTTTTCGGGGCTCGATATCATTTGATATTTTCATCCGGATTCCTATCCTAATTCCATTAATCTGGGAATCCTTTTCATGAATAAGCTCCAAATTATACCCCCAAATCACTAAAGAATACTTTCCATGAATTTAGTCAAACTCATTTTTTTCAAAAGACTATACTCTTCTATGAGACTCATCGAACTACACGGGCCTTGATTCTAGTCCTCATGGTGTACATAGGAAGCCTCATTGAGGATCAGACCAAACACTTCCAATCAACCATGTTATCCTTAGGCTATATGCCCAATATGGTCTAATATTACTTGGAAATCCCTATCCATTCCCAGTTCCTTGGCCTACTTAGGAAAAATTCACACACCAAAATTTGACTATACACCTTTCTGTTATATGTCATTACAACATGAAATTAAATTGTACGGCTATGAGCTTATCACAAGACCTAAAAAATTATGATTTTTCCTGTTAAGTGGAACTGAACTATGAGGGATGTGATTCGTTTCGCAAGGATATGTAGGTAACCCATTTTATGGGTACGATCCCAATATCAAAATAATCCTTAATCTCCTTGGATGACAATAAATTCCAAATTTCCCTACTGAGTGGCTTAAAATCATGTATCAACATGGAAACAATTAAAGGAATCTCTATGCAGTATAAGAGAGGATATAATTGATGGAGAACTTCGAATACATACAGATATCTCCATTAATGAATAACCTCGAATACATACAAATGATTCTTAATTTCACACATGTTAATATATTTTTAAAAATTCACCATGAAACATATGCTATAGTTGGTATATTAATAAGGATTCCGGAAAATATCATAAATTTATAATGAGATTCCTAGAGTACACAATATTCCCTCCAAAAGGGTGTGATGAGTTCGACTTCCCATCATCCCGACCAACGCACATTCCTAAGTATAAAAAAGTTCAAACATAACGAACACCTAAATTTGGAAAGCAGATCCCTTTTAGATAAATAACTATTGGGTGTTTTCTGATCCATGAATAAATCCAATGCAATCCACCTGGGTATAGTGATTCTTAAAACTATAACACATGATTCAATGAACTACGAAACAAAAATTGTAAACTCGTCATGAATCCTTAACCATGTAAATAATGTTACCCACCTATCAGTCCCCTATAAATTGATAATGGAAGGACTGATAAATTAATCAATCATGCATTTATCCATAAAAAATTGTCTCTTTAATGGATTTTATTGTTGTTTCATGTTTTTTATCAGAACATCCTTTAGTCCAAGATGGATTTATTCAAGACAACATCTGTGTACATCCTAACCACTGCTCAGGCTGGATCTGTGTCGACAGGATGGAAGCTATTGCCCACCTAGTGTCTTCAATGTTTTGTCTCCAATGTTCTGGTAATGTAGTACCATCACCATAGTACAATCAAAACTTTTTAGGTATCCTAATAGGCTCCACAGGTTAATAACAATCCTCGATTGAACGGTCAATGATGATTGATGGTCAATAAATAGGAAGTGACAACCACTATTTACAATAGTTTGGGTCCCTATACTCAGAATGAAACAATGAGTACCTCATGTACCATAGGGAGTTTGACCAAGAGATCCTTAAGGGCATCAATTCAAGGATACATGGGTCATTCATGAGGACTCCCACCACCAATCGCTGCCAGCAGAATCGTGCGGCAGTGACCCCCCAACATGATGGGGGTGTTGCCTCTGGACATTCAGCCTGGGACCCAAGGACCAAAGCACACAAGACAAACTGTCGAGGAAAACGTATAGTCAATATGGAGAAGGTTCTTACTTTTTCTTCCTCTGGATATTTCCATCAACCTTACATGGTGGAAAAAACGAGCGGGCACATACAAACATCCATCCTAATTCTGATACCCAGCTGACTTGTTTGGCAGCAACCCACCAATCTCGCCAAGGAAATATGATGTAGTACCATAAATAGTCACAAAACTCTATTTAAAAATTATTTTCCAGTCATCAGGCTCATCTATATGCATTTAAAGAAGACCATAGTCAAATATGGTGGCAACTAGTAAACAGTAACACACACCTGCTTACAATCTCCAATTCTTCCAATAGTCTCATTTTTCAGTATTGAAGGATGTTCATCAACCTTGTTTTATGGGAAAAAACCAAAAGGTGCATACACCTTCTAGAATTCATTAATCCTTCCAAGTGTCTCTTTTGGAATCACTTGAAGAAGTCGGTCATAATGCTCTGATTACAGATTCGGGGAAGACACAACTCCCTACCACCAAACATGAGGACTATCAATACCCATTGACATGAAAAGGAATATAGGAGCAGGAACATGCACATACTCTAGATACTGAATGGACTTATATTCCATTCCAGCCACTGAAGACACAAAACACATCTTATCAATGGTGAAGGGGTAGACCCAAATCCCAACCCATATTCTGGAAGCATTCCAGAATATTATAACAACTACTTCAGCAGTACCAGGAGGAATACACATAAATCTATCCCCACACCTGGGATAACACATCGAATTCCATCCCCAAGTAGATACAAACCTCTATACCATTCCAGGTGGTTTATGGCGCATAATCCCCAATTTATTGCGTAGAATTGGATCGGGAACATACACCCTTTACAATTTGAGGCAATCAGTCCATTTTGGTGACCGCTCCAAGTGAGGAATATACACCTACCCATGATAACAAATTCTCCCAGAAAGTGGACCCAACTAAATGTATGATAGTATCCATGAATAAATCTTGCCAAACACATTTGAAAAAACACGAGTCAAGCTTCCTCTTGACTCCTCTTAATACTGATGTTCTTGAATCCCTCTGAAATTTATCTGTTGCAGCTCGAGGTCCTCCCCTCTCAATACCAAATTATGGGAGTGATAGTAATAATTATGAAGTTCTCCATAAGACACATCGTCATGGAGGTTTTCTTCAATAAATCTTGGTCAATATAGGGAGCCTATCTCTGGATGAGAGCCATAGAAACCCTCTTGGTGGCCATAAGGCAAAGGAGAAAGAGGATTTATTCCTTTATATAATCCACCATGGTGATCCTCCTCATTATGTAATTTTCTGTGAAACTTCTCTCTGTAGTAGTATTTTGCATTATCAATATAATTCTATAATTGACAATGTTGTAATGAGAAATCCCTCTTATCTCAAGGAACTTGCCAATACAAGGCATGTCATGTCTGATTCCTTATCATTAATAGGTGATATAATTTCCCAAACAGAAGATATCTTATGGGAAGGATCATTCTTTGAACCTCCCTTGGGTCATTTTTCTTCCAATACAGGAGAGGAAAAAATGAACTATTCCCTTGTTTTTTATAAAAAAATCGACAAGAATAAACATTGGTCACACAAAGTGGAAAAACCTCTAGTGAAAGATGATGAATATATGTTAAACATGATAAAACAATTGGCTAAAGGAGAAGTACCAGTCAGGTTCTATCCATTGTAAAATTCTCAATACAATATTTCATAATTGATGGCAGAATATTGCATTCATAATTTCTTCCTCAACTTATGGAAGACTCTTCATCATTTGAATAAATAAGTGTTACCATATGACAAATATCAAAATCATGTAAAGGTAATAGAAGGGTTTTCCCTCCATATTGACATGGCATCTCTCTCATTTTTCCAACATCCAAAGGTTGAAATGCCAGAGAGAACCAATCAGAGGGCATGCCTCAAGGATCTAAATAGGCAACACCAGTTAATTTCTTATACCAAATCGTGTGTTCATATTAGAGGATGGGATGCACAGGGAGAATTGAATTTCACTGCCCTCCACAATTAGAAAAGCCTTCGAAAAGTGGTCTCATGCAATTTTATTTCCCAAGGGTGGCTATAATCAATATATTTTTTATTTAATCAAATTTAAACTCAAGAAAATGCCTCAACAAGATCTCATCAGAGTCAGAACCAAAGAAAACAAGTTTTTAGTTACTTTTTCATCAAGCATCTGGGAATCTTCAGCAGGACACACATTTAGAGGATGTCAGCCATCTGATAATGAAAATGTCTGAAATAGCACAACAATATTTTGAAATAGGTGATTTATGTATTGGTCGGATATTGGACATAACTAATAGCCGAACCAAAATTCAAAAAATTTAGAAGAGCATATGTGAGACTCTCAGCCATAAAAGTTCAATATCCACCCTATCTTGTAGGGTTGGGGGCTTGTTTAGTTCAACCTTTCAATTCAATGAACAACAATCAACGGTTTGAAGAAGAATAAAAAAACAGCCACAACATATAGGTCTGGGGGATTTTTTACATCTACATTCCCCTCCTCACCTAAAGACAGTTTTCTCCCGATAAGAGATGAATCCATAAACAGAGCGCATAACTGAACTATCCAAGGATTCCCTTTGGATAACTATCAGTAAAACACCTCCTAGTAATCTTTCATATTGAAGACTAGAGTCTCATGGAAAACACATATATGTACGATCTTACGAATAAACTAACCTAATATCATCAATGCATTGTGCATCAATAAATGTTATTAACACTATCGTAGATGATCCTCCATATAATTAGCCTATATCAGCAAAATTAAAAGATGATGATCTTATCCTTAATATGGTACACACTAAAGCAAATGAAGAAGGTGTGCGTACATGAAATCATAGGCTTACCCATAATCTAGGTATTCCTTTAAATAACCAACTCCCACCCCTACAAAAGTCATCTAACAAGAAGAAAGGTAAAATTCAGATGTCATCTCAAATTTCTACTATAGTCGGTCAATATCATTCACTTGAAGAGATATTTTTACAATAAGAAGATAAGAATAATGAGTTTAGAATACTCAATACATAGTTTCTTTGAAGAAACATTTCTACTAAACATACTCCCTTGATTGATCCTCAACTTTCAGATATTATAGGATCTCCTCAACAAATTGGATTTGTGGTAACTACAGATGAGGATAATGAATTCCCATTATTGGGTACACTTTCAGGATGGGATTAATCACATATTTATAGGCCTGTTTTTATGGGTTATCTAAGGAAAATACCAGCACCACCACTAGTTGTTTTTCCAATTGTTCCATCGGTTCGAGCTTCAGTGGTTGTACCTATACAGATCCCTACTCATCTGGATATTAACCATGTTCTTATGAACATAATTGAGGAATTATCATCTCTATTGGAATCCATAGAAGAATGGTGTGTACCAGTTCATCCAGAAAAGAAATCTTACCCCGAATTGTTGGATCTGATTCCTCCCCCACCAAATTTAGTTAATACCACATTGCTAATCATTAATGGTTTGGAGATGTGGAACAAAAAATAACATGTTTCACTTCTCATTGTGATCCCATGATGGGAACTCTTCATCAACAAGAAGCAGTAAGTCTTAGGTGTTTTTTTCATTCATTACAAGGACCAACTTTTGTATAGTACACAAGTTAGAATCCTCGATCAATTACTAGATGGGAAGATCTCCACCAGAAATTTCTTCTTCAATCTAGATCAATTATACTGAAGACAATAGTTTTTAGATTACATATTTCAAAAAAAGGAAAATAAAAGAGTTTCATATTTCACTTCTCGATGGAAAGGATTAATATATTCCTTAAATCTGGCACTCTCTTACGGAGGGTTGTTTCCAATTTGTGTGAAAAATTGGTGGGATGAGTTATGCACAATAATGATCCACGTGAAATACATGGGAGGGTGATTATCCAATAAAAACATATATTTTAATTACATTTTAATGGTATTAAATGTTCATTTATGATCTTATGGGCCTGAGTTAGTGCATTTTCTTTATGATCATCCATTCTCATCATTTGTGCACTTCATGCCTAATATACACCAATTTAGTCCCAATGAGTCATCTGATTATAAGGAATGTAATTATCAATATTATAATTTGATATTTTGGGAACTATATCTAAACTTAAATGTGAATATTTTTCATTCAGGGATCAGTGGATGATTCATAAACAATGATGAAGATATTTGGAGATGAATGGAAGAAATTCTAAGAGAAGGAAGATTGGAAACCATCTCACTAATATGACTTTGGGGCCCAACATAGAAGCCCAATAAATCCCAAATTTTGTGAGATTCTAGAGGACATTTATTGGAACAAATACCTCTTCATGATAAAATGCTAATTCGGCCTTTATGGTGGTCATTAAGGCTGTCCAATTTAGAGGTACAATTCTGGGCCAGATTCTGCGGCCAAGAAAAACAGACCACTAATTTGATCATATCTCGTAATACAAAACTCCAAATGGGCCCAAAGTTTACATGCGGTTAGAAAACATCCGGAACTCCATTTGCTTTTACTATGGCCTACTCTGATTCGGCCATCGAGATGGTCTTCCAGATGCGTCTGTTCGGTGAAGGAAAGATGGCTGCCACCTCGGGTCAAGGGTAGAAAAATCAACTCTCCCTTACTTTCCACCCACCTATGGCCTACCACAATTAATTGAGGAGACTGGTACTATTGGTGGATATACCCAAGGGCTGAAAAATGCCTATTTAAGGCAGTGGTGTTGGAGGATTGAAGGGTCTTTGGTTCTTGGTTTCATTGTAGTGTTATGATGCCACTTTCTGTTTGTAATCACATTTATTCCTCATGTAAGTTGTTTAATTCACCTTAGTTTCTTAATAAAAGTTATTAATTTACTCTTATTCTGTTCATATACTTATCACTTTGATACCGTTGTTTCAAGTTGTGAATTTATTCACACCATACTTTGTGATATTTACCACACGACGGAGGAGTGATCTTTTTTTGTTGTTGTTTTTACTTCTTCAATTCCACCATTGTAAGTCTACTTCCCACTTTCGTTGAAGACATGTCATCAATGGAGGGATAACCCTTTTATGGTTTGATCCAATGGAGTAGAAAGGGGCTGTATTGGATGTTATTTATCACTCCATTAATGTCTAATCACTTCGTTTAAATGATATTTTTATGTGATGATTTTAAAACATTTTCATCCTTATTGAATTTAAGGTCACACATTTCAAGTGCTAATACGAACCTATAACTTGGAGTGCTCAAAACATTGATCCTTCAAGTGTATAAGTGATTAGTATTAGGTTGTGTAGTCATTAAACTAGTAAGTGATGATTTCGTTTGATCTTCTTAAATGAATCCATCACAATTATAAAAAATTGAAATCATTAAAAAATTAATTCATCCAATCCACCCCGAGCGATAACCTAGGATCAACTCATTATTTTAAATTGAATTAAGTTATATCTGTTAGTTTTCCTTTAAACTCATCTAAAATCAACCCAAGTTTTTCACTTCATAGCCAAAAACAGTCCTTAGAATGTGTGTGTCTATAGGTTACTTCTTACGTCTTTGTGGATTCGACAACCCAAGCTAGACGACAAGGACCGTTCTACCTTCATATCTTGGGAAAATTTGAGCGAGAATCAAATTTTGGCATCGTTTCTAGGGACCTAAGTAATTTATCTTAGACACTGTCGTCCTTTTTTATCCCACTTCTCTTATCTCATCCCCAATTTAATTCCTATGGAAAACCCTTTTGAACAAATCCAAACATGGGGATCCTCTTCTTACTTTGATAACTCTACACCAAGTGAGATGTACAATGACCATACTAGTTTCTACTTGTGGGATCATCAACAACCTAATTATACACAATGTTTTTACTCCTATGATCCATAAAAAATTCCTATATATAATGAGTTTCAATTCCCACAAAGCCAATCCGAACACCCTCCTATGAAATTTCAACAACTTAATTATCCACCTGGAATAGACCATATTTCTCAACCCCTTGTCCATAATGATCCACAGCCACTACTTGAAAAATTGTGTCAACAAATAGAGAAAATGAATTTTGAGGTACCTTCATTGAGGTTAGAAATACAAAGCATTAAAACTTGTGAGGAACCCATCCCTACACAAACTGTCCCTTACATAACCTTATGTGAAGTGTCTAGTTTCCCACAAACCTCTCATGAATTTATTAAACATAAAACATTTGGATTTGGGGAAGATTAAGAGGATAAAGGAATTGTTGTAGGGTCTTTAAATCAGGAGGAAATTGACTTTTGGGATTCAAAAGAGGAGAATTTGACATCATGGATTGAGTCTCTTAAGTATAACTCCATTGATGAATTTTCAAAAACACCAACCATTGAACCATTGAGAGAAATCACAAAAATTGAGACCATATCCATTCCTAAAATTGATATTCCGAATTTTTTGGTTGAATCGTATATTCAAAAGGAACCAATTTTGTTGAGCAATTTTGAAAATGAAAGTGAGTTTGATTCAAAGTCCCAACCTATGTCTAAATGTGTTAAACTACCCGAACTTGAAAAAAACGACTTTCCATCCACCCTAAAGTTTCCATTCATTGGGGATAGCCAAAACATCCAATTTTCACAATTTCTTATCTTGAAACCAATAAAGAGGTAATGATTCTTAATGTATTTGGAAAGACTAAAAAAGAAACTAGATCAACCATTTATGATATACCTTGGATTTTTCCACTCATTATAGAACATAGTTTTGAACACGACAAAAATTATAAACAAAGATTCAATCTCAATATAGTGGACATGGAGAAATATGTGGTCCTTAAAATGTTGAAAATTGATATTGGGTAAGTTGGGGGGTTCATGTCGAGCTAACGACATTAAACAAAGCATTGCATGGGAGGCAACCCATGGTTTTCAAGTTTCCAATAATTTTGTTGTTGTAATAAAATTTATATTTTAAAAAGGATTAATTAATCATCTTTATATTTAAATATATATATATACTGGTGACCTGTTCTTCTATTATGAGTATGGATGGGTATGAAATGGGAGCACCATATTCATCCGTGTCACGTGGTGTGATCCTTGAGTAATACCTTACCCAGAAATTTAAGAAGAAGACAATGTATCATTAGTTTGTTTTTTAATGTGTTTGTAGGTTAAAATAAAAATACAAAAAAAAATATAAAATTAAAATAATAATAATAAAAGGGACACGTCGTGGGTCGTGGGTGAAACCCCGTCACAACCGGCGAAGCCGTGGGGATTTGAACCCAGGATCGAAGGGAGACAGGGGTGCGCACTTACCACTGACCTATGACTTTTTTGCTTCCTTATTCTATAATTTTTATTTATATTCTTATATTTTACTTTCATTATTATATATATATATATATTGTTTTTTTTTGTTTTCATTTTTCTACTAGGGAACTTTGCAAGCGACACGGATATCAAAGGACTAAATTCGAGCGGCAAGAACTTCGAACTTCAACCACCAGGTGACTTCATTCCATGATCCTCATATTTCAATTTCCTTATTGAACTCCCCTTTTCTTCCTCTACGACATTCTAAATTTTATTTTTACGAAACTAGGGATAGTTTCATTCTAAGTTGGGGGGTGTGGAAACAAAATGTTTTTTTAAAAAAACAATGATAAAAGAAGAAGTAAAATTCCTTTATCATTCATATAATAACATCTTTGATTACATTAAATCTATATAGAAAATAACTTTTAATTCCTTGACTCTTAATTTAATTCATGATTATGTTTAAAATCATTGATTTTGGAAGTTTGTTTATCCAATGAAAATTTTCATCATTTTTATTTGCATCCATTAAATAAAAATGCCACAATTCACGTCCTCTAGACTGTGGGGTACTAATTTGATTTTTGGGGTCCCATAATAAATATCATAGGCTGGTTTTATTTTTACGAATAAAATGAGCATTCATACAAAAATAAAAAAAATAAGAAAATAAAAAAATAAAAAAAAATTGTGTGTAGAGCAATGGATTGATAAAATGTGAGGCTTTCGGCACTTGGGGATCGTGAATCCAGAGTTGTCTAGCCCTGAGTTATTCAATATATCTCTATTTATGGTAATATGAAGTTGTTTTTTATTAAGTTAACTCGAGACGATGCTTGAGTATGTGGGCTTCCCTTGGTGCCCTAAGGCTTTTGAGTCTGGGAGTAATTGGCAAAGTCTTGCTACATGGGTTAATTTGATTAACTGCAATCTTAATTACTATAGAAATATTGAAAAAAAATCCAAAAAAAGAGGAATTAAGAATACTCATATTAGGATTAAATGTGATTCCACCTAGCACTTCCATAATTTCCCCCTTGAATGAAAATGAACCCCCATATCTATTGTGATTCACAACACATCATTACACCTAATTGAGTTGGATGAAGTATGATGATGGATTTGATCAAAGGAATGGGCTTGGGATTGGGATCGGCTTTTAAATTCATCTGGTTTAAAATTATCTTGATAGGTTATAAAAATATATTTTTGTGCAGTTTACATTGTGAGCACTGTTTGTTATAATGTTTTTGAAGAAAGGAATTCAAATAAAATCATTGAATTATTTGCTCGGGACTAGCAAATCTCAAGTTGGGGGTGTGATTATCAAATAAAAAAATATATTTTAATTACATTTTAATGGTATTAAATGTTCATTTTTGATCTTATGAGTCTGAGTTAGTGCATTTTCATTATGAACATCCATTCTAATCATTTGTGCACTTCATGCCTAATATACATCAATTTAGGCCCAATGAGTCATCTGATTATAAGGAATGTAATTATCAATATTTTAATTTGATGTTTTGGGAACTATATCTACTCTTAAATGTGAACATTTTTCATTCAGGGATCAATGGATGATTCATAAACAATGATGGGGATATTTGGAGATGAATGGAAGCAATTCTAAGAGAAGGCAGATTGGAAACCAGCCCACTTATGAGACTGTGGGACCCAACATACAGGCCCAATGAATCCCAAATTTTGTGGGATTCTATAATATCTTCATAGGAACAAATAAAACTCCATGATCAAATGCTAATTCGGCCTCTATGGTGGTCATTAAGGCGGCCTAATTTAGAGATACAATTCTGGGCCAGATTCTGCGGCCCAGAACAACAGACCACTAATTTGATCATATATCGGAATCCAAATATCTAAATGGGCCCAAATTTTACAGGAGGTTAGACGACATCCGGAGCTCCATTTTCATCTTCTATGGACCACTCTGATTCGGCCATCTAGAAGATCTTCCAGATGCGTCTGTTCGGTGAAAGAAATCTGGCTGCCACCTCGGGTCAAGGGTGGAAAAATCAACTCTCCCTTACTTTCCACCCACCTATGGCCTACCAATATTAATTGAGGAGACAAGGACTGTTGGAGGCACGACCCAAGGGCTCAAAAATGTCTATTTAGGGCAGTGGTATTGGAGTACTAAAGGGTCTTTGGAACATGGTTTCATTGTAGTGTTATGCTACCGCTTTGTGTTTGTAATCACATTTCTTCCTCATGTAAGTTGTTTAATTCACCTTAGTTTCTTAATAAAAGTTCATCATTTACTCTTATTATGTTATTATACTTATCAAGTTGATACCGTTGGTTCAAGGTGTGAATTTATTCACACCATACATTGTGATATTTATCACACAACGGAGCAGTGATCTTTTTTTATTGTTGTTTTTACTTCTTCAATTCCACCTTTGTAAGTCTACTTCCCGCTTCCGCTGAAGACATGTCATCAATGGAGGGCTAACTCTTTTATGGGTTGATCCAAGGTAGTATCAAGGGGCTGGATTGTATGTTATTTATCACTCCATTAATGGCTAATCACTTCTTTTAAATGAGATTTTTATTTGATGATTTTAAAACATCTTCATCCTTATTGAATTTAAGGTCACACATTTCAAGTGCAAATACGAACCTCTACCTTGGAGTGCTCAAAACATTGATCCTTCAAGTGTATAGGTGATTAGTATTAGGGTGTGTGGGAATTAAACTAGTAAGTGATGATTTCTTTTGATCTTCTTAAATGAATCCATCTCAATTATAAGAAATTGAAATCATTAAAAAAGTAATTCATCCAATCCACCCCGAGCGATAACCTAGGATCAACTCATTATTTTAAATTGAATTCACTTAAATCTGTTATTTGTCCTTTAAAACCATCTAAAATGAACCTAAGTTGGCCACTTCATATCCAAAAACAGTCCTTAGAATGTGCGTGTCTATAGGTTACTTCTGAGGTCTCTGTGGATTCGACAACCCAAGCTAGACTACAAGGATCGTTCTACCTTCGTATCTTGGGTAAATTTGAGCGAGAATCAGAGGGGTCATGACCTTGATTAAATTTCACTATAGATAGAAGATTCCATAATTAAAATTAAGAATAATACTTGTGTAATTCCATCAGCACTGGGAAGGATAATAAGGAAAGAAGAGGCTTCTATAATTACTCTTAAGCAAGCACATGTACCTGCTTCCACTTGAAAACCTCCATCGTATCGAAGGGCTCCACCTCTTGAGAATTAGTAGCATTGACCACCTCATCAAGAAGATCAAAGAGATCAAAGGAAGAAATTATTTGAGGATATAATGAAAGAAGTTTGTTCTTTACAGAATGAACAAGTTCCTGGTTACTTCATCTCAGCACTGGAAAATAATTTGGTTCAACTTCCAAGGAAAAAAAACCAAACAAAAAAGTTGTTGAATATCTTCAGAACTATTGTCATTTACACCATATTATGGTTCTTTATATTCAAGAGTGTCTTGATTTCAATGTCCTCCAGCCAATAATGGTAGACTCTGGACAACTAAATCCATAGAGGTCTTCCTCCAATGTAGCTTGTGTTACTACTACTGATCCAAATGAAGAAAGCGAATAGAAGGAATTAAAAAGTAAAAAATGTGTAGAAATATGATGATTGGATGATTGGGAAAATGATCAACCGAACTCATTCCATTTTGCAAACATAGTTAAATCAACTGATTGTGTCTTTTTCTACTTTTTCCACAGAAAAATCACCTTCATCAAATGATCAGTCCACTAAACGTCGGTCCTCAAAGATGCAACATTATCCGAAGGACAAAGAGCATTCCTTAGAAGTTGATATAATGTAAAGGAAAAAAAATCTATGACTCTAGTATATTTCATGCCATCTATTTCAACTGAACGGGCACCACCCCACCAAACGACACAAACAAAACTGACCCGTCAGGAAGAATATTCATCAGATGAAGAATTGATCATTGGTAACATCATTAGAATTCCCTTAACATATCCCTACGCCAATGATGATTTTTATTATAATGAGCCTAAGATCCTTGTACCGAACTGGGAACATAGGGAAGATGCCAAGGTCAAGGATTCATGGGAAGATATCGGTATTCTAAAAGGCACTATTTTAACTCTACCCCTTCTTGAACCGTATATGCGGTGGAAACTCCGTGGAGATCCCTTCAGCGTGCTCAACAAGAAAAAGGAGATTATTCCATGCATGATAGGTTCAGTCCTAACATGAATATTTTGGAGGACCAATTGGAGATCACACCATCTTCCACTTAACATATAGATAGACCTACTTGGTATAATCTACCAAATCCAATAGTATTTCCAATTTCTACTCTAACACAGGGTACATATACATCCGGAGAGTCATCTTTCAAGGCACCTCTAAAATAGCATATCCATGCAGGGAAACACAGAACTCTAGACCGAACGTATTATGTTTTGAAATAGAAAGCCTATGTACCAACCATGTTGTCAATTTCAGATGCCATGAATCTGTCAAAAGATCTTCGGGAAGCACTTATTGAGGCTTTGTCAAGTCCTAAAGTGTTTGAAAATAAATTTGTTGCTATTGAGGTTTACAGTATAGAGAATCACGTGTTAGAATGTCAAGCAGTTATATCTTTTATGGGTTAAGATGAAGATGATGTTATACATGGAAATATCAGGACCATGTATCTATCTGGAATGGTTAATGACAAAGACACCCGAGAAGCTTTCATTGATAATGTCTCAGGACTAAACCTAATTCCTATTTGTACACTTCATCTATTAGGCCTCACTAAATCTGACTCATCTCATTCGGCATTAATGTTTCAAGGATATTATAATAATGAGAAAGAACCATTAAGAGATATTACACTCAGAAATCAGTTCATAGATCTTTTATATAATTCAGATTGCATGGTTTTTCTTCATGAAACATCATTTAACATTCTACTTGGTAGACCTTAGCTACATCAACATGCATCCATACCATCATCATACCATCAATGTCTCAAGTTCAGTTTCAATTTTCAAATTCGAATATTTTATGGCGACAATTCTCCCTTCAAAACATGTCAATATGAATACATTGATGCATAATTTTATCACGCAAAGGGAATAAGATCTATGACAAAGGAGGTAACTAGAATAAATGCACTGAATGGCTTGGAAAAGATTCTAGGAAACCCATTGATACATTTGAGTACATATTATGTGTCACATATCAATCAAATTGAATGGGTAACCCCAAATCCAAGAATTGGTCCAGTAACTTCCACAGTGACAATTGTGGTAGTCAAGACTGATAGCATGGGAGAAATTGTTGATTCACTATGCAATGGAGGAAGATTAAATGGAAATGTCTTCATTTCCTCCACTAAACATCACCAAGTCTCTACTTAATAAATTAGACAGTAATAAGTTATATAAATACTAACGGAAAACAAGGATTTTGATCCCAAACTCATTATACCCTCTTAAACACTCTAGAAAGACACTTCATCATTTGTAAAGCCAGAAATGGTAGCCTCTTCTTATGGATGTTCAAATACAGGTTCCTCTCTTTACTATGAATGTTATGCATTGTCACATATTATGAAAGTACAAACATAAGAAGTGACGCATAAGGAGGAGGAAGAAAAAGATGAAGCTCTTAGGGATGCTCCTCCAGCATTTGAGGAAGGTGTCTCTACAACTGTGTATGTGCATAGAGAAATAAATCTGGGTTTTGAAGATGATCCACACCATACTCTAATTAGTGCATCCATGACTCATAAAGAACAAGAAGTGTGTACTTCATTTATAAACCAACATCAGGATATTTTTTTCTTGGAATTATAAATAAATTTTAGGACTTAATCCCGATGTATCTACTAATAATTTGGGTTTTCTAGAATAACATCGAGGATTCAAGGAGGCATCAAGAAAAACACACCCAAATCATTCCTCTAAAATTGAAGTTAAAGTTGATAATCTAATAAAGGTTAACCTTGTTAAGGAGGTTCAATATCCCAAATTTCAAGCCAAAATTTTCCTAGTGAAACAGAATAGTGGGAAAATCAGAGTTTTCAATGATTTTAGTGAACTTAACCAGCATTTCCCTAATGATGAATTTCCATTTCTAAGCACAGAACGTTTAATTGATGCAATAGCTAGCTATGAAGCTCTTTTATTTACGGATGGATACTCTTGGTATAATAAAAGAAACATGGCCCTAGAAGATGAATAATCTACATCATTCTGATCCCCTCATAGTGTTTTTTTCTATCAGGTATTTCCCTTTGGATTAGAAATGCAAGAGCAACGTATCAACATGCCATGAAACATATCATCAAACCCTTCTAGTGGAAATTTGTGGAATGTTATGTGGATGATTTTTTGGTTAAATCCAAAACATTTTTCTATCACATGACTGATTTGGAGGCCATATTTAATAATATTCGGTAACTTAATTTGAAGATGAACCACTAGAAATGTGCATTCATGGTGACCTTAGTGAAGTTCCTTGGCTCTATTGTATGTAATCGTGGTATCAAAGTTGATCCTCTGAAAAACAAATACTTGGAATGTCACCTCCTAGAAATTTGAAATAATTAAGAGAAATCAAGAGACACTTAGCCTATATTCGGTGCTTTATCACCCATTTGGAAGGAAAGTGTCTGTCCTTAACCAGATTAAAGAAGAAGGGATTCACCTATCAATAGAATAAAGACTTCCAAGAATCTTTTGATACCCTAAATATATGTCTCTCTAGCTTACTAATATTAATACCGCCTATTGAAGGAAGACCACTTATTCTCTATTTGACATCTTTAGAGGGATCACTAGGTGCCTTCTTTACCCAGAAGAACATTGCTGAGAAAGAAAATAGCCTTTACTATCTCCATCGAAAATGCTAGACACAGAAACTCGTTATTAAAGAATTGAAAAGTGCTAACAATAATTAATCTTTATAGTTCATAAATTAAGGAACTACTTGAAACATAAGGAGGTATAATTTGTGTCTCATAATAGGCAACTAAAATTTATCCTTTGTCATCCTATTCTTAAAGGGCATCTGTCATAGTGGGAAGTTATTTTGAAATAGTTTGATATCTAGATTATGATTTATAATAAAATAAGGGGACTAGCTCTGGACGACATCCTTGTGGAACATCCATTTTGGAATGATACATCACTGAATACTGAATTTCTTTTAATGAAGAGATCTTCTTTATTCAAGATAGTTCTCAAACATTGGAAATGTAATATGGTGGTGCCTCCAGAAGTCCAAAAAGGAATACCCTAAAATAAACAAAGTTGGGTTTGTAATTTTACAAATCTCCATAGAAAAGGTATTGTTTCCTTATTCCGTCTTATTTTTGGAAGGTGTAACCAACAATGTGGCAGAATATCAAGATCTCATCGTAGGCTTAAAATTGGATCTTTTGGTGAACGTGAATCACCTGAAAGTAAAAGATGATTCAGAGTTGGTAGTAATGAAAATCAATATTTATTCTTCCATCAGAAAAGAAGAGTTAATCCCTTTGTGTGATTATGTTAGAGGGTTAGAGGCTGAATTTCTATCAAATCCCACAGTGTCTTATGTCCCACGATCACAAAATTCCAAAGATGATGTACTGGCTAAAGCAACCACATCCTTAGAATATCCAAATTGGGATGGGAGAGTCGTTAGTATAGACCATGTTCATGTGGTCTCACCTTTCATTCAAACTAGAATGGAGGAAATTGATGAAATTATCCCAATTTATGATCCATATGATCAAGCACGATATGGATAACACCCATCATGGAATACATTCAAAATGCTGAACTTCGACCAGATAGGGCTGAAAAAGGACAGATTCAACGCCGAGCGGGAAATTTTATTCGTTATGATAGTCCTGATCACCAGAAGATCCTCTAAAAACAAGGATTTGATGAAATTATCTTTAGATGTATTGATGAAGAAGAAACTATAACTGTCATGAATTAAGTGCATTCAAGATCATGTGGTGCTCACAAGTCTAGGCATAACCTTTCTAATGAAATATTAATGCTTGGATACTCTTGGAAATCAATGATGTAGGATTGCATAGATGACACCCAGAGATGTCATCCATGAAAATTTCATATCAACATCATTCATCAAACCCCAGAGTTACTACATATTGATAAATACTTGTTTCTATTTTATACATAGGGAATGGATGTAGTAGGGACTTATTCTCTATTTACGTCTAAGGAGTTCATGTATATTGTTACTGCTATTAACTTCTTCTCTAAATGGGTGGAGGCGATTCCTTTTAAAAAATTAGAGCCAAAATCATTTTTAGTTTTGTTAAAACTAATATCATCACCATATTTTGTTTCCCTCATACTGTACTGATAGACAATGGCACCAATTTCATTTCTATTGAGGTAAAGAAGTTATATCAAGAGCACAATATCAAATCCTACTATTCATCTCACTATCATGCAGCGTCTAATAGATAGATAAAGGCTTTAAATAAGACTATATAAAATATACTAATGAATATGGTGGATAAAGATAATAAATCATGGTTGGATAAAAATTTTCATTCATTATGGGCTTTTCATACTACTACTAGTACCGCTACTGAGGCAACTCCTTATTCATTGGTGTATGGAAAAGAAGCAGTTTTACCAATTGAAATTCAATTTCCTTCACATTCTATTGCAATATGTGATCAGTTTTCTACAGATGAAAAGTCTCGAAAATAGTTTTATGAATTGGAATGATTATACGTGAAAAGCCTTCATACTTTTCATCATTTAGATTTCTAAAAGAATAGAATAGTTTGGGCCTTTAATAAGAAAGTTATCCTATACTCATTTCTTCAGGTTTAATTGGTTTTGATTATTAGGACTCCAAAAAAATTTGGAATAAAACCTACAATGCTTGAGAAAATTTGGGAAGGACCTTATTCCACACATATGGTCTACTCCAACGGAGATGTTTCCTTAATCTCAATGGTTTGAGAGCTTATTAAAACTCCAACCAATGTGAGATTCTTGAAGAAATACATCATGTAATTGCACATATCTTCCTAGCTGCATGGCTCTAAACAGCATTGTACATGGAACTAGTTGAAAGATATGAAACTTCATAACAACCGTAAGCATCCGCATTGTATGATGATAAAATGCATAGCATATGTTTCCATGTCAGACGCCGTTAAACAACATGACATCATTTTTCATCGTTACACGACATTAAATTGTATGACTAACGTCTTCTCTACTTGATGTCTGGAGATTCCAAATGCAAGCATCATTGATATCATTTCTAATCCATAGGGGCACATGATTCATTTTCTTCCAAATGAATGAATCAGATCTGCATAAGGAAATCATTTCAAGAACTATGTGTGGCATGATTGTCAAATATTTGAGATACGTAGAGACGCCTGGATCTCCAATATTGGGCCCAGCCTCCACCATAATTTGTTTTCCTTTTCTCCTCCTATAAATGAATTAGATCTATACAGAGTGTTCCCATAAGGTACATGGACTGATCTGTATCGATTTTTTTTCATAAGTTTAAATATTCATCCCGAACATGTCAAAAACCTGTGTCTCCCATTTTAACCTCGATTCGTGTGGGAAATGAATGTTTAAAGTACTACATATGGCTGGATTCTCATTTATACGAGATACGTAAAGACGTCCAGATCTCCAATCATGGTCTCATCCATGATATAACCCCCCCCCACCACCCCCTTTATTCCTTATATAATAATCAAACATGCATAGAGAATGTTTAATGAACATCATATGGATTATTGTTTCCCACAACAAGACATGTAGTGACACCTGGGTTTTATCCCTTATTCCAATTACAATGTGTCTTTATTTTGACATCGGTTCATCTTTGTCCTAACCTCATGATGCTAAACCTCATAGAAATCTATGATCTACAGTTGGGTTGATTCGTGCCTCCAACAAGATATATAGTGACCTCGGGTCCTATGTCATGGCCCGACCATCACTAAATCATAATACCCTTCTTCACCACTTATGTCATCTTTGTGTTAGAGAATATACATTCAATAATCCTAGTTTCTCTCACCATGTGTAGCTCACGTGGGCTTAGGAACTGAGTAAAAACACTTTTTTGTATAAATCGGGTGTCTCAATTTCTGATGAGTTTATCAATGTCCTCACTGAATGCCTTAAAACTGCACCGTACAATTACCCCTTCAATATGTCACACTCTTAATCTTGAATAATTTCAGATAATCATAATATTTCTTATTGTTACTAGTAAAAGAGTTTCTCGTATCTATGAACTCTTTTCCCTAACTATGATGTACGTCACCATAGGTGGCCTTGCATAATTTTCATACATAATGGGTCTGTGAGTCAAAATATGCCACTATTTGGCTATAAATCATTTGACCTAGTTGGACATACAAACTATAGCCCCCGTAAATTATTTCTCAAATGATTGTAATTTCGTTCTTGGTTAGAGTGTCTTTGTACCCTTCAAAAATCAATGACAATATAAAAGAATATGTATTTTAAAAAATTCATTCATGTATATTTTTACCTTATCTTTATCTCAATCTGAAAGACTTCAGGACCATGTTTTACACATCTCTCTCCATGTGTTGAAAGCAGTATAAAATTACTTTGGATCACATGACTACATAAAATATAATGTTTCCATTTCCGGTCCTAGTTGTTTGACCTAAAACATCAAACACCATACTTCCTATGTTTTGGTCAGACCTTCATAGAAATCTTATTCCTCTGAATCAGTGGAAATCATGATTGGAAAAACTCTCTCCATATTCAAGTAATTTATTCATAAACCATACTCGGTGCTTTGGAAAAATTTCAATCACTATAAACATTCTTCAAATTTTAGCAATAGAATGTCAAACTTCTAAAAGATGTTTTTCTTGACAATTCAATACGTTCTCCTAGGTGGCCTTGCATAAAATGTTCCTACATAGTAGCCCTTTCTGTCAAAAGATGCCACTATTTTGCAGTGTATCATATGCCCTGGTAGGACCTGCATAACACAACCCCCATAACAGGTTTTTCCAATAATGGTAACATCTTTACTGGAAAGAAACACATTCTCATTCCTTTATCTCTTATCCCATATCATTATTCATAACATGAAATTCGAAAATCGTAATTTAATATTTTCCTTTCCATTCCAGAATATGGTAGCTTGTATCCAAATACATATCATGAAATCAGAGGAGTCAAATACCTATGGTCGAAGAAAAATAGCTTAAATTAAACCCATAAAATGTTCCCACTTCATGATATCATACTGAATAGTACAATGTTATCACTCAATGACTTAAAACAGCATAGTATAATACCTTTACTACATGACTTAAAACTGCATAACATGATATCATAAACTCTCCTTTCTGAAAAATTTTAACAATTCCATATACACCAAATTTGAATAGAATTGGTTTTAATATTCATGACATATGTTGGAATAAATAACCATTTATTCTCAGAATCCATTTCCTTGGAAAAACTACCCACTATGGTCTTGATTCACCCCAAATATTATTTTACCTTGTCTATCAATAGTAAAATGTCCAAATTCTGAGAACTCGGTTGCCTAAATATGTAGCAAATTCCCTAAGGTGGCCTTGCATAAGTTTCCTACATAACAGGACAATCGGTCAAAATATGCCACTATTTGACTATGAAAAATATTCCCTAGTTGGCCCTATATAACTCAATTCCCATAACCAATTTGTCAAATAATTCTAAATTTATTCTTGGAAGATTTTTACTTTATTTTTATACAAGTTTTTGATTTGGTGACCATAAAAATCATTTCTCGTGATTCCCCTTGAAAATATTTAAAAACATATTGGAGCAATTCTCATCCACTGGGTTTTGTTTGAGATCTAATTTCAATATTTATGTTCAAAGCTATTCAACCTTAAACACAAGACCTTTCTATTAAAATATGAATAAATCCAAGCTTCCAATAACAAGGGATGTGATTCTAACTTGGTTGGAAACCATCAAAGGTAACTTTGGATACACGTCGAGTCCCAGCTCAATAAACGTACATTTTTGTATGGTTTAGGTAATATTGAGGAATATAAATTCAAAAGAAACAATGTTTGTGGTGTTTGTCTACAAAACCCTAGTATAAATATTAAACTATGCCCGCTAGGCCCCGTGTATTAGGCAAGAATTAGTGCATTCTTCCATACATGAAGTAGCCCCAAATCTAACCAAATGATGTAGGAATGCATCAAAGAACCTTACTTTTACCATAGAACAAGATTCATTTCTTTCTAAATGATTCAAATTTTATGGTGGGGGGTCACACACCATGAATTATGTTGAATTCACTTCAACATAATCTACGATGTATATCCATGTTCCCTGACTCATAATGTCCTCAACCGGGCCTGAAAAGTTCATTGTGTGACTCTGCATTTTTCAAGGGGATCAGTGATGGTAGGAAATTCACCATCTCGAAGGGCCGGGACCGCAGCCCGACACTGACCCCAATGAGGGGTGTTGGGGTGCAACCCTGAGGGTATTGTGAAACAAATGTGGCTAATTCCCAAAATTAATGCCCAATATACCTTCATGCAAACACCTGTGTGGTACTATGATTAAAAAGAATGATGAAATTATTTTGGCTAAGTCCTCAATGTAGTGCCCCAGTTAGTCCAAATCACCAGTGTCGTGAAATTATACTTGATTTCCACCCATCATGTGTGCATCCACTTGCACGCCACAATTCTACGATGCAAAATAATTGTGTGATCAATATCCATTAACCTGGGGTCCTATTTTTACATATAAATAGACGCTTGGGGCCTTCATTTGTATGCACGAACATCCCCAAATCCTAATTTCTACTTTCGTCACCCTAGTTCTTCTCCCAAGTTGTCCGAATATTTCAAGGTTGCTATTTGACACCTAAAGTAGAGGAATTGAAGGAGGATCAAAGGACATAAGTCCTTTTAGTGTTTCAGAACCATAACACTTGCACACATAAAGTGAACAACCTCCCAAAATCATAAAAACATGGGTGCCACCTCTTCATTTCATAGGAACTTGAGCACCCCGCATTTGAGAATACCTATGAATAGTCTTGATGGCTTGATTCAAGTAGCACCCAAGTATTATCATCCATGTTGTTCGTCGCTTAAGTGAACATCTAGTCCCCCAAGCCTACTTGTATGCCCATACTTGTGTGTTAGTATATAATTGGGAACCCATCTTTGATTCACCTTCTCTTTCAAGTCTATAATCCATTAAGCCATCTTTAAATCCATTCATGGGAAGGATTATTCTTCATTATCTCCATTATTTTAATGGGATTATATTGAGGCCCCTACCAAATCCTTCTGACTAATAAAACCACTGGGAAAGGCACATCAGTGCGTCTTTTATTTTTGTTTGTATATCTAAAATCATAGGTTTCCCACATTTTTTTCAAAATGGGGTTAGGATTCATGGATCATTTGTGGTTTTGTATTTCTATAGTCACATGGACCTTTCTCCCAATAATAATGATGTGATGTTCATGGTTTGGATGATTATGTTTTGGGTCTTGACCCCTCCCATCTCAAAGACCTAGAACCTGAGCTCTCTGGTAGGGAAGCTAAGGTTCACACATTCATTTACATGCAAGGAAAAGAAAAGTTTTTGTCCCATACCAGGATACATTTTAGGGCATCCAACCTGGTGTAAGCCCCAAACCATTCAAGTAGGAAGTTACAGTCTTGCTCCTCTCTTCATCCTTCACCTTTACTCCTCCCTTACATTGGACCCTTTTTCCTTAGTAAAGAGAATATAGGGAGGGATCGTTGCCTTGTCCTCATCCACCATGGCCGCCATAGATGAAACCTCTTTCCCCAAGCGGAGGAAGAAAGGTGTGGGTTTCTGGGAGGAATATTTGGCATCCTCTTAATTTCCAACCTGAGAACGACTCATGGGGGCTTAGAGATTCTTCATGATCACAACATTTCACCAATGACCTGAACTATAAGAAATATGTTTCATGTTAAAACCATGATACATAGGAATCCATTCTAGGGCCCCAGCTCATTGGATAACCTATCCAGGTATCCAACCCTAATTCCCTTAATTTGGGCATCCTCCTTAGGAATAAGCCCCAAATTAAACCCCCAAGTCACCAAGTAATCTTTTTTAGGAAGTAAGTCAAGACTCATTTATTTCAAAGGATTATACTCTCCTATAAGACTCATCAAACTACCAAGGCATTGATTCCCATCCACATGGGATAAAAAGGAAACCTCATTGAGTTTCAAACCCAACATTTCAAATCCACCATGTTCTCCATGAGCCATATTCCCAAAAGGGTGTAATCATACTCGGAAATCAATATTCATTCCATGTTCCTCAGGCTTCCTAGGAATAAGTCCCCCACCAAAAATCGACTACGCCCCTTTTCTCTAAGATGTCCTTACCACATGGAATTAAACTCTACGGTTGGGTCCTTATCACATGACCCAAAAAGGTATGACGTCTCTGATTAAGTTGCACCTAACTATGAGGGTTCTGATCCCTTTCACAAGGATACATAGATATCCCATTTTATAAGTACGATCCCAAAAACATAACAATAATTTGTCTCCCTATATGATAAGAAATACCTGAGGTCCCCCCTGAGTGGCTTAAAAACCAGTATCATCATAGCATCAATTAAAAGAATCTCTAAGTAGTATATGAGAGGATTCCATTCATGGAGAACCTTTAATACATACATATATCTCTGTTAATGAAGAACCATAAATACATAAGGATGATTCTGGATTTCACACATGTTAAAAAGTGAATGGAAATTTCAATGGATATTTATGTTAGACTTGGTAAATTAATAAGGATTCATGAAAATATCTTAAGTTTATAAAGAGAGTCCGGAAGTAGACAATATTTTACCTCAATAGGGTGTGATGAGTCTGACCTCACATCCTATAGACCAATTGTCATTCGTAAGTATATTAATGTTCAAACATAATGAACACTTGCCTTGGTAAAGTAGTTCCCCTTTCGATAATGAACTGTTGGGGGTTTCTAGGTCAAGAAATAAATCCAATTGAAACTCCCTGGAAGCAGTGATTCTTAAAACTAGAACACTTGTTTTAATGAACTACAAAACACCCCTATTTATGATTTCATGTTTAAAGTCATTTCCATTCTCCCATTTCTTCCTTATAATATCCTGTTGTATCACACCTATTGGTTCATATTTTTTATTTTCACCCCATTAATGTCCAAAATAAATTACTATTTTCTAAATTATAATATTTTCTTCTTGTTATTAACAGTTTATTGAAATATTTGAATCTATAGATCTCCTTATTATTATGTATTTCCCCATGGTATCCCATTTAGTTTTAATAGTGATGAAATATTATGATCATATTAAGGATGTTTTCAAAAATTCAAATATACCCCAATTTTATGTTGTTATGTAATGTACCTAATTACTTAAAGATATTATAATTATTTATTATCTTGTTTGTATAATGGGTATTATAATGTAACAAATCTATAATTAATGTGTAATAAATACTAAGGTTATCATAGTCTGTATTACAGGAAATTATAGTTATTTTTGGTATTAGTATTTTGAAACTATAGTGAACGCCTTATGGATAAGGATAAATATAAGAAAAATTCAGTAAATTTTGGATAATTATATAATAAGTTTTTCCTAAGAAAATAAATCTTTCTCTTGAAATTAAATGTGTATGTGGATCTGGCATTGATGTACCATCGGGTAATAATCCCCAAAGTGTGCATTGATCTTGACTTAATCATTATCTGGTGTATGAAAATAGGCCAATCATTACTTGTTTTTGGAAAAAAATTGGGGATATTCATTAGTAAATTCAAAAGAAATTTACAAACCATTTTAAGGGAAATAATTACCATAAATGTCTATGTTAAAAAATAGATTATCGATAACATAGATTGAATCTTACAAATTCATAAGTCAAGGAATGAATTATATTTTTAAATTTACCCATAAATGTTATGGTATTTCCATTTGTGTTTAATATTTTAAATGTTATCATCTATAAGTTTCCCCTTATTATATCTAGTTGACATAAATAGGGGGTACTCAGTAAACAACTAGTGTAAAGTATAATGTGATGACTGCCCAAATGAGTTGTCCAGCCTGATTGGAGCATAAATTGTGAACATTGTTCTGATACTCTCTTAGTTTTCTTTGTTTTCGAATATAATCCTAAATCAATATAAACTCAAATATTCACCTAAGAATGAAAAATATTCATTTGAGTCCATTATTAAAAAATACCTCCAACTTTTTGTGTATCATATGGCCCCTAAATCAAGAGACAGTGGATCAACTCCACTGAAAAGGTCATATATATTATTTACTGTTCCGATCAAGATAATGTTATAATTGATTTTAGTAATATAGATGGATATGTTGATCAATGGTGTACGTTGACCGGAAATAGTAATGATGAGAAAGAGATCAAAGTGATGATGTAGAAGTAATTATGGAATTTGTTTTAGAAATATTTTTCGCACACTCTCTAACATAAAAGGGAATTGTATTTCCATTCCCATTAGAAAAAAAGGCAATAAATCCATAAAGGTGTACAAAGAATAATTCGAAATACATGCATGATATTACTTATGATTTATCCTTACCATTAGATGAAACGTTAAACACTTATTACATAGGATAAAACTAAGTCTACAAAAAGGCAGGGTGATTTAATACATTTATATCTAAGAGGAAATTTACTAATGTTCCCCATAATTAAAAATAAAGGTCACTAAATTCCAAGGTAATCATGGGGATAATAAGGGGAAATTAGTATCTAATTCATGTGGTATAATGTATAAATATAATGCTGGTAAACAAATTTGACATCCCAATTGTTAAAATTGTGGAAATAAGCACACCGCAAATTGCCTAAATGGGATGAATAAAAACATTAGGAGCATGAAGTTAGGGCCCCTAGATAATTCTTGATGATGGGAGAAACCAACTAATGCAATGTATGAATGGAATTATCCAGTCAATCCTTAGGGTAACTTTAGTTATTTCAATTGCAAGGAACAAGGTGATTTTCAAAACAATTTACAATACTAACGGTGGTCGTAGACAATCAATGCCAACACCCTCTACTGTTATAAGGGAAATATTATTCCATAACAACCACAAAGGTGGATCCCAATAAAAAAGTGCTGGTAGGTATGATAGAAATTCATTTTATAATAATTAATGTGCTTTTTTAATCTGGTTCTCCACATTTCTTCATATCATGCAATTTTAGTAGAACTATTCAAACACCTCCATAGATCATAGATGTAGAGATATCAGTAATGATGAAAAATTGTGAAATTATTTCAATATAGGTATATAAATACACCCCTATCAATAATTATGGTATGAAAATTCCACACAACCTCTGTTATATCATCCATTCTAATTTTATTCATTTCTAGTGATGGTTTGGCTTTCCTTATACAAATCCAACCTAAATTACTGTGAGAATGAAATCACTCTCTGTATTGAGAGTCATCATCTAATTCTATTAAATTACAAGGAGTATGATGACTCTTATTTAGCACCAACATCCCATGAATAAATATTTTTTCTTTATTATCAATCATATTTACCTTAACTAATTTATTATAAGGAAAATATCATCCTTGAATAAATTCCCCATTATGAGGGAATACACTGAAGTTTTTCATCTATAATTTCATTTTCTTTTCACTAGTTCATATGTTTCATTTTCAATCGATATTATACATAGGTTTTGAATATATTAGAGACACCATATATAGTGGTTTTTTTGGAACATGAGGATACTGAGATGAATCTTTAAGAGAATCTTGATAAATGGTACATACGCCCAAGTGCTTCACCTTAGTATGGACTTGTCCTATTCATCAAGATGGACGATGGGTCAACATATTTTTTTTTTTTGATTAATATGAGCGTATAATGATCTTGATAAATAATAAGTATCCTCTACCAAGGATTTATGACTTCTTTGATTAGCTACATGGAGCCCTATAATTCTCCAAGGTGATCTTCAATCAGGTTATTATTATGTAAGGGTGAAGAAAGAGGATATAACCAAGACATCACTCCATATAAGGTCGAGGAACTTCGACTTCATAATAATTCCATCCAGACTCAAAAATGAACCAAAAAGTTTTATATACATCAGGATTATAGTCTTCATATATTACCTCAACAAATGTTTGTTTGTCTTTATAGGTGATATTTTAATATACAATTAATAGAAGGAGGGGCATGAGGAGGATCTGAGAACTATAAAAAATAAATTATCAAGGAATAAATATTATAAAAATTATAGAAAAAGTGAGTTATGGTGGAAGGAGGTCTCATTCTTGTGGAATTTTATCATAATAAATGGGAAATCTATAGACCCTTAAAAGTGAGATGCAATTGATGGATGGCCAAGGCTTATATTTGTGATAGATACCTATAGTTTTCCTCATAATTGTATGCTATTTTCGATGATATTTAATAAATTAATCACAATTGGAAACCCCATTAACCAAGATAAATTAGAAGGTATTAATGTTTTTCCAGAATGGTGAATGTGAAGAGAGCTTCAAGGAGATGAAAAATAGGTTTATCACTATGCATGCACTTACACAACCCGGATGGGGAGAACTTCTCATGGTATATAATGATTCATAAAATAAGGGATTCTTTTTTAATAAATTCATAATAATAAATTGATAAATTATGCCATGAGGGAATTAAATTTTCATTAATATAATGACACAACACCTTATCTGAATTTGGTTGTAGTGATCATCGCATTGAAAATATTGAATCATTCACTATTTGGGGAATAGTATGAAATATATATCATACATAAGAGCCTCCAGAATATATACATTAATAATTCAATGAATATGTTATAGAGATGATGGTTAGATATGATTGGGGAATATAACACATAAAACCACTTCCATTTGGGAAATAAATTAAAGTGACACATTCTCTATATTTAAAGGATAATGTGATATTATCATTGATGAGAATGAAGAAGGATGTAATCTTCCTAACCTTTAGAAATATATACTTGGTAATCATAAAGGAACAAAAAACATTATTCCTTTTATAATTGATTAATATACCATCCCTTTGTTTGAAGATAAAGTATTATCAAAGATAGAATATAAAAATTCAAAATCCCAATAAAGATTTAAGAAAAAATGAAATCCCCATAGTGTAAAATTAATGAAGAGTGAGTTATAATATTTGGGTCACAACTATGTCTGCCAAAAAAATAATCAATTAAATAATAATTTATTGGATGATGCACCTAGATAGAAATTATTTATCTATCTAGGGAGGACAATGATGTATCAAGATCTTAGAGGGAATTATTGGTGGGATAGTGAAAATAAATAGACCTCAAAATATATATCTTGGTGAATTATATGTCATCATGTGAAGGGTGAAAGGAAAAAATATAAGGGGCGATGAAAAAAATACCCATTCCTCTAAGGAATGGGAAAACCAAACATTGTTTTTTATATGTCATTTGAATAAATCAAGATTTAATAGCTCTATATGGTTTTTATGGGATCATATTTCTAAAGCTGATCAATTTATTGAAATCATATGGGACATATCAATCAATCATATTTCACTGATACAAATTCAACAATTGGTGAGGATTCATGGAACACCAATATACATTTTATCAAATTATGATCACAGATTAAACTCTAGTTTCAGGAAGAGACTCTAACATGATCTAAATATTGAGTTTATCATCAGCAAGAATTATCACTCTAAAACAGATGGCCAATATAATAATACTATAAAAACACTAAAGGAAATGTTGAGAGAATTATCAATGGACCTCAAAGGATGATGGGATCATCATCTTCCCTTGGTCATGTTCTCAATAAACAATATATATCAATTAAGAATAAAAATATGTGCCCATTAATCCCTTTTTGTAAATAGATGAATATAACTTGTATGATAGTATTATTCTTGTGAATGGATACTTCTAGGTCCAATAATAGTCATGAAAATAGTTGAAAAGTTTAAGACCATTCACCAACAGATCTGTGCTCGGTAAATTTAACAGAATAGCTAGGATGATAATCATCGATGTGATATATTGTTTGAGGTTACAGATAATGTATTCATAAGAATATTTCCATTGAATAAAGTCATAAAATTTGGGAATAAGTAATATTAGTCCAAGATAGATCATTTCATTTGATGTCCTGAATATCAATAGAGTGGTGTCATATTGTCTATAACTCCCACAAAACCAATCTTGAGTACATGATTTGTTCTATGTATTTATCTTGATTAAGTACATGCATACCTCCCACATGTGATTAATCTATAAGTGGAATCATTCAATATAGTTATTTTATATGAGGAGAAAACTGTGATGTTCATAGATCGTAGAGAAAAGGTGATAAGAAATACAAAAATTGAACAAGTCAAAGTGATATGGATAAACCACATAGTTGAAGAAGTGATACAAGAGATAGGGTAGGTGATGAAAAATAATAATCCTCTTAAATTTATTGTATGAAATAAAAATTTCAATGGATAAATTTTGAAGGTGGTGATGATTGTAGCGACCTAAACTTTTATAAATAAAAGTTTCTTTTTGATTTAATTTAATGGATTTCTATGTATTATAGTTATAGAAAACATATGAACATATTTTGTTTTATTAAGTCTTATATAATTTAAAAGACCATTATTCATCATGAAAATTGACAAAATAGTAGGTGAACAGTGGTCATATGATTAGTATAAGTATAGGGCTAGTATAGATCAAACTAACACAGACAAAAGAAAGAATTACCATAACCAGTAGAATCATACCATATAATGCCCAATTATCAGAGCTCTTGAAATATATATGATAATTTTTATTTTACATTTACTAATATTTAGATTATAACCAACAACTAATTCATGAGTGACCCGATTTATGGAGGGCGTTCAAGCACATCGATATTGTGACAGAAACCATGTATGTTGAACCACACCATGAAAATCTCACCATCATGTATCTTATCCTCATGGAATTTGATGGATTGATATTGGTATATTTATCAATAACATGATATTAAAAATATTTATATTTTATAAAATAATTAATAAATTTAATTCTTGTTATCATTACGTGGTAAATGATTTGGATTTCAACACAATACAACCAAATTTGTATTTTTGTGTTATTTTCAATTTCAGTTAAGATATTTATTTCTGAGGAGTTCATGAATTTTAAAAATAAATGGTATGTTAATATAATAATAAAATTAATTAATAAGTATTGAATATAAATAATAATATAATTTTTCTGAATTCAATTGTAATTTTCATAATGGTTCGAGAACAATTTTTTTCCAAAAACCATAATTTTTTACTAAATGATAAATATTGTTTTAAAGCTGAAAATTAAAATATTTACAAAACTATATTATAAAATAAATATTATTTTTTTAATCTCCATACCAAAGTTATCTAAGTATTATTTTTTTAGACTTTTTTGAGGAAACCAATTTTTTTTTTAAATAATAAAATATGGTATAAATAGATAGTGATTATAATGACATCATAATGACCCAAAAATGAGATAATGAATTATATAAATGTTATAAAATACCTAATATATAATTTACATTTAATATAATATTTTTATGTTATTTCATTAATTTTATAAATCCGTAATAAATACGCCAAACCCTATATTATATTTTAAGGATTTAAAACCAATTATTTATAAACATGACTTACTAACACATCACCAAGGGTAATGTTTTATTATCTTAGGCCCTTGGAAATATATAAAAAATAAATCAATTATAATTTGGTAGAATCCTTGGGGAAATCGACTGTATGTTTTTTGGTTCTGATTACTTTAATATATATATTCCAAAACCAATGTTTCAGAAATAATAAAAAAACTCACTTCACTTCTCTTATTTAAAACCCTACAAAATACACTTCATCTTCACTAAAACCCCACGGATAACCTCTTTATTATTACATAGAATCTCTATATTCCACAAAAGGTTCTATAAAGATCTTAATAATCTCCTCCCAAACTTTTGGAATCAACCTCTCAAGGTAAGGGACCTATCTCTCTTATTTTCCATTCATACACCTTCTATGTAATCATCATTTGGAATATTAATTGGTTATGGTTTAATTAATTTATAATGATCCATCAAATATAAAATTTATTTCAAAAAATTATATATCATTTATCACCTCTCATTAAAGTAATTACCTAATCCATTACATTGTCGGTATTTTATATTGGGTCCTCTCTTTCTCCAATTTATTTAAACATGTTATTCATGTAATGAATTTGTTTTCAATTCCTAAATTTTGAATAAAATTATACATTTTTCCTTTACTTCCCTTATAATTTAAATGTGATTATATACCCCTTTCACTCTCACAAATCCCTCAGATGGTTCATTATGTACACTTGTTATGCTGCCAAAAGTTTCCCACAATTTTCTCATGTGAAACCATTGAATTTTCAATACCATCACAATTTACACTCAAGGGTATTCCCAATAAATAACTATTCATATTTAATTAGGGATGTATAGGTATTTCTTCCAAAATACTTAATCATTTAATTAAATTCTATGAAATATGAGCCTAAGATGAATAATTTTTTTGGAATGCTTATGCATGAACATGATTTGAAAGAGACGTGTACTAACAGAATTATATAGTGATACAATAAATATGGTAACATTTTAGTCTCATGATACATCATGTATTGGATTAGAAAGTGGGCCTAATACACTAATGAACATTTTTACCATGTTATATTGTCCTAACAATTATCCTTGATCTATTTTTAAGATTCCATGCCCAAATTTGTTGTGAATTTCCAATGTTTTCTATTTTTTGTAATTTTATACCATGCCCCATTGATCATATTTGTGATTCAAACACATTTAAATCCCACATAAATTAGTATTTTATAACTTTTAATACTTAATTTATGTTATTATTTATTTATTCCTTTACTGTACTTTATAGATGGGCCCTTTATAATGTATGTCCCACGGTAACCCTATGGAGTTTTAAGAGTGATGGAATATTAAGATCATGTTTAGGAAGTTTTACATAATACTGATGTACCCAATGTTTTAAATTTTTAGGTAATGTACATATCTACACAATGAAATAATACATTTTGATATTCTATGTTGTATTATGTGTATTGTTATGTAAAAAATCATTAATTAATTTGTAATTAATAGTAGTGTATTTATATTATATCATTCACTCTAATTTTCCCTTACAAAGCATTTGAGTCCTCCCATATTTTTTTCCTTCCTCATGAATCTAGGTAGTGTACCAAGATTTATATACAAGTATATGATAATGGGTATAATGATTTACTAAGAAAAAATATGTTAATTTTTTTTAAATGTAATATGTAAATCATGTATGAATATATTTTACCAAAACTACTAACCTATTTGGTCATTCAAGTTGTCATTCCTTATATCATATGCCAATGTAATAATGTTGAAACCATCTTTGGGATAGCAGTGTCTGGGTTATTATATTTGTTATCAGTTGAATTTAAATGGAAACTTTTAGAACTAGATTTTAGAAAACAAATATTCGGGAACATAACACCATTATAGACTTTGAGGATGTGTGTAGAGGAACATACTAAAAATTTGGTAAGGAATGGATTATTGTTTTTCAAAAAAATAATTTTATGTATACTAAATGTTTACATTGATCTATCATATATGTGACTAGTGGTAATGAATATGAAATAGGTGAATTTGGATATACCTGATCATCCATTGGTGCACAATAAGGGGCCTTACAGTACACCTTGTTTGAAACTCCCCAGGGATATTCAATAGATAATTCACATTTTCATCCATTTCAACTATAATTTATTTGATTATATGATGAAAATAAATGACTTAGGTTAAATCAGACGTGTCTTAGATTTAAAAGAATGGTTTATGATTTAGATATCCTATAATTAAATATATTGGTTTCCCCAATGATTTTTTTTCCAAAAAAAATTATTTTTGTTTTATTTAATGACAAGAACCCAAATGATTAATATTGACATTGAATATGTTGGAAAATGTAGTAACTTTTAGAAACCAAATAGGGTGATGACTAAAGAGAAAGATATTATGTTTGTACATAATTAGTTATCTTGAAATATGAATTTTTTTAAAAGGTTAGGGGGCCAGCCCCCTTTGATGAAGAAAGAAAAAACCTGTTTTAGAATGTGGAAGAGGAGTACCATTACAAGCAGAACACAATCTAGAAAAAACCAAATGAAACAAAAAAGTCAAAAGAAACAACCATCCAATTGTTCATCAGAAAAACCTCATCGACCCCCTTGACAAGCATCGCAAAGTGAGTCCCATAATGAAATTGTGCCACCCCCTCTGCCAAGAAGTTGCACTGTGCTGGCAGCACAACATGTCAGAGCACCACCACAACCAATGATGTGAAGGAGAGCCAGATGAAATTGGTCAGAAAAACTTTCTCTCTTGCGAGCCACCAACCCGAGAAAGCATGAAGAGAACTTCAGCAATGTCAAACTGATTCAATGCAAATAAAAATATGAAGAAACACTGAACACATGACTTGGAAAGGCACCCATACGCCAATTAAGGAGATGACGCATGGAAGAATGAATGATTTCAACACATCCATCCCTCTTTTGTGGTCGCCCACCTAACGACATGTGCAAAATTGTTACGCTGTTCTAAATGCAACAAGGAGAACAAAAACCCACGAGGAAATCAGCTTCTCATGATAAGGAAAACTGAAGAAAACACAATTGATGTCAAGATCACACTGCATCAAGCAAGGCACATCCCTCGGCCTCCACCTAGAACCTCAAGAACCAAACAACACCATTCAAGGATTGTCAATAGTGAAACCAAAGGAAAAGGTCCCAAAAAGTCCATGAATAAACCAAGCTTTCTATATAATGGCCCACCTCCAAGCATAGTTCCCTTCATTGATCTTTGAATACCTTCATTTGTATGAGTCCAGGAAGAAGAAACCCATCAAGACCGCCACATGAAAAAAAACGAGCACATCAAATCAGTGTTGAAAGGATTTGAAACTAGATCGAAACTGGAGGGGGAAACATTTCCAATTGTAGAAGACCACAACGTCGGTCCGAGAAAGAAAAACACAACCAAACGTCGACCTAGCTGGGAACTGTCCTGCACTCCACCATTCCGGCACACCTCTCATTGACACCAATGAATCTACCACAGTACATCTAGAAAAACCCATGGCCATTGCAAGAGATGATAACGGAACCTCCGCTAAAGACCTGCATCTAAAGAACCGCACAAATGCAAGAAGTTCAGATCCATCGGAAGGGAGAGACATTGGCTCGTCTCTACTTGAAATTTTGATTGTTTCCGCAAGAACAAACACAAATCGACACTGAGGCAACCTAGATCTAAACAAGATCTAGGTAACGGAGCTTGAGCATGACAGATGTCACGACCTATCCTCGGGGCCCATGTTGTGACTACCCCAAGACCATTTTCCAAATGAAAGGGGCTGGCGACTAGCACCAAAGCTGAATCCCTGATAAAAAGGGAAGGCATTTCATTTTAAACCTGTAACACACATAGTCTGAACACTTGCAGTAGAATCAAAAAGTACTGGTATAGGAAGAGTGATGAAAGTAAATAGGATAGTATACAAACCCAACTGAAGTACAAGTACAAGTAAAATGGGAAAACATCTCATGGATCATCCATCGGGGAATCCTACCTGAAGGGTAGTTATAAATCTTTAAAAACTCATCCATGAGGTATGTCCTATCTAGTACAACTCTAAGCAGTATCACATCCGGCTCCCTCATCCTCAATCACTGTTGACTGCCATATGCACAGAACACAACAAGGTGCGGGCGAAGCCCGTGTAGGGGTGAGTATAACGATTCTCAGTAAGGAAACCCGAGACCCCCAAAGGTCTCCCGTAATCCACTAAGGATTAACCACAATATCAAGATACAAACATAGAGTATCAACCTTCCCTAACTAGGTATATGCCCAAACATATACCTAATTTACCAATCACAACTGGCTCCATCCCTTGAGCCCATGAAAATCCCATTCCACTTAGGAAAAGAGTCAATCATCTTGATGATAACATCACATAGTCATGACATTGCTCACACAGGTATAAAACTCATGTAGAGGGGTAGAGATGGTTAGATGTAGCCACTGAATCATTTCCTCTGTCAAACCCACATAAGATCCTGGAATAGTAATCAACGTTGTCGAACTCATGTAGGATCTTGGAATAATAGTCATTGCTGTCGAACCCACGTAGGATCCTAGAACAGTATTTGTGGTTGTCGAATCCCCGTAGGATTCCGAAATAGTAGTCGTTGCTATTGAAACCACGTAGGATCCCGAAATAGTAGTCGTCGCTGTCAAACCCACGTTGGATACCATATCATCTCAAAACATCCAGCCATAGGGTTCCAACACATAGCACGCTCGATTCTGGGAGGGTCTACTCCTCAAGCCAAGTGTGGATATATCAACTACGATTAAGTCTCGAGTGGATAAATCTCGTAGTTTCGTCTCATCATAAGAAACCCAATGCAATAGATGATGCGTCAATCGGACTCCCGGTCTGTGAGTTTTTGGCGTTTCCGCTCCGAGGGCCCGGTTTGATTGAGGTTCAATCAAACTCGGTCGTAGCCCAACTACGTCCACACATTCAGTGGGGTATTCTAATAGAACCGTCTCGTTCCAAGCATCCCATCAGTGTAGACGGTTCATTAATTGGACACTCGTAGCCCAAGACATTGGAAAAAATGTTAAATGGGTCAGAACCGGGTCTAGGTCTGGTCCGGCCCAGCCAGACCTACTCTACCTGAGCCCGTCTCGGTAGACCCAACCCAAGACCGGATCCGGACCGGGGTCTGACTTGGTCCGCGGGTCCGACAAGTCCCTCTGCAACAGGCCCAGCCTAGACGTGGCGGCCCGGCCTAGCATGGCGGCCCGACCCAGATGCGGCGGCCCGGCCCAGTGGGGCGGCCCGGCCCGCGCGGCGGCCTTGGTCGAGGGGGTGCGGAGGCCCAGACTGAGGCCCAGCCAGCGGGGGGTGGGGGGGGTGGACAGAAGCCCTGCCCAGCTGGCCTTCTTGGCCAGCGGGTGTGCCATCTCGAGGCAGGGCCCGCCTTAGAAATCTAGGGGGCTTACACCCCCGACATCAGCAACAGTTGGTGTGTGGCGTCGGCCCAGTAACTGTGGGACCCTTCGTGTCCCGCCATTAGCGCAACCACCAGTAGCCAGCTCTGCCGGCCACCCTCCTCCGTCCGCCACGACCCTTGGTTGCGGTTCATCTCCGGCATGGCGTGACGGTGCCACGCTCAGACCGTCCGACCACCATGGCCTGCGTGGTCGCAGATCCTTCCTCTGGCGCGGTGTGATGGCTCCGTGCCACTCCGGGGCCACAACAGAACACCTGGCCGCAGCTCGGTTCTCCGCGTGGCGTGACGGTGTCGCGACCATCCGGTGGCCCGACGGCCCTTCCACCGCTGGCTTCTTCTGCGGCTGGCTAGTTGTCGGTTGCCGCATGTACTGCCGCGGACCATCGGTCGTAGCCCGTTCCTCTGGCGGCATCTTTGCGCCGCAACAGCCATCAATGAATTCGAACCAATAGAGGGTCGACGGGCCATGTTTGTTCGGGCCATGCCCTTCGTGTTAGGGTGGTATCAAACGTCTATTATCGAAGCTCTAAAAGGATAAATAATGATGATCGAAATCAATCAAAATGACCCCTACCTTGTTTGTCGTTCATTAACGATGGAAGAAGAGTTCGAAGAAGACGGAGTCAAAGACGACATTATCGGCGTTCCTCGTGGGCGACAGTTTCGTTCCTCGATCGAAGGATCCTAATTGGCGGAAGAGGCGTTCTTCATTGGGAGGATAATTTTCCAAGTTCATCCAAGGCTCCACCAAATGGATAGATACCAACCAAAATGAAATAATTGGTTTGTCTATTATTTAATTGTTTGCATGAATTCAAAAGATTTCAAAGTTATTTAATTAATTCATGTGGAGTGGCATTATAATGAAGGGAGTTCAACAGTTAAGAAGCTTGGGTGGTTCCCACCTTAATTATTCTCCCAACGGAGGTTATGTGCGGGTGGCCCCCACCACCGACCACCTCTTGGTGGTTTTAACCACCTCAAAAATAAAAATAAGCAAACACCTTATTTTTTATGTAACTTTATTAAATACCCCCAAAATCTAACTTGCATTCTCAACCATCTACCATCAAGGCGAAATCCTTCTAAAGATAATATCGGCGATGCAAGTTCAATGGTTCCCTCAGAATTCGATTCTGAGAATCGGTTCAGATGTTACCAAAACCCGCTCAAAAACACACTAAACGCACTTAGAAACTTCGGAAAAACATTCTGAGCACTCCGGGCCACGAAATCACACACCGTCAGAAACTACGTACTCAGAACAATTCCATATAATTTTTAAAAAAAATTATGGGATTTTTCTGGTCTTTACATTCTCCCCACCTTAGGGATTCGCATCCTCAAACACCAAAACTCAAAACTAGGGAAATAAATGGGGGTACTAAGCATGGATCTGAGCCTCCTGATCCCATGTGCTCTCCTGGAGGTTCCCGTGCTACCACTGTACAAAAACAAGAGGTATCGACCGCCCATGAAGGACTCTCTCCTACCGATCCTCGATATCCACTGGAACCTCCAAGAATGTCTCCCCGTCGTCGATGTCAAGCTCGCCCCAGTCTATGATGGGAGTCGGGTCATGCATGTATCTCCTCAGGTGTGAAACATGGAAAACATTGTGCACCCGGTGAAACTGGGGTGGAAGAGTCCAGCGGTAAGCCACCTCACCTACTTTGTTGAGGACCTGAATGGTCCGATGAACCTCGTAGATAACTTGATGCCCCGGCCAAATCACTATAAACCTCGTCGAGGTGAGACCCTTAGGAAGACGTTGTCACCATCCTCGAACTTCAATGGACTCCACCTTCTATCAGCATAAGACTTTTGTCTGTTCTTTATAGTGTTCATCCACTCCTGGATGACCTGCACCTTCTCTGTCATAGCCTGCACCGTCTCTAGCCCATTGAGTGCTGACTCCCCAGGGTTGTTCTGGCACAAAGGTGATTAGCATGGTTGTCCATATAGTTCCTCGAAAGGTTCCATCTCGATGGTCGAGTGGTATCTGTTGTTGTACGAAAACTTTACCAAGGGTAAGTGATCCTCCTAGCTACACCCGAAGTCGAGGACGCATGCACGAAGCATGTCCTAGAGAGTCTAAATGGTCCTCTTAGTCTGGCCATCCGTCTGAGGATGGAAGGTGGTGCTCAAGCGAAACATCATCCCGAAAGCCTCCTGCAACCCCTTCCATATCCGGGAAGGGAAATGAGCGTCTCGATCGAAGACAATCGTAGATGGCACACCATGAAGTCGTACGATATTCTATACATAGAGGCATCTCAAGATCTCTACTGAACCCTGCTCTCTGATTGGTATGAAGTGGGCCGACTTGGTGAGTCGGTCGACAATCACCCAGATGGAGTCATGACCTCTGGATGTACGTGGAAGCCCTGTCACTAAATCCATGGATATCCCATCCCACTTCCACTCTGGGACCTGTAAGGGCTGAACTAACCCTGCTGGAACCTGGTGCTTCGCCTTCACTAACTGACAAGTGAGGTAATGTGAGACATACTCTACCACAACCTTCTTCATACCTGGCCACCAGGGTTGTCTTCGGAGATCCTGGTACATCTTTGCCACACCTGAATATACTGCTAGAGGCGATGTGTGAAACTCCCTCAATACTTCCTCCTGAAGCGACACTACTACCATGGTACATCCCCTGAAGAGAATGATGCGGTCCCCACCTACAAAGAATCCATCAGGTGCCTATACTATGGTTATTTATGCACGTTGAGTCTCGCAGTCAACATCCCCACATTGTGCCTCCCTAACTCTCTGATGAAGTGGAGTTGTGACTATAAGAGATAGTAGAAAGGATACTCTATCTCGATCCACAATGGATATCTGCAATGCGGCCAGCTGCTCTGTCGCCACTCCTAGAAGCTGAATTCTTGATCTCCTACTGAGAGCATCTGCTACAAGGTTCCTCTTCACAGGAGTATACACTATCTCTAAGTCATGGTCCTGGAGGAACTCAAGCTAAAATCGTTGTTTCAGGTGCAGGTACTTCTGCAAGAAGATGTACCCGAGACTCTGGTGGTTAGAGTAGACTATAAAACACATGCCCATCAGAGATTGATGCCATATCATCAAAGAGAACACCACTACTTCCAACTCCATGTCATGATTGGTGAAGTTATTCTCCTGCTGTCTCATCTGATGAGAAATATAATCTATAACTAGTTGCTCTTACATCAGGATGCATCTGAGACCGGTCCCTAATGCATCACAATGGACTATGTACTCAACACCCTCCTTCGGTAGCCTCAAGATGGGCGTACTAGTCAGCCTCTGCCTTAGCTCCTAGAAACTTTTCTGGCATCTCTATGACCACATGAAGGGATGCCCCTTCTTTTTCAATGCTGAAAGTGTAGCTGCAACCCTAGAATAGTCTGTCACAAATCTCCGATAGTAACCAGCCAGACCCAGAAAACTCTGAACCTCTGTCACACTCTTGCGTGGCTCCCATGCATGTACCACCACAATCATCACTGGATCTATTGCAACTCCATCCTTTGAGATGACATGTCCCAAAAATTGTACCTCTCATATTCAGAACTAGCACTTCGAGGGCCTACCATAAATCTGGTTCTCTCAGAGTGTGTCTAGTACTACCCGAAAATGTTAGGCGTGCCCCTCCTCGGTAGCTGAGTAGATCCGAATGTCATCGATGAAGACTACCATAGAGAGATCAATGTATGGCTGGAAGATCTTGTTCATGAGTCCCATGCACACAGCTAGTGCATTGGTTATGCCGAATGGCGTAACCAAGAACTCGTAGTGGACATACCGACATCTGAAAGCCGTCTTCTGCACATCCTCATCCTGTACTCTGAGCTAGTGATGGCCCGATCGAATATCTATCTACGAGAACCAATGAGCTCCCTTCATCTGATTGGAGATGCCATCAATCCTTGAGAGTGGGTACATGTTCTTCACGATCACCTGGTTCAGGCGTTGATAATCAATACATAGTCGCAAGCTCCCATTCACCTTCTTGGCGAACAAAATAGGATATTCCCAGGGTGAAACACTGGGTCAGATGAATCCCTTGCCCTGAAATTCCTCCAACTGTACCCGTAGCACACGAAACTCCATGTGAGCCATCTTATATGTTGGTGTGGCTATCACGGTCATCCCGGGGTACAAGTCAATGTAAAAGTCTACCTCTCTGCAAGGAGGTAGTCCTGGAACGTTATCAGGGAAGATATCCGCGTACTGAACCACCACAACTGGAAAACTCAGATTCCGCACATCAACCGCTCTAAGAATGAGGCTAGCCAACTGATGTGTGATCAACTGACCCCACTTCTGGGTAAGTCTATCCTAGACTGCAAAGGCTCCCTTCTCGTCGGTGAAGGTAAACCTCATCCCATCCTCGCAGACACACCACACTTTCCGCCTAATGCAGTCAATATGAGCATGAACTGTGGATGACCAGTCCATACCCAAGATGATGTTTTAAGGCATCGACACTACTACTAGAATATCCCAGCCGAAGCTCTCGCCTCCGAGAGTGAGCTCATACCACTGGCACCAGTGTGTAATCTTTTAATCCTCTCTCGTAGGAGTCTCGAGTCATAAAGATCGAGAAAATATCTCCACCGGAATCTCTGAGCTCCGCACGAGGGCAGCGGCCTTAATAGAATGACTCACACCTATGTCTACAAGTACTGCAGAAAGGGTGGAGTAGACACAGATAGTGCCTCGAATCATCTTAGGTGTGTCGTGGTTGTAGGTCATTACTGCCTGGAGCTAAGCCTTCCCCTTTTCGCCAGCCCCCTGTGGTTTGGGTGGACCTCCTGGTGGTGGTGGTGGTAGGACCTCAATACGTCATCTACCACATGCTTCTCGGACAGCTCCTCTTCCACATCCGTCGGCTCTCAGGGGACCACCACTGTCACACCTCTTCCTCTTCCTAGGAGGTAACTCTAATTTCTGCTTCTCATCTACATGGCGGGTCAGGATGTCATGAGCCATGTGACCCTACCAGACGCATGCATAGCACTACCTGCTCCTTGTATGGCTGGCACTATCTTGTGTTCCCCACACAACTGAACCTGTATCCTGGGGTCACCCACCTGATGGCCTGGTCTGCCTAGACCTCTGCGATATCTGTCTACTGGTGGCTGTAGAAGACTCCACTACGTGTCACCCAGTGGTGGGTCTCGCTGCTGGTGACTTCTCAGCAATAACAATATCCACAAGAAGGGCTTACTCCCACAGCCCCACTTGCGTTGGGATGCTGAGAGAGATCATTGAAGCCCTGATCTCACACCTGAGTCCCTACTCGAAGGTCTGGGCCTTGAAGAATGGGTCATGCACCATATATGTGGAGTAGCGCAAGAGGTTGGTGAACCTCGCTGGGTATTGTGCCACCGTCATGTTGCCCTGCTGCAGATGAACCAGCTCCTGAATCCGCACTGCAAGAAGGGCGGCTGGAACACACTCTGACCGAAAGAGGCTCTCGATGTTTTCCCAAAGAAGTGATGCCTTATCATGCACCTGGAGCATCAGGCCATACCATCTGCCTACTGCTCCCTGTAAGAGATCTGAAACAAGGAACACCATAAGGTTTGATGGTGTCCCTACCAATCTGAAAACTCTCACAACAGCCTCCAGCTCATCCTTAGCTGCCTCTGGGTCCGTCTATCCCGTAAACCTATGCGGCCTCTAGTGTTGGAACTCGTGCAACGTACTCAGATAGCATGCACTTTCTACTGTTGGAGCTAGTGGTATCAGTGGCCCAGAGGGTATTGGTACTGCAAGTACTCTGCTGTGATGGGGCCCTGCACTGAAGCCTCGTCGCTCGGTGGGCTACCATCTCGTACAAAACTCGAAACCCTAGCTGGCTTCCTATATGGGGCCATCCTGAAAAGAAATAGGTGCACCACAGTCAAAATAATATACCTGGTGTGTTGACAAAAAGTAATCACAAAGAAAACTTTTCCAAGGAAACACACAAGCAATCAGTGTTTTCATGCACTAAGTTGGAATTCAAAATTCAGAGTCTTAGTTTTTGGATACGTAAACCACCACACCAACAACGATTTCTCTAAACTGATAACTACACCCAAAACACCTAACACTATTTCCATTAAAAGAATCAGAGTTCAAGTTCTACAGTAGAACTAAATACTCAGATACCAATTTTTCACGACCCATCCTCGGGGCCCATGTCGTGACTACCCCAAGCCCGCCTACCATAGTCCAAGGGCTAACGACTAGCACCAAAAGAGAATCCCTGATAAAAAGGTAAGGCATTTACTTTAAAACTGTGACACACACAGTCTGAACACAAGCAGTAGAACAACAAGTACTGGTATAGAAAGAGTGCTAAAATTAAATGGGCTGGTATACAAACCCAACATAAGTACAAGTTCAAGTAAAAAATGGATAATAAAACTTGGATCGCCCACTGGGGAATCCTACCTGAAGGGTAGGTACAGATCTGGAACAACTCGTACCTGAGGTATGTCACATGTAGTCCAGCTCCGAGAAGCCTCCTATCCATCTCACTCAGCATTGATAACTGCTGACTATCGTCTGCACAGAACACAACAAGGTGCGGGCAAAGCACATGTAGGGGTGAGTGTAACGATACTCAATAAGGGGCCCCAAGACCCCCGATGGTCTCCAAGAATCCACTAAGGATAAACCACAATATCAAGATACAAACACTTTGTATCAACCATCCCTACCTAGGTATATGCCCATACATATACCTATGTTACCAATCACAACTGGCTCCATCTCTCGAGCCCAAGAAAATCCCATTCCACATAGGAAGAATTTCAATCATCTTGATGATAACATCACATTGTCATAACACAGTTCACACATGTATAAAACACATGTAGATGGGTAGATACGATTAGATGTGTCCACGGAATCTTCTCCTATGTCAAACACATATTGGATCCTGGAACAGTAATCATCGCTGTCAAACCCACATAGTATACCGGAACAGTAGTCGTTGTTGACGAACCCACGTAGGATCCCGGAACAGTAGCCGTCACTGTCAAACCCACGTAGGATCCTGAAACAGTAGTCATCAATGTTTAAACCACAAAGGATCCCAAAATAGTAGTCGTCGTTGTAGAACCCACGTAGGATCCCGTATCATCTCAAAAAAGCTGGCCATAGGGTTCCCACACACTACACGCTCGGTTCCAGGAGGGTCCGCTCCTCAAACCAAGTGTCGATACATCAACTTCCATAAAGTCTCAAGTTGATATATCTCATAGTTACATCTCATCATAAGGAAATTAACACGATACAATGCGCTTCAATGAGATGTTTGGTCTGTGAGTTATTGGCATTTCCGCTCTGAGGGCCCTGTGGGATTTAGGTTCAATCCATCATGGTCATACCCCAACTACGTCCAAACCTCTATTGGGGTATGCTGAAAGAACTATCTCGTTCCAAAATTCCCGTCATCATAGACGGTTCATCAATCAGACACCCGTAGCCCAAGATATGGGAAAAAGTTGAAATGAGTCAGAACTGGGTTCGGGCATGGTCCGGCCCGGTCGGACCGACCCAACCGGACCTAGTCTGGGCCAACCTGACCCGATCTAGGCCGACTCGACCCAGGTCCAGATCCGGACTGTGGTCCGACTCAGTTCGCAGGTTCGCCCCGACCAGCCGGAACGGGCCAGGCTCAGCGGCGGCAGCCCGGCCCAGCGCGGCAGCCCGACCTATGGGTGGTGCGGTCAACGTGGCCCACACCGGTGGCCCTGCCCGAGGTTGGGGAGGAGGCCCAGCCTAAGGCCCATCCCGCGGGGGGGGGGGGGGGCAAAGAGGCCCTCCCCAGCCGGCCCTCTTGGCCGGCGGGGGTGCCAGCTAGGGGTGGTGCCCTACGGGGCCCGCCCTAGAAATCAAGGGGGGGGGGGTTACACACCCACATCTTCAGCAACGATCTATGCGTGGCGTCGGCCCGGTAAACGCTAGACCCTTCGGCTCCCGCCTGTAGCACGTCTGCTGGTGACCGTCTCAGCCAGACGCCCTCCACCGTCCTCTACAACCCATGGCCACGGTTCTTCTTCGGTGTCGCACGAAGGCGTGGCGCCTAGCCCGTCTGACCACTGCGGCGTGAGTGGTCGTGGAACCTTCCTTCGGCGCGGTGCGATGGCACCATGCCCCACTATCACCGACGTGGACCGCCTGGCCATGGCTCGGTTCTCCGCGCTACACAACGACACCGTTCCCTTCTAGAATCCCATGCGCTGATGGCTTCTTCACGGCCGACTCATTGCCAGTCGCCGGATGTACCCCGGTGGCCCATCGATCGCGGACCGTTCTTCTGGCGATGACGTTGCGCCGCCACCGCCATCAATGAATGAGAACCAACGGAGGGTTTTCGGGCTGTGTTGGTTCGGCCCACGCACTCCATGTTAGGGTGATAGTAAACACCTATTATCGAAGATCAAGAACGACGAAGAACAAAGATTGAAATCAATCAAAACGAAACCTACCCCGTTTTTCGGTCATTGAAGATTGAAGAATAGTTCGTAGAAGACGAAGTCGAAGATGATGTTGTCAGTGTTCCTCGTGGGCAACAGTTTTGTTCCTTGATCGAAGGTTCCTCATTAGCAGAAGAGGCATTATTTGTTGGGAGGATAATTCTCCAAGTTCATCCAAGGCTCTACCAAATAAATAGAAGCCAATCAAAATGAAATAATAGGTTTTTCTATTATTTAATTGTGGGAATGATTCAAAAGATTTAAAATTTAATTAATTAATGTTTGATTAATTAATTCAAGTGGAGTGGCACTTTAATGAGGGTAGTTCAAGAGTTAAGAACCTTGGGTGGTCCCCACCTGAATTATCATCCCAAGGGAGGTTATGTGTGGGTTGTACCCACCACCAACCACCTCTTGGAGGTTTTATCCACCTCAAACATAAAAAAATCAAACACCTTATTTTTATTTAACTTTTTAAAAAACCCCAAAATATAACTTCCATTCTCGACCATCTGTCATCGAGGCGAAAGCCTTCTTAAGAAAATACTAACGTTGCGAGTTCAACGGTGCCCTTGGAATTTGATTCCAAGCACCGGTTCCGATGCTACCAAAACCTGCTCAATAACACCGTGAATGCACTTAGAGAATTCAGAAAAACATTCTGAGCACTCTGGGCCTCGGAATCACGCGTTGTCAGAAACTACGGACTCGGAACAATTCCATATAATTAAAAAAAATTACATGGGATTTTAGGGGTCTTTAGAATAGAAATTGTGGAAATTAAATCGAGGAAAAGCGGGCAAGAGAGCGAGAGAGCATGAACAGGCCAAGGCTGAGCACCGATTATTCAAAGATGAAGATTGAAATTTGCATTACTACGCAAGTCAGGAACCCCTAGGAGAGACAGACGCCGCGCCGCACCGCTCCAGGGGAGTGGGTAGCAATCTTAGAATCTCCTATTACCAATGATCTATCTTGAAATAAGATTTACAACATATACCATGAACAAATATATGACTCAAAAAAGAGAATAATCAATTTTTTATAACAAAAGTGGTGGAGATCATGGAAGAAAGAAGAATCAGTCCCCATCATGTCATAAATGTGGAAAGAGGAATCCAAGAATGATTCTCAATATTATTGGAAAAAAATTTATTTGTGTAAAATATGTGCATTAATAAATTAATTTATGAGGAAAAATCACGAGTACAATAGAAGGAAATAAATTTCTTCATATAGATCCATTTATAGTTTGTTTTCATAAAATTGTGGGGCCTTGGGATTATCTAAGTCAACAAAATATTTTAAAGGTTAAATACTACACCCAGAAAAGACCTATGTAGAAATAAAATGGTAAATATATTTATTGTTATTATATAATTATATTGTAAAATTATTTTTACCAATCATTTATTAGTTATAAAAATCATGATACATAATAGAATTGTGTAATGTTTTGAATAATAAATGTCTTTGTTAACTTAAGAGGTATAGATTCCATCATGGGATTATGTGTTTAACATTGATCGTAAGATAGATATCTTAAAAACTCATTTTTTTAGTTTTATTTGATTGGATTATACCAATATTGGGGACATTTTTGAAAACATTTATGGTAATATAATGCATTAGTTTAATAATTGCTTTAGTGAAAATGTTATTTAAGGAAGCTTTCCATTACATTTTTTTGGAAATATGTTTAATGGTATTGGTAACCTTTAAAGTTAATCATATATTGATATTGATATAATTATGTGTCAATATAATTTGGAAACTTTATAATAATTATATTTATACTGTATTAAAAAAAGGAAAACATATATTCTGGTTGAAAAAAAAAATCAATCTAGTAAGGTCATGGGGATCGTACCCATAATTAAAGGGAGACAAGGTCATTTCACCACCCCATTTCAAACATGTTGTTCTGGTAAATATGTGTTTTTTTTTCTTAAAATATTTTATGTTTAAATATTAATGCTTAACCATGGTTCTACTGATGATGTTTAGATATTAATTTATTATATTGGATAACATGTGTTAAACATATTGGTTTCCAAAAATATTAAGAGACATAAGTAAATACTTGTTACTAATTTAAGGATCTTTTGATCCATTAAAATTTAATTTTAGTGCCTCAAGAAAATAAAATACATTTTGAAATTCTTTTCATAGAATAAGAGATGATTGGGAAATTGAACATACCACAAATAATGGATGAAATTAATATTATGAAATAAAAGTATATTAAGTAAGTATATTTATTTTTATTTATAGATAGTAAAAAATTATTTATATTTTGGAAAAGAATCTTGAAACAAAAATATAAATCTATAACCATCATACCAGATGAATAAAATTATCTTTTAAGTCATCACAGATTTATGGTTTTTAGTTCTTTAAATTAACATTTATCATTCACTTTCTTGTGATCAATGATCTTAATCACAATATAATTATTAATTCTTTTCATACATGTATATATCTAAATATCAAAAAAAAAATTATCCTAATTAGATACCTAGTTATGTTTCATTTGATATGAACATTATAATAAATATTCTCAATAATTATGAAAATCATATATTAACCATTTTAACGACATTTCTTTTTAGCAAACAAAATTTCAAATATCATACTGCAAATTTATGAGTTTAAGATGAAATTGAAAATATTAAATTTTTTAAAGACGAGAAAAATGTTATAACTTGAAATTAAAAAATGAAACATTTTATTCAATAGTTTTTATGGCATGCAACACTAAGCCTAAAAAACACAAAATATATTACTTTAAATTTGTCTCTTTAATAGCTTGTGGAACACGCAACCCCAACTCTAAATGAACAATAATATATAAGAACATTATATACTAGAAAATATTTTTTTTTATTTTACTATCTAAATTACGAAAATCATGGTTTTTTATTGATTATATATTATATTATAATTAATTTGAATAGAAAAAAATTCTTCAAAATTGAATTTTTTTCTGAAAAATGATTTAGTCACACTTTTTGACAATAATTTATAATTTATTTTTATAATTTTTTAAAATTTATTATTAAGAAATAAAATTCTTTTAAAATTTATAATAATTAAATTAAATTGGTATGTTGTTTTTGGGTTTTTATGAAATGTTTCATTTTTTGATAAATTAAAAAAAATGATATTTTTTAACGATAATTACCATGTTGTAATGAATTTGATAAATCAATTTCTTTTCATTGGGTTATATTACGTCTTAATTTTATTTGAAATTATAATATAACATGTTTAATGAATTTTTACTATGTTATGTTTTATTTACACTATTTTAATGTGGATTTACATTTTATACAGGTAATCAATTCGTTTATTAATCCTCACTTCAATGTTATGATCATTTTAAATGACTTTTTCTCAATTTAACTTCATTATGTCATATAATAATTTTATGCGGAAAATTTATCTCGTACGGTGTATATACAACCCCGTTTTTATATAATGTAATTAATAATTCATACATCAGAGTATTTTATTTGTCAATTTGAATTATTTTAACCATGGGTATCTAACTTGAAAATTAAAAGTGGAAAGGAACTTTATTTCATTTTCCCAACATTGTAAAATATTTTGGTATTGTGAACCTCATTTATTTTATATGGTATAAAAATATTCCATTTTACACATAATATCTTGAATCCTTCATACATAAATTTATTGTAAGTTTCAATTTGAATTATTTCATCCAAAGGCATTCGACATTATAATTAACCAGTGGTAAGTGATTTCATCTCATTTTCCATTTCACTATATACTATTTTTTAATATGCACCTATTCAAATTTATTTGATTTATATACATACATATTGATTTATTTATTATAAATTTGTATTTATTGATGATGACTAATGATTGGTTACATTTTTATTCTTCAAGTTGATACAATTTAAGAGTTACAAATGGTGAAAAAATTAATGGTCACTATCACATTATTTTTTTATTTTTATTTTTTGTTGAAAAAATAGTTTCATAATTAAAAATTATCAAGGGAAAATAAATTTATCCTAAATTTCCATATTCTCATATGATGATATGATTATTTCTTAAACCTTGTATAATTTATATGTATATTGTTTACTCTAAAAGATATTCACTGGAATAGTTAAATTATTATTATTGTTTATTCCTTAATTAATACAGATGTTTTCTAATTTGGAATAATGTTCATGAATTAAATTGATTATTTTATAAATAAGGAATTATTTGTACATGCATATATTATTTGTACCAACTTTAGATATCCCCTAGATGTATTAATTATCTCATCAGACAAATCAGTTGGCTAGACCAACTTCAAAGGGTTTCTAGTGTATACCTACCCATCAGTTTTAATCTAATTTATGAATGTCCTTGATAGTAGAGGTATTATTTTTTTCAGATCAATAAATTCAATAGTTAATCATTTACTTCATTAGGAATTAATTTATTATTACCCAAGATATTTACACAAATATATTATCTCTGAATTGGTATCATTATCTGTTTATTAACTAAATGGAATGTGTTTTCGGTAATTTAGCCTTCCATAATTAATATTATTTATCGAATAATAATAGTATAATTATTTAAATGGCATGTGTGTTTAGATATTTAACATTCCATGTAGATTATTTATATTGATTCGCGATAGCTTATCTTGTAATTGAACCTTTATTGGAATTTAAGATCACCCTTATTTTGTATCCTTTACCAGGAATCCATGAAGTATACAAGGAATTATATTAATGGATATTCTAATGGTAATAATGATATTCTGAATATATATTGAAATTTTTGTATTTCAAGGTAAATTTTGAATCATGTATATATCTAGTTTACCAAAACTACTAATATATTCGGTCCTTTGTGATGTGATTTTTTATATCATATTATAAAGTAATAAAGAATAAATTAGATCAACAATACTGGATTCAATTCCATTACATTATATCTAAATATTCAACTATTAAATAGGGATGTGAAAGTAGACTACGTTACAATGATTGAGGTGGTAGATCATATGTATGGATGAGAAAAATTTCTATTTTTGGAATGATAATTATGGAATGAAGGTATATAATATTTCACCTTTATAGAATGATCATAATATAATAAATATATAATTAATTATTTGACTGTATGTATATATATCATGCATCAGATGCACTGATGAATAAAAAATTACATTACTTCATTAAGGTGGTTGTCCACACGTACTCATGAACGACGTAATTTTTTTTCAACTAATTGAAACATGAAAATGGAAATTATTTATTATAATCTCACAATGATATATATGTAATGAATATCATATCTAAAAATTAATCCCATTATTTTAATATATCCATTACATATGGTGAAGAAAAATGAATTACATCAGTTTGTGAGGAGATAGTCCACCGTACACAGTAATGATAATTTTGTTTCCCATTTAATGTATCAGTAAATAGAAATAGTTTATGAAATTAATATTAAAAACAAAATTATATATAATACAATTTTTTTTATATATTCATGGTTAAATAATAATTTAAGAATGTGGAGGAATAAGTAATACTAAAACACTTGCATAAAAACTATACCTCTTCTTTTGAAAGTCTTCTTTCATTAACACCTTATTCATTTAAATGTGGGTGTTCTATCAAAAGTATACCACATTAATTAGATCGAGGGTCATAAGATGATATTTAGTTATGTATTGGATAATAAAAAAGAGTTTTGAAGTGTATGTATTTAAGAGAAAAGGCTCCCTTTTTAAAAGAGAGCGGAGATGCACTCTTAGAATACCTCACAATATTAAATTAATAAAAATTAATTTTAAAATTTTAATATCTAATAAATTATTAATTTTAAATATGAATTTTATCTAAATCCAATAACAAAATAAAAGAATACATGTATTGAATATTTTGAAACCAAAACACTAATTTTTAACCCCATGTTAACCCCTTTCACACTCACGGTGACAGTATAGATTTTAAATATTGAAAGGTCAAAAGAGTTATTATAAATGTGAAAATTTCTTATTAATGGACCATGGTTTAAATCATCAATCATATCATAATCACTTAACACAATTAATTTTTTTTATTATGTGTCATTTGAAAAATTATTGTTTATTATAATATACCAATAATTTTTATTTTTAGAACTACTCATTACATTGATTTTAATAACATCACTACAATAATAAAAACTAAAAGAAAAAAATATTATATCCCTGAAAATAATTTTCAACTATAAAATTCATGGATAATATTAATTATCATAAATTATGTTTCTTTCAATAATATTTATATCATTTATTTTATTTTTTTATAAATTTAATATTTAATACATGAGAATTGTGTAAATATTTATAGAAATTATTTCTTCGCAGAAAGTTAAAAAAAATAGAAATATGATTATAAATATATTATCTTTCAATATAGTATTTATAAACAAACAAATACTCTTGTTAAAACCATGTTTATAATATTTTACATATTAAAAAAAGTTGGACTATTTTAACTTTTCATTAAAAAAATATTATAATGATTGTAATCATCCCTAACTACAAAAGAAAGTCATATATTCTGATTTTTGATGAATATGGTAGATTTGTGCTCTTCAAAAAAAATTCAAGTTTTAATGTCACTTTATAATATTTATCATACAATTTTTAATCCTTAATAACCTGAATTACCATTTACATTGCTAAAAAAATTTACTATTTTTATTATTCATTTTGAGAATGAATAAATGGGACATATTTAATAAATTTGGATACCATGATTTCAGATATGGAATAAATTTTTCAGAACAAAAAAACTTATAAGTATAAAATTTTAATTTGAAACTTAACTGGAAAAAACAAAACAAAAAACAATTTTCCCAAAAAAATGCTGATTTTAAATATAATGTGTTTTTATACTAAATTAAACAATAAAATTAATTTCAAAACCCATAATTAGATTATTATTAATTAAAATTATATAATTAAATATTAAAACTAATCCAAAATTAGATTTTATTTTATAAATACAATAAATAAAAATGCAGTTTCCAATAAAAGTCATTATATTAAATAACCATTGAAAAATCAGATTTTTCTGAAATTTATAAAACATTATTCCTAGTATAATATTTAAACTATTAATTAAACATTTGAATTAATTTTTCAAATATTTTTTTTAAATATTTTGAAATTAATTATAATATACACTCATTAAAAGTAAGAGAACCCATTTTTTGAAGAAAACTAATTTTTCAGGATAAAATGACATTACAAAAAAATAGAGTATATATTTAAAATTTATTGATTAATACCATTGAAATTTTAAGGACCATTGTATATTTAATAAAGTGGTTAAAATTACTAATAACCTCTAATTGAATAGCTATGTTATAATAGACACCTTTAAATAATAATATTTCATTATTTCATTAAGCTTAGAGTTGTGTATCTTATATTCAATCGAGAAATTACTTTTCTTATAAAATATAACACTATTAATTTCTCCCCCATAAGAAATTTCATCCTCAAAATTCTAACTTAATCCTAGTAACTATTTTTTGAAATCTCATATCTAAATAAGGTGCAATAAAACATCAACATAAAATAATAGAAAGGGACGTATAAATGTAATGAAAATAACACATACTTGATTTACAGGTAAGAAAACATTGCTGATAAGTTAAAACATTAATATTTAAGAGAAAACTATCTCCCATGTACTAAAATTTAGTAATTTGAAACCTAGTGATGAGACAGATAAACATCAGCAAAACCTTAAATATTTGATTCGTTCAATGGACATTGATTTATTAATAATAAAATAACATAAATAAATTAAAAATTGTTTTCTTAATGATATGAAAATATTTTAATTCTTTGAATAAGAGAATATTCAAATATACTTACTTGAAATATATAATATAATTCTTTAATCAATTCTCATCACAATATAATATTTTTCTACATACGAGGAGGGTTCTGGAAGAATTTTTAAGGATTAACTCATTATAATAAACGTATATATTTCAAAAAAACCACAAAATAAGAACAATATATTTCACCTTTATTTAAGAATTTACCCCAACCAAAATTATTAGTGCGTGATAAGATGATTCCAAAAATTATTAAACCATTAAATGAAGAAAACATACTTTAATGTCCATAATTCAACATTAATACATAAAATTCAACTTAAAACATTTGATAAAAAACTATACGTAAAATACCACAAAAATATTCAAGACTAATATTGAAAACCAAAAAAATAGATAAATTTTTTACCATATTCTTCCAAGATAAAGTTGTTATTAATCAAAATATAATATCAATCATACATAATGAATCATGGAAAGAATATAGGTTACCTAATCACATAATCTCTATGAAATTCAAATAATTTATATAAATGACTAGATTCACTATTAGGACAACATTAAAAAATATATTTTTCTATAAACTGATTCATCCTTTTTTTCTGAAATAAAATCCCATTGTTTTTATTTACCTTAATCCAGTAATGCTTCCCAAAATTATAGTGATCTTCTACTGAATTAACAATAAACACATAATCATCAAAAACAATTCCAATCTCATGGATATCTATATGATCAAAAATATATTACTCATTTTAATTTATCATTTGTCCATTAGAAAAATTATATAATTGAGAACAATTTCATACCATCTAGATAATCATTTAATTTTGTGGTCGGTGATGCACCATTAATGCTCTTCGGTTGTAGGTTCAATCCTTTTGTAATTTTGGATGATATGGGTTGTTCCCCAGCCCATGGGTTTTCCTTTATTTTCAATTGTATTAATATATTCCTTATAACGTTACTATAAATGTTAGAAACATTCTTAAAAATTATCTTTATATATTAAACATTAATGAAATTTGTTTACCTCAATACTTATCTCATACATTTAATTTTGAATCCCGAAAAAATTCATGCATAGTTACCTCATAATCAAAAATCAAATAAAACCTCAAGGATTACAAATACCTTTAAACATCTTTCCACAAAAATATTCATTCATCCTCAAATAAAATTTACCACATTGTTAACATAAGGGTTTCATATACCTCATAAAAATCTCCATACTCAATAAATGTATCCCAAAAAATATCACTATTTCATTATACCACATTACAATGCTATCAATTACATATAAAATATGTTTCAAAATTTATAAAAAAAATACTACAATATAATATCTTTTAGGCTAGTAATTATTCTCACGATATTTAGAATATATTAGAATATGGGTGATAAACACATAATCAAATCAACATCCTTCTCAAAGTGGTAACTATTATTTTTTATTTTATTCTATAATAATTTATTTATATAATAAAATATATGAAATATATCTTTATGACACATTAATTTCAATGAAAATATATTAATATTATAGAATAGAAAATAATTTGTACCTTAAATCCATATATCTGGTTCATTATTTATGCTCTTGATATCACATTTTTCTTCCATAATGAATTCCATATCTCATGAAAATAAATATTCAAGTCCTTCTTGGTGTCTCCCTTGTAAAATAAGATAGATAAATTTAGATTTTTAATTTAGATGCTTCTTTATCCATATAATTTTCATAGAAACTAAAATGTATTGGATGGATCAAATTGTTTCTTGTTGGTGATTTGGAATTTCAAAAGGATTTAAAAATCATCTGAAAAACCATTTTTATGATAGTGATGATTAAATCATCCAATAAGGATAATAAGGTTGTGTGAGATCCTTTCACTCTCAACTAGATGAGTGATATTTAATTTGTATAAAAATAACATCATTAAAACATGAAATGATTTATTTTATATTGAAATAAACGTAGTCCTTTTAAATATAATACCCTTATAAATTTAATATACATTTATCATTATATCAATTATACCTAAATAAATTAACCTTATAAATAAAATCACTAAAAATGTATTTTTTTTAACCTTAAAATCCATCCATTTAAGCTATATATTTTGTGTCTCAGATATTGAGTTTGTAATATACTATAAACTTGTAACCCTATAACAGTATCCATAAGTATTAAGATAGTCCAAAATGAGAACATATGAATCTATAAGGTTGTCTAACCTATGATATGATACCAAATATAGAACACCTAAAAAATATAAATTAATATTACTTTATTCAATAGAATATTTTATATGCAACACCAATCTTAAATTACACATGATATATATTTCTTTAAATTGAATCTCTCTAATAGCTTACAGAACACACCACCATGAGTCAATATGAATTGAAATATAGTATAACAACATAAAGTATCCATTAACCATGTGTGTATGAATAGTATTAAATAAATAATTAATATTATTTTTATCTATTTATTATATTTAAAATAAGAATCATTTATAATAAATCAAAAAAAAATTCTGAAAAACAATGTTATTTTGAAATGATAGTTTATTCGCACGTTGTGCACATAATTTGTAATTATTTAAAACACTTTTAAAATTTTAATATGATAAAATTAAATTAAATTCTTAAATCATAATATAAAAATTATCTAATGGTGAAATTTTAGTATTTTTTGAAGTGTTTTATTTTTCAATTAATTTTTAAAACTATAGTTTTATATTTAAAATAGATTGTTTATTTAAATAATTTAAAGGGATAAGATATGTTTTAAATTTTTTAATGATACATTATTTAATTTATATTAATATTTATATACATTATGTAATTTAAATCAACATTATATTGAATTTCATTATTAAAACATTCTATACTTGTGTTAATTTTCTATTTAGTAACCCACTATATCAACATGTATGCAATTATAATTTTCAATTTATTTCTACCAGTTATATTAATTTAATTTATTAAAATACATATTTTATTTTTAATCAACATAGTAAATTTTATACAATAAATTTAACTAAATTTTGTACCATAATTAATAGTGAAATCAGAATCAATTAATTTTCATAGTGATGGTAATAATGGGTTTATGAAGGGATAAACTAAAAATATAAGGGTCAAAATTTCCTATAACCTTGTCTGAAATATATTTTTTGGGGTTGTTCTAAAATTATAATTTATATGTCACTATTTTAATCAATTTTTTACCCTTTTTCGTGTAAAAAATGTAGATATATCTTTTTCTTTTCACAAATTACAAGTGTCCCACTCACCTCACTTATCAAGGCCACACCTCTCCTCACTTATTGAAAACATAAAACTCTTTTGGATCAATCAATACAAGCCAAATAACATCCAAAATAAAATCCAATCATCCTAGTATCATTATTTTCATTAATAAATTCTAGAAATACTTTTTCCATAGTCATCAATAGGTGGTCCATGAAAGGGTAAAATTCCAAACTATGAATTCTTGTTTTATTTTTCCTCCACCTCCTCAAAAAATGATTAATTTTAACTTATATAACAAAAATTTTATATCTAATATACTATTATATTATTATTTCAGTTTAATGGCATATATCCTTCTCCTCCTTCCCCAAATGGGAAATAGTAATGTCGTTCGGGTGTACGATGCACTACCACCTTATAAACAGGTGTGACGCGTTTTCAATCAACACCTCTTCACGGTTGAGTATGATGATATATATATAAAGTATATATATTATATTCATAACATAATAATATATATGGTATAATTATATCATATATAACATTTTACATTCCATTCAATAGGGGATACGGTGGCATCACTCATGTGTATGACAGACTACCACCTCCTAAATCGTTGTGATTCGTTTTTCATTAAAACATTAATGAAAGGTAATAAGGATACATTATGTGAATATATGGGATATATATGACATAATTGTGATATTATGAACATATTTTTCATTATGAAAATAAAATATATCATTTTATTTATTTCTTTTGACTCACTAAATGAACGTAACATCGTTCGTGTATGTTTGTAATACAGCCTCCCTGATGTGATGTCACACTCTTTTCATCACCACACCACATTGATGACATATTTAAGGATATTTAAAGAAATAATGTGTTATTTATGATAATTTTATCATTATTTATTGATAAAATATTACAAACCCTATTTTAGTAAGTATCATTGAATATTGGAAATCTTACACATGTATATATACGACCAACCATCTCCATGATCGTAACATAATTCATATCTCAAAGCCATAGTTAATGTTTGGATAAAATAATAATTTACGTATAAATATGATAATAATTTCTTTATTATTGTAAATTAAATGATGGAACTATATAATATATGTAACAACACTATATTTCAGTACCAAACATGCATGATTAAACAATGAAATTAACTCCCCAAATATAGAAAATAATGAATGATAGTTAATGAATGGAAAGTAATATGTAATAAATACATCATATATGATATTATAAATATTGATGTGGTTATATTATATGTAAATATATTTTTTAAACACAATATATTGGAGATTAAACCATGTTAAATGATAGGAAGTATAAGGTATGAGACTTCATCTCAATTACCCTTCATTGAGACAAATTTTAATGTGGTTCACCTAATTAATTTTATATCATGAACATAGTGACCGTATTACATTTAATATAATGAATCCTTAATAAATAATGTAAATTTAAGTTCCAATTTCAATTATTCAATCCATGGGAACTAGATATGAATATTACCATGTAGAAAACATTTTGTAAATCAAATTCTTTTTGTTTGGTTATATGACATCATTGTTGGATTTTATATTCATTGATTGTTGGTTTATTTAACATTAATCATATGATTTTGTATTTTTACTTGTTTTTTATGGATTTAAATATTACACACATAAGTTATTCAATAATTCATTCTCTATTCATTATTATCTTCATTATAAGGTTTTATTACACAATCTGACATTAATCGAGATTATTTATACTTGAGTTTCCATATAAGTTAATTATTTCATAATTGTATAATAAACCCAATTAATTTTATGATCTTATAGTTATTAATTATCTATTCAATTAATATTACTACTTTTTGAATAATTATTATCTAAAAGTACTGTTAAAATGTTTTTATGAAAATCAGACATCATTTGTCCCTTCGTTCGAATATCCTCTTTCTCGCAAAACCTTTTTTTCTAAAATAAAATAAATAATGTTTTTATTGTTCTGGTAAATTATTTATTAAATAATTTATTCTCATGTCTAAATTTTTTACAAAAAAAATAATTAATATTGATGTCGTTTAAGAAACAATTCTGTTTTATATTTTACTAACAAAGTAAAAACAATATTTTGTTCCAGAATTTTCAAGAGAATAGTGAAAAATAATTCTTTTTATTGAAAAAAATATTTTGTTCCAGAATTTTCAAAGATAAATATTATTTTAAAATAGTTTAAAGGTAATATTGGTTCTTTTATATGATTAATAACCCAATTTTGGGCATTAAAAATAATTCTATGGTTTAATTATGTATTCAAACATTTTTATACTTACACATGAATTTTTTTGAAAAATAGATTTTTGTTATGTTTTGTGTTTTAATATTAAATTAATTTCTACCAATTATTGAAATTGATTATTAAATAATATATCCCATATTTAGAATAAGGTGGTCCAAATTTATTATATATTTCCCTTTTATGATCGGTCCATATGAATAATAACATGAGTAATTTTTTTCAGCGCGGTAAAGTATATATCGTGTAATTGATGGTTACAAATACTTTTATAATGATTAAAAATAACCCTAAACCATTCCTTATTTTTTTTATGAGTACATATCATCCATAATCATCTACTATTTTGTTATATGATATTTTTTTTCATTTGGATGAGATTAAGACCGTTATAATATTTTATGTAAATATAAGTAAAAAATGTAAGTCTTGTTTTTAATAAATATAATATTTTTAATATAAGGATAATAAGAGAATATATTAGGTTCTAAATAATATTTTCAAATTGAAATGTTATTTCTTTATTATGGTAATTTATTTTTATTTTATTTTTTGTTATAAATAATAACCGTAAAGGCTTTCATAATGATGTCGTAGTAATTATTTAATCATTGGAAAAAATATAATAACTGATTATAAAATAATTCAATGAAGTATAATTTGGATGATTTAATGTGTAACATGAATTCAGAACAACTATATGATATATTATAGAGGTTTTAAAGTATTATATCGGAATTCCACATTTATGTTAAAATATTAAATATCAAATTAAATAAATAGTGTCAAACTTGGCTTTAATAATATTTTATCAGAAGTAATATTTTATTAAAAAATTTATAATTCCAAAATAAATATATTCAACCATGATAGTTTAATATGGTTTGAATTATAATACATTGTTTGTTTATGATTCACTTGGTCTCTTTAGAGTAACGTTATTATCCCTTTTTGATTAAAATAGTGGTTATCGAGGTTGGGTCAAAAATTATTAACCCAGGGATGAATTGAAAATATAAGGATTAAAATGATATAAAAACTTCTCTATATTTATTTGAATGAATTTATTTCAATCGTTTTCACTTTTTATTACAAAAATTCAGTATTTAAAATCATTTTGATCAATTAAATTCTTATTATATTTTTATTTTTTAAATACCAAAGGTACCCCATGCCTCATTTATTAAAGGACACCCATTCCTTCACAAATTTACACCACTTTGAGTCATTTAGCTCATCCTATCTCTATCTATTACTCTTATAAACATAATATCAAGGTTTTTAAGGTCTTTATCGTACCAAAATATGAACCATGGGTCACGTAAGAAGATATCTAAGCAGAGTACACTAAACATAAGGTAATAATCTTTACTGACCCATTCAAGATTATTTTTTCTTCTATATACTCTCCATGTGTTGTAAACATCCTAAAATATCATGTAAAGTATCATAAATATACTTATATGTTATTATAATTATGTAACAACCATATTCCATCTCTTTTACATATTAAAAAAATTAATCCATGGTTCATGTGTATGTACGACTTACCGTCTCCACAAAGTGGTATAATTCATTTTCATCACCACATTATTTAGATAGTTATAATGAGGGAACTAAGTATTATATATATTATTTTTATGACTTAAATATGGATCTATAAATAAAATACCTTATATAACTTCTTACCATCCAATCCCTCGTAATGTTATAATGTTACCTCTGCATACATATGACCTACCGTCTCCACGAAATAATGTGATCTTTTTTTCATTTATGATATTTGGGAAAAAAATAAGGTTATATTTAATGAATATATCAATGAATTATATAATATAACACATATTATATAATGTTAAATTATAATTTACCACTACCTAATTACATCCATCAAATGGTTAAAATATGGTCCCCATAATAATGATTTTTACCAATTATTATTACTAAATATGTGTTAAAATGATATAAGTATACAAAATATTATATAAAATATATGAATATGGTTATGTAATTTATTTAGAATAACTAAATATTTATTCTAAAGTATATTTAAACCCAAGCGACGTTTGTTAGACCAGAGGTATGGGATTTTCAACTCACTTTCACCTATATGGGACACATGCCTTATAAAAATATTTTTCTTTTGAGTGATATATTTTATAAACATGAAATATTTAGTATTTTTATTATTAAAATAATTTTGTGATATACATATATATATATGCTTATTTATTTCCTAGAGTTTATGATTCATAAGTTACGAAAGTGTTAAGGATTTTTTTTCACAATATAATCCTCATTTAGGATTGCATATTTTTATATCTCAACTGAGGAATATTTTACTTTCATTTTTTGTGTTTTCAAAAAATTTCTTATAGTTTTTTTATATTCCCTATTGATTTTATAAAATATTTTTCACCACTGAATTTATATATACTTAATGTTTTTAAAATAAAAATTGTACAATTTTTTGAATGGGGTGTTTTTTTAATCTTTTTACAAATGTGTGAAATTGGTATTTTTTAACATATATGACATGAAAGAAATTACCATTTTCATGAAGTGACATTTATTTGATTATTACTTTAAAATTTTAAAATATTATTTCCAAATAGAATTATTTTTATAATACATGCACTATTTTAATATTGTTTGAAATTATTTTAAAAGTTGAAATGTTATTTTCTTCAAGGAATTTACCTATAGACTATTTAATGTGTTTGCGCCTAAGTAAAAATTGTTTCATGAATATTATTTTATAAATACACTCTTATAACATCCTCTAATATGGAACCCTCTCATGTGGCCAAAAAGGGTCGGATACAAGACCTAAAATATGCCACCTCATGTACAACATGCTACTGAATATAAATGGTGGCGTGAAATATAATGTGGGGAGACTATATCCTTTGGTTTGATGTGTAATGACATACGAAATATAACATATAATTAAAATAAATCAATGTATATTTATGTAGGAAAACAAAAATAAGATCCAACAGAATATTCCAATAAATAAAAAAGAATAATTTAATGATGTGCTAGAATGTAACTAAATGTTGTCATAAAAATGATATAATAAAATATTATTAAGACCAAATAAAGACTCAAACGTACCTAGTCGTGAACTGCCCATCCGTCCCTCATCGAAAAACTAGCTCATCTAGTAAGAAAATATTTAATAGTATCGTCATTTTTTCTTTATCCAAACCTGCATCCATGTAATATGTTCAGAATACAAACGAAGGCTCGAATAGGGTGTGAGTATAAATCAATAGGCTTACACCACTATGTCTAAAAAATCTAATAGTTTGTTTAAGAAATATATAGATATATATTCATTAATTAATTCAACTATTAATAAAATACAACAATAGCCATCTTCAGCTCCATGATAGAATATCACTAATCATATCCTACAACCATTACAACAACAACTAAATAACCATGGTAAAATAAATCAAATTTAGTGAAATGGAAAAATATCTAAAGGCATGTCTTATGACTATGAAAACCACCACCATATAACCATGGTATAGTTAAAATAATCTCTATTAATCCCCTATAAGAATTATAACATCATAGTCAAATCCTTATAAGCATTACTGCATAAGACTAGGCCGAGCCCTCTCTCTCTAAGCATTACAACATGAGACTCAGCTGAGCCCACTTAATATCAGCATTACAACATACATGTTCGAATTTTTGGGGGCAAATCCTGATATATATTTATTTTATTATGGAATATAATTCATGTTAAACTGCATGGATATCAATACATCACATCATAAAAATCAATGGTTAGTTTTTCAAATTACCATTAGTCATTCATATACCACTTTAAAATTAAATATCAATTTGTTAGATCTAATAAATATAAGAAATAAGAAACATTGTGGTGATTCCATATCATGTAATCCCTTAAATTCTCAATTCAAATTAAACAAACATTAAACCATTATCCAATTCAATTATATTCATGGTCTACACACCCAACAGGCAGCCTTTAGAAAGGTTCGAAGCCAATTGAAAAAAAGGAATCCAATGAATAGTCTCATTCCATATTTAATCTATTTGGTCACATTTTACATATAATAATTAATGAATAGTGCATAAAATGAAAATTATCAAATAATGGGGTTGAAATATAGGCCCCATACCTTTAATTGATGATCCAATAATGCTTCTAATGGAAATCCCATGTAGAAGAAGGTGTGGATGATCACAAATAGAATTCTAGATCTAAACTGATCTATATCAAAACAAAAAATGCATATGGTCAGAGGATTTCACTAAAATGGTTGGATAGAATTGGAATAGAATAGAAAATGGTATCAAAATCACTTACCATGGATCAAAAGTGTAACGACCAAATATTTTATTTCTAAAAATTCATCTTGATCTAATTAAATGTCTAAATATGTAAAATGGTTATATAAAACAAATTCACTTCCTTGGTTTTATGTTTTTGGATTTTAAAATACCATTAACATTTTTTACCATTTCTAATATAGTTGTTGAATGGTGATCACATGATTAGTATAAATATAGGTCTTTTACAAATCCAACTTACTTAGCCAAGGGAAGTGAAGGCCTCATCTAGTAGAATTTATCCCTACAAAGCCCATTTTTCGGAGCTCGGAAAGAAGTTAGCATCACTGAGCTTCTCTCTTGACTAGCCCTAGCTAAGCATCAACACATTATTCTAGAATGAAACTGCATATTCGGTAAGTTTAAGTTAATAGAGATTACCACTAAAGAGATATTTTCTAAGCTTACCCAAGAGTCTGTTACCATCGGTCACCTTAACCTGAGGTCTTATACAGGTGTTATAAGGGGTTATGTGACTATACCCTGACACTATGATTTTGTGGAATATTTTTGAATAATGAATATACATACTTTTTAATATTGTTACGTTGTAAATTGTTTTTAATTCAAAAATTGTATTTTTAATTAATATTTAAATTAAATTAAAGAATATATTTTGATCAATTAATGGATTTTTGAATTAAATAATATTTTAATAAAATATTCTTACTAAATTATTTTTCTGTAAATATATACGATCGTATAGTTTTTCAATTGAAATTTTTATTAAGGTTTGAAAAATGTTATTTTTACCCATGAATTTTCGATCAATGCCAGTTTTTATTTTAAAAGTAAAAATCTTCATATTTAGAAAAAAATTTAGGTAAAATTAATATTATTTTTGTATTCAGGACATCAAAATTATCTAATGTAGATTTATCATAATTTCCTAAGACAATCATATTTTTGTGTAAAAATTAAATACCTTATAAATATAAAATGTGTTTTATAACATCATAATGAACACAATAGTGATGTAATGAAATACTATAAAAGGTATATTTTCTCAATATATGTTTTACCTTTTAGAATAATTTGATTTAATATTTTTGGATTGATTTCATAATTCCATAGTGGACCCTCAAAGACTTCGAAAATATTTTAACATTTTAAAAGGATTTCCTTGAGAGTTTATCTCTCCTCCACATATGAAAGCCTCATATTTTAATATTTTTGGCTCTTATAATTATAAAATATTTTATACCACTCCCCATTGGTAGAAACCATGGGAAAAACCATGGTAGGGTTTGACTTTTTGATTAGTTTAATTTATAGTGTCCAAAATATAAATAATAATGAATTCCCTCTCAATTCCTATATAAACACACACAAAATCCCATTAATATTCACTAAAACCACTTGAAGCACGAAAAAACTATTCCCCATACTCCCTAGAGTCTTATAGAGGTGCCCTCATGCTACCAAGAAGCCAATCCCATGACTTTGGGTTCAGACATCCATGTAAGGGATCCTCACTTTCATCTCGTCCTTTTAAATTCAAGCATCCTATTCGAAGGTAGTTCTTATAATTTTGAATGTTTATAAAGTCATTATTTTGTAATAATTATATTAATATCAATTTTATGTTATTTTAATGATTTATTATTTATCCTCCCACATTTCTACCCTTACCCAATCTCTTACAATACTGAATTTTCATAAGGGATTTCTTCATTTCTCATTTTTTTTCCAAGTTTCATTATGTTGTTATACCCTTGTATATTCAATTAAAAATGTTGAGGTGTAATTTATGACCTCCCCTATAAGTCCCTCCTTATTTTTTAATGATGATAGACCTCTTTTTTTCTCATTAATCCATTTCACGTACACCAGTTACCATGCCGAAATTTCATAAGAGTTATTCACTTTCTCCTCCTTCAAGTTTCTTTAATATGTTACTCCCTCTATTTTACAAATTCCATTAGATAGGACATGTTTCTATATGACCTGGTTACATTCCATTTCTTTTAAATGCGATGAGATATACATTTTTCTCTCATCAACCATTTTTTTTGAATTATTATGTCACGTCGTTATGCCGCTGAAATTTCACTGCGATTATACATGCCAAAATCATTGTATAGTGAATACCATGCCTATTTCTCTGTTAAGGGTATTCACCTTTAGGCAGAAATAATTATTCATTATAGAGTTTCATGTATGTATTAAACATTCCTCTATCATGGAATAAATGATTATGTTGAGTGATTCTATGTTATGTGATCCATGTGGTACACTTATGCATGAAATGAAATGTTTATAAAGAGTGCACCCTGATAAAGCTCCAACGCATTAGGTAATGTTTAGTATCATGATACATCATGTGGAATAAGGGTTTACATATTCTAATTAATGTTCAATGGGGGTTTACTCATGATAATCCATGTGCAATGGGCCTCTTCTCATGCTAATATCATGTTGTATGTCTTTTCCACATTTCCATGATATGATAATCATATTATATCATGAATTTTTGTTCATGTTTCCCTTATGCTCCATTTATATGCATATTTCATAACATTTACTATATTCATCAAGTTATTTTTTGTTTACTCCCATACTGGGCATTATAGCTGGCCCTTTTCTCATGTGTGTCGTCAGGTAATCCCATGCAATTCTAAATACAATGGAATGTTGTGGTCATATAAAAAAAGTCTTCAATAAAGATGTTGTATTTTATGTCTTAATTTGTCATGTAATGTTCCTTATTTTCCAATACACTAGACCCCTAAATCCTTGATATTATTTAAGTGCATGTTTATGTATCAAATCATGTTTATGTGTATAATAAATATCAAGGTTGTTATAGTTGGTATCAAATGATAGGTTTAGTTATTTTTTGGATTAGGATTAGAAAACCCAAGTGAATGCCTTAGGGATAAGAGTATGTATAAGAAAAATATCCCTATATTTTGGTGATCATAAAATAAGTGGTTTATCCTGAAAATAAATCCATGTCAGTATACGAACAAGTAGAGGTGGCTCTTGGATAGATGTATTTAGGGGTAAAACCCAAAAACAACAGTTTTAGCTAGACTTGAACAAGAACTGGTGCATGACAATAGGATTTTCTTCCCTCTTAGTTGGACACTCTCAGAAGATATGCTATAATAAATTCAAAATCATAGTACGAACCATTATGAAGGGAATAAAAAATGCTCTTAAGAACATATTTTTGGAATTAGATCATGTATAACATAGATTGAAGCATATAAATTTATAAGTTAAGGATATAAATGTAATTTATAATTTATCCATTTAATATAATTGGATTACACTTTATGTGTTAAAAGATTTAAGATACTCATCCCTAATTTTCCTTTTATTAAAGCTATTGTCTGGTAATTTGAGTAATATGGATAATAACCGATGTGAAGGGAAATGTGATAAATTTCACAGTGAGATTAAAAATAAGATGGGTTCTCAAGTATGATATATCATTATTATGCTAAAATAGATATCAAAAATCACGATTAACATTTGGAACATTGTTTATTGCCCAAGGAAATCAAGGAAGAGGAAGCTGAGATCTATGGAAAGTCCATCTGCTAAAGTGGATTAGGGGAAGAAGACTTAATTTCCTTCCTGCAACAAGTATGGAAAGAGGTACCAAGGTAAATCTCACAAAAGTACTCGGAGATGTTTTTAGTGTGGAAATCAAGAGAAAATAGTATCCAATGTCCATGAAATAATGGATAATTTGATAGATTGACAAAAAGTGCCATCTAAAGAATCTTAAATCTTGATATTCTTTATATGTGTAGAAGTCAGGTATTACCCAATACAATGCACTATTATATGGTTTGAGAATCATGATGACAATCAACAATCTCCAGGATCAAGGGATCACAGGGGTGTTCTATTATAATATGAATAATGATGAATTAATCACATGTAAGAACTACTTCATTGTAGTGTATGTCGTGTTGTATTTATATTCATGTCATATTAGTATATCTTTTATAGTATCTTAGAACATTGATTCTCCATCAGAAATTATATTAAATCATTAGGGAAAAACTTCAATAAGTGTTGTATCACATGTTCAAATATGTGGGAATGTTCTACTTGATAATTTTATAAACCAACATTTGATAGAATTTGTGTAAAAATATAAAGTTATTTCCTACACCTCAATCTAGTTGAAAATTCATGAGCAGAACTATCAAAAACATGATAGGGAGTTGGTTGCAGTAATCGTTACTTTGTAAATTTGGTGACATTAACTACTTTTTGAAAAGTGTTAAATATATATGGATCACAAAATCATCAAGTATATTTTCACATAGAAAGAGATGAACGTTCTCCAATAAATATGGTTAGAGCTAATCAAAGACTATGATTGTTCAATCGATTGCCACCTTGGGAAAGAGATCAATGTGGTGGATGCTCACTGGATAAAGGTCCTAGAAACTCTCTCATTGATGAGAATTGAAAAGGCTCCAATCTTCTATTATTTGATGAATACGGAGATGAGAATTATAAAGAAGGTAACATCAGCAATCCATTGACAAATTATCGCCCGACCATCCCCCTTGAAGGTTAATGAATTATCAATAGGATGATGTAGTAATTCAGAATAATTTGGAAACTATAAAAAATGATATCCTCAATGATCAATGTTAAAAATGAAGGAATTTTTAGATTTGATTCAAGACTATGTGTTCAATAAAATCCAGAGCTAAACAACGAAAATTTGGATGATAAACATAGTTTGAATTTCTTCAATCACCCAGGAAACACAACAACGTATCGAGATCTCTAAGATAATTATTGGTGGGATAACATGACGAAGGAGATGACAGAGTATTCATCAATGTTCCTGGTATGTCACCAAATGAACGATGAGAGGTATAAGTATATGGGTATGATGATACCATTACCCATACAAATATGGAAATGGCATAATATCAACATCGACATTGATTGAACATTCAAATACATCTAAATAAAATAATTCTATCTATGTTGTGGATAGTATTAAAAAGAATGCACACTTCATTGTAATTTGGGAGTATTTTTCATTGGATTAACTCATAGGGATATACATCAGAGAAGTTGTTAAGATTCATGGAAAACCATTATCTTTGTATCTGATTGAGGTCCAATATTCCCCTATATTTTCTAGATGTGTCTCCAACATGCTCTGAATACTGAGTTGAACATCAGTATGACTTAACATCCTAAAATTGATGTCCAATATGATAAGACTATCAAAACACATGAGGAAATGTTAATAGCGTGCTCAATGGACTTCAAAGGAGGATGGGATCAACATCTTCCCCTGGTTGAGTGCTCTTAAAATAACAGTTTCTACTCAAGCATTATAATGGATCGTTATAAATCCCTTTATTGGAAGAGGTTCATGACACATGAATGTTAGGATGAATATGGGGAGAAAAAACGTTTAGGTCTAGAGATCGTCAAAGAAATGGTGGAAAAAGTTTGACTATTCAGCAACACATCAAAGCAGCTCAAATTTGACAAAATAATTATGATGATAATTGTCAACTAGACCTAGAGTTTAATGTTTGAGACATGGTATTCCTCAATATATCAAAAGATAAGAGAGTTATGATATTTGGGAATAAGTGAAAGCTTAGTCGTTCATACATCGACCCTTTTGATATCCTTGATCACATTGGGGTAGTTGCCTATCGATTAGTACTACCACCAAACATATCTAATGTACATGATTTATTCCATGTATCAATCTTGGGGAAATATATATACCTGTCCCATCACATGAACCCAATCCCGAGGGGGTACCATTAGATAATTACCTCTCTTATGAGTAGAAGCTGATGAAGATCTTATATCACTGGGAAAAAGTTCTACAAAATAAGACAATTCCCCTCGTTAATGTGTTGTGGTGAAACCACAAGTATGAAGAGGTGACATTGGAATAAGAGGAAGTGGTTAAACATAGTTACCCCCATCTATTTTAGTGTGGGAAAATCACATTTCGAGGGAAAATTTTCTTAAGGGGGAATGATTGTAACGACCCAAAATTTTATTAATGAAAATTCCTCTAGATATAATTAAATGTCTTATTATGTAAAATGGTTATATAAAACAAATTATGTTCCTTATTTTTTTGTTTTTGCATTTTAAAATTTTGTTAATAATTGTTATCAATGAAAATAGAGTCGTTGAATAGTGATAACATTATTATTATAAATATATCGCTTTAACCAATCCAATTTACATAGAAAAAGGGAGCGATGGCCTCATCTAGTAGAATTGCTCCATATGAAGCCCATTTTTCAAAGATTGAAAAGGAAATAGCATCACTATGATTAACTATTGTAAAATACCAAGCCAAGCTTCAACAGGTTATGCTTGAACAGAACCAACTACAGGAGAAGTGGAAGTTAATAGAGATTACCACCCAAGCGATGTTATCTGAGCCGCCCCAAGAGTTTTTCCCAATCGCACACCTAATACTTAAGTCTTAAAAAAGTTTTATACGGGGTTATGTAAAAACACCCTAGAATTATGATCATGTGCATTATTTTCTTATCAACAATATACATTTATTTTATTATTTCTACTTTGTAAATGGATTTTAAAGCACAAATAGTATTTTTTGTTAATATTTAAATTCAATTTAGAAATCTATTTTGATGAACTAATGTGTTTTTCAATTAAATAATATTTTATTAAAATATTATTATAATATTAACTTTCAATAAATATAAATTATTTTATAATTTTTTTGAATAAAATAATAATTTTTATTACGGTTTAAAAGCAATATTCGTCAAAATCTGTGAATTTTCAATAAATGTCAGTTTTTATCTTAAAAGTAAAAAAATTCAAATATTTAGAAAACTATTAAGATGAAATTAATATTTATTTTGGATTCAGTATGTCAAAATTTTCAAACGGTGAATTTTTCATAATTTTCAAAGACAATCGATTTATTGGGTGAAAATTAAATACCATATAAATATATTATGTGTTTCATGACATCATAATAACCCAACAGTGATGTAATAAAATTATATAAAAGGGTTACTCAGACAATATATTTATGAACATTAAAATAATGTCATTTTATATTTGTTTGGTTAATTTAATAATGCCTTAGTGGACCCTCCAAAACATGTAAAATATTTTAATATTTTAAAATGATTTTCTCAAGAGTGTGATTCAACTCTACATAAACAAGCCTGATATATTAATATGTTTGTACCCTGGCTTTATAAAATATTTTATACAACTCCCCTTTGGAAAAAACCATGGGTACAAAACATGGGATTGTTTTTGGTTTTGATTAGTTTAATGTATAGTGTCCAAAACCAAAATACTATATAATTCCCTCTAATTTCCAATATAAACACACCCACCCTCCCATAAATATTCACTCAAACTATTTGGATCTCGAAAAAACACTACCCCATACTCCTTATAGTCCTCCAAAGGTTCCACCAATCTCCCAAGAAGCATGTCTCAGTCCTTCGGGATCACACATCCAAGTAAGGGATCCTCACATTCCTCTCCTCCTTTAAAATTCAAGCATATTATTCAAAAGTAGCTATTGTAATTTCGAATGGTTTTAATGAAATTATTTTACAATCAGTGTATTACAGTCTATATTATCTTATTTGAATGACGGATTATTTATCTCTTTCATTTTGACCCTTCCATAAGTCGTTACTATGCTGAATTTCCATAAGGTATTTCTTCCATTCTAATTTTTGTCAAATTTTATTTATGTTGTTATACAATTTTATTTTCAATTAAAAATTCTATGATATGATTTATCACCTCCCCATACTTTTCTAATTTTTTGAATGATGATATACCTTTTTATCTCTCATTAATCCCACACATGTATGCTCGTTACCATATAGAAATTTCATACGAGTTTTTTCCTTTCACCCCCTTCTTCAACTTTCTTTATTATGTTACACCTTCTATTTCCAAATTCCATGTGTTGGGACATGTATCTATATGACCCCCATTACTTTACATTTCATGTTCATGTGATTAGATAATCCTTTCTATGTTATCAACCATTTTTATGAATTATTATGTCAAGCTATTATGTCGCCGAAATTGTACCGTGATTTTCCATGCCAAAATCATCGTGTAGTGAATACCATGACCATTACTCTATAAAGGTTATTAACCTATATAGAAATATATGTATTTATTATATAGTTTTCAGTATGTATTATACATTCAATTATCCTGTAATAAATTAGGATGTTGAGTGATTCAATTTTATATGATCTATATGGAACACTTATGCATGGAATGAAATGTTTATATAGGGTGTGCCCTGATAGTGCTTCAACGCATTATGTAATGTCTATTAACAAGATACTCCATGTTAAATTAGGGTTTAATAATTATAATAAAGGTTCAATGAGCCTTGCATCATTCTTATATCATGTTGTATATCATTTCCACATTTTCATGTTATGATAACATGTTGTAGCCTTCCATCATGTTCATGTTTCTCTTGTGCTCCATTTATATAAATATTTCCTAACATGTAATTCATTCTTCATTTTATTCCTTGTTTACTCCCTTAGTTTTCCTTATATCTCACCCTTTTATTATGCATTCCCTCGGGTTATGCCATGCAATGCTAAGTACGAAAGAATGTTTTGGTCATGTAAAATATGTTTTGAATAAAGATGCACTATTTTATATATTAAGTTGTCATAAAATATTTATAACTTCCCCAAACTCTAGACCTATCTATCCATAGAGATGTATTAAGTGTATTTTTTTGTAATAAATCTTGTATAAGTGTGTAAGAAACAGCTCAATTTTTATGAAAAAGTGTTATTGGGATAAACGGAATTAATTTTGGAATTCTAAAATAACCTGGATGTTTCCCCAGGGTCGAGAGGAGAAGGTCATAATGAGTAAGAATGAATTCTCATATGCACATCATATATTAAAATAAGATTTCATGTAATTACATTCCCATAAATTTAGTTACATTTCATTTGAATATTTTTAATAGGTATGCAGCAAAACCCTCCACATTATATTTTTTTTAATACCAAAAAAATTACATGATGTGTCATCGATTTTCTTGGAATTTTAATGTTTTTGTTTTTTTTGTCATTTCCATAATAATAATCACATACTCCCTTTAATGTTTCTAAAATTCCATTCCTGGAATTTAAAAGTTTTTTTGATTGTTTCCCATGCCGATTCACTCTAGTTTTTCCGTGCTTGGTTAAAAGGTGAGGAAAAAATTACCTAGAAAAAATTTTAATGAAAAACTTAGAGAGAGTTATACCTTGAAAAAGTTGGAATCTTACAACCACAACTTCATATTATAGATCAACCTCGAGCTTCCCTAAGTTTCATTGTGTGTTCTCAATAAACTATTATGGCCACAATGTTTTCATATCAGAAACCATATGTTAGGTCTCCTCCAAAACTCTCACATGTTGGCACTACACTTGAACCAATGGTATATTCCTACAATGAATATATTTCTCAGAATGACCAAAACACCATATGGAATGATCGTCAAATTAATCATCAATACAAATATCAAATTATACTTTAGGTGCCTCATTCAAATAGTCTAGATGATATATATCTGGATGAGACACCTTGAACACATCTTCCATGAAAATGTTGCACTATAGAAGAGATAAATGGTATGATAATGGACCGAACCGTTCCACTTCTAAAAAAGGACTGACAAACTAGTTTCAACCATTCCCTTTTTCTAGACACATAATTTCATAACAAATAAAACAATAAATGTCAAACATGTTGACTGAACATGAATTCTATAGGACTTCACTGATGGTCAATATATAATCTCTCCCAACTCTATGAGGAAACCAACCATTGTCTGATCGACAAAACCTTCTCACATATATGCTACATGAGACTAGGCCCAACAATTACAAACAATTTTTCCTCTATCCATCAAAAAGGGGGATAGAATGGAATTCCATACAAAGATTAAAAAGGTTTCATTGGGAACAATTCGTGGAAGCTATTATTATATGAAAAATCCATGAATGTCATATGTTGCTCCCACGAACCACAAAAATCCAAAACATAGTCTCGTAACATGTCCTTTAGAACCAGAATTGTCTGATTAAATTGACCATAAGTTTATAGATTATAGGTTTTGATCAAAACTACTTGCGATCCCTGAGCCTTGTGAATACTATTCCAATGTTTAATGTGAAATGATGATATCATTCTAAAATTATGCTCATTGGGAAACCACATATTTCATGTCAATACTTCATAGATCATCAATTTTTATGGTTTCCCTAGTAGAAAGTAAGTAAGATACCCTAGTCGGTTGATCAAAAAAAACCAATAAAACATCATTCTAATGGGATTTCATGGGTAATCCTATCACAAAATCCCTTATGAAATCCTCACATTTCCACTTATGAATGGGAAGCAGTTGCAAAATCTCTGCTAGCCTCTTACCCCCATCTTTCACTAGTTGAAAAGAGAAGCATCTTACAACAAATGTTTCCCCCTCCTACTTCAATCCAAACCAAAATTAATTTCATTGAAGATCATGATACATCATTGTTTAACCAAGGTTCACCTCCCATAAAGAATAAGAAAAATCACTCATCGTCTCCTTGTGTAAGCTCATACAAACTCATACTACACCATGTTGAAAAAGAAAATTTCCACTATTTAGAGACCATCCTGATAGCATCTCCCCACCATATAATTTTTCTCTGATAACTAATCCCATTGTATTAGAAAAAATCTTGGTCTTAATCCAATCCAAATGTATGGGAATAACATATGTCAAAGATAAGGATACTCATTCCTAAGAATCCAGAACATTTAGATGCATGCCTACAAAAAAGGACCATTATAAACCACTAATCACAAAACTCCAATACTACCTCTGTCATTTTATTTTACCTCAAAGAGTTGGAAATAATGCTTCCCTTTCCTATTGTATAAGAATGTTCAATTTCGAAATCCTATTGATACTTGACCCACTTCCTCTGCTAAAGGTTCTGGTCTTGCAAAGAAAAGATATGCATGAGGATCTTGTAGCTTGTCTATACCACAAACCTATCAGCCAAGAGATTGTGACTCTAACCTATAGTATTATTCAACTAATTCTAATTCCATATCATGAGTATGGTAACTCCTCTCATGCGATCACAACTGCTTGGATCCATAGAAAATAAATTGATCGTTTCCCATTAGAACAACTCCATGTCCAAATCATGATGTGTCCTAGTACACGATATGTGATTCACCTAGAATAGATAATGTGTTGATAGGTATTTAGATCAACCTAACATTAAAATCTTGAATATATCCCTTGCATGCATCAGACCAAACAAAAAAACACCCCTTTCTTGGTCATCCCAGACATTGGCTCTACCAAATGGGAGAAATTATGGATAAAGGGATGAAAATAACTTGTTAAACCCATAAAAATCTGAAATTAGGAATACATTAATGTTTTATTCCTAAGATACCATATTTTTTAATTCTCTAGTTATATTATCACTCATTCATCTAAGATGACATGTCCCAACATGTTCAATTTATTAATTTAGACACTGTAAATAGTTAGATTGGTGTAAAGATGATGCACTCTTAATGTACTCAAGACAATGTAAAGATGTTTGGCATGATATTCTCTAGATTGGGAGTACACTAATATATCGTTGCAAAAAATACATCAAATTGGTCTAGAAATGGTTAAAATATCATATTCATTAAGTCCATGATTATTGTAAGTGCGTTGGTCAACCCAAACATCATCACTATGAACTCTTAAAATTCATAACATCTCATTAAAGATTTATGAGTTATTACTTATGGTTTAATCCTTAACTAGAGATATATTGATCCAAATAAATCATGGAGAATATAATAACACCTCTCAACTAGTCTAATATATCATCAACATGTGGAAGAGGATATCGGTTCTTGGCCATCGTCTTGTTCAACCTATGAGAATCCATGCATATAAGTGAAAAGAACAATAAACCTTATTGTTGAATAGAAATAGATAACCACAATGATATATATTAGATTGTATAATGCCTTTGGATTCTATATCCCCAACATATATTTGATCTCATGAAGCTATGTTAGTTCCAATATGTAAGGCAGGATAAAAATTGGATCTACTTCTCATAACAACTCGATCGTGAACTCGATAACTCACTCATGCAGTAAGATATTTAAATCATTCAGGAAAAAATCCAAAAAATGGTCTACCATTGTATAAAAATAATCTTGATTCATTCCACCATCCTCTAGACCAATAAAAGTTATTTGATCTGTGAGACAATATAATATTCAATAAATTAGTCTCACATGACCAGCTTGAAGAACCCACTCACCCTTGTGAGAATAACTTCATCCTTTTAGAGATAAAAAGGTTAAATATCCTATGATAATAGTCGAAATGAAACTTCTATATAAATAAACAAAACATACCAACAATATAGTTGGATCCTATTATTTATAGGATGAATGCTTCCCAAAATAAATGGTAACTAACAATCTCAAGAGAACATTTCTTATAACGTATTATGTTCTCTAAACACACTACTAATGGTGTGTTGATGGTAAAATAACTATCCAATATTTCTACATCCAAGACCTATAACTTTTCAAATAGAGAATATAGAAAAGAAATTGAAGCTTTTAAATCATAAGAACACAATAGAAGGTAAGCGATATAAGAAGAGTACCATAGATGGTAGCATGTCCTACGTTCATGATAGCTTGATTAGTCTGAATTACATGAAACTGACATGTCCCTATTTCTTGTGCTCCAATCTGACAATAATTATCTATTTCACTTTCATGGTATGGAATCTTATTTACTTCAATACCACGTCTTGTACCTCGACCTGAACGGCCAGTGGAACTCAACCTACTTACCTACTGAGGGGTATTTGACCCCCCATGCTTACTCAGGTACTTGTCCTACTCCCCTTCCACATGTATTTTATGGAAATTATTCATATAAAATCTGATTATGACCTAGTAATCAAAAAATATGAAACTCAGCTGTGGGCTATGGAAACTATTGGTGCATTTTACCAAATATTTGATATTGATAGCATTGGAACGGAACATGGTCCTAAGATGGTTATCCACTCTCCTAACTTCTCTGGCCACTACTACCTTGTAGAAAAATATAATAGAGGTGATTCATTACACTTGAAGAAGTGATCCCTGATCTCCCTACATAAATAGCCTGGCTACTACATAGGGACTCTCTCATGTCTCTTTCTGTGATTTTTGTATGGTTTATCAACTACCTAATAAGGTAAAAAGTGATGTAGGATAGTGAAACGCCTAGCATAGTATAGTACATACACGCATTCATGTGTCATATGGATGAACTCATGATATTTTTCATTCCTCGATGTCTATGGATAAAAATGGATCAAGAACTTCTCATCTAATTTTTTCAAATATAACTCATCATTCTACCCAACTTCCTCCAGGATGTCCCACCAATGCTTGGAAGGTATGCGACACATATATACAGCAAACCACATCCTCATATCTATGGGTGTATCAAGATTCTTTAAGATCATCTAAACTAACTCAGTCATGAATTTGGATACATGGGGTCCCCCTTCCATAAAAAACATTGCTGAGTGGTGGACATAATATTCTCTTATCATCATAGACATCAAAGGAATGGCACGAGAAGTCGCCTTTTTCATCGAGAGCGTGATCCAGATAAAGATTTTGTGAAGCTGAAAATACAACTAGGCTCTACGGACTACATAAAGCTCTAGTTCAGTTGGGTTATGAGTGATCTAATTAGCACACTGCTGTTTCTCATGTCAAATATGGGAATAATGAATTGTTTCTATACAAAAATGTACTCCTTAGAGAACTGGATACCAAGAAGGTCACCCACAATAGCTGAGTAAAATCGAAAACCATTGACTCTATGTTTCTCAAGAAATTCCGTATAAATGTTTTAGAATGTAATTATAATTCATTTAATTTATCTAGTGAGATAGATATCTCATATCAGAGTTCTATTGGAATATATATCACATAAAAAATAGATGTGTCCCTGTTATGAACAATTACTTTTGATATATACCTTAGTTCCTTTTATGATGCATGCATTTTCATCTCACATCATATTAGTACATGAGTAAAAATGTCATGAGATAGAAATATAATAAAACAATTACATCACACAATATGTGAATCACCCAAGGTAAAATAACATGAACTGTAATTAAAACACAACACAAAAATATATCATCCCTATAAACTCTGATTTTCCCCATAAATGGATTAATTAATCCCTTAAGAAATCTCATTACAAATACACAACAAAAAATAGTCTCCCTTCGACCATTCCCAAGTAGTAAAGTAGATGAAAATAAAGCCCTCCTATGATACCACTTTGAAACATCCCCAGTTCTAGAACTCTCTCAAATGCACAACAAGGGTTGGATATGAGACCTCAATTGTGATTCCTCAAACACCACATGCTTCCATAAAGCATGGGGTTGTGAAATTTATAATGGGGAGTCTATACCCCCTAGTATAATGTTTCTTAGAAGAATATATAATGAATATAAACAAACTATATAAAAGTATATTCATTTCTAAAACCCACAACAATATCAAACTATATATTCCAATAAATACTAAAGGAATAATATAATAATGAGCTGGAATATAACTTAATTTCATGTTAGATACAATAAAAGTAAAATACTAGCATACTGAAATTTATACTCAATTTTCCTTGGTCCAAAACCCCACATTGGTCCAACCTCTAAACTATATCCCATATAGCAAGAAAACAATCAACAGCAAGGTCCATTTCCTTTGTGGAAACCTATATCCACATAATCTTATCGGGTACGAGATGGAGTCCCAAATAGGTTGTGAGTATAACTCAGTATGTAGAAACCACCATGTATAAAAAAACTATTCTGATAAGAACTGTATCTAATAAATTGGTAAACAGGTGTATTAATTAATTAGAAAATTTATAAAAAAACAACAACAACCTACTTCAACTCCATGCTAGAATATCTCTGAGCATGAGGTTTAACCATGTCATCCACAAAAATATAACCATGGTAAAGTAACCAGATTCAATTCCATTATGGAATATCTACAAGAACATCTTACGAACATGAAAACTACTACCATATAATTATGGTTCAGTCACAACATAATAGGTCAAAACCATATAAGCATTACAACATCTAGTTCAAACCCCTATAAACATTTTAGCATTGGGCTAGGTAGAGCATTCCCTCTATATGCATTACTACATGGGACTAGTCTAAGAAAACACAATATTATTATTACAACATATAAGTGTGTATGTATCAGGGCCAAGCTATGTATATAATCATTTCATCGTGGAACATATGTCTTTTCTGGATACATTGATATAAAAATAACACACCATAAATCTCAATTGATAATTATGAAAATTTCCATTTATCTTTCATATACCACATTCAGTTGAAATCACAAAATATTAAAACATATAACAATAATAAATAATCCAAATATTTGGTATTATATATTAATAAATCACATAAGGTCTCAAGTCATGCTAAACACACTATAAACTATTATTCAATTCAATTATATTCATGTTTCACTCACATAATGGGTATTCATAAGCAAGGTTAGATGTCAATTTAATGAAAATGAATCCAAAGAATAATCTCATTCCTTATTTAATTAATTTGTGCACATTTAATGTTGATGCAATCACAATATTTCATAAACATGGAAATTATCAAACCATAGAGTTAAGATTTAGATCCATATCTTTAACTGAAGATCCAAAAATTCTTCTAATGCTAGAATACCAAAATGAAGAAGGTGTGAATGATCTCTAAAAATATTGTAGATCAATACTAATCCTGATCAAAACCATAAATGAACATGGTTAAAATATTTCATTGTATTGGTTTTGGGAACCAAGGAAGATAAGGTAAAACTTGACCAAAACCACTTTCCAGGGATCAAAGTCATTATCGGGACATCTAGAAGGAAGGATGGAATTCCAAAATCACTTGGAAGGTTCTCTACAGTCGAGACGAGAATGTTTCACTGAGTTATAATTAAAACACAGCTGCAAAATTTTCAATAAAATAGTTGGTTGGGGAATTCCACACATCAGAAAAATTTTAAATGGGGCTCACTAAAAAACATGGCACATCATATTATTTTATTAAAAACACCCATAAATTACAGGATGTATAATCCATTTACACGACGTGTAAAATTTTTCATATTTTTTTATTTACTTATTAAAAACCCCATGATCACTTTAAATATTCTAATCGTACCAAGAACCCATGAAAAATTTAACCCATTAATACATAGACTCCATTTATTCTAGAAACAAATACATCCTCTTTCGTTAATTCATTTCCCCCAAAAAATCTCTCCACGTGGATCCTCTCTATTTTTCCAAATTTTAGTTTACAGATGATGAAACACATACCTGGATGAAAAGTTAATGAAATAATCATATATAGAAAAACCTGGAGGTATATTCGATTATAAACCTCCAATAATACCATTAACCTTACTTCATTAGACGGTTTGTGGTCATTTTTGCTGGGTAAATTATTGATATTCAGTTTAATAGTTATTCCAATAAGGATTATAATTAATTTTTCATTCATATCGATTCAGTTGAATTATTAAGTAATATGAGGTATGTATTGGACTTATTAACTAATGGGTGGGCCCACTATAGCTCCTATATGCATATATAGGTCTTATAAGATAAACTAGCTTGTGTTTTGGCTAAGTGAATATACATTTATATAGAATTTATGGAACATTTCCTTGATAGTATTTTTTTATTTCTTGTTCGACGTCTCAATGGGAGGTTTCATATATTCAACATAATGCATTACATTATCATGAAATTTTTTATTTATTGCAATGTGATTATTTTATTTGTTATGATATCCACAGATAAGTTTCAACCTAAAAAGATTATTTATATGGAATTATTTTAATATCATTCATTATTTCCCTATTATTTATACCCTATTTGGCTTCTGTAATTTCATAACCCTTACAGGACATCTAAGCTCACCCATTTTTTTGTTCCTTTTCCCTAGGATGACACGAAATATATTTTAGTTGATATGTCGGGATATTCTATTGGGAATAACAAAGTTATTAAATAAAATTATATTTTCTGTTTTGAATACAAATTTACTATAAAAGCTATGTATGTATCTAGTCTAGAAAGACTACAAAACTATTTAGTTCTTTTGGATATGAATACTTCTATAAATTACCATAGTAAAAGAAGTAACTAACATATCAATGATATTGGGCTTCAAGCCTTTATAGTAGTTATTAGAGAATGTTTAGTTGAAACTATGGAAATTAAATTTTTTTAAAACAAAAATTATGGGAGTTAATCTTACGAAAATCCTTGAAAATATTCCCAAAAAACCAATATTATGACTTTTAAAATAGTTTCCAATTTATGTGAAGCGTTTTAGAAGTTTTGAAAATATAAATTGTCATTTAAAATGTTATAATTTATTCTAGTGTATTCCATTAATTATAAATTATGAATATTGTATGAAATAGAAAATATATCACTGAACCTAATCCATTTAATGATTTCCTCCAAGGAAGGTTAATGAAACTGGAGATGAATTTATAGCTGGACCAAAAAAAATTATATCTATATTGGGATTGTTGACTCTAGTTTTGTGAAATAACCATGCTCGTATGGATCATCATTTTGATCTGATAGGTGATGTGACAATGCTAGACCACCTCATGCATCAAAAACTTCTATCATTTCATGGGAATACAAGTCTTTTTGTAATTAGGAAAAGTAAAAATTCATTAGAGAATATATTTATAGCTTAGGGTTAGAATCAAAGGGATAAAGTTATCATGTAGTTTATTATCTCTTAATGGATTTCTATCACTGGCGGATATTGAATAGAAACACAAAAGATGAGGAAGAACTAGGAATCCAATAATGGAAGGAATTTAAACAACTTATTTTGGAAAAACTATTTCCCTCTTAATAAAAAAGAAGATATTGGAAGAATATTTTTTAATTGGAGACAAAAAAATTTGATTGTTTTTTATGCATGAATCCAAAATTGCAAGGTTATCCATCCATATTTTCAACTATGGATGTAATAAAAAGTATAATATTAACCCTTTCATTGATAGGATTAAAAATCCATTAAAAAAGAAACTACTCTCCCAAATATTCTCATAATACGAGGATATAGTATCATGTTCTATTTAGATAAATAAATAATTATCCATGTTTTATATTCTCAAAGGAAATAAAAATATTTCAAGGAATGATGAACAAAAAAATGGATAAATAGAAGAAGGAAATGAAGAATATTCTCATTTGTGGTAATTTTTGAAAAAAGACCATCTATTCATTCTTAAAATAAATTAACGTTTTTAAATATGTTGATAGAATGTTCACCATGCTCATAAATTCATGGGATTTAAAAAATCTCTTAATGTATATTCTTCAAATATATAGATATGGGGCAGTATGAAAATTAATTTCTCAAGAGACAATGGAATATACCTCCAAATAGAGAAATGCATCAAGGTCATGTTTATTCAATTACTAGAGTTAAAGTGGAATGATTAATGTGGTTATGTATTTCGATTCAAGAACAATATTTTGGAACTATTTCGTAAAACATATTCTAGCTATAAGATAATGAAATATTAAAATATTGTAATATTTAGTTTTTTTAATAGATTACAAAAAGTATATTAAATGGTACTAATAACAATGAAATGTGAATACAGGTAAAGTATTTTTTGGAGAATACATTAAAAAGGGAATGAAAACCATAATATGTTCCTAATTCAAAGATATAAGTAAATGGGATAGTATTAGTGCCCTCGAAATTGGTTAGTGATTTGATTCCTAGAATAGCATAATGCAGAATTTAGAATTTATGGAATATATTAAATAATCTAAGATTTTATTTTTGGAAGAAATCTTGTTTTCATTATGTTTTATGGGGGACCTAATTTATTACAAAGTTTTATGAGAATTTTTCATCAATGTATTTATTTGTGTCATTAAAATATACTTTATGAGGGTCAATGATGAGTCAATTTTTAAAATAGATTCACATAAATTTTAGGATTTTTGCACCTATATAGACATATTTTGTGGGATCCTCATGGTTAACTACTCATCTTATGGATTAATTTTAACTTTGGATATAATTTTGGGTAGTAAAAGTATGATTATTCATATTTGATAAAATGTAATAAATAGTTTGGTTTTGGAAAATATTTAGAGGTATAAGTACTAAATTGTGGATCTATTTTTTCATTGAATGTGCTTCGGGCATAAAAAATCGTCTCATTTATCTATTTCCTGGTGCAAGAGAATAAGAAAAAATTTATTTAATAGTAAAAAGTTAGTCTATTTTCACCAGGGCCATACATTGATTCTATAAAAATACCTTGACATTTGAAAAAACAAGTCAAAATAAAATCATTATACATTTAATTCTCAAACTGAGAAAATAATGGCCTTTTAACCCATAAAATATTTATACTTTTGAGATGGTTACCTATCTTATGACCATTTTTTCTATCATAATTTATTAATCCTTAGGTGTTAGTTTTTTCTTCTATGTTTATATTTTCACATCCTACCAACATTGTCATATTATGAAACCTAGTTTTATAGTGTCTGTCTTAATTTTCATTCACATAATTTAATAGAATGTTTATCAACAGTTTTTTATATGGGTTTACCACAAAAGAATTTTCAAATTTCAAACCCTTGATTTCCAAGCACAAGTTCAAATTGTGAATACATAATTTTTAATGGGGTGATAATGTAAATCACAAATATTTAATAGTTTGTTTTTTAAATAAATTTAATTTCATAAATAACATTTAGTGTATTAAATCCCATTATTTACAAATAATGCTATATTTGATATCATATACAACACGCTACCCTGATCTTAATCAAATTATTATACAACGTTATATTAATATAATTTTAACCCAACTAGTATAAACTACCAGTTAAGTTAGAGGGTATGAATAGGATTAACCAAATAATAAAGTATAACTAAATTTATTTATGAATATAAGATTATTTATTAATTTATATGATACAAACTAACAAATCGTACTATTTAATTTTATAATTTTTCTTCAAAAAATTTTTTTATAAAATTTTAAAATAATATAATATAATTAATTTTTTAAAATTTTAGATAATTTATTTGAACAAATTAAATTAATTTTTTAAATTATCATATAAAAATATTCTTTTTGTTAATTATTGGAATTTTTCTAAAAGGATTTATAATCTAGTGAATAAAAAAAAATTATTTCTATTAAAAAAATATATTATCAAAAATATTAAAAGTAACACTTTGTTTTAAAAAAATTAATTTTATAATTTTTTATCTTATATTAATACAAATCCAATTTTCTTTATTGTAATTATTATTATGGATTAATTTTTTATAGATTTGTTTTGGTATTTAAAATGGAATTTTCTGAAGAAAAAAAAGTTTTTCATTGTATTTTGTGTTCAATATTAAAATAATTTCTAGCATTTATTGTAATTCATTAATAGATAATGTATCACATATTTTTTATGATGCAGTTTGAATTTAGTAAATGGGTAACTTTTTTATAAATATGAATAGAAACTTTAGTATTTTTTATTACCCCAGTAAAGCGTAAATCGAGTTATTAATTGGAAAAAATATAATGATAAGGACTAAGAGATGATCCTAAAACAAAACTAAATGTTATTTTATGAGTATATGTAACCAATAATCATCCAATATTTTTTTATATTACCTTTTTCAATTAGGATGAGATTAAGATCATTATAATATTTTATGTAAAGATAAGTAAAAAAGGACACACTATTGTTTCTAATAACATAAATATTTCTAATATAGTGATAACCTTATTATATTATATGTTATAAATATTATTTTGAAAAATAAATTATTTAAATTTATCATTGTAATTAATTTTATTATTCTTTATGAATAAAAAATTACATAAAATGCTTACACACTATTGATGCATTAATTATTTTACTAACAAAAAAATAAAATATATGATATAAAAATATTTATAAGTAGTATAGTTTGAAATTTTCAATATGTACCATGAATTTGATAGATCAATATCACATATTTAAGAGTTTTTAAATCATCATATTCTAATTCTTATTCTTTCTTGAAAATTTTAATGGAAAATTAAATGAATAACATCAAATTTGACATTAATAATATCTTATCAAAAAAATGTTTCATTATTTTATTTAAAATTAAATATATATATATATATATATATCTGTGTGTGTGTGTGTGTTGGGAAATTTATATAGAATATGGTAGAAATATATATCCATGTTCCATTTCTAAGTCAGTTTTCCATTTATAATAACATTATGAACCCCTTATAATTAAAATACTCATTACTACAGTTAAGGTCAAAAATAATTACCCAAAGTGTCAATACCAAATATTGATCAAAATGGTATAAAAACATTTAAAAATATAATTTTATGACATTATTCTAAAAAAATACACGTTTATTTTAATTTAATTACCATTTTTAAGAATTTGGATCTAGATTAGTCATATTATAATTTAATTTTATATGAAATTCCAATGGGGGTCACTCAACTCAATTATAAAAGGACACTCATTACATCACATCATTACACCACTTTTAGCCATATTTCTAGACAATCCCCAGACCATTCTTCTTTTCAAAATCATTTTATGATTTTTTTTTGTTCTATAACTTCAATATTAGAAAAATTAAGCCACTTGAGTAAATATATAAAGGGTCGCCACCAAAGAAAAGGAAAAAATATTTACCGACAGTTTCACGATTTGTTATTCTTATACTTCTAATTTATGTGTTATAGACATCATAAAATAATAAATCATGTTTCAACCATATACTTAGATTTTGTTATTATTATGGTACAATGGTATTACATCTTCTTTCTATCCTACAAAAAGAAAAAAAACATTTTTCGTGTGTACGTACATCATATCATCTCCATGAAGCTGTCTAATTCATTTTTTTAGAACCAATAAATTTAAATGGTTATCAATAAGTAACTAAGGATTGATTAGGAAATTTATGAAATAAATATACTTAAGTAAAATTATATAATATAAACATTCTAACGTTATAATCATTTAAAAAATGATATCTTCGCTCATCGGTACATATGGTATACAATCTCCATGAAGTGATGCGATCTGTATAACATTTATTCTTTAAATGGATGATAGTATGGTCATATTTAATAAATATTTATATGATTCAAATGATATATTAATTGTTTTTTAGGATAAATTTTTTTACCTATCTTTTAATCTATCAATCGAAAATTGAAAATAGAGTTTATGCGTACATATCATAAACCATCTCCATAATTAGCGTAATTCATTTTTCTATCAATAAGTGATATGGATGACCTTGAATATTTATATAATGATTATAAATGATATTTATATCCTATTTAAATTTATTTTTATTATGGATAAATGATAAATTTAGAAGGATCTAAACTACCAATGAAAAACACATTAGAAAGGTGAATCATTTATTATCAAGAATAGTGATTTTAACATAGAATTATTTATAAATGGATGATAAAAGGATTTAAGTAAATCATATATGAAATGATATATAAGAATATGGTTATGAAAAATATTTATAATAAATATATATTTAGTATATATATTGCTTTAACACAAATGAAGGATCTTGGACTATAGGTATAGGATTTTCGTCAAACTTATACCTCTTTTGGACACATACCATATACACCACTTGTTTATTTTTTGTGGTTTTTATACTAACCATGATAGAATTTTATGATTCAAAATATAAAAATTATGGTACATACATATCCATATATGGTTTTATTTTTCATCTCAATTATGATTCAAAATTTACCAAAGAGGTATCGATTTTATTTCACAATCTCTTCATTATTCAAGATTATTTATTTTTTAGCCTTGTGTATGGAAATATTCTTATTCCATTTCCATAATTTATAAATTTTTATTAATAAAATATTTTAATATTCTATAATTATTTTTTAATTTATTTTTTTATCATTTATTACTTTTAAAAATTGTTTAAAAATAAATCACCGTGTCATTTTTCGAACTGATTACTTTTTGACTTTTCTTATAAAAGAATGAAATGAAGTATTTTTTTAACATATATGGAATGCACTAAATTTACTACCATCATGATTTCACATATATTTTTATCATCCACTACATGTTTATGAGGTAATTTTCATGAATAATTATTTATTTATCACATGTGTAGTTTTTATATTTTGAAACATTATTTTCAATGTGGAAGGGCTATTTTCCACAATAAATTTCCTTCTAAACATTTTAATGTGATTAAATCTATGTGAAAATATTTTATTTAATATTATTATGATTATATACTCTAGTGATTTTATCCACCATATTTATTCTGATGTCTTATGATCATTTTTATTGGAGAATGTTTTGATGATTTGCATGATAGTTCTTCTAATACGTACAATTACTGATTGTTAAAGAATTTGGATTTAGTTTTACTATTTATTCATGTGTTGAATTAATTTTCATGTAATGTTATGAACATGGAATTCTACATCTCAGTTGTGTGTTTCTAGGCCTCATGAAACAATATATCTTGTGTTTTGTTTGCGGCCTTACCCATTATTATGTATATCATGGAACAAGGCCTCGATAGTATTTTCCGATATTATGGTTGATGCCTCAAAAACAAATATCAAATGTTGGGTAATATTAATTCCATAATTTTGAAAATATTTATTGATTTCCATGGGATTATTTTATTTATTAGGATGTCCATGGATAGTTTTCAATCTTGTGAGATTATTTTTATGGAATTATTTGATCATAATTTATTTTTGTAGTATTATTTATTCCATATTCATCTTTCATTTTATGTGTACCCTTATTGGGCATCTAAGATCACCCATTTAGAATATTTAATTTCCACAATATAACAAGAAATTTATTTTTATTCATATTCAAGGATATACTAGAGGGAAAAAGGTTTCTGTTTTTAGAATATATTACATTGTGTTATGTTTTCAAATGTAATGTGAAATTCAAGTTTATTTCTTGTTTACCAAGACTACTAAAGTATATATTTAATTAGTGTATGATTTATTATATAATATTCCAATGTAATAATGTTACCACTCACTTCAATAAACTGATTTTAGGACCTTTACACATCTAATGTTCTCATATGTTAAACTATACATCATAACAATGAGAATAGAAACATAAAAAAGGGGGATTATTTTAAAAAATCTATTAGAAATTCATTATCCTTAAAATAATGAAACCATGAACTCTATAACATAATATATATTTAAAAATAACTTTAATTTCATCAAGAACGTGACTAAAATTCTTTCATGGGTAGTATATACACAACTGAAAAATTAAATAAGTAATGAATATGGCATCAGTTCTAAAGACCAAATATTAAGATAAGAATCCCTTACGGATTAAGACACATTTTAATTGTATCCCCTTGAGAGAGGTATATATAAAATTACTACTAAATTCCATGAATAAGAAAAACCATGATATTATATATACCCACATGGTAGTATAACTTGTATTTAAATGAAATTATCTATGTCAAATACTTGACTCAATAAAAAAATTGAGACAGAACAACCTTATCATATATTCCAACGTAGCAAATGGGATTTAACATCCTTTAATAAAACAACTATATTAGTAAATTATTTTTTTACCTTACTCATATATATTACATTTTTATTATTTCTTTATAGTTATTTATAACATAATTTCTTGTTAGTTATATAATATTATCGTCAACGGACATTTAAAATTGTAATTATTTTCCACATTAATTATAGTATCAATGTCAATACATTTTATATAACACTTATTTTATAATTCATGAAATACTTAATGTACACCAGTATTTGTTTTTTAATGATAGTTTTGGTTATGGATAATGGAAAAGAAATTGGTTTCATTCTTGATTAAATAAGTATCAATGAACAATGGGTGTTATATTAATAATAAGATAAATATTAAGATAACCTCCATAGAATATAAAAAAATTATTATATTCCCATTTATATCTAGTATTAACCGTATTTATGTTTCCATAGTCATCCATGATAAAACTTTACATTATTGTCCTTGTAAGTTGTTAAACTAACCCAAATAAAAACCTTATATAATCGATGGGTGAGTATCGTCAATAATGTGATTATTTTTTCATAATATACATACTAATGAAATATAATTTTATTATATATATTTTATAAGTTTTTTATTCATATTTTATGATATTTTTACAAATAAATATAGATTAAAAAATTAAATACGATACATTGTGGAGGTGGTAGTACGCACATGAACACAGGCGATGTTACCAATTTCCCTTAAGTAAAAAGAATGTAATAATTGCATAATATTAACAAAATAGTAGTAATGTGAAAAATATAATATAAATTCATTCAATACCACCATTAAACCATCAAAATAAGTTTTTTATGAATAATAGACCATGTTTCTTATAAAGGCGGTAGTCCACACATGGTACAAACGATGTTTTAATTTTTTGAATGGTTAAGAGGAATGTATAGAATGCTTAACCCATAAACATAATAGAATTTTCAAATAATTATGATAATTTTTCAAATATATCATCATGGTTTTATTATATTTATATGGGGTATAATAATAAATAATGGAAAACAAATGAATAAGATTAATTCGGTATTTTACCTTTCTCCATTGAAAATCACCTTTCAAATTTACATTATGGTTTTGAGAGATAGTCTTTTAAGAAATATTGAACCTATATGAAATTAGTTAGATTGTTATTGAGTTATTTGGAAATATTTTTTTCAAATATAAGAGTCATGGGAAGTGAGTATAAGTGGCGTGGTGATGAATCAATTTATAAGAGAGAGGATTGGAATTTTTTTAATAGGATAAAAGGTAAATCTATTATTCAAAGGTCAAATGGATCAAATAGTGTTGAAGGATTAAGGGATATAAATCCTCAACCATACATTTTAACATAATTATTTAACATTTTTATTTATTTTACTCTAGGAATTTTTACTTTTATAATCCTTGTTAACTACCGTGGAAAGTGATACCAAATTATGTAATATATTTTTTGTTCAATAAAATAAAAATGGCTTATTTCATAATAAAAACATAATTTTTACAAATATTAAATATATTATTTCAAAAAATAAATTAATAAGGGTGAATCAAATTTATCATTAGAGCACAAAACACATAATTTCACCATGTGGATACTTATTTAAAAGGAACATATCAAAAGAAAAACTACTTATGTTTCCAAAATGATGAACATAGGTTTTATAAATTCTTCCTTATATTTTGAAACTAATTATTATAAATTTTATCCATTTAATTTATATATAACATAGTATTCATAATAATTTACTTTATTCATCTATTATTAAAATGTAATAAAAGTGATCGGATTTGAAAAATCGGTCTTGTACACTATTTACTTCAAAATTCAACGAATTTTTAAAAAATTAAGAAATTCATCATAAGATAATATTACCTAGTAAATTATAAAAGGATGGTTATTTTATAAAATTATAATTCTAATTATTATAAATTTATTTTTAAATTAAAAATATAAAAAATAATGAAAAATTGTCTTTATTAAAAAATGATGCTTTCAAGTGTTCTAAATATTGTTTCATAAAAACATATAATTCAATGATTTATAATATATAATAATAATATCAAATTATTAAATATAAAACACATATAAAAATATTCATTAATTAATGAACTTCTCTTTTAACACTAAATCTTATTATGGATTTATCCTCCATGTGTACGAATTTTTAGTTGAATAATATATTTTATTTTAATTATTTTAATTTTATTCATAATAACATTTATCTAATATGTTGAAAATCATTTTTGTTCTATGTTTTATGTGTGAAAAAATAGCATACACATAATATTTATTTATATAAAATATATATAGAAAAATATTTATGCACTATAGAAAATGTAAAAAAAGTATCCTATAAGGTTTTATGGTGAGGAAAGAGAAACAAGAGTTATTTCAAGGCCAAGAAGGTGGTTTCCTGATCGAAGATATTTGAATAAAAGGAATTTCTTCCACATAGAAGTTTCAAATGAGTCTTATAAGCATTTAGGAATATATTAATCGGAAACACAATAAAGGGGTGGAAAAATAAATTATGTCACATGAAAATCATGCGATGGTGAAAGTAGTTGAAAAATATATGCATGAAAAGATTAAAGATGATAAACATGAGGGATTCATGTAGTTCATGTTTGAATTAGAAGGATATCTTCAGGATTGTAACATTTTTTAAAATAATTATGAATTAGTAACTATTTTAAATACTCTTTAAAATACATGGATCGACTTAAGGATGAAATATATCGACATTTAGTAATATTAGAATAACTAGAACTAGGACATACAATTATTGGATAATTTTTTGATCAAAAAACTAAATATTGAGTATATTTTAAAATATATTGATCAATATATATTTGACAAAATAGTAAAGAAGGTTCAAATCAATGGAGTAAGATTTCATTACATTAAGAGGAATTCATGAAATTGAAATCAATGCAAGATATATAAAGAATAAGTTATACATTTTCATATTCTCTGATTCAAGGCTCTTAAAAATGTTCAAAAATTCTAAATCGACATTGGAAAAATACTTGAAGAAAATATAATTAGATTCACTGGTAAAAATGGTATTGACATTCAGGTCAAATATAGAGAAACTGAAGCATAAAATGTTTCAATAATGGGAAAAAGGTTATAATCGTTTCAGACTCTCAAAATGAAGTGACAAATGAATAAAAATGTAGGTGGTGATGTATGAATATATGGATGTAGACAAAATATTTCAATTATTGAAGTGATATTTTTTTACATTCTTGGTCACATAATGAAATACCACCCAAAATCTAGAAGATGTGTATAATGGTATATTATTCATTGTTAAGGATATTTTCACCATATTCCCCCTTCTCAATGGGGTAACTATTTTTATGGTTATTATTTGAATTTCTAAAATGTTTTTGATAATGATAATGTCTATAAGAAAATATATATCTTGAATATAGAATATAAAATAGAAACAATAATGAATGTTGGAAAGTTAAACTTTATCCCTCTAATGATTAGGTATTCTCTCTTAGAAGTTGAATATGAATGTGATAAAATTTAAAATGAATAAATTATACAGTGGTTGTAGTCTAACCACCAACACATTATTTCATTTATGTAAATATAATAAATTGAAAGTAAAATCTAATTATGAATATATTTCTATTAAGGCCTCCAGGAATGACACCCATGGCTTATTGATATTGGGTGTTCAACCCACATAACTAGAAATGAAAACCATTTAAAAAATATGAATGGAAAATTTGAGGTAACTATAAGGCTTTGTAATGATGGTACATTGAAATAAAAATGGAACAGTATCACCATGCTTGAATAACTTGAAATTAAATGTGAAGAAGTTATTTTTGTTAATGTTTTAATATATAATCTCTTGATATGGTAATAGTTTTGTGACTTGGGATTAGACTTTATATTCAATCATAGAGGATGATTTCTTGAAAAATTATAATATGATTTTTATTGAATAGTTCGAGGACCTGAAGAAATTTATATCTGTTTGATAGGTAATAAAATTCACTCTTTTTAACTATTAATAAATAAATGTTTATATGGAACCACATACTGACACAAATACATCAACAAATTGTGGGTAATATTTCCAGACTAATGGTGGAAACTGAAATTCCTAACATAATCAACAATCTGTAATTATATGTGTTAGGAATTCATTGAAGTAAAATTTGTATATAATCCTGATAAAAATTAAAACAAAAGTGAACCAAATCGTCTTGACTTACTAAACACAGATGTGTGTTGTCTCATGAAGACATTGGAAACATGTCGAGTAAATAAATACACTTTTATTGATAAATTAAGTTTTATAGGATATGTTATGTTTATTTTGAGAAAATATATAGTGATGTATTACAAGTTAAGGTATAGGAATAAATTCAAAAAGAGACTTGATATACCATTATTGTTTTGCGATCTAATAATGGGAAGGAGTATACCACTATGGTGTTTGAAAATTACCTTAAAAACATAGAAATTAGACATGATGTATCTTCAATAATAATTCCCCAAAAAGTTAGTTATTGAATGTAAAAATATGGTAGTGAATAACAAGTAAAAACACTACATGTTGAAATTAGTTTTCTTCATCACTACTAGAAGGAAGTAGTGTATATTGTCGGTTATACAAAAAAATATTACCTTCTATAACATAGATCAATGTGAACTCTATATGATCTGTTGAATAGGAGTAATCATAATTGAATCATTTTTGTGTATTTTAATGAATGTTTTTATCTATACCAAACTAATAAACCAAATTAAATATTTTGATACTATAGAAGAATGTTTCATTCTTAGATATTCAATGAAAATAAAAGTCAAAAACTGTTTAAAAAAGAAGCTATGAAAAATAATTAAAGGATATGATGTCAAAATTATTTAATATAAATGGAATAAAACAATTGAAGGCTAATTTTTTAAAGATATTTATAAAGGGGGAGATGAATATGATAAATGTGAATAATTTATGAAAGATTTTCCAAGAGACAAAGATTCAAAAATTGGAATCTAAAGAATAACATAGAGATGAAAACCCCATGTCTACACCACATATAATAAAAACGTTAGTGGAAGTAGTTCTATAAAATATTATTTTTGAAAACATAAAATCTACACAAAAATATATAATGAATACTATATAAAATACATCCTTATTGTCTAATATATAGGAAACAATTACTAAAGAAGAGGATAAACATGGCCCTTTGGTAAAGGATATGAATGATAGTCCAGATTAGATAGGTAAAAATAAAACCTAGGAGCTATTGTAAAAGCATAAATATCACAATGTTTTAATAAAAAATTGGTCATTCAAAATTGATTAAATGGAAATAGTGTTGAAATTCAAAATAATACTACTTCTTCAATAAGTCCTATGTCCAATATGATACAGTTTATGTGGATAAGAAATTTTATCTAGTTTTATGGATTAAATCTATCATATTTATCTTTTAATTTCATCTAATAGTGGGATACAAAATATTTTAAAAGGGATGATAAAACACATTTAATTAATAGAATTATGAAAGATGATGTGTATATAAAACTTTTTATGGGTTTATTAATTAGTAAAAACAAAAATAAATTATTTTTGTGGAAGAAGGGGTCTTATTGATTCAAATAAGAATCATGTGTTTCATATTCTAGACATGAACCAAATTTGATGATGTTTTATTTTAGAACAGGTGGATTGGACCACAACTTATATGTGAAAATTTTAGATGAAGATATTTTCATACTATTGGTATAAATAGATGATATTATATCTCTAGGTAAAAAACATCAATCAGTGGAGGATGATTCCAATATGATGAAATTTGATTTTGATATGTCTATGATAGTTTACATCACTTTTTTATTCTATTTTAGGTGACTAAAAGGGAATATGATACCTTTATTACACACACTATGTAAGGCAATGAACTAGTTTGGGGGTTTTGAATGTATCATTCCAAGCCAATGTTAACCTCTATAGTAATCAAACCCAATATTCTAAAATTTTATGTTGGGAAGTCAGTTGACCCTATATTAAATAGAAAAATGATTAGGACTCATCTACATTAGAAATTTACATAGTTTAACATAAAATATGACACTTATTTAGTATTTAGAAAGAAAATATTTCCCAAATAAGGGTACAAATAACATATAAAATGAATCATGAGAAATATCATGGGAACACACACTTTGGGATTTTTATTTTGAGAAGAAAAGCTTTATGGTATTTCATCCATCGCATATACTAATAGGGTTGGTTATGTTGTGATTATAAAATTGACTACCATTTGTTATTTCATCCTTTTCAACAAATATGTATGATTCCAAGACAAGAATTAAGAACGTACTTCCCTAAGAAAAACTGAGGTAAACTATATAGTAGTAAAAAATGTAATTTTTCAATTAAAATGGATGTGTTAATAATTAGAATACCATAGAGGCACATTCTAAAGAACTATGGTTATATAATATGATAATAATGTGCCATTGATTTACCAAAAAATCAATGAAGCATTTTCAAACTATGCATATAAATATCTAATATCATTTAATTAAATGAAAATTATAATGGTGATTTATTCATATGAAATATTTGTCCCAAAATATAATTAGATATTCTATCCAAACAATATCTATTAATGAATTAACAAAACATAGGTTGAATCATGGTTTTCAACCACCTACTTAACATTAAGGAGGTTCTGGTTTACTCTCCTCTCCCCATGTAAATTTTTTATTACATACAATAGTTTTCTATTCATTTAGGTTAGAAAAATGTAAATATATGGATATATCAAACATGGGAATAGATATGAAGTGGTAGTAAGAATTGATATGAACCTTATAGATAGTGTTGTATTCATTGATGTATTCCCTTGTTTCTTACATAGATCCAAGTCACTAGAAGGATTATATAGTATATTAATAAAAAATTTATTACGTTTTTATCTTTGATATAGTTTATGGAAATTTAGAATTATGGGAATAACAAAATTTATATTTTATTATCTAAAGATGAGAATAATGAAGCTACTAGTTTGGATGGTTTCTAATTCTAAAGAATATTCGGGAAGGTATGATGTATTAATGTTACATAAGATTTAAACAAATATAAAGGGGGAAATATTGGGACCAAAACTCATTTAATTTTAGATTTATTATTAATTGGGAGTGATTATATATTTGGGTAACATACGGTAATGTTGATGAAAAATATGTATTAAATGGTTGATGCAGTCAGAGTGGAGCTTCCATAGGTGTGCAAGTGGGAATTTTAATGTGTGGATTGAACCATTGGAATGCCCAAAAGTATACAATGTTGTGGTGGTACTAGAACACCAGTGAGGGGAGGGTTTCCTCTAAATAAAGCTAACACTTGAAACATGTGGGTTAATGACCTGAAATTGTATAAATGATGTTACCTTTTTAAATGAGTCAATTCTTTATTATGACTTGTAATTATTGAATTCACATATACTAATTTAGTTATTTTAGACATTTATATGGTCTATTGAATTTAAAATATTGTTAATAAACTTAACTCTTGATAATACAGTCATTTTCTATTGACGATTAATATTATTATATTAAATGTTCTGATAAAGACCATTTGACACGGATAAAGGAAGATATGACCTTGACCAACATGATCGCAGCCTATGAAAACCAATTTTTGGAGCTTCTAAGGGAGATAAGAACATTTTCATGTTACTTTGATGAATCCCATAACAACATTCAACAAAATTATTATGAGTGAATCCATTTAAAAGATAGTTTCAAGCCGATCGATATAACATTCCAAACCATGTTCGCGGAACCAGCTGAAGAAAATCATACCATCACAAAACTTACAATTAGGGCCTTAATTTCTGTAATAAAGGTTTATGTACCTAGAATATTTCAGTATTAATTTTTATATTTTCATTCAATAAAATTATGAATATTTTTATTCTTTTTTTTATTACTTTATAAATGAGTTAATAACCAGTCTGTTAAAAATTAGGTTTTAATACAAAAAAACATAAATTCCTTTTTTTGGAAAATATCTTGTGAATTTTTGTGGTTTTTATTATATTAAAATATAGAGTCCAAAACTTATTTTTGGAAATTAATAAATAATTCTCCTCTCGATTACTATATAAACCCACACGGCCTCTCATTATCCTTTTCTCAAAAACCTTGTATCATAAAATTGCACTTTTTTCCCCATCTAAATCCAACACACGGTTCCCCAAAACTATTAAGTAGCTCCTCCTTATCTCTTATAAGTGTCTTCTCAAGGTAAGGTATCTTCTACTTCTCTAATTTATTTAGGAATATTGTTTGAATAATAACATTTATTTTCAAATTTTTCTTGTTGGGATGTGTTTTCATATATCTATATTATTATATGTATTAACTACATGTGATTGTAGACCCATTTATCTCTTAGTAATAACTTATATGATTCTTTAGTTACCACTGTTATGTGGAGAAATTATAATATGATTTTTCATTACAAACAATTGTGAAGTGAATATCCATCCATATTTCCACTCAAGTGTATTCACCAAGATGCACATATACATACTTTTGTTTGGGGAAATAAATGAATTTATCTCACACTCCTAAATAAGGGGATTAAAATTTATGAAATACAACCTAATGTGTTACGATCTATGTGGCACAATTTTTCAATTACATGTCACAAATGTAATGGGAGGGCCAAAAATTAATTGGATCTCTAATGTATTTAGTATTATTTTCTTCCCATTGGATGCCATGTATGTTTCATGCGAGGATATCTTAAGCACACTATGTTACTTTTTCTTTCCATCTAGCATTGACATATGTTTATGATGTCATGTTTAGTGTTGTTTCCACATTCCCATGTTGCCTTTACGTTATCTTTTTATACCATGCCTTGTGGTTCAAGATTATGATTCTCATCCATTTTATGTAACCTTGATATACCTCTCAGATCAGATGTGGTATTTTATCTATTTTCATGAGTTTTTTATTTCCATATTGTGAACCTCGCCGCTTTTTTATCTATGTCCCTAGATTATCTCGACCAGTTTTAGAAGAGTGATGGATTTTTTAAATCATGTTAAAGAAGTTTTCAATAACATTATTGCATTATTATTGTAAACTATTTGGATATGTACCTAATTTAACATATATTATATCATTCATGATTTGTTGGGATAATATTTTATGTAGATTTGTTTAAAATATCATATGTCATGATGTGTTAAATATAAGAGTTGTCGTAGTATGTATCCTAGAAAAGTCTCATTATTTTTTCTATTATAAATATAAAACATTAGTGAAATGCTTTAGGTTATTAATAAATATAAGAAAATATAAATAAATTTTTTTAAAGCATAGATTAAGTTATTTCCAAAAAAATACAACACTTCTGGGATACTATAATTATATATTGCGCTGGAATAGATATATGTGGTTGTAATGACCCCAGAAAGCACTCTTTGAGCTAAACATGATTTTCATTAGGTGCATGACAACATGACTTGTTTAATACCTAGGGTGAAGCTTGTGGGGTATATTCCTTTTTAAATTCAAAATCACTTTATGAACCATTACTACAATAAAAATAATACCCATAAAATTTAAATTTTTTGAAAATGATGATGGAGAACATATACTCAAACATAGAAATCTTTTTGATAAAGGATATACATCTTTTAATATTTAATTATTTAATGTTAATGGTTTTTCATTTATTATTTAATAGTTTAAAATTTATCATCCCAAAAATTGCCTTTATTTATAGTTATTGGTTGGGAAATGGAAGAACTGAGTCTACAAGCATTGTAAAAAACAATGTAGTGATTACTCAAATGAAATTCCCATCCAAATGGGAGATGGAATATTAAACAAATGGTAGTACATTTTCAATTGATCCCTTTTCTGAATTAGAAAAATAAATCATGATGAATGCATATATCTCACTAAGAATAAAAAAGTTGTTATTGGTAAATTTAAGAAAAAAACACCTCTGATGTAAATTTTATCTTATCATCACGTGGTCACTAAGAAATGGATCAACTCAATTTAAAAGGTATTATCTATCTTCCAGTACTCTGATAAAGAGATGTGCATGTTGGTTATTTATCTTATAAACGGATAAGTTGATCAATGCTAGAAAATATTAGAAAACAGGAAGCCTGAGGAGGAGATTGACGCACAAGAGTTTGTTCAATTTCAAGAAATAATTTTTGATAAAATATTTTAGGTTAAATGTCAAAATAAAAATTGAGAGGGACTTCCTTATCCTCATGAAATGTATAGTGAATCTAAATGGTTGTATAAGGAAAATTCTCAATATGTTTATGATACACCACTACCTTTTTAATTTCCCTCTACTGAAAATTTTATCGATTATTTTGAAGGTGAACAATGAATCTAAAAAAAGACTTATCCATTTTGGATAATGAAATATATGAGAAAATTTGTTAATCTCCTATCGAACTCAAAATGGAGATTAGTGAATCTCAAGGGTATCATTGGTCTAGAGATAAGAAGAATCTAGTTTAGTTTAATTTTAGCAGTGCAGTGTAGAATTCTCATGGGGGAAAGAAATTTAAACACCCCACATGTCAAAACTGTGGGAAAAGTATCCTGAATGATTACTAATTGGGAAATGAAGATGTGTTGGTTTCGTACATTAGGGAACCTATATAGAAACTAATGATGGGATAAACCCACCAATGTGATGGAAGAAAAGAATGATAAATTTAAGAATTGTCTTACTGTATAATGTTTCAACTATAATGAATAAGGTAAATATGAAAATAAAATTTTTATGTCAACAACTGTCAACGATGAATGAGGAAAACAACCTTTAAAACCAAATGATCATGGGTGAGATTATGTAATCAAAACTGTTGAGGTGAATCCCAATAAAGAAGTGGTCACATGTATTCTTGATATTCATTAAAGATTAAATAACATACATTTTTATTATGATTCTATACATTCATTCACATCCAACATGTTTAGTTGAACAATGGAAACATCACGTTAAAGCATAGAAGTTCTGTTATTAGTGATGATGAAAAATGGGTAAATTATTTAATACCAAGAATATAATTCATCCCCCATCCTTAATTGTTTCATGAATTTCTCAATAAACCTTTTGATACTCCCCTAAGATAAATTTTATTTAATTCTGGGAATGTTTTAGATTTTCTTATAAAGAGCCTACAAAAATTTCCAACTTATGTAAATTTACCCATGTATTATAAATTATTATTTGATTTTATACATGTTGAATGAGTATTATAGACAATCCTTGGTACTACATTCTAAATAATGGATATTATTTCCTTGTGAAAATGATTATCTACCTTAAATAATTCAGTCTAAAGAAAATATTTTTCTTCATAACTTTTCCATTATTTTTGAATTCACAGATGTGCTTCCAAAAAAAATAGTCATCCTCTTAGTTGTAAGGTTGAGTTTTAAATCAATATCATACACATATCATTTAAAATATATATTACTACATATAAAATATTTTTGGCTAATATAATCATGATAAATATATTATTATGGGAGAATCTAGATAATGGGATTATAAACCCATGTGCTTCACCATGGGGTGCACTAGACCTCTTTATTTAGAAGATAGATGGGTCAATTTGCCTCATCATTATTGATCGTAATATAAACATGATCACAATATAGAACATGTACCATCTACCATTGATTAATGACATTCCATATAAACTAAATATATCTTTATACTTATTTAATGTGGATTTTTGATCCAGAAATTATCATGTAATGGTAAAGAAGGATGGTATTCCCAATTATACTTTTCATATGTGATACGAAAACTATGAGTTCATAGTAATTAAATTTGGATACACTAATGATCCAGAAATATTCATTGGCTAAATGAATAGATTCTATATGGATTACCTTGACAAATTTGTGGTACTATTTATAAATTGTATTGTTATCTACTCAAATTTCAATAAGGACCACGAGGAGTATTTAAATAATATACTAAAGAACTTGTTGAAAGAAAAGTTATATACAATGTATATTTAATGTGAGTTTTTTAGGAAAATTTAACTTTATTGGAGAACGTTATCACCAAAAAAGAGATATTTGTGGATCTTCCAAAAACCAAGGAAGCTGAACAATGGTTCATAACCTCATTTCTTATAGAAATATTTATTTTCCATGGATTATCTAGGTACTATAGTAAATTATTTATAAAATTATTGACATTTAAATTACATCACTAAAAGATTACCCAAAAGGGGTTTTTTTTAATATTTAATGTTTTGAAATTATTAAAGTGTGGATGAAGAGGTTAACAACTACACAAGTTCCCACATTACCCACTAGTGGAGAAGGATTATTTATAATCAGTGATGCATCCAAAAAATTTATTGGTTATTTACTCATGGAAGAAGAAAAATTGATATAATATTTATCCTATTAATTAAAGATCCATCATCTGAACTACTCAACACATGATCCAGAATTGGAAGAAGTGAACTTTCTATTGAATATTTGGAAACATTTTCTATATAGATAAATGTGTGACATATACATGGATCATATAATCCTTAGGTTAATATTCACACAAAAAAAGAGTCTAATATGTTCCAATTGGGGTTTATATAGCCGATCATATATTATTATTGTTCAGTCCATTACCATTTTGGGAAGGAAAAAATGTAGATGTTCTCTTAGTAGAAAGAATCCTATGACCATATCCATGAGATGGATTGATAGGGATTTAGTCTTTTTCTACATTGAAAGCAAGGACATGAGAATAAAAAATGATCTTAATATAACCTTTATAATGAAATACTTTATCAATAAATTCTATATAAGATCAAGGAGGCCTATAAAAATGATGATTTAAAAAAAAGGTAGAAAATATTCCCTTGTTTAGATTTAATGAATATAGAGGTATAATCTTTAGAACCCTGAAATGAGTCCCATTAAAACCATAAATAAAGAGGGAACTTCTATATTATTCCCATAGATCAACATTCTCTATTAATATTAAAAGCATTGAGTTTTATATATATTTTATGAAACACATATAGTGAGATAACATGAAGAGGGAGATCGTAGAGTTTGTATCTCGGTTCTTGGTTTACCAAAAAGTCAAGGTGGAACAACATAAGTATAATGGTATGATGCAACCGTTTTCCATACTATTATGAAAATGGGAAAACATAACCATAGATTTCATCATACGACTCATCATGACACTTAAAGGAAAAAAATGATATCTATGTGGTAGTCAATCGCATTAAAAAGACAGAACATATCATTTCTATAAAAGAAGATTTATATTTCAAAAAAAACTCCATGATATACATATTGGATGTCGTAAAACTACATTCACTTCCTCTCCCCCATGTATCTGATTGAGATCCAAGGTTTACCTTGATGTTCTATGGAATCCATCAAAAAATGTTTTATATAGAACTAAGATTCAACACTAATTATCACCCTAAAATGCATAGTAAGTCTAAAAGAACCATAAAAACACTAGAAGATATGATAAGATCATGTTCAATGTATTTCCAAGGAACTTTGGATCAGCACTTTCCCCTAATAGGTTTCTCATATAACAATATTTTCCATTATTTCAATTAAATGTGACTTTATGAGGCTTTATATGTGAATATGTTTTGGACAGATACATATTTGGATGATATTTGAATGAATTATCTTATAAGATTTTTCTTTCTACGATATAAAAGAAAAGTTTCAAACCGCTCATCGACATATGAAATCCAAACAATGATGATATAAAATATATTTAGAAATTAATAAATGAGACCTGGTGTTTGGGGTTGGTGATAAATTGTTCCATGATATATCATTATGGAATAAATTCATGATGTTTTGGAAGAAGGAAAATTTTATTCCAAGATACATCAGCCATATAGAGATCATTTTTTACATTAGAGAGCTGGCCTATCGACTGGAAATCCCACCTCACCCATGACAAGTAAATGATATGTTCCATGTAACCCATACCACACCCCTATGATGTACTGAATCTAGATGCAGTACTATTGGAGAATGATATTTCATACAAGGAGTAATTTTTGAGGTTATTATATTGTAGAGATAAGATTCTATGAAACAAGATAACTCCCATGGTCATTGTGTTTTTGTGGAACAATGTGTCGGATAAAGATACATAGGAATCAAAATACCTGATAAAACAAAAGTACCATCATTTTTTAGAGGAAGATATTAAACTTTTTAGGGTGATAATTGTCTAGGGTGGTGAATTTAATGATTGAAACATATTTAAATTAAATTTCCTTTCTAAATGAGTGAATTCATTATTAAAAAATAAAATAATATAAAACACATTTACTTCTTTGGTTATATTCGATTGTTAAATGTTCTTTAAAATTTAAAATACCATTATGAATCATAACCATTGATAATATTTCCATTTTATAGTGACCATTAAGATTATTATATTAATGTTTATGATAAATTTCATTTGGAAAAAACAATATAAATGATGGTCTCAACAAGTAGGAGCATTCATAGTAAAGCTTATTTATCAAATATTTTAAGAGAGATAGAAACATTTGGTTTTTCTCACTACTAAGAACAAGATGAGAATCATCAACTAAATATTTATTGAAACCATTTATGGGAGAACATTATCCTCGTCAATGTCATGGCCAAAACCATGTTCACTAAACCAGCCCAAAAAATTCAAGATTGCACACCTTACCCTTATTGCATTCACTGGAATAATAATTGAAAATGGATCTAGACCACATAAGTATGAATTTTTATATTTCATTTTAATTAAAATATGATTAAATTTATTCTTTTTTATTATTAAATTATATGTTATTAGATAAATAGTTTCTTCATAATTATGTGTTCAATAAGAAAAATCATGAATTGTGTTTTTGGAAAATATGTAGTTTAAATTAGGACACTCCATTTGATAATTTCTAAATTATTGAAATAAAAAATATTTTAATGAAATATTTTAATTAAATATTATTAATTTCAATGAATTGATAATATAATTTTATGAATTCAAAAATAATATTTGTAAGGGATGAAAAACAATTATTTTTAAGGTCTAATATTTTTTAATAGATATGGATTTTTTTAAAAGTACAAATTATAATATTTAAATATTTGTAATTAGAAAATGAAACATAATATTTCCAAATCAATATGTCAAAATTATAAAAAATTTAAAATTTCATAATTTCCGAATTAGATGAATTTAGGGTTAAAAATTAAATATTATATAAATATATGATTTTTATTATGATATCTTAATGACATAAAAGTGATGTAATATATTAAATAAAAGGTATCCATAATTTAATATCTTTTTATTCTATAAAATAATCTGATATAATGTTATTTGATTAATTTTATTTCCCTATATTGAATCCACCAAAATATATATTACATTATATGGTTTTAAAATCAATTATTTATATAGATCACCCACATCCACATCACCAAGGAAATTATAGTAAAATTTTTGGTTCTTAGAATTTTTAAATATTTAAAATAATTGCTTTTAGTAGACACCATGGGAATATACCCTGGAAAGGATTGTGGGTTTGATTACATTATCTTATACAATTGAAATAATATCTTATAAAATTAATAACGAATTATACACTATTTTTTTATATAAACCCAAACCAACCTCTCATTACTCTTCACTAAAACCCCTAAAAGAATATAATTTATCATCCTTGGCCTCTCTAAGTCCCTAAAAATGTTCCCCCAATCTTTTAATAATTTCCTCTCATGATTTATAAACAATATCTTAAGCTAAGGGATCATCTCCTTATCCTCTTTATCCATGGACATTCCTTACATTATTCCCTATATTTTCTAATTTATATTATTAATTTATGTTCTTACATAACCCAATCACTGTCCTTATGATTTTATTTTTTATTTTTTCTTCTTTATATCTCATTAATCCCTTCTATAAATATTTATGAGCTGTCATTACAATTTTGAAATTATCTTGGGATTTTTCATGCCAAAAAATTGCGTAATGAATACCAAACCCCATTTCCACTCAGTAGTATTTTCCTCTAAATATCAAACATTCATTTATTGAGAAATTAAATTTATATATCTCAAAATACTTATTCATGGTATAAATAGTGATTAAATACATCTATATGTTATACGATCTATGTAGAACACATATCCATGTGAGTGATATTAAAGTGATGGTCGGGACTAGAATTATATTGACCTTCTATGAATTGGGTAATATTTTCATCCAAATATATACCATGTACTGTGCATTATTGGTAATATTAATCAAAATATTCTATTATTTATTATTGATTAGCCTTTACTAACTTTTATGATGTCACATTTTATGTTGTTTCCATATTACCATGATGCCTTTATGATATCATATTATATCATGCCTCATTATTTCAGATTCTGATTATCACCCCTCTTATATTACCTTGATATTCCTCTAGGATCACATATATTGTTTTACCTTTTTATATTATTTTTTATTCCTTTACTGGGATTTATATCTCACCCATATCTTATGTATGTCCCTAGATTATCTCATGTAGTTTTAAAATAATGATGGAATTTCAAGAGTAGATAATAAAAGTTCACAAAAATGTCATATCATTCCTATTTAATGTTTTAATATATGTGCCTAATTTCACAAAGATGTTAAATGTAAGATCCCGGTTTTTGGAAAGCTATGATTTTAGATATGTTTTGGTTGAATCCCTTGTTTCGGGCATCAAGGGATGTCGACTGAAGGTGTGAGAGGCCTTGGGGGTGTTCCGAGGACTCGGGGCACGAAAGATAGGAAATCTGGGCAAGAGAAGCCTGGGAGCACGGCCTACGCACGGCCAGGGAAAACCGTGCGGCCTGCCCAGGCAAAGTCGTGCGACCCTTCTCTTACGGGCAGTATCATTCCCACGGTTTGTCAAACTGTGTGGCTAAACCGTGCAGCCACTTAATGATGGGAAAAATTACAATTTTTCCACTCTGGGCTTTTAAACCCCAACATGGGATTTCCTCTCTATTCCTCCTTCTTCTCCCTTAGAACAAACTAAATCGCCCCAATGCTCCAAGAGTACAATCTCCCTCATTTATAAAGCATTTTTGGTGTCGTTGGATGCGGATCAAAGCCCCGGGTAAGGATAACCCCATCCTTGCTTCTCCTTTTGGTATAGGGTTTGTATCCTATCTCCCTATTGTTCTGAATCCCTAAAACCCTATCTTTTGGGTGAGTTTTAGGTTGAAGCTCAAAAGATTGGTCATATCGCGGTCTAAGGACTCGATTGAGAGTGTGTTTAACCGCGGATTCATGGTAGGTGGTCTTCAAGTGATATCACATAGTTATTTGGATATTTTCTCATGTTTAGTTATGTTCTCGTTTCCCCTTGGTTATGTTTTGAATAACCACATCATTTTTGGTAATAATGATGTTTAAAATGGAAAATGGGTACCCTCATGATCCCCGTGGGATGTGTGGGGATTGAATTGACCTAATCTTGGGTCATCCATGGGATGTGTCAGATTTTCCCAGATATAGGGTTTGATACTAAACAAGTGACCTTGTTGTAATGAATTGTAGAGCCTTGATAAACATGTTGGCATGAATGGGTGATTCCTGGGATGATGGACGGGTTAAATGGGTTAATGTGTAAACTGATTTAAGACCATAACGGGATAGGTTATGGGTTTAATGTTGAATACTTAGTGAGATGTGCATAACACATGGGAATTGGGAGAATGGTAAAATGATGTGAAATGGTAATGTGTTAATGGGTTATAGAATAATGTGAATTCCCAAGTGGGTTGTGGTGAATAGTGGTGCCGAAGGGAAATGGTTTGGATGGTTGATGGTTACTTATATATATAATCATGTGCACATGGATTTTAGAGTGAGGTATGACTTGAGGATCTACGCCCACGGGTTGATCTAAGACTGAGGTTCTAAACTACACCCTAAATGCACGGGTTAGGAAAGGGGAATGATGGTCTATTGTCCTAACGATTGCATCCACTCGGACTGAGGCTTCGAGGTGAGGTTCTGGTTTCTATGAGGGGGTTAGTCTTAGTGAGATAGGATAACGATGTGTTTACCCTCTTTCATGTGATTGTTGGCCTTAGACCCATGTAACATAATGTGTGTGATTAACCGATGGAAATGTGATGAAATGGTAAGTGATGATAAATGGTGTTAAATAATTGTAATGGAAGTGGAAATGGCTTGACTCTGAACTTGTTAATGGAACCTTAATTAATTACTTGGTAATTATCATTCATATTCCTTTTGCATGCACTACCAGTTCATACTTGATATTTTGTAGACACCATTGGTGGAGGCCTACAGAGTTGTACTCACACCCCTCTCGGGCTACTGTTGGTTACCCAAGAATAATTCATGTTTGGAGGTCAGGATAAGGGCAAAGGTCCTTGCTAAATATTGAGTGGGCATGGGTAGCACTTGTTGGAGGATATGGAATTGGATTCGGGACCATTTTGGGGATTTTGGTCGTTGTCCTTATTTTGGTTTTTTTTCACTCTAGCACTTGTAGTATGAAATGGCATATTTATTATTGGAAATGGTTTTTATACATGTTCCTTGGTTATTGGTTATTGTTTCTACTATTTGGTTAATTTATGTTGTGCTTACTCTGATAAAAAGGGGGAATAGTCTCCCCACTTGACCCCATCGACCCCCGCTGCTAGTCGGAATCCTTTGGCGTACGAGGAGGCGCACTTAAGGTCATGTAACCACCCGGATTGGAGAACCAGTTTAGTGGCTTCTAGGTTAGGGATGTTACAAAGTGGTATCAAAGGGGGGTATTCCTTCTCCTTCTCTGAGGTCTTGTTATTTGGGATTGGTTGCAAAGGGATTAGATGTGTCAGGCCCTGGTAATGAGCTCATTCTTGGGAGTAGCTGACCCATGTACAAGGGAAAACCCAAGTCACCCATGGTGGTAAATGTTGTTCTTGGTTGTGTGATATTACAGTTGATGATATTTTACCGTTGGGTGATGCACTTGTGGTTTGATATAACTAATTTATGATATTTGGATCGTGGCCTTAACAACACGGGGATTTTCATTCACGCTTCATTGTAGGCACCTAGGGAGATAGGTGACATGCATTGTGTTATTCACATGCACGGCGTGGGTGTGTGAAGAAGGAAAGTAGGGTGCACCATGCATTTCATGAAACCCTGAAATAATGAGAAGAATGAAGTAAAACAAGTAGGTTTTTTTTGCTCGTAAAGAGATTTTTATGAATTCGTGAAAGTTTTATGGTATGTGTGCTAAATCCCATGCTTGGCAATGTAGGGAAATTCCACCACGATGTCGGTTACCAGTTGGGAATGGGAGGATGTTACTGAGAACACTCCTCCATTATAAGAGCAAGAAAATTTGGAGATCAATGAAGGTAGAGAAGACCAGTTCTGGGAGAACATGGCTAACCTTATGCAGATGATGGATTGGGACCCAGGGCGGGTTACACTGCATATGTTTAAGCTGACTAGGGAGTTCCAACAGCAACACCCTCTGACCTTCACCAGAGAGTGTGGGCCAGAGGCAGCAGAGTTCTGGTTAGAGTCTGTCCAGATGATACTGGACCATCTGGAGACCCATATTGAAAAGTGAGTAAAGCTGGTCATTTATATGTTGCGGGGCTTGTCTAGGCGTTAGTGGGAAATTCAGGCTCAAATCAAACAGGTTGAAAGAATGTCTTGGATGGTTTTTCAAGAAATGTTTCTGGAGAATTTCTACACAGAGACATTGAGGCAGGAGCAGGCTGTAGATTTTATGATCCTGACTTAGGGATCGCTATTGGTGATGGACTATGATTTTCACTTCACTGATATGATACGCTTTGTCCCAGTGCTAGCAGTGGATGAGGCAGCAATAGAAAAGCATTTCTAGGATGGGCTGAGACATGAGATCAGGTGTCAAGTAAATATCTTCCTCTTCAAGAGGTTTGTAGAGGTAGCGGATCAGGCACTGATCTCGAAGGGAAACCTGAAGGGAGCTTTGGGTAGTGGGCTTATGGTGTCAATAGGATAGACGAGCGGTGTAGCTACCGAAGGTCGAAAGCGATGCCATGAGAGCTCACATCATGGGAGAAGTGTGCAATGTGGATGGAAGAGAGGGTCATCCTCTCATACTGGGAATCAGGAGTTTTGTTATCAGTGTTGTAGGCTGGGGCATACATGTTGTCAGTGTCCTTGACCTCCAGTTGAGTTTCGTTCATGTGGCAGGATGGGGCATGTGCATTGGTTCCCAGGAACCCTCGGCAGGCGAGGAGCATGATAGTGAAAAGTAGGTGCCTGGTACAGGAAGGGGACATGTTTCCCCATATCGGGCAGGCAGTTGGAGCACCACAGGCCGTACTAGAAGGGGTGGTGGACGTGGAACTCCAGGGCAAGATCGCTCACACCAACAGGGCAGTGTATCATAGAGTACTCAGGATGGAGCCGAGGGTAGAGGGTCAGGGCAGCTTCAGGCAGTTTAGTTTCCTTCTGGTGATGGTGAGGCTAGACCATCGACTGTTTGAGGTACGATCCTTGTAGCTTATACTTTTTCTAGTGCGTTGTTTGACACAGGTACCACACACTCTTTTATCTCTTCTCAACATGTGGTAGTGCTGGGTTTACCTGTGGAGAAGATGTGTGGATTTATGTCAATTAACACTCCATTGGGGGTGCGGGTTGAGGATATCAAGCAGTGCAAGGGATGTGCCTTGGAAGTTGGTGGGTATTGTTTTCTGTGGGACTAGTTCATTCTCAAGATGTCAGGGTTTCACCTAATCTTGGGAATCGATTGGTTGGTGTTGTATCGGGATCACATAGCATGTTATCATCACAGAGTATCATTAATGTCGCTTGAGGGTGATTATTATGTCCACCACGGCGAATGGGATATTCGAGCTGGTCGTGCATGACCGTTTGGCCAGCGGTTGAGTGGAATCACAGATCCATTGGCATGTCTTTTTCTTGATGATAATGAAAGAGGGGATCGGTCTATTTTCCCTCCTGTGGTGGATTGATTTCAGTATGTGTTTCATGAGGATTTCTCGGGGTTACCCCCCGAGAGGGATGTTGAGTTCACGATCGAGTTGCTACTAGGATCAATGCCAGTTTCTATTCAACTATACGGAATGGCACTGGAAGAACTCCAGGAACTAAAGGTTCAGCTCGAGGAGTTGGAGCGTAAGGGGTTTATCTGTCCTAGTACGTCTCCTTAGAGATCTCCCATGCTTTTTGCTGAGAAGGTCGATGGGTCGTTAAGGTTGTGTGTTGACTATCGAAAGCTGAATCAGATGACGGTGAAAAATCAATAACCTCCTCCCATAATTGATTACATGTTTGATCAGTTGAGGGGTGCATCGGTGTTTTCTTAGATTGATATGAGGTTGGGTTATCACCAGTTGAGGGTGAGGTCTTCCGACATACCGCGGATAGCTTTCCGGAGTCAGTACGGGTTGTTTGAGTTTGTGGTAATGCCTTTCGGCTTGACCAATGCACCAGTGGTGTTTATGGCTTTGATGAACCAAATCTTTCATCCCTATGTAGACCAGTTTGTGGTTGTCTTTATTATCGATATCTTAGTGTACTCGAAAACTCACAACGATCATGCACAACATCATAACATCTTCTTAAGTACGCTAAGAGAGCACCGGCTATACACCAAGCTATCAAAATGTCATTTCTGGATAGTTGAGGTGCATTTTATAGGTCACATCATCTTAGAGGCAGGTGTGTCAGTGGATCTAGAGAATGTGCAGGCAGTTGTCTCCTGGGAGTAGCCCAAAAGTGTTTTTGATGTTCAGTGTTTTCTACATTTGGTCGAGTATTACCAAAGGTTCATTCAGGATTCCTCTCGCATGGCAGCACCACTCTCAGGCATGACCAAGAAAGGAATCAGGTTCGAGTGGTCTGAGGCTTGTGATAATGCCTTCCAAGAGTTGAAGAAGTTGTTGATGACCACACCGATCATGATCTTACCAAAACCGGGTAAGAAGTACATCATGTTTTGTGATGTGTCTGGAGTCGGACATGGGGCTGTGTTGATGAAGGATGAGTGGGTTGTGGCTTATGGATCGAGGTAGTTGAGATCCTAGGAGTGGAAAATCCCACTAGTGATCTTTATTTGGCTGTAGTAGTGTATTCCTTGAAGTGCTGGTGGCACTATCTATTGGGAGAACGGTTTACCATGTTTACCGACCAAAAGAGTTTAAAGTACATCTTCTCAAAGCGGGGTCTGAATCTTCGACAGTGAATATGGGTTGAATATCTATAGTCTTTTGACTTTGTGTTGGTGTACATGTTGGGAAAGGGAAACAGTTTTGCTTATGCTCTGAGAATAAAGGTTCAGAATCAAGTGGTTCAAGAGTCCAGCACTGACTGGAAGGTGATGGCTTTGTTTGCAGAAATGCACCTGGAGGTGCAGGGGTAGAGTGCTCAGGTCACTCTTGCTCCCTTAGCGATGGAGTCGACGCTTTTGAGTCGAGTTAAGGAGGGTCTTCTTGGAGATCCTGAGTGCTTGATCATGAATTAAAAGCTTAAAGGTGGGGAGCTACCTTCTGGAGGGGCTGTCAGTGTGGACGGTTTTCTTCGTGTTCGTGATCGTGTAGTTGTGTGAAAGTGTGTGCGTGAAGAGTTTATGCATGAGTTTCATGCATCAAGGTGGGAAGTGCATCCTGGTTTGACCAAGATGTACCGTGATCTTCGAAGGCAGTTTTGGTGTCTTGGAATGAAGAATGAAATTGCGGGCTTTGTGGCACGGTGCCTTACCAGTCAACTGGTGAAGGCCGAGAATCAACGCCCAGGTGGTTTGTTGGATCCACTGCCCATTCCGGAATGGAAGTGGGATGATGTAACAATGGATTTTTTTGTGGGTCTTCCGAGGATGCCACAGAAGAATGATGCAATTTGGGTGGTTGTGGATCGTTTAATGAAAGTGACTCATTTCTTACCGATTCAAGAGACCTTTACAGTCGACCAATTGGGTGAGCTATATGTTTGGGAAATAGTGTGGTTGCATGGTGTTCGACGAACCATAGTTTCCGACCAAGATCTATGTTTCACATCGCTTTTCTGGAAAGGGTTGCAGAAGGCACTTGGTACGCAGGTGTTTTTGAGTACGGCTTTCCACCCGCAGACGGACGGGCAGTCGGAATGTACGATCCAAGTGCTGGAAGTCATGTTAAGAGCTTGTGTCTTGTACTTTGCTGGTTCTTGGGATAGGCACCAATAGTTAGTTTATTTTGCCTACAACAACGGTTTTTAGGCTACGATTCAGATGGAACCGTTTTAGGCACTCTACGGGAGGCCATGTAGATCTCTATTGTGTTTGCTTGAGGCCGGTGAATCCGAGTTGTTGGTGCCAAGTCTCCTACAGGAGACTTCATAGGAAGTTAAGTTGATCTGGAAGTGTATGGTTATGACTTAGAGTAGACAGAAGTCATATGAAAATTAGAGGTGTAGACCAATTGATTTTGTTGTGAGTGATAAAGTGTTCCTTCGGGTGTCGCGAAGGTTGGGTCACCATCGGATTCGAAAGCAGGGTAAGTTGGCACCCAGGTATATGGGACCTTTTGAGATTGTAGAGAGGATCGAACCTGTGGCTTACTGATTGGATCTTCCACATATGTATGGTGGGATGCATGATGTGTTTCATGTGTTGAAGCTTCGACGGTATCACCCTGACCCCTCTCAAATGGTTGATGTTGAGGATGTGAAGCTTGAGGCTAATGCCTCCTTTGAGGAGCATCCGGTTCGTGTGGCAGATCGTAGTGAAAATCACTTGCAAGGTAAGGTTGTTCCATTAGTGTGAGTACTACGGTAGCATGGGAATGTTCAAGAAGAAACTTGGGAGCGGGAATCAGATATGAGGGCTCAGTGGTCCAAACTCTTTTCTTTGGTGGATCAATGAGGCTTGGATACTCGGCTCGAGGATGAGCCGTTATAAGGTGGGGAGGTTGTAAGATCCCGGTTTTTAGAAAGGTACATTTTTTGTTATGTTTTGGTTTAATCCCTTGTTTCAGGCTTCATGGGATGTCATCTGAAGTTGTGAGTGGCCTTGGGGGTGTTCCGGGGTCTCGGACATAAAAGAAAGGAAATCCGAGCAAGAGAAGCCTGGGCGCACGGCTAGGGAAAACTGTGCGGCCTGCCCAAGAAAAATCATGCAACCCTTCTCCTCTGGTTAGTAGCATGCGCACGGTTTGAGCATGGATAGTCAAACAGTGCGGCTAAACCATGCGACCACTTAATGTTGGTAAAAATTACATGTTTTCCCCTCTGGGATTTTAAACCCCAACCCAGGATTTCCTCTCCATTCCTCTTTCTTCTCCCTTGGAACGAACCAAATCGCCCAAGAGCTCCAAGAGAATGATCTCCCTCGTTTCTTAGTCTTTGTTGGTTCCATTGGTTGCAGATCGAAGCTCTGGGTAATTCTAATCCCATTCTTGCTTCTTCTTTTGGTTTAGGGTTTGTATCTTCTCTCCCTCTTGTCTCGAAGCCCTAAAACCCTTTATTTTGGGTGAGTTTTAGGTTGAAGCTCCAAATATTGGTCGGATCGAGGACTAAGGACTTGATTAAGAGTGTTTTCAATTGTGGATTCGAGGTAGGTGGTCTACAAGTGATATCCAATAGTAATTTGGGTATTTTTCCATGTTTAGTTATGTTCTTGTTTTTCCTTGGTTATGTTTTGAATAACCATGGCATGTTTGGTAATAATGATATTTATAATGGAAAATGGGAACCCTCACGATCCCCATGGGATGTGTCGGGATTGACATTTCCTAATCTAGGGCCATCCATGGGATGTGCCGGCTTTTCACGGATATAGGGTTTGATACTAAACAAGTGACCTTGTTGTAATGATTTGTAGAGCCTTGATAAACATGTTGGAATTAATGGGTGATTCATGGGATGATGAATGGGTTCAATGGGTTAATGTGTAAACTGATTTAAGAACATAACGGGATAGGTTATGGGTTTAATGTTGAATGCTCAGTGAGATAGGCATGACACATGGGAATTGAGTGAGTGGTTAAATGATGTGAAATGGTAATGTGTTAATTGGTTAAGGCATAGTGTGAATTCCCAAGTGGGTTGTGGTGAATAGTGCTGCCAAAGGGCAATGGTTTGGATGGTTGATGGTTACTTATATATATAATCATGTGCACATGGCTTGGTAGAGTGGGGTATGACTTGAACATCTATGACCACGGGTTTAGCAAAGACTGAGGTTCTAAACTCCACCCTAAATTCACGGGTTGTGAAAGGGGACTGAGGGTCTATTCTCCTAATGGTTACATCCACCCAGAATGAGGATTTGAGGTGAGGTTATGGTTTCTATGAGGGGGTTTGTCCTAGTGAGATAGGATAATGATGTGTTTACCCTCTTGCATGTGATTGTTGTCCTTAGACCCATGTAACATAATGTGTGTGATTAACCCAAGGAAATGTGATGAAATGGTAAGTGAAGATAAATGGTGTGAAAGAATGGTAATGGAAGTGGAAATGGATTGACTCTAAACATGTTAATGGAACCATAATTAATTACTTGGTAATTATCATTCATCTTCCTTTTGCATGCACTACCTCTTCATACTGGATATTTTATAGACACCTTGGTGGAGGCCTACTGAGTTGTACTCACACCCTACTCGGGCCGCCGTTGGGTACCTGAGCAGACTTCATGTTTACAGGTCAGGAGAATGGAAAAGGACCTTTCTAGATAGTGAGTGGGCAGGGGTAGCACTTGGTGGAGGATCTGGACATGGAGTCGAGACCATTTTGGGGATTTTGTCTGTTGTCATTATTTTCGGTTTTTGGTCACTCTAGCCCTTGTAGTATGACATGGAATATTTATTAATGGAAATGGTTGTTATACATGTTCCTTGTTTATTTTTCATTGTTTCTGATATTTGGTTTATTTCTACTATGCTTACTCTGATAAAAGGGGGTATAGTCTCCCCACTTGACCCCATCGACCCCCGCTGCTAGTCGGCCGCCTATGGCGTATGGGGGGTGCGCTTAAGGTCATGTAACCACCCAGCTCAGAGCACCGGTTTAGTGGCTTCCGGGTCGGGGACATTACACATGGATTTATGATCTTTTTTGATTGTATCATGTGTACTGTTATGTAATAAATCATTAATGAAGGTGTAGAAAATATGTGGGTTTTCATAATTTTCCAACATAAATATAGGTGCAGTATGAATGTTATGGATATTGTGGTCTTAGTTGAGAGTGATTTAGTAATATAGAGAACTAGGTAACTCAAATATTGTTAGAATATTAAATACCATTTCATGGATCTTAGTGTTTTTGTTAAAATTTTCACCTATGTAAAACATATAAACCCTATATGTGAATGCAAAAACCCACATTGGACTTCTATAAAGATAAGTGATGGAGTTTTACAATATTGAGAATCAAGGATAGAAAATCAAGAATAAAAAACCCAACATAGATAATGGTATCATGTGAATCAAGATCCAAAAAACATATAGCTAAAATTAGATGGGTTATAATTTTCATGGTCATTTTACTATTTCTCTAAGAGTTGTGTAATAACATGATAAGTGAATTGCCATGCCACAGTTATAAAATTTAATGATTTACGACTAAAATATGAAAATTCAATTTATGTATTTTTAAGTCACAATGAATAGGATAGTAAATGAGGTAATCAAAGTTGTTTTGAATATTAAAAAACTGTGACAAGGGATAAATTATTGGTGGAGTTTTGTACAGATAACCAGGTCCAAATCATCAGAATGTGGAATGATTATAAAGTATGTTGGAATGTTTTGTAGTTTAAAATATTTATGGAAGTACATAAAAATTATCATTTATAGAAAATTATGGCACAAAATAGTTCTCAAAAAATGAGAGATATTGGATTAATAGAAATATTTGTTTTTTTATTGAAGGATAAAAATAAGTGTAACAAGAATAACATCAACACCCTCAATGTATTAGTGAACACTTTTGTACCTTACAAAAATCATCATACAATATGTACACTATTTTTATTTCCTTGGAATTAATAGTGGGTGAGAGAAAAAGAATCGGAATATCACTTGATATTGTCAGTCAAAAACTCTTCAATCCATATAAAAAATTTGGAACATAGTATTAACATCCTAGAACATTGACAAAATGTTCATGTGTTCTCCAGGGATTTGAACATTTAGTTTAACTAACGAAATATAGATATAAAAAATTTAAAATCCCAACCTCTATTGGTGTATCGTTTTATGAAATGATGATGGGTATGCTTGAATATTATTATCCTGGGATTAATATCATAGAACAAAAAAAATCACACCCTAATTCACCCCTTCCCTCTTTGTTATGTCATGATGTGGTTGAAAAAACCAAATTGTTGTTTCCCTTAGTGGATAATGGAAAAATGTATTAGCTTCAATTGATAGTGGTGGCTCCCTTGGGGTTTTAGAGTGTAAAAGAGGCCTAGTGGGGATACATCTGGTATACTATTTTTTCTGGTAATATTTTCTCTACAAGCGCACTTGATGGATGATTTGATGGAGGGTTGAAAATAGTTCTCTTTAATGGATGGATGATGGTGCTAATCAAACTACATTAGGAAGTTCTATGGTAGTTCCAGATTTCACAATTGGTTATATATTATGGAATGATGAATATATTCCATGACTTCATATATTAGTTTTGTTCCACATTCATAAAGTGGAGTGTTGTCGATTTTATCTCATGGTACCTTACCAATTAGTAGGAGAAGGAGGTGCAGTAGATCCCCCTGGGGAAGGAAAAAACAATTCTGGTGAAAAATTAAAAGTAGGTTGAAATATCAATATATTTCATGATAGGTCATTCCCCACTAGTGAGAGTCCATGATTCCATATATCTGATGATCAATAGAGAGATAAATTCATCCCACATTCTGATTATTGAGGAGTAGAGTTCGCTGTAGATCCTGGGATGGTTATACCTAGAGGATATCATCCAGCTACATAGAATACCATTAATGATTGTTTTCCAAATAAACCCATCAATTTATATTTTGGTTGAGTAAGATCATGAAGCACACATTCGGTACTAAGTTACAAATGAATATGACATTCCTCCCAAGACCATCGATGAGACAGGGTGAACTGTCCATGTTCATAAGTATATATTGTGAGCCCCAATGTAGGATTATTTATATATATGGTTAGATCACATTCCAATAATTTTGTTCACTTGAATAAATATTCATGACACTATTATTAGAATGTAACCAATTAAGGCCTTATATTTGAGACCTTATATGTCACCGCTATGCGGGATGGAGCTAGGGGAGTAATCACTAAAAGAGTTGGGGCTACAGTTTCTAATGGTGGAAAATGTTTTAGAGATCCAATAGAAGATGAAAACTTCTCAAAGTTATCATAAGTACTATTTAAACCAATTAAATAGTAATGTGGAGTTTGAGTAGAGTGATCAAGTCTTCTTGTAGGTCTCACCCTGACACATATTATGGAGATTTTATTGGGTGCAGTAAGCTATCCTAGAGGTTCATTAGTCTATTCCAAATCATTTATAGAGTATGAATGGTTTTTTACCACAATGAGTTTCTCCGTAGTAGAACTATGTTCATGATGTTATCAATACATCTCACATGAAGAGAAATGATCGTGACACATCACATGTTATTAACTGTGTTAAACTGGACATTGTGGGAAAATAGTCCTTTTTGAGTACCTAGTGGATTTTGAGTAATGTATTGTCAGGAACCTATATGGGCTACTTGTTCTACATGGGTATAACCATTACCATCGTGGGAACCTATAATGGTGCTTGTGCGAGTGTGACAATCAGATGCAGACATAGTACCATCACCTTTTAGAGTAGTTTATGATTTTGGGGGTGGAAATACCTAATGTTGGAGAGGGATTTAGAAACCATTTTTTGTATATTTTAAATCACAAAATATTTTAAATAATATTTTTGGGATCATTTATAATGTTGATGTTGAGTCATGGGAGCTTCATAAGATTAATAATGAAATATTAATAATCACATATTAAAGTTATTTTTATCATGAAAATTAATTGTAACAATTCATCGCCTATTAATTTAATCCATGGATAGGAAATATGAGTTTGAAATTGAATCAAGAATTCTTTTTTAACCTATTAGTAGTGTACATTCTATTTTATTTAGGGTTTTCTATGTTGGGTTATCTTGAGTGGATTGATTAATTAAATAAATTTATCAAATAAATTTATCAATTAATTAGTCAGTTTGACCATTTGACCTAATTAATTCCAATTTAACTTTATATAATCTCTATCATTGGGTTTAACAAAGATAAAACCTTTGGGAGAGAGAAATAGAGAGGGAAATTGAATGAGATCTAAAGAATACATAAAACTAAGGGATTAAATTATTCACTAAAATTTTCCAATGAGGCCTTATGCATACTCTTTCTTCCTCAAAAACCAATTCAAAGCATGAGGTAGGGATTTATTATTTATATGATGCTATATTTTTTGTCATTTTTTGAATGCATTATCTATTGATGATTTGTTTTCCTCTTTTTCATATCTTATAAATTGACCTATTTACTTTTTTCCCTAAAATTGAGGGTTTGAATTTTCTTTCCCTTATTCTATGAATTCATCAACCAATAACAGTTTCCATGATTTGTAGCCTCCACAAACAATTCCCTTTGATGTATTTCATTATATTTCCCATAAAAATTATTTTCACTCCAATCATAGACCTTCACTAAAGTCTACAGTTCAACACATCTTATTGTAAATCATCAAGAATTACATATATAAGTTTGTAGGTGATTAATTTGGGTCATATATTAATGATTGATACATTTAAAAGGATCATATAGTTATTTAAACTCATATGTTCTATGTTGATATTGAAAAACATCGAGTAGTAGTGATCCCTAAATTAATGGTTCATGATAAATTACTGATAACTATTTTTTGGTTATAGATAGTGGTACATATTCCTTTGGAGTAACAACATTGATTAATGAGAAATTTTTTAAGTGATGGGAATTATTAAATGCAAGAATATGTATAGTGATAATACATATGTATTTATACATATATTGGGCCCAGAACATGTGTACATGATGTGTATTTTAGAACACCAGTTTGGTTCCTTCTTGGAAGTAGAGACTATTGGTTTTTTTTGGAAATTCATATCACACAATGTCTATCTGATTATGAAAATTATGTGTCCCTAGTTGACTAAATCATTGTCTATAGGGAGAGCATATGTTGGTAAATGTGTTTTGGACCTCGCATGAAAAAGGTTATGGATGTACATGTGATGTACCCACCCGATAACATGTGATTTCCAACCTATAATATAGACCATGTTGTATAACCCTTCCACATAATTAAACAAGGTAGTACATACATAGAATTCAATATATGTCTTACAAATCATGTTCCCTAAAATTTCATTTTATGTAGCCCATTAAATTTTTCATTATATATATCTCAATGCCTTGGCTTGTTTGGACATCTAAGATTGTTTATGTGCAGAGATATGTAGTTTTGGGGTTTAACTGTATATAAATTATTGTAGGGTTTTGGTGAGAATATCATAGCATTCCCTAGGGGCTAGGTATTCGACCTTTCCTTTTGTGAATTTCTTGGGTGGCTTGGGCCACCTCCCTCCCCCTACCAGAATAAAAAAAATTGTTAGATGTAATAACCAGGACTGCCAAGGGCCACCAAGATGGCAGAAGGTCGGTCTTCCCAAACCTTAATCCCACCTCCAATAGGATATCGGCGGGGTACAACCACTGAGAAGGCATGAATAAAATGGGAGGAATTTTCCTAAATTATCTATACGTACGCAACCAATCATCTCGATGAAATAGTAAAGACAAACAATATAAATATTTTAACTCCTAGAGTAAATCCATGTGTTTAATAAACATCTATAGAGTACATCAGATTATGAAAAATAATACCAAAGTGTACTATGGGAAATTACAAGCCCAACCAAAAATGATGTCTCAACCTAAGAACAACTAGAATAAAGGGAACCTGAGTGTGCTCATCTTGTGATCTCTAAATCCCAACCACTGTACATGGTAAATTCACCCAAGTATTACTGAGATCCACTTATGTCACTATCAATATTCTTTTCATCTACAACAAAGATAAGATGTTTGGAAAAGACCATGTATGAGTCAGAATAAGCATACACATTACGACGCCCATAAAAACAAAAATAGAGTAATAAAATGATACATAGATTTTATTTCAACCCAATATAATAGGTAAATGAAACCCATGATATATATATATATATTCTCATAAATAAACCCAACAAAGATATAATTTGGATCTCCACCTCACAGTACATTCATACTTCACGAGTCTGCATATAGCTCCAAAGTAAATCTATGATGCCTAGAATCAAACACAACCTCATAAGAAACTGAGTGAAGGGGCCTTCACCACAGAATTATTCTTCTCAACCATGGAATAAATCACTCTTGTGGAAGACCATCTCCCCACTAGAGCTCAATATTTGGAGTTACACACCTATAGATAGAGGACATGCACCCTCTATCGTATTGGTAGTTTTGAATCTACTAATATAAATAATGTGGGGGACCCATTTAGTGGTGTGTAACAACCTTAACCCCATAACGCAAAGATGGTGTCATACATTATTAAGTTGAAATAAGATATATGGAATCACATCAATAATTACTGAATAGTTTAGTAGTCTTAGAAAACTAAATACATACATGATTCCCATATCAAATATGAAAACCCAAATTACAAAATATTTTATTTCAAGAACAACATTATAACCATTACCATGTCCTTGTATATAAAATCATAGAACACTTCATTGATTTATAGGAATGGATAAAAACTAAGGATTCAGTCAAATACTCAGTAAGGGTTAAGTACAGTAGAAGATATCATTAATCAATTAAAAAAATTATCTTTCCAAGGTAAATAACTAAACACACATTCCATTTAAATATATTTAATATAAATATAACATAAGGAATAATCAATATGGGATTGTTAATAACTATAAATCATGTTATGTAATAAATAATTTAATAATTAAATACATAAAATGATAATATAATTTCAAAATTCTCATGTATAATAAGATAAGGAATCATCATTATGGAAAGGTAAAGAACTAAAAACACATTATATTTAATCAATACTTGGGAATGAAATTTATCTAGTGGTAATATCATGTCAAAAAAATTATAGAATATAATAACTGAATTATTAATGAATGAAATTCTTTTTTATTGGATTTCATTATCTCAGCCACATGATACCTCTACTTTCAAAACATTTCACAAGACAGTTTAATCCTTATAGGTAGGTATACATTAGAAAACCATTTAACCAAGTCTGTCCAACTTATTTTTATCATGAGAATACCAATCCATTGGGTGGATATATATAATTGGGTCTCACATGTTTTTATATTTCCAAATCAATCATCATATATTGAATAATTAATTTAATTTCTGAAAAAAAATTCCATGAAATTATATATATTTATTAAAGAAATAATACTAATTATTATTATTTCCCCAATCAATAAAATTAATTTAATAGTAAAACAACAACATATATATTATATATATCTTAATAAAAAATCTTACTAATGATAAATATTATGGATCTTTATGGAAAACATTAAGTCAAATGATCATAGGAAAGTGAATAATTCCTAGGAAATTTAATGACTATAAAAATGAATGAATAAAAAGAATGTAAATTTTCTTATTGCTATCAATAATATTAAAACATTAGGAGGAAGAATAAGTATGGTATGAATAAAAAATATCCCCGGTGAACAATATGTAAAACAAACTATTGGTGTCAATGATGAATTGAAATACTATAAAAATGTTATAAACATTCATGAGAAAAATATCATATTCATTTTTAAAATCACTTAATAAAACTAAATTTTCCCAAAACATTTTGAAAATAATTTTCATTGAAAATAACCCTTGAAACATATAAAAGAATTTTTATATCATACATAATTAATGATAGTAGTAAATTTTGTACATTCCATACACATTAAATAAACATTCCTTAAACGTTTTTAGTAAAATTCAAGGAGACATTGGAAAATTATGTGAATATACCATTAAAAACATTTAAAAAAAATTAAACATGGATAAAAAATAATTAGTAAATAATTATGAATAATTTGAAAAAAAATTATTGAAAATATTTATAGAAATTATGTATTTGTAAGAAATATGCTTTTTCAGATAATGGATATATGAAGATGGATTTTACTAAAAACATTTTCTCGGACATTTTATGTACGAAATGGTGGAAAATTATATTATTACATGAAAAAAAATGAATAAACAGAGAATAATGAAAATAATTTGGCTTATTAGACAATTATTAAATAATATCATACAATGGAAATGCAGGTATAAACAATCCTGATTAAAATTATATTGAGAAATAAACCCTTAAAATATTAAAACATTGAAGTGAAAATTGATAAATTTATCAGTTATGTATGTTAGATTGAAATACACATAAAAATATATTAAACATAAGATAATTAAATTTAATTAAACACATAATCCTATATAATATCGAAGATAATGAAGATAAAATATAACCCAAAGAAAAGATATCGAGTAATGAAATTCAATACTACATAATAATTTTAATTTCAAATACCCTTGGATGATATAATTCAACATTAAACATAATATACCATGAATTATGAATTATTCATGACATTATAGGTACAAGGGGTATTATGTAACCATATAAAATAAATTAGGTAAAAAATAATAAAATATTTCTTAATGAAGGAAAATTGAGACAATTACCCTTCCTAATGCTTACTTATGGTCGAACATGAATTAACCTTTTCTATAGAGGTTTAAAATATGTTATTTACTTATATCAGAACCATATTGATATTTTTAATGTCATATATGATCCTTTTATAACCTCATCTCAACATTTTTTGAATAATTATTCATTATTTTCATTGTTTTTTGTGTAAATTGCCTTGTTTTCTCATGCATGTTTTTGTCTTGAAAGATATAGTTCTTACACATATTATATAGATCCCTAATATACAGAATAATAATAATAATGAAAATTAATCATATTTATACATCCATTATATTTTTTATACCAATACTGAAATATGCTTTTGATAAATAATGTATGTTATGATCATTGAAATGATAGGTCGTACACATGAGTTACATTACAATTTCTTAATGATCATTAGGAAAAAGATGTAATATTTTATTTTTATAGATTTATAATAATATTTGCAATAAAATATTTTTTTAAAATATATTATATATATTATCTATGTGGATTGATGTTGAAAATAGAGTTACATTACTGGGTGAAGTCAGTATCCCAAAAATACATGAAAGAAGTTATCATCTATCAATGACTGAAAAAGTTCGAAAAAAAATTGATATATTAGATTTTAATAACGAAAAATATGTAATAAATATCATAATTCTTTCACATAAATTAAATTTATTCTTAAAAAGATATCCTTATTACCTTTTATGTAATGTGTTTGTAAAAAACGAATCATATCGCTTCTTAAGGCGGTAGTCTTCTATAAACACAAGTGACCATATCGTATCCACTAAGTAATGTAATGTGAAAAATATACATAAGATATAATTACAACATATATATAATTATTTTATAAATATCATATATATATATATATACTTTATATCCCCCATTATACCAAACTATGAGAGGTGTTGATGTAAAATGTGTTGCGTTGATTCCTGAGTCGATAGTCCTCTAAATAAAAAATCCACCTTATCATTTCCCATTTCAGGGAAGAGGATATAGAGATAGGTAATTACCATTACATTATTAAATCTATAAATATGGGAGATATGTTTTTAATATATAATCATAAATTATTAAAATTTTAAGGAGGTGGAAGAATAATTAAAACAAAACCATATAAGTTAATTTTTACCTCTACTCAGAACACCTCTTTATGATTATTCCAAAAGAGCTCATAAAATGGATTATAGGATGTTGTTATGGAATTTTTAAAGTGATTCTTTATAGTATGGGATGATCCAAAGGGGTGTTGTGTGGTGATAAATAGGGGAGAGTGGGTGGCCTTTTAAATATGAGGTGAGTGGCACACGTAAATATTTTTAAAATAAAATGGTGTGCACAAAAGTTCACTAGAAAAAAAGTACCAAAATAGATTATTATCAAGTTATATAAATAATAAGATCAAAATATTGACATATAATATATTTTAGATAAGGTTTTAGGACATTTTAACCCATATAATTTTATTTTAACCCCATGGTAAACTAATTCATACCTTTACCGTGGTGATTAATTTTTATTATTTTCACTATTAATTACGGTAAAAAATAATTTTACATATAAAAGAATATAAATTATGTGTATTCGTAATATGGAGTTTATTTTAGAAAATTAATTTAACAAAATTGGTAGAAATCAATTTAATATTATACCTAGAGATATGTTGAAAAGGCGAGTTTGCAAAGAGAAAATTTTCATATGTATGGAGTTTTTTAATATCAAAATTAAATATGAAATTTATTTCTATGAAATTAATTTTTTATATTTTAAAATAATTGAAATAATTTTAATTTGAAAATTTGAATATATAATTTTCCCCTTTAAATTATTTAAATGAAAAAGACAAATTAAATAAAGTATTTACACTATTCATATAAGAATGAAAAATTTCATAAAAATCACAAATATTCACCCCAATATAATTTTTATATATTGATATAATAAAATAATTACATTTTCTATAAAAAATATTTTAAAATTTGTATGAAAGTTAATTTTAACTTCTCCTTTCATTGCATGAAAAAATTGTAACTTAAAAAATAAGGTTTTTCAGGGAAATTTTTTTTTTGATTATTATTATTTTATTTATAATTAATAGATAAAAATTATTTAAAGAAATTAGTTCCTACAATTTATACCCTTGATTTTTACAGAAAGGTTATAATTGTAGACAATATTAAGTATCATTTAGACTTGGGACTTCTTGTCTTACAAGCTATCGAAAAGATTAAATTTCAAGAAATATATTTCTGGAATTGTTGAGGCTCGGTGTTCTGTATCGCAACCACTATAAAACAAAATTTTGTTATCTTTTAATATCATATTTTTACATTATACCCCCCCCCCCAGTAAATTTCATCTTGGCATTTTGATCTTGTTCCCTGAAAATCTGTGTTTGATATTTGAAAATTCCATGGTTGAAAATCCACTTCATAAAAGGGTTAGTAAAACATCCAATTAATTAGAGTGAAATGAAAGTAAAATAATATCATATTTGACAATAGATAACTAGGTTTCAATGTTATATAACATTGGCTGACAGTGATAATTTGGAAATGAAATAAAATATTAAATAATTATATTGAATTATAGTGGTCATCAACTATACAAGAGTGAATGTATAAGGCCCTGACCTTAAACCGTACTTAATATTGAATTAAATGAATAATTCACATTGAGGATATTTTTAGGTTTAGAGATTTAGAGAATTAGATCATAAATCATGAATTACATTCCACATTTAAACAAAGTGGTTACATAAAAGATAGTATTCATTTTTCCCATCAACGGAAACATCTTTAAAATAAAACATGGATTCTTTCTTGACACTTCCTTGACACTATAATCATGTCATGCACCTTTCCCTTGAACTGTGAAAAAAATTTCAAAAGCTTGGGATGAGAATAAAAAGCACAGTAAGGGATATAAAAGTATGAAAAGAAAACATTTGTCTATGTATGAAAACATACATTACTCATAAAACATAAGCATTTTAACATACCTCATCAAATCATGAATAAATCATAGAAATCATAAGACATAAAGGTAACTTGAGGCATTCATAACATTCTTACGTAGTGAGTAACCCTCTTGGTTACGTTTGGAATACCCATCATAGTATATTCCCTAAATCTCTTCGGAGAAACCTTAATGTTTCACTCCTTCGCGTTACCCAATGCATTGGAGAGCTATATCGGGCTCACCCGCCCTTAGTTTATCACGGACCCACCCGTCTTCATAATAATTCCCAAGAACCATAACATAATTGTATCACATAAAACATGCATAAAGGAAACATAAGATTTACACTTTTCAATCACAAGATATCAATACAACACATTGATATAAAAACATTATGAAAACCATTTTCAATACCAAAATAAAATAAAAGTAAAACATGGTATTTATTTTTCATTAAAAAAAAGGTATGGCTTGTAGAGGAAGCTGAAAATCAAATAATGGTCACAACGGCGGAGAAGTCGTTGTCGCCGCATACGTACAACAAAAACATTCCCTTTTATCATTTAGTAAAACGCTTCGTACAAAAAATATTCCTTTCAGATAAACTTAAAATTCAAAGGGGTTTATACACCGTATATAATAAAGTTGTGTATAAACATAACATGCCTCAATGAATGGATATTGAGAAGAAGTCCCATACAAAGATCATTTTTTTAAATAAAGTATAACTATTATGTGTATTCACTATAAGTACACATAAATAAAGTAAACATACAAGATATGACATAATAATATCATGACATAATTTGAACATAGGAGATTAACCCAAAGAATTGAAATTGGGTTAAGAAGTTCCCTTACAAAAATTCGACAGCCTAACGGCGTCACTTCAAAATTCAGAAAAAGAGTTGATGGGAGATAAAAAGGGTATCTCATTACTTGGAAATAAAATTTACATCAATAAGGATATATAATAACATATCCCAACATAATTTTATGTGAATTAAATGACATAACAAAATAAGACTTTTAAAAAGATGAGGGTGAAAGGTTCCCTTACCGACTTGGGTTACTTTTGAAACGTACACCCCATTGAAGAAGGGTCATACAAAGAATATGTAAATACCCATAAATGAAATTATATTACACAAAGAGTATAATAATGTGAAGTACATACACCACTCAAAGGAAATGGTGGCAAATGTAGCATAAATCTCACGGGACTAAAAGTGAGATGAAAAATCCCTTACGAAAACTCGGCAGCCTAACGACGCCACTTAAAACTTCCAAAAATGGATTGATGAGATATTATAGGGTATCTCATAATATTACAATAAAATTTACAGGAAGAGTAATATAAAAGTACATCCCGCATCATAACAAAGAGGAGCTTAAAATAAGTGACATAAAGGAGAGTACTTAAAAAGAAAGAGAGAGGTTAGATCTCTTACGAAAATTCGGCAGCCTAATGGCGCCACTCAAAACTTCCAAAATGGATTTATGAGAGAAAATAGGGTCTCTCATCATATGAACAAAAAAAGTACAGTAGGAGTAATATAAAAGAGCATCACAATCATAAGAAAGATGAGATTAAAAGGAATGACATAAAAGAGTGTACTTAAAAAGAAAGAGAGGAGTAGGATCCCTTACCTCGTGTCCGACATGACTCGATTGTTCTTTAATCTCCTGAATAATAAACTTGAGTTAATTTCTACTTGCTTAAGAAACTTTTTCAAGTTCATTATTCCTTTTATATCACTTATTACCATGTCATGAACACTATGTTATTATTTAAGTTAATAATAGTCGTTTTAAAGATCATTGGTACTTGAGTCAAAAATAAACTCTTTATAATTACAAGTTGTTCATGTGGTAAGATATTAATTATATATAGAATTATATTCATGATGTAGATATCATATATATCATATATATCCAGTATATTCATGCATTTATAATATTACATAACATTTAGAGGTAAGAAATGAAATGCACCGTTCATGGAGATGGTAAGTCGTACGTACGCATGAACGCTACTTCCATTTCTATTTCATATTTAATTGAATTAAAACATAAAGATAAATAATACTATTTTAATTCTAGTATGGTATCATATATAATATCATTAAATCTATCCTTTATACGTACCACATATGGTATTAACAAATCAAATCACTTTGAGGGGGCGGTAGTCTGCACTTCCTAAAATGAAGATATCGTGTATACCTATAATGGAAGCCATAAAGGTATGCCATAAATTAAATATACCGAAGATTTAGTAAAACATAAACATATTATATATCATATATAATATAGTGTCATCTTAATGGCCACCTTTGAAGGTGTTCTATGAGTGTTGAACAATCATCGTTTCGTGAGGCAGAAATTCATCATCAACAGAAACAGTATGTTTTTTAATCATTAGATGTAGGTGTGTGTAAGTGTAGCTTGAATCCTTCTTATAACAAAATCCTAGTATATGGATGATACTGTTTTTGTTACAAAATAAATGAATAAAAGAGTTTATGGGGTGTTGGAGAAGCAAAATATAACATAAGAACACAAGAGAAGACACTACCTTTAAATCGGGTATCTCTCTTTGATTTGAGCTAAAAAGATTCCTTGGGAAGGATTCTGCCCAAAGTGAGGCTTCAATAATGAAGAGAGGGATGTGGAGAAAGGAAATGGTCCGGGTTTGGCCGATCCAAAGGCTTGAGATGTGTGTGTAAGGTGGTAGAGGTGGGGGCCTTTTATAAGAGGAGAGGAGGGGAACTCTTGGAAAGTTACAAAATGTTACTTTATTTTCAAATGCGTTTCGGATTTTAAAGGTCCAACATTGATGTATTTCGAGGATAAGGTGGTAAGGGTTCGAAATACACCCATACAATAGGTTTTTTACAAGTGTATGTCTTAGATGTTACATTATGTTTTCATTTTATTTAAATCGTTAAATAATGAGGTAATCGATGCATCATCATTATGTCATAAATAATTTAATTTATTTAGTGTCTAAAATTTATAAAAAAAAATCATGAGGTAGGAAATATTTTTATATTTCTAATGAATATTTATAGTCAAAAATATTTATGTATAACCCCATGTAAAAATTGTTTTACTAAAACAACACATGTTTGTGACATTTTAATTTTAACTTTAAATAAAAAGTTATTTATGTCATTTTCCTACCAAAGTGGCCCCATGGGGTCCCCAAGTTGACCCATGTATTTTCTTGGTCGGCCATGACACATCCAATGATGTTAGGACATGTGTCTATGTCATTTCGTATTATTAAAGCATTATTTTTACCTTAAATTACACTAATTACCTTTAATCGCGATTAATAAAACTTAAAAATTACTATTCACCAAAAATTATTTTAATCTCGTTGAACCACATTTTAATTATTAATGACAACCATGTATGTAGTATTTTTGAAAATCAAATCACAGAAGTGGAAAAATTTCATCTAAACAAAAAATCAGTTTTTTAAGTACCACTTAGTGGTTTCACTATTCATCAAAAATTGAAGTTTTCAAGAAAAATACCAAAAATCCACCCTAAGATATATTTGATATTCCGAATTCAAAAATGATTTCTATTTTAAAAAATTCAAAACATTTAAGTAACATTAATTAATTTAACAATTAATTCCCGCTGTCATAGCAAATAGCGTGTTTTTATGAAACAATAAGTATCAAAAGATTGACACAAGTTTAAGTCCAATTTCAAGATGAAATTAATTCCAACGACCACTATTGGATTAAATGGTAAAATATATTATAATTTCACTTTTAAACCAATTCAAAAGATAATCTAATCATATAAATAAATTATATTAAAAAGAGGTTTTGAATTAAAAGACAACATTTTTCACTATTCATTAAAAATGAACTTTATCGGAAAAATACCAAAAATTTACACAAAGTAAATTTTGATGTCCCGATTCTAAAAAAGAATTTTATTTTGTCAAATATAACACGTAAAATTTGCAAAAGTGGATTTAAAAGAGGTTCTCCATCAAAAGGCGGTTAATCGACCTTTTAAAGAATATTAGAATATTTACGCTTAAAATTGGATTCATTCACATTTTAAGCCTCTAACATTTATTGGATGATAGTAAAAATATTTGACAAACATATATAATCATTTTGTATTCAGTTCCGTTCACTCCTTCCATTACAACGACTAGGCATTAACTACAATTTAAAATAATATTATTTTATTATTAGATTGCAACGTAAGATTCCCAAGAAACTCGTTGTTGCGTATTGGGCACGCCATCCGGCATAACATCCCCTTTAAAGTAATATTAATATTTTATTCACAAATATGGATAAATATGAAAATTTCATATTCTCTATTTACCTGGGGTGTTACATCCTTCCCCCCTTTTGGGAATTGCGTCCTCGTAATTTTAAAATTGGGCTTGGAAACATCATTGAAAATCCCACATTGGAACAAGAGTCAGTAAAACAATCACTTTAAAATAAAGAGAAGTACAAAGGTCACCTGATTTAACCCATACCACGATTCCAAGTATGAAAATATGGTCATGGAGGAAAAAACAAAGGGTCATGTTCTGATGGATAGTGATTGTAAACACGTCTAGGAGAATGTTAACCATACGAAAATCACAAACTTGTGATGGGTTAAACGATATTCGATTACCTAGTAGGAAAAGTTAACAGACAACATTTTTGATTTAAGTTACTCTTCATTGAGGAATTTATTTTTGATCTTAACTAAATCATAATGAAACATACTTACTTGTCACATATACTTTCAACTTCTACTAGATTCCTTAATCAAACTCATATTTTCTCCAACAGATGAGTATTTAGGAAAACTTGTTTGCATTATAAGTACTATAATCAACTTCATGAGAATCACCTAATCCAAAAAAGAGAACTATATATTTCCCATGTCTTTAGACAAAATAAAAAACCAAAATTTTTAGTATTAGATCAGATAATCCACAAAAGTATAATCCTTTATAAAAAAAAAATCTATTCTTAATCTCCAAAATTTGTCAAAAAAAACCCAAAGTTCAACGAAGACCATTCGATAAACTATTGTCCATAAACTTCTTCAAAGTAAACCAAACTAATATTGAAACCCAAATATTTTAAGGATTTAATCACATAGTCTTCCAAGGTAAAAATTAACTTTTATCTCAAAATAACATCAGTTGCTCTTAAATTCTCATATTGAAAAGTAGTTAACCTAATCACATATCCTCAATGATAGGTTAATCATTTCCATAGATAACCCAAAATAAACTTACTCTTGATTCCTAAAATCATCTAACTAAAAAGAATTAGTCAAACTAACCAGGGAATTCACAGAGTCCAGTGGTAGGTGATAAATACCAGTCGCACTTTGGTTGTGGGTTCAATTCCCCCAGCTTTGTCCGACGCTACGGGTTGTCACACGGTCTGCGTGTTATCCTTTTTCTAAAACAATATATTTATTAAAAAAATTCCCCAAAACGAGATAAAATCATCAAAAATAATCATAACATATTTTAACATCAAGTTTATCTCATGCCTTTCATTTTCCATCCTAATATATAATAACCCACAATTACCTCAAAAGCAAGGATCATATAAACCCTAATGGTTACCTCTATAATTATTACCTGAACATCCACATTGATTGGTCATCTCGTACATGATCCATTATAGAACATACCAAGGTACAAGTGGTTGATCATGAATCCTTGATAGTTGGTTTAGAACAACCACGAGTTTCCTCATTGAATCCCGCATTTCATCCAATCTCTTAATCAGAGAACCGCCACAGTTTCCTTCAAACCTATTGTCACTTTGGTGCCTACTAGATCCATCCATTCACTAAAAACAGAAATGTCAGTGTGAGTATATCAACAAAACCATCATGTACTAATGAGGAAGACAAACACTAAGATATACTTCCTCATTCACTTTATCTAAAACTAGGACTCCTTCTGAAATCCTAACCATTATGGTAATGTCACTTATGCCTAGAGAATACCCTAACCTCTAAAGATATCTAAACCGACCTTTGATACCAACAATAAGGCCCCGACATTAAATATTACTTAATATTGAATTAAATGAATAATTCACATTGAGGATCTTTTCAGGTTTAGAGTTTTAGAGAATTAGATCATAAATCATTAATTATAATCCACATTTAAACAAAGTGGTTACATAAAAGATAGTATTCGTTTTTTTCCCATCAACAAAAACAACTTTAAAATAAAACATGGATTCTTTTTTGACACTTCCTTGACACTATCATCATATCATGTTTTTTTCCCTTGACCTGTGAAAAAAATTTCAAAAGCGTGGGATGAGCATAAAAAGATCAGTAAGGGATATAAAAGTATGAAAAGAAAACATTAGTCCATGTATGAAAACATACTTTACTCATAAAACATAAGCATTTTAACATAACTCATCAAATAATGAATAAATCAAAGAAATCATAAGACATAAAGGTAACTTGAGGCATTCATAACATTATTACGTAGAGAGTAACCCTCTTGGTTACGTTTGGAATACCCATCACAGTATATTCCCTAAATATCCTTAGAGAAACCATAATGTTTCACTCCTTCGCGTTACCCAATGCATTGTAGAGCTATATCGGGCTCACCCACCCTTAGTTTATCACAGAACCACCCGTCTTCATAATAATGGCCAAGAACCATAACATAATCATATCACATAAAACATGCATAAAGAAAACTTAACATTTCCACTTTTCAATCACAAGATATCAATACAACACATTGATATAAAAACAGTATGAAAACCATTTTCAATACCAAAATAAAATAAAAGTAAATCATGCTATTTATTTTTCATTTAAAAAATAGGTATGGCTTGTAGAGGAAGCCGAAACTCAAATAATGGTCACGGCGGCGGAGAAGTCGTTGTCGCCGCATACGTACGACAAAAACATTTCCGTTTGACATTTAGTAAAACTCTTCTTATAAAAAATATTCCTTTCAGATAAACGTAAAATCCAAAGGGGTTTATACACCGTATAAAATAAAGTTGTGTATAAAACATAATATGTCTCAATGAAAGGAGATTGAGAAGAAGTCCCATACAAAGATCATTTTTTTTAAATAAAGTAGAACTATTATGTGTATTCACTATAAGTACACATAAAGAAAGTACAAATACAAGATATGATATAATAATATCATGACATAATTTTAATGTAGGAGATTAACCCAAAGAATGAAAATTGGGTTAAGAAGTTCCCTTATAAAAATTCAACAGCCTAACGGCGTCACTTCAAAATTTTGAAAAAGAGTTGATGAGAGATAAAAAGGGTATCTCATCACTTGGAAATAAAATTTACATCAATAAGGATATATAAGAACATATCCCAACGTAATGGTATGTGAATTAAAAGACATAACAAAAGAAGTCTTTTAAAAAGAGGAGGGTGAAAGGTTCCCTTACCGACTTCGGTTACTTTCGAAACGTACACCCCATTGAAGAAGGGGCATACAAAGAATATGTAAATACCCATTAATGAAATTATATTACACAAAGAGTATAATAATGGGAATTACATACACCACTCAATGTCAATGGTGGAAAATGTAGCATAAATCTCACGGGACTAAAAGTGAGATGAAAAATCCCTTACGAAAACTCGGCAGCCTAACGGCACCACTTAAAACTTCCAAAAATGGATTGATGAGATCAAATAGGGTCTCTCATCATATTAAAATTATATTTACAGCAAGATTAATATAAAATAACATCCCTCATCATAACAATGTGGGGCATAAAATAAGTTACCTAAAGGAGAGTACTTAAAAAGAAAGAGAGAGGTTAGATCTCTTACGAAAATTCGGCAGCCTAAAGGCGCCACTCAAAACTTCCAAAATGGATTAATGAGAGAAAATAGGGTCTCTCATCATATGAACATAAAAATTACAATAGTATTAATATAAAATAACATCCCAATAATAAGAAATATGAGCTTAAAAGAAATGACATAAAAGAGTGTACTTAAAAAGAAAGAGAGGAGTAGGATCCCTTACCTCGTGTCCAACTTGACTCGATCGTTCTTTAATCTCATGAATAATAAACTTGAGTTAATTTATACTTTCTTAAGAACTTTTTTCAAGTTCGTTATTCATTTTATATCACTTATTACCATGTCATGAACACTATGTTATTATTTAAGTTAATAACGATCGTTTTAACGATCATTGGTACTTTAGTCAAAAATAAAATCTTTATAATTACAAGTTGTTCATGTGGTAAGATATCCATTATATCCAGAATTATATTCATGATTTAGATATCATATATATCATATACATCCGGTATATTCATGCATTTATAATATTACATAACATTTAGAGGTAAGAAATTAAATGCACAGTTCATCGAGACGGTAAGCCGTACATACTCATGAATGCTACTTCCATTTCTATTTCTTATTTAATGTAATTAAAACATAATGATACATAATAGTGTTTTAATTCCAGTATGGTATCATATATAATATCATTAAATCTATCCTTTATACGTACCACATATGGTATTAACGAATCAAATCACTTTGAGGGGGCGGTAGTCCGCACTTCCTAATATGAAGATATCGCGTATGCCCATAATTGAAGCCATAAAGGTATTCCATAAATGAAAAATACAGAAGCTTAATTAAAACATAAACATATTATATATCATATATAAATATAGTGACATCTTAATGGCCACCTTTGAAGGTGTTATATGAGTGTTGAACAATCATCGTTTCGTGAGGCAGAAATTTGTCATCCACAGAAACAGTATGTTCTTTAACCATTAGATGTAGGTGTGTGTAAGTGTAGCTCAAATCCTTCTTATAAAAACACCCTAGTATATGTATGATACTGGTTTTGTTACAAAAGAAATGAATAAAAGAGTTTAGGGGGTGTTGGAGAAGCAAAATAAAACATAAGAACATAAGAGAAGACACTACCTTTAAATCGGGTATCTCTCTTTGATTTTAGCTCAAAGGCTTCTTTGGAAAGGATTCTGCCCAATGTGAGGCTTCAATGAAGAATAGATGGATTTGGAGAGATGAAATGGGCAGGTTTTGGCCGAGCCAAAGGCTTGAGAGGTGTGTGTAAGGTGGTAGAGGTGGGGGCCTTTTATAAGAGGAGAGGAGGGGCACTCTTGGAAAGTTCCAAATGATACTTTATTTTCAAATGAGTTTCGGATTTTAAAGGTCACACATTGATTTATTTCGAGGATAAGGTGGTAAGGGTTCGAAATCCACCCATCCAATAGGTTTGTGAAAAGTGTAGGTCTTAGATTTAACATTATCCTTTCATTTTATTTAAATCGTTAAATAATGAGGTAATTGCTGCATCATCATTGTGTCATAAATAATTTAATTTATTTAGTGTCTAAAAATAAAAAAAATATATCATGATGTATTAAATCTTTTTATATTTCTAATGAATATTTATAGTCAAGAATATGACTTGCATAACCCCATATAAAAATTGTTTTACTAAAATAACACATGTTTGTGACATTTTAATTTTAACTTTAAATAAAAAGTTATTTATGTAATTTTCCTACCAAAGTGGCTCCATGGGGTCCCCAAGTTGACCCATGGATTTTCTTGGTCGGCCATGACACATCCAAAGATTGTAGGACTTGTTTCTAGGTCATTTCATATTATTAAAGCATTATTTTTACCTTAAATTACACTAATTACCTTTAATCACGATTAATAAAACTTAAAAATTACCATTCACCAAAAATTATTTTAATCTCATTGAACCACATTTTTCTTCTAAATGACGACCATGTATGTTGGATTTTTGAAAATAAAATCACAGAAGTGGAAAAGTTTCATTTAAATGAAAAATCAGTTTTTTATGTACCACTTAGTGGTTTTACTATTCATCAAAAATTGAAGTTTTCTCGAAAAATACCAAAAAACTACCCTAATCTATATTTGATATTCCGAATTCAAAAATGATGTATATTTTAAAAAATTAAAAACATATAAGTTACATTAATTAATTTAATTAATAATTCCCGTTGTCAGAGCAAATATCGTGTTTTTATGAAACAATAAGTATCAAAATATTGACACTAGTTTAAGTCCAATTTCAAGATGAAATTAATTCCAAAGACCACTATTGGATTAAATGGTAAAAATATATTCTAATTTCTCTTTAAAACCAATTCAAAAGATAATTTAATCATATAAATAAATTAGATTAAAAAAAGGTTTTGAATTAACATACAACATTTTTCACTACTAATGAAAAAATGAACTTTATCGGAAAAATACAAAAAATTAACACAAAGTAAATTTTGATGTCCCGATTCTAAAAAATAATTTTATTTTGTCAAATATAACACATAAAATTGTCTAAAAGTGGATTTAAAAGAGGTTCTCCATCAAAAGGCGGTTCATCGACCTTTTATAGAATATTAGAATATTTACGCTTAAAATTGGATTCATTCACATTTTAAGCCTCTAACATTTATTGGATAAAAGTAAAAATATTTTACAAACATATATAATCATTTTGTAGTTAGTTATGTTCATTCTCGCCATTACAACGACTAGGCGTTAACTACAATTTAAAATAATATTATTTTATTATTAGATTGCAATGTAAGATTCCCAAGAAACTCGTTGTTGCGTATTGGGCATGCCATCGAGCATAGCGTCCCCTTTAAAGTAATATTAATATTTTCTTCTCAAATATGGATAAATGTGAAAATGTCATATTCTCTACTTACCTGGGGTGTTACTCAATGATCAATGGGAAGTTACAAACCTGAAATCCATAAATCATTGATGATTTAAAATTATATTTGATTCATTAGATATTATGGTAATAGGATAATTTATTTCAGTATCCTTTTCCTAATTTTGAGGAATTATTTCACTATATATGGATTTAAGTAAATATATTTACATGAAATGTTTTTATTTCGTAAGTACAATTTCTCCCATCAGTTGTGCATCAATAAATTTCAAATGTATTGATTACACCATGAAATGAATATCAAAAAAATTATTTTTTTATATATAAATCACTAAAATTAAATTTTAATGGATTAGAATATCTCTAAAAGGGTGACAATCCTTTCCATCTAACTATTTTAAAAACAAATTTGGTTAGAATAAGTTGTAAAATGTAATACATTAATGTCTAGACAAAAATAGGAACACCATTGGTTCATCTATAATATTAATGAATCAAATAATTTAAATAGGACACACAAATATTAACAATAATATCACATAGTATAATGGTATGTGTTAAACCATTATCATCCTTCGGTTGTTGTTTCTAGCCCTGGGACCTTTCTGAATGTAACGGTCTATAAGTTGGTTCGAGGGTTTTCCTATTCTAATAACTATATTAATATAATTCTTATAATATTCCAAAATTTTGAGGACCCAAAATTAATACATAATGATACATATTATATAACTTAATGTTTACCAATAACATGAATCTTGTGTCTAAATAAATAAAATGCATTCTTCCTCACAAAAATTCGTTCATATAAAAATCTAACAAGATGAATTTACATAAATGACTTATAAAAAATCCTTAATCAATGTAAACTCCCATAATATCAATCCAAAAAATGCGTATTCACGACTTCGAAATTGTGCCTAAAATTAAACTAAAAATCCATGATGGTTTCAATAACTCTTATATTAATGAAGACATATATGATCCTAAAATCATTCAAAATCCATAGATATTTCATGACTCTTCTAACAAAAATAAAATTGCTAAGAAATACTTCTATAGTTTAATTATTTATTCTTGATACAAAAATATTTCATCATTTTTATTTAAACATAGTTTCTTCTATGCTCTAGAAGTTAAACTTTATAATATTGAATTGACACCGATAATTCCTAGTTTATCCATATTTGAGAAAAAAACTATAAATAGATTCTAGGTTGGGATTTGATTCCTTCCAAAATATTGTTCATTTTACCTCATCAATTTGGTTTATTATTCTATACCTTTCCACCCATAAAATATTTCCATGTTCTATTGAGAAACATTTTTTGGTGTCTCCTTCCACATATATCACATGATAGAAATCGAACCTTTTTCCCTCTATGTTCTCCAACCCTAAAGCTATTTGGAAATTACATCCTTATATTTGTTGGCGAGTCTTAGTATTGGTTAGGGTATAAGTTATTAAATAAATTTTAGGAAAATTAATTAGGAAAAATTAGAATTTATTTTTATCCCTTCATCATCCCATTTGGTTTCTCATAAACAGCAAATTTTTCTTCATGTTAAATGTTGAAATTATTCCTTTAGGTTTCATATATTGACTAGAATCAAAATAAATCATGGTGTGATAAACAATAAATTTAGTGGTAAATCCATATAATAATTTGTCTAATGATTAAATGAAAACAACTTTTTTTCAATCCAAAACCCTGGGTTTTACTTAAGTTATTCATTGACAATATCTTTTGAGATCCTTTATTATTAATTGTGAGGAAAATGTTAATTATCTAAATAATATCACTTTTGAGTGTGAAACATAGTGCATAGTAAGGATAATTTTCAAGAAAAAGTGATTTTCGGATCAAGACTAATCTTCAATTTTTAAAGTTATTACCATTAGGTACAACAATTTTTGAAGCACGCCCACTTTTAGAATCTATAGAGGGTTGTATATTTAGGAAAACCATAGAATCACTACATTAAAAAATCTATACTATGATTGTATTTACTTATCCTTAAATTTTTTTCATAGGGATATTTTTCTTAATCTATGTTTTTCTAAATCTAGTTCCCAATATTTCTCTTAAACATACTATGATATCAACTATAAAAACATAGGCCTAAATAACATAAATCTAGTATCTTACTTATTAATATTGTAATAAGATACAAGAAATCACATCCGGAATGACAAAACAGATTAGTAGTCTTGGTAAAAGAGATACATACATGAATCCCATATTATATTTGAAAACCCAATTTACATTTAAAATATTTTTTAGAATAATATTATACCCTTTAGCATATCTTTTCATGTCAATCATAGTACACATCATTTACTCCTTCAAAAGGAAATAAAATTATTGTGAGCTCAAATGCTCATAAAGGGTTAAGTACAACATAAATAATCATAAATCAATATGAATAACTAATATGGAAAGGTTAATAACTGAACTCACACTCCATTTAGATGAAATGAATATCCTGATAATATAAGTACTAATCAATATTTCAAGGAAAATAACTAAAAACATGTCATATTTAATTAATTAATAGACAATGAAATGAATCCACATATAATATCCTTGATAAAATCTAAGGGATAGTATGGTAATACATAATCAGTATTGCAAGGTAAATAAAAGTAAACACATTCCATTTAATAAATAAACTGATAATGAAATGCCTCTAGAGATAATATCATTTCGAAAATAACTTGGATAATAATAATTGAATTATGAATCTATGAAATTATTAATTATTGGATGTCATGATTATAGGAACCTAATACCTCTACTTCTAATACATTTCACCTGAAAATTTAGAACTAATGTATAAGTATAAACACGAAACTAATTTAACAAATATTAGCCACCAAATATTTCTCATGATATTTCTGATGAATTGAGGCTGTTGAGAAAAACTTCTTCAAAGTGTCATTGAAGCATTTTTGAGGTAATTGCCTTTGTTTGCAAAGAGGACCCCAGGTTGTGTTTGTTGATAGAGAAGACCATGATGTTAATTTTGATGATAAATGAAATTTACAAGGTGATTTTTCAAGTTCAATAGATATTGTTGACAACCTATGTTGACAAGGAACGATGACAATGGAATGGATGATCTATAAGCGGTACAAAATGAACAGATCTATGGTGGCGTCGTTTTCTAGTGTTTGCCAAATTTTTGGGCCACAAAATTGTAAAATAGGGAAACATGTTTTTGGAAAAGGAAGTTGCATGCAAGATATAATGTGGTTTGGAAACTTTTTTTCAAGGCATGTTTTGGGATCAGAACGTAGAAAAATGGAAAAGAAATGTGGCATGTGAAAGATTTGATGATGTGCATGAAAAATGGAATTGGACGAAGGAATCTTGCGTGCAAGGTGGGTTTTGAGAGAAAAACATCCAAAAATGGAAAATACATGATTTGAGTGAAATATTTTGAAATGTTAGAGAATTATGAGGTTGCATGAAAGAATCTTGTGCGCCAAATGCGACGTCACAGGGTTTTTCATGCTTGAAGGAAAACTTACCCAAAAAAGGTTAAATCCTATATGCATGGGTCCAAAATGCCTATAAATATGAAGTAACCCCCCCCCCCCTCATTAGTGATATCTCAAGACATAGAGAGTATCTGAGATCTGGCACGTAAAATTGGAATACGCAAGGGTGTCTCATGTAAATTTCATGTTTGTGCATAAAGTCAGGTGTTTTCACATAAAGAAAATGTTGCTTGTAAGAAAAAGGTTGAGTGCAAAGTTTAGGTTGAGCGTATTAAAGTTGTTGCACGTAATGAAAACGATATGTGTAAAATAATGCAATTTCACATAAAATAATTAGTTGCACGTAAAATAGTTGTTGTGCCAAAAGTGGATTTTGTGCAAAAATAGGTAATTACGTGCAAGGCGTAGTGAAGGTTGTGCGTAAAAATTGGAGTTTCATGGTACACACCGTGAAAAGAGATATTCATCTACGGGTGAAAGTTGGACATCAAAAAAACATTTATCAACATTTAAGGATGAAAAAAACATTAGAGATAATGAGCGGACCGAAATTTTCAAAAACTATTTGTGGAACCATTCCAAAGCAGTGAGCAAAGGAAGAGGAAGAAGGTGATCCATTCTACAGGCAGTGAGCCAGAGTGAGAGAGGAACAAGAAGTGAACCTTGGGAAACCATTGATCTAACCATAAACATTGTAAAGGTAGTGTGCCTGGTCATTTAAGTGATCCATCACGAACATTTTAAATTAGCATAGATACTTAGTATAATTTGTACGGCAGCACATCCTCGTTGTATGCTCCTTGGATGTATCCCAATGAGGGTGAACCAAGTAAAAATCTCAGTGTCTTCCTACTTGCTTCCATGTACTTCATTCAAATCATCATTATCAGATAAATAAGGATGGAACAAGATAAATCTTAACATTATAAGAGAAAAAAATGTGACACTTATAATATATAGATCAAGATTCAGTGGGGAAAGAACAACTTTGAAATACAATATCCATACCCTAATTCGCCATCCTATCAAGGTATCTAGGACCCTTTTGGTCTTAACAGAGGTGCTATATATAATTATTCCTTACTCGTATCTTTATATCCTAATAACTCATTGAATATATAATGATCAATTTATTTTTTCAATAATATGCCTCACCATTAAATATTCAAATTCAACAAAGAATATGGATTACCAATATTTCCTTAGTCGATCAAATAAATTTTAAATTAAAATTTACTTTTTTTAAATGACATATGATTTAAGAAATAATTATATTCATGATAAACAATATGGATTTTTATGTGTAATTTAATGTCCAATGATCGTAGGAAAGTCAATAATTCAAGAGAATATTAATTAATAAACAAATGCATCAAGGAATTGAATATCTAATACAATCCATTGTATAAATAATCATAAAACATATAGAGAAATAATAAGGATCATATGAATATAAAATATCCCTCGTTTAGTATATTTAAAATAAATGGGTTTTTTTCTAGAAAAATAGAAATACCATAAAAATGTGTTTAATAAAATTATAAGGAAAATATAGTTTTAATTTTTAAAATCACTTGTTAAAAATAAATGTTCACACAAAATTTTTAGAACATTTTTATTTTAAAAGAACCCTATAAATTTATAAATTATGCTTTAAAACATGTAGTGGTCACGAAGTAGAAATTGTTCAGAAGATTCCTTTAAAACATCCAAAAAAATAAAATATGCATAACAATTTCTATAAAATCTTTTTGAATGAAGTTTAAAATATTTTTGAAGAAATAATAGAAAACATGGTTTTGGAATATATAGTATTTTTGACAGAAGGGAGGGATGAAGTAGTCTTTTTCTAAATAGATATTCTCAATCATTTTAAGAACCAATTACTTGAAAAATGTTCCATTACCTAAAAATTTATGATTAAAAAGAATAATAAATTTAATTATTTCTACTATAAAATGATAAAATAATTTTCTTCAATGGAAACTCAAGTATTAATTTGTACGACTAAAATGTGATTTTAGAATAAAACCTTACGAAGATAATAACGTTGATGTGAAAATTAATCAATGACTCTATATTGTGTTTAAAATATAAATCAATATAAATTAAGTGGATATATAAAATAATATATTAAAAATTAATTACACATATAATATTAAAATTTCATAGACATTGAAAAATGAATATAACCCAGTGAAAAGAAAATATGTTACAAAATTCATTACAACTAGGTAATTTTCACAAATATATCCTTGGAAGAAATAATTAAAATTGAAACATAAAACACCATGATTTATAAAGAATTCATGATATTACATGTAAAATGGGAACTATTTAAATAATGTAAAATAAATTAGGTGCACTAAAATAAATAATACCTCTATGAAGGGAAATTAAGATGAAGGCCCTTACATCACACTATCTTTTGGTTCAATGTGATTTATAATATTATATAGTGGTTTTAAACATGTTATTAACTTATTCCAAAAAATATATTAAAATTTATGAAGTCAAATATGATCCTTTTATAATAACTTATGAACCATTAGTTACTAATATTTCAGTATTTTTGTTGTTTCAGGTGTTAATTGCCTTGTTTTATAATGCGTGTTTTGTTTTGAAAGATCTGGTTCTTCAAAAAATTATATATTTAAATCATTTAAAAATAATAATAATTACATAATTATAATATTTAAACATAAATTATACTTTTAAAACCAATCATGAAATATGGGTTGGAGAAATTTAGTTTGTTAGGATCATGGAGATGGTACGATGCACGTACACATGTGTCACATCTCCATTTTTCAATGATCATTATGAAAAGGTGGTATATAATGTTTTATCTTTAAATAATTTTAATAATTTAATATAATATATATTATTTATAAAAAATATATAATATTTATCATATATCTGGTTTGGTGATGAAAAGAGAATCACATTAGTTCATGATGGTGGTATTTCACGCGTACATAAACAACGTTGTAATCTTTCAGTGAGTTAAAATATAAAAACTAAAATGATATATTATCTTTTATGAATGATAAATATGTTAGAAATACCTTATTTATTTATTTATATCACATATATTCAATATATTTACCCTTATTACATTCCATATAAAGCATTAGTGACTGAAAAATCACGTCGCTTCGTAAGGTGGTAGTCTACCATTCACAGGAATGACTTTATCATATCCTATATGGAGTAGAAAGTAAAAAAAGATGTATATATGATATAATTAATAAAGAGGTATAATTATGTTATAAATATTATATATACACATTATATCTATCATTACTCCCAACCGTGAGAGGTATTGAAGAAAAACATGCCGCGTCAGTCTGGGAGGCTCTAGTCCGCCACACACATGAGTGACATTATATTTTCCCAATTGAGGGAAGATGGTCTGAATAATGGTCATGAACATAACATAATAACATATCAGTATTTGGGATATATTTATTTATTATATAATTATAAATTAATAATATTTGAAAGAGGTGCAAAAATAAATAAAACTAAAATATATAGTTAGGAATTACCATTTCTCATATCACCACTTTACGATTATACCTAATTTATTCCAAGAATGGATTTTTGAATAAAAAATGTTTATATAATTACTTAATTGAAGTTGGGAAGTGATTTGGTCAACTATAATCCAAACTAAAATAATTTTAAGATTTGAATAATTGAGGAGAGTGGTGGCCTTTTATAAGTGGGGCGAGTGGGACACTAGTAATATGTGAAAAGATAAAGGTGTAACAACAATTTTCAAATTCCATAAGTGACCAATAAATTTGCATTTTCTATAAATATACATGATAATTTCTAAATATGGACTTAAAATATATTTTATACAAGTTCTCTTTTCATTTTAAACCTTATCTTTTTAGTTTAACACCAGGTAAACCCTTTTTTACCTTAGTTGTATTAATTAATTCGTATTGTGTTCAATATTCGTTGAGGTAAATAATTATGTATAACTTAATAGAAAACCTAAATAGTGATTATTCAAAATATTTAATCAATTTTAGAAAATTAACTTCATGTAAGTGGAAAATTCGATTTAAAATTATACCTACAAAAAAGATGAAAAAGCTGGTTTAAAAATCAAAAATTATTATAAGTATAAAAGTTTTTAATAATAAAATAGAATAATAAATGTACACAAATGAGATTAATTAGTTAAATTCTAATATAATTAACATAAATATACTTTAAAAATAATTTAAAATATAATTTATCCTTGTAAATTATTTAACTGAATATGTAGTTTTCAATAAAAATCAGTATTTATCACTATTCATCAAAAAAATTCAAAAAAATACCAAAACAAAAACCCCTATGATAATATCATTATAATTATTTTCAAAAATAAATTTTAGTTTACCAAATTATATTTGAAAAATTTGATAAAATAAATTTCAAATTATGTGCCAAAGTGTGATTAAACCATCATTTATAAAAAATACAATTTTTTAGAAACATTTCATTTTATTTTAAATGATATTTAATTTATTTATAATAAATATAAAAAAAATATAATATCTATATTACTATTTATACCCACTAATTTAATTGACAGGTTATAAAAGGATACTATATTATAATTCATTTTGACTCGAGGTTATGTGTTCCAAAGCTATCAAAGTGATAAAATTTAAGGAAATATATTTGATGGATTTTATAATCACGGTTTTCGAGTAGAATATTATATATAATAAAATGTTATTATTTTATACTATAGGGGAGTCACATGGCGGTCTAAAGGATTTATAACCACAAAACTTCAATGATGATCCTTCCCAGTAACTATAATCATCATTCACTTCCTGATGAATATCCATGCTCAAAACACCACGCATCGAATATAATACATAAAAAACAAGGCCATAATAACAATTTACATGTAAAAAAATATTCTATGGTACTTCTGCGGAGAAATCCAGTCCCAAAAAAGGGGATACAAATTGTAGAAGTCATAGAAGGAATAAATGGTGTGTTTGGGAGTACACATAGTTTATGACCCAACCTCTTTTCCAAGTTGTGGTATATATTATACATGGATTAGAAATCCTTATCATACAAAATGATGTGTGCATGTGGTACACAACATGTGTCAACCAACTGAATCATATTTGTGTCTGTCTATCCCATTGTCTTGTATCCCAACCTCTGGGCATGTACACTACACATTTTCTCTTATGTACCTCGTGGTGTTAGTGCACATGTACACTTGGATTAAATAGCATGTTCTTTCACCTAAGAAAACAAGCATGTCTTTCTAGAACCTCGATTTTCCACCCCATGTAGGGTCACATGATGTGTGGGACTGGATACAGGTCATGTGATCCTTAACTTAAACTACTAACAACAATATAAACCAATGTTCACACCCTCTATTCATCCACATTACATAGTTTGTAGTTGTATTCTTCATTTTCAATGGAATACATTTTAGATACTCCATTTTTACCTGATCGTGTGCTCATTTACAACCAAAAATTAGTGGGGTCCCCCACACCCATCAATTTCTAGACTCTATTGGTCAGGAATGGGAATTTGATTATCCAAATGAATCTTGTAGCATGTCCTATAACCACCAGTATATGCAACAAATCCCAAATCCATAGAGTCATCACACACATACTATAATGAATATCAATTTATCCATCAATCGCCTTTAATGAGTTATTTTTTAATCCCCGAGAATCTGGTAGTTCAATCTCACTCAAATCCAACCCAAAAACAATGAATCATAAACCTATGGGATAATGTAAAAGAACACAATGAATGATGGGGTAAATTAATAATAGAAAAGTTGAGTACATAATTGATAATTATTCTATTCCAAAGATCATATAAATTGTATATCCACATTGATAGAGAGGTATAAAAAATAAATTTGTTTAATAAACTCAATTTATCCAAATAGTCTCTTGTGTGGGGTGTGTGATTTTAGATTAATAAAATCTTATTTGAATTTATGATCAGTATTTTCATCAAATGGATGGAAATGAAAAATGAAGGGTCATACCTGTTAATGGATCGATCGTTGGTGAAGAATGTGTTTTAAAATGATATAAATACCATGTTGTGTTCACTACCTCTTAATCCACCTCGGTTTGATCATTCATCATTGTCTGGTCTAATATAACAATTATGAACACTCTCCCAACCTCTCAAAACTTCTAAGACTTATTTAACTAGCCTTTGAATTTTTTCTAAACAAGTTATTTAAAAAATAATTTACGATGTCCGATTTCAAAATAAAAAAAATTAACTATTTTTTTTCTCTAAATACACCGCTAATGGAAACATCAACCAGATGTCTAAAACTATCCAAACATATGTTGTTCCTAGGATAACCCTTGTATTTCATAATAAACTATGGTCTCATATTTCCTAACCATGGTCCCAAAAAATGGTAATATCCATTTAAACTTAATTGATGAAAATATGTGTTAATAAATATATTAATAAATTTAATATATTACTTTCTGGATTCTAAGACCCCCAAAAATTACAAATAATCTTATGATGAATCCAAATATATACCTTGAACTATTCAAAGGGTAAATCCCTAAATACTAGAGTCGTTGCATTCTCCCCTCCCTCAAATATATTTTCTCGTAAAAGTATAATTTTCATACTGTGGTAGGGGTAAAGAGTCCACATATGACTATTGCCCTTTATGGATCTCTCTTGTTTTACCTCTTGTTGTCATATCACATGAACCAAGGAAATGTTCCAATGTTGCATGATACTATTCAGTCAATCCTAGATTTCTAATGGGTATTCCATGAAGTTGTCCACATATTTAGTGTTCAACACACCCGAATCAATAAAATTTATACATTCATTCATGAATATACTTATCTAAAACACATGAAATAAGTCATGTACTCTATCTAACTATAGGGTTAGTGTTAGGTGCTGGGAAAACATTCCAAACCATCTATAGGATATCAAACTGCCTGATGAACCTATGGGATAACATTCCTCTAAAGAATAAATATATTTTTCTTCCCATGGGGGACTCCAAGATATATATTATATCCCTTTTTGAACTCTGTGTTTCCATGAAGTCAATATATGGAAAAATTTTGGTTTATCTAGGTTGTCATCATATGCTTATGGATTTAAAAAACCTTCTCTATCATCGCAAACACCATCTCTATCCCAATAAAAGATTTCTTGCCAATCTTATTCCAGTATAAGGGAGAAATGTAGGGTCTACCATAGATGACCTGAGAAGGTTACATGATTATAGTTGAGTCTTGGATAATATTATAAGAAAACTCTACTAATTTCATGTGATCATCTCTACTCTATCCAAAGTACAACACATAGGACCTCATCATAAAATCTGACACTTGAATATTTGTTTTAATATTTCCATAAATTTTGGGTAAAAATTCCATAATCATCCGCAAGTTGATCCGGAATATCTCTGTAAATCCCCACCATTACCATGAAATGAACCAAGCCTCATGATTAGTGATAATGGTCAATGATACCTGATGAAGTCAGATGATCTCCTACACATACAGATCCCCCAAAATCATAACCAAAATCTTATCCCTGTTAAAAAAAAATAATGTCTTGATAACTAGGTCAACAACCACCATGATGGAATCAAGGACTCTCTCTATCCACAAAATCCAGTTCATAATTTATATAGATATTACCTCTCATTTTTTCTCTGAGATCTCAAGAAGTAGTTTCAAACCCTCTTGAACCCAGTCATCGGCCCTCACCTATCATTATATGAATCACCAAGTGATGAACATAGCTACACTCATCCCCATTCTATCCCAACAAAACAGCCCCAGAAGCCACTGTATGTATTTTCCTCTCTATGATTCACAACCATTGGGGTGGGTGAAACCTTGTCACCACCTCCTCACAAAACATGACCAAAACTACAATCCTCACTAGAAAAGGATAATATGCGCTCCACCTTTAGTAAATCCATATGGTGAATATTATGAGGATATCTAGTAATTTAGAACCTCCCAGTTGATGCCCCGCAACATAGAATTCAACTACTTGGGCACATCCTCTACTTGGTGAGAACAGTTCTCCCTACAAAGATGCAATTTCACTAAATTTTCATCCTATAATTACAGACTATCTCAACTTCATGGTCTTTAGGAATTCTAATAAATTCTTCTATCTTAGGTTAATATATCTCTGAGGGAATATGTACCTTAGACTCAAATAGTCTGAGTAGACAAAAAAATTCCTTCCTAGAAGATAGTGGCTCTATATTCTCATTGAAAAGGGCTTCCACTACCAACTCCATGTCATATATCATATACCTCTACTCGTGGGGTCTCAAATTCCACAACACATATATGATCGCTACCTTCATCTTCATCAACACAATGTCGAGCCCATCTCAAGAGGGATCACAAAAATATATACAATCTATTCCTTCCTTTGATATTTTCAATATAATCGAAATATTAATCCTTATCTAAAACTCCTTAAAGGATTTCTTGGACTTATCATTCTAGATAAATGGGATCCCTTTCCATGTTATTACTGTCAAAAGGGGATAAATTTCTAGATAATTCATCCAAAATGCTTCTATATTAATCAACCATGCCATGAAAACTTTTCAACTCGGACATGATCTTGGGTAGACCCCAATAAATAAATACATTGAACTTCACTATGTCCATGGCTATACATTTCTCAGAAAAATAATACCCCACGAATTGAAAATAATTGGTCCTAGAATGACACGTCAAGATCTTTTCATAAATGTTGTTCATAGAGTATGTCGAGAACCAGTTTCAAATGCTTTTTGAGATCCGTCTCAAACACAAAGTAAATTAGTATGTCTTTAATGAAGACAAAAAAAATTCAATCCAACCATAGATAAAATTTCCAATTCATAAGATCCATTAACATGATAGTGGAATTCCGCACACCGAAGGGAATCACTATGAACTAATAGTCTCAATAATGACATCATAAGGTCATCTTCAACATATCAACCATGTAAACCCTAAACAGGTGATAGTCATACATGATATTTACCTTTTAGAACCAAATCACAATTCGTAACTAGTCGAATAGGTCTGAAATCCTCATAAATGGGGGATTTTACTTTTTCTTTACCTATTTTAGGTGGTGATAACAAAAACTACTTAATCCCCTATAATAAATTTTTAGGAAAATAAAAGGGAAGCCTAGGAGGACACACTACTATAGATGAAACCATACTCTCAAAGGTCCTCTAACTACACCCTAAGCCATTAAATCTTTGTAGGGGGCATATGATATATTGTAGAAGATATTTTTGTTATCCCAAGGGAAATTATATTCTTAATCCCACCTCTAGATTTGTTGGTATTTATAGAACTTTGGCAAGGAAGATGCCAAAATACCACTCCTACACCATAGAGAACTACAATAACATAACATCTACTTCTCTTAGGGTCATACTAGTTGATAAAAAAAATTGTATGATCCTACATGTAAGCTCATCCTTCTCCTATTAGGGATCCTTCTCAATAAGAAACAAAACCCCATCCCTTGAATCTGAAGCACTACAGCCATTAATGGTAACAATCATCTTACTGTGGATGGAAGGCAACCAATACCTGCGGAGGAAAACATCATATATTCTCACAATCGTTAATGAATGATTTCATGTGAGTCTCTACCACCACATAGTGGTAGGTCATACTCTCAATAGAAGTGTGATCACCTAAAATCCCTTATAGGAATATCTAAACTCCAATGCTAAATTAAAAAGGCTCTAAAAGTATCGTTGGTCTAGAAAAAGGTTCTATGTCCACGTAAAAGTGGATTCTTTTTACCCTAAGGATATATCTTGAATTAATTTTTCCATTTACCACCATTCTTCCCTAACCATGGCCTTCTCTAAAACTTTATCACTTTGAAATGACTAAAAACATTTAATTTGAAGGAATATATCCATCTAACCTTAACATTATCTGCTTTTGGATTCATTGACTCACTAGTATGAAATTAAATCATGTAACAAGTATGTATCTTTATAGGGAATTTTACATCTTCCTTTCATTCCCAAATTCATTTCTTACATTACAAACAAAATTCTCTACTGATTCCCCTCATCACCCTAGAGAAGTCTTTCCCCCATGAGATTCATCAAGTGGGGTCCAATCCAAGAAGTAAATCCACACCACATGCTCAAGTCGGTCATCTTCTTCCTAAGAAGAGGTTCATAATCACTAAAAGTCATAGGAATCCTATATCTATGAAACCATTGATATACAAGAAATATTGGCAGATCATCTATATATTCCACCAGAAACAACTACTTCTCTATGAAGAATACTAGTTGAACGTATAACCATTAATTTGATCAGTGTTCGAACAAGCTGGAAAACCTTGACCACCAACTCATGTCAATCCTATCAGGTCTGAGGTTATGTCCCTCTAGGAAAGCATAGTATTATCTAACACTTGAACTCATGTAATGTGCTAATACACTATGTACCATCGCTCTATCCAACTAGATAAATTGCCTTCTCAAAATAAATATGATCATCTGCATGATCTACTAAAGGATTCATGTGTTTCTCAATTGGTGTATGTACCACTCTCTGCCCACCAAGAAAAAAGACCTTATGAATTTTTCCTTGAACTGAGATTTCATCGGTCATCTAGTCATCACCATACCACTTTCTCAAAATCCAAGTTGGATGCCATCTTAGAGACATCATTAATGTTATCAAGACATACCATGGTTAAAAATAAAATCTACTGATTTGAAAAAAGAATGGAATCTAGTGGAATGAATACTTTATAATACATGTTCCATTATTCCCTACAACCGACGTGCAAGTATGATGAGTTGACAAGTAGGTTTTCAGAGTCATGGTGAATGGACACAGCGACCACCACACCAACATTGGGTTATTTGGCCTAAAACTCACACTCAAGATACTCTAACATAGTTCCCTTTAGTCCCAACCAATTACTCGTAAGGGGAAACTCCAAACACCATCAAAATAATTGAACTGCACTGATTCCACACTGTAATGACCTAATCCATAGGGACCCACCTACCCAGTAGAAGTTCGGGCTACCACAACCACAAGACCCCCGTCAATATGCCTAGGGGTGGAGAAAATTTCCATTAACGGATGATTAAATGGGATTTATTTTCATAATGTACCTATAATCATGAACCAAACCATTTCCATGAAATAGTGATGTGGAATAATATAATGACCATACTATGTTGATTAAAATCATTCATGCAATAAACTCTTGGGAATATATCAATATATGAAAAGGTAAAAAAAAGAGAAAAGAATAAAACCACATTCTCAATATGAAATGAAGTCACAATCTGGGAAAAAATTCTGAATAATGTAAAACTAACTAATCCCTTCCCAAGATCTCCATGTATCGACCACCAGACAAGGTAAACAAAAACCAGTATCACCAAGCTTCACAGATGTCAGTTTTTATTTGTCTATCATATCCAAAAGGCACAAGACATGTGGGAAAATCCCATGTAGGGGGTTTATATACAACCAAATTAAGAACCTTAAAAACATAAATAGAGATATAGAAATAAATATTAAAACTTATCTATAACCAAAAAAGAGGTAAATGAAACCTAATATATACATATATTGTCATAAAGAAACCCATGTAAGAGAGAAAGGGGATCTTCATGTCTAATACCATCCATAGTTGATGAGTCTACCTAAAGCTCCCAATTACATATCTTATTCCTATCATAAAATGTAACCTCATAAGAAACTATGTGGTTGGGATCTCACATTGTAACAACACTCCAAATCAGAGGGAGAACCCACTCCAATAGAAAACCTATACACCACCAGAGCATGAAGATGTGGTGGAATTCAACTCTTGTAGAAATAGTACCCTCTCCCTCTATAGAATAGGGGAGTTCAAGAATTCTATATGTCAAGAATAAAAGGGAATCATTCCCATGTATGCTAATGTAGTTCTAACCCCATCATCTCTCTAATGATCATGCCAAAGCATTTCGTAATCAAGCATTTTATGAAATGGCATCATGCTAATAAATCCTAAAATAGAGTATTGTATGTTAGAAGTAATGACGTCATGGAATGATACATGAAAAAAACTCTGTATGGACCACTACCAATCCAAAATATGTGTCCCAAAGAATGGTAAATGAGAGGAAGATGTCTTATAGGGAATACACACTATGTTTGGGGGTCCACACTTTATGTGAACACAGCTCATTCATGGACTATGTAATCTCCTAGACATGGATTTGAAATTCATGCCATACTACATAGTGTGTACTTCTGTTATAGCACATATATCATCCACCTAATTCTTGGGCATGTATTTCTTGACTATTCACATGTACCTCATTCGTTTCCCATATATGTTGGTCATGTATGAGTACACATATAATCATGTGTAATTGGTCATTCTTGTGCATGTTCACTCTTAGAGTACACATAGTTATATTCCACCCATGGAATTGGGTGTGTGTAGATAGCAAAAAGCTTTTTCACACATAGTAGGATCACACAGTTTGTAGGCCTGACCATATGGTGTGTGATCCTTAACTTGAATGAAAAACCTTCACCATCAAAAAAACCAAAGTACATTATTTTTGTTATTCTACAGTACATGTTGTGTTGTGTAATTTTTCACCCATATTCATGTGGATTTAAGATATTTTATTTCTCTGACCTCACATACCCATCAACTACTTTTACTTAGTGGGCATCGTCTCTAGCCATCGATTTTAGTCCTTTGGTGAGAACGAATTAGAATCTAGTTACCCACATGAATCTTGTAGCATGTCTCATCACCACTTATTGTCACTCAAGATCCCATAAACACATATTCATAACACACAGCTCACAATGAATATCTATATATCAATAATGTTTCTTCTATTTCATTCCTAAAACAATTTATATGAATTTGGGGGTTTTATCACACTCGAACCCTCCCCGACAATGTTGAATCACGACTCTATGGGCTAGTTGTGAAGAATGAAAAGAGTGAATGGGGAAAATAGTAATTTCAATGTTACATTCATCATTGAAAAATAATTCCTCAAAAACCGTGATAAAAATAGTATATCATGGGTTATAATGATTCATATTAAAAAATTTATTTAAACAACACAATTTATCCAAATGGGCTCGTGTGAAGATGTTGGGGTCCCATATTAATTAAATGATATATGAGTACATGCTCAATTTTTAAATAAAAATATACCTAAAAGGATCAAAAACTAATTTAGATTTTATGTTCCAATGATTTAGAAGACCCTGTATCATTTTTGGCCTCTTGATCCACCTAAATCTGACCATCAGTAGTTCTCTGATGCGATCCACAAATAAAGAATGACCAATCCTACACTCAAAACCTCCAAGGTTTACCTAACTAAACATAGAAATATATTATAATTGTATATTTAACTATGAATTTAACAAATGGTAATTTAAAACAAATTAAAGAAAATATATTTATTTATTTTATTTAAACTCACCGCTAATAGTGGCCTCAAAGAGAAATCCTGTGTTAACCAACTTTATGTCATGCCTAGAGAAAACCCTATGTTCTAGAAATGAAAGTGGAATATGATTTCTCATCAAAGGTACCAAAAATATCAAAACCCATGATCACTATAATGTTGCACCCACATGAAAATAAATAGATTAATATTATTAATAGAGAAATTCCATATCTTGGGACACCTATACATATTAATGACGCTGAGGACGAATCGAGATTGGTGCATAGAAATATTCAAAGGAAAAATACATAATAACTAGAGTCAGTCCATTAGATCCTATCAAAGGTCTCTTAATTTTATCTTTTATATGATACTTGATAATAAATGGGACATAATTGTCTATTCTAAATTGGTTTCAGGTGTTTCTTGATTTGGGTAGTTCAAAATATTAGTCTTCTATGGAGATTAAATAAGTGTATTGTTTTTTTAATTTTCAAATCATTCCTTTGTCTTGTGTTCTCGCTTTTAACACATATCTTGGTAATATTTTACCCTATATGGGATCTTCTTCCAAATAGAGTATAGACATTGAGCAGACGTCCCATATTAGTATTTTTTGGGCAGTTTATTGGGATTCCTACTATGTATTAATATACTCACTAGTACATTGGTTAATTCTCCAGTATATTTAATGTCTTATGAAAACAATAGATAGTTTGGTGGAAATATCAACATAAATGGTTTTAGAAGAGCCTAGTGGTATTGGGGGGGTAGTAGTAGTAGGTGTCATTTTTATCAGGAGTTATACTAATTTTGGAATATCTATATTATAGTAACATCGGTTATATTTCCTATTAGGTTGTTAGGCATGCATATTTACCCTTCTCATTATCAATTATTTACTACTTTTTCATTGTGGAATAAAGAATTTAGAAAAGGGATTATTTTTATTATAATTATTTTTATATATATATATCACATTTTCTAATTCTTTTGGGTGGTATCCATAATGTATAGGTCAATTCAACAGTGGACACCAATTATGTGTAATATTTATACTTCGTGATAGTCTCCATCCCATGGATTTTTGGAGGTGGAATTAGAGTTGTGCACTAATATAACCACCACATATGATGGCTCGTGGTGGTATAGGTCATGTTGTATTTGTATAAGAGATATTATTTCATAAGGATAGAGTTTCAATATATATATTTATAGTGAGGATTGGTTTGGGAATTTAGAGAAACGATGTTAAAGGGTCTCGAGTTCTGATTTCAGACTAGGTAACCAAGTGTTTGTGTGGTAATATATGTATCCATTCACCAAGAAACTAAAAACCTAAATTTTGACTCCATACAGAAAGGTATATATAAAATGGAAAAAATAAATAGCCCCTAAATCATTTATGCATGGGACATGGATTTTCATGTCTTTCTGGAGTCATCTCTTGGAATATGATTTTATATCCATGGTCTATATAGTCAAATAATAGGATACCTACATGCAGATAGCTCGCATTGATCCGAAGCATGGTCTGGATGGTATCATGCTAGCGATTGAGCTTTCTATTGATAAGGATATCAGTGGTGAGGTTTTTTCCATTGAAAAATTCATGTGTTGTTTCAATCAAAAGTGTAGGTTGCAGTGAATCTTCCTACTGTAAAACAAAAGGACCCACATTATATGGAGTACGAGGATGTTATTCCACCTAATTTTCAAAGGATTATTTATTTTGGAAAGGATGTGTATAGCCATAATATTAGTATCCTAACTGGGTTCTAGAGATTAAGAACACCTTGGTTTTATGGATACCCACACCCTCGGGAAGTTGGGGACTAGTTTGGGATAGTTTTTTGAGTATTCTCCCTTGTTTTTACATGTAATGACCATACAAAAGTTATTTAAAATAATCATCTCTACACGTCAGCGAGACTATATTGGGTCATTATCATTCTAAACTAATGATGATATGATTATTCCTTAAATAGATTTCAATAATCTATTCAATGAGTTATACAATCTAGTGATTCAAATATTCATTCCTATAGTGGAGCCATTGTATTTCCATCATTGTATCATATCATTTGATAATTATATATCAGGATTCACTAATATCATGAGGTACTCCCTCTATAATATTCATGATAGATTCTTAAAATCTTGAATTATTAATGGTGTCTTACACAGATAAATCCAATATAGCATTATTCCACCTTTGAATAACCACAAATTTTAGGGTTCTAGGGAAAGCTTTATTGATGGAGACTTTCTTGGTAATGTGAAAACAAGTAAAATATAATGATGGTGGTCATTTGAATTCGGTTTAATTAGCTTGAAACATTTATCATCAAGAATTATAATCGTTATATAAGAGGTAATTTCATGAATAATCTCATAATGGAGGATTGGGATCTTAAAGGTCAAACAGGGATGCAATTATCCAGGATATGTGATTATTTATTCTAATATAGTACATTATCATCTATCACATGGATGCACTACCCATAATGCATAGAAATGTATTCAAGAAGTATTCAGTCATTTATGTAAGAGAAAAAGATAGATTACGAACTTCCTAGAGGTGTCTAAGGTGGTCCTTAAGTGGTCATCATTGAAAAAACACTATATGAAGACTATGTTATTATTTTCATACACCAACTCTACCCCCATGAGATCCAAAAATGGAATACAAGGATGGAATTGATGACTCAATCATGTGCAATCGAAGTAAATCAATAGTGAGGAAACGTTTTACATAATCCATGGTTCGTTATATTTCTCTTATACTTTTCCACCCAGAGTAATAATCATTGTAATGATTAATTAGATTATTTAATAATTCTAATTTTTAGAAATATATATACTAATGGAGCCCCAAATTAGAATAATGTAGCTAAACACTTTTCATTGAGGTGATATAGGGTACACTCATATCTTTTATTAACTCGTCATTGATTTAGTTGAGCAAGGTTTCCATGGAAACTCATAGTGTTTTTTATGAAACCCTATGATATAATCATTTGAATCAATTTTCTATTTGTATTATATGTGTATATAGACCGTAACCATTAGAGAGTGATGTTTTACAAGTATTTTAGAATAATATTGTCCTTCATGGGTGTGTGAGAACATCATTCAAGAGGAATAGGGCATATTCAAGGGATATTTCACCTAACTAGTATTGGATGGATGTATTGGATTTATGTGCTATAAATAATTTGGGTGATCATATTTAAATAATGGCAGTGGATTATATAGATGTTTTCTCTGGAGATGTGAAATAATTTACCCCTTATTAAGAGATCATTTTCTACATTAATCTATACATCAATACTAATATGATATCTTATGTAGCTTATCAGATGGACCAAAATGATGTCAAAGAACTAAAGGTATAGAAATTTAATCTTATGGAGAAAGGTTTAATTAAGCCTAGTGTTACCCCCTATGCATGTAACGACTCGATGTTTTATTAACGGAAATCCCTCCATATAATTATTCCCTATAGTATAATCAAATTATTAAGAACAATAAAATATAATTATACTAAATACTATATGACCATTAAACATAATTTTTCCACTTCTAGGGTTTGAATTTTGAAAATTCGACATACATGGTTGTGACCAGTAAGATGTTTGGAGTCTAATAGAAAAAAATTAATTTTTTGGGTGAATATTAAATCACCCTTGTGACTTGAAAACTACCCTTATGAATATTAATATGACCCTTATGAATATTAAATCATCCAAAATAAGAGTATCCTTACCCATTAATAATTAAATAACATTAAGGCATCTTAGAAAGTGAACATTTGACCATAGTAAAAGTATTGGTATGTTTTATGTAAGTCATAAAGAAATAATAATAATTAACTAAATAATTTAAAAGAAAAATAATTTTCTAAAAATTGGTTCATAAATTAACAATTCGATGTCTTCTAGTTTTATGATAATTTTATAAGTCCATACGTAATTTTTGAAAGCATTATAAATTCATTTTTAATTTTAAAAACTGTAAAATAAATTATGATTTTAATTAAAAATTAAATTAATCATATTTAGGAAATTATTTATGAAAAAATGAATTCATTTTTGGATTCTACACGTCGAAAAATTGATCCGGTGCGTTTTTTGGATTTTCCTGAAATAGTTGAATTTTTATGAATAGTAAAATACCATAATTTTCAAAATAAGCTAAATAAGCTAATTATAGAGTCATGCAAAATTTTATTATGATTTAAGGAAAATTGGAACGTGATTAAATGATAAAATTACTATTATTGGTCATGGAATACTCCCTATTTTTTCATGTGGGAAATTATAAATTAATGAATTTTATATTCAGAAATCCCCTCTCCCCTCTACTATAAATACCACCCTCCACACCCTCATTTCCTTTCACCTATAAAGCTTATATACTTCACTAAAATATGCCCAAGAATCTTCCATATCCCCTCCCCCATGTCCAAGATCTTCCTATCTCATCAAAATACAAAGCCTTTCTCCCTTAAGATGATCTCAAGAGGATGATTCAAGAGGTAATTTCTCTCCATCTTTTCCATTATTTTTCATTACATTTCATGTTCTTTTCTTATTCTCTCCCAACCTATCTTCATAAAAATGGTATGTTAACTCTAGTATCATACATATACTATAATTTTATGATAATAACTGGATATTATACAATCCAACCCCCACCTTCTCTTCATTTTATTTTATAAAAGAAAATGTTTTTGTGAGGTGTTAATCTACCACCTTCAAGAACGACATGTTTTCAATTTCCATTAAAGAATTCAGATATAGTCCTGAAACCATTTTTAAGGTTTAACCAGATTATATTATATGTATTATATCCTATTTCATGTTTTGGATCCAAATTAAGAACGTATTACTAAATTATTAAACAAAACAATTTCGTTGTAGTCAAAAACCCGCCCAAATTAACTCAAACAATCATCATTTAATTATTTTATAATGATTCATCCACATGGTAAAAAAAATTATATGTTATAAGATCATTTAAACTTATTTAGTATCATTAATAACATGAAATATCAGTTCTTTATGTTCTACACGAACTTCCATTTATGAATACAAGTGAACTGCTCAAGAAAACCATAAAAATGAACATTCCATAATAATGTTTTTCTACTCTATATCTCATAAAAGGTCTCATAAAATAACTTAATGAAACCATAATGAACCATATTCATGTAAATAAGTTTCTTTAATTTTAAATAAATGAATATAATGTGGTTATATAGGACATAAATGAGAAGAAAGCGTTCAAATACAAGGTAAGGGGAAATTCTCAAACCCAACTTTCTTTCTTCGGGTTCTCTCTCTTTCACTCCATTTTTTTGTATGTTAATTACATAAAAATAATTTTTCATCATTATAATACCTTTTCTTGGATTTAAATTTTTTCTTCTGAAATTTATTTCAAACAAAATTTTTCAAAAATAACTCTTCTTTCAAAAACACACCTTTTACTTCTCACTGAAGGTTGATGGCTATCATAACAAGTATGTTATTCCAACATGATTTTGGGAACCCAATGTTTAAAAATGGGTTTATCTTGGATAAAACCCATTCCTTACCATGGTATAGTTATTTTAATGTTTTATATATGATCATTGTGGCATGAATGATAAATTATAATGTTATGATGTGATGGGTGCGCCCGGAATTATATAGCGCAATATGAATGTTTTAATGTGACAGGTGTGCCTAGAATTATACAGTGCTCCAATGCATTGGGTAAAGTGATAAATCTCATGATTTAATGTGAAATTATGTGAAAATAATATTATATCTTTGTTCACAGGTATGTTTGGTAGTTAACCACTAAAACATGATGTTTCATTTTTTTTAATTTCAAAATTTCAAGTCTCATATAAAGGTTTCCTCTCATGTTCATGTTTCTTTACCTATGTTATGGTTTTTCTCGTCAATTGTTATATGGTTCTTATCTATCCTCTTACTGGCCTTTTAGCTCACCTGTTTTAATTTATATCCTCTGATGAATATGTGTACTAAGGAGAGTTCATGTGCCAATAATAATCCAGAGAAGAAGGAATTAAATAAATGTTTCTGCTTTATGTTGTAATTGTTATGTATGATCCTAGATTTTCCAGGACACTAAAACATTGGATCCTATATGGGTAATACTATTTTTCATATATATAAAATTTTGTAATTGTAATGTATGAAAAGGCTAGTCCACTATAGTTGGTATCAGAGGCAAAGTTTGATTAATTTGGGAATTAGGATTATTGAACCCGAGAGAAAACCTCTACCATGAGACTAAGTACAAATATGCACACAAGAATCTTTACATAGGGATCCCATATGTTGTTATTTTAGTATATATAGTACAAATGAAAAATTTATTAATGAATTTTTTACTTATGTTTTTTTCTAACCTTTTCTATTTTAGATGATGGTGGGAACCATGAGAAACCGAGCCAATAACCAAGGCGAGGGCCAATGAAACAATTGCCTGAACGACATCCTCAACGATTTGGGAGGCGGAGTTCAAAATATCATGGTGATGCTTACCCAAATATCTCATGTTATGAACAATATCCATAATAATGTAGAATTTCCTCCTTCACATAAGAGGGAGAAACATTCTATTGAGTTTTTTATGATTCAATGATCACTGATGTTTAGTGGATCTTCTGATCCACTAGTTTCAAAGTACTGGGTCAACTCCATTGAGAAGATACTTTATGTGGTTCACTATTCTAAGATAGATAAGGTGACACTAGTTGTTTATCGTCTATATTTATCACCCCATGGTTCCATGGTAAGTTTCCCTTTGAATAATGAAATATATTTCATTGTATGCTACTTCGAGGTTTTAACACATCGTGTCTAGTCAAACTAGCTGTTATGAATAGTAATACCAAATTTCTAAAATTTGATAAATTTTATTTTTCAAAATGGACTTAATTTTTGAATTTGGAATATCTAAATTAGATTAGGGTGAATTTTTTGTATTTTTCTGAAAACATTCAATTTTTGATAAATAGTGAAAAACACAACGTTATTGGTTAAACCCAACTTTTTATTTAAATAATTATTTATTTTATTTAAATTGATTTTAGGTCAAAATAGATACATAATACCTATATAAGTTCAATTTAATTCATTGTAGTCATTTTATAATAAGTTTAGATATAAAAAAATTTATTGAACTTTTAACTGTCTTTTACCCACCTCCTAGGAGCATTTAAAAATTTGCATAAAATTAAATTTTACCACTTCTGCGAGTTGAATTTAAAAAATCTGAGAGAGAAAATTAATATCAGTAAGTAAAATGTGGTTCAATAACATGAAAATATTTTTTGGTGAATAGAATTTTTTACTTTTATTTACCACTGTTAAAAGTAAATAGGGTAATTAAAGGTAAAAATTATATCATTATTACCCGAACACAAGTCTTAATTCTGTTGGATAACTATAATTAGACCCAAAACAACCTTTGGAATAAAATATTACCCCATTAGGTCCACATGGATTAGATTAGAACATTTATTATTATTTTATTTAAAGAAGAGTTAAAAGAGTTAAACTCAATGTTTCATAACTAAACCATTTTTTATATTGTGTTACACACAACATAAATTCATCTATAATTATTAATTATATATTTAAAAAGATTTAATAAATAATTTTATTTTATTTATAATTTTTATATTTTAAATAATTTAATTTATTTGTGGCGCACTGATGATGCAGTAATTACCTTATTGATGAAATATTAAAATATTTGATATTAAAAATATTTAAATAAATGTAAATTGAGACTTCTGATGAATTCCAATAATTTTCTAGTTTAATATTACATGTTAGGGTTGGTTAAATAAATTTTATTTGGAGATATAAATTATTAATGTCTTTCAAAAAAATAAAATACTAAATAATGTCAAAATTGTCATAATTTAGTTTTTAAAAAAATACTATATTATTAATTGATAAAATATTCATAAAAATCTAAGGCTCGGACGAAAGACTTAGTTGAGGTTATATATATTAATAATTAACCACTTTTGGTTCTCTTGGAAGTTTATAGTATGTTTATTAACCACATAATAAAAAAATACAAAGAGACATGGTAAATGTCACACTATTTAACTAAGAGTTAAATCTAAAAGATGATGTAAATATGGGGACATAAACATGTATAAAACGAATCAGTTGAGGGGTTTTAAACCCATCAGCACCTTATCCTATAAATAAATAATTTTTTACCCATAAAAACCGAAATTATATTATTATAAAATGATATTTCAAACTTTTCCTAACGTGACCCTCACCTCTCTTATAAAACGGCAATTCCTCGTCTCTCAAAATCACACCTCCTAAGCCATTTGGATCGGACAAAATATACCCAAATATCCTCCCAAATTTTCTACCTTTATCCTAGAGGCATTTATTTGGTCAGAAAGACATCCTAAAGATCCCTTTTGATCAAATCAAATGGAAGAACCCTAAGAATAGGTAAATATTTCATCACCTCTTTCTAGTTCCATTCTTCTTCCACTTCCTCTTTCTTTGTTGTTACCAATATGAAATAATAACTCAATTGTCTTCTATATACTATGATGCTATTATAAAAATGGTACAACCATATTCATTATTCAATCCATCATATGAATGGCTAAGTCACCATACGTGCGTACGTACGGCTTACCATATCCATGTCGTGGTGTAGGTTGTTATTTAAACACTTAATTTTTTGGATGGGTATAATAATGAGTATAACTGATTTAAATAATAAATATAACATGTTAAAGATTATATATATATGATATACCATCCAATTACATATGATTTCACCATAAATATAATGATATTATCCCCCGTATGTAAATATGGATTACCGTCTCCCCGAACGCGATGACATTCATTCCACATCGTAATCATTCAAGAATAATTTTCTTTTTTTGATTAAATATCATTTTTAAGAACTTAATATCATTCATGATATGGATAAAATAGTTCCTTCACATAACTATCATATCTTAAGTAAACAAGCATATAAAGGAAAACGTATCAGTTAACACCCAAAGCAAAGATACTACTGAAATGTTATTAACAAAACAATATTATAGAATCATATATGATAACATATTTATGTATATTGTTATGGTATAATTTAATAACAATGATTTAACTATTATACTGGAGTTTAACGTACCCTCGACCAAACAAAATTACCATGTAAGGGTTAATTTTACAATCTCTTTATTATCAAAGGTTGTTTTTACCTAAGTATCAACAAAGACCTCTTTATCATCCACATCCATGTTTTCATTACAATGTATATCAATACTTTTTTACTATTTACTAGACTATGGGTTAAAGTCATTTATATCTTTATTTGACCTTATATGCTTGGAAATGAATCTTTCTGTCATTTTCCAAACAAGGTACTTTATGGCCTTTATGAAAAAATTAATGTAAGAATGTATTTTACACTTTTACAATGGGTGCGGCTATTTTCTTCCATAATAACATCACAGAAGATTACCTTATAAGAATATGAGAATATTCTCTAAATAAATGTTTTCTTTTATAATTATGTGACTCTTAAATGTTTTCAAATTAGGAAGAGTTAATTCTTTAAAATATTTTTCATTTCATCAATGTCAACATCCTTTGATGGATTTTAAACTTGTTTGAAGTTGATTTATTATGATACAAATCTTCCATATTTTATTGAAGGTATTTTGATATGTTTGACTATGGATGTTTTATTTTTATACCATTCATGGTTTATAGTTAAAGTATTGGCATTTCATATGCTAATTTTAATACGAATGTTTTTGTTATGTTTTAACCTTTTCATATGAGGAACGTTTTGGACGTAGTATGTGACGGGTGGAGCCCACAATAGATCCTTGGTGCATCGATAGATCTCATGAAAAAATTAGATGTGGAATTGTTTGAGGTCTTTCCCAATTTGATATATGGTTTTGGCTAAGGCCTAAATCATTTTTAGACGTCTTGGATGAGGCCTTGAAAAGATTCACTAGAATGTCCAGCATTATACAATCCCTCATTATGAAATTAATAATGATGGTTCAAGAGGTTATTCGACTTGTAGAATAACCCTAACTATGTTTTTTAATGGAATTATATAAGCATATGATATTCCTGTTGTAAAGTGTTCATGTTTATTATTTGTAAAGGCATGTGTTTTTAATTATTCACAATGCCTAATGTTTATGTTATCTTCCATTGTATTTCTTACCCTTAATGAGTGTTTGACCTCCCCCTTTCTTATGTTTCATTTCCCCATGATATGAAAAAGTTAGTTATGAGTGACTTTAAGGCATAATCTAGGAGGCTTGGATGTTTCTAATGGAATAAATTATTGTTGTATTTCTTTTCACGTTGTAATGTTGAACTTATGTATGTATCTTGTTTCCAATAATACTAAATTAATTGGTCTTTCGGGACATGATGTCTTGTATCATTCCAATGTTATATAATAATGCACCGAATCTGGGTAACTGGGGTTGGGGCATTACAGTTTGTATTAGAGTAAGTTTAGTAAAAACATTGGTAAATAGATTTAGATAAAATATGATTAGAGCACATTACCCTAAGAGAAACATTGATGATAAGTATAGAATAACTTCCTAAAATTTTTGTAACGTAGATATTTTGTAAGTTTTCCAAGAAATATATCCCTATCTAGATATGAGAAGGTAGAGGGGGCTCTGGAATAGATGTACCTAGAAGTGAAAACTCTGACAAGGAGTTTCGGGCTTGACTTGGGGTATCCTAGTACACGACAACAGGCCTTACTGCACTCTTGGTTACGACACTCCCGGGGGATATGCATAGGATAATTCACATTTCCTTTACAAACAATTATGAAGGATTTATGAGTATATACATCCTCAAAGAAAATATTTTTTATGATTATAGATTATATCTATAAACTGTTAAATTTATGTTATGTGTTTTTCATGTTTGGAATTACATATTGCGATTCAAAAACTAATCTATTGTATGCCATTGTTTAGAAATAGCACATAGTGGAAGGAATGGAAACCGTATCAACACACGTAATCCATGTAGTTACTTTCATCCTAATCAAGATAATTATAGTGGAGCAGGTGATGAAACTGGTGTTGATCATCTTATCACCATACTGGGACAACTCACTCCGGTTATGAATAATAAACTTACCCATATGGAGCACCCTGAACCACAACACATAGGATCAATGTTAAACCGCTTCATTAGGTAACAGCCACAAACATTAATTGGGAGTAATAATCCATTATTATCTAAATAATGGATAAGTTCCTTAGATAAAATATTTCATGATTGCGGAGTAGCAAAATGGAAGAAGTTTTCATGGATGTTTATCGCCTCATGGGACATGCAGATCAATGGTGGTCATTGATTCAAAACACAAAGTAAGATGAAGAAGTATCAAACATGGAATGAAGGGAGTTTAAAGTGTTTTTCGTAGAAAAATACTTTCCTCATGAATATTAAGTGGATATGGAAAGGAAATATCTAATTCTGAGAAAAAAGAGGATGATAATGTTGCAAAGTATGAAGCTAGCTTTACAAGGTTGTCAAGGCACGCTGTAGATTATATATGTAACCCAAGAAGTAATATTGATCATTTCATTAGTGGGTTAAAATCATTTCTCCATCAAAAATTAGTCTCGCAATCCTTCTCATCATATAAAGATATTGTCTCATGTGAAATCAACATAGAAAAGTAATTATCTAAGTCTTACATATTCAAAGTAAATCAAGATAAGAAACGATCTTCTAAACACTCTGGGAAAGAAAATAAGGAAATAGAGAAGAAGACAAAAGCTGAATTTCTACCCTTTGATAATTATGGAAGGAATCACCCTGGTGCCTTTCAAAATGGAAAATGAGTATACTACAAATTAAGACAGAAATACCATCTTGCTAGTGATTGTAAGGGGAAGAAATATGCTACCAATGTTCAATGCTACAATTTTAGGGAGATTGGTCATTATGAAAATGAATTTCTTAAGCTTCAGGATAACATACCTCAGAAACATACAAGGGATCAAGGCTAAGTTTATGTGATCACTACTGCTGAGATTGATGCTCTGAAAGACGTGGTGGTAGGTAATTTAATGATTTCTTCAAGTTCATCCATTGCTTTCTTTGATTCTGGATCATCGCATTATTTCATATCTTCCTAGTTTTCTAAGAAAATTAGATATTTCCAATTTGATTTAACAGGGGAGTTGTTTGTAAAAAGTCCTAAGGGAAGTATCATTACAACAAAGTTTTGTGAATCAGTCCCCATTAAGGCATATAAATGATATTTTCTGCTGATCTAATCATCATACCCATGATTGAATTTGATATAATCCTCGGTATGGATTGGATTTCGGGCCAGGATGAGAAAATTTATTATAAGAAGAAGGATATTACAATTTTTTATGATGATAAAGAGTACCATATCTTTGGAGAAGAAACATCACCACATGATTTTTATCTAGATCCACCCCCAGTTGCTCTTCTAAATTCAATTATTGGGAAGGAAGAGAATGAAATAACTATGGGTGAGGAAAGGAATGATTAAATAGAGGATGTATGTATTGTGCATAAATATGTTAACATGTTTCCAAAGGATTTACCTTGACATCCTTCAGAACGAGAAATTGAGTTTTCCATAGATTTAATTCCTGGTTCAAGGCCCATATCGAAGACCCAATATAGAATGGCCACTGTGGAATTAGTGGAACTAAATAAACAAATAGAGGAATTCAGTTATAAAATATTTATTCACCCTAGTTTTTCTCCATGGAGAGCCCATATCCTTTGGTTAAGAAGAAAAACAGATCAATGAGGCTGTGCATTGACTACAAGGAGATCAATTCCATAACAATAAAGAACAAGTAACCCCTATATCGCATTGAAGACTTATTCAAGCAACTTTCTGGATCTCAATATTTTTCAAAGATTTATCATCGATCTTGATAGCATCTATTGTCTGTAATGAAGGATGAAATTCTGAAAACAGCATTTCGAACTAGGTACCGACATTACAAGTTTACAATAATGCCTTTTGGATTGACTAATGCACCCTCTGTCTTCATGGATCTAATGGATATAGTTTTGAAGGAATATCTTGATGACTTTGTGGTGGTATTTATTGATGATATCTTGGTATAATCCAAAATCTATGAAGATAATAAAAATTACTTGCACATAATTCTAAAGACTCTTAGAAGAAATGAATTATATGGGAATTTTAGAAAGTGTGAATTCGGGCTTCAATAGATTTCTTTTCATGGCCATATTGTCTCTAAGGATGGAATCTCTATTGATCCTTTAAAGACCAAGGCATTCTTGGAATGGCCAGTGTAGATGAGTATAACTAAGGTACGTAGTTTTATGGGTTTAGCATGTTATTATCATCATTTTGTCTAGAATTGTTCCTGATTGGAAAGCCCGTTAACCAATATCACTTGTAAAGTGGTTAAATCTGTTTGGAAAAAAGAGTTTGAATATTGTTTTGAAAAACAGAAGAGAAGACTAGTTAATGCTCTTATCTTGACTCAACCATCAGGGAATGATGGGTTTGTTATTTATAGTGATGCTAAAAAGAAATGACTCTGTTGTGTACTTATGAAAAATGATATATTTGTTACATATGTATCATGAATCCAAATAATTCATTAGAAAAACTATCCCACTCATGATCTTGAGTTAGCAGCTGTAATATTTGCTCTAAAGATATGGAGACACTATCAATATGGTGGGAAATATTTGATTTATACTGATCACAATAGTATGACGTATATATTCTCGCAAATATAACTAAACATGAGTCAAAGGATATGGCTTGAAGTACTCAAGGATTATAATTTCACAATACACTACAACCCTCGGAAGGAAAATGATGTGGAAGATGATTTCAAAAGAAAGGATCATGGATTTTTGAAAAATATGAGAGTTGAAAAGGATATTATTTTCATGGATCTAGTAAAGATGAATATGGGGATAACCATGGAAGGTGAAACATCAGTACATATTCAAATTTTTTCCAAATTATCTTTACTAGAAAGAATAAAGAGTTCTCAGAATGAAGATGAGGAGTTTCAAAAGAAGACTAAAGCTATAAATGATGGGAGATTGAGTTACTTCGTATATGAATATGGAATTTTCAAATTTCGGAAGATACATTGTGTTCCCGATACACATAATCTAAAAAGGGGATTGTTGGATGATTTTCATAGCTCCAATTTCTCTATACACCCAGGGAGCACCAAGATGTATAGAAATTTGAAGAAACATTTTTGGTGGGACAACATGAAGAGGGAGATTGCTGATTTTGTGTCAAGATGTATGGTTTGTCAACAAGTGAAACATGGAAGGAAACAGCATGGGGGATTCATGCAACCTCTTCCCATACATGAGTAGAAATGGTGTGATATTACTATGGACATTATCAAGGGTCTACCAAAGACTCCTAAAAGGAATGATGCAATATGGGTCGTTGTCACGGGGCTACCAAAGACTCCTAGAAGGAATGATGCAATATGGGATGATATTTACCTCTGGTAGAATTTTTCTATAACAATAGCTTCCATTCAAGTATTTATATGGCACAATATGAAATGTTATATGTAAGGATATGTCTCACACCAACCTTTTGGGATGATTTTTGTGAAAGAAAACACATAGGCGCAGAACATGTTGAGGAAACAATTGAAAAATTTATGATTATCCAAACCCACATCAAATCATTCCAAAGTAAGAAAATGATCAATTCCAATAACCGAAGGAAGGATTTGTAATTTCAAGTATGAGACCATGTTTTATTGAAGGTATCACCATGGAAGGGTGTTATACGTTTCAGTAAGAATGTTAAATTGAGTCCCAGGTACAACAGACCTTTCGAAATTCTAGAAAAAATTGAAGTTGTAGCTTATCGTTTGGCAATGCCTCCATGTCTCTCTAAAGTTCATGATGTGTTCCATGTATCACTGTTGAGAAAATACATGTCTGACCCAACGCATGTACTCACCTATGAGGAAATTTAACTAGAACCTAATCTGTCTTATTGTGAAGAGCCTGTCAAAATTCATGATACCAGGGAACAAGTGCTGAGAAACCGAATGACTCATCTGGTAAATGTTATATGGAGAAACCGTAAGATGGAAGATGAAACGTGGGAACTAGAGGATCTTTTGATGAATAACCACCTGAATATTTTTGTGTGGTAGTATTCTAGAAATTTCGCGGATGAAATTATTTGAAGGAGGGAAGAATGTAATACAGCAAGCTTCCACAGTATGTTTCCCATTGAATAATTCAATAGCTTACATTGTATACAACTTCGATGATCTAACACAAAGTGACCAATCAAACTATCTATTATGAATAGTAATACCCTCTTTTTGAAATTCTATAAATTTTATTTTTCATAATGGACCTCATTTTTGAATTCGGAATATCAAAATTAGCTTAGGGTGAAATTATGGTATTTTTTTGAAAACATTCAATTTATGTTGAATAATTAAAAACACTGCATTATTGGTTAAAACCAACTTTTTATTTAAAATATGACCCCCTTTGGTCTGCATGGATTAGATTAGGACATTTATTATTATTTTATTTAAAGAAGTGTTAAAAGAGTTGAATTCAATTTTTAATAACTAAACCATTTTTAAAATAGGGTGACGCACAATATAAATTCGACTATAAATATTCATTATAAAGATAAAAATATTTCCTAAATATTGGTATTTCATTTATAATTTTTTAACATTAAATAATTTATTTTCTTTAGGACACAATGATGATGCAGTAATTACCATAATAATGAAATATTAAAATAATTTATGTTATAAATATCAAAATAAATGTAAATTCAGACATCTGATAAATTCCACTAATTTTATATGTTAACATGAGATTTTATGGATTATTAAATAAATGTAATTGGAAGTGATAAAGTACTAATGGCTTTCAAAAAAAATCTAATATTAAATAGTGTCAAAATTGACATAATTGAGTTTTTAAAGAAAATATTATATTATTAATTGATATAATATTCATAAAAATTTAAGGATCATCTAAAAGACTTAGGTAAGTATATATATATTAATATTGAAAAACATTGTGTTCTCTTGGTAGTTTACAGAATGTTTATTATCTATTTAATATAAAAATACAAAGATACATGAAAAATGTCAAACTGTTTAACTAAGAGTTAAATCTAAAATTAATGTTAATATGGTAACCTAAACATCTATAAAACCTATTGTTGGAGAGGTGTTATACACATACCAACCTTATCCTTTAAATAAATCATTATGGATTCATTAGAAAAATAAAATCATTTTATTATAAAATAACATTTCAAGTGTTTCCTAAAGTCACCCTCACCTCTCGTATACAAGGGATCTTCCCCTTCTCTCAAAATAACACCTCCAAAGCCATTTGGATCGGCCAACCTCTTCCCACATATTCTCCCAACTTTCCTCACTTTATCCTAGAGGCCTTCCTTTGGTCATAAATACAACCTATGGATTCCTTTTGATGAAATCATAATGTAGAACCTGAAGAAGTGGTAAATATTTCATCACCTCTTTCAAGTTCATTTCTTCTTCCACTTCCTCGTTCTTTGTTGTTTATATTCTAAAATAATAACTCTAGTATCTTATATATAATTTGAGGTTATTATAAAATTGGTAAAACCATATTCCTTATTCTACTCATCATATGAATGACAAAGTCATCATACGTGCGTACGTACGGCTTACCCTCTCCACATCGTGGTGTAGTTTCTTATTCAAACACTTAATTATTTGGATGGGTATAATAATGATTATAACATATGTAAATAATAAATATAACATGTTAATGATTCTGTATATATGAAATACTATCCAATTACATAAGATTTCACCATCAATATAATGATATTGTCGCTCGTGCGTACGTACGGATTACCGTCTCCATGAACGCGATGAGATTCATTCCCCATCGTAATCATTCAAGAATAATTTTAATTTTATGATTAAAAATAATATTTATGAATATAATACCATTCTCTATATGAATAAAATAGATCTTATCCATAACAAACATAGCTTATGTAACCAATCATATAAAAAAACAAATCAGTTAACACCCGAAGCATTGATACTACTGAAATATTATTAACAAGACAATATTAGAAGACCGTATATGATGTCATATTTATGTATATAGCTATTTCATAATTTAATAACAATGATTTAACTATTATAAAATAGGAAAACATACCCTCAACCAAGGAAAAGTACAAGGTAAGGGATAATTTCACAATCTGTTTATTATCCAGGGTTATTTTTACGTAAGTTTCTACTAGGACCACTTTATCACCCATGTCCATGTTTTCGTAAAAATATATTTCAAAACATTATTAATATTCACTAGACTATGGGTTAATGTCATTTATACCCTTATTTGACATTATATATTTTGAAATGAATCTTTCTGTCTTTTTCTAAACAAGGTACTTTATGACCTTTTCGACAAAATTAAAGTATGAGTGTTTTTTTAACTTATACGGTGGCTGCTGGTATTTTCTTCCATTATAACATCATATAAGCTTCCCTTACAGGCTTATAATAATATTTTTAAAATTAATGTCTTCTTTTATAATTGTTTGACTCTATAATTGTTTCAAAATAGAAAGAGGTATTTCTTTAAAATAGTTTTCATTTCAACTATCTCAACATTCATTGATTGATTTTAAACTTGTTTAAAGTTGATTTATTATGATAAAAATCATCCATATTGTATTTAAGGTTTTTTTATATGTTTGATTGTGGATGTGTTATTTTTGTACCATTCATGGTTTATGGTTAAAGTATTGACAATTCGTATGATAATTTTAATATGAATGTTTATGTTATGTTTCAACCTTTTCATATGAGGAATGTATTAGACTTAATATGTGATGGGTGGAGCATACTATAGCTCCTTGGTGAATCGGTAGGTCTCATGAGACAACTAGAAGTGGAATTGACCAAGGCCTTTCCCAATTTAATATATGGTTTTGGTCGGGGCGAAAATAATTTTTAGTCGTCTTGGCCGAGGTATTGAAAAGATGTTTCAGAATGTCAGGAATTATATATTATCTTATTATGAAAATAATAAGGATGGATCATGTGTTTATTTTACTAATAGAATACCCATGACTAGGTTTTATTATGGCATTATTTAGTCATCTCAATTTCATGCCGTAATGTTTTCATGTTTATTATTTTTAAAGGCATGTGTTTTTAATTATTCACCTTTCCTAGTGTTTATGTTATCTTCTTCTATATTGTGTACCCTTACTAAGAATTTGAGCTCACCCCTTTCTTATGTTTTATATTCCTAGGATATGAAGAAGTTTGTTGTGAGTGACTTCTTGGAATAATCTAGGAGGTCTGGATGTTTCTAATGTAATAAATTATTGTTGTATTTCTTTTCAAGTTGTAATGTTGAGCTTATGTATGTTTCTTGTTTCCAATAATACTAAACTGACTTGTCTTTCAGGACATGATTCTATGTATCATGCCAATGTTATGTAATAATTCACAAACTCTAGGTAACTAGGGTTGGGGCATTACACTATATAGACAAGCCAATCAATTGTGGAATTTCATTATGTTCACAAATCTAAGGGAGGAAATTGAAGAGATGGAATGGGAAGACTTTGCAATAATGTTTCTTAACAAGTATTTCCAATGAACTCTTCACACAAAGATGGAGACATAATCCATAGAGCTCAAGAAAAAAGATGTTGAATTTTTCACAATATGCGAAAAGAATTTCATGAGGATTTTAAGGTATGCTTCAGGTTTTGTTATCAATAATGATTGAAAAATTGATATATTCTTTAGTGGATTAAAACCAATCCTTCGAAAGGCTCTTACAATTACAGAATTTGGGAGTTATGAAGAATCTGTTCAATGTAATCTCAAAGTGTTTATGGAGTTTGGATAATGGTCCAATGGCTATGGTGACAAGAAATGAAAGACAGAGTTCCAAGCTGGTGGATCAAATGACAAAGGTGAGAAGAAAAATCAACAACCCACATGCCCAAAATGTGTGATGTTTCACCAAGGGAACAACCTCAAAGGGACAGGGAAGTGATTAAAGTGTGGGAAATAAGGACAACATGCTCAAGAGTGTCGAAAGGACATGAAAAGAAAAGATAATGTAGTAGATGAAAGGAGAGAACCACACATGGTTCAATGCTACAACAGTAGGGAGTTAGGGAACTATGAAGGCCAGTGCACTAAACCTAGAGTTCTAGAGGGTAATCAGCGTCAACAGCCACCAAAGCCAAATGAACAAGGGATGGTTTATGCTATCACTACTGTGGACATGGATCAAGATAATGAAGTCATACAAGGTATACTTTTTATTCAATCAATAATGGAAAAAGTCTTGTTGGATTCTAGTTTTACACATTCCTTTGAATCTTTCATGTATGCTAGAAATATAGAATCGAAGCCCCGAAACCTTAAAGAATAGATATCTGTAAAAACACAAAGATGTGAAATCATTGCAACCTAAGGGTTTGACTCTTCTTCAGTTGGGGTATGTGGGAATATTCTTCTAGTGAATCTCATAATAATCCCCTTGGTGGAGTTCGATGCTATAAATGGAATGGATTGACTCTTGTTATATAGAGCACGTATCAACTGTCGAGAAAAGGAAATATCCTTTAATATTCAGAAACACCCCATGCTTCTCTACCAATGCAAGGAAAATCGTGGATCTCTTTCGAGAAATCCTTCAATTTTGTGGGTGTTGATTCTCTGTGAGGAATCATATTTCACTAAAACTATTGAGTAAATGGATAGTACTTACCTTTCTGGAATTCCCATCATGAGTGAATATAGTGATGTATTTCCCAAAATGTTATCAGGAATTCCCCTAGATCGTGAGGTATAGTTCTCAATAGAACTCATACCTGGATCTACACCTATCTCAAAGTTTCCATGAAGGATGGATCTCCTCAAACTGGAGGAGTTAAAGAAATAGTGGAATGAGTAGCTAGAAAAAGGGTGCATACACCCTACTGCATCACCTTGGGATGCTCGAGTGCTCTTTGTGAAGAAGAAGGATGGAATAATGCAGATGTGTATTGATTACAGGGAGCTCAACCAGATCACCATAAAGAAACGTATAATATTCCAAGGATATAAGACATGTTCGATCAATTAAGAGGAGCTCAATAATTCTCAAATGTGGATCTTCATTCCGGATATCACCAGCTGAAGGTGAAGAAGGAAGATATTCATAAGACTACCTTCCGTACAAGGTATGGGCACAATGAGTTTTTGGTGATGCCCTTTGGACTTACTAATGCTCCGGAAATATTCATGGATTTTATGAATGGAGTCTTTAGAAATTACCTCGACCAATTTTTTGTAGTGTTTATTGATTATATTCTCATATACACAAAGAGAAAGGAGGAACATGAAGAACATCAAAGACTCGTGTTTGTGACATTGATAAGGTAGAAGTTGTATGCCAAGTTTAGAAAGTGTGACTTTTGGTTGAAGCAAGTCACATTCTTGGGACATGTGATCCCAAGTGAGGGAATATTTGTGGATCTTTCAAAAATAAAGGTGATTGAGGAATGGCCCAGGCCCTCTAGTGTCAAATAAATCCATATTTTTCTTGGATTAAATGGGTACTACCGACTTTTTGTGAGAACTTTCTCACGATTGTCAAGCCCGCTAATTTAGTTAACAAAGAAAGGTGTAAATTATGTCTGGATGGAAGAATGTGATGGAAGATTCAAGGATCAAAAGATAAGGATAATAATTTCACCTATACTCACACTATCGAAAAGTGGAGAATGTTTTGTGATATAAAGTTATGCTTTAATGAAAGGCTTGGGTTGCGTACTCATGCAAAATGACAATGTGATAGTCTACGCCTCACTGTAGTTGAAGATATCGGAGATGAACTACCCATCACATGATCTAGAGCTGGAAGACAAGATTTTTTCCTTGAATATCTAGAGGAACTACTTTCATGGAGAGAAGTGTGACATATAGACCGACGACAAGAGCCTAAAGTATATATTGCCACAAAAGGAGCTCAACATGCATCAAAGGAGATAGCTAGAGAAAATCAAGGATTATTATTTCTCTTTTCACTATCATCCTGTAAAGGATAACAAGGTAGTTGATGCTCTAAGAAGAAAAGAAACTACTACTCTATCCATGTTATGGATTGAGAAAGACCATATCCTTGTGGATATGGAAAGGATGGATATAGAAATCATAAGAACATGGGATACATCCTACCTTGCCCAAATAATTGTGGAACCATCCATCAAATAGAAGATTAAGGAAGTAAAAAAGGGATCATATGGAGATACAAAAGAGGTTAAATTCAATAAAGGTAGGGAATGTTCAAAATTTCCATATCAACAATGATGGTGTGATTTGATTTGGAAGGCGGCCTTGTGTGCCTTCATCACCCAGGATAAATAAGGTGTTATTGGACAATGGACATAGCTCAAAATTCTCATTCCATCCTAGAAGTACCAGGAGGTACTGTGATCTTCATGGAAACGTCTGGTGGGATAACATGAATATTGATATTGCGGTATTTATATCAAGGTGATTGGTATGTAATCATGTTAAAGCAGAGTGACAAATGTCTAAAGGGATGATGCATTCATTTCCTATACCCAACTGGAAATGGGAGAATGTCACTATGGAATTTGTCATGGGTATCTCGAAGACATCGAAGGGAAGTAATGCGATATGGGTTGTGGTTGACCAACTCACCATGATGTACAATTTTATCGCTATTCGGGAAGACCTCTCATTTGAACAACTTGAAAGGATATATGTGAAGGAAGTGGTGAGACTGCATGGAGTTCCACTCTCTATTGTCTCTGATCGTGATCCAAGGTTCACATCAGAATTGTGGAGATGTCTTCAACATGATTTGAGTAATGAATTAAATTTCAGTATTACCTATCCCCCCAAAACGATTGCCCAATCTGAAAGGACTATTCATATACTTGAAGATATGCTAAGATCTTGCTCTCTAGAATTCAAAGGAGGATGGGATCCCCATCTCCAATTGGTTGAGTACTCATAAAACAATAGATTCCACTCGAGAATTCAGATGGCTCCATAGGAAGCTTTGTATGGAAAGTGATGTAGAACTCCAACCTATTGGGTTGAAGTTGGAGAAAGAAACATTTGTGGACTCGAACTTGTTCAAGAGATGAAAGAGAAGGTTCTAGTCATCCAGAAACACATCAAAGCTTCTCAAAATCGGTAAAAGAGTTGTGCTGACAACCTTACAATAGAATTGGAGTTCTATGCTGGAGATAAAGTCGTCCTTCAAATAACACCAGGGAAGAGAGTCATGTAGTTTGGAAGGAAAGGGAAGTTAATCCCAAGGTACATTGTCCCCTTTGAGATTCTTGACTACGTAGGAGCTGTGGCCTATCGGCTTGCACTTACAAAAAATATGTCTCAATTTCATTAGGTGTTTCACGTATCATTCCTAATGATGTAAATACCTGATCCCTCACATGTACTAAACTCAGAAGTGGTGTAGCTGGAAGATGATCTCTCATCTGTTGAGCAGCTAAAAGATATTCTGGACCGGAGAGATACGGTTCTATGAAACAAGACAACCCACATTTTCAAATTTGTATGGAGGAACCATAAGTTCGAATAAGAAACATAGGATTTGGAGGTGGCCATGAAAGACAAGAACCCTCACATGTTTGTGTAAAATAAAATTTTTTGGGAGAAATTTTTTGAGGGGGATAATGTAATGACCTGATGTTTTATTAATGGAAATCCCTCCTTATAATTATGCCCTATAGAATAATTACATTAGAAAGCACAATGAAATACAATGATACTCAATACTATATGACGATTAATCATAATATTTCCACTTCTATGGTTGAAATATAAAAAATCTAACACACATGTTTTTGAGCAATAAGATGTTTGCTGTCCGATAGGAAAAACATATTTTTTGGTGAATAGTAAACCACCCTTATGAATAGTAACCTACACTTATGAATAGTAATATGACCCTTATGAATAATAAATCTTCCAAAACAAGAGTGACCTTACCCAGAAATAATTAAATAAAATTTAGGTATTTGAGAAAGTGACAATTTGACCATAGGAAAAGTACTGGTGTTTTTTTTAACGTAAAAAATAATTAATAATAATTATTTAAATTATTTAAAAAGAAATTTTATTTTCTTAAAATGTGTTCATAAATTAAAAATTATTTGTGTTATAGTTCTAGTATAGTTTTATAAGACCATTCATAATTTTTAAAAGCATTATAAAGTCAATTTTAATTTTAAAAATTGTATTATTCAAGTAAATTATGGTTTTAAGTAAAAATTAAATTCGTCGTATTTAAAAATTTATTTTGGAAAAATGTACATCATTTCTAAATTATAAACATCAAAAAATTATTGGTATGATTTTTTGGGATTTTTCTGAAATACTTGAATTTTTTATGAATAGTAAAATACCAAAATTTACAAAATAAGATAAATAAACTAATTATAGATTCATGCATGATGTAATGCTTATGTAAGGCCAATTGTTTCGGTTTCACATGATAAAATTACTATTATTGGCATTCAAAGACGCATTATTCCATGTCTTTTGGGGAAAAATAAATTAACAAATTTTCTATTGAGAAGTCCAATCTCCCCTCCACTATAAATACTGCACTTCACACCCTCATTTTCTCGCACCTCTCAAGCCTCAAACCCTATCTAAACTCTTCCCAAGAATCTTACCAATCCCCTACCCCATTTCCAATATCTTCTGGTCTCATAAAAAGACCAAGACTAGGTCCCTTATGGAGGATCTTAGGAGGAGGATTCAAGAGGTAATTTCTCTCCCTTTTTTCCTTTAATTTCCTTTCAATTTGAAGTTCTTTTCTTATTAACTCCCCACCTAACTTCGTCAAAAGGGTATGGTAACTATATTATCATACATATAATGTAATGTTATGATACTAATGGGATATTATACCATCCAACCCCAGTCTCCTCTTCCTTTAATTTTATGAAGGAAAAGTTTGTTCGTGAGGTGTTAATCTATCACCTTCAAGAACAAAATGTTTTCAATTTCTTGTAAGGCATTCAGATATGGTAATGAAACCATTATTATGGTTGAAAAAAATTATATTATATGTATTGTATCATATTTCATGTTCTGTAACTAACTTAGGTACATATTACTAAATCATTAAACAAAACAAGTTCGTTGTGGTCAAAAAAACACCCAAATTAACTCAAACAATCATCATTTAATTTGTGTCTAATGATTCATCCACATCATATATAATATGATTCATTATAATATATTTTAAAGATTTTTAATATCATTAATAACATGAAATATCAGTTTTTTATGTCTACTCATGTTCTACGTGAACATCCATTTATGAATACATGTGAACCGCTCATGAAAACCATAAAAATGAACATTCCCAAACAATGTTTTTAAACTCTATAACTCGTCAAAAGGCCCATAAAATAACTTAATGAAATGATAATAATCCATATTCATATACACATTGTTCTTTAATTTTAAATTAATTAATAAAATGTGGTTATACATGACATTAAACTGAAGAAAGCGTTCAGATAGAAGGTAAGGGGAAATCTCAAACACAACATTCTTCCTTCGTGTTCACCCTCTTTTACTCCATTTTTTAGTATGTTCACTCCTTAAAAATAATTTTTTCATCATAATTTTACCTTTTCTTGGATATAAATGTTTTCTACTCATGGTTATGTCAAAAATACTATTTTTTTTAAAAAACTCTTCTTTCAAAAAAACTCCTTTTACTTCTCACTCAAGGTTGATGGCTGTCCTATCAAGTATGTTATTCCCACTTAATTTTGGGAACCCAATGAAAATAAATCAGTTCTTATGGAATAAAACCCATTATTTTCTATGGTTTATTTATGTTAATTTTTTATATATGTTCATTGTGGTAATAAAGATAAAAGATAATGTTATGATGTGATGGGTGTGCCCGGAATTATATAGTGCAATATGAATGTTTCAATGTGAAGGGTGCACCCGGAATTATACAGTGCTCCAATGAATTGAGTAATGTGATGAATATCATGAGTAAATGTGAAATTATGTGTGAGAAAAGATCTTTATTTGTTCACAAAAATGTGTGGTAGTTAACCACTAAGACATGATGGTCCATTTTTATGCATTGCCACATTTCAAGTCTCTTATTAATGTTTCCTCTCATGTTCATGATTCTTTGCATGTGTTATCGCTATGATCAACCATTGTTATATTTTTCTTATCTATCCTATTACTGGGCTTTTCACTCACCCTATTTAATGTATAACTTCCGGTGACTACATGTACTAAGGAGAGGTCAAGTGCCAATAAGAATCTGGAGAAGAATGAATTAAATAAATTTTTGTGCTTGATTTTGTAATTGTTATGTATGGTCCTAGGTTTCCCAAGACACTAAACCTTTGTATCCTCTATGTGTCATACTATTATGTTGTTCATATTTAAAAATATTTAATAGTAATATATGAAATTTTTGGGTCTCTATAATGTACCTCAAATGTTATTTATGAAAAAGGTAGGAAAAAGATTTGTCCTCATTATTTTTTATAACCACCTGAATATAGTGATATACAAAAATAAGTACCCTCTATCAAGAATATATAACCACTTAGTCCTACTAATGAAAATGAAGAGTTTATCAAAGGTTCATCGTTGTTCTAGATTCCACCGTCATTAGTTTTGTAACGATATTATCCAAAATATGTATTTTAAATGTGGCTACAACCATTATGAATTTCTATTAATGCTCTTTATCATACTAAAATCCCCATATATACACATAGGGATTATAATACCGTTAATAGATCTGTTCATGGTTCTATTAATCAATTACAAAATCATATATATTTTTAACCAATTAATGATCATGTCAATCATCTAACGATTTTCCTTGACATTATTTATAATAAATAGCTATACTGAAACCACTCATACAATCATTTCCACATTAATGTTATCAAATTACAATATAATTTCATATCTAATGTGTGTATTAACTAGGGAATCAATGAATATTGAGTCACTATTACCTTTGGATCCTCCCAATATTATTTTTTAGGTTTATAGGTTTCATGTGTTGAGGGGTGCTACTGGTGATATTTGGTAGACTTTTCTAGGATATCATGATCCATGATTTCCCTTACATGAAGTGTGTAGAAAATCATTTGGCTTTAATGATCTATATTTATTTCAAGGAGGTAAATTTGATTTTTATGGAAAATTATTTACTCAGGGTTTCAATGATGGGACTTTATTAGGTAGGGTTCTATGATTCATCCAGTGTTAGGATTTGTATGTAATGATGAACAAGATGGTTGTGAATGCTTATGGGTTGATGATATTAAGATTCCATTTAGAGAATTAAGTGAACCATGATATGGAGTAGTTAGTTCTATTATATTCCTTAAATATTTAGAGGCACTACATTATTGGTGAGAAATTATTAGTTTATATGGATCAAAAGGGTCTCTTATATACTTTTAATTTGATAGAAATTTAACCGAGATAGATATGTCGGTTGGATTTTCTTTATGATAGTGAATTTTATTTTTTATTTACTCCGAAAAATTATAACCTTTTAATTTATGGAATTATTGGTAACTCTCATTATAAGTTATTTGGATATTTGTATGACCAGGGGGACTCATTGCGACTATCAATTTTATGTGACGTAGAAGTGAATTATCTTTTTTAAATAGTGGTAGCCACTACACTTATTTAATGATTTTGTGAGGCCAATCCAATTGACATATATTGTGAGGTTTCATGTGTGTAGATATTCTTATGTGATGCATAATATGGAACTTCTAAAATAAGTGGGAACATCCTCATTTCTGGTGGATGGAATGTTTTTCAGATCTTCTGCATGAGGAGATGATGAGGGAGTTACATACTTCACCACTGGGGGTACATCTAGAAGTGGTGATGATATACCAATACCTCCAATATAATATTTGGTTGGACAGCATAAATAAATTTTTTTAAATATTTTTCTCAAAGTGCCTCACTAATAAAAATTTGATTGTGGAGCACCATGTCCCACTGGGGTTTCCCAAATCCATTAAAGTATAGGAGTTGAACTGGAGTGGAATATAGATGGATTTAATGATAGGTATTCATCGTCCAATAAGAGTTCACAGTGTTATATGGTTGGTCATTGACTTAATGACAAGTCATCGCACTAATTTCCTATTCCAATGAATATTTTGGACGAGAGTGTATGATTCCTGTATATGGAGGAGATATTTTTTATGCATGGAAAACCCTCTATGATTATATCGGTATGAGTTCATATATTCATTTCTAGTTTATCAAAAATATTATAGGAAAAATTAATGACTCAATTTCAGGTTGGTACAAAATTTCACCCTTAGATATATGATAGGATCAATTTGTTTTTGTATTGTTCAAAAACAACCACATGTTCCACTGAGTCAACATTATTTAATCTTCGGGCTTTCATGTTTGAATATATCCAAAGCAAGGGGGCCACCTTCCATTAGTGTAGTTTTAAAACAAAAATATCTACTACTCTAAAATAGAAATTAATCCTTTTGATTACATTTATGGGAGACATTTTAGGTGACCCAAGTAATATATAGATGTATATTAGTATCCTTTGTTGGGGGTGAATTCAGTTTGGTGGATGATAAAAAGGTACATATATTCTAGGAGTGGATGAGGTCTATTCAGAGCCATTTGATGTCTTTATGGATAATTGGTATGGTCTTTTAGAGTTCTAGGAGGAATATTTTAGTTTTATGAAGGTATTTTAATGGTGTGTTTTGTAGAGATTTGGTTAGAGATGCAAGTTTTCCTTATGGTTTATCGATCAATTCTAGATCTTTCACTGCGTAGGAATGGTTTTATACTCTTATGGGTTGTCTACGTGGTATAAAAGGCTACATTTTATCTTATGTGTGTTATATTTGATGAGATACATGAATTTAATATCACATTTTATTAACTGACATGATCATGACATCTAGGAAAGAGACGCATTTTCAATTTATCAAGGGGTTATCAGAGTCCCATAAGAGATAACTCTTGGTTGGTTATCTATTCCACTAGTGTATATCCATTAGCATCATGAGAGACTACGTAAAATGGAAATCAAATGTTTTCTTAGTACATGTACCTTTTCTATCATGTTATTTTCATAGGGTGAAAAACCATAAAGGTTGGGAGAATACCATGACTATGATTTTTTTCTTAAGAACTGAGAATATTATAAATAACATTTTTTTGGATAAGTAGCCAAGTCGATGCCAAGTTGTAAGTACTATAATGACTCAATAGTAATATATTAAAAAAATTATTCGATGTGGGTGCATTAGTGGAATATATTTTTCCTATAAATCAATGTTTCATATGGGAAAATTATGACGAAGATTATATATTGGATGGTGTTTTACTAAGTTAGTTCTATAATTTATTATCACGCTAGGGTTTTTGAGGTCGGTTCATCGTGGATTGATTATGAAATTACTTTAATTGATATAATTAATAAAAAAATATATTTTTTAATTATATCCATTAACCCCTGGATTCCCTATTTAATTATCTATAACATATATCGTTATTTTTATCCACTTAAAACTAATCTTGAATGATGTAGATAGAGAGAGATAATGAAATTGAGGATGATCTATAGAATCTAAAAAATATAGGAATGGAATTATTCATCGAAAATTGTCAATGATACTCTCTAAACATGCATTACTCATAAATTATTGACCTATGAATGATTTATATAGTTATTATTTTTATTTTGATCTATTAATAAATGTTTAAGGTATATTTTACCCTTCTTGATTTGTTTCCTCCATCTCATTTCCCTAAAAACTTTCATGTTCCTATTTTTGGCCGAAAATCATTGTTTCAACGATTCATTTCCCCTATTCATTGAATTTTTCAGCAAATGACCAACAGTTGGAAATTGATATTTCTATAAAATATTAAATTTTCAAACATTACTTTTATTTTTCTTCCTTGTTATATATATTTTCATCATCGACCACTGTTAAGGGTGGTAGTTGGACAAATCATGTTCAAGATGATCACACCTATGAAATATTACAAGGATAGTGGTTGATTTGGGTTCAATGGTGGATATTGAGATATTTTTAAGGATCATCATGTAATTACAAATAATGGTATTAAATGTGGTACAGATACCGATAGGGAAGTGATAGAGTAGGCATTGGGGGTTCGTGAGAAGTGATTCTAAACACCATTTCTGGTGACCAATGGTTGGAATTAGAATATTGGATTCACCAAATCCAGGGATGAGGTTTTTGGTGAAGCTTCTGGATTTGTTAGATAAAAAAGATGAAATTAATAAAATTTTATTAATTCAATAGAATATAGGTTATGAACAAGACTATACACCATCTTCAATAGAAGAACAAAGAACATGCACATTATTGGAATCAGAATTTAGGATTTCTTCTAAATGTAAATATCACATTATATATATTCTAATTCACAAATTGTATGTCCTAGTATGACTAAATAAGCAAGTATAAGAAGTATAAGCCCAATTTTTTATTTGGAAACATGCTTCTTGAATTCTCTAGGACACACCTTTTATTTCAACCATCGCATGGCATGAACTACAGTGGTACTCACTGAGGACCCCACTGGTACAAAAAACCATGTATATTATCACACATTACATGTAGGTGTACTCTTAAATTCCCTGAAATAAGGAATAAATGCATCCTACTTCCCAAAAAAGGATACACACCATGTTCCCCAAAATTACATGTTGTGTAATTTTTCCTGAAATAATGAATTATCATATTTCCTTGCTCATGACATGAATTTAGTAATGTGAGTAATATATCTTATGGCTTGTTATATATAGATCACAATGGAATTAAATTTTTTCACATCAAAAGATATTTATGTTATCATATATTTATTTTTTTTTATTTCTCTCTATATTGTATATGATGACAATTAGGAGTGATGATCAGAGAATTCACTAGTGTTCATATATTTTTCATTATCTATTGTGCACTTCGTGGAGATGAAAAACTATGGCCCACCCATATTACTTAAAGATATAGATCCTCTTCCCAATATTTAATATTTTATTCCCATATAATTTACTCTACTCTTTTTTACAATTTCATACAATTGAGTTGTCGGTCTTCTTTTCTACTTCTAAAATGATTATTTATGTTACTTGATATAGGTATGTCAGACTCTTATTATTTCATGTTCATTTATCCTATAGTGGGATATAAAAACATTACTATATCATATTTCATGATATCATTATTTTAATGAATATATTTTTACCCTTTGTTTTTTCTTTGATAATTCTCTATCTAGTCACTGATTTTGAGATGGCTATTTATATATTATTTTTTATGGTTTTATGGGTTTCAAAATATGAATTTAAAAACAATTTTAAATGTCCCATGTCTTATAAAAATGTTCCAGACTTTTGTAAAAATCATTGTGGGAATGGTTTTGGGGAAGCTTTTTTATAGAAGGCATCGTTCTTATCCAAAGATAGCTTTTTGTGGGGACCTCTTCATTACAACTTTTTAAGATGGATTTATGATCTTTTTTTGTTGTGTATTCTAAAGTTTTTAATATGGATTAGTACTATTTTATTATTATGGTTCTAGGAATTTTTCACATAAATTTTTAATATCTATGTTTTTTTAATCTTTTCTCTACTATTATATTTTCTGTAATGGGGTGCATTGTGCACCAGTGCATTTTGATAACACCGCAATCATGTATGATATGTCTACTTAGTTCTAGTAACCATATCCTAGTATATTGGAGTTGGGATTGTGGTTTCATTCTCATAATATCACCACTGAAGATGGCTCTTAGGAGTTCAGGCCATGTAAATAATTAAGAATATTATTTTCAGATATTTATATTTTTAATACTATAATATTCTGCATCGAACCATGACAAAAATAAAAGGAATCGAGGTGGTACAACTACATAGATAGAAATAAATTGAAAAAAAAATTAACAAAAAATGTAACAATAATTAAAAAATTCTAAAATATAAAAGTTATAAAAGCACAATTCATATAATAAATGTTGAAAATTTTATGAAATACATAATGAAAAAAAATTATTGATTTATGCAAAACACAAAGCATTATAATGATATCTTATTTATTTATAAACAACCTAGAATTAAGATGATAAGATATTCTCCAAAGCATATCCCATGGAATTTGATTGATTCTGTACAGAATATAGAAATATGAATATAAGAATCAAACAAAAAATACTTATAATTTTCGGATAATTCATTAAAAAACTCTTTTCTTTTTGATTCACTTTATAGTGAATCTTATGTTTGGATGCACAATCTGACATTCTTTTAAATCGCAAAAAAATTATATTCCATTTGAAATAATATTTTAGAAACAATTTATATAAATTTCCAACTATGATAAGTACTCCAAGTATATCTATTTTGATATTATTTAAAGAAAAAAATATGTTTCATAACACTTATTTTGGTTTATTTCTCTTGAAATGTAATTTATAGTGGTTTCTCATAATTAATACGAAAAAAATATATATTATAAAGCTTTTAATAATTAGTAATAAGTATTTATTTGACAATACTTATATAAAAGATGCCATATATTTTAAATTTTAGGAATTTAAAAAATTTAGACCATCTATGGGACTTTGTTAATTTATTTTGTATAAGTGTAACTAAATTTCTCATTAAATAACTATTTTCATACCACAAATTTAAGTGGTTTTATACTTGATTTAATTTTTTTGTTTTTCAAAATTAAATCAAACATAATTAATTGTCTCCAAACAACTTCATCATAAATGATATGTTTTATAAACATATTTTATATAAATGTTTTCAAACAAACACTAAAAGAAAATTTTATTTATAGTAAGATATTAAATTTGGAAAATAAATTAATTAGTTTACATTTTATTTATGAAAAAATACTCAACTTATTACAAACCAATAGAAATGTGTTCTATATAAATAAAATTAAATCTATGTAAATCACTAAGTATACTAGAAAAACTAAAAACACTTATATTGGTGTTTTATTTTTAAAAAAAGAATCCAATTTTTAGAAATCTCTTAAAATAAGAGGCAGCAAAAAATAATTATATATAAAAAATATATAATAGTTTATATAAACAAAAAATTATATAAATTAAATTTTTTGACATTTTTTTGAAATAGTTATGTCAACTAAATCATATGATATTTTTTACAATAGTTCCAAGAAATTAAAGAAAATTACATATCATAAGTAGTTTTATAAATTAAGAGTTGTTTATTTTATTTCAAGAAACAATTTCTGAATTAAAAAAATTAAAACCAACTCAAATATATCAAAAGACTTATATATAGAGTAACATAACAAATATAATATGTGTGGATCCATTTTATAGTAATTTTTTGTCTAATGGAGCCAAAAAAATTGGAGATATTTTTAAGAGAGTTTCTTATGTGGAGTAACATTTTTTTATTTGAATTGGTTCTGAAGAGAAGTTCATGTAAAGATATTGGAAGAGAAAACATCATCAAATAAAACACTTCTTTGTGGAATATATAGTTTATGAGGGATTAGGATGAGCTCCCAAAATTAATAAAAAGACATTTTTAAGGACCCAACCTAACAATCAACAACCATAGACTTGATTCAAACTACAAAATGACCACAATCATATTCCCCAATCTCCAAATGTTGGAAAATATTTTTGCAGGATATGATATAATAATTTTATAAGGATAAAACAATAAAAAGGAATAAACTAATATGTGTAAATAATTATTTTGTTTCCAATTAAAACCAATAACAATTATACAAAAAATATTTTAAAATTAATAAAAAATAAAGATATAATGGGAAAATGAAAATCAAGAAAAGTGATATCGTATAAAAAGAAAATTACTTATAACTATCCATCTAGAAAATTCAATATTCTATAATGATTCCAGGAAAAATTTAATCACATATCCCGGGGAACATAACTATTTTGATCCATCATCTATGAACAAGGTAGTTATTTCTATTCCTATAATATAATAAATTATATATATATACACACAAACTGAATCATTTCTCTTAGTATGAGTATCATTTTAATTAGTTAGATTTCCATGGGTTATTCTGGAACATTCCCATGTCGGATATATTATAAACAATCTAATTATACTAGAAAACAAATAAATGAAACATCAATTAACATTTCATAAATCATATTATAGAAATGATAATAAATTAATATATTCCAAATAGAGAATACATATTTTAAAACATAACAAATTCCTATATTCATTACTAATGAAACCATAATTCCATAATTTAAGGCACTATAACAAATATCAAAAGTAATCAATCATATAACATTTAAAAATAATCCAATTATGATCCTAGTGCAACTATAAAGGATTTATATCCACCAAAATGAATCATGTCATATCTTTCCTCCCTTGAAGTGTTTATTTTTCACTATTCCACTGGCTTATTACTGACCACGAAGTTCCAGAATCTCATTCTTTTAAAATTGTTTCCAAAAGAAACCATTATCTTCCTAAGATAATATTCCTTTTCAAATCCATATAATCAATGTATTATAAATTCAAAAACAAATTAAAATACTAACCACTTTTTATTAATCAAATTCCAGGATTTTAGAAAACTTACATCTATTTTTTCATTAAAAAAGATATTCCTCTTTATTAGTAAAATGGATTAACCAAAACATTTCCAAATTAATTTTTCATAATTTTGATAAAAAACTCGTTTTAAATCAATAACTTCCAAAGAAAATCAATTTTTTATATTGGAATCTTAACCAAACTGGGATAGAATATGAGCTCCCTACTATAGATACTTTCCTAAGAATCCTATAAATATTTTAGACTAGATATCCCTAAAGGAATAATTCACCCTGTCTTATCAAAATAATACCATAAATCATTGATCGTAAACCAAAAGTACTATAATTATAATTTAAAATTTATAATCACCATCTGTATTAATTTTTCATGTACCTCATGCCCTATATACTTGGATTGATCCATTTTGGTATGATTGAAATGTGAATCTTATTATTGGATCACGCAATCACAAAAAATCAGCCTAAATTCAACACCATTAGTTTTAACTCTATCATTAATACCATCCTGATAGAATAATATTAAAATGGGAGATTTGGGGCCTTTGTATAGATTAAAATATATTATCATCTTTCCTTTACTACCTAATATAGTTTAAAAACATACCATTTCAACATGTCAACAATTCAACCAACACACCGTGCTCTTATATCATTATTCCATGAATTTTATCCACACCATTAATGATTATATATATATATAACAAATTGGATGAAGTGATATTTCTCTCATATATTTATAAATGATAATCCCTTATACACTATCATAATTCTTCTACAAGAAAATTTTAAAATAATTATATCGAATTCATATATATCTAATCTATCATAATTCTAATATCACTATGCCATAACTCCATGATCAAGCCCTAATTATTCATTACATTCCAAATAAAATATTCTCCACTATTCTATTTCTTTAAAATTGCATAATCTATTACCATTATTTCTAGGTGAATCATTCCAACAATTAAAATCTTTTTATAGATTATAATTATTTGTAATTTATAATGTCAAATTAAAATCGACAAACTAATACAATCAGTTGGAAAAAATACATAAAAATTTTAAAGGTCAAAATAATATTCCATCAGTAGTCATCCTCTGAATAATTTCATACAAGTGAGTAATAAAATAATTCTAATTATATTTTAATTTTCATATGGAAATAATAAATTAATAATTGTAGACAAGTGTATTGAAACATTAATAAATTAAAATCTAAAAGCATGAATTTTATAATTATAACAACTTGAACTTTTTAAATGATATTTGATTCCTCAATAAATTTTCCTGACATATTATAATATAGAATACACATAATAAACATATAGAAACCAAAAAAATATCTCTTTCAAAAGGTTCAATATAATAGTCCGCTATGAAACTAATTAAAATACCAAACATTGCAATAAGACAAAAAAATATAAAATAGAATAGAAAAAATGGAAAACTATGGATCACCCAATTCTACTAGAATCATCTCCCCCACTAAAAATACTATAGAAGTAAAATCGAATATTTATAAACCAATAAAAATTTTAAGAACAAAATATATAACCTTAAGGAGATATTGTAGTGAGTTTTTTGGTTAAATAATGAAATGTTATTTTTATGGTATTAGGCGAAATGTGACCACTGGGATTCGACTGTATTATAAATTTTTTCCAATATAACCATTAGTTAATATGAAAAATGGAAATCATGCCCATGTTTGATAATTTTATCATTAAAATTAGTGTTTACAAGTACTAAGGAAAAGATTAATTGATAAAGAAAGAAGAGTTCATTTCCTTAAAAAGTACAGTCATGTAGTTTGAATCACATCTATTAGAAAATGTGAGGGATGTATTGTCCCTCGGGTTCTCCCTTGAAAAATAAAAATCCAAGTTTCAATAAGTAATTTTTGAACAAAATCGCCTACAAGAGTAGTTCAAATTATTTTATATTACCACTCGATCGATTTTACTTGAGCAACCACACAAAACTACCACCATCTCACACCTTACACGTATTGTGTATGAAGGCGTAATAATGGTATACCTTAATGTATATTCTTTTTTATAAGAAAATTATGAATTCCTTGAATTCAATTTTATGAACAGTTTTCCTTTATATAATATATGTTTAATTGTGTTTAATTTATTAAAAATAATGGATGAAAATCAAACATAATTGTATTTTTTCTAGATACTATATACAAAAATTTTATGAACTCAAGTATTCTGAATAATATTTTCTTAATAAAATTGTATTTTAAACAAAACTCACATAAATAGAGATAATGAAATATTTTGGTAATGGACTACAGATTTGTTTGAAGGTGTCATGTATTTGAATGTGCTATAATATATTCATTTTTTTAAATAAATTTAGGATTTTACATATAAGATTTAATTGTATCATATTCATATAATTATTCTAGAGAAATAAACATTATATTTGAAATCATTGATTCTACTTTAAGGTATGATGAATATATGAGAATTTTCAAAAAAAAATAAAATTAAAAAAACAATGTTTTTGGTTTTTGGAATATATTATGACATCATTTTTATTTCACAATGATGTAATAATTTAATAAACACATAAAAGACCTAAAATATGATTTTTTTTAATATTATGTATTTTAATATATTAAAATTATTTTACAAAATAAAAATAGACTCTCCATAGTCTAAAAATGAAACTATGATTTTTAAAAACATTAATTTGTGAAATATTTACTCTTAAATGAAAAATAAGTATTAAAAATTGGTGTTTCATTCAGGTGGATTATAATAAGTTAAAAGGTGACTAATATTTAAAAAACTATGAGAAAAAACATACATAAGAGAATGGTTTTTCATTTTCCATAACCTATTTTTCCAAGACCTATATTTGGATATTACTGAACACTTTCTAAAATTTCTATAAATACATACCCATTTCACTATTTCAATTCACTCAAAATCTATCCATCATGAATTTATAGAGTTTTTTCATCATAAGGAGTACCCCAAATGTGTGTTAAATCATCCAATTCTCTATTCCTCAACATCTAGGTGTATGTCTTCATAGTATGAGAATTGTTATTCTTTTCTCTTCAGTTTATGAACCTATTTTTATATATTTCTTATAAATTTTTTGGTTGCACTATTTAATTACCCTTTTGATCCAACCATTACACCAAAACTATATTTTATCAATGGTAGAACCTTGTGCCTTCTCATTTTTACCATTTTATAAAACCATGTTTTATACTCGACATGCTACTGAATTTACTTCTTAAATTTCCCTCTTTTACATAAAAAAAATTATTTTCCTTTTTATTTTAACAACCAAACCTATTTTATGTTAAATTGGTATTTTAGTCGATTTAAAAATAATGGGTTTACTTCTTTATTTACACATACAAAACCCAAATTTCCTCTCATGGGATGAAAATGATGTAATGATCATGTCATTGAGTTATTTTGTATGGCATGATTTTTCATAAAAAAATAATTCTTTATTCTCCGCGGAAAATTATCGAAATAATTTATTATGTTATATGTAGATCACATTAAATTAAAAAAAATGTTTAGTGTTTTCCCTGATATCACTCCATTTCATAAGGTAAGGAATTGAATCTCTATAGATAAAATTTTTTATGATACCTTTGTAAAAACCCTTGGTAATGTTTATTTAAGGAACCTTGTTGATAAACCAAGGTGGCGTTCTTATAAATGTTTCATTTAAATGTTGTAGGAAAAATTTCATGATATGATTCATGTTTAAATTATTATTATTATATGGATCTTCCCCATGTATTATGTATCTTATTTCCTGGAAACAAAACATGAAAAGGTCCATTGTTTATACCATGTAATGAAATGTTATATAATAAAAAGGTAGGATTCTACAGTTAATATCAAAGAATGAGTTAGTTTTTTTTGTAATTTAAGACATGAAAATTTTATGAAGTGTCTTATATACAAGTATAAGTATAGGAAAACATCTTGCTGTTTGGGTAAGTATTAAGTAAGTGGTTCCAAAATAAATACATCATTTTCGGCATTCTACAATTAGATGTTATCATGAACCAGCCTAGGTAACCAGGTAACCCCATAACTATTCTGACCCTGATGTATCCCAAAGGTTGTTCCCAATCCCCATAAGTTGGTGAATAGCACCTCACATAATACAATGTGAAATTGGGAATGATTTTTTTCACAAGGCATAGCAGAAGTAAGACAAGCAAGTCAATATGAATTTAAAAGAAAATCTAATGGGAGTAAAGTACCAGAATATAAAAAGGCATAAAAATATCAATGTACTACAATCCATGTCCCAAAAATAGGTAAAATATCCCTAAGGCCCCTAAGGACATAAATCATAAAGTCCCAAGCTCAACGGCTAGATCCACCACTAAGGGATCCCTTTTTTTCCTTGAACTTGGAAGAAGAAAGTCTACAAACACCAGAAGAAAAAAGTCAGGTGTGTGCTTGAGACTAGAAGCATACCACAAAATATTCTATAATAGATTCCAAATATAGATTATACAAATAAAATATTTCAATTTTAAAAATAAAAAGTTTTTGAAATTCAAGACCATATTTAAACAAAACACACTATATTTTATCAAAATGATGGGAAATACTTTTAAAGAAAAGGATTTAATTTACAATAGATGTAATATTTCAATAAATATTTATTAGATAAAATAGTTACATAAAATAAATAATGTAAATCTAGAAAAGGTATGTAATGAATTTTCCCAACATTGGCATAATTTAAATCTCATTTATAAATAAACATGTAGGCAACATTGTCATCTGTTAAAAGGTATGATATTATTAACCAGATATAGGATCTCACGGTCTCTATCTGATCTTAGGAAAATGAGTATACTCACATCCCCCTAACACAGTTTAGAGGGGACTCATCACCCTCTCATCAAGTATGTGATCCTAACAAATTATTATTTAGAACATTGTGATAGTGTAGAGTGTATCCAAATGACTAACCAAATACCCAAGGCTTCCATGCTCTCTTACATGATGGGAAATTAATTTTAAGAATACTTAAAATATAATTAAACCTCATTATTACATTTTAAAATCCAATATTTCCATTTAAAACAAAAGCGTGGTTTAATAAAAAAACATTCCCCTTCTTTAAGATAAAACCATTGGGTTTATATCATATCATTTTTAAGAAATTTTCACAAGTTTTAAATCCATTCAAAACCAATTCCACCATTTTCAAAATTCATTTCCAAAATTAAATTAAAAAAAATAATTGAAATCAATTCTATCAAATACACAATTTAAATTCAACAAATTAAATAAAAAAATTTCTATAAAACAAACCCAAATTCAATGGAATTTTTAGTTTTCCAAATTTCCATTCCAAAACAATTTCAAATCTATATATTCACTAGAATCGTATTTTTAACAATTCAACTGAATGAAATTTTGATAAAATGAATTTAAATCAACAATTGTATAAACTAAGTAATTTAGGAATAATGAATATGTAAATTTGAGATGGAACCACCTACCTCTTCTCGAAACTCAACACTCGCAATTGCACCTGTCAATAAGAATGAAGATAAAAAAGACCTTGAAAATCAACATAGAAGAAAGATCCAACACTACAAGGCATAGACCCATCAATTCCAAGATGATCCATTGAAATCCAAGGATATGAGAATGAGAGAAACTAAAAGAATGGGGAGAACACATACCCAAAAGACACACCACAAGCATAAGGATGATTTAATCCAAAGAGAAGTTTTATATTGTCTGGATAGGTTCTAGATCTCTTGGGAAAAGAATTTTTCAAGAGAGAAATATCTAGAGAGGATACAAGAACAAATTACAATACACACTGCCTATTTTTAAAATTTTGTAGGGTTATTACATGACATGTAACTCTAATGTTTTGTAACTGTCAAAACACGTATCATTATTGATTAAAATCATATAATCCAGATTTAAAACTGATCATTAATTTCATCCTATCATGTATTGACAACTCATGACGTGTACCCACCATGGCGTAAAACAATTTATGACTTGCATGTATAATAATTACATGATGTGTACTACTGTTACACGACGTGTAATTCCCTAGAAGAATGCAAAAAACCTTGGTAAAATGTGAGAGTCCAAGAAACCTCTAACTTCATCATTATTGGTATCCTCTAAAATCAAACTCAACCCTAACCCTCTCAATTAAAAGGAAAAATATGAAGCGTTTCATGTCTTACTTGTGAGATCATTAACCATATTTTACAACATCCCCACTATAAGAAATTTATATCCATAAAAAGCCTATAAAGTGGCTTCCATGATAAAAATATGAGGCCACTGACCTCTTATTCATGCATCACATTATCACATATCATGATTATGAAAAATATGATGAAATAGTACATGTACAAAAGGTATCTTCCTCTCATAAAGTACATTGTTCCCAAAATCAACTACCCTTAAAGGTCGTTCAGTCAGTGAAAAATCAAGTGCAATATTGAAAATACTCCAACTCAAAATATGAGATGGTTCATGGAGAATCATTATCATCTATAATACATGTAATATATTATGTATTGATGTTAGTGGTAGTGTGAATTGAAAAATAGAAAGAAGCATCCTCTACTAGCTCGATAACCTCAAAAGGTCCCACAAAATGAGAATCAGGCTTCCCTTGCTTCTCATGTCATTGATGACCCAATAGGGTTAAAACATTCAAGAACACCAAATCACTAACTGAACACTCCAAATATCTACAGTTTCGATCAGTATAATAAATATATCAACCCTATTCTGTCAAAATTCTTTGATGAGTCAAATAAATCTTAGTTATCCTCTAATGCGCTATGCTTGGTCCAACTAAGGAACATTCACCAACCTCAAACCATCATAATGGAGATTTACAAAGATAACCATAAAAGACCTCAAAAGGAACCATCCTAATTGTGGACAGGTAACTGTTGTTATATAAGAACTCAACAAGTCCCAAGTGATCATCACAAGCCCCACCAATGTTAAGAACACAATGGTGAAGCATATCTTCAAGAATTTGTATATCTCTTTCTGTTTGACCATCAGACTACATATGGTAGGCCATTTTCAAATGAACCAGTGATTAAGATCCTTCTAAATACCTCTTCAAAAAAGACAAGTAAACCATGGATCTCTATTAGAGACTATTACTAATGGTAAATCATGAAGTTGAACAATTTATCTCTCATAGAGAATTCTGATCTCCTCAGCTTTGGATCAATCACGAATAGATATAAGGTGAGACTACATGGTCAACATATCAATCCCAACCCATATTGCATTTCTCTTCTTTTCCATATAAGGAAACCCAACCCCAATGTCCATAGATATTTCATCCCACTTCTATACCGAGACTAGAAGTGGTTAAAGAAAACATGAAAGTTTATAGTCCTCATATTTCACATGTTGGAAGGTATAGAAATGGGAAACAAAGTCTACAAAACTCCATATCATACCTGGACTCCAAAACTACCACCTCATGTCATAGAACGTCATACTGGTTCCTGGGTGCAATGACCACTAGAAATTATCTAAATCCACCAATATAGTTTTCATTGCCTATAATAGTAAAACTAGGTGATTATAATAGCATAGAACATCATCATAGGAGAACAACCATTGGGAAATTGTCTCCACACCATAAATAGAGTCCTTAATGCTACAGAATTCATCATCAAGCTATTGATCTTGAAGAATCGTCTTGAGAGGAGTAGATGGAAACTATGTGTTGGCTAATAAAACACCATCCCCTCTCTCCGGAACTCCAAAATTCAACACGGAGAAGATAACCATCAAATTACACTCTTAAAAAGATTCTTTCACTTCCTAGGTTAGATGTATCCTATGCAACATATCTGTGATGATGTTCCCTTACCCTGAGGTATATGTGATGTCAATGTTCAGCAACTATAGGTACTCCAACCAATTCCTCTAGAGAAGATTAAAATATTTTTTAGAGAATATATAATTGATGTTATTGTGGATTGAAAACACGGTAATCCTTTCGTCATAAAGGTAATGTATCCAACTGTTAAGCATGTGAATTACACCTGTAAGATCAAGGTCATGAGTAGTGTAACTATTCTCATGTATCCTAAGTTGATGAGACCCATAAGTAACTACATGGTCACCCTTCATAATATAAATCCCAAGACTGAACCTGATGCATCACCAAAGACCACATAGTCCTCCCCAACCTCAGGAAAAGTCAACATTGGTGTAGTAGACAAATGATGTTCCAGGTCAAAAAAATTATTCTTGACACTTATAATCCAAATCTAACATCACCCTCTAGCATGATAGAGTAGTCATATTAGGAGCCAAATTTGAGATGTCTTTCATAAACCTATAGTAGTTTCTAGCTAAGCCCAAGAAGCTTCGAATTTGTAAGACATTTTGTGGTGGATCCCCAGTTATAATAGCCTTCACCACTTCAATATCAACTGATACACATTGTTCAGACACCACATGTCCAAAGAATTTAACTCCCTGAATCTAGAAATAACACTTTGAAAGCATTTCATATATTCGCTGACTTCTCAATAGACTCACTACTTCTCTGAGATGTTGCACATGTTACTACTCAGATTTCAAGTAAACCAGAATTTTATCAACAAAGACTAATATAAATGCATCCAAATACTCATGTAAGATCTTGTTCATCAAATCCAGGAAAACTAGAGGGCTATTTGTCAGAAAAAAGTGAATAACTAGGTACTCATATTGGACATACCTTCCTCAAAAGGTAGTTTCATGAATGTCATATTCTTTTATCTTCAACTGATGGTAACCAAACCAAAGATCAATATTTCAAAACCACTTCTTCACCCTTTAACTAATCAAATAGAACATCACTACAGGGAAATTGATACATGTTCTTCATCGTGACACAATTGATTTTCCAATAATCCACACGTAGGCTAATAGATCCATCATCTTTATTAGAGAAGACAACTTGCACTACCTAGGTTGACACACTCAGGCATATAAATCATTTCTTTATAAGATCATCCAATTGGTACGTTAGATCTTTCAGTTTTTCTAGTGCCATGTGGTTGGAGGGAATTTAAACTACTTATGTATTTTTCATTATGTCAATGGAGAACTCAGATTCCCTTACCAATGGAAGACAAGAGAAATATAAAGTAATCATATCATGAAACATGAAGATGGATGTAGGGAGATCATTTCTCAAATATTTCCTCCCCATATCAAAGTAAAACGCTAATATGACTTTCCCCAACTCTGGAGAATATTTTCCAGCTCTACTCAACCTTGAATCCCAATCTATTTGATAGAAAAGAGATGTCCCATGAGTTTTTGTAAGGTCGTCCCATCGAAGATAACGATTATTACAATATTTATTGGCAATGATAAAATCCATCCTGAATATGAAGTCAATAGATTTCATGTAGAAAACCAGAAAACTCCAATAAAACTTGACATCTAAAATAGAGACGACACATGGGCAAATATAAATAACATGATATCTCTTCATACCAAGGGGTTTAGTAATGTTCATTACACCATAATGTTTCTCCACAGGTTGATTAATAATAATAAAAATATTGGTTGAAATAAATGAATTAGATGCACCGATATCAAATAAATCAATCAATAATGATGATGATATTGTAATGGTACCTCTGATGGTCCGTAGACCTGTGGGTGCTTCCTCTAGAGACTATTCCACAATGTGAAGAGACATTTTTTGGATAGATATGGCTATAACCATTTTGTTTGAGAAGAATTTGTTTTCCCTACAGTTTTATGAGGATCTGGTGATCCCATTCACTACGTGGAGTAGAGAAATGATGGAAAGCTTTATGTTAGTGCCATGAACATCTGTAGGAGCTACAGTTCTTAGGTGCCTCAGTGAAACCCCTCTTTGAATTTCAAGGCTTTACACACTAATAGAAATTCAAATAACTTCTTCCTGAGACTATAGGAGGTATGGAAGGACTCTACCATTGAGAAATGATGTGAGAATAAAAACACATATGTTTTACTTTGAAGAAACTAACGCTACCCCTAGGAGGAAAAGAAACTCCACATAATCTTGAATTTCCAACCATGTCCATATAAACTATCATTTGCATCTCTAGAGCATTAACATAAGTGGGAAGCTGTAACAATAAAATATGAGAACATGTATCTGATTGAATATATGAGAATTTTCTAAAAAAATTAAAATTAAAAAAAACAATGTTTTTGGTTTTTTGAATATGTTATGACATCATATTTATGTCATAGTGATGTAATAATTAAATTAACACATAAAAGACCCAAAATATGATATTTTTTTAATATTATGTATTTTAATATATTTAAATTATTTTACAAAATAATAAGAGACTCTCCATAGTCTAAAAATAAAACTATGATTTTTAAAAACATTAATTTGAGAAATATTTACTCGTAAATGAAAAAGAAGTATTAAAATTTTGTTTTTGATTAAAGTGGATTGTATTAAGTTAAAAGGTGACTAAGATTTACAAAACAATGATAAAAATAAGCATAAACCAATGGTTTTTCATTTTTCATAACCTATTTTCCCAAGACCAATATTTGGAAATTACTAAACAATTTATGAAATTTTTCTATAAATACATATCCATTTCACCATTTCAATTCACTAAAAATTTATCCATAATGAATTTATAGAGTTTTTTCATCACAAGGAGTACCCCAAATGTGTGTTAAATCCCCCAATTCTCCATTCTTCAACATCTAGGTGTATGTCTTCATAGTATGAGAATCATTCTTCTTTTCTATTCAATTTAAGAACCTATTTTTATATATTTCTTATAAATTTTTTGGTTACTCTATATAATTACCCTTTTTATCATACCATTACACCAAAACTATATTTTATAAATGGTAGAACCTTGTGCCTCCTCATTTCTACCATTTTATAAAACGATGTTTTATACTCGACATGCTGTTGAATTTACTTCTTAAATTTCATTTTTTTAAATTAAAAAAAAATTATTTCCCTTTTTATTTTAACAACCAAACCTATTTTATTTCCAATTGGTATTTAAGTCAATTTAAAAATAATTTGTTTACTTATTTATTTACACATACTAAACCCACATTTCCTCTCATGGTACAAAAATGATGTAATGATCATGTCACCGAGATATTTTGTATTAAATGATTTTTGATAGATAATCATTCTTTATTCTCCACAGAAAATTATCAACATAATTTATTATGTTATATGTAGATCACAATAAATTAAAAACAAATATGAAGTCTTTTCCCTAATAACACTCCATTTTATAGGTTAATGAATTAAATCTCTATAGATAAAATTTTTTATGATTCCTTGGTGAATAAACTTGGTAATGTTTATTTATGACACATTGGTGATAAAACAAGGTGACATGCTTATAAATGTTTCATTTAAATGTTGTAGCCACATTTACATGATACGATTAATTTTTAAATTATTATTATTATATGACTCCTCCCCATGTATTAAGTATCTTATTTCTAGTAAACAAAACTTTAAAAGATCCTCTGTTTATACTATGTAATGAAATGTTATATAATAAAAATGTAGGATTCTATAGTTAATATAAAAGAATGAGTTAGTTATTTTTTTAAATTAAGACATGAATTTTTTTTTGAAGAGTCCAATATACATGTATAAATATAGGAAAACATCATGGAATTTGGGTAATTATTAAGTGAGCGGTTTCCAAAAAAAATACATCATTTTATGCATACTACAATTAGATCTTATTATGAACCAGCCTAGGTAACCAGGTAACCCCAAAACTATTCTGACCCTGATGTAGCCCAATGGGTGTTACCAATCCCCATAAGTTGGTTAATAGCACCTCATATCATACAATGTTTAATTGGGAATGAATTTTTCCCATATTTCTAATACCATGAGAAAAAAGACAAGGGTTATCCAATTTTTTTTCATTTTCCACAACCTAATTTTCTAAAACCTAGATTTAGAAACTATTAAACAATTCCTCAAATTTTACTACAAATAACCACCAATTTATCAATTCCCCTTCTCTCCCAATCCATAATCCATTAATAAAGGGTTTTCTTCTCCCACATAATACCCCCAATGTTTTCTCAATCTCCCAAGGTTCCATTTATCAATATCGAGGAGTAACTCTTTAGGGTAAGGGAATTATCCTTCCTCTCTCATCAATTCAGGATGATCTTTTTTATATGTCTTCTAAATTTTATTGTTACTCTCATTAATTACCCTTTTGATCATAACAGTACTGAAAAAATATGTTTTATCAACAGGATATCCTTCTCACCCTTAATTTTTACCCTTTTCTAAAACTATGTTTCATACCCATCTTGATACCGAATTTACTTCCCAAATTTTCGCCTTTTACATGATAAATTCTATTTTTCCTTTTTTATTTGAATATAAAAACCTATTTTCTTTACAGTGGTTATTATGGTAGATTTAAAAATGAAGTTTTTATTCATTTAATGACATATATGAATCCCTCATTTCCTTTCGTGGGATAAAAATGACATAATGACCATGGCTTTAAGCTCATTGGTATGTCAAGATTATGATAAGAATACCCTTCTTTACTCACCATGTATTATTGATGAAATGATTTATTATGATATATATGGATCACATGAAATTAAGTCCCATTTAGTTTGTACCATAATAGTGCTCCAATGCATTGGGTAATTCATTTAATCTTTAGATATGACATGTTTGACAATACCTTGGGGAATAACCATGGTAATTTCTATTTATGACAACTTGGTAATGAACCTTTTTTATATGTTTTTGAATTTCTAATTTAAATGTTGTGGCCATAATCCCATGTTATGATTCATAATCTTATTATTATCATATACCTCTTTCCCATTCCTTATCATTATTCCTTGGGCTCTAATTGATAAGTCTCATGATCAGATTCTTTTTGTATCCCTTTGGTATGCCCTTACTGAGATTCATCCTCTACCCTTTCCATTTATGTATGCCTCCAAGATATGCGATGTAGTAAAAGTAACTAAGGATGAACACATTAATATGTCATCAAGAGTTTTTAGACAAATTTTTTTTTGTATTATCTACCAAATTTCCATGATACTAATCTTTAATGGAACCTTTGTTTGTTCAATGTAATGTATATATATATAATAAAAAGGTGGGGCTCCATACTAATCTTTAATGGAACCACATTACCTTTTACATAAAAATAATACACTATTTTGGTTTCATGTGATATTTTATCACCTATATTGTTTCTTCAATTTTTTTAGTATTGACACAAAAATAAAACCGATGAATAAATTTTACTCTTGTGACATTCTATTTTCTATCAATAATCAAAAATATCCTTTTCAAAAAAGTATTTTTTTAGTTCTAAATAAATAGATTAACACTAATTAATATTGCATGGGTTCATTTGTTACTTCATAAATTGATAAAAATTAATCACACCATGCACTATAGAGAACTCTACTCACAATTCAAACTAACATTATACCCCTCTAATTCACTCGATAAATAAAAATTGACCCCAAAGTTAACTTCTTGATTTCCCTTTCTTCTAGAATAAGAAATATCTCATCCAATAATACACTCCCAATAATAATTTATTAATATCCATAAACTTCAATGATCAACATAAAATTTTAGTATAAAACTTTGTCCAATTCTTGGATTTTGTAAATCTCTTCTAGAGAAGGCGAATATAATCTATCATATTTCCACTATGCTGGGAACCAAGAGAAAATGTATCCCTATTATATCCTAATAGATAGGTGAAGGAAAAGAAAACCCATTAAGTGTATTATATGATTCCATTAAAAATGATTCTTGACAGTTATTATTATAAAAAAATATACCAAAACAAAATGATCCTACCATAATCTTCATAAATATAATTGACATGCTCATTGCATTACATCTAATGTCTATATTATCAATTCTCATTTCCATATATTTAAGTATGGTGTAATGTAAACATATTCAAATAATAACCCTTCAACATCTATTCTCCCCATAATGTAGAAGACAGCCATAGATTTGTAAATAATACAATAGAAGATAAAACTACATAAAACATCACAACAACTTTTAAATACAACGTCTCCAGTTCTTATATATATATATTTCCCTATTTGGTAAAATTTGTATCAATATGAATGATATATTAAAAATCGACAACTTATTAGAATGCTTCCTTAGTTTCCTTCTTAAAAAATTACTGAAATCTAACATAATATTCAATTATATCAATAACATCACTAAAAAAGATCACCAATGTTCTATGGGTCTCTAATTCCTGGCCATCGCAAATTGATAAATCATTTATTGAGATGATTGTTTTATCTCTTTATTCATTAATTCCCTCAAGAAATAACATATAATGTAATAATACATTGTTTTTACCACATAATAAACCAATCAGCTAAATTTCTTGAGGTTTATAGTGAACTATGTCACCAAAAATGAAGAGGGGATGAATTAGGGTTTCCATGTTTCATCAAAACACTTTTTCATTTTTTAATAATAACCTCTACAACTGTTAGGATGAGAGGATAATATATATTACCCAATATATTCACACTTAATGGAGAATTTTTAATGAAATAATTGTATAAAATCATACATCTTCAATGTTTTTCATCAATTAGAGCCTCTATATCTTTCTTTGTTCAATAAAATCTTATATACAATTATCTATTAAAATTATAAAATGAATACCTAGGAAGAAGGTTTCATCATTAAACCTTATACAATTTTCAAACAATTTAATATTCCATGAAAATTTCTTTTAGTAGGACCCCTTGTATTTACAAATAGCGTTCAAAAAAATGTTGAATCCCTTCAATAATTTCCAAAATGAATTATTATCAACGAGAATAGGATTCTGGGAGCCTTCAAAATATTTTGTATTAATATGAGATCCTTTTTATTCAAAATTTTTTTATATAAATAAAATATTCAGTATCTCATAATGCACATTAGTTTTTCAAATAAAAGTTTTCCAATTATAAATACATTAAAATATCCAATAGAATGACATGCACCCTTATTTAGAATGATCAAAAAATGATTTAGTTGGAAAATTTTGGTCATATTATTTATCAATAGTTTATTCCTATGAATATAAATAATTTTTATTGTAGGACCAATTTATTTCATCAAGATGGTTGATGATTATTATATTCAATATAATCATTATTATCATGTAGACCCCTCAATATTAAATAAATTTATCCTTTTTTACTCATCTACCTCTTTATTTACCGAAAATAAATTTGTTGATATAACATCCCATTACCATAGAGCATCAAACCAAATCACTACTAGATTCTACACAACAATTGAGGTGTAACTCCCTATACTCTAGAGGATGATGTGTAAGGACCCAGACATTGTTTTTACTTTTCTTTTGTGGAGAAATGCCTTTTAAATATTACATAATATCATTAACATAGAAAATAATGAAAAAAAACAAAATATTATCTATTTGACAATGATCAATAAATTACTCTCCTATGAAATCATTTAAAATGAAAATCCTTACAACTCGAAAATAATATAAAACAGAACACTTAAAATGGGAAAGTATGGATCACCCCAATCTACTAGAAAAATCACCCCACTTAAAATTCTATAAAAATGAAATAAAATATTAGTAAACCAATAAAAATCTAAATGAATTAAAATGTAGCTTTAGTGAAATATTGTGGTGAATTTTGAGTGAAAGAATGAATTGGTATTTGTAGGGTATAACAGGAAATGTGTCCATTAGGATTCAACTATCATATGATTGTTCGTTAATATGATTGTTGCAAACCAAACACTTGTTTGATAGTTTTATCATTTTAATTATTTTTTATAATTAGAAATTATAGGGGATAAATGATATATGAAGGATAATCAATGGAATCAACTATTAGATTCATTCCATTTAAAGTCCATTTGTTACGAATTAGGGGGAGCTAATTCACTAGGGTCTCCCTTGACCAAGACTGATCCTAGCTTTACTAAGTGAATCTTGAATGAAATCAACTTCGGGATAAGTTCAAATTAGTAGAGATTATCACTCGTTCGATGTTAGTTAATCTAACCCACAAAAATAAAAACATTACACACCTTACTCTTATAGTGTATGTGGGTATAATAAGGGGTTTCCATAGTGTAAATTTTTTTATAATTAAAATTTTTATTCCATAAATTCCCTTTTAAAAATAGTTTTTCTAAATAAAATAAATGTCTAATTGAGAAGAATTTAATAAATTGATCGTTGGACATAAATGAAACATAATTGTATTTTTTTTTAAATACATATTATTTAATAATAAAATCATTTTTTCTGGATTATGTTTGTTTAAATCAAATATTATTTTAAAACACTCTCACCAAAGTATAAATGATAAAATAATTTAGAAATGGATTAATATTTTTTATAACTCTCATAAATTTGACTATGTCTTAAAAACTAATATTCTTTAATAAATAAGGATTCTTGTAATTAATATTTAAAAATGAAATATTTTTATAATTATTATATAAAAATAATCATTTTATTATAACTAATCATATTGAAATTATGTTATGGAGAATAAACTAAAATTTTCCAAAATAATTTTTTATTTCATAAATAGTAAAAAATACAGTTTTAGGTTTTCAATATAATTTATAACATAATAGTTATGTCATAATGATGTATTAATTAATTAAACACAATCCAAAACTAAAAATTAGTTATTTTATTAGTAAAAATTTTTTAAAATTATTTTAATCAATTTCGAAAACAATATGTGACTTTCCAATGTCTCAAAAAGAAAATTTAAAATTTAAAAACATTATTATATGGAATCATTATTCTTCCATGCCAAAAGATGCATTAAAAAAGGTTCTCAGTTATTTTGGACTAATATAACTTAAAATTTCACCCCAGTGTCCAAAACCATGGTTATGTTGATGGTTTTTTATTTTCCCCAACATAGTTTTCCCAGAACGTTATTTTGAAATTATTAATCAATTACACCATTTTTTATATAAATACCCACTCATTTATTAATTTCCATCCACTCCTAATTCTTTTTCCCAATATTTTTGGTGGTTTTTCCTCTTTATGAGTCCCTTCATGGTTTCCCCAATCCTCTAAGGTTCGATTCCTCAAGATCAAGGAGTAACTCTTCCATATAAAGGAATAATCCTTCCTTTCTCTTCAATTCCAGAAACTATTTTTGTATATGTCTTCTAAATTTTATGTTTAATATTTTTAATTTCCCTTTTTATCATACCTTTATGTCCAAATTATATTTTATCATTGGGAAACACTTATCCCCCCTCATTTTAACCCTTCTCTAAAACCATGTTTTATACCCACCATGATGCCAAATTTAGTTCTCAAATTTACCTATTTTACATGAGAAATTCTCTTTTCCTTATTATTTGGATAGCCAAACCACTTTTATTTTTCATGAGTATTCAAAAAAAATTAAAAATTAGTTTCTAATTCGTATGTTTACATAAATACAACCAAAGTTTCATTTAATGGTTTAAAAATGACATAATGACCAGGTCTTTATGCTCTTTTGTATGCCTATATTTTGATAAGATACTTTTTCTTTATTCTCCATGGTTTTTTAATTAAATGATTTATTATGATATGTTTTTATCACATAAAATTAATATGTATAAAGAGGTCTCCCAGATATCACTCTTATGCATTGGGTAAAGAATTTAATCACCCAAGATAAAACATATTATGATACCTTGGGGAATAACCATGATATTTTTTTATTTATGAAACCTTTGTGATAAAACATAGTGATGTGTATATTAATATCATATTTATATTTCTTTCCACATTTCAATGTAATGATTCATTTTCTTATTATAATGATATTCCTTTTTCTTAAGCCATAACATTATGCCTCATATTCTTATTAATATCTCTCATGATCACACACTTTTTTTCTCCCTTACTTATTCCAATACTAGGATTCATTCTCACCCCTTTCCATTGATATATGTCTCTTGGATATGGGTTTCAGTGAATGTACCTTAAGGGTAACCCATGAAGATATCTTCAAGTGTATCTAGAATAATATTTTTAGATTTCATGTACTATGTACCTTATTTCAAGAAACTAAACTTTAAAAGATCCTCTATGTATACCATGTAATGAAAAATTATGTAATAAAATGATTAGATTCCATAGTTTGTACCAAAGGAGGGTTTAGTTATTTGTGGAAATTCAGATTGAAATATTTATTAATAATCATAAGTGCAATTTTAGATATAGAAAACAAGTTATGGGATTTTTTTGAATTATTAAGTCATTTCTAAAGAAATACATCCTTACCTAGATAGTACATGTGGATAAGGCTCTAGCACCGATGTAATTTGATGTAACACACAAAAATAAAACTTTAAGATAAACTCAAATTCCAACTGGTGTATGAAAATTGTCATTACTACACACCTAGTTTGACATGCATGATGGATATGGTTGCTTAATCATATGATTTTTATGGGACGTTATAAAGGATATATATAAAATATAATTTTTATTATAATAGATTAATAACATATTTAAGATTTATGTTTTTAAAAATAAAATTCATTTATAATTATGACATTCTAAAGATAAAACTTTGCTCAGTAAAGTTTTCTTCTTTTATAAAAGATGGTGGGAAATGGTAGTAAACTTGTAAATAATGAGTGAAATGGATAATGCAAAGATATAATTCTGATGGAATCTATAATGTAAAACTTTGTGCTAATGAAGAATCAACTTACTCAAGTGATGAAAAATAACTTGAGTCAATCAGAGAGGCTAGATTAACTATGAAGGGAACAACATTGCATTGATTCCTTTATGTATAAATGACAAACTTCTATTATTGGATATAGCTACCCACTAAATTACAAAATAGTGGATAAGATCTATAAAAGATTTTTTTTTTGAACTTCACTATTCAGAATGACAGAATGTTGCCTAGTATGTATACTGATTAGAAGGACAATCTTATAAATGGTTGAAACTGATTAAAAACATGAATCCAATAATGGATATTTATTATTTGGACTTGGAAGAGTTCAAGGAAATATTTTCAAATAAATATTAACCATATTAGTTTCAAATGAAAATGGAGAAGGATTTCTTATAACTGAAGCAGAAGGAAAGTGAATCAGTCGAAATCTTTGAAATCAACATTGAAAGATTTCTTGATAAAAATAGAGATTTTTTATGCATATTTAGTGTGTTTTTGATGGATTATTTAGTTGATTGATACCCCATTACAAAAGTAATATAGAAAATCAAAGCTACTATTCATAAGTGGGAATATTGTGAAGTGCTATTAATGTTGAATTAGAGTTTGGAGAAACACAATGGTCATATATAATTAATGAAAAGAAGAGATCAATGGAGCCAATCTTGGTGATTATTTTCAATTATTGAAAGGGGGAATGAAATTTCAACTTCCCATGTTCCACAAATTTTGGAATAATCATTTAGTGAACTAATTACATGGGATTATAAAGTGCTACAAGTGTAGAAGAGATGGCCATAAATCGCGAAGCTATTGTGGGGAGATGTGGACTCAAATTTTCAAAACTAATAAAAAAGGGAATATGGTTTAGGCCTAACCATAAGGTCAAAACATCAAGTGTGGATTTATTTTTCACATTTATAATCAATGTTCAAATTCTATGACAATGGAGGGAGACAACCATCAACCTTAGCATAGGAAAAAAGAACAAGATCATGAATTTTCTATCATGACAGCTGAAGTAGAGGCTCCAAATTTTGTGGTGGAAGGTTCTCTCATTATTCTCTCAAAGCTATAAATTACCTTATCTGATTCTAATTCTATGAATTCTATTAAACCCTCTATGTTGTAGTAGTTTTCATAATCACAAATAATGTCAATCTACAGATTCTATTACTTCATACCATTTAATATCTCTAATTAAATCAACTATGTCATAAAGAACTATATACTTCAATAAGTCATTAACCTATATATATATAAATATGTTTACAAGTGTATATTTACATGTGTTGTTCCGTATAAGACAGAGACTTAATGAGATTTTTAAAGTCCCCTACTCTGATAATTTGTTCAACCCACTAATTTTTGACGCACTGGTTTTCGAAACACCGATGTTCGACTCACAAATTTCCGACACACCAATGTTTGAAAAACTGATGTTAGACACACTGATGTTCAACACACCAATGTTCGAAACACCAATGTTCAACACACCGATGTTTGAAACACTAATATTCAACACACCAATGTTCAACACACCGATGTTCGACACATCGATGTTCGACCCACTGATGTTTGACACACTAATGTTCGATGCACCGATGTTCGATTGACCGAATATGATAGACTGAAGATGGAAGACTGAAGATAAAAGACCAAAGATGACATACCAAAGATGATAGACTGAAGATGACAGACTGAAGATGATAGACAGAAGATAACAGTTCGATGCTGACACACCGATGCTAACAGACCATAGATGACAGACCAATGCAAATGACTCACTGATAGTCATTAATAATAGTTTCTAATTTATTAATTCAAATTTATTTCTAATGGTCACATTTAGACAAATTAATGTTTCTAACATTATTTAATGTTGTCTGTAGGATTATATATAGACAGTACGAGGTACATGAATTTTGGGATATATTCATACCTAATGGACCTTAATGTATAAAAGGATTACAAGCAAAACATAAAATGATAGATACTGAACCTGCTAGAAAAATAAAACTTTGGTTGTGTGAATGTACAAGATATTGAAAATAGAAGAACATGAATCTTGAGTACACAAGGAGTTTAATATTACATGTTGAAATTTGTTGAAGATTTCTAAACATCCCCACATAGAAGAGATGAACCTTTTCACACCTAGAAGCTAAATTAAAGAGACTAATACTCTGTTTTGGAGACAACTTCCATAAGAGGACTAGAATATCCATTTCACTACATCAATTTAGTCCAGATATTTACTACACAACACACAGATATTTCTAAACTCTATTATTCTTTTATAACTCTGTTGTGATCTTCTATTTACTATTTAAGTAGTGTTTTTATCTGTTTGTGTCACACACATTGTCTCCTGAGAATAACGGATGGATATTAAAATATCCTCACTCTCCATTCCTTTTTACTCTTATATCCCATGTGGAACTGTGGAAGAGATCATATGTGATCTGTTGATAGTTTTTTAAAGATTAATTGTGGTAGAGGTCAAGTGTGACCTGAACATCCTTGTGTGTTACTGTGAACCTCAATCCAGAGTGTGGATCAAAATATTATTAATATAAACTTCTTTGTTGCTGGTGATCACCAAGTGGAGAGGACTAAGTCTCCGTTTGAGACTGAACCACGTGTTTTGTCATTTTTATTGTTTGTCTTATGTTTTAATCAGATAAGTTTTTATCACATTAAGGTAAACTAACATTGATAGTTAGTTTATCAATTGTTTACATATGTTTTGAATTTGTAGATTAGTTTCGAATGTTCTAATAATCATTATATGGGTAAAGCTAAGAACTAATCAATATTTTGAGAAACTAACTGAAACTTCATGACTTTAATAAATCCACTACAAACTGACTGTGATTTTATTTTAATAGGGGAGTTATTTTAAAGAACCATTTTTAAGAGAAATTTTTATAGATACACAATCCCCCCCCCCTCTAGAGTGATCTTCTCCGACCAACATTTAGTTTCAAAGGATCTTAAAGAATTATTGTCAACATTCAATCTTGTCAACAATGATTATATTTTTTATTAAAATATCTCAAAATTTCTATTACTTCTAAATTTTTTCCCTTTGAAATTATTTTACAATATGTATCATGGAAAATAGATTAGAAGGTGATGATACCAATAGACCACCTTTCTATAATGGAACTAATTATGATTTGCGGAATCTTAAGATGAAAATACATCTGGAAAGCTTGGGATTAAAAATCTAGACTGCAATGGAATGTAAATATGAAATTCCTAAAACTGATAGAAACACTTGGGATGAACCTACCAAGACCACCTATAACAATAATTTTAAAGCAATGAATGATTTTTACTATGCACAATGTGATGTAGTGTTTAACTATATCTCTTCTTGTAAATATGCACATGAGATTTAGGACACTCTGCTTGTTTCTCTTGAGGGAACATCTAATGTTAAAGATATGATATTAAATATTTATACTATTATATATGAGAACTTCATAATTAAGCATGATGAGTCTATTTATGATATGTATCTCAGTTCCAATAAAATTTTGAATACCATGATTTCTTTAGGAAGATAAGTAACATCCTAAGAAAATATTATATGGATTCTACAATGCTTACCAGAAAGATAGTGCAGAATGTCTGTGTCTATTAGAGAATCCTACCATATAGATAATATGCCAATGAAAGAATTGATGGAAAATTAATGATGTATGAATATTTATTGAAGTTAAATCCAGAAGAGGATGAACTAAAATGAAAGTAAGTATCTTTCAAGAGAATTGCTTCTAAAATTAAAGACAAGAAGAAAGTTCAAATATTTAATGAATGTTGAAGTAGTGATGAAGTTGCTTTAGAAAGTGATAAATAAATGGTCTAGTTGGCTAAAAGATTCAAGAAATTTTATAGGAATAATATTTTTTTCAAAAATCCAAATTACAATAGAAAGTATGATAAAAAGGTAAATTGGAAAAAGGATTTGAAGAAAAATTAGAAATCAAAAGAGATAGATTTCTATGAATGTAAAAGGCAAGTACATGTGAAGGATGACTTTCCAAAGCTAAAACACAAGAAAAGCATAAAAAATAAAGATAGAAGGTATAAGAAATCAATGAAGTCCACCTGGAGTGCCTCCGAGGATAGCTCAAGTGAATACGGATCTTCTCATAATGAGAAAGTCGATCTATCTAATAGGTGTTATATGAAAAACACAACTGAGGTAACCTTAGACTATCCTATACATAATTCTTATTTTTTTGGAAAGTGAGTCTGAGTGTATGAAAAAGGATAAATTATTCAAATATTTCCACATGTTATAATAAACATGTAATGAGTTGAAAGTTAAGTATAAATCATGGAAGAAATATCACTCTCTTACTGTGACTGCTAACTCTGAACTTAGAACTGAAAAAGGGAAAAATTCTCATCTTCTCAAGGAGAATAAAGAGTTAAAAATGTATAATGAGAAATTGAAGAAAAATATAGAAAATTTCTCTTATGGGGAAAATACTATTACACAAATTCTTGGTAAAAAAATATCTCTAAAGTATACTTATAGGATATGATATCAACCAGGTCAAATGAATTTATACGAATCGTGTTTTGTAACTATATCTAGAAAATCTTCTACCTCTTTCAAAAACCAAGATTTTACAGCAAGTTCAAATTATATAAATTATTTTATTATATCCAATTCTTCAAGACCAAACAATGTTTATTTTCTAAAAACACTACATTATGCATATAAGAAACCCATAAGACAGTTGTGGGTTCCAAAAGCATATATTACTAATGTATGTGGACCCAGAAAATATAGGTATCAAAGTGGTTTCTTTGATGAACTGTTTTGTAGGTAAACTCCCTAAAGGGATCCTGTAAAAAGGTTTGGTACTTGGATAGTGGGTGTTCAAGACATATTACAAGGGATTTTTCATTCTTTAAAAGTCTTATCAAGATTGATGGAGGAAATGTCACATTTGGTGACAATGGTAATGGAAAAATCATCAGCCTAAGCTATATAGGAAATCAAAACACTATTTCAATTTCAAAAGTACTATGTGTTGATGGATTAAAGTATAACCTGCTCAGCATATCTCAATTATGGGATGATTTATTTAATGGTAAATTCAAAAATGATTAATGCCATGTTTTTTATGGAAATAATAAATTAGTATTTACTTCTTTTATAAATGATAATGTATATGCTATAAATCTAGACACACTAGCCTTATAGAATGTCTCTTGTCTAAATGTCATTCATAAAGAGTCTTGGATTTGGTATAGAAGACTTTGACATTACAGCATATACTCTATTAGTAAGTTAAATAAAAAGGGTTTAGTTAAATACTTACCCAAATTAAATTTTCAAAACTATAAAGTCTATAATCCTTGTCGAAAAGGAAAGAAACATAAAATCACTTTCAAGCCAATGAATGAAGTAACTACTTCTCAACCTCTTGAGTTGGTTAACATGGACTTGTTTGGACCATCTAGAGTTTTGATTCTCAATTGGAAGCACTATGTTTACGTACTTGTAGATGATTTCTCTAGGTACACTTGGGCCTTTTTCCTAGCTCAAAAAAGTGAAGCGTTTTCACACATTACCATGTATTCCAGGAATTTAGAAAATATCAGTGGACTTAAGATTAAATCCATAAGAAGTGAGCATGTCCATCAGTTTGAGAATCAATATTTTGAAGCTTGTTTCTCACAAAATGGATATAATCATAACATATCTGCTCCTAGGACACCTCAACTGAATGGTGTGGTAAAAAGTAGAAATAGAACGTTATAAGAAATTGCATGAACTATGCTTAATGAATATGATCTACCCATTTATTTCAGGGGTGAAGCTGTAAATATAGCATGTTACATAATAAACAGAGTCTTAATCAGACCCATCCTTAATAAAACTCTTTATGAGTTGTGAAATAACAGGAAACCCAAAGTAGGTTATTTTTAAAATGTTTGGATGTGAAGTTTATATTCTGAACACTAAAGATAATTTAGATAAGTTTTCCTCTAAAAGTGATAAAGGGATATTTATTGGATATTATACATCATCCCAAGCCTATAGAGTCTTTAATAAGAAAACCAAATTTGTGGAGGAATATGTACATACCATGTTTGATGGAGTATATCCACATGACCCTAAGACATCACTATAAAATATTGAAGAGGATATGTCAAATCTAGACATTAATGATAAAATCTCAAATAATCTTGTGAAGGAATCTGTGAAAACATCCAATTCAATAAATTCTTTAGATCCTAACTGTAGTGGACCAGATCAAGCTGGCCAACCTGGAATATCATGTCCTACCTTCTCTAGACCAACTAATAACCTTAAGAATCATCTCCTAAATGCTATTGTTGGAGATTTAGATAGTGGAACGCAAACGAGAGCTTCCCTAAAAAACTATATTGAACATCAAGCTTTTTGTCATATCTTGAACCTAAAAATATCAATTATGTGATCAATGATGAATTTTTGGTAATGTCCATGAAATAATAACATAATCAGTTTGAAAGAAATATTGTTTGGAAACATATATATAGATCGAAGGATACTCTAACCATAGGAACCAAATGGGTTTTTTGAAAGAATGTAGATGAAGCTAGAAATATATTTATAAATAAAAAAATATTAGTCGCATAATGATGTAATCCAGAAGAGGTAATTTATAATAAAGAGACCTTTGCACCAGTAGCTCGACTTCAGGCAATTAGGATTTTACTTGCCTATACAGCACAATTATATTTTAAACATTATCAAATGGATGCCGAAAGTGCATTCGTAAATGGTTATATAATTGAGGATGTTTTTTTAACAACCCCCGAGTTTCACAAATCCACGTTTTCCAAATCATTTGTTCAAATTATTGAATGATTTATACGGTTTCAAAAAATATCCAAGAGCTTGGTATGAAAGGTTGAGTTATTTTTTTATTTATAAAGGCTTTACAAAAGGACTTGCAGATATTATGTTGATCAAACTGCTTATAGAGGAATGATTGGGAAATTATTTTACTTAACTGCAAGTATTCCAGATATTATGTTCAGTGTGTGTATGTGTGCAAGATTTCAAGCAGACCCAAAGGAGTCACATCTAAATGTTGTTAGAAAAAATTTCAAATACCTCAAATATACAACTAAATTAAGACTATTATATCCTAAAGGACAACCTTTTGGTTAAGTTAGCTATTCAGATGATAATTTTGGTGGATGTAAGTTAGATAGAAAGAGTTCCTCTGAAACATGTCACTTTTTGGGAAAGTCGCTAATATAATGGTGTAGTAAAAAGAAAAATTCATTTTCATTATTAACTGCTGAAGAATAATACAATACTACTGGTAGTTTTGGTGCACATGTTTTGTGGATAAAATACTCCTTATTATACTATGGATTTCAATTCAAACATATCCCCAAAAACTATGACAACACAAGTGCTAATAACATTTCTAATAATCCAATTTATCATTCTAGAAGAAATAATATTGATGTAATACATCGCTTTTTGAGAGATCATTATCAAAAATGCGATATAACTCTTGTGTTTATTGGGACTAAACATCATCTTGTTGATATATTCACTAAACACATAAACTCTTACATAGTGAACTACATCATACATGAACTAGGAATGATATATCCCTAAAACCGATCTTATAAAACTAATCCATGAAATTGATCTTGTGAAAGTGATCCCTAAAACTGATCTCGTGGAACTAATCCCTAAAACCAATCATGTGAAAGTGATCCCTGGTACCGATCTTGTGATAGTGATCCCTGAAACTAATCGTGTAAAGATGATTCAATAACACCAATGTATTTAATATATCTTTAGAAATTTTGTCTGTTTTAAATAAAATGACATTTTTTTGGTATTCTTTTTTCGCATTTAAATTTTATGTTTTATGATTTAAAATCCCTAAATTCTATAATAAGTTCGATCCATCCTGACCTTTAACCATCCCACTACCATAAAGCCTTCTACTCATTGTCACTTTATCTCTCAACCCTTGACCTCTCAACTCTGTTGGAATTGGAAACCTAGAAATGTAAAGTACCATGCGTGCTATAAAAGAGCCAAGAAAATATCTATTTTCTAAGCGTCAGAATGGTGAGTCCAGTGGGGCTTCAAAACCGTGCTTAGAAAGCCGAGTGGTTACGGCTGAGAAAGAATTTTCTGATGAATGTCTTCTATCAAGCAATTTATTTTTATTAAGAGTGTTGGAATCTCAAAGGTGGCTATGATAGTTCTCTAATAATGAAAGTCTTTATTATCCCTAGCTAGTACATGAGTTTTATCAACATTTTAAAATTTCTCTGGATGAATTTGAGGCAATAGAGATGAAGTCAGTAGTAAAGGGAAAGGAAATATATTTTTCATCTAAGGAATGGGTTGAGTGCTTGGAGATGTCTCGTGAAGGTGTCTATGCTGATTATCTGGGTAATATTGCTCCTTCTTCTGATTTTTTTCTCTTATAATGATGCTCTGAAGGAGATGACTAGAAATGAAGAATCTAGGAGGACTATTGCAAGTGAGTTTGAGGGAGAGGTAAGATTACTTTTTAAGTTTATACAACATCAAATATTCCCATGTAAGTGAGGTTTCTCTATTGTGAAGAATCAAGATGTATTCCTGATCTATTTATTGAAACATGGGATAAAAGTGAACCTAGGTAGGTATCTAATGGTGCATGTCTCTGATTTGATAAATCCATCCTAGAAGGCAACATTTTTTTACTATCCGAGGATGGCATCTACCATGTTAAAAAGGTTAACTTGTGTGGAATATGGAGATGAAGTGAAAAGTTCATGTAGTGGTTTCTGTCTTCAAAAAGATATTTGTACAAGGATGAAAATATTCTGAAACACATTGATGAAATACTGGGTAGGTGATGAGGAAAGGTCGCACGATGATTTCAATCCATTTGACCATCCTACCAGACTAAAGAATCAAGTTGATCCAGGTCTCAAACTAGGAGAAGAAACTGTTTATTCTAATGAGGAAATAGATTCTGAATTTCCAAAGGAAGAATCGTCTCCTTTTGATGATAGGAGTGTTCTAGATATTGCTGGAAGTCCCAAGGACTTGTGTTATGGACCTGCTACTCCACCTTTAGACTTGACCTCAGGAGAACCATTTTTGGGTGATGAAGATGAGGAAGAGACCGAGGTTACTGGTGTTGAAGATTATGTAAGTAAATCAGATGAGGAGTCTGATGATGATAGTGATGATGAGGATGAAGGAGGAAATGATGAGCATCTAAGTGATTCATTAAAAGTGAGACAACAAGCAGTTGACAGATCTAGTAGGGAATCTATACATGGAGCTGGTAATGGTGATGTGCCTGTTGAACAGGAAAATGTGGATCTTAGAGATGCTGGTTATGAGGATAGATCTCCCCATCCTAATGCGTAAAATCAAGATATTATTCAAAAATTGGATGAACTTAAGGCTAGGGGACATGAAGAAGAAGCTAAGGATCAAGTTCTTCAAATTGAGGAAGTGTCTGGTAATGTTAAGTGACAAGAGAACATGAAAAACCTAAATTTCAGTTGGTACATGTACCCAGAAATATTATTATGGCTAGAGGATAGGATGAAGAAGTTGATGAAGATGATGTTGTTTCTGAGACCCAGGGAAGAAGGATCAGGATTGATATTGTTGAGCCAAGATACTGGACCTATACTCGTGAGTGGAATAATGATCTAGGATACATTCTGTTTGGATTGTATAATGTCTCAGATGGGGAGAGGGTGCCTTCTCCTCCTACTCCATAAGCCCAATCTATAGTAGAGCATGTTGCACCTATTCCACCAATTTCACCTCCAACAGTAGAGCCAGTAGCCCATAAAGTGCCAAGTGACTATGTCACTAAGGATGATTTGGAACAATTCAAAAATGATTAATGTGAGTCAGTGAAAGCCTCAGTTGGATCCAGAAATGAAGCCTCTACTTCAATAGGTATTTCAAATGCAGCTGCAACAGACATTTCAAGGATAGTGATCTAGGAGATTCAACCAAATCTCATTACCATAGCAGAAACCATCATTAGGCATAATACCTTGTTGAGATAAGAATAAAGAAAGATGACAAATAAGCTAAATAATTTAACCTATTACATCAAGATCTCCTTTAGTGGTGTACTGGATGTTCTTAAGAACTTGGTGACTCATCAACTAAGTGTAGATATGAAGATGTTGAAAGAGGAGCTTGGAAAAATGTTAACTGGACCATTCAGCTCTAGGAGTAGGAAAACAGTTATTTCTGATTTAGAGTCTCTCAAGGTTGTGATGAGAGAGGAACTCCAACGTCTTCAGAGTGTTTCAGACAAATAAACTATTGAAAAGGTGCAAAGAAATACAGACCTTGTGGACAATATTTTCAGGCAGTTAACAGTTGAAGTATCTACTTCTCATAATGAGATTATAGGGAAAGTGGATAAGTACATTACTAAAATTTACACCAAGAATTATCTCATCAATAGATTCAATTTTTTGCATAATATCTTAGAATACCACCATTAATATAAGTATTCAATGAGAAAGGAACTCAATTGAATGTTTTTACCCCTTTGATGAATAAATTTATGGAGAATAAGGATGACATCGAGAAATCCATGTAATATGGGGGTGAAGTCATCAATCATTTCATCAACCTCCTTAATCCATATCTACTTGTTCAAACTGATCCAATTTTGGTTCCTCTTGTTGCTTCCATTGGTAATAACACTTGGGATCTTGCTCCAATGAATGCCTCTCAGGATCTTTCCCAGATTCGACCGATCATTGTAGAGCAATCTCCCAATCAAGTGTTGTCTGAAAGAAGGCCTAGCCTTGCCGCAAATGTCCCTATAGGTGTTTCCTTTCCTGGTGTTATCTTTAGACTGCCTCTTCCCTCTGCCACACCCACACCTTCTACTCCTCATTTAGATCCTTCAGGTAAAGGCAAAACCCCTCAACAACCAAACCCTTAGTGATGGTTTGTCTCTTTGATAGGTATTTTTTCTTTTCCATGTCTTGTAATCTTATGCTTCTTAATGTAAATATTTATTGTGTCTTTATTTTATGATATTTCTCATCTTACTTTCTATGTTTCATTTATTTTTTTCCAATCCCAAAATGGGGAGAAAAGGAAAAAGGCTTATATTATTTATCTAAGGGGGAGAATTTCTAACATAGGTCACATGGCATGTACTCATCATAATCCATTTATTAAGGGAGAGATTTGTTTTTAAAACCTCAAAAAAGGGAAGGCTTTAGATATATAGAATAATCTCATTCATTGTAGTATGCTAAGTCTCATTATTCTAATTCTTTATATTTCCATGTATTTCATAATTTGTGATTATCAAAAAGGGGTAGATTGTTGGAAGCTCTATGATAAAGTAGTTTTTATAATCACAAATAATTTCAATCTATAGATTCTACTATGTCATGTTATTTAATATCACTATTAAAATAAATTATGTCATACATAACTATATACTTTAATAACTCAATAACTTATATATATAAATATATATCAATATGTTTAAAAGTTTATTTTTACACGTGTTGTTCCGAATAAGACAGACACATCATGATATTTTTAGAGTCCCTGGCATAGATTGTTTGATTAACACACTGATGTTCGACACACCAATGTTTGACACACCGATATGTGATACACCACTGTTCTACACATCGCAGTTCAACACACCGATGTTCGACACACCACTGTTCGATACATCGATGTGCGACACACCGATGTTTGACACACCGATGTCTGACACACCGATGTCCGACACACCGATGTCTGCCACACCGATGTTCGACACACTGATGATGGACACACCGATGATTGACACACCAATGTTTGGCATGCCTATGATCAATAGATCTAAGATGAAAGATCAAAGATGATAGACCGAGGATTATAGACTAAAGATGATAGACAGAAGATGACCAACTCAATATGATAGACAGAAGATAACAGACCAAAGATAACAGACTGAAGCTGACACATTGATGCTAATAGATCGAAGATGATATATTGATGTAAATGAATCACCGATAGTCATAAATAATTGTTTCAAATTTATTAATTCAAATTTATTTCTAATATCCATATTTATAAAAATTATTTTTTGTGACATTATTTAATTTTTTTTTGTAGGATTATCCCTAGGCAGTACGAGGTACATGAAAGTGGGGAGATCTTCCGGTCTACTGGACCTTGAAGTATAAAAGGATTACAAGCTCAACCTAAAATGATTGAAGCTAAACCCACAAGAGAATCCATAGGCTGGTTGTTCGAATGTTCAAGATATTGCAAATAGAAGAAATCAAAGCTCGAGTACACAAGGAGTTTAGTATTACAAGCAGCAATCTGCTAAATCTTGTTGAAAATCCTCACGTAGAAGAGATAAACCTTTTCAGACCTGGAAGATAGATTATAGAGACTACGATACTCTGTTTTGGAGCCAACTTCTAGAAGAGGACTCGAATATCATTTTCTCTACATTCATTGAGTCCAAAGCTTTTACTGCAAAACATATAGAGATTTTTCAACTCTATTCTTCTTTTATAACTCTGTTGTGATCTTGTGTTTACTATTTGAGTAGTGTGTGAATCTTTTTGTGTCATAAAAACTATCTCCAAATCATAATTGATGGATATTAAAATATCCCCACTCTCAATTCCTTTTTACACTTGTATCCCACATACAACTATGGAAAAGATCCTATGTGATCTGTTTGATAGTTTTCGCATGAATAACTGTGGTAGAGGTCAATTGTGACCTAGAAATCCCAGTGTGCTATTGTGAACCTCGATCTAGGGTATGGATCAAAATTTTATTAATATAAACTGCACAGTGGCATGTGATCACCATGTGGAGAGGACTAAGTCTCATCTTTAGACTGAACCTCTTATTTTTTACATTGTGTTGTTTGTCTTGTGTTTTAATGTAATTTTTTTCACATTAATATAAACTAAACTTTGATAGTTATTTTAGCTTGTGTTTATATCTATTTTGAGTCAGTAGATTAGTTTCAAAAGTTTGACTACTCATTAGATCGGTAATGCTGAGAACTAATCAATCTTCTGAGAAACTAATTTAACCTTCAGGACTTTTATAAATACACTACAAACTAACATTGGTTTTATTTTAATAGGAGAAGTTATTTTAAAGAACCAATTTTAACAGAAATTTTTATAGATACTCATTTCACCCCCATCTTGAGTGATCTACTCTAACTGACACATTCCTTCATTTATTCCAAGTTTAAATATAATATAGAATCAATAAATCAACTTATATAAGTAGAGTTATCAGTCAATACTCCATGAGAGGTTATCATATCATCCAAAGTGTATTGAAACTCTAATATTAACATTAGTTAGTTAAATATCATCAAAAATATAGTAGTCATTTATATAGTGAAATTAGAAATTATATTAGGGTTACTGTATCTCAAAGTATATTTCTATGATCAACTATAAATTTAAGGAAATTTATGTAGTCTTGAATGCACAACCTACCGTTATTTTCAAAGTTGGGATATCTCATCTTGAGCACTGTCAACAAGAACCACCCATAGCTTTTTCATGGATTTGATCAGTGAAGATGGATATGAAAATAAAAGTATATATATAGAGAATTCACTCATAATTCAAGAATACATTTACATATTTTTTGAAGAGTTACAGTTACCTATCCGTAAATGGAGGTAGAATTCTCCATTTAACTCATATTGGGATATCAAATACCCAATATTGAAAGGAAAATATAGAGTTATTTGAATTAATGAAACAAATTCAAGATCTTATAGAGAATGGATTTATCCAACCAGGTGTGTCTTCATAGGGATACCATATTCTAATTGTAAAGAAGAATTATGGATCAATGAGACTATTCATTGATTATAGAGATCTTAATGGGATCATAGTGATGAATAAGGACCCACTACAAAGGATTTATAATTTATTTGACCAGCTTCATGCCACTAAATTCATCTCCAAGATAGACCTCTAATTAGGATATCATCAATTGATGGTGAAGAAAGAAGATATCTCAAATACTGTCTTTTTAATAAGATATAGACATTATGAGTTCATTGTTATTACCTCAATCATGAATAATTATCTGGATATATTTCTGGATTTTATTAATATATTCTTTTATGAATACCTTGGTAAAATCATGGTAGTTCTCATTGAATATATTATGATATTTTCAAAAAGATGCAACAAGAATGATGATCATATAAGGGTTATTTTGGGAACTCTAAGGAAGGTGATTCTTTATAGAAAATTTAGAAAATGTGAATTATTATTCAAAATATTAGCATTATTGGTGAACATTGTAACCAATGATGGAATCTTAGTTGACCCAATGAAGAAAATGGTTGTTGAGGAGTGTCCTCATCCCAAAATAGTAACTGAGATTTGTAATTTTCTTGGTTTATAAAAACATTTTATGATGCAAATGAAAAAAAATTCTTGACTTTCAAATTCACAGACTAAGTTAACTCAAAAAATGAATAAGTTCATCTGGAAAAAGGAGTGTAAAGAATGTTTCCATGAACTAAAAAAGAGATTGGTTACAACAATTATGTTAACTCTAACTTCTATCACAGAAGAATTCATTGATTAAAGTAATTCATCACTAAAAGGGATTTCATTCATCCTCATTCTAAATGATTAGTGATGTATTATGAATCTTGACCGTTAAATCCTCTTAGAAATAATTATCTTACGAATGAACCTGATTTAGTTGTGGTTAGTTTTTCATTGAAAATGTTTAGATAGTATCTTTATGGTGATAAATGTGATATATAAATAGACCACCAAATATTGAAGTATATTTTCAAGAAAATGTAGTTTAACATCATACAAAGGTTTTGGTTGGAACTTCTTATAAACTATGACTATTCAATTCATTATCTCCCCTAAGGAGAAAATTGATTTTCTGATACATTAAGTAGAAAACACCTTATTCTATTAGAAAGGATGAGGATTCAATGAGATCCTTTGATTAAAGACCACTTGAAATTTTTCATGGGAATCAAAAGGGAAGTGACATCATCAACGTTATCCCATATGATTTCTCAAAAATTGTTAATAAAGAAGATCATGAAATATCAAATAGAATATCATTTTTCTTAAGGTAGATAAATTACATAAAGAATGGTAAGCTTCCTAAATTCAATATTGATTTAGTAGGGTATTGAAATTTTATAAAATGCTATGTGTTCCATATATCCTAGAGATAGAGGATTCGATTGATGGGAATCATTGCACTACATTATCTATACATACTGAAATCACTAAATTTTATGGGACCATAATGACCATTATTGGTGGGATAATATGAAAAGAGATATTATTGATAGCACTAAAAGGGGATAGGTTTGTCGGCATGTTAAGGTAGAGTGAAAACTTCTTAATGGGGTATTGCAACCACTACCCATACAAACATGGATGTGGGAAAATATCACATTGTACATAATCATTGGTATCCAACAAACATCTAATGAATAAAATTTGATATAGGTTATAGTGGATCGACTCACCATGAATTCCCATTTTATAGATATTCAGGATGATTTCTATATTTACCAGCATTCCATGATACACTTTAGGGATGTTCTAAGTTTGTGTGGGGTTCACCTTTCTCTCATATCTGATCATGATCCAAGGTTCACATCTAAATTAATGATAATACTTCAACATTCTCGAAAAACAAAATTGAATTTTCAGTGAAGGCCTATCACCCTCAAACTGATGTCAAATCTAAAAGGACTATTCAAACGCTTGATTACATGATAAGAAGATGATAAATGAAACTTAAAGGTGGATGGGATCAACACCTACCATTATTTGATTTCTCATACAACATCAACATCCACATGAGTATTAAAATGGAATTATATAAATCCTTATATGGGAGAATATGTATACATCCTTCTTTTTGGGGTGAATTTGGTGAAATAATAATACTTGAAAACGATCTTGTGCCAAAGATGACAAAAAAGAATCAAGCCATCCAAAAACATATAACGTCTTCCTAGAGTTGGCTAAATATCTATGATGAGAACCATTAATGGGACTTTTAGTTTGATGTTTTGAGACACATTATTCCGTAGGATTTCTCCATGGAATAGATTCATGTGGGTCAGAAACAAATGAAATCCTAGCCCTTGGTAGATTTGGACCCTATGAATCCCTTAATCGCATAGGATTAGTGGCATATATGCTAGAACTTCCACAGAATCTATCTCAATTTCATGATGTATTCCATGTATCTCTTTTGACGAAACAAATATCGGATCCCTAACATGTACAAAATCTAGAGTTGGTACAATTATAATGTGACATATCTAACGAGGTGCTGCAGGTGGAGATCTTGGACCGGAGAGAAAAATTCCATGAAATAAGACAACCCATGTCATCAATGTATTTTGGAGGAAACATAAATATGAAGAAGGGATATGAAAACCGAAGGATTAAATGAGACATAATAACCCTCACATCTTATTAACTAAGATAATGAGTTTACATTTCAAGGATGAAATTTACTAATGGGGGAAAATGTAACGGTGCTGGGTTTTTTTATATTTCTTTATTGAATCCATGATTCTCACATTTTATATAATATCATACACATATAAAATAATGATAACCCAACAAAATATTATCATTATAACAATGATCATTACACTAGTCAGCTACAAAACCAATTAAAATGTCAAAGAGTATAACTAGACAAAAATTATAAAATACAGCAGCTAAAATGGGAGTGAATGGATCGCCCTAATCTACTGGAATCATTCCCCAACTAAAAATTCTATAGAAATGAAAAACAATTATATTAAACCAATCAACATCATAATAAATGTAAATATAACCTTAGGGAGAGATTGTAGTGAATTTTGAGCGAAATAATAAAGTGGTATTTATAGTGTATATAAGGAAATGAGATCGTAGGGATTCAACCGCCACATGGCCATTGGTTAATATGACCATTAGAAACCGTACCTTGGTTGATAATTTTAGAATTATAATCATTGTTTATAAGTATTAGTGAAAAAGGATAATTTACATATAAAGGAAAATTGATGGCTTCAACTAGTAGAGTCTTGTCATTTAAGCCAAATTGTCGAAATTTGGGAGGGAGGTATCATCACTGGGGTATTCCCATGACCACTATCAATTTTAGCTTTAAAAAGAGAATATTTAACCAAATATAAATGGGAGATTTTCAAATTAGTAGAGATTACAACTTGGTCAATGTTATCTAAGAGAACCCATTAAAATATCAATATCACAAACCTTACCCTTAAGGCTTATGAGGGTGTAATCAGGGGTAACTTATCCATGACATAGTGTAAATTTCATGGAATAATTAAAAATATTATTCCATCAATTACATTTAACAAAAATTATTAACAAAATATATGTTTAATCGATATGAATTTGATAAATAGATTTTTTGGATTCAAATGAAACATAATTCTATTTTTATAAGAAAAATATATATATAATTTTATAATAAACTCAACTATTGTGAATAATAATTTTTTTAATAAAATATACATTTAACCAATTTACAAAACAAAAAGTCACCTTAAAAAGTCTAAATAGAAAATTTGATTATTAAAAAAAATACTTTGCAGAATATTTACACTTCCATGCCAAAATAATTTTTAAAAAATGGTTTTCGGTAATGTTGACATAAAATAACATAAAATTTGACCCAATATTCCTAAACAATTGTAAAAAATAAGGGTAGTCCAATGGGTTTTAATTTTTACAACTTAGTTTCCCAATATCTATATTTTCAAATTATTAAATAATTCCACCACTCTTTTTATAAATACCAACCCATTTCTCTATTTCATTTCACAATGAATCAATTATCCATGCTTTCCTAGTGGGTTTTCCTCCAAATGGGTCCCCACTAGGTGTCCTCAATCCCCAAGGTTTCTTTACTCAAGATTTAGAAGTAACCATTCAAGGTAAGGTAAATATCCACCATCTCTATCTAATTCAAGAATCTCTTTTTGTATATTTCATCTAAATGATATAGTTACACTCCTTAATTTTCATTTTTATCATACCCTTACAAAAAAATTATTTTTCTATAAATGGGATATCATTACCTCGTTTTATTTTTATCATTATTAAAAACATATCTTATACTCATCATGCTGCTGAATTTACTTCACAAATTTCCATTTTTTCTAGGAAATTCTATTTTCCTAAATATTTGATTACCCAAAACACTTTTTTTAAATGGGTATTATTCTATATTTAGAAATGATTTTTTTTCAAGGATTTACACATATGAAATATATTTTTCCTTTCATTGGTCAAAAATGACATAATAATTTTGTACTTAAGCTTATTTATATACCATGGTTTTGATAAGAAAGCCTTTATTTATTCTCCATGGTTTATTATTGAAATAATTTATTATGATTAATCTAGATCACATGAAATTAATACATATAAATATTCCATCTTGATATCACTCCAATGAAATGGGTAAAAAAATTAATCTCTAAATATGACTTGTTTTACTTTACCTTGGTGAATAACCTTGGTAATTTTTATATAAGACATCATGGTGAAAAACATGGTGATATGCTTAAGATTGCTTCATTTAAAAGTTGCTTCCACACTTCCATGTTATTATTCATTTCCATATTATTATGATATGACTCATTCTCAAGCCTTATCAATATGCCACTTTTTTATTAATATGTCTCACTAACACAAGTATTTTGTCTCCCATTTTTATTACCTTAGTTAGCTTCATGCTCACCCCGTTCCTTTGAAGTATGTCCCAAGGATATGATATTTACTAAAAGTAACTTGTGGTGAACCCATGAATATTTCTTCAAGTTGATTTAGAATAATGTTTTATGTTTTCATGTATTATGTACATTATTTCCATTAAACTAAACTTTAGAATATCATTTATTTGTACCATTTATTGAAATGTTATGTAATAAAAATGTGGGATTCCATGTGACAAATAGTAGTGATGGTGAAAGGAGGTAAAGTGGGTAGAATATACCCTCCATTGGAGAGCATGTGGCACTATTGTGGGCCCTCCTATTGTCTGGTCATATTTCCTCTTTCATAGAATACGCACCCACACACCACTGACATGACCTCAATTTCTGGAAAAAAACCCCATAGAAGAGGGAGTTATACGATAATAAAAAAAAATTGAATGGACCCATACCTCGAGAAGGAGTGGGATCATACAAACTCTGCTACATATTAGAAATCATTCTTCTGTTTTTTTTTCTCAATAATCATCATGCATCTCCATGCTTCTACTCTGATCCATCAAGATCATCAATCCACAATTCAAAAACTAAAATAAGACCTTCCTATGGAGATGTATGTGCAAGTACAACCCCATATGGGGTACACTAATTAAAAATATAACCTCTAATTCTATAAATCATGGCATAGATCACTCAAAACCACCCTGAAGACCACTCCTAATAGGTTTTTTTAATTTACAGTTTACCAAAACCATGCCTCAAAGGTTGATCCCACCAATATGAGCCAAGTTATCCTCACCCAAATTATCGCAATAAATAAAAATTTCTTTTTTGATATTACTTTACACATAAGTACTCACCTCAAAATTTCCATCAGTATGCCACTCCATGTGTTTTAGGTCTCACTAACACTATTATCATACATCTACTTCAGAATAACCACATTTGTTCATATCACCATATCGTTGCCCATATCTATGGGTTATAAAACACAAACTATATGGTTTCAAACTGATGAAAACAATAGATACCCAAACTTGGTACCTTCCATTGCTTCCTAACCCATCCACTTATACCTAGTCAGTTACATATGAAAATAGCTAACTATGATCTACTCTCATAGAAACATTATTTTCAATTATCTTTCGGAATAGTGTGAAATGAGAACCACATTCTCAGTTTATCGGTCGTTCAATCCCCACAATAGGACTTCCTCATCAAACAAACACCCAGGTGAGGACAATAGTCATGATGTCGGAACTATATATGCATTGAACATGAACCCACCAACCTCACCCATAAAAAGAACTATCTAAGCCCGAATCACATTCTCCATATCCAATACAACCTTCCTAATGTAGATTCTAACCCAATGAATTAAATCCATTGTAAGAAAAATGGTTAGACATCCTCTTACCATCCTAACAAAATGGTCTGGCTTCACAACCAACACACTACAACAACATCAAATCATGATGCATTAAAACATAAATGTAATTGATCCTTCATACAAACACAGAAATCTATTTCCATCATCTAAAACTACTATGATTACATCAATTATCAATATAACTGATCAAAATATTCCATACTCCCTTTGTGATTACTGATTCACAAATGATCTTACCCACACATAGATCATAGAATTCATTCTAATGAATTCTAGTAGGGCCATATCCACCCACTCATCATCATCCAAAGTCAACAATCATCCAATAATTAGTCTTTTACACTAATTACCCTTCCACGTGAGGGGCATACCACTGTTACCTATATATTACTACCAACCACTATATTTTACCCTTCATGCAAAAACGATTATAAAAATGATCTTTATGGATCATGACATATCTAGTACTAAACACAATGATACTATGTGGTAATCTTAATAACATTATCATGCCGAAAGAAGCACCAAAACCCTCATGTTCCTTGATTATAAGGATTTTATAACTAACATTGGTTAGGGATTCATTTCCCAGTGAAATTCTCACCACTAATAGTCAATGGTGCCCTTCCCACCACATAACACTACAAAAACTGCTTGATATCCACAACCTGAAAAGGTTCCTTCAACAAAACATGTGCCTCACCCCTAGTTCCACACTCACTTTCAAAAAAACTAACACTGTAAAAAAGTAAAATATGGTTCAAACATGTAATCTCACCGAGAAACACCAATAAATATTATACTTTAATGTCAATAATTTTCAAAATGCCCTCAAGATCACCTTTTACTGTTTCTATAAGCATTTCACTATTTTTTCAGGTCACCTCTCTCCAAGTGGGACTTATCAATCAAGACCTGCATTAGACCCACTACTTCTAATTCAAATTCAAATATTTAAGCTTTTTATGGAACAAACAGACCCCATCACTCAATTGGATGAGTTACAAAAAAATATTCCCAAGGAAGTTGGGGAGAATATTATATCATTTTCCTTAAAAATCAGGGGATAGACACTCCCATGTGACTAAACACAGAGCCTACGTCATGATCCCATCATAAATATCTCATTAGTTTTAGGATAAGGCACCTAAACCATTGTCCATTATATGGAAAAATTATAGTTATATAAGAATAGGAACACCCAAAGTAAACCATTTCAAATTATGGTATCTTACCATGCTTTTGGACAGTCATTTGACTTCCCTCTAACCTATGTCATTAGAGAATCAAAATATCTCACATGTTATCTCAAAATGCAAAGAATAATACTCTAGAACAAAAAAGGTCGATAAATTTACTATTATTTTTATTTAAAACCCAACAACAATACTGGAAAAAGGAAAACTGGAACCAAGGTTCCTTTGAATCACCAAACACTAGGAAAATCACATGCATTTCCTTAACCTTATGTAGTGGTTCCCACAAGTGTAGAGTCCCTAATTCCTAATCTGATCACACCACTATTCCTTACTCACCAATATTCCATAAAAATGATTTTCATCATGAAAAATACACATATTCATGGGAATTTCCCATTCTAAAACATTAAATTCAATCATAGACTCATTTTTTTCCACCTCTAAAACACCACAGGATAGGGTCAACCCCTTTCACTGGTAACCCTTTCATGTCAAAAGAAACTAACTCACCAATCATAATTCCAAACCAAGGGACCATAGGTTCTCCCACCTAGAAATAATTACCTATATCACATAGGTTATAACACATGATCTATATTATAATTCATATTTCATAATTATACAGCATTTAGTGTCCCGTAACAACAGTCAATTAGGTTTGTACACCAATAAATTATGGCATCACCTTCCATAAGATGATATTATAAGGGCACATGTGATCACGATATACAATGGTTCTCATGTTTATTAATTAATATGAGATCATGTGTGACACAATACTCTACTAATATACAGAACCCAGATCAAGAGATCTTCATAAACCAATCTCTCTCTCAATCCCTCCCAATCCACTATTACCTCAGTTATGTTAAATATTTAGATGTAAGGACCATATTGAATCAAAATCTATACCCATTATTCAATCACATTATTTCATGGGAATCTCATAAATTAGGTGTTATCAACATCATAGCTACCCATACATATGTTCAACACAAATAATCATGGACGAAAATTCACCATATTCATTTATGTTTCCATCATTACTCATTTCACAATAATTAGATACATTAAAAATAATTTTCATCAAAAGAGGACTTACTCTAGGCAAAATTTACTTTTCAAGGAAATATATCATTAATTTTTCAAAATAATTACATTTAAATTCTTTTAATTAATTTTAAATATTCTATATTTTAACCATTCATCAATTTTATTTTATTTCATATTTTTCGTTTTGTTAGATAGAATTTAACTGAAATGTTATTAGGGAAACACCTTACAATATAATTACAGACACTCAATTTACCATAAAAAGGATTTTAAAATTTAATTTATGACATTATATTTAATAATAGGTTAGTTAGTTAGTGATTCATGTAAGATTCGACTATATACTTATATGGGAAAACATCATATAAATAACTGTTGACACATTTAATAATAAACCCAACTCGATTGTTTTATTCTATAGGAAGATATAAAATAATATAGTAGATTATAAAAACAAGATATTTTACAATATATTTCTATTTATATAAATTTAATTTCACTAATTGGTTGATTTAATTGGAAACACTCAGTTCAAATGAACAATGATATACGATTGAATCTTTATAATTTAATTTTATAGTTTTCACATAGACATTGGATTCGTCGATATGAATTGTCCTAAAAAATTAAGAAAATTTATATTTTATGTATGTATCAAAAATAAATTCCTATCAATTGTTCAAAAATTTAAATAAAATCATTTGATTATAAAATGAAATGATTTGGGAAAAAATTGTCCAGGAAATGTGTTTTTATTTTAAGAAATTGAGTTAATTACATTTAATGATTCCTTTTAATGGAATGTATAGATTATATATTCAAAAAAATGTTTTTAAATTCAACTAATATCTTTTACTTGAGAATTAATGATATTAAACTCAATTTTATGAAACAAAATCATTTTGTAAAAACTTGTTTTATTGTGTTTTTTACAATTATTTTAAAATGAATTTATACCATGTATAAAGATTGAATCATATAAAATATATTCGATATTTTAAATCATCTTAATTAATATCATATTATATGTTTAAGGTAATTTTTTCCATTATCAATAGTAAAATAGGTAAAATTTATTAATATGGAAAACGTTAAGAGGTAATAATGGAGAGTTAAATTAAATTGATATTAATTAAAATTCCGTAAAAATATTTTTAATATTATTTTTCTAATAAATTTATTCTCTATATCATAATATATTCAAAAAAATTATTTGGATCCATTTAACTTGAGTGAGTAATTAGGGTATTTTAATCTTTTGAAAGGTTTGTCCTCTCCCTCTCTAATAAAAGAACCCCACCTATCTTCTCTTATTCACTCTTCATGGGACTTATCGTTGATCTAATACCGACTGATATCCATTCCTAAAATACAAATCCACATCTAAATTATCTTTATTTTTTATAATACCATCCTTTCATGGCTATTCGTACAATTCAAAAATATGTTTCTAAATGAAGAGTTATATCTCTTAACAAGTACCGTCAATTTAATTTATTTTTCAACCTTATCATAGAATTTTTTATAAATAAAAAATTGAGTCCTCTAACATAAATATATTTAGGTTTTTTATGACTATTTCACAAACATTATTCATTCCTTATCCATCAAACGAGAAATAGAGGCATCGTTCGTGTGTATGTACAGACTTACTCCTCCTGATGAAATTCATTTCATTTTTCATTACCAACATTGATGGATGTTTATTATGAAGTATTTAATTTTTATATATCATATTTTTTAAATTATTAATATTTTTAAAATATAAAATATAATTTGCATTCTTTCCTTTTAATTTATTGGTAAACGTTAAAGGTGCTCATGCATATGTATGGAATATTATCTCCCCAAAGAGATGTAATTCATTTTTCATTACTACTTTATATGAGTGGTTATAAAAGTGTACATGATGAATAAATATGATCCATAATTAATTTTTATGATTTTCTATAAATTAAATGGCGACGATGGTCTTTGTATAAGAATAGTCAAACCAAAACAGACTTTTTTTCACATGAATGTCTAATTTAATGAGAAATTTATTAATAAAAAGGATAATTCAAAATTATAAATGAATTATGCATGGTAATTTATTTATTAATATGGTTCTATAATATATTTTTATTAAAAATTTATTCATTATACATTATATTTTAGTTTCTACAATGAAACACGATACTTAAGGTAATGGTTCTGTTAAAATTTTATTTCTTTTACAGGATTTTTTATCTAGAATTTACATTAAGGGGTGTTATATAGATCTTATCTATTAAAACCCAAATATTATTTTCTTATATTTTTTAACTTAAATTATTATGTATTAGTATAATTCTTTTATCTTTGGAACTTAATATTATTGAGACAATATTTTTAAATAAATGGTGTACTTATTTCCTACTTGATCATCAAAAAAAATTTCCATATAAAAGATCTTCAATGTTGTTTCATAGAAAAATATTTTTCCAAAATTTAATTTTTTTTAAATTTTCAATTTCATTACCATTTAAATTATTTACATTTTTAGAAATAAATCGTTGAAAAAATATTTTTCCTAACAAATCATTTTTTAATTTTTTTCATAAGTGTAAAAAGAATGATCTATTTTATCATATATGTTAATAATGTATTTTTTCACATCCATAAAAGTTGTTTTGGATTAATATTACTTTAAACTTTTCCATGTTAATTTTAAAATAAACCAAATTTTTCAATATTTTAGGAATTTTTAGTTAAAATATAATTCAAAGACAAGAATATTTTTCTAAAATTTTCAAATAAATTGTTGAATGATTATAAAAAGCTATTTTTAGCATTTTTTGGTAAACCTAAATATTGTTACGATTCATTGGGGATATGATCTTATGATACTTTGAAATTTATTTCTCTAGATGGATTAAAATGATAATGATTTAAGGATGATTCTATTAAACTCATTTCTTGGACATTGGAAAATTAAGTTGTAATGGAACCTAAATTAAACCCTTTTATGTTGCATAAGTTATGTAATGATGATATGATGAACTGTTTTTGAAACTTTTTTCCTTTCCATTGGTTATGATATGATGATATAATAAAAGTTTTATGATCATGTAGCACACATATGAATGGATTATAATAATTTTATGGGTAGTTGCGGAATTATATACCCCTCAAATGCAATGTGTATTGATCTATTCCTCATGAGATAATAAGGATTAGAAGGGAGAGTGAACTCATTTCATCAACATATTCTATCTAAATAGAACATCTTGATATTGAACCTTCGATAAGGAAAAGATGTAATGGGTAGTAAACATAAACCACTATGATTTTCCTGGAAGAGATCCTTGGAAGAATAAATGATTTTATATAAATATGTGCATCCAAAAAACTTATATCTTGTGCTTATGATATATAGTCATATCTAATGACTGAATATTTATAATTCCACCCACTTATGAATTATGTTTTTTATTATGAAAATAAATCTTCAATGATTTGTTATCAATGATATTTAACTAATCGGGTATGATTTTCATAAGTTATGACTATGTTATCATACCCAAACAATTATCGTGTTCTCGATATTGATTATTGATTGATATATCCTATATTTACCATTACTAAGAATCTGATCTCACTTTTTATTATTTTTCATTTCCAAAGGTTATGAAGAAAGGTTTTAATTATAGTATTTCTATGAAGTTTACTATGTGAGATGATCATGGTGGGAGATGTTGAATACTTTTTAAGGAAAAATATGATAATATATCTATCCTCCAAAGACAATAAACGTTTATGGTCCTTAAGAATATATTATTTTAAAATTTATTGAATATTTTACATATTTTTTTAATATTTATGTATGTTATGGTCAGGTAAACTTAGTTGGTTTTAGAGTTAAATTTATTAATTTTAAGAGATTAGGATTTTATAACTTTTGTAAACATCCAAGAAATATGTCTTTGTATTGGATAAAATCATATAGCATTAGTAATGTTGATATTGTGTGGTTTTCATAGAAAATAAATCCTTATTAAGATACTATATAGTTGGTGTCTTTATGTAATAGATGAATCTCTGGGTAACAACATTGAAATGGTAGAATTAGGTACTAACTCGGCCATCAATGGTGTAGGATGATTTGGCCTAAGACTGCCGCCCTATCTAGAAACTCCGGAGGGATACACTTGGTAAATTTAAATTTTATTTATGAACCATTGTTATTGATTTAAATAGATTATGACCAAAAATGACATAGGGTAATTATAATGTTTCAAACATTAAAAACAAAGATTCATGATTTAATTAACCTTGGAATGATTTTTTATCATTTCACCAAAAATATTTATGATTATAGTCTCTCACAGTATGAATTTTGGTCTTATCAAATGGGTGGACCCATGAAGAATCATGTAAACACTGAATTTGATGGGAAATGTAATGGTCATACTAATGAGAAACCAAATTAAATGGTATATGGAATGTAAAATATTGTAGCTATTTTCACCCAACTCCCTCATGATATAAACGGTATCATGAATCGTGATGAACATCCAATTATCAAACAGATTGAACAACTCACTATAGATTATTTTATACTACAACGACAACCTTCCTTAATTTTTTAATGTAATACATTTATTACTAAGAAATTTATTAATTATATAAAATAGGCATAATATGTTCTCTCATGATCTATCCATGGGGGGTTATTTTGTATGTGTATCATTTGTAAGGTGAAGATGACCAATGGTGGTATCTTATCGATAATAGAGAAAATTTACTCCAGGGCATGTGAAGAGTTCATAAAGGAATTTTAAGTAATTTTTTCCTCGAAGACATTACATGAAAAGGAATGTTAATCCCTAAAATTAAAGTGTAATTTTGGTGAATTCATTAGTAACTATGAGGAAATGATCACTAAACCATCAATGTATAATTTCGGTTTTATCATCGATCCTGAAAGAACAGTTCAAAAATATTTAGTGGCTTGAGAATAATTTTTTGAATTGTTTCATCCATAAGAGGATTTGATAACTATTAATACATAATTTGATGTTCTCTTAAGATGTAAATAGAAATTGGGTCTTCTTAGAGTTCTCTTGGTTTTATGGAAAAAATAGAACGATGAAATTTTGAGGAAATTCTAATAAAATCCTAAGGAAGAAAAAAAATTTATCTTCCTTGAAGATAGATGAATGGAAGGATGTAATTAGGAAACTACCTTCTAGGATATCTAAATATTTTAAATGTGTAAAATAACTAAATCAGGTAAAATAAAAAAGAAATTATGTGAAGAGACCTATAAATAATGGTGCAAAGGTTCAACTAAATGTTCCACCCCTATTCTAATGTTATAATTTCATGTTATGCCAATAAGTGAACAAATATGAGCATTAATACTAATAATTGGCATCAAAAAACTCTTAATAAAATAAAAAAATAGAAAATATCAGGTGATAAAATATTTGGAAGTGGTTTATTAGAACAAATTTCAAAATGTACATTTACCATCAACTATAAAAATGAAAAATAAATTATTTTATTCTGGATATTCCAAATATTCTATATCTAAAAAAATAGAAATTTATCAGAGTGCCTCAACAACAAAATATTTTGGGTAGTAATGAAAACATTTATTTGTATGATGATCACATACCATGTCTAAAACTCTTCGTCGCCACAAGTTTTTGGGAATGTTCTTCCAGAAAATATTTTGGTTCTAGCACTAGTTGAATTAGATGTTATTTTTGGATTGTATTTTATCTCTATATATATTTCCCATATAAATTTATAATGAAGTGAATTCATTTTTGATATTTTGAATAAATGTATGATCATCCTTCAGAGTAAGGTTAGATATTAATGACTATTGTAAGTTAATTCTCTAACATTGGTCTTAAGGCCTATTCATAAGGGGTATTTATATCATATGGTTTTGGAAAACCACAACATCGAAGATATTCCATTTGTTTGGCATTGTTCTTGTGTATTTCCTAAATAATTTCTTAGTATTCCCCTAAATCATGAAGTTCACTTTTCAATATAACTTATAACCACTACTAATACTATTTAAAATACTCATTATAAAATAGTCCTGAAATCATGAATTGATGAAAAAATCATGAGGAATCATAATAAGGGGTTGATATTCCATACTCTATAAAAATGGGTTGTATCTATTTTTTGTTAAGAATAAATATGGTTCAATGTGTGTTTTTATTAATTATAAACAACTTAATAAGATGACTATCAAGAAAAACACCATTTACTCTGTACTAATGATTAAATTTGTAACGCCCCAACACTAGTTACCTAGAGTCGGTGCATTATTACATAACATTGGCATTATATAAGGAATCATGTCCTTGAAGATCGATCGGTTTAGTATACTTGGAATTACTAGATAAATATATAAGTTTTAAATTACATTATGAAATAAAAACAACAACATGACTTCTCATTTGAACACTCTTATATCCTTTATCCTCTTCATACAGGTTAATCGTAATATACTTCTTCGCATCTTGAGAAAAATAAAAAATATGAATGGGGTGATTTCAGATGCTTGGTAAGGATAATAATATAGAGGAATTAAATAAGAATAAACATTGAAGTCAATGTATAAGACTATAACACAAGAATTTTAAACATAAACTTCTTTATAATATGAAAAGATAAATCAAATAAAGCATTTTATTATTCACATAGATATTATACTAGTCGAATAATCATGTGTAATATCAATATCCAATTTCATAACAAGGGATACATAATGTCAGACATCATAACCACGTAGTCAAGGCCTCATTCCAAGAATAAAAATAAGATTTTGTCAAGGACATATGCCAAGACACTAGTTTTTGTAATGAGACCTACTGATGCATCAAGGAGCTATAGCGGGCTCCACCCATCACTTACTAAGTCCAATTCAATCCTCATATTAAAAGGTTGAAACATAACATAAACATTCATTTTAAAACTAGCATACAAAAAGTCAACACATTATCCATAAACCATGAATGGTATAAAAATAACACATCCACAGTCAAACAAATAAAAAAACCTTCAATACAATATGGAAAATTGTATTATAATAAATCAACTTCAAACAAGTTTAATATCCAGAAAAGGATTTTTACATAGATGAAATCAAAACTATTTGAGAAAAATATCTCTTTCTATTTTGAAATCATTTAAATGTCACATAATTTTAAAAGAAAATAGTTATTTTTAGAATATTATTATAATTTTGTAGGGGAATATTCGATGGTCTTATAATGGTGGAAAATAGCCGCACTCTCCATATAAGTTCAAAAAACATTCATTCCCTCATTCATCAAAAAGGTCATAAAGTACCTTTTTTGGAAAACAAAGGAAATATTCCTTTCAAAAAAAATTATAAAAATTCAAACTGGGGTATAAATGAATTTAACCCATATTATAGGAAATGGTAAAAATGATTTGAAATAAATTTTTAGGAAACATAGATGTGGACGATAAAGAGGTCCCAGTAGATTCTCATGTATAAAAAACCACAGATAATGAAGAGATTATAAAATTAACCCTTACCTTATAATTTTCATTGATCGAGGGTAGATTAACCTCCTGTATAATAGTTAAATCACTCTTATTAAATTATAAAATAACCACATACATATGTATGATATCATATATGATCTTATAATATTTCTTTGTAAATAATATTTTAGTAGTATCATTGGTTCGGGTTTTAATTGATTCATTTTACTTTATATACTTGCTTACGTAATTCATTTTTGTTATGGATAGGGTGTATTTCATTCATATCTAGAATGATATTATGTTCATAAACATTATTTTTAATCATAAAATGTAAATTATTCTCGAATGGTTATGTTGGAGAATAAATTTCATCAAATTCGTGAATATGGTAATTCGGACATACGCATTAGCAACAATATCATTCTATTGATGGTGAAATTATATGACGTGGATAGAGTAAGACGTATTTACACACGTATGGTTACTTATCATTCATAGGATAGATTGAATAATTTATATGGTTGTACCATATTTATAATAACATCATAGTATGTAGAAGGTACTGAAGTTATTTGTTTGTTATGGAAACAACAAAGAAAGAGGATGTGGATGAAGAAATGAACTTTGAAAGAGGTGATAAAATTATTACCTCTTCTTCGGGTGCTTCCTCTTTAGTTGATCAAAAGGGAACCTTACATTTGATTTCTGATCAAATTAAAGCCTCTAAGTCAAATTGAGGGATGTTGGGAGGATATCTGAGTTGGGTTTGGCTGAGAAAAACTCTTTTGGAGGTGTGATTTTGAGAGAAGGGGAAGTACCCTTTTATAAGAGAGGTGAGGGTCACTTAATAAAATATTGAAATATTATTTTTTTTAATACTATCATATTCGGTTTATAATGGCTCCAAAAAGATTTATTTCTAGGATAAGGTGGTTCTAGGTTGAAAACCTCTCAACCAATTGGTTTTGGACAGGTTTAGGTCACCATAATAAACTTATCTTTTAGATTTAACTCTTAGATAAATAGTTTAACTTTTACAATGTATTCTTTTATTATTATAATAAATGGTTGATAAACTTACTATAAAAATCCAAGATAACCTCATGAGGTTCATTATTTATATATCTAACCTTGCTTAAGATATTTTTCTGAACCTTATAGTTTTTGAAATATTATATCAATTTATAATATAGTATTTGTTTTAAAATCTCATTTATGTCAATTTTGACACTATTTCATTTTTTGTTTTTGTGAAAATCACAAAAACATTATCACATTGAAAAAAAATTATTCAATAAACCCTAACATGTCATATTAACCTAGAAAATTAGTTTAATTCATCAAAAGTCTCAATTAACATTTATTTGGATACTTATAACATCAATTATTTTAATCTTTAATTAATAAGGTAATTATTGCATAATCAATGTATCATAAATAAATTTAATTATTTAATGTCCAAAAATTATAAATAAAATACCAATTTGTATGAAATATTTTTAGATTTATAATTAATATTTTTAGTCGAATTTGTCTTATGTATAACCCTATATTAAAATGTTTTAATTATTAAACATTGAATTTAACACTTTTAACTCTTCTTTAAATAAAATAATAATAAATGTACTAATATAATCCAAGTGGACCAAAAGGATTATATTTTATTTCTAAGGTTAATTTTGGTTAAAATAAAATTATATAATTGAATTACAAATTTTTTTAGGGTAATTATAATATCATTTTTACCTTTAATTACCCTATTTACTTTTAACTGTGGTAAATAAAAGTCAAAGGATTCTATTCACCAAATATTATTTTCATCTTATTGAATCACAATTTACTTAATAATTTCTACTGTGTCTCTCAGATGTTTTAAATTCAACTCACAGAAGTGGTAAAATTATGTTTTATGCAAATTTGTAAATGCGCCTAGAAGGTGGATAAAAGAGGGTAAAAAGTCTAATAAAATTTCATATATCTAATATTATTTTAAAATGACTCCAAATAATTACATTGAACATATATAAGTAGTATCTATCTATTTGTAACTAAAATAAGTTTATATAAAATAACTATTTAATTAAATAAAAAGTCAATTTTAAATAATAATACGGTGTTTTTCACTATTCATCGAAAATTGAATTTTTTCAGAAAAATAACAAAAAATCACCGTAAGCTAATTTTGATATTATGAATCCAAAAATGAAGTCCAATTTGAAAAATAAAATTTATAAAATTTCAAAAAATCAATATTACCATTCCCAATGGCTAGTTTGATTGGTCGTGGTGTATTAGAACTCGAAGTTGCATACAGCCCAGGCTATTGAATTATTCAAAGATAGGGTACCGTGGAAGCATAGGGTGTTACATTTTTCCTCCTTTAAATATTTTCATCCTCAATAATTCTATAATATTACTAAATAAAGAGATTTGAGTGGTTCTTCATCATACGTTCCTTGGGTTCCCTCGTTGCCTATTCCATTTTATGGTTTCTCCATAGAACATTCACAAGACGAGTCATCCAGTTTCACAACAATAGTTCTCTGGTATCAAGATTTCTGATAGGCTCTTCACAATAATATAGGTCGGGTTCCAGTTTTATTTCTTCCGAGGTGAGTACATGCATTAGTTCATGCATGTATTTTCTCAACCGTGATACGTGGAACACATCATTAGCTTTTGGAGAGACTTGGCAGAAATGCCAAATGGTAAGATACAACTCCAAATCATTCTAGAATTTTGAAAGATCCAATGTACCTGGGACTTAACATAACCTTCTTACTAAAACGTATAACACCCTTCTATGGAGATATCTTCAAGAAAACATGATCTCCTACTTGAAATTCAAAATCACTCCTTCCTTAAACGGAAAATATATTTTGCCTACGTTGGGCTGCATTGATGTGCGTTTGGATAATCATCACCTTTTTCATTCCTTTCTCAACAAGTTCTGGTCCGATGAGTTTTCTTTCACCAACATCATCCCAAAAAGTTGGTATGCGACATCTCTTTCCATATAACGCTTCATATGGTGTCATCTGAATACTTGAATGGAATCTGTTCTTGTAGGAAAATTCTACCACAGGTAAATATTTATCCGACATACCTTGAAAATCAAGTGAGCAAGATATAAACATGTCTTCTAAGGATTGAATATTTTGTTCTGATTGTCCATCTGTTTGAGGGTGTTAGGTAGTTCTCAAACGAAGTTTAGTATTTAGGGCCTTCTGAAGATTTTTATAGATTCATTATATAAAATAAAGATCAAAATTCGAAACAATTGATATGGGTACCCCATGAAGTCTTACAACTTCATTAATATATATTATTTCTAAACGTTCAAGTGGTAAATATTCTCTTATAGAAGGAAAATGTGATGAATTGTTAAGATGATCAACAATGACCCAAATTGCATCATTCTTTCAAGGAGTCTTTGGTAGCCCCATAACAAAGTCCATCCTAATATCAACCCATTTACACTCATATATGGGAAGAGGTTTCATGACTCCTCTATGATATTGTCATTCATCCTTCACCTATTGAATAACTATACATCCTAACACTTAATCAGCAATCTCCCTCTTCATGTTGTTCCACCAAAAAAGTTCCTTCAAATATATATACATCTTAGTGCTACAAGGGTGTATAGTGAAATTGGAGCTATGAGTATCATCCCACAATTCTTTTTTTAGATAAGGTATATCTAAAACAGAATGTATCTTCCCAAATTTTAAAATTCCATCTTCATATACGAAGTCAATAAATCATACATTATTCACAGCTTTAATTTTCTTTTGAAACTCCTCATCATCAGTCTAAGAACATTTTATCCTTTCATGTAAATATGGTATGAAATTCTATCTTTGGAATATATTCCTTCTTCACACACCAAATTTGATATCTAGATTGAAGGTCAATCTATGAAAAATATTGACCTCCATGAATTTGATCAAATAAATCATCAATGCGATGTAGGGGATACTTGTACTTTATTGTTATAGGATTGATCTCTCAGTAGTCAATGCACAACCTCATAGATCCATCTTTCTTCTAAATAAAAAGAATTGGGGATCCCCATAGATAAACACCAGGGAGAATAAATCCTTTATTACAAAATTCATCTTGTTGTTTTTTTAGTTCCACTAATTCCACAGTAGCCATTATATAAGGGGTCTTCGATATGGGCATTGAACTAGTAATTAAATCAATGGAAAACTCAATTTCTTTTTATGGAGTATGTCCTGATAAATCCTATGGAAACACATCAACAAATTCTTTCACAATAGGAGCGCCATCAATTTGTACATTATTTCCCTCACCCATAGTTATTTCATTCTCTTCCTCTCCAATAATTGAATTTAGTAGAGCTACTCGGGGTGGATCTAGATAAGAATAAGGTGGTGACTTTTCTTATCTAATGATAAGGTACTCCTTATTATCATCAAAAATTGTAACCTCCTTTTTCTTATAATTATTTTTCGCATCATGGTCTAAAATCCATTCTATACTGAGGATTATATCAAATTCAATCATGGGTATGATGATGAGATCAGAAGATAAAGAACATTTATATTGACTAATGGGGGTTGAATCACAAAATATTGTTGGATTGATACTTCCCTTAGTATTTTTGAATGAAAATGTCCTTGTTAAATTAAATTGGAAATATCTAATTTTCATAGCAAATTGGATGATATGAAAGAATTTTATGATCCATAATCAAATAATACATTAACAAAATTTGAGGAAACCTTTAAATTACCTTCCACCATGTCATTTGTAACATCAACCTAAGAAGTATTGATCACATAATATTGTCCTTTCTCCCTTTTCATTTTCTGAGGTATGTTTCCTTGGTGATTAGGACATTCATTTCCATAATTCCTCATTTCTCTATAGTTGTAGCATTCAACATTGACGGACTCTTTATTTCCCTTCCAATAAAGAGCTTGATTTCCTTTTTCACCACACTTTTATCATACTCCCGTTATATTTAGGCAAGTACTAGGGTGTTTCTTCTCACATTTAATGTAGTCTGGAAATTCAACTTTTCCCTTATTCTACTAATTTCCATTTCCAAAGTGTTCAGCAGATCCCTTCTTATCTTGCTTTGCTTTAAATTTGTAAGACTGAGATAATTACTTACCTATCTTGATTGCACAAGATACAATATCTTCATACGATAAGAAGGATTGTGAGACTAATGATTGATGGATAAATGTTTTTAACCCATCAAAGAATCAATCAATCTTACTCCTTTGGTTACATATATAATTTGTTTCATGCCTTGATAACCATGTAAAGTTAACCTCATACTTTTCAACAATCTCGTCCCCCTTTTTCCTTGGACGTAGACTTTTTTTTCCATATATGCTAGATGGTCAAAAAGAATGTATTTTTATATAAAAATATCTTCTAACTCCCTCCATTTCATATTTGATACTTCTTCAACTTCCTTTGTGTTTGGAATTAATGACCACCATTGATTTCCATCTACCATGAGGTGATAAACAGCCATGACAAATTTCTCACTTTCATTACTCCCCAAAGCATGAAATATTTTCTCTAAGGAACTTATCCATTGCTCAGTTACAAAAGGATTTGTAGTCCCATTGAATATTGGTGGTTTTTGCCTCATTAATTGTTCTAACATTGATCCTCTGCATCGTGGACTAGGGTGCTCCATATAGGTAAGGTTATTATTCAAAACCTGAGTGAGTTTTCCTAGTATGGTAATAACTTGATCAGCACCAATTGCATCACCATCTCCACTATAATTATCTTGATTAGGAGGGAAATCCTTACATGTATTACATGAATTTATATGGTTTCCATTCCTTCTACTATGTGCCATTTCATTACAATGGCATACACAAGATTAGTTTATGAATCACAATACATAATTCTAAAAAAGTAAAACACCTAACATAAATTGAATAGTTTATGGATGTAATATATAATCATAAAGATGTTTTTTCTGGAGGAGTTATATACTCATAAATCCTCCATAATGGTTTGTAATGAAAATGTGAAATATCCTAAGTATATCTCCTAGGAGTATCGTAACAAAGAGTGCAGCAAGGCCCATTGGCGTGTACCATGATACCTCAGGTCAAGCCCAAAACTCCTTGTCAGATTTTCCACTCCTAGGTACATTTATGCCAGACCCTTCTCTACTAGCTCATATCCAGACAGAGATGTATTTCTTCAAAAACTCACAAAATCTCTATATTAAAAAAATTCTTGGATGTTCTTCTATACTAATCCTCAAAGTCTATCTGAGGGTAATGATCTATAATCAGTATTTTTCTAAATCTAGTTTCCAAGGTTTGTAATATACTTTCTATGATAAAAAAAGGTACTCCCTGACCAAAGTTACCAAGATTTGGCATATTATTACATAACATTGGCATGATAATATAAATTATGTCCCGAAAAACCGATCAGTTTACTAGCCTTGGAAGTACTAGATACGTACATATGTTTTACGTTACATCATGAAATAAAAAAACTACATTGCATTCTCTTCGAACACTCTTATATCCCTTATCCTATTCATGCAGGTTAATCATAATATACTTTTCACATACTGGGAAAAATAACACATAAGAAATTGGAGAGATCATATTTCTAGTAAGGATAACAATATAGCATAAACTAATTTAAATAAGCATAAACATTTAAGGAAATTTATAAGACTAAAACAAAATCCTTTTCAAACATAAACATCAGTATAATATAGAAAAGATAAATAAAATAATTCCATCTACTTATTCACAAGGATATTCTACTAGTGGAATAATCAACTATAATATCAATAGCCAATTTCATAATGATGGAATGCATAATGTTGGACATCATAACCACATAGTCAAGGCCTTGTTCCAAGACTACAAAAAAGATTTTGTCAAGCCGTTATTCCCAGACACTAGTTTGTCTCATGAGACCTACCGATGCATTAAGGAACTATAGAGGGCTCCACCTGTCACTTACTAAGTCCAATGCATTCTACATATAAAAAAGTTGAAACATAACTTAATCATTCATATTAAAAATAAAGTACGATATGTCAAGACTTTATCTATAAACCATGAATGGTATAAAAATAACACATCCACAGTCAAACATATCACAAAACCTTCAATACAATATGGAAAATTGTATCACAATAAATCAACTTCAATCAAGTGTAAAATCCACCAAAGTATGTTGACATAAATGAAATCAAAACATTTTGAGAGAAATATCTCTTTCTATTTTGAAATAATTTAAAAGAAACATATTTATAAATGAAAACGTTTATTTTGAAAATATTCTTATAAGATTCTATGGGATTCATCGAATATGTTATATTGGTATAAAATAGCCGCACTCGTCGTATAAGTTAAAATAACATTCTTTCCTTAATTTTTCGAAAAGGTTATAAAGTACCTTGTTTGGAAAATGATTGAAAGATTCCTTTCAAAATATTTTATAAAAATTAAAAAAAGGATATAAATGACATTAACCCATAATATAGGAAATAGTAAAAATTTGTTCAAATGCATTTTTAAGAAACATGGATGTGGATGATAAAGAGGTCTCAGTAGATACTCATGTATAAACAAACTTGGATAATGAAGAGATTTTAAAATTAACCCTTACCAAGTACTTTTCCTTCATAGGGTGTAAGTTAACCTCTTGTATAATAATTAAATGAATGTTATTAAATTATAAAAAAACTACATACATAAATATGATATCATATATGCTCTTCTATTATTTCTTTGTTAATAATATATCAGTAGTATCATTGGTTCGGGTGTTAACTGATTAGTTTTCTAACATATGCTTGGTTAATTAATTAATGTTTGTTATGTATAGGATGTATTTGATTCATATCCATAATTAAATTAAGTTCTTAAAAATTATTTTTAATCATAAAATAAAAAATATTCATGAATGGTTATGAAGAGGAATGAATTTTATTGCGTTTGTGGAGGCAGTAATCGGTACGTATGCACGAGTGACAATATCATTCTATTGATGGTGAAATATTATGTAAATGGATGGTATATAATATATACATAATAATTAACATGTTATATTTATTATTTACATCAGTTATACTCATTATTATACCAATCCAAATATTAAAGTGTTTGAATAATAAACTACCCCGCGACGAGGAGACAGTAAGTCGTACGTACGCATGTGTGGTGTCTTGTCATTCATAGGATGGATAGAATAATGAATATGGTTATAATAAATTTATAATAACATCATGGTATGTAGATGATATATGGGTTATTATTTGGGTATGGAAACAAGGAAAATATCAAGTGGATTAAGAAAAGAACTTTGAAAGAGGTGATAAATTATTACCTCTTCTTCAGGTGCTTCCTTTTGAGTTGATCAAAAGGGATACTTATGTTGGATTTCTAATCAATGTAAGGCCTCAGAATCAAAGTGAGGGTAGTTGGGAGGATATTTTTGTAGGTTTTAGTTATCCAAATTACTTTGGAGGTGTGATCTTTAGAGAAGCAGAAGTACCCTTTTATAAGAGAGGTGAGGGTCACTTTAGGAAAAGATTGAAGTATTATTTTAATGAAAAAATATTTGGTTTATAATGGCTCCAAAAAAATTATTTAGTGGATATGGTGGGGATGGGTTAGAAACCTCTCAACCAATAGGTTTTGGACAGGTTTAGGTCACCATATTAACCTTATCTTTTAGATTTAACTCTTTGTAAAATAGTTTAACTTTTACCATATATTCTTGTATTATTATAATAAATGGTTGATAAACATATTATAAAAAGCCAATAGAACCCCTTGTGGTTCATCATTGATATATATAACATTATCTAAGTCCTTTGGTCTAACCTTTTACTTTTAGGATTATTATATCAATTAATAATATAGTATTTGTTTTAAAAACTCATTTATGACAATTTTGACACTATTTGGTATTTTGTTTTTGTGAAAGTCAGAAAAACTCTATCACTTTGAAAAAAAATTATTTAGTCAACTATAACATGTTATATTAACCTATAAAATTAGTGGAATTCATAAAAATTCTCAATTTATGTAAAGACCTGGAAATTTCAAGGAAACATTTTTTCTTAAATTCTTTGGAATTTTATGAGTTCACAATTTCTGACGGTGCCTGATCCGGAGGCCCAGTGTTTCCGGAATCAATTTTTGAAGTTTTTTTCAGGTACGTTCAGTAAACGTAAGTGTGTGTTTTTCTATCTTTTCAATTGGTGCTTAGAATTGAAATTTGAGGGCACCAATGAACTCGCAGCGCCAGTATTCTGTTAGGGGGACATTTACCGTAGTTGCGTTCTGTCATATGTGGTAGTTAAAATTTGGGGATTCGTTGAGACTTAAATAAATTATTGTGTTACAGTTTGTTTTTAAGTGGAAGTTAATTCCTGCAAAGGGAAGTTGGAGGTGGGGCCCACACCCCACCTAACTTCCCATGGGAGGATATGACTAGTATGGTGTGGCCCGCACGAACCCTTAACCCTTCAACTCCTCCTTTAACTCCCTAAAACCCCCATGAATCCCCTTTTTAAATCCTTATAACTCTCTAACTCTCCCCTTAATTAGTTTTTGATCTCTCCACCTCCCAAACATTAATGATGCCAACTAATGTAATTAACAACCTTATTAATTAAATTGGCACATATCATTTGAATTAATTTGAATTACTTAGCGATTAATTAAAATTGGAGAACTCTTTCTTAATATTTGTCGTGGAAAATAATTTGGGAGGAACCTTTGGCGAATTAGAGGAGCTTAATTCTTCCATGAAGAACATCGTCCTCTCTCAGCGAAGAACACTCCACGGCATGAATAACGCTCCCCGACCCGAAGGACGTGAAGCAACTTCAACAATATTCTTCTTCCTCTACATCAAGGGAGGAGACACCGTTGTGGGGAACATTTCCAACGACAACGGCTCTTCCTCTAACATTGACGGAGCGACACCATTCTTCCGCGATGCCCGACTACCGCGACGTTCATCTTCCACATCTCGAGGTAGGGGAATTTTATAATTTTAGTTTGATAAAATAATACTTGTGTCATTGTTGAATGCGAATGATTGTCTAAGGACGATTGTTACCGCCTAACGTGGAGGGCGTGGGCTAAACAAACACGGTCTGATGACCCTCCGTCGTTTCTTGTTTTATTAATTTGAAAAGGGAGGCGGTGGCGAATAGTGGCGGCGGTGAGCGAAAGCGGCGGCCGCACACCGGCCGCATGCGGATGAATCGCGGCCCGCAACCGCGGGCCCCTCAGCCGATGAAGAATCGGCCAGCTAAGTCGGTCGGACCAAAGAGACTGCGGCCCAATGAGGGTGCCACGCTGCAGAGGACTGCATCCCACATTTCGCAGGCTGCTTCGATGGGTGAACCGGCCGGCTCATCAGCCAACCGAGTTGGAGAAGGTCGCGGCGCCGCCTGGCGCCGCGTGCAGAAGATAGGGGCCCGCCCAAGCGGGCCGCTCGCGCTGAAGAAGCTAGCCAAATTTGAGGGTGGCACCGCTTGGAGCCTCCGGTTTGGTAAATTGGGGGTCGAACCCCCCCTCGGACCGCTCGGCCACTTGGGCCGAGCTGCTTGGCCGGCTGGCCAACCCGCCAGCCACTTGTCTTAACGGGCCGGGCCCGTTTTCACTAGAATAGGAATAACGTTAAGACTGTGCATCTGATTGATGCGCCGTCGGTGGCACTGTGACCCTCATGACTAGGCGCTCCTTTTGCGATACTCTATGTGAGTTTTGGATGACTTTGGGAAAAATGGCCGGGTTGGTTTTATCCCGCAACTAATCAGGCCCTCGGAGCAAAAACTCTTACAACTTAAGGACTGGACGTTCGATTGACGTGTCGTTGACAACATTGGATTCCTCTTGATGAGATGTTCCTTTTGGCATACTCCACATAGGGTTTGGCTGAGTTTGCAGTATGGCTAGGTTGGATTTCACTTGAAATCCAACCCGGACCCTGGAACGAAAAAGCTGATAACTCCCAGACCAGGCGTCCGATTGACGCGTCGTCTATTGCGTTGAGACCCCTATGACATGGTTTTCCTTTGAGATACTTCCACGTGAGACTTGCTAACACTTGGAGTATCGACCAGTAGCTCATGGAGCAGATCCTCCCTGAGAGGAGCATACAGAGTGTAGAGACCTAGTAGTTGTAGACTTGACGACTACTTGACCGATTCGACTCGGAGTGATTCGACTAGCCCAGTGGACGGAGCGCCCAGTTTGGCGGTAGACCCACGACGGATGGAGTGCCCGGTCTAGAAGCAGACCCGCGGTACTCGGCAGGAGGAGTACATCTGACAGCTATTAGGGGGAGCACCCGGTTTGGCGGCAGACCCACAGCGGACGGAGCGCCTCGTTTGGTAGCAAACTCGCGGTACTCGACAGGAGGAGTAGCTCAGCAGTCTAAGGTTAGTGAGTAGTGCCTCGGAGTCACGATAGGGCCACTGTACTCGATAGAGTAGGAGTTCTCCAAAAGTCGTGGTTTCGATAATGAAAATCATGGTTTGAGCTGATTCATTGACCTTTGTGTTTTCCTAATGATTGATATGGGTTACTAGATAACATAGGTATATGTATGGGCATATAACTAAGTAATGGCTATCCATTTAAATATTACATTGTGGTTTATCCTTGTTGGATTTGGTGAGACCTTGAGGGTATTGGGGTCCTCACTGAGTATCGTTATACTCACCCCTACACAGGCTATGCCCGCACCTCGTTGTGTTGCATGCAGATGACGGACTGCGCTGACGAAGGTGGAGAGCACCAGGACAGGACGGTACCTGGTGGTGGACACTCGGCTTGACGGCACATAGAGCAGACCGATACACATGGAGTGCTGAGAAGAACAACTATACCTACCCTTCAGTTAGGAACCCGGAGGACGATTCAGGAGTAGCTTCACCATTTAGCTGTTTGTCTTTTTAGTTGTAATTTCCTTCAGTTGTAGTTGTACCTTTCTGTTGGGCTTGTATTTCCATCCCCTTTGTACTTTCAGCACCCTTTTTATACTGCTTTACTTAGTGTTTTCTTCCTCTTATACAATGGTTGGGTGTGTTTACATTTTATAAAGGCAATGCCTTCCCAGTTTTCAGGGAGTTACGCCTTTGGTTCTAGTCACCAGCCACTAGCCTATGGAAGGCGGGCTTGGAATAGTCCCGATACGAGCCTCGGGGGATGGGTCGTGACAAATTGGTATCAGATGACATCAGTTCTACCACAGAACTCAAGACTCTAATCATTCTTTCTGTGAAGCAATAGTATTAAGAGTACCAAGTGTGGTTTTCAGTTCAGGGAGTCCAGTGTTGGTGTGGTGGCCGATGTATCTGTATACCAGGACCCTGACTACTGATTTCTGACTGAGTGCATGAAAAAACTGATTGAGTGTGTTTCTAAAAGTCTCTTTTAAGTTATCTCAAACTAGGTCAACTCACCATGTATAGTATTTTGACCATGTCACATCTGTTTCTTCAGGATGCCTCCTCGCGGACGACCAGCTAGAGCCCCGAGAGTTGTTCGTACTGACAACCTGTCGAGCAACGAGACCTCAGTACAGGGCCCTCATCTAGTTGAGGCACCAGCGGTACCACTTCCCGTTGGGCCACTCATGCCACCATCCCCAGTAGCAGGCAAAGCACTCAACTTGATCACGCTGCATGAGTTCCAGTGCTAGAGGCAACCCAGGTTCCGGAGAGAGACGGACCCACAGGCGGCTGAGGATTGGCTGGAGACTATGGCGAGAGTATTCAGACCGGTAGGGACACCAGTAGACATAATGGTTATCCTTGCTGCCAGCCTCTTTCAGGCAGCCACAGGGAGATGGTGGAGCTTGATGCTCCAGATGCACAACGAGGTGACACTTCTATGGGTAGACTTCGAGAGCCTGTTCCGGGCAGAGTTTGTACCAGCCACCCTTTGAGCGGTGCGTATACAGGAGTTACTGCATCTGCAGTAGGGGAGCATGATTATAGCACAGTACTCAGCGAGATTCACAGAACTCTCATACTACTCTACAGATATGGTACGAGACTCATTCTTCCGGGCCCGGAACTTTGAGCAGGGGCTCAGACGAGATATTAGAGCTTCTATTGTCTCCCACAGCATCCTGACACGGGCAAGGGTGTTGGAGCGAGCCCTCTTAGTAGAGAGTTTTCTTGCTGCGCAGTCTCCAGCAATGGGACTCACCACTAGCCGACATGCATCGGAGTCTTCTGTAGCTTGTAGTAGATAGATGACGCAGAGGTCCAAGAGGAACAGACCTATAGGTGGTCAACCGCATGACTCAGGATCGGTGGTGCGGGGCACCCAGGGTGGAGACAGAGCCAGGCTTACCAGGAACGGATAGTGTTACTCCTGCGGTGGGCTTGGACACATGGCATGTGACTGTCCGACCCGCCATGTAGACAATCATCAGATCGATAAAGGACCTCCTAGGCAGAGGTAGAGGTTCAATCATGACGGACCGCAGGGAGATGGCCGTGCAGCTGGTGGTGGACGACGCTTTGAGGTGTTACCACCACCACCAGGTGGTCCACCCAGACCACAAGGACGGGTGGATAGGGGAGAGCACAGCTTCAGGCAGCTGAAGCATATGACTATAGAGCTCTGGAAGTAAGTGGACAGGAGCAGGACTAGTTCTAGGCATACAGGCCTTCGTTCATTATGCTTCTAGATTTGTTGACGTCGGTGTTTGTTGTTTCCTTGTGTTTTTGTACTTTGAGATTCAGTGTTAAAAGAAACTTGTCCTTATGATGTTTTCTTCCCTTCCGTTTGGTGGGGTTAATACTAAGAGGATCCGGTTAAAACTGTTGACTTGACCCTCACTCTTGAGATTTCTACTGGAGGAGACCCAATAACCACACACTGATGCCGACAGTGTGACTCAACCCTTGGAGGCGAGAGTAATGGTTGGATCTCTTGGTAGTAGCGTCGATGAATTACAACGACATCCATTACATGGATTGTACCATTCATGTTAGGATTGAATGTATTAGGCAAAGAACGTGGTTCATCCAGGGGATGAGACTAGATTTCTCTTATCCGCAAAGGAGAAATTTTAGGAGCTCATGTAAATTGTAGACAAAGAAGTGTGTAGACGGGATCTTTTGAATTGGCTAGTCTCACCCATAGTTCGTCAAGCGAACGGTTTATGGTTTACTCTAATTTCAATAGTCTCAGGTGTATATTTTCTGAGAAAGACCTGAACCTGAGACAACAGCGATGGACTGAGTTCCTCCAGGACTATGAATTCGTGATAGTCTATACTCTTGGGAAATGGAACGTAGTAGCGGATGCTCTCAGCAGGAATTCAGGCATTCAACTGCAAGGATAGGCGACGGAGCAGCTGTCCGCATTGCTGATATCTTTTGTAGATAGGGATGGTGCAGCCTATCTGTAGTCTATCCTCCAATACTTCAGCAGAGTAGGTGAGGTGGCTTACTGCGTGGCCCTTCCACCACAGTTGCACTGGGTGCAGGACGCCATCCACGTATCTTAGCTGAGGATATGCGTGCACGATCTGTCCCACATCATCGACCATGGGGAGACAATCACGGAGGTCCTGGTGGAGATCGAGGATCAACAGAAGTGGGTCCTATGTGGGCAGTCGATTCCTCTGGTGCGCATTTTCCGGCAGCACCGGAACCTCCAGTAGAGCACATGGCAGCGGAAGGCTCAGATGCCTATTCAGTAACCCCCCTTTATTTCCCTAGTATGTGTTGTAGCTTTACGGAGACATAAATCCCTGAGGTGGGAGTAATGTGAAGACCTAGAAATTTCATGTTAATTTTGCATCTTAAATTCTTTGGAATTTTATGAGTCTGCAGTTTCTAACGGCGCCTGATTCCGAGGCGAGATGTGCCCGGAATCAATTTATGAAGTTTTGTTCGGGTACATTCAGTAAACATGCATGCGGGTTTTTCTATCATTTTAACCAGTGCTCGGAATTGAAATTCGAGGGCACCGATAAACTCATAACGCCAGTATTTTCATAGGGGGCCTTTACTGGAGTTGCGTTCTATCATATGTCGTATTTAAAATTTGGGGATTCGTTAAGACTTACAAAAATTGTTATGTTACAATTTATTTTTAAGTGGAAGTTAATTCATCCAAAGGGAAGTTGGAGGTGGGGCCCACAAACCATCTAAATTTCTATGGGAGGATATGACTAGGGTGGTGGGGCCTAAACAAACCCCTAACCCTTTAACTCCACCTTTAACTCCCTAAAACCCCCATGAACCCCCTTTTTTAATCCTTATAACTCTCCAACTCTCCCCTTAATTAGCTTGTGATCTCTCCACCTCCCAAACATTAATGATGCCAACTAATGTAATTAATAACCTTATTAATTAAATTGGCACATCTCCTTTCAATTAATTTGAATTTCTTGGAGATTAATTAAAATTTGAGAAGACATTCATAATACTTGCGTTACCAAATAATTTGGGAGGAACCTTTGGAGAATTAGAGGAGCTTCATTCTTCCACGAAGAACATCGTCCTCTCTCGGTGAAGAACACTCCATGGCACAGAGAACGCTCCACAACCCAAAGGACATGAAGCAACTTCTTCAATCTTCTTCTTCCTCTGCATCAAAGGAGGAGACACCGTCGCGGGGAACGTTTCCAACGACAACAGATCTTCCTCCGACATTGACGGAGCGACACCGTTCTTCAACGATGCCTGACTACCGCGACGTTCGTCTTCCGCGACTCGACAATGTGCGACATCAATTTCGAGGTAGGGGAATTTTATAATATTAGTTTTATAAAATTATACTATTGTCGTTGTCGAATGCGAATGATTGTCTATGGCCGATTGTTACAGCCTAACACAGAGGGTGCGGGCCAACCAAACACGGCCCGATGACCCTCCATCATTTCTTGTTTTATTAATTCGCAAAGGGAGGTGGTGGCAAATGGAGGCAGCGGTGAGCGAACGTGGCGGCCACGCGCCAGCCGCATGCGGAAGAATCATGGCCCAAAACCGCGGGCTACTCAGCCGACGAAGAACTACTGGGCTAAGCCGGCCAGACCAAAGAGACTGCAGCGCCACGAGGGCACTGCGCTACGGAGGACCACGGCCCCCATTATGCGGGCCTCTTCAGCGGGCGAACCGGCCAGCTCATCGGCCATCCGGGTTGATGAAGGTCGTCGCTCCGCCTGGCGCCGCGTGCGGAAGACAGCGGGCTGCCCAAGCGGTCCACTCGCACTAGAGAAGCAGGCTGGCATCGGCCGGTCGGATTGGAGGGCGGCCCCGCCAGTTGTTGAAAGCGCCCCACCCCCCCCCCCTCGGACTGCTCAGCCACCGGGGCCGAGCCGCTCAGCCACCCGGGCCGTGCCACGCCGGGTCGAGCCGCGCTGTGCCCGGCCGCGCGAATCACCGCATCGGTCCAACCCTCTACCGGGTTGGACCCGCCAAAACCAAGTTGACCCGACCCGCCAGCCACTGGGCTTAACGGGCCGGGCCCGTTTTCACTAGAACGGGAATAACATTAAGACCACGCATCTGATCAACGAGCCGCCTATGGAACTGGGACCCTCATGACGAGGCGGTCCTTTTTCTATAGATTATGTGAGTTTTGGACAAATTTGGGAAAAATGGCCGGGTTGGTTTGATCCCACAACTAACTGGGCCCTCAGAGCGGAAACCCTTACAACTTAAAGGACCAGACGTCTGATTGAGGTGTCGTCGACTATGTTGGATTCCTCTTGATGAGACGGTCCTTTTGGCATACTCCACATAGAGTTTGGATGAGTTTGGAGTATGGCCGGGTTGGATTGCACCTGAAATCCAGTCGGGCCCCTAGAACGGAAAAGTTGATTACTCATAGACCGGGTGTCCGATTGACGTGTTGTCTGTTGCGTTGAGACCCATATGACATGGTGGTCCTTTGAGTACTTCCACTTGATACTTTCTAACACTTGGAGTATCAAATAATAGCTTCTGGAGAGGATCCTTCTGGAGACGAGCATACATAGTGGGGAGACCTAGTAGATTTAGATCTGACGATTGCTTGACCGATTCGACTCGGAGTGATTCGACTAGCCCAGTGGATGGAGAGCCCATTTTGGAGGCAGAACCCCACCTAACAGAGTGCTTGGTTTGGCAGTAGACCCATGGTACTCGACAGGAGGAGTGCCTCTGAAGGCTATTAGGGGGAGCGCCCGGTTTGGCGGTAGACCAACAGTGGACGGAGCGCCTGGTGAGGCAGCAGACCTGCAGTACTCAACAGGAGGAGTACCTCAGTAGTCTAAGGTTAGTGAGTAGCACCTTAGAGTCACGACGCCACTATACTCGACAGAGGAGGAGTTCTCTAGCAGCTGTGGTTTCGATAATGAAAATCATGGTTTGAGCTGAGTCATTGACCTTTGTGTTTTCCTCATGATTGAGATGGGTTACTAGATAACTTCGATATATGTGTGGGAATATACCTAAGTAATGGTTATCCATTGAAATCTTACTTTTTGGTTTACACTTGTCGGATTTTGTGAGACCTTGAGGGTCTCGGGGTCCCTACTGAGTATCGTTATACTCACCCTTACACGGGCTATGCTTACACCTCGTTGTGTTGGCTGCAGACGACGGACAGCACAGACGAAGGCAGAGAGCGCCAAGACTAGACGGTACCCGGTGGTGGACACTCGGCGTGATGGCACATGGAGCGGACAGATAGACGCGGAATACTGAGGAGGACATCTATACCTACCCTTCAGGTAGGAACCCGAAGGACGATCCAGGAGTTGCATCACCATTCAGATTTTTGTCTTTTTAGTTGTAATTTCTTTCAGTTGTAGTTGTACCTTTCTGTTGGGCTTGTATTTCCGACCCCTTTGTACTTTCAGCACACTTTTCATTCTGCTTTACATAGTGTTTACTTCTGCTTGTACTCTGGTTGTGTGTGTTTACATTTTATAAAGGCAATGTCTTCCCAGTTATTAGGGAGTTATGCCTTTGGTGCTAGTTATCAGCCCATGGCCTATGGAAGGCAGGTTTGGGGTAATCACGATATGGGCCCCGGGGGACGGGTCATGACAATTTACATTTATTTGGGAATTTATAATATCTATTATTTTAATTATTAATTAATAAGGTAATTGTTGCATCATCATTGTGTAATAAAAAATTTAATTGTTTAATGATTGAAAATTATGAATAAAGTACCATTGTGTAGGAAGTAGTTTTATATTTCTAATGAATATTTATATTCAAAATTATCTTATCTATAACCCTACATTAAATATGTTTTAGTTATTAAACATTGAATTTTACACTTTTAATTCATCTTTAAATAAAATAATAATAAATTTCCTAATATAATCCAAGTGGACCAAAAGGATCATATTTTATTCATAAGGTTTATTTTTGTCGAAATACACTTATAAAATTGAATTAGGACATATTTTAGGGTAATTATAATATCATTTTTACCTTAAATTACCCTATTTACTTTTAACTATTGAAAGTAAAAGTCAAAAGTTACTATTCACAAAAAATTATCTAAATCTTATTGAACCATATTTTTCATAGTGATTTCAACCATGTCTCTTGGATATTTTAATTTTAATTCAAAAAATTAGTATAATTATGTTTTTACAACTTTTCAAATGTGCCTAGAAGGTGAGTAAAAGATGGTAAAATGTTCAGTAAAATTATATATATCTAACATTATTAAAAAATGATTCCAATGAATTACATTGAAAATATAGTGGTTTTATGTATCTATTTTTACCAAAATTAAATTTAAAAAAAATAATTATTTATTTAAATAAAAATCTATTTTAAACAATAACATATTGTTTTTCACTATTCATCAAAAATTGAATGTCTTCAGAAAAATAATAAAATTTCACTCAAAGATAATTTTGATATTATAAATAAAAAATTAAGTCCTTTTTGAAAAATAACATTTAAAAAATTTAAAAAATTGGGTATCACTGTTCATTACGGCTACTTTGATTGGTCGTGGTGTGTTAGAACTTGAAGTTGCATACAACGCAAACTATTGTATTATTTAAAGAGAAGCGTACCATGGAAGCATGGGGTGTTACAAGTTTGATAAAAATTATGGATATTAATAATTTTATATTATTTAAATTCGTTCTATATATCATCAATTTAGGTTAAATAAAATGGATACACACTAATTAAAACATTATTTTTTCTTATCCAAAAAAACACTTTTAAGGAAAAAATGAGAAACCCCTATTATTACCCAGAACAAGCATCAAATAAGACAACCTAGATATTAAAAGAAAACTTAATCTTATTGTAATTATTATCCACATGATGTTTCTAAGTGAGAGAAGTTATTGATGTTCCTAAATCTTCTATTATACGGTCTTCAAATCAACACACCAATTTTTCTCGTGCTTACATGTACTCCTCTTGGTTGATTTTCCCTACATTGAAACCTCTTAATAAGCTTAGATTTTTATTGTCAATATAGTCACTATTCTTTCTATTATTGTCCACCCAAATGGTCATTTTGATCATTTTATCACAAACTTCTGTAAAAGAATTAATCACAAGGTATTCCTCCTCCACTTCTTTTCTAGAATGCAGAAGTATCTCCAATGGTTGCACAACATCCAAGCATCTTTTCTACAGGACATCCCTAATGGGATGAACCTCACAGTCTGTAGCCTCTGCTCGACAAGAATTTCCTATAACGTTGATAACACCTCCAATCACATGTACTTCCAACATCATGGAAGATCGTGCCTCTATTGAAGTAGGTAGATGTGAATAATCCTATCATCATTTCTTACCACCTCACCAGCCCTTCCTCCTCCTCCAACTGCAGACGTAGCTATCTTGAAATTCATAAGCATTTCCTCCTTAAAAATGACTAAATTAATCATCACCAAACTCCTCTCTTGGAATAACCTACTCCAAATTGACTATTTTTTTTCATTCATCCACTTGGGAAGGACCTTCATTCACCAATCTCTCAAAGCAGTTACTTATCTTTATAGATAAAAACTTTCTACTCGAGCTTGGCCTCTTAACTATAATTGGATCATCATGAGGACCCACACATCCAGTGTTATCAAGCCCTAAAATCACAGCCTCCACAAAAGAAGAACCCTAGAGGGCCTTTGAACCTTCCTAAGTGACCATTTGAATTTTCACAAATTGATTGGTACCATTAACAGGGTCCAAGGCATCTGCAGCGGTAATATTTTACAAACCAGATTCCACTTGACCAAAAGAACCTTTTATAGCATGTGTGGTAAGACCCAAGTCTCCGATCATGTGACTGAAAAAACCAGAAACTAAGGGATTGCTCTCTTAATATTCTTGTTGAACAAACGTTTCTAGAGCTTAGTCAGAACCTGTGACCAAATGGATCTTCCCCATCGGACCATTTACAGGCCCTTGTCCCTTGCCTCTATCATCAAAATCCACTGCCTCTGGCCATAACTTTTCCGAGATCCATTTCTACAGGATTACCCTGTATGAATGATTTTCTTATAAGAATAATAGATTTTAAACCACATCTCAAACTCCACAAACTATTTGCAATGAAATTATTCCCCAAAAAATATCCACACATACTTTGTTGGAAAATTTGAGACATCAACTTCCACACATATTAAAGGATCCATATGATAACTGTATGAATGTGTTCTACTATCCAAGAACAAGTAACCTCCCACTAAATTCCCTAATATATGCCAGATAGTAGGGTTTTGAAACAGTAAAAGGAGTTCTGGGGAACTTACCAAGATCACCGCCGATGGGGATTCCCATTTCATATGAAAGTCAAAAGACCACAAAATGAGATAGAAGCAAAGATCATTGCATCTACTGGGGAAATGGACCATGCCCTAATCTGGCCAGGCATGGAGGCAAAATGAATAATCATATTCCCCTTATGAAGAAAACCAACTGTAGCACGGTCCTGAAAATACCAAGTTCTGAAAAAAAAAACTGATTCAAGGAATCCACCGAAGGAAGACGTTTCTCAAAATGATCAAAAACTGTAAGATAGAGAAGGGTCGAAGCCTCGGTGAACTTTAAAGACGAAATTTATAGATGAGTAAAACCACCGAACAGATCTGGGATTTTAGTAAACAGATAAATTTGCGAGAAATTGTGATGAAATTCGAGATTGGAAATAAGGGAAAAGGATCAACATGAGGCTCCTATAAAGGTCGGTGAAGGTCTCTCTCCCATCGGTGGGGGAGGGACTAGCGCAGAAGACATCACCCTTACAAGATGAAACTGAGAGCCTCCCAAAAGAGGAGATCACCTCCCATGAATGTCTTAGGAGGATACACACAATACATCCATCCATGTGAGGTGTGGTGATTAATAATTTATAGTGAATCTATTTAAAATTACCCATCCCCCACTATGTTCATGGAATTAATGAATAGGGTATTTAGAGATTATGTTGATTATTTTTCTCTAGTATTTATAGATGATATTGTTATATACTCTCAGAGATTAAATGGTGGACTCTTATTAAGAATACGAGGGAATGGGTGGAAATTAACACCATGACATATGAAGAATTTTAGAAGGTAATTTTTAGTAAATTTTTTCCTAGAACTCCTTAATTAAAATGGAAAAGTTATTAATAACTATAATGTATAATGGTGTTGAATTCATTATTACCTATGAGGAAAATATCAATATACGTGCATGGTATGCTTCTGGTTTTATCAATAGTACAAAATAAAATTTAGGACAATTATTTAGTATCTAGAGAGTAATTATTTGAATGGTGTTTTCCATAAGAGTATTTGATGACTATTAATACTTTAATAAATTTGTTTTCAAGATATAAATGGAAATTGGAGACTCTCATAGTTATCTTGGTTTTAGGGACAAAAAATAAATAATAAATTTTGAGGAAAATATAATATAAAACCTTTGGGAAGGATGAAAATTTATCAATCTTCAAGTCTAACGTTTGGAAGGAATTATTAAATAAATTACCTTCTTTGGCTAGATAAATATTTTTAGTGTGGAAAATAAGGCCATCAAGAAAAGAAATACATAAGTGATGTGAGGAGAATAGTAAGTGATTGTGAAAATCTCAACTGAATGTACCACTCACACTCTAACGCAATAATTGCACATTATTCCAATTAATGCATAAAAATGTTCTTGATGATGATAATTAGCATCAAGAATATCTTAATCCAATAGAAAAAGTTAGAGATCATTAGATAAAAGACTATTGAAGTGGGTGATGAGAATTATTTTGTAAAATGTGGACTTACCATCCACTATATTAAATAAAATTATTTATTTGATTCTGGATCTACCCACTCTTTTATATGCAAATTTTTGTCAATAGTTATCATGTCACCAAATCAACAATAATATGTTGAATCATTAATAAAAACTTTTATTGGTATGACGATTGCATCTAGGGTCTGTAGCTCCTCTCTGATATAAGTTTGCACTAATTTCCATCCTAGAAATATTGTGATTCTCCCTCTTGTTTGATTTGATGTAATTTTTGGAATGGATTTTATATATCAATATATATCCCATATAAATTTACAAAGAAGTAAAAAATTATTGATACATCAAATCAATATATAATCATCTTTTGTTGAAAGGTTAATTAGTAACTTCCAATTTATGAATATTTTGTTACATGGATCATAAGATCTTTTGTTAGGGGATATTAATATAAGGTGGTTTGGGAAAAAACTCAACATCCAAGATATTATTTATTTTGGAATTTTATTGATGTATTTCTAACAAGTCTTTCATATTATTCCCCTAAATCTTGAAATATAGTTTTCAATAGAACGCATACCTACTACTACATCTATTTAAAAGACTCCATATAGAATAGTCTTTATTTGAATGAATTTAAGAGAAAAATATCATGGAATCTTTAAAAGGGATTCATATTCCATAGAGTCTCACCATGGGGTGTACCTATGATTTTAAATATGTATAAGTATGGGTAAATTTGTCTTTTAATTTATTATTGATAACTTAATAAGATCAATATCAAGAAAATGTTCCATCTACTCTATATTAATAACTTTATAGGTAAACTTCCTATAAACCAATACTTATCCAACATTAAAATTCATTATACATATTGTAAATTTTGTGTAATTAAAAAGGATACACCCAAGACATCCTTTTGTGTGAGTTTTGGTAAGTAATAATTTATAGTGATTCCATTTTAACACACTGAATACCACACTATTTTAATAGATTAAATGAATACGGTATTTACAGATTATGTTGATTAATTATCTATATTATTAATAGATGATATTGTTACATACTCAATGATAATAAATATCTTTTAAAAATTATACTATGGACTCTAGATAAAGTGGGGTTGTATTCTAAATTAATAAAGTGTTAATTTTATCTACAAAAGTGTCATTATTGTGTATATATAATCACAAGTGAGGGTATATCAGTGCACCCTTCAAATACAGATGTCATTAAGAAATATCCTAGACGGACAATGATAACATAGTTTCATAGTTTTCCTAGGTTATATGGATACTATTTTTTTAGATTTATCATTACTATATAATTCAATAACCAAGAATACAGGAAAGGAAGAAATGTTCCCTTTGGATTGGTGAATGATTAGATTATATCAATGCGATAAAATAGAAGGGTGGTTAGAACATTTTCTCTTACACAAACCTATATTGGATATATTTTTTTCATCTATAGGGTTGCATCAAAACGATACTATGATTTTTTCTTCTGTAGAATGAGATTATTCCTCACACCAATTAAAAATTCATTAAGAAAATTATCAGGATCATGATTTGGAGTTGGTACCTGAAATATTTTCATATAAAATATAGATGCATTATCATTTGGGTTAAATATGTGATAAATATATATATATATATATATACTAATCATAAAATATTAATGTATATATTCATAGAAAAATAGTTGAATATTTGACAATGGAGATGTTTATAATTGATTAAATAGTATGATTGTTCAATACACTACAACTCTATGAACAAGAAAAAATGGTTGATGCACTAATTTAGAAAGTTTGTGATAGTTTTACCATGATGATTATTGAAAAATATCATATATTTATTTATTTTTAGAATATTGACCTTGAGATAGAGAAGAAAGGGGGTGGATCACAGAATTCTCATATGAATGTTAAATCACCATTCTATGGGAGGATTAAATAGGCATAGAAGGAGGATTTGTAATGGAAAAAGAAGGTGAGGAATGTTTTTGAGTTCATCTAAGGTTTGGATAGAAATATAAGGCAATGGAATTGATTATGTCTCCAATCAATACCATACTTGGACAAGGAGTTTGTTTATGAGGATCATAGTCCATGATTCTCTATTTATCACAAAAGTATAAATATTAATAGAGATATAAGAGTATTTTTTGTCAGACCACATGAAAAAGGATTTTGTGTAGAAAGTTTATTGATTCCAAGTATTTCATCATGTTCATTATGGGGTACATAATTCTAATTGGTTTTCCAACCATTGCACAAACTGTAATATAAATGGAAAAAAATACCATGGTTCTCATCTTTAAAACCCTCAAGATATCTAAAGTGAACAATGATATTTGGATTATAGTTGACCATATTACAAAATCAGAACAATTAATTGAAATTATAGAATATATATATCTTTTTTATCTTTCCGGGATATATATAAAGGAGGTGGTATGGTTTCATAGAGTACCAGATTCTATTATGTCTGATCTTGGTATGAGGCTTACCTTGGTGTCCTAGAAAATTATTCAAAAAGCATTGAACACTGAGTTAAAATTTAATATTTTATATTATCCTCATACAAGTGGTAATTATAATAGAACTATTAAAACCCTAGAGTATATAATAAGATCTTATTCAATGGATTTAAAAGGTTTTTAGAACAAAACCCTACCTTTGGTATAATTTTATTACATTAATAGATTTCACTCAAACATTCAGATGGATCCTTATAAATCCATCAATGTAAGGAAGTTCATGACACAAATTTGATAGGTTAAATATCAAAAAAGATAGTTTTAGGGGCCTAAATCAGATGAGGAAATGTTATATAATGTTAGAATCGTTTATCAACACATCAAGGTAGCTCATAGTTGATAGAGTATTTATACTTACAATTGTCGATGAGATTTGAAATTCAAAGTTGGTGTGAAGATAATCCTATGAATTTTTCAATGGAATAAGGTTATGAGATTTTTAGATAAGGGAAATCAGAGACCTAGATATATCATCCATTTATATATTCTTTTTCAGATCATGATAGTTTTTTATCAATTGGTAATTAAACCAAACATATCTCAAGTTCACAATGTGTTCTACGTATCTCTTCTAAAAAAGTATGTATCTAATCCTTCTCGTGTAATGAACTAAATGGTTATACCACTAGAAAAATATTTTTCATGTGAAGAAAAATATATATAACTCTGATAACATGGAGATAAATTTTTATGGAACAAGACTACTTACTTCTTTAAAGTTCACTAGATGAATCATAAAATTTATGATGTTTCATGGGAACCAAAGGATGTGATGAAGCAAAGTTATCCTGGTTGTTTTTAAAGTGTGAGAGAATTTTGAAGGTGAAATTATTATAATGGGATTATATGGTAACACCCTAATATTTTATAATATATCTATCATTATATATATTTAATTCCTTTGATAAATTTCTTTACAAACAACATTGAGTTCATGGGAACCCCAAAAAAAACTATTGAATTATTATTTTTAAGTTGAATGGTCATATCTAAGCAACATATTGGAGGGTATGAATATAAATAAATAAATTTTGAAAATTTATTCTTAAAATATAAATAAAATTATTTCATTTGTTATATGGTTTTTCTAAACGAATATAAAACCATTGGATGAAAAAAATGTTATGTTTTCCAAAAATAAAGCTTTTGTACGTGTAAGGTGTTTTTGTATTAATAAATAAAATTAGTAACTATTTAAATGTTATTTTAATGAAATTAATAGATAATTAATTCAATAAAAAAAATTGATATTCATATAATAGTTTTTATATGGAAATTAGTCAATGTAAAGTTAGTTTTATTCTTAAATATGCATTTTTGTGAAAACTGTTTTGTTGTATTTTGCACACTTATATTAAAATTAATTATTATTATTATAGATATTTAATTATATAGGAGTGATTAAATATTTTTAACCATAATAATGAAAAAGTATATAATATTTTAATCATAATATTATAACATTTTAAATAGTAACTCAGGTGACAATTTAATACAACAGTAAAGCTTAAAAGTGATTGTAGAGGAGTTAAACTGTAGTTGTAAGGGATAAATCACCAAAAAATTGTATAAATATTATTTTAAGAATATATTTTTTAAAAATATAATCATATATTCTAACAAGTTCAAATTTGGATCTATTTTTCTTGAGTAATACATTAATATATTTTAATCATTTGAAAAGTTTCACATGTATCCTCTCACTCCTTATAAAAGGAAACCATCAATACGCACTTCTTAAAACATCATGAGCCATATATTTACAACAATAACTAATTAAAACCCATTTAAACATACCTTCTAACATCCTATTAGTCCTAATTTAATCAAAATAACAACCTTTTAAGGATCAATGTTCAAATCAAAGGAGGTTTCTCAATGAAGAGGTATAACTCTTAGGTGATTACTTTCCATTCTTTTTTTCTTTCACATTATCAAAATATAGTGAATAAAACCAATACTTGTGAATAAAATATCATAAAAATAGTTACATTTTATAATTTTTTTACAGTGACCATTATTCACATCCTTCCCCATCAAATAGAAATCAAAAACATCATTAGATCATACATGTGTACTTTCCCCACCTGAAGCGATGTATATCATTTTTCGCCACCATCATTCATTATTGATTATTATGATTGCTTTAATATTTTTTATATTATTTTTTCCTTAATTATATTTTTAGAAATATAATTTATTATATACCATCTTACCTTTCCATATTTTGGAAAATGATAACGTCACTTCTGTGTACTAGTAGAGTACCACCTCTATGAAGGAATGTGATTCGTTTTTCATTATCTCTATATATTGCTGGTAATAAGGATATATTTAACATATATATATATGTGTGTGTGTTAAAATTTTAAAATAAAAATGACTTCCTTAAGTTGAAATAATATTTAAATTCCTTTTTTTTCTAACCATTGAAAAGTTAAAACATCACGCTGGCGTATGTACATGCTACTACCTTCACAAAGTGATGTAATTTGCTTTTCTTAATTTCTCTATATGAATGATTATAAAAGAGTATATTATGAATAAATATAAAAATTCATACATTATTAATATTTTGGAGATTATCATACCATGATCAAGGTTCAAGTATTGGAACCCTCAAACTGAAAAATGCATAAAAAATTGACCAGTTTTCACTAGATAGTTCAGTTTCATAAATAAATTGTTATCAAAAGAATAATTTTAAATTATAATGGAATTATACATAAAAATATAAAACATTAGTTAGGTTTAATTTTACAATATCATTTATTTTTGATATCATCAATGGAAAATTTCAGTTGAGGGGAATAATATTGATATTTACCTTTAATCCATATAAACTTTATTCTACTGTAGTTATTTTGGTATTTTTATTTATTACAACCATTTTTCTCTCTTTAATACATGAATTTTTTTTGAAAATATTTTGAAATAAAAGAAGAATTTATTTTCTATTTTCTCCTATAATTTTTTATTCCTTACCTATGCCCTCAAATGATTATTTATGAATGTTTTTGCTTATATTTGAATTGTTTTAAAAAATATACTTTTCAAAGAATTTACTTTATTTTTGAAGGATTAAGAGGAAAATTTTTAATTAATTTTTTCCTGAACAACTCGTTTTTTTCTTTTTATAACTATTTTAAAAGAATGGTAAATTTCAAGATATATGTATGAATAAATTTTTCATCTGTAATTCCTCTTATATTCTTTGAGTTATCCTTTACAATATTCCATTATTATTTTCAATGAAAATAATGGTCTCAAAATTTTTCAAATTTTCGTTTAAATTTTTATCAAGAGAAAAAAATAATTATCTCATGTTTTCAATGAATGGTTTGAATTTATATTTAAAGTTGTTTTTATCCATTTCAACAATGCTTAGTGGTTATTTATGCTTCACTAGAGATATAATAATATTCCATTTTCAACTATATTTATCTAGATGGTTTATAATTGTGATGATTGATGGATGTTTCTATGAAACCCATTTCCTTACCATGAGATAATTAAAATTTGAGTAAACCTTTATGAAACCTATTTCTTTTCAATGGGTTATGATTTGACTAAATGATTAAATGTTTATGAAATTAATTTCCTCTCTAATGGTTATGATATGATGATATGATGAGTCTATTATGATCTTATGGAATGCATATAGATGTATTGTGTTTCTTTAATTTTGGGGGAATATAATTTTATATCCCTACAATATATTTGGTAATGATAGATATATCCTGATATAATAAAGACTGAAATAAATTAGGAACACAATTCAATAAATGAATATTTCTAGAAAAGGCAGTCTTAGTAGTGATGCTTAACTTAGTAAATGATAGAATGGTGAGTGAACTTAATCCACGATGACGGTATTTGTAGATATTCTTAGTTGTGGATATGATTTTTTGTTATTTTTCAAATGTCGCAAACTTTTGTGTAATCATTATGATATGTTCTCATAAATTGTGATTGATTATTGATGATTTGATAATCTTATGACTTATGTTTTTATTATGATAAATACTTATTCCATTATTTATAATTAATGATATTTGATTGATTAGGTATGGTTTTATTCTATTATGATCATGTTCTCATACCATAAATATAATATTATGAGTTTGACTATAAGGATGAAAAACAATTAAAGAAGAGGTGGTGTAATATATTGAAGGATGAAAATCAATATAGTGAGTTCAGGAAGATATTTAGAAAAATAAAAATAAAATTCAAAATAAGTAAACAAAAAAAAGGAGATACTACGTCTTTTATTCAATCTGAGGATGAAGGGACTTGTAAGTTCGTGAACTTCACAAAAAATGTGGATAAGTAATAAACAAAGTCACATGGTGAAAAGGAAGGTGGTGAATAGATATACATTAGGAACATGATCAAATCTAAGTTAGATTCATGCCTTTAAATATAAACTAGGAACAAAAATGATGATAAATCTCAAAATAAGGTCAATGGTATGAAGTTTGATTCTACTAAAGATTTTCTTCAGAAGGAAACTAAAATCATAATCAGATCTCATAAAATCAATTTTGAAAGTGAATCATAATGAAAATATCATCAGTTATCTTGAAGTAAAATTTGTCTCATGTGTAGATAATATTAGAAATTTTCAATTTAAATGTCTTGAAAATGAAATGGAGTTCAAAAGATTCCAACAATCCTTCATTAAATCTATTTAATTTCGTGTTGATATTATAATAAAAGATGAAAATTATACCACTTTATCTTAGGATACATTAGTACCTAAAAACTCTCCAAAATTTGAATCAGTTTTTGCTAACATTGTATGTATAGGTTCAAAATCTATGTAGCGTTGTTCTAGAAAGGGTCCTAATAATTTATATTATAATTATATTTAATAAAATAAAATAAATTAATCATTAATTCACCCAAATAATAATAAAAACTAGTTATATTTGTATGGTAATGATAGAATCCAGAAATACATTTTTTTTAACACTCCAACAGTTATAACAAACAATTTAGATTCAGTACATATTGTTAGTTTTGTGGGATTTATGGTCACAAGGCCTACAGATAATGGTACCAAATGTTTCTACAGAGAAACAAATTTAGGAATCATTATGGGGAGACTATAATATCTAAATAAGTGATTCCCTATAAAATAAATTTTTGAACAATTTTAGTTAAATCCTTTTTCTCAAAATAGGTTTGACAATTAGAAAGAATTGTTTCAATGAAATGATAATCCCTGAAACTATTTTTAATTTTTTTTATAAAATATACATGTAATTTTATGCTTCAATGAAAATGTCAAAAGATTAAAAGAGAAGAATCAATATTATGATACATCCGTTTCAAAGTTGGAGTTAAAGGAAAGTAGTAAAGGAAGACCTTATACAATTAACAGTAGAAACTATTCATAAATTACTCGATCAAGTAAAAACTTTTAGAAAATTTTGAAACATTAATGAAGAGGAGTTAATTTTGAAAATTATTGTTAACTAAATATTAAAGTTGTTGGTACTACTAAGAGTGAGTATAAAGGAAGATATTGAGTATAAAGGACTCGAGTACAGCGATGACATGTTTTTTGAATGGATAAAACATAACTTACTAAGTATTATCCATCTATGTTATGAAAAAAATAGAGCTTTTTTTAAATAAACACTAGCATTTTCATAAATTTAAAGTATTGAAGAGTTATTACTATATGTTAGAGAAATAGTTGAAACTTTTTTTTGATTGGTGATATATCCAAAACTTATTACACGACAACCAAAGATGAGAATTTCGTATGGAAAAGTGTACTTAGACACCTTTACTAAGTAAATATGGGTAAGATCAATAAGAAATAAATAGTGAAATACCTTCCCAAACAAAATATAGAAAGTTTGTATTTTTGTTAGAAATTATAGGAATTGAAGGTGAATCAAATAATACATAAGAATATAAATATCCAATCTACTAAATAACTGGAGATGATATATTTAGAAGTATTTGGTCTCTAGTGGAACAATTCAAAAATTGGTTATAACTATTTAATTACATTAACATACGACTATACAAAGAATAAAAATTTACTCTTCATGAAACACATACAAATATTTATTAAAATGTTCAAATTTTTCATATGTAAAGTGGTGAAAGAGAATGGTGATTACATCAAAATTTATAAGGTCGAATAACGGTAAAGAATAATAAAGTAATGTTGTGTAGAGATACTTATAAAATCATGATATAAATTATAAATATAGAACATCACACACTCTTTAATAAAATGTTGTGTATGAAATTAAACATATATGTATTGTAAAAATGGGAAAAATCATGCTAGGTGAGCATAAGCCGCCAAAGTTATTTTGGAGAGAAATTATTTAAATTACTATACATATCCAAAACAAGTTATTATTAAGAAAGAAAATTCATAATACTCCATATGAAATTTTATATAACATAAAATAATATTCAAATGCCTCATAGTCTTTAAATACCCTTATTATATGAAGATGAAGAAATAAATGTAGCACTATTTGAAGAACATATTAAAGAAGTAACCATCTTATGGTACCTTAAAATGGTTATAGTGAAACATTATGGAGTAAATATCAACATTAGGTGGTGAAATATTAATTTTACCCCATAATTTAAAAATATCATGAATTATTTGTTCTTTTTGATTTTAAAGATGAATCAATTCGAGCAGAAAACATGTATAATTATTAAAATGTACTAGTCAATAAGTTATACCTAGGAATGTTTTGGTATATATTGATTCAAATATTTACACTTTTGAATAAAGGACCTAGAATAATGGGTAGATGCATAAAATTACGAAGAAAAGTGTTGAATCCGAGAATATTTTTGTCTAATAGGATACATGATTTTAGGCATATGGAAGTCAAAGGGAAAAATCCAAACTATACTAATTTCGTAGGTTGAATCTCATTTTGTTATAAATTATATTGGGAATGATGAGTTTATTACAATAAAAATGATTATAATGATCAAATAGATAATATATAAATTTGGTATCTCGTACTTGGCCAAAAAAATAAAAAAACTGGTATCAAGTTTGTTTTCTTAATCAAAATGAATAAAAGAGGTGAATTTATAAGAATTAAATCAAGACTTTTTTTCAAAGAATATTCTTAAATAAGAGGTGTAATCATTAAAAAATTTCACTATTACTAATTATAAAGACCATCTTGTTATTATTGGTTATGGTATCAAAAAAATATAAAATATATCAAATGGATATGAAGCCTTCTTTCTGTAACGATGATTATGAAGAAGATGTTTTCATTGAACAAATAAGGGGGTTTATTCTTTATATACACGGGATTAAGGTGTTTCAAATTAAAAATCATCTATATGGGTTGAAGTAGGATCTAAGATCCTTGTATTCCAAACTTGAAGGACATGTGAGAGTTGAGGATTTTTCAAAGGGACAAGATGATAGAAATATTTATGCAAAATAATTATCAATATGTACTCTTATTATCATAGTATATGTTGAAGACATCATTTTTTATGGTGAAAATAATATCATTGTGTATTTACTAAGTAAACAAACAAAACTCATTTTTAAATGTAATGTTTGGAGGAGAATTCATAATTTTGGTAATGAAAATTAGTCTAGCTAATGTAAATATATTTTTATCTTTTTGCAAATAACTCTATATAATTATTGAAGAAGTTTTGGTTGGAGGAATGAAAAGGTATCTCTAATACAATTCCTTTTGATAGAAAATGGATAATGGATCATATTAATACATCTAAAAATAAATTTAAATATGATAAACTAATTGGAATTATAATTTATATAATATCCTCTAGACATTATTTTTTTTGACATTATGTGATAGATTTAAGGGTGATCCCAGGGAATCACAAATGTTGGTAGCTAAACAAATTTGTGGTATATCAAGAATGATCTTTGTTTTCTATGCTATAAAAAATGATCCCAAACGAACTCTACAATGGTTTATAGATGTTTATTGACCTAGAAATTTTGCTGATATGCAGTCCAATTTATTTGGAACATTATTTCAGGGTGAAATATTTGTTACATGATATAAAAATAAAAAACATCGTGGAATTGACAACTCATGAATTTTATTTCATAGTATCTACTCATGAATACACACAAATGATTTGGAATTATTTTTAGATTTAATACTTTAGAGTTAAAGTTGATAAGTGACAATACATTGCCTGTGTAAATCAAAGAGAATTAGATATTTCCAAAAATTATGTTAAATAATCTATATCATAGAACATTTTTCATACATATCACTTCATCAAAGAAAATGTTGAAAATGATGTTGGGAGACTTGATTTCTTTATAACCAAGGAACAAGATGTAAACATTTTAATTAATTCATTTCCAAATGACAAATTCCATGATTTGAGGTAAAAAAATCATGTACAGCCTTCCCGTATCGACTAATTGTATTTTATATATATTCCATGCTAATGATTGAGAATCTGTTCTCAAATTTGGAGGATAATATTCACAAAAATAATGTTTATGCATTAAATGGGGATAATTTGGCATGCTTTTAGGGGCAGTTAATTTATGTCAATTGAAAACACCTTCTTACTTTTGAAATTTTTAATTCTATCAAAACATAACAAAAACTAGTTGGGTGGTGAAAAATCATATCAAAAGTGATAGTTTATGATTTTATATTTCTCGTGAAATTTGATGAATTTTGAAATATATCTTAAATTATTTTAAATATTTGGATAAAGATTATATAAAAACCAAAAAGGGGAGATTTATGTTCCCATAGATATTTTAATGGATTACATCTATTATTAATCCTTATTTTGAATATTTTGATGATTTTGATGTTTTTTTTGAACTGGAAAATAATGTGTTTGAGGTGATTTTGTATGACATGAGAATATTTCATAATATTTTGTGAGTATGTGATAGTAATCTAGACTCATTGTGTTGGATGTAAAATTTATGACTATATAAATTCTCTTATAGGGACATGATATAGGATAATTGAGAAATATATAAAAATTTATCCTATGTATAATGATCTGGAAAATTAAATTCTTTTCCAATGATGATAATTTTTGAGTGTATAGGATATTTTGAGGATAAAAAAAAGAAATTTAGCAATGCAACACCGTATAATTAAATTATATTATGGGTCCATATAAATGTAAATTATGTTATGTGGATCATCATGTACGATATTATAGAGGTTTGAGAAATTTAAATTCAATAATTAAGCTATAAGATAATTTCCATTGTGAATTTATTCCTGATATATGAATAAAAGGGAAATCAAGCTTTCTATAATTTATTTTTCTAAAGGGGAAAATGAAACAATTATTAATACATTGTTGGGTTTCAAATATATCATAACTAGATTATGATTCAGGTAGTATAGAAAATAAAATATACTCATTAAGTGGATATGATGTTCAAACATGACATAAATAGGATGAGATGAACATAAAATGTAAAACATTAATTCCTTTCTCATGAATAATTCAGTTGTAAGTTTGGTGATTCTTTATTATTCCATGTTTTATAAATCACATGAAATCAGTGTAGCAATTCTAGCTAAGTGTTTTTTAATGCCAGATATGTTTCATTAATCTGAGTTTTAAAAAACATTTTGGCCCTAATTTTTCCATCAGACCATTGAACATCAAAGAAAATATAATTTGAGATGATCAAACTAAAAAACGAAAAAGGAACACTTGATTCATATAGATATTCATAAATTTAATGTTGTTATGTTTTTCTTATAAAGTGGATGTCAATTTTTTGTGTTTTAAATGAAAAATTAAAGGTTAACATTGATACATTCATGATAATTTGGTGTACTATACCCACATGGTACTTTTTATACAAATCTTGGGAAGAAAGATTAAGGATGATGAAAATAGTATAATACACATAGAGCTTTATTTTGGTATCATAGATAAAACTCTTCATAAACCAAGTTATATATATAAAAAATATTTGAGGGAATAATGTATAGTCTATCTAGAAATGTTATTTCTTAATGAAGTAGGAGTTATGGATGAGATATATTAAAAATATGAATATGTGGTTAAGTGAATAGTGAGTTTGTATGTGAATTTTTATCGTTGGTTATCCACATCAAAAAAAAATTCTTCAAGCATGCATACTAAATCAATATAATAAGAAATAAAAAACTCTTTAACATTTTTCATGCAGTGAGAAGAAAATGACTCAGTGTATCATTCATATGATCAAAAAATTAATTTTGTGAACAATGTGACAACATTCAGTTCTAGCTATCATGTTTTCTCTTGGAAAGGATCACTATCTATTTTAGAAATACCCATATCTTCAAGGGATATTTATTTAATTTTTTAACTCATTGTAGATAGTGGGATGTAAACAATGACAAGTGTAATTATTTTTAAAGGTAGTAATGGGATGTTTTGAAATTATAGGTGAATGGTAGTTTCTCTTTACACATTTTAATTTGGTGATTGATTTATAGTTTAAAATTTAGTACCTGGATATTTATTGGTTACAGTAAGGGGAAGGATATCACATTGTTAGTGAACCTTATAGAAATAATTTTCTTTCATGATCTATTTATTTTATACATTTTTATTCTAGGCTAAGAGTCAATCTTACAAGTGAAGGAATCAGATCTTAATGGGTCACGTATGATTACATGAAGTTTGAGAATACATAGTAAACCTAAAAATTTGAAATTTTTTTCTCCCCCTAATATAACCATACGATCCATTGGGTATAATAATCAGTCTAACCCAGTGTACCTCTACCCATGATTATATACTGAAGAAAGGCCTCTTGATTATTATAACACTAAAACATAAAATATTTAAAATATAATTTACCTCTTAATTAAATAACAGAACTCCATAATTAACTAAATTCATAATATTAGAAAACAAAATCTTATGTCATCATTCTAATAATGAAATTATTGGTAAACTAATTTAAAAGAAGAATTTTAAAAAATATATAAAGTATGTAATATCTATGTCATGTAAAAGGTTTATAAAAATGAATATTTATATTGTAATATCTTAAATAAATGATAAATTCAAATATTTAACATGAGATATGTCAACTTTAGAAAATCATATTTTATCAAAACTTATTTTTATATGGTATAATGTCCCATAGATATAGGGAGGTTCAAAAGGTCTTGTTCTACTAATAATTTTTTGAGGAAGTAAACGTTTATTAGTATTTTTTTGACCAGTACTTACTTCCCTGGAATAGTGGAGTTTTCCAAACTATTTTGGACCATGGAATCATTAAATAAAATAAGTTATTTTGGTTCTTTGGTCTCACCAAGAACCACAAAATAGTATAAATTATTTTATACAATTACATAAATTAATGTTACATGTCATTATAGTTCTATTTTTTCAGGAAGAACCTTTTCTTGTTAAAATTCAATAGAATGTTGCTGGAATCCATGTTGGATCTAACTAGGTTATTATAGTCTAAAATCCTTATCTTGGTGATGTTGAAAAAGATAACATATTTTACTGTTAGAACAATTATATGTGTTTTTCTATAAAACACATAAACTCTAATAAAATATTAACAAATTGTAATGATGTGATCTTTGAAGCTTATTTTTTAATGAAAAACTCAATAGACGATGATATAGATTTTCATCCATGATTTGGGTACTTTATGTGCACCCAATAATCATTTTTTAATATCAATTTCATTCTATCGATTCATCACATGTAAAGGCTCTAATAACAATGATGGGTTTTGGGAGACATCACTATGTTAAAAATTGTAGAGGAAAATAAAAAACCCATAATAAGGTTGTATAAAAGATGAATTACAAAGATAAAAAACAATACCATAAAAAATACCTAAATTTCTAAAAAAACATGTTTTCAATGGCAGTGAGTTTGATCAATTTTCCTAAAAAAATAATAGATTCTAAAATATTATAGAATAAACTACCCCTAGAATCAGTAGGAACTTTGAGAGGACATATTCTCTACAATAATATGATAAAACACTCCCCTTGAAGGAAAATAAAGTGAAGAGAATTGGATTGATATATTCTGAATACAAAATAAACTCTTACATACTAAATAAAATAATATCTATTTTATAAGCCTCTTTTATTGAATATAGAATCTTTTTGGAGTCAAATATTTTGATATAATATGAAACAAAATATTCATTTGGAATCAACCTCATTTATTGATATAAATATTTAAATCCATTGAAAATCAATTTGTTTTTTTCTCATCATCATATTAGGTGTAAATATCTGATAGAATTTGATAATAACTATTCCCGAGTCAGTTAACTGATATCTCATTTCATTCTATAAGAGACTTGTGATGTGGAATATAATTCCATTTAAACACACTGACCCCATAGTGGTGTATCTCAACATACTATGGTTAATGATTTACTACATAATATTCAATACTATAATGAAGATAAATTAGGTGTTAGGCTCGATCAGAAACAAATTTTTTTCCTTGTTGATATAAATATATGTTAATCCACTCTCGAGAGAGAGATTCATTTTAAAGAGACTCAAAAGATCAATGACATAGAAATAAACACAAACAATAGTAAAACTAAATTGTTATTATTTTTTAAATATGGGGTATATAGAATCTTTGAGTTTCATAGAGATGATATAGATTTAGGGAACATGAGAAGCATATATTGATAAGAATTAAATTCTCAATATGTCTTTAAAGGTTTCTATTTCTAGTTTGAATGACATGGACATAAATCCAAAAAACAATTATCAACAATATACTGGATTGTTCTAACATAAATCTAAAGTAGATGTTAACAACAACTCAAAGAGTTATTGAGAAATCCAAAATAAAAAAAAATAGTTTAAAAATTTTTCATGAAGAATATGGCCTAATGTATCTAATGGAGAACCATGCAAATCAATCACTAACATATATGAAGGAAGAATCTTTTTCAATAAGAAAAGAGAAAAGAAGGATTCTTAATTATATATTTACTTCAAATAATTTAATAGTGTTAGAGTTATTTATTGTGAATGTACATCCTATATATTATTATATAATTATATTAGTATAGGAATCAAATATTCAAATATATCAGTCATTCGATTTATCAATGATCAAGGGTGGATTATTTTTTGTTGTAAAATTTAAAAAATTGGTGGAAATGGAATGATAAGAATGGATGTGTTGATTATTGGAGGATTTAGTTACAATTTACTAACTATAAATCAATTTTCTGACTCAGGGAATGAAATTAATTTCACTAAGAATATATATACCATTAGGTTAAATGATGGTGCAATTTTTATATAAGGTAAGTTCTATAAAGGTAATATTTACCTCATTAGTTGAGAGGAAGATATGTTCTTATTTTCTATGTAAGAAAAAATAGTTTATCTAATAAATAGTTTCGGTAACTGAGATAAAAAACCATATAATATTTGTTAACGAGTAAAGCTATGCAAAATATCCCTCATCCAACACATTATTTAACTAATACATTTCAGGTTTATAAAAAGGAGAATGATCATCCGAAATAAAAATAAGATGAAATATAAGAAGATGATTTGGAAGTTATAATTTGTGTTTTTATGTGTTTATGAACTAACATCATCAATATAATGTAAGGGAAATTGTTTCGATTTATTATTCACAAATGAAAATAGAAAAATGACTTGGGTGATTCTAATTTCTCAAAAATATTTATTGGTAAAATTCATAATTCATTACTAAAAATTAACTAAAAAATATTAGATATAGAATCTTGAAATTATGGATTGAAAATGGCATGAAGTTTATCATTATCAAAATATATGATTTTATCATTAATCATTGTAAAATATATCAATTCCAAGTAAAACTTACACCTCTATAAAATGATATATTTGGGTGTAGGAAATACATAATCAAGGAAATCAATTGAATTATACTTATTGAAATATATCTAATTGAGAATTTTTGTAAGTAATTGGTCATAAAATTGGTATATATCACAAATAGATCTCCCTTATGTATAGACGAGGAAACAAAATTATACAATATGTTGAATAGGAGAAAACAAATGTTAAAATACATTCATATCTTCAACGGTAAATATTTTAATCTTATTAAAGATAATATCCATGGTATGTTTTAATCTCATAATGATGAAACTATATTTCTCATCTACAATTTGATTACAAATTCATACATATTATTTAATATATATCATGGAAATATAATTTATTGTCAAGATGTTACTATTATAGAGAATTTTTATAATTTTTTACAGTGTAGTGAAACAAAATATAGATGAAAGCATGGTTGTGTTGGGAATCTCAGTGGCGTCATAAGGGTAAAAATTATATTTGGGATAAATCACTATTAATGATGATATTAAAACATCATATTTTAATAGATTATGATGTTATGAATAAATTAATGAAAACCCCAATTTTGTTGATTGGTAATATCTAATAAAAATAACTGTAATAAGTTCTCTATATCATGCATCACTCTCATCATAGGTAGAACCTAAAACGTTTCATGATTTTGATAATGATATGAGTTAGATAAAGGATATAATTTAAGATCATAACAAATATAAGAAAAAATAGACATGGAATGTTGTTTTGAGGTGGGAGGATAAAAATGTTTTCAAATCCAATTGTGTCCTCTAAAATAATATTAATAAATAGAGTAAATTAATTAATGAAAGATCATGAATCATTTGAAATTTTCATTTCAAAATTAAATTAATCAATGTAGAAAGGGGGTAATTTATTTTAGATTGATTAGAAATGAAACATTTTTCCATGGATTTGTAAAAGAAATTCAATTTTTTATAATTTTATTTCAAATATATTCTCTAAATATATTCAATTAAGAAGATGTATACATTAAATATAAATATTTATTTTGTACTCGTATTGATTAAAACAATGTTTTATACCAAAATAAGTATCTTTATATGATAACAACAGCATTGATAGCATATAATTCTAGGAATGATCAATATTTAAGAATACATGAAGTCTAATGTAGTTGACTTGAGCATAAGGTTCATGTAAGTACCGAGGTTGATGAAATGATGATGGTTCTAAAATATATTAATAATTTCATTTTTAGAGGATTGAGTGATGATCAAGGAAAATAGATTTTTTAATACGTGAGAATTTAATTGTAATGTCAATAACTAGTAATTTTATATTTTTTCTTGGTCTAAAGCAGATATAAGAAGGTATGAAAGTTTTTTTTAATAATTTAAATAAGCTAAATAGATGTTGAAAATGTTTGTAGTATATTATTGAAAGGATATGAAAACACAAGTTTTTAGCCATAAAATGTTTTCAAGAGATTGAAATGAAAAAGTGTTTGATGTGATATACTATATGAAAATCAGTGGGAAGAGATAACACTAAAAAAATAAATGACTGGAAATTTTTTCCTCTATTTTTCAATAAATAAGTTCTAAAAAAATTCCTAAAGAATCCTATATGCCAATGGTAAAAAATAATAATTTTGTATAACAAATTCATGGTGTGTCTCAGAATTGTTCAATGATATATTACAAAAACTCTATTTGGATACATTGATGTGGTATGGTATATTTCATCATATGATACGATATCTACATTGGGAGATAAATTTTATATTAGATATTTATATATTTCATGTCATGAAAAAAGGGTTATATCTCAATGATCACTGAAGAAGATAAGAAATAACTTAAAGATAAAGTATTTGAGGTTACTCATCCTATTTTAATCATGTGTAATTTTTTAAATTCTATCAAAAATTTAAAAATAATATTCAAAATATAAGGAAAATGATTATTCAAATCAAATGTCATTTTTTATGAAGAACATTTGAAAAGGTTTAGTAATATTGGAGTATGTATTTACATAAAGTAAAAACATTTAAATTATGATAGGGATACATTCAAAGAATTTTTTTTGAAATCATTATTTAGATATCAATGGTCACATATATCTATCTGGTTGGGTGGTTTCTATACGGAACCCCTCCCCCATAAGGTGATTTTTATTCCATGTTTCAGACGTTGCATGTATTATCCAAAAAGTGGTTTATAGAAAGGTATATTTTTCTATCACGGATGAGTTATTTATACTATCTTATTAACATTTTAAGAATTAATATTTAGTTTTTTCAATAAAGAAAAAAGTAGCATAAAATTATAAATTGGTGGAGTAATTTTATGTGAAAGGGGGGTGTTTTTTACCATGTTTGGGTTTTATGGAGGTTGATTCTTATTTGATGAATTATTTGCATATAGAAAATTAATTTCATATCTGGGGGATAAATTTTATAGAGTATTATTTCAATAATACATTAGAAACTCGTGGTGTTGAAATCTAGTTTGTTCCAAATGAGGACATATGGTATCTAGACTAAAATTAAACCGAGATCCTGTATCAAAGAATGAGTTTCATTAACATATTTTTAAGTTAAGTATTATTTCTCTTGAATATTGTGACTCAGATTAGATTATAAAGGATGATAGGTGAATCATTCTCTACACTATCAAGAGTTTCTTGAAGGTATTTAAAAGATAGTGTTTAAAGTCGTTTGTTAAAGTATTTAAATGTTTCAAATAAACACCAAGGGAAGGATTATTCAAAAAAATAATTATAAGCATTTTAAGGTTTTGTTTATTGATAAATATTGAATCATATATATTATGATGTCTATTGTATTAATTAAGATTCATAATATGAGGTTACGGGTATCTTGTAGGGATGTAGTAGAAACATTAGTTAATGGTTATTTAAATGAATAAAATCATGTCGTGTTGGATGAAGATTACTCCATGGTGGTTACCATGATTAAATAAAATTTTTATAGTGATGAAAAAACTATCATTAATCCTTTGATGGTTTTTAAATATGGGGCTTTTTTTTGAAACATCACGGTGGAGCTAGTGGATGTCTTTTGAGACTTCTGAAAAAGAATTGAAAAATTGATACATATGAAAAAATAAGGATGGTGCATGTCTCAGTTTAGAAAATTAGAAAACAAGTTATGGTTCAACGAGATTCACTCGTCCTGCTCTAGAATATAATTTCTCAAAATCCTTGTGTCACAAGTAGGTAAAAATGGGTTTTTTTAGTTTTCATAGTATGAAGTAAAATGATAAACTAAAGAAGCCCATTTCAATTTTATACCGGTGGTGTACCAATAATTTAAATAAATATAAACTCCATCATGGTTTGAGAAAAAATGGATCTCAATATATTTCAAGAAATTAGATTCAAAAGGTAATAAATAGTTTGTTTTATAGTGGGGATGTGTTGATTAGTTATGGATTTAATTGTTAACGGTTTGACCAGAGCAGACTATCTTGTGGATAGAGAGCATTATGCTATGGTGGTTTAATAAATATAAAAGTCATAGATTTAAAATTTCTATGTTTTAGGGGATGTTTTAAGCATCAAAGGGAAGATCTTAAATTCCATTTTTAAGGAATGGATGGGTGTATTTTCCCTAGAAAAATCAAAATAAATGTATACATTAATGAAAAGAAACTTTCATATTTTATTTTATTATTACAGAAACATCTTATCATGTGAATAGGGTATATTTTTTCAACAAAATTACAATATAAAGACACTATAATAATACTAGTTTGAGAGGGATAATACTAGGCGAGAATTGTCACTAAAATTATTGAATACAATCATAAAGATGAAGGGTTGTAATATTTTCACTCCAATCCTAGAGAAATATAATGTTTTTAGACCAAGAAGATCAAAGGTGTACACATAGATTAGTAGTGAGTACTTCTTCAGTAACAGATTAGTGACTTGTAATATTTTGTAGGTTTATAAACATAGAGAGATAGTGAACCTAAAATAGATTTTTAAACATATGTAGTGCATTTATAGTGATTTTTTTTATATAAACAAATCGACAAGTGTATACTCTTTTGAAAAATCCCAATAAAGGTGAACCATGTAAAACAGTTAGTGTATTTTTGTGATTTATCACATCAATATTCATATAGGAAGGGAATTTATTTTTAACATACCATGAAACAATATCATTTGAAGTTATGATGGTTTCATTCCCTATGTGGGAACAATTCATTAACAAGTGTAATATAAAAACTATTATATTTTATTAAAAAATAATTTTCAAAATAATACACTATAAATAATAAATAAAAAATTAATCCAAAAATATATTTTTTTCATAACACATTAAAATATTATATATAATATGTTCTATTAATATTTTATATATTGTCTAATATACCTATATAGATCATAGATGTGTTTAGTTTTAAAAAAAAATAACTTCTTGGAATTTATTTAATTACACCATTATATATTTATATATTAATGTAAATCTAAATAGATTGATTAAATAATAGATTTTTTGTAATAAAATTAGATATAATAAAAAAATTAATAGTACAATATTTTATATATACATATTATAAAAAATTAAATACAAAAATATTTAGTAGTACAATTTCTCTATATATATTGCATTATTCTTTCACAGTACCTTTTTTGGCATTTTTCTCTATAAACATTGGAATAAAATTTTCTCAAAATATTTTACCATACTTTGAAATCTATATTTTTTAGTTGTAATTGTTTCTTTATTAAAAATATTTTATCTCATATGAAATATTTTTCAAGTTGTATACCAATACATATATTTTACTCAATACAAGAATTTTTACATTTTTAAGTATCATTCTCCCTATTAACTGTTTAATTTGATAATGAAAAATATATCTATTTTGAGTGGAAATATAAAGCATATAGAAATATTATTAAGGCTTTAATAAAAAAACAAAAGTTTTATCTTTATACCCATAGTTATTGATATTCACGCGTATAAACAACAATTTATTAATTATATGTCCATTATTATTCAAATAACACTTATAATTAAAGACTTGTATTGTAAAATTAAAATAATTAAATTGCTATATCTTATGAATTTATCTCAAATTATGCAAATTTTGGACCCATGGAATTCATATTTTTACAACTAAATATATTATTTTATTTTACAAAAATTATACTAAAATAATTTTTATTTATGATTTGGAATTACTCATATTTAGTATAGAATATAAACCTATTTAAGAGATAAATATTGTGAGAATCAATTTTATTATTGGACCACTTGTCAACCATATCACATTTTTGGAAATTTTATCTTGATCAAAATTTAAATTTCATGTCTTATTTATTTTAACCTATAAATATACTTTTTAATATTTCCCTTTTAAAAATCAAAATTTTTGTCTATGGTGCTTCTAAATATTAAGATTCATTGTTTGTTTATCTTCATGATCATTATCCCCATTTTATTTGTATAATAATTATAAATGTGTGTTTTCACTGAATATAGGGTTTAGTAATAATTTTTACCCATTATAAATTCACATCTTTCCTTATATTAATGTTGAGACATTTGAAGGCCTATATAGTATACATTTTTTAGGTAATAATTAATGTATTCAATTACACATTACTTAATAGTGTACTAAAAAAATAAGCCCCCGTGTTTTATTTTTTTCACATAATCATCGAATGCTATGGGGGAAATTAAAATAGTGGGAACATTTAAACTATAATAAACCACTCAATGTTTAGATTCTTATTATTATATTTATTGTAAATTAATTAATTTTTATACAGATTTTATATGAATAGTGTTTGGTAAATTCAAAATAATTAGTTTGGGTACAAGAGAGATTATAAAAAATATGTATTTGTTAAGAATGAACAAACCCTGACAAGGTGGATTCCATTTTAGTGGTGATGTTTTAAATGCATCAACAAATAAACGAACCCCTAAATTCTATAAAACAATAATGAGAAACCACATTACGGACTATAATAACCACATCATGGTTGAGGAATTAGCATCACGATCATGAATTTATTAGTTGTAAGTTGATATTAAGATAAGAAATGAAATTTTTATTTAGAAAACCCAATATATATACTTAATTCATTGTGAAAGACGGCAATTATGAGCCACTAGATTAAATTAATTGATTAGTGGAACCATGTCATAGGGTATTCAATTGTATATAAAAGTTCCATATGATATATTGACTAAAATATAATATTCCAAATTATTATATCATTGTTAAATTATTTTAAAATATTTTTTTAATAATTCAATGAATTCTATTGATAATGTAAGAGAATCATGCCATTGATATTGGTTATTTTTGTAGAAAATCATTTGAGAATTTTTCAACACTATAAATTGACCGAGAAAATATAGGTCAAAAATACTGATATAGAAAACATTGTCATGGTTAGGGAGAACACTTCATGTTGAACCCATTGATAGGATATTAAAATATGTAAATTACCTAAAATCAAGTGGTGATATATATTTCATATTGTGGATTTTTTAGTTAATGGTTACATAAAATATCTACATCATGGAAAATAATATCAACATGTTGGTTATGAGTATATCGATACAACTTAAAAAACTACGAGTCATTTATTTTTGAAAATATTAGAGATAATTAATTAAGATATGGTCAAACTTTATGGGTATTTTTTGTACCATATATGGAGTATGATGCATAAATAAATATAAATAGGTTTTTTGAAAAATCTATCATTAATTTATATATTATAAAAACTCAATATTAAGTATTGTCTTTCCAAAAACTAAACAAATATAGGAAATATAATTAATAGATAGTAGAGGAGATGTATAGTAAGATCATAGACCATTGTGTTATATAGAGATCATCTATATATTTCATACTTAATTTAAAATCATCAAAATACAAGGATATGAACATGTTATTTATGGATACATTTACTAAATTGAAATCCCATACTCAATCTACTGTATTTTCATTATTTATTTATTTATTTTTATTTATTTATTTTAAAAAAAAATTATGGTCCATTTATCTAATAGGAGAGTGGAGAGAGATAATGAATAAGTGGACCTTCATTTTTTCTATAGAATAAAATCAAATTTTTAATCACATAGTAATGGATTACATATTATTTAGAAAAATAACCAAATCATAAAGTGTAATATAAGGACCCTACATTAAAAATTATATAATATTTATTTTCAGTAAATATTTTAATTTCATTCACAATGAGGTTCATTTTATTTTTATATTTTAGATAATCATTCTATAACACATACACTAAAAATCCATATAATAAAGGATTGACACTTTCGATCAGTATCATATTCCCAATATATAATCTTTCCAAAAACCATTAATTATTTCATGAGAACTCTAAACCATGTTTAACATGAATTCATCCTTTCACTTACCCATAATGTGTATAAAAATTTTAAAAAAAGGATTAGCCCAAAAATCATAGTAAGGTATATAAAATTAAATAAAACTTTTAATCCAATAGAAAATATATAAAATCTTATATCATTTACCTTTACCTTCAAAGTTCTCTATGTAACACCCCAGGTAAATAGAGAATATGACATTTTCACATTCATCCATATTTGTGAATAAAATATTAATATTACTTTAAATGGGATGCTATGCTCGATGGCGTGCCCAATATGCAACAACGAGTTTCATGGGAATCTTACGTTGCAATCTAATAATAAAATAATTTTATTTTAAATTGTAGTTAACGCCTAGTCGTTGTAATAGTGGGAATGAATGGAACTAACTACAAAATTATTATATATGTTTGTCAAATATTTTACTTTTATCCAATAAATGTTACAGGCTTAAAATGTGAATGAATCCAATTTTAAGCGTAAATATTCTAATATTCTTTACAAGGTCGATTAACCGCCTTTTGATTGCGAACCACTTTTAAATCCACTTTTTGACAATTTTATGTGTTATATTTGACAGAATCAAATTCTTTTTTATAATCAGGACATCAAAATTTACTTTGTGTAAATTTTTGGTATTTTTCCGATAAAGTTCATTTTTTAATAAATAGTGAAAAATGTTGTATTTTAATTCAAAACCAATTTTTAATCTAATTTTTTTATATAATTATATTATCTATTGAATTGGTTTTAAAGTGAAATTAAAATATTTTTTACCATTTAATCCAATAGTGGTTGTTAGAATTAATTTCATCTTTAAATTGGACTTAAACTAGTGTCAACCTTTTAATACTTATTGTTTCATAAAAACACGCTATTTGCTCTGACACCGGGAATTAATTCTTAAATTAATTAATGTAACATATATGTTTTGAATGTTTTAAAACAGACATCATTTTTGAATTTGAAATATCAAATATAGCTAATAGTGAATTATTGGTATTTTTCTGGAAAACTTCAATTTTTGATGAATAGTGAAACCACTAAGTGGTACTTAAAAAACTGATTTTTCGTTTAAATGAAACTTTGCCACTTCTGTGATTTGATTTTCAAAAATCTGACATACATAGTTGTCATTAATAAGTAAAATGTGGTTCAATGATATTAAAATAATTTTTTGGTGAATAGAAACTTTTAAGTTTTTAATCACGATTAGAGATAATTAGTGTAATTTAAGGTAAAAATAATGTTATAATAAAATGAAAATACCTAGACACATGTCTTACCCTTATTGGATGTGTCATATCCGACCAAGACAAGCCGTGGGTCAACTTGGGGACCCCGTGGAGCTACTTTGGTAGGAAAATGACACTAATATCTTTTTATTTAATGTTAAAATTAAAATGACACAAACATGAGTTGTTTTACTAAAACAATTTCTAAATGGGGTTATACAAGTCATATTTTTGACTATAAATAGTCATTGGAAATATAAAAATATTTCCTACATCATATCATTTTTTTATAATTTTTTGACCTTAAATAAATTAAATTATTAATGACACAATGATGATGCAGTGATTACCTCATTATTTAATGATTTAAATAAAATGAAACGATAATGTAAAATCTAAGACCTAAACTTGTCACAAACCTATTATATGGGTGTATTTCGAACCCTTACCGCATTATCCTCGAAATAAATCAATGTGGGACCTTTAAAATCCGAAACTCATTTGAAAATAAAGTAACATTTTGTAACTTTCCAAGAGTGCCCCTCCTCTCCTCTTATAAAAGGCCCCCACCTCTACCACCTTACACACACCTCTCAAGCCTTTGGCTCGGCCAACACCTGCCATTTCATCTCTCCACATCCCTCTCTTCATCATTAAAGCCTCACTTTGGGCAGAATCTTTTCCAAGGAAGCCTTTGAGCTCAAATCAAAGAGAGTTACCCGATTTAAAGGTAGTGTCCTCTCTTATGTTCTTTTGTTTTATTTTGATTCTCCAACCCCCGTAAACTTATTTATTGATTTATTTTGTAACAACACCAGTATCATCCATATACTAGGATGTTGTTATAATAATGATTCAGGCTACACTTACACACACCTACATCTAATGGTTAAAGAACATACTGTTTCTGTGGATGGTGAATTTCTACCTCACTAAACGATGATTGTTCAACACTCATATAACACCTTCAAAGGTGTCCATTAAGATGTCACTATATTTATATATGATATATAATAGGTTTATGTTTTACTTAATCTTATGTATTTTTCATTTATGTCATACCTTTATGACTTCCATTATGGGTATACGTGATATCTTCATTTTAGGAAGTGTGGACTACCGCCCCCTCAAAGTGATTTGATTTGTTAATACCATATGTGGTACGTATAAAGGATAAATTTAATGATATAATATATGATACCATACTGTAATTAAAATACTATTATGTATCATTATTTTTTAATTCCATTAAATATGAAATTGAAATGGAAGTAGTGTTCATGCGTACGTACGGCTTACTGTCTCCATGAACGGTGCATTCCATTTCTTACCTATAAATGTTATGTAATATTATAAATGCATGAATATACTGTATATATGTGATATATATGATATCAACATCATTAATATAATTCTGGATACAATGTATATCTTACCACATGAACAACTTGTAATTATAAAGAGTTTATTTTTGACTCAATTACCAATGATCGTTAAAACGACCGTTATTAACTTAAATAAAAACATAGTGTTCATGACATGGTAATAAGTGATATAAAAGGAATAATGAACTTAAAAAGGGTTCTTAAGAAAGTATAAATTAACTCAAGTTTATTATTCAGGTGATTAAATAACGATCGAGTCATGTCGGACACGAGGTAAGGGATCCTACTCCTCTCTTTCTTTTTAAGTACACTCTTTTACGTCATTCCTTGTAAGCTCATCTTTCTTATGATTGGGATGTTCTTTTATATTACTACTACTTTACCTCTTATGTTCATATTATGAGAGATCCTATTTTCTCTCATCAATCCATTTTTGTAAGTTTTGAGTGGCGCCGTTAGGCTGCTGAATTTTTGTAAGAGATCTAACCTCTCTCTTTCTATTTAAGTACTCTCCTTTATGTCACTTGTTTTAATCTCCTCTTTGTTATGATGGGGGATGTTCTTTTATATTCCTCTTGTAGTAAATTTTATTGTAATATGATGATAGACCCTATTTGATCTCAACAATCCATTTTTGGAAGTTTTAAGTGGCGTCGTTAGGCTGCCGAGTTTTTGTAAGGGATTTTTCATCTCACTTTTATTCTGGTGGGATTTATGGTAAATTTTCCACAATTTCCTATGAGTGGTGTATGTACTGCCCATTATTTTACTCATTGTGTAATATGATTTCATTTATGAGTATTTACATCAATTCTGTATTGTCTTTCTTTCACGGGGTGTATGTTTCAAAAGTTACCCAAGTCGGTAAGGGAACCTTTCACCCTCCCCTTTTTAAAAGACTTATTTTGTTATGTATTTTAATTAACATACTATTATGTTGGGATATGTTCTTCTATATCCTTATTGATGTAAATTTTATGTACAAGTGATGAGATACCGTTTTTATATCTCATAAACTCTTTTTATGAATTTTGAAGTGACATCCTTAGGCTGTCGAATTTCTGTAAGGGAACTTCTTAACCCACTTTAAATTCTTTGGGTTAAACCTCAAATTATTGATTTTATTATGCCAAGATTATGTGCGGAATATCTATGTTTTATTTTCTACAAACCTTTGTGTGTATATACTATTTCTACACATAATCATCTCATTGATAAATTCTTATGTCATTTAGACGGACTTGTATCGGAAATCATAACTCAATATCATTTCATTTAGTTAAATATCTATGTATTTGGTTTTGTTTTTACATGATTATGTGTGAATGACCTCTGATTGTTTTACACTTAATATACACTTATATTTTGTGTATTCGTATTTTTTTCACATAATCATGTTATTGATTTATCCTTAATCTAAGGATACCGACTTTGTAAGGGACTTCGTCTCAATCTCCTTTCATTGAGGCATATTTGGTTTTACACACAACTTTCTTTTATACGGTGTATAAACCCCTTTTACTTTTAATTTTATTCAAAAGGAATCTTTTTATATGAACCTTTTTACTAAATGACAAAATGGAATGTTTCTTTTAACGTACGTGGTGACAACGACCTTTTCCACCGCCGCGAGTATTATTTTGTCTTTGGCTTCCTAAACAAGCCGTAATGTTTTTTAAAATGAAATAAATACCATATACTCATTTATATATGTTGGTATTGAAAATTGTTTTTATAAAGGATTTGTTATGTCGATATATTTAAGTGATATATTTTGATCGAAATGTGGAAATGTTTTCTTTCCATTATATTTGTTTAATGTCTTATGATTTTATAATGGTACATGGACATTATGATGGCTGGTGTCGTGAATACCAAGATGGGTGGTTACGTTATAACCTCCAATGCATTGGGTATGGAAGTCGGTCGTATGGCTATTCCATTATGTGATATGTGTGGAAGTCGACCTTATGGTTATTCCATTTAAGTATGTCTATGTCCCAAGTTACCTTTATATGTTATGTTATCTTTACATTGGTTTTATGGTAATATTTTGGTTACAAAAGGGTAAGTAATGAACTTTTATTCAGTGAAGAGTTTTTACTACTTCATAAAGGTGAAAAGTATTACTTTTATAAAGTATACATGGTTTACTTTTTGTTTTGAAAAACTAACAGTTTTCATTCATTGTGTATCCCTTACTGAGATTTTTATGCTCATCCCAAGTTTTTGAAATGTTTTTTACTGGTCAAGGGAAAGGTGTAAGATATGATGATAGTGTCAAGGAAGTGTCAAGAAAGAATCCATGTTTTATTTTAAATATGTTTCTGTTGATGGGAAAAAATGAATACTATCTTTTATGTAACCACTTTGTTTAAATGTGGAATGTAATTCATGATTTATGATCTAATTCTCTAAAACTCTAAACCTGAAAAGATCCTCAATGTGAATTATTCATTTCATTCAATATTAAGTAAGGTTTAAGTTCGAGGCCTTACAGTTGGTATCATAGGTCGGTTTAGATATCTTTAGAGGTTAGGGTATTCTCTAGGCATAAGTGACATTACCTTAATGGTTAGGATTTCAGAAAGAGTCCTAGTTTTAGATAAAGTGAATGAGTAAATATATCTTAGTTTTTATCTTCCTCATTAGTACATGATGGTTTTGTTGATATACTCAAACTGAAATTTCTGTTTTTAGTGAATGGATGGATCTAGCAGGCACCAAAGTGACAATAGGTTTGAAGGAAACTATGGTGGTTCTCTGATTAAGAGACTGGATGAAATGGGGGATTCAATGAGGAAACTCGTGGTTGTTCTAGACCAACTATCAAGGAGTCATGATCAACCACTTGTACCTTCATATGTTCTGTAATGCATCATGTACGAGATGACCAATCGATGTGGAAGTTCAGGTAATAATTATAAAGGTAACCATTAGGGTTTATATGATCATTGCTTTTGAGGTAATTATGGGTTATTATATATTTTGATGGAAAATGAAAGGCATGAGATAAACTTGATGTTAAAATATGTTATGATTATTTTAGAAGATTTTATCTCGTTTTGGGGAATTTTTTAAGAAATACATAGTTTTGGAAAAAGGATAACACGTAGACCGTGTGACAACCCGTCGCGTCGGACAAAGCTGCAGGAATCGAACCCACAACCAAAGTGCGACTGGTATTTATCACCTACCACTGGACTTCGTGAAGTCCCTGGTTAGTTTGACTAATTCTTTTTAGTTAGATGATTTTAGGAATCAAGAGTAAGTTTATTTTGGGTTATCTATGGAAATGATTAACCTATCATCGAGGATATGTGATTAGGTTAATTACTTTTCAATATGAGAATTTAAGAGCAACTGATGTTATTTGGAGATAAAAGTTAATTTGTACCTTGGAAGACTATGTGATTAAATCCTTAAAATATTTGTGTTTCAATCTTAGTTTGGTTTACTTTGAAGAATTTTATGGACAATATTTAATCAAATGGACTTCGTTGAACTTTGGGTTTTTTTTTGACAAATTTTGGAGATTAATAATAGATTTTATTTTTTTTAGGATTATACTTTTGTGGATTATCTTATCTCATACTAACAATTTTGGTTTTGGATTCTGTCTAAAGACATGGGAAATATATTATTCTATTTTGTGGATTAGGTGATTCTCAAGAAGTTTATTATAGTACTCATAATGCGAACAAGTCTTCCTAAATACTCGACTTTTGGAGAAAATATGAGTTTGATTAAGGAATCAAGTAAAAGTTGAAAGTCTACGTGACAAGTAAGTTTGTTTCATTATGATTTAGTTAAGCTCAAAAATAAATTTCTCAATGAAGAGTAACTTAAAACAAAAATGTTGTTTGTTAAATTTTCCTACTGGGGAATCAAATACCGTTTAACCCATCACAAGTTTGTGATTTTCTTATGGTTAACTTTCTCCTAGACATGTTTACTATCACTCTCTATCAGAACATGACCCTTTTTTCCTCCATGTCCATATTTTCATACTTGGAATCCTAGTATGGGTTAGCTCGGGTGACCTTTGTACTTCTCTTTCTTTATTTTAAAGTGATTGTTTTACTGACTCTTGTTCCGATTAAGTTTCCAAGCCCAATTTTAAAATTGCGAGGACGCAATTCCCAAAAGGGGGGAAGGATGTAACACCCCAAATAAATAGAGAATATGAAATTTTCACATTCATCCATATTTGTGAATAAAATATTAATATTACTTTAAAGGGGACTCTATGCTCGACGGCGTGCCCAATACGCTACAACGAGTTTCTTGGGAATCTTACGTTGCAATTTAATAATAAAATAATATTATTTTAAATTGTAGTTAACGCCTAGTCGTTGTAATGGCGGGAATGAACGGAAATAACTAAAAAATGATTATATATGTTTGTCAAATATTTTACTTTTATCCAATATATGTTAGAGGCTTAAAATGTGAATGAATCCAATTTTAAGCGTAAATATTCTAATATTCTTTAAAAGGTAGATTAACCTCTTTTTGATGGCGAACCTCTTTTAAATCCACTTTTTGACAATTTTATGTTTTATATTTGACACAATAAAATTCTTTTTTAGAATCGGGTCATCAAAATTTAATTTGTGTAAATTTTTGGTATTTTTCCGATAATGTTCATTTTTTAATGAATAGTTAAAAATGTTGTATTTTAATTCAAAACCACTTTTTAATATAATTTATTTATATGATTAGATTATCTTTTGAATTGGTTTTAAAGTGAAATTAGAATATATTTTTACCATTTAATCCGATAGTGGTCGTTGGAATTAATTTTATCTTGAAATTGGACTTAAACTAATGTCAATCTTTTAATACATATTGTTTCATAAAAATACGCTATTTGCTCTGACAGCGGGAATTAATTATTAAATTAATTAATCTAACTTATATGTTTTGAATTTTTTAAAATATACATCATTTTTGAATTCGGAATATCAAATATACCTTAGGGTGAATTATTTATATTTTTCTGGAAAACTTCAATTTTTGATGAATAGTGAAACCACTAAGTGGTACTTAAAAAACTGATTTTTTGTTTAAATGAAACTTTTCCACTTCTGTGATATGATATTCAAAAATCCTACATACATGGTTGTCATTAACAAGTAAAATGTGGTTCAATGAGATTAAAAAAAAATTGGTGAATAGTAACTTTTAAGTTTTTAATCGCGATTAGAGGTAATTAGTGTAATTTAAGGTAAAAATAATGTTACAATAAAATGAAAATACCTAGACACATGTCCTACCCACATTGGATGTGTCATGGACGACCCAGACAAGCCATGGGTCAACTTGGGGACCCCATGGAGACACTTTGGTAGGAAAATGACATTAATATATTATAATTTAGTGTTAAAATTAAAATGACACAAACATGAGTTGTTTTACTAAAACAATTTTTAAATGGGTTTATACAAGTCAGATTTTTTACTATAAATAGGAATTAGAAATATAAATATATTTCCTACATCATATTATTTTTTTTATAATTTTTATACCTTAAATAAATTAAATTATTTATAACACAATGATGATGCAGCGATTACCTCATTATTTAACGATTTAAATAAAATGAAAAGATAATGTAAAATATAATACCTACACTTGTCACAAATCTATTTTATGGGTGTATTTCGAACCCTTACCACCTTATCCTCGAAATACATCAATGTGGGACCTTTAAAATCTGAAACTCATTTGAAAATAAAGTAACATTTTGTAACTTTCCAAGAGTGCCCCTCCTCTCCTCTTATAAAATGCCCCCACCTCTACCACCTTACACACAACTCTCAAGCCTTTGGCTCGGCCAACTCCTGCCATTTCATCTCTCCACATACCTCTATTCATCATTGAAGCCTCACTTTGGGCAGAATCATTTCCAAAAAACCCTTTGAGCTCAAATCAAAGAGAGTTACCCGATTTAAAGGTAGTGTCATGTCTTATGTTCTTTTGTTTTATTTTGCTTCTCCAACCCCACTAAACTCTTTTATTAATTTCTTTTCTAACAACACCAGTATCATAAATATACTAGGATGTTGTTATAATAAGTATTCAAGCTACACTAACACACACCTACATCTATTGCTTAAAGTACACACTGTTTCTGTGGATGGCGAATTTCTGCCTCACGAAATGATGATTGTTCAACACTCATATAACACCTTCAAAGGCGGCCATTAAGATGTCACTATATTTATATATGATATATAATATGTTTATGTTTTACTTAAGCTTCTTTATTTTTCATTTATGGCACACCTTTATGGCTTCCATTATTGGTATACGCGATATCTTCATTTTAGGAAGTGCGGACTACCGCCCCCTCAAAGTGATTTGATTCGTTAATACCATATGTGGTATGTATAAAGGATAAATTTAATGATATTATATATGATACCATACTGTAATTAAAATACTATTTTTTATCATTATGTTTTAATTCCATTAAATATGAAATAGAAATGGAAGTAGCGTTCATGCGTACGTACGGCTTACCCTCTCCATGAACGGTGTATTTCATTTCTTACCTCTAAATGTTATGTAATATTATAAATGCTTGCATATACTTGATATATATGATATATATTATATCTAAATCATGAATATAATTAGGGATAGAATGGATATCTTACCACATGAACAACTTGTAATTATAATGAATTTATTTTTGACTCAAGTACCAATGATCGTTAAAACGACTTTTATTAACTTAAATAATAACATAGTGTTCATGACATGGTAATAAGTGATATAAAAGGAATAATTAACTTGAAAAAGGTTCTTAATCAAGTATAAATTAACTCATGTTTATTATTCAGGAGATTAATGAACGATCGAGTCATGTCGGACACGAGGTAAGGGATCATACTCCTCTCTTTCTTTTTAAGTACACTCTTTTATGTCATTCCTTGTAAGCTCATATTTCTTATGATTGTGATGTTATTTTATATTACTCCTACTTTAATTCTTATGTTCATATGATGAGAGACCCTATATTCTCTCATCATTCCATTTTGGAAGTTTTGCGTGGCGCCGTTAGGCTGCCGAATTTTCGTAAGAGATCTAACCTCTCTCTTTCTTTTTAAGTACTCTCCTTTATGTCACTTCTTTTAAGATCCTCTTTGTTATGATGGGGGATGTTATGTTATATTCCTCTTTCTTTAAATTTTATTTTAATATTATGTGATACCCTATTTTATCTCATCAATCCATTTTTGGATGTTTTATGTGGCGATGTTAGGCCGTCGTGTTTTGGTAAGGGATTTTTCATCTCACTTTTATTCTCGTGGGATTTATGCTACATTTTCCACAATTTCCTTTGAGTGGTGTATGTACTGCCCATTATTTTACTCATTGTGTAATATACTTTAATTTATGAGTATTTACATCAATGTTGTATTGTCTTTATTTCACGGGGTGTATGTTTCGAAAGTTACCCAAGTCGGTAAGGGAACCTTTCACCCTACTCTTTTTAAAAGACTTCTTTTGTTATGTCTTTTAATTCACATACTATTATGATGGGATATGTTCTTATATATCCTTATTGATGTAAATTTTATTTCCAAGTTATGATATACCCTTTTTATATCTCATCAACTCTTTTTATGAATTTTGAAGTGACGTCGTTAGGCTGTCAAATTTCTGTAAGGGAACTTCTTAACCCACTTTCAATTCTTTGGGTTAAACCTCTAATTCTTGATTTTATTATGCCAAGATTATGTGTGGAATCTCTATGTTGTAGTTTCCAAAAACCATTGTGTGTATATACTATTTCTACACATAATCATCTCATTGATAAATTCTTATGTCATTTAGACGGACTTGTATCGGAAATCATAACTCAATCTCATTTCATTGAGTTAAATATATATGTCTTTGGTTTTTTTTTTCCATGAGTATGTGTGAATAACCTCTGATTGTTTTACACTTAATATCCACTTATATTTTTTGTATTCGTATTTGTCACACATAATCATGTAATTGATCTATCCTTAATCTAAGGATACCGACATTGTAAGGGACTTCATCTCAATCTCCTTTCATTGAGGCATATTTGGTTTTAAACACAACTTTCTTTTATACGGTGTATAAACCCCTTTGACTTTTAATTTTATTCAAAAGGAATCTTTTTATACGAAGCGTTTTACTAAACGACAAAAGGGAATGTTTCTTTTAACGTATGCGGTGACAACGACCTTTTCCACCGCCATGAGTATTATTTGGTCTTTGGCTTCCTCAACAAGCCGTAATGTTTTTTAAAATGAAATAAATACCATATACTCTTTTATGTATGTAGGTATTGAAAATGGTTTTTATAAAGGATTTGTTATGTCGATATATTTAATTGATATATTGTGATCGAAATGTGGAAATTTTTTCTTTCCATTATATTTGTTTAATGTCTTATGATTTTATAATGGTACTTGGACATTATGACGGGTGCTGCCGTGAATACCAGGACGGGTGGTTACGTTATAACCTCCAATGCATTGGGTATGGAAGTCGGCCGTATGGCTATTCTATTAAGTGATATGTGTGTAAGTCGACCATATGGTTATTCCATTTAAGTATGTTTATGTCCCAAGTTACCTTTATAAGTTATGTGATCTTTACATTGGTTTTATGGTAATCTTTTGGTTACAAAAGGGTAAGTAATGAAATTTTATTTAGTGAAGAGTTTTTACTACTTCATAAAGGTGAAAATTATTACTTTTATAAAGTATACATGGTTTACTTGTTGTTTTGAAAAACTAACAATTTTCATTCATTGTGTATCCCTTACTGAGCTTTTTATGCTCATCCCAAGTTTTTGAAATGTTTTTCACAAGTCAAGGGAAAGGTGCATGATATGATGATAGTGTCAAGGAAGTGTTAAGAAAGAATCCATGTTTTATTTTAAATATGTTTCCGTTGATGGGAAAAAACAAATACTATCTTTTATGTAACCACTTTGTTTAAATATGGAATGTAATTCATGATTTATGATCTAATTCTCTAAAACTCTAAACCTGAAAAAATATTAAATTTGAATTATTAATTTAATTCAATATTAAATATGGTTTAAGGACGGGGCCTTACACACTAAGCATATGAAATAAATCATTTTCACATGAAAAAACAGAAAACAATTTCTTAAATAAAATCACTAAAACACATAACAAGAAATTAAAACAACTTTTTTGTGAGTTATTTCATCATATTTATAAAACCCTTTCGAAATCCTTTTAATTGGAATAACCATATGGACCAATACTAGTATAATAAAAACAAAATGCATTAGAGTGATATCTAGGTGTACCCATCATTAAAGGATCACACTATGCTATATGGGATTCCCCATCACATAATATTTAACGATCTCACACAATTCTATAGGGGTTCCCCATGATATAAGCTATAACAGGAACACCATGAGTTATCTGGGCACCCCCATTTCTCATGTATAATTCCTAAAAACCATATACTGGATAAAATATTTTTATTATTTCGTTTTTTTAAATACTTTTTTAATCTCATAAACAAATAAATTTTCAAATTAAAACACCATTTCCATTTAAAACTGAATTTTTAATACCAAATAGCCTTTTCTTTTTTCAAAATAATATTCAGTACCAAAATTCCCAAAAAGATAAAAAGTGTCTTCTTTGAATAAAACCTGAAATATTGTAAATGAATTTCGAAATAAAATAATGGTCATGGGGGAAAATGTATTTTTAACTGTGTAAGAAATTAATAGGACATTTATTTTTGGTTTTTCAAAATGTTTTGTATAAACATGTAAAAATCCTTTTTTAACAACATTGAAAGAGAATTAAAGCGCCATAAAATATACTTTATAAATAATTTTGGTTGATATAAAATTTTCCATAAAAACATTTTAAAAACATGGAAATAGAAGAGAAAGAGATTTTGAAACCAAAAAAATAATATATGTTTTTTTAAGAAACATCCCTTATCATTTGGAATACATTTTAATCATAAACCCTATGAAATAAAAAAATTAAAAAAATTAATTAACATCATAATATAGTAATTAATGATGTAGGATGTAAAATAGTATAAATATACACCTATAAAAATATTATTGGTACAAAACATCAAAATATACCTAAACCAATGGAAATTGAGAAAAATTCCCTTACCTTGTGTCTGACTTGTCACATGTGTCTCTATATTCCCGAGTAATAAAATTATTTTAAATATTTACTTTATATATAACTTTTTCCATGTATATTAATAATTTTATTTCACTTATTATATATTTATATAAAATTACCTATTCAATTATGTTTAAGTAGTGTTTTGACCATATTCGGTTTATGTGTTAAAAAGGACTTTGTTTGGTTTACTATGGTGAAACGGTTAATTATTTAAACATATCCAGAATAATACACAAGAAATTTTTATTATATTTATACATAAATTATAATTTTAAAACAAATCATGAAATATGGTTATGAAAAATTAATTAATGTTATGATCTTGGAGATGGTAAGTCATATATATGCATGAGTAATGTTTCCATTTTTCATTGATCATTATAGGAAGAAGGTATTTAATATCATATATTTCAATAACTAGGATTATAGAATAAATACCATAATATTTAATTAAATATACTTATATATATAATTTTACTGATGTGGCGGTGAAAAAAGAATCGCATCGCTTTGAGGAGGCGGTAGTCCACACATCCACGAACGATGTTATCACTTTTTTAGTCAGTGAAACGATTAGAACAAAAATGATATATTATACTTAAATAATGATAAATATATCTTGAATATAAAAAATATTTAATTTATATCAAATATAATCATTATATTTACCATTATTACCATCCATGTAAAATGTTAGAAAAAATGAATCACATAACATCGCGAGGCGGTATTCCATTGTACACACGAGCGACAATATCAAATCTCCTATGAAATTGAATATAAAATGGTTCCTATGATATAACAAATTAAAATGCATAATTAGGTTATAAATATTATAAATACACTTTTCATATTTCAACATACCCACCAGTGAGAGGTGTAATGGAAAATCGGATGACATCATTTCGCAAGGTGGCAGTCTGTCCTACTCACGATTGATTATTTCATAACCCATATGATTTTAGTTTGGATGGTTATAAGTTATAAAATTAAAATAAAATAAAATAATTATTTGTAATATACTAATTTTTTATATCTTCATTGGATAATAGTAATTGAAGTAGGTAGAGGACGAAATAAAATAATGCACTTGTTGGAGAACCTTACCTCTTCTTCAAGTAACTTTATTAGGTTTTCACCGAAGGCCTTACATGGTTGCATTTATTCCAAAAATATGGATTATATGATAACATTTTAGAAGTTTATAATTTTTTTGGAAATGTATTTTTCTAACAGATTGGTATTTAATTTGTTAATAGAGGATGAGATGTGGTGGCCTTCTATAAGTGAGGTGAGTTGTACACTTGTAATTTTTTTGAAAGATTGAATTCCACACAATTTATTTTATGTCACCAAACCCCAATAATGGTAAATTATAGATAACTGAATTTAAAATGTCTAAATTAATCTATAAAATGGGTTTTGTTCAAATTCATTGGTCATTTTGACCCCTAATATTATTGTTTAATTCCTCGATCCAGTCATTTATACCTTAATCTCTATGATTAACTTTTACGCTTTTCCCTAATAATTATGGTCAAAAATAATAATTTGTCTTTATTTGAAATTATATATTATAATTATTCCAATATATAATAAAAATTTTAAAAATAAATTCAAATAAGTTTAATTTTATTTAATTTTATATAAATCATGTAGATTCTGTGAGATAACGCGTTTTTAAGAATAGTATTTTTTTAGAAAAAGATGATTCTATATTAAATCTATGACCTGTAATAATAATTGTATGAATGTAAATTAATATTTAATGATATATAATATATAAATTTAATTATAAAATAATATTTATTAGGAAATATTTTCATTAATTAAAAAGGAGAAACATTATACATTTAGAAACAATTGTTAGAAAAAATGCATTTTAAACCAAAAACAAACTTGTTCAAAAAAATATATAAAGTCGATTCCGAATTAATTAAGTCAGTTAAATATAACTAAATAATAGGTAATTTAATTTAAAAAATATTCAAATGACATTTACACTTTTAAATTAATTATTTTATAATCACTATTCTTTGAAAAACTAATATTTTACAAAAAATACCAACATTTTCCCCAATGAAAATTTTGAAATAATGATTTCAAAATTATATTAATTATAACCAATTAAAGTTATTAAATATATTAATTAAAATTTTAAATAAAACCACATAGGAAAATATTTTAGTTAAACTATTTATTTTATGATTTAGAAAATCACATGATATTTTTATAACTAATATAACTATATAATTCATATTAATAAATAGGAAATGATTTGTTATATCATTTCTTGGGTTGTTACATCCTTACCCATTTTGTAAATTCCATCCTTGAAATTTAATTCACTTATAAAACCAGTGGGGATATCATTCCCTCAAAGCATTTTTATATTTCTATGTTTCCTCTTCAACCATATAGTGTTTCCATAAAATTTTAAACTAGTGAATATACTTATTCTGCTAAACTTTATCTCCATATTCTAGAATATAAATAGTTTGTTCCTTTAAATAATGGTTCTCTTCCATTTAATCTATTTTTGGGCCCCACATATGACATGATTCTATCACATATTTCCTTAATAAGGAAACATGAAATACATTGTGTACCTAAGATAAACTCAAAAGAAAATCCACTTGGTAGGAAAATTATCTAACTCTCTCTGGTAGATCATATGGTCTAGTAAACTATGACATTAGCTTCCATTTATTACCATAATGTATAACAAATTCACATTGAGTAACGTTGAGAAAATCATGATCACGTACCTAGAAAGAATGATATTTCTTCCAATTATCTACATCAGAGTTATCCTTATTTTTTGTTGAATAAACTACACCTTATCAACAATTTTCACTACAAACTCTAGTCCCACCATATTTATTTTTCCTATTCCATCCCAAAAATTTGGTCTCTAACACCACTTCCCATATAATTCCTCAAATGATGGTACTTGTACAGTACAATAAAAAAATTTATTATAATAAAACTAAAACAAATAAAGATGTTGATCCCAACTTATAAGGACATAAATTAAACATCACATAATCATGATATTTCAATTATATTTCAAATATTTACATTCCCAAATATATTTTCATTATATTTTTAGAAAATTAGGATATAACTCATAAATATAATCCCATAATCATACAAAGTGGGTACTACTAAAATAGTATCAATTTATTCCATAACATAAAATTGTTAACTCAAAACAATAGCATGATTTCTTCAAAAAAATCTTCATAACATTCAATATGAGTTCTTTATTTCCACTATACAGCATTATAACCTATGAAGAACATTTATAAAAATTTTATGAGCATAAAAAAATTAGTAAGTGATATAAGAAATAATGGAAACCATTTGTCTATGAAAACTTATAAACTGAAGAAATGTTTTTCACAAAGACATACTTATCACCTATATATACTTCCATTGTAAAACATGATATTTCCATTAAACATTAGAGAAAATATATATGTCCATAAAATTTTCTTGTGGAATTACTGATATTGAAATACTAGCAGATACCTTATGATTTTTAACACTCACGACTACCTTACAATGTAAACGAAACAACTACATTATGGTGTAACCATCGTAGTTACACTTGGAGTAACCATATGTTATAACTCTAACATACACACATCCAATGCATTTTAGGGAGATTTAGGTCCCACAATTAATCATAAACAATCTATAAGAACCGAAAAATAATCATAAAATATTAATAATTTCATAAAAACATTGCTTTTGAATTTCATAAAATAGATTCTTAAAATAATATTTTCAAAGGAAAGTCCTTTATAGATTTCATATAATTGATGTGTGAATTAATATAATGAAAGGAATATGTGCATATATAGTAAATCCACATAATACAACAAAAATTGATTACAAAAATATTCTTAGTACCATATACTCAATGAATTATAAGGTTAACCAAAAGAATTGAAATTGGGTTAAGAATTCCCTTACCTCGGTTCCGTCTTAATTAAAACTTGTATAAAAATATTATATAATGGCTAAAAGAGGTCTATTAATATTTTAAAGAAACATATTCATGTTTTAAATACCTTATAAGATCATTATATAACATTATATTACCCATTTATTAATAATATTTCAAGGAAACATATTCAATGGTTTGTTTATAATGGATTTTCATGTCGAATGGAAGAGAAACTCGAGAAGCACAATGAAATTGAATTAATATGTTTAAAAATATTAAATTATTCCATAAATAATTTTTTGTTATATTTTATATATATGAATCATTAAATAAACAATTGGTGATATTCGTTTAGATTATATTTGTGGTTCTTCGATTATCACAAACTAGTTTTGTTATATAATTTAATAAAATGAATATATGTTAATTCTAGAACATAAAAGAGGTTATATAATAATTTTAAAATCTGTTCAAAACATTAAAATGGTTTAAAAACCATATTTTATGGAACTAAATGAATTTAAAATACATCGTCCATGATTTTGGTAGATGGAAACATCACAGACAATTTTTTTTATTTTTTGATTAGAAGGAATAAGAGAGGAATAATGATGATGAATTTTTTCATAAACCTGATAACTGTACATAATATATATAATAATGGATATTTCAAGCCTCTTGGTTAAGGTTAGGTGAAGAGAGTATAATAAAAGAAATGAATTGAAAAAAAACACAAGAAAATGAAAGAGGATTTTTACCTCATGATATCTTCTCCTTGAGATCCTCCTTAAGGCCTTTGGTACTGGACTTTTGGTGAGACCAGAAGGTATTGGGCTTGGGTAAGAGACATGTGAAGGGTATTGGGAATAATTGAAATAATGATCAATGCTTGAGAGGTATGAGGGGAATAGGTGGTGATGGTGGTATTTATAGTAGAGGAGTGGAGGGGTCTTCCATTGTTTTAATCATTAGTTTAATATTTTTCTTAAGAATATAAATAGTCTTGATTCATTTGACCCAAAATATTTAAGAGAGAAATTTATTTCTAACCATGGGTCCTTACATCATCCATGATTCTAGGAATAGTAAATTTATCATATATTTTATATATATAGTAAACTTTCATAATTCACTATTAATCAAAAAAATACCAAAAATTCACCCTAAACATTTTTTGATTTTTAGAGTTCAAAAATTAACACCATTTTATTAAAAAAATTCTAAAAATTTTAAATTTTATTTTAAAATAAAATCATCATTTATTCGTAAATTATAAATTTTAAAACTATAACTCATTTTATAAGACATTGTAAATTTAATCATGGTATAATAAAATTATCATATAACCATAAGACAATAAAATAAAAATTTATGTTTACATTTTATGAAAATAAATTTTCATTTAAATTATTAAATTAATCATTAAATTTTAATTAAATATTTTCTACTTACGAAAATACCAGCACTTATATATTGTTTGTATTATAACTTATAATATTTTTTTATAAATTCATTAGTGAGGTTAAAATTTATTTGAAAAATTTAATATTCTTAGGGTCGTATTACAATTCATAATTGTGTGACACTATTCACTAAAAATTATGTCTGCCCTGTCAGACTCTGAATAACTTACTGAACGCACCTGTGTAAGTCTGTTTTTCAAAATTCAAATCATTGAGCATTTAAAATTCTATTTAATAGCTAGTTTATAACTATATCCTTAAAACAAAGTGTAATTATGTAGAGAACCAGTGATTCATGTATTTCAATTTATTTTTAAAACCTTGGGTTATTACACAACTTCCCTAGAAATATATTAAATAAGAATAAAGCATATATAACATGGTCTAAATAATCTTCTTATAATTTCAATAGGATTGAAGAAGAAAAGTTGTGTGGAAATTTAATTTAGTACCTAATGACATCTGACATCCTTTCCAAAATCTGTTTACAAACTAATGATTTTATTCTGATACAATAGAGGGATGCACTCTATGTATCATAACTATCTACTTTAGATATAGTTCAGAAATATAATCCAAATAAATTGTATCTCTAATGGAACTGAAATGCTCATATTCAGTTAATCGATCAAAAATAACAAAAATCACAATGTTACATTCTAATGTCCTTGGAAATCCCACCATGAAATCCATGGATATATTTTTCCATTTCCACTCTAGTACTAAAATTTTTTTAAAAATTACCTCTAGTAGTTGTCATTATTATTTAACCTATTGAAAATTAAACACCTCATGGTAATTTTAGAAATATCACTTTTTATTCCATCTCATGAGTAATACTCCCATAGTATTTATACATACTAGTGTTGTCTGGATGAATGGAGAATGGAAAAAAGAAAAAATCACTCAAAAACAGTTTCCTCAACTGGGAATCATAAGGCAGGCATAATGATTTCCAAAATAATAAAATACCTTATTAATCAATATTTAAATTATGAAACCCAACCTTATTAATGGATTTTACTGTTCTTAGAAAATATTGATCCTTTTTCTTATCTTTATTAATTATTTTAGGTATAATATATTACACTAAAACCTAAAACAAAATAGAGGATATACCTATATCCAAAAAATATTTGAAACTTTTCATCACATCATTAACCAAACAGAAACATTCCTAATGTATAATGGTTAATGTAGCATTAATTTTTGACTCAAACCACCAGCTACTTGGTTTTCTTTTCTAGGATGATAGTGAATCATGCAATCATAATCCTTTATTAGTTCCATATATCACCTTTGTCTCATGTCCAATAATTTATGAGGGAATATATAATTCAAACATTTGTTATTAGTATATATTTCAAATCTTACTACATAAAAATGATGCTTCTAAATTTTTAAATAAAAAACAACAAAAGATAATTCTAGATCATATTTAGAGTTATTTAACTCATGGGGTTTAAACTAACATGGAGCATGAGTAATTACCCTTTCAATCTACATTAATTTGCAACCATGTCTTCTCAATTAAGAATCATTGTCGATAAACAATTCAACATTTTTGGATATCAAGGACAAAAATGGACCATTCACCTATATTTTTTGAATTCATAAAACAATCATCATTTTCTTTTTTCCAGATGAATTTAACTCCTTTTCAAGTTAACTTAGTTGGTGGGATTGGCAATCGAGTAAAATTTTCCAAAAACATCTTATAGTAACCTACTAATACAAGAAAATCATGAATATCTATGACATTTTGTGTCTTGGACTTTATTCGGGAACTTTTGTTTTAATAGGGTCAACAGTTACGCCATATTTAGAAATAAATTGTCTAAGGAAAGAAATTTTTTGTAACCGAATTTCACACATGATAAATTTTCTATACAATTTATTTTCTTTCAAGTTTTTTAAAAAAACATTTAAGCATCTTTAATGTCGCAATTAACTTTAGAGTATAACATAATTTAATCAATAAGCGTAAACAATTTTTTTAAAGAACTCATGGAAAATTATACCTATATGGTTCATAAATACATTATTAGTATTAGATAACCCAAATATCATAACTAAAAACACATAATGTAAATATCGAGACTAAAATGCAGCCTTCGTAATGTCTGCTTCCATCACATTAAACTAATAGTACACCGACCTCACATCAGCCTTCAAAAAATAATGAGCTCACCAAAGTTGATCAAAGTAATCATTGATATGACTCAAAGAAAAAACTCCATAGCAAGGATGTTATTCAAGTTTCTATAATAAATGAAAAGTCATATGTAATAATATTTCTTTTTAAAAAAATATGAGCACCCAATAGTGAAGTGACTGGTCATATGAAACCCTTATCTAAAAATTCCTATAATTTGTTTTTCTAATTATAACATTTCTTCTTGATAAATTCGAAAAGTGGGTTTAGAAATATGCTTGTAATCAGGTACTAAGTCAACATAAGACCTCACCTCTTTATCATGAAGAACACTAGGAACATCAACCAAAAATAGATCTAGGTATTAATTTACTACTACCATGTCACTAATTTGAATAGTTTCTTTATTTTCAATAATATGAGTCGTGTAACTTTCTCTTCCATCTCTAATAAATTTCTTATCTTCTTGGTAAGTTATAAAATTCATGAAATCAATGAACACAACATTCTTATATAGTTAATATATCTTAGCATAAAAAACTAAAACCTAATCAATACCATGATTGATTCAAATCTCTATTATAGAGAGTACAAAAACATTTGCAGGAAACACAATCCCAATAATAACAACCAGAAGATTCTTATACATCTTGGTCACTTTAATACATAAACTTAGAGTTTTCTCTAAATGTAATATCTTACATTCTTGAGGTAATATTCCAAATTTACATTCAAATTTCTCAAAAATGAATGAATGTAGAGATCCATATTAAAAAAAAAGGTTACTAGTATAAATTTGAAAATAGAAGTAGCATGCCTGAAACCACATCATTTGAAGGTCCGGAATCAATTTTAGTAGTATAAAATTACTTTTATACACCATTTTGTATCCAACCATGATAATATTCATTCTTTTCCAGTAACTTTACACACATTAAAAAAACATCAGACACATGTTACCATAATGACCTAACTCATTACAACTAAAATACCACATGATTTGATATCTATTGGTTACCCAATTTTCTCACTGAGGACTCTTTTATTTAAGGTCATGAACCATATGATGAAACTGACCACACCATAAACACTTACCAGACCCTTTCAAATATTCCTTTAAATTCCATTTTACACACTTGGAACACTATGGGGACTTGCCTTTAGACATCTTAACTGGTTGTCTCTCTACTTCCTCTCACCATGACCTTTATTACTATTGTCAACTCAAGGAACATATGTGTCAACAAACTCCATCTCAGCTTTCTCAGCAGAACGAACTACTTTTTCAAATCCATTAAATTCTCTTTATAGCCAATTATTTTCATAAAATTTGTTTCAACCATCTATAAAATTGATTAATTTTAGCATTAGTGTTCTGAATAAAATATCTCACATGCATGGACAATCTCATGATGTTTTCTTCACATGTTGCAACAAAATCATCATCTTTTTTCCAAAATTCTAGGAATTTCTTATATTATTTTGAAAAACCCTTGGGTAATTGTTTATAAATGAAAAAATCCCTGAATATTTCCCATTCCATGGTATCAGTATCATATGTTTCTCTAGTATTCTAAACCAAATTTCATAATCAATCATCTTCACCTTAATAATGATAAATTTAAAGAGTTAACTTTTAACATTTCGAATATCCCAAGACACTAAATATCTTTTATATAGCACTGATACATATTTCAACTACCACAAGTTCTGATTATCCACTGAATTATGGGGGTTGTTTCCTCATAAAATTATTTACAAAATGACATGTTCCTTCATAGTAAACTGGGTTCCTCTCTATAATGGATACCACCACCACCATTTATAGATTATGTCAACGAATACATCGCTACAAAAAACTATTTTTTTATTCTAACTATCTCAAGATGATTATTTCGAAGGTTATTTTTTCCTTTCTTCCTTCCCACAAGAGCTACCTCATTTCCTCTGCTGAAAACCATTCTGAGCAAAAACATTTTAGACAAAAAAACATGACAATCAATAAATTATATTTTAACATGGCCATAAAGTAAAAATCATTGAGGGCATCCTATTAACATTATCATGACCACTAAAGTTATCTAAAATGACATCTAAAATCAATTATAAGGACCAATTCATAAAAATTAGAAACTCATTAGTTTTAGTAAAGAATTTACTTTCTTTCACTTTTAGGATCTTTACAGGTTTATATTTTTCGAGAATTAGTCCATAGACCATACATAACAAAACCATATAATAAAGAGTGTAAACTTCCAATAAGTATTCATTTTCAAACCATATTATACTATTTAAAACAAAAAATTAGTTCCTTAAAAATACACATCATTAATTTAAACATGACTTCATCATTTCCCTTACCAATCCTTTGAATTACATTTTAAAATATGGGTGGAGCAAAACATTCTTATTAATATTTATAATAATAAAATAAATGATTACTTCATTGAAAAATCAGAAACTCATATAACATTTTCCCTTACCATCATAGTTCTTTGATCATATGAAATAAAACATTTTACCTTTAAAACTGACACATTTTTTACTCCAAGAAAATCATTAAAATGTATAGCATTCAATTAAATCCCATTTTTTCTCACAAAGATAACCTTATTTTTAAATACCTTTCATAAATATTTTAATTGGAATTACCATATGGTCGACATACAATATAATCATTACCCAATGTATTGGAGTGCTATCTGGGTGCACCCATCTTTTAAGCTTTAATGGGATCACCCATCGTTATCTGGTGTACCCCATCATATAATTTGCAAGAGGCTCACCCAGTGATATTTAAGATACCCCATTATATAAGTTGTAATGAGGTCACCCAATTCTATCTAGGTCTCCCCACTGTATAAGCTATAAGAGGCACACAAGGTGCTATTTGGGAACATCCATTTCTCATGTAAAACGTTTTTTAATGTGGTAAAATTAATTTTATAGAGAAAAAATTGATAACATGGGTGTGAATGATGGAATATTATTACAATATTTATCATAAAAATGGACCAAATAAACTCGAAAATCATCCATATATCTAATAATGTTGTCGAATCACTTGTTGGTAAGACCATCATCAACCATGTTAGCTTCACGAAAGGTATGAGTAGAAAAGTAGTTCATTTCCATGTTTGAAGCAAGAAAATTCATCCAACGGGAAGTAAGTGGCCAAGGATGGTGCACCACCACCTTCCAAATAGAATAGAAAATATTGGTTGAATGAATTTAAATCCAAAAAAAAATTCTAACATTTTTATTTTGAAATGTCAATGGCATGGATCACCCCCATCATTTCTGTTTACAGAAAGAAGGTCGTACCACACCCGCCAAAGATGCATCCATGACACCTACCAAGATAATCTATGTAAACAGCACTGCATACTCCAGGACCAGGGTTGCCTTTAGAGAAACCATTGATGCTCAATTTGATCCATCTTGGAATTAGGGCATGCCAGAATTACTCAATGGTGTGTCTTGGATGTCTGTACAAACCAAAAATCATGAGTCATTGAAGGATCTCAAAGTCACTAATAGTGTTGTCACAATATGCTTTCTTAACGGAGGTCACGTCATGAATGGAAATGAGAATCCACATCCTACCTTCATTAAGAATGAATGATAAATCATTATGAAGAATATTATTTCTATCATAACAGATCACATGGAGGAGCTCAGTAACAGCAGGAAAGAAAATATTCTTGACTTGTTGAGAAGATTCAAAATCTACACAACGCTGCAATTGAGATCTAATAGAACCATGAAGTAACCATCTTCAACCAAATATGTCAAGAATCTAATTCCAAAGATATGCAGTAGTAGAACAAGACAGAAATAGGTGATTATTATCTTATATTTTTTGGCTACATAGGTGACGTTTAGAACCAATCACTTTTGGATTTCAAAATATCCTTTCAATTTAAATTACCCTTTTCAATAAAAAAATACCATTTTCTTTTAAAAATTCAATTTCAAAATCAAAACACCTAGAAAAGGAAAAGGTATTTATTTGAATAAATTGTGAAATCTTGAAAAGGAATATGGACATAAAATAAAATTCATATAAGTGTAAAAATAATTTTCTCCATGTATGTCTATAATAGGAAATTCCTTTTGTTTTTTGTAAAAAACTTCGATATAAAATACAAAAAAAATTCCTTTTTTAAAATCATTGAAATAATGTAAAAAAATAGAATATAATTCATAAATATTTTATGTCCATATGAATATTTTGGTTAAACATAATTAAAACATGGAAAATAGTGACAAATAGTTTTTGAAGGAGAACATTAAAAGATGTTTTTCAATGTCTCTTATCCCAAGGGAAACACTTGAATTTTAATTTCCATGAAAGATTCACATTAAAAAACATTATTTACCCTAATAATAGATTAATTCATGATATATCGTTTCAAATTGGATTTATATACACCTCTTTAAAAAATAATTGTGCATGACATCAAAATATGCCTCAATAAAATTAAATTGATATGAAGTCCCTTAACTTGTGTCTGACATATCTCATGTGACATTAGAAAATGGAATAATAAAATAATGTTAATTATTTACTTTATTTACTTTATTTGAAAGTTTTTAAATAATATTACAAATTGTATTTCACTTTTTAATAATTTATATATGAATAATTAATAAATTAATTTTAGGTCAAGTGTTTTAACCATATTCGGTTTATGAGTCAAAAATGACGTTAGTAGGTTGGATATGGTCAAAGGGTCATTATTTAAGCCTCTAAGAAATATTAATAATGAAGTAATAATCATAATTTTACATTAATTATAATTATTAAAGTATTCATGAAGTATGGTAATGAAAAATGAACTAATGTTACAATCATATAGATGGTAGGTCATATATACTCACGAGTAACGTTTCTATTTTCAATGATCATTATAGAAAAAAGGTAACTAATATTTTCTCTTTATATAATGAAAATTATATCATAAATACCATAATATTTATTATATATACTTATATATAAAATTCTTGTGATGTGGTGAGGAAAAAATAATATCGCTTTGATGAGGCGGTAGTCCCACGTTTAAGAATGATGTTGTCACTTTTTCAGTGAGAGAAAAAGGTAAGAAATAAAATGATATAGTATACATCAAAAATGATAAATATTTCATTTATTTCACACATATTCATTATATTCGCCATTATTACCTTCCATGTAATGAGCCATTGAAAATGAATCATATCGCTTCACTAGGATGTAGTATGTCATACACAAGAGATACATTATAATATCTCTTATGGTATGGAATATAAAAAAAAGATTTATATGATATAATTATTAAATAGGTATAATTATTTTACAAATATCATATATAAACTATATATCCACCATCATACCTAATAGTGATAGGTGGTAATGGAAAAACCAATGACATCGGTTCGCAAGGTTGTAGTAAGTCGTACACATGACTGATGATTTTATATTCTAATATATGGAAGTGTGTTTTATATTTGGTAAAAAAAATAATATAAAAACATAAAAGTATATGTAATATACCAGTTTTTTATATCATAATGATATAATGAAAATTTATGGGGTAGAGGAATAAATTAAAAAAAAATGCACGTAGAAGAATGTTAACTCTTCTTCGGGTAACTCAATTTGTTTGTACCAAATGCCTTCCTCGGTTGGATTTCAGCCCTAAACATGTCTTATAATGTCATAAATAGGAATTTCATTGGTTAGTTTTTATGTTATTGGATAAAATGATTGGTATTTAAGGTTTTAATATAAGAGATAGTGGGTATACTTTTATGAGTGATGGGAGTGGCATACGTGTAATTATTTTCAAAGAGTGAATTCTCCCAAAAAAAATTAATAAAACCAAGATCTATTAACAGTACATTATTAATAATAGAAGTTATAAGGTCTAAATATTTCCATTCAATGGGGTATAGAAATTTTTTTGTCATTTATCCCCTTATTTTTAAATTTTAATCCCTCGGTAAACTAATTTTTACCTTAATCGCAATAATTAATTTTAAGTGTTTTCAATAATCATTGTGGTAAAAAAATATTTACACTTATCCAAAAATATAAATTATAAGGATTCAAATTATAAAGTCAATTTTTTCAAATTAAATTCATCTAATGGAATAATTTAATTTAATAGTAATCTTGCAGACACGGTGAGACAATAATTTTTTAAAAAGTTCTTTTTTTAGAAAAAGATGATTCTATATTAACTCTCTAAATAATAATTATTATTATATGAAATTAAAATAATATTTAAGGATATATAATATATAAATTTAATTTAAACATTAACCATTACATATTATTTAAAATAATTCAAAGGAGAAACATTAGGCATTTTAAAAGAGTTTTTATAAAAACACGTTTTTACACCAAAAATCAAAATATACTAAAAAATATAAATTTAATAAAGATTAATTAAGTGGATTAAATAAAACTAAATAATACATACATTAATGGAAATTTTATTTAAAAATATATTTATATTTTTAAATATCTTAATATATTAATGAAAATTATTTTTACAAAAAAAATTATATCTTTCACTATTTGCTGAAAAACCAATACTTTCTGAAAAATCCTAAAATTTCACAAAAAGTAAATTTTCATATAGTGATTTCAAAATGGATATTCATTTTATCAAATTTAAATTATAATATTAAGAAATTAATCTTTTCAATAATCTCTCAAAAGAAAATTGTTAATTTAAACTATATCCATTTTATATAAAAATTTACATAATATTTTTATAACTGAAATAAATATTTAATTCCAACTAATAAAATGAAAATTATTTATTCTATAATTTCTTGGGTTTTTTTATGTAATATCTTTAGGGATATATCATTGGGTGAAATATGTAATTTTCATTATTTTCATGAATTTTATCTTCCCATGCATAGTGATATTTCATAATTTATATGCTATGAATACTCACTATTCCCTATAACATATGAATAATATGTGATTTGAGGAATTTATAAAAAAATAAGTTACACCCAATTCACCCCCACCCAAGGTCTTTGGTGCCATTGTTAGAAAAAATGGTATTATGGTCGAAATGTTCATTCTTTCAAATTCATTTAAGTTGAGATTCATATCTAATGTCTTATTTCCATGGATGTTTTTTTATTATAAAACGATTTGAAATATTTGATGTTAAAATTTTAAAATATGTAAAACTTGGATGATATCTCATTTATGATCTCTTTACCCAGATTTGTGTTCTTCTATAATATGTGGAATAAGAAAATAATGGATATATAATTCATTCACTAAAATGGATAAGAACTCATTGAATGAATATGTAAAGATTAAGAATGATATATCTAGATCCCTCTCAAATCAAAAATATATGATGGTAATCAGTTGTATCTCATCATAATATTTATATGATAAATTATACAATATGTATCCACTAATTCAATAGAATAGTGGATAGTATCACAATCCTTATAACAAATAAATGAACTTAGTTTCTCCCTTTTAACCTAAGGGTTACTATCATTAATAGAATTGTTTCTTCAAATTTTTTAGGTCTCTCCCAAATAGTAATTTAGCCACATAGAATGTTTTTCAATCCTAGTGAAACCATTTGAAGATGGAGGTATTAATATTAGATGTCTTCAGGACTGTATATGATGAATATAGACTAAACTGTAATGGGATGCACTGTAAGCTCGGTCTCTATGTTCAAAACAGATCAAATAAAAATATAGTTAGGGTCTAAAGTTATTTATTGAAAGGGTTTTTTGGGACATCTTCTCAATATATGATCCCATAGGGAATCTTTTATAAGATTGTTGACTATTTGAGATAGATCTTTTAGTATAATTAAATATCCTTTAAGAATGAAAACTAGTCAATCCATCTTTTTTCTTTCCAGAGTTCTTGAATCCTATTAAGAATTTCAATATTTTTATGGAACATGTGAGGTATATCAATTTACTAAATTTTGAAGACCATATTTGTTTTTTAAAAATATTAAGATGGTTAATAAGGATGACCACTAGGTTTTCACCCCCTCTATATCATGTTTGTTCTGCACTTTGGATTTTTGAAATTTAATACATTCCCAACAAGGCTCAGACCCATGAGATAAAGATATTTTCATTAAATCCTTACCATAAAAACACATATTTCTTGTGTGGTGAGTTAGACATGGATTTATCCCCATATACAACATGATTCAAGTAAAAGTAATAAATATTACATCCAAATGAAATTTTTCAACTAACATTACAACAGGGAAAGGTGATGATGATTTTTTTCAGGGTATTGGGCATGTTTTATTTGGTTTTTCCATGAATGGTATAATAGCTTTTTAAATTTATGTTATATCTATTGATTAATTCCTATCTTATTGGTTTAAAAATGGGGATGTTCTCTTTATTGAAACTTTATCTCATACTATGGATTTTTTTCATAGATGTTGAGTCTATTGGGAGGTGTTTAATGTGTATAGACACCAAGGCTCTAATGATATTTGTTTCCACTTGAAAAACAAAATTAACCTGATGACAGTGGATTTAGGTTCACCATGTATATGGAGTTACTTAGATGATATGTTTCGAAACCTCCACCTCTTCTCTCACCCATATAGGTGAAGTCGATACTTGTAGGGCCATTTTCGAGCATCAAATGAACATAGTCTGGGTCTTAAACTGAATATCGATGTAACCTAAGCTAATGGTATCATGAATGTAGGCGGAAAATTTTGTGATGCTTGGGGTTCTATAGTGTTGTTATATAGTGCCTCTTATGTCAAGTGTAACTCACTCATCTCAAAACCATGGGTAATAATGACCATTATTATTATTTAAGAAATCATAAAAACCATCCTATATTTTGAATAATTATATTAATATTTTCTTTTATAATTATTATTCTGATTCTATCCTATCCATTGGACCATTTTTTATTTCATAAGGGAATATAATATACTTATTGATCAATATGTGGTGATTCAGAACTCCTAAAATGATACAAATAATGAATCTGATATCCTAGATTCTAAATTTAATAATGATGACTCTCTTAAAAAATATTATAGCATAGTATCCTTTCCAATGGATTGAAACCTAATTTTTCATGGGGATATATTAATACTCTTCTATCTCAAATCCCCCCTAAACTCTACCTTGGTATTTACACTAACCAAAAAATATTTTAAATTGCATGATATGAAGGTAAATGAGTCCAAACATTTAGCATTATTTAATAAATTTAAACTCATGGTGATGTACCCTAAAAAATATGTTTATTATTTATATAACTGAACTATTTTGTGTTATTAGATCAATGTAAGGACTTGTAAAAAAAGATTAAATATATGTAAGTATTCAAAAAATTCTAGATAAAACATATAGCTTTATTAAAATTCCAAGTTTTTAGTTATTTGATAATGTGATATAATTTATGTTTGAATTGATGACTTACAATTAAACTCATTAATATAAGATATAAATGTAAAACTACATTGAATTAAAATCCATTCATTTAATAACATACAAAATATTAAAGGGTAAGTTTAATGTTATTGTGCATTTAGAATTACCAAATTAAGAAAACATTAGTCGTATAGTTGAAATATATCATTGAGTACAAGAATAAGAAGAAAGAGAGATTGATTTCTCATAGAGATGGTGAACAGAAGTCCCCTAAAATGAATTATAAATATTGAATTCAGCATCCACTATAACATGATTTGAAATGATATATTATTTAAATATCTATATAATCATGTTGATATAATATTTTTTAAAATGATTGTTATTCAAATATTAAAAATAATGGAAATATAAATATTTATAGTGGCATCTTTGTTATTTCATTTTCAATGTACTTCATTACAATGTTCTAAAAGCGAGTTATTTATATGACTATGTGCTTAATATTTCATTCAAAAATTGGAAAATTAAATATAAAAATTTTATAAAATGAAAAAAATTAATGAAAAAAAATTAAAACAAACAAAAAATACCTATTAAAAAAATTCCTAACATCAACAAAAAAAATAGGTTCCTTATTCCATGGTTGAAGAAAAAATATTATAATATATTGTTAGAGAAAAAATATAATAATCATTTTATCATTGTGGAGAATGAAAATGGGTTTTAGTATAGAGGTCTTGGAAAAAAACATCAACAAAAAATAGAAAAAACTATTAAAGATTATATTACTGAATTAAATACCTATTATAAAATGAAAATGAATAAAAAAATAATTCTTGTAGGAATCCAAATAAATTATGAACCAATAAAACCTAATGAATAATATATATTAACATTTATATGAGCTGGTTGAAACTAGTTTTTATAGACCCATGATACAAAAAGAGACCAAAGGTGATTGGTAATGAATATGGGTTATTATGTATTTATTTATTTGGAAATACATAATTGTCATTTATTTAATGATAGATGTTCTGAATTGTATCAAGAGTTATCGTTAACTTTTATAAAATGAATTTGTGAGGATTAGAAAACACTTGTGATAAGAACATAGTAAATATATCCAAAAAGAAGATATAAATTTATTAGAGAAACATGGAATCAAACATGAGGTTACATTAGTGAGAACTAGATAAAATATTTGTATTTAAGAAAAGAATAAATTATCAGGAGATTAATATGGAAAATTAATTTATCAATGATATTTTCATTATTCAATTTCCAAGAGGTAAAATATATATTATTTGATAAATATTATTTAAAATATTCCATTTTTTGGAATGATTGAATATGATTTTCATTTATGAATATATTTTTTATTTGAAATCATTATTGAAATTATTTTACTAATGACTGTTTTTGATTAATTATGGGGATATACATAGTTTTTGTATTTATTGATATATTGGATTTTTATTATAATACATGTTCATTTTTCCTATTTTATATTTTTTAAACTTTTCTCATGTTAGTTTGAATCCATTAGATATTTTATACAATTTAGGATTAGATTAAATAAAATTATAAAAAATCATGTCTTTGTGTCCATGAAAAAATTTCATAATTCATGAATGGGATTGATTTTAAAGAACACATACATTAAATCATGGATAAAGTGACAAAGACAGAGGAGAAACTATAACTATGAAAAAAACATCATGGTTAAAATGAGTAAGAAATTTTTCAAACATTATGGTTCAAATATTGAACATGAGGTATATATAGTTAATATCCCTATTTTTACATTAACAATACTGAATATTTTTGCTTATTTTTAATATGATGAGATAATTTTATGGAAGTCATGACATGGTGCAACTCATACCAATAATATATGAGTTCATGAGAAGAATCATACATTGTTCTTATAGATCCTTGTATAAATTTTTATTATTTTTAATCATATATAGGGAAAAAATTTCATGGTATATATCACCACATTATGGTTTGTGTATAACTTTAAAAAACTCTGTTTAAATTGTTTTGTAGATTTTTAATTAGTTATATTAAATTTTTTACATATATCTTCTAAAAGATTTTATTATTGAATTTTTTTCTTCAATTTTCATAATATTTAATTTCATACATTATTTTGTTAAATTTTAGCCATATGCATTCATTTACATCATTCTAGAGACTATTTGGTAAGATGATTACTCCATTGATGATTAAAGATCATTAAGTAATAACGGGATCATCTATTCAGAGGTAATAAGTCAAGAGTACAATAATGGGTACTTAATTCTTTGATCAAATTCATTCATTAATAAGAGATTCAATTTTGAATAATCTTATGAATAAATTATAATTAAATTTATTATTAATTCCTTGAAATTAAAATTTTGAAATTAAAATTTATTAGAGATTGTTATCTAATATGGTTGATAAGATTAAACAATTATCAATAGTTTTGATTCATATTTATCTAAATTGGGTTTAAATTCAATGACTTTAGTTTCATGTAATTCTTAGAACAAGGTAGTTGAGTTAATTTAAATAGTATAAGTGAATTGTGATATATTGAAATCAATTAGATTAGCCATCCTTGTACTAATTGACTTTGTATATTGAATAATGAATGAGATTACTACTTTTAATAAAAAACAACCATTTAAAATTTATTTTTTATTTTTTATTTATTCAATAGTTTATCATAATTTATAATTCAACATTAAAAAAAATTATGAACTTTTGGTAGTGTCCCATCCCTAGAATCATAGAGACGGTGTCTATTATCAATTACATTGGCATAATTATAAGGAATAAATCCCCAAAGGACCGATCAATTTAGTAGTCTTGGTAAACTAGAGACATAAAAGTGTCTTTTATTAAAAATGACTACACTAATTACAACATAAATTATTATTATTTTTAAATATAAATCAATGGCATTTATAGAAAATCTAATATATTTAGTAAATCCATGAAAAACATTCATAGTATGCTTCTTGGATTACTGGGGAAAAGTACATAATATTTTTGAGCTCAAATGCTCAGTAAGGGTGTATAAAGTGAAGGAAAGAATGAATCAATGAGAATAGTCAATATCACAAGGGAAATAATTGAACACACATGTCATGTAGTAAATAAACTGAATGAAAGTATGTAAAAAATATAGAAAAATAATAACTACAAACACATGCCATTAATATAACTAGATAATGGAAAATAAATATGGAAAGGTAAGAAACTAAAAGACATGCCATAAAAATAATTGAAAATGAAATGTATCCATACATATTTTGATGAAAAATATTATTGACGGAAAATAACTAAATCCTGAAAATGAAATACATAAATAGATATATCAATGCAAGATCTTATGGGTGAATAATAACATAATATAAATGAGAGAAATTCTTTATTATTGGATGTCATGTTTCCCAGGTACATGGTACCTTTACCATCAATACCATTCACAAGATGGTTTACAAAATGCTGGGTAAAAACCCAGCTAAGGAATCTATCCAAATATCTCATCCCTAGAGACTACTAATGCATTGAGGTGAAATCTAGAAACGGTCCCTACCCATATCGTATAATTCCAATAAATTCCTCATATTTAATAATCAAAATTATATATTATGCCTTTTAAAATTACCATATTGAAAAAAGAATATGTAATTATCAATATTTACTCAAATAATCATATAACTGTCAAAGTAGACACCATATGTAATATGGTATATGGTTAACACAATAGTAATATCCATGATAAATGATAAGAATAATTAGGTGAATTTCAATATAGAATTATCATAGAAAATTGAATATTTCAAGGGGAAAAAGGAAATCAATGAATTTAATATGAATACTATCATTTCCTAATTCAATAATAAACCATCCAGAGGAAGACTACGGATAGTATCAATATGATATACCCCAAGTGGAGAAAAATAAAGGGTTGTTATCAAGGATGAATAGAAATATTATAAAAATATATTTTAAAAACATTCTTGTGAAAAATGTCATTTTGTTTTGAAAAAGATTTTAGTAAAACTTTTTCTTCAAAAATAATCCTTTTAAATATGAAATGGAATCTTTGAATGAATAACATTAGGTAGATACGAAAATTTCGTATAAGGTAAAAGGAACATTCCTTTTACACAGTAAAAATTTAGAAAGATTCCTTGTTCATATAAGGACAAGAAGATTCCTTTGAAAAAATTGGTAAAAGACAAAAATGATAATAATTTCTTTACCAACTCATTATAAATCATTTTGTAAATTTTTTTTATAAAACATGCTTTTTAGAAGAAAACGGGTTATCCGATAATGATAGAAATCAAGTCTGGTTTTCCTAAAAACATTTTTGAGACACATTGAGTACCAAATAGTGGAAAATGTTACTAATAATTCAAAAATGCTCTTGAATAACCAGATAATAATTAAATTTCATATTGAATAATGGTTACATTATTTAAAAAAATGGAAATTCCACTAAAATTTCAATTGTATTAGTGTTGATGAAAATAATCTTTAAACATCCCAATTTTCCCCATACAACATTGAAACAGTTTAAATTATAAAACTTTTGAGGGAATGATATTAAACAAAGGTATAATATTCCATGAAGATAAAATGACTAATGATACAATATAACCAAATGGTAATTAGAAAGACCACACAAATTATGTATATGGTGAACATGGCATTTATCTCACGTACGTAAAAAGGGAGATGAGAATCCATTACAATATGTTTCATTTTGATTGAATGTCCTATGACTTTTTATATAATAGGCTTATGTTAATTTTTTAAATTTTGTAGAACCAGTTTTATTTTTATCATCACTTTTACTTCACTTATTACTATTTTTTATAAAACTACTTATACAATTATGTTTACATTGGGTGTTTTGACCAAATTCAATTTATGTGCCAAAAACAACTTTGGTAGGTAAACTATGGTCAAAGGGGTCAATATATAATATCCATATAATAATAATAAGGACCTAAATATAGTATTGATACATCAATTATAATTTTAATATAAATCATTAAATATGGTAATGAAAAATGAACCAACGTTACAATCAAAAAGATGGCAGTTTGTACGTACGCATGAGTAATGTTTTCATTTTTCAATGATCGTTCTGGAAATAATGTAAGAATAATTATATATTTATGTAATGATTATAATATCATTAATACCATATTATTAGGTCAAATATAAATATATATAAAATTATAATGATGTGAAAGGAAACACATTGTGTTGAGGAGGTGGTAGTCCACACTTCCATGACTGACATTGTCACTTCTTAGTGTGTCAAATGATAATAAAACAAAATGATATTTGTGTATATATATATATATTTATACATAAATATAATTATGTTATCAATATCATTTATGTGTATTTTATGTCACATATTCTTAATTATTATCATCCTTTATACATTCCATTGATCATTTGAACGAATCACATTGCTTTGATGGGGTGGTAGTCCACACTTCCTCAAACAATGTTATCATTTTAAAGCAACATAGAAAGTATAAGGGTATGAATAATAAAATAAAATAAAAATTTTAAATACAAAATAAATATAATATCTAATATATATATAAATTTGTTTCCCTCATAATGGACAACCATGAATGTTGGAAAAAGAAAAATAACAATCATTATTCCGTGAGGTAGTAGTTCACAATACACAGAAACAATATGTCAGTTACCCATTATATGGAGGTGTGTGTAAGTTTAGGAAGAAATGTTAACATAAAAATTTAATTCATTATTGAAAATTATTATTTTTATTTAATAATAGAATAATATTAGTATAGGGGGTTAAGGAATGGAAATGAAACTAAAAATCATTATAGAAAACAATAACTCTTAATCGAGTAACTACTTTTGGTTTGAATGAAAAGCCTCCCTAGTCTTATTTATTCCCAAGGGGGTGATTCTAGTATGAGGGTATGTATGTTGGATGACTAATTTGACATATTTTTGATGATCCAACATGGATTCACATATGTGTGTAAGTGGGAGAAATGGTATCCTTTTATAAGGAAGGAAAAGGATTCACTTTGAATTTTCAGAAACAAGTTACGTGTTCACATGTTATTACCTAAAAAATCACAAAAACCCAAAAAAAACTCAATAATTTATGATGAATGAACTAATTATTTATTGAAAATAATTTTTGGAAAATTTCTTCGTCATTTGGCCCTTTAAATATAAGTTTTAGTCCATTGTAAGCCTAATTACACCTTAATCACCGTAATTAATTTTAATAACATTCACTAATAATTTTGGTAAAAAATAATGTTGATCTCGTTAGAATTAAAATATTATCCTGATTATAATTTATTATGTCAATTTTTTTTAAATTCAACTCACATAAGCAGAACAATTAAGATTAATGTTAATCTTGTAAACACGCGATTTAACTGGTTTTAGTAGAAAAATATTCAAAATATTATTGAGTTTTTGTATATAATTTAAATTTCAAATTGATTCTTGTAAACTAAATTTTATTAGTAGATGTATTATTGAACTAATTTTACATTATAAAAAATTAAAATATACTTTAGCATTAATAATTATTTAAACGAAATGGTAGTCTTTTACTAAAAGGTATTATTATTCACTATTTATCAAAAAAATGATGTTTCTCATTAAAGTACCAAAAATATCCCTAGGATAATTTTTAAATTATGAATAAAATAATGAATTTTATTTTATCAAATTCAATTTTTAATAGTGTCAAAGTTTATATTTAAAAAAGGTTCTCCATTAAAATAAGGTAAAAAATATTTATACAGAAATATTGGTTTTTATGTGAAAAGTAGGATTTGTATTTTTATTATGCACATCAACCCTAGCGGGTAAAAATAAAAAATAATTGATTTATTATATAACATATATGTTTCATTAAAATCATTCACTAATTTTAAGTATTCATTTTTATTATGGTAAAACTCCTTTAGAAGCATAAAATTAATAATATTTTTTTTATCCAATTGTTTATTATTTTTAAATTATCATTAATTTTTAATAAATGAATTAAATTATTATTTTTAACATAATATTTATAATATAGTTATTAATATTCATAAAAACTAGTTTAACAGCTAATTTATATCATATTTTGTTAAATAATAATATTTTAAAAATATATTTTGATTTGTTGAAACTCGGTCTTGAGTGTAACTCAAGCTATCAAGGATGGTCAATATTAAATGTAACAAAAGATATCAAAGAAGGTCCCTCTTACATGTAACACAAGCTATCATGTAAGGTCACTCTTGTGTGTATCAATAACTAACTCGGTGTTACATTCATTACAAGAAATATCATGTGTGGAATTTCTGTAAAATAGTAAATATATTGTAGAGTCTTGGGATATTATTTTCCCTTACACATTTAGTGTTTCATGTCATACGTGATATTTAATACAAAGTTATACTTTAGAATATTTTGTTGTTACACTCTCCCCACTTTAATTAATTTGTGTCATTTTAATTTAAGCTCGATCTTGGTAATAAATTGTTTGAAATTTTATACATTGACATCCCACATTGTGAGAAATGTTTGTAAAACATCCTCTAGAAATTTGAGAATGGGAAGTACAATAGTCACATGGACTACCATGTATCTAGGTTTCTATGTGTGAGATCATTATTGTAATGTAGAGATATAGACTTAGAGGAAAATCATAAATATTTATAGGGTTTGAATGAGTTTATTAATCACAAACAAGTGATTGATCAATTGAAGGTTGAGGGACACAATGTCATAAAACATTACTGAGTTAATAGAATGTCAGTTCAACTGAAATTAATTTATTATGAAAACATTTTATTTCTATGTCATTTTACTATTATTGGAAAATCCTTTTACTGACCTTGAATATAATCAAATATACATACCTGATAGGTTTTAATTTTATGGGAAAAATACTAAATTTTGTTTTTTCTTCGTTCAAATTATAATTCATTCCTATACTCCTAGAAATTAATTACCAATAATTAATTTTTTATTCATGAAGCACTAAAAGAAAATTTTAAAGGATAATAAGGCCTATAAAACAGTGAAATTTATGACTATTTTCCTTTTACTATCTTCCAAAACCAATAAGGCTAAAATATTAATCTTTAATCCTAAAACGTGATAATACTAGTTCATCAATAACATATATTCATCAAATTATTTAACTAAAAATATTGAATAATTAACCAATATGTTGCGTGGGTCAGTGGTTGGCGGGAAACCCATATCATCCTTCGGTCATGGGTTCAACACCCTCGACCTTTCTTTATTTGATAGGTTGTCACCCGGTATATAAGTTGTACATTAATAAAACCAAATTAATATAATTTCCAAATAAATATGGAAGACATCCTTTAAATTTAATCATAAAATAGACACTCAACTATGGTTTTCAAATCATCCTCAATACATAAGTACTTCATCCACTTATTTTCACATATGTCCTTTTGTAGTCTAGATTTATATCCTCTAGAAGAGAGAACTCGCTTGGGTAATGTCCATGTTCACAACACTTATGATAATAATCTATAAAATATTTCATGGGACCACCTTTGTTTCCATCCATTGTACTGTAGTAGTACAATTCCCTGAAGGGATATTTGGGCCAAAAAATGGGATTTCAGGCCTTGTATTCAGACCACTTTGTCTTTGGACTTTAGGATTTGTAATGGGTCTCCCTCTACCCAATTAGAAACAGGTCTTTTTTCTAATAACAAAAATGTGGCTTCGGCCACAACCAATAAAAACATCTAAAAGATCTCTAAATCATGACACCGTATATTAGGGTGTTCTTATATACTTTACTCAAATTCTACCTCAGGGATCTATTCTTGTTTTCCAAGATCATGTTCCCAAGGATACTACTAAACATCATTTGATTCAAACTGTAGAAAATCTACCCTAGAGGAAGAATAAGGATGGTATCAATATAGCATACTCTATTTCGAGTAAAATAATGGGTTATTCTAAATGATCAAAAGAAATATTATAAAAATATATTTTAAAACTATTCTTTATAAAAAAAAACTTTTTTATAGTTTTGGAAAAATGTTTCTTTAGTAATTAACCTTATAAAAATTAAAATTAGGCTTTGATGGAATGATAGTAGGTAATATTTAATTTCAATGTGAAAGGAATAACATCGTGTCGATGACCATAATATGATTAATACCAAATTATTTATTCATATATACTTGTATATATAATTCTCATGATGTAAAATTAATCACATCGTGTCGACAAGGTGGTAGTCCACATGTCCACGACCGATATTATAACTCTTTAGTGTATGAAAGGATAATAAAGAAGATTATATGTATATATATATATATATATATTTCCAAAAAAAGTAATAATTTCATGAATATCATATATATGTATTGTATGTATCATATTTTTAATTATAATTATCCTTTATACATTCCATGGATCATGTGAACGAATCACATCTCTTTGGGGGCGGTAGTCCACACTCTCTCAGATGATGTTATCATATTAACGCAATGTAGAATGTATTATGGCACTTGTTTTAAAACAATTAAATGAGAGTAAAGTCTTAATAAAAATCATATATAATATATATAAATATTGTTTCTATTATAATTTCCAACTATGAAACTTTCTAATCCAAAAATGAACAATCATCATTTCGTGAGGCAGTGGTTCATCATACACAGAAACAGTATGTTTGTTACCCATTAGATGGATTTGTATACATGTTTAGGTAGAGATATTAAAAAAAAGTCATCAAAGTAAATTTATAATACTAGTTTTGTTATTTAATAATATATTAATAAGAGTATAGGGGTAAAAGAATGGAAAATGAAACTAAAAAACATAAGAGAATATGTTACCTCTTAATCGGGTAAATTTTTTTGGTCTGAAACAAAATATTCATTGTATTTAATTTTTCACAGGGAAGGTTTATTGGATTAGTGGAGAGACATTTAAATCCTATTTGGGAAGATTTTGGATGATCCAATGTGTCTTGATAGATGTGAGTAAGGGTAGTGGTGGTGGCCTTTTATAGGGAAGGAAAATGACTCACTTGGAATTTTTGAAAGTAAGTTAGATGTACACTTTATCATACCTAAACAAATTAATAAAAAACCCACCAAAATAAATAATTTATGATTAATGAACAAATTATGGACATCAAATTTGTTTCTAACAAGTTTTTTGGTCATTTGGTTCCCTAAATATAAGGATTATGCCCTTTTTAAGCCTAATTACACATTAATCAAAATAATTAATTTTAATCAATTTCACTTATCATTTTAGTCCAAAAATTAATTTGATATTGTTAGACTGAAATTATAATCCTAATTAAAAAAATTTATGTACTTTTTTTCTTGAAATTCAATTCACATAAGCAGTAAAATTAAGATTAACGTTAATCTTGGAGACATACAGTTTAACCTGTTTTAGTTGAAAAGTGTTCAAAAGATTGTAGAGTTTTTGTATTTAATTTAAATGTGAAATTGATTAAATTAAAATAAATTTTATTAATAGATTTAATATTTATCTAATGTGACATTTAAAAAAATATATAATCTGACATTAATGATTGTTTAAATGAAAACGTGGTTTTAACTAAAATGCAAAATTTTCACAATTCATCAAAAAAAAATTTGTTTCTCAAAAAAATAAAAAAACATAACCATAGAATAATTTTAAAATCATTAATTAAATAAATATTTTTATTTTATCAAATTTAATTTAATTTTTTTTTCAAAATTATGATTTAAAGTAGGTTCTTCATAAAAAGGACGTAAAAAGGCCTTTATAAAAATATTGGTTTTTATGCGTAATGTATGGTTTTTTCTTTTCCTCTACATATCAAACCAAATGGATAAATATAAATAAAATTTTATTGAATATATAACATATATGTTCCATTAAAATCATACCCTAATTGTAATTAGTGATTCTTATTAAGGGAAAACTCCTTTTGAAAAATAAATATAAAACAATTTCTTTCTATATCCAATTGGTTCTTATTTTCGTTTCTCCTTAATTTTCAAACAATGAATTCATTTTATAATGTTGTAAACTATAATTTTTATAAGTTATTTATTACTATTCATAACAACTAATTTAACAACTAGTTTATATTATATTATATTAAATAATAATATTTTTATAATACATTTTTATTTGGTGAAACCTGGTCTTGTGTGATACACAACCTATAAAGGATGGTCACTCTTGCGTGTAATAAAAAGATATCAATCAAGGTCATTTTTCATGTAACACATCCTGTTAAGGAATATCTCTCTTGAATGTAATTCAAGATAACATGGTTTTTTGGGCATTCCAAGAAATATCTTGTGTTTAATTTACTTAAAATAGTAAATATATAGTAGATTTTTTGATATTATATTCTATTACACGATTGGTGTTTCATGTTAAAAGAGTTATTGAATACAAAGTTGTCAGTTAGAATTTCTGGGTGTTTCATTTCTAAAATTTTAATAGTTTGGAAATTTTAGTAAAATATGATTTTATGCTTTTTTAAATCCTTTGCAAAGAGATCTTACGCTTTAGTCATACTAAGTTATTTTAACTATACTTTTGGGAAAGGGAAAAAAAAATTTGTATACATTGATGGTCACTCAAAATTAATGATACTAGATTTCATGTAATTTTTTTGGACCTATTAAGGATGATCTGGGATAAACTAAAATTTTATGTTTTCCAGATTATTGGATCAATAAATTTCCTCATATATTTCATTTTTATTCTTTTTATAAATAGGGTATCTTGTCTTTGTCTTTATAGGTGGACTATTTCATGAGAAGAATTCTTCTCAGTCAAAATAGATTTTTGATTTCCATGAACCATCAGATTAAAATTAACATATTGAGGGATAACTATTTACTTACTAATGAACATCCAAGGTAGAGAAAAAATTCTATTGACAAATACAATTTATGTGGTAATTTCATTCACAAGGATCATGAATATAATGTTTAACAAATTTAATGAGTGCTTCAGATGGAAAATTATGAATTTAAATGCATGCCATTGGCCCTTTTCATTTAAACTCAGGGTATAATTTATTTCCAACAGAAATTACTCACTCGGATGTTACTATTAATACTATAGAATGTGCATCATTCAGGATGTTGGAAGGTCAGTTTCACCACAATTTTGAGCTGATTATTTCCTACACATGAACTTCAATATAGATTTATTCCGTATTAAATAATCTTTTGGAAGGAATATAAATGGACTAGTTACCCTTATTCAAGTGGTTGGTTATTAACATGTATTGATGGGAATATATCAATGTATATAAGCAACTCAGTTTTTATTCTTTACTAATTATGGGTGTTTATTTTTAAGTATCATGGTTTAAATACACTGAGTGGGGAACTCTGAAGTTTATCACTATCCAAGGAAGTGGTAATTATTAGTGGTATCGAGGTCAAGACCAAAAAAAGGGAATCAAACATATCCCTAAGAATTGAATCAAAACCCATGTGGTTTGATGCCACTCAATAGGACAAGTCATTCCATTTAGAAATGTCTTAAAACTCTAATTCATATTGTTTAATTTAATATAGGAATAAAATTTATAGTAAAGATGCCTAAAGATGGTCGGTGTCCGAATTATCCTTGATCATCCCATTCTGGTTAACCTCGAAAGAAATATATCCAACAAGGTTAATTATAGTGAACCTCGCTTTTCATATATAAACATTACATAACATTTTTAAAATAATTTAAACATTATACAAATAGATACCAAAACACCGTACTAGTTTAATGCCTTTGGAAACATAGAAACATAAACACTAGTACCTAAATGAGCTACATTATCTCTCACTCGATACTTCTTGAATATCACGCCTCATGGACACATCCAAAATAATACATATCTTCAAAACCTGGGGAAGGAATCATAAAAAGGGGTTATCTCAAATGCTCAGTTGGGGTAAACATGGGAGATATTAATACATGATCAATTGTATAAGTGTACCACCCCAGGTAAATAGAGAATATGAAATTTTCACATTTATCCATATTTGTGAATAAAATATTAATATTACTTTAATGGGGACGCTATGCTCGATGGCCTTCCCAATACGCAACAACGAGTTTCTTGGGAATCTTACGTTGCAATCTAATAATAAAATAATATTATTTTAAATTGTAGTTAACGCCTACTCGTTGTAATGGTGGGAATGAATGGAAATAACTACAAAATGATTATATATGTTTGTCAAATATTTTTACTTTTATCCAATAAATTTTAGAGGCTTAAAATGTGAATGAATCCAATTTTAAGCGTAAATATTCTAATATTCTTTAAAAGGTCGATTAACCGCCTTTTGATGGAGAACCTCTTTTAAATCCATTGTTTGAAAATTTTATGTGTTATATTTGACAAAATAAAATTCTTTTTTTAGAATCAGGACATCAAAATTTACTTTGTGTAAATTTTTGGTATTTTTTCGATAAAGTTCATTTTTTAATGAATAGTGAAAACTGTTGTATTTTAATTCAAAACCCATTTTTAATCTAATTTATTTATATGATTATATTTTCATTTGAATTGGTTTTAAAGATAAATTAGAATATATTTTTACCATTTATTCCAATAGTGGTCGTTGGAATTAATTTCATCTTGAAATTGGACTTAAACTAGTGTCAATCTTTCGATACTTATTGTTTCATAAAAACATGCTATTTGCTCTGGCAGCGGGAATTAATTATTAAATTAATTAATGTAAATTATATGTTTTGAATTTTTTAAAATAGACATCATTTTTGAATTCGGAATATCAAATATATCTTAGGGTGAATTTTTGGTATTTTTCTGGAAAACTTCAATTTTTGATGAATAGTGAAACCACTAAGTGGTACTTAAAAAACTGATTTTTTGTTTAAATGAAACTTTTCGACTTCTGTGATTTGATTTTCAAAAATCAGACATACATGGTTGTAATTAAAAAGTAAAATGAGGTTCAATGAGATTAAAATAATTTTTGGTGAATAGTAATTTTTAAGTTTTATTAATCGTGATTAAAGGTAATTTGTGTAATTTAAGGTAAAAATAATACTTTAATAATATGAAATGAACTAGACATATGTCCTACCCTCATTGGATTTGTAATGGCCGACCAATACAATACATGGGTCAACATGGGGACCCCATGGAGCCACTTTGGAAGGAAAATGACACAAATAACTTTTTATTTAAAGTTAAAATTAAAATGTCACAAACATGTGTTGTTTTACTAAAACAATTTTTACATTGGGTTATACAAGAGATATTTTTTACTATAAATATTCATTAGAAATATAAAAAGATTTCCTACATCATGATATTTTTTTATAATTTTTAGACACTAAATAAATTAAATTATTTATGACACAGTGATGATGCAGCGATTACCTCATTATTTAACGATTTAAATAAAATGAAAAGATATTGTATAAACTAAGACCTACACTTGTCACAAACCTATTGTATTGGTTGATTTTGAACCCTTACCACCTTATCCTTGAAATACATCAATGTGGGACCTTTAAAATCCGAAATGCATTTGAAAATAAAGTAACATTTTGTAACTTTCCAAGAGTGTCCCTCCTCTCCTCTTATAAAAGGCTTCCACCTCTACCACCTTACACACACCTATCAAGCCTTTGGCTCGGCCAACCCCTGCCCATTTAATCTCTCCACATCCCTCTCTTCATCATTGAAGCCTCACTTTGGGCATAACCCTTCCCAAGGAAGCCTTTGAGCTCAAATTAAAGAGAGATACCCGATTTAAAGGTAGTGTCTTCTCTTGTGTTATTATGTTTTATTTTTCCTCTCCAACCCCCCTAAACTCTTTTATTCATTTCTTTTGTAAGAACACAAGTACATTCCATATACTAGGATGTTGTTATAAGAAGTATCCGAGCTACACTTACACACACCTACATCTAATGGTTAAAGAACATACTGTTTCTGTGGATGGCGAATTTCTGCCTCACGAAATGATGATTGTTCAACACTCATATAACACCTTCAAAGGTGGCCATTAAGATGTCACTATATTTATATATGATATATAATATGTTTATGTTTTACTTAAGCTTCTGTATTTTTCATTTATGCCATACCTTTATGTCTTCCATTATGGGTATACGTGATATCGTCATTTTAGGAAGTGCGGACTACCGCCCCCTCAAAGTGATTTGATTCGTTAATACCATATGTGGTACGTATACAGGATAGATTTAATGATATTATATATGATACCATACTAGAATTAAAATAATATTATGTATCATTATGTTTTAATTCCATTAAATATGAAACAGAAATGGAAGTAGAGTTCATACGTACGTACGGCTTGCCGTCTCCATGAACGGTGCATTTCATTTCTTACCTCTAAAAGTTATGTAATATTATAAATGCATTCATATATGGGATATATATGATATATATGATATCTACCTCATGAATATAATTCTGGATATAATGGATATCTTACCACATGAACAACTTGTAATTATAAAGAGTTTATTTTTGACTAAAGTATCAATGATTGTTAAAACGACCATTATTAACTTAAATAACAACAAAGTGTTCATGACATGGTAATAAGTGATATAAAAGGAATAATTGACTTGAAAAAGGTTCTTTAGAAATTAGAAATTAACTCAATTTTATTATTCAGGAGATTAAATAACGATCGAGTCATGTCGGACACGAGGTAAGGGATCCTACTCCTCTCTTTTTTTTTAAGTACACTCTTTTATGTCATTCCTTTTAAGCTCATCTTTCTTATGATTGGGATGTTATTTTATATTACTCCTACTGTAATTCTTATGTTCATATGATAATAGACCATATTTTCTCTCATCATTCCATTTTGTAAGTTTTGAGTGGCGCCGTTAGGCTGCCGAATTTTTGTAAGAGATCTAACCTCTCTCTTTATTTTTAAGTACTCTCCTTTATGTCACTTATTTTAAGATCCTATTTGTTATTATGAGGGATGTTCTTTTATATTCCTCTTGATTTAAATTTTATTTTAATATGATGAGATACCCAAATTGATCTCATCAATCAATTTTTGGATGTTTTAAGTGGCGCCGTTAGCCTACCGAGCTTTCGTAACGGATTTTTCATCTCACTTTTAGTCTCGTGAGATTTATGCTACATTTGCCACCATTTCCTTTGAGTGGTGTGTGTAATTCCCATTATTATACTCTTTGTGTAATATAATTTCATTTATGGGTATTTACATATTCATTTTATGACCCTTCTTCAATGGGGTGTACGTTTCAAAAGTAACCCAAGTTGGTAAGGGAACCTTTCACCCTCCTCTTTTTAAAAGACTTCTTTTGTTATGTATTTTAATTCACATACTATTATGTTGGTATATGTTCTTATATATCCTTATTGATGTAAATTTTATGTCCAAGTGATGAGATACCCTTTTTATCTCTAATCAACTCTTTTTATGAATTTTGAAGTGATGCCGTTAGGCTGTCGAATTTTTGCAAGGGAACTTCTTAACCCAATTTTGATTCTTGGGGGTAAACTTGTACTCCTTGTATATGTCATTTTATGAATATGTTTGAATTTCGTATGATTGTTTTACACAAATTTCCACTTATATTTGGTGTATTCATTTGTCACACATAATTACGTAATCTATTTATCCTTAATCCAAGGATACAGTCTTTGTAAGGGACATCGTCTCAATCTCATTTCATTGAGGCATATTTTGTTTTATACACAAATTTCTTTTCTACGGTGTATAACCCCCTTTGAATTTTACGTTTATCCAAAGGGAATATTTTTATACGAAGTGTTTTACGAAACAACAAAAGGGTATGTTTTTGTTGTACGTATGCGGTGACAACGACTTATCCGCCGCCGTGACCATTATTTGAGTTTCGGCTTCCTCTACAAACAATACCTTTTTTAAAATTAAAAATAAATACCATGTTTTAATTTTATTTTATTTTGGTATTGAAAATGGTTTTCATAATGTTTTTATATCAATGTGTTGTATTGATATCTTGTGATTGAAAAATGGAAATGGTATGTTTCCTTTATGCATGTTTTATGTGATACGATTATGTTATGGTTCTTGGGAATTATTATGAAGACGGGTGGTTCTGTGATAAACTAAGGGCGGGTGAGCCCGATATAGCTCTCCAATGCATTGGGTAATTCCAAGGGGTTAAACGTTGAGGTTTCTCTGAAGAGATTTAGGGAATATACTGTGATTGGTATTCCAAACGTAACCAAGAGGGTTAATCCCTATGTAAGAATGTTATGAATGCCTCAGGTTACCTTTATGTCTTTTGATTTCTATGATTTATTCATGATTTGATTAGGTATGTTAAAATACTTATGTTTTATGAGTAAAGTATGTTTTCATTCATGGAATAATGTTTTCTTTTCATACTTTTATATCCCTTACTGAGCTTTTTATGCTCATCCCAAGCTTTTGAAATGTTTTTCACATGTCAAGGGGAAGGTGCATGATATGATGATAGTGTCAAGGAAGTGTCAAGAAAGAATCCATGTTTTATTTTAAATATGTTTCCGTTGATGGGAAAAAATGAATACTATCTTTTATGTATCCACTTTATTTAAATGTGGAATGAAATTCATGATTTATGATCAAATTATCTAAAACTCTAAACCTGAAAAGATCCTCAATGTGAATTATTCATTTAATTCAATATTACGTAAGGTTTATGGTCGGGGCCTAATAGTTGGTATCAGAGGTCAGTTTAGATAACTTTAGAGGTTAGGTTATTCTCTAGGCATAAGTTACATTACCATAATGGTTAGGATTTCAGAAAAAGTCCAAGTTTTAGATAAAGTGAATGAGTAAGTATACCTTAGTGTTTATCTTCCTCATTAGTACATGATGGTTTTGTTGATATACTCACACTGACATTTCTGTTTTTAGTGAATGGATGGATCTAGCAAGCACCAAATTGACAATAGGTTTGAAGGAAACTATGGGGGTTCTCTGATTAAGAGACTGGATGAAATGGGGGATTCAATGAGGAAACTTGTGGTTGTTCTAAACCAACTATCAAGGAGTCATAATCAACCACTTGTACCTTGGTATGTTCTGTAATGCATCATGTACGAGATGACCAATCGATGTGGATGTTCGGGTAATAATTATAAAGGTAACCATTAGGGTTTATATGATCCTTGCTTTTGAGTTAATTATGGGTTATTATATATTATGATGGAAAATGAAAGGCATGAGATAAACTTGATGTTAAAATATGTTATGATTATTTTTGAAGATTTTATCTCGTTTTGGGGAATTTTTTAAGAAATATATAGTTTTAGAAAAAGGACAACATGCAGACCGTGTGACAACCTATCACGTCGGACAAAGCTGCGGGAATCGAACCCACAACCAAAGTGCGACTGGTATTTATCGCCTACCACTGGACTATGTGAATTCCCTGGTTTGTTTGACTAATTCTTTTTAGTTAGTAGATTTTAGGAATCAAGAGTAAGTTTATTTTGGGTTATCTATGGAAATGATTAACCTATCATCGAGGATATGTGATTAGGTTAATTACTTTTCAATATGAGAATTTAAGAGCAACTGATGTTATTTGGAGATAAAAGTTAATTTGTACCTTGGAAGACTATGCAATTAAATCCTTCAAATATTTGGGTTTCAATCTTAGTTTGGTTTACTTTGAAGAATTTTATGGACAATATTTTATCGAATGGTCTTCGTTGAACTTTGGGTTTTTTTGACAAATTTTGGAGATTAAGAATAGATTTTATTTTTTATAAAGGATTATAATTTTGTGGATTATCTGATCTCATACTAACAATTTTGGATTTTTATTTTGTCTAAAGACATGGGAAATATATAGTTATCTTTTGTGGATTAGGTGATTCTCAAGTAGTTGATTATAGTACTCATAATGCGAACAAGTCTTCCTAAATACTCGTCTTTTGGAGAAAATATGAGTTTGATTAAGAAATCTAGTAAAAGTTGAAAGTCTATGTGACAAGTAAGTATGTTTTATTACGATTTAGTTAAGCTCAAAAATAAATACCTCAATGAAGAGTCACTTAAAACAAAAATGATTTCTGTTAATTTTTCCTACTGGGGAATCGAATACCGTTTAACCCATCACAATTTTGTGATTTTATTATGGTTAACTTTCTCCTAAACATGTTTACTATCACTCTCCATCAGAACATGACCCTTTGTTTTTTCCTCCATGTCCATATTTTCATACTTGGAATCCTAGTATGGGTTAACTCGGGTGACCTTTGTACTTATCTTTCTTTATTTTAAAGTGATTGTTTTACTGACTCTTGTTCCGATGTGGGATTTTCAATGAAGTTTCCAAGCCCAATTTTAAAATTGCGAGGACGCAATTCCCAGAAGGGGGGAAGGATGTAACACCCCAGGTAAATAGAGAATATGAAATTTTCACATTTATCCATATTTGTGAATAAAATATTAATATTACTTTAATGGGGACGCTATGCTCGATGGCGTGCCCAATATGCAACAACGAGTTTCTTGGGAATCTTACGTTGGAATCTAATAATAAAATAATATTATTTTAAATTGTAGTTAACGCCTAGTCGTTGTAATGGTGGGAATGAATGGAAATAACTACAAAAGGATTGTATATGTTTGTCAAATATTTTCACTTTTATCCAATAAATGTTAGAGGCTTAAAATGTGAATGAATCCAATTTTAAGCGTAAATATTCTAATATTCTTTAAAAGGTTGATTAACAACCTTTTGATGGAGAACCTCTTTAAATCCAATTTTTGACAATTTTATGTGTTATATTTGATAAAATAAAATTCTTTTTTAGAATCGGGACATCAAAATTTACTTTGTGTAAATTTTTGTTATTTTTCCGATAAAGTTCATTTTTTAATGAATAGTGAAAATGTTGTATTTTAATTCAAAACCCCTTTTTAATCTAATTTATTTATATGATTATATTATCTTTTGAATTGGTTTTAAAGTTAAATTAGAATATATTTTTACGATTTATTCCAATAGTGGTCGTTGGAATTAATTTCATCTTAAAATTGGACTTAAACTAGTGTCAGTCTTTTGATATTTATTGTTTCATAAAAACACGTTATTTGCTCTGCCAGCGGGAATTTATTATTAAATTAATTAATTTAAATTATATGTTTTGAATTTTTTAAAATATACATCATTTTTGAATTCGTAATATCAAATATAGCTTAAGGTGAAGTTTTGGTATTTTTCTGGAAAACTTCAATTTTTGATGAATAGTGAAACCACTATGTGGTACTTAAAAAACTGATTTTTCGTTTAAATGAAACCTTGCCACTTTTGTGATTTTATTTTCAAAAATCCAACTTACATGGTTTTAATTATGAAGTAAAATTTGGTTCAATAAGATTAAAGTAATTTTTGGTGAATAGTAATTTTTAAGTTTTATTAATCGCCATTAAAGGTAATTAGTGTAATTTAAGGTAAAAATAATGCTTTAATAATATGAAATGACCTAGACACATGTCCTAACCTCATTGGATGTGTCATTTCCGACCAAGACAATCCATGGGTCAACTTGGGGACCCCATGGAGCCACTTTGGTAGGAAAAATGACATAATTAACTTTTTATTTAAAGTTAAAATTAAAATGTCACAAACATGTGTTGTTTTACTAAAACAATTTTTACATGGGGTTATACAAGTCATATTTTTTACTATAAATATTCATTAGAAATATAAAGATATTTCCTACATTATGATATTTTGTTTTTAATTTTTAGACACTAAATAAATTAAATTAACTATGACACAATGATGATGCAGCGATTACCTCATTATTTAACGATTTAAATAAAATGAAAAGATAATGTAACATCTAAGACCTAAACATGTCACAAACCTATTGGATGGGTGGATTTCGAACCCTTCCAACCTTATCCTCGAAATAAATCAATGTGGGACCTTTAAGATCCGAAACTCATTTGAAAATAAAGTAACATTTTGTAACTTTCCAAGAGTTCCCCTCCTCTCCTCTTATAAAAGGCCCCCACCTCTACCACCTTACACACACCTCTCAAGCCTTTGGTTCGGCTAAACCCTGCCCATTGCATCTCTCCACATCCCTATATTCATCATTAAAGCCTCACATTGGGTATAATCCGTTCCAAGGAAGCCTTTGAGCTCAAATCAAAGAGAGATACCCGATTTAAAGGTAGTGTCTTCTCTTGTGTTCTTATGTTTTATTTTGCTTCTCCAACCCCCCTAAACTCTTTTATTCATTACCTTTGTAAAAACACCAGTATCATCCATATACTAGTATGTTTTTATAAGAAGGATTCGAGCTACACTTACACACACATACATCTAATTGTTAAAGAACATACTGTTTCTTTGGATGGCGAATTTCTGTCTCACGAAACGATGATTGTTCAACACTCATATAACACCTTCAAAGGTGGCCATTAAGATGTCACTATATTTATATATGATATATAATATTTTTATGTTTTACTTAAGCTTATGTATTTTTCATTTATTTCATACCTTTATGGCTTCCATTATGGGTATACGCGATATCTTAATTTTAGGAAGTGCGGACTACCGCCCCCTCAAAGTGATTTGATTCGTTAATACCATATGTGGTACGTATAAAGGATAGATTTAATGATATTATATATGATACCATACTGTAATTAAAATACTATTATGTATCATTATGTTTTAATTCCATTAAATATGAAATAGAAATGGAAGTAGTGTTCATGTGTACGTACGGCTTACCGTCTCCATGAACGATGCATTTCATTTCTTACCTCTAAATGTTATGTAATATTATAAATGCATGCATATACTGGATATATATTATATATATGATATCTACATCATGAATATAATTCTGGATATAATGGATATCTTACCACATGAACAACCTGTAATTATAAAGAGTTTATTTTTGACTCAAGTACCAATTATCGTCAAAACGACCGTTATTAACTTAAATAATAACATAGTGTTCATGACATGGTAATAAGTGATATAAAAAAATAATGAAATTGAAAATTTTTCTTAATCAATTAGAAATTAACTCGACTTTATTATTCAGGAGATTAAAGAACGATCGAGTCATGTCGGACACGGGGTAAGGGATCCTACTCTTCTCTTTCCTTTTAAGTACACTCTTTTATGTCATTCCTTTTAAGCTCATATTTCTTATGATTGGGATGTTATTTTATATTAATCCTACTGTAATTCTTATGTTAATATGATGAGAGACCCTATTTTATCTCATCAATCCATTTTGGCAGTTTTGAGTGGCGCTGTTAGGCTGCCGAATTTTCATAAGAGATCTAACCTCTCTCTTTCTTTTTAAGTACTCTCCTTTATGTCACTTATTTTAAGCTCATCTTTGTTATGATGGGGGATGTTATTTTATATTACTCTTGATTTAAATTTTATTGTAATATTATGAGATACCCTATTTGATCTCATCAATCCATTTTTTGAAGTTTTAAGTGGCGATGTTAGCCTGCCGAGTTTTCGTAAGGGATTTTTCATCCCACTTTTAATCCCGTGAAATTTATGCTACATTTTCCACCATTCCCTTTGCGTGGTGTATGTAATTCCAATTATTATACTCTTTGTGTAATATAATTTCATTTATGGGTATTTACATATTCATTGTATGACCCTTCTTCAATGGGGTGTACGTTTCGAAAGTAACCCAAGTCGGTAAGGGAACCTTTCACCCTCCTCTTTTTAAAAGACTTATTTTGTTATGTCTTTTAATTCACATACTATTATGTTGGGATATGTTCTTATATATCCTTATTGATGTAAATTTTATTTCCAAGTGATGAGATACCCTTTTTATCTCTCATCAACTCTTTTTTTTAATTTTGAAGTGACGTTGTTAGGCTGTCGAATTTTTGCAAGGGAACTTCTTAACCCAATTTTGATTCTTGGGGATAAACTTGTACTCCTTGTATATGTCGTTTTATGAATATGTGTGAATGTACTATGATTTTTTTACACTTAATATCCACTTATATTTGTTGTATTAGTCTTTCACACATAATTATGTAATTGATTTATCCTTAATCCAAGGATACCGTCTTTGTAAGGGACATCATATCAATCTCCTTTCATTGAGGCATATTTTGTTTTATACACAAATTTCTTTTATACTATGTATAAACCCCTTTGACTTTTACATTTATCCAAAAAGAATCTTTTTATACAAAGAGTTTTACTAAATGACAAAAGGGAATGTTTTTGTTGTACGTATGCGGTGACAATGACTTCTCTTCCGCCATGACCATTATTTGAGTTTCAACTTCCTCTAAAAGACATACCTTTTTTTAAATGAAAAATAAATACCATCTTTTACTTTTATTTTATTTTGGTATTGAAAATGGTTTTCATAATGTTTTTATATCAATGTTTTGTATTGATATCTTGTGATTGAAAAATGGAAATGTTATGTTTCCTTTATGCATGTTTTATGTGATACGATTATGTTATGGTTCTTGGGAATTATTATGAAGAACGGTGGTTACGTGATAAAATAAGGGCAGGTGAGCCCGATATAGCTCTCCAATGCATCGGGTAATGCAAAGGGGTTAAAAGTTGATGTTTCTCCGAAGCGATTTAGGGAATATACTATGATGGGTATTCCAAACGTAACCAAGAGGGTTACTCCCTGCGTAAGAATGTTATGAATGCCTCAAGTTACCTTTATATCGTCTGATTTCTATGATTTATTCATGATTTGATGAGGTATGTTAAAATGCTTTTGTTTTATGAGTAAAGTATGTTTTCATACATGGACTAATGTTTTCTTTTCATACTTTTATATCCCTTACTGAGCTTTTTATGCTCATCCCAAGCTTTTGAAATGTTTTTCACGTGTCAAGGGAAAGGGGCATGATATGATGATAGTGTCAAGGAAGTGTCAAGAAAGAATCCATGTTTTATTTTAAAGATGTTTCCTTTGATGGGAAAAACCGAATACTATCTTTTATGTAACCACTTTGTTTAAATGTGGAATGTAATTCATGATTTATGATATAATTCTCTAAAACTCTAAACCTGAAAAGATCCTAAATTTGAATTATTCATTTAATTAAATATTAAGTAAGTTTTAAGGTCGGGGCCTTATAATAAGGGTATGAGAACATGACCATGAAAATATAAGATCATTCCCTGCATATCAAAGATTATATACACAAAACGTGGCATAAAACAATGAAATTCCTAAGACATGAATCATAAGTAAATAATTAACATAATTTAGGAAATAACAACATAGGGTTAAATAATTTAATTGTTTAAACACATAAGAATATAATGATTATTTTCATAGTAGTTAAGGAATTTAAACCAAGGCCATCTTGGTTTTCAAATTCATTTAATTAATCAGTTTCAGACCTTATTCCAGCCATGTATTACTAAACTGATTTCATTTCTCGTTACATCCTTGTAATACTAAACATAGTTCATTTCTTGTTTTATCCCAATAATATTGGACCTAGTTCATTTCACATTCTATTTATGTCTATCTCAAGAGATATCATTCATTACCCAATGAATTGGAGGGAGATATTGGTCCTTCCCATATCATAATTAAATTATACACAAACGGGCCGCAAAATAGTTATAATCATATCATAACCCATTAAATTAAATGGGTATTATAAACATCTAAACATATCAATACTTGTCGAAAAAGATATAGATTTCAAATTAATTTCATCAAAATTAAAACCCCTTAAATAATAACAAGTTTCATAATGACCATGAAATTTAGAATAAACCATTTGTTGAAATAATATGAATGTAACCCTTATGTCATTTCCTCGAAGGGCATGACTAACATCAATAGATGTCATCTTAGATGGAAAATTATTTTTAAATATATTTCCAAAACGTTTCTTGATGAAAATATCATTTTTACATTAAAAAATCATTTTAATACACAAAACCACTTGAAAATAATTTTCTTATAAAATACCTTCAAAACTTATAAGGATGTCTTCAGATCATTTTTAAAACCTTTTTCCTTGAAAAATTATAAAATAAGATTTAAAAATTATTAAAAACATTTTTCTTTGAAAACACTGTGAAACAATATATATAAAGCTTTAAAATGTTTTGAAAACGTTTCTAATTGAAGATATATGAAAGACGCTTGAAAATATTTTGAAAACTGTTTCTTGGAAAATAATTTGAAAACTGATAAATAAGGATTCAATAAAATTTAAAACAATTTTCTATGAATAAATATAAAATATCCTGAGAATATTTTCAAAACAATTTTCCTTGAAATTTACTTTTTAAAAAAATTACTAAAAATTATCCTTTTAAAAATGAAAAGGAAGCTTCAAATATATGACGACATATAAATCCATACATGTCAAACGAGGTAAAAAGAACAATTCTTTTGCACAGTAAAAATGTTAGAAAAATTACATGTTCAAAAAGTGACTAGAATATTCCTATGAAGAGACTGGTAAAAAATAAATTCGTAAAAATTTATTTTAAATTTTATGTTATAATGGTATAATATTCTTGGAAACCCTTTTTGTAATACATGGTTTTTAAGGAACGTTTATTTTCAATTGAAGAGAGGGTAAATTCGGGATTTCCACAAAACACATTCTTAACTATCACATAAATCCAAGTGTATAAAAATGGTACAAATACATGAATATATCATGAATAACAATATGATATTAAAATTAATTACTATTATTGAGGTTTGTATTATAATATTTCCGTAAATGAAGCATAGTCATAAACAACCTCGAAAATAGATGAGATTGTTTCAATAAACTCTTATCACATAGTAACATTGAACCATACCCAAATTCAAGATATTGAAATTGAATTAAAATTAAAATATAATTAAATGAATTATATATAATATATAACATGTAAAATTTAAGTATATAAACCTCAAAAAAGAATGTAAGTGCTTAATAAAACATATGTCTCAATGATGGAAAATTGAGACAAAATTGTCTTACCGATTTGGTAGCTTTAGAAACATTAACCCCATAAATTAGATCTCATATAAATGATATGTAAATATCAAAACATTTATGTATTTGAATCATTTAATACATAAATTGTCATTATACACACAACATAAAAGTAATGTGTGGTGAATAAAGCATGTATCTCACTGAAATAATAAGGGAGATAAACTCCATTACCTTGTGTCTTAACTCTCATTGTACTCATTCAAAAATTGTATATAATAATTATAAATCTATTATAAATATATCACAGAACCATATTATTACTTCTAATACCATATATGGTTTCATTATGACTTTATATTACCCCCTTTTAACAATTCTATGAAATGGTTTTACTTTAGGCAATATTCACTTTTTATCACATGTGTCTTAATTTGTTATATATTTGTTCCTTATACATATATCATGATATATAGAATTTAAAACATGATATGAATATAATTTATATTCATTATATTCCTATTATAATAATATATATTATAGAATTATGAAACAAAATACACCGTTAATGGAGACAGAAAAGTGTGCGTATGCATGAACGTTATTTCCATTTAATTATTGTGTTGAAAGAAAGAAAGTAAAAGATGTATATGTGTATGTATATATATATATATGTATATATATATATATATATATTTGTGTGTGTTTAATTATTAAATTATCTTTATGATATCAAATATATTTACTGAATCTATCCTTAATACATTCCTTGTAGTGTATGGACGAATCACATCACTTTGAAGGGCGGTAGTCCACACTTCCTTAAATGAAATAATCATATTTACGCCAAATGGATAGTAAAAATGTATGTGTTGTTGAAGGAATAAAAAATCTTAAATAAATGACAAATATAATCTATGACATATATAAATATATTTTCCAATATAATGTCCATTATGATATGTGGTAAAGGAAAAAATGAACAATCATCGTTTAGTGAGGCGGTAATACACTATAAACATAAATAGTAAGTTTGTTACCCATTAGATGGAGGTTTGTGTAAGTAAAGGTTTAACCATTAGAATAAAAACATACTATTATATTAAAGATGAATTTTTTATACAATCATGGAATAAATATGGTGGAGGGGTGGACAAATAAAACTAAAGAAAGGAGCTTGAGAGAATATGTTACCTCTTATTTAGGTAACACCTTTTGGTTTTAGCCAAAAGACTTCCTTTAATTAATTTATACCAAATGGGATGATTCTATAAGGATGTTAGGGATTTGGGGAAGTTTATTGGGGACATATTATCTAAAAATAAGTGGTTTTATATGTTTGAAGAGGTGAGAGAGGATGTGGGCTTTTATAGGGAATGGAAACGACACACTTGGTATTTTTTGCAAATAGGTTAGGTGTACGCATGTTTTTACCTAAAAAAGTAATACCAAAAAAACCACTCAATACATGAAGGTTCATGGCATAATAATCGTCATAAAATTGGTGTTTTTCAAGTGTATAAGTCTTTTTCTGTCTTAAGTATAAGGTCTAATACTTAGTTAATCTTAATTTTACCATAATCAATGTAATTAATTTTAATTACTTTCACAAATCTTTTGGTCAAAAACATAATTTGACATTATTATAAATTATAAATAATGACTCTTACAAATAAGGAAACCATTTTCCAAATTCTAATCAAAGAAGTGGAAAAAAAATTAAATTACTCCCGCTGACGGGATGACACAAGGGGTTTTAAAGTAAAAAACGTCTAAACTTTTGTTAAGTTTGTATACACAATTTCAATGAGAAATTGATTCTAGTGAACTAAATTTTATTAATTGATCAAAATATAATCCAATTAAAAATTTAAACCAATTTTAAATATAATTTAATAGTATAAATAAATTATATTAAAATGATGTTTTGAATTAAAATCTGATATTTTCACTATTTATCCAAAACTGAAGTTCCTCAGAAAAATCCCAAAGTTTTTCACAAAGATAATTTCAAATTTATAAATTAAAAAATGAATTTTATTTTATCAAATTAAAATTCTAAATTTTTCTAAAATAAATTTTATTATTTTTCATTGAAGGACATTAAAAAGAGTTTATTTGAGAAAATAGTATTTTAAAACATATAAGGACTTTAACAAACGATATATCTTTCATAATTAATATGTGTTATTTATATAAACCCATTATAAAAAATATTCTAAATGTCATTATGAAAATTCATATTATTAATTTGAATATATTAATTATAATTATATCATTTAAATAATTATAACAATAAAAAATATGTTTCATAGAAACTCAGTGTTAAGAGTTGCGTACGCCATGTCGGTGTTGAATATAATGTAATAAAAGTCGAAATATAACCTTGGTGTATCATTTAGTGAAGTTAAAATTTATATTTTTTGTAAATAACAATTAACTTTGTTTTTCATATAATGCAATCCAAAAAATGTTATTGAATATAAATTAATCTATTTTCAGTGATATATGAAATGAAAAATATCATGAAGGTTAAATAAAATCAAAAAAAAATCACAAACTCTCAGGGTGTTACATTCTACCCCCCTTAAAATTAATTTGTCCTCAAAAAATCATCTTGATTATCAAATGTTTAATAGTTTAAATTTTCATTCATAGAAACCTACTACGTGAAAATGGATACTAAAACTTCACTTAATAATGGAAATTTGGAACCATAATGGTTACCCAAAGTATCATATAACATCGATTTCACATAGGAGAACATTGGTTGGGAGAGAATATGTGACATTTAGGAAAAGTGTAAATATTTATAGGGAGTGATTGATGGAATCAATCAGAAATAGGTGAATGTTAAAAGAAACCATAAGGGAAACAAATTCATAAATATGTGGTGATTTATAAGGCCATCAATTCAAAAAAAAATAATGGTATTAAGAAAAACAATTGATCATTATACTATATTTGAGTAATTATTTTATTGGTCAATAATATAAGAAGATATACTTATATGATATATTTCTAAAAATAATAAACCTTTATTCCTGCTTTTAACTATTTATAATTCATCCCTTACGTCAAGAAATGGGTGTCCAAAAATTAACTTCGATGACTAAAGCACTAAGATACACATTTAGAAAATATTAGGCCCATGAAAAGAATTAAAAGTATTACTATTTATCTTTAACTATTTTTAATAATAAATATGTTTAATACATTATTCTCTTAACATAAAAAGTACTACTGCAATTTAATCATAAATAATTATTCATCAAAAGTAATTATAGATTAACAAGAATATCGCATATGCTAGTGGTGGGAATGAAACCCTTATAGTCATTTGGTCACAGGTTCAACACCCATGTACATCCCAGAATTGATTGGTTATCACGCATCAAACATGATTTCATTTTTTAAAACTTCACTAATATAATTTCCAAAATAGATAGAAATCCTTTAAATAAGGTTAGTCACCAAATATCTTTTTAACCAAGGCTTTTTATTACAATATCAAAACATAAATACTTTCTCCGATGTTTAACATAAAATTTTCATGAATAGTTACCTTATAACCCCTTTGAAACATAGAAATACCAAACATTATAAAGAAAGAAATGATATGGGATTAACATTGATCTCCCATATATCACTAAGTAGCTCTTGGTTCTCACATTACAAACATTTCAATACCCCCATGTTAAATTCTCTTGGAGCATGGTAACAACCTGAATTCTGATGAATAATTTTATAAAACATGCATTCTTCCTTATTCCATATATTACTAAATATATTCCATCAATCCAATTAGTTGTAAACATCATCCATGACAGCATGAACTGATTTAAAACATGCCCTAAATTAATTCAAAGGTAATATGTACCATCCAATTTACTTATTCATATCCCCAATATCTTTATCTAGAAAACATTATCATAATATAAGGAACAAATTATGGGTTTTCTATCTTTTAATAATGTGTTTTTCAAGGACATCACCATTCCATTATATCACTTTTATATTCCATCATAATCATTCAATTTGTTCTTGTAAACCTTTTGCAAAAAAAATAAATGGACAATCCTTATATATTTCATCATTTATAGAACATATTTATTGAATCCAAATACATAAAAACTTTTATTATTTCATTTCATCATTATGACATAAAAAATAATACATCGTCCAATTATACAATACCTCTTTACCTTTACATTTAATATGTAGTCTCCGCATCATCAGCAATATAACCATTAATCATACCACCTTGTTGATCCTCTTTTGGATCTTTCCTTTGGTACATTAAGTTAAATAATGATAGTTTATTCCAAATATAAATCATTTAACCTTAGATTATTCCTTAGGGAGTCCAATATTCTCAACAATCTCATTAACTGAACTCATCATTTTTCCTTACATTCACTTTCTTTGTGTACATATTTTAGATAGTAAAAACATATTATTGTTCCTATAATACATTCACTTAGGTGATTATTTCCACATTCTTAACACAAAGGGAACTGAATATTCTTTCCTCCATGATCTCTATTACGTGAACACTCAGTGAACTCCTTATTTCTCTTCCTTGGTGAGTCTGAGATTTAGTTAAGATACATGTTGTTAATCAGGTTTTGTGATAACTAAAAAGGCATGATAACAACATATTTCACACCAATTATCATCACACCTGACTGTTCACCATTAAATCTTCTATCACATTCAACGTTAATCCAGTTCCTGCTATTTTCTAAATCTAGAAACATAGTGTGAGTGTTACTTATCATTAAATAAAACCATTTAGTCATGAAAATTATTAATTATAGGATATCTAAATCGTATCACCTTCCATAATATATGACACTCTAGGATTATCCTAGTTTATTCATAGAAAAATTATATTTAAATCCTTCATGATTTTTTGTGAAGAATTTTTGAATTCCAAAATCACATTCCCCTATAGTGTCATATTAGGTGTGCAATAAGTCCCATTCCCATATGCCATATTACCCCAAGTCAGGCCTGTAACTTATTTTCGGAGTTATTAATCCTCAGTACATCTATACTAGAGACACATCCACTTGTAGAATCTAGAAAAGGTTTTATTTATAGGAAACCACTCACTTTATCCCTTACCAAAATTCCTAGAAATTTTCTAAGGATTTTAATTAACTTATAATTTTCTATTGACATGTCCTTAAGGTAATCAATAAGGTTTTCTCATCCATGATTTTAATAATTTACTAAAAAGTTTCTCTGATACAAACTATAATAACCCTCACTTTTCATATGTGGAAATTACATAAATTTTTCAGAATACTTTAAACATTATACAAACAAATACCCAAAGTCCGTACTAGTCTAGTTTCCCTGAAAACAAGGGAAACATAAACACTGGTTCACGTATGAGCTACATTATCTCCCACTGGGTTATTCATGAATACCCCCTTCTTAGAAACATCAAAAAATTTACATATCCTCATAACCTGGAGATGGAAAAATAAAAAGGAGTGAGCTCAAACACCCCGTAATGGTAACCAAGGGAGATATGTAGGCATGATCATGAGCGTAAGTGTATGTGAACCTGAACATAAAAATATAAGATCAGAACCTTCATATCAAATATCATATGCATGAAACATGGAAGAAATATTGGTATTTAATAATACATGATTCATAAGGAAATAAATAACATAATTCAAGAAATAATAAGATAGGAATAAAACATAGAATTTTTTAAAACACGTAATGTAGAGACCCGAAGCCTGACCTACATGGACATTACATTACTTTTGCGGAATACTTAGTACATAACAAAAACACACACACAAGGATCGTAATAGTTTAGTGTCTTTGGAAACTCGGAACATAATCTTCTAAACGTGGTGAAAGATCTTCAACATCTCCCATAAAGATCTTTTTTTTTTACCTAAAACCTTTCTTTATATCCTGGGGAAAAGAAAACATAAAAGGGTGAGCTCAAATGCTCAGTAAGGGTAAACAAAAGAAATATCAATCACATCATATACATAAGAACATAGCTTTTGGAAATCTTAACCTGCAAAAGAGCTCATAATATCATAACGTGGGATAAATCATAGAAGTGAAAATGAAATCATAACTTAAAACATTACTCATTGTGGCATACACACATAATCATAGAGAATCATTTCTTGTTAGTCAAGACTCATTGCCAAGACTATCTTAGTGGACAAAGTCCCTTTCTGAATCGAGTAATCCTCGTTTCAGTCCTGTTTCACTGAACCGGTATAACCTACCATTCCATCCATGTCTATCTCATGAGATATAAAATCTTTACCCAATGCATTGGAGGGAGATATAGGTCCCACCCATCTCTTAATGATACCATTCTTATGTGTGCCACAAAATCATAAATCATACATCATTTCATAACCCATGTAATAAAAATGGGATTCTTAAACAACATGACATCATAAAACCATTCATATAAGATAAAGGAATTCATAAAAATAATTCCATCACAACATAGTCAAATCAATGTAAAAATATGGATAGAAACAGAACCCTTTATTATCTTAGATGGAAAATACTTTTGATAAAACACATGAAATGAATTCTTGAGGAAAATATCCTTTCTTCTTTAAAATCAATTTCTTTTCACAAAACATCATGCAATTTTAAAAGAAAGATATTTTATTGAAAATAGTCATGAAATCTTTTAGAGGAAGCTTCATGAAAATAAGGCTTTATAAAACAGTATAAATCTGTTCGTGACGTATAAGTTAAAAAAAACATTCTTCGTACTTTTGTCGGAAAAGTCAAAAAGTACCTCGTATGACAAAAGATTCCTTTCATAGATATTACTAAAAACTCACCAAAGGGTAAAAATGGATTTAAACAATTTTAGGTGGATGGAAATAATATTACATATTGATGAAACATGGATGTGGATGATAAAATACACCCCAGTAAATACTTATGAATAAACAACCTCGGATAAAAATGAGATTGTGATATTTCCCTTACCTTAGGTCTGATTTGCTTTGTTCGTGTCCGAAGCTCCTGTATAATGGTTTAAATAATGTTATTGACTTATTCCAGAATCATACATATTGATATGAGATCATATATGGTCATATTATTAGCTTCTTGTTAGTAATATTTCATTGTTACTTTTTACTCGGGTCTTTATAACTTTTTGTTCTTATGCGTGTTTTGTCGAATAAATTCTTATTCTTATCTTTAGGTTATAGATAATTCATTTCCAGAATGGTATTAGTGTAGTATATACCATATTCATTCATTCAATTCATTTATATAATCATTATGAAATGAATATCATGTAGAACGAGTCGCATCACATCGTGGAGACGGTATTCCGTACGTACGCACGAGTGATGATATCGTTCCTATGATCGTGGAATTGTTTTGGAGTATATATATATTATTTCAGTATCAATATTACTTAATAATAATCATATATAGTTACTCATTACACCATTATACCCATCCTTGTAAGGTGATGGTGGAAAATAGATTACACCACGGCGTGGAGACGGTATTCCGTACGTACGCACGCGCGGTGATTTCATTTTTCCGTAGGATGGATAGAAGGTGAATTAGGGTTGTTTCATATTTATAATAACATATCAGTATGTAAGTAATACTGATGTGATTACTTTATCATGAAACAACTAAAGAAGAAGAAGTTGAAGAAGAAAGAAATTGAAAAGATCGGTAATGGATATTACCTCTTCTTTGGAACGCCTCTTTGAATCCTCCACTTAAGGAACTAAGATTGGTCTTTTGAGAAGACCAGGACCTCTAGGATTATTCTAGGGAAGTGGAGAGGAGACAATGGCAGGGGTTGGCCGAGCTTGAGTGCTCAAATTTGTGTGAGGAGGAGGGGGAGGAGGTGCCCTTTTATAAGGGAGGAGAGGGGCACCTTAGGAATATCTCAAAATATTATTTTATATTAAAGTTAAAATCGGTTTATAATGGTTCCAAAGGGTCTTATTTAGAAGATAAGGTGGGTATGGGTCGAAATCATATCAACCAATAAGATTTAGACAAGTTTAGGGTATTATTTTAACCTTATCAATTAGATTTAACTCTAAGTTAATTAATTTAACTTTTACCGTGTCTTTTTGTTTTCTTTCACTATATGGTTAATACACTTACTATAACATGCCAAACGAACCCCAAATTGTTTATTATTAATATATATATCCTTATCTAAGTCATTTGGCCGAACCTTAGATTTTTAGGAATAAAATAACAATTAATAATATAATATTTGATTTAAAAACTATTTTGTGTCAATTTTGACACTATTTGATATATGATTTTTGTGAAAGTCATATCAGAATTATATGTTCGAACCAAGTTGATTAAATCAACACTAATATATCATAGTAACCTATAATATTAGTGGAATTCATAAAAAGTCTTAAATTACATTTATTTTGGTATTTATATTATCAATTATGTCAATATTTCATTAATAAGATAATTACTGTATCATCTTTGTGTCATAAATAAATTAAATTATTTGATGTCTAAAAATTACAAATAAACTACCATCATGTAGGAAATTTTTTTAGCTTTCTAATGAATATTTACAATAGAATTTATCTTATGTATAACCCCATATTAAAAATGGTTTACTTATTAAACTTGAAATTTAACTATTTTAACCCTTCTTTAAATAAATTAATAATAAATGTCCTAATCTAATCCAGGTGGGCCTAAATGGTCATATTTTATTCCTAAGTTTTTTTTTGGTCGAATTACACTTGTCCAATAGAATTAGGACATGTGTTAGGGTAATATTAATATCATATTTACCCTTAGTTACCCTATTTACTATTAACCGCGGTAAAAAAAGGTAAAAAGTTACTATTCACCAAAAAATTATTTTCATCTCATTGAACCACATTTTAGTCCTTCATATTAACCGTGTCTCTCGGATTTTCGAAATTCCATTCACAGAAGCGGTAAAATTATGTTTTATGCAAAATTCAGTTTTTAACCTACCACTTAGTAGTTTCACTATTCATCAAAAATTGATGTTTTTCAGAACAATGCCAAAATTTCATCCCAAGCTATATTTCATATTCCGAATTCAAAAATGAAGTCTATTTTACCAAATTCATAACATAAAAGTTGCATTAATTAATTTTATAATTAAATCCCGCTGTTAAAACAAATAGCGTGTTTTTAAGAAACAATATCTATCAAAAGATTGACACTTGTTTATGTCTAGTTTAAATGTGAAATTACATCCAATGACCAACATTGTATTAAATTGTAAAAATATATTCTAAATATACTTTAAAACCACTCAAATTAATGATTTATCACTATTAATTATTTCGATTAAAAAAGTTGTTTTTAATTATAATTTAGTAATTTTCACTATTCATCAGAATATGAAAGTTATCCGAAAAGTACCAAAATTTCACCTTAGGCTAAATTCGATACTCCGAATCCAAAAATAAAGTTCATTTTGAAAAATAAGATTTACTGGATTTCAAAAAGTGGTTATTACTATTCATAACGGCTAGTTTTAATAATATTTTTATAGCATATCGTTGTTTAGTGAAACTCGGTATTGCGTACTACACACGCTATCGAGGAAGGTCGCGATTGCGTGTAATGCAAGGCAAGTCAAGGATGTGTGTTGTGCAAGCTCCTTTTGGTGTAGCGTACAACACAAGACATTAGTAAAATAAAAAAGAATATTTTTCATAAAATCTCGGGCTGTTATACGTAATCATATAAAAATGATTTCCATGGTAGTCAATGAATTTTTTCCAAGGCCGTATTAGTGGAAAATCCTTTAAAGAACCAGTTTGACATCATGTTTCAGCCCTATATTACTTAACTGAGTTCATTTCTCATTTTGGATCTGTAATACTGAACCAAGTTCATTTCCTATTCCAGACGTGTAATACTGAACTGAGTTTTTTTATTTCATCCATCCTTATCACATGAGATATAAATTTTTACCCAATTCATTGGATGGATATATAAGTCCCACCCACATCGTAAATAAATCTTATAAACACGTCCCAAAAAATCATAAACAATCATGTCATAACCCATGGAATCAAATGGGTATCATAAACATCTAAACATATCAAAACGTATAGAAAACGATATAGTTTTCATAATCACTTCATCAAAATCCTAACACGTTAAAGGGAAATGGGTTTTATTAAGACCACGAAATTAAGAATAACCCATTCATAGAGAGAATAAAAATGGAACATTTATTTCATTTTATATAAGGGAATAAGGAACATCAACAATTTTAATCTTAGAGGGAAGATGATTTTGAAATACACATCAAGAATGTTTCATGACGAAAATATCCTTTCTTCTTTTAAAGGAATTTTAATACACAAAACGATTTAAAAATCATTTTTGTATAAAATAAGTTGAAAAAATATAAAGAATACATAAAATCATTTTAAAAACCTTTTTATTTGAAAACAGATAAAATATGATTCAAAACAATTTAAAAACCTTTATCTTTGAAAAAACATTAAGAACTAATAATGAAATATTGAAAATATATTGGATAACTTTTTACATGAAAATATATGAATAAATATTGAAAATGTTTTGTAATCTATTTATTTGAAAATATATTGAAAACAGACATATAAGGCATGAAAACACATTTTTAAAATATTTATTGAAAAAATATAAAACAATCTTGAAAAAATTTTGAAAACAAATTTCCTAAAAAATACTTTTGAAAAAAATTTCTTAAAAATTATCCTTTCAAAAATGAGATGGAAACATCAAAGAAATTATGGTGGGTAAATTCATACATGACGTATGAGGTAAAAGAACATTCCTTTTACATGGTAAAAATGTTATAAAAATTCCTTGTCTAGAAAGCAATAAGAAAATAAATTAAAGAGATTGGTAAAATAAAAACATGGTAAAAATGTCTTTTAAATATTATAGAATAATGGTACAATATTCTTGAAAACACTTTTTAGAAATCATGGTTTTAAAGGAACATAGATTTCCAAACGAATAGAGGATAATGTCAGGATTTCTTAGAAACAATTTCATAGCTATCTTATGTGAAAAATAGTAGAAAATGGTACCAATACATAAATATAGAATGAATAATAAAATGATAATAAATTTCATGAATGTTTTATGAGATTGATTATATGATTTAAACAAAATAAGTATAATCATAAACAATCTCAAAAGGAGATGGGATTATTTAAATAAAATCATATCACTTAGTATTATTTTACCATACCCTCATCTATGAATGTGAAATTACATGAATCATAAAATATCATGAAATATGGTAGAATCAAGAAATAAAATTTCAAATTGAAGTATATAGACCTCCAAAAGGAATATAGGTGCATAATAAAATGTGTGTCTCAAAGAAGGAAAATTGAGACAATTGTATCATACTGATTTGGTTGCTTTTTAAACATAAACCCCATTAAATAAAGATCATGGAATGGATATGTAAATACCAAAAAAATTATGTATAAGAATAATTGAATTAATCCTTGGGAATTATATGCACCACATAAAAGGAATGGGTGGTGAATAAATCATGTATCCTATGGAAATAAAATGTGAGATAAAACTCTCTTACCTTCCAACTTGACTCTTGTCGTACTCATTCAAAACCAATGTATAATAAATATAAATTTATTATAAATATATCATAGAACCATATTATTACTTATAAAACCATATATGGTTGGATTTTTACTTTATGTTACACTCTTTCTAGCAATTCTATGTTAAGGATTCATTTTGGGTAACATTGGTTTTGTTCTTTGCATGTCTCTCAATTTGTCGTATCTTTGGTCTTCATACTTATATCATGATTTCCAGAATCTAAAACATCATATGAATCTAATTTATATTCAGTATATTTGAATTATAATAATCTATAGAGTATAGACGTATGAAATAGAATACATCGTTCATGGAGACGGTAAGTTGTATATACGCATGAACACTATTTCCGTCTAAATATCATGTTGAAAGAAATAATGTAAAATAAAAATATTTATATATGTATATATATATATATATATTATTACTAATGTGGATTTATTATACTATATTTTCATATATATTCACCAAACCCATCCTTAATATATTCCATGTATGGAATGAACGAGTCACAATGCTTTGAGGGGGCGGTATTCCACACTTACTCAAAAGCATTTATCATAATTACACCCAATAGAAAGTAAAAAAAATATTTTTTATAAAAGGTTTTGGTAAAATATACCTCAAGGAAAAATTTAATCATTTTTGGTTTGATTTTGTTTGTTGACAAAACGGATTTCCATGGTCATTTGTCGAGTTCGAGATATATTGTGGACAATCTATGTCGATAAAGAACCCTGAAAATTAATGGATGATCCAAAACCTTGGAATGTTGCGTTCCATGCATGTTTGAAGATCAAAACATCAAAATTTGGAAAATTAAATAAGGGAGAACATGTTATGGAGTGGTGCACAATTTGTGTTGTGCGATAGTGGTTTGAGTGAATATACTACCACGTTTGGGGGAAATTTGCACGCCTCACATGTAGGGTCATAAAAATGCATATAAATAGATGGTTACCCTCTCATTATTAAAAATATCTACACTTATAGAAAATTGGACCTATGGTCACACAAGTTGTGAAGGCGTGTAAGTAGTGAGTTATTGAGAAGTTGTGCACGATAAGGTAGTTTTGCTCCAATAGTGAGCTGCGAGTAAAAGGGTGTTTTCCATGCAAGTTGTGAGTATAATAAGGTTCTGTCGTGATAGTTTAATGCAGCACCCAAGTCAACCTTTGGTTTCTCAAAAGATGTAAGTTTCCTAGCACAACTTTTGAAAAGTTTTATTCATAAATTGATGAAAGGGGGAACCAATAAACCACCTATATACAATTGAGTATTCATTAATTTTAGATAATGAATGGACCTACAATTCTATAAACTATGAGTAGATATTCTATATAATTAGTGAGCACACTTCATTTGGGAGAAAAGTGAAATTTATTTTATTTATTGGTTCTAAACTATAATGGATAGTGGTTATTCTCTAAAATTTGTAAACAGTAATGTTGTTTTAGTGGAGTTGGTGCATCGGGACATTTCCATTGTATACTCCTTGGACATAGCCCAGTGAGGTTGAACCAAGTAAAATATATTTTCTGCATGTATGTTTTAATTTCTATTCATGATTTTTTTGTGGGAAGGAGAGAGAATAGAGTTTTTTAACAACTAAACAATATCAAAATGGGGAGTTGTTTTAATCTTCCATATTTTGATTCACCCCCCCCCCCCCTCAGGGTGTTTAACCAAGTGGGCCTAACAATTGTTGTCAAAGGGAAAAGTGAATATACGTGTTTCTCTCTCAATAGAGGTCATCAATCACAAATGTATTCCAATATTTGATGGGAATAATTTTTAGTTATAGAAGAATTAATTGCGTTGCTGCTTTCTAAATTTGGTAATTTATGTTTTTATAGTAATGATTCATGGTATTTCAGCAAACATTGATATGGGTGATTTATTAGTAGCTGAATGAAGTGAATTGGATGCTGACGCTAAAGGAATTAATGCCTTAGGGGGGCCTATAAAATTCAATCTATACGAAGGTGATTTAATAAAACACATCACATGATATGTGGGAAAATATATTAAATATCTATGAAGGATATTCAAATTTCAAAGAGGAAAAGCTATATGTTATATGTAACAAGTATGAACAAAAAATAATGAACCAATATGAGACTATCGATGCATTATATTATAGGGTAAATGTTGCTGTGAAATACATACATGGTTATCGAGAAATTATTGAATATTTAAAGATCATCAAACACATCTTGATTAGAATTCAACCTTGGTTCACATCCAAATGTTTCTGTGTTGGAGGAAAAGATCCAAAGGATCCACATTAGATGGATTGCATAATACTCTTGTAACATATAAGATGAGAAATGATGATATTGAGTTAGTGGAAAAAGGTAATCCTAGGGAAGTTGAATTCAAGGCCATGAAGAAGCTCACCATTGATTATTATCATGAATAAGAAGATAAATATGAGTTGATTACATTCTTTTCCTTGAATCTTATAAGTGGAAAATGAATGGAAACCTTCCACTTTCTTGCTTTAGATATGGAAAGGATGGTCACCATGCCGCAAGGTTCCCCAAGAAGATGATGAGTATGAATATGAAATACCTATGAAAAATTCTTCATCCTGTTTGAAAAGAAATAAATGTTTTAAGAAAAAAAAATTTAAGAAAAAGAATCTTCTTTCATAGGAATGTGACAGTTCAGATGAATCTAAGGTTAAAGAGATAAAGAATTACAATTATCATGGTGAAACTGCCATGGTGGAATTTTTTTTTGTGCTTATAAAAAGAAAGAAACTAATTTTTATGAAGAGTAAGTTGGAGGAAGATTTGATTTGTAGGCTGAGCTATAGGATACTCAAGAGGGGATAGATGTTTAGAGAGCCAAAAAACAAATCCATCAAACTAGTTCATTATACCAAACTTCATATGGGTCAGCTGAAAGAAGAGAAGTCTGAGTTGATAGAAGAAATTGAAAAACATATGTCTTCATTTCCAGATAGCTTAGAAAAGGTTGTTGAGTATAAGATCAAAATTGAGAAACAAAAAAGTGAAATCAATAGTTTGACAATCATTGGAAGTGATCAAATCAAGCATATCTAGGAAATTCAGGAGGAAGATGTTGTCCTCTGATGAAAATATAAGGATGAAGAAAAACTATTGACTTCTAATGTGACATCGGGAAAGAAGATCATTCGAAAGATGGAAAATTCGTAAGTGGAGCATAGAGGTTTATAATAATGAATGAAATTGTCAAATCAAAATGATATGGATAGTATTGGCTTTATCAAAAATAGAAAGAAAACATGGTAGAAGTCATATAGCAAGAACGTACTCCATGATTAATTATTTATTTGGGTCTATATCAGAATCAGAATATTCAGATAATCCAAGATACATCTAGTGGTGTAGAAGTGAAATTCATGAATCCACCCAACATCAGGAGTTATTGCTGTGGAAAGATCAGACACTCATAAACTGTTTGTTACATTACCAGAAGATACTAAAGGCCATAGGAACAATTGTGGTAGCCAAACAGATCTTGATACTCTTGAATATATTTCATGGGAAATTTATATTGGTGTGTATGATTTTCCCAAATAGATAGATATTACACATCAACCATTTAGAGGAATGTTCCAAAGCAGAACCAAGTTAGTTGTAAATATAAAATCAAAGACTCAATAGGTGAGTTGAAAACTCAAAATCGATTTAAAGGGTTTCATGATGAATCTAGTCTTTCATAATCCATGGAAAATCAAGATTTTCCATATCTACCATGTGTGAAGTTAAAAACATAGACCAGAAAGAAAAGTACTATTTAGGCAGTTGTTGCAGAAATTTCCCTTAAAGAATAAGATTGATTTAGTATTTGGCTCCTTAACAGTGGTTTCACATCCAATATGATAGGCAATAAGGATCTTGTTACAAAAATAAAATTTAAAAAATAAGGATTTTTCGTGTTTCAAAATGATTAATGGCTTAAGTTAATTGGCTCGAGAAAGTCCAGGTTTGGGGGAAATTAATTGAGACGTGATAATGCCTTAGTTCTAAAAGGTCTCAGTCACAAACTTCTTGGTGTTAGGAAAATATGTGACATAGATAATTCTATAATATTTTCTAAGAATATTTTTATCATCAAAGGAAGAGGTGGTTCACTTATTCTAGAGGGAAAAATGAAAATTTATACCTTTTAAGTGGGGTAAAAGATATGTGCTTTTTAACTTGATAGGAATAAAACAAGTTGTGGAAAAAATTACTGGGTCATCTATGCCACCAATCCCTATAAGATCCTATAAAGTGTGATGTATCTGGAGACTTCAATATGATATTACCGAATCATACTCATACATGTGATGCTTTTCAAAAATGGAATATTATTATAAACACGTACAATGCAAAAAAATATAAATAGACAAGACTCCTTGAATTGGTGCTCGTTGGTGTATTTGGACCTATCTCACAAAGAGCCATTTATAAGAAGAGATATTAGATTCTTTTCATTGATGATTATAGTATAATGTCATGTTTATTTTTCATTTCCCACAAGTCTGATGTGTTCAGTTTCATAAAACATTATTGGAGGGAATCTAAAAGGAATATTGGATAGTAAATTCAAAATTTTTGTACTGGTATTTGTAAAAAATAGACAAAAAATCAACTGGAATACTATCTTGAGAAACATGGGATAAGGAATCTTTATTTAGTATGAACTCTCTAACAGAATCTACTGATTGTGAGGATAAATTAGATCATAAAGAACCTGGACAAAACTATGCTTATTGAAAAACACATACTGGGGAAATTTTGGAAGGAAGAAGTCTTGACATAAATCTATATTTTTAATAGAGATATGTTGTGTCTAAAGGAGGAAAATACACCATATCAGATATGGTATAAAAATAATCCAATATTGAAATAGTTTCAAATATTTTAAAGTAACAGATTTATTCTTAATAAAGAAAAACACAAGAAGTTCCAATCATGAGGAGATGAGGTTATATTACTTGGATACTTAGGAAAAATAAATTCATATAAATGTGTAAATAATAGACTTGAAAAAATATTGGAATGAAATGATGTCACTGTAGTGGAAGGTAAACCGAATATTGAACAAATCATTGAATAGTTTTCTGATGAAAGTGATAAATATGAAATCAATACAGGGGAGATAAAGTTGCAGAAGCTAATTCAGAAGAATACACAGGTGATGAGTAGGAGGAATTAAAATTATTTCATATTCAGAAGAAAAAGAGTCTAGCTGAAATTTATAGAAAAAAATATCTTTGGTGATTTGATAGCACCAGTTAGAACAAGAAGAATGAAGTAATTATAGCAGTCATCTTTCCTATCTCATGTGGATCCTAAATTTTTTTCTAATGTAATCGGACAAGAAAACTGGGTTCAGGATTTGAATAAAGAGATAGGCTAAATTGAAAAGAATCAGATGTGGGAGATTATTTCAAGGCCAACAGACATGATTTTCATCTGGACTAAATGGGTCTTTCACAACAAGATGAAATAATATGGCACAGTGATTCAAAACAGAGCACAAATAGTGTGTAAAGGGTACTCCAAGATAGAGGGTATAAATGTTAATGAGACATCTTCACTAGTTTCTATGATAGATACAATCTGATTATTCTTATCCATAACAGTGCAAAGATAGATCATTGTTTTCCAGAAGGACACCAAGTTGGAATTTTTGAATGGGGTTCTGGAATAAGAAGTTCACATTGAGAATATATATATTTTTCTCATTAATGAAGATTCTAACATAGTTTTTCAGCTGAAGAAGGTGTTATATGGTTTAAAACAAGCTCAAATAGCATGGTATTCAAGGCTATATTAGTTTCTGAAAAAGATTGGTTTTTAGCATGGTGGAGTTGATTACAATTTGTATGGCAACAGTGATAGTAATAGAAGGATGATGATGTTGGTTTATCTCAATGACATAATATTCAGTGCATTAGATGAATCATAGTGTAGAAAATTTTCTAAATTCATGAAGAGTGAGTTTGAAATCTCCATGATTGGTGTGCTAACATTTTCCCTTGGTTTACAGATGAAATAATGAATTTTACATTCATTTCTCAATCAAAATTTTATAAGGAAGTATTGAGAAGGCTTGGAATGGATAATTCGAAGGAGACAAAGACTTCAGTGGCTACCTAGATGAAATAATCAGGAGGTGATGAGGGAAATTTGGTTAATTTCAAATAATATAGGAAGATCATTGGATGTATGTTGTACTTGATAGTGATAAGACCGGATATATTTTTAACTCGTGTCTAGCATAGCGGTATCAAAGTAATTATGAAGAAATATTCATGATTTCAGTGAAAAGAATAATATGGTATATCAAGGGAATAGGGGAATTTTGTTTTATATACAATGGAAAGTCATAGAAAAGTTTATTGGTATATATAGATACATACTTATTCAGATCACTAGAAGAGATAAAATCAATGTGAGATGGTGCTTTTTATCTTGTTAGATTGTTTATTACTTGTCTGAGAAAGAAACAATATTGTATTTTGCTGAGAACCATAGAAGATGTGTATATTTTGGCTACTCATGCATGCATACAGTTATTGTGGGTGAAGAAACGACATGAAAATATGGGAGTTGAAGTGAGGACTCCGATCAGAATCCATTTCCATAATTCAGGTGATATAGATCTTAGAAAAAATCTAGTCCATCACTAAAAGATAAAGAAATTTAAAATAAAGTGTCATTTTATCAAGGAAAAGGTAGAGCCATGGGTTGTGAATTTGTTTTATGTTCCAATAGACCTACTATTTATATATATTCGAACAAAGGACTTACCTAAAGAATTATTTGAGAGGCATCAACTGGCATTGGGAGTTTAGTTGACTCCCATACATGAAAAAGTCTAGATGTGATTCCCCCTCTCCCTGAGGTATGGGGTGTTTTTTCTAATCTGTTCATATGTGTTATTAAATTTATTGAATACCTAAATGTAATGGCCTCTGAGTTCTTCAATAAAGGGAGATAAATTGTGTATATAGAAGGGATAAAATGTCTTAGTCAAGATGCAGGGAGAATTTTCTATGTAGAACAAGAAGATAGGGGGAGTTGAAAATGTTAGGGGAAGAAGTGAGATATGGGGATTACTAAAAATGATGGTTCTAGAAGTGATCGATCAAAGGATATATATCTTGACGGCTAAGGTTTTTTCTGAAAGAAGAAGAATTTTTTTGTATTGGAATGAATTTATTCAAGTATGACCTTTGTATATTAATCTCTTTTATCACGCCAACCATTGCTCACATGGGATTATAGTTTGTATTAATAAAATATTTCATTTCAATCTAAATTGAAAGAATAGAATGGTGGTAGAAGATGGAAGATGTTGTAATGATGTATAAACATTTTAAGAGTTTCCTTTTGAATTGTTATCAACAAACCCAAAGTGGGAGATTGTTGGGAAGAAATACCTTAAGGAAACATTGAATAATTTTTGGGTTGATTGTGTTTGTTGAAAAAGAGGGTTCCCATGTGCATTTTTCAAGTTTTTGAGATATTGTTAGAAATATATGTTATAAAATAACCATGAAAATAAATGGATGATCTGGAGGTGGTGCAAAAAGAACATGGATAAGGTGGTTCTCTTTTCCAATGTTTGCCAAATTTTTGGGTCCAAACATTAAAGAATAAATAAATTTGGTTTTCATGAAGGGAGTTGTGTGCAGTGTCATGGATCCATGGAAAGTTTTGTTCCATAAATTTTTGAAATCATAACATCAAAATATTTAAAAGGACATAAGGGCACACAAGTTATAGAGAAATGTATAAGGTAAGTTCTGCAACAATGGTTTGGACGAATGGACTAGTGTGTCTAGGGAATGTTGCACTCCTCACAAGTAAGGTCATCAAAATTCCTATAAATAGATAGCTAACCACTTATTCTATAGAATCCCAAAACATAAAAAAATTGGATCTCTGGTCATGCAAGTCGTGATGGAGTACATGTTATTAGTTATTCAGAAGATGTGTGTTAGATGGTAGTTGCATGACATTAGTGAGTTGGGTGTAAAGGGGCGTGTGTTGCACAAGTTGTGTGTATAAGTAGGTTGTTTCATTCATGTTTGAATTTATGTGGAAGTCAACCTAGGGTTGTGAGAAAATTATAAGTTTCCAAGTAAACCATTAGTAAAGTGGTATTCATTTGTGGATTAAAGTAGGACATCAATAGTGCATCTACATATAGTGGAGGATTCATTAATTTGAAAGAATGAAGGCACGAATGTTTTTTGATTGTTTTTAAACCATGAAGGATGGTGAGTCTGCTCTAAACTTTGTAAACATCAGTGCACTATTAGTGGATTTGGTTCATTGACACAATGCAGTTGTATGCTCATTGGATGTATCTCAGTGAGGGTGAACCAAGTAAAATTTCTTTTCTACATGCATGTTTTAATTTTTTACCATACCTCTCTATGAGGAAGGAGAGAGAAGAGATTTTTTTACAATGAGACCAGATCAAAAGGGGAAGTTGTATTAATCTATCATATACTGATTCACTCCCACCCCTCTGAGGGTATATGGCCTAGTGGACCAAAAAAAGAAATACATAAAATTAAAAACATAATGAATAAAATATATTAAACATATAAACTTGATTTCCATCAAAATTTCCATCATGAGAGATAGAAACGAAAATGAATAATCATCATTTAGTGAGGCAGTAGTTCATCGTACACATAAATTTTATGTGCATTACCCTTTATATTGAGGTGTGTGTAAGTGTATGTCTAAAAAATACTATTAAAATATCCTATTATATTGAATATACTAGATTTTTAATACAATAATAGAATAAAAATAGTTGGGGTGTGGAGAAATATAATAGAAGAAAAGAGCATGAGAGAAGTCTTAACCTCTTAATTGGGTAACTCATTTTGGCTTGTGCCAAAAGGATTCCTTGAATTTCATTCTTCCCAAGTAAAGGGGTCTTAGAGAAAGGAAGAAATTTTGGGATGTGAATGAGGTAGATCTTGATCGAACCTAAGTGGTTTGAGAGTTTTTAAGAATAGGGATAGGTGGTGGCCTTTTATAGGGAAGGGAAGAGACACACCAGGCATTTTTTAAAACAAGTTAGGTGTACCCTTGTTTTTACATAAAAAATTCATAACAAACAAACAAAACTCAATAATTGAAGGTCAATAGATAAATCATGAAAATCCAATGGGTGTTAGACAAGTGTATAAAAAATTTTGGGCCTTAAATTTAAGGTTTAGTCCATAGTTAAGCTTAATTTTACCATAATCAATGTGATTAATTTTAATTAACTTCACAAATAGTTTTGGTAAAAAACTGTGTTGACCTTATAATACATTATAAATTATGAAGATTATAAATATGGAATCCATTTTTCCAAATTTTAATGCTATAAGTGGTAGAAATTAATTTAATATTCATCCCGCTAATAGGACAACATTGGGATTTTTAAAGTAAAAACGTACAAACCTTTTCAATGTTTTTATACACAATTTCAATGTAAAATTATTTCCAGTGACCTAAATTGGATTAAAATCTGGTGTTCTTCACTATTCATCTACAAATGAATTTTCTCAGAAAAATCCAAATAAATAACCCTAAGATAATTTTGACATTATAAATTAAAAAATAATTTTTATTACTTAGAGACACATTTGTCCTTGTAAGGTAGTAATATTTCTTCATACATTTACCGAGAAAGGCATAGAGACAGTATGCGATTTCGAGGCACGGTGTTTCCTAGAATAAATATTATAAAAAAATATTATATTTGTATACTATGAACACGATGGAAATGGAATATCTCTCAAAATGTAGCTCATATATAAAATATAATGTTGTTGTTGAGTCAAGAGCATGAAGTTTACACTAAAAGGGACATAACTGTTGTTGGCGTGAGTCTTCTATAGAAAACTCCATGGAGAGAAAAAAACATAAATAAATTTATTAAATAAATTTATTTTATCTTGGACATTCATTTGAATAAATTTTGAACTGAGAGTCTGATTGGAAATATGAAACCATCGTTGAGTTTGTAGTGCGGTATTTACCATATGGGCAACCTCAGGTGAGAGGGTGAGGGAGGTTTAGATTCTGAAACTGTGGGCTAAATCCTAAAACTTACAGATTAGATGAATGTTTTAGGGTTGGATCATTTATCCCCCGGTGGTGGGAGCTCTCATCATCTCTATTCGATTGGTGACAGGATGCCAAATCATTGATTGGTCAGAGGGAAGATTCAGATCCATGTAGACCAGAGCACAGCGAACGGGATGACGGATCAAAAATCCAAGTAGGATTCTTCTTTCATATTCTGGATTCCCCGATTGATGTTATTATTATCAAATTTTCTCCTTCATCATTTTCTATACTTCGTCTGTTATTGTAAATTTCCAAAATAACACGTCCATCGACCTATTTCTATTTTAACTGCTCATTCTTCATCGTTCTTATCTATTCTTCAGCATTAACATTTGGCCTCATCAAAAAAACATCTGATCTTTGAGCAAAACAATTCTGTAAAGGTCTTGATCTAGTGATTCTAGATCTATGATGGTTTTAAGCTTTGGTTGTTGGAGGGGATGCATCAGAAAGTGGAAGAAGCGGATACTTTTCATCATGTCTAAACAATGAGGAATCTTTGAGCAAGGCGTGAGTCTATATAGATCGGGACCCAAGATTTTCAGAGCTGGTATCTTTTTTATTTCTCGAGTATCAGAGTGTTCATAGTGGTCTGTGGGAGAAACCAAATTCATGCGATGGTCTGGCCCTAGAAGGTGGAGGTCTGGCAGAGGAATCCAGCATGGAGGCACGACTGGGTGCGGACAGTGGCGAAGCACCAGAGTGGGTGGGGAGCCCACGTGATAGTAGCGAGGTTCATGGCGTCTGGGATCCAACGAGGTCGATGAGGCGGTAGGCCCACTAGGCTATTTTGCAGTGGATCAGGCCGAGTGGAGAAGACTAGCCCAGTTAGAACAGACCAGACCAATGCGAGTCAGGCCAAGGAGACTACAAATGACCCTTTCTCTTAATCTGAACATTTGTTTAATGCATCGCGTACAACCACACATTCCTATCATCGAGAGAAAACTTTTAAGGCTATCTTTAGAATTTTATATTTTAGGATCAATGATTGGGCCCCAAAAATGCTCAAATAAAAATAATATATTATTATTATTACAATTTTGACCCACCATGACTTCTGCATATGAAATCTGATCGACACACCGCCAGTGAAATCGCAACCAACAATTTTAGATGGTCATGTGAGGAGTGTTTCTATGTGCTTAAACTGAAATTGAGGTATGGGCCCCACAAGGCCCGGTTTGTACGTTTATGGTGAAATGTGAAATTTTCACTGGGTGTCTGTTTTATATGAATGAATAGTTGATCCTGTGTTTTTCTTGTGAGGATCATAATGGTGCGATCCATATGATGTGTTTCGGGATCGAAACATGGTCCCCACGAGGCACTATTTGTGAAAACTACAGTGGAATTGTTTTTCATCACTGAGTGCCCAATTCGGGTGAATGAATAGCCAATCTAATATGTTTTTCAATAATTATTTAAATGGTTTGATCCATTTAGTTATCCAGTTCTAGCTGTGGAGGCATGCTAGTAAAAGTATGTTTTTTCATTCAGACCAATGAAGAGGGTTGTGCACTCCTCAACCCTTTGGATAGACGTGTCATGTACTATGGGAGTAACCTAATTCACCTAGGGGTATTTGTTCATGATTTATTACCCTACTAAGGTTGGGTACACGACCATGAGATGAGGTGGGGTCACACATCATGTGGGCCACCCATGTGTCTTCTACCAAATTACGAACCTTCTACCTCTCATATATCTTTCTTCTGAACTCCGATTATGGCTTGAGAGTAGCCTTTCCTTAGTGTTTTTTCTTGTTTAATGTGATGATTCCATCCTTAGTTCATTTCAAGATGCATTGTGAGAATTTATAATCATGACGTCTATCAGCGGTGATTCTTGATATTCCAAGCACGTCACCTCTCTAAAGAAAAACATGACGATAGCAGTGGTTAGGAGATGACACTAGAGTGGAACCCTCCATCTAGGATGGGAATGAGTCCTTGAACTCTTCTGAGTATAACCCTTCTAGTTGGTTTGGGAATGGGTTCTTGATTACAGAAGAGTTGAACCCTCCTTCTAGGATGGGAATGGTTCTTTGACCTATTATTAGTGGAACCCTACAGTCGGGCTGGGCATTGGTCCTCTATTACACTAGAGTGAAACCCTCCAACTAGGATGGGAATGGGTCCATGATTACACTAGAGTAGAAACCTCCCGCCCAGCTAGTCATGGGTTTTTGATGACACTAGAGTGAAAACCCTCCATCAATACTGGGCATGGGTCCCCAACCATGAGGTACAACTACTTGACTATGAAAATAAGTGAAAATACATGTTTAGAAAAACCTTTGGACCCATGAGGAGGATGTATTCTTTTACTAGGGAGATTCATCCTTATGACGTGACCTAAAACTGTGCAGGTAAGACAGAGTCGTCCAAAGAAGATAGTATCAAGATGTGGTGGTTGAGTCCCTTTGACTTTAGTGTTTATAGAAGATATGAGGGATGTTGGGCATCATTGATGGATACTTATGAAACTTTGGGAGACTCATTTATTGGCTTGAGCAATGAATTAGAGATCCCCATACTCTCTCATTCGGGTTTATTTTGATTGAGAAAATTTATATATCTTGTTTTAGAACCCATACATTGGGTTTTGGATATGCTTCTTCTAGGATAGGTGAATATGTGCAGGGTATGCCACTTTCTATCCATGTCTATATTATTATGCTTGGATGAGTAAACTCTCGTACTATAGGTATTGAAGACTTGATGAGAATTATTTCTACTCACCATGTCAAGCGTTATTTGTTTGGATGACTTTTCTTTCACTATGTTATTGGGATGAGTTGTTCCCTTTCATTTTATCTTGTTCTATCTACTGCTTTCCTCTTGGGTTTTATCTTTTACTGCTCCCCCTTCATCTTTTTGGGGTGTCCAACTAATTATGTTCATACTCACCCCTGTATGGGATTTTCTCGCATGTATCATTCCATATGAGGAAAACAGATTGGTTGATCATGACTTTAGTGGAGTTTAGGGATATTAGATGCTTGGACAGTATATGGTGGTTGTAGATTGAGATCTAGGAGTGGGGCTATCTCAGATATTTTACTTTTAACTTTTTTCAGGTTGTGCTAATTTTATGGTTGTGTGTGTATTTTTACTCTTTTTCCCTTCATATTACTTTACAGCAGCTGTACTTCTACTGATTAGAGTATGATACATGTTTGTGGTTCATATATAGCAGTTTTGTATCTTTTTTTCATTTCCCTCTGCTCGTTTTTCATTTAGTTGGTTGTGTGTGTGTGTATAAGTCCTTTAACAAATGCCTCCTTGAGTTTGTTGTGTCTTTAGTGCTTTCCACCACCCATGGACTATGGAGGTGGGATTGTGGCAGTTTCAACTCGAGCCCCGACATGCTTCAAGTCATGACAAAGTGGTATCAGAAGTGGTTTTACCCTTGGGATGTTGTTCAGATTTTTTCATAAAAAGGTGTTCGTTTGGTTTAGGAAAACAGTTTCAATGTGTCTCGAGAGCAGCTCTCCAGATAGGGAGACTAGTGATGGTGTGGTGTTCTACGTATCCATCACCAGGACCTTGATTACATGCTTGTCGAATTGGCATGATCATAAATTTTTAGTAGGGAAATTTTGTACATACATCATATTGGATTGAGTCTTTAATTATCCTTCTTGAGACAACACCCCATTATAGTTTATATAAATATATATCTGAGTGTGTGTGTGTGTGTGTTTGTGTGTGTGTGTGTGTGTTCTTATTTGACCATGGTACTCCTTGATAGGTTTTAAGATACCTTTGCGATGAGGGTCAGCTAGGATACTAGCTCTGGTTCATGATGACGATCCGATGAGTGATGATTCCTTAGTTTAGGATTCATAATATGATCCCCCTTCCTCCACGTGGGTAGGTAGAAAAACCTCCACCTGTTGAGTAGTAGTTAATCCCAGCCGAGCATTCTAATGATGTGTGTAGGCTAAGCGAACTCTACGAGTTCCATAATGAGAGACCACTACGATTCCACAGTGAGACATATCCTTAAGCAGTAGAGTATTGGCTAGAGTCTGTGGTCTACCAATATTGGCTTGCTCAGACACCGACAGATTAGATGTTGGATTTTGTAGCTAGTCTTTTCCATGGAGTATCTAGGCAATATTAGAGTATAGTTACTCAGATTCATGGTGAGTTGGTACTCTCTTGTGAAGACTTCTAGTATTTGTTACATTAGGACTACTACCACACCTAATTATACTCTGTCTGGATTTTGGAGCTTTTAGAGCATCAATAGAAAGGGATGATGGTGTCTGAGTACACTTCTAGGTTTATAGAACAAACATGCTTCTCTTCGGACTTGATCTCTGATGGATACTTTTGAGAGCAGAACCTTGGGTAGGGAATCTGTTGGGAGATCTACACTAATATAGTACCCTTGGGCATCCCCAAATATGTTAGGGTGCAAGAGCGAGTACTGGTGATAGAGAGAATTAATTTATTGGAATGATAGTTATCTGGTATTGGTAGTGGGAGAAATAGAGAAGAGATATTTGTGGATGTTAATAGACATCACATGGAAAGGACCTAATACAGGATTCCTTCCTAGGATGAAACTCAATCACTTATTCTGGGACAATGTAGAGCACTGAGGTAGCCTAGGGAGAGACAGTGTTATGCTTGTGGTGTTTAAGGTCACATGGTATGAGACTGCCTAACCATATGTGGTGAACTTTCTAGGGAGATTGTATATGGACCACCATGGAAGAGATATCAATGTGAATAAGATTCTCCCACGAATGGATAGAGTGTTCCCTAGGGAGGCGAAGTGGGTAGAGGATCTGGGGGAGCTCTGGTTGGTGGACAGTGTTATGAGGTCCTTCCACAACCAGCACTAGGCCACCCACATCAGGCTTAGGAACCTTGTTGTTGGGGATATGGGAAACTACATGATATGTATGTCAATGATCCCACAGTGTGTGAGATGACAAGATGTATGCTGCATATCACTTTTACTTGTTTCAGTATAAATTGTTAGACATTGTGTGAGGTACCCTTTTCTCCCTTCTTCTTGCTCGAGGTGTTACCAGGGTGATGCAAGAAATCAGTGTAACCTCGGGTCTATGTTGTTCTACATAGCATTGTATACATAGGGAGTATTAGTTGAGTCCTGCTGACTTGTGAACTCAAGGATAGCTTTTCTGATGGAGTTGTGGAGAAGGTACTGACATTGCTGATTGAGTTTTCCTACTTTGCACTTTTTGTTTGGAATACCAATATTGGGTGTAGTAGAGTGCCTGTTTGGGGTTACTCTCCTTCCAATAGAGGTGAGGAAATTAGGGGTATTCCATGTTCTTTCCTTTTCTATATTCTTGTGGTTGGATGGATTTACTCACCTTCCATATACTTTGGTACCTTTACAGGCTCATCGTCACCCTTAATATGATGGTTAACTTGTATAGGTTGAGGTGATGGAGACCCCACATAAAAAACTACGTGACTCGCTACCGGGAGCTAGAATTGGTAGTCTTATCATTGATTATGAGGATAAGTTATCTTTTGGAAGAACTCTTTGTGGTTTTCATAGACCACCACAGTCTCAGGTAAATCTTCACTTAGAGAGACCTGAACCTGGGGCAGCGATGCAGGATGGTGTTCCTATAGGAATATGACATCAACATAGTATATACACCTGGAAAGGTAAATATTGTAGAATATTCCTTTAATAAGAAGTACCAGGCTAACCAAGAGTGGGATGTTTCAGAGTTATTAGATTCCAAACAGTTGAACATAGTGGATCAAGAAGTTACATATTTTCTTCAGTTGATGGTGTTGACTCCTTCTCTTATCATTAATTTGATATATTCCCAACTATGTGACATCAATATTGATATATGATATTACTTAGATATCCACAAGTGATGCACCAGATGGATATTTTGAATGAGGGAATCACGAGATCATATTTTAGGGGCAAAATGTGGTTCTGGTTGTGATGTGTGGGGTGATGAAAGAGTTCCACAATTCTCCCATAGTTGTACATCCCAGGGTGTGAAGGATTTACCAATCAGTAACATTTTTGGAGGTCCAACATGAGATGAAGAAAATCTGAGTTTATCTCAATGTGCCTCACCTATCAACAGTTAAAGGTTGAGTACTATGTTCTAACAGGTTGGCGTAGCCTCTTGAAACCCCTGAGTAAAAATGGGATGAAATAAACAAGGACTTTTTCACTAGGATTCATCATTTAGATAATGTCCATGACACCATCTGGGTAATAGTAGACTGAATAAAGAATATGGTGCACTTTTTTATATAAGGGATAAGAGTTTCGTGGCGTGTTTGGGGTAGTTGTGCATAAAGGACAACATCCTCTTTCATTGATGCCCTCGGAAATTGCCTTTGATCATGATGTGTGGTTTACATTGAGATTGTGGATAGGTCTACAAGAGGTTTCCAGGACTAGATTATAGAACAGAACAGCCTTTCCCCCTAGACTGATGCAAAAACTGAGCACTGAATCTATGCAATGGAGGTTATGTTGAGGGCTTGCGTATTACTTTTCGACCAGAAATGCAAGCTCCCCTGAGTATCTTCGGGCCATTCGAGATCATATAGATGTTTGGAGATGTTTTCTACATTCCTTAAATACACCCACATCTGAATCGGGATAACGATGTATTCCAAATTTCACGAATGAGGATATAATTTCATGATTCTATGCATGTCATTGGCAGGAGAGAACCTTATGAGGATGGACCATCCCCTTGGATTACATGTTCTAGCAGCACAGAAATGTGCAAGAGTTTCCCTAGGATTGGGAGAGCCTGGTGTAGGATCAATATCAAAAAAAACCAAGTTTTATTGGATGAAAGACATAAATGGGGGAATAATGTAGAGACCCATTTTTTTCTAGGACATTGGAATATTTCTACTTATATTTCCCAAGATAGGAACTAAGAATATGTGTGATTCCGAGGCCCGGTGTGGACAGAATAAGTTTTATAAGAATGTTAAGTATATTTTTTATACTATGCACATGACAAAAATGGAGTATCTCTCAAATGGTAGCTCGGATCAGAAATCTAAGTCCCTGGTTAAGTTCAGAGTGTGGCGTTTACCCTAGGTGGGATATAACTTTTGTCGGCATTGGTCATCTGTAGAAAAAAATCACAGAGGGAGAAACCATAAATAAAACAATTGAATAAAATTATTTTATCTTGGATTTTAATTCTAATAACTACTAGATGAGGACTCAGATTGAAAATCTAAAACCATTGTTAAGTTTTTAGTGTATTTTTTACCAAAGGTAGACCTCGGGTGAGTGGGAGTGGGAGGTTTGGATTCCACGATTATGGTCTAAATACAATAAATAAGAGTTTAGAGAAATGAACTATATTTCGTTCATTACTAACATAGGGAGGTATCTCCCATTTTTTCCTTATGATCGGCAAATTGATGATGAATCCTTGATGGATCGCGATAAAACATCAAATCTGAGTAGATCATAGAAAATAGAATGTTATGATGGATTTGAAATCAAGGTGTCATTATTCTTTTAGATTTTGAAATTCTCGATTGATGTTTTTTTGTCAGATCTGATCCTTCATCATTTTAATTTCTTATTCTATGTTTTCGTATGGTCAAACTAACATAACCATCAACATATTAATATTTTGATCCCCTGTTCTTCGTCGTTTTCCACCACTCTTCAACGTTACCTATTTTTCTCATCAAAACAACTTATGATATTCAAGTGAGGCATGGTTCTAGGAAGTTCTTGATCTAAGGATTCCAGATCTATGACTGTTTTGAGTTTTGGGTGTTGTATGAGGTGTTGTTGAAAGAAGAAGCAGTGTCTACTTTAAATCACGTCAAAACATTGATTGGTCTTCGAGTGGGGAATGAGTTTGTGTAGATCGGGACCCAAGGTTTCTAGATCTGGTCTCATTTTCATCTCTCGAGCACCGAAGTAGTCTCAGTGCTCCATGGAAGGGACCCCCAAAGCGTAGTGGTCTGATGGTAGTCTGATGGTAGTCTGGAAGTGGAAGTCAGCGAGAAGCTGTGCTCAGGTAAAGACAGTGGCAGAGTGCAAGTTTGGGCGGCGAATCACGTGGGATGGCGGCGGAGCTCGGGGCGCGTGGCTGTTGGGATCCGGTTGGTCCATTGTGGCAGATGGGTGGCTCAACCGTAGGCCAACAAGACAGTCTAGGCCAGCTGAAGTGGGTCGGCCAGATGTTGTTTAGGCCCAGGATACTTTAGACGACTATTATTCCAAATCCAGGTGTCCATTTGATGCTCCGTCTATGGAAACACATTTCCATCATCAAGAAGGACCTTTTAAGGCTGGTTTGAGAATTTTTAATTTTGGGCCCATGGAGTGTTCCCCTAAAAATATAAAATAATAATATATTATTAATATTACAATTTTGACAGGTTATGACAAATGCATACGATGTTCGATCGATGTGTCATCAGCTATGTCATGACCCTGAATTTTAGGTGGATATTTCAAGACAGGTTTCGAGTGCTTAAACCAAAATCAAGTAATGGGCCCCATGAGGCCCAATATGGGTCTTTGTAGTGAAATTTTACTTTTTTACCGAGTTTCTATTTTGGATGAATGTATATCTAATCTAATGTATTTTCTGTGAGTATCTCAACAGCGCGATACATATGATGTGTTTCAAGATATAAACTTGGTCCCTATAAGGCCCATTTTGTGCACAACACTGTGGAATAAAATTTATTCACAGGGAGTCTAAATATGGTTAATGAATAGTCAATTATGTTCCCTTTTCTAAAAGGGTCGAAATTGTGTGATTCGTTTAGTAATATAAGGCTGTTTGGGGAGGCATTCTAGTAACTGTATGTTTTTTCCCTTCAGATCAACATTGTGCGTCATGCACTCATTGGCCTTTTGGATAGATGTGCCATGTACTCTGTGTGTACACTAGCATGCCTAGGGGTACTTGTACACAATTTAGTACCCGGGTTTGTCTGGGTACATGTCTAGGAAATGAGGTGGGGTCACAGTTTGTGTGGAACCCACCGGCATCTTGTACCACATTGCTAATTTCATACCACTCAGATATCTTTCTTTTTAAACGTATTTTGGCCCACGAGTATCCTATCCTTAGTGTTTTTTCAATATGGAACACAATGATACCCTCTTTAGTGGATTTAGAGATACGGTGTGAGATGTTCTGAGTATGACACCTATCTGAGGAAACAATCAATGTTCCAGAGGTGACACCTATTAGAGGTGACACGCGATGATATGAGTGGTCGGGTAATCAAACTATAGTGGAACCCTCTTGTGGGACTAGGCATGGGTCCTCGATGACATTAGAGTGGAACCCTCCAACTAGGGTGTTCATGGGTCCTCATCATATGCTGAGTGACCTCTATCTAGGTTTGGCATGGTCCCTCATTGACACTATAGTGGAACCCTCCAGCAGGGTTGGGCATGGGTCCTTGATGACACTAGATTGGAACTCTCCAGCCATGATGGGAATGGGTCCTGGATAACACTAGAGTGGAACCCTCCAGTCGGGCTGGGCATGGATCCCCAACCTTGAGGCACGAACTCTTGACTCTGTGGATTAGTTACGGGACAAGTTTTGACATACCATTAGACTCATGTGAATTATGGACATTTTTTCCATCGAGTCACATCCTTGTGATGTGACCAAAAACCATGTGCGTGACACACGGCCACCCAAAATAGATAGTATCATGGTGTGGTGATTATGTCCCTTTGACTTGCGTATTTTGGGAATACATGAGGGATGCTGGTCATTGTTGATGGATACTTTTGAAACTGTTGGAAACTCTTTTCCTGGGCTGATCTATATTATGGATATCTCGTTACTCTCTCATTTGGAATCCTTTTAACAAGCCATATTTAAATATTTCTTTTTTCAATACCCACTCATAGGGTTTCAGATACTCTTATTCTAAGATAGGGAAGACGCATGAGGAATTCCATGTTCTTCCCATGTCCAGCTTCCCATGGTTGTATGAGGTTACTCTCCAACTATAGGTATCGAATACTCGATAAGAAGATCATATTTTCACCATGTCGATCTCCTTATGTTATGATGATATTTCATTCACTAACTTGTGGGGTTCAGCTGTACTCTTTCATTATACCGGTTAATATCTACTAATTTCCTCTTCAGTTGTATCTCTTACTGCTCCCCCTTCACCCTTTTTAGGAAATTTTACTGATTATCTTTATAATCACCACTACATTGGATTTGGTCGCACATATCTTTCCATATACAGATGACAAACAGGTTGATCATGACTTTAGAGGAACTTAGGGATAATGGGTATTAGATCGTGTATTGTGGTTGTATCTTTAGTTCCCAAAGCGTGGATCTCTTCATTGTTTTATTTTTCACTTGTTGTCATGTTGTTCCACTTTTTGAGTTTGGAATGTATTTTTTCATGTTTTACATTTAGTTTACTTGACATCGCCAATACTTTTATGTATTAGAGGTTGATTGATATTTTTGGCTCATATATAGAAGTGTTTAATCTTTTTTTTACTTTACCTCTACACTTTTGAAATGATTTTTCTATGTGTGTTTGTGTTTAGGTTCTTAGGCAAATGCCTCCCCTAGTTTGGTGTGCCTTTGGTACCTGTCGCCACCCACTGGCCTATGGAGGCGGCTTGGAATAGTTGTAGCTTGAGCCCCAGAAAGGGTCAGGCTGGGACATATTTTATTGAATTCAATTCCAATGTGTGTGTGTGATATTAATTTTCTTATCTTCCATAAAAGTACATTTAAATAAGATAATTTTAGAAAATATTGTTTAATAATAAAAGGACTACCAAAAATTATATCTTTCATCATCAATATGTGTTATTTATATATTTCCATTATAAAAATATTTTAAAAGTAGTTATCGTTATTCATATTAAAAATGTTAATGGTTAGATAAAAATAATATCATTTAATAGTTATTAAAATAAAAATATGGTTTATAGAAACTCCGGGTTTTCTGTTTCGTATGCCAATTCTGTGTTGTGTGTAATACACGCCATGTCACAAGCTAACCTCAGTGAACCGTGTAATGAATATAACATTTATGTTTTGTGTAGTGCATGATTAACTTAGTGTTGTGTATAACAAAATACAAGAATAGTTCATTAACACAAAATAAACTATTTTAATTGTAACATGAAATTAAAAATATCACAAACATTAAATAAATTCAAAAAAGTATTTCTGAAAATCATGGGATGTTACATTAAGTAAGAATAGACATTGGGGATATACACCACTAATTAGAATATGGTTTCCTCAAAAATATGGCCTAATAACGGAAATATAATGATATTCAGAATGTATATGAAACTCTAGGTGGAAGATAGATTCATAAAAATTCTGTCATAATGAGGAGAGTTCATAGAAAATATATCCCTGGTGAAAGGGAATTCCGTGCTCGTGGGAAATATTTCCCAGCAATGAAGGAATTAAGTGTCTTCATGAGGAGTATAGCTATATGAGGATGATAATGAATGGTTGATTATGTTGGGTTTGAACCACTGTGATGCATATTATGTATCATTATTTAGGGAAATAAAATCCTAAATAATTCAAGGTTCATAGTTTAAGGTCATGTGGCAAGACCATAACATACAGTTTAACATCATTCGTTAAGGACATTGCCCAACATATTTAGATCACACGACTAGGACACTTTCCATGCAGTTTAACATCTTCATATAGAGAAGGATTATGTATAATCTGATTTCATGTTGAGGTTTGTTGTTTATGCAGTTTAACATCATGTTTTATAGAAATTGGAAACATACTTTATAATCTTTTGGTGGTTTTTTTGTGTATTTTTCTATAATTCTATGAGGACATTGGATACATGGTTTAATATTGTATTATGTGGATGTTTTTGTAATGAAATGTGTGTAAAATAAAAGTTGAATAGGCCTTGAACCTATTAGACTTCCATTTATATTATATTGTGGATCATTATGTGGAGAATATATATATTATTGAGATAGAAGTTGGGGTTTAAAACTATAAGTAATCCCAAATGTACATGGATCTTTGATTGGCTTTGGAACAAGGATAAAACTATTTAGTCGGGGGAGTTATCACTATCAACCTTGAGATTAGGTCTCTCATTATCAATTCAATTCATGATTGAAAATCTCCTAGGTCCCCGTCAATAATATATGACAAGCAAGAGGCCCCTTTTATCAAGGGATTTTAAAAAAATTTAAGGGGAAATATAGTGTTCCTTAAAACATTTTCATGTGCATTATTTGGCTTTGGATATGGTCAAATCTTGGCCATTACATGGTTTTTATCCTAGTGATTTAATAGAATATAGAATATTTGGGTGGTTTGTGAACGGGATATAATGAATCAAGATTCTATGTCATATGAGAGAATTAAAAAATGGGGTATTAGATCCCCTAAATATCCCTCAACTCATAGAGTGAAATTGATACACAGAATGGAGGGTTTGTGATGTGGATACTTCATGTGGGATTTTATTACAATCCCCCTTTACAAATTGGATTTTGAAGGGCCACACAAATTTTAAGATCTCATCTCTGTATGATTTGGAAATTTCAAAAGGATATTTAAATTTTAATTATTAGACTGGTGGAATTTTGATTAGAGATTAATAATAGAATTATGAAAATTAGAAAGCCCCAAAGTAATTTTTTCAGACATATATTGAGGCTTAATAGTTACCTCAAGTGTTCAAGTCCACCTTGGGGTATTCGGGTGGAGTTTTGGGAGTTTGGGATAATATTGAAAAGGGGTCATATATTTGGTGTAGGGTTTAAGAAAAGCCATGTGTCACCCTATATATCGATGAAAGTTAAGTTCATTTTATAAATAGCCTGGTTATCTCATTTGGTATGTAAATGGTTAAGGTAAAACCTTGTGACATTATAGAGTAAACTATACAAGGGTGCTAGAGTATATAGTAGTGGTTTCATGGTTTTTACATGGTTTGGAAAATCATACAACCAAATAGTGTGAGGTGGGACACCTTAGACAGCGAGTGTTCACGATTAGTGCACTTTTTTCCATCCATGCATCCAAACAATGCAACTAATTTAGTTTGGTTAAATTCCCATTTTCCATCATTATCTTTTATGTGGGAATCCACCTATTTCTCCCTTTTTTCCACCCTCACATGAGCCATCTCACCTCTATATTCCCTCTTTCTTTAAGATGTGTTTAGGGGGTCATTTTCTTGGGTGTTTTCAAGGCATGTTGTGGTTTTATCTTTCCTCCTCTAGTATTTATTACTCTTATATTCTCATTTTAATTGTTTGATTCTTAGATTATGGATTTGGAAATTATTACATCAAAGCATGGTGGAATCGACCATGAATTATGGGGAATTTACTCTGCCAAGGGAGAGGGTGGCCTATATGGATACCTCCACTTGGAGGATCATTGTTTTGACCAAGGTATTTTGTGAATAAAATTTCTCCATGGATTTTTGTAAATTTGAAATTTTGAAGTGATATAATTGGATTTGTAGGTTGGGTTTTGTTTCATCTTTGGTTCAGTGGTGTGTTGGGGTTATTGGCACCCCAGGGATCAAAGAACTGGTAAACATTAGATGGATGGTGTGTTATGTGGATTTATGAAAAGCTGGAAATTAATTAGTTGATTAATTATAATTTTTTTTAAAATTTTTTTTATTTTCATTGAGTTAGATACTCGAGTCATTAAGACCTTCCTTGTGGATCAAGGAAAATGGTGGTTGATATTGTGTAGGCCTTGGCATCTGTTTTAACCCTTGGATATAATTTGGAGACATAGTAATGACGTAGGTGGTTTTTCACAAATTCCCTTGAAGTAAATTTAATTTTTGTATGTGTTGTAGGATTTTCATGGGTTCTACCACTAATTTTTATGGACCTATAATTAAATTAATAGTTAAATTAAATTAATTAAACTACTTAAATAACTTGATTAAGGAGATTAAAATAAAATAGGTGCATCATCCAATATATATATAGTGAGAAATGTGCCAAGGTTCAAATCTATCCCTTGGGAATCACATCAATTATTCACCCATCATAGGTCATGATCTTACCATAAAAAATTTAGATTAAAGATGAAAAATTAATGGGATCCCTAAATTGTGAATGTGTGAGAAATATCAATTCGACCTAAACCTATGTGGCTTTATGTCCATCCTTAAAAAGGTTTCCCTTTAAAGCTAGAGAGGTTATCCTTGGGGTCCACTCATGACCTAAAGACCATCACGCTAATTTCATTATGGCATTAAAGGTCTTCATGTGTTAGAGGATATCTGTTAGTGTCATTATTCCAATATAATATGGTCTTTTTCCATGTGATAATTCTTAGGGGTACCTCAAGTAAGATTCCCTAATTATGTTAATGACCATAAAAACAGAGCTTTATGAATGTGTATTGATGACCAACGGTATTCCCCTATATCATGGATTAACTATCATGGCCACTAAGGCCATTCACCTAATAAGATGGGTTTCAGAAATCATCCAACCTTTTTAATTCATGTTAAGTATCAATTATTTTATCAGTTAAATTGTAATTTATTTGACATATATAAATATAAATGAATATGTGGTGCTTCAGGGAAATTTCTCCATCAACTGATTTTATTTCCAAGGGGAATGGAAACCTATAACCCTTTTCTACCAATTTATTAGATCATTTGTTAGTTTCACCTGAATCTTGAATGTTATAAATCAATATGATGTATATGGTAATATTCATATATATGTTTTTACTTGTTTGTCTAGATACATAGAATAAAGTATATTTGTTGATGTGAATTCCTAGAATACTGTAATTCATCTATTAATTAAAAAATATAGAAATTTATAAAATTTCAAGTTAAAATTTAAAAGTGGTTAATGATTACAAAGACATGGATGCCCAATGAGTTTAGTATCCTATATGCAACACTACCTTTACCATAACGCCCAGTTTCCTAGCGATTCCCCCACTTTCTGGGGACATAGGATGTTTCCAAGTACATATTTGAAACCCCTCATAAATTTAATATCACATTGGATTCATAGAAAACTAAGAACCATATGATTCCATATGTTTTTTACTGGACAATGTTCACCCAAACACTAGATGTTGTGACATCCTTGAGGATGATTATGATTTCCTTAATGGATTCTTAGGATGATACATCAGATCAGATGGATACACCATGATAGAATTTCCTAGAGCTTTCTAGTAATATTCTATAGTGTGGATGATTAATAGACACCATGTTATTATATTAAATCAAGAGAGTATCCTTATATATTTCCTAAGGTTCATCCCCAAATGAATTCATTATTGTTTCGAATTTTTTGGGTTTCCAATTGACCAGGACTTAGGAATCTAAACTTAGATTGGAAAAAAGGAACACTTAGTCATCATATGGGTATAAAGGACTACTCACACTAGAGTGGTGTTCCTGGGGTTCTGAGGATTCTAATCAGTCCCATAATTGCATAATGTACAGTTGGAACCTGGAATTATTAATTACATTTAGTGGAGGTTATTAAAGGTTATCATGGGTCTAGGACTCTGGTCCCATTGTAGTGACATATCTTTCTCATAGATATTTTTGGCACTGAATGAAGAAAGTGTGGTCAAACCCTAGTATTCATCATTCCCTATAGAAACATATCTTACTCATATATATTTTTGGAACTGACTGAAGTAGGTATGGTCAAACCATGGTAGCCATCAATACCTATGTATGACATGGGTTATTTAATTTACTTCCAATAGAAAAATGTTATTATTCTTATTTAGTTGATTGGTTCACATATGCATAACATGATTTTATAATATATATATATAGGAAAATGTGGGTTTTTTCCATTGGAAAGAGGTTGGTGATTGGTTAGACTCCTGGACTGTAGAGGTAAGATGTGTCTAATGAATCATATCAGGATCATAGGATCAACATGTAATAGGACATATAGTGTGTGATTTTGTTAGTGACTAAGGTTCAGTTGTTTAAAGTGATAGAAACATTCCATATTGAGTTTATCCATTAAATAACTAACTAAAATTCTACTCAACATGGTCATCTTGTATGTATATATCCTTTTAAGGGGAGTTCATATGGATCTACATTGAGACTTTCAATGGAGAGGAAGATAATTGTACCTCATGCATATGAGGTGTAGTGGCCCTATTGGGATGTTTTCGCACATAATTACATTTTTTTGACCCCTCATACAAAGTTGTTACTTAGTTTTTATTATTTAAAATACCAGTAACAACCTATATGGTGTTTTCCTTCATAGATTAGAATGGAATTATACCAAAGAAAACATCATGTGTAATTTGACATAAATAATTTAGGATGATGTTGTGTGAAAATAGTTAACCTTTGATACAGAACCCTCTAAGGAGTAACCCCATAAGGGGGTACTAAGAGAGGATCAGTTCCTGGTAGTCCAATTCTCAGCAATTTATTCCTTAAATGATGAAGGAATTATAATCATCCCTTTAATATAAGGATACTTAATGTGTTTCACTAAAATGATATGTAAATTACAACTAATATGGTTTTTACTCGATAATATTGAATTTAAAACCTGTATAATTGAACCCATGTAGAAATTTATTGACCCTCATATATTTATATTATCATTACCTTGCTTTGAAATTATACCCTATAGAGTGGGTTGTATGGAATGGTAAAATCCAATTAATTGTTGAGTTGGGAATGTGGATGTTGCATGTGAGTTATAATTAAAATAAGTTATGACCTATATGTATGTGTTGTAGTAGTGTTAGGTTTTCATCATATGGTTTTTTCATATATTAGATAATATTAGTGGGAATTTGGGCATATCGATGGCATGGGATGATATGGGACCACAGATTATACCAGGTGACTAGTGACCTTGGTGATAGGTTTAACCTACGGTCAAGGTTTATGAACCCAATAGAACTAAAATGTGACCGAATAGTTTGGGAGTGGTGAGATACCTAGATACCCTTAGTTCAACTTTGACCTTAATAAGTTGGTGTTTGGTTTGACTTGGGAAAAACACACAAGAGGGGTTAGCCTGAGTTACAGGTTATTTTGATATGAGACACAAGAATGTTAATTAGTGTATGAGATTGATCCACAATAGGTGATCAACGTTTTTTCACTGGTAGGTGGATTCCATTGGTTTATGAGGAATCACATAGAGTTCATGGGTATCAAGACATGATTTCATGGGAAGGACTGGTCATATTTTTTGCCATGTTGAATGGTAGGACTGTTGATAAGAGTGTGTTCAGATCATACGACTAAAATACAATCTAATACCATCTAAGCATGTTGGCATGACTTTAGACAAGGATGAGAGCCTAGGATTCCATTACTACATCCTAGGGAAGGAAATATTTTTGATGAATCATGTCATAAGAAAGGTGCCCATTTTGAAAGATGGGTTCCAATGATGTTCATGGTTTGATGAAACTTGAAAACTCTGTAAATGGTTAATCATTTACTCGATGTAAGACAACTCATTCATGCATGATTTGGGTCATGAAAGTTTTGGTATGGGATTGTATGACTGCTTCATTAGAGGGTATATGATAGGTTACATGCTAGTTGTTCACGGTTACCCATTTAAATCATGATTATTTTAGTGTCTTTGTATGACCAAAGGACTGATAGATCTTAATGATATGATTACAATTATGGAAGACGATATATTAAGGTTAAATAAGTGTGGTTACCTAAAAATTATAGTGCTTCTATAAACCAAATTAGTTGTCATGAAATTTTCAACCCAGGATAGACCTTAACAAAAATTTTCAAGGAGATATGGTTTCACGGTTTGATAAGCGATTATTGTGGATAGAGAGTAGATATATGAATTGAAAAATAAAACCTATCAGGGTGATTACTAGAATTGTGTGGGATCATATTTGCTAGTTATTATGTCTATTGATGGACAAGGAAAGGTTCATAGTGATCAGTAAATTATTTTGGTAGCATTGGGATAGGAATTCTTTTATGGTGTGGAGAAAAATGTCAATTTTAGTTTTGTAACCTTCGATTGAGATTTTTCATCTCAGTGATATTGGTCATGGATGTTAATTTTAATATTTAATTCTAGTAGATAAAGGTACAAAATTACTGGTGGATTCCACGTGGAATATTAATCATACCTCAAATATGGTATTGGGTGGAGTTTGATCTTGAGCATCAGGATCGAGATGGATTTGAGATGATCTAATAATGGTCAGGCTAGTGGTCTATCTAAATTCTTGATATGTCATGGAGATTGAATTGAAAATTGGATGGTTCAGTGACTAAATGTCATCAAAAGTTGGGTACATGATTCAATGAGTGTAGTTGGATGATCCACATGCCAAATACCTCTAGGGATAAATGCATTATGATTAGGTTCTTATAATGAAACAGTGGATAGAGCAAATAATTTTCATGGATGATCAGCCAAATTTCATTTTACCGATGTTATTTCATGTTATAGGGTGAAGTTATTTAAGAAATCCTTTGGGAATGTTGTTTCAGATATAGCAGGAGTTCTTTATACATTGGTTGAGGCCTTTGAGGAAAGGTCGACATTCTCATGTTGTTAATAGATGAAGGAGTCATGTCTATTAAAACTTTTAATTTAGAAAAGAGAAATTTTTAGGGTGTTCAGATTTAATTTATCGGTTTTTAAGGGGTGTATCCGTTGGGAATCATATCGAGGGGTGTTTCAGTCATAGGAGGTGTGTTTCGATAGGAAGTTTCAATGGTGGGTAGTTCCATGGATCAGATTTGGGATTCATATATGATATCCTATGGTAGGGATATCCATATCGATTGATGAATGATATTAAGATGTAGTTTTCTCCCTGGATAGATAAGTTTAGGAAATAATATTCTTTTTTTAGGTGGATACGAGAATTGTCTCTTGTTTTGGATGTTATGCACTAGAAGTTAAATGTGGTTCCTTGGTAGCATGTCGGATGTTTAGAAATGGAACATAGATATTTCAGTGGAAATTCATGGAAAATTATATCAGCATGTTACTTTTTTTTTTTGCACCAAGTATTCTTTAGGATGATAAGTATTAAGTTAGGTTGGTTGTAAAATGTTATGTTTTTATTAATTGAAACCCATATAAGGAGTTCAAACATTCCATTACTGGAGGGGTTTTATTTTGATTGGATATTTGGAATGGAATTAGAATATTTGGAATGCCTTAAAGTTATTTTTTAGACATTGACTGAGGTTTTGGAGGTACCACGAGGGTTCAAAACATCATCGAGGGATTTATGTGAATTTTCAGGAGTAATTGAGAATTTTTTCCAAGGAGCATGGTTTGGGGTATGGTCTGGTGGAAACCATACAGAATGTCGATTCTTAGAATAATTTAAATTACTTTATAAAATGGAATATTTATCTCACACAATATCCCAATATTTTTTTGTCAAATTGTGCAGCATTTCATAGGAAATTGTGTGATGGTGTTAGAGACTACTGAGGTGGTTTCAAGATTGGTGCACGATTTAGAAAACTATGCATTCATACCACGTGAGGTGTGATTACCTAGATAGTGGACGTCTATAGTTGGTTCATAGTTTGTCTAATTATGTTTCCAAACTTTGAAACTCATTTAAAGAGTTAAAATTTCCATTTTATCAACCAAATATTGTAATAGGGAATCCACCCACATTGTCCACTTTTCCTCCCTCATGTGAGCTTCCACTTTTATCACTTCCCTAAATCTTCAATCCCTGTTAAGGGGTGTGTTTTCAATGTTTTTTCTCGGAATTTTGAGTTATGATTTTTCTTTACCTAGTATTCATTATTATTATCCTACCCGTATCTTGATTTTTTCTTTCCAGAATTAGGAATTCAATTCTGATTCCACCAGAGCTTGGTGGAATCAATAGAGCATGACAGGGCCTTTACTCTTTAAAAGATAGAGGGTAACTCACTATATCATTAGCATGTGGTGGTTCATTATTTCTTCTGAGGTTTGTTGGAGCATATATTTTTCCTTGGTTTATCATGATAATTGAATTTTTTTTCAAAAATGAAATCAGAAATGTATGTTAGGGTTTATGTTCAACATGGGTTTGCAAGTCTATTAGGGGTAGTCGACACCCTTTTGGTCAATGATATATCAATCATTGGATACCTGGTCGATTGTATGGATTTATAATGAGTTGTAATTTATTTATTTAATGAATTTTAAATGGATAACTAATTAATTTTTTATGTTTACATTGATTTAGTCATTCATGATATTGAGATGACCTCATGAGATTTATGGAAAGGGTGGTCGATCATGGATGTACCTTGTAATCTATAGTCAACCCATTGAAATATTTTGGAAAACTATATATGAGTTATGTAGTCTATCACAATTTTCCTTTAAGTATACTTCTCATGGGTATGTGTTCTGTGATTTTCTAATGTTCCTCCACTGAGGGAGTGGGACCCTTAATTAAATTTATTGTTCAAATAAATTAATTAAATTGCCTAAATAACTTGATTAAATTTTTTAAAATAATACAGGCTCATTAACAAATACAAATAAAGTGAAAATTTGTAAGAAAAACTTGTGTACCTTGGGAATCATCCAAATTTCTTCCTTATCAATTTCTATGAACATACCTCGAACCACATCCTTATGCTTAAATAGTACCCAATGTGTATCCCTAAATAATAAATTGATGATAGATAATTACAAGACCTAAAGCTAGGAAATTTCATTATTGTCCTTAATAAGGTGGTGCCTTTGATCTAGTGAGGTTTTCCACGGGAGTGTTTATTGCCCAAAGACCAACATTATAACTTCACTAAGGCCTAAAAGATCTTGATTTATTATAGAATATATATTAGGGGAATTAATACTATTAGATATGGACTTAAACCTTGAGCTAAGTCTTGGATGGGACCCCGAGTAGGGTTCCCAAGTCATGTCAAAAAGTTTGGTAAGGGGTTGTTAAGAATAGGTCGTGATGGCCAAGCGTATTCCCTCAAAACTATATTAACCAGCACAGCCACTAAGGAAATTGAAATAATAATAGGGGTCTAGCTATTTCTCCAAACTCCAAATTCACTTTAAGTATCGATTATATTAACAATTACCTTATTATTTATCCAAGATATGTAATTATAAACGAAAAAGTTTCTTTAAGGGATGTTCCACTCCCAAATAATTTAATATTTTGATTCATTTGACACCTATAAATAGGCCCTGCTAATTTATTAAATTGGATATCGATTCTTATCAAATACTAAATGTGAGAAATCAATATGATGTATATGGTTATAATCATATTTATATTTATACTTGTGTTTTAAGTTGCATAAAATAAATTATATTTATCAAATTGGATGCCTGGAAGGATGATATCCATCTATTAATTAATTAATATGTCCATTTTCTAAAATTTAATTTTTAAATTTAAAAGTTATTAACACTTTTAAATCCTTGGATTCTTAATTAGTTGAAGATTAAATACTTGATGATTCCATTATCAAAAATTCTAGTGTCCCTAGGATTCCTCCATATAGAAACAAACATATGAATTTGATTAGTGATTCTCAAAAATTCTTCATAGATAGAATATCACCAAGGATTCCTCACATGTTAAGATCTATATGATTCTAAAGGTTTCTCTGTGATTACTTTTTCTTGAGCAATAGATGTTGTGACATACCCAAGGTTGGTTTTTATTTCCACGATTGATGAAAAGCATACTTTTTGGGATTAGTTGCATTCACCATTATTTCATTTTCTATAGTTTTCTAGGAATAGGATATAGATATTATGATTGATGAAATCGATGTTATTATCTCAATTATAGAGAGTATTCCTTATATATATCCTAAGTTTCATACCCTTATAAATTCATTCCAGTTTCCAATGTCCTTGTTTCCAATGGACTGGGTCCTAGGAATATGACACTTGACAGTTTTAAGGAACACCAAGATATCATCTAGTTTTCACTAATTAAAATTTCATTGGGGGTATTCCGAAGGATCTTAGGATTATACTATGTTCCTTACTTATAGAGTCTCCATCATGTGCATGCAATTGTAACTTAAATTTATTGGATGTTAGTACGAATGATCCTGATGTTAGTACTCGTATCCCTCTTTGGTGACATAGCTTACTAAGATTTATTCTTTTTTATGGCCAAAGAAGGTATATTCAAACTAGCATATCATTCCGGCCCTAGAAATAACCATGGTAATGTAATATATTTTCAAAATATAAATTTTATCATTATTATATATTTGCGTAGTGCACATACACATACCATACTTTTACCAGTTATGTATTGGGAAATGTTTTTTGTTTCCTATTAAGTTTTTTCCCACACCCTACTTGGGTATCTATTTCAATTGTGTACCCGGGCACATGGTTAATTAGTTTCTAGCATAGGTTGGCTTGTAGCCTGGGATATCATGATCGAACAAGATGGATCTGATGTATACATAAATATTTAGATGAGGTATGTCAGAGGTTTTTTTGGATCCATCGCCTATATTTTCATTTACTTTAGTACGTATTTGTAACTAACCCAGTGGGGATCTAATATATGTATATCATGGTAGTTTGGGCCCTTCCAGTATTTCATTCATTATCACATATTCAAATTTTATACTTTTGTTTCAGTTTATTTTTAATGGATCTTTTTTATTATTGATTCATGATTGAACACTCTAGTATGGGGGTATAGTCTCATCATGGAACTACCTTAGACCCACACTTCTAGTCAGTAACTCTGGTGTAAGATGAGCTGCTCCAAAACTCATGAGGTGAACTGATAGGGATAATGTTCATAAATTGAATCGGGGAATGATGTAACACAAACTCCCTTATTTATGAAGTGGATCATGAATCCTATTTATTAATTATGGTCTCCATAATATTTTTTTGATTTCCTATATTTATTTTGTAACCTTCTTCATGGTATCTTGATTACCGGAGGTTTTTATCCCATGGGGTCATTTGTTTCTGAAATAAAAAATCCTTAATTGTGAATTATCTTAGTAACACTTCATGTCTATATTAAGGGAAATAATGGGATATTTATATGTGGTCTTGGGTAAACTTATATCCAAAAATATGGGTTCATGTGGAGGATCATGGATAATATTCATGGTGGAGAGGGGTTCTCTGGAATGTGTTATGTGTTAAGAAAAAACTACCTCCCTACAATCCATAAATTAAATAGCTCCCTGGGAAGACCAAAAAAGTTTCCTCTTCATCACTAACAAGGATTATTTCAGAAGATAAAAATATTAATGCCTCCCAAAAATGACATCCCTTAGTGGATGAAGGATTACATCAACAAAGAAGAAATATATCATAAAGGAAGAATTACTTCAAAGAGGAAAACAACACCATCACCTAGGGATCAATGTACAATAAAGAATTAGTTTCATTTTTCTATTTTCTTTGCATTTCTATTCCATTGAACCGTCCTTTGATTATAGATCTCCTTCCTTATGTTTTCGTAGATTTTTTATGATTGTGTCGGCTAAAAAAATTCCCCTTTTGAACATGTTTCATTCGGCATGAAGATAAGCCTATTCTAAAGAATAAAACTGATCCACCAAATTCTTTAATGGAAAACTCAGAACATGGATCACCCAAATATAAAGGGTGTCAAACGACATCATTTTTCATGTAGTGTATAATATTTTATATGGCTAACTTAATGCTCATGGTCTCAACATTTTTTATTGTGTTCTTCCTTTTTGAGTGACATTATTCACATACCCAAGTTTTTTCACATAAGAATGTTTCATGAAAAACAATTGTACTTCATGGGGGATTTCCTTTAGAAAAAACGATGGAATCACATAGATATATAAGTCCCACATTGTGATATTGATTTTATACAGTTCGTGTGACACTTACTACTCTATAAAATATTTTTCACTTTAATTTCAATTTTTCCCATATCTAATTACTTATTTTCATAGAGGTTATTTTTATAATAAAACGATTTGAAATATTTGATGCTAAAATTGTAAATTATGGAAAACCTGGATGATATCTCATTTATGATCTCTTTCCCCAGACTTTTGTTCTTCTATAATATGTGGAATTAAAAAATTAAATGGATAGATAATTCATTCACTAAAATGGACAAGAACTCGGTGAATGAATATATAAAGAGTAAAATTGATATATCTAGATCGCTCTCAAATCAAAACTATATGATAGTAATAAATTGTACCTCATTATAATTTTTGTTGGATAAATTACACAATATGTATCAACCAATTCAACAGAGCCGTGGATACTATCGAAATCCTTATAAAAAATTAAATAAGTTAGTTTCTCCCCTTTAGTTAAAGGGTTACTATCATTAATAAAATTGTTTCTTCAATTTTTGTGGGTCTATCTCGAATATGTTTTTAGCCACATAGAATGTTTTTAAATGCTAGTGAAACCATTTGAAGAATGAGGTATTGATAATAGATGTCTTGAGGACTGTATTTGATGAATATAGACTAAATTGGCTTGGGATGCATTGTAAGGTCTGTCTCTATGGTCAAAAATAGATCAAATAAAAATATGTTAGGGTATATAATTATTTATTGAAAGGGTGTTTTGGGACATATTCCCAATAGATTATTCTATAGGGTATCTTTCATATGCTTGTTTACTATTCAAGATATATCTTTTAGTACAATTAAATATCCTTTTAGGATGAAAACTAGTCAAGCCATATTTATTCTTTCGAGGGTTCTTGAATCCTACTAGAAATTTCTATATTTTTATGGAACATGTGAGGTATATTAATATACTAAATTTTGATGACTATATTAGTTTTTATTATAAATAAATATGGTTAATGAGGATGACCATTATGTTTTCACTCCCTCAGTATCAAGTTTGTTCTGCAATTTGGATTTTTGAAATTTAATTCATTCCCACCATGGCTCAGACCCAAAGGATAAAGATATTTTTATTAAATCCTTACCATATAGACACATAATTATAGTGTGCTGAATTAGTCATAGAGTTATCCTCATATACAATGTGATTCATGTAAAATGAATAAATATTACATCCCAATGATATTGTTCAACTAACATTACAATGGGGAAAAGTGATCATGATTTTTTAAAGGTATTGAGTATGTTTTATATGGTATTTCCTTGAAAGTTATAATATTTTTTTAATTTATGTTATATCTATTGGTTAATTCCTATCCTCTTGGTTTTACAATGTGGATGTTCTCTTTATTGAAACTTTAACCTATCAATTTTTCCATAGATTTTGAGTCAATTGGGAGGCGTGTAATGTGGATACATACCTAGGCTATCATGATAGTTTTTTCCTATTGAAAACCCAAATTAACTAGATGATAGATTATTTGGCTTCACCATGTATAGGGAGTTACTTCGATGATAAGATTCGGAACCTCCACCTCTACTTTTTTCTCACCCGGAAAGGTGAAGTCGATACTACTAGGGCCATTTTTTTCCTCGAATTAACATAGTGTGGGTCTTAAACACAATATCAATGACACCTATTCTAATGATATCATGAATGTAGGAGCAAAATTTTGTGATGGTCAGGGTTCAATATTGTTGGTTTATAGTTCCTCTTATATCAATCATAACTCCCTTATCTCAAAACCATCGGTAAAAATGACCATTCTAATTATTTAGGGAATCATAAACACCATCAGATATTTTAAATAATTATATTAATATTTTCTTTTATAATTATTATTGGGATTTTATTGAATCCATTGGTATATTATTTATTTAATAAGTGAATATATTAGCCTTATTGATCAATATGTGGTGATTCATAACTCCTAAAATAAGAAAAATAATGAATCTGAGATCCTAGATTCTAAATTTAAAAATGATGACTCTCTTAAAAAATATTATATCATAGGCTCCATTTTAATGGAATGTAACCTCATTGTTCATGGGGATACACTTAGACTCTTCTATCTCAAAACCCCTTAAACTATAACTTGGCATTTTCACCAACCTAATAATATTTTAAATTTCATGATATGAAGGTAAATGATACCAAACATTAAGAATTATTCAATAAATTTAAACTAATGGTAATTTACCCTATTAAATATGTTGATGATTCTCTAACTGAATCATTTTTTGTTATTGGATCAGTCTAAGGACTTGTAAAAAATATTAAATATGAGGAAGTTTTAAAAAAAGTCTAGATAAAACATCAACCTTTTTTAAAATTAAAAGTTTTTAGTTATTTTATAATGTGATATAATTTATGTATGATTTGATGACTAAAAATTAAACTCACTAGTTTAATATATAATACTAAAACCGCCTTGAATTCCAATCCCCTCATTTAATAGCTTACAAAATAGTAAAGGGTTAATATAATGTTATTATGCATTTAGAACTATCTAATTAAGACAACATTAGTCGTATAGTTGAAATATATCATTGAGGACAAGAATAAGAAGAAAGAGAGATTGATTTCTCATTGATATGCTGAACAAAGGTCACCTAAAATGAATTATAAACATTTAATTAGGCATCCACAATAACATGATTTGAAATGATATATTATTGAAATATCTATATAATCATCTTTATATAATATTTTTTTAAATGATTTTTATTTAAATATTTAATATAATGGAAATATAATTGTTTTTATAGGGATATTTATTATTTCCATGTCAATGTACTTAATTGCAATCTACTGAATGTGAGTTAGTTATATGATATTGTGCTTAAATATTAATTCAAAAATTAAAAAAATAAATTAATTATAGAATTTATGTTCCTTAATCCATGGTTGAAGAAAAAAATTATAATCTATTGTAAGAGAACAAAAAATATAATAATCATTTATTAATTATCGAGAAAGAAAATGGGTTTTAGTATAGAGGTCTTGGAAACAAACATCAAAAAAAATTGAAAAAGCTATTAAAGATTATAGTAGTGAATAACATAACTATTATAAAATGAAAATGAATAAAAATATTTGATTCTGGTATGAATAAAAATAATGTTTTTAACCCATAAAACCTAAAGAATAAGATTGATTCACATTTATATGATTCAGTTGAAACTAGTTTTCAAAGACCCGTGATACAAAAATAGACCAAAGGTGATTGGTAATGTATATAGGTTATTATGTATTTTATTTTTTTGAAATACATGATTTTCATTTATTTAATAAAGGATTTTATTAATTGTATCAAGAGGTATCATTAAATTTTAGAAAATAAATTTGGGAGGATCATAAAACTTTTGTGTTTGGAAAATATTAAAGATATCATCAAAGAAGTTATGAATTAATTAGAGAAACATACAATCAAACATGAGGTCTCATTAGTGAGAACTAGATAAAAATGTGTCTTAAATAAAAGAATAAATTATAGGAAGATTAATATGTAAAAGTAATTTATCAATGATATTTTCATTATTCAATTTCCAAGAGGATAAATATATATATATATATTGATAAATATTATTTAAAATACTCTATTTTTTGGAATGATTGAATATGAGTATCATTTAAGAAAATAAGTTTTATTTGAAATCATTATTGAATTTATTTTATTAATGACCATTTTTGGAATAATTGTGGGGATATTTGATACATTGTTTTAGTATTTATTGTTTTGTTGAATTTGTATTATAAAACATGTTCATTTTTCTATTTTATATTTTTTAAAATTTTCTCATATTAGTTTGAATCCATTAGATATTTTATATAATTTAGGATTAGTTTAAATAAAATTACAAAAAAATCATGTCCTAGTGTCCATGAAAAAATCTCAAGCTTATTACATGGGTTTGATTATTAAAGAACACATACATTAAATCATGGATGATGTGACTGTCACACCCCGACCCGTGCAGTTAGTTTATTTTAGGATTTCTTTGACTTTAAATTATTTTGATGCAGTCTGTGTTCAGTATCGGACCAGGTCTTTGAGTTTTTGTTAAAAAGTGTCTGTTTTGGGTTGACTTCATCGGCACAAGGGTGCAACGCGTTTCGGAAACCCCGCGCGGCTTCGCCCAAGCAACGGAACAGTCTGCCTGCCTTCGAAAAATGAAAATGAGTAAATTTTGTGATTTATTTTGTTATTTAAATTTTTCATTATTGTTGATAACATTATAATTATTATTAAAGGCCAAATGATAAATAATATTATTATTATAATAATTATTACTATTCTAGGCCAGTGCGCGCGCACTGCACGGCTAGGCGATGCCGTACGGTTAGCCCGGATACCGCACGCTTGCGGTATTTGTATCGGCTAAAAGAATATGAATTTATTGAGTTAAAAATAAGAAAAAAAATTAAATTAAGTAAATAAATTAATGTGATAATAATGTTATTTTTTTCATGAATAATAATAATAATGTCATTAAAGAATTGTTGTTATTGGAATTGTCCTTTTAACCATTTTTATGTTATGATTAAAGTTTTTGATTATTATTATTATTTTCCTTATTATCATTATTGTCATTATTTATTTATTCATTTATTTATTTTATTCTTATATATATATATATCCCCCTTGTTAGTAGGGTTTACTGCAACCCCTCCCTTCCCCATACATCCTTCTCCCGCGCGCCGCCACCCCTGGTTTTTTTCCACTCTCCGGCGCTCGCTGCTCCCGGCTCTGCTTCCTCTGCTCTTTGCTCGACCCGCAGCACCTGGACCCCGCAGCACCCCCTCGGCTCGGCGCGACACAGCAACAACACCCGACCGCCAGTCCCCTCGGCTCAGCGTGCACCCCTGCCTCTTCTTCCAGCGGCAGATCCCCCTCACCCCGGCACTGCTCCTGCACGTCGCTGCTGTCGCGGCGACCCTTCCTCCCTCCTGGTGCGGCGAAACCCCAGCAGCACCTCACCGCCCTGTTTTCCCCCTCCTCTCCAGTGACAAGCAGTCAAGCGCCCTCCTACCCGGCTTCTCCCCGTCGCACCGTCCGCACCCCACACCCCTGCAGCGCCCAGCCAACCTGCACCCTGTCCACCTCGCCTCCGCTGTCCGCAGCACCAGCAGTCGAACCCCCCTTCTTCTTCTCTTCTTGTTCTTCCCTTCTTCTTCTTCTCTCCTTCTTCCTCTTCTTCTTCTCTTATTCTTCTTCTTTTTCTTTCTCCTTCCTCCGCTCCACCGCACAGGTCAGTTTTTTTTTTTTAATTTATTCTGCTATTTCATTTATTTAATATGTTATTAACATTTTATTATAAAATTATGATTTATGTGATCATTATTATTATTAATGTTAGTATTACTAATATTATTATTATTATTATTATTATCATTATTATTATTATTATTATTATTAATTATGATATTATTAATATTATTATTGTTATTATTATTATTATTATTATTTGGTTATTATTATTATTATTATTATTACTATTATTATTATTTCTATTATTATTACTATTTTTATCATTATTGTTATTATTATTTTATTCTTATTATTATTATTATTATTATTATTATTTTGTTGTTATTATTAATATTATTTTTATTATTATTGTTACTACTACTATTATTATTATTATTATTATTATTATTATCTTCATCACCGTACTCTTGTTGGATCATGGGTTTTAATTGATGGTGGGTTTTAATTTATTGGTTTAGGATTTTTAGGACCCGCGCAGGGCGTTTCTGAGTGAGCGCTATCGCTGCACTATATTTCCGAGGTTCCGTCGTCGCCGCGTTTTGGTTTCAAGGTGAGCGTTTATTCCCGATGCTTGGTTTGGCATTCTCTGGTGAGTTTTTGGATGTGTCTAAGTCCTTGATATTCTTTATGCAGAGTGTTAGACTTTGTCACGTGGTTTCGGACACACGTCGTGTCATCGCGCCTTGGATCCAAGGTTGTTTGTGAAATGTATTAAATGCCAGTTTGGCACCTTATGCAAAGCGATGAAAATGTATTAAATGCCAGTTTGGCACCTTATGCAAAGCGATGAAAATGTTTTGATAAAAACCCTCTTAGGATGACTATCATGCCTTGGTTGCAATTGATTGTTTGGGAGGCCGCGCTTATAGGCTCCTGGGTACTTGAGTAGTTAAAGGCAAGAGGTTGTCCCATGGAGTGGCTCGGGGAATGCCTGTTGTGCTTTATATATAGATATATCTGATTGGATGCTCGGTTGGCATCGGTTGGCTCACCCCTTTTTTTTAAAACACTTGAGACATGGGAATCTGGCATATTGAGAGAATATTCTAAGAATGATTGCTGCACTGGTAGGTAATGGTACTGACCAGTGGCCCATAGTAGGTGGATATATTGGGTTTATTACTATGGGATTTTCCCTTGACCTGCCTGTGAGTGGATAGTCGAGCGTTTTGAGCGTTTTGATTTCATCGTGACATGTCGATAAGGATGATTTCTCATGTATTGGTGTCTTCTGGTTTATTCTCGATCTCCTAGGTTTTCCCATGTCTATTCAGCTTTTGTTGCTTGCGGTACTGATTATGATGCTCACATGTATACCTACATTGCCCTTGCTGTGTGTTTTACTTTGTGCATTCTGGTGTATTGCTTTCCTTGGAAAGTGATAAATCGTTTTTGATTAAGTTTCTAAAAATTGTTTTCAAATGAAAGTGTTTAATCCCCTTTGTACAAATTTGAAAAATGTAAACATCACTTTCCCTTTTCCTGAAATGTCATTGACACTAATGAAATAAACCACGAATTTGGAAATGGTAAAGGGCAATGGTTCGTACTTTGTTTTTAAGTAAAATACTTAGAAAAACATACTTTTATAAATTGTAGTTCAAACTTGAAATGATGTTTCTTTTATTTTAAAGGTAGTGCATTGGGAATAGATATCGGGCTAGCCTACTGAGTTTTAATACCCACGCCTATAGTTCTTTTCTGTTTTTAGTGTTTTTGCAGGCTATAGCTTGAGTGCGCTCGCCTAGGGCGACACTTGATCGTTGAGTCGGAGAGCGACCCGCGAGGTCGCACAGAGTTTGTTCGGACGTCATGTTTGGTTAGTTTGATTCCTATTTGTTCCTGTTTAGTCACTTTGTTTGGTTTATCTTTTTCTGCGCTGCTCTGTTTTATCTTTGCAGTCTTATTTATTTATATTGGGTGAAATCGTTCCCACAGCCTCTAATGATGCCCTGGCGCTTGTCGCCATCCTGGGAGGATCGGGAACGCCTCTCGGGCCATGTCGTGGACCGGCTCGGGTGACCGGTTCAGGGTCAACCCGGGTTGGTTCATGAAAAAATGGTATCAAAGGAAGGTTTTCTCTTAGCAGACCTCACTTTTCAGAGTGCCCTTTGTTATTTGGGATTTCAAGGTAGATGGAGTAGGATTGTCGAGACTTGAGGGGTAGGTGCGAGAAGAGCGTCGCGAACTCTTGCCCGTACCGATCCTCAGGTTTTCAGGGGAAGTCCTGTTTAATTTGTTTGTTTGGGTTTTTATGGAAATGTTTTACGATTGGGATATGACAAATGGAGTTTGGGCCATTAGTCCTCCTAACCCGCACGGCCTGGCAAGCCATGCAGAGCTAGGGGCATGGTCCAAGAAGGCTCTCTGTGTCAGTGACGTGTTTGGCATATGGCCGCCAACCATATGGTCAATCCACCCACTGACACTAGTCCCCTGTTTGAGTTGTTCTGGGTTGCCCTTGATTTTTGAAAGTGGTTGGAATTAGAAAAGTTGGTTTTAAAAAAAAGTGTTGTTTAAAATGACATGTTTAATTTGTAGTTTGTTTTAAAAGAAGTGGTATGAATAAATTGTTTTTGGAAAATGAAGTTGCTTTGTTTTGGCCTTGGTGTTCCGATGAGTACTCACATGCATTTTGGTATGTTGGAAATGTGGATGGATCTCTGGTGTGGTGGATGGATGCCCTGGGTGGCATGGATACATGCATGTGAGTGAGGCTCTAAATAATACCAATGGCGAAGGTTTAACCCACTGATCTTGTTCTAAATTAAAGATGTTTTCAAAGAGAAAAGTTTTGACGTTATGATAACTTGTTTCTCAGATTTCAAGCTTGTCACCTATGCAGTGTTATATTTTGAGGTTTTTATTCATTCGTTGAGTTGGCCTTGATTGGGTTTTTGACTTTTCCTTGTCCAGCGGTTATCCCTTTGAAGCTTCGATGGGTGATCGTAGTGCGGTTGATCAACCTAAGGATTTTATGCTTGAGTTTCGAAAGTTGGATCCACCTCTCTTTTATGGTCAAGCAGAAACATATGTGGAAGAGGAGTGGATGTGGAAGATTTAAAGGGAGTTTAACCTCATTGAGCTGCCCGAGTCGTTGAAGGTCAAGTTTGCGACCTTCATGCTTGAAGGTTCGCCGTGGATGTGGTGGAAGTTAGTGTCTCGGAACAAGCCCCGTCAAGAGATTACTTGGGAGTTTTTCAAGGCCTCGTTCATTCGCCAGTTTTTCTCTGAGGAAGAAAGGGTGAGAAAGGGGATGGAGATGTATTGTCTGCAGCAAGGCGACAGATCTGTGTTAGAATATTTCCATTGCTTTATGGAGCTAGTCCCTTATGATTCAGAGTATGCCACGAATGACCCCATGAAGGCTCGACGCTTCGAGGCGGGTCTCCGCCCTGATCTACAGTCGAAGGTGTCAGAGTCCAACCTAACTTCTTTTGTCGATCTAGCGAGACAAGCATTCCATGTCGAAGCTGCGATGGTAGGAGTGCTCGAAGTAGTTCTCCCTCCTTCGATCCCTATGAGCACTGGTGAAGATTCTGGAAAGGAGATGAGTAAGAAAATGGAAGTGGATGGATCAGGTCGTGGAATCAAGAGGCCTCAGGATCTTTCATCAACCTCTTCGGAACGAGAGATTATTGTGTGTTATAAGTGTGGAAAGCGGGGTCACAAGAAGTCGTCGTGCCCAAGCACTCTGATGCCCTGCCAGGCATGTGGACGCCTGGGTCACTTGCGACGATTTTTTCGGGGCGTTGCAAGGAAGCGTCGCAGAGGAAGTTCTCAGAAGTAAAGTGTTGTAGGGTCTTTGTTCAAAGTTTCCAGTGTAAGTTTCCTTTCGGTGTAAGTGATCTATTATCATGGCCTATGTATGGGTGTTGTTTTGGGTTTGAAATGTATGGGAACTTCATGGGTCTTTTGACGAACCTCGGCTTTCAATGCTGGTGTGTTTTTAATTTTAAAATTTTGTCCTTCAATCTTTCAGATCAAAAGATGTATGTTTCTTGTTGGGATTATCAGAACCTGACTGTGAGGCAGGAGATGCTTCATCCATCAGAGCTCTATCTAAAAGGTCTCGGAGCGAAGCCGGCGCGTAGTCAGGAACCCCCGTGGGAAATTTTAAAGAGTCTGGTTAAAGTCGTGCCTCTATCGTCGTGGTGAGATAGTTTTGGTGTTGTTGCTCTGGTTCCTCTATCGTTGTAGTTTTCTCTCGTCACAAAGCATGCGATGAACTTAACCCTCACACAATGTCGATAATTGTGTTTTTTTTGTTTGGATACGAGGTGTCAATTGGTGGTCATATGTGGACAACCCATGTGAATCAGTTTCGAATTTGGGTTTTGTTTATCACGAATTGATGGGTCGTGAATAGTTGTACGTCATAGTTTCAGTGATCCAGTCCTTGGGCCCTCCCTCCCCACCCATGGGGTAAGGGTTTTTGGTTTGCGCAAACTTTTCAGATCAACTCCTATCACTTTTGGACGGGAGTAAGTGGTTTAAATGTTTTTGCTATGCTTTTTATAGCATGAGTAAGGACCGGTTCTGGCCTAAGTTGGTCTTCTGGTTGGTCGCTAAGAGGTCATTCCTTTTATGGTGGGGTGACCCACCATGAGTCTCGTTGGGTTTTCTCTTAAGTCGTTATCGGGGGCTAGTGGAGTCCTTATGGTGGGGAGTCCATTCAGGCCTCCCCTCTACTGTTGGTCTGTTTTTAGAAGAGGTTGAGTCCCGTAGGTGGTTGATGAAATGTCCATTGGTTAAGAGGTTGGATCTTGTTAATGTAGAATCCTTAGGTGTTGATCGATCGGCTGGATATTATGGTGGCTTTCCGGGGGCGGAAAGCGTTATGGTGGGGAGAATTGTCACACCCCGACCCGTGCAGTTAGTTTATTTTATGATTTCTTTGACTTTAAATTATTTTGATGCAATTCGTGTTCAGTATCGGACCAGGTCTTTGAGTTTTTGTTAAAAAGTGTCTGTTTCGGGTTGACGTCATTGGCACTTGGGCGCAACGCGTTTCGGAAACCCCGCGCGGCTTCGCCCATGCAACGGAACAGTCCGCCTGCCTTCGGAAAACGAAAATGAGTAAACTTTGTGATTTATTTTGTTATTTAAAGTTCTCATTATTGTTGATAACTTTATAATTATTATTTAAGGCCAAATGATAAATATTATTATTATTATTATTATTATTATTACTATTCTAGGCCAGTGCGCGCGCACCGCACGGCTAGCCGAAGCCGTACGGTTAGCCCGGATACCGCACGATTGCGGTATTTGTATCGGCTAAAATAATATGAATTGATTGAGTTAAAAATAAGAAAAAAAATTAAATTAAGTAAATAAATTACTGTTATAATAATGTTATTTTTTTTCATGAATAATAATAATAATGTCATTAAAGAATTGTTGTTATTGGAATTGTCCTTTTAACCATTTTTATGTTATGATTAAAGTTTTTTATTATTATTATTATTTTCCTTATTATCATTATTGTCATTATTTATTTATTCATTTATTTATTTTATTCTTATATATATATATATATCCCCCTTGTTACTAGGGTTTGCGGCAACCCCTCCCTTCCCCATACATCCTTCTCCCGCGCGCCGCCACCCCTGGTTTTTTTTCCCACTCCGGCGCTCGCTGCTCCCGGCTCCGCCTCCTCCGCTCTTTGCTCGACCCGCAGCACCTCGACCCCGCAGCACCCCCTCGGCTCGGCGCGACACAGCAACAGCACCCGACTGCCAGTCCCCTCGGCTCAGCGCGCACCCCTGCCTCTTCTTCAAGCGGCGGAGCCCCCTCACCCCGGCACTGTTCCTGCACGCTGCTGCTGCCGCGGCGACCCTTCCTCCCTCTTGGTGCGGAGAAACCCCAGCAGCACCTCACCGCCCTGTTTTTCCCCCTCCTCTCCAGCGACGAGCAGTCCAGCGCCCTCCTACCCGGCTTCTCCCCATCGCACCATCCGCACCCCGCACCCTTGCAGCGCCCAGCCAGCCCGCACTCTGTTCGCCTCGCCTCCGCTGTCCGCAGCACCAGCAGCCGAACCCCCCTTCTTCTTCTCTTCTTCTTCTTCCCTTTTTATTCTTCTCTCCTTCTTCTTCTTCTTCTTCTCTTCTTCTTCTTCCCTTCTTCTTCTTCTCTCCTTCTTCCTCTTCTTCTTCTCTTCTTCTTCTTCTTTTTCTTTCTCCTTCCTCCGCTCGGCCGCGCAGGTCAGTTTTTTTTTTAATTTATTCTTCTATTTCATTTATTTAATATGTTATTACCATTTTATTATAAAATTATGATTTATGTGATCATTATTATTATTAATGTTAGTATTACTAATATTATTATTATTATTATTATTATTATTATTATTATTATCATCATCATTATTATTATTATTATTATTAATTATGATATTATTAATATTATTATTGTTATTATTGTTGTTATTATTATTATTATTATTATTATTTTGTTGTTATTATTATTATTATTACTATTATTATTATTTCTATTATTATTACTATTTTTATCATTATTATTTTATTCTTATTATTATTATTATTATTATTTTGCTGTTATTATTAATATTATTTTTATTATTATTGTTACTACTATTATTATTATTATTATTATTATTATCTTCATCATCGTACTCTTGTTGGATCATGGGTTTTAATTGATGGTGGGTTTTTATTTATTGGTTTTGGATTTTTAGGACCCGCGCAGGGCGTTTCCGAGTGAGCGGCATCGCTGCGCTTTGTTTCCGAGGTTCCGTCATTGCCGCGTTTTGGTTTCAAGGTGAGCGTTTATTCCCGACGCTTGGTTTGGCATGCTCTGGTGAGTTTTTGGATGTGTCTAAGTCCTTGATATTGTTTATGCAGAGTGTTAGACTTTGTCACGTGGTTTCAGACACACGGCGTGTCATCGCGCCTTGGATCCGAGGTTGTTTTGTCGACACGCTTGATTTTGAGGTAGGTTCCCTTTGCACTGCTTTTAAAATTTAAGTTATATCGTTTCATGCTGTTTGCGCACCCTAATTTTTCAGAATAAATATTTTATTAATTATAATAAATATGAGATAATATACGATAATTAATTTTTAATATAAGAGAGTTAATTTTGAAATGGTCATTTAATGTCAAAAGGAGCCGTTTATTTTATACATGACACATGAAACATCCTTTTGACGAGTGGACACCCAATAATGAAAGAATGCCCGTTTGGATTTTAAACATAATTCACGGAATATAAAATAGAGTTCTGGTTTAATGAGAAATGATTTCTTTTGAAGCGTGAACAAATACTTTGGTTCTTTTAAGAATTTGGCTGGTTGGCTCTTAAATGTTATTTGGAAAAAAAATAAAATGTTTTGATTTGGTTTGGTTTATAAAAATATTTTTAGCCTATGACGTAGTGTTTTTGGGGTTCTTTAAACGGTTTTAAACTAGGTTTTGTCTCATAAAGAAGTTGTACCCTTCTTTGAGTAGTGTTTGTGAAATGTATTAAATGCCAGTTTGGCACCTTATGCAAAGCGATGAAAATGTTTTGATAAAAACCCTCTTAGGATGACTATCATGCCTTGGTTGCAATTGATTGTTTGGGAGGCCGCGCTTATAGGCTCCTGGGTACTTGAGTAGTTAAAGGCAAGAGGTTGTCCCATGGAGTGGCTCGGGGAATGCCTGTTGTGCTTTATATATAGATATATCTGATTGGATGCTCGGTTGGCATCGGTTGGCTCACCCCTTTTTTTAAAACACTTGAGACATGGGAATCTGGCATATTGAGAGAATATTCTAAGAATGATTGCTGCACTGGTAGGTAATGGTACTGACCAGTGGCCCATAGTAGGTGGATATATTGGGTTTATTACTATGGGATTTTCCCTTGACCTGCCTGTGAGTGGATAGTCGAGCGTTTTGAGCGTTTTGATTTCATCGTGACATGTCGATAAGGATGATTTCTCATGTATTGGTGTCTTCTGGTTTATTCTCGATCTCCTAGGTTTTCCCATGTCTATTCAGCTTTTGTTGCTTGCGGTACTGATTATGATGCTCACATGTATACCTACATTGCCCTTGCTGTGTGTTTTACTTTGTGCATTCTGGTGTATTGCTTTCCTTGGAAAGTGATAAATCGTTTTTGATTAAGTTTCTAAAAATTGTTTTCAAATGAAAGTGTTTAATCCCCTTTGTACAAATTTGAAAAATGTAAACATCACTTTCCCTTTTCCTGAAATGTCATTGACACTAATGAAATAAACCACGAATTTGGAAATGGTAAAGGGCAATGGTTCGTACTTTGTTTTTAAGTAAAATACTTAGAAAAACATACTTTTATAAATTGTAGTTCAAACTTGAAATGATGTTTCTTTTATTTTAAAGGTAGTGCATTGGGAATAGATATCGGGCTAGCCTACTGAGTTTTAATACCCACGCCTATAGTTCTTTTCTGTTTTTAGTGTTTTTGCAGGCTATAGCTTGAGTGCGCTCGCCTAGGGCGACACTTGATCGTTGAGTCGGAGAGCGACCCGCGAGGTCGCACAGAGTTTGTTCGGACGTCATGTTTGGTTAGTTTTATTTCTATTTGTTCCTGTTTAGTCACTTTGTTTGGTTTATCTTTTTCTGCGCTGCTCTGTTTTATCTTTGCAGTCTTATTTATTTATATTGGGTGAAATCGTTCCCACAGCCTCTAATGATGCCCTGGCGCTTGTCGCCATCCTGGGAGGATCGGGAACGCCTCTCGGGCCATGTCGTGGACCGGCTCGGGTGACCGGTTCAGGGTCAACCCGGGTTGGTTCGTGAAAAAATGGTATCAAAGGAAGGTTTGCTCTTAGCAGACCTCACTTTTCAGAGTGCCCTTTGTTATTTGGGATTTCAAGGTAGATGGAGTAGGATTGTCGAGACTTGAGGGGTAGGTGCGAGAAGAGCGTCGCGAACTCTTGCCCGTACCGATCCTCAGGTTTTCAGGGGAAGTCCTGTTTAATTTGTTTGTTTGGGTTTTTATGGAAATGTTTTACGATTGGGATACGACAAATGGAGTTTGGGCCATTAGTCCTCCTAACCCGCACGGCCTGGCAAGCCATGCAGAGCTAGGGGCATGGTCCAAGAAGGCTCTCTGTGTCAGTGACGTGTTTGGCATATGGCCGCCAACCATATGGTCAATCCACCCACTGACACTAGTCCCCTGTTTGAGTTGTTCTGGGTTGCCCTTGATTTTTGAAAGTGGTTGGAATTAGAAAAGTTGGTTTTAAAAAAAAGTGTTGTTTAAAATGACATGTTTAATTTGTAGTTTGTTTTAAAAGAAGTGGTATGAATAAATTGTTTTTGGAAAATGAAGTTGCTTTGTTTTGGCCTTGGTGTTCCGATGAGTACTCACATGCATTTTGGTATGTTGGAAATGTGGATGGATCTCTGGTGTGGTGGATGGATGCCCTGGGTGGCATGGATACATGCATGTGAGTGAGGCTCTAAATAATACCAATGGCGAAGGTTTAACCCACTGATCTTGTTCTAAATTAAAGATGTTTTCAAAGAGAAAAGTTTTGACGTTATGATAACTTGTTTCTCAGATTTCAAGCTTGTCACCTATGCAGTGTTATATTTTGAGGTTTTTATTCATTCGTTGAGTTGGCCTTGATTGGGTTTTTGACTTTTCCTTGTCCAGCGGTTATCCCTTTGAAGCTTCGATGGGTGATCGTAGTGCGGTTGATCAACCTAAGGATTTTATGCTTGAGTTTCGAAAGTTGGATCCACCTCTCTTTTATGGTCAAGCAGAAACATATGTGGAAGAGGAGTGGATGTGGAAGATTTAAAGGGAGTTTAACCTCATTGAGCTGCCCGAGTCGTTGAAGGTCAAGTTTGCGACCTTCATGCTTGAAGGTTCGCCGTGGATGTGGTGGAAGTTAGTGTCTCGGAACAAGCCCCGTCAAGAGATTACTTGGGAGTTTTTCAAGGCCTCGTTCATTCGCCAGTTTTTCTCTGAGGAAGAAAGGGTGAGAAAGGGGATGGAGATGTATTGTCTGCAGCAAGGCGACAGATCCGTGTTAGAATATTTCCATTGCTTTATGGAGCTAGTCCCTTATGATTCAGAGTATGCCACGAATGACCCCATGAAGGCTCGACGCTTCGAGGCGGGTCTCCGCCCTGATCTACAGTCGAAGGTGTCAGAGTCCAACCTAACTTCTTTTGTCGATCTAGCGAGACAAGCATTCCATGTCGAAGCTGCGATGGTAGGAGTGCTCGAAGTAGTTCTCCCTCCTTCGATCCCTATGAGCACTGGTGAAGATTCTGGAAAGGAGATGAGTAAGAAAATGGAAGTGGATGGATCAGGTCGTGGAATCAAGAGGCCTCAGGATCTTTCATCAACCTCTTCGGAACGAGAGATTATTGTGTGTTATAAGTGTGGAAAGCGGGGTCACAAGAAGTCGTCGTGCCCAAGCACTCTGATGCCCTGCCAGGCATGTGGATGCCTGGGTCACTTGCGACGATTTTTTCGGGGCGTTGCAAGGAAGCGTCGCAGAGGAAGTTCTCAGAAGTAAAGTGTTGTAGGGTCTTTGTTCAAAGTTTCCAGTGTAAGTTTCCTTTCGGTGTAAGTGATCTATTATCATGGCCTATGTATGGGTGTTGTTTTGGGTTTGAAATGTATGGGAACTTCATGGGTCTTTTGACGAACCTCGGCTTTCAATGCTGGTGTGTTTTTAATTTTAAAATTTTGTCCTTCAATCTTTCAGATCAAAAGATGTATGTTTCTTGTTGGGATTATCAGAACCTGACTGTGAGGCAGGAGATGCTTCATCCATCAGAGCTCTATCTAAAAGGTCTCGGAGCGAAGCCGGCGCGTAGTCAGGAACCCCCGTGGGAAATTTTAAAGAGTCTGGTTAAAGTCGTGCCTCTATCGTCGTGGTGAGATAGTTTTGGTGTTGTTGCTCTGGTTCCTCTATCGTTGTAGTTTTCTCTCGTCACAAAGCATGCGATGAACTTAACCCTCACACAATGTCGATAATTGTGTTTTTTTTGTTTGGATACGAGGTGTCAATTGGTGGTCATATGTGGACAACCCATGTGAATCAGTTTCGAATTTGGGTTTTGTTTATCACGAATTGATGGGTCGTGAATAGTTGTACGTCATAGTTTCAGTGATCCAGTCCTTGGGCCCTCCCTCCCCACCCATGGGGTAAGGGTTTTTGGTTTGCGCAAACTTTTCAGATCAACTCCTATCACTTTTGGACGGGAGTAAGTGGTTTAAATGTTTTTGCTATGCTTTTTATAGCATGAGTAAGGACCGGTTCTGGCCTAAGTTGGTCTTCTGGTTGGTCGCTAAGAGGTCATTCCTTTTATGGTGGGGTGACCCACCATGAGTCTCGTTGGGTTTTCTCTTAAGTCGTTATCGGGGGCTAGTGGAGTCCTTATGGTGGGGAGTCCATTCAGGCCTCCCCTCTACTGTTGGTCTGTTTTTAGAAGAGGTTGAGTCCCGTAGGTGGTTGATGAAATGTCCATTGGTTAAGAGGTTGGATCTTGTTAATGTAGAATCCTTAGGTGTTGATCGATCGGCTGGATATTATGGTGGCTTTCCGGGGGCGGAAAGCGTTATGGTGGGGAGAATTGTCACACCCCGACCCGTGCAGTTAGTTTATTTTATGATTTCTTTGACTTTAAATTATTTTGATGCAATTCGTGTTCAGTATCGGACCAGGTCTTTGAGTTTTTGTTAAAAAGTGTCTGTTTCGGGTTGACGTCATTGGCACTTGGGCGCAACGCGTTTCGGAAACCCCGCGCGGCTTCGCCCATGCAACGGAACAGTCCGCCTGCCTTCGGAAAACGAAAATGAGTAAACTTTGTGATTTATTTTGTTATTTAAAGTTCTCATTATTGTTGATAACTTTATAATTATTATTTAAGGCCAAATGATAAATATTATTATTATTATTATTATTATTATTACTATTCTAGGCCAGTGCGCGCGCACCGCACGGCTAGCCGAAGCCGTACGGTTAGCCCGGATACCGCACGATTGCGGTATTTGTATCGGCTAAAAGAATATGAATTGATTGAGTTAAAAATAAGAAAAAAAATTAAATTAAGTAAATAAATTACTGTTATAATAATGTTATTTTTTTTCATGAATAATAATAATAATGTCATTAAAGAATTGTTGTTATTGGAATTGTCCTTTTAACCATTTTTATGTTATGATTAAAGTTTTTTATTATTATTATTATTTTCCTTATTATCATTATTGTCATTATTTATTTATTCATTTATTTATTTTATTCTTATATATATATATATATCCCCCTTGTTACTAGGGTTTGCGGCAACCCCTCCCTTCCCCATACATCCTTCTCCCGCGCGCCGCCACCCCTGGTTTTTTTTCCCACTCCGGCGCTCGCTGCTCCCGGCTCCGCCTCCTCCGCTCTTTGCTCGACCCGCAGCACCTCGACCCCGCAGCACCCCCTCGGCTCGGCGCGACACAGCAACAGCACCCTACTGCCAGTCCCCTCGGCTCAGCGCGCACCCCTGCCTCTTCTTCAAGCGGCGGAGCCCCCTCACCCCGGCACTGTTCCTGCACGCTGCTGCTGCCGCGGCGACCCTTCCTCCCTCTTGGTGCGGAGAAACCCCAGCAGCACCTCACCGCCCTGTTTTTCCCCCTCCTCTCCAGCGACGAGCAGTCCAGCGCCCTCCTACCCGGCTTCTCCCCATCGCACCATCTGCACCCCGCACCCTTGCAGCGCCCAGCCAGCCCGCACTCTGTTCGCCTCGCCTCCGCTGTCCGCAGCACCAGCAGCCGAACCCCCCTTCTTCTTCTCTTCTTCTTCTTCCCTTTTTATTCTTCTCTCCTTCTTCCTCTTCTTCTTCTCTTCTTCTTCTTCCCTTCTTCTTCTTCTCTCCTTCTTCCTCTTCTTCTTCTCTTCTTCTTCTTCTTTTTCTTTCTCCTTCCTCCGCTCGGCCGCGCAGGTCAGTTTTTTTTTTAATTTATTCTTCTATTTCATTTATTTAATATGTTATTACCATTTTATTATAAAATTATGATTTATGTGATCATTATTATTATTAATGTTAGTATTACTAATATTATTATTATTATTATTATTATTATTATTATTATTATCATCATTATTATTATTATTATTATTATTAATTATGATATTATTAATATTATTATTGTTATTATTGTTGTTATTATTATTATTATTATTATTATTTTGTTATTATTATTATTATTATTACTATTATTATTATTTCTATTATTATTACTATTTTTATCATTATTATTTTATTCTTATTATTATTATTATTATTATTTTGCTGTTATTATTAATATTATTTTTATTATTATTGTTACTACTATTATTATTATTATTATTATTATTATCTTCATCATCGTACTCTTGTTGGATCATGGGTTTTAATTGATGGTGGGTTTTTATTTATTGGTTTTGGATTTTTAGGACCCGCGCAGGGCGTTTCCGAGTGAGCGGCATCGCTGCGCTTTGTTTCCGAGGTTCCGTCATTGCCGCGTTTTGGTTTCAAGGTGAGCGTTTATTCCCGACGCTTGGTTTGGCATGCTCTGGTGAGTTTTTGGATGTGTCTAAGTCCTTGATATTGTTTATGCAGAGTGTTAGACTTTGTCACGTGGTTTCAGACACACGGCGTGTCATCGCGCCTTGGATCCGAGGTTGTTTTGTCGACACGCTTGATTTTGAGGTAGGTTCCCTTTGCACTGCTTTTAAAATTTAAGTTATATCGTTTCATGCTGTTTGCGCACCCTAATTTTTCAGAATAAATATTTTATTAATTATAATAAATATGAGATAATATACGATAATTAATTTTTAATATAAGAGAGTTAATTTTGAAATGGTCATTTAATGTCAAAAGGAGCCGTTTATTTTATACATGACACATGAAACATCCTTTTGACGAGTGGACACCCAATAATGAAAGAATGCCCGTTTGGATTTTAAACATAATTCACGGAATATAAAATAGAGTTCTGGTTTAATGAGAAATGATTTCTTTTGAAGCGTGAACAAATACTTTGGTTCTTTTAAGAATTTGGCTGGTTGGCTCTTAAATGTTATTTGGAAAAAAATAAAATGTTTTGATTTGGTTTGGTTTATAAAAATATTTTTAGCCTATGACGTAGTGTTTTTGGGGTTCTTTAAACGGTTTTAAACTAGGTTTTGTCTCATAAAGAAGTTGTACCCTTCTTTGAGTAGTGTTTGTGAAATGTATTAAATGCCAGTTTGGCACCTTATGCAAAGCGATGAAAATGTTTTGATAAAAACCCTCTTAGGATGACTATCATGCCTTGGTTGCAATTGATTGTTTGGGAGGCCGCGCTTATAGGCTCCTGGGTACTTGAGTAGTTAAAGGCAAGAGGTTGTCCCATGGAGTGGCTCGGGGAATGCCTGTTGTGCTTTATATATAGATATATCTGATTGGATGCTCGGTTGGCATCGGTTGGCTCACCCCTTTTTTTTAAAACACTTGAGACATGGGAATCTGGCATATTGAGAGAATATTCTAAGAATGATTGCTGCACTGGTAGGTAATGGTACTGACCAGTGGCCCATAGTAGGTGGATATATTGGGTTTATTACTATGGGATTTTCCCTTGACCTGCCTGTGAGTGGATAGTCGAGCGTTTTGAGCGTTTTGATTTCATCGTGACATGTCGATAAGGATGATTTCTCATGTATTGGTGTCTTCTGGTTTATTCTCGATCTCCTAGGTTTTCCCATGTCTATTCAGCTTTTGTTGCTTGCGGTACTGATTATGATGCTCACATGTATACCTACATTGCCCTTGCTGTGTGTTTTACTTTGTGCATTCTGGTGTATTGCTTTCCTTGGAAAGTGATAAATCGTTTTTGATTAAGTTTCTAAAAATTGTTTTCAAATGAAAGTGTTTAATCCCCTTTGTACAAAATTGAAAAATGTAAACATCACTTTCCCTTTTCCTGAAATGTCATTGACACTAATGAAATAAACCACGAATTTGGAAATGGTAAAGGGCAATGGTTCGTACTTTGTTTTTAAGTAAAATACTTAGAAAAACATACTTTTATAAATTGTAGTTCAAACTTGAAATGATGTTTCTTTTATTTTAAAGGTAGTGCATTGGGAATAGATATCGGGCTAGCCTACTGAGTTTTAATACCCACGCCTATAGTTCTTTTCTGTTTTTAGTGTTTTTGCAGGCTATAGCTTGAGTGCGCTCGCCTAGGGCGACACTTGATCGTTGAGTCGGAGAGCGACCCGCGAGGTCGCACAGAGTTTGTTCGGACGTCATGTTTGGTTAGTTTGATTCCTATTTGTTCCTGTTTAGTCACTTTGTTTGGTTTATCTTTTTCTGCGCTGCTCTGTTTTATCTTTGCAGTCTTATTTATTTATATTGGGTGAAATCGTTCCCACAGCCTCTAATGATGCCCTGGCGCTTGTCGCCATCCTGGGAGGATCGGGAACGCCTCTCGGGCCATGTCGTGGACCGGCTCGGGTGACCGGTTCAGGGTCAACCCGGGTTGGTTCGTGAAAAAATGGTATCAAAGGAAGGTTTGCTCTTAGCAGACCTCACTTTTCAGAGTGCCCTTTGTTATTTGGGATTTCAAGGTAGATGGAGTAGGATTGTCGAGACTTGAGGGGTAGGTGCGAGAAGAGCGTCGCGAACTCTTGCCCGTACCGATCCTCAGGTTTTCAGGGGAAGTCCTGTTTAATTTGTTTGTTTGGGTTTTTATGGAAATGTTTTACGATTGGGATACGACAAATGGAGTTTGGGCCATTAGTCCTCCTAACCCGCACGGCCTGGCAAGCCATGCAGAGCTAGGGGCATGGTCCAAGAAGGCTCTCTGTGTCAGTGACGTGTTTGGCATATGGCCGCCAACCATATGGTCAATCCACCCACTGACACTAGTCCCCTGTTTGAGTTGTTCTGGGTTGCCCTTGATTTTTGAAAGTGGTTGGAATTAGAAAAGTTGGTTTTAAAAAAAAGTGTTGTTTAAAATGACATGTTTAATTTGTAGTTTGTTTTAAAAGAAGTGGTATGAATAAATTGTTTTTGGAAAATGAAGTTGCTTTGTTTTGGCCTTGGTGTTCCGATGAGTACTCACATGAATTTTGGTATGTTGGAAATGTGGATGGATCTCTGGTGTGGTGGATGGATGCCCTGGGTGGCATGGATACATGCATGTGAGTGAGGCTCTAAATAATACCAATGGCGAAGGTTTAACCCACTGATCTTGTTCTAAATTAAAGATGTTTTCAAAGAGAAAAGTTTTGACGTTATGATAACTTGTTTCTCAGATTTCAAGCTTGTCACCTATGCAGTGTTATATTTTGAGGTTTTTATTCATTCGTTGAGTTGGCCTTGATTGGGTTTTTGACTTTTCCTTGTCCAGCGGTTATCCCTTTGAAGCTTCGATGGGTGATCGTAGTGCGGTTGATCAACCTAAGGATTTTATGCTTGAGTTTCGAAAGTTGGATCCACCTCTCTTTTATGGTCAAGCAGAAACATATGTGGAAGAGGAGTGGATGTGGAAGATTTAAAGGGAGTTTAACCTCATTGAGCTGCCCGAGTCGTTGAAGGTCAAGTTTGCGACCTTCATGCTTGAAGGTTCGCCGTGGATGTGGTGGAAGTTAGTGTCTCGGAACAAGCCCCGTCAAGAGATTACTTGGGAGTTTTTCAAGGCCTCGTTCATTCGCCAGTTTTTCTCTGAGGAAGAAAGGGTGAGAAAGGGGATGGAGATGTATTGTCTGCAGCAAGGCGACAGATCCGTGTTAGAATATTTCCATTGCTTTATTTTAAACGTAGTGTATTGGGAATAGATATCGGGCTAGCCTACTGAGTTTTAATACTCACGCCTATAGTTCTTTTCTGTTTTTAGTGTTTTTGTAGGCTATAGCTTGAGTGCGCTCGCCTAGGGTGACGCTTGATCGTTGAGTCGGAGAGCGACCCGCGAGGTCACACGGAGTTTGTTCGGACGTCGTGTTAGGTTAGTTTGATTCCTGTTTGTTCCTGTTTAGTCACTTTGTTTGGTTTATCTTTTTCTGCGCTGATCTGTTTTATCTTTTCAGTCTTATTTATTTATATTGGGCGAAATCGTTCCCACAGCCTCTTATGATGCCCTGGTGCTTGTCTCTAGCCCGGGAGGATCGGGAACGCCTCTCGGGCCATGTCACGGACCGACTCGGGTGACCGGTTCAGGGTTGACCCGGGTTGGTTTGTGACAGTGACAAAGACAGAGGAGAAACTATAACTATGAAAACCCCATCATGGTTCGAATGACTAAGCAATGTTTCAAACATTATGGTTCGAATATTGAACATGATATATTAATAGTTAATATCCCAATTTTTACATTAACAAGGGTGAATATTTTTTCTTATTTTTAATATGATGAGATAATTTTATGGAAACCATGACATGGTGAAACCCATACCTATAATATATGATTTCATGAGAAGAAACCTGCATTGTTCACATAGATCCTTGTATAATTTTTTATTATTTTTAATCATATATAGGGAAAACATATCATGGTATATATCACCACATTTTGGTTTGTTAATAACTTTGAAAAACTCTATTTAAATTATTTTGAAGATTTTGTTTTAGTTATATATATTTTTTAACATAAGTCTTCTAGAGGATTTTAGTGATGAATTTTTTTCTTCAATTTTAGTCAGATTTAATTTCATACATTATATAGTTTAATTTTTTCCATATGCCTTCATTTCTTTCATTATTAAGACTATTTTGTAATATGACTACTACATTGATGATTAAAGATCATTTAGTAATTACAGGATCATCTATTTGGATGTAATAAGTCAAGAGTTGAATAATGGGTACTGAATTCTTTGATTAAATTCCTTCATTAAGAAGAGATTTAATTTAGAATAATCTTATGAATAAATTTTCATTCCATTAATTATTAATTCCTTGAAAATAAAATTGTTAAATTGGAAGTTATTAGAGGATGTTATCTAATAGGGTTGATAGGATTAAATAATTATCAATATTTCTGATTCATATTTATCAAAATTGGTTTTAAATTTAATGACATTAGTTTCATCTAATTCGAAGAACAAGGTAGTTGAGTTAAATTAAATAGTATAAGTGAATTGTGATATTTTTAAATCAATTATATTAGGCATCCTTGTACTAAATAACATAGTAGATTTAATAATGAATAAGATATTACTAATTACTAATTTCAATAAAACTACCTTTTAAAATTTATATCTTATTTGTTATTTATTTAATAGTTTATAAAAAATTATAATTCAGCATTAAAAAATTCATTTATGAACTTTTTGTAGAGGGTAATCGCCAAAATATGGGAGCGGGTGTCTATTATCAATTATGTTGGCATGATTTTATGCAATCAAGCCCCAATGGACCGATCAGTTTAGTAGTCCTGGTAAACCAGATACATAAGATAGTCTTGTATTTTAAATGAAAACTCTAATTACGACATAAAATATTATTATTTTTAAATCTAAATAAATTACATTGAGGGAAAATCAAATATATTTAGCAAATCCAAGAAAATCTTCCATTGTATGCTTCTTGGATACCTGGGGAAAAACATAATAAGGGTGAGCTCAAAAGCTCAGTAAGGGTATGTAAAGTGGAAGAAATAATGAATCAATTAGAATAGTCAACATTATAAGGTAAATAATTGAACACACATGCCATATAATCAATAAACTGAATAGAATTACGTAAACAATATGGAAAAATAATAACTAGAAACACATTCCATTAATATTACTAGATAATGGAAAATAAATAAAGAAAGGTAAGAAACTAAAACACATGCCATATAAATAATTGAAAATAAAATGTATGCATACATATTTTGATGGAAAATATTATTGATGGAAAATAACTGAATCCTGAAAATTAAATGCATAAATAGAAATGTCAATGTAAGATCTCATGGATGAATAATAACAGAATATAAATGAGGGAAATTATTTATTATTGGATGTCATGTTTCCCATGTACATGGTTCCTTTACCATCAAGACCTTTTACAAGATGGTTTAGAAAATGATGGGTAAAAAACCATCTAAGGAATCTATCCAATGGTCTCTTCCAAAGAGACTACTAATGTATTGAGGGGAAATCTATAAATGGGCCCCACCCATATCCTTCCAGTCCAAAACATTCCCCATATTTAATAATCAAAATATAATATTATTCTTTATAAAATAAACATATTGAAAAAAGAATATGGAATTATCAATGTTTATTCAAATAATAAAATAACTGTCAAAGTACACACTATATGTAATTTGGTATATGGTTTACACAATAGTAATATCCATGATAAATTATATATATAATTAGGTGAATTTCAATATATAATTATCATAGAAAATTGAATATTTTAAGGGGAAAAAATAAATCAAGGAAAATAATATTAACGCTGTCATTTCCCAATTCAATCATCAACCATCCAGAGGAAGTCTAAAGATAGTATCAATACGACAAACCCCAAGTTGAGAAAAATAATGGGTTATTATCATTGATGAATAGAAATACTATAAAAATATATTTTAAAAACATTATTGTGAAAAATGTCCTTTTGTTTTGAAAAATATTATTTAGAACCTTTCTTTTAAAATTAAACCTTTTAAAAACAAAAAGGTATCTTTGAGGGAATGACATCGGGTAAATGCTAACATGTCGTACTAGGTAAAAAGAACATTCCTTTTATACAGTAAAAATTTATAAAGGCGCCTTGTTCATATAGAGATAATAATATTCATTTGAAAACATTGGTAAAAGACAAAAAATTATAATAATGTCTTTAACAAATCATTATAAATCATTTTCTAAAACTTTTTAATAAAACGTGGCTTCTAGAAGAAAATAGGTTATCTGATAACGATAGAAATCAAGTCAGTTTTTCCTAAAAACCTTTTTGAGACACATTAAGTACTAAAGAGTGGAAAATGGTACTAATACATGAAAATGGTCTTGAAAATGAGATAATAATTAAATTTTTTATTAAAAAATGCTTATAAAATTTTGAAAACATGAAATTCCATTAAAATTTCATTTTTATTAGTATTGAGGAAAATAATCTTTAAACATCCCAATTTGTCCCATACAGCTTTGAAACATTTTTAATTATAAAAATTGTGAGGGAGTGATTTTAAACGAAAGTATAATATTACATGAAGGTAAAGGGACTAATGACACAATATAACCAAATGGGCAGCAGATACACCACACAAATTATGTATATAGTGAACTTGGCATTTAACTCATTTACGTAAAAAGGGAGATGAGAATACCTTACCTAGCATTTCCTTTTGATTGAATGTTCAATTACTTCCTATATAATAGACTTATGTTAATTTTTTACATTCTTTAGAACCATTTTCATATTTATCATTAATCTTATTTCAGTTATTACTTTTTTGTATACAACTACTTAAACAATTATGTTTACATTGGGTATTTTGACCAAATTAGATTTATGTGTCAAAAACAACTTTAGTAGGTCAACTATGGTACACGGGGTAAATATATAAAATCTAGATAATAATAATCATGACATAAATATCATATTGATACATCAATTAAAATTTTAAAATAAATCATTAAATATGGTAATGAAAAATTAACCAATGTTACAATCAAGGAGATGGTAGGTCGTACATACGCATGAGTAGCGTTTACATTTTTCAATAATCATTATAGAAATAATGTAAGAAGAATTATATATTTACATAATGATTATAATATAATTAATACCATTAATACCATATTATTTATTCAAATATACATATATATATATATATAATTCTCATGATGTAAAGGGAATCACATTGTGTTGATGAGGTGGTAGTCCACACTTCCATAACTAACATTGTCAATTTTTAGTGTGTCAAAAGATAATAAACAAAATGTTATGTGTGTATATATATCCATAAATCTAATTATTTTATCAATATCATATATATGTTTTTTATGTCTCATGTTCACAATTATAATCATCATTTATACATTCCATGGATCGTTTGAATGAATCACATCGCTTTGAGGTGGAGGTAGTCCACACATCCTCAAACGACGTTATCGAATTAAAAAAATGGAAAGAATAAGGGTATAAATTGTATAATAATAAAAAATATTAAATAAATTATAAATATAATATATAATATATATAAATTGTGTGTCCCTTATAATGTATAACCATGAAAGTTGGAAATGGAAAAATGAGCAATCATCATTTCGTGAGGTAGTTGTTTACCATACACTGAAACAATATGTTCCTTACCCATTAGATGGTTGGTTGTGTATGTTTAGATAGAAATGTTAACATAAAAAATTAATTCTATATTAAAAATACTATTTTTTATTTAATACTTGAATAATACTAGTATAGGGTTTGAGGAATGGAACTGAAAATAAAAAACTCGAGAGAAGACAATACCTCAAAATTGGGTAACTTCTTTTGGTTTCAATGAAAAGTTTCCCTAGTTTGATTTTTTCCCAAGGGGATGATTCTAGGATGAGGGGAGTTATTTTGGAAGACTAGTTTGGCAGATTTTGGATGATCCAACATGGATTAACATGTGTGTGGAAGTGGGAGAGATGGTATCCTTTTATTGGGAAGGAAAATGACTCACTAGGAATTTTTAGAAATAAGTTAGGTGTACACATGTTATTACCTAAAAAAAGTAATAAAACCACAAAAATACTAAATAATTTATGGGGGATGAACTATTTATGTATTGAATATTGGCTTTGGACAAGTTTCTAGGTCATTTGGTCCCTTAAATATAAGGTTTATTCTATTTTAAGTCTAACTACACCTTAATCATTATAGTTAATTTTAGTCACATTCACTAAATATTTTTGTAAAAAATAAAGTTAATATTGTTATAATTAAAATAATATCCTAATTAAAAAAATTTATGTCAATTTTTTTAAATTTAACTCACATAAGTAGAACAGTTAAGATTAATGTCAATCTTGCAAACACACGGTTTAACTAGTTTTAGTAGAAGAATATTAAAAAGATTATTGAGTTTTTATATTGAATTTAAATGTGAATTTGATTCTAGTAAACTAAATTTTATTAGTATATGTATAATTGAACTAATTTTACTTTATAAAAAATTCAAATATTCTTTAACATTAATAATTATTTAAACAAAAAATGTAGTTTTTCACTAAAATGTAGTATTATTCACTACTTATCAAAAAAATGATGTTTCTCATAAAAATACCAAAAAATATCTATAGGATAATTTTGAAATTATGAATAAGATAATAAAGTTTATTTAATCAAATTAATTATTTAAGATTGTCAAAATTAAGAATTAAAATAGGTTCACCATTAAAATAAGGTAAAATTGCCTTTACAGAAATATTGGTTTTTATGTGCAAAGTAGGGTTTGTAATTTTATTATGCACATCAACCCTAAGGGGTAAAAATAAAAAATAATTGATTTAATATATAACATATATGTTTCATTTAAATCTTTCACTAATTTCAATTATATAGTTTATTAAGGTAAAACTCCTTTAGAAGCATAAAACTAATAATATTTATTTTTATATCCAATTGTTTCTTATTTTTAGTTTCTCATTAATTTCTAAAAAGTGAATTCAATTTTTATTTTCTTTAAACATAATTTTTATAATTTAGTTACTAATATTCAAAACAACTAGTTTAACATTTAGTTTATATCATATTATGTTAAATAATAATATTTTAATAATACATTTTTCTTTGGTGAAACTCGGTCTTGTGTATAACTCAAGCTATTAAGGAAGGTCAATGTTACAAATAACAAAATATATCAAGGAATTTTGCTCTTACATGTAACACAAGCTATCGTGGAAGGTCATTATTGTGTGTATCAATAGCTAACTCGTTGTTGCATTCATTACAAGCAATATCATGTGTGGAATTTATTTACAATAGTAAATATATTGTATAGTCTTAGGATATTATTTTCCCATACGCGTTTAGTGTTTCATGTCATACATGCTATTTAATACGAAGTTATAATTTATAATTTTGGAGTGTTACATTCTCCCCACCATAATTAAATTGTGTCCTTGTAATTTAAGCTCTATCTTGGTAATAGATTGTTTGAAATTTCCTACATTGAAATCCTATATCTCGAGAATCGTTCGTATAACATCCTATAGGAAAATGATAAAGGTGAGTGAAAATATCAAATGGACTACCATGTATCTAGGTTTATATGTATGATATCATCATTGTAATGTTGAGATATTGACTTAGAGGAGAATCGTAAATATTTGTAGGGTTTGAATGAGATAATTAATCCCAAACAACTAATTGATCAATAGAAAGTTGAGGGCCTCAAAGTCATAAAAAATTAATGATTTAATATAACATTAGTTCAACAAAAATAAATTTATTATGAAAGCATTTTATTTCTAAGTCATTTTCATAATGTTGGAAATCCTTTTTACTAGCCTTGAATATCAGGAAATATACATACCCGATAGGTTTTAATTTCATGGAAAAAATACTAAATTTTTGTTTTTCTTCATTCAAATTCTAATTCATTCCTATACTCCTAGAAATTAATTACCAGTAATGAATCTTTTTATTCCTGAATCACTAAAAGAAACTTTGAAATTATCATAAGTCCTATAAAAGAGTAAAATTTATAACTATTTGTCTTTTACTATCTTCCAAATCGAATAAGGCTAAAATATTAATCTCTAATCCTCAAAAGTGATACTACTAGTTCATCATTAACATATATTCATCAAATTGTTTAACTAAAAACATTGAATAATTAACCAGTACATTGCTTCAGTCTATGGTTAGCGGGAAACCCATATCGTCCTTCAGTCATGGGTTTAAGACCCACGACCTTTCTTTATTTTTTTGGTTGTCACCCAGTATATAGGTTGTGTATTAATAAACCCAAATTAATATAATTTTCAAATAAATATGAAAGTCATCCTTGAAATTTAATCATAAAATAGACACATAACTATGGTTTTCAATTCATCCTCAATACATAAGTACTTCATCAACTTATTTTTACATATATCCTTCTTTGGTCTAGAGTTTATCCTCTAGAAGAGGGAACACACTTGGGTGATGTCTAGGTTCTCAACACTTATGATTATAAACTATAAATGATTTCATGTGACCAAATTTGTATCCTTCTATTCTAATCTTTCTTCTTCCTCATAAATCCTTTTCTTTATTTCCTTTTTTCCTATACTTAAAGAATTTACCTTTTCAATTTTTAAATAATCCTATGTGTCTCTTTCCACACTTCTCACAAGTTTAAAATAGAGCCTTTTTTCTACACGATCTCCACCACTTGAGCTATTATCAACCTACATCCTTCTCTTCTTTGGTGTGCTTAGGAGTTAGTAAAGGTATATTTTGTTAATCATATTTTAGGGAAAAAATTGGCATAAACATGATATCCTACAGTCCTCTTAACACATCATTATCTTTCACATTTTCAACACCTTATCTTTCATGTCTGATGTTAACTTGAATTTTTTGGGTTCCATCAATTGACTGAAACCAGAAAAATAGTGTGAGCAACAATATTTATAGTGCGAAATGAATATAATTATATATAATATTTATGTCAAAGATCATATGCCTATGTTTTAGAGGCTCTTGATTTGCATCCAATAGAAATAGGATCAAACACATGCAGGGAAGGAATTCTCGATACTATAGAAGCACATTAGTAGGGTACTCTAGCTGTATTTTAGTAGCGGTGGAACTGTAACAGTGGTGACACTATAGCAGAGAGGGTACTGTTGCGGCAACTATAATAGTGGTAGTACTATAGCATGTATCATTGCATCTGAGATATTGTAGTATTACAATTCACATAAGGGCCATTGGGGCCAAAAAATGGGCTTTCTGGCCTTGTATTCAGACCACTTTGTCTTGGGAATTCATAATTTGTAATGGGTCTCCCTCAACCCAGTCACAAATAGGTCATTGGTATAATAATAAAAATGTGTCTTCGGACCCCGCCATTAAAAAATCTAAAGGATATATAAATCATGACACCATATTTTTTTTGATTTAAAACACCTTATGTTTAAACTTGATTATTCATTATCATTATATATTCAAATTCGTCATTATGGTTGGTAAAGAAAATGTTAATTATCCTATGTATGTCCCCTGGGAGTGTCAAACTAGGTGCACAGTAAGGATCATTTTCATTTACTTAGTTAACCCAGGTCAGGCCTGGGATGACTTCTTGAATTTTGTACTCCTATGTACATCTATGCCAAAACCATATCTACTTTTAGTATCCATAAAAAATGTATTCCTTGTAAGACCCACATAATCTCAACCTTACCAAAATTCTAGGGTGCTCTTCTATACTTACCCTAAAATTCTACCTCAGGGTTCTATTCATATTTTCCTAAATCTAGTTCCCATTGTTATTACGAAACTTAATTTGATATCAACTATAGCAAACCCACCCCAGAGGAAAAATAATGATAGTATCAATACAACATACCCCATGTGAAGTAAAATAATGAGTTGTTGTCAATAATGAATATAAATATTATAAAAATATATTTTATAACTATTCTTGAGAAAGAATAATATTTTTAACATTTTGTAAAAAAATATTCATTAATAATTAACCTTCTAAAAATTAAAATTAGGCTTTGGAGGAATTATAGTAGGTAATACGAACATGTCATACGAGGTAAAAAGAACATTCCTTTTTCACGGTAAAAAATATATAAAATTTCTATGTATGGAAAGAGGCAAGAAGATACCTTTAAAAACATTGGAAAAAAATAAAAAAGGGTAAAAATGTCTTTTAAAAATCATTATAAATCGTTTTTTAAAATGTTTTAATAAAACAAGGTTTTTAGAAGAAAAGAGGTTCTCTGACTAAAGAGTGAAATGAAGTTATGCTTTCCTAAAAACATTTTTAAAACACTTTTATTACCAAAGAGTGGGAAAATGGTACTAATACGTGAAATGGTCCTGAATTACCAGATAATAATGAAAGGTTTTATTTTAAAATGGATATATAATTTCCTTGAATATAAATTCCATTTAAAGGTCATTAGTATTAGTGTTGAGGAAAATAATCTTTAAACATCTCAAAGAGTCTCATACCACTTTGGAAGATTTTAAATTATAAACCTTATGAAGCATTGATATTAAATTAAAGTCTAAGAATCTATTAATATAATAGGATTAATGATAAAATAAATCAAAAGGGGAAGTAGATACACCAAAGAAAATACATATGCCCTGAACATGACATTTATCTCATAGGTATAAAAAGTGAGATAAGAATCCCTTACCTTGTGTTTCTTTTTGGGTGAACGTCCTTTAAATTCTTGTATAATAAAATCATGTTAATTTTTTACTTTATTGAGAAAGTTTTTTTATTTTTATAATTAATTTTATTTCAAGTATTACAATTTTTAATAAAAAAACATAAAAAATTATATTTACATCGGGTATTTTGACCAAATTGAGTTTATGTGTCAAAAACAACATTGGTAGGTAAACTATTTTCAAAGGGAAAAATATATAACTACTATATAATAATAATATTTAAATAGTTATAATATTTATACATTAATTATACTGTTTTAATCTATCATTGAATATGGTTATAAAAAATAAACCAATTTTATAATCATAGAGACGGTGGGCCATACATACTCATGTATAATGTTCTCTTTTTTCAATGATCATTATGGAAAGAAGTTAAGTAGAATTATATATTTACAAGATGATAATAATATGATTAATACCATATTATTTATTCATATAAACTTATATATATAATTCTCATTATGTAAAAATAATCACATTAGGTCGACGCGGTTGTAGTCCACACGTCCACGACCGATGTTATAACTCTTTAGTGTATGAATGGATAATAAAGAAGATGATATGTATATATATATTTCTATAAAACTAAATATGTTATTAATACCATATATTTGTATTATATGCATCATATTTTTAATTATAATCAACCTTTATACATTCCAGGGATCATGTGAATGAATAACATTGCTTTGGGGGTGGTAGTCTACACTCCCTCAGATGATGTTGTTGTATTAACACAATATGGATAGTATAAGGGTGTTTCTTTAAAATAATTAAATAAGAGTAAAGTCATAATAAATTTCATATAATATATATATATATATAGTGTGTATGTAATAATGGCCATCTAAGAATTTTGCGAATCGAAAAGTGAACAATCATCGTTTTCTGAGGCAGTGGTTCGTCATACATAGAAACAATATGTTTGTTACCCATTAGATGGAATTGTGTGTATGTTTAGGAAGAAATATTAACATAAAAACATCACAGTAAATTGATAATACTAATTTTATTATGTAATAATATAATAATTAGAGTATATGGGTTGAATAATAGAAATGAAACTAAAAAGCATAAGAGAATATATTACCTCTTAATCGGGTAAATTATTTTGGTTCAAAACAAAAGATTCATTGTTGGTAGGGATATTGAAAGCTTATTTGGGAAAATTTGGGATGATAAAATGTGTCTTGATAGGTGTGATTAATGGGAGAGGTGGTTTCCATTTACAGGAAAGGAAAAGGACTCACTTGGAATTGTTTGAAACAAGTTAGATGTACACATTCTCATACCTAAAACAATTAATAAAAAACCAGAATAAATCAATAATGTAAGTTTAATGGAATAATTGTGGACATAAAATGTTTTTTTTACAAGTTTCTTGTTCATTTGGTTTCCTAAATATAAGGATTAGCCCTTTTTAATCCTAATTACACATTAATCATTGTATATAATTTTTATCACTTTCACTAATCATTTTGGTCCAAAAATTAATTTTATATTTTTTAACTCAAATTATAATCCTAATTAAAATTATTTATGTCCTTTTTTAAATTAAATTCACATAATCAGTAAAATTAATATTAATGTTAATCATGGAGACATACGGATTAACTGGTTTTAGCTAAAAAGTGTTCAAATGATTGTTGAGTTTTTATATTTAATTTCATTTTCAAATTGATTCTATTAAAATGAATTTTATTAATTGATTTATTATTTATCTAATGTGACTTTTAAAAAATAATAATATATAATTTTGAATTAATAATTATTTAAATGAAAAGGCAGTTTTTAATTAAAATGCAAAAAAAATCACAATTCATCAAAAAAATTTGTTTCTCAAAAATCTACCAAAACATAACCATAGAATAATATTTAAATCATTAATTAAATTATTATTTTCATTTTATAAAATTCAATTTATAATTTTTTTAAACATGATATTTAATGTAGGTTCTTCATAAAAAGGTGGTAAAGCGAACTTTATAAAAATATTGGTTTTTATGTGTAATATAGAGTTTTTTCTTATACTCTGCATATAAAACAAAATGGATGATTATAAATAAAATTTTATTGAATATATAACATATATGTTCCATTAAAATCATTCACTAATTGTAATTAGTGATTTTTATTAAGGTAAAACTCCTTTAGAAGAATAAAAATAAAAATATTTCTTTCTATATCCAATTGTTTCTTATTTTCATTTCTCATTAATTATCAACGAATGAATTCATTTTACAATGTTGTAAACCATAATTTTTATAAGTTATTTATTTCTATTCATAACAACTAATTTAGTATCTAGTTTATATCATATTATATTAAATAATAATATATTAATAAAACATTGTTATTTGTTTAAACTTGGTGTTGCGTGATACACAACCTATCAAGGAAGGTCACTCTTGCGTGTAACAAAAAGATATCAATCAAGGTTGTTTTTCATGTAACACATCATGTTAAGGAAGATATATCTTGTGTGTAGTTCAAGATAACTTGGTGTTTTGCGCAATAAAAGCAATATCATGTGTTGAATTTATTTAAAATAGTAAAAATACAGTAGATTTTTGGATAATATATTCCCTTACACGATTGGTGTTTCATGTTAAACAATCTATTGAATACAAAGTTGTGAAATAGAATTTCTGGGTGTTTCATTTTTAAAATAGTAATAGGTTTTAAATTTGGGGAAAATATAATTTTATGCTTTTTTGCAATCCTTTTTGAAGTGATATTTGGCTTTAGTCAAACTAAGTTCTTTTAACTTTAGTTTTGGGAAAGAGAAAACAAAATGTTTATACATTGATGGTCACTCAAAATTAATGATGCTAGATTTCAAGTAGTTTTTTTGGACTTATTAATGATGATCACGGATAAACTAAAATTTTAGGTTTTCCAATTTATTGGATCAATAACTTTCCTCATATATTTAATTTTTATTCTTTTTAAAAATAGGGTATTTTGTCTCTCCCTTTATAGGTTCACTGTTTTATGAGAATAATTCCTCTCAGTCAACATAGATTTTTTGATTTCCCTAAACCATAAAATTAAAATTAATATTTTGAGAGATAACTATTTTCTTTCTAATGAACATCAATGGTAGAAAAAAAATATATTGACAAATATAATTTATGTGGAAATTCCATTCAGGAATATCACGGATATGAAGTTTACCAAATTCCATGAGTGCTTTTGATGGAAACTTATGTATTTAAATTCATGCCATTGGCCCTTTCATTTTTACCCAAGGTATAATTTATTTCTAGCAAAAATTACTTGCTCGGATGTTACCAGTAACACCTTAGAATGTGCATCAGTCGGGATGGTGGAAGATCAATTTCACCACACATTTTGAGCTGATTATTTCTTACACTTGAACTCCAATAGAGATTTATTCTGTATACATGAATCCTTTTGAAATAATATAAATGGACTAGTTAACCATATTCAATTGGTTGATCATTATCATTTATTGATGTCAATATATCTATTTATTAGATCTGTTCAATGTTTATTATTTACTAATTATGGGTGTTTATTTTTAAGTTTCATGGTTTAAATACACTGATTGGGGAACTCTGAAGTTTATCTTCATCCAAGGAAGTAGTAAGTATTAGTGGTATCGAGGTCAAGACTATAAGAAGGGAATCAAACATATCCCTATAAATTGAATCAAAATCCTTGTGGTTTGATTCCACTCAATAGGACATGTCATTCAATTTAAAAATGTATTAAAATATCTAATCCATGTTGTTTAATTTCATATAGTAATAACAATTATAGTAAAGATTCTTAGAGATGGTCAGTGTCTGAATTATGCTTGATCCCCCTATATTGGTTGACCTCGAAAGAAATATATTCTAAAAAGGGTAAGTATATTGAACCTCTCTTTTCATGTATAGACACTACATAAAATTTTCAAAATAATTTAAACATTATACAAATAGATACCCAAAGATAGTACTAGTTTAATTCCATTGGAAACATGGAAAAATAAACACTAGTACCTAAATGAGCTACATTATCTCCCACTAGGTAAACTTTGAATATCACCGTTCAAGGACACATCCAAAATAATACATATCTTCATAACCTGGGGAAGGAAACATAAAGAGGGGTTAGCTCAAATGCTCAGTTGGGGTAAAATGGGAGATATGTAAGTATGATCATGTGCATGAGGGAATGAGAACGTGATCATGAAAATATAAGATCATACCCTACATATCAAAGATCTTATACATGAAATGTGGAATAAATCATGGAAATTCAAAAGACATGAATCACAAGTAAATAATTAACATAATTTATGAAATCATAATATAGGGTTAAACCATCTAATTGTCTAAAACACATAATAATATAATGATGATTTCCATAGAAGTCAAGGCATTGCTACTAAGGCCATCTTGGTGGACCAATTCATTTAATTAATTGGTTTCAGACCTTATTTCATCCCTGTATTACTAAACTAATTTCATTTCTCATTTCAACCGTGTAATACTAAATGTAGTTCATTTCTTGTTTTAGTCCTATAATATTGGACCTAGTTCATTTCTCATTCCATCCATGTCTATCTCAGGAGATATAATTCATTACCTAATGAATTGGAGGGAGATATAGGTCCCACCCATCTCATAACTAAATTATACAAACATTCACCACCAAATCATATACAATCATGTCATATCCCATTAAATGAAATGGGTATCATAAACATCTAAACATATCAATACTTTTGGAAAAAGATATAGATTTCAAATTATTTTCATCAATAGAAAAAACCCCTTAAATAGAAACAATATTCATAAAGACCATGATATTTAGAATAACCCACTCATAGGAATAATATTAATGTAACCTTTAGGACATTTCCTCTAAGTGAATGAGTAACATCAATGGATGTCATCTTAGATGGAAAATAATTTTGAAATATATTTCAAAAACATTTCACGATGAAAATATCATTTTTTATTGAAAAATGTATTTTAATACACCAAACCACTTGAAAATAATTTTCTAATAAAATACTTTAAAAGCTTATAAGGATGTCTTGAAATCATTTTTAAAACATTTTTCCTTGAAATCTTATAAAATAAGATTCCAAAAATTTTAAAACCCTTTTTCTTTGAGAATACTATGAAAACATATATATAAAGATTCAAAATGTTTTGAAAACCTTTCTCATCAAAGATATATGAAAATAAATTTAAAAAATTTTGAAAACAATTTCATGTAAAATACTTTAAAAACTGATAAATAAGGATAGAATGAAATTTTAAAAAAAATTAAAACATATAAAAGAATCTTGAGAACATTTTCCAAACAATTTTCCTTGAAAATTACTTTTAAAAACATTTTATTAATAATTATTCTTTTAAAAATGAATATGAATCTTCAAATAAATTATGATAGGTAAATCCGTACATGTCATACGAGGTAAAAAGAATATTACTTTTGCATAGTAAAATTGTTAGGAAAATTACTTGTTCAAAAAGTGACTAGAATATTCCAATGCAGAGACTGGTAAAAAATGGTAAAATTTTATTTTAAATATTATATTATAATGGTACAATGTTCTTAGAAACCCTTTTTATAATACATGGTTTTGAAGGAATGTAGATTTTTAACCAAAGAGAGTGTAAAGTCAAGAATTCTTCAAAACACTTTCTTAACTATCATATCATCCCAATTGTAGAAAAATTGTAAAAATACATGAATATACCATGAATAACTAGATGATATTAAATTAATTACTTTTCTTGATATATGTATTATAATATTTCAATAAAGGAGGATTAATCATAAACAACCTCGAAAATAGATGAGATTGCTTCAATAAACTCTTATCACATAGTAACATTGACCCATACTGAAATGTAACATATTGAAATTGCATGAAGATTAAAATATCATTAAATTAGTTATATTAAATATATAACATGTAACAAGGAAGTATATACACCTCAAAAAATAATGTAAGTTTATAATAAAACATGTGTCTCAATGATGGAAAATTGAGACAAAATTTCTTACTGAATTTGTAGCTTTTCAAACATTACCCCATAAATTAAAGATCATAGAAAGGATATGTAAATACCAATATATTTAAGTATAAGAATCATTTAATACATGCATGGTCAGTACACACAACACATAAAAGTAATTTGTGGTGAAAAAATCATGTATCTCACTGAAATAAAAATGGAGATAAACTCCATTACCTTTAATCATGAATCTCATTGTACTCATTCAAACCACATGAATAATAATTATAAATTTATTATAAATATATCATAGAACCATATTATTACTTATAATACCATATATGGCTTCATTATGACTTTATATTACACTCTTTTTAACAATTATATGTTAAGGTATCACTTCAGGTAATATTCAATTTTCATAGCATGTGTCTTAATTTGTTATATATTTGTTCCTTTACTTATATCATGATTTTGAGAATTTAAAACATGATATGAATAAAACTTTTATTCATTATATTCATATCATAATAACATATATAGTATAAAATTATTAAACAAAATACATTATTCTTGGAGATCGAAAAAATGTGTGTACACATGAGTATTATTTCCATTTAATTGTCGTGTTGAATGAAAGTAAGTAAAAGATATATATCTGTGTGTGTGTGTGTGTGTGTGTCTATGTGTGTGTTTTTGTGTGTGTTTGTGTGTATAATTATTAAATTATCTTTATGATATCATATATATCATATATATTTACTAAATCCATCCTTAATACATTCCTTGTAGTGTATGGACGAATCCCATCGCTTTGAGGGGGCAGTAGTCCGTACTTCCTCAAATGAAATTTTCATATTTACACCAAATAGAAAGTAAAAATGTATGTGCTGTAAAAGAAATAATAAATCATAAAGAAATAATAAATATACTATATGACATATATAAAAATAATTTCCATTAGAATGTCCACCATGATATGTGGTAATGTAAAAAATTAACAATCATCGTTTAGTGATGTAATAGTACACCATACACATAAATTATTTGTTTGTTACCCATTAGATGAAGGTGTGTGTAAGTTCAGGTTGAAAAATTAGCATAAAAACATAATATTATATTTAAGATGAATTTTTTATACAATCATGGAATAAAGATAGTGGTGGGGTGGACAAATAAAACAAAATAAATGAGCCTGAGAGAATATGTTACCCCTTAATTAGGTAACACATTTTGGATTGAGCCAAAAGACTTCCTTGGATTGATTTATACCCAATGGGATTCTTATAGAAGGAAGGTATATATTTTGTTAAGTTTATTGGGGAGATATTTTCCAAAAATAAGTGGTTTTAGATGTTTGAAGAGGTGGGAGAGGTGGTGGCCTTTTATAGGGAAGGGAAACGACACGCTTGGCATTTTTTAAACAGGTTAGGTGTATGAAAATTTTTACCTAAAAAGGTAATATTGAACCACAAAACTCAATATTTTAAGGTTTATGTAATAATAATTGTCATAAAATGGGTGTTGGACAAGTTTATATAACTTTTTAGGTCTTAAATTTAAGGTCTAATCATTAGTTAATCATAATTTTACCACAATCAATGTAATTAATTTTAATTTATTTCACTAATCATTTTTGTCAAAAACAATGTTGACCATATTACAAATTATAAATAGTTATTCTTCCAAATATAGAAACCATTTTTACAAATTCTAATCACATAAGTGGATAAAAAAAATTTAAAATTACTCCCGCTGAAGATATCACATTAGGGGGTTTTAAATTAAAAAGGCGCCCAAACTTTTGATAAGTTTTTATACTAAATTTCCAAGTGAAATTTATTCTACATAACTAAATTTTTTAATTGATCAAAATATTATCCAATTAAACATTTAATCCAATTTGAAATATAATATATCACTATAAATAAATTAGATGAAAATGATTTTTTGAATTAAAATATGATATTTTTCACTATTTATCCAAAGCAGATGTTCCACAGAAAAATCCCAAAGTTTTTCACCAAGATAATTTCAAAATTATAAATTGAAAAATGAAGTTTATATTATCAAATTAAACTTTTAAATTTGTCTAAAATAAATTTTATTATTTTTTCACATAAGGACATTAAAATGAGTTTATTTGATAAAATAATAGTTTAAAACATATAAAGACTTTAACAAAAGATATATCTTCCATAATCAATATGTGTTATTTATATAAAACCATAATAAAAAAATATTTTAAAAGTCATTATAATAATTCATATTATTAATTTTGATATATTGATTATAATTATATCATTTAAATAATTATAAAAAAAATACATTTTGTAGAAACTCGCTGTTACGTGTTTAGTATGCCAAGTCAATGTTTCATATAATGTAAGAAAATTCAGAAGATAACCTTGGTCTTCCATGTAGTGAAGATAAAATTTATGTTGTTTGTAAAGAAAATTTAACTTGTCTTTTCATATAATGCAATCCAAGCATAGTTCTTGAATGTAAAATTAAATATTTTCAGTGATATAGGAAATGAAAAATATCACAAAGGTTAAAAAAAATCAAAAAACTAATAATTCAAAAAATCTTGGGGTGTTACATTCTACCCCCCCCCCCCTTAAAATGAATTTGGCCCCAAAAAATCATCTCGGTTATCAAAGGATTAATACTTGAATTTTTCATTCATAGAAACCCACAACATGAAAATGGATACTAAAACTTCACATAAAATGGAAAGTTGGAACCAAAACGGTTACCCAAAGTAACATATAACATGGAATCCACATAGGAGAACATTGGTTGGGAGAGAATATGTGACATGGAGGAAAAGTGTAAATATTTTTTGGGAGTGATTGAGGGCATCAATCACAAAGAGGTGAATATTAAACGGAACCTTATGGGAAACAAATTCATAAATATGTGGTGATTTATAAGGCCATCGATTCAACAAAAATAATGGTATTAGGAAAAAAATTGATCATTACAGTATATTTGAGTAATTCTTTTATTGATCGATATTATAAGGAAATATACTTACATGATATATTTCTATAAAAAATTCATTCTTTATTCCTGATTTTTAACTATTTATAATTCATCCATTTCGTTAAGAAATGGATGTCCAAAAATTAACTTTGATGTTCGAAGCAATAAAATACACTTTTACCAAATATCAGGACCCATAAAAGAATTAAAAGTATTACTATTTATCTATAACTAATTTTAAAAATCAATATGGTTTATATATTAATCTCTTAAAATGAAAAGGACCACTAAAATTTAATCAAAAATAATTATCCATCAAAAGTAGTTATAGATTAACGAGGATATTGCATATGTCAGTGGTAGGCATGAAACCCTTATTGTCCTTTGGTCACAGGTTCAAGACCCACATCCTTTCCAGAATTGATTGCTTATCACCCATCATACATGATGTCATTTTTTAAAACTTCACTAATATAATTTCCAAAATAGATAGAAATCCTTGAAATATGGTTAGTCACCAAATACCCTTTTAACCAAGGATTTCATTACAATATCAAAACCTAAATACTTCCTCCAATGTTTAAAATAAACTTTTCATGAATAGTTAACCTTATAGTCCCACTGAAAGATGAAAATACAAGTCTTTATAAATAATTAAATGACATCAGCTTAACATTGATCTCCCATATAACACAAAGTAGCTCTTGGTTCTCAAATTCCAAACATTTCAATACCCTAATGGTAAATTCTCTTGAAACATGTTAACAACCTGAATTACCATGGATCCTTTTGTAAAACATGTGTTCTTCCTTATTCCATATATTACAGGATATATTTCATAAATCCAATTAGTTGTAAACTTTCCCCAAGATAGCCTAAACTTCTATAAAACATGCCCTTAATTAGTTCAAATATAATTTGTACTATCCAATTTACTTATTCATATCCCCCATATATTTATCCAAACAACATTATCATGACATAAGGAACATATTAAGGGTTATTTATCCCTTTATAATGTTTTTTTCAGGGACATCACTGTTTCCATCATGCGACTTTTCTATTGCATCATAATCATTCAATGTGGTCTTGTAAATCCTTAGTAAAAAAATAATTGGACAATCCTTATATATTTCATCATTCATAGAATATATTTATTCAATATAGATACATAAAAACAATTATTATTCCATTTCATCCTAATTCCATTAATAATAATACATCATCCTATTATACAATACCTCTTTCCATTAATATTTCATCTATTTTCTCATCATCAGCAGCAATATAACCATTACTCATACCACATTTTTTATCATCTTTTGGATCTTCCCTTTGAGGAATTGAGTTAAATAATGATAGTTTATTCCAAACATAAATCACTTAACCTTTGATGATTCCTTAGGGAGTCCAATATTCTCCTCCATTTAATTAACCGAACTCATCATTTTTCTTTAACATTCACTTTCTTTGTGTACTTCTTTTACATAGTAAAAACATCTTCTTGTTCCTATAATACATTCACTTAGGTGATTCATTCCACATTATTAACACAAAGGAAACTGAATCTACATTCCTCTATGATCTCCATTACTCGAATAGTCAGTGAACTCCTTCTTTTTCTTCCTTGGTGAGTCTAAGAGTTAGTTAAGATACACATTGTTAATCATGTATTTTGAGAACTAATTAGGAATGATCTCAACATATTTTACTCTAATTTTCATCAAACTAGACTTCTCACTATAAAATTGTCCATCATAGTTAACGTTAATCTATTTCCCGCCATTTTCTAAATCTAGAAACGTAGTTTGAGTGTTACTTGTCAATGAATAAAACCAACTAGTCATGAAAAGAATTAATTATAGGATGTCTAAATCATGTCACCTTCCTGAATCTATGACACTCTAGGATTATCCTAGTTTATTCATAGACCACTAATATTTAAATCATTTATGATGGTTCAGGAAGAGTTTTTGAATTCCCAAATCACATTCCCCAGCAGTGTCATACTAGGTTTGCAACAAGGCCCATTGTCATATGCCAGATTACCCCCAGTTATTCCCAGGACAACTTTTTTGAGTTATGAATCCTCAGTACATCTATTCTAGATACACATCCACTTGTAAAATCCAAACAAGAATGTATATATTGGAAACCACTCACTTTATCCTTTACCAAAATTCCAGGACATTTTCCTAAGATTTTAATTATCCTTATAATTTTCCTTTAATGTGTCCTTAGGGTTATCACTAAGGATTTCTCATAAAAGATTTCAAATATTTACTAAAAAGTTTCTCTGATACAAACTATAATAACCCTAACTTTTCATACATAGACATCACATAACTTTTTCGGAATACTTTTAACATTATACAAAAAAATACTCAAAGACCGTACTAGTCTAGTGTCTCTGAAAACACAGAAACATAAACACTAGTTCATAGATGAGATATATTATCACCCACTAGGTTATTCATGACTACCCCCTTCATAGACACATCAAATATATTACATATCTTCATAACCTAGGGAAGGAAACATAAAAATGAGTGAGCTCAAACACCCAGTAAGGGTAAACAAGAGAAACATGCAGGCATGATCATGAGCATAAGTGTATGAGATCATGATCCTAAAAATATAAGATCAGAACCTTCATATCAAATATCATATACATGAAACATGGCATAAATCATGGTAGTTCATAAGACAAGATTCATAATGAAATAAAGAACATAATCCATGAAAGAATAACATAGGACTAAAACATGGAATTTTGTAAAACATGTAATCATATAATAGTTATTTTCATAGTATTAAAAGAATTTATCCCAAGGCCATATTATTGGAAAAATTCCTTTAAATAAATAGGTTCACATCCTATTCCAGAACTGTATTACTTAACCGAGTTCATTCTCATTCTAGATCTGTAATATTGAACCAAGTTTATTTCCTATTCTGGCCCCTTAATACTAAACTGAGTTCATTTATTATTCCATCCATTCTTGTCCCATGAGATATAAATTTGTACCCAGTTCATTGGATCGAGATATAGGTCCCACCCACATCATAATAAAATCATTCAAACATGTTCCAAAAAATCATAAACATTCATATCTTAACCCATGGAATCAAATGGGTATCATAAAAATCTAAACATATAAAAACTTGTAGAAATAGATGTAGTTTTCATAATCATTTCATCAAAATAATAACCCATTAAAGAGAAATGGGTTTCATTTAGACCATGAAATTAAGAATAACCCATTCATATAGAGAATAAAAATGGAACCTCTATTTCATTTTCTAGAAGGGCATGAGCAACATCAACGGTTGTCATCTCAGATATAAAATGATTTTGAAATATACATCAAAAACGTTTCATAAAGAAAATATCCTTTCTTCTTTTAAAGAAATTTTTAATACAAAAAACCATTTTAAAATCATTTTCGTAGAAAATACTTTGAAAAAATATTATAAAGACTTTAAATCATTTTGAAAATTTTTTTCATTGAAAACATATAAAATAATATTCAAAAAAATTTAAAAACTTTTATCTTTGAAAAAACATTGAGAATATATAATGAAATATTTAAAAACTTTTTAATAACTTTTTACATGAAAATATATGAATAAATATTGAAAAAATTTTGTGATCTATTTATTTGAAAATACTTTTAAAATAGTCATATGTGGCATAAAAACATTTTTTTAAAAAATCCTTGAAAATTTAGAAAATAATCTTGAAAAAATGTTGAAAACAAATTTCCATGAAAATACTTTTGAAAACATTTTCTTAAAAATTATCCATTCAAAAATGAGAAGGAATCTTCATAGAAATTATGGTGGGTAAATCCATACATGACGTATGTGGTAAAAAGAACATTCCTTTTACATGGTAAAAAGTTCATATAAATCCTTGTCTATAAAGCAATGAGAAAATTCCATTGAAGAGATTTATCAAATAAAAAAAGGATAAAAATTTATTTTAAATATTATAGAATAATGGTACAGTATTCTGGAAAACACATTTTAGAAAACATGGTTTTGAAGGAACATAGATTTCTAAAAGAAAAGAGGTTAATATCAGGATTTCTTGAAAACAATTTATTAGCTATCTTTGTAAAAAATAGTAGAAAAGTGTACCAATACAAAAATATATCATGAATTATAAAATGATAACAAATTTCAGGAATATTTTATGAGATTTATTATATGACTTCAAAAAAAGGAATCATAATCATAATAAATCTCAAAAAGAGATGACATTGTTTCAATAAAATCTTGTCACTTAATAACATTGAACCATAACCCCATCTAAGAAAGTGAGATTACATGAATCTAAAAATATCATGAAATGTGGTATATTCAAGAAATATCATTTCAAATGGAAGTATATAGACCTCTAAAAATAATGTAGGTTAAAAATAAAACATGTGTCTCAAAGAAGGAAAATTGAGACAATTGTATCATACCGATTTTGTAACTTTTGAATCGTTAACCCCGTGAAATTAAGATCATATAATGGATATGTAAATACACATAAATTTATGTATTAGAATAATTGAATACATCCTTGGTAATTATACGCACCACATAAAAGGAATGGGTGGTGAATAAATCATGTATCCCATGGAAATAAAATATGGGATGAAACTCTCTTACCATGTGTCTTGACTCTTGTCGTACTCATTCAAAACCAATGTATAATAAATATAAATTTATTATAAATATTTCATAGAACCATATTATTACTTGTAAAACCATATATGGTTTTATTGTTACTTTATATTACACTCTTTCTAATAATTCTATGTTAAGGTTTCATTTTGGGTAACATTGGTTTTGTTCTTTACATGTGTCTCAATTTGTCGTATCTTTGGTCCTCATACTTATATCAAAATTTCCAGAATTTAAAAAATGATATGAATCTAATTTATATTCTTTATATGTGTATTATAATAATCTATAGAGTATAGAAGTATGAAATAGAATACATCTTTCATAAAGACGGTAAGTCATATATACGCATGAACACTATTTCCGTCTAAATATCATATTGAAAGAAAGAATTTAAAATAAATATATGTCTATATGTCTATATATATATCATTACTAAAGTAGATTTTTTATATTATATATATCATATATATTCACCAAACCCATCCTTAATATATTCCATGTATGGTATGAACGAATCATATCGCTTTGAGGGGCGGTTTTCCACACTTCCCCAAAAGAAATTATCATGTTTACACCCAATGGGAAGTACAAAAGATATTTTTTATAAAAGTTGTTGGGAAAAAATACCTTAGGGAAAAATTGAATCATTTTTGGGTTGATTGTGTTTGTTGAAAAAATGGATTTCCAGGGTCATTTTGTCGAGTTCCAGATATATTGTTGACAATCTATATTGATAAAGAACCCTGAAAAAGGATGGATGATCTGGTGCCTCAGAATGTTTAATTACATGCATATTTGAAAATAAAAACATGAAAATATTGAAAAGTAAATAAGGGAGCACAAGTTATGGAGCAGTGCAAAATGTGTGTTGCGCGATATAGGTTTGGGTGAATAGACTAGTGCGTTTAGGGGAAAGTTGAACACCTCACATGTAGGGTCATAAAAATTCCTATAAATTGATGGTTTCTCCCCTAATTTTTGACAATATCTACACTTATAAAAAATTGGACCTCTGGTCGCGCTAGTTGTGAGGGCGTGTAATTAGTGAGTTATTCAGAAGTTGTGCATGAGAAGTTAGTTGTGCTCCAATATTGAGTAGAGGGTAAAAGGGTGTTTATCATACAAGTTGTGAGTATAATAAGTTTATTTCATGATAGTTTAAAGTATCACACAAGTAAACATTGGGTTCCTGGAAAGTTATAAGTTTCACAGCACAACTTTTAAAAAGTTGTATTCATCAATGGATGAAAGGCGTCATCAATAACCCACCTATATACAATTGAGTATTTATTCATTTGAGATAATGAATGGACCTAAAATTCTATAAAATTTTAGTTGGTCATCAATATAATTAGTGAACACACTTCATTTGAGAGACAAGTGAGCATTCATTTTTTAATTGGTTATAAACCAGGAGGGATAGTGGTTCTTCTCCCAAATTTGTAAATAGTAGTGTTCATTTAGTGGATTTAGTGCGTCGGAACATTTCTATTGTAGACTCCTTGGGCAAATCTCAGTGAGGGAGAACCAAGTAAAATATCTTTTCCACATGCATGTTTTAATTTCTATTCATAATTTTATATGGGAAGGAGAGATAATATGGTTTTGTTTAACAACTAAACAAGACCAAAATGGGGAGTTGTTTTAATCATACATACCCTGATTAACCCACCCCCCACCAATAGGGTATCTAACCTAGTGGGTCGAACAATTAGTGTCAATGGGAAAGGTTAATATATATTTTTCTCTCTCAATATAAGTCTTCAATCACAAAGGGATTCTAATATTTTATGGGAATAATTTTTAGTTATGGAATAATTAGATGAATCGCTGCTTTCTATATCTGGGAATAGATGTGTTTATTGTAATGATTAATGGTATTTCAGCAAACATTGATAGGGTGGATTTATAAGAAGTTGAATGAAGGGAATTGGATGATGATGCAAAAGGAATCAATGAGTTAGGGGCAGCCTTATAAAATTAAATCTATACGAAGGTGACATCATAAAACACATCACATGCTTTGTGGGAAAAGCTTTTAAATATCTATGAAGGATATTCAATGGTCAAAGAGGCAAATCTACAGGTTCTATTAAACAAGTATTAAGATCAAATAATGAACCCAAATTTGACTATCGGTGCATTATTTTATAGGGTGAATGTTGTTTTGAAATACATACATGGTCTTGGAGAAATTTTGAAGATTTAAAGATCATCAAGAACATATTGAGAATACTTCCACCTCAGTTCAATCTAAAAGTTTTTGGGTTGGAGGAATAATTTCCAGAGGATCTTACATTAGATGGCTTACATAATACTATTGTCAAATATGAGATGAGAAATGATGAAATTGGGTCTTTAGAAAAGGTAATTCTAGGGAAGTGGCATTCAAGGATACGAAGAAGCTCACCATTTAATATTCTCATGAAGAAGAAGAGATAGACGAGGTGGTTACATTATTTTCCTGGAATCTTATAACAGGAAAAGGAAAGGGAAACTTCCACTTTCTTGCTTTTTATATAGAAAGGTTGATAATCATGCCACAAGGTACCCCAAGTAGATGATGATTATGAAGATGAAATACCTATAAAAATTCTTCATCCTATCCGAAAGGAAAGAAAAATTTTAAGAAACATTTCTTTAATAAAAAGAATCCTTTTTCATAGGAATGTGACAGCTCAGATGAATCTGAGGTTAAAGAGATAATGAATTGAAATTATCATGGTGAATCTACCATAGTAGAATTTCTTTCTAATGCATATAAGAAATATGAAACTAATGTTCATAAATAAGAATTTTAAGGATGATTTGATTTGTAGTCTGAGTTATAGGATTCTCTAGAGGGGATAGCTGTTTGGAGATCCAAAACAAACAAAGCCATCAAAGTGGTTCATTATACCAAAATTTATATGCATCAAATGAAAGAAGAGAAGTATGGGCTGACACAATAAGTTGAAAAACATAATTCTTCAATTCCAGATATCTTAGAAAATTTTGTTGAGTATATGCTCAAAATAGAGGAACAAAAAAGTGAAATCCATAGTTGGACAAACATCGGAAGGGATCAAATAAAACATATCAATGAAATTAAATAGGAATATGTCATTATCTGATGAAAATTTAAGGATGAAGAAAAACACATGACTCCCAATGTGACATCAGAGAAGAAGATTATTCAAAATATGGAAAATTTGTAAGTGGATCATAGATATTTAGAATAATGAATGAAACTATCAATTCAAAATCATATGGCTGGTATGGGTTGGATCAAAAATAAAAATCTGTCATGGTTGAAGTCAGACCACAAGCACATAATCCATGATTAAATATTGATTTGGGTCTGAATCCAAATCATAAGATTCAGAGAACCCAAGATACATCTAGTGGTGTAGAAGTTAAATGAAGGAATGCACCCTACATTCGGTGTTATTGATGTGGAAATATCATACACTCATAAAATGTGTGTTCCATAACCAAGAGATAATGAAGGAAATAAGAACAATAGTGGAAACCAAACAGAACTCGATACTCTCAAATATCTTTCATGGGAATTTGATTTTGGTTTTGGGGATTTTCTCAAATGGCTAGATATTACACATCAACCATTTAAAGGAATGGTCCAAAGGAGTTGAAAATAGAAAATCAAAGACTCAACAGGTGAGTTGAAAACTCAATGTAAATTTGAATCATTTCAAGATGTATCTAGACTATAATAGTCCATGTAAGACCAATATTTTCCATCCCTTCCAAGTTTCAATTCAAAAACATAGATCATAAATAAAATTACTATAAAGGTAGTGGTTGTAGAAATTTCCCTTAAAGCATAAGATTGTTTTAGTGCATGGACCCTTAAAAGTGCTTTCACATCCAATATGACATGAAATAAGGATCTTGTTACAAAAATAACATGTAAAAAAAAGTATTTTTCATATTTGTAAATGATGAAGGGCTTAAGATAATTGTCTTGGGAAAGGCTAGGTTTGGGGGAAATTAATTGAGACGTGCTGATGTCTTAGTTGTAAAAGGTCTCAGTCACAAACTACTTAGTTTCGGGAAACTTTGTGACATAGATAATTCTATAATATTTTCTAAGAATATTTTTATCATCAAAGAAAGAGGCAGTGAACTTCTTCTAGAGGGAGAAATGAAAATTTATACCTTGTAAGTGGGGTAGATGATATGTGCTTGTTATCGAGATAGGATGAAAATAAGTTGCGGAAAAATGACTTGGTCATCTATGCCAACCATACCTTGAAGATCAGATAAAGTGTGATGTATCTAGACACCTCCCTATGATATTACCTAATCATACTCATACATGTGATTCTTGTCAAAAATGGAAGATCATTATAATCACATATAATTCAAAAGAATATAAATTGATCAAAATCATTAAATTGGTGCTTGATTGTGTATGTGGACATATCTCACCATGATCCATTGATGGGAAGAGATATTAAATTCTTTTTATTGATGATTATAGTATAATGGAATGGGTATTTTTCATTTCCCACATGTCTGATGTGTTCAATTGCATAAAATTGTATTGGAGGGAATCTGAAAGGATTCTTGAACAAAAAATTAGAAATTTTTGTATTGATATTTGTAAAAAAGAACTCACAAACAATCTCTTGGAATACTATATTGAGAAACATGGGATATGGAAGTTTCTTTAGTATGAACTCTATAATAGAATATAGTGACTGAGAGGATAAATTAGATCATGAAGAACATGGAAAAAACTATGCTTATTTAAAAACACCTACTAGGGAAATTTTTGAAGGAAGAAGTCTTGAAATCGATCTATATTTCTAATAGGGATATGTTGTGTCAAAAAGATGAAAATAATCCATATGATATATGGTATGAAAAGAATCCAATATTGAAATACTTTAGAATATTTTGAAGAAAGTTATTTATTCTCAATAAAGAAAAACACAAGAAGTTTTTGTCATGAGGAGATGAGGGTATATTCCATGGATACTCAGGAAAAAGCAATGCATATAAATGTGTAAACAATAGGCTGGAAAATTAGTGGAAAGCAATGATGTCACTATAGTGGATGGTAAACATAATATTGAACAACTCATTGAATAGTTTCATGATTAAAGTGATGAGTATGAAATCAATACAAGGGGATATAAAGTAGCTGATGCTAATTCAAAAGAATACACTAATGATGAGTAGGGGGAATTAAAATTATTGCATATGCAGAAGCCAAAGAGTCTAGCTGAAATTGATAAGAAAAAAATCACTAGTGATTAGATAGCACCATTTAAAACAAGAAGAATGAAGTCATTATAGCAGTCATATTTCCTACATCATGTAGAGCCTAAATGTTTTTCTAATGAAGTTTGATAAGAAAACAGGGCTCAGGATATGAATGAAGAGATAGACTAAATTGAAAAGAATCATATGTGGGATATTATTTCAAGACCAACAGATAGGATTCTCATCTATACTGAATGGGTCTTTCAAAACAATATGAATGAAGATGGGACAATGATTCAAAACAAAGCACAACAAGTGTGTACAGGGTACTCCATGATAGAGGTTATCAATGCTGATGGGAAATTTTCACCAGTTGCAAGGATAGATACAATCTGATTATTCTTATCCATAACAATGCAAAGAATGTTCATAGTTTTCCAGAAGGACACCAAGTTAGCATTTTTGAATGGGGTTCTGGAATGAGAAGTTTACATTGAGAACCCATATGTTTTTCTCATTAATGAGGATGAGAACAGATTTTTTCAATTGAATAAGGTGTTATATGGTATGAAAAAAGATCCAATAGCATAATATTCAAGGCTAGATCTATTTCTGAAAAAGACTGGTTTTCAACATGGTGGAGTTGAGTACATTTTTTATGTAAACAATGACAACAATCAAAGGATGATGGTGTTGGTTTATGTCAATGACATAATATTCTGTGGATTAGATGAATCATATTGTATAAATTTTTCTAAATTCATGAAGAGTGAGTTTGAAATGTCCATGATTTGTGAGATAACAATTTTCTTTGGTTTACTGACGAAATAATGAATTTCACAATCATTTCTCAGTCAAATTATTATAAAAGTATTGAGAAAGTATGGAATTGATAATTCCAAGGAGAAAAATACTTCAAGGGATACCTAGATGAAATTATCAAGAGATGATGAGGTAAATGTGGTTAATTTCAAAGAATACAGGTAGATCATTAGACGTATGTTGTGCATGATAGTGACAGGACTGGATATTGTTTTTAATCGTGTCAACCATCATGATATCAAATTAATTTTGATGAAATATTCATGATTATAGTGAAAATAATACTTCGGTATACCAAGGGGATAGTTTAATTTGGTTTGATATAGAATGGAAAATCATAGAAAGATTTATTGGTATATATAGATGCAGATTTTTCCAGATCAGTAGAAGAAATAAAATCAACATCGGGTGGTGATTCATATATTTTTAGATTGTGTATTTATTGTCTAAGAAAGAAACAAGATTGTATTTTGTTGATCAACGTAGAAGATGAGTATATTTTGGCTACTCATGCATGCATACAGTTATTTTGGATGAAGAAACAACTTGATGATATGGAAGTTAAATTAAAGTCTTCAACTGGAATCCATTACTATAATTCAAGTGATATAGATCTTAGAAAAAATCCAATCCATCACTAAAAGATAAATAACTTTTAAATAAATTATCATTTTATCAAGGAGATAGTAGGGTTGTGGGTTGTGAATTTGGATTATATGCCAACATACCTACTATTTACAAACATTCAAACAAAGGAATTGCCTAAATAATTATTTGAGAGGCATTGACTGAGAATGGGAGTTCAGTCGACTCCCCATACTTGAAAAAGTATTGATGTGGTACCCCCTCTCCCCGAGGTATCGTGTGTTTTTTCCTAATTTGATCATATGTGTTATTAAACTTATTTAATACCTAAAAGGAATGGCCTCCGATTTCTTTGAGAAAGGGATATAAATTGTGGATATAGAAGGGAGAAAATGTCTTGGTCATTATGTAGGGATATTTTCTAGGTAGAGCAGAAAGATAGAGGGAGTTGATGATATTAGGGGGAGAATTGAGATAAAGGGATTACTAAATAAGATGGTGTTAGAATTGATCGATCAAAGGTTGTATGTCATGATAGCTATGGTTCTTTCTGAAATAAGAAGAATGGTTTTATAGTAGAATGAATTTATTCAAGGATGATATTTGTATATTAATCTATTTTCTCACACCGAGAATTGCTCATATGGGATTAGAGTTTGTATTGGGTAAATCTTTGATCACTATCTAAATTTAAAGAAGGGAATGGTGGTAAAAGATGGAAGATGTTTTAATGATGAATAAAAATTTTAAGAGATTCCTTTTGAAGAGTTATCAATAAACCCAAAGTGGAAGATTGTTTTAAAATAATACCTTAAAGAAACATTGAATAATTTTTGGGTTGATTATGTTAGTTGAAAAAGATGGTTCCCATGTTCATTTGTCAAGTTTTGGATATATTTTTAGAAATATCTGTTGAGAAATAACCATGAAAAGGAATGGATGATATGGAGGTGTTATAAAAATAACATGTATAAGGTGGTTATGTTTTTCAATGTTTGCAAAAATTTTGGGACAAATAATTAGAGAATGGGGAAAAGTGTTTTTCACAAAGGGATTGTGTGCTAGTGTCAAGGAGCCATGGAAATTTGTCTTCCATACATGTTTAAAAATCATTAAATCAAAATATGTAAAGGGAAATAGGGGTGCGTATGTTATTGAACAATATGTAAGGTAAGTTGTGCGACAAAGGATTGGTCGAATGGACTAGCGTGGCTAAGGAATATTGCATGCCTCATGCATAAGGTCATCAAAATTTATATAATTATATAGCTAACCCCTTATTATTTAGAACCCCTACACTTAGAAAAAATCATATTTTCAGTTATGCAAGTGGTGACAGTGTTCAATTAATGAGTTATTCAGAATATGCATGCTTGATGGTAGTTTCATGCTAATCGTGAGTTGGGTGTAAAAGGTTGTATGTTGCACAAGTTGTGAGTATAAGTAGGTTGTGTCATGCAAGTTTAAAGTTGTGTGGAAGTCAACCTAAGGTTGTGAGAAAATTAGAAGTTTCCCAGTACACCATTAGTAAAGTGGTATTCATCAGTGGATAAAAGTTAGACCTCCACAGAGCATCTACACATAGTGGTGGATGCATTCATTTGAGATAATGAAGGGACCTACAAGTCTATAAACTATGATTGGATTATCTAAAGAAGTAGTGAACACAAATAATTTGATAGAGGAGTGATCTTTCATTTTGTGATTCTTTTTAAACTAGGTGAGAGTGAGTCTGCTCTAAGCTTTGTAAACATCGGTGCACTTTTACTGGATTTGGTACATCGGCACATTGCAGTTGTCTGCTCATTGGAAGTAGCCTAGTGATGGTGAACCAAGTAAAATTTATTTTCTACATGCATGTTTTAATTTTTTTTTCATATATTTTTGTGAGGAATGAGAGAGAAGTGATTTTTTTAAAAATGAATTCAGATCAGAAAAGAGAATTTGTAGTAATTTATCATATGTTGATTCACCCCCACCCCTAGGAGGGTATATGGACTAGTGGACCTAACAAAAGGACTTAATAAGATTAAAAAATTAATAAATATAATTTATTAAATATATAAACATGATTTCCATCATAAATTTCACCATGAGAGGTAGTAAAGGAAAAATGAACAGTCGACATTTAGTGAGGCAGTAGTTCATCGTACACATAAATAATATGTTCATTACCCATTAGATAGAGGTGTGTGTAAGTGTATGTCTAACACTTAATATTATAATTTCCTAGTATATTGAAGATACTGTATTTTTAAAACAATAATGGAATAAAAAATAGTGGCGGTGTGGAGAAATAAAATAAAAGAGCATGAGAGAAGTCGTTACCTCTTAATTGGGTAACTCCTTTTGGATTGTGCCAAAAGGCTTCCTTTGATGTCTTTAATCCCAAAGAAATGTATCTATAAGGAAGGAAGAAATTTTGGGATGTGAAAGGGCTAGATCTGGGCCGAACCTAAGTGGTTTGACAGTTTTCAAGAATAGGGATATGTGGTGGCCTTTTATAGGGAAGGGAAAGGACACACTAGACATTTTTTAAAACAAGTTAGGTGTACCCACATTTTTACCTAAAAATTCATACCAAACCATCAAAACTCAATAATGGAAGGTCAATAGATGAATCATGACAATACAATGGGTGGTGTACAAGTGTATAATCCATTTTGGTATTTAAATTTAAGGTTTATTCGATAGTTAAGATTAATTTTTCCATAATCAATGTGATTAATTTTAATTAATTTCACTAATAGTTTTAATAAAAAACAAGGTTGAGCTTATTATACATAATAATTATTCATATTCTAAATATTGAATCCATTTTTTCAAATTTTAATCACAGAGGTGGTAGAAATTAATTTAATATTCCTCCCACTGATAGGACAACATTGGGATTTTTAAAGTAAAAACGTACAAATTTTTTCTAAGTTTTCATACCCAAATTCAAAGTAAAATTTTTTCCAATGACCTAAATTGGATTTAAATATGGTATTCTTCACTATTCATCTACAAATGAAGTTTCTGAGAAAAATCCAAAAAAATAACCATAAGATAATTGTGACATTATAAATACAAAAATGATTTTTATTTCATAGAGACCCACTTTTCCTTGTAAGACAGTAATATTTCTACATACATTTACCTAGAAAGGCATAGAGACAGCAGGTGATTTCGAGACCCAGTGTTCCCAGAAAAAGTATTATAAAAAATTGAATTATATTTGTTTACTATGAACACTATAGAAATGGAATATCTCTCAAAAGGTAGCTTATATAAGAAATATAATGTTGTAGTTGAGTCAAGAGTGTGGAATTTATCCTACACAGGACACAAATGTTGTTGGTGCGGGTCTTCTGTAGAAAAATCCAAGGAGAGAAAAAACATAAATAAAATTATTTTATCATTTAAATAAATCAAATAAATTTTGGATTGGGAGTTGGATTAGAAATATGAAACCACCATTGAGTTCGTTAGTGTGGTGTTTACCCTATGGGTGACCTCAGGTGAGTGGGTGTAGGAGGTTCAGATTCTGAAATTGTGGGATAAATCCTAAAAATAATAGATTAGATGAATGTGTTGGGGTTAGATCATTTATCCCTCGGTGGTGGGAGCTCCAATAAACTCTATTCGATTGGTGAGTGGATGCGAAATCCTTGACGGATCGCAGTGAAGATTCGGATCTTAGTAGACCAGAGAACAACGAATGGGACGACAGATCCAAAATCCATGTAGGATTCTTCTTTCGGATTCTGGATTCCTTGATTGATCTTTTTATTGTCTAATTCTCTCCTTTATCATTTTAGATACTTCTTCTGTGTTTGTAAATGGCTAATCTAACATGGCCATCGATCGATTTGTATTTGGACTGCACATTCTGTGTTGTTCTTATCTGTTCTTCAGCATTAACTTTTGGCCTCATTAAGACAACATCTGATATTTGAGCGAAGAAAGGTTCTGTGAAGTTCGAGATTTAGGGATTCTAGATCTAAAATGGTATTGAGCTTTGGGTGTCATAGGGGATGGGTCGGAAATCGGAAGCAGTGGCTACTTTTTATCATGTCAAAACAGTGACGAATCTTCGAGCGAGGCATGAGTCTATGTAGATCGGGACCCAAGATTTTAAGATCTGGTCACTTTTTTATTTCTTGAGTATCATAGTGCTCTTGGTGGTCCGTGGAAGGGACCAAAGTCAAGTGATGGTTCTTCCTTAGAAGGAGGCAATCCGGTAGAGGAAGCTAGCATAGAGGCACGACCGGGTGCAGACATCGATGGAGCACTAGTGTGGGTGGCGAAGCCCGTGGGATAGTAGCGGAGTGCACGGTGGATGGGATCCAATGAGGCTGACGAGGCCGCTGGACTACTATGCAATGGTGCGGTGGGTCGGGCCGGGTGGAATGGACTAGCCTAGGTGGACCGGACGGGACCAATGTGAGTTGGGCCAGGGAAACTTCAAACAACCATTTCTCTTAATCTGAGCATTCGTTTAATACATCGTGTACAGACACACATTATTATCATCAAGAGAGAACTTTTAAAGCTATCTTGAGGATTTTTCATTTCAGGCTCTTGAATTGGGCCCTCAAAATGCTCAAATAGTAATAATATATTATTATTATTACAACTTTGACTCACCATGACTTCTGCATATGAAATCCGTTTGACACACCATAAGCGACGTCGTGACCAACAATTTTTGATGGACGTGTCAGGGGTGTTTCTATGTGTTTAAACTAAAATTTAGGTGTGGGCCCCACAAGGCCCAGATTGGACGTTTGTGGTGAAATGTAACCTTTTCACTGGGTGTCAGTTTTATATGAATGAATAGTTAATCCTGTGTTTTTCCCATGAGGATCAAAATGGTGTGATCCATACGATATGTTCCCGGATAAAAACATGGTCCCCATGAGGCACTATTTGTGAAAACTACATTGGAATTGTTTTTCATCACTGAGAGCCCAATTTGGGTGAAATAATAGTCGATCCAATATGGTTTTTAATAATTATTTCAATGGTTTGATCCATTTAGTTATCTGGGGCCACATGGGGAGGCATTCCTATAAAAGAACATTTTTTTCAGATCAATGATAAGCATTGTGCACTCACCAGCCCTTTGGCTAGATGTGTCAAGTACTATGGGAGTACCCTAATCCACCTACGGGTTGTTTTTCATAATTTATTACCCTAGTATGGCTAGGTACATGGCTAGGAGATGAGGTGGGATCACACATCATGTGGTCCCCCCAAGTGACTTATACCACATTACGAATATTCTACCTCTCATATATCCTTCTTCTGATCTCCGATTTTGGCCCGTCAATAGCATGGCCTTAGTGTTTCTTCATGTAGAATATGATGATTCCCTCTTTGGTTCATTTCAAGATGCATTGTGAGAAGTTATAATCATCACACCTATCAGAGATGATGCTTGATGTTCCAAGCATGGCACCTATCTGTTGAAAAACTCAACAACAATAGTGGTCAGGAGATGACACTAGAGTGGAACCCTACAGCCAGGATGGGAATGGGTCCTTGACCAATTCTGAGTGGGACCCTCTAGTTGGGTTGGGCATGGGTCCTTGATGACACACAAGTGGAACCCTCCAGCCATGTTGGTCATGGTTCCTCAACCTATTCTGAGTGGAACCCTCCAGTCGGGCGGGGAATGGGACCTCTATTACACTAGAGTAGAACCCTCTAGCTAGGATGGGAATGGGTCTACAATTACACTAGAATGGAAATCTCCAACCCATTTAGTCATGGGTCTTTCATGACACTAGAGAGGAACCCTCTGTCGCGGATGGGCATGGCTCCCCAACCTTGAGGCAAAACTTCATGACTATGTGGATAAGTGAAAATACATGTTTTGGAAAACCTTTACACACACGAAAAAATTGTATTATACTTTCAGGGAGATTCATCCTTGTGATGCGACCTAAAACTGTGTGGGTAAGACGGAGCCACCCAAAGCAGATAGTATCAATATGTGGTGGTTGATTCCCATTGACTTTAGTGTTCAGGGTAGATTTGAGGGATGATGGGCATCATTAATGGATACTTATGGAACTATTGTTGACTCATTTCTTGGCCTAAGAAATGATATGGAGATCCCCTTACTCTCTCATTTAGGTTTAATTTGACTGAGTGTATTTATATATCCTATTTCAGAACCCACACCTTGGGTTTTGGATATTCTTCTTCCAGGATAGCTGAAGACATGTGAGGTATGCCACTTTCTTTCCGTGTCTAGATTATTAAGCATGTATGAGTAAACTCTCCTACTATAGGTTGTGAAGACTCTATGATAATTGTTTCTTCTCTCCATGTCAAGATCTGTTTGTTTTGATGTGTTTTATTTAACTATTTTATTGGTTTGAGTTGGTCTATTTCATTGTACCTTGTTCTATCTACTTCTTTCCTCTTGGGTTTTATCTTTTATTGTCCCCCTTTACCTTTTTTGGGCATCCAACTAATTATGTTCATACTCACCCCTCCATAGGCATTTCTCACATGTATTGTTCCATATGTGGACAACAGATAGGTTGATCATGACTTCAGAAGAGTTAAAGAATATTGGGTGCATAGACAGAATATGGTGGTTGTAGCTTGAGATCCAGGAGTGCGGCTATCTCAGCTATTTTACATTTTAGTTTTTTTCAGGTTGTACTAATTTTCCGGTTGGACATGTATTTATCCCCTTTTTTCTTCATATTGCATTTCAACAACTGTACTTGTTTTTATTAGAGTTTGATACATATATTTGGTTCATATATAAAAGTTTTGTATCTTTTTTTCCTTTCCCTTGGAACTTTTTTCATTTAGTTGGCTATGTGTGTGTCTATAGTTTCTTAGAAAAATTCCTCCTTGAGTTTTTTGTGTCTTCGGTGCTTGTCACCACCCCTGGTCTATGGAGGCGGGATTGGGGTAGTTCCAACTCTATCCCCGACATGGTTCAGGTCATGACAAAGTGGTATCAGAGGTGGTTCAACCCTTGGGATGTTGTTTGGATTTTTTTTCAAAAAAAGTTGTTGGTTGGGTTTAGGAAAAAAGTTTCAACGTGTGTCAAGAGTGGCCCTCAGGATAGGGAGTCCAGTGAGGGTGTGGCGGTCCACATAGCCATCATCAATACCTTGATTACATGATTGTCTACTTGGTATGATCAGAAATGTTTTTAGGGTAATTTGGTACATCCATCATATTGGATTGAGTCCTTAATTGTCCATCTTGAGTCAGCTCCCCAATATGGTTGATAAAAATGTGTGTGTGTGTGTGTGTGTGTTCTCATTTGAACATGGTACTCCTTGATAGGTTTCATGATGCCTCTGCGATGAGGGTGAGCCAGGATACCAGCTCTGGTTCATGATGACGATCCTATGAGCAATGATGCCTTAGTTCAGGATCCGTAATACGATCCCCCTTCCTCCATGTGGGTAGGTAGAAAAACCTCCACCTGTTGAGCGGCAGTTTGTCCCATGTGAGAAGTCTAATAATGTGTGATAGATGAGAAAACTCTACAAGTTATAGCATCAGAGACCACTGATGTTCTACAGTGATACATATCCTAAAGAAGTTGATGATTGGATAGATTCGGTGGTCTATATATATAGGTTTTTTCGAACACCGATTGATCAAATGGTTAATTTTGCAACTTGTCCTTTCCACGGAGTAGCTATGCATTGTTAGAGTCTATTTACTCAGATTCATGATGAGTTGGTACTCTCATGGGATAACTTCCAGCAACTGTTACATGAGGAGTACCACCCTACCTACTTACACTCTATTTGGGTTATGGAGCTTTTAAAGCATCAACATATAGGGATGATGGTGTCTAAGTACGCTTCTCAGTTTACAGAACAAACATGATACTCTTCAGACTTGATCTCTGATGGATACATTTGAGAACAGAACCTTGAGCAGGGAATCTGTAGGGAGATCTTCACTAATATATTACCCTTGTGCATCCCCAACTATGTCGGGGTGCAAGTGAGAGTACTAGTGATAGAGATAATTCATTCAGTTGAACGCTAGTTATCCGGTATTGGTAGTGGGACCAATAAAGATGAGATATTTTTAGAAGTTTGTAGATTTTAGTTGGAAAGGACTCGATACAGGAGTCTTACCCATGATCAAACTAAACCACTTAGTCTGGGACAATGAAGAGAACTAAGGCAGCCTAGGGAGAGACGGTTTTAGGCTTGTGGTGGCTGAGGTCACATGGTACGAGACTACCCAACCATATGTGCTAAGCTTTCTATGATGATGGTAGATGGACCACTATGGCAGAGATATCCATGTGATTAATGGTCTCTCAGGAATTGATAAGTTGTTCGCTAGGGAGGCGGAGGGGGTAGAGGAGCAGGAGGAGCTCAGGTTGGTGGACAGTGTTATGAGGTCCATCCCCCACCACCACTAGGCCACCCACATCAGGCTTAGGCAGCTGGTTACTGGGGCTGTGGGGAACTACATGTTATGTATTTCTATGATCCTATAGTGTGCTAGATTATAAGAGGTATGCTTCATGTCTCTTCTACTTGTTGTAGTATAAATTATTAGACATTGTGTGAGGTACCCTTTTATCCCTTCTTCTTGATTGGGGTGTTTCTAGGGTGATGCGGGGAATTGTTGTAGCATTGGGTATATTTTGTTCTGCATAGCATTAAATACATAGGGAGTAGCAGTTGAGTCCCACTGACAAGTGCACTCAAGGATAACTTTTCTGATGGAGTCTTGGAGCAGGTCCTGACATTACTGATGGAGTTTTTCTACTTTGCACTTTTTGTTTGGAATGATAATCTTGGGTGTGGTAGAGTGTCTTTTCTGGGGTTACTATCCTTCCCAGAGATTTGAGGAAATGAGGGGTATTCCACCTACTTTCTAATTTTTATATTCTTGTGGTTGGATGGTTTTACTCTCTTTCCTTGTTCATTGGTACCTTTGCAGGTTCAACGTCACCCTTAATATGGCAGTTATCAAGTATAGGACGAGGTGATGGAGACCCCAAGAAAAAATCTACATGAATCACTATCGAGAGCTGCAATTGGTTGTGATCTCTTTGAGTATATGGAGACACTACCTTTTGGAATAAGTCTTTGTGGTTTTCACAAACCAACATAGACTCATATACATCTTCACTTAGAGAGACCTGAACTTGGGTCGGTGATGATGGTTGGTGTGCCTATAGGAATTGACTTCAAGATAGTCTATACACCTGGAAAGGTAAACATTGTAGAAGATTCCCTTAACAAGAAGTACCAAGATAACAAAGAGTGGGAAGTTTCAAAGTAGTTTGCTTCCATACAATTGACTACAGTAGAGCAGGAAGTCACATATTTTCTTCAGTTGATGGTGTTGAATCATTCTATTATCACTAATTTGATAGATTCCAAACTATGAGACATCAATATAGATATATTATATGACTTAGATATCCATAGGTGATGCACCATATGGATATTTTTAATGAGGGAATCATGAGATCATGTTTTAGGGGTAAAATTTGGTTCTGGTTATGATGTGGGGGGGTGATGTAAGAGTTCCAAACTTCTCCTATAGTTGTACATCCCAATGTAGGAAGGATTTACCCATCAACAATAGTTTTGGAGGTCCAACATGAGATAAAGGAAAGTTGAGTTCATCTCAATTTTCCTCACCTATCAGCAGGTAAAGGCTGAGTACTAGGTTCTAACAGGTTGTTGTAGCCTCTTGAAACCCCAGAGTGAAAATGGGATGGAATAAACATCAACATTTTCCCTAGGATCCTGCATGTAGAGAATGGCCATGACACCATCTGGGTAAGATTATACTGACTCATGAAGCTGGTGCACTTCCTTGATATAAGGGAGAAGAGTTATGTGGAGTGTTTGGGGCAGTTTAGCATATAGGACAATGTCCAACTTCATGGGTGCCTTCGACAATTGTCTCTAATCATGATGTGTGGTTTACATCGTGATTGTGGATAGGTCTACATGAGGTTTTTAGGACCAAATTATAGATGAGTACATCCTTACCCCCTAGACCAATGGGAAACTGATGACACAATCCAAGCAATAGAGGTTATGTTAAGGGCTTGCGTGTTGGTTTCCGACCAGAAACGCGAGCTCCCTCGAGTTTATTTTGGTCATTCGAGATCATGTAGATTTTTAGAGAGGTTTAGTACCTCTTTTAAATACACCCACATCTGAATCAGGGTCACGATGTATTCGAAATGTCGCGGACGAAAAGATAAGTCCAAGATTCTATACATGTCATTGATAGGAGAGGACATTATGAGGATGGACCATCCACTTGGTTTTCATGTTGTGGCAGCACAGAAACGTATAGGAGTTTCCCTAGGTGTGGGTGAGCCTAGGATAGGATCAATTTCAAAAGTTTTTTCCCTAGGTTTTTTTGGTTTAAAAACATAAAGGAGGGAAAAATGTAGAGACCCAGTTTTTTCCTTGAAGTACTTTGGAATATTGCAACATATATTTCCCGAGCTAGGCACTGATATGACTTGCGATTCTGAGACCCAGTGTGCCCATAATAAATTTTATTAGAATATTAAGTATATGTTTTATACTATACACATGAAAGAAATGGAATATCTCTCAAATGGAAGCTCATATCAGAAATCCTTGTCCATAGTTAAGTTTAGAGTGTGGAGTTTACCCTAGGCAGGACATAATTTTTTTTGGCATTAGTCTTCTATAGAAAAAAATTCATGAAGGGAGAAACTGTAAATAAAAAAATCAATAAAATTATATTATCTTGGATGTTAATTCAAATAACTACAAGATGAGGACTCGGATTGAAAATACGAAACCACTATTGAGTTTTAGTGTTTACCCTAGGCTGGCCTCAGGTGAGTGGGAGTGGCATGTTTGGATTCCACGATCATGGACCAAATACTATAAATAAAAGTTTAGAGAAATGAACTAGGGTTTGGTCATTACTCCCATGGTGGAGGAATCTCCCATTGTCTCCTTCTGATCGGAAAATCGACGCTAAATCATTGATAGATAGTGATAAAAATTCAAATCTGAGTAGATCAGAGAATAGTGAATATGATGACGGTTCCAAAATCCAGGAATGATTTTTCTTTCAGATTCTGCATTCCCCGATTGAATTTTTTGTTGTTAGATCTACTCTGTCATCATTTTTGTTTCTTCTTCTATGTTTTTCGATGGCCAAACAAACATGACCAATGACAGATTCATATTTGGATCCCTTGTTCTTTTTTGTTCTTCACCCTTCTTCGACGTTAACTATTTTCCTCATAAAAACAACAACTGATATTTCAGTGAATCATGGTTCTGGGATGTTCATGATCTAGGGATTACATATCTATGATGGTTTTGAGATTTGGGTGTAAGATGAGGTGTTGTGGAAAGAATAAGTCGCCTATAATTTTCATCACGTCAAATCAGTGACGGGTCTTCGAGTGTGGCATGATTCTATATAGATTGAGATCTGAGGTTTCTAGATCTGGTCTCATTTTAATCTCTCAAGCACTAGAGTAGTCCTGGTGCTCTATGGAAGTGACCATTGAAGCATGGTGGTCTGAGAGCAGTCTGACAGTTGTATAAAAGTGGAATCTGGTGAGGTGCTGTGGCCAGGTAAGGATAGTGGCAGAGTGTTGGTGTGGGCGGCGAAGCACGAGGATGGTAGTGGAGCTCAGGGCGCGTGGCTATCGGGATTTGGTTGGGTCATTGAGGCAGATGGGTGGCTGGGCTGCAGGCCGGCAAGATGGTTTTGGATGACTGAAGTGGGTCATCCAGATGTGGATCAGGCCAAGGCTAATTCAAACGACTATTATTCCAAATCTAGGTGTCTGTTTTATGCTATGTCTATGGCCACACATTTCCATCATCAAGACGGACCTTTTAAGGCTGGTTTGAGAATTTTTTATTTTGGGCCCATGGAGTGTGCCCCTAAAAATATCAAATAATAATATATTTTTTATATTACAACTTTTACCGTCTAGGACAACTATGTACGACGTTTGATTGATGTGTCATCAGTTGTGTCATGACCTAGAATTTTAGGTGGGTGTTTCAATACTGGTTCTGAGTGCTTAAACCAAAATCAAGGAATGGGCCCCATGAGGCCCGATATGGGTGTTTATAGTGAAGTGTTACTTTTTTACCGAGTGTTTGTTTTGGATGAATGTATATCTGATCCCATTTATTTTCTGTGATTATCTCAAAGACGTGATATATATGATGTGTTTTGGGATAGAAACATGGGCCCCATAAGGCATTATTTGTGCACTACTCTGTGAAATAAAATTTATTCACTGAGAGTTTAAATTAGGGGAATGAATAGTTGATCATGTGCACATTTCCGAAAGTATCAAAATGGTGTGATCCATTTAGTAATCTAAGGCCGCTTGGGGAGGCATGCTAGTAACAGTATGTTTTTTCTCTTCAGACCAACATCATGCATCATTCACTCATCAACCTTTTGGATAGATGTTCCATGTACTCTGGGTGTACAATAGCATGCGTAGGGGTAATTGTTCACAATTTAATAGCCGAGTATGGCTAGGTACATGGCTAGGCAATGAAGTGGGGTCACACCTTGTGTGGGCCCCTAAGTCATCTTGTACCACATTTCAAATTTTATACCACTCAAATCTCTTAATTTTAAACTCAGATTTTGGCCCATGAGTATCCTATACTATGTACTGTTTTTATATAGAACACAATCATACCCTCCATAGTGGATTTAGAGATACCATGTGAGATGTTCTGAGTACAACACCTATCTAAGGCAACACTCAATGTTCCAGACGTGACACCAATTAGAGGTCACACTCGAGGATAGGAGTGGTCTGGTAATGAAACTATGGTGGAATCCTCTAGCTGGGATGGGCATGGGTCCTCGATGACATTAGAGTGGAACCCTCAAGCTAGGCTGGGCATGGGTCCTCATCCTATTCTGAGTGAAACCCCCTATCTAGGCTTTGAATGGGTCCTCAATGACACTATAGTAGAACCCTCCAGTTGGTTTGGGCATGGGTCCTTGATGACACTAGATTGGAACTCTCCAGATGGGTTGGGAATGGGTCCTTGATGACACTTGAGTGGAACGCTCCAGTCGGGCTGGGCATGGATCTCCAACCTTGAGGCACGAACTCTTGACTATGTGGATTAGTGACGAGATATGTTTTAACATACCATTGGTCTCATGGGACTGATGGACATTTTTTCCATCGAGTCGCATTCTTGTGATGTGACCTAAAACCGTGTGGGTGAGGCACGGCCATCCAAAACAGATAGTATCAAAGTGTTGTGATTATGTCCCTTTGACTTGTGTGTTTTTAGAAAACATGATGGATGTTGGTAATTGTTGATGGATACTTCTGAAACTACTGGAAACTCTTTTCTTGGGATGATCTATGTGATTGAGATCCCCTTACTCTCTCATTTGGGTTTCTTTTAACAAGTCATATTTATATATCCTATATCAATACACACTCATTTGGTTTTGGATACTCTTATTCTAAGAGAGGTGAAGACGCATGAGGAATACCATGTTCTTACCATGTCTATCTTCCCAAGGTTGTAAGAGTTTACTCTCCAACTATAGGTATCTAATACTCGATGATAAGTTCATCTTCTCACCAAGTCGATCTCCTTATGTTTTGAGGAATTTTCTTTCAAAAACTTGTTGGGTTGAGCTGTAATATTTCATTATTCCTTGTTCTATCTACTTCTTTCCTCTTCTTTTGTATCTCTTACTACTCCCCCTTCACCTTTTTGGGGCATTTTATAGAGTATCTTTATAATCACACCTGCATTGTCTTTGGTCTCACATATCATGCCATATGCATATGACAAATAGGTTGATCGTGACATTATAAAAACTTAGGGATAAGGGGGATTGGACTACGTGTTGTGGTTGTATCTTGTGTTCCAAGACAGATGATCTCTTAGTTGTTTACTTTTTAGTTGTTGTCAGGTTGTTCCACTTTTCTGGTTGGGAATGTATTTTTACCTTTTTCCTTTCAGTTTACTTGAAATCAACTATACTTTTATGTATTAGAGGTTGATTGATGTTTTTGGATCATATATAGAAGTGTTTAATCCTATTATACATTCCCTCTACACTTTGGCATTGTGTTTTTTATGTCTGGGGGGTTCTTAGGGAAAGGCCTCCTAGAGTTTAATGTGCCTTTAGTACCTATCACCACCCCTAGCCTATAGAGGCGGCTTGGGATATTTGTGGCTTGAGCCCTAGAAAGGGTTGGGCAGGGACATATTTTATTGAATTCAATTCCAATATGTGTCTAATATTAATTTTATAATCTTTCATGAAAGGACATTTAAAGAAGGTAATTTGATAAAATAGTGTTTTAATAATAAAAGGACTACTAAAAATTATATCTTTCATCATCAATATATTTTATTTATAAGTTATAATTATAAAAATATTTGAAAAGTAGTTATCGATATTCATATTACAAATGTTAATTGTTGGATAATAATTATATCATTTAATAATTATTAAAATAAAAATATGGTTTATAAAAACTCAAGGTTTCCTGTTGCGTATTCCAATTCAGTGTTGTGTGTAACGTACGCCAAGTCACAAGCTAACCTCAACGAAACATGTAGTGAATATAAAATTTATGTTTTGTGTGGTGAACGATTAACTTAGTGTTGTGTATAACACAATCCAAACATTGTTCTTTAATATGAAATAAACTATTTTAACTATAACATGAAATGAAAAATATCACAAACATTAAATAAATTCAAAAAAATGTTTCTGAAAATCTTGGGATGTTACATTAAGTAAGAATAGACAGTTGGGGGTATGCACCACTAATTAGAATATGGTTTCCAAAAAAAATATGGACTAATTAGGAAAACATAATGATATTAGGAATGAATATAAAACTCTAGGTGGAAGATATATTCATAATAATTTTGTCAGAATGAGGAGAGTTCATAGGGACTATGTCCCTGGTGAAAAGTAAGTCTAATCTCATGGGAAATATTACCCAGTGAGGAATAAATTAAGTGTCTTCATGAGGAGTATATCTATATGAGGATGATAATTAATTGTTGATTATGTTGGTTTTGAACCACTATGATGCATCTTATGTATCATTATTTATGGAAATAAAATCCTCAATAATTCAAGGTGCATAGTTAAAGGTCATGTAACAAGACCATAACTTACAGTTTAACATCATTTGGTAGGGACATTATCCAACATTTTCAGATCAGATGACTAGGAAACCTTCCAGGCAGTTTAACATCTTGATATTGAAACGTTTTATATACAATTTAATGTCATGCTGTGGGATTTTTTTTATGTAGTTTAACATCATGTTTTATGAAAATTGGAAACATATTTTAGCATCTTTTTGTGGGTGTGTTTTTTGAGTATTTTGGCATCATTTTATGAGGACATTGGATACATGGTTTAATATTGTATTCTAGGTATGTTTTTCTAATGAAATGTGTGGAAAATAAAAGTTGAATGGGACTTGAACATATTGGTCTTCCCTTTATATTATATTATGGATCATAAAGTAGAAAACATATATATCATCGATATAGAATTCAGGTATTACACCTATAAAGAATCCCAAATATACATGGATCCTTGATTGGTTTAGGAACAAGGATAAAACTATTGAGTTGGGCGAGTTCTCACTATCAACATTTAGATTAGGTCCCTCATTATCAATTCAATTCATGATTTAAAATCTAATTGGTCCCCATCAACAATATAGGACAAGAAAGAGGTTCCTTTTATCAAGGGAGTTCATAATTGAACAAGGGAAACTATAGTGTTCTTTAATACTTTTTCATGTATGTCTATTGGCTTCAGATATAGTATAATCTTGGCTATTCCATGGTTTCTACTCTAGTGATAGAATGGAATATAGATAATTTGGGTGGTTTGTGAAGGGGATATGATGAAGAAAAATTTTATGTCATATGAGAGAATTGAAAAAAGGTGTATTAGATACCCTAAATATCCCTCAACTCACAGAGTAGACTTGATACATAGAATGGAGGGTTTGCAATGTGGTTACTTCATGTGGGATTTTATTAAGATCCACCTCCACAAATTGTATTTTTAAGGGTCACACAAAGTGTAAGATCTCATCTCTGTATGAGTTGGAAATTTCAAAAAGACATTTAAATTTTAATTATTAGACTGGTTGGATTTTGATTACAGATTTGGAATATAATTATGAAAATTAGAAAACCACAAAGTAATTTTTTAGAAATATAGTGAGGATTAATAGTTACCTCAGGTGTTCAAGTTCACCATAGTTTCATTTGGCGTATTTTTGGTAGTATGGTGTAATATATAAAAGGGATCAGGTATTTGATGTAGGGTTTAGGGAAAACCATGTGACACCCTATAGAATGATGAACGTTAAGTTCATTTTTTAAATAGCATTGTTTTCTCACATGATAAGTGAATGGTTAAGGTAAAACCTTATGACATTATAGAGTGAACTATACAAGGGAGCTAGGGGATATATAATGGGTTTCATGGTTTCAGCATGGTTTGTAAAATCATATATCCAAACAGTGTGAGTTGGGACACCTTAGAAAGTGAGGGTTCACGATTAGTGAACTATTTGTCCATCCATGCTTCCAAACAATGAAACTAATTTAATTTGGTTAAATTACCATTTTCCATCATTATCTTGTATGTGGGAATCCACCAATTTCTCCCATTTTCCACCCTCACATTATCCATCTCGCCTCTATATTCCCTCCTTCTTCATACCGCATTAAGGGTGTTCTATTCATGGGTGTTTTCGAGGCTTGTTGTGGTTTGATCTTCCCTCATCTAGTATTCAATACACTTATCCTCTCCTTTTGATTTTTTTGTTTCTTATATTAGGGATTTGGAAATGATTCCACCATAGAACAGTGGAATCAACCAGTAACGATGGGTAATTTACTGTACTACAGGAGAGGGTGACCCATAGTGATACCTCCACATGGTGGATCATTTTTTGACCAAGGTATTTTGTGGAAAGTATTTTCCCATGTATTTATGTAAAATTTGAAGTTTTGAAGTCATAAAATTGGATTTGTAGGTTGGGTTTTGGTTCATCTTAGGTTCAGTGGTGTGTTGGGGTTATTAGCACCCCATGGATCAAAGAACAGGTAATCATTGGATGGCTAGTGTATTATTTGGATTTATTAAAAGTTGGAAATTAATTAGTTAATTAATTAAAAATGTGTTTTTTCATTTTTTTTATTTTCTCTGTGTTAGATACTTGTGTCATTAAGACCTTCCTGGTGGATCAAGGAAAACAATGGTAGATCTTGTGCAGGCCCTGGCATCTGTTTTAGCCCTTGGATATAATTTGGAAAGATATTTTTGACATAGGTGGCTTTTCACACATTCCATTAAAGTAAATTTATTTTTTATATGTGGTGTGTGATTTTCATGGGTTCTACTACTAATTTTTATATACCACTAATTAAATGTATAGTAAAACTAAATTAATTAAACTACATAAATAACTTGATTAAGTTTATTGAAATAAAATAGTTGATCATCCCATATATATATATATATATATATATAGTGAGCAATGTTCCAAGGTCCACATCTATCCCTTGGGAATCACATCAATTAGTCAGCCATTATAGTTCATGATCTTACCATAAAAAATTAGATTAAATATGGACACTTAATGGGATCCCTAAATTGTGAATGGGTGAGAATGATCTATTCGACCTAAACCTATGTGGATTTATGTCCATCCTTAAAAAGGTTGTGCTTTTGTGCTAGAGTGGTTATACATAGGGGCCATTCATGACCTGAAGACCAACACGCTAATTTCATTATGGCCTTAAAGTTCTCCATGTGTTAGAGGATATGTCTTATTGGCATTATTCCAATAAAATACGGTCTTTTTCAATTAGATAAGTCTTAGGGGGACCTCAAGTAAGATTCTCTAAACATGTTAATGACCATAATAATAGAGCTTTATGAATGTGTAGTGATGACCAAGGGTATTCCCCAATATCATGGATTAACTAGCATGGCCACTAAGGCCATTGACCTAATAAGATGTGTTTTAGAAATCATCCAACCTTCTAACTTAAGGTTAAGTATCAATTCTTTTATCAGTTAAATTGTAATTTATTCAAATTATATAAATATAAATTAATAGGTGGTGTTTGGGGGACATTTCTACATCAACTAATTTTATTTCCAAGGGGAATGGAAACCTATAACCCTTTTATACCAATTTATTAAATAATATGTAAGTTCCACTTGAATATTGAATATTACAAATAAATATGATGTATATGGTTATAGTCATACATTTGTTTATACTTGTTTTTATAGATACATGACATAAAGTATATTTATTGATGTGAATCCCTGGAATACTAAAATTAATCTATTAATTAAAAAATATATAAATTTATATAATTTCATGTTAAAATTTAAAAGTGGTTAATGATTACAAATACTTGGATGCCCGATGAGTTTAGGATCCCATCTCCAACACTACCTTTACTAGAATGCCTAGTTTCCTACCGATTCCCCAATTTCTGGGAAACATAGGATATTTCCAAGTGTATCTTTGAAACCCCTCATAGATTTCATATCATATTGGATTCAAAGAACACGAAAAACCATATGATTCTATAGGTTTTTGAGTTGACAATTTTCACACAAACACTAGATTTTGTGACATCCTTGAGGTTGATTATGATTTCCCTAACTAGTTCTTAGGATGATCCATCAGATTAGATGGATACACCATTATATAATTTCCTTCAGTTTTCTAGTATTAGTCTATAGGGAGCATGATTAATAGACACCATTTTATTATATTAAATTAAGAGAGTATCCTTATATATTTCCTAAGGTTTATCCCCTTATGAATTCATTATAGTTTCAGATTTTTGGGTTTCCAATGGACTGAGACATAGGAATCTAACATTAGATTTGAATAAGGAACACTTAGTCATCATATGGTTAGAAAGGATTACTCACACTTAAGTGGTATTCCTGGGGTGACTAGTATTTTAATCGGTCCCATAATAGCATCACGTATAGCTGGAACCTAGAATTATTAATTACATTTAGTGGAGGTGAGTAAAGGTTGTCATGGGTCTAGGACTTAGGTCACCTTATAGTGACATATAATTCTCATAGATATTTTCAGCATTGAATGATGTAGGTACGGTCTAACCTGGTAGTCAAAAGTCCTTATAGTAAAATATCTTTCTCATATATATTTTTGTCACTAACTGAATCGGGTATGGTCGAACCATGGTAGCCATCAGTCCCTCTGTATGACATGGTTTATTTAATTTATTTCCAAAAAAAAATTTATTATTCTTATTTAGTTGACTGGTTCACATATGCATACCATGGTTTTACTAGATATATATAGGAAAATGATGGTTTTTCCCTATATAATTGTATACTCAAACACAATACAGGAACCCATTACATTTGGGTACCGAAGAAGATATTCACTTTTTAATAGGAATGGGTAGAGCCTAGGCCTTGGGATTCCTAATTGAGTGGGTTGGATCGAACGTGTACATGAATCTTTGGATAAGGTGTGGCATATATTTTTTGAGGAGATAAATATTAATTCTCTTCTAATTTTGGTAAGTATACATAACTATCCTAGTTGGTGGTATATTGTATGTATATAATGGTTGTTTGATCCCATACAATATATCATTTTTTATCTAATATTCACATTCATCTACTTGTATTTTAATTTATTTTTTGATAGAAGTTTTTTGTTTATGTATTCATGATTTCTTACATTTTATAGGGGTATGGTCTCCTCATACTACAACCTTAGACACCTACTACTAGTTAGATACCATTGGAGTATGAGGAGGCATTCCTAAAGTCTCGTGGTGAAATAGTTGGTCTACTGTTAATAGAGTGACTTTAGTGGGACATGAAAAATTGGTATCATAGTGGTTACTTTAATTTTTTCTTATTTTTTCAAACATGGAAGATAAGAGTGTTAAAATGTGTCAGATCCTATGATGGATATCAGACTGGTTCTTCAAAAAAACTTCTCCGAGTTAGAATTAATGGTTACCAAGGATATGTGATTTATGTTATTAGTTTTTGATGTTATGATTGTATTTTATGTTCACTTTCAATGTATCACGTGTTCTTTAGTTTTTATTATTTATGATTTTTTTTTACCCTTGACCCATTATAAAGAGGTTGGTGGTTGATTTAACTCTTCGACTGTATAGGTAAGATGTACCTCATGAATCATATCCAGAGCATAGAGTCCACATATAATAGGACTTATAGTGTGTGATATTATTGGTGACTAAGGTTTAGTTGTTTAATGTGATAAAAACTTTACATACTATGTTTATCCGTACAAGTACTAACTAAAATTCTACTCAACATGGTCACCTTGTATATATATTTCCTTTTGAAGGTACTTCATGGGGATCTATGTTGAGACATTCAATGGTGTGGAAGATAATTGGACCTCATGCATATGGGGTGTAGTGGCCCGATTCGGATGTTACCGCTCATAATTACAATTTTTGACCCCTCATATGGAGTTGTTACTTAGTTTTTATTATTTAAAACACCAGTAACAACCTATATGGTGTTTTCCTTCATAGATTTGAATGGAATTATACTAAAAAAACATCATGTGTAACTTGACATAAATAATTTAGGATGATGCTTTGTGAATATAGTTAACCCTTGATACATAACCGTCTATGGAGTAACCTCATAAGGGGGTACTGAGAGAGGATCATTTCCTGGTAGTCAAATTATCAGCAATTTATTCCTTAAATGATGAATGAATTATAGTCATCCCTTCAATATAAGGATACTTAATGGGTTTCACTAAAACGAGATGTAAATTACAACTTATATGGTGTTTCCTCTATAACTTGGAATTGAAAACGTGTATAATTCAACCCATGTAGGAATGTATGGACCCTCATAGATTTATATTATCATTTCCTTACATTGAAATTGTATTCTATAGAGTGTTTTGTATGGAATTGTAAATTACAATTAATTATTGAGTTGGGAATGGGGATATTGCATTAGATTTATAATTAAAATAATATATGACCTATATGTGGGTGTTGTAGTAGTTTCAGGTTGCCTTTATATTATTTTTTTAGATATAAAATACTATGAGTGGGAATTTTGGCATATCGATGGAATGGGATGCTATGGGGCCACGGATTCTGCCCTGTGACAAGTGACCTCGGTGAGAGGTTTAACCTATGTTCGAGGTGGATGAACCCCCTAGAACTAACATGTGACCTGATAGTTAGGGAGTCGTGAGATACCTACAGACCCTTAGTTCAACTTTGACCTTGGTAAGTTGGTGTTTTGTTTGACCTGGGAAAAACTCACGAGAGGGGTTAGCCCGAGTTATAGGTTATTTTTTGATGAGGCACAAGAATGTTAATTGGTGTATGATATTGATGCATGAGAGGTGATCTATATTTTTTCATTGGTAGGTGGATTTCATTGGTTTATGAGGAATCACCTAGAGTGCATGGGTATCAAGACTGGCTTTGATGGGAACGACTGGTCATATTTTTTTCCCTACTGACCAGTAGGTATACTGATAAGATTGTGTTTAGAGCATATGACTAGAATACAATCAAGTAGTGTCTAATCATGTATATGAGGTTGACATGCCTTTATACAAGGATGAAAACCTAGGATTCTCGAACAACATCCTAGGGAAGGAAATATTTTTGCTGAATCATGTCATAAGACAGGTGCTCATTTTGTAAGAGGGGTTCTAATGAAGTTCATGGTTTGATGACACAGGCATACTCTCTAAAAGGTTAATATTTTTCTCGATGTAAGACTACTCATAAGAGCATGAGTTGGGTCTTGAATTTTTTGGTATGGGATTTTATGCCTTCTTCATTAGAGGGTATGTGATAGGCTACATGCTTGTTGGGCATGGTTAACCATTTAAGTCATGATTATTTCAGTGACTTTGTGTGACCAAAGGATTGATAAATCTAAATGAGATGATTACAAGAATGGAAGACCAGATATTTATGTAAAATAAGGGAGGTTCCCTGAAAATTATGGTGCTTCTATAAACGAAATTATTTTTCATGAAATTATCAACCCAAGATAGTCCTTAAGAAAAATTGTTAGGAAGATGTGGTTTCAGGGTTTGACAACTAATTAGTGTGGATAGAGAGTAGAATTATGAATTTATTAATGGAACCTATCAGGGTGATTATTAGGCATGATTAGTATCATATACGCTAGTTATTATGTTTATTTATGGACAAGGAACGGGTCATAGTGATCATTAAGTTATTTTGGTAGCATTATGATAGGAATTATTTTATGGTGTGGAGAAAAATGTCAATTTTAGTTTTGTAACCATAGAATGATAAGGTTCATCTAATTGATATTGGTAATTGGATGTTAATTTTAATGTTTAATTCCAGTGATAAATGTACATAATTACTGGTGGATTTCACGATGAAATTTTGGCATATCCAAAATATGGTATTGGGTGGAGTCTGATCATGAGCATCAGGATCGAGATGGATTTGATCTGATCATATAATGGTCAGGCTAGTGGTCCATCATAATTCGAGATACTTCATTGAGATTGAAATGAAAATTGGATGGTTCGGTGACTAAATGTCATCAAAAGTTGCGTACAAGATTCAATGAGTGTGCTTGGATGATCCAAATTACAAATACCTCTAGGGATAAATGCATTGTTATTAGGTTCTAACAATAAAATGGAGTCTAAAGAGAATAATTTGGAAGGATGATCAGCCAGAGTTCAATTTACTGATGTTCTTTCATGTTATTGGGTGAAGTTATTTATGAATTCCTCCAAGCATGTTGTTTGAGATATAGTAGGAGTTCTTTACGCTTTGGTTGAGGCCTTTAATGAAAGGTATACATTCTCATGTTTTGAATAGATGAAGGAGTCTTGTATGTTAAAACATTTAATCAAGAAAAGTAAACTTTTATGGTGTTTAGACTGAATTTTTCATGTTTTAAGGGGTGTAGTAGTTTGGAATCATATCGAGTGGTGTTTTAGTCACAAGAGGTGTGTTTCGATAGGAAGTTTCAATGGTGGGTAGTTACATAGATCATAATTGGGATTCTTATACAATATCCTATTGTAGGGATATCCATACGAATTGATGAATGATATTAAGATGTAGTTGTCTCCCAGGATAGATATGTTTAAGAAATTATATTCTTGTTTTTTTAGAGGTGGATATAATCATTGTTTCGGGTTTTGGAAGTTTATGCAATAGAAGTTAAGAGTGGTACCTTGGTAGCTTGTCAGATGTTTAAAGATAGAACATAGATGTTTGAGTAGAAATTCATGGCTAAAGTATATCAGTATGTTATTTTTCATTTACACCAAGAATTATTGAGGATGATAAGTATTAAGTTAGGTTGGTTGTAATATTTTGTGTTTGTATTAGTTGAAAACCTTAGAAGGAGTTCAAACAATCCATTACTGGATGGGTTGGATTTTTATTGGAGATTTGGAATGGAATTAGAAGAGTTCGAATGCCTTAAAGTGAATTTTTAGAAATTGAGTGAGGATTAGGATGTACCATGGGTCTTTAAATCATCTTCAACGGTTTAGGATAATATTCAAGAGTAATTGAGAGTTTTTTCCAAGGAGCATGGTTAGGGTGAATGGTTTGGGGGAAACCTTAAAGAATCCTGATTCTCAATGAAATTTAAATTAACTTTCAAAATGGAATAGTTATCCCACACAATAGACCAATATTTTTGGTCAAATTCTGTATCATTTCATATGAAATCATGTGATGGAGTTAGAGAATACTGAGGTGATTTCAAGATTGGTGCATGATTTAGAAAACTACGCATTCATACCATGTAAGGTGTGATTCCCTAAATAGTGGAGGTGTATAGTTGGTGCATAGTTTGTCTAATTATGTGTCCAACATTTGAAAATAATTTAAAGAGGTAAAATTACCATTTTATCTTCCAAATATTTTAATAGTGGATCCACCCATATTGTCCTCTTTTCCTCCCTCATGTGAGCTACCACTTTTATCCCTTCCCACAATCTACAATCCCTATTAAAGAGGTGTTTTCATTGTTTTTTTTTGGAATTTTGAGTTATGATCTTCCCTACCCTATTATTCATAATTACTATCCTACCCATATCTTGATTTTTAGTTTCCCAATTTAGGAATGTAGTTCTGATTCCAACAGAGCATGGCTGAATCAACAGAGCATGACATGGCCTTTACTCTTCAAAAGATATAGGGTGACTCACTATATCATTAGCGTGTGGTGGTTCATCATTTCTTCTGAGGTATGTTGGAACATATCTTTTTCCATGGTTTATAATGAAAATTGAATTTTTATTTTTTCAATGATGAAATTGGAGATGTATGTTAGGGTTTATGTTCGGCCTAGGATTGGGAGTCTATCATGGGTAGTCAACACCCTGTTAATCAATGAACATAAAACCATTTGATACCTGGTGGATTATATGGATTTTCACTAAGTTGTAATTTATTTATTTAATGAATTTTAAATGGGATAACTAATTAATTTTTTATGTATACTTTGAGTTAGGAGTTCATGATGTTGAGACGACCTTGATGGATTTAAAAAAATGGTGTTCGATCGTGGATGGGCCTTGGGAGATATAGTCATCTAATTGAAATATTTTGGAAAACTCGGTATGAGGTATGTGGTCTATCACACTTTTCCTTTTAAGTATACTTCTCATGGGTAAGTGTTGTGTGATGTTTTAATGTTCCTCCACTGAGGGAGTGGGACCCTTAATTAAATGTATCCTACAAAAAAATTAATTAAATTGCCTAAATAACTTGATAAAATTGTTTAAAAAAATACAAGCTCATTAACAAATACAAATAAAGTGAAAAGTTGTAAGAAAAACTTTGTTCCCTTGGGAATCAGAAAAATTTATTGGTTATAAATTTCTATGAACATACCTCGAACCATTTCCTTGTACTTAAATAGTACCCAATGTGTATCCCTAAATTGAGAATTAGTGATAGACACTTAGTAGACCTAAACTAGGAAATTACATGATCATCCTTAATAAGGTGGTTCCTTTGATCTAGTGAGGTTTTCCATGGGGGTTTTTATGGCACAAATAACAACATTATAATTTCACTAAGGCCTAAATAATCGTGATTTGTTGTAGAATATATCTTAGGGGACTTATTTCTATTAGATATGGGCTTCAACCTTGAGCTAAGTCTTAGATGGGACCCCGAGTAGGGTGCCCTAGTCATGTAAACAATTTTGGTAAGGGATTGTTTAGAATAGGTAGTGATGACCTAGGTTTTCCCCAAAATATATAATAACCAGCATAGCCACTAAGGCAAGTGAAATAATAATAGGGTTCTGGCTAGTTTTCCAAACTTCATATTCACGTTAAGAATCAATTATTTATCAATTAATTTATTATTTATCAAACATACATAAATATAAATGAACAATAATCCTTAAGGTATGTTCCACTCCCAAATAATTTTATAGTTAGATTCCAAGGACACCTATAAATAGGCCATACCAATTTATTACATTGGATGTCGATTTTTCTCGAATACTGAATGTGAAAAATCAATATATTGTATATGGTTATAATCATATGCATATTTATACTTGTGTTTCTAGTTGCATAAAATAATTTATATTAATCAAATTGGATACCCGAAAGGATGAACTCCATATTTTAATTAATTAATATGTCCATTTACTAAAATTTAATTTTTAAATTCAAAAGTGATTAACACTTTTAAATCTTTGGATTCCTAATTAGTTGAGGATCCAATACTTTATTATTCCATTATCAAAATTCCTAGTGTCCCTGGGATTCCACCATATTGAAACAAACATATGAATTTGTTTAGTGATTCTCCAAAACCCTTCTTGGATAGAATATCACCCAGGATTCCTCACCTGTTAGGATCTATATAATGCTAAAGGTATCTGTGGGATTGAATTTGCTTGAGCACTAGATGTTGTGACATCCTTATGGTTGTTGATTATTTCCACGATAGATGAAAAGGATACTCCTTGGGATTAGTTGGATTCACCGTTATTTAATTTTCTAGAGCTATCTAGGAATAGGATATAGAGTTTATGATTGATGGAATCCAAGTTATTATCTGAATTATAAATTGTCTTCCTTATATACATCCTAAGGTTCATACCCTTAAGAATTCATTCTAGTTTCCAATGTCTTTATTTTCTATGGATTGGGTCCTAGGAATACGACACTAAACATTTTTATGGAACACCAAGATGTCATCTAGTTTTCACTAATTAAAATTTCTTTGGTGGTATTCCAAAAGGATATTAGGATTATACTATTTTCCTTACTTATAGAGTCTCCATTATGTGCATGCAATTGTAACTTATATTTAGTAGACGTTAGTATGAATGATCATGTTGTTAGTACTTGTAACCCTCTGTGGTGACATAGCTTACTCAGATTTATTATTATTTTTGATGTCCAAAGAAGGTATATTCAAACTAGGGTATCATTCAGACCCTTTAAATAACCATGGAAATGTAATTTATTTTCAATATATAAATGTTAACATTCTTATATATTTGAGTAGTGCACATACACATACCTTACTTTTACTGGATATAAATTGGATCATTTTTTTGGTTCCCTATTTTGTTTTTTTCCCACACCCTACATGGGTATCCATTTCAATAGAGTACCCGAACACATGGTTAATTAATTTCTATCAAAGGTTGTCTTGAGGCCAATGATAGAATGATCAAACAAGATGGATCATATGTATACATAAATCCTTAGATGAGGTATGTCGTATGTTTTTTTGGATTTATCACCTATATTTTCTTTTAATTTAATAGTATATGTAACTACCCTAGTGGGTGGTCTTATATATGTATATCATGGTAGTTTGGACCCTTCTAGTTTTTCATTAATTATCACATATTCATATTTTCTACTTTTGTTTCAGTTTATTTGTAATGGATTATTTTTATTATTGATTAGTGATTATTCACTCTTGTATGGGGGTATAGTCTTATCATGGTACTATCTTAGAACCACACTTCTAGTCAGTAACCTCTGGTGTAAGATGAGGTGTTCCAAAAATCTTCAGGTGAACCGATAGGGCTAATGTTCATAAATTGAATCAGGGCATGATGTAACACAAATGGCCTTATTCATGAAGTGGATCATGAATCCTCTTCATTCTTGAAGGTCTCCGTAATATTTTTGTGTTTTCCTATATTTCTTTTGTTACCTCTTTCATGGTATCTTGATTACATGAAGTTTTCTTCCCATAGGGTCATTAGTTTTTGAAATATAAAAGCCTTCATTGGGAATAATCTTAGTTACCCAACATGAATTTATTAAGAGAAATAATGGGATATTTATATGTAGTCTTGGGTAAACATATGTCCAAAAATATGGGTTTATGTGGTGGATCATGGAGGAGATTCATGGTGGAGAGGGGTTCTATAGAAATTGTTATGTGATAGGAAAAAACTACCCACCTACAAGCCATAAATTAAAATAACTTCATAGGAGGACCAAAAAAGTTTCCTCTCTATATGTTACTATTTGTTCTTTCTATTAAATAAAGAAATGATGATGATGATGATTAGAGATATCCTTCCTAGTGTTTTCTTTGATTTTTTATGATTGGTTGTGCCAAAAAAATTCCCCTTTTGAACATGTTTCATTCAGCATGAAGATAAGCCTATTCTGAGTAATAAATGTGATCCACCAAATTCCCTCTTGGAAAACTCAGAAAAGGGATCACCCCTATATAAAGGGTGTCAAATGACATCATTTTTCTTATAGTTTATAAATTTATATATGTTCGACTTAAATCTTAGGATCTCAACCTTTTTTTATATTGTGTTCTTACCTTTTGAGTGACATCATTCACATGCCCAAGTTTTTTCACATAAAAATGTTTCATGAAACAGTAATTGTACTTCATGGAGGATTTCATTTCAAAAAAATGATAGTATCACATAGAAATATAAGTCTCACATTGTGATATAGATTTTATGTGGTTTGTGTGACACTAACAAAACTATAAAAGATTTTTCACTTTAATTATAATTTTTTCCCAAATTCATATAATCTGATGAGTGTTTGATTTTTTATAGAAAATGACACAGAAGAAAAAAAATGTCACATATAAGAGGGGGAACAACATTATTAGGTGTTAATGTTCATACAATTTGACATGTGTCTTTAACACATCTCTTATTGTCTGTAATCAATATTTCTACTCCTTAGGTCTACTCGATATTATACTCTCTATTGATTTTATGATTTTTATTGCTAACTAATGTCCCCATACCCATAAGAAATCGTGGGAATGATCCTGAAAACTGGATGAATCATCATTGTTCATCATGTTGAGAAATAACATCACCGGGGGGCATACATCAGTGAGGATTTCTCTGAAGGGTCCATCCTAGGATACAATCCCCTGATATTGGAAGAAAATCTATAGTTGGTGTTGGATTCATATGCTATGCTCTTCTGAGTAGTGTGTGGGAAGAGAAACATCTGAGGGTTTCATTATATCAATTTCACATGCTTACATGATAGGCTACAGGTATATAGGTGGAACTTCCGCCTACTGATGTAATGTATGGGATCGCAAAGAAAGATGTTGAAGATTGAATCCACTCATATTTGGGTGAAATTTTGGATAACATGGTTCTATTAGTCAAGGTTCTTCTAGTAGTTGAATATTAAATCACTCTCCACCAGTATACATAATGAGGCACATAAATGACACTCTCTAATGAAAATTTTGATATCTGAGATTTTAGGGAAACTAGTAGTGTTTCTATATACTATTCCCTCAATGTGAGGGGTTACTTCATCATTATATAATCCTATATTGATTTTATTCCCAGATTCTTTGGGTGATTTTTATTTTTGGAGAAAGAGTATATCAACTGAATATACCCAAAATAAGCTTTAGGAAGAGGAAATCGATGTATCGAGTTTTGTGCATATAACCTCTCATACAAAAAATTCTTTTAAAGAATATCCGAAAGATGAATGTCTTATCTTTTATATATATAAACCTCATTAAATTCCTTCATTGGTAGGTTTTTCTATATGAATTGGGTTATAAATTTTCTAACGTCAAGGAAGGAAGTGACGGATTGTGATATTAAAAGTGATATCATTGGAGAGGAGAAACCTATTTTCTTTCCGACTTTTATTCTACGATTATTGTGATCCCAAAACTTTTAGAATTTCTATATGATGATGGATAAGTTAAATTCCCTATATATTTCACACAATACACTAAAGGGGGAATTTCTCTTGAAGTGGATGCCCCTTCTTGTGAAAGGGTCAAAAAAGAAGGTTCATATGAAATGGATGATCATATATTGTTGGTAAATTCCAACCCTTACGGGGTATTTCAAAATTATGTTCCATCATATACTACTTCCATGAGATTATCCTAATGGGATACTACTATGCGGAGGTAGGAAAAAATTATAACAACACACCTTCACTCAGGAATAGTGAGGGAGTGTAATTCCTTTCACTTGCCTATCAAATTGCTCCCATAATGTATTCTTGAAATATTTAGGTGTAAATATGTTGTAAACATTTCCACATTATTAAGGGTACCAACTAAAAAAATCATGAAACCTGCACACTCTCAAAAACGGTGGTCATTAGTGCCACAATGTGAGTGTTTACAAGGATGTCGGGACAGATTGAGGACTAGATACATTGATTGTTCCTTCTTTGGATCTGGGTATAGTGGGTGATACCATAGATGTAGTAGAGTCTATGGAACTATCTCCCCAAGGAACCATACTCCCTATCCTTTCTAAAGTCATTTGTACGGAAGTAATGGTAGTATAATCTCAAGAATGGTCAGAATATTTTTTGTTGAGCCTCATTCATACAGAGATGATAATAATGGATGATGTCATTAGGGATTTGGATATAACAAATAATCCTATAAAAAAGAAATGGTTTACTATCCCTCTAGAGGGGGAACCCATGGAAAAGGTGGTTAATGATTAATCAAGAATAGCTAAAGGCTATAGAGGGTTAGAATTGAACTCCAATCCAAATACCATATTCACATATCCTTCCCATCAAGGATTGATGTATAATCTTATAGTGTACTAGAACCTAGATGAATATTTAGTCACTGATCTTGATTGATTAAAGGAATATATGAAATATGGTCAGTTATCCTTGAAACTTATGGAATCATTATTGTAATTATGTTGACCTCTTTCAAATTTCATGTGCAGCTCTCAAGAGTGGTAATTCCTGCATGTCAAGGCTATTGTTTCCATTTGGGAATGCTTCTCCAATGGAGTACATGGTTTCCTCAAATATTTAAGTGTATATAGTGAAAATGGATATTGATGTAAGATCAAAAATCCTAGTTCAGAAGTTTCTATAATTGGACCAACCTATTTTTTCCAATAATAGAGTGGTATCAATTGTGGGGAAAAAGGTTCTAATCAATGACAGTAACTATTCTCACATACCATAATATATCCCATAATAAAATAAACTTTTTAATATATTTTAGTATTAATTTCAACAAACCTTCAATAATATATATAATATAAATTTTTAATTGTGTTAATTTTTTTTTGTGGGAATAGATAGGATGCACGATATTTCAATGATAGCTCATCCAAGAGGTGTTAATTTCATAGCTTCTCTGTGTGATGTAGTTATAGAATATGCATCAATAACTATTGTTTCCCTTAATATAAACCATGAGGATATCACATTCAAATAGCTTATGTGATGGTGGGTATGGTTGAGTATCTCAAAACTCATCCTTGGGATTCCATTCAGTGAACTTGGAAACTAGCAATATCATCTCTAACAAATGTTTATCACCTTGGGTTTTGTAGGGACTAACTTCCAAAATTTTCATGCTATGGTAAATGATCTGATTTACACTCATGAAATCATGGTATGGTCCAAATAAAATCATCCATATACAGAATTATATGTATAGCATGCCACTTTCTTAGCTGAATCAATGAAGAGCACCTATCAACATGTTCTGATGGATGTTAGGTTGAAACAACGCATTAATGAAGATATAGATTTTATAGATCTCATTAACAAAGATCTATCCAGAATTATAAAAGATCATGGAGTTGTTGAAAATAATATAATGGAATGTTAGTGGTAGGATGGGGATCCAAAAAATGTGGGTATGAATGCCAATATCATTATGGAGAAATTATGAATTCGTGTAAAGGTATAAATTTCAAAGGCTATGATATTATGATAGGTTGTAGTTGACTCTAATAAAGTAATGTTGTAAGTTATGGAATCTATTTTTATATCCCCATAATGATAATTTCCTCAAGTATATAAGAGTGAACCAAAATAAATTAAAAGTATTGGAACATTGAAGTTGAAAAGTAAAAAAGTCATTCATGGATCCCAATAACTTTAGTGAGGATGATTTTTTCATGGTAATGTCTCTATAATGGGTATATGCACAAACAACATCAGCATAACACTAGAGTTGGTTTATTTGGATAGATGATATCTTCATCGGTGTGACACATGGGATAATATAAGAAAAAATACCACCACCATAACACTATATTTTGTTCATATATATGAATTATTTCCTTATGGACATAGTTCATGAATGGGTATACACAAAAATACCATCACCATAACACTAGATTTGGTCTATTAGGATGAATTATTTCACTTAATATGATGAGGATCATGAATTGATAATTTGGTATGAGGATTCTAATGTATAAAAGGGTTCAAGTACCCAAGAGTTATATCTATTCATACTTTCATGTGGATCCTCTAGATTAAGATGTTAGTGTGAGGGAATTGAAAAATCACTAAAATTTTCAAAGTAAAAGGGGCTTAATGAGAAATTATTTACTTCTTATACGGTTATATTGTTGAACAAAAAAAATTTATTATTGTATTTTTACACCATAAAATTTTTATAAGATTCATATAGGGGAATCTTAGTGAGAAAGAACTTTCATTGTCTATTAAAAACTATTTCTGGGTTATTGGGTCGACATGTTTTGTGTCTTTTCAATTTCAAATGCTCAATTTTCCCATAATGAAGCACGTTTTGAATCTAGCGTGCAGAGTCTTGGCCTTTTCTCAAGATTACATTATGGGGTTTCACCCTTGATAGTTTCATGCCTCTTTCCTTAGGTAGTTTTAGGTTATGAAAGGTATTCCAATATAGTTGATGTTTATGTTTTGAAAATATTAACTAAATGATCGAGCTTTATACATAGTGATATGGGTGTGATAAACATGATGTGAATTAGTATATATTTTTATAATGATTAACCAAATGAGACTAAACATCGTTGTCCAAGATGGTAGACTTGAACAATCTAAGATTGTTCGATATCATAACCTTTCAATCCTGTGAGACTGATACAATCTTGTAAATATTGATGGAGAAATATATGAAGAGGACATTCCATTTTTAGTATTTATGCCAAAAGATGCAAATATTCTAGGTCAGTGGATTTGACATAATGAGAAGGGAAATCAACATAGAAAGGGAATGGTAAATCCTAACATGAATGGAGGTTCAATGTCTTTATAGAATACCTTGGGAAAGGGGGGAATTTGGTTTTTGGTCATGAATCTTGAACCATTGTGTCATGTGATTTAGGTTCATTGGATGAGGGAAATTTACATATTCAATGGAAATATTTTAAATCTCTACTTTAAAAGTGAAAACATTTCACAAGTGTATAAGATGAATGGTACTAAAACTACATCAATAGTCATATTATGGTTTGTGTAAATCATAACCCAATAAACCTATATTGAGGATGATGATATGGGACATGTATATTGAGGAAAACTACTGAAAAACTTTAAATTACATGGTCTACTATAATGGTGAATGGGTTTATAGATATTAAAGGATACTACCCTTATGATATATATGTCTCTGGTTGATAGGCCACATTTTGGAAATATATGTAGATCCATATTGGGGGAGTGTATACATAGTCAGATAGAGATGCTCTTTGGATTCAAATATTCTCATTACAGATAGTTAGGTAGATTTATGACGATTCAATCACAAATGAAATGTAGTACATTTAGGGAATAAGGGAAATTCAAAAAGGGTTTTGGCACCCCAAAGGTTACCCCACCATTTATGGAACACATGTGTAGGGTGAAGAGATATAATAATTTATTGCTCTAATCTTTCCATAAACTAGTAGGTCTAAAAATCATGTCTTTGTTTTTGTTAGGGACATATAGTGGGCCCTATAATATTAGTTCATTTTTTATTTTTGCTTTAGTTTTTCCCTAATCCCATAAAGTGGAACGGTTAGTGAGTGAGGACTTAAAGTTTTCTTAGTCTTTCCTTTACAGGTTTTCAGCGTTAGATGTTCTATTCCTTTTTTCACCTATCGTATAGATACATGTAGTTTGGTAAAATGAGAGAAAAATTCGTTGGCCACATAGAATTTAAAACAAGGGTATAGTTTGTTTTCATAAAGCTTTCACAAATAATAGATATATCTTGTATAATAAGACTGAAGAAAAATGTATTGTAGATTAGGTCCCAATATCAATATAGAAAAATAAAGTGGATATACTCATAATTTACGATCGTGGTGCCTGGATTATAGGGGTGGAAATAATAATCTATGTGGGTCCCAAAGGAAAAAAATGCTCCAACAACATTCTAATAGGGAGTGGTTACATCATAAATTGAAATTCAAGGTTATTAGATCTAAATTAGTGATGTTGAATATGGATATAAGGAATAAATTCTATCCATATTTGAATGATGGGTTCTGTTACAATGTTGTGAGGGATGTGTAGAGAATACAAGACCTTTACCTTAGTATATGAATTCCTTTTGTTGATAAGAAATAGTTTGGGTGCATATGTCAAGCAATATTGAGGTCTTGTATTCGAACTAAATAAAAATCATTCCATAGACTTGAATATTCTATTTTCTAATATTAGTAAAATATTTATGGAGATCCAAGACACTAGATGAAAATAGTTTAGTTTATAAAGGAGGATGTTTATGAAGGTTTATTGGGTCATTTTAGACACGATCATACAATAAATAGGCTAATAAAATTAAATTTAAATGAGTATGGATGAAGGATTTCTCATTAATGGGTCTTACTCGAGTATCCTGAAGGACTTCTTTTAATTCATTTTGGATAATCACCCTTTTAACAGTTAAAGGGGAACCCTTACATGGCCCGTAGGCTTCATGACATTATATGACCCGAAGTACTTAGAGGAATTCATGCATACTATAACTATATGGAATTGCCCCTCCCCAGCATCTTCACCATGATGTCATCTCTCCACCTTCGTATGGTTGTTCATTTAGGCTTCCCATGAAAGCACAGGCTGGTCCCGATGGAAGGTATCATACTGTATCATTCTTCCAAATCTGGTAGTTTTTGCTCTTGTGAATGCACCTTCTCTATATCCTCATCTGCAGCATCCTCCATGTAGAGTATGCATGTTCTATTTAAGAAACAATTCATGTGGATAGAAGGCCTTGAAGTGGCCTTAGGGTCTTGAGGTGTCATGAAAGCCTTACTGGCCTGAAGTACTTGGGTGGTCAAGAGGCCCTGAAAGACCCAAGGACCAAACCAGTGGCCTGAAGGCCCAAATGGGTGAATATTTATGGTTTCAATAGTTGAAAACATTACCTACTATAGTACCAAATACAACAGTTCTCTAGTAAAAAATAAATATGTCTCCACTGGGATTCGATCTTGGGTATCTTGGATGCACTAGTCGAGTCCTCACCAACAGGGTAAAGGCTCTTGTACCATTAATGGGTCTTGAATATTTGTTTTAAACATCACTAATTTTCTTGAGATTATATGAATAAATCAATATGTAGATATTATGTTGTTGGGAAAATCCAAACAATAGGATATAATATTAAGAAAGTGTAATTTTATCTTGATGATTTTTTTTGAAAACAACCTGATACCATATATATAAAGTTAGATCTAGTTCCCATGTAGGTAAATTAGTCTATATTAATAATCCAATTTAAGATGTTTAACATTATTCATGGTGTACTATATGTCATGTAGGTTAATGTCATGCGACAATGACTTGGTTGTTATGTAGTTTAAGTTCAAACGATGAGGACGTCTATATGGGTCATTTGTGAAGATATGGACCACGCAGAAGAAGATAAGTATTTTTTTTACTGTCTAACACATGAGGGAAAACCCACTAAGAATGATGGGTTCCACAACTAACATGATGATGGGGTTTGACTAGGATTCACAATTATGACTTGAATAGGAAATCCATGTCTCACTATGATCCTTTAAGCATAGATAACAAACCACACAACATCCTTATATAGAATTCCCTATGCACATCAATATCCCATTTAAGGGGTGTCAATTTGTTCTAGTTACATATATGAATAACTTCATGATGAAGGCTCCTCCATGGATCTTATTTACACATAGGAAAGCTAAAAATTTGAGTAAAAAATTTCAAAGTTGATTCTATACTGAGGCCTCTATGTCGATCTAGATTGTATAAAAGAGAATGAATTTTTATCTATCCATATATAGATCTTATCTAGATTATTCTACACAAAATGGATTCATGTGTAGGGGAAGAAAATTAGTCTTGACCTCAGTCAAGTTCCCTACACTAAGGGGAATAATGTAATTTTAATTATTGTAAATCATGATTTGGCCTAGTATAGGTGATCTAGGAGTCATTATGTATCCTTAAATAATATGAATCTACACATTAGTAGTTCTTTAAGGGTAATTACCAATGTATATCAAGCTCATATTAATGGAAAGAGGGAATTTTATTTCACTTCATATTTTTTGTTTTTTGTTTTTGACTAATCCTAAGAAAAGTGGTTCAAGAATCACTATGTATCCTATAAAGATAGAAATTAAGCCACATGTAGTTATGTAAGGGTCCCTTGTCTACATTTATCTATTATATAGGGTTGATAGAATTGATATCCTCATGCCTGGTAATATTGTTTTCCAATAACTTCAACATGGATCAAGATCTTATATAGGGTAATTAGTCTATATTGTGTCGCTATAAGTTTTTTAATTTCTTATGGGGAAAAATGAATTGATGATCATATTTAATCATGGTGATTTTTAGTCATGAAAAATAAATTTTTTGACCAATACCTCTAATCTAGTGTGATTCATATATGTTCTGGAAAACAACAGGTAATTTTAGGATTATTTGAACCATACTATAGCACATGAAAAAGGAATTTAAACACAAAACTTGTGATTTAGCATTTATGGTGTCTAATTTTTCATGAAAGTACAATATAGTATTATGTCATGTTGTAAACATTTTTTCAGGTTGTTTCACATCATTCTTCTATTAATTTGAGAATGTAGTTTAACATCATATGATGTAGTCATTTACTCTAAATTTTAATGTCATTAATTGATGAAGAAATTGAATCAACATAAAATTATTCTTAAAAAAATTCGGAAGAAATATTTTATTGGTGGAGGGTGTGATGTATTTTACATTCATTATGACCAAGGAATAATCTCTATTTTAGTTAATATTTTACATTACCTAAGTTCCATCCCACATTAATTTTATATTAAAAAAATTCATCCATAGTAACCTTGGAGTTACGAGAATCAATAACAGATCTCCTTATAGGAATGAATAGAGGTGAACTCTCTTATTAAAATTTCATGAAAATCAGTTTTCATAGACTAGAAAATTCTTCAATGTGTGTAATATTTTCTGATCGAGTCATTCCAACACATTTGTTCAATTCGTAGAATATTCATCTATAGAAAATGGATCCCAATGGTAATTTTGAGTGATGTCAAATGCAATATGATGGTTTGTACTACCTTATTTCCATATACCAGAAAATATATGGTTCATTTCACAAAAACATGGGTTGTGGTGTGATAATCCCACGAAGCATATAGATGTTTTTTGGGCTCTGAATTCTTATCTTTATCGACCCTCTTTAAAGTGTACTTGACAAAGTCTTGTTAAAATACTTTATTAATCCATTTTCCATTTAATCGAATAAAGATGAGGGGTGGAATTAAATTTTATATTTTCAATACATCCTTTTAAACTTGTAAGAACATAAATTGGTTCCATTATATGTCGATATTGTGTGAGGGTCACCAAATATAGTGATATTATTTGACATCATTAAGTTGATAAAATCCTTTATCCTGACTTCCTAAAGGTATATAGAAATGGTTCAGTTATAGAAGAAGCATTTGGCAGTAAGGGTGTACTTAAAATGTTTGGATGTAGTAGGGGGTATGTCCCTTTAAAATTTATTTACTAAATGGAAAAAAATATTTATTTGTATGTAGAAAATTTGGGGGTGGATGGATGAAATTTATAATGTATTTGGAAAGTGTGAAATTTTCTAGTGAACTCCAAAAATTCTTGTATAATCGATGGATAAAAGTATCCAAGCCGTATAATATAACAGAAGATCTTGGTTTCTGATTGATGAGACTTGTAGGTGCCTGTGTGTAATTACCTAATAATAACAAGTTCCTCTCTTCCTTCTATCCATCTAAAAATGATTTTAACACCGTAATATTTTGTGGAATATATTTTCAAATAAAATTAATATTTTTGTTAATTTTTATTACATACAACACCAAGCTTAGGTTGAATTACACATAATGATGAGTTTTTTTTCATTATATGCAACACTGAGTTTGGTTTTTATTACACACAATTCTAATATTAAATTACCTATTATATATGATTAAAAAATTGTTATTTAATTTGATAGTTACCACCTAGTGGTTGGAATGGAAGGTATGAATAGGATTAACTAAATTATGAAAATATATGGTTTAAACGTGTACATGAATTGATTTATTTTAGGGCCAATTAATTAAAAATAAAAATAAAAAAATATTTTAAGACCAAGGAAATATTTTTTTGAAAAAACTAATTTTATGAACACAAAAATGTTTTACCTCAGTAAATTAAACAAATAAAATTTTGTGAATTATTTTAATTAAATTATTAAAATATATATTCAATAAAAAAATTAATAATAATAGTGTGTGTTTTCTATATAATTGAAAATAACAAAACCAATTTTATGCTTAAAATGTATTTTTTAAGCATTTTTATCGCCTTTTGCGTACTTATTTTAAAATTATTTTTTTCTGATTTTAGAAATTTTATATGAATAAATGGAATTCACTTTTGAAATAATCATTTCAAAATTACTTTATTTTAAATTTTTCAGAATTATCTAAGGAAGAAAAATTTATAATTAATATTGATAAATACTTGTTTTTATTAAGAAATGTCATCTTTTTAAAGCGTTTAATAACATCCAAACTATTTTTATATGGTTTTAAAATAATAATTAGTTCAAATATATATCATTTAATCCAATTTAGGTCATTTTAATCAATTCAATATTTAATTTTTAATAAAAAAACATTTTAAACTTTGGAATATTTTTCATTTGGAAAATCGTTTTCTCATCTTGTTTCTGTGATTAATTTCAAATTAAAATTTTACACTTCCTTAAATGGAATTGGTAAAAAGGAATTAAAAAATTTTAGTTATAATAATAAATATTATCTAAAAATTTCAAATTAATGTTTTGACATATCGTATAGTAAAAAATATTAAAAATTATTTACAGCAGTTAAGGTATAAATTGGTTTACCGAGATGTTAAACTAAAAAGATAAGGGCTAAAAATAACTCAAAAAATTTCCAACAGCCTTTGGATGTTATTATTTAGACCTTATATCATATATATTAATAACGGTTACTTTTGGATCCTTTTTTAATGTGAAAATACATGTAAAGCCATATTTTTATTTGAAATCCATCCTTGGGTGGCATTGATTCAAAGGAAAAGAAGTTGTGTGAAGAAGAGGTAAAGTCTCTAACCAAGAATTTTATTCTATTTATTCCTCTAAAAATGTAAATTTTTATTAAATAACTACGGTTTAATAACCTCAGTATATTAAAAATACTTATATATTTTTATTTTAAGGGAATGAACTACAACCATCTCATCTTCCATCAAATGGGATACGAAATCATCACTCATGTGTTTTGTAGACTACCTTCTCATGAATCGATGTTAATATTTTTCCATCGATACGCCTTGGGGAAAGATATAATGATGTATTTTAGTTTATGTGTTATATTTATGATCTTATTTTACCTCTAAATTTATAATACCACTTAAAACTTCTTACCACCTAACTAGTTGGAAAACAATAATGTCGCTCATGTGTACGGTAGACTACCACCTCACAAACCAATTTGCTATGATTATACTTTATATTTTACTTGAATGGTGGTAAGGATAGATTAAACGAATATATATTATTTTAGTAAAATATTTATACTTCTTTAATTATTATATCACATTAAGTTCCTTAATTTTAATTCTTTGGTAATATGATAACATCATATGTGTGTTTGGAAAACTACTACCTCATGAAGCGATATGATCCGTTCACACATTACATGGAAGTAAATAAGGATGATTTTAAAAAAAAAATATGTGACTTATATTACATAAAAATTCTTCTCAAATGATAGCATATTAATTACCTTTATTTATTTCATTCTAACAAGAAAATGGAAACAATATTCATGCGTACGTACGATCTACCTTCTTCATGAACTGTGTATTTTATTTTATTCCTCCTAAATTTTTGGGTTACTATAAATACATACATATATATATATAATGTATATGATATGTATATCATTTTTATCATACTACATATTATGGAACCATGATCAATGTTGGATGGCCAAAAATAACAAATTGAAACATACACAAAAAAACAAAGAGATTATTACCCCAAATGTGATTTTTACACCGAATTATTAAAAAATTGATAATAAATGCTCATAGATAAATAAGATATGGTATTTAATATATAAGTTTTGTTATAAAATATATTTATAATAAACTTATTTTATTATATAATAGTTTTGAACATGTATGAAGGTAGTTGAGAATTAAGGAAATGGATTTCCATTTTGCTTTTATTTTTTATGAGACAAATGCCACATTTACCACATTTTTATTTTATGTGGAGTATATATTAAACTTTAATGTACATTACAATTACTTTCCTAAATATTTTTGGGATTTAAATGTCCATTTTAGGATCACTCATTTATTTTTATTACAATCTGAATGTTTTCAAAGTGGTCAGTTATTTTTGTCTTAATTTTTTCCTTCTTTAAGACATTTGTTATCTTATGAACCTATCTTGTTTTATAAGGTGTATGCAAAATACCTTTGAAATTTAATATCACGAATTTATTTATTCTCATGATATTTTATGTTCAATTTAACATTATTCCTTCAATTTGATTTCAATTCTAAGTTATAAAATTGGTAAATATTTTTTATTATAATGTCATCATTTATGAGGATTGTTTATGATTATGTTACCCAAGATAAAAATGATGATAAATCTCTCAAAATAATAATTAACTTTATTATCCTATTTTATATCATGATAATACACTTTTTCCCATCATTTTCCTCTCCTTATATACTCGTCAATTCAAAAGAATATTTTTATACTAAATTCTCTTTATTTCTCGCTCCGATTGAAACCTATTTTACTTCCAAAACCATGTCTTATAAAATTTTTTTAAAAAATGATTTAAAAATTACCCAAATGATTTATTAAATAAATTTTAATCCATATATTACTTTAAAAAAATTTAAATGAAGCTTCATGTCATTTTCCAAACAATACATGTTTAGATTTTACAAAAAATGTGAAATAAATCTATGTTTTAACATGTATAGCATGAAAAGATATACCCATAATCATGATAAATGATTTCATTGAAGATTACTTTATAATCATAAATGGTTACTTTCAAAGAAAGTGATTCTGAAAAATTTTTATGTTTTAAACATTTATTTTTAAATTGTAAAGGATATTTTCCTAAAGAAATATTTTAAATGATATTTAAAGTATCCTTTGTAAGCTTTAAAGGTTATTTTAAAACAAAAGGATTTAAAAAATATTTTATCATTTGTTGTTTTAAAATTGATATTGAATAAAAAATATTTTTATAAAGAAATGTTATAAATGATTTTCAAAGATTCCTTTATAACTTTTCAAGGTTATTATTAAAGAAAAATATTTTTAAAATATTTTATATATTTTTATTTTTAAAAATCGATTTTCAAAGAAAATGTATTTTCCTCAATAAATGTTCAATGTGATATTTGAAAATCATTTTACATCAAATATGATATCCTTTTATGAAACTTAGGATTTACTAGGGATATAATCAAAGGATTCCATTATTATTCATAATAAAGATGGTTTATGTTTATGATGACAATATTTTTAGGAAACCCATTTCCCTTCCTCAAGTTATTCCATGATTAAATGATTATAAAACTAGCTTATTTACATAGGTTATGCTATGATTAAATTATAAAAATATTATGAAACCTATCACTTCTCCACAGGTTGTGATACGATGAAATGTTTATTAAACCCATTTGATTTCAGGGTTTATGATATGATGAATGTCTTGTGATCTTGAGGAACATATATGTTTTCTTCTCATTTGTTTGAAGGGTGGAACACATATCTCTATACAATATATTAGGTAGAAATTTATATCTCATGAGATAGATAGGACTTGAATGTGCATTAAATCCCTTTCAGTCTTCTGTTTTAAGATGGTGGATCTTTGGTGCCACCTCTCCCTTCATATTCTTCCTCGTGTTCCTCTTGTTTCTCTTTTAATAGTTTTGGGTTTGTTTTATGTTTTTTATATTAGAATATAGATGGTGTTCTTGAGGTATCATCCTCTCCTGAGTGACCCTTTCCTTCCTCATTTTTCCCTTTTGATCCACAAGGTTCATCCAATTCAGAATCTGGTGAGGGTTCGTTCAAGGTTTCAATCTGACCGACTCCAAGACCAGATTGGCATTACGGGCTCAGATTCGCTCAGACACCCTCAGCGGTGACACTCCCTTGATGTTTTGTTCAGTCTTCTAGTACTATGTGATGAAGAATAATCATCATGATCCATGGTTATTCTACCTTTTGATCACTTATTTTGAAGTGCTTGGAGGTATTTTTGAATTGGCTCAGGCAGTGGATGGGTTTCAGTTGAGGTGTATTAGCATGGATTTTTTGTGCTCTTCGATTTTATTTTTTGGTGGTGTTCATTTTTTGGCCCTACGGTTCGCAGTTTAAGGGACTATACCAGTTCACATTCAAGGGGATTCTCCAGAAGAGGTTCAGAGAAGAAGGTTTTCACCTAATCATTTCTATTCAGATTTGGATGTTTGAGAGTGTATGGTGACTGCCATTGGTACCAGCCCCATGTATCCTTGCATAGGACAGCCATCCAATCAATGATGAAATTCCTGAAGCTGGTATCAACATTATTAATATTGGGGAGGGTATTTTATATGTATTCATGGCCTGGGTTGGGCCTTATAATTTTGAACCATTGAGGAATTATTGTTTTTAAGTCTTTGATATCTTGTAGGGTTCCCCTTCACCCCTTAAAAGAGTGTTTCTACTATAATAAAAAATCAATTTTCAGTCATTCAAAACCCAGTAAACTATGATAGCATTTTAAATAATCTTTGAATTATATGGGAATAATTCTCTATGATTATAAGTATTTACTAATCCCATCTCTTATGTCAATATTATGTTATCATAGATCACGTTCTTTCATTCCTTTATGATTCATGTCTTACCAACTACTAATATTTAAGCCATGTCTCTATATTCTGATCTATGATATCCAATGTATGGCTTTCAAAGGATAATCTCATGTTCATATACTATTATGCTTGTCATGACCCGTCCTCGGGGCCCATGTCGTGACTACCCCAATCCCGCCTTCCATAGGCCAGGGGCTGGCGACTAGCACCAATGCGTAATTCCCGGTAAAAAGGGAAGGCATTGCCTTTGTAAAGTAAACAAACACCACAGAGCAAGCAAGCATTAGAAGTAAACACTAAGTAAAAACTGGGTACAACAGTAAGTGCGGAAAAGTAAGTGGGCCAGAATACAAACCCAAACTGAAAGTAAAGTACAACTAAAAAGAGAAAACAACAACTGAAAGTAAAGCTGCAGCCTCTAGCTGTCCACTGGAAGTCTCACCTGAAGGGTGAGTACAGATAGCCTCCACAGCTCCTCAGGTCCTACCGTCCGCAACGAGTACGTCCCGCCCAGTGGTCCACCTCCAGGTACCGTCCTGCTCTGCAAGCCTCAACCACGATCAGCACTGTCCGTCGTCTGCAACCAACACAATGTAGTGCGGGCATAGCCCGTGCAGGGGTGAGTATAAGCTACTCAGTAGGGACCCTGAGACCCCCGAAGGTCTCCCAGAATCCACAAAGTATAATCCACAAAGGAAAGATACAATCACGAAGTAGCATTCAACACTACTTAGGTATATGCCAATACATATACCAAATTCATCAATTCCAGTACGCTCCAACTTCCGAGCCCACGCACAACCTATTCCACACAAGAAAGCAAAACGTAAATCCACACAGGATAGCACAACACAATCCACATAGAAAAGCGAAACAGGATTCAGCTCACACAGGTGTACTTCTCCGTAAGACGATAGAGATGATCAGATGTTGCCACTGATTCATCTAAGCCGTCGGACCCACAAAGGATCGATAGGTACTAACCCCCGCAATGACCCAAAAAGGATCTGACCCACAAAGGATTAGTAGGTAACTAACCCCCGCAAAGATCCACACAGGATCGAACCCACACAGGATCTATATGCGTTGGCCCACATAGGACCGGTGAGTACTGACCCACACAGGATCGGACCCACACAGGATCAGTAGCACTGATCCACGTAGGATCACTGAGTATTGTAGTCGTTGCCGTCGAATCCACTGAGGATCTCTGTACAGTCATCGTCGTAGTCGCAGCCAGCTCTAGGGTTCTCGCACACAGCAAGCTCATTCAGGAGGGTCCGCTCCACGAGCCGAGAGGAGGATCCATCAACTGACACATAGTCTGGAGTTGATGTATCCAAAAGTTCTGTATCGTAAACAGGAACTCAACGTCACAGACGGCGCGTCAATCGGACGCTTGGTCTGAGAGTTATTAGCATTTTCGTCACAGGGGCCCAGTTGGTTTTTAAGTCAAAACCAACCTGACAGTACTCCAACTGCGTCCAACCTTGAGCGGAGTAAGCCAAAAGTTCCTTCTCACTAAGAGGAATCCAACAAAGTCGATGACACGTCATTCGGACATCCGGAACTCAAGTTATGAGTGTTTCCACTCCGAGGGCCCGGTTGGTTTCATGTACGAACCAACCCGGCTGAACCTAAAGTATTCCGAAACCTTGAGTACGGTAAATCAAAACGACCGACTCAATCCAAGGATCACATCGCAACTAACGGTGCGTCGATCGGAGGTCCGTAGCTCAAGTTATGGGAAACAGACCGAAAAAGGTTTGGTAATAGGGGGTTCGGGCCCGGTCCGACCCGGCCGATACACCAAGGGTCGGCCCGAACCGGGTCGACCCGAACTGGGTCCAGGTCCGGCCCGCTTTGGAACGGCCCGGAATGGTCGGCGCGGACCGGCCTTGGCGGCTCGGCCCGGCCCGGCGGCTTGGTCCGGCCCGGCGGCTCGGCCCGGCGAGCTGGGCGCGCTGGCGCTGGCCAGGTGGCCAGGCGACCGGCTCGGCCGTTATGGCCGAGCGCTGCTGGCGGGGGGCGCGCTGCCCCCGCGTGAGGAAACAGTGGCCCCGTAATGGGGTCGCTCACGTTCGGCCAGCTGTGGGTCTCGGACCCCCGGTTCTTCCACGGTCCGTCCGGCCCACTCCGGCCGGCCGGCTTCAGCCGCCACGGGACCGGCAAGGTCGGTCCCCTTGCTCCGATTCCGGCAGCCCGATCCCGGTCGCCGGTTCCCCTACATCGCTACGGCCCGGAACCGGCTGCAGCCTTGGTTCGTCCGGCACGGCGTGACGGCGCCGCGCCCTTCCACCGTGGCCCCGCTCTGGCCGCGGTGCTTCTGTGGTCCTCCGGCACGGTGCGATGGCGCCGCGTCCTTTTTTCATCCTCTACGGTGCGTCGCAATGACGTTGTGGCTTTATTGCTTCCAACGGCGCGGTGTGACGGCGCCACGCTTCTCTGCTCTCCCTTTTTACATTGTCCGTGCGGTGCTTCAGCACCGCGTTGCCTTACTCGCCGCATCAAAAATCAACAACCAAAAAGGGGAGGAGTGTCGGCCGTGTTTGTGTGGTCCAACCTCCTCCCATTATCACGATAACAGGCGGTTCAAGGAAGGGAAGATAACGACGGAAGAAAACACAAAATAGATATGCATAAAACCCCTACCTCAACGTTGTCGTCAAACAAGCGTTCGTCGTGGAATTAACCGTCGCGGAAGAAGAGGGTCCTCGCAGAGAAGAGGATCGCCGCAGATGGAACGTCGCTGGCGTTAGGTGATCTCTGAGGAGGGAATCTCTCGCCGATGGATGTTGGCGTTCTTCGTTGGTGGTAGAGCATTCTTCGCGTTCTTCGTCGAAGAACGAAGAATCCTCTCTCTCTTTTCTCCAAAAGCTTTTAACACAACACAACCCAACCAACGAAATAAAATAAGTTCAACACTTATTTTATTATCGACCTAAGCTATTGAAATTCAAAAGATAAGAAATGAAAAATTAATTCAACGAATTAATTGTAACGATTTAACCGCTCAATTTAATGAGGTGTTTCTTAACCAGAAAAACATAAGGTTTGACTTTCATTAAATAGGGGGGTTGCGGGTGCGTTACTTAGGAGGGAAGAAATGGTGGGGCTCGTGCAGGTCCCACATCACAAATATCCTACCAAGTGGGTAGGATATTGTGGGTTCCACCTTATCCGCTTAACTTAGCTTAAGTGGCTTTAAATGAAATAAAATAAAGTGTTGCACCACTTTTATTTTATTTCTTAACTTAACCCCAAAAATTAAAAACCACACCCGAGCAAACGCAACTCCAGAAAAGGAATTTCTAAGAAAATATCGGCGATCTGATTCCATCGGTGCCCACGGAATTCGATTCAGAGCACCGGTTCAAAAGTTAGAAAACCCCGCTCGTTCATTCACTGAACGTACCCAAGCTAAACTGCGGAAAATGATTCTGGGCACTCCGGGCTTCGGAATCAGTTGCCGTCAGAAACTGCATTCTTGTAAAATTCCCAAGAAAATAATCAAGAAAATTTCCTTGAATTTTACGGGTCTTTAAATCACTCCCACATTAGGGCTTTACATCCCCGTAAAGATACATCATAAACTAGGGAAACAATAGTGGGTACTGAGCACGTATCTAAGCCTCCCGCTCCCAAGTGCTCTCTTGGAGGTTCCCGTGCTGTCATCTGATGCGCACTAGAGGAATCGACCGTCCACGTAGGACCCGCTCCTGTCGATCCTCAATCTCCACCGGGACCTCCGCAAAAGTCGCCCCATCATCAACGTCCAGCTCCCCATGGTCAATGATATGAGTCGGGTCGTGCACGTATCTCCTCAGCTGAGATACATGGAAGACGTCGTGCACCCAGTGCAACTGAGGTGGTAGAGCCATGCGATAAGCCACCTCGCCAATCCTACTGAGGACCTGGAATGGTCCTATGAAGCGAGGAGATAACTTGCCGCCTCAGCCAAATTTCCTTAATCCACATCAAGTTGAGACCCGCAAGAAGACGTGGTCGCCATCCTCGAACTCTAGTGGCCTCTGAATCCTGTCAGCATATGAATTCTGCCGGATCTGAGCTGTCCTCATCCACTCCTGGATGATCTGGACCTTCTCTGTCGTGGCCTGGACAGTCTCTGGTCCCACAAGTGCTGACTCCCCAGGGTCTGTCCAACACAGCGGTGATCTGCAGGGTGTGCCATACAACGCCTCGTATGGTGCCATCCCGATGGTGGAGTGGTAGCTGTTGTTGTACGCAAACTCCACCAAGGGTAGGTGGTCCTCCCAGCTACGACCAAAGTCGAGGACACATGTGCAGAGCATGTCCTCGAGAGTCTGAATGGTCCTCTCCGTCTGACCATCTGTCTGAGGGTGAAAGGCGGTGCTCAGACATAGTTGCGTCCCAAATGCCTCCTGCAACCCCTTCTAAAGCCGGGAAGTAAAGAGAGCATCTCGATCGAAGATGATAGATGATGGCATACCGTGAAGCCATAAAATCTCCTGAACATAGATACATCTCAAGATCTCTACTGAGCCCTGCTCTCTGATGGGTAAGAAGTGAGCCGACTTGGTGAGTCAGTCGACAATCACCCAAATGGAGTCGTGACCTCTGGAAGTGCGTGGAAGTATAGTCAAAAATTCCATAGATATCTCATCCCACTTCCACTCCGGGACCTCCAAGGGTTGTACCAAGCCTTCTGGTACCTGATGCTCTTCCTTCACCTGCTGGCAGGTGAGGCATCGAGAAACAAACTCTACCACAGCCTTCTTCATGCCCGGCCACCAGTGTTGTCGTCTGAGGTCCTGGTACATCTTCGCCACTCCAGGATGTACCGCCAAGGGAGAAGTGTGAAACTCTCTGAGCCCCTCCTCCCGTAAAGCAACTGGTACCAAGTTACGTCCTCTGAAAAAGACTTTGTGCTCTGCTCCAAAGGAGAAACCATCACGTGCCTGTCCTAAGGATATCTGTGCACGCCGTGTCTCACAGTCAGCGTCCCCACGTTGTGCCTCTCTGACCCGCTGCAGTAGTGGTGGGGTGACTGTGAGAGACTGAAGGAAGGCTGCTCCATCTCTATCCACGAAGGATATCTGCAATGCGGCTTGCTTCTCTATCGCCTCCACATGTAGCTGAATGCATGTCCTCCTGCTGGGAGCATCGGCTACTATGATCCCCTTCCCATGAGTATAGACTATCTCAAAGTCATAGTCCTGGAGGAAATTGAGCCATCGTCGTTGTCTTGGGTTCAGGTCCTTCTGAGAGAAGATGTACCTGAGACTCTGATGGTCAGAAAAGACTGTAAAGCGCTTGTCCATCAGGTAGTGCCACCATGTCTTCAGAGCGAAGACCACTACTGCTAACTCCAGGTCATGGGTAGTGTAGTTATGCTCATGCGGCCTCGAAAAACATGATCCATAGGCGATCACCGCCTGCTCCTGCATCAGGACACATCCGAGTCCGGTCCCTGATGCATCGCAGAAGACTACATACCATACTCCCTCCTTCGGAAGCCTCAAGATAGCGGCGTTGGTCAGTCTCTGTCTCAGCTCTTGGAAGCTCTGCTGACATCTTTCTGACCACACAAAGGGTTTAACCTTCTTCATAAGATCTGAAATTGGTGCCACAACTCTGGAGAAGTCTGGCACAAATCTCTGATAGTATCCAGCTAGTCCCAAGAAACTCCGCACGTCCGTCACGCTCCTGGGTGGGTCCCAAGCTAGCACTGCCTCGATCTTCGCAGGATCCACCGCAACTCCCACCTCAGAGATGACGTGTCCCAAGAAGTGGACCTCATGTATCCAGAACTGACACTTCGAGAGCTTTCCATAAATCCGGTTCTCTCGGAGTGTGTCTAGTACAACCCGCACGTGGTAGGCGTGCTCCTCCTCAGTCGTCGAGTATATCAAAATGTCGTCGATGAAGACCATGACAAATCGATCGAGGTATGGCTGAAAGATCCTATTCATGAGGCCCATGAACACTGCTGGAGCATTGGTTATGCCGAATGGCATAACCAAGAACTCATAGTGGTCATACCGACATCTGAAGGTCGTCTTCTGCACGTCCTTGTCCCAAACTCTGAGCTGATGATAGCCTGACATGAGGTCTATCTTTGAGAACCACCATGCTCCCTTGAGCTGATCGAAGAGGTCATCAATCCTCGGTAGCGGATACTTGTTCCTCACTATCACCTGGTTCAGGCGATGATAGTCGACACAAAGTCGCAAACTCTCGTCTGCCTTCTTGGAAAACAATATCGGGGAAGCCCAGGGTGAAACACTGGGTCGGATGAATCTCTTACCCTGAAAGTCCTCTAACTGTACCCGTAGCTCTAGAAGCTCGGTGGGAGCCATCCGATACGCTGGGGTGGATATCGGGGTTGTCCCGGGGTACTAGTCAATATAAAAGTCTACCTATCTGCGATGAGGTAGTCTTGGAACGTCGTCGGGAAAAACGTCTGCATACTGATCCACCACTGTAGGAAAACTAGGACTCCGCACGTCAACTGCTCCTACGATGAGCTATCCAACTGATGAGTGATGGGCTGTCCTCTCCTCTGCGGAAGTCTATCCTGTGCTGCGAAGGCTCCCTTCTTGCCGGTGAAGGTGAACCTGCTCCCGTCAGTGCGTACACATCGCACCTTGCGCCTAAAATAGTCGATCTGATCATGGACTGTAGATAACCAATCCATGCCCAAGATGACGTCGTAAGGCCTCGACGCCGCTACTAGAAGATCCCAGCCAAATCTCTCGCCTCCTAGAGTAATCTCACACTGCCGGCACTAGTGCGTAATCGTCGAGTCTTCTCTTGTAGGAGTCTCTAGACATAAGGATCGAGCCAACGGCTCTGTCGGAATCTCCGAGCTCCGAACAAGGGAAGCGTCTATGAAAGAGTGACTCGCTCCTATGTCTATAAGAACTGCAGAAAGGGTGGAATAGACACAGATAGTACCTCGAATCATCTTGGGTGAGCCGTGGTCGTAGGCCTCCGCTTCCTGGAGCTGTGCCTGTCTCTGCCTGCCAGCTCCCTGTGGTCAGGGTGGACCTCCTGGTGGTGGTAGTGGTGGAGCCTCAAAGCGTCGCCCACCACCTGCTGCTCGGCCAGCTCCTCTGCCTCATCCGCCTACTCCCTGTGGACCGCCATGATCGACCCTTTGCCTCTGCCTCGGTGGCCCCTCAACCGTCTGCTGCTCCTCGGCATGGCGGGTCGGGCAGTCACGAGCCATGTGGCCCTGCCCGCCGCATGTGTAGCACTGCCTACCTCTCGAAAGACTGGCTCTGCGCTGTGTACCCCGCACTGCTGAGCCAGTGTCCTGAGGTCGTCTGCCTGAGGGTCTGGTATGCCTGGACCCATGATTCATCCGTCGACTGCCTGCTGCAGAAGACTCTGCTACGTGCCACCCCGCGGTAGGTCTCGCAGCTAAAGAAGGATCAGCAACAAAGCTCTCAATCAAAAGGGCATTCTCCAGTTCTCATGCCTGGGTCAGAATGATGAGGGATATCAGTGATGCCATGATCTCATGCCTTAACCCCTGCTCAAAGGTCCAGGCCCAGAAGAATGGGTCACGTACCATGTTTGTCGATTAGCGCGAGAGATCGGTAAATCTCGCCGAGTACTGGGCGACCGTCAAGTTGCCCTGCCGCAGCTGTAGAAGCTCTTGGATGTGCACCGCACGGAGGGTGGCTGGGATGAACTCCGAGCGGAAGAGGCTCTCAAAGTCCATCCTGAGGAGAGATGCCTCATCGTGCACCTGGAGCATCAAGCTCCACCATCTGCCTGCTGCCGTGTGCAGTAGGCTTGCTGCGAGGATCGCCATGAGGTCTGCTGGTGTCCTCACTAACCTGAAAACTCATACCACTGCCTCCAGCCAATCCTCGGCTGCCTGGGGGTCCATCTCCCCGTGGAACCTGGGCGGTCGCTGGCGCTGAAACTTGTGCAGTGCACTAAGGCGACATGCATCGTCAGCGGCTCAGGCTGGACGCATCGGTGGCTCGACGGGTAGAGGTACCGTCGGTGCCTCAGCTGTCAAAGGGCCCTGTACTGAGGCCTCGTCGCTCGGTGGGCTGTCATCACGCACAACTCTCGGAACCCTAGCTGGATACCGTAGTGGGGCCATCCTGAAAAGAGACAGGTGCGCCACAGTCAGAACAGTATACCTGGTGAGCTGACACAAAGTAATCACAAAGAAAACTTCAAACACACATGCAATCAATACTTTTGTGAATTAAGTCGGAAATCAGAAGTCAGGGTCCTGGTGTACAGATACGTCGGCCGCCGCACCAACACTGGACTCCCTAAACTAATAACCACACCCAATATTCTTAACATTATTGCTTCACTTAGAAAAAGATCAGAGTCCAAAGTTCTGTGGTAGAACCGAACTCCTCTGATACAAATTTTTCATGACCCATCCTCGAGGCCCGTGCCGTGACTACCCCAAGCCCGCCTTCCATAGGCTAGGGGCTGGCGACTAGCACCAAGGCGTAATTCCCGATAAAAAGGGAAGGCATTGCCTTTTTAAAGTAAACAAACACCACAGAGTAAGCAAGCAGTTGAAGTAAACACTATGTAAAAACTGGGTACAACAGTAAGTGCGGAAAAGTAAGTGGGCTAGAATACAAACCCAAACTGAAAGTAAAGTACAACTAAATAGGGAAAACAGCAACTGAAAGTAAATCCACAGCCTCGAGCCTTCCACTGGAAGTCCCACCTAAAGGGTGAGTACAGATAACCTCCACAACTCCTCGGGCCCAGCCGTCCGCACCGAGTACGTCCCGCACAGTGGTCCACCTCCAGGTACCGTCCTGTTCCGCAAGCCTCAACCATGATCAGCGTTGTCCGTCGTCTGCAACCAACATAATGTAGTGCGGGCATAGCCCATGCAGGGGTGAGTATAAGCTACTCAGTAGGGACCCTGGGACCCCCGATGTTCTCCCAGAATCCACAAAGCATAATCCTCAAAAGAAAGATACAATCACGAAGTAACATTCGACACTGCTTAGGTGTATGCCCATACATATACCTAAGTCATCAATTCCAATAAGCTCCAACTTCTGAGCCCATGCACAACCCAGTCCACAAAGGAAATCAAAACTTAAATCCACACAGGATTGCACAACACAATCCACATAGGAAAGAAAAATAGGATTCAGCTCACACAGGTGTACTTCTCCGTAAGATGATAGAGATGATCAGATATTGCCAGTGATTCATCTAAGTCGTCGGACCCACAAAGGATCGATAGGTACTAACCCCTGCAATGACCCACAAAGGATCTGACCACAAAGGATCGATAGGTAACTAACCCCCGCAAAGACCCACACAGGATCGAACCCACACAGGATTTGTAGGCGCTAGCCCACACAGGACCGCTGAGCGCTAACCCACACAAGATCGGACCCACACAGGATCAGTAACACTGATCCACGTAGGATCGTTGAGTGATGTAGTCATCACCGTCGAATCCACTGAGGATCTCTGTACAGTCATCGTCGTAGTCGTAGCCAGATCTAGGGTTCCCGCACACAGCAAGCTCGCTCGGGAGGGTCTGCTCCACGAGCCGAGAGGTTGATACATCAACTGACACATAGTCCGGAGTTGATGTATCCAAAAGTTCTGTATCGTCAATAGGAACTCAACGTCACAGACGGCGCGTCAATCGGACGCCCGGTCTGAGAGTTATTGGCTTTTTTGTCCTAGGGGCCCGGTAGGTTTTTAAGTCAAAACCAACCCGACCGTACTCCAACTACGTCCAAACCTTGAGCAGAGTAAGCCAAAAGTTCTGTCTCACTAAGAGGAATCCAATAAAGTTAACGGCACGTCATTCGGACATCCGGAACTCAAGTTATGAGCGTTTCCACTCCGAGGGCCCGGTTGGTTTCGTGTACGAACCAACCCGGTCGAACCTAAAGTATCATGAAACCTTGAGTGCGATAAATCGAAACGACCGTCTCGATCCAAGGATCGCATCACAACTGACGGTGCGTCGATCGGAGGCCCGTAACTCAAGTTATGGGCAACATACCAAAAATGGTTTGGTAATAGAGGGTTCGGGCCCGGTCCGACCCGGCCCGATACCCCCAGGGTCGGCCCGAACAGGGTCGACCTGAACTGTGTCCAGGTCCATCCCGCTTCGGCGCGGCCCGGACCGGCCTGGGAGGCTCGGCCTGGCGGCTCGGCCGTTATGGCCGAGCGCTCCTGGCGGGGGGGGCGCTGCCCCCGCGTGAGGAAACCGCGGCCCCTTAATGAGGTCGCTCACGTCTGGCCAGCCGGGGGTCTCGGACCCCCGGTTCTTCCATGGTCCGGGTGGCCCTCTCCGGCCAGCTGGCCTCTGCCGCCACGGGACCAGCAAGGCCGGTCCCCTGGCTCCGACGCCGGCAGCCCGGTCCCGGCCGCCGGTTCCGCTGCATCGCTGCGTCCCGGAACCAGCCGCGGCCTTGGTTTGTCCGGCGCGGTGCGACGGCGCCGCGCCCCTCTGCCACGGCCCCGCTCTAGCTGCGGTGCTTCTTTGGTCCTCTGGTGCGGCGCGACGGCGCCGCGTCCTTTGTTCATCCTCTACAGCGCGGCGCGACGATGTCGCGGATTTATTGCTTCCAACGGCGCGGTGCGACGGTGTCGCGCTTCTTCTCTCTCCCTTTTCACATTGTCCGCGCGGTGCTTCAGCACCGCGTTGCCTTGCTCGCCGCATCAAAAATCAACAACCAAAAAGGGGAGGAGTGTCGGCCCTGTTCGTGTGGTCTGACCTCCTCCCGTTATAATGATAACAAGCGGTTTAGGGAAGGGAAGATAACGACGGAAGAAAACACAAAAGAGATACGCATAAAACCCCTACCTCAACATTGTCGTCGAACGAGCGTTCATCGCGGAATTAACCGTCGCGGAAGAAGAGGTTCGTCACAGAAGAAGAGGATCGCCGCGGATGGAACGTCCCTGGCGTTAGGTGATCTCCGAGGAAGGCGTCTCTCGCCGACGGAGGTTGGCGTTCTTCGTTGGCGGTAGAGCGTTCTTCGCGTTCTTCGTCGAAGAACAAAGAATCCTTTCTCTCTTTTCTCCAAAATCTTTTAACACAACACAACCCAACCAACGAAATAAAATAAGTTCAACACTTATTTTATTGTCGACCTAAGCTTTTGAAATTCAAAAGATAAGAAACGAACAATTAATTCAATGAATTAATTGTAACGAATTAGCCACTCAATTTAATGAGGCGTTTCTTAACCAGAAAAACATAAGGTTTGACTTTCATTAAAACGGGGGGTTGCGGGTGCGTTACTTAGGAGGGAAGAAACGTTGGGTCTCGTACGGGCCCTACCTCACAAATATCCTACCATGTGGGTAGGATATTGTGGGTTCCACCTTATCCACTTAACTTTGCTTAAGTGGCTTTAAGTGAAATAAAATAAAGTGTCCCACCACTTTTATTTTATTTCTTAATTTAACACAAAAAATTAAAAACCACAACCGAGAAAACGCAAATCTGGAAAAGGCATTTATAAGCAAATACCGGTGCTGCGATTCCACTGGTGCCCTCGAAATTCGATTCAGAGCACCGGTTCAAAATGTAGAAAACCCCGCTTGTTCGTTCACTGAACGTACCCGAGCTAAACTGTGGAAAATGATTCCGGGCACACTGGGCCTCGGAATCAGGTGGCGTAAGAAACTGCGTTCTTGTAAAATTCCCAAGAAAATTAAGAAAAAAAATTCCTCGAATTTTACGGGTCTTTAAATCACTCCCACCTCTGGGCTTTACGTCCTCGTAAAGATACATCATAAACTAGGGAAACAAAAGTGGGTACTGAGCACGCATCTGAGCCTCCCGCTCCCAAGTGCTCTCCTGGAGGTTCACGTGCTTCCATCTGATGAAAACTAGAAGAATCGACCGTCCATGTAGGACCCGCTCCTATCGATCCTCAATCTCCACCAGGACCTCCGCAATAGTCACCCCATCATCAACATCCAGCTCCCCATGGTCAATGATATGTGTCGGGTCGTGCACGTATCTCCTCAGCTGAGATACGTGGAAGATGTCGTGCACCCGGTGCAACTGATGTGGTAGAGCCCGGAGATAATCCACCTCGCCAATTCTGCTGAGGACCTAGAATAGTCCTATGAAGCGAGGAGATAACTTGCCGCCTCAGCCAAATCTCCGTAATCCACATAGAGGTGAGACCCGCAAGAAGACGTGGTCACCATCCTCGAACTCTAGTGGCCTCCGCCTCCTATTAGCATATGACTTCTGCCAGATCTGAGCTGTCCTCATCCACTCCTGGATGATCTGGACCTTCTCTGTCGTGGCCTAGACCATCTCTGGTCCCACAAGTGCTGACTCGCTAGGGTCTGTCCAACACAGCGGTGATCTGCATGGTCGGTCGTACAACGCCTCATATGGTGCCATCCTGATGGTGGAGTGGTAGCTATTGTTGTATGCGAACTCCACCAAGGGTAGGTTTTCCTCCCAACTATGACCAAAGTCGAGGACAGATGCATGGAACATGTCCTCGAGAGTCTGAATGGTCCTCTCCATCTGACCATCCGTCTGAGGGTGAAAGGCGGTGCTCAGATGTAGCTGCATCCCGAATGCCTCCTGCAACCCCTTCCAAAGCCAGGAAGTAAAGCGAGCATCTCGATCGAAGACGATAGATGATGGCACACCGTGATGCCGAACAATCTCCTGAACGTAGAGACATCCCAAGCTCTCTACTGAGCCCTTCTCTCTGATGGGTAAGAAGTGATCCGACTTGGTGAGTCGGTCGACAATCACCCAAATGGAGTCATGACCTCTGGAAGTGCGTGGTAGTCCAGTCACGAAGTCCATAGATATCCCGTCCCACTTCCACTCCGGGACCTCCAAGGGATGTACCAAGCCTGTTGGTACCTGATGCTCTGCCTTCACCTGCTGGCAGGTGAGGCATCGAGAAACGAACTCTGCCCCAGCCTTCTTCATTCGCGGACACCAGTGCTGTCGTCTGAGGTCCTGGTACATCTTCGCCACTCCAGGATGTACCGCCAAGGGAGAAGTGTGAAACTCTCTCAGCACCTCCTCCCATAAAGCAACTGGTACCAAGGTACGTCCTCTGAAAAGGATGTCATGCTCTGCTCCAAAGGAGAAACCATCAGGTGCCTGTCCTGAGGATATCTATGAACGTCGCGTCTCACAGTCAGCATCCCCACGTTGTGCCTCTTTGACCCGCTGCAGTAGTAGAGGGGTGACTGTGAGAGACTGAAGGAAGGTTACTCCATCTCTATCGACGAAGGATATCTACAAAGCGGCTAGCTGCTCTGTCGCCTCCTCAATAAGTTGAATGCCCGTCCTCCTACTGAGACCATCATCTACTTCATTCCCCTTCCCAGGAGTATAGACTATCTCAAAGTCATAGTCCTGGAGGAACTCGAGCCATCGCCGCTGTCTTAGGTTCAGGTCCTTTTGAGAGAAGATGTACCTAAGACTCTGATGGTCAGAAAAGACTGTAAAGAGCCCGCCCATCAGGTAGTGCCGCCATGTCTTCAGAGAAAAGACCACTGCTGCTAACTCCAGGTCATGGGTAGTGTAGTTCTGCTCATGCGGCCTCGACTGACATGATCCATAGGTGATCACCGCCCGCTCCTACATCATGACACATCTGAGTCCGGTCCCTGATGCATCATAGTAGACTACGTACCCTACTGCCTCCTCCGGAAGCCTCAAGAGTGGGGTGCTAGTCAGTCTCTGTCTCAGCTCCTGGAAGCTCTGCTAACATCTATTTGACCACACAAAGGGTTTCCCCTTCTTCTTAAGAGCTAAGAGTGGTGCCACAACTCTGGATAAGTCTGACACAAATCTCCAATAGTATCCATCTAGTCCCAAGAAACTCCGCACCTCTGTCACGCTCCTGGGTGGCTCCCAAGCTAGCACTGCCTCGATCTTCGCAGGATCCACCACAACTCCCGCCTCAGAGATGATGTGTCCCAATAAGTGGACCTCACGTATCCAGAACTGACACTTCGAGAGCTTACCGTAAATCTAGTGCTCTAGGAGTGTGTCTAGTACAACCCGCAAGTGGAAGGTGTGCTCCTCCCCAGTCGTCGAGTATATCAAAATGTTGTCGATGAAGACCACGATAAATCGATCGAGGTATGGCTGAAAGATCTTATTCATGAGGCCCATGAACACTACTGGATAATTGGTTATGCCGAATGGCATAACCAAGAAATCAAAGTGGTCATACCGACATCTGAAGTTCGCCTTCTGCACGTCCGCGTCCTGAACTCTGAGCTGATGATAGCCTGACCTGAGGTCTATCTTTGAGAACCACTGTACACCCTTGAGCTGATCAAAGAGGTCATCAATCCTCGATAGAGGATACTTGATCCTCACTGTTACCTGGTTCAGGCGATGACAGTCAACACAAAGTCGCAAGCTCTCGTCCGCATTCTTGGCGAACAATATCGGGGAAGCCCAGGGTGAAACACTGGGTCGGATGAATCTCTTACCCTGCAATTCCTCCAACTGTACTCGTAGCTCTCGAAGCTCCGTGGGAGCCATCCGATACGCTGGGGTGGATATCAGGGTTTTCTCGGTATACATGTCAATATAAAAGTCTACCTCTCTACGAGGAGGTAGTCCTGGAATGTTTTCGGGAAAAACATCCGCATACTGATCCACCACTGCAAGAAAACTAGGACTCCACACGTCAACTGCTCCTAGGATGAGGCTAGCCAACTGATGAGTGATGGGCTGTCCTCTCCTCTGCAGGAGTCCATCCTGTGCTGCAAAGGCTCCCTTCTCACCGGTGAAGGTGAACCTACTCCCGTCAGTGCGTACACATCGCACCTTGCTCCTAAAACAGGCGATCTGAGCATAGACTGTAGATAACCAATCCATGCCCAAGATGACGTCGTAAGGCCTCGACGCCGCTACAAAAAGTTCCCAGCCAAATCTCTCACCTCCTAGAATATGCTCACACTGCCGGCACCAGTGCGTAATCATCGAGTCTGCTCCCGTAGGAGTCTCTAGCCGTAAGGATCGAGCCAACGGCTCTGTCGGAATCTCCGAGCTCCGAACAAGGGCAGCGGCTATGAAAGAGTGAATCGCTCTTATGTCTATAAGAACTGCAGCAAGGGTGAAATAGACACATATAGTACCTCGAATCATCTCAGGTGCGCCGTGGTCGTAGGCCTCCGCTGCCTGGAGATGTTCCTGTCTCTTCCTGCCAGCTCCCTTTGGTCGGGGTGGACCTCCTGGTGGTGGTGGTGGTGGTGGAGCCTCAAAGCGTCGCCCACCACCTGCTGATCGGCCAGCTCCTCTGCCTCGTCCTCCTGCCCCCTGTGGACCGCCACGGTCGACCCTCTACCTCTGCCTCGGTGGCTCCTCAACCCTCTGCTGCTCCTCGGCACAGCGGGTCAGGCAGTCACGAGCCATGTGGCACTGCCCGCCGCATGTGTAGCACTGCCTGCCTCTCGAAAGACTGGCTCTGCGCTGTGTACCCCGAACTGTAGAGCCAGTGTCCTGAGGTTATCTGCTTGAGGGTCTGGTCTTCCTGGACCCATGATTCATCTGTCGACTGCCTATTGCAGAAGACTCTGCTACGTGCCGCCTCACGGTAGGTCTCGCTGCTGAAGAAGGATCAGAAAGAAAGCTCTCGATCAAAAGGGCTTGATCCAGTACTTCTGCCTAGGTCGGAATGCTGAGGGAGATCAGTGATGCCTTGATCTCATGCCTCAACCCCTGCTCAAAGGTCCGAGCCCTGAAGAATGGGTCCCGTACCATGTCTGTCGAGTAGCGCAAGAGATCAGTAAATCTCGCCGAGTATTGGGTGACCGTCAAGTTGCCATGCCGCAGCTGTAGAAGCTCCTGGATTCACACCGCACGGAGGGTGGCTAGGACGAACTCTGAGTGAAAGAGGCTCTCAAAGTCCATCCAGAGGATAGATGCCTCTTTGTGCACCTGGAGCATCAAGCTCCACCATCTTCCTGCTGCCGTGTGCAGTAGGCTTGCTGCGAGGATCACCATGAGGTCTGCTGGTGTCCTCACTAACCTGAAAACTCATACCACTGCCTCCAGCCAATCCTCGACTGCCTGGGGGTCCGTCTCCCCGCGGAACTTGGGTGGTCGCTGGCGATGAAACTCATGCAGTGCACTAAGGCGACGTGCATCGTCAGCGGCTGGGGCTGGATTCATCGGTGGTTCGGCGGGTAGAGGTATCGTCGGTGCCTCAGCTGTCAAAGGGCCCTGAACCGAGGCCTCGTCGCTCGGTGGGCTGTCGTCACGCATAACTCTCGGAACCCTAGCTGCCTACCGTCGTGGGCCATCCTGAAAAGAGACAGGTGTGCCACGGTCAGAACAGTATACCTGGTAAGATGACACAAAGTAATCACAAAGAAAACTTGAAACACGCATGCAATCAATGCTTTCGTGCATTAATTCGGAAATCAAAAGTCAGGGTCCTGGTGTATGGATACGTCGGCCGCCGCACCAACACTGGACTCCCTGGACTGATAACCACACCCAATACGCATAACATTATTGCTTCACTTAGAAAAAGATCAGAGTCCAAAGTTCTGTGGTAGAACCGAACTCCTCTGATACCAATTTGTCATGACCCATCCTCGAGGCCCATGCCGTGACTACCCCAAGCCCGCATTCCATAGGCCAGGGGCTGGTGACTAGCACCAAGGCGTAATTCCCGGTAAAAAGGGGAGGCATTGCCTTTGTAAAGTAAACAAACACCACAGAGCAAGAAAGCAGTAGAAGTAAACACTAAGTAAAAAATGGGTATAACAGTAAGTGCGGAAAAGTAAGTGGGCTAGAATACAAACCCAAACTGAAAGTAAAGTACAACTAAAAAGGGAAAATAGCAACTGAAAGTAAAGCCGCCGCCTCGAGCCATCCACTAGAAGTCCCACCTGAAGGGTGAGTACAGATAGCCTCCACAGCTCCTCGGGTCCAGCTGTCCGCACCGAGTATGTCCCACGCAGTGGTCCACCTCCAGGTACTGTCCTACTCCGCAGGCCTCAACCACGATCAGCGTTGTCCGTCGTCTGCAACCAACACAACGTAGTGCGGGCATAGCCCGTGCAGGGGTGAGTATAAGCTACTCATTAGGGACCCCCATACCCCCGAAGGTCTCCTAGAATCCAGAAAGGATAATCCAAAAAGGAATGATACAATCACGAATTAACATTCGACACTGCTTAGGTATATTCCCATACATATACCTAAGTCATCAATTCTAGTACGCTCCAACTTCCGAGCCCTTGCACAACCCAGTCCACACAGGAAAGCAAAACGTAAGTCCACACAGGATAGCACAACACAATCCACATAGGAAAGCAAAACAGGATTTAGCTCACACAGGTGTACTTATTCGTAAGATGATAGAGATAATCAGATATTTCCACTGATTCATCTGATCTGTTGGACCCACAAAGGATCGATAGGTACTAACCCCCGCAATGCCCCACAAAGGATCGATAGCTAACTAACCCCCGCAAAGACCCATACAGGATCGAACCCACACAGGATCTGTAGGCGCTGGCCCACACAGGACCGCTGAGCGCTGACCCGCATAGGATCAGACCCACACAGGATCGGACCCACACAGGATCGGTAGCACTGATCCACATAGGATCGCTGAGTGCTATAGTCGTCACCGTCGAATCCACTGAGGATCACTGTACAGTCTTCGTCGTAGTCGTAGCCAGCTCTAGGGTTCCCGCACACAGCAAGCTCACTCGGGAGGGTCCGCTCCACGAGCCGAGAGGCTGATACATCAACTGAAACATAGTCCGGAGTTGATGTATCCAAAATTTCCGTATCGTAAACTGGAACTCAATGTCACAGACAGCACGTCAATCGGACGCCCAGTCTGAGAGTTATTGGATTTTTCCTCCCAGGGGCCCGGTTGGTTTTTAAGTCAAAACCAACCCGACCATACTCCAAATGCATCCAAACCTCGAGCGGAGTAAGCCAAAAGTTCCGTCTCACTAAGAGGAATCCAATAAAGTCGACGGCACGTCATTCGGACGTCCGGAACTCAAGTTATGAGTGTTTCCACTCCGAGGGCCCGGTTGGTTTCGTGTACGAACCAACCCGTCCAAACCTAAAGTATTCCGAAACCTTGAGTTCGATAAATCAAAAGGACTGTCTCGATCCAAGGATCGCATCGCATCTGACGGTGCATCGATCGGAGGCCAGTAGCTCAAGTTATGTGCAACAGACCAAAAAAGGTTCGGTAATAGGGGGTTCGGGCCCGGTCTGACCCGGCCCGATACCCCTAGGGTCGGCCCGAACCGAGTCGACCCGAACGGGGTCCAGGTCCGGCCTTCTTGGGCACGGTCCGGCCCGGTGGCTCGGCCGTTATGGCCGAGGGCTGCTCGCGGGGGGGCGCGCTGCCCCCGCGTGAGGAAACCGCGGCCCGATAATGGGGCCGGTCACGTCCGGCCAGCCGGGGGTCTCGGACCCCCGGTTCTTCGACGGTCCGGCCCGCCCGCTCCGGCCGGCCGGCTTCTGCCGCCACGGGACCGGCAAGGCCGGTCCCCTCGCTCCAACGTCGGCGTCCCGGTACCGGCCACCAGTTCCCTTGCATCGCTGCAACCCGGAACCGGCCGCGGCCTTGGTTCGTCTAGCGCGGCGCGACGGCGCCGCGCCCTTTTGCCACGGCCCCACTCTGGCTGCGGTGCTTCTATGGTCCTCTGGTGTGGCGTGATGGCGCCACATCCTTTGTTCATCCTCTACGGCGTGGCGTGACGACGCCGTGGATTTATTGCTTCCAACGGCGCGGTGCGACGGCGCCGCGCTTCTCCGCTCTCCCTTTTTACATTGTCCATGCGGTGCTTCGGCACCGCGTTGCCTTGTTCACTGCATCAAAAATCAACAACCAAAATGGGGAGGAGTTTCGGCCATGTTCGTGCGGTCCGACCTCCTCCCGTTATCACGATAACAGGCGGTTCAAGGAAGGGAAGATAACGACGGAAGAAAACACAAAACAGATACGCATAAAACCCCTACCTCAACATTGTTGTCGAACGAGCATTCGTCGTGGAATTAACTGTCACGGAAGAAGAGGGTCATCTCGGAAGAAGAGGTTCGCCGCGGATGGAACGTCGCTGGCCTTAGGTGATCTCCAAGGAAGGTGTCTCTCACCGACGGAGGTTGGCGTTCTTCGTTGGCGGTAGAGCGTTCTTCGCGTTCTTCGTCGAAGAACGAAGAATCCTCTCTCTCTTTTCTCCAAAATCTTTTAACACAACACAACCCAACCAATGAAATAAAATAAGTTCAACACTTATTTTATTATCTACCTAATCTTTTGAAATTCAAAATATAAGAAACGAACAATTAATTCAAAGAATTAATTATAACGATTTAACAGCTCAATTTAATGAGGTGTTTCTTAACCAGAAAAATGTAAAGTTTGACTTTCATTAAAAAGGGGGGTTCCGGGTGCGTTACTTAGGAGGGAAGAAACGGTGGGGCTCGTGCGGGCCCTACCTCACAAATATCCTATCAAGTGGGTAGGATATTGTGGGTTCCACCTTATCCACTTAACTTAGCTTAAGTGGCTTTACGTGAAATAAAATAAAGTGTCGCACCACTTTTATTTTATTTCTTAACTTAACACCAAAAATTAAAAACCACATCCGAGAAAACGCAACTCTAGAAAAGGTGTTTCTAAGCAAATACCGGTGCTGTGATTCCACCGGTGCCCTAGGAATTCGATTCAGAGCACTAGTTCAAAAGTTAGAAAACCCCGCTCATTCGTTCACTGAACGTACCCGAGCTATATTGCGGAAAATGATTCCGGGCACACCGGGCCTCGGAATCAGGTGCCGTCAAAAACTGCGTTCTTTTAAAATTCCCAAGAAAATTAAGAAAAAAATTTCCTTGAATTTTACAGGTCTTTACAATGCTCATGTCATTCTTATGTGATTATAGATATCTCTCAAATATAACCTTATAGAGCATATGACCTCACCCTTTCTTGTGTTTCCATTCCCCAGGTTATAAATTAGGGTATTTTTGTAAAGGGTGCTATAGGAGGAAGATCTTTATGTGAGATTTTGAAGATCTTTCCCCAAATTGGATGATTTTGTACCAAGTCTCCAAAGACACTAAACTATTATGATCCTCATGCGTTTTTTGTGTAATTTATTAAATATTCATCTAAAAATATATAATATCTATGTATGAAATGACAATTTCTCTATAAGGACCTCATTATAACCTCATTTATAAAGTAAATTTTTAGCATTTAGATCATCTTAACGTATAATTTTTACAACCCACCTTAAAAATTGTTCCTTCTTGGATTGATCTAATTGAATAATTATACATTGGATATAGTCTAATATGTTGAACATCTTCCAGTGGTGATATCAGTTGGTGAGGATATTAGATTACCTCTCATAAGAGTTTTATTGATCTCATTTCTCTCCTATATTATTTTCCAATTAATGGGGACCCCAACCAATAGGGTTAAATGATAATGAATGCTTCATCCTAGTTTATATCTCCCAAGGACGTGGATACATTCTCAAATTAACCTTCAATGGTGGTTTTTGAATGTGGAATGTGACATAACATTATCTCATAGGGTAATTATTCTACCAACCCTCATACATAATCGATAAGGGGGTCAGTTCCTCTATATTAATAGTATTTTTTCCATTATTTGTCTTGATACTAACTCTGAATCCCCATTGATATTCAGTTGAGAAAATCATATTTATAGACAAAATTCCAAACCTTCAATGAGTTCCTATTATTTTACACAATTATTGGTATATCCCTACAACAACATGAAGGAATATGACAAAAATTCATTTTCGAGAGAGATAATGATAATTCACAAGATGACTTTTTTTTTTGGATTTTTCATACTTCTTCTGATTGGAATTCTATAATCCCTAATTAAATGTATCTCCCAAATCTGGAAAGTGTCGAAAATGGATATACTTCTTCATTACAAAACTCTTAATAAACTGGCTTGATTGTAGAACGTCATATGTTCCATGATAAATTATTTTATTTCTTTCATGCTGACATCCATATATATTATAAATTGGATATCAAACAGATTTAGGATGACCTCCCATCGTTCCATACATCTAGCCAATAATATTAAGTTAAGTATGTATTTTAGATGGTCAGTGTGAGAGACCAAATACACCTCTGGATTATTTTGTTAGTGTCTCAATTAATGAATTAGTAGTTCAATTAAAGTGAATTATTCTCAATGTCATAGTATCAAGTTTCAGTATCTAGAATAGTTATGTTAAAATAGTACATACCATTTTATTTTCATAGAATAATTCTTCAATGTGGGAAAAGAACTGTGCAATTTATCTACTGCTTCTAAATAAAAATGAGTAGATTTCCTTCTACCAGCAGTATGAATACTGGTAGACTCAAGAGGTATTTCTTAAGATCACTAAAATATTCTTAAAAATACCAATCCCACCAACAGTTGACTCTCTTATTATTCATCTTGGTGAAGTATATTCTCTTTCTTACTAGTTTTGTTATGAATAAAATGATGTATGTGAGGTCTCCATGAATCCATCTCATCTCTTTAAGATTTCAAGGATGTGGAAAGTTAAGGATCTCCTTGTTCTTCTAGGGCTCTACCTCGATGACATAATGGTTTTTTGGAATGCTGAGAAACATTCCTAATGTTAGAATAAGAACCATTTTGAAGGGTTTATCTTCAAGATATAAAACCACAATTTTTTTTAAAAATGACTAAATATCAGTAAGATAACCATAGTGATATTTATATTTTAGTGCCACATCATCCATGTGGAATTCCTTGTTACTCCTTAGAACATTCCTAATGTTACAGTGCATAAATCATTAATATGTGGTGCTAGAATTCTTCAATGAAATTTGTATTACTCAATTTTAATACAACCCTTGAGTTTTCCTAAAATCAGTTTCATCCTTTATATTAGAATAAATATAATTATTTTACAGTTTTATTATCCATTCATAAAGAAGATGGACTAGAAACGATTTTTTTTATTAATTAAAAGTAACATGGTTTTAACTAAGAAATGTATTCCAAATTGGGAATTGAACATCCTAGATGAAGTTAGACTTCATGATATTGTAAACTTTTTATTAAACCATAGTATAATGAGTAGAATAAATTATCTTATCATTATTCTTATATCCATGGTGATCCCTAGGTAGGAACAAATTATGGGTGGCCCCAGCAATCTCATGTTTATATATTTATGTGTAATTACTTGCAAAAAAATCATGGTGATTCTTTAATGAAGTGTTAAACATGTCTTTTTTAATACATGGTGACACTAGTTAATGTTGGTTTAAGGTATTATTATATACCAATATTCACCTATCTGAAATAATAAATATTGGTCAACACACCATCATCAAATGATGGTGTGTCATCCTTAACAATATCTTATTCATCATCTTCTTCATCCTATAACTTACTTTTAGTGGAAGTGGGTGATGAAGGGATATTACTTGGGATATAATTTTATTTGGGGTCTTTTATCTTATAGAAATAATGAAGAGGTGAATCTAGACTCTGAAGATTCCAATGGATTTGAATTATTACAGGGGTTTTTTTGGGTATACTCTTCTTCACCTACACTATTGTTGGGGAAGAAGAGGTGTTGACATCTTGAGATTTAGGAGATCAAATGGGTCAATTTTAAATTTATTCTTTTGATAATGATTAATTTTATAATCAAGATATAATTATTAGGGTACCCTTATATCGTGGAGACAGAAAATGATCATTTTTATCCAAGGAATTATCATCATGATCAGGATTGATCACTTATTCCAATCAAATAGATTCGGTCAATGTGACTATTATCATGAAGAAAAAGGTAAATGTCCCCAAAACATGTGCCTTTAAGTTTCCCTTTGAATTCATATACACTATGTAAAAGAGTCTTCATTCTATTAACTAGGGCTAGAGATCATTCAGAATAGCCTTCTCATAGAGTGTCTAAGGAATGAGATTGATCTTGATAGATTGTGTGGAATTATTTTTTTCTAATATAAATATAAATTCAATTGATATTGGTATGTTTTACCCAATTACTCCCTATATGTAAAGTGATTTTCTCCTTTTGAAGAATATGAAACACATAATTGGTACTAAGATTTTGGAATGGGTGGATAGGAGATATTTATAAACCATTAGGGGAAGTTATTTGAATGGAAACACCCATCACTAGTTTTTTCCCACTCTTTGATAGAATCATTCATCTATGTATATATATTTATTTGAATCAAAAGGGAAAACACCACCTTCAAGTACTACATCATTTCCATCATGAGAGTACCTAAAACACATGTGGTATGATAAAGGAAGCACTATATGTGAATTTAGTTGTGGTATTCATAATAGAGCATTGAAATTCATGTCTTAATGAAAAACCACAAACTTAAAATAAGAGACAATGTCACCAAATTGGTCTCTGATCATGATCCATACCAAATTCACTTTCTATCTCTTTTTATAAACCTGGATCATCTAGGTAAAGGGAGAAACAACAGCTTTGTTGTAGCCTAATCATCATAATGTTTAAACTAGAATGATATTGATTATAGAATCATTATCAATGAGGGATCAATTAATGTTGGTTTCGTCCAGATTTCTAGATATGTATAAGGGTCTACTATGTCTCAATATAGAGGAAGTGCCTTCAACATAGAATTCATGTGGGCTTAGTAGAGACTCAAAAAAATATTCTTAAATCTTCTTTTGATGATGTAGGGAATAGATAATTGAAATATTGTCTAAAACAACATATTTTTCTTTCAAGTTTTCATTATTTTTTTCAAGAGTCATGCACCTCCCAATATTAGTTTTCTCCTCGGTCTAACAATTAGAATTTGGTTTTGTTTTTACTAGTGGATGAATTCATTAAAACATAAATGTATATTTCTATTATGTGGGTTTGGTTGTGTTGACCTTCTCATATTTTCATTTTTACCAAATAGATTTTTATTTTGTAGTGATTCCTTTAATATAATTTTGCATAAATGGAGTACATTTTTTGTCTTGTTGAGCCTGTTGGAGTTCATGTCTCCTGGTATCTCTGCAATATATATGCTTTTATAAGTGATATAACCTGAATTTTGGTATCCATGTTTGCCACATGTTCCTTGACCCCATTATCCTTAGTGACTTCTCCACCCTCCTTGTTTGTGAGAGGGAAAATTGGGATTATATGCATCTTATAAATCAGAGAAGGTATTTAACTAGTGAATTAAATTGATATATCTATATTGGTATTATTTATCAGATAATGATTATTTTTTATGGGTTTATTTATATTCGATCATTGGGTGTCAAGTTTTTCATCCTTATAATGATAAAGGAATGTAATCTTGAAAAGTATAAACTGTCATAGGAATAATCATTCATTCCTATTCTTATGTCTTACTCTTATTCTGTTGATAGAGTGTGGGTTTGGGAACTAAAACTAGTATTTTGGATGGATTAAGTATCAAAAATTTTGTTTTTTCTTTTTTTATCCACTTCCCCTATGTTGTTGGTATAATCCAATACTAGGCCTTTGTTTTCTAGATGACATATTCCAATATTTACCACTAATGTGAAATCATAGAATCTATCATGGTATTTGATTGCAATCAATACTGTCTACAACTTATCCCATAAATTACATATATGGAGTACTATTAGATTCTCATGTGGGAGTTTCATGTTTAAAATACAATTCGAAACCTTCCATCTTAATATGAAGTCTAATACCCTCATGTTCTCGCATTATATCTATTTTCATACATCGAGGATAATTGTATTTTACCATATTGGGAATAATTGGAAGAGAAACATCCAACTAATGTTTTTCCAATTAGTGATTGAACCAGTTGGTAAGCTACTATACAAGATGAATGATTGTCCTTAGAGAGTTATCACAAAACAAATGGTCTTAGATACCTCTTTTTTCTCATGCATTCCCATCATGGTTCCACATTAAGACACAAAATGAATTAGATGTTTCCCCTAGACCTCAGTGCTATTAAAAACATAGAATGTCAAATTATCAATGTTTCCTGGATTAGTAGTCGAGTACACTCACCTAAGATATTATTTCCTCTTTTTTCAGTAATTATCGATGTTCTTCTATATCATCCATTCAAGTTGAATTGTAATAAACTAAGTCAATGAGTTAATAAGATATATTTGTCTTGCCAAAAACTTTAGTGGAGTTATTAGGTATATTTTGATATGGTTGGCTTACCTATGATTTATCTTGATAACCAGTATTGTTTGGCCCCGGGTAGATCACCTGAAATGGCTCCAAGTATACCCCAATAGAAGGAAAACCTAATATTACTTATCCATTGGGTCTAAATAAATTAGTTTCCAAGATCCTGGATTTCTTGGGTTTCCATATTATGATCTTATAGGAAAATAGAATTCTTCAGGGTTAGGTAGATTCATCAATAGAGAAATAAAAGTCTCTTTTTAGAGGTTGAAATCAACTGTAATGTTACCCCTTAGTAGTTTAGTTCCAATTCATTTTAATTCCTTTATCTCCAAAAAATAATGATAAACTCTTTCCATAGTAGTAGGATTCTTGACTTATTCAAGTGATTAGTTAGATTTTGCAACACTCTTCTAGTTATCTTTCACTAAATATCATTATGGTGGTGGTAATTGAGAATTTTACAGAGACCCTAGATTCTAGGTAAGCCTCTAGTGATGAGTAAACACACATTCATTAACTATTCCGGTGTTGACCAAATTTCATATATATGCTACCTCATCCTATAATTATATATCAGAACTATGTTCTAGATTATTTAGTGAACCGGTATTGATGACATTAATAAAAATTTATCATGTTTCAATAATTATTACCTCGCTATAAGGGTAAAAATATTGACTGTCTTATGAATATATGTTAAGAGGAAATTCATAATTATCCAAGGTATTTTATTTCTTTGAAGTCCATTTCAATTAAAAGTCTGTGTCATTTTTTCTTATCCTTCCTATTCTCCCTAGGAACTAATTTCTGAAGTGTGATCCTAATGAGGTCTCCAAAACCCCTTTTTGGATAAGTCCACAAAGAGAGAGATCAGTCATCTATTGGTGAAAACTGTAAAATATTTTCTTTTGATGTTTATCTTATCCTAGAAAAGATTTATTTTTCATGGGTGAGGAGGAGGATATAATATTAATCCCCTTGGACCTATAGGAATTAGAAGAATTCATTCATCCACCATGAAATATTAGACTTTTTATGGATTTGATAATCAATGGGTGGTGGGGTGGTAAAATTACCCTATCCCTAGAGGTTGGGGTTGTTTTATAATTACTTCTATAGTGGTTATTTATTCAACCCATTTGATGTTTCAGGGACTTAGTCCATGCCTGGGATGGATATAGTGTGTATATCGAACAAGAGCTACTCACTATTAAGGGTAACACTTCAACTGAGGGTTTTTATTTTCTAGAATAAGAATACTTCTTAACCATTCTGGAGGCTTTATATTGTAGTCTATCAATAAATTATCCCAAATGGGTTTAATATTTCTATGAATTAAATATAATGGGAACCTATTAGACATGAAGAATATAATTTGTCTACAATGTTCTTGGTACCTAGTTTAAAGTGATAATGTTTCATGATGACTTTATCGTTGGGCTCTATTGACAAGGGATAAGAGTGAAATTTAGATCTCTTTCCCCATCCTATCCTCTAATATATTCATTAGATGTAGTTTTCATGATTAACTGATGCATAGTACTCGTATAATTAAGTAATTCATGATGGATTCCTCCAAATTACTTTCCCAACATTAGGTGTCGTGTAACTAAAAGGGTGTCCATGTCAATATTATGGTGGATTTATCCTATTTACTTATGGTGGTTTTTGTATTCTCCTTAAGATAGAAATTTTTTACTCATATAATGATGAGTTTTTCATACATTCAAACAAAGATAGTGTACACATTATTCAATAAAATTCATTACAATGTCATAATTATAGGTGTATATGGGATATAACATGACTAGTAAGTTGTCCTTTCGTATTTATTTCCTCATAATAATAACATTCAATTCATCTTAGGTGAGGTATTAATATGAATAATCTGACCAAAGAAATTGTTTCTGGGATACCTTATTGATGATAATGGTATTAGAAAAAATATTCTTCATAATATTTAATGGTGGATGATCTAAGGGAGGTATAGATGACAGTAATTACCTTAAATTATCCTCTAGTTGACAGGGGATATCGCTCATCAGATATGAGGCACTTAGAGAAGCAGACCTTAGTCATTAAAGTACCTCCTGATATGAGGTCCTTCTCAAAGTATATTTTGAAAGGGGAATTCCTTCTTGTAAAAACAATATACTTGTGTGGGGATGTCTTTCATAGATAACTCCTTAAAAAGAACGACAATAGTTATAGATCAATATCTATCTACTTTTAGTATTCTTCTACCATATTCGCTAGGGAGGATAATTATGGTGGACAATTCATGATATGTGAGAATGGGAGAAACCTTCATATTGTTTAATCTTCCAAATATAAGGACTCTCTTTTTAGATCCCACCATGAGAAAACTACCCATGATCAACCTTAATATATCTATAAAGATTTCATTCTTTGAAGACACTCTATGGAGGTACTTCAGAGCTACTAGTAACAATATTACTAGGAAGACCTCTATAACTATCTCTTCTTTCTCCTTCCATGGTGAGTCGATAGATTCTTGGTTTGTGTTCAAAATATACTTTAGTTCATCAATAACATAATCCTTGATAATTTCATGGATATGAGTATACTTCTATATGTTGGAATGCCTCTCGTGACACTTCCTCTTGGATTCTTTCCGTTGGGAAGTTGGGGTTTTGTGTATTCAACAACAATATCTATATATGGGAGCTATCCTAGATGACTCCCTTGTTTTAAATGGAATATACCATTGAAATTTTTTTAATGTTTCTATGAATATGGGTCTACCTTGAAGGGGATATTTAAATGAGAAGATGATCTCCAATCATATTGTGGATATAAGAAAAATCAAATATTTTATCCTTCATTAGAACTTGTTTATAATACTCTTGAATGGGAGAAAAAATACGCATCTTATCCTTCTTTTCTTGTATAGTGTACTAATTTGATGCTCTACTAATTATTGTATACATATGTTTATTTCCCCTATTTACTATAGTGATATACTAAAGGTGTTATTTTGATGTTGTTATAGAAATATTTTGATAACCACTCAAGGAATGAGAATTGATATGATCCTGTCCATTTATAAGCTCTTGGATATGCTAGCATGCCTCCTTTTCAGATGCAGAAATACAATCCCATTCATGGATGATATTAGGGGAATAATTTATCTCCATTGAATTTATAACCATTGGGATATACCAAATGGATTTATTTTAAGGGGTGAGAATAGGATCTAGCCCCAATATATAGCCGGGATATACTGGAATCTTCCACTTGATGTTCCAAAATTTTCTTGGTAGACGTGAAAAGTGAAATTAAGAGTATGGTCCCATAGTAATATTATAGGATATGGCACCATGATTCATCATCTTATTGTAGGGAATTTTGGAAGTAATGTTGAGTTTGAATGGTGATATAATCATGTTGGCCGATCACCATCACAATAGGCTGCATTAAGTCTTTAGTGGAAGTGAGGATATGATCCCTCCCCCTGTGATTCACATCTCACCACCTCTATTATGTTCTTGTAAACCCTCATGTCTGAGAGAGTAGAGAGGATTCATCATGAAGTTGTTGAGGGGATAATTCCACATGACACTATTGATGGTGGTGGTTGATAGGATCCCTCCTTGGTCAATCCTAAGACGAGGTTAGTCAAAATTCAATCTTCAAATATTCTACCATAATATAAAGGAGGTAATCCATACTATGTTTCTATTGGTTAGGTGATTCATAGGTACTGATATCTTAGAGGTACTCTCATTCCACCTCCAAGGAGTGGATAGCACTCTTGAGTTGGTATTCCCTTATCAATGTGTTGTTATCCTATCATTGGAAATGCTAAATTGGTGACATCTCTATACTATTTGATTGGGCACCATGTTGTACAGTAAAAAGGGAATATGTTTATCTTCAATGTGATGACATTGGTTTTTATTGAAGGAATCTTGAGTTCTGGTAGTTCTATAAATATTAACAAAATTTTACTAGAAACCATGTCAATGTTGCAACCCAATTATAATTATTCTTGGACAATATCTTTCGTAGTTAAAGGATTTAAATTTGGTTCACCATTTTTGTTTCTAATGGAAACAATTAATATCTGATTCATACCATGGGGTGCTTTGGTTTTGAGCCAGGGTGGGCCTACTTTCAAAATTCATTCGCTCAATAGGAATTTACAAGTAATACCCCAGAATGTGTATTGGTTTATTGGGTGGGAGTTTAGGAACATCGCATCATTCTTAGGGGATTATTTCATATTCTTAAACACTTTTATAAATATAGTTGATAATCATTAATTCTTTCTAAATCTTAAAGTGCGGATGTTTACCCATATGCAAGTTGTTAGTCACTAAAATATATGTGAACATCAATTTATATCATATGTCATCCATGTTTGTTAGATACTAATTTTGGATACTTAATATTAAGGTGCAGATTAAATGTACACATATAGGAACTCTAGTGTTTATTTCCATTTTGGGAATTTCTAAGTGTTTGTGGTATTGGGATCTGGACCATAAGAAGGGATTCATATATATCCCTATAAAAGGACTCAAAACCCAAATAGTTTTCTTCCACATAATGGTAAATCCATTCCATCTCTATTAATATAACAATGAAAAATCCATATAGTTTATTATCTTATAGTAAATACAACTGGATTAAATATTCCAAGTGATAGTTAGTGTGGGAATTATGCATGACATGGCCTTTTTGGTTAACATTGAAGAGAACTTTTTCCAATGAGATTATATTGGAATGGATGGAAATTGTATACACCCCTATAGAGAATATGGTTTCATGAGGAATTGGGAATAATGATTGAAATATTGTGATACCAGGATAGAATATATCCCTCTAAGTGGGAGATAGTTTCATCAGGAATATAGACCAAGAAGGGGAATTCCTAAGGAATATGACCCAGTGGAAAGAGATGTCTGAGCTCAAAGAAATATAGCTCAATGAGGAAGGACGTAAGTGGATTCAAGGGGAGTATATCCTACTAAGGATGAAAATGGATGGTTAATGATATTGGGTTTAGGAGGCATCTTAAATATCTTTCTTGATAGGAATTAAATCCCATATAGTTTTAGGTGCAGAGTTTAGGGTCTTTTGAAAAGACCATACCAGGCAGTTTAACATCATGTTGTAAAGAGGTCTGTGTCTAAGAAGTTTTCAATTAAATTTAATAATGTTTTGAAAATAAATTAGTCATGTAGTTTAACGTCGTGTTGTGGGAACATTGGCTATGCAGTTTGACATTATACTTTGAAAACATTGGTCATTCAATTTAACTTCATATTGTGGGGAAATTTATTTCATGAAAGGTAAGATAAAAATAATTGAGCATGTCTTATTTAACACCATAAAAATTTAAAATATATATTTTTAATTAAAACATATTGTTTCAAATATCATTACCAACATGAAAAAATAAATCTAAAAAAATAATGGAGTGTTATGCAACCATTAAAATATATCCATTCAATTTGTAGATAAATATAGTGTTAAATGAATAATTAAATGAATTTAAAAATGGTGAATAAATATTTTAAAAATATTAACATGTCGATAATATTAAATTATATTATTTAAATGAAAAATAAAATGATTTTTTGACTAAAATATATATTTTCTTAAAAATTGAATTTTCATGTTCTTTAGTGTTTCATGAATTATGTTTTAATAATGGTTTAAATGGGAAGTATTGATAATATATATAACAAATTATTTTAGAATCCATCTAGTCGTTATTGCTAGGTAATGGGATCAATTTCAATTTTCGGAATAAAATTAAGTTATCAAGAAATATATAAGTAACTATAGTAAAACCAACATTTTTAAATGAATGATACTTTTCTAAAAAACATATTTTAAATTAAATAGAAATATTTAAAAATAAAGACTCTAATATGATGTTTAAAAAATATAAAAATAAATTAACACTCATTTAATTGTTAATCAATGTAAAAAAAGATTATCAAGACCGAAAGTTTAAAATGACACATTTCAACGAAGAAAGTTTTTTAACTCATTATATGTGTCCATTAAGACAAAAAAAATTCATAATTAAAATTTAATTAGATTAAGTTGTGTCTAAATTAAGATTCATTAAATCTAAATATGGTTTATAAGGTCATATTATATTATTAGTAATAAAATAAATACCATGGTTAAATTTTTTCAAGGTTAATAGGTTTTAAAAATGTTTATTTAATATGGATCAAATTTTAAAAAATCAAATTAAGTTTAGAACTTCCAAAATAATTTTTTTAGGTTTTAAAGTCATAATTAATTGTTTCGTAAACATTTTCTCACCTAAATATAATATAATTCCATTCTTATCACATTCCTAACATTTCATTCTAAATATTTATCCCTATTTTTCATCTATAAATAGAGCTCAATTCCACCCATTTTGAGACACACCTATAGTTTGAAATCCCCTAAAACTACTCCCTTTTTAGATACATTCTACACATTTTGAAGCCTCTAACGTCAAAAAATTTCCTCAACAATTTCATTTTAAAAGGATACTCCAAAATAAGATCCAAATTCTTAGTGTATGTATTACTTACCCTTTAACTTCCTTTCCATATACTTCTCATACACCCTCCTTCAAACCCATTATAACCATTCATATAATAAAATACACATAAATAATAAAAAAAATTTAATTATATTAATGGTGTAACCATTATCTATTCCCCTCACATTCAATCAAAAAAATTTAAACATTCCCCATTCAAGTGTGCGGACTACAATATTTATAAATGAAATGTTTCATTTTTCATCACCACCTTTCAACCATGCCTCTAGAAATGGGTTCACTTAATAGATATATTATTTATTTCATGAATTATATAATGTAAATATAATTTGGGCATTTTATAATTAATATTAGTAACAAGTGATCATTTTAAAACTAACCACATAAAGAAAACATACAAATAAGAAAAGAAATTTATTTGTAAGTGAAAATGTATTTTTCATTTACATTCTTCTAATTAATTTTTCAAATTATGATTCATCACATTAATAACATCTAAATAATGACATTATTCTTTTATGATAATGATATTATAACAAAGTAATATCTTCTATTGACATAATCACACAAAGACTATAGCATGTTCTTATTGGGTTGGTTTAACCACATACGTAAAAAATTATATAAAAATATATCAAGTAAGGATTTTGAAACTTAATATTTAATATTAATGAGTAAATACAGGTTTTTTCTAGAATCCTATATCAACACATAATACTTAAATTAAAATAACATCATTCATTTTTTATAAATTATCAAAAAAATCTCATCACCAAATTCATCATCATGAATAATAAAAAATATATTTATGAAATGAAATAATAAAATAATAAAAATACTTAAAACATAAATTCAATTACCTTGGATGATTTAGTAATGATTAAATTTGAGATAATAGTGAAGAACAATACTACTAGTATGAAACTAGTGAAAAAAATAAATATTAATCATTCAAAAAAATTCAAAATAGATCATAACTAACAAATATACGGGATCTCAATCACTCCAGTGGAATTCTAGATTTATGTTAAGGGGATCTTTGTCTCTAATTTAATTTCTCGAGACATATTTCTCATTTTTCACCATGATATATTTACTCTATTTTAGTTACTTTCAACTGAATATCCAATACCATATTCATTTAATTAAGGGTATTTGAAGATTCATATCATGTTCTATCTTTAGAAGGCCTTCGTTTTGAAAGATACAAAAGTTATAAGGGTTTTTATTAACTCAAATCACTTCATTGAGTTACAATTCTTTTTCTGTAAATTTATTCTTTAGACTTTTTTTACTTACTACATAACAATTTATTTCATGGATCTTTCACTTACTCTAAAGATAGAATGGATTTTAATCCTATAATTTTAGATTGGTGAACCACTTCCCTAGAAATTGTATCATTGTTAAGGATAATTCACATCTGCATTAATGATCATTTACCCTCATTGTCTATAGTTTCCTTTCTATCCATTGATCATCTTTATAATTAGAAACCTCATTTTTTTCCTCATGTGAACTCTATATTATCTGTCTTCATTTTTTTTAAAAAAATTGTTAATATTTTTAAGATGTGGGTTTTCAGTGAAGATATTTCAAATTGATACAACGGTTTTTCAACCTTTCAAAATCAAATGTTTTATATTTCACCCCACATTTCTTTTAAACCCCATTATTTTTTCTAAAGGATAGATTATGGAATTTTTGGTTTCAAAAGTAAATTTTTTCAATGTCTTCACTTCACTTCATTGAAAATTACTTCTAAAAGTGGAATATAACATCATATTCATATGATAATTTCAAAACCATTTTATAAAATATTTTTTATATTTTTCACCCTTGTGAATACATATCTCCATTATCTTTTTATTTTATAGAAAACATTCTCAATACACCTACATGGTTTCTAAAATTAATTTTAAATCTCTTAGTTTCATAAATAAATGTTTTTCAAAGGGACAAGGATATTTCTTATCTACCAAGAAATTTTTTTATAATCCTAAAAGTGGTATTATCCCTTTATTTAAATACCATATATTCGATGTTATTATATAAATATTCAATTTCATCCACCTTCTTTTTCTGGACAGCCTATGATTATTTTCTTATTATCATGTAACCAATACACATCATGGTTTAATTATTCCTTTATGGAATTCTTCATGCTTTCTTTATGAAGAACATATGATTTAAACATATTAAGGGTGAACCCAAATAGTGATATAATGCATTGGGTAAAGAATTAATAACTATATATGACATGATCATGATACACCAATATCATGACATGGTAATGTTTTTTTATAACTTGGTGAAGAATTTAGACAATGTAATTTTCAACACCATAGTGATGAACTTCTCTGATATGTTTATGAATGTTTAATGTTTATGTTTTAGCCACATGTCCAAGTTTTGTTTCATTTACTTATGATCATGTTATGCCTCGTGTATATTTCATCATGTTCTTTTGTTCATATTATTATGTTATACCTTGGGTCATTCCCATTGTATATTCTGATTTCGTTGTTTATCTTTTACTGAGAATATGATATCATCCCTTTCTTATATTTCCATTTCCTCAGTTTATAAAGATCATTAATATTTATTACTTGACTAGAAAAGTTTCTTGTATGGAATATTCTAGGGAGGTATTGAAATATTTTTATGGATTAAATTTTTTATTATAGAGTAGGAAAAATATTTCTTAGTAAAAATATACATGGGTTATTTTAGTTAATTTATTTTCTTAATTCTTAAAAAACAATAAAACTAAAAGGTATAAGGAATATATGTATTCAAATATTTACCTTAAGTCATGTTATTGCGATGATCTTTTTCTAAAAAATCATATTTTGAATTAAATAAGTGTATAGACAATATTAGAATTTGGGATGTTAGTTAAGGATAATTTAGTGGTCGATAAATTAAGGTTGATCTTGATTTCATTCTTATATATAGCCCTTTATGTTATTCAAGATAATAGGGAATATTTTTTTTATTATAATATAAAATTAGTGAAAATCAAGGGATATGTTTAATGGATGAGTCTAGGTAATAGGATAACATACCAAAGTGTTATTAATGCAGATGTTACATGGTTTTCCTAAAAATTACATCCATGTATGGATATTTTCATATGTATTTAATTGTTTCATAGATCCACCTTGGGGAAATGACCATGAAAAAGGATAGGAGAGTATCAACTCAATCTTCACTCAGGTGTATAATGAGTGGACCTAAGACTTCACACCATGCTAGAAACTCTTATGGACATGATTTGGTTAATCACATAATCTTAACAGTAAATTACGATGGATTATTTATGTAATGTAATTCGGTTAAGTAACTTGAGACAACCCAACAAAAAAATATATATATTTAACTAATACTGATTAAAGATGAATAGAAAGATAATGTAATAATTTTTATGAGTAATAAATTTTTATTTTCAATTTATCATACAATAATTATCTTAAGGGGTTAATTGTTTATCACTCAAGATTAACTCCTTTTGGATTTATTAATGTCTAAGGCCTAAAGGAATAAGTTAAAACTTATGTCATGGATAATTTAGAGATTATCCAAATGATAAATCTAACAAGGTTAGTACTAAAGGGAGGAATGTTGTGATTATTCCAAACCAGCTATTAAGAATTATTTTTAACTCTCTAAACACTATTGAATTCTAAAAAAAACCAATAAGAGCATAATGGAGTCTCAAGGATGTTTCGGTGATAAATATTGCAACACCCCAATTTTTTAAATATAAATTGAAATTCACGAAACATTTTTTTAATTATATATTTATAACTTACCTTTAAACATAAATTTTCCAATTCTATGTTTTGAATTTCAAATAATGGCCATCTAAAATTATGCACAATAAGTTATTTAGAGTCTAATGAAACCAAAATGATTTTTGGTGAATAGTAACATACCCTTATGAATAGTAATATGAACCAAATAAATAGTAAATTTTATTATTATTATTCTTAAGGATTTAAGACAATGACAACTTGATTAGTTTTTGAAGGTATTAAAAATGAGTTATAGATTTAAAATTGTTATTTTTGAATAAAGTATGATTTTATTTAAAAAATAAATTAATAATATTTAGAAAATTATTTTATAAAAATGGAGTTCATTTTTGAATTCTAAACATTGAAAAATGTTGATGGTGAATTATTTTTATTTTTCTGAAATTCTTCAAATTTTTATGAATAGTGAAATACGGTAAAATACAGTATATTCAAATTATAATTTAAATACACCATTTTTGGAATAATCTCTGATTTAAGACAACTTGGTTTGAACTCACATGAACGTATTACAATTTGGGGAAACATTAATCAAGACTATTCATATTTTTGAGCAAAAATATTAAACTAATGAGTAAAATGATGTAAAATTCCTCCTCTCATCATCTTTAAATACCACCCTCATTCCCCTCTTCCTCCCAAACCTCACAATTCTTGATCATTGCCTATGTTCTACCCAAAAATCCTCCCAAGTCCCTTCCCCACTTCCAAGACCTTCTGGTCTCACCTCAAGGTCAAAACCAAGGTCTTTAAGAATGATCTCAAGGAGTATTGATCAAGAGGTAAACATCCCCTTTTGTTTTCTATCTTTCCTTTTCTTTTACTTTTATATTCTTCTTCATTCCTCACCTCCCCTTATCCAAGAGACATGAATTATCTAGTATCTTACATATTCTTGATGTTATCATTTTTAAGTAATATTCATTATTATACTTCTCCTCCTCCCCCACTTATTTTGGATACTAAAATACCGTCTGTGATGTGTCAATTTATCGACATCATCGACGATGTGATTTAAATTTCTTTTTATTCCTTAAAGACTATTCATGAAACCATTTTTATGGTTGAAATATATTATAATTTTTTTATTATATATTATATGGTTATGGAATCATTTTTTACGCATTTTATTAATTTATTAAAAAAATGATTTCATTACGATTGAAGAATCACCAAAATGATGTAAATAAATATCAATACTGTTTTAACTTATGAATCATCCTAATGTAAGAATTCAAAATGATTAATGGTATATATTTTTTTAAGGAAATATTTAAATACCATTCCATTCCAATTTGGGATTTTCACTTCCAATCGACAAGAATATCCATTATGAACCGACCATGGAAATCGTGAAAAGAATGCATCTATGACAATGAAAGGAACAAAATACTAACAATAAAAGGGATAAATGATGTAATGAAATAATAATATAATGTATTATAAACATGAATACGATTATTTAAGGTAATAATAACACTCTTTTAACCATTATATAGGATTTTTATACAAGTTTTAAATAAGACAAACCCGAGGTAAGGGAATTCTTAACCCGATTTGCATTATTTGGGTTAACATTATACTTCATTATTTATGTGGTATTAAAAAAATTACATGATTAATTTTGTTTATATTATGTATAATTGTGTGGATTTATAGTTTATAAACATGTTACATTCACCCTATTATATCTATCTTCAACTATATAAAATTAATAAGGTACTTTTATATTAAAAACTTCTTTTAAAATTCGGTTTTAGAAAATTCAAAAGCAATATTTTTATGCAATTATTCATTTTGTTTGATTATGTTCTGGTTCTTGGTCATTTTTAATGATTAATTTTGGGACCTATATCTCCCTCTAATTCATTGGGTATGTGATTGTTTGAGTTTGGACGTATGGTTACTCCAAGTGTAACTACGATGGTAACATAAATTGTATGGTAATCGTGAGGGTTACAAATTAAAAGGTAGCTAATAGGGTTACTAGAGTATGTATGTAATTCCCTAAGATACCTTTATGGTTCTATTTATTTTCTATATGTTTTATTTGAACCTTGTTTAATTATCATTTTTTACAAATTAAGATTATATCGGTGACATGTATGCCTTTTTGAAAATGATTTCATACATTACAAGTATTTATGGACTAATTTTGCCTTTCCTTCTTTTTATATCACTTACTGAGATTTTTGTTCTCATCCTAAGATTTTATATGCTTTTTATATGTTATAATTTTGTGTAAGACAAAGGGGAAATCCATGTTAAGTGTTATGAAGATTTTTCAATGAAATCATGTTTTATTTGAAAACTTTTATATTTTGGAAGAAATGAATACTATTGTTTTGGTAACCACTTTGTATAAATGTGGAATGTTATTAATGTATTATGTCAAAATTCCCTAAGGCTCTAAAATTGAAAAGATCCTAAATTTTAAAGGAAATGGTTTCTTGACTAAAATTCAAGATTATGTAATGTGATAAGTTCGGATCCTTATAGTTGGTATCAGAGGATGGTTAAGATAAATTTATGGGTCAGCATGATTTAAAAGAATACCATAAATGGTTTTTAATTTATGGTTAATTTGAAGTGATATACCATTTTAAGATTACCATGTTTCTTTTACTAATATATGTTTGTATAGAATGGTTTTTTGCCGAATAAATATGGAAACTGAAGAGGGGAGGAACCGATAGAATGATATCCTTCTGAATATGTATCCCGGAATGGTTGGGATTGGAATCAAGAAATTTGTGATATTAATGGATGAGATATAGCTAGAAATAAATGGAGGTGGAATCCATGAAAGAGAACAACCAGATGTACCACAAAAGAACATGAAGATAGTTGAACATTTTATGATACAACACCCTCCTGCTTTCATTGGATCTTATGACCCAATACTAGCTGAAGGATGCATTAAGGCCCTTGAAAAGATATTTTCTATAATGAGTTGTTCAGATAATAAGAAGTAAAGTCTTTCAATTTATCATTTTGAAGGTGAATATGATCAGTGGTGGTCGATGGTAAAAAATACTAGGGATAGATAAGATATTTATGCCTTAGAGTGGGATGAATTTAAAAGTATTTTCCTTGAAAAATATTTTCCTAAGGTGGTGCGACTTTGGATGGATAAAAATTCCTTGAATTGAATCAAAAGGATGAAGATTTAGTGGTTGTGTATGAATTGAACTTCACCTAACCGGTTAGGTATGCTCCAAATCATATTCTGGATCTTGATAGAAAAATCAACCACTTTTACTCAGGATTAAAGACAAGGCATCGAAGGGCATTGTCCTCCCATGAATTAAAATGTTATGAGAAACTTGTTTGATGTGTTGAGAGGGTAGAGATGGAGCATTCTGATGATCACTACACTTTTACAACAGGGAGAATAATATTTCCAGATGGCAAGTAATGGGTAAGAATCAACCAAATAAATCTGATGGAAAGAAATTATAGTTTTCAGTCTGTGAAATGTGTGGCAAGAAGCATCATGGGGAATGCCTTACCAAAACTGGGAAATGTTTTTAATGTGGTAAGTTTGTACATATGTCCTGAGATTGTAATGAAAATTATCCTAATAATAATCCTGAGAAGGAAATTTTCAAGTGTTTTAAATGTGGAAAGAGGGGTCATTATGCAAATGCCTTCTCAAAGAGAGATCCAAATGATTCAAAGAAGACAAACTATTTGCAAAAAGGTATAGTGAGATCCTTTGTGACCATGTTAGTTGATGTCGGGCCATCCAATAAAGTTGTATCAAGTACGTTTTTTACTCATATTTTTCAAATGTTTTGTTCGATATGGGGTCTGCACATTCCTTTATTTCTAAAGAATTTTCTAGTAAATTAGAAATATCACCTCAATAAATGAGACTAGAACTTATTTTTAAAAAACTAGGGGAAAATATTATAGCAAAAAAAATTATAAGAATCTTTTTATTTTGGTCTATGGAAATACTTGACCTGCAAATCTTGTTGTTTATTACTTATTATATTTTGATTTTATTCTTGGAATGGATTTTATTTCTGTTTATCAAGCTAATATTGAATATATGCCTAAAGAAGTTATTTTTCAAAAATAATTTTAGTTTTTATATAAGAATGAACCCATAAAATTGACAACATATCAAGAAGATGAGAAACTATTCAAAAATGGAAGTGAATGTTATCATGCTTGTATTGTTGAAAATAAGGGAACTATTCAGATTAATGATGTGCCAATGGTAAATGAATACCTTGATATTTTTATGATAAGTTACCTGGTGTTATACCTCATCGGGAAGTCAAATTCAAAATTTACATAATTCCTGATGCTAAGACAATTTCAAAATTGTCATATCAAATGGTTCAAATAGAACTTAATTTATTGAAAAAACATTTGTAGGACTTTCTTGATAAATGCTTCATTCATCTTAGAACTTCACTGGGTGCTGCACCTATTTTTTTGTTAAAAAAGAAAGATATCTCCATGAGACTTTCCATTGATTATAGAGACTTAAATAACATCACTATTAAAAACAAGTATCCTTCAACTCACATATATGGATTGTTTGATTAGCTCCTGGGACCATAGTACTTTTCCAAGATTGACTTGAGATTCAGATACCATCAACTGAAGGTAAAGGAGGATGACATCCGAAAAATAACTTTTTTTACTAGATGTGGGAATTATGAATTTTGTGTTATGAAGTTTGGGTTAACTAATGTGACAACAGTATTCATGAATCTTATGGATAGAATATTTCAGGACTTCTTGGATAAATTTTTTTTTTAGTGATGATGTTTTTTTTATTTTCCAAGAGTAAATAAGAGCAAGAAAAACATCTAAGTGTTTTTTTGAAATCCTTAAAGGAAAAGAAACTATATCGAAAATATAGAATTTGTGATTTTTTTCAACATATTTCTTTTCCTTGGAACATTAAAATAATGATTGAATAAAATTTGATCATGATAAAACAAATGAGGTTAATGAATGGACAATACCTTCAAATGGTACATATATTTGTAGTTCTATTGGATCAATAGGTCATTACCGACTATTTTTTTAAAATAAATTCACGGTTGTCTCGCCTGCTAACTATGTTAACACAAAAAGAGGAAAAATTAATTTGGACATAAGAATGTGATGTTTGTTTACATGAACTGAAGATGTGATTTGTGATTGATTTACTTTTGGACTTTCCTTCCTGAAATAAAGAGTTTTTCATCTATAGTGATGCTTCATTGAAAGGAAATTGGGGTGTTTTCATGTAGAATGATCAGGTAATTGCTTAATCACCAGGAAAACTAAAACCTCATGAGTTAAATTATCCCCTAAATGATTTTGAATTGGAATTTTTGGTTTTTGATTTGAAAATTTGGAGGTATTATTTATACGAATCAAAATGTCAAATATATAATGACCATAAAAGTCTGAAATATATATTCCCTTAGAAGGAATTAAACATGTGGCAGAGAATATTACATGAACTAATAAATTATTTTGATTTCAAAATCAATTACCATATGGGAAAAGAAAACAGAGTAGAGGATGCCTTGAGTCGAAAACATCATCCATAATTTACTGTGTCATGTTTGGAACATAATCCCTTGATTAATTATTCAATGAATTTTGTCTTAGAGTTTGTTGGTGCAGGAAACACCACTATTTTTTTAGGTTTTAGGGAAGTCATCATTATCAGATAGAATTTAGAAAGAACAAAAGGAAGACCATGAGTTACAGAAAAAGGTAGAATTTGTTAAAATGGGTTAGTTTCCAGAATTTAACCTTGATAAATATTGTTTTATAAGATTTGGTAAAATGTTTTTTGTGCCATGTAATTCCCAATTGAAGAAAAAAAATTATATGAAACTCATAGCTCTCTATTTTCAGTTCATCCTAATAGTACTAAAATGTACAAAGGCCTTTGGGAGTACTACTGGTGTGATGGAATGAAAAAGGATATTAGAGAATTTACTATGAAATGTCTGAAAAGTTAACAGGTTAATGTAGAGAGGCAGTTACTGAAGGGGATGCCTGATCCTTTTCCAGTGGCATAATGAAAATTGGAGAATATATCCATGTACTCTGTGGTGGTAAAACCTAAGACTTCCCAAGATAGCAATGTTATTTGTGTTATTGATGATCACTTGGATAAATCTGCATATTTTATTTCTATTCAAGATATAATGTCTTTGGATCAGCTTTCTTAGTTTTACCTTAAATAGATTGTCAAGTAACATGGAGTTTCTCTTTCTATTGTTTCTGATTGCGATCCTCGGTTCACTTCTAACTTCTGGAAGGTCCTTCGGAAGTCATTGGGCATGGAATTAAATTTCAGTACAACTTTTTATCCTCAATCAGATAGGCAGTAGGGACAAATGATTCAGAAATTGGAGGATATGCTTCGAGCTTGTTCAATGGGCTACCAGGGAAGTTGGGATCATCATATTTTGTTAGTTTAGTTTTCTTAAAATAATATTTTTAATTCCAGTATACAGATGGATCCTTTTGAGTTATGGTATGGGAAGCGGAGTAGAACTACAGAATTTTGGGACGAAGTTGGGTAAAGGATGATGTTGGGACCAGAATAAGTAAAGGAGTGGCTGAGAAATTGAAGATGATCATGCAACACATGAGAACATATCAGAGCAGGATGAAAAGTTATGTAGAAAACAAGAGTAAATACTTTTCTTTTGAGGTAAGTGAACATTTTTTTCTTAGAATATCACCATGGAAAAGTGTTATGCATTTTGGTAAGAAAGGAATCCTTAGTAAAAGGTTCAATGTACATTATGGAATTATGGAGAATGTTGGACTAGTCACCTAGAAAGTAGCTTTGCCTCCGATTTTGTTTCAGGTACATAATTATTTTCCTGTTTTGATGATGACGATGTATGTTCCAGATTCATCTCATGTCTTGATCCCAAAAGCAGCTTAGCTAGAAGTGAACCATTCTTATGAAGAGGAACCAGTGCAAATTCTTGATCGAAGGTAACATGTATTGTGGAATAAGGTAATCCACGAGGTAAAGTTTTGTGTAGAACCCACATTCTTGAAGAAGCAACATTGGAGTCTGAAAATACTATGAGGGAAAGGTACCTTCACTTATTTAATAAGTAAATAAAATGTGAGGATACAATTTCTAGAAGGTGGGGATAATGTAACACACCAATTATTTAAAATTAAATTGAAATACATGAAACTTGGTTTTATGTATATATTTATTACTAGCCATTAAACATAATTTTTCTATTTTTATGTTTTTTATTTTGAATAATGATCATCTACAATTATGATAAGTTATTTAGAGTCTAATAGAACCAACATAATTTTTTTTGAAATGTAACAAACCCCATAAGAATAGTAATATGAATAGTAATATGACCCTATTGAATAGTAAATTTTATTATTATTTTAGTTTTTAAGGCTTTAAGATAATGAAAACTTGATTAATTTTTCAACGTGTTAGAAATTGAGTAATAGATTTAAAATTTCCATTTTTTGAATAAATTATGATTTTAGTAAAAACTAAAATTAATAATATTTAGAAAAATGTTTCCAAAAAATGGAGTTCATTTTTGAATTATACAAGTCAAAAAATGATTATGTTTAATTTTTTGATTTTTTAGAAAATATGGAATTTTGTATGAATTTTGAAATACGGTAAAATACATTATTTTACAATTATCAGCTAAATACACTTTTTTGGAGATCATCGCTGATATAAGAGCACATGTTTTGAACTCAAAATCACTTATCACTATTTGGGGTCACAAGAATCAATATTATTCATAGTCTTGAGAAAAAATATTAAACTAATGATTAAAATAATGTAAAATGTTTCTTATCATCCACTATAAATACCACCCTCATTCCCCTCTTCCTTCCACACCTCTCAAGCCTTGATTCTTTTCTAATTTATATTCAATAATCCTCCCAAGACCATTCCCCATGTAAACAACCTCCTAGTACCACCAAAAGACCAAAACTATGGGCCTCAAGAAGGATCTCAAGGAGAAGAGATCAGTAGGTAAACATCCTCTTTTGGTTTCTTTCTTTTCATTTAATTTCCTTTTGTATTCTTCTTCTTTACTCACCTCAACTTATCCAAAAGGAATTAATGATAAAGTATATTAAATATTTTTAATTTTATCTTTTTTATGTAATATTCACCATTATACTTCTTCTCCTCCTCCACATATTCATGAAATTAAAACGTTTTCCCTGATGTGTCAATTTACCGACATAGTGGACGATGTGATTTCAATTTCTTTTACTTCCCTCAAGACTAGTAATGAAACCATTTTTATGTTTGAACCATATTATAATTTATGTACTATATTATATATGTGGTTGTGGAATAATTTTGTATACATGTTATTAATTTATAAAACAAGATGAGTTCATTATGATCGAAGAATCATCAAAATAACCTAAACAAATATCAATAATTTTTTAACTTATGAGTCATCCTATTGTTATAATTCAAAAGGATTAATGGTTTAATTTATGGTTATGAAAATATTTCAATACCATTCCATTACAATTTTGGAGTTTCACTTCAAATAGACAAGAATATCTATCATGAACAGATGATGTAAATCATGTAAAGAACGCATCCAAAACAATAGATGGAACAAAATACTAATAATAAAAGGAAACAATGAGGTAATTAAATGATCATATAAGGTATTATAAAGATGAATATGTTTCTTTGAGATATAAATAACACTATTTTAACCATTATATAGAAGGTTGAAACTATTTTTGAAGTAAGACAAACCGAAGGTAGGGGAATTCTTAACCTGATTTACATTCTTTGGGTTAACATTCTACTTCATTATATATGTGGTATTAAAAGTTTTTTTTTCATGAATTTTGTTTATATTATGTTTAATGATGTTTATTTATAGTTTACATACATGTTAAAACCAATATATTAAGTCTCTAGTCAACTATATGATATTTATATGGGACTTTTCTTTTCCAAACCTCTTTTAAAATTCTATTTTACAAAATTCAAAAGAAATGTTTTTATGAAAGTATTCATGTTGTATGTTTATTTTTTGGTTATTGGGAAATTTCTATGGATAAAGGTGCGACCTATATCTCCCTCCAATTAATTAGTTATGTTTATGTTGTAGTTCGGCTATATGGTTACTCCTAGTTTAACTACGATGGTTACATAAAATGTATGGTAGCCATGAGGGTTGCAGATTATAAGTTAGCTAAGAGGGTTAGAAGATTATGTAAGTATTTTCCCAAGATACCTTTATGCTTCAATTTATTTTCTATATGTTTTATGGTAATCTCATGTAATTATCATTTTTTACAAATTAAGTTTATATGGGTGAGAAGTTTGTCCTTTGGAAAATGATTTCATACATTTCAAGTATTTAGGTACTAATGTTTCCTTTCCTTATTTTTATATCCCTTAATTATATTTTTCTTCTCATACCATGTTTTTAAATGATTTTCACAGGTTATAAGGTTTTTTAAGACAAAGGAGGAATCCATGTTAAATGTTATGAAGATTGGTCAAATAAATCAGGTTTTATTTGAAAGGTTTTATATTTTGGAAGAAATTAATACTATTTTTATGGTATCCACTATGTATAAATTTGGAATGTTATAAATTTATTATGTCCAAATTCTCTAAACCTATAAACTTCAAAAGATCATCAATTTTAAAGGAAATTATTTCTTGATTAAAACTCAAGGTTATGTATTGTAATAAGGTTGGGTCTTTATAAAGATGTTGTGGGAAAGAATATTCCATTTTCTTCATGTTAAAATTGTGGGAAGAGGAACCGAGGAGAATATATAAAAAGAACTAGGGAATAATTTTATGTTGAAAAGGAGTTCATATATCAACATGTTTTTGAGAAAAATTGATGAAATTAGTTAACATAACGAAGAAATTAGGGTCTTGGATTAGTAGTTAGGCAGCCCCGAAATACTGCATCTTAAGAAAGGTTCAAAGCCTGTTGGTCTCCATTAATAGGGAATTTATCCTTGGTAGTGTGTTCATGGGGGGAACAGTGCACAGATGCGGTGGTGTTCCAATGGGTTCAGTTATTAGAGAGGAAGGAGAAGTTACATTGGGGGATATTAGTGTGTAGGGGTGTGCTCGAGAACAGGAATTGGTGAAAGGATGTTGATGTATTGAATCATTGGGGAATGGCGCTACTGTGAGGTGGCTTCCACATAACATTGGGTCCACTCAGGAGGTGCTTGGTGCAGGTGGTGGCCAATATTGACTATGGTGTTCCATGATAATTTTTATGGATCTAATGTATAATCCATATGATGCAGAAAATGATGGGGATACTATAATATGGTGACAATGAAGGATGAATATGATAATGGTGTAGATGGAAGAGGGTGATGCTGAAGGTAAGATGAATAAATGAATTGGTACTACTGGGTGAGGTGAGAAGATGATGATAGGATGCCAGTGGGATTTCGTTGCATGAATTTGGACTTTGTACCTCTTGTGATGGGTTTAATACCCAGTGAAGCTTATAATGGGTATGTAATAGGATCCCTCTTCCTATAATAATAATTAGGTTCATTTGTTTTAATATAAATAAGGGGGTTCTTCTTCCCTACCTTCAAAAACAAATACATGATGAATTTAAAATATTTATTTTTGAGTCATACTTATGATAGTTAGATAGAAACCACATTTGAAAATATAACATGGTGATAACTCCCTTTTATATTACATTCATTAATTTTATTAGTGAGTGAACATTAAAATTGTAAGGATTAAACTTGTTTAAGGGGGAGAATGTAACACCCCACAATTTTAAAATATATATTTTATTTTAAAACCTAATGTGCTTAGTAAATTTCTTCACACATAACACAACAACAAATTGAATTAAGAAACATTATTTATCCATTAAAATGTATTCATTAAATTTATAGGAAACATTTATGGTAACCTAATTAAGAAATATATATATATATATATATATATATATATATATATGTTTTTTCAGTAATAACGCGGTGATAAAATTCAATTAGTGTACCCAACTAAAAAATATAATCATTTTTTTCATAAAAATATATCTTGTTCAAATTTTTGTTTCTATGCACTTTGAATTTTCTTTCATTATTATTAAATAATGGTTTAAATGGAAATTATTTAAAATTTTTGTATCAAAATAAGTTAGAATCCATATAATAGTATTTACAAAAAAAGAAATAAATTGTTTCAATTCTTAGAAGAAAACATATTCTGAAAAAAAAATTATGAGTTATGCATACAAATATTAAATTTTATTTTTATAAATTTTTGAAATTAAATCATATAAAATGATTTGAATATTTTTAATCATCAATTGAAAATTATTTATAGTGGTGAATTTTATTTTTAGGAATAAAATTATGTTACCAAAGTAAATATTAGTTAACAAAAAACAATTATTTTATAAGGAATAATACTATTTTTAAAAAAATATTTCAAACTAAATTTCTCTATTTTAAAATAATTAATTTCATATTTTGTTTAAAAATACATATAAAAAATAAATACTCACTTATTTCTAAATCAATTTTAAATAATATTGAGAACACTTAATTTTTAAATCAAAAAAATTTCTACTTAGACAGTTTTTCAAAAAATTATATGTTTTGATAAACAATTTAATTTTCAAATATTTTGAAATTGAATTATATAAAATTAATTAAAAATTCAAATTCATCACATTGAAATTTGTAAATAAGGATCATTTTATATTTTTTATTACAAAAAAATTATCATGGTCAAAATTTAATCAAGAATAATAAGAGCAAAAATGTGTAATCTAATATGGAAAGAATTTTACTAAAAAAATTGACCCTTAAACAATATAGAATATGTTTCTTAGGATTTAAATTAAAACTTTTACATATCACCAAGATACTCCAATCTAAATCCCAAAACTCCATTGTAATTTCATTCTTACCCCTAACATAACATTGATTTCCAATGATTTGACCCTCTTTTCCACTTATAAAGGGAGATCACTTCCACCCATTTAGATACATACCTATAGTTATAAATTGCAATTAAAATATAATGATTTTATTTATTATAAATCCTATATACCCTTTTTCATCCACTGTCATCCAAAAAGTTCCTCAAGTCCTTTATTTTCATAGGATACTTCAAGAGAATATCCAAATTCTCAACACAAGTATTACTTTTGCATTATCTTCCTTTATTTATCCTCCACATCCCCACTCCTCCAAACCCATTTTAAAATTTTTCATATAAATTCATTAGTATAAATAATATGCTGAAATTTTATTATATTTATTATATATTCATCACTTATTCCTCTCTCATTCAACCAAAAAAATGAAAATATTTCTCATACACGTGTGCAGAAAACCACTTGCGTGAACAAAACATTTGGTTGTTCATCACCACCATTAAATTATGGTTATAGAAATGGGGTTTGTGGATAAATATTTTATTTAATTAATTATTTATATTTTGGAAATATAAATTAGGAATTCTATGAATAATATTAGCAATAAGTGATCGTTGTATAACTAACGACCAAAAACAAAACATACCAAGAGGTTAAATGATTTATTTATTATGCAGAAACATCATTCTAATTTAGATTACTTATATAGTTGTAACCAATTATGATTAGTCACCTTAACAAAATATAAATAACATGATTATCTTAACACTTGAGACCCTACTATAGCACGTAAACGCCATATCCTCGATTATCACACTCTAAAGGCCTTTATTCATGAGTATATTTAAAATTTTAATTTCTTGATGTATAAAAATTTTATTTAAAAAATAAAAATCATTTTTTAATTCATCAAAATGATATATTCTTAAGATAAAATGGTTTCCTAAAAAAATGTTTGATTTTTAAATTAATAGTGAAAATACCATTTTTTAAATCATGACTCTTATGACATCGCTAGGATGTATGAATACATTAAAACTCAAAAAACCATTTATGTAATAAAATATTTACTTAAGGAATAAAATTATTAATTTTAAAATATTCTTTGAAATTATATATCATATTTCCAATATTTTTATATCCAATTAAAATGGTTTTTATTCTTTTCTTAGAATCAATTATTTTCAAGGTGAGATTTAGTATTAGATTTCAATGAAAGACTCATACATATTATTTTACATTATTAGATAAATTTATTTAAATAAAATTAATTTCCAATATATTTTTATTATATATATAAATATAAATCTTAAAAAAGTTATTTTTCAAAAAAAAATATGTGATTATGTGTATTTATTTTAAAATTAAAATTACTAACCTTTAGAAATTTTGTTTCATAATAGGATTTTAAAATATTAAATCATAAGGATAAAATTAGGTAAATTTTTTAATCTTAGATTGTATCTTTAAAAGTAAGGACATGGGGTTAGAAATATTTACTAAAGTATAGATAAATTTCGGTTGAAGTTAAAAAATTAAAATAAAAATACATAAAACACAGAAATTTGTCTTAAAATGAAATGTTTGAATTTAGTTTAGACCATCATTCACTTTCCCCTCCTATTTTTTCAATTTATATTTCTCATCATTGAATAGTAACTTTGCATTATTGAAAATATAAGGTTTTCTCTCAAGACAACACCTCTCATCCCTTATAAATGAGTAACATCCCCACCACATAAATATTTACATTACCTTCTAATTTATTCTTTAAACTATGAATATTTTCTCCTCCTAGAAACCTTTATTGTTTTAGAAATTTTCTACTACCATTAGTTGTCATAAAGTCTTCATTTTTAGGAGAATTGCAAGAAAAATTCAATCCCCAATGTAAGTATTATCAACTATATAACAATCCGTCCTAATTATATTCATTACAATTTATTCTAGACTCACTAATATAATAATATTAGAATCAATTATATATTTAGTATTTCTATAATAAATTTATTTTCACTTCCTCTTCATCTATCTCATCCATTTAGAAAAATGAAATCATGGTTCGTGTGTATGTGCAGACTTCTACCACCACAAGAAAGGAAATAAATTTTTCATAAACAATCATCATTTATAGTTACTATAATTAATTTAATGATAAAATGTGATATTTATAATATCATTATGGTTATATTATAAAAAATTGGATTAAATATTAGTAATATAATCAATAAATGATTTGTATTAATCCAATCATTTAAAATATTCATGCTAAGAAAAAAATAATTTATTCAAATTATGAAATATTATCATATCCATTAATTATTATTATAATTCCTCTAAAATTATGATATATAAAAAAATCAATAAATAAGACCGTTATGATTATAACAAAACAACCACATAATCATTCATTAAAACAGTGTATGTTCATGTTTGTGTCTTCTTAACAACTTACTTGAACCATACTATGAATTCATTTCCCGAAAGACTATATGAACATAATTAATGGTATAATATAATATAAATTTGCAAAGATTTATATATTTTTACTTTTCACATGTTAAGTCAATATTCTATTCATTAATATTTTTATGTTTGTGATACATGAGGTTAAATTATGTTTGTGGAATTCATGATAAGAGGTAAGGATTTTCCACCTTAAATTCCTATCTTTAAGACACATTTGGTATTATGCACCTAAGTTCCTATATTTTGTGTATATAGTACCTATTTTATATTTTACATCAGGAAATTAATTTATTAATGGTATTTTGAGATCAATTTCAAGCATACACTTTCTATAGGTTTTGATTTAATTTCTCCCCAAACTATAAGTGGTGTTTTTTCATTTCAATATTTATTCTTTGGGACTCATGTTATATTAACTACCTATTTAAATTTTTGTGGTGCGTATATTTTCATGGAATACTTTTAAACACATTAATAATAAAATTTAAGGGATTTATAATTCTATAAATAAATTCCCTCCCTTATATTATTTTTATTCAAGAGTTTCCAAAACCATTGTAAAAATCAATGTCTACAATGGTGGAAAACCCATCCTAAATTTTGGGAAAGTAAAAGTATTTATAGTATCATTGAAAATATATCCCTCTTTGGATATGGGTGAGTTGATGAGGTTATAGAACAGGTTCACCAAGGGGTAATCCACCGGAAAATGGTTTTTTGATCATTGAATCAATCATCACCATCATACATGATAAGGGGGCCTAATACTATATTCTTGTCTAGAAACTCCATGAAAATATGCATTGTAATAATCGAAAGAAATTTTTGAACCATAATGAAATTTTTTTCCACCATTTCAATGGTCTCCTAAAAATGAAAACTATTGAACTCAATTACTATCTTCTATGGATAACCTAGTACATTGAATGTACCTTCACCATTATATTTCTATTATAAGGGTAATAAATATTACATTAAAATACCCCATTGATTATAAGTTGATTAGGGGGTGTTCTCTTAGACATCCACATTATTACATTGAATGGGGAGGTAATTTTTTTTCATATTTTTCATTATACAGATAGGAAATATTTTATTCATCTAAATCTTCGTAAGGGAATGGTATGAAACGTATTGATAACTGTTATGTTGAATTCTTTGGAATTAAATAGGTTATAGTTATGGATTGGAATTTTTTATCTACCCAATGAATTGAAAGGCCTCATGAGACAAAACAACATCAATCTTGGTGCATCAATCTCCCCACATTAGGGTAGTATATTTGTATAGGGCCTTGATAGCTTGTTTTGATGTCTAAAATTATTCATTCCCTCAATCTGATATCAATTATTGTTTTTTATCCTTATTTTAGTTTATTTTCATGGATATATAATTCCATCATTTAGTTCATTATAGCTTCATGTTGTTTATTTATTCTTATCATAGCACTTATACCATGTTTATCTAATAATAGATTCTAATGTATGAAATTCCTTACTTAGCATATAAGATCACCCTGATTTTTTCCGTTTCCCAAGGAAACATGGAGAACAAATATGTAAAAATTTTAGGTATATTATGTAATTAATAATTATATTATTACAATTTTTTATATTGTATCTTATGTTTTAATATGTAATGTACGTATATATCAAGCCTACCAAGAATACTATGTTGTTGGATCTTTTGGGAATTGTTACATTTTATAACAATAATGTAATATAACAATAAGATCTAGATTTTTGGAGATTGTGATGTCACAATTATACTTTTTATAATGATATTGTAACAAAAAATATATTTTCTGTATCTATACTCAAACATAGATTGCATAATGTTCATGTTGGGTCGGTTAAACCACCTACATGAACAATGATATAAATTTATATCAATGATGGATTTGGAAATTTAATAATCGATATTAATAAATAAATAATGTGTTTTTTATTCTATAGTTGTAACATTAACTTTTAACTCATTAATTAAGACACCTCTATTGTTTCATAATAAATTACCAAAAATAGGCTCTTAACTAACTTCATCATCATTAATAATAACAAAATCACTCATTAAATGGAATTATAACATTATAAATAATTAAAAAACCAAATTATATTTCCATTTATGATATTGTAATGATGAAATTATAGAGAATAATGTATAACAACACAACTATTATGAAACTTGTTCAAAATGATCAAGATTACTCATGCCAAATATTGAAAATATTTAATAAATAACTAATATAAAATTATTAAATAGTTATTAAGGATATTTATAAAGGGTTATTTATATGAAAAACGTTCTGAAATAGGTGACTAATATTTTTTAAAAATAGGATTTTCAAGCACTTTATTAGAAATTAGGAATTATGTTAAGGGGTACTTCTCATAATTTTAATTTAATGACACATATTTCTTATTATGAACCATATTATAATTACTATGGTTTTATTACTTCCTAAAAATTTCTTAAACCATATTAATTTAATTAATGGTCTTTTAAGATCTATCTATTTTTTCTAGTTATATTTCCATCATTTTTAAATTTAATAAACCTATAAAGGGTTTCATTAAGTTAACTCCATTTGTTGATTTATAATTGTTATTCTTGAAATTCTTCCTCAAAGTATGGTTCCTTCCATGCTATGATTTCATTTCATGGTATATTCACTTCCTCTATAGGGAGTATTAGTTTTAATTAAAAAAATAACCTTAATAAATCACTTCCCCAAAATGTAAATTATTATGAATAATAATTCTCATCTTCTTTAATGATGTTTTCCCTCCTAGACCATATTTTCCTTTCCAACCAATTTTATCCATTATATTTAGAAACATGATCTTATTTTATCAATTTTTACATCCATATTATCCTCCTAATCATTTTAAAAGTAGATTTTTTTACTCTATTTACAATGTGGGTTTTATAAAAATTTATTCTAAAATATAAAAAATGGTTTTATATAATATCAAATTAATATGTTTTATCAACCACTACATATTTCTTTTAATAAAATTTATGTATTTAAAAGGAAATATTTTTGAAGTATCTTTTTCAAAGTTAAATGTTTCGAGAGTTTTCACTTCAAATTTTTTAAACAAATTTTGAAAGTGACATGTAACATCATATTTTTTCAATAATTTTAAGAATGTGTTATAAAATCTTCTTTTATGTTTTTCTTCCGTGTGGACACATATTTATTCCATTTTATTGTTTTCTATTAAACTTCCTCTCTAGGCCAGAAAGGTTTCTAAAATAAATTCTTAATCTTCTTGTAATATAAATAAATGTTTTCAAATGGTCATGGATAATACTTATTTCCAAATAAATTTTATTAATTACCATAAAGAGGTATTTTACATCTATTTCAACACCCTCTATTCACTAAAATGATTTTTTTTATGATTATATACACCTTTTATCTTTGTATATACTATGATTATATTGTTTATTATCATGTAACTTATTTCTATCTTGGTTCAATTATGCATTGATGGAATTATATATGATTTCCTTCTGTAGAAAACATAATATTATACATATTAAGGGTGCTTCCAAATATAACTCTAATACAATGGGTAAATAATTCATCTCTATATATAAAATTTTCATGATACCTTTGAATCATTTCTTGGTAATGTTTTATGATACCTTGGTGAAAAACCTTAGAAATGTTCTTTTATGACACCTCAGTGATGAACTTTGGTGATATGCATATGAATGTGTTATTTGGATGTTGTATCCACATTTGGAAGTTATGTTTCATGTACTTATAATCATGTTATGCCTTGAATTCTTATATTTCTATTATTATTTTCATATTATTATATTTTTTCCCATCCATAACCTTGATATGTTCTGATTTCAATTGTTATCCCTTATGAAGTATCTAATATCACCGATTTATTATGTTTCCATATCACCTAGATATGAAGAAAATTAATACGATGGATGTGTCTTGAAGAGTGTCTTGTGTGGAGGATTTAAGAGATATGTTGAAAATTAATTTTAGGTTAATACTTTTCTTATATATTGGGAAAAATTATGTATATTGAGAAATACGTGGGTGTTTTTATTTATTGTTTTGTATTAATTATATAATACCCTAAATCTTGAAGATATTAGAAATGTATACAATGAAAATTTTCATTAGTCATGTAATATAAAAGGTCATGTTCTTAGGCATCATAGTTTACATATATTAGGCCACATTTTCTAGTATATTATGGCTCATGGAGTTGAGTAGAAATCCATCATTGAGTCAGATGTTGGGACTTACACCTAGAAGGAATCCCAAATGTGTAAGGATTATTAGTCGGAATTGGGAGAAATAATGAACATAATGATTAGGGGAATTCTCATCACCCTCTTTATGATCTGGGCCCTAATTATCAATAGAATTCATTATTTAAAATCTCTTAGGGACTCTATCAATTATAGAGGAAAGCAAGGGGTTACATTAGTGCACCTTGTAGCCCGGTCATGTATTTTTTTGGATATGGAAGAGGTATCATCTTAGCCATTTTAGTATTTTTACCATAGACACAAAAATATATAAAGATCATTTGGATGAATTGTGAAGCGTGTATAATGAATCCAACTCTACATGGAACAATAGAATTTAAAAAATTGTATAAAAATCCTTGACCCCTTGTCTCATGTAGATAAATATCTATTTAGAATAGAGGGATTAATTAAGTTGAACCATTATGTGGGGTTTCATGAAGATAATCCTTCATAAATGGGATCATAAAGGGGGTCATGAAGGGCCTCCAAAAATAATCATATCTCAACATATCTTTCTTCATGATGTTCTTTTTTAGATTCATAAACACCCCCCCCCCCATCCTATGTTCTCCTTCACAGTAGCTTAATCACCTAATAATTTCATTGTTAAGGACCTCATGTTTCCATATATGGAAAGTATTATTGTTGAATTATCTCACTATATTTTAACGTATTTATTTTGAGAGGAATTGGGTATTTATATGTGGTATTAAAAATGCTTATTTCTTAAAATAGGGGGCATGTTGTGGCTCATGAACAAGCTTCTTAATGAATAGGGGTGCTTTACAAAGTATAATATGACGAGAAAAAAATTTCACCTCTAATATGAAAATGAAAAATAAATCACAGGTGGAACAAAAAATATAATTCTTCCTCAATAATGATGATGTTTTATTGGAGGGAAAAATTATTGCCTCTCATAGACAAAAGTCATTCATATGTGAATGATTGTTTCTTAGATAAATAATTACTTCTTGAAGGAATAATTACTTCATGGAGGACCTCAATAAATTCACATAGGGGTAATGGTGCTATGAACAATTCATTAATTTACAAAAATAATTGGATTTTCATCATGTTGATCCTATATTTGATTAGGAAACTTCTTCCTAGTGTTTTATTTGGTTCATTTATGACTTAGAGGGCCCTAACAATGAGCTTGTACCAATATAGAATATGTTTTACCAACCATTGAAGGGGATTCCATAATCATTTTCCAACATATCATTTAGAGGAAAAACATTGATATTAATCCAATTTTACTACCAATGATACAAAACATTGGATAATATATAGGAATTCAACATAGGGATCCAAATGAAAACTTATAAAAAATGATATTTGAGATATTTTTATGCTTTAAGGAATCTTATCCAATTTCATAACATTGATCTCCATCAATTTTTATTTAAATGATCAAGTAATAGATCAAATTAATTGTATTTTTGTTAAATATATTTTCATTTATCCAAACAAAAATCAAAATATGATATGAAATGAGGAATAACTGTTACAAGATATCGTTTCTTAGACAACATTAATAAAGGAGTAACTCTCAATGTAAATGATACTAACCCAAGACCTATAATAAAATGGAAACAAAAATTGACACATAATATAAATCAATTTTAGTAATTCACTCCCTAATATAAAGGAAAGATTTTCTGTAAGGAGTCTCTTTATGTAGATTAAACTAGTGTGTATAGATAAATATGAAGAAATTGAGGTTTTCTCAAAATTTTACATAGAGTTTTGGACCTATAATGAATATATTTAATTTATATTAGGATTAATATTAGTACCATAAGTATTTTACCTATATTATTTATCCTTAAAAAATATATAATCCATTAGAATAGGTTTAGTGAGTGTTGGAATGAATTTTTATTTAAATTCAATTTATTAGATTTTAGTCTAGAAATTTTTATATCTCATTATATATAGTTTAAGGTCTTGGAACATTTATTATATAGTGATTCATAGTTTAAGGTGATATATCCCAAACCAAACTATAAATGTATACTTTAATTTCATACAAATCATATTGAAATAGTGCATTGTAGTTTAATGTCACACAGCTCAGACCAATATATCATGTAGTATTTTCTATTCCAACGTGTAGTGTGATATTGTAAATTGTTAATAGTAAAATTAAATTAAGATGTAGATAGACCCATAATAGTATAAATTATGCAGTACTATTTATCCTCTAAGAATATGAATCAAGTATCACATAGCTTTGGTTAATAATTTACCACGATTGCATACCAAATGAGTAACGTGAAATAATATCAAGTCTGAATACGAATGAATACGAATGAACAACTCAATTCATAAGATTATTGAGTTGAATATAATGATATAATGATATAAAGCCCTATAGTAATCATTGTGTAACATCCTTCCATGAGAAAAAATAAAGAGTGCCATGATCTGGTGGGTCACATGGCTTAAGCCTTCCTACCCATATGTAAGAGGCTACCGAGTAGTAGGGAGGGTCTAAGGTGGTATAATGGGGACACAATAACCTCATGCTCAGAGTAACACAATGGTATCATAAGAGAATAAATATGCAAAACTAAAATATAAATAAAGATAGAAGATAACATTCATAAGACTAATAATAATAAACACAAGATCATTATCATGTAAAATATGATGAACATGTCATGTATCTATATGAAATTGAAATAAATACATGGAAATATGAAACTAATATAATAAAATTATTAGAATACAAAAATACCAAAAATGAACTGTCTTCAGCTAGCATCGTGGGCATAGCTCAGTCCTGTGCTCCCCAAATCCTATGAAATGATTAGTCAAGCATCGTAAAATGATTTTTCCCCCTTTACTACCAACATCCATGAAGTCTATCTGGGTACCTAGTGGTAGCCTGAACAGGGTGTGAGATAACACTCAGTAGGCTACCACTAATGGTGTTTATAACATGTCAAATTTGATTTTAAATAATGAAGTAGCTTGCATTATATAATAGGTATAGTAGTATAAATAACATTTCAAATTTATATAAAATATTGTCCATCTGAACATGGATCCATGTGATAAATACTCAAGAACCCTTAAGAAATGGATAACAGTAAAGCATAAATAAACTTGTGTGATAATTTCTAGTCTAACAACAGCAATAAAATACCCATACCAAGGCTATATCGAAATCATATAAAAATATCCACAATGACCATGTCATGTAATCAAGTTTCGTACCATGAAGGATCAGATCATCGGTATAAAAGACTAAGGAATCCTTTTTTAGTCCATGGAGCTTCTCAATGGAAACTCGGCAATGACTTACATGGAGTCCATAGAGCATATCAACAGTACATTTCTAATGTGATTCCAAGAAATCTCGATCCAAAGGGTACCAATGACCTTATCATACTATGGAATTAGGATCTAATGAATAGAAAATCCAAAGTCATCAACTGCCTTAACAAATATAGATCTATGGAGTAGAAATAACCATGGATTCTTATGTAATCAGGATCTAAGGATTAGAAATGTATTTGGAATATACTACCATAATAAATAAGAATCTTTGGCAGAAAAATGTCTATACTATCATGTGGAATCCACTTATGAGGAGTATAATTTTCCTTTGAATCCACTACCATTATCAATACATTCATCAATATACATCTCAATTTAATGATCATAAATAAACCATGAGTTCAAAAAATCATTCCTCATTTTCTATTTAAACCCAATAATACCACTCATTACACATGTAGAGGAGGAGTAACCTTCTCTTATTCATTTATTAAATTTAGTGGGACTCCCAATAAAATTTATGATCTCAGGCACACCCAATGGGGTGGTACAACATGGGGTAGTTACGTAAACTCACCCCATGGGTGGTCCTGATTGAGGTGAATGACCTCAAACAACATAATGTCAATATTGGGAAACCTAAATATGTTCTAAAATAATTAATCAAGATATTCATTTAATTTTAGGGGAAATTATGCATTGTATGTGGTGAATAATAGTGTAAATAATTAATATAAAATAATACACCTTAAGGAAAAGATATATACCACCTATTGTATACTCACGGTAGAACACTTGTCCAGTATTGATTCCTAAGTCATGCCACATTGGAAGAGGATGGAAGAATAGATTAATGACATAAAATAGGTCATAACATCTTGAACAAAAATAACTCTATCAATTAGAACAGAAATGTAGAAAGGTGAATGAGTAATAGGGAACTCACCAAAATGGATTCAACATGACCGATAGTATAAGAATCGGAGTCTAGATTATGAAGATAACGAAAATCCTAGGTTATGATTCCTTGGTGCATTTGTGAAAGAGATAAGGGAGGAGCGTGAGGCCTTCTGTTGAAAAAGGATTCCCTATCTCTTATTTTAAAAAACTGACCATGATAATTTACATGATGTGTAAATGCTTTTCAGGCAATGTAAATCTTTGGGCATTTTCCCTACTAAAATCCCTTTACACATCATAAATTGGTCTTCCCAATCTATTACAAATCATGTATTGAATACATAATGTGTAAACCAAATATGTTCCATGTAATTGGAATGCATCCAACCTATAGTCATATTGCCTATTCTTTTCCAAAAGAAACCCAATCGGCCCACTGTCCCAACATAACATTCAAATCCTAAATGAGAACAAAAACAAGAGTTTAACCCGAAATAAAAGGATATATAACTCATAAAAAACCCAATATCATACAATTTTCACCACTTAAATAAATTAGTCTCTTAATTCTCATTCCAATGGTGGTCAAGAATTTTCTAACAATAATTTCATCCATTAAGAATATACGTGGAATTATCACACTCAATTATCATCTTGTAAATTGTCCTTCTACCATAGCACACGTACTAGAGGAGCTGACCAGCCTTAGTGAGCCATAATTATCCAACCAATGATACAAATTGGATGATCCTTGAAGAACACATCTACCTATAACTCAAGATAATCCAGATGTAGAGTATAATATAGGTCTAAGTGATAATTGCACATATGGTGTTAGGCCCCTAACCTGTGCATAGGATTCAATAATAAAAATTTTGTGAGTTAATTTTTATATAAAAGAAAAACAAAAAATACCGAAAACATTTTACATATGATGACCTATTCTGGTCTAGGTTTTGGATCATCAGACACATACATTACAAATTAAAAAACTGTACAAAAATTTAAAAAAATCTCCACGTACGCTACCTCCTTGAGTGAAATAAACACAAATTGAATTTATAATAAATGTGTAAAAATAATTTAAAACATAGGGTGAGTATAATTTCATAGTAAGTGGTTTCTAAAAGCCCGGTGAAAACAATTTTTTTTAATTCAATTTGAAATCTCCTTCTGAAAAATACCATTAAAAATATTATAATATTTTTGAAATATTTAGACTCTGAAAAATATTTAAAAATAAACTAGTGACTTTATAGAAATCATTACGCAATCTTTTGAAGAAGAACTCTAAGGACACTTGAAACATTGAAGGTTCTCTTTTACTACCCACTTTCTAGGGGATAGGTTCACTCCTCACTTCCCTATCATGTTTACAAATTTCAAGCACCTAATTTTATAAAATATTTTAATCTTTATATACATATATACATTTTTTACCAGTTTTTTTATTAAAAAACATGGAAACATATTTGAATATATTCATATGGTTATATATATATATATTCATATGAAGACATATATTAGATTGTAAACAACCAAAACTCTTGAAAATTTTACTTTTAAAGGTGTGTTAATAAAATAATCATTGATGTTCAAAAATTTTATTCATAAAACTCCTAAAACCCACTTTGAAAGTATTTCCTACAATGAAATGATTTAATCAATACACATGTCAATACATATATATAATTAATAAAATTATTATATGTATTATAAATTAATGAAGTGTCATTAGTTATAGGTGATGGTCTTATCTTATATTATAAACGACATTCATGATTGTACATGTATTTCTAACACTTAAAATAATAATTTCTGTTATATAAAACTAATAGTAAATAATAAAAATAGAATTAAAAGATCCCATTTCCACAAATTATGGAATTATTAACCTTTATTCCTTAAATAAAATAATACTTGATGATACATGATTTCACGTACACAAATAATCATAAATAATTTATTTAAGAATAGATATCAACCTCAAAATAATAAATGTATATATATGCTCGAATAACATGAAATTCGAAGATAATGTATACATGTATGAACTCAAAATTTAGAAAATAGTGTATGTGTGTGTGTACTTGGATTATATAGACCTGGAATTTGAAAATGTTATATATATATATAAACACCATTTTTATAAATTGAAAATATGTAAATAAAATATCTTCCTTATTATCAAAAATAAATAAAACAGTAAAAATATCATTACATAATAGAATACTGACAGACTAAAACTATTTTATGTATCAAAATATTAAGATAAGAAATATTTCTAATTATTTAAACAAAATTTCCCTAACTTTATTTTCAGAAAATAAAAAATCCATCTCCTCCTACTGTGGACTATATTGCACCACAAATTCTAATTGGTATTCATTATTGAACACCCAAATAAAGGCCCCTTATATAACACTAATTCTACATAACACACATATATATAAATTATATCGTTGTCGATTCTAGGACAATAAACAATTAAGGCTTACTAAGTGAGATCTTACAAGTTTTACGATGCATATCTTTTATATAATTCAATGAGTCTTTATTTTAATTTCTTTTTAGAATTACAATTATTATATATATATATATATATATATATATTAATATTCCTACTTTATAGGTGTCAGAAGACATCTATAAATTAGGGAGCCCTCATTTGACTTCACCACACACATGTGCCCCAAGTTAAAATCAAATCTAATTTTTCATTATCTTTTTTATTTACATTTCCATTTCTTTATATAAAGTTTCCTCCTTTTTCATCATGTTTTTCTTTTCTTTTTTTACTTTTTTCTCTTTTTCATTATTTTTTTTTAATATTTCTTACTTTATAAACATAAATTAAAAATAATTTTTTTATATTTATAATTTTATAATGTATACATATTATATAAAATAGGATTACTTAATTTATTTATATATTCTTTAATTTTAAACATAAGAATATTCATAATTATAAACTTTAAAACAAATTGCTATTATAATAAAATATAATAAACTTTTTTTATTTCAAATATTGATAAAAGTTTAATTATTATCCTAAATTTTTAATTAAATTTATAAAAATAATTTAGCATGTTTTTATTTTATGACATATTATTTTACTTTTCAAATTACATAAAATTTTGTTATTCAAATCCATAATTTAAAAAAAATCAAGTAAATAAATTAATAACACATTTGTAAAAATTGTATTTGTTAATAATTTTAAATCAAAATATTTTTCTTGAAAAATAATAATATATTCGAAACATTCAACAATAAAACATTCTTCTAAATAAAGAATATATTTTAACTTATTTTAATAAAAATACATTTATTTAAGAAAATACTATTTCCGGAAGTCTAATATTTTATAACTTGAATCATGTCTTATTTTGATTATAAATAATATAATAGTTTTATAAAATATTTTATTAAAACCTATCTTAATTAGTCTTCAATTATAGAAAATATATTAAATAATTAATTAATTGAAATAAAATTACTATTAAAATTTCATAGGATGTTATATTATTCCATCATTAAAATAATTATACCCTCATAATTCATTTGGACTTAAGAAAAGTTTTAATTTCTATCTTTTTAATCAATAGATACTGAATTCCTAACCTTGAGTACTATATCGATTAGATTTTCCTTGAAAAAGAGAATTTAATCTACAAATTTTTCTAGGTAATTTCTTTAATACCAATTTTTACTCCCCAAACCCATAGTTCGAGATTCAGTAATAAATATGTTGTGTATTTTATTATAAAAGACCAATGAAAAATACACATATCATTTTATATACAAGGTCCTTTTTTAGTCTAGGTTTCATAGAATTATACATATACATTAAAAATTAAAAATATTTTACAAAAACTAAAACACATGTCTTCATGTGAGCTGCCTCCTTATGTGAAATAAAATCCAATTGAAATTATACTAAAACAATGAAATATATTTTAAAAAATACTATGAGAATAATTTTCCAGCAAAGGGGTTTCTAAAAGTCCAATGAAAATTATTTTTTTATAATTATATTTTAAATTAACTTTTGAAAATACTTTAAAAATACTATAATATCTTTAAAATACTTATGTTTTGCAATATCTTTAAAAATAATCCAGTGATTTTCTAAAAAGAATTATGCATGCATTTGAAAATAAAACTCTGATCTCACTTGAAACATTAAAGGTTGTCTGGGCCTACCCATTTTCCTAAAGGATGAGTTTACTCCACACTTCCATATAATGTTTACAAAGTTCAAGCACCAAATTATATAAAAAAATATGATTTCCATATATATATATATGTGTGTGTGTGTGTGTGTGTTTTTCAATGGAGTTTTTTTTAAATAGAAAAATATTTTGATATATTCATATGTTTATATATTTTAATTAGAAGTCATCTTCTTGATTTGGAACAACCAAATATCAGGAAAATGCTACATTTCAAGGTATTATAATGAAAGAATAATTAACATCCACATATTCCATTCATAAAACTCAAAAAAAATCTCTTTGAAATGATTTTCTACAAAGGAATGATTTATTCAATACACATTTCTATACATATACAAAATTAATAAAAAATTGTGCATGTATTATAAATGCAAGAATTGTTATGACTTTTAGATTATGGTCATATATTATGTTATAAATGAAATTCATGATTGTACTTGTAGTTTCCATGCATAAAATTGTAGTTTTTATTATTTTAAACTTATGGAAAATAATAAGCATAGAATGATATGATCCCATTTCCTGAAATTATAGAATTATTATCCTTTATTTTTTAAAATAAAATAGTACTTTGTGACACATGATTTCACCTAAAAAATAATCAATGATATTTTAAGTAACAATAGATAAAAACTTGAAAATAATAAATGTATATATATGCTCAAATAACTTGAAATTTGAAAATGATATATACATGTATATAGTCTAAATTTAAAAAATAGTGTACATGTGTGTGTGTGTGTGTTTATATATATACATGGATAATATGAACTTGGAATTTGAAAATATTATATATACATATACACCCTTATCATAAATTGAAAGTAAATAAATAAAATATCTCCCTTACTATCCTAAATACCAAAAACAACCAATATATCATTATAGAATAAAATTTAAAGGGACTAAAACGATTTTATGTGGAAAAAATATTAAAATAATAAACTATTCAAAATATTTAAACAAAATTTTCCATACTAGATTTGAAAAAAAAATCCAAAAACCATCTGCTACTACTTCAGACCCGATCGCACTTAAAATTCTAACCGATATTACTTGTTGAACACCAAAAGAAATTACTCATATATAACACTAATTTTACTACATATATATATATATATATATATATTGGTTCTATAAATGGTGCATAATTAATGGTCACTGAGAAAGCTCATACAAGTTCAACTATACATATATTTTTTATATAATTCATTGAATCTTATATTTCTTTTTTTCATTACACATATTATATTTTATATATATATATATATTCTTACTTTGTAGGTGTTATAAGACTTCCATCAAGTGGGTTTCACTTTTTGATTTCACCACACACCCAGGCCATATGATAAACTCCAATATAATTTTTTATTAGCTTTTTGAATTTTATTTTGCATTTTTTCTTATACCACATTTTAAACCATTTTTCTTATCACATTTCCCAATTTTTTTATCACGTTTTTTCTATCTTTATTTTTTTTATTTTCTTATTTTGTATTTTATAAATACAATTTAATTATAATAATTTTATATTTATCATTTTATAATGTATAGATATTATATAAAATATGATTATTCCATTTATTCATATATATTTTAATTTTAAAGACATGAATATTCATAATTAAATTTTTTAATACAAATTATAATTATAATAAAATTTAATGAACATTTTTTGTTTCAAATAATTATAAAATTTAATTACTATCCTAAATTTCTAATTACATTTATAAATAGAATTTATCATTTTTTTATTTAATTTCTTATTATTTTATTTTTAAAATTGGGTTCATTTTTTTTATTCAAATATTTAATATTTTATAAAAATCAATTAAATAAATTAATACCACATTTATAATAATAGAATGTGTTTTTAATTTTAAATTTAAGAATATTTCTTGAAAAATAATATTATTTTCAAAACATTCTATATTAAACCATACTTTAAAATTAAGAATATAAATTAACTTGTTTTTTTTAAAATACTTATATATAAATTAAATGCAATTTTTAGAAAAGTGATATTTAATAATTTGAATAAAAACTTATTTTGATTATACAAAATATATTCCTTTTATAAAAAAATTATTAAAACCTTTCTTAATTGGTTTTAAATTATAAACAAATTGTTAAATAAATAATTAATTAAAATTAAATTAATATATAATTTTCTTAGGATCTTTCTATCGGGGTAAATGAATGACGTCATTCATGGATCTTTACCTCTAAGGTAACTCCAACATATAGACTATCAGGTTGACTGTCCAGAATCTCGATCTTCCTAACATATTGAGGTGAAATATTTCCATGTCTTCTAATCTTCATGTGTTCCAACCTTGGAAATATACATTAAAAAAAGATTATCCCCAACCTAAAACTCCATAGGTCATTGATAATGATTGAAATAATATTTCTATCTAGATGGTGCAGTTTTCAACTACTTTTTGATCAAATTAACCTACTCTAAATATCCTGCATGAGAAGTGGTCTAAGAAACGCTGTCTCTCTTTCCTCTAAACAACACATAGGTGATTAGCATTTCCAATGATAAAAATCCTCATAAGGTGTCATCTGTATAGTCGTATGATAGATTATGTTGTAAGAGAACTCAATTAGGGGTATATTCCCCTCAGAAGAACCCTTGAAATCAAGGATGCATTCTCTACCCATATTCTCTAGAATCTGTATAGTGAACTCTAACTGACCATCAGTATGAGGGTGGTTTTTTATGCTCATAAGAACCTATGTACCCATCACCCTCTATAATCCTTTCCAAAACAAAGGTGTAAACTGGGCATCCCTATTCGATACTGCTGTCTGGGGAACCCCGTGAAGGTGCGCAATCTCAGGGATATAAAGTTTCCAAAGATCATTCACAGAGAAGGACTATTTAATTAATAGGAAACGAGAGACCTTCGTGATCCACTCCTCAACAACCCATATGACATCACTACCTTGAGGGGAACTCAAAAATATGATTACTAATCCATCTCAAAATCATACCATTTCCACTCAGGAATAGGTAACAACAATAAGAGCCTAGCTGGTTGGTGGTGTTCTTCTTCCACCTAGGTTGAACACATCATGATAAAACTAGTTTACTCATCTTCCATACCTGGATACCAATACTAGCAATATAAATCCTGATACAACTTAGTAACTCCATGAGGTCCTGTCCAAGTTAAGTTAGGAAACTCTCACATTATCTCTTCATGTATATTTTTGGAAACACAAATGTGACCATGAATATAGAAAGTTTCATCCTCCCCTACCTAGAGGAGGGTCATCACCTTCCATGGTCTAATTTAGGAGCATGCCATCATCATAAAATTACTATCTCAACCTCACTCTATCTAGAATATTGGAAGTCACCAATAAAGATGATATAAAATTTCAAAATTCTTTATATTTTACCTCCATTTGAAACTCAAATAATAAGCTTATAAGCTTTCACTTTCTACTAGCCTCATAAACTACCTATATCTGATTCCTCCAACTTAGTGCATTAGTGATTCATTTTTCCTTCACGGGTGTATAGGAAAGATCAAATTCAAAATATTGTAGGTATTCAACCCACCTTCAATTACAAAGAATCAATTTATGCAGCATAAATATATACTTGAGGTTTATGGCCCCTATTCCCAAAAATTTCTCTCCAAGTGAATTATGAATCCACCTGCACAAGGCATGAACGATTGATGCTAACTAGAGATCACATTTCAGAAAGTTCCTCTCTTGTGGCCTAAACTAATGAGATCTGTATTCCATGACTCACTCCTCCTGCATCAGAACTACTCTGAACACAATACCTGATATATCTCAATGAAATTTGTAACTCTTTCTCATCTCTAAAATAACATGTATTGGGGAAGAATTCAGTGTCCTTTTCATCTCTTGAAAGATATATTGTAGGTATCTGACCATACAAATCGTGCACCCTTCTTATATAATCTCATAAGAGGTGTTGTTAATCATGATAAGTCTTGTGTCAAAATTCTTATAATATTCATCTAGCCTCAAGAATATTCATATGTTAAAGAAATTCTTGGGATGCTCCTAGGAAACAATAGCTCTCACCTTCTCTGTGTCTATAAGTACCCATGTCTTAGTGATAATATGACCTATGAAGTCAATCTTATCCATGCATAATTATAACTTAGTAAATATTTCATATAAATTTTGATCTCTCAGTGCATCAAAAATGAACTCAAGATGTTTGGAATGGTCATGTTCATTTTGAGAATACACCACAATATTATCCATGAATACCACTAAAAACAAGTCTGAATACGAATGAACAACTCAATTCATAAGCACCATGAAAACTAATGGTGTGTTCATGAGACCGAACGACATTAAAAAATAATCATATAGACCATACCTACTAAGAAATGTTCTATGAGGTATGTACTCTGGTGGAACACATACCTAGGGATAACCTGACCACAAATCAATCTTCAAAAAAACCCAAGGTTCTCAGAGATGGTCGAAGAGATCATCGATCTTGTCCAAGGGATTCCGGTTCTTAACCATCAACTAGTAAGATTTCCAATAATATAAAAATATTATAAGGGTTATGGATACCTTTTTTCCAAAAAAACCATCATACCCATTGGAGAAGTTTTGGGTTATTTAAAACCCTTTTACTCCAAGTCTTCTAGTTGTCTCTTGAGCTCCTACAACTCTGTGGTATCCATCCTATAAGGAAGAATGGATACCGATGCAACTATTAGGTGAGATAGATATAAAAATACACCACTCTCTCTCAGGAGGTAGTCCAAAAAAATCATCTAGGAAAACATCCCGTAAATGATCAACCATTGTATGAAATTCCACCTAACATGTTCCCTTATCATCCAGGAATAAGCTTGCAAACTGGGATGCCATCCCATCCATCCAATGATGCTCAGGTCTATCTCTACCTACCAGTACATCCCATTTACATTTAAATAAAAACTATACTCTCTACTAATGTGAATTCCACCCATCGGTGATAATATAAAACAAACACATGATAATAAACTTTCTAGTACATCCCAATTATGACATAAAACCCTTTCATATTAAGAAAAAAATGATTTTGTATGAAGTGACACTCGCCTATGTCAAGGGGAACTCCCTCCAGTAGTGTACACTCTCTGATATGATTCCCAAGGGAGTATCATGCATTATAATTCCTTCTAAAAACATAACAATGATCCCAAGGCTCTTCACAATATGCACAAATATAAAATAATGAGATACACTTATATTGAAAAGAGAAGATACTACAGTAGATTATGCTAAGATAGTAACTCTCACTATAGATGGCCCGACACTCTTCTCCTCATGTGTAGAATATAAAAAATATATCTAGCCTAAATTTTGGCCTTGTGAAACAACCACGCAACCTAGAGTAGGCCCACACAGCATTCACGGTACAACGAGTACATGGATACCTCTTCCAAAACCACGACCTCTAAATAAACCATCAGTACTCCTCCAACTCCCAACCTGATGTGGATATGTGAATATCGATCCTAAACCTAGAGTTGGAGAAGATCCCCTTCCACAGATTATGGAGAGAAGTTCCTATAAAATCATTATACATGGACTATCCGGTCACATTATCATCACTCAACTGGGTCTCCATCACACTAACCCTCCAAATTTCCTTTTCACCCACACTAATGATGGAATACATAACTACCAAAACTCACACATTGGATGGTATTCTCCTTAAAAGAAGCCTAAAAGTGGAACTCCCTTCCAGATGTCACTGAACAACTAGGTCAAGAGGTTGAACTTCCCTCCACTATGCCCCTAGCTTCTCTCAGGTTTTGTTCAAAAATAAGAACCTGATTTACTATCTATATAATATTATTCAATTTAAACATGTTAACCTATGATCAAAAAAATTTATTGAGACCATCCTCAAATCTTATTTTCATTTATGGATGATAAACAAGGTAAATCAGTGAGAATAACTAAAGATCTGTAAGATATAATAAATACTCTATAATAGTTATCGATACCTACTCTAGATTTATAAACTTACTAGACCTTATAAATATTTGTGTCTCATAAAAAAAAGTAATCATTAAACCTGTATTGGAAATTCCTCTAAACCATATCTTGAAGGGTGTTATCCTGGTTCAAAACACCCCACTAGCACTTATCTTCTCCTCAAACAATATATGTTACACGATTTATTGTCTACTCAGGAGGTGTCTTGAGATGCTTGAAGATAGAAAATATAGTCTTTAGATACATATCAGTATCCTATAGACCATTGTCCCCAAAAAATGTGGGTGTATACTGCTTCTAGAACACATGCAAAAAATCAATTATTGATGAGGAAGTCTGTGGGGATCCCTGAATAGTCTACATAAAGTGCCTAAAACTCTCTCAGAACCAGGCATCAGTTCCCATATCAGGAATGAAGACAAGTTTCTCAAGTAGAATTGTTGAAGATTCTATTAGTAGCACAGGGCCCACAACTTCCAGAGAATGGTATTCACCCCCCTCCTAGAACATGACTAGAGGTCATCATTATGGAATTTCTCTATAATACCAAACACATTCTCATAAAATAATTGAGTAATGATAAATTCACATATATAAAAATATAGGATAGGTTAAATCCTTCCTATAATGATTCATTCCCCTCTACCTGGTCTAGAAAATAAGAATGGTTAATAGATCAATCATAAAAAAACAATATAGACACTGCCTACTACCCACTCTAGATTCAGTTCTAGATCAAGATCTTTATTTCGTATCATAGGCCCCTATATATCTAATGGTGACCTTTCCATTTCAAAATTTCAATTCCATTTAAATTCACATTTTTTTATAATTATCTTTAAATGGATAAACAAAATAGATCACCACTTCAAACCTATAAGTTCCCCTACATATTTTAAATCAAAATGTAGAATCCATTAAATGACAGCCATACCATGTTCTAGTCCATGCAACCATTGGTCCAAGACTCAACATGAAATAATTAAAAGATTACGGTGTCTATTATAGCCAATGCAGGAAAACACTATTTAGGTAATAGGAGGAACTCTATGTACCAATTTATGTTTCTCAATTTTTAGGCAACAATCATTATCTAATAGAAATTCTATAACATAAGGCACACATAATAAATTTTAAGCAGCTAAGGAATGTATCCTATATGGAATTTAATATTTATGGAATGTGAATCCTGTAAGGTGCCCAAAATGATGAATGATATGGAATACCCTTATATCCTTTAGAAACGATAAAATATGTATTAATAAAGAACATAAAACATCAATTGTGTCCTCCAATGGTGGAATCAAATCAATAGTAATAGAAAAAATCTTGAAAAAAAATGACTCGTTCTAGGAAATTTATGTTTCCCTATATGCGGGTCAGCTAATATTAGGTGGAGCTCATTAAAAAATTCAAACTCCTTCCAAATCTCCTATATATTGTCTCAAAATAGTAAATATAGGAAACAAAAATCCATTGATACCATTTTGTAACATCCCGACCATGGAGCCACTAAATAGTTCCCTAAGTCGGTGGGTCATATGGCCTTAAGTACTCCTCCCCATTTTCCAGAGGGTATAGACTAGTAGTGAGAGTAAAAGGTGTTATAGTGGGGTGAATATACCCTCATGATCATAGTAATTCAGTGGTATCACAAGTGAATAAATAATTGGAGGCATGATATAAATCAAGATATAAGATAGCATTCATAAGACTGTAATAATAATTAAAAAGTTATTTCATGAGAAAAATGATTATCATTTCATTTCTCCGTACAAAATTGTAGAAAATATATAGAAACACGAATCTTGTACAATATAGATTTTAGAATCCAAAACTATCCAAAAGGAACTATCTCAGCTAGCATCACAAGTATAGCACAGTCATGTTCTCCCCCGATCCTAAGAAATGATCAGTTAAGAATCATAAAGTGGGTGATTCCCCCAGTCCCTACCTACATAAATGTAGTCTATATAGGTACCCAATTATGTCCAAAATAAGGAGTGATATAACACTTAGTAGTCCATGACCAACGGTGTCCATAATATGTCCAGTTTATATATAAATAATGAAGGAGTGTACAATATATCATAGGTATAGCAGTAGTATAAATAAAGAATAAAATGTATATAAAATATTAACTAACTTAACATGGATCTCTATGATCAATGATAAAGCACACCTAAGAAAGGGATAAATATAAATCATAAATAAGGATGTGTGATACTATCCAACCTAACAACTAAAATAAAGAAACAATAGGTATTGCTGTATAGAATATAAAAATATATACAATATCCGCACCTTGTAATCAAGTGTCAGGCCATGAAGGGCTATATCCAAGGTATAAAGGACTAAAACATCATCATTGAGTCCATGGATAATGTCTATGGAAACACAATAATGACTTGGGTAGATTCCATGGTGCATTTCCACAGATCAAGTCCAACGCGAGTCCAAGCACACCAGATCTGAGGGGTTGTAATTCCCATGGAATCCTATGGAATCAGGATCCATGGAATTGAAATGTACAAGGCATAAACTACCATAATAAATAAGGATACATATAGTATAAATTTCCATGTCATCTAACCAAATCAGGATTTGAGGAGTAGAAATGTCTTTGGTGTCCACTACCATAATAAATATGGATCTATAGAGTAGAAATGTCCATGGAATCCTGTGGAATTTGGATCTGAGGAGTTTGAATTTTCGTGACATTTATTTATATTATCAATACATTCATCAACTTATATCTCAATTTAATAATAATAAATAAACCATGAGTTTATCCAGATCATTGATCATTTTCCATTTAAACCCCTTAAACCTACTCATTCTACATTTAATAGTCATGTAATCACATGGAAAGGATGTATAACATTATCCTATTGAATAATTCAATTCTCATTCAATTAATTAAGGATCTCCATAAAGCTGATGAGCTCACATGCACCCAATAGGGTGGTACAATATGGGGTAGATATGTGAACACACAACATGGGTGGTCTAGGTTGATATGAATGAACTCCCACCAAATAATGGTTCTAGTGGGAAACCTAAACGGGTTCCAAATAATTTAATCACTATGTTAATTTACTATTAAGGGAAACACTAGAAATTTTGGCAAAGATTACAATCTAAATATTTCAAATAAAACACTAAATCTTGTAGGAATTTTATAGGCCACCTACCATATACTTGTGGTAGAAAACATAATCAGTATCAACTCCTTACTCGAGTGGTATTGGAAAAAAATGGAATAATGGATGAACACCTTAAAAATAGGTTATAGGATCTTATACCAAATTATATCCATCTAGGAGAATAGAAATGGTGTAAGGTGAAATAGGAATGGGGAACTCACCAATGTGGGTCCAACGAGACCGGCAGCGGAAGAATCTGAGTCTGGATTGCGAAGATACTACAAAGTCTACATTAGGATTCCTTGGTGATCCCACGAGATAGTAAGTCAAGGAGTTTGAGGCCTTATATCAGAAAATGAGGCCCTTCCACTAATTTTAAAAATAACCCAATTCGTTTACATGATGTGTAAATAATTTACATGCTATGTAAATCTTGAGGTCTTTACTCTAGTAAAACCCCTTTACACCTCATGAATTATACTTATTATGACATTACACGTCATGTATTGATTACACTGAATGTATACCATCTACAAGTTGTGTAATTTACTTACATCCAACCCACATCCATCATGCCTCTTCCTTTCCAAAAACTACCCAAACAACCCATGGGAATAGCTTAAGTGTCTCATCCAAAATGAGAACTTCAACAAGAGTTTAATTATAAATAAAAGAACCCATACCTCACAGAAAAACTGAGGATCTTACACATTAAATTAATTTGAAAAGTATTTCCATAATTGTACAATAATATAGTCATGTATTTTTTTGGAATGAATTACTCTATGACATAATCAATGACTGGGTATATCCATACCATATCATGATAACATGTTTTATTATCATAAACTGAAGGGTTTCTTTCAAATATTAAGATAAACCCGTAAAAAATATCCATGAAGGTGTTAAAAAAGTCGTGTTGACTTATATATTGAATAAATGAATGTGGTTTAATGAATTTGTTTGGTTTCCATAAGTTATTTGAGAACCCCATGGTCCCACCACTTTGTATTAAGATAGTTACCAAGATACACTAATGTTAAATAAACTTGAAATAAAACATGGTGAATCGTTTATTGTATCACATAAATTTTCCAAAAAAAATCATGCTCATAAATACATATCCAGCCTTGAATATAATGTTTACAGATTTCTTGGAATAATTTAAGATAGGTGACTCAATAAATTAATCGATATGATCAAAATAGTTGACCTTTTGTATCACTGTGAATCCCTTGAGCACAACAATGAGTCCATGTGTTTTTTAAGATGAGGTGTTATCATTATAAGATTTATACATTATGGATTCTAGGAGATGTTAAATAATTTAGAAATTAGTTGAAACGTAATAATTGAATATTTTTAATGGGTGGGAATCAAATCCAACATTATAATAGATGAACCTTTGAGGGAAATAGAAATAAATAATACATATAAGTGATGTTAAGGTGAAAAGCGGTATACCTAAATGGGAAATTTTTCTAAATTATAATACATGAAACTAGTTTTTAAAGAAGAAATATTTGATATCATTTTTTATCATGATATAAAGATGATAGACTATAACGATTAACGTTCAAAGTTAATGATTTCTAGGCTATAAAATTATAAAGAAATATAATGAGAAATGATATACCTCATAGATTAAGATCATATATAAAATGAAAAATTACTTATAGTCTAAGATTATAATATAAGAAATAGAATATCATTTAGTTTAATATTATAAGGTGATAAATTTTCTCCGTATGGAGTGATCAAGGAGTATCCACTATGGAAGTTAACAATGTGCACAGTGAATGGGTCTTCTCATTTGTGTATTAACTTTAGGAAATTATTCCCTATACCTTTAGGGGTATTAATGAAAAAAATCCACTTGAATGAGTGACTGATGGATTAACCTATTTTGGATTCCAATGTTACATGGTTATGATGAACCTCTAAACTATTTAACACCCACTTATATTTCCAATCATGGGTTTCTAACTTGGATTACCAAACATATGGTTATTCAAATTTATTTCTTCAAACATGTATTGGATCTTAGATAGATAGAATAAAAAATCAATAGAAAACACTATTTCAGTTCCATATAATAAGTAATAGGGGTCCACCTAGATATGAGATCATGTCATAGTGTGATAACAACAAAAATAATTAGGAAGATTATTTTGATAACTATTCTTATTATATTCATTCATCTTTTGTATGGTTTTGGGGGGATTTTAGTTGAATTATTTTATAATTACATTTATATTATCATGATAATAGGAAGAGTTTTTAGACCCTATACTTTACATGAGTTACACATTCTTAAACTCGTGTTAATAGAAGTCTATAATATTATCCCTGATGATAGAACATGTAACTCTATGTAACACCCCGAGCTTCCATGATACGCTTCTCATTCAATAATGCAATAGCTTGCATTGTACGCAACTTCGAGTTCTAAAACACCGCGACTAATCAAAGTAGCCGCTATGAATAGTAATAACCACTTTTTAAAATTATAGAAATTTTATATTTCAAAATGGACTTCATTTTTGGATTCGGAATATCGAAATTAGCCTATGTTGAATTTTTGGTATTTTTCTGAGAACTTCTAATTTTTTATGAATAGTGAAAAATACTTAAAAAAAATTTTTTAATCAAAATAATTTATAGTGATAATTTATACTATTTAGTGGTTTTAAAGTATAATTAGAATATATTTTTACCATTTTATCCAATGGTGGTCATTAGAATTAATTTAACATTGAAATTGGACATAAACAATTGCCAATCTTTTGATATAAATTGTTTCTTAAAACACGCTATTTGTTGTGACAGCGGGAATTAATTATAAAATTAATTAATGAAACTTATATGTTTGGAATTTTGTAAAATAGACCTCATTTTTGAATTTGGAATATCAATTATCGCTTAGGGTGAAATTTTGGCATTGTTCTGAAAAACTTCAATTTTTGATGAATAGTGAAACCACTAAGTGGTAGTTAAATAACTGATTTTCCGTTTAAATGAAATATTACCACTTCTGTGATTTGATTTTCAAAAATCCAACATACATGGTTTTCATTAAGAAGTAAAATGTGGTTCAATGAGATCAAAATAATTTTTTAGTGAATAGTAACTTTTAAGTTCTTAATCGCGATTAGAGGTAATTAGTGTAGTTTAAGGTAAAAATAATGTTTTAATAATATGAGATGAGCTTGACACTTGTCCTACTCCTATTGGATGAGTCATGTCCGACCAAGACAACCCATGGGTCAACTTGGGGACCCCATGGAGCCACTTTGGTTGGAAAATGACATTAATATATATATATTTAATGTTAAAATTAAATTGACACAAACATGAGTTGTTTTACTAAAACAGTTTTTAAGTCGGGTTACACAAGTCCAAATTTTGATTATAAATATTCATTAGAAATCTAAAAATATTTCCTACATCATAGTATTTTTTTTATAATTTTTAAACATTAAATAAATTAAATTAATTATGACATCATGATGATGCAGCGATGACCTCATTATTTAACGATTTAAATAAAATGTAAAGATAATGTAAAATCCAAAGCTTAAACTTGTCAAAAACCTATCGGATGAGTAGATTTCGAACCCTTATCATCTTAGCCTCGAATTATATAAGTGTGGGACCTCTAAAATCCGAAACTCATTTTATAATAAAGTGTCTTTTCTTTACTTTCCAAGAGTGCCCCTCCTCTCCACTTATAAAAGGCCCCCACCTCTCCCACCTCATTTACACTTTCAAGCCATTTGGATCGGCCAAACTCTGCCCAAATACTCTCCCAACTTCCCCCTCTTACTCCTAGAAGCCTCACTTTGGGCAGAACTCTTCCCAAGGAAGCCTTTGTCTCAAATCAAAAAGAGTTACCCGATTTTGAGGTAATGTCTTCTCTAGTGTTGTTTTGTTTTATTTTTCTTCTCCAACCCCATAAACTCTTTTTATTCATTTATTTTGTAACAACACCAGTATCCTCAATATACTAGGATATTGTTATAAGAAGGATTCGAGCTACACTTACACACACCTACATCTAATGGTTAAAGAACATACGGTTTCTGTGGATGGCGAATTTCTGCCTCACGAAACGATGATTGTTCAACACTCATATAACACCTTCAAAGGTGGCCATTAAGATGTAACTATTTTTATATATGATATATAATATGTTTATGTTTTACTTATGCTTCTGTATTTCTCATTTATGGCATACTTTATGATTTCCATTATGGGTAAAACGCGATAATTTCGTTTTAGGAAGTGCGGACTACCGCCCCCTCAAAGTGATTTGAATCATTAATGCCATATGTGGGATGTATAAAGGATGGAGTAAATGGTATTATACACTATATTATACTGTAATTATATTATAAATTTATATCATTATGATTTCATTCCATTAAATACGAAATAGAAATGAAAGTAGCGTTCATGTGTACGTACGGCTTACCGTCTCCATGAACGGTGCATTTCATTTCTTACCTCTAAATGTTACGTGACATTATGAATGAATGTATATACTGTATATATATGATATATATGATATCTACATCATGAATATAATTCTGGATATAATGGATATTTCACCACATGAACAACTTGTAATTTTAAGAAGTTTATTTTTGACTCAAGTACCAAAGATCGACAAAACGACCGTTATTAACATAAATAATTACATAATGTTCATATCATTGTAATAAGTGATATAATAAGGATAATGAAATTAAAAATGGTTCTTAATAAGGTATATATTAACTCTAGTTTATTATTCAGGAGGTTAAAGAACGGTTGAGTTAAGTCAGACACGAGGTAAGGGAACTTCTTAACCCAACTTCCATTCTTTGGGTTAATCTCCTACTTTCCAATTATGTCATGATATTATTATGTACTATTTTGTATTTTTACTTTCTCTATGTGTACCTATAGTGAATACACATAATAGATCTATTTTATTTTAAAAATTATCTTTTTAAGGACTTCGTCTCAATCTCCTTTCATTGAGTCATATTTGGTTTTATACACAACTTTCTTTTATACGGTGTATAAACCCCTTTGACTTTTACGTTTATTCAAAAGGAATCTTTTTATATGAAGCGTTTTACTAAACGACAAAAAGAGAATGTTTTTCTTTCCGTAGATATGCGACGACAACGACTTCTCTGCCGCCGTGACCATTATTTGAGTTTCGGCTTCCTCTACAAGCCGTCATTTTTTTTAATGAAAAATAAATACAAAGTTTTAACTTTCTTTTATTTTGGTATTGAAAATGGTTTTTAAAGAGTTTTTATTATATCAATGTGTTGTATTGATATCTTGTGATTGAAATGTGGAAATGTTATGTTTCCTTTATGCCTGTTTTATGTGATACGATTATGTTATGGTTTATGATATGTTTAAAACTATTCATATGAGGAATACATTGGACTTAATAAGTGACGGTTGGAGCCCGCTATAGCTCCTCGATGCATCGGCAGGTCTCATGAGACAAACTAGTGTCTTGGCACGAGGCCTTGACAAAATCTAATTTGTGGTCTTGGCACGAGGCCTTGGCTACGTGGTTATGATAGTCTGGCATTATGCATTCCATCATTATGAAAGTGGTTATTGATATTGCATGTGATTATTCGACCAGTAGAATATCCATGTGAATAAGTAAATGGCATTATCTCATTTTACTTTTTCCATATTATATTGAAGTTCATGTTTAAAAGGCTTTTGTTTTAGTTATACATTGCCTTAAATGTTAATGTTTATTTATGAAAGCTTCCGCATTATTGTTATCCTTACTGAGCATCTGAGCTCACCCCTTTCAATGTTTTAATATTTTCCAGGATGTGAAGAAGTATTTTATGAATGACCTGCAGGGATAGTCAGAAGAGGATATGAGTGTGGACTATGAAGACTTTGTTATTATTTTTCCACTTTATGATATAATGTAACATTTATGAATGTATCTAGTGTTTCCAAGGCTACTAAACTAATCAGTCTTTCGAGACTTGATCTTTTGTGATCATGCCAATGTTACGAAGTAATGCACCGACTCTGGGTAGCTGGGGTCGGGGCGTTACAGTTGGTATCAGAGGCAGTTTAGTACTAACCTTGGAAGCTAGATTTAGATAAACTCTGATTAGAGCACATAGCCCGAAGATATACTTTGAGGATTAGTATAGAAGAACTTCCTAGAATTTTGGTATTATAGAGATGTTATGAGTTTTCCGAGCAATACATCCCTGTCTGGATACGAGCAGGTAGAGGCGGCTCTGGAACAGATGTACCTAGGGGTAAAACCCGAAAACACCGCTTTGAGCTAGACTCGAACGGGAACTGGTGCATGACAACGGGCCTTGCTGCACTCTTGGTTACGACACTCCCAGGGGATATGCTTAGGATAATTCCCATTTTCTTTACAAACCACTATGAACGGTTATGAGTATATAATTCCTCAAATAAAACATTTTTATGATTATGGATTATGTCCATAAATAGTTCAATTTATGTTCAGTATTTTACAAGTATGGAATTATGTATTTTGATTCATAAACTAACCTAGTTTATGCCATTGTATAGAAATGGTGCCCAGTAGAAGGAATGTGAACTCCAGCAATATGTATGATCCAAAGAGTAAGAAGGATCGTATCTTTCATGGTATTAAGACAACATTTCAAAGGGAAATAGTCTCCCATGTGTTCTCAACATATGAATAAATAGTATCATGTGTTAATAAGATAAGTAAAGAATTCTCTGAGTCCTATGGCTTTGAAGCGAAGAAAGAGACGAAAGGGATGGAAGAGAGAATGATGGATAAAGGGATGAGGGGAAAGAAGAATTTTCCAATATGTGGTAATTGTGGGAAGAAACATCATGGAACTTGCCTAAAGGGAATGGGAGTTTGTTATAAGTGTAGAGAAAAAGGACACAAAGTGCGTGACTGCAAGGGTAAGGAAATGGTTTCAAATGTACAATGCTTCTTCTGCAAGGATTGGGGACACTACGCAAACCAATGTCCAAATCATCAGAGTATGACCCAAATGATGTTATTGGACAATAATCAAGTTATGATACTACCACAGATGAGGAGTAATGATTAGAGTTCTTATGTTGTTATTAAAGAATTTTGTAATTTGAGTGTTGTATCAATGATGTACTGGTTATAATAATTATGGAGTATATAAGGATTGTATTGCAGTACTATTTCATCAAGGACTTGAGATTTTGTGGAACCAAGAAAAGTGACTCCATAGTAGGTTAAATTATTGGAAAATATATGGTTGAGAGAAAGATAAACCATAATATGGTTCTGATACCAAGATAGTAATTTTGGAATAAGACGTGATTGATTTGGATAAATTATATTGGATATTCTTAACTTCCTTGAAACTGATTGATGATTTGTATACATTTTTGGATAGAAGGAGTATATCTAGTATTCTATAAGGAATAAGGGATCATGGTAATTCAGTATGTTTAAAAATAATACATGATGAAGGTGTTCACATGTTGTTACGTGGAAAAAAGGATCTTCATTATGTTTACCTTCCTTATAAAATTTTGACTGTAAGTTGGACAGAAGTATTTTAGATAACTATAAAGGTTGGAATGGATTAAGTTGAACCATGGATATTATTGTTTAAGGTTAAAGCATTTCTGAAGATTATTTTTGGAATATTATAATACTATAGTTTTAGGAAAAGGACAACCTGCAGGGTGGGGATTAACTCGTCGCGTCGGACAAAGCTGCAGGAATCGAACCCACAACCATAGTGCGACAAGCCTTTATTTCCTACCACTAGCCTACAGGAAGTCCCTGGTTATTAAAAAATAATTTTACTAATCTAAATGGTATGTTTTAACATTTGGAACCTTATACAATTAGGATAAATAGAATATTTTTGAGTTCCGTTACCATTTGGAGTAAAAGTTGGGTTTGTGGTAAAAATTTATTAACGAATGAAAGTATACATAACAAGTATGTATATTCCCTTACATTCTTAGTAAATCTCCTAAATAAATTCCTCAACATTATAAAAGGTAACTTAAAACAAAAATGTTGTCGGTTAACTTTTCCAACTGGGGATTCAATGACCGTTTAACCAGTCACAAGTTTGTGATTTTCTTGTAGTTAAACTTTCTCCTTATCCTGTTTTCTATAACTCTCCATCAGACCTTGATGGTTTGTTTCTCCTCCATATCCATATTTTCATAGAATCCTCGAATGGTCTATATCGGGTGACCTTTGTACTTATCTTGCTTTCTTTTAATGTTATATATTTATTAACCTTATTTCCTATGTGGGTTTTCCACAAAGGTATTTTCTATTTTCAACCTTTTATTTTCAATGAAAATTTTCAAATTGTGAGGACGCAATTTATTGAAGGAGGGGATAATGTAACACCCCGAGCTTCCATGATACGCTTCTCATTCAATAATGCAATAGCTTGCATTGTACGCAACTTCGAGTTCTAAAACACCGCGACTAATCAAAGTAGCCGCTATGAATAGTAATAACCACTTTTTAAAATTATAGATATTTTATATTTCAAAATGGACTTCATTTTTGGATTCGGAATATCGAAATTAGCCTATGTTGAATTTTTGGTATTTTTCTGAGAACTTCTAATTTTTTATGAATAGTGAAAAATACTTAAAAACAACTTTTTTAATCAAAATAATTTATAGTGATAATTTATACTATTTAGTGGTTTTAAAGTATAATTAGAATATATTTTTACCATTTTATCCAATGGTGGTCATTAGAATTTATTTAACATTGAAATTGGACATAAATAATTGCCAATCTTTTGATATAAATTGTTTCTTAAAACACGCTATTTGTTGTGACAGCGGGAATTAATTATAAAATTAATTAATGCAACTTATATGTTTGGAATTTTGTAAAATAGACCTCATTTTTGAATTTGGAATATCAATTATAGCTTAGGGTGAAATTTTGGCATTGTTCTGAAAAACTTCAATTTTTGATGAATAGTGAAACCACTAAGTGGTAGTTAAATAACTGATTTTTCGTTTAAATGAAATATTACCACTTCTGTGATTTGATTTTCAAAAATCCGACATACATGGTTGTCATTAAGAAGTAAAATGTGGTTCAATGAGATCAAAATAATTTTTTGGTGAATAGTATCTTTAAAGTTCTAAATCGCGATTAGAGGTAATTAGTGTAGTTTAAGGTAAAAATAATGTTTTAATAATATGAGATGAGCTTGACACTTGTCCTAATCCTATTGGATGAGTCATGGCCGACCAAGACAACCCATGGGTCAACTTGGGGACCCCATGGAGCCACTTTGGTTGGAAAATGACATTAATATATATATATTTAATGTTAAAATTAAATTGACACAAACATGAGTTGTTTTACTAAAACAGTTTTTAAGTGGGGTTACACAAGTCCAAATTTTGATTATAAATATTCATTAGGAAGCTAAACAGATTTCCTACATCATAGTATTTTTTTTTTGTAATTTTTAAATATTAAATAAATTAAATTAATTATGACATCATGATGATGCAGCGATGACCTCATTATTTAACGATTTAAATAAAATGTAAAGATAATGTAAACTCCAAAGCATACACTGGTCAAAAACCTATTGGATGAGTAGATTTAGAACCATTATCATCTTAGCCTTGAATTATATAAGTGTGGGACCTCTAAAATCCGAAACTCATTTTATAATAAAGTGTCTTTTCTTTACTTTCCAAGAGTGCCCCTCCTCTCCACTTATAAAAGGCCCCCACCTCTCCCACCTCATTTACACTTTCAAGCCATTTGGCTCGGCCAACCTCTGCCCAAATACTCTCCCAACTTCCCCCTCTTACTCCTAGAAGCCTCACTTTGGGCAGAACTCTTCCCAAGGAAGCCTTTGGCTCAAATCAAAAAGAGTTACTCGATTTTGAGGTAATGTCTTCTCTAGTGTTGTTTTGTTTTATTTTTCTTCTCCAACCCCCTAAACTCTTTTTATTCATTTCTTTTGTAACAACACCAGTATCCTCAATATACTAGGATGTTTTTATAAGAAGTATTCGAGCTACACTTACACACACCTACATCTAATGGTTAAAGAACATACGGTTTCTGTGGATGGCGAATTTCTGCCTCACGAAACGATGATTGTTCAACACTCATATAACACCTTCAAAGGTGGCCATTAAGATGTCACTATTTTTATATATGATATATAATATGTTTATGTTTTAATTATGCTTCTGTATTTCTCATTTATGGCATACTTTATGATTTCCATTATAGGTAAAACGCGATAATTTCATTTTAGGAAGTGCGGACTACCGCCCCCTCAAAGTGATTTGAATCGTTAATGCCATATGTGGGATGTATAAAGGATGGAGTAAATGGTATTATACACTATATTATACTGTAATTATATTATAAATTTATATCATTATGATTTCATTCCATTAAATACGAAATAGAAATGAAAGTAGCGTTCATGTGTACGTACGGCTTACCGTCTCCATGAACGGTGCATTTCATTTCTTACCTCTAAATGTTACGTGACATTATGAATGAATGTATATACTGTATATATATGATATATATGATATCTACATCATGAATATAATTCTGGATATAATGGATATTTCACCACATGAACAACTTGTAATTTTAAGAAGTTTATTTTTGACTCAAGTACCAAAGATCGACAAAACGACCGTTATTAACTTAAATAATTACATAATGTTCATATCATTGTAATAAGTGATATAATAAGGATAATGAAATTAAAAATGGTTCTTAATAAGGTATATATTAACTCTAGTTTATTATTCAGGAGGTTAAAGAACGGTTGAGTTAAGTCAGACACGAGGTAAGGGAACTTCTTAACCCAACTTCAATTCTTTGGGTTAATCTCCTACTTTCCAATTATGTCATGATATTATTATGTACTATTTTGTATTTTTACTTTCTCTATGTGTACCTATAGTGAATACACATAATAGATCTATTTTATTTTAAAAATTATCTTTTTAAGGACCTCGTCTCAATCTCCTTTCATTGAGTCATATTTGGTTTTATACACAACTTTCTTTTATACGGTGTATAAACCCCTTTGACTTTTACGTTTATTCAAAAGAAATCTTTTTATATGAAGAGTTTTACTAAACGACAAAAAGAGAATGTTTTTCTTTCCGTACATATGCGACGACAACGACTTCTCTACCGCCGTGACCATTATTTGAGTTTCGGCTTCCTCTACAAGCCATCATTTGTTTTAATGAAAAATAAATACAAAGTTTTAACTTTCTTTTATTTTGGTATTGAAAATGGTTTTTAAAGAGTTTTTATTATATCAATGTGTTGTATTGATATCTTGTGATTGAAATGTGGAAATGTTATGTTTCCTTTATGCCTGTTTTATGTGATACGATTATGTTATGGTTTATGATATGTTTAAAACTATTCATATGAGGAATGCATTGGACTTAATAAGTGATGGGTGGAGCCCGCTATAGCTCCTCGATGCATCGGCAGGTCTCATGAGACAAACTAGTGTCTTGGCACGAGGCCTTGACAAAATCTAATTTGTGGTCTTGGCACGAGGCCTTGGCTACGTGGTTATGATAGTCTGGCATTATGCATTCCATCATTATGAAAGTGGTTATTGATATTGCATGTGATTATTCAACCAGTAGAATATCCATGTGAATAAGTAAATGGCATTATCTCATTTTACTTTTTCCATATTATATTGAAGTTCATGTTTAAAAGGCTTTTGTTTTAGTTATACATTGCCTTAAATGTTAATGTTTATTTATGAAAGCTTCCGCATTATTGTTATCCTTACTGAGAATCTGAGCTCACCCCTTTCAATGTTTTAATATTTTCCAGGATGTGAAGAAGTATTTTATGAATGACCTGCAGGGATAGTCAGAAGAGGATATGAGTGTGGACTATGAAGGATTTGTTATTAGTTTTCCACTTTATGATGTAATGTAACATTTATGAATGTATCTAGTGTTTCCAAGGCTACTAAACTAATCGGTCTTTGGAGACTTGATCTTTTGTGATCATGCCAATGTTACGAAGTAATGCACCGACTCTGGGTAGCTGGGGTCGGGGCGTTACACTCTATACCTATTTATCATATAGAATTTTATTAACTCAATCATGGTTTTTATACCAAACTTAATTTTAGGGTATAGATTTAATCCATTTTTAAAATAAATAAATGAAATAGATTATGAATCTAAACTTATGGATGGCCATTGAGGGGTACATGATTTTGAAATCTATCCCATATATGGAAAGGGGTTAGGATTACTTTATATCTTACAATAACTCTAATAGTTAATTAATGAAGTTGGTGTGTATCTGTCATGAATGAAAATTGTTCTCACTCTTTCTATAATCTGGCATCATGATGGAATAGTAATAATAAATCCCTCTTACATAGAAACAGAAATTGGTTCCTATATAATGGTTACCACATGTACTAGAATGATTTATTTTGTAGATATAAAAAACTACACTCTTTAATAACATTATAACCACTTAAACCATTATAGTGGAGAAAAATTATCTTCTAAATATGAAGTTTTTCATTCAAAACTTGTTTCTAATGAAGAATATAATTTAAGAGTTACAATACATTAAGGGTTATAAAATCAACTATTTTCACAGCTTATGAGATTAAGGAATCCACATTGGGTAAAGTGGAATCTATTTAATCCACATATCCCTTATCCTTATAGTTAAAATGGGAAACCACTATCTAATGAGACTATGAGATGACCATATCATCTTATTCTTGGCCAATGATCAATGTGAATAGGTTTTCCAAAGAGTATTATAAGAAATTATGAAGCCTTAAAATATAAAATCCTTTTTATTAGTTAATAAATGTGACATCAATTCTTAATTATAATTGAGAATGTGTATCAAGTTATTTATCTTGATATAATAACCCCAATTGAAATTCTCCAATATAAACATTAAATTTCCTTTCACATATTAGACAATGTTTTCTAAAGCCAAATCTAGATCGCTAATAAGGGCATGGTATAGAGTTACCATATGATGGAAGGAATGAATATTGAATGATTTTACTTATCAAATAAATAAATATAACTCTACATCCAAATCTATTATGTCTAGTGTTATTTATCCTTTTCTAAATTTAACATCAGGAGAGACAATAAAATAAATATTTCATAATTGTGTTGTCTTATATACTAAGAATATTTCTTTATAACGAAACTATATTTCAAGGGTTAGTCCATCAAGTATTAGTCGAACTGATATGAATTCTATAAATTCATTCCTTGTTAATTTATTATTTATGACATATTGGACGTAAAAAATTGATGTATAACCAAAAATATCGATAATAATCTAGTCCATAAAAGGATATTAAAGATGTATTTAAATTAATTTACAAGGGAGATCAGTTTGAATTGATGAATTTACAAGTAATGACACAAATTATTTCCTATAAACACCAAGGCGATATAGTTCATACCACTAGAGAAATTTCTAACCTTATCCACAAACATTGTATAATTAAGGTAGTGTATGATATTGTATTTACATTTTTCATTCTCTTACACAAAAATAATTCCATTGGATTTCTCTTATGATTAAAATTATAGGATAAGTGGTTATATATCTACAATCACCATCAGGTCTAGAGGATGCAATAGATATTTCTAAATTTTATAAAAATTTATTTTTAAATTCTTAATTAATTAGTCACTTTATGTTATACTTAATTGATTTAGTGAAGGTTAGAGATTAACAGTTGAGGTTAAAAATGAATAACCTAAAGTAATAAAGGAATATTAGTATTCTTATCAATTGTTATAGGATCTATGGAGTGAAAATTATAAAGAATATTTTTTCACTCGTTCAATTACAATCTCATTGTATGAATCCATGAATCTAAAGAATTTCACTGAGGTTATTGGAAATGCACATTTTAGGGGGTTCGTCTACAAGATATCCTTTCAAAACATAGAAAATTGATCCTTGATATTAATAAATTGATCATAATGTTAACATGATTTGATAAAAATCATCAATATAACATTGGAATACTTCTACCAATAATGGATTGATTATATATTATTTTTTATATTTTTCACCAGTATTATTTGAAATGATGGATATTTCTCTATAATAGTTCACTATATGGGGTGCCATACACTTTTTATCCCTATCTTCTTTTATAGTCATAAAAAATTATTTTCACCCTAAATTTCATTCCAGAAAAGCAGGTTCTTAATATACTATTTCCATTTTCATCAATATCTTAGTGGTCAAAATTAAAAAATCGTCCTTTGGAAAATGGATGTTTCGATCTTGAAAGTTAACAAAAACTCTTATTTCTATATCATTTTTTATTTACTAGAGTTATATTGGTTATCTAATTAGAATATTGAACTACAAATATTTTGTTTTCTCTAATAAAATTATCTACCTCATCCTTGCCATGTTACTGCGAGATAGTTGCATCATTATCTCAACCTATTTATAGCCACGGTGGTTGAATGGTTTACTTGAACATTGAACAGTCTTATGGATGTCCAATACAATAATTACATTTTATTTCCCTGAAAAAAATCATAATTTCTATTAAGTAAAGTAATTCATCACTATTAATCATAAAAAATCATGGTATTGCTAATTAATATAGGTTTCTCATCTTATTTAATGCCCAATTTTACCAATATTATCTCATAAAGGTTTTCAGAGAAACATTCTTCAAAGGTAGTTGGAACCTTACCAGGAACCTCATAATCATTATCAAGTGGAATGTAGGACTCATATAACTTTTCATTGTTGGGTGGGATATTTGGTGTGAGTATTTGATGTTGTAGTTTCATTGAGGTCATGTTAGCAGATATTAAATTCCCTAGTCACTATAATTTTCCTTGAAATACATATCCAACACATCAAATTTTAAATGTTGGTTTGGTATTTTATCTATCAAAATCACTTTATAATATACATGTGTCAATAATAGAAAAAAAATTGAATGAGATAAATCCCTTTACTTCTATAGTTTTAACTCGTTTTGGTAGATTTTCATCACTTCCATCACAGTATAAAAAAGGTTTTTAAAGTTAGTTCAATATTTATAAAATAATTAAATGTCACCTTAAATAAAAATTTCTTGGTTCAATTAGATAAATATTAATTAGTATGATATCCTTTAAAACATTTCAAAGATTAACTTAGGTGGCCTATGAACCTATTTGGGTTAACACTAATTGTAGTGTCACACTTTTATCAATGTTTCCCCTCCCTCTTGTAATACCCCACATTGATGTAGTGTGTCTCATAAGAATCTAAGGGATAAGAATCATCATTGATCACTCATAAAAGTTATCTAACAGAGAAGTTCAAAAACTAGTGGTATGATAATATGATGGCTTCTTTTAGTGGAAACTAAGGTCCTCCATCTATATTTTTTAATGAGTTATCTAGAACCCATGAAATTAGTATCAAATACCAAATCCCTAAATATAAACATTGATGAATTATTTCCAAATATTATTTTCACATATTTATGATAATCCTATATCATTATAATGGATATGGATAATTTATTTTCTTTATAAACAAGGTGTTGAAGTACTAAGATATATAAGAAATTCATTCCCTAACCATTATCCATTAGAGATATAAGGTATTTGAATATTTCTTTGTGATAACACACCTACTTCAACTTCTAAAAAAGAAATAATTATATGAAATTTTACAAGTCCACATTCCTAAAATATATATGCCTCTGTGGAAAAACATCACTTTAAAACATTATGGAATTATTTAGAGATTCAACCAGGGCCTCTCTAAGTTCTTTAGACAATTGGGGAGTGTCCATTTCTAAAATCCACATAGAGACATTAGTGATATGATTTAGCACATCATATTTTTTTGTAAAGTTGGTAATATACCACCATGGTGTTTCCCTATAACATGAGGTGAATAAGTCACTTATAAGTAAGAAAATAATATTATTAGGGATTGAAGTGGTGATGTTACCTTTATCTGAACACTATGATGATCATCCCTCATGGAATATTGAGATAGGTTGTATAGTTATATTTTAGTTTATTAGTCAAATATTCACACTGTAAAATAGGAATAATTAGAGATAATTATATCTATATTTCATCTTGAATGAGATTTTAAGATCATAAGACTTTTTATTTTAGTGATATACATAATTTGATCCAGGATAACTCCTTGGTTTTAATTTGTTCTGTGAGCAATACATTTACTACCTCAAGATCACCCAAATAAATTATCAAAGTTCAATGATTCATATACCAAATAATATGGGTTATAATGCCAATTAATTAGTTAAAAGGAACAAGAAAATGAAATGATTGGTTATTCCTTAAGAGAATGATCTAGTTTCAAGTTGGGTGTTTCCTTCCTCTCTAATGATAGAGGCATGAAGTCTGGGAGGGTTATATCTAGATGAAGTTATTTATACAAATTATATTTTTTCTTATAACCATGGTTGAGTCACTAATTTTCAGAATTTTAATATCAAGGTAATTATCATTAGAGAATATAGTAGAAAAGGGGATGTTTCAGTTAGTGAAGGAATTCAAGAATCATCCAATGCACATGAGTGGTTATATTTTGGTGATTAAATAGAAAAATTTCTATGAATCCTTTTTTAGAACTTAATATTATTCTACATAATTATTATCCCCTTTGAGAGTAATGGGATATATTATTGCACTTGACACTTGCACCTTGGTATTCTCTAACACCAACTAACATTAATCTATATATTTTTTTGGAATCCTTGATGGCGGGGAGTTCTTAGATCATGGTCTCTAGGAATCATTGGTATGCGTAGAAATTGTTCTAATTTTTTGACCACACTTAAAACAAATTATTAATATCTTGAATCTTATAAGAAAAATTCTATTATACATATAAAATTAAATATAAACTAATAAAAATGAATATACTATTTTATTCATATCCTTAGTGGTTTGTAATCATTTATCACTTTTCCCATGCTCTATGAGTGTGTTAGCTTGTGTATGTGAATGGTGAGGTTTGGATGTAATTGTCAGCCAAAACATGACTGCAATATGGGTGGGATTCAATGAAACTACCATTGTATAATATATTTTTGGTCTCCCCATTTATTTTGATGACACCATATGAGATTTAAATGTTCCCTAACATATGTAATATTCTATGAATTATGAATTCTTAGATAACTATCAAAATCCATAAAATTATTTCCAAATAATTAGTGTCATAGAGTGATCCTCATAAATATTATCCATGTAGATATTTGATAACTTCTCTTACATGAATTTCATATTTAGTGATTATTGAAATAACTTTAGTAAAGTGATAATGTTTGATACGCATTCATTATACAACTATTTTCAATTATATAGGTATTTAATGGACTTCTTAAATAGTGTAAATTTTTCCTTGTTGTGTAAAATTTGATAAAAATCTACTAATATCTTGGTAGATAAAATTTTCTGGTTGATATACAAGGAAAATGTGGGACTCACAAAAGTTTTAATAGAAAACTTAATCTTCATTTTCTCCTATTTTTACAAACACCTTATTAATGATACACTCTTGGAAGAAAATTTAGTGAGATACTACCCCACATCACCCATACAATTGAATGATGTAAAGTCGGTACTGCCATATTTTGGTGAAAATGTGACAAACCCTTCCACTTAGGGTAGGTCATTCCTAACTTTATATCAATACCCATTAGTACATAAAGGATTCCATTTCAATGGTTAGATAATCAAGTATTTTAGAATGTGGTTTCATTACCTATATTTATATTTTTCATCGATGAAAGTCTAAAATCATTAATTGATTGTAACCTAGAGGAGGAATGTTTGGTAGATCCATAAGGTGGGTTATTAGTTGGATGACATTTTTACATATTTGTCCATTTTAGTTTTTTAGATCAAAACTTGTATATTGCATGATTGGAACTTATTAATAAGGTTCACCCAAAGAGTCCACTATCTCAAAACTAACAAAACAATCATAAGTGATGTGTTTTTGAAAAAACTTAGTATTGAGTCACTTTAGGTTTTAATTTATTAGATTAGAATATTTATTCTTTCATCATCAAATATATCATAGATAATTTTAGGTATATTAGAGGATATCAATGTTTCTCAAGGGTTTTATGGGAAATCTGTATGCTCAAGTATAGTGAAAATATACATTAAGTTCATATAGAGATCTATCAAGAGAATAATTGATAAAAAAGATTAAAAAGTATAAAATAAATTATACCTCATATTCTATGATGAATCCAATATAATAATAAGTCTTATTTTGGTTCCTTTATATAAATTAATTGGTTTCTTCCCTTATAGGTATCTATCAGGAACTATAATTTATGAATGCTTTATAAATACACCTTATCATTTAAAATGTTCTAGAAACTCCTCTATAAAAGAAAAATGAATAGAATAGAATTTGTGAGAGATTTGTTTTTTTCAAATAATTATCTATACTATAATAAAATTAGGTCCAAAATTTCTATTATATAGAAATAATTCATTTAATGAATGATCCTATGAAGTTTATCACAATTTATACATTATGAAATGGCTAAATCTTTATCACATTTCAAATTTCATATCATTATAACTCTTATAGTAGCCACTCATTTTAAAATTATGATTAATAAACTCTTTTAACAAATTAAAATTTGTCTATACACTATAATAAAGTTTATAATTTATAAAAACAACATGATAATCATTATAGGTCAGTTTTCCAAATGACATCTCATATCATTCATTGTGTACATTGTGATGAAGTTTCAACAAATAGGACATAACCTAAACCATGTTGTGGTAAAATTAATAAGGTCCTAATTGTTTCTTTTTTGAATATTTTTAACAATATTCTACTTACACTAAAGCCTCCAAGACTATGTATAGCTTTGTAATTTTTATGAATCCATCCAAACTCATTTGAATATGATTATTATATAAAATCCATAAATTTTGAAAAAACATTTCCTACCAGAATTAATACTTATTGTATATCATATTATATTATACTAAGCACATTTTTAAAAATTTTAACAATCATTAATTCTCTAATCCATAGTTTTAAACGAAGTACTTCCTCTTGAAAAATTTCATTTATACTCATTTTACAAAGGGGACTAACGAAATCTTAATTGAATAAACTCAAATATATATATATAGACATGTCCACTATAAGATATATCTATATACATATCATTTATAGTTATATAATCCCATTGTATAAATTAAAAACTCTTCATAAAATATTCAACATGTAAATATAGTGTAGGTTGTCTCATACATTCATGGTTCTCTAAAATAAAATAAGAAAATTGAATGAATATTTCACACTTCATTCATCTAAATAGTTGCGCACATCACATGTCACTTAAATAAGCATGGTGATTAATTTCCTCAATCTATCTCAATAAAGGGCTCACATATAATAATTTTCAAACAAGAGGAAAAAACATATCTTAATTAAACTCAGCTAATAACACGATTGACAACAAACCCAATCAACCTCAGATTTTCTCAGCCTCAAGGCTAGTATAATAAAAATAGAAAAGTGTAACATTTTATATTATATGTATATAAAAAACCTTAGGTGTTGAGGATTAATAGAAATCATAGAAACCAATGTGTATTAAAATATTTAATACATTCTATGTGATATACTTTGCCAAGAGAGTCCAAATAATAAGTCTTTATTTATTATCTCATGAGTTTCTTATGTATTATATATGAGATTGAAATCATGAAAATATTATAATATCACCAAAACCTATAATACTAATTGATGATCATCAATTAGGGATATCTAAAAGTAAGACTATAACACCACAATATTTTATAATATAATTATTATTAAATAAATTTAATTTTTTTGATATCTTTCTTTCCATGAAACACTGAATTTAAATGAATCATGATATACAATTGAATTTTCATTATTTAAATGTTTCCATTGTAACTTATTTGTTAAATTAGTGGTTTTAATTCTTATAAAAAAAATTTAATATATATATATATAATAAAAATATATTTATTAATTCATATTAAATAAATATTCATTTTTCAATAAATCCATTTTATGCAATAAAATATGCTTTCTACAAAAATGGATTTATTTTCATTTTATGAATGGACATTATAATTAATATCCCCCTATTTTATAAATTTCATTTTATGAAATGTATATAATTTTTTAATAATAATTTTAGTATTAACATTGGTTAAATTTTTTATATTTTTCTGAAAATAGGTGATTTTTTGGTAAATAGGTGAAAATTGCTATTTTTAATGAAAACTATTTTTTATTTTCATATATTTAAAAAAATATTATAATTGATTTTAAAATTACATTACCTACTTTTTATTAAATTTTATCAAATCAATTTACATGTAATCAATGCTATGATTAATTTTCATATAAACCCATTTTTATACTTAAAAATGCATTTTTTGGAAAATCATTTCTTTCATCATATTTTATTGGTTCATTTTAAAGTTAATTTATATGAATTATATATATTTAATATGATAAAATTGATTCTATCTATGGAATTATCATATTTAATATTATATAATAAGGTCAACTAAATTTTTGATCGCTATGAATAGTAATCGAGGTAAAAATTTAATACTAAGGTATATGTTAAAAGGGATTAAATAGGGTTTAAACTAATGATATGCAGAGTAAAATAAAATAAAAACTTGTTTAAATTCCATTAGTTAATCATATTTAAACCCTATATCATCTAATCTACAAAGATAAGTTATTATAGAGCTATTTTCCTTGAGTAAGACATTAATACATTTTCATCTTCTAAAAAAATAAAAGTGTATTCACTCACTCACTTATAATATAAAACCAAAACTCATATATTCTCAGCAATTTAAGAGACTCTTATTTCATCCAATCCCCACCCAAATACTTTTCTAACATCCCTTCCCCCATCCTAACCGAGTATATTCTTTTTTACTTCTTCTTACCTCCTTCGAATATGTGATAAACATGATGATATGACTGCATAGGTATCTCCCATATACTGAGATGTTATTATATAAATTTAGAAACCATTATTCATCTCCTATTAATTCAAATGATAAATAAAAGTATAGCTCATGCGTATATGTAGACTATCACCTCCACATAATGATATGATTCATTTTCCATCACCATATTTCATGGTTGGTTATTATGATAGATTTAGTGTATATGTATGATATTTAAGAAACAATTACTCTTCAAGAATTACAAGATATTTTCTACCTTCTTACCTTCAAATCAATTGTGAAATGATAATTTCCAATGTGTTTATGTGTGGAATATCACCTCCATGAAGTAATGTGGTTCGTTTTTTATTTATTCTTTATATTGATGGTAATAAGGATAGATTTTATGAATGTATATATATGTGTTATATTTATTATATAATAATAATTCTAGAAATTATTTTTATTATTTAACATTATTTCATTCCATCCATCCAAAATTGGAGACATCACTCGTTTGAATGTACAGATTACCATCTCCAAAAAGTGATGTAGTTCATTTTTCATCACCACATTATATGAATAGTTACCAAATTGTATATAATGATTAAATACGATAATTATTAAATGATTAAAATTCTCAATATGATTGAATAAAGATCAATTTATAAGGACAAAAACATCAAAATCAAAATATGTATCAAAAAATAGATATCGCCACTAACAATGATATTAAAAACAAATTGTTCAAAACTGGTTGATAAGGTATTATAAATAAATCATATATCTTATCATATATAGATGAAAAAATTTATATAACAAATTTATAAAAAATCAATATTAATTATACAGGATGTTTGTACGCATTTGAAGAAGTATGATACTTGATGTAAGGGTTTCTCCTCTCACTTTTATTTCTATGATACATATGTCATATTAAAAACTATTTTCTTTATTTAGTGTATATATGTAATAGCCTTTTTCTTCTTAGCTCATTAATTTACCAGTTTATTTTTTAGAGGGATTTGGAGGAGACTCATGGATGTTCGATAAAGGTTGGAGAAGCATCATACCTTTTATGCCATAAAAGTGTAGTTTACAATGTAAATCTTTGGTTTATGTATTATTCATCCAATTGTTTTAAGACTTATGTTTCTCAGAGGATTACCTCATGAAATGGGTTTATGTCTAAATATTGGGATTTTTGACATAGTCATACTCAATCTTGGAGGGCCATTTATTTTTGTGGAAACCAAATATATTTTTTTTTACAACCTATGTGTTGGTTTTATATTATATGTTTTCAAGAATGTGAGGTTTACATCTTAAAAGTGGATTTTTAATAATAAATTGTGTGGGTTTTAGGTTTTTTATAACCCTAGTTATACCTATTCTATTTTCATTCAGCCATGGATTTTCTATTTCATTTTTGGGAAACCCAAGGTGGCTCTAATAGGATCTTCATCCCATTTTATCCTACTCTGATCTATTGGATCTAGTGGATCTACATTCATGATATGTGGTAATTCCTTCCCCTTTTCATGGGGGATTCATTTTTTTCTTCTCTCAGGGACTCACCAGGGTGATGGTGTTTTGTTTTGGGGTATGTGTGAGTTGTGTTTGGATGATCCTTGGGTGTGGTATATATTGATACTTGTATTCTTGTGTGTGATTATGGTAAAATGTGTTTCTTAATCACCATGTGGTGTGAAGTGATTTCAAAGAGCACTTTCTTTCTAGTGTTTCATTGATTTCGCACATTTTTTATCAGAAGGGAATTTTTTTTCTCTAGTTTATCTATGGTGGGTGGTTCATACTAGCCTAATCAAGACAAATTAATTGTTTAATTGAAATTTAAGAGTAAAGTGGATGATTGGTATGATTATGACATCTTTTATATAATAATATAATATTATGAAATTTATAGGCTAAATGCCCAATTAAAAATAATGTCTTTTGGGGGTCTTTAATTATGTAGTATATATTTTGAAATGAAAATCCTATTGTTTATGGTTTTGAAATATCCCTAAATGATAAACTGGATAATCACTTATATTTTAATAAATAAATGGTTTCCCTAAGATTATGGATTGTATAATAGATCCACTAAAACATAAAGGAATTTTAGAAAATACATTTTTTAAATCCATAAAAAAATTTGATTTGTTGTACCCTTTGGCCATGTTGTGAGGCGGTGATGTGTAGTTTCGATGAGTGGTTGGTTCAGGTAGCGATATAATTGGTTCTTTTTTTCCATACTTTTGGGGTGTAAATGTGATGGTATATTTAACCACGATTTTCGGGTGGTTAGGTGGTGGATTGTTTGGTTGTAATTTAATGGAGGAAAGATGATGGTTTGTTTGATCATGCTTTTGGGTGGCGAGGAGGTGCTTGTTTGGCCCATCTTTTGGGGAAACAAGGGAGTGGTTTTTTCCATGATTTTGGGGTGGTGAGGTGATGGTTTTTTCCATTCTTTTGTGGTGGAGAGGTTATGGTTTTATGGGTATTATGATCTAATTGTGATGTGTGGTTTTATTATGCTAGATTCATAGGTAGTGATGGAATAATGGGTTAATAATGTTTTAAATGTCTATGTATGGTTAGGTTAATGGGTTGGAAATGTATAATGAATAAATTAATGATGATAAATATGGTTAAAAAATTGTTTATCAATGATAATGAAACAAATGGTACAAATAATGGAATTAGTTAAAAGTATGAAAGGTATCTTGTTGTTCCTGTGGTAATATATATTTATTAGTGGGAGTGAAAGTGGAAGTGTTTTGAGTTTGTTAGTGATTTTTTATGAACCCATGGGTTAGGCTTGTGTGTGGAGTATATATATGTATGTATATATGAATGTATGTATGTATGTTCCTTTTAGATTCAATGCACACCCCGCCCACATCGAGCATGATGTGACAACACTTGTATATTCACATGGGGGTGTTTTCCACATTATCCCAACAATAACAATGGATGGATGACTACCTGCTCTTTCCTACACTCTCTTCTTGGAAAGTAGATATATACCAAATTTGATGGTCATATGTTTGATTTTTTACTATGTGAGATGGACCAAGTGTCTTTGAGTGACATTTGATGTGATCATACTATAGGGTGGTGGATTGGGTGTCTTTAGGAAATATGTCATGTGGTTGTGTTGTGATGTGGATTGTGGTTGGGGTCATGAGTTTTTGGGTTAGGACAATAGGTTTATTTCTTTCATGTTCATGATACCCTACTACTCTGGTTACAGTAGTGGATTTGATAAGATTCCTCAAGTGTATTCGAGCAAGCTGTGATGTTCCCATACTATGGGGCGGTGTCCCACATAACATCAAGTGAGATGTGATGTTATCATGTAGTGTAGTGGTTTAATATTTTATACAAAAGAGATTAGTGATCCAAAACATACGACATTATGGTGTGAGAGTGTAATATTAAATATAAAGGGGGGAGGGATAACCATTATCGATACAATTCATTTTATGTTATCATACTTGGCTTGTGTTAGTTGGTAAGTGTGACTTTTGGAGGATATGATTGGTTATTTGACATGTTTACGTGTTGTTGGTCCTTATATTTACTCATGGGTGCATTGGTAAGATTCACACCCTTATGCGTGAGATCCATTGGTTTTTCTACTTAGTATACCTATATACTCACCCAATGTATATAAAATGATTTTTAGGTTTCCAAGAGGACTATGTGGACTATGTTGGACATTTATATATTAGAACTTCAGATAGTTTTAAGGTCACTAATTTAGATTTCCTTTTTGATATTTATTTTGGAAACTTTTATCTATACCTATTTTATTTATACAAGAATTGTGTGATGGTTTTTTGGAATTATTTTATATTAGGTCATGGTATTTCTTGTGGTTCATTTATCCTATCTCCCAATACTAAATTATTTTAGAGGGTAATTCCTCTAATTTCATGATATTTTTATACCCTTGTTGCTAGTCACCAACAAGGATCCAACTGGAGGTTGGAATCAGGGGTTATAGTCTCTCTCCCTTCATTGGGGCATATTTGGTGGGGGGATCCTTTGATAGTGGTATCAAATATGAGGAATTATGGATATTATGGAGCTTAGATTTAGGAATTTTAAGGTTTGTATAGGATGGTTGGTAAACTGTTCTATTTGACCTTGGTATATGGCGTAATCCAGAGAGACTGGCTACAACATGAGATTTCAGAAGCCCTCATGATCAAGTGCACATAATTTGTGCTTATTTAATGGCCAAGTGAAGTGGAAATATTTGCAGGGAAGAGACCTAGGAGAGTTACATACATGATGATGAATTTTGTTCATGATTGAATTAGGTTATTTGTGGAATGTTAAAAATTATTAAACGGAATTAAATGAGTCTTAATAAATTCCATACTACCTAGGATTATTAATTATTTGATTTTTATGTTATCGATCATATTCATCGCACATGTGTGGTTTAGGTAGCGCACGTTCCAGAGGAAGATATGTTTGACTATCGGAGGGTTGATCTGGTGTAAGAGAATGGTCAGTTGTAGAGGAAGTTAAACGCTTTTAAGTGGCAAGCCTTGGGGTAGTGTGAGGGAAGTATTTTATATATGGGTAAAGGGATATTGTTAGAGTATAATGAGATATATTTCAATTTTATCTATTCCTCGGTATGTTACTTAGTCCCATTGGTAGTTATTTATATGTATGGAGTTTCAAATTAGTGGTGGAAGATATATCTGGGTGATTAGAATGAGGCAGATGGTCATGGGTCAAATTTTAGAAATAATTTCATAAAAAGTTATTTTAATTAACTTTAAAGGTAGTAAAGAGGTAGTATTTTATATCTATTTAAAAGGGAAGCATATCTATGTAAGGTTTATGGATCAACTTCAATGTCTATCTTGATTTTTTCCTATATCACTTTCCAAATGAGGAGTCTCATGTGAGATTCTTTAAGGAGGAATTATGTCCTTTAATCTAGTATGTAGTTTCTCCCTTTACATTGCCAACATAGTTGGGGGTTAATAAGATGGAGGACTTGATCAATTGGATGCACTCAGAAGGTGGTTTACCATGATAGTGGAGCAAATAGTGTTCCTCAAGAAGATGAGTTGACAACAGCATGTCTCAAGCACCAACACCGTTAAGGATTCAACCAGAATAGAGTTTCCCTCAACAGTCTCCTTTCTAACCTTGTAGCACTATTATTTTCCTTGATTTTCCTAGAGAATTATGGCTAATAGGATTTATCTGTGAATTTTTTGGTCATCACCAAAACCAATTCCTAATGGTTCATTGAGCTCATTTTGGTTGAGGTGGTCAGTTTTAGTACCATCCACAACAATAGTTTCTAGTGATGTCATTTTAGTGGCATAATTAAACCCTATAAAGGTGAGATTGGTGAGGTAGATGTACACCGCAGTATATTCTTCATGTTTAGGGACATCGATCATAGCATGTTCATGGACATGGAATTTAGCAGATAGGTAGGGGAGCTAGTCATGGTTAGTTACATGTAGTGGAGGCATCAATTCCAGATGGGTATAGATCATTTCAGCAATGTTCATTTTTCCATATCACCTTGTTCATGACTTGTTTGATTTGGTAGCTTCACAATACTTTTTTTAACCCACTCCAGTATATTCCTTGGGTCTATACATAGAGAGGCTTCTAGCTCCCCATTTTTCAACTAAAATATTTGGAGTCCTTTCCATCTTGTTTGATGTGTGTCAGGGGTATAGATTTATTATGGGGGCACAACATCCCCATGGAGATATGTTCTTATGTGACATGTAACCGTATGACATAATTATTGGTATCAACTATTTACATTCTAGGTTTTCTATTATTGATTAATTCCAGAAGAGGGTAAAGTATTCATATGTGGATGGAAAACGTGAAATTTTCATTTGTGATCATGTTTTTCAATTGTACAGTAGGTGTATAGAGAATATTATTTATTTGATGGCTAAGTTGTATTAGCAATAGATGGATGTTAGGAGTATGGATTATCTATGTTTTTTCATAGAGTTCCTTGATTTTTTTCATTAAAATTTTTTTACTCTACCCGCTAGATGTGATGTTGAGTTTAGGACAGACATATAGCCTGATGCTTCTCCAATATCAATTCATTCTTATCAGATGTCACCTTATGAGTTTTGGGAGATAAGGATTATTATTGATGATCTCGTGTAGAAGGGTTTCATCTCACCCAGTTTTTCTATATCGGGTACTCTAGTGTTATTCAACACGAAGGAGGGTGGTAGTCTGAGGCTATGTATAGACTATCAGAGGTTGAATCTGGTAATAGTCAAAAATTGTTACCATATTCTGAGGATAAATGATCCTTTAAAATAGTTAATAGGTTCTATTAATATCAATTGTTGATCTACAGGTCACATGTTGTTAGTGAAGAAAAGAGATATCTCAAATACTACCTTCAGATGTTGCTATTGGTATTTCTAATTTCATTGTCATTTCATTCGACATTACAAATGCACCAACTATTTTCATAGGACTCATGATGTTTGTGTTCTTTGAATTCCAAGAATAGATAACAGTCGTGTTCATTGATGACATCTTCATCTAATTTATTTCATAATAGGTGCACATAGAGCATATTAGAGTTATCTTGTAGATTCTTCGACGCCATCATATTTATAGAAAGTAGTCTGAGTGCATTTCGTAGATACAAAAGGTTAACTTCATTAAGAATGTGGTGAATCATCAGGTTGTGGAAGTGGACCCCTCTAAGGTCAATGAATTTGTTTCCTAGGTAGTACCTAAGAATAAGGAATATGTTTGTAGATTCCTTAGTATCATGGGATATTACCAGAAGTTTTCCCCAATCTCTCTTGATTTGTATACCTACTGATATAATTGACCAAGAAGGGTCAGCTTTTGTATGGACATAAAAGCATTGAGAAGCATTTGACTAACTAAAGTGGATGTTGGTTAGTACTCTGGTTTCTAGATGAGGTTGTGAGGGTTGAGGTGTTTTTATCGAGCTTCTATTCTTAGGATAGGATCTTTGTTAATGAAGTAGAAGGAATTGATATCTTATTTTTATAGGTAGTTAAATCCCCATGAGTATGATTATTCCACCTAAGATCTAGAGATAGAAGTGGTTGTGTTTCTACTAAATGTTTTGTGGAATTACCTTATTGGGGAGTTCTTTTTTGTCTTCATGGGTCACAAGATCTTAAGTTATAACTTTTCTTAGTGTGATTTGAACATGTGGCAGTAGAGGAGGATGGATTTTTTAGAGGATTATGATTTCAAGATCTTTTATAGATTAGGAATGTGGGATTTTATAGCTGAATAGTTGAGAAAAAATTCATTAAATGATGTTTTTTAGGGCTCCAAATATTCTTAGAGAGTGATAAAGGATTTTAAATCCCTTCTCTTAGATGAAAGGGTGGATGATAGTATAGTATATTTGTTTCAGATGAAATTTGAGCCTTATATGATGTAGAAGGAGGATGATTCTCAGTGGGAGAATCATAACCAGAGGTGATGTGTGATCATGTTGTCCATGGTGATGATCTAGAGAGATGTTCAGAGGATTATAGGAACTAGATGTTGTAATGGGGGATTTTTTTTATTTCGGAAGTGATTTGTGTGGGATTCACTCATGATTTTCATAAATTTCATTTGGAGGTACAAATCAGAGTATCCCTGATATACCAAGGCATAAGAATATAGTTTTTGTGAGCCATGGTGAACTGGTAAGTGGTGTTGTTTACAGCTTTGTCTTTGATTTTCCATCAAGTAATGGTTGAGAAACATGTTCCAGGTAGTTTCTTATAACCTTTGGATGTTCTTAAGTATAAATGGAATAAAATATAAAGGGATTTAATCATAGGGTTATCCCAAGCTCAAGGAGGTAGCAATGCTATCTGGTTAATTATGGATTGGTATAAGAAATCAGCCCACTTTCTAGTGATCAAGGAGTCAGGAATAGTGTATGTTTTTTTAACGGTGTCTGGATGAGGAGGTGAGGTTTCATAGAGGTCCAAGGTATATTTTATTGGATCTATATGCATGTTTTACCTCTCAAGTTTGGATGGGATCGAAATGTTCTTCTTGAACGTAGTTTCACCATGACATTACTTTTCACCATCAGATAAATGGACAGACAGATCAAACTTTCCAGACATTTGATGACATGTTGTGGGAGTGTGTCTTAGGCTTTTAAATATTTTTAGTATGGAAATTTACATTCATAGAGTTTTCATAAAAAAAATTTCACTCATTCATTGGCATATATCCATTTTATGAATTGTATGGGTTGTCATGTTGTTCTCTATTTTCCTGGATAGAGGTCATGGAGTCATCAGTTCTTGGTCCTGATGTGGTTTAATGATCAACCAAGAAGTATAAGCTTATTCATTGGAGAATGAAAGAAACACAAGCCAGTATAAGTATTATGTTGATCATAGTTGGAGGACATGGATTTTGAGGTAGGAAACAATGTGTTTACAAGATTCTCTCATTGGTGAGGGTAGTAGAGGTTTTGTAGAAGGATTATGATTTCTCAGATGTTCGTTTCGATATTTGAGGTGTTGTGAAAAGTTGGAGAGATTTTGTATTGGTTGAAGTTGCCACCGAATCTAGAAAGGATCCATGGAATCATCCACATATCTTATCTTCATCGATATCTTCATGATGACTCCCACATCATCTACTAGAGGGAGTTGTATATTGACGATAACAAGACATTCATGGAGTGGAAAGTAGATATCCATGATTTTTTGGAGAAGTTGTTGTGAGGAAGGATCATTACTTTCGTTTGTTTGATGTGGAGGAATGGTGACCTAGAGGGTAGTACTTAAGAGTGAGAGACACATATTCATTCCCAATTACTAGATATATTTTGCGTATTTTCCCTCTATTTTTTTCGATGATATCATGTTTTAAACTTTGTTATTTTATTAGATGATCTATTTTTCTTAATGTCTGGTGTGTGATAAATTTATGACATATGAAATGGGAAGTACCTGATTCCTAATCAAGACACATTATATTATGATGTGGTAAAAACTTTATGGGAAATTTAGTTATTCCTATAGTAGACAGTATATTGACATAGGGGATAGAATTGTAAAGACCAGTAAATTTCAAGGAAATTTTTTTTTCTTAATTTTCTTTGGATTTTACATGAACGCAGTTTTTGACGGCACCTGATTCTGAGGCCCGGTGTGCCCAGAATCATTTTTCGAAGTTGGGCTCGGGTACGTTCAATGAACGAACGAGCGGGTTTTTCTAACTTTTGAACCGGTGCTCAAAATCGAATTCCAAGGGTACTGATGGAATCGCAGCGCCGGTATTTTCTTAGAAACGCCTCTTTCGGAGTTGCATTTGCTCGGGTGTGGTTTTTAAATTTTTGGGCTTTAAGTTAAGAAACAAAATAATGTGGTACGACAAACTTTATTTTATTTCACTTAAAGCCGCTTAAAGCCACTTAAAGCTGCTTAAGCTAAGCTGAAGTGGAACCCAAAATATCCTAACCTCTTGTTAGTATATTTGTGAGGTGGGGCCCGCACGAGCCCCACCGTTTCTTTTCCGCTAAATAACGCACTCGCGAAAACCCTTTTAAATGAAAGTCAACTGGGGCATTTCTTAAACTATTAAATGCTCCTATTAATTGGGCGGTTAAGTTCGTTGAAATTAATTCTATGAATTAATTTTGTTCATTTCTTAACACGTTTTCAATTTGTTGGCATGTTAATAAAATAAGGCCAACATACCTTCTTCTTGAATGTTGTGTTAAACCTTTGGAGAATCTCTAAAGATCTTCCTCCCCCTTCACGAAGAACGCGAGGAACGCGAAGAACGCCGGCCTCCGACGAAGGGCGACGAAGAACGCCCGACCCCCGTAGATCGACGTGACGCCGACGCTTCTTCCGCGATGTTCTTTCCCCGTGACAAATCTTCGATTGTCCGTTGAGGTAAGAGATTGCGGTCCTTCAAATTCCTTTGTGGTTTTTATCCTCAACATGGATTTAATTGTTATAATTAAATCCGTGTGTTTCTTTAACCCTTGGAGATCGTTGACGCGATGCCCTTCCGCGACGACGCGACGCCCTTCCGTGACGACGCAACGCCATTCCGTGACGCGACGATCACATCCTACTGCGACGATCAATTCTGCGTAGAACGCTCGCTCGACGACTACGGCGAGGTAGGGATTTTTATTTGAAAATAATATTTTATTCCTGTAGTTGTTTCCTTCTAAAACAAAGAGCCCAGGATCAATGTTCAATCTTAATTTATAAAAATTGTATCTTGTTATGTTTTCATGTGTTGATCATTATTTCCCGATTGTTATCACCTAACACGGAGGGTGCGGGCCAAACAAACACGGCCCGACAACCCTCCGCAGTTCTTCGTTGATGTGAGAAATGGAGGACGATGACAAAAAGGGCTACAGAGACGATTTGTTGATTCCGCAGTGAAGAACGGGACCCGGGAGGAGCTACGGCGCAGACGGAAGTGGAATCGGACCACCGGAGCAACTCTGGTGGCCCGCGGAATCCACCGGCGGCGCGGGTCGCCGGCGCGGCGGCACCGGCGGCGCGGGTCGCCGGCGCGGCGGCACCAGCGGCCGGAGGCGGCAGCCGACCAGACCTGTGACCGCAAGGGTTCGGTGAGACACGGGACGCAGCTTTGCCGCATCCGCTGACCAAGCGCGGCCCCATGCGGGGCCGCGGCTCCTCTTCCCGCGGGGACAGCACGAGCCGCAGTTCCCTCACTCGGCCGCTCGGCCGAGCCTAGCCGAGCCAACCCGCCGGGCCGGGTCGCGCCCAGGCCGGGTCGCACCCAGGCCGGGTCGGGTTGCGCCCAACCGGTTCGGGCCGACCCTGGGGGGTTGGGCCGGGTCGGTCCGGGCCCAGACCCCCCGTCTCCGGACGCTTTCGGTCTTTTTCTCATAACTAGAGCTAAGGGCCTCCGAACGGCGCGCCGTCAGTGGCGATGCGATACTTGGATCCAGACGGTCGTTTCGGTATATCACACTTAAGGTTTCAGAATACTTTGGGTTCAGCCGGGTTGGTTCGTACACGAAACCAACCGGGCCCTCGGAGCGGAAACGCTCATATCCTGAGCTTCGGACGTCCGATTGACGTGCCGTAAACTTTTTTGTTTTCCTCTAAGCGATACGGATCTTTTGGATTACTCCGTCCGAGGTTTGGACTTAGGTGGAGTATGGTTGGGTTGGTTTTTCCTTAAAAACCAACCGGACCCCTGGGACAAAAAAGCCAATAACTCTCAGACCGGGCGTCCGATTGACGCGTCGTCTGCGACGTTGAGTTCCTGTTGACGATACGAAACTTTTGGATACATCAGCTCTAGACTATGTGTCAGTTGATGTATCAGCCTCTCGGCTCGTGGAGCGGACCCTCCCGAACGAGCTTGCTGTGTGCGGAAACCTAGAGCTGGTTGTGACTACTACTGTGACGACGACGACTGTACAGAGATCCTCAGTGGATTCGACGGCGATGACTACAGAACTCAGCGATCCTTTGTGGGTCAGTTCTACCGATCCTGTGTGGGTCTGATCCTGTGTGGGTCAGCGCTCAGCGGTACTGTGTGGGCCAGCGCCTACAGATCCTGTGTGGGTCAGATCCTATGTGGGTCTTTGCGGGGGTTAGTTACCTATCGATCTTTTGTGGGTCAGATCCTTTGTGGGTCATTGCGGGGGTTAGTACCTATCGATCATTTGTGGGTCTGATGGCTTAGATGGATCAGTGATCATCTCTATCGCCATTCGAAGAAGTATACCTGTGTGAGCTGAAACCCTGTTTTTCTTTCCTTTTTGGATTGTGTTGTGCTATCCTGTGTGGATTTACATTTTTCTTTCCTTTGCGGATTGTGTTGTGCTATCCTATGTGGATTTACATTTTTCTTTCCTGTGTGGACTGGGTTGTATTTGAGCTCGGATGTTGGATCCGAGCGATAATTGATGACTTAGTTATATGTATGGGCATATACCTAAGCCGTGTCGGATGTTACTTCGTGATTTTATCTTTCCTTTGTGGATTATCCTTTGTGGATTCTGGGAGACCTTCGGGGGTCTCGGGGTCCGTAATGAGTAGCTTATACTCACCCCTGCAGGGGCTATGCCCGCACTACGTTGTGTTGGTTGCAGACGACGGACAGCGCTGGTCGTGGTGGAGGCTTGCGGAGCACGACGGTACCTGGAGGTGGACCACTGGGTGGGACGTATTCGGAGCAGTCGGCTGGACCCGGGGAGAAGTGGAGGCTATCTGTACCCACCCTTCAGGTGGGACTTCTAGTGGACGGCTCGACGTTGTGGCTTTACTTTTTATTTTTTGTTTTCCCTTTCGAGTTGTACTTTAATTTCAGTTTGGGTTTGTATTCTGGCCCACTTACTTTCCGCACTTACTGTTGTACCAGTTTTAACTTAGTGTTTACTTCTGCCTGCTTACTCTGTGGTGTTTGTTGTTTTATTTACAAAGGAAATTCATTCCCTTTACCAGGATTTATTCCTTGGTGCTAGTATCCAACCCCTGGCCTATGGAAGGCGGGCTTGGGGTAGTCACGGCACGGGCCTCGAGGACGGGTCGTGACAAATTGGTATCAGAGGAGTTCGGTTCTACCGCAGACTCTGATCTTTCTTCTATGTGAAGCAATAGTGTTAAGCGTATTAAGTGTGGTTATCAGTCCAGGGAGCCCAGTGTTGGTGCGGTGGCCGACGTATCCGTACACCAGGACCCTGACTTCTGATTTTGGACTTAATGCAGGAAAACATTGATCGCATGTGTGTTTCAAGTTTTCTTTGTGATCACTTTGTATCAGCTCACTAGGTATACTGTTCTGACCGTGGCGCACCTGTTTCCTTTTCAGGATGGCCCCACGATGACAGCTAGCTAGGGTTCCAAGAGTCGTACGTGACGACAGCCCACCGAGCGACGAGGCCTCGGTATAGGGCCCTTTGACAGTAGAGGCATCGGCGTTACCTCTACCCACCGAGCCACCGATGCTTCCAGCACCAGCCGCTGATGATGCACGTCGCCTCTGTGCACTGCGTGAGTTCCAGCTCCAGCGACTGCCCAAGTTTCGCGGGGAGACGGACCCCCAGGCAGCTGACGACTGGCTGGAGACAGTTGTACGGGTTTTCAGGCTAGTGAGGACACCAGCAGACCTCATGGTGATTTTCGCAGCGAGCCTATTGCACGCAGCAGCAGGCCGATGGTGGAGCTTGATGCTTCAGGTTCACGATGAGGCATCACTCCTCTGGACAGACTTTGAGGGCCTCTCCCTCTCAGAGTTCTTCCCGGCCACCCTCCGTGCGGTACGCATCCAGGAGCTTCTTCAGCTGCGGCAGGGCAGCTTGACGGTCGCCCAGTACTCGGCGAGATTTTCCGATCTCTCTCGCTACTCGACAGATATGGTACGGGACCCGTTCTTCTAGGCCCAGACCTTTGAGTAGGGTTTGAGACACGAGATCAGGGCATCGCTGATCTCCCTCAGCATTCCGACTCAGGTAGGAGTAATGGAGCGAGCCCTTTTGATCGAGAGCTTTCTTGCTGAGACTTCTCCAGCGGCGAGATCTACCGCAGGGCGGCATGTAGCAGAGTCTTCTAAAGCAGGCAGCCGACGGATGACTCAGGGGTCCAGGAAGACCAGACCCTCACGCAGACGGCCTCAGGACAATGGCTCAGCAGTGCGGGGCACACAGCGCGGAGCCAGTCTTTCGAGAGGCAGGCAGTGCTACACATGCGGCGGGCAGGGCCACATGGCTCGTGACTGCCCGACCCACCGTGCTGAGGAGCAGCAGATGATTGAGGGGCCACCCAGGCAGAGGCAGAGGGTCGACCGTGGCGGTCTGCAGGGAGGAGGCAGACGAGGCAAAGGAGTTGGCCGAGCAGCAGGTGGTGGGTGACGCTTTGAGGCTCTACCACCACCACCACCAGGAGGTCCACCCCGACCACAGGGAGCCGGTGGACAGAGACAGGCACAGCTCCAGGAAGCGGAGGCCTACGACCACGGCGCACCCGAGATGATTCGAGGTACGATCTGTGTCTATTCCACCCTTGCTGCAGTTCTTATAGACATAGGAGCAAGTCACTCTTTCATAGCCGTTGCCCTTGTTCGGAGCTCGGAGATTCCGATAGAGCCGTTGGCTCGATCCTTACGGCTAGAGACTCCTACGGGAGTAGACTCGACGATTACGCACTGGTGCCGGCAGTGTGAGCTTACTCTAGGAGGCGCGAGCTTCGGTTGGGATCTTCTTGTAGCGGCGTCGAGTCCTTACGACGTCATCTTGGGCATGGATTGGCTATCTACAGTCCATGCACAAATTGATTGTATTAGGCGCAAGGTGCGATGTGTATGCACCGATGGGAGCAGGTTCACCTTCACCGGCGAGAAGAGAGCCTTCGCAGAACAGGATGGACTTCCGCAGAGGAGAGGACAGCCCATCACTCATCAGTTGGCTAGCCTCATCCTAGGATCAGTTGACGTAAGGAGTTCTAGTTTTCCTGCAGTGGTGGATCAGTATGCGGACGATTTTCCCAACGACGTTCCAGGGCTACCTCCTCGCAGAGAGGTATACTTTTATATTGATATGTACCCCGGGACAACCCCGATATCCACTCCAGCATATCGGATGGCCCCCGCTGAGTTTCGAGAGCTACGGGTGCAGTTGGAGGACTTGCAGGGTAAGGGATTCATCTGACCCAGTGTTTCACCCTGGGCTTCCCCGATATTTTTCTCCAAGAAGGCGGACGAAAGCTTGCGACTGTGTGTCGACTATCATCGCCTGAACCAGGTGACAGTGAGGAACAAGTATCCGCTACCGAGGATTGATGACCTCTTCGATCAGCTCAAGGGAGCACGGTGGTTCTCGAAGATAGACCTCAGGTCAGGCTATCATCAGCTCAGAGTTCGAGATGAGGACGTGCAGAAGACGGCCTTCAGATGTTGGTATGGCCACTATGAGTTCTTGGTTATGCCATTCGGCGTAACAAATGCTCCAGCTGTGTTCATGGGCCTCATGAATAGAATCTTTTAGAAATACCTTGATCGATTTGTCGTGGTCTTCATCGACGACATTTTGATATACTCGACGACTGAGGAGGAGCACGCCTACCACTTACGGGTTGTACTAGACACACTCTGAGAGCACCAGCTTTATGTAAAGCTCTCGAAGTGTCAGTTCTGGATACGTGAGGTCCACTTCTTGGGGCATGTCATATCTGAGGCGGGATTTTCAGTGGATCCTGCGAAGATCGAGGTAGTGCTAGCTTGGGAGCCACCCAGGAGTGTGATGAAGGTGCGGAGTTTCTTGGGACTAGCTGGATACTACCATAGATTCGTGCCAGACTTTTCCAGAGTTGCGGCGCCACTCTCAGCTTTGACAAAGAAGGGGAAACCCTTTGTGTGGTCAGACAGATGTCAGCAGAGCTTCCAGGAGCTGAGGTAGAGATTGACCAGCGCACCTATCTTGAGGTTTCCTGAGGATGGAGTAGGGTACGTAGTCTACTGCGATGCATCAGGGACCGGACTCGGATGTGTCATGATGTAGGAGCGGGCAGTGATCGCCTATGGATCATGTCAGTTGAGGCCGCATGAGTAAAACTACGCTACCCATGACCTAGATTTAGCAGCAGTGGTCTTTGCCCTGAATACCTGGCAACACTACTTGATGGGAGAGCGCTTTACAGTCTTTTCTGACCATCAGAGTCTCAGGTACATCTTCTCGCAGAAGGACCTGAACCTGAGACAGCGGCGATGGCCCGAGTTCCTCTAGTACTATGACTTTGAGATAGTCTATACTCCTGGTAAGGGGAACGTGGTAGCCGATGCTCTCAGCAGGAGGACGGGCATTCAGCTACTTGCGGAGGCGACGGAGCAGCTAGCCTCTTTGCAGATATCCTTCGTGGATAGAGATGGAGCAGCCTTCCTTCAGTCTCTCACAGTCACTCCTCCACTACTGCAATGAGTCAGAGAGGCACAGCGTGGGGACGCTGACTGTGAGATGCGGCATGCACAGATATCCTCATGACAGGCACTTGATGGCTTCTCCTTTGGAGCAGAACACGACATCCTTTTCAGAGGATGTACCTTGGTACCAGTCGCTTTACGAGAGGAGGTGCTGAGAGAGTTTCACACATCTCCTTTGGTGGTACATCTTGTAGTGGTGAAGATGTACTAGGATCTCAGACGACAGCACTGGTGGCTGGGCTTGAAGAAGGTTGTGGCGGAGTTCGTTTCTCGATACCTCATCTGCCAGTAGGTAAAGGGAGAGCATCAGGTACCAGCAGGCTTGGTACAGCCTTTGGAGGTCCCAGAGTGGTAGTGGGATGGGATATCTATGGACTTCGTGACTGGACTTCCACGCACTTCCAGAGGTCACGACTCCATTTGGGTGATTGTCGGCTGACTCACCAAGTCGGCTCACTTCTTACCCATCAGAGAGCAGGGCTCAGTGGAGAGCTTGGGGCGTCTCCAAGTTCAGGAGATTGTATGGCTTCACGGTGTTCCATCATCTATCGTCTCCGATCGAGATGCTCGATTTACTTCCTGACTTTGGAAGGGGCTGCAGGAGGCGTTCGGGACGCAGCTACGTCTAAGAACCGCCTTCCACCCTCAGACGGATGGTCAGATGAAGAAGACCATTCAGACTCTCGAGGATATGCTCCGCGCATGTGTCCTCGACTTTGGTCACAGCTGGGAGGACCACCTACCCTTGGTGGAGTTCGTGTATAACAACAGCTACCACTCCACCATCAGGATGGCACCTTACGAGGCGTTGTACGGCAGACCTTGGAGATCTACTTTGTGTTGGACAGACCCTGGGGAGTCTGCACTTGTGGGACCGGAGATGGTCCAGGCCACGACAGAGAAGGTCCAGGTCATCCAGGAGCGGATGAGGACAGTTCAGAGCCGGCATAAGTCTTATGCTAACAGGAGGCGGATTCCACTAGAGTTCGAGGATGGCGACCACGTCTTCTTGCGTGTCTCACCTCGACGTGGATTACGGAGATTTGGCCGAGGCGGCAAGTTGTCTCTACGCTTCATCGGACCATTCCAGGTCCTCAGTAGGATTGGCGAGGTGGCTTATCGTATGGCTCTACCACCTCAGTTGCACCGGGTGCACGACGTCTTTCACGTATCCCAGCTGAGGAGATACGTGCAGGACCCAACGCACATCATTGACCATGGGGAGCTAGACGGTGATGATGGGGCAAATTTTGTGGAGGTCCCGGTGGAGATCGAGGATCGACAGGAGCGGGTCCTACATGGACGGTCGATTCCTCTAGTGCACATCAGATGGCAGCACGGGAGCCTCCAGGAGAGCACTTGGGAGCCGGAGGCTCAGATGCGTGCTCAGTACCCACATTTGTTTCCCTAGCTTATGATGTATCTTTACGGGGACGTAAAGCCCTGAGGTGGGAGTGATGTAAAGACCCATAAATTTCAAGGAAATTTTTTTTTCTTAATTTTATTTGGAATTTTACATGAACGTAGTTTCTGACGGCACCTGATTCTGAGGCCCGGTGTGCCCGAAATCATTTTTCGAAGTTGGGCTCGGGTACGTTCAGTGAACGAACGAGCGGGTTTTTATAACTTTTGAACCGGTGCTCGGAATCAAATTCTGAGGGTACTGATGGAATCGCAGCGCCGTTATTTTCTTAGAAACACCTCTTTCGGAGTTGTGTTTGCTTGGGTGTGTTTTTAAAATTTTTGGGCTTTAAGTTAAGAAATAAAATAATGTGGTACGACAAACTTTATTTTATTTCACTTAAAGCCGCTTAAAGCCACTTAAAGCTGCTTAAGCTAAGCTGAAGTGGAACCCAAAATATCCTACCCTCTTGGTAGGATATTTTTGAGGTGGGGCCCGCATGATCCCCACCATTTCTTTTCCGCTAAGTAACGCACCCGCGAAAACCCTTTTAAATGAAAGTTAACTGGGGCATTTCTTAAACTATTAAACACTCCTATTAATTGGGCGGTTAAGTTCATTGAAATTAATTCTATGAATTAATTTTGTTCGTTTCTTAACACCTTTTCAATTTGTTGGCATGTTAATAAAATAAGGCCAACACACCTTCTTCTTGAATGTTGTGTTAAACCTTTGGAGAATCTCTAAAGATCTTCCTCCCCCTTCGTGAAGAACGCGAAGAACGCGAAGAACACGAAGAACGTGAAGAACGTCAGCCTCTGACGAAGGGCGACGAAGAACGCCCGACCCCCGGAGATCGACGTGACGCCGACGCTTCTTCCGCGACGTTCCTTCCCTGTGACAAATCTTTGATTGTCCGTTGAGGTAAGAGATTGCGGTCCTTTAAATTCCTTTGTGGTTTTTATCCTCAACATGGATTTAATTGTTATAATTAAATCCGTGTGTTTCTTTAACCCTCGGAGATCGTCTATGCGATGCCCTTCCGCGATGACGTGATGCCCTTCCGCGACGACGCGACGCGACGATCACCTCCTACCACGATGATCAATTCGGCATAGAACGCTCGCTCAACGACTACGGTGAGGTAGGGATTTGTATTTGAAAATAATATTTTATTCCCGTAGTTATTTCCTTCTAAAACAAAGATCCCATGATGAAAGTGCAATTTTAATTTATTAAAATTGTATCTTGTTATGTTTTCATGTGTCGATCATTATTTCCCGATTGTCATCACCTAACGCGGAGGGTGCGGGCCAAACAAACACAGCCCGACAATCCTCTGCAGTTCTTCGTTGATGTGCGAAATGACCGACGATGACAAAATGGGCTGCAGAGACGATTTGTTGATTCCGCGGTGAAGAACGGGACCCGAGAGGAGCTACGCCCCAGACGGAAGGGGAATCGGACCACCGGAACAACTCCGGTGGCCCGCGGAATCCACCGGCGGCGGGGGTCGCCGGCGCGGCGGCGCCGGCGACCGGCGGCCGGAGGAAGCGGTGGCCGACCAGACCCGCGACCGCGCGGGTTCAGCGAGACACGAGACGCGGCTTTGCCGCGTCCGCTGACCAAGCGCGGCCCCACGCTGGGCCGCGGCTCCTCTTCCCGCGGGGACAGCACGCCCCGCGGTTCCCTCACTCGGCCGCTCGGCCGAGCCGAGCCGAGCTGACCCGCCGGGCCGGGTCGCGCCCAGGCCGGGCCGAGTCGCACCCAACCGGGTCAGACCCAGACCCGGGTCGGGTCGACCCGGTTCGGGCCGACCCCGGGGGGTTGGGCCGGGTCGGTCCGGGCCCAGACCCCCCGTCTCCGGACGCTTTCGGTCTATTGCTCATAACATCAGCTACGGGCCTCCGAACGACACGCCGTCAGTGGCGATGTGATCCTTGGATCGAGACGGTCATTTTGGTATATCACACTCAAGGTTTCGGAATACTTTAAGTTCAGCCGGGTGGGTTCGTACACGAAACCAATCGGGCCCTTGGAGCGGAAACGCTCATATCATGAGCTTCGGACGTCCGATTGACGTGCCGTCGACTTTGTTGTTTTCCTCTAAGAGAGACGGATCTTTTGGATTACTCCGCCTGAGGTTTGGACACAGGTGGAGTACGGTCGGGTTGGTTTTTCCTTAAAAACCAACCGGACCCCTGTGACGAAAAGGCCAATAACTCTCAGACCAGGCGTCCGATTGACGCGTCGTCTGCGACGTTGAGTTCTTGTTGACGATACGGAACTTTTGGATACATCATATCTGGACTATGTGTCAGTTGATGTATCAGCCTCTCGGCTCGTGGAGCGGACCCTCCTGAACGAGCTTGTTGTGTGCGGAAACCCTAGAGCTGGTTGCGACTGCTACTGTGACGACGACGACTGTGCAGAGATCCTCAGTGGATTCGACGGCGACGACTACAGCACTCAGCGATCCTTTGTGGGTCAGTGCTACCGATCCTGTGTGGGTCCGATCCTGTGTGGGTCAGCGCTCAGCGAGCCTGTGTGGGCTAGGGCCTACAGATCCTGTGTGGGTCTGATCCTGCGTGGGTCTTTGCGGGGGTTAGTTACCTATCGATCCTTTGTGGGTCAGATCCTTTGTGGGTCATTGCGGGGGTTAGTACCTATCGATCCTTTGTGGGTCCGACGGCTTAGATGGATCAGTGATCATCTCTATCGTCATTCGAAGAAGTATACCTGTGTGAGCTGAAACCATGTTTTCCTTTCCTTTGTGGATTGTGTTGTGCTATCCTATGTGGATTTACGTTTTTCTTTCCTTTGTGGATTGTGTTGTGCTATCCTGTGTGGATTTACGTTTTTCTTTCCTGTGTGGACTGGGTTGTACTTGAGCTCGGATGTTGGAGCCGAGCAAGAATTGATGACTTAGGTATATGTATGGGCATATACCTAAGCCGTGTCGGATGTTACTTCGTGATTGTATCTTTCCTTTGTGGATTATCCTTTGTCGATTCTGGGAGACCTTCGGGGGTCTCGAGGTCCCTACTGAGTAGCTTATACTCACCCCTGCACGGGCTATGCCCGCACTACGTTGTGTTGGTTGCAGACGACGGACAGCGCTGCTCGTGGTGGAGGCTTGCGGAGCAGGACGGTACCTGGAGGTGGACCACTGGGTGGGACGTATTCGGAGCGGTCGGCTGGACCCGAGGAGCAGTGGAGGCTATCTGTACCCACCCTTCGGGTGGGACTTCCAGTGGACAGCTCGACGTTGCGGCTTTACTTTTCAGTTGTTGTTTTCCCTTTCGAGTTGTACTTTACTTTCAGTTTGGGTTTGTATTCTGGCCCACTTACTTTCCACACTTACTGTTGTACCAGTTTTTACTTAGTGTTTACTTCTGTCTGCTTACTCTGTGGTGTTTGTTGTTTTCTTTACAAAGGCAATGCCTTCCCTTTACCGGGATTTACGCCTTGGTGCTAGTCGCTAGCCCCTGGCCTATGGAAGTCGGGCTTGGGGTAGTCACGGCATGGACCCCGAGGACGGGTCGTGAAAAGAATTTCTTAATTTTTTGTTTGGAATGGTGCTTTTTGTTGGTAGTTTTTGTGGTTTTTTGGGGTTATGTGGAGGTTTATTGGTAGTGAAGTGGTTTTATAGGGATGTATTAGTTCATGGTTGGTTTTGGATGATGTCATTTTGTTCCCAGGGAGAGGTGGTGAACTGTTTATGTGGGGATTTGGTTTGTTGGGCTATTTCTAGTTGTTTCAATTAATGATTTTTTCTGGTGGTAACATTCTCAGTGTAATGACATCCCTATTTGGTATCTCGTGGGGTTGTTTTTTGAACCCATTTTCTTTTTATTCTATCTTATATTTTGATTTTTAAGGGTTTAAATCATTTGAAAGGTATCTAATGTAGTGTCTCATGTCTTACCATCCATTAAATATTTTTATGGTTGGAACTGTTCAGAGGAGATTCGAGGAGGTACACTATATATTGGAGCTATAGTAGAACCAAAACCTACCTTTTAAGTCATAAAAGATGAGTTTATGGCATAATTCTTAGGTTTAAATCTTGTTTTCCCAGCTATATTACAGCTTCTGTTTATAATAGGAGTGTCCCATGAAATTGGTTTATGTCATAAACATAGAATTTATGATGCAATCTTAATCCAGTTATAGGCACCATGAATTTTGGAAGAAACCAAAGATATGATTTTTTTCACCCTAAAGTTTTTTTTTACAAATTATTTTTTCAGGCTTGTTTTTTTTACATCATAAAAGTGTAGTTTTCTCAATAAATTGGAAGAGTTATATGTTGTTTATAAACCTATATCATACAAATCTCCTTTCATTCATCCATGGTTTTTCTCTTTCATTTAGAGAAAAAAAAACTAAGCGGATCTCATTGGATATTCAACCCCATCCTCTATCCTTGATTCAATAAATACCCAAAAATTCCATACATACATATTACATGTTTATAGAAAAATATTAACTACATGACATAATGATCCACACCATAATCATTTTGGTCTAGTTCCTTTGGAAACTTGGACATAAAAAACCTAGTCCATGAGTGAGCTACGACATCTCCAATTATGTTCTTCATAACTATAACCCCACTTACATATGTCATACATAATACCTTTAATCATAACCATGGTAAAGGAAACATAATAACGGGTGATCTCAGATTTTCAATATAGTTAAACAAGAGAGGTATAAACATATCATGAGCATAAGGGTATTAGAACATGAGAATAACATTCGAAAACCATATCATGTATATTATAGTTGATAACCAAGAGTCGTGGAATTAATCTTTCCAATTCATAAGGCGTGAATCATAAAGGAATAAAATATAATTAAATATGGAAACATAACATTGTCATAAGGAATAGATTTGTGGCATACACATAAGCATTGAAAATAATTTTCTTAGTAGTTCAAGAATCATTTCCATGACTACAATAGTGGGATGGGTTCACTCCCCAAAACATTATAGTAGTCAATGTTTACTCCCAAGACTATCATAATAGATATATTCCCTTATTGGACAATCATTACTCCCCATTCGAGATGTATTATCTCATTACATATCAATATTTACCCAATGAAATGGTAGGAGATATAGGTTACACCTATCACATAACGAAATTCATACATATGTGTACCATAAGATCCAAAACCATTCATCATATCATAAATCATGAAAATAAATTGGTATCATAAACATTTCATCAGAACATAAATTGTGGGAAATAAAGTGGCCTCATAATCATTTAATCTTTTCATCAAAGCATAACCCAAGAAAAAAATAAGTGGTGTCTATAATTATTTTATCATGGTATAACCCATAATGAGAAATGTGATTAATAAACATATTTTCATCGTAAAAATAAACCATTTATAGAATTAAATAGAATATTATCACTAGATGATATCCATAATAAATCATAAGAAACATCAATGGATTTCATCCTAGATAGAAAATGATTTTAAAATAAAAAACACCTCAAACGTTTCTTGATAAAAATATTCATTCTATGAAAAGAATTTTTTTTAATTACATATTCATAAAATGTTTTATAAATAATATTATTTTAAAATAACCTTTAAAATTTAAAAATTAAGCTTCAAATCAAATAACTTTAATGATATCATGAAATTTTAGTCAGACCATGCAAATTAAAATAAAGATTTCTTTCACATTTTTGGTAATTCAAACGGACCTTGAATGGAAAATCACTTGAATATTACTTTAAAAATATTTTTTAAAAATTAAAAAATGGGTATGAATGTATTTAATAAATAATTAATATAATTTTATAAACTTTATTGATAAAAAATCAAAAAAAATAGGAAGGAAAAATGTTTTCGACCAAATACACAGATAAAGATGGTTTTTATTTAAAAAATTATTTTAAAATAATTATTACAAATAGATATTATAATGAATGGAAAAAATGTATTCACATGATTGACCATATTATAAAAAATTTATTATATTATTGAAAGTTATATTATAAAATTTTATCATTGAAAGTATAATCATGAAAAATCCTGATAAATGATGTGATTGTAACATAAAAACCTTACCACTTTAGAAACATTGAATTATAATACAGATAAAATAAAAACATTAAATAGAACATATAATATTATTATAATAAACAAATTTGTAATATTACATTTCAAAGTGTATGTATATGCACCACATAGAAGAAGACAGGTGTGTAACATAACATATGTCTCAAAGAAGGAAAATTTTGACAAAAAACTCTTACCTCAAGCCTTAAATTCCTTTGTACATATTAAAACAACATGTGTTATAAAAATTAGTTTTTAATAAATATATTATAGAAATATTAATATATATATATATATCATATCATATATGATTTACTAATGACCTTTTCTTACCTATTTATTAACAATTCCATGTTGAAGTCTTTTTTCTATTAATAATTGATTTGTTTTTTGTGTATGTTTTGATTTTTTTTTGCTCCACATAATTTGAAAATAGTGCCACAAAATACAGGTTGTTAAAAATAAAATAAATATAATATATATTCAGTATGTATGAATTTGTATTAATTCATAAAAGTTAGAGATAGAAAATGAAATGCATCATTCTTGGAGACAGTAGGTTGTACGTATGCATGAATGTTGTTCCCATTTTCTCAACGGATTAAGAAAACAATGTTAAATAATATATTTCAATTTAATAATTATTTTTATGTTATATATATCACATATTTCTATTAAACCTATCATTATTACCATCTATATAAACGATGAATAAATCATATCACTTCGTGAGGCGGTAGTACACCTTACACATGAGCGATGTTATCACATTCCAATGGAATGTAAATTAAGAAGTTATATGTGATATAATAATTAAATATGTATAATAATATCATATATATCATATATAAACATTTAATACATTATTGTATCCTATCATGAGAGGTTATGATGTTAAATGAACAACTTCGGTTCACAAAGCGATAATTCGTCGTACACACAAATGATGATTATGTATACCATTTGATGGAATAGGAGATGGATTTAGGATTTAAAATTAACATAATTAAATATAATTATATGGGATATGTGGTTTTTATTATATCATCATAATATAAGAATACTTTAAGGAGTTATAATAACAAGTAAAAATGCCTAGTTAAAAGCCTTACTTCATCTACGGTAATCCTCATTAGGTTTAACCTAAATCCTTCTTATTTTGTCATTATGATCATAAAAATTACTCTAGGATGTGTGTATGGATTTAATTAATATATTGTTTTAGGTATTTTATGAAAAAAATGGATTTATAAGTGTGAATTGGAGAGGAGAAAGTGTATCCTTTCAGAAGTGAGGTGAGTGGAACGCTTATAGTGTTTTTAAAAGAGAAAGGAGAACCCTTGTTTTCTACAATACACAAGGATATAAAATAGACATTTATAAATACATTATATAGTATAAGGTCTAAATATGTCCATAAAATTTGTTTTGGAGAATTTTTGTGTCACGACACGTCCTTGGGGCCCGTGTTGTGACTACCCCAATCCCGCCTTCCATAGGCCAGGGGCTGGCGACTAGCACAAAGGCGTAAATCCCGGTAAAGGGAAGGCATTGCCTTTGTAAAGTAAACAAGCACCACAGAGTAAGCAAGCGGAAAAAGTAAACACTAAGTAAAAACTGGTACAACAGTAAGTGCGGAAAAGTAAAAGGGGCCAGAAATACAAGCCCAACTGTAAAGTAAAGTACAACTCGAAAGGGAAAACAGCAACTGAAAAGTAAAAGCCACTATGCCGTATTGTCCACTGGAAATCCCACCTGAAGGGTGGGTACAGATAGCTCCACTGCTTCTCGGGTCTCACCGTTCGCTCCGAGTACGTCCCGCCCAGTGGTCCACCTTCAGGTATCGTCCTGCTCTGCAAGCCTCAACCACGAACAACGCTGTCCGTCGTCTGCAACCAACACAACGTAGTGCGGGCATAGCCCGTGCAGGGGTGAGTATAAGCTACTCAGTAGGGACCTCGAGACCCCCGAAGGTCTCTCAAAATCCACAAAGGATAAACCACAAATGAAAGATACAATCATGAAGTAACAACCGACACTGCTTAGGTATATGCCCATACATATACCTAAGTCATCAATTCTAGTACGCTCTAACCTCCGAGCCCAAGTACAACTCAGTCCACACAGGAAAGTATACGTATTCCACACAGGAAAGCAAAACGTAATCCACACCAGATAGCACAACTCAATCCACAAAGGAAAGCAAACAAGTTTCAGCTCACACAGGTATACTTCCTCGAAAGATGATAGAGATGATCACTGATCCATCTAAGTCGTCGGACCCCCAAAGGATCGATAGGTACTAACCCCCGCAAAGACCCACACATGATCGGACCCACACAGGATTTGTAGGCGCTGGCTCACACAGAACCTCTAAGCGCTGACCCACACAGGATCGGACCCACACAGGATCGGTATCACTGATCCACATATGATCGCTGAGTGTTGTAGTCATCGTCGTTGAATCCACTGAGGATCTCTGCACAGTCGTAGTCACTGTCACAGTAGCACTCGCAGTAGCAGTCGCAGCCAGCACTAGGGTTCCCGCACACAGTAAGCTCGTTCGGGAGGGTCCGCTCCACGAGTCGAGAGGCTGATACATCAACTGTCACAAAGTCTAGATTTGATGTATCCAAAAGTTCCGTATCGTCAACAGGAACTCAACGCAACAGACGGCGTGTCAATCGGACGCCCGGTCTGAGAGTTATTGGCTTTTTCGTCCCAGGTGCCTGGTTGGTTTTTAAGGCAAAACCAACCTGACCGTACTCCACCTACGTCCAAACCTCGGTCGGAGTATGCCAAAAGATCCGTCTCACTAAGAGGAAATCAACAAAGTCGACGACACGTCAATCGGACGTCTGTAGCTCAAGATATGAGCGTTTCCGCTCCGAGGGCCCGGTTGGTTTCGTGTACGAACCAACCCGGTCGAACTCAAAGTATTCCGAAACCTTGAGTTCAATATACCGAAACGACTGTCTCGTTCTAAGGATCGTGTCGCCGCTGACGGCGCGTCGATCGGAGGTCCGTAGCCCGAGTTATGGGCATTTGAACCCAAACAGTCCGATAACGGGGGTTCCGGGCCCGGACTGACCCGGCCAGAGACCCCCTGGTTGGCCCGAACCGGGTTGACCCGCCCCGGACAGGGTCGGACCGGCCCGGCCTGGCCGACTGGCCGGGCGCCGGTCCGGCTGGGGACAGCGCGCCCAGCGCGCTGTCTGGCTCGGCTTTGGCCGAGCCGTTCGGCAAAGGGGGAGGGGGGCGCCTGCCCCCCTGTGTAACACCCCCCCCCCCCCCAAATTATGGGGGGCGGTTTGATCCGGCCGGAGGAATTTAATTCCCCCGGCCCCCTTCCCTTTCTGGCCGGCCCGACATGGCCGGCCAGCTCCTTCTCAACGGGACCGGCAAAGGTCGGTCCCCTTCCGGCTTCCGACATCGGCGGCCCTGCTAGCCGCCGGTCACCTTGCTCTGCCACGGCCCGGAACCGGCCGCGGCTCTTGTCGTCTGGCGCGGTGCGACGGCACCGCGCCCCTCCGCCGCGGCCCCGCTCCGGCCGCGGCGTCTTCGGTTTTCTTCGACGCGGCGTGACGGCGTCGCGTCCTTGAATTCCTTTCCACGGCGTCGCGCGACGGTGTCGCGTAATACTTGTCGTGTGATTCCCGCAGGGTGCAACGACACCATGTCATCCCGTTCCATCCGAAAAGAATCAAACATGAACATAGGAGGGGGTTTCAGCCATGTTTGTGCGGTTCGGGCCCCCTCTCGTTAATGATAACATCTAGTCAAAAAATCCACGATGATCGATAAACTAGAATCATGAACGGAAAAGATTAAATAAAATAATCCCCTACCTCGGTTCAGGAACGATGTTCGTCAACGAGCCGCGGAAGACGAGCGTCGCGGAGGTCGGGCGTCGCGGGAGAACATCGACGTCGCGAAGCGAGGATTCGAAGTCGTTGACGGAGATTCCGTCATGGAAAACCGTCGTGGAATAGACGACGTGGAAGAAGAACGTCGCGTCGCGGATACGGGGTCGCGGAAGAACCGTGTTCTTTGGCGGAGAATTTCTTCGTTGAAGAATGGTGTTCTTCGCGTTCTTCGTCGAGGTTGAAGAAGATGAAGAACACTTCCCAATCCTCTCAAGGTTGCAAAAGAAACTAACCAAAATAAAATAAGTCCAAGCCTTATTTTATTTACACATCCTAACCTCTTTGAATTTCAAGAGTTTGAAAATAAGTAACTCATCTTAATTAATAACACAAGTTGTCAAAAATTAATTAAAGAGAATTAATGGGGAGTTAGGAATGTGAGGGGTTAAGAGGGGTTAGGGAGTTAGGGAAAATTAAAAAGGTGGGGGGTTCGTGTGGGCCCCACCATTTTAATTATCCACACATGGTAAGTTGGGTGGATGTGGGCTCCACCACCAACTTCCCATGGGAGAAACTAACCACTTGAAAAAGAAATAAAATTGATTTAACAATTTTATTTACTTTTTTAATTAAACCCCAATAATTAACTTCTTCTCCCGCACAAACGCAACTACGGTAAAGGTTCCCTTAAGCGATTACCAGCGTTGCGAGTTCATCGGTGCCATCGGATTTCAATTCCGAGCACCGGTTTAAAAGATAGGAAAACCCGCTCGTTCGTTCACTGAACGTACCCGAGCCAAAATTCAGAAAATGATTCTGGGAACACCGGGCCTCGGAATCAGGTTCCGTCAGAAACCGTGTTCTTGTAAAATTCCAAAGAAAATTAAGAAAAAATTTCCCTTGAATTTTACGGTCTTTACATTACTCCCACCTCAGGGCTTTACGTCCCCATAAAGATACATCAAAACTAGGGAAACAAATGAGGGTACTGAGCATGCATCTGAGCCTCCCACTCCCAAGTGCTCTCCTGGAGGTTCCTGTGCTGCCATCTGATGCGCACTAGAGGAATCGACCGTCCACATAGGACCTGCTACTGTCGATCCTCGATCTCCACCGAGACCTCCATAAAATTCGCCCCATCGTCAACGTCAATCTCCCCATGGTCAATGATGTGCGTCGGGTCATGCACGTATCTCCTCAGCTGAGATACGTGGAAGACGTCGTGCACCTGGTGCAACTGAGGTGGTAGAGCCAGACGATAAGCCACCTCGCCAATCCTGCTGAGGACCTGGAAGGGTCCGATGAAGCGCGGAGATAACTTGCCGCCTCGGCCAAATCTCCGTAATCCATGTCGAGGTGAGACACGCAAAAAGACGTGGTCGTCATCCTCGAACTCTAGTGGCCTCTGCCTCCTGTCAGCGTATGACTTCTGCCGGCTCTGAGCTGTCCTCATCCGCTCCTGGATGACCTGGACCTTCTCTGTCGTGGCCTGGACCATCTATGGTCCCACAAGTGCTGACTCCCCAGGGTCTGTCCAGCACAAAGGAGATATGCAAGGTCGGTCGTACAACGCCTCGTACGGTGCCATCCCGATGGTGGAGTGGTAGCTGTTGTTTTATGCAAACTCCACCAAGGGTAGGTGGTCCTCCCAGCTACGACCAAAGTCGAGGACACATGCGCGGAGCATGTCCTCGAGACTCTGAATGGTCCTCTCCGTCTGACCATCCGTCTGAGGGTGAAAGGTTGTGCTCAGACGTAGTTATGTCCCGAACGCCTCCTATAACCCCTTCCAAAGCCGGGAAGTAAAGCGAGCATCTCGATCGGAGACGATAGATGATGGCACACCGTGAAGCCGAACAATCTCCTGAATGTAAAGTCGTCCCAAGCTCTCCACTGAGCCCTGCTCTCTGATGGGTAAGAAGTGTGCTGACTTGGTGAGTCCGTCGAAAATCACCCAAATGGAGTCGTGACCTCTGGAAGTGTGTGGAAGTCCAATCACAAAGTCCATAGATATGTCATCCCACTTCCACTCTGGAACATCCAAGGGCTGTACCAAGCCTGCTGGTACCTGATGCTCAGCCTTCACCTGCTGGCAGGTGAGGCATCGGGAAACGAACTCTGCCATAGCCTTCTTCATGCCCGACCACCAGCGCTGTAGTCTAAGATCCTGGTACATCTTCACCACTCCAGGATGTACCGCCAAAGAAGAAGTGTGAAACTCTCTCAGCACCTCCTCCCGTAAACTGACTGGTACCATGGTATGTCCTCTGAAAAGGATGTCGTGCTCTGCTCCAAAGGAGAAACCATCAGGTGCCTGTCCTGAGGATATCTGTGCACGCCGCGTCTCACAGTCGGTGTCCCCATGATGTGCCTCTCTGACTCGTTGCAGTAGTGGAGGAGTGACTGTGAGATACTGAAGGAAGGCTACTCCATCTCTATCCACAAAGGATATCTACAAAGAGGCTAGCTGCTATGTCGCCTCCTCAAGTAGCTGAATGCCCGTCCTCCTTCTGAGGGCATCGGCTACTACGTTCCCCTTCCCAGGATTATAGACTATCTCAAAGTCATAGTCCTGGAGGAACTCGAGCCATTGCCGCTGTCTCAGGTTCAGGTCCTTCTGCGAGAAGATGTACCTGAGACTCTGATGGTCAGAAAAGAATGTAAAGCGCTCGCCCATCAGATAGTGTCTTCATGTCTTCAAAGCAAAGACCACTGCTGCTAACTCCAGGTCATGGGTAGCGTAGTTCAACTCATGTGGCCTCAACTAACGTGATTCATAGGCGATCACTGCCCGCTCCTGCATCAGGAAACATCTGATTCCGGTCCCTCATGCATCGCAGTAGACTACGTACCCTACTCCCTCCTCAGGAAACCTCAAGATAGGTGCGCTAGTCAATCTCTGTCTCAGCTCCTGGAAGCTCTACTGACATCTGTCTGACCACACGAAGGGTTTCCCCTTATTCTTCAAAGCTGAGATTGGTGTCGCAACTCTGGATAAGTCTAGCACAAATGTCTGGTAGTATCCAGCTAGACCCAAGAAACTCTGTACCTCCGTCACGCTCTTGGGTGGCTCCCAAGCTAGCACTGCCTCGATCTTCGCAGGATCCACTGCAACTCCCGCCTTAGAGATGACGTGTCCCAAGAAGTGGACCTCACGTATCCAAAACTGGAGCTTCGAGAGCTTACCATAAAGCTGGTGCTCTCGGAGTGTGTCTAGTACAACCCGTAAGTGGTAGGCATGCTCCTCCTCAGTCGTCGAGTATATCAAAATGTCGTCGATGAAGACCACGACAAATCGATCAAGGTATGGCTGGAAGATCCTGTTCATGAGGGCCATGAACACTACTGGAGCATTGGTTACGCCGAAAGACATAACCAAGAACTCATAGTGGCCATACCGACATCTGAAGGTCGTCTTTTGCACGTCCTCGTCTCGAACTCTGAGCTGATGATAGTCTGACCTGAGGTCTATCTTCGAGAACCATCGTGCTCCCTTGAGCTGATCAAAGAGGTCATCAATCCTTGGTAGAGGATACTTGTTCCTCACTGTCACCTGGTTCAGGCGACGATAATCGACACACAGTCGCAAGCTCCCGTCCGGCTTCTGGGCGAACAATATCGGGGAAGCCCAGGGTGAAACATTGGGTCGGATAAACCCCTTGCCCTGCAAGTCCTCCAACTGTACTCGTAGCTCTCGAAGCTCGGCGGGGGCCATACGATATGCTGGAGTCGATATCGGGGTTGTCCTGGGGTACAGGTCAATATAAAAGTCTACCTCTCTGCGAGGAGGTAGCCCTGGAACGTCGTCGGGGAAGACGTCCGCAAACTAATCCACCACTGCAGGAAATCCAAGACTCTGCACGTCAACTGCTCCTAGGATGAGGCTAGCCAACTGATGAGTGATGGGTTGTCCTCTCCTCCGCGGAAGTCCATCCTGTGCTGCAAAGGCTCCCTTCTCGCCGGTGAAGGTGAACCTGCTCCCGTCGGTGCGTATACATCGCACCTTGCGCCTAAAACAGTCAATCTGTGCATGGACCGTAGATAACTAATCCATGCCCAAGATGACGTCATAAGGCCTCGACGCTGCTACAAGAAGATCCCAGCCGAAGCTCTCGCCTCCTAGAGTAAGCTCACACTACCGGCACCAGTGCGTAATCGTCGAGTCTGCTCCTGTAGGAGTCTCTAGCCGTAAGGATCGAGCCAACGACTCTGTCGGAATCTCCGAGCTCCAAACAAGGGCAGCGGCTAAGAAAGAGTGACTCGCTCTTGTGTCTATAAGTATTGCAGCAAGGGTGGAATAGACATAGATAGTACCTCGAATCATCTCGGGCGCGCCGTGGTCGTAGGCCTCCGCTGCCTGCAGTTGTGCCTGTCTCTGCCCGCCAGCTCCCTGTAGTCGGGGCAGACCTCCTGGTGGTCGTGGTGGTAGAACCTCAAAGCGTCGCCCACCACCTCCTGCTCGGCCAGCTCCTCTGCCTCGTCCGCTTCCTCCCTGCGGACCGCCACGGTCGACTCTCTGGCTCTGCCTCGGTGGTCCCTCAACCGTCTGCTGCTCCTCGGCATGGCGGGTCGGGCAGTCACGAGCCATGTGGCCCTGCCCGCCGCACGATTAACATTGTCTGCCTCTCGAAAGACTGGCTCTGTGCTGTGTGCCCCGCACTGCTGAGCCAGTGTCCTCAGGTCGTCTACCTGAGGGTCTGGTCTGCCTGGACCCCTGAGTCATCCGTCTACTGCCTGCTGCAGAAGACTCTGCTACGTGCCGCCCTGCGGTGGGTCTCGGCGCTGGTGTAGACTCAGCAAGAAATCTCTCGATCAAAAGGGCCCGCTCCAGTACTCCTGTCTGAGTCGGAATGCTGAGGGAGATCAGCGATGCCCTGATCTCGTGTCTCAATCCCTGCTCAAAGGTCTGGGCCCGGAAGAATGGGTCTCGTACCATGTCGGTCGAGTAGCGCGAGAGATCAGTAAATCTCGCCGAGTACTGAGCGACCGTCATGCTGCCCTGCCGCAGCTGAAGAAGCTCCTGAATGCGCACCGCTCGGAGAGTGGCTGGGACGAACTCCGAGAGGAAGAGGCTCCCAAATTCCATCCAAATTATAGATGCCTCATCGTGCACCTCGGGCATCAAGCTCTACCATCGGCCCGCTGCTGCGTGCAGTAGGCTCGCAGTGAGGATCACCATGAGGTCTGCTGGTGTCCTCACTAGCCTGAAAACTCGTACGACTGCATCCAGCCAATCCTCGGCTGCTTGGGGGTCCATCTCCCCACGAAACCTGGGCGGTCGCTAGCACTGAAACTCATGCAGTGTGCTGAGGTGATGTGCATCGTCAGCGGCTAGTGCTGGAAGCATCGGTGGCTCGGCGGGTAGTGCTACCGCCGGTGCCACTGCTGACAAAGGGCCCTGCACCGAGGCCTCGTCTCTCTGTGGGCTGTCGTCACGCTCGACTCTCGGAACCCTAGCTGGCTGCCGTCGTGGGGCCATCCTGAAAGAGAAACAGGTGCGCCACGGGCAGAACAGTATACCTGGTGAGCTGATACAAAGTAATCACAAAGAAATCTTGAAAGACACAGGCAATCAATGTTTTCGTGCATTAAGTCGAAAATCAGAAGTCAGGGTCCTGTTGTACGGATACGTCGGTCACCGCACCAACACTGGACTCCCTGGACTGATAACCACACTCAATACGCTAAACACTATTTCTTCACATAGAAAAGATCAGAGTTCGTGGTAGAACCGAACTCCTCTGATACCAATTTTTCACGAAACGTCCTCGGGGCCCGTGCCGTGACTACCCCAAGCCCGCCTTCCATAGGCCAGGGGCTGGCGACTAGCACCAAGGCGTAAATCCCGGTAAAGGGAAGGCATTGCCTTTGTAATGTAAACAAGCACCACAGAGTAAGAAAGCGGAAAAAGTAAACACTAAGTAAAAACCGGTACAACAGTATGTGAAGAAAAGTAAAAGGGGCTGGAAATACAAGCCCAACTATAAAGTAAAGTACAACTCGAAAGGGAAAACAGCAACTGAAAAGTAAAAGCCGCTAGGCCGAGCTGTCCACTGGAAATCCCACCTGAAGGGTGGGTACAGATAGCTCCACTGCTCCTCGGGTCCCACCGTCCACTCCGAGTACGTCCCGCCCAGTGGTCCACCTTCAGGTACCGTTCTGCTCTGCAAGCCTCAACTACGATCAACACTGTCCGTCGTCTGCAACCAACACAACGTAGTGCGGGCATAGCCCGTGCAGGGGTGAGTATAAGCTACTCAGTAGGGACCCCGAGACCCCCGAAGGTCTCTCAAAATCCACAAAGGATAAACCACAAAGGAAAGATACAATCAACAAGTAACAACTGACACTGCTTAGGTATATTCCCATACATATACCTAAGTCGTCAATTCCAATACGCTCCAACCTCCGAGCCCAAGTACAACTCAGTCCACACAGGAAAGTATACGTATTCCACACAGGAAAGCAAAACGTAATCCACACAGGATAGCACAACTCAATCCACACAGGAAAGCAAACAGGTTTCAGCTCACACGGGTATACTTCTTCGAAAGACGATAGAGATGATGATTGATCCATCTAAGTCGTCGGACCCACAAAGGATCGATAGGTACTAACCCCTGCAATGACCCACACAGGATCGGACCCACACAGGATCTCTAGGCGCTGGCTCACATAGAACCGCTGAGCGCTGACCCACACAGGATCGGACCCACACAGGATCGGTAGCACTGATCCACATAGGATCACTGAGTGCTGTAGTCGTCGTCATTGAATCCACTGAGGATCTCTGCACAGTCGTCGTCGCTGTCACAGTAGCAGTCGCAGCCAGCACTAGGGTTCCCGCACACAGTAAGCTCGTTCGGGAGGGTCTGCTCCACGAGCCGAGAGGCTGATACATCAACTATCACAAAGCCCAGTGTTGATGTATCCAAAAGTTCTGTATCGTCAACAGGAACTCAACGCAACAGACGGCGCGTCAATCGGACGCCCGGTCTGAGAGTTATTGTCTTTTTCGTCCTAGGGGCCCGGTTGGTTTTTAAGGCAAAACCAACCCGACCGTACTCCACCTACATCCAAACCTCGGGTGGAGTATGCCAAAAGATCCGTATCACTAAGAGTAACTCAACAAAGTCGACGGCATGTCAATCGGACGTCCGTTGCTCAAGATATGAGCGTTTCCGCTCCGAGGGCCCGGTTGGTTTCGTGTACGAACCAACCCGGCCGAACTCAAAGTATTCCGAAACCTTGAGTGCGATATACCGAAACGAATGTCTCGTTCTAAGGATCATGTCGCCTAGACGGCGCATCGATCGGAGGTCTGTAGCCCGAGTTATGGGCATTTGAACCGAAACAGTCCGATAACGGGGGTTTCGGGCCCGGACCGACCCGGCCCGAGACCCCCCGGTTGGCCCGAACCGGGTCGACCCGCCCCGGACAAGGTCGGCCCGGCCCGGCACGGCCCGGCTAAGCGCGGCCCGGCCCGGCCCGGCCGACCGGCCGGGCGCCGTTCCGGCTAGGGACAGCGCGCCCTGCGCGCTGTCTGGCTCGGCTTTGGCCGAGCCGTTCGGCAAAGGTGGGGGGGCGCCTACCCCCCTGTGTAACTGCACCCCCCCCCCCCAAATTATGGGGGGCCATTTGATCCGGTCGGGGGAATTTAATTCCCCTGGCCCCCTTCCCTTTCCGACCGGCCGGCACCTTCTCAACGGGACCGGCAAAGGTCGGTCCCCTTCTGCCTTCCGACACCGGCGGCCCGGCTGGCCGCCGGTCACCTTGCTCCGCCGTGGCCCGGAACCGGCCGCGGCTCTTATCGTCCGGCACGGTGCGACGGCACCGCACCTCTCCACCGCGGCCCCGCTCCGGCCGCGGCGTCTTCGGTTTTCTTCGACGCGGCGCGACGGCGTCGCGTCCTTGAATTCCTTTCCATGGCGCGGCACGATGGTGTCGCGTAATACTTTCTGTGTGATTCCCGCGTGGTGCGACGGCACCATGTCATCCCGTTCCATCCGCAAAGAATCAAACATGAACATTGGAGGGGGTTTCGGCCGTGTTTGTGCGGTCCATCCCCCCTCTCGTTAATGATAACATCTAGTCGAAAAATCCACGATGATCGATAAACTAGAATCATGAACGGAAAAGATTAAATAAAATAATCCCCTACCTCGGTTCAAGAACGGTGTTCGTCAACGAGCCACAGAAGACGAGCGTCGCGGAGGTCAGGCGTCGCGGGAGAACGTCGACGTCGCGAAGCGAGGATTCGAAGTCGTTGATGGCGATTCCGTCACGGAAAACCGTCGCGGAAGAGACGACGTGGAAGAAGAACGTCGCGTCGAGGATACGGCGTCGCGGAAGAACTGTGATCTTCAGCGGAGAAGTTCTTCATTGAAGAATGGTGTTCTTCGCGTTCTTCGTCGAGGTTGAAGAAGATGAAGAACGCTTCCCAATCCTCTCAAGGTTGCAAAAGAAAGTAACCAAAATAAAATAAGTCCAAGCCTTATTTTATTTACACATCCTAACCTCTTTGAATTTCCAGAGTTTGAAAATAAGTAACTCATCTTAATTAATAACACAAGTTGTCAAAAATTAATTAAAGAGAGTTAATGGGGAGTTAGGAATGTGAGGGGTTAATAGGGGTTAGGGAGTTAGGGAAAATTGAAAAGGTTGGGGGTTCGTGTGGGCCCACCCCTTTTAATTATCCACACATGGGAAGTTGTGTGGATGTGGGCTCCACCACCAACTTCCCATGGGAGAAACTAACCACTAGAAAAAGAAATAAAATTGATTTAACAATTTTATTTACTTTTTTAATTAAACCCCAATAATTAACTTCTTCTCCCGCACAAACGCAACTACGGTAAAGGTTCCCTTAAGCGATTACTGGCATTGCGAGTTCATCGGTGCAATTGGATTTCAATTCCAAGCACCGGTTTAAAAGATAGGAAAACCCGCTCGTTCGTTCACTGAACGTACCCAAGCCAAACTTCGGAAAATGATTCCGGGCACACCGGGCCTCGGAATCAGGTGCTGTCAGAAACCGAGTTCTTGTAAAATTCCAAAGAAAATTAAGAAAAAATTTCCCTTGAATTTTACAGTCTTTACATTTTGGGTCATTATTAACACTTATCTTGTTATTTTAGCCCTCTAGTAAACTCATTTTTACCTTAACCTTGGTAAATAATTTTTACTATCTTAACCATTCATTAAGGTAAAAAATAAATTTGAAATTATTATATAAACTAAATTATTATGATTCAAGTTATTGAATACATTTTTATAAATTAAAATAAAAAATTTGAAAATTGTTTAAAATAAAATAAAACGTGTAGGAGCAATGAGAAAGCAGTCTTCTAAAGAAAAAATGTTCAAATGATTAATAGGTTTTATACATAAAAATTTAATAATAAAATAATTATAATGACCTAAATTGGGTTAATAGATATATTATTAAACTAATTTTACTTCTAAAGATTTTATAAAACGAAAATTAACATTAAAATTCTTATAATGAAAAGGCTGTTTTCAATAAAAACCAGTATTTTTCACTATTCATCGAAAAAATAATTTTCTAAGAATAACCCCAAAAATTAAATCTAATATAATTTTTAAATTTTGATTTAATAAATTAATTTTATTTTTTAAAATAAATAATATAAAATTTTTAAAATTTACTTGTATTTTTTATAATAATATTCAATAGAAAAAATTGGAGAAGATAGTATTTTTAAAAAATATAATGACTTTTCTAAAAAAACTTCATTTTTATCAATATATTTTATTTTTATGAAAACATTATAATTAATATTTAATAAGTATTTTTTACTATTCATGTATCTATGTTTAACATATCCTTAATAATGGTCATTTTATATAATAATATTCATAATATGTCATAGTTTTTTTAAATTCATTGTCGAGTGTAACACAATCTAATATCAGTGTCAAGTGTAACACATGATAAACTCGTTATTATGTGAAATGAAAGATAAAATAGGTATTTCATCTAATTAAAGATAAAAATTGTGTTGTGTGTAAGAGAAATTTAAAAAAATATTTTAAATTTATTGAAATAATAATAATTCATTAAAACTCAGGGTGTTATATTCCACCCCCATTAAATGAATTTCTCCATAAAAAGTTTTCACTCTTATAAAAAAATAGTGATGCTTTGGCCTCTTCATTTCCTCTAGTTACCATGTAAATTCTTAAAATTGGTGTCGACAGCATAAAACATTGACTATGGTGGTATTTTGTTCCATATAACTTTCTTTATGCGATCTAGAATCTCCACTGGTTGTTCCTTATAAGAAATATATTTCTCTAGTGGTATGACCTTTGAGTTTAAAACATGATAATTATAAGGTATTTACATCCCCAAGAGAGATACATGGAACATATCATCAAATCGAGAGAGGTTTAATGGAAGTGACAACTGATAGGCTCCTTCCCAATATAATCCAGAATTTCGAAGAGACTCATACACCTAGGTCTTAATTTTCCATTCTTTATAAATATAAATACCTTCTTCTAAGTGGAAATTATTAGAAACACTTTGTCACCACCTTCAAACTCCAAATCTTACCCGTGATCTTTAGTATAACTTTTATGTCACCTTTTATATATCCTTCTGTTCCCTTTATACTGCTATATCATGTCCCAATAGATTTATTTATGTAACTTTATCCTCCAATGATAGAAGTATACCCTACATTCCATAGACGGTTTCATAAAGAGCTGTATGAATGCTCTATTGAAACCTATTGTTGTATGAAAACTCAGCTAAAGGAAAGCATTGATCTCAACCACCTATAAAATCCAAATAAAAAAACCTAAACATATCCTATAGGGTATTAATTGTTCTCTCAGACTTTCCATCTATTTTTGGATGATACATAGTGCTCAACTCAACTCTATATCAAGATCTTGCTGATCACTTTTCTATAACATTTAAATAAAGCTCAGATCCTAATCAAACACAACATAATGGGGAGTCTAAAGACAAAATTTGTAGTGATGTTTTCCCATTTTCATTCTGGTATTGGTAATGGATGTGACATCACCTTCAACCTTTTTATCTCAACTATAACTTACTAACATACTATGAACTGATATAAAAACTTTATGGTATATCCTTTTATTCCAACTCATAATAAATACTCTTTAAAATCTCTATACATATTTATACTTATAGGATGAATAAATAATAAATAGCTATGAGCTTTCACTAAGAACACCTTCTTGAAATATGTTATGGATGAAAGACATACATGGTTATAGAAACTTAACATTCCATCATTGTGTAGATTAAACTCAGGAACATTTCTAACCTTATTTTTTATCTCCACATCATCCTTATACGCCTCTTTAATCTTCACATGGTTATATAGTCAAACATCCAATTGAGAAATATAGGATTTCAACCCTTAATTTAGGATATCTAGATCCACCCTTCACAAGTCCAAAAATATTGGATCTTATTATATCCTCATCATAGATAATATAACATAATTTTTTTGACTCAAATTATCGACCTCCTTGTTCACTTTTCCGTGATGGTAATGTATTGAGCTGTTATAATCATTAATCATCTCTAAAAAACCTTTCTGGAGAATATTCAACAACTTTTTTGGTAATATATACATAAACTTTTCTTATTGGTATATATATAACACTTTTCTCAATAAATAAAATGCCTCAATACCATTAATTCAAATATTATCATAGATATCTCCAAATCATGAGTTTGGATATTTTTTAGTGAACATTCAGTTGTCATGAGGTATAAGCTTTAACTAGGTCATTTTACATAATAATGCATTGAAATTAATTCTTGGATGATTCATTATTTATTATTGACACTTATCTAATATAGTTTAATGTATACACTAGTGCACTAATTAATATTCTTTTTAGTTCCTTAAACTTTTCCTCGCATTCATTTTTCCATTGGAACATCACCCCCTTACACGTTAACATGGTGAGTGGACTAGATTTTCATGATAAATTATAAATAAACCATTGGTAATATATAGATAAACCAAGAAAAATATGGATCTCATTCACTATGGTTGTTATAGTCCAACATTCAATAGAATTTGTCATTTATGGACCCACCAATATACCCTCTCTTGAAATTTTATGACCCAAAAATGAAACATTTTTCAGCAAAAAATCACACTTTGTAAATTTTTCAAATTTTTTCTCCTTCCTTATGGTATTTATCATAATTATGAAATGATCTTCATGTTATTACTTTCCATTTGAAAAGATAAGAATTTTTTCTATAAATACTACCACAAACTAATTAAGGTAATCTCAAAAGACATTATTCATTAAATCCGTGAAGATATTCATAGTAATAGTAAGAATGGATGGCATAAATATATATTCATAGTGTCTATAACTTGTACATAATGTTCTCTAGGGTATATCCTCCTTATTGACCATAAATTAATGATATCCATAATGGATTTCAAACTTGAAAAAGCTTTGATCTCCACACATTTGATCAAATATGTCATCAATACGGTGTGCATGATACTTTTTATTGATCATGTTATTTTTCAACTCCTAAAAATAAATGTAGAGTCACATCGATCCATGTTTATTTTTATCAAAAAGAACATTTTCACCCTAAGGTGACACACATGGCTGAAGAATATCATATCTAGGTTATCCTAAAGTTTCTTCTTCCATTTCTGTAACCTAATCGGGGCCATTATATAAGGATTCTTGTAAATAAGAATGGAACCATGTATGGGTTCTATTGAGAACTAAAATTCAAATTTTTGTGTAAGTCTGGTCAACTCTCCTAAAAAGACATCAAAAAAATTTCACACAATATACATATCATAAATGTTGAGTTTCCCCCCAAACAACTAAGATAAACACACCTTTAGAAAGGGAATCAAAACTCATAAAATGGATGTAACATACATCAAAAGTTTATATTTATCGTCACACTGATAGATGGTCATAGGGTATTTTTTAGTATCAAAAGTGACTTCCCTTACTTAGAAATTAATGTGATATTTATTTAAAGAAATCCAATACATTCCTAATATAACATCACATTCAGCCATATGTAGAATGATAAGATTTTTTGGAAGCACATTCTCACAAACCTCAACTAGGGAGGAATCATATACTCAATACGTGATCATTATACCAATAAGGGTTTTCAATTCTAATTATACATCTAATAATTATGATGACATACTCATACCCTTAAAAAATTCTTCATATATGAATAAATTGGTAGATCCATAGTGAGACATTAGTTGTTCTCGAGTGGATGGTATGTATACCTTTCACCACGTCACTATCACATCCCTCATCAAAAACAGTGATCATAATATATTTCCCATTATCTATCATATTATTAGTTTTTACACATTTATCATCATTATTATACTTCATAATTGGTAACGAGTTAGTATAATACCCATACTTCTTGAATTTGAAACATTGGATTGTGGGTAGTTCATTCTGGTGATCTTTCTCTCTATTTTCATCATTATATAACTTCTTCCCATCACATTAGTATTTAATTTCCCGATGACCATCATTTACAAACATAAAACATTTACTAGTACCCTTAATAAAATTTACTCAGTATTTCCTTTCACACTTTGATCATGATGTAAATATCATCTTCTACTCTCTATGGTTTTAGAGTTTCCTCAGAAATCCATCTTCCTTTACTTGTCAAAACCATGATATTTATGGGTAATAACAATCTCCATTTCAACCTTGAGAGAACATATAATAATTTATTTATAGCTGGTAATGTACCTTATGGATAAATCACTTCATAGACTTTGATTTAATCTAGTAAATAATTGTTCAACCTTACATTTAGGTTGGATGACAATGCCATAATCATATCTCACAAGTCTTGTAAATTTTTCTCCTTTGATACCAATAGATTCATCAACCTTCTACTTTATCTCAATGAATTCCTTCTCCATTTTTTATGAATAATACAAGTGAAGTACTTACTAAAAAATAATCTTTTAAACTCATCCAATTCTTGGATGTAATTTCATTATTTTCCCATTTATTATTTATGAGAGTCCGACATTAATCCGCTTCATCTTCCAAATTATAGGCAACCAAAATGGATTTTCCATATTTTGAACACTGTATAATAGAAAATATATTTTCAGTGGTAGTAATCTGTTACTTGGAAACTTGATGACCACAATATCCATTGAGGAATGTGTAATTTTCTTCATGAAGGAATCAATGGAACATTGCTCTCTCCTTCTCTTTTCTATAATTTAAAATGATTTAATGATTGAAAAAGTTGTGTGAGCATAGAAATGAGATTTTTCATACCATAACCCATAATATTTGGCTTCTCAGGTGTAGAATCACTTATTTTTTTATCCTGATCATCATTAACAAGGTTCCTTCCGGTTACATACATTGAATAAAACTTGAAATCATAATGTAAGAAACAATAATCATAGTGGGGAACCACATAATCATTAAAATAAATTAAATGGTGTCTAAATCATGATCAAATATTTTAAAACTAAGAAAAATTAGAATTAACCTATGTCATTCCTAACCATTATTCAATTACTTCATGATGGTTTCTAAATAATTTATTAATTTCTAAGGAATATCCCTTGGGTGTATCAAAACAGATTTATAAAAGGACCTGTTATTGTTCCCCAAGTGATGATTGAGTCGATCTCAGTTCACTATTTTCAGAGTTATTTCCCCAAGGGGACTATGTTCTATAGAAACATCCACTTATAGTATCCATAGAGGGGTGTAATTTCTTAGAAACCACTCACACTATCCATTACCAAAATTCTGGGACATTTTCCAATACTTCCACTAATCCTTATATTTATCATTATAAATACTCTTTGAGATAACTTTAGGGATCTCAATAAATTTTTATCATCCTTATTTAAAATAAATAACAAAACCTTTCTCTAGTGCCAACTTTAAAGACCCATTTAATAGATGAATATTCATCAAAAAACATAATTATCCACATCATAATCGTTTAGTTATAATGGTTTTAGAAACATAGAAACATGAAAAACTAGACCATAAGTGGTATAGGTCATCTCCCACTATGTTCTTTATAACTATAACCCATGTTATACATATCATACACAATATATTTCATCACAACTTAGGGAAAGGAAACATGATAAAGGGTGATCTTAGAATCTCAGTAAACATAAAAAGGGGAGATATTAACATATCATGAGAATAAGGTAATGAGAACCTAAGAATAGCATTTGAAAACTATACCCTTCATATCATACATCATAAACCTATGTCATGGAATTAATCTTGGTATTTCATAAGACATGAATCATAATGTAATTAAAGATCATGAACCATGATAACATAAGATTATCATAAGTCATATATTTATAGCATACACTTATGCAATGAAAATAATTTCCTTAGTAGTTTGAGGCTCATCTTCAAGACTATGATCGTGGAATGTGTTCACTACCTAACCCATTGTAGCAATCAAGGTTCAATCCCAAAAATATAATTATGGATAGAGTCCCTTACTAAACTAGGTTCACTCCTCATTCCATTCCTGTTTATCTCTTGGGATAACAATATTTACCTATTACATTGGAGGTAGATATAGGTCCCACATGTCACATAATGAAAATCATAAAAATATGATACATAAGGTCACAAAACATTCATCATATCAAAACCCATGAAAATAAAAGGGTTCTATAAAAAAATTCATCATAACATAACCTATAAAACTGAAATAGGATTCATCGTCATTTTATCAAAGTAAAACCTGTGAAAAAAAGAAGAGGGTGTCATAAACATTTTATCATTATATAACACGTGGAAGAGAAAAGGATGTAATAAAAATCATTTAAGAATAAACATAAACCATTTAGATAATGAATAGTAATGGTATCCTTGGATCATATCACTAATAAATCATACGTAACATCAAAGGATTTAATCATGGATAGAAAATATTTTGAAATAAAAATCACTTTGAACATTTCTTGAGGAAAATATCATTTCTTTGAAATTTGATTTTATAAACTAAAAAATGAAAAAATATTGTGTGAATAATTTTATTTAAAAAAATACATGAAAACCGATAAGTAACATTTAAATAAAATAATGTTCATGATGTTTGGAAATTATGTTCATGTCAAACCAGTTAAAAAATATTTCATTCACTTTTTGAGTAAAATCCAAACGACACTGGTTTGGAAAATGACGTAAATAATACATTCAAAACATTTTGTAAAGATTCAAATATGGGTAATAATATCTATAATAAATCATTTTAAGAATTTTGAAAATGTTTTTGAATTTTTTTTAGGAAACATGGTTTTTGAAGAAAAAGTTTTTTTTGTTGAAGAGAGAAATAAAGATGCTTTTACTTTAAAAAATTCTTTTCAACTATTGAGTACATAAAAAAAGAAAAATTAAATGTAATACTTTTACTCTCATACATAAACATAGAAGAATAAAATATTTTATTTTCTTGTGAGATATATTATAATTTATCATCATTAAAATTGTAATCAACAACAATCCCGATAAATCATGATTTTGTAACATAAAAAACATACCACCTGGGTAACTTTAAATTTTTAGCCCTATTAAAGAATAAAAATAAGATAAAATTAAAATATCATGATTATAAATAGTTTCAGGGTATTACATGTCAAACGGGATGTATATACACCTCATAAAAGATGATACGTGCATAAAAAAACATTTATTTCAATGAAGGAAAATTTAGAAGCAAATCTCTTACCTTAATGATTGAATTCAATCATACACATTCAAAAATAATGTATAAAAAATATAGTTTATTTAAAATATCCTAAATAATAAAAATTATATATATCAGACCATATATTATTTTCTTTTGAAATTTTATTACCACTTTATTAACAATTCCTTGTTAAAGTCGCATTTTGGGCAATAACAGCTTATTTTTTCAAGTATGTTTTGATTTGATATTTTTTGTCCTATTAATTTTATCATAGTTTCATTATCTTATAGATTCTAACCATTATATAAATTCATATATATTCATTATATATGTATTTAGAATAATCCATAAAATTTATAGATAGAAAATGAAATACACTATTCATGGGGATGGTTGGACGTATTGCGCGTGAACGTTGTTTCAATTCTCTAGATGGACTGAAATAAATAAATTTTAATAATATATAAACAATATAGAATAATTTTTATATAATATATACAACATATTTTCATTAAATCCATTATTATTACCTCCCATTTAAAGAATGAATGAATCACATTGCTTCGTGGTGCATAATTATGTGGAACACATGAGTGAAGTTATTGTATTCCAGTGGAATATAAAGTATCAATTTATATATTATATAATGATTAAATAAATTTAATAATTTCATTTATGTAATATATAATAATTTAATCCATCGTTATATCCATATTTGAGTGGTGGTGATGGAAAATTAATAACATCGGTTCATGAGGCGGTAGTCTCCCGTACACACGAATAATGATTTCATATCCCATTGGAAGTAAGAGGTTATAGATATAGTTTATTACATAAAAATAATAACATGTAAGTATATGGAAGATAATAGTTTTATTATATCATCATATTATAAGAGTATTTGAAGAAGTTATAGGAATATTTAAAATATCATTGTTAAAAACATTACCTTTTCTTCAGACAACCTCTTTATGTCTATACTAAATCCATTCGACAATGGATTAATGATCTCACCAACGAATATAGGATTTTAGGAGGAATTTAAGGAAGATATTTTTTTATTGCAAAAACCAAATGGTTTTTTTATTGTCAATAGGAGAGGATAAGGGGTGGCCTTTTATAAGTGTGCTGAGTGGCGCAAATATAATATTTTGAAAAAAAAAATTGTATCAATGTTTCTTACACTCATAAAGGCTCTGAAATTGACCATTATTAAGGCTTAAAAATTATAATATAATATATTTCAAAAAAATTGATTTTTTAAAAAATATAGGTAATTTTCACCCATATGTTTTAGCTTAACCCACCCAATAAACTCATTTTTACCTTAACCATGGTAAATATATTTTATTGTTTTTACTATTAATTATGGTAAAAATTTAATTCTAACTTATTAAATAGCATAAATAAATATGATTAAAAAATTTGAATCCACTTTTATTAATTAAAATCCCATAAGTTAAAATTTTTAATTTAAAATAAAACCACAGGTGTGATGATAAATCAATTTTTCAAACAAAAAAATTTCAAAAGCTTAACAAAATTATATCAAAATTCACAAGGAAAATTATTATAATGAAAAAAAATAGATTAATTGATATATAATTTAAGTAATATTAATTTTAAACCCCACTAAAAACAAAAAATAACATTATAAATTCCTTAATTGAAAATGGTATTATCAACAAAAAACTAGTATTTTTCACAATTCATCAAAAAATTGTTCTTTTCAGAAAAATCATAAAAATTCACACTAGGATAATTTTGACATGTTGATTTAAAATATGAAGTTTATATTTCCAAATAAATATTATAAAATTTTTAGAAATTAATTTTATTATTTTTCCAAAAAATGAAATAAACACACTTTTTGAGAGGATAGTATTTTCCAAAAATATAAAGACTTTTCAAAAACATTACCCTTCAAAAAATATGTTTTATTAATCAAAAAACACGATACATAATATTAAAAAAATAGTTATTAATTTTCATATCACTATGTTTAATGACTGGGTTATGATAGTTTCGTTTAAATAATAATATTAATAATATATCATGGTATGTTAAAAATCATTTTCTAGTGTAACGCAAGCTAAAATCAGTGTCAAAAGTAACACAGACTAAACTCAGTATTACGTGCAACACAAGATAAACACAGTTTTTCAAGTAATTCAATATAATCTTATTGTCTCATGTAAAACAATATATCAAAGAAATTTTATTTATTTAAAAATAATAATATATAAAAATCAGGGGAGTTACAGATATGTTGCTTTTGGTGGATCCCCATTGAAGACCTGTGGTAAGTCCTTCCCCCTTTTCATGGTGTTTTATTATATGTTCTTCTGATAGGAATTCTCTATTATGATGGTGTTTTTTTCATATGAGTGATATAAATTTGGATGATCATTGGGCTCGGGGTATGTTAATTCATAATTTCCAATGTGCAATTGTGGTTTACAGGTGTTTCTTCTTCAATCTATAGTGCGCGAAAAGATTAAAAACCTCTTTTGTGGTAATATTTCTTTCATTTCTCACTTTATATATCATGTATGAGGGATTTTCTCTTTCTTAACTGTGGTGGATTGTCTACACTAGCCTAATCAAGATAAATTAATTGGATATTTAAAATCAAAGGGTAAAGGGGGTGATTTTTATGATTTTTACAACTTTCATATGCTTATCTAATATTCTAAACTTTTCTGGACAAATTCCATACTGAAAATAATGGTCATTGACGGTCTTGGATTTCACAGTTGATGATGTGATATGAAAACCCTATTTTGTACTGTTTTGGTATCTTCCTAAATGATAAATTAGATAATCACTAATATTTTTCTGATGAAATGGTTTCCCTAGGATTATGGCTTGTGTTATAATGCCACAAAAATAATATACAATTTCATAAAACCGCCTTTTTTACATATTTATATTATTCTGAATCATTATATGATCTTTGTTTGTGGTATGGGGTAGTGATGTGCAGTTGAGAAGTGTGGTTGGGGTATCTGGGATAATCATTGGTTTTTTTAGATATTCTTTTGGGTGGTAATGTTATGGTTTTTTCACTTGTACTTTTAGGGTGGAAAGGAAATTCTTTGTACGTATATGCTTTTTGGGTGATGAGTTGATTATTATTTTTTCATTATTTTGGGGTGGTGAGGTGATGGTTTTTTGGGACATGCATTTTAGTTGGTGAAGGGATGGTTTGTTTGGCCATACATTTGGAGGGGTGAAGTGATGGTTTGTTTGGACATGATTTTGGGTAAATGAGGAGATGGTTCAATGGGTATTATGATCTAATTGTGATTCTTGTTTGTTTTATGCTAGATACCTAGGTAGTGATGGAATAAATGGTTAATAATGTTTTAAAAGTCTTTCACAAGTTCGGCTAATCGGTTGGAAGGGGTTAATGATAAAATTAATAATGATAAGTGTGGTTTAACATGGATTATGGTTAGTAATGAAATAAATGGGCTTGATAATATAATTTTTTGGAAATAAAAAATTTGTTGTGTGCCTTATTCCACCTTATCCATTTAGTGGGGACATTGAAAGTGGAAGCTTTGTGAGTTGTCTAGTGATTTTTTGTAAACCAATAGGTTGGTCTTATGTGCAGATTATATATATATATATATTTGTATATTCCTTGTGATTTTTATATGCTCCCAAACTTGATGGAGTATGTTTTGCTGACACCAATATATTCTGATGGGTGGTGTTTTTTCCAATATCTCAGTGATTAGCATATATGTATGGCTACCCACTCGTTCCCAATCCCTCTTCCAAACAAGTAAATATTCACAGGTTGTGATGGTCAGAGGTGAGATAGTGCACTATGTGAGATTACCCTTGTGTCTTCAGGTGATATGTGATATGAGTGTGTTTTGGGTTGGTGGCCCAGGTGCCTTCTGGTGAGTTTTGATATGACCATGTTGTGGGGTGTCTTATGTTGTGGGTCATGTAAGGTATGAGGAGGGAATGTGGTTTATTTCCTTCATGTTCTGGATTCCCTACTACTCTAGTTATGGTGGTTTAGGTGGTGAGATGGCCTAAGTGTCTTTGGGTGAGATGTGATGTGACCAGGCTGTACGGTGGTGTATTAGGTGTCTTTGGGTGTGATTTTGTGCACTCGTATTTTTGCCTCATGGAATATGTTATATATAAGATATGGGAGAGCCATGATGTACAATGTTGGGGTGTGAGAGTGGAAAATAAGTGGGAAAGTGGTACAGTGTACCAATTATCGATACAATTCATATTATATTATTATACTTGGATTTTTTTTATTCTGTTATAGTGCCTTGGTGGGGACGGGATAGGTTAGTTTATATGGTTAGGTGTGTTTTGTTCTAATATTTACTCACAGGTTCCTTATTATGCTTCTTCTAAAAGTTCACAAAATACGTTGTTTTTTCTACATAGTATAATTTTATGATCACTCTATGTATATGAACTGATTTTTAGGTTTCTAGGATGACTACATAGACCATGATGGACATTACTATCTTGAGACTTTGTATAGTTTTTGGGTTCATACTTTAGTAATGCTTTGGGGTATTTATTTTGGAGACTTTTATCTAGAGATATTTTATTTATACATGCATTTTGGGAAGGTTCTTGTATTTATTTTATATTATGTCATTGAGTTTCTGGTATCTGACTCATTTATATCTCAATTATATATTATTTTAGAGTATAATTCCTCTCACTTCATTATATTCTTATAACTTATGTGTTAGTCACCAATAAAGGTCCTACTAAAGGTGGGACTCGAGGTGTCATTATCTCTCTCCCTTAATTTGGGCATATTTTGGGGAGGGGTTCATCAAAATATACTTCCCATGAATTTATGTTATTTTGATTCTCATGAAAATTATGAGGATATAAAAATCCATCCAAGTTTCTCTCTTTTAGGATATTTTTATTCAAAAAAAACCAAGGTGGTAAGGGTTTATATAACAATCTCATATCTTTTCAGGATTGTCTATACTAAATTTTTATTATGGGAAATTATATTAATCTTATCCCTAAAACATTATATATTTTATTCTCTAGTAATTCATGAAATTTTCAAGTTATAGTATCGTTTTCCTCTCTTAAATATATAAAATGGCCAAGAAAATGTTATTATGAAAAACCGACTTTATTTCCTCTTTGTTAAGAATATTTTAATTCTATGTCCATATTTTCATTAAAATATTTACAAGAATGTTTTTTATTATTACCAAAAAAAATTAAATTAATTTTTATAAAAAATTTATCTTCTTTACATAGGTTTAAAAATAATATTCTCTTCATTTTATGAACTAGGTACTTTTTACCAAAGGTGGGAACAAAATCATTATTTTAACATATACAGCACAAAAGGATTTTCACACCATCATGTATCCTCTTTTATTTTATGTTTAATTTTAAATATTTTATGGTTTTTTATAAATAAAATGGTTTCCTTAAAAAAAATTATCTTTTTATTTTAACTAATTGATTTCAAAATGAAAAGTGTAATTTTTTTAGAAATATTCCAATGATCATTTAAAGGCATTTTTCATCTATGAAAACATACATTGATGTTACATTTTCATCAATGGGGATATGATCGAATGATACCATCCACTTATTTTCTCTGGATTATTTATGATTATTATATTTTATCAGCGATTCTATGAAACCATTTATTTTTTATGGGTTAACTAAGTTAAAAAGAAATATTTCTAAAACCTATTTTATCCAAAGGTTATGCTATCTTGAAATGGTTAATGTTTTCATCATCGTGTGGAAAAATTATTATTTAGAGTTAAGTGATTGGTATTTAGATTATATAACTCCATGTAATTGGGTAAAGATAGATAAAACCTGAGATTACTATGTTATGTGTGAAATTTATGTTCACAACATTTTTTCTGAACCTAGTTTCATTTCCATAGAATTATGTGTGGATCTATTTTCATGTACATAAGTTTATATGATGACTTGATTTCATTTCCATAACATAATTAGTGGAACCTTCACTATTTATACATGTTAATAATGTTATAGTATTATGTTTTCACTACATTCCACTTTTTTATATGCTCTCATGGATCGTGATTGATTATTGATGATCCCACACACATATGACTTTTTTATTTTGTAATGACAAAGACTTATGTTATAACGCATGATTAATGATCTATGAATTTTTTAGGTGTGAATATATTATGTTATGATCATGTTCTCATGCACTTGTGCTTACTTATGGTTATTGATTGATATCTCATTTGTTTACCCTTATTGATAATTTAATCTAACTCATTCTTATATTTCATTCTCGAGGTATTAAAGAATTGTTTTAAGTATAGTATGTCTTATAAGTGTACTATTTTAGAATATCCTTGTGGGACATATTAAAAAAAATTCATGATATAATTTAACCATGTATCAAGACTCTAAATACACTAAAACTTCATTGTCCTTAGGATTGTATTATTATAAAATGTATTGGATATTCATCTCTAATGTTGTAATATTTATGTATGAAATTCCCTGATATCCTTATTCGGTATCAAGGGAGGGTGTTGTTATTTCTTGAGATTAAGATTAGAAAAATTTGGTGAAAAATCTAGGGTTAAGACTGAGTATAGAAAAACATCAAAAACTTTTTATAATGTCAATATTCTATTTCTTCCAAGAAAATGAAACCGTTTATGGATACTAGAAATTGGGTGTTGTTTTAGAATGGATTCACCTCGGGATGACAAATTTAAATAGGGTGGATTGGGAATTAAATCTATCATCATTGATGCTCAATGAGTGGGACTAAGACTTCACACCTACCTTGACACACATTGGAGATATTACTTGGTTAATTTATAATTATATTTTTGATTCATTAAAAATGATTTGAATAGATTATAATTGTGGATCAAATAGGTTAAACCTAAGGCTTCATTGGTTGGTAACAAGGTATAATAATTTATAACATATGAGGAATGATTTAAATAAATATATGATTGTTCACTATGATTATTATAGCTTGATTATTACACTATATTTCTAGTTTAATTAAATGGCTAGAACCTGAAGTAATACGTGAACAATGAATATGAAATCCAATGTAATCATTGTACTCATTAGAAACCAAATGGATTGGGGCTTGGAAGAAAAATCTTGTGACTATGGAAAGTCAACATTCTAAAGATATGCATAGTAATAATGAGCATTTTAGGCTTATAAATTGAAAAGGTGGGGCGAAATAAGTCATTAAATCATTTATGAAACAATTTCCATGATGTTTATATGGGTATTTTAATCCACTTGTTCCTAAATAAGGGACCAATGGGATTGAAAATATATTTTCCATTCTACATTTCTCCAAGATTGAGAAATTTATCTAAGAATTATATCACCTGTAAGGTGAAGTGTATCAATGGTAGACTCTAAATATGAATACAATGTACATGAATAAATTAACTCCATAGAATGTGAGGAGTTCTAGGGGTATTTCTTAATAAATACTTTCCTTTAACTCATTATACTAAACTGTAGAGGGACTTTCTAGGCTTTCAGTAGAAGGATAATGAATCCATCACTAACTATGGATTATAATTTAGAATTCTTGTGAGGTATGCTTATTAAAAAGCAAGATTATTAAATTACTTAGTGATTTGAAACAAATTCTTCAAAAGGAATTAGCTATAAGGTGCTATATAAGATAAAAATATACTGATTGATGTGTAGGAAAAGTGTAAATAAAATCAATAACCCCTCTTTTTAATAGTTATAGTTATAAGAAAAGGAAATTTTAGGTTCATGGGAGCTACAATGGTATGTCATATATAGGGAAGAATATGTTTCAACCACCTACATGTTGAAATGTGGTAAAGAGAACTCATGTAATATCCTAAATAGAATGAGATGATGTTTTAAGTGTTTGAGACTAGGACATCAAGAAAAATAATGTCAAATTAATGTGAAGAGTCAAGTCAATTAAATGAATGGAGAGAAAGATCAATTGGATACCCCACACACACTTTAGTGATTTAGATGTAAGGAGTTTAGGATATATGAAAATCAATTCCCTAATCCAATAGTTAATAAGGATAATAAGCCTCAGCAACCAATTAAGACAAAGGGAAAAGGTAAAGCTTATTCAATCACAACTACTAAAGTGGGTTAAGATAACTATGTAGTAAAATGTATACTTATAATATACTTGGTAGTTGAAACCATTTTATCCGATTTAGGTTCTACCCACTCTTTTATATTTGATGAATTTTTTAAGGGTATCACATCACCACCTCAATGAATAGATGTTGAGTTTGTAGTGATAACTTTTAATAGTATAATGATTTCATCTCAAATCTATAACTCATATATAAAATAATTTTGTGGGAATATGATTTTGGTGAATAATTATATTATTCCCCTCGTTGAATTTAATGTAATTTATGAATGTATTGGATCTCTAATTATAGATACCAAATAAATTATTAAGGATAGACAGTTATATTCAATAATCTGAATCAACCTATGATTGTTTTTCAATACGATAATGAACCTAAACTCCCAATGGAAATTACGTATATCAAATCAGTTTTATCACCTATTCATTAGTGATATTTATCTCAAATGGTTGGGTAGAAAGTCAACATTGAAAATTTTCATGTTATTTTAGAATATGATGATTCATTTCATGAGGACTTTTCTAGTCATACCTAGAATTATAAAGTAGGTTTTTCAATACAAATTATACCAAATACTACAAAAATTTAAAATATTTTATATATAATGGCCCTGACTAAGTTTCAGGAATTAAACAAAAATATCTATGAGAATCTGAATAATGGATTCATTCATTCTAGTGATTCATGACGATTTGCACCTATTCACTTTCTTAAGAATAAATATTTTTCATTACATATTTTTAATGATTGTAAAGAACTTAACTAAATCACTATTAAGAAAACGTATCATTTAACTCATATTGAGGATCAATTTGATCAATAATGATGATATCAATATTTTCTGGATATTGATATTTGAAATGAATATCATCAACTAAGTGTTAAGAAAGTGGATATTCCTAAGATAGCCTTTTTCATGAGGTATGTTTGTTATGAATTTATAGTAATTCAATTTTTACTTACCAATTCTCCTATTATATTCATGAATTTAATGAATATTCTGTTTTGAGATAACCTTGATCAAATTTTGGTAGTCTTTATAAAGAATATTCTTATACAATCAAAGGTAAAGAAAGAACATGAATAAAATTTGAGGATTCTGATAAAGACCCTACAAAAGGAGAATATTTTTGAAAAAAAAATTCAAGTGTGAATTTTAGCTATATAAAGTCACATTTGTAGGTCATATAACTTCAAGGGAGGGTATATTTTTTTATCCTTCAAATAGAAAATTTATTGAACAATGTACTAGCCCAACCATGGAGGTCAAGAACTGTAGTTTTCTTGTGTAGAAGAGTACTACTGGGTCTTTTTGGAAATTTCTCAAAACTATAAAATCCATTAAAAAATTTTACATAGAAGGGATCTATGTTCATATAGAGAGATGAATGTGAGGAGAATTTCAAGGCACTAAAGATAAGTTTGGTCAGTGCATCTATAATTACTATAACCTAAAGTGAAAAATGTTTTATGATCTATATCAATACATATAAGATTGTAATAGGATCCATATTCAACCAAAATTATATGGTGATATCTTATTACTCAATCTAATTGAAAATTCATGAGAAAAATTACTTAACTTGTGATTTGGAGTTGGAAAGAGTAATTTTCCATTGAAAATACATAGGAATTATCATTATGTTTTAAGATGAGATAAATATATATATATATATATATATATATATTAATGATAAAATATTTAAGTATATATTCAAAAATAAATATTTGAGTATGCACCAATGGAGATGGTGGTAATTGATTTAAGATTATAACTTCTCAGTACACTACCACCTAGGGACTGTGAATAATGTGTCTAATGATCTGAGATGGAAAAATCAATCTAGTTTTTCTATGATGAGGATTAAAATATATCCAATATTATTTTATTTTCATAATATGGATCTTCAAATAAGGTGAAAATGGGACATATATTATCTTCCTCATGTGAATGTTCAATTATCCATCCATTTGAGGATTAAATAGGTGCAGAAGGAAGATGTGTGACTAAAAAATAATGTGAGGAATATTCCATAGTTCAACCATGATCATGGTAGGATGATAAGTTATGGTAAGAGATTATTTTTTCCATTAATACCAAACATGATGAAGGAGTTTTTTTGATAAATATAATTTTTCATCATTCTATATTCGTCATGAAAGTATGAAGATATATAGAGATCTAAAAGAGTATTTCCAATGGTATAACATGAAAAGGTATGATGAAAAGTATATTAATTGATGCCTGATATATCAGTAATTAAATTTTGAGAGGAATAATTCTAAGAGTATTTTACTGACATCATCCATACCAATATATAAATGGTGAAATATTACCATGGATTTTAACATCGTACTCTGTAAAAAATCTAAAAGGAACACTCTTATTCGGATTATAGTCGATCATCTTACAAAATCAACACATTTATTTCCATAAGATAATATTTACCCTTTGATAATATTTCTATTAAAATGGTAATATTTTATGGAGTGAAAAATTATATTGTATTTGATCTAGATTTGAGGTTTTCCTCCCAATTTTATAAAATTATTTGGTAATATTTGAATGTAGAGTTGAAATTTATCATCTCTTATCATCATCAAATAGATTGTTAGTCTCATAGAAACATTATAACCCTAGAATTTATTTTGAGAGTTTGTTATAAGGTTTTTAAAATGATATTGGGATCAATATATTTATCTGGTCAAGTTTTCTAAGATAATAGCTTTTAGTCAATCACTTAGATGTCTCCTTATAAATCCCATTGTAGAAGGAAGTGAAGAACTCCAATATGCTTGGATGAAGTTAGAGAATGAAAGCTATTAGGAATTGAGATAGATTAGTACATGGTAAAGAATGTTATATCCATTCAACAGTACATTGAGGCACCTCAATGTTGATATAAGAGTTATGCTAATAATCATCATGGAAATATGAAATTCAAAATTGGTGATATTGTATTCTTATAAATTTATCCAAAGAAGAAGGTTACCATATTTGGAAAGAAAATAAATATAAGACCAATATATATCAACCCATTAGAGATTCATGATTGTATTTGGATGGTTTCTTATCACTCATTACTTCTACAAAATCTTCCCCTAGTTAATGATGTGTTCTATGTATCTCTCCTAAGGAATTAAAAACCTGGTCCATTACGTATACTGGACATAGAGATCTCACCACTAGACCATGATCTCTATTATAAGGAACAACCAATAGAGATTATAGATCTAATATTGAAATTTTTGTGAAATAATACCACTCACCTAGACAATGTTTTGTAGTGAAACCAAAAATTTAAGGATATTATGTGGTAACCCGAAGATGTGATTAGGTAGAAGTATCCTTAGTTGTTCATATTAGAGTGATGTAATTTTTATCATGAAATTATTATAAGGGTTAGAATATAACCCCATGAAATTTTATGATATATTTCTCTTTACATAAATTAATTTATTTGATATCTTTCCTTATGCACAACACCAATTATAAACTAAATGCAATATACTATTGAATTATTATTATTTAAATGTGATTGTTAAAAGAGAGTTGTTAAATTGGAAATATCAATATGAATAACCAAATTAAAAAATATGTATAAAGAAATTATATAATATGAATTTATTATTTATATTTATTAATTAATTACTTAACTTTTATTATAGTCATTTTATTCTTCAAAAATATGTTTTGTCCGAAATGGTACTTATTTTATTTGGACACAAAATTTTAAATTAAGTTCTGACATTTATAGGAATATTATTTGATGAAATTAATATTATTTTTAAATAATCATATAAATATTAACTAAGGGTTAATTTATGTTATTTTTATGAAAAATTTGATTTTTTGGGTGAATAGTGGAAAATACCAATTTTTTAAGAAAGTTGTCTTCTCTTTTCTTGTATTTAAAAACTAAAATTTCTTGGAATTTATTTTAAAATTTAATGATCTAATTTTGTTTAAAAATATTCAAATTAATTTCATTTTAAGAAAAAATATGATTAATGTTTTTTATAAAAACATTTTTATTTTAAAATATATTTTTTTGGAAAGAGATTTTTCATCGTGTTCTAGGAGTTTATTTTAAAATGAATTTTTTCCAATTATAGATTTTGAAATTGATAAGAATGGATTAAATGTTAGTAATTATAAAAAATTAATATTATATAGAAATATCAAATTAATTTTTTACCATTCTGAATATTAACCTAGGTAAATATTCATTACAACGGTAGAAGTTAAAAGTGGTTAACGAGGGGCTAAACTAAAGAGATGAGGGTTAAAATGACAAAATAATTGTATAAACCACATTATCAAATCATATTTAAACCCTATATCATATATCATTCAAATATGATTCATTTTTGTTCCATTTTTCATGAGTAAGACCTTAATATATTCTATTCTTTTGAAAACATCCAAGTGTGTCCTCTCCCTACCTTTTAAAAGGACATCATCTATCCTCTCTTCTCCACAATTAAATATATTATTAAATCGTCCAAAAAGTACCCAAATCCATTAATAATATACATACCCACTTCTTATACATCCTTTATTGACCAAAATATCATTCTAAGTAGGCTTTAGGTATAAACATAAGGAGGTTCTCCGAAGCAGAGGTATAGTTATTAATCGAGTTTTTTCCTTTTATTTATTCTTATACCTCATCTAATTATGTGATAAAAATGATAATATAATAAAATAAATATATAAAATATACTTATATATAATTATTTAAATTTTCAAAAAATTATTCAACTCCTTTTCAAATAAATTGGAAATGAAATTATCACTTATGCGTATGTGTGGACTATCGCCTCCACATAGCAATATGGTTCATTTTACATCACCAAATTTCATGGATGGTTATTATAATGGATTTAATTTTTATTAATGATATTTATGAAATTATTATATTTCTATAAAAATAATAACTTATCTACCATCTAACCTTCCCATCTGTTGTGAAATGATAATGTCGCTTGTGCTTACATGTGGCCTAACAACTCCACTAAGTGATGTCATTCATTGTTAATATCCTCTTTAGATGGATGGTAATAAGAATAGATTTAATGAATATATTTTATATTTATGTTGAAATAATAATTATTTAATGGTAAATTATTTTTTATCTTTCTTTCATTCTATCCATCAAAAAAGTGGAACCATCACTCATGTGTACGTAGGGATTACCATCTCCACAAATTGATGTAATTAATTTTACATCATAAAATTATATGAATAGTAATAAAATGGTAATTAATTTTTAAAAATTATTCTTATGAAATGATTAAAATAGTTGATATTATAGAACCATGATCAATGTTTAAGTATTGGAACTGGTGAATCAAAACATGCATGACAAACAAAATAGTTATCACCCGGAATAGTGATTTTAATAAAGAATTTTTAATAAATGGGTGATAAGATACTATAATTAAATAATATATTGAATGATATATATTAATATGGATTTTTAATAAATATATAATAAATCAATATTTATTATGTATTAGGTTTGAATGCACAAAAAGATATATGATACTTAATGTGAGGTTTTATAATCTCACTTTCATTTTTGTGAGACATATTCAATATTCAACAATTATTTATTTTATGTGGTGTATATACGGACCAAGAATTTATTTTCTGGTTATTATAATAAAGTTTATGTGGATTTAAAAATCCATATACGTCTCTTTAATTCATGATTTTTTATTCAGATATTACCATGACGGTAAGGGTTTATGTTAAAACTCATTTCTTTTTGGGACTATCTGTGCTAAATTTTTATTCAGTTAAATTATATAGATATTATCATTTAAACACCATATATTTTCCACCCCTATGTTTATTCAATAAATCTTTAAGTAATAGTTCCATTTTCCTCTCTTTGGAACATAAAATTACTGAGGAAATGTTTTTAAGAAAAGATAATGTTATTTCCTCTTTAGTTAGGAATTGTTTCCTATTATGATCATATTTTCTTCAAAATGTTTTGCAGAATTTTTATAATATCATCCAATTATTTTATAAAGTTATTTTTTTCCATAATTTACATTCTATAAAAAATATAAAAAATATATTTTTTTCATTTTCCATAATAGGTCCTTTTATCGAAGGTGTGAAGGGAGTATTTATTTTAATAGATATAGTAAGAAAGAATTTTCCCGCCAAAATGAATAATATTTTATTAAAATTATATATTATAATATTTTATGGATATTTTCGAATAACTATTTTTACCTTAATATTTTTTAAATTTATGGATTTTAAATAAGTTACTTCAAAATAAAACGTGTGTTATCCTAAAGAAATATTCAAATTCTCTTTTAAATAAGTTTTTAATTTATGATAAAATCCATTGATGTTACTTATACTTTAATAGGGATATAATTCAATTATACCATTTTTAACATCCTAATATATTAAAAGAACATTGTGTTCGACAATGTATACAACACTCAACACTAAACATAAACAAACCCAAAAATATTATTATTTTAATATAATCGTTATAACATAGCCATTAAATGGGAAGTTATGAATAGTATTAACCTAATTATGAATTGTATATATATAAATTTCTTAATAAATAAAAATTCATTGAATAATTATCAATAAATAAGTACTCATTTTTTTCAGTAAAGTTATTTTATGCTTTAGAAATATGTTTTCTCCGAAGATAATTTCTATTGATTTTTGTGGGAGAATATTATAATAAATTTTTAGAACTTATATAAATTTTATTTTATAAAAATAATATCAATTTTCGAATCATTTTATTAAAATTATCTAAGAATTATTTTTTAGTATTTTTTTAAAAAGATTGATCTTCTAGTGAATAGTGAAAAAAATACTTGTTGAAAACTCTATTTTTGTTTCAAACATTTTCAGTGTTCCATTTTTTAAAATTTTTAAAATTAAATTTATATTTTTAATAGAATTAATAATCCAATTAATTTCATTGTAATCATTTAAGTTTTTTTAATTTTTTATAAAAACAATTGTACTAAAAATGCATTTTTCTAAAAAACTATTTTTCATTGTGTTTTCTGTTTTAATTTTAAATTAAACTATTCCAATTATAAGTTTATAATTTTTAAAAATGGGTTCCATTTTTAACATCACATGTTCTAAATTTATTAAATATTTCTCTTTTATTTTTTGTCAAAATGAATAGTAACCATAGTAATTTTTGTTAGCATGGTAAAGGGTAAATCAGGTAATTAAAGTTAAAAATAAAATGACCCTAAATCATGAAATAATTTAATTTGGTGATTCCATTTCCCCTATATTCATCCAAAACAATATATGGAATTTCATGCCCATTTGGATGAGATTATGACCTTTATAATATTTTACTTCAAGAAAATTTCAACTGGTCACACTCTTGTTTTTAATTACCAAAATATTTTTAAAATGGGGTTATCTAGAATATATTTTTTATTATAAAAATTATTTTTAAATAAAAAAGTTTTATCAACATCATGGTAATTTATTCTTAATTTTTAGTGAATAAATAATTATATTAAATGCTTATGCAACACTAACGCAATAATTGTTCAATTAATGGAAAATTAAAATAAATAAAACTTTAAATTTGAAAAGTAATATAATTTGAGATAAATAATATTATACAAGAATTTTATTGTCGATATGAAATTTTATGGATATAATAAAATATTTTTTTAAAATTCTAAATGTTTTATTGATATTATTAATGTCAAAATAATGAATAGTTATAAAATTTGACATTATAAATATTTTTACTAAAAATATTAGATTAATTAAAATGAAATAGATATGGTTAATGAAATATAACATGGTCTATTAATTGTTATTTTGTAATTTTTTATTAACATTATTGACCCTTAAGGATTATATAATTCTAATAGTATGGTAATTGTCAAAAAGATAACGAGGGGCTAAAGATAAATGATAAGGGTAAAAACATATCTGAAACCTATCCAAATTTTATTATATGAAATAATATCAACTTATATTTACCTTATATTCTAATTATATAAATATAAAGACATTTCTGAATGATAAATAAATTATATAAATTTTAGTATTATGAGAAATTCCAACAATGCCTTTCCCCTCAATTATAAATGGGCATAACTTCCTTCACATTCTACACAACTTTGTGCCATATAGATCAACAAAACCATTCAAATTACTCTTATAAATATCCTTATACATGTTCTTAATATTCTACCACTTTGAAAATACCAACCCCAGTCCCCTTAAGAAGATATCTAAAGTAAGTCCATCGAAGAAGAGGTAATCATCTTTATCAACTTTATCAAGTTTATTTCTTATTATAATTCATCTTCTTGTGTTATAATCATACTAAAATAATATATTTAATATATTTAATATAATTATATTTTATTATTATTATGTTACAACTATATTTTATCTATTTTCCATCCTAAAAAAGTGAAAACATTGCTCATGTGTACGTACGACTTACCATCTCCACACAGCAAAGTAATTTATTTTTTATCACCACTTTACTTGGATAGTTATAAATATAGAACTAGAGTGTATATATGAAATTTATTAAATAACTATGATTCTAAAAAGATTAATTAGTATTCATATTTCTTTATTTTCGTCTATCTAAAAGTAAAAACAGTGTTCATGCATATGTATGACCTACCGTCTCCATAAACAATGTAATTTATTTTTTTGTCTCTACCTTTATGTATAACTACAAATATCTTCATATTTAATATATATATATGATACATATTCCATAAATAATATTATATAGATTATGTAACCGTGATAAAAGTATAAGGTTCAGAACTACTGGATCAAAACATATAAGAAAATGATGCAATTACCACACGAAAGAATGATTTTAACAATAACATAATGTTAAATTGGTGATAAAATATAATCAGTAAATCTTATACGGTATGATATATATGATTATTTTTCTGGAATATATTTATAATAAATATATATTTATTATATAGGAGGTTTAAACACATATAAAGGAAATGGACCCTCTGGTAAGCGTTTCTCATCTCAATTTTACTTCAATGATACATATATCATATTCACTGATTATTATTTCTTTTATACTTATGATTTTATATATAATATAATGAATCATTTTTTCTTCATGGTATTTAAAGATTCATTTAAAATTATTTATTTCATGTGACTTACAATTCAAAAGATGCCCAAGTGGAAAGTGTTTATTTCAAAATCACATCATTATTCACGATTGATTATTTTTATGTATCAACTGAGGATATTTATATTTCATTACCATATTTTATAAAAATGTTTTCAAAAATGTTTTTACTATTACAAAAATATTTTTTAATATCTTGTTTACCATTTTTTAATTTTTACAAAATGTTTTAAAAGTAATCTTCCTCTCATTTTCTGAATAAGATACTTTTTTATTTCTCTTACAAAAAGTGTGAAAGGAATGCTTTTAACTTATATGGAATGAATGAAATTTTATCACCATAATTATTTCTTAATGACATGAATAATTATTTAAAAATTTAAAAGGTTCCTTTCATTAAAAAATAATTCTTTATTATGTGCATATTTTTCAGATTTTAAAAATAATTTTAAAGTAAAAAATGATTATTTTCCTCAAAAAATATTCAAGAAATATCATTAAATTATTTTAACCTAAGACAACATCAATTTTTTGAATCCTATGTTGAGAATATACTCTAATGATATCATTCATCATATTTCTTCATATTTTTTATCATTAGTTTTATTAGGGAAATTATTTATTTTATGTATGACTAGTTCTTCTAATATGGATAGTTATCAATTTTGTTAATGAATGTTGATTAAGATATATTATTTCTTCATATGAGGAATTAATCAGACTTAGTAAATGATGGTTGGGGATATTTATAGCCCCTCTATTCATCAGTAGGTCTCTGGACACAAACTATCTTTGGTTTTGATTGAGTCCTTATGCATTTTTTCATAATTCAGGGCATAATTCCTTGACACTATTATCAAATTTCTAGGTTGAGGCCTTGAAAATATGTTTAGTATGTATAGAATTATGCGTTTCATCATTATAAAATTAGTTATGTATGTCCATGTGATTATTCGATTAGTTATAATATTCATGGATAAGTTTCAAGCTCAGATTATTCTTTGGTAGAATAATTTTATCATAATTTATTTCTTCCATATTATAGTAAAATTATTGTTTAAATGGAATGTGTTTCAGTTATTTACCATTCTATATTTTTTTACCCTGTTTATTCATGATAGCTTCCAATGTAGACATTCTCTTACTAAGAATCTGAGCTCACCCCTTTCCTATGTTTCAATTTCCCAAATATGCCCTGAATATTTTTTTTATTGATATGCATGGATATGCTTAGGGGAATAAAGACATTATTAGAGAAAACACTTTTTGGTTTTTTATTTTTAAAAAACTAAAATGTAAATTTCATGTATATATTATGTTACAATGACTGCAACACTATTTGGTACCTTGGGATGTGATTTCTTATATCTAGTTCCAATGTAATAAAGTTACCACCAACTCTAGGATTCTAGGTTTTGGGTATTTATAGTTGTATCATAATAAGTTTAGTAGAAACTATAGGAACTAGATTTTGGAAAACATAGATTATGGAACATAACCCTATGAGTGAATTTGAGAATATTCAGAAAGAAAATAAGTTTATGATTTAGATGAGGAAAGATTAGTATTTTTAGTTACCATCGTGGGTTTATAAGTATAAGTTTGATCATAATTTTAAAGTCATAGATACACCTTCTGAATTTTTATTAAGAATATTTTGGGAGAAATTTATGGGAATATAACCCTTTAGTTTAGTATTTGAAAATGTTATTTGGGGTATAATGATTTTATACTTTTTTGACATAAGATTAAATTTATAGATAACTTTTGGAGTTAATATAATCAATGGTGTTGAGGTATTTGTGGTTGATTATGATAAATGAGTTACTATGATTTCATATTATTATTTATAGAAAAACCTAGTGATTCAAAAAAATGGTTTGTCGATTAATTTTATTTTTTAGGATTTTAGTCTTATTTTTTTTAATGTTATAGAAATGATATTAGTATACTTTAAAAATAAACAAATCACAGTCCTAGCGACAACCCTTCACATATGGAAAGGGCATAGGGCTTCAACCCACAATATAAGGGTGACAAGGGTGTGGTACCAAACACTAACCTACATGATTTACTAGTTAGTATGATATTGTATTTACATAAATGATTTAATAGAAAAATAGTATAATTATTTTGGGAAGAATATTATAGGATCAAATATTTTTGAAAAAATTAGGTATTTTAATGAGATTAATGATATTCTAGGAGACACTTCATTTGTTTAAGGAATATGAAACCCTTAGGTTTATCATAAATTATTATGTGGAATTAATTCTATTATATTTTTGGATGTTCAAGATTAAGAGTATGAGATAAGGTTTGAGGTTAAAATAATTCAGTAGTATTTAGGTTATTGGTGTTATATAGGATATATAGAATAAGAATAAAGTTAACGGTGATTCCAGTTGTTAGTATATGTGATCAAGGTATTAAAATTTTTGGAATGTGAAATTATGAACTACATTATGTTATGTTGGTAAAAATACTTGATGAAATTTATGGGATTTTAATATGGTCAGTAATATTTTGGATGATCCTTAAGGTTAACTACATTTATAATAGATTAAGTTGAACTTGGATTTTATTGTTTGAGGTTGAAGTATTATTCATCTTATTGGACATCCTATGATAATCATTTTATATTTGGTAAACATTTAGAGGATGAAATAATGACTTATGGATTTTTATATTCATTAAAATTTCTTTAGTAATAAAAAAATGCATCTTCAATATCCATTTCCTAGCTTAAGAGATAATGGAGAAATTGATTGAAGGACAACCAAAGGATAAGATTATGATTATGAAATAGAAAGAACAAAGTAATTATATTTTATCGGGTATTATATATATATTTTAAAATAATCACTTCACTTTAATAAAAACGAAATTGAAATAAAAAACAACACATGTTTACTTTTCTTATTGTGAAATCAATGGCCTTTTAACTTGTCACATATTTACAGCTTTATGATGGTCAAATTTCTCATTACTATGATCTTTATCACTATCTATTAATCTTTTTGTGTTATTTATCTATTTTATTTCCTTATTTTCACTTCCAACCAATTTTATACAATTCAAAAACCTAGTTTCATGGTAACCATCCTACTTCTCTTTCTCTCTCTTAAGAGTAAATTTCATTAACCCTTTCAAAATGTGAGTTTTACAAAATGTTATTTTTAAATTTAAAACCCATGATTATTAATAACAATATCCAATTTAAAGGATTAAATTTATTTAAGGATGGTATAATACAACACCCCTATATTTTAAAAGAACATTAGGTTTGATAGGGTATACAATACACAGCATCGAGCTTAAACGACCCTGTAAATATTATTATATAAACATGACCATTATGACATAGTCGTTAAATTGGAAGGTATTAATAATATAAAAATAATAATGTAATATATATATATATAGGATTTACCCAATACAAATTCATTAATTAATACTTATGAAATAAGTACTAAAATTTTTAGTAAAGTTGTTTTATTCCTTAAAAATATTTTTTCTTCAAAATTAAATTTTATTACTTTTTATTAAAAAAATATTATAATTAATTTCTGGAAATAATAAAAAATTTATTTTATAAAATTTATATCATTTTTTAAATAATCATATGAAAATTATCTTAGGGTAAAGTTTTTCTATTTTTCTAAAAAGTTTTATTTTCCAATGAATAGGGAAAAATATTGCTTTTTATTGAAAACTATATTTTTGTTTCACACATTTATGAAGTCATATTTTGTTTTAAAAAGGTTTAAAATTAAAATTAAATCTCTAATATTATTAATAATATAATTAATTTCATTTCATAAATTTTTTATGATTTAATTTATTAGAAATAACATTTTTTACTAAAAATGCATTTGCTCGGAAAAACTGCTTTTCGTTTAATTTTTTTGTATTGATTTTAAATTGAATTATTCCACTAATATCTTTTGAATTTGGAAAATTGGTTTCCATATTTGGAATCAGTAGATCCAATTTTATTAAATATGTCTCATTTATTTTTTTTCAAAATGAATAGTGATCTTAGTAATATTTGTTACCACGCTAAAGGGTAAATCAGGTAATTAAAGTTAAAAAAATAAAATGATTAGGATACTAAAATGAGCATCAAAACTTTAATTAATTTTATCTTATGAGTAAATTAAATCCATATTAATCCAATGATTTCTTATATCGAATTTAATGGCCATTTTTATGGAATTATTACCATTATAAAATTTTATTTCAAGAAAAGTCAAAAATGTAACACTCTTATTTTTAATAAATTTAATATTTATAATAAATTTAATATTTCAAATAAATATATAATATTTTAAAATGGATTTATCTAGAAGATATGTTTGACTATAAATTTTATTATTAAATATAAATGTATTATCTCCATCATGGTAATTTATGTTTAATTTTTTTTAAACAATTAATTAATGTAAATTTGTACACAATACTAACGTAGTAATTATTCAGTTACTAAAGAAATCAAATAAATGATTTATAAAATACTAAAAGTAATATAATTTGAAGTAAATAATGCCATCCTTGAATTTTATATAAGAACATGACATGTTATAGATATAATAATATATTTTTTTTCTAATTCAAAGTATTGTATTGGTATTATTTAAGTCAGAATAAGGAATATATCTAAAAATTGACATGATTAGTATTTTTTCCTAAAAATATTATATTTGGAAAAATGAATTAGATATGGTTTATGAAATCTAAAATAGTCCATTTTTTGGTCATCTTTAATTTTATATTAACATTATTGACACTTATAGAGTAGAAAATTTTAATAGCATAGTAATTGTCCAAAGGGTTAATGGGGGGTTAAAACTAAAAGATAAGGGTAAGAGCATATCACAAAAATGTCCAAATCATATTGGAAGAAAATATTTCGACTTATATTCACCCTATATTCTAATTATATCAATTTGGATCTAATTTTACTTGATAAAAAAATTATATTAATTATATATTTTAGGACATTACAAGAATATTCCTCCCATTAATCATAAATGGGAACCCATTCCTTCACCTATTTACACTACATTAAACCATCTATATCAAACCTACTCATTCCTATTATAAAAATAATTAACCTTTATTTGGTTTATGTTAATTCCAAAATATAAACCCCAGGTCCATTAATAATATATCTAAAGGAAGTACACCAAAGAAGAGGTAATCATCTTTATCCACTCTTTCAAGTTTATTTTTTCTTCTACAACCTATTCATGTGTAGTAACCATCCTAAAATAATAAATCCAATATCATTAATATAGTGATATGTTATTATTATTAAGGTATAACTATATTTCATCTCATTCCCATCCTCTAAAAATTGAAAAAATCACTCGTGTCTACGTATAGTTTATCAACTATACGTAGCGGTGTAATTCATTTTTCATCACAACATTACTTGGATGTTTATAAATACAGAAATAATGAGTATATATGATATTTATAAAATAAATATGATTCTTAAACTATCAATTATTATTCATATTTCTTTATTTTCATCCATCAAAAAGAGAAAATAGTGTTCATGTGTATGTACTACCTATCGTCCCCATGAACAGTGTAATTAATTTTTCTATCTCTATATTTATAAATGACTCTAAATATATATGTTTAATATTTATTAAATTTATACTATAAATAATATTATATAAATGATGTAACCATGATAAAATTATACATACTCTAACAACTGAATCAAAACATACATGAAAAATGAAGCAGTTACCACCTAGAATAGTGATTTTCACAACAAAATGAAAATAAACGAGTGATAAAATATTATATGTTTATAATATATGGTAATATATATTTGATTATTATTCTATAATATATTTATCATAAATATATATTTAATATTATGGTGGTTTAAATTATACTAAGGAATTCAAACCTGAGGTAAGGGTTTCTTATCTCACTTTTCCTTCCATGAGACATATTCCATATTCACCACCTATTTATTTTGTATGGTGTAGATACATACCTTTAATATATTATATCAGGAATCATTTTTTCTTTAGTTTATTTAAAGTTTCACTTGAATTTATTTTTTTCATTTGACTTGTGACTCAAAATATACCCAAGTGGAGAGGGTTTATTTCACAATTTCATCAATATTCGGTTTTATTTATTTTTAACTCTCATCTGTGGATATTTCTCTTCCTTGACCAAGTTTTATAAAAAAATAAAAAAAAAATTATTTATTATCTAGTGATTTTTTAAAGTCATTTTTAGCATTGTTTTAATTTAAAAAAAATGTCTTAAAATGAATCGTTCTGTCATTTCCCGAACAAGTTACTTTTTGATTTTTCTTACAAAAGCTTGAAAGGAAAGTTTTTTCAAAACAATACTACATGAAATGGATTTTTCAAACATCATGATTCCATAATGATTTGAATATTTATTTAAAAATTATATTTTTCTTTTAAAATAAAATTATTTCTTTATTACAACCACTGTTTTGGATTTTAATAATTATTTTCAAAGTGAAAAGTGTATTTTTCTCAAGAAATATTCTAATAATATATTTAAAGTATTTTTCTTCTATTTCAGAAGAATTTGTTGTATATTATTTATAGTATGTACTATAATGATACCATTTATCATATTTCATTAGATGGTCTTGATTAGTTTTATTGGGTAAAGTATTGATACATCGTATGTGTTGGGAAAAAATATATCAAGGTAACATTGCAGAATTTTTGGGTTGGTTGTGTTTGTTGAAAAAGAAGGTTTTCATGGTGAATTTTCAAGTTCCATATATGTTTTTGACAATCCATTTTGATAAAGAACCAGTACAATGAAATGGAATATCTGGAGGTGGTACAAAAGAAGAGAAACAAGGTTGCTCTCTTTTCCATTTTTTGCCAAATTTTTTGGATCCAAAATTTGGAGTTTAGTGAGCATTGTGAAAAGTAGATTTCCTTGAAGATATAATCAAAATATGAAAAAGTCTTGAGATTCGCAAATATGGGCTTCATGAATTAGATTTCACAGACACTTGAAGAATGTTGATGGTGAGCTCTTCGATTACGATGAATTTTGAATTTGAATTCCACTGAATTTTGTTTGAATGTTTGTGAGGTTTCTGGTTTTCCTTAAACTGGTTTGGGGTACCGGTTCCCTCTAACCATCTTCTTGAAATAGAAAAGAAAAGATTGGCGGATTACGTTGAGATTTGCGAATAGAAGAGGTGAAGAGCATTGCGAGGGAGCATTTTGGCAGTAGTGAAAATAAATTAAATGAACACTCCATGATTATGATGAGCTCTGAAATCCAAAAATTTCCATGGTGCTTCATGATAGAGATAAAATTTCAGCATAAAATTCAGAGCTTTAAGATTTAAAATGAGGTGGCACTAAGTTTGTGGGGAAGGTTCTCGAGTCGGTGGAATCACCGATAAATAGTCATCGACCCGCTTGAGAAGAGTGCAGAGTTTTTTTAGAAAACATTGTAGCTCTTGAATCGCAAAGGTGTTTCATGATGGAAGTGTGCTTCACGAAAGGTAAGAGCTTTGCGATAGCTAATATAGCACTGATAAAGAGGTGTGTTCTGCGTTGGCTCAGAGAACTTCGCAAAGAAAGTATCTTTGTGAAGTATTGAGCTCTACGATGGACTAAGATCTATGAAGGATTGATATCTGTGAAGCAGTGTGATCTGTGAAGAAGTGAGATCTGCGAAGGTGTGTAATTTACGAAGAAACAGGGACTTTCCAAAGTCTTTTTTGAGCTTTGAGAAATTGGCACCATTGCTAAGTAGGGAGATTTGTGAAGTTATTTCCAAAGGTTGATTCCCTTTAATCAGTGGAAAAGAGGTATTCATCAGTGGATGAAATTTAGACTTCAATAGATCATCAACATATAGTTAAGGATGCACTCATTAGATATAATTAAAGAACTCAAATGTATTTAAACTATTATTGGATCTTATGAATAAGCAGTGAGATCACTTCAGTTGAGAGAGTAGTGAGTTCTCAAATTGGTAATGGTTGAAAACTACGAGGGACATTGAGTCCACATCGAACTCGTAAATAAGAGTGCACTTATAGTGGATTTGGTACATTGGCACATTGCTGGTGTAATATCCTTGGACATAGACTAGTGAGGGTGAACCAAGTAAAATTGTTGTGTCCTATACATTCTTTAATTTTTGTTCATACTTTGTAATGGGAAAGAAAGATAAGGGCGTTTTGTCTAAAAACAACAAAAGATCAAAGGGGAATTTGTTTTAATCTTTCATAACCTGATTCACCCCCCCCCCCCCAATTGTATCTATACCAGTGGACCTAATAATTGGTATCAGAGGGAAATTTTGATATTTGTATTTCTCTCTCAAATAGAGGTCACTAATCATAAAGGGATTCTGATCTTTGATGGTAACAATTATCAGCTATGGAAAAATCAGATGCAACACTACTTCTGATCTCTGGGAATGGATGTGTTTACAGAAGCAATGCATGGTGTAATAGCCAATATTAATAGTGGTGTATTATCAGAAGCCAAGTGATGAGAAGTAGATACCGACACCAAGATAATCAATGCTTTAGGGGGATACCTATCCAATTCTATCTATATGATGGTGATGTCATCCAAAACATCACACGCTTTGTGGGAAAAACTTTTGAACATATATGAAAGAGATTCAAAGGTCAGAGAAGAAATGCTATAGGTGTTGTGGAACAAGTATAAGGATCTTATAATGAACCCAAATGATTTTGTTGATGCATTCTTGGATAGGTTAAATATTATAGTGGAATACATGCGAGGTCTTGGTGAATTCATTGAAGACATAATGATTGTGAAACGCAACTTGAGGAAACTTCCACCTCACTTCAATCCAAAGAAATTAGTATTGGAAGACAAGGATCTGAAAGACATGAAACTAGATAATTTTCATAGTTCCCATGTAGTTTATGAAAATAAAAATGATGATAATGATGTTGTGGAAAAGGGGAAATCCAAAGAGGTGGCATTCAAATCCATGAAGAATCTCACTATTGAAGATTCTCAGGAAGAAGAAGAGACAGATGAGGTGATTTCATTCCTTTCCTCAAATCATCAAAGAGGAAAAGAAAAGTTTAAAGGGAAACATCCACTTGCCTTCTTCAGATGTGTAAAGGTTATCAATCTTGCAGCAAGGTTCACCAAAAAGTCCTAAGGAGATGATGATGTCGGTGAAGACAAAATTCCCAAGAAGAAGTATTCAGCCTATGTGAAAGGCAAGAAACAGTTCAATAGAAATCACTTTAAGAAGAAGAATCTTATTTTATAATAATGTGATAGTTTATATGAGTCTAAGGTTGATGAGGTTGAAGAGATAGAGAACTGAAAAGATCATGGAGAAAATGTTATGGTGGCAGTTTTCAGAAGTACTCAAAAAAAGGAAGAAACTGAAATTCATGAAGAAGATGATGTTGAAGGAAGAGTTGATATGCAAGATAAGTTAGAGCATTCTCTTGAATAGATAGATATTTGTACATCCAAAACAAATAAATCCAAAAAAAGTAGTATGTGACGCCAAACTCTATATGAAATAATAAGAAGAAGAGAAGTCTGAGTTAATGGAATAAATTGAGAAACTCTAGTAATCAACACTAGTGGACTCGGAATCAGTTAGTGGGTATAAAATAAACGTTTAATAATAAAAAACCAAGATTGATGTCTTGACTAACACAATGAAAGATAAAATCAACAATATCAAAGAACTTTAAGGAGAAGTTATCGATTTACGGAAAAAGGTTAAGAATCAAGAAAAACTCATCACTCCTAATGTGACATCCGAAAAGCATATCACTGAGAAGACCAAGAAGCATAAATTAGAGCATATTTGTTCTTCATAAAGGAAGCATCAATTATGTTCAAATTCTAAGGCTTATGTGGTGCTCTAATGAAAACAAAAAGCTGTGAAAATTAATGTTTGACCGCAAGCACCCAATCCGAGATTGAAGGTGGATTTTGGTATAAAGAATAATCCAAATGTTCATATAACCCAAGGGAGACCCAGTGTTGAAGACATGATTCATAGAAATACATCTAATATCTGGTGTTATTGTTGTGTAAAAATGGGACATTCACAGTACTTGTGTTTCAAATCCAACAGATACCAAAGGGCACATGAACAATAGTGGCATCCAAATAGAGATTGAAATTATAGAGCATAATTTGAGGGAAATTGTTTTGGGTGTGGAGAAATTGGGCACATGGCTAGATATTGTACATCAACAATGAAGATGAATGTGCTAAGGAAGAATCAAAATATTCACAAGAAGAAAATCAATAAACCAACAGGTGAGTTGAAAATGGAAAATTGATTTCCAGATCTATAGGATGAAGATGGACCCTCTCACTCTGAGGAAGATCAAGATTTTCAAACTACACTAACTGTGAGATCAAAGACATAGGTCACAAAGAAAAAGTATGAGAAAGTAGTGGTGGAAATAATTTCCCTTAAAGAATTAGATCATTCTAGTGAATGGATCCTTGACAGCGGCTGCAGATCCCACATGACAGGTAATAAGGATCTTGTTACTGGCATAAAATATGACAAAGAAGTAGTTTTCAAGTTTGGAAATGATGAAGGACAGATGATTATTGGCTCAAGAAATTCCGTGTTTGGGTAAAATAAATGATATGTGCTGATGTATTAGTTTTTGAAGGTCTTAGCCACAGTTTTATTAGCGTTAGTTAGCTATGTGACTCAAGAAATTATATAAGGTGTACTAAGAAAACATATGTCATCAAAAGAAGAGATGGTTTAGTGGTTATTTAGGGGAAAATAACAAATGGAAATCTCTATCTGGTAAGTAGAGAAGAAGATATGTGCTTACATTCTAGAGTAGAATAAAACAAGTTATGGAATAAACGACATGGTCATCTATGCCCACCATCCACAAAAGATCTTGTAATGTGTAATGTAGTAAGAGACCTCCTTAAGAAATCACATGATCATACATATACATGTGATTCATGTCAACAAGGTAAGATCATCATAAAGACATACAAGGCAAAGGAAAACCAATTTACAAGAGTGCTTGAATTGGTGCATGTTGATGTTTGTGGACCTATCACACCAAGATCCATTGACAGAATGGGGTATTAAGTTATTTTCATTGATGACTATAGAAAAATGTCATGTGTATTCATCAATTCCCATAATTCTGATGTGTTTAGTTTCCTAAAACAATATTGAAGGGAATCTGAAAGGATGCTTGGGTAGAAAATTCTAAAGTTTCGTACTGACAATGGTATGGAATTCACAAATAGTCAGGTGGAATAATTTCTCAAGAAACGCCGTATAAGGCATCAAGTTTATTTTGTGAGAACGTCCCAAAAAAATGGAGTGGTTGAAAGCAGAAATAATATCGTCAACAACATGGGCAGAATAATGCTTATTAAAAATACCTACCAGATAAATTTTAGAAAGAAGCAGTTTTGTTATCCGCCTACATTTCTAATAGGGTTCTATTGTGTCTGAAGGAAGGAAAGACTTCGTATGAGATGTGGTATGGAAATAAACCAATAGTTAATTACTTTACAATCTTTGGAAGTAATTTATTTATTCTAAACAAAGAAAAACACAAGAAATTTGAGTCACGAGGAGATGGGGGGATATTCCTTGGCTACTTCGAAAAAAGAAAAACATACAAATGTTTTAATAAGAGGCTGGGAAAAGTAGTTGAGAGAAATTATGTCACTGTAGTGGAGAATGAAGAGAGCATTCAACAAAATAGTGAACAAATTCCTAATGAAACTAATGCTGAGGAAACCAATATAAGGGGAAAAGAGGTGGTTGATTCTGACTCAGAAAAAGATACTGATGATGAGCATGGGGAAGTAAAATATGTATCTACACAGAAGCCAAGGAGTTGAGCTAAAATTGACAGGAAGGATATCATTTGTGATTAGTCAGCTCCAGTTCATACAAGAAGAATGAAATCACTATAGTAGACATCTTTCATATCTTAGTAGAGCCTAAATTCTTTTCTGATGTAGCTAAATATGAAAACTAGATTCAGGATATGAATGAAGAGTTGCATCAGATTGAGAAGAATCAAACTTGGGAGATTTTTTTGAGGCTAGAAGATAAGAATTTCATCGGGACTAAATGGGTTTATCACAACAAGATTAATGAAGATGGAACATTGATTCAAAATAAAGCATGACTAGTGTGCAAAGGATACTCCTAGATAGAGGGTATAGATGTTGATGAGACATTTTATCGGTTGAAAGGATGGATACAATTAGATTATTCCTAGCCATTGTAGTGCAATGGAAGTTAAAAGTATTCCAGATGGATATCAAATCTTGAATTTTGAACAGGGTTCTGGAGGAAGAAGTTTAGATTGAGTGGCCATATGGTTTTCTCATCCATAAAGATGAGAAAAACGTTTTTCAGTTGAATAAGGTGCTATATGGGATGAAATAAGCTCCAAGATCATGGTACTCATGGCTTGATCGGTATTTGAAGAATCTTGGATTTCATGGTGGTGGAGATGATTACAATCTCTATTTCAAAAATGGCAGTGGTCAAAGGATACTAGCATTGGTTTATGTATATGACATAATCTTTGTTTGATTAGTTAAAACATAGTGCAGAAAATTTTCTGAATTCATGAAAAATGAGTTTGAAATATCAATGATAGATGAGCTGAAATTTTTCCTTGTTTTAAAGTTGACACAAGGAAGGAATGGTACTTCAATTTCTCAATCCAAATATGATAAGGCAGTTCTGAGGAGATTTGGAATATAAAATTTCAATGAGATAAAGAATATGGTTGCTACTTGGATGAAACTATCCAATGATGATGATGGTAAGGCATATAACATCATAGAATACAGAAAAATAATTGGAAGTTTGTTGTACTTGACTATGAAAAGGCCTGACATTGTATTCTCCACATGACAAGAATCGAGATATCAAAGAAATACCAAGGAAATCCACATGCTTGAAGTGAAAAGAATACTTCGATATATTTAGATAACAATGGATTTTGGCTTGATATATAAAGAAAAATCTTAGTCAAAGTTATTAGGGCACACTAATGGAGATTAGGATGGTTTAGAAGATAACAGAAGATCAACATCAGGAGGTGCTTTATATCTTGGTGGATTGTATATTTCTTAGCTAAGAAAAAAACAAGATTGCATTTCATTGAGCACTGCAGAAGATGAGTATATTTTTACCACTCAATCATACACAAAGTTATTGTAGATGAAGTAGCATATTAATGATATCGGAGTTGAAGTGAAGTCTCTGATTGGAATCCAGTGTGATAACTCAAGTGCTATAAATATTTGAAAAAATAATTTCTATCACTCATGGATAAATCACATTGAGATAAAGTATGTTTTTATCAAGGAGAAGGTTGAGAAAGGAATCGTGAAGTTGGAGTATGTTCCAACAGAACTACATTTTTCAGACAGTCTGACAAAGGCCTTACCCAAGGAATCTTTTTAGAGGTATAGGCTGGATCAAGGAGTTCTATCGACTCCCTGCACTTGAAAGAGTTTAGTTGTGACCTTCCCCTCTCCCAAAGGTATGGTATGTTTTCCCTAATGTGTTAATCTGTGATATTTACAATGTTTTACACCACTAAGGAGTGACCTTTGGGTTCGCTGAAAAAGGGTGAGATAAAGTGACTCCTAATGGGGGAGAAACTCTGGCTAAATAAGGTAGAAAATTTCTTAGTCAAAGACACAGGGAGAATCTGATATAGGTGGAGCAGAAAGATATGGGGAGAAATGAGATATGGGAGAGTATTAAATATGAAAATTATATAAGTGATCGATCAAAGATTAGATATCATGACAGTTGAGGTTTGTGATAAAAGTAATTTATTTGTATCATTATTCTATCAACGATTGGTGTCAGAATTGAACTGATTTATTATTGAATTTTTCATACTACTTTTTTTTCTCACACTGAGAATTGCTCATGTGGGCTTAGAGTATGTGGTGAGTGAATCTTTGGTCACTATCTGAATCACAAGAGGTTAATAGTGGTAGATGATGGACGGAGCTTCAGTGATGTATCAAAGTACAGATAATCGTTATGGGAAGAGTTTTCAACAAACACAAAGGGGGAGATTTTTGGGAAACAAATACCTCAAGGTAACAATGTAGAATTTTTGAGTTGGTTGTGTTTGTTTACAAAATAGGATTTCATGGTGAACTATCATGTTCTAGAGATATTGTTGAAAATCTATGTTGACAAAACGAGAAAATAGTGTTCATTTGTGTGTACAACCTACCTTCTCCTTGAACAGTGTAATTCATTTTTCTATCTCTATCTTTATGGATTACTCTAAATATATATTTTTAATATATATTAAATTTATAAAATAAATAAAATTCTATATATTATGGAACCATGATAAAATTATATATATTGGAAATACTAAATCAAAATATACAAGAAAAACAAAGCATTTACCACCTAGAATGTTGATTTTAACAACAAACTAAAAATAAACAAGTGATAAAATATTATAAGTAAATAATATATGGTAAGATATATTTGATTATTATTCTATAATATATTTATAATTAAAATATATTTATTATGATGGTGGTTTTAATGCATACTAAGGAATTTGAAACCTGAGGTAAGGGTTTTGCATCTCCCTTTTACTTCCCTGAGACATATTCCACATTCACAACATATTTATTTTGTGTGATTTATATAATTCCCTTTAATATATTATATCTTGAATAATTTTTTATTTAGTGTATTTAATGTTTCTCTTGGATTTATTTCTTTCATTTGACTTGTGACTCAAAATATACCCAAGTAGTGAGGGTTTGTTTCACAATATCATCATTATTCGGGATTATTTATTTTTAACTATCATCTGGGGATATTTCTACTCCATGAAAATGTTTTGGAAAAAAATACTTATTCTCTAGTGAGTTTTTAAATTCATTTTTACCATTTTATGAATTTAACAAAAATGTTTTAAAATAAATCATTTTTCCGTTTTCTGAACAAGTTGCTTTTTGATTTTTCTTAAAAAATTGTGAAAGGAATGTTTTTTATAAATTATACTACATGAAATTGATTTTCTTAACATCATTATGCCATAGTGATTTGAATATTTCTTTAAAAATTTATAGGTTTATTTTGAAATAAATTATTTCTTTATTACAAGCACTGTTTTTAGATTTTAAGAATTATTTTCAAAGTGAAAAGTGTATTTTCCTCAAGAAATATTCTAGTAATATATTTAAATTATTTTTTATATATGTTAATATAATTTTATGAATATTATATATAGGATTTAATATAATGATACAATTTATCGTATTTCATTAAATGGTTTTGATCAGTTTTTCTGGTGAAAGTATTAATATTACGTATGTGTTGGGAAGAAATTCCTCAAGGTAACATTATAGCATTTTTTGGTTGTTTGAGTTTTTTCAAAAAGAAAGTTTTCATAGTTAATTTTTAAGTTCCAGATATGTTGTTGAAAATCCATGTTGACCAAGAACCAGGACAATGGAATGGAAGATCTCGATGTGGTACAAAAGAACAGATACAAGGTGGTGTCATTTTCTTGTGTTTACCAAATTTTTGGGGTCCAAAATTTGGAGTTTGGTGAGCATTGTGAAAAGTAAATTTCCTTGAAGATCTCATCAAAATGTGGAAAAGTCATCAGTTTCGAGAAGACAGGATTCATGAAATAGATTTCGCAGAGATTGGAAGAATGTTGACGGTTAGCTCTGTGATTACGATGAGCTTCGTGAACATCAGAGGTGAAGATCATTTCAATGGATAATTTTGGTGGTAGAGCAAAGTAATTGACAGAATTCTCCTTTATTATTATGAGCTCTGTGATCTGAAAATTTCAATGGTGCTTCTCCATAGAAAAATAATTTCAGTGGAAATTTTGGAGCTTTGTTTTTTGAGATGGCTTGGTACCAAAATTGCGCATTAGGTTCTTGAGTCAGTGTAATCCTATATAAATAGGCCTCAATCCCCTTGAAAAGAGTGGAGAGTTTTCAAGAAAAATTTATCTCTCGAATTGAAATTGAGTTTTGCAGAGGTAGTGGGCTTCACGAAAGGTATGAGCTTTGCAGCGGCTAATCTAAATCCACAAAAGTGGTGTGTTTCTTTTTGGCTCAGTGGGCTTTGTGAAGGAAGTCACTTTGCGATGGCTTGAGCTCTATGATGGCCTATGTTCTGCGAACGCTTTGGATTTTTGAAGTAGTGTTCTTTGTGAAGCAGTGATCTCTACGAAGGTGTGTGCTTTGCGAAGAAACAAGGAATTCATGAAGGCTTGTTTGATCTTTTTGAAATTGGGAGCATTGTGAAGTAGGGAGCTTGGAAAAGGTATTTCCAAAGTTTTTTGCCCAATGATTAGTGGAAAAGAGGTATTCATCAGTGGATGAAATTTTTACTTCAAAAGATCATCTATATAATGTGAATGATGCACTAATTAGATATAATGAAAGGACCTACATGTCTTTAAACTGTGATTAGATATTCTGAAGAAGTAGTAAGCTCACTTTAGTTGAGAGAGCAATGAGTTATGAAATTTTTAATGGTAGTAAACTAGGAGGGATGGTGAGTTTACTTAGAACTTGTAAACAGTAGTGTGCTTATAGTGTATTTTGAATATCTACACATCGTCGGTGTATGCTCCTTGGACGTAGCCCAGTGAAGGTGAACCTAGTAAAATTTTTGTGTCATGTACATGCTTTAATTTTTGTTCATACTCTACAATGGGAATGAGAGAGAAGCGGGTTTTGTCTGACAATGAAACCCAGTCAAAGGGGATGTTATTTTAATCTTTCATACCATGATTCACCCCCCCCCCCTTAGGGTATCTAGCCTAGTAGACCTAACAATATGACTAGATCTTCCAATATGGATAGTTATTGATTTGTTAAGTTGTGTTGATTTAATTAAATTATTTATTGATAAGAGAATTTATTGGACTTATTATGTGATGTTAGGGGCCCTCTATATCCCCAATATGCATCGATAGGTATCATGGGATACAATAAAATGGGTTTCATTCAAGGTCTTACCCATTTATTCAGATGTCAAGGCACAAGTCTTTAAAGGTATTTATAGATGTCTTGGTTGAGGCCTTGATGGTATGTTTTATATGTCTATAATTATGAATTTCATCATTATGACATCATTAATTGATGTCCATTTTTGTTATTCTATTAGTTAGAATATATATGTATATGTTTAGAGATCATGTGATTGTTTGTATGTATTATTTGATCTGCCTTTATTCCTTCCATATTATGATCAAGTTATAGTTTAAATGGAATTTGTTGTAGTTATTTAGAATTCAATTTAATTTATTATTATTTATTCATGACATTATATGTTGTACAAATACCATTACGAAGAATCTGATCTCACCCCTTTCCTACATTCCATTTTCCTCAGGATATCAGGAATAGTTTTTCTATTGATATGAATGAGGTTCTCAACGAAAAAACTTTGTATAATATAGGTTTTTAAAATTTTATATGAATTTTAAGTACATATATAGTATATTAAGACTACTAAAATATTTGGTCATTCATGATGTGATTCCTTTTATCTAGTTCCAATTTAATAGAGTAACCACCAACTCTAGGCTACTGGGTTTAGGGTATTTACAAAAAATATACTTCTTTACTCTAGATGGTTTATGATGATGAATTTTTATGGGTGATTCTAATAAACGCGTTTCATTTTTATGGGTTAAATAAGTTAGGATGAAATCCTTTTGAAACTTGTTTCTTTTATATAGGTTATACTATGATGAAACAATGAGTGTTCTTATGATCTTATAGGACATTTATAGTTTAATATTATGTGATGGGCGGGTTCCTAATATCCCTTTAATGCATTGGGTAAATTTAAATAGCTCATGAGATTACTATGTTATCTGTGATATTTTGTTCATGTTCACAACCTTATATATAGACCTGCATTTATGTCCACATGTTTATGTGTAGACCTAATTCCAAGTCTATATGTTTTTTCAAGGACCTGATTTCATTTCCTTAGATTAATGAGTGAACTTGTTACTATTTATACATGTTCAAAATGTTATAAGATTATGTTTTTTCAACATTCCTCTTTTAATGATATGCTCTAATAAATTGTGATTTATTATTGATGATTTCACACTCATATGAATTTTTGTCTTTTTTTATGACATTATCGTATACTATAACTCTTATTTAATGATCTATGAATTGACTAGGTATTAATTTATTATGTTATTATCATGTTATCACACCCTTATTCTTACTTATGATCATTTATTGAAATCTCCTATGTTTCCTCTTTCTGAGACGTTGATATCTCCCTTTATTATATTTTCTTTCCTCACGTTATAAATAAATATTATAAGTTGGGTATGTCTAAAAAATGTACTATAAGTGAAGATATTTGTGGGAGATATTGGATACTCTTCAAGAAATAAGATGATTATTATATCTAGTCACCAAATACACTAAAACATTAGGATCCTCGAGCATGTAATATTATATTATGTATTGAATACTCATCTCTAATGTTGAAATATTTATGTATGAAATTTTTAGGTCTCATCACATTAATTAATGGGTTTTTATCACTCCATATTTTATGTAATGTACACAAAATTTATGAATGAATGATAAAATTATGTTACCTTTATTATAAAATCATGACAACAAAAAACATTACATTCAGTCCATAATGTAAAAAATTCAATTTTCTATAACATGACCACCAAGTTTTATCACTGTTAGTGAATTTATTAGTGGATCCAATAAATTTTCCATTGTATCCACTAAATATATCATTATATCACAGATATAATCAATTTAATGAATGATATAGAATTCATAAAGGAAGTTTTTATTGTTTTTATGTAATTTAGGATCCCTAATTTTAGAATAGCATCATTATAGTCTCATTAAATCTCGGTTACTCTCAAAATTCAAGGAATCACCCCATAATTAATGATGATCATTTTGATCATAAATAATTACTTTTTAGAATTTTATGTAGTGTTGTAATATACCTCTATTTATCAAATATATTTTAAACTCTTTATGATAATAGATCTTCCATTGAGACAAAACTCATCACTAAAATGATATTTCATATCACTCCATTCAGTTATGAATCCATCATCAGTGTAATATTACAATTAACTCCTACCCACTTATAATCATAAAGAACATATCCTTTGTTTTTTTCAAGTACTCAAAAATATTATACAGGGATATATTTTGAATCCCAACTAGATTGGATTCATATCAGCTACTAATTCTCATATCATAAGATACATCTGGTAGAGTACAAAAAAATTTATACATGATTGATCTTATATAATTTTCTTAAGGAGTTATATCCATATATATTTTCTAAAAATATTTAGAAATAAATTAAGTTTTTATAAGACTTTTGACAGGTAACACTAGTAAATACCCCTCATTAGTATTCTCTAAAAAAATATAAATTTACTAATATTAGTTTTCTAACCCAGTACAAGAATATTTTTATATATATTTATATAGAATAGCATACCCTGTATGTTGAAATCATCACAAATTTTTTTTATTGAGATGAATTTCCCATGACAAGGATTAACTAAATGTAAAGTTAGGAAGTTTATTACCTTTGTATGGTATTTCATCGTCAAATGACACCATAATTACTATAACACTCCCAATGGATTTCATATTTATGAAAGAGTAATGTACACTCTTGATGAAACCAAAATCTTTAATTGAATCAACAAACCAAATGTTCAAACTCTAAGGATATTACTTGAATACATAAATGGACCATTGGAACTTGAATACCTTTTTAGCATCATTTTTTACTTAAAAACCTTAATGTGGTATCATATACACATCTTTTACTAAATTACCATTATGTAAATTAGTTTCGATAAATATTGGATATATATCATTGTTTTAATGAGGTTCTATGAAAAGAAATATTATAATGAACTTTATCATTGAAACTATTGAAAATATCTCTTCATATTTAATGTGATAGATATATTTATACCTTTTTACCACTAAAAATAATTATTGGTTTAAAATTTTCAATTCATGTTAGTTTTAATATGAAAAACTAACTTTTATCTAATGGTAGTCACCCCTTCTAATTCACATACCAAGTTCAAAGCTTCATAGGATTTTTGGAGTCTATCTGATATCTCATAACCTTTAAACATCTCTCAGTATCAGAATACTAAATGTTCTCCTTGTAGTCAGTAGGTTCTACATCAATAAAAATTTATTAAACATATTATTATATAATAAACTCATATCTCTAAGGATTCAAAATAATCTTAAAATTAATTTTAAGTTTTTATGTGACTTGATTTAGTTATGTTTCCAAAACATCTTATAGAACAAACTCACTTTCCAACAGAAAAATCATTCATGTATGTTGGTTTTGAACTTATACATGTTTAATTTTATTCCTAATAAGACCTCAATTTATAATTTTTATCTCGTGGAACATACTAAATCTTAACAAGAACACATTGTGTTTATTGGGATTATTGAAATAATATCTCATCACTTCCATGGGATATCTAATAAAAATACATGTATATAATTTAAGGATAATATTTTCTAAATAAAAACATAGTATGTGTAATTCATTTCCCTAAATACTCAAAAAAAATAAATTAGGACACATACCAATCTATATTTCATATAACTTACGTACAACAACCTTCGATGGAGCACTGTTTAGTAGGAAAGGGATTTCTTTTAGAGCATATCCCAAGACTTAAATATGTGGTTAACATTGAAAAATTATTGATCAAACCGTTTAAAAAATACTATTGGTACACATCTTATACACACAATTACACCAAGATTTTTTAAGATGAATGATCTATTAAATAATTACACAATATTTTAGATTAATATTAAATTCAAGGATCTAGTATTAACCACCCTGATATAATTAGGAAAACATAAAAATTATTCTTAGTTAATTATAAAATTCATTTCCAAATTATATGATGTTTTCAAAGGTGTTAAACCTGTGCCTCATCATAAATACAAAACTATAATAATTGAAGTTTCTAGTAAAAGTTACAGAGTACCTAGAAAACCATCTTCTTGAGTACACATTTTTTCAAATAAATCACTATGTTAAAGATCTAATAATCTAATATCCTTATAACTTTTACCACATGAAGGTTTTTTTCATTTGTCTCATTAGAAAAAGATTCAATTTTTTTAATTCTTAATAATCATAGGAGCACAAAAATCTATATTTGTGGAGTCTTTGGATGTGTTTCCCATATATATACCCATTGATATAACTCTAAAGATAAGTGGTGTTAGAATAAAAATTGAAATTATTATCATTAATAATATAGATTATATTATCAATATCCAAAATACATAAACCAATATCTATATTATCGATTATATAAAATATTTTATTTACGTATATATAATTTCTCTTTTTCTTAATGAGGAAAGAAAATCATTTTGTTTCTAAAAAATATATGAAAATAAAAAATTCCATTAATTACTAGAACATAACAATAGTTTTCCAATTATAAAAATATTCCACTGGACAAACATAAATCATAATATCCAAATTCCAATGTGATAACTCTTAGACAATTTATAACAATTAAATTATCATATTATTTTATCAATTATCACCTATTTTAAAGTATTTTTTTATAAGTAAAAATGTGTTATTCACATCCAATGTCCAATAACCGTGAGTAAAAATTAGGGAAATTAAAATTTATGAAATTTATATCCTGATGCTTCGAATATTGTACCTTAAGAAAACATTTAAACCATAGATGCAAATATTTTAAACTATAGTCTCATTTTATATGAGATCATAAAATGATCTTCAAGATTCATGTTATAATATACAATATAACATATCTTTTTTTGAGTATTTGTTTTATATCATCTCATTAATGGATATTATTGAATTTCCTCCCATTAAAAATTATGAACTCATACATTATATCCATTTAGTGGTTAAAGATACATTTTTCACTATGATTTGTTTTAGATTATTTTTTATCCCAATTCATATCTATTTATATAGGCCATAATATCAATATTATATCATATGATTTTAGATAGTTGAGTGGAAAAACATTTTACCAAATCCATTATATAGATAAACTCAACCTTATTCCTCTAGAATAAAATATTGATAATATTATATTTATGTGTAACATAAATATTATTGAAGGATATAGATGCATATACATTAGGATAAGCTACATCTGTTATTCCTTTCATAATATAATCCACAGTGCCTAATACTTAAGGTTACCTATATTGAGTGATCAAGTTCTTAATATGAGTTTTATTTAAAATGAATCCATCATATAGTATTTCCTTGTTTTTCTTAGTCCCTATATTTTTATATATCTCTCTTATATATATTATACATAAATATTGAATCTTATATAATCATTAAGGATTCATAGTTCCTTGAAACGTGTGTTCTAGTTTTAAGAATCACTACTTCTAGGCGGTTTCCATTGGATTTATTCATGGAACTGGAAACTACCAACATTTATTCATCCAAATGGGGCCTACTTTCCAAAGGTAGGTGTTCTTTAAGACTGAACTTTATGATACATAGGAATGTACATTGGTTGAGAGGATGTGAGGTCGGACTCATCACACCCTTTTGGGGGAAAATTTTTGTCTACTCTGGGACTCTCTTGGAAAATTTAAAATATTTTAATGAATCCTTATTAATTAACCAATCATAACATAATTTCCCTTGAATTTACAATAACTTATTAACATGTGTAAAATTTAGAATCATCAGTATGCATTCAAGGTTCTTCATTAATGGATATATCTACATGTATTCGAGGTTCTCCATCCACAGTATCCTCTAATATACTATTTCAAGATTCTTTTAATCACCATTATGATGATACTGTTTTTTAAGCCACATCGCGGGGCACTCTGGAATTTATTGTCATCCAGGGAGACGAAGGCTTGTTTTGATATTTGGATCGTACCCATGAAATGGGTTACCTACATATCCTTGTGAAAGTAATCAGAACCCTCATAGTTCGGTGCCGCTTAATGGGACACATCATGCCTTTTAAGTTCATGTGATAAGGACCTAACCATATAGTTTAATGTCATGTTGTAAGGACATCTAAGTGAAAGGTGCTTAGTCAAATTTTGGTGTGGGACTTATACAGAAACAACCCAATGAACTTGGAAATGATATGGGTTTCAAAGTTAGAGTAGACCCTGTTAGGAATATGGCACAAGGAGAATAGGTTTGATTTTTAAATGTTGTGTTTGAACCACAAGGAGTATTCATACATATCCCATGTGTATGGGAATAAAATTCAATGTAGTTTGATAAATATTATAGGAGAGTATAGTCCTTTGAGAGAAATGATTTTGGGATAAATTCCTGAAAATGATGCTTGGGTGATTTAGGGGTTTAATTTCATGCTTATTCTAGAGGATGCCTAGATTAGGGGAATTAGGGTTGTATTCTTGAAAAGGATATCCAATGAGCTCAGGCCCTGAAAGGACTTCCTAAGTATCTTGGTTTGAACAAGAATCAGAGTTCTCGTAGTTACTTCACCATGGGTGTTTGTGTAAATATTGTAATCATCACGAATCTCTAATCCCACGTGATTCATACTTGGTGTGAGAAACAAGAGGATGTTAAATATTTAACAATGACCCTTCACACTTTTCCTCCTCCTCTAGTGGAAGAAGGTGAGGGGACCTAGGAAGAGGGTGTGTCGACTGTGGAAGAGGGCGAGGCGACGAGCCTTCCCTCTATTCACTTTACATTGGACAAGGGTCCACTGAAAGGAGGAAGGGATGAAGGTTAGGGGATTACACTTGTATGTCTTCCCATGGTGAAAAATATCAATGGGAGAGGGAAAGGGTAACAAAATTCCTTGTGCCCATCTCCCCTATGGTCTTTGGCACTTAAGAAGAGAGGAGGGTCCCTGATGATACCTCCTGCAAGAAAATCTAGGATCTTACGTGAGGATGATTGCCCTAAAATTGATCCTGGTAGCAGAGGGAGAGTTCTCCTTTATTCAAAAGTAAGAAAACAAATTGTAAAATTTACCTTCCCTACCAATGGCCTGAGGTTATGGGTCATCTCTTTGAGAAGGGGGAGGCCAGGACCCAACCCTCCTCCAAACCTCGAACTTCCCTGCACTGTTTCTGGGAGAAAGTTCCATGTGACTATGGATATACAAACCCACAGACACTCCATGAATATGAACCCCATTATGAAACAAATGTGGGAAACCTCTAACTGTGGATATAAAAATCCAAATTGGAGACACACTAATGTACCTTTCCCAAAGGTTTGATAAGTCTTCAGGTTTTAGTGGAGGTATCAGCTGAATCCCTTTTAGATAAGGGAGCCATCGAAGAAGAAGTCTTGCCAGGAATGGCTTTGAGGAAGGCTTGATGGATTATAGACTAAAGAGAGCAAGTGAATAAAAGAGGGGTGCCCAAGTAGGTAAGTTCACGCAAGTATAGGCACGCAAGAATACTTAGGCGACCAGATATTCACTTATATGATGAACAACCTATATGGTAACACTTGGGAGAGACTTGGCTCAAGCCTTCAAGAGTATTCATAGGTGGTCCCAGAAGTAGGGTTCTCAAGTTCCTATAAAAGGAATAGGTGACATGCATGTGTTTCTTATTTAGGGATGTTGGGTGCTTTAGGTGTGCAAGTGTTATGGATTTAAAACACTAAATGGACTTAAGTCCAATGATCCTCCTTTAAATCCTCAACTCAAGGTGCTGAGGAACTACATTGAAAGTTTAGGAAGACTTGGGCGAAGCACTAGGGAGACCATAGAAGCAATTGGTCTTCAGGGAAATTCATCCATACAAATAAAGACCCCAAGGGACTATTTATAGGAAAAAATAGGACCTTGGGAGAAAGGATTTTTGGCGCACGAGTTGGATATGCACCATATTGGGGCGCGCAAGTATGTTTCACACCGACGCTCCTCTAGTCTGACTAAGGCAACCCAAAACTCATGCCTTTTAAAATCTTGATTTTCTTCATGTATTTTCCCCTTTTATTTTTAAGGTATTCCCCTTTTTCATTTTTTAGACTCTTTGATGGAATGTAGTGTCAACAAAAGCCCCCCCCCCCCACATAATTGGATCTAGAATGAAAATATAATCTGATACTAATGTAATGAAATGAAGGAGAAAGAGGAGAGTACTGGGGAGCTCAGGTGTTATTTTCACAAGACAACTAGTTGTGCAAGTTTTCAGCATGCAAGATTTTGACATGCAGGGTAACATGCATCACCTATATATAGTGGCATCACTTCCATGAAAAAACCACACAAATTCCAAAATTTCAGCTCTCGGCGCACAAGCCTTCTTCACTCAGACACTTCTATTTTACTGTGTTTATTCTATAAGTTTTTTAGTTTCATGCTATAAGTGAGGTGCCATACTTTCTCACCGAATTATACTTGTGCACCATGTTTATACTTGTACCCCTTAATGGATTTGCCACTTTTTTTTTCAAAACACCAAAAATAAACTTACTTAAAAGATTATTTCTATCTTTTTATAGGTTCAATGGATCCCAAAATGATTGGAACTGCTGATGAGCTTTCCAGTAAGAGGATTGATGAAATTATAAATTTACTTGGTAATTATTACTTTGAATTTTGTGATACCACCCTTCCAGACTTAGAAAAATATTTGAAGAAGTATCATTTCAACTTTACTAGAAGCACCTATATGCCTTTGTATAGATATATCCATTTGCAGGATGTTAATATTAAAGATCTAAAGAACTATTTCCCACATTATTAGTTTTAGGATTATATCAACTTCGCATCGACCAATGTTTCTATTGGGGGATCATTTTCTAATGATGGGAGAGCATAGAAGACTTATATTCTGCATCATAGAACGTGTGCTCTAGATTTGAATTCACATGCACCCGAGCTACAGCCACAATGTTATCCATTGATCTTTCGGGATTCCCAAATGAATCAGTCCAAAGGTTGTAAGAAAAGTTGGGATTTCAACCCAGGAGGAGGTGTAAAACCCGCATAGATGTAGATATACTCGGTTTGTAAGAGTAGTGAATAATTTACAGACAAATTAAAAGGCATCATGATTTATGATACCTTCTGGGTTGGGAAAAACTATGTGTACAAGAATGATGATTTTGTACCGGAATTATTAAGACGATGGATCCCAAAGACTAAATCCTTCAATTTAACACATGGAGAGTTAGGCATCATCTTTTGGGATGTTTATAAGATTTATGGAGCTCCAATCCTTGGAGACATGTATGACGAGTTTATTCCTCCAAAGGTGACATGGAATGACTCGGAGAAGACACCATCTTTGGTTCGTGAGTTGATGAAAATATTTAACAAACTCAATAACACGAACACAATAAACTCTTGCTCAAAGATAGATATTCATCCAGAGGAATGGATGGAAATATTTTGGATAAATAAAAAGGAAAAGGGGCCCACTTACACCCATCCGACCAATTATCCAAGGGCGGAGAAGAGAGGTAACCCTGACACCTTTTGGCCAACATTTGAGAAAGGATAATTTGACAAATGGGGATATGAATTCAAATCAAAAATTCATGCAAAGACACGTATGGTAGTTTTCTTGTCCATGTGGATCAGTGTGTATTTGTTACCAATCTGATATTCCAAATGATGTGTGAGGCCAGAAACTATTGATATTGTGGCCAAGCTGGTGGTGAAAAGTATGGTAGGGTTGGCCACTCCTATTTTGGCCAAGATTCATCAAAGTATGCTACACATTTACAAAGGGAAGTATCCCTTTAGAGTAGCTAGACCATTCCAGGTATTGTGGGGATGGATCGCTACTCACATCATAACTTATGTTGTACAAAGTGGAGTACAGGATTTTGGAAGTTCTTTCTGACCATCTGTTCAAAATTCCTCTGGTATTTCACCCTTGTCTATGAACTCTTATGACATCAAGGATAGATTGAGCATGCATAAAGAGTTTTATTTCTTTCCTTATGAGAATCTTCCTTTTGTGAGATTTTTTTATGATGGGACGTCCAGTTTGGAATTGAGGGAATATATACTAGCTTTTAGAGATGGCGTTTTGTCCACCAGAATCAATGGGGAAATCATATGTGAGGCCCATGATCCTTATAGATTTGCACTTAAATTCAAATTTCTGAAATAGAATACTATATCATGTTCAGTGCATGTCAGATTAGAGCAACACCCGATGGTTTCTCAACAACTATGGTTGTTGACATCTGCGGAGAAGACTAGGGAAGTTTTTAATTAACCTGCTACTAATGCAGTAAGCATATTAACTATTTGGTATGCCAAAAACTATGATACATCTTACCCTAATGGGGGATTAAATCATGTCATCCTTTGATTTGGGGTGAAGAGAAGTAGTAGGAGAGAGCCCCTTTGTTTGGAAGGTAACTCTTCATCATCAAGGGAAGACTGGTTAGAATCAGATGGTGGAGGTGATGATGCTCTAAATTCACTAAAGAGACCTCGTGCTAGATATAACCCTCTTTCCAGAATTAATAGAGCCACTCCATCAATCCCTCTCGAATTTGTATCCAGGAAATTTGATCTCCATCATTCTGAAGAGCGACGAGTTACATTTCCTCATCCCACATCTGTGACTGTGGGGGTTGGGAAGAAACCAAAATCCAAGGTTGTAGGATCTTCTTCACAACCCTCTGACATAAACTCTGAATATATATGACTAGAGTCTATTTAAACATCGAAGATTCTATACTATGATACTGAAACCATGTGGATGGATCTCTGTGAAGGACTTCATATTCGAGGAGTAGGGGATTTGTTGGCTTATTCTGACATTCTTTTTATGGATAATCCCAATGAGGTTAGGACCTACATTCGAGAGCTGGAAATGATCATATATTCCACTGATGAATCAATTCCTACCATAAAGTGGGTGAAAACAATGATAGATCGTGGTACCACCGAAGGTATTGGTTCTTAAATTGACGAAGAATGGTGTGACTTTGTAGATCCTAAGGATGTATGTTTCCTTTATCTCACATTCTCTTCTACTTTGAAATTTGAACTTTAGTCAAAATATTGTTACTTAGGGGAAATATAATATTAACTTACAGCTGGTTAAGGGAAAGACAACTGAAGTTCCTTCACCACAGTATATCTTTGGAGGCACTTCTCTTGTAGCTATCGGATCACCCTGTGAATTGGGAGAGAGATATTCCGGCCAACAGGCCATGGAGGATGAAATAAAAAGGGTATCGGGATCTCAAATACCTGTCTTTGGAGATGATGATGCAAGCCCTTCTAAAAAGGCGAAGAAGAAAAGGAACCAATGAAAGAGATATATGGTTAAGATATTTCTTATTAGTGTTATGTCTTCTTAATAATCATGAATTTTAGTCTTTATTCCTAAAAAAGTGTTTAAACTTCTTGTAATTATAGGGGCTTCTTCTGTTTCTTCTTTAAAATAAACTACTCATAATCTTTAAGGAACCACGGGGGGTGATACTGAACAGGAAAAAATTTCTACCAATACGACAGTTCCTAAGGAGGCATTGAGTCCTGAGGAACCAATGTTTATTCCAAGAATTGCTCTCATTCCTATTATCAGAGGATAGAAGGCTTCTAGTAAATCAATAATACTTCATAAGGCATCAAATGTAACAACAACTAACTTCCATCCTGTGATATTTTAAGTTCATCACATGCACTAAAACATCTGGAAAAACTAACACTATCCCCATAACCATTATTGAGGAAGCTACTCGGGGTCAAAGGTTGACGGAGGAATGTTGCGAAGCAAACATGCCAATTTCTCCCACAGGTGAGACTAACCTCATATCTGAGATATCATTGGATGAAATAATAAACCATGTAATTTCTTTTGAATAAGTATTAGAACATTTTAATATACCAAATGATTTATATGATTTTGGAGTTCCTTGTATAGACTCAACTGGATGTGATTTTTCATTATTCACCCTGTTAATATTATTATGATTAACTTCATAACCATGGTTGGTTGAAATATGCATTTCCATATAAAGAAACGATTGTTGCAATGATACTTGAAGGAAGTATTGATATTAATATCAATCCCATCATTGCAGAGACTTTGGCTTAGGTGGATCTTGAGATGGTAGATCTTACTAAGATTCATTCTAAGGATCTTGATCACATTAAAGATATAATTTTTCATCCATAGACATCAAACTGAAAATATTGGGGAGGATTCTTCTCAGGTTTTTGACCTAATGTTAGGTAAGAGATACTGATATTGTTATTGCATTCACTTATGTTATCTCTTGAATCTAACCATAACTATAATTCTTGATTTACCATATAGGGATATCAACTTCAATGGATAAGTATGGAGGTGAAGCCTCTGCATCATACCAAACAATATTGGAAGGTGAAGCAGCCATTGTTCAGGAAAGAGCAGAACAAGGCACTTCTTTAAGTGCATTAATCCCAGAATACATCCCTCCTTATAACAGTGATTCTAAACCGGACCCAGAACTACAAAAGTCTCTTCATCTTGCACATCGCAAATCATGGAAGAATATATGGAAGATAATATCTGATATTCACTTTGAGGAACTACATTCAATAATTTCATGTATTTCATCTATATTTATCACGTTGTGATTTGGTGGTTTCTGATACCGTGAAATTCATATTGTGGTGAAAGAGATTATTCTAAGGAGTGAACAAGAGAAAAAGCTTAGGCAAGACTTGATAAAATCCAAACTGTCGATCAATATTGAAGACTTTCAAGAAGAGTTGTACTAGGTTGAGGATAATCATACAGCAAAGTTGAAGGGACCAAAGCAGATAATTAAAGGAAATATTGTTCAGCAGCTTCGTTTTCAACAAGAATTAGATGTTATTATAGGGTAGATTGACCATCTTCACAGCTCATTAGGAGAATCCCAGAAAGAAGGTTCAAAAGACATTGCAGATGCTAGAGAATCACTTAATCATGCTAAAGACGGTGGATCTTGTCAAATAAACAAGCTTTAACAGGCAGTTTACAGGGCTCAAGAGGTTTTCAATCAAATAAGGAATTATGTAGAAAGCCTTATGTGATTTCTGATTTCTGAAAAGAGAGAGATTCCAATTTGTGGATGTTCCTCTATGAAAATTTTCATAAATGAAAATAATTTTGTCTTTATTCATTTATTCCTTCATTCTCACTAACTTTCTTTGTTTTACCTAACCCATTGGGCCTAGTAAGAATAGTTTGATTTTTTCTAGGGTTATATGGAAAACCCCACAAACTCTATAGCATTTTGACTTTTTATTTCTCAATTTTACCAAAATCATACAAAATGTACGTTTAGTGAGGTGGGACTCAACTTTTTTTCATACTTCCATTTGCGGGTTATCAATTTAGGGAGTACCACGTCTCTTGTTGTTGGCAGTTTAGAGTCATGCATGTTGGACTATAAAGGGATAATTCTTAAGGTCAAATAGATTTGACCATAAATTTTGAAATTAAATCCCAAACAAGAATCAGTTACTAATAATTAATTTAATATTATTTAAATACTTCTAAGGAGTATATTGATCCATGATTTTTATGGTCACAAAATTTAAAAATTGTATCAACATAAGGGGAGTCTTTTTTAAGAATGAAGGTACCATTATTTGAAAAACCTGTTATGGGGGTTGTATTATGTTGGGCCAACTAGGGCATATGTTGCATATCCAAATAATGGCATCTTTTAACTAACAGAACTGTTTTGTTGGAAACTTATGCAAGGCCACCTAAGGGCATGTACTAAATAGTCAAGCAAAAGAGCACTTCGAAATTTAACATTTTACCATTGATAGAAAAGGGAAAATAATATTTGGGTGACTCAAGACCATAGTGGGTGGTTTTTTCAATGAAAGGGGTTTTAAGAATAAAAGGTCTATTTTATGTCAACATATGTCATGTATAGGAAAACCACTTCAATACAAATTTGGTGTATGAACAATGGTTGAAATTTATCAGAAAGGAGAATTTCTGATATAAAACTATGCAGTTTTAAGTCATGTAGTGAGGACATCATACTGTGTAGTTTTAATTCATGTAGTGAGGACATTGTACTATACAGTTTTAAGTCACGTAGTGAGGACATCATAGGGCCTTAATTTAAGCTCTGTTAGATTTGACCAAAGGTATGAGACTCTCCCAATTTCTTAATAATTTTTTTGGAAACATACTAACATATTCGGGTATGGAAGGGAAAATTTTAAAATGTGATTTGGAAATTTCTAGATCTGAAGTATGATATGGAAAAGGGCTAAAGGCATTAGAGGAACTCTTTTCCAAGAACAAAGTTACCATTATTTGAAAAACCCATTATGGGGGTTGTATTATGCAGGGCCAACTAGATCATATGTTGCATAGCCAAATAGTGTCTTCTTTTAACTAAATGACCTGATATATAGGAAACTTATGCATGGTCACCTAAGGGAAAGTGTTGCATAGTCGGGCAAAAGAGTTCTTAAGAATTTTAACATTCTATTTCTAAATGCTGAAGAAAGCTTATGGAGATTCATATTTTCCGAATCACAAAGTTTGGTTTATGGAGAAAGGTACTTTAATATGGAGAGGTTATTTCTGACCAAGATTTCCAAAGAATTGGAGGAATAAGATTTTTAGGAAGGTATGACCCAAGCGTTAGAGTTATGGTGTCTTTAGTTTTAGGTCATACAACTAAGAACATAAATGGAAATAGTATATGATATGTTCCCAAGTGATTACAAGGTTATTTCATATTTCTTTGAACACATAAAGAGGGAAATGTGTAAACCATGTTCATGAAGAGTTTTAGATCGAGAGAAATATAATGGGACAAATATACATGAATGACTATTTTTTTAATACATATTATTCTATATTTTCATCAAAGTCTAAAGAGGACAAAGACACTATAACCAAAAATTAAGTTACCTTTATTTGGAAAACCCATTATGGGAGCTATATAACGTAGGGACAACTGGGGCATATGCTGCATAGCCAAATAGTGGAATATTTTAAATTACATTTTTTTTATGTAGGAAACTTATGCAAGGCTGCTTAATGGCCCGTACTGAATAGTTAGGAAAAAAAGTTCTCAGGTATTAGAAACTTTCTCACCAGAAACCGTAAGAAAGATTATGAATATTTGGAAAATATTCAAGATTAAGAGTGTAAAATATAGAAAAGGGTTTTTCTCAATGCACATAATAAATAATTGAATCAATATTTTCCATGAGTTTGACGTCCTTACAAAGATCTGAATCATATGTAAAAAAGTACACTTTCATTGTTTCCTTTGAATTAATATTGTGATGTGCAATTTAAAGTCATGCAGTGAGGACACTATACTGTGCAGTTTTAAGTCATGCAGTGAGGACATTGATATCCCCACATGAAATTGATACACCTTATTTATATAAATAATCATTTTATATGATTCCTAATCCCATGTGAGCTATGCTCGACGTGAGAAACAAGGAGTGGTAAAGGTTTCTTCTATAACACAAATGGTGACACAAGTGAAGAATATGGGTATTAAATTTCCATGTAGTTTAACGTCATGTGGTAAGGATGAAGATGAACTGACGTGAAAATAAATACATATTGTAAATGGACTAAGGAATAAAACCCAAGTGTCACTACATGTCTCGTTGAGGGCAAGAATCAAGCTTTGTGTAGTTATTTAAATATTCCCTATGCAGGTTTGATTCTTATATAAGGAATAAAGGGGTTTTGTTTTCTTTAATCATGGATGGACCCAAGATTGAACAAATAGGCATCTCTATGTATTTCATATAAATGATAATAAATCCATATATAGTTCTTTAAACAATCATTTTCCGCACCAGTCGAGTTTGACATGGGAGACGGGGGGGCTTTAACACATTCTAGAAAAATGACTAAATTTAAGACACAAGATAGTATGAAAATCAAATCATGTATCTTAAAAGAGAACTGTGTATAGATCTAGTTCATATACAGGAGAAGGAAAAAGAAATAAATTTTTTTTTATTACAGTAGGGCCCATGATTGGAGATCCAGACGTCTCTACATATCTCAAATAGATGAGAATCAAGCCACCCGTAGTTCTTGAAACAAGGTCCCTATGCAGATCTGACTCATACATAGAGAAGAGTGGGAATCATGTGCCACTAAGTAGTAGGAATAATGTCCATGATGTTTCCTTATGGAAACTTCTAACTTCAAATAGAGAAGATGTTAATCATATAGTTTAATGTCATGTAATGAGGAAAAATAGTTTCATGTAGTTTAATGTCGTGCGATAAGGAAAAATATTCTATGCATTTTAACGTCATGCAGCATAGACTCTTATAATTGTTACATAGTTTAACATCTTGAAACTAGGACTTTATGCTATGAAATTTTAACTCTTGCAGTAAGGATATTGGGGGGTTGTGCAGTTTTCATTCTTGCAGCGAGGACAAATGGTTTGTGCAATTACACAAAGTATTTCCTCAAGAATCTCGCATTGGTTGGAGTTGTAATGAGCTCTCCATCCATTTAGATTAAGGAATAATCTTCATTTGAGTAGAACTTATGTATAGAATAAGGTCCTTCCAACTTTGGCTCATGCTTTGGAGGTTTCTTCCCTGGTATCATTAGAGTCCTGAGGACCAATACCAATTCTCATTGAATAAATGAATGAAGGTGAACTTTCTTGTTAAAATCTCATGCTATTTTTTTCTAATAGACTTCTAAATGATGCGAACTATGAAATATTTTCTCATATAATAGTTCCATATCATTAAACCATTTCTGAGACCTCTCGTCTATAGAAAGCTAATTAAAAAATATAACTCTTAGTGAAGGCAATAGCATTTCAATTGGAAAAACTACTTCTGTTCTGTATATAAATGAATAAAGAGTTGTCTGGGTGGAGGTATGGCTAGTAGTCTGATAATCCCATAAAGCATTCAAAAGTTTATCAGGACATGATTTCTTATCATTATCCATCATCTTATGGAGTATGTTTGATAAGGTCTTATTGAAGGCATCTATCTATCCATTGGCCAATGCATGATAGCAAGATGAATGGTTGGATTTGATATTATGTTCCTGATATAAGTTTTTTTAACTCAATAGAACAAAAAATGGTTCTATTTTCCATCAAAATAGTATGAGGGACACCAAATCTGGTGATGATATAATTTTTAACAAAACTAACAACGCTTTGGGCTCTGGTGATGATATACTTTTTAACAAAACTAACAATGCTTTGGGATCCAATATCTTTGATCGGTATTCCCGCAGCCCCTTTGGAGAAGAAGTCAGCAGTAGTAAGAATATACTTGAACTGCTTAGCCGTGGATGGAGAATAAGGTCCTACTATATCAATTCTCCATGTGGAAAATGGCCAGAAGTATTTAGTTTTATGTAACAAACTCTGGGGGTTGATGAATGAATTTGGCATGCACTTGGAAGGGATGACATTTCTTAGTGAAATCTGTACAATCTTGCATTATTGAAGGCCAAAAGTATTCGAGCCTTTGGATCTGATCAGATAGTCTGTGCCTAGATGGATGGGCACCACAAGCTCCTGAATGCACTTCTTTCATGAAATCTGTATTCTCTTCTCCATCAATACATCTGAGGATGATTCCATCGAAACCTAGTTTGTGGAGGATCTTTTGGTGGTCTGGACTATCATAAAGAGTAAAATTGGCCGCTCGTTATCGGATTTGTTCTTTTTCATCCCTATATGGTGGAAGTACCCCATTTTGAAGGTATTTCACAATGAGTGCTCTCCATCTCATGGTATGACCATATGGATCAGATATATGGCTAATCTTATCAATTTCTTCCATTATGGGGTGAATGAAATGTGATACCACACGACGATGGGCTATGCTAATGATTGTCTCATCCCGATTTGGATCTTCCAAAGTTGTAGCTGCATTAGCCAGTGCATCATCTTGGGCATTTTATGATCGAGGGACATAAGACATATTCATATCTGAGGGAAATTCATCCATTAACCCTCTAACATAATCACACAAAAGGATTAACTCTACTTTTCTGCTATAATATTCCCCATTGATTTTCTTGATTACTAATTCTGAATCACCTTTCACTTTTAAGTAATTCACTTGCACCTGAAGTTCCAATTCCAAGCCTACAATGAGATCTTGATATTTTGCTTCATTGTTGGCACCACCTTCTAAAAATAGGAAGGATTAAGGCAAAACTACCTTTTCTAGGGAAATAAGGACAATTCCTAACCCAACTTTGTTGAGTTTAAGGTTTTCTATTCTCTTCCCTGTTGGGCTTCTGGAAGCACAATCAAAGTACATTTCCCATGTTTAGGAATTATATTGAATAAACAAAACATCTTCAGTACGAAGTTCATTATTCAATGACATATCTTCCATAGACGGATGTTCCATAAGGAATTTAGTCCTATCTTGGCCTTTTATTAAATTCTGAGGCACAAACTGGATATCAAATTGTTGCAGAATAACCGCCCACCGTTCCAGACACCTTGTAAGCATAAGACGGCTGAGGATAAATTTTTGTGGGTTGTTGAGAGACACCAATCAGACCTCATGATGTTGTAGGTTGTGTCTTAATTTCTGAACAGTAAAGATTAATGCCAGATATCACTTTTCAATACTTTAATACCGAGTTTCCGCATCAAGCGTAGTTCAAATGAGATAATAAATACTATTTTCATTCCCAAAATCATTCTTTTGCACATGGAAGTCACCTAGTGATCGCTCTAAATATATGACATAGAGAACAAGTGTTCTTACTTCAACAGGTGTCATTAATATCAGTGAACTCAAGAGATATTTCTTGAGGGTATCAAATGCTTCTTGGTAGTCTTCATTCCATTGATAGGTGACTCACTTTATCATTAATCTAGTGAAGGGAAAACATGCGCCCACCAAACTAGTGATAAAGTGATAAATATAGGCCAAGTTTCTTTGGATTCCTCTTAATTCATTCAAATTTCGAGGATGTGACATACCAAGTATCGATTTTGTTTTCTCGGGATCAACTTCGATACCATGATGGCATACAGCGAAGCCAAGAAACTTTCATGAGGTTACCCTCAAAGCACATTTTAGGGGGTGCATCTTCAAAATATGTTACCAAAGTTTATTGAATATGATCTCTAGATTAGCCAAGTGATCTGAAAATTGTCTGGATTTGGCCACCAAATCATCCTCATAACATTCAACAAATTTCCCTAAAAAGGGTTTGAAGATATGGTGCATGGCACGTTGGTATGTCATACCTGCATTCTTTAATCTAAAGGGAATTACCTGATAGAAAAACACACCTTGAAGGGCTCTGGAGGCTGTAGATTCTTCATCCTCTGGAGCCATATGAATTTTATTATACCTAGAGTATCCATCCATTAAGTAAAGAGCTCCATAGCTTGCTGTTGCATCAATTAAAAGATCAGTAATCAGAACTGGAAAAATCAACTTCAAGACAATGCTGGCTAAGATCTATGAAATCAATGCAAACTATGATTTTCCCATTCTTCTTTTTCACTGGGAAAATGTAGGCCAACCATTTGGTATATTGAACTTCCATTACAAAGTTATCCTTTATAATCTTATCGACTTCAGCTTTAAGTTTAGAGGCATGATTTGGGTGTTTTCTTCTTCCTACCTTCTTGATTCTGCTATGTTCTTCTGGAAAACCCAAATGATGAGAGGCTATATCAGAATTAAGACCTAACATTTATATATAATTCCAAGCCAATATATCTCAATGTTTCTTTAGAAATTATGTATAAACATCTTGATCTTCAAATTTCATGGCCACACTAATTAGAGTGGGGTGTGGATCTTCTTCTGTATCCAGATTTATTTCTCTGAGCTCATCCATAGTGGTAAAGCCACCTTCCTCAAATGCTGGAAGAGCATACCTAAGATTTTCCTCTTCTTCTTCATTATGTGTTACATATTCTATTTCTACTTTCATACTAGATGATGAGGAAAAACTTTCCAGATTTAAGAGAGTATTCAGTATTTAAATATCCTGAAGAAGAGGCCACCATTTATGAACCTACTAATGATGAAGGGTCTTTCTAGGGTAATAAAGAGGAGATGATGGATTAGAAATCAACATCTTTATCTTCCTCTAAAATTGCTAAATCTTCTTCTAATATGATTGAAAACTATAGGCTTGTTGTAGTTCAGAAGATGATATGAAGACATCTCCATTTAAGATTCCATAACTGCTTGGTGAATCAACAATTTCTCCCATGCAGTCAGACCCAGTTACTGCAATCGAAATTATAGAAGTCACCAGACAAGTTCTTGGATTTGGTTTTACCCTTTCAATTTGATTGATTGGTAGAACATAATCTGTACTCAAATGTAAGAATGGGTTTGCTGAAATCTTTTACAAACCATTTGGATTATTAACTCTGGTTATTTCTTTCATCATGGACCTTGTTCCTTTTGTGTGATAAAACTCTGCCTAAATGTATTGATATTAACACATTTTGAACAGAGCCTTATCACCATAAAATGTCTCGATTTGACCATTTAAATAGTACTTAAGAAATTGGTGGTATCAAAAAGGTATGGACACATGGAGATGTGGTTTTTCAAGTGTCTTATAAGTTGATGCTTCTTATGTGGATGTACTATGTGTCGGAGCAGAAGCTGGAAATACTCCGAGCTTTGGTCAATTATATTGACTAGGTCTATCAACTTTCTAAGAGGAAGACAGTGTGACTTCTAATCAGTCTTCCACAATAATCACGTCATAATTGAAGATGTCTTGCATGGAAGAAACTCCTTATTCTTTTTGAGCCCGCTAGAGGGATCTTCCATGAGTTTATGCCGCATATATGGTTCGATCAGGGGTAGAGTTAAAATTATGGTATCTAGAATTCCCACATATTCCCATGTATCCTAGACCTTTCCCTCTTCCTCTAGTTCCCCAATTAGGTACAAGGAACTCTGGCTCATTACAATCAGAATCACCATTAGCATAAGGATCTATTAAGTGGGTAACATTAACAGAACCAAAGATAAATTCTTCATCTGATGAAGATTTTTCTTGACAGGTTAATTCCGGTTGTGCTGTTTGGTGGGGCGGTTCTCGTACTTTTGAAGCATATGTCATGAAATATTTCAGGTTCAAGGACCAATTTGGCCTTAACGCAATCTTTTCTTCTTCTGACTACTCTTTTTCCTTCTGATCACCTCATTTCCTTGAGGATCGACTTTTTGATGAAAGTGGTTTTACTATGGAAGGAGTGGCGGAAGACACAATCAGTTGTTTCAACTATGTTTTTAAAATTGCATGAGTTTGGTTGATCATTTTAGTAATCATCTAATCATCATATTTTTTCACATTTTTACTTTTGACTTCCTACCATTCGCCTTCTTTTTCTAGATCAGTAGCAGTAACACATGCTACTTGGGATGACAAAATTTTTAGTTACACATTTCCATAGTCTGCCATTTTTTGTAGGGGGTCCTTGAAAACTAAACACTCTTGGATGGGATGCCCCAACATCTAGTGAAAGGGACAATAATTTGGAAGATCTTCATCTCCTTCTTTGTTTGGTTTATTCGGCCTTGGAAACTGAACCAAATTGTTTTCCGGAGCAGAGATGAAATAAAAAGGAACTTGTTACTTTCAGAAGGAATAAACTTTGGTTTTTAATTCCTCAAATTATTTCCACCTTTGATATCTTTGATCATCTTGAAGAGGTGGTCATTGTTGATGATTCTCTGGAGGTGAAGCCCTTCGATACGATTAAGGTTTTGAAGTGAAAGCATATACAGGTTCTTGCTTGAGTGTAATGGTAGCAGCCTCTGCTTTCCCTGTTCACCTTCTCAGAGATGATGGAATTACATGAGTTTTAGCCTTAGTCTCTATAATACAATCTTCTATCTATTGAGAAATTAAAGTAAGGTTTTGAAACCCTTCTTTGTATTTAACAAGGATCAGTGGTGTGCATAACTCATCATGTATATTTTCCACAAAAATTGGCCTCAACTCCTCTTGAATAAGTGTCAGACTTAAAGAATATGTTAATCCTTTCCATCGCGCAATGAAATCTGAAACTCTTTCATTATCCTTTTTTTTACAATTAGAAGATAAAAATTGTCATCTTTGATAGCATTGAGCTAAATTGAAGAAGGAATTTCTGGTGGAGATCTTTCCATCTAGTAATTTATCGAGATTGTAAACTTGTATACCAACCAAAAGCATGTCCCTATAGTGACTACACAAAACACCTGCTTTTTACGACTTTTGTTGAGGAGTTCCCATCACGGGATCACAATGAGAAATGAACTGTGTTAAGTATTGTTCAGGATCTCCCAAACCATTAAAGATTGGAAATATGGTATTCACAAAATTTGGTGGGGGAGGAATCAGGTCCACCCATTCACGGTAAGCTTTATTTTCTGGATTAACTAGAGCATTTCATTCCTCCATAGCTTCTAATCGAGTCATTAATGCCTCAATTGTATTCATAATAATTTGGGGAATATCCGGATTAGATAGAACTTGTGAAGGTACAGTAACTGGAGTCTGAGCTGATGTAATGACTGGAAAAACCACTGGTTATGGTGCTAGTATTTTCCTTGGATAACCCATGAGAATAAGGTTATTAGGATGTGTTTGATCCTGCCTTGTTTGTATACCCAATGGAAGGAATTAATTATCTACATCTATAGTTACTACAAATCCTCTTTGCTGAGAAGATCCTATAGGATGTACAAGTTGAGGATCTACCTAAGAAGTATGTCTAGAAGAAATGCTGATTCGATGTAAATTTACATTGAGTCTTTTCAACTCCTTCATTTCTTATTCTTGTTTTGCAAATCTCTCTTCAAGAGAAAAATATTGAACTTCTCTAGTGGAAAAGTGAGATGCAATCTGACTTTTACCTTTCCCCTTGTTAAATGCCTTTTGGAGGGGTGGGAGTTTGTTATTTGAAGCCATACCTAGATTCGGGGTAAGCCTCTGATTTTAGGTATGTACAACTTCTTAATTTTCCCTAGTGTGTACTGTATTATGGAAAATAAACTTATCTTCTGATTCCCCTAAACTAGACTCATTTTTTGGAGGATCTTCTATAATGGTGTTAATGAAATTTACTAACTCATAATACATTGATGGAATTTTTTCAGTATCTTTGTAAGATTGTCTCCCTCTGTATCTTCCATGAGACTCTATTATCCTATATGTTGTATTCATGGGAATTTTTTGGAGAACTATTACCTGAAGGGAATCCTTATATAGTTTAGTTGTGCCCTCTCTTTATGGATTATTCCATAATCGGGAGAAAACTTACTTTTGTTGAGGAGGGGATTGTAGGTGTTAAAATCCCCTAGCCCTATAGGCTTGGGTTTTTCATGTTCTTATTCTTCAAATATTTAAACTTTGTTTAATGAATTTGAAGGTTTAATTAATTGATCCCTAAGCCTTGAAAGATGGGGTGATTCTTGAACTTCTATGGCTGAAATTCGTGTAGCTGCTCTTCTGATTTTGTGAATTTTGGTTTGGACATTAGCTGGGTGAATCATCTTACAACCACTCAAATCACCTATTTTAGAATATCACTATGTTATTTAAAACATTTACATTCTCTAATGACTGACATCCTCTAATTGGAATTCAGACTCAAGCTTCTTAGATGCTTGATATAAAAGTAACTCAAAAACTTCTTTTCTTTGGGCCTGACCTTAATGAGAGCTAGTTGAGGCATGTTCTTCAGCGTACATTCGATTACATACAAAATCTGTTGATTGTAGCTGACTGTGGGAAATAACATTGCATGAGACCACTTTTGGATAAATTTTCTGATTTTGGAGTGTAATGAAATGCAATTCTCCATGTGCACCCCAACCTCTAATATGAACACCAGATGGGGTGTTAGAAATTAATGGGCACAGCCAATTTAGAGCATTGAGGTATGCATGCTGAATGGTTTTCTGCTGTTTTTCAGCCTTTGGATGTCGAGAAACTGAGAGAGATGCCAAGTCAATTTGGCATTTCAACCCTTCAATAACATTTTAATTATTTTGATATTCATCAAATGGTAATGCTTTGGTTTTCAAATGACAAAGAGTCTTCCATAAGTTGAGCCGAATATCATGAATTCAATCTTCTGCCATCAATTTTGGAATGTTATACTGAGACTTTTCCAAAGACTAGAACATGACTGGTATTTATCCTTTAGCCAATTGTTTTCTCATGTTTAACATATCTTTGTTGTCCTTTGTTAGAGTTTTATCTACTCGGTCTGATCAAAGTGGATGCTCTGAATTACAAGACAAATGGCCCAAGGGTTACGATGTATTTTGGTTAAGAAAGTGTTTCACCCGTCAATGACAAGGCATCATAAATCACTGGCATTGTGTTAGAAAGTGCCTCGAGATAGGAGGTATTTCTCCTTGATACATTATTAATTATAGAATTATCCTGATATTGTGAAATATTACTGCAGAGAAGACTTTTTCAGAGAATGCCATCATGGGGAGGATCACCATTGTGGATTATATAAAGTGATAAATCATCTTTCTACTTGGTCGTCTGGCCACACTAAGGGTTTCCATGGCTCTCATCCAGAGATAGGAATTCTGAATTGAATGAATATTCATTAATCAGGCCTTCACGATGATGTTTCTGATTAGTAAATTCAGAATTAATACTACTACTCTCATAATTTGGTAATGAGAGGATAGGATCTTGAGATACAGCAGATAAATATATGAGGACTTTAAGAACTCCAGCATTAAGAGGAGACAAATTGCAGTTTGACTCTTGACTTTCCAACTATTTTTTATGAGACTTCTTCTTGGATGTTCTTTTTCATTAGTTTGGTCCAATTGTAGGGAAAATTGGTTATCATTGGTAGATGTATGTGCCTAATTTGTATTGGTCACTGGAACAGACAGATTACCTCCAATTGGAAAGGGTGTATGTTCCTGATCTTGTTGTCTGTATGATATGGGGGAGTATGCCACATGACCCTCCTAGAATGAAACAGAGGTTTGTATCTGCTCTGGTATGGAATGATTATGTGTCATCCCATATGTGGGGATATATTTATGTGTATGTTCCCCTGGTACTATTAAATTAGTTGTTATAATATCCCGGCATGCTTCTAGAATATGGGCAGGGATTTGCGTTTGCCCTTTCACCATTGATAAGATGTGTTTGGTGACATTAGAGGATATAATGAGAATATGCATCCATTATGTGTCGGGAGTAGGTGTATGTGCCTCCTCATGTCCTCCTTTTCCTATCAATGGGTATTGACAGTACTCATGCATGGGGGCAGAGAGTTGAGTATGCCCCAGATTTGTCATCAGAGCTTTCCGATTGACTTCTCCGGGTGCTGTGAAATGAGACTATTGGCAGGCTTGATGAATTCTAGTAGGTGTATATGCCTACTGGTAATTTCCCATCAAGTATGGTTGATGTACTTCCTTTAATACAGGAAGACGAGATTGCTGACATAATTGGTGATTGTAAACAGATGTATGTTCCTGTTTACCAGTTACCGCCACATTGTATTGATGGGCTTATTTAAATGAAGTCAGATGAGCCTATTGATTGGCTGATAATTTGTAAGCAGGTGTATGTGCTTGTTCACAAATACTCCACTAGATTTATCTGCTGGGATTGATGGGTTGATTCCAGATGTGTATGCTGGATAGAAAAATTAGGACGGACGGGTGTATGTACCCACTCGTTATTTGCCATCAAGTTAGGTTGATGGACTTCTTTGGATGGGGAAGAGTTAATAACATACTTCTTGTTGATGGGACATTGTCCCCGGTAGTTCGTCTTGTGTGCCCGGGTCTAAGAGATTTGGGCCGAACGTCCAGAGGAAACACCACCATCATGTTGGGGGTTCACTACCACACAATTCTACTAGTGGTGATTGTTGGTGGGAGTCCTTAGGAAAGACAACAGAATTCTTGAATTGAGGCCTTGAGTGACATCTTGATCCACCTCCCTATAGTACAGGAAGGACTGGTTGTTGCGTTCCAGGGATAAGGGCTCAAAATAGTTGAAGACGGTGGTTGGCACTATCTACTTCTTGATCATCGGTCGTCATTGGCTGGATGATCGAGGATTATTATTGACTAGGAGGGCCTATCGGGCAGCCTCCAAATCCGGAATTGTACCATGATGGTGATACTCCTTTATCAGCACAATGGAGACCCAGCATTGAAGATGTTGGGTGGGTGATAACGCCCTTCCTATGGACGAGAATCTAGCTTGAGCAGCGGTCAGGAAGTTCACAGATATCCTCTTGAAGAAATCCATTTTGGACTGAAGGGAGTTTTGAGGAAAACATGAAACAAAAATAAAATCCATTAAAGTGACATCTTTTAGATGAATACATTTGTGATTGATTTCTTTTTCTTGACATCCTTTATCAATTGATAGGGTCCTGATAGATGGTTAACATTATTAATTTGGTTAAGGATTCACGTCGGGTTCACCATTTTTGTTTTTTATTTCCTTAAAACTTGTTTTCTAGTTTTAAGAATCATTGATTCCAAGTAGTTTCCATTAGATTAATTCATGTAACCGAAAACTTCAAACTATTCTTTATCCAAAGGGGTCCTTCTTTCCAAAGGCATAGGTTCTTTATGTTTAAACTTTATGATACTTGGGAACCTACATTGGTCTATAGAATGGAAGGTCAAACTCATCACACCCTTTTGGGGGGAAATTATTGTCTACTTTGGAACTCTCTTTGTAAGTTTAAAATATTTTCATGAATCCTTATTATTTCACCAATCATAACATAAGTTTCACATGAAATTTACAATCCACTTATTAGAATTTTTATAATTTAGAATCATCAGTATGCATTCAAGGTTCTTCATTAATGGATATATCTGCATGAATTCAAAGTTCTCCATCAATGGTATCCACTAATATACTATTTCAAGATTCTTTTAATCGTCATTATGATGGTACTGGTTTTTAAGCCACTCAGTGGGGCACTTTGGAATTTATTGTTATCTAGAGAGACAAAGGCTTGTTTTGATGTTGGGATCATACCCATGAAATGGGTACCAACTTATCCTTGTAAAAGGAATCAGAACCCCCGTAGTTAGGTTCCTCTTAATGGGACACATAATACCTTTTAAGGTCATGTGATAAGTACCTAACCATATAGTTTAATGTCATGTGGTAAGGACATCTAAGTGAAAGGTTCTTAGTCAATGTTTGGTGTGGTACTTATGTAGAAACATCCCAATGAACTTGGAAAGGATATGGGTTTCCAAGTTAGATTAGACCCTATTGAAAATATGGACCAAGGTGGATAGGGTTGATTTTAAAATGTTGGGTTTAAACCTCAAGGAGGATTCCTACGTATCCCATGTGGATAGGAATCAAAACCCAGGTCGTTCGATAAATCTCATAGGAGAGTATAGTCCTTTGAGAGAAATGAGTTTAGGATTACTTCCGGAAAATCATGCCTTGATGATTTAGGGGTTTAATTTTGGGATTGTTCCTAAGGAGGATTCCTAGATTAGGGAAATTAGGGTTGGATTCCTAAAGAGGATATTTAGTGATCTCAGGCCCTAAAAGGGTTACCTACATATCCTAATTTGAACCGGAATCAGAGTTCTCATAGTTCCTTCACCATGGGTGTTTGTGTAAATGTTGTAATCATCATGAATATCTAATACCAGGTGAGTCATGCTTGGTGTGAGAAACAAGAGTATGTGAAAGATTCAACAATGACACTTCACACTTTTCCTCCTCTAGTGGAAGATGGTGAGACGACCTGGGAAGAGGACGCGTCGACTGTGGAAGAGGGTGAGGAGCCAGGCCTTCCCTCTATTCACTATACATTAGACAAGGGTCCAATGAAAGGAGGAAGGGATGAAGTTTAGGGTCTTACACCAGGTTGGTTTCCCATTTGGAAAAATCTCAATAGGAGAGGGAAAGGGTAACGAAAGTCCCTGTGCCCATCTCCCCTCTAGTCTTTGGCACCGAAGAAGTGAGGAGTTGCAATGATGATACCTCCAGCAAGAAAAGATAGGGGCTTATGCTAGGATGGTTTCCCTAAAATTGATCTTGGTAGGGGGATACATCTCCTTTATTAAAAATGAAGAAAAGAAATTGTGAACTTTACCTTCCCTACCAATGACCTGAGGTTATGGGTCGTCTCTTTGAGAAGGGAGAGTCTAGGACCCACCCTCCTCCAAACCGGAAACATCCCAACGGTATTTCTAGGAGAAAGGACCATGCGACTCTGGATATACAAACCCACAAACACTCCATGAATCCTAACCCTAGTATGAAACAAATGTGGGAAACCTCTGACTGTGGATATTCAAACCCAAATAGGATACATGAAAATGTGACTTTCCCAATGGTTTGACAAGCCAGGAGGTTTTGGTTGAGGTCTAAACAGAATCCCTTTCAAACATGGGATTCAAGGAAGAAGAAGCCATGCCATGAATAGATTTGAGGAAGGCTTGATGGCTTATAGAATGAAGAGAGAAAGTGAATCAAATAGGGGCGCCCAAGTAGGTGAGGGAGTGCAAGTATGGGTGCACAAGTAGACTTGGGCGACCTTATATTCACTTAAGCGATGAACAACCTATATGGTAATACTTGGGTAAGACTTGGTTCAAGACTTTAGTATTATTCACAAGTGGTCCCAGAAGTAGGGTTCTCAAGTTCCTATGAAAGGAATATGTGACGCGCAAGTGTTTCTGGTTTAGGGAGGTTGGGCGCTTTAGGAGTGAAAGTGTTATGGTTTTCAAACACTAAAAGGACTTAAGTACAATGATCCTCCTTTAAATCCTCCACTGAAGGTGTTGAGGAGCTACCTAAAGTGTTTAGGAAGACTTGGTCGAAGCACTAGGGTGACCAGAGCAGTAATTAGTCTTCAGGGAAATTCATCCATACAAATAAAGACCCCATGGGTCTATTTATAGGCAAAAATTTGACATTGGGTGAAAGGAGTTTGGTCGTGCAAGAAGGTTGTGTTCCATATTGGGGTGTGCAAGTAGGTTGTGCGTCAATTCTCTTCTGGTCTGACTAAGGTGAACCTAAACTCATGCCTTTTAAAATCCTTTTTTTCATCATGTATTTTTTCCTTTTATTTGTAAGGTATTTCCCTTTGAGATTTTCTAGACTCTTTGAAGGAACGTAGTGTCAATAATTACTATCATGACATAACCCAACTGGGAATCCTTCCAATTTAGTAATGGGTTAGAGTGTGACCCTAAAGCAGACTTTCATTATGTTATAAGTTTATGATTAGATCTAAGGTCTATCATCCCACATATAAGGAAGTCATTACCCATTATAAAATAAAGAATCTCATCCCCATAAAGAATAAAATGAATTCTCAACTACAATAAATAAATAATGTTTATAAATAAATTTCATGAGACAGAAATTCAAGATGCAATGGAAAAAAACACAACAATAACATCTCTATTGTACCTTCATCAAGGTATAATGAAATTGCCTCCTCTAAAAATACTTATGTGTCTAGAGCTATGGTCTCACAACACTACCACCAACTCAATCAAGATAATCTGAAAACACTTTATATAAATCAAGGGTGAGGATACAATTATAATTAGTAGACCTTTCCTAGAATCTCTCAAGTGTCTATTTGAATGAATCATCCTAATGCATTTGGGTAAAGGAAGATAAAATTAAATAATCAATAAAAATTATTTCCTAAAATTTGGACATACAACCATTTTCTATTCTAAACCAAATTATCACATTTTCTAAACCACACCACATTCTCTTCAAATGACATCACATTATCATTTCTATAATAATCACTATCACCAAACTACATCAATGTAGTTTCCCAACCAAAGGGACCACCTTATAATGTCAAATCTACTAAGTAGTTATCAACCCATAGAGAACTTCTTAATAACCCATCATTGACACTAAGTAGATATCTACTTTCAAGGAACTTGTTAAGATATCACCATTCATTGGTTATGTCATACTCAAACAGTAGTGACTCTCTTTGGTTTTCTAGGTGTCCACCCAAATTGATTTCCCCCACCACAACCTGAGGAAATTGGAAAGCTATCCTCCCTCAAGGTATCTCATTGTATTATAGACTATCCACCCTTAGGGACTCTCCCCTTCCTATACTACATTTTCACCACTACACATCACATATTCCCAATATCTATCCATTTAATCTGCACAAAAATTTTATTACCATCATCATCATCATCATGCATCGCAAAACATAGAAACAAAACCAATTAAAACTTCCACATCAATATTACATATCAAAATGGATTTAAACCCCACCATCCATCAATTATCCTACATAGTAAATGGAATATAAATAGGTAATTGGAAAATAAAATCACACCATAAGGATATACCATGCTCCCGCCTAGGTCTACCATAATTCAAATCCTAGAGAGTATAACAAACCCACATCTCTAACATTACTCATGTATAGTGAATACACTAGCAAAAACACAAAACCAACACATTCTATAAGACCCTAATTCAACCAATCCATATCAACCACTACATAATTATGTATTTGTTGCTCTATCTACCCATGCTATAGAGGTTATATTGGGGTAATTATTTTATTTTTGTACCAACACCTCTATCACCTCACCCAAAAATGTTTGATCTCAAAATAATAATGATACATAGTCCCTACAATAATTGGTACAACCCCATGAAAATGTTGTATATGCCTACAGAAATCACAATTACCCATGTAACTCACTAATATAAAAACACTTACAACATTATAATTTGTCATGGACCCTCGTTTATATGGAAAAAACCTCTGTAACTCATTACCACTTTATCCCCCAACTCTCATCGGCATTTCATTGCATTTTTTTGAAAAAAGTGGAACTGCCACTATGATGATACGAAATAACACATACAAAATTTTGTAAAATTTTCCCTCTCATATTCAATGTATTTTCATTGAATTTACACATCTCTTCACTATAAATTTATATTGTGGTATTCTAAAATATTCTATATATATCCATGAAAAATTATTATAAAAAGTTCCCACAAAAAAAATATCTTAAATAATTATCATATAGATTATAAGTAATAATCAACAGCAATTCATATTTTCAAAATAATATTCAACATTCATATTTTTCCATATCTACCAACTCAATAATATATATTATAAAAATTATATTTCTATAAAAATCTATATATTTCTTCCTCTAATTACCATACCAATAATAATACGCTAAATTTTATAATTTAACTTGTTTCAATTATTTAACATGAATAATTATTCCACCAACATTATATTCATCAACTAACACAAATTTTAATTTACTATATACTCATATTACCAAATTATTATGAATCATGTACCACACATGAAATATAATGAACATGGTATATTCATAGGGTGTTGACACTCCTTTTCTTCACAGAGTCCAAAGGAATGTAAAGGAAAAATGACTTAGCACAAATTGATTCAGCCTTTGAAGAAAACATCTAAAATCGATAAAGGAATGAACAAAGAGAACATTGCCCATAGGTCGCGCAAGTTCCCTCATAGTCACACAACTCTACTTGCACGGCACATAATGGTCGCACAAGTGACTTGTGCGACCTAAGTGATAACCGTATGGGGTCTTCTCCTGCCTATAAATAGACCCTGTGGGCCCCCCATTAAGGGGGGGGATTTTTCCCGAAACACATATTTGAGCTCCCGGCACCCTAGTCTCCTCTCAAAGCTTCTGAAACACTTCTAAGGTAATTTTTTACCTAGAACGGAAGATCTAAAGAAGGGGAGGAAGGACTAAGTGTTGAAACTCATCAACACTTGCGCGCCTGAGTGGCCAGCCCTTAAGGGAAAAGGCCACACTTGTGCGCCGCCTTACTCCTTCAATAGAACTTGTGTTCCCCTCTTCTGGAAGAACCTCAAGGGGATTCTAAAGGCTTTAACCAAGAGTTGCTCAAGTATTACCCTGCTGGTTAACTGTCGTGGAAATACCCATGTGTCACGTAGGTATACCTGCGCGACCGGAACTTGCGCGCCCACGCAGTACTTGTGCGCCTGCCAAGACTTGCGCGCCTCTGCCTCCATGGGTGCCCTTCTTTCCCATTTCACCCCTCTTATTTCATTCCACCTCTCCTATTCAAGATTCAGTCTTCAAGACACTCTTCAAAGCCATTTATGGCATGATTTCTTGATTTGACATCCTTATCTGAAAGGAATTCCGTGGAATAACTCTCAAAATCTAGTGATTTACACATATTCATGTCACTAAAGATTGAGATTTCATTCATTCAACCTCATCCTTTAAGATGAGAGAACTCATTAACCTGGGCCTCCTTTTTAGGAATAAGCCCCAGTCATAATTCTCAAATTTGGGCATCCTCCTTAGGAGTAATCCCCAAGTCCTCATAAACCTGGGCCTCCTTTTTTGGAATAAGCCCCAGTCATAATTCTCAAATCTGGGCATCCTCTTTAGGAGTAAGCCTCAAGTCCTCATTAACCTGGGACACCTTTTTAGGAATAAGCCCCAGTCATAATTCTCAAATCTGGGCATCCTTTTTAGGAGTAAGCCCCAAGTCCTCATTAACCTGGGCCTCCTTTTCAGGAATAATCCCCAGTCATAATTTTCAAATCTGGGCATCCTCCTTAGGAGTAAGCCCCATGTCCTCATTAACCTGGGCCTCCATTTCAGGAATAAGACCCATTCATAATTCTCAAATATGGGTATCCTCCTCAGGAGTAAGTCCCAACCATAATTCTCTTAACCTGGGCCTCCTTTTCAGGAGTAATCCCCAGTCTCAAATATGGGCATCCTCTTCAGGAGTAAGCCCCAAGTACCTTAATTTTTCAAGTCTCTTAACGTGGGCCTCCTTTTCAGGAGTAAGCCCCAGTCCTAATTTCTCTTAACCAGTCCTAATTTACCTTTGATCTGGGATTCCTTTTCAGGAGTAAAACCCAATCATAATTCCTCTCCTAATTTGGGCCTCCTTTTGAGGAGTAAGCCCCAAGTTAGAGTATTAAAAATATCCATGAAGCACATATACCTTTATGCACCATGTTCCTAGATTTCTTCCCTAAATTAAATCCTAACCTTCATTTATCTGGTCAATCATGCATACATAATCCCCACATTATTTCTTATGATTGCATCTTTCATGGCACAATTGTCTAATTTTTACCAATACCTCTTGTTTCTCACACCGAGCATGACTCACGTGAGCTTAGAGTGTAAAAGTAATTATGACATCCTTCTTTGAGCCATCAATCATAAACATCATACTCCCTTACTCGAACTACGTGGGTTTTGATTCCTTTTATAAACAAAGGATACATAGGTAGCCCATCTACGGGTTCGATCCCAACTCTGAAATAATTCATGTCCTTCTGAATGACAATAAACTTCAAGTTCCCCACTGAGTGGATTTAAAACCAGTATGGTCATCATAAGGACCAAGAGACTTTTAAATATCAAAGGATACCATTGACTAAGAATCTCTAACAAATACAGATGATTCTCTATCAGTGAAGAACCTCGAATACATATAAAAGATTCTCTAAATTTCCTACATATCGATCATTGATTGTCAAATCTAAAAGAAACCTCATTTTATATTTGATAATGTAATAAGGATTCACGAACATAACTTAAATATATAAAGAGAATCCTGGAGTAGACAATAATTCCCCTCAAAAAGGTGTGATGAGTCCGACCTCCCATCCTCTCGACCAATGAAAATTTCTAAGCCTCATCAGTCCATAAACTAATGAGCACCTACCTTTGGAAAGTAGGTCCGAATGGATGTGGAATCATTGGATGTTTCCAGTTCTACGAACAAACCCATTAGAAACCGATCGGAATGTTTGAACCTCCCATCAAAGGAGGTCATACCCGAAGTCCGAGGGAAACAAAAATGGTGAACCCAACGTGAATCCTTAATCAAGTTAAACTAATTTTTTACCTATTTGTTAGGCCCCTATTTAAAACTCAATAAGAGGGTGAACAAAAACAATCATTGACATATGTTCTCATCCAAAAGATGTAGTGGCTGAATTTATCTTGATTACGTCTGTTACATCAAACAGGCACTCTTTTCCAAGATCTTCTGCATTTCTAGAATTGCTGCTCTCAAGTTCACACCTGTGAATACTGCTGCTGCAAATGCTACTACTGATACTCCTACTGGATCATTGTCCACTCTGAGGATGATATCACCTACTCAGCGTCTTCAACGCTGGGTTTCAAACGCACTGGTTAAGGAGTACCGTCAACATGGTACCATCCCAACTCTGGAGGATGCCCGAAAAGCCCTCTAAGTGAATAACTCACATCGGTCGTTCAGACAACGATGACCAGTGATCAAGAAGTAGGCGGTGCTGACTACCATCTCAACCGTTTTGGGTCATTATCCCCGAAAAGCAATCACCATTCACTCCCTTATTCTGGGGAGGTGAATGAGCAGGTCCCTCGAGGCCTTAATTCAAGCAAACAGGAGTCCTTCCTGAGGGCTCCCACCAACAATCGTCGCCAGACTCGTATGGAAGTGCACCCTCAACATGATGAGGGTACCGACTCCAGGCATTTGGATCAGGTTCCTTGAACCCGAGCAGGCAAGAAGAATCGCCAGAGGTGAAGTCCGGTTTACATTGAGCATGTTCTCATATCTGCCATCTCCGGAGAAGTCCACCTACCTAACTTGGTGGAAAGAAACGATTAGGCACACACACCTGCCCATTTTAATTCCGATGTCCAGCAGACTCGTCTGGCAGCATCACGCCAATCCCGCCAGGCAATTCCGGTGGAGTACTATAGGCAGGAACATACACCTATTTATACATCATCAGCTAGTCAGCAGGCTCGTCTGACTATATATGATGGATCTCACCAACAATTTTTGGCGAACTGTAATCAGTAGGCACATACACCTGCTAGTACTAATCAAGCCTACCAACAGTCTCACTTGGTAGCATTCGGAGAAGTTAGTCGGAAATCCCTAACAATAAATAGGAGGCAGACTCAACTCTCTGCCCCCACACTTGAGTACTGTCAGGATTCACTGACAGGAAAAGGAGGACAGAAGAAGGCACATACACCTACTCCAAGCCCGGAATGGACGTATAATCCCGTTCCAGTAGCTGAAGTCACCAAGCATATTCTATCAATGGTGAAAGATCATAAGCAAATCCCTGATCATATTCTGGATTCCTGCAGGATATTATAACAACTTCAGCGGCATCTCAGGGAAAGACACATAAATCTATCCCAACCAGTGGAGTGACACATCAACAATTCACTCCGGAACAGACACACACATCTGTTCCAGTCCAAGAGGGTTGTGGGGAATACTCCCCCATATCATACGGACAACCAAGTCAGGAACATACACTTGATTTGAGTGGAGATCGTCAGCTTAACCTAACCATATTTCCTGATCAGGCACATACACCTGCTCAGAGTTGCCACTTTCGTCAAAAAGTGGTTTCCAAAGCGAGTAAGAAGGCGTCTAAGAAAAAGACTTGCCCAGCACAGTTAGGAGATAAAGAGCCAATATGTTACAAGGCCTTGCTCAAAGCTAGAGTTCTTGAAGACCTCAGACAATTATCTATTGAAATTCAAGATTCTACTTCCTCACTTCCCAATAGTGGGAACATTAATTCTAAAGTTCTTCAACAGACACTTCATCATGAAGTCTTGCTTCATGACAATTCGGTCGATCTTGAAGTTTCATCTTCAGATGAGAGCCACAGGAACCCTCTGTGTGGTCAGAAGACCTAGGAGCAAGATATCTCATCTTTTGTTGTAACCCATTATGGTGCTCTTCCCCATGATGATGAATTTCGCTGCGAAAGTCCTCTCCGCAGTAGTGATGCACATTGCTCGGAAAATGCTCCAGTGGACAATGTAGTGTCGAGAAATCCCTCTTATCTTGATTCACTTGCAAATGCAAAACCAGTCATGTCTGAAGCTTCATTGCTAGCATGTGAAATACTTTATCAATCAGAAGATAGCCCATGGTGTAGGTCATTCTCTGAACAACCCCTAAGTCATGCATCTTCTAGTTTTATCAATGATTTCTCTACCAATCCTGTTGAATCCAATGAAGCAACAAGGAAACACCAACTCTGGTCAAATCAGGTAGAAGAATCTTCATCAAATGATAAAGAGGAAATGATGAACATGAGAAAACAACTGGCGAAAGGTGAAGTTCCAGTCATGTTTTGGCCTCTGGATGGCTCTCAGTATGACATTCCAAAAATGTCGACGGAAGATGAAATTCATGATATTCGTCTCAACATATGGAAAACTCTTTGTCAGTTGAAAAAGAAGTATTATCTTATGATGAATATGAAAATCATATTAAGATAATAGAAGGGTTACAACGTCAGATTGATTTGGCATCTCTATCAGTCTCCCGATATCCAAAGGCTGAAAAGCAGTAGAGATCCCTTCAACGTTCATGCTTTGGTGAACTAAGAAGATTGCGTCAGTTAATTGCTAATGCCCCATCTGGTATTCATGTCAGAGGATGGGGTGTTCATGGAGCACTGCATTTCACAGTTCTCTCCAGTCAGCAAAGCCCACCGAAAACGGTATCATGAAATGTTATTGCCCATGGCCGGCCACAGTCAATGGGATTTGTTTGTAATCAAAAGCTTTCCCAAGAACAGGCTTCAACTAGTTCCTCTCAAAATCAAGAATACAGAGAAAAAGTTGTTGAATTACTCTTGAATCAAGCAAATGAGAATATTGAACAGGCCTCTCGTTTGGAGCAAGCACGTCACCAAGTGACAGAAGTGTCAGAAATCATCCAACGGCCTTTTGAACTGGGTGATAAAAGTGGATACGGGTTAATGCATCTAGCTAATTTCCAGACTAAGGTTCGCAAGATCAGGAGAGATTTTAAGAAAGTCTCAGACATAGCATGTCAAGAGCCACCCCAACTCGCCAGACTGGGGACTCTTTTAAACAAACCCTCAGAATCAACAAATAAGATTCGAGGAGTTAAGAAGGAATAACCCCAGTCCACTAGACTGGGGACTTTTTCAAGTCATCAATACCCTCCTCAGAAAAAGTCGGTCTTTTCTCGATTGGGGAAGAAGCCTCAAGAGGAACGAAGAGACAAATTATCAGGAGACTCCCTCCAAATTACGGTTCGTCAAGAAGTTCCTGAGGGATCGAATCAACTAAAGGCAATGTCTCATCAAAGACATGGAAGAAGAAAATATCACAGAAATGCTGATAGAAGGGATGTGATGAGTTATGCATCAATCAATGTCATCAATGCCATTTTTGCTGATCCACCAGATGAGGCTCACTCAGGGGACTCAGATGACGAGGTTCCTACTCAAGAAGATGTACGCACCGACACAAATGAAGAAGGTGTGCGTACACGAAGTCAAAGGATTACTCATAACCTAGGTAATCCTTTGAGTAACCCACTTCCCTTTCTCTGAAAAGGATCCAACAAAGGGAAGGGAAAGAACCAGGTTACATATCCTGCCTCTGGAGGAGGTCAATCGCTCTCACTAGAGTAAAGGTTTGCACAATAGGAGGAAGAAATTAAGGAATTAAGAAGGTTGAATGCAGAACTACTTCAGAGTAGTCTTCTTCTTAAGCATGCTGGATTCAGTCAGTCAAAGGAATTTGTTGCAGCTACTCATATGGATCAAGAATATCCTCCTCTATCATTACACCCTCACAGGTCTAATACTATGGGTCAAGTGAAACGACAGTTGGCAGTGCTACCATCAGTTGCAGCACTAACCACCACATCTGTCCAAGCCCCAGTCATTACACCTACCCAAGTCCAAGTTCAACCGGATGTTTCTCAAAAGTTAATAACTACAATTGAGTCATTAACAGCTCGGTTAGAAACTATGGAAGGGAAACGTGCAGAAGTTCAACCACAAAATAAAGTTTACCCTGAATGGGTAGATTCAATTTCTCCTCCATCCAGTTTTGGGAACCTTGTATTCCCTATTTTCAATGGATTAGGCGATCCTGAGGAGCATTTGATGCATTACCTGTCTTGTTGCGATCCTATGATGGGAACTCCGGAGCAGCAAGAAGCAGTGAAACTCAGATGCTTCGTGCGAACCTTGCAAGGACCAGCTTTTTTCTGGTATACAAGCTTGCAATCCCGGTCAATTACCGGATGGGAGGATCTTTGCCAAAAATTCCTCCTTCAGTTCAGCTCAACTTTCCCAAAGACAACAGTTTTCGATCTTACAAACTGTAAGCAAAGGGAGAATGAAAGGGTCTCTTATTTCAATGATTGATGGAAGGGATTAACATATACCTTGAGCTTAGCACTCCCTCAAGAAGAATTGTTGTCAATCTATGTGGCAAATCTGCGTGACGAATTACACACGCCGTTAATCCCTGTGAAATACACAGGAGGGTTTCGAGACCTTACTTCAATCGCTCGGCAGATTCAAGATTCCATTATACAGGATAAGGCTAAATCTCGTGTAATTCCATCAGCTCCAGGAAGGAGAATGGGTAAAGTAGAAACTTCTATAGTTATGAATAAACAAGCACCTTTACCTGTTTCTACCTCAAAACCTTTATCTTCTCGAAGGGCTCCACCTCCTGAGCACCAAAAACAAAGGTCATTTCATCCAGACGATCAAAGAGATCAAAGACGAAAACAATTTGAGGATCTGAAGAGTAAAACATACTCTTTCTGAAATGAACAAGTTCCTGGTTATTTCATTTCGGCTCTGGAAAACAAGTTGGTTCAATTGCTAATGCCCAAGAGGCCAAACAAGAAAGGAGATGAAGACCGTCCCAATTATTTCCCTTTTCATAAAATGTCGGAGCATCTCATCCAGGAGTTTTTTGTATTCAAATACCTCCTTTAAAAGATGGTCGACTCGGGACAAGTCAAACTGAAAGGCTCTTCAGCTCAGGTAGCATGTGTTACTGCTACAGTTCCAGAGGAGAAAGGAGAATGGCAAGAAGTCCACAGAAAAAATGCATAGAAGTATGATGATTGGATGGTCAGAAAGACAATCAATCAAACTCATGCTATTTCGTGAACACAATTAAAGAAACCAATTGTGTCTTCTGCCATGAATGTTGCGGCAAAACCCTCTTTGTCAGAGGGAATGTCCTCAAAGAAACAGCATCATTCAAAGAAAGAAAAATAATCAGAAGAAGATGAGTATGTGTCAAATCCTAAGTTGTCTTTGACTTTGGCGGATTTCATGTCATCTACTTCAAAGCCATGGGCACCGCCCCACCAAACGGCATAGCCTAAACAGGCTAATTAGGCAGAGTCTTCATCAGACTAAGAGTTAATCTTTGGTTCTGTTAATATGATTCAATTAACAGATCCGTATGCCAGTCGCAGTTTTGATTTCAATGAGCCTGAATTCCCTGTATCAAACAGGGGAATCAGAGTAAGTTCTAGGGTCTCATAATACAGGGGAAGACATGGATCTTTCAGAAGCCACTATTCCAATTCCACCCCTGCTAGAACTGTGTACGCAGTAGAAACTCGTGGTAGAGCCCCTCAGTGAGCTCAGCAAGAACAAGCAAGTTCTTCTACCAATAGCAAATTCAGTCCTGGCACAATTATTTTGGAAGACCGGTTGAAGGTTCCATCTTCTTCCTCTCAGCAAGTAAATGGATCTAATCGGTTTAATCTTCCAAAACCAGGAATATTCCCAACTCCTATCCCGATACAAGATGCATCAACTTCCAAAGCATCTGCTTCCAAGGTACCTGTTAAACCACTTATTCCTATTGGGAAACGCAGACCTCTGGATCAAAAGTATGATATATTGAAACACTTGGCCCAAGTACCAGCCAAGTTATCAATTCTGGATGCTCTGAATCTGTCAAAAGATCTTTGGGAAGCACTCATCGAGGCTTTGTCAAGTCCTCAGGAGTTTGAAACTGAAATTGCTGCTGCTGAAGTCTATCACATAGAGAATAATCCTTCATAATGCTATGCAATAATATCTTTTACTGATGAAGATGAAGATGATGTTGTGCATGGACATATTAGACCACTGTACTTTTCTGGCAAGTTCAATGGCTTAGATGTCCGAATAACTTTCATTGACAATGGTTCATGAGTCAACCTCATGCCCATTCGTACACTTCGTTGATTGGGCCTCACGGAATCTGATTTATCTCCTTCTACCATGATGTACAAGGATATGATAAAAATTAACAAGAACCACTGGGCGAAGTTACACTTAGAACTCAGTTTGGAGATCTTGTATCCAATTCAGATTTCATGGTTGTTGATCAAGACTCAGCCTTCAACATCTTGCTTGGAAGACCCTGGCTACATCAACATGCGGTTATCCCTTCATCATACCATCAATGTATCAAATATTGTTTCTATGGTCAAGTTGGGACATTGTATGGTGATAAGGCCCCATTCAAGACATGTGAGTCTCAATACATTGAGGTGGAATTCTATCACATGAAGGGAAGGGAGAAATCCACAACAAAGGAGATTACCAAAGTTAATGCTCCATATGGTTTGGAGAAAATTCCAGTAAATCCATTTACACATGTGAGTACAGATTATGTGTTGCCTATCAGTCAAATTGACAAGATAGACCCAAATCAAAATACTCTTATGGAAAGATCCATAATGTCAATTATGGCAATCGAGCCAGACAACATGGGAGAAATTGGTAATCTACCAAGTAGTGATGAAAGCACAAATGGTGACATCTTTATTTCATCTGCTGAAATCCAACAAGTATATGCTTCACCAATTAGGCCAGAAGAAGTTATAGCAACATCGTAGGTGAACAAAGATGTCGATTCTCAATCCATCATCTCCTCTATATTACCCAAAGAAGACCCTTCATCATCAATCGGGTCAGAAATGGAAGCTTCTTCTTCAAGATATGAAAATTTTGACATCTCTTTTGATCATGAAAATTCTACTTTATCATCTTCTATGCAAGTAGAAATGGAAGAAATAATACATGATGAATAAGAAGAGGAAAATCTCAGAGATTCTCCTCCAGCATTTGAAGAGGGTATCTCTACCACTGTGGATGAACTCAGAGAAATAAATCTTGGTACAAATGAAGATTCATGCCCCACTTTAATCAGTGTGGCCATGACTCTTGAAGAGCAAGAGGTGTATATTTCTTTTCTAAATAAAAATAGAGATATATTTTCCTGGAACTATACAGAAATGCCCGGTCTTGATCCTGATGTTTCTACTCATCGTTTGGGTTTACCAGAAGAACATCGAGGATTTAAGCAAGCCGTGAGAAGAAAACATCCAACTTATGTTTCCAAAATTGAAGCTGAAGTGGATAAGCTTATCAAAGATAACTTCATCAGAGAAGTTCAATATCCCAAATAGTTGGATAATATTTTCCCTGTAAAGAAGAACAACGGAAAAATTAGAGTTTGCATCGATTTCAGAGATCTTAATCGGCATTGTCCTAAGGATGATTTCCCAGTTCCGATTACAGAACTTTTAATTGATGAAACAGCTGATTATGAAGCACTTTCCTTCATAGATGGATATTCCGCATATAATCAGATCCGAATGGCCCCAGAAGATGAGGAATCTACAGCCTTCACATCCCCTCAGGGTGTGTTTTGCTACCGGGTAATGCCCTTTGGCTTAAAGAATGCAGGTGCAACTTATCAGTGTGCCATGCATCGTATCTTCAAACCCTTCTTAGGGAAGTTTGTTGAATGCTATGTAGACGATTTGGTAGTTAAATACAAACAACGTTCTAATCACTTGGTTAATTTGGAAGTCAAATTCCGCAAGGTTTGACAACATAATTTGAAGATGAACCCCTTAAAATGTGCTTTTGGGGTAACCTCAAGAAAATTCCTCGGCTTTTTTGTATGCCATCGTGGTATTGAATTCAATCCTGAGAAGACCAAGTCAATCCTTGGTATGTCACCTCCTCAAAATTTGAAAGAATTAAGAGGAATTCAAGGACACTTAGCCTATATTCGGCGTTTCATCACCAATTTAGCAGGAAAAAATTTACCCTTCACCAAATTGATGAAGAAGGGAGTCACTTACCAGTGGACTAAAGAATGTCAAGAAGCATTCGATATTCTCAAGAAATACCTCTTGAGTCCACCGGTACTCATGCCACCTATTGAAGGAAGACCACTTATCCTCTACGTGACAGCTCTAGAGCGATCACTGGGTGCCTTTCTTGCTCAAAATAATGATGCTGGGAATGAGAATAGCCTCTACTATCTCAGTCGAACTATGCTTGAAGCAGAAAACTGGTATTCAAGTATTGAGAAGTGCTACCTGGCATTAATCTTTGCAGTTCAGAAGTTGAGACACTACCTGCAACATCATGAGGTCCAATTGGTATCTCGCAATAACCCGCTCAAATTCATCCTTAGTCGTCCAATGCTTACAGGATGTCTGGAAAGGTGGGAAGTTATTTTGCATCAATTCAACATTCAGTATGTGTCTCAAAAGGTGATAAATCGCCAAGCTCTGGATGATTTCCTGGCTTAACACCCTTCAGTGGAAGACACATCTTTAGATATTGAACTCCCTGATGAGGAAGTCTTCTCTATTCAAGAAAGTCCTCAGGCATGGGAAATTTATTTTGATGGTGCTTCCAGAAGTCCAACAGGGAGGAAAATGGAAAATCCTAAATTCAACAAAGTCGGATTAGGAATTGTGCTCATTTCTCCAGAAAAGGCAGTGTTACCTTATTCCTTCTTATTGTGGGAAGGTGGTACCAATAATGAAGCATAATACCAAGCTCTCATCGTAGGCTTGTAATTATCACTTCAAGCACAAGTGAATCACTTAAAGGTGAAAGGTGATTTAGACCTGGTAATCAAACATGTCAATGGGGATTATTCTATCAGAAAAAAAGAACTAATCCCTTTGTATGATTACGTTAGAGAGTTAATGGTGGAATTACCTTTGGAACCGACATTTTCTTATGTCCCAAGATCACAAAATGCTCAAGCTGATGCACTGGCTAATATAGCCATAGCTCTAGCAGATCCAAATCGGGACGAGACAACCATCAGTATTGCCCACCGTCGTGCAATTTCACCTTATGTTCGAATCAGAACAAAGGAAATTAATGAAAATAGTCCCATTCCTGAACCTTATGGTCATACTACAGGATGGATGTCACCTATCAGGGAATACCTTCAAAATGGAACACTTCCACCTGATAGAGTTGAGAAAGAACAAATCTGGTGACGTGTGGCCAATTTTACTATTTATGATAGCCCAGATCACATAAAGAAAATTCTTTACAAACGTGGTTTTTATGGAGTTATCTTCAGATGCATTGATGGTGAAAAGACAATGGTTGTCATGAAAGAAGTGCATGAAGGAGTCTGTGGTGTCTACCAGTTTGGACATAGACTTTCTGAACAGATTCAAAGGCATGGATACTTTTAGCCTTCAATGATACAAGATTGTGTCGATTTCACAAAGAAGTGTCATTCATGCCAAGTACATGCCAACTTCATTCATCAACCTCCAGAGTTTCTTCATACAACTAAATACTCATGGACATTTGCCACATGTGGAATGCATGTGGTGGGACCTTACCCGTCGGCTACAGCCAAGCAGTTGAATTACATTCTTACTGCTACTGACTTCTTTTCCAAATGGGCAGAGGCAATACCTCTCAAGGAAGTCAGTTGTAAATGCGTTGTTAGATTCATAAATTCTAACATCATTACCAGATTTAGTGTCCCTCATACCATATTGACGGACAATGGAACCAATTTCTGTTCATCCGAAGTGAAGAAGTTGTATAAAAAATACAACATCAAATCCAACCATTCATCTCAGTATCATGCAGCGGACAACGGCCAGATGTAATCCTTTAACAAGACTCTTTCAAATATACTACAAAAGATGGTGGATAAAGATAAGAGGTCATGGCCTGATAAACTCTTTCATGCTTTATGGGCTTATCAGACTACCACCCGCACTACAACTCGGTCAACTCCATATGCATTGGTATATGGAACGGAAGTCGTCCTGCCCATTGAAGTTCAACTACCCTCGCTCAGAGTTTCCATTTGTGATCAATCATCTACATGTGAACAATCTCAAAAGCGATTAAATCAATTGGAATGGTTCAATGAGAAAAGATTGTGCACTTTTCACCACTTTGAAGTCTATCAGAATCGAATAGCATGATCTTTTAACAAAAAAGTTCATATTCATTCATTCACTCGGGGAGAATTGGTATTAGTTCTCAGAACTCCAATGATACCAGGAAAGAAGCCTCCCAAGCTTGAGCCAAAATGGGAAGGACCTTATTCAATACATAGGGTCTACTCCAATGGAGCTTGTTCATTAATCTCGATGGATGGAGAACTCATCACTACTCCAACCAATGCCAGATTTTTGAAGAAGTATTTTGTATAAACACAAAACACTTTTGTCCTTGCTATATGACGTTAAACTAAACGGCAATGGTCCATACATATGACCTTAAACTATTTGTTTTACTTTCATCCCACACGATGTTAAACTGTGAAAAAGTTCCCTAAATGGTCCAGTATGACCTTAAACTGCAACTAGGTCCTGTATGACCTTAAACTGCATCATCAATGGTCCATGCATATGACCCTAAACTATTTTCGAGTCCCTTATGTCCAGCAAGACGTTAAATTGTGATGTCCTAACTACATGACGCTAAACTGTATAGAAGTCCCTTACATCCGGAAAGACGTTAAACTACATAATCATCAAAGGTCCTATATGACCTTAAACTACACTTTTGTCCAGCATGACATTAAACTGCACCATCCACGGTCCATGCATATGACCTTAAACTATTTGCACTTTCATCTAACATGACGCTAAGCTGGGGAAAAATCCCCAATGTGTCCAACATGACGTTAAATGGTGTACTCTTTTGTCCTCCCTGCATGACATTAAACTGCACAGTCCCCCTTTCGTCCAACATGACGTTAAACTATACGGTCCCCATCGTCCTAACTACATGATTCTAAATTGTATAGAAAGTCCTTGATATGTCCTATATGACATTAAAATGTACTTTGTCCCTACTACATGACATTAAACTGTGCAGCATGAACAGTCCTAACTGCAAGACTTTAAACTGCATAGTCCCTTTATATGTCCTATATGACATTAAACTATGCATCGTTAAGGTTGTTGTTACCTATTGTTTCTCACACCGAGTATGAATCATGTGATCTTAGAGAAAACCTCAACCATAACACTCTCTTTGGGCTACTAACCATGTGTAAGTCCCAACAACATCATTTTTTTAGGTCATTGTCCCCAAGAACAACTTGATCATTAATTCATTCTTTAATTGAACTACGCAGACTTTGATCCTTGCCTTCCAGGCTGGGTACATAGGCAACCTCCCACGGTTCAAGCCCAAAACCAATCTCTTCACATCGGTTCACCTCCATCTCATATGATGTTGATTCGTGAAACTGCCCCTAGAATCAATATCTTTACATTGGTTCACTTTCTTCCTTGCTATACGATGTTAAACTATACAAAAATTTTGTCCAGTATGACAATAAACTACAATTTTTTTTGATACTCTCACCTGAGATGGAATCATTATTTACATTGATTTTTTAATCATGTTTCATTTCAAAGACTACGTGCATACATGGCAACGCCCAAACCTTTTATCTTGGGTTAAACCATCATTGTACTAAAATCCCCTTTCACCCTTCACATGTAAGAACCAAATTTGTACAGAGGGTATTTCTAGAACTGCGTGGGATTGATTCTCATCCTTATGGGATATGTAGGAACATTCGAGTGTCCCTCGAATCCAGCCCCAGGTCTTTGGGCCTAACCCCAAATTCCACTTTCAGTCCCCTGGCTCAAAAGTCCCTATGAGAACACACACTGTGTATTTCTTAAAATGGTCCAAGCTCTATGACCCTAAACTAAGATCTCTAATCCTTTTGTCCCACCCGATTTTAAAATGTAGTTTAAGAACTGTGTATGGATTGATTCCCATCCTTGTGGGATACGTAGTGAAGTCCGACATTTCAATTCAGGATCCGGCCACAACATGATTATGGTTATCATTGATCCGTGTATCTCTGCATACATTGGACAATACCCATATTTATGTGTCATAATCCTAACCTTAAATATTTTTAGATCTTCATAACCCTTTTCTTGACTTATAGTCGCAAAAATTTAAAACTTCCGATAATTATTTTTCCTGACTATGCAGCACGTGCCCATAGGCGGCCTTACATAAACAGTCTACATAACAGACTTGTTAGCCAAAAGATACTATTATCTTACTATGCAGCCAATGCCCTTAGGTGGCCCTGCATAATTCAACCCCCTAACGGGTTTGTCGGATAGTGGTAACTTCATTCTTGGGAAGAATGCCTCTTTTGTCCTTATTTGTCTTAAATAACAGTATGTAAGGATCCGCAAAAACAGCCATCCTTAACATATTTGTCCCATATCCTTTTTCATGATCTGAAAGTATTCAATGATATGGTTTATATTCTCCTTCACTATGTTTGGGTCAGACCTTTATAGGAGTGATATCCATCCAGTTATTCGATAATCTTGTTTGTAAATATCTTCTCCATATTCAAGTACCTCTTTCCATACAGCAAACTCTATACTTTGGAAAATTTGAATCTCCATAAACTTTCGCTGGATTTTAGCACTAGGAAAGTAAATTTCTGAGAGTTCTTTTTCCTAACTATGCAGCACGTGCCCATAGGCAGCCTTGCATAAACAGTCTACATAACAGACTTGTTAGCCAAAAGATACTATTTATTTGACTATGCAGCCAATGCCCTTAGGTGGCCCTGCATAATTTAACCCCCTAACGGGTTTGTTAAATAATAGTAACTTCATTCTTGGGAACTACTTCTTCAAATGACTTTAAGATCTTTTTCATATCATTCCTCAGATTCAAATATTCTTAAGTCATAGTTTACATTTTTTCCCTCATACTTGAGTATGGTACTTTGTTTTCAGATGAATTGTCAAGGAATTGAGTCAATTTTAATTCATTTCGGTCAAAGCTATTTCGACCTTAAACATTAGCCTCTTTATGTCCGACGTGCATGACTTTAAACTGTCCGCAAAAGACAAGGGAACTCTAAATAAAAGTCAAGTTCCAACTCAATAAACATACATTTTGTATGATTTAGGTAATATTGAGCAATTAAAAGGTTCAAAGTTTGTAGGGTTATTTACATTAATCCTAGTAAAAATAAAACTATGCTTACTAGGCCCATTGGCTTAGGTAAAATTTAAAGCATGTAGCAAAATAGATTATAGGTACAAATTATTGAAGGTGAAAGTGTTTTTCATTGATGCACAAGAGTTAGAAGGACATCCATAGACTGGAGTCTCTTCTCTTTTTTTAGTAATTACAAAAGATTTTCAACGTCACTCTTCATTTGATTTATGGCATCCCGAGCTTCATCAGAAGCCACCTAGAATTCATTCATTCAACTGGATACCATAAGAGATGCAATGATACCAGCTCTTCTTGGAACAATTGTAAAAGAATGTTCTTGAGTGCGGTTTGAGAAAATTCTCTACTGATCAAACAGTGACTTTGTTTTTGTCCAAGAGACTTGGAAGATGGATACATGGATTTGAGAATGGATCATTGGAAGTAAAGATCCATTTGGAGAAATTACTCTTTTCAGATATTTCTCTAATACCATGTTTGTCTTCTCTCCACCAACCGGTAGTGGAAAACATTTCAGCCCTTGGGTTTTCCATTTTCATATCTGCAAGGAAATGACATGGAGGAAGAATTTGAAATTTCACACCATTTTTGTTGCTCTTAATGCACAGCATAACCAAAATAGAGGAGTAGCAGTGCAGCTACATTTCAGGCGTATAGTTATTTGCATTTGGAACATTGATTCCTTGCAGATTACCATAACCATACAGGGACAGGTAGATTCTCTGTGGGAAATTAAGATGATATTTCTTCAAATACTTATCCAAATCTGGGAGAGTGTTGTCGCAGATATCATAGTAATCTTGGCCAACAATGTTTATCATGTCATCAATCCACTTTCTAGCCAGTTCATCATCCGTTCCGATTCTCCTGAGAGCCAGTGAATCTGCACAAAAGTTGAATAAACTAACTCTTAAATGGGTTTATTTTTTCATAAAATTTGTGAAGGAATTCAGAAAAATGGCTAAGGCATTAAGGCATGCAAGTCTAAACTTGGCGCGCAAGTATAGATGTGTCGTGCAAGTATTTGGAACGCAGGTATCACCGCGCAGGTCCAGATACCTTGACAGCAGTGCGACATCAAGGAAACAGTGTGAAAGAGAGCAAATTGCGCGAAAAATACAACTTGCATGGTGAGAGCTCGAGAGTTTCAAATCCATATGCTTGTACGGAAGTGAGTCCCTCTATTTATAGACAAGGCCGTAACCCTGCGCAACCAAAGGACCTACCCTGCGCGCTAAATCCTGAGTGTCTGAAGCTCATTTGCGCACCCTACCCTGCGCGCCTCAATTTCCTTTTGATTCTCAATTTCCTCAGAGTCAAATCCTCTTTTCTCTCCAGATCCAACTCTGAGGGGGGGAATTTTGTTGACGCTCCTTTTCATCACAGAGTCCAAAGGAATGTAAAGGGAAAATGACTTAGCAGAAATTGATTCAGCCTTTGAAGAAAACATCAAAAATCGACAAAGGAGTGAACAAATAGAACATTCCCCATAGGTTGTGCAAGTTCCCTTATAGTCGTGCAACTCTACTTGCGCGATGAATAATGGTCGTGCAAGTGACTTGTGCGACCTAAGTGATAACCACACGGGGTCTTCTCTTGCCTATAAATAGACCCTGTGGGCCCCCCATTAAGGGGGAGAATTTTTCCAGAAACTCATATTTGAGCTCCCGGTGCCCTAGTCTCTTCTCAAAGCTTCCGAAATACTTCTAAGGTAATTTCTTACCCAGAATGGAAGATCTAAAGAGGGGGAGGAAGGCCTAAGTGTTAAAACTCATCAACACTTGTGCACCTGAGTGGCCAGCCCTTAAGGGAAAAGGCCACACTTGCACACCGCCTTACTCCTTCAATAGAACTTGCGAGCCCCTCTTCTGGAAGAACCTCAAGAGGATTCTAAAGGCTTTAACCAAGAGTCGCTCAAGTATTACCCTGCTGGTTAACTGTCGCACAAATACCCATGTGTCGCGCAGGTATACCTACGCGACCGGGACTTGTGCGCCCACGCAGTACTTGCGCGCCTCTGCCTCCATGGGTGCCCTTCTTGCCCATTTCACCCCTCTTATTTCATTCCACCTCTCCTATTCAAGATTCAGTCTTTAAGACACTCTTCAAAACCATTTATGGCATGATTTCTTGATTTGAAATCCTTATCTGAAAGGAATTGTGTGGAATAACTATCAAAATCTAGTGATTTACACATCTTCATCTCACTAAAGATTGAGATTTCATTCATTCAACCTCATCCTTTACGATGAGAGAACTCATTAACTTGGGCCTCCTTTTTAGGAATAATCCCCAGTCATAATTCTCAAATATGGGCATCCTCCTAAGGAGTAAGCCCCAAGTCCTTATTAACCTGGGCCTCCTTTTTAGGAATAAGCCCCAGTCATAATTCTCAAATCTGGGCATCCTCTTTAGGAGTAAGCCCTAAGTCCTCATTAACCTGGGCCTCCTTTTTAGGAATAATCCTCAGTCATAATTATCAAATCTGGGCATCCTCCTTAGGAGTAAGCCCCAAGTCCTCATTAACCTGGGCCTCCTTTTTAGGAATAATCCCCAGTCATAATTCTCAAATCTGGGCATCCTCCTTAGGAGTAAGCCCCAAGTCCTAATTAACCTAGGCCTCCATTTCAAGAATAAGCCCCAGTCATAATTCTCAAATATGGGCATCCTCCTCAGGAGTAAGTCCCAACCATAATTCTCTTAACCTGGGCCTCCTTTTCAGGAGTAATCCCCAATCTCAAATATGGGAATCCTCTTCAGGAGTAAGCCCCAAGTCCCTTAATTTTTCAAGTCTCTTAACATGGGCCTCCTTTTCAGGAGTAAGCCCCAGTCTTAATTTCTCTTAACCAGTCCTAATTTACCTTTGATCTGGGATTCCTTTTCAGTAGTAAAACCCAATCATAAGTCCTCTCCTAATTTGGGCCTCTTTTTCAGGAGTAATCCCCAATTTAGAGTATTCAAAATCTCTATGAAGCACATATACCTTTATATACCCTGTTCCAAGATTTATTCCCTAAAGTAAATCCTAACCTTCATTTATCTGGGAAATCATACATACATAAGCCCCACGTTATTTCTTCTGATTGCATCTTTCATGGCACAATTGTCTGATTTTTACCAATACCTCTTGTTTCTCACACCGAGCATGACTCACGTGAGCTTAGAGTGTAAAAGTAATTATGACATCCTTCTTTGAGCCATCAATGATAAAAATCATACTCCCTTAATTGAACTATGTGGGTTCTGATTCCTTTTATAAACAAAGGATACGTAGGTAGCCCATCTGCGGGTTCGATCCCAACTCTGAAATAATTCATGTCCTTCTGAATGACAATAAACTCCAAGTGCCACACTGAGTGGCTTTAAAACCGGTATGGTCCTCATAAGGACCAAGAGACTTTTACGTATCAAAGGATACCATTGACTAAGAATCTCTAACAAATAAAGATGATTATTTATCAGTGAAGAACCTCGAATACATATAAAATATTCTCTAAATTTCCTACATATCGATCATTGATTGTCAGGTCTAAAGGAAAACTCATTTTATATTTGGTAATGTAAAAAGGATTCACAAACATAACTTAAATCTATAAAGAGAGTCCTCGAGTAGACAATAATTCCCCTCAAAAATGTGTGATGAGTCCGACCTCCCATCCTCTCGACCAATGAAAATTTCTAAGCCTCATCAATCCATAAACTAATGAGCACCTACCTTTGGAAAGTAGGTCCGAATGGATGTGGAATCATTGGATGTTTTTGGTTCTACGAACAAACCCGTTAGAAACGGATCGGAATGTTTGAACCTCCCATCAAAGGAGGTCATCCCCGAAGTCCGAGGGAAACATATGGATTTTAAAAATTGATGCTAATTCAAGTCACCAACCTTGATTATATAATAAATATAATTTTTCAATCCATTTATTTTCACCATTGATCATTCATCCAAGGTTTTATTCCACAATCAAAAACATAACTTAACCAATAATGCCACCATAATTTCCAAAGGTCTTCCTTAAGAGAATTAGAGAAAACATAGAGAAAATAATCTATTGAAATTTAAATTCCCTCCACTAAATTCCATTGAAATATATCATTTCTACCCCATTAATTCAATGTGTGACCATCCATTGTCTTTTCCACTAGTTTTAAATTAAAACCATTCATTCAGTTAGCCACTTTTATTTCTCTAAATTTCTATAATATTAACATAAAAATATTTGAATCCACTTCCTCTAATAATTCCACATCACCAAAACCAAGTGAAATATCTACCATGTCACATTTTTTATTTTAATATAAATAATACATAAAATTATAAAAACTATTATAAATAAATAATGATTAACTTCCACAAACACAGGACATCTTAAAAAAATAACCAAAAAATTTACCAAACCATTATCGAAGTGTAAGCCCCAAATCTTAAATCAATTAGAATACTCAAAAATTACACTCTTAGAACAAAAAATGTACCATTTTAACCTTATATGAATATCCATAAAATTTTACAAACACCCAAAATTCAGATTTTTAGGAATTTCTCTTACACACACCATTAAAAAAATTCCTAAAAAACTAATGTATAATCATAAAAAATGAAACAACCGCAAAAAAACATTCAAAGAGTTTACTCAATAAAAATATTCCAAATCAAATACAATAAGAACAACTCAAATCAATTTAGGATATTAAACTTCCATATGTGATTCCCTCTACCATATACATTCCTCTATACCACCAAGCTGCAAAAGAACTCGCACTAAGGGAATAAATCAACCACAGAAAAATTTATCTTTATTATCTCAAATTTTTTCTTAATACTTTATAATGGTAAAATCATCATCAATATCCATGTAATAAAATACAATCCCTAGTGAAGTATCTAGATAATAATTCTAAAGTTGTGATACATGAAATAGGTCATATGCCTTTTCGACCATTAAGGTATCTCTAATCGATAAGTTAACTCGTTTATCCACTTTAAAACCCTTAATTAGACTAATAAATATTATTGATATTATTCTTCCCTTAATAAAATATTGATGTCCACGATTAATAAAAACTCACAAAAATGTATGATCTCTAACTCTAGACTCAACCATCCTCTATATATCTGAATAGGATTTCTACTTACTCTATGTAGTCCTCAATAAATCCCAAATAACTTTAACTCACTTCATAATATCTTGAACCATCTCTTTCCCAACTACATCATTCTCACTAACCATATCCCAACATATCAACAAATAGAATTTTTATCCACGAAAATACTCATAATCATCCATACTAAGGGAGGAATGAAAGTATTATTATAAAAAACTCCAAAAATGATCAATGGTCCTTAATGATCCTCCAAAATCGAATATATGTTCTCTTAAAATATCCTAAAATGTGCCAATTTTAAATTCTGTTTGACCATAAATCTATGGGTAAAATATGGTTATAATGCAATTATAGGTACCAAATAAATCTTGTAACACTTTCCATATCTAGGATGTAAACTAAGAAACATAATCAGGCATAATTTTCTTTAAAACTCTGTGAATATTCCCTACTTATTCCACATAAAGATTTTCCAAAATCTCTACTAATTTTAATTCATTAATTTTTATGAAATTATTTGATTTCATAAATCTATCTATAACATTTCAAATATAATCAAACCCTATCATAGTATGAGGAAAACTAATTATGTTGTGTATAGAAATTTCCTCAAAAAAGTACCGAGGAATTTCTAAATGATGAAATAATCCTGATAGAAATAAATATTTGTATTTGACATATAATTACATAATAAAAAAAGAAAACAACTCAAACACCACCTTATTCATCCTATGTGTAGGGCATCAAGGATTTATGATCATTGAGTTTTGAGAAGAAATATGAAATTTTATTTGGTGGATGGGTAGGATTTGGAATTGGTATTTAAAACTAAATTATAATGGATGGAACCCATTAAAGGAGAAATTTTGGTTGTTGAATTAATCTTGAATGGTGGATGGAGGGATTTTTAGAGAAGTGGGAGGGCACCGGAGGAGGCTGAGCCAGCTGGGTCTGTAATCTGTATCCACCAGCCAACCACTATCTTAGACAGTGGCACCAATAACCTTCAACTAGACACCGACTAGTTGGTAGAATTTTACTGTCTATCCAGTTGTTTATGGGAGTTACCATATCCATTACCATGAGGTGATGTCTATCAGGTGTCCTCCACCAATAATCTAGTGGGTTTTTTGGGGGGATAATTATAATTCTAAAGCATCAAGGTTTTAAAATGTAGACGTACCCTTATCCTTTTATTTTGGTTGTGTATACCAGGGTTTGAACCCCACCACCCCCATGCCACTTACTCCTTCCCTTGATAAAGGTGAGTTCATGGAGGTATTTATCCAATGTTTTAAGGTTTTTATATTCTTCTGATGATCTCTTTCATTCCCCACCTCTCGTTCTAATTTTCATTTAACCTATTAAAATATTCTTGGAAAATTCCACTAGATTATGATGGAATCATCTTGATATGATGTAACTTTATCTATTGATAGAAATTGGGTGACCCGGAATAACATCTACAATTATTTCCATTCTAATTCGATAAAGGTACATTAGACTACTAAATTTATTGAATTTTTTTTATTAAATTGAATTTAATTGGTACTTTTTTCATGTTTTTTGATACGTATTTTCCCTTGAGTGGTGTTAGCGGAATGACACTAACCCTCTACATGTGGTTGGTTATTGTTTAAGTGAGTGTCAAGATCCTGGTAAGAATATAGGATTTAAATTTATTTTAAAATTAATTTTTTTAATTAATTATATTTGGTTATAATTAAATAATTGGGATTCCTTGTTGTGAGGTAGGTGCCTAAGAATGTGGTTTATAGATGTTTGGGATGTGGTGAGCTTTGACGAGGCATATCTAAGATATGTGCAGGCTTGTTGGAGGTGTTGTGGAGAAGCACATGGGTAGTAACTTCTCGAAAGTGGTAGGTGATCCATTAAATAATAAATCCATATGTGTGTTTATACATGATTATTTGTCTAGATTAATGTTCATGGGTCCGAGTGCATTGTCTAGGGTTAAGGACTAGTTTGGGAACTAGAGATAGGTTGGTGTTCAGTATATTATGCTTAGAATGAGTTCTCTTTAACACTTTTATTACTTATGATCACCTGGTTATTTAACTTTCAAGGGGATACGGTATTGAATGAGTTGAAAAGATACACCTGGGAGGTCTCAAGTATTGATATGAAACACAGGTATCCTGGGAGAGTTCTATTATGGATAGAAGGGTAGGTGTGAGATGTTTATGCCGAGGGACAATAGGGGATACAACTATTTATATCACACATAGAGAGTTACATATTTCTAATAGTGTTCTGGGGGTTGGTGAATATAGTAATCCAGATGAGTTCTTGAGGTATGACCCATTGAGGGTCATAGGGAATGATTAAGGACTTATCACAAGGTTTCCAATGGGAATAGAGCAATTTTTATGTGTACATTTCCTAGGTAGTGGGACCAAGAGTGTTGAATGTTCTTAGAATATTCATAATGGACCATGGGGTCTAGGTCAGAGGATCCTTTAGGTTAGAATTTCATCTTAGGGTGATAGGTTTATGATGGTATTAGCAAGGTGAGACCAAGACGAGTCTAGAGGAACCAATGGATTCCTTAGAGGGAGGGTTGAAATATGTTTGTGACAAGGGGATATATCTAAGTAATTTGTACCTTTGGGGGGTATATCCTTGGGATAGGCCTAAATTTGATGATTGGATACATTGTGTGAAAGGTTGTATCCTACTTGTTTCTATTTTGTTTGGGCCTCTTGTGTGTCTTTAAAGATTGGTCGACATGCTTGGACCTCCCCATTTCTTTTAGGGATGAGTTGGTGTGTTTACATATACTTAACTAGAGTCTATGGGGATGGGTTGAAATATTAACATTCTTTTTCCATTAATTTAATTGGTTGGTGGATAATTGTTCCCAATTTATTTGGGTATTGGGAAGGTGGATGAATGTACCCTGATTCACGAGTATCGGGTTGAGGACCTTACCAAATGTGTCTTGGGTTGGTGTGCACACATTGGACCTTACCTTAAGAGGCTTGGGATAATGACCTCCATATAGGTTGGATCATAGGATGACATGAGACAAGATCGATTGACCTCCCTTTAGTGAGAAGATATGCATCATTTATTTTGGGAATATGACCATTTCCAATGTATCCGGGCAGTGGGTCAAGGTTTTGGATGCCTCCCAAAGATATTTATCATGGTATGGGTTGGCAATAAGTACGATAGTAAAAGGTAGGTGATGAGTTTGATTCATTCATTGATCCAAAGCTAGTTTGATCAGGTTCTATGGTGGAATTGTTTTTACATGGTGACCTGATGTGCAAGAAGTTATTGTATCATGGTTAGCACACAACATCAAACATGGATGTGGGAAATGTTTATTTTATTCCTCATGAATGCATACATATGATGGTGTATACTAGTTAAACTTTTTAGACCCTATAGAGATACATTTATCACACCATAAAAAGGGGACCTGGTGTGAGTGTGTACCTTCTTGTCAGCATTTAGGTTTAGCACATGATGTGTAGAGGATCGGGCCAGTGCAACTCGATGGGTTTTGGAGATAGTGTAACACCCCAAGATTTTATGAGATAGATTATTTTTAATTTATTTGATTTATTATATTTTATGCTACACCAATATTACTATGCGCTATACGCAACACTGTATTATCTTGCAGTATACACTACACTATTCTCGGCTTGTGTTGCACAAAATTTCAAGTTCATTTGATAGAACTCAACACTGAGTATAGATTTTGTTCAATGGAAAAATGAACAATGTTTCGATTATATTATACACAAAACCAAAGGAAGATTTGACTACACACAACACTAACTTGGCTTGTGTTATACGCAAAAGAGACCTTCCTCGATAGCTTGCGTTGTATGGGATACCGAGTTTCACTAAACAACGATATATTATTAAAATATTATTATTTAATGGGATTTAAACTAACCATTATGAATAGTAATAACCACATTTTGAATTTTATATAACATTATAATTCATCTTACACATTTTCTAGAACATGGTATGAGAATAAAAATCAATTTTTTGCATAAAAGAAGTATTTTTTTAAAAATGCAGTTTTACCACCTCTTAATGAAGCACCCATTTTAAATATATTTTTTGACATTTTATATGTTAAACTTCAAAAAAATAAATTTATTATTTATAATCAGGATATAAAAATTTACTTTGGGTAATTTTTTGGTATTTTTCTAATAAAGTTCATTTTTTTAATCAATAGTGAAAATTACTACAATTAAAGTCAAAATTATCTTTTCAACTAATTTATTTATATATCTGGATTGTCCTTTTAATTGGTTTCAAAGTTTAATTGGATTATATTTTTACCATTTAATCCAATTTTGGTCTTTGGAAGTTATTTCACTCTTAAATTGGACATAAACACATGTCAATCTTTTAGTAGTTTTTACTTCTTAAAAACACACATTTTGGTTTTGACAATATGAATCAATTTTAAATTAATTACTGAAACTTTTGTGTTTTGAATTTGATAAAATGGATTCCATATTTGGAATCATAAGGTTCAAATTTTTTAAATAGGTGCCTTTTATTTTTTGACATTATGAATAGTAACTCTAGTAATTATTTTATTTACCGTGGTTAAACGGTAATCTGGTAAATAAGGGTAAAAATAATATTATAATAATATTAAACTACCCTAAAACGTATCCTAATCCTATTTTATAATCTATTTCAAATATTATGCACCCTTGGGAATATTTTTGGACCACATAGGTTCACTTGGATGTGAGAATGACATTTTATAAGAACTAATTTAAAGTAAAGATAATTATAACCTAAACATATATCTTTTAGTAAATTTATTTTTAATATAGGGTTTTATAACTAATATATATGTATATAAATATTCATCATAAATATATAAATATTTTCTACCTAATTGTATTTTATTTATAATTTTTAGACATTATATAAATATATTTATTTATGACACAATTATGATGCAGTGATTACCTCATTAATGAAAAAATCAAATAAATGAATTTATAAATATTAAAAATAATAATTTTAACATTTTGATGTCATATAAGAATTTTTTTTGATGAAATTGACATACTATGGATGATTTTAATCCTTTATTTTGAAGGAATCAGTTTGTTTCAAATTTGTTAAAAAGTCAAATATGAATAGTGTCCAAAATTTACATAATTCAAAACTTAAAACATAAAATAGTTGATTCAATGATATTAAACTCTTAAAAATATAAGATTCATCCTAATAGTTAATATAAGTCAAAATATATCATAAATTACTTTTTTTGGGTCTTTTGACATGATATGGTAATTACATTAACGTACATTGTGTAAATAACATGATATCACAGTAAGATTAAAAAGGGTAAAATTAGAGTTAAACCAAAACGATAAGGATAAAAAAATATTAAAACACATGTCAAAAAATTATTGGATGGTTCTTATTTGAACCAAAATAATCTTATATTATAGTTAAATAAGTTTTGGACCATTTTAAATATAAATTGAATTTTAATAAATTAATATTTTAGGACTTTGTTAAAGTGAACCTCTCCCCTCATATAAAAAGACACCTCATCCCTCTCCTCTTCACACCATTTTGAGCCTTAAATATTGTCCAAAATATTCCCATTTATCTTCTCAAATTCCCTAGTTACATTCTATAGGTGATGGTCTTCTCAAAAGACCAACTCTAGTTCCCTAAGAGGAAGTTTAAAGGAGGCACGTCGAGGAAAAGGTAATCTCTTCTACCGATTATTTTAAATTTATTTCTTATTATACTTTATCTTATATTGATTTCTCATTATAAATTAATTACATAAGTATCACTAATATACTGATATTTTATTATAAATATGAAACAACCCTATTTCACCTTTTATCTATCCTATGAAAAATGAAATCACCGTACGTACGTACGTACGGATTACCGTCTCCACGTCGTGGTGTAATCTGTTTTTCCCCACCACCTTACTTGTATAGTTATAATGGTGAAAATAGTAACTATATATGATTATTATAATGTGATAATAATTCTTATATATTATACACTATCAACTTCAATACCGTTCAACCACTATGTTAACGATATTGTCGCTCGTGCGTACGTACGAGTTACCGTCTCCACGACGCGATGAGATTCATTCTCCATGTTAACCATTCAAGAATTTTTATAATGTATATATAATAAATAAATATGAAATATATGACATAATAATTCTACTATATTTGTATATATATATACATTCATTTACTTACTTCTATTCAATTTAAAAAGGAAACGAAAATAATGTCCATGCATACGTACGAACTGTCGTCTTCATGAACGGTGTATTCCATTCCATTTATCGATCTATTACGTATATTTATATACTGAATATATATTATATATAAATCATTTTTTACATTCTATAAATAATTAAATCATGACCTATGTAATAATATCAATAATAACAAGTCCAAACACATCCGATAAATAAAACGATTATTACCCAAAACTTTGATTTAACATGGAATTGACAAATAAAGGGGTAATATAAAGTCATAAGTGAATCATATATGATATCATAAATATTATTATGGTTCTATTACAAGTTAATAATATGTCTAAACCCATTATATAGAAGTTTTGGTCACATACAAAAGAAATTGGACCTATGTTAAGGGATAACTTTTCCAATCTCGTTTTATCAGAGATTGTTTATTTGTAAGTATATACTAGGGATATATTTATCATACATGACCATGTTTTCTACAAATATTCTCATAAAATATGTACTATTCTTCTATGTATGTTTAAAGTCTTTTTTACCCATTTTACTTTAACTACATGGTTTGGAAGGTATCTTTCTTTTGTTTACCATATGAGGCACTTTTTGACTTTTCCAGCAAAAGTGCGAGGAGAATGTTTTTTTAACTTAAATGGCATGAACGGATTTTTACATATTCATAACGCCTTATTTCCATGAAGCTTCCTCTACACGTTTACAAGTGTATTTTCGACTAAATTTTTTTCTTTTAAAATTGAATTACATTTTGATAAAAGAAAATATTTTTGAAAAATAAAGGATATTTTCCTCAAGAACTAAGTTCATGTGTTTTATCAAAATTATTTTCCATCAAATATGACACTCTTTAAATAGGTTTATGTTTCTATCCCTATTATCACTATGATTTGATTATGTTAATGATGTAATGATATTTTTTATAGATTATGTTATGATGGAATGATGTTTAAGAAACCCATTTTATTACTTGGGTTATGCTATGATTAATTATTTATGTTTTTGTGGCACACATAAGAATGGTTTCATTATGAGATGGTTGGGACCTATATCTCCCTCCAATGCATTAGGTAAAGATTTATATCTCGTGATACAGAAATTAATTAAATGGCATGTAAATATGGTTCAGTGATACATGGTTGGAATGGCAAGTAAAGTCAGTTTAGTAATGGACTTTGTCCACTATGATGGTCTTGGCAGCAATTCCATGGCTACTATAGAAATCATAATATGTGATTATTAGTTTTACACAATTACATGTTTTATTCCAATTATATTCTATCATGGTTAATGTTCCATTATGATCCACACTATACATATTTCCAATATTTATGTCATTTCTCAAGATTCTCAGGTTTGTCCTTTATTTTCATGTTTTTACGTTCAAATGTTTATGATTTGTTTAATGTTCTCCATGTTTACCCTTACTGAGAATTTGAGCTCACCCTTTCTATGTTTTCTTTTCCCTAGGATATAAATAAAGGTTTTAGGTAAGAAAAAAATGGGAAGATATTTATGGGAGATGTTTAAGATCTTTCACCATGATTAGAAGATTATGTTATGATTTTCCAAAAAAACTAAACTAATACGGTCTTTGGGAATTTGTTTGTGTCATGTATTAAGTATTCTAAAAAAGAAATGTAATTTTCATGTACGTCAAGATTGGGTATCTACATATAGGGTTTGTGAGGCCAAAATATGGAAGTTTCATCAATATTCATGTGTTTTTTAGTTTATTTTTTATTTGGGATTGGCCTAGTGGATTGATAAGGATGTTTTCATGAATAAATTCCACATGGAATTTATTACATCACTATGTTGATTTATTTATGAGTACTATGTTGTGATGTTTGTTTTTGTTATTTCCACTATGTTTTTATGACTCTAGTTTGAGGGAATAGTCTCACCATTATATTTATTATTTCCTTTAAACTAGTCGTCATCCTATGGAATACAAGGAGGTGTGCTTCAGGCCACATGATGACACCAACTTTAGGCACTACTGAGTGGCCCCGGTGTGAGGCATTACAACAGGCCACCAAAAAGTACTCTTAAAATCATAATACATCTTTATAAAAACTATATTCACTATAATATATTATGTAATAAATCCATACATAACTTCTTTATGCATACTCTATAGAATATACAAATTTACATGAAATAACACCTAGTGCTCCTCATCTTTGGATTAATCATCCAAAGCATCAATATTCAAAATATAAACCACAAACACTTCTATCTAAAGTTCTATTATTTAAGGCTCCTCTATATGTTTAAGATAATAATATATAACTAGAAACATATAAATAAATTTGATGTCATCCATCCCTTTATAACCTATTTAATGATATTTCAACACCTCTATTGTTTTCTATTTCTCTCTAATCTTTATATCATTTTCACCATAATAATTATGTCCCGGCGTAGCAACACCCACATTACCCTTACTAGGGGTATATGTGACATCTAAATCATAATATTCAATAAATTCAACCTACCATATCCATTAAAAATTAAATTCATTCTTAAAAATTATATATCTCAAACTCTTATGATCAATGTAAACCAAAATTTCTTCTCTAAGAAAATAATGCTTCCAAATCTTAAGATAATTCTCCATCAATAAAAGCTCTAAATATTAAGAAGAATAATTAAATTCATAGGGATATTACTACAATGACTTGAAAATAACAATTTCACTCTCTTATATTAAGGATCATTTTAAATCCTAATGAGAGGCATCACAACATACCTTACTAGGAACACCCTACTTAGAAAATTAAATAATTGAGGAACCGATAGACTTTACCTTCAAAATTTAAAAGAACCTTAAATCCTATATATCTCAAAAATAATTCCATTTCTTAGTTAAAGATGATAATGGGGTCACGATCAAATAAAATTGAGGTACATACCACCATCAATAACTAGTTAATCCTAAGACACTCCATACTTCAAAAACATTCTTCGGTCGACTCCCCAAAAATATCTCAATATTTTTTGGGTCTACTGCAATGTCCAGATATAAAATAACATAACCTATAAAATTTATCTCACTTTTCCAAAAATAATTTATAGACATATTTCTATAAAACTAACACTTCTTAAGAAATTCTAATATCAACCATAGACTCTCTATATGATCTTACTCTATCATTAAAAAACAAATGAACCATCAATGAATAAAACTACAAAATAATTAAGTTGTGGATAAAAAACTATATTTATAATCTTTATAAACACATATTGTAAATTTATAACTCAAAAAAGAATAACTACAAACATGATATTTCCACAATGACATCAAAAACAATTATTAGGGATGTCTTTATCCTTAACTCTCATCTAGGGAATTTGTAACTTTAAATTGGATAACTACAAAATCAAAATGTTTATAATGATGTCAAAAAAAATTCTTATAGTTGTGTTTATCATGAAATCTCATCAAGAAATATTCATATCATAAATAAACCATATAAAACTAACTCTCCCCCCATTTAATAGTAAAATAAATTATTTTTTCACTGATATAGATAGTAATTATTTACTATTACATAATTCAACAACTATTAATTTATAAAAAACCTCAAACCCTCATTTTCCTTCTCCATGGCCAAAATTGGAGTATTCTGTGGAGAAACATTATTCAAAATAAAACTGTATATAAATAACTCATAAATTAGGATTCTTAATTCCTTAAGCATTACCAGAACCATCTGATAAGATATCATAGAAATAGGAGAAACACTTGGGTATAGCTCAATCCAAAAATTAGTATCATTCTTCACTAGTAAGATCATAACCACCTCTAAGATCACATAAATATAGTCCCTCACTACCTAAGTAAACCTATATGTATTCACATCAAATTCATAAAATTTTAATCTCACAAAATATGATGTAATACATTATGAATCAATCCATATTTTCCCCAAATAGAAATCATTTTACCAAATAAACTTAACATGATCACTATTAAAAATATAAAAAATCAACCTCCAATGACAATAATCACAAAAATATTATATATAGTACTAGTAATGCATTTTGGGAATAACATTATAGGGATATATCTATAATAAGAATAGTTTATAAGATAACAAATACCCCATTAACCAACTCATAGTAACACACATAATATAACCTTTTATGGTCTCCCACTAGAGTAATCAACTCAAATATCCTATAAAAAAACTCTACCATAACCTCAAACCCATAATTGAGGGAAGTTTTGATAATATAATTTAATTAACTGGAATCAGTAAAAACATAATCGAGAGTGGAGTAAATGAATATTGTACAATGAACAACCTCAGGTCCCACCTCTTCTAGAACTTCCATGGTTGGAAGTTTCCCTCTTCCAAATCTTCCTTCTTATCATCAATGTTTTCTATATCTACCTCCAATTTAGTCAACCCTCTCTTATGATCCAACATGATGTCGTCTCCAACACCACCTTTCACTACTGTTCCCAATGTTCATATATCCTACTATTGATGTAAAAAATTACACTTAGGAGACTAATGGGGATAGTTCTTCAACAATAAAAATCATCCCATGCCTCCTTTTCTAACTACAAAAAGATGGTCTTAAATAAAATAAATTATCTATATCACAATAGGAGAAACATTGAAATATTTAGGTCCCATAAAATGGTTGAGTATAAACCACACCAAGGAAATGAGATCATTTTAGAAGTAGACTAATAAGTCTTCTCATGAACATTTATTTCCTAAAAAACTGAGATCTTTTTCTACTATCTATACTTTGAACTACACCAAATTGGGTAATACCCAAAAAAAATCTCATCCTTGTTATTAAATTCTCTTCCATTTTTTGATTTTCTAGAATTTTTATGATGGAACTCATAGAAAATATCCAAAACAATTCTTAAATATCATGATTTATATCCCTCTAAAAATTACATTCTCTAAACATATCATTCGTTATAAAATTAGGATTATATAATATCAAATCCATAAATATCACACCAAAATACAAAATAAAATAATTACATTATTGTATCACCAACAAAGATGATACCTATCAATTATAGAAGTCTATTATATAAAATATTTATTGAATAACTCCTAAAATTGATTCCATCTAATCAAAGCATCATCACAGACTCTTGAGAATGGTGTCCACCACTAATGAGATTAAACTAAAGAAACCTCATAGACAAAGGGATGAAGTGATTATATACCATATATATTATATAAAAAGTTATCTCAAACTAACCAAACCAATACCCAATATCATTACAATAAATAGACCCCTAAAATTTTTAAACAGTAACTTCTATTACTTCCTCAAGGAAATACTCTACACCTTCCAAACTTCTCTTTCCAATTTCTCATGAAAATCCTTACGTGTTTTCTACACACCCACTTATTGAACCTCAAATTGGAATGACACAACCATTATAACTATAAATAAAAAACAAACCTCATCATAAGGAAATATATGATGAATTTATAACCACAATACCACACAAACCATGTGTCTGACTATATCTCCATATCATTCTACCCCCTGATGGGAAATAACCCCAAGTATAACAAAAAAATAATCAAGACCTAGAACTAAATGATGCAAGAATACACACCTAAAAATATACCCTATTGTCAACATATTATTGTCTAATTAATTATTTATAGGTTAAAATGTCTTTTATTAGATCACAGGGGGCCTTTTAGGTTCAGATAGAATCTATAGTCTACTTCACATACTAATTTCATGTAATATTACTACCTTTCTACTAATGAAATTATCACTCGGACCTAATCTAATCTTTATCATTAATAAATAATTCTGATACCATTCTATCATGAACCACTAGTTATGAGTCTCTGGTTCATCTCGCAATAGGTTAGAGTTTAACCCTTTAAGTCCACCTTTAATAATCCATTGGTTTGTGACTAACATCAAGGATATATCTTCACACTTATATGAAGGAATTTCCCATTAAAAAATTAAACTTTGTATAACCATAATTAATAAAATGAATTACCAACTACAATACATGGAAAAAGTATATAAATAAATTTCATTTCATAAAAAATTGTGAAACACTAGAAACAACCATAATAATAACATATATGTTATGCCTCAATAAATATTTAATTCAAAAAATATCCACTAACAAGTCTCCTATTTCCAAATATAAGGTCATCTAAAACATACACAAACTCTATCTAAATAATCTAAAAAAGAATTTACCTAATGTAGGTGTGAGCATAAAAATATATTCTATAGATTTTTCTCTAAAACTGTAATGTGACTATGTGAATGAAGCTTGTTAATGTATTCATATAAGGAATAAATATAATAAAATAATAAATCATGATTATTTCCAAAAATTTATTTATCAATATTCTTTCCATTCTAAACCAAATCAAAACACATTCCACAACACCGCATCCTCTTCACATTCCATCACATATTCGCTGCTATAAAACCTCCATAACCAAAACATGTATAGGCAGTTGTCTAACCATAGGGAATCTAGTATAATATCATCTCAACCCTAATACATGTATACTTTCTAATTGTATGGGTGTCTACTCCCCATTATAATATAATATCCCAAATGCAAGACCATTATACTCAAACCATCATTCCACAAACCTAAGTTGTGTTCCCAATTTCACTGGTATGGTATAAGTAATTAGAACATCACACATAGAACAGGAATGATTTAACCTTTAAACATATTAATGAATTAACAATACCAAATATTAAATAATAAATTCAAATAGAAAATTTAAAATTTTACCAAATATAATGAATAAGAATTAAAAAGAAATAATTCCAACCTAAATAATTTATAACCAGAGAAAAACTCCATATTATCCCCTATATAACACCAGGTAACTTTGAATATTAAATCCTCCATACCACAAAAATTGAGATCGTGGTCGAAACTAAATTAGAAGAATCATTTTTCATAGATAAAAAATAACCAATGGGAAATGAGACTACATACACACTAAGGTTTGTGTATTAGGTGTGATATAATTCCCAATAGTACACCACAAAGAATCTATGTTACTCCATTTATAGGACAAAGTCAAAATTTTAGTTTAAAATAAACATAGAATATTCATTTTATTTATTTTATATAGTTATAAAAAATAAAAACATTGCATTTTATTCCATAACAATTTTACTCTAGAAAAAGTTACATAATCATGGAATAAATATACACCCAAAGATATAAAGTATAGGGTGGAGGATGATGTAAGGTATCAGATAAAGTAATCCACATTATAAAGATAGTACAATATGAGGTAAATGTAATATGGGAATAAATATCAAACCTATTGATCAAATATAGGACTTCTCTAGTGGATCGCATTCCATTTTATGGTGATCTAGATAGACGCATACACAAACTTAACCTTATTGATATACCCATGAATATCATTAAGATGAAGTCCATAAATGATCTAACTATTATTTCATGTCATTTTTGTTGTAAATAGTAGATAACACCATTTAACCATGATATATTTTGAACATGTTGGATTTGGAATACATTAAAATGAGAGATATTCTTTATGAAATTCAAATGTACATGTCATGTTAGATTTTTCAAGGAAGATATAGATTGGGGTTTATCATTATAAGCTATGATTAAGATAGATGAAGTAAGGGGTATATCATAGAAGAATAGTTTTGAGACTCTATAATATAATAATGGATGATTATAGAATAATATTTCATTCTATCTATGATATTATGAGTTTCTATGTTATCTATGAAGATCGATTAATATTTTTTAGTCTACTTGTAATGACCTAGATTTTTCTCAAAAGTATGGATCATTTATTTCTTTCTTAAATTCCCTAGTTTGTCCCTTGATATGTTACCTAATGGATACATGAATATCTTAAGGGTTTCCATGGATTTTGTGTATCCCAGAACCTTGGAATTTGAAGGAATAGACTCAGACACATTGTTTGAAGAAATTGTGCCTCTCATCCCACACTGTTTCTCCTAACTGTGTGAGGTATTTTCAAAGGGATCATGGGGTTCACTATTTTTCTGTAACCATATGAGCCTAGGAAAAAATCAATACAAGTTGAGCATGGTATGGGGTAGATTATTTTCACACATCTTGCAAATGGTTAGCCAAATCGTGCACCTAGACCATGTGGTATCCCTCCTTGGGCAGAACCTGGTGCACGGTTGGTGCATGTTTTGGCCAATCATGTATCCAAACTGTGTGACCCAAGAATTTTTAGGTAAAAATATCATTTTTCATTAATTAATTATAAAACCCCACCCCTCTCTTATTTCCTCTATAGTGGACATAACACTCCCATTTTAACTTGTATGAGTTCTCTTCCTCCTCCATTGTTAGCCTTTGATATCATTCACTCATCCAAACTCATATTGGAACATTATCGGTCAAACTGGATCCACATCAGTAATATATAGAATTCTATTTCTTTAATTAATTGTTTATCTTCCCTTATCTTATGCGCTTTAGGTGAAACCTCATATTCCCTATTTTTAAGGATTTGGTCCATTCTTCATTTTTCCTCCATTCTACTTAAAATATAAATCCAATATTAGATAAGGAGTAGTCTACGACCTTAAGGTAAGTGTTCTTTTTTTTTTATAAAATTTGCTTTGTTTTGATAGATACTCCATTTTTTTTTGGATGATGATCTTTATCACACTTCACCTTAAATGTGTTCCTCCTTTCTAAATTAATATATCCATGATGTTATACTCCCATAAAACCTTGTTATGTATTTAAATAATGTTGAACTCAATAATAGAAAACCCTTTGGGTGTGATGAATGAAATTACCACTTTATATAAAAAAAATTTAATGGACCAAACACCTTATAATTGTTTGATATAGGTTGTAAATGGAATTTCCCCTTTGTGTATAATTTCTAGGTTGACTAAATTGCATTCTGAGTGATTGGTTTTCCTTGTTTATAATATTTCAGTCCTTGATGAATTAAATATCTTGTTTAAATGTAATGGAAATGAGAGTCATTCCTCATGTTATATAAATATAAATGTGAATTGTATGGATTGTGATTCCCTTGGGTATACTGGTCAAGATGCTTATGATGCATATGAGGTGGTCCCTCAGTTGTTATTATTATTATGAATATTCCATTGTTATTGTCTAGGGAATGACGGTTAAGGGACTTGTTCGACATGAAGTTTCACTCTCCCTTACATCGGTTGTTTAGCATGACATCTCACATTATTATAATTTTATCACTGTGATGGGCATTATGTTCCATGTTCCACCATAGCGGGTGTTGGTCATGAAGACTCACCTCATCTATCTCGAATAATAGGCATGATATATAATATTAATTATGATATTTATGGAATGTATAATTTTCTAGAGCCTATATATGTAACGCCCCGACCCCAGTTACCCAGAGTCGGTGCATTATTGCGTAACATTGGCATGATCACAAAGATCAAGTCTCGAAAGACCGATTAGTTTAGTAGCCTTGGAAACACTGGATACATTCATAAAAGTTACATTACATCATAAAGTGAAAAACTACAATAACATGGTCTCCATAGTCCACACTCATATCCCCTTCTGAGTATCCCTACAGGTCATTCATAAAATACTTCTTCACATCCTGGAAAATATTAAAACATTGAAAGGGGTGAGCTCAGATGCTCAGTAAGGATAACAATATAGCGGAAGCTCTCATAAATAAACATAAACATTTAAGGTAATGTATAACTAAAACAAAAACCTTTTAAACTTCAACTTCAGCATAATATGGAAAAAGTAAAATGAAATAATACCATTTATTTATTCACATGGATATTCTACTAGTCGAATAATCACATGCAATATCAATAACCACTTTCATAATGATGGAATGCATAATGCCAGACTATCATAACCCCGAAGCCAAGGCCTCGTACCAAGACTACAAATAAGATTTTGTCAAGGCCTCATGCCAAGACACTAGTTTGTCTCATGAGACATGCCGATGTAATTTTTTTAGAAAATACTTACGTTCAAAATTGCTAAAATATACTCCAGAGTTTTTATGAAAACATTATGAAAGCTTCTGAGAACAAAATAACTAATTCTGAGACTGCTTGACTAATTACAGGCCATGATGGGTCCACTCCCAATCCCTTCCTATCTACCACACTCGAGAGTCGGGTTTTCTGAAAACATTTTTAAGCTTGGGTTAAATACGTATACATTTGCACTGGATTTTCCTATATTTGAGAGAAATATCTCTTTTTTGAAATATTTTAAAAATCACATAATTATAAAAGAAAACCTTTTGAATAAATGTAAAATTCAAAGGGGTTTATACACCGTATAAAAGATAGTTGTGTATAAAACAAAATATGTCTCAATGAAAGGAGATTGAAATGAAGCCCCTTACAAAGATCATTGTTTAAATAAAATAGATCTATTATGTGTGTTCACTATAAGTACACATAAATAAAGTAAAAATACAAGATAGGAAATAATAATATCATGACATAATTTGAAAGTAGGAGATTAACCCAAATAATGGAAATTGGGTTAAGAAGTTCCCTTACCTCGTGTCTGACTTCACTCGATCGTTCTTTAACCTCCTTAAAATCGGGTAACTCTTTTTGATTTGAGCCAAAGGCTTCCTTGGGAAGAATTATGCCCAAAGTGAGGCTTCTAGGAGTAAGAGAGGGAAGTTGAGAGAGTATTTGGGTAGAGGTTGGTCGAGCCAAATGGCTTGGAAGGTGTGAATAAAGTGGTAGTGGTGGGGGCCTTTTATAAGAGGAGAGGAGGGGCGCTCTTGGAAATTCATGAAATTTTACTTTATTATATAATGAGTTTCAGATTTTAAAGGTCTCACAATTATATATTTCGAGGATAAGGTGATAAGGGATCTAAATATACCCATCCAATAGGTTTTTGACCAGTGTAAGTCTTAGATTTTACATTATCTTTTCATTTTATTTAAATCATTAATTAATGAGGTAATCGCTGCATCATCATGGTGTCATAAAAAATGTAAACTATTTAATGACTAAAAATTATAAAAAAATTACCATGATGTATGAAATCTCTTTATCTTTCCAATTAGCATTTATAGTCTAAAATTTAACTTATATAACCCCATGTAATAATTGTTTTAGTAAAACAACACATGTTTGTTCCAATTTTATTTTTACTTTAAATAAAAAGTTATTAATGTCATTTTCTTACCCAAGTGGATCCATGGGGTCCCCAAGTTGACCCGTGGATTGTCTTGGTCGGCCATGACTCATCCAATAAGGTTAGGATAAGTGTAAAGGTATTTTCATATTTTTATAATATCATTTTTACCTTAAATTTCACTAATTACCTTTAATCGCGATTAATAAAACTTAAAAGTTACTATTCACCAAAAAATTATTTTAATCCCATTGAACCAAATTTTACATCCTAATGACAACCATGTATGTTGGATTTTTTAAAATCAAATCACAGAAGTGGTAATGTTTCATTTACATGAAAAATCAGTTTTTTAACTACCACTTAGTGGTTTCACTATTCATCAAAAATTGATGTTTTTCAGAACAATGACAAAATTTCACCCTAAGCTATAATTTATATTCCTAATTCAAAAATGATGTCTATTTTATAAAATTACAAACATATAAGTTGCATTAATTATTTTTATAATTAATTCTCACTGTCACAACAAATAGCGTGTTTTTAAGAAACAATATATATCAAAAGATTGACAATTGTTTATGTCCAATTTCAAAGTGAAATTAATTATAATGACCACAATTGGATAAAATGGTAAAAATAAATTCTAATTATACTTTAAAACCACTAAATAGTATATTTTATCACTATAAATTATTTTTATTAAAAAATTTGTTTTTAAGTATTTTTCACTATTCATAAAAAATTGGAAGTTCTCAGAAAAATACCAAAAATTCAACATAGGCTAATTTCAATAATACGAATCCAAAAATAAAGTCCATTTTGAAATATAAAATATATATAATTCCAAAGAAGTGGGTATTACTATTTATAATGGCTATTTTGATTGGTCGCGGTGTGTTAGAATCTCGAACTTGCGTACAATGCAAGCTATTGCATTATTGAAAGAGAAGCGTACCGTGGAAGCTTTGGGTGTTACATTCTCCCCTCATTCAATAAATTGCATCCTCACAATTTAAAAATGTTCTTTGAAAATAAAAGGTTGAAAATAGAATATACATTTGTGGAAAACCCATATCGGAAATAAGGTTAATAAAATTTAGCCCTATTAAGAGGGAAAGGGAAATGAAATAGTCACCACCAAATTATGATCTCAATTTGGAGAACATTTGTGGCTATTAGAGACATATAATTGGAGGAAAATGTAAATATTTGTATGGAGTGATTGAGGTTATCAATCACAAACAAGTGTAAAATTGAGGGCATCAAAGCCTTCAATCTATGTTGATTTAAAATATTATCAGTTCAACAAGACATAAGGTATTAGGATAACACATTTTTTGTTTTAATATCCCTTTACTAAAGTTTAAGAATTAATTTATTCATAGCATAAAAGATAGGTATATATATATTTATGCTTGACAAGTAGAGTTTCAACCTTCAACTAATTTCTACCACAAACTTATCTTTCACTCAAAAAGATAATAGAACTCAAAAATATTTTATTTATCCTAATCGTACAAGGTTAAAAATATTAACACATAGCATTTAGATTAGGAAAACTATTTTGTAATAACGAGGGACTTCCTTTAGGCTAGTGGTAGGTAATAAAGGCCTGTCGCACTATGGTTGTGGGTTCGATTCCTCCAGATTTGTCCGACACGACGGGTTATCCCCCAACCTACAGGTTGTCCTTTTCCTAAAACTATAGTATTATAATATTCCAAAAATAATATTCGTAAATGTTTTAACCTTAAACAATACTATCCAAAGTTCAACTTAATCCATTTCAACCTTTATAGTTATCCCAAATACCTCTGTCCAAACTCACAGTCAAAATTTTATAAGGAAGGTAAACACAATGAAGATCTTTTTCCACATAATAACATGTAAAAACCTTCATCATGTATTCTTTATAAAACACTACAACATCCTAAATTGTCATAAATCCTTATTGATTACATTCACGATACCTTATTCCTTATAGAATACTAGATATACTCCTTCTATCCAAAAATGTATACAAATCATTAATCAGTTTCAAGGAAGTCAAGAATAACCAATATAATTTATCCAAATCAATCATGTATTATTCCAAAATCACTATCTCAGTATCAGAACCATATTATGGTTTATCTTTCTCTCAACCATATATTTTCCAAAAAATTTACCTGTTATGGAGTCACTTTTCTTGGTTCCACAAAATCTCAAGTCCTTGATGAAATAGTACTGCAGTACAATCCTTTTATACTCCATAATTATTATAACCAGTACATCATTGATACAACACTCAAATGAAAAAATTCTTTAATAACAACATAAGAACTCTAATCATTCCTCCTCGTCTGTGGTAGTATCATAACATGATTATTATCCAATAAAATCATTTTGGGCATACTCGGATGATGTGTACATTGGTTTGCGTAGTGTCCACACTCCTAGCAGATGAAGCATTGTACAGTTGAAACCTTTTTCTTAACCTTACAGTCACGCACTTTGTGTCCTTTTTCTTCACACTTATAACAAACTCTCATTCCCTTTAGGAAAGTTCCAAGGTGTTTCCTCCCACAATTATCACATATTGGAAAATTCTTCTTTGCCCTCGTCCCTTTATCTATCATTCTCTCTTCTATCCTTTTCTTCTCTTGCTTCCCTTCAAAGCCATAAGACTTAGAGAATTCTTTACTTATCTTATTAACACATGATACTATTTCTTCATATGTTGAGAACACATGGGAGACTATTTCCCTTCTAAATGTTGGCTGAATACTGTGAAAGATATGATCCTTCTTACCCTTTGGATCATACGTATTGATGGAGTTCACATTCCTTCTACTAGGCGTCATTTCTATACAATGGAATAAACTAGGTTAGTTTATGAATTGCAATGAATAATTCCAAACTTGTAAAATACTTAATGTAAATTGAACGGTTTATGGATATAATCCATAATCATAAAAAATGTTTTCTTTGAGTAAGTATATACTCATAAACCATTTATAATGGTTTGTAAAAAAATGAGAATTATCATAAGCATATCCCCCGGGAGTGTCGTAACCAAGAGTGCAGCAAGGTCCGTTGTCGTGCACCAGTTCCTGTTCGAGTCTAGATAAAAGTGATGTTTTCGGGTTTTACCCCTAGGTGCATATCTGCCAGAGCTGCCTCTACCTGCTCGTATCTAGAGAGGGATGTATTTCTCAGAAAACTCACAAAAATCTCTATAATACCAAAATTCTAGGAAGTTCTTCTATAATAATCCTCAAAGTCTATCTTAGGTCTATGTGCTCTAATCAGAGTTTATCTAAATCTAGCTTCCAAGGTTAGTACTAAACTGCCTCTGATACCAACTGTAATGCCCCGACCCCAGTTACCCATAGTCGGTGCATTATTGCGTAACATTGGCATGATCACAAAGATAAAGTCTTGAAAGACCGATTAGTTTAGTAGCCTTGGAAACACTAGATACATTCATAAAAGTTACATTACATAATAAAGTGAAAAACTATAATAACATGGTCTCCATAGTCCACACTCATATCCCCTTCTGACCATCCCTGCAGGTCATTCATAAAATACTTCTTCACATCCTGGAAAATATTAAAACATTGAAAGGGGTGAGCTCAGATGCTCAGTAAGGATAACAATATAGAGGAAGCTTCCATAAATAAACATAAACATTTAAGGCAATGTATAACTAAAACAAAAACCTTTTAAACTTCAACTTCAGCATAATATGGAAAAAGTAAAATGAAATAATGACATTTACTTATTCACATAGATATTCTAATAGTTGAATAATCACATGCAATATCAATAACCACTTTCATAATGATGGAATGCATAATTCCAGACTATCATAACCATGAAGCCAAGGCCTCGTACCAAGAATACAAATAAGATTTTGTCAAGGCCTCATTCCAAGACACTAGTTTGTCTCATGGGACCTGCCGATGTAATTTTTTTAGAAGATACTTACGTTTAAAATTGCTAAAATATACTCCAGAGTTTTTATGAAAATATTATGCAAGCTTCTGAAAAAAATAACTAATTATGAGAATGCTTGACTAATTAAAGGCCATGATGGGTCCACCAAATCCCTTCCTGTCTACCACACTCGAGAGTCGGGTTTTCTGAAAACATTTTTAAGCTTGTATTAAATACATATACATTTTCACTGGATTTTCATATATTTGAGAGAAATATCTCTTTTTTGAAATATTTTAAAAATCACATAATTATAAAATAAAACCTTTTGAATAAACATAAAAGTCAAAGGTGTTTATACACCGTATAAAAGATAGTTGTGTATAAAACAAAATATGCCTCAATGAAAGGAGATTGAGATGAAGCCCCTTAAAAAGATCATTGTTTAAATAAAATAGATCTATTATGTGTGTTCACTATAAGTACACATAAAGAAAGAAAAAATAAAAGATAGGACATAATAATATCATGAAAGAATTTGAAAGTAGGAGATTAACCCAAAGAATGGAAATTGGGTTAAGAATTTCCCTTACCTCGTGTCTGACTTCACTCGATCGTTCTTTAACCTCCTTAAAATCGGGTAACTCTTTTTGATTTGAGCCAAAGGCTTCCTTGGGAAGAATTCTGCCCAAAGTGAGGCTTCTAGGAGTAAGAGAGGGAAGTTGGGAGAGTATTTGGGCAGAGTTTGTCCGATCCAAATGTCTTGGAAGGTGTGAATAAAGTGGTAGTGGTGGGGGCCTTTTATAAGAGGAGAGGAGGGCCGCTGTTGGAAATTCATGAAATTTTACTTTATTATATAATGAGTTTCGGATTTTAAAGGTCCAAAAATTATATATTTCGAGGATAAGGTGATAAGGGATCGAAATATACCCATCCAATAGGTTTTTGACAAGTGTAAGTCTTATATTTTACATTATCTTTTCATTTTATTTAAATCGTTAATTAATGAGGTAATCGCTGCATCATCATGGTGTCATAAAAAATATAAACTATTTAATGTCTAAAAATTATAAAAAAAATTACCATGATGTATGAAATCTTTTTATCTTTCCAATTAGTATTTATAGTCTAAAATTTAACTTATATAACCCCATGTAATAATTGTTTTAGTAAAACAACACATGTTTGTTCCAATTTTATTTTTACTTTAAATAAAAAGTTATTAATGTCATTTTCTTACCCAAGTGGATCCATGGGGTCCCCAAGTTGACCCATGGATTGTCTTAGTCGGCCATGAATCATCCAATAAGGGTAGGACAAGTTTAAAGGTATTTTCATATTTTTATAATATCATTTTTACCTTAAATTTCACTAATTACCTTTAATCGCGATTAATAAAACTTAAAAGTTACTATTCACCAAAAAATTATTTTAATCCCATTGAACCAAATTTTACATCCTAATAACAACCATGTATGTTGGATTTTTTAAAATCAAATCACAGAAGTGGTAATGTTTCATTTACATGAAAAATCAGTTTTTTAACTACCACTTAGTGGTTTCACTATTCATCAAAAATTGATGTTTTTCAGAACAATTTCAAAATTTCAACCTAAGCTATAATTTATATTCTGAATTCAAAAATTATGTCTATTTTACAAAATTATAAACATATAAGTTTCATTAATTAATTTTATAATTAATTCTCGTTGTCACAACAAATAGCGTGTTTTTAAGAAACAATATATATCAAAAGATTGACAATTATTTATGTCCAATTTCAAAGTGAAATTAATTCTAATGACCACCATTGGATAAAATGGTAAAAATAAATTCTAATTATAATTTAAAACCACTAAATAGTATAATTTATCACTATAAATTATTTTGATTAAAAAAGTTGTTTTTAAGTATTTTTCACTATTCTTAAAAAATTGGAAGTTCTCAGAAAAATACCAAAAATTCAACATAGGCAAATTTCGATAATCCGAATCCAAAAATAAAGTCCATTTTGAAATATAAAATATATATAATTCCAAAAAGTGGGTATTACTATTCATAATGGCTATTTTGATTGGTTGCGGTGTGTTAGAATCTCGAACTTGCGTACAATGCAAGCTGTTGCATTATTGAAAGAGAAGCGTACCGTGGAAGCTTGGGGTGTTACATTCTCCCCTCCTTCAATAAATTTCATCCTCGTAATTTGAAAATGTTCTTCAAAAATAAAAGGTTGAAAATAGAATATACATTTGTGGAAAACCCACATCGGAAATAAGGTTAATAAAATTTAGCCCTATTAAGAGGGAAAGGGAAATGAAATAATCACCACCAAATTATGATCTCGATTATGAGAACATTGGTAGAAATTAGAGACATATAAATGGAGGAAAAATGTCAATATTTGTACGGAGTGATTGAGGTCATCAATCACAAACAAGTGTAAAATTGAGGGCCTCAAATCCTTCAATCTATGTTGATTAAAAATATTATCAGTTCAACAAGACATAAGGTATTAGGATAACACATTTTTTGTTTTAATATCCCTTTAATAAAGTTTAAGAATTAATTTATTCATAGCATAATAGATATGTATATATATATTTATGCTTGACAAGTAGAGTTTCAACCTTCAACTAATTTCTACCACAAACTTATCTTTCACTCAAAAAGATAATAGAACTCAAAAATATTTTATTTATCCTAATCGTACAAGGTTAAAAATATTAACACATAGAATTTAGATTAGGAAAACTATTTTGTAATAACGAGGGACTTCCTTTAGGCTAGTGGTAGGTAATAAAGGCCTGTCGCACTATGGTTGTGGGTTCAATTCCTCCAGATTTGTCCGACACTACGGGTTATCCCCCAACCTGCAGGTTGTCCTTTTCCTAAAACTATAGTATTATAATATTCCAAAAATAATATTCGTAAATGTTTTAACCTTAAACAATACTATCCAAAGTTCAACTTAATCCATTTCAACCTTTATAGTTATCCCAAATACCTCTGTCCAAACTCACAGTCCAAATTTTATAAGGAAGGTAAACACAATGAAGATCTTTTGCCACATAATAACATGTAAAAACATTCATCATGTATTCTTTATAAAAAACTACAACATCCTGAATTACCATAAATCCTTATTGATTACATTCACGATCCCTTATTCCTTATAGAATACTAGATATACTCCTTCTATCCAAAAATGTATACAAATCAGTAATCAGTTTCAAGGAAGTCAAGAATAACCAATATAATTTATCCAAATCAATCGTGTATTATTCCAAAATCACTATCTCAGTATCAGAACCATATTATGGTTTATCTTTCTCACAACCATATATTTTCCAAAAATTTAACCTGTTATGGAGTCACTTTTCTTGGTTCCGCAAAATCTCAAGTCCTTGATGAAATAGTACTGCAGTACAATCCTTTTATACTCCATAATTATTATAACCAGTACATCATTGATACAACACTCAAATGAAAAAACTCTTTAATAACAACATAAGAACTCTAATCATTCCTCCTAGTTTGTGGTAGTATCATAACATGATTATTATCCAATAACATCATTTTGGGCATACTCGGATGATGTGGACATTGGTTTGCGTAGTGTCCCCACTCCTAGCAGATGAAGCATTGTACATTTGAAACATTTTTCTTAACCTTGTAGTCACTCACTTTGTGTCCTTTTTCTCCACACTTATAACAAACTCCCATTCCCTTTAGGCAAGTTCCAAGGTGTTTCCTCCCACAATTATCACAGATTGGAAAATTCTTCTTTTCCCTCGTCCCTTTATCCATCATTCTCTCTTCTATCCTTTTCTTCTCTTGCTTCCCTTCAAAGCCATAAGACTTAGAGAATTCTTTACTTATATTATTAACACATGATACTATTTCTTCATATGTTGAGAACACATGGGAGACTATTTCCCTTATAAATGTTGGCTTAATACTATGAAAGATATGATCCTTCTTACCCTTTGGATCATACGTATTGATGGAGTTCACATTCCTTCTACTGGGCGCCATTTATATACAATGGCATAAACTAGGTTAGTTTATGAATTGCAATGAATAATTCCAAACTTGTAAAATACTTAATGTAAATTGAACGGTTTATGGATATAATCCATAATCATAAAAAATGTTTTCTTTGAGTAAGTATATACTCAGAAACCATTTATAATGGTTTGTAAAAAAAATGAGAATTATCATAAGCATATCCCCCGGGAGTGTCGTAACCAAGAGTGCATCAAGGCCCGTTGTCGTGCACCAGTTCCCGTTCGATTCTAGCTCAAAGTGGTGTTTTCGGGTTTTACCCCTAGGTGCATCTGTGCCAGAGCTGCCTCTACCTGCTCGTATCCATACAGGGATGTATTGCTCGGAAAACTCACAAAAATCTCTATAATACCAAAATTCTAGGAAGTTATTCTATACTAATCCTGAAAGTCTATCTTAGGTCTATGTGCTCTAATCATAGTTTATCTAAATCTAGCTTCCAAGGTTAGTACTAAACTGCCTCTGATACCAACTGTAACGCCCCGACCCCAGTTACCCAGAGTCGGTGCATTATTGCGTAACATTGTCTTGATCACAAAGATAAAGTCTTGAAAGACCGATTAGTTTAGTAGCCTTGGAAACACTAGATACATTCATAAAATTTACATTACATCATAAAGTGAAAAACTATAATAACATGGTCTCCATAGTCCACACTCATATCCCATTCTGACCATCCCCGCAGGTCATTCATAAAATACTTCTTCACATCCTGGAAAATATTAAAATATTGAAAGGGGTGAGCTCAGATGCTCAGTAAGGATAACAATATAGAGGAAGCTTTCATAAATAAACATAAACATTTAAGGCAATGTATAACTAAAACAAAAACCTTTTAAACTTCAACTTCAGCATAATATGGAAAAAGTAAAATGAAATAATTCCATTTACTTATTCACATGGATATTCTAATAGTCGAATAATCACATGCAATATCAATAACCACTTTCATAATGATGGAATGCATAATGCCAGACTATCTTAACCACGAATCCAAGGCCTCGTACCAAAACTACAAATAAGATTTTTTCAAGGCCTCATTCCAAGACACTAGTTTGTCTCATGAGAGCTTCCGATGTAATTTTTTTAGAAGATACTTACGTTTAAAATTGCTAAAATATACTCCAGAGTTTTTATGAAAATATTATGCAAGATTCTGAAAAAAATAACTAATTCTGAGAATGCTTGACTAATTAAAGGCCATGATGGGTCCACCAAATCCCTTCCTGTCTACCACACTCGAGAGTCGGGTTTTCTGAAAACATTTTTAAGGTTGCGTTAAATACATATACATTTGCACTGGATTTTCATATATTTGAGAGAAATATCTCTTTTTTGAAATATTTTAAAAATCACATAATTATAAAAGAAAACCTTTTGAATAAACATAAAAGTCAAAGGGGTTTATACACCGTATAAAAGATAGTTGTGTATAAAACAAAATATGCCTCAATAAAAGGAGATTGAGATGAAGCCCCTTACAAAGATCATTATTTAAATAAAATAGATATATTATGTGTGTTCACTATAAGTACACATAAAGAAAGTAAAAATACAATATAAGACATAATAATATCATGACATAATTTGAAAGTAGGATATTAACCCAAAGAATGGAAATTGGGTTAAGAATTTCCCTTACCTCGTGTCTGACTTCACTCGATCGTTCTTTAACCTCCTTAAAATCGGGTAACTCTTTTTGATTTGAGCCAAAGGCTTCCTTGGGAAGAATTATGCCCAATGTGAGGCTTCTAGGAGTAAGATAGGGAAGTTGGGAGAGTATTTGGGCAGAGGTTGTCCAAGCCAAATGGCTTGGAAGGTGTGAATAAGGTGGTAGTGGTGGGAGCCTTTTATAAGTGGAGAGGAGGGGCACTCTTGGAAAGTCATGAAATGTTACTTTATTATATAATGAGTTTCGGATTTTAAAGGTCCCAAAATTATATATTTATAGGATAAGGTGATAAGGGATCGAAATATACCCATCCAATAGGTCTTTGACAAGTGTTAGTCTTAGATTTTACATTATCTTTTCATTTTATTTAAATCGTTAATTAATGAGGTAATTGTTGCATCATCATGGTGTCATAAAAAATGTAAACTATTTAATTTTCAAAAATTATAAAAAAAATTCCATGATGTAGTAAATCTCTTTAGATTTCCAATTAGTATTTATAGTCTAAAATTTAACCTATATAACCCCATGTAATAATTTTTTTAGTAAAACAACACATGTTTGTGCCAATTTTATTTTTACTTTAAATAAAAAGTTATTAATGTCATTTTCTTACCCAAGTGGCTCCATGGGGTCCCCAAGTTGACCCATGGATTGTCTTGGTCGGACATGACTCATCCAATAAGGGTAGGACATGTGTAAAGGTAGTTTCATATTTTTATAATATCATTTTTACCTTAAATTTCACTAATTACCTTTAATCGCGATTAATAAAACTTAAAAGTTACTATTCACCAAAAAAATTATTTTAATCTCATTGAACCACATTTTACATCCTAATGAAAATAATGTATGTCAGATTTTCTAAAATCAAATCACAGAAGTGGTAATGTTTCATTTACACGAAAAATCAGTTTTTTAACTACCACTTAGTGGTTTCACTATTCATCAAAAATTAAAGTTTTTCAGAACAATGCCAAAATTTTACCCTAAGCTATAATTTATATTCAAAATTAAAAAATGATTTCTATTTTACAAAATTCCAAACATATAAGTTGCATTAATTAATTTTATAAGTAATTCCCATTGTCACAACAAATAGCGTGTTTTTAAGAAACAATATATATCAAAAGATTGACAATTGTTTATGTCCAATTTCAAAGTGAAATTAATTCTAATGACCACCATTGGATAAAACGGTAAAAATATATTCTAATTATACTTTAAAACCACTCAATAGTATAATTTATCACTATAAATTATTTTGATTAAAAAAGTTGTTTTTATGTATTTTTCACTATTCATAAAAAATTGGAATTTCTCAGAAAAATACCAAAAATTCAACATAGGCTAATTTCGATATTCTGAATCCAAAAATGAAGTCCATTTTGAAATATAAATTATATATAATTCCAAAAAGTGGGTATTACTATTCATAATGGCAATTTTGATTGGTCGCGGTGTGTTAGAATCTCGAACTTGCGTACAATGCAAGCTATTGCATTATTGAAAGAGAAGTGTACCGTGAAAGCTTGGGGTGTTACAATATATCCTTAGACTAGTTATGGATTCTTGAGTTACACCCTGAGTATTGCTAGCGCCTAATATCCATGTATATGTATACTTATGTATGCATGTACTTAGAGAATATACATGTATACAATATATCACTATATATATATATATTATTAATTATATATATATTTTATTTAGATCATACATATTCTAGCCTACCCCAAATCAGGTAGATCCATCTAGGTATCCTATAGGAAGATGAGAAGGTTTGTATTTATTAATTCATTTTTTCATATTTTTCATTTACTTGCACTATATTGTTGAAATGTAGATAGGCTATATTATTTCTAGACATCATTGGTGGTGACCTACTGAGTGTATCTCACACCCTGATTAAGATGCATTTGGTACTCGAGTAGACTTAATTTCTATAGTTATGGATAAGCGAAAGTTCCCTACTATAGATTTTTGATATGATTTACTTATAGATTGGATCATAGGAGCATAGAATCTAGAAAATTAAACTGATTCTAGTGGAGTAGTCTTTTATCCTTTTGTATTTTTTTGTATAGCATGTTGTATATGTTTTTCCAGTATTTCCCCTTTTTTATATCATCATTCCATGACATCATTGTATATGACTCATCCATTGGAATTTGATTATTATTACAGTTTTTGGTTATTTATGCTTCTGTTGTTGTCTGTTTATTTATCTTATCTAACATACCACTCTGGTATAAGGGTATAATCTCATCATTGAACCACCTTAGGCCCTTGGTCCTAGTTGGTATCCTCTATCATATACAGAGGTGTACTTGAGACCATTTGACCTATATACTCGGGGCACTGGTTGAGTGGATCCAAGGTCGGGACATTACACTACGGGTTTTCTTGGTAAACTCATTAATGGGATTCATGACATGGTACATGGAGCACTTTTAGAAAAAATTATTTTAATATTATGTGACAATAATTTCTTATGAATATCTCTTTAATGAATATTTAATCACATCGAGTATTAAGGAAAGATATATCTTTTGATTCCTTTTGATTATTAAGGGAGTTTCCATTATCAACATGATCAAATGTTTACTCAGGGATAGAGATATCTCATAATAACTATCTAATATAATGGTATGGTGGCATAAATATTTGAATGGTATTGTATATAAATTCTACATGATTGATAATATCCTCATAACATGCAAATTTATTCCATATATACAATATCATTTAGAGTTTTTCCTTGTAGGTAATCTTGAGAATATATCTCTGTGAATGGAATGATGTTTGAAATATTGAATGTCCTCTCACTTGGACAATAACAATAATGATGAAGATATTAATATAAATTATGGATATTTTGGTAATATAATGGTATAATCATGAAGACATAATAATTTTATGGATTCAGGAGAATAATAAAGAGTAAATAAAGTCCTTGATATGAAGAAGTTTTTTAGCTGAATTAATAATTCTGAAACCACACCATGAAATAAGATGATCATGATACAACATCCATGAGTTAAAATTATGTATGAAATAATTAATATAATGTAACAAGGATTAAACCATAAACTTCTTTTTCATGTTTTAAATATACTAATATAATAATAGTTCACCCCTACGTAGGAGGGTTTCACTATTGGAATATTCTTATAAGATAAAGAGTCAATATAATGTATGAAGATTAAAATCAAATCCCAATGAATATATTCATGGATGATATCCATGAAATGTTTTTAGGAACTTTTATATTCGTGAAAGGAAGCTATAAAAAATGGTGTTCCACTATCCTGGTAAATGGAAGTCTATATATCACAAGTAAGGATGTCCCACTATAAAATGATAGTTAATTCTATGAGATTTTGGAATCCTAATTTCCTGAGAATTATTGATAACCACACTATAGAAACCATGAAAATGCGGGTGATAATTTGAATATATGGAAATTATTGATGTTAAAGTCAATTCACCGTAAAGGATAGGTCTTGCAGCAACTTGAGGTGACAATATGAGGAGGTACATAAGTAGCATTGTAATCCACCTAGGTCACATGAAAGAAGAGGATATAATATGGAGTGATATTTGAAGAGATAATTTATCCAAGATATTTGGATCTTGAATTTTTTTAAATACTATACTCTAAAGAAATATATCATGCCAAAAAACCAAGTATTGTGTTTTTTTATGTCTATTACACCAAAATACAGGTTTGTTCTAGAATACCCTGAAATAATATACAATATCTTTTAAGGATAAAAAATATACTATAGTTGTGAAATAAGAGAATCCAATTGGAGGAACTTGACTCTTCATTTATTGAAGACATCTAATGTATAAAGATGATGAAAATTGGGATTCATGGATTATTCAAGATCATTATAAGAGATATAATGGTATATAATATCTCTATAAAAGGATTATCCATACCGATATGATAGGTGTACTAAGTTGGAAGAACTCAACTATATAGAACCTCTAAGTAGAATGTGATGAGTGACTCATTGTGAAATCATTGATAATGAGAGAGCCAACCATCTGGGTCATTCCTAAGAAAATAATATGGATGCACACATAGTCTAACTTCTAGAGACACTTGAGGAAAATGGATCCAGTATCACACATGTAGAAATATTTCATCATAGTGATATATTTCCATTGTTATTTAATTTTACATTATTATAGGATTTTAATGATATCCCCTAGCTCCATATTTTTATTCATAAGTCATTAATAAAAAGGGGGTTAATTAGCCATTGGGATGACAGTGTTTGATTCACCATGGGCATAAAAACTTGAGGAAAAGAGTTTTTTTGAACCTTGTAACCACTATTTCTTGTATGTTATATCTCTCAAATATCATAATCGATATTCTTATCATTATCAGGATCATTAAGTGATCTATAAACTAATCGAAAACATGGGAAATTAATTGGTGTAAAAATGAGAAAAGGTGAGAGTTTCCTCACTATAATTTGACCACTGATAATCCCCCCCTGTGGTTGAGAATCTACTTTCCGAGGTCCTACCACGATTAGCATCATCGAGAGGTAACCACTAGTCAAATTGAAATGGTAAAAAAGGCGTTGTCCAGAGTAAAATGATGAATAGTATATCACATGGCCTCAATTCCCATATATCTAATATATTTTCTGATATAACCTAAAAACTCAAACCATGTACACGTTAAAAATTCAATAATAAGAAAATCATGATACTAAAATAAAAAAATAAAAAATTCTCAATCAATTATCAATGAAAAAATGGGAATATTCATGAAAACATCACATAAAAAATAAAATGAAAAAATGAAAAACACACATATATAAACTACCATATAATATAAATTCATGTAAAACCATTTATTGAAAACCAAAAACAAACCAAACATCGGTAATATGTTCACTTCAATCAAAACATTTTTCAAAGGAATTTCTAAAAACACAAGTAGTAAGAAAAATAAACCTTTTAAAAAAACAATAACACTTGTTCACCATTCTAAATACCTTTATAAAAGAAACACGAATCAAAACACATATTATAATTCAATTTTGAGTCAAAATAAATCTCCAATGTATTTTTTTAAATATTATATACGGTTAAAATCTATATTTATAAATATTAATATTAAATATTATTGAAATACCCTTTATATCAAACTCTAAGGTCCTAAAAACCTTGGAATTCCATTATAAATTTAGCATATATAACTCAAATTTATACTAATTTTATAGCTCTTAAAAATAACAAGCTTCAAGAGTTTTCTATATAAAAGGGAATTATAAAAAAACCTAGCTAGATATTGGTGAAACAATGATGTGTTCAATAGGTGACTGGGAATTAGGTTTTGAAATCGTGTTTTCACCCTTTTAGAATGAGAACACACACAAAAAATAATGGGTTTTCCTTCTCAGGAGAAAACCTAATTATTCATGATCCCTAGGTTGAAGTATCACGATAAAGATAGATGTAATAGAATAAAAGATCATGAGATGATGGGAGTATTATTATTACCTTCATCATAAGTGATATCCCACGATAGGTCATTATAATAATAATAACATTATAATAAGGGAATTGTAATAGTTAAAATTATGAACCATTATTATCTAAAAATATTCATCCACTTACAAATGACATCCCACAAAAATGATAACAATCCCAATTATTAATTCAAATGTCAATTTCTCATCCCATATAGTTATATAATAAGATTAATAATAACAAAAAAATTATGATTTCATAAAAATATTTAACCAATCATAAACACATATATTTTACAAACAAAGCTATACTACATATTGAAATCATACTAAAAATATTTTTTCACCATGATACGAATTAAATAACATCTCTATAACACTGTATAAATAAATTAAAAGGGGTATTTGGAGGTTGTTACATAAAGAACAAAATTTTGGTTCAACTAATAGGGATACACAATTATCTTTCACGGTTAACCTAACCATGCCCTAGTCATGCATCACACGTGATATCAACTCACAAAAGATGCATGGTTAGGTTTTATGGTTACCCTAACTATTCTCAAATAGTTTTTCTCTCAGGTCTCTCAAAATTTTAAAAAATTTACTATTTCACTTCCAAAAAATATTATAATTATAAAAAATTGAAATATTTAAAAGTGGGGTGTTTCACATAGGGTAACTCCCCAAAAACCCCTATAGGTATTGGTAAACTATAAACAAGTAAGTTCTCTCACCATATTATCTGGTGTTTATAGATAAGGACTCTTCTCTCCTCAACTTGAATTTTCACCATTGCCCATATCATATCCCCCATTTATATCTATTTCATCTACTCTGACAACAATTCAACCTCATCAATTTCATTACCAAGAATTAAAAATTATTTCTCTAACTCCCCATATTTGAGGTGTTTTACTTGTTCTATTTTATATTTTAAGATATGAGATGGTTGAGTTAGATATTAGGAAGTTTCTTTGATGTTTTTAAAAATATTTTCTAGGTTTTGGGGGGAGTGCATTAAGGGGAAACCGTGCAGTATTCTATAGATAATCATGTGAGAATTGGATGGGTATTCAAGGAAGGCATAAAGTTCACCAAAACTATGTGATAATCATGTGACTTTGAAATTTTTTCACAAATAACATTTTCATGGTTAGAGCATGTTTTGATAAATTGTGTGTCCTAACCGTGAGATGGGATTAATTAAATCAAAAATTTTGATTAAATTCTAAAAACATCCTCAAAAACCACCATTCTTTCTCCTCTAACCAATAATCTCAAATTTCAGCACTCTGCTAGGAGATTTTAACAATATTCTTTCCTCTATTGGTTTATTTTAATAGATCAGAGAACACTACATCTTGGAAACTAAAGGTAAGAGCATCTTTCTTTTTCTATCACCTTGATCCTTCTATTTTCTCTAAATATGAACCTTAAATCATTCTTATTATTATCAGGTCTATTATTTAGATCTTATTTTGATAAATATTCCTTAGGATCTATTTAATGAATGTATTAGGAAGCCCAGATTTCTAGATCATAAGAGAATTACATTTTTCAAATGCTTTGGAGGTAAGTAGTCTCTCTTCTTTTTCCACTTTCACCAAGAATGTAAAGGATCAATGTTTTATATATAAATTTTCTTATGATTTTGGTTAAAATCCCTATAGGAAATATCTCTTGGAATTATCTTTTTCATTGTTTTTGTTAAAATATATAATTTTCAGTAACACCCATACGGTGTATTATTAAATGATTAATTGAAATTGGTTTTCAAAATTAATGTTTTGAATGTCATAATTTGGCATGAACAAGGTGGGTGGGTGTGTTTGTATGAATATATAATTATCCATTTACTTTATTCATGGTTATGGTTCCAAATTTATGGTTCATTAGATTGTGTTTTGGAATTATGATTAGGGACTAGATGGATGAATACCGATTGCGAATTAGATGGTTTAGTAATGGAATTTTAGTAGTGGTTTCATTGGTTAGTGTTTTACGTATTTGTGTGGGATTAAGGCATGGTTTTCTTCTTCTTTTGTACAATTTACCTGCCATATAAATATGTATTTATTATTCACAGAAGTTAATTCTTCTACTTATCTTTTATTTTAAATAAAATATGAGTTAACTTTTTCTTATTTTAGTTTCATTTAGAGGAATTATGGGGGTTTACCTAGTGGGTTATATAACCACCCCTTATATATTCACTTTAATGTTTACGTATATGTTTTTTATCATGGTAAAGGTAAAGTCAAGTTCTATTATTTTACCAATAGAGATTTGGGACATTGTGTTCTTGGATGTTTGAAGTTGGATGTTGGGGTGGCTATTGAGTCTTAGAGTCGGGAGTGGTGCCACCTTGGTTCCTTGCGTCTCTTTATTTTGATTTATATTCTACTCTTACTGAATTATTATATTTTATTTTATTCAGTCCATTTTACTATGACTATAATTTGGTTATACATCTAGAGTTATTCTGGTTTTGTATCATGCTTCATACTATGTCTCTTTCTTTTGGTTTGATTACAAGGTATTAGGTTAAGGGAAAATCATCCCCCATTATTTGGTAAATACCATGACATTTATTATCCTATTTTGGTGCCCTGGGGATTTAAACAAAGGATATTGGGATTTTGATCCTTCCAGAGCTAATTGGTTGGGTCGGGGTGCTATAAATCGTATCCGTTTTTCATGAGCATCAACTAGGATGGTAGAAAAAATATAAGAAGTGTCGGGTGATGAAATTTATAGAATAAAAATGAAATATTTAACCTCCTTATGTTTAAATTAAATTTACCAAGATGGTTTGGGTACCAAAATTGAGGATAAATACTTATAGATGTTTCTTTAACTCATCATTGTAGTTTTAACCAATGAGCATCAGGTATCAAGCATTATTAAGGAGACTTTTGACTATGATTTAATCATTCATATGTTCTTTAAAATATTTTATTTTAAAATTATACTACTATGTAATTTCTAATTGTGCAATAATATACTCAATAACTAATAATTAAGGATAATGGTGACAAATAACTGGAGAAAATCATAGTGGTTTTAAAATAATGGCATCGATTAAAATACCTAGAAACTAGAAATAGAGAGTAGTAGAAAATAAGTTTTTACATAAACCAGAGGTGAACAATTAACTTATTTAGGGAAATGTGTAATAATTATAGGCTATGATATAGAGGAACTAAATTAGGTAACCCGTCCATAATGATCATAATTTTTAATTTTATAAACATAATCCATCAATATTTTGCAAGCATTAAAGACTAGTACAAGAACAAACATGGATTAATATAATCAATCAATTTTTTTATTTATTGGAATTATGAATTTTGTAAAGGTGAATCTAGTTTTATATATGATAGGGGATCTCTCGTGATAATTGTGAGAATTAGTTGTTCAATAAAAACATGCCCAATGCATTACTTATGAGGGATTCAAAGAATTATTCAATAAAAAATTTAATCAGCATACCGTTAAAGTAACCTAAATAATATATTTATTTATTTAATCCGAATAAAGAAAATATATTTTTGATGTAATAAACATCTATAATTATGAAATTATTCTACTTTTCATCAAAGGTAGTAGTTATCACACACCTAAAGGAACATATATTCGAGGTCGGGACATGATTAGATATTCATTATAAGGTGTCCATGTTCTTGATTGATGATTACATATGAAAATTCAACTGGGAGACTATGGTAGAAATGAAAATAGTTTAGAATAGAAGTATATTTGACACATTTTTCTATATAGAACTCGTGGAAACTCTAATGCTGGAAACAAGAGGAGGGAAACTTACTCCTAGGAAAGTAGGGCGCCAGGGGATCATAATATTGGCCAAGCCTCTTTTACAACATGTATCACTATAGAACTAGGTTATTTTCAATGTGAATCTTTCATTTAATAGAATAGGAATTCAATAGTACCTCTTTAAGACTCTCACAATTGTGTCCATAAAGGAAATATTGAGCATTATTTTATAATAACCATGAAGAAAATGGGTACAGATAGAGTGAATCAATCTTGGATCTATCATGTTTAATTAGGGAAATATAATCAAAATAGGTCTCACTCCCAGATTCAACCAACCTGGGTTGATTATAAAAATACTTCAGTCATCCAACCGACACCACCTCAGTACAGAAGTAAGGAATACTCAGTGATAGTTCATTGAAAATTTTATATAGTTTCTAATCAAATCATAGTTGATAAACTAGTTCCATCAATTATGTGAGGTACCATTCTTCTCAACTCCATTCTAATATAAGTATTATTTGATATTGATGTATCACAAACTTTTCTTGCTTCATGTGTGTTAAATAAATTAGGGTTATATGTGTAAATGAGGCCTCTTGTCTTTAGAATCAAAAAAACTCTTGGGAAATGGAAATTCATAGGATTCAGGTGTTTATCATATCCCATTACTGTTGATGAGGTCTAATTTTTGTAGAACGTAACAATATTGGGGATGTAAATCATTGATATGATCTTTATAATGGACTAGTTAGTGGATTTCAAACCTAATATCAACTATTTAACCTAAAAGGAAACCTTTACATACTTGTATATTGTTGTTCAATTATTCAAATGGGATTTGAAAATGAATTTTGGTAGTGTAGGACCTTTGGTGATAGTAGATGTGACCATATCCTCGTAATTGAAAAAGATGAATTTTCATATTGTGAAATAAAATAGGACTAGTATTCACCCTACTATGGAAGATAGATACCATGATATCTATCCGTATGATTATTATGGATTACCACCTAAATAGAAAATCAAATTTTCTATTAATTGTATTCTAGATATTATTAATATTTCCTTAATTAAATATAGAATGAAAATAAATATATTAATGGGAATAAAAGGTAAAACTTGAAGAAATGAAAATTAAGGGATTCATTAGACTAAGAACAACCAATTGGGCGGCTCTAGTCCTCTTTTTAAATAAGGAAGAGGATTTACATCATTTATTTATTGAATATCATAAACCATGTCAAGTTATGATTAAGAATTGGTACCCTCTTCCTTGAACCAATGACCTCTTTGATCAACAGAATGGAGATGAATGGTACTCCGAAATTGAAATATGAGTTCAAAAACACCAACTCTAAGTTAGGGATGATTATATTCTAAATATCACTTCAAAATACATTAGAATCGCTACGAATACATAGGAATTCCTTTTGGTCTTATAAATGCACCCGTAGTTTTCATGTATTTAAGGAAATGTATCTTCCATAAGTATATGAACTTGTTTCCCAGGGTATTTTTCAGTGTTATTTTTTTTATTCTCTTATACTGTAAAAAAACCATTTGAATCACTTAGATATGGTATTTGGTATATTTTTTGAGAACCAACTTTAAACTGAATTCTCCTACTATGACTTTTGGATATAAGATGTTCGTTTCTCAGGCCATGTAATTTCGAGAAGAGGAATATCAGTCGATCCTAAAAATATTGAAGTAGATATTTATTTCAAAATTACTGATAAAATGTAATTCTATGAGATTTTGGAATATATATATATTTATAAATTAATACTAAGTTAGATAGCTTACTCCACAAGAAACACCAATCAAAAATGAACTACGACATACTAGATGAATATTATTAAGAAAGTTTCATAATAATAAAACCTATAGTTAATAAAAAAAATTAATCAGTTATAAATGCATACAAAATAGGATTAAGAACAACTAAAGTTTTAAAAAGGTATTTTTCAATAAAATCCATTTTCATTTACATGTTATATTTTTATTTAAAAGATAAATTCAAAAAAATCAAACAAAAAACTCAAAAAATATAATTTATTTTTTTTTAATTGTGTTAATATTATCATATTGTAATTTTTTTTATATTTTTCTAAAATAATTGATTTTAAAGTGAACAGTGAAAAATATAGTTTTTACCAAAATTGTAAATTTTATTAATTAATCAATATATGAGAAATATCTATAAGTTTTTAAAACTGTTTACTTAAAAAAATTAATTTAATGAGTGAAAAATATTTTTAGAAATATTTTTTTGACCTTAGATAACATATGATTAATTTTTATAACTGAATTAACATTATATTAAAATTTTAAAATAGTTTTCGATTTTTTTTTAATTTAACAATTTCATGGTAAATTTGGTATTGGATTTGTTTTAATTCAAAAAAATATTTGTTTCATAATTGACAAATTTATTCCATGTAATTTAACAATATTTATAATTTCAACTTATACTAAAAAATTTAGCTGAGAAACACACATTTCTAAAAATTGTTTTTACGTGTTATCTCCATTTATTCTAAAATTATGTTTTCTAAACATTAGAAAAAAAATTAGATAATTTTATTTTCTAAATTTTTAAATAATAATTTTTAAATTATCTAATATATTTATTTTTAATTACTTTTAATAAAATAAATTACAAAGGTTAATAATTTATTAAAAATGTAAAATTAAATTAGGGAAAAAGTTGAAAAAAGTAAAAACTAAATGCCTAAAATTAGTCCAATTTGTCTCTAAAATGAGTTTTGGAGAAGATAACAGGCCCATTAACTATATAAAATTAATATTTTCAAATCATTATACCTTTGACCCTTTAATAGTAACATTCCATTATTGAAAAGTAAGGAGTACTCTAAAATTTACCCTTTTTCACTTATAAAAGGGGAACACTTCCACCCATTTATGCCTGACATATAACTTAGAATTTCATTGTGAAAATTTTCCATTTCTATCCTCCAATGTTAATATCAAAGTTTAATAATCTTATGGTCTTAATTAGATATCCTAATGGATTCATTTTTAAATATTTTTTCGATTGAAATCTTATGTTCTCAACATGAGTATTTCTTACTCTTTAGCCTTATCTTATTAATATTTATCCACCAAAATTATTATACACACCCAAATATAACAAAAATAGTATTATTAATATAATCTAATGTTATTATAATTATGGAGAAACCATATTCAATCCTCTCCATCCACTAAGAATAACAAAGCAATATTGATCTTGTGTACATGCGAATTATCGCCACATTGAAATGATGTGGTTTGTTTAACATCACAACCTTTATTGGTTGGTAAAAAAGTATGGATTGGGTAAAATAATATGTTTCCTATTCCAACTTTTTTAATTCCCAAATAAAAATTTATCATGTAACTTAATTCCATCACTGTCATTGAGAAATGGAATTAAGAATCATGGGTATGTGTGGATTACAGCCTCCATGAATAATGAATTTAATTTGTTATAGCCAACATCAAGGGATAGTTATAAGAATGAATTTATTGAAGTTAAACTAAATTTATTAAATTTTTAATTTTATTTAAAATTAAATTAAAATTATTTAAAAAATTACCATACTAATTAAATAATTATAACATGCTCTCATTTGGGTCAATTTTACCACCTATGCGAATGATGGTATAATGTTTATACAATTAATGACTATTAAATTTAATATAATGATTATACCTTGTAATAACAGTTTATTATTATTTTTAAATAATTATATAAAGATCTTATTAATTTTTAATATAATTATTATTGTATCACCTTTCATTCGTTAAATAGTCAAAACAAGTTCTTCACAATTTCTATTTACACAAACCATGCCTTTATCATTCACAAATTAAAAATATGTTATCATGAATCATTAAAAACAATTATTCTAGAATATTTAGTAATATAGGAATGATTAAATTTATATTATTAAATAATCATCATCATCAGCATTACAGAACTTGTATAAAAACCAAATTATAATTTTTAACACCCGATTATCAAAAATAAAATAAAATTGTTGAATGTATTTATAGTAGATGACTATAAAATAAGTATACAAAATTAAATGTGTATAAATTATTTTATCAAAATAATTTATTAAGATATTAATTTTTATAATATAGAAGTTAGAGCACATTCGGCTAATAGGTACTTAACATAACAGGTTCTTTGTCTCAAATTTATTTTCTTGAGACATATTTCATATTTTCCACCATAATATATTTGATACGTTTTGATTAGACAATAATGTATATATTAATACATATTTTATAAATTCATTTTTTTAATATGTATATCAAATTATATATTTTAATGTATTTTGATTCAAAACATAACAAAAGGTTTTTCTTAACTTAACTCCCTCTTTTGAGTTATAATGAAGCCACTTGAACTCCTTTATTCCAAGTTTGGTTTCTTCCGAACTGAGATTTTATTTCATGGTATTTTATCATTATCTCTATGGAAAATGATATTTTTGATTTAATTATTCTCTTTAATGACTTTATTACTTATAAAATTTTGACATTTTTAAGAATAATTATCATCCTTCCAAAGAAATATCATGGACTTCCATTCCATTTTTTAAAATAGTTTTATAGATTTTTTTAACTCTTAATTATTTTGAAAATAAAGGTGAATTTTATTTTATTTTTAAAAAATAAATGTTTTATTTTTAAAATGGATTATTTATCTTTAAATGGATTTTAAATTCTTGTGTTTTAAGAAAGGATTTTCGAAAGAATATTTTAAAATCAAATTTCTCTGATAAATATTTTTCTTAAAAAAAACTTTTTATTTTAAAAGATTATTTTTAAATGTTCTACCAAGGTCAAATATTTCATATTAAATAATAATTTTTTTAAGAGTTCTCAATCCCTTCAAAAAATTTGTACTCTATATTATTTTTCATGTGATTTATCCAAAGATCTTAAAAGGTTATTTTTCATCTATCACAATACCCTTAATGCTCCTCGCATTAAACTATCTTATTTTTAATCCACCTTCCAAATTATTCTCTAGATATCTTATTGAATATTTTATTAACTTTATTCATTGAACTCACCTCTTCTTAAGGGGTTAATTATGTGATGTTTGAGGTATTAATTTTTTCATGTTTTAATAGCACATATATGTATAGATGATTATTATGTGATGGGTGGGATCCTATATAACTATCCAATGTCTTGATTAAGGATTTATCTATTAGGAGGTAATGATGTTAATCATGGAAATTCTTCAATCACAACATGAATCGTGTCCATTTTTTTTGTTCACAACATTCATCCTTATAATTTTGGTTGTTCAAAGCATAAAGAGTGGGTATTTTATTTTTTTCATAACATATATCATGAAAAAAAATTTTATTCACAAAATGAATCATATGAATTTTTTATGTTCACAACATGTATTGTGGTGATTTTGTTTTTTACATCATATAGCATGGGCATTTTTTGTTCACAGCGAGAAGCCTAAAAAAATTCAAAAATATGAATTGTGGTCATTTTTTATTCACAGTGTTATAATTTATATATGATTATGTTTGTGCCATAATTTTCTAAATATGATTTGTTTCTTGCATATAATTCATAATAATGATATATTATTGTATGGCATATTTTATTCCATAGTTCTTTATCTATGATTTATTGGGTATAACTTTATTATGTATCATGGTTATACCCTTTTGATCATCTTATACTCACTTATGATATTTGATTATTATTCACCTTAATGAGCATCGGATCTCACCCCTTGATTTTATTTCCCTTTCCCAGGTTATAAATATAACGATAACTTATCAGAAGTATTAAAGGGTGTCTATTGTGGTTTTATTATGTAGAAATATTCAAAAGTATAAAAAAATAATTTTCATATATTGATAATAAAAAAATACCAAAAAACTTCCATTCATAGGATTCTGTGAATATTATAAGATGTAATGTTTTCCTTGTGGTAATTATTTAAAATATGTATAGTTTTATCTCACTTTATATCAAAGTCGGTAGTTAAAGAAAGTGTTTTAGAACCATATCTAGGAGTTCATTTTTTGAGAACCTCAATTTGTTTTAGGGCTAGGTTTAGTTATTTTTCAGTATTAGTGTAGTTATTTTTGGGATTTTGATCACATAACATTGGTGAAAATGATATAGATAACCCTATATATAGGATAACATCATGGAGTTTAAGTAAAGTTGAGATTGTGTGGTTCCCTATAAATTATGTCCTAATATAGATACTGGAAAGTGGATGCAGTTGTGGTACAGATACACATTGGATTCATCACCTAGAAAATGGTTTGTTAATCATCAACACATTACTCACTCTAGTGAATGATGAGTGGGACTATGACTACATACCTGCCTAGGAAATCCTAGGGGATATGTATTGGTGTTACACATGTTATTTATGGACCATTATGTGTGATATGAATATATTTATTATATACAACCTATTAGGAAATAGAGAGTTGATAAACTAGATTAAAACCCAGTGATTTGTAAGTCAAGGTATGCATTTCATTTATCAGTACAGAGTTCTTAGTTGATAATTTCTTTTTTAATCGTTTATTAATTTTCTTATACCTAAAATTTACTTTATTTAAATTAATGGATAGATTTAAGGGAAAGAGATTTAATAACATGTGTGAAAAAAATGTAGTGATAGTCCTAATGAACATCTAAATGGGATAGCATATAGAGTATAATGCCTTGTGGAAGCAATGACAACCCAACTATCAAAATATATGAATAATAACACAAACCGTATTGAGATCCTAAACCCACCAAGGAAGAAACAACTTGCTATCAAGTATTTCATGGGGAAACGTCCACCCTCATTCAATATATCCAAAAGTCCACTTATTATCAAGAAATTGATCAATGTGATGAAAATATATATTTTTTATTCTATAGTGCATGGAATATGGGAAGGTTTTCCTACCAACTTATTTTTCATAAGTTGAGGTTGATAAATTCTATAATATCAATAATAATACAATGAAAAATGAGGAATTAGTATCTATAGAATGGTAGAAATCAAGGAATTATTCTTCACTAAGTTTTTTCCTTAAACCCTTTACATTAAAATGGAAATAGAGTTACTATAGTTGAAAAAAAAATGTTGATGAATCCATTGGTACTTAAGAAGAGAACCTCAAATGGCTGTCAAGGTATGCCTATAGTTTTATATGTGAAGCTAAGAGTAAAATTCATCTTCCATTAGTGACTTAAAGAAAATTATTTGAAGGGAATTAGCTATAAGCGACTATAGATGCAATGAAGAAATGGTTCAATGTGCACAAAAGGTTGTGACAGAAACTGGATACTATCATCATTCTAGAGAGAATAAAATAAAATCGAAGTTTTAGGGAATCCCAAATGATATGTCATATGGGGGAAGAAATTCCAACTTTATTTGTATCAAAAATACTATAGGAACCACCTAGTTAATTACATCCAATGAACCAGGAAGTATTTTAAGTATCGGAGGACTGACCAAAAATCTAATGATTGTTACAAGGGGATGAAGAGTCCATTAAATTAAACATAGGAAAAAATGTCTCAACTAATTCTCCACCCACACTTGAATTCCTCAAATGAAAGGTGTTTGGTAATTTTGAAAATAAATTCCCTAACCCTAGAGCTAATAAAGAAAATAGACACCAGCAAAATCCTAGTCCTAAAGAAATAGGAAGAGCATATGTGATCACTAAAAATGAAGTTAATCAAGATAATTAAAATATTTTTATACTCAACTTTTTAATTGAGGATGTATACTTGGATTTTGGTGAAAGTTTCCAGTCAAGAAGATTGTATCACTAATAGACAGAGGGGTGAATTAGTTATACTTTTTATTTTATGTTTCCTTAAAATAAACTTCACCTCATTTTAAAGATTTCATTCCCAACTAAAAACAATTCAAACACACATCTAAAGAAATACAAGTATTTATAAGGTTCATTATTCAATAAGAATAACAACATCCCTGGTATGGTTTGTAAATCATCAAATACCACACAATCCACTAGAAATCAATCCTTTGGGTGGAATAAAATGAGTAGGATATACCATTTCACTTGTATAGAACTTTGAATACAGTCCTAAAAGTGTGTGTGAACCATCTTAGCACAAATAGAGCAAAAAAATATTTGTGTAAAAACTCATGTTTCCTAATCTTCTTTTAAACTTTAAAAAAAGTATTATTTCATATAAAATTCATCAATTTCTAACTCAGAATATGTTAAGAACATCAAATACTTTGATATGGAATTTAAATCTGGTTGTCCAATCCAACCTTCTCACTCCAATTTTCCATATCTGATTGCCCAATCCGATCTGACCACTTCGATCTTCAAATATGATTTCCCAATTTGATAGATGTAGCTCTTAAAAGAATATGATTGAGAGAATTCATAATTACTTCTTCCATAGACTGAAACCCTCAAGACTGAAGTCCCTATCTGATTATCCATCCCTATAAAATGACCAGCTAAATATGATGACAAGGAGAATCTGATACACTACTGAATATATTGATCATCGGAATATAACATTGTGACCTTTTCTTTTCTCCTTTCACCTCTCTCTATTAAAGCTTCTTTAATTAGTGGATTATTACGGAAACCTTCTTTTATCCCTATAAATTCAATGTTTCTCTCTTTAAATATTAATTTTATATCAGTTAGAAATGGAACAAAGTACTTTCTCCTTTTATAAGTGACCAAGGAGAGGTTTTTACAAGAATCCCAAAAACTTTCCCGCTCAACCGAAATAACCCAAATATCAATTTCCTTTGAATTTCGAGTGTATTTATGACTTCATAAACTCTTCACAAATATTATTGAATCTTCTTCAAACTTCATCTCTTTATTGTATTTTCTTTTTCAATAACCAGTCCAGAACTGATTTCTCAATCCGATTTCAATTGCCGATTCTGATAGGTTCAATCTTATTTCTTCAATAAAATTTCTCTATACCAAAAATTGAGAATAAACTATCTTTTAATTTCAAGATCACCCGCGAAAACACAGCTATCTATTTTCATCAACTCTTCTCTAGACCCACTTAAACATCAAACAAATAAATTCCACCCCTTTTAAAATGGTTGACTATATTGTTGATCATCAACTTTTATTTTCTTTTCATTAATCTGTTTCAAGAAATTCTTCCTCTAATTATGATGGATATTAACCCTATTTAAGAATAAACACATTTTTCAAAAATATTCATAGCCGTTATGAATCATATGATCCTATTATGATAGATTCACCAACTTTCTTATTTAAATATCATGCCTCTGAATATGTCGATGATTGGATGCCATAATTCTTATATCTCTTTTAACAACATCCTTCTTTCCAACCCAGCTTGAATATAGTATGGCTAAATGTGATCTCTATTACCCTTTTTCTTTCCCATTCAAATATGATCAATCTGAATACAATTGGTAGCATCTATTTCACTCCCCCTTTATTTCATAAATCTTTTATCACAAGTATTCCCACAAACTCATGATTTATGAGAACTCTAAGATTAGAAAAGATTCATCAAATTCGATTTATCATAGTCATACAGGTTGTGATTCTCCCATTACAGTCAAATATTTCATACCAGATTCAGATTCAATTTGATGACCATTTACTTCCAGCAATATTCTTCCTCAATATGATCGACCTACTCATTTTGGATTTTGTGTGAATATGATGAGACTTTTCTTCTAGAAATCTTATCCCAAATATGATGGACCATTTCAAACATTGTGATTCTGATTCTTATGAATGAAATGGTCAAACCAAATTTCACCAAAATACAAAGTGTGGTTATTTTCCATTCTTCTCAAAATTAATTTATTTGATAAAATTTTCTCAACAAAAAAAAAGAGAATACCTGAAAATAATCCCCTTCATCATTAGCTCGGTCCTCACAATCTCCCTCTTTTGATTTTGTTGTCAACCAAGATTCATAAATCACTGAATATTGTATTCTCAATAAATGGATTACTTATCAAAAATTCTAAGCCTATATGAGCAAACTCATTATAGGAAACAATAATTATTGATAGAAAAACCAGGTTGTCCAAAAGAAGTGATGATGACAACAACTTCATCTTGTCACCTTTATTTTATTTATTCTTGGAATACAAAAAAAATTCTTCCTAAAACCACTCCAACTAATGATTAGAATAGTTCGCACATAATACAATGCTGAATTCACAGATCACCCAAAACACCCCAATTTTACCTAACTTTTAAGGTTATATTTATGAAACAATTCAATTCTCCCCCGTGACAACACTACCCAAAGGTAAGATGAGAGGGGGGATAGAAAAACATACCTCAACCTTAATGAGAAAGAGGTTAGACACCCATGTTCAACCTCAATTTAGAAAATCATTCTTTGAATAAAGGTTTTGTGAATATGTTAGCAACTTGTTCTGATGTTGGAACATATTCCAGGTTCAATTATTTCTTTTCAACATTCTAATTGATGAAATGATATTTGATATCATTTTTTTAATAGTAATATTGAAATGTATTCTTGGTAAGATTTATTATACTTTTATTGGCACAACCCAAGGTCAAGGGTAAATTCACTTCCAAAATTAATTCTTATAATTGAGTTTTCATCCATAAAATTTGAGTAGTTTCTTGATTGGTAGTAACATACTTAGCTTCATCCATACTGAAATTTATTGAATTATATTTCTTTAAATTATAGTTAACACAATTCTTTCCCAAAAAGAATACTCCACCATATGCGGAAATTCTATAATCATAATTTCCTACCCAATCAGTATATGAATATCATAAAAAATCAATACTTTTTGAGCTTTCATATCTAATTCCAAATTCTGTTATTCCTTTCATGTATCTTATAATTCTTTTTCCAACAAAAAATGTGATTCTTTTAGATTACAGTGAAATCTTTCACATAAGGTAACAACATAAACAACGTCAGTTCACGAGGTAGTCTAATACAATAGACTTCTAATCAGCTTCCAAAATTATTTCTGATCAACTATTTTTCCTTCTCCATATTTATTCAACTTTTTCCCACTACAATCAGTGGGGAAATAGGTTTTGGTTTTTCCATTTCAAATATTGAAAGAAGTTTCTTAGAATACTTTTCTTGAGAAAAAAATGTATTTCTTCTTTTGTAAAATTTGTAACCCAAGAGAGTATTTCATTTCTCCTAGAATGTAAATTTCAAAATATTTATCATTTCTTCAAAAAACCATTCACAACATCTTTCATCATTCCCAGTAAAGATAATTTCATCAACATAAATAACTACTATGAGGAAATACTCTTGACTTTCTCTGATATAAATATTACTATCAACTATTCCTTTATTGAAACTCATATTCCTTAATCAAGTATCAAATTTGGAATAACATGCTATTGGAGACCATATAATTACTTCTTTAATCTGCATTCATAACTTTCATCTTTCCAAACAACAAATCCATAAGGTTGTGCAATGTAAACTTCCTCATCAAGATCACCATTCAAAAACATGGATTTAATACCCATTTGAAAGATCTTTTAGCCTCATTGTGCAGAAATAGAAAGAAAAATTTGGATTTTTTCTGAACTTTCCACCATATCAAATGTTTCATCAAAATTAATACCTTCAAGGTATGAATACCCTTTATAAACCAATCATGATTTTTTATTATTACTTCTCCTTCTTCATTCAGCTTGTTCCGGAAAACCCATTTTGTTCCTATAATATTTTTCTTTTCTGGATTGGGTAGAAGTTCCCATGTATCATTATTTTCAATATGATCCAATTATTCATTCACATATTAAACCCATTATAAATTCTAAAATTCTTCTTTCACATAATTTGACTCAACTTTTGAACATAAATAAGGGTGTGTAATAGCATTTGTTGTTCTTATGGTTTGAACCTTCTGATGTTGATCCCCAATGATACACATAGCTTTTACTTGCTTTCTCAGCCTAGGTTTAAATTTTTGAGTATTTTCCTCATCATGGGAAATATATGAGAGTCTAATTCTTCTTCTTTATTAGGATTTCAATTTTTTATATCCTTATTAGAATTGTTTTTAAAAATTTCTTTATCCTTCTCAACATTCTTGTCTTCTTGAATAAGTTTTTCTTACTCATATCCTTCAATTAATTTTAAATCAAATGAATCATAAATTCTTCATTTTTATTTGGTGAAACATCTATATACTATTTCTTTCAGATCATATCCAATAAAAAATACATCTTCGCCTTTCTACTCAAACTTTCCATAGTTTCCACTTTTCTTCTTTATAATACATGGACTCTCGAAAACTATTAAGTGTTTCAAACTTAGATTTTTTCCATAAAACAATTAATATAGATTTATAGCTGATATTGGCTTATAGAAACATCAGTTTTGAATATAAACAATAGTATTCATGGCTTTCCTCTAATAGTAATGAGAAAGAACATGTTCAAGTAACACAGTTCTCTCCATTTCCACCAATATTCTATTCATTCTTTTAGAAACCACATTTTGTTGAGGAGTGTATAATTAACTATACTCATGTGGAATTCCATTCTACTTTAGATAACTTCCAAAATCTTCACTATTGAATTCACCTCTATTATGGGTTCTCAATTTCTTCACTGAATACTCACATTCATTTCTATATTTTATTTTGAAACTTTTAAACATTTTCAAATCATCTAATTTATCTTTCATATACATAACATAAGTAACGTGAATAAAATCATTAATGAAAATAATGAAATAATAATCTTTATTTTTTTTATATTTTTTCTCATTGGCCCATATATATTTAAATGAATAAGATCAGGGGGTTGTTTTGAACAAATCTCAACTTTCTTGTGAACACTATTTATAATATTTCCTTTCTGACAAGTATTGAAACACCAATATCTTCTTCTTGGAAAATTAGGAATGTCTATAACACTATATAATTTTAAAAACTTAATAATGTATATTTGACCTGAGTGTCCTGGCCTTTTATTTCATAATTGATTCTCTTCCATCATACTCATGTAACAGGTGTTTTTTATTTCAACAACCAAAAATAAGTTTCCTTTTGTACATTGGCCTCTTATAAAAATCTTTCCATCTTCATCTCTTTTCATAAAAACATAAATTTTTTGAAGATAACTTTGTTACCCTCATCACACAATTGTGACACACTTAGAAAATTGTGTTTCATCCGATAAACATACAAATCTTTCTTGGATTTGAACTTTTCTTTTCCAATTATGGAGGATCCAACACCTATGATTCTCAGTGATTCATCACTATAAAATATCATAGTTCCTTAATTAAAATCTTCAACATTATTTGAAAAAATTAAATCTCCTATCACATGAGAAGAACACCCACTACCAAGAATCCAAGTTCATTCTATTTTTTGTAGTTTCTAGAGTGGTTTCTAAATAATATCTTTTTCTTATTTCTTTTCTTTCTTCACTTTCGGCTTCTGAGAATTATTAATAATATTTTGTTGTGATGATAATAATAAAATTCATCCTTTTTCAATGTGTATGGGTTTTTCACATCTTCCATAAATGGTTTCCAAAGGTTGGAACCAATTTTTTATCTTCGTACCAACCATTTAAGATTTATTTTGAACTTCCTTATCATATTTATTATTTTGAGGGAATTTACTCCCCCTAAATATTTTCCATTAATAAATGATGGAGTAATATTAATGTTTTAGGTTGAACCAACATATATTATCCATGTTTTTGAATCCACCACAATACTAGTAATATCTATAGAAAGAGTATTTTCCTCTGAAACTTCCATACTGACTGGAATTGTAAATCTATTTCTCAGCATCCTTATTGTCTTTGTTTTCTGAGCAACCAACCTTTCTGTTTTAAATATATATATTCCTTTAATTTTTAGATTTATCAAAACTAGAATTATTAGAAAAATTTCAAGATTTAGAATTTTTTGACTGAGGTTTTTTGGAAACTACTGAATTCCCAATTCTGTTGGTTTTCTCCACATGCATATGTTTCCCTGCATTCTAACTTTCATAAACAATTACATATTTCTTCTCAACTTTTGATGGTAGATTTTTTTGGTCCTTATCAGGTTTATCTTTTCAAGAACTCTCACCAACTTCAGAGATAGATTTTTTGAAACCTGTATTTCTCTATTCAGCTTTGGAATGTTTCTATTGGATAAGTTCCAACTCTTCTTCTTTTTCCTTCATCTTTAGCTCCAGATGCTCATTATGATTCATTTATTACTCAATATATTTCTTCAAATCATCAATTTATTTTACCAGCTTCATCTTCTCATCAAAAAATCATTCTTGATTTCTTGTCGAGAAGCATTCATCTACCAACTTTTTTTTTATTTTCAAGCCTTCTGATCTTTCTCATACACTCTTTAAAGTCTTCCTTCAAATGAAATTTAAGTTGATTTTCTTCCTCCTCAGAACTAATTCTTCCTAATTCTTCAACATTTATCATTGCAATAAATTATTCTCAATACCGGACTCAAAATATTTTTTAGATTGATCTTCACTGTCATCTTATTCTTCATCTTTAGATAAGAAAATTATTTATTTGAATTTGAATAATTTTCTATCTTTCCTAGTGGATTATGTTTTTCCATTATCTCTATATTTTTCAAATATCTTCCTGGACTTCTTTATTCTTTATCATTATCATCTTTTTTCTTTCTTTAAGGATAATTATCCAAATATTTCCCAAAAACCCCACATTAAAAATATGTTAAGGGAAGTTTACCTTTGTATTTCCTTGTACCTCATTTCACATTTTTAGAAAACAAGATTTCATCAAAAAAATTACATAACTCATTTTTATAATCGAATCCACCAACTTCATCTTTAATAAAAATCTTCTTTGAATTTTATTTATTAATAGCCTTGAAAGACATTTCAATATCAACTCCTATCTTTTTTCACATTGCTTTCTCCCTTCTCATTTCATAAGTAATGAGAGTTCTATGAAAATAATCTAGATATAATGTTTTAGGATCTTCATTTTCTAATAAAGAAACTTTTTCATCAAACTCATCAGGAAGGATTCCCAAAGTCTTTTCAACAGTTGTAGAATCATCTAAATTTTCACCAAGACATCTGATAGTGTTGAAAATGTCATTTACCCTGGTAAAAAAGACCCCAACATATTCATAAATATGAGGATGTTTTATCAGATTAGAAGGTGGATACCTTAATAGAGGAAGTGATCTAGATATCCAAAAGAGAAATGATGTGACTTTTGGACCTATGAGTATACCTAACTCTATCCCTACTAGAGAGAGTTTTATAAGTGAATGGGATAGTGGTAATGATTAGAAATAGGTTTCAAGTGATGAGAATGTTATAATATACTCTTCTAAGTCTTCTAAAGAGGTTTTATAAGTTTCTTATGAGGAAATTGAGGAAGATGGAAGTGATGATGGTAATGGAAGTGGTAATAATGGAGATAATGATGAGGGCAGTAATAATGGTGGAAGGACTGATCATGATAGTGGATATTTTAGGATTCAGACACCTAATTCATCCTCTACCGATTCTATAGATTCATCTAGGTCTATGGACATACATGGATGACCAATTCCTGCACATGTTGAGAGATCATTTTACTTGGAGATATCTCTTCCATAGAACCTAGTTGATGATGATACTTATTCCAGAGGAGAGTACCTACGGAGCGGGATCAATCCCATAGTTTTGTTACAGTGGATACTAATAATGTATAATGGGAGAAATTTTTGGGTTATATATAGCTTGGTTTCGAATATTCTATGTCCAAAGATATTAATGGGGTTTTTGAGGAGCATGGAGATACTCAAGTACACGGTGAGGTATCCTCTAAGGGGGAGACTTTTCCAGGTTCAAGGTTTCTTTGATTAGCATAAGAGGATTCTGATGATGAAGGTGAACCTAATATACATATTGTAGTTTAGGCATATCCTAAGGGTTCCTTGGCAGAGCAATTTCATTAGGCCTTACCTTCATATGTACCTCCTTCCAGGTTAGAGTATGAAGAGGTTTTTGTTCCTAGTGTTGAGAGACTATTACTCCTTTTCATGTTGTTGCACATGGGGCTACCGATTCTGTTTCAAGAACATATGTGGATTCTTTCAAACAGATTATTCTTATAGATTTTGGTAGAATTTTTAGGTCTAAATAACCTCCAATCACTCAGTTGAGTGAGGCTGATGTGATACACCTGTTTGAGTTAGTGGTATGTCATATTCATCCAAAGATGAATCACCACATCCAAGAGGTTGAGATTGAAACCTATAGGTTAGAAAGTGGTATGGATTCTTTGAAATCTGTTATGGATTATATGATATCCTCCTTTCCTTCCACCCTCTCAACATTTTAGGATAGGTAAGAGTCTATACCTTCATTGCATTATACATCTTCTGCTCCACCACCCATGGTTTCCATTGATGTAGAGTCGATTCAATCTATAGTTAGATAGGAACTTCATGTTACTTTGTGTGATATTCATTCCATGCATCAGGAGGATCTAAGATGGATTCATCAATATGGTGAGCATATATAGAAACTAGTAAGGGGGTTTTTAAATGAAGCTCAAAGTGACAGGGAAACCATCGCAAAAGGACATTAAATACTACATTTCTAGGATGTATACCAAACTTGAATTGTATAAAAATTTAAATATTTTGGATAAGAATATCAAGATGCCACCTTTCACCAGGTAATTCAACGAGAAGGTCTCCCAGTTGAAGGTTTTGGCAACTCTTCTTGTGCATTTCAAGGGGGAAAAGAAAGACTTTTTTACTACTATTGAGAGAGAAGTAAAAATTATCATGGAATCTATTAATATTATGAAGTCTATTTGGTGATTTTATAGAAATAATTATCTTTATTCATAGGCCACACCTATGAAAACTTTCACCACTTCACCTTCTACACCTTTACCTCTACAGTACCATCCACTCAGCATGACTCCCAGGGAAGCAATATATAATCTCATACCAATAGACATTAAAGATCTTTATACTCTATCTATACCTATAGTACATCCATATATTACCACTACACCCTTAAATTCTTCATTTTCCCTCCTACTTATGATAAGGGAAAAGTCCCTACTGATCCCGCCACCCAAGCTGGGAGTGATTTAGATTTATATTATTCTTTTATAGGTATTTCTATTTTTTTCCTTGAATCTCCTTTTTGGGTGGTGCGATCATAACTCTTTGGTCCTAATGATATGTCTCTCTTATTATCTTCTCAAAAGTTCTCTGTTGATCTTATATTTTCCTTTACTATTTCTTCTTTAACCATTTTGATAATCTAAAAAGAGGGAGAAATTCAGATGATGGAAATTTATTTCTTCCAATTTATTTATCCCTGATAAGTTACCTTTGATACTTCATTTATCTATCATTTGTTATGATAACTTTGATATCCAGTTTATATTTGGAAACGTACTCATTTGGATGTCCTTATTCTAATTTTTTCCTTGATACTATAATTTTTTGGATTCATCCTTAGTGCCTTCCTTCTTTGATACCATTATTTGGATGTGATTATATGATTTATCGGATTTTACTCTTTAATACCAAATTTTTATATCAATTTTATCCTTTGAAGTCAAATTTATTTAAGAGCATTTTTGTTTTTATTTCACATTTGACATATAAAATTTTAATAATATTGTTATTCCCTAAATTCAACTCTATTTATTTAAATTTATTTTATACTTGGTTTTTAAAAATTCCATGATTTATGATCATCAAAAAGGGGGATATTTTTGTCACCTCTTCATTTTAATGCTCTCAAATAATGTCTAATATCTTTATAATGATATTATTATTCTATGCTATCACATTATAATATAAGAAAATCTCATTAAAATTTTTCCAATTGTTGAAATGAGTCATCGTTAGTTCAAAATGTCTCACCACTAGATGAGATACCACCAGTATGACTCGATGTTAGTTCAAATGTATCACCTATAGATGAGATACTGATAGCATGACTCGCTGTTAGTTCAAATTTCTCACCACCAAATGAGTTACTGCCAATATAACTCTTTGATATTTTAAATGTCTCACCACCGGATGAGTCACCTCTAGACTGAGTGTGATGCCCTGAAATTATAAATTAAGAACATTGTATTTGATAACATCTATGACACGCAACACCAAGGGAATAAAAGAATATAATATCCCAAGACTCTATAATATATTTACTATTTTATATAAAATTAACCCATGATATAGATTACTATACATGAGATAGTGAGTTAGGATAACTCACACGCAACAACTAGATTCTTCAATGACATACGTTACAAGCAAGACTGAGTTTTATCAAACAAGAATATATTAATAAAACATTATTATTTAGTATAATAAAATATAAACTATCCTATAAATTATAATTTATGAATAATATTAAATAACCTATGAAAATATATTCTCTATAAAAAAACATTATGAATTCATTACTAATCAATTTATAAGAAATGAATATAAAAACCAATTGAATATAAAGAAAATGGTTTTATTCTTACAAAGGTGTTTTATCCTAATAAATTAATTTAGCTAATATTAGTAAATGATATTAATTAAATATATATACTATTTATTCAATAAAATATTTTTGATATTCATTCAATATATTTTATAGGCATAATATAAGAATAACCCCAATTTTACGCATAAAAAACTATATTTTTCTAAAGATAGTTTTACCTAATTTTAATGGTGAACCTATTTTAAATCTAGTTTTTTGAAATTTAATAAATTTAATATGAAAAAAATATATTTTTTAAATAGAGACATAAAAATTAGTTTGGGTTAATTTTTGGTATTTTTCTATGAAGTTTCATTTTTTGATGAATAGTGTAAAATACTGAATTTTAATTCGAAACTGCTTTTTCATCTAATTTATTTATAAGGTTAAATTATATTTATGATTGGTTATAAAGATTAATTAGATATATATTACATAAATTAAACCAATTTTGGTCATTTTAATCAATTTAAATTTTAAATTTTACATGAGAACTTACCAAACTTCTAAACATTTATACTTTAAAAACCAGCTTGGTCATCCCATATACAGGATTAAATTTAAATTAATTTCTACCACTTATATCACTTTAATTAGAAAAAATGGATTCATTATTTTTAATAATAATAATTTATAATTTAAAATATGGTCAACTTATTTTTCTACTAAAAATATTAGGTAATGTGATTAAAATTAATTACAGCAATTAAGAGAAAAATTAGCTTAATAAAGAACTAAACCTTAAACTTAAGGGCCAAAATGACCTATATTATTGTACAAAAGATATTGGATAGAAATATTTATACCCTATAATCCCTTTTATCTAAGTAGGAACATTATTTGAGACACTTTTGTTGGGAAAAACGTGGGTGGAATCCCCTTTTCAAAAATATACAAGAATGTCTCTCCTCCTCCACTATAAAAAGGCACCCACTGCTCCCACTTATTAACATCTATAAATACCTTTTGAATTCCCAAACTCTACTCAAATAAGATCCCAAAATCCATAACCTAATACTAGAATCTTCACTTTGGGAATAAATACATCCAAGGAAGTCTTTTGGTATAAACCAAAAGGAGTTACACGAAAATGTGGTGACATCCTTCAATGATCACATTCATTTGATTTCCTTCTCCGCCAATTCAATTATTATTAATAAATTCTTATATAATAACCTTGGTATCCTAAATATACTGATATTTTGTTATTATAGGGTTTTTACAACCATCTACACACACTTCCATCTAATGGGTAACAAATATACCATTTATCTGTATGGTGAAATACCGCCATGCAAAATGATGTCATTCATTTTTACTTTACCACCTCTCATGGTTGGAAATTATGATATACATTTTGTTTTTATATGATATATATGATATTTATGATGTATTAATATTTCTATAAATTTTATTTAACACATATCTTAATGCTTTCCAATTTTTGTAAATATGAGAACATCGTTTGTGGAAGTGAGGACTACTGCATCCTCAAAGCGATGTGATTCATTCAATCTATACATGGAATGTATAAAGAATTACTTTAATAAAACTATGTAAAATCTATTAAATTGATATTATAATATATTTATAATATTAATATATATATCAGTAACTTTTCATTCATTTAAATATGGAAAAGAAATGAAACTAGAGTTCATACGTACGTACGGTCTTTCGTCTCCTTAAACGGTGCATTTCATTTCCTATTTCCAAATTTAAGGGATTATTACATATAAATATATACTGTATATATATTATATTTAAATAATGGTTTAAATTATTTATATGATGAAATAATTATCAAATTAATAATAACAATAAGTAACAATTCCAAACATGCTCGAAAAACTTGGAAATTAACACCCAAAATAGTGAAAATAATGAAAGATTAAAAAAATGGGTAATATGATATTATAAGAAGTTAATATATGATATTATAAATATAATTATGGATATTTTATAATTTATTAACATTATTAAAACTATTATACAAGAAGCTAAAGGATTTTCACCCGAAAAGAAATGCAAGGTAAGGTATTCGTATCTCACTTTTCTTTCCGTGAGGCATACACAATATTCACCACTTACTTCATTTTTGTAGTGTATATAATTCCAAATTTTATATATTATATCATGAATTATTTCATATTTATGTTATTTAAAGTTTCATTTGAAATTATCTCTTTTATGGGGCTTATGATTTAAAAGTTATCAAGTAGTAAGGGACTTCATCTCAATTTACATTCTTTGAGATATTATTTATTATTGTGCACATAATTGCTTATATATGGTGTAAATACTATCACTTTGACATGTAATTTCATGATTAATTCATCATTGATGAAATTTTTAGTTTCAATTTGAATTGTTTAATCTAATAGGATTTGAATTAAGCATTCCCAAGTGGAAAAGAATTTCATAACCCAATTTCTTTTCATTGGGTTATATACCTTCCTCATTGTCATTAATATTATAAGATTATGTGTGTAATAAATTTTTACTATATATTATTGTACTTATACTTTTTTATGGAGAATTAAAATTTACACAGATAATCTATTTATTTATTTATTCTTACATCAACGTTATGGTCTTTTTAAGGGTTTACTTCACATTCTCATTTGGTCGGGATTGTTTACACTTGAACTTACCTTAGCGAAAATTATTAGATAATTATTAAATAAACCCTTTAATTTTATTATAATATGGTTATTCGTGAGATTTTCCAAGTAATAGAACTATTTTTCTACTATTTTGTTCTCAAAAGTTTTTAGAAATTGTTTTTAAGAAAATTTAACTTCATTTCTCTCTTTAGTCAGAGAACCAGTTTTCTTCTAAATATCCATTTTTATAAAAAGTTTTTCAAAAAAAATTAACCTTTTAAAAATTATTTATTAAAGTCAATTTTACCCTCTTTATATTTTAAAAATGTTTTAAATGTAATCTTCTTGTCAATTTTAATACAAGGCACCTTTCAAACCTTTTTACCATGAAAGAGGAATGTTTTTACCTTACATATCTTGTGATTATTTTCAAATAATTATTTCTTTGAGGATTCCTTTAAAATTTTAAAAGGTTAATTTTTAAAGAAAAATTTTTTAAAAGTGATTTTCATGTAAAATGATTTTAAAAATGTTTTTCATAATGAAAAGGATATTTTCATCAATAATGTTTTTAAAATTTCATTTTGTAGTATTTTCATTAATCAAAGAAAAAACCTTTTATTTTTACTCTAATAGGGATATGATGTATTGATATCATCCTTATTCATCCTCTGAATACTTTTTGATTGATTTTTTCAAGGATAGTATAACATTTACTACCTTTATTTATTTTAGTCTCCTTGAAATATTCAATTTCTTATGATAATTACACATTGAAATTCCCCTAATTATCCACATCATTTATCATGGTTATGTTTATTACCCAAATCAAATATCATTTATACATATGGTGTTTACTCTGATATTTATTTGATTATCTGGGGAAATATAGATAAATATATACCCTTTATTCAATACGGATATTTGATAAGGCACATTGTTCATGAATTAAATTGATTATTCAATATATGAGGACTTTTTTTTATATGTATAACATGGGTGGTGCCCAGTTACAGATAGCCCCTCGATGCATCATTTGTATCCTAGGATGAAATCAGTTAGATAAAAACCCATTGAGTTTGTTTTCAAATCAGAGTAGTATTAAACTATCTTGTGAAAAGTCTTAATAGTATTATATTAAACCATCTTGTGAAAGGTCTTGATGGTAAAAGTACCATGTACCTAGTAAAAATGGTAACAAATAATTAAGAATATTCTTAATTTAGATTCAATTATTATAATCCATGAGATTTTTTCTTTGATATTATTTATAGATGCCTTTCATTCTCAGTTCATTGATCAAATGGAATTTTTTTCAGTTATTTACCTTTCCATATTATTTACTCATTTCCTTCTCATTTATTGACTTAATAAAATGTGTTATCAGTTATTTACCATTCCATATTTATTATTCTAATTAATTCATTATTGATTCCTCAATACTTAACCCTTACTGAGCATTTGAGCTCACCTTTATTTTTTTTCCTTTCCCAATGACTCCCTAAACTTTACTAAGAATTATATCAATGGATACTCTAGATAGAATAAAGTTATTATCCTAGAATAAAAAAAAATTATGTTGTAATTTGTGTATTCATTTTTAATATAGGACTTGTGTATGTATCTAGTTTACCAAGACTAATAAACTCTTTGGGTCCTTTGGGATTTGATTCCTTGTAATCATGCCAATGTAATGGTAGTGGACATCAGCTCCTAGATATCTGGTGTTCAGTATCTACAGTTGGTATTATAGAAAGTTTAGTAGAACCCTTGGTAACTACATTTAAGAAAACATAGATTCGAGAACATAACCCAAAGATATGCTTTGAGGATAAGTATAGAAGAACATCCTAGAACTTTAGTAAGGAAGAGATTATGTGGGTCTTCCTAGAAATACATCTCTATCTGGATACTAAAAGTGGACTTTGTTCTGGAATATATGTACCAAGGGGTAACAACTCTAGAAAGGTGTGTCGAGCCTAACTCTACCCTAACATGACACATGATAATAGGCCTTATTTCCCACATGTTTTGACACTCTCAGGGGATATTCTTAAGATAATTCACATTTTATGTACAAACCATTATGGAGTATTTAAATAGATAATGACAACGAATGACTTAAGTTAAACCTAAGGTGCCTTAGAATGAAAATAATGTGTCAAGATTTTTACATCCTAAAAAATCTTATATGGAGTTTCTAATATTATAATTGATTCTTACGCTATTGTTTTTGGTTTTTAGAAATGCCTTCTTCTAAATTTTAAACCTTATACCAAGTAAGGACCTATGTTGAAATAAATGGATTAAGTATATATGTATTGGTTTTGAATTAAAAATATTAGTTAAAAAGGTTTTTAGTGACTACATTCAAGGATTTCCATCATATTTATTTTGGAAATAATATTAATAGGGTTTTCAGAAAAGGACAACCTATATGTCAGGTGACAACCCAACATGTCCAGCAAGGCTCCAGGACTTGAACCCATGACCTAATGACAATAAAGGCTTAATTACAACCATTTACTTATGCAATTCCCGGGTTAATATGTCAATTTTTTAGTTAAACAATTTAATGAATAAATATTAATGATGAAATTGTAGTATTAATATTTAGGATTATAGATTAATGTATTAACTATATTGGATTTAGAGAATAGTTCGAGACAAATAGAAAGAAACATCACTCTTTTATAGACATTATGATTCATAAAATGTAAATTTTAGTGCTTAAAACATCGAAGTTAATTTTTGGACATCCATTTCTTAAAGTAAGAGATGAATTAGAATTTGATCAAAGCATAACAAAAATATGAAATCATTCTTATGAAATTGAAACTGATAAATTGTGTGTATTTCCTTATATTCTTGATCAATAAAATAATTCCTCAATATTAGGAAAAGTATCATAAAACAAAAATGTTTTCCTAATACCCTAATTTTATTGAACCGGTGGTATTTCAAATCATCATAAATTTATGGATTTAAGGCCCTCAACTTTCCGTTAATCATTAAATTGTTTGTGATTGATGACCCAAATCACTCCCTATAAATATTTATGTTTTCCTTCCATGTTCATATCTCCACATCCCACTAATGTTCTCCTACTTAGATACCTAGTTATATATTACTCCATGTAACCTTTGTACTTCTAATTCTCTCTTATTAAGAGAATATTTAATTAAATATTCTCAAGATGTGGGATTTCAACAAAATAATTCTCAAATATAAAACCCTTAATTTCCAATATCAAGTGTAAATTGTGAGGATATAATTTATTTAAGGTGGTGAGAATGTGACGCCCTAAAATTCAAATGTAAGAGTATTATATTCAATAGCATGCATGACACGCAACACCAAGCACGTAAGGGAATATAATATCCCAATAAATTATAATATATTTAATATTTTAAATAAAATTAACCCATGATATAGCTTTAAATGCACATCATACTGAGTTATCATGCATCACACAAAACAATGAGTTTCTTTAATGGCTTGTGTTACACGTAATACCAAGTATTACCAAAAAACAATATATTAATAAAACATTATAATTTAGTATAAAAATACATTACCTATCCATTAAATTAGAATTTATGAACAATATTAACTAAATTATTAAAATATATGGTTCATAAAAATATAAAATGAATTCATTGGTTGTGAATTAATTATAAATGAAAATATAAACAGATTGAATATAAAGGAAATATTTTTATGCTTACAAAGGTCTATTGTCTTAATAAATTAAATTAATTAAAATTATAGAATCATATTAATGAAATATATATAAGTTATATATTCATTCCAATATTTTTTATATTCATCACATATATTAATAGACATAAGATAAGAACAAAACCAATATTACACATAAAAAATATATTTTTATAAAGATAATTTTAGAGCCTTTTAATGGTGAACTTATTATAAATCCAATTTTTAGAAATTTTGTAAATTTAATATGAAAAAAATAAACTTTATTTTTGAAATATAAACATAAAATTAGGATATGGTGAATTTTTGTTTTTTTTTAGGTTTCATTTTTTGATAAATAGTGAAAAATACATAATTTTAATTCAAAACTGCATTTTCATCTAATTTATTTATAAGAATAAATTATATTTTTTATTGGTTTTATATTTTTTTTAAATCAATTTTAAATAAATAAATCTAATTTAGTCCATTTTAATAAATTTCACTTTTAAAATTTAATATGAAAAAATTGACAACTTTTGACCATTTTATCTAAAAACTCGCTTTGGCGTCCCGTCTGTGGGATTAAATTTAAATTAATTTATTCCAATTCTATGATCTGAATTTGAAAAAATGGATCAAATATTTTGAATCATAATAATTTATAATTTATAGTAATTTCAACTTAGTTTTGGACCAAAAATAATAGTGAAAGCGGTTAAAATTAATTGCAGCAATTAAGAAAAAAAATTAGCTTAATAAGGGACTAAACCTTAAACTTAAGTGAAAAAATAACCTATGAACTTGTCCAATAGCTATTTTATGGCCATAATTTGTCCCTACTATCCATTAGATCATATTGGGATCATTATTTGATCCAATATTCATAAGAAGGACATGGGTGGAATTCCCTTTTCAAAAATTTACAAGAATGATGCTCCTCCTCCACTATAAAATGGCACTCACACCTCCCGCTTATTCAGACCTCCTAAAAACTTTTCTCAACCAAAATATTCTAAAGTAAGCTCTCAAATTCCATCCCCTAAACATATAATCCTCAACTATTTCAAAAAACCAACCAAAGAAGACTTTTGGTGAAAACTAAGAGGAGTTACCCAAATAAGAGGTAATCCCTCCACAAGCCCCTTTAGTTTATTTTCCTTTTACAAAAATTAAACAATTTTTATTGAATGATTATATAATAAGCATAGTTTCCTAAATAAACTGATATTTTTATCATAAGGTTTTGACCTACACTTACTAAAACTTCAATCTAATGGGTAACGGGCTTATTATTCATGTACAAAGAACTACCGCCACACGAAACGATGATTGTTTATTTTTCCTTTACCACCTCTCATGATGGAAATTATAATGGACACACTATTTTTATATGATATATATGATATTTATGTCATTTTTATACTTCATTAATTTTTATGTAACTCATACCTTCTTTTAATATTTTGTAAATATGGTAACATCGTTTGTGGAAGTGTGGACTACCACCTCTTCAAAACGATGTAATTTATTCACACTATACATGGAATGTATGAAGGATAGTTTTAATAAAACTAGGTAACATATATTAAATATATATGATACATTAATTATAATATATAGATATATCATTAACTTTTCATTCTTTTAAATATGGCAAGGAAATGAAAGTAGTGTCCATGCTTACGTATGGCCTACCGTCTCCATTAATGGTTCATTTCATTTCCTATCTCAAAATTTTACATATTATTATAAATAAATATATAATTGAAATATATGATATTTAAATCATGGTTAAAATTATTTATATTATCAAATCATGATTTAATTAATAATAAAAACAAGTAACAAGTTAAAACATACTAAACAAACTAGGCAATTAACACCTAAAATAGTGAAAATAATGAATGATTGTTAACAAAAGGGTAATAAGATATTATAAGAAGTTAATTTATGATATTAAAAATATAATTATGGTTCACATATAAGTTTTCACAATTATTAAAGCCATTATACAATATTATAAAGGACGTTCACCCGTAAGGAAACACAAGGTAACAGATTCTTGTCTCCCCTTTCTTTCCGTGAGCCATACACAATTTTCACCACTTAATTCATTTGTGTGGTATATATACTACCCCAATTGTTTTTCATATCATGAATACATTTATATTCACGTTATTTATATTTTCATTTGGAAATATTTATTTCATTGGGTTTATAATTTAAAAGTTACCAAGTAGTAAGGTACTTTATCTCAATCTCCATTCTTTGAGACATAATTTATTGTTGTGAACCTAATTTTTTATATATGGTTTTTATAGAGACACTTTGACATGTAATATAATTATCAATTCATTATTAATTATATTTTTAGTTTCAATTTGAATTATTTTATTAAAAGGTATTTGAATTAATCATTACTAAGTGGAAAATTATTTCACAACCCAATTTCTTTTCTTTGGGTTATATTACTTCCTCGTTGTCGTTAATATTATAATATTATATGTGTAATCACTTTTTAATATCTTCTGTTTTATTTCCACTAGATTAATTTGGATTCATATTTTACTCACATAATCTATTTATCGATTGACTCTCACATCAACATTATGGTCTTTTCAAGGGCTTTATTGACAATCTCATTGTGTTCAGGATTGTCTGTACTTGAATTTCCATCAAATGAAATAATTGGAAAATTATTTATTACACCATTTCATTTTCTTCTAATTTGGTTATTCATGATATTTTCATGTAATATTACCATTTTTCACTATTTGGTCCTCAAAAAGTTTGAGAAAAAATTTTTATGAAAACCCAACTTCATTTCTCTCTATAGCCAAAGAACCTGCTTCCTTTAAAAAACTCTATTTTCTAAAAATGTTTTCTAAAATGTTTTTAACCATTCCAAATTTATTTGTTAAATACATTTTTACCCTTTTTGTATTTTCAAATTTTTTCAAAGGAATCTTCTTGTCTCTTTCCACACAAGGAAATTCTCTAAACTTTCACTGTGTAAAAGGAATATTCTTTTTACCTTGTAAAGAATGAATAGAATTATATACCATCATTTCTTTGAGGCATTATTTCATTTTTAAAAGGTTAATTCCTAAAGAAAATGATTTCAAAAGTTATTTTCAAAGAAAAGTATTTTCAAAAAAATCAAAATAAAAAGGACGTTTTTCTCAATAATGTTTTTAAAATATATTTTTATAGTGTTTCTATTAATTAATGACAAAAACCCTTTATTTTTACTCCACTTTGGATATTTTTTATTAATACTATTCTTATTATTCCCCTAGAGGGTTTAATATTGATTTGTAAAATGATACTATTGATGTTCACTTCCTTGATTCCATTTAGCCCCCTTGAAATATCCAATTTACAGTGATCATTGAACATTAAATTTCCCCTAAATATCCTTATCATTTTTAATGGATATGGTTATTACCTAAACCATATACCTTTTTAAATATGGTGTATACATTAATAGTAATTTTATTACCTCAAAAAATACTGATAAATCTACATCTTTTACTCAATGTAGATATTTGAAAATCACATTGTTCATTCATTAAATTGATTATTTGATATATGAGGAATGATTTGGATAGGTATGAAATGAGTGCGTACCAATAATAGATATCCCATCGATGCATCGGTGGTCTCATGGGAAAAAATTAGTTTGTGATAAATCCTTTGAGTTTTTTTTCAAATTAGAGTAGTTTTAAATTATCTTGAGAAAGGTCTTCACAATAGTATGATACACTATCTTCTGAAAGGTCTTAACAATAAAGGTACCATATACTTTGGAAAAATAAAACCCAATAAATAATAATTTCCTTAATTTACATTCATCCATTATTATCGATGATATTTTTTATTTGACATTATCAATGGACGCAATTCTTCTCAATTCATTTACTAAATAGCATGTTTTTTCAGTTATTTAACTTTCCATATTGTTTACACACTTCCTTCTTAGTTTATTAATTTCATGGAATATGTCTTCAATTATTACCTTTCCATATTTATTATTCTCATTGATTCATTATTTCTTCCATTGTACTTTACCTTTATTGAGCATTTGATCTCAAAATTATTTTGTTTCCATTCCTGACGAATCCAAGAAGTGTTCTAGGAAATATATGAAAAGATATGATAGATGGAATAAATTCATTATCCTCAAAAGAAAAAAATTATGTTGTACTTAGTGTATTCCATTGTAAAATAGGACTCATGTATATATCTGGTTTACTAAAACTTCTAAAATCTTTAGTCCTTTGGGTTGAATTTCCTTATAATCATGTTAAGTAATGGTAGTAGGCATCGATTATGGGATTCATGGGGTTGGTTCACTATATGGATATAGTTTAAAACATTTTTGTTTTTAAGAAATATATCCAGTATACTTTTTAATAAGGAAACTTTCATGTTTTCAATAAGGATTTATGGAAATTTAGTTTATTACCATGTTTTAATATAATACATGATGAAGGTTTTCATATTTTTTGAATGTGGAAACCAAGAGATACCTTATGATATATGGGGGGTCATTGTTAAGCTGATTTAGTGACTTTATTTCTAAACTTTTGGATTTTATTATTTCATAAGGGTTACAAGATTGACCATTTATGAAATGATTTAAGTTAAACTTTAGAAGAGGTTTTAGAGATTCAAGTATTATCACACCATATGAGGATTTATTCATATTTTTTAACCTATGTTAACCATTTTTATATCTTATTAACTAAAGATATATGGAATGAATTATCATTCTATATATGGATCTCATAATATGTTAGTGATTCAGGGATTAAAAATTTACCCTCATTTATTAGAGTAAGTGATGAAGTGGAAATTTATCAAGGGCTAGATACAATATGACTTTGTTCTCATGAAATGGAATGAAATCATGTAAGTACATCCTCTCATTAAAATTATTCAAATTTTAGATAAGGGTCTTGAAATAAAACTTTGTCCCGTTATGACCATTTTTATGTTATCAATGACCTTGTTCAATTCTTATTGGGTTATAGCTTTATGATCATTAACTTTATCCAAACCATGTTATTGATCACTCTATATCATAACTTGGTAGTTAAATTTCTCTTCCTTGTCCAAATTTTCACTTTCTACTGATGTTCTCCGAAGTGGAAACCTAGTAATGTTTTACTTTAGGTAATCTTTTTGTTTCAAAAAATTTAAAGGAAGTTTTTGCATTCATTTTTATGATGTGGGTTTCTATGAATGGAACATTAAAGTGTTGAACCTTTAATGACCCAGATTAATTTAGAGGGTGAAATTAGTTTTAATGGGGGTATAATGTAGCACCTTAATATTTTTTGAATTATTTTTTGTCTAGTTAATTTAATCTTTTTTGATATTTTTCTTTTCACACAATGTTGAATATATTTTTTTATATAAAAACACTATGTTTATCTAATGTTATATTCAACACCATGTTAATATTGAACAACACAAAACACTTAGATTTTCTTGTGATACAAGCAACACTATGTTTTTAATTTCGAGTTCCTTCGATGACTTTTGTGATATGAAAGACCTAATTTTACGAAACTAAAATGTACTATTAATAATATTATTAAAATATAACTATAGTTGTCACCTAGCCATTGGAATGGAAGTTACAAATAATGTTAACTAAATTATAAAGATACTATTTACACATTTAAATAAAATAAAACCTTTTGTTATCAATTATTTAGAAATTAAAGTAAGAACTATTTGAAAATATAGATATTCCTTTTCTAAGAAAACTATTTTTCTATATACAAACATTCTTTATCTCAATAAATTAAACAATAAAATTTTTCATAAATGTTTTTAATAAAATTTATATATTATATATTTAATAAATTTTTTCACACGTATCCAATATATTTTATAAGTATAAGATAAGAATAAATCCAATTTTATGAATAAAAAGATGTATTTTTCTAAAAGGTAATTTTACCGCCTTTTAATAGTGCACCTATTTTAAATATAATTTTTTTAAAAATCATAACTATTATTTGAAAAAATAAAACTCATTTTTAAAATCATAATATAAAAAATTACTTTGGGTGAATTTTTGGTATTTTTTTGAAATATTTCATTTTAGGATGAATAGTGAAAAATACTGAATTTTAATTCAAAAATGTTTTTTCTTATAATTTATTTATATAGTTAAATTGAATTTTCATTTGGTTTTAAACTGTAATTAGATCCATTATACATATATTAATAAAATTTATCTCATTGTGTCCAATTTAATTTTGAAATTCGATATAAAAACATTTCAAACTTTTGGACTTTTTCATTTTAAAAACCCATCATCTCATCCCGTCTACAGGATTAATTTTAATTTACTTTATTACAATTATGTGATTAAAATTTGGAAAAATGGATTAAATTTTTGTAATAATAATTATTTATAATTTCAAATAATGTTAACATATTTTTTCACCCAAAATATTAGTGAAGGTAATTAAAATTAATTACAATGATTAAAGTAAAAATGAGCTTAATTAATCACTAACCTTAGAAAATAAGATTTAAAAATAACATGAAACTTTTCAAAAAATTATTTTATGGATATATTTAGACCATTAATCCTCTAATGATTTATAATGGTCCGTTTTTAACTTTTTGTAAATAATAAAAACATGGGGATTACTCAAATATTTTTAAAAATACCCAATGTGTCCTTCCCCCTCTTATATATGGCCTCCTCTCCTTCACCTCTATTTACACCTATCAAGACCTATTGAATCGGCCGAACCAAACCAAAATAACCTCATAAATTCCCTCCCTTAATCCTAGAATCCTACCTTTGGGAATAAATCCACCGAAGTAATCTCTTTGGAGAAAACCAAAAGGAGTTACCAAAAGAAGAGGTAACATCCTTGAGTATGAAGTTTGTTTTTATTTATTTCTCAAAAAACTCAATTGTTCTTATTCCATGATTATATAATAACATCAATATTCTCAATATAATTATATTTTCTGTGATAATGGTTCAACCTACACCTATACAAACTTCCATCAAATGGGTAATGAACTTACCATTTGTGTGAACGGTGGACTACTGTCTCGCAAAATGTTGTCATTTATTTTTCCATTACCATATCTTATAGTTGAGAATTATGATGTAAATACTATTTTTATATGATATATATTATATTTATGATTTATTTATGCTTATTGAATTATTATACAACAGATACCATCATGCTTTCCATTTTTTGGTAATATGATAACTTCATTTGTGGACGTGTGGACTACCGCCTCCCAAAGCGATGTGATTCGTTAACGATTTGTATGGAATGTATTGGGGATGGGTTTAGTAAACATATATGATATATATATATATATATATATTAAAAAATAATTATTTTAGAATTATAATATATATATATACATATATTCCATTTACTTTCTCTCTTTCAATATGACAAGAAAATGAAAACAACGTTCATATGTATATATGGTCCACCATATCCATGAATAGTGTAATCCATTTAATATTTAAATATTTTATTGATTATAATTTTTAATTATATAATGAATATATATTATATTTTAATCATGTTTTACATTCTTAAAATAATTAAAACATTATCTAAGTAAGCGTATCAAGAATAACAAGTCAATACTTATATGAAAAAAAAAGTTGATATTACATGAAAGGTAACATTAACATGGAATTGTTAATAAATGGGTAATATAAAGTCATGATAAAATTATATATGGTTTTAAATATAATAATATGGTATTTTGGTAGATTTATGATAAAATTATAATTATTATATGGGAATTTTGAACATGTATGAATAAAGGCAAGACTTAAGGTAAGGGTTTTCTCATCACCCTTTTTATATCCATGAGATACATTTAATGTTCACCACTCGCTTCTTTTGTGAGAAGTATATACTACCCATGAATGTATTATATGATCCTTATAAAAAAATTATGTTTATTTACATATCAATTTTATAATCTCTCTTTCATGGGGTTTATTGTTCAAATGTAATCAAATCGGTAAGGTAATATTATCTCAATTTGACTTCTTTGAGACATATGTTTTTATATACACCTATATTATTTTATGAGGTGTATATAAAATAAATTTAAAATTTTGTATCATGAATATTATTATTTTCATGATTTTATAAGCATCATGCAATCTTATTCACTATAGGAAGATGGGGAAACCCAATTCAATATGGGGTTAATCCACTATGGAAGACACAGAATCCCAATCCACTATAGGAATATGGGGAAACCCAATTAAATATGGGAAGTTGGGGAAATATGATCCACTGTGAGAAGATTGGAAAACCCAATCCACTATGGTAATATGGCTAAACCCCATCCACTGTAGAAAGATGGGGAGACCCCATCCACTATGGAAAGATAGGAAACCCAGTCCACTATGAGATGATGGAGAAACCTGGCCCCTTATAAGGAAAGTACTTCAATTGGAGATGGTGGTATGTCCTTTACAATAGGTTTAGTCCCCATGAAGTTCTCTAATAAAGTGTGTAAATGAGCCTTGACATATAGGGAATGTTTTATATACTTATGTGTATGCCACAAGTCAGTATCTTATGCCAATGTTATTCTCTCATGAATCGTGTTATTTGATTTTATTATGGTTTGGGTCTTATGAACCACCAATATTTATTCCATGTATCATGATTAAGATATTTGATATGCAGGGTATGAACTTAAAATGTTTTTCTCATGTTCCCATACCCATATCTTAATGTTATGATTTAGTATCTTCTTTAATTAACCTTACTGAGCATCTAAGATCACCCTTTAATATGTTTCCTTTACATAGGTTATGAAGAAAGTTTTTAAGTTGGAGTACTAAATGGGAATATCTTTTTTGTAAAATGTTGAAGATCTTTCACAAATATTAGAAGATGTTGTTCCAAGTATCTAAAGACACTAAACTATTATGGTCCTCGAGCATGTAATTTTTTTAATGTGACGAATATTCATCTAAACTGATGTAATATCAATGTATGCTAATCATGGGTCATTATAGAGGGTTCTATGATGATTGTATGAGTCACTACATCCTACATCCACCAGCCCCTCTATGATGACCCCTCCACCACTATCGTCGGCTTCTACTACGACTGACTATGTTGCTCGATTACTCTAGGTGTGATACATTTTCCATGCCCCTTTCACCACCTTAAACCAGGTAAATCACCTCCTCACACCCCTATTTATCTTCCTTATGGCACTATAATGGAATCCTCATGCCATCATTACCTCCTACTATAATCGATTCACACAACCATAAAAAACATATAATTTCTGGTATTAAATTATACCCACATTTTGTATGAGAATTAAATTAATCTAGATAGTGATCAAGTAAAAATATGAAAAAATAAATTCATAAAAAGTAGAGATTAAATATAACATAAATCTTTACCTTGATCAAGAATGATCTCCACTTTAATCCTTTCCTTCGATCTGTTGTATAAATCATTCCACAGTCCTCGGATCCTATATCACCTCATCTTCCTCCCCATCCACTCTAATTACGGTTGATATCCAACCCTGGTTAGATTCCATATAAAATAATTTATATCATGGGGTGGTTTTTATCTAATTAATAAAATAAATTAATTAATTAATTATAATTCTACTCATTGCATCCAATTCCATGAATTCTAATATGAAAACTTTTTACACCGTCTTTATGGTAAAACTGTAATTCCAAATGAAACAATGGAATCAAATTTCTCATCCAAATATCTTTTTAGGAGGAAAAGTATAATTAATAATAATTCAATAGTATGGGTCAAAATAATATTTTTATATATAATATATTTTTATTAAGGCATCTCCATATCCACAATTCAATACTATGTCATCCTAGGGACAAACAACACATAATGGTTCCATCAGATAATTTTTTATGGTCTTCAAGTAAGGTAAATTTACTATTTTACACCCAGGGAGGTCATGTGGCTCTGAAACACAGAACGGATCTAATTCTTACTCAGGAAGAACTCAATTCACTACATATTTCCCACCAAGATCTCTCCTAGGTGGAGGTAAGTTGAGTGTGCCACCCCAAGATCATCTTCAAATAACCATATGGTGGTGACTATAACTTAGTAGGAATATCATCTTTTATGGGTGGTCTTAGACTAATACATCTATACACAACACACATATTCACACAAGATATAATAATACAATAAAGGTAAATAAAATAGACTACGATATAAATAACGCATGTAGAAAATGTTAAACTATATAAAGTTAAACCAGTATGTAACCCATAATGAAAAGGGTTAAGTTACGTGACCAAATACTATAAAGGACAACCAACATAAGAATATATAATAAAGACGTCATAATAATATAGCTCTAAACATGAACATCTCCCACTAGTATCAGCTCTTGGATCAAATAAGATTTGATCCACCATAATGAAACCAACATCACGTAGACCAATGCTACCATATAAATCTTTATCCCAATCTATGAAAGTTTATAACACAGTTAGAACTCAAATAATAATAGAAACCTCCTCAAAATGATACATGGATAAAATCAACCCATACACCCTAAGTGTTTTATAATAGTGATAATTACACACAAACATCACTTTAAACACAATATGTGAAAATGAAAGATGATGAAAATGTTGGTTATATGATAGGGTTGAACCATAGGTTTCCTTTCAAAAGAATATCTATATTTCCCCATATTCACAACGATTAAGTTTTTATCCACGAAAAAATATCTTAAAGAAACACTTACCATGTGATGGGTTGCTGACTGTTTCTCTTTGAGGGTGAGATCTGATCTCCATACCCAAGTAAATCCCACCCATTGATGAGGGTATAACTCTCCTCATTCACCCAACTACTCATCAGTATACAAAAATATCACTAGAACCCAATACATACCAATATAGGTAACACTGGATTTCATCTCTTCCATGAAGGAGTCATAAACTCTCCAGTTGAAAAGTGTCTAGACATGGGTTCCACTAGAATATCAAACTCCCAAACATCTAATGTGGAAGGAATAACCCATGTATGTGGAACAAAATTGAGCTTCCATGAATAAAGAAATGAATCACACTCTAAATTGTACCCACTAAATCTTAAACATAACCATCCATTGCACACATCCTCCCAAATCTATAACTGTTAGTTCTATACTCCTATTAGGTATTGGCCAAAGGTAGTGTTCATGGGAGTGGATTGATGCATCATTTATCTCTAATTTCTATCACACCACTGGTTCTTCCACTAAACAACATCAAAATAAGAATATAATCCTATAATAGGGAGTGATATGATTTAAATTATATCTCCAATATGGAGGTTTTTTCACTAAACCACTCTATCTATCATTAGGAAAAACACTAGCCTACTCCCAAAGCCCACCAAGTATCCCTAATCTACTAAATCTTTCCCAGGGGAATTTGACATTAGTAGTATTGTATGGAAAAATAACTAAATATCGATAACTCATCCATTAGATCATCCAACTGAAGTATTGATCTCAAAAAAATTCCACCATGAAACATTTTTAGGGAAACACCATCTAAGGTCTGTAGGCCTAGATGCTTACTTGGTCATAGCCATTATACCTTATAGAGTTTCCCATATCCTTAAATTATTATATATCTTGAAAAATGGTTCAAACTATGAATATAGTATAGAAGTATCATAATGAGTTTAATTAAACCACTATCCACTAATGGATCACTATATCATATAGGAGGATCGATAGAAGCATCGAAATTTGATTGGTAAAATCCTAAAATAGATGGTAATGTGAGTCACTGACTCCAGAAAAACCTCTATCTCCTATGGTTCATTACCACCTCATAAATCCATGATATCCTTATCATCATAAAACATGTAGTATATCCAGTCTATAGGTAGTCTCATCTAACTCAGCAGAAACTGCCATTTTCTTTACAAGATCTAAACTAAGAAAAAAAGGAGATATAATCTACATTAGTTCCTGATAATAGAATGTCTCTCAGATAATTATTTGGAAGTAAAACTTCATCTCATGTTAATTGATGATGATAGGACAAACAATAGGAATGGTCTCATTACAACCCTACATCTTCATATAATCTAGATAAACCTCTTCTAATCATTGAACTGTAGTGATAGACTCATTCCATATTGAGGGAAAAGTATCTATCGGAAGGGTAGTTGACCCCATTATAATAACCCACACATCACGTAGCTCAAAGAAAATGCGAGAGGGAATGAACTCATAGATATAGGTCTTATACCCATATTATCACACAACAAGCTCTAGTAGATGGGGAAGGAATGAAATATATAGAAAATTCAGGGAACCCATGCCCCATCAAGTAGCTCACAACAAATGAGAGTAACACATAATAAGTATGAGTGGGAAAAAAGTGGAGGACCCAAGCACCATGAATGGTAGTCTATGCCCATGTATCTATATAGGAGTACCAAACTTCATTTTATCATATGGAGAAACCCAAATATTAGTATCAATATAGTTCCTAGAAGGATTACTGACCCCATCCAACCCACATCCTAGTATCCATATAGTTCCCTAGGGGATCCCTTTTTCTATACTGAGGTTATGCTGGGAAACTTCTCTAGGTTAAAAACACTAGGTCATCAAGATAACATCACCCAAGAATCTCACTTATCTACGATTAGTCTTGTTTGTCTCATCATCCAAATAAGGTCCTTCTCCCACCTCAATTGAAGGTTTTTCTATGAGGGTAATAAAAAATATCATTACATGGTGATGTATCGTAAATTAGGATATCATATTGTGAAACCCATAATGCATCAACTGCTAAATGATTCATGGACCTACTTTTTATACCATACGACAATTTCTAAATACTATGAGTTGATATAGAGGTTATTAGAGTCTAAAAGAAATGATATGTCATCCACCACACTTTTAATGGTCTCCCTAGTAACCAAACTCAAAAACCCTTTAACATCATTTCAATAAAATCCCAAACTAGTACTTAAATTACATAAAACTCCAAACTCTTTCCTTAGGAAAAACCTTCTTTAATACCACTTTTCCATAATCCAAACTACTGTGACCCATCCTAGGTGGTGGTATTCCAATTGTATAACCCCAAACCCACCTAAAATAGGAAAAAGGATTTTGAAAACACTGGTTAGGTACATCACATGTGATGGTAGGCCTTATCCTAATGAACCTATACACAACACACACCTCCACATTGGGCATAATAATATAGGATAGGTAAATAAAACCGACTGAAATATAAATAAGGAATATGAGAAACACAAAGTTATACAATGTTAATCCATTAAATAAACCATAATGAAAAAAGGGGAAACATACACACCCAATATCCACAAGGATAACCAACATAAGTAACTTAGATGAATAACTCATAGAAAGTTGGATCCAAACAAAAATGGTGCTTGATAATTTAAACTCTGAATGCCAATAATCTTCATTAATATAGTGAACACCAAGTTCAATACTAGGAGATATCTATAAAAAAATTCATACCAGCTCCACTCCCACCAGGAACATCTCTAACCTATGAAATTAATGTATAAATACAATAGGTGTGGTCACAAAGACCATTTAAATGTGATTATAAACATACTTAGTAGGATTCCAAAAAACAACAAGGGAAATATGAACAAACATTTCAACTTAAAGGCCTTTATAGTAGGGAGTAATCAAGGAAAGATAAGAGAAATAAACCCATATATTTTCTTTCAATAAATAAAATAGGGACGTAGAGAGGTTTTAATCGTCTCAATTCCAACCCATGATGGTTCATTCCAATAATCTAAGATCCAATATATGAAGGTTTTTTTTTAATATTTGACAATAAATTAGGAATTATCATAATGCCAGAAATCGAAAAAACTCCAAATTCAATATTCTAACTATATATTACACTATTAAAGAAGACCTAAGGTTCCTTGGGATTCACAAGTCTCAAAGTATCGGATTTCCCCATCCTTCCTAACACATAGCCACTAGAAACCACAAAAGAGGACCCGTTCCTTGATGAAGAATAAGTATCATTCAAGGGGGTACTACACCCTATTGTGCACAATTACTAATACGATTTTTATTATATAAAAATTATAGGGAACCTACACTAGGGATATATGTTTCTTAGGTAATAACTAACCCATGCTACTTTAACCATCCAATCTATGAGAAACCCCATGTAAACTCATAAAGATCCATAATGGGAGATCTGCACCTCATTGGAAAACACCTCATTCAAGGGAGTACCAACCCTAGTGGAGAATCCCACACCTATACTAATCTCTTAGAAGGGGTAATACTGAATATTGTTATAGAGGATCTTATTCCTTGAGTGTGTGTGGGGGGGTACCGACCCGAACTATAGGATGAGAATGATTTGATCATCATGCTCAAAAATTTTCCCCAATACTTTGGAGACCACATTGAAATATGTATATCTTACCTCACAAATGGAAATAGATGGTTGAATAGACCACTCTATTCAAATATATATGAAAAACTACTCACTATAGTATATTAATTTTTTCCAAATGGAAACTTGGTGAAGAAAATAGGGTAAAACATGTTGTGAAGGTTGAAACATGCTAGCTGGAAGTCTAAGAGTGCACCTCATAGTGACTAGATGAATAGGAAAATGGATCACATGAGAGTTTCAGGCATGTTCCCATGTCGGGTCATGAAAACCAGCATGTGGGCCGACAGATTGGGTCATGCTCTTCTCTAGCTAGAATGGCCACCCCACACAACCCAACTAGCTCAGATGGCCACATAAAGTAGCCCAAATAGTAAGGGGTCTAGGTTTCATGCATCCCTAACATCCACATGGTGTGATGGGAACCAATTTATCCTACTAGATTAGACAGTTTGGGTAAAAACCTAGTTTTTCTTCCTTATATCATTTTGCATCATGATAAACACATGGGTTGATGTCTCCTCCCCCCGTCGATTCCACCATGATTGGTCCTTTCACCATCACCATTATCCTCTGTTATGACTGGATTCATTTTCCTACTTCACTTGACATTCCACCTTATATAAGCATCTCACATCATATTGAACCATGCCATCTTCATCCTCACATGCATGCGTATCCATCACTCACCATCTTTACAGTATCCCCACTTTGGCGTCACCTCATCCCACCATCGATGCACACAACCACAAAGAACCTATAATTTTTGGGATAAAATTTTACCAAATTAAGTTATGAGAATAAAAGAAAGTTTTAAATTGATTAATAATAAATTCATGAAGAAAATTTCTTAAATCATACATCTAGCCCTACTTTAATGGTGTATTGTTTTGCTTAAATCTAATATAGAAATTAGTTTTTGGTGGTTAACTCTTCCACATCTTCCTCCTATTTCCACTAATCTATATTTATCATTTATGAAAAACCATAATTAAAGTATATATGGAAGATTTTATGTCATTGTGGATTAGGGTTATCTAATAGTTTCTATTAATTATTCAAAATTATACTTACGATATTTGAACCTAGTAATCCCAGTATGAACAGTGTTTACACCAAATTTAAGGTAAAATCCTTATTCTAGATGTAACCATAGACATAGATTTCCCATTAAAAGTTATGTTTAAGATGAAAATCATAATCCTGAAGAATGCATACATGTGAGCTAAAAATGTAATTTTTGTACTTAATGTATTTTTATTGAGGCCTCTCCCCACCCATAATTCAACGATGGATAAACTCGGTGTAAAAAACACATCTTGAAATCAACAAAACTATAAAATAATATTTTTGAGGCCATCTACATTGGTAGGTATACAATTTATCCATGGGGAAGTTCTGAGACTCTAAAACTCAAAATTGAGTTATATCCTAGTTGAAAAAATGTTGAGTCACTATAAATCTAATCACTCAAATAATACATCAAATCCATCATTAAAGAACAAAGAAAATTTATTCCATGGACACAATCTTACATAAAGTGGGTCCTTGGAAATATTTAGGCCATCTCTATTTAATGCATCCTACCATTTACTCCCATGGTTCATCCACCATCCTACCAAGGGCCTTTCCAGCCATCGCTTCACATCTATATGAGTATGGGAGAGAAAATCTAGAGTAATCTATATCCCCTCAAGGAAAAAAATTACATTTTCTAGAAATAAAAAACATATGATACTTGATCCAAACATCAATCATGAAGCTCGTCCTAGATATCACCTCCCATGGGTGTCAATACTTCGTCAAGAGTTTCATCATATGATATCACTACCTCTTAGGATATATACCTAGTTACTCTATCTTACATGGCATAAACAAACATAAACAAGATGAAATATCAGTATCTTCCTTATAAAAACTCAAAGGAAGAAATCCACCCCTCCCATCCCATCTATGGATTCATACCATGGATCGTTATTCCACTAGATCTATAACTCATAGATTTAGCCTAATCTGTTAACTAAACAGAAAAGGGAATAACACCCACCCCAACCATTGAGGACAGTCATGAGGCTCTCCTATAAGGAAATAAGGATTCAAACCAATCATCATATAAATATCAATGATTTCCCAAATTAAAATTACAAACATATTACCCATCCCCAAACAGTTACCCATGATTCACATTTATCCCTTGGGTATCCCAAGGTTCTTATGAATATATACTAAAATAGACCCAACCAATCTAATCATACCATCACCCAAGGGAGGGTTTGTCTTATAGTTCATATGTTACCAATAAACATCATATAATATAAAGTAAACCATGTTAGGGAAGCACATAAAAGTAAAAAATATATGGAAAATAGGGAATCACCCACCTGAGGAGAAACAAACCAAATTTTGTCTCAATAAAAGCCCACATATATTTATTTTGGAATAAAAATTAAAAATGTTTATAAATAATTAATAAAAATCATCACATATAATCTTTACTTACTCTAGTACCTTAGCCAAAATTATAATGAAAATATTATTTGGAAAATCCTTATTTTATTTAAAATTTTCATCTTAAACGACCTATTAAATATTCCACATTCATTTGGATACCCAATTTAAAACCCTTTATTTTAATACACTATTTTATTTAAAATACCATGTCAAAAGGTAAGACCATTAATTTTGGAAAACAAATTCAAACCACTCATGTGACCGAACAATCGATAAAAAGGGCCATCGACACTCATTTGACCAAGGAACCATCAAAGAACTATTTATCAAGATATATAATCCTTATTATCTATTAATAAAATTTGAGATTGTCCAAATTTATGGGATGATATAAAAGCATTATAAAATATTCCAATAAAAATGATGATGATCACAAAAAAAATATTAAATAATCTAAAAAATTAAGAGACTCGATTATGTAAAGGCCACCTACCACAATCACAAGATCCAAAACATAATTCCATATCATAACAAGCACTTAAAAGCCAATAAGTTCCTATATAATTCATAAAAATAATTCATTAACCATTAAATAAATTAAAACATAATTCCCAACATGGAATAATCAATGCTAAAATCATAGAGTGGTGAAATGATATCGAAACCATGGACAATAATGTGCGGTCCACTCTTGACTCACACCTAATCCTAATCCATAAAAAATAACCAATTAAAAACACCAAATCAATTACCCATTAAATTTAATTTATTTAAAGACACAATTAAATACATTGAAAAACATTCCTTAAGTACACATATGAACAACAGAATAAATACCTCATTCTCAAAACTCCTCTTTATATTGAAAATGAAATCCCTATCAAGTGACATGATTTCACCATACTTTATTGGAATCATCAACCAAAACCAAAGACAAAAAGTATGGAAATATATTATAAGGAAGGAGAGGAGAAATGGAAAAATAGAGTAATAATTAACTCAAATATATATGGAAAAATATTTCTAAATAACTCGGATTTTAGGGAGACAAATGGGGAGAGTATAAGATCTAAAGTGGGATATCTCTTTTCAATAATGGAAATTTTGCCTATAAAAACAGTTTGGAACTATTGGTATAGGTCCCCAAACCATTGGTATAGCCTATAACAATGGTTTGGGAATCCATTGGGTGATTTTCTGTGGGGAAAGACATATCCCAACGGTTTGGAGAAACTCGTTGGGATATGACTTTCCCAATGATTTTCCAAACCCATTGGGATAAGTATACATAAAAAAAAATTCTCCAACAGAGGTTTGAACCCACAACCTCCACATTATATATCAATGAATTTACCACTATCCAATAGTTTCCTTTGTGAATATATTTGGATATATATATAAATGTAGTTTATATATTGATTTATTTGACGATATTCGATAAATTTACTCATAAAAAAATATGGGTACATATCCCAACGGATCTCAAAACAATTGGGATAGGCATTTACCAATAGTTTTAAGAACCGTTGGGATAGGCACCCACCCTTTCCCAAACTTTCCCAATAGTTTTCCAAGACTGTTTGGAAAAGCGTACTCTTTCCCAACGGTTTTCCCAAACCATTGGGAAAAGTGACCTCAAAGGGAAAACCCATTTGGAAAAGTTGACCCTTTCTTAATGGTTTGGGAAAACTGTTGGGAAAGGTGGATTCAATGTACCCTTTCCCAATTGTTTTCCCAAACTATTGGGAAAATTTTACCCTTTCCCAACAGTTTTGGTAATCCATTGGGATAAGTGGCCTCAAAGTACCATTTCCCAATGGTTTTTGCAAAACCGTTGGGAAAAGTAGACCCTTTCCCAACGGTTTTCTCAAACTATTGGGAAAAGAGGCCTCAAAGTACTCTTTTCCAACGGTTTTGGAAAAACATTTGGGAAAAGTGGACCCTTTCCCAATGGTTTGGGAAACCCATTGTGAAAAGTAGTGTCAAAGTACCCTTTCCCAATGGTTTTGGAAAAACTATTGGGAAAGGTGACCTATACCAATGGTTTGTATAAACCGTTGGTATAGATGAATTTTTTATAGTTTGGATTTCCAGTAGTGTTTCTTTATGAAGCTAGTCCCAAGTAACCTCAAGAGGGGGGTCACATGTAGAAAAGGGTAAAATTAACATTTCTCCTATTTTAAAAAACATCAGGTGCCTTCTAGGTACCCAATGTAGAGAATCATCCACTTGATGGCTTATCCAGAGGGATAACCCCTCTGGATGCATCACTAAATATCCATTATTCTTGGACCAAATATTTTATAGCACATATCTGATAATACCCATCCTTTTTTTCCTTAAATAACAATTGATAAGTTTCTTTGGGTGCTTTTCTGCCAAACATCCATCATCAAAACATCATATAAATCCTTAAAAACATGATCAAAACACCCCTTAATTGATATGGATCCAACAATTTACATATAAAAATATACTAAATTTGTGATAGTCTATTACTTCCTCGGGTTCATCAACACTTATCTATGGATTGTTACAGCAGGTGAAACCTATAACTAAATCAAACTACTTTGGGGATCTCTCTCTCAATCATGAAAACACTTTCCTATATTATCTGTAATAATGGAATGAAGATTAATATATGATGGCCTCTATTCATTGAAATAATACAAAGATAATGTACTCACATGTTTTTATGTGATGTTTAAGAGCCACTTCATGTTTCTTAATAAGTTTATTACAGAAATTCAATGATCTTCTTTCTAAATTGTTGGATCATGATGTTTTGAAAAAGTTAACCAATTATGAAATGGTTTAATTTGATATTTGGTTAATGTTGTAGAGATTATTTTACCCTATGATAAACTTGTTCCATGAAATAAAGTAGGAATAATAAAAGACATAGCTGAAAGATAAGATTGTGTTTATAGAAACATATCAAGGACTTATATATCCATACAATATTATAGAGTGAGAGAATTTCTCAACATTAGGGAAATGATCCCTAAACCAAATAAAAATGCTATCCTAGAACCCTTTTCTGGTGAATTGAATGGTTCATTACATCATCGTGGATTTATAGCTTCGAATGTTAACATTCTAAATGATCATGTTCTCTATCTCTATCCATTATAACATGATTCTTAGATTATTCTTCCATGTACATATTTTTTCACTATTTGAATGTGTGGTTTTGTAATAACCTATACATCTCACCTTTCCTCTTATTATGTGAATATTTTATTAACCTTATTTCCGATGTGGGTTTCCCACAATAGAATTTTCAAGTATCAATCTTTAAATTTGGAAGTGCAATTTCAAATTGACAGGACGCAATTTATTTAAGGAGGGGAGAATATAACACCCTGATAAATTTTTTTATAGTTTTAAATGAATTCAGTTAATTATGTGTTTTAATTAATAATAATAAAACTTATAAATAATTATATTGAAAATTTATAGCCTTCAAATTAATTAATGTTCTAAAAATAAATACTATTTTGCAGTATTATTTTGTGTAAAATAAATATTTTATTATATATATTTAATTATTTTACTACAAAGTTTATTTTTTCAAAAAATATTGGTTAATTAATATTTTAAACGAATAGGAACAATATATATTGTCTGTTATAATTATTTTGATAAATAGTAAATCATGTTATTAATATAATCACTATTAATATGACACCCCAAGGATTTACAAATAAATTTAACATAGAATGCATGAAATTTTGAGCCTCTATGAAACAACACTTTATTATGACCTACCTGAAAAGCATAATTTTTCTGCTCCTATGTTTTGAATTTCAAAAAATGAACATAAATGGTTGCCTTCAATGTGATATTTGGAGTCTAATAGAATCGACTTAATTTTTGTTGAATAGTAACTTACCCTTATGAATAGTGACATACCCTTATGAATAGTAACATGATCAATATGAATAGTATTGTACCCTTATGAATATTAACCTCACCCATGTAAGTATAAATAAAATTTACGCACCTTATAAATGAAATTGAATTTTTTATAAATTGATAATTAAGTGTTGGTATTTTGTAAGTAATAAATATTTAATTACCATTATAAATTAATAAATTTATTTAAAATAAAATTAATTTTTATAAAAAGTGTTTCTAACAAAAATTTTTGTGTTAATATGATTTTAATATAATTTAATAAGACCTTAGATAATTTTTTAGGGTATTATAAAATCAGTTATAGTTTTAAAACTGTATTTTTCAACTAAATAATGATTTAATTAAAAATTAAATATCTCATATTTAGAAAATTATTTTAATAAATTATATTTCATATTTGGATTCTACACATCTAAAAATAGTTTGGGATAATTTTTTGTATTTTTATGAAATACTTGAATTTTTTGTGAATAATAAAATTTGATAAATTATAAAATATGATAAATAAATGATTTTTTGCATCATGCTTGAGTCATGGATGATTTAAATGGAAATTTTTTCGAAATCACATGCACTTATTACTATTTTTTTTAGGAAGTAAACACTATTTATTGTCTTATGGAAAAAATTATAAACTAATGATTAAAATATTAAGAAAACCCTCCTCTCCTCCACTATAAAAACCACTCGCACTCCCCTCTACTATTTACTCTTCTCAAGCCTTGTTCCTTGTCTAAATTCTACTCATATATCCTCCCAAACTCCTCCCACACATACATCATCCATTTTTCTCATAAAAAGACCGATTCTTCTCCCCTAAAGAGGCTCTCAAGGAAGATTAATTCAAGAGGTAAATTCAACTTTTCAATTCTTTTACTTTATTTTTAAGTTCATTTGTTTTATTTTCTATCCTCACCTATCCTCGTCCAAATGTTATGAAAAATACAGTACCTTAAATTTACTTTAATTTTTTTATTATTATGGAATAAGATATTATCATCTCTCATTTACCATTATGTTATGCTAATAGTAAAAAACACCATCCGAGATGTGCTAATTTGCCGCATTCAAGGAAGATGGGTTTTCAATTTCAAATATTGTCTTAAATTGTGGTTAGGAAATTATTCATATAGTTGAACCAGAATATAATATATGTATTATCTCTCCTTTGAGGTTCTGGAATCTTTTTTTACACATGGTTTTGATTTATAAAGCAAAATGAGTTCGTTGTGTTCATAAATCGCCAATTAACCCAAACATTTATCATTAAATAATTTATATAATGATTCATATTCTCTACAAGTAACCAAATTAAATTTAAAACCATGTAATATTTTCTATGTTCAATAATAACATATAACTTCAATTTTAGACAGCCATCCTGACTTTACACAATTTTCCATTCATGTATATAAGTATACAGATCGTGAAGCAAACGGACCCGAACAACGAAATTGAACCTCTTAACCCCTAGAAAAGGCCATGAATGGACTTAATAAGGTTATAATAAATAAATTACATGGAAATTTGGTTCTTTAATTATTAATTAATGAACCTAAATTTGATTATATAGGTCATTAAGATCAAGTGGAGAACACCTTCAGACTTAAGGTAAGGGTTTCCTCATCTCACTTCCATTTTTGTGAGACATTCCTTATTCACTACTATTACTTGTGAATGGTGTATGTATACTTTCAATCGATGTTTCATATCATTAATATATTTAATTTCATGGCATTAAATGTATCATTTTATTATTATTAGTTTTGGGGTATATGATTCGATTTATTACAAAGTGGTAAGGGTTTTCTACCCGAACCTCCATTTTCTTTTGGGTAACTCTTTTACTCTCTTAACCCCAATTAAATTATTATTTATTATTATTTACTCATTTTAAATTCTGTATTAATTTTCTATATATGTGCACCAACAATAATCCTTATTTACTTTATGGTAAGTTACATGTTTTAAAAGGATCATTAAAAAAATTCTTCCCGATACACAATCTTGTTTCAAGGGAACTTCTCGAATTCCAACCTATTTTCAAGTGCGATTTGTAATATATTTTAAGAAATTTTTATTTTTTAAAATAACACATTTTATCAGGAAAAAAACTTTGTTCATTTATTGTTTTATGAAATAAAACACACCTTTCTGTTTTAAAATATCTTTAATATTTTCCTAAGATCACACTAAAATGTTTTATAGTTTCTTTAAAAACTCTTTTTACATTATTTCACTTTAGTGGGACAAAATTTATTCCTCAAATATAATTTCAATGTTATTCTATATTATTTTATAGGATATTAATTTTTACAAATTTGATTTCATGTCAAATACAAAAGAACTCTTCTTTCCAAAGTAAAAAAGGATTTTTCTCATCTCACTTTAACTTTTATGAGATATACACCTTGTTCACCACGTATTCCTTGCATGTGGTGTATGTACTTCTTTTTGGTATATCATATCAAGAGTTTCATTATTCTTGTCATATTCTAAGGGATAATTATTTGAATGTTTCAAGGTGGTATGGGACACTGTGGAATGTTTAGGGATTATTTCCTCAAGAAATTTTCAATGGTATCATTTAAAATTACCTTATCTATGTCAACACCAATGTTAAATATTGTAATTAATTGAGGTTTATATCTTATAATAAAATCTAAAATATGTTGTTGAAGGGTTTCTAATTACTTTGATTATGGATGTGGTATATTGATACCATTCACTACATTACTCTAAATGGTTGGTGTTTATGTTTAATGACTGGGGAAAGTGTTTAAATTTCATATGTTAGTTTCAATATGAATTTATATGTTGATTATATTCACACCATTCATATTAGGAATTCAATTTACTTATTAAGTGCCAGGTGGGGCTCGCTATAGCCCCTTGGTGCATCGGTGGGTCTCATGAGACAAACTATGGTCTTAGCATGATGCCCTGACAAAACATATATTTATGGTCTTGGCACAAGGCCTTAACAGTATGGTTATGATGTCCCACATTATAAATTCTCTCATTATGAAACTAGCAATTTAAATTTCATGTGGTTATTCGACTAGTAGAATACCCATGAAGTTGTTTTATTATGGAAATATTTACTCAGCTCATATTCATGCCACATTATATTCAAGTTTATTCTAAATTCATGTGTTTTTAGTTATTTACCATACCTAATGTTGTTTATTATGATATATTCAGCAGTATTTATTACCCTTATTGGGCATCTGAGATCACCCCTTTCTTATGTTTCATTTTCTCAGGACATGAAGAAGTTTATTTTGAATGACCATTAGGGATAAACTTAGAGTTGTGGATGTTCCCAATAAAACTTATATGGTGTATTTCCTTTCAAGTTGTAATGTTGAAACTATGTATTTATCTAGTTTTACAATACTACTAAACTACTCGGCCCTTCAGGATACAACTTTCTTGTAAGAATGCCAATGTAATGAAATAATGCACCGGCTTCGGGCAACTGGGGTTGGGGCATTACAATATGACCAATTCTGGGAATTTATATTTGATAGATAATGTGGTAGAGGATTCATATGTCACACCTAAAACAGTGATATGTATAATATTTCAATTCATGTTTTCAAAAGTTTCTCTTGAATATAACATGTATGTACGTATTTTAATTCAATGTCAAAAATGTTTTCAAAATGTTCTTCTTTGTTTTCAACTATGTTTACATTTTATATTCAAAAGTATTTAACATAAAGGAATTTATGTTAGATGATTAATCTATTCATAGATATAATTATTTATAATTTTGGTGATTGAACTCGCGGAGTCATGAAATTTGATTCTTGATCCCTTCTTGTGTAACACCATTTGAAGATTCATCATCAAGGATGTTTTTCTATGTAACTATTCATTTATGATTCCTTTTTTACAAAGGGGATATTTTCTTTTGAAGCCATCAACCTTCTTTCTCAAGAAGGATTATGAGATTTTCATTTCTATCATGATAACAATACACCACTTCAATTGTATTTCTGAATCATTTCAATTGATTAAAAATATTTTTTCTCAAAATGAATATAATTTATGAATACCCAATTCTTTAATCCTTTAATTTAATGGTGAAAACCTATATCTCATTCATATATTGAATATGGAATTTATTGTATTAGAAATATACCCTTTATGTGGGGTAAATATAATAATCTTTAGTATTTAGATTAAATAGTATTTACCTAGAAGATTCATTATTTACCATATGTATTTTTATAGGAAAACATTATTTAACATATTCATATTTTTTTCCACTAGTATATATGAATATATTTTCCTATTTAGATATAGTTATGTGCTTTAATTTTTGTTACTAATGTGTAGGAACATTGTGATATATGTGGATAAAAGCTGGATCACATTACCGAGGAACACACCCCGATATGCTAATGGTTTAGAGGAGTTTTTAGATTTTTGAATTTCCAATCGATTTTTTGATGAGATAATAAGATTTCCATGTCCAAAATGTAAATTTAGAATATTCTTAAAGATAGATGAAGTTTATAAACACTTGATATTGAAGCAATTCCTTGCTCAATATTTCTATTGGATTTGGCATAGTGATCGAACGTTACAGAAAGGTTGAGCACCAATGTTAACCTACAAAATGAGCACACAGCTTCTTTGAAAATGAACAATGAAATGAAAACCCTTATAAATGATGTATTAGGCATTACAAGACACCAGTATCAACATCAAAACATATCAGAACAACCAATTGAGGGTTTTAAAAATAGTAATGTGACAAGTGATGTTTTTAAGACTGTAGGACAACTATATCAAGATTTTAACATATCATTAGATCCTACTCTTTTTTTGGGGAGACTAATATAATAGAAAACTTCAATGAGCAGATAGATGTGTTTTATGGTTTAGTTTAAGATGGAAATCAAGTGTTATATAATGGATGTTTGAAATATTCAAAACATTATTTTCTACTGAAGTTTTAACATATCAAATGCCTATGTGGAATTACAAATAAGGTGATATCCATGATATTAGAATTGTTGTGTGATGCATTTCTTGAAGAAAAAAAATCCCTGAGTATTTTTATGATATAAAAAAAGTTTTTTACATGCTTGGTTTGAATTATACAAAAATACATGCATGTCTTAATGATTGTATGCTTTATAGGGGAGAGGATTCAACCATATATGATTGAAAAAAAATTTCTTATTATATATGGAAGTATATGGGTGATGTTGGAAGTTTGAATCAACATACTACCATGAAGAAGAAGAAAAGGAGCACACCTACAAAGGTTTTGCGTTACTTTCCTTTAAATCCTTGATTGCAAAGATTATTCATGTCATCGAAAACCTCCAAACACATGAAGTGGAATTCTGTAGATAATAACAATGGTGGGTTAATGCGACATCTAAGAGATTCAAAATCAAGGAATACATTTCATTCATTAGATCTAGATTTCTCATATTATCCTAGGAATGTTTGATTGGGATTGGATACTGATAGATTCAACCCATTTGGGAAATTGAGTACCAGCTATAGCATTTGGCTGGTTGTTTTGATCCCTTACAATCTGCCTCTATGGATGTGTATGAAACAAATTTATTTTATCATTTTTATGGTTATTCTTGTAAAAACATGAATGGAAATGATATTTATGTATACTTTTAGCCTTTAGTTGAATAATTATATGAGTTATGGAGAAACAGTGTTGAGATATGTAATGCATCTTCTAGAATAATGTTCAAAATGCAAGATTCTCTAATGTGGACCATTAGTGACTTCTCTAGACTTGGTAATTTACCTAGTTGGAATAGTTACATAGGTTTGGATTGTCCAATTTGTAACTTTGATTTTGATCCTAAATGTCTATCTCACAGTAGAAAATGGTTCTTCTAGTGTCATCAAATATTTATTGATGCATCTCATAGATTTTGGTTGAACAAGTCAAATTTAATGGTTTCATTGATCGTAGACCACCTCTAAAGTTTTTAACAGATTATGAAATATTGGCGTAACTTGTAAATGTTGAAACAGAATTTGTGAAGGTGAAACGTTTGAATGATTGTGGTAAATGAGTTTGAATTGCATCATCAAGTGAAATCAGAACGCAACAATGGAAGAAAAAATGTATATTATTTAAACTTCTATATAGTGAATTTAATTTGTTACAAAATAATCTTTATGTGATGCATATTGAGAAGAATATTTGTGAAAATTCGATCTTCACATTGCTTAATGAGCATGGAAAGTCAAAGGATCATCTCAATGCTCAGAAATACTTATAAGCAATGAACTAAAAACATGATATCTGGCCAGATAAGAATGGAAAGTATGCTTCAGTGATTTTTTCAATGAAAAATAGGGATAAAGATACATTAAGTTTAATTTTAAAACATTTTAAGGTATCTGATGGGTATTCAAGTAACATCTCAAGGTGTATTGACTTAAAGCATTGTAGGATACATGAATTGAAGGTTTACCATTCACATATTTTGTTATAGCAATTACTTCTATTGGAATTTCATAAATTATTACCTAAAAATTTTAATGCTATTGTACTCCAATTCTCCACATTTTTTAGACAACTATGTGAGAAATCTCTACATCCATTTCATATTAACAATGAGAGATTTGTATTTACACTTTGTGCAATGGAGATGATCTTTCCTCTATCGTTTTTTATTGTCATGATGAATTTAACTATGCATTTGGTTGAGGAAGCTAAATTATGAGGCCTCAAACATTATCAATTGATGTATGAGGTAATTTATTTATATTTTTTTCATTTCAGTAAATAATTCTTGGAACTTCATTAAATACATAATTATGTTTTTTTATTTTATTTAACAGATATCTTGGGCATTTGAAATCATACGTGAAAAATAAATCTCAACCTGAAGGCTCTATTTCTGAAGGCTATTTGGTAGAGGAGTGTCTTACCTTTTGTTATAGATACTTGAATGATATTGAGACAAGATTCAATCAAGTTGGACGTGTTGAATACACATCGACACAATCTGAAATACATGGGAAATCAAAAATCTTTCCTGCTATTGGTCGATCAATTGGGAGGATCTAAAATGTTACATTAATAGAAATGGAATTATTACTAGCACATAGATATGTGCTTATGAATATTGAAATCGAAGATCCATTTATTGAAGATTTGAGGATACAAACAAAGATATGAATGAGAGGAAGAACATGAACTGAGAAATATATAACAAAATCTGTTAATAAGAAGCTTGTATAATGGTTTGCACGACATGTAAGTTCATAAATATTGCAATCAATACAGATATTAGGTTGATACATATATTTTGTAAATATAATAATTTATGTTTATTTTTTTAGATCATTAATATTGATACTCAGGCAGAGTTGTCAGAAGATTTTTTGTTTCTTGCTCGAGGTCCCTTAAAACAAGTTAGATAATTAAACGCTTAAAATGTGAATGACTTTAGATTCCATAAGGTTGATTAGAAAGAGGGTTTGAAAACACAGAAGAGTGGCATATTTATATTTTTTTAAGTGAAATAGTATGGAAATTTGACTGATATTATCGAATTAAAATACCACATACATTTTTCAGTTGTTTCATTCAAATGCAATTGGGTGGATATTATCAGGGGTGTTAAAAGATATTCCTTTCAATTTCCTTATATTAACTTCTTTCGCTTGATAGATGTTGGTGATTGTGAACTACATGATCTATATATCTTATTATCTCAAGATAAAATGGTATATTATGTTAAATATGTCTTGGATGATGGGTGGAGTGTAGTTGCGCACGTAAAACAAAGAGGCTTGTATGATATGGGTGATGAAGTGGAATATTTGACCAATAACATTGAATCTCTTCAATATAATGAAGAAGACTTATTTTTCCATCATGATATTGAAAATATTAGTCTTGCAAGGGTGGGTGAAGTAGCTAATGAAATGATGGAGCAGGAAACTGATATGATTGAAGGAGAAAATGATTTTATGTGCAGTTATCCATTCATTTATCAACCACTTATGTAATTTGTATAGTCATTCATTATCATTATTATGCGTATTTTTTTGTTAGAATTGTGCATCTGTTATCATTTATATTTTTTTCTGCATGAATTTTTTGAAATATATGTTCTGAACTTAATTTTATTTGATTAATTTATAGGAAAACCAAGGAGGAAATGTTATACTAATCCCAATCGACTCTTAGTCGACATTACATCGACCACTCTGACAAATGATGATCCATCTCTCCCTCCCTACCACATCTGAGGCATCATCCATTTTCCAGTTGCACCATCTCTCACACCCTCTAGAAGCGTCCCATCAGCAGCTTAGTCGGTGCCTTATCATTCAGTAGCCTCAGAAGTGAGGGAGTTGGGCGCCACTTCTAGTTCTTCATGGGGATATTGTATGGTGATTGTTATAGGTAAATTTTTTATTAATAATAAATTTATTGCACTTTTTTTATACTATTAACTATTTTTTCATAATGTATGGAAACAATGATACTACAGATAAAAATATGAAAAAGTTCTTATGTATGGAATCTGACTAGACAAAAGATATTTGCTCTATTTGATTCGTATGGGGTCTCTACAGATGACTCCAAGTGATTACTTGGTCAGATTCTAGGCCAACTGGTGGCGGATCCAGTTACCCATCCCATTATGTATGATTATTAGAGGCATATACCTTCATCTTGGAGAAATGAAGCTTTTAATTCATAAATAAAGGTAATTTTAATATATTATGGTGTAATTTAATGTCATTATGTTATTAAATGCTAATATTTTTATAGTCAAACTTTTTGTAGATATGTTTTTTTACTTTACCATTGCTTATATCCTATTATGAAAGTGAACAATGAAACATTTTGGAAAAAATGGAAAGATTATAAATGGAGATTATGGAATGAAGTCAACAATACGTCATTGAGTTCCCAAAAATGTATGATAAGGTACCCAATGGGGTACCTAGAGAGTAATGGAAAGATTTTATTGATAGTCATCATGATGAGAAGCACATGGTATTTAAATATATATTATTATATTAATCTAAATTTAAATTTATACATCTATATGAAAAAGAGATAAAATTTCATACATTGCTATTAAATTAAATTTTATTTATTCCAGGATCTTTCAAGGTAGAATGTATTGAGTCGGGATAAGCAAATCATCCCTCACACTATGGTGTCAAAAAGTTTTTCTAGAATTCGATCGACTCTGGTAATCATTTCATTATTTTAAATATTTATTAAACCATATTATTTGTTTCATATATTAAATTATTGTTTTATCATTTTTTTATGCAGTCATAGAGTTTAGGCCACCCAGCATCCCGAACAGAAGTGTGGTTGGATGTTCATAAAATTTTTTATGTGAGTTTTGTTAATAATCTTTCCAAAGAAGTTGGGGTATAAATTCATTTTTTTAATATAATAACTGATTATCAGTTGTCAATATGTTAATATATATTGCTTCAAATATTATTGATATGTGATTTATAGGTAAAAATTAAAGAAATATGGGATGTCAATCCCACTTAGTCCTACTCAGTCTCCCAAGATGACCCAGCTAGTATATTCCTTGGGATGGAGCATCCTATTCGAGGGTGTGGGATGGGTTTGGGACGAGTACTATCTGAGGTCTTTAATAGAAAAATGGGGATTACAAGTGCATTTAATCCTGGTTGTAGAAGGTCCCTATACCAATATTCTCAGAGAAAGTTTGATTCTATAAAAAACACAATTCAAGAATAGGTGGTGAGATATCCATTTTGAAGAAAGTGTTGTTTGATTTATATCAAAAGATGACCAGATCTGTCCCCAGGGATTTTGCAGTGATGACTGGTGGTGATCAGATAAATCACAAAACTTCAAAATCATTTAATTTAAAAACTTTTAATGATTTTAAGTTTAAATATAAATATAAAATGTTTAATTTTAAATATAATTGTCTTATAAGTGCCGGTAGTAGGAAGTAGAGATAGAGATAATGAGGGTGATGAGGAGAGTTCATCATTGGGAAATGATTAGTGGAGAGGGTTTTTCATGTACAATGTGTGTATTTTGTATCTTTCTCTTATATTTTAGATGGGATCGGGAAAACAGGTGCCTTATGTATGCATTGTATATCCATGTGTCTATATGATGTGTTTCAACTAGCTATGGGGATTGAAATTTCTTTATGATCATATATGATGTTTAGTTTCTTGTCTCTTTTACATAAAGGTTTATCTGAATATTATATTCTAATATTTCCCAAAAAAATCATGGTACCTTACTAAGTATGTTTATACTAACACATATATGGGCCTTGCATGAATGATTTTTTTCTTATACAAACAACTGGTAGATTGGTGGTGTCCTTAGTGGACCTAGTATCTATGGAACATAGAAGTAAGTGGAGGTACTGACCATATTTGGTGGTCAGACTTAGGGATCTTGAGTTGGAAACTATTTTTCCTTTTTCTTTCAGTTGTTTCTAGATTGGGACCTACTTTACTTCTTCTAGGTTAGGCGTGTATTTTACCATTTCGCTTTCCTGGATATTTATCTATCTCATTCAGATGTATTTTCAAGAGGTTACTACATTAATTTTTTACACCATAGAGGTTTTATTTTATTATACTTGTGCACTGTTTTATGGAGTTGATTGTGTGTATTCACATACAATAGGATAAACCCACCCACTTCGGTGATATTCTTACTCAGTGTTTGTTGGTATCCCTTCACTTATTGGTGGTGAACATGTAGTGTCACTCACAGCTTACTAATGTCCTAATTATGGGCCCTATATGTCAAGTCATGACATAAAACCTCATGGTTTTCTCCAATACCATAATCTCTATCTAACCCCATCCATTATAGGAATGTCTATACCCTTTTCCAAATCTCACATCACAACCCAGTCCTACTGACCACGGGTCATTCTATGTTATCTCTCACCAAAATAAAATCATATATCACTTATCCATACAATGATATCTCAAGCCTATAATATATAGGATAACCCCTATCTATCAAACCCTCTGTTAGATTAGTATCATCTTGTTCTCACCTTCTTAGTTAGAGCTAAATCTTGATGTGTTGTGTGATCTCTCTTTTAGGATATTTTTGTGCTCTATTTGTGCATGGACCATATTTTTGGAGCTTTTTCTTGTTGGTATTTGATAGGCCATGGGGATGTAATCGAGTAACTTGGATTATATGGATTCTTGTTGGGCTAAGCACATAGAAGAAAAAATGATTTTTTGTGATCTCATCAAGGTTTGGGATCAGTGTTGGAAGTCCTAGGATTTCATAAAGTATTTACCTGTTGTATAAATCCAAGTCAGTTTTAATCCTCACTTGTGGAATTTTAGATCATTTATGGATATTTAGGGTGATTTCTCTTTTGGATAAAAATTTATTATTGGTTTTGAATCATAAATGAACCTTTTGATGAAAATGGTATTAATGATGACATCTCAATGGATTCCATCATAGCATTAGCCGAGGCTTAGGGAGGGTGGGATGCAATCTGGGTAGTAGTGGATTGGTTGATGAAATCAGCTCATTTCTTAGTGGTCATGGAGTCGAGCGCATTGGATACCTTAGTATATAGATATGTGGATGAGGTGGTGCATATGTATAGAGTTCCAAGATCCATCATCTTATATCAGGATACACATTTTAGGTCATGAGTCTTAAGGGGATTCCAGCATGCCTTCGACACTTAGTTATGCCTCAACACTGCTTTCTACCCCAATATGGTTGGAAAACAGATAGGACCATACAAACATTGGAGGACATGTTACGGTCATTTTTTTGGACATCAGTGGGTCTTGTGTAAGAAATTTTCCCTTGGTAGAGTTTTCTTATAATAATAGCTACCACTTTTCCATTGGCACGGCTCTATTTGAAGCTTTATACGAAAGATCATGTCATTCACCCTTGTGCTAGACAGAAGTTGGGGAGGCATCTGTTCTTGGTCCAAACATGGTGTAGATTACAACGGATAAGGTGCATCTTATCTATGAGAGGATGAAGGAAGAAAAGGATTGGTATAATTCGTATGCCAGTCATAGGAGAAGGCCCTTGGAGTTTGAGATTAGGGACCACGTGTTCTAGAAGGTTTCCCCTAGAAGTGGGAAGCAAAGGTTCGGCATAGGGAGTAAGCTTTCTCCCAGGTTCATCAGACCCTTCGAGGTGTTTAGAGGAGTCGGCTAGGTGGCATACCATTTGGAATTACCAATTTAATTGAGAAGGATACACAATGTCTTTCATGTCTCCTAGCTTTTTTGATATCCTCACGATGACTCCCATTTCATTGATTGGCGAGAGTTGGATATCAGGGATGACATAATGATCATAAAGAGAAAAATATAGATCCAATATCATCAAGATAATGTGTTTTTTAGATGTAAAGTTCCCTTAGTTCATGTGTTGTGAAGGCATGTTGTCCTGGAGGAGAGTACTTGGGAGCAGGAGAGGCAAATGTTTGCCTAGTACCCAGAGTTGTTTTGTGTTTTTCTTATATGTTTTTCTTTATGATGTAGTGATTAAACCTTTTTTTCTATGAGATAAGTTGTTTCCTTGTTCTGTAACATATAATAAAGTCCTAACATGTGAAAATTGGGGATACCAGAATCCTAATCAAGATGCATTAATTAAGATGTGATTAAACCTATGCGGGTGAGTCAGTGTCACCCAGAGCGGACAGTATCTTGACATGGAAGAAGAAATTACCTAATTCATATGTCTAGAAATTTGGTTTATTTTTGGGGTATCTTATGTATTTTTGGGTTATCATATGTGGGAGGAGTTTTCCTTGTATGTTGAGGTTTCTCTCAAACTTTTCAAACAATACAGGGTGGTTTATCCTTAAGAGGTATCTTGCGGGGTGGTTGTTCGGACCCCTATTTCTTTTGGGTTTGGTTTTGAATTCTTGAGGGAGATAATAGTTTGAGAGGTATCTAATGTAATGGTTGGGACCTCCCCGGTCTTTTACTTTATCAAAATCTAGTGTTTGGGGTGTTCTGGGAGCCAATGGTGGCTCATTTCAAGAGTTTTTCAAATTTTCAGTTTTTCATCGGTGAGTCAGGTGTCAGTGAGTCACGTCGGTAGCTCAACATCAGTGGGTTGGTGTCAGTATCTCAACATTAGTAGGTTGGAATCAATAGGTCTCATTGTTATCTAATCATTAGTGACTCAGAGTTTCGGTAGGTCAAGGTGTTGAAAGGTCAAGGCATTGGTAGGTCGAGGCGTCGGTAGGTCAAAGTGTCGGTAGGTCGAGGCATCGGTAGGTCGGGCATCAGTAGGAGGGGTGTCGGTGAGTGGCATTGGTGACTCATGTTGGTGAGTCAAATTAGTGGATCATATCAGTGATCCAGGCGTTAGTGACCCACTATCAGTGATTCATGTCGGTTACTCACCCATCAATGAGTCATTTCTAGCTTTTCCAAGTTTTCCAGTTTCACCCCTCTTATGTTTTTTTGACATAAATAAAGTTTAAAGCTATGTTTTAAAATTTATAAAGGAATTTCAAAGGATATTAATTATATATTTAATATCATAACACTGTAGTGGCTTTGAAATTGTTAAATTGTGTGGCCTTGACCATGATCCGACTTTAATGGCCTTTGGAACCATTTCCTTCCATTGATATAGGATCTAGATTTTCTAAAGCTCATATCCTCTCTTCCTTTGAACCCTTTTATTCTCTCTTGGTGCACCTAGAACGTTTTTTCCATGAGGATTTGTGTGCCTATGTTGTAGTATTCTATTCGGTTTTCCCCTAAAGTCTTTTCTTCTACTCACGTGACCCCCTGTTTTGGCACAAGGAGCGATTTTTATCATATATTTTTCCAAGTAGGGATTCCTCCATCTCTCTTTTGCTTGTGTATCATGTGGGGTGGGTTTACTGATATCTTCTTATGGTTACGATTATTTAAACCACTTTAATAAAGAAAATAAGAACTAATAAATAAGGGGTTGGGAGCACAATGATGATTATTTCCATGTTTTCTATGTCATCCTTAATCCATGTTGTGAATTATATGGGTTGTATTCTTCTAAAAATCATGGTTGTTAGTGGTCTATGTTTCCACACCTGTATGATTTTTGAATATTTACTATAAAAATTGTAATCTGGTTAATCGTGTATATTAGGGTAAATAAAATGGATTCCCTGGTATCAAACTTGTTCTATGATAACTCGTGTTTTATCAAGTGGAATTAAAGAATGAGTACTGATAAATCAGAATAAACCTTTCCTTGTTGGTGTGGTTTTGTGCTATGTGTGGTTTTGTTCCGCTTTGTGTCTGTGTTGTTCATGTGGTGTTATGGTTGGGATAGTGGTTGGGATTATGGGGTGGTACGGTTGGTATAATGGTATCTTAAGTTGAGGGATTGGTTGATTATGGAATGGATGAACTTGTTATGTAGTGGGACTACATCTTGGAAATTGTTGGACAGCGGGGATGTAGTACTGGGTTGTGTCATGTTCACGTTTATGAGTGTGTTGGGTGAGGTGTTGTGGTGTAGTAGGGTTTTTGAGTGTGGTAGTAATGTGTTTTATTGGGGGTTTTCTTATTTAGAGGAAGGACAAGGTGACATGAATTTGAATAATAATGGTGACAGTGGTTAAACGGGTGTTCAAGAGGGGGGAGTTTGCAGTGGTACTGCAAGCTGGGTGATTTTTTTTCTGAATGTGGTACTTTTCATGCAGCGGGTCTACCTGGGATGGTTTATGAGGGATGATTTTGAGGAAGGATTTTGTTACCTTGCATATACCTTTCTCTTGGAGTTTCTATAAACTATTGTTTTATAAATGAGTTTTTAAATGGATTCTTTTACCTTATCCATTCTTTCCTTGTCTGGCTTTGGAAGTGGTTGGTATAGTTTCTTCTCCTTATAAAATTTGTAGTGTTTGGTAGTTTCCTAGGTAGGGATGGAATAAATAAACAAATTGATAATGCAGAGTGACAACTAGTTAAATGAATTGGCTGGGGGTATGTTTCGATTTGTGACTTATAGTGAAGTAGAATTAAATTATCGACTTGCGGAAGTGACCGTCATTCGTGGTGGTACGTGCATGTAGGGTTGGCAGCAAGGGAAGTTTTGGTGTGGGGTGGTATATGTTTTTAGAATCCAGAGGTTGGGCTGAGTGTTTGGTACCTATATATATATACATATAGTTCCGTGTGATTTCTATATGGACCCCACCCGTATTAAGAACTATGTACCAAACACCCTCGTTGTTATGGGGGAGGGTGTTCTTTCCCAACATCCTGGTGGGAGGATGGATGGATGGTTATTGGATCATCTCTGCTCCCTCTTCTATGCATTTCTAGCCCTAGAATCTTCAGGTTTGTTGTGGTGTGGTTGTGAGGCCCAAGTGCCTGCAGGGGAGGTCTGTTTCCCAGGTGTCTTCAGGATGAGTTGTGTGGTGATTCCCAAGTGCCTTCGAGATGGGGTTGTGGTTTTTGGACCATGTGTTTATTGGTGAGATTTGATGCGGTATGTGGCCTAGATGTATTCAGGCTGGTTGTGATAGTGGGCCATGTGATTGAGCATGGTAGCATAAGGATGTTTTCTTTAGGTATGAGCAGTTAACCAATGGGAATTGGTGCGGGATACCCAAATATCAATGTTCTTATTACTTTACTTTACTTTACTTTACTTACGTTATTTAGTGAGAGTGTCTTAGTGAGCTTTGGGTGGATAGTATATCTTGTTAGTTATTTTTGAGTTTCTATTGTTTTCTCATAGGAACATTAGTATGATTCTCCCACTTGTGCATGGGTGACTTTGGTTTTTCCCTATTTAATATAATTGTATGCTCACCCTACATATATAAAACTATTTTCATGTTTCCAAGGATATTATCCAGACCGTGCTGGACCTCACTATCTCAGACGTTGGGGATGATTGATATTTCACTTCTTAGTTTTATTTTGGTACTTTGGAGTTTTCTTTGTATTTACAGCAATTTTACTTGAAACATGCATGTTGGATGGATTTTGTTTTCTTTATACATATGTGAATGGGAGTTGTTTGAGGTTGATACATATTTTCTCCCAAACTTGGTTATTATAAAAAAGGGTAATTCCTCCCATGTATTGTGATATTTATATACCCTTGGTGTTGTTCGCCACCCTGGGGCCTACTGGATGAGAGACTCGGGGTTTATTATCTCTCCTTCGTATTGAGGAAGGAAGGTCTCAACATCTTTCTATCCCTTCCCTCATCTTAAAGAAGGTGGGTCATGACAAAGAATGACTAGAGATTCCATCAGGAAGTTCCAAATCTTTGTCTAGTGAAACTGGGTCACATGGTGTGCAACCGGAGCACACATTGTGTACCCATGCACATTGTACCTAGATACACCAAGCAGTTAATTACATACGGTGCATTTGTTTCACACTGTATGTTGATCACACCAACCTGGAACACAGCAAGTGAATACATGGCATGAAGCTATATTTTACATGTCTTATAGTCTATCCAAGTTCACATGATGGATCCCTAGGTGTATGTCTCAGATTCACAGCAACTAAGGTATACGATGTACAGTTGAACTGTACATGTCATGTAGTCTCCAATTAAATGATAGAATTAAATATTATATTAAATTGAAAATTATTATATTAGAACCTTGTTTTATTGATCGACACACCAATGTGTGTTTTACAATTTAATAATGGTTTTAAAGAATATTAAATACTTGATAAATTTATTGTAATTAATATGTCATTATTAGTTATTTCGTTTATTTTTCGTGAATGAAATTAATGATGGGTATCTCTAATTAAGTCCATATGATCATTAATATGAAAGAGACTTAATTAATTAATTAATTAATTAAAGTTTTTTCATATTAAATAATAATTAATGAATTAAGAAATGAATGTTAGAAGGTTAATTTTGCATATTTGTTGCGTGTATGACCATTTATGATCTTGACCAAGACCTGTGTAAGTGGTGGATGTTTTAATTTAATTCTTTCCGTGAGATTTCAAATATTTACAGTTAAATTAAATATGATGGTTTGTGTGTCATCCAGCCCTCCATTATTTTGTAGGACCTACATGTCCAATGATAATTAAGTTGTCCCCTTTTAACCAGTCTTTTAACCAATCCTTTGGTTCCCCTCACCTTTGAGTGAGTCATAAATACATATAGTTAATGCAGTATCTCAAGGTGCATGGAGGTAGTTCAAGATGTAACCATTATAATGCCAACCCAGGTGATACACATGTGGAAAGGTGGAATGTTGTAACTCATGCCAAGATCAGAAATATGAGTTATTTACCCTATTTAAAATTTTTATTTAATGTTTATGCATTAAATAAACCATTAAATAAAGCTCACGAGTGGATAATTTAATTATTTATTTGTTTATTTATGTCTATGAAATTATTTATTTTATGGATGCAAGACCACAATCACATAAATAAATTAATTAATGTGCAATGATGGAATTTTAATAAATGTATTATGTATAAATGTTTTATTCATCAAGGTTAATTAATTAAGTAACATTCATTTAATATTAACAAGACATGTAGAGGATAAAACAAGATAAAATTTATGCATAATAAACAAATGAATTATGTATAAATATTTTATACAAAATGATTAATTAAATAAGTAACATCTATTTGAAATTAACAAGACATGTAAAGGATAAAACAAGATAAAAATTATTCATAATTAATTAAAATCCATCAACCTAATATTAAGTCAGACTAAGCCTTCCATTACGTGATTAGGAATAAAACTCCATAGAACTAAGTGTTTGAACATCCCTTGTTGGGACACTTACTTTTATAAGTGGATTTATTATGAAGGTTTTGGGTTGACTTGGCCATTTTACATCAATAGGAGTATCCTTTGATATACTTGGTGTAATTTTGAAGGAAATTTTGAGGAAATACAAGTTAGGATTTCAGGATTGGGGGATCTACTCAATGGATCAAGGAGCTGCAAGCCCACATTTGGAAAAGAATTTCCTACCTAAATACCTTTAAGTATCTTGACCAACCCTAGATAAGGTTATGAAAAGGATCATATGGATCCTTTCCACTAGAATGTTAAAGAAATTAGAAATTCTAAGTTCAATATTGTGGGATATTGGGACTTGATAAAATAGTGGGAGATTTAATAAAATCAATTAATTTATTATTTCTCACCGGATTTGTAATCAAGAAAAGTATTAATGATATTACCCTTTTAATTATATAATAAAATGAAAATATCTTCATCCACATTATCCCTATAATCAATATTGGATAAAGATAACCTCCTAATTGGTCATAACTTTTAGGAATTATACAGATTCCTTCAGGTTGTTCTGCAGTATGAATAAAAATCTTACAAGATAGAATCTTCAATACCTGATCCATCTACTAAGGATGAGAGTAATGAAGAGTTCCTTGTATATGAAAAAAATTTGAGTGATGTGGTCAATGTTCAATGTTTGATGATTTCATCAATGTCTAGTGAACTCATGAAGTCTCATGAAAACATGGATATGTATAGCATGATTGAGCACCTATGTGTTCTTTACCAAGAGAGATCTTGACAGGAATAGTTTGAGATTTCCAAGGAGCTCTTTTAGAGAAATCTTAGAGAGGGTTCCCCAATTGGGCATCATGTAGTCAATATCATTAGATATATTAAGTGCATATAGTTTCTAGGGTTTAAAATACCTGAATAACTATACACTGGTCTCATTCTGTCATCACCCCCTTAGAGATTCTCTAGATTTGTTATTGGGAAGTCTCTTCCTTATATTCTCATGCTTCTTCTCCAAGAAAATAAGTATACGAAGCACAAAAATCCTTATCTCTTTATGGTGAAAAAATGTAAATATAAATCAAATATCTTTAATCCCAAATCTTCTTTACACCCTTATAAGAAAAGAAAGATCAAGGGGAAATCAAGGGAACATGATGTTGTTTGTTTCACATGTGGCAAGAAGGGCCACTAAAAGAAAAACTGCACCCATCCAAATAAGAAAGGGAAAGCTTCAAGTGCATTTTTTATCGAGTGCAATTTATCTATTTCTACAATTTTGGTATTAGATACAGCTTGTGGTTCCCACATATGTATTTAAATATAAGAAAAAAGTATATTTGGAAATATTAACCAAGGGGAGGTAGATCTATGAGTAGAAAATGGAGCTAAAATTATATTTGTAGCTATCGTGGGTTACCATCTCACATTACCAACTATAATGATATTTCTTTTAGAGGGTTGTTATTATGTTCCTTTAGTTACTAGAAACATTGTTTCTATATCCACACTAGATACAGATGGATTTATTTTCAAATTTGAGAATTAATGTATATTATTTTTTAAATATAGAATTTTTTATGGTAAGTCATGTTTAAATAACGATATTTATGTATTTTATTGCATAAACCAAGTAATAGAAATCAATAATGAAGTTAATTCACATGAATTGTACCACACCTAACTTTGGAATCACCATCTAGTTCATGTAAATGATAAGCACTTGACTAAATTACATTAATATTGATATTTAGATTCTTTTAAACTATAACCACTTCGTGTATTTCATGCATGTTTACAAGTAAAATTGACCAAATCCCTGTTTAGTTGGAAAGGTGAAAGGGATAAATAGATTATTTAATTAGTTCATAGCGATGTATGTAGACCATTTCCTATTGAAGAAAGCGGTGGGTACTCAAACTTTATAACTTTTATTGATTATTTTAGTAGATATGGATATGTCTAATTGATGAGGTATATATCAGATTCTTTTGATTAATTCAAGGAATACAAGAATGAAGTTGATAACTATCTTGGTAAGAATATTAAGAAACTCATCTCATACCTTGGTAGATAATATCTAAATCAAGACTTCATTGATTACTTACAGGAGTTTGGGATCTTATCCCAACTCACTCCTCTTTATATGCCTCAATGGAACAGCATAAGAAAAAGTATGAACCGTACCTTGTTAGACCTAGTGAGATAAATGATAAGTCATGTGATTCTTACATTATATTTTTGGGGATATGTGATACAAATAGTAGAACATATATTAAGACAAGTACCAACTAAATAAAAAAAATGGTATTATATACAAATTATGAAGTGGAATAAAAAATGTTATCAAATTTACATGTCTAGTGAAGAAAAGCATTTGTTAAGGCCTCTTCAAGTAAAAAACTTTCACCATACAGAACAAAGTGTAAATTTATAGGATTCCCCAAGGAAACAAGGGGATATTACCTATATGAACCCTAATAAAAAAGTTTATATTGGAAAGACATTCCATATTCATTGATAGGGAGAACATTCCTAAAAGAGACAACGGTGTTGAGATAGACTTCGATGAAGTTGTAGTTCAAGGTATATAAGAGTTGGTATAGAAACATATTCCACAAAGCCATGTGGAAGATAAAAGTGTTCCAAAGACATAAGTACTATGTAAGAGTACAAGAGAGGTTAGAGAACCAGAATGTTATGTTTTTATATTCATAGAGTATGGTGAATCATTATTAGTTGATAATAATGAACATCTAACCTAGAGGAATCAATAAGTGGAACAGATATTTTAAAGTGGTAAGAATCCATGAAGTCTGAAATGGATTCTATGTACCAAAAGCATGTCTGGATTTTGGTAAATCCTCCAGTAAGTGTAAATACCATTGGTTGAAAATGGGTATTCAAGAAGAAACTGGACATAGAAGGAAAATTCAGTGCATATAAGGTGTGACTAGTTGCAAAAGGGTTTAAACAACATCAAGGCAATGACTATAGTGAAACATTTTCACTAGTTGAAATGATGAAATCCATCAGAATTATACTTTCCATTACAGATTACCATGACTATGAGATTTGTAAAATGGATGTCAAAATAGACTTCCTTAATATTAACCTTTAGGAATATGTCTATATGACATGAACCAAAGGATTTTTTACTCCAAAGGATGCTAATAATATATGAAATTTGAAAAGAATCCATTTAAGGATTAAAGAAAGCATCTCAGTCATGGAACATATGTTTTGATGAAGCCATAACTGAATTTGGTTTCATAAATAATGAGTGTGGACCTTATATATACAAATGGTTTCGTGGTAGTGGAGTAATTTTATTAATAGTATATATTTATAACATATTACTCATAGGAAATGAAATACCAATCTTACAGTCTATTAAGATGTGATTGAATAAATGATTCTCCATGAAGGACTTGGGTGAGGTAGCATATATTTTTCGGATCAAGATCCATCATGATAGATCCAAGAGACTGATTGGCCTAAGTCAAAGTACTTGCATTTACAAGATAAATAAGTGATTCAATAAGGAACAATCCAAGAGGGGTTTTTTTTCAGCATCACATGGCATTCATCTTTCTAGGAAAATGTGTCCTCAGAAACATGAGGAAATAAATAGAATTTCAAATATACCATATGTTTCAATGATTGGGTCATTCATATTTTATATCCTATATACTATGTGAGATGCTTCCAATTAATTGATTGTAGTAGGCATATATAAAGATGGTCTAGGTGACCTCCATTAGATGGAAGTCAAGGTTATCCTTAAGTATCTAAGGCATACTAAGGATATGTTCCTAGTCTATAGAGGAGATAATGAACTAGCCATCATATGATATAAAGATTCTAGTTTCCAAACTGATTAAGATGACATGAAGTCATAAACAGGATACCACTTCATTTTTAATAGAGGTGTTGTGAGATAGAATAGCTCAAAGAAGGTTGTGGTCGCAAATTCTATAGTAGAGTCTAAGTATATTGTATCTTCTGAGGTAGCTAAGGAACCAGTATGGATGTGAAAATTCTTCCAAGATCTTGATGTGGTACCAAGTATTAAAGACCATATCACAATATATTATGATAATAATGTCACAGTGGCTCTCGCAAAAGAGCCAAGGTCGCATCAATGGATTAAGAATATACTTCCGAAGTATCACCTCTTTAGGAATTTTTATCAGAGATGTGATTTTGTAGTGATCAATATTTCCATGAAAAACAGTGTATTGAACCCCTTGAATAAAGACTTGAATCAGTAGAAACATGATTATCATGTGAGTTCTAGTGGACTGAAAGTTATAGGTAGTTGGCTCTAGTCTAAGTGGGAATTTTTTAGAATTGGTGTCCTAGGGACAAATAATTGTACTTTGATTACATGTATATTTTTTGTATTGAATATTAATTTAACGTCTTATTACATATTTTTCATTATATTTACATGGATTTAACATAATAATGTCATGAAGTATTTGTCAAATTGATAAGTTCATAGAAGTTCTCCACTATGAGGAGAACCTTAAAGTGCTATGATAATATACTTAATATAGTTATGTGGTGGGATAATGTACTATAATGGGACACATATTATTTATACTTTTTGGTGTGAGTGATCATAAGTGGATGATCCATCTTCTCATTAACTTCACAATTAGTAATCTCCAAGATGAAATATTATGATAATAGACCATCCATTAGGAATTTTGTATGTTTTTATGTCATCAGATATTCCTATCTGTGAGCATGTTTAATGTTTCTTATATTTTAAGATTATCATTAATGTATGTCATGACTTGAGCACTTAGATTTGCTGACCAAAATTGTCATGCCATATGTTGGTGGGAAGTAGGGTATGTTGGATGTTTCATGATTGACATGAGAGTATTTGATAATTTGAGGAAGGATTTTTCCCTTATATCTTTGTGAAAGTTGATATCTCAACCCTTTGATTATAATAGAACCGTAGCATTAAATTTCCTGGCCATACTATAACGATGTGTTTATTTAAGATAGTCAAAGAAATCCATATCAAGTAAATAGGTTGATGAAACCATCATGACACCTTTTTGATGAGATATTGTGACAAAGGAATTATATTACACAATTATCATTCATATGTGGTTTTCAACGTTGTGACATTAATTTCTTTCTCTTGGGTGCTTTGACTCATTGCTAAACAATAATCTTGGACTTTAGGAAAACTCGCCTAATGTAAATGGGAAAGAATCCTAGAGGGTCACAAACTAAGTGTTTCCATTAATCTCGATTAAATTCTATTTGAGTTTAATTAATAGAATAAATATTATTATTAAGTCCGATGAATAATTTTATTCAAATTATATTGATCACATAAAATAAATAAATATTTATTCACCGGTATGTGAATAAAAAATTATTAATTTATTTTATTGAATATTTAATAAATATTTATTCTCTGTTATGTGAATAAAATATTTATTTATGAATAAAATTTTATTTGGGTGTTTAATAAATGAAAAAGGAGTTCTAATGTACTACGATCATGTCTGGTGACAAATATTAATTAACAATCTGGTTGAATAATATTTGTTATTTCTCAAGTTAATGTACACCGCAAAATAATAATATTATCATTATTATTTTGATGGATGGGGTTTATTAAAATAAGTAAATGTTATTTAATGGTCGGCATGAAATTAAATAATATTTTAACCAGAATCTAAACTCTATAAATATATATTTATTTCTATTGTGTAGAGTATCCAAAATTGAGAATAGAGAATTGTTGTGCATAATAAGTTCTCTCTTAACTCCTCCTTCTCTCTCTATCTCAGGAATGAGAATCATGAGAGATATTTTTTCAATACCAAAGAATGATTTATCAAGAACGAACAATGCAATACATTCAACCCATCGTGCTAGGACCTGAAGATCGATTGTTGTTTCTCAGAGATCAATGGAGAATGTGTGGATCACTACTAGATGGATTTTATCCTTGGATCCTCATAGTACAATGAAGGTAATTTGAAAGGGTCTTTTCAGATGATCAACAATCACCAAAAAATAAAGTTCCTAAGTATAGGTATTTATTTATTCAAATATTAAATAAATTAATTATAAATTTGACGTGCAAGATCCTCTCTCTTGGTTTTGGGAAATGATTATTAAAAGAAATTTGGATATATTTCCTACCACCGCACACTTTCACTATGCATGGAACCAACAAGGTAATGTTTTCCCAATTCTCTATTTTGACTACAAGAAACAAAAATAATAATAATTTTGGAATAAAATAAATTTTAAATGAAAATAATGCATCAACCAGGTAAAAATCAAGAATATATAGGTCTCTGACATGCACGGATAAATGTTAATCTCAGTCTCCAGTATCTAGTTCCAACACTGATAAGAACATGACCTATACATATATCAACCTTAAAGAGTATAAAAAAATCACCCAAATATCCACTTTTATCTATAGGTTCCTATAAAATAGACCATGAAATGGTATATCCACTAGAGTTTACATACTGGGTATGAGTACATAATACTTAATAGTCATCCACAAAGGTTCTAACATACATGAAATACACTCATATATGTTCATTAGATAAATTCACTCATTTATATAAATATATATATATATATATATTTACAAGTAGTCATAAATCCAAACATAGAAGCAATAACTAATGAATCACTTCACAAGTCAGCATCATCTACAAATGATAACTTCTTATATAGGGAGGGTCCATAGATGACATACATAATTTGATCTTGGTGGTTGGGATCTGAGATAACCAAATCATGGAAACCATGATGCCTTTCCAATCAAACTAAACTCATAGAAATACTAGTAATAGATGGGTTAAGGTAAAACCAGCATCTAGTGGAAAGGGGAATCTATAAACAAGAGTCGGGGGACTACGGGATCAGCCCTTCAGGGAAGGGGTATACATGAGTAAGGGAATTTTGAGCCCATCCCATTCAATATTCTCTTAATAAGTTACGCCTTATAACAATTTATATTAAAGTAATAAAATCATTCAACATACATATCTTTTATTATGCAGTATCCATTATCCATGTAATATTACTATTTATATAATTCATCATGATTAATATAAAAAAGTAACAACATTCTCAAAATTTCAAATAGAAATCATGCTTAAGCAAAAATTTCATCATAACAACTATAATGATCAATACAACAAAATAAAGTCGTGGTTTCATAGAAAATATTAGTTATTTTATCAAAAATTTATAATTCAAGTTATACATGATCATAAAATAAAGCATGATTAATCCATTAATATTACATTATAGAATCCAAAAAGGTATACAACATCAAATTAAACATGGAATAGATTATAAAGTAATATTTCCTTCATAAAACACATGGGGAAATTTATACTTGGTCAAATTTATGGGGTAAAAATAAATTTTAGGGTTTGCTAAAAACTTTACAAATAAGGTTTTAATTCTTTCATGGGTAGTGAATATTATGAACTTGAAAAATATTAGGTAAAAAAACACATGCAATGTTAGTCATAACCAATACATACTTATAGTAACCTAGTTTAAGAATAAAATGAGTCACATGTGTTGAATTCAATAAACTAAATTTAAAAGAAGAGTTCTTTAATAATTATGTTTTCACATAAAGAATCCATTTTAATAAAAAAATATTTCAAGTAAAAAATAAATATTAAAGGGATTTTTACCTTGAAATATATAATTTTAAAAAACATATTGTTAAGAAAGTTCTGAAAATAACTAATTTCATGAATCCAAGTTAAAATTTAGAGATTCTTTATAAAACCAATATCAAGTCTAACACATATAAAAAAGTTCAATTGAGGGTTTATAAACAATATGTTTTTTTTGGGTAATAACCTGGTTAATTAAAACAAAAGTGTTTACAAATGACATCATTTCTTTCCGCCTAATTAACCTAGTTGTCACCTGGACACCGATGCAACCACTTGATGAAAGTAATGTGTGGTTCATTGATGTATAAATCATCTAGGTTAAAGTGTAAATTAATGGTTTCATTATTAAAATATGATAAAGTATACCAAAAATACTGCTTATAATAAAACATAGTCAAACTAACCATGCTTCTCAATATACCATAAACAAATCAAACAGATCCCATATCCATTATAAATCCAAAAGGGTTCAAGATTATAGATTTGAAGTTATTAAAGGAGTATAATACACTTACACAAGTTAATTGATAACATAAGGAAGTTAAATTAAGCACACTTTTTGATATTTAAGTAACACTTGTTGTAAAAAATTAGAAGTTTATAAAGGCTATTATTCCTAAAAACATACTTATAAATTAATTAAAAAATAACTAATTCTCTATTCTAATTTAAGAATAAGAATGATCTTTTTTATTAATTAACAATTAATTAAACCTTGAAACAACTCTCCACCCTCCCTTTAATGATTCAACAAAGTTATATTAAAAGAATAGGTTTCATACATCATGTATTTTAAGGATTAAAATTTTAGTGGTGATATCAATATTAAAAAATGTCAAAAAATACTTAATTCACATGTAATAATTAATCAATTGATTAAAAAACATTTAAACCATAAATTGATATCTAAAATGGGTCATTTATACCAAGTATGGGAGAATATTATCATAGAAAAGTATTTTAATAATCGACTAAAGTAATTCTCTTGAAAAAAATCACTGATTCATATTTTTGAAAGTAAAAAAATTTTAATTTTTTGACAAAGAAAAATTGTTGTAGATAAATACAAAGTAAAACTTAAGGAATTATTTATGGGTTGGAACTACATACCATTAGAATAGCTTTAATGAGTCCTTACATCATACACCAATGTTAATATAAAATCCCGTAAAATAATATCTCAATCCATTTATAACCATTTACCCATAAAAACAAAACTAATATATAGAGAAAACATAGTCTAGACCTAGACAAACCCCAAGAAGAATATCACAATAATTTTTTAAACCATCAATTGATAGAAATACCTAATTAATTCATACAAAAAAATCATAAATAGAATTCACAAACCAAGAAATCCTTATTAAAATCACTATACAACATATTCTTATCAAAATAGAGAATAAGACCACGAAAATCACTCACCAGGGTATCATTTAACCCAAACAAGAAGAAGATAATCCATTTAAATGGATTTCACCAGGAATATGGTGAAATACCAAACAAAAAATTCCATTTACATTGAATATATTAGAGGAGAAGAGTATAAGAGGGGGAAATAGGATATAAATGAGGGATTACCTTTGATTTGGTGATAGAAAATCACATCTAGATTCCATGACTTGAAAGATAAATAATAGGGGAAGAAAGAGACCAAGAAGTGGCCATAGAAGGGATGCTGAAAGACTGGTGAGTAAATGAGCTCAAAGGTGAAGAAAAGGGGGTAAAATGGTCTGTGGGTAAAATGACCTAAAATCCCTCATGAAATAAAACAAACCCAGAAGCCACAGGGTACCCAGTCTAGGTTTAATGTGTACCAAATGGTACTCCTAGTCCACCAGGGCTTCTTTCATGTCCAACAGGTACACAATGGTGTCCCACCGAGTCCCCAATGTTATATACAGTTCTAAATTTCAAGTTAAACAAGTTATAATACACTCCAAAACTCCAAAACCTTACCCCAAACCTTAAACCATGCTCAAAAGTACTTACTAATTCCTCCCCATGCACACAAATTTAGATCTAAATCATTAAATGAAAATTGATCCCTCAATCACAACCAAAAATTAAAATGATACCACACTTTAACCACCCAATATTAACACTTAATATCTTAAAACCATTTTAATAAGTTTAATTAGAACATAAGTCATTACAATATCCCTTCTATATTACTACTTATCCCTAATAATTCTATGGTGATGTTTACCCAATGATTCACTACCCCTAATTCTCTAATATATAAATTTAATAATCTATAAAACTTATGATATATATCACCTAAATCAAACACAAATTACAAAACCATTACCACATTATCTAAATTTGACCTGAAACACACCTCAAAATATATTTCTCACTTTTGACTCCAAAATACAAATTCTGTATAACACCCCAAACATTTTATGGTATTTTTCTCTAAAATACTTTCTATTCATTAGATAACCTATATTTCATGAAGCGTTGAGTCTCTGTGAAAAAAAACTTGGTTATTTATAGGAGAAATACATAACTTAGACATTAAACTTATATTTTCCATTTATGTGTTTTTAATTTTGAAAAATAGACATACATTGTTGGGATCAGGGTGAATTTTTGGGATTTTCTGAAATACTTGAATTTTTTGTGAATAGTAAAATATGGTAATTACGGTATAAATACATTATGAGATAAATACACTAATCCCTACATCATGACTGATGTAATAAACTATTATTTTGAACTCACATTCACTTATTACTATTCTTGGTCATGGAATCATCACTATTTATTGTCTTAGGTAAAAATAATAAACTAATTGTTTAAATATTAAGAAAACCCTCCTCCCCTCCACTATATAAACCACCCCTCACCCCCTCTTCCACCCACACAACTCAAGATTTTATACTTACTAAGTTCTACCAAATACAATTCCCAATCTCTCCCCCCATTTCCAAGACCTACTCATCTCACCAAAAGACCAAGAACAAATGTCATAAGGAGATTCTCAAGGAGGAGTACTCAAGAGGTGGACCCCTCTTCATTTTTCTTTCAACTTCTTTTACAAGTTTCATTCTTTTGTTTCTCTATCCTCACCTCCAAACATAAAAATTATATGATAATTACAATATCTTACATAAAATATAATTTTATTTTTCTAATGGAATATTTCATCATCATCTCTCTTTCCCCCTCCTCTTCCACTAAAAATGAAAATACCATCTGAGATGTGTTAATTTATCACATTCAAGGATGACGGGTTTTAAATTTCTATTCTTATATTAAAGACTAGTCGTGAAACCTTTTTAATGGTTGAAAAAGATAAAAATATATTTATTTAACTTATTCAATGTTCTGGAATCCTTACACACTCATAATATAAAATAATAATACAAAACAAGTACATTATGCAAAAAACCGCCAAGTAAATCAAAGCATTTATCATTAACTTTTATCTAATGAGTCATCCTCATGGTACATAACCCAAAATAATTATAAGATCATTTATATATCTATAATTTCACAAATAATATATATTAACAATTCTAGATATTTATCCACATTTCAAAAGAACTTCCATTCATGAATACAAGTAAACCGATCATGAAAACCAAGGAAGAAAATGATTCCAAAACAATAAAATTGAACCTCTTAAACACATAAAAAAAGAAATTAATAAACCTAATAAGGTTATAATAAATAAATTACATGTATATTAGGTTCTTTAATTATTAATTAATTATGATAAATATGATCATTCAGGTCATTAAGATCAATCGAGAACACCTTCAGGCATAAGTTAAGGGGTTTCTCATCTCACTTTAATTTTTGTGAGATTTACATTGTTCACCACTTATTTATTATATTTGGTGTATGTTTAATTCCATTTGATATATAATATCATGATTCTTTTTATATTCATGGCATTCAGTGATTCACTTGATTATTATTAACTCGATTGATTACAGTGTTGTAAGGGACTTTGTTTCGGTTTCCATTTCATTGTGATTTACTTGGTATTGTACACCTAATAATTCTTATGTGGTGTACCTACTAACCCTTTGAAATCATTTTTAATTTAAAATTGTAAATATATTATATATACATATTCTGGTTTCAAGGATATGATAATTCTCTTAAGTCATATACCCTTTTTTATACAATGTTTATTTGGAATGTTTTTTTAACTGTGGAAATATTGATGAATCTGTATCCTCTACTCTATACGAATATTGAGAAGGAATATTGTAATTTTATTAAATCTATGTATAAAGAATTATTTTGACTTTTAGTGATGTGTGGGGGCCTCCATAGCCCCCTGATGCATCGATGGGTCTCATGATACAAGTCAGTTGGTGACAAACCCTTAGATTGTTTCCAAAATAGAATCAGACGGGTATCTACCCACAAAATTAAATCGTTTTGATGGTATAGTGGTATCATGTGCCAGATACATGACGTCAAATTAATAATAATTACCTTTATTCATTTTTAGTTATTACTATCCATGAGGTTTTCACTATGAAAAAATCTATGGATGCAGTTTCATTCTCAGTTTATTAATGGTGTGTGTTTTTCATTTATTCACCATGACATATTAACTATAACAATTTGATTATGATTCAATTATTGTTGATTCATGCTTCCTCTATTTGTAACCCTTACTGAGCTTTTGATCTCACCCCTTTTATTTTTTTCTTTCCATAGGTTATGAAGATGATATCATTTATTGATTTTTATGGATGCAGTTTATTAGTTTTTTTTATGTATTGTATTTTATTACCTTTCCCAATGTAATGTGAGTTACATGTATATATCTATTTTCTTAAAAGCTACTAAATTTATCGTTCCTTCGAGATTTTATTCTTGGTAATCATGATAATATATAAAGTAATGCACCGGCTCTAGGATTTTGGGGTTGGGGCGTTACAGTTGGTATCAGAGGAAGTTTAACAGAAACCTTAGAAACAAGATTTAGGAAACATAGTTTATAGGACATAAACCCAAGATATAATTTGAGGATGATCATAAAAGAACATCCTGGAATTTTTGTAAAGTATAGATTATGTGGTTATTCCTATCAAATATATCCTTATCTGAATACTACAAGTGGACATGGTTCTAGAATAGATGTACCGAGGAGTAACAAATCGGGAAAGGAGTTTTGGGCTTGACCTAGGGTATCCTTGTACATGACAATAGGACTTATTGTGCACCTATTTTGACACTCCCGGGGGACATGCTTAAGATAATTCACATTTTCTTTACAAAACATTATAAAGGATTTAAAAGTAAATATAAACAATGATTATAATTATGATATTAGATGTGAAAAAAAAATAGATTATCATAAGTGTTTTCTAGTTAGAAATTATGAACTATGACATAATTTAGTGTATACCATTGTTTGGTGATGGCACCTAATGGAATAATGGGAATACATACTAGTGGACAATGTAGGGATTTATTCACTAATAAAGTCAACATAGTCAATGTTGGAGAGGATCATATCATGACCATATTGGGACAACTTACTCAGGCTACGATGAATAACCATGCTACACCTATACAGGATCATTTCATGTGGAAAAAACCCCCATCTTTTAGTGGTACTACTAATCTAGTGGTATCTAAGTAGTGGATCAAGTCCCTTGAAAATATATTTCTGGCATTAAGATGTAATGAAAATGAAAAGGTTGTACTGGAAGTATATTTCCTCAAGGGTGATGCTAATAAATGGTGGTATTTGATCCAGAATACCATGGAGGAAGAAGAAATAGAAGATATGGAATAGAGAAATTTTAAGGAAATATTATTCAAATAATATTTCTCTCATGAACAACGAACTGAAATGAAGAGGAAATTCCTTGGCCTAAATAAAATAGAAGAAGAGAGTTTGTGGAGTATGAGGCTACCTTTGCATAACTATCTAGGTATTCTATACTTTACGTACATGATTTAGAAGAAAATATTGATCATTTTTTTGAAGTTCTTAAGCCAAGTCTTCGAAGGGCACTGGCTTCTCAAACATTTTCATCATATGAGGAAATTGAATTAAGTTCCATCAAAATCGAAAAGGAATTTGCGAGATAAAATATTTTCAAGGATAGTCAAGATAAGAAGAGGCATTATAATAACCATGGAAAATCTTAAGTGCCAATAAGAAAAAAGGGAATGAAGCAATTTCTATTATGCGATAACTATAAAAAGAATCATCATGGGAAATGACTGAAAGGAATGGGAGTTTGCTATAAGTGTGGAGGAAATGGTCATCGATCTAGTGAATTCAAGGGTAAGATACAATTCAATGATATTCAATGCTATAATTGTAGAGATATGGGACACTATTCAAATTAGTTTCTAAAGCGCCAAGGAAACTTACCTCAGAAAAGGCCATGAGAGCAAGTGAAATCTTATGTGATTACAACCGTAGAGGTTGAAGTTCCTAATTATGTGGTGTTAGGTACTTTAATGGTTTCCTAAAATTCATCCAATGTTTTATTTGATTCTACATCATCGCATTCATTTATATCTTCTGAGTTTTCCATGAAAATTAGACATGTACAAATTTATTTAATAAATGTGTTGTTAGTCAAAACTTCTACGGGGTGTGTCATTACAAAAAAATATGTGTCAATCAGTCCCCCCTCATAACAAATAAACATGATTTAGTTTATAAACTTATCATCATACCAATGATTTAATTTGATATAATTCTTAGTATGAATTAGCTATCAAATTATGAAGCGAATATCTATTGCAAGAAGAAGGAAGTTACAATTTTTGTGAATGGTGTAGAATCCCTTATCTTTAGAATAGAAACCTAATCATCTGATTCTTATCTAGATCCATCCCTAGTATCTCTACTAAATTAAATTATTGGGGATGAAGATAACACAATATCTATGGGTGAGGAAAGAAATATTAAAATTGAAGACGTACCTATTATGAAAGAATACATTGATGTATTTCCAGAGGATTTACCTATATATCCTCCAGAGTAGGAAGTTGAGTTCTCTATTGATTTAATTTCTGTTGAAAGACCTATATCAAAGACTCCTTATAGAATGGACACTATGGAATTAGTGGATATAAAGAAAAAACTAGAATAATTGAGTGACAAAGGATTTATTTGACCTAGTGCTTCTCCATGGGGATCCCCTATCCTCTTTGTCAAGAATAAATATGGATCCATGAGGCTATGCATTGATTACAAGAAAATCAATGCTATTACAATAAATAATTAGTATCATTTTCCACGAATTGATGATTTATTTGATCAACTTCATGAAGCCCAATATTTTTAGAAGATTGAACTTCGATTTTGATATCATCATCTGTGTGTGAGGAAGGAATATATTCCCAATACAGCATTTCAATCTAGGTATGGGCATTACGATTTTGCAGTAATGCCTTTTGGACTGACTAATGCACCCTCTTTTTTAATGGATCTAATGAATAGAGTTTTCAAGGAATATCTTGATGAATTTATTGTGGTATTTATTGATGATATCCTAGTATACCTCAAAATCTAAAAAGACCATGAGAATCACTTGCAGATTATTCTGAAATCACTTAGAAGAAATGGATTATATGGGAAGTTTAGAAAGTGTAAAGTTTAGCTTCAATCAGTTTCTTTTCTTGGACATATTATATCTAAGGATGGAATCTTAGTTGATCCTGTGAAGAAAAAGGCAATCCAATAATTTCCCACATCAACGAACATAACCAAGTTATGTAGTTTTATTATCTTAGTAGGTTACTATCGTTGTTTCATTCAGAATTTTGCCTAATTGGCCAACCCACTAACCAAGATCACATGTAAAGGAGTTAAGTTTGTATAGATGAAATAATGTGAAGAATGCTTTCAAGAATTGAAAAGAGGATTGGTCAATACTTCAATTTTGACTCTTCCATTTGTAAATGATGGATTTGTGATATACAGTGATGCATCAAAGAATTGACTGGGTTTTATCCTTATTAAAAATGATAAATTTATTGCTTATGAATCAAGGGATTTGAAGACTCATGATCAAAATTACCCAACTCATGATATTGAGTTAGCAGCTGTAATCTTTGATCTGAAAATATGGAGATATTATATCTATGGTGAAAGATATGAGATATATATAGATTATAAGTGTTTGAAATATATTTTTACACAGAAAGAACTCAACATGAGGCAAAGGATATGGATGGAGTTACTCAAATATTATGATTGTTCAATACCCTACCACCTAAGAAATGCAAATAAGGTGGAAGATGCATTAAGTATGAAAGATTTTGGACTTATGACCCAAATGAGGATTGGGAGAGATCTTATATTCATGGATATAATAAATATGGATATGGGAATTGTTAAGGAAAGGTAAACATATTTTCCCTTTAAAATGATTTCTAAACCATTCTTACTAGAGAATATAAAAATCTCTCAATATGATGATGATATTCTACAAAAGAAAATTAAAGCTGTTAAGGATGGAAGATTGGAAGACTTTGTGTTTGAAGATGAAGTTCTGAAATTTGGAAAGATGTTATGTGTTCCATTAGTACCGGAGCTAAAAAGGTGACTAATAAACGATGCTCATAGCTCAAATTTCTCTATGCACCCTGGTAGCACTAAGATGTATAGATATCTGAAGGAACATTTTTGGTGGGATAACATGAAGTGAGAAATTTTTGAATATGTTTCATGGTGTCTAGTTTGTCAATAAGTGAAGGCCGAGAGACAACATCCTAGAGGGTTCATGAAACCTCTACCTATTCCTATGTGGAAGTGGGATGAAATTATGATGGACTTTTTCACAGGACTGTTGAGGACACTTAGAAGGATTGATTCAACATGAGTAATATTTGATCATCTCAAAAAATTGGCACATTTCCTTGCTATAAGAGATAATTTACCACTTGAATGCTTGGAAAGAATTTATATTAATGAATTTGTAAAACTTCATGGTGCACCTCTATCAATTGTGTCTGATCGAGATACCAGATTTACATAATAATTCTGGAAAAGTATCCAGAAGGATTTGGATACTGAGATGCATATGAGTACTAATTATCACCCCCAAACCGACAGACAGTCTGAAATGACTATTCAAACACTATAAGACATTTTGAGATCATGATTTCTTCACTTTCAAGGTATATGGGATCAATACTGGCTTTTGGTGGAATTTTCCTATAATAATAGTTTCCATTATAGCATTAAAATGGATCCATATAAAGAATTATATGGTAATAGGTGTCGAACTCCTACTTGTTGGGATAAATTTGGTGAGAGGAAACTTTTAGGCCCAGAACTTATCGAAGAGACAACTATAAATGTAAATAAAATTCAGTCCCAAATTAAATCATCTCAAAGTAGGAAAAAGAGTTATGCTGAAAACTGGAGAAAGGATTTGAAATTTCAAGTAGGAGATTGTGTCTTTCTAAAAGTAACTCCATGGAAGGGGGTCTTAAGGTTCGGTAAGAAATGGAAACCGAGCCCCAGGTACATTGGACCATTCAAATTTCTGGAAAGAATTGGATCTGTAGCTTACTAATTAACAATGCCACCAAGTCTATCCAAAGTTCATAATGTGTTCCATGTGTCATTGTTAAATAAATACATGCCAAACCCAATGCATGTACTCACTTATGATTAAATAGAGTAAGAACTTGATTTTTCATACTACGAACAGCCTTTCGAGATTATTGACACAAGGGAGAAAGTATTGAGAAATCGGATGGCTTGTCTAGTAAAGGTTATTTGGAGAAACTATAAAATAGAAGAAGAAACATGGGAACCTAGGGATATAATGAATAATAACCAACCACATATTTTTAGGGAGAAATATTCATGAAAAAATTCTAGGATGAAATTTCTGAAGGAAGGAATAATATAACACCCCAAATATTTTATGGTATGCTTCTCTTAAATGCTTTCTATTCATTAGATAGCCTATATTGTGTAAATCATTGAGTCATTGTGAAACAACACTTGGTTATTTATAGGATAAAGACATAACCTAGATATTAAACATAAATTTTCCACTTCTGTGTTTTGAATTTCAAAAAATGAACATACACGGTTGGGATCAGGGTGAATTTTTGGGATTTTTTTGAAATGCTTGAATTTTTGTGAATAGAAAAATATAGTAATTATGGTATAATTACATTATGAGATAGATACATTATTCCATGTATCATGGATAATATAATCAACCATTAGTTCTAAATAAAATGCACTTATTACTATTCTTGGTCATGGAATCATCAATATTTCTTGTCTTAGGGAAAATAATAAACTAATGATTTAAATATTAAAAAAACCCTCCTCCCCTCTACTATATAAACCACCCCCACCCCCTCTTCCTCCCACACCACTCAAGATTTGAGCCTTACCTAAGTTATAAAAAATACACTTACCAAGACCTCCCCAATGTTCAAGACCTAGTGGTCTAACCAAAAGGCCAAAAACAAAGGCCTTAAGAAGATTCCAAAGGAGGAGGACTCAAGAGGTGAACCCCTCTTCCTTTTTCTTTCAACTTATCATACAAGTTCCATTCTATTGTTGATCTCTTCTCACCTCCCCACATCCAAATTCTATGATAATTCCGAAATCTTACATAAACTGGAATTTTATTATGATAATGGAATATTTCATCATCATCTCTCTTTCCCTGTCCTCTAACACTAAAAATGAAAATATCATCTGAGATGTGTTAATTTATCACAATCAAGGATGACGGGTTTTCAATTTCTATTACTATCTTCAATACTGGTCGTGAAACCTTTTTAATGGTTGAAAAAAATCATAATATATGTATTTTACCATATGAAATGTTCTATAATCCTTACACACTCATGATATAAAATAATAATACAAAACAAGTTCATTATGCACAAAACCGCCAAGTTAATCCAAGCACTTATCATTAACTTTTATCTAATGAGTCATCCTCATGGTATATAACCCAAAATCATTATAAGATAATTTATATATATTTAATGTAACTAATAATATATATTAACAATTCTGGATGTTTAATCATATTTTAAATAAACTTCCATTCATGAATACAAGTAAATCCATCACGAAAACTAATGAAGAAAATGCTTCCAAAACAATAAAATTGAACCTCTTAAATGCATCAAAAAGGCAATAAATGAACCTAATAAGTTTATAATAAATAAATTAAATGTAGAGGAGGTTATGTAATTATTAATTAATGAAGCTAAATATGATTATTCAGGTCATTAAGATCAATTGAGAACACCTTCGTGCATAAGGTAAGTGATTTCTCATCACACTTTTATTTTTATGAGATTTCCATTATTCGCCACTTATTTCTTATATGTGGTATATTTTTACTGCCATTTGATATATAATATCATGATTATATTTATATTCATGGTATCTAGTGACTCACTTGATGATTATTAACTCGATTTATTACAATGTTGTAAGGGACTTTGTTTCGGTTTCCATTTAATTGCAATTTACTTGGTATTCTGCTCCTAATCATTCTTATGTGGTGTACCAACTACCCCTTTGAGATCACTTTTCATCTTAAATTTTAAATATATTATATATCCATATTCAGGTTTCATGGATATGATTATTGTCTTAAGTCTTATACCCTTTTACATACAGTTTTTATTTGGAATGTTGTTTTAACTGTGGAAATATTGATAAATCTGTATCCTCTACTCTATAAGGATATTGAGAAGGCATATTTTACTTGTATTAAATATATGTATAAATAATTATTTGGAATTTCAGTTATGGTTGGGTCCTATTATATCCCCTCGATGCATCGATAGGTCTTATGAGACAAGTCAGTTGGCGACAAGCCATTCGAGTTTATTTCCAAAATAGAATCTGACGGTTATCTACCCATAGACTTAAACTTTTTCGATGGTATAGTTGTATCATGTTCTAGATACATGACATTAAATTAATAATAATTCTCTTTATTCATTTTTGGTTATTACTATATATGAGTTTTTCACTCTGACATAATCTATGGATGCAGTTTTATTCTCATTTTATTAAAATTAATGGCTTGTGTTTTTCATTTATTCACCATGACATATTGACTATGCCAATTTGATTATGATTCAATTATTGTTAATTCATTATTCCTCTATTTTTAACCCTTACTGGCCATTTAAACTCACCCCTTTAATTTTTTTTCCTTCCACAGGTTATGAAGAGGAGATCATTTATTGAGTTTTCATGGATGTAGTTTATTTGTTTTTATTATTTATTGTATTTTATTACCTTTCCCAATGTAATGTGAGTTACATATATATATCTATTTTCTTTAAGACTACTAAATAGATCATTCCTTCATGATTTTATTCTTTGTAATCTGTCCAATATATAAATTAATGCACCGTCTCTAGGATTTTGGGGTTTGGGCGTTACAATTGGTATCAGAGGAAGTTTTGCAGTAACCTTGGAAACTAGATTTAGGAAACATAGTTTAGTGGACACAACCCTAAGCTAGAATTTTAGGATCATCATAGAAGAACTTTTTATAAATCTGGTAAAGTATAGATTATGTGGGACTTCCTAGAAAATATATCCATGTCTGGATACTACTAGTGGACGTGGTTCTGGCACAGATGTTCGTAGGAGTAAAAAATCTGACAAGGAGTTTTAGGCTTTACCCTGGGTATCCTAGTATATGACAAAAGACCTTATTGTGAACCTGGTTTGACACTCCTGGGGCATATGCTTAGGATAATTCACATTTTCTGTACAAACCATTATGAAGGATTTAAAAGTAAATATAAATAATTTTTATGATTATGAGATTAGTTCTGCATAGATTTTTAGATTATCATTAGTTTTGCTAGTTAGAAATTATTAACTATGACCTAATTTATTATATACCATTATTTAGTGATGTCTTCTAATGGAAGAAGGGGAATCAATACCTTTGGAAAATGTCAGTATTTCCCCACTGATCAAGTCAAAATAGCCAATGTTGGAGAATATCATATCATGACCATATTGGAACAACTTACTCAGGTTGTGAAAAATAACCATTCTACACCTGTGCTGGATCGTTTAATGCGGTTGAATACCCCATATTTTAGTGGGACTACTAATCTGGTGGTATTTGAGCAGTGGATCAAGTCCCTTGAAAAGATATTTCTGACATTAAGATGCAATGAAAATGAAAAGGTAGTGCTGGCAGTATATTGCCTCTAGGGTGATGTTGATCAATGGTGGTCCTTGATTTAGAATACCACGGAGGAAGAAGTAATAGAAGATATTTAATGGAGAACTTTTAAGGAAAATTTCTTTGACAAATATTTCCCTCATGAACAACGAATTAAAATGAAGAGGAAATTCCTTAGCCTAAAGCAAAGAGAATAAGAGAGTGTTGTGAAGTATGAGGCTACCTTCACAAGACTACCCATGTATTATATAGGTTACGTATGTTATTCTGAAAATACTATTGATCATTTTTTTGAAGTTATTAAGACAAGTATTTGAAGAGCACTGGATTCTCAAACATTTTCATCATATGATGAAATTATATTAAGTGCCATTAAAATAGAAAAGGAGTTTTCAAGATTAAATTTTTTTAGGGGGAATCAATATAAGAAGAGGAATTCTGATAACCTTGGAAATTTTGAAGTGTCGATAAGGAATAAGGTAATGAAGAAATTCCCATTATATGAGAACTGTGGAAAGAATCATCCTGAGAAATGCTTGAAAGGCATGGGATTTTTCTATAAGTGTGGAGGAAAGGGTCATCGATCTAGTGAATACAAGGGGAAGATACAAGTCGATGATGTTTAATGCTACAAATATAGAGATATGGGTCACTATGAAAATGAGCGTCCTAAGAGCCAAGGAAACTTGCCTCATAAAAGACCATGAGAATAATGGAAAGCTTATGCGATTACAACCACATAGGTAGAAGTTTCTAATTATGTGGTGGTAGGTACTTTAATTGTTTCCAAAAACTCATCCAATGCTTTATTTAATTCTGGATCACTGCATTAATTTATATCTTCCCTATTTTTCAAGAAAATTAGACATGTCCAATTTGATTTAATAAATGATTTGTCAGTCAAAACTCCTTGGGGATGTATCATTTCAACAAAGTTGTATTGATCAGTCCCCCTTATGAAACATAAACGTGCTTTAGTTTCAAACATTATCATCATACCAATGATTGACTTTGATATAATTCTCAATATTAATTGGTTGTCAAATTATTATGTGAAGATCTATTGTAAGAATAAGGAAGTTACAATTTTTTATAATGGTGTAGAATCCATTATCTTTAGAGAAGAAACCACGCCATTTGATTCTTATCAAGATCCACCCCCAGTAGCTCTACTGAATGCAATTATTTGGGAGGAAGAGAACACAATATCTATAGGTGAGGAAATAAATCTTCAAATTGGATATGTGACTTTTTTGCAAGAATATATTGATGTATTTCTAGAGGATTTACTTGTACACCCCCTAGAGTAGAAATTTGAGTTCTCTATTGATTTAATTTCTGGTGAAAGACCTATATCAAAGACTCCCTATAGAATGGTTGTTGTGGAATTAGTGAAGCTATAGAAACAATTAGAGAAATTGAGTAACAAAGGATTTATTCAACCTACTATTTCTCTATGGGGATCCACTGTCCTCTTTGTCAAGAAGAAATATAGATCCATGAGGCTATGCTTTGATTACAAGGAAATCAGTTCTATTTCAATAAAGAACAAGTATCATTTTTCATGAATTGATGATTTATTTGATCAACTTCATGGAGCCCAATATTTTTCTAAGATTTAACTTCTATATAGATACAATCAGCTGTGTGTGAGGAAGGAAGATATTCCAAAGATAGCATTTCGAACCAGGTATGGGCATTATGAGTTTACAGTAATGCCTTTTGTATTGACTAATGAACCCTCTATCTTGAGGGATCTAATGAATAGATTTTTCAAGGGATATCTTGATGACTTTTTTGTGGTGTTTATCGATGATATCTTGGTATACTCCAAAATCTAGAAAGACCATGATAATCACTTGTGGATTATTCTGAAAAATCTTAGAAGAAATGAATTATATGGGAAGTTTATCAAGTGAATTTTGGATTCAATTGATTTCTTTTATTGGCCATATTTTCTCTAAGGATGGATTATTAGATGATTTTATGAAGACAAGGGCAATCCAGGAATGGCCCATTCCAACAAACATAACCAAGGTACGTAGTTTTATTGGATTAGCAGGTTACTATCAGTGTTTTGTTTAGAATCTCTCTTGATTGGCTAACCCGCTAACCAAGCACACACATAAAGGGTTTAAGTTTTTATAAACAAAATAATGTATAGAATTATTTAAAGAATTGAAAATAAGATTGATCAATGCTCCAATTTTGAATCTTCCATCTGGAAATGATGAATTTGTGATATACATTGATGCATCAAGTAAGGGACTGGGTTGCGTCCTTATGTAAAATGATAAAGTCATTACTTATGAATCAAGGAAGTTGAAGACTCATGAGAAAAATTATCCAACTCATGATCTTAAGTTACCACCAGTAATCTTTGCTCTGAAAATATGGAGACATTATCTCTATGGTGAAAGATGTAAGATATATACGGATCACAAGAGTTTGAAATATATTTTTACATAGAAAGAACTCAACATGAGGAAAAGGAGATGGCTCGAGTTACTCAAATTTTATGATTGTTCAATACACTACCACCCAAGAATGGAAAATAAGGTGGTAGATGCATTAAGCAGGAATGATCATGGACTTCTAACACATATGAGGATTGAGAGAGATCATATATTCATGGATCTACTAAATATGGATATGGTAATTATTAAAGAAGGGTAAATATCATTCCTCTTTCAAATGATTGTTAATCCATCTTTAATAGAGAAGATAAAAATCTCTCAATCTGATGAAGATAGTCTAAAAATAAAATTATAGATGTTAAAGATGGAAGATTGGTAGTATCGTGTATGAGGATGGAGTTCTAAAATTTGGGAAGAGGTTATGTGTTTCATCAGTACTTGATCTAAAAAGGGAAATGTTAGATGATGCTCATAGCTCAAATTTCACTATACATCGTAGTACCATTAAGATTTATAATGATCTGAAGGAACATTTTTGGGAGGATAACATGAAGTGAGAAATTGATGACTATGTGTCAAGGTGTCTAGTTTGTCAACAAGTGAAGGTCGAGAGACAACATCCTAGAGGGTTCATGAAACCTCTACTTATTCCTATGTGGAAGTGGGATAACATTATTATTGACTTTGTCACAAGACTACTGAGAATACCTAGAAGGAATGATTAAATGTGGGTAATCGTTGATCATCTCACAAAATCGGTACATTTCATTTCTATAAGAGAATATTTACCACTTGAGCGCCTAGAAAGTCTTTATATTAATGAAGTTTCAAGAATTCATGGTGCACCTCTATCAATTTTTTCTGATCAAGATCCCTAATTTATATCAAAATTATGGAAATTCTCCAAAAGGATTTGGATATTAAGCTTCATATGATTAAGTCTTATCAACCCGAAACCGACAGACAGTTTGAAAGTACTACTCAAACACTGGAAGACATGTTGAGATCATTCTCTCTTGAATTTAAAGGTATGTGTGATCAATACTTACCTTTTTTTGTAATTTTCCTACAGTAATAGTTTTCATTCTAGCATTCAAATGGCGCCATATGAAGAATTATATGGTAAGAGGTGTTGAACTCCAAATTGTTGGGATGAATTTGGTGAGAGGAAACTTATAGGACCAGAACTTATTGAAGAGACAACTGTAAATGCAAAGAAAATTCAGGCCCATATTAAAGCATCCCAAAGTAGGCAAAAGAGTTGTGCTGAAAACTGGAGAATGGATTTGTAATTTCAAGTAGGAGATCATGTCTTTATAAAGGTATCTCCATGGAAGGCTTTCTTAAGGTTCGGTAATAAAGGGAAACTAGTCCCCAAGTACATCATACCATTCGAAATTCTACAAAGAATTGGATTTGTAGCTTACCATTTAGCAATTCCACCAAGTCTCTCCAAAGTTAATAACGTGTTCCACATGTCATTATTAAATAAATACATGTCAGACCCAATGCATGTACTCACCTATGAATAAATAGAGCTTGAACCTAATTTTTCATACTATGAAGAGCCTATCGAGATTCCTAACACAAGGGAGAAAGTATTGAGATATCAAATGACTCATATGGTAAAGATTCTTTAGAGAAACCATAAAATGGAGGAAGCAACATGGGAACCTGAGGATATTATGAATAAGAACCACCCAAATCTTTTTAGGGAGTAATATGCATGAAAATTTTAAATGAAAATATTTCTAAATGAGGGAATAATATAACACCCCAAACATTTTATGGTATGTTTCTCTTAAATACTTTCTGTTCATTAGATATACTATATTGTATAAAGCACTGAGTCTCTTGGAAACAACACTTGGTTATTTATAGTAGAAAATCATAACCTAGACATTAAACTTAAATTTTCTAATTATGTGTTTTGAATTTTGAAAAAAGTACATACACGGTTGGGATCAGGGTGAATTTTTTGGATTTTTCTAAAATACTTGAATTTTTTGAATAGTAAAATACGGTAATTATGGTATAAATACATTATGAGATAAATACACTATATCCTGCATCATGGATGATGTAAGAAACCATTAGTTCAAAATCACATGCACTTCTTAACATTCTTGTTCATGGAATCATCACTATTTTTTGTCTTAGTTAAAAATAATAAAATAATGATTTAAATATTAATAAAACCCTCCTCCCCTCCACTATATAAACCACCCCTCACCCCCTCTTCCTCTCACACCACTAAAGATTTTATCCTTACATAAGTTCTTCCAACCAAATACACTTCCCAAACCCTCACCCCACTTATAAGACCTGATGGTATCACTAAAAGGCCCAAACAAAGGCCTTAAAAAGATTCTCATTGAGGAGTACTCAAGTGGTGAACCACTCTTCCTTTTTCTTTCAACTTCTTTTACAAGTTCCATTATTTTGTTGTTATCTCCTCACCTCCCCACATAAAAATGCTATGATAATTATAATACATTAAATGAACTGGAATTTTATTATGCTAATGTAATATTTTATCATCATCTATCTTTCCCCCTACTCTTGCACTAAAAAGAAAAATATCATGCGAGATGTGTTAATTTATCACATTCAAGGAGGACGGGTTTTCAATTTCTATTACTATCTTCAATAATGGTCATGAAACCTTTTTAATGATTGAATAAAATTATAATATATTTATTTTACCTTATTCAATGTTCTATAATCCTTGTATGCTCATAATATAAAATAATAATACAAAATAAGTTCATTATGCACAAAACTGCCAAGTTAATCCATGTGTTTATCATCAACTTTTATCTAATGAGTCGTCCTCATGGTATATAATCTAAAATCATTATAATATAATTTATATCTCTTTAATGTCACTAATAATATATATTAACAATTTTTTATGTTTAACCACATTTCAAACAAACTTCAATTCATGAATACAAGTTAACCAATCATGAAAACCAAGGAAGAAAATGCTTCCAAAACAATAAAATAGAACCTATTAAACCCATAACAAAGGAAATTAATGAACCTAATAAGGTTATAATAAATAAATTAAATGTATATGAGGTTATATAATTGTTAATTAATGAATATAAATTTTATTATTCAGGTCATTAAGATCAATCGAGAACACCTTCGTGCATAAGATAAGGGGGTTCTCATCTCACTTTTATTTTCTCGGGATTTCCATTATTCCTCAATTATTTCTTGTATGTGGTGTATGTTTACTTACATTTGATATATAATATCATGATTCTTTTTATATTCATGGTATTTACTGATAAACTTGATGACTATTAACTCGATGGATTACAATGTTGTAAGGGACTTTGTTTTGGTTTCCATTTCATTACGATTTACTTGGTATTGTGCACCTAATTATTCTTATGTGGTGTTCCTACTGCCCCTATGAGATCATTTTTCATTTTAAATTGTAAATATATTATATATACATATTATAGTTTAATGGATATGATTATTTTCTTAAGTCGTATACCCTTTTACATATGGTGTTTATTTAGAATATTGTTTTAACTGTTGAAATATTGATGAATTTGTATCCTCTACTCTATACGAATATTAAGAAGGAATATTGTAATTGTATTCAATCGATGTATAAAGAATTATTTGGACTTTCAGTGATAGGAGAGGCCAAGTATATCCCCTCAATGCATCGACAGGTCTCATGAGACAAGTCAGTTGGTGACAAACCCTTCGAGTTTGTTTTCAAAATAGAATCAGACGGGTATCTACCCACAGACTTAAACTATTTCGATAGTATAGTGGTATCATGTGCCAGATACATAACATACAATTAATAAACATTCTCTTTATTCATTTTTAGTTATTACTATCCATGAGGTTTTCACTATGAAAAAATCTATGGATATAGTTTCATTCTCAGTTTATTAATGGTGTGTGTTTTTCATTTATTCCCTATGCCATATTGACTATACCAATTTGATTATGATTAAATTATTTTTGATTCATGCTTCCACTATTTGTAACCCTTACTGAGTATTTGATCTCACCCCTTTGATTTGTTTTCCTTCCAGAGGTTATGAAAAATAAATCATTTATTGAGTTTTCCTAGATGTAGTTTATTGGTTTTTATTATGTATTGTATTTTATTACCATTCCCAATGTAATGTGAGTTATATATATATATCTAGTTTATTAAATACTATTAATCTGATCGTTCCTTTGGAATTTTATTCCTTGTAATCATTCCAGTATATAAAGTAATGCACTAGCTCCGAGCTTCTGGGGTCAGGGTGTTACATTTTGATCAAAACCACTAAGTATCATAGAATTCTAATATTCATAACCATTATGTTAATACATAACCGAATGACACATCATGCTTCTATTTTGTGGATATTAAAACCCAAAGTAAGAAATTAACCACTATAAGTGTGAACACTCATGTCTTTATGGGTTCTGATATTCAAAATGAATTTGATTTTTTTTTATGTAGGGATAATTTTGAGAACTAGGATTTGGGTAAAAATTTTGAGATTTGGAGAATCTTGAGAAAATGTTTTTGGATATGGATCAATTCTTGGGAGGTGTTTTTGGCGCTTTGGTGAAGGTTGGGAACTTTGGATTGTAGTTTGGATATTTGGAAGGGTTTTTTCCCCTGTGCATAGTTGTCACATAGTTAGATCAAACCATGTAGAGGACAAGAGAAAACCATGTGGGTGAGTTTTTATTTGGGGTTTATTCACATGTATTGTGCACACTTATAAATAACTATGAAAAGAAACCATGCATGGTGTTGAAATTTCTCAAAGTGTGTCATGTGGTTAGTGAATAATTTAGTAAACCATACATCCAAACCATGTGAGAGGATTCATCTTGGGATAGTGAGAGTTTCACAGTTTTTGTATAGTTTGGTAAACCATGTGGCTACCTATAATTTTAAAAAAAAATACCCTTTACCCTTTCAGGTTTTAAGTTCTCCCCCTCCCTTTCCTTCCCACTCATGTAGCTGGACCGGGTAGATCCACCCTCCCATTCTTCTCTTTTATCCCCCTTGGTTAGGGGAGGTTTTTTTATGGTGTTCTACAGTATATTGAATGTAAGTACTTCCTATTTCTCCTTCAACTCTTCTTATCCTTTTTTCCATTGATTTCATTATCTCCATCAAATTTTTTTCAGGGATGATTCCACTGAATCATGGTGGAATTATACTGAATTATTTGGATTTTTCTCAGACATCCTTGGATAATGATCCCACATATTTTTTCACTAATTAATTGAAGTTACTTCACCCAGTGAATTTTTTCTAGGGTGCTAATTAAAATTGGAATTTAATTGATAGAGAAATTGATGGTGGGTGTTGGGTATTTTTCTTGGGATAGTATAAGAGGCATTCCATAGACCTTCTAGGTGTAGTTGATCAGGGTTTCAATGTGGAGGGATGGACTCATGAGTTTTTAGAAAAATTTTCCTATTTTAATTAAATTATAAAATTTATTTTATATTATTTTAATTAATTGAATTGGGTGTTATGGATTGAAATGTGTGATCAGGAATTGATATGAGAATAGATGATATTAGGAGAGGCATGGTTAAGATTTATTAAATGGAATAACTTTGTTTAAGGTAGGTGGTCCCAGAATATCTCTTTAAGTTTCTAAATTTGATATGTCATGTGATATGTGATCTCAAAATTATGGGTGAATAACCTTTTTAATTAAATTAATTATTTCATTAAAGTAAAACACATGTGGATAGATGAAGTGACAAGGTCTATGGTGGACCCTTGGTACTAGTTGATGCCTCATCCACCGATGTTCGAGGTCTCAGTGATAAGTGTGTTTAATAAGTTAAAAGTACCCTGGAGGGGTGTGAATGAGATGATAATCATTATAGTGGGCCTAATATAGGTTTTTTTAATTACCTTGAGTAGGATTGAGAGGTGGGTTTGGAATGGTCATCCTAAGGATATTTCATAAGAGATCCTTGAGATGTATTTTATATTATGGGCTAGTTAATTAGAGAGTGGGGTGATTGTTCCTCCCCCATTCATATATGAGTAACTGGGTGGGTATACCCTGGTTAAGATTATGGATAAGTTGGGTTCTAGAGGACTGACTTAGAAAGACCTTGGGAGTAAGATGGGATTATTTCCATCTCTTTAGTGGGACATAGGTATGGTATTTTTTATGAGGATGATTAGTCTAGGATGTGATCATGATGGTGGTGATGGATATTATGTCCTTAGAATGATTTGTATAAGATATGAGAATTAGATAGAGGATCACATTTCATGTTTCTAGATTATAGTGTGGCCTAGGGGACCTCATTGGGTTCCCTAGTGTTATATTGAACCTAGATTGGGTTATTGTGGGGTTTAGGTATCATTGATCTCAGATTTCCCCTCAAAACTCATGGATTGATAATGTAAACCTCACATGGATGTAGTGACTAGGATGGGTTATGTTCTTGAGTAGCTTGGCTAGGATATACATGCAGGTTCAAGTGAGTGGATAACCTACATGGTGTGACATGAGGATTCAGGGATGATGTTATTTGGGTATATGTGATTTTTATGTGTGTGTGTGTGATATGTGATGTAAGGGTTTATAAATCATAGTGGGATACAACCCCCAAGTAATGGAGCCTTGGTACAACTATAGGTTGTTGTGTGACCCTCAGGGTGTATGTTATATGGTTCTGGGTGAGCTGAGTTTCCCTTGGGTGTATGTGATATGTAAATTAAGGTTTTAGGAACTAGGGTGTGATATTAACCCTAGATAATGGATGCTTAATACCACTTCAGGGTGGGGTGTGACCCCTGGGTGTATATGATATGATTTTGGAGTGAATTGTGTTACACTTAGGTGTATATTTCTTATATATTTTTACGGTGAGCTGTGTTTCCCCTGGGTGAATTTTATTTATATAGTTCTAAGCATATCTGAGTATCCCCCAGGTTGTATGATACTTATGTGGTTATAGGGGTTAAATGGATCCCCCTGGGTGGTATACTTTATGCTCAAAGACATCTCGTACTGGATAAAGTAGGTATGTTATACTATTAAAAGTTTTGGGGTAGGAATTGATCCCCTAAGATAATAACCTAAATAGGTTCCAAGGAAGGATGTGGTTCCCCCTAGATGGATATGTGACTGGCTCAAAGATATCAAGCACTGGCTAAATTAGGTCTAATTGATCTTGAGTGTCACCTTATAACTTGAGAATCAACAATTATTATGTTATTATGATTTTCTATAATTTTATTTATTCTGAGCATGCCACATATCCATACACTGTATATACTAGTTATATAAAGGACATCATTAGTGGGGCCTCCTAAGTTTTACTCCCAAGATTCTCAATAAGCCTTGTCTATTTGGTACCTAATAAGACCTCATGTTTTCAGGTTCATGTAGGGTAGAGTCCCAAATTTAGATGATTGAGCAGGATAGCTTAGATGGAGTTTGTAGATTGGGATAAGGTGAGGATTGGGTATGGAATTAAATCATATTCTATAATTTTATTCTTTTATTTATTTTTTATATGTGATTACATTTATGGGAGGTCATTTTGGATATATGTTTGTGTGCTTCTATATTTCCTTTTTTATAACATGATTCTTGTTTATTGGGAATTGTGTACTCTGATTATTTTGTATAGATTTTACTTGGTTACTCTGCACTATGATTTTACTCTAATGTGAGGGTATAGTCTCTCCATGGTAACACATTATACCCTCACTACTAGTTGGTGTTCTCTGGCATACTGGGAGACATGCCTAAGGTCACATAGTATCACCGGTCTAGACATTGTTGAGTGGTCATGTGCAAGGTAACATTACAAAATGGTATCGGATAATTTTTTTCTTTATCATACTACTTGGGTTGTGTTAGATAGGTAATAGGGATGTGTCATATCTTATGATGGATCTCATACTAGTGCTTTTAGAACACCTTTTCTATTAGTAAGTCTTGGTTACCATGGATATGGGATTGTTGTTTTTTGTTTTCATTATTATGATTAAGATATTAATTTAAGTATGATGAGTATATTTGATATTTTTATTAGGGTTTTGGATCTTGGATAGTTGAAAGTATCCTAGTGTACCAACATCATTTTTGGTATGTAGGACTCACATGACATTCATAAGTTTTCATGTGATTGATATCACTGAAGACCGAGGGTTTGGTTGATTAAAGTTTCAACAACTTATATGTTGTTTTCCTATATAAATTTTTTATGGAATTATATTAGAAAAACCACAATACTTTATCTCTAATGACAATCCATGTAGATCTTAAATTGAGATTATATTCGATGATAAATATATAGTTCATTCATGAAAAAGATGTATAGTGACCCTTAATGGGCCGATATAGGCATTGGATGCCTTGGTAATGAACCCCCTGTGGGTCTTTGGTGATAGGATTTAATTAATTAAAGTGTCAAAAATAGATTATATGGTGTTTTTTCATGTATATTCTCGTTTTCTTTCTACTTAATTAAAACATATGATGAGGGTTTTTATGAGATGTGATTCATCATGGTATGATTTCATTATATTTACAGAGATGTGAATGGGTCCTTGAGGGGTAGTTTAATATGTGGAATATAGGTGAGGATGGGTGCCTGAAGAGGGGTCGTTAACATGGTATGTGAGGCCTGATGTGTATATTTGAATACCCTAGAGTGGGTGTTTTGTAATGTGATGTTCCTTGTGATATTTGAGATAGGAGAATCAGTGTTAAACTATGAGTTGTAGCCGATGTGAGATATTATTTATGGGCTAGGTGGGAGAGCCTAGTGGTGTTGAGATGTGGCTTTAGATATTAGTGATATGAGTGTTATGATGGAATATTAGGCTATTTTACTACTATTATTAAGATGAGTTATGATATATGAGGTTAAACTGAGATAGGGGTTAACCCAGACTTGTGAGTGCCCTTAGAGATTGGAGGCATGGGTGTTTGAGATTGATGTATGGGAAGTTTTATCATATATGAGACATAGGAATGGGAATTCCTTTTTAATCATGGATCATGATCCTAGATGGTTTTTTCTAGGATATATAGAGCATGGGTAGACACTTCTGGTTTTGAAATGATTCCCAAGTGGTGAGTGATCATGTGGTATGCCTTGGAATGAGTGATATTTTAGGATTGTTCGAAAGAAAATATTGAGTTTCTTCTAAATGGTATGGGAGTATACACCTTATGGGTGATCATGTGGTAGGACTTGTGAGATTAGGTGGTGTAGGAGAATACACCTATTGGTTTATAAGAGACCAAGTTAGATAATGGGTAAGAACTCACAATAAAAGTTATTTATAGGATCACTCTACCTTAGAAGAGAAGAGTGAGGTTTGGCATGGATTTTTAGGAAAATACTTGATGTGTGGGGTGAGTATATGATGGGTATTCTTGGTTTCTGTTTATATATAGATTGGTGAGAAGTCATTTGTGGGATAAGAACTAATGGTTTTTGTTAAATTACTTTAGGCATGGAATCTCAGGGTGTTGGTTAACAACTATAGATGTCACCTTGGAAATGGATAGTGATTTCTTAGGTGGATCAAGGTACCATGGTACGGTCAATATAATATTTTTTATTTAAACTAATTATCAAGGATTAGTGATCATGGCTTAGGAGGAGTGACATGTGTGTTATGGTGGGACCTATAGCATCCCGCGTTTTTATTACATAACTTTTCATTACATTTTAAAAATAGAGGATATTTTATGTTTAGTGTCTTGGAAAAAAGGTACATAATAAATAAAAATGTGAAAAATTTCTTCTAATACACTTTAAAGGATTATTAATTTGTTAATCCTAAATAAAATTACTCCAAATCAAAACCTGGGGACATACATTAAAGGAAATGGTGATCATAAGACCCAGTAAGGGAAAATAAGGGAAACAGTTACATGTGAACTTGATATATATCAATAAGAACATGAGGAATTTCATAAAGGAATGAGAAAGAGGCATATCATAAAAATAATAACTTGAATCATAACTTTAAAAAAATTACATCATTTAATTTATACCTTCATAAGCATATCACCAAGGTCCATCCCCAAGGTGTCATAAAAATTACCAAGGTTATTCACCAAGGTATCGTAAAACTTGTCATCTCTAGGGATTAATTTCTTTACCCAATGCATCGGAGTGCTATAAGGGAACACCATTAATATTTATTTATTTTCATGTGATACACATAGATCATAATCAAACATTTCATAAATAACCCATATAGAATAAAATAAATTGGTTTCATATCAAAATCACGGTGTTTTAAAATGTGCTTAAAAACATGATCATTATGTCATTTATAACCCACATAAAGGGAATGATGGTTTTATGTATGTAAATTCTAGAATAAAATAAATCATTTTTATGTATTTATGAATATATTTGTAAATGAAAGAGTTTTTTTATTCACATAAAGAAAATAAAAGAATTTCTTGAGAAAAATAGAGAGATTTTGAGACAAAAATTATTTACCATAACGGGTATGAAACATGGTTTTATAAAAAATTTAAAACAAAAAGAGGGGAAAAGGGTCACCAATTCATTAAAGACTAATAATATAGTATATGGATGGAATAAAATAAAAATAAGAACATGTTATTGAAATTTAAAAGACATACCACATAAAAGAGAACTTGAGAGGAAAAGAGAAGTTGAGAATTCCCTTACCTTGAATAGTAACTTCTAAAACACTAAGATTGGGACCTTGGTAGATTGAGGACACATTGGGAGGACTTCTCGAGAGGTAATAATATCATATCTTTAAGGGGGTGATTCTGGGATTAAAGGAAATGAAGGAATGGGTGTGTATTTATAGTAAAAGTGACGTATTTTTTTATTAATTTTCGAGGAAACCTCATTAGTAGTATTTGAAAAACCATGGGCTTGCCCATGGTATTGTCCACTTGGGACACCTCATATAATATTATAATTCAAAATAGTCTAACAGTATTTTAAATTACATAATACATCATTATGGTGTCATTAAACACATCAAAAACTCAAAACTGCATTTTCAATGTTCACTAAAAACAAAACATTTTATAAAAATCTCATAAATTCACTGTAAAATAATATCAACCTTCTGAATTATAAAATGAAATTTATTTTATCATAATAATTCTATACATATGATAAATTTAAATTTTAACTCTAAAAAATCTTAATTACTAAAAATAATAGCGGACAGAAAATGCATAGTAAACTGCATAGTAAAATTTGACACTTGAAAAAATAAATTATTTTATCATTTGTAATTAAAAAGGAGTTTTTTTATAAAACTATTTCATTATAATAAACATTATTAATAAAACCTTAGTTTCATATAATAATTTATATCTCTCTAAAAATTACAATTTATACTGGAAAACTCAATTTATCAAATTTCATCTCAATTTTTTAAGCAAAACTATTCTTAAAACAAAAATGATGAAATAAAAATCTTATTTAAACAATGGTATTACATTTTAAGTAACTGGGGTCATGACACATAACCCCTTAAAACACCCGCATATGACCTAAGGGTAAGGTGTGTGATGGTGATGGATCTTGGGGTAGCTTGGATAACATTTCCGGAGTGGTAATATCCACTAACTTGGACTTCTCTCGTAGGAGATTTAATTCAAGCTTACCATGTTGAATCTCGACTTGGGATAGTCCAGAACGAAGCCTAGTGACGATACCTCCTTACCAAGCTCTAAAAAATGGGCTTCGTACAGCCCGATTCTACGGGTTGAGGCCATCGAATCTTCATTCTGCGTTAATTAACCATAATCTTTTCTATTTATAAACAATAATCATAACGCTATGAGAATAGTTTCCAATGATCATATTGGAAAATGGTCATAATTGACCAATGGTCATATAATGGTCAAAACCTGATGGTTAAATTAAAATATACTTACTTCATTATTAATGAGATATGGTTTTGTTTTATAATAATATAACACACATTTTCATGAAACAATTATCATTCAAAAAGTTTGGGTCGTTACATTCTTCCCCCCTTAAGAAATTTTGTCCCCAAAATTTCCTCTCATTCCCTCGGTTGAGAAAATTTGTGGGTACTTTTGCCTCATTGTTTCCTCTGGTTCCCATGTTGATTCTTCATCTTTTTGGTTCCTCTAGAACACTTTAATGAGGTTGGTAGTGTTTTTGTGTAGAACCTTGTCTCTACGATCCAAGATCTCCACCGGCTGCTCCTCATAAGGGAGGTTGTGTTCTAGTTGTACCACCTTTGGATTCAATTCATGTGAAGGTTTAGGTATGTACATTCTCAAGAGATATATATGGAAAACATCATGAACTTGTGCTAGATTTAAATGAAGTGCAAGGTGATAGGCCACTTCTCCTATGCAGTCAAGGATTTTATAGGGGCCAATATACCTAGGGATGAGTTTTACTTTATTCACAAACCGCAAGACTCTCTTCCATAGAGAAATTTTAAGGAGGAATTTGTCACAAAAATCAAACTCCAAGTCCCTTCGACAGTTTTCATCATAGATTTTCTTCCAACTCTGAGCATCCTTTATGTGTTGTTGTATGTAATGAACCTTTTTTGTCATCTCTTTCACAAGATCAGGCCCAAAAAGCTTTGAGTCACCAACTTCATCCCAAAAATTAATATTTCTACATCGCTTTCCAAAAAGAGCTTCATAGAGTGCCATTTGAATACTCAAATAGAAGTTGTTGTTGTAAGAGAGCTCAATTATGGGAGATGTTGATCCAGTCCACCTTTAAATTTCATTGATCATTTTCTCATCATGTCCTCAAGTGTTTGAATATTCCTTTCAGATTGTCCATCATTTTGGGGGTGATAGTCCGTATTGAAATTCAATTCGGTACCCGGATCATGTTGAATACTTCTCTATAATTTTAATGTGAACCATGGATCATGATCAGATATGATAGAAAGTGGAACTCCATGCATCCTTAACACTTCTCTCACATAAATCCTGTAAAGTTGGTCAAGATAGAAATATTCTTGAATAGAGATAAAATGGACAGTCTTGGTGAGACAGTCCATTATAACCCATATCGTATTGTTTCATTTGAAAGTTCTTAAGAGACTAGTGACAAAGTCCATATTGATATTGTCCCACTTACATGCTGTTATGGGTAGTGGTTTTAATACCCATTTAGAAATTTTTTACTCTACCTTCACTAACAAACACACTAGGCATCTTGTAGTGTATTTGGAAATCTCCATTTTCATTTTATCCCACAAATAATTATCACGAAGGTCCCTATACATTTTAGTTCTTCTAGGATGTATATAGAATGTAGAGTTATGATCTTAATCCATCATCTCCTTCTTCATTTCCGGAATAGATAGAATACATAGTCTTGTATGAAATATTAGTACACCTTCTTGATCATTATTGAACTTAGGAAACTTCCCATCCTTTACAGACTCAACCTATTTTGTAAAAAAGGATCTTCCCTTTAATATTTCTTGATCTTATCAAGTAATGATGGTTGAGAAATCATTTGGGATAGGTTTGATGATTCCTCTTACCTTATGATTCCCATGTCTAGTTTTACTAGGTCTTTGATTAAAGGATCTCTTTGAATCCTCATCATTTCTAGTACAATATGGTCTTTCTTACTTAATGCATCAGTAAATTTTCATGCTCTTATGGGATGATAATGAATTGAATAATCATAGTCTTTAAGAAGTTCAAAACATCTCCTCTATATCATATTCAATTCCTTTTGTGTGAAAATATACTTTAAACCTTAATGGTCTATGTATATATCACATTTCTCCCCATAAATATAGTGCCTCCATATTTTTAGAGAAAAAACAACCACAACCAGCTCCAGATCATGCGTAGTATATTTCTACTCATGAGGCTTAAACTATTGATATGCATAAGTAGTCACCTATTCATTTTTCATGAGGACACATCCAATCCCATTCAGACATGCATCACTAAAAATAATGAATCCTTCTCTAATATATGGTAAAGTTAACATGGTTCTAGTAACCAATCTCTTCTTCATCTCTTGGAAACTTTCCTCACACTCCTTTGTCCATATGAACTTAACCCCTTTTCGAGTTAACTTGGTTGGTGGATTAGAAATTCTTGAAAAGATTTTCACAAACCTCCTATAATATCCTACTAAGATAAGGAAACTATGAATCTTAGTTACTGTTGTAGGATGAGGCCACTCCTCCACAACCTTTATCTTTGTAGGGTTAACTGAGATTCCTTCATAGGTTACAATGTTCCCTAAGAAAGTAACTTTCTATATCCAAAACTCACACTTTATGAACTTTCCAAATAACCACTCCTTCCTCATAGTTTTTAGTATCACCCTTAGATGATCCCAATGATCCTCACTACTTTTTTGAGTATATCATAATATAATCAATAAAAACTACCACAAAGTTATCAAGGTAGTCCTTAAATTCTATATTCATAAAATATATAAATATATCAGGGTCATTAGTCAAGATTAAGGGCATATCAACAAACTCATAATGCCCACATATTATTCAAAAGTAAATCTTTAGAATGTCTTCTTTTTTCACCCTTAATTGATGATAACTAGATCAAAGATTAATCTTAGAGAATAAATTAGCTCCACGAAGCTGGTAAAATAAGTCATAAATTCTTAGAAGATGGTATTTATTCTAAATTGTTATCCCATTTAGTTCTCTATAGTCAATGCATTTCCACATTTATCCATCCTTATTCTTTACAAAGAGAACAGGCACTTCCCAAGGAGACACACTCAGTCAAATAAACCCATTCACCAAAAGATCTTGGAGTTAATTCTTTAATTCCTCCAGATCCACATTCTCCATTCTATACGGGGTTTTTGAAATCATCTTGTATTCAATCATAAGTTCAATGGATAACTATACCTCTCTTTCTGGGGGAGGTCCAAGAAACTCCATAATAAATACATCAATGTATTCCTAAATTATGGGGACATTCTCTATTCATATACTTTCATTACCTTCTTTATCTTCACCGATCAACTTGAAAAAAAGGCTATGGGTGGTGCTTCTAGACAAATCTCAGGTTGAGATATCTCTCCTTTGAAGATAACTATAGGTTTTTTACTCAAGACTATTGACATTTCCTTACTTCTAAAGTTGATATTAGCATTATACTTTTAGAGTCAGTCCATCCCTATTATAATATCAAATTCCAACATGGGAATGACTACTATATTTGTGATGATATTATTCTCACCAAAGTAAATACTATAGTTTCTATATAGTGTTGATTATTAGATAATACCTCTAGGTAGTCTTGACCGATAACTCTACTTTTAGCAATTTAGGGATTGATTTTATATTCTTTTCAAACTTGGAGGAAATAAAGGAATGAATAGAACCAGAATAAACCAATGTACTTGATATCTTTGATAGAACAAAAAGAGTACCTACCACCACATAATTTGGATATTCAACTTCATCCATCATGATAGAAAAAATTACAACCTTTCTCCCTTAGCCTATGTTGTGGCAGATGGTGATTCCCCTTTACTACCCTCGGATTTGGATAGTGATTGTCAAAGTACCTGAGCTGCAAACACTTGAAGAATTGGACATCAGGTAGGGAATGAACCATATTCCCTTTTTTATTAGTGTTAAGATTTTGAGTCTTCCCCTCACTAAGACAATTTTGAGTGATATAGTCATCTCTTCCACACTTATAACACTTCATGATCCTCATAAAAAAGTTCCTTGAATGCTTCTTCCCACATTTTTTGCATGTGGAAAGTTAAAATTTCTTTCCTCCTATTCCTTGGTCAAATATACTCCCCAATTTTGGATCCAAGGATCTCTTATTTTCATTTGACTTGTGAGACCACTGTGTCTCGTCTAACTCTAGTTCAACTTTCATAATACTCCATACGATTTTCTTATAGCTGTCATAGTCTCAGTTGGATAAATTCTTCCGTAGATGAGGTCTTAGTCCACCGAAGAATCTATAAACCTTCCCATTAGGATCCATGAAAAAACTATAGGTGTAAGGGTAAAGTCTTGTGAAGTTCATCTCATATCTTCCAACATATTTATTCTCCTTCTAGTTCAGCTCGAGGAATTCCTTCTCCATTTTCGTTCTCATCGAACAAGGGAAATACTTATTAAAGAATATTCCCCTAAACTCTTCCCATTCCAATGATTCAATATCCCCTATTGGCCTCATGTTTTTAATCATCTCCCACCACTAATCATATTATCTCTTTAAATAGTACATAACCATAATGAATTTCTCTTGTTCTAAACAAACAAGTATAGAAAATATCTTTTCTATAGAGATTATCCACTGTTCTGCAATCAATGGGTTAGTATATACATTTAAGGGTGTTGGTCATTGATGTATAAAGAAATCAACATAAAGTTGTTCACTTCATGGTTAAATTTTTCTTTCATCTTGATTCATATTATTTCCCATAACTTGAGTCAGTTGATTCATCATTCTCATGAAAGTTTCCATTCTGGCTTCCATCAAAGGACCATCAATGTATGGTCTGTTGTTGTCACTATTTGCATGGTTCCACCTATTTCTTACCATTTTATAAAATAAGAAAACCTTAATGAGAAACTTGTTTCATTTAAAATATTATTACTCTAAAGGTTTTTTATGTCTTAAAACATCACACTTAAACATATTATTCATTATAAACAATTACATTTTCTATAAATCCTTTATAATGGATCATAAAAAGCTTGTGATTAACCAAAAATATACCCTAGGAGTGTCAAACTAGGAGTGTAGAAAGTCTCGTTGTCATGCACCAGTTCCCATTCGAGTCTAGCTCAAAGTGGTGTTTTTAGGTTTTACCCCTAGATATATCTGTCCCAGATCTACATCTACATGTTCATATCCAGATAGGGGTTTCTTTATTTAGAACCACTTACTTAATACTTTACCAAAATACCAGGATGTTTTTCTATTTTAATCTCTAAGGTTTTTCCTAAATTTTTCAAATCCTAATTTCCACAAATAACTAAACCATCCTTTGATAACAACTATGGAATCCCTCCTTTTTATTACGTAACTTTTAATTACATTTTACAAATAGTGGATTTTTAAGTCTAGTGTCTTGGAAATAAGGTACATAATACATGAAAATATTATTCTAATACACTATAAAGGATTATTAATTTTTTCATCCAAAGTAAAATTACTCCAACTCAAAACCTGGGGACATACATCAAAGGAAAGGGTGAGCATAAGGCCCAGTAAGGGAAAAAAAGTGAAATAGTTACATGTGAACTTGAGATATATTAATAAGAACATGAGTAATTTCATAAATGCATGAGAAATAGGAATATCATAAAAATAATAACTTGAATCATAACTTGAATATTTGTCTACAACATTTAATTTAGGCATTCATAATCATATCACCAAGGTTCATCCCTAAGGTGTCATAAAAATTACCATGGTTATTCGCCAAGGTGTCGTGTCACACCCTGACTTTTTAATTTATTTTTTTTTAATTTATTATTTCTTGGCTCTGAGTTCTCATCCCAAGGTCTAGGCTGGGTTCCAGCTTAAAATTTTTTTCGTTTAATAATTTTAGTGGGTTTCGAACTTGTGTGCGGTCACTTCACAGTGGGAAGTAGTTGTGTGGTCAGCCTGGGTGCCCGCACAATTGTCTAACGTTTAAAATAAATAAAGTTTTATGCAGGTAAGATGCATTAAATACTTAAAACGCAATAATAATATTATTATTGTGTAGATAATAAAATTTTTATTATTAAAAAAATTGATAATATTTTTATTATTTAAAATTTTTTGTTAATATAATTATTAATAAATTTTTATTTTAATTTTTATTATTATTGTTGTTGTTGTTGTTATCGTTTTAATTATTATTATTATTATTATTATTATTATTAAGAATATTATTATTGTTCTATTATTATTATTATTGTTGTTGTTATTATTATTATTATTGGTCTTATTATTATCATTATTATGATTATTATAAAATGGGAAAAAATAGGAAACCTAACCTAGCATACCCCTCTTGTTCGCCATGCAACCTCCCCTTCCCTCCTTGTTTTCCCTATACGTTGAACCTCCCTCTCACATGGCGAACCGATCTTCTCCTTCCTCTCATGCGGTAGCCCGACCTACTCACTCTCCCTCTCGAACAGCGGCCCCCTCCTCTATCTCTCTCTGATGCGTAGTGACCCCCTGGTTGTATCCCTGGTGCGCGCACGAAACCCAAACTGGACCCCTCCATGCGCCGCCCCACCGCTCCAGCACCCAACTCCCGGCCTCCTCATAACCTATCTTCCTCGTTGTATCGGCCTCCCCACGTCGGCCTCGCTACACTAGCCGAGCGCTCCCCCTCGCTCACCTTTTTTTTCTACGACCAGTAGCACAGAACCGGAATCTCGGCAGTCCAACCTCCCTCTCATCGCTGCTGGAACCCTCCTTGTCCAGCCGAGTCCTCACTGGCGCACCCCCTGTCCAGCTAGCCCTCCTGCTGGTGCAATTCCCGACCAACACGACAGCCTTCTCCCACTGTGTGCCTTGCCGACGTCCTCTCCCTTTGGTGTCGTCTCTTCCCATTTCGGTAAGGGCCTGTATGTTAGGGTTTGTTATTTAGGGTTAAATCATAATTTTTGGTGTGTTCGATCTTGTTTCATAGGTTGGTTTCAGGTTCATGAGCATGCGATTTAGGTGTGAATGTGATTTCACATTGGTCTTAGGTAGTCATCCGTCCATGTTTGAGGTAAGATCCCTTTGCACTTTACTCCTTTAAGTATTGAAATATGTTGATTGATTTTCTTTTTCAGTGCTTAAATATTAATTAATTATTTTATTATGTGATGTGATTAAATTGGTTTGGTGTAAATTTATTTTGATTTAATAATTTAGTTGTGTTTAATGTTTTGAACCCTATTTAAGTGAATTGGCGTAGTGTGCACAATGATTTTGTTTGAACATGTGGTCTATATCTAATGGTTTTTTTCAAGAAAAGTCTTAATTAGTCCAATTGGCCCTTGCTTGTAATTTGAAATTTTTAGAATCAATTAACTGGAACTGAAGTTTTTTCAATATGTTTTCAAACTGTTGAGTCAATAAGGATATCTTATGACTTCTCCATTCCTTATGGTTTTATGTTTTTTAAAATCACAAACACTTTTTCTTAAGTTCTGAATTTTTTTTAAGTTCCGTATTTTTTCTAAGATCTGGAATTTTCATTTCGTTATGATTATAGATATATCATTACATTTTTTCATTCATCTTATACTTACAGATCTGTTATTACGATTTATGATTCAGTTTTTATGATTCTGATTCTGGTGTATATATGATTCAGTTTTTATGATTTCGATTCCGGTGTATATATGATTCAGTTTTTATGATTCTAATTCTGATGTATATATGATTTAGTATTTATAATACTGATTCCGGTGTATATATGATATCGTCTTCATGATACCAAATCTGGTGTATAAGTGACTATGATTTTTTGACTCTGGTTCCAGAACAAATGAGATACCTGTTTCACAATCTGATTTACTTTTCCTTATGATTCTGTTTTCTTGATAATGTTATTCTTAAGAATCTATTTTCTTGATTTCTTAAGATTACGTTTTCTTGATAATGTTAGAGTTGTTTAAATGTATCATTCCAATGATATTGAATTCTAAGTTTTCTTATACTTAACATTTATCTTTAACTTAACATTGTTTCTGTTACTTGGAATGATTTCGTACAATTTTGTTATAAACTAACTGTTGTATGTTTGACATGTGTCCAGGTCCCTCTAAAATTTAAGGAAGAATATGACCGTTGGAGAGGAGCCAACCATTGGGGAGTTTTTCCTATAAATACAAGCTCATTTGAATGATGAAAAGAATAATGATGAGCAGTGAATGGAAAAGAAATAAAAAAATGTGAAGTGATTTCTAGAGAGAGAGGCTCTTACAACTCTCAGTGCTTCATGTGGATATTGTGAACAACTTGTTCGGGTGTGAACAACTTATTTAGACTTGCTTCATGCAGACTCCGATCGTGTTGATCGTGGGCTTCTGGGTTTGGAAGACAGAGGTTCGGATTTCCTTCTAAATCGAGGGCTTGCGGGGATAGCAAGATAGATACCGATCTTCAGATTGAGGGCTTACCTGGGTTTGGGTAAGATGGACTTTCTTGAAAGTATAAATCAAGGAACCTTTATCTATGGTTGTTCGATACCCTTCTCTTTGGGTTAAAAGAATCTTATTGTTACTTGTTTACTATTACAAGTTGTTTTAATTCCACAGTTGTATGTTAACTTTGTTAAATTTAGAAAGTATAACCTTCTTATACTTTGTAATTCCGTTACTCTAATTATATTATAGATTCTATATGCTTTATGGTAGAATCTTTCTTCTAAGAAAATAGAAAATGATTCTTTAAGAGGTCTTGTGAATGTTTGTTTAACCTTGTTAAACTTAACTTTAAAGGTTCCAAAGGAATTTTAAAGTATGCAATTCACCCCCCCCCCCTCTTTTATTTGAGCATCTCATTTTTACATATTTAATCCTACAATTGGTATCAGAGGAGGTATCTGAAATACTTATATCCACATATAATTTATTTTACTCAAGTTTTCCTTTTCTTAAGTTCTTTATATTTTTTTTTAAAATTTTACTACTAATAAGTTTTGTGGAAAGAAATATCCTTTTAGTATAGAAGGCATTCATGTTGGATCTCTAGATAATCTCAATCCTACTAGACCACCAATATTTGATGGAAATTACTATGAGTATTGGAAAGATAGAATGAAGACCTTTGTGATAAACACAGGTGTAGACAACTACATTATGTTAACAGGAGATTATAAGATTTCTGATAAGGAACTTAGAACCTTTACTAATATGGAAAAGGTGGAATACCAGATAAACTTTAAGGTAATTAATACTTTGCTATGTTCCATCAATAGAAATATATATATCCAAATTTCATCATGTGAAGCTGAAAATAGTATTTGGAAGAAGCTTGAAGTAACTCACTTTGGAACTTCTAAAGTCATTGAAACTAGAAGAGCTTTGCTCAGAGCTGAGTATCATGGTTTCTGCTTTCCTTATGGAGAACCCGTATGTAAGGTACAACAAAGATTCATGACTATTGTCAATAGCTTACAATCAATGGGTGATAAAGTCTTAGATGATGAAGCTCTTGTAGACAAGATTATTGACATCATGCCTAACGAATGGGAATCCAAGAGGACTACTATAGATGAGAATAGGAAAGTTACTTAGATTTCTCTTGATGAACTATTTGGAACCCTTCTTCAACATGAAACCAGAATGAAGAGAGATGCTGATAATATTAAGAAGAATAATGTAAATGGAGGTGTAGCTTTTACAACTACTTCAAATCATACGAAATCCAAGACTCCTGAGAGAACTACAAGATCAAAATCTAAGAAGTTTGTTGTTCAATCTGAATCTAGTGAAAGTGAAACTTCATAAAATGGGTTATCCAATCTTTGTCAGAGGATGAACAAGATTGTTGGTCATAATAACTTTCAACATAGATATAATAATAAAGATGGAAAAGATAAGAAAGATGGAGAAGTGACATGCTATGAATGTAGAAGAACTGGTCATATTAGACCTAATTGTCCCTTTCTTAAGAAGAGAGACAAGAAAGACAGGAATTCTGAAAGAAACAAGAAGAAGTTCTATAGATCAAAGCATAAGAAAGTCTTGAAATCCAATGAAACCTGGGGTGCTTATGGTAGAGATTCTTCTGATGATTCTTTAGAATATAAATATTCTGGGCAAAATAATATTGTTTTAATAGCCAGAGCTCCATTTAAAAATCATTGTCTTATGGCTAAGGTACGAACTTCTGAATCCTTAACCAATATGTCTTTAAGTGAAGATTTTCTAGATAGAAGTTTTTCTTCAGATGAAGAATCTTCTTCATCGGATAATGATAATGATTTGCCTTCCTATGAAGAAGTTTCTATATTTTCTAAGTTTTTAGATAAAAGAAATTGTAAAGTTTCTAAGAAACTTGATAAAGAAAACTCTAGAGAATCTATTTTAATAAAATAAATTTTAGATCTTTCCAAAGATCTTGATGAGAAAAATGATGTTTTAAAAAATCTTTCTAAGAAACTTGAGGAAGCTAATTCTGAAAAGGATAAAATTTCTAAGGATCTTAAAAATCGGTCTTTAGAAAAAGATGTATTAGAGGATAAATTTAACTCTTAATATAATATTCTTAAGGATAAGAATTTAGTTCAAAGACTAAAATCTGAAATATTTTCCTTGAAGAAACTTCTTGAAAATTTTACTTCTGGTAAGGAAAATTTTGCCAAGATGTATTCTCAGATCCGACCTCATGGTAACAATCAGGGATTAGGTTATTCTCATGAAAAAATTATTTTTAAAAATAATTATTTTGTTCCTTCTAGATCCCCTTTTTGTACTAAATTCCAAAGTGGTGGTCATTGGGAGAAAATGGTTCTTTAAAAAAAGTTCAATCCCTTGGGTTTCATAAAGCTTATTTTTCTAAACAAATATGGTTACCCAAGCTTTTATTATCTAATAGTTCTGGATCCAAGCAATTTTGGATTCCGAAAGCCTAACTCTTTCTTTTTCAGGAAAATGAAGGCAGTACCAACAACCTATGGTACATGGATAGTGGATGTTCTCGACACATGACCGGTAATAAAGACTATTTTAAGAAGATTTTAAAAACAAAAGGTGGAAAGGTAACTTTTGGTGATAACTCTCAATGAGAAATTGTCAGTATAGGTAACATTATTCTTCTTGGTAAAGTTGTTATTTCAAATGTTCTTTATGTAAAAGGCCTTAGGAACAACCACATAAGCATAAGTCAATTATGTGGTGAAGGTTACCTTGTGAATTTTAGAAATGATATATGTTTAGTTCATAATTCCAAGTATGAGTTTATTTTCTCTGCACTTCGGCATGAGAATGTTTACACCTTAAACCTAGAATATCTTAGAAGTCAAGATCTACTTTTCTTTAGTGCATTTGAAGATCAATCATGGCGTTGGCATAGGAGACTAGGACATTGTAACTTAAGGAATCTTAGTAAGCTTTCTAAGAAAGAACTTGTTCAGGATTTACCGAAACTTATGTTTGATTCTTTGAAAGTCTGTGATCCTTGTCAATATGGAAATTAACATAAATCTAGCTTTAAAACTATAAGTTAACTTCAAACTTATAATGCCTTACAGTTAGTGCACTTGGATTTATTTAGTCTAACACAAACAGGAATTATTGGAGGAAAATACTATGTGTTTGTCCTAGTTGATGACTATACTAGATTTACTTGGGTCTATTTTCTCACAAAGAAATATAAAGCTTTTTCTTATTTCAAAATATTTAGAGCTCAAGTTAAAAATGAGAAAAACCTACCATTGATAACTATTTATAGTGATCATGGTGGAGAATTTGAAAATTCTAATTTTGAAACTTTTTGTAGTAAAAAAGGTATTACTCACTACTTCTCAGCTCTAAGAACTCCTCAACAAAATAGTGTTGTCAAAATAAGAAATTGCATTCTTCAAGAGATGATAAGAACCATGTTGAGTGAATATTCTATAGTTAAACATTTTTGGGCTGAAGCTGTAAGTACTTCTTGTTATACTATAAATTGAGTTTTAATAATACCATTTCTTAATAAAACACTTTATGAGTTGTGGACTGGATGAAAACCAAAAGTTTCTTACTTCAAAATTGTTTTTGCAAAGTATTTATCTTGAATACCAAGGATAACTTACATAAATTTTCACCCAAATCTGATGAAAGAATTTTTTTAGGTTACTCTACTAACTCTAAGGCATATAGAGTTTTTAATAAAAACACTTGTACTGTGGAAGAAACAGTTTATGTTAATTTTAATGAAAATGATCCTTTAGTTTTCAAACAACTTGAATCTTTTCTGGATATATTTTCCAAAACTAATCACCAATCATTGATAGAAGATCTTTCAGAAAAGGATAATGTTGAAGAAAATGTTTCTGAAACATTTAATCCAGAATATTTTCTACCTTATGTTGATGAACAGGTTTTTCAAAATCCAAGTCAGTTGTTACTTAGGAATCATCCCAGTGATAATATCAGTAGAAATGTTAATCAACCAGTAAGAACTAGAAGTTCTATAAGAAATGAAGTTGAACATATTGCATTTCTTTCCCAATTTGAACCAAAGACTCCTGAAAAAGCCTTGGGTGATGAAGATTGGAAAAAGGATATGCAAGATTAACTCAATGAATTTATAAGAAATCAAGTTTGGACCTTGGTTGAGAAACCTAAGGAAACTTCTGTTATTGGAGTAAAATGGGTTTTGAGAAACAAATGTGATGAAAATGGAGTTATTGTTAGAAATAAAGAAAGATTAGTTGCAAAAGAATATAACCAACAAGAAGGCAAAGACTATGAAGAAACTTATGCTCTTGTAGCAAGAATTGAATATATTCATATTCTTTTATCCTTTGCAGAATTATTTAATTTTAAAATCTATCAAATGGATGTTAAGTGTTATTTTCTTAATGGTTATGTACAAGAGGAAGTCTATGTAGATCAACCCCCTGGTTTTGAAGATACAAAATATCCTAATCATGTTTATAAAATTACTAAAGATTTATATGGACTTAAACAAGCCCCTAGAGCTTAGTATGATAGACTTTCAGGATTTTTGCTTCAAAATAACTATGTTAAGGGAACTGCTGATCCAACCCTTTTCATTAAGAAAAATAATAAAAGTTGTTTTGATTATTCAAATTTATGTTGATGACATCATCTTTTAATCAACTCAGCAATCCTTAACTGATTCCTTTTCAAATCTTATAAAATCTGAGTTTGAGATGAGTATGATGGGTAAGTTAACATTTTTTCTTAGTTTTCAAATTTCACAAAAACTAGAGGGAACTTACATATCTCGACATAATTATATCAAATATCTTCTAAAAAAGTTCGGGTATGACAACACTAAGAGTATAAGTACTCCTATTGGAACCTCTAATACTCTTGATATTGATGAATCAGGGAAACCTGTAGATCAAACATCTTATAGAGGGATGATAGGAAGCTTACTTTACTTAACACCTAGTCGACCTAACTTAATGTTCTCAGTATGATTATGTGCAAGATTTCAAGCAAATCCTAAAGAATCCCATTTAAAAGTTGTAAAAATAATTTTCTGGTATTTAAAGGGAACTTTAGATTTGGGACTATTTTATTCCTCTAGAAATGTTTTTGAAATTAAATTTTTTTTGGATGATTACTTTGGTGGTTGTAAAATGGATAGAAAAAGTACATCTGGAACTTGTCATTTCTTAGGATATTCCTTATTTTCTTTCTCTTGTAAGAAACAACATTCTGTAGCACTTTCCACTACTAAAGTTGAATATGTAACATCTGGAAGTTGTTGTTCTCAAGTGTAGTGGATGCAACACACACTCACAGACTATGGTATGAGTTTTACTAAGACTCAAATTATGTGTGATAACACAAGTTCCATTGCCCTAAGTAAAAACCCTGCACATCACTCTCGTACAAATTACATAGATATTAGACATCACTTTCTTAGGGATCACACACTAAAAGAAGATATTATTCTTCAATTCATCAGAATGCAAGAGCAATATACTGAGATTTTTACAAAACCTCTACCTTCCAATAGATTTTAATACATTAAACAGAAGCTAGGAATTATTTCTGTAAGGTATTCATTCATATCTACTTCTTTTTTAAATCATTTCCTAACATCAAACTACTCCTTATTTTATGGGGAGTACATATGTTTTTTTGTTTTCTTTCTTTAAACTCTTTTTCTTTCCTGAGGAAATTATTCTTTATTTGAAAATTTTGGATTTGAAAATTTTGGATTTGAAAATTTCGGATTTGAAAATTTTGGAATTTAAAACATCCAAGAAAAATTATTATAATACTGATAAATCTCTCGAAGTATTCCAAAAGGTAATCTTTCTTACTATTTATTTTCTTTATCTTAAGTTTTAGTTGTTGGTATTTCAAAATTTCTTAAATTCCGTTTTACCTTACTTAAAAAGATCGGAATTCATATTTTCTATTTCCATTTCAACTGTCAGATTAGATCAGGTTTTTGTCAGCCGTTTGATTATCTTATGGAAGTTTAAAAGTCATAGCTATGACTATATAAGGGGTGCCTCATTTTCAAGTATTGCACCATACTTACTAATATCAGTGCTGAAGTTCTGTTGCCATCAAAGCTTTCATTCCGATTCTTTTGTCTCTATCACCCTGAATGACTCTGGAATCCTTAGCAGATCAGATGTCGGTTATCAAGGAGATTAAGGATTGATCAATCTTTAGGGAAAGGTTAGTGTGCCCTATTTTCTTTGAAAAATATGACTCCCTTATTTCTAAGGTGATAATATCTAATGGATGGGAAAGTGTATGTGTTGCTAAGGAGAAATCTTAGGATCTGGTTTATCCTAACCTCCTTATTCAATTCTATGAATCTGTTACTTTCTTTCAAAAGAACGGTAAGGATATATTTAAGTTTAAATGCTATGATAAATCATATACAGTCTCCTACAAGAAGCCAGCAAATGTTCTTAACATACCATATGAAGGGAAGGTTACTCTTTGTTCTAAGAAATTTCATGATAAGGAAGGATCTTTTGAAAAAGTCAAGGATTTGGATATTCTTAGTCTTAAGTGTGTTAAGAATTCAAAGATTACAAATATTTCAATGAACCACAAGATGGTTGCTCTCTAGATGCAAGGATTTCTTATTCCAAGAAAGTGAGATAAAGATTCTCTAAATATATATGATATCTTTCTGTTAGACTTTCTTGTAAGACTAAGGAAAATCAACTTGGTGAAGTACATCTTTCTCACCATCCAAGCAATAAAAAGTGGAACTATCAGATCGCATATCCTTATGTATCCAGAAACTATTTCCAGGATAATTGCAATGTGTCTTCAAGAGCTGAATGTTCCATGTCGATCAGTCTCAAAGACTTTAAAGATTTTGTTGCTTAGTGAAGACACTCTAAGGAGGATGAAAGTAGAGTTTATTACAGAATCGAAAATCTTTGAATAAATGGTTGTCCAAAACAATGGTTATGTTCCGTAATCTTCAAATTCAGTTCCTAAGAAAAGTAAACTTGATGAAAAGATCTTGCTAATACTAGTTCCTGCTATCCTGGTTTCAGCACCTCCTCCTTCAAATAAACCGAAATCTTATTCAGATGCAACATTTGAAAAGTGGAGAGAAATAGAAGCTACTAGAAAGGTAGAAGATCCTTTTGTTGGTCTAAGTCCTACAGAGGCTAAGGCTCTAAAAATCAAGCAAGCTGAAAATCTTGAGAAATAAAAGAAGGAGAAGAAGTTAAAGAAGAAATCATTGGAAGAGAAAGTTTGTCAGTCTCTTCTAAAAGCTGTAGAAAAGAAATCTCAGGAAGTACTTGAATCTCAAGTTTTTCATAAGAAATCGGTGGCCACTCTGGAAATCCCGAAATCTAAGAAAGTTCTAGCTTTATCAAAACTAGTTCAAGAAATGGAAGATCAGATAATCCAAGATTATGATAATGATATTTTAAGGGCAGTGGAAGATTATGTTGGAACTCCTTCAAGTTCAGTTTCTAAATCTGTTTCAGTATAACAAGTCTAAGAACAAGTTGAATAAGAACTTGAGGAAGAAATATAAGTTGAGGAAGAGGTTAAAGTTGAAGATGAAGAAGAATTTAAATTTGAACTAGAAGAAGAAGTAGAGAAAGATCGGGTTGAACAACAAGGTGAAGAGGAGAAAGAATTTCAAGAAGAAGAAAAACAAGGAGGATCTCAACATCATGAGTTTGAAAAAGAAGAAGATGAACAGGGAGATCTAAATGTTTTTCAAGTTTCAGATGAACAATATCTAGTTCGAGACCCTATTAATGGAAAGAATTTTTTGGTTGCTTCATCTGATAAGGAAAATCGTCAGAAGTCCTCTAAGAGAATAGAGAGACCAGTTTCCTTAACTCCAAGAGGATTTGAGAAAGGAAAAGATGTTTCAGGATCTGACTCCTCTTCATCTGTCGAAAATTATTTTCTCAAGCTATCTTTAGGAAAGTTGGTCAGCACCATTCCGGTTCTTACAAACATAGATTCCCGGAGTCAAATGATGTAAGAGACCCTAAATCAAAAGATATAATCGACCAATATGCTTATGGACATGGTTGTCAAGCAAGAAGCATATATCAGTAATCTTTTGAATGATTAAAAGCTCAGAAGGTGACTTGTAATAAATTCTTTAACCATACCAAAAATATCAATGAAGAACTAAGATAGTTCAGTGACTTCATGGATTCAACAAAAGGAGCTTTTAATACTTGTGAAACTGAGTTCAACAAGGTCAATACATCAATCTCTGAGAAATATAGTCAACTCAATTCTGTTGCTTGATCTGTTAGCAGTGAGAAGGAAGTCAGAGCCGAATTAGAGAGAAAGGTGGCTACTCAAGAAGATAGGATCTTGTCTTTAAAGAAGAATAATTAGGATCAGGAGATCTTACTGAAGAATTTCGAAGAAGATCATAAGGAAGTAAAGAAACTCAAATCCTTGATGAAGAAGATGTTGTCTGAGAAAAAGAAGGATGGATGATTTCTTTTCATTTCAATGTTTTGTTGTAATATAAACCTTATTTCTAAAATTTTCTTAATAAGTTTCTTTCATATATTTATTTTGTTTTCGAATGTATGCTTGCTTAATGAAGAAGATGTTGTCTGAGAAAGGTGGCTTCTCCATTCCTTTCCCTCTTTTTAAAAATAAAAAAGGGGGAGAATTTATTCAAAGAAATAATTTAATGAAGATATCAAAGGAAGAGAATATATTAAAGGAGTGTATGGTAAGAAAGGATAATTTCCAAGTAAGGGGGAGTTTTCTATTAAGAAGAGATGTTTATCTAAAGGGGAGATTTCTTCTTAATAAAGAAAACCAGATACTAAAGATCAAGAATACAATCCTTGGGAAATATAACCTAAGGGGGAGTTATTCGTATTCATCAAAAATTTCTTTCAAAGGGGGAGATAATTTTTTTCATACTTGTTTATCTAAGTCAATACATTCTTCCTTAGAAAATTTTTTTGTTCTTTCCAAAAAGGGGGAGATTGTTGATTCAATAAGGATATCTTATGAATTCTCTATTCCTTATGGTTTTATGTTTTGAAAATCACAAACACTTTTTCTTAAGTTCTGAATTTTTTTTAAGTTCTGTATTTTTCTTAAGATCCAGAATTTTCATTCCATTATGCTTACAGATATATCATTACATTTTTCCATTCTGTTATACTTATAGATCTATCACTATGATTTATGATTCAGTTTTTATGATTCTGATTCCGGTGTATATATGATTCAGTTTTTATGATTCCGATTTTAGTGTATATATGATTCAGTTTTTATGATTCTGATTCCGGTGTATATATGATTCAGTTTTTATAATATCAATTTCAGTGTATATATGATACTATCTTCATGATACCGAATCTGGTGTATAAGTGACTCCGATTTTTTGACTCCAGTTTCAGAACAAATGATATACCTATTTTACAATCTAATTTACTTTTCCTTATGATTCCATTTTCTTGATAATGTTATTCTTAAGAATCTGTTTTCTTGATTTCTTAAGATTATGTTTTCTTGATAATGTTAGAGTTGTTTAAATGTATCATTCCAATGATATCGGATTCTAAGTTTTCTTATACTTAACATTTATCTTTAAATTAACATTGTTTCTGTTACTTGAAATGATTTTGTACAATATGTTATAAACTAACCGTTTTATGTTTGACACGTGTCCATGTCCCTCTAAAATTTAAGTAAAAATATGATCGTTGGATAGGAGCCGACCGTTGGGAAGTTTTTCCTATAAATACAAGCTCGTTTGAATGATGCAAAGAACGATGATGAATAGTGAATGGAAAAGAAATAAAAATCTGTGAAGTAATTTCTAGAGAGAGAGGCTCTTACAACTCTCAGGGATTCATGCAAATTTCATGAAAAAATTATTCGAGTGTGAACAACTTTTCAGAATTGCTTCGTGCAGACTCCAATCGTACTGATCATGGGTTTCCGGGTTTGGAAAACAAGGGTTATGATTTCCTTTTAAATCGAGGGTTTGCGGGGATAGCAAGACAGATATCGATATTTGGATTGAGGGCTTACTTGGGTTTGGTTAAGACAAACTTTCTTGAAATTATAACTCAATGAACCTTTATCCAAGGTTTTTGGATACCCTTCTCTTTGGGTTAAGAGAATCTTATTGTTACTTGTTTACTATTACAAGTTGTTTTAATTCCACTGTTGTATGTTAACTTTGTTAAAGTTAGAAAGTATAACCTTCTTATACTTTGTAATTCTGTTACTCTAATTATATTATAGATTCTATACACTTTAAGGTAGAATCTTTCATTTAAGAAAATAGAAAAGGTTTATTTAAGAGGTCTTGTAAATGTTTGTTTAACCTTGTTAAACTTAGCTTTAAAGGTTACAAAGGAATTTTAAAGTATACAATTCACCCCTCCTCTTGTATTTGAGCATCTCATTTTTATATATTCGATCCTACCCAAACATAAATCGTAGTTTTTTAACACCCTTAATTAGTCGAATATGGTGCTTTTATATTTTTAAAACATGTTAAAAATGGATTTTGAAATGGTTCTTTGTTTCTTCCTGTGTGATTTTAATCCTAAGATGTCCGATAAAATGTTTAATTTGAAATTATGGTTCATTTAGTGTTTTGTAACCAATGTTTTGGTTTTACATATATAATATTATAGTATTTAAATTCTCCTTGACCTATGAAAATATATTTTTAAATTTAAATTGTAATGTGTATTTCCTAAAATTATTTTATAAATGGTTTAAATTATTTATTGAATTATATAAGTGGCGCGTGTTCTGTTTTGGTATATCACAGGCATGCGTTTAATCAAAATATGGAGTCTTGAGTTGGTTTTGTGTGTGTAAAGTTGTAGTATACCTCTCTAAATAGTTTTATAAATTTTTATATAATTTATTAAATAATGTGGATATTGTGAGTCTGGTTTTAAAAATGTGTTGAGTCGTGCATTCCTTTAAGTGTAGATTTCAACGTATCGTTCGTTTTTTTCAGGTTGTGCACTCTAGGCATTTTCTTGAAATGTCATGTTGGGTTTTTAAAATGATTAGTGAATTATTATGATGTGGTGTGGTTTTTGTAAACATGTTGGGAATCTCAAAGTGGTGTTTCAAGTATTCAAATGGGTTTTCAATGGTTTGCTTGATTTGTAATTGGTTATTCTTGTGAAATGGATTATTTGGGTAAATGTTGGGAATCTAAAGGCTCGTTTTTTATTTTGAATGGCTATTTGGAAAACCCCTCTTAGGTTAGGTCTCCTGCCTAGTTGGTTGATTGTGAGTTTGGAGGGTCCTCGACATGGGATTTCCCATGTATGATAATTACCTTAAGGTCGGGGACTAACCTTGTTTTGTTCAGGGTGGGGTCGGTCTATACGGTGTGTGTAGTGATATATATATATGGATTTTTGTTTAAATTACATGGCACACCCCTTTGTGAAATATACATGTGAATCTAGAATATCAAAGAGGTTTATCGAGAATGATTTATGCACTTGTTAGGGTATGTAATGCTAGTGCCCCATAGTAGGGGAATGTTTTGTTTTTATTGATATGGGATTGGGCCCCTCAACCAGGCCAAGAAGGAAAACGGTCGGGTGTTAGGGAGTTATGACGTCATTGAGTAGGACATGCCTTCAAGATGAGTCATGTGTATAGTATGTTCTAGTCTTCCTCTGAGTTCCTAGGTGTTCTTGTGTTCCTTCGACACTTGTACCCTTAGTACCATTACCCTCACTGTGTGGAACCGTATCCTCATGCTTGGTTTTGATGTTATTTTTGGTAAATTGTGAACTTGGGTTTATGTTTAAAAAAAATTTCAAGAAAAAGTGTTTTAGAAAGAATAAACATCCTTCTCTTTACTCACTGTTAGGAAAATAAGTCTTTACTGTCTTTCTTTGTTTTCTTTTGCTTCTCCCCTTGATCCTTATTTCAAATTAAGAGGTTAATGGTTTATGTGTGTTTGTTTTTAAAATACAGAGTATGAAAAACTCTACATTTATATTTGTAGCTCAAACCTATTAATCGATGTTTTATTTATTTAAAGGTTGTGCATTGGGAATATATTAGTCGGGCCTACCTACCGAATTTTAATACTCACGCCTATAGTGTTTTCTTGTTTTTAGTTCCACCTACAGGTTCCAATTCTAGTTTGTATTTCTTTGAGAAACATTTGGTTTCAGTATCGAAGAGTAACCCAAGGGGTTATATGGAGTTTTGGATGTTGACAGGTTAGTCATGTTGTTGATCATCCTTTACTTTTCCTGTCTTTTATTTATTTTGGGATGTTCTATTTTTTTTCTACTATTTAGTTTATCTTTTATGGGCCAAATCATTCCCGGTGATTAAAATTTCATGCTCGGCACTAGTTTCCAGACCGTGGGGATCAGGAACGCCCTTCAGGCCATGTCTCGGACCGGCTCGGGTGACCAATTCAGGGTTGACCCAGATTGGTTCATGGAAAAATAGTATCAGAGGAGGCCCTTGTTATTTGGGGTTTCCGGTAGATGGATATTAGGACTGTTGGGACTCAGTAGGTAGGTACGGTAAGGACATCATGAACACTTTCCCGTTCCAAACCTTGAGTCACCAGGGGTAGTCTGGGAATTGATTTCATGTCTCGTTCTAGTTTGTTTTGGATTCAGGGATGACAACAGAGGAAAGCCAATGTTACATCTTGATTTCACATGGAGTAGTAACCCATGTGGAGTCTGATTACACAGATTAAGTTCCTCCTAGTTTTTGACACTTACTTAGGGCATGGCCCACTACCATGTTGCCAGGTTAAGCATGACTACTAGTCCCTCCCTCTGGTATTTTGATTCAATTTGAGTGTCGTCTTGCTTCTGGTTATTGTAAGTTCACTTTTGAAAAATGAGAAAGGGTTTTTAAATGAGAATAATTTCTTCTAAATGGATTTAAATTCGTGAAATGGGTTTTTAAAACTGAAAGATCTTTATCTAAAAATCTGGTTTTTTCTTGGAAATTGGTAGAGAAATGGTTTGGGTGCAACCTCGGGAACTCTTTATGGATGTTTTCACATGTGAGCGGATGGATGGAGAGTGTGTTTTGGTGTGTGTGGGTGAAAGCGAATGAAGACATGTGCAACAGATCATGGGATTACTAGGGTGTGCACTTGGAATTAAAGGCTTGACCTTGTTTTTCTAAAGTGATTTTAAAAGGGGAAATGATTTTAGAAATTGAATTTGGTTTGTAAAGTGGATTTGGTGTTTGAAAAGTTGCCTTGAAAGAAGGCAGTTTTTAAATTTAAAATGAAAAAGGAATTTTTGGGTTGTATTTGTACTTTTTTGGTTTTTGAGTAGGTTGTTTTTGCTCAAGAATGTTACTTTTAACTATACTTTGATTTGATGTCAGTTTGGGATTTGTGTCCTATATGTTGTTTAGAAAATGCTTCCCAAAAAGGTCCCCAGGGTTTTTGATAGGTCATGCCTAGTTTTTGGTCCTTCTCAGACATTGCCTGTCCTTCATAGTGACCGGGGTCTGTTAGAGGTAGTAGTGGGTCTTGAAGAGGTCGAGTGTGTCTTCAGGGTATTAGGAACTCACGAAGCTGTCAGAGTTTATGCTGTTTTGGGTATGTTTGAAGGTCTGGCTCCAGACGAATGGAAGTTTTTCTCCCTCCCATCACTGCAAGTTGGGATGACATGGGATGTCTTTAAATCCATCTTTGTCCGATGGTTTATACCTAAATAGGTGAAGACAAAGAAAAGAGAAGAGCTTATGCATATTCAACAAGGACAATGGACAGTGAAAGAAAATGTTGACCATTTCAAGGAACTCGTGTCCTTTTCTCTGGAGGTAGCATCATAAGATTTGATGAATATTTATCTCTTCATCGGGGGTCTTCATCCAAAGATCAAGGAGCGAGTCCTCCCTTCTAGGGGCCATCATTTTGAGAAACTAGTGGATGAGGAATTCTTATCTGAGTTGGTCTCCTGAGTGGAGATGGTCGGAAATCAAGCGTATCTAGTTGCTCGTGAGGGTTCTCTATCTGGAAAGAAGGGTGTGCTAGAGGGACCTGTTTCTAAATAGTCCTTTGTAGTGTTTTTGGCTTCCAGTTCACCAGACTGTTCAGTGGTGTGCCACCAGTTTGGCTGGTTTGGGCACATGAATCCTTCATGTCGCATCCCTCCGAAGATGTGTCATTGTTGCGGGTGTCTGGGTCATCTAGAGATGTTTTGCAGGAAGCGTCTCCTGAATAAGATGTTGTGACCGGAGGAATTTCAGTGCCTGAATATGAAGCAGGAGATACTTCAGCCACCAGAGCCCTAGCCACAGGTCTTGGGGTGAAGCTCATGCACGGTCAGGAGTTTCCAGGGGTGTGAAGCCTCGGTTTAGGTTTTGTGTTCTATGTTGTAATTAGAACATTTAAAGTCTTTCTGTTCTTGTTTTCTACTGTTAAAGTTTTAAAATTTTGTAGGTTCATTTTTTCATTGTGAAGTTATAATGGACATGTTATATTGTAATCCAAATAGTCCCATTTGTTGGATGATGATTTTTTGAATTGTGTTTTTTTCTTAAAAGTGTGTTTGGCCCTTGTCTGGGTTGATCTTGGTTTATCTGTGTTCATTTTTAGGTGCAAGTTCTTGTGTTAGAATCAATGTTTGTAGTTATGCATGGGTTTACTACTGGAATTAAGTTCTTCTCAGAGGTTTTTCTCTAGTGTTTGGGGTTTCTGGTGTAACACCCCGACCCTAGTTACCCAAATTCGGTGCATTATTACATAACATTGGCATGATCATAAGGGATCAAATCCTGAAATACTGATTAGTTTAGTAACCTTGGAAGTAATAGATACAAACATAAGTTTTACATTACATTATAAATTGAAAAACAAAAAAAATTGTTTCTCTTTTTAACACATTCATCTCCCTTAGACTATCATTACAGGTCATTCATAATATACTTCTTCACATCCTGGGAAAAAAACATAGAAAGGGGTGATCTCAAGTGCTCAGTAAGGATAACAATATAGCGGAAACTTTCATAAATATGCATAAACATTTAAGGCAAATGTATAAGACTAAATGGAGGATTTCTGATCAAAGTAATGCCTTTAGGTAGAATAGAGGGTAGTTGGGAGGATATCTGATCAGGGTTTGTCTAAGACAAATGGATTTGGAGGTGTGATTTTGAGAGAAGGGGAAGTACCCTTTTATAAGAGAGGTGAGGGTCACTTTAGGAAAAACTTGAAATATTATTTTATTATACAATCATATTTGGTTTATAATGGATCCAAAATAATTTATTTCTATGCTAAGGTGGGGATGGGTCGAAAACATCTCAACCAATAGGTTTTATACAGTTTTAGGTCATCATATTAACCTTATCTTTTAGATTTAACTCTTAGTTAAATAGTTTAACTTTTACCATGTATTCTTGTATTATTATAATAAATGGTTAATAACCTAACTATAAAAAGCCAAGAAAATCCCAAGTGGTTCATTATTGATATATATAACCTTATCTAAGTACTTTGACCAAAACTTAGATTTTTAGGAATATTATATCAATTAATAATATAGTATTTTTTTTAAAAACCCATTTATGTCAGTTTTGACACAATTTGGTATTTTGTTTTTGTGAAAGTCATTAAAACTTTATCACTTCGAAAAAAATTATTTAATCAACCCTAACATGTCATATTAACCTATAAAATTATTTTAATTCATCAGAAGTCTAAATTTACATTTATTTGGATATTTATAATATCAATTATTTTAATCTTTTATTAATAAGGTAATTACTATATTATCATTGTATCATAAATAAATTTAATTATTTAATGTCTAAAAATTATAAATAAAATACCATTATGTAGGAAATATTTTTAGATTTATAATTAATATTTATAGTCTAATTTATCTTATGTATAACCCTATATTAAAAATAGTTTAGTTATTAAACTTTGAATTTAACACTTTTAACTCTTCTTTAATTAAAATAATAATAAATGTCCTAATCTAATCCAAGTGGACCAAAAGGATCAAATTTTATTCCTAAGGTTTATTTTGGTTGAAATACACTTATCCAATAGAATTAGAACATGTGTTATGGTAATTATAATATCAGTTTTTACCTTCAATTACCCTATTTACTTTTAACTGTGAAAAATTAAAGTCAAAAGTTACTATTCAGCAAAAATTCTTTTCATCTTATTGAATCACATTTTACTTAATTATTTCAACCGTGTCTCTCATATTTTTGAAATTCAACTCACAGAAGTGGTAAAATTACATTTTATGAAAATTTGCAAATGCGCCTAGAAGGTGGGTAAAAGACGGTAAAAAGTTCAATAAAATTTTATATATCTAATATTATTATAAAATGAATCCAATGAAATACATTGAACATATATAGGTATTATGTATCTATTTTTAATTAATATAAATTTAAATAAAATAACTAATTATTTAAATTAAAATTCGGTTTTAAATAATAACGTAGTGTTTTTCACTATTCATCAAAAATTGAAAGTTTTCAAAAAAATACCAAAAATTCACCCTAAGCTGATTTTGATATTACGGATCCAAAAATGAAGTCCATTTTGAAAAATAAAATTTATAAAATTTCAAAAAGTGGGTATTATTATCCATAACGGCTAGTTTGATTGGTCGTGGTGTGTTAGAATTCGAAGTTGTGTACAGCGCAAGCTATTGTATTATTCAAAGAGAAGTATATCATGGAAGCTTGGGGTGTTACATTCTTCCCTCCTTAAAATAATTTCTTCCTTGAAATTTATAGAATATTACAGCATAAAAAAAATTGGGTGGTTCTTCGTCATAATTTCCTCGGGTTCCCACGTTACCTCTTCCATCTTATGGTTTCTCCATAGAACTTTTACCAGACGAGTCATTCAGTTTCTCAGCACTTGTTCTCTGGTATCAAGAATCTTGATAGGATCTTCACAATAAGAGATATCGGGTTCCAGTTCTATTTCTTTATAGGTGATTACATGCATTGGGTCAGGCATGTATTTCCTCAACAGTGATATGTGGAACACATCATGAACTTTGGAGAGACTTGGAGGCATTGCCCAACGATAAACTACAACTCCAATTCGTTCTAGAATTTTGAAAGGTCCGATGTACCTGGGACTTAATTTACCCTTCTTACCAAATCGTATAACACTATTACATGGAGATACCTTCAAGATAACATGATCTCATACTTGAAATTTCAAATCCTTCCTTCGGCTATCGGCATAGCTCTTTTTCCTACTTTGAGTTGCTTTGATGTGGGTTTGGATAATATTTACCTTTTCAATTATTTCCTCAACAAGTTTTGGGCCTATGAGTTTTCTTTCACCAACATCATCCCAACAAGATGGTGTGCATCATCTTTTTCCATATAATGCTTCATATGGTGCCATATGAATACTTGAATGGAAGCTATTGTTATAGTAAAATTCTACTGAAGGTAAATATTGATCCCACATACATTTAAATTCAAGTGATCAAGATATCAACATGTCTTCTAAGGTTTGAATAGTCCATTCTGATTTTCCATCAGTTTGACGGTGGTAAGCAGTGCTCAAATGAATTTCAGTATCTAAGGCCTTTTGAAAACTTTTCCAGAATCATGATGTAAAATAGGGATCACGATCAGAAACAATCTATAGGGGTACTCCAGGAAGTCTTATAACTTAATTAATATATAGTATTGTTAAAAGTTCAAGTGGAAAATCTTCTATTATAGCAAGAAAATGTGCTGACTTGGTAAGATGATCAATAATGAGCCATATTGCATCATTCCTTCTAGAAGTCTTTGGTAGTCCCATGACAAAGTCCATCATAATATCATCCCATTTCCACTCAGGTATGGGAAGAGGTTGCATGACTCCTCTAGGATTTTGTCTTCCAACTTTCACTTATTGAGAAACCATACATCTTGACACATAATCAGCAATCTCTCTCTTCATGTTGTCCCACCAAAAATGTTCCTTATAATCTCTACACATCTTAGTGCTACCAGGGTGTATAGAGAAATTGGAGCTATGAGCATCATCCAATAATTCCCTTTTTAGATCAGGTATATCAGAAATACAAAGTCTTTTCCCAAATTTTAAAATTCCATCTTCACATACGAAGTCAATCAATCTCCCATCATTCACAGCTTCAATTTTCTTTTGAAACTTCTCATCATCATTCTGAGAACTTTTTATCCTTTCTAGTAAAGATAGTTTCGAAACCATTTGAAAAATGTATTTATGTTTCACCTTCCATGATTATTCCCGTATCCATCTTTACTAGATCCATGAACATAGGATCCCTTTCAACTCTCATCTTATTCAAAACTCCATCATTCTTTCTACTAAAAGCATCTTCCACCTTATTTTCCTTCCCTAGTTGGTAGTGTATAGTACAATCATAATCTTTGAGTAGTTAAATTCATTGTATTTGCCTCATGTTGAGTTCTTTTTGTGATAAAATATACTTCAAACTCTTGTGATCGGTATATATCTCACATTTTTCACCATAGAGATAGTGTCTCCATAACTTCAAAGCAAATATTACAGAGGCTAACTCAAGATCATGAGTGCGGTATTTTTGTTCATGGATTTTTATTTGTCGTGATGCATAGGTAATAACTCTATCATTCTGCATAAGGACACAACCAAGTCCTTTCTTTTAAGCATCACTATAAATAAAAAAAACCCATCATTCTCTGATGGTAGAGTCAAGGTATGAGTATTGAATAATCTTATCTTTAGTTATTCAAAACATTATTCACACTCTTTTATCCAAAAAAATTTAACCCCTTTACGTGTGATCTTGGTTAATGGGTTATCCAATCGGGAAAAATTTGGGATGAAACGCTGATAATAACCTGCTAAACCAATAAAATTGTGTACCTCAGTTATACTTTTCGGTGCTGGTAATTCTTGGATTGCCTTGTTCTTTGAAGGATAGACAGAGATTACATCCTTAGATACAATATGGCCAAGAAAATAAATTTCCAGAAGCCAGAATTCACACTTTCTAAACTTCCTATATAATTCATTTCTTCTAAGGGTTTTCAGAATAGTGTGTAAGTTATTTTCATGATCTTCATAGATTTTTGAGTATACCAAGATATCATTAATAAATAACACTAAAAAGTCATCAAGATATTCCTTGAAAACTCTATTCATTAGATCCATGAAAATAGAGGGTGCATTAGTCATTCCAAAAGGCATTGTTATAAACTCATAATACTCGTACCTGGTTTGAAATGATGTTTTTGGAATGTCTTCCTTCTTCACACACAATTGATGATATCCAGATCGAAGGTCAATCTTTGAAAATATTGATCTCCATGAATTTGATCAAATAAATCATCAATGTGAGGTATGGGATACTTGTTCTTTATTATTATATCATTGATCTCCCTATAGTCAATGCATAGCCTCATAGATCAATCATTTTTCTTAACAAAAATAATTGGGGCTCCCCATGGAGAAACACTAGGGTGAATAAATCCTTTATTACTCAATTCCTCTAGTTGTTTCTTTAGTTACACTAATTCCACAGTGGTCATTCTATAATGGGTCTTCGATATGGGCCTTGAACTAGGAATTAAATCAAAAGAAAAATCAATTTCTCATTCTAGATGATGTTCAGGTAAATCCTCTGTAAACACATCAATATATTCTTAAACAATAGGTACATCCTCTATTTGAACATTCTTTTCCTCACCCATAGTTATTTCATTCTATTCCTCCTCAATAATTGAATTTAGTAGAGCTACTGGGGATGGATCTAGATAAGAATCAAATGGTGATGTTTCTATTCTAAAGATAAGGTACTCCTTATCATCATAGAAAATTGTAACCTCCTTCTTCTTACAATAAATTTTCTCATCATGGTCTCAAATCCAATCCATACCGAGGATTATATTAAATTCAATCATGGGTATGACGATGAGATTAGTGGATAAAGAAAATTTATATACCCTAATGGGAACTGATTCACAAAAAAAATTTGCAATTATACTTCCCTTCGGAGTTTTTACTGACAACTCCCTTGTTAAATAAAATTGTAAATATTTAATTTTCTTAGCAAATTGGGAAGATATTAAACAATGCGATGATCCAGAATTAAATAAAGCATGGTCTAAACTTGAGGAAACTGTTAAATTACCTTCCACCATGTCATTCGTAGCTTCAACCTCAACAGTAGTGATCGAATAAGCTTGACCTTGCTCCCTTGGCCTTTTTTTAGGTAAGTTTACTTGGACCTTAGGATATTCATTTTCATAATTCCCCATTTCTTTGAAATTATAGCATTCAACATTTACATCCTCTTTTTTTCCCTTGCAATCATGAGCTTGGTGGCATTTTTCACCACACTTGTAACAAACACTCATTCCCTTTAGGCAAGTATCGGGGTGTCTCTTCCCACATTTACCACAATATGGAAATTAAAATTTTCTCTTCTTCCCCTTATTTTCATTTCCAGAGTGTTCAACTAATCTCTTCTTCTCTTGCTTTTCTTTAAAGTCGTAAGACTTAGAGAATTCCTTTTCTGTCTTGATAGCACATGAGACAATATCTTCGTACTATGAGAAGGATTGTGAGACTAATGCTCGACAGAGAAATGGTTTTAACCCATCAAATAATCGATCAATCTTACTCATTGGGTTACATATATAATTCTTTGCATGCCTTGCTAACCTTGTAAAGTTAGCCTCATACTTTGTGACATTCTCATCCTCCTTTTTTCCTTAGACTCAGAAATTTTCTTTCTATATCTTCTTGATGGTCATGAGGAAAGTATTTTTATAATAAAATATCTTTAAACTCCCTCCATTCTATATTTGATACTTCTTCATCTTCTTTTGTGTTTTGAATTAATGACCACCATTGATTTTCATCTCCCGTGAGTCGATAAATTGTCATGACAGCTTTTTCCCTTACACTACTCCCCAAAGCATGAAATATTTTCTTTAAGGAACTTATCAATTGCTTAGCTACAAATGTATTTGTAGTCCCATTTAATGTTGGTGGTTGTTACCTCATGAATAGGTCAAACATTCATCCTCCACGTTGTGGATCAGGGTGCTCCATACGGGTAAGATTATTTTTCATAACCTAAGTGAGTTGTCCCAGTATGGTTATAAGTTGTTCAGAACTAGTTGCATCACCAGCTCCACTATAATTATCTTGAGTAGGAGGGAAATCCCTACATGGATTACATGCGTTGATATGGTTTTCATTCCTTCCACTAGGCACCATTTCTAAACAATGGCATACACTAGATTAGTTTATGAATCGCAATACATAATTCCAAACTTGTAAAACACTTAACATAAATTGAATAGTTTAGGGATATAATCCATAATCATAAAAATGTTTTCTTTGAGGAGTTATATACACATAAATCTTTAATAATGGTTTCTAAAGAAAATGTGAATTATCCTAAGCATATCCCCTGGGAGTTTCATAACCAAGAGTGCAGCAAGGCCCGTTGTCGTGTACCAGGATACCCCAGGTCAAGCCTGAAACTCCTTGTTGGAATTTTCACTCCTAGGTACATTTGTTCCAGAGCCGCCTCTACCTCCTCATATCCAGATAGGTATTTATTTCTTGGAAAACTCAAAAAAAAACTCTACATTACCAAAATTCTAGGAAGTTATTCTATAATAATCCCCAAAATCTATCTTAGGGTAATGTTCTCTAATCATAGTTTTTATAAATCTAGATTCCAAGGTTTTTACTAAACTTCCTATGATACCAAATGTAAATCTCAAACCCTAGTTACCCAAAGTCAGTGCATTATTACATAACTTTGTCATGATCACAATTGATCAAATCTTAAAAGACCGATCAGTTTAGTAGCCTTGGAAGTACTAGATACAAACATAAGTTTTACATTACATTATAAATTGAAAAACAAAAACATTGTGTCTCCTTTTAACATATTCATATCCCTTAGACTACCCATTTAGGTCATTCATAAAATACTTCTTCACATCTTGGGAAAAACAAAACATAGAAAGGGCTAAGCTCAGGTGCTCAGTAAGGATAACAATACAGTGGAAACTTCCATAAATAAGAATAAACATTTAAGAAAAATGTATAAGACTAAAACACAAGACATTTAAACATAAACTCCATCATAATATGGCAAAGATAAATAAAATAATTCCATTTACATTTTACATGGATATTCTACTAGTCAAATAATCACATGTAATATCAATAGCCAATTTCATAATGATGGAATGCATAATGTCGGACATCATAACCACATAGTCAAGGCCTTATGCCAAGACTACAAAATAAGATTTTCTCAAGGACTTGTGCCAAGACACTAGTTTGTCTCATGAGACCTACCGATGCATTGAGGAGCTATAGGGGGCTCCACCCATAACTTACTAAGTCCAATGTATTCCTCATATGAAAAGGTTGAAACATAACATAAACATCTGTATTAAAACTAGAATATGAAATGTTAATACTTTAACCATAAACCATGAATGGTATAAAAATAACACATACACATTAAAACATATCACAAAACCTTCAATACAATATGAAAGATTGTATCATAATAAACCAACTTTAAACAAGTATAAAATCCATCAAAGGATGTTGACATAGATGAAATCAAAACTATTTGAGTGAAATATCTCTTTCTCTTTTAAAATCATTTAAAAGTCACATAATTATAAAAGAAAGCATTTATTTTGAAAATATTATTATAATATTGTAAGGGAAGCTTTGAAGATGTTATAACGGTGGAAAATAGCCACACTCGCTGTATAATTTAAAAAACATTCTTTCCTTAATTTTGTCAAAAAGGTCATAAATGACCTTGTTTGGAAAATGACAGAAAGATTCATTTATAAAAATTCTATAAAAAACTCAAAAAAGGGTATAAATGACTTTAACCCTAGAGTCTAGGAAATAGTAAAAATGTTTTGAAATACATTTTTAAGAAACACGGATGTGGATGATAAAGAGGTCCCAGTAGATACTCACGTAATAATAACCTCGGATAATGAAGAGATTGTAGAATTAACCCTTACATTGTACTTTTCCTTGATCGAGGATATGTTAACCTTCTATATAATAGTTAAATAATTGTTATTAAATTATACAAGAACCACATACATAAATATGATATCATATATGATCTTCTAATATTGCTTTGTTAATAATATTTTAGTAGTATCATTGTTTCGGGTGTTAACTGATTTGTTTTCCTTTATATGATTGGTTATGTAAGCCATGTTTGTTATGGATAGGATGTATTTGATTCATATACAGTATGATATTAAGTTCTTAAACATTATTTTTAATCATAAAATGAAAATTATTCTTGAATGGTTATGATGGGGAATGAATTTCATCGCGTTCGTGGAGACGGTAATCCATATATACGCACGAGCGAAAATATCATTCTATTGATGGTGAAATCGTATGTAATTGGATGGTATATCATATATACAGAATAATTAACATTTTATATTTATTATTTACATCAGTTACACTCGTTATTATACTCATCCAAATAATGAAGTGCTTGAATAACAAACTACACCACAATGTGGAGACGGTAAACCGTACGTACGCATGTATGGTGACTTGTCATTCATAGGATGGATAGAATAATGAATATGGTTGTACCATATTTATAATAACATCACAGTATTTTTAAGGTACTGGAGTTATTATTTTGGTATGGAAACAACAAAGAAAGAGGGAGTGGAAGAAGAAAAGAACTTGAAAGAGGTGGTGAAATTATTACCTCTTCTTTGGGTGTTTCCTTTTGAGTTGATCAAAAGGGATCCTTAGGTTGGCTTTAGGATCAATGTAAGGCCTCTAGGTCTAAGTTAGGGTATTTGGTAGGATATTTGAGTAGGGTTTGGCTAAGACAAATGGCTTTGGAGGTGTGATTTTGAGAGAAGGGTAAGTACCATTTTATAAGAGAGGTGAGGGTCACTTTAGGAAAAGCTTGAAATATTATTTTATTATACAATCATATTCGGTTTATAATGGCTCTAAAATGATTTATTTCGATTCTACTGTAGGTATGGGTCTAAAACCTTTCAAAAAATTGGTTTTATACAGGTTTAGGTCACCATATTAACCTTATCTTTTATATTTGACTCTTAGTTAAATAGTTTAACTTTTACCATGTATTCTTGTATTATTATAATAAATGCTTAATAAACTTACTATAAAAATCCAAGAGAACCCCAAGTGGTTATTTATTGATATATCTAATCTTATCTAAGTTCTTTGGCTGAACCTTATATTTTTAGAAATATTATATCAATTAATAATATAGTATTTTTTTTAAACTCATTTATGTCAATTTTGACACTATTTGGTATTTTGTTTTTGTGAAAGTCATAACAACTTTATCACTTCGAAAAAAAATTATTTAATCAACCCTAACATGTCATTTTAACCTATAAAATTGTTGAAATTCATCATAAGTCTCAATTTACATTAATTTGGATATTTATAATATCAATTATTTTAATCTTTCATTAATAAGGTAATTACTGCATCAACATTGTATCATAAATAAATTTAATTATTTAATGTCTAAAAATTATAAATAAAATACCATCATGTAGGAAATATTTTTAGATTTATAATTAATATTTATATTTGAATTTATCTTATGTATAACCCTATATTAAAAATGTTTTAGTTATTAAACTTTAAATTTTACACTTTTAACTCTTCTTTAAATAAAATAATATAAATGTCCTAATCTAATCCAAATGGACCAAAAGGATCATATTTTATTTCTAATGTTGATTTTGGTCAAAATACACTTATCCAGTAGAATTAGGATATGTGTTACCGTAATTATAATATCATTTTTTACCTTTAATTACCCTATTTACTTTTAACTGTGGTAAATAAAAGTCAAAAAGTTATTATTCACCAAAAATTATTTTCATCTTATTGAACCACATTTTACTTACTGATGTCAACCGTATCTCTTGGATTTTTGAAATTCAATTCACGGAAGCGGTAAAATTATGTTTTATGCAAATTTGCAAATGCACCTAGAAGGTGGGTAAAAGACGGTAAAAAGTTCAATAAAATATTATATATCTAATATTATTATAAAATGACTCCAATGAATTAAATTGAACATATATAGGTATTATGTATCTATTTTTACCTAATATAAATTTAAATAAAATAATTAGTTATTTAAATAAAAAGTCGGTTTTAAACAATAACGTAGTGTTTTTCACTATTCATCAAAAATTGAAAGTTTTCAGAAAAATACCAAAAATTCATCCTAAGATAATTTTGATATTCTGGATCCAAAAATGAAGTCCATTTTGAAAAATAAAATTTATAAAATTTCAAAAATTGGGTATTACTATCCATAACGGCTAGTTTGATTGGTCGTGGTGTGTTAGGACTCAAAGTTGCGTACAGTGCAAGGTATTGTATTATTCAAAGAGAAGTGTATCATGGAAGCTTGGGGTGTTACATCTGGTCTGGGTTAAGAGTTCCAAGTTTCATTAGAGGTGTTATTTCACTTGTGCTATAGAAGTTAGTTTGATTCGGTTGGGAGTTCCTACGTCGCCCCCCCCCCCCCTTCTGGGGTGATATGTTTGGGTGTTAATTTTCCACATCAGTTGAGTTATTGTGGGGGGAGAACCCTCTCATATTCTCCCATTCTCTTGAATTATGGTTTCTTATGGTTTCAATTGGGCATGGATTCTTATTTGGTCTATTGTTCAGTTGGGTGACTTTCTAGGGGTAGAAAGTGTTTGTGGTGGGGATAATTGTCACACCCTAAATTTATAATTTATTTTTTTTAATTTATTATTTCTTGGATTCGGGTTCTCGTGCCAAGGTCTGCACTGGGTCCCAGCTTAAAATTTCTATCGCTTAATAATTTTAGTGGGTTTTGGACTTGTGCGCGGTCACTGCACAGTGGGCGGTAGCCATTTGGTCAGCCCGGGTGCCGCATAATTGTCTAATGTTTAAAATAAATAAATTTTTATGCAATTAAGATGAGTTAAATGATTAAAACACAATAATATTATTATTATTGTGTATATAATAATATTTTTATTATTAAAATTTGTTAATAATATTTTTATTATTTAAAAATTATTGTTAATATAATTATTAATAAATTATTATTATTGTTTTTGTTGTTGTTTTAATTATTATTATTATTATTATCATCATTATTAATAATAATATTATTATTTTATTATTATTATTATTATTATTATTATTATTGGTCTTATTATTATCATTATTATGATTATTATAAAATGGGAAAAAAAGAGGAAACCTAACCTAGCATACCCCTCCTGTTCATCGTGCATCCCCCCTTCCCCCTCCCTTTTTTCCTTGTGCGTTGAACCTCCCTCTCACACGGTGGACCGATTTGCTCCTTCCTCTCATGTGGCGGTCTGACCTGCTCACTCTCCCTCTAGCATGGCGGCCCCCTCCTCCCTCTCTCTCTGATGCGCGGCGACCCCCTGGTTGTCTCCCTGGTGCGCGCACGAACCCCAGCCTGGACCCCTCCATGTGCCGCCCCACCGCTCCAGCACCCGAATCTGGACCTCCTTAGAACCCGCCAACCTCGTTGTACCGGCCTCCCCACATAGGCCTCATCACACCAGTTGAGTGCTCCCCCTCGCTTACCTTTTTATTCTACGGCCAGCAGCGCAGCACCGGAATCCCGGTGGCCTGACCTCCCTCTCATCGGCGTCGAAACCCTCCTTGTCCGATCAAGTCCTCGCCGGGGCACCCCCTATTCGGCCAGCCCTCTTACTGGTAAAATTCCCAACCAGCGTGACAGACTCCTCCCACCGTGTGCCTCATCGGCATCCTCTCCCTTTGGTGTCAGTTCTTCCCCTTTCAGTAAGGGCCTGTATGTTAGCATTTTTTATTTATGGTTAAATCATAATTTTTGGTGTGTTCTATCTTGTTCCGTAGGTTGGTTTCAGATTCCTGAGCGTGCGAATGTGATTTCGCACTGGTTTTGGGTAGTCTTCGGTCCACGTTTGAGGTAGGATCCCTTTTCACTTTCCTCTTTTAAGTATTAAAATATGTTGATTGATTGTCTTTTTGAGTGCTTAAATATTAATTAATTATTTTAGTACGTGATTCGATTAAATTAGTTTGGTGTAAATTTAGTTTTTTTTAAATAATTTAGTTGTGTTCGATGTTTTGTACCCTGTTTAAGTGAATTGGCATAGTGTTCACAATGATTTTGTTTGAACATGTGGTTTATATCTAATGGGTTTTTTCAAGAAAAGGGTTAATTAGTCCTGTTGGCCCTTGCTCATAATTTGAAATTTTTATAATCAATTAACTGGTACTAAAGTTGTTTCAATAAGTTTTCAAACATTAATCACAGTTTTTTTAACACCCTTAATTATTCGAATATGGTGCTTTTATATTTTTAAAACATGTTAAAAATGGGTTTTGAAATGGTTCTTTGTTTCTACCTGTGTGAGTTTAAGCCTAAGATGTCTGATAAAATGTTTTATTTGAAATTATGGTTCGTTCGTTGTTTTGTAACCACTGTTTTGGTTTTACATATATAATATTGTGGTATTCAAATTCTCCTTGACCTATGAAAATATATTTTTAAATTTAAATATAAATGGGTATTTCCTAAAATTATTTTATAAATGGTTTAAATTATTTATTGAATTATATAAGTGGCGCGTGTTTTGTTATGGTATATCACTGGTGTGTGTCTGATTAAAATATGGGTTTTTGAGTTGGTTTTGTGTATGTAAAGTCATGGTATACATCTCCAAATAGTTTTATAAATTTTTAAATAATTTATTAAATAATCTGTATTTTGTGAGTCTGGTTTTAAAAATGGGTTGAGTCATACATGCCTTTAAGTGTAGATTTCAATGTATCGTTCATTTTTTTCAGGTTTTGCACTCTAGGCGTTTTCTTGAAATGGCCCACTGGCTTTTTAAATTGATTAGTGAATTATTATGACATGGTGTGGATTTTGTAAACACGTTGCGAATCTCAAAGTGGTGTTTTAAGTTTTCAAATGGGTTTTCAAAGGTGTGTTTGGTTTGGAATTGGTTATTCTTGTGAAATGGATTATTTGGGTAAACATTGTGAATCTAAAGGTTCGTTTTTCATTTTGAATGTCTATTTGGAAAACCCCTCTTGGTTTAGTTCTCCTGCCTAGTTCGTTGATTGTGAGTTTGGAGGGTCCTTGGCATGGGATTTCCCTCGTATGATAATTACCTTAAGGTACGGGACTAACCCTGAGGTGGTCTGGGTGGGGCTGGTATGTGCGGTGTGTGTAGTGATATACATATATATATATGGCATGTTGTTTAAATTTCATGGCACACCCATTTGTGAAATATACATGGTAATCTATCATATAAAATAATTTTTCTGAGAACGATTGATGCACTAGTAGGGTATGTACTGCTAGTTCCCCATAGTAGGGGAATGTTTTGTTTTTATTCCTATGGGATTGGACCCCTCAACCAGGTCAGGTAGGGAAATGGTCAGGCATTAGGGCGTTATGACATCATTGAGTAGGGAATGCCTTCAGGATGAGTCACATGTATAGTATGTTCTTATCTTCCTCTGAGTTCCTAGGTGTTCCCATGTTCCTTCGACACTTGTACCCTTAGTACCATTACCATCACTGTATGGAACCGTAACCTCATGCTTGGTTTTGATGTTCTTTTTGTTAAATTGTGAACATGGGTTTATGTTTAAAAATATTTTCAATAAAAAGTGTTTTGGAAAGAATAAACATCTTTCTCTGTACTCAGTGTTATAAAAATAAGTCTTTACTTCCTTTCTTTGTTTTCTTTTTCTTCTCCCCTTGATCCTTATTTCAAATTAAGAGGTTAATGAGTTATGCGTGTTTGTTTGTAAAATACAGAGTATGAAAAACTCTAAATTTATATTTTTATTTCAAACCTGTTAATCAATGTTTTCTTTATTTAAAGGTTATGCATTGGGAATAGATTAGTCGAGCCTACTTACTAATTTTTAATACTCACACATATAGTGTTTTATTGTTTTTAGTTTCACCTGTATGTTCTAGTTTTGGTTTGGATCGCTTTAAGCAATGTTTGGTTTCAGTGCCGAAGAGTAACCCATGGGGTTACGTGGAGTTTTGGACATTGATAGTTTAGTCATGTTGTTGATCGTCCTTTACTTTTCCTATCGTTTATTTATTTTACGATGTTCTATTTGTTTCTATTGTTTAGTTTATCTTTTATGGGCCAAATTGTTCCCAGTGATTTAAATTTTATGCTCGGCACTAGTTACCAGCCCATGGAGATCAGGAACTCCCTTAGGGCCATGTCACGGAGAAGCTTGGGTGACAGGTTCAGGGTCAACTCGGATTGGTTCGTGACATATCGTAAAGCTTGTCATCTCTAGAGATTAATTTATTTACCCAATGAATTAGAGTGATATCAGGTTGCACCATTAATATGTCTTTATTTTCATGTGAGGCACATAGATCATAATCAAAAAATTCATAAATAACCCATATAGAATAAAAGAAATGGGTTTCATATCAAAATCATGGTGTTTTAAAAAGTTCTTAAAAACATGATCATTATATAATTTTTAACACATGGAAAGGGAATAAGGGTTTTATGTATGTCAATTATTAAATAAAATAAATAATTTATATGTATTCATTAATACCCTTGAAAATGAAAGAGGTTTGGGTATTCAAAAAATGAAAATAAAAGGATTTCTTGAGAAAAATATAGAGACTTTGAGATGAAAATTCTGTAACATAATGGATATGAAACATGGTTTTATAAAACTTTAAAAAAAGAGTGGAAAATATTATCCCATTCATAAAATACTAATAATACAGTATATAGATAGAATAAAATGTAAATAATAACATGGTATGGAAATTTGAAATACATACCACATAAAAGAGAACTTGAAAGGAAGAGAGAAGTTGATAATTCTCTTACCTTGAGGAGTGACTTCTAAAACTCTAAGATCGGGACCTTGTGGGATTGAGAACACCTTGGGAGGACTCTTGGAAGTTAATACTATCAAATATTTTAGGGGGTGATTTTGTATTGAAAGGAAACAAAGTAATGGGTGTGTATTTATAGTAAAAGAGAGGGAGTTTTTTATTAATTTCTCAGGACACCTCATTAGTGGTATTTAAAAAACCATGGGATTTCCCATGGTATTTTCACATAGAATTGTCCACTTGGGACACCTCATATCATATTTTAATGAACAATAGTCGACCATAATTTTAAATTTCATAATACATCATTATGATGTCATTAAATACATTGAAAACTCAAAACTTTATTTTCACTATTCACTGAAAAACAAAACATTTTATAAAAATCTCATAAATTCACCGTAACCTAATATCGACCTTATGAATTCAAAAATGAAATTTATTTTATCATTATAATTCTCTAAATGTGATAAATTTAACTTTTAACTATAAAAATACTTAATTACTAAAAATAATAGCGGACAGAAATGCATAGTAAACTGAATAGTAAAATTTTCGACACTTGAAAAAATAAAATTATTTTATCATTTTTAATTAAAAATGAGTGTTTTTATAACACAATTTCATTATAATAATCATTATTAATAAAACCTTAGTTTTATATAATAATTTACATCTCTCTAAAAAGTACAATTTTTACCTGAAAAATCAATTTATTGAATTTCATCTCAATTTTTTAAGCAAAAATATTCTTAAAACGAAAATGATGAAATAAAAATTTTATTTAAACAATGGTATTACATTTTAAGTAACTGAGGCCTTGACACGTAACCCCTTAAAACACCTGTATACAACCTAAGGGTAAGGTGTATGATGGTGATGGACTCTTAGGGTGGCTCGGATAACATCGCTCGAGTGGTAATCTCCACTAACTTGAACTTCTCCCATAAGAGATTTCTTTCAAACTTAACATGTTGAAGCTTGACTTGGGATTGGTCTAGAGTAAAGATCAGTGACGCTACCTCCTTCCCAAACTCCAAAAAATGGGCTTCGTACGGCCCAATTCTACTGGTTGATGCTATCAACTCTTTATTCTACATTAATTAACCATTATTATTTCTATTTATAAATGATAATCATACCTTTATGAGTATAATTTCCAATTTTCATATTGACCAATGGTTATAATTGGCCAATGGTCATATAACGGTCGAAACTCGATGGTTACATTAAAATATACTTACTTCCTTATTAATGAGATATATTTTTGTTATGTAATAATATAACACACATTTTCATGAAAAATTTTATCATAAAGTTCAGGTAATTATTGGAACCATAGGATTTATTTCTCTAGAAGTGGTGTAAGGTAATTCATGTGATGGGGAATGGGACCATTGGTAGTTGCAGAGTGTGACCCTTACTATGGATGGATTTTCGTTAAATACTAATAATTTCATTCCTAGTGAGATGGGGATGGCTAGTAATTGATGTTTTGTGTGTGTGCTCTAGTATGATTGGTATATCCATGTCTAGTAATTAAATGCATTAATGGATAAATCATAATCTATTTAGAGAGTGATTTTAATTTAGTGGGCAGTGGTAAGGATACTCATGTGGTAAGGAAAATCTTATCAGTCATGGAGGTATGATCCTTATGTTGGAATGGTCATGGATGTGAGAGATTTATCGGTGGATAACTGAGATGGCACTAGGATGATGGTGTGAGGGAAGGATCTGATGTGGTCGGGTTTCTTAATGAACATGATATTTGGGATTTAAGTGTGATGTTCGATAAATTTTTTGTGTCGGCATCGGTCTCAAAGTGAAATTTGTTGGGATTCAAGGGTGATTTGGATTGGATATTCACCAGTTCTTGGTGTGAGAGTATAATGGCTGGTGTTGGTGGTTGGTGATCCTTCCATGTGATTGCATAAAATTATAGGTTTGGACTTTGGTGTGGGTGGTTGGATTATCTCAGTATGCCTCTGGGGAGTTAAGTCACTGTGATTGGGAGATGAGAAGTGCATCAATGGGTAAGGCCAAGTGTTTTCATGAAAAGTTTTTCATAGGATGAACACCTGATGTTTCTGCATATAATGGGGTCCGGTGATGTGAAACCACATCAATAATGTTTATAGACCACTAAGAATGAGTTTTTGGAAAGTGATTCCTATGGTGGGAAGTATCATAGATCAGAATCAACCTTTACGAGTGGAGTATTATAGTGGGGAGAAATATAAGTTTTAAAATGAATTGGTTGATGATACTATGGTGTCTCTATGTAGATGGGGGTGGTTGAGATCCATCTCATTATTTGTGATGGTGACAAGCGGGTGGCTCGACTTTGGTAGAATAGTGATTTGGATGTTTGGAGTTGTATAGTACAAGATCCCTCAGTTTTTCAAGATATAATGGGATGATTTAGTGATAAATTGATGGGTGAGGTAATTCAATATTGATTGTTGATATAACATCCCGGCCCGGTAGCCACTAAAACGATGCCCCGATCTGGTGGGTCACATGGCCTCAAGCGCGCCTCCCCATACAACGGAGGTTATTGACAATCAGTAGTGGTCTAAGGTGGTATGGTGGGGATAATATACCCTTGGATTAGAGTAACACAATGGTAACAATAATAAATAGAAATAGCTGAAGTATAGTATAACTGATAGCACAGCAGAAACAAGGACAGTTATCAATAGTGAAAATAGAAACATCTAAGAAATTGTAATAATAATAAAGACATGGGATGAGTCATATACAAATTGATTTCAGGGAGTGTTGATGTACAAAAATGGGATACAGGGTGTACATAGTACAGGTATATACAACATGATATATAGAAATGGAAAAAGAATAAAATACATCTCCACTAGCATCGAGTGAATATGCTTGGTCATATGCTCCCATGCTCCATACTATAATAAAAATAGATCAAGCATCCATGACCTGGTGATTTCCCTTGTCCCTAACTGCATCCATAAGGTCTGTTTAGGTACCAATTGGTGGCACAAATAGGTTGTGAGATAAACTCAGTAGTCCACCACCAACAGTGTCTAGAATAATCCAATCAGATTATATAGATAGTAGTGTGTGGGTATAAAAGATAATAAAAGATACTGAAAATAAATACTAGTTGGATCAAGTTCCTATAAAAAAACCTGGAAGACTCTACCTGCTTCGATATAGGCCATAATAAGTCGAATATTAGTTTACCGTGTTCATACATTTATAAGTAATCATATATAATATGTATACATGCATATACACTATATATGTAAGGATATATATAGGGTTATACATGGATACTAGGTGCTAGCTGTACTTGGGTCATAACTCAGGAATCCATGCATAGTCTAACAATCTATAAGCTCTAGCAAGGGTTCTGGCCTTGAATCTCATAAGAATTCAATATTTCATGTTCATCACTCGAGATAGTGGGGTGATTCGTCATGTCCAACCCCTAAGATAGTGGGGTGGGTCATCATGCCCAACACCTAATGCAAGGGAATGTAGAACATCATGCCCATTGTCCAAGTAAACAATGTGAGATTCCATTCTTGGCACCCAATGTAAGGGAGTGTGAAACGCCATGCTTAACAAGTTCCTTAACCATTATTCAATGACCAATAACCATGGTATAATCATAATAATCATAATTAATTACCTCTTAAAATTTATAATCATTTAACTTAATTTAACCATGGGTTCCAAAAATTATATAATTCATTATCTATATATATAACATGTGATGTGGACTTTCCACTCACTTTCATTAATTCAAATTAAGCCTTTTAATTTAGGAACCAATGAAAATACAATTTAAAGTCAATCCAAACAACTTAGGAGGTGGTTGGTCAATTAAACATTCATATTAAGGAGTCAATTAATTTAAAACACCCAAATGTGTGGTGATCAATGAGGTAAAAATCCTATAAAAGTTTAATAAGGCTCTAAGGGAGTATCATAGAATGATTTAATTAATCTAGAAAGGAAAATATATTTTAAGGAAATGTGTGTAAAGTAATGCCATGATAAACAATGTTTAATGCTATAAAAACACCTAAAATTTTAAAGAAAATTATTATACTTCCGATCTTAGGCTCATGGGTAACTCCTTGTGTGATATTGGATTTAGATTTAAAGTGGAATTGAAGAAATTTCTGAAATAAAACAATTCCCTAAAAATAGGTCATTTTATCTTGCACAAAAATATAACAGGATATGGTGAGAGAAAATTAGAAAGGAATGAAGTGTATTTGATTGCTTAATATTATCTATCCAATGCATCTGCCAGTGAAGTAAATGGAGTCTGGGTGAGAGAGAAATCAAAAATCCTATGTGAAGGCTTGAGAGAGCTCACACGAGAGGGGGAGAGAAGTGTGTCCACTTGAGAATAAAAAAATAAAAGGAGGGTTTATAAAATTTTAAGTGGAAAATGGTAAATTAACATTCATTAAAGGGTCACACAGTTTGCCCACACAGTTGTCTAAACTGTGCACCAGTCGTATGATAGCTACTGCCTAAGAACCATCTTTCATGGGCTAGGCACACGGTTTGAAAAACCATACATAGCCCATGAAAAATGACATTTTAACTTATCTAATACAATACACATGTCCATGTGACCAAGGTCACCTAGTTTGGTCTAACCGTTCACCCCTATGTGTCTATTTGAAACACCCCGCACGGTTTGACAAACCGTGTGTCTAGCCTATTTCCTCCATAACTCAGAGTATCGGGCTCTAAAAAAGCCCCATATGTTCCTGAGACCTTTAGGATATATTAAAAACTTAATAGGATAAAAAAATAACTTAATCCAAAAAAATGATCCATTCCTTTATAAAAGTCAGGTCATTACAACCTCCCCTCATTAAAACAACCCATCCATGAGTTAGCCTTCTACGGGTAGTAAGGGATCATTTGAGAAAATCTCCAGCCACTGAGCATGTATGTCATATTACCACTCCTAGGTATCATTATATAATCATTTTTAATACCATATAACCTATACTAAAGGAACTTACCTTCCTTAGATATCCTTCACACTCTGATCTATGATACGCACTAGGTACTCCTCAAAAGAAGAATCTATATCTAACTCAACCTCCTTGGGCTGTAAAATATACAATAGATCTAGATAATACCAATGAGAAAAAATATCTACATGAATATATATCCACCTATCTCAAGGGGATATTCCTTACACTAGATAACACTCTTCGATAGGATACCCAACAGGGTATTGAGTGTCATCACACCACAGAATTACTCTATCTCGAGTCCTAAACTCTCCATAATTTCTGCATATATAAAAGAGTATGATGCACCTATTTCAAATTAATTAGACACTAAGGTAGAGGCTACTAGAATAGTACCTTGAACTATAGAAGGTCTAGTGATCTGCTCCTCTGGCATAGGTTACACTACATGTAACTAGCCCATAGCGCAACCCTAAGTTAAAACCTGAATTCCCTGAGCAGACCCGCTCTACTGACACTATAAATCCTATGTTTGGTTCCCCCTACCACAACCACCACCTCAACCTAAGTGGATGATGGTACTTTAGTTGTCTACCAGGTGAGGTACTACTGGCCATTCTCAAGAACGTGGAGTCAGTGTAGATCCTCTCTCACTAAGTACTAGTGGAAATTTTCTATAAAAGCTCTAAACATAGACCATAATTCCACAACATCTATACTCAACTATTTTTTGTATGCCCTGGGGTTTTGTGTGTCTCAGTTTCCCCCACTGATGACATATAAATAAACATTCATTTCAAGTTGTCTGACTATCACTACCCCCATGAGAAACCTCAAAGTGATGCTTCCTTCTGCTAGAATAACCACCGCCAAGTCTAGGTATTGAATCTCCCTAGCTCATGAAATTGTCTTCCCTAAAATTCCGTTCAATAATGTGGTCATGTTTTACTATCTTATAAATAGTATTCAGCTATAAAACATTAACCTGTGATTGGATGGTGAATACAATCCCATCCTCAAATCGCTTTACATTCATGAGCTCATCTCTAACTAGAGTCAATGTGAATCACTGAATCTCAGTAAAAAGGGTAGAATATTCCATTATAGACATAGATTCCTGCTACAAGTTCATAAACTCTCTAACTTAGTCATCCCTCAATGTCTGTGGAAAGAAGTAATCATAGAAGACTATTTGGAGGTCCCTTCAAATCATATCTCAATGTCGATCTAACTAAGTAATGACATCCCACCATCGCTCAATAGAACCACATAACATATAATATGAGAGCTCAACCCTCCTCTCCAGAGGCATCTCTATATTCTCAAATATTGATAACATGGTCTCTAGTCATGACTCTACATCTTGAGGTCCACCATCCCCCGAAAAGGTGGGAGGATGTTGCTGCTAAAATTTCCACATTAATTCTACCATAGTTGGGGCAGGTCAAGAAACTCCTTGAATAAACTGCATCATACGAAGGAAATCCTCTCGAAACTGGGCATCAATTCCCAAGTTAGGAATAGTAGGTGGTGCCATAGGTGGAACTATGGGAAGTAACATCGGTGGCTCGAGTCCCACATCCTCTAGAACATGGTCGCCATCACCCTCATGGTGTATGACTCAAGGTTGTTATGGTGACATGATTCTATAATTCTAAACACACACCTCAGAAAATAATTTAACCATGTATGGGATCACGATAACAAAAAAAGTACAGGTACAAATCCTTCCTATAAATTAGTCACACCTCTTTACCTGCTCATAAAGGTAGGTCTGGGTGATAAGGGAAGACCATAACAGGCTATAAGAATTGTAAGAGGAACCCCCCAACTACCCATTACTAAGGCTGGGTTTGGGTCTAGGTCTCGTGTCACATGACTAAGGTCCTATTATATGGAGTGTCAATTGCAAGTTATAGAGGAAAACACTCTTTAATTTTCAATTAGCATTCTTATTCAATGGTAATCGGTTTATCTAAAAATTTAGTTTCATTTAAGTTTGTACACTTTTATATATGTATATATATCACATTCTAGTTAAATTTGTTACATTCCCAATTTATAAAATCCATACTCTTATAAATTTCAATTTTTACAACATGTAATTGTGACCTAGACTATATATTTAGTTTTAGGATTTAACATGTCACATAAAATGATTTGATTAAATGAATTACCTTTCCAAATTTATAGAATTACTTACTTTATAAATTTTAATTGGAATTCAAGAAATCAAAAAAACAAATATTTCATCCCATGGATCCAAAGTTTCATATCTCAAACATTACATAATTAGTTAATTAAGTTTTCATCATCAGTCCATATGGGAAAACACAGTTTATATTGATGTAGGCACTTTAATTAATCTAATTATTTATCTATGCAAGAATCATTAGCACATTTACTTATATAATAATCAAGGAACTAAACTATATGTAGTAGGAAATTCATGTATAAAGTAAACATAGAATAGAAAAATTCATGGAATATAAATCCTGAAGTGCCTATGATGATGCATGAAAAACTACCTCCTTGAGATACTAGGCCAATAAAAAATAAAATCCATAATAATAATAATATCAATAATAATAATAACATCATCAAACATGTGAATCACCCGATGGTGAAATCAGTGAAATTGTAATAGGCACAAACCAAAATAGAAATATCCTATCCCAGGTAATCTGGATCTTCCCCTGTACATGGGTTAGATACTCCCAGGAACAAGCTCATTACCAGACTCTGACACGTTCCTAATCTCTTGTCTAATATTCCCAAATAGTGAGACTAAAAAAAGAAACTATTATGATACCACTGTGCAACATCCTGACCTGAGAGCCACTAAAATGGTTCTCTGGGTTGCTGGGTCACATGGACTCAAGAGTGCCTCCCCATACACTAGAGGATTCTGACTAGTATCAAGGGTTTAAGGTGGTATAGTGGGGAGACTATACCCTTATATCAGAATTTCATAGTGGTAACAATAATAAACAAAAATAGAGGAAGCATAGTATAACTGAAATCATAGTGGAAATAAGAACAATGATCAACCATGGAAATATAAACATCCAAGAAGCTGTAATAATAATCAAGACATAAGCTGAGTCATATACAAAATGATGTCATGGAATGCTGATGTAAAAAAGGGGATATAGGGGATATAGATTATAGGAATATAAAATATGATATAGAAAAGGGAAAAAGAACAAAAGATGTCTCCACTAGCATCGCAAGCATATGCTCAGTCCTTTACTCCCATGCTCCATACTATAAGTAAAATAGATCAATCATATATGACCAGGTGCTTCCCCTTTCCCCTACCTACATCCATAAGGTTTGTCCAAGTACCAATCAGTGACCCAAACAGGGTGTACGATAAACTCAATAGGCCACCACTAATAGTGTCTATAATAATCTAGTTAGTGTATATAGACAGTAGTGTGTAGGTATAACAAATAATAAAAGATACTGAAAATAAATACTAGTTAACTCAGGTTCATGTAGATCACATAGAAGACTCTGCCAAGTTTGACATAGGCTGGAATAGGTCAAATATCAGTTTACCATGTTCTTACATTTATAATTAATCATGTATAATATGTATACACATATATAAAGTATATATATAAGTATATATATAGGAATATACATGGATACTAGGTGCTAGCTGGACTCGGGGTGTAACTTAGGCTTCTATGCATAGTCTAACAAGCTATAAGCTCCAGTAAAGGTATTGGCCCTAGATATCATAAGAATGTGAGATGTAATACTCATCACTCATTAGCTTAGATTTTATTTATTAAATTCATAATTAGGTTAGGTATTTTTTATTTAACTAATATTTTCTTCAAACCTATATCTGTGGGTTTGACTTTAGACTTGAAAATCCTATACTACCGTATAGTTTAGTGTTTTGTTTGATTTGTGTTTTAAAATTATAAATTTGGTAACCCAGTAGGAATTAATGATGCCCAATGGGATATCATTACCCTTCATTAAAGGGTCTCATGATTTGGCCACATGGTTGGACAGACCATGTGCCAACCATGTGGTAGTTATTTCCTAAGAACCAACTCACATAGGCTAGGGGCATGGTTTGACTAACCATGTGGAGCCTATGAAAAATGCCTATATCACTTTTCTGAGATAAGCTTCATGGACATACGGCCAGGGTTGCATGGTTTAGTCTAACCATGTTCCCCTCTGCAACCATCTGAAACACCATGCATGGTTTGACCAAATCGTGCAGGCTCAGGTGGATAGTTTGGACAAACCATGCGCCTAGCCTATTTCCTCCATAACTTGGATCTATGGGCTCCGAACAGGCCACGGATGATCTTGAAAACTTCTATAGTCCATAGGATACACTTACTAGGATAAAATAAATAACTTAAGATGGAAAAAAATATCTCTACCTTTATAATAATTAGGGTCGTTATAGTTGAAGAGATATTAAGGCTTCTCAAGGAAAATAAATTTTATGGTGGGGAGGTTGTAAAAACCTATATCTTTATGGGTTTTGAAATTCAGAAGGAATTTTAATTTTACTCTTTGTTTTGAAAAATAGGATTCATATCAAAGTTTTGGGAGTTGGAAAATCTTTAGAAGATGTTTTTTATTATATATTGAAGCTAGGGAGGTGTTTCAAGTTCTCAGGTGATGTTTGGGAGCTTCGGGTTGAAGTTTGGATTTTTGGAAGAGGTTTTTCCCCTATGCATGGTTGTCGCATGGTTAGGAAAAATTTTGTGGTGGTCCATATAAAATCATGTGGGGTGAGTTTTCCATTAGTGTTGAGGTTCATGGGTTGTGCATGATTTTAAAGAACTATGTAAGATAACCATGCACAATGCTAAAATTCCTTAGAGCATGTCGCATGGTTAGTGCATGGTTTGACAAACCGTATAGCCAAACCATGCAAGGTGGTGCAGCTTTGGACAGTGCGAGTTGCAAAATTGGGACAAAATTTTTAAAACCATATAGCCATACTGTTCGGCTACCCAAAATTTTAAAAAATAGTGAAAAGACCATTTTACCCCTATTGGTTTTTAAGTTCTCCACCTTTTATTACTTCTCTCTCGCATGGATAGACCAGGGAGATCCAGCATCCCATTCTTCTATTTGATTTTACTTGGTTATGGGAGGGTTATTAATGGAATTATATGGTAGATTGGAGGTAAGTCCTTTCTATTTCTCCCTCCATAGTACTATTCTTCTCCTTTATTGGCCACTGATTTTTTTTTGTCTCTAACTAAGGGTTTTGAGTGAAGATTCCATGGAAGCATGGTGGAATTGTCCAGAATGATGAGGATTTTTCTAAATGTGGATAGATGATATCATAGTTGGATGATCTCACATCATTTCTCATCAATTATTTGGAGGCACTTTTACCTATGAATTTTTTCTAGGGTTTTCATTAAAATTAAAATTGGATTGATAGATAAATTAATGGTGGGTGTTAGGGTTTTTTCTGGGGATAGTTCCAGGGGTATTCTATGGACCATCCTAGTGTGTTTGGTCATGGTTTCAGTACAATGGGGTATCCCGGTGAGTTTTTAGGCTATTATACCTATTTTAATTAAATTGTAAAATTAATTGAAAATTATTATAATTAATTGAATTAGATATTATGAATTGTGATAAGTTATTGGTAGTTGATACAAGCTTGGACAATCTTAGGAGAGGCATGGTCAATATTTATTAAAGGGAATAACTTATTTTGTGATGGTAAGACCCTAAATATATCCCTAAGTTTAGAAATTTAATATGGAATGTGATATGTGGTCTCACTACTATGGATGATTGAACTTTATAATTAATTAAATGGTTTCATTAAAGTAAATTTTTTATGGATAGAAAAAGTGACAAGGTACATGGTTAAACCTTGAACAATATTTGAAGTTTCATCCTTTGATGGTTGAGGAATCATCCATAAATGTGTTTTGTGAGATATAAAGACCCTAGAGAAGTTTAAATAAGATGAGAATGAATGTAGAGGACCTATGATAGGTGTCCTTAGTTCCCTTGAGTATGAGTGGGAGTTGTATTAGGAATGGTTGGTTGATGGATTGGATATAAGAGAACCTTGATATGCCTTATATCATACAAGATAATTTATTAGAGAGTGGGGTGAGTGTTTCTTCCCCATGGGTAGGTGAGTAACTAGGTGTGTATACCCAGGGTAAGATTATGAAGAGGTTGATTGTTAGTGGACCGGCCAAGATAGACTTTTAGAGTGAGATGGGATTATTTACATTTCATTAGTGAGGCATAGGTATGTTATTACCTATTGGGTCAATTAGGATAGGTCATGGTCATAATAGTAGCGAGGAAAATTATTCCTTCAAATTGATGGGCTTATCCTAAGAGATAAGAATGAGATAGAGGATCTTGTGTAGGTTATTCAGATTGTGGGGTGACCTAGGGGACCTCAGTGGGTATCCTAGTTCTTTTTTGACCCTAGAGAGGGTTAGTCTGGGTGAGAAGATACCACCGATCTTGGGTGTAACCTTAGAACCTGAGGATAGATGATATAAACCTTGCATGGTTGTTGTGACTAGGATGAGTTATTCCCTTGATAGGCTGACCTAGGACATGTGTGCTGGATTTGAGAGAGTGACCAACCTGTGTGGTGTGACATGAATCTCTAGGGATGATATGACCTGATTATATATAATATCTAAAATAAGGGTTCATATTCCATAGTGGGATACAAACCCTGGGTAATGGAGGCTTGGTACCACTCTAAGGTGGGTTGGGACCCCCTAGGTGTATGTGATGTGGTTTCGGGTGAGTTGAGTTACACCTGGGTGTAATTTATATGAAAATTAAGGGTTAAGGTGTCAAGGTGGGGTATGAACCTTGGGTAATTGAGGAATTTTACCTCTCTGGGGTGGGGTGAGACCCCTTATGTACATGTGATGTGATTATAGAGTGAGATGAGTTTCCCCCGGTGTATGTTTCTCATATGGTTCTAGGGTGAGATGAGTTTCCCCTAGGTATATTTTATTTTTATGGATTCAAGGTGATTTGAGTTTCCCCCAGGTGTATTATAATTATGGGGTTCCAGGGGTGGATGTGTGTCCTCCCTAGGTGGTATAATTTATTATCAGAGATGTATAGAACTTGAAAAATAGAGTATGTTATGTTGGTACAAGTTTTGGGATAGGATTTGGTCCTCTATGTGACGTCTTAAAGAGGTTTCAGGGTAGGATTTGGTTCCCCCTAGTTGAATATGTGACTAGCTCAGAGACATGAGGCACTAGACTAAGTAGGTATAGTCAATCTTAGGTGTCATGTTAGAACTCAAGGATCTACGGTGATCGTTGTATTATGCTTCTGCACTATCTTATTTATTTTGTGCATGTCACATGTGAATACACTCTATATATCGGTTATGTTAGATATGTCATTGGTGGTGGCCTATTGAGTTTTACTCAAACCCTTCTTAGACATCCCTATCACTTTGGTGCCTAATAAAACCTCATGTTTGTGAGTTCATATAGGGTAAAGACCCAGTGTTTCATGATCGAGCGAGATAGCTCGGATAGAGTCTGAATATTGAGATGACATGAGGCTTAGGGATGGTAGTAGAGCCTTTTGTATATTTTACATTTGGTTTATTTTGTATATATGATCAAACTAGTGGTAATTCAATTAGGATGTATGACTGTATGCTTCTGTAATTTATTTTTTATATCAAGATTCTTTTTTATTAGATTTTTCATACTCTGATTATTTTATGTGGATTTTTCTTGCTTATATTCCAATTTAGTTTTACTATGATATGAGGGTAGAGTCTCCCAATAGTAACACCTTAGACACTTGACTCTAGTTGGAAGAATCTAACATATGGGGAGGCATGCCTGAGGTCACATAGCTTCATTGGTCCCTACAATGTCCATTGGTCATGGTCCATGGAATGTAATAATAAGATATCAATACCTAGGATGTACCATCACCCATAGGATCATCCAAATACCACCAACCATTAAAAGACAAGATAAAGTACTCCCCACTGTAGAAATTACCTTATTTTATCTTAACTCTATCTACCAATTATCGCAATTAATCAAAAATGATTATTTATCAAAATTAGTTTTCAAGTTTCATTCCAAAATTATATTGTAAAATTTTGTTTTCCAAAACATTTTTTGGGACAAGTAAACACCTAGTACTGATCCATTAATAGAAAATAATTTTAATTCCATTGATAATTTAACTTCTATTTTTATATAAACACTTATTTTAGAAATAAATTAAAATCATTAAATAGAGGCATACTTAGATCAATTATACTCACTAATAGGGTGGTAGTATGTCAAGGAAGTAGTAAAAGCATGATCTAACCAATACTAACCCCTAAAATGGTAATTATATGTCAAAAAATAGAATAATTTTGTATAATAAATAATTCTATTATGACATATAAACAAATATAAACAATCATTAAAAAAATAATTCCAATAAAGTAATGAAGTAACATGAGTATACATTTCAATGAAATACTAACAATAAACCATGTGATTGACTTAATTAATTATATCTATCGTGATAATTTATATATAAAAACATTGTATACTTCATTATTTACTATTAATTAATTAAATATTCAAATAGATTCAACTATATATTCCAAGTTTTTTTATACTTTAGTGTACCAAGATAGATAATGCTTAAACTTACACTAGATTTGTGTAATGCCCTGAGATTTTAAAAGTAGAAAATCATCTTTGATAGCATATATGACACAAAAAACTAATCTTATAAGAGAATTTAACACATCAATACTTTACAATATATTTATTTTTAAATAAATTCAAACTCTTTGATAGCTTACAACGCATGCAATGCTTGGTTTAAACAAAACATGATACTCCATTAAAATATTATAATTTAAACATGACCATTATAACCTAGTCATTAAGCTAATGGGTATGAATAAGACTAACTAAATTATGAAAATTATATGGTTTAAACATGTATATATATTGATTAAAAATAAAATAAGAATCATTTTAAAGAAAAATAAATGTTTCCTTGAAAATTGTATTTTTCTAAAAGGCAGTTTAGTTGCACTTTGCGCACATAATTTAAAATTAATTTTTATCAATTTTATAAAATTTATTTTCAAATATAAAATTAATTTTTTAATTAATCATATCAAAATTTACATAGGTTTAAATTTTTTTATTTTTCATAAAATATTGATTTTTCATTAAATAGTGAAAAATACTGATTTTTGTAAAGATGGCAATAAATTAAGTAATTTAAAAGTCCCATTATGATTTGAATTTTATTTAAATTAACATGAGTATAATTTAGTTATATATAATCCAATTAATTAAATTTTAATCACCTTTACATTATATTTTATTATAAGTCTATTTTTGGGTTTAAAACTCATTTTTCTGAAAACTGTTTTAAAGTGAATAATGTTTACCCATTTTAATTAATCAAAATAACCCATAATGAGAAATAGTTTAAATAAAAAAATTACATTATACATATAAATTTTTAATTTTTAATTTATATAATGATGATTTACATTTATACATTTAATATAAGATTATTTTTTCTTTGACAAATACATTTCTTGAAAACCGCTTTTTATCGCATCCTCGGAATTAATTTTAAATTAAATTCTAGAAATTATTTGGATTGAAATTGAAAAATGGATTTAATATTTAGAATAATAATAATTAATATAATATAATAATTTCAACTTAATTTTTTACCATAATTAATTTTAAAAATAATAAAAATTAATTATCACGGTAAAGGTAAAAACGGGTTTATCAAGGGAGTAAACTAAAAGATAATGGTTAAAATGACCTAGAAACTTGTAAAACGCATATTTTATTGTCATATTTTGGCCTTATTTAATCTAATGTTTGATAATGATCCCTTTTTTATGCTTTTGTCATGATAAAACATGGGTATCACTTTTTCTTTTCAAAAATTCCAAGTGTGTCCTCTCCCCCACTTATAAAAGTACACCCCGTCTCCTCTAGTATTCACACTTAAAAACCCTTTGGTTAAGCCAATACCTACCAAAATATATTCCTTAATTCCATACCCACATACTAGAGTCCTTATTTTTATTATTAATCCCTCCAAATAAGGCATTAGGTATAAACCTAAAAAGGATCTCTGAAGCAGATGTTAAATTCTTAAATGCGCGTATTTATTTTATTTCGTATTCCACCTATTTAAAATAATCTTAAACTATAATAATATAATAAAAACAGTATATTATATATACTTAGATGTTATTAAGTTAATTTAATAACCCAAATACATCTCCACTTTAATCAAATGGGAAACGAAATTGTCGATCGTGTGTACAGCGGACTACCGCCTCAGGAACCGATGTAATTCGTTTTTCATCACCGCCTTTCAAGGATATATATAATGATGGATTTAACTTATGTATATGATATTTAAGAAATTATTAAACTTATATAATTATTATATCACATATACCTTCTTACTTACCATTCTTTGGGGGATAATATAATGTCGCTCGTGTGTACGGCGGACTACTTCCTCACGAAGCGATGTGATTCGTTTTTCACTTACAATTTACAAGGAAGGTAGTGAGGATAAATTTAATGAATATATGTTATATTTATGACTTAAACATAATTTTGAAAATATAATATCACATATAAATTCTAACCTTCCAATCCATTAGAAAACAATAATATTGCTCGTGCATATGTGTGGACTACTGCCTCCATATAGCGATGTGGAATGTTTTTCATTTTATTTTTACATGGATGGTAATAATAATGGATTTTATTAATATAAATTATATATATAAAATAATAATGATTCTAAAAAAATTATTTAACATTTATTTTTCTTTTATTCCATCTATCAAGAAAAATGGAAATAGTGTTTATGCGTACATACGGCTTGTCATCTCCTTGAACGGTGTAATCAATTTTCTATCTAAAACTTTTATAGATTACTCTAACTACATATATAATGAATATATATGATATTTAAATCATGATTAAAATTATAGATATTATTTAACTATAATAAAATAAAAAGAACCGAAATTACCAAACCAAAACATATAAGAAAAATGAAGCAATTATTACCCAAAACATTGATTTTAATAAAGAAATATTAATAATTTGCTGATAAAATACTATAAGTAAATAATATATGGTATTAAATATATTATTATGGTTCTATAATAGATATATAATAAAAATCTATTTATTATATAGTATGTTTGAACACATCTGAAAAAAATTGGACCTAAGGTAAGGGTTTTCTCGTCTCACTTTTACTTCTGTGAGACATATGTCATATTTACCACTTGTTTCTTTTTGTAGTGTATATACTGACCCTTTTTATATTTTATATCATTAATATATTTCTCTTTATAATAATTCTTAATTTTATGTTATTCCTTTCATGATTCCTATGATTCAAAAGTTTCCAAAGTGGTAAGAGGTTTATTTTCCAATCTCATTTTAATCAAGATTGTTTATACTTGAATTTCTATTAATGGAAATGATTGGATCATTTTCTGATAAACCCATTGAATTTTACTATAAAATTTTTATTCATGAAATTTTCAAGTAATAGTATCATATTCCTCTCTTTGGTACTTAAAATGATTTATAAAAAAAATTTAATAAAATTCGGCTTCATTTCTCTCTACGGTTGAAAATCATTTTTCTTTAAAAACTATGTTTTCTAAAAACGTTTTAAAAAACGTTTTTAACATTATCCAAATGATTTATTAAATATTTGTTTACCCATTTCTTAATTTTTACATAATTTTTTTAAAGGAATCTTCATGTTGTTTTCCAAACAAGGTCCATTTGGCTTTCATCAAAAATGTGAAATAGATCTTTGTTTTAAAATGTATAGCATGTAGGGAATTTTCCACCATCATGATCATGTAATGTTTTAAAGCTTCATTTATAAGTTCCAAAGTTCATTTTCAAATAAAATTATTTGCAAATTTTTTTTTTGAACTTTTAGTTTTAAAAAGTTATTTTTTAAGTGCAAAGGTTATTTTCCTCGAGGATGTTTTAAAGGATCTTTTTAGGGTATTTATATTAATCAACAACATCAACCCTTTATTGTTCTTATGATACAATAGGGATATGTTGTATTAATACCATCCTTATTATTTCTCCAGATTTTTTATGATCAATTTGACTGGGGATGTATAATTTTATTATCATTCACCATATTACTCTGGATGGTTTATGATTATGTTTATTGATGGGGAAAGTATTAAAAATTTGAATATTAGTTTTTTAATATGAATATTTATGTTCACTACAGGAAAAACCAATTATTGCGATGGGTTATTTGTGACGGGATTTATTCCAGTCGCAAAAAATCCGACAAAAAGCGTATTTGCGACGGGAATATATTCCCATCGCAAATGGTCAGTTATTTGCTACGGGAATACAGGACTCGTCACAATAGATATGGCGTGGTTTGCGCGCCAAAACGCGGGAAGCCTATTTGCGACGGTCACCTTCTACCCGTCGCAACTACCCGGCGGCGGTAAATTCTATTTGCGACGGGTAAATCGCCCCATCGCAAAAAAATTTGTCGGTAGGTGTTATTTGCGACGGGGTCCATCGCCAATACCGGCGGAGGTAAATAAGTTTTTGCGACGGGGATATCTGCCCGTCGCTAATGGTATGTCGGCAGGCAGCTATTTGTGACGGGTCCATCACAAAAACACTTTTAACCGTCGCCCGTAATTAATGCGGGCGAAGGTATTTGCGATGGGATCAATAATCTAACCTATATATACCCCCCACCTGTTTTTTTTTTCAAATCATTCAGATCTATCTTTCTTTCTCTCTTTAACTTCCAGTTCTAAGTAGAAAATTTATTTTGGTTTAATTTTTTCTTACGAGAAGAGGAGAGAAGGAGTTAGAAGGCGTTAATTGCTTCAAAATATCAAAGGTATTTATATTTTTTTTATTTTTTAAATTATTTTTAATTGTTAAATTATTTTTAATTGTTAATTTTATTTTTCATCGTTAATTTTAATTTTTTTTTAATGGAATGTTTAATAGATATATAGTATAATTAGATTAAGTGGTTGAACCAAATAATCCTTGTCTGGATACGAACAAATAGAGGCGACTCTGGCACAGATGTACCTAGGAGTGAAAACTCTGACAAGGTGTTTCGAGCTTAACTTGGGGTAACCTGGTACACGACAACGGGCCTTGCTGCACTCTTGGTTCGACACTCCCGGGGGATGTTTTGGTAATAATTAGAAATAATTATATTTAATTAGAAATAATTAGAAATATTTATATTTAATTAGAAATAATTAGAAATAATTATATTTAATTAGAAATAGTTATATTTAATTAGAAATAGTTATCAAATTAATTATAAATAATTAAAAGAATTATCAAATAATTAGGAAATAATTAGATTTAATTAATTAGAAATAATTAGAAATAATTAAAATAATTATCAATAGAAATAATTAGGAAATTAGAAATAATTAGGAAATTAGAAATAATTAGGAAATTAGAAATAATTAGGAAATTAGAAATAATTAGGAAATTAGAAAACGGTTAAAATAATTAGGAAACAATTAAAATAATTAGAAAACAATTAAAATAATTAGAAAACAATTAAAATAATTAGAAAACAATTAAAATAATTAGGAAACAATTAAAATAATTAGGAAACAATTAAAATAATTAGGAAAAATTTAAAATAATTAGGAAACAATTAAAATATTAAAATAATTATGAAACAATTAAAATAATTAGGAAACAATTAAAAAAATTAGAAAACAATTAAAATAATTAGGAAAAAATTAAAATAATGAGGAAACAATTAAAATAATTAGGAAACAATTAAAATAATTAGAAAACAATTAAAATAATTAGGAAATAATTAAAATAATTAGGAAACAATTAAAATTAGGATAATTAGCAATTAAAATTAAAATAATTAGCAATTAAAATTAGGATAATTAGCAACTACAATTAGGATAATTAGCAACTACAATTAGGATAATTAGAAACTACAATTAGGATAATTAGCAACTATAATTAGGATAATTAGCAACTACAATTAGGATAATTAGCAACTACAATTAGGATAATTAGCAACTACAATTAGGATAATTAGCAAATACAATTAGGATAATTAGAAACTACAATTAGGATAATTAGCAAGTGTGATTGACCGCTCATCTACCTCAATTTTCTTTTCATTTGTGTGTTGAGGCTTGACAGGAAACTTCTGCCTCCACGTGTAATATTTTCTTTTACTGTCAAAATTATCAACCTCCTCGCCAGCATGGAGGTGAGGAGGTTTATAATTTTTACAGTAAAAGAAAATATTACATGTGGAGGAAGAAGTTTCCTGTACACCTCAACACACAAATGAAAAGAAAATTGAGATAGATGAGTGGTCAATCACGTTTTTTTTCTATTCAATGATTGATTAACCACCCGATCTATATGCATATCTTCGCATTACTAATTAGTAACATAATTAGTAATATAATTAGTAACATAAATAGTAACATAATATAAAATATTATATTACTCTAATATTAATAATTAAATAATACTAATAATATAATTATTTTATTATTATATGATTAATATTTATAAAAAAAATTAATATTATTAAAATTATAAAAAAATTATAAAATATTACAATTATCAATATTTCCAACAAGTTTTTATCTATTCTTAACAAGTTCAAATCTTAAAGGGTCGCCAATTTTCAGGTCATGCCCAATAAAAAGTTTGCATCAACCGTGTCCAATGTAAACTCTATAATTTTCCTTTCTTGGTTGATCACCTCGCAAGTAGCATTACAATAGGACAACCCAAGTCATGTCTTTCTCATCTATAAGAATCATATCACATGACTTTTTACATAGACCATTCTTTCTTGAAAATTTAAGGGAAGGATACTGAAGTTCTCTTAATTTTTCAAGGAAGAATGATCTATGTAAAGGGTCATGCGAGATGATTCTTAAAGATGAGAACGACATTACTTGTGTCGTCCTATTACAACACTACTTGCAAGGTGATCAACCATGTAAAGAAAATTATAGAGTTTACATTGGACATGGCTGACGCAAACTTTTTATTGGGCATGGCCTGAAAATTGACGACCCTTTAAGATTTGAACATGTTAAGAATAGAGCAAAATCTGTTGGAAATATTGAGATTTGTAATAATTAGTAATAATTAATAATAATTAGTAATAATTAGTAATAATTAATCAAAAATCAAATAAATTCGAGTACATGGTTATAAATTGGCACAATTTCCAGCGGATTGGCGGCTACCTTTTTCTCAACGTCTCATATCTTTGCTACTTTCTCTCACTAAAATCAGTATGAAAAATGTGCTCTAACGTATGTCAGAGCAAGTTTTTCATACTGATTTCAGTCGGGAGAAAGTTAAAAAGAGATGATCCGTCAGACAAAAGAGGATCTTTTACCTGACGACTCATCTCCTTGCAAGGAGATGAGTAGTCAGGAAAAAGAACTGCCGCCAATCCACTGGAAACAAATAAGAATAATTAGTAATATAATCTCCACAATGATGATTACAAAATTTTATTTCATTATTCAAGCATATTTCATTTTGCCAAGTATTTCTAAGTATTGCTAAATTAATAATAATTAGTGGGGATGATTATAAACTAACTGTGTCGCCTATAATTATTGGTAATTACTAAGAAATAACTGTAATTATGTATCTTCTCTTTTTAGGATATTGTTTTTCTTATATCAAATTATTTAACAACAGTAATGGTTTTAAATTTTGTCGAAACATATATATGAATATAGAACAAGGAAGTCGACATCAATCATTATTAGATAATCGCGCTTGGATAAATCAGCGCAGAAATCCAAATGGTTCTAGTTTAAATCCTGTATATGTTGATGGTGTTGAAGCTTTCTTATCATTTGCATCATCAAACCCGAAATTTGTTTCAGAAGGTAAAATTAAGTGTCCTTGTAAAAAATGTGCTCTGAGAACATTTGAGACATTTGACATCGTTGGGAAACATCTCTTGCATTATGGTTTTCAATCAAACTATATTTTTTGGTATCAACACGGTGAACGCAGTTCCAGAGAAGATACTAATAATTTGATTCCGGATCCATCATGGTTTCAGAATTTAGTACATGATGTTGTAGGGTCATCCGTTCAACAAACTGAAATCGAGGATGATGTTGATTTACCTCCCGAGTTGGCACCATCTGAATTTGCGGAGTTGTTCAGGTCTGCTGAGGATGCATTATATCCTGGTTGCAAGATAAGCAAATTAGAAACAGTTACAAAATTTATGGCTATTAAATCAGATAATGGAATGTCAAATAACTGTTTTGATCAGATATTTTCTTTGGTTAAAGCACTGTTACCTGAAAGAAATGTGCTGCCTACTAATTATTATGAGAGCAAGAGACTGGTTCGTAATCTAGGCCTTAGTTATCAGAAGATCCATGCATGTTCAAACGATTGCATATTATATTCTCATGAAAATGAGTCGTTGGATAGTTGTCCCACATGTGGACAATCGAGGTATAAAGAAGCTCAATCAGGGAAGTCTGGATTGATTCCTGTAAAACAGTTGAGATATTTCCTGATTACACCCAGGTTATAGCGTTTATTTATGTCTCAGAACACAGCGACAATGATTCCATGGAACAAAACCAATATTTCAAATGGTAAAAGATTGATTCATCCATATGATGGTGATTCATGGAAAAAATTTGATCAAGTGCATCCGTCTTTTGCTTTAGAATCCTGGAATGTGCGATTGGGTCTTTCTACTGACGGTTTTTGTCCATTTGGATCTTTTGGTAGTCAGTATTCCTATTGGCTTGTCTTTATAACTCTATACAATTTACCTCCATAGATGTTAATGAAAGAGCCTTATATATTTTTGACTTTATTAATCCCAGGACATCCAAAAAAGAATATTGATGTTTATTTGAAACCATTGATTGATGAGTCAAATTCATTGTGGAGTCATGGTGTTGGTACATATGATGCTGTTGCGAAATAGAATTTTGTAATGAAAGATGCTTTGATGTGGACAATTAGTGACTTCCCGGCATATGGCATGTTATCTGGCTGGAGTACACATGGTCCAAGATCATGTCCTTACTGTATGGGAGACAACAAAGCATTTATGCTCGTGAATGGAAAAAAACCTTGCTATTTTGACTGTCATCGCATATTTCTTCTAATCGATCATCCTTTTCGGAGGAATAAATCTCATTTCAGAAAAGGCAGAATTGAAAGAGCTAAACCTCCAAAAATGATCTCAGGTATAGAGTTACAATCAGTTGTATTTTCATTACCTTCCATCACTTTTGGACCGACAATAAACCAACAGAAAATTCATGGCTTTGGGAAAGAACACAATTGGACAAAACGGGGCATTTTTTGGAATCTGCCATATTGGTCTGATTTGTTGGTCCGACACATGTTGGATGTCATGCATATTGATAAGAACTGTTTTGATAATTTATTTCATACGGTTTTGGATACACCAGGTAAAACCAAAGATAATGTAAAGGCACGGTTAGATCTTGCCCAAATTTGTAGGCGACCAGAACTTGAATTGTTTGAAAATGTCAGATCACAGAGATTAATGAAGCCAAAAGCAGCTTATACACTGACCAAAGAGAGTCGCTTATTATTTTTTTAGTGGATTGCAGATTTGAGACTTCCATATGGCTATGCTTCCAACTTGGGAAGATGTGTTAAAAATGGTCATATTACCAGATTAAAAATTCATGATTGTCATGTTATAATGGAAATACTTGTGCTTATTGGATTAAGAGGTTTGTTGAATTCTAATATTTGGGATTCGATAACAGATATATCATATTTTTTCCGAGACATGTGTGTGGAGACAATAGACTACGATGCACTAAGAAAACTGGAAGAAGTTGTTGTTGTAATTATATGCAAACTGGAAAAAATCTTTTCGTCGGGTTTCTTTGACTCAATAGAACATTTGATATTACATTTGCCACATGAATCAAAATGTGGAGGTCCGGTTCAGTTTCGATGGATGTACCCATTTGAGAGATGCATGCAGAAATTGAAGAAAAAAGTACATAACAAAGCATCAGTTGAAGGCTCAATTGCTGAAGCTTATTTTCAAGAGGAAATTTCTTTATTCTGCTCTCATTATTCTGAATCTGAATATCCCTCAAAATTTAACCACATGGGATGGAATGAGGGGAATGTTTATGATGATATGAACAATCAATTATCAGTTGTCAATCAGTCTGAACTTGGATTTGGTGGAGTTCATGATAAATGGCTTTTAAATGATGAACATCATAGAGCTCATACATATGTTCTACTCAACTGTGAAGAAATGTCGCCAATTGTACAGTGAGTGCTATTATCCCTTATTCTATAGATTCTGTTACATTAAATTAATCATATTGTATTTGTAGGTTATATGATGATCATATCAAGAAACAACTTCCACAAATTACAGCAGCTGGCTAGAAGAACATCGGGAAAAAAAAATTTGCCTACTGGTTTCAAAAACTGGTAACGTACATTATTTTTTGGTTTTACATATAAAATCAATTTATTACTTGTAATAGTGATAATTGTTTTACAAATTTTCAGGTATCTGTACATGCTGATAAGATTGATAGTCGATTGCGTATATTGAGTAGCCCACCATCCAAAATGGTTAAATCTTATAATGAATATGTGGTGAGTGGTTATCGCTTTCATACACGTGCATATGGGGAATCAAAAAAACAATGAATAGTGGTGTTTGTTTGAAGGGATCACATCATAGAGATATTGAGGTTGACTTTTACAGCATGCTTGAAAAAATTATTGAACTATGTTATTTGGGATAGAATTATGTAACAATGTTTAAATGTCGATGGCTGGATACTGAGAGAGGCTTGCATGTTCATCCGACTCATGGAATTGTTGATATTAAACATAAAAATATTCTTGCAGTAAATGAACCATTTTTATTGGCTCATCAGGCACATCAAATTTATTATGCAAAATATTGTGCTACTACAAAAGAGTTGAATGATTGGTGGAGTATAATAAAAATTAAATCTCGAGAAAATCAGTTTACTCAAACTGAATGTGGTTCCACTGAAGTGAAAGGAAATGAAATTTTTCAGGACACTCCTCAAAACACATCTTTTTCACAAAGAGACATGAATATAGAGTATGACACCCCATAGTTAAGGTTCGATGGTGACGATGTTGTCAATGATGTTACAACTGAATTTGAAATGACAAGAGATGATGAAAGTGAAACTAATATGGAAATTGATGATGTTGATGAGGAAGATGAAGACATTGACATTGAAAAATATGAATATGATGATGAAGATGAACATTGACACAGAAAAATGCTGGTTAGAATCATAACAAATATATATCTATACATAATAGTTATTTTCAACTGTTTGCTAATAACAATCATTTCATGTTTCAGATGGACTCAGAAACGTATCATCAGTTGCTGGAGGCTGAGCTACCTATGGATGATGAGGATCTTGAGTCATCTGACCCTCAGGCTATTGGAACTATAGGGAGCACTCGGAGGGGGCGTGGTCTTTCCAGACTGATGATTCCAGATCCTATCCCCGAGCGACGTCCACCTCTTGGATTCTATGCGCACATGCGGTGGTATGGTAACCTGTGTATTTTAGTTATCTTTCATTATAATTTATTTATATTATAATTGTTTGATTATTTGTTCTTTTTCCATAGTTTTACGCATATAACTATTGGACAGGGGAGAACTATCTTGCGCAGTTATTTTTCTCAGCCCTGGCTCACATGGGATCAGATTCCCGCTGATGTGTAGGCCGCCATGTTCGATCATTGGCTGGTATGTAATTAAATATTATTTATTTTGAAATTTAATTCATTAATAAATTTATATTAGGGTTTATGGTATCCCATCGATGAGAGCATGCGTGGCACTATCCACGCGGCATGGGTGGTGTCTATGCATGACCGTTTCTGTCAATTTTTGCATAATTTGAGAAAGGCGGCTATGAGGAAAGCCGGAGTGACAGAATTTGATGAGTCCTGTAGATCCCACCGACCAGAGTACATTTCATCTCACGTTTGGGATGGATTATGTACACACCGGTTGGGTAGTGGGTTTCAGAGGAGATCTGCATTGGGTCGACAGAATTGGGGGAGAAAAGAGGTGACGCATCGAGCCGGTAGTCGTATATTCAGTGCGCATAGAGAGCATATGGTAAGTACTTTTTTTTAATATTTTATATAACTTTAAATATAAACAGTTTATTTTATATTCATATAGGAAGTCGAGCAGCCTGGTACTACGACGTACGGCGTTTATCGGAGGATGTACATTGATCCGGCTACTGGAGAGATTAGAGGTAACCGCCAGCGTCAGATTGTGGTCAGTATTATTTTCTTTTCAGTTTGAAAATTAAATGCATATAATCTTTTCATTATTTTAATTTCTAATTGAAACTTAAGGAGTCATATGAGGCCACGACCTCTCAGACACGGGCTGAGAGTCAAGACGATACGGGTGATCAGACTAGTGCCCGCCATTTTGATGAGACGGCATGGATGCAGGCGACCCAGTATGGCTTCAACAAGGGCCGAGTAGTTGGTATCGATTCTGGTTTGACTCCTGTAGCTTATTATGGTACTATTGCGATGTCGGCGTCCGGCTCGAGAGGAGCTCGTGGAGAGGCATCATCTTCTGCCTCACAGTATCAGGAGCAGCTGCGTGCTCAGAGTGAGCTTATAGATGATTTGTGTCAGGGGCAGGAGCAGATGCGTCAATGGCAAGAGCAGATGCATCAGCAGCATGATGAGGAGAGGCGTCGATATGAAGAGCAACATCAAGAGCAGATGGAGTACATGCGTCGTCTGACTCGTAGTTTAGGGATGGAGTTTCCTCCACCACCTCCTCCAGGTCCTCCAGATTATCCACCCCCCCCAGTGATTTTTTTACATGTAACAAACATTTGAGCTCATAGTTTATTGTCATATTAACTATTTACAATTCCTCTTTCATATTGGTACGAATATTGCATGATTAATTTGTTTTTTTTTACTATTTTATTACTTATTAATATTATTTTCAATGTATGTTTATTTTAGTAATATTACTTTTAATATTTTATATTTGTTGTTAATACTGAGAAGTTTATAATTTTATAATTTTAATAATATTAATATTATTAATATTATTTTTTTCATAAATATGTATGTTTATTTTAATAATAATATTATTATATTAATTTTTTATATTATTAATATTATTATTATTATTATATAATATTATATTATTTATATTCATATTATTATTATTTTTTGATATTAATATTTCATAATTATATTATATATTTTTTTATTATTAATATTATAATAATATAATTTCTTTATATTATTAATATTAATATTATTATTATATACATATTTTAATATTATTATTATTATATTAATTTTTTATATTATTAATATTAGTATTATTATATAATATTATATTATTTATATTCATATTATTATTATTTTATATTAATATTTCATAATTATATTTTATATATTTTTTTATTTATATTATAATAATATAATTTTTTTATATTATTAATATTATTATTATTTTTATATAATATTATACAATTTGTATTAATTATTTTATTTTATTTTATTTTTTTAGTATTTGCGACGAGGTGTCCCGTCATAAAATATTTTTTTACTATCCCATTTGTGATGGGAAGAATACCTGTCGTAAAAACTATTGTTGCGACGGTCCGTCGCAAATACCTACTTCGCAAATATTTTTTAAATTTCTCATTTGCGACGGGTCAGAAACTCGTCGCAACTAATATATCTGTGACGGCCCATCGCAAATACCTTTTTTATATATAAACGAAAAATAATTTGTGATGGGGGAAAAATACTGTCGCAAATACTATTTTTGCGACGGGACCGTCGCAAAAAAAACTATTTGCGACGCCGTTTTCTGCAATGGGCGATTTGCGACGGAGCCCCGTCGCAAAAGGTCTTTTTGCGATGGGATCCCATCGCAAATATTCCTTTTTCCTGTAGTGGTTGATTATGTTTCACCCCTTTAATATGAGGAATGAATTGGTCTTATTAAGTGATGGGTGGGGACCATAATTACATAGCCCTTTGATGCATTGATAGGTCTCATGAGATAACTTTTTTGGCCAAATTAAATGGGTTTTTACCCATAGATTAAAATTTACTTATGAAAGGTCTTGATAGTATGTTTCATATGTCCAAAAAAAATTATTCTCTCATTATGGAATCAATTATTGATGTCCATATGATTATTTGAGTAGTTAGAATATTCATGGATAAGTTTCAATCTCATGTGATTATGTATATGGATTTATTTGATCATCAATTATTCCTACCATATTATTCTTAAGTTATTATTTAAATGTAATGTGTTTCGGTTATTTAACTTTACATATTGGTTATTATTATTTATTTGTAATATATTTTATTGTACTCTTACCCTTACTAGGAATCTGATCTCACCCCTTTATTATGTTTTATTTCCCCAGGATACCAGGAAGTGTTTTGTGTTTGATATAAAGGGATATTCTAAGGGGAAATATGGTGTTCTCAAATAAAACACTTTTTGCATTTTATGTTTTCAATTATATTGTGAATTTCAAGTATGTATCTAGTTTACCAAGACAACTAAACTATTCAGTCCTTCGGGATGTTATTCCTTGTATCTTATAAAAAAGTAATAAAGTAACCACCAACTCTAGGATACTAGGGTCAGGGTCTTTATAGTTGGTATCAGAGGAAGTTTAATATAAACCTTATGAACTAGATTTAGGAAAACATGGATTAGGGAATATAACCCTATGAATTAATTTAAGGATAATTCTAAGTATAGGATATCATCCTAAAGTTTTTGTAAGGTAAAATGTGGTTCTACGACAGATGTACTTAGGGGTAATAAATCTGAAAAAGGCACATCAGGCTTGACTTAGGCATTACCCGGTACACAATAATGGGCCTTACTATGCATCTGGGTTGATAATCTTAGGGGATATGCTTGGGTTAATTCACATTTTCTTTAAAAACCATTATAAAAAATTTGAAAATGTTTTTATGATTTGAAAACTTTCCCAAAGAAACCATGTTTATGATTATGAGATTAGTCATGCATAAATTTTTCAATTTATGTTAATTGTTTCACTAGTTTTGGTAATATACATTGTGTTTCATAATATTATGATCTAATCTAGTGTATTACATTGTTTAGAAATGTCACCTAGTATATATAATGGGAACTATATCAATGCACATACCTCGTATAAGGATTTCCCCCCTAGGAAAGATAATAAAGTTAAAGATAGAACTGATCAAATTATAACTACATTAGGGAAACTAACTCAGGTTATGAGAAAAAACCTTGCTCATATGGAGCAGCCTACTGACCCACCATGTGTTATAACAATGTTAGACCGCTTCATGCGTCAGTAACCTCCATCATTAAATGGGACTATAAATACTTTGCAGCTGAGCAGTGGATATGTTTCTTTGAGAAGATATTTCTCTTTGGGAAGAAATTAAATAGATAAAGTTGTCATAGAAGTTTATCATCTCTCATGGGATGCGGATCAATGGTGGTTATTGATTCAAAACACTAAGGATGAGGTAGAAATAGCAAGCATGGAGTGGAAGTATTTTAATGTACTCTTCTAGGAAAAATATTTCCCTTACGAGCAATGAGTGGACATGGAGAGATAATTACTAAGACTTGGATAAAAGGAATATAAAAATGTTGCTAAGCATGAAGTAAACTTTACAAGGTTAGTAAGTCATGTTATAGACTACATAAATAATCCAAAGAGAAATATTGATCGTTTCTTTAATGAGATTAATCTGGTCTTTTGAAGGTAATTGGTCTCCTAAACTTTCTAATTATATAAGGACATTGTATCATGTGATGTCAAGATAGAGAAAGAATTATCCAAGTCTTGTGGCTTCAAAGGGAAGAAATAGAAGAAGAGGATAGCATAAAAAGGTAGATAAGGGGAACAAGTGAAAGAAGTATTTTCCCACATGTGATAATTGTGGGTGGAATCACCCTAGTACTTGCTTTAAGTGGATTGGATTTTACTATAAGTTTGGAGATAAAGGAAAGCATGCTCATGATTGTAAGGGAAAGAAAGAATAGAGTTTAATTATTAAACAGTAAGGAGATAGGGTACTATTCAAACAAATTCCCTAAGCATCAAGGGAATATACCTTAGAATAAGTTAAGGGATAAAGGTTAAGCTTATTCTATTACTACAGAGAAGTGGAATGATTAAATTGTTTATGTTTGGATTCAAGAATTATGTTATCAAAATATTTTATCAATGATATTTTGGTTATAAGAATTGTGAAATGTGTGTGGATTGTTTATTATTAGTAATATTTCTTTAAGGATTTACAAGAATATGTTAAATGGTACTAATGACTAAGAAAAGTGATTCAATGACAAGTTAATCTTTTTGGAAAACATGTGATTGAGGGAAGATAACCCTTAATACATGCCTGATTTTGAGATAATAATGATAAATATATGTTTATGGGATAGTATTAGTGACCTTGAAATTAGTTAGTGATTTGATGGTTTATGTTATCTCTACTAGAGTTTATTTCATTTTTTGGATTTATGGAATATATCCAAAAACCTTATATTTTATTTTTGGAAGCATACATATTTTCATTAAGGTTTTATAGTGATAAAGGTATTCACATATCTAGAATGTGACATTAAGAGCCACATTATATTTTCTTGGCAATATAATGATGATTTATTGACCTTCCTTCTAAATTTTTGGACTTTGAATTTGGTCAGACATATTTTAAATGAGTATTAAGGTTAACCACTTATGAAATGGATTAAGTTGAATTTTGGGAGTTACTATTGAGGTATTAGAGATTAATTTATTATAATGGATAAATTTTTCTAACCATTTTGGTTTTAGTACAGATGGGAGGAATAGCTTGTTACTCTTTTATGGGTCTTATGATCCGTTAAATGTTAGTTTTAGTGCTTCAGGAATAAAAAATTCATTTTTCGATATTCATTTCTTAGAGTAAGAGATGGAGTGTAAATTGATCAAATAACACACAAAGGATTAAATTGTGCTTATTAAATATAAATATATCAAATAATTATATTTTCTTATATTCTTATATAGTAAAAGAATTCCATAGCTCTGGGAATAGGATATTGAAACAAAAATGTTGTCCTAATACCTTATTTTTTATGTACTTATGGCCTTTTCACCCTATAAAAAATTATGGTTTGTTTGTAATTATCCTTATTTGGATCACCCACTTTCTTGGGATCAATGATCTATATCACTTTCTATAATTATTTATGCTTTTCTTCTATGTCCATATCTTCACTTCCCACCTATGTTCTCTTATTTGGAAACCAAGTTATGTGTTATTCAAAATGACCTTCATATTTTAATTTCTTTCTTATGAAGTGGATGTTTTATTAACCCATTTTATGATGTGAGTTTCTAAAAAAGTTATTTTTAAATTATAAACCCTTAATTTCTGAGATCAGGTTTAAATTACGTGGATGCAAGTTATTTAAGGGGGTAGAATGTAACACCCCAATATTTTAAATGGGGAACATCATCTTCTATAGAATATATGACATGAAATACAAAACTTATAAGATAATGTAACACATTGAGACTATAATATATTTTTTAAAAATAAATTCAAACTCTTTGATAGCTTATGATGCATGCAACATCAGGTTTAAACGAAACACGATACTCTATTAAAATATTATTATTTAAACATGATTATTATAACCTATCCATTAAGTTGAAGGATATGAATAGGATTAACTAAATTATAAAAATTATATGGTTTACACATGTATATCTATTTATGAAAAATAAAATAAGAATTATTTAAAAGAAAAAGAAATGTTTTCATAAAAACTATATTTTTCTAAAAGGCGGTTTAGTCACGCTTTGCGCACATAATTTAAAATTAATTTTTAAATTTTTTATAAAATTTATATGAAAAAATAAACTTCATTTATTAAATCATAATATTAAAATTTACTTAGGGTTAAATTTTGGTATTTTTTAGAAAATATTGATTTTTCATTGAATGGTGAAAATGCTGATTTTTATAAAACTATTAATAAATTAAGTTATTTAAAATACCCATTTTTATTTTAATTTGATTTAAATTAATATAATTATTATTTATTTATATTTAATCCAATTAATTAAATTTTAATCAAATTTATACTAGATTTTATTATAATTCTATTTTTGGGTTTAAAACACATTTTTATGAAAACTATTTTAAAGTGCATAATGTTTCCATATTTTAATTAATAAAAATAACCCAAAATGAGGAATAATGTAAATGAAATGTATAGATTATACATATAATTTTTTAATTTTAAATTAATTTAATGATTATTTCTATTCATACAATTAATATAAGATCATCTTTTCCCTGACAAATACATTTCTTAACACTACTGGAAATATGATCTATACCAACAGTTTTGGGAAAACCGTTGGTATAGATCACTAATTTGGACCTATACCAACGGTTTGGACAAAACCATTGGTATAGGTCACTTATATGGACCTATACCAATGGTTTTGGACAAACCGTTGGTATAGGTCCCAAAATCAAAGAACCTATACCAACGGTTCTCAAAACCGTTGGTATAGGTACATGTATTTTTAATAGAATCTTCTTACAGCGGACATTAAATAAATCAAAATTTAAAATAATTATGATAATACATATATATATTTATGAAATTATGTTCACAAAAGTAAGTTAGGTTAGTGGTTAGGTGTTTCAATCACAAACAGGAGGTGCTGGGATCAAAACCAACCGAATGATTATTTTTTGAATTACATATACCAACGGTTTCTATAAACCGTTGGTATAGATTTTCATATTACTTATACCAACGGTTTTCCCAAAATCATTGGTATAGACCTATCCTCACGGCTTACTTAGAAATGGTTCTCCAAATCGTTGGTATAGGGTATTTTTTCAGTAGTGTGAAAACCACTTTTTCATCGCATCTGCAAGATTAATTTTAAATTAAATTTTGAAACTTATATGAATTGAATTTAAAAAAATATATTCCATATTTTTAATAATTATAATTAATATTATATAATAATTTAAACTTAATTTTTTACCATAATTAATAGTAAAAATAGTAAAAATTAATTATCACAGTTAAGGTAAAAAACGGGTTTACCGGGGGTTAAACTACAAAGATAAGAGGTAAAATGGAGTAGAAACTTTTCAAAAACCCATTTTATGTCCATATTTCAAACTTATATTTTATACGGTTTGATAATAACCCATTTTTTATTCTTTTTTAATGAGAAAAATGTTGGTATCACTTTTTCTTTTCAAAAATTCCAAGTGTGTCTTCTCCCTCACTTATAAAAGATCACCCCTTATCCTCTATTCTTCACACTTCAAAAACCATTCGGTTCAGCCAATACCTATCCAAATATATTCCTTAATTCCCTCCCTATATCCTAGAGGAATTATTTTTATTAGGAATCCCTCTTAAGAAGGCTTTAGGTATAAACCTAAAGAGACTCTCTGAAGAAGAGGTAAAATTCTTAAACGTGCATATTTATTTTATTTCTTCTTCCACCTCCTTCAAAAAAAATTCAAATATGATAATATAATAACACCGTTATATCATAAATACTAATATTTTATTATTTTAATGGCATGAATCATATCCATCTCTACTTCTATCAAATGGAAAACAAAGATGTTGATCGTGTGTACAGAAAACTACTGCCTCGCGAACCGATGTAATTCATTTTACATCACCACCTTTCAAAACTAGATATAATTATGGATTTAAATTATTTATATGAAATTTATGAAATAATTATACTTCTATAATTATTAAATCACATATACCTTCTTACTTACCATTATGTGGGAGGGTACGATAATGTCGCTCGTGTGTACGGCGGACTACCGCCTCGCGAAGCTTTGTGATTCATTTTTCACTTACGTTTTACATGGAAGATATTAAGTATAAAATTAATGAATATATATAATATGTATGATCTAAAAATACTTATATAAATATAATACCACATCTAACTTCTTACCTTCCAGTTTTTTGGCAAACAATAACATCGCTCATGCGTACGTGTGGACTACCGCCTCCACATAGTGATGTGAAATGTTTTTCATTTTATTTATAAATGGATGGTAATAAGGATTTATTTTATTAATATTAATGATATATATAAAATTATAATGATTATATAAAGGTTAATTAACATTTATTTTTCTTTCATTCTGTCCATTGAGAAAAATGAAAACAGCATTCATGCGTACGTACGGCTTACGGTCTCCATGAATAGTGTAGTCCATTTTCTATCTCTAAATTTTATAGATTACTCTAATTATATATATAATTAATATATATATTATATTTAAATAATTTTTAAAATTATATAGATTATAGAACCATGATCATATAAAAAGGACCAAAATTACCAAACCAAAACATACATGAAAAACAAAGCAATTATCACCTGAAATAGTGGTTTTAACAAAGAAAGATTTATAAACATGTGATAAAATACTATAATTAAATCATATATGGTAATAAATATATGATTATTGTTCTATAATATATTTACAATAAACCTATATTTATTATATAGGAGGTTTGAAGACATATAAAGGAAATCGTACTTGAGGTAAGGGTTTTCTCATCTCACTTTTACTTTTGTGAGACATATATCATATTCATCACTTGTTACTTTTTGTGGTGTATATACTACCCCTTTTTATATTTTATATCATGAATATTTTTCTTTTCATGGTATTAAATGTTTAATTTAATGTTATTCCTTTCATTGGTCTTACAATTCAAAAGTTACCAAAGTGGTAAGAGATTTATGTTTCAATCTCATTTTAATTGGGATTGTTTATAGTAGAATTACCATTAAATGAAATTATTGGATAATTTTATAATAAATCCCTTTAATTTTATTATCATATGGTTATTCATGAGGTTTTCAAGTAATAGTGCCATATTTCTCTCTTTGGAACTTAAAATGATTGACAAAATGTTTTTAATAAAATCTGAGTTCATTTCTCTCTTCGGTCGAAAATCTTTTTTCTTCTGAAACATATTTTATAAAAATGTTTTAAATTTTTTTTTAACATTATAAAAATGATTTATTAAAAACATTTTTACCCATTTTTTTATTTTTACAAAAAAAATTGAAAGAAATCTTCATGTTGTTTTCCAAACACGACCCATTTGGCTTTTACTGAAAACGTGAAAGGAATATTTATCTTAACATGTACGGAATGTATGGAATTTTTTGTCATCATAACCATGAAATGTTTTAAAGATTCATTTATAAGTTCCAAAGTTAATTTTTAAATAAATTTATTTTCAAAATTATTTGTGAACATTTTCTTTTAAAAGGTTATTTTCAAAGTGTAAAGGTTATTTTCCTCAATAATGTTTTAAAGGGTATTTTTATGATATTTCTATTCATCAACGACATCAACCATTTATTGTAATTATGATCCAATAGGGATATGTTGTATTAATACCATCCTTATTATTGTTGGAACCATGGTCTACTATGCATGATTTGGAGTGTCGTTTGTGTTTGTTGTCAATCATCAATGGAAGCTCGGCTCGTGTACCAGCAAAGAGATCATACCATTCAAGCAGACAACAGTATTGAAGGTGGCGTCGTTTCCCAGTGTTTGCCAAATTTTTGGGGTCCAAAATCTGGAAATTGGTGAGCATCGCGAAAATAGGATTTCCATGAAGATCATGATTTAATATGGCAAAGGCATGAATTTCGCGAAGAGAGGATGCATGGCTTGGAAATCGCGAAGACCAGAAGAATGGAGGCGGTGAGGCTTCGCGATTACGTCAAAGCTTCGCGAACGGCAGAGTTGAAGAGCTTCGCGGCAATGAAGGGCTTTGCGAGGGAGCTTCGCGGCGAAGGTGCGAAGTAATGTTGGGCTTCGCGAAGGGAGCTTCGCGGCACTATCGCGAAGGTATGTTGACAGTGATTCTTCGTGACTACGTCAAGCTCCGCAAACGGAAGATTGCCGTGGAGCTTCGCGATTTGGACAGATTTCCAGCAGAAACTTTGGAGCTTCGCGACTTGAGATGACGTGGCATTGACTTCGCGTGGAAGGGACGAGGGTCGGTGGAATCGCCTATAAATAGAGGTCGACCCCCTCAAGAGAAGTAGAGAGAATTTCAGAGAAAGTCCTTTGCTCTCGGTTCGCAAAGGTCTCTCGCGAAGGCAGTGTGCTTCACGAAAGAGGAGTTTCGCGGCGGCTATTCTAGCTCCGCGAAAGACGTGCGCCCCGCATTGGCTCAATGAGCTTCGCGAAGAGGTAGGAGCTTCGCGATATCCAAGCATTGCGAAGGCTGGAGCATCGCGAGAGTGCTTCGCGATTGAGCTTCGCGATTGAGCTTCGCGAAATGGCAGGGGCTCCGTGAAGGCTTGTTTGAGCTTTGCAATATTGGGAGCCTCGCGAAGTAGGGTACTTTGTGAAGGCCTTATATCAAAGGTTTTTTGCCCTGTGGACAAGGAAAAAGGGGGTTTTCTTCAGTGGTTGGAGTTCGGATCTTAACAGAGCATTAACTCATGTCTCTGATGCAAGAAAAGTCTCATGCTGAACAGGAGAAAATTAAATTCATGACTATCAATTGAAGAGACCTTCACGTCTATAAACTGAGTGAGACTTCACCAACGGCAGTGAGCCAGGGGGAGTCAACGGGAGTGACCCGAGGGAAGCAATGAGCTATCCCTGAACCTTTGTAAAGGCAGTGAGCCTGGGACAGAGTGACTGTACCCGAATTTTTTGTAATCTACAGCTAGTGAAGCATAGTGGATTTTGGTACGACCGACAACCTGTCGGAGTATGCTCCTTGGACGTAGCCCTTAGTGGTGAACCAAGTAAAAAGGGTTGTGCCTTCTCTGTGCTTGTGAATGCTTGCTTTCTAATCATAATCATCATACAGGTTCAACAAGTTCCTACCAACGTGGGAACAAGATCCATCACATTAAAAGAAAAACTGGTCACCCTGATTCACCCCTCCCCTCTCAGGGTGTCCCGGGTTCCTTCAAGTGGTATCAAAGGGTAAAGGTTGCTGGTGTTGAATCTGACCTTCTTCGTCATGGAAAACGCGGTCAATGTCAGGGGATTCCCTCACTTCGATGGAAGCAATTTCCAGATCTGGAAGAACAGAATGAGATCTCATCTAAGATCTCTTGGAATGGAAGTTCTTTTTTCTACTGTGCAAGGAATACAAGTCACTGATCCAACAAGCCTGGCTATGACTGAAACAGACAGGAAACTTCTTGATGCAGATGCTAAAGCACAGAATGCTCTCACTGCAGCCCTTTCTGATCAGATCTACCTGAAAGTGATGAATTGCACCTCAGCAAAATCCATGTGGGATAAACTTGAGAATATTTATGAAGGAGATTGTAAAGTGAAGGAGGCGAAACTACAAGTGCTACATAATCGGTTTGATGATCTGAAGATGCATCCAGACGAGAATGCAGACTCTTTCTTCAATCGAATTACTGAAGTGGTTGGAATAATTCGAGGTCTAGGAGAAGAAATCAAAGACATTGATATTGTAAAGAAAATATTAAGAAGACTTCCACCTCTGTATAATGCGAAGGTGTCAGCCCTTGAGGAAAGAGATCTTTCCAAACTTTCTCTAGATGATCTACTGAGCAGCTTGGTAGCATATGAAATGAGAGTCAAACCAGAAGATGCTACGACTCGGGTGAGCAAGGAAATGGAATTCAAGGCCATGGATAAATTAAAAATCTCAAAGGATATTAGCGGTGATGGTGACGAAGAGAAAGAAATTCTTTCTCTCATTGCAAAGAAGTTCCAGAAGGGGAAAGGGAAATTCAAAGGGAAGTTACCTCTCGCATGTTTCCTTTGTGGAAAAGTTTGGAACATTGCCTCTCAGTGCTTGAAGAATATCAATGATGATGACAGTGAAGATGAAAACTTCAAGAAGCCTCAGAGAAGGTTCTTCAAAAAGGGAGACATCAAATCTGGTAAGAAAATGCAAAGGAAGAGTTTTATCTGTGAAGAGGAAGAAGATGACAATGAATTCTGTGATGAAGAAGAACTAGAATTCAAAACTGGGAACCATGCCTCTATGATGGCCACTGTTGAAAAGTCAGAAGATACTGATGGAGAAAAACAACTGAGAACTTGTGTAGATCCTGAGGTGCAACTTAAGGATGCAGTTAGTAAGATTAAGATTAAATGTAAGAGCTGCAATAAGTGGAAATCAATTGTAGAAGAATCAACTGAATACGTTGATCAACTTGAAGCTGAAATTGAACGAATGGAAGAATTTGTGAAGGTAAAATCTAAAATAATTGAAAGCAATGATGATGTAGTTGATCTGAAGCTGAGAATTGAAGAGCAGGCAAAGGTCATCAATGACCTCACATCCAGACTGGATGAGAAATCCAAGACTACTGAGGGTCTTGAGGAGGAAGTAGTTACTCTAAGGAGTAAACTGGAGACTGAATCAGTTCCAAAAGAATCGAGGAAGAAAATACAGTTCGGAAGATTCTCAGATGCAGAATTACTAGCAAGATCCAAGTGTGGTTCAGATGGGGTTGGAAAAATCTTGAGTGATCAAAGACCCGCTTGCATGGGAAAGAGTGGAATTGGCTGTGAGGCTGATTCATCAACTGCTGGAAGTGAAAAGATCCAAAAGAAAGATAAGATGAAAGTTGAACACGTTGAAATGTTACCTAGAGTGCTGAAAAGGTAACACTCAATCCAAACTAAAAGGAGACCTGAAAATTATCCTCAAACTTTCAAAAATGACAGACAGTCTTACTATTCTCCCAAGGAAGAAGGTATAAGGAGAAATTCAAGTGGGAAGACATTTCCTCTCATGAAGTGTCAGTTCTGTGGCTATCTGGGCCATACCATGTCTTATTGTGAAGAGGCAAGAAGTTATCTGAATGGAGAAGATATAGATGCTCAACAAAGGAGAACAATCTCATATCCTAATTCTTATAGAAGAAATAATTTCTATGGATATTGTTTTCGTTGTTCTAACTTTGGTCATAAGGCCATTAATTGCAGGCAGAGAAGGGACATAGACACCTCATACCGAAGTTCAAGACAAGTCAAGTCTCGTCAGCAAGACAGTGTTGCTCTTTCAAACAGGTTCTCACCTCTCAAAGAAGACTTTGACTATGAAGAACCTGGGTATGCGGAAGAGATAGTTGAAAGGCCATCAGTTATATATACTCAATCTAATGTCTCATGGAAGGAAAGGAAGAAGATTGAGAAATCGAACCTTGTAGAGGTAGCCCTCAAAGCTACAAAGAACAACAGTACCTGGATTCTGGATAGCGGTTGTTCATCTCATATGACAGGTAATGTCGGCCTACTAACAAATATCATAAAGAATGTTGATGGTACAGTAAGATTTGGTAATGATGGGGCTCTGAAAATTAAAGGGAGTGGAAGTACCCAATTAGCTAATGGAGAACTAAAGAAGACTGAAGTCCTTTACGTAGATGGCCTACGTCATAATCTCCTCAGTGTGAGTCAACTCTATGACTCAGGACTTATAGTTACTTTTAATCAGAAAGGCTGCACTATCAAGGGAAAACCCGGCAATTCACTTATGAAGGGATGCAGAACAGAAGGCAACTTGTATCAGGTTGATAGTGAAGAAAATGTATGTTACATGACTGTTGAAGAAGAAAACAATTTGTGGAATCGGAGATTGAGACACATCAATCAACAAGACATGGAGAAAATATCAAAATTGAGAATTGTCATGGACATCCCCAACCTGAAGCGTGAGCGCGAAAAATCTTGTGATGCTTGTATTCGTGGGAAGCTGGTCTGCAGTTCATATCGGCCAAAGAAGAAAAAGGCGTCTCACCTTCTTGATCTGATTCATACAGATGTTTGTGGTCCAATAAATGTTGCCGGAACACATGGAGAAAGGTACTTTGTCCTTTTCATAGATGATTACAGTAGAATGGCATGTGTGATGGTCATTCATAGGAAACGACAAGTCCTTGACTGCATGAAAACATATCGGTGAATCGCCGAGAATGATACTGGACGAACAATCAAAGTGTTGTGGTCTGACAACAGAGGAGAATACACGTCCATTGAATTTGATAATTATCTAGAGAAGCATGGGATACAACATGAGGTAGCTGCTGTGAGAACTCCACAACAAAATGGAGTTGTTGAACGTAGGAATCGACAGGTGAACAACATGGCACGAACTATGCTGATTGGGAGTCGTATTCCATGACATTACTGGAAAGAGGCTGTTCAAGCTGCAGTGTACATTCAGAATCGAACAGGACTTTATATGGGTGAGACGAAGACACCATACGAATTGTGGCATGGACGGAAGCCTTCTCTAAAATACTTTAGTGTCTTTGGAAGTAAATGCTTCATCAGGAACAAAGAAGGAAATAAAGGGAAATATGGCGACAATGCAGATGAAGGAATTTTCCTTGGTTACTCAATGAACAGCAAAGCCTACAAATGTTTCAACAAGCGTTTGGAAAGAATTGTGGAAAGCAGTGATGTTAAGATAATTGAATAGAAAACCACAAATGCTTCAAGGACATCATATGCTGATATGATAGAAAGTCAGGAAGAATGTGAACCTGAAGAAAACACAAGTGCAGAAATAGATGAAGTTGTTCAAAACACTCAGCAGTCACATCATGATGTTGACTCAGAAGAAGAATCTGAAGAAGAAACTGTGGCTGAAGAAAATGCTATTGAACCTCGTAGGAGAAATCGAAGAGCTGAGATTGATCCATCCAACATAATTGGGGACAAAAGTGCACCCACTCAAACAAGGAGGATGAGGAATAACACGCAGTATGCATTTCTATCAGTTGTAGAGCCATCCTCATTCGAAGAAGCTGCAAAAGATAAATCTTGGGTGAAAGCCATGAATGATGAATTAGATCAAATTGACAAGAATCAGACATGAGATCTTGTCCAGAGACCCGAAGGTCACAATGTGATTGGTACCAAATGGATCTTCAAAAATAAGTTTGATGAGCATGGAAGTGTCATCAGAAACAAGGCACGACTGGTATGTAAAAAATACTCTCAGATTTAAGGCATTGATGTTGAAGAAACCTTTGCTCTAGTGGCTAGACTGGAGTCAATCAGGCTTTTCCTTGCCATGGCACTCCAAAGAGGATATAAAGTATATCAAATGGATGTCAAGACAGCATTCTTGAATGGTGTACTCGAAGAAGAAGTCTACATTGAACAACTAGTGGGCTTTGTTTTGGGTACTGATGAAACAAAGGTCCGCAAACTGAAGAAAGCCCTATATGGTTTGAAGCAGGCACCACGGGCATGGTACTCATGGATGGACTCATATCTCAAGAAGTTGGAATTCAAAAGAGTAGGAGTTGATCACAATCTCTATGTGAATAATTCTCCAAAAGATCAATTCATGGTTCTTGTCTACGTTAATGATATCATATTTGGTGGCAGCAGGCAGAAATCAGTGGATGAATTTGCCAACCACATGAAATCAGAATTTGAAATGTCTATGATTGGGGATCTCACATATTTCTTGGAGCTGCAAGTGATTCAAAAGAAGGAATACACTTTCATTTCTCAAGAAAAATATGTAAGAGAGTTACTGAAGAAGTTCAGTATGCAAGACTCCAAACCAATGTCAACTCCGATTGCAGTTGGAACTAAACTTGGAAAGCATGAGGATGGGAACTCTGTTGATCCCACCATGTACAGAAGGATCATTGGAAGCCTACTGTACCTGACAGCGACAAGGCCAGATATTGTCTTTGCAACATGCCTTGCGGCCCGCTTTCAGAGTAATCCAAAGGAGGAACATATGGCAGCAGTAAAAAGAATCATGAGGTATATTCAAGGCACACATAACTTTGGGTTATTTTTTGCTGCAGGTAGGGATAGTGAATTATCAGCGTTTTCTGATGCTGACCGGGCTGGTGATGTAGTAGACAGAAAGTCTACTAGTGGTGGAGCTTTCTATATTGGGCAGAAATGTGTTGGCTGGTTGAGCAAGAAACAAGAAAGTACTTCTCTTAGTACTGCTGAAGCTGAGTATATCTCCACCACAAAGGCATGCACTCAACTGCTATGGATGAAGCAGCAATTAACTGACATTGGTGATGAGGTGACGCAACCAATGGTGATTTACTGTGACAATAAGAGCGCAATTGATCTTACGAAGAATCCTGTTCAGCATTCTCGTACAAAACACATTGAAATCAGGTATCACTTTATCAAAGAGAAAGTTGAGCAAAGCGTGATTAGATTGGATCATGTGGGAACAGATGACCAAGTGGCTGATATCCTGACAAAGCCACTGTCAGCGGTTGTGTTTGAGAAGCATCGGTTGAACCTCGGTGTTCGACCACCTCCCAGTGCATAAGGAGGTTACGGAATTCCCCTCTCCCCATTTGTTATAAATGTTTTAATCTGTTTATGGATATGATGCAGGTTTATGGGGGAGATACTATCCAAGGGGAGTATGGTTTGAGCTGAACGTGAAAAAATTTACTGGTCTTCGGATTTATTGTCAATGGGGGAGAAAGGAGAAGAAAAAATTCAGGTAAACTTCTGTGATGATAAGAATGAGAAGGAACACAGTGAAACCCAATTCAAGCCTCCTCTCTTGTTTTCTACACCGAGCATTGCTCACGTAGACTTAGAGTGTTGGCTGGGTTGATTCCTGCGGTTTTTGGTTTTCACATTGATGGAGATCTATGGATTTTTTCTTCTGATTGCCAACAAACCCAAAGGGAGATATTGTTGGAACCATGGTCTTCTATGCATGATTTGGAGTGTGGTTTGTGTTTTTTGTCAATCATCAATGGAAGCTCGGATCGTGTACCAGCAAAGAGATCATACCATTCAAGCAGACAACAGTATTGAAGGTGGCGTCGTTTCCCAGTGTTTACCAAATTTTTGGGGTCCAAAATCTGGAAATTGGTGAGCATCACGAAAATAGGATTTCCATGAAGATCATGATTTAATATGGCAAAGGCATGAATTTCGCGAAGAGAGTATTCATGGCTTGGAAATCGCGAAGACCAGAAGAATGGAGGCGGTGAGGCTTCGTGATTACGTCAAAGCTTCGCGAACGGCAGAGTTGAAGAGCTTCGCGGCAATGAAGGGCTTTGCGAGGGAGCTTTGCGGCGAAGGCGCGAAGGAATGTTGGGCTTCGCAAAGGTAGCTTCGCGGCGCTGTCGCGAAGGTATGTTGACGGTGATTCTTCGCGACTACGTCAAGCTCCGCGAACGGAAGATTGTCGTAGAGCTTCGCGATTTGGACAGATTTCCGGCAGAAACTTTGGAGCTTCGCGATTTGAGATGACATGGCGTTGACTTCGCGTGGAAGGGACGAGGGTCGGTGGAATCGCCTATAAATAGAGGCTGACCCCCTCAAGAGAAGTAGAGAGAATTTCAGAGAAAGTCCTTTGCTCTCGGTTCGCAAAAATCTCTCGCGAAGGCAGTGTGCTTCGCGAAAGAGGAGCTTCGCGGTGGCTATTCTAGCTCCGCAAAAGATGTGCGCCCCGCGTTGGCTCAGTGAGCTTCACGAAGACGCAGGAGCTTCGCGATATCCAAGCATTGCGAAGGCTGGAGCATCGCGATAGTGCTTCGCGATTGAGCTTCGCGATTGAGCTTCGCGAAATGGCAGGGGCTCCGCGAAGGCTTGTTTGAGCTTTGCAATATTGGGAGCCTCGGGAAGTAGGGTACTTTGCGAAGGACTTCTGTCAAAGGTTTTTTGCCCTGTGGACAAGGAAAAAGGGGGTTTTCTTCATTGGTTGGAGTTCGGATCTTAACAGAGCATTAACTCATGTCTCTGATGCAAGCAAAGTCTCATGCTGAACAGGAGACAATGAAATTCATGACTATCAATTGAAGAGACCTTCATGTCTATAAACTGAGTGAGACTTCACCAACGGCAGTGAGCCAGGGGGAGTCAACGGGAGTGACCCGAGGGAAGCAGTGAGCTATCCCTGAACCTTTGTAAAGGCAGTGAGCCTGGGACAGAGTGACTGTACCCGAATTTTTTGTAATCTACAGTTAGTGAAGCATAGTGGATTTTGGTACGACCGACAACCTGTCGGCATATGCTCCTTAGACGTAGCCCTTAGTGGTGAACCAAGTAAAAAGGGTTGTGCCCTCTCTTTTCTTGTGAATTCTTTCTTTCTAATCATAATCATCATACAGGTTCAACAAGTTCCTACCAACGTGGGAACAAGATCCGACACATTAAAAGAAAAACAGGTCACCCTGATTCACCCCTCCCCTCTCAGGGTGTCCCGGGGTCCTTCAATTATTTCTCTAATTTTTTTATGATCAATTTGGCTGGGGATGTATAGTTTTATTACCATTCATCATATTACTCTGGATAATTTATGATTATGTTTATTGATTGGGGTAAGTATTAAGATTCCGTATGTTAGTTTTTCAATATGAATTTTTATGTTGATTATATTTCACCTCTTTCATATGAGTAATGCATTGGACTTGTTAAGTGATGGGTGAGGCCCGAAATTATATAGCCACTTGATGCACTGGTAGGTCTCATAAGACAAATCAATTGACTAAATTAAATTGTTTTTTACCCATATATTTAAATTATCTTGTGAAAGGTCTTGATGGTATGTTTTAGATGTACGGCATTATGAATTTACTCATTAACTTGATCTTCCACCATAAAGAGGTTCATGATGCCTTTTATGGATTAATTCTCAAGTTTCAATTGTTCTAACTCTTTTCTACTATTAATCTCAACCATCCTGATGGCTTTGAGTGAGCTATGATTCCATTTTGTATCGACCATATCATGGATACTCGAATAGTACCAAGATGGACCATCATATGACCTCAGGCGCACCACCCGGTCACCATATTCTAGCGACTAACACTGGGGTTCTAGAAACACTAGTAGGAGATGGTTTACCCCTTCTATATTTTGAATATCATAGAAGAAAAAATGATATTGTATGAATAAAATAAATATAATATGATTATGATGCATCAACCAGGTAAAAATCAATAATAAATAATAGGTATGTGACACCGGTGACTAAATATCAAACTCGATCTCTGGTCTTCAGTTCCAACACTGAGTGGAATGTTGGATTTGGTTCCCTATAACCAACTATTATGTACATTTGGATGTTCCTATCTGTGGACGTATTTAATTGTATTTTGACTATAATATTATTATTAATGCATGTCATGATTTTTATACTTTTATGTATTGAGGAAAACCATGATGACATATGCTCGCGATGAGGTAGGATATGTTGGGCATGTCATAAGTGATATTTCATTAATGAATAATGAGAGAAAGGATTTGTTCCTTCTATTCTTTAATGGAAGTTGATATCTCAGACCCTTTGATAGAAATATTTATTCCTAATTAAGTTTGTGGTTATGGAGTTCTATTGGGAAGTTTGTTTTCAAAATGTCAAAGAAAGATACATCGAGCACATAGTTTGATGACACCAGTATGCAACCTGCTTGATTAGAGATATCAAGAAAAAATTGATTATACTATACAGTGTGCATTCATATGGGGTTATTATCATTTCATAATTTAACTTCTTTATCTATGGATGTATTTGCATGTTATTAGATACTAACATTGGACTTTAGATGGTTCTTCTTAATGTCACTAAGAAAGGGGCCTAGGGGGTCACTAATTGTATTGATCACCCCAATTAAATTTTATTTGAATTTAACATGTTGAATAAATATTATTCCCAATGTGGTTTAATAATTATTCATGTTTGGTTGATCGCATATATTCAATTACCAATTATTCAAGAGAATATTATGTGAGTTTAATATTAAATAAATATTTATTCACCAGGTATTTATTAATTACACAAATATATAATATTTATTTATTTTGGTTTATTCGCATGGTAACATATTTATTTATTTGGTTATGCAAATATTTAATAAATATTTATTCACTGGTTTTGTGAATATAATTTTTATTTATTTATTGGTGAATAATATAGTGATATTTATTTATTCAGATAAATAGTCTTTATTCAAGGTTCGATAAATATTGAGGGGGATTAGAGGATTGAGTTTAATGGTATGGTGAAAAATGATATATAAAATATTATTTGAATAAATATTAATTTGTGATCTAAAGAAATATTATTTATTTATCTGCAAGTTTAGCGTATGTCAAGTAAATAATATTGTTTTTTTTTTTGTTGTTGTTGTTTAGACATAGGATTTTCTAGAGACTAAGAGAATTGTTAGGGCCTATATGTAATTATTATTCTCTAAACCGTAGTTGTATTTAAACCCAATTACGAAATTTTCCAACTAAGTTGTGTCATTCTAATTTTTGTGCACAAAAAAATTCAAGAGGGTCCTCTCAAGCCCTGGAGATCTCCTCTCTTAGAATTCTCTTAAGGGTGGAAAGTGATTCCCCTCCACCACCTTCTCAAGTCTAGAGAGAACCAAAGCAATTCCTACTCACCTCGAAGGATTTTATTGCGATCGAAGACAAACAACACAAGCATTGGAATTTTATATGTTAACACCCTGGGATTTCTACAACGATGTTCATAAGTTCGAGGAGAACATATAGATCACCACTAGAGAGATTCTACACTTAAATTCTCTCGCCGCAATGACAGTACACCAAGAAGTGGTCAATCGATTCATCAATGAAGAAATAATTCCAATATGAGGTAATTCTTAATCAATATAAATTGATTATAAATTATATGTGATGATCATGTCTCCTTGGTTCCGGTATAATAGTCAATTAATCATTTTTATCAATATATTTCCTTTATATAAAATCATTATAATTAATATTTATAAAGTAGTTATTGATATTCGTATTACTAAGTTTAATTGCTAGGTTATAACGGTCATGTTTAAATAATATTAATAATATATTGTGCTTTTATTAAAACTCAGTGTCGTGTGTAATGCAAGCTAACTCAGTGTTACATGTAATGCAAGGTTAACTTGGTATTGTGTGTAACACAAATTATCAAAGAAATTTAATTTATTTGAAAAAATAATAATTCATAAAAACTCAAGGTGTTACAATTATTTATATATAATTATAAATAATTGTAAAGGAATATTAAAAATAAATATATATTGTATTTATATAAATATATATTTATTGTTGTATAAGTCATATTTAAGAATATATAAATATGTATATATGAAATTGTTAGGACCAATAGGGGCCTATATACCCTGAGAGGGGGGGTGAATCAGGGTATGGATATTCTTTTTCAAAGTTCTTCCTGCCCCACTAGATCTTGACCTCTTTATTACAAGGTTCACTTTGTTTGCACTTGTGTGTTTATTATGATCACTTATTTTCTTCTTTATCTGATGATGATGCTTTTAATGCAATACAGGGAAGTAAGCAGGCAGACACAGAGATTTTTACTTGGTTCACCCTCACTGGGCTACGTCCAAGGAGCATACGCCGACAAGTTTCCGGTTGTACCAAATTCCACTATTCTTCACTAGATGTGGATACAAAGGTTCAGGAACAGTCACTATGTCCCAGGCTCACTGCCTTTACAAGGTTTAGGGTCAGCTCACTGCTTTCCCAAGGGTCGCTCCCTATTTCTCTCTCTCTGACTCACTGCCGGTGGAGAGGATCACCTTCTTCCTCTTTCTTTTCTCACTGCTCTGAAAGGATCTACTCACAGTTTATAGACATGTAGGTCTCTTCATTTGCATGAAGGAATGCATCTTCCTCTATATGTAGATGCTCTATTGAAGTCCAACTTTCACCCATAGATGAATTTCTCTTTGCACCGAAGGTATCGGGCAATCTTCCAGCTTTCACGCAGCCCTGAATTACCACTGTGAATCAACCTTACTTGGCGCGCAAGTCTAATCTAGCATGCAAGTATCGGCGCGCAAGTCACAAAGGGTGCTCAAGTCTACCTCAATCACTTGCGCTGCACAATCTTCTGCAACTCCAAACTTGCACGACTCAACCCCTTTTACGCCCAAGCCAATATTGGCGTGCAACTACCAACCAGCGCGCAACTTCAAACACTGACGCGCAAGTCCACCTGCGTGACCACACACCACTTGCGCAACCACCACATATGCACGACAGGAGCTCTGGTTTTTCTAAGTGTTGAACTCCGTGAAAAATGAGGAGGGGTGGTCCTGTATTTATAGGCATTTGGACACCCTGCGCGATGGTGCGCAGGTCTACCCTTGGCGCGCAAGTCTCGACGTGCAGGTCTCTTCCCCTGCAAGTCACTTGCGCGACCCACTTCCAAACTTGGGCACCCTTTTCCCTTTTCCATATTTTCTTGTTCTTATCTTGAAAAACAACAGGCGCACAAGTTTCCAATCTTCATAGGCACCGGCGCGCAAGTCCTTTCTCAGCACGCAATTCACCTACGCGACCAACCCAATACTTGCGTGACCCTTATCCCTTTGCCATATTTTGATGATTTGATCTTGAAAAACATATGGTGCGCAAGTTTCCAAGCCTTCAAGTACACGGCGCGCAAGTCCCTTTGCCAAAAACCACTTTTCTTCATTTGTCGATTTTCAGGCCCAAAAATTTTCCAAACACTCGAAAACGGCACCACCTTGTATCTATTCTTTTTATACCACCTTCAGATCATCCATTCCTTTGTCGACGTTCTTGAATCAAACATGGATATTTGACCACAGCTCTTGAACTCGACATTCCACCATGAAATCCCCTTTGTTAATAAATTTGTATGTCATGGTTTTCTTTGTCAACAATCACAGCACAGTTGTCCACTTTGTCAACAAACACAATAACCTCAAAAATACTTCAATGATACCTTGAGGGATTTTTTCCCAACAATCTCCCCCTTTGGGTTTGTTGAAAACTCTTTCATAAAAAGATACATCGTTAAACCTTCAGCCACTATTCACCTATTGCGATTCCGATAGCAATCAAGGATTTACTCAACACATACTCTAAACCCACATGAGCAATGCTTGGTATGAGAAACAAAGGTAAATGAAAATTTCATCAATGAATTACTTCAACTCTGAAATCCACTGTTGACACCAAAATGAAACCAATTTTTGGAAATATTCTTACCGCATTCCAACACCACTCTTCTGCTTTTATCACGATCCTCAACTGTCGTGATATCTGTTCTTTGATTGATCACTTCTAGCATCGTCAGATTTAATACTCCCCCTATCTTCTCACAGCTTCAACTCCCCCTATCTGGCTGTTCCATCTGTCAGCTTCTCCCCCTATCTGTCATGATTTCTCAAATAGCCACACTGTCTCCCCCTTGAAAAATTACTATTTTCTCCCTCTTTGTCAACGAACCCAAAGGTCACTCTTTTGCAGTCTGTAACAGAGTAGAGAACACATATCAGTACATTAGGGAAAACACATCATACCTCGGGGAGAGGGGGGTTCCACATCCACATACTTTTTAAGTGCGGGGAGTCGACTGAACTTCCAGAGTCAGTCGATGCCTTTCAAACGCTTCCTTGGGTAAGGCCTTTGTCAGAATATCCGCAACCTGTAGCTCTGTAGGCACATATTCCAACTTCAAAAGCCCTTGTTCCACCTTCTCCTTGATGAAATGATATTTGATCTCAATGTTCTTTGTCCTTAAGTGATGGATGGGATTTTTGCTGAGATTTATAGCACTTGAGTTATCACACTGGGTTCCGATCGGAGACTTTACTTCAACTCCCATATCTTCAAGCTACTGCTTCATCCATAATAACTGTGTGCAAGTTTGAGTGGCCGCAATATACTCAGCTTCCGCAGTGCTCAATGTAATGCAATCTTGCTTCTTGCTTAGCCAAGAAATACACAATCCACCAAGATAGAATGCACCACCTAACGTTGATTTCCTATCATCCGTTGAACCATCCCAGTCTGCATCAGTATATCCCAATAACTCTGTCTGAGATTTGTCATTATATGTTAAGCCGAAGTCCATTGTGCCCTTGATATACCGAAATATTCTTTTCACTGCAAGCATGTGGCTTTCCTTGGGATTACTCTGATATATCATTGCTTGGCATGTGGAAAATACAATGTCGGGCCTTGTTGCGGTCAAGTACAGCAAACTGCCAATAATCTGCCTGTTTTCAATGATATTAACTGCCTTTCCATCCTCATCTTTGGACAATCTCATCCGGGTAGCAACCGGAGTCTTCATATCCTTGGAATTTTCTTTCATCTCCTTAGAATTTTCATTCCAAATCTTCTCAAAATCACCTTGGCATATTTGTATTGAGAAATGAATGTGACATTCCTTTCTTGTGTCACCTGCACTGTCACGACCCATCCTCGGGGCCCGTGCCATGACTACCCCAAGTCCGCCTTCCATAGGACAGGGGCTGGCGACTAGCACCAAAGACGTAAATCCCGATAACTAGGAAGGCATTGCCTTTGTAAAAGTAAACAAAACACCACAGAGTACAAGCAGAAGTAATACACTAAGTACAAAAGAAAGTGATGAAAAGTAAATGGGCCAGAATACAAACCCAACTGGAAGTACAGCTACAACTGAACGAAGTACAACAGAAAAGACAAGCAGCTAGAAGAATAGAAGCAGCTCCTAGGTCGTCCACCTCGGATCCTACCTTAAGGGTAGGTACAGATAGCGCAGCTCCTGGATCGTTCACCACGGATCCTACCTGAAGGGTAGGTACAGATAGCCTTCACAACGCTCTCTCCCGTCTACCTCCTATGTGTATCATCTCATCGTGAAGTCCACCTCCGGATACTGACTCGTCGTCAGGTCCTACCTCCGGGTACCATCTAGTCCTCAAACACTCAGTCTCTGTCAGCGTTGCCCGTCGTCTGCAACCAACACAACGAGGGGCGGGCATAGCCCGTGCAGGGGTGAGTATACGATACTCAGTAGGGACCCCAAGACCCTCAAGGTCTCACTAAATCCAACAAGGATAACCATAAAGAAGGATCTCAACAGATATCCCTTACTTAGGTATATGCTCATACTTATACCTAAGTTATCAAGTAACCCATCTCAATCATGAGGAAACACAAAGGTCATAGACTCAGCTCAAACCAGGATATTCATTATCGAAACTGAAACTGCTGAAGAGCTCCGTCTCTGACGAGTACAGTGATCCTGTCACGACTCCGAGGTACTTCTCACTAACCTAAGACTGCTGAGATACTCTTCATGTCGAGTACTGCGGGTCTGCCACCTCACAAAGTAGTGCTCCTCCGCCATGGGTCTGCCACCTCACACAGTAGTGCTCCCCCTCATAGCCTACAGAGGTACTTCTCCTGTCGAGTACCGCGGGTCTGCTTCCTGCTACCAGGCGCTCCGTCCGTCGTGGGTCTGCACCCAAACACAGTAGTGCTCCGTTCACTGGGCTAGTCGACTCACTCCAAGTCGAGTCGGTCAAGCAGTCGTTAGGTCTCAGCAGGCTACACGGTCTCCATACTCTGTATGCTCGTCTCAGGGAGGGTCCGCTCCACGAGCTACAGGTCAATACTCAAAGTATCTCAAAGGACCACCTCGTCATAGGGGTCTCAACGCAACAGACGGCGCGTCAATCAGACGCCCGGTCTGTGAGTTATTAACCTTTTAGTCCCGGGGGCCCGGTTGGTTTCGTGTACGAACCAACCCGGCCGTATCTCAACTGTACCCCGAACTCTCATAGGGTATACTCATAGGGACCGTTTCTCAACGTGATCACCAACGCCGCTGACGGTTCGTCAAACGGACGTCCGGTCTGAAAGTTATCAGCTTTTCCGTTCCAGGGGCCCGGTTGGATTTCGGGTTCAATCCAACCCGGCCACTATCCAACTGCGTCCAAAGCTTAGTCAAAGTATGCCAAAAGTTCAGTATCATTAAGAGGAATCCAACAAAGTCGACGGCACGTCAATCGGACGTCCGGAGCTCAAGTTATAAGCGTTTCCGCTCCGAGGGCCCGGTTGGTTTCGGGTTCGAACGAACCCGTCCGTACCCCAAGTTCTCCAAAACCTTGAGTTTAATATACCGAAACGACCTTCTCGATCCAAGGATCGCATCGCAACTAACGGTGCGTCGATCGGAGGTCTGTAGCCCAAGTTATGGGCATTTGAACGGATCTGTCTGAAAATAGGGGTTCGGGCCCGGTCAGACCCGGCCCGATACCCCCCCCCCCCCCGGGTCAGCCCGAACCGGGTCGACCCGACCCGGGTCCGGGTTCGGCCCATTAGGGCGTGACCCGGCCCGGCCCGGGCAGCCAGCTTGGTCGTAACGCGCGGAGCGGAGGGGGCGCTACCCCCCCCCCCCCCCCGGTTGACGGTGAACCGGCGCGGCATTCAAGACGCGCCCCTTATTCTGGAATGGCAAAGCCATTCCGGTTCAACCCCTGCCGCGGCGGCGCGCCGCCGCCGTTTTCCGCGGACCACCGATCGCGCACCGGTGGTCCGTTTCTCCTGTCGTCTGCGCCTACGGTCACTATGGAACCCGAACTTCACTGCGGAGTCTTCAAATCACCTCTGTGGCCTGTTCCGTCATCACCCGACGATCCGCACGTCAATAAACAAACTGCGGAGTCTTCGAATCGCCTCTGCGGCCCTGACTCCGACCACGGTTTCGTTCGGCCTCAACGGCGCGGCGCGACGGCGCCGCGCTTCTTCGCCGTGTTCTTTCTTGATTTCGCGCGGTGTTGTTTCACCTTGTCGCCTTCGTTCGAGCCGCAACAAAAACAACATCGAAGGGGGAGGAGGGTCGGCCGTGTTCGTGCGGTCCGACCTCCTCCCGTTATTACGATAACAGGCGGCCCAAATAGAAGTCGATGAATGACAAAGATTTCACGAACAAATAAATAACCCCTACCTCGAGATGTGATCCCTCGATGGATTTGCAGAGAGGTAGCGTCGTTCGTTGACGTCGGAAGGTGACATCGTCGGTTGCGGTTTTCCCACAGCGGTGTCTCCTCCTTTGATGGAGATCCGGGAAGCGTTCTTCGTCGAAGGTCTTGGAAGGCCCGACATCGCCAAAGTGTACCCAAAGATGTGACGCCACCCCTCTTGTCGCAGAGAAGGAAGAAAGGGGTACGTCGCCGCTCTTTGTGGAGTCGGCGTTCTTTGCTATGAAGCGTCGTTCTTCGTTGAGAAGGCGTCGTTCTTCAACGAAGAGGAATTCTCTTCTTCTTCTTCTTCTCACAAGAACTATCTCCAAATTCTCCAACACAAAGTGTGTTCCAAACTAAAATAATGGCTCACCAATTATTTTATTAACACATTCCATTTGAAATTCAAAACTCAAACACTTAATTAATTAATTGAGGAAATTCAATACATTAATTAAGGTGTGTGTTGGCTTAAAAGAATTAAGAGGGAGAGAGTGAAGGGGAGAAGTTACACAAATTAAGAGGAGGTTACCAAATAATTCAAGAGGTGAGTTAGCAAGAATTTATTAAAGAGATGAGGATGTGAAAAGTCACTTTTAAAACCAAGGGAGTTTAAGGGGTTATGGGGTATGTGAAAAGGTGGGGGCTCGTGTGGGCCCCACCTCTCCTTTATTCTCCCAAGGGAAGCTAGAAACCCAACTTCCACACAAAGGATAAAACTACTTAGAAGAAAAATAAAATTAGAATACAATTTTATTTTATTCTTCACTTAAACCTCAAAAATTAAACTTCTTATCCCGAGCAACGCACCTACGGTAAAAGTCCACTTAAGCAAAAACCGGTGCTACGAGTTCATCGGTGCCCTCGGATTTCAATTCCGAGCACCGGTTCAAAAGTTAGGAAAACCCGCTCGTTCGTTCACTGAATGTACCCGAGCTAAACTTCAAAAATTGATTCTGGGCACACCGGGCCTCGGAATCAGGTGCCGTCAGAAACTGCGTTCTTGTAAAATCCCAAAGAAATTAAGAAAAAAATTCCCTTGAAATTTCTGGGTCTTTACATGCACTAAGCTTCATCTGATCCGCCAAATATTATATCATTGACATAAACTAGGACCATCATCTTTTGATTACTATTGTTGTTGAAATAGATATTGTAATCAAATCCACCATGCTGAAAACCAAGCTTCTTCAAATACTGATTGAGCCTTGAGTACCATGCTCTTGGTGCTTGTTTCAGCCCATATAATGCCTTCTTCAGCCGACAAGCCTTGTTCTCATCCTCATGAATGAGAAAACAATCTACTTACTCAATATACACTTCTTCCTCCATAATCCAATTCAAGAATGCAGATTTGACATCCATCTAGAAGACATTGAGCATCTGTTACACTGCAATGTCTAGGAATAATCTGATTGTCTCCAGCCTTGCAACCGGTGCAAATGTCTCATCAACATTTGTTCCCTCTATCTGAGAGTATCCTTTGCACACCAATCGTGCTTTTTTCCGAATCATTGTGCCATCTTCATTAATTTTGTTGCAATAAACCCATTTAGTCTCGATAACATTCTTATCTGCTGGTCTCGAAACAATCTCTCATGTCTGATTATTTTCTGAATCATCATTAGTAACTTATGCTCCCCCTGTGTTGCTTTCTTCCTCAACACTTTCATCGGGAAATTTCTCACTGTTTCATTGTTTAGTGGCTTCACTTCTTTCAGCTACTTTTCTGAGCTTCTTGTTGAGACAGGGTTGATATTCTCTCGCAGCTTCTTGGTATCCTAAAAACAGTCAGTTGATACCATATTGTTAGAAAAAATTGATAAGCATGAGATGCATGATTATTGCTGCTTCTCCATGTGTTTCTTTCTTCCCTCGATAGGCAACACCTAAGCTGAGTCATCCAATTATTGCTTTGATGGATCTTTCATCTGATTTTGTTATTTGAATGCTCCCCCTATGTTATGAAACATTTCATGGGGTTAGGCCCACTGTTTAGACCCATAAACATTCTTTTTCTCCTGTATCATTTATTCTCAATCTGGCACTCGGCATTGAGCCATTAACAAAATTTCTAAGCCTATTGATTTGAAACTCCGTGTAGGAAACAAGAGAAAAATTTAATAACACAATCACTTCTTATTCTTCTCATTTGCTCCTTTTCTTCTTCAACTTTGGTACCTGATTTTAGGCAATTGAAACCCTAGAGCACATCACTTCTCCACTTTGTATCTTTAGATGTCACTTCTCCTTGGATCATATCTCCCTAAAACCTGAAACACTTGAATCATCAGTTAATAGCATTTATATACATAGGGAGAGGGGCGTTTCTGGAATCTTCAAGACGGGGATTGTGGTTGATCCTGATGGGTCAATCCTTTGATTCTTTCTTGTAGAGCATCACACTCTTTCCTTGCTTCTTCTAGCTGTCTTTCCAAATTCAATTGCTCTGTCCATATGACTAAGCATTCATTACCCACATGATGAGTCTTTCTCTGATATGTTGATTATGTAGGCTTGGCCTTTTTCACAACTTGGGGATTAATCCCACTGGTACACACTTCCTTCTTTGATGTTCCACCAAAATTCCATTTCCCTTGATTCCTTCTATGGGTAGGAATCTCTTTACTTGTCATATTTCCTTTCTTCTTCCACCATTGCAGGGGTCTTTCTCTTTCCTCCACTTCTCGCTGAGGAACACGACATTTAGATTTTTCAATGCATTCTTTGTTCATCTTTCTTTTATCAGATATCTGAGTCACGACTCTATTTTGCACTGGTGGTGAATTCTCCATTGAACGTGCATTCTTCTTTATCATAGCTGGAGTAGATCTCCCCTTAATCTCCCAAGTTTTTTCACATTCTCTCCACAAGGTTTGTTGTGAGTGTGACAGAGAAGGTGATTGATACGCCTTTTGTTTATCTCCTTGTGATTCCCCTGGGGTAGTAAACCTGTTTTTCAATCTACCACATTCTCTTCCAGTGTAGGATTTTTCATTATACACCACTGGAGTCGTGAATCTCCTCTTGAGTTCCTTTTCTTTTCCTGCTTTCTTCTTGCTGCAATGTCTTGCCAAATGCCCATAATCAGAACATATAAAACATTTTCCATCAAAGGCATACCTCCTTTCAACATTTCTCTGTCGAGATGTTGATGCAGCTTGAACTCCTCTTCTGACGTTGAGCTCCTGAGCTTCCTGACACATACTCATTGTGTGTCCCTTTCTTCCACAGTAATAGCATCAGATGAATGTTTTCATCTGAGATACTCTTCTCTCTGATTTCTCATGATGCTTCTTCTTATTCTCAAATTTATCAAAGCTTCTATTTTCACAGACTGAAATGTATTCCAGAGCCTCTGAACAGGAGCTTGATGTGTGGCCATGAATCCCGCAGAAATAACACATGTCGTCACTTCTTCTTCTAACTATCCTCTTAGGCCCATCTCCAGCACCTACATGATTTTCTCCACATCTGGAATTGTTCGCAGGTCTCTTTTTATCATGCATGGGAGGTGATTCATCAAATCCAATACCAGTTTTTTCCAAACTGTATGGTCGTTGAGCTGAGAAAATTTGTTCTTGCCTCTTTTCAAAAATAGAAAATTTTCTTTTCATTTCATCATCACCTGCCGAAGGATAATCAAATAGTAAGTGCAAGGCATCCTTCATTTTAGGCTTTCCTCTAGCATTGGATTTCTCCACTTCCTGCTTCACTGATTCAAGCTCTTCTTCCAACTTTTGAATCTTCATATCCCTTGATTCAAGTTGGGCATTGAGTTCTCTTCTGAGATTCTTTCTACAACTCATCTCATCTTCCGGTTCTCATGTGAGCTTTTCTACCTTGTTACTTTTCTTCTTTACTTTCAATTTTTTCTGAGAAACAGATTCAAAGAAAGATACAATCTCTTGTTGTAGCCTTTGATTCTTTTGAACATTTTTGGACAACTGTGTAGCTAGATCATCATTTCTGGCTTTAAGATTCTGAACTTCTTCTGACTTTTGATTCTCTTCATAATCATCAGCCTTTTGTTTCCTTTCATTCTAGCCATCTTTTTTACTTCTTCACTTTGAGAATCATTCTTCTCCCTTAGGTCAGTGGCTACATCAATAAGCCTTTGATTTAAGCCTCTTAGCTTGTTGACCTCAATTTCCAATACCTTGATCTGAATATCCTTGGATTTAACTTCTTCATCCATTTTCCGATCCAATTTCTTTGTCATGTTGACAACATCTACCGGTGGCCTCATTCTTGAAACTTCTTCATCATCAGTTGTTTCGGTGTCACTTTGAAGTTCAAATACTTTACTCATTCCTACATCATGATTGAGTGAATCAATCTTTTCCCTGTCAGATTCATCCAGGCCTTCTTTCAGTAAGTTGTTTGATTCTTTTAATTGAATCACACTTTTTCCATACACACTTCCACACTGAGGAATATCACCTGACTTCTGATTCTTCTTTGATGTTTTTCCCTTTGCCATGACACACCGAGATAAGAGAAAACTGATTTAACCACACAAATCGACTACATCAAGTCAGAGCAAACAAGTCTGATAAAAGCAACATATCCCTCTGATACCAATTGTTAGGACCAATAGGGGCTTATATACCTTGAGAGGGGGGGTGAATCAGGGTATAGATATTCTTTTTCAAAGTTCTTCCTGCCCCACTGGATCTTGACCTCTTTATTACAAGGGTCACTTTGTTTGCACTTGTGTGTTTATTATGATCACTTATTTTCTTCTTTATCTGATGATGGTGCTTTTAATGCAATGCAGGGAAGTAAGCAGGCAGACACAGAGATTTTTACTTGGTTCACCCTCACTGGGCTACGTCCAAGGAGCATACGCCGACAAGTTGTCGGTCGTACCAAATTCCACTATTCTTCACTAGATGTGGATACAAAGGTTCGGGAACAGTCACTCTGTCTCAGGCTCACTGTCTTTACAAGGTTTAGGGTCAGCTCACTGTTTTTCCAAGAGTCACTCCTTGTTTCTCTCTCTCTGGCTCACTACCGGTGGAGAGGATCACCTTCTTCCTCTTCCTTTACTCACTGCTCCGGAAAGGATTCACTCACAGTTTATAGACACGTAGGCATCTTCATTTGCATGAAGGAATGCATCTTCCTCTGTATGTAGATGCTCTGTTGAAGTTCAACTTTCACCCGTAGATGAATCTCTCTTTGCACCGAAGGTATCGGGCAATCTTCCAGCTTTCACGTAGCCCTGAATTACCACCGTGAATCAACCTTACTTGGCGCGCAAGTATCGGCGCGCAAGTCTACCTCAATCACTTGCGCGGCACAATCTTCTGCAACTCCAAACTTGCGCGACTCAACCCCTTTTACGCCCAAGCCAATATTGGCGTGCAACTACCAACCGGCGTGCAACTTCAAACACTGGCGCGCAAGTCCACCTGCGCGACCACACACCACTTGCGCGACCACCACATCTGCACGATGAGAGCTCTGATTTTTCTAAGTGTTGAACTCTGTGAAAAATGAGGAGGGGTGGTCCTGTATTTATAGGCATTTGGACACCCTGCGCGATGGCGCGCAGGTCTACCCTCGGCACGCAAGTCTCGGCGCGCAGCTCTCTTCCCCTGCAAGTCACTTGCGCGACCCACTTCCAAACTTGGGCGCCCTTCTCCCTTTGCCATATTTTCTTGTTCTTATCTTGAAAAACAACAGGCGCGCAAGTTTCCAATCTTCATAGGCACCGCCGCGCAAGTCCTTTCTCGGCGCGCAAGTCACCTGCGCGACCAACCCAATACTTGCGCGACCCTTATCCTTTTGCCATATTTTGATAATCTGGTCTTGAAAAACATATGGCGCGCAAGTCCCTTTTGCCAAAAACCACTTTTCTTCATTTGTCGATTTTCAAGCCCAAAAATTTGACTAACACTGGAAAACGGCACCATCTTGTATCTGTTCTTTTTATACCGCCTCCAGACCATCCATTCCTTTGTCGACGTTCTTGAATCAAACATAGGTCGTTGATCACAGCTCTTGAACTTGGCATTCTACCACGAAATCCCCTTTGTCAACAAATTTGTATGTCATGGCTTGTTTTGTCAACAATCACAGCACAGTTGTCCACTTTGTCAACAAATACAATCACCTCAAAAATGCTTCAATGATACCTTGAGTGATTTTTGCCCAACAGAAATATATACAAGCAAGGTGCCCTTTATGTGTGTTACATATATTAGAATATACACATAAATATATATTTGTTTATTGACACACGTATTTATATATAAACATAATATTATATCTACACTTGTATAGGTATGTATATATATTAATGCATTTTTATAAGGTAAATAAAGTGGATAATTTTTTATTTTAAATAAAATGAATGATAAAAATTTATTTCCATGTGGTTTATATGTGTAAAAATAGATTTTTATGTAAATATGTTTAAATATTTATTTATATAATTATTATATTATGTGTATATTTAATCATAGATAACACAACAATATGAAAAATGATAAAATTTGAAGATCATAATATCCACATGAAATTAAGTCATGGTAATAAATCTAGTCTCCGCCAAAAAAATATAAGAAGGTCACCTTAAACAAAACTTAAATTTCATCGAATGTTTAAAAATCAAGATACCCCAACAAAAAAAAACTCAGTTTTGAAGTCCTTTAGAGCCTTTTTTATCGTGGTGAATGTTCCCATGGGTCACCATGCCATAGATCTTTTTGCAAGTTTTGATTTGATATGTGATAGGGCTCAAATGAATACTCGGATTAAAAGTTGTGTATGTTTGAAGTTCAAATCATGTTTTCAACTTATTTTAGATCGTTTAATAATTTATTGAATTTTTCTGTCATCAAATTGTTATTAAACGATTATTACTTAGTAATAATTAACAAATTGTTAGTTAATTTTAACTTTTAATTATTTTATAAATCATTTTTCACTAAATATCCTATATATTAAATGTAATTACATATTGAATATTATATAAATCATATTTAATAAAATATGTTATATTTATATCAATATAATTTTTTATATATTAATATACGTTTTTTAATAATATATAAACTTTTTTTTATGAAATGTACATTTTATCAACACTAAAAAAAGTGATGACAGATGTGAGTTTTTATCAATGTTTTTTTAATGATCGTAAAGATGTTTTTTATCAGTGATTTTTTTTAGAATGGATAGAGTAGCGCATAATATCGCACATTTTGTAATAGTTAACCAAAACCGAAGACTCAAACAAGCTCATACGTTAACAACCAAGGATTCCCATTTAAAACCTTATTAACACTCTAATCACTATAATCGGGACACGGATCTTTACACACCCATCGCCTACATATGCAATGTGGTTTATGATATACATGGGTAAAACTTTAGTATCGTTTCTAGGTCGTGATGTGTAGGATGGTGGGGAACTCGGTTATAATGGTCGGGGCATTGGCAAGTGATGTGTTAAGTCAGTGAGAGGCCATTTATTTACGTTGTAGGTTTGGGGTTGGGGTACAAAGGAAATAAAGATGAGGAGATTCGAAATCAAGACTTCCTCAACTCACAGTCCCAGATACAGTGAAGGTGTAACCAGTGAACTGCGCCCCATGTGGCAGTTAGAGACCATTTATATTTTGTTTTTGGTTTATTATATACGACAGTTATTTTATGTAATTGTTATATATATATATATCCACAGATTCTTTTTATATTTATCATCGTATGCATAATAATTAAGTAATTTAATAATTAATTGATTAATTTTGAGGATGTCACGTCACATCGGGTCGCCCATATCGGTCACGTGAACCGTGGGCCATCCGTGAATATATATATATAATATAAAAGTTGATATGATGCTTCAAATTTCATTCTTTTAAAAAATGAAAAAATAATTAATAAAGCATCTTCGTTATGAACAAAAAATTCAAAAAAAGAAGCCTGAATCGGAAAAGGTGGGGGGCCCAGTAAACGCTGGACCGATCCCACTGCCTTCCGTGGCCGGTCGGCCGGTCGCCCAATGATGTGACGCCAGAGCTCTATGCGGGTTTTTTTTTGGGTCATTTTATTTCTTATTTTTATTTTTTAATTTGAATAATGTTTATTACTTTATTTTCTTCATATTCTGTTAATGATTTTTTTTATTTTGAAAACTGATTAATAATATGTATTTTATACAATGAAAAACACTTTTTAAAAATAGTAATTTTTAGCGACATCCCATAATGGTCTCTCATGATACATTTACGGCCGCACTAATTCTTTTTAAAAATTTAAGAAAAAATTTATAATCACATTACAAAATTGCGTTATTCAATTTTATCCTTTATCACCGTTAAAAAATTTAATGTCCATAAAAGAGATGTATTTATCACCACGATGTAAAATCAATAATAAATGTTACTAGCATCATTGTTAAAAAAACAATGATAAAAAGTCACATTTATCAAAAATGATAAAAGTAGTCATTTATGGTTTTTTTTAGCACAGATGAAAAATTATATTTTAATATAAATAAGACCTTCATAAAAACAAATTATATATTATGAAAAATTATATTTTAATATAAAAACATATTTCTATTGATACATATATAAAATATATTTTATTAAATATGATTTATATAATGCTAAATAGGAATTTACATTTAATATATAATAAATTTAGTGAAAAATAGTTTATAAAATAATTAAAAATGAAATTAACAATTTGCTAATTGATATTGATTAAATACATAAACCATATGAAAATAAACATCCATTGTATATTTTATTTACAATAAAAAGTTATCCATTTTATTTACCTTATAACAACTTGTTAATATATACATACATACCTGTATATATAAATGTACGTATGATGTTTGCCCCCCCCCCACTTAGGTGGTAGGGGGGATGGGCTGTGGGGTGCTGGTCACGGGGTCGAGTTCCCATATCGTTTTATCTTGTAGCGTGCGTAATAGAATGGTCTCACCTTTTAAATGTATGTATGATGTTTATATATAAATATATATGTGCCCCCCCTGCACGCGGGTGGGGTGGCAGGGTTGGAGGGGTTTTGGGGCGCCGGTCGCGAGATCGAGTCCTCGGGCCGTTTATTTGCGAATTTTTCTTGTAGCGTGCGTGAGCTGCCATTTGGTGGTTGTAACCCAACTGTTTTTATATACGTGTGTATTAATAAACAAACATATATTTATGTAAATATTCTGATATATATAAAGAAATATTAATATATAATATATGTAAATAAATAAAAACACACACAAACATATTTTATAAATGTATTTAAAAATAATTATACAAATATATATAATTATATGAATAAGTGTATAATTAAAAAAGAATTATGTAAATATATATATTTTTGAAGAGAAAGATTTAATTAAAAGATCGAAGATTAGGAATTACAAGGGCAGAAAGCCAAGACCAAAAATCATCAAACCAATCACGAGACACACCAGAAAGGCCACGTGTCGCCAACATGCGCGCGATGATATTACCCTCCCTTTTGGTGAAAGAAGAAGAAAATGCCATGAAAAGGTGTTGAAGAGAATGAATTTTCATGACCAACAAACCGAACTATTGAAGACCATTTTCTGGTGCGGAGGTAGCATTGACAATAGTAAGACAATCCGGCTCCAAGATAAGAGATCTCCATCCTCTTTCGCAAGGAAATTCCAAACCGACAATAATAGCGTGGGCTTTTGCAACTGGTGGAGTCCAGGAAGCGCAGGAGGAGGATTGTCGAGCAGCAACAATTGAGCCAAGAGAATCCCGAACAATCACACCAACGCTGGTAATACCTCCATCATAAAGGGACACGTCCACGTTAATCTTCAAAGATCCTGTTGGAGGAGGATTCCAAAGACCTGGACTGAGCTAAATGGAAGGGGCATGGTGTTGTGAATGATTTCGGTTCCAAATAGCTAACCAAGACTAAGCCCGCTCAACCCAAAAGAAGCATGGTCTTTCCAACTAGTTAAAAATGAAATCGTTACGTCTAACACAAATCATCATTGCCACTGTTCATAAAATATTCATAGTCTGTTGAAAGGGATGAAACCCACTTATTCAAAAGTGCTGCAAAGACATGCCCTAAATCCACAAAAGTATCACCATTTGATTCCAGGCGTGCCAAATAGATCTGGCCTCAGGGCAGTTGAAAACAACACGCATGGACGATGATCCAGAAGCAGCCATGCAGTAGCGTTAAACAACGTTCAATCCGAGATCCGTCATGATATAAAACGCAGGATCTTCGGAATATAACGAAGAACGAAAAAGAAAAGAAGAGTTCTGGAACCATTGAGATAGGATCATCATATGTTGGTTATAATTAATTTAATTAATTCATAAAAATTACCTTGATGGAATTCCTTGTTCGTTGATGTCTCTGGTCACGATCCTGTGATCCGTCGTTGTGTCACAGAATCCAAGTATAGGATTCCTCTAGCGGTGATCCACGCGTGCTCCACATATCTCTGGACGTCGCCGAAGGGAACTCCGGGTGCTAGCGCGGAAGATCATTCGCTTGCGATGTCCGTCTTCGATCGCCTTGATCCGGTGAAGGATCTTGCTTTCGTAACTTGTAAGCGTTCTTGGTGGAAAGGGAATTCTCTCTTGGCTTGAGAGTATTTCCAATCCGTTGTGCACAACCAAAATGGCTAACCCTCATGAGAATAATGTAATTGAGATTTATAATACTTAGAATAATAAAATGAATTAATTGCCCAAAAGCATTTAATTATTTCATTTAATTCTTAGTAATACCCCATGTCGTAATAATGACAGTTGACCATCATTATTACTTGACATGCATCCAATGTATCACATTTAATATCATTTAATTAAATAAACAATATTTTTTCACGAATCCCGAAAAAAACAAACTACAAAGCGTGTATGTATAAACATACACGGCATGTACTTTTATTTATTTTCCTCCACCTCATTTATTAAACCTTGAGTAATGGCTATTTATTTCTTAAATAAATGTAACTGCATTACTCGCTAATAAATACATATTATTTCGCCCACAATATATTCTCTCGAATAACTAGTGTCGAAATAAATGCGATCAGACATCCTTGAATAATTATTAAACCACAATCGGGAATAATCTTTATTCAACTTGTTAAATTAATATTTAACTGAGATACATGGACACACTTAGTGTGTGACTCTCTAGGCCTCTTTCTCAGTGGCATTAGGCGGAGCCTGCCTAAAGTCCAAGGTTAACGTCTAGCAACAAGCCAAGGCACCTATAGAGAAAGAAGTTAACGCCGCAATGACGTGTCACCTCCTACGAACGCTTATCGTGTAATATAATCCCTTTGTCTCGATATCTCCAATCAAGCGGGTTGCATGCTAGTGCCATCAACCCATGTGCTCGATTATTATTTCTTTGACTTCCCGAAATTGAACTCGCCCATACCTTACCATGACCATGGATTTATTTAGGCTGTATTAATTTCATCAAAGAGCCTGAGATATCTACTTCCGTTATGGAACAGAAGGGACAAATCCTTTCTCGCATTATCTATTAATGCAGTATTACTCGTGACGCACCCAACGTATCCTAGCTCGCTGCGAACAGTGTGTCGTCACAGTTTTCGTCAATACATCTAAGTGCGCGAGTTGTAATACCCATTAATAATAATCTTAAAGTCTAAGGACCAATACACATGTCCGCAGATAGGAACATCCAATGACACTATGAAATGTGGATTTCCTACTTGCGGGTCTCGTTCTCATAATATCCTCCTGGATATTACCAAGGGCGCACACCATGAGAAGGTGCCTCAAAGTTTTATGAGTCCTCACCCCTAATGACCTGTATTATTTGTGTCCTTCAAATAACATCATCCGACCATAGAACATATATTCAAGAACAGTGTTATGGCACTTCCGTGTTCTCATCATAGCAGGGATCCGCTATGACCCTTTAATGCAACAGCTGTTCTTTGGACATTATCACATGCATTGTCACGCAGAAGAACAATCAAGATGTGATAAAGCTTTTATCAATGAATAAAGTACAAAGTAGTTGGTTCTAGACCACCAACTCCAACAGACTCTCACTTGGACTAGAGCCAACTGCTAACAACCTTTAACCCGCTAGCTCTCACATGATATTCATGCTTCTGCTGAGACAGGCCTTTAGTCATGGGGTCCGCCACGTTCTCTTCCGTGGACACTCTGCTCACTGCAACTTCACCCCTTTGATAGAAATCCCTCAAGAGGTGATACTTCCGGAGTATGTGCTTTGTCCGTTGATGTGACCTTGGTTCTTTTGCAAGAGCCACCACTGCAGTATTATCACAATACAATGTAATGAGATCTTTACTGCTAGGCACCACATCAAGCTCCTGGACAAAATTCAGAATCCAGACGGCTTCCTTGGCTGCATCAGAAGCCGCTATATATTCGGACTCTGCTGTAGAATCGGCGACAACTGACTGCTTTGAACTCTTCCAGCTCACAGCTCCTCCATTGAGACAGAAAACATATCCAGATTGCGACTTTAGATCATTCTGATCTGTCTGAAAACCAGCATCATCATACCCTCTAATGACAAGCTCCTCGTCTCCTCCATACACCAGGAACATATCCTTAGTTCTTATCAGATACTTAAGGACAGTCTTAACAGCAGTCCAATGCTGTTCCCATGGATCTGCTTGATATCTGCCTACCATGCTCAGTGCATAGGCAACATCAAGCCTGATACATAACATGACATACATGATGGATCCTATAGCCGAAACGTATGAGATCTTACTCATTCCATCTTTCTCTTGTTGTGTCTGAGGACACATTTTCTTAGAAAGATGTAGTCCACGTGACACTGGAACCAATCCCCTCTTGGATTGTTCCATACTAAATCTCTTTAGTATCTGGTCAATGTATGTACCTTGACTTAGTCCAAGCAGCCTCTTGAATCTATCACAAATGATCTTGATCCCTAGAATGTAGGTTGCTTCTCCTAAGTCCTTCATGGAGAAACACTTGTTCAACCAGTCCTTAACTGACTGTAAGACTGGTACATCGTTTCCAATAAGCAATATGTCATCAACATATACTACTAGGATAACGACTACATTCCCATTAAACCGCTTATAAACACATGGCTCACATTCGTTCTTAATGAAACCGAATTCCTTTATGGCTTCATCAAATCGAATGTCCCATAACCTGGATGCTTGCTTCAATCCATAAATAGATTTCTGCAACTTGTAAACCCGTTTGGCTTCACCTGGTGTCACAAACTCTTCTGGTTGTGTCATATAGACATCTTCCTGAAGGTTCTCGTTAAGGAATGTTGTTTTGACATCCATCTGCCAAATCTCGTAGTCATGGTAAGCTGCTATGGCAAGTATGATTCTTATGGATTTAAACATGGAAACTGACGAGAAGGTTTCATCATAGTCAATTCCTTGACGCTGTCTGAATCCTTTAGCCACTAGCCTTGCTTTATAGGTTCTAACTTGACCTTCCATGTCCAAATTTCTCTTGAATACCCATTTTCATCCAACAGACTTTACATCAATTGGCTCATCGACCAGAACCCAAACTTAGTTTTGATACATGGAATCCATCTCAGAATTCATATCTTCTAGCCATCTTGCAGCTTCTGAGCTTTCTACCGCTTCCTTGTAGGAGAGAGGCTCATCATTGTCCAACAATAATGATTCACCATCCTCGGTGACTAGGAAACCAAATCTCTCTGGTTCCCTTACCTCTCTTGAGCTCCTACGTAGTACTTGTGTTTCTGGAACCTCTTCCACAAGGACCTGTGGAACTTGTTCCTGTACCAACTCCTGTGTATCTTGAGCATCAACTTCGTCGAAGTCAATCTTGCTCCCACTATCCTTTTTGAGGATGTGCTCACTCTCAAGAAAGACGGCTTGTCTGGCGACAATCACTTTCTTGTCCTTAGGGTTATATAAGTAATATCCTTTCGCTTCCTTAGGATATCCTATAAAGATACACTTTGTGCCCCGGGGTGCTAGTTTGTTGCCTGAGAAGGCCTTAAAAAATGCCTCGCATCCCCATACACGTGTATGCAACAAAATGGGTTTCTTTCCATTCCATAACTCGGAGGGAATTCCATTTGCCGCCTTAGTTGGTACTCGATTTAATGTGTATGCTGCAGTTTGTAATGCATATCCCCAAAAGGATAATGGAAGATCTGCATGACCCATCATCGACCTCACCATGTCCAACAAGGTGCGGTTCCTCCTTTCACTAACACTGTTCCACTGTGGTGTATAAGGAGGAGTGAGCTGAGATAGAATCCCAGACTCCCATAGAAGATCGATGAACTCTTGGTTTAGATATTCTCCACCTCGACCTGATCGAAGTTTCTTTATCTTCTTACCAAGCTGATTCTCTACTTCATTCTTGAATTCCTTAAATTTCTCTAAGGCTTCTGACTTATACCTCATTAAGTAGACAAATCCGTATCTACTCAAATCATCAGTAAAAGTAATGAAGTAAGAATATCCACCTCTAGCTTCTACTGGAAATGGTCCACATACATCCGTGTGTACCAATCCTAGAAGCTCTGTGGCCCTTTCACCATGTCCACCGAAAGGCAGCTTGGTCATTTTACCTTGTAAAGAAGCGCGGCATCTATCAAGTGGTTTTAGCTCAGTAGAGTCTAAATATCCATCTTGGCAGATCTTTGTCAAGCGCTTCTCGTTTACATGACCGAGACGGTGATGCCACAACTGGGTGATGTATGAGTCATGTGAGTTTGTTTCGTTATCGATTGCCAACACTTGGTTTTCATAATTTAATACATACAAACCATTATTTAAATGTGCCATACCATAACATACATTGTTCTTATAAAAGAGACAACCCTTATTTCCAAACTTGAAAATAAATCCATCCATATCCAAACAAGATACAGAAATTATGTTTTTGGTAACACTAAGCACATAATAACAGTTATGTAAAACCAAGATCATCCCAGTCGGAAATGAGAGGTGGTAGTCGCCAATAGCCAATGTAGAGACCCGAAGCTTGATGTACATGGACATTACATTACTTTTTCGGAATACATATTACATAACAAAAACAGACACCAAAGGACCGTAATAGTTTAGTGCCTTTGGAAACTTGGAACATAATCTTCTAATCTTCGTGAAAGATCTTCAACATCTCCCATAAAGATCTTCCTTTTTTTTGTTTCCTTACCTAAAAACTTTCTTTATTTCCTGGGGAAGATAAAACATTAAAAGGGTGAGCTCAAATGCTCAGTAAGGGCAAACATAGAGAATATAAAACAATCCATAAACATTTGAAAGCAAAAACTTGAACATGAAATCTAAACATTAAAACCTTGAGCAAAGACATAAATCTTGGAAGTACGTAAGGCATTTATCATAAAGGAACATCAATCACGACAAAATAACATGGGAATAAAACATGTAATTGTGGCAACCATTCAACACATGTTATGATTTCCATAGTAGCCAAGGCATTGCTGCCAAGACCATCTTAGTGGACAAAGTCCTTTTCTGAATCGAGTTCACTCCTCGTTTCAGTCCTGTAACACTGAACCGGATTAACTTACCGTTCCATCCATGTCTATCTCATGAGATATAAATCATTACCCAATGCATTGGAGAGAGATATAGGTCCCACCCATCTCATAATGAAATCATTCTTACTTGTGCCACAAAATAAACATACACCATTCATAATAACCCAATAAATAAAATGGGTTTCATAAACATCATCCCATCATTACATAATCCATATAAAAGAAATGGATATCATTTCATAATAAGGAAAGTGAAACCATGTAAATCATAGAGACATTATACTTGAAACATACAAATATGAAATAATTTCATCTTAGATGAAAAATGGTTTTGATAAAACACTTGAAATGAATTCTTGAGGAAAATATCCTTTCTTCTTCAAAATCATTTTCCTTTCACAAAAGGTCATGCAATTTTAAAAGAAAAGGATTTTTTTGAAAATAGTCATGAAATATTTTGGAGGAAGCTTCATGAAAATAAGGCTTTATAAAACCTTAAAAATCCTTTCATGCTGTATAAGTTAAAAAAAACCTTCTTCTCGTACTTTAATCGGAAAAGTCAAAAAAGTACCTCGTAACGTAAACAAAAGAAAGATTCCTTACATACCATGGAGTAAAAGTAAAAAATGGGTAAAAAGGAACTTAAAAATACATGAATACATTTTTATAAAACATGGACACGGATGATAGCAGTAACCCCAATAAATACTTACGAATAAGCAATCTCGGATAAAAATGAGATTTGCAAAATTATCCCTTACCTTAGGTCCGATACGGTTCGTACGTTTTCGAACCTCCTGTATAATGATTTAAACAATGTCATTGACTTATTACAGAATCATATTCATTGTTATGATATCATATATGGTTCACTTATGACTTTATATTACCCGTTCTTTTGTAAGTTCCATGTTAAAGCAGCGTTTTAGGTAAAATAATTTCATTTATCGTATGTGTTTCGACTTGTCGTTCTTGATATTATTACTTATATCCTGATTTACATAATTCCAGAATGTAAAAAATGATTTATATATAATATATATTCATCATATACATATATATATATATTATAGATCGATAAAAGGAATTAAATACACCGTTCATGGAGACGGTAGGCCGTACGTACGCATGAACGCTGTTTTCGTTTCCTTATTGAATTGAATGAAACTAAATAGATGACATACATATATATATATATACATAAATCCAGTAGAATTATTATTTCATATATTTCATTATTATTCATTATATAAACTTTATGATCATTCATGTATGGTTAACATGGAGAATGAATCTCATCGCGTCGTGGAGACGGTAGTCCGTACGTACGCACGAGCGATGATATCGTTCCCATAATTATTGAATAGAATTGGAGTGGATGGTATAATATATTAGAATCAGTATGATGTTATAATAACCATATATAGTTATTCTTTACACCATTATACCCATCCATGTAAGGTGTTGGTGGAAAAACAGATTTCACCACGGCGTGAAGACGGTATTACGTACGTACGCACGCGCGGTGATTTCGTTTTCCGTAGGATGGATAGATGGTGAAATAGGGCTGTTTCATACTTATAATAAAATATCATTATATGAGTGATACTGATGTTATTACTTCATAATGAAACAACTAAATAAGAAGAAGTGGAAGAAGAAATAAAGTTGAAAGAATCGGTAACAGACATTACCTCTTCTTTGAAGCGCCTCTTTGAGACCTCCTCTTAGGGCACTAAAATTGGTCTTTGAAGAAGACCAGAATCTCTAGGATGTTTCTATGGAAGTGGAGAAGATAATTTGGCAGGGGTTGGTCGAGCTTGAATGCTGAAAGTGGTGTGAGGAAGAGAGGGAGGAGGTGCCCTTTTATAAGGGAGGAGAGGGGCACCTTTGGAAAAACTAAAAATATTATTTTATTATAAAGTCATATTCGATTTTTAATAGCTCTAAATTGATTTATTTTGAATCTAATGTGGGGATGGGTCTAAATACTCTCATCCAATAGAATTTATACAAGTTTAGGTCTCTATTTTAACCTTATCATTTAGATTTAACCTTAAGTTAAATAATTTTACTTTTACCGTGTCTTCTTGTTTTCTTACACTATAAGGTTAATAAACTTACTATAAAAAGCCAAAAGAACCCCAAGTTGTTTATTATTAATATAGATAACCTTATCTAAGTCATTTAACCGAACTTCAGATTTTTAGGAATAAAATAACAATTAATAATATAATATTTGTTTTAAAAACCATTTTATGTCAATTTTGACACTATTTGGTAATTGATTTTTTTTAAAAATCATAACAGAATGATTAGTTCGAACAAAGTTAACTAAATCAATACTAACATGTCATATTAACCTATAAAATTAGTGGAATTTATAAAAATCCTCAAATTACATTTATTTGGGTATTTATAACATCAATTATGTCAATATTTTATTAATAAGATAATTATTGCATCATCTTTGTGTCATAAATAAATTAAATTATTTAATGTCTAAAAATTATAAATAAAATACCATTATGTAGAAAATCTTTTTAGGTTTCTAATGAATATTTATTTTAGAATTTATCTTATGTATAACCCTATATTAAAAATGATTTACTTATTAAACTTTGATTTTAACTATTTTAACCCTTCTTTAAATAAATTAATATTAAATGTCCTAATCTAATCCAAGTGGGCCTAAATGGTCATATTTTATTACGAAGGTTGTTTTTGGTCGAATTACACTTATCCAATAGAATTAGGACATGTGTTAAGGTAATCATAATATCATTTTTACCCTTAATTATCCTATTTACTTTTAACCGTGGTAATAAATAAAAGTAAAAAGTTACTATTCACCAAAAAATATTTTCATCTCATTAAACCACATTTTAGTCCTTAATATTAACCGTGTCTCTCGGATTTTCGAAATTCCACTCACAGAAATGATAAAATTAAGTTTTATGAAAAATTCAGTTTTTTAACTACCACTTAGTGGTTTCACTATTCATCAAAAAATGAAAGTTTCCAGAAAAATACCAAAAATTAGGACTAAGCTATATTTGATATTATGAATTCAAAAATGATGTCTATTTTACCAAATTCAAAACATATCAGTTGCATTAATTAATTTTAAAATTAATTCTCGTCGTCAAAACAAATAGCATGTTTTTAAGAGATAATAACTATCAAAAGATTGACACTTGTTTATGTTTGGTTTAAATGTGAAATTACATCCAATGACCAACATTGTATTAAATGGTAAAAATATATTCTAAATATACTTTAAAACCACTCAAATTAATAATTTATCACTATTAATTATTTTGATTAAAAAAGTTATTTTTAATTAAAATTTAGTAATTTTCACTATTCACCAGAATATGAAAGTTATCTGAGAAGTACCAAAATTTCACCCTAAGATAATTTCGATATTCCGAATCCAAAAAATGAAGTCCATTTTGAAAGATAAAATTTATAAAATTTCAAAAAGTGGGTATTACTATTCATAACGGCTAGTTCATAATAATATTATAATAATATCTCGTTTAGTGAAACTCGGTATTGCGTACTACACACGCTATCGAGGAAGGTCTTTATTGAATGTAATGCAAGCCAAGTCAGGGATGCGTGTTGTGCAAGCTCCTTTTGGTGTAGCGTACAACACAAGACATTAATGAAATTAAAAATAATATTTTTCATAAAATCTCGGGGTGTTACATTCTACCACCTTAAAATGAATTTCGCCCTCGAAATTCGTCGGGGATATAAATGGTTTACTACTCGAAAGTTTCTTTAATAGAAACCCAAATCGTAAAAAGGAATACCAAAACATGGCTTTAAAAACTAAAGTATGAAACGTAACGGTTACCCAAATTAAATCATCACTGGGTTTTCACGTAGGAGAACATAGGTGAAAATATGGATATGGAAGAAAAATCTAACCATCAAGTTCTGATGGAGAGTGGTAGAGAACATGTCTATGAAAAAGACAACAATCACAAAGCCATAAATTTGTGATGATCTAGGGTACCATCTGATTCATCGGATATAAGGGAACTAGGACAACATTATTGGTTTTCAAGATCATTTCCCTAAAGTTGAAGAATTTGAATTAGAATAAATACTTACTTTATTTTGGTACAATCTCACCGTTGTTCGTGCCTTGAACAATTTCCACTTCATCACTTAAAGAAATGAAGTTGAATTTGTTATTCGTGAAGTGTTAGCAGATCATGTGATAGAATGACGGGTCATTCCATCTGTCTCAAACAAAAGTTTATCAAAAGTTATTAAATATACATAAGTCGATCTATAGTGAGATTAATCATATATGGTTCCTAAAATGGATTTATACTTCATATATCATACTGCTTAATATAATAAAACTAGTTTCTACTAAACAGGGACTTCCTGTAGGCCAGTGGTAGGCGATAAAGGCCAGTCGCACTTCGGTTGTGGGTTCGATTCCCACAACCTTATCCGACGTGATGGGCTGTCACCCATCCTGCAGGTTGTCCTTTTTCTAAAACTACATTACTATAACATCCCATCAATAATATCGAAAAAAGTTCTATCCTTAAACAATACTAACTTATGTCTAACTTAATCCATTCCAATCTTTAGGCTTATCTAAAATACTTTGGTTCAAGCTCATAGTACAAAGAAAATGATTACTTGAAATGTCATCAACCAAGCATGTGAATACCATCATTTATCCCCCATATATCTTGTTGGTCACATTCCAATCATGTGAATACCTTAATCATGTATTCTCTTGAAAAATGAATACCCATTAAACCTTAGTGAAAACATGAATGCTGTCAAAAGTTAACTCTTTCCACATACCAAAATCCAAAAATTCTATATACTCAAACCATGATATAACCTTCTCCTTATATCAGTCATGAGCTCATGAATACTATCAAACAATTAATTTTCTCCTTATCCCTTCATTATGCGCATATCATATACTTTCCAAAAATATCTGAATAACCTTTCATGGTTACTAGTACCATTAATCATACACTTTCAAAACTTAAGGAAAGACAATAGTGTAATAATCCTTAGATGTCTCTTTATTCCATAGTACCATGAGATTACTTATACAACATTACACTTGATAAACATGTAATCATTCTACTACCTTCTTAAACCATTAACCAAGCTTCAACAATTCTTTCATCTCACATATCATTTATAGTCTCTTCATCATCATTAACATAAATATTACCCATACGACCATACTGATTCTCTTCATGAGACTTTCCCTTAGGGAATTGGTTTTCATAATGCCCTTACATTCCACATTTAAAACATTTAACCATTGTTGATGTCGTAGCAATACCATTATCCTCATCCATGGTGTTAACTGAACCTTTTCCTTTGCACTTACTGGCTTTATATCCTTCTTTTCCACACCCAAAGCATCTTTCAGTTCCTTTGAAACATTCTACTTGATGCCTCTTCCCACATGATTTACATAAGGGAAATTTAACTTTCTTTCCTCTATGATCATCATGAAACTCCATCTTTCTCTTATTATCCGAGTCAGGAAACTTACCAAATTTGAGTTTATTGATCATATTATGAGATTGCTGATTCATCATAATAATGATGTTTGGACTTCCAAATCCCATTTCATTTGGTTTCTCATGAAGAATATCATTCCATTGTCCATCATATCCTCCATTATCGTGAATCTTCCTGTTTCCAACCATTTTCTAAAACCCAAAAAGAATAGTGTGAGAGGCAAAAATCATGCTAGGGAAAACAACATAGTAAAGGGGGAGTACCCTCAATATCTAACATCTTAGGTTAAATTATAAGATCGTTACCGTAGTTCTAGGACTATATCCTATACGTATACTTATCCTTAGGGACATCCCTAGACATACCTTAGAAATATCTCTAGGGATCTCACTAATGTTTTCGCATCCTAGTTTCCAAAGGTTGACTAAACCTTTCCTCTGATACCAACTATAGAGACCCGAATCTTGACGTACATGGACATTACATTACTTTTTCGGAATACTTATTACATAACAAAAGTAGACACCAAAGGACCGTAATAGTTTAGTGACTTTGGAAACTTGGAACATAATCTTCTAATCTCGGTGAAAGATCCTCAACATCTCCCATAAAGATCTTCCCTTTTTTTGTTTCCTTACCTAAAACCTTTCTTTATTTCCTGGGGAAAATAAAACTTAAAAAGGGTGAGCTCAAATGCTCAGTAAGGGCAAACATAGAGAACATAAAAATCCATAAACATTTGAAAGCAAAAACTAGAACATGAAATCTAAACATTAAAACCTTGAGCAAAGACATAAATCTTGGAAGTACGTAAGACATTTATCATAAAGGAACATAAATCACGATAAAATAGCATGGGAATAAAACATGTAATTGTGTCAACCATTCAGCACATGTTATGATTTCCATAGTAGCCAAGTCATTGCTTCCAAGACCATCTTAGTGGACAAAGTCCTTTTCTGAATCGAGTTCACTCCTCGTTTCAGTCATGTAACACTGAACCGGATTAACTTACCGTTCCATCCATGTCTATGTCATGAGATATAAATCATTACCCAATTCATTAGAGGGAGATATAGGTCCCACCCATCTCATAATGAAATCATTATTACTTGTGCCACAAAATAAACATACACAATTCATAATAACCCAATAAATAAAATGGGTTTCATAAACATCATTCCATCATTACATAATCCATATAAAAGAAATGGATATCATTTCATAATAAGGAAAGTGAAACCATGTAAATCATAAAGACATTATACTTGAAACATACACATATGAAATAATTTCATCTTAGATGAAAAATGGTTTTGATAAAACACTTGAAATGAATTCTTGAGGAAAATATCCTTTCTTCTTCAAAATCATTTTCTTTTCACAAAATGTCATGAAATTTTAAAAGAAAAGGATTTTTTTGAAAATAGTCATGAAATATTTTGGAGGAAGCTTCATGAAAATAAGGCTTTATAAAACCGTAAAAATCCTTTCATGCCGTATAAGTTAAAAAAAACATTCTTCTTGTACTTTGGTCGGAAAAGTCAAAAAAGTACCTCGTAACGTAAACAAAAGAAAGATTCCTTACATACCATGGAGTAAATGTCAAAAATGGGTAAAAAGGACTTTAAAAATACATGAATACATTTTTATAAAACATGGACATGGATGATAGCAATAACCCCAGTAAATAATTATGATTAAGCAATCTTGGATAAAAATGAGATTTGCAAAATTATCCCTTACCTTAGGTCCGATACGCTTCGTACGTTTCCGAACCTCCTGTATAATGATTTAAATAATGTCATTGACTTATTACAGAATCATATTCATTTTTATGATATCATATATGGTTCACTTATGACTTTATATTACCAGTTCTTTTGTAAGTTCCATGTTAAAGGAGCATTTTAGGTAAAATCATTTCATTTATCGTATGTGTTTCGACTTGTCGTTCTTGATATTATTACTTATATACTGATTTATATAATTCCAGAATGTAAAAAATGATTTATATATAATATATATTCATCATATACATATATATATTATAGATCGATAAAAGGAATTAAATACACCGTTCATGGAGACGGTAGGCCGTACGTACGCATGAACGCTGTTTTCGTTTCCTTATTGAATTGAATGAAACTAAATAGATGACATACATATATATGTATACATAAATCCAGTAGAATTATTATTTCATATATTTCATTATTATTCATTATATAAACTTTATGATCATTCATGTATGGTTAACATGGAGAATGAATCTCATCGCGTCGTGGAGATGGTAGTCCGTACGTACGCACGAGCGATGATATCGTTCCCATAATTATTGAATAGAATTGGAGTGGATGGTATAATATATCAGAATCATTATGATGTTATAATAACCATATATAGTTATTATTTACATCATTATACCCATCCATGTAATGTGTTGGTGGAAAAACAGATTTCACCACGGCGTGGAGACGGTATTCCGTACGTACGCACGCGCGGTGATTTCGTTTTCCGTAGGATGGATAGATAGTGAAATAGAGTTGTTTAATACTTATAATAACATATCAGTATATGAGTGATACTGATGTTATTACTTCATAATGAAACAACTAAATAATGATAAGTGAAAGAAGAAATAAAGTTGAAAGAATCGGTAACGGACATTACCTCTTCTTTGAAGCACCTCTTTGAGACCTCCTCTTAGGGCACTAAAATTGGTCTTTGAAGAAGACCAGAACCTCTAGGATGTTTCTATGGAAGTGTAGAAGAGAATTTGGCAGGGGTTGTCTGATCTTGAATGCTCAAAGTGGTGTGAGGAAGAGAGGGAGGAGGTGCCCTTTTATAAGGGAGGAGAGAGGCACATTTGGAAAAACTAAAAATATTATTTTATTATAAAGTCATATTTGGTTTTTAATAGCTCCAAATTGATTTATTTCTAATATAATATGGGTATGGGTCGAAAGCCTCTCATCCAATATAATTTAGAAAAGTTTAGGTTTCTATTTTAACCTTATCATTTAGATTTAACCTTAAGTTAAATAATTTTACTTTTACCGTGTCTTCTTGTTTTCTTACACTATAAGGTTAATAAACTTACTATAAAAAGCCAAAAGAACCCCAAGTTGTTTATTATTAATATATATAACCTTATATAAGTCATTTTTATTAACCTTATATTTTTAGTAATAAAATAACAATTAATAATATAATATTTGTTTTAAAAACTATTTTATGATAATTTTGACACTATTTGGTAATTGATTTTTGTGAAAATCATAACAGAATGATTAGTTCGAAAAAAGTTAACTAAATCAATACTAACATGTCATATTAACCTAGAAAATTAGTGGAATTCATAAAAAGCCTTAAATTACATTTATTTGGGTATTTATAACATCAATTATGTCAATATTTTATTAATAAGATAATTATTGCATCATCTTTGTGTCATAAATAAATTAAATTATTTAATGTTTAAAAATTATAAATAAAATACCATTATGTAAGAAATCTTTTTATATTTCTAATTAATATTTATAGTCTAATTTATATTATGTATAACTCTATATTAAAAATGATTTACTTATTAAACTTTGATTTTAACTATTTTAACCCTTATTTAAATAAATTAATATTAAATGTCCTAATCTAATACAAGTGGGCCTAAATGGTCATATTTTATTTCTAAGGTTGTTTTTGGTCAAATTACACTTATCCAATAGAATTAGGACATGTGTTAGGGTAATAATAATATCATTTTTACCCTTAATTATCCTATTTACTTTTAACCGTGGTAATAAATAAAAGTAAAAAGTTACTATTCACCAAAAAATATTTTCATCTCATTGAACCACATTTTAGTCCTTAATATTTTCCGTGTCTCTCAGATTTTCGAAATTCCACTCACAGAAGCGGTAAAATTAAGTTTTATGAAAAATTCAGTTTTTTAACTACCACTTAGTGGTTTCACTATTTATCAAAAAATGAAAGTTTCCACAAAAATACCAAAAATTAGGCCTAAGCTATATTTGATATTATGAATTCAAAAATGATGTCTATTTTACCAAATTCAAAACATATCAGTTGCATTAATTAATTTAAAAATTAATTCTCGTCGTCAAAACAAATAGCGTGTTTTTAAGAGATAATAACTATCAAAAGATTGACACTTGTTTATGTCTGGTTTAAATGTGAAATTACATCCAATGACCAATATTGTATTAAATGGTAAAAATATATTCTAAATATACTTTAAAACCACTGAAATTAATAATTTATCACTATTAATTATTTCAATTAAAAAAGTTATTTTTAATTAAAATTTAGTAATTTTCACTATTCATCAGAATATGAAAGTTATCCGAAAAGTACCAAAATTTCACCCTAAGCTAATTTCGATATTCCGAATCCAAAAAATGAAGTCCATTTTGAAAGATAAAATTTATAAAATTTCAAAAAGTGGGTATTACTATTCATAACAACTAGTTCATAATAATATTATAATAATATCTCGTTTAGTGAAACTCGGTATTACGTACTACACACGCTATCGAGGAAGGTCTTTATTGCGTGTAATGCAAGCCAAATTAGGGATGCGTTTTGTGCAAGCTCCTTTTGGTGTAGCGTACAACACAAGACATTGATGAAATTAAAAAGAATATTTTTTATAAAATCTCGGGGTGTTACAGCCAACGCAGCCAGCCTTGCGTCATTGGTAGCTCGAAGATCCACCTCTCCTCTGGCAATATTTCTAAATCTACTTGGTTCTTGCATTTGAATATAGATGTGAGCCCCACAAGCTATATCTAATACCCAATGTGTAGAAATATAAAGATTACACTCGATAACGAACGCACCATTAGTGTCCCGACGCTTCTGGGTGCAGTTCCTCTTCCAGTGGCCTTGCTTGCCACATGCAAAACACATTGCCTCCCGTTCCTTGCCCTGCCTCTGGATCTTCCCCTTCTTAGAGGGATGGTGCTCGGGGGCTTTAGACCGTTTATAAGTCTTTGGACCCTTTGCCTTGTCCTTCCTTTTCTTATTCACCATAAGGACTGCAGGTTTGTCACGCCCCATGTTTTGTACCTCTCGTTCCCCTCGTTATTTGATTTTCATGATCACAATCACCTTATTATTTGTCTAATATTGTTTGAAGTGTTTTTGTATGATAGGCACAAGTTTGCCAAGGAAATGGGCCATGAAGCACATGAAGTGGACTGAATTTCAGTCCACCGGCCAACCGGTGTGATAGCACCGGCCAGCCGGTGGACCTGGCAGAGGCATTGCCCACTGCCAGGCTCCACCGGTCAGCCGGTGGCTTGACCACCGGCCAGCCGGTGGCACCCAGCCCAAATAGTATTTGCTACTGTCTTGCCACCGGCCAGCCGGTGGCTCCTCCACCGGTCGACCGGTGGAGCCTGGACCAAAACTCTTCCTCTCTGCCAAGGCACCGGCCAGCCGGTGGACCTGTACCGGCCAGCCGGTAGCCCAGTCAAACTAGCCGTTGGGTTTGACCAGTCAACCCTCTTTTGTCCTCCAACGGCTCCGAGGACTTCTCCAACGGCTCCGAAGGCCCCCAATGGGTTCCATGCCTATAAATAAAGGCCAAGGAAGCCCTGGACACCCCCCGAATCATATACCAAGCGCCCGGACATATTGTTGCACATTTGGCGAACCTCCGGCGCTCCACCTTCAAGGATCCTCAAGTGCTCCAACCAATTTCCAATCCAAGGAGCACCTCAAGAAGCTTGGGAGAGCACGCTACATCAGCTCCATCATCCAATTGGCGCCCAAGTCTTCCTCCAATACGGTTTTTATTTTATATTTATTTTGAGCTTTAAAATTGGGTTTGTGCCTACAAACCCCAAACCCTTTTCTCATCCCCCTTTCTTTTGGGTTTCACACCACCATTAAGGTGTGAAGAGGTTAGTCAAGCCTTTCCTTTTAAAAGGCTTGAGTTTTCGGTGAGCTAGCCTTCACCCGTTAAAAAGGCTAGTGGGTTCTTGCTAAACCATTGAAAAGCAAGTGGGTTCTTGCTAAACCATTTCAAAAGCAAGCTGTAATAGGTTCTAGTGCTACCTCAAAGCCTAGTGGGTTTCTTGCTAAAACCATTGAAAAGCAAGCGGTAGGAATCTCTCAACGGTTGAGTTGGGAGCGGAGACGTAGGCCGGGTTTTTGGCCGAACTCCGTTATCAATTTCTTGTGTGATTGCCTCTTTATTTCCGCTGCATTTAAACTTTGATTTTAATTTGTTTATCATTTTTTTAAAAGGCAATTCACCCCCCTCTTGCCATCTTTCCTCGTTTGTTCCGACCCAACAATTGGTATCAGAGGGGGAAATTTGAATAATTCCCTAACCCGGTTTCAAATTTAAGATCCATTTAGATGGCATCAACCTCTTTCGCCCCCGAAGGCCTTTCATTGGGTCGTGCTCCATTTTTTGATGGAACCGACTATAATTATTGGAAAACCCGCATGACCACTTTTCTTAGAAGTATAGGATATCCCATTTACAAAATTGTCATGCAAGGTTTTACTTTGTCTACCCCCGACGAATCCAAATGGACCCCCGCCGATATTAGAAACTTTGAGCTTGATGGCAAATCCATGAACGCTCTACATTGCGGCCTTGACCGAAATGAGTTCAACCGAGTTTCCACTTGCACCTCATCTCATGAAATTTGGAAACTATTGGAAGTGACCCATGAGGGCACTAACAAAGTTAAGGATACTCGGTTAGACATGTATAGACAAGATTTTGAAAGCTTTTCCATGCATCCAAATGAGTCTATTTCTGAAATGTTTACTCGCTTCACTGACGTTTGCAATGGAAGGAAATCTCTTGGTGATGATGTTTCAGCCGAGACTATGGTCAAGAAGATCTTATGGGTCCTTCCGAGCTCATGGGCACCAAAAGTGACGGCAATCCAAGAAGCTAAGGATGTCAAAAACATGCCGGTCGAAGAGCTCATCGGATCTCTCATGACTTATGAGATCACGATGAGGAGGCAAGCTCAAAAGGAGGGCACACCAGTCAAGAAACCAAAGAACATTTCCCTCAAGGTACAAAAGGAAGTAAGCTCCTCCTCATCTTCTTCCTCATCTCCTTCCTCATCGTCCTCATCATCAAGCGGCGACTCGGAAATGGAGAATCTCGCCCGCCAAATGCACAAATTTATGAAGAAGCACAAGAAGAAGAAGAAATCCCGCAAGGCGCGTAAGCAAGAACCCACCGCAAGATCCGAGCCCAAGGTAAAATGCTACGGGTGCGGCAAAAAAGGCCATTACAAGCCCGATTGCCCACTCAACAAGAAACGGGCCATGCTAAAGGAAAAAGGAAAGAAAAAGGTCCTCAAGGCGACATGGAGTGACACCTCCTCATCATCCTCCTCCTCCTCCTCCTCGAGCGACCAAGGTACAAAATGCCTAATGGAATTTCATGAGGTAACATCTTCCGACTCCTCCTCCTCTTGTTCTTCAAATTCAAATTCTTTAAATCATCTATCTTATGAAGAACTCTCACACGCTAGAGACCAACTAGAAAAAGGTTTTCATGCTTTATCTTCAAAATTTGTTTCTTTGAAAAAGAATTTCAAAAAACTCTCCTCCGAAAAAGAACAACTTCTCAAAGAGAAGGAGGAGATGTCCCTCAAAATCCAAAATTTTCCAAATGTTGATTCTATGGAATAAACCATCAAGGACCTTAGGGAGACCCTAGCTAAGTTCACCCAAGGGGAACAAAATTTGAACAATTTGCTTGGTTCCCAACGCGTTTCCCGAACCACCCAAGGGCTAGGCTATACCAATATAGCTTCCTCCTCCCATGCACCCACTGTTTTTGTAAGGGGGAGCTCTAGTTTCAAATTTTGCAACTATTGTAAAAGACCCGGGCACCTCATTTATGAGTGTAATTGTAAAAATGCCCGGTATGGCCAACCCAAGTCTATTTTCTATTCCGATGAATTCTATAGGAGAAGACCCGCTACAAGGCAAGTGTGGATTGAAAAATCCCTCTTAGCGAGTCTCTCCGGGCCTAAAATTGTCTCTTTTCAAAATCCCTCTCCCCGGCGATTCATTGTTTTTATTTAGGGGGAGTTAGGTTTGTTTAAGCTTTTTGTTTCAATTCAAACTTTCAATTTCAAATTAAGCCCTTTTAATTTCAATTTCAAAATTTTCGATTCCAACTTTCAATTTCAACACTTGGTATCAAAATTTTCATTTCAAAATATTCAATTCGAATTTTTTCAAAACTTTCAATTCAAACTGTTATTCAAATTTTCATTTCAATTCTCTGATTCAAAACTTTCAATTCAAATTTCAAAAATTTCAATTGATTTAAAATTCTCATATCTAGTTTTTCAAACTTTATCCCTCAATCAAGTTTTATGCCCCATTCTATTTTGATAATCACAAAGGGGGAGAAATTTCTTGATTGATTGGGGGAGAAACCTTTTTGATCATGCATTGCTTATTTTCAATTTATTCATTAAAAGCATGCCTTTAATGTTTGTTTTTACTTTAATTGTTTTGGTGATTGTGATCATCAAAATAGGGGGAGATTGTTGTACCTCTCGTTCCCCTCGTTATTTGATTTTCATGATCACAATCACCTTATTATTTGTCTAATATTGTTTGAAGTGTTTTTGTATGATAGGCACAAGTTTGCCAAGGAAATGGGCCATGAAGCACATGAAGTGGACTGAATTTCAGTCCACCGGCCAACCGGTGTGATAGCACCGGCCAGCCGGTGGACCTGGCAGAGGCATTGCCCACTGCCAGGCTCCACCGGTCAGCCGGTGGCTTGACCACCGGCCAGCCGGTGGCACCCAGCCCAAATAGTATTTGCTACTGTCTTGCCACCGGCCAGCCGGTGGCTCCTCCACCGGTCGACCGGTGGAGCCTGGACTAAAACTCTTCCTCTCTGCCAAGGCACCGGCCAGCCGGTGGACCTGTACCGGCCAGCCGGTAGCCCAATCAAACTAGCCGTTGGGTTTGACCAGTCAACCCTCTTTTGGCCTCCAACGGCTCCGAGGACTTCTCCAACGGCTCCGAAGGCCCCCAATGGGTTCCATGCCTATAAATAAAGGCCAAGGAAGCCCCGTACACCCCCCGAATCATATACCAAGCGCCCGGACATATTGTTGCACATTTGGCGAACCTCCGGCGCTCCACCTTCAAGGATCCTCAAGTGCTCCAACCAATTTCCAATCCAAGGAGCACCTCAAGAAGCTTGGGAGAGCACGCTACATCAGCTCCATCATCCAATTGGCGCCCAAGTCTTCCTCCAATACGGTTTTTATTTTATATTTATTTTGAGCTTTAAAATTGGGTTTGTGCCTACAAACCCCAAACCCTTTTCTCATCCCCCTTTCTTTTGGGTTTCACACCACCATTAAGGTGTGAAGAGGTTAGTCAAGCCTTTCCTTTTAAAAGACTTGAGTTTTCGGTGAGCTAGCCTTCACCCGTTAAAAAGGCTAGTGGGTTCTTGCTAAACCATTGAAAAGAAAGTGGGTTCTTGCTAAACCATTTCAAAAGCAAGCTGTAATAGGTTCTAGTGCTACCTCAAAGCCTAGTGGGTTTCTTGCTAAAACCATTGAAAAGCAAGCGGTAGGAATCTCTCAACGGTTGAGTTGGGAGCGGAGACGTAGGCCGGGTTTTTGGCCGAACTCCGTTATCAATTTCTTGTGTGATTGCCTCTTTATTTCCGCTGCATTTCAACTTTGATTTTAATTTGTTTATCATTTTTTTTAAAAGGCAATTCACCCCCCTCTTGCCATCTTTCCTCGTTTGTTCCGACCCAACACCATGTCCTTGTCAACTTGGCGAATCAAGGTCAGAAGCTTTGACAAACTCTTCTCATTGCCACTCATGTTATAGTTGACAATGAATCTAGAGAAGGTCTTGGGCAGTGATGATAGGATGAGATCTGTACGCAACTCATCCGAGAATTTAATCCCTAAGATGTCCAGGCGTTCAATGTAGCCAATAAGCTTGACTACATGAGGCCCAGCTGGCGCAGACTCTCCAAGATTAGTTGTAAACAAAGCATTGGAGATATCATACCTCTCCTGTCTCGCCTTCTCTTGGTAGAGATCCTTAAGGTGAGATATCATGCTATACGCGTCCATGTTTTCATGTTGCTTCAAGAGCTCATTGGACATGGCTGATAGCATGAAGCACTGGAAATCCGTGACATCATCCATGTGTTTCATGTAGAGAGATAATTCCTCATCACTAGCCTCTTTCCCCGGCGCAACTGGTATAGGCTCTTCCAGCACATACAATTTCCTTTCGTGGCGAAGGACGATGCATAAATGCCTCTGCCACTCTTGGAAATTAGTGCCAGTGAGAAGGTTTTCCTTCTCGAGTATGGTGCACAATGATATGTTTGAATTCATTTTCTTGCCGTTTCTACAAATTAAGATGAGCAAAGGTTTAGTACTTTATTAAAAAATTTGAGACAAATAAATAAATTAATACTTATTAGTCTCCCACTATTTTATCGAAATCCAATAGCCCTCACCATTGATTTTGGAATATCCTGTTGCCTGAATATTCTAGTGGCAAGGATCCATATTGCCCTTCGCATTACCCCAACTAGGGTTGGTCAAGAAACTTGAAGGATTTTAGGTAGGCATTCCAAATGCGAACTGCATTAACTCGCAGCTCTTTGATCCATTGAGTGGACTCCCTAATCCTAAAATCATTTTTATTTTGGATTTCCTCAACCTTTGCCTCTTGGTCACACCAAGTCCTGCTATGGCAGTCAACCCTTGATGCGAACCAAGTCAAGTCAACCCAAAACCTTGAATTAGAATTCCCCGATAATTGAAAGCACCCCAACTAGGGTTGGTCAAGCACTTTGAACTATGGTTCGATTCTAACCAAGATTATGGAAGGCTATACCGAATTAATATTTCTTTTGAGGGATTTTATCCTTATACATAACTTTCCATTTTATTATATTTGATTACATGCTTGTTAATATTAATTGGGATATACTTAAATGATTAACCATGTCTAAGATAATATTTATGTATAAGCCGGTTTTATTTTAGTTCCATCTTGCATGCTCGTTTAATTCATTAATTGTGTGATCGTGACAACACACCCACAATAAATAAACCATGAAACTGACAAAAATAAAATAAATGGTATGATCATGGGATTTTTCTATTGGTTAGTTTATCTAGCGGTTTGATAAACTAACCCAAGACCTAGGGGAGAAACACCTTGAACCTTTCGGGTTCATGTTTACAACTTTCCACCTGTCCACCTTTGTATCTCCTTGGATTGATTTCACCTTGGCTTCTAACTTGAGCCGCCTCCATTAGCTTGGGAGCTCCATCCATTACATATGCATTTATCTCACATGCAGGTGAGGGGTAAAAAAAGGGTTTTTACATAAAAGAATCCTTGGGCGCGCAGGTCCTACATATTAATGAGGAGATGGCTCGCAGGCCAACAAATTTAATTTAAATAAATTAAAAGAAATCATTCACATACAAAGGTCTCAGTCTAGCTCATGATCATCCATACATGCAATGATATTTACGCATAAATAAAACTAGCATTCAATTCTTTAATCGTTCTTGTTTAAGATAAATCATGCTCGAATTAATTAATTATCTTTAATTAATCAATCCTTTTATCTTAAACCCTTTTCTGAAATTCCTTGAGATTCTCATCCATTATAATTTTAAACAAATAAATTCATTTAAAATTATCCTTGTACGTAATTTTTACCTTTAGAGGCAACCTGGTGAATTCCCGTTCATTACGCAGATGTTAAATTAAACACACATATATAAAACACCTATCACGTGTTGTGCCTCAGCTTTATGCCTGCACCATGGTACACGTCTCAAGAGTTTGTATAATATAATAATAAATTTTAATAAATCTGTGTAATTTGGTTGAGTACATGGCGTGTAGTTCCGAATACACGGCGTGTACTTTTCTTCACCGTCCATCTGAAGTACACGCCCGGGGACAGAGTGTGTTAATGTACTTTGGAAATTTTCAGAGTACACGACGTGTTCTGTGGGACACACGCCGTGTAGTTTCTGCGTTACACGGTTTCCAGCCGGGCAAGCCGTGTACGGGGTACATGTCCCAACCCTAACCCGAAGGGACTACACACCGTGTTCATTGGACCACACGGCGTGTAATCCAGAAACCTTGTGCCGCCTGTTTCTGGTCAACACACGGTGTCTTAAATTTTTAGAAAGAATCCAATACATGACCTGATTTGGCGTATCAGTCAATGCATTGAACCTAGACTACACGGCATGTACTTCCGAATACACGCTGTGTATTCTGGTGTTGTACAGTGAGAAACGTTTGGCTCCTCCGGATGAGTTCCTTTATTTTATTTTAATCAAAATTAAAAGAAAAAGTTGTTTCTGTGAGGTGAAAGAGAAACAAGGGAGGAGGAAAAAATCTCGACATTCAGATTTCCAGAACGATTAAACATTAATTGAAATAACTAAATTATTAAATGCGTAAATCACCAACAAAAAACTAAATAATTATAATCAATGATATGACCGCTCTGATACCACTTGTAGGTTCCAGGCGCAATTGAAGCGCATTGGTGGGTTTTCCCAACTTTAATTTTAGCGTTAAACGACGTTCAATCCAAGATCCATCATGATATAAAATGCCGGATCTTCGGAATAGAACGAAGAACGAAAAAGAAAAGAAGAGTCCTAGAACCATTGAGATAGGATCATTATATGTTGGTTATAATTAATTTAATTAATTCATAAGAATTACCTCGATGGAATTCCTTGTTCATTGATGTCTCTGGTCACGATCCTGTGATCCATCATTGTGTCATAGAATCCAAGTATAGGATTCCTCTAGCGGTGATCCATGCGTGCTCCACGTATCTCTGGACATCGCCGAAGGGAACTCTGAGTGCTAGCACAGAAGATCCTTGGCTTGCGATGTCCGTCTTCGATCGCCTTGATCCGGTGGAGGATCTTGCTTTCATAACTTGAAAGCATTCTTGGTGGAAAGGGAATTCTCTCTTGGCTTGAGAGTATTTCCAATCTGTTGTGCACAACCAAAATGGCTAACCCTCATGAGAATAATGTAATTGGGATTTATAATACTTAGAATAATAAAATGAATTAATTGCCCAAAAGCATTTAATTATTTCATTTAATTCTTAGTAATACCCCATGTCTTAATAATGACAGTTGACCATCATTATTACTTGACATGAATCCAATGTATCACATTTAATATCATTTAATTAAATAAACAATATTTTCTCACGAATCCCAAAAAAAAAACTACACGACATGTATGTATAAACATACACGACATGTACTTTTATTTTTCCAGTTTTATTTATTTTCCTCCACCTCATTTATTAGACCTTGAGTAATGACTATTTATTTCTTAAATAAATGTAACTACATTACTCTCTAATAAATACATATTATTTCGCCCACAATATATTCTCTCGAATAACTAGTGTCGAAATAAATGCGATCAGACATCCTTGAATAATTATTAAACCAAAATCGGGAATAATCTTTATTCAACTTGTTAAATTAATATTTAACTTAGATACATGGACACACTTAGTGTTTGACCCTCTAAGCCTCTTTCTCAGTGGCATTAGGCGGAGCCTCTCTAAATTCCAAGGTTAGCATCTAGAAACACACCAAGGCACCCATAGAGAAAGAAGTTAACGCCGCAATGACGTGTCACCTCCTATGAACACTTACCGTGTAATATAATCCCTTTGTCTTGATATCTCCAATCAAGTGGGTTGCATGCTAGTTCCATCAACCCATGTGCTCGATTATTCTTTCTTTGACTTCCCGAAATTGAACTCGCCCATACCTTACCATGGCCATGGATTTATTTAGGCTGTATCAATTCCATCAAAGGGCCTGAGATATCTACTTCCATTATGGAACAGAAGGGAAAAATCCTTTATCACATTATCTATTAATGTAGTATTACTCGTGACGCACCCAACGTATCCTACCTCGCTGCGAACAGTGTGTCGTCACAGTTTTCTTCAATACATCTAAGTGCGCGAGTTGTAATACCCATTAATAATAATCTTAAATTTTAAGGATCAATACACACGTCCGCAGATAGGAACATCCAATGACACTATGAAATGTGGATTTCCTACTGGAAGGTCTCGTTCTCATAATATCCTCCTGGATATTACCAAGGGCGCACACCATGAGAAGGTGTCTCAATGTTTTATGAGACCTCACCCCTAATGACATGTATTATTTGTGTCCTTCAAATAACATCATCCGACCATAGAACATATATTCAAGAACAGTGTTATGGCACTTCCGGGTTCTCATCATAGCAGGGATCCGCTATGACCCTTTAATGCAACAGTTGTCCTTTGGACATTATCACATGCATTGTCACACAGAAGAACAATCAAGATGTGATAAGGCTTTTATTAATGAATAAAGTACAAAGTAGTTGGTTCTAGACCACCAACTCCAACACTTATATGGGAAAATTTTGGCGCATGTTTGCCACAAAAAACCTGAACCTTGGGTGGAACGAGAAGCTTCCATAGATTCTTCCACATCCCACCATCCTATGTGATTGGCGTTTCTAGAGCAAGGTTATAATCCGATTTAACCGAGTAGGTGCCTCAGGCTTCTTGACTCCAGCACATACGATCTGGGCCTGAGTCCCTCATGCAAGGGATGCTGAGGATGAGATTCCTGTCTCTCTTACAAAACCAGGAGTCCAATTTTTCAGTGGACCAACTATAGATCGTTTCATTAAAAAGAGAGGAAGCCGTTACGTCCTCCAAACCAGTGATCACAAGAGAGATCACTTTAAAGCCCCCTCGCTATTAACCAGCCATGGGTCTTTCCAAATCCTAACAGATACCCCATCTGTAATCCTCTACTAGAGCCCCTTATTGGGAAGTTCACACGAAGCCCACAGGCTTCTCCGCAGAAAACTGGGGTGGGGCCCTAAGTATGCTTGGCGGAAGTCTGAATGTGAAAAATATTTTCCATGGACGGTCCTGACGCACAAAGAATCAAGGTGCTGAATAAGTCTCCAACCTTTCTTGGCAAGGAGAGTGTCATTGAAGTGGTTCATATCTCAAAAACCCATTCCTCTGCAAACTTTAGGACGACAGAGCTTATCCTAAGCAATCTAATGGATTTTGTTCCTCCTATTGTTCACACCCCACCAGGAGTTAGCTAGGTGAGAGTTAAGTTGTTAAATGAAAAATACAGAGAGTTTAAAGAGATATATAACATAAGTTGGGATTCATTGGGTCATAACTTTTATAAGTGTTTCCTTACTCACTTTAGAAATCATTTTAAAAGTCCAACCCTAAATATTTTAAGCCACTCTATCTAGGATACCTGAAAACACCTATTTTTTTTGAGTGGATGAAAATGGAGGGGAGCCCCAGATATTTTTGATGCTTATAAACCACTTGGACACCCAAAGCATGGAAAATTATGTCCTTCATACTCAAAGGAACACCTGAGCCGAAGGATATTTCAGATTTGGAGAAATTAACCGGCTTCCTGAATGCCAAATCATAGTTGTGGATAATATGAAAGATAGCAACATATTCTTCTAGAGTGACCCTTGAAAAAATTAAACTATCATTATCAAAATAGAGGTGAGAAATAGGTGGGGCCTGATGACATACCTTCGCGCCATGAATGATACTATCAAGGGCTGCCACAAAATGAAGATTAAAGTAAACATCCACCACCAAAATAAAAAGGAAAGGAGAGAGTGGGTCCCCCTAGCGGAGACTCCTAGTAGGGGAAAATCTCTTTGTGATGTCACCATTCATTTAAATCTTGAATGAATCAGAGGTGACACATTTCATAATAACCTCGATCCATTTGGTATAGAATCCCAACTTGCTCATTACAAGCTAGAGAACAAACCATTCCACTTTATCATAGGCTTTTGTCATATCAAGCTTACATGCCATAACATGTCTTTCATCCATCAAGCATGTTTTTATAGAATGAAAAATTTTATCAGTTATAATGGAATTATCTGATATGAGATTTTTATGAACAAAAGCACTTTGGTTTTCAGAAATAATAGAAGGTAACCAGACTTACACCCGGTTCACCAAAATATTTCAGAAGATTTTATAAGTCACATTACATAGACTGATGGGTCTGAAGTTCGATATGAAAGAGGGATTTTGATATTTTAGATATAGGTAATCAAGGTGTCACTGATAGGATATAAATTGGCTTCACCCATCTAGAGATCCTTCATCAGACATGAAAGGTTGAAAGTTGAAGAATAGTTGTAGGGTTGTTCATTACAATGAAAGAGTTTAGGGTGTAATGGGAATTCATAATGTGAAAGGAATTAGAGCTATAAAAAACACTTTATAAGTTATGTTGTAATTGTAAGCCTTGATTTGTGAAAGAGTTTTGAAGGTGAAGTAAATTGGGTTGTGCATCACACTAAAGAAGATTAGGCCATAACTAGTTGCTGTATTTTTTTAGAGAACAAGGCATTAAAATAATATTACACCGTAATGGTTTTATCTATTATTTTTTTCTAAACGTTAAAAGGTTTCATCTTTTGGGATATGGAAATCATTATATCATGATTTTTGGAGAGATCTGGTATTTTAAGTTCATCACATCGTAATCCTCTATATTTCACCAAGATTTTTTTGGATATTTTCACATTTTAAAAATTTGAATATTTTTCAAATATGGGAAGATAAGTTTGAATAAAGGGAGATTTTACTCAACAATAATGAATGATTTTTTAGGACCAGTAAAGAAGTGACAAGTGGCATGATAAGTTAGAGAGACTGTGAATAAATTAAAGTATATTGTTTGAAGAATTGAAATATATAGAGAACATAATTGAGAGAGCACAACAAATAAGAGTGAAACTATTGCACATTATAATTTCTAAGAATATTGGTGTATCAATGCTAAAGAAATTATATGTAAGTGAAGCACTAGATATTCTCATATAGATGGAGTTGAAGAGAAACACCTATGCTATATTTTTATACTTATTTTTTATTCAATCATCAAAATGGCCTACAAGTCATTTTTGTTGTATCCTTATCTTGAAATAATAAGTTAAGAAATTAGAAGAGTTAGTAATCCTTGGACTCGGTAGTGACCTGATCCAAAAACCTATATTCACTCAATAATTCATTAGTGTATTCTTTCCATATCAACACATAACTGGGGTATTTTCCTTAGACATATCCCTTTTGGATGAAATTAGTAAAATCTCTATGTCCTTGTGCTTTACTTTTATTATTTAGATGGTGTGCTTGGTTTGATAGATTATAGAGTTCTTTCTAATAATTTTTTCCCTCCCCCTCTTAGGGTGATCAACACCTTATTAGTAATAATAAGTAGTTTTATATCCAAAAGGTTTTTACCCAAAGAATCTATTACAAGGAGTTTTTACATGGAGAATGTTTTCAACATGAAGGGAATTTCATTGTTTAATGTATACAATTATCAAATATGAAAGAATCACATGAGATCCCATATTAAATCTCTTGATTTGGATGTTTTCTCTACTTTTAAAATTGGAATCCATGATAATTATTACCTAGATATGTCTTTGTGTAAGATCCCATCTTTTTCCAGGTACATCCCTCTTTGATTTTTTCTTTTGATCCTTGGTAGCCATGTCTTGTTTGGAGATGGGGAGCCTTTATTGGGGAAAATGACTTAAATTTTGGGGATATATGTATGTTTGAATTAATGGAGTTCATTTATAAATGGGTCAAGTGTTACTAAGTGTTCTTGGTAAGTTGATAATCCTTATAGGGGGTTTGGGTTTTTATAAGGAAACTGAGCTGAAAACTATCCACATGACATTTACACGCCATGTAAATGGGTTACATGACGTGTAAAATCCATTGGACTCATGTCGTGAACTGATTCATGACATGAAGTGGTTACACATTGTAAAACAATTACACATCATGTTATGTTTGGGCGAATTAAATATTCAGCTGAGGCGATGGGTTTTTCCGTATATACCTATAGAAAGAAATTCAAAACGTGTAAAGGAGTTGCATGCCTTGTAATTTCCTGAGCAACAATTTTAAGTGTGCTGTACGTTTGAAATTTTCTCATTCTCACATGTAAATTTCTCTTATCAACTCCATGGAAGCTTCTAGGCAATTTTGGAGCACCTATCTTGATTCCAAATGTCCATATCACACATTCGATCCTTAGTAAGTGGTTTTGGTTAGGTTTTCCCTTCTCTCCTTTTGATCTCTAACTGTTGAAGTGTAATATCTTGAATGCGTGTGTTGTTGGTTTTTATCTTGATTGGTTATGACCTAGGAACCTTATTGAAATCATCTATGCCTTTTTTCTTATTGTTGAATCATGTTGGAAGCATTGGTTGATCGTCAGTTAAAGGTAGGGGTCAAAATCTTAACCCTATGGTTTGATAATTATCAAGTATGTGCAATATTGAAATTGTGCCAACATATCGTGCACTAAACAAATTAAATGATGAATTGAATTATTTCTTGGAGTCCCTTTGGATCCAATTGGATTTTTAACTGGCTTGTGGATAATGTTTGGGTGAGTGAACCCTTGTTTATAAATTAATTCTTTAATGGATTAAAGTGTGTTTAACATGACATGGATTTTGGGTGATTTCTTGGTATAGATTCACCTTGGTTTGGATTGTTTATTGAGATAAATGGTATATTATTGGTTATGACCAATTGATAAATGAAATGTGAAATTTAAAGATAAATGGTAATTTTCATAATTAACCATTGAGCCTTATGATGCGATGTTTTGATATCCTTGTTGCTATGACATGTGTTGTGATTTATATGTTTTAATGATTATACGGGGTGTTGCACCGATTTGATGCTAAAATGATCATATACTAGGATTATCCCCGATACATGCTGAAATGATTATATAATGAGCTTGGCCTTGATACATGTTGAAATGATTATATACTATGATTTGACCTGAGACGTGTTTAAATTCTTATATACCGGGCACAACCCTGATTGATTGCTGAAATGATTATATAGTGGATTGGAAACAAATTTGTGTAATTTATATACCATGGTTATAAGGTTATGGTTGGCATGGTCATAAGATATGCTTAGAGACATTATGGCATGGAGCTGAGGCAGGTTATGTTATCCCATGGTTATATGGTTGTGGCTGACATGGTCATAAGACATGCTGAGAGACATTCTGGCATGGCTCTGAGGCAGATCATGTTATCCCATGGTTATATGGTTATGGTTGGAATGGTTGTAAAACATGCTCGTAGATATTCTGGCATAGATCCAAAGTAGGTTAAAGTGGTATTAATTTAATTGTTTAATTAATAAATAAACTTGTTTATTGCATTATTGTATGCACTTATTATCAGATTGGTTATGTTCATACACGGTGGTGTCTACCTACTAAGTTATGCTCACACCCTACTTGGGTATCCATTTGGTACCCAAGTAAATTATATGGATGTAGGTTTGGACAAGGGCAAATGACCTTTCTTTTGATTATTTTCTTGCTAGATGAGCTGGAGTTTGGAGTTGGGACCAACATGGGGTTCGAGACCGTGGACTTTTGAGTCTTTATTTGAGTCTACTAGTATTTTATTCGTATTACTTCTAGCATGAAATTTAGTTACATTCCAACATGTCATTACGTCATTCATTTATTATTTATTGTCTTATTTAGTTAGCTTTATTTTTGGTTTCTGTTGTATCGTATTGTTTTCTTTATTTCTGCACTCTAATATTTATCCATTTATTTATATTTATTATTTTTTCTATATTGTAACTCTGTTACCAGGGGGTATAGTATTGCGACCCAGTATTTTATTACATTAATATTACATCATTTTAAAGATAAAAAACATAATAGTATTACACATATAGGATCCAAAGGTTTAGTGCCTTGGGAAAACTAGGACCATACATAACAATTACAACATCAAGCATAAACATTTATGTAATTCCTTCTCCTCTAGCTTCTTATCGGAACTTGACCTCTCCTTAGTAAATGTAGTCACCTGAGGATATACATAAAAAGGGTTGAGATAAAATCCAAGTAATAGGATATATAAGAATAATATAACAATTGGTGAGTATAACCATAACATAGGCAAAGGATCATGAATATGAGAGGAAGAATTAATAAGAGACTTGAAATACGGCAATGCATAAAAATGAAACATCATGTCTTAGTGGTTAACTACCACACATACTTATGAACAAATCTAGAATCTTGTTCACAAATCATTTCAAATTAAATCATGATATTCATCACTTTACCCAATGCATTGGAGCGCTGTATAATTCTGGGCGCACCCGTCACATCATAACATTATAATTTATCATGTATGCCATAATGAACATATATAAAAAATGAACATAACTAAACCATGAAAAATAATGGGTTTTATATAATAAGAACACATTCATAAACATTGGTTTCCTAAAAGAAAGAAGGAATAACATACATGTTACAAGAACAGTCAACCTTGAATGAGAAGTAAAAGGTGCGTTCTTAAAAGAAGAGTTCTTTTGGAAAACATTTTGTTTGACATAAAAACCAGTTAAAAAAATGTATATCACAGAAAAGGAAAGAAAATGATGAAAAAATAATTTTTAAGGAGTAACCATATAAAAAAAGGAGTGAAAGAGGGAGAACCCGAAGGATGAAATTTGGGTTTGAGAATTTTCCCTTACCTTATATCCGAATGCTTCCTTCACTTTAATGTCCTATATAACCACATTAGATTCATTAATTAACAATTCCAAAACCTTTTGTACATGAATATGGTTTATTATGGTTTCATTAAGTTATTTTATGTGCATTTGGATGAGTTATAGAGTTTAAAAACATTGTTCGGGAATGTTCATTTTTATGGTTTTTCTTGAGTAGTTCACTTGTATTCATAAATTGAAGTTCAGGTAGAGCATGGGTAAAAATACAAAACTGATATTACATATTATTAATTATCTTACAGGATTTTAAATTATCTTATAATTTATTATATTATATACCATGTGGATGAATCATTAGATAAGAATTAAATGATGATTGTTTGAGTTAATTTGGGCGGTTTTTCAACCACAACGAACTTGTTTTGATTAATCATTTCGTAATATGTACATAAGTTAGTTTCAGAAATTTAAATAGGAAATAATAAATATAACATATTCTGGTTCAACCATAAAAATGGTTTCATGACCATATCTGAATGTAGAAATGGAAAAAGAAAACATGTCGTTCTTGAAGGTGATAGATTAACATCTCATGAACAACGTTTTCTTTTATAAAATAAAAGGATGTGGGGAAGGGGATTGGATGATATAATATCCCATTAGTATCATAAAATTCTAGTATATGTATGATACTGGAGTTACCATAACATGTATATGAAGATAGGTGGGGAGAGAATAAGAAAAGAACTTGAAATTGAAAGGAAATTAAAGGAAAGAGGAAGGGAAATTACCTCTTGAATCCTCCTCTTGAGATCCTCCTTAGGGGACCTAGGATTGGTATTTTGATGAGACCAAAAGCTCTTGGAAGTGAGGGATGGTCTATGGAGGATTCTTGGGTAGAGTTTAGACAAGGCTTGAATCTTGAGAGGTGTAAGGAAATGAGGGAGTGAAAGGTGGTATTTATATTGGAGGGGAGAGGAGATTTCTCAATATAAAATTATTTAGTTTATTATTTCCCCACAAGACAAGGAATAGTGAGTCTTCCATGAACAAGAATAGTAATTTTATCATGTTAACCTGAACCAAGTGGTCTTACATCAACAAAACATCATGCATGAATCTATAATTAGCTTATTTAGCTTATTTTATAAATTATGGTATTTCACTATTCATCAAAAATTCAAGTATTTTAGAAAAATCCCAAAAATTCACCCCAACCATTTTTCGATGTGTAGAATCCAAAAATGAAGTCCATTTTTCAAAAAATAATTTTCTAAATACTATTATTTTAATATTTAATTAAAATCACAATTTAGTATCAAAAACTGGTTTTAAAACAGTCATTTACTTATTCTAAAATATAGGTATATCATAATTTCAACGTGAATATTATTTATATATTATCATAGGTAAGGTTAATATTCATCAGGGTATATCACTATTCATAAGGGTATGTAACTATTAATAACTATTGGTTACTATTCACCAAAAATTAAGTTGTTCTTAATGGACTCCAAATAACTTACTGATTGCAACTGAGTATGTCAGATTTTTGAAATTCCAAACACAAAAGTGACAAAATTATGTTTAAAGGACACTTATCACTTAGTAGTTTATTATGTTGTTTTTTCATTTGATTTTATGACATATTTGTAATAAGGTAATTTCCATTGAAAAACATTGGGTCGTTACATTCTTCTCCCCTTATAAAACTTCGCCCCCGAAATTTCACTTCACACAAATAGGTGAGGGTACTTATCCTTCATCGCCTCTTCCGGTTCCCAAGTAGCTTCTTCAAACTTATGGTTCCTCCACAACACTTTGACAATGTGAGTTTTTTTTGTTGCGTAGAACCTTATCTCTCAGGTCTAGAATCTCTACTAGCTGCTCCTCATAGGAGAGATCATCTTCCAGCTGTACCACCTCTGAGTTCAATACATGTGAGGGATCAAGTATGTACTTCCTCAGGAGTGATATATGAAACACATCATGAACTTTATCCATATTCAGTGGAAGTTCAAGCTGATAATCCACATATCCTATACGGTCAAAGATCTCAAAGGGGCCAATTTACCTTGGGCTCAGCTTCCCTTTCTTTCCAAACCACATGACTCTCTTCTATAGTGATATTTGAAGGAAGACTTTATCTCCAACGTCGAACTCCAAGTCCCTTCAAAGGTTTTCTGTGTATCGACTCTGAGCAGTTTTGATGTGTTTCTGGATGACTTAAACCTTCTCCATCATCTCTTGCACAATATCGGGTCCAAGTAGCTTTCTTTCTCCAACTTCATCCCAACTGGTTGGAGTTCTACATTGCTTTCCATATAGAGCTTTATATGGAACCATCTGAATACTCGAGTGGAAGTTATTGTTGTATGAGAACTCAACTAATGGGAGATGCTGATCCCATCCACCTTTGAATTCTAGAGAGTAGGCTCTTAGCATATCTTCAAGCGTCCGAATAGTTCTTTTAGATTGGCCATCAGTTTGGGGGTGATAGGCCGTGTTGAAATTTAATTCATTACTCAAAGCATGTTTAAGGCTCCTCCAGAATTTAGATGTGAACCTTGGATCATGATCAGAGATAGTTGAGAGTGGAACACCATTTAGTCTCACCACTTCCTTCACATATATCCTTGTAAGTTTTTCAAGAGAGAGATCTTCTTGAATAGCGATAAAATGGTCCGTCTTGGTGAGTCGGTCAAACATAACCCATATCGCATTATTTCTTTTTGACATCTTTGAGAGACCCGTGACAAATTCTATAGCAAAATTCTCCCATTTCCACATGGGTATAGATAATGGTTTCATCATCCATTTGGACTTTTGTCGCTCTGCTTTAACTTGCTAACATACCAAGAACCTTGATATATATTCTACAATCTCCTTCTTCATGTTATCCCACCAGAAGTGTTCTCGAATATCACGGTACATCTTGGTACTCCTAGGATGGATAGATAATGTTGATCAATGTGCATTTTCCAATAGCTCATTCTTTATCTCGGGTGATGAAGGCACACATAGCCACATTCCAAACCGAATCACACCATCATCGTTGATATGGAACTCTTGCAGCTTCCATTCCTTTACTGCATTCACCCTCTTTTGTATCTCCACATCATCCCTTTGTACATCCTTAATCCACTCTTGGATGGATGGTTCCACAATAATTTGGACAAGGTAGGATTTATCCCCTACCCTTATGATTTCTAAATCCATCCTTTTCATATCCAAGAATATAGGGTCTTTCTCAATCCATAACATGGATAAAGTAGTAGGTTCTTTTCTGCTTAGAGCATCAACTACCTTGTTCACCTTTCCAGGATGATAGTGAATAGAGCATTCAAAATCCTTGATTAGCTCTAACCATCTCCTTTGACACATGTTGAGCTCCTTTTGGGTGTGAATATATACTTTAGACTCTTGTGGTCAGTGTATATGTCACACTTCTAGCCATAAAGGTAGTGCTGCCATATTTTCAAGGAAAAAATCACAGCTGCCAGCTCTAAATCATGCGTCGAGTATTTCTGCTCATGGATCTTCAACTACTGTGAGGCGTAGGCTATCACATTATCATTTTTCATGAGTATGCAACCCAATCCTTTCTTTGAAGCATCATTTTATATCACAAAACTTTCTCCACTTTTTAGTAGTGTGAGTATATGTGTAGTGACCAGCCTTCTCTTTAACTCCTTGAAGCTTCCCTCACATTCTTCCATCTAGACATACTTTACCACTTTCCTTGTTAACTTAGTTAGTAGGATTGACAATTGTGAGAAATTTCCCAAAAAAAGTTGGTAGTACCCAGTTAATCCAAGAAAACTACGGATTTCCGTGACACTAGAGGGCCTGGGCCATTCCTCAACCACCTTTGTTTTTGAAGGGTCCACAGAAATTCCCTCACTTGTGATCACATGTCCCAAGAAAGTGACTTGCTTCATCCAAAAGTCACACTTTCTGAACTTGGCATACAACTTCTCCTTTATAAATGTTACCAACAAAAGTCTTAGATGTTATTAATGTTCCTCCTTTATCTTGGAATAGATGATAATATCATCAATAAACACTACCAAAAATTTGTCGAGGTAATGTCTAAAGACTCTATTCATAAAATCCATGAAGATTTTCGGGGCATTAGTAATTTCGAAGGGCATCACCAGAAACTCATAGTGCCCATACCTTGTACAACATGTAGTCTTCTGAATGTCTTCCTTCTTCACCTTTAACAGATGATATCTAGAATGAAGATCCACCTTTGAGAAGTATTGAGCTCCTCTTAACTGATTGAACAAGTCGTCAATCCTTGTAAGAGGATACTTGTTCTTTATGGTGATCTTGTTGAGTTCCCGATAATCGATACACAGCCGCATTGTTCTATCCTTCTTCATAAAGAGCACTAGCATACCCCAAGGTGATACACTAGGCCATATGAACCCTTTATCCAGATGCTTTTTCAGTTGCTTCTTTAACTCCTCCAGTTCGATAGGTTCCATCCTATAGGGACACTTTGAGATAGGAGTAGCTCTAGGTATGAGTTCTATTGAGAACTCTACCTCACAATCCAGGGGAAGTTCGGGTAAATCTTTGGGAAATACATCACCGTATTCCCTCACGATGGACATTTCCACAATGTTGGAACTTTCCTTCAACCCAACCATTTGGGAGAGATATGCTTCTTCATAGGGAATCAACACCCACATAGTTGAAGGATTTTTCAAAGGAGATTCACGATCCTCCTTTCATTTTTAGAGGATCATGGGATGGTTTGGAATATGAAAAGATATTTCCTTTTCCTGATAGTTGATACATGCTCTATATAACAAGAGCCAATCCATTCCCATTATATTGTCAAATTTCAGCAAGGGAAGTATTATAAGATTCGCTGGAAGAATCTTCCCACATACACCAACAAGAGAAGACTAAAATACTTGGGTTGTAATGATTGCACCACTTGGTGTTTTTACAGATATCTATACTTCAAGGTTTTGGGGCTTCGATTCTATAGTTCTAGAAAACTTTCAAGATATAAAGGAATACGTAGAACCAAAATCAAATAAGACTTTTTCCATTCTTGAGTGAATATGAAGTGTACCTTGTATGACTTCATTATCTTGCTCCACTTCCACAGTAGTGATTAAATAAGCCTTCCCTTGTTCCTTTGGCTTTTGTGGTTGCTGACGCTGATTACCCTCAAGAAATTAAGGTTTAGTGCACTAGCTTTCATAGTGCCCCAACTCCCTACAGTTGTAGCAATGAACCATGGGTGGTTCTCTCATTTCATCTGCTACATTATCCTTCCTTTTCATGTCTTTTCGACACTCTTGAGCTTGATTTACTTCTTTCCCACACTTGAAGCACTTCCCCTTCCCTTTGAGGCAGTTCCCATGGTGCAACTTCCCACATTTTTGGCATGTGGGTTGCTGAGTTTTCTTCCCACCTTTGTCATTAGATCCACCAGCTTGAAACTCTACCTTTCATTTCTTATCACCATATCCATTGGACCATTCTCCAAACTCTATATTCACTTTTAGAGCACATTGAACAACTTATTCATAACTCCCAAAGTCTCAAATTGCAAGATCCTTTCGAAGGTGTGGTTTTAATCCACTAAATAATCTATCAATTTTGCTATCATTGTTGATAACAAAACCTAAAGCGTACCTTGAAAGCCTTGTGAAATTCGCTTCGTAGGTTGTTATAGATTCTCTTTCTTTTTTCTTGAGATCTATGAATTCTCTCTCCATATTCGTGTGAAGAGTTCTTGGGAAACACTTGTTAAGAAACATTATCTTAAAGTCTTCTCATTCCATCTCTTCAATTTTTTTCCATGTCTTGGTGTTCTTAATCAAATTCCACCATTGATCGGCCTATCCATCTAGATGATAAACTAACAATGTCACCTTCTCTATCTCATAACAATGAAGCAAAGAAAATATCTTCTCCATGGATTTGACCCACTGCTTTGCAACTAGTGGATCAGAAGATCCACTAAACGTCAGTGGTCATTGCCTCATAAAACATTTGATATCCAGTTTCTCCCTCTTTGGTGAAGGAGGACGTTCCCAATTATTATGGTTATTGTTCATAACATGATATAGTTGGATAATAATTGCTATGAAGTTCTGAACTCCACCTCCTAAATCATTGGGGATGTCATTCAGTCAATCGTTGCATTGGCCCTTGCATGAGTTGTTGGCCTGGTTTCTCCGGGTTCCCACTATTTTCTAAAGTAGAAAAGGTTAGAACAACACATAAGTCAAAAAGTCATGAATAACTTATTCATTTGATCAATTTATACTAAAATCATAACATATGGGATCCCTATGTAAAGATTCTTGTGTGCATATTTGTACTTAGTCTCATGCTAGAGTTTTTCTCTAGGGGTCACTAATCCTAATTCCCAAATTAACTAAACCTTTCCTCTGATACCAACTACAGTGACCCAACCTTTTCTTAAATTACTATTACATAATTTTAAATATAAAAAACATAATAGTATTAAACATATGGGATCCAAAGGTTTAGTGTCTTGGGAAAACTAGGACCATACATAACAATTACAACACCAAACATAAACATTTATGTAATTCCTTCTTCTCTAGATTCTTATTGACACTTGACCTCTCATTAGTACATGTAGTCACCTGAGGATATACATAAAAAGGGGTGAGATAAAATCCCAGGAAGAGGATATATAATAACAGTATAACAATGGGTGAGCATAACCATAACATAGGCAAAGGATCGTGAACATGAGAGGAAGCATTAATAAGAGACTTGAAATGTGGCAATGCATAAAAATGAAACATCATGTCTTAGTGGTTAACTACCACACATACTTGTGAACAAATATAGAATCTTGTTCACACATAATTTTAAATTAACTCATGAGATTCATCACTTTACCCAATTCATTGGAGCACTGTATAATTCCATGCGCACCCGTCACATTGAAACATTCATATTGTGCTATATAATTCCGGGCGCACCCATCACATCATAGCATTATAATTTATCATGCATCCCAAAATGAACATGTATAAAAAATAAAAATAACTAACCCATGAAAAGGAATGGGTTTGATCTCATAATAACACATTCATAAACATTGGTTTCCCAAAAGAAAGAGGGAATAACATACATGTTACAAGAACCTTCAAACTTGAATGAGAAGTAAAAGGTGTGTTCTTAAAAGAAGAGTTATTTTGGAAAAATTTTTGTTTGACATAAACACCAGTGAAAAACATGTATATCATAGAAAAGGAAATTAAATGATGAAAAAATGATTTTTAAGGAGTAACCATATCAAAAAAGGAGTGAAAGAGGGAGAACCCGAAGGATGAAAGTTGGGTTCGAGAATTTCCCCTTACCTTATATCCGAACACTTCCTTCACTTCAATGTACTGTATAACCACCTTAGATTCATTAATTAAAAATTAAAGAACCTTGTGTACATGAATATGGTTTATTATGGTTTCATTAAGTTATTTTATGTGCCTTTTTATGAGTTATAGAGTTTAAAAACATTGTTCGGGAATGTTCGTTTTTATGGTTTTTCTTGAACAGTTCACTTGTATTCATAAATTGAAGTTCGAGAAGAACATGGGTAAACATCCAGAACTGATATTACATATTATTAATTATCTTTCAGGAGTTTAAATTATCTTATAATTTATTATATTACATACCATGTGGATGAATCATTAGATAAGAATTAAATGATGATTGTTTGAGTTAATTTAGGCAGTTTTTCGACTACAACAGACTTGTTTTGATTAATCATTTAGTAATATGTACATAAGTTAGTTATAGAAATTTAAATAGAACATAATACATATAAGATATTCTGGTTCAACCATAAAAATGGTTTCATGAACAGATATGAATGTAGAAATGGAAAAAGAAAACATGTCGTTCTTGAAGGTGATAGATTAGCACTTCAAGAACAACGTTCTATTTTATAAAATTAAAGGATGTGGGGAAGGGGGTTGGATGATATAATATCCCATTAGTATAATAAAATTCTAGTATATGTATGATACTGGAGTTAACATAACATGTGGATGAAGATAGGTGGGGAGAGAATAATAAAAGAACTTGAAATTAAAAGGAAATTAAAGGAAAGAGGAAGGGAAATTACCTCTTGAATCCTCCTCTTGAGATCCTCGTTAGGGGACCTAGGCTTGGTATTTTAATGAGACCCGAAGCTCTTGGAAATGGGGGAGGGGATAGGGAATATTATTGCGCAGATTTTAGACAAGGATTGAATCTTGAGAGGTGTGAGGAAATGAGGGAGTGAATGGTGGTATTTATAGTGGAGGGGAGAGGGGATTTCTCAATATAAAATTCATTAGTTTATTATTTCCCCACAAGATAAAGAATAATGAGTATTCCATGACCAAGAATAGTAATTTTATCATGTGAAAACGAACCAATTGGTCTTACATCAGCATAAAATCATGCATGACTCTATAATTAGCTTATTTAGCTTATTTGGTAAATTACGGTATTTCACTATTCATCAAAAATTCAAGTATTTCAGAAAAATCCTAAAAATTCACCCCAACCATCTTTTGATGTGTAGAATCCAAAAATGAAGTCTATTTTTCAAAAATAATTTTATAAATGTTATTATTTTAATATTTAATTAAAATCATAATTTAGTATCAAAAACCAGTTTTAAAACAGTCATTTACTTATTCTAAAATATAGGTATATCATACTTTCAACTTGAATATTATTTATATATTATCATGGGTAAGGTTAATATTCATTAGGGTATATCACTATTCATAAGGGTATGTTACTATTCATAATGGTAGGTTACTATTCACCAAAAATTTCTCAATGGACTCCAAATAACTTACTGATTGCAATCGTGTATGTCATATTTTTGAAATTCCAAACAAAGAAGTGACAAAATTATGTTTAAAGGACACTTATCACTTAGTATTTTATTATGTTGTGTTTTCATGTGACTTTATGACATATTTATAATATGGTAATTTCCATTGAAAAACATTGGGTTGTTACATATAGTCTCCTCATTATACTAATCACACCCCTGCTAAAAGTTTGCAGCCTCTGGCGTACAAGGAGGAACACTTGAGGTCTCATAACAAACATGTTTCAACCAAGTGAGAGAGTGTCAGATCAGGGGATGTTACAAAGTGGTATCAGAGCACACAAGATTTATTTTTTGTTTCTTTACTATTTGGGAAAGATATAAAGGAGACTAGGATGTGTCGAGACTTGGTAACGAGATTGTTCATGGGAGTAGCTAACCTATGTACAAGGTAAAATCCAAGTACCTAGGGATGGGTTGTTGTTATGTTGTTTGCTTGTTACATTGGATGTTATTTCACCTCGGGTGATTCACATGATGTGTGGTGTTATCATGTTATGATGTTATTGATTCTTTTGATTTATACTCATGGCCCAGAATGGCACAATATGAGTATGCATGCATCATGATAGGAACATAGGGATATATACTGACATGAATAGTTCATGATAGGGACACATCTATATGCATGCGATATATTTCTTGTGTATATTATGATATGATATATCTTTTATACCTGAGAAAAGAAATAAATGAATTGTTATGTCATGGTAAAACACTTTTAAACCATGTTTATAGAGACCAAGTGATTCACGCTCAAATTTACCCAAGATATGAAGGTAGAAAAGTCCTTGTAGTTTAGCTTAGGTTGTCGAATCCTCAGAGACCTAAGAAGAAACCTATAGACACGTACATTCTATGGACTATTTTAGGCTATTAAGTGGCCAACTTGGGTTGATTTTATATGGTTTTAAGTGAAATCTAAGACACTGAAGTTAATTAAATTTTAAAGTATGAGTTGATCCTAGGTTATCACTTGGGGTGGATTGGATGCATTCCCTTTTCAACTATTTCAATTTCTTATATTTGAGATGAGTTCATTTAAGAAGATCAACAAAAATCATCACTCACTGGTTTAATGCCTACACACCCTAATACTAATCACCTATACACTTGAAGGATCAATTCTTTGAGCACTCCAAGGTAAAGGTTCGTATTAGCACTTGAAGTGTGTGACCTTAAAATTCAATAAGGATGATGAAGTTTTAAAATCATCAAATAAAAATCTCATTTTAAAGAAGTGATTAGTGATTAAGGTAGTGATAAATAACATCCAATCCAGACCCTTGATACTCCCTTGGATCAACCCATAAGTGGGTTATCCCTCCATTGATTCTATGGTTTCAATGGAAGCGGGATTTAGACTCATAAGGGAGGAATTAGAGAAGTAAAAAAACAATGAAATAAAAATCACTCCACCATTGTGTGATAATATCACATGGTTTGGTATGAACAAGTTCACACCTTGAACCAACGGTATCAAAGTGATATAGAGAAGAACTGAATAATAAGATAAGAAGAACTTTTATTAAGAAACAAGGATGAATTAAAACAACTTACATGAGAAAGAAATGCGATTACAGACACAAAGCGACAACATAACATTATAATGAAACCAAGCACCAAATATGATCAAATATTCCACCAAAACTGCCTTAAATAGGCATTTTGGGAGCCTTGTTTCGATCCTCCAATAGTAAAAAGCATCCCAATTGATTATGGTAGGCCTAGGGTGGTGGAAAGCTTGTGGAACTTGGACTTTTCCACACTTGACCCGAGGTGGCAGCCAAATTTCATCCACCGAATAGACGCGCTTGGAAGTCTATCTAGATGGCCGAATCATAGTAGTCCATAGAAGAAGAAAATGGATCCCTGGATGTCTTATAACCTTATGTAAAATTTGAGCCCATTTGGATTTTTTAATTCCGAGATATGATCATATTGGTAGGATTTTGTTCTGGGCCGCAGAATCTGGCCCAGAATTTTATCTCCAAATTGGGATGCCTTAATGACTACCATGGAGGCCGAATTAGCATTGGATCATAAAGAGTGATTTATTCCTCTACATGTATTATATAATCCCACGAAATTTGGGATTCATTGGGCCTGTATGTTTGGCCCCAAATTCTCATCAGTGGGCTGGTGTCCAATCCGACTTCTCTAGAATTGTTTCCTTTCATCACAAAATATCCCCACCTTCTTCCATGAATTATCCATTGACCCCTGAATAAAACATGTTCATATTGAAGTTTAAATCAATTTACCAAAATATAAAATTAAAATATGTATAATTATATTCCTTAAAATCAGATGAATCATTGGGTACTTTAAATGATGTTAAAAAATGTACCACATAATAGTGCATTTTAAGAAGGAATTACAATCATAATGTGAAATGATGTTCAAAGTGTAAAATGCACTAAAATGGTGTTTATGAATAATAAATCACATGAATATTATATATATTAACAATTAATAGTACCCTCATTTAGTGGCTAATCACACCCCCCCAACTTGAGTTTTTCTAGTCCTGAGCAAAATATATCTCAACAATATGAAATTCGAATTCCCTTTTCCAAAAACATTTTAATACACAATTATCACCAAAAACCCTTATACCAAAAAATCATGAAACCCATCAAAATATTTTAATACATGATAGTTTCATAAGTAGATCCCAATCCCAAGCCCATTCCTTTTTTCAAATTCATTGCTATATTTCATCCAATATCAATTAAGTATGAGGATGTGTTGTGTATCACAATAGACATGGGGGTTCATATTTATTCAAGGGGGAAATGAAGGAAGAGCTAGGTGGAATCACATTTCAATATTAAAATGATTATTCAATTTATTATTATTATTATTATATATATATATATATATTTTTTTTTACCATGGTAATTGAAATTGCACTCAAAAGAGTCAACCCCTGTAGCGAGACTTTACCGATGACTCCCAGGCTCAAAGACCTTAGGGAACCAAGTGAAGCCCACATACTCAGGAATCATATCGAGTTAACTCAGTCAAAAACAAATTCAAATTACCAAAAATAGAGATAAAATTACTAACTCTGGGCCAGGCAACCATGGAGTCACGATCCCCAAGTGCCGAAAGCCACGCTTTAGGTCATTTCATTGCTATACGTGCAAATTTATTGTTTTTTTGATTTTTTTATTGAATACTCATATTAAAACTAAAATGATCACCAAACCTATGCTATTTATTTAAGAGACCCCATGAACTCAAACTAATACCCCACTATCCAAAGGACGTGCATTGTAATCTTTTTTTTATTTAGATGAAAATATAAACGATGAAATATTACATTGGACAACCACACTTTCCAAAATCTATGCTAATGAAATTATACAAGGATTAAAATCAGAATCAGGGCATGCTAAATTATTTGATATTCAGTTTCAAAGTTTTCAATGTGTAATATCATATTCAAAGTTAAAGGAATTTTTCCTTCCATTTACACACATTTTTTTTTCAAATCATTTTTTTTTCACAAAAGCAATTTTTTTATCTCCTCCCCAACTTAAAATAACACTATCCCCAGTGTTTGAAGAAATGAAAATTTATAAGGAGTAGAGACAAATAAGGGAATTTCAAAAAGGAAATTAAATATTTGGATCATGGAATAAAGTCACCTGGTGGTTGAAGTTGAAATTTTTACTGCTCCCTTTTAATCCCTTGATCTCGATGTCACTCTGAGAATTTCCTAGTGGAGAAAAAAAAAGAAAAGAAAACAAAAAAAAAACAAAAAAACTATATATATATATATATAATAAATAAAGTGAAATATAAGTATATATATAAAAATTATAGAATAAGGAAGCACAAAAAGCTGTAGGTCAGTGGTAAGCGCGCACCCCTGTCTCCATTTGGTCCCGGGTTTGATTCCCCGCAGCTTCGCCGGTTGTGACGGGGTTTTCCCCACGACCTATGATGTGGCCTTTTTTTATTATTATTATATATTTTTTGTATTTTTATTTTAACCTACAAACACATAAAAAAAGAACTGATGATACATTGTCTTCTTTTTAAATTTCTGGGTAAGGTATTACTCAAGGATCACACCACGTGACACAGATGAATATGGTGCTCCCCTTTCATACCCATCCATACTCATAATAGAAGAACATGTCAACAGTCTATTTTTTTTAAATATCAAAATTATTAATTAATCCTATTTGAAAAATAAAGATGATTCAAAATAAATAAATAAATAAATAAATAAATAAATAAATAAATGGAAACATGAAAACCATGGGTTGCCTCCTGTGAAGCGCTTTGTTTAATGTTGTTAGCCTAACATGGACCCTTAACTGATTAATTATTTTCGTCATCTAAGGTAGTTTTACAAAATTATTCATCAAATTCATGTTTTTGGAATGGTTCTATGAATGGTTTGACTCTATGCCCATTAAATTTAAATGTTTGACCATTGGTGAGATATTGAATTTCAACAGCCCCGTGGGGGTACACCTTATGCACTATGTATAGACCTGACCATCTAGACCTTAACTTTCTTGGGTGTAAATGAAGTTTAGAACTATACAAAATAATAGGTTTACCTGGTTCAATGTGTTTGGTTTTAAGATTTTGAGATTGGTAGGCTTGTACTTTAGCTTTATTAATCCTTGAATTTTCATAAGCCTCCATCCTAAGTTCCTCAAGTTCATTGAGATCTAATTTCCTTTTTGTTTCGGCCAATGAGAGGTCATAATTAATTTTCTTAATTGCCCAAAAATCCTTATGTTCAATTTCCACTGGTAAATGGCATGCTTTACCATAAACCAACCTATATGGGGACATTCCTAAAATGGTTTTATATGCAGTTCGATAGGCCCAAAGAGCATCTAAGAGTTTTCTTGACAAATCTTTCCTAGATGGTTTAACAGTTTTCTCAAGAATTTGTTTAATTTCTCGATTGGATAACTCATCTTGACAATTGGTCTATGGATGGTATGTAGTGGAAACTTTTTGAGAAATTCCATACTTTTCCATGAGTGATGAGAATGGACGATTGCAAAAATGAGTTCCATGATCACTAATGATAGCCCTAGGAATTCGAAATCTAGAGAAGATGTTTTCTTTTAAGAATCTAATCACAGTTTGATGATCATTGGATTTTGTGGGAATGTCCTCAACCCATTTTGAGACATAATCAATAGCTAAGAGAATGTAAAGATATCCCCTAGAGTTTGGGAAAGGACCCATGAAATCGATTCCCCAGCAGTCAAAGATTTCAATCACTAAGATGGGAGTGAGTAGCATTTGATTTCTTTTTTTGTGATGGGCCCTACTTGTTGATACCTATGATATATTTGAAAAAATGTGTAGGATTCCCTTGAGAGGGTGGTCTATAAGAGACCACACTGAAGAATATTAGCATATGTTTTCTTAGAGAAAAAGTGACCTCCATATGCCTCACTATGACAGAATTTAAGGATGGACTCTTGTTCAGATTCTGGGACACACCACCTAATGACTTGGTCAGGGAAGAACTTATAGAGGTATGGATCATCAAACACATAGTTCCTAACATCAGAAAGAAATTTCCTTTGAGATTGAGTCCCTAAGAATTTTGTGATGACTCCTATAACTAAGAAATTGGCTATTTCGGCATACCAAGGGCAGTCACTCACAGAGTATAGGTGTTCATCAGGGAATGAATTAGATACAGAAAGGTGATTTGGGTTGTCTTTGAATTCCATCCTAGAGAGGTAATCATCTACAACATTTTAAATGCCCTTTTTATCCTTGATTGTGAGGTCAAATTCTTGTACGAGAAGGACCCACCTAATCAGTCTAACCTTAACATCTTGTTTTTGAAAGAGGTATTTTAGTGCAGAATGGTCAATGAACACAGTGATGGGGGATCCTAAGAGGTAGGACCTAAACTTCTCTAAGGCAAACACAATAGCAAGTAACTCCTTTTCAGTGGTGTTGTAGTTGATTTTTGGCATCATTTAAGGATTTGATTGCATAAGCAATGACATAAGGAGTTTTATCACAAAATTTTCCTAACATAGCTCCAACAATAAAGTCACTAGCATCACACATAAGTTTGAAAGGAAGGTTCCAATTTGTAGATTTCATAATGGGAGGAGAGGTGAGAGATGATTTGAGGGTTGCGAATGAACCCTCAAAACTTTCTGTCCAAACAAATGAAGTATCCTTTACTAGTAGAGCACAAAGGGGACGGGATATTGAACTAAAGTCCTTGATTAATCTTCTATAGAAACCAACATTCCCTAAGAAATACCTCACTTCTTTGACAGTTTTGGGTGATGTAAGGTGATGAATGATGTCAACCTTGGCTTCATCAACTTCAATCACCCTACCTGAGACTAGATGGCCTATAACTAGTCCCTCTTTAACCATGAAATGACATTTTTCCCAGTTTAAGATTAGATTATTTTCTTCACATCTTGACAAGACTCTCTCTACATTCCTAAGACATCCTTCAAATGTATCCCCAAACACAGAGAAGTCATCCATGAAGACCTCTAGAAAATCCCCTACTATGTATAAGAATATTCCCATCATGCACCGCTGGAAGGTTCCAGGGGCATTGCATAACCTGAAGGGTATGCGTTTGAAAGAAAAGGTGCCAAATGGACATGTGAATGTAGTCTTCCCTTGATCCTCTAGGGAGACCTCAATTTGATTATACCCCGAGTACCCATCGAAGAAATAGTAGAAGACATGACTTTCCACTCTCTCAAGGACTTGTTCAATGAATGGTAAGGGGAAATGGTCCTTCTTGGTAAATGAGTTTAGCTTCCTATAATCAATGCAGACCCTCCATACACTACTCACCCTAGTTGGAAGAATCTCTCCATCCTTATTGGTTATCACTGTGATTCCTTCCTTCTTGGGAACCACTTGGATTGGGCTGACCCACTCACTCTCAGCTATGGGATATATGATACCAGCTGTTAACAATTTCAGAAGTTCCTTCCTTACTACCTCCATAAGATTAGGATTGAGTCGCCATTGAGGTTGACGACATGGCTTTGAATAAGATTCTAGAATAATCCTATGAGTCCCAATAAGTGGGCTAATCCCAGGAATATCAAATAGTGTCCAACCAATGGCTTTCTTATGTTTCCTAAGGACATCTAGAATAATCCTCTCATGATTGGCTTTAAGAGAATAAGAAATGACAATAGGATGTGTTTGATTGTCCCTTAGGAAGGCATACTTGAGTGTAGTGGGAAGTTCCTTCAATTCAAGATCAGGTTGGTTTGGAATTTTAGAAGAATATTGGGACATTGGATCAATATCAATTTTGTTTCCTAGAGTCTTAGATAGTATTGATTCTCTACATATAGAAGTTTCAGCTACTGGATTAGCTTGATCAGATTTAGGGAAGGAAGTTTGATTTGTCTCCATGAAATTGGTTTGCTGAAAGGTTTCACTGATTGTTGGACCTAAGAATTCATTATAAGAGTAATTTGAAAATGATTCAATCCAAGGAGATAGAATTAATTCATGTGAACAAAGGAAATCAGTCTCATCCTGACTTAAACATCCATAAAATATTCCTTGATGTTCTATAGATTCATTATCAATGATTCCTATCATGTTTACTTCATGAATGTCCTCATCATCCCCTATTTGTGAGCTTGAATTATAGATGTTCAAGTCTAGACTCATGTTCCCAAAGGTGATGGTCATGTTCCCATTTCGAACTCGGATAATAGAGTTGATTGTTGCAAGGAAGGGATGACCAAGGATAATTGGGGTTTGTTCCTTATTTCCTAAGTTTGGATGGTTTTCAAGGACAATGAAGTCAGCAGGGTAGATGAAGTTTTCAAACTTTACCAGAACATCCTTTAAAATACCCTTTGGAACCCTAATGCTACGATCAACAAGTTGAAGTGTGACAGATGTGGGTTGGAGTTCTTCTAGGCCTAACTGGAAGTACACAACATAGGGGATGAGATTGACACTAGCACCTAGGTCACACAAGGCCTTGAAAACTTTTCTCTCTCTTAGTTCAACATTGATGTAAGGAAAACCCGGCTCTTTCAACTTAGGAGTAATGGTCCCTTGAATGGTGGTACTCACATTAGCAGCCAAAAGGACTTGGTTTTTATGTGAAAATTTTCTTTTAAAAGTGCACAAGTCCTTAAGGTACTTTGAGTAGGCAAGTATGGTTTGGATTGCATCGAGAAGGGGAATGTTCAACTTGAATTGTGAGAAGATTTCCATCAATGTTTCACTCAATTCAGGCTTGGTTTTCCCCCTCATGCATTGAGGAAATGGTGTAGGATGTGGGGTTGTTTGTTGAAGAGTTGTTTCTTTGACAATGTTATCATGTTTTTCAGTTTGATAATTTGGTTCATTTGAATTTTCATCCAAGTTTGAATCTTCAGGTAGGTTCTGAATTAGTTGTTCAGGTTTCTCAATTGATTTCCCACTTCTTAAAACAGTCACACCCTTTAGTTGTTCATGATTTGTTTGAGTACAAATTGAATCTCCCCTTGAAGTTGAGGATGGCACCGCCCGAGTAGGCATGGGTGCCTTTCCAGTTTGGATGGTTTGAAGTTATTGCTTAAGGGAAGAGACTTCCGAGTTCATACTTTCCATTTTTTACACGGTTGTTCTAGTAGGATTTGTGGAATAGTTTGGGTTGGTGCTTGAGAAGATTGGTTTATCCCGGGGGGATATTTTGGAGGTGGAATGGTTTGTTGAAAATGGACCGATGGCTGTTGGTATTGGATAGGTTGGGTTTGGAACTGGTTATGGGTTTGGTAGTTCTATTGGGGGTAATGATTTTGTCCCTATGGTTGGCTAGGTTGCTGGTTATCTTTCCAGCAGAAGCCTGGGTGGTCATTATACCTTGGGTTGAAGTTGTTTTGGTATTGGGGCTTTTGAAAGTTCAAGGCATTTACTTCCACTGGGGTTCCTCCTAAAAGAAAATCCTTGATGGATGGAATGGTTGGGAATTTGTCTGTCTTATGGTCATGTTTGTCACAAATTGTGCAAATAGGGTCTACAGTTTGGATTTCATGGACTTTCCTAAGGTCTATCTCTTCAACCTTCCTAGAGAGTGCTACGAGTTTAGCCCTAAGGCTTTACTCTTCTCTAAGTGTATGAATTCCCATAGTTCTTTGTGTCTTTTCAGAATAAGGTGAAGTTCCCCATGTTTGGTTTTGTTCAGAAAGGCTTTCTAGATACTCGTAAGCATCATTTGGGGATTTTTTTTAAAGGTTCCATTACACATCATGTCAATGAATTGTTTGTTCCCTGGACCCAACCCTTCATAGAAAATTATCACTTGTTCTGGAATAGAAAAACCATGATGTGGAACCATGTTTAGAGTGTCCTTGAACCTCTCCCATGTTTCATATAATGACTCTCCCTCTTTTTCAAAAAATTTTTGGATGATCTTTTTAAGTGCAATTGTTTTGTGGCGGGGAAAATATTTTTTATAGAATTCTCTTTGTAGTTGGTCCCAAGAGTTGATGGATGATGGTATCAAATTGTTTAGACAATTTTTAGCTCGATCCTTTAAATAAAAAGTAAATAGCCTCATCTTAGATAATTCTAGTTGATGTGGGGGACACATGGTTTCTACAATGTCATTGAACTTCTTAATGTGAAGGCAGGGCATCTCGGACTCCATTCCATGGAATGTGGGAAGGTGGTTTAGGAAATGGGGTTTAAAGATGTAGTTGGAATCTCTTGGGGAATTGTGTCTAATTCATGAGGGGGCATTGGTCTAGGAAGGTGTGAGGTAGTCATTCATGGTTTGTTCAATTGCATTCCCCAAGTTTGGGGCTGCCTCATTTGGGTTTCCATTTTGGTTTCCACCCGGGTTTATGAGTTGGTTTCTTTGAATACCGTCCATTGAAATGGGATCAATTTTTGACTCTAGAGTATTAGGAATATTATGATCTAATGGAAAGAGTTCCCTTGGTGTACTTGACTCCCAAACCCCAGGACTATCCGCCCTAACTAGACGGTTTGATTGATCGCGGGTGTAGGCAGACATGCACCAAAAGAAAAAAAAACGAGAAAGGGACAAGATAATAGAATTTGGAGGAGAAAATAAGAAATGGGGGAGAATAGAATGGGTGTTTAGATGACTTACTTGGGTCACCATAAATAGTGCCAAAATTTGATTTACGGTCAAATTTACCCAAGAGATGAATGTAGAACGGTCATTGTAGTTTAGCTTGGGTTGTCGAATCCTCGGAGACCTAAGAAGAAACCTATAGACACATACATCATATGGAATGTTTTTGGATATTAAGTGGACAACTTAGGTTGATTTTATATGGTTTTAAGTGAACTCTAAGACACTTAAATTAATTCAATTTTAAAGTATGAGTTGATCCTAGGTTATCACTTGGGGTGGATTGGACACATTCCCTTTTCAACTATTTCAATTTCTTATATTTGAGATTAGTTCATTTAAGAAGATAAAAAAAATCATCACTCACTGGTTTAATGTATACAGACCCTAATACTAATCACCTATACACTTGAAGGATCAATTCTTTGAGCACTCCAAGGTAAAGGTTCGTATTAGCACTTGAAGTGTGTGATCTTAAAATTCAATAAGGATGAAGAAGTTTTAAAATCATCAAATAAAAATATCATTTTAAAGAAGTGATTAGTGATTAAGGTAGTGATAAATAACATCTAATCCAGCCCCTTTCTACTCCCTTGGATCAACCCATAAGTGGGTTATCCCTCCGTTGATGCTATGGTTTCAATGGAAGCGGGAAGTAGACTCATAAGGGAGGAATTGGAGAAGTAAAAAAAAACAATGAAATAAAAATCACTCCACCGTTGTGTGATAATATCACAAGGTTTAGTATGAAAAAGTTCACACATTGAACCAACGTTATCAAAGTGATATGGATAATAATGGAATAATAAGAGAAGAATAACTTTTATTAAGAAACAAGGATGAATTAAAACAACTTACATGATAAAGAAATGTGATTACAAACACAAAGTGACATCATAACATTACAATGAAACAAAACACCAAACATGATCAACTCTTACACCACCACTGCCTTAAATAGTAATTTTGGGAGCCTTGGGTCGAGTCTCCAACAGTACAAAGCATCCCACTTGATTATGGTAGGCCTAGGGTGGTGGAAAGCTTGTGGAACTTGGACTTTTCCACACTTGACCTGAGGTGGAATCCATCTTTCACCCACCGAACAGACGTGCTTGGAATACCTTCTAGATGGCAAAATCAGAGTGGTCCATAGAACACGAAAATGGATCCCCGGATGTCTTATAACATCCTGTAAAATTTGGGCCCATTTGGAGTTTTTTATTCTGATATATGATCATATTGGCAGGATTTTTTTCTGGGCTGCAGAATCTGGCCCAGAATTTTATCTCCAAATTGGGATGCCTTAATGACTACCATGGATGCCGAATTAGCTTTGGATCCTAAAGAGTTATTTGTTCTTATACATGTCTTATATCATCCCATGAAATTTGGGATTCATTAGGCCGGTATGTTGGGACCCACATTCTCATCAGTGGGATGGTGTCCAATCTAACTTCTCCATAATTGTTTCCTTTTATCACAAAATATCCCCATCTTATTCCATGAATTCTCCATTGATCCCTAAATCAAACATGTTCATATTGAATTTTAGATCAATTTCCCAAAATATCAAATTAAAATATGTATAATTACATTCCTTAAAATCAGATGAATCATTGGGTACTTTAAATGATGTTAAAAAATGTACCACATAATAGTGCATTTTAAGAAGGAATTACAATCATAATGTGAAATGACGTTCAAAGTGTAAAATGCACTAAAATGGTGTTTATGAATAATAAAACACATGCATATTATATATATTAACAATTAATATTATCCTCATTTAGTGGCTAATCACCAAGAGTAGTGGTTCTATTTTGTTGTCACCAGTTGATGTTAACCCTGTTGTTATAGCTAGTGTTCTAAGGAGTGTGTTTGTCTTGTAAAGAAAATGCCTCCTTGTTGTCTTCAAGTGATGAATCAGGAGAGTTCCAATCAGCATTATACTAAAATATCTAAATCATATATTTCTTTAGTTCATGACGATCAGATAGATGTTCATCTTTGTGACAACTTCTTGAGGGTCACGAGATCCTTGGAAAGAGAGACTATTCACACTGTGACTTCAATGTTTGAACCAAAGAGAGAGTTTTAGATACAACATCTTCATACTTTCACTGGGTAAGGAGTCCCCTTGGCAACTGAGTTTTGGATTGAGTTAGTCTAGACAATATTTAAGCACCTTAAGACACCTACAGATAGGAGGGTGAAGCTTGTTTTATATATTCTTTGTGGACCAGCCAAGCGTTGGTGGGACATTCTGGAGTAACCAGGGTGGAAAGAAGAGTTATCTTGGAATGGAATCAAGAAAAAGTTCCTGAGTCACTTTTATCATGATATTTCAAGGGATAATAATGTTTTTGAGTTCATGAATATGACACATGAGGTCATGTTAGTGCTGGACTGCGTTAAATGTTTCACTAAACTATAGTTCTCTATGCCATCTTTGGCAGCTGATTAGATCTCCAGGGTGAGATGTTTTTAGGATGGTCTTCATTATGAGATAATTTTATAGGTGAATATGTTTCATCTGATATGTTTTACAGATGTGATAAATCAGGAACTCATCATAGATGGGAATCTGAGAGAGGCCCCAAGCAGTAGCTAGGCCATTTCAGCAGGGAAAACTGTGAACTCTTCTTCTAGTGGAAAGAAGCATCGTTATGACAGTTTTCTCTAAGGAAAAAATGGGAAAAGAAGTCAGGGTAGTGGGAATCCATCTTAGGATTATGTTTCGTTGCAATTATATCAATGTAGAAATATGGGCCACAAATTTTCTCAGTGTCTGTACCCTGATTTGGAGTGTTATGCTTGTGGTAGATTAGACCATCTATAGAGGTTTTATAAGGGCATGAAGTAGCAGATAAATGGTAGGGGAACAAGCCAAACACCTAAGTTTGGAAAGGACTAAACTACTCCTCAGCAGGTAGGTAGTCGGATTTCCATAAGATGTTCTGGTCAAGGAAGGGGATGTGGTAACCCATGTAGGAATAACAGTATTGGGAAGAGGGCATAGCTCATGGGAGTTAGGCTAGAGCCTAGGGTGGAGGGTTGGTCAGCTGCACGTTATATAGACTAATCTAGCTAGTGTGGATACATGACTGTATACTGTTAGAGGTATGATTCTTGTATCATATACACTTGTGTTTTTTTTGATACAGAATAATCACATTATTTTTTGTACACACTTTTTATAAACAGTTTGGCCGTGGATATGGAAATATTGGATGGTGCTTTAACCATTGAAATACCATTGATACTGAGGTCAGAGAATATCAAATGGTTCATGGAATGTTCTCTAGAGATTTCTAGTTATTGTTTCTTTTGGGACCATTCATGTTGGAAATGATAGGCTTCAATTTGATTCTCAGTATGGATTGGTTAGTTATATACCTAGATCATATCGAATATTATCATAGGAGAGTAACCTTTCTATCTTCAGAAGGAGACAACTATTCTCACTAGGGTGAGTGGGATCTTCAGTCTGGTCATGCAAAACCAATTTAGTGTAGATTGGATTGTATCATGGATAAAATAACTAGTCTTTCTCTAGATAATGGTGGGATGCAATATGATTATTTTCTTATAGTGGAAGACCATTTTTAGGATGTTTTCCCTGATGAGTTCTACAGCTTTCCACCTGAGCGATAGATAGATTTTACGATCGAGTTGGTGTTAGGAGCAAATATAGTTTTTATATCGCCTTATATAGCAATGTGAAATGGGTTGCGGACCCACGGGTTATGCGGGATTGGGGCGGGTTTGGGGCAGGGTGGGTTTTAGAAAAATTACCCGTATTATAAACGGGTTTAGAAGAACAGCCTACATGGGCAGCCAGACTGTGTGGGTTTACCCTCATGGATATGGGCTTGCCCGTGGGCTTTTTTAAATTAAAAAAAAATACACAATTTTATTTCATGGTATAAAAAAATAAATAATTAAATGAAAAAGACAGGTGTATCATCCCGAGACCACCTGGCGTGTTGTGAGTTCCGAGAATCCCACTTCCTCATCCCTTCCTCTCCCCGAGATATCCTACCTCATCATGCCCCACCGCCCCTTCCTCTCCTGAGACTATTGTTCCCGCATCCCACCCTCCCTTCATAATATTTATCTTTATCTCTCGCCTACGCCTTTGTATCACCCCTACCGACTCACCGTTGCATGCCTGAGCCTCCACGATAGGACCTGCCCCCCCAACACTGAACCATCCCCATCATGTTGTCCTCCACCACCGCCTCCCCCCACTCTGGACCAACCCCATCACCCTCCTACACTTCCCCCATGCTGGACCAGCCCCGTCACCCTCCTCCACTCCCCCCACACCGAACCAGCCCTGTCACCCGCCTCTGCCACACTTTACACCGTCGGCTGTCTCCATCTCCCCCACGTCGGACCTGCCCTGTTACCCTACTCCGCCTCACTCACCCAATGCTGTAGCCCGCCTCCACCTCTCCTGTGTCGAACCGACCATATTGTCCTCCTCCTCCTCACCCCACGACGTCCCACACCTCTTTCTCACCCCACATCTTCTCCAGCCTCTGCCTCCCCCACCCCTTCGCCCTACTCCCCCTCCTCACAGCTACGAACCCCCTCCTCCTCCACCCCAAACTGACCTGTCGCCTGCCCCCCCCACACCAGACCACCATTGTCCCCCAACTCCCCAACGTCCTTGGTGACCCCCCACCCGATGTCTGTCAATCACACCCCACACCTACACGTGATTTTTTATTTTTTATTATTTTTCTTATATTTTTATCACATATATATATACACTCATTGTCACATGAAGTTTTTTTTTATTTTTTTATTATATTTTTATCATATATATATATATATAAATTTATCATAACATTTAAATTATGTTAATAAATAAAAATATAATAATAATAATAATGAATGCGGGTTGCCTGCGGGCTTGCCCGCATCCGCTGCGGGGTGGGGCGGGCTTTACAAATCTGCCTGCTTATTATGCGGGTTTTTGTGGGTCTAGCCCGCATGGTCTCATGCCCGCACGGGCTTGGACCGCCCCATCTCACCCCACCCATTTCGCATTGCTAGCCTTATAGAATAACACCAGTAGATATTTGGGATTTTAAAGTCCAGTTGGAAGATCTAGAAGCTAAAGGTTTCATATATCCAAGTTCATCTCCTTGGGGTTCTCCAGTTCTCTTCACCAAGAAGGCTGATGGGACTTTGTTCTTGTGTGTGGATTATCAAATATTGAACCAGATAACAATCAATAATTTATATCCTCTTCCACACATAGATGATCTTTTAGACCAGTTGAGAGTTGCTAAGATCTTCTCCAAGATCGATTTGAGATCTAGATACCATCAGTTGAGGGTGAGATATTCAGACATACTTTAGACTACTTTTAGGAGTAGGTATGTATTGTATGCGTTCGTAGTTATTCTGTTTGGTTTGATTAATGCACCGATGATATTCACGACCTTGATGAATAGTATCATTCATCCTTATCTGTATTAGTTTTTGGTGGTTTTTTTATGTAATCTTAGTATACTCCTAGTTAGCATACAATCATTCAAAACATATTAATATTGTATTGAGTACATTTATAGAGCATCATATTTATGCCAAGCTAACTAAATGCAGTTTTTGAATTGATAAAGTGCACTTCATGGTCCATGTCACCTTAGAGGAAGGAGTGTTAGTGGACCCAAAAAAGCTTGTAGCCATGATATTTTGGGAATAAACCAAGAATGTCTTCGAAATTTGGATTTTTCTGGGTTTAGTAGGTTATTATCAGTGATTTATCCAAGACTTCTCCCATTTTCTAGCACCAATGTCAGGGATGACCAAGAAAGGGGTGAAGTTTTTTTGGTCGAATGCTTGCAAGAAATATTTTCAAGAGCTAAAAGACAGGATGAACTCAAAACCTATCCTCTCTTTACCTATGTAAGGTAAATCATATACCGTATACTATGATGCATATAGAGTTAGACTCAAAGTAGTCTTTATGCAGGAGGATCAAGTGGTTTCTTATGGCCCCAGACAGCTAAGACTGCATGAGAGGAATTACCCTACTCACGATCTGGAGTTAGCTGTAGTGGTACATTCCCTATGATGATGGAGGAATTATCTCATGGGTGAGAGTTTTGTGGTATAAATGGACCACAAGAGCCTAAGGTACATTTTTTCTCAGTGGGACTTGAACCTTCTCTAGAGGATGTGGGTTGAGTATCTACAATCTTTCAACATTGAGTTGGATTATACACCAAGAAAGGGAAATTTTGTTTCTGATGCATCGATCCAGAAGACACAGATAGAGGCAGTGAAGAAGTATTATGATGAGTGGTGGGTAATTTCACTCTTTTCATACATGTATCTAGATGTTTAGAAGTCTCAGGGATGAGTAACTCTGACTTTGAAATATTTTATACCCGTGATTTTGGATCGAATCAAGAATGAGAAATTATCTAATATGGTGGGATTAGTTTTGAGAGACAACTTATATAGTAAAGATACACCATTAGGATGGTCTCCTAGAATTGTAAATTCTCTTCTTTTCTATGGTCGGGTATGAATTCCTATGGGCTTACGCGAGGAGCTAATGAAATAGTTTCATGCTTCTAGATGGATGGTACATCCAGGATTGACAAAGATGCATCATGATCTCTATAGATAGTATTGGTGGTCAGAAATAAATAAGGAGGTGGCGGGATTTGTGGTGAGATGTTTCAATAGTCAACTAGTGAAAGCTGAGCATCATAGGTAAGCTGAGATTTTGTATCCTTTTACCATTCCAGAGTGGAAATGGGATGATGTCACAATGGGTTTTGTGATACGTTTACCCAAGATAACCCATAATAATGATGTTGTATGGGTGATTTTGGATCAAATCATGAAGGTATCCCACTTTTTTCCTATTAGGGAGACCCTAACAATTTATGATCTGAGCAGTAGTTATGTGTGTGAGGTAGTTTGGTTACACAGTGTTCTAAGCAATATCCTTTTTGATAGAGATCTGCATTTCACATCACAGTTCTAGTAGTCTCTTCAGAAGTCTCTAAGATCAATGGTTCTTTTGAGTATGGCCTATCTTCCTCAGACTGACGGTCCATCTAAGTGGACTATTTAGGTTTTATAGGAGATGTCACAAGCCTACGTTCTAGATTTCAATGATTTTTGGGAGAAGCATATGACACTCATAGAGTTTTATTATAATAATAAATTCTAGGAATCCATCCAGATGACACATTTAGAGGCCTTGTATGGAAGGAAATTCCATTCACCTCATTATTGGTTGGAGGTAGTTGAGTCAGCGCTTTTTGGGCCTAGTCTCATGTAGGAGATGTCTGAGTAGGTTCAGTTGATCAGGAAGTAGTTAGTGACTGTACAGAGTAGGCATAAATCAGATGATGACCATCAAAGAATACCTATAGAGTTATAGGTTGGTCATATTGTTTTCCTTCAGGTACTACCTAGGTTGGGGAAATTCTATATCAAGAAATAGGGGAAGTTAGCACCCAGGGTTGTCGAGCCGTTTGAGATAGTGGAGATGGCCAGTCCAATGGTGTAGTTTTTAACCCTTCCATAGTGATATAGTTCCATGCATGATGTGTTTCACATATCAAAAATTCGAAGATATTATTCATAAACTTCTTATATGATAGATGCAGCAGAATTCAAGATTAGTGATGATGTTTCCTTTGAGGAGAATCTGATATGGATTCTGGATCAATGATAAGTATCTATGAGGTAGGGAGATTCCTTTGGTTCAAGTGTAGTGGAAGTGTGGGAAAGTTCAGGAAGAGATATAGGATAGGGAGTATGATATGTAATCATAGTGTCTAGACTTGTTTGCTGAGACCCCATAGTGATTCTTGGAGTAGATTAGGGATGAGATGTTTTACAATGAGGATGTTTTCAGATCCCATATTTTTCCAAGCACGTCTCTCTTTTAGTTTTTTGTTTGAGCCCTAGTTGTTGTGTCTTATTTGGAGATAGAGATACTTTGTTGGTGAAAATAGATTAAAATATGGGGATGCATTTCTATTTGAATTAATGGAGTCTGAGTATAAATGATTCAAGTATTACCAAGGGTTCTTGGTAAGTTGATAAGCCTTATAGAGGATTTATATTTTTTATAAGGAAACTAGGCTGAAAACTTTCTTTAATAAATTTAAATTCCTTGTAAATGGGTTAAACGATGTGTAAAATCCACCAGACTTATGTCATGAACTGATTCATGATGTGAAGTGGTTACACACCATGGACTAATTACACATTGTTTAATGTTTGGGAAAATTAAATATTCAGCTGAGGAAATGGTTTTTTTGGTGTATACCTCTAAAAAGAAATTCACAACATGTATAGTAGTTATATTCCATGTAATTTATTGAGAAAAAGTTTTAAGTGTGTCATGCAATTCATATTTTCTCATTCTCATGTGCATCTTTCTCCTATCAACACTAGGGAACCTTCCATATGATTTTGGAATGCCTCTATTGATTCCAGACATCCCAATCATGCATCTGATCCCTAGTAAGTGGTATTGGTTAGGTTTTACCTTCTATCCCTTTGATCTTTAACCATTGTAGTGAAATCTCTTGATTGTGTGCATTTTTAGTTTTGATCTTGATCAGTTATGATCTAGGAACCTTATTGCGATCATCTACACCTTCATTCTTGTTGGAGAATCCTGCTGGAAGCATTGGTTGATCATTAGTTAAAGGTAGGGGGTCTAAATATTAACCCCATGGTTTGATAATTTTCATGTATGTAAAATATTAAAATTACGCCAACATATCATGTGCTAAACAAATTAAATAATGAATCAAGTTATTCATGGGATTCCCTTTTGATCCAATTAGATTTTGACCTAACTTGTGGATACCGTTCGGGTGAGTAAACCCTTTTTCATAAATGAATTCTTTAATGGGTTAAAGTTTTTTTTATCATGAAATAGATTTTGGGTGATTTCTTGATATAGATTCAAGTTGGTTTGGATTTTTTATTGAGATAACTAGCATATTATTGGTTATGACCAATTTATAAATGAAAATTTTAATTTAAACACTACTAAAAATTACACCTATCCCAACGATATGAAACTGTTGGGATAGCTCTTGAAACTGTTGGCATGAGGGCCATTGCAATAGTCTTATACCAACAGTTCTACAGGAACCGTTGGTATAGACTGCCTGAAGTTAATATATGCCAATGGTTTCAATGAAACTGTTGGGATATTTATATACCAACAATTCAAGAACCGTTGGTATACATGCTATCCAACATATAATCTATTCCAACGGTTTCATGGAAACCATTGGGATATATGTATACCAACAGTTAAAGAACCATTGGCATACACTCTCTGGTATATAATATATTGAAACAATTTATGTAACCATTGGAATAGATATATACCAATGGTTTAATAACCATTGGTATATCCTCTTTACCCAGCAACCAACAACGTACCCTCTTCACCCAGCAACTAGCAGAGTACCCATCATCCTTTTCCTGACTTCCAGAACCTATACACATGACTTCCAGAACCTGTAAACATGACAGTTCTCTTCCAATCTTCCATAACCTATAAACATGAATGCATTCAATCAGTGCATTTAAGGGATATATGTTTTTTGAATAAAACCAACCATTTAAAAAAAGCCTATACATAACAGGGATGTTCACAAATGATGGTTTTTGTCCATCCATGTATGGAATTCAGTAATGAGGATGGGTTCATCCATTTAACCAATGTATATTTATTAAATTTCTTATAGATTGTATTTACTAATTTATGAAAATACAAAGGGAAGGGGTTGTCCATGGGGGTGGGGGGTGTCCAGGGGGGTGGGGTGGGGGAGGGGTGTCCATGGGGGTGGAGGGGATGTCCAGGGGGGGTGGGGAAGGGGGGGTCTCTAGGGGGTGGGGGTGTCCAGGGGGGTGGGGTGGGGGTTTCCAGGGGGTGGGGGGATGTCCATGGGGGGGGGGGGGCTTATCCAGGGGGTTGGGGGGCTATCCAAGGGGGTAGGGGGTGTCCAGGGGGTGGGGTGGGGTGGGGGGGTGGGTGGGGGGTTGTCTATGGGGGGGGGGAGGGTTATCTAGGGGGTGGGGGGATGTCCGAGGGGTGTGGGGGGGGGGGGTGTCCATGGGGGTGGGGGGATGTCCATGGGGGTGGGGGTGTCCAGGGGGGGGTGTACAAGGGGTAGGGGGATGTTCAAGGGGGTTGGGGGTTTCCAGGGGGTGGGGGGTGTCTAGGGGGGTGGGGGGCTGTCCAAGGGGGGTGGGGGTTTCCAGGGGGTGGGGGGGGGGGGTGGGTGTCCAGAGGGTGGGGGGTTGTATAGAGGGTTGGGGGGGGGGGGGGTATATCCAAGGGGGTAGGGGGTGTCTAGGGGGTGGGGTGGGGGTGTCTGGGGGTGGGGGTTGTCCAGGGGGTGGGGGCTGTCCATGGGGGTGGGGGTGTTTGGGGTGGGGGGTGGGGGGTGTCTAGGGGGTGGGGTGGTGTCCAGGGGGTGGGGGTGGTGTCCAAGGGGTAGGGGGTGTCCAGGGGGGTGGGGGGTGTCCAAAGGGGGGGGGGTTGTCCAAGGTGGTAGGGGTGTCCAGGGGGTGGGGGTGTCAAGGGGTGTGTGTGTGTGTGGGGGGGGGGGGCTGTCTAGGGGGTGGGGGGGGGGGTTGTCTATGGGGGTGGGGGGGCTGTATATGGAGGTGGGGGTGTCCAGGGGGTGGGGGGTCCAGGGGGTGGGGTGGGGGGGGGGGTGTCCAGGTGGTTGGGGGGGATGTCCTTGTGTGTGGGGGATGTCCAGGGGGTTGGGGGGGACTATCCAAGGGGTTGGGGGGGTGGTTGTCTAGGGGGTTGGGGGGGTGTCCAAGGGGGGGTGGGGGTGGGGGTGTCGAGGGGGTGGGGTAGTGTCCAGGGGGGTGGGGTGGGGGGGGGGGGGGGGTTGTCCAGGGGGTTGGGGGGGGGATATCCAAGGGGGTAGGGGTGTCTAGGGGGGTGGGGGGGGGGGTGTCCAGGGGGTTGGTGGGGGGGGGGGGTTGTCTAAGGGGGTATGGGTGTCCAGGGGGTGGGGGGGTGTCGAGGGGGTGGGGTGGTGTCCATCGGGTGGGGATGGGGGGGGGGGGTTCCATGGGGGTGGGGGTGTCTAGGGGGGTGGGGGGTGTCCAGGGGGTGGGGTGGTGTCCAGGGGGGTGGGGGGATGTCCTGGGCATTGGGGGGGGGGTGTCCAAGGGGGTAGGGGGTGTCTAGGGGGGTGGGGGTGGTGGTGTCGAGGGGGGTGGGGGGGTGTCTAAGGGGGTGGGGGTGTCCAGGGGTTGGGGGGGGGGGTGTGTCCAGGGGAGGGGTGATTCAGTCACAAAAAATCATCAAGCCAAGTTTTATTATTTATAGATAAAGAAAAGAGATAATGTGACCTACCGAATCACACACATATTCAGGCACAACAAATCATCAAACATCAAATGTCAGTAATATCAGTAAAAAATGTAACAGATCAATCTATCTCTCATCACCATCATCATCAGCCTCACCCCATCCTCATTGTCCCTACCCTCCTCAATACCCTCATCCTCACCCTCATACTCTACCTCGACCTCCTCCTTTCCCTCCTCCTCCACCTCGGCCTCATCCTCGCCATCGTCTCGACCACCACTAGAACTTCCACCTGGTTTACCATAAATGAATTGTTTGCACTAGTAGACTGTTCTGTCATATTTGTGGTCCTTTTTTCATCCTGTTATGATTGTGCCTTAACCTGATAGAACTCGGTGGCACTACAACTTGTACCTAAGGAGGTCCAATACCTCTTCGGAACTATACTCTTCCCAGGTTGGCAGCGTACTCTGCTAGGGTGCTCATCTCCCAAGACATGATGTAAGTGATCGTTTGGCCCAAAATTGTCATGTTTTTGGGAATCAAGGGCCTATAAAGCATCCTATTACAAATATAAATTGATTATTAAGTTAAAAAATAAATATTAAAATTTGAAATCAACAAATTAAATCTTACAATCTGTTGCTGAGTCGGTTCATTAACCGCACTTCCTTCTTTGTTCCTTCGACTCGAGCAAAACAGTTTTTCTCAAGGCACACGTCCTTCAATATTCAATTTTCCATCTACAATGACATTGAATGTAGTAAAAAATAATTAAAAATAAGTTACCAATAATTAATTTCATAACTAAAATTATATAACAACTTTAGTAATCAAATAAATTATGGAGGAAACAATAGAAAGTATAAGTCGTAAAGAAAAATTATAAACCATCATACTTGCTTCCTCTCATGATCTGACATCGTAGTACATACCAATGTGTGGAGGTATTTTTTAGAATCAATGTTTTTTTATTTCTTCTGGATGAATCCTAAATTAAATTCAATAATAAAAAAGATAGTATTAATGCAAAACATGAAATTTTTCATCTAAATACCTCAAATGTGATTAATATCTTAAACTGGATAGTCATCCAATGAGTAATCATCTTTCGATACTATTCTATCGGAAAATCATCCATGATAGGGACTGCCTCTAACTCTATTCCAACTCTTTCATGCCAGCAAATATATAACTCATGCTTATAGGCTCTCCAAAGCTCACCTAAATCCTTTAGACGTGCTGGTCGTGCACCCTCACCATTGGGGAAATTAAACCGAAGTTGACACCAAAATATTAATTCATATAAATAAAAAAAATAATATATTTCATTAAATACAACATATATTTTTACCCATATCTCTGCCCAAGCATTATCCTTGACTTCATTTGGAAACTGTCTCTATGAGAGCGGGCTGACAGGAATGATGTAAGAGTATTTGGAAAGCGTCGCCAAAAAACTCCAACATTGCTACCTTATTTTTTCAATCATTTGACTGTCTTCATTGTAGTCCACCATTAACTGTGTGTGGTGGTTTCACACTACACGCATGCATTTATGCCCCCTCCCTTTCCTTATATCAGTAGATGTATCTATTATGAAAGGAAAAAAATATTTTATCAATAAATGTTATAATGAAAATAAATAATAGTATAAAAATTTGTTAGGGTTCTATAAATATACCTACGGAAATCTGATCAATGGGCGCCACTGGATCCGTAGAAACTGAAGGAACACCCTGTGAAGGTGGAGTGGGTCTCAATGCACTCTCTGTAGGGACAGACTCTGGAAAAGAAGGAGTCAAAGAAGATAAAACATAGAAGCTTGAAGAGGAGGAAGTAGAAGTAAAAGAAGATGACACGAATGGCTGGACGAATGCTGGATGGGGAGTGGGAATAATTATAGGATATGGTAAAGACATGCGAGGATACTCAGATGTAAAGGGTGGTGAAAACATGGGAGGCCTAAATACCCCATGTGTCCCTAATGACACACCGGGATCAGAATGTGGGATATATGGTATGTCAGTGGGAGGGGCAGGGTCTAATCGGATATGCTGACCATATCACCTAGCTCTCATACCACCCCCTCGTATGAACACCCTGAGTACTGGGACCACTACTAGACTGCTCATCAAATAATTTTCACCTAAGAGGTGGATTCTGCAAAAATTTTTTAAAAAAATTTCACTACATAACATTATATATTATTTAAATATATACATTTGAAATAAAATACTCACTACAGGCACTAGTGGTGGAACTCCCATCTCAGCCATGCGATGATTGTTGTCCATCATATTTTTCCGTCGCCTCTCTTCAACTGGTTTCATTTCCTGCATTTGAAAACAAATATAGAAGTAATTAGAAAAGGATAACTAATGTGTAACCCAAAAAACAAAATAAATGGGAGGGAATAGGGGAATTCATGGATAATTTAACTATCCGTTATTTTAGGTGAGCTTGAATAGATATATAATAAATTCAATAAATCACACAAGATATAATATAGAAATTTAATTTTTAGTAGGATAGTTATTTACTAAGTGTCACCCGTCTATTAAAATCATGGAACATTGATTTTGCGGCTTTATTTCACTCAACAACCAAGAGAGAGAGCATACTGAATTATGCCTCTAAAAAATTCAGCAAGGTATATATTATGAATGATTAAACCCTTAAGATATTTGGAAATGATGATATAAACATATGAACAAGGACAAGATATCTACCAGATTCATAAGGGGTAAAGCACTTGTCAAAATTAAGGAAAAATTTAATTTCTTTAGCCGAGGTAGATGATGCAGGTTTCTATACATGTTTTGCAGAAGAAGACACACCATCATGTTCATTATCTGGTGAAATGTTAAAGGGAGGTCTTAGAGTTATACTAATTTTATACATGATCAATAAAGCATTTAAATGTTCACCAAGTTAGAAATGTTAGTTTCATAGGTTTGAATACAATTTAATTCCAAATTAGATAATTCAATTCAAATTAAATTGCAACCAATAAACATTGAAAATTCACATAACGGTCAAGTTAGATACAACATATTTGTAATCAATATTAAATCAATTTTTATAGTACCAACCTCAACAACCCAAGTTGAGCTAAACCAAAATAATTGAGAACATGGATGAATGATTTTATATATTTCCCACCACAACTTTAGGTTCAAAGTCAACTCTGCCAATTGAGCTATTGGAGTCATCAAAAGCAATAAATGGATCATTTCTAATGGAAGTAGGGATGGTTTCAATTCCATCATCACCATCATCAAAAATATGTCTTGGAATTACTTCAATAATGACACCAAATTCAGGTTGAAGATGGTCTTTTACATAAAAAACTTGTTTCACCATTAATGCCAATACATATGGTTCATCAGTAGAAAGAGTGTGAGTCATATCAATTACTCAAAATACAGAATCATCAATAAATGTTCCCTACCTCATCATCGAATCAAACCACTGTAATTTCATCATCGTGACTCGTCCATGAGAATAATAATCCAATATTATTATTTTTTTCAACGAATCCATAATAACCTACATTTTTTAATCGTGGTCTACTATCTGATGCATTGGCATAATAGTCTATTGTGGTAGTAACCATAACACCATGATGTTGTGTTCTCATGTTCTTTTCTCATTCAGTGATAATAAATCTGTACCCATTGATAACAATTTATTTACAGTTACGAACCACAGTATTAGGACCAAAATCCAAAGCTATTATTTCTTCAGAGACAGAGTTATAAGGAAAACTCAGTACCTAAAATATAAATTAATATTAAACTTAATTAAATATTGATTTAATTATTTTAAATGGTAATATTTTTACCTTCAATTTTAACCAAGTAGAAAACTCTTTGATATGAAAAGTCTCCCTCCTTCTCAAAGATAAAAATGATGCTTTATATTTATCATTTCATTATGTTAATTGTAGATAAAAATAGGAATAGTTTAACATATATATATGTAAGATATACATATATTCAATTTACTTACCTGATGTAGTCATTAAAAAAATTATAGTTGAACACAACTGTACGATGTGCCATCTCCCGCTCTTTAAGGCTTAATGTCATCAATGTATATGATACAAAAATTCCTCTTATTTGAAGAAGTGATGAAAAAATGGGTTCAATTTGATCATACTATTCTTCTTCATTTCTCATTGGTCTATTTATTCTTGTAGTTAGATCAGACAAATACATAGAGAAGAAATCCATACATTCTTGAGCCAAGTAACCATTCACGATAGAACCTTAGGGTTGATTCCTATTTCAGACATAAGACTTTAATGTGTACATATTTCTTTCTGTTGGATACATCCAAAGAAAATAAATAGGTTCTCCGAGAAGTATTTTAGTTGGAATATGGACAGTCAGATGTAGGATGCATGTGAAAAAATTAATGGGGGTATCTGCCAACATTTTTTGCAAGAAATACTTAGACAACTTCTTAACACAAAGATCTCTAAACAAATGGCACAACCAAATAACATCCACCCTTACATTATTGGAAAAAATATGATGGATTTCTATTGAAATCAACTCATGTAGAAGGATGTGATAATCACGAGTCTTCAAAGGTTTTATCTTCAACTATCTTCTGTTGAACCATTTAGATATGTTCCTTGAATATCCATATGGAACTTTAATAGTCTCTAGTACTTCCAGAAATTTCTTTTTTTTCCTATAGATGTCATCACATAATAAGCACATGGAAATTTCCATTTATTTTGACTGATACGCACAGGATGCAATTATGGTTTGATGCCCAAATCCACCAAGTCACACCAAGACCATAAATCATCTTTTGTCTTTACCTTAACATTTAGAAGAATTGAAAGCAACATTTCACATATATTTTTTCAATTTTCATTATGTCTAAGAAATGACGTAACAAATTGGTTGACCAATAAGGAAAATCAAAGAAGATAATTCTCTTCTTCCAATTGTAACAGGTTTTAGTGGAAACATTCTTTCTCTTTACAGATTTCATTTGACCCTTACCGAATGAAAAACTGAAATCTTTCAATTCATTAAGCACACCAGTTCCAGACACATGTTGAGGTGGATCATCAGTCTCTATGGTATTGTCAAATCTTTGATGATTATTTCTATATTGATGGTCCATTATAAAGAATTGTCGATGTCCCATAAAACTGAAACTACAGCGATGTTTCAGTCTTCTGGATCGTGTATTCTTCATACAAATAGGACATGATAGTTTTCCCTTCATGCTCCATCCAGACATCATTGCTCAAGCAGGAAAATCATTGATCGTCCACATAAGCACAACACGCATATGAAATATGTCTTTAGAACATGAATCGTATGTGATCACATCCACGTCCCAAATAAGTTTCAACTCTTTTATTAAAGGTTGCATGTATACGTCTATATCATTGCTGGGATCAGAAGATCCAAATATGAGTATACTCATGAAAGTGAAAGGTTTTTTCATACAAAGCCATGGGGGAAGGTTATAAATGTGTATAAAAACCGTCCATGTGCTATGCGAAGTAATCATCTTCCCAAATGGATTAAAACCGTCACATGAACGACTCAACCTCACATTACGCACATCAACTGTAAAGTTAGGATATCAAGAATCAAATCTTTGCCCTGAAATTCATCTGTAGGGTGAACCAACTCATCATTAGTGTTCTTTCTCTTGGTATCATGCCATCACATTTTTATTGATATTTCATCAAAAATAAAAATATTCTGGAGTCTGTGGATCAATGGAAAGTGCCACATTACTTTCTATGGCACATAAGAAGGTGTTCCATTAGCTTTTGGATTCTAGTGGGATGTACCAAATTTTATATAATCATTTCGTTCAGTTGTTTCCTTCTAGAATAAACTGCAATCTTTCTAGAAAGCATGAATTTTATTTCTTGAAAATCCAAGTTTCTTAACTAACTTCCGTGCCATATAGTGGTTTGAGAGAATATCTGAATCATCTAGAAGTAAGTCTTTCAACAAGGTAAGAATGTAATTAATGGAAATATTAGAAATACGATACATAGTTTTCTCATGAAACAATCAGATTAAAAATTCAAGCTTTTTCATTTTACCACATTGTCGATATACTGGAGTTATGGCAGCATCATTCATTTTTTTCACCCTAACAACATCATCATTTTCATCAGACGCATCATGTGTTCTCATATCAAAGTCTTATTAGGTCGTAATCCTTTCTTTTTCATGATAAAAAATAAATGGAAATCGGTCATATAACAAATTCTCCAATCCAGTCCTCTCATTTGGATCATTAGCAATTTGAGATTTCATTTTCTTCCCATTGTGATAACACGCATAATAGTTTACTTAAAAACCATATTTGGTTATCTGGTATCTAACTTCTTCATGGATCAACCAAGGTATTCCAACACAATTGTAACATGGGAAGTGTATGTGACCACTATTTGAATCATTGCGAAATTAAAAATATAAAAATATCTTCAAATTGTTTTGAAAATCACTTGAGATCTGATCAATTTAATACATCCAACTTCTATCCATTCTGTAAATTTTTTTATAAGTCATTTCGTCAAAATCAATTCAATAATATTGAAGTTTCATAAAAAATATATTTAATTAAATGATAAATTTTCACTTTATATGAAACCATAACCGACACACTACTCTATATGAGAATCTTAATAAAAGACAAAAAAATACTATATTTATAAAAAAATATCTTTGAAGAACTATACATGAGTGTACAAGACGATGTACACTTGTAGAGGAGAATTATTCAAGAGTTGAGTAAATTTTTGATTGAAGAAATTTTATATTTTAGTAGATTATTTGAGTGATAACATACACTTCAAAAGGGGGTGGGGGGTGTCCAGGGGGTGGGGTGGTGTCCAAGGGGGGCTGTCCAAGGGGGAGGGGGTGTCCAGGGGGGTGGGTGGGGGGGATGTCTAGGGGGTGGGGGTGGGGGTGGTGTGTTTAAGGGGGTGGGGCTGTCTAGGTGGGTGGGGGATTTCTAGGGGGTGGGGACTGTCCAGGGGGTGAGGGGTGTCCGGGGGATGGGGTGGTGTCTAGGGGGGTTGTCCAGGGGGTGGGGAGGATGTTCAGTGGGGGTGGGGGTGTCCAGGGGGGTGGGGTGGGGGGTGTCCAGGGGGTGGGGTGGTGTCCATGGGGGCTGTCTAATGGGGTGGGGGTGTCCATGGGGGGTTAGGGTGGTGGGGGGGATTTTCAGGGGGTGGGGTGGGGGGTGTCTAGGGGGTGGGGGATGTCCAGGGGGGGTGTCTAAAGGGTGGGGGGTGAGGGTTGGGGGGTGGGAGGGGGGGGGGTGTCCACCCCCAAACTAGGGTCATAGAATCCGATCTCTATTCAATTATAGCATGAATTAAAGCCTATTATAGATGACCTAGAAGACTATTGGTCTAAAACATGAATATAATACATATAAATCACAAAACACCTAATTGTAAACACACCTCCAAATATCATACATGGATCAGATTTTATCTTCCACTATAAATATCATACATGAATTCTAAAAAAACACACCTAATTGTAAACACACCTCCAAATTTTGAGCTAGGTATGTGGATTATTGATTCCTTTAGAGTCTAGCTGAGAGATAATTCTAGGTTGCGATACAAGGTGCAAATATAGTATTTTTTTGTGTTTACAAAATTGTGTGTGTGTGTCAAATATGATCCTATGTATGTTGTTTAGGCATATGAGCCAAGTTCTGATGGGAGACTACTCATGGGAGTATGATCCTTGTTATTTCATTAGGTGATATGGAGTTGTACGATTGTTAAATTTGTATGAGATAAATATAGATAGTGGATAAGAACCTGAGTGAGATTTATTTATAGAGATCACTTCTTCTTTGAAGGGTAAGAGTGAGTATTGGTATAAAACTTCAAGAAAAGTATTAACGTGTGAAAGTAACTACACATTGGTTATATGTGATTCCTTTTTTTTGTGTAGAGTATCTGAGTGGATAGCCCACCCCTTATATAGATATCCCACACCCCATCCACACCCCTACAGCCCCCCGACCCACCTACAGCCCCTGGACAGCCCATCCCCCCACCTGGATAGCCCCCCACCCACCTGGACATCCCACCCCACCCCCACCTGGACATCCCCCCTCCTCCCTGGACATCCCACACCCCTCTCCCACCTAGACAGCCCATCCCACCCCCTTGGACAACCCACCCCCTCCCTAGACAACCCACACCCCTCCCCCCACACCCCTACACCCCCTACCCCCTATACCCATAGACAACCCACCCCCACCTGGACAACCCCCACCCCACCTGGAAAACCCACCGCCCACCTGGATAGCCCCCCACCCACCTGGGCAGCCCACCCCACCACCACCGGGACAACCCCCCCACCCACCTGGACAACCCACCGCGCCCCCCACATGGACACCCCACCCCCACTTGGACAACCCCCACCTGGATAGCCCACCCCCTCCCTGGACAGCCCACACCCCCTCCCCCACTTGGACAACCCACCCCACCCCCCTGGATAACCCACATCTCCCTCCCCCACCTGGACAGTCCACCCCCACCCCCTAGACAACCCACCCCCTGGACAGCTTACACCCCTCCCCCACCTGGATAGCCCACCCTAACCCCCCTAGATAGCCCACACCCCTCCTTGGATAGCCCACACCCCTCCCCCACACCCCTGCATCCCCCTATCCCCTACCCCCTATCCCCTACCCCCTCGACAACCCACCCTTCCACTTGGACAACCCCACATGGACAACCCCCCTACAGCCCCCTTAGGGTAATTTTATTTAAAACAATTTTATTAATTAAGAAAGGAAAACCATCATGCATTAGCCATTTCATTCAAAACAACCCATTCAATTTGTCAAAACATGAAAAATTCAATTTATAAGGCTCTATGGGTCACTTAGGAAATGTCATTGGGGAAAGGGGAAATCACCTACATAGTTAATAGCAATTTAAAAATTGGGCTAAGCACTTAAGAGATGGGGTGGTATCCAGGAGGTGGGATTGTATCCAGGGGGGTGTCCAAGGGGGTAGGGGGTGTCCAAGGGGGTGGAGGGTGTCCAGGAGGGGTGGGGGGTGGGGTATCTAGGTGGTTGGGGTGTCCGGGGGGGGGGTGTTCATGGGGGTGGGGTGTCCAGGGGGTGGGGGGTGTCTAGGGGGTGGGGGGAGGGGGGGGGTGTCCACTTGGGGTGAGGGGTGTCTAGGGTGGTGGGGGTGTCCAGGGGTGTGTGTGTGTGGGGGGGGGGGTGTCCAAGGGGGTGAGGGTGTCCAGGGGGTGGGGGGATATCCAAGGGCGTGGGGGGGGGGGGGGTGTCCAGGGGGTGGGTTTCCAGGGGGGTGGGTGTCCAGGGGGTGGGTGTCTAGGGGGTGGGGGTGGGGGGTGTTCGGGGGAAAAATACCCATATAATACCTTGGAAATTACTTATACCCGATCCAAAAAATATCAAAATTCCAATCTATCACCCAAACAACAACCAATTCATCCTCAATATCACTACCCTTCCCATTATTCCTTGAACAAAAAATATAAATACAAAATCCAAACCCAATTTTCAACTAAACTAAAGTCCATAGAAACTACCATATCACCCCACTATAAAAATGTAAAACCACCTACACCACTACCCCAACCATCCCCAATCCCTTCACATGGGACCATCCTTATATCCATTACCCACCTCGAGACCATATGACTAAACAAACCCTTTACCATCTTTGAGTGGGGATACATCTCACCAGCACCCATTAGCTCATATGGTTCACGAACTCTACACAGAAGGAGTGTCTATGAAGACTTCAAATAAAAGTTATTCACACAATCATGATAGTTGAAGTGTAGAACAAAAACAGAAAACAAATCAAAGTGTTCGGTATACCATGCCACACACTGTACAAAACTTTGGTTTAGGCCAAATCAAAAAATAAAATAAAAAAATAGATACATAACATTAAAAATAAGGTAACACTTAATAATTTGAAGTGTACAAATAAAAAATTACTTGATTGAATATGGATCTATCAGGTGGAAGGAGTTCCACAACCTAGGGTAAAGAGAGATCTTCGGGAGAGCTTCAGATTAGGGATGCAATCGCACAGACGGGGGAGCTAAAGCCACTCTGTATTTGGGAAAAAACTTTCCCAATAGTTTTTAAAAACTATATTGAAAGATATTCTTTACCAATGGTTTTTTAAAACCATTATTATACATTACATAAATCAAAGATTCCCCAACGGGTTGATTAAACCATTGGGAAATCTTCATTCTAAAATCAAAATACCAATAGCTTCAACAAACCATTGGTAAAGATTGCTCTAAAACCAGTATACCAACGGTTTGTTCAAATTGTTGGCATAAAACCATTAGGAAAACCTCCATTCCCACTAGTGAAAGATAAATTTTAATTTTTATAATTATCCATTAATCCTTATGATTTGATATTGTGATATCCTTATCACTATGGCATGTGTTGTGATTTCTATGCTATAATTCTTATATGGGGTGTTGGCCTGATTTGATGATGAAATGATTATATAATAATATTTTCCTTGAGACACGATGAAATGCTTATATACAGAGCTTGTCCCCAAGACATGCTGAAATGTTTATATAATAGGATCGATCCTGATTGATTACTGAAATTCTTATATAGTGGGTTTGACCCATATTTGTGCAATTTATGTACCTTGGTTATAAGGTTATGGTTGTCATGGTCGTAAGACATGCTCAGATACATTACAATGTGGTGCTGAGGAAGGTTGTGTTATCCCATGGTTATATGGTTGTGGTTGGCATGGTCATAAGACATCCTCAAAGACATTCCGGCATGGCACCGAGGTAGGTTTTGTTATCCCATGGTTATATGGTTATGGATTTCATGGTTGTGAGACATGCTCAAAGATATTCTCACATAGAGGCAAAGCTAGTTGAAGTGGTATTAATTTAATTGTTTAATTAATTAATACACTTATTTATTTCATTATTTCATGCACTTATTATCAGACTAGTTATGTTTAGACATGGTGGTGTTAACCTATTAAGTTATACCCACACCCTATTCAGGCCACCATTTGGCACTCGAGCAGATTATATGGATGCACGTTTAGAAAAGTGAAATGGACCTTGTTTTTGATTGTTTTCTTGCTGGATGGATTGGAGTTTGGAGTTGGGACTGACATGGGGTTTTTGATTAGAGACTTTTGAGTCTTTATTTGATTCTTCTAGTATTTTATTTTTATTACTTCTAGTATTCCATTTAGTTACATTCCAACATGTCATTACATTATTCCTATATTATTTATTTCATAATTCAGTAAGATTTATTATTGGTTTCTATTATATCATATTGTTTCCCTTATTTCCAAACTCTCATATTTATTCATTTATTTATATTACTTATTTCCATAGTGTCATAACTCTGTAACTAGGGGGTATAGTCTCCCCACTATACTTATCACAACCCCGCTACTAGTTGGCAGCCTATGGAGTATGAGGAGGCACACTTGAGGTCTCATAACCAACCCGTTTTGGCCACACAAGAGAGCGCCAGATTGGGGGATGTTACACTTTGAATAAATAGATAATAAGCTTCTTAATGATGATTCAATGAAAAGAATGATTTATCTAGATCACCATAAAATCAAATATACATGAATCTGATGAGTTGTATAACCATAAAAGCAAAGTGGGACAAATTTTCCAATATTTATGATGGGGGTATCAAGGTGGAGGAGGAAAAACTTCAAGTTATTCATAATAATTTTGATGATTTGAAATGTAACCTAATGAGAATATTGATGATTTATTCATTGTGGTTTCCAAATCCATACAACAAATTGGATATGAAATCAAGTACATGGAAATCATAAATAAAATATTAAGAAAATTCCCAACTTTATAAAATTCAAAGGTCTTGATACTTGAGGAAAGGAATTTGGTAGAGTTATCTCTTGATGGTCTTCAAAGAAGTTTGGTAACATATCCAATGTGAGTAAAGATAGACGGAAAGACAAGCAACTCATATAAAGCGATAACTTTTATATAAATGGATAAACTTAAGATAAACTATGATGAGGGTGTATAGGATTTGAGTGGTGAATTTTTATCACTAGTGGCTAGTAAGTTTAAGAAATGGAAATGTAGATTTGATGGGAAATTCCAAATGGTGTACTTCAAGTATTGTAAAGTTGGACACAAAACAGTGAGATGTCCAAGAAGTCCAGATGGTGAGATAGATTTCTCACAAAACTAACAAATAAAGTTTCTCCTATAAGGAATGTGGAATATGGAAATCAATCCAAGAAGAAGTTTCAATAAAGGAGTATTATAATGAAAACGAAGACAACGATTAACTTTATCTTGAGAAATGTGTGACTAAATTCAAATTTTATTTGAAATATGACCAACATGTGAGCAAGGGTGATCATTGATAGGGTGTGTGTGTGTGTGTGTATTGGGGAGGGGTGAAGGGGTGGCTGTAGTGGTGATCATTAATAAATACATCCATTACTATCACTGATAAAACTAGTGCTGATAAAGGGACATTTATTAACATTTTTTAGTGCTGATAAATGACACTTTTATCATTGATTTTTCCAATGCTGATAAAAAATGACAGGATTTTAAAGATACTTGTAACATAAGTTCTGATAAAAGTAATTTCTAGCATCGATAAAAACCTGATCTATATTCATGAATCCTTTATTGTTCATTTCACATTTAAAATAGATATTAACCCTCAAATGTTTTGTCTAATAATTTAGAACACCTCAATCATTGATTTCACTTTAGATTTATTTCTACATATCATTAAGGAAATGAGATTTTTTTCCAAAATTTTCATGAAAAAGTGACATTGTCTGCTCATTTTAATCATTTTATATTAGTTTGATGCTTAATTTTTTTAATCCTTAAAAAGGTAATTTTGATTATTTTGTGCAACATCAAATTAAAATGCAATTTAAAAATGTCCCACAAGTTCCTGTCTTGAATTTTCATGATAAATAGAGCATGTTTATTCACTTTTTAATATTTTATGCTTGTTTTATACATAAAAATGAATATTGATCCTTATAAACTAGTTTCAATTATTTTAAACACCAAAATGTTGAATTGACACATAGTTTGGTCCTAAATTTCACAAATCCCCCATAGAAAATTTTCTTTAATTTGAATGATAAATTAATATTGTTTTCTTATTTTTTATCATTTTATACTCATTTTACAATTAAAATGAAATATTAATTTTAAAAGATATTTTTAATGAACACATAAGGTGTTGTATTTATTTTAATTTTACTCATATAGGCGACATATGATTTATAAATAATTTTCATATTTTTTCATGATAAACCAAGTTTGTTTGATTATTTTTTATTGTTTGACACATGTTTCACACTTAAATGAAAATTTTAATATTTAAAATCTACTTTAAATCATTTTTGGAAACCTCAAACATCTAATTTTTTTATGGTTTGTTCTTCTTGGTTAAAAACATCTTGTGAGTCATTATCTTATATTTAAATGACAAAATAACACCATTTTAATATTTTTGATCATTTTTCATTTTTTTCACACTTAAAAATGAGTCTTAATCTTTAAAAGTTATTTTTTGATCATTCTGGAGAGCTCAAACATCAAATTCATACATGGTTCATTCTTATAGGTCAAAAATGACTTGGGGTTATTTTCAGAAAGTTGAAAAAACCCAACCTCATTTGCCCTTTTTTTAATCATTTTATATTCATTTCACACTTAAAATGATTTTTTTAATTATTATGTGCACCTCCAATAAGCAATTTATTTCTATAGGGAAAAGAGCCTACATGTCATATTTTAAAATCCACATGAAAAATTAACATCATTTTATCAATTTTTATCATTTTATATTTACTCTGCATAAAAAATAATATTAATACTTATAGGATACTTTTTGTAACCTAGATTGTTTAAAACAGGAGAATGACAGGGACTATTCTAAAATGCATTTGTTTATTGTTAGTTGGTCTCAATGGATAAAACATGACTATGGTGAAGGTTTTAAGAAGTTTTTAAATGTTTTTATAAGTTTAGAAACTAATTTATAAAATGAATAAAAAAATCATTCCATAATATTTAATGTCACACCATCGTTAATTTTCATAGTTTTTTTTGAAGAATTTTATTGATTGAGAAAGTTAATATTATGCCGTAGTGATAAAATACTACACCATGATTTTGTGTCATAAGTCTGAAAGTTAAATAAGAGTTGTAGGGTTTTTCATTATAATAAAGAAGTTTATGGAGTAATAGGAAGTCATAATGGGAAAAGAATTTAGTATATAAAAAACTTTTTGATCTATGCTATAATTGTAAGCCATGATTTGTGAAGAAGTTTTGAAGGTAAAGTAAATTGGGATGTACATCACACTAAAGGATATTAGGACATAACTAGATGTTGTATTTTTTCATAGAAGAATTCATTACACTGATATTACACTCTGATGATTTTATCTATTGTTATTTTCTAAATGTTTAAAGGTTTTAGTTTTTGGGATATAAAAATCATTACATTGTGATTTTCAGAGAAATACAACATTTTAAGTTCATCACATTATAATCCTCTATATTATTCCATGATTTTTGGTTATTTTAACATTTTAAAAATTTAAATATTTTTCAAATATGGGAAGATATGTTTGACTAAATGGAGATTTAACTCAACAATAGTGAATGATTTTTTAGTACCAGTCAAGAAGTGACAAGTGGCATGAGAAGTTAGATATTTTTGTAGGATAGGTTATGAATAAATTAAAGTAGATCATTTGAAGAATTTAAGGATACAAAGAACATAATTGAGAGAGAAAAATAGAAAAGAGTGGAAATACCAAATATTATAATTTATAAGAATATTGGTGTATCGAAGATAAATAAATTACATGTAATTGAATCACTAGATGTGCTCATGGAGATGAATTTATAGAGATACGCCTATGCTATGTTGTTATACTTATTTTTATTTAATCATAATAGTGACCTACATGTAATTTTTCTTGTATCCTTACGTTGAAATAATAATTCAAGAGATAAGAAGAGTTAGTAATCCTCGGAATTAGTAGTGACCTGATCCAAAAACTTGTGTTCACTCAACAATGTGTTAGTGGATTCTTTACATATCGACACATCACTAGGGTATTCTCCTTATACATAGCCCTTTTGGATTAACTATGTAAAATATCCATGTACTTATGCTTTACTTTTAATATTTGGACTGTTCTTGATTTGATAATTTTGAGAGTTCTTGCTAATAATTTTTTTACCCCCCCTCTTAAGGTGATTAATACCTTAGTGTTAATAAAAAATATTTTTAGAGACAAAATGTTTTTACCCAAAGAATCTATTACAAGGAGTTTTGATATGGATATTTTTTTCAACACAAAGGGAATTTCAATGTTTAATGGATACAATTATCAGATATGGAAGAATCATATGAGATCCCATATTAAATGTCTTGATTTGGATGTTTTATATACTTCGATAATTGAAATACAAGATAATGTTTCCCTATATATGTATTTGAATGAATATATAAGTATCTTCTTAATACTGATGAAATGGAAAAAACTGATTTATCAGGATCACTCTTGAATCAAATATACATGAAGGTAATGAGTTTTATAATAATGAATGAAAAATGGAACAAATTTTCAAATATTTATAAAGGGGTTGAAATTTGGAGGACAAAAACTTTAAGTTGTGCATAATAATTTTGATTATTTGAAATGTTATATAATAAGAATATTGATGGTTTCTTTATTGAGGCTTCCAAATCTATACAAGGACTTGGCTATTAAATCAAGGATGTGGAAATCATAAATAAAATATTAAGGAAACTCCCACCTTTATAAAATCCAAAGGTCTTGAAACTTGAGGAAAGTTTTTTTATAGATTTATCTCTTGATGGTATTCAAAGTAGTTTGGTAAAATATATGATGTGAGTAAATCTAGAAGGAATAAAAATTCACACATATAAAGAATTAAATTTTATATAAATGGATAAACTTGAGATAAACCATGATGAGGGTTCAGAGTATATGAGTGGTGAATTTTTAAAATTAGTGGATAGTAAGTTTAATTAATGAAAATGTATATTTGATGGGAAAATACAATTGGTGTACTTCAAGTGTTGTAAATCTGTACACATAAAAATGAGATGTCCAAGAAGGATAGATGAAGATGATGGTGAGATATATTTCTCACAAAACCGACAAAGAAATTTTCCCCTATAAGGAATGTGGAATTTGGAAATCAATCTAAGAAAAAGTTTTAATGGAGGAGTATTGTAATGAAAAATAAATACAATGATGAACTTTATCTTGAGGAAGGTGTGAAAAAAATTCAAATTTTATTTGAAAGATTACTTAACACATGAGTAGGGGTGATAATTAATAGGGTGGGTGGGGGGGGGGGGGTCACATGTGAGTTGGGTTTAGGGGAGGGTGGTGGTGGTGGGGGGGGGGTGAGTGTTGATAAAGACATTAATTATCAGTATTGATAAAAATAGTGTTGATAAAGGGGGAATTTATCATCATTTTTTATCATTGATAAAGGAAACTTTTATGAGTTATTTTTCTAGTTCTGATAATAAACAACCATATTTTAAAGGCTCTTACAACATTAGCACTAATAAAATTCATTTTTAGCATTGAAGAAAACTGATCTTTAGTAGGGAATCCTTTGACACTCATTTCACATTTAAAAATAGTTATTAACCCTCAAATTTTATGTTTGATCATTAAAAAAACCTCAATCATTGATTTCACATTAGATTTATTACTACATACCATTAATAACTTGGGATCATTGCCTTGATTTTTCCTAAAAAAATGACCTTGTTTGCTCATTTTAATCATTTTACATTCGTTTGATACTTAAAAAACAAATATTAACACTTAAAAAGGTAATTTTGATTATTTTTTCAAATTCACATGCAATTTAAAAATGTCCCCCAAGTTTCTGCCTTGTATTTTCATGATAAATTGAGCATATTTATTCACTTATTAATGTTTTATGCTTGTTTCATACCTAAAAATAAATATTGATACTTATAAACTAGTTTCAATCATTTTGAATGAAAAAATGATGAATTCAAACATAGTTTGGTCCTAAATGTCACAAATTCCCCACCAACAATTATCTTGAATTTTCATGATAAATTAACTTAGTTTGATCATTTTTTATCATTTCATACTCATTTTACATTTAAAATTAAATATTAATGTTAAAGTATATTTTTAATGTACACTTAAGGTGTTGGATTCATGTTCATTTCATTCATATAGGTCCTATATTTTTTATAATTTTTTTTCATAAATTTTCATGATAAACTGTGGTTATTTGATTATTTTTTATTATTTGACACCTGTTTCTCACTTAAATGACAATTTTAATATTTAAAAGGTACTTTAAATCATTTTTGGGAACCTTAATCATCAAATTTTTGTATGTATTATTATTCTTGGTCAAAAAAACTTGTGATTCATTATCTAATATTTTAATGACATAATAACCTCATTTATATATTTTTGATTATTTTACTTTTATTTCACACTTAAAAATGAGTTTTGATATTTAGAAGTTTTTTTGATCATTTTGGGGATCTCAAACATAAAATTCATACATGATCTATTCTTACATGTCAAAAATGACTTGGGGGTCATTTTCATTAACTGAGACAACAATCCAAACTCATTTTCTCTTTTTAATCATTTTATATTTACTTCACTCTTAAAAGGATATTTTTAATGATTTTTGAAAAGTTGGTGCCAAAGCCTCTTTTTATTATGAAATAAAAGACCACTTTATATATGGGTAGAGGGAGACCCATTACATATCCTGTTGGCCCAAGGCCAAGTGGCTCATGAACATGGTCCAAAGGCCCAGTGCATCATCATGCCTACATCATCCTACCTGCATCATGCCTACATCACTATCTGCCTACATCATGCCTATACCACCGCCTGCCAACATCATGATTGCATCACCACCTACATCATAAATTCCCCAAGGGGATTTCTAGAAATCTAACTCTGGTCATTTGGATGCAGCATTATGAGGTTTACCAACCAGGCATCGCCCTAACTGAAAATGTGTGTATGGGTTATGCTTGAATACTTATAGGGCCCTCGACCAAGACCAAAGTGAAATGCACATTCCCTAACTAGGAAATGTATTTGAATTACCCTGTACATAATATGCAAAATGTTTGATTCTAGAAGGACTTGATCCTACGCCGGTTTCCATGGAGAGCGATGGGTATATCCAGTAGTTACCACTCTATTAACACCCCATGGGAAAAGGATATTGGGTAATGTGGTTATGTCGAGCTCCACACCATGCCTATCCCAAGCCCAACCCAACACTACACGCCATCCTTCCTCAGTTAAATTTGAGAATGGTAGGACTTGAACCTAATCTAGTTTCATTTCCAGGAAGTGATCACCTTACATGGTACCACTTAAGAAACCCCCAATCGACCTAGTGATTATATAAACCTAGAATAAACAATTTATTCCTATAGGTCAAAGAGCCTACACATCATCATTCAAAATTAACATGACAAATTGACATCATTTTATCACTTTTTATCATTTTATATTTATTATTTGCATAGAAAATAATATTAATCCTTATAGGATACTTTTTGAAACCTAGTTTTACTAATAAAAATGTAGAATACACCCATGGTTTAGAATCATGGGTATAGATCATAAAACCATGGGTATAGCCTATACCCATTATTTTATGAACCGTGGTTGATGGAGCTGCTAGTATAGAGCTATACCCATAGTTTCAATAGAAACCATAGGTATAGATTAGAAGATTTTGTCATACCCATGGTTTTGTTTAAACCATGGGCATATATCTGTACCCATGATTAGGATAACCGTGGGTATATCTTTTCCCAGAAGAAATCATATACCCACTGTTCAAAAAACCATGGGTATAGATACCTATCCACATTTGGTAGCAACAACCCTTCTAGGGGAGCCTAAACTTGTAAATAAAATATAAACCATAGTACACATTCAATGAAATACATGTATTCCATATTTTTCATTCAAATAAATACATGTAATAATTTTTAAACCATTTAAAATACCATAACATACATATACATTCATAAAACCAATCAATTCAATTAATTAAACAATATCCATATGTATCTTTACTGTTAACTCAAAAATAAAGGGGATTGATATCCCCCATCATCAACATTCTCATCCTCATAACCATCAGTAAAATCCTCACCACTAACAACATCATCCGGAGCACCAAAATCATCATCATCATCACCACCACCACCACCACCATCAACTCGACCACCACCAATAACCTCATTGAAATAAACCAGGGAATCAAATAAAGAGAGCATTGATGCCTTACATGAATCAAAATTAGTAGTATCCTCCGATGGAAGTGATGGACTTATAACTGACATAGCTTTTAGAAAGTGTTCAGTGATCATTTTACTTCTTTCACACTCCTATAAAGTTATTTTTTTGGCCTCAGCTGATTCTGCATAAGCATTTTGTAGCTTGGTGTTCAGAGAGGTTTTAGAATCACCTGATGAGGGACAATACCTAGTGGGGATTATGTTTTCCAAAGTTTACATCGAACTCTCACCCGATGCTTCTCTCCTAATACCTGACTCAAATGATCATTTAGCCTGAAGTTTCCATCTTATTTCTCATCAAGGGACTCCAACGAAGACTATTGAAAATATAAACAAGACATTTAATTATGAATTATGTATAAATATTTTAATTTTCAATAAAAAAACATACAATATTTTATTATGTTTGTGCATTTACTGTAGTTCCATCCTTTTTCTTCCTACTCAAGCAAAATAATTTTTCTCAAGGCACATGACCTTTAATGCCTAATGACACTTGCTGCAAATGACATTGATTAGTATAATACTACATTATTGAATAGTATGAAAGTGATAAAAATATAATAAATTAAAATTGTATCTATTTAATAAATCCATAAAATTAAGAAGCATCTAAATATACAATTAATTATAAATTTAATAATAGTGTCATAACAAAAACAATACATAGTAATTAACATGAAAAACATGGGTATGATATTGATTCCTTTTTTATGTTCATTTTGGTCCAATTATATTTGTGTTATGTTATTTTTTTATTCCTTCACTTTTTAATCCTGATCATTTGGTTAGTAAGTTCATTTTAAGATTAGGTAGTTTGGTAAATTTTCTATTTGTCCATTTGGCCTTTTGTCCAATTAGTCCATTTAGGCCAATTAGGCCAATTGGACCAATTAGTCCAATTGGGTAAATTAGTTCAATTATTCCATTTAGTCCATTTATACCAATTAGTCCAATTAGTTCAATTATTCCAATTAGGAAAATTAGGCTAATTAGACCATTTAGGACATATAGGCTAATTAGGTCATTTAGGACAATTAGGCCATTTAGACTATGTAACACCCCAAGATTTTTCAAATAATTTTAATATAAAATGCATGAAACACTGAGTCTCTACAAAACACCACTTTATTATAACCTAGCCAGTAAATATAATTTTTCCACCTCTGTGATTTGAATTTCAAAAAACAGACATACATAATTGCGTTCAATAAGATATTTAGAGTCTGATAAGACAACCTTAATTTTTGGCGAATAATAACATAACCTTATGAATAATAATATGAATAATAATACTACCCTTATTAATAGAAATTTTTTCATTATTTTACTATCTTAAGGTTATAAGATAATGAGTTCTTGATTAAATTTTCAAGGTGATATAAAACGAATTATAGTTTTAAAATTATTATTTTTCAAATAAATTATGATTTTATTTAAAAATTAAATTAATAATATTTTGAAAATTATTTTCAAAAAATGGAGCTCATTTTTTAATTCTACACATATAGAAATGGTTAGGTTGAATTTTTGAGATTTTTCCGAAATACTCAAATTTTTAATGAATAGTAAAATATGGTAATTTACCGTATATATACATTATCATTTAAATTCACTATTCCTAGAATCATGGATAATGTATGAACACTTTGTTTTAACTCACATGCACATATTACTATTCTTGGTCACAAGAATAAATACTATTGGCTGTATTTGGAAAAACAATAAAATAATGAGTAAAATAATGGGAAAACCCTCCTCTCCTCCACTATAAACCCCCCTGACTCCCTCTTCTCTTCACCTCTATCAAGCCTTGTGCCTTGTATAAATTCTGCTAAAATATCCTCCCAAGCTCCTCACTCACGTCTACCAGCCCTTGGTCTCATAAAAAGACCAAAACCTCTCTTCTAAAGAGGCTCCCAAGGATGATTACTTCAAGAGGTAAATTTCTCTTTTCATTTCTTTTATTTCAAGTTCCTTTATTTTCTTTTTCTTTCCTAACCTCCTTTCATCCATATTTTTTGATGACTCTAGTACCTTACATGTACTGAATTTTTTTTATGATAAATGGATAATTCTTTATCATATCTCCTTTCCCCTTCTTTTATACTAGAAATGAAAAAACCATATGAGATGTGTTAATTTATCACATTCAAGGATGAAAAGTTTTCAATTTCTATTACTACATTCAATTATGGTCATGAAACAATTTTTAAGGTTGAACCAAACTATAATATATATATTATAACTTATTTAAGGTTCTTAAATCCTTTTTTACACATGATATTAATTTATAAATCAAAATGAGTTCGTTGTGATCAATAACCACCAATTAGCCCAAAAAATTGTCAATAAAGTTGTATATAATGATTCATATTAACTCACAATAACCAAATGAATTTTATAACCATGTAATATTCTGATTGTTCATTAATAACATACAAATTTTATTTTGGAAACCATTCTCATTCTACATGTTTATCCGTACATGAATATAAGTAAACTGATCATGAAAACCGAGGAAGAAAACACTCCCAAACAATGAAATTAGATCTATTAACCCATAAAAAGGACATAAATGAAACTAATAAGGTTATGATAAATAAATTACATGTATAGGATTTTCCAGACTCATTAATTTATAAACCTAAATTTTATTATTCAAGACATTAAGATTCAAGTGAGGAACACCAACAGACTTAAGGTAAGAGTTTTCTACCCGAACCTCCATTTTCATTTGGGTTACTCTTTAGAAGATGGTTCCTGACCAGAAAACCAAGGAAAAATTATTATAAAGTAAAATAATTACAAGAGTCTAAAAGACGAAAACATATTAAAATATTTATTATGAAAAGGAAGTAAGTCAGCAGGAAGTTCATCAATCCAGGTAATGTCTTGATTGACTCCCTTGTTTGCAAGACCATCAACAACCATGTTAGCTTCACGATATATATGAGTGATGATGTAGTTGATGCTGAGAATAGTACTTATGAAATCTATCCAACAGGTGGTGATCATCCATGCAAGATGTATCACAGTATTCCAAACTGCTTTCAAAATGGTGGTCAAGTCACTCTCAATCTAGAGGTTGTTTCAACCATGTTGTTTGGTAAAAAAGACGGCATGAATCATACCCCTAATTTTAGATTCCAGTGAGAAAAAAATGCCATAACTACCATAGAAGCAACCAATTATATGACCAATATTATTCTTGAAGATGGAACCACAACCCGTAGGGCCCAAATTTCCTTTGGAAGCACCATCCACATTAACCTTAATCCATCCTGGTAGAGGGGCACGCCGAAAGACTTCAAAAGTACAACGAGGTTAAAAATAGTTTCCAACAACACACAATCGTCTTAGGATGCCAAAGTCATGTACTATGTTGTTTTAGTGGCCCTCTTGGATTGAAGAGGATTAATGAATGGAAATGAGAATCCACATTCATCCTGCATTATGACTAGATGATCATTTATTATGAATAAGAGTATTTCTATCATACCAGATCACATGGTGAAGCTCAATAACAACAGAAAGGAAAATGTTCTTAATTTACAGAGAACTATTAATATTTTAACATTTATTTAATTGAGATTTTATAGAGTCATTCATCCACCATCTTCAATAAAAAATGTCAAAAATATAATTCCAAAGAGCAGAAGCAGTGGCATAAGGAAGAAAAAGATTATTAACATCTTCTCTATGTTGATTGCAGAGACTGAATTTAGAATAGAGTTTAAAACCAGACAATTGAAGGCGATCATCAGTGGGGAGTATATTTTGGGAAATCCACTAGATAAGAGTAAATATTGAGGGTTTTATCCAAGGTTTATCAAAAACTTTTAACCACCCAAAATCACTTTCAGAGTTATATAAAGAGTGGTTATAAAAGTTTTTTGAATTAAGCATGCCATTGTGAGAAGGTTCCAAAACTAAGAAATTATCAGTGTTAGAGAAGGGATAGGTGTCAATGATAGTCATAATGTTATCAGGGAGAGAATCATTTTGAGAATTAATAACATCTCTGATAGAGAGGTTGTTGTTCTCAGGGCTTTGGTCCAGGGCAACCCTATATTTTCAAGATCGTTATGAGCATGCACGTGTTTGATGCCACAGAGGTGACATTGACTTAGCTATATTGTAATGTGATTTGGAGTTTATCTTAATACAGTGGGGGATGGAAGGTGACTTGATGTTGGGATCGGGCCCATAAGGAGGGCTTCCTATGTATCATCGAGAGAGGAATCAGAACCCATGTAGTTCAGATTGTGTGGGGATTACGCATGGAAGCTTTCCATTTGAGGAACATGATTGGGTATACCCTTTTGAATGAGAACCCTTTTGAGATTGGGCCTTTTGGAAGGCGTCCTACGTATCTGTTGACACTGAAAAAAAAGCCCGTAACTCTCGGAGGAAGTTTCGGAATGACGAAGTGAAGTCATATTCAGAATCAGAGGCCCGATCCGGAGGCCCGGGATGTGGTGCGTGAAATAAAGGAGGCTCCGCGCGAAAAATTGTTCTGTGCGCATAGAATCACCGGGTTTCGCGGAATGGAGCTGTTGAGGCGCGCAATCTTTGTGCACCCCGGTTCCGCGCGGCGAGCTTTTGCGCACCGGCTGCGCTCGGCGCGAAGAATTTCGCGCGACACCTGGATTCCATGCCGGAGGTCACCTATAAATAGAAGGTGACCCCAAACGGTTTGGGGGTTGAGGAATCCGAAGCGACTCTCGTGTGCACAATCCAGCTCCCCCCGCGCGAAAGATGACTTCCAGGTAAAACCCCCATTTCGCACAACCTTGCCCCGTAGTTCGCCTTTGCGTGCAACTCCACCGGCTTCAGTGAATTTTCCCCCTCCGCAGTATTCCAGCCTTGCGCGCAATCCATGCCTCATGCGCGCAATACCCTGTCATGCGCGCAAAACCCTGTGCGTAGTTCCCTCTCCGTGCACAATTCCTTTGCTCCAATTGTGCGCCGTCTTGGTCTTTTGCGCGCAAACCTTCCCTTTTACGCGCAAAACCCCGGACTCCTCACCTTGACGCCCCTTGGCTGCCCCCTGCAACGGCACCTGATGTCTCCCCTGCCGGGCATGCGCGCCATGCGTTGTTTTTCTGTACGGCCTCCCAGGCTCGTGCGAAGTAACCTCAAGGTCCCTTGGACCGTGTTTCCTGTTGCGTTGCTTTTCCTTATGCTTCTCCGCATAGGCACGCTAATGGCTATTGCTTCTTCGCATAGCCACACTAACGTGGACCCCCCGGTGGTTCACCCTGCAGCCCCCCCTTCATATGGCCTTGTCGATGCCTTCCCTTCCACAAGGGGTAGAGGGTGTTGGGAATGTAAGCCCTAGGGGTGTGGAGTGAACCCACCTCGTCCAAGCTGCAAGACGTTAAACTGCTAAGCACCTCGTCCTTAACACAAGACATTAAACTGTGGTCCGACCCCGTTCTTCGCACGTAGGGTCCCCCCAGCTCGGACATTTTTTACGCCCACTCGTCTCCACGGGAATGGACTCTTCCTCACATGGAATGAGATCCTCCTTGTCGGAGCGGCGTTTGTCCGCGGGGGAAGGGCTGCCTCAGAGCGTAAGCCCCTAGCCTTTCTTGCGGATGATTACACCCGTGCATCTCCGTACTTCCCCCCTAACAAGGCCAGTGGAGTCCTTTTCCCACTGCGCTTTGTCGCACCATGGGCCTCCACCCTGGAGTAAGCCCCGACACCAAGGGCCGCTAACCACGGGTAAGCCCCTATTTCCTCTTTGGGCCGCTCAACGCGTAAGCCCCATTCCACTTCTTACGGACGCACCCTTCACGATGTGATCGTCTGGTCCCTGCTGCCTCTTGTTTCCCACACCGAGCATGACTCACGTGGGCTTAGAGTGTGCGTCGACCATGATGGGACGCCCCAGAGCGTAAGCCCCATCCCAACTAACTACGTGGACTTTGATCCGTGCTAATGCATGGTACGTAGGAAGCCTCCACGAGGTTCAAGCCCACCACCCGGTCGTCCCGACCTCTCCATGTCGGTTCCCCGACCACCTTGGGCCGCCTCAGAGCGTAATCTCCAAATCTTTCATCCCGCATGAAGTTAAACTGTATCGCGTCCCGCATGACGTTAAACTATATTCCGTCCTGCATGACGTTAAACTGTATTCCGCCCCGCATGACGTTAAACTGTATCGCGTCTCGCATGATGTTAAACCGTATCGCGTCCCGCATGACGTTAAAATGTATCCCCCCTCTTGGGCCATCTCAGAACGTAAGCCCCATGTCTCACTCCACCATCCATCCTGATTCTTACCTGGGCCGCCACATCCCGGTGAGATCATGTCACCCTTTCCCACTCCATGATATATGAGAAGCCGCCCATGTGCTGGCCCCAACATCGGTGTTCCCCCCTAGGGATCCTTCAACCCGATCCGTCTCCGCAAGACGTTAAACTCACGACATACCCCGTGTCAAACATGGGAAGATGAGGAAAACCTCAGATGGTATATGTTCCCCGTGTTCGATGTGGGATACCTCGGGCTTCCGCGCCCTCGAGAAGACCTGTGATGAGGGACCAAAGACAGACATGCCGACGACACCCCAACGTGACCATTCCCCTCACCACAGGTTGCTATCCCGACAAGACCCCTTGGAGCGTCTTGACGGAAGCAGCGTAATTAACTGGCGTCCATGTAGATATGGCACCGGGAATGAGATTCATGAACACGTCTTAAATCTATGAGGGAGACCCAGACTTGGTAATGAGCTCCGAGGAGGAATCCACGGAGGGAAGAACCGACATCCCATCATCCCGGTTTCAATCAAGGAGCAGACGTCCCTGAACAAGGAACGGATTCCGCCCGCCTTTGGAAAGCGGAAATGCGGGGCAACAAGCAGCGCGCCCTCCCCAGCGGACGGACGCGCGTGCCCCAGAGAAAGCTTCAGAAACAAAAAATGGTGAACCCGACGTGAAGCTCTTCTCCTCAACACGGGGAATGGTAGCCGTTGGAGCATCGGAATAATAGCATGTCACCAGGTCCGGGTAACCCTCACTGGGACGTGAAGCCACTAGGGGTCGAGGCCGTTAGGACGTTGATTACTCCGTTCTGTGACGTCGTCAGCGTGGATCCCTCTCGCCGACCATGGAATACGGAATGATGCGGGGCCTTGGCTGTTGATCTCCTTTTCTATTGATACTACTGGGTTCATCTCCCTGTTTCTAGGAATCAGATCACTACATTCGGAGCTTGATCGCCACCTGCCCACCGGCGCAGGGGCAGGGGCAGTGCCGACGTGGCTACCCCGCGTGGTCCCACCTACCCCACGGTCGCTTCGACTTCTACCGCCATAGCAGCCAGGCGCTTGCGCCCCCTCTCCCCGTCAGAAATCATCCAACGGAGGGTGATCAATAACCTGGTTCGTAGGTATGACAAGGAAGGGGTCATCCCCACCAGGGGCATGGTCCGCTTGGATCTAGAGGCGGCCGCGCCTCACCACCATCGCCGCCCTCAAGGGCCGCGCAGGGAGCCCCGACTCCCCACGCTGACGTTCAACCACTTCGGGAGCCTATCCCCGGAGCGATTTGACACATCCCTCCCCTATGCCAACGAGGTGGGGGATGTCCGGGTCCACTCGATCGGCGATCCGTCCCAGGGGTTACCGGCAAGAACCCCCGCTAGGCTGCGTCGACGCTGCCGCCCGACTCCCCGAGCCGAGGAGCAGGAAATCTTCATGCCCGCACCACCGGTTCCGGCCCATCTGACTCGACGCCAGCGTCGGGCGCGAGTGGGGGAGAATGCCCGTCCTGGGGCACCAGCATCAGCAACCATTGTGGCCCCAGCCACTGCTGACTCCTTTTCCCAGATCCCTGCGCATGTTGAGCAGGGGAAGCCGCGTGCCTGACTGGGATCGAAACCCCGACCACCCTGCAGGCAGGTTGGGTCGAATCTCCCGGTCGCGGACACTGGCAATGGCCACTGCGGACCAATCCGCGGTAGTGCCACTCACCATGAAGGCTCATTCCCTGCCACCGATCTGGGAAGCCGAAAGCTTCTTCGTGACGGATATGCTCCGGGTATGACTCCTTCTAGCACCCACTGTAAGGGGTATGAGGTCACTCCCCCTACCGCCGGTCGTGAGCATGGAGCCATTGTGTATCCAGTCACTCACTCACCTGGAGGTCCTCCCCATGTCCCTTTCGACATCTATCCCGGTGCTGCTCGCACCCCGGCCTTCGGTCCCCTCTGCCCCAGCTCTATTGTGGTCGGGGGACCCCATGACGGAAGTCGTTCTTACCCTGAGGAGATACCCAGGGGCAGGAAGGCCGGGCATCGTCGCCGTAGGAGGAATGTCAGGGGAGTCCGGACGGGAATCAGACCAGTCCGTTTCTCAGATTCTGAGGTAGAGTACGACTCGACGATAGAACCTCCCCCCCAACCTTTCGAGTTGAGGGAAGGGATGGGGACGCGGCGCGTCAGTCTCGTACTCCCCGAATGCGAGATCCGTATGATTCCCTCCTCCCTTAGAAGGTATATCCAGGAGGACGAGGACTTGGCGTACCGCCAAGGATTAAGCCCGCAGTTGCCGCTGATCTCCTCGGAAGCACCTCCTGCCCCTGTTAGGGAGGGTGAGGAACTTATCTGGGGACCGACGGAAGGATCGCGAGGTGACACACCCTCGGAGAGCACCGACGTTGTGACAGGAGGCCCATCCACCGTCCCATCCTATCGCGACGTGGCGGCCAGGGCACTGCAACCCCGGGAGGATGACCCAGGGATCGACGACCAATCGGCCTGTTCGCCGTATTCCCCACTGGCCAACCCAGCGCCCCGATGACCTGCCTCGGCACCATTGCCAATTCCCCGACTTTCCTCAGTGGATGAGCAGGGGTGGCAAGTTCCGGACCCCGAGCCGGATCCTTGGAGCTTCTGGACCGTTCTTGCAATGGGCCACTTCCCTGAGAAGTTTTGGCCGGTCGCAGAATCGAGTTTTGATGTGCCAGAGTTACTCACCCCGAGAGAGTTTGAATGCTTCCGCCAAATTCTTCAGGTGACTCACTCCTGCCTCCGTCATCAGCTAGCGCCTTATCCCGGGAGCCAAGCGCATCTCGAGGAGATTGGTGAGCAGTGCCACCGGGTTGACCTAGCAGCACTCCCCGCGGTCCGGCACCCCGAGTCGCTGGGCCTCCACGAGGCCCTTCAGCAACAATGCATCCAGAGTTTTCAAGTACTCCGCAGAGTTATTGAGGAGGCCACCCCCCACGCGCATGTCCACGTGTGGGGGCAGTACGCTGCTCTCCTCTTCTGTGCGATCCGCCGGTAGCCCGATCCACTGGGCGGCCCTGATGGAATGTCTCCAAGGGCAGTAGCAGTCAACATGGATGAACCTTCAGATGAGGGAAACATTGTGGAGCCCCTCGACGGGGACTCACCCCTCGAGGACAGGCCGCTACTGGACCCATCTGGGAGGATTAATCACCAACAGAGGAGCCTCCTAGGCCTTCCTGTACCCACGGAGGCACTGGCGCTGGGCCGAAACATCGGCAAGGGTAAAGAGCCCGTTGGGTCTGTCAAAATCGCCGACCCATCTGCCTCAGTGCAGAAGGCAGAGGAAGATCCCGAGAAGGCCACACTGTGCCAACAGCTAGCCGAGCAAAAGATGCTGGTTGATGAGCTCCTGGCCGAACGCATTGCAAAGCGACGGCCTGTCTACGGCAACCCTAGATCAGGACAGCAAGGGAAGGAGCATCTATCCCTTGTTGAGATCCCCCCGGGAAACCGTGACCGTGTCGTGTTCGCCGACAGGGGAGACACTGGAGACCATGGAAAGAGGGCACGATATGTTTCGCCGAACCCTCCCGAGCAGTGAGGTAACTTGGGAGACCTTGCTCGGTTTCCTCCCGCCGCTCCGAGAGTCGCTCCGCCAGCTGCCCCCCGAGCCGTTGAGCACGACTATCGTATCGAAGAGACTGGAAATGCGCTTGTGGTTAGAGATCCCCGTCAGGACAGGAATCCGCATCTGGATGATCTGATGGAAGTACTCATCGCTCACTTGGAGGCCCTGGAAACTCGGCAGGTGGCGATCCCACCGGATGGCAAGCCGTACCCCGCATGGGTGGATGACATGCCGGCCCTGCCGGGATTTGGGAACCCCACTTTTTCCCCCTTTAACGGGACCGGAGACCCGCCACAACACTTGGACCACTTCAAATCGAGGTGCAGGCCTATGTTAGGGACTCCGGCGCAGCAGGAGGCTGCCAAGCTCCGGTGCTTCATTCAGACACTGGAAGGACCAGCATTCGTTTGGTACAGCCAGCTCCCTGTTGGATCAGTGACTAGCTGGGAGGACCTTCGTCGACAATTCCTCTACTAGTTCAGTTCCACAACCCAGAAGTCGAACATTGCAGACCTCTTCAGGTGAAAGCAAAGGCCCGACGAGCGATCCGCGGACTTCGTCGCCCGGTGGAAGGGGCTCACGTACTCCCTTGACATGCCACTGAATTAGGAGCAATTACTGACGATGTGTGTGGGGAACATCAAGGCGGAGTTGGTTCCTTCCCTGATCACGCAGAATTACCCTGGAGGGTTCCGGGACTTCTCGGGCAAGACTCAGCGCCTCGAAGAAGCCCTTCAACGGGCCAGTCAGGCACGCCCGCTGCCTCCTGTGATCTCTGCAAGGAGAGCCGCCAGAGCCGAGCCCGCTGCTGTGGCGCAGATAGAGGCCCCTAGACAGCTAGAGTTGCTGCCGATGAGGCCATCTCAACAGGTTCATAGGGGTCCACCCCCACAGCCTCCGGCCCAGCAGCGACCGCCTCAAAATCGACAGGCGCCTCCATGTAACGCACTGCCACCACCTAGGTGAGGTAATCCGGCTCCGCCTCCTAGGCCTGCTCTACTGGACCCTGGCCATGGTCAGCCCCCAAGAGTCCCCTTTCTAGGAAGAGGGAATTGGGCTTACTCGTTTGGAGAGGCACAGGTCCCCATTTATTTCCGTAGCACCTTGGGGCAGAGGATCATGCGACTGCCTGAGTGCCGGAAGCTAGAAGAGGCGTGTCTCACGGATCACCCTAACTACTGCCCTTATCACCGGTTCCTGGGACACACCATCTAGCAATGCTATGTTTTCAAGGACTGGCTCCAAGACCAGATTGACAACAACATAGTCAGGTTGGGCCCAGCCCCGGCATAGGTGGCAGGTGTCTTCGTGGGATCAGATGGCAGTAGTGATGACGGGGATGGGTGGGAACAGGTTTCCGACCGTGGGTCCCAGAAGTATAATGACTGGATGGCCCGCAGGATGGTCGCTCGTGCCCATGGCATCATCCGTGCCCGCCTAAACCCGCCAGAGCCCTCGGAATCTGCTAGCGCCGCTTTGGCATCGTCATCCCAGCCTACTTCTTCCCAGAAGAGCAGGCGGCGACGCAAGAAGAAAGAACGCGCCCTGCCGTTGCCGTCGTCTTCTCTCACACTTGGCAATTTCTTGCCCCCGGAAATGGGGATCCCTCCGAGACCCTGTCCGGTAACGGATGACTCCTCGAGTGAGAGCTCAGGGTACGCTTCAGTTAACACCGTAGAGTTGGTAAATCCCTTTGTGGCTCCCAAAGATGAGGAGCGCCGGGTGAACCTCCCCAAGAGCCCGGGGTACGCTTCGGTTAACACCGTAGAGTTGGTAAATCCCTTTGTGGCTCCCGACGATGAGGAGCACCGGGTGAACCTCCCCGAGAGCCCGGGGTACGCTTCGGTTAACACCGTAGAGTTGGTAAATCCCTTTGTGGCTCCCGACGACGAGGGGCACCGGGTGAACCTCCCTGAGAGCCCGGGGTACGCTTAGGTTAACACCGTAGAGTTGGTAAATCCCTTTGTGGCTCCTGACGACGAGGAGCACCGGGTGAACCTCCCCAAGAGCCCAGGGTACGCTTCGGTTAACACCGTAGAGTTGGTAAATCCCTTTGTGGCTCCCGACGATGAGGAGCACCGGGTGAACCTCCCCGAGAGCCTGGGGTACGCTTCGGTTAACACCATAGAGTTGGTAAATCCCTTTGTGGCTCCCGACGACGAGGAGCGCCGGGTGAACCTCCCCGAGAGCCCGGGGTACGCTTCGGTTAACACCATAGAGTTGGTAAATCCCTTTGTGGCTCCCGACGACGAGGAGCACCGGGTGAACCTCCCCGAGAGCCCGGGGTATGCTTCGGTTAACACCGTAGAGTTGGTAAATCCCTTTGTGGCTCCCGACGACGAGGAGCGCCAGGTGAACCTCCCCAATGTCCCCAGCCATCACCAACGTCGACGGAGCCGTGGCTACGTGAATCGCCGGGGCACGACGGTCGTCACCTCCAGTCAGGCCGTGCATGCCACCGAGACCAGGCAGCAGGCCCGGTATAAAGAGCAGCACTCGCGGCTCCCTCACCCAGTGATAACAGGTTCGTTTCCACCACCGTTTGTGTTGCTGGATCGGGCGGAATCGCCTTGACCCCGTCGCAACCAGCCCAGCCCTGCCACTAGCCGACTACGGCCTTCCGGTCCTAGCATGGCAGCCACCTCCCGGGCTTCAGATGGTGAACAGCGGGATGTGCCTAGTACCAGTCAGTCACCGGTCCCGCCAGCAGGGCCCGTCATGCCCCCAATCGCAGAGCGACCTCCTGTAAGAAGAAACTCGCGTTTGGCGCGAAAGTATGATGTCCTGAAGCATCTGGCCGACATTCCGGCGAGGCTTTCCATCCTTGAGGCCCTCCGCCTGTCATCTGAAATGTGTGAGGCGTTTGACGAGGCTCTAAGGAGCCCCCTCCAGTTTAAAACGGAGGTAGCGGCCGCAGAAGCCTTCCACATTGAGGTGATTGAGGACGCCGAATGTCAGGCGGTTATCTCATTCTCCAGTGAAGATGAAGACCCTCCCATATAGGGGCACATCCGCCCGCTGTACATCATCGGCCAATTCAATGGCGTGGAGGTCCGTCGTTGTCTTGTCGACATGGGTTCTGGGATTAACTTGATCCCAACTCGGACACTGCGAAAATTGGGGTTGTCCGAGGATGATTTAACTCCCTCCGACCTCAGAATCCAGGGGTATGACAGGACCGAGCAAACTCCACTCGGAAAGATTCGTCTAAAGACCCAGTTCGGCTACTTAATTGCCAATACTGAATTCATGGTTGTCTCTCAGGACACTTCCTACAACGCGTTGATGGCCAGGCCGTGGCTCCATCTTCACGCAGCGGTTCCCTCATCATATCATCAGTGCCTCAAATACTCCCTTAAGGGTCGAGTGTGTGTGCTCCAAGGAGATGCGTCCCCGTTTGCCTCTTGTGAAGCTCGTTACCTGGACGTTGACTATTACAAGAGCAAGGACAAGCAGATCCTGGCAGGTAAGGTTGAGCCTGCCGCTGTCGCGAGCGATCCCTGGGCATGTTTGGATGACGCATATGTCTTCCCAATCCATCGGTTGGAGGCCACGACTCCCGATATGGGAGAGTGCTTTGTTGTCTCAGGTACCAGAGGAATGAATATTTCCGGGTCTAAGCGACGGTAGGAAATCACCTCGTACTCTTACACCAACCAGGCCCGGGTGATCCCCGAGCCTCCAACCCCCGTACGATATCGGGACGTTGGGCTTATGGCAACGACGGTACGTCATACGTGCATGTTTCGCCGATCCGGGATCGACCGGCTCAAGCCAACACAACACCACTGCTTCGATGTCGTAAAGCGTGGCCCCTTGGGCCGCAGGCCAGATGGGATTGGATCAACCGCCTTTGTCGCTACGGTCTTCGCGGTGCACGAGTCTCCCGTCGTGACGACCTCTGCCGCCCAAGCCGGTGCTAGCTCCCCATCAGGGTCGAGCAGCCCCGAAACGTCTCCCCCCATGGACGATCCTTCCACAAGCGGAGAAGAAGACATGGAAGATGCTCCTCCTTCCTTTGAGGAGGGCGTCTCCGCCACGGCCAACGAGCTCATACAGGTGAACCTCAGTAGTGAGGCGGACCCGAGACCCACATTGGTCAGCGCCGCTATGCCCCCCCGAGGAACGACAACAGTACATAGACTTCCTCAGACAGCACCGTGATGTGTTTTCCTGGAGTTATGACGAGATGCCGAGACTAGATCCCTAGGTAGCCGTCCACCGCCTTGGCCTCCCAGCAAACCATCACGGGTTCAAGCAGCCTCCCAGAAAAATGCACCCTTTTCACGGTGCCATGGTTGAGGCCGAAGTTGATAAGCTCATTAAGGCCAACTTCGTCATGGAAGTCCAGTACCCCTGGTGGCTAGCCAACATTGTGCCTGTCAGGAAGAAGAACGGGCAGATCAGGGTCTGCATCGACTTCCGCGATCTTAATCGCCACTGTCCGAAGGATGACTTTCCCCTTCCCGTGACAGAGTTGTTGATCGACGCAACGGCCGGGTTCCAAGCCCTCTCCTTCATGGATGGGTACTCCGAGTATAACCAGATCCGGATGGCCCCAGAGGATGAAGATTTCACTACCTTCAGGGCCCCCCAGGGCACTTTCTGCTATCGGGTTATGCCCTTCGGCCTGAAGAACGCGGGTGCCACCTATCAACGGGCTATGCACCACATATTCAAGCCGATCCTCGGGACGCTGGTGGAGTGCTATGTAGATGACCTGGTGGTTAAATATCGTCAGCACCAGGACCATCTCAAAGACCTCGAGAAAGTGTTCGGTTTGCTCCATTCTCGTCACTTGAAGATGAACCCATTGAAGTGTGCCTTCGGGGTCACCTTCGGAAAGTTTCTTGGATTCATCGTCAGGTATCGAGGTATCGAGATCGACCCCAAGAAGATCAGGGCCATCAGTCAGATGCCTCCCCCGAGTAATATTCGGGAGATTCAAGGCCTCCAAGTCCACTTAGCCTATATATGCCGATTCATTGCGAATCTGGCCAGCAAGTGTAATCCCTTTTCTCGGCTCATGAAGAAAGGCACCGCCTATGGGTGGGATGAAGAGTGCCAGACCGCTTTTGAGGAAATCAAGAAGTATCTGCTTCAACACCCGGTCCTGATGCCACCTGCTCCCGGAAAGCCTCTGGTCCTTTACGTGACCGCCCTGGAGCGATCCATTGGTGCCCTTCTCGCCCAGAAGAACAATGAGGGAACGGAGAATAGCCTCTACTACCTCAGCTGCATGCTCCTCGATGCGGAAGTTAGATACTCTCCCATCGAGAAGAGCTGCTTGACTCTTGTATTCTCCGTACAGAAATTGTGGCACTACTTGCAGCACCACGAGGTACAACTGGTCTCTCGGGTAGACCCGTTGAAATACATCCTGAGTCGGCCTATGTTGACTGGACGATTGGAACGCTGGGCGGTGATCCTCCAGCAGTTTGACATTAGGTTTGTACCTCAGAAGGCCGTCAAAGGACAGGCGTTAGCAGACTTCTTAGCTGCTCATCCAACCTCTGCGGACCAGCCGCTGGATTTGGGCTTTCCTGATGAGGCAATCCTCTCAGTCGATCACGCCACCCCATGCTGGCAGATGGAATTTGATGGTGCCTCCCGAAGCCCTACCAGTAGAAGGCTCAACTATCCTAGGCTTAACAGAGTGGGCCTGGGTATCGTCTTCATCACCCCAGAGCAAGCCATTCTGGCATATTCTTTCTTGTTGTCAGAGGGCTGCACCAACAATGAGGCGGAATATCATGCCCTCATCACCGGCCTCGAGTTGGCTCTGGAGGTTGACATACCCCACCTGTATGTAAAAGGGGACTATGAGCTAGTCATCAAGCAGGTTAATGGTGACTATGCTGGCAAGAAGCCAGAACTCGTGCCGTTGCTGGAGTGTACCCTCCATCTGATGGCTAAGTTCCCATCCCGACCGGATGTCGTTCACGTTCCTCGGTCGCAGAACAGTCGAGCAGATGCTTTGGACAGCCTGGCTGTATCACTCGCGGAGCCCGAACAAGATGGCCTAATCATCCATGTGGCGCACCGAAGAGTCATTGCTCCTGTTATCCCGGAGGGCGGTCATGGCCCGCGAGTGAACCATCTCACCGCTGGTTCCCCCGCGTCAGGACCCCCCGGGGCTTCAGGCGTGGTGATCGAGACAGTTCCTGACTGGAGGACACCCTTGGTTGAATATCTCCGGCATGGCAATCTTCCAATGGACCGAGCAGAGCGGGAATGAATTCGGCGCCGCGCACCGCAGTTCACCCTTCAAAGCGGCCCCAGCCGTGAGCAGCTCCTTTACAGGTGCGGGTTTAACGGTGTTCTCCTCCGTTGTCTTCAAGGAGTTGAGATCCCGCAGGTCATGCAGGAAGTGCACGCTGGCTCCTGTGGCGCCCACCAGGCCGGGTCAAAGTTGTCCCACCAGATTCGGAGACTGGGATACTTATGGCCCTCCATGATCCACGATTGCATCGAGTAGGCCAACAGGTGTCATGCATGCCAAGTTCATGCTAACTTTGTGCATCGGCCACCGGAGCCTCTCCATACTACTAAGTATTCTTGCCCCTTTGCAGTCTGGGGGTTGGATGTCGTAGGGACTTACTCGCCGGCAACGGCCTACCAGTGCCGGTTCATCTTAATCGCCACAGATTTCTTCTCAAAGTGGGCAGAGGCAGCCCCGCTTAGGGAATTCAAGGCTGGTTCTATCGCCGACTTCGTGGGTTCCAATATCATTCACCGGTTTGGAATAACTCATGCTATCCTCACGGATAACAGAACCAACTTCCGAGCAGCCGAGCTGAAGAGATTGTACACCAAGTACAACATTCTCTCTAACCACACCTCCCACTATCATGCGCAGGAGAATGGACAGATTGAGGCATTTAACAAAAACCCTCTCTAACATTCTGCAAAAAACGGTTGGTCAAAACAAGAAAATTTGGCCAGACAAGCTCCCAATGCCCTCTGGGATTATAGGACGACGACTCACAATTCCACCCAGGTGACCCCGTATTCCCTGGTGTACGGAGCTGAGGCCGTCCTTCCCATCGAGGTCCAACTGCCCTCATTGCGCACGGTGGTCTACGACCAGCAAGCGCCGGACAGAGTTGCTGAGATCCATCTAGACGAATTTGAAGCTCTGGACAAAAGGAGGCTTCGTGCTTTACATAACTTGGAAAGGAATCAAAGCAGGATGGCTCGAGCTTTCGATAATAAGGTTCGCCTCTGCTCCTTCCTGCAAGGTGACCTGGTGTTGGCTCTCAGAGCGCCAATGATTCCTGGCAGGAAACCACCCAAGTTGGAACCCAAGTGGGAGGGACCTTTTCTTGTCAATAAGGTCTATCCCAATGGTGCGTATTCCCTGGTGACTATGTATGGTGAGCGTATCAATCCTCCCACCAACGCCAGGTTCCTCAAGAAGTACTTTGCCTAAACTGTATGGTCCTGCATGACCCTAAACTATATGGTCCTGCATGACCCTAAAATGTATGGTCCTGCATGACCCTAAACTGTATGGTCCCTGCATGACCCTAAATTGTATGGTCTTGCATGACCCGAAACTGTATGGTCCTGCGTGACCTTAAACTGTATGGTCCGGCATGACCTTAAACTGTATGGTCCTGCATAACCTTAAACTGTATGGTCCGACACGACCTTAAACTACACTCTGCCCTACATCTGGGCTCCATGGTCTGAGCTGTAAGACCTAAAACTAAGATCCTCTTTTGGCTCTTCCCTTTTCACGGTCTGAGCTCTAAGACCTAAAACTAAGACCTATATTTCGTCTAACATGACGTTAAACTGTATTGGCAGAACTACGTCTAGCTTGATTCCCATCCTAATGGGATACGTAGGAACGCCCAAACCTTTCGTCTTTGGGTCCAGCTTGAGGTCCGCTGTCACGTCTGTTTCTCCTATTGGGACTTCGACCACAGGGTCGCGTGGCGTGGTGTGAGATTATGTCCCCATTCACGTCAGGTTTGCGATAAATGAACCCCGCACACCCTGTCCTCAGGGTGTAGCCCTCCTCTGTCCAATGGCATTTAAAGACGCATATCAAGAACTACGTGTGGCTTGATTCCCATCCTTATGGGATACATAAGACCGCCTGAACACCTAGATGTCAGGTCCAGCCCCATCTCTTAGGAGATCCCACGATCTCCCGGTGCCCAGGGTGTTTGGAATTACGCCCCCTCTTTTGCCGAGGGATCCGCCATCTCTTGGCCGCTCTCGGACTGAGCCCTATGACCCTTTCCAGTGGCCTGCTGATGTGCTCAAGGCACTCTGGTCTAGAACTTGGAGTGCCGAATTCGACTTAGGCAAGTTCCATCCACTTTCCAAGCTTCGTGTTCCCCTTCATTCGGGCCCCCGTCATCCTTCATACCCGAAGGGACCCCCAAGAACGGCCTGGCTACAATGCCCAAGGGCTCTCCTACCGTCATGGGCCAACGCCCCCGAGGGTTTCAGACAAAAAATTGATACAAATACCGCGTTGCGAACATGGTCAGTGATTGATGCTTATTTGTTTGTCCCCATGGCTAACACGACAGGATGCTGTGTTGCGAACATGGTCAACAGTAGTCCTAAGTCGTCATGCCGGTTCCCCAGGCCCTGAATGTTGGTGGCATGGTTCATGTCATGTTCCGCCCCATCGTGCCAAGGTGGAATCTCGACACTCCTTGTACTAACCCTCAGTACACCCCCGCACATCAAACAGACCGAGCTGCGTAACGGTGTCTCTCGGGGCTCCCTCGATCTGAGCGCTAGAGTATGTGCTTGGGTCTCTTCTTTACGGGTTGCGTGCAGCTTGACCTTCATCCCCTTAGGGGAGTGAGGAGTCGCCCAGACATTGCGTTTTGGGCCCAGCCTAGCTGGGAGCTAGCATCTGCTGTGCCTCCCTGATTGTTGAACCCTCGTAGGCCCCTTTGCCCGAGGCTCCTCTCTCTGTTGGTCCAAACCATATGACCTTAAACTGTACTGTTGGTCCAAACCTTTTGACCTTAAACTGTGCTGTTGGTCCAAACCATATGACCTTAAACTGTGCTGTTGGTCCAAACCATATGACCTTAAACTGTGCTGTTGGTCCAAACCTTATGACCTTAAACTGTGCTGTTGGTCCAAACCTTATGACCTTAAACTGTGCTGTTGGTCCAAACCATATGACCTTAAACTGTACTGTTGGTCCAAACCTTATGACCTTAAACTGTGCTGTTGGTCCAAACCATATGACCTTAAACTGTGCTATTGGTCCAAACCTTATAACCTTAAACTGTGCTGTTGGTCCAAACCATATGACCTTAAACTGTGCTGTTGGTCCAAACCATATGACCTTAAAATGTGCTGTTAGTCCAAACCATATGACCTTAAACTATGCTGTTGGTCCAAACCATATGACCTTAAACTATGCTGTTGGTCCAAACCATATGACCTTAAACTGTGCTGTTGGTCCAAACCATATGACCTTAAACTGTGCTGTTGGTCCAAACCATATGACCTTAAAATCTGCTGTTGGTCCAAAACATATGACCTTAAACTGTGCTGTTGGTCCAAACCATATGAACTTAAACTGTGCTGTTGGTCCAAACCTTATGACCTTAAACTGTGCTGTTGGTCCAAACCATATGACCTTAAACTGTGCTGTTGGTCCAAACCATATGACCTTAAACTGTGCTGTTGGTCCAAACCTTATGACCTTAAACTGTGCTGTTGGTCCAAACCATATGACCTTAAACTGTGCTGTTGGTCCAAACCATATGACCTTAAACTGTGCTGTTGGTCCAAACCATATGACCTTAAACTATGCTCTTGGTCCAAACCATATGACCTTAAACTGTGCTGTTGGTCCAAACCTTATGACCTTAAACTGTGCTGTTGGTCCAAACCATATGACCTTAAACTGTGTTGTTGGTCCAAACCTTATGACCTTAAACTGTGCCGTTGGTCCAAACCATATGACCTTAAACTGTGCTGTTGGTCCAAACCATATGACCTTAAACTGTGCTGTTGGTTCAAACCATATGACCTTAAACTGTGCTGTTGGTCCAAACCATATTACCTTAAACTGTGCTGTTGGTCCAAACCATATGACCTTAAACTGTGCTGTTGGTCCAAACCTTATGACCTTAAACTGTGTTGTTGGTCCAAACCTTACGACCTTAAACTGTGCTGTTGGTCCAAACCTTATAACCCTAAACTGTGACATTATCGTCCTGGCTGGACGACGAAAAACTGCACTGCATTGTGGTGACCTCGTTGTAGAGGACATCACGTTGGGTATTGGTTTTATGCCATTCCATTTGTTAACGCCTATCACGACTTGATGCTTGTGGAGACACCATGGCCTGCTACTATGAGCCTGTTGCTTCACAAAAAAAACCCACTCACCTTAAAGGACAAACAATATTTATCAAACGCCGCTTCTTTTAGTGCAAGGGCCACGCCCGCACTCCCTTTTTACCTTGGCACTGGTATCTTACCACGTTAGTTCAAAACTATGTATGGCTTGATTCTTATCCTTATGAGATATGTAGGAACGCCTGGGGCACTTCCCCGCGGGTCCAGCCTACCTCCGCGTTCAGTCCCTCGACTCAAGCATTTCCCCAGAGAGCACATGTTAAGTAGGTCTTAGGTCCTCCTTCACATCAGGTTTTGTAACCGCCTGGCCATGTGTCCGTTTCTCCCCTTCTTACGGTCCGAGATCTAAGACCTAAAACTAAGATCCTTACGGTCCGAGCTCTAAGACCTAAAACTAAGATCCTTACGGTCCGAGCTCTAAGACCTAAAACTAAGATCCTTACGGTCCGAGCTCTAAGACCTAAAACTAAGATCCTTACGGTCCGAGCTCTAAGACCTAAAACTAAGATCCTTACGGTCCGAGCTCTAAGACCTAAAACTAATATCCTTACGGTTCGAGATATAAGACCTAAAACTAAGATCCTTACGGTCCGAGCTCTAAGACCTAAAACTAAGATCCTTACGGTCCGAGCTCTAAGAACTAAAACTAAGATCCTTATGGTCCGAGCTCTAAGACCTAAAACTAAGATCCTTACGGTCCGGGCTCTAAGACCTAAAACTAAGATCCTTACGGTCCGAGCTCTAAGACCTAAAACTAAGATCCTCTCAGTCCGAGCTCTATGACCTAAAACTAAGATCCGTATTTTGTCCCGCATGACGTTAAACTGTATTTTGTCCCGCATGACGTTAAACTGTATTTTCAGAACTACGTGTAGCTTGATTCTCATCCTTATGAGATACGTAGGACCGCCCGGACGTTTCGTCTTGGGTCTAGCCCCAAGGATTAGTAAACCCCGTCCTTCCTTATTGTCGGCCGCTCGACCCGACTTCATGGGAAGTGGTGTAATCGGGATATCTACCCCGAGCATGTTCGGGATTCCCCATGGTAATAATGGGAAGCGGCAGTTCTCTCGCCAAAGAGGTCCTGCCTGGAAATTGGGACGACCCGTGATCAGGTTGGTATGTCCGTCTAATGCGCCTTCGCCATGGTGGCGCAATTTCGGGAGTGTTGGACTCTGTTCGAACAAACCACCACTCCACCTTCCACGCCTTGCGTCCCCCCTTGTTCGGACCCTCATTTCCTTTCTTGTTTGACGGGACCCCCTAACAGTATGGATGCTTGACCTATGGTCCGCCTACTGTCCTGGGCCAACGTTCCGGAGAACTGGTCATGTTTGACGGGACCCCCTAACAGTATGGATGCTCGACCTATGGTCCGCCTACTGTCCTGGGCCAACGTTCCAGAAAACTGACCAATGATATTTGAGTTAGGCCCCGTGTTGCGAACATGGTCAGCGGTTAGCCCTCATTTATTGTCCTCCCATTCCGGGCCAACGTGATATGGATGCTGTGTTTCCACCACGGTTGACAGTTATCCTCCATGGTTGCGCCCCATTGGGTTCCGAATTTGGGCAGTGTGATTCACCCTTTCTCTCCATTCCCCTGTGTTCGGATGGATTTCAATGCCCCCGGCATTGCCCTGCTTGTGTGTAAGAGCACGTTGAGAAGTCGACACATCAATCGGCTCAGGGGTCTCCTCAGAAGTCCAGGCCCAATTTTGGACGCCTGAAGCTTGGTCAATGCCCCACAGTTGAAAGAAATGATGGTACGAGCATTTTCTACTCCTTGCGTTGGGCAATACCCACAGGAGCCTAGGGATGAGTTGTTATTCGTTTCGAAACTATGGTTGAGCACATTAAACCAAGGGTACAAATGAGTGTATTTGACCACATATTGAATTGAGATGATGAGCAGTACAAGCAAAAAGTTCATGAGATGGCAAAAACAAATCCCTTAGGGGTCAGCGTGCTGAAGCGATCTTTTCAGCGCTGCTACCCTCTGGCTGGTAGCCTCCAGGACCGCTTCTCACTCTTTGAAGACTCTCTCCTCATCGGCTACCATAGAGCGCAGCTCGCCAGCCCTAGCTTGTGCCTGCGCCTGCTCAGTTTGAAGTACTGTCATCTGGCGACTCGACTCCACCAGTTGTTCCTGCGCATCAGCCAGCTGGGCCGTCAGTTGCTCCACAAGCTCAGAGTATGTTGTGATGAAGGCCTCTTTATCTGCCGCCTGCCCTTCGAGGTGCCGGACTTCCTGCTCCGCCCTCATCAGCGCTTGAGCGCTCTCCGATCCTTCCCGACATTGGGAAATGTCAGTGCGCTAGCTGCTCTCACGTATCTTCTCGGCCATGTAATCACGGACCGCCAGATGAAGGCGCTGAGCGTCAGCCCCTCCAGCGCACAGGAAGCGCAGCCAGGTCTGAAGTGATCCCATCCGCCTCAGCCAATCCGACTGGGGCTGCCTGAGGAAGCGCTGGATAAACTTCCACCCTTTGCGTCATGTCATCCGGCTCTCCTCAGCGGCCTCTGAGTCTGAGTCATCAATCTCCTCAGGGTCAGCGAGTCATTATAGGGGGAAGGCTGCCAACAGATCGGCAGCAGGATCCACCCCAGGGATGTCTTTATGAGGAATAAAATCCTCGACGTCCGGGCGACCTTCTCTCGCCCCAGCAGTAATGATGCCTCCACCAGCTTCCGCCCGCATTTCAGGAATAGCGCCGCTGATGTCCTCCTTCCCCTGTTCATCTATTGTCGGGGCCGGCTCAGTGCAGAGAGCATGTTCCGAGCGAGGTGGTATCTCCGTCGCTGGTCCACTCGCGGATGGCCCGGGCTCCGCAGCCTGACGTGCCTCCAGTGTTGAGATCACTGTGCAGGGCATACGCTGGTCAGATGGGATCTTTTGACACCAAGCACCAGTAGTGAAACATGAGACTTACAGGAAACCAGAGTGTCGGTCCCCAGTGTTCCGGCCGCTGCAGGAGCCACCATAAGGGGAGACCCCTCTACGCTGGTTAATTCAATGATGGGTGTCGGATCCCCATCATGTCCCGCTGGTTCCTCTCCGCCCTCCTCTGGTGGGGAAACTCGTCCACCGCTCAGTTGCTCCTGAGTAGGATGGGGAAGTGAGTTAGAAGTTGGAATGTAGAATAGATGAATGAGGGAAATGAATGAAGACAGGGACAAACCTCGAGAATCTCGGTTATGTCGAGATCAGAGTCGGAAATCTCGCCGCTCTCTCGGAGAATCCCTTGGTAGGTCGCCCCTTGCGACCCCTCACCTTCGGGCTCCTCTTCTTCATCTTCTCCCTCGCCTTCGTCCTCTCCAGTTTCCTCCTCCCCCTCCGGCTCCTCGTCGCTGTCGCCTTCTCCCAGCGGCATCGCTTCCGGATCATGCTCCTGGCCGAGCATCACTTTCACTAGGAAAGTTGGCTCCGCACGCCGCCCCCTTTGGCGTGCGTATGCGTCCATGGCCATTAGATAAGCATGCCGCCGATGTAAGTTCACTCGGTCGGTAATTCGAATGAGCCCGACCTCCGGCAGTTGGATCCCGTTCTACATTATCTTCTTTCGGATGGCTTCGACACTCAGCGATTGCCGTAGGGTCATCTAGGCCGACCACAGTGCCGGGAGAATTGCGTCTTGGGAAGGTTTGAGCAGATATCTTATCTACTTCCCGGGCAGTTCCCTGGCCGCCTCATGTGCCCCCCCCTGTGGGTAACGAGGACGTGGCAGCACCATGTGATGTTCCCGCTGCCGAAGTCCCAGCCTGCGTAGGCCTCGCTGTCTGACGCGCCCTTGGTTCTCCCCTTCCAACGGCACCGTGCCTTCTTTCCCGTCTCCCGGTTTCCGCGCGAGTAACCTCGAGTTGCCGGACATGCTTGCGTAATAGCCCCTCAGGGTACGCAATGGTCCAGTTTTTGGCATATTCGGTTGCTAGGCCGGCATCGACCCCGGTGGGAGGAAGAGTAACGACGTCGCCAGAGCCAAAAGTGGTAAACATCAACCACATCTGGTGCAGGACGCATGGATTCTTCTCCTGCCAGACATCCGTGAATACTTTCTTCGGCATTCGCTGAAGGCACCCAAACTGCCTGGCGAATCGGGACGGCACGTAGGGCTCGCAGATCACCTTCCTGTCAATCCAAGCCACGAGCACCCCGCCCCGAATGCTCTGGAAGTATTCCTGCTGTTCCAGAGAGCCTCGCCCGTTGTCCACCAGCTGGCCAACCGGGGTGGGGAACGAGCTGAAATTGAAGTTGGCATGGTTTCCAATGCGGATCCTCACGCCCTCCTCATTGAGCATCAATGGTGCCACCCCTACAATGTTTAGCAAGGACGGTCGCAAGCCATTTCCCAGAGGACGGACGACGTTTGGGAAAGTATACCCGCCGAGATGAGCCGCCACCCAGCCATGGAAGATCTGGAAGGGACCATAGACCCTCCGAGGCGACCCCCCTCGTAAGATGCGCCCCAGGATGGTATACAGCTTGGCCAACATGGGGACGCCCAAGTTGAACCGTTTTTTGGCGGCCATGGAGCCCGCCATCACCAAAGTCACTGGACGGACGCCCATCCTCGCGTCCCGCATCGGCAGGAGCCACTCGCTCAGAAAGGCGGCAAGGAACCCGGCATACCAGACGTTCGGGTCTCGGGCCTCAATGACGCGGTAACCCCATGATTGGTATTTACCTACCTCCAGGGTCTTCCAGTATGACCCGTCCTTGCTCCTCCGAGTCGCGGTTGGGCACCGTTTGCCCTGTCCCGGCATCTTGACAGTGGGATCCCTCTCAAGGAACAGGCTGAACCAGCCCTTGTAGGCGATGTCCTTCAGGAAGTCCTTGACCCCCAGCCTCTCCTTGGCCAGCTGCAGCAGGTGCCATGTCAGAATAGGCGTCCACGACCTGTCTCCCTAGGTGTTCTTTGGAGGAACGAACTCGTCGTATTGGTAACCCTCTAGTGGGATACCTCCAATGCATTGGACGTCCCAGAGACTGATGCCGACTTCCCCATGATGAAGGTGGAACGTGTTGGTGTCAGGAGACCACCGGGTGAATAGCTCCGGTCCAAGTTCAGGCTGGCGGTGGAAATGGAACTGCGATGTCCATACCGCCTCAAATAGGCCGATATACCGCAGTTCGTCCCCGAACTAGTCACAGGTATGGCGAACCCAGAATTCCCAGGCCCATTCGCTGGTGAAGTTGCCCCCGGACCGTAGGTCCCAATCCTTCAGCCAGTCCTTCATGTCATCCGTGATGCTTTGACGGAACGTGCTAGCGTAGAGGGCCAGAGAATCCTCCGCCACAGGCTTATCCCCGGTAATGGTCCTCGTCCTCGGGTTCAGGACATAAACGTCCATATGTCTAGTTTCCCTAGCAGGATGGCCATTGTTGGTGATGTTGTAGCAGGGAAGTTCGTCCTCCCGAGTCACCCAAAACCGCGGCGTGTCCACTTCGAAGCCCGGCAGGGGCACCTCTTCCAGGATGCCAAAATTCCAGATCGGGAGGTTGTCCGATAAGGGATATTTCTTCTGGGCTGGAGACAACAAGTTGAAAAAGGTCAGATTGTTGGAGACGATCACCTTGACACCGTAAACCTCCTCGTTTTCCTCCATTTCTGTCATACGGGCAGTGGCTTTTCCCTCATCAACTCAGTTTGCGGCCATCTCGAATTTTTTGGGAGTTGGGAGAAATCGGGATGCAGTGCGCGGAATCGGAGAGTTCGGCGCGAAATCTGGCTAAGTTGCGCGAAATCTTGGAGATGAGCGTGCAATCGGCACGTGGAGCGCGAAAAAGCCTGACGAGGCGTGAGATCACGGCCGAATTTCGGATGGAATTCCGCGCTGCCAGAGCGTTATTACGCGCAACAGCAGAAGCGATTTCGCGCACGAGAGCGGTAAGCTTATCGCGCGGAAAAAGCGGAAGTACGGATCTGGGACCCAGCGTCCCTTTTTATAGGCGAGGCCAGGATTCCGCGCTGCGCGGAAAGAGTATTTTGCGCGCGTCCGTAGGTTTTGCACGCCCAATCGGAATTTGGCGCGTAACTTGACCAGGAGGCTCAGCACTTTGGTGTTTCAGCGTTTCCCTTGGAATCCGATCATTGTGACCTCTCACCAATCCAATTCCAAGGGGGGGAATTTGTTGACGCCGAAAAAAAACCCGTAACTCCCAGAGGAAGTTTCAGAATGACGAAGCGAAGTCATAATCGGAATCAGAGGCCCGATCCGGAGGCCCGGGATGTGGTGCGCGAAATAAAGGAGGCTCCGTGCGAAAAATTGTTCTGTGCGCGTAGAATCACCAGGTTTCGCGGAATGGAGCTGTTGAGGCGCACAATCTTTGCGCGCCCCGGTTCCGCGTGGCAAGATTTTGCGCACCGGCTACGCTCGGCACGAAGAATTTAGTGCGACACCTGGAGTCTGCGCCGGAGGTCGCCTATAAATAGAAGGTGACCCCGAATGGTTTCGGGGTTGAGGAATCTGAAGCGACTCTCGTGCGCGCAATTTGGCTCCCCCCGCGCGAAAGATGACTTCCAGGTAAAACCCTCATTTCGCACAACCTTGCCCCATAGTTCGCCTTTGCGCACAACTCCACCAGCTTCAGTGAATTTGCCCCCTCCGCAGTATTCCAGCCTTGCGCGCAATCCGTGCCTCGTGTGCACAATACCCTGCCGTGCGCGCAAAACCCTGCGCGTAGTTCCCTCTCCGCGCGCAATTCCTTTGCTCCAATTGCGCGCCGTCTTGGTATTTTTTGCGCAAACCTTCCATTTTGTGCACAAAACCCAGGACTCCTCACCTTGACGCCCCTTGGCTGCCCCTTGCACCGGCACCTGATGTCTCCCCTGCCGGGCATGCGCGCCATGCGTTGTTTTCCCGTACGGCCTCCCAGGCTCGTGCAAAGTAACCTCAAGGTCCCTTGGGCCATGTTTCCCATTGCGTTGCTTTGCCTTATGCTTCTCCACATAGGCACGCTAACGGCTATTGCTTCTTCGCATAGCCACGCTAACATGGACCCCCCGGTGGTTCGCCCTGCGACCCCCCCTTCATATGGCCTTGCCGATGCCTTCCCTTCCACAAGGGGTAGAGGGCGTTGGGCATGTAAGCCCTAGGGGTGTGGAGCGAACCCACCTCGTCCAAGATGCAGGATGTTAAACTGCTAAGCACCTCGTCCTTAACACAAGACGTTAAACTGTGGTCCGACCCCGTGCTTCGCACGCAGGGTCCCCCCAGCTCGGACATTTTTTACACCCACTCGTCTCCACGGGAATAGACTATTCATCACATGGAATGAGATCCTCTTTGTCGGAGCGGCGTTTGTCCACAGGGGAAGGGCTGCCTCAGAGCGTAAGCCCCTAGCCTTTCTTGCGGATGATTGCACCCGTGCATCTCCGTACTTCCCCCCTGCCAAGGCCAGTGGAGTCCTTTTCCCACTGTGCTTTGTCGCACCACGGGCCTCCACCCTGGATTAAGCCCTGACACCAAGGGCCTCTAACCACGCGTAAGCCCCTATTTCCTCTTTGGGCCGCTCAACGCGTAAGCCCCATTCCGCTTCTCACAGACGCACCCTTCGCGACGTGATCGTCTGGTCCCTGATGCCTCTTGTTTCTCACACCGAGCATGACTCACATGGGCTTAGAGTGCGCATCGACCATGACATCCTCTTATGGGCCACCCCAGAGCGTAAGCCCCATCCCAGCGAACTACGTGGACTTTGATCCGTGCTAACGCATGGTACGTAGGAAGCCTCCATGAGGTTCAAACCCACCACCCGGTCGTCCCGACCTCTCCATGTCGGTTCCCCGACCACCTTGGGCCGCCTCAAAGCGTAAGACCCAAATCTTTCGTCACGCATGATGTTAAACTATATCGCGTCCCACATGACGTTAAACTGTATTCTGTCCCGCATGACGTTAAACTGTATTCCGTCCCGCATGACGTTAAACTGTATCGCGTCCCGCATGACGTTAAACTGTATCGCGTCCCACATGACGTTAAACTGTATCCCCCCTCTTGGGCCGTCTCAGAACGTAAGCCCCATGTCTCACTCCACCATCCATCCTGATTCTTACCCGGGCCGCCACATCCCGGTGAGATCAAGCCACCCTTTCCCACTCCATGATATATGGGAAGCCGCCCACATGCTGGCCCCAACATTGGTGTTCCCCCTAGGGATCCTTCAACCCGATCCATCTCTGAAAGACGTTAAACTCACGACATACCCCGTGTCAAACATGGGAAGCTGAGGAAAACATCAGATGGTATACGTTCCCCGCGTTCGATGTGGGATGCCTCGGGCTTCCGTTCCCTCAAGAAGCCCTGTGATGAGGGACCAAAGATAGACATGCCGATGACGCCCCAACATGACCATTCTCCTCACCGTAGGTTGTTGTCCCGACAAGACCCCTTGGAGCGTCTTGACGGAAGCAGCGTAATTAACTGGCATCCATGTATATATGGCACCGGGAATGAGATTCACGAACACATCTTAAATCTATGAGGGAGACCCGGACTAGGTAATGAGCTCCGAGGAGGAATCCACGGAGGGAAGAACCGACATCCCATCATCCCGGTTTTGATCAAGGAGAAGACGTCCCTGAACAAGGAACAGATGCCACCCGCCTTTGGAAAGCGGGAATGCGGGGCAACAAGCAGCGCACCCTCCCCAGCAGACGGACGCGCGTGCCCCAACGAAAGCGTCAGAAACAGTATCATTTTCTAATTTGGAATCATAGTTCTTGTAGTTCAAATGGTGTTCTGATGTTGTAATCCTCACAAACCTCTAAGCCCACCTGAGTCATTCTCGGTGTGAGAAACAAGTGGATTTGAAAGATTTAACAATGCACATGCCTCCTCCACTGCTGGGGGGGGGGGAGGGAGAGCTCACAGAGTAAGTGGCTGGGAGATCATGGGAGAGGGCACTAAGTAATGAACCTTTCAACATGAAATGAAATTTAATGTCATGTGACCCGACCTCATAGGATTGGGGACTTACCTTAGTGGGAGGGCCCTGAAGCATCATATGAGGCATACTATAGTTTAAATTCATAAGCTTGGATAATGGCATCATAGTTTAACATCATGTGGATTGGAAAATTTGGGGTCTTGCAGTTTAGGTTCATGCGATGAGGACCACTTGCTATAGAAACCATGATAATCTGGAGGAAAATCATGTTTGGATATTCTGACGTGCTCGAGGATGAGAGGGGTGAAATATGTAATCCATGATTATGGAGGATACCAGATTAGGGGAAATTATATGTGGCATGGAATCCATTGAGGCATACATAGGTAGGAGAGGATTCTCTTGAGGATGAATTTGCCTTTGGTTGACAACCGTCTTATAGGCATTATATGCAGAGCCACCAGGGCATGATGTGCATTGTCAAACAAAGGTGTCCGTAGGACACTGGACTTCCATTTCTGATGGCCAGGGATATTTATGAAGACTCAAAATCACCCGATATACTATATTTTAATGTTATATATCTTTGACGGAGTCATCATAGTTTAATTTCATGTGGACGGACTAGTGCCATACAGTTTAATGTCCTGTGGTTAGGATGATTAGAGGGACGAAATGTGTAATCCATAATTATGGAGGATCCCAGATCAGGGGAAATGATATGATTCATGGAATCCATTGAGGCATACAGAGGTAGTAGAGGACTATCCTGAGGATGAATTTTCCTTTATTTGATGACCGTCTTATAGGAATCATATGCAGAGCTACCAGGGTATGATGTGAATTGTCAAACAAAGGTGTCCGTAGGACACTGGCCTTCCATTTTTGATAGACATGGATGTTTATGAAGATCCTAAATCACCCAGTATACTACATTTTAATATCATATAGCTTGAATGAATAACGTAAAGTTTAACTTCATGTGGTTTGGACTACTTCCATATAGTTTAACGTCACGTGGATAGGATGATAACTCATAGTTTAAGGTCATAGAGTTTGGACCATAGAGGGAAGGATCCATTATTAACTGAAGGATAATCAAGATGGGATGTTCTGAAATGCCTCAAACATGAGAGGCAAAGAAAGTGTAAACTGTGACTTTAGGTATTCTCAGATCTGGAGCAATGATATAGGTCATGGAAGTCATTGAGGTATATAGAGGTAGGAAAGGACTCTCCTAAGAACGAATTTACCTTTAATTGACGACCATTTTTGTAGGTTTTATATGCAGAGCCACCGGGGCATAATGTGCATAGTCAAACAAAGGTGTCTTTAAGACACTGGCCTTCCACTTATAATGGCCATGGAGGTTTATGAGGATCTAGAATCACCAGAGACACAGAGTTTGATGGATGGAAAGGATATATTCAGGCATTTAAGAAATACTCAGGCTGTGATTGTGCATGGAGTTCTAGGTCAACCTGGTATAAGAGGCTGGTGATAGGGATTTCGGGAGGTTCATGAGGAATGTCTCTTCTCATGGTATTTAAGGGACAGATGTTTGGGAAGCATAAGGAAGGAATTGAAATTATCGTCGACTTGACCCAAAAAGTTCACGGTGTGACTCTCCATTTTTCATCGAGGTTAGTGACAGAAGATAAGGGACCGGCCCAGAGGGACGGGACCATAGTCGGGCACCGATCCTGAGTGGGGGTGTGGGGGGCGCATCCCCCGTAGTATGGATAGGTGGGCGCGAATGGTTTTCTGTGTATAGTGTCCACGTAAGAGCTGGCCGTGGAAGAGCTGGCCGCTTAGGATGTTACGTGGACAAGCTGGCCACATATAATGGTACGCGGAGGATCTTTCCATGAACTATCTTCCACATAGGGGTCTGTGTATTGTCTTATACATATGGGCATTCGCTAACTGCTTTCCGCATATGGGAATCCTCGAATCGTATTCCGCATATGAGCATCCATGAACCGTTTTATTATATATTTTTTTATTGGTTCACTGATTGGCTACGAAGAGTCTTCTAAATACGGTTCATGGGGAGGACCTTTGTGAACTTCTTTCTACATATGGTTCATGGGATGGGTTCTGCGAACTGATTATTGTTCATGGGATGGAATCCGCGAACTACTACGGTTGTAGGATGGAGTTCCGCGAACTGCTTTGGGTGCAAGAGAAATTTCTCCTACACCCTCTATGTTCTTCATACCCTTTTCACCCATCCCAAATCTCTTTCCATTTCCTTCCTTATTTCCTCTTTTTTTCCTCCCCTTTTCTTCTTATACTGTGCTTACTTTATAGAGCATCAAGGAATCTTTATATACGGTATGCGTGGAACCTTCTACAGATTCCCATGGAGGAAATCTGACCCGCATAAGACTCAGTCAATCTGGGTTTGCAGATGCGCAATATGCTATCAACAACTCCTCATATGCAAACCACATTGTTCGTAGGGATGGTATGCGGGGCACACTTCCATCGGTTCCTCGTTGGCGAAAAAATTTCGTGGAAGATTCATTTCGCAGGTAGAAATTCACCGCGAACAGATTCTTTCACTAACCAATGCCTCTCAGTCCACCGCACCGTAGGTCATCCATGTAATGGTGGTTCGTGTTTTATGACTTTTTCGAACCTTTCCTGGAAATCAGTAGTGTCCAGGATAGATTCCTTTGCAAAATTTGATTTCTTCCAAGTTCTTCGTCCCGATCGGAGCCCATTCCTATGGGGGGAATTTGTAGGGTCCCAAAAATTCAGCAAAGGGAAGGAAGAAACACCCAAAATTTTGGTAAAGAATATGTATGCATGTTAGATTGAAAAATTGGGGAGAAAAGTGAAGAAATTAGGTTTGGAAAAGGATCTAAGCCTATCCCTGTACCAATTACTGAGAAAGGTTCGCAGAAGGCATAAATCACGAACCATTAGTACATGGAAGGCCTATGATACATTGTCCCACAAGGCGTTGTCCAGCGAATGAAGAAGTTCACGATGAATTTCCACCTGTGAACCGAAGACTCCGCGAACTATTTTCGCTGGAGAAAATCTGATGGAAGTATACCACGCGTACCATCCCCATGAATGATGTGGTTCACGGATGAAGAAATTTCGATAGTGTACCACACATCTGAAAACCCCGTATTGACCGAGTCTTCCGTGGGTGATATTTCCTCCATGGGATTCTAGAGAAGGTTTCGTGAATACCACCGATATAGATTTCCCAGAACACTATAAAAGTACCACCATAGGAGGAAAAGAGGAAAAAATAGGGGAAGATGGCGAGGGAGAGATCTAGGGGACGTGAAAAAAGTGGAATAATAATGTAGAGGGTGTTGGAGAAATTTCTCCAGTACTCAAATCATTTTAAAGATTCCATCCTACAAACAATAGACAAGTTCGTGGAATCCATCCCGCGAACCATATGGGGAAAGCAGTTCATAGAAATCCATCCCATCTACTTACCTCAATTAAATTATTATTTATTCATATGTACTCCTCATAAATTATGTGTGAATTTTCTATATATTTGTACCAACCAGTGTCCTACCTTAATTTATGGGTATTTATACATTTTAAATTGATCTTTCAAAAATTCTTCCCAAAATGCGAGCCGGATTCAAGGGAATTTCTCAAATTCTTATCTATTTACAAGGGCACTCTATAATATATTTTTGGAAAACATTGTCTTTATAAAATATCTCATTTTATTATGAAAATACTATCTTACTTCACTTTTTGTTTTAAACAAATATTTTTCCAAAAGAACTCTTCTTTTCAAAGTAAAATAGTATTTATCTTAAGAATTAATCGATGATTTTATAAGAGTATCTTCATATTTTTCAACACTCTTGTGAATTATTATATATTATTGGGATTAATATTTTATGATATCTTCTTCCATATTTAATTTAATGGTTTATGATTATTTTGACTGTGGATGTGCTATCATAAAACCATTCACCAATTTACTCCGAATGGTTAGTGTTTATGCTTAATTTTCAGGGAAAGTTATTAACATTTCATATATTAGTTTCAATATGAATGTATACATTTTATATGTTTATCCCAGTTCATATGAGGAATGCATTATAATTAGTAAGTGTTTTATGGGGCCCTCTATATCCCCTTGGTGCATCATTAGGTCTCATGATACAAACTATGGTATTTGCACGAGCCTTAAAAAAATTGATATTTATAATCTTGGTACGAGTCCTTGACGATATGGTTATGAAGTCCCACATTATGCATTCATTCATTATGAAAATAGTATTGATGGTTCATGAAGTTATTTGACTAGTATAATACCCATGATCATGTTTTATTATGGCATTATTTATTTATCTCTTTTTCCTACTATATCATGTTCAATTTTATTTTTTAAAGGTATGTGTTGTTAAGTTATTCACTATGAATAATGTTTATTTTTATGATATTTTCTGCTGTATTGCTTACCCTTATTGAGCATTTGAGCTCACCTCTTTCTTATATTTCATTTTCCCAGGACATGAGGAGGTATATTATGAATGACATGCAGAAATAACCTTGGAGTTATGGATGTTGTCAAAGGAGATTCTATGTTATATTTATTTTAAAATTTTAATGTTGAACTTATGTATGTATCTTGTTTCCAAATCTGCTAAACTAATCAGTCCTTTAGGATTCATATTCCTTATTTATATGATAATGCAATAAAATAAGGCACTAGCTCCAGGCAACTGGGGTCGGGTCCTTACAGTTGGTATCAGAGGAATTTTAGTAGAAAACTTGGAAAATAGATTTAGAAAAAATATATTAGGGGACAAAACCCTAAGATAGTCTTTGAGAATAAATATACAAGAAAATAATAGAATTTTTGGTAAGGAATGGATTATATGGATCTTTCTAGAAAATACATCTCTATCTGGAAACTACAAGTGGACGTGGTTCTGTCACAGATGTACCTAGGAGTGAAAACTCTGACAAGGAGTTTTGGGCTTGACCTGGGGTATCCTGGTACATGAAAATGGGCCTTACTGCACACCAGTTTTGACACTCCTAGGGGATATGCATAGAATAATTCACATTTTCCTTACAAGCCATTATTAAATATTTAAATGTAAATTTTTCCTCAAAGAAACCATGATTATGATTATGAGATTAGCTATGTATAGAATTTCAATTTATGCTAAGTATTTTTGTACATAGAGATTATACATTATGATTCATAACCTAATCTATTGTATGCCATTATTTAGAAATGGTGCCTAGTGGAAGTAATAGAAACCGCATGAACGCACGTGTCCCATATATGGATTTCCCTCTGATGCAAGATAATGATGTTGGATCTAGTACTGTGACTGGTGCTGAGTAACTTATAACTATTCTGGGATAACTGACTTAGGTTATGAACAATAACTTTATCCATATAGAGCATCGGGATCCACAACATGGGGGAGAAATGTTAGATTTATTTATGCAACAAAAACCTCCATCATTTAATGGGACAAAAAACCAATTCATAGAGGTGTAGTGGATAAGTTTGTTAGAGAAGATATTTCTCGCTTTAGGATGTAACGAAAGAGAGAATATTATCATGGAAATTTATCGACTATTGGGAGATGTGGATCAGTGGTGGTATTTAATCCAAAACACAAAGAAGGAGGAATAAATCAAAGAAATGGAATGGAGGGATTTTAATGAAATATTCTTAGAAAAATACTTTCCTCATGAACAACGAGAAGATATGGAAAGGTAGTTTATAAATCTGAGGCAAAAAGAGGATGACAATGTTGTAAAGTATAAAGATAGCTTCACAAGGTTAGCAAAACATGTTGTGGAATACATATGTAATCCAAGGATCAAGATTAATCGATTATTTTATGGTTTAAGACCATTCCTCCGAAGGGATCTAGTATCCCAAAGTTTCTCATCATATGAAGATATAGTCTCAAGTGCTATCAAGACAGAAAATGAGTTTTCTAAGTCTTATGACTTTAAAGGAAAGAAAGATAAGAAGATGACTGCTGAAAACTATGGAAAAGGAAATAAGGAAATGGGGAAGAAGGGAAGAGTTTACCTTCTATCCTATAGTAATTGTGGGAAGAAACACCCTAGCACTTGCCTAAAGGTAATGAGAGTCTATTATAAGTGCGGAGAAAAAATCCACCTATCTCGGGATTGTAGGGGGAAGAAAGAAGATACCAATGTTCAATGCTACAATTTTAGGGAGATGAGGCATTATGAAAATGAATTTACTAATCATCAGGGAAGCATTCCCCAAAGAAGGACAAGGGAGCAAGGCCAAGCTTATGCAGTCACAACTATAGTGGTTGAAGTTACAAATGATGTGGTTGCAGGTACTTTAATCTTTTACTTGAACTTAGCCAATAAATTATTTGATTCTAGATCATTGAATTATTTCATATCTTCCTAGTTTTCAAGAAAATTAGATATTTCCAATTTGATTTAATAAGGGAGTTTTTAGTCAAAACTTCTAAGGGAATTATCATTGCAACAAAGTTGTGTTAGGCAGTCCCCATTATGGCATATAAACGTGCTTTATCTGCTAATTTTATTATCATACCCATGATTTTCTTTTATATAATACTCAGTATAGATTGTATTTCAAACCACGATGTGAAAATTTATTATAAGAAGAGAGAGGTTAAATTTTTTGAGGACGATGTGGAATCCCTTATATTTAGGGGAGAAACATCACCATCTAATTCTCATCTAGATCCAACCCTAGTAGCTCTACCGAAATCAATTATTAGGGAGTAAGGGAATGCAATATCTATGGATGAGGAAAGGAATGTTCAAATATTGGACGTACATATTGTGTAACAATATGTTGATGTGTTTCTAGAGTATTTACCTGGACATCCTACAGAGTGGGAAGTTGAGTTTTATATTGATTTAATTCATGGTTCAAGTCCTATATAAAAGACTCCTTATAGAGTGGCCACTGTGGAATTAGTAAAACTGAAGAAACAACTAGAGGAATTGAGTGTTAAAGTATTTATTCTCACTAGTGTTTCCCTATGGGGATCCCCTGTTCTTTTCACCAAGAAGAAAGATGGATCTATGAGGTTGTGCATTGACTACAGGGAGATCAATGCTATAACAATAAATAACAAGTATCCCTTACCTTGCATTGATGATTTATTTGATTTACTTTATAGAGCCCAATATTTTTCGAATATTGACCTTCGATCAAGATATCACCAGTTTCCAGTAAGTAAGGAAGACATTCCAAAGATAGCATTTCGAACCAGGTATGGGCATTACGAGTTTACAATAATGCCTTTTTGATTGACTAATACACCCTCAGTTTTCATGCTTCTAATGAATAGAGTTTTCAAGAATATTTTGATTACTTTGTGGTGGTATTTATTAATGATATCTTGGTATACTCCAAAATATACAAATATCATGAAAATCAATTGCGCACTATTCTGAAGAATCTTAGAAGAAATGAATTAAATGGGAAGTTTATAAAGTGTGAATTTTGGATTCAATCAGTTACCTTTCTTGGCCACGTTGTCTATAAGGATAGAATACCTATTGATCCTATGAAGACAAAGTCTTTGCAAGAATGGCCTACTCCAACGAAAATAATCAAGGTACGTAGTTTTATTGGTTTAAAAAGTTATTATCAACATTTCATTCAGAACTTCATCCATTTATCCAACCCAATAACCGAGCTTACATGTAAAGGGGTTAAGTTTATACAGAAAAAATAATGCAAGGAATGTTTTGAGGAATTGAAGTGGATATTAGTGAATTCTATGATCTTAACTCTACCATCGAGGAATTATGGGTTTTTGATCTATAGTGATTCATCAAATAAAGGACTTGGTTGCGTACTTTTGAAGAATGATAGAGTTATTTATTATGCATCAAGGAAGCTAAAAATTCATGAAAAAAGCTATCCTACTCATGATCTTGAGTTAGAACCTGTAATATTTTCTTAGAAGATATGGAGATATTATCTCTATGGAAAAAAATGTAAGATATATATGAATCATAAGAGTTTAAAATATATCTTCTCATAGAAAGAACTCAACATGAGGCAAAGGTGATGGCTCTAAATACTCAAGGATTATGATTGTACTATAAACTACCACCTAGGAATGAAAAAAAGGTATCTGATTTATTGGGCATGAAGGATCATGGAGTTCTCAACAAAATGAGGATTAACAAGGATCCTTCGTACATGGATCTAGTGAGGATGGATAAGATAATTATTAAAGAAGGTGAAACATTACTACATTTTCAAATGGTTGCCCAACCATATTTATTAGAAAGAATTAAAGCTTCATAGTATGATGGCGAGAATATTGAAAAGAAAATTAATGCTGTGAAAGATGGGAAGTCAGATGACTCCATGTGTGAAGATGGAATTCTGAAATTTGGGAAGAGGATATATATTCCATCTCTACCTGAGATGAAAAGGGAGTTATTGGATGATGATCATAGCTAAAATTTCTCTATACATCCCAGTAGTACTAAGATGTATATATATTTGAAGGAACATTCTAGTGGGACAACATGAAGAGGGAAATTACTGATTATGTATCAAGATGCTTAGTCTTTCAATAAGTAAAGGTCGAATAACAACATACTAGAGGAGTCATGAAACCTCTACCTATTTCTACATAAAAATGGGATGATATCACCATGGATTTTGTCACCGAGTTTCCCAAAAATCCGAGAAAGAATGATGCAATATGGGTAATTGTTGACTGACTTACGAAATATGCACATTTCCTCACTATAAGGGAGGATTTTTCACTAGAGCACCTAGCACGACTCTATATCAATGAAGCTGTGAGACTTCATAGAGAACCTCTATCAATTGTTTCTGATCATGATCCATTATTTACATTGAAATTATAGAAATTAATTCAGAAATATTTGGATACTGAGATTCGTTTGAGTACCTCTTACCATCCTCAAACTGACGGGCAATTAGGAAGGATGATCCAAACCTTAGAGGACATGTTGAGATCATGTTGAATTGACTTTAAATTTATGTGGGATAAAAATTTACCTCTATTGGAGTTTTCGTACTATAATAGTTTCCATTCAAGTATTAAAATGATACCATATAAAGCATTGTACAGAAAGATATATCGCACAACAACTTGTTGGGATGAAGTTGGAGAAAGGAAGCTTGTGGGGGAAATAATAGTGATTGTAAAGACTATTCAAGGCTACATCAAAGCAGCTCAAAGAAAACAAAAAATCCATGTTGATAATCAAAGGAAGGAGTTGGAATTTCAAATGGGAGATCATGTTTTCTTAAAATTATCTCTATGGAAGGCTGTTATAAGATTTGGGAAGAAAGGGAAAATTAGCCCTAGGTATATTGGTCCTTTTGAAAATTTGGAGAGAATTGGAGATGTTGCTTATCTTTTGGCTATGAAACCTAGCCTGTCTAAAGTACACAATGTGTTCCATGTCTCATTACTGAGAAAGTACATTCCAGACCTAATGCATGTCCTCACTTCTAAAGGTATAGAATTGGAACCTGACCTATCTTACTGTAAAGAGCCTATCCAAATTCCATACACTAAAGAACAAGTGTTGAGGAATCAGATAACTCTACTGGTAAAGATACTTTGGAAAAATCATAAAATCAAAGAGGCAACATGAGAGCCTGAGGAGCTTATGATGAAGAACTACCCAAATCTTTTTGTGTGGTAACATTCTGGTAATTTCGAGGACAATTTTTTTTGTAAGGATGGGATAATGTAACACCCAAAGATTTTGAAAATAAATTTAATATTTAATGCATGAAACAATGAGTCTCTACAAAACACTAATTTATTATAACCTAACCAATAAACATAATTTTTCCACCTATGTGATTTGAATTTTGAAAAACTCACATATACAATTGAGTTCAGTAAGATATTTAGAGTCGGATAAGACAAACTTATTTTTTAGTGAATAGTAACATACAATTATGAATATTAATATGAATAGTAATATGACGCTTATGAATAGTAAATCAATTATTATTTTATTTTCTAAAGGTTATATGATAATGAGTTCATGATTAATTTTTCAAGGAGATAAAAATGCATTATAGTTTTAAAATTATTATTTTTTGAATAAATAATAATTTTATTTAAAAATTAAATTAAGAATATTTAGAAAATTATTTTCAAAAAATGGAGTTCATATTTTAATTCTACATGTCAAAAAATGGTTAGGTTAAATTTTTGAGATTTTTCTGAAATACTCAAAATTTTGATGAATAGTAAAATACGGTAATTTACCGTATATATACATTATCAGTTAAATTCACTATTCCTAGAATCATGGATAATGTAATAACACTTGGTTTGAACTCACATACACATATTACTATTCTTGGTCAAAATAATCAATACTATTGGCTGTATTTGGAAAAATAATAAAATAATGAGTAAAATAATGGAAAAACCCTCCTCTCCTCCGCTATAAACCCCTCGACTCCCTCTTCTCTTCACTTCTCTAAAGCCTTGTGCCTTATCTAAATTCTACTAAATATCCTCCCAATCTCCTACCTCACGTCCAGAATCCCTTGGTCTCATAAAAAGACAAAAAACTCTCCCCTAAAGAGGCTCCCAAGGCTGATTACTTCAAGAGGTAAATTTCCCTTTTCATTTCTTTTATTTCTATTTCCTTTCTTTCCTTTTTCTTTCCTCACCTCCTTTCATCCAAATTTAATGAATAATCCAGTACCTTACATGTACTGAAATTTTTTTATGATAAATTAATAATTCTTTATCATCTATCCTTTCCCCTTGTTTTATACTAGAAATGAAAACACTATCCAAGATGTGTAAATTTATCACATTCAAGGACGACATGTTTTCAATTTCCATTACCGTCTTCAATTATGGTCATAAAACCATTTTAATGGTTAAAAAGAAACTATAATATATGTATTATAAATTATTTAAGTTTCTGGAATCTTTTTTTACACATGATATTAATTTATAAATCAAAATGAGTTCTTTGTGATCAAGAACCACCAATTAACCCAAACAATTGTCAATAAAGTTGTATATAATGATTCATCTTCACTTCCAATAACCAAATTAATTTTATAACCATGTAATATTATGGTTGTTCACTATTAACATACAAATTCTATTCTGGAAAACCATTCTTATTCTACATGTTTATCTATACATGAATATAAATAAAGCAATCATGAAAACCAAGGAAGAAAACACTCTCGAACAATGAAATTGGATCTCTTAACCAATCAAAAATCCATAAATAAACCTAATAAGGTTATGATAAATAAATTAAATGTACAAGAGGTTATGTAATAATTAATTTATGAACCTAAATTTGATTATTCAGGTCATTAATATTAAAGTGAGGAACACCAACGAACTTAAGGTAAGGGTTTTCTACCCGAACCTCCATTTTCATTCGGGTTACTCTTATTCTCTAATTACCTCAATTAAATTCTTATTTATTCTTATTTACTACTCATAAATTCTATGTTAATGTTCTATATATTTTTACCAAACATATTCCTACTTTCATTTATGGGGATTTATTCCTTTTAAAAGAATCTTTTAAAAATTCTTCTCGAAATGCGAGCCAGATTCAAGGGAATTTCTCAAATTCTTAACTATTTACAAGGGCACTCTATAATTTGTTTTTGGAAACAGTTATATTTATAAAATCTCTCATTTTATTATTAAAATACCATCTTACTTAACTTAGGGTTTTATACAAGGATTTTTTCAAAAGAACTCTTCTTTTTAAAGTAAAATAGTATTTATCTGAAAAATTACTCGATGATTTTACAAGAGTATCTTCATCTATTTCAACACTACTTTTTATTATTGTGTATTATTGGGATTAATATTTTATTATATAATCTAGCATATTTAATTTAATAGTTTATGATTATATTTACTGTGGATGTGCTATCTTAAAACCATTCACCAATTTACTCTGAATGGTTAGTGTTTATACTTAATGTCAAGGAAAGTTATTTACATTTCATATATTAGTTTCAATATGAATTTATATGTTGTTTATGTTTATCCCCATTTATATGAGGAATTAATTGACTTAGTAAGTGTCAAGTGGGGCTCGCTATAGCCCCTCAGTGCATCGGTAGGTCTAATGATACAAACTATGGTCTTAGCATGAGGCCTTGACAAAATGGATATTTATGGTCTTGGAATGAGGCCTTGATAGTATTGGTATGATTTCCCAAATTATACATTCCTTCATTATAAAAATAGTATTTATGGTTCATGTGGTTATTCAACTAGTATAATACCCATGATCATGTTTTATTATGGATTAATTTATTCAACTCTTATTCCTTTCATATTATGTTCAAGTTCATTTTTTTAAAAGGAATGTGTTTTTAAGTTATTCACCATGCCTAATGTTTATGTTTATGATATCTTGCACTGTATTTCTTACCCTTACTGAGCGTTTGAGCTCACCCCTTTCTTATGTTTCATTTTCCTAGGACATGAGGAGGTATATTATGAATGACATGAAAAAATAACCTAGGAGTTATGGATGTTGTCAAAGAAGTTTCTACGCTGTATTTCTTTTCAATTTGTAATGTTAAACTTATGTATGTATATTTTTTCTAAAGATTCTAAACTACTCGGTCCTTTGGGATGTATATTCCTTGTTTATATGACAATGTAATAAGATAAGGCACCAGCTCCAGGCAACTGGGGTTGGGTCCTTACAGACCAATTGGGTCATTTAGGCCAATTTTGGATAATTAGGAAAATTAGGCCATTTATGTGAATTAGGTGAATTAGTATATTGAGGAAAATTATACCATTTAGGATAGTTATTCCATTTAGTCCAATTAGTCCAATTAGGCCATTTAGGTCATTTAGGCCAATTAGGTCAATTAGGCCATTTAGGCAATTTAGGACATTAGGTCATTAATCCATTAGGCTAGTATGCCATTAGTCCATTACACTATTAGGACATTTGACCAATAGGCCATTAATCTATTAGGATAATTTTATATTATGCTATTAGGTTAATTAGCCATTGGTCCATTAGGACAATTGGCCAATTGGCCATTAGTACATTAGTCCAATTGTTCATCAGGATATTAGGCCATTAAGACATTAGGACAATTGGATAATTAGTCCACTAGGCCACTTTTCCATTAGGCCAATTGTATATTAGGCCATTAGGTTATTAGGACAATAGACCATTAGGCCAATTTTCCATTAGGACATTAGGCTTATTGGCCATTAGTCTATTAGTCCAATTGGCCAATTAGTCAATTAGGAAAATTAACCATTTGACCATTAGGACATTAGGCCAATTTTCTATTAGTCCATTAGTCCAATTAGGTCATTTAGGCCAATGGTCCATTAGGACATTGGGCGATTAGGCCAATTAGGCTATTAGACCAATTAGGCTATTAGGCCAATTAGGCTAATTAAACAATTAGTCCAATAGGCTAATTTGGAAAATTGACCAATCAGGCCATTACGCCAATTGGATATTAGACCATTAGGATAATTGGTGATTAGCCCATTAGGAAAATTGGTCATTAGGACAATTGGACACTAGGCAATTAGGACAATTGGCTAATTAGGTCATTAGGCCAATTGGACAATTGGCCATTAGTCCATTAGGATAATTGGTCATTAGGACATTAGGCCATTAGAAAATTGGACATTAGGCCAATTGTCCATTATCCAATTGTCCATTAGGCCATTAGGAAAATTTTCTAATTGGCTATTAGGCCATTAGGCCATTAGGTCATCAGGACAATTGGCCAATTGGCCAGTAGGCAATCAGTCCAATTGGTCAATTGGACAATTAGGCCATTAAAACATCAATACATTAGGCCATTATTCAATTACCCCATTAGGACATTCAGCTAATTGAACATTAGGAAATTAAGCTAATTGGATAATTAGACATTAGTCCATTAGTTCATTAGGCAATTAGGCCATTAGTCCAATTGGTCAATTATCTAATTAGGCCATTAGGAAATTAGACCATTAGGACATTAAGCCATTAGTCCATTAGGAAATTAGTCCATTAGGACATTAGTCCATTAGGCTATTCAGCCATTAGTCCATTAGGACAATTGACTATTAGGACATTAGGCCAATTGGACAATTTTCCAATTGTCCATTTAGTGTCATGAACCAACCTGAACCGACTCCGAACCAACCACCCAAGCCGATCCGTGGCAAGGCCCGAAGGGAATTTCCAATCCCCACGTGCTAGAAACTAGTTTCGGGCATCAACAAAAAGACAAGGTAAGGATTTAACCCAAAATAAATAAATAAACTGAACAACAGAAAGACAAACAAAGAAATCCAAATATATATATAAATCCAAACTAAACATATTTTACAAAAAATAAAAAGGGACAACAAAACCGAACAACCAATCCAACTAAACAATATGACCACAACACATCCATGTGACCCTGAGTTCCACTATCCAATACCAATACAAACTATCTCCCATGGTGATCTAACTCAAGATGAAACCTAAACCAAAGGCTAAAAACAAGAAAGAACTATAGACGCGAGTATTAAAACTTAGTAGGTGTTCCTGAAAAAATCTATTCCTAATTCACTCCTATTGAAATAAAACAAACATCAACTTCAAGTTTGAAATATAATATATAAAAGTAAGATTTTTCCACATACTTTTCCACTTCAAAATAAATCACGGTCCATTTTTGATTTATCTATTAGAAGCCACATTATTTTTTCAAGAAGAAACCATCAGTATTTCAAAGTGAAAGGATGAAAGAATATATAAAGAGTTTTCCAAAACATTTTCCATAAAAACTAGAAAATAAATTTATCATTTTTAGCAAGAAGTCACACTGTTCAAAGAAATAAGAATAAAAATTATACTAGGTAAATGGAAAATATCACATAAGAGTATCCAACCAATCATGCATATCAATTATCAATAATAAGTAACTAAGTTCCAATAGTCATGGGAGGAACCTAGAAGCTCATGAATAATTCAAAACATACTAATACATATTGATTAATCCTAGAAATCATGCGTCACTCAATGACATAAAAATTCCGTAACACGCATGGCCACACCCCATATGGTACAGATTGAGAGGTAGAATCCCATAAAATAATAGAAAATACCCCCTACTATGGGCCACTAGTTAGTGCGTAACCTAACTAGTGCAACGATCATTCTAAAAAATTTTAATAACTATGCCAAGTTCTCCATGTTAAGTTTGTATAAGAGGGAGATTCAACCGATGATAACTGATCATCTAATCACATACACATATATAATAATTAACACAATAGACATCACCTAAATCACCCTAAGGACTAATATATTTCAATTCAAATTAAAAATTAAAAAGGAGTCCACAACGAGGATCTCCCATTTTTGCACTAAGTAAATGATTCTTGAGGATTACACAGTGAGGACATCACAAAAATTTAAAATGAACTCAACATGAGAATTATGTAAGGAGGGTTTTTCATGACAACATTTTCACCACTTTCATCAAAGTACCAAAGGGGCCTCAAAATTTTTCTACAAAGCCATTATTTATCAAAGAACTAAAAAAACTTTTAAAAGAGGAACAGAAACACCATTTTTCATTTCAAAATAATTTTAAAAATGTATTTTAAACATTCAAATCACACTTTCAAGCCAAATATATTTTTTATAAAAATACCAAATGGGCTATTTACCATCACCACATTCCAAATTTCAAGAGCTGAATATACATTTTTTTAAATCCAAAACACTTTGAATACACATTTAAGGAACCCAAATAATCATTCGACATATCATAAATATTTTCACAAATCCAAACCGTTATTTAGATATCACAAAGCGCATGAAAAATCAAACCAAAAATTTAATTGAACACTTGGTGTACAATATTTAACAAAACAATGCCATTTATCACATAACAAGGGAGAAGCCTCTACATTGAACACCAGAAATGAATTTCAAAGATCACACATAATTATTTATCATATAAGGTAAGTTTGAAAATCATGAAATAAATGATTATTAAATTAAAAAGGAAAGTGAAAAGGGAAACCTACCTCAAATCACAAGCGCTTGAATAATGAACAAATGAAACAACCTTTACAAGGTTCCAAGAACCAAGATCTATTAAGAGGAAACCTAAAAAAACAAAAACCCCAAAATAAATCAAGGGGAAAATGAACCCTTGATCCACATGACCTAGAAAGGAGAAGACCTCAAGAGGAAATGAAAGAAAGAGGAAGAGGGAGAAGAGAGTAGATAGTTACCTTGATAATCTAACCCAAAACCTTGAAGAATCACTAGATATACAAAATAGGAGAGGAGTGGTGTCTTGGAGAACAATAGAGGAGGCCCATTAGGGTTTCTAAAACTAGAGGGAGGAGCGGGGAGGCGTTTTGGGTTAACAATCCCAATAGGGTAGAGTTGAAATTTAAAATTATTTTAGATCCGGGTAGCTCGCACAGTTTGGTAAACCATGCACCAATTGTGCGGAATGGTTCTTCCATGAGAAAGTGGATTCTCGCATTCTTACCACATGGTTTGTATAACCATGCACACTCAACTAGAATCACACCAAGGCTTGCACGGTTTCCTGGAGCATGACACATGGTTTTCCCAAACCATGCGCTGACTGTGCCCCAGGGAAAATGTTGAAATAGTGGGTGGCCTAGACCCAACTATTATGTGATTTTGATTACCATATCGTGTATAGAGTAAACAATGCATGATTTCATCTTACCATTATAGTGTAGACTTTTCTGCATCCACAATTGAAATGGTAATGTCCAAAGATTAATTGTCATATCGAAAGGTTATAGCAGTTCCCAGGCTATAATGAGAACATCGAGATACTATGAAATTAATCTTAAATATATGTTATATGGTCTAGATAAATCTTACTAATTGGACATAGTATATGTCTGACCATCAGGTGCTGAGAGATCACAAGCATTGAGACTTATTCTCATGAAGTTTGCACTTGGTGATCTCTAGTAGTGAGATCATGAGGACTGACCCGCCAATTGGAACTCCACATGTTTTGTGTGTCATTGGATGTTCCTATATATGATCATGTGTAATGTTATATTGAATTGTGATCATTAAAATGTATGTCATTTGATTGCGTACTTTGATGCAAGACAAAAACCTTGGCGATGAAGTCGTGGCGAGGTAGTTTGTGTCGGGTGTGTCGTTGGTGGCATGACATTGGTTGAATGGTCAAGAAAGGATTTGTCGCTTCCGGGTTATGGAAGTAATATATCTCAGTCCATGTTTTTATGGATGATAGTACCTTTATAAGACCATGGCCATGGCAGTCAAGGGTAAATCAATCCAGTTAAATCAACAAACTATAAAGTAAGAAAAAGGCAATGACACGTGAGTGCATCCTACTTTATGAGATATTACGGACAAAGAGATTATATTACATAGTGCATGTTCGTAGGTTGGTTGTCGCTGCTGTGACAATCCTTATTTCATCAGGGGCCATGATAGAAAATTCAAGAATCTTCCATATTCAGTTGAATAGGAGTTTTGGACATGGTGGGCCCCACCACAGGGGTCCGAGATTTGTCCAAAGTTAAACGATCACCAATGCAATAAATAAATTTGTATTATTTGAGTTTAGAAAAATGAGTATTGAATTTATTTATTAAATGTATTTACGAGTTTTAAGTAAATACATGAAAAAATATTAATTGACGAATATTAAATTATTCAAGGTTCAATTAATATTTATGGGAGCGATGAGTCGGGTTAATGAATTAATTATTATCAAGTAATATATTTTAATATGTTACAAGTAAATGATAATAATATTTATGGCTCAGTTTAGTAGTCATAAAATGTCGTTAATAGTGTGTTAAGTATTCAGGGCCGACGAGGTGATACCAGGTATTTTAATTGAGCACTATAAATAGAAGAGGAGGGGAATTTTCCAAACACTATTCATTGAGATTATCTCTCCTCTAATCTCTCCCACATTATAGAGAGAGATGCTCTAGATCCAAGGAGCTCAGATGGAGCTCTCTCTCGGGCATCGCTAGCGATGTGATGCGATGGTTGTTGGAGTGTCGAAGACATCGTCGCAAATCCGCGCTAGCACCAGGATTATGACGAACGGTACTCCCGCAGATTCCTTGAAGCACGTGTGGACGATCTAGAGGAATTCGACTTCGGATTCCTCAAGCAGCGATCTCCAACGACGAGAAAATGTCGTGCGCGGCTTCAGATTTAAACCAGGTATTTTACGGTTTAATTTTTTGCTTAAAATTCTCCACACGTGGTCCTCAGATAAGACCGGGCTACTCTTATCTGACATTGACAAGTTTACATCGACCGTCGGTGGAAATTTTTTAAAACCCACCTATTTGGGGCTTCCGTTGGATGCCCAGTTCCAACAGAAAAAACACCCCTAAACTCAGAATTTAAACCCATCAGGCCCAAAACTCAAGAGAAAAACCTAAGGTTAAAAGATAAACTAGAAAAAAGGTATATAATAAGAATATAGGTGTGACAAATCCCTCCACAATTAATGCTTTCCTCCCCTAGATATCCACAAAATATTCCAATTGATTGATCAAAGACCAAGGATTTTTCAACCACATATTCCTGAGGCTTTTTTCAAGAGACCGACTTCCACCACTTTCAAGGTAAAACTTCAAGCATGAAATTAGAAAACTTAACCTTCAACAACTCAAGAAACTCAATGAGGCCAAAGCTCCTTTAAATATTCCGCATCCACTCTTCCACTTCAAGAGGATCCACTTTACCATAAAATAGAGGTGGATTTAACTTTCGAAACTCAATAATGAAATCCTTATGTTGGTCAACTGGAGAGTCTACCAATGGTATAATCGGATTTGTAACCAATGGTTATGTGTTTCTTTTTGATACCAACTCATAGAATTCAAAACATTTTCAACATCTTACAAATCCGATTACACCAAAATAATTTGATTAAAACTCACTCCTTTTTATTTAAAACAAGTTCCAAAATATAATTTCACTTTTCCAAGACTTTACTTCAAAATGAAAATGAAAACTCATTTTCCATCTTCGAAATACCAGATCATTTCCATTTTAAAATCCAATTTTCATAATTCCAAACCAAGAGATCCTAAAAAAATTTGAAAATCAAAAGGAACTCAAAGAGACTCATAAGGGGAAACTAGTGTCTATGGGTGACTTAGACATATGGTTGGAGGCCATATTATAAACACACCACCATCACCAAGAGTATTTAAGGACCATTTCCCTAGCTCCACATGAATTTTTAAGCTCTATGAGCTCATGAAGCTAACTAGCCCAACTCCTTCTTCATATTCCAAACACCAATAAACCATAAGAACCAAACGAACCAAAAGAAACCTAAATTACCTATGGAAACTCAAGGTTTGGTATAGAAAGTATTGGTTAGACACTCACCCCTACCTACACCCTGAAGTTTCAACAATCCTACTCCATCTACCTTAACATACCCAAATAAGATAGGTAACTCTGAAAGTAAGGTTCTCCAAAGAATGACCTGCTATGATGTCATTTTTTCATGAACCAGATTAGGTTGAATCCAAACCGTTCACCCAAACCAATCCATGGAAAGGCCTAAAGGGTGTTCCTGATCCCTATGGGCTAGAAACTATTACTAGGAATCAACAAAAAGACAAGGGAACAATTTCACCCAATATAAATAAATAAACCGAACAATGGAAAGACAAACAAAGTAATCCAAATATATATATAAACCCAAACTAAATATATTGTACAATAAAACATAAAGGGATAACAAAACTGAAAAACCAAACCAACTGAATAAGATGACCACAACACCTCTATGTGACCCCAAGGGCCACTCTCCAATACCAAGACCAACTATCACCCATAACGATGAAACTCAAGTTGAAACCTAAACTAAAGGTTAAAAATAAATCTCAAAGGTGTCCAAAATGAGGATATCTCATTTATGCACTATATAAACGAGTCATTTGGATTCCACATCAAGAAAAACCCACCCATTTAAAATGAACTTTGTAAGAGGATTATCCAAGGAGGGTTTTTTATGATAACATTTTCACCACTTTCATCAAAGTGCCAAAGGGGCCTCAAACTTTTTCCACAAAGGCATTATTTATAAAATAACCAAATAACCTTTTAAAAGACGATTAAAAACACCATTTTTCATTTCAAAATCATTTAAAAATATATTTTAAATATTCACATGACACTTTTTGATCCAAATCCATTTTTTTATGAAAATTCCAAATGGGCCATTTACCATCACCACATGACAAATCAATTTTCAAGATATGAATACACATTTAATTTAAATCCAAAACACTTTGAAAACCTATTCAAGGAACCAAAATAATAATTTCATATATCATAAATATATTAAAAAATCTAAACCATTATTTAGATATCACAGAGAGCCTGAAAAATCTAACCGGTCATTTAATCAAACAATTGGTGTTCAATATTTAACAAAACAATTCCATTTATCAGATAACAAGGTATGAACCACCACTTTTCACACCAAACAAGAATTTCAAAGACCACACATCATTATTTATCATATAAGGGAGGTGATAAAAGCAAGAAAAAATGATTCTTAAATCAAAATGGAAAGTGCAAAGGGAAACCCACTTCTAACCACAAGTGCTTCAACAATGCACACCCAAAACAACCTTGCCAACGTTCCAAGAACCAAGGTCTATCAATAGAATCCCTAAAAAACCCCCCAAAATAAATCATGGGGAACATTAATATAGTGACCCTACCCTTTTATATATAACATTACATGATTTTAATCATAATTATACATCAGATTACAAGCCAAGGATCGTAAAGTCTAGTATCTTTGAAGACTAGGTACATAAAACATAAAACATGGGGTTAAAAAACACTTATTTATTTAATATACATAAAGATATTCTAAATTTATTTGAGCCCTTACATTTGTATAGGGTTCCCTAGGGAACACATGAACAAAGGGATGAGATAAAAATCCCAGTAAGGGTATGAACATAAGAATAAAGCTTAAGCACATGAGTTAGGAGGCATGACGTAATGATATCAAAAGCATGGTACATATGGAATCATAACCTATAGAAATGGGATAATATAAACATGGAATCAAGGAAGTGTGTCAGAAACATATAACATGCCTTTAGTATGAGTCAAGGCTAACTTCCAATCCCATCTCCCATAGTATTATGGGCCAAGGCTAACCTCCAATCCCATTTCCCATAGTAGCACAAGCCTAGGCTAACCGCCAAGACCGTTGCACATAGCATCTCATGAGACTTAACATTACCCAATGAATTGGAGATATATCTAGTCACACCCATATTACATTTCATGAATATGTTTTCCAAATAAATAATCTTACATAATCAATCTTACATAAACATAAGTGTTTCCCATAGAAAGAATTGGGTACCACAATCATGACATAAAGTGTAACCAGTGAGCGTATCATGAAAGTGTCCATGAAAGAAAGTAACTAGAACATACATGGACATTCATAAGGTAAAATGGGAATATATCATGGAAATTGATGTCAAACATAAGTGACAACATGTAGGAAATGTATTTTATAAATTTTAGCATTAAAGCATTTTTGTGCGGTTTTAAGGAAAATACTATAGAGATTTTAAAATAGAAAAGAGGACAATATTTTATATAAAAACAGAATTTAACCAAGAAGGTTTTCATAATAAAAAGACTTATTTTATAAAGACAATGTTTTCTTAAAACAGAGGATAGAGTTCACTTGAAATTGGGTAAAAATTTGGGATGTTCCCTTAAAACGAGTTTGCTTTCTGGGAACTATCGAGGAGGGAATCACTTAAAAGCTTGTATATAACCAAAAGAGAATGAGGTATTGGTATTGAAACATAAGTTTGAAGAATATAAACATAATTGATAAGTTGTAAATAAAAAGAAAAGAAAACTTCATTTGGGTAAAAAGAAAGATAGAGCAACCCGAAGGAATAAAGGCGGTTCAGGTAGAATTCCTTATGGATTATCGGCATGATATCAGGTGTACTTAAGAGGGATTAATGAGAGAGAAATGGATTTATCATATTTTATAAATAATTATGGTAGTATGGGGGAGGTTTTTAATTGTACCCCATCACTAGGGATTACACACAAAAGGGTATAACATAGGGGAAAATCTTGAATAAAAGTGAAATGGACAAGATCACTTACCTTAAGTCTAGTGGTGTTCTCCACTTGTTATTAATGAACTGAATAAACAAATTAGGTTTATTAATTAGTAATTACATAACATATTATATATTTAATTTATTTATTATAACCTTTTTTAGTTCATTCAAGATCATTTTTATTGGTTACAAGGTTCAATTTCATTGTTCAGTTCCATTTGTTTGCATGATTTTTTATGATCGGTTTATGTTTGGATAAACATGTATAATGAAACTGGTTGTACAGAATTTAAGTTGTATGTTATTAGTGAACATTAAGGGGATTTAATGGTTATAATAATCCATTTGGTTATTGGGAGTGAATATGAGTTATTATATAAACCTTTGTGATAACCGTTTTGGTTAATTGTTGGGTTTTGATTACAACGAACATGTTTTGATTTATAACTTAATACCATTTGTACAACATGATTAAAAAACTTTAAATAGGATATATTAAATATATAATAATCTGGTTCAACCATAACATAAATGGTTTCATGACCAGAATTAATGATGATAATAGAAATTAATAAACTGTTGTCCTTGAATGTGCTAAATTAACACATCTCAAACAGTGTTTTCATTTATTTAAAATAAAAGTGGGGGAAAGGAGAGATGATAATGAAATATCACATTATCATAAAAAAATTTCAGTACATGTATGTTACTAGAGTTATCAAACCATTTGGGTGAAGTGAGGTGAGGAAAGAAACAAGAAAAGAAAAGAACTTAAAAGAAATAAGAGAATTGAAAAGAGGTATTTACCTCTTGAGTTTATCTACTTTGAGAACCTCTTAAGGGGAGAGGTTTTCGTATTTTTAAGAGAATAGGGTATGTTTGATGTGGGGGAGGATATTGGGGAGAGATTTGGGTTGAATATTGGCAAGGAAAAAGTCTTGAGAGGTGTGAATAGAAGTGGGAGTGAGGTGGGGGGGGGTTATAGTGGAGGAGAGGAGGGTTTTCATAATTTTTTAATCATTAGTTTATTAATTTCCCTCAAGACCAAAAATAGTAATGATTCAAGGACTAAAAAAAGTAATGTGTGATTTTGATTTCGATATAATGGCCTTATATCAGCCATATATCAGCTGATGACATCATAATTCATCTATTTAGCATTTATCATAAATTATTGTATTTTACTATTCATAAAAATTCAAGTATTTTAGAAAAAATCCTAAAAATTCACCCTAACCATTTTTCGACGTGTAGAATAAAAAAATGAAGTCCATTTTTCAAAATAATTTTCTAAATATGATTAATTAAATATTTAATTAAAATCACAATTTACTTGAAAAACAACTATTTTTAAAACACTTATTTTCTTATTCTAAGATATAGGTATATCATACTTTTACTTGAATATTATTTATATAATACCATATTTAAGGTTACTATTCATTTGGGTATATCACTATTCATAAGGGTAGGTTACTATTCACTAAAAAATTATGTTTTTCTTATCGGACTCCAAAAAACTTACTGATCACAACTGTGTATGTCAGATTTTCAAAATACAAAATAAAAAAGTGAAAAACTTATGTTTAAAGGTCACATAGAACTTAAAAAATTCATTATGTTGTGATTTTATGTGTTTTTATGGCATAATTATAAGAATAAAATTTTCCATTGAAAACTTTGGGTCGTTACATTCTTCCCCCCTTAAGAAATTTTGGCCTTGAATTTTCGTTTTACATTATAGGCCCTAAACTGGAGAGGGTACTTTTCCATCATTTCCTCTTCCAGTTCCCATGTTGCCTCTTCGTACTTATGGTTCTACCATAGTACCTTGACCAGGTGAGTAGTCATGTTATGTAGAACTTTATCTCTACTATCCAAGATCTTCATTGGATTATACTCATAAGAAAGATCATCCTCCAACTATACCACCTCTGAAGAGAGTACATGTGAAGGGTCTGATACACACTTTCTTAATAGGGATACATGAAAGACATCATGTACTTTGGCCATGGTATGTGGAAGTACCATTCGATAGGGCACAACCCAAACACGATCAAGAATATCGAAGGGGTCGATGTACTAGTGACTTAACTTCCCTTTCTTTCCAAACCTCATGACCTTATTCCACAGAGATATGCGAAGAAATACCATGTCTCCAAATTTGAACTCAAGGTCTCTTCAACGATTGTCTTTATAACTCTTCTATCAACTTTGGGCTACCTTGATATGCTGCTGAATGGTTTTCACCTTCTCCACCATTTCTTCGACCATTTGAGGTCCTAGCAGCTTACATTCACCAACTTTCATCCTAACACACCGGTGTTCTACACCTTTTACTATAAAGGGCTTCATATGGTGCCATTCAGATGCTCGAGTGGAAAATGTTGTTGTAGGAGAATTCAAACAGTGTAAGATTTTGGTCCCATCCTCCTATGAATTCCATAGAACATGCTCTCAACATGTCTTCCAGTGTCTGAATAGTTCACTCAAATTGGACATCAGTTTGAGGATGATAGGCCATACAGAAGTTCAGTTCAGTTATTAGATCATGTTGGAGACTTTTTCAGAACTTCAAGGTGAATCTAGGATCACGATCGTATACAATAGATAGTGGTAATCAATTCACCCTTATAACTTCTTTGATGTAAATCCATGCAAGTTAATCCAATGAGAAGTCCTCTTGGATTGTGATAAAGTAAGCTTTCTTCATAAGACTATCCACAATGACCCATATAACATTATTTCCTATGGATGTCCTTGGAAGTATAGTGACAAAGTCCATGGTAATGTTCTCCCACTTCCATGCTGGTATGGGAAGTGGTTGCATCATCCCCATAGACTTTTTCCTCTCATCCTTCACTTTCTAACATACCTGTCACTTTGATGTTTATTCAACAATCTTTCTTTTCATATTATCCCACCAAAATTTTTCTCGGATATCTCGATACATATTTGTAATCCCTAGGTGGATAGAGAAGGTTGATCTATATGCATCATTAAATAGCTCCTTATTAATCTCTATATTTGATGGTACACATAATTGTGACCCAAATCTTAAAACTCCTTCCACATCAATCAAGAACTCATAGGATTTCCCATTTTTAACATCTTCTACCATTTTAAAAATTTCCACATCTTTTCTTTGAGCATTATTTATTTTCTCCACGAGGGATGGTTGACCAATCACTTGAGAAAGGATTGATGATGTTCCTCCCTTAATTATTCCCATGTACATCCTTTTCAAATCTATGAAAATCGGATCCTTTTCAATTCTCATCATTGATAAAGACGTTGGATCCTTTCTACTTAGAGCATTTGTGACCTTGTTTTCCTTAACAGGATGGTAGTGGATTGAGCAGTCATAATCCTTGATGAGATCTATCCATCTTCATTGGCGCATATTAAGATCTTTCTATGTGAATATATATTTGAGACTCTTATGGTCAGTATATATCTTACACTTCTCCCCATGGAGATAATTCCGCCAGATTTTTAAATGCAAAGATCACAGCCTCTAACTCCAAATCATGCATGGGATAGTTTTTCTCATGTATTTTCAGCTGTCTTGAGGCGTAGGCTATCAATTTATCACTTTGAATTATCCCACAGCCTATGACCTTATTTGAATCATCACTGTACACTACAAAGAGTTCTCCACTTGTTGGGTGTGTGAGTACTGGTGTAGTGATATGCCTCTTTTTCAACTCCTTAAAATAATCTTTACATTCTTGAGTCGAGAAAAACTTTACTTCCTTTCATTTCAGCTTGGTCATTGGGTTTGAAAATCATGAAAAGTTATTCAAAAATCATTGATAATATTCATCTAGACCCAAAAATCTATGGATCTCTATTACAGAAGTTGGCCTGGGCCACTCTTCAATTGCCTTTGTCCTGAAAGGGTCTATAGATATCCCTTTTCTGGTGATAAATTGCCCCAAAAATGATACTTCCTCCATCCAGAACTCACATTTACTGTACTTTACATACAAATTCTCCCTTCACAAAGTCTTTAACACAATATTCAAATGCTCCTCATGTTCCTCCTTGCACTTGGATTATATCAGAATATTGTCAATAAAGTCTACCACAAATTAGTTAAGGTAATCTATAATGAATCTATTCATTAAATCCATGAAAATTTTCTGGATAATTAGTGAGTTTGAAGGGAATAACTATGAACTCATAGTTTCCATACCTCATTCGAAAGGTAGTCTTGGGAATATCTTCCATCATCACCTCTAATTGGTCATATCCCGACCGAAGGTCCACCTTAGAGAAATAACAGGCCCCACGAAGTTGATCAAACAAGTCATCTATCTGTGGAAGGGGATACTTTTTCTTTATTGTGATTTTATTGAGCTCACTATAATCAATGCATAGGCGCATTGATCCATCCTTTTTCTTGACGAAGAGGACTGGTTCACCCCATGGTGAAGCACTGGGGCCTATAAAACCCTTCTCTAGATTCTCCTGTAACTGCTTATTCAGCTCTTCCATCTTTACGATGGCCATTCTATAAGGTGTCTTTGAGATAGGTAGAGATCCAAGGATAAGTTAAATTGAGAGATCAACCTATCAGTTAGGAGGAAGACCAAGAAAATCTTCAAGGAATACATCAATGTAATCCCTCACAATAGGCATGTATTCAAGGATGATTCTATCCTTTGTCTCAATCATTTGAGCTAGATATGCTTGCTCATAAAGAAATAATATCCAAACTTGATACGATGATTCTAAAGGAGATTCATCTTCCTTCTAACACTTGTAAATGATCAAAGGATGCTTTGGGATGTGAAGAGTGATCACTATTTCCCGAAAGTTGATATTGGACTTGTATAAAGATATCCAATCCATGCCCAAGATTATGTCGAACTCCACTAAAGGAATTATGATGAGATTTTCTGGGAGGTTCAGTCCACAAACGTTACCCGAGGAGGATTTATAAACCAAGGATGCAATAATTTCCCCATTCTCTATTCTCACAGATAACTTTTCCTCCAAATTTTGAGGTGGTGGTTGAATAGTTCTACTAAATTTGCAAGATATGAAAGAATGAGTAGAACCAGAATCAAATATTAAGTTCGCTATTCTTGAATGAATAACTAGCGTACCTATCACCACATCATTTTTTGGATCCACCTTAGCAGTAGTGATAGCATAATCCCTTTCTTGTTTCCTTAGAGGTTTTTGTTGACTTCCTCATACAACCCTTTTCTTACGAAAATTTATTGCATAATGGCCATGCTCATTGCAGTTGTAACACTACACCAATGGATGAGCATTGATCTGAATCTTCCTTTTTTTCTTCCATGTTTGTGGGATTTTTCATATCCCTTCGGCAGTTTTTATCCAGATGACCAAACTTTCCACATTTGAAGCAATTATTGGTTCCCTTTAGTCAATTCCCAGGATGCTTCTTCCCACAACTTTTACAAGTGGGATATTAATGATTATTTCCATCATGGGATTTGTTTTGTTGAACCAACGATGTTGCTCTCCATTTTCCGCTTCTTGTCACCGGGCCCATGAGACCACTGAGAGTCTCTAATCTCCATTTCAACCTTTAGGGCACAACAGACAATCTCCTAATAACTGTCTAAGTCTTGGATCTATAACACCTTCTGTAGACTCAGCTTTATCCCATTAAAGAAGCGATCCACCTTGCTTTTGGTTTTCATGACAAAGCTAGAGGTGTACCTTGAAATCCATGTAAAGTTTCGTTCATACACCCCTATAGCTCATCTTCCTTCTGCTTGAGTTTAAGGAACTCTCTTTCCATATTGAGACAAAGGGTTCAAGAAAAATATTTATTGAAAAACATCCTCTTGAATTACTCCCAATTAATGTAATCAATTTTCTCTTGGGACTTTGTATTCTTGATCAGTGTCCACCACTGATTAGCTTCCCCATCAAAATAATAGACCGCTAGTACAACTTTCTCTTCTTTGAACCATTGGAGGATGAAGAATATTTTTCAATGGAGTTAATCCACTATTCTACAAGGAGGGGATCCGAAGATTTGCTAAACACAGGATACCTTTTACACATGAAGGATTCTATGACAAATTTCTCTTTTATGGAAGATGAGGGTGTTCCAAATGATTTGAGTTATTGTTCATAACTTGAGAAAGATGAGAAAGTACTTTCATGATGTTTTGAGCACTCATTTCTATCATATCAGGCATATCATTAGGGAAATTTTTACATTGCCTATCACATTGGTTGTTGGAACATGTTCTTATATTTTCCTCCATTAACTAAGAAAAAATAATGTACAATTAGAGGGCTTGAATACTTAGTTATTGAACCTAAAAAAAATAAACTTTTGAACATACAAAGATAAAATTGTAAAGGAGAAGTATATCCTATCATGTGATTCATTAGGTTTAAATCTAGGTTATCCTTGATATATTTCTTATCTTATATTCTTAGAGATTTTTTATTCCTTAAATAATGGTTTGTACTAAGATCCTAAATTTATCAAAGCATATCCCTCGAGAGTGTCATTAATAAGAGTGTAGAAAGGGCTGTTGTTGTGTACTAGGATACCCCAGGTCAAGCCTAAAACTCCTTGTCAGAGTTTTCACTCCTAGGTACATCTGTTCCAGATCTGCCTCTACCTTTTTTTATCTAGATAGGGATGTATTTTCATGATAAACCACTTACTCTATACTTACCAAAAATTGGGGTTGTTTTCTTATAATTAATCTCATCCTTAAGGTTATTACTAAAGTGCTATATTAATAATCTCCAAAAATAACAAGACCATCCTATGATACCAACTATAGTGACCCTGAACATTTACATATAACATTATATGATTTTAAGAATACTTATACATCAGAGTACAAGATAAGGATCATAAAGTCTAGCACCTTTGAAGACTAGGTACATAAAACATAAAACAAGGGGCTAAAAAAACATTACTTTATTTAATATCCATAAAGAACTCCTAACTTCCTTGGAGCCCTTACATCTGCATAGGGTACCCTGGGGAACACATGAACAATGGGATGATCTAAAAATTCCAGTAAGATTATGAACATAAGAATAAAGCTTAAGCACATGAGTTAGGAGGCATGACATAATGATATCAAAAGCATGGTACATATGGAATCATAACATATAGACATGGGATAATATAAACATAGAATCATGGAAGTGTAGAAGAAACATATAAAATGTCTTTAGTATGATTCAAGTATAACCTCCAATCCTATTTCCCATAGTATTACGAGCCAAGGCTAACCGCCAATCCCATTTCCCATAGTAGCACAAGCCAAGACTAACCTCTAAGACCGTTACACAAAGCATCTCACAAGACTTAACTTTACCCAATGAATTAGAGAACTATCTGGTCACACCCATATTAAATTTTATAAATATTTATGCCACATAAATAATCATACATAATCAATATTACAAAAACATAAGGGTTACCCATGGAAAGAATTGGGTACCACAATCATGACATAAAGCATAACCAATCAGCATATCATGAAAGTGTTTATGAAAGAAAGGAAGTAGAAAATACATGGACATTCATAAATTAAAATAGGAATATATCATGGAAGGTGATGTCAAATATAAGTGACAAAATCTGGGAAATTGATTTTAGAAATTTTAGCATTAAAACATTTTTGTGCGGTTTTGAGGAAAATATTATAGAGCTTTTAAAATAGAAAAGAGGAAAATATTTTATATTAAATCATAATTTTTACTAGAAGGATTTCATAATAAAAAGAATTATTTTTTAAAGACAATTGTTTCTTAAAATATATTATAGAGTGAAGTTGAAATTGGGTAAATTTTTTGGAAGTTCCTTCAAAACGAGTTTGCTTACTAGGAAGGATCGAGGAGGGAATCACTTAAAAGAATGTATATCCCAAAAAAAATGAGGGATGGGTCTTGAAACATGAGTTTTGAGAATATAAACAGAATTTATAAGTTTTACACAAAAATAAAAGACAACTTCATTTGGGTAAAAAGAAAGATAGAGAAACCTGAAGGAATAAAGGCGGTTTGTGTAGAATTCGTTATGGATTATCAGCATGATATCGGGTGTACTTAAGAGGGATTAATGAAAGATAAAGGGATTTATAATATTTTATAAATAATTAGGGTAATATGGGGGATGTGTGTAATCATACCCCATCACTAGTAATTACACAAAAAAGGGCATAACATAGGAAAAAATATCGAATAAAATGAAATGGAGAGGATCCCTTACCTTAAGTCCCCACTGGTGTTCTCCACTTGTTATTAATGACCTGAATAAAAAAATTAGTTTTATTAATTAATAATTATATAACCTATTCTATATGTAATTTATTTATTATAACCTTTTCTAGTTCATTCAATACCTTTTTGAATGTTTACAATGTTCAATTTCATTGTTCAGGTTCGTTTGCTTGCTTGGTTTTTAATTATCTGTTCATGTTTGGATAAACACGTATAATTAAAGTGGTTGTATAGAATTTAAGTTGTATGTTATTAGTGAACATCCATGAGATTAAATGTTTATAATAATTCATTTGGTTATTGGGAGTGAATATGATTTATTATATAAAACCTTAGTGATAACCATTTTGGTTAATCGGTGGGTTTTGATTACAACATACATGTTTTTCTTTATAACTTAATACCATTTGTACAAAATGATTACGAAACCTTAACTAGGATATATTACATATATATAATAATCTGGTTAAACCATAAAAAATGGTTTAATTATCATAATTAAAGATGATAATAGAAATTGATAAACCGTTGTCCTTGAATGTGCTAAATTAACACATCTCAAACAATGTTTTCATTTATTTAAAATAAAATATGGGTAAAGGAGAGATGATAATTAAATATACCATTAGAAAAACAAAATTTTAATACATGTATGTTACTGGATTTATCATACCATTTGGGTTAAGGGAGATTAGGAAATAAACAAGAAAATAAAAGAACTTAAAATAAATAAAAGAATTAGAAAGAGGAATTTACCTCTTGAGTTTATCTCCTTTGAGAATCTCTTAAGGGGAGAGGTTTTGGTATTTTGAAATATAATAGATGATTTTTGACGTGGGGTAGGATCTTGGGGATATATTTGGGCAGAATATTGTCAAGGCACAAGGATTGAGAGGAGTGGAGAGAAGAAGGAGTGAGAGGGGGTTTTTATAATGGAGGAGAGGAGGGTTTTCATAATTTTTTAATAATTACTTTATTAATTTCCCTCAAGACCAGAAATTGTGATGGTTCCGAGACTAAAAATAGTAATGTGTGTATGTGAGTTCTAGATAATTTCCTTACATCATCCATACATTAGCTGGTGACATCATAATTCATGTATTTAGCATTTATTGTAAATTATCATATTTTACTATTCATAAAATTCAAGTATTTTAGAAAAAATCCCAAAAATTCACCATAACCATTTTTCAATTTGTAGAATCTAAAAGTGAAGTCAATTTTCCAAAAATAATTTTCTAAATATGAACAATTAAATATTTAATTAAAATCATAATTTACTCAAAAAACAACAATTTTAAAACACATATTTTATTTTTCCAAGATATAGGTATATCATACTTTTAATTGAATATTATTTATATACTACCATAGGTAAGGTTAATATTAATTAGGATATATCACTATTCATAAGGGTATTTTACTATTCATAAGGTTTGGTTACTATTCACTAAAAACTAAGTTTTTCTTATTGGACTCCAAAAAACTTATTAATCGCAACCTTGTATATCATATTTTCAAAATTCAAAACACAGAAGTGAGAAAATTATTTCTAAAGGTCACATAGAACTTAGTAAATTCATTATGTTGTGATTTCAAGTGATTTTATGACATAATTATAATAAGGAAATTTTCCATTGAAAGATTTGGGTCATTACAATTAACCTTAGATCCATGAGACCTATGAAGGAGAAGTTCTCAAGAGAAAATGAAAGAAAGAGGAAGTGGGAGAAGAGAGGAGAGGGTTACCTTGAGAATCCAACCCAAAACCTTGAATAATCACAAGATCAACACCATAGGAGAGGAGTTAAGGCTTAGAGAACAAGATAGGAGACCTATTAGGGTTTAATGAACTAGAGGGAGGAGAGGGGAGGCGTTTTGGGTTAAAAATATTGAGAGCGTGAAGTTAGAATTTCACAATTTTTTAGATCTAGGCAGATCACAAGGTTTGGCTGCACGGTTTGGTAAACCATGTGACAACTATATGGAATGGTTCTACCATGGGATAGTGTATTCCAACACACATACTGTACCATTTTTCGAACCATTCATAGGCCATGCACCTCAACTAAAATCACACAAAGGGTCGCATAGTTTTCTAGATCTTGTCACACAGTTTGCCCAAACCATGCATTGATTACCCACTAAGGAAAAAACACTCATAAACTCAAAATTTAAACCCCTCACACCCAAAAAACAAGAAAAAAACCCAATCCTAAAGGTTAAAATGGAATATATATCCAAAATAAAAATCCAAGTGTGACATTAGAACATTTGGCCATTAGGACTATTGTCCATTACGCCATTAATACATTAGTACTTTTAGAAAATTTGGCCATTAGGAAAATTGGTCATTAGTCCATTATTCTATTAGGACATTAGGATAATTTTCCATTAGAAAATTATTCCATTAGGCCATTAAGACATTAGAAAAATTTTCCATTAGGACATTAGGCTATTAGACCATTAGGCTAATTGGATAATTGTCCATTAATCCATTAGTCCAATTGGTCATTAGGGAATTAGGACAATAGGAGAATTGGATATTAGGACATTAGGCCATTGGTCCATTTTAAAGGGGGTATTTCTATCCTTATATTAAAGGGATTAATGATAATAAAACTAATATATCAACACACAAATATAACTAAGTAACAATATAAATCTAGATATTATTTATTTTCATATTAAAGAAGATGGAACATCACATTATCAGGAATTTTAGTGTGCCCTAAAGTGTGCAAACACATCATTGAATCTTTGTTCTTTTTATTCTTTTCTAATGCATCCTAAAAGAAAAAATTCAATACAAGTAATAAGAATTAAATTTTCTATGAAAACTATTAAAGAATAATAATACCTTAAACTCATCACTCTACCAATATGTGATCATTTCTTGATAGTGAGTTGTTGGAAATTCAGGGAATATTGGTACACCCTCTAAATCAAAACCAAATCTAATCTTACAACCAACATATAAATTATGATTATATGATCACTGGGACTCCCCAAGATTTATCAACCTTGCAACCTTATTAGCTTCACCATTTGTAAAGTTGAACCAATGCTACAAGGAACTTGTTATTTCATATAAATACAACAATAATATAGATATAAATTTAATAAATTTTCTTATCCATATCCCTACCCATGATTTCTCTTTGATTTAATTACTGATATGCCTTCATGAGATTTGTTGCACTGAAATGATATCATTGTACTTGGCTAAAGTTCCCATGAAACTTCTACATTACCTAGAATTTTTACCTATCATCCAATTTTATTCATTTTTATCCTCGATTATTTTTGTTTAGAGATTCTAGGATTCATGCATATGGGTGTGACCATATTTCTTATTATAAAATCCCACTGAATAAGATAAAATAAAAAAGAAGAATAATTAAGTCATAGTACAATAGAAAAAAATGATGTGATATAATTGGACACACTTATAATAAAAAAACCTGATACAGGTTGCTTATTAGGCTCTGATAGATCTGTGGGATTTCCTAAATTAGTATCCTCTAAAGGATGTTCCTATTCCAATGCATGCTCTGGGAAATCTTCATTCATTGGAGTGGATGCTGAAGGAAAAAAAATCATCAGATCCTAGATGGATAGTTAGAAATGGAGGTGGCCTAGACATGGTAGGATATAAGCAGTAGGGATGGGTATTCGTCAAAGGATATAGACTTGGTAAAGGTGGGAACGTCCTTGGAGGCGGTGTAGTATGGGAAGAAAAGGCTAAATGAGATAATGTTGGAGTAATGGATTGGAACATCCCTAGAGGCTTAGGTGTAAGATGGAAATGTGTGGTAGATGGGGTGTATTCTGGTGGGTTAGGGTGGGAATGGGTATGACGGGTGCTCCGTCTAGCTCCCGGAGTACCCCCGCTTGGACCCACACTAGTAGGTTGAGTAGAAGTCAACTCTGGTTCAACTAAATGTCCCTAATTTTTTTTATAAATAATAATAACATACCATTATATGAAATGAAGAAGAAAAATATTATAATTATTATACTCACTAAGGGAACTAGAGGAGCCAACCCACCCTCGCGCATCTATCAATAATTATCAAATAACTACTTCCTTCAAACTTCTTAAATATTTTTCATAATTTTTATAAGAATAAAATGTACATTTTCTAGAAATAGTTTTTAAAAATAATTCATACAACTTAATAGCCAAGGAATTCATAAACAATGTCATAGCATGTTTTAACAACAATAATTTAAAACCAAGTTATACATTAAAACAACACATTTTTAACCCAGTTTTCTGAATTAAAAAAAATATAATTAAATGAGATGAAAGAAAAAAATACTAAAACAAATATATCATTCCAAAATGAAAATAAATTAAAGAAATTACAGTACCATAAAACTTAGAAACACACATTAATGTAAAATTAATAAATTATGAACATATATGATTGCTTCTATATATTATCCACGACACTTCAAGTTCAACATCAACTCTCACAATGTGTAAATTTGAGTAATAAAATTCAATATTTTGGTTAAAACAAATGGGGGAATCAATGATATCAATTTATTCCCCACTATCATAAAACATATATCTTGGGATTACTTCATTAATGACACCGTAATCTGGTCTCATATGATATTTCACATAAAACACTTGTTTTTCCATTGATGCCAAAATGTATAGTTCATCAATAGCTAGGAATCGACTCATGTCAATAACTATGAATCCATTGTCATCAATAAATGTACCATGTAGTGTAATTGAACCAAACCATTCACATTTCATTATAGTGACTCAACAATGAGATTAGTAATCCAATAAGAATATTTTCTTAACAAGTCTAAAATGAGAAATATTTTCATATTGAGGCCAATTATATGATGCTCTAGTAAAATAGTGTATTATAACAGTTAACACAAATCCATTATTTTGAGTTCTCATTTTCACCACTCAATAAATTGTAAAAAATTTATACTCATTGATTATTAAATATTTTTATTCACGAACCAATGAATTGGGACCAAAAGACAATGCTCTTAATTCTTGATGAATTGATTCAAAAGGTAAACTCAATACCTAAAATATATATGAATAAAAAAATTAAATGAATATCTATATTTTAAGTTAATTAAAGTAATGGTCATACCTTTGATTTCAATCAAGAAGGAAACTCTTTGCTATGTAAATCCTATCTTCTTATCAAAGGCAAAGATCAATGAACTCTACTTATAATTTGTTTATTTTCCCTATATAAAATGATAATAAAAGTTCAAGTTATATATGAAATGACATAGTATGAGATAACATATAAATATATAAATTACTTACTTGATATAGTCATCAAACAAAACATAGTTGAATAAGACCATGTGATGTGCCATATCCCACTCTTCAAAGCTCAATGTAGCCAATGTATATGATCCATGAATTCCTCCTATTTGGGGAAGAGATTGAAATGAGGGATAAATTTCCCCCTAATACTCATTTTAATTTCTCATTGGTTGGTAATTTCTTGTGATCATATCAGACAAATACATTGAACAAAAATCCATACATTCTTGAGCCATATAACCTATCACAATGGAACCACCAGGATGATTCTTCTTTCAGAAATAATATTTCATTTTGAACATATTTATTTTAGTAGGATACATCAAAAAAAAAAGAAATGGGTCCCCCAAGAAGTCTTTTAGTTAGAAGATGAACTGTTAAATGTAGTATGCAAGTGAAAAATGATAAAGGATTTTTTGTCCATCTCATAAAAATCAATGACACATCTTACTAAATTTTTATCAAGAAATAATTGGATAAAATTTTAACATAAAGGTATATAAAAAATGGTACAATAGAATAAATTTCACCCTTACATTATTGGATAGAAAATGCTGGATTTCTATTGAAATCAATTCATTAAAAAGGATGTGATAATCATGAGTTTTTATGGGTTTTAGTTTCAAATCAATTTTGTTGAATCATTTAGATATGTCACTAGAATAGCCAATTAGGAACCTTGATATTCTCCAATACTTCTAGAGATTTATTTTTCTCTATATTTATCATCACAAAATATGCACAAGGAACATTTCACTTCTTTTCAATAATATACATAGGATGCAATTATGGTTGAATACCATAATCCAACAAGTCCTAGTGAGATCAGAAGTAATCTTTGGTCTTTCCCTTGATATTTAGAATAATTGAAATTAAAATTTCACATATATTTTTCTCTATTTTCATTACATCTAAACAATGAAGTAAAAATTGGTAGACCAATATGGAAACTCAAAAAAGATACTTCTCTTTTTTCAATTGTAAGTGGATTCGATGTCAAAATTCTTACTCATTTTAGATTTCATCTAAACTTTCCCTATTGAAAAAATGTAATATTTTAATTCATTAATAACATCAGTTCCATAAACATGTTGAGGTGGATGTTTAGTGTCAACAGTATTATCAAACCTCCCATGATTCTTCTGGTATTGATGATCCATTGGAAATAATATTTGATGCCCCATGAAACTAAAACTATGATGATATTTAATCCTTCTCGACCGTGTATTATTCAAACAAATAGGAAATGGTAGTTTTCGCTTCTTTATCTAACCAGATATCATTTCATAAGTAGGTAAATCATTTATCATCCATATAAGGGAAGCACTGTAACGCCCTGACCCCAGTTACCCAGAGTCGATGCATTATTATGTAACATTGGCATGATCACAAAAGATCAAGTCTCAAAAGACTGATTAGTTTAGTAGCCTTGGAAACACTGGATAAATTCATAAATGTTACATTTCATCATAAAGTGAAAAAACTACAATAACATAGTCTCCACAGTCCACACTCATATCCCCTTCAGACTATCCCTACAGGTCAGTCATAAAATATTTCTTCACATCCTGGAAAAAATAAAACCTAGAAAGGGGTGAGCTCAGATGCTCAGTAAGGATAACAATATAGTGGAAACTTTCATAAATAAACATAAACATTTAAGACAATGTATAACTAAAAGAAAACCCTTTTAAACTTGAACTTCAGCATAATATGGAAAAAGTAAAACGAAATAATCCCATTTACTTATTCACATGGATATTCTACTAGTCGAATAATCACATGCAATATCAATAACCACTTTTATAATGATGGAATGCATAATGCCAGAATATCATAACCACATAGTCAAGGCTTTGTGCCGAGACTAAAATAAGATTTTGTCAAGGCCTTGTGCTAAGACACTAGTTTTTCTCATGAGACTTATCGATGCATCGAGGAGCTATAGTGGGCTCCACCCGTCACATACTAAGTCCAATGCATTTCTTATATGAAAAGGTTTAAACATTTCATAAACCATAACATAATCGTATCACATAAAACACGAATAAAGGAAAAATAACATTTCCACATTTCAATTACAAGATATCAATACAACACATTGATATAATAAAACCATTTTCAATACCAAAATAAAAGAAAACTAAAACTTGGTATTTATTTTTCATTTTAAAAAAAGTTATGGCTTGTAGAGGAAGCCGAAACTCAAATAATGGTCACGACGGCGGAGAAGTCATTTTCACCGTATACATAAGACAAAACATTCCTTTTGTCATTTAGTAAAAAATCTTCATATAAAAAGATTCCTTTTGAATAAAAGTAAAAGTCAAAGGGGTTTATACACCGTATAAAATAAATTTGTGTATAAAACAAAATATGCCTCAATGAAAGGAGATTGAGACGAAGTCCCTTACCTCGTGTCCAACTTGACTCGATCATTCTTTAACCTCCTGAATAATAAACTAGAGTTAATTTCTACTTGCTTAAGAACCTTTTTCAAGTTCATTATTCCTTTTATATCACTTATTACCATGTCATGAATATTATGTAATTATTTAAATTAATAACGGTTGTTTTGTCGATCTTTGGTACTTGAGTCAAAAATAAATTTATTATAATTACTAGTTGTTCATGTGGTAAAATATAAATTATATCCAGAATTATATTCATTATGTAGATATCATATATATCATATATATCCAGTATATACATGCATTTATAATATTACATAACATTTAGAGGTAAGAAATGAAATGCACCGTTCATGAAGACGGCAAGCAGTACGTACGCATGAACACTACTTTCATTTCTATTTTGTATTTAATGGAATGAAATCACAATGATATAAAGGTATATTATAATTCCAGTATAATATCATATATAATATCATTTACTCCATCCTTTATACGTCCCACATATGGCATTAACGATTCAAATCACTTTGAGGGGGCGGGAGTCCGCACTTCCTAAATTAAAGATATCGCGTTTACCTATAATGGAAATCATAAAGGTATGCCATAAATTAAAAATACAGAAGAATAAGTAAAACATAAAAACAATATATATCATATATAAGTATAGTTACATCTTAATGTCCACCATGAGAGGCGTTAAAAGAAGATTGAACAATCATCGTTTCATGAGGCAGTAATTCGCCACCCACAGAAACAATATGTTCTTTAACCATTAGACGAAGGTGTGTGTAAGTGTAAATCAAATAATTCTTATAAAAACATACTAGTATGTTTAATATACTGGTGTTGTTATAAAATAAAGGAATAAAAAGAGTTTAAGGGGTTGGAGAAGCAAAATAAAACAAAAGAACATAAGAGAGAACATTACCTTAAAATTGGGTAACTCTTTTCGATTTGAGCCAAAGGCTTCCTTGGGAAGACTTATTCCCAAAGTGAGGCTTCTAGGAGTAAGATAGGTAAGTTGAGAGAGTATTTTGGCAGATTTTGGTCGAGCCAAATGGCTTTTAAGGTGTGAATAAGGTGGTAGAGGTGGGGGCCTTTTATAAGAGGAGAGGAGGGGCACTCTTGGAAAGTTATGAAATGTTACATTATTATGAAATGATTTTCGGATTTTAAAGGTCCCACAATGATATATTTCAAGGATAAGGTGATAAGGGTTCGAAATACACCCATATAATAGGCTTTAGACAAGTGTAAGTCTTATATTTTACCTTATATTTTCATTTTATTTAAATCTTTCATTAATGAGGTAATCACTGCATCATCATGGTGTGATAAATAAATAAATTTATTTAATTCCTAAAAATTATAAAAAAATTACCATGATGTAGGAAATATTTTTTTCTTTCTAATGGATATTTATAGTCGAAAAGATAACTTGTATAACCCCTTGTAAAAATTGTTTTAGTAAAATAATACAGGTTTGTGACATTTTTATTTTTACTTTAAATAAAAGGTATTAATGTCATTATCTTACCCAAGTGGCTCCATGGGGTCCCACAAATTGACCCATGGATTTCATGGTCGTCCATGAGTCATCCAATAAGATTATGACATGTGTCAAGGTAATTTCATATTTTTATAACATTATTTTTACCTTAAATTACTCTAATTATCTCTAATTGCGGTTAATAAAACTCAAAAGGTACTATTCACCAAAAATTATTTTCATCCCATTGAACAAAATTTTACTTCCTAATGACAACCATGTATGTCAGATTTTTGAAATTCAATTCATAGAAGTGGTAAAGTTTCATTTAAATGAAAAATCAGTTTTTTTAACTACCACTTAGTGGTTTCACTATTCATCAAAAATTGATGTTTTTCAGAACAATACCAAAATTTCACCCTAAGATATAATTGATATTTTGAATTCAAAAATGATGTCTATTTTACAAAATTCCAAAAATATATGTTTCATTAATTAATTTTATAATTAATTCCTATTGTCAAAACAATTAGCGTGTTTTTAAGAAACAATATCAATCAAAAGATTGACAATTGTTTATGTCCAATTTCAAAGTTAAATTAATTATAATGACCACCATTGGATAAAATGGTAAAATTATATTCTAATTATACTTTAAAACCACTCAATAGTATAAGTTATCACTATAAATTATTTTGATTAAAAATGTTGTTTTTAAGTATTTTTCACTATTCATCGAAAATTGGATGTTCTCAGAAAAATACCAAAAATTCAACTTAGGCTAATTTTCATATTCCGAATCCAAAAATGAAGTCCAATTTGAAATATAAAATTTATATAATTCAAAAAGTGGGTATTAATATTCATAATTTCTACTTTGATTGGTCGCGGTGTGTTAGAATCTCGAACTTGCGTACAATGCAAGCTATTGCATTATTGAAATAGAAGCGTACCATGGAAGCGTTGGGTGTTACATTCTACCCTCCTTCAATAAATTGCGTCCTCGCAATTTGAAATTGTTCTTCGAAAATAAAAGGTTAAAAGTAGAAAATACCTTTGTGGAAAACCTACATTGGAAATAAGGTTAATAAAATTTAGTCTTAATAAGAGGGAAAGGGAAATGAGAAATTCACTACCAAATTATGATCTCGGTTAGGAGAAAATTGGTGGAAATTAGAGACACATAATTAGAGAAAAAACGTAAATATTTGTAGGGAGTGATTTAGGTCATCAATCACAAACAAGTGTAAAATTGAGGGCCTCAAAGCCTTCAATCTATGGTGATTTAAAATATCATCAGTTCAACAAAACATAAGGTATTAGGATAACACATTTTTCTTAATATCCCTTTCCTAAATTTTAAGAATTAATTTATTCATAGAATAAGAGAGAGGTATGTATATATATATATATACTTGACAAGTAGAGTTTCAACCTTCAACTAATTTCTACCACAAACTCATCTTTCACTCAACAATATAATAGAACACAAAAATATTATATTTATCATAATCGTAAAAGTTTAAAAATATTAACACATACCATTTAGATTAGGAAAACTATTTTGTAATAACTAGGGACTTCCTGTAGGCTAGTGGTAGGTAATAAAGGCCTGTCGCACTATAGTTGTGGGTGCGATTCTTTCAGCTTTGTCCGACGCGACGAGTTATCCCCCAACCTGCAGGTTGTCCTTTTCCTAGAACTATAGTTTTATAATATTTAAAAAATAACATTTAGAAATGTTTTAACCTTAAACAATACTATCCAAAGTTCAACATAATCCATTCCAACCTTTATAGTTATCCAAAATACCTCTGTCCAAACTTTCTCTAAAAGGTCTCTAAATTCCAAAATCAATTGTAAAATCAGATTCCCCAAACAAAGTAAAGTTTCTCTTATTGTCACATACTAAAAATATGATTACCATAATCCTATTAAAACCTTAATGAAAACAATAAGTACTGTAGTACAATCCATATATATATCACATTATTCTGATAACCAGAATATAATCCTTGAGTCTAAAAGCACCAATACATTAATTATTCCACTTCAACTGTAGTAACAGTATAAAATTGGCCTTGTTCCCTTGGCCTTTTCTGAGGTAAGTTTCCCTGATGCTTATGACATTCATTTTCATAATGCCCCATTTCCCTACAATTGTATCATTCAACATTGGCAGCCTCTTTCTTTCCCTTGCAATCACGAGCCTGGTGACCTTTTTCTCCACATTTATAACAAACTCCCATTCCTTTTAGGCAAGTACCAGGGTGATTCTTCCCACAATTATCTCATAATGGAAAATCCTTCTTTTACTTTTTCCCTTTATCTATCTCTTGTTCCACCACTCTCTTCTTCTCTTTCTTACTTTATTGTCATGAGATTTAGAGAATTCCTTTTCTGTCTTGATAGCACACGAGACTATATATTCATACGTTGAGAAATATTGTGATACTAAAGTTCGATGGAGAAATGGTTTTAACCTATCAAAGAAATCATCAATCTTACTTCTTGGGTTACGTATATAATCTGCTGCATGCCTCACTAACCTTGTAAAGTTAGCCTCATGCTTTGCGACATTATCATCCTACTTTTATCTCAGACTCAGAAATTGCCTTTCCATATCTGCTCAATGGTCACGAGGAAAGTATTTTTCTAAGAAAAGATCTTTGAACTCCCTCCATTCCATATTTGATACTTCATCATCTTCCTTCGTGTTTTGTATCAATGACCACCGTTGATCAGCATCTCAAGTGAGGTGGTAAATTGTCATGACAACTTTTTCCCTTTCACTACTCCCTAAAGCTTGAAATATTTTCTCTAGGGAATTTATCTATTACTCAGCTACTAATGGATTTGTATCCCCATTAAATGTTGGTGGTTGTTGCCTCATGAAGCGGTCTAACATTGATCCTCCACGTTAGGGATCAGGGTGCTCCATACGAGTAAGGTTATTATTCATAACCTGAGTGAGTTGTCCCAGTATGGTGATAAGCTGATCAGCACCAGTTGTATCACCAGCTCCATTATAATTATCTTGAGAAGGAGGGAAATCCCTACATGGAGTGCGTGCATTGATACGGTTTCCATTCTTTCTACTAGGTGCCATTTCTAAACAATGTCATAAACTAGATTAGTTTATGAATCAAAATACATAATTCCATACTTGTAAAACACTTAACATAAATTGAACAGTTTATGGATATAATCCATAATCATAAAAATGCTTTCTTCGAGGAAGTATATACTCATAAACCCTTCACAATGGTTTGTAAAGAAAATTAGAATTATACTATACATATCCCCCAGGAGTGTCATAACCCAGAGTGCAGCAAGACTCGTTGTCGTGCACCAGTTCCTGTTTGAGTCTAGCTCAAAGTGGTGTTTTTAGGTTTTACACCTAGGTACATCTATGCCAGAGTTGCCTCTACCTGCTCGTATCCAGACAAGGATGTATTGCTCGTAAAACTCACAAAATCTCTATAATACCAAAATTCTAAGAATTTATTATATACTAATCCTCAAAGTCTATCTTAGGGATATGTGCTCTAATCAGAGTTTATCTAAATATAGCTTCCAAGGTTAGTACTAAACTACCTCTGATACCAACTGTAATGCCCCGACCCCAGTTACCTAGGGTCGGTGCATTATTACATAACATTGGAATGATCACAAAAGATCAAGCCTCAAAATACCGATTAGTTTAGTAGCCTTAGAAACACTAGATACATTCCTAAATGTTACATTACATCATAAAGTGAAAAACTAAAATAACATAGTCTACAGAGTCCACACTCATATCCCCTTCAGACTATCCCTACAGGCCATTCATAAAATATTTCTTCACATCTTGGGAAAAATAAAACATAGAAAGGGGTGAGCTCAGATGCTCAGTAAGGATAACAATATAGTGGAAACTTTCATAAATAAACATAAACATTTAAGGCAATGTATAACTAAAACAAAAGCCTTTTAAACTTGAACTTCAGCATAATATGGAAAAAGTAAAATGAAATAATGCCATTTACTTATTCACATGGATATTCTACTAGTTGAATAATCACATGCAATATCAATAACCACTTTTATAATGATGGAATGAATAATGCCAGACTATCATAACCACATAGTCAAGGCCTTGTGCTGAGACTACAATAAGATTTTGTCAAGGCCTTATTCCAAGACACTAGTTTGTCTCATGAGACCTATCGATGCATCGAGGAGCTATAACGAGCTCCACCCATCACATAATAAGTCCAATGCATTCCTTATATGAAAAGGTTTGAACATATCATAAACCATAACATAATCGTATTACATAAAACATGCATAAAGGAAACATAACATTTTCACATTTCAATCACAAGATATCAATACAACACATTGATATAACAAAACCATTTTCAATACCAAAATAAAAGAAAATTAAAACTTAGTATTTATTTTTTATTTTTAAAAAAGTTATGGCTTGTAGTGGAATCCGAAACTCAAATAATGGTCACGGTGGTGGAGAAGTCGTTGTCACCGCATACGTAAGACAAAAAATTCCTTTTGTAGTTTAGTAAAAATGCTTCATATAAAAAGATTCCTTTTGAATAAAAGTAAAATTAAAAGGGTTTTATACACCGTATAAAAGAAAGTTGTGTATAAAACAAAATATGCCTCAATGAGAGGAGATTGAGACGAAATCCCTTACCTCGTGTCCGACTTGACTCGATAATTCTTTAACCTCCTGAATAATACACTAGAGTTAATTTATAGTTTCTTAAAAACCCTTTTCAAGTGACTTATTCCTTTTATATCACTTATTACCATGTTATGAACATTATGTAATTATTTAAGTTAATAATGGTTATTTTGTCGATCTTTGGTACTTGAGTCAAAAATAAACTTCTTATAATTACAAGTTGTTCATGTGGTAAAATATCCATTATATCCAGAATTATATTCATTATTTAGATATCATATATATCATATATATCCAGTATATACATGCATTTATAATATTACATAACATTTAGAGGTAAGAAATGAAATGCACCGTTCATAGAGGCGGTAAGCCGTACGTACGCATGAACGCTACTTTCATTTCTATTTCGTATTTAATGGAATGAAATCATGATGATATAAAGGTATATTATAATTCCATTATAATATCATATATAATATCATCTAATCCATCCTTTATACATCCCACATATGTTATTAATGATTCAAATCACTTTGAGGGGGCGGTAGTCCGCACTTCCTAAAATGAAGATATCGCATTTACCCATAATGGAAATCTTAAAGGTATGCCTTAAATGAAAAATACAGAAGAATAAGGAAAACATAAACATAATATATATCATATATAAGTATAGTGACGTCTTAATGGCCACCATGAGAGGTGTTAAAAGAAGATTGAAAAATCATCGTTTCGTGAGGCAGTAATTCACCACCCACAGAAATTGTATGTTCTTTAACTATTAGACGAAGGTTTGTGTAAGTTTATATCAAATAATTCTCATAAAGACATCCTAGTACATTGAAGATACTGGTGTTGTTACAAAATAAAGTAATAAAAAGAGTTTAAAGGATTTGAGAAGAAAAATAAAACAAAAGAACATAAGAGATGACATTACCTTAAAATCGGGTAACTCTTTTTGATTTGAGCCAAAGGATTCCTTGGGAAGACTTATGACCAAAGTGAGGCTTCTAGGAGTAAGAGAGGGAAGTTTAGAGAGTAATGGGAAGATGTTGGCCGATCCAAATGGCTTTTAAGTTGTGAATAAGGTGGTAGAGGTGAGGGCCTTTTATAAGAGGAGAGGAGGGGAACTCTTGGAAAGTCATGAAATGTTACATTATTATGAAATGATTTTAGGATTTTAAAGGTCCCACAATGATATATTTATAGGATAAGGTGATAAGGGTTCTAAATCCACCCATCCAATAAGCTTTAGACAAGTTTAAATCTTATATATTACCTTATCTTTTCATTTTATTTAAATCTTTTATTAATGTGGTAATCGTTGCATCATCATGGCGTGATAAATAAATTAATTTATTTAATGCCTAAAAATTATAAAAAAATTACCATGATTTATGAAATCGTTTTATCTTTCCAATGGATATTTATAGTCTAAAAGATAACCTGTATAACCCCTTGTAATTTTTTTAGTAAAACAATACATGTTTGTGACATTGTTATTTTTAATTTAAATAAAAGGTATTAATGTCATTATCTTACCCAAGTGGCTCCATGGGGTCCCCAAATTTGACCCATGGATTTTCTTGGTCGGCCATGAGTCATCCAATAAGAGTAGGACATGTTTCAAGGTAATTTCATATTATTATAACATTATTTTTACCTTAAATTACTCTAATTACCTCTAATCATGGTTAATAAAACTCAAAAGTTACTATTCACCAAAAATTATTTTCATCCCATTGAACCAAATTTTACTTCCTAATGAAAACCATGTATGTTGGATTTTTGAAATTCAATTCATAGAAGTGATAAAGTTTCATTTAAACGAAAAATCAGTTTTTTTAACTACCACTTAGTGGTTTAACTATTCATCAAAAATTGAAGTTTTTCAGAACAATACCAAAAATTCACCCTAAGATATAATTGATATTCTGAATTAAAAAATGATGTCTATTTAAAAAAATTCCAAACATATAAGTTTCATTAATTAATTTTATAATTAATTCTTGTTGTCAAAACAATTAGCATGTTTTTAAGAAACAATATCAATCAAAAGATTGAGAACTGTTTATGTCTAATTTCAAAGTGAAATTAATTCTAATGACCACCATTGGATAAAATGATAAAATTATATTTTAATTATACTTTAAAACCACTCAATAGTATAAGTTAACACTATAAATTATTTTGATTAAAAATGTTGTTTTTAAGTATTTTTCAGTATTCATCGAAAATTGGATGTTCTCAGAAAAATACCAAAAATTCAAATTAGGCTAATTTCGATATTCTGAATCCAAAAATGAATTCCAATTTGATATATAAAATTTATATAATTCAAAAAGTGGGTATTAATATTCATAACGGCTACTTTGATTGGTCGCGGTGTGTTAGAATCTCAAACTTGCATACAATGTAAGCTATTGCATTATTGAAAGAGAAGCGTACCATGGAAGCTTGGGGTGTTACAAGCACACATATAAAATATATTTTTTGAAGAAGCATCGAATGTGTGCAAACCCATATCCCAAAGTAATATTACAAGTAGATGTATATAAAGGGTTAGTACCCATATCCCATATCCAAAATCTCATATTATAGGTTGAAGTTGACATTTATATCATTTCCATGATTAGAAGGTCTAGATATTAATATACTCAAGGAAGTGAAAGGGTGTTTTCATACACATCCATGAAGGAAGATTATAATACTGAATAAAAACTAGCCACATTATATAATTAGTAAGAATCTGAACAAATGGATTAAAACCATCACATGATAAACCCAACCTGACATTACGCACTAGTGATACAAAATAGGGATATTGTACATCAATTTCTCTCCATGTTAATCCATTTGTAGGATGAAGCAACTAATCATTACCTTTAATTATCTTAGCATCATTCCATAACATATTGGATAATATTTTTGTAGACATGAATATATTTTGAAGCCTGGGAATCAATGGAAAGTGACACATGACTTTTTTTAGCACACAAGATAGTTTTCCATATGAAATTTCCTTCCATCAAGATGTAACATATTATATACAGTCATTAAGGTCAGCTATCTCCTCACAAAATAAACTATTATATTTTTGAGAATCATGAATTTTATTAGAATAAAATACAATGTGCATAATTAACTTCCATGACTTATAATTTTTTGAGGTACTATCTTCACTATCAAGAATAAAATCCTTAAAAAATGTAAGAATATAATAAATTGAGGTTTTAGAAATTCCATACATGTTTAATTCATTATATAACGAAATTAAAAAGTCTAAAATTTTCATTTTAGTACATTCCTAATATACAGGAGTTCTGTAATCATCCATTAATTTTTTTTATTGTCTCAACATCATCATCTTCAGTCTTTTCCTCATATGTATTCATATCATCACATTCTCTTACTAGTATACTATCTCACCCATGATGATGCACATATATAAATTGATCAAATATCAAATTCTCCATACCACTTATTCCTTTCCATTCATGAATATTAGAATATTTTCTTATTTCTCCATTGTGATACCAAACATAATAGTTTTTTTGAAATCCAAATTTTTTAGATGGTAGCTAACTTCTTCCCGGATTAACCATGTTATTACAACACAATTATAATATGGAAAATGCATACGACCACCATCTGAAACATTGTTAAATGAAAGATCTAAAAACATTTCCAAATTATTTTGAAACTCAGTTGAAATATGATTGGTATGATACACCAATCTTATATCCATTATATTATAGGGAAAAAAGTTATGTTACAATCAACAATGTAAACCATATTTCTATTGATATCCAAATTGAAAGACAAATTAGAATTATAGTGTAGAGGAAATTAAATAACACTAATAGGAAACCAAATTGAATATAATGCATGATACAAGTGACCATTATATAATACTACTATCCATCGAAACAAAGAAAAATGAATATCATATTAAAAAAACAAGGAATACCCATATAAATCCAAACATAGTGAATGTATTAGAATAAATAAAAACCTAGGAACACTACCAGAAAAATGTGTATTTCACATCGATTGAGGTATTCTCATTTGAAAACATAATTGAGGACAACATTTAGTCATGAAAGGATTTTATTTAAGGTTAAAATTACTTATATTTTTCAAACACAAGGAAATTATATTTTATATGATGTTTTATTTCAATTTAAAAAGTATTTAATTTTGGAAATATCCATCAAGTCTAAATAATTAATCCATTCCATTCCACTTTATGAAACCCATACATTAATTCACCACTAGTGAAACCTCTTAATTGAGGTAAATTTTGGTTATATTTTTTTAATTCATTTAACAATTATTGGAAATAAATGAATAAATACTCAATACATGATAAATTAACTAAGGAAGAATTCTTAACAAATAACTAATTTATACATAGTAGTTAATCAAAATAGGTGAAACCAAGGTTCATACCATTAATTTTTTCTTAAAGAACTAAATTATTATGTAAAATTTTATCAATGGAAAGCATGTTTCATAAAATGAATATTATAAAACAAGATTTCTATTCTAAATTATATAATTATTTCATGAAATTTAATAATGGATTCTATAAATATTTGTACATAATAAAGATTTAAAATTCTTAAACATTTTAGATATAAATATTTAATTATTTAAAATAATAATTTATCATTCATTCATGTATAAATAATAATAATAAAGTATAAGAAACAAGATTAACAAGTACTATAAATACAATAGTTAATTATTAAAGAACCGACTATTATAGATAAAGTAATATTCCAAATTTACTTATAATAGTATGATCATGTACATCATCACACAATTTTTTCTTTTTGGGTTAAAATAATCTAATAAATAGTTTAAAGATGGTTCATGATATAACAAATTACATTTAAATATTTAAATCCCATAACTCTAGGATAATATAAACTAATATTAAACCTAGTAGTTAACTTAAATATGATTTCGAACAATAAAGATATCTAAATCCCTAAAATACCCCCAAAATAATCTCAAATTTAAGTTAAATTCATAAGAATCCTTAGGATAGTTTTCAAAATAAATAAATTATAATTTAAAAAATAATTTTAGGAATTTAATAGACTATATTTTATTTCTATTATACAATAAATTTAAAAACATGATGATAAAAGTGATTCCAACACACTCTATTAGACACGCATTCATAGATAAAAATGAAAATAATATACAGAAAAAGAGAAGAAAGATTAAACAATAACTAATCTGATGTCAAATAATATCATAATCAAAAGATCCTTAAATTAAGGGAGAATTATAGAGAAGACAATCATCCATCACTTGAGTGAGGGGAGAAAAAAGAACTAGAGGGGAAGAATTATTACCTCTCAAAAACCACAACAAAAAAATGTTAGAAATTGAGGAATAACACCTAGATGATGACGAAAATGTTACCTGAGGAGGGGAGGGGGGACTCCGTGTCTCATAGGAGGGGAGGGGATAGGGCTTAAAATGAGGAGGGTAGGGGGATCCTTAGGGTAGCCTAATTTTTGAAGTTATACCCACGGTTTTTGAAAAACTATTAGTATAGATAAAACTATATGAATAGTTTTTTTCAAACAATGGGTATAACTTTGGGAAGAATATCTATACCCATGGTTTCTCTAAACTGCGGGTATAGATGCATGAGGATATACCCAATTTCTAGTAGTGGTCATTTAAAATAGGAGAATGAAGTGGAGGAATCTAAAATGGTTGTGTTTATTTTCAATTAGTCTCAATGGATAAAACATGATTATGGTAAAGGATGGATGAATTTTGGAAATTTTTGAGAAGTTTAGAAGATAATTTGGAAAAGGAAGAAAACAAATCATGCCATAATATTTAATTTTACATGATAGTTAATTTATGGAGATTTTCTTGATGAATTTTATCAGATGATAAAGTTAATATTACATTGTTGTGAGAAAATACTATACCATGATTTTGTGGTGTAAGGTTTATAGTTAAAGAAGAGTTACAGGGTTGTTCATTATAATGAACGAGTTTAGGGAGTAATGGTAAGTCATGATTTGAAAGGAATTCAGGCTATAAAAAACACTTTGAGGGTTATTATATAATTGTTAGCAATGATTTATGAAGGTTTTTTGAAGGTGAAGTACGTTAAGTTGTACATCACACTAAAGGATATTAGGCCATATCTATATGTTTTAATTTTTTATATAATAAGGCATTACACTAATATTACACCATAATGGTTTTATCGATTGATTTTTTTCTAAAAGTTTAAAGGTTGTATTTTTGGGATATGGAAGTTGTTATATCATGATTTTTGGATAAATTTAGTATTTTAATTTTATCACACCACAATCCTATATATTATTACATGTTTTATTTGGATATTTTCACATTTTATAAATTCGAATATTTTTCAAATATGGGAAGATATGTTTGAATAAAGGGAAATTTAACTCAACAATAGTGAATAATTTTTTAGGACCAGTCAAGAAGTAAAAAGTGGAATGAGAAGTTAGATATTTTTGGAGGAGATATTGTAAATAAATTATAGTATCTTGTTTGAAGAATTTAAATACATAGAGAACCTAATTGAGAGATCACAATAGATAAGAGTGAAACTAATGCACTTTATAATTTCTAAGGACATTGGAGTAAAAAATATAAATAAATTATATGTAATTGAAGCACTATATCTTCTCATGGATATGTAATAGAATATAAACACATATTCTATGTTTTTATACATATTTTCTATTCAATCATCAAAGTGACCTGTTATTCATTTTTGTTTTATCCTTATCTTGAAATAAAAAGTTGAGAGATAATAAGAGTTAGTAATCCTTAGACTCAGTAGTGACCTAACCCCAAAAATTTTATTCAATCAAAAATTTGTTAGTGGATTCTTTACATATTGAAAAATCACTGTGGTATTCTCCTTAGACATATCCCTTTTTGATGAACTAAGTAAAATCTCCATGTACTTGTGATTTAATTTTATTATTTGGATGGTGTACTTGGTTTGATAGAATTTGGAGTTATTGATCATAATTCCCCCCTATTAGGGTGATCAATAATTTAGTGGTAATAACAAGTAGTTTCAGAATGAAAATGTTTTTATGAAAATAATATATTACGTGGAGTTTTTACATAGAGAATGTTTTCAATATAAAGGGAATTTCATTGTTTAATAGATACAATTACCAGATATAGAAGAATAAAATGAGATACCATCTTCAATATATTGATTTGAATGTTTTATCTATTTCTATAATTATAATACAAGATAATGACCCCCTAGAGATATCTTTTAATGAATAGATAATAAGTTTCTTAATGACCATGAAATGGAAAAAATTATTTATCTGGATCACTCTTGAATAAAATATACATGAAGTTGATGAGTTTCATAACCACAAAATCAAAATTGGAAAATTTTTACAATATTTATGAAGGGGATACAAAGGCATAGGGGTAAAAAATTCAAGTTGCGTATAATAAGTTTTATGATTTGAAATGTTACCTAATGATAATATTGATAGTTTCTTCACCGAGGTTTCGAAATCCATATAGGGACTTGGATATGAAATCAATAACCTGGAAATCATAAATAAAATATTAAGGAAACCAACACATTTAAAAAATTTAAAGGTCTTGACACTTGAGAAAATTAATTTCTAATATTTTATGTCTTTATGGCATTCAAATAATTTTGGTAGCATATCCGATATGAGTAAATATAGAAGGAATGATAAGTCACTTATCTAAAGAGATAACTTTTATATAAATGGATAAACTTGAGATAAACCATAATGAGGGTGCATAAGATATGAGTGGAGAATTTTTATCACTAGTGGATAGTAACTTGAATAAATGAAAATATATATTTTATGAGAAACTCTAAATGGTGTACTTAAAGTGTTATAAAGTTGGTGATATAACAATGAGATTTCTAATAAGGATAAATGAAGATGATGGTGAGATATATTTCTCATAAAACTAATGAATACAGTTTCCCCTATATGGAATGTGAAATTTAGAAATCAATCTTGGAAGAAGTTTCAACGAAAGAATATTATAATTAAAAAGGAAGACAATAATGAAATGTATCTTAAGGATGGTGTTACTAAATTGAAATTTGATTGGAAGACTAATTAATGGAAATAATGGAAAAATCATAATCTAAGAACAAATATAATGATCAACTAGAAGGATTATTTGATCTTAAAATGGAACTTAATGGAATACTAGAGGGGTTGAATATTCAATGTAAATATAATTAAAATATCAGTGGATTTTAGAAATAATTCTTTGAGTATATTTATTAACTCAAATCTAAAATCAATCAGTTAGAGAAGGTAGTGGAAAAATAAAATACTAGGAAAGAAAATTCCAAAGTATTTAACTTCAATATTAAAATTAAGAAACCAAATAAAGAAATTTAAGACCTTAATGTTTTCATTAAATAACATTTAAAAATTATTGATATGATTAAAGAATAATTAATTTCCTTTAATTATAAATTTTATGTTGGATTTAAATATAGGAATTCCAATAATATGCTACAATTTATAATTTTTTTTAGATAAGGAGGAAAAAGTGAGAGTTGAAAGAAGAAAGATTTTTCGAAATTACTTTAATGTTTGAAGAACCAATATTATGGGAAATATCATTCTTAGATATGAAGTTAAATAATACAAGACCTAAAAAATAACTATAATTGTGAAACATAAACAAAATAGTGGAGGAAATTCTTAACTCAATCATTGAGAGGTTTAAAAAAATATTAATGTAACTAGAATACTATGAATATATAGAGTGAAAGTGAGACGTTACTCCCATTTATGGAGTTATAATTCTATGGTTACTTAGGCCACACCGTGATTTTTATGATGATGCAATAATTTATATATATAAGAAAAATATCCTAGAATAAAGGAAAAAAGGATTAAAAAATATCCTATATAATAAAGTAGAAAGTCATTTCATGGATATTTTTTTTCACTACTCTAAATTTGAACATAACACTTATGATTTTGTAGAAATATGGGTAGGAAATAAATTCAATGGATTACTAAGGAGAATGTAAAGGAAATTCAACAACACCATTTTATTGGAGAATAAATCCTCTTATTTAGAATAGGTGGAGGAAAAAATTATCATTTATATAGAATGCAATGAGGAGAGACCCAATTATGTTGTACCTCAAATAATATTTTATTGTAATGAAAGGAAGGATAAATATAAGTACATATTGACTAAAATAATTCTTAAAATGATCAATAACAATAACATGTTGATACTTTATAGTGAATATTCACCCCACATGATAGGAAATGTAAGTTTGGTGAAGAACATGAATTGTTATTTGGATGATAATAATTATTTTGGAAATAATGAATTGTTAAAGATCAAAGGTAGTGGTAAGATGAGTCTATTTGGAGAATATTTTAGAAATATGAATGTAATTTTTTTGGATGGGATTCAATAAAATATCATGAGGGTGAGTTAGCTCTATGGCTTGAGAATATAAGTAACATTAAATTATAAGGTCTATTTGAGTAAAGAAACATACAATGATTCCATGATGAAAATAAGAAGGAATAACAATAATATCTATCTAGTGGATAACAAATAAAAATCATTATTCCTAATTTAAGAAGAAGAAAATAGTTTATTACATCAAAAATATAGTCATATACATCAACAAAGTATGGAAAATATTTCAAATATCAAATTATTAGTTGATATTCTTAATCCAAAAAAAGATGGAGAAAAATTATGATATATGTATGAGAGAGGAGATAGTTCGAAACCATTACAAATTGAAGAAGAGGCGGGATTCACATTTTCTTTAATTGTTTCACACCAACACATGAAGTTATATGAAACATATTAAAATAAAAAGAGAAATATATTTTTTCTTATTTATTTATGAATATAGTAGAATAATGTGCATTATGTTGATGTAAACAAAGAAATAAGTGATGGAATATATCAAAAGATATCAGAGGTGAGATCAAAATAAAACTTGTATAATGATCAAAAATTTATTATCAGATAATGGAATAAAATAAATTTCTATTGAAGTTGCGAAATACTTAAAGAAATAATGAATTAAACATGAAGTGTCATCAATGTGAACCCCAAAGAAAAAATGGAGTTGTTGAAATGAGGAACCTCATAGTGAATAATATAGTGAAAATACTACTCATTGAGAGTAGTATCTCAGGGAAATATTGAAAGGAGGTGGTATTAGTTATGATGTATACTCAAAACAAAGGTTTGTTAAGTTCTGGAGAAAAAATGATACCATATGATATTTGACATGGGAGAAAACCAACACTATTTTTTTGAGTATTAAAAATTAAGTTTTATATTAAGAACAAATAAGACAAGATGGATAATATTTTTATGTAGAGAATGAAAGAATATTTTTTTTTGATATTCAATTAAGACTAAATCCTATAATTTTTTTTAACAAGAGGGAAAAAAATTATTGGAAGCAATTATATGAAAGTAATCAAATAAAAATTTATAAATAAAGGTGTAAGTACAAATCAAGATAAAGTATGAAAAGAGGAGGATGGTCATGAAACAATTTATATAGAAAAAATCCACATCACGTGAGGAAGGATTTAATATTGAATCAAAGGAGTAAGTGGTATTTGAATCAAGTTAATAATTTATTAAAAGGAAAATAAAATTAGCATAAATTTATAAATCAAATATCATTGGTTAAAAAACTACTCTAACACAAAATTGATGAAAGATAAATATTAGAATAAATATTTTGTTATCATATATGGAACCTAGATATTTTAAATAAGTATAAAAATATTTCTTATGGGATAGAAACATGACTGAATTAGTTGATAAAATAGTGAATAATCATACTTGGGAACTTGTGAAGAGGCCTAGTGATCACAATTTAATTGGAACAAAATGAGTTTTTAAAAACAATCATGATAAATTTAGTAATGCGATATGAAACAAGGAAAGATTTGTATGTGAAGGATACACTCAAATTAAAGGAATATATATTGAGGATATATTTTCATTGGTGGGAAGATATTAATGGATCCAATTATCCTTTGTAGTGGTGATTCAAAGGGGATTCAAGATCTATGGAATGGATGTGAAGACAAAATTCTTGAATTGGGAACTTAAAGAAGATGTCCATATTAAACAGAAAATATGTTTTTAACATAGGGATGATGGAAGAAAAATATTCCATATTAAGAAAGTTTTATATGTCTTAAAGAAAGAACCATGAGTGTGGTATGATGGATTCATATTTGAAGAAATTAGAGATCAAAAGAGGTGGTATTGCCTATGAAATCTATGTGAAAATATTAAAGGAGGAACAATTCACAGAACTCATTTATATTGGTTAAATCATATTTGGTGGAAGAAAAAACCAGAAGATATCAAAGTTAAAAATCTCCATGATCAGATATCTCAGTTATTTTCACATGTTAGAAGTTAATTAAATAGTTGAGTTCTCTTTTATGTCTAAACATAAGTATGTTAAAGAGTTTAATTTTTTTTACAAGATTATAAGATAGTTTCAACTGTAATCACCAATGGAACTAAATTTAGGAAGCATGAAGATGAAAAATATACTGATCCAACATTATTATAAATAATGATTGGAAGCTTACTATGTTTAATAACAACATGGATATATATTGTTTACAAAACATGTTTTGCTACATAATTTCAAAGTAATCTAAAGGAAGATCATCTTGGCAAGACATGCCCCTACTAGATCCCATCATAAGTTGGTAGTGGAGTTGAGTGTGATCCTTAATGCTCATCTCCAATAATTTAAATATGATATATATAATACTAAATATGAATTTAAATTTAATATATAATATATTTAGTGAAAAATAGTTTATAAAATAATTAAAAATTAATATTAGTTAATAATTTTCTAATTATTATTGATTATTAGACATTTTACCACCACTACTGGAAAACTAACCTTTACCAACGGTTTGGAGAACTGTAGCCAAGTAAGCCGTTGGGATAGGTCTATACCAACGGTTTTCCAAAAACCGTTGGTATAGACCTATACCAACAGTTTTGGAAACTGTTGGTATAGGTAATATGAAATCTATACCAACGGTAATGGAACCGTTGGTATATAAATTCCAAAAATAAAACATCCGCTGGGATTTGATCCCAGGACCCCTCGTTTATAATTTAACGACTCAACCACTAACCTAACATGACTTTTATGATCATAATTACATAAGTATATATATGTATTCTCATAAATATTTTAAATTTTGATTTATATAATGTTCTCGGTACGAAGGTCCGATAAAAAATGAAATTACCTATACCAACGGTTGTAACAACCGTTGGTATAGGTCTTTGGTTGTGATTTTCATTCTATGAAGGATGCTGAATTTTGGACCACTTTTCCCAATGGTTTGGCCAAACCGTTGGGAAAGGTAGACCTATCCCAACGGTTTGGCCAAACCGTTGGGAAAAGTGGCATATTTGGGGACCTTTCCCAATGGTTTGGCCAAACCATTGGGAAAAGTGGCCAATTTGAGGGCCTTTCCCAACGGTTTGGCCAAACCGTTGGGAAAAGTGGCCAATTTGGGGGCCTTTCCCAACGGTTTGGCCAAACCGTTGGGAAAGGGGACCTATACCAACGGTTTTTGCAAACCGTTGGTATAGAAGCATTGGGAAAGATCTAATTTCCAGTAGTGAACAGTTTCATGAAATAAAAAAAATACGAAATTAATTAATATCTTATGAAAAATTGAAAAAATGGATTTCACTTCAAACAATCATAAATCTTGATTTGGGTGTCTATTTGGGCTTCATAAGATGTCAAATCAAAGATTGAAAATATATCTATGACGTTTATATTGGGAAGCCTTGAATCTTGTATTTTCTAGATAAAAAAGGTCTATAATTCCTCTAGACCAAGTATTTAGTTGGGAGACCCTAATTTTTAAATATTCAATGAAATTTATGATTCATTTTAGAGCATCTTCTTGTATTTTTTCTATGGGGACTGAATTTATTCCATAAACTTGTATTCATATGGATATTATGGTCTTGAAATTTTAATGTTTTCTATACTATTTTTTTATTTATAAATTAAAACAAACACATATATATATATACATATTTGTATATATCTACATATAAAAATTTAATAATTTAAATAAATATTTAAACTTTTTTATTTGTAAAATATATTTTTAAATAAATAAACCATATGGAAATAAACATTTGTTATCTATTTAGTTTAAAATAAAAATTTATCCATTTTATTTACCTTATAATAACTTATATATATATATAAATGTATGTATGATGATTATATATAAATATATATGTTTGTGTATAAATAAACAGATATATATTTATGTATATATTCATATATATATATATACACATAAATATTAATATATATTATATGTAAATAAATAAAAACACACACATAAACATATTTTATTAATGTATTTAAAAATAACTATATAAATATATAATTATATGAATAAATGTCTAAATAAAAAATAATTACCCAAATATATATATATCATAAAATATTAAAGAAATATGGATGAAGTAGTGGTAAGAAAATTTGATTTGTACATGGAGGTTCCAAGTTTGAATTCTTATAGGCAAAGGGACATACACTTGTAAGAAGGAGAAAGCACTAATAAAGGTGTGTGTGGGGGGTGGGCATAGATGGGTTATGTCACATGTGAGCAGGGCCCAGGTGGTGGTGGTGGTGATGGGGTTGATTGATGATAAAGACATCCATTATCAATGATGATAAAGATAGCACCGATAAATGGGACCTTTATCAGCATTTTTTAATACAGATAAAGGGTACCTTTATCAATATTTTTTTTATAGTGATGAAAAAAAATGATAGGTTTTAAAGTCACTTACAACATCATTGCTGATAAAATTTATTTCTAGCGCTGATAAAATCTTGATCAATGGTATTGAATAATTTGATGCTGATTTCTCATTTAAAAATATATAAACCCTCAAATGTTATGTTTGATCATTCAGGACACCTCAATCATTGATTTCACATTATATTTATTCCTACATATCATTAATGAATTAGGATTGATGTCTAGATTTTCATAAATTAGTAACCCGATTTTCTTGTTTTAATAATTTTACATTTGTTTGATACTTAAAAACAAATATTTAACCTTAAAACGGTACATTTGATGATTTTGTGTAACATTAAATTTACATGTAGTTTAAAAAGGCCCCACAAGTCATTATCTTGGATTTTCATGACAAATAGATCCTGTTTATTCATTTGTTAAATTTTTATGCTTATTTCATATATAAAAATGGATATTGATTCATACAAACTAGTTTCAATCATTTTGAACACCAAAATGATGAATTAAAACATATTTTGGTCCTAAATTTCATAAATTACTCACAAAAAATTTTCTTGAATTTACATGATAAATTTACCTAGTTTGCTAATTTTTTTACCATTTCACACTCATTTTACATTTAAAATAAATTACTAATTTAAAAGATATTTTAATGAAAACATAATGTGTTTGATTTATGTTCATTTCATTTATATAGTTAAAAAATTATTTATATATCATTTTCATATATTTTCACGATAAACCGATATTGTTTGATTATTTTTTATTATTTGATACATGTTTCACACTTAAATGACAATTTTGATATTTAAAATCTAATTTAAATTATTTTTATAACCTCAAACATCTAATTTATGTATGGTTTATTCTTCTAAGTTAAAACAACTTGAGGGTCATTATCTTAGATTTTAATGACAAAATAACCTTATTTTTATATTTTATATCATTTTATATTTATTTTACACTAAAAAATTAATTTTAATATTTAGAAGTTATTTTTAATCATTATGGGGATCTAAAATATCAAATCCATACATGGTTCATTCTTAAAGGTCAAAAATGACTTGGGAGTTATTTTCATGAAGTTAGACAAAAAACTGGCATTGTTTTCTCTTTTTTTAATCATTTTATATTCATTTAGCACTTAAAAATGTAAATTGGTCAATTAAAGAATATTTTTAATGATTATTTTCACCATAAATAGATAGTTTATATCTATAGGTCAAAGAGAATATGTGATCTTTCAAAATTCACATGAAAAATCAACATCGTTTTATCAGTTTTTATCATTTTATATCACTCTTAGAAAATAATATTAATCATTATAAGGTACATGTTGGAACCTTAGTTGTTTAAAATATGTGAATGTTGGGGAGTATTATTAAATGGCTGTTTTTGTTTTCAATTGGTCTCAATGGATAAAACATGATTACGGTGAATATTGAAAGAATTTTGGAAATTGTTTGAGAAGTTTAGAAGCTAATTTGGAAAAGGGAGAAAAAAATCATTCTATAATTTTTAATGTCAAACCAAGGTTAAATCATGGATATTTTTTTGAATAATTTTATTGGATCATAAAGTGAATATTAAATTATAGTGATAAAACGCTACACCATGATTTTGTGGTGTAATGCTGAAAGTTGAAGAATATTTTTAGGGTTGTTCATTATAATGAAGTAGTTTAGGTTGTAATGGGAAGTAATAATGTGAAATGAATTCGAGATATAAAAAACACTATGTGAGTTATGATGTAATTTTAAGCAATTAGTTGTGAAGTATTTGGAAATTGAAGTAAATTTGGTTGAGCATCACTCTAAAGGAGATTAGACTATAGTTAGATGTTTAAATTTTTAATAGAAAAAGGAATCAAAGTGATATTATACTATAATGGTTTTATTTAATGAATTTTATATACATTTAAAGGTTGTATTTTTTGAGATATGGAACTATTTATATCTTTATTTTTATAGAGATCTAGTATTTAAAATTAATCACACCATAATATGCTATATTATATCATGTTTTTTTTGGATTTTTCACATTTTAAAAATTTAAATATTTTTTAAATATGGGAAGATTGATTTGATTAAAGAGAGATTTAACTCAGCCACAGTGAATGATTTTTTAGTACCATTCAAGAAGTGATAATTAACATGATAGTTTAGAGATTTTTAGAGTGGGTATTATGAATAAATTAAAGTATCTTAATTTCATAATTGAAAGACATAGAGAACATAATCGAGAGAACACAAAACATAAGGGTGGAACTACCACACATCTAAATTTATTAGGAAATTGGAGTGTCAAATATAAATAACTTGTATATAATTGAATCACTAGATCTTATCATGGATATAAAGCTGAATAGAAACACATGTGATATATTTTTATACTTATTTTTTATTCAATCATCATAGATACCTACAAGTCATTTTTATTATATACTTATCTTGAAATAATAAGTTTATAAATAAGAATAGGTAGTGATCCTTGAAATCTATAATTAATTGTTCCCAAAACCTATATTTACTCAATAATTCATTTTGGGTTTATTTTTATATCGACACATCATTAGGGTATTATACTTAGACATATCTATTTGGGGTGAACTAAGTAAAATATCCATGTACTTGTGCTTTAATTTTATTATTTATATGGCGTGATTGGTTCAATAGATTTGAGAGTTCTTGATAATAATTTTTCCCCCACCCTTTTTAGGTGGTTGAGATCTTTGTGGTTATAATAAGTAGTTTTAGAGCCAAAATATTTTTACCTAAAGAATCGATTATAATTAATTTTAACATGGAGAATGTTTACAAAATTAAGAGAATTTCATTTTTCAAAAAATTAAATTATCATACATGGAATAATCACATGAGATCCCATCTTTAATATCTTAATTTGGTTGTGTTATCCACTTCTATAATTGTAATCCAAGTTAATGATACCCTAGAGATATATTTTAATGAAATGTAAAATAATCTTCTTAATTATAATGCAATGAAAAAACCATATTTATCTAGATCACACTAGAATTAAATATACACGAAGTTGATGGTTTTCATATCTGAGAAAGAAAAATGGATTTTTTTAATATTTATAAAGGGGTATCAAGGTAGAGGAGGAAAAACTTTAAGATGTTCATAATAAGTTTATGATTTTAAATTTAACCTAATGATAATATTGATGGTTTCTTTATTATAGTTTACAAATCCATACAAGGACTTGGATATGAAATCAAGGATGTGTAAATCACAAATAAAATGTTAAGGAAACTCCTAAAATTTTAAAATCCAAAGGTATTGATACTTGAGTAATGGAATTTAGAAGAGTTATCTCTTTGTTGTATTCAAATCAATTTGGATGTATATCAGATGTAAATAAATCTAAAAGGAATTAAAAGTAACTCATATAAAGATACACCTTTTATATAAATGGATATAATTGAATATTGATATGATGATCTTGTAAGGGGCTATGTGACACTAGGGTTTTCCCCCTATCATTGCCTTTACCTTCTCCATCTCAAGTCGTTGGCATTCTCTCTGTAGCTTTCCTGCTCGGTGACTTGTGGCGTGCGACTCATGACATTGTGGACTCGATCTTCCTGACAATTACACTATTTCCTTCCTCCTCTTTACTCTATCCCTAAACCTGATAGGTATTTTCTAGGTGATGCAGTGAAGGTTTTTGTTTGATTCCTATTTATGTGGGTTGCAACCTTGCTTTGGTGTAGTGGGCGTGTTGGGAGATTCACTATGGGCTTCGAGTGAAGTTTTGAAGGCGGTAATGGGATTGTGGGTCTGGCTTGTGGCAGGACCATCTTTCAGCGTGTGGGAGTTTGGGTGGATGGATAAGGTGATGAATTTCAACCCTTGAGATATTGAATTGAGTTAAGGTTTTGGATGTGAATTGTTGTGTGTCTTGTAGTGTGCTGCGTGATTCTTCTATTTTGAATCTACTTATATTGAACCTATTATATTCATGATTTTATTTTGGTCTAAGCGGTTGTTGTGCATTTGCATATATTGATCGGGTTGGTCTATGATTTTGGAATATTTTAACATGGTTCTTAAATCTTTGGGCTTGGATGAAGCCATTGAATCTTAACTGATGAGTTTCTCAATGGTCAAGAATAAGAGAAATAAAATAGAACTAGAAAATTATAATGGATTTAATGTCTCAAGGAGTTTAATTAGAGAATCTGTGAATGAACATTGGGAGTCAGCAAATTTAGGCTGCATTAAGGTTCTTGATTAATTGTTTAATTTTGGATATGTTTGTAACCATCTCACTACATGGATTTGCTTTAGATGAGGATTAGAGCAGGAGTCTTCCTTCTGAGCATGCCCTTCAGATTTGGAAGTTTGATAGGGTATGGATCTACCATTAGTACCATGCCTGTGCATCTTTGCACGAGACAGCTAGCCGGATGGTCATGCGATGGTAAAATATTATCATCACCATGCAGTCACTTGGGTGGAGAATATCCTGTAGTCTTGATCTAGGTTATCATCTTTCATGTTTTTAATTGGTTGTAAGGTTTGGATCTTTTAGTTTCTCACTTTTACCTCAAAAGTATTTTGAGAATAAAAAATTTAATTTTTAGCCAGTCATATAAATGGATAAACTTATGATAAACCATGATGAGGGTGTAGAGGATGTGATTAGTGAATTTTATCACTATTGGATAATAATTTTAATAAATGAAAATGTATATTTGATGAGAAACTCCAAATGGTATACTTCAGGCATGATAAATTTGTCCTTATAATAGTGAGATTTCTAATAAGGATATATGGAGATGATGGTGAGATATATTTCTCAAAAAACCAATAAGGAAAGTTTCCCCTATAAGGAATGTAAAATTCGGAAATCAATCTTAGAATAAGATTCAATATAATAGTATTGTAACGAATAAGGAAGAAAATTATTACATTTATCTTGAAGGAGAGACTAAATTCAAATCTTATTTTAAAGATGACTTAATATAAATAAGAGAAAAATAATAATATAATAACAAATATATGGATCAACTGGAATGAGTATTTGATCTTAAAATGGAACATAATGGAATACTAAATGCAGTTTATATTCAATAGGAAAATAATTAAAATATTAGCGGACTATTGAAACAATACTTTGAGTATGTTGATTAACTCAAATCCAAAATCACTCATTTAGATATGGTATTGGAAAACAAACTACTAGGAAATAAAATTTAAGAGAAGTAGTTAACTTCAGTATGTATATTGAGAAACCAAATAAAGTACTTTATGACCTTAATGCTTTCATTAAATAACATAAAAAAATAATTTAATTGAATAAAGAACAATTAATTACCTTGAATAAAAAATTAGAATCTAGATTGAAATATTTGAATTTTAAGAATAAGATACATTTTTGAATTTTTTTAGATAAGGCAGATGAATAAAGAGTTGAAAAACATGTTTTTTTAAATTAATTGAATGATAGAAGAACCAATAATATGTTAAATGTTATAAATAGATATGAAGTTAAATCATAAAAGACTTTATCAAAAAATATAGTTGTGAAATTAAAACAAAATCGTGGAGGAAATTATCAACTCAATAATTAAGAGGTATCCAAAAGTATGAAAGAAACTTAGATGCTATGAAGATTTGGATTCAAAGTGATAATACATTACCATTGATTAAGTTCAAATTTTATGGTTACTTAGGCCACACCTTGATTTTTTAGGATTATTAAATAAGCTATCTATAAGTATAATATCTTAGAATAAAATAAAAAGGATTAAAACATATCCTACAGAACAAAGGAGAGATTAATTTTATGGACATTGTTTTCACTACTCAAACTTTGAACATAAAACTTATTATTATATAGAATGGTGGGTAATAAATTAGTTCATTGGATTCATAAGTATTATGGAAAGAAAATTAATTAACACCATTTCATTAGAGAATAAATACTATCAATTAGAATAGGTGGAGGATAACATTAGTATTTATGTATAAAGCAATGAGTAGATACCCAGTTATCTCTCACCTCAACTAATATTTTCTTGGAATGAAAAAGGATAAGGGAAAGCATATATTGGATGAAATAACACTTAAAGTGTTCAATAATTACAATATTTTGATACTTGATAGTGAGTATTCATCCCACATGGTAAGAAATATGAGCTTCTTTAAGAATATAAATAATTGTTTGGATGATACTATTTGTTGTGGTAATGATGAAGTATTAAAGATCAAAGGTAGTATAAAGATGATCCTTTTTGGATGATATTTTATAAATATAAATATACAATTTTTTGTGGGAATAAATATAATATATTGATTGTTAGTTAGTTTTGTGTCTTGAGAATCAAAGTTACATTCAATTATAAGGCATGTTTGAGAAAAGGAAAGGATAGTGCTACCATGATGCAAAGAAGAAGGACTAACAATAATCTCTATCTAGTGAATAATAAATAAAACATAAGTTTTCTAATGGAAGATGAAGAAAATAGTTTATGGAATCTAAAAATTAATCATATACATAAAAAATATGAACAATATTTCAAATCTCCAAGAAATAGTTGATATCTCTATTCTGAAAAGAGGTTGAGAAAAATTATGATACATGTATGAGATCATAGATGGTTTGGAACCCTTACAAATTTAAGAATAATAGGGCTTCACATTTTCTTGAATTGATCCACACCAATATTTGTAGTTATATGAAACATATGGTAATAATAGGATAAATATAAATTATCTTTTATTGATGAATACATATGGATAGTGTTCAATCATTTCATGCTAACAAAGAAAGAGGTTATGGAATATATCACAAGATACTAGAGGTTAGCTCAAAATAAAACCTTCAAAATGATCAAAACTTTAGGATTATATAATTTCGTAAAATAAACTTCTATTGATGTTTATAATTACTTGGAGAGATAATGAATTAAACAAGGAGTTTCATTGATGGGAACTCTATAAAAAATGGAGTTTTTGAAATAAGGAACCTCATGGTGAATAATATAGAAAATATACTACTCATTGAGAGTGGTATCTCAAGGAACTATTAAAATTATGTGGTATAAGTTATTATGTATACATAAAAAATATAATTGTTAAGCCCTAAAGAAAAAATTATTCCATATGATATGTGACATGGGAGAAAACCAACTCTAAGAAAATTAGAGTATCCTAAAGTAAGTTCTACATTAAGAATAAATAAGGCATGAAAGGAAAATATTTTTATGTAGTGTGTGAAGGAATATTTTTTGGATATTAAATAGATATTAAATCCTATAATTGTTTTAGAAAGAGGCTAAAAAAAATTATTGGAAGCAATGATATGAAATTCATTAAAGAAAAATCTATAAATAAACATGTAAGTACAAATCGAGATGAAGAATATAAAGAAGAGGATAATCATGAAACAATTTATGGAGAACCACAAATCAAATCACATGAGGAAGTCTATGAGATTCAATAAAATGAGGAAGTGGTAGTTGAAGTGAGTCAATAATTAATTAAAAGGATAATATGGTAATTAGAAATTGATGACTAAAATATTATTGATGGAAAAATTACTCCAACACAAACTTAGTGGAAGAGTAATATCACAAAAATATTTTGTTAACATATGTGGAAGCAACATCTTATAAAGAAGTGAAAAATATTTCTTCTAGGATAGAACCATGAATTAATAACTTGATCAAAAAGTTAATAATCATACTTGGGAACTTGTGAAGAGGCCTAGTGATCACATTTTTTTGAAACAAAATGGGGTTTTAAAAACAACCATGATGAACATGGTAATGTGACATGAAAATGTCAATATTAGTATATAAAGGATACACTCAAATTAAAGGAATATATGCGGATGTGATGTTTTAATTGGTGGGAAGATATGAATAAATCCAATTATTCTTGATAGTGGTGATTCAAAAGGGATTCTTGATATGTGAAATGGATGTATAAATAACATTATTGAATAAAGTAATTAAACAAGAGGCCTATATTGAAAAAACACTATGTTTTTATCATAGTGATGAAGAAAGAATGGTATTCCATCTTATAAAATATTTATATGTATTAAAATAAACTCCCATAAATATGGTATACTAAATTCATATTTTAATAAAACTGAGATAAAAATAGGCAGTGTTGGCTATAACCTCTATTTAAAAATATTTAAGGTGTAACAATTCATAGTACCCATTTATGTTGATTAGATCATATTTTATGGTAGAAAAAACCTGATGAGTTTAAAGTTTGAAATGTCTATGATCATAAAACCCACTTATTTTCACATTCTATAAGTGAATCAAATAGTTTAGTGCACTTTTATCTCCCAAGATATGTTTGTTAATGAGTTTCTAAAAAATCTTGATATGCAAGATTGTAAGACAATTTCAAGTCTAATCAAAATTATAAATAAATTTGGAAATCATGAAGACAGAAAAGATATTGATCCAATGTTGTTACAAATAATGATTGGAAATGTACCATGTTTGACAAAAACATGGATAAATATTTTTTACACATCATGTTTTGATACAATATTTCAATTTAATATAAAGGAAGAGTATATTGTTAAAAATCGTCCCTACAAGCTCCCCTCTTAGGTCAATAGTGGAGCCATGTGTGACCCTTTAAGTCTTAATACAATATTTTATGGGTTAGTGACTATCATAAAGGGTATATATCAAATTTAATGGGTGTAATTACCCTTATAATCCAAATAACAATAATAAAATCAACCAATCAAAAAATTATGAAATTAATAAAAAAATTTCACAAACCTAATACTATGCATGTAATGTTATACAAGAACTTAATGTCTCTAAACTGAATACCAAAATCACAAATCCAATTTAAGCAACTCTAACACCAAAAACAATGACCATGAGATAATAATGTACAACTTTGTTATAAAATATATCCTTTAAATCAATAAAAATCGGATATAGAAGATAGGCGTGAATATAAAATTATGCTAATTAGGTTCTTTTGAATCTCCTAAGTAAGTATTTCATTTTTTATAAATGGTTCAATATATTTTTAGTAGAATTTATAATGATTCTTGGAGGATTTTTTTTAGATTCATGAGAAGGCATTGGATGTCATACTTTATGAAGTATCCATGTAAGTATATGAGATGATTGAGATATTTCCATGTTCTATGGAAAAAGAACTATGAGGTGGCCTGCTTGAAGATACAATGAACAGATTCAAGACAAATTCGTATTCATTAAAAATAAAGGTTTTTAAGATGATCTTAAAAATAATTAAAGATAAACGCTTATGGATAAAGAATCAGAGTTTATAAAATTGTTTAGGATTATTTAGGTAATTAATAAGTTTTGGAAGTTTTTTAAAGAGTACCTGAGTTTTCTTGAGTGAAAAATGGAATCCTCCAGACTCACATAAGAAAATTCTATCACGTAAGTAAAATCACATCTTTGAATACTTCTATGTATTAAAATTAAACATTCATGAAATAATTTTGGATGATTTAAGTGAAAGTATTAATTTACCCAAAATCACCATAACACCCCATTACCTTCCTTTAGGCATGATTTTTCTTTTGTTTATGTTTTTCCTTTTTATTTGGGTTCAATGCGGTCTTCTCAAGAATTGAGAGCATTTTCTAGGAAAAATGACCTAAAGTTTGGGTATGTATGTTTGTTTAAATTAATGGAATCTCTAAATAAAAGTGTTAATGTATTTAGAATGTTATCCTTGGGATCGAAGAGACTTATTTTTTTATTTTGATGTTTTCTATAGAGAACTGGGATGAGTGCTGCTTGCTGGACACATTCATGTTGTGAATGGGTTACATGGTGTGAATATTTTATAGGAAAGAGGCCGTGAATATCATGTAAGGCATGAAAATTTTTCCGGTCATGAAAGGTTTACATTTTATGAAAATGTCGATCAAGATTTAACTTAATCGAAGGCGATTCATTTTTTATTCTATCTTTAATTTATGGGATTTCAGACTGTGAAAGGGATTCACAATTTGAATTCCTTGAAAATAGTAGATTAAAACATTATACACACCTACATATTTTTTCATTAATTTTAAATTATTTCCTTTCAATCCTTATGGTAATTTTAGGTGATCTCCCTCCTTCTGGATTGCTCAATTTGGTATTTGATATTTGTGTTGGTTGCACCGCATATCCTTGGTTGGCGGTCTTTCTAATTCTTTATTATGTTTATTTTTTGCGTTACCATTGGCTACGTTTTTGTTTCAGATTTATTATCAATTGGTGTTTTCTATCTATCCCTTGTAGTTTCTTATCATGCCTTATATTTTGAGGGCCGATCCATGGTTTGTCGATCTTTTTTGTTGAAGGAAGATAGGTTTTCATCATTATTGAGGTAGGTGTATCTATTAAAGTGTTGTTAATTCATGAATTACTATATGTTCTTATTTAACCCTTTGTTTTTTTCATTGAAATGGATTTTATTTGGTGAAAGGGGTTTTAATTAAATGTGGACATGGATTTGGAAATGATTTTGAACAAAATTAGCACATTGGGAATCTTGGGTACACCGAAAAAATGGATATAGGTGACCCTAGTATGAGTGGAACCACTAGGGGTTACTTTTGCGATATCAAAATACTATCGTTGGACTCAATATCATTTGGAACCAACTTATTCTTAGTTTAGGATTCTTTTATGTCTAGTATGTATTCCCATAGTCTAGGGCCAAAATGGTGTGATTTTTTCTTTTATACATAATTTATCGCATGATGGTTTATTTCATGGATATTTGCTCACATGTTTAATTTACCTATTTTATTTTATTCTAGATATATTCCTAGATTTGGGGAATATAATATGAATTTATTGAAAACAATGTAATTTTTAAAAATGGTTTTATTTATGAAAATTATTTTTCAACTTGATTTTGTTTTAAAGATAGAACTTATACATTCTTGATATTAGAACTTGTATAGATTATTTCGTGGTATCCTATCGGGATTTATTCCCACACCCTACATTTACCTTTAGATAGTTGTAGAATTTTTTTTAGGACTTAGGGAAAGGTTATGGAATCATGTAGTATAAAAGGTTCTCTTATCATCTATTGCCTTCATAGTAGGATGGTTTATTGGTGAAGGATGGTCACATGGAGACTTGATTTTCTTTTCTATTCACACTTTTATGATTTAACCTATTTAGATTGGGTTGTATAGATCTTTTTGTATCTATTTATTCCAAATTTTACTATGGGTTTATGTTTTGTTTTGGTTATATTCAAGACTTGTTTCCGTTATCTTTGTTATACCTCACCATGTGGTGGACCACCTTGGGTGACTCATCAAGTTGATCCGAGATGGTTCCTTATAATTGGCATTAGAGGGATGATTTTCCAGAACTGTGTTAACACTACATGTGTGTGGTTATGTGTCTTGGATAGATAGTATTTAGGACTGTCATAATCTAGGTAGTAAGTGTGGGAAGGTGCCTGGCTAGCTCACTTCTATGTCTGAAATCAAGTTACCTTGTGTGGTCAAAAATTTTTTAGCAGGTTTCAAAATTTGACTTTTTAGGTCATTTAAATGAATTGCATGGGAAGTTTATTTAAATGGACCTATTATTTTCTGAAGGTATAATTCTTTTTCGAATAATTCATAAGTTTTTTTAAATTATTATTGTTTTAAATCATTTATATCGATATCTGAAGTTATTCTAATGATTTTGTAATATGATCACGGAAGATTGGTTTTATCTTGTGATTATTAGACAATGCCTGCTTGAAGAGATCTTCTAAATACAAGTCGGGAATATGTGAGATTGGTTATATAGAAAAATCCTCCAGTAGACCATTCTTTGGTAGAAGTTATAATCCACACTATTTTAACAATGGGTTAATCAGGTGTCCGAAACCTAGGACGAGCAGTAGATCATGACTAAGAATTTACAAATAAGTATTCACCTACCTTATATGGTGAGAAAGGGACACATGAATATGAATAATTAATTGATCAAATTTAAATGATATTATAATTTCCTTATACTCTTACGGAAACTATACTATTTTTTCTATGTTATGCTTAAAGGGATGAGAAGGTGATGGTGTGACTCTATTGTGAAAGATAAGTTGCATGATGAACTTACCTAGACTTATTTCAAGAAAATATTAAACCAAAAGTTTTATCCTAAGACATTATTTGTAGAAAATACCTAGGATTTTTTGACCTTAGAGAAGGGAGAGCATACCATTTTGGAGTATTCCACCTGTTTTAATAAGTTGGTGCATTTGACATTGGAGCTAGTCACCAATGAGTACCTAAAGGCTTGAAGGTTTCAGATGGGATTGATGCCATATATTTGATCAATGCTAATTATCATGTGCCTTCCTAAATTTGTGGAGGTAGTTGATAAGGAATATTTAGAAAAGGATTACATATCTAGAAAAATAGGATTGGGAGGATCTTCAGTTGATACTATCATTAGCCAGGGTGTATCTTCTAGCCAAAAACTCAGCGTAAAGGTAACCACTTTTCTTTAGGGCCACTTTCAAAGGATTATTTTGGATAGTAGAAGGCTATTTTCTATTATTGTGGGCATCCTGGTCATACAAAGACTAATTGCGTGGAGTCTCCCAAGACTTTTCATCATTGTGAACAATATGGCCATCTGAAATGTTTTTGTAACAGGATGTCTCAAGGTAGTAAGGCTATATCCACATTCATCAAGGGCTCATAGGTTTGTGTCAATGCTTCCATGGGTGGTGGGTCTTATCCTTATGATAAGGGGGATATTCTTGTGTATAATAAATCTTAGGTAGGAGATGATACAAGACATCTTTTTTTGGTGGAGTATGCACTAGAGGAATCTGAAGCATGTCCAACCAAAGCTAGAGGTACTATGTTTATTCCATCTTCTATGATGCTAGATTTGTTTGATATAGGTGATACTCATTATTTAATATCATCAAATCTAGTCTCCGTGTTGGGATTATATTCATATCTTATGCCATTATTATTAGATATTTCCACACCTTTGGGAAATAGGTCCGCAGAAGGTTTCAGGTGCCCAACATATTGAGTGATAATAGAGGACCATGAGGTGGAGTGGGACTTCTTAGTGCTTGATCATGAAATATTTGAATTGATTACCAGTAAGGATTTTATGATCAATGTTATGGACCAGATAGACTGTTATCAACGTTGGGTTAAGTTTTTATCCACTGAGGGGTCCAATCAAGTTTTTTGGGGTGTGTGGGTCTCTATATTGGGAAGGGAGGGGCATGCTATCACTTATATTGGGGTAATCTCATTCTAGTGTTTGATATGTTTCCAGATACGATTAAAATGTTTTTAGGTATTTAGATACATTAACTTGTGTGTGCTTACCCCAAGGTCCTTTCTGATGATTTTTCTGGTTTACCGCCTGAGAGATAGGTCAAGTTTACCAGAGACTTTATAGTTGGTACAATGCCTATTTATATACCATTGTACCATATGTCACTTTCTGAGTTAGTATAACTTAAGATCTAGCTTATGAATCTTGAGGCTAAGGGATTTATTCATCCTAGCATGTCACTATGGTATTTTACTATCATCTTTGTTAAAAAGGTATATGGGATACTCAAACTCTTTTTTGGATATTGAAAGTTAAATTAGGCAACCACCAAGAACAAATATCCCTTACCCGGGATTTATGATCTCTTTTATCATCTTAGAGGGGATATTTGGTTTTCAAATATTTTCCTATGGTCAGGGTACCATAAGTTGAGATTCTGATAAGGAGATATTCCTAAGATATCATTTAGGAGCCAATATGGTCATTTTGAGTATCTGGTTATGCCATTTAGACTAGGGATCCTATATTGTTTATGGAATTGGTGAACCAAATATTTCATTAGTTCTTGGACTATTTTTATAGTTTTTGTGTATGATGTTTTGGTTTACTCCAATTTATAGGAGGATAACATTGAACATTTGGATATCATTATTAAAACTTTGAGGGAACATCATCAGTATGGTAAGATTTAAAAATGTGAGTTTTGTATTGAAGGATTAATATTTTTGGAGCATGTTATATATGATAGTGGAATCTTAGTGGATCCTAAAAATATTTAGTAAGTTATGCCCTAGTAGCTTCCCATAAATGTGTTTTAGATCCAAGGATTCTTGGGGTTGGCTAGTTATTACATGCGGTTTGTTTGAGAATTCTCCATGATTTCATCTATGATGATAGATTTATCCCATAAGGGTGTAATGTTTAAGTGGAATTACAAGTTTTAAATATCTTTTAAGGAAATAAAAGTGAGATTGATTTTAGCTCCAGTTTTGATTCTTTAGAACCAGGATTGGATTATGATTTTTTCTGCGATGCTTCAGGCATGAGTTTGGGGAGTATCTTGATGTAGGGGATACAAGTGGGTTGCCTATAGATTTCAACCATTATAACCTAATGATAAGAACTACACTACCCATGATATTAATTTATGGTATATTCTGATCATAAAATACTGAGGTATATTTTCAATCAAATGGAAGTGAACTTGAGATAGAGATACTGGGTGGAGTATCTTCAGACTTTTGATTTTTATATTTCTTATACTCCTAGAAAAGGGAATGTGGTCGCTGATACACTAATAAAAAAATTACTGACACAAGTAGTGAAAGAATCTGTGGAAGAGTGGTCTTTGATGAGTCTAGTTGCTGAGATGATCTTAGCAATGGAAGAAGCTAGTTGGAAATCATGTAAGGCTTCAATTATGTCTAAATAATTATTTTATGAGTGGGTTTATATCAAGAAGATGTCTAACCCCAAGTTACAAATCTTTATTAAAATAATTTATTATGGGTAGAAATTAGGTGAGTGGTCTTAGTCTCCTAATGGCGCTTCATTTTTTCAAAATAGGTTGGTTATTCCTTTTTTACTTGAGGAAATAGTTGATGGATAATGGAAACCATTCTTTTTGGTATGGACACCCTGCTACTGCTAAGATGTATCATGATTTGAGACATTGATATTGGTGGTCGAGGATGAGACAGTTGTATCCCAATGTCTTACTTATCATAGAATTAAGGTATAGAATAAAAGAACCACTAGTTTTTTACATCCCTTTCCCATTTGGTTATGGAAATTAGATGAGATTTCCATGTATTTTTTCATATTTTTAACACGTAATCCTAGTGGGAAATATGCGATCTTGGTGATCATTGATCGACTCATGAAATTGGCACACTTCCTCCCTATAAAGGTTATGAAAAAGGTATAACATCTTGAGGACTTGTATGTCCTAGATATTTTGAGACTTCATTGGGTTCCCTCTGCTGTTGTTTATGAAACAATCTTACGGTTCATATCCATTTTTTAGAATGTTTTGCAGGAGGCAGTGGTTTCCTAGGTTAAAGTTGAGTAGAAAATATCATCCATAGATGGATGGATAGTTAGAGTGAGCTATCCAAGTTTTTAAGAATATTATATAGGCTTGTGTCCTTGATTTTGATGGTTCTTGAGAATAAAATTTACCTTTAGTAATGTTTTTAGGTAAAAATAGATATCAGACCATGATCAAAATGGTTCCCTTTGAGGCTTTGTATGGGAGGCCATATAGATATCCCTTGTGATGTGTAGATTTGGGAGAGTGTTCCATGGTTGGGATGAGTCTTGTTTAGGAGATGAAAACAAGGGTGTATTTGATCTAGAATAGATTGATCATGACATAGATTAATTAAAAATCTTATACGAGCAGTCTTCAATGACTACTATAGTTTTATGTTGGTGATCGAGTCTTTATTAGAGTTTCAAATATCTTGGGAAATAATCTATTGGGTAGGTAGGGTAAGTTGACACTGAGGTTTATGTTCCCCTTTTAGATCAATGGATGATTATAAAAGGTGTCATATCAATTTTAATTAATATCTCATTTGACTACCATCCATGACGTGTTTCATGTTTCACATATGAGGACGTATTAACTAGATCCTTACCATGTGATTGAATGGGAGCATATTGATCTTGAGCTCGACATAACAGTAGTTTAGAAACTAGTTCAGATTATGGATCATCGAGATAAGGTGCATCATGGTAAAATTATTCCTTTGGCCCATGTACTATGGCAGTGTAGATGAGATAGCCATGAGATGTGGGAGTGGGAATTGTTGATGAGGCAGCAATTTCCTTCAATTTTTGTGAGTCTATGACCTTGAGGAATTTCTGGGTATAGAAAGAATTTATGGTGGGGATATTATAACACCCCATTACCTTCCTTCAATTATGATTTATCTTTTTATTATGAATTCCATTTCTGTTTGGGTTCATTATGGGCTTCTCGGGAATAGAGATCCTTTTTTGGGTAAAGTGGCCTATAGTTTGGATATGTATTTTTTTTGAATTAATGGAGTCCGATTATAAATCTGTAAATGGATTTAGAAGGTGATACTTGGGACTAGAGATCCTTATGTTTTGTTTTGGAGGTTGTTTTTGGAAAAAATGGGTTGAGAATATCTATTAGAAACATTCAAATCATGAACATGTCACATGATGTGAATATGTTGTAGGTAAGATTCTATGAATCTTGTGAAGGGAATGAAAATTTTTTAGGTCATATAAGCTTTATGCATCATGAAAACATCGATCATGATTTAATTTCATCTATAATGATGAATTTTTTGAAATATCTTTAATTTTTGGGATTTCATGCCATGAAAGGGATTCATGATGTGAATTCCTTGCAAACATTTGTTTCAAACACATTTTATGCCTGAATATTTTATCATTCGGTGCAAAAGATTTCATCTCAAACCCTATAGAGATTTTGGGTGATCTCCCTCATTAAAGATTTCTCTATTTTTCATTTAATTCTTATGGTAGTTTCACGACATATCCTTGGTAAGTGTTCTTTCTATTTCTTCATTGCATTTGGTCATAACCATGACATTGTCTATGTTTTTTTCTTCATATTCTTTATTGATTGGTGTTTTTTTTCTATCGTTTGTAGTTTCTGGCCATTCCTGGTCTTTTGAGGTTTTATCCTTGGTTTCTAAATATTTATCATCAAATTAAGATAAGTTTTAATTATTCTTTAGGTAGGTGTATCTATGAAAGTGTTTCTAATTCATGAATTTCTATATGTTCTTATTGATCCATATGGGTTGTTCATTGAAACAAATTTTATTTGGTGAAAAAATGGTTTTAATGTAATATGATCATGGTTTTGGAAATGTTTTTAAACCAAATTGGGACTTTTGGAACCTTGGGTGCATTGGGAAATAGACACAGACAACCCTAGTTTGTGTGGAACCAGTAGGGGTTACTTTAATGATATCAAAAAACTATGGTAGGAATTGATATCGCTTGGAAACAACTTATGTTTGGTTTAATATTATTTTTTGTCTAGCACGTATTCTCATAGGTTAGTGACCAAATGGCTTGATTTTTATTTTATACCTGGTTTATCACATTATGGTTTATTTCATCGTTGGGGTTCACCTGACTATGCACCAGCTTCACTCCGAGGCCTATGGCTGGAGCATTGATGATTGAAGCATCTCCTGCCTCGCAGACAGGCTTTGAAAATTCCCAAACATGACACATGAACCATAATTTTACCAAATTCACATCCATTAGAACAAAGGTCTCAAAGGGGTTCATCCAAAACCATTCTTACAACTGAAAGAAAATAAACACCACAAAATAATGCAGGTGACGACTACTATATCCATGGAATACCACAAATAGAAAACATCAAACTGATCCACAAGCATCACCCTACTTCTACTTACGAGATGAGGTGACCTTCAATGAAATAGGTCTGGCTTCAATGCGCTTCTTGGAAACACCTCGACAGAATCGATTCACGTGAACTAGATGCCCACAGGTGTGGCAGGGTCTTAGAGCATTCGGGCACATCGGCCTCTTGTGCCCCCGCTTACCGCACTGGTGACAGATCAAGGAATTGCGCTATGAGGAAGATAACTAAAGGTATAAAGGCCTCTTTATTCCTCTACCAGTACCACCTGCATTAGTTCACTTCCTATTATCCTTATCTCTATCTATTTCACTGCTTCCCAAGGCCGGAGGAGGATTCTCCTTCTCAATTCCTCTTACTAATTCAGCTTCGACGAGGAAAGCTTGTCTCACCACATCCGAGAAGGTGGTTAGGTTGAGCTCTTCCACTTTCAATTGCAGTTCAGGTCAGAGTCCAGACCCAAATTGTCGAGCCTTCTTGGGATTGTTTGCAACATACCATTGGTCATATGGAACTAGGTTTAGGAAACATCGAAATAATTCCAACACCAATATGACACCTTGTTGGAGACCGCACAACTTCATCCTCTTCCTCAGCTTCGTCAGCTCAAAGAAATATTTCTGGATGAATGATGACTTGAAGAACTCCCAAGTGAGATCTTCTCGAGGCTTTCTTCGAGACATAGACTTCCACCACTTCTAGGTTGGGCCTTTAAGCATAAAGGTAGCCAAATTCATCTTCAAAGACTCAGGTGGCATGAGAGAACAGAAGTTCCTATCAATCTTCCACAGCCACTCCTCCACATCAAGAGGATCTGCTTTCCCATAAAAGAGGGGAGGGTTTAACTTCTGAAACTCAAGGATATAGTCCATGGATTGATCAACTGGAGGGTTTGATAAGGATGCACCACCCGATGCTGCACCCTAGGCATCCATCAAACCTTTATGAGGGGGCGAACACTAAGGAGTAAGAAAGCAAGAAGATGGGGCAAACATGGTCATTGCCATTTCACTTTCAACTTTTCTCAATTTCCAAAATAAAACCTTGAAAAACAATTCTTAGAAATAAAGAAAATCCAAAACGATCCACAAGGAGAAACTAGTGTCGATGGCTGACTCAGACATATGGTCGGTGGCCATACGCCAGTCATGCCACCATCACAAGGAGCACTCTAGGGTAACGTCCCCGGCTCCACATGGCTTGCCAGACCATGTGAGCTCATGAAAATCACTTTCCTGGCTTCCATTTCATTTCCTAACATGAAACAATTCAAAATAACCAAAAGACACTAACAACCCAAAAATCCCATGGTAAGCCGAGGTTCAGAACAAGCAAGGGTTCATGATGTCCTTCTCGTCTGTATGCCTCGAGTCCTGAAATTTCTACTTCTTCTACCATGAAACCCCCAAATAACAATGGGAACTCTGAAAAACGAGGTCCGCTCATGAGCCAACCTCCTCTGATACCATTTTGTCACGAACCAACCCGGGTCGACCCTGAACTGTTCACCCGAGCCGGTCCACGACATGACCTGAGAGGCGTTCTCGATCCTCCTAGGCTGGCGAAAAGCACTAGGGCATCAACATGGAGCAAGTGGGAATGATTTTTTCCCAAGCAAAAATAAATAGAGCATCAGAAAGAAATAAAACCCAAAGTAAATAAATGACACTAAAAATAAAGAGCGGCCAACAAAAACACACTAACCTGGTCTCGAACAAAAACTCCTCGCAACTCCGAGAGTCGCTCACCAGTCCACAACAAACTCTCGCCCATGGAGAGCAAGCTCGAGTCAAACCTACAACAGAAACTAAAAACAGAAAAATACTATAAGTGTGAGTATTAAAACTCAGTAGGCGTGCCCAACAAACTATTCCCAAAGCACTACCTTTAAATGAAGAATTTACCAATTTCAGGTTTGAGCTAAATTATATAAAATATTAGTTTCCACACACACTTTCATTTCTAAAACAAGTATTAATCCATTGCCCTTTTTAATTTAAAAACAAGTTTAATGGTTGAAAGGAATAGACACATTGAATTTTAAAACAGTTTTACGAACAATTTAGAAATACAAACTTCAGTTATTAACCAAAAAGGGAAAACCACACATATCACACAACACACACCAAGGGAAATGGAAAAAGTGGCACACAAGGGCCTGCAACCGAATTAGTCCTCTCAACCTTCCGCCACATAGAAATAAACACCAAAAGAAACATGGGTTGAACCTAGGAGATCGTGAACAATCCATAACGTACTATACATGTGACTCATCCTGAAAGCATGCTCTAACTCGATGACGTCATAACGCCCTAACGCTCGACATAGCCCTGCATGGCCTAACTGAGGGGCCCAATCCCTATAGCAACAATAAATCTGTATTCCCCTGCTATGGGGCCACTAGCTAGTGCGTAATCTAAACTAGTGCAGCAATCGTTCTCAGAATATTCACTCACTATGAGGGGTTCCCATGTCAACACATACAATAAAAAAGGTTGAGTACACAATTTAAATCAGTCAGTCACGATGCACAAATATCACACAAAATTCACGCAATCAATGCACACCAAATAACACCCCTTACTAACCCCAAAGGGAGTTTTTCCAAAATAATTTATTTTATTAAAGGGCCAAATGGGCATTCACCAACTTTAAAGAATAACCTCGTTTCTCAAGAAAACCTGAAATGCTTGTTCAGAAGAGACCATTTATCTTTAAAACCAGAACCACATTTGAAATTCCGTAAATTATGTTTAAAGGCCAAATTGGAATTCTTTCGCTAATGGGTGTCTGTTCGTCAATAAAATATTCTGGGTGTCGTGTATAAAATAAACGGATCTTTTTTACACCAAATAATCATTTAAAAATTAATTATCTTATATTATTTTCTATTTATTAAAATTAATAAAACATCAAGAAATTAATAAATTCTAAATCTAAATGTGAGTGCAGTGGGGGACCTTCCTCGACTCGCAGCTCGGTTACGACGACGAAGCGACACGTGTCACACTCGCGCAGAAGTACGCGCAAGATGATGACTACAATACTATGTAATTACTTTGTCGACGCTATGAAGTAGACGCAAAAATAAGAAAAAATAAAAAAATATTAATTCACAATAATCCAATGAAGAAGAAGCATGAACTTCACCTCAATACAGAGACGTGCTCGACCAGCGGGGTTGCACGACCGTTGGAAAGGGGAGGCACCCACCAGCAGGGACTGCCACGGCCTGGATGGAGTAGTGAAGGGGGGGAATGACGTCGGAAAATCTGCAAGGGGCGCGCGACAGCTACTGGTAAGTTCAGAACGAGGGTCGCGGGGCACCACGCAACGACCGAGGAGCGACAAAGGGGGTCGCGCAGAGACTGCACGGCTGGACAGAAGGTCTGCGGGGCGCCGCACCACTGAACCGAAGGCACGCCAGGCTGGAGATGCATTCGGTGACCAAAAAGGAGTCTGGGCAGGGGTGCGCCTGGCCGATATGGCTGGTGGGTGTAGGTGGGAGGAGCTTTCGGCTGTTGTAGTGACGGGGGAGGGTATCGGGTGTCGTGCCGCCGCTGGCCGGAGGTGTAGGGGTGGCTGGCTGCAAGGAGTGCCGGTGGCTGAGGGAGGCACGGCGTGCCAAGGCGAGTAGGCCCTTAGGTAGGGGCGAGATGATGGTAGTTGGGCGCGCAAGCTGAAGGCAGAGCAGGATGGCACCGGACCAGGAGTGAGCAGAAGGTTGCGACGGCTGGTGGAGTAGGGTGCGGGGGAAACCGGAGCAGGAAGACCTGGGTGTGATGCTGGGAGACGGAGCCTCTTGAAGGGGCTAGGTCAGGCGGCACTGCTGTGCGAGGGAAGGAGGAACGCTACGGTGCTCTGTAGGTGGGGCACATTGAGCAGGGAGCAGTCCACCCGCGCTGGCGCTGTGCAGGCCGAAGGTAGCAGGGGGAGGTGCTGTGCAAGGGGCGCTAGTGGATGAGGCTCTACAGTAGGGATATGAGGAGAGGAGGGGATGACATGCAGGAGAAAGAGGAAGGGGAGACGCGGGCAGCACACCAGATCCAAAAAAAGGGGGGAGAAGCCGTGTGGAAGACAAACACAAAGAAAAAAAAGAAGGAAAGTAGAAAGATAAAGAGAGAAAATAAATAAACAAATAAAATAAAATAGAATAATAAAAAAGTAAATAAATAATAATGATAATAATAATTATAATAACCTTAATTATAACAAAAATAATAATTAAAATTATTAACCGTAACTGCAAAAAATACAAAATTTTATTCGTTTACTTTTTTTTCCAAAGACCGTCGGACAGTGCCGCTGCATGGGCGAAGCCGCACGGGGTTTCTGAAATGCGCTCCGCCCATGCACTCCACGGCATCAAATCAAAAACAAACATTTTTCGATAAAACTTAAAAATATTGTTCAGGGTTCAACCCGAACCTCAACGGAAATTTTTAAAACCAAGAAAAAATAAAATAAAAATTACAGATAGGTCAGGGCGTGACAGCTAGCATAATTTGGAAAATGGTTTGGTTTCATTGAATAAGAGGAGATAAGAAAAGGGGTGGATAAAAGATATTAAATTATAAATATAAAATTATATTATATACATGATACTATATTTTTTATTCATTTATGGGTTAAGGAGGTGAAGAGAAGGTAAAAAAAGAAAATAAATTAAGAGAGGTTGTTTGAGAAAGTGACCTCGTGAATATCACCTAGCTGAAGGACCCCTTAAGGAACTTGGGATTGGTTTTTGGGTGAGAAGAGAAACAATAAAACATTGTAAGAGTGGGGAGGAGAGGGTTTGGTAGATATTTTAAAATCATCAAATATTTTTAGGATAAAGGGGGTGGTGAGGGGTGGTATTTATACATGAGGAGGGGTGGTTTTAAGTGATTAAATAATGATTATTTTATATTTAAAGGCAACCACATTTGGGTAGAATTAATTACAATGAATTTGGTTGATAATTAATGTTTTAATGTATGTTTAAGGTCATTTAAAACATTAAAACCACATTTGATGTTTTAGTTTTTAGGCATTTTAATCTTTTACCTTTAAACTTTAACTTACTACCTTAGTTTACCTATACTATGGTAAATCTTTTTTTACCACGATAAATGTTTTACGCCTAAAAATGAAAATGAACTTATAAAATAATTTTTAACTCCTAATTAAAAATATATAATAAATTTTTAAAAATTAAAAACACATAAGTTTGAAAATTATCTTTAAAATTAATCAGTCAAAACATAACGAAAAACAATTTTCTTTGGAAAAATTGTTTTGAAGCCCAAAAATGTACTTATACCAATATAAGTTATAAATATTCTTTAAATGTAATAAATTATATTATATATTACTAAAAAGTAATTAATTTAATTTTAGACCAATTTAAAATCATAAAATAACTTTTAAATATAAAGAAAATGGGAGTTTTATAAAAATTAGTATTTTTAACTATTCACTGAGAAATTAACCATTTCAGAAAATTCTAAGAAATTTATCCTAAGATAATTTTGACACGATGAATCTAAAAATGATGTTAATTTTATCAAATAATTTTTATATAAGTATCACAGATTATTTATATTTATTCTATCATATAAATCAATAAAAATCTATTTTTGAAGAAAACATTTATCTGAAGAATAAAATGAATTTACTAAAAATTATGTGTATACTAAAAAATAATTAATTTATATATTAAAAATGAGTTGGAAAATTATATATTTTGTAATTTGGTTAATACTATTCATTCCCTCTACTTTAACGACTAGGTTATAATGGACTTGTTAAAATAATAATGTTTTGGAGTTCTTTTAGGATTGAATTATGTGAAAAGTAATCTATTGAAGATATTAAATTTATTTAAAAAAGACATAATATAAAATATTGGGATGTTAGATTATACCCCCTTATAATTAATTTCACCCTTAAAATTTGTTACTCAGATACAAACAGATGAAGACACCTCTGCCTCATCACATCCTCAGGTTCCCACATAGCTTCCTCAAATTGGTGATTTCACCAGAAAACTTTAACCAAGTGAGTGGTCTTGTTCCATATAATTTTATCTATACTATATAGAATCTATCCAGGTTTTTCTTTATAAGTAATATCTTCCGAAAATGGTATGACCTATGAGTTTAGTATATTTTAAGGATCAAGTATGTAATTTGATCAATAATTTCAAAAAAAAAAAAAATTAAATACTTGAAATTTGAAATTGAACTTCTAAAATAAAAGGTGGATGCTTGAAAGTTCCTTTATGGGAAACCCAAATCCTAAAAAGGGTCAATAAAACTTCCTCTTAAAAAGAGGGAAAGTAAAAGGTGAAGTTCACTACAAAACTAGAATTCTAATTATGATAATATTAGTGGAAAGTGAAAATTCGGACATTGAAGAGAATTATGACTATCAAGTTCTAATGAAGAGTGACAGAGGACGTGGTTATTAAAAGGTTAATGACCACAAAAATATAGACCAAATAGGTTTAAAAAAGGTCATTGATATCATCATAAATGATGATAATTGTCTAACACTTTGTTTCAAAATCTTTTGAAAAGATATACTTACATGATTTCGTCTCATAAGTAAAATTTCACTCTATGGTTGTGCCTTGATCAATTATCGCTTAATTTCTTACTAAAAAAATGAAGTTAAAATTGTATTTCTTGAATAAATAGTGGATCATAAGATCCAAAATGCAATGAAAAGGCATTCCATATGTTTCTATTTCTCATAAAAAAAATGGTCTGCACAGTTTATCCAATACTCATAAATCTTCGAATGGTTTGGTGATAAATTAATCTCTAAAACCTCATCCAATGTTCAATGTAAACAATTTCATAAATGGTTACCCTTAAAAAACTTTCAAAAAAATTAAAATACAAGACTTTTGAATAAAGTTCATGAACTTTTAAAAATAAACTTAACATTAATATCCAAAACAAATTTATTGATCTCTTAATTATCACACACCAAACATGTAAATATCATTATCATGTATTCTCTCAAAACATGTTAATAACTAGAATTACAATAAAACATTAGTGAAAACATACATGCTTTGAAAAGTTAAGTCTTTCCTCAAACCATAAATCCAAAAATTCTATAAGATCAATCCATAAACTATATTGTAATCATATTACTAATCAGTTAAAAGGTTATAAATACTATCATATATATTCTATTATAATTAAAATATCTCTTTATCTCATTATTATCTCAACATCATGTACATATTAAGGGTTATCATTCCCTTAATCATGCATTCTACAAAAATATCACCTTACCACCCCCAATCAATTTTCATGTTTACTAGTACCATTCAATATATACTTTCAAATACTTAAGTAAAAAATACATCAGAATAATCCTTAGTTGTCTCATTTTTCCATAATACCATAAAAGTAACTCTATAACATTATTCTTGAATTATAATACATAATAGTCAATCATTCCACTTCATTCTTAAACAATTAACCAATATTCATCATTTTATTACTTAAAACTTCTTTTATATCATATGTCATTGGTAGTCTCTTCATCATCAGTAATATAACCATTAATCACACACCTTTTTGATTATCTTCACAAGATTTCCCCCTAAGGAATTAATTTTCATAATGCCCGTACATATACATTTAAAACATATAACTATCAATGATGCCTTAGGAATAACATTATTCTCATCCATTTCATTCACTAAACATTTCATTTTTCCTTTACAGTTACTTGCTTTGTGTCCTTATTTTCTACACCCAAATCATATTCTATTTCTTTTGAAACATTCCCGTCGATTCCTCTTCCTGCATGATTTACATGAGGAAAATTGAACTTTATTTCCTAGGTGGTCACCATTAAACTCTATCTTTATCTTATTATATGGATCAGGAAACTCACAAAAGTTAATATTTTTGATCATATTATGAGATTTCTAATTAGGCATAATAATAATATTTCACCTTATAACTCCCATTTAATTCGGTTTCTCATAAGAAAGATTATTAAACTGTTTATCACCATTAACATGAATCCTCTGGGTTCCAACCATTATCTAAAACCAAAAACCATAGAGTGAGAAACAATAATCATAGTGGGAAACCACATAATCAAGATAAATTGATTATAAAATTTCAATCTATGAAAACTTATGTTTAATCCTAGGTCATTCATTATAATTATTAAAACTTTAAAATTTTATCCTATACTTAGTCCGATCATCGGGTCATTTGTAAACTTTTTCTAACCCTAATTTCAAAAGATTTTCTAAAACCCTATTTATTAACAACTATGACAACATATTCTTTTCATACACAAATATTACATATATTTAAATGAATATTCAATACATAACAATACTATCCATGCTAGAAACATAAATGTTTAGAGTCTTTGAATATTATATATACAATATTATTATTTTATAAAAAATATTCAATATCTCACATAAATATCTTCTCACATAGAAATATTCTTAGGAATACTCTACCAAAACCTTTATTTATCACCTAGGGAAGGAAATATAATAAAGGGTGAGCTCAAATAATTTGTAAGGATAAACATATGAGATATAAATCCATGATCATTTGAAATCATAAGATAGGAATAAGGTCATGTGATAATTATCACAACTTATGAATTTTATACCCAACCTATCATAGAACATAAACATGATTCATGGAATAGACATTAGTGTTTTAGAAAACATGGATCGTGTGAGTGATAAATCATCATAAATCAATCATGATCTATAATATCATGTCATTAAAGTGTGTTACCATCATAAATATAGAAAACCATATAATACATAAAGGTTAACTACCAATACCATCAACATAGTGGATCAGGACACACCTTTTTCCCATAGTGGATTGGGATGCACCTTTTCCCATAGTGGATCAGGATACACTTATTTCCCATAGTGGATCAATCCCATCGACTTGTTTCCCATTGTCATATCTTGAGATATAAAGTTGTACCCAATTGATTGGGGGGAGATATATGTCCCACCCATCACAAAATTAAAATCAAACATATGTTTTCCATATAAACATAAATCATTCATCATATTAGAAACCATTAAAATATATGGGTTTCATAAACATTTCATCATAGCATAACCCGTGGAAAAGAAATTGGTTTCATAAATATTATCCCTTCATAAACCTAAACCAAACATAAAGAGAATAATTATAGTATACTTGAATAATATCCCCATTAAATTATAAGTAACATCAAATAATGTTTTGTTAGATGGAAAATAATTTTTAAAGATCACTTGAAATAATTATTGAAAAAATAACACTTCTATTTTCAATTCATTTATTTTTAAAGAGAAAAAAAATAAATGAAAACATTTTACTTGAAAATAACCTTGTAATATTTTAAAGGAAACATCAAATCATTAAAGTTTCATGATTATTAGAAAATATTTTCATTTTTTATAAGTTAAAAACATTCCTTCTGTATTTTTCTCGGAAAAGTCCCAAAGAACCTCATTTAAAAATGATAAAAAGAATTTGTTAAAACCATTTTGTAAAAATTAAAACATGAGTAAAAAATAATTTAAAAATTAATAATTGAATAATAAAACATTTTTGGAAACAATTTTAGAAAACATGGACATTGAAGAAAAAGAAAGTTTTAAGGGAAATTTTAAAAAGATAATTTTTAAAAGAAAGTCCCTTATGTATATCATATCATTGAATTGCGAATTAATAAAATGGATAGATTAAGTGTATAAACTGAAAATACTCATAAAATATGTGTAAATAAAACATATTATAATGAAAATACATCTCACACATAATCTTAACATGTAAAAATCAATTAAGTGGAAGTTTAACCTAATGAATGGAAATTGAGTTAAGGAATCCCTTACAAATATCATATCATTTACGTGAGCAATAAAAAAATGAATAGATTATTTTTATTAGAAATAAATTAGCATAATAAAATTTTAAATAAAATATAATATAATAAAAATTCATTTTACAAATAATATTATCACGAAATAATCTATGAAGTAGATGTTTAAACCAATGAATGGAAATTAAGTTAAGAAATCAATCAAAAATATAAATTCATTGAAGCAAGTGTTATTTAAATGAATAGATTATGTGTATACAGTATAAATAAATATAAAAAAAGTGAGAATAAAACATAATATAATCAAAATTAATTTTATAAATAATCTTATAATGACATAATCAATGAAGTGGAGGTTTAACCCAATAAAAGAAAATTGAGTTAAAAAATCCATTACCACTTTGTAAAAAGTTGAATCATATGCTCCATAAAAGTAATAATTATAAAATTAAATATTTAATATAATTAATACAATAATATTCATGATAATATACATAAATTATCTGTATATTCACTACAGATAAGAAATAATTGGTGAATATGACATATATCTCACATAAGTAATTATGAGATGAGAAAGCCTTACCTCACACTTCCCTTAATTTTTTCATACATTAACAACTTTTATAAATATTTAAAGAATGATATTAACTCATTAAAGATATATATTCATATTTATAATACCTTATGTTATTCTTTTGTGACATCTTATGTCCTATTCATTAATAATATATCATTATTTTTATTATTTTAGGAGCGTTTGTTTCATGGTTTCATGGTCGGTTCACTTGTATAAAATTATGGATTTTTTTAAAATGGATATAAAATTATAGAAGTTAAATGAAATAGTATTAATTCACTTCCAAATGTTTAAATAGTTCCACATATCATTTTTATTTTTTACATGAGAATTATTTATTTGATAAAATGTTAATGATAATTGTTTACTTTAATTTTGCAGTTTTTCCGACCGTCACGAACTAGTTTCATTTTATTTAATATTATGTATATATATGTTACATAACATAAAATAGGTTATAATATACTTATTAAAATCTTATATAACCATAATAATACTTTTATGACTATCCTTGATGGTATTAATGGAAAATAAAAAAATCATTATCCATAGAGATAGTTAACTTCCCAAATTTGGACAATGGTTTCATTTCTTTAAATATGAGGAGATAAGAAAATGGGTGGATAGAATATAATCCATTATGAATATAACATTAAATTATATACATTATACTAGAGTTATTATGCTTTAATTGGTGAAGGAGGTGATGATAAGGTAGAAAAATAAAAAAAATTTAAGAGAGGCTGTTTGAGAAAGTTACATATTGAATATCACCTAAATGAAGTACCCCTTAAGGAACTTGGAATTGGTATTTGGGTGATAATAGAAGAAATTATACTTGATGAGAGTGGTAAAGAGAGGTTTTGGAAGATAGATGAAAATATTCCTGGCTTTTAAGGAGAAATGGGGCGGTGAGGGGTGATATTTATACTTGAGTAGGGGTGGTTTTAAGTGATTAAATAATGGTTATTTTATATATAAACCAAACCAAATTTGGGTGTAATTAATTAAAAAAAAATAGTTGATAATTAATATTTTAAAGGATGGTTAAGTTCTATAAACACATAAATCAATTATTTAATGTTGTTGTTTTTAGGTATTTTAATCAGTTACTTTTTAACTTTAACTCGCTACATTATTTTATCTATACTGTGTTAAATCATTTTTTACCATGATAAATTTTTTTGCATAAAAATTTAAATAAAATTATAAAATAAATTGGAAATCCTGATTCAAAATATGAAATCCATTTTGAAAAATTCAAAACATATAAGTTAAAAATTATATTTAAAAGTAAACTATCAAAATGCAACAAAAAAACTGTTTTCTTGTAAAAATCTGTTTTTAAGCCAAAAAATGAACATATACCAAAAAAAGGTATAAAAATTGTTTAAATGTAATTAATTATATTATATATAAATAAAAATTACTTAATTTTATTTAATATCAATTGAAAGTCATATGATGACTAAAATATAAAGAAAATGTAGGTTTTATTAAAATGGGTATTTTTTACTATTCACAAAAAATTAATGTTTTTAGGAAATTATAAAAAATTCACCCTAATATAATTTTGAAATGGTGAATAAAAATATTAATTTTATTTTACCAAATAAATTTTCTTAATGTTTCAAAAATTAATTATATTTATTCTCTCATAGAAAGCATTAAATGTCACTTTTTAAAGAAAACATTTATTTGAAGAATAAAAAGACTATACTAAAAATTATGTAAATATTAAAAAATAAATAATTAATAAATTGAAAATGATTTTTGAAATTATATTTTCCATAATGTGGTTAATACTATTTATTCCTTTTTTTAATGACTTGGTTATAATCGTTGTGCTGAAATTATAATATTTTTTAGTTCGTTTAGGCTTGGTGTTCTATTGAAAGTTATCAGTCAAAGAGATTAAATTTATTTAAAAAGAGTTATACCATAAAAAATTTGGGGTGTTAAAATGAGTACATAGATATTTAAATATAAAATGAAATAATTAATCCTGAGTATTTAGGTGGATTGAAAGAAGATTCGAATAAGAATTCAAATGAGGAATAAATCAGAAATATTTTAATGGATTTGAATGAGATGATAATACTACTAAAGATCATAGGGTTTCCATAATTTAAATATATAAATATTTATTATGATATTTTTTAGAATTATATTCATGATGATTTTATGAGTATAAATATATGGTGTAGGAATTGAAGAAAGTGTTGCGTAGACAATTGAGAGAAATATCCTTCTTAATTTTATAATTTCGAGAGAGTATGATAAATGCAACATTGATAAGTGAAGAAGGTAATAAAAATATCAAATATACACCTGATTATTTGATGAATCTAAAGTAGAATCCACATTACACCAGAATTAGGTGGAGTTTCATGACCAATAGACTTGTTCCAAGCAGCTATTAAAGATCTTATAAAGGTACACATGTAGTCCTGCTTATCCATATATTCATGGGGGAAGATCCTATTTAAAAGTGGTAGAGAAGAAACCTAGGATAATAATGAGTTATTTCTTTACTTGATCGTTATTGCTGGATAATTAAGGACTCTTCCAGTGGACTCTATAAGTGGAGAGAAAAAAATGTATTCTGTTTTCGAAAATAATTGTTTAAGGGAAAAATAATGGACTATGTGTTTATAGGACTATACTATGATTTGTGCAAACAATAATTGGATATTTTGGAGAGTCCATGTTGGAAGGAATAACCAACATTTTTTGAAGTAGGTTTTTAGCAAAAATCGTGTAAATACTATGTGCTACCCTCTCTTATATTACTATTACATATGAGGTGAGTTTGATTGTAACATCCCAGGTAATTATAGAATACAAATTTTTTATATATTATTAATATTAATGAATTATATTTTACCTTAAAGAGACTCTATGTTTGATAGCATACCCAACATAAAATAATGAGTTTCTCTGAAATCTTACTTTGCACACAAGACTGAGTTATATCGAAAAATAATATATTATTAATATTATTATTTCTTGTTGTGGTTATCACATAGCCATTATAATGGTGGGAATGAACGATATTAACTAAATTATGAAAATATGGTTTAAAAATGTTTATACAATGATTCATTGGTTGTAAAATTAATTAGAAATGAAAATAAAAACAAATTGAATATAAAGGGTATGTTTTTCTGAAAAATCTATTTAAATGAAAATAATTAATTTAATAAAATAATAAAATAATTATAGATGGATTTTATTAATGATATATATATAATATTAAATTTAATATTTAAAATTAATATTATATGTTTTCTAGAAATGATATAAGGACAAATTCAAATTTTCGGGTAAAAGAAGTATTTTTCAAAAAATACAGTTTTACCACCATTTGATGGAGAACCCATTTTAAATTTAGTTTTTGTCACTTTTATATGTTTTATTTGAAGAAATAAAATTATTTTTTGAAATAGGGACATAAAAATTTACCTTTGTTTAATGTTTATTATTTTTCTAAGTAAATTCATATTTTAATGAATAGTAAAAAACACTGTATTTTTAATTCAAACTGCCTTTTCATCAAATTTATTTATATTGTTAGATTATATTTTTTATTTTTTTTAAATTATAATTGTATTATGTTTTTATAATTTAATCTAGTTTTGGTCATTTTAAGTAATTTCACATTTAAATTAGATATGAAATAATTTCCAACTTTTGAACGTTTCACTTTAAAAACCCACTTTTTAGTTCTGTTTCCTAATTAATTTTAAATAAAAATTTACCAAATGAAATGAATTAAATATTTTTAATCATAATTTTAAAATTATGTTTTGAGTTCAATTTAATTTTTTGGTATAAAAAATTTACCATGGTAAAAAGTTATTTACCGTAGTAAAAGTGAAATTTTGACAAGGGTTAAAGTTAAAAGTTAAAAGCCTAACATAATGAAAAAAGACAACATTAAATGGTTGGTTGAGGTTTGTATCAACTCTAAAAATACTATAAAACATGAATTACAATCCAAATTCATGTAATTTAATTCTACCTATATATGGTTGGCTTTTAATATAAAATAATCAATAAATTAAGCACTTGAACCCACATCTTCTCAAGTATAAATATCACCTCTCCACCACCCTATTTCGATAAAAAAAGCCATTTAGATCCTTAAATATCTTCCAAAACATATAATACTCACTCTACCCATGTCCAATTGATTTTGGTATCACCAGGAGACTAAATCCAAGGTCCCCAAGGGTCTTTCAAGGAGGGGATATTCAAGAGGTAATTTTCTCAAAGCACCTCTCTTAATTTCTTTTCTTTTTCTGCTTTCTCATCACATACTTCATCCATCAATAAATGATTAATACAGAATAATTTATATACATTATTTTTATGTATATAATGGAATATATCATATCCATTTAATTTCTCATCTCATCTTATTAAAATAAATTAAATTGTTGTCTAATTTATGATGGTTAACTACCTCTGTGAATAATGTTTTTGATCTTTTTTCCTTTACCGCCTTCATGGCTAGTATTAAAACTAATATTTTGGTCAAATAATATTTTAGTATGTAGATTATAACCTATTTAATATTATTTATATTTTATATTAAACATACCTTTATGCTTTGCATATTGTTGTTATACGATAACTTCATTTGGGGACGTATGAACTACTACCTCCTCAAAATGATGTGATTCGTTCACACATCACATGGAATATATTAAGGATTGTTTTAGAAAAAATATATGATATATATTAAATATTAATTATACTTTAATTATATTATATATTTACACAAATTTATATACATTTCATTTCATTTCACTCTTTCAATACGATAGGAAAAACAAAAACAATGTTCATGCGTATGTACGACCTACTGTCTTCATGAATGGTGTTTTTAGTTTTTCTTAAAATATTATTATAAATACTTATATAATTAATATATAATATATTTATATCATGTTTTATATTCATGAAATTTTGGACTTCTGTCCAAATAGACAATTTAAATCATAAACAAGTTCATTTTCGACTCAAGTACTGAATATCAATAAAACATCTGATATAAACTCAAATAATCATGTAATTATTATAACATGATAATAAGTGATATAAAAAGAACAATTAAAAAGAAAAATTTTATAGATAAATTATAAATTAACCTAATTTTATTATTCTGGAAGATAAATAACGTACGAGACGTTTCAGACTCGAGGTATGGGATTTCGTCTTAATCTCCTTTCATTGAGGAATTTCTTGATAATATTAACCCTTATTATTTTATATGGTGTATATAAAACCAATATGGAATTTAACATCCATATTTTATATATAATAATTTTATTTATTGTTTTGTTAAATGTATTAATTCATGTATATTAAGATTTAAATGTTCAAAGTGGTATGAGACACCTTAAACATTTAAAGATTTAATTATCAAATCTTTTCTTCATGATATTAATTTAAATATTTATTTATATGGATATAAAATTATTATATAAGAAATTTTATATCTATATTGAATTTAATAAAAGTTTTCATAAGGGTTTTTTTACAAAAAGTGTTTTACTTTGTTTGTAAAATTACAAAAGTAATGTTTTTCTTGTTTACGATGACAACGACTTCTCCACTGCTATAACCGTTGTTTGATTATTGAATTCCTCTATAAGCCTTAATGTTTTTAAAAGGGAAAAGAAATTCCTTATTAATTTTTTGGTTATCTTGGTACGGAGAATGGGTTCTTAAATTAAAATTGTATTTTTATATGGAAACATTTTTCATATGGAATTAGAAGAAGTTTTAAAAATGGTTTTGTGATGAACGTATTTTATTCATGAAATGTACTTGAGCATTATAGGAAATGAGTGAGATTGAAATAAATTATACAAAGGTTTGAGCCCCATTATAACTCATAGGTGAGCCTGTTTTCGGTTATATGAATGGATGAGGCCCATTATAGATCACAGGTGGTCCTGATATAGCTTATACGAAGTGTGATCCCCATTATAGATCTCCAATTCATTAGGTAATAATAATATTATAAGTCGTACATATTATTATTCCAATTTAAAGGGGTTTGAATGGTTTTTAGGTTTATGATTCTCTGAGTCACCCAAAGGAGTTTTAATATATTGATTTTTGGTTTTAGTGTTTTTCTTTGAGCAAAACGTATGAGTGTTATTCATGTGATAATGTTTTGTTTTGTCCACTAAAAGAACATTAAATGGGTTACCAATTTTTAACTAGACTAATTATTTTCTTCCTTTTTATGTCCCTTACTAAGATTTTTGTGCTCAAACCATGTTTTTAATGTTTTCATAGGATTTAAGGGAGAATATAGTCAAGGACGGAATCAAAAAAAAGTTATGATGATTAAGCATGAAAAGAAACCTTGTTTATTTTTAAAAGTGTTTATGTTATGGAAGAAATGGATACTATTAGAAGTGTCCACATTGTATTTATATGGTTTTGTTATGTAATATTTATGGTCTAATTCTCTAAAGCTCTAAATCTGAAAAGATCCTCAATGTGAATTATGGACTTAACTCAAGATTATGTAATGCTTAAGGATGAGGTCTTATAGTTGGTATCAGAGGTGAATTTAGATAACTTTAGAGGTTAAGATGGTGTTAATTTCTTTCCTTTATTGGATTTTACTTTACAGTTATGTTGAAATGACATATCATTTTAAGATTACCTTATTTATTTATCTAAACTATGTATGTTCAGAATGGTTTTCCACAAAGGAAATAAGAAAGTTGTAATGGGAAGACATATAGAGGAAAACCGCATTTCAAACCAACATCATAAGGTGGTTAGAATTGGAAATAAATAGTTTTTTTAGTGATGGAGCAGTTGAATGAGGCTATAAATGGTGGTGGTATCCATGAACGATATCATCTAGATCAACCATAGAGAAATATGTCTGTGGTTGAACATTTTATGAGGCAACATCCCCCATCATTCAATAGATCATCTGACCCAATGGTTGCTAAAGTATGGATCAATACCCTAGAGAAGATTTTTGAAGTCATGGGATGTTTGTAACATCAAAATTTAACTCTTTCCATATATCATTTTGAAGGTGAAGCTGATAGATGGTGATCATTGTTTAAGAATACTAGAGATAAAAACGATTTTGATGCCATGGAATGGGAATAATTAAAGGATATTTTCCTTGATAAATATTTCCCTAAGGTTTTTTGGATTAGTATGGAGAAACAATTCTTAGAATTAAAGGAATAGTATGATGATTTATTTACCACATATGAAGTGAACTTCACAAGATTTCCCAGGTGTGTTCCAGATTTTATTCGAGACATTGACAGTAAAATTAATAGATTTTACTTAGGATTGAAACTAGGTCTATGAATAAATCTAGCTTCCCAAGAATTTAAAATATATGAAAAAGTGGTTCATTGTACTGAGAAAGTTAAAATGGAGTTTTCCAAAACTTATGTGCCACGAGATGATATGAGTAGGAAATGATCATGGTGGTTGGAAATGGAGAAGCAACCAACTAAGAATTCTAGAGGTAAGCCTAAAACTTATTCCAAGTGTGGTAAAATAAATTTTTGGGAATGTATCTCAGAATATAGAAAGTGTTACTAGTGTGGTAAGATTGGTCACAAGGTTCATGACTACATAAAAAATGGACATGAACAGTCCAATAATGAGAGAATAGATAAACAGTATACAGTAAGATGATTTAGATGTAATGAGTTGGGAAATTATGAAAATAAATGTCTGAAGTTAATTACAAATGGGGCAAATCATTATGATTGAAAAAAGGTTCAGGAAAATCTTTTTCCACTACTACAGTTGTTTTTGAGACATCTAGTGAAGTGATGTAAGCTCTTAATATCTTGGTACTTTTCGAAGGATAACCATACATTCAAGGTTTTAGACACACATTTTGAGGTTTTATGTGATGTGATAATAAGTTATTAAGGACCTTTATAAGAGATGTTTTAAGGGGTTATGTTTATGTAATGCATTTGTTTAATGTGGAAGTATGCCTTTAATTTTGGACCTCAGTTTTATGATATTAATATCCTTTATGGTTTGTGTGATCTATTATTCTTAAGGTTATTTTTAGGGATTTACATCATAATTCTAGAAATATTATGAGGATGAAATTGTTATTATAAAATACAAATACATCAAGTAATTATGTTTATTTATATTATTATTTTAAGAAATAAATGAATTCCTCAACTCTATCAAAAGGATCTTAAAACAAAAATGTTATTCATTTAATTTTCTCAATGGTATTTTGAACCATCACATATTTATTGATTTGTAGTGGATAACTTTCCAATGAATATGTTATCTATCACTCTCTATTTGCCTTTGAGAGTTAGTTTTTTCATCCATATCAATGTCTTCCTACATGGAACCCTATTATATGATATCTCAGGTGACCTTTTTACATAAATTTCTTTATTTTAATATAGAGGTTTTATTTAATCTTTTTCCGATGTGGGATTTCAATAAAGTAATTTTGAAAAGTAAAACCTTAGTTATGAGTCCCAAATTTAAAATTCTTAGGATGCAATTTCAAAAATGAGGGAAGGATGTAACATCCTAGGTAATGATAGAATAATAATTTTTTATATTTATTAATATTTATGAATTATATTTTACCTTATAGGGACTCTATGTTCGATAGTGTACCTGAAAAATAACAATGTTTTTCTCCGAAATCTTACGTTGCACAAAATACTGAGTTATACCGAAAAATATTATATTATTAATATTATTATTTTAAGTTGTAGTTATCACATAATCGTTAGAAAGGAAGGAATGAATGAGGTTAACTAAATTATAAAAATAGGGTTTACACATGTTTATATAATGATTCATTGGTTATAAAATTAATTTGAAATGAAAATAAAAACGAATTAAATATAAAGGGTGTGTTTTTCTGAAAAAAACTATTTATATACAAATAAGTGAGTTCATAAAATAATAAAACAATTATTGGTAGATTTTATCAATGAAAAATATATGTAATATATCAAATTTAATGTTTAAAATTCATATTATATTTTTTCTAATAATTATATAATAACAAATTCAATTTTTTATATAAAATAAGTATTTTTCAAAAAGTATAGTTTTACCGCCTTTTGATGGTGATACCATTTTAAATATAGTTTTTGTAAATTTTATATGTTATATTTGACAAAATAAACTTATTATTTGAAATAGGGACATCAAAATTTACATTTTTTTGAATATTTGGTATTTTTTAATTAAATTCATATTTTAATTAATAGTGAAAAATACTACATTTTTAATTCAAACTGCCTTTTCATCTAATTGATTAATATTGTTAGATTATTTTTTTAATAGGTTTTAAAGTAAAATTAGATTAATATTTTATAATTTAATCCAATTTTGTTTATTGTAAGTAATTTTACATTGAAATTAGATATGAAATCATTTCAAACTTTTGAATGTTTCACTTTAAAAATCCAATTTTTAGTTTTGTTTGAGGAATTAATTTTAAATAAAATTTTACTAATTATGTGAATTTAATTTTATGAAATATATTCCATATTTTTAATCATAAGGTAAAAATTAAGTTTTAAGTTCAATTTTATTTTTATGTATAAAAATGTTACAATGGTAAAAAAATTATTTAGTGTAGTAAATGTAAAATTTTGACAAGGGTTAATGTTAAAGGGTAAAAGCTTATCATAACTAAAAAATACAACATTTAATGTTTTTTTGAGGTGTGTCTCGACCCTAAACATCTTATAAAACATTAATTACAATCCAAAGTTGTGGAATCTAATTCCACTTCTATATGGTTAGATTTTAATATGAAATTATCAATAAATTAATCACTTAAACCCACCTCTCCTCAAGTATAGATACCACCTCTCCACCACCCTATTTCGACCCAAAAATCATTTTAGATCCTCAAATATCTGTCTAAACCTCTCCTCCTAACTCTCCCCATTTACAAGTGCTTCTATTATCACCAAAATACCAAATCCATGCTTGTAGAGATCCAAAGCTTGACATACATAGATATTACATTACTTTTGCGGAGATACTTAATACATAACAAAATCAGACACACAAGGACTGTAATAGTTTAGTGTCTTTGGAAACTTGGAACGTAATCTTCTAATCGTGGTGAAAGATCTTCAACATCTCCCATAAAGATATTCCACTTTTTATTTCCTTACCGAAAACCTTTCTTTTAATCCTGGGGGAAAATAAAACATAAAAAGGGTGAGCTCAAATTCTCAGTAAGGATAAGCATGGATAAAATAAAACATACCATATACATTTGAACTTAAAAAAACATAATGTTTAAACATCAAAATCTTGAGCAACGACATAAAACATGGAAGTACATAAGTCATAGACCATAATGGAACATAAATCATGATAAAATAGCATGGGAATAAAACATGTAATTGTGGAATCCATTAAGCACATGTAATGATTTCCATAGTAGCCAAGGCATTGCTGCCAAGACCATCTTAGTGGACAAACTCTCTTTCTGAATCGAGTTCACTCCTCGTTCCAGTCCTGTAATTCTGAACTGGATTAACTTACCGTTCCATCCATGTCTATCTCATGAGATATAAATCTTTACCCATTGCATTGGAGGGAGATATAGGTCCCACCCATCTCATAATTAAATCATTCTTACTTGTGCCACAAAATAAACATACATAACCCAATAAATAAAATGGGTTTCATAAACATCATCCCATCATCACATAATCCATATAAAATAAATGGATATCATTTCGTAATAAGAAAAGTGAAACCATGTAAATCATAAAGACATGATATTTGAAACATACACATATGAAATAATGTCATCTTAGATGAAAAATGGTTTTGATAAAACACTTTAAATGAATTCTTGAGGAAAATATCCTTTCTTCTTCAAAATAATTTTATTTTTACAAAATGTCGTGCAATTTTAAAAGAAAAGGATTTTGTTGAAAATAGTCATGAAATATTTCGGAGGAAGATTTATGAAAATAAGGCTTTATAAAACCGTACAAATCCTTTCATGCCGTATAAGTTAAAAATAACATTCTTCTCGTACTTTTGTCACAAAAGTCAAAAAGTACCTCGTAACGTAAACAAAAGAAAGATTCCTTACATACCATGTAGTAAAATATAAAATGGATGAAAATTATATTAAACATACATAAAAACAATTTTATAAAACATGTACTTGGATGATAACAATAACCCCAGTAAATACTTACGTATAAGCAATCTCAGATAAAAAGATGAGATTTGCAAAATTATCCCTTACCTTAGGTCCGATATGCTTCATACGTATCCAAACCTCCTATATAATGATTTAAATAATGTCATTGACTTATTACAGAATCATATTCATTGTTATGATATCATATATGTTTCACTTATGACTTTATATTACCCATTCTTTTTTAAATTCCATGTTAAAGCAGCGTTTTGGGTAAAATCATTTCATTTATCATATGTGTTTCGACTTGTCGTTCTTGATATTATTACTTATATCCAGATTTACATAATTCCAGAATTTAAAACATGATTTATATATAATATATATTCATCATATACATATATACATTATAGATCGATAAAAGGAATGAAATACACCGTTCATGGAGACGGTAGGCCGTACGTATGCATGAACACTGTTTTCGTTTCCTTATTGAATTGAATGAAACTAAATTGATGGCATAAATATTTATATACATAAATCTAGTAGCATTATTATTTCATATATTTCATTATTATTCATTATATAGACTTTATGATCATTCATGTATGGTTAACATGGAGAATGAATCTCATCGCGTCTTGGAGACGGTAGTCCGTACGTACGCACGAGCGATGATATCATTCCCATAATTATTGAATAGAATTGGAGTGGATGGTATAATATATCAGAATTATTATGATGTTATAATAACCATATATGGTTATTATTTACACCATTATACCCATCCGTGTAAGGTGTTGGTTGAAAGACAGATTTCACCACGGTGTGGAGATGGTATTCCGTACGTACACACGCGTGGTGATTTAATTTTCCGTAGGATGGATAGATGGTGAAATAGGGTTGTTTCATACTTATAATAACATATCATTATATGAGTGATACTGATGTTATTACTTCACAATGAAACAACTAAATAAGAAGAAGTGGAAGAAGAAATAAAGTTGAAAGAATCGGTAACGGACATTACCTCTTCTTTGAAGCGCCTCTTTGAGACCTCCTCTTAGGGCACTAACATTGGACTTTGAAGAAGACCAGGACCTATAGGATGTTTCTAGGGAAGTGTAGAAGAGAATTTGGCAGGGTTTGTCCGAGCTTTAAGGCTCAATGTGGTGTGAGGAAGAGAGGGAGGAGATGCCCTTTTATAAGGGAGGAGAGGGGCAACTTTGGAATAACTAAAAATATTATTTTATTATAAAGTCATATTCGGTTTTTAATAGCTCAAAATTGATTTATTTAGAATCTAAGGTGGGTATGGGTCTAAATCCTCTCATCCAATATAATTTAGACAAGTTTAGGTTCCTATTTTAACCTTATCATTTAGATTTAACTTTAAGTTAAATAATTTTACTTTTACCGTGTCTTCTTGTTTTCTTACACTATAAGGTTAATAAACTTACTATAACAATACAAACGAACCCCAAGTGGTTAATTATTAATATATATATACTTATCTAAGTCATTTGGACAAACCTTAGATTTTTAGGAATAAAATAACAATTAATAATATAATATTTGTTTTAAAAACTATTTTATGTCAATTTTGCCACTATTTGGTACTTGATTTTTGTGAAAATCATAACAGCATGATTAGTTCTAAAAAAATTACTTAAATCAATAATAGCATGTCATTTTAACCTATAAAATTAGTGTAATTCATAAAAAGTTTCAAATTACATTTATTTGGGTATTTATAACATCAATTATGTCAATATTTCATTAATAAGATAATTACTGCATCATCTTTGTGTCATAAATAAATTAAATTATTTAATGTCTAAAAATTATAAATAAAATACCATTATTTAGGAAATAGCTTTAGCTTTATAATGAATATTTATAGTCGAATTTTTCTTATGTATAACCCTATATTAACAATGGTTTACTTATTACAATTTGATTTTAACTATTTTAACCCCTCTTTAAATAAATTAATATTAAATGTCCTAATCTAATCCAAGTTGACCTAAATGGTCATACTTTATTCCTAAGGTTGTTTTTGGTCGAATTACACTTATCCAATAGAATTAGGACATGTGTTAGGGTAATAATAATATCATTTTTACCCTTAATTATCCTATTTACTTTTAACCATGGTAAATAAAAGTAAAAAGTTACTATTCACCAAAAAATATTTTCAACTCATTGAACCACATTTTATTCCTTGATATTAACCATGTCTCTCGGATTTTAGAAATTCCACTCACAGAAGCGGTAAAATTAAGTTTTATGAAAAATTGAGTTTTTTAACTACCACTTAGTGGTTTCACTATTCATCAAAAAATGAAAGTTTCCAGAAAAATACCAAAAATTAGGCCTAAGATATATTTGATATTATGAATTCAAAAATGATGTCTATTTTACCAAATTAAAATCATATCATTTGCATTAATTAATTTAAAAATTAATTCTCGTCGTCAAAACAAATAGCGTGTTTTTAAGAGATAATAACTATCAAAAGATTGACACTTGTTTATGTCTGGTTTAAATGTGAAATTACATCCAATGACCAACATTGTATTAAATGGTAAAAATATATTCTAAATATACTTTAAAACCACTCAAATTAATAATTTATCACTATTAATTATTTCAATTAAAAAAGTTATTTTTAATTAAAATTTAGTAATTTTCACTATTCATCAGAATATGAAAGTTATCCGAAAAGTACCAAAATTTCACCCTAAGATAATTTCGATATTCCGAATCCAAAAATGAAGACTATTTTGAAAGGTAAAATTTATAAAATTTTAAAAAGTGGGTATTACTATTCATAACGGCTAGTTCATAATAATATTATAATAATATCTCGTTTAGTGAAACTCGGTATTGCGTACTACACACGCTCTCGAGGAAGGTCTTTATTGCGTGTAATGCAAGCCAAGTCAGGGATGCGTGTTGTGCAAGCTCCTTTTGGTGTAGCGTATAACACAAGACATTAATGAAATTAAAAGGAATATTTTTCTTAAAATCTCGGGGTATTACAATGCTCCTCAAAGGTCTTTCAAGGAGGGGATATTAAAGAGGTAATTTTCTCAAAGTACCTATCTTAATTTCTTTTCCTTTTCTACTTTCTCCTCACATACTTCATCCATAAATGAATTATTAATACAGAATCATGTATATACTATATTTTAATTTTTATAATTTAATTTCTCATATTCATTTCATTTATCACCTCCATTTATTAAAATAAACCAAATTTTTGTCCAAGTTATACCGGTTAATTGCCTTTGTGAATAATGTTTTTGTTCCTTTTTCCTTTATCACCTTAATGGATGGTCTTAAAACCAATATTATGGTAAAATAATATTTTAATATGTATATTATAATCTATTTCATATTATTGATATGTTATATTAAACACGCCTTCATGATTTCTATATTGTTGTTATACGATAATTTCGTTTGGGGACGTGTGGACTACCGCCTCGTCAAAATGATGTGATTTGTTCACACATCTCATAGAATGTATTAAGGATTGTTTTAGTAAAAATATATGATATAGATGAAATATTAATTATAATTTAATGATAATATATATGTATACATATATATATACATTTCAATTAATTTTATTCTTCCAATACGACATGAAAAATGAAAATAACGTTCATGCATAGGTACAACCCACCATCTCCATGAGCATTATTTTTAGTTTGTCTTAAAATATTATTAAATAATGAATATATAAGATATTTATATCATGTTTTATATTCTGGATATGTTGGACTTTTTACCACAAGGAAAATTTACATCATAAACAAGTTCATTTTCGACTCAAGTATTGAATATTGAGAAAACATATGATATGAACTTAAATAATTATGTAATTGTTATAACATGTAATAAGTGATATAAAATGAATAATTAAAATGAAATTTTTTATCAATAAAGTATAAATTAACCTAAGTTTATTATTTAGGAAGATAAAGAGCATACGAAAAGTTTCAGACTCAAGGTAAGATATTTCGTCTCAATCTCCTTTCATTGAGGCATTTCTTAATAATATTCACCTTCATTATTTTATATGGAATATATACATCCAATATGAAATTTAAGATCCATATTTTATATATGCTAATGTTATTTATTGTTTTGGTAAAGATATTAATTCATGGAGATTAATATTTAAATGTTCAAAGTGGTATGAGACACCTTGAACGTTTGAAGATTTAATTTTCAAATATTTTTCTTCATGATATTAATTTACATATTTATTTATATGGAGATAAAAGGATTATACATGAAATTTTATGTCTATCTTTAATTTCATTCAAATTTTTCAAAAGGAATCTCTTTATACAAATCAATTTACTTTCTTTACAAAATGACAGAAGGAATGTTTTTCTTATATACAACGACAAGGAATTCTATGCCGCCATAACCATTATTTGATATTTTTCTTCCTATATAAGCCTTAATGTTTTTAAAAGGAAAATAAATTCCTTATTCATTTTTTGGTTATATTGGTATTGAAAATGGGTTCTTAAATGAAAATTATATTTTTATATGGAAATGTTTTTCATATGGGATTAGAAGATGTTTTCAAAAGGGTTTTGTGATATATGAATTTTATTCATGAAGATGTATTTGATAATTATTTGAAATGGGTGAGCCCAATAGAGTTTATACGAAGAGTTGAGCCTCATTATTACACACGGGTGAGCTCGTTATAGCTTATATTAAGGGATGAGCCCCATGATAACTCACGGGTGATCCGTATATAACTTATATTAAGGGTGATATCTATTATAGATCTCCAATTCATTGGGTAATAATAATATTGGAAGTCAGCCATATGTTTTTTCCAATTGAAAGGGGTTTGAAAGGAGTTTATGTGTATGATTCTCTAAGTCAACTAAAGAAGTTTTAATTACTTGATTTTTGGTTTTAGTTTTTTTCTTTGAGAAAAAAGTATGAGTGTTATTCATGTGAAAATGTTTTTTTAATATGCTCAAAGAACATTAAATGGGTCACCATTTTTTAACTAGACCAAGAGTTTGCTTTCTTTTTATGTAGCTTACTGAGAGTTTTGTTCTCATCCCATGTTTTTAATGTTTTCACAGTATTTAAGGGAGAATAGATTCAAGGACAGAATTAAGAAAAAGTTATGATGATTAAACTTGAAAAGAATCCAAGTTTTTTTAAAAAAGTTTATGTTATGGAAGAAATGGATACTATTGGAAGTGTACACATTGTATTTCTATGGTTTTGTTATTTAGTAGTTATGGTCTAATTATCTGTAGCTCTAAACCTAAAAAGATCCTCGAGTTGAATTCTTGACTTAAGTCATGATTATGTAATGTATAAGGATAGAGCCTTATATTGGGAGATAATATTGAGTGGATCGAGAAAATTAACAAGTTTAAGAGGTGTGTTTTAAAGAAATTTAATTCATAATAATAAAACACGGATTCACACCCTCTCAGTGCTCATCTAGCTTAGGGAACTAAATCATCCCAAGAAAATCTCATGAAAATACGAAATAAGTTTCCTAAGGACTTTTTAAATAAGTGGTGTAATTGAATTGTTGCCTATCCAAAGGTCAACTTTAAAACCTACCTAACCAAAGACTGCTCGCCAAATTTGTATGCAAGTATAATAATACAATAATCATTAAAATATATCGACAAAGTTACCCCACACCCACTTCTAAATTGATCTAGTCCCCACACATCCTAATAATAGATGTCCCAAAGTTACCATCCCTTACATATCTACATACCATATCCACATAACCATATCCCAAGCAGATCCACATGACCACATCATAGCTATAACTGCATAACTATAACCACATACCACATAACCATGAAAACATACCACATACCACATACCATGACTAGAAAAATGGAATAACCATAGGAACATACTATATACCAAATCCACAACCAGATACCCACAATAATATACCATATATGATAACCAAAACCACAGACCATCATAGTGTAACAACATTATGTCTGAATAAAGTGTTAGATAAGGGGAATAATTATCCATCTGTATCACCAATATCTTAGATTTTTGGGGAATAAACAAAATAAAAAACCTCATATGGGTTTCAGTCACATTACCCAACTTAGGAGGTGCATAAAAAACAACAAAACTGGAATGAATACATTAATAAAAAATACCATCCTAAGAGTCCATTTATTACCAAAACACCTCTAAGACCAAAGCTTATATTCATATAATCACTGATACACGATAACAACCACTTCCACCTATAGACTCACCTCAAACCAATACTCCACCACATAAAACAAACATTACATAGATGCATATCTTATTTAAATTACTTGTTTCATTACTCATTCATCATTGAATATTTTTTAATTGATTATATCCATCATCGATATTAATCCATACAAATATAATTCAACTTCTACATTATTTATACTCTAATTACCACATTATTATTCCACGATATTGATTCAGTAGTTTCAAAACTTCACTTATTTGTAACATCCTACTCCTATATTTCATTATTAAATTTCATTAATTAATTTAGTAGGCTTATATATCATTTGGAAATTATTATACAACATCCATAATAACAGAAGAAAATAGAAAAATTATGACAAAAATTCATCACAAAGACCAACCACCTCAAGAAGACCACCAATATAAAAAAATAGCATAAAATCCACTACAATAACAATAAATTCAATTTATAGTAGTGAAAAATATTCAAACCCCCTTTCTCATACATCATGCCTCAGTATAAACTTAACAATTCATGCTGAAAATAATTAAAATTAACATAAATTTTATATATCTAGTTTTTTATTCTCTTATTATCTTTATATATTTAAAACCATTTATAATGTTTCATAATAATAATAATAATAATTAAATTCACTAAAACAATGTCATCACTAAATCAATCAATAAAATTACTGTAATAATGAATGAAAAAAATTAAAACATGCTCAAATCTCATCCCATTAATTTTATTTGAGTTATTATTTTCATTACCTAAGTTTTATATATTTAACTAAATAAATCTAAAGCAAGGTCAATATAAATTTATAAAAAAAATATAGAATCTAAATCCCATACCTTGAGAGAAGATTCAAAAACTCAACACCAAAATAAGAGAAACAAAAAATTATCAAACACTAATTATCTTGTGATAAACATTCAAAAAATTATAATATATCATCCTACATCAAGACTTTGACCAAAACCAATAGAAACCATAAAAAAATCATGGCTAAAGAATCATCAAGAAGAAATAAAAAAAATAAATAAAGGAAAGAGATAAATAACCTTAGATACCAAGATGTCAATCACACAAATTCAAGGGCTAAAGGACCACCAAGATGTCAAAGACCACTAAAGTTGATCCACAAGGCATATAGGATTAAAAAAATAGAAATAGAATCAGATTAAGTGTGAGGGATACATCCAATTTTTAATAAAAAAATTGAAAGGATCTAATATAGAATAATTAGACTTCATTATGGCGTGGTATGATCAGTCAACATAGATATGAAATTCATGTTATTTAAAATGGATCAATCCCTTAATTATCATCAAAATTTATTTCTTTTAAAATTAAATTGACCTAAACTAAAACATAATTCCATTATACTACCTCATAGTCCCTCAATCACTCCACTCAAACCACAAGCTCCCACAACATAACACCCAACAACATTACTATTTTATTCCTATCTTTCCATGCATCCATTATAAGTCCATGACATGATGCATGTTAAAGAACATCATAATCCACTATAAACACCATAAATAGACATTGCTACCCTCCCTATGGAAGACATATATTTCACAAAAACTCACACAGGATCAAAAATTACAAAAATGGGGATCACCATTCCCTAATTTAAAACAAAGACCCAAAATTATTCCAAAATGGATGGAACTAATACCAACCTATTAAACCTAGAAAAATGACCAACCAGTATGATTATACCCTGTCCATGACCAATCCTGAACATACCATGACATAATGAAGGTCAAACCACTATGTATTCTCCTTTATAGGTCAAAAAATAATCAAGATTTCCTCAAACATATTCCAAAATATCCCCTAAAACCTCAAAAACTTCAAAATCACAAAGTAATCTAAAAATCCAAGTATCTATATTAGATACCTATCGAATGATTCTCATCCTCAAGAATCTAATAAAAATTGGATCAAGGGAATTGTAAAACACAAACTCTATGGGATATACAACTAAAACTACAATGTCACCATCAGTAAACCCAAAACTCACACCTCAATGGAAAGGTTGATAAGAAAGAATCTATCATCCCACATTAAACTCCACTCAAAATAGAACCACCACTATCAATAGATACAATCCCATATATAAGGACACAATATATTTAAAATAATTACCCATATAACACTCACCAAAAAACCTCACTATAACACTAGACCTTACCAAATAAGATATATCTAAAAATATAACTACTATATGAGATATCTCTTAAAAAATAATCAATCCATAAAAATTATCAATCAAAATATCTAAGAGAGAGGAAAAAATAAATTAATTCAACCAATAACTCAACCATTTACTAAATTTTACTCATTTTATAAATTATTACAAATTTAAGCTTATGAAAATACATTTAAAATAGTTCATCCTAACTAAATTGTAGTAACCTATCATAACCTTTTATACAATATCAAAAAAAGCTTAAAGGATTTAATAAAATATGAAAATTACTTTTATGTTCACTTTTATAATCTACAATTAACTAAAATCGTGTCACCACCACTTTAAAAATAGAAATTTAAATTTAAATTCAAAATTATTTTTGGAAAACAGAGTCAAAACATGTAATTCTCAAGCACGCAAAATTTTAAAGATCAATTTAATAGTTTATTATGATAGGAATATAGTCACTTACCTATACAAGAATACAATCTTAAAAACCAAACACACTCTACTATAATTTTCCACCCAATAGGCTCTCATGATGCTACTGAAAAAATGAATTGCTCACTTATGGTCAAGAAGCCCTAAAAATCACTAGATATTCATACTTTCCATGTAACTATATATGAAAAAAGAATAAAAATCCACTCCCCCATCACATGACATCTTAAGCCAACCACACCTAAAACTTAGAGTTGTATCCTCTCACCAGCGGTTCACTTTACTCTCTATCTTTTCAAAAAATAATGAGAATATTTTATATCATACACTATGCTGATTTTGAACCCATAAAGGTGACTCATTTCAAAACTCCCTTACCTTGAAAAATATCCTTCTATTTTTTATGTGACCTATCACTCCTATCTAAGCCCCGAATCATATATCCATAACCCTTCATTGAATATCCAACTTCAAAGTTGATTTAACGTCTATGGTTGCACACCTTCAATAGTAAGGGAACCCATAAATTGACCAATCAATTTCCATAAGTGAGTCCCAATATCACACACCCCAAATCCTCCTAGTTAAAATCTTTAAAGATCTCATATATATTAAAGCTCTAATTCTCAAAAAAATAAATTTCTTATTGAATAATTCAAGAAACCATTTCCATGTATTATCATATGGACATATATGATTCATCTTACACCACATTTGGGTTAGAAATAAAATCATACCTACTACCAAAACAACTTGCGCATGTCATTGATAACTATCCTTTTTATATCATGAATGATTTTATAATTTGGGAACCTTCACACATGTAGCAACCCCAATCCGGAGCCCCTCCATTGGTGCCCCATACCCGGTTCGCCACATGACCTCAATCGCGTTTCCCCAAACGCCAAAGGCTGTCGACTAGCAGTGAGGGCCTAGGTGAGTCAGTGGGTAAACTATGCCCTCATTCGGTAAAGTATACAGCGGAAAAAAACAACAGTCAATAGTGGAAGCAATAACAATAGAAACCAGATAGCGGATGCAATGTAGATATATAACAATGATGACAATGATGCAGCAGGTATAAGTATCTAAGGAAAATAGAAAACACCACAACGTGCTGAAATAGAACTGAAACCAAGTGCAAAAGAAAAACAAAGAAAACTCCGCAGCATCGCGAGCCACAGATCGGTCCCATGCTCCCCAACTCTAGTGCAATCAAGAACTTGAAGTAGAAGGGCGCTTGCACTTATCCATACCTGCAACAACATAGTCTGCTTGGGCCCAAATGCATGGCCCAAACAGGGTGTGAGATACAATCCCAATAGGAAGTCACCCAAATATCTATGCCTAACAGTCAATGAATACCTAGAAGTAATATAACAAGAAGCAGTAAACATGAAGCACACACAGCTACAAACCACAGTTCTAACAAATAAGTACACAAGTAAACAGTCAGCAATAAGAAGAAAACAGGTAACCCTCTGGGTAGCTCTAACAGCCTAACCCCTATGGTTCAACCTATAGTACTAGCAACCCTCTGGGAGGCACACACAGTCGCACCCCTCTGGTTCAGCTACGTAATTAAGTAGACTCTCTGGGGAAGCACTCACCGTCAATTCCCCCTATAGTCTCTTGTCGTGCTAAAGGCTCTCTGGGGAAGCACTCAACATCAATTCCCCCTGTGGCCCGCGTCGAGGATCTAAAAACTCTCTGGGAAAGCACTCAACGTCAATTCCCCCTATAGTCTCGCATCGTAAATAAAATACACTCTGGAGAAGCCCTTCCTTCAATTCTCCATTTGGTCTACTACTCTAGTTTCTCATAGTCCTGAGTATAACTAAACATTCTCAGGACGCGTGTATCGTCCAAGTAAACCCCAAGAACTACTTGGCTATCATTATACGGCTCAACAGCAATAATAAAACAACTATTCCACTATCCTACAACTAGGCATATCAACTGGAAAAACTCCAAACAGGAAAAACAAGCATAAAAAACATCCAAGGTACAGTAAAGCTACCAGAATCACAGTCAAAACATCTACTCTAGCAATCAAGCAAAGCAGGAAATACAACAAGGGAAAAACAGAAACATGCAATACCCCGTTCAAGGGTATTGGTGGAATTTGCACATAATATTCATCAACTTTCTATGGAAAGGCACAAACCACCTACCTCGATCCTAGGAGATCAATATATATGAACCTCGACGACAGATTCCCCCTAGAACGACGAAGATCTGAGAAAACGCACAAAACGTTCATCCCACGATAACATGGAAACGAGGAGGAATCAAGAAACAAGGATCAAGAAGAAGGAAGAACTCACCACTATGCTTCCAGCGCGATCGATCGTGATCGAATCGGAGAACTGACGGCGAGGTGGGGATCATCGAAGACCCGGCCATACAGTCTCTCTCGGACGGACGAAAATTGGAGAAGAAGGTGAAACTGGGGGTTAGGCGCGACCCCGGTCCGTTTAGTGAAAAAAAAGTAAGTACACGGCGTGTACTTCTTGAGTGCATGGGATGTACTTCAATTTTCCGTACTCCGAATTAACCGGCCTCCACCTCATCCTTACACACCGTGTGTGTGGCCCGAAATGGCCAAAACATGGCTTCGAGCCAAGAAAAAGTACACGACGTGTACTCAGAAAGTACACGACGTGTACTTAAAAAATTTCCATAAAATTCATTTTTCTCAAAAACTCCAGAAAAAGGAAAAACGTACCTGAAAAGAAGATCCAGGTTCTTACAAACTTCCCCCCTTAAAGAAATTCGTCCTTGAATTTCCCTGACGAGGCGGAGAAGGAGAAACACCGAACAGCTCCGGCCACTGTGATCGTACATCGGTCTCCCTCTCCCAGATCTCGTCCTGTACTCGCCCGTGCTACCATAGCACTCGTACCAAAGGAACAAACCTCCCGCGGAGAACCTTCGTACTGCGATCGACAATCCGGATAGGATGCTCCTTGAACGACGCATCCGCTTCAAGCTCAACTTCCTCATACTGAAATACATGAGATGGGTCTGAAAAGTAACGTCGAAGTTGAGAGACGTGGAATACATCGTGCATGGCCCGATAACTTTGAGGTAGCTACAACCGATAGGCGACCGACCCCACTCTATCCAAGACCTCAAACGGCCCGACGTACTACGGTGAAGGTTTACCCTGTCTCCAAATCCTCTTGTGTCCCAACCTCGGTGCGACACGCAAGAAAACCTGATCTTCGACCTCAAACTCTAGAGGTCGTCTCTGCTGATCATCATAAGAATTCTGTCGAGACTGTGTTGTAGCCATCCTTTTCTGAATCAGCTCTATCTGCTCTGAAGTCTCCTGAACAAGACGAGGTCCCAGCAAAGCTGCCTCTCCTACCTCCAGCCAGCATAAGGGTGATCGGCATGGCCTACTGTACAAAGCCTCGTATTGTGCCATTTGAATGGTCGCCTGTAAACTATTTTTGTAGGAGAACTCCACCAGAGGAATATGATTCTCCCAAGAACCTCCAAAGTCTAGAATGCAAGCTCGGAGCATATCCTCAAGCACCTGGATCATGCACTCAGACTGACCATCAGTCTAGGGATGGTATGCTGTACTCAAAAGTACCTGTGTACCCAAGGCCTTCTGAAGTACCTGCCAGAACTGAGAGGTAAAGCGCGCATCTCTGTCTGAAATAATAGAGCGCAGAACGCCATGCAGACGAATGATCTCTCTAATGTAAATTCCTCCCAGATCGTCGACACTGAAGGTATCCTTGATCGGAAATAAGTGAGAAACCTTTGTAAGCCTGTCAACGATGACCCAAACAACATAGTTTCCCTGAGGCGATCTCGGCAACCCGATCATGAAGTCCATCGCTGCATCATTCCACTTCCACTCCGGAATGGGTAACTGTTGTAAAAGCCCCGCTGGTCACTGATGCTTTGCTTTCACATGCTAACAAGTAGAATATCGCATGACGAAACCAGCAACATCCTTCTTCATACCTAGAAACCAGTACTGGCGATAAAGATCCCGATACATCTTGGTGACCCCTGGATGAACTGCCCAAATAGAGGAATGGAAATCCCGCATCAGCTCCTTGCGTATGTCTGCTGGCACCCATATGCATTCCTGGAAACGCATGATCTCATCCTCACCCACTGTCCATCCAGGAAGAGGGTCCTCTCCTGACACACTCTCCCACAAGACTAAGCCTTCTGAGTCTGATAGCTGCCTCATCCGTACCCGATTAAGTAGCGTGAAGGTAGCAACTCCAGAAGATAGAAAAGTCTGTCCCCGTCTTTCGTGCACCTCCAGATGCATCTTAGAGGACAGAGCCATCAACTGCCACTCACTACTAGCCTCCTGAACTGTCTGAATCTGAGTTATCCTGCTCAACACATCTACCATGGAATTTCCCTTTCCCGGTATATAGGCAAGCTCGAAGTCAAAAGAATGAAGATACTCAACCCCCTACACTGCCTTAGATTCAGATCACGCTGAGTGAAGATATATTTGAGAATATTTTGGTCAGTGAAGACCAAAAAGTGCTCTCCCAGAAGATAGTGTCTCCAACAGTGCAAGGCATGAACAACAGTTTCCAACTCCAGATCGTGCGTAGGGTAGTTCCTCTCATGTGGCCTCAACTGCCGAGACCTGTACGCAACGAATCCCTCTCCCTGCATAAGCACAGCTCCTAGCCTAACACCTGAATCATCACAATAAACAGTGTAGATCTTGCGTGGCTCTGACAAGACTAGTATCGGTGCTGACGTCAACCTCCCTTTCAGCTCCTGAAAGGCTGACTCACAAGAATCTGACCATAAGAACTTCGCCCCCTTCTTGGTCAGACCTGTAAAGGGTACTGCTAGACGAGAAAAGTCCCTAATGAAACGTCTATAGTATACATTCATCCTTAGGAAGCTCCGTACTTCAAAGACTTTCTTTGACTGCTCCCAGGAAACTATAGCTCTCACTTTCTCTGGGTCCACCGAAACTCCTGCCTCTGAGATGACGTGACCCAAGAAATGAATATGATCGATCCAGAAGCGGCACTTCGAGAGTTTAGCATAAAGCCAATGCTCTCTTAGTGTGCTCAGAACGATCTCAAGATGGGTGACATGGTCGTGTCGAGTGTGAGAGTACACCAATATATCGTCCATGAAGACCATGACGAAGGAATCCAAGTAAGGATGGAACACTCGGTTCATTAGTGCCATGAAAACTGCAGGTGTGTTCGTGAGTCCGAAAGGCATGACTGTATACTCATAAAGACCTTACCTACTCTTGAATGCTATCAGAGGTATATCTGATGGTCTAATGCGCAACTGATGATAACCAGATCTCAAGTCGATCTTAGAGAACACCCGGGCTCCTTAAAGATGATCGAAAAGGTCATCAATCCACGACAAGGGATATCAGTTCTTGACCGTCAACTAGTTCAACTTCCGATAATCCACACAAAGCCAAAGGGTACCGTCTGCCTTCTTCGCAAACAGAACAGTCAAAACCTAAGGAGAAGTACTGGGTCAGATGAAAACCTTAGCCTGTAGCTCCTCCAACTGCTTCTTGAGCTCCTGTAACTCAGGCGTGGCCATCTTATAGGGAGTAATGGACACCAATGCCGCTCCTGGAATGAGATCAATAGAAAAGTCTACCTCACACTCCGGAGGAAAACCTGAAAAGTCCTCTGGAAATACATCCCTGAAGTGATCCACCACTGGAGGAAAGTCCAACTGTGGAGTCCCCTGATCATCCAGATAAAAGCTAGCAATCTGGGCTGTCACCCCTCCTAGCCCAAGATGCTTGAGTCCCACCCGACTCGCCTGAATGTCCCATTCGCCTCTATGAAGAAAAGATTCACCCTCAGGTGAGATGAAACTGACTCTGCGACGATAATAGTTAACGACTGCCTGGAAGGGAATCAACCAATCCATGCCGAGAATGACATCATATCCTGTCATCTCTAGGACATAGAGATCCCATAAGAAGTGGTACCCTGCCACCTCGATAGGGAACTCTTTACACTGGCGTACACTAAATTTCCTTGTTCCCAAAGGTGTGTCTAGTGTCAATGAGTCGGTAGAAGAAAAGATGCAGAGTCCAAGGCTCTCCACAACTGAAATAGAGATAAAACTATGCGTAGCACCAGTATCGAAAAGGGCTGAAGATAAAACTGAGGCTAATAAAATCGTACCTCGAATAGTAGAAGGGCCGGGATCCTGCTTCTAATAAGTCTTCTCCACAGTGAAAGACTGGCCCGTGCCGCGGCCCTGTGGCCCTGGCTGAACACTCTGAGTTGAACCTCCCTGCTGGTGCTGAGGAACTGGTGGCTGACTGCCATGGCCTCGACCTCCACCTTGGCCTGAAGGGCTGGAAGAACTCCAGTTTCCCGACTGGTGAGAAACTGGTGGGGCTGCTCCTGAACGAGGAGTCATGGAAGAACCCCGGTCACCAGCTGATGGTGAGAAAACCTAACAGAAACGCTGAAGGTGACCCATCTTGCCACAAGAACGGCACTCCACGGGGTCTCTCTGGCACTACAGCCTCGTGTGCCCTGCCCGGCCACACTGGTATCATGTCACCTGGCTACCTGATGATGCATCTCGCTTCCTCGAATCACTGCATGTAGGCTCCCTACGACGCTTCTTGCTGTCATCTGGAGGAAGGCTAACTCTGGAAGCAGAACTGCCCTGGCTCGCAGCTCCGGAGTCTCTCAGATTGCGCTCTGCAATCAATGCCTGATTGACGATGGAAGTGATGGAAGTCAGCTGGAAGATGTTCACCTGCGAGCGGATCTCCCGCCTGATTCCATCCTCAAACTTCCTCGCCAATAACACCCCTCTTCCATCCCAGAGGGGTGTGAAACGCTGCAGCTCCGTGAAACGAGAGGAATAATCCATGAAAGATGGAGTCCCCTGCTCTAATCTCATGAACTCCCAGGCTCGATCGGCCCTCAGAGTCTCTGGGTAGAAGTAGTCGTAGAACACGCGTTGGAACTCCTCCCAAGTCATAGCCTGCTATTGACCCACCTATGAGACCACGTCCCACCACCTCTTGGTGGAGTCTCAGATCATGTAGGTGGTGAGCTTGACCCGCCTCTCTATAGGCATCTCCAGATTCTTGAAGATAGTCAGCATGGCTTCCATCCATGACTCTGCAGCTTGAGGTCCTCCCTCCCCCGAGAACATGGGATGCTGCTGCTGCTGGAAAACCCACGTCAAGTCTGCCATAGACGAGGCAGGAGGCGGTGCTCCATGGAAGGCCTGTATCATCCTCATGAAACCTTCCCTGAATTGCGCATCAGCGCCCGCAACTGGTACAACAACCGGTGCCAAGGCTGGCTCGGCTGGGGGATCGGTAGGAAGTCCCTGATCAGCCATATCTGGCATCTGATCACTGCCTGACGACAGATGTACGACCAGAGGGAGTCTCAGAGGCATAACTCTAAAAGATCAAAAGTACACCTTAGATCAGGAAAATAGGGACAGAGAACACAAGAGTACAAAACGGGAACAGGGGAAGAAAACACACAAGATTACAAAACACGATTACACGGCGTGTATAAAAACTACAGGGCGTGTCTTTTTAAGCCACTGACATGGGCGTGTACCCCTTCCCTACAAGTCGTGTATAATTCAAAATACACGGTGTGTTGACCTGAACACATGGTGTGTACTTGTAATTATTCCCCTTCTAGAGCCTCTTTACACGACTAACCCACACGGTCCAACTTAACCCGAGACTACATGGTGTGTTTGAAACAAACACGACGTGCAGTAGACAAGGCTTCGGTAGTCCGTGTTGTTGAGTACACAGCCGTCTACACGGATGGACCTTACACGGCTTGCTCCAAACAAACACGGCGTGTATAGGCGAAGGAGACACCATCCCGTGTTGTTCGTGACATGGCCGGGTACCTGGGCAAGACTACACAACGTGTTCCGAACAAACACGGCATGTGGAAAGGAAGGTAACACCGGCCCATGTTGTTCATGAAACGGCTGGGTACCTGGATATGACTACACGACATGTTCCATATGGACACGGCGTGTTCAACCCGTGCTTCCCCGACTCATGTTGTTAGTGACACGGCTGGGTACACGGCTCTGAACTTACACGACGTGTAGCTACCGTACACGATGTGTTTCCGAAGTTACTTCCATGACACCGTGTTCTGCTCACACGGTCAGTGACACAGACTGAAAAGTACAAGTCATGTTCCGAAAAAGTACACACCGTGTATTCTGGGTTTCTCTGGGCAGTAGCTCAGAAACTACAAAGAATTCCAGAAACACTAAAAAAAAGGAGAAAAAGTGCCAAATTCCGATCCGTGAGGGCCCATAACACCTCAAGAACCAAAATTTGGCATTCACTTTAAACATATAACAAAACAAACAGTTTTCTAACATAACAGAAGAGAATATATCAAGCAAATATCACAACAGCATGCATAATCTACACAAGGTCTATCACAAAAGCATGCAATTGATAATGCACCCTAGATGGCATGGCAAGAATGCATGACATGTGACTCCTACAAGTGTCTATATGATGCATGAGACAGCATACCCTCATCTCATCGGGTTGCGACAGAAATAGAACCGTAATATCAAAACAGTAATAGAACAAGCCATGTGAACCACTTTAGGTGAAATCAGATCAACTATAAAACCTCAAAACCAGCAACTGCAATTAACGAGGTAGTATGGATTTTCCCTGTACATGGGTTTGCTACTCCCAAGCACAACTTAATGACAAGTACCGAATCCATCCTATCCCTGGATAAGGTCTCCAAACAGTAAAGCAAGAGAAAAGAACTCATCTGATACAACTTTGTAGCGACCCGAATCCAGATCCCCTCCACTGGTACCCCGTACCTGGTTCGCCACATGACCTCAAGTGCGTGTCCCCAAACGCCAGAGGCTACCGACTTGTAGCAAGGGCCTAGGTGAGTCGGTGGGGGAAACTATGCCCTCATTCGGTAAAGTATACAACGAAAAAAAAACAACAGTCAATAGTGGAAGCCATAACAAAAGAAACTAGACAGCAGAAGAAATGTAGATATATAACAATTACGACAATGATGCAGCAGGTACAAGTATCTAAGGAAAACAACAAACACCACAACGTGCTGAAATATAACTGAAACCATGTGCAAAAGAAAAACCAAGAAAACTCCTCAGCATCAAGAGCCACAGCTCGGTCCCATACTCCCCAACTCTAGTGCAATCAAGAACCTAAAGTAGAAGGGCACTTACCCTTATCCATACCTGTAGCAACATAGTCTTATTGGGCCCAAAAGCATGACCCAAAGAGGGTGTGAGATACAATCCCAATAATCAATCACCCAAAGATCTATGCCTAACAATCAATGAATACATGGCAGTAATATGACAAGAAGCAGTAAACAGGAAGCACACACAGATACAAACCACAGTTCTAACAAATAAGTACACAAGTTAACAGTCAGAAATAAGAAGAAAATAGGTAACCCTATGGGTAGCTCTCACAGCCCAACCCGTATGGTTCAACCTATAATACTAGCAACCCTCTGGGAGGCACACATATTCTCACCCCTCTGGTTCAGCTATGTAATTAAGCAGACTCTCTAGGGAAGCACTCACCGTCAATTCCCCCTATAGTCTCGTATCGTGCTAAAGGCTCTCTGGGGAAGCACTCAACGTCAATTCCCCCTATGGTCCACGTCGAGGATCTATAGACTCTATGGGGAAGCACTCAATGTCAATTACCCCTATAGTATCGCATCGTAAATAAAAGACACTCTGGAGAATCCCTTCCGTCAATTCTTCCTTTGGTCTACTACTCTAGGTTCTCAGAGTCCTGAGTATAACTAAACATGCTCAGCGCGCGTGTATCGTCCAAGTAAACCCCAAGAATTACTTGGCTATCATTCTACGGATCAACAACAATAATAAAACAACAGTTCCACTATCCTACAACTAGGCATGACAACTGGAAAAATGCCAAACAAGCAAAACAAGAATAACAAACATCCAAGGTACAGTAAAGCTACCATAATCACAGGAAAAACATCTACTCTAGCAATCAAGAAAAGCAGACAATACAACAAGGGAAAAACAGGAACATGCAATACCCCGTTCAAGGGTATTGGTGGAATTTGCAAATAATATTCATCAACTTTCTACGGAAAGGCACAAACCACCGACCTCGATCCTAGGAGATCAATATATGTGAACCTCAACGATAGATTCCTCTTAGAACGACGAAGATCTGAGAAAATGCACAAAACGTTCATCCCATGATAACTTGGAAACGAGGAGGAATCAAGAAACAAGGATCAAACAGAAGGAAGAACTCACCGCTCCGCTTCCAACGCAATCTACCATGCTCGAATCGGAGAACTGACGGTGAGGCGGGAGCTTGTCGAAGATCCGGCCGTACAGTCTCTCTTGGATGGACAAAAACTGGAGAAGAAGGTGAAACTGGGGGTTAGGCACGACCCCAGTCCGTTTAGTGAAAAAAATAAAGTACATGGCGTGTATTTCTTGAGTACACGGTGTGTACTTCAATTTTCCATACTCTGAATTAACCAGACTCCACCTCAGCCTTACACACCGTGTGTGTGGCCCGGAACGGCCAGCACACGGCTTCGAGCCAGGAAAAAGTACACGGCGTGTACTCAGAAAGTACACGGCGTGTACTTTGAAAATTTCCAGAAATTTCATTTTTCTCAAAAACTCCAGAAAAAGGAAAAACGTACCTGAAAAGAAGATCCAGGTTCTTACAACACAATGGATTATTATATTCTAGAAACTTTTACAATCATAATTTTAATTGCTAATTTTTTTTGCTGGATTAAAAACTTTAACAAGCCGTGGATTAAACCCTTAAGATTTATTCTGATTTGGCGTATTTCCCACAATAGGATTCCCACTGATACCTATTTACAATCCTTTGTGATCCAAAATTGCTCAAAATTTAGTCTATGTAATAAACATAGAGAAGATTCAAATCACTTATTTATTTCTTGTGCCACTACCACTGATCTTTGGAACTATATTTTTGACATTTTTGATTGTAGATGGTTGATTCTTGACTCAGTTTATGCACAAATAAAGTGATGTGTTAATTTGAATAGTTCACATCAAATCAAGAATTTATTCCTTGCAGTGGTTGCTGAAACTCATTATGTGATATGGTATGATAGAAATGAAATTATTCACAACAATTTCTCACTTAATATTAATGTACGTCAAATGAGGATCCTCATTTCCTTACCTGAAGATGATTTGATTCAGAAGGGTTATTGGAAAAATACTATGAAATACTTTGTGATTCTATGGAAATTACCGGTTGATGGAATTTTTTTCCCTATGAGAGGATAATTTGAAGTATTACAGAAACCACCACTCCTAGTTTGGATCAAAATTAATGTGTATAACACTTCTAAAGGAAATCTGGGCGCAATGGGATGTGGTTCCATTTCCAGGGATCATCTTGGTCAGATCCTGGGGTGCATCTTTGGTAGCCATGGCATTGCCTCCTCCCTTGATGCCGAAATGATGAGTGTGATCCATGCTATCTCCTTTACCAAGCATCAGGGTTGGAAAAATATCTGGAATTAAAGTGACTCGACTGGAGTTGTGTAAGAAATTTGGAATAGTACGATTCATCTAGCCTGGCCGATTACTATGCACTAGATGGATTGTATCTATTTTCTTCAGGACATCAACCATATCTCCACTCATACATAACGTGAAGCGAATATGGTTTCAGATGGACTTCCCAATAAATGAGTAAATCTGGACATTATTTTTCTAGAGAACCTTTTTTAATATTTACTCCCACTTCATATAAAAGATTATAATAATATCCCTTCTTTTAGACTCATTTAACCTTATTTTTTAATAAAATAAATTCTGCATTGGCCTTTGGACCAATGCTCTCATTTCTTAAAAAAACCTGTAATCGGTCTGAGGACTTCATGAATTTAAAGGAAACTTCAACCTTCTATATCCATTCCTTGTCCTTTTTTCCTATTTCCCAACAAAGGAAATTCAATAATCCTTTCCATAGAAAATTCACTAGCACTTGGTTCTATAAATCCCATGCTTTACCTCATACAAAACATTCTGATTATGTTTCAATGATATGTATTCCAATAAAATATTAAAATCAATAATTTTATTTAAAATAATTAAATCACGCATTTATATAAGGAAAATCACTAGATATTTCAAGAATTACATGTACTCCCACATCATTTCTCCCCAAAACCAACTTATCTCTCATGAAAAAACTATATCATCCTACCAAACCATTATCATTTAAAACCAACCCCATAAAAAAAATATTCACCATCACTCCCATGTCACTAACCATCAAACCATTTAATACAATAAATAAATCAAGTCCACCACTTTTTCTTTCCAAAAACCATGTATGCCACTCAACACGCACACCAATTCTACTTATGAAAAAAATTTCAATGATATCTTTCCATAGCAACAATAATTGAATTCACATTAATTTTAACATTTTATAATAGTTTTTTCACATGTAGATTTCATCACTTTAAAAATTTATTTTACAATTATTTTTTAATAAAAAATAAATTAAAAAAACTATAGCTTCCATTAAGAACCACACATTAAAGACTTTTGAATTCATATCAAAACCCTTAAATTTTTGTTCCTTAAAACAAGACATAAAAAACCATTACAATAATTTTCAAAAACCCATTTTTGAAATCAAACACAATATTCATTAAAGTAAAACCCACCACCTATACTCTTTAATCAGGGAAAAACATTACCAAAATAACAAACCATCATTAAACTGATCATGTAAAAATTGTTAAACAACATTCCAATAATATACGATCATATTTACAAACCAAGGTACTAGTTTTCAAATCAATACACTAAAAAAACCTACAATACATCATTAAAATGATCATGTAAACATCCCTAAACAACATTCCAATAATATTCACACATATTTACAAAATAAGGTATCAGTTTTTAAATCTATATACTAAAAAAAATCTAAAATCCATCATTCATTTTATATTTAAGGTGATTTTCAATGTTAGGAACTAATTTATCACAAAATTATTCATTAGATACATAGTTAACATCTCATAAGATATGTAATTTTTAATAAATCAGATTTAACCTCAAATCATCTATATGATGCTTTAAAAATATTAAACATATCAACACACATCTTATTATCATATTTTCAATGAGTAATAAAAAAACTCTATTCAAAACATATTTTTACTTCTATATTCCAATCTATCATGTTCCAAACTAAAACATTTTATAGAAATTTTATTACAATTAAATACTTCCATTCTCTTATGGCTCCATCAGATTTCTGATTAGGATATAGTTTTGGAAATTCTTTAGGAGGAGATCTATCTTCTTGAACTTCAGTTACAACTTCTATGGGATGATGAAAAGAATATTATTTTGTCTAGTAAGATTCAAAGGTTTTAAAAGATTTTTCATGATATTGAAAATTATTCTAGATAGATAGAAACCAATAATTGTCTTAAGTTTGGTGATAATAATACTTCCTTCTTCCTTGCTTGTATTAGGGAGAAAAAGTTCTTTGAAAAAATTAATCTTCCTCTCCCTGACGGATCCTTTACTAGTGATGCTAGTGTGGTGTGTCCTTTGGTTGTGTCTCACTTCTCTAAGGCTCTTTCTGGTCAACGGTAGGATCATGAGGCTTCTTCTCAGGATTGGTTAACCCCTGATCCTTTTTTGACAATGTTCCTTCATTTTTCTCTAGTTTATATTATCGAAGGTTGGAGTCTCTTCCGGGAAAGAAGGAGATTCTTGAGGCCATCAGGACTGTTAATCCTAAAAGTGCCCCTAGTCCTGATGGTTTTCTTGGTGATTTTTATTTTGATCATTTGATTATTATAAAATAGGATTTGGTGTGTTATATTCGTTATTTTTTCAAGGGTGCCCCTTTACCTAGAGTTGCTTCGGCTACCATCTTGGCTCTTATTCCTAAAGTCCAAAATCTAAGTGGTTTTGGGAAATTTCGTCCCATTATTTTGTGTAATTTTTCTTATAAGGTTTTTTCCACTATTCTCAAAAAAGGGTTGTCCCTCCATCTTCATCTTTGGGAATCTAAAGAACAACATGGCTTTATTAAAGGGAGAGGAATTCAGGGCGCTATTGATGTTGCCCAAGAAATGATTGCTGATCTTGATAAAAGAGTGATTGGAACTAATGTTATGGTTAATATTGACATAGAAAAAGCCAATGATTAGATGGATTGGTCTTTTCTCATTAGATTTCTCAGATGATGTGGTTTTCCTGATTGGGTTGGCGATCTCTACTTCCGGTTATTTTCTTCTCCTTGGTTCTCTATTTCCTTAATGGGGAAAAGGTTTGGTTTATTCAAATAATCAAGGGTCTTGAGACAAGGTGATCCTATATCTCTGAGTTTATTCAATCTGGCCCAGGATGTTCTCAGTAGAAATCTTAACAAGAGTCTTGATATTGAATTGATTCATCCCTTTTAAGGGAGGTACAACTTCTATGGTATTTATCACATATTTTTTTTTTCTGATGATATGTTATTTTTCCTCAATGGAAGTTCCAATTATATTCAAAATTTCAATTTGAATCTTTCTGAATATTGAAATAAAGATGTCCAACATGTCAATACTAACAAAAGTGGTGTATTTATCTACAACAAGTGTTCTTCTAGGAGATCTATGCTCATTCAGAATAGAATTAGTTTGTCCAAGAAAAGTTTCCCTATGGAATATTTGGGTGCCCATTTATCTAATGGGAGAGTCAGAATTTGTCATTTTGATTCCATTGTGTCCAGAATTATGGGAAGGATCAAAAATTGGAAGAGTCATTTTTTATCCTTTGAGGGAAGGATCACTTTGGTCAACCGTGTGCTTTCTTCCATTCCTATGCATTTGTTATATGTGTGTGGACCTCCTAAAGTAGTGATTATGAATTTTTAAAGGCTTATAAATTTCTTTATATGGGACTCACATCATGAAGGACATCATCATTGGGCTAGTTGGTCCGGACTAGAAGGACCTTTTCAGGAGGGGGTTTTAATCTCAAAGGTGCTGATGAAAATATGTGGTGTATGAAGGATAAAATGGTATGGGAGGATATTTCTGGGGTTTCTATTTGGTCTGATTTTATCAAGAGGAAATAAATCGAATGAACTTTTGATTGGTTTGATAGTGGTAATGGTTCTCACCTTTTTAATTTTTTAAAAAGTCTTGTTTCTCTAATTCTGGAGAATTCTCACTGTATTGCAGGGCGTGGAGAATTTTATTTATGGAAACATGATTGGTATGGTTCCATTTTATTTTTTCCAAGCTGTTGATCCTTGAATATCACTATTAGGAAGGCAAGTGAATACCCCCTTTTCACTGATGGAGTGTTGAATGTGGCACAAAAGGATATGTTGCATAATATCTATTTTTCTGAGGATCCAGAAAAATGTTACTTTACATCTTCTTCTGCTGGTATTATGTCATGATCATCTTTTCATTCTATGATTCATCATTCTCCTATTTTGGACTGTATGGGAAATAGACTTTGGTGTAAATACATCTCTTCTAAATTTAGTTTTCTTCTCTGGAGAATCTGCAATAGTGCTATTCTGACTGATGATAATATTCAACATATTTTAATTCCTCTTGTTTTGAAATTTAAATGCTGTTTGTTCTCTCATTCTGAGACTATTTTTCATCTTTTTTTTTTTCAAAAGTGATTGGGCTATTCATCTGTGGGTTCATGTTGTTGGTTTTCCAGATTATAGTGGGTGTGTGAGTACAGTGGAATAATTTCTTCAAGCATGTTGGCATTCACAGGAGAGGGGTTCTACGCAAGCCAAGGGGTGTTATTTACTAATCCTTACTGATTGTTAGACATTATGGGAATCAAGGAATGCTGCTGATCATAAAGACATTCATCCTAACTTATAGTACATCAGATGTAAATTTTTGAGCCTTCTCTCTTCATTTGTGTGATAGTGTAAATGTGCGAATATTTCCCTGGTTCTACATTCTTTTTTTTCATTGGTTTCTTTGACGGATGAAATAATTTCTGGGTGGAGGTCTTCTGGAGTATGGGTGTGCTGGAATCATCCTATCAATGGTATTAAATTAAATACCGATGGTTCTTGTGTGCAAGGAGTTATGCGCGGTGGAGGTGTTGTTCGGGATGATCATGGTTCAGTTATTATGGATTTTTCTGCTTTCTTTGGGGAGGGTAATTCAGTGGTGGCTGAGGCACTAGCACTACTCCAAGTTCTCAATATGTTTAGGGTAATATCTATCCACCTAGCTTAAATTGAATCGAATTCAATTATTGTGATTAATTCCCTGAAAGTTAAATTGGATTTCCCCTTGAATATTATTTATTCCATCCGTGCTTGTAAGGATTTCATTCATTCAAACATGTTGGTTCTTCATACTTGGTGTGAGGGTAATATGATGGCAGATATCCTGGATTTTAAAGGCAATGAAGATGAAAGGACTCAGATTTTTTCAAGCATAGGTTCTCTTCCCATTGAGTGTTATATGATTTTTTCGAGGGGATGCCCTCAGTATTCATAATTTTCGGGCCCTGTGAACTTTTTAGCTTGTGTTCTTTCATGTTTATGTATTTTTATTAATAAAAGTTTATAATATTTAGTTAGTTAAGTTATCAACATGTAATCAAACTTTAAAGACTCACTAAATTAAGCACATAATCACACATTTAAGAAATTTTCATGTAATTATTAAATCCATTTCATCAATGTTAAGGATTTAATTTATCACTAACCATTTACCTTCAATAAAATTTATTGCTTCTTAGAGTTTCACTTAAAGAATATCTTTAGGTTCATTTAAAATTTATAATAACATTAAATTTATAAGAACATTAAAAATAATATATTAACATCAAAAAAAATAACAAGTACAAAAATTAACAACCATATATGAAAAATCAACATCCTTCCACTTTTAAAAAACCACATATTAAAAACTCTAACTTCATTATCAAGTGTAAATAATGATGATTCATGTACCTATACTAGGTATCTACCTCAAAATTATTATAAGATCACTTTATTTTATTCATTAATATTAAGTTATTCATAATTCCTTGACTAAAATTTCCCAAAAACATCACAGTCGAAACAACATATGACCTCGTTTATGCCTCCCCACATGCCAGAAGCTATCGACTAATTATGAGAGTATAAAATAAATATTAGGGAGACTATAATACCATTATCTATACCATTAATAATAATATAACAACCAAACATCAACTAAAATTAAAAATTAGAGCACAAAAATATGGAATTATATCTAAGGAAAACTATAAAAAACATGAACATACACCTTGCTATAATAAATGTAAATGAAATTAATATAGTCATAAAACCCAATATATTACCCACTGGTCTTGTAAAAAATACAAAATATAAGAAGAAAAATGTATAAGGATACTCTAATAAAACCCCAAGACCCACCTCAATCCCATTTCCAATCCGAGTTGAGCTACTCCATCTCAATACACCACACAACTTGTTCTCAAAATTATATACCAAACATAAGGTATGAATGCACTCTAGGGTTTCTGTACTGGGTATGAGAAATATATCTGAATTGGGCCTCACCAAGTCCCCTTAATATACATCATCATATAAAATAGTTTTCACAGAAAGTAAATAATATAAATACAACAACATATAGGAATGCACATCGGGTTATCATATTCCAACCGGCCCACTATGACACCATACCCTACCTAGATCAACCAATGTTGGAAGTAGAAGTCACCTCATGCCACAAAACCAAAACCACACTTTGTGGGTTAGTGAAGGGTGTTATATAATTGTATGATATATACCCTTTAACTTTGGGTATGGACCATACTGAACATCAATGAAATCACACCAAGTCTTGATCTCTATATCCGGACCCAGGGTAGATCCCCACAAGCACATCCTGGACTAAACCCTCTCACCTAGTGTAGTCCCTACCAACATCCTCTCACATAGGGAAAGTCTAAGCTTCAAGTATCACGCTGTATCACATAAAACACTCCCCTCTCACTCAAGTTGGGTCTCATAATCATAACTGGGACCCATACCCTTTCAATTAGGGGACCCCTACCAACACCCTATCACCCAAGGTGAGGCCAGGGATCACATCCTATGACACATCACATCGACCACTCACCTATAGCTCTTCGTGGGATTCAAAATCATAACCCAGAAAAATACCCTCTTACTCAAGGTGATATCAAAGAACACCTTCTAAGATGGGGATTCTCAGTCAGGATGAGGCCTAAAATCCTGTATTTTTGTAAATAATTAGATCAAAATAGACACACGCACACATAATCAACATGGAGACTTAACCCATCACACACACACACACACACCATTAGTGCACATGGATATACTCTATCCCTCATCTAACCACTCATACCATTATTACATCATATTCATAGATCATAACTCAACACTAGTCACTTAAGACCAAACCTTTCATCTCAATGTAAATCCCATCTTAAAATTAGACTAGAAGAAAAAATCCCCAATACCAAATCAAACATGAAATCTCAATATGATGAACCCATTAACATCCCTATATCAAAAATAAGGGAATCCACTAGGTTTCTCATGCCCAACCAAGTCTCTACCCATAAGTACTAGTATGCACTCATCATCCCATTATGATCTCTTGGGCTGTAGGTCCTACCAGACCCTTACCTCAAGAGGAAAGTCCAATAGTTTTTAAATTCCCATGTCCATTCTCCGATCCTTATCCCCACAAACCATGCTATGACCACACCATCAAGGAATATTTTTCTCTCATTACCCCCCTCAACACACCGTATTGATCCATGAAGGAATTTTTCCCACACATAACCAAAACAAGACACTAATACACCTTCAAGATGATATTCCTAGTCATATGTGAGATGTATGATTATCTCAATCATCATATTGAGGCCTCAATCATATGATATTAGCCTTATGAGGTCCAACTTACACTACCTAAAACTCATCATGGACTAAATACTTACTTTTATCCTGTCATAAACTAAGTTAGTATCTACATCTCCCTGATGAAAATCCATTGGGACGTTCTAAGTCACCCAACATGCAATGAAGCACTTTCTTTCACTCTAGGAGGCTCAAAACCACCCTATTTATCTACTCAGGACACTCTTTATCCCTATTAATATCACTCAAACCAAAACCCCATGAATGAATTCACAAAATGAATAAATAGGCATATGTTTAATTATTATATGAACTACCCACATAATTCATGGAGTTTCTACCCTCAATCCATGATCTCCAAGCCTCATCTGAGATAAAACCAATTTGAGACAACATCTCAAGCCCCAATCCTAAGCTAATACATCCACAAATTAATTATAGAACATTTATAAATAATTTATCAATTGATTATAGCAATTAAAACTAATTACATAATTTAATATAAAGAGGTATAATTCCATAAATCTAATGGGGTTACCTCCACCCATTTGAACCATGACCTACAACATGTGGAAGGTCCATGGTGTATCCACGAAACCTCTATAAAAAATACATGTCGACTAGAATTTAATTAATTCTCAATTCCAAAATAAATTAATGGAATACATAGTAAGCTTACTATACATTGATCCTTTACCAAATCAATGAGTGATTCCATGCACTCATCACTCCTTAACACCTTCTACCCATCACATGAAAAAGCCCCATATTTCATAATAATACAACCATGCTCTTGGGGGATCTTCACCCAATCCCTTTATTGAAGTCATGAAAAATAAATGGAAACTATAAAGGAATATGAATGGTGTAAGTAAGAATTTATACCTTTAAAAATTCATGAATAATATGCTCGAACCACAATGAATTGAAGGAAAAAGGGGGAGGGAAATAGAGACATGTGGGGAATCCCCCTTGTTGGTTCATTGGTTGGTGGAAAACGACCAATTAGTGGGGGTCTGATAGAAGGGTAAATTAAATATTATTTTACACCACTGAATAAAACCCCTTAAGATCTTACTGTGTACTCGGTGTTCTATTTACCACCCGATGAACCCCCACCTTCTGGATAATGGGTATTCAGGTCCTACATGCCTTCTGGAGAAGGAATCAGGTACCCAGTGGCTCTCTACTGAGTACCCGATAGTAAATATCTCAATATTATAATTCTACAACCAACCCATCCTTTCCTCAAACAACTGAACCACATCACAAGAATCCTAAAACTAGCCAAAGACATACAAAAAACCTCCCTAAGATATATAAACACTATGATGCACAATCTGAATCCAAATTTTCGGATCAACCATTCTCTAGAACCAAAATTCAAAATTTCACACAAAACAATTACCCATAAATTCACCGTTCATTTAAAAAAATATAATATGTTCCTTATCATCCTTAAGAAGCACTTGAAAACATATCTTGAATTACAATAAATCAATTAGAATCTAACACCATTACTCATTAGCAATTTTAAATTGAACTAAACACATGTCAACCACCCATGTTACAAGGCCATATACATCATACTTTTTCTATAAATTATTGGTCTAATCCATAAAACACATCATTTGTACTTGATATGACACACTTGATATGATTTACATGTCACTTCATCTAATTATTAAGGGAATCACCAGTCTATCCTCTACTGGATGACCTTTATTGAAAACATCCGATCTCATATGTTAGCACATCCCCACATCATACCGTTAATGATTATTTCACCCTCATAATCATTATGGAATCATATAAAAATCCTCACAAAAGTCCAAACGTGACAATTTGTTTGATTCTATGATTGATTACCCAACCAACCAAACCCAACATCGTACTCTTTCTATGATTACTAATGTACCCTCAATCCGAATGACTATTGCATCCTTCAAAATTCTATCATGAGTCCTATTCCAACACACAGACCCCATATAATACAATGTTTGAGTCCCAAATTTAGTATTCACTAGGAGATAGATAAAATCAGATCCACCTACACACCGTTATCCCAATGCTATATTTACCCTCCACCATCCAGTTTCACTGCTGGCATGACCCATGAAACATGAGGATCATGTACTAGTTACTGATAATATTCTTCCCACCATAAGAGTATTCTCATCATTATCCACTAAAACGAAAAATCACAATACCTTCATCCCTTTCCCTTTCCACCACTAAATGAAAGGATTGGATGTGACTCCCTCGCTCATACTCGAGAACTAGAATGGAAACAATGACCACCCTATTTACTCAATCTTACCAAAACACCACTTTAGACCTTCACCAAAATTCTACTAAAATTAGGGTTAAAATATTATATAACTAATGGTGAGATTCCCACTATAAGGCTTCCCTCAAACTTCTCCCCGAGCACAAATTGCATTAGATTCCAACATTATTGAGTTTCACTTATTCTGAGAGATAGTCATGAAATTTTAGAAATTCCTATTAGCTACACACCGAAATCAATGAAATAATTATTATATAACCCATAATAATACAAATACACTAATGATATTTTAATCTTACTTAAAACCTTAGCATATATACCCTATAGAGATCGATTTCACCACTATTAACAAAATTCATTCTTTGAACCATAGTCACTTTTATCGAATTGTTCTATATTCCAAATCCTTATATAAATCCCATATTAATAGAGACAGAACAAATATTATTATCAAAACCCCAGGACACCATGTCTATATCCATTCCACAGATTCTATCAATCATCAACCCATAACTGAACTTAAGAATCCATATCTCATGTAAAGACCCGTAAATTTCAAGGAATTATTTTTCTTAAATTCTTTGGGATTTTACGAGTATGAAGTTTCTGACAGAACCTGATTCTGAGGCCCGGTGTTCCCAGAATCATTTTCCGAAGTTTATCTCGGGTACGTTCAGTGAATGAATGAGCGGGTTTTTCTATCTTTTGAACTGGTACTCGGAATTGAAATCTGAGGGCACCGATGGAACCGTAGTGCCGATAATTGCTTAAGAAGACTTTTACTGAAGATGCGTTTTCTTTGGGGGAGTTGTTAAAAAAAGTGGATTAAATAAAAAGGGTGAATAAAATTTATGGTAAAAATTTTATTCTTTATTCTAAGTGGTTATATCCTAGGTATGGGAGTTGGGGTGGGACCCACTAGTTACTAACTACCCATGTGAGGATATTGGTGAGGTGGGGCCCACACGAGCCCCACCCCTTCACATTCCATTAAACTCCTCTAACTCCCCCATTAATCTTCTTATGTTTAATGTTGGCAACCCTTTGTATTTAATTAAGTTACTTCTCTTCTTCCACTCAATTAATATCAACACACATTAATACAATTAATTCAAACTCTTCAATTAATTCAATGAAGAGTTTGAATTTTGAGTTTTTGAAATGCTTGGTAAAATAATAAAATAAGGGGAGGCCTTATTTTATTTTGTTGGCTGGTTGTGTGAGGATTTTGGGAGAGAGCTCTAATCCCTTGAAGATCTTCATCCTCCCGTGAAGAATGACTCCCTTCGACGAAGAACGCCATCATCACAAGGAGAGACGACATGCCTTTTCATATTCTCTTTGCAGCTAGTGTGCGGCGCTGTTCCTTTCTTGGACGTACACCAACGCCATCTTCGAAACCTCACCCCGCGATTCCATCTTCCGTGTCGCTGGCAAACGTCATCGTTTATCGAGGTAGGGGTGTGTTTTTATTTGATCAACACTGATTGTTCCTTCCATGTTTGTTTCTCTTGACCTGCTTGCTACCATACTAATGAGGAAGGACTGGGCCAAATGAACACAGCCCGATCCCTCTGCTGTTTTTGTGAATGTTTGGTGTGTTCTTCATGTTCTTCATGGGTGACAAACACCAGATCGTTGTGACTTCATTGTGCGACTCAACGCTCCCAAATTGAAGAACCAACATCACGACATCCTAGCGGAGGTGAGATGATGATAGGGGGGCGACTGATCAAATTGGAATGGGAAGGACCGTCCCTTGACCGTTCTTCGAGCGGGTGAATCAAATCGTGCTTTCGGATCCGATCGGAGGCCTGAAAACACAGAAGACGATTACGGGATATCGAGGCGACGTAGTGTCTGAAGTTTTGTGATGAACGGACCGTCAGAACGAAGAATGGTCATAACAGGAGGCGCGCTGGCCGGAGGTGTTGTTTCTGGAAAATTCTAGAATACATGGCGTGTACCTATGATGAACACGCCGTGTAGTGTGGGATACTGCGGATTGAGTTTCGGGTTTAGAAACATAACATACGGTGTGTGACCTCAGTCACACAACATGTAATCTCTACGTAGAATGGCAGAAGAAGCATCACGAGACATGGCGTGTATTTTGGGAAATACACGGACACGGGCAGCAATACACAGCCAAGAGGCACAACGTGTATTCTCTTCACAGAAGGGAAGAAGCTGCTTCACGGGACTTGGCGTGTATCCCGGGGATACACGGACACAGGGTGGAGTACACGGGCATGTACTCCACCACACGGCTAGGCATGGCCAGTGGCACGGGCTACCCCGTGTACCTGTTACACGGTTTGGAGAACACGGGTTGAGGCTGTGTATGGGCACATGGCCATCATACACAGAGCCGACCTAGTTGCATGGACACGGCGTGTAACCATACCACACGTTGTGTACTTACTTCCTACATAACAGCCTTTAGAAACGGGCCATTGGACATGAGCAGTACCCGAGAACTGACTACACGGCCTGTACCATATACCTACACGCCGTGTACTTTTTGGAAAAAAGGCTTGGTCATTTTGTACACAGTATCATGGATACATATTGTTTGGATTACCCCCCTATGACATGGAAGACCTTTAGAATACATCAACTTGAGACTTCAGGGCTTTTGATGTATCAACCCTCTTGGATCGTGGAGCGGACCCTCCTGGAATCGAGCATGCTGTGTTCGGAAACCCTAGAGATGGCTGCAACTACGACAACGATGACAACTGTACTTGGATCCTCCGTTGGTTTGGCAGCGAGGACGACTGTACTTGGATCCTCCATGGGTTTGGTAGCGATGACGACTGTACTTGGATCCTATGTGGGTTCGGTACTGATGGTTACTGTACTAGGATCCTACGTGGGTTCAGCATGAACGACTTCTGTACTTGGATCCTACGTTGGTTCGGTAGGGGAGAGGATTTAGAGGCTACATCTATCATCTCCACCCCTCTTCGTGAGTATTATACCTATGTGAGCTGAGTATTGACTTTCAATCATTATATTCGATATGATTGACTTGCTTTCTCATGTGGATTGAGTTGTGCTTTCCTGTGTGGATTGAGTTGTACTTTCCTATGTGGACTAGGTTTAACTTGGGCTCGTGAGTTGGAGCAGAACTGGAATTGATGACTTAGGTATATGTATGGGAATATACCTAAGTAGATTTGGTTGATACTTAATGATTGTATCTTTCCTTTGTGGTTTCTTCTTCGTGGATTCTGGGAGACCTTCGGGAGTCTCGGGGTCCCTACTGAGTATCGTATACTCACCCCTGCACGGGCTATGCTCGCACTACGTTGTGTTGGTTGCAGACGATGGACAACACTGATCGTGGTTGAGGCTTGTGGATCGGTACTATACCCGGAGGTGGACTATCAGGCGGGACGTACACGGAGTGTACGACAGGACTTGAGGAGCTGACGAGACTATCTGTACTCACCGTTCAGGTGAGAGTTCTAGAGGATATCTTGGTGGATGCTGCTCTACTTTTCAGCTATTGTACTTTCTTTTCTCAGTTGTACTGTACTTTCAGTTGGGTTTGTATACTGGCCCATTTACTTTCCAGCACTTACTTTTGTACTCAGTTTACTTAGTGTTACTTCAGCTTGTGTACTCTGTGGTGTTTTTTTTCTTATTTAAAGGCAATTCATTCCCTTTTATCAGGATTTATGCCTTTGGTGCTAGTCGCCAGCCCCTGGCCTATGGAAGGTGGGCTTGGGGTAACCACGGCACGGGCCCTGAGGATGGGTCGTGACAAATTGGTATTAGAGGAGTCGGTTCTACCGTAGAACTCAGAACTCTAATAATTTCTTCTGTGTGAAGAAATATTGTTTAGGGTATTGAGTGTGGTTATCGGTCCAGGGAGTCCAGTGTTGGTGCGACGGCCGACGTATCCATACACCAGGACCCTAACTTCTGATTACCGACTCAATGAACGAAAACATTGATTGCATGTGTGTTTCAAAAGTTTTATTTGTGATTACTTTTTGTCAGCTCACCAGGTGTACTGTATTAACCGTGGAACACCTGTTTCTTTTCAGGATGAACCCACGATGGCATCCAGCTAGGGTTCCGAGCTTTGTGCGAGACGACAGCCCACCGAGTGAGGAGGCCTCGCTGTGGGGCCCCTTTACAGTGGAGGAACCGACGATACCTCTACCCACCGAGCCACCGATGCCACCAGCCCCAGCAGTTGAGAGTGCACATCGCCTTAGTGCACTGCACGAGTTTCAGCGTCAGAGATCGCCTAGGTCCCATGGGGAGACAGACCCTCTGGCAGCCAACGATTGGCTGGAGGCTGTTGTCCAAGTTTTCAGATTGGTAGGGACACCAGAAGATCTTATGGTGATCCTTGCGGAGAGTCTCCTACACGCGGCAGCAGGTAGATGGTGGAGCCTGATGCTCCAGGTGCACAAAGAGGCATCTCTTCTTTAGAAGGACTTCGAGAGACTCTTCCGCTCATAGTTCATTCCAGCCACCCTCCGTGCAGTGCGCATTCAGGAGCTACGACAGCTGCGGTAGGGAAGTATGACAGTAGCCCAGTACTCGGTGAGATTTACCAATCTCTCATGCTACTCCACAGACACAGTATGAGACCCATTATTCTGGGCCCGGACCTTCGAGCAGGGGCTGAGGCATGAGATCAGGGCTTCGATGATCTCCCTCAGTATTCCAACACAGGTAGGAGTACTGGAGCGAGCCCTTCTTGTAGAGAGATTTCTTGCTGAGCCTACACCAGCAGCGAGACCTACCGCAGGGCGGCACGTATTAGTGTCTTCTGCAGCTGGTAGTCGACGAATGTCACAGGGGTCCAAGCGGACTAGACCATCAGGTGGGTGACCTCAGGATACTGGCTCAGAGGTGCGGGGAATACGCAGTAGAGCCAATCATATGAGAGGCAGACAGAGCTATGCATGCGGTGGGCAGGTCCACATGGCTCATGACTACCCAAACCACCGTGCAGAGGAGCAATAAACGGTTGAGGGACCACCGAGGCACAAGAAGAGGTTTGACCATGGTGGTTCACAAGGAGCAGGCAGACGAGGCATAGGAGCTGGCCGAGAAATAGGTGGTGGGAGATGCTTCAAGGCTCTACCACCACCACCACCTGGAGGTCCACCCCGACCACAGGGAGCTGGCGGACAGAGGTAGGATCAACTTCAGGCAGTGGAGGCTTATGACCACAGCGCACCTGAGATGATTCTAGGTACTATATGTGTCTACTCCACCCTTTCTGTAGTTCTTATAGACATAGGAGAAAGTCATTCTTTTATTGCCGCTACCCTTTTTCGGAGCTCGGAGATTCCGACGGAGCCGTTGGCTCGATTCTTACGGCTAGAGACTCCTATGAGAGCAGACTTGATGATTACGCACTGGTGCCGGCAGTGTGAGCTTACTCTAGATGGCGAGATCTTCGTCTGTGATCTTCTTGTAGCGGCGTTGAGGCCTTACAATGTCGTCATGGGCATGGACTGGTTATCTACAGTTCATGCTCAGATCGACTATATTAGGAGCAAGATGTGGTGTGTCTACACCGATGGGAGCAGTTTCACCTTCACCGGCGAGAAGGGAACCTTTGTAGAATAGGATAGACTCACACAGAGGAGAGGACAGCCGATCACCCATCAGTTGGCTAGTCCCATCCTAGTAGAAATTGATGTGCGGAGTCTGAGTTTTCCGGTTGTGGTGGATCAGTATGCGGACGTTTTTCCTAACGACGTTCCAGGACTACCTCCTCGCAGCGAGGTAGACTTCTATATTGACCTATACCCCGGGAAAACCCCGATATCTACTCCAGCATATCGGATGGCACTCTCTTAGCTTCGAGAGCTATGGGTACAACTGGAGGACTTGCAGGGTAAGGGATTCATCCGACCCAGTGTTTCACCCTGGGCTTCCCCGATATTGTTCGCCAAGAAGGCGGACGGGAGCTTGCGACTATGTGTCGATTACTTTTGACTGAACCAGGTGACCGTGAAGAACAAGTATCCACTTCTGAGGATTGACGACCTCTTAGATCAGCTCAAGGGAGCACGATGGTTCTCGAAGATAGACCTCAGGTCAGGCTATCATCAGCTCAGAGCTCGAGATGAGGATGTGCAGAAGACGACCTTCAGGTGTCGATATGGCCACTATTAGTTCTTGGTTTTGCCTTTTGGCGTAACCAACTCTACAGAAGTGTTCATGAGTCTCATGAACATGATCTACCAGCCTTACCTCAATCGATTTTTCATGGTATTCATCGACGACATATTGATTTACTCGAATACTGAGGAGGAGCACGCCTACCACTTGCGGGTTGTACTGGACACACTCCGAGAGCACCAAATTTATGGTACGCTCTTGAAGTGTCAGTTCGGGATTCAAGAGGTCCAGTTCTTGGGACATTCCATCTCTGAGGTGGGAGTTGCGGTGGATCCTGTGAAGATTGAGGCAGTGATAGCTTGGGAGCCACCCAGGAGCATGAAGGTGGTGTGAAGTTTCCTAGGTTTGGCTGGGTACTATCGGAGATTTTTCCATACTTCTCCAGAGTTGCAGCACCACTCTCAGCTTTGAAGAAGAAGGGAAAACCCTTTTTGTAGTCAGATAGATATCAACAGAGATTCCAGGAGCTGAGACAAAGATTGACCAGTGAACCCATCTTGAGACTACCAGAGGAGGGCGTAGGGTACGTAGTTTACTACGATGCATCAGGGATCGGACTCGGGTGTGTCCTGATGCAGGAGAGGGTAGTGATCTCCTATGGATCACGACAGTTGAGGTAGTATGAGAAGAACTATGCTACCCATGACCAGGAGTTAGCAGTAGTGGTCTTCACCCTGAAGATGTGGTGGAACTATCTGATGGGTGAGCACTTTACAGTCTATTCTGACCACCAGAGTCTCAGGTACATCTTCTCGTAGAAGGACCAGAACCTGAGACAATGAAGATGGATCGAGTTCCTCTAGGACTATGACTTTGGGATAGTCTATACTCCTGGAAAGGGGAACGTAGTAGCTGATGCTCTCAGCAGGAGGTCGGGTATTCAGCTACTTGGAGAGGCGACAGAGCAGTTAGCCACTTTGCAGATATCCTACATGGATAGAGATGGGGCAGCCTTTCTACAGTAGCTCACAGTCACTCCTCCACTTCTTCAGCAGGTCAGAGAGGCACAACATGGGGATGTTGACAGTGAGACGCGACGTGCACAGATATCCTCAGGACAGGCACCTGATGGATTATCTGTAGGAGGAGAGCACATCGTCCTTTTCAGAGGATGTACCATGGTACCAGTTTCTTTACAGGAGGAGGTGCTGTGAGAGTTTTACACTTCCCCATTAGTTGTATATCCAGGAGTGGCGAATGTGTACTAGGATCTCAGACGACAACACTGGTGGCCGGGTATGAAGAAGGTTGTGGCAGAGTTCATTTCACGATGACTCACCTGCCAGTAGGTGAAGGCAGAGCACCAGGTACCAACAGGCTTGGTACAACCCTTGGAGGTCCCGGAGTGGAAGTGGGAAGGGATATCTATGGATTTCGTGATAGGGCTTCCACGTACTTCCAGAGGTCACGACTCCATTTGGGTGATTGTCGACCGACTCACCAAGTCGGCCCACTTTCTACCTATCAGGGAGCAGGGCTCAGTGGAGAGCTTGAGACACCTCTACATTCAGAAGATCGTATGACTTCATGGTGTGCCATTGACTATCATCTCCGATCTATATTATCACTTTACTTCCTGGCTTTGGAAGGGGTTGAAGGAGGCATTTGGGATGCAGCTACGCCTAAGCACCCCCTTTCACCCACAGACGGATGGTCAGATAGAGAGGACTATCCATACTCTCCAGGACATGCTCCATGCATGTGTCCTCAACTTTGGTCATAGCTGGGAGGATCATCTTCCTTTGGTGGAGTTTGCGTACAAGAATAGCTACGACTCCACCATCAGGATGGCACCATACGAGGCATTGTACGACCGACCTTGAAGATCACCTCTATGCTGGAAAAACCCTTGGGAGTCAGCACTTGTAAGACTAGAGATGGTCCAGGCCACGGCGGAGAAGGTACAGGTCATCCAGGAGAAGATGAGGATAGCTCAGAGCTGACAGAAGTCCTATGTTGATAGGAGGCGGAGACCACTAGAGTTCGAGGATGGCGACCACGTTTTCTTACGGGTCTCACCTCAGCGTGGATTATGGATATTTGGCCGGGGTGAAAAGTTATCTCTTAACTTTTTTCAGACCATTCCAGGTTCTCAGCAGGATAGGCGGGGTGGCTTATTTCCTGGATCTTCCACCTCAGTTGCACCGGGTGCACGACGTCTTCCACATATCTCAGCTGAGGAGATACGTACATGACCTGACGCATATCATTGATCATGGGGAGCTAGAAATCGATGACAGGGTGACTTTTGCGGAGGTCCCGGTGGAGATTGAGGATCGACATGATCTGGTCCTACAAGGACTGTCAATTCCTCTAGTGTGCATCAGGTGGCAGCACAGGAACCTCCAGGAGATCACATAGGAGCGGGAGGCTCAAATGCGTGCACAATACCCTCATTTGTTTTCCTAGTTTATGAAGTAGCTTTACGGGGATGTAAAGACCTGAGGTGGGAGTAATGTAAAGACCCTTAAATTTCAAGGAAATTTTTTTCTTAAATTATTTGGGATTTTATGAGTATGCAGTTTCTGACGGCACTTGATTCCGAGGCCCGGTGTGCCTGAAATCATTTTCCAAAGTTTAGCTCAGGTATGTTCAGTGAACAAAGGAGCGGGTTTTTCTATATTTTGAACCATTACTCAGAATTGAAATCCAAGGGCACCAATGGAACCACAACATCGATTATTTCATAAGAGGACCTTTACCGAAGATTCATTTTCTTTGGGGAGTTGTTAAAAAGAAGTGGATTAAATAAAAAGGGTGAATAAAATTTGTGGTACCAATTTTTTTCTTTATTCTAAGTGGTTATATCCTAGGTATGGGAGTTGGGGTGGGACCCACTAGTTACTAACTACCCATGTGAGGATATTGGTGAGGTGGGGCTCACACGAGCCCCACCCCTTCACATTCCATTAAACTCCTCTAACTCCCCCATTAATCTTATTATGTTTAATATTGGAAACCCTTTGTATTTAATTAAATGACTTATCCTCTTCCACTCAATTAATATGAACACACATTAATACAATTAATTCAAACTCTTCAATTAATTGAATGAAGATTTTGAATTTTGAATTTTGAAATTCTTGGTAAAATAACAAAATAAGGGGAGGCCTTATTTTATTTTGTTGGCTGGTTGTGTGAGGATTTTGAGAGAGAGATGAAATCCCTTGAAGAACTTCATCCTCCCGCGAAGAATGACTCCCTTAGACGAAGAACGCCGTCATCACAAGGAGATACGACATGCCTTTTCATCTTCTCTTCGCAGCTAGTGTGAGGCACCGTTCCTTCCTTGGACATACGCCAACGCCATCTTTGAAATCTCACCCCGCGACACCATCTTCCGCGTCACCGAAAAACGTCATCATTTATCGAGGTAGGGGTATGTTTTTATTTGAGAAAAGCTGATTCTTCCTTCCATGTTTGTTTCTCTTGAGCCGCTTGCTACCAAACTAACACAGAAGGACCGGGCCAAACGAACATGGCCTGATCCCTCCGCCGTTTTTGTGAATGTTTGGTGTGTTCTTCGTGTTCTTCATGGGTGAAGAACACCTGATCGTTGCAAGTTCGTTGTGCGACGCAATGATCCCAAATTGAAGACCCAACATCACGACGTTCTAGAGGAGGTGCGACGATGATAGCAGGTGACAGATCAAATTGGAATGGGAAGGACTGTCCCTTGGCCGTTCTTCAAGCGGGAGAATAAAATTGTGCTTTCAGAGCCGATTGGAGGCCCGAAAACACCGGATACGATTACGGGACATCGGGGTGACTTAGTGTCCAAAGTTTCGTGATGAACAGACCATCAGAATGAAGAATGGTCATCACGGGAGGCGCTTTGGCCGGAGGCGTCATTTCTGGAAAATTCCAGAATACACGACGTGTACCTCTGACGAACACGCCGTGTAGTGTGGGCGTACTGCGGCTTGAGTTTCGGGTTTAGACAAGTAACACACGGTGTGTGAACCCGGTCACACGGTGTGTAATCTCTACGCAGAATGGCAGAAGCAGCTTCGTGAGACATGGCGTGTATTCTAGGAAATACACGGACATGAGCAGCAATACACATCCAAGAGGCACAACATGTATTCTCTTCACAGAAGGGCAGAAGCGACTTCGCGGGACTCAGTGTGTATCCCGGGGATACACCGACACGGGGTGGAGTACACATGCATCTAATCCACCACATAACTAGGCATGGCCAATGGAACAGGCTACCCCGTGTACCAGTTATACGGTTTGGCGAACATGGGTTGAGGTTGTGTATGGGCACATGGCCAGCATACACTGAGCTAACCCAGTTGCATGGACATGGCGTGTAACCATACCACACGCCGTGTACTTACTTCATACAGAATAGCCTTTTGAAACGGGCTTTTGGACATGGGAAGTACCTGATAATTGACTACACTGCATGTACCATATACCTACACGCCGTGTACTTTTTGGTAAAAAGGCTTGGTCATTTTATACGAAGTATCATGGATACATATTGTTTGGATTAGCCCCCTATGACATTGCAGACCTTCAGAATACATCAACTTTAGACTTTGTGGCAGTTGATGTATCGACCCTCTTGGCTCATGGAACGGACCCTCCCTGAATCGAGCGTGCTGTGTGCGGGAACCCTAGAGCTGGCTGCGACTACGATGACGATGAAGACTGTACTTGGATCCTCCATGGGTTCAGTAGCAAGGACGACTGTACTTGGATCCTCTGTGGTTTCGACAGTGACGACAATTGTACTTAGATCCTACGTGGGTTCGACAGTGATGGTTACTGTACTAGGATCTTACGTGGGTTTGGCAGTGATGACTTTTGTACTTGGATCCTACGTGGGTTCGGTAGGGGAGATGTTTCAGAGGCTACATCTATCATCTCCACCCCTCTGCGTGAGTATTATACCTTCGTGAGATGAGTCTTGAATTTCAATCATTATCTTCGATATGATTGACTTGATTTCCTGTGTGGATTGGGTTGTACTTTCCTGTGTGGATTGAGTTGTACTTTCCTGTGTAGACTGGGTTGAACTTGGGCTCGTGAGTTGGAGCAGAATTGGAATCGATGACTTAGGTTTATGTATGGGAATATACCTAAGTAGAGTTTGTTGATACTTTTTGATTGTATCTTTCCTTTGTGGTTTATCCTTTGTGGATTCTGGGATACCTTTGGGAGTCTCGGGGTCCCTACTGAGTATCGTATACTCACCCCTGCACGGGCTATGCCCGCACTATGTTGTGTTGGTTGCAGACGACAGACACCGCTGATCGTGGTTGAGGCTTGTAGAGCAGGACTGTACCCGGAGGTGGACTATCAGGCGGGACGTACACGGAGTGGACGTCCAGACTTGAGGAGCTGTCGAGACTATCTGTACTCACCCTTCAGGAGAGAGTTCCAGAGGACATCTTGTTGGATGCTGCTATACTTTTTTTCTGTTGTACTTTCTTTTCTCAGTTGTATTGTACTTTCTATTGGGTTTGTATACTGGCCCATTTACTTTCCAGAACTTACTTTTGTACTCAGTTTACTTAGTGTTACTTCATCTTGTGTACTCTGTGGTGTTTGTTTTCTTATTTAAAGGCAATGCCTTCCTTTTATCGGGATTTACGCCTTTGTGGTTCTAGTCGCCATCCCCTGGCCTATGGAAGGCGGGTTTGGGGTAGTCACGAAACGAGCCCCAAGGACGGGTCGTGACATGTCATCCCCGATCACACCCCAAATGTGATCACTTTACAAACATACTAAATTCCTATGACGCTCCTCTAAGTATTCAAAAAAATAGAGTGATCACCATCACAATAACACTACTACATCAGTTGAGTTCTCTAGAACCTTGAAAATTCCAATGGACCCACATAGCACTCATTATATCAATCCTCGACTGAATATGAAACTTCAATGACCAATTTTACTTACCCTCACAAGTCAATACTTTCTTTGAGAGAACACATAAACACTCACTCAATTATTTCCAATGTAGGGTAAAGTCTAAAAATCCTTATAAATGGTTATTATTATACTATCTATCTTGATCTAATATAAACTAAAATGAGTACACATGCATATATTTCCTAATCACACTTCCTGACTGATACTCCAATGATTTTCCTCTGATCAATCCCAGGATCACATGACTTATCCAATAACCAATCCAAAATTTAATATAAATTTTTTATTTCCAAAATAACCCTAAATGATTTATTTTCAATGATCCCAAGGAATATCACTCATGCTAATGAAAATCACATGATCATCCACTACTCAAGTGTAACCCAAAACCAAATTCATCTACCAATGATCTACCCATCCTAGAATCGACCATCTTGGATCACTATCTACTATCCCATAAAAGACCATACCCAAATCTAAAAAGGCTAGGCATGTAGTTGGTACTTCCCACCACACACGACCATCATACCACAAGCACTCCAAGTGTTTTATATCTCAAAATCCTATATAATGTCAACATGAATTTCTCTCTAGCCTCTCAAGGTTATTGGTCACAATAAAGAAACTTGTACCCACTATAAATCAACTATCATGACTATATAACCTATAAAAAACCATTATCAAGGCATCCAATTCTTAAAACAAACCAACAAGAGTTAATATAAATCCCTTTAAACTAAGGACTGTATAACTATCATTAGATAACATCAAACAATAAGATTCACATGAACCACCATTAGAAAACACTTTGGTTTAGTTGAGTAGAATTTCAGTGACAAGTTATTTAGAAAAAAATATTTAGTTTTTTGTTGAAAATTTATATAATTATAACCTACTATATTAGTTAAAAAAAATCCCAAATAAGCACAAAAATGTCATGTGAATCTGACATTCCAAGTAGGATTCATGAATACATGCCTCTTGTGAGTTTGGGCCAAGAAAAAAAATATTGGAACCGAGGTGATCTCATTCAAAGATTATGTTGTGTCTATTATAAATCCATTTCTATAATGATCAAAAAAATTATTCTATGGGAGATTGTTTATTCGAAGTGGAATACTATAAGAGGAATTGAATAATTTTGGAGAAAATAGTGGAGTTTTCTATAGTTTAAAAAAAAATTAGATATGAAATTTTGTATAAATTTTCAAACTACATGTTAAGATAAAAGAAGAGATATTTTATTGAATTTTATAAAATATGGTAAATTTATAAAAAATATTTAAGGAAAATGAAGGTTTTTTACATATTTAGCATATGAACATATAGATCCCACATGAACTGGCGGGTAGTACATGGTTTGTGGTCCATGAAGGAGGGTTCATGGAGAAATTTCATAAAGAACAACCCATGTATGAAGTTCTCAAAGGATGAAGTTATTTGTAATGAAGATGTGGGTATTTAGTGAATTCCATGTATGAAGTATGTAGAGGATGATTTGTGAAGGATGTTTGTGGAAACCAGTTCATGAAGGCATATCAAAAAGAGGATTAATGTAATTTTAGTGATTATAGAGATTTCTAGAGGAATTTCACCATAAATACCCCATGTATTATTTCATTAATGATATAATGATAAGTTCAATATGATCCATATATAAATTAGAAAAATGGTGAATTAAAAAATTTCATGTTTCAGGTATGACCTTGATGTAGATCAGTTCATAAATTAAAGGGTTTTATGAAAGTTGTTCCTAAGGTAGGTTCCATAAAGCCAATTCACAAGGAGTAGTGCACAAGTGAGTTCCACGAAGGGATTATCTCAAAGAAACACATAATACAATATACCATATAGTTTAAAGTTTCTCATGATACATGATACCACATACCATGAAGTAGTTTCTAACGAGAATAGGTTGGTTCATGAGGTTAGTGTGAGTTGAATAGTGTTCTTTATAGGACTTACGTGTAAGAATGTTTTAAGTGGGTATTTTTTCATGTAAAAATTTCCATTGGGTATTCTATATCATTAGGAGATGATTCAATCATTATATCCAGGTTTTCATGAGGAGAATAAAATCATATTTTTTGACAATGTGGAATATTCCTATGTGTTGATAAATTGATACATTTATTCAAAGTAGTGTGTGGAGGAGGAGTCAGTTTTTTTTAGAGAGATAGTGTGTTTATACCTAAATTAAATTATAAAGGTAGTGATCTTGACATAGATTTTCCATTCCCAAATAATTGAAATCCCCCAAAACTAGTGAAGTATTTTGTATTTTGTTTTGATCGACACATCATTTGTATATGCTCCTTATACTAGCCCTTAGTGTTAAACCAAGTAAAAAATATTGTTCCTTGTTTTAATTTTATTTGTTTTAGATTGTGGTGAATGTGAGACCAAATATTATAGGTTTAACAAGTTCATTCCAAAATGAGAGAAAGATGTCAACCTAAAGGCATTCTTGATCTCAAGATAGAACTTGAGGGATCTCTTGAAGAGTTTGATATTAAAAAAATAAAAAATGAACAGATTGGAAAATAAATATTATAAATATATGGATCATATTAGAGAAATTATTGACTAAATAAAAAAATATCTAAAAGATTAATCAGTAATTTCAATGAATTTAGAAGATACAATGATCTTTAAACTGAATATAGAAGAAAAAATGAAGATGAATGATGAACTTAATGGTTTTTTAAGAGAGTATACAAATATTTAATAATATATAGAGAAAGAAGTAGTTAATTTAAAAATTAGACTTAAATTAGATATAAAATCTAGTGATCCTAAGAAGAAATTAAATTTTGGGAGGTACTAAAGGCACTGAGAAAATTATAAGGGAACAAAGACCCAGATTCATGGGTTAGAGTGGAATCAACTATGATGATAATACCTATAAATATGAAACAAGAATGAATCAAAACAAAGGGAAGGATAAGGTTAGTGATTCCAGTGAAAACAATAAAAAACCTTTTATAAAGAAAAATATGGATGAAATCAAAATAATTGAATAATTAGATACATTTATAAATATTCAAGGACCATTCAACAACTAAGGTTCTTTTTGAAAGATGTGTAGGGGTGTAAAAACATAGAAGATGTGGTATTTACCCATATGAAATTTCAATTATATGGATTTCTTGGCCACACCATGTCTTATTTTTAAGAGGCAAGGTGCTACTTAGATGGAGGAACAACCCAAAGTCGGTAAGGATAATGATTCTATATCCTTCATCTTAATTAATAAATTATTTTTATAGATATTTCTTTCTTTCCTTTTGTAATTTTAAACATAAAGATATTAATTATAATAAACTTAAAAATGGTTTTCACCACCATGGAAGTCAAATAAAAGGAATTAAAATATACCATTAAATATTGATTTTAAAAATAGATACAACCCATTTGAATAATGGGAAGAGTATAATTATACTACTTATGCCAAAGTAAAATAGGATAGGTCATATTATTTCTCAACATAACTAAGTATTACATGGAAGTAAAATAATAAAATAGATAAAAAAATTCTCACTAAAGTCAATCAAAATTCTATAAAGAAAAAGAACACCTCAATACTTGATTGTGGGTTCTCATCCAAAATGACTAAGAATATAAAAATACAGTTAAATATGAAGGAATTATTTGATGGAATAGTTCATTTTAGTAATGATAGAGACCTAAAAATAAAGGTAAGTAGAAATAATAAATTAAAAAGTGATTATTCAAATAAAATAAGATACATATATGTGGATAATTTACAACACAACCTATTGAGTGTGATCCGAATTTCTGACTTAGAAATTAACGTGACATTTAATCATAAGGGGTTTATAATCTTGGGAAAGTATGAGAAATAATTAATTAGAGTCTAGAGAATGAATAGTTTAAAATACTATATTGATAATAAAGAAAATACATGTCTTTCTAATAGTGGAAGAGATGGATAACTTGTGGAATTAGTGGTTATGCCACATTTATCAATATAGAATAGAGAAATTATATAAGATAAAGTCTTTAGTGGATATTTCAAATCTAAAAAAAGATTGATATAAGACTTTTGATGCTTTTATATGTGGAAATATGGTATGAAATCCTTATAAAAAAATAAAAGGGAATCCAATATCATTGATCTAGTGCATACCTATTTTTATAAACCAATGAATATATTATAAATATATAGAGAAGGGTATTTCATTCTATTTTTACATGACTACAAAAAATGGAATGTGTTATGTTCATGTAGAGAAAGAGAGAAGTGGTGGATTGTATGAGGAGGTCCATGTGAAGAGTGGAGAAAAAAACTAGCAACACCATCAAGATATTGTGGTTTGATAATGGAATGAAGTATAAGTCCATTCAGTTTTTAAATTTTATTTAAAAACATGGTATCAAACATAAAGTATCCTCAGTTATAACTCCACAATAGAATTGAGTTATTTAATGTTGAAATTTGATGGTAAACAATATGGATAAAACTATAATCATCAAGAGTGGTTTGCCTAGCCACTATGAGAAAGATTCTATGAATGCTGTTGGGTATACCTAAAATTGGGTAGTGCCTAGACTGAGGGAATATTAGACACCATATGAATTTTGGAATGGGAGGAATCCTTTACTAAAAATTGTTTAGATAATCAGAAGAAAATACTACATTTTAAAGAAAGAAGGTAATCAAGGAAAGTGTGGTGATATAGAAGAAGAAGGAGTGTTTCATAGATTCTCAATAAAGAGTAAGTTTTATAAATTAATTAACAATAGGATTAATAAATTTATTGAGAGTAATGACATCAAATTCATTTAGGAAAAGGATGGTATGAATTTGAGGAGTCTAAATTTTAACTGCATGTATGATGATGAGGAATAAGTTGAAAAAAATCCTATATCTACATAAATCCTTCTAAATGATGATTATTATAAGGGTGAATAAGAATTGTAGATGATTAATGATAAAAATTATCCAGTACCTCATACGTGAAATAGTTGAATTTAAGTTGATCCATCCAATATAATTAGAGACAGTATGACTCATATACAAGCATAAAGAATAAGGAATTTAGACCATGTTGATTTTCTATTAATGGTGGAACCCACATCATTTGAATAAGTAGAAAAGTATGAATCATGGTTTAGATCCATGAACGAATACCAGATAAAAAAATTAAACTTGGGAAGTTATCAAGAAACCTAAATATCACAATGTGATAGAAAAAAATAATATTTCAAGAATAAAATTGACAAGCATTGAAATGTTATTTGAAATAAAGAACTTTTGGTTTGTAAAGGCTACGATCAGATTGGAGGAGTGGATACTAAAGAAAAACTTATGGTAGTGGATCAACTTTATTCAATACAAATCTTATTCTTGATGGTTATTCCGAGAGGTTTCAAGATTTTTCAAATAGACATTAAAATGAAATTTTTGAATGGAATCCTCTAAGATGAGGTTTATATTGATCATCTAGTGGGATTTATAATTGTAAATGATGAAACCAAGGTTTTCTAGTTGAAGGAGGAATTTTATATTATGAAATTATCCCAAAAATCATGGTATGTGTGGCTATAATTGTACCTAAAGAATATTGAATTCAGAATATGTGGTTTTGATCCCAATTAATATATGAAAACATCCATAAATGAATACTTTAAGGTGTTGGTTTATGTAGATTAAATCATTGGAAGATGTAGGTAGAAGTCGATTGAGGAATTTTCTAGACTAACGATCATAGAGTTTGAGATGTCTATACTTGGATATATTACAGATTTTTTTCTGGGTTTTAAATGATTTAAAAGAATAGATATACATTTCTTTCATAAGATAAGTAATTAATGAGGACCATTTTGGAATAAGTGAGAAATTTATAGAGATCATGATTAAGCCATTGGATGCTCCAAATTTTTAGAAGCATCAGTCAATAATTGGTGTTCAAGTACCTTACACATCTTGAGGAGGTTTTTAATTCTCCTTTCCCTATTCAATTACATGTTTCTAACTATTTGTGATGTGGTATATAATTTTTGGGTATATAATATCCATTGGGAGTAAAGAGATGAAAAGAGAATATTTATATGGGATGTAAAAATAAATTTCCTTCTCTCTCTTTTTTTTATTTTCAAAGTGAAAGGAATTGTAGTTAAATTCAACATAATATAGCTTTAATGGATGATAATGGTGAAATTCAATCCCATAAGGGGGTTCATAGAATGAAATTTAGGGGAGTTTTTGGAATAAGGATTGTCATGAGCCATGGAATTATCTCTTGAATTATTTTTTTCTATATGAAATAATGATCATTTATAATTAGAGTGATATATGAGGTATTATTTTTCCATGTCAAAGGATTTAAATGAGTTTAAAAAGTTTAATTTCACCTTAGATGTCCAATACACCCAAAGGAAGGGAATATTAGAACCAAGGAAACATATATTGGAAATTATGTTGTGTATATTGTTAATCCATTTCCAAAATGACTATAGAGTTTGTATTCTAAGGTAGATAGTTTAAAATAAGTTTAATAATAGAATATGATTTAAATAATAATAGATAAAATGGTGACATTTTTCATTATTTGTGATTTTTTTGTATATGAAATTTTATAGAAATTTTCAAATAGAATGTTTAGAGAAAAGGAGAGATATTTTTTAATGTTTATAAAATATGTTGAAGTACCGTGAAATATTTGAGGTGCATGAAGATTTTTCCTGTAGGGAGTATATGATTTTTTATCTCCTATGTAAACCAATAGGGAGTATGCACCTGGTGGCCTTTGAAGGAGGCTTCATGGATGAATTTCAAGATGGAAAACCCATGTTGAAGGTTCATAAATTTCAAATTCATTTGTAATTAATAGGTGTATATTTGGAATATGTCACATATAGAGTATGTTAAGGATAATTCACGAAGGGTGTTTTGATGATTAGTTTGTGAAGGAATAATGTGAAGGTACTTAATGTAATTTTGGTGATTAATGAAAATTTTGGAGGAATTTTCCTATAAATATACTATAGATCCATTCATTAAGGATCTAATGAGAATTAAAGATGATACCAAGATTAATTAGAAATATATAAGCTAGGAACATCATGTAGTAATGTTATATTGTGAAGTAAATGGTTCTATGAATGTTTTTTGTGAAGGATGTTTTGTGCTGTTATTTCACAAGGAACGATACATGAGGGAGTTTGTTGACGCTCCTTTCATCACAGAATCTAAATATTGGAAAAGGGGAATATTTGAGCTCAAAGTGATTCAACCTTTGAAAAAATATCAAAAAAATTGACAAAGGAAGGAATAAGAAGAATGTTTCACATGTGCCACGCAAGTTTCCTCACTGTCGTGCAAGTCCACTTGCGCGACGCCTAATGGTCACGAAAGTGACTTGCGCGCCCGAAAGGATAACCGCATGGGTCTTCTTCAGCCTATAAATAGACCCTGTGGGCCCCCCATTCGTGAGGATATTTTTTTCCAGAAACTCAGATTTAAGCTCCCGGCGCCCTAGTCTCTTCTCAAAGCTTCCGAAACACTTCTAAGGTAATTTCTTACCTAGACCGGAAGATCTAAAGAGGGAGAGGAAGGCCTAAGTGTTGAAACTCATCAACACTTGCACGACTGAGTGGCCAGCCCTTAAGGGAAATGGCCACACTTGCGCGCCGCCTTACTCCTTCAATAGAACTTGCATGCCCCTCTTCTGGAAGAACCTCAAGATGATTCTAAAGGATTTAACCAAGAGTCGCTCAAGTATTACCCTGATGGTTAACAATCGCGAAAGTACCCATATGTCGCGCAGGTATACCTACGCGACCAGGACTTGCGCGCCCATGCAGTACCTGCGTGCCTGCCAGGACTTGCGCGCCCCTGCCTTTTTGGGTGCCCTTCTTGCCCATTTCACCCCTCTTAATCCATTCCACCTCTCCTATTCAAGATTCAGTCTTCAAGACACTATTCAAAGCCATTTATGTCATGATTTCTTAACTTGACTTCCTTATCTGAAAGGAAATCTGTGTAATATCTCTCAAAACCTAGTGATTTACACATCTTTATGTCACTAAAGATTGAAATTTCATTCATTCAACCTCATCCTTTAAGATGAGAGAACTCATCAAACCTGGGTATCCTTTTTAGGAATAAGCCCCAGTCTCAAATTTGGGCATCCTCCTTAGGAGAAATCCCCAAGTATAATTCTCTTAACCTGGGCCTCCTTTTCAGAAATAAGCCCCAGTCATAATTCTCAAATCTGGGCATCCTCCTTAGGAGTAAGCCCCAAGTCCTCATTAAACTAGGCCTCCTTTTCAGGAATAAGCCCCAGTCATAATTCTCAAATCTGGGCATCCTCCTTAGGAGTAAGCCCCAAGTCCTCATTAAACTATGCCTCCTTTTCAGGAATAAGCCCCAGTAATAATTCTCAAATCTGGGCATCCTCCTTAAAAGTAAGCCCCAAATATAATTCTCTTAACCTGTGCCTCCTTTTCAGGAGTAAGCCCCAATCCCCTAATCTAGGCATCCTCCTTAGGAGTAAGCCCCAAGTCCTCATTAAACTGGGCCTCCTTTTCAGGAATAAGCCCCAGTCATAATTCTCAAATCTGGGCATCCTCCTTAGGAGTAAGCCCCAAGTATAATTCTCTTAACCTGGGCCTCATTTTCAGAAGTAAGCCCCAGTCCCCTAATTTGGGAATTCTCCTCAGGAGTAAGCCCCAAGTACCTTAATTTTTCAAGTCTCTTAACCCGAGCCTCCTTTTTAGGAGTAATCCCCAGTCTTAATTCCTCTTAACCAGTCCTAATTTACCATTGATCTGGGATTCCTTCTCATGAGTAAAAACCCAACCATAAGTCCTCTCCTAATTTGGGCCTCCTTTTCAGGAGTAAGCCCCAAGTTAGAGTATTCAAATATCCATGAAGCACATATACCATTATGGACCCTGTTCCTGGATTTATTCCCTGAAGTAAATCCAAATCTTTATTTATTTGGGAAGTCATACATACATAAGTCCCGCCTTATTTCTTATGATTTCATCTTTCATGGCACAATTGTCTGATTTTTACCAATACCTCTTGTTTCTCACACCGAGCATGAATTACGTGAGCTTATAGTGTAAAATTAATTATGAAATTCTTCTTTGATCCATCAATCATAAACATCATACTCCCTTACTCGAACTACGTGGGTTCTGATTCCTTTTCTAAACAAAGGATACATAGGTATCCCATCTGTGGGTTCGATCCCAACTCTGAAATAATCCACGTCCTTCTGAATGACAATAAACTTCAAGTGCCCCACTGAGTGGCTTTAAAACCAGCATGGTCATCATAATGACCAAGAGACCTTTACGTATCATAGGACACCATTGAATAAGAATCTATAACAAATACAAATGATTCTCTATCAATAAAGAACCTCGAATACATATAAAAGATTATCTAAATTTCCTACATATCCATCATTGATTTTCAGATCTAAAGGAAATCTCATCTTATAATCGGTAATGTAATAAGGATTCATGAACATAACTTAAATCTATAAAGAGAGGCCCAGAGTAGACAATAATTCCCCTCAAAAAGGTGTGATGACTCCGACCTCCCATCCTCTCGACTAATATAAATTCCTAAGCCTCATCATTCCACAAACTAATGAGCGCCTACCTTTGGAAAGTAGGTCCAAATGGATGTGGAATCATTGGATGTTTCTAGTTCTAAGAACAAACCCGTTAGAAACCGATCAGAATGATTAAACCTCCCCTCAAGGAGGTCATCCCCGAATTCTGAGGGAAAGAAAAAATGGTGAACCCGACGTGAATCCTTAACCAAGTTAAAATGATGTTTTACCTATTTGTTAGGCCCCTATTTAAAACTCAACGAGAGGGCCAACAAAAACAATCATTGACATCTGTGCTCATCCAAAAGATGTAGTGGCTGAATTTATCTTGATTACATTTGTTATGTCAAACATGCACTCTTTTTCCAAGATTTTCTGCATTCTAAGAAATGGATGCTCTTAAGTTCACACCTATGAATACTGCTGCTACAAATGACATTGCTGCAACTCCTGCTGGATCATCGTCCACTCTAAGGATGATATCACCTACTCAGCATCTTCAACGCTGGGAATCAAATGCACTGGTTATGGAGTACCGTCAAAACGGTACCATCCCAACTCTGGAGGCTGCCCGATAAGCCCTCCAAGTGAACAAATCACACCAGTCATCCGGACAACAACAGCCAGTGATCAAGAAGTAGGTGGTGCTGACTACTGACCGTTTCGGGTTGTTATCCCCGGAATACAATCACCATTCACTCCCTTATTCTGGGGAGGTGAATGAGCAGGTCCCTCAGGGCCTTAATTCAAGCAGAAAAAATTCCTTCCCAAGGGCTCCCCCCAACAATCGCCTCTAGACTCGTGTGACAGTGCACCCTCAACATGATGAGGGTACCGACTCCAGGCATTTGGCTCAGGTTCCTCAAACCCGAGCAGGCAAGACAAACCGCCAGAGGCGGAATCCGGTCAACAGTGAGCAGGTTCTCATCTCTGCCATCTCCAGAGGAGTCCACCAATCAAACTTGGTGGAAAGCAACAAGCAGGCACACACACCTGCCCATTTTAATTCCACTATCCAGCAGACTCGTCTGGCATCATCACGCCAATCCCGCCAGGAAATTCTGGTGGAGTACTATAGGTAGGAACATACACCTGTTTATACATCATCATCTAGTCAGTAGACTCGTCTGACTACATATGATGGATCTCATCAACTACGTTCGGTGAAGTGCAATCAGCAGGCACAAACACCTGCTAGTGTTGATCAATCCTACCAACAGTCTCGCTTGGTAGAATTCAGAGAAGTTAGTCAGAAAGCCCTGACAACAAATAGGAGGCAGACTCAACTCTCTGCCCCCAAACTTGAGTACTGTCAGGATTCACTGACAGGAAAAGGAGGACATGAGCATGCACATACACCTACTCCAAGCCCGGAATGGATGTATATTACCGTTCCAGCAGATTAAGTCACCAAGCATATTCTATCAATGGTGAAAGAGTAGAAGCAAATCCCTGCTCATATTATGGATGCCTTCCAGGATATTATAACAGCTTCAGCCGCATCTCAGGGAAAGGCACATAAATCTATCCCTAACAGTGGAGTGACATATCAACAATTCACTCTGGAACAGACACACACATCTGTTCCAGTCCAAGAGGGTTGTGGGGCATACCCCCCCATATCATACGGACAACCAAGTCAGGCACATACACCTGATTTGAGTGGAGATCATCAGAGTAACCTGAACATCTTTCCTGATCAGGCACATACACCTACTCATAGCAGCCACTTTCGTCAACAAGTGGTTTCCAAAGAGAGTAAGAAGGCGTCTAAGAAGAAGACCCGCCTAACACAGTCAAGAGATCAAGATCCAATCTGTAACAAGGCCTTGCTCGATGCTGGAGTTCTTGAAGGCCTCAGACAGTTATCTGTTGGAATTCAAGATTCTACTCCCTCATTTCCCAATAGTGGTAACATTAATTCTGAAGGTCTTCAACAAACACTTCCTCATGAAGGCTTGCTTCCTGAAAATTCGGTCAATCTCGAAGTTTCATATTTAGATGAGAGCCACAGAAACCCTCTGTGTGGTCATAAGACCAAGGAGCAAGATATCTCATCTTTTGCTGTAACCCACCATGGTGGTCCTACCCATGATGATGAATTTCGCTACGAAAGTCCTCTCCGCAGTAGTGATGCACATTGCCCGGAAAATGCTCCAGTGGACAATGTAGTGCCGAGAAAGCCCTCTTATCTTGAGGCACTTTCAAATGAAAAACCAGTCATGTCTGATTCTTCATTGCTAGCAAGTGAAATACTTTATCAATCAGAAGATAGCCCAGGGTGTAGGTCATTTTCCGAACCACCCCTAAGTCATGCATCTTCTAGTTTGATCAATGATTTCTCTACCAATCCTGTTGAATCCAATGAAGCAACAAAGAAACACCAAGTCTGGTCAAATTAGGTAGAATAATCTTCATCAAATGATAAAGAGGAAATGATGAACATGAGAAAACAACTGGAGAAAGGTGAAGTGCTTGTCATGTTTTGGCCTCTGTCTGATTCTCAGTATGACATTCCAGAAATGTTGACGGAAGATGAAATTCATGATATTCGTCTCAACATATGGAAAACTCTTTGTCATTTGAAAAATAAAGTATTATCTTATTATGAATATGAAAATCATATTAAGATAATAGAAGGGTTACAACGTCAGATTGATTTGGCATCTCTATCAGTCTCTCGATATCCGAAGGCTGAAAAGTAGCAGAGAGACCGTCAACGTTCATGCCTTGGCGCACTAAGAAGATTGCGTCAGTTAATTTCCAATACCACATCTGGTATTCATGTCATAGGATGGAGTGTTCATGGAGCACTTCATTTCACGGTGCTCTCCAGTCAGTAAAGCCCACCGAAAATGGTCTCATGCAATGTTATTGCCCATGGCCGGCCACAAATACCAGGCTTTGTTTGTAATCAGAAGCTTGCCCAAGAACAGGTCTTAACTAGTTCCTCTCAAAATCAAGAATATAGAGAACAAGTTGTTGAATTACTCCTACATCAAGCAAACAAGAATATTAAACAGGCCTCTCGTATGGAGCCAGCACATCATCAAGTGACAGAAGTGTTGGAAATTATCCAATGGTCTTTTGAACCAGGTGATAAAAGTGGATACATGTTAATGCATCCAGCTAATTTCTGAACTAAGGTTCGCAAGATCAGGAGAGCTTTTAAGAAAGTCTCAGACATATCATGTCAAGAGCCACCCCATCTTTCCAGACTGGGGACTCTTTTAAACCAACCCTCGGAATCAACAAATAAGATTCGAGGAGTTGAGCCGGAACAGCAGGAACATCCCTAGTCCCCTGGACTGGGGACTTTTTCAAATCATCAATCCCCTCCTCAGAGAAAGTCGGTCATTTCTTGATTGGGGAAGAAGCCTCAAGAGGAACGAAGGGCCAAATTATAAGGAGATTCCCTCCAAATTACGGTTTTTGAAGAAATTCCTGAGGGATCGAATCAACAAAAGGCAATTTCTCATCAAAGAAATGGAAGAAGAAAATATCACAGAAATGATGATAGAAGGGATGCGATGCGTTATGCATCAATCAATGTTATCAATTCCGTTGTTTCTGATCCACTAGATGAGGCTCACTCAGGGGACTCAGATGAAGAGGTTCCTGCTCAAGAAGATGTACGCACCAACACAAATGAAGAAGGTGTGCGTACAAGAAATCAAAGGGTTACTCAGAACCTAGGTAATCCTTCAAGTAACCCACTTCCCCCTCTCCGAAAAGGATACAAAAAAGGGAGGGGAAAGAATCAGGTTACATATCCTTCCTCTGGAGAAGGCCAATCACTCTCACTAGAGCAAAGGTTTGCACAACAGGAGGAAGAAATGAAGGAATTAAGAAGGTTGAATGCAGAACTACTTCAGAGTAGTCTTCTTCTTAATCGTGATGGAGTCAGTCAGCCAAAGGAATTTGTTGCATCTACTGAGATAGATCAAGAATATCCTCCTCTATCAGTACACCCTTACAGGTCTAATCCTACGGGTCAAGTGCAACGACAGTTGGCAGTGCTACCATCAGTTGCATCACCAACCACCACATCTGTCCAAGCTCCAGTCATTGCACCTACTCGAATCCAAGTTCGACCGGATGTCTCTCAAATGTTAATAAATACTATTGAGTCATTAACAGCGCGGTTAGAAACTATGGATGGGAAATGTGCGCAGGTTCAACCAGAAAATAATGTTTACCCTGAATGGGTAGATTCAATCTCTCCTCCATCCAGTTTTGGAAACCCTGTATTCCCTATTTTCAATGGATCAGGTAACCCTGAACAACATTTGACGGATTACGTGTCTTGTTGTGATCCTATGTTGGGAACTCTGGAGCTGCAATAAGTAGTGAAACTCAGATGCTTCGTACGAACCTTGCAAGGACCAGCTTTTTTCTGGTATACAAGCTTGAAATCCCGGTCAATTACCGGATGGGAAGATCTCCGTCAACAATTTATTCTTTAATTCAGTTCAAATTTTCCAAAGAAAACAGTTTTTGATCTTACAAACTGTAAGCAAAGGGATAATGAAAGAGTCTCTGATTTCATTGCTCGCTGGAAGGGGTTAACATATTCCCTGAGCCTAGCACTCCCTCAAGAGGAACTGTTTCCAATCTTTGTGGAAAATATGCATGACGAATTATGCACGCCATTGATCCCTATGAAATACATAGGAGGGTTTCGAGATCTTACTTCAATCTCTCAACAGATTGAAGATTCTCTTATGCAGGCTAAGGCTAAATCTCGTCTATTTCCATCATCTCTAGGAAAGAGAATGGGTAAAGCAGAAACTGCTATAGTTATACTTAAACAAGCACTTGTACTTGTTTCTAATTCGAAACCTTCATCTTATCGAATGGCTCCACCTCCTGAGAACCAACAACAAAGTCCGTTTCATCCAGATGATCAAAGAGATCAAAGACGAAAACAATTTGAGGATTTTAAGAGCAAAACATACTCTTTCTGAAATGAACAATTTCCTGGTTACTTCATTTCAGCTCTAGAAAGTAATCTGGTTCAATTACCAATGCCCAAGAGGCCAAACAATAAAGGAGATGAAGATCATCCCAATTATTTCCCCTTTCACCAAATGTTAGGGCATCCCATCCAGGAGTGTTTTGTCTTCAAAGACCTCCTGCAAAAGATGGTCGACTCGAGACAAGTCAAACTGAAAGGTTCTTCATCTCAAGTAGCATGTGTTACTGCTACAGTTTCATAGGAGGAAGGCGAATGGCAAGAAGTCAAAAGAAAAAATGCACAAAAGTATGATGATTGGATGGTCAGAAAGAGAATTAACCGAACTTATGCTATTTTGCTAACATAATTAAAGAAACCGATTTTGTCTTCTGCCATGAATGTTAAGGCAAAACCCTCTTCGTCAGAGGGAAAGTCCTCAAAGAAACGACATGATTCAAATAAAGAAAAAGAATCGGAAGAAGATGAGTATGTGTCAAAGAATAAATTTTCTTTCACTCTGGCAGACTTCATGCCATCTACTTCAAAGCCACGGGCACCACCCCACCAAACGGCACAGCCTAAACAGGATAATCAGGCAGAGTCTTTATCAGACGAAGAGTTAATCTTCAGTTCTATTAATATGATTCAATTAACAGATCCATATGCCAGTCAAAGTTTTGATTTCGATGAGCCTGAATTCCCTGTATCAAACAAGGGAATCAGAGGAAGTTACAGAGGCTCAGTATACAGGGGAAGATGTGGATCTTTCAGAAGCCACTATTCCAATTCTACCCCTGCTAGAACTGTGTACACAGCAAAAAATTGTGGTAGAGCCCTTCAGCAAGCTCAGCAAGAACAAGAAAGTTCTTCTACCAATAGAAAATTAAGTCCTGGAAAAGTTATTTTGGAAGACCGGTTGAAGGTTCCATCTTCTTCCTCTCAGCAAGTAAATGGATCTAATCAGTATAATCTTCCAAAACCAGGGATATTTCCAACTCCTATCCCGATACAAGATGCATCAACTTCCAAAGCATCTTCTTCCAAGGTACCTGCTAAACCACATATTCATGTTGAGAAATGCATACCTCTGGATAAAAAATATAATGTATTGAAACACTTGGCACAAGTACCAGCCAAGTTATCAATTTTGGATGCTCTGAATCTGTCAAAAGATCTTCAGGAAGCACTCATGGAGGCTTTGTCAAGTCCTCAGGAGTTTGAAACTGAAATTGCTGCAGCTGAAGTCTATCACATAGAGAATAATCCTACTGAATTCCATGCAATAATATCTTTTACTGATGAAGATGAAGATGATGTTGTGCATGGGCATATTAGACCTTTGTACTTATCTGGAAAGGTCAATGGTGTAGACATTCGAAGAGCTTTCATTGACAATGGTTCAGGAGTCAACCACATGCCCATTCATACACTTCGTTGATTGGGCCTCACAGAGTGTAATTTATCTCCTTCTACCATGATGTTACAAGGATATGATAAAAATGAACAAGAACCACTGGGCGAAGTTACACTCAGAACTCAGTTTGGAGATCTTGTATCCAATTCAGATTTCATGGTTGTTGATCAAGACTCAACCTTCAACATCTCGCTTGGAAAACCCTAGCTACATCAACATGCAGCTATCCCTTCATCCTACCATCAATGTCTCAAATATTGTTTCGATGGCCATGTTGGGACCTTTTATGGTGATAAGGCCCCATTGAAGAAATGTGAGTCTCAATACATTGAGGCAGAATTCTATCACATGAAGGGAAGGGAGAAATCCACAACAAAGGAGATTACCAAAGTTAATTCTCCATATGGTTTGGAGAAGATTCCATTAAATCCATTTACACATGTGAGTAAAGATTATGTGTTGCCTATCAGTCAAATTGAAAAGATAGACCCAAATCAAAATACTCTTATGGAAAGATCCATAATGTCAATTACGACAATCGAGCCAGACAACATGGGAGAAATTGGTAACCCACTAAGCAGTGATGAAAGCACAAATGGTGACGTCTTCATTTCTTATGCTAAAATCCAACAGGTCTATACTTCACCAATTAGGCCAGAAGATGTTATGGAAACAATAGAGGTGAAAAATGATGTTGATTCTCAATCCATCATCTCCTCTTTATTACCCAAAGAAGACCCTACATCATCAATCGGGTCAGAAATGGAAGCTTCTTCTTCAAGATGTGCAAATTTTGACATCTCTTATGATCATGAAAATTATGCTTTATCATCTACTATGCAAGTAGAAATGGAAGAAATAATACATGATAAAGAAGAAGAGGAAGATCTCAGAGATTCTCCTCCAGTATTTGAAGAGGGTATCTCTACCACTGTGGATGAACTCAGAGAAATAAATCTGGGTACAAAAGAATATCCACGCCCCACTTTAATCAGTGCGTCCATGACTCTTGAAGAGAAAAATATGTATATTTCTTTTCTAAAGCAAAATAGAGATATATTTTCTAGGAACTATACAAAGATGCCTGGGCTTGATCCTGATGTTGCTACTCATCATTTGGGTTTACCAGAAGAACATCGAGGATTTAAGCAAGCCGCAAGAAGAACACACCCAACTTATGATTCTAACATTGAAGCTGAAGTGGATAAGCTTATCAAAGCTAACTTCTTTAGAGAAGTTCAGTATCCCAAGTGGTTGGCTAATATTGTCCCTTTAAAGAAGAAGAACGGACAAATTAAAGTTTGCATCGATTTCAGAGATCTTAATCGGCATTGTCCTAAGGATGATTTTCCAGTTCCGATTACAGAACTTTTAATTGATGAAACATATGGTTGTGAAGAACTTTACTTCATGGATGGATATTCTAGATATATTCAGATCCTAATGGCCCTAGAAGACAAGGAATCCACAGCCTTCAGAGCCCCTCAGGGTGTGTTTTGCTACCGGGTAATGTCCTTTGTCTTAAAGAATGCAGGTGCAACATATCAGCGTGCCATGCATCGTATCTTCAAACCCTTCTTAGGGAAGTTTGTTGAATGCTATGTAGACGATTTTGTGGTTAAATCCAAACAAAGTTCTAATCACTTGGCTGATTTGGAAGTCATATTCCGCAAGCTTCGACAACATAATTTGAAGATGAACCCCTTAAAATGTTCTTTTGGGGTAACCTCAGGAAAATTTCTCGGCTTTGTTGTACGCCATCGTGGTATTGAATTCGATCCTGAGAAGAACAAGTCAATCCTTGGTATGTCACCTCCTCAAAATTTGAAAGAATTAAGAGGACTTCAAGGACACTTAGCCTATATTTGGTGTTTCATCGCCAATTTGGCAGGAAAAAGTTTACCCTTCACCAAATTGATGAAGAAGGGAGTCACTTATCAGTGGACTGAAGAATGTCAAGAATCATTCTATATTCTCAAGAAATACCTCTTGAGTCTACCGGTACTCATGACACCTATTGAAGGAAGACCACTTATCCTCTACGTGACAGCTCTAGAGCGATTATTGGGTGCCTTTCTTGCTCAAAAGAATGATGCTGGGAATGAAAAAACCCTCTACTATCTCAGTCAAACTATGCTTGAAGCAGAAAACCGGTATTCAAGTATTGAGAAGTGCTTCCTGGAATTAATCTTTTCAGTTCAGAATTTGAGACACTACCTGCAACATCACGAGGTCCAATTGGTATCTCTCAATAACCCGCTCAAATTCATCCTCAGTCGTCCAATGCTTACAGGACGTCTGGAAAGGTGGGCAGTTATTTTGCAGTAATTCGACATTCAATATGTGTCTCAAAAGGTGATAAAGGACCAAGCTCTGGCTGATTTCCTGGCTGAACACCCTTCAGTAGAAGACACATCTTCAGATATTGAACTCCCTGATGAGGATGTCTTCTCTATTCAAGAAAGTCCTCAGGCATGGAAAATGTATTTTGATGGTGCTTCCAGAAGTACAATAGGGAGGAAAATGGAAAATCCTAAATTCAAAAAAGTTGGCTTAGGAATTGTGCTCATTTCTACAGAAAAGGTAGCGTTGCCTTATTCCTTCTTATTATGGGAAGGTGGTACCAATAGTGAAGCAGAATACCAAGCTCTCATCGTAGGATTGGAATTAGCACTTCAAGCGCAAGTGAATTACTTAAAGGAGAAAGGTGATTCAGACTTGGTAATCAAACAAGTCAATTGGGATTATGCCATCAGAAAAGAAGAACTAATCCCTTTGTATGATTACGTCAGAGAGTTAATGGTGGGATTCCCTTCGGAATCAACATTTTCTTATGTCCCAAGATCACAAAATTCTCAAGCTGATGCACTGGCTAATATAGCCACAGCTCTGGCAGATCCAAATCGGGACAAGACAACCACCAGTATTGCCCACCATCGTGCAATTTCACCTTATGTTCAAATCAGAACAGAGGAAATTAATGAAATTAGTCCCATTCTTGAACCGTATGGTCATACTATAGGATGTATGTCACCTATCAGGGAATACCTTCACAATGCAATACTTCCACCTGATAGATCTGAGAAAGAACAAATTCAGCGACATGTGGTCAATTTTACTCTCTATGATAGCCCAGATCACTTAGAGAAAATTCTCTACAAACATGTTTTTGATAGAGTTCTCTTCAGATGCATTGATGGTGAAGAGACAATGGCTGTCATGAAAGAAGTACATGTAGGAGTCTGTGGGGCCCACCAGTCTAGACATAGACTATCTGATCAGATTTGAAGGCTTGGATACTTTTGGCCTTCAATGATACAAGATTGTGTCGATTTCACAAATAAGTGTCATTCATGCCAAGTACATGCCAACTTCATTCATCAACCTCCAGAGTTGCTTCATACAGCTAAATACTCATGGCCATTTTCCACATGGGGAATGGATGTGGTGGGACCTAACCCTTCAGCTACGGTCAAGCAGTTTAAGTACATTCTTACTGCTACTGACTTCTTTTCCAAATGGGCAGAGGCAATACCTCTCAAGAAAGTCAGTTCTAAATGCGTTGTTAGCTTCATCAAGTCTAACATCATTACCATATTTGGTGTCCCTCATACCATATTGACGGACAATGGCACCAACTTCTGTTCATCCGAGGTGAAGAAGTTGTATCAAGAATACAACATCAAATCCAACCATTCATCTCGGTATCACGCAGTGGCCAATGGCTAGATAGAAGCTTTCAACAAGACTCTTTCAAATATACTGCAAAAGATGGTGGATAAAGATAAGAAATCATGACCTGATAAACACTTTCATGCTTTATGGGCTTATCAGACTACCACCCGCACTACAACTCGGTCAAATCCATATTCATTGGTATATGGAACAGAAGCAGTATTACCAATTGAAATTCAACTATCCTCGCTCAGAGTGTCCATTTGTGATCAGTCATCTACAGATGAACAATCTCAAAAGCGATTGAATGAATTGGAATGGTTAGATGAGAAAAGATTGTGCACTTTGCACCACTTGGAAGTCTATCAGAATCTAATAGCATGAGAATTTAACAAAAAAGTTCGTCTTCGTTCATTCACTCAGAGAGAATTGGTATTAGTTCTCAGAAATCCAATGATACCAGGAAAGAAACCTCCCAAGCTTGATCCAAAATGGGAAGGACCTTACTCAATACATAGGGTCTACTCCAATGGAGCTTATTCATTAATCTCGATGGATGGAGAATTCCTCACTACTCCAACCAATGTCAGATTTTTGAATAAGTATTTTTTATAAACACAAAATACATCATCAATGGTCCGGTATGACCTTAAAATACACCAAGGTCCAGTATGACCTTAAACTGCATAACAAATGGTCCATACATATGACCTTAAACTTTTTTTATTTTCGTCCCACATGACGTTAAACTATGAAAAAAATTCCCTAAATGGTCCGGTATGACCTTAAACTGCACCAAGGTCCGGTATGACCTTAAACTGCACCATGGTCCGGTATGACCTTAAACTGCACAAAGGTCTAGTATGACCTTAAACTGCATAACAAATGGTCTATACATATGACCTTAAACTATTTGTACATTCATCCCACATGACGTTAAACTATGAAAAAGTTCCCTAAATGGTCCAGTATGACCTTAAACTACAACTAGGTCCTGTATGACCTTAAACTGCATCATCAATGGTCCATGCATATGACCCTAAACTATTTGCAAGTCCCTTACGTCCAGCAAGACATTAAAATGTGACATCCTAACTACATGACGTTAAACTATATAAAAGTCCCTTACGTCCGGAAAGATGTTAAACTACATAATCATCGAAGGTCCTGTATGACCTTAAACTACACCACCGTCCAGCATGACATTAAACTGCACCATCCACGGTCCATGCAAATGACCTTAAACTATTCACACTTTTGTCCAACATGATGCTAAACTGTATCGTCTCTTTTTCATCCAACATGACGTTAAACTGTGAAAAAGTCCCTAACACGTCCAACATGACGTTAAATGGTGTACTCTTTTTTCCTCACTGCATGACATTAAACTGCACAGTCCCCCTTTCTTCCAACATGACGTTAAACGATATTGTCCCCATAATCCTAACTACATGATACTAAACTGTACAGAAAGTCCTTGATACATCCTACATGACATTAAACTGTACTTTGTCCCTGCTACATGACATTAAACTGTGCAGTGCCAATAGTCCTAACTACAAGACTTTAAACTGCATAGTCCCTTCATATGTCCTACATGACATTAAACTATGCATCGTTAAGATTGTTGTTACCTCTTGTTTCTCACATCGAGTATGAATCATGTGAGCTTAGAGAAAACCTCAACTATAACACTCTCTCTGGGCTACTAACCATGTGTAATTCCCAACATCATTTTTTTAGGTCGTTGTCCCCAAGAAAATCTTGATCATTAATTAATTCTTTAATTGACCTACGTGGACTTTGATCCTTTCCTTCCAGGCTGGGTACGTAGGCAACCTCCCAAGGTTCAAGTCCAAAATCAATCTCTTCACATCGGTTCACCTCCATCTCATACGATGTTGATTCATGAAACCACCCCTAGAATCAGTATCTTTACATTGGGTCACTTTCGTCCTTGTTATACGACGTTAAATATACAACACTTTTGTCCAATATGACAATATACTACAATATTCTTTGATACCCTCACTTGAGAGGGAACCATTATTTACATTGATTTTTCAATCATGTTTCATTTCAAAGACTACATACATACATGGAAATGCCCAAACCTTTTATCTTGGGTTAAACCATCATTATACTAAAGTCCCCTTTCACCCTTCACATGTACGAACCGAATTTGTACAAAGGGTATTTATAGAACTACATGGGCTTGATTCCTATCCTTATGGGATATGTAGGAACATTCGAGTGTCCCTCAAATCCAGCCCCAAGTCTTTGGGCCTAACCCCAAATTCCAATTTCAGTCCCTTGGATGAAAAGTCCCCATGAAAACACACACTGTGTATTTCTTACAACGGTCCAAGCTCTATGACCCTAAACTAAGATCTCTAATCTTTTTTGTCCCACATGACGTTAAACTGTAGTTTAAGAACTACGTATGGATTGATTCTAATCCTTATGGGATACGTAGTGAAGTCCAATATTTTAATTCAGGACCCAGCCACAACATGATTATGGTTAGTATTGATCTTTGTATCTCTGTATACATTTGAAAATACCCATCTTTATGTGTCATAATCCTAACCTTAAATATTTTCAGATCTTCATAACCCTTTTCATGACTTCTAGTCACAAAAATGTCAAACTTCTGAGATTTATTTTGCCTGACTATGCAACACGTGCCCATAGGTGGCCTTGCATAAAGAGTCTACATAACATATTTGTCAGCCAAAAGATACTATTTATTTGACTATGCAGCCAATGCCCTTAGGTGGCCCTGCATAATTCAACCCCCTAACGGGTTTTTGAGATAGTGGTAACTTCATTATTGGGAAGAATGCCTCTTTTGTCCTTATTTTTCTTAAATGACAGTATGTAGGGATCCGCAAAAGTATCCATCCTTAACATATTTGTCCCATATCATTTTTCATGACCTGAAAAGTATTCAAGTCTATGGTTTATATTCCCCTTCCCTATGTTTGGGTAAGACCTTCGTAGGAGTGATATCCATCCAGTTCTTCGATAATCTTGTTTGGAAATATCTTCTCCATATTCAAGTACCTTTTTCCATATAGAAAACCCTATACTTTTGAAGATTTGAATCTCCATAAACTTTCACGGGCTTTTAGCAGTAGAAAGGTAAATTTCTGAGAGTTCTTTTGCTTGACTATGCAGCACGTGCCCATAGGCGGCCTTGAATAAACAGTCTACATAACAGACTTGTTAGCCAAAAGATACTATTTATTTAACTATATAGCCAATGACCTTAGGTGGCCCTACATAATTCAACCCCCTAACGGGTTTGTTAAATAATGGTAACTTCATTCTTGGAAACTACTTCTTCTGATTCCTTTTAGCTCTTTTTCATATCATTCCTCAGATTAAAATATTCTTAATTCATAGTTTACATATTTTCCCTCATAACTTGAGTATGGTACTATGTTTTCAGATGAATTGTCAAGGAATTGAGTCAATTCTATTTCATTCAGTCAAAGCTATTTTGACCTTAAACATTATCCTCCTTATGTCCGACATGCATGACTTTAAACTTCCCACAAAAGACAAAGGAAATCTGAATAAAAGGCAAGTTCCAGCTCACTAAACATACATTTTGTATGATTTAAGTAATATTGAGCAATTAAAAGGTTCAAAGTTTGTAGGGTTATTTACATTAATCCTAATAAAAATCAAACTATTCTTACTAGGCCCATTGTCTTAGGTAAAATCTAAAGAATGTAACAAAAGAGAATGCAGGTACAATTGAGTGAAGGTGAAAGTGTTTTTCATTGATGTACAAGAGTTATATGGACATCCAAAGATTGGAGTCTCTTCTCTTTTTTAGGAATTACAAAAGACTTTCAACATAACTCTTTATTTGATTTACAGAATCCCGAGCTTCACCAGCAGCCACATGGAATTAATTTATTCAACTAGATACCATAAGAGATGCAGTGATACCATCTGTTCTTGGAACTGTTGTAAAAGAATGTTCTTGAGTGAAGTTTGAGAAAATTTTCTGCTGATCAAACAATGACTCAGTTTCTGTCCAAGAGACTTGGTAGATGGATACATGGATTTGAGAATGAAGCATTGGAAGTAAAGAGCCATTTGGAGAGAGTAATCTTTTCAGATATTGCTCTAATTCCATGTTTGTCTTCTCTCCACCAACCGACAGCGAAAAACATTTTAGCCCATGGGTTTTCCATTTTCATATTTGCAAGGAAATGACATGGAGGAAGAATTTGAAAGTTCACACCATTGTTGTTGCTCTTAATGCACAGCATAACCGAAATAGAGGAGTAGTAGTGCAGGTGCATATCAGGCATATAATTCTTTGCATTTGGAACATTGACTCCTTGTAGATGACCATGACCATATAGAGGCAAGTAGATGATCTGTGGGAAATTAAGATGAGATTTCTTCAAGTACTTTTCCAAATCTGGGAGAGTGCTGTCGTAGATATCATAGTAATCACGGCCAACAATGTTCATCATGTCATCAATCCGCTTGCTAGCCAGTCCATTAGCCATTTTGATTCTCTTGGGAGCCATTAAATCTGCACAAGAGTTGAATAAATTAACTCTGAAATGGATAGATTTTTCATAAACTTTGTGAAGAAATTTAAAAAATGGCAAAGGCATTTGTGCGCGCAAGTCTAAATATTGACGCCCAAGTATGGATGAGCCGCGCAATTTTTTGACGTGCAAGTATCACCGCGCAAGTCCAAATACCTATACAGCAGTGCAACATCAAAGAAACATCAGAAAACATAGCAACCTACGCGGCTAAGGTGACCTGCGTGGCGAGAGATCGAAGGTTTGAAATCTGGAAATCTGGCTGCTTTGTACGGAAGTGAGGCCCTATATTTATAGACGCGGCCAGAACCCTGCACGCCGTACCCCTGAGCTTCAGCCCTGTGCGACTCGAACCTGCGCATCAAGTGTTGTGCACTGAACACTTGCGCACCACCTTTCCTTGAGTTTGATTCTTTTCCTTAGAGTCAAATCCTCTATTCTCTCCAGATCCAACTCTGAGGGGGGACTTTTGTTGACGCTACTTTCATCACAGAATCTAAAGATTGGAAAAGGGGAATATCTGAGCTCAAAGTGATTCAACCTTTGGACAAAATATCAAAAAAATTGACAAAGGAATGAATAAGAATAATGTTTCACATGTGCCGCGCAAGTTTCCTCACTGTCGCGCAAGTCCACTTGCATGACGACTAATGGTCGCACAAGTGACTTGCACGCCCGAAAGGATATCCGCCTGGGTCTTCATTAACCTATAAATAGACCCTGTGGGCCCCCCATTCATGAGAATTTTTTTCTAGAAACTCAGATTTAAGCTCCTGGCGCCCTAGTCTCTTCTCAAAGATTCCGAAACACTTCTAAGGTAATTTCTTACCTAGAACATAAGATCTAAAGAGGGGGAGGAAGGCCTAAGTGTTGAAACTCATCAAAACTTGCGCACCTGAGTGGCCAGCCCTGAAGGGAAATGGCCACACTTGCGCACCGCCTTACTCTTTCAATAGAACTTGTGCTCCCCTCTTCTGGTAGAACCTCAAGATGATTCTAAAGGCTTTAACCAAGAGTTGCTCAAGTATTACCCTGCTGGTTAACAATCGCGCAAGTACCCAAATGTCGCGCAGGTATACCTGCGCGACCAGGACATGCGCGCCCACGCAGTACCTGTGCACCTACTAGGACTTGTGCGTCCCTACCTTTTGGGTGCCCTTCTTTCCCATTTCACCCCTATTAAGCCATTCCACCTCTCCAATTCAAGATTCAGTCTTCAAGACACTCTTTAAAGCCATTTATGGCATGATTTCTTGACTTGAATTCCTTATCTGAAAGGAACTCCGTGGAATATCTCTCAAAACCTACTGATTTACACATCTTTATATCACTAAAGATTGAGATTTTATTCATTCAACCTAATCCTTTAAGATGAGATAACTCATCAAACCTGGGCATCCTTTTCAAGAATAAGCCCCAGTCTCAAATCTGGGCATCCTCCTTAGGAGTAAGCCCCAAGTATAATTCTCTTAACCTGGGCCTCCTTTTCAGGAATAAGCCCCAGTCATAATTCTCAAATCTGGGCATCCTCCTTAGGAGTAAGCCCCAAGTCCTCATTAAACTGGGCCTCTTTTCAGGAATAATCCCCAGTCATAATTCTCAAATCTGGGCATCCTCCTTAGAAGTAAGCCCCAAGTCCTCATTAAACTGGGCCTCCTTTTCAGGAATAAGACCCAGTCATAATTCTCAAATCTGGGATCCTCATTAGAAGTAAGCCCCAAGTATAATTCTCTTAACCTGGGCATCCTTTTCAAGAGTAATCCCCAGTCCCCTAATCTGGGCATCCTCCTTATGAGTAAGACCCAAGTCCTCATTAAACTGGGCCTCCTTTTCAGGAATAAGCCCCAGTTATAATTCTCAAATCTGGGCATCCTCCTTAGGAGTAAGCCCCAAGTATAATCCTCTTAACCTGGGCCTCCTTTTCAGGAGTAAGCCCCAGTCCCCAAATTTGGGCATTCTCCTCAGGAGTAAGCCCCAAGTCCCTTAATTTTTCAAGTCTATTAACCTGGGCCTCCTTTTTAGGAGTAAGCCCCAGTATTAATTCCTCTTAACCAGTCCTAATTTACCTTTGATCTGGGATTCCTTATCAGGAGTAAAAAACCAATCATAATTCCTATCCTAATTTGGGTCTCCTTTTCAGGAGTAACCTCCAAGTTAGAGTATTCAAATCTCCATGAAGCACATATACCTTTATGGACCCTGTTCCTAGATTTATTCCCTAAAGTAAATCCAAATCTTCATTTATCTGGGCAGTCATACATACATAAGTCCGGCCTTATTTCTTATGATTGCATCTTTCATGGCACAATTGTCTGATTTTTACTAATACCTCTTATTTCTCACACCGAGCATGACTCACGTGAGCTTAGAGTGTAAAAGTAATTATGAATTTTTTTTGAGCCATCAATCATAAACATCATACTCCCTTACTCGAACTACGTGGGTTCTGATTCCTTTTATAAACAATGGATACGTAGGTAGCCCATCTGCGGGTTCGATCCCAACTATGAAATAATCCATGTCCTTCTGAATGACAATAAACTTCAAGTGCCCCACTGAGTGGCTTTAAAACCAGCATGGTCGTCATAATTACCAAGAGACATTTACGTATCAAAGGATACCATTGACTATGAATATATAACAAATATAGATGATTCTCTATCAATGAAGAACCTTGAATACATATAAAATATTCTCTAAATTTCCTACATATCGATCATTGATTGTCAGATCTAAAGGAAAGCTCATTTTATACTTGGTAATGTAATAAGGATTCACGAACATAACTTAAATCTATAAAGAGAGTCCTAGAGTAGACAATAATTCCCCTCAAAAAGGTATGATGAGTCCGACCTCCCATCCTCTCGACCAATGCAAATTCCTAAGCCTCATCAGTCCACAAACTAATGAGCGCCTACCTTTGGAAAGTAGGTCCAAATGGATGCATAATCATTGGATGTTTTCGATTCTACGAACAAACCCGTTAGAAACCGATCAGGATGTTTGAACCTCCCATCAAGGAGGTCATCCCTGAATTCCGAGGGAAACAAAGTTTCAATAAAGGAGTACCACAAAGAAGTACATGAAGAACTATTCCATGTTTTAGGGAGACTATAATCTTAGTGTAAAGATTATATAATTATTTTTAGGGAGACTATAATTTTAGTATGAGTTCAATTAATATAAATAATATAACTAAACATTAACCAACATCACAAATCAGAGTACATAAATATAAAATTATAACTAAGGAAAACCATAAAAAATGAATATGTATCATTTTATAACAAATGTAAATGAAACTCATAGAATCTTACATCCCATAATACCACCCAATCGGTTAATCAAAAATAAAAAATAAAATAAGATCAAAAGTACAAGGAGACACTACTAAAACCTTGAGCCTCACCTCAATCCCATCTCTAATCCCAGTCGATATGCTCCAGCTTGATCCACCATGCAACCTGTGCTCAAAATTTCATAAAAAACATAAGGTTTATATGTATGATAGGGTGTTTATATAGGGTGTGAGAAATACATCACAATAGTGTCTTACCAATTTCCCTTAATATATTCCATCATGTAAAATTATTTTCATGATGAAATAAAATAACATAAATACAAAAAATAAAAGAATTCATGTGGGGTCATCATGTGTTAACTAGGTCACTATAACACCTGAACCTAATTAGATCACCCAAAATGAAAATAACAAGTCACCTTGTGACACAAATCCTGACCCATAACCTATGAATTAGGGTAGGGTTTCAAATATTGTCACAACCTGTACCCTCTCAATTTTGATAGGGTCTATACCAAACCTTAATCAAATTATACATAGTATTGACCTATATCCCTTCACTTAGGGTAGGGTCCCACAAACACATCCTAGACTAATACTCTCTCACTCTGGTTGGTACCCACCAATACTCTCTCACCGAGGGAGATTCAAAACATAAATTCATATGCCACATCACATCAAATAATACCCTCTCGATCTGGGTGGGTTTCAAAATAACAACCTAAAACCATACTCTCTCAGTCAAGGAAGTCCCTTCTAATACCCTCTTGGTACCTACATGAACTCATCACCCCACCATATTACCTTAGCATGTAAGACCTACTTAAACCTAGAATGAATAAGTGGCTCTAATCCCCTTCCAAATTCCCATGTCCACACCCAATTCATAATACTCATAGATTATGAAAATTCCATTCTCTCAAGACCTCATGTAAACTCATTCTCCAACCATTGGGATAATTCCAATGAACTAAAACTGAGTCCCATCTCACATCTCCCATAGGTGATCTCTCAATACAATCCCCTAGAGGAATTACCCTAACACACCACATCAAATCTTGAATAATTAATCTTGAACATAACCCACACCAAGATTCTAATCCACCCTAAATAGAGTATTCCAAATCATGTGTGAGATGTCTGACCACCTCACACATCATCCTGAGGCTTAATACCCTCAATCCTATAATACTAGGCCTAATAGGTCCAATATAGGCTATTTGAAACTCTTAATAACCCTAAAACTTTACTTATTCATTTTTAAAACCAATTAACATCTTCCCTTCTAGGGGTAAGATTCCAGATAGTTCTGAGTCACTCAAGAAGCAATGGAGAACTTTTTCTAGCTCTATGAGGCTTAGTTCCACATTGTTTCTCTATATAGATACTCTATATCCTTATCCAAATCACACAACCCAAAATACCATGTAGTAATTCACAATAATTTGTAAATAAAATATATATAAGTATCATAGGGACCAATTACCTCATTCATGGGTTTCAGATCCTCAAATCATGCTTGACAATTCTCTGCCAAGCTCGAACCAAACTATAACAACATCTAGATACCCTATCTCAATCCAAGACATAAAATAATTAATTATAAAACATTTATAATTAATTTACCAAATTACGAAATCAATTATAATCAATTATATAATTTTAACTCAAGAGGTATAATTTAAAAAATCTAACAGAGTGGCCTCCACCAATTGGAACTATGATCAACGACACAACAAAGGTCTATGTCGCATCTTTTTAGATTTTACATATAAAACCATATAAACTGGAATCTAATTGATTATAAATTCTCAAAAAATTATTTATATCCATAGTAAACCCACTGGGTAATAATCCTCCACCAAATTAGTTAGCAACGATCTGTATTCATCACTTCTCATCACTCTCTAGCCACTATATGAAAAATCCCCACAGTCTGGGATGATTCCATCACGCTTCAATAAAATATTAAATAAATCCCCATCCTAGTGATATCGGAAATAAAAATAAACTATTAGGTAATAATCATGCGGGAATAAGATGTTTTATAATAATATGTTCATTTTTACCCAAATTATTACATTTTTTTAACACAAATTTCTATTAAATATAAAACATTAATTAAAAGGTGAGGTGTCTTTGGATTACTAGGTATATAAAAAACCAATATAAAAATAAAACAACTTTGTTTAAATCTATATAATGTGCTCATGAATCCATTTGATCTCCTAAAAATTCATGGTATAACCCAGGGAATACATAGAAAAAGGGTGAGCTAAAAATCCCAGTAAGAGAATAAACATGCTAAGGAAGCATAACATGATAGTATAAAAGAGAAGGTTTATGAGTAATCACATGGGAGAATAAAAAAATGGTATAATAAGATCATGTAAACATATTAAATATAGAATCAACAAAAAACATTAAATAATCATAAGTCATGGATAACTACCAAGGAAACATCACAAGGTGGACATAGTCCCAACATGGATTATTTTTACTCCCTAATCCAATACATAACGTCTCATGAGGCAAAACATTTACCAAATGAATTGGAGAACAAAATGGGTGAAACACTAATAAAATGTACATGATTATTTGTGAAAAAAATGAAATCAATTACAATTAATAAACTTAATAAATACCCATAGAAATAAATGGGTTTCATAATCTTACCTCCTATCATAATAAAAGGAGATTTCATAAAGAAGTATTTTTAAAAATGAAAATAAGGTATGTATTACCCCATAAAAATATGGTATAATGAGATAGGTATATATTTAAGAGAGATATATATAGAATTTATAATTAATAAATAACATCAAATGGAGAGATAAAGTGAGTTTGAGAGAAAATGTTTATAACCTGAAGAAAAGGGTGGTTTTGAGAGATCCCTTTCCTTAAGTCTTTTGTTTCTTCGTACAAATTATATACTACAATATAATAAATATATATTTATTTTAAATTTATTATAGAACCATACTCATATATATAATAACATATATTATTCTACTATAACATCTTACTACACATTTATTAATAATTATTTATTAAAATTACTAATATGGGTGATAATTGCTTCATTTTTCATGCATGTCTTGGTTCGACAATATCGATATTTATTCATTGATCTTGGTTCCATAATATCCAGAATGGTAACTATGATATTAAAATCATATATATTCATTATATAAATATATTTAGTTTCATCTATAAAATGTTAGAGATAAAAAATGAATTATACTGTTTATATAGACGGTAGGTTGTACGTACGCATGGACATTATTTCCATTTTTTATGGACAAAAAATATAGTTAAATAATAATTAAACTTTAAATAATAATAATATCATAAATAAAATATATATTTATTAAATCTATCATTATAACCACCCGTTTGAGGTGGTGCTGGAACACAAGTTACATCGATTCGCGAGGAGGTAGTCTGCCGTACACACAAATGACAATTTTATTTCCCATTTAAGGAAAGAGGAGATGGATGTAAGGGATTAAATTAAAATAATATCATCTAAGTATATTTAAGATACCAGTGTTAATATTTCATAATTTTTTAATAATATTTTAAGGAGTTATAAAAAGAAATATAACTAAAACATTCCGTTAAAGATTATACCTCTTCTTTAAAAAACTTCCTTTCTTTACACCATAAACCCTCTAAGATTGATACTATGAAAAAAAACCTCTGGAATCTATGGAATTATGTTAGGAATAATTTTTTTAAGGTATTGGTTTAACTAAAATTATTTTTAAGTGTGAATAAAAGTGAGAATATTCCCTTTTATAACTGAGAGGAGGGGCACTTTTGGAATTAACAAAAATATTAAATTAATATATATTAATTCTCATTTTAAAAAGTCTAGAAAATTATATAATTTTAAGGTATGATGTGTATGGGTCTAAATAATATTATATAATAAAATTTTTACAAGTTTAGATTAGGTTTGTACCCTTATCATTTTCTTTATCCCATGTTGACCCTTTTTGACAATTACTACGAAAACAATGTTTTTACTCTTTAGGGGTCAATAAAGTTACTATAAAAAGAAAATTAGACCATAAATTGACCATATTTGATTTTTTAAATATATATCAATCACTTGGATGAAGATAATATTTTTATGAATTTTAAATAATTTAATAAAATACTAATTATTATAAAACATCATTAATGTCATTTTTGGATCTATTCATGTAATTTGAATTTAATAATATAAATATAGGAATTTTTTTTAAAATAATAAATTCAAACCTCTATATTATGTTATATTTATATATAAAACTTTAATAAAACAAAAAAATCATTAAAATTATATTACTTTTCATGTTTTTAAATTCATTTAATTAATTTTTCAATTAATTGAATAAATAGTGTTTTGGAATTTCATAATCATTTAAGGTAATTATTTCTTAACTAAAAATTATAAATACATTACCATAATAAAAAAAATCATTTATATTTCAAGAAAACTATTTATAATTGAAAATAATATCTTTCTATCCCAATGTTAAAATTTTTGAGATAACAAAACAAATAGAATGACATTTTTTACTTTTCTTTACATAAAATAATATAAATATAAAAATAAAACAAATATAGAACCAAGTTGCTATATTTTAAAAACTAGGTTGGATATTTCCAAACTACACTGATAATATTGGATAAAGTCAAGTTTTAGGGTCATTTTTTAGTCCATATCGTATTATTTTAACCATAATTACCAGATTTACTCTCTCTAGTGATAATTATTTACTATGGTTAGTATTTATAATGTTCAAAAATAAAAGGGATCTATTTAAAAAATTTGTACCTTTAGATTCAAAATATATAATCAAGTTTTCAAGATTAAATTTCTATATATTTAATAAATTAATTTATTTTTAAAACAAAAAATACAACGAAAAGTAGTTTTTCATAAAAATGCCATTTTTAGTATAAAAATATTTTTATACAAAATTAAAGTATAAAATTAATTCTAAATACTATATTTGGATTATTTTTAATCAAAATGAACTTATGAAACTTTAAAGCTATTCTAAAATATAATTTTACTTTGTAAATACTTTAAAATAAAACAAAGTTTTCAATAAAATCTAGTATTTTTCACCGTTCATTAAAAAATTAATATTTTTAGAAGAATATTAAAATTTAAACATAATATAATTTTTATATTATTATTTAAAAGTCAATTTCATTTTTATCAAATAAAATTTCAAAAAATTTCAAAAATTTATTGTAATATTTTCTGACAAAAAGTAATAAAAACCATTTTTTATGAAAACATATTTTTGAAGAATTAAATGACATTAATTAAAATTGTGTAATTATTTAATATGAATTTATCAATAAATTTATATTTATTAGGAAATTTATATATTTTTCTTAAATTATTAGATAGAAAATTCATTTTTTTGTTGATTTTCAAAATCCACTTTTAGGGTGAGCAGTAACTTACAGGCGGGAACCAAAAAAAGAGAATACCCATTAGAAATTCAAAATTCATATGAAACACAACACCGAAGAAGATTGCATTCCATGATCACCCACACCATCCAAAATAATTTCACTAACCTAAAAGGTCATGTTACAACACGAGTCACTACTACCATCAATTCTGTCATATCGTTGACATTATCGCCGCCTTTCAAAAACCACACTAGTCGCCAAAGACATCAGAGTCCATCTAATCCACAACAAAAAACCGAAATAAGATGTAATTATCACCTAGAAAACTAGAAGAAAACAAGACATCAAAACAGATTGAGCTCACCTTATCACAAATCATGAAACATCAGCATGACACCATCGTGAGAAACACCGACGACCGCCACCATGACCAAACGTAGACAAAACCAAACATAAACCACAAAATGTAAAACCACTGAACAAGAATCAAGTAGATCAACCATTGGGAAAAATCAAACAAACCTTCAACAATATCTTGATTAAGAAAACTGAAAAACCAAAGCCAACATTGAGGAGCTCATTCCTGGAAAATTGACGGTCATCAAACCACGCATCCCAAAACCCCATTTTAACCCCCACTCAAAATCTAACCTGGATAGGAGTAGTGGAATGTAGGGTCAGAGCAATGGTTCAAGTGACCGAGAGCTCATAATTAAGGCATCATCAGTGAGGCCAAAAAATTTGGAACCATCAAAGAAAAAGCAAGGAAATTGGTTCATAAGTGTACTACATCATCTACCACTAACTTATTTATAAGTAGCACCCTTCCTGCATAAATCATACTTACTACCTTTCTTCATAACCCTGGGAAAGAAAATATAATAAAGGGTGATATCAAATGATCAATAATCATAAAAGATGGATATATCAATATAACATGAGAATTAATGTATGCGAAAATGAGAATAGCATTTAAAAACCATACCAGAATATCAGAGATCATAAACAAGATTCATGGCCTAAATCTTGGAAGTTTATAATACATGAATAATAAATGAATCAAAGAACATAATCCATGAAAAAATATAATTGGAATAAGAAATATATTTGTGGAATAAACATAATATTATAACATTGTGAACATGTATAAATAGAAATAGTTTCACTCATTATATTAAGAACATGAAATCAGGTCCTCGTATATCCTTATAGACATGAAAGAGAAGTCCACACATAAACTTGTGAACATGAAATCAAGTTAATGCATAACAACTTTATCTCATGAGTTATCAATCATTACCTAATGCATTGAGAGGATATACAGGTCCCACCCATCCTTGGTTATAATGTAAACACCATCCTTGGTTTTAATGTAACCACCACCGATGGTTATAATGTAACCAACATCCTTGGTTATAATATATCCACAAAACTTAATGAAAACCATAAATATGTGTTCTATAAGATCATAAAACATTAATTATATTATAATCTAATAAAATAAAGTTTTATTATAAATATTTCATCATAGAATAACTTGTGGTAAAGAAACATGTTTCATAGTAATTTCATCTATTCATCACATTATGACCCGTTGGAAAGGAATGAGTTAAATGAAAATATTTTCATTATAGATATAAAAAACCAATATAAATAATAAGGTTGGTATTGTTGGACTATATCCCTATTAAATCTTATGTAACATCAAAGGATGTCACCTTATATAAAAAATGATTTTGAAAGATCAGTTGGAATATTTCTTGAGAAAAATAACCTTTCCAATTTGAAAAATTCAATTTTGAAACTAGAATTTCTCAAAATATTATAAAAATAATTTTTTTTGAAAATATAATTGGAAAAATATCAAGAAATATTTAAAAAATTAAGTAGTCAGGATGGTGGAAAATTCTATTTATTTTATATAAGTTAAAAAAATATTCCATTCACTCTTTGGTAAAAAAAGTAAAAAACACCTCATTCAAAAAATGAAAAGAATATTAATTTAAAACCATTTTGTAAAAAGTAAAACATGGGAAAAAATAAAATTAACCATTATTTTTATAATATTAAAAACTTTATCTAAAATACTTTTATAAAACATGATCATAGAAGAAAAATGATTTTTGATCGAAGAGAGAAATAAATTCAGTTTTCCTCAAAAACATTATTTTATACTCTTGAGTACATAATAAGAGTAAAATGAAAGTAAAACATGTATTTTAATGAAATAAATATTGAATAATAAAATTAAGGAATTTCTTAAAAGACATATCATAATATTTCACCATTATATACATAATTATAAACAATCCCAATAAACAATGATATTCACTACTGGAAAGATGATCTTTCCCAACACTTCTATACCAACGGTTTGTAAAAACCGTTGGTATAGCTACCATTTCCCAAAGGTTCACCAAAACCATTGGGAAAGACATAGATTTCCCCACCTTTCCCAACAGTTTTCCAAACCGTTGGGAAAGGGTCACTCTTTCCCAACGGTTTATGCTAAACAGTTGGGAAAGGGTGTGTTTTGAGCCTCTTTCCCAACGGTTCACCAAAACCGTTGGGAAAGAGTGAACTTTCACAACGGTTCATGCTAAACTGTTGGGAAATGGTGTGTTTTGAGCCTCTTTCCCAACGGTTTACCAAAACCATTGGGAAAGAGTGACCTTTCCCAACGGTTCATGCTAAACCGTTGGGAAAGGGTGTGTTTTGAGCCTCTTTCCCAACGGTTCACCAAAACCGTTGGGAAAGGTCACTCTTTCCCAACGGTTCACCACAACAGTTGGGAAAAAGCATCCACAAAACCAACCTTCAGCCTAAATTGCTCAACCCACTCCTAAACTATCCCAACGGTTTTGAAAACCGTTGGGATAGGGCTATCCCAATGGTTTTCAAAACCGTTGGGATAGGTTCTTTAATTTTTTTCCAGCTCTACTAACCGAGAACATTCTATAAATCAAAATTTTAAATAATTATGATAATACATATATATATTTATGAAATTATGTTTACAAAAGTGATGTTAGCTTAGTGGTTAAGTCGTTCGATTATAAACGAGGGGTCCTGGGATCAAATCCCAGCGGATGTTTTATTTTTGGAATTTATATACCAACGGTTCCATTACCGTTGGTATAGATTTCATATTACCTATACCAAAGGTTTTGGAAACCGTTGGTATTGGTCTATACCAACGGTTTTTGGAAAACCGTTGGTATAGACCTATCCCAACGGCTTACTTGGCTACGGTTCTCCAAATCGTTGGTATAGGCTATACCAACAGTTTGGAGGCCTATACCAACGGTTCCAAACCGTTGGTAAAGGTTAGTTTTCCAGTAGTGATTATATCATAAAACCCTTACCACTTCGGTAACTATTTAATCATATGATACATTAAATAATAACATAAAATGAAATAGAAAAAATCATGAAAATAATTATATTAATGATATAACATGTCAAATAGGTATTATATACACCACATAAAAGAATTAGTTATAAATGTGGTATATGTTTTCCAGAAATAAAAGAGAGACTAGAAATCCCTTACCTCAATTATTGAATTCCTTAGTACATGTTGGAACTTATTGTATAATAAATATAGTTTTATTATATATATATATTATATAACAATAATAATATTTATAATACCATATATGATTTAATTATAACTTTTTATTACTTGTTTATTAACAATTCTAAGTTAAAATCATGTTTTGGATAATAACAGATTCATTTTTAATGTATGTTTTGGTTTGGTATTTTCAGTACTTTTAATTTGATCATGGTTATATAATATAAATAAATTTAAGGATGATATAAATATTATATATATTCATTATATATGTATTTATATTAATCCTTAAAAGTTATATATAGAAAATGAATTATATCATTCATGAAGATGGTAGACTGTATGTATGCATGAACACTGTTTCCATTTCCTTGAAATATATAATGAAAGAAAGGTAAATAATTTATCCAATTTAAATAATATTTTTTTATCATATATATCATATATATTCAATAAATCAAACCTTATTATCATCCATGTAAAAATGAATTAAAAAACATATCACATCGCTTTGTGGATGGAATAGTCCACTCGTATGCATGAGAGACATTATCATTTTACAAAGTGTTGAAAGGTAAGAAGTTATATGTGATATTATTATTAAAGAATTAATTTTAGTTCATAAATATCACATATATACTTTAAATATATCATTATATTCAGCTGTTAAATGTGTTGATGGAAAATTAATTACATCTGTTCACGAGGCTATATTCTACTATGTACACGATCAACAGTTTTGTTTCCCATTTTATGGAAGAGGAGATTGATGCAGGTTATACCATTTAAAAAATAAAATCTCAGTATATGTTAGATATTTATTTTATTTTATTATTATCTTTTAATTATATTTTAAGGTGGTGGATGAAGAAATAAAATAAAAATTCTTGGTTAAGAACAATACCTCTTCTTTGGACAACCTCATTAGGTTAGAACCAAAAACATTCTTAGGTGGGTTTAATAATAAAAAAAGGCCTATATGATGTGGGGATGTAATTAAAGAATTTATTTTGAGTAGTTAATGGATGAAACAAATGGTTTTATAAGTGTGAAGAGGAGAGGAGAGAGGGTGACCTTTTTAAGTGGGGAGAGAGGATACACTTGGAATTTTTGAAAAGAAAAATGTGTAATAATGTTTTAAACATTCGTAAAGGATAAAAAATAGACAATTATATAAAATTAGATAATATAAGGTGAAAAAATGTTCATAAAATAGGAACGTTACATGTTTTTAGGTCATTTTATCCCTTATATTTTTAGTTTAACCCCCAGTAAACCAGTTTTAACCTTAACCACAATAATTAATTTTAACTGTTTTAAAATTCATTTTGAGAAAAATTTAAGATGAAATTATCATATGTTATTAATTATGATTATTAAAAATATGGAATAAATTTTTCCAGATTAAATTCACATAACTGGAAAAATTTAATTTAAAATAAAACCCGATTACTCGATGAAAAAATGGGTTTTCAAAGAGAAATGTTTTATAAGTATTGAATATTTTCATATAGAAAATCAACCTGAATTTAATTCAAATGACATAAATTTGATTAATAATAATTTTTTTTAATGTTTCATTTATAACATATTAAAGAAGATGTAATTGTTTGAATTATTTAAATGAAAAGGCAATTTTTAATAAAAATCAGTATTTTTCATTATTCATTAAAAAATTTGTCTTTTCAAAAAATTCTCAAAAATACACCCATAGATAATTTTGAAATTTTCATTTCAATAAATAAATTAATTTTTTCAAATAAGTTTTCTAATTGGGTGAAAAATTAATTTTAATATTTTTTCACAAAAATCAATAAAAATCATTTTTTGAGAAAAGATGATTTTTGAAGCATATGAAGACTTTACTAAAAATTAAAAACTTATTTAAAAAGATAATTTATATATAAAAAAACTTTAAAATTAATTTTTAAAATAGGATTATTCCTATTCATAATTCCAAGTTTAACATATTGGTCATAGTGGTCATGTTTAAATAATAATAATAATAATATATTATGGTTTGTTAAAACTCGTTGTTTTGCGTAACATGAGCTATCTAAGAAGATAAATTTATTTTTTAAAAAATATTTCATAAACTCTCTTGGTGTGACATTCTACCCAATTAAAATTAATTTCAACCTTGAAATTCCATTATCTTGGGTACAAAAAAATTGATGTATTTTTTCCTCATTACATCCTCAGGTTGTCACATAGCTTCCTCAAGCTAGTGGTTTTTCTAAAAAACATTGACCGATTGAGTGGTCTTGTTTCATAAAATTTTCTCTATAATATCCAGATCCTCTACCAATTATTCCTCATAAGAAATATCATGATCTAGTTTTACAACCCTTAGTTCATTATATGTGATGGATTAGGTTTGTATTTTCTCAAGGTATGTTCATGGGACACATCATGAACCTGGTAGAGGTTCAGTGGAAGGGCAAAGAGATAAGTTATGGTACTGATATGATCAAGAATTTAAAAGGAAAAAAATATACCAATGTATTAGTTATAAATTATTTAAAAATCTCATAACCCTTTTCCATGTATATATCCATAGGAAAACCTTCTCACAAACTTCCAATTCTATATCATATTGATGATTATCAGTGTATCTTTTCTATCGACTTTGTTCCTCCCTTATGTGTTACTGAATGTCTCTAACATTATCTGTTATTTCTACCATTGGATCTGATCCCAATAGATTTGTTTATCTAACTTCAACCCCTAACATTGGATTTAAACACTTATTTTTACATATGGATTTATAAGGAACCATTTGAATGATTGAGTGAAAGTTATTATTGTTAAAAAACTCAACTAGAGGAAGGTGTTGATCCCAATCACCTTTGAAATCCATAGAATAAAAACATAAAATATTCTCTAGGGTTTGAATTTTTCTTTCATATTGAGCAGCTATCTGAGGATGATATATAGTAATTAATGTCAACTATGTATGAATAGTTTACTAAATAATTCACAAAAACTTTGAGGTAAACCTTGGATCCCAATCAGATACAATGGAATATGGTAGTCCATGCCACCTTACCACATCCTTAATGCATATCCTATAAAGATAATAGATTATTGAATATTCTCTAATATCAATGAAGTGTGATTAATTTGTAAGGAAAATAACTATAAACCATATAATATTACTTCCTTTAGACATTTTTTGGGAGTTCGATGATAGAATACATAGTGATGGATTCCCATTTATACTATTTTATAGGTAGTGGTTGAAACATCCTCTTACACATTTATCTCCCAGCCTTATGTTTATAACATACCAATCAATGAGATACAAAATATATGATATCTCTATTCATTAAATCCTTCCAAAAATACTCCTTTAAATTTCTATACATCTTCGTACTTCCAAGATAAATAGATAATAGAGAACAATGCGCCTCCTATAACATATCATTCTTGAAAATTGGTATTGAGGGGAAAAAAACAAAATTCCTAAACTTTATTAATCCATCACAGTCAAGGTTAAACTCTGGAAAATTTCCCACATTATTTTTTAGATCTATATCTTCCTTCTACACCTCCTTAATATTCACTTGTATAGATGGTCGAGCAATCATTTGATAAAGGTAATATTTCTCCCCTTCCTTTAGGATTTCCAGATCCATCCTTTGAAAATCCATAAATATTGGATCTTTTATGAATCTCATCATTGATAAGATATCATTATTCTTTTGACTCAAAGAATCAACTGGATTGTTTTCTTTCCAAGGGTGTTAATGTATTGGGAAATCATAATATTTAATCATCTCTAACCATATTTTATGGCACATGTTCAACATATTTTGTGTGAATATATATTCTAAACGTTTGTGATTAGTATATATATCACACTTTTCTCCATAAATATAATGTCTCAATATATTTAATGAAAAATTTCCAAATCTATCTCCAAATCATGAGCTGGGTAATGTTTCTCATGAAACTTCAATTTTCATGAGGCATAAGCTATAACCATGAAATTTTTCATGAGAAGACATTCCAATCATTTCTTCAATGCATCATTTTTTATTACAAACCCCTCTCTCCTAGAGGGTAATGTAATCACAGGTGCTTTGACTAACCTTCTATTCACTTCCTTGAAATTTTACTCATATTCCTCTATCCATAGGAACTTGGATCCCTTATGAGTAAACATGGTTAGTGGATTAGATAGTCATGGTAAATTCCCCCAAAACCACTGATAATATCTATCCATACCAAGAAAACTCTAGATCTTAGTTACTGTAGTTGGTCTAGTACAATGTTCAATAGCCACTATATTTTATGGATCCATCGATATACCCTCACTATAGATTATATGACCTAAACATGAGATTTTTGTTATCCAAAATTCACACTTATTAAATATTTCATACAATTTCTCCTTCCTCAGGTTCTTCAACACAATCCTCAAATGATATTAATTTCCTTACTTTTACTTTGAATATATATGAATATTGTCTATAAATTCTAACAAAAATTAATCAATATAATTTAAAAAACCTCTATTTATTAAATATATGAAGATAATAGGGGCATTAATATAACTAAATAGAATAACTATAAAATTATAGTGTACATACATTGTAAAAATGATATCTTTGGTATATCCTTATTCTTTACCTTTAATTGATGATATCTAGAAAAAAGGTTAATATTGAAAAAGTAGTGAGATCCGTACAGTTGATCAAAAAATTCATCAGTACGGAGTACAAGATACCTTATCTTGATTGTGATCTTGTTCAATTCCTGGCAATCAATGTAGTATCTCATCGATCCATATTTATTGTTAACAAATAGAATAGGTGCACCCAAAGATGACATACTTATTAGAATGAATCCTTATTAAAGGTTCTCCTAGAGTTGGTTCTTCAACTATTACAACTCAATCCGGGTGATTCTACAGGGAGTATTTGAAATTAGTGTGTCACTAGGTATGAGTTATATTGAAAACTCAACTTCACAATCAGTTGGAAGACTAGGAAACTCTTCTAGAAATAAATCAATAAACTTCTACCCAATTAGTATATCAACAGTTTTGAGTTTCTCCACAACCATCTAAGAGAAATTCCCCATTTAAATAGGAATAAAAACCCATACAATGAAAGCTATTTCCATCAAAAGTTCATATTTATCATCACATTGATAGAAAATCATAACATGCTTTTGAATATCAAACATGGATTCCCTTCCACATTAATTTATATTTAATTTATTTAGATAAATCTAATCCATGCCTACGATAACATCAAATTAAACTAGAGGGAGAGTAATCATATTTTTGGGAGGCACATTCCCGCACAATTCAACTAAAAATTAATTATATACTTGAAATAATATAATTGTACCATTAGGTATATTTACTTATAAATCAATATATAATCTTTATGTTGGTATTGTGATAAGCTTATAAAATTATTTTGATATAAAATAGTGTGTATATCCAGTATCAAATAAGGAATTAGTAGTTTTATATTGGATGATAAGTATACCATTAACTAGGTCATTCCCATAACCCACTTTCTCAGTTCTGATTGAATGATATTTTCCTTTATCTTTAGGCTTAGTAGGATATTGACAATGATAATAAAAAACCTTTGGATTCTTGAATTTGCATGCATAATGCCCATACTCCTTACATTAGAAGAATTAGAAAATGGGCGGTGCATCATTTGGTGTCTTCCTTTCTTCTATTTTACCAATTTTCCTTTTCACTACCTTTAAAAATTAACCAACCTTCCAACATTTTAAACACTTCCCAGTTACACTCAACAAATTCTCAGGATACTTCTTTCCACATTTCTTGAAATTAGGTGATTGGAATCTTTTTCCACTATGTGATTTATTCATGTTATCATGAGAATAGATCTTCTTCTTTTCTTAAAGCCATGTTAAAAGTGGGAATATCCGATTTCATTGAACTATATATTCATAGATACTAAAGTATCTTATAGATAACACCTTATATAGACTTTTTTTTAATCCATCAAAGAATAAATAAATTTTTATTTTAGGTGAAATTATTAAAGCAGAAGAATATCTTGAAATTATTTTAAAAATATATTTATAGGTACCAATAGATTCATCATCCTTTTGTGTAAGTTCAAGAAATTACAACTCCATCCTTATGTATGGAACACGAGGGAAGTACTTACTAAAAAAATAATATCTTAAACTAATACCATTTCATGGATTCAATTTATTTATACTACTGCATATTCTCAATAAGAGGCCACCATTGATCCACTTCACCTTCTAAATGATAGAAAACAGAAATGATTTTTTAATGCTCTAAACAATGGAGAATAGAAAATATACTTTCAATGGTACTAATCTATTTCTTAGTAAATAGTGAATTAGTGAAACCCCTAAAATTATGTGGATGTTTCCTCATATAGGAATCAACATAATGTTGTTCCTTCCCTTTATCATTTGGAAATTTGGAATGATTCATAACTTGAGATATTGGTGTGATCATAACAATGAGATTTTATATTCCACCTCTCAAAACATTTTTTTGATCAGGAGGAAAATTATTTCATTTTTCATCACATTAAATATTTGCATGGTTCCTTCATATTCTATCAATTGGATAAAACCAAAAATAATAGTGTAAACAATACTAATCATAGTGGGAAACTATATAATTATGAAAAATCATTTATATTATGTCTAAATAATTAATCATTCCTTACAAGGTATAAAACCTTAGGTTTAACCTTTGTCATTAATGGACATCATCTATTAAAATATATCATGATGGTTTATAAATAGTTTTTTAATTTCCAAATAATATCCCACAGGAGTGTTAGACCAGGTGTGAAGTAAGTCCGGTTGTTATGAACCAGGTGATGATCGAGTCCAGCTCAGTGAACCCTTTTTAGAGTAATTATCAATTGGTACAACTTTGATAGAGTCATATCCACTTATAGTATCAAGAAATGGTTATTTTTTATGAAAAAACACAATCCTTTCTTAACCATAACTTAGGATGTTATTATATACATAGGATTTTCCTAAGGGTCCTCACTAAAGTTTTCTTATCTTAGTTTCCAAAGGTTAACTTAAACTGGATCTGATTCCAACTGTAAAGACCCAAAATTCATATACATATGTATTATATCTTAATAGATGAATATTAATTATATAACATAATTATTTACACTAGAATCATGTAGGTATAGTTTCTTTGGAAACATCAAAAAATAAAAAACTAGTTTATAATTGAACTACATCATCTCCCACTAAGTTCTTAAAAAATCCACTCTTATTAAATATATCATACTTAATACCTTTTTTCATAACCTAGGATAAGAAAACATAATAATGGGTCATATTAGAAGACTATTAAGGGTAAAAAATAGAGATATAACATAATATGAGCATAAGTATATGATAACATGAAAATAACATTTGAAAACAATACCTTGTACATCATAGATCATAAACAAGAGTCATGACATAAATCATGGTAGTTCATAAGACATCAATCATAATGGAATAAAAGAACATTAAAAATGAGAATATATTACTGGAATAAGACATAGATTTTTGGAATACACATTATATTATTACATTTTTAACATGTATTAATATAAACAGGTTCACTAATTACATTAAGGAGATGAAATCAGGTCCACACATAACCGTATAGACATGAAAGCCAGGTCTACGAATAAACTTGTGAACAAGAAATCATATTTATGAATAACATCATTATCACATGAGTTATAAATAATTACCTAATTCATGGGGGGGGGGATATAGGTCCCACCCAGCCTTAGTTATAACTCAACCATCATTATTTGTTTTAATTTAACTACCATCCTTGGTTATAATGTAACCCTATACTTGGTTATTATGTAACAAATATAATTAATGAAAACCAATTCTATATGTTAAAATGGATTATAAAACATTCATAATATGATAAATATGAAAATAAATGGGTTTCATAAATTTTTCATTATAGAATAACCCATGGGAAATAAATATATTTCAGAATTATTTAATTCATTCATTATAGAATGACCCATGGGAAAGAAATGGTTTTCTTGAACATATTTTCATAATAGTCATAAAATACCTATAGAACGAATAAATATTGTATAATTGGATTATATCCCTTTTAAAAATTAAGTAACATAAAAGGATTTCACCTTAGATGAGAAATTATTTTCAAATATTTCTTGGAACATTTCTTTAGGGAAATAACATTTCTACATTGAAAATCATATTTTTAAAAATATAATTTATCAAAATATTATGGAGATAATTTTATTTCAAAATAAACACGGATAATTTCGAAGGAATCTTTAAAAAATTTAGTGGTCATGATGGTGAAAAATTCTTTTCATCTGTATAAGTTAAAAGAAATCATTCCTTTCACACTTTGGAAAAAAAGTCTAAAACACCTCATTCAGAAAATGAAAGGAAGATTAATTTAAAACCATTTTTCAAAATGTAGTAAATAATTAAAAATTAGATTAAAAATATTAGGAAAATAGTAAAAAATTTATTTAATTTTTTTTTAAAACATAGCAATGGAAGAAAAAGTATTTTCGACCAAAGAGATGAATAAATTTGGTTTTCCTTAAAAACATTATTTTGGAATCTTTTGAAAAAAAGGAGGAAAATTAAATTAAAACATGTATTTTATTGAAATAATTATTTTAAAATTAAATTCATAAATTTCTTGATATATATATCATAATATTTCATCATCATAAGCAAAATCATAAACAATCCCGATAAACAAAGAGATTGTATCATAAAACCCTTAACACTTCAGTAACATATGAATTGTAAGACCCAATAAATATTAACATCAAATGAAACTTTAAATATAAATCAAATATCAATATTCATTATATAAAATGTATAATGGGTAGTATATACACAACATAAAAGAAATGAATAGTAAATATGACATATGTCTCCCACAAATAAAAGAGAGACTAGAAATCCCTTAAATTAAGTCTCAAATTCATTAATACACATTTAGAACTCATGTATAAAAAATATTGTATTATTATATATATATTATAGAACCATAATCATATTTTTTATACCATATATGATTTATTTATGATATTTTATTACATATTTATTTATAATTCAATGTTAAAATCACGTTTCTGGTACTAACCACTTCATTTTTATGTATGTTTTGGTTTGGTATTTTTAGTAATTTTAATTTGATCATGGTTAAATCATGTAAATAATTTTAAAAATTAAATAAATATAATATATATAAATTATATATGTATTTATATTAATCCATAAAATTTATAGATAGAAAATGAATTACACCGTTCATTTAGACGACATGCCATATGTACGCATGAATGATGTTTCCATTTTCTCTATGTATGGAATTAAAGAAAGGTAAATAATATATCAACTTTAATGAATAAGTTTTATTTCCTATATATCATATATATCCTCTAAATCAATTATTTTTACCATCCATGTCAAAATAAAATGAAACACATATCATGTCGCTTTGTGGAAGTGGTGGTCCACACGCACACATGAGCAACATTATCATTTTACAAAGGGTTGAAAGGTAATAATTTAGATGTGATATTATTGTTAAATATTTATTTTTAGATTATAAATGTCACATATATAATTTAAATCTATCATTATATTCATCCTTGAAATGCGTTGATGGAAAATGAATTACATCTTTTTGTGAGGCGGTTGTGCATCAAACACATGATCAACGATTTCATTTCCCATTTAATAGAAGAGGAGATGGATGTTGATTATGTAATTAAAATAATAAAATATTAGTATATTGGAGGTATTGGTGTTATTATATTATATTATTTTAATAATATTTTAAGGGGGTGGAAAAATAAATGAAATAAAAACCCTCGGTTAAGAATGATACTTCTTCAAACAACCACTTTGGGTTAGAACTAAAATATTTATTAGGATGGTTTACTTATAATGAAAGTCATCTTTAATGTATATAGGTAATTAAGGAATGTATTTGGTAATGTATTTTATGAGAAAATGGGTTTTTAAGGGTTAAGTGGATAAGAGAGGGGGTGCACTTTTATAAGTGGGTGAAAGGACACACTTGGAGTTTTTGAAATGAAAAAGGTGCCAAAAAATTTTAAACATTAAAAAAGACACAAAAATGTATTATTTTATAACCTCATATGAGATAAAGGAAAAATATGGCCATAATATAAGAATTTTAAAATATATTATGTTATTTTAATAGTTATATTTTTAGTTTAATGCCTTGATAAACCTATTTTAACATTCACAAGGGTAATTAATTTTTATTATTTTTACTGTTTATTTATATAAAAAAATTAAGTTTAACTTATTATATAATATTAATTATTATTTTTTATAAATATGGAATCCATTTTCCAAATTAATTTCACATAAGTGGAAAATTTCAATTTAAAATTAAATCCGTAGTCACGACTAAAAAACGGTTTTCCAAAATAAAATTTTTTATAAGTATAGAATGTTTTAATATAAAAAATAGACATGAATTTTATTAAAATGAACTAAACTGTTTTGAAAATAACATAATTTTTCTAATTTTACTTTTAAAACATTTTTAATTTTTTTAACTTTTTAAATTCTTTAAACAAAAAGGGTGTTTTTGATTAAAATATGTATTTTTCACTATTTCTGAAAAAGAAATCTTTTTAGAAAATTATAAAAAACTAACCATCAGATAATTTTGATATGTTTATTTCAATAATTCAGTTAATTTTTCAAATAAATTTTATAATAGTATTAAAAATTAATTTTATTATTTGTTCAAAAAAATTAATAACTTTTTTGAAGAAAAAAGTATTTTCAATTCATACAAATACTTAATTAAAAATTAATTACTTATTTATAAATATATTTTCTTTATATAAAAAAATTATACTTAATTTTGAGAATATTGTTTTTTTATTTACAACTTAAAGTTAAATGGCAAGTATATAATGGCCATGTTTAAATAGTAATATTAATAGTATATCATGGTTTGTTAAAACTCGTTGATGTGTATAATGAAAGCTATAAAAAAAATTTATTTGAAGAAAATATTTTATAAAATATCGAGGTGTTATAGGGAGTGATATTTGATAGGGAACAAGTCCAATGCAATCAAGAATCTCAAGGTGGCTTGTGTACCTGGGACTTTGTTTATCCTTCTTCAAAAAACTCACAATTCTTTTCCCTCGAGATATGTATAGAAACACTTTATCTTTGACCTCAAACTCTATTTCTCTTCAATGATTGTTATCATTACTGTTATATGAACTCGAAGAAGTCCTGATTTTATGTTAAATGGTATTGAGATTTTTTACCATTTGCTCATGTATTTCAGGTTCCAATAGCCTACCTTTACCAACTTCATCCCAGCACAAAGATATTCTACATCTCTTTCCATAAAGGTATTAATAAAGATACATTTGGATGATTGAGTGAAAGATATTATTTCTTGAGAATTAATGTAGAGACCCGAATCTTGACGTACATGGACATTACATTACTTTTTCGGAATACTTAATACATAACAAAAATAGACACACAAGGACCGTAATAGTTTAGTGTCTTTGGAAACTCGGAATATAAACATCTAATCATGATGAAAGATCTTAAACATCTCTCTTAACGATCTTCCCCTTTTTGTTTCCTTACCTAAAACCTTTCTTTATTTCCTGAGGAAAATAAAACAAAAGAAGGGTGAGCTCAAATGCTCAGTAAGGGAAAACATAGAGAACATAAAACAATCCATAAACATTTGAAAGAAAAAACTTGAACATGAAATCTAAACATTAAAACCTTGAGAAAAGACATAAATCTTCGAAGTACATAAGGAATTTATCATAAAGGAACATCAATCACGATAAGATAGCATGGGAATAAAACATGTAATTGTGGAAACCATTCAGCACATGTTATGATATCCATAGTAGCCAAGGCATTGCTGCCAAGACCATCTTAGTGGACAAATTCCTTTTTTGAATCGAGTTCACTCCTCGTTTTAGTCCTGTAACACTGAACCGGATTAACTTACCATTCCATCCATGTCTATCTCATGAGATATAAATCATTACCCAATACATTGGAGGGAGATATAGGTCCCACCCATCTCATAATGAAATCATTCTTACTTGTGCCACAAAATAAACATACATCATTCATAATAACCCAATAAATAAAATGGGTTTCATAAACATCATCCCATCATTAAATAATCTATATAAAAGAAATGGATATCATTTCATAATAAGGAAAGTTAAACCATGTAAATCATAGATACATTATATTTGAAACATACACATATGAAATAATTTCATCTTAGATAAAAAATGGTTTTGATAAAACACTTGAAATGAATTCTTGAAGAAAATATTATTTCTTCTTCAAAATCATTTTATTTTTTCAAAATGTCATGCAATTTTAAAAGAAAAGGATTTTTTTTGGAAATAGTCATGAAATATTTTGGAGGAAGCTTCATGAAAATAAGGCTTTATAAAACTGTAAAAATCCTTTCATGCCGTATACGTTAAAAAAAACATTCTTCTCGTACTTTTGTCAGAAAAGTCAAAAAGTACCTTGTAGGGTAAATAAAAGAAAGATTCCTTCCATACCACGGGGTAAAAGTCAAATGGGTAAAAAGGACTTTAAAAATACATGAATACATTTTTATAAAACATGGACATGGATGATAGCAATAACCCCAGTAAATACTTACGAATAAGTAATCTCGGATAAAAATGAGATTTGCAAAATTATCCCTTACCTTAGGTCCGATATGCTTCGTACATTTCCGAACCTCCTGTATAATGATTTAAATAATTTCATTTACTTATTAAAGTATCATATTCATTGTTATGATATCATATATGGTTCACTTATGACTTTATATTACCCATTCTTTTGTATGTTCCATGTTAAAGCAGCATTTTAGGTAAAATCATTTCATTTATCGTATGTGTTTCGACTTGTCGTTCTTGATATTATTACTTATATCCTGATTTACATAATTCCAGAATGTAAAAAATGATTTATATATAATATATATTCATCATATACATATATATATTATATATGGATAAAAGGAATTAAATACACCGTTCATGGAGACGGTAGGCCGTACGTACGCATGAACGCTGTTTTCGTTTCCTTATTGAATTGAATGAAACTAAATAGATGACATACATATATATATATACATAAATCCAGTAGAATTACTATTTCATATATTTTATTATTATTCATTATATAAACTTTATGATCATTCATATATGGTTAACATGGAGAATGAATCTCATCGCGTTGTGGAGACGGTAGTTCGTACGTATGCACGAGCGATGATATCGTTCCCATAATTATTGAATAGAATTGGAGTGGATGGTATAATATATCAGAATCAGTATGATGTTATAATAACCATATATAGTTATTCTTTACACCATTATACCCATCCATGTAAGGTGTTGGTGGAAAAACAGATTTCACCACGGCATGGAGATGGTATTCCGTACGTACGCACGCGTGGTGATTTCGTTTTCCGTAAGATGGATAGATGGTGAAATAGGGCTGTTTAATACTTATAATAACATATAAGTAAATGATTTATACTGATGTTATTACTTCATAATGAAACAACTAAATAAGAATAAGTGGAAGAAGAAATAAAGTTGAAAGAATCGGTAACAGACATTACCTCTTCTTTGAAGCGCCTCTTTGAGACCTCCTCTTAGGGCACTAAAATTGGTCTTTGAAGAATACCAGAACCTCTAGGATGTTTCTATGGAAGTGTAGAAGATAATTTGGCAGGGGTTGGCCGAGCATGAAGGATCAAAGTGGTGTGAGGAAGAGAGGGAGGTGGTTCCCTTTTATAAGGGAGGAGAGGGGCACCTTTGGAAAAACTAGAAATATTATTTTATTATAAAGTCATATTCGGTTTTTAATAGCTCCAAATTGATTTATTTAGAAGATAATGTGGGTGTAACACCCCAGGTAAATAAAGAATATGAAATTTTTATATTTATCCATATTTGTGAATAAAATATTAATATGACTTTAAAGGGGACGCTATGCTCGATGGCGTACCCAACACGCAACAACGAGTTTCTTGGGAATCTTACGTTGCACTCTGATAATAAAATAATATTATTTTAAATGGTAGTTAACATGTAGCCATTTTATTGGCAGGAATGGATAGAAATAACTAAAATATGATTATATATGTTTTTAAATGTTTTTACATTTATCCAATAAAAGATAAAGGCTTAAAATACGGAAAGAATTCAATTTTAGGCGTATATGCCCTAGTTTTCACTAAAGGTTCACTTATCACCTTTTGATGAAGAACCGTCATTAAATATAGTTTTGTTCACTATTATACATTCTATTGGACAAAATAAAACTCTTCTTTAGAATTGGGACATCAAAATTTACTTTGTGTAAATTTTTGGTATCTTTCCAATAAAGTTCATTTTTTTTATGAATAGTGCAAAATGTTGTATTTTAATTCAAAACCTCTTTTTAATCTAATTTATTTATATGATTATATTATCTTTTTAATTGGTTTTAAAGTGAAATTAGAATATATTTTTACCATTAAATCCTATAGTGGTCGTTGGAATTAATTTCACTTTGAAATCGGACTTAAACTAGTGTCAATCTTTTGATACTTATTGTTTCATAAAAACACGCTATTTGTCATGACAACGGGAATTAATTATTAAATTAATTAATGTGACTTATATGTTTTGAATTTTGTAAAATAGACTTCATTTTTGAATTCTGAATATCAAATATAGCTTCGGGTGAATTTTTGGTAATTTTCTGAAAAACTTCAATTTTTGATGAGTAGTGAAACCACTAAGTGGTACTTATAAAAACTGATTTTCCGTTTAAATGAAATTTTGCCACCTATGTGTTTTGAATTTCAAAAATTCAACATACATGGTTTTCATTAAGAAGTAAAATGTGGTTCAATGGGATTAAAATAATTTTTTGGTGAATAGTAACTTATTAAGTGTTTAATCACGATTAGAGGTAATTAGTGTAGTTTAAGGTAAAAATAATGTTTTAATAATATGAAATGAACTTGACACATGTCCTAACCTCATTGGATGTGTCATGGCCGACCACGAAAATCCATGGGTCAACTTGGGGACCCCATGGAGCCGCTTTGGTTGGGAAATGACATAAATAACGTTTTATTTAATGTTAAAGTAAAAATGACACACACATGAGAGGTTTTACTAAAACAATTTTTACATGGGGTTATCTAATTCAGATTTTTGACTATAAATAGTCATTGGAAAGATAAAACGATTTCATACATCATAGTATTTTTTTTATAATTTTTAGACATTAAATAAATTAAATTATTTATGACATCATGATGATGCAGCGATGACCTCATTATTTAATGATTTAAATAAAATGGAAAGATAATGTAATATCTAAGCCCTACACATGTCCAAAACCTATTGTATTAGTGTATTTAGAACCCTTATCACCTTATCCTCGAAATACATTAATGTGGGAACTCTTAAATCTGAATACCATTTTAAAATAAAGTGACTTTTCTTTACTTTCCAAGAGTGCCCCTCCTCTCCTCTTATAAAAGGCCCCCACCTCTACCTCCTTACCCACACTCCCAAAGCCTTTGGCTCGTCCAAACCCTGCCCATTTTGGATCTCCAAATCCCTCTCTTACTCCTTGAAGCCTCACTTTGGGCAGATGTATTCCCAAGGAAGCCTTTGAGCTCAAACCAAGGGGAGTTACCCGATTTTAAGGTAATGTCTTCTTTTGAGTCCTTTTGTTTTATTTTGCTTCTCCAACCACCTAAACTTTTTTTATTATTTTCTTTTGTAACAACTCCAGTATCCTCAATATACTAGGATGTTGTTATAAGAAGGATTCTAGCTACAATTACACACACCTACATCTAATGGTTAAAGAACATACTGTTTCTGTGGATGGCGAATTTCTGCCTCACGAAACGATGATTGTTCAACACTCATATAACACCTTAAAAGGTGGCCATTAAGATGTAACTATATTTATATATGATATATAATATGTTTATGTTTTACTTAAGCTTCTGTATTTTTCATTTGTGGCTTACCTTTATGGCTTCCATTATGGGTATACGTGATATCTTCATTTTAGGAAGTGCGGACTACCGCCCCCTCAAAGTGATGTGATTCGTTAATGCCATACGTGGGACGTATAAAGGATGGATTTAATGTTATTATATATGATTTTATACTGGAATTATTATATACCTCTATATCATTATTATTTCTTTCCATTAAAGTATGAGATAGAAAGGAAAGTAGCGTTCATGCGTACGTATGGCTTACCGTCTCCATGAACGGTGCATTTCATTTCTTATCCCCAAATGTAATATACTATTATAAGTACATGTATATAATGGATATATATGATGAATGATACATATAAATGGTTAATATAATTCTGTAATTAAAATATACATACCTCTCATTTAGTTTTAATTCCATTAATATGACAAAGAAATGAAAGTAGCGTTAATGCGTACGTACGGCTTACCGTCTCCATGAACGGTGCATTTCATTTCTTACCTATAAATGAATATGTGATATTATAAATATATGTATATCCTAGATATATATGATATATATGATATCCAAATCAGGAATGTCATTCTGGATATAAAGAACCTTTGACCACACAAACAACATGTATTTGTAAGAAGTCCACTTTCGACTTAAGAACCAAATATCGACAAAACAAACATTATTAACTTAAATGATTACATAATGTTTATAACATGGAAATTAGTGATATAAAAGGACTAATTAACTTTAAAAAGGTTCTTAAGAAAATAGAAATTAACTTAAGTTTATTATTCAGGACGTTAAAGAACGATCGAGTCAAGTCGGACCCGAGGTAAGGGATCCTACACCTCTCTTTCTTTTTAAGTACATTCTTTTATGTCATTCCTTTTAAAGATCATATTTCTTGTTACTGGGATATTATTTTATATTACTCTTACTGTAATTTTTATGTTCATATGATGAGAGACCCTATTCTCTCTCATCAATCCATTTTGGAAGTTTTGAGTGGCGCCGTTAGGCTGCCGAATTTTTCATAAGAGATCCAACCTCTCTCTTTCTTTTTAAGTACTCTCCTTTATGTCACTTATTTTAATCTCCACTTTGTTATTTTGGGGGGATGTTCTTTTATATTCCTCTTTCTATAAACTTTATGTTAATATGATGAGATACCCTATTTGATCTCATCAATCCATTTTTGTATGTTTTATGTGGAGCCGTTAGGCTGCCAAGTTTTCGTAAGAGATTTTTCATCTCACTTTTATTCTCGTGAGATTTATGATACATTTGCCACAATTTCCTTTGAGTGGTGTACATACTGCCCATTATTCTACTGTTTATGTAATATACTTTCTTTTTATGAGTATTTACATCAATGATGTATTGTCCTTCTTTCATGGGGTGTATGTTTTGAAAGATACCCAAGTCGGTAAGGGAACCTTTCACCCTCCTCTTTTTAAAAGACTTATTTTGTTGGGTCTTTTAATTTACATATTTTTATGTTGGGATATGTTCTCATATATCCTTATTGATGTAAATTTTATGTCCAAGTGATGAGATACACTTTTTATCTCTCATCAACTCATTTTGATGTGACGCCGTTAGGCTGTCAAGGGAACTTCTTAACCCAATTTCGATTTCTTTGGGTTCAATATGTAGTTATTGAATATGCCATCCTTTGAATATGTGTGAATGAACTTTGATTTTTTACACTTAATATCCACTTATATTTGGGGTATTCATTTGTCAGACATAATTATGTAATTGATTTATCCTTAAACCAAGGATATCGTCTTTGTAAGGGACTTCGTCTCAATCTCCTTTCATTGAGGCATATTTCATTTTATACACAACTTTCTTTTATATGGTGTATAAACCCCTTTGACTTTTACTTTTATACAAAAGGAATGTTTTTTTAACGTACGCGGTGACAACGACCTTTTCTGCCGCCACGAGTATTATTTGGTCTTTGGCTTCCTCAACAAGCCGTAATGTTTTTAAAATAAAATAAATACCATATACTCTTTTATGTATTTTGGAATTGAATTTTTTTTTGATAAAGGATTCTATTATGTCAATATATTTATGATATATTGTGATTGAAATGTGGAAATTTTATCATTCATTTATATTGGTTTTATGTTTTATGATTTTATATTGGTACTTGGACATTTTGACGGGTGGTTACATGATAAACCATATGACAGGTGGTGCCGTGAATACCAGGATGGGTGGTTACGTTATAACCTCCAATCCATTGGGTATGGAAGTCGGCCGTATGGCTATTCCATTAAGTATGTATGGAAGTTGGCCGAATGGCTATTCCATTAAGTGATATGTGTGGAAGTCGACCTTATGGTTATTCCACTTAAGTATGTTTATGTCCCAAGTTACCTTTATATGTTATGTGATTTTTATATGGATTTTATGGTAATCTTTTGGTTACAAAAGGGTAAGTAATGAACTTTTATTCAGCGAAGAGTTTTTACTACTTCGAAGAGGTGAAAAGTATTACTTTGATAAAGTATACATGGTTTACTTTTTGTTTTGAAAAACTAACAGTTTTCATTCTTTGTGTATCCCTTACTGAGCTTTTTATGCTCATCCCAAGTTTTTGAAATGTTTTTCACAGGACTTAACATGGAATAGGGTCAAGGATGGGATCAAGGGAAATTCATGCTACCTAAAACATGGAACTATACATGTTTCTTTTTAAGAGTTTTTATTTTATGGAAATTTAGTAGAATCGACTACTTTGTAATCTTTTGAGATGTAATAGTTATGTACTAATTCCCTAAAACTATAAACCTGAAAAGATCCTCAATTTGAATTACTCATTTAATTCAATATTAAGTAAGGTTTAAGGCTGGGGCTTTATAGTTGGTATCAAAGGTCGGTTTAGATAACTTTAGAGGTTAGGGTATTCTCTAAGCATAAGTTACATTACCATAATGGTTAGGATTTCTGAAAGATTCCTAGTTTTAGATAAAGTGAATGAGTAAGTATATCTTAGTGTTTACCTTCCTCATTAGTACATGATGGTTTTGTTGATATACTCACACTGAAATTTCTGTTTTTAGTGAATGGATGGATCTAGCAGGCACCAAAGAGACAACAGGTTTGAAGTAAATTGTGGTGGTTCTCTGATTAAGATACTAGATAAAATGGGGGATTCAATGAGGAAACTCGTGGTTGTTCTAAACCAACTATCAAGGAGTCATGATCAACCACTTGAACCTTGGTATGTTCTGTAATGCATCATGTATGAGATGACCAATCGATGTGGAAGTTCAGGTAATAATTATAAAGGTAACCATTAGAGTTTATATGATCCTTACTTTTGAGGTAATTATGGGTTATTATATGATATGATGGAAAATGAAAGGCATGAGATAAACTTGAGGTTAAAATATGTTATGATTATTTTTGAAGATTTTATCTCGTTTTGGGAAATGTTTTGAGAATTATATAGTTTTTTAAAAAGGACAACACACAGACAGTGTGACAACCCGTCGCATCGGACAAAGCTGCAGGAATCGAACCCACAACCAAAGTGCGACTGGTATTTATCGCCTACCACTGGACTAAGTGAAGTCCCTGGTTAGTTTTACTGATTCTTTTTTAAGTTATATGATTTTATTAATTAAGATTAAGTTGATTTTGGGTTATCTATGTAAATTTATTAACCTATCATGGAGGATAAGTGATTAGGATTAATTACTTTTCAATACGAGACATTAAGAGCAACTGATTTTGTTTGGAGATAAATGTTACGATTTAACTTGGAAGACTATGTGACTAAATCCTTAAAATATTTGGGTTTCAATCTTAGTTTGGTTTAATTTGAAGAATTTTATGGACAAATTTTTTATCGAATGGTCCTCATTGAAATTTGGGTTTTGTTGGACAAATTTTGGAGATTAAGCATAGATTTTCTTTTTATAAAGGGTTATCCTTTTCTGGATTATCTGATCTTGTACTAGCCTTTTTGGTTTTGGTTTTGGTTAATTTCTAAAGACATGGGAAGTATATAGTTCTCTTTTTTGGATTAGGTGATTCTCTAAAAGTTGATTATTGTACTCTTAATGTGAACAAGTCTTCCTAAATACTCGCCTTTTGGAGAAAATATGAGTTTGTGTAAGGAATCTAATAAAAGTTGAAAGTCAACATGATAATTGATTATGTTTCCTTATGAATAAATTCCTCAATAAAAATTAACTTGAAACAAAAATGTTGTCTATTAACTTTTCCTACTGGGGAATTGAATACCGTTTAACCCATTACAAGTTTGTGATTTTCTCATGGTTAACTTTCTCCTAAACATGTTTTCTATCACTCTCCATCAGAACATGACCCTTTGCTTTTTCTTACATGTCCATGTTTTCCTACACGGAATCCTATTATGGGTTAACTCGGGTGACCTTTGTACTTATCTTTCTTTATTTTAAAGTGATTGTTTTACTGACTCTTGTTCTGATGTGGGACTTTCAAGGATGTTTCCAAGATCAATTTTAAAAATTGCGAGGACACAATTACCAAAAAGGGGGGAAGGATATAACACCCCATGTAAATAAAGAATATGGAATTTTCATATTTATCCATATTTGTTAATAAAATATTAATATGACTTTAAAGGGGACACTATGCTCGATGGCGTACCCAACACGCAACAACGAGTTTCTTGGGAATCTTACGTTGCACTCTAATAATAAAATTATATTATTTTAAATTGTAGTTAACATGTAGCCGTTGTATTGGTGGGAATGGATAGAAATAACTGAAATATGATTATATATGTTTTTAAATGTTTTTACATTTATCCAATAAAAGATAAAGGCTTAAAATACGGAAAGAATTCAATTTTAGGCGTATATGACCTAGTTTTCACTAAAGGTTCACTTATCGCCTTTTGATGGCGAACCATCATTAAATATAGTTTTGTTCACTCTTATACATTCTATTGGACCAAATAAAACTCTTCTTTAGAATCGGGGCATCAAAATTTACTTTGTGTAATTTTTTGGTATCTTTCCGATAAAGTTCATTTTTTTATGAATAGTGTAAAATGTTGTATTTTAATTCAAAACCTCTTTTTAATCTAATTTATTTATATGATTAGATTATCTTTTTAATTGGTTTTAAAGTGAAATTAGAATATATTTTTTACCATTAAATCCTATAGTGGTCGTTGGAAGTAATTTCACTTTGAAATCGGACTTAAACTAGTGTCAATCTTTTGATACTTATTGTTTCATAAAAACACGCTATTTGTCATGACAACGGGAACTAATGATTAAATTAATTAATGTGACTTATAAGTTTTGAATTTTGTAAAATAGACTTCATTTTTGAATTCGGAATATCAAATATAGCTTAGGGTGAATTTTTGGTAATTTTCTGAAAAACTTCAATTTTTGATGAATAGTGAAACCAATACGTGGTACTTATAAAAACTGATTTTCCATTTAAATGAAATTTTGCCACCTTTGTGTTTTGAATTTCAAAAATCCTACATACATGGTTGTCATTAAGAAGTAAAATGTGGTTCAATGGGATTAAAATAATTTTTTGGTGAATAGAAACTTATTTAGTTTTTAATCGCGATTAGAGGTAATTAGTGTAGTTTAAAGTAAAAATAATGTTTTAATAATATGAAATGAACTTGACACATGTCCTAACCTCATTGTATGTGTCATGGCCGACCAAGACAATCCATGGGTCAACTTGGGGACCCCATGGAGCCACTTTGGTTGGGAAATGACATAAATATCTTTTTATTTAATGTTAAAGTAAAAATGACACACACATGAGAGGTTTTACTAAAACAATTTTTACATGGGGTTATACAAGTCAGAGTTTTGACTATAAATAGTCATTGGGAATCTAAAAAGATTTAATACATCATAGTATTTGTTTTATAATTTTTAGACATTAAATAAATTAAATTATTTATGACATCATGATGATGCAGCGATGACCTCATTATTTAACGATTTAAATAAAATGGAAAGATAATGTAATATCTAAGACCTACACATGTGAAAAACCTATTGTATGAGTGTATTTCTAACCCTTATCACCTTATACTAGAAATACATTAATGTGGGACCTCTTAAATCCGAATACCATTTTAAAATAAAGTGACTTTTCTTTACTTTCCAAGAGTGCCTCTCCTCTTCTCTTATAAAAGGCCCCCACCTCTACCTCCTTACCCACACTCTCAAAGCCTTTGGATCGGCCAACCCCTGCCCATTTTGGCTCTCCACATCCCTATCTTACTCCTTGAAGCCTCACATTGTGTATAAGTCTTCCCAATGAAGCCTTTGAGCTCAAACCAAGGGGAGTTACCCGATTTTAAGGTAATGTCTTCTTTTGAGTCCTTTTGTTTTATTTTGCTTCTCCAACCCCCTAAACTCTTTTTATTATTTTCTTTTGTAACAAATACAGTATCCTCAATATACTAGGATGTTGTTATAAAAAGGATTCGAGCTACACTTACACACACCTACATCTAATGGTTAAAGAACATACTGTTTCTGTGGATGGCGAATTTCTGCCTCACGAAACGATGATTGTTCAACACTCATATAACACCTTCAAAGGTGGCCATTAAGATGTCACTATATTTATATATGATATATAATATGTTTATGTTTTACTTAAGCTTCTGTATTTTTCATTTGTGTCTTACCTTTATGGCTTTCATTATGGGTATACGCGATATCTTCATTTTAGGAAGTGCGGACTACCGCCCCCTCAAAGTGATGTGATTCGTTAATGCCATACATGGGATGTATAAAGGATGGATTAAATGTTATTATATATGATTTTATACTGGAATTATTATATACCTCTATATCATTATTTTTTCTTTCTATTAAAGTATGAGATAGAAATGAAAGTAGCGTTCATGCGTACGTACGGCTTACCGTCTCCATGAACGGTGCATTTCATTTCTTATCCCCAAATGTAATGTAATATTATAAGTACATGTATATAATGGATATATTTGATGATTGATACATATAAATGGTGAATATAATTATGGAATTTAAATATACATACCCCTCATTTAGTTTTAATTCCATTAATATGACAAAGAAATGAAAGTAGCGTTCATGCGTACATACGGCTTACCATCTCCATGAACGGTGCATTTCATTTCTTACCTCTAAATGATTATGTGATATTATAAATACATGTATATTCTATATATATATGATATATATGATATACAAATCAGTAATGTCATTCTGTATATAAAGAACCTTTGACCACACGAACAACATGTATTTGTAAGAATTCCACTTTCGACTTAAGAACCAAATATCGACAAAACAAACATTATTAACTTAAATGATTACATAATGTTTATAACATGGAAATAAGTGATATAAAAGGAATAATGAACTTGAAAAAGGTTCTTAAGCAAATATAAATTAACTCAAGTTTATTATTCAGGACGTTAAAGAACGATCGAGTCAAGTCGGACCCGAGGTAAGGGATCTTATAGCTCTCTTTATTTTTAAGTACATTCCTTTATGTCATTCCTTTTAAAGATAATATTTATTGTTATTGGGATATTCTTTTATATTAATATTACTGAAATTTTTATGTTCATATGATGAGAGACCCTATTCTCTCTCATCAATCCATTTTGGAAGTTTTGAGAGGCGCCGTTAGGCTGCCGAATTTTTCGTAAGAGATCCAACCTCTCTCTTTCTTTTTAAGTACTCTCCTTTATGTCACTTCTTTTAAGCTCCAATTTTTTATGTTGGGGGGATGTTATTTTATATTACTCTTTCTATAAACTTTATGTTAATATGATGAGATACCCTATTTGATCTCATCAATCCATTTTTGTAAGTTCTATGTAGCTCCGTTAGGCTGCTGAGTTTTCGTAAGGGATTTTTCATCTCACTTTTATTCTCGTGAGATTTATGCTACATTTGCCACAATTTCCTTTGAGTGGTGTACGTACTGCCCATTATTCTACTCTTTTTGTAATATACTTTCTTTTTATGATTATTTACATCAATGATGTATTGTCCTTCTTTCATGGGGTGTATGTTTTGAAAGATACCCAAGTCGGTAAGGGAACCTTTCACCCTCCTCTTTTTAAAAGACTTCTTTTGTTGGGTCTTTTAATTTACATATTGTTATGTTAGGATATGTTCTCATATATCCTTATTGATGTAAATTTTATGTCCAAGTGATGAGATACACTTTTTATCTCTCATCAACTCATTTTGATGTGACGCCGTTAGGCTGTCAAGGGAACTTCTTAACCCAATTTCGATTTCTTTGGGTTCAACATGTAGTTATTGAATATGCCATCCTTTGAATATGTGTGAATGACCTTTGATTATTTTATACTTAATATCCACTTATATTTGGTGTATTCATTTGTCACACATAATTATGTAATTGATTTATCCTTAAACCAAGGATACCGTCTTTGTAAGGGACTTCGTCTCAATCTCCTTTCATTGAGGCATATTTCGTTTTATACACAACTTTCTTTTATATGGTGTATAAACCCCTTTGACTTTTACTTTTATACAAAAGGAATCTTTTTCTACAAAATGTTTCACTAAACGACAAAAAGGAATGTTTTTTTAACGTACGCGGTGACAACGACCTTTTCCGCCACTGCGAGTATTATTTGGTCTTTGGCTTCCTCAACAAGCCGTAATGTTTTTAAAATAAAATAAATACCATATACTCTTTTATGTATTTTGGTATTGAAAATTGTTTTGATAAAGGATTATATTATGTCAATATATTTATGATATATTGTGATTGAAATGTGGAAATGTTATCATTCCTTTATATTGGTTTTATGTTTTATGATTTTATATTGGTACTTGGACATTTTGACGGGTGGTTACGTGATAAACCATATGACGGGTGGTGCCGTGAATACCAGGACGGGTGGTTACGTTATAACCTCCAATGCATTGGGTATGGAAGTCGGCCGTATGGCTATTCCATTAAGTATGTATGGAAGTTGGCCGAATGGCTATTCCATTAAGTGATATGTGTGGAAGTCGACCTTATGGTTATTCCACCTAAGTATGTTTATGTCCCAAGTTACCTTTATATGTTATGTGATCTTTATATGGGTTTTATGGTAATCTTTTGGTTACAAAAGGGTAAGTAATGGACTTTTATTCAGCGAAGAGTTTTTACTACTTCCAAGAGGTGAAAAGTATTACTTTGATAAAGCATACATGGTTTACTTGTTGTTTTGAAAAACTAACAGTTTTCATTCTTTGTGTATCCCTTACTGAGCTTTTTATGCTCATCCCAAGTTTTTGAAATGTTTTTCATAGGACTTAGCGTGGAATAGGGTCAAGGATGGGATCAAGGGAAAGTCATGCTACCTAAAAAATGGAACTATACATGTTTCTTTTTAAGAGTTTTTATTTTATGGAAATTTAGTAGAAGTGACTACTTTGTAATCTTTTGAGATGTAATAGTTATGTCCTAATTCTCTAAAACTATAAACCTGAAAAGATCCTCAATGTGAATTACTCATTTAATTCAATATTAAGTAAGGTTTAAGGCTGGGGCCTTATAGTAGGGATGGGTCGAAATCCTCTCATCCAATAGAATTTTGACAAGTTCAGGTTTCTATTTTAACCTTATCATTTAGATTTAACCTTAAGTTAAATAATTTTACTTTTACCGTGTCTTCTTGTTTTCTTACACTATAAGGTTAATAAACTTACTATAAAAAGACAAAAGAACCCCAAGTTGTTTATTATTAATATATATAACCTTATATAAGTTATTTGGTCGAACCGTATATTTTTAGGAATAAAATAACAATTAATAATATGTGTTTTAAAAACTATTTTATGTCAATTTTGACACTATTTGGTAATTGATTTTTGTGAAAATAATAACAGAATGATTAGTTCGAAAAAGTTAACTAAATCAATACTAACATGTCATATTAACCTAGAAAATTAGTGGAATTCATAAAAATCCTCAAATTACTTTTATTTGGGTATTTATAACATCAATTAAGTCAATATTTCATTAATAAGATAATTATTGCATAATCTTTGTGTCATAAATAAATTAAATTATTTAATGTCTAAAAATTATAAATAAAATAAAATTATGTAGGAAATACTTTTATCTTTCTAATGAATATTTATATTTGAATTTATCTTATGTATAACCCAATATTAAAAATTATATACTTATTAAACTTTGATTTTAACTATTTTAACCCTTCTTTAAATAAATTAATATTAAATGTCCTAATCTAATCCAAGTGGGCCTAAATGGTCATATTTTATTCCTAAGGTTGTTTTTGGTAGAATTAAACTTGTCCAATAGAATTAGGACATGTGTTAGGGTAATAATAATATCATTTTTACCCTTAATTACCCAATTTACTTTTAACCATGGTAAATAAAAGTAAAAAGTTACTATTCACCAAAAAATATTTCCATCTCATTGAACCACATTTTAGTCCTTGAAATTAACCGTGTCTCTCGGATTTTTAAAATTCAATTCACAGAAGTGGTAAAATTTCATTTAAATGAAAAAGTCAGTTTTTTTATCTACCACTAAGTGGTTTCACTGTTCGTCGAAAATTGAAATTTTTCAGAAAAATACCAAAAAATCAGCCTAAGAATTATTTGATATTCCGAATTCAAAATTGATGTCTATTTTTACAAATTCAAAACATAGAAGTGGCATTAATTAATTTTAAAATTAATTCCCATTATCAAAACAAATAGCATGTTTTTAAGAAACAATAACTATCAAAAGATTGATACTTGTTTATATCCAATTTCAAAGTGAAATTAATTACAATGACCAACATTGGATTAAATGGTAAAAATATATTCTAATTACACTTTAAAACCAATTAAAAAGATAATCTAACCATATAAATTATTGCGAAAAAAAAGTTGTTTTTAATTAAAATATAGCGTGTTTTTACTATTCATTAAAATATGAAAGTTATCAGAATAATATGGAAAATTTATCCCAAGTAAATTTTTATATCTTTATTCCAGAGAAGAATTTTATTTTGTCAAATTGAACTTATATACATGTCAAAAACAAGATTTAAGGTGGTTGCTCCATCAAAAGGCGGCAAAACTACATTTTTTTGAAAAATACTTATTTTACTCGAAAAATTGATTTTGTTCTCATACCATGTTCTAGAAAATTTGTAAGATGAATAATAATGTTATAAAATTCAAAATTTAGTTGATACTATTCATAACGGCTAGTTCATAACAATATTATAACTATATATTGTTGTTTAGTGAAACCTGGTATTGCGTACAACACACGCTATCGAGGAAAGTGGCGATTGCGTGTAATGCAAGCCAAGTCAGGGTTGCGTGTTGTGCATGACTCCTCCATTGTTTTGTATAACAGAATCCAAACATATTTCATTTATACATTGAATATATATATATTTATATATATACACTCAATGTTTCTTAGAATAACTACTATCAAATTTCTTTGTAACATGATCCAAGAATAGTGTTGTGTATACTGGAAGCTCATACGGTGTTGCGTATAGCGGAAGGTAATATTGTTGTAGCATAGAACACAAGACATCAATAATATTAAAAGAACATTTTTCATAAAATCTCAGGGTGTTACAATTAAACCAGGGGAATATATTGATACCATCCTCCTTTAAAGTCCATCGATCATTCTCTCAACATTTCATACAAGGTTTGGATATTCTCCTCATATTTTCCATCAATTTTAGGGTGATAAGACATACTAAAGTTAAAATTAGTATTTACAACATGTTGGAGAATATTCTAAAACATGGATATAAGTCTTGGATCTGGATTGGATACCATTGATAATGAGGTTCCATGTATCCTTATCACCTCTCTGATGTGTATCCTTACAAGTATATTGAGATATAAGACCTCTTGAATTACAATAAAGTGAGTAGTCTTTGTATTATTATACCCAACAACCAATATATAATTATTTTGTATTGATATATTTGTAAGACCAGTGAAATATTCTAGGGTTATAATGAACCAATCTTAACATACATGGATATTACATGAATTTAGATGAATATTTAACACATTACAAAAAACATGCCCAAGGACTATAATAGTTTAATGTATTTGGAAACTTGAAAACATAATATTCTAACTTAGTGAAAGATCTTCAATATCTACCTTAAAGATCTTCACATTTAGTACACCTACTTAATACCTTTCTTCATAACCTGAGGTAAATAAACATATACAGTCATGAGATGAGATGCTCAGTAAGGGTGAACAAGGGAGAAATGTAAGCATAACATGAACATATGGGTATGATAACATGATCATAACAATAAAATATCATACCCTACATATCAAAGATCATAATCACGAGTCCTGGAATAAAGATTGGAAGTTCATAATACATGAATCATAATATAATCAAGAACATAATTCATGACATTATAACATAGGAATAATACATGTAATTGTGTAGGACACATAAACATCTAATATATTTCCCTATATGTTAAGGTTCACTTCCAAAAACTCACTAGGGCACTTCATGGGGACTACACCTACTGGGTGAGAAACACCACCATCCCCAACCATAGTCCTTCCCTTATAAGGGACTGATTTTCCCCATATTCCCATAGTAGATCAGGTTTCCCCATCTTCCTATAGTGGACTAGGTTTCCCTATCTTCCCATAGTGCTTCAGGTTTCCCTATCTTCTATAATAGATCGAGTTTCCCCATCTTACATCGTGGATCTAGTCTATTGAATTGATTCCCATAATTATCTCATGAGATATAAATCTTTACCCAATGTATTAGAGGGATATATAGGTTCCACCCAGCACATAATAAAATCATATATACATGTTCCACATGATATTAAAACTATCATCATGGAATGAACTATAAAAAGAGATGGGTTTCATATACATCATATGATAACCCATGAAATGAAATGAAATGGGTATCATAAAACTTTCATCATATAATTATAAATGGAAAATATATAGGTTTCATAATCATTTACTAAAATAATAACCCATGAAAATAAGTGGGTTTTAAAATAATATAACCCATGGAATAGAAAAGGGTGTTATAAAGATCATGCCATAAAATCATAAACCAGTCATGAAATAATATGAGTGATATTATTTGATTATATCCCGAGTAAATCATAAACTATAACAAGGTATGTCACCTTACATTTAGAAATATTTTTAAAGATCAAATGGAACATTTCCTAGGTACAATACACTTTATTTAAAAATATCATTCATAAAACCATTTCAAATATCATTTTCTTATAAATATGGGTCTTTAATTTCATTTAGAAATTTCTTGAGGGATTTTTTTCTACCCTAAAAAACTCATTTTAAAACATAGTTTAAAAAAAACTTATTCCATAAAATATATTTTAAAAATTATAAAGTAATATTGAAAATATTTTGAAAACCTTTTTCTTCAAAAACACCATGAAAAATCATAAATAAATCTTTAATACATTTTGAAAACAAGTTTCTTTGAAAATACTTTGAAAAATTACAAATAAGGCTTTAAATCATTTTGGAAACCCTTCTATTTGAAAATAACCTTTTTAAAACATATAAATGAATCTTTTAAAATAATTTAAAATAATTTTTGAAACTTAAAAAGAAATTGAAATCATTTTTAGAATACAAGTTTTGAAAGGACTCATATTTGTGACCGAAAGGAGAAATAAAGAAAGATTTTTCATAAAAACATTTTCTTAATTATATCAAGAACCAAAGGGTGAAAAAATTATACCATTACTTGGATATAACATGTATAATAATAGGAGAATAATATTCATCCAAGTCTCTGAGAGATTAATTATGATATTTCATCAATGAAATCATAATTATAAACAATCCCAATAAAAGATGATATTGCATCAATAAACTCTGACACCTTTGATAAATTTAAATCATAATACACATGAAAAAACAACATTAATTGAATCTTATAATATCATTAAAGGAATTATATTCATGATATAACATGTCAAAGGGAATTATATACACCCCATATAAAAATATAGGTGCATAACTTGACATGAATCTCAAAGAAAGGAAATTGCGACAAAATTACTTTACCAATTTGGTAATGTTTGAACTATAAAACCCATGAAAGAAATATCATAGAATGGATATATATATATAAAAATATATTTAATTATATTAATCATAGAAAACATTCATGGTAAGTATATACACAACAGAAAATAAATTAGTGGTGAATAAGGCATAAGTCTCACTGAAATAAAAGTGAGACATGAAATCCATGACCTTAAGTATTGAATTTATTTATACACATTTTGTCCTATTTTATAATAAATATTAGTTTTTTATAAATTTACCAAAGAAAAATAGTATTATATCTAATACCATATATTATTTTTTTTATGAATTTATATTACCTTTTTTCTAACAACTCAATATTAATGTTACGTTTTAGGTAATATCTGTTTTTTTGTACATGTTTTGACTTGTTGTTCTTAATACCATCACTTAGATCATGATTTAATTATTTAAAAATTTAAAAAATGATATAAATATCATATATATTTATTATATATGTATTTATAATAATCTATAAAATATATAACTATGAAATGGAATACATCATTCATAGAGACGATAATCCGTACGTATGCATAAACATTGCGTCTGTTTTCATGTCAAACTGAAAGAAATAAGGTAAATGAAATATATGAATATGTATATATATATATATATATATATATTATAATTAAAGTTGAATTATTATTCCCTAAATATAAAATAAATTTACTAAACCCATCTTTAATACATTCCATGTAAAGTGTGAATGAATTACATCGCTCCGAGGAGGTGATAGTCCACCCATCCACAAAAAACTTATTGTATTTACAAAAAATGGAGAGAATGAAAGTATTTTTTAGGTAAGAATTAAAAAATAATAAAAAATATATAATTTATATAATATAAAAATAGTATTTCGATAATAATTCCCACCATGATAGGCGTAATGGAAAAATGAACAATCATCGTTTGGCATGGCGGTAGTCCACCGTACACACTAACGGTAAGTTCGTTACCCATTAGATGGAACTGTGTGTAGGTCTAGGTAAAAAATTTATAAAAAAAAATTACTATATTTAAGATACTTTGGTTATTATATAATAATGTAATATGAATAATTTATGGGGTGGAGAGTGAAAATAAAACAAAAGATCTTGTGGAAGGATGTTACCTCTTCTTTGATTAATTCCTTTTGGTTTTCACCAAAGGACTACCTCGGTTTGATTTATACTAAAAGTGATGCTTCTAGGTTTATATGAGTGAATTTTGGAGCTTATTTTGGCCAGTTTTGGATGATCAAAAGTGGATTAATAGGTGTAAGTAAAGGGAATATTGAATGCCTTTTTAAAGATTTGGTGGGGTGACATTCTTTTAAATACCAAAAGGAAAACAATGGGAGGTATCCCTTACCTCATGTGATTAAAAAATGTAAACATAATAGAATATAGAGGAATTATGTTATATAAAAACCTCCCCCACACAAAAATTAGTGCTTTTTTATAATTTTTTTCCTTAACTTCTAAGTTTACCTACTTTTATCATTTTGGTTTTTATTAAGGAGTATAGTTTTCTAGAATAAGTAATTAAGAATAAATAGAAATTATATTTATTATAAAAAATAGTACAAATTAATAATAAATATAATATATAATTTTTAAAAAATAAATCCCATGCGTGACGGAAATTAAATTTAGAACAAGCGTACAAAACGCGAAAAAACACAACTTTAACCCAAACCGTTATAATAATGTTTTTACTATTTAAACATTAATATGTTCATTATAAAATATAAATTATTCAATTGATAAAAAATATTTTATATTTATTAATATTTATAAATAATTTTTAAAAATATATTAATTTTAGTAAATTTTAAATATTTTAATAAAATATCATTTATTTTAGTTAATTATTAACTAAGTAATTACAGTATTTATCCTTCCTTAAGTATTTAATCATTATAATTCATTTATTAAAATAAAATATAAATTAACATTATAACAATAACTTATTTATCTTTCAAAATAATATGTACAACAAAACTAATATCGTTTTTCCATATCTCAAGGCTTTATAAATGTTAAAAGTAGGGAATGATCTTTTTTTTGTCTTTTTTCCTTACTTACCTTATTATATATGTCAATTTCCTTAAATAGAGTCCCAATAACTCATAAAATTAAAAATTATAGGGTATATAGTTTATATATGTTCCGAAAATTCCTATTGAACAAGTTTTTATGTTATTTTTCCCTGAAGATTACAGTTTAACCACTATGTAAATTAATTTTCCCCTAATCACTATAATTAATTTTAACTGTTTTCACTAATAATTTCAATGAAAAAATTAATTTGATAATATTAGAACAAAAATTTATTGTTGAATATAAATAATTATATCCTTCTTTTAAAATTCAATTCATATAAGTGGTTAAAATTAATTTAAAATTAATCCCACAGACGATGCGAGACTAGATGTTTTTAAGGAGAAAAGTTAAAAGTTTTAATTGTTTTTATATCCAATTTCAGTGTGAAATTGGTTCCAATGAACTATATTATATTAATTTGTGCAAAATTTATCTATTTAAACTTCAAATTCAAATTAAAATATTATTCAACTATATAAATAAATTAAATTAAAAAACAATTTTCAATTAAAATTTAGTATTTTTCACTATTCACCCTAAAATGAAATATTTTAGAAAAAACACAAACATTTACCTTAGGAAAAATTTGACATTATGAATTCAAAAATTAAGTTCATTTTATCAAATTAAAATTTTAAAAATTTTAAAATTATTTTTTTATTTCATATAATGATGTAAGAGGCAGTTTATTTGAGGAAATAGTATTTTCAAACATATAAAGGCTTTAAAAAAATTAAATGTTTTATTATCAATATGTTTTATTTATAAAAAAAATTATAAATAAAGATTAAAATTTAGTTATTAATATTTATATCATTAAGTTTAATGGATATTTTATAACTATCTCAGTTGAATAAATATAATAATAAATTACTGTTTCATAAAAACTCAGTGTTGCTTGTAACACAAGACAATTTAGTGTTTCATGTAGCATAAACTTATATTGGTGTACCATATAACAAAATCATAACATGGTGTAACTTTTAATGAAAGGAATTAATTTATTCAAGAAAAAGGTTCATAAAAACTCTAGGGGTTACATTTTACCCCCTATAAATGAATTTTACCCTTGAAATTAATCTGGTTTATCAAAGGCCTAATATTTAAAAGTTCCTTTCATAGAAACCCATATTTTAAAAATAAATACTATAAATTCTTTGTAAAATGGAAGGTTGGAAACATAACGGTTAACGAAATCATCTCATAATTAGGTTTCTACATAGGAGAACATTGGTGGAAAGTGAAAACATGGACATGAAAAGAAATCTAACAATCAAGTTCTAACGATGCATGATAAAAACATGGTTAGGAGAAAGTTAACAATCAAAAATCCATAAAACAAATAGGCTTGAAAAAATCCATTTATATCATAAAAGAAGATGAAAATTAGAGAATTTTTTATTTTAAGGCCCTTTTCCTAAAGTTTAATAATTTTCATGAGATGATATACTTACTTGATTTTAGAACAATCTCAATATTTATTGTGTCTTGATCACTTTACACTTCATCTATTATTCTATGAAATGATGGTGAGTTTTTCATTCTTGAAGAATTAACAAATCATGAGATCCACAAATAGAATAATAATTCATTCCATATTTCTTTTGTTATAATCACAACAAAATAGTTAGTAAAAGATATCCAACATGCATAAATCATCAAATGGTGATATAATACTTTAATCTCACAAACTTCATCATATTTTTAACTAAATCCATTCCATAAATGGTTAACCTTGAAATCATTCTAGAATATAAAAGTCCAAAACCTTATAAAGATGGCAACTCAATCAAATTAATATTGACCCCCATATATCATAAAGTAGATTATGGTTGTTATATTCTAAACAAGTGAATACCCTCATCGTATTGTAACGTCCCGGTTCTGAAATCCACCAAGAGGTGCCCTGTACCCGATTGGTCACAAGGCCTCAATCGCATTTCCCCAAATGCCAGAGGATTCTGACTAGTAGCGAGGGCCTTGGATGTGATAGTGGGTAAACTATTCCCTCATTGGCAGAGTACACAGCAGAAGAAAAACAATTAGACAACAGCAGAAACTGTAACCATCCATACAAGAGTAAACGATAAATAGCGGATGAATAACATCAAACAACTGGAGCACACACACACATATATAAAATGATGCATGATACATATGTCTAGTAAAGTATCCAAACAAGTCACAATAGTGAATAAAATACTAAATCAAAGTGAAAAAGAAAACATGTAAACTCCTCAGCCTCGCAATCCATTGCTTGGTCCATGCTCTCCAGCTCCACAGCAAGTCAAGTACCTGAAGTAGAAGGGATCTTACCCTTATCTATACCTGCAACAAAATAATCTGTTTGGGCCCAAAATCATGGCCCAAACATGGTGTGAGACAAGGTCCCAGTAGGAAACCACCCAAATATATGTTCCCTATAGTCAGTGAAAACATGGAAAGTAAAAGTACAGGAAACAATAAACAGGAAAGCGCACAACAGCTACAATCCACAGTGTCTAGCATATAAAGTACACAAGTAATAGCCAATCAACAAGTAGAACAAAAGGTAACCCCCTAAGTAGTTACCACAACCTAACCCTTATGGTTTAACCTACAAGTACTTGCAACCCTCTTGAGAGCACACACAGTCGCACCCCTCTGGTTCAGCTGAAGAATAGACTCTCTGAGGAATAACTCACCGCCAATTCCCCCTATAGTCTCATATCATACTAAAGTCTCTATGGAGAATCACTCGATGTCTCATTCCCCCTGTGGCCTGCGTCGAGGAACTACCGAATCTCGGAGGAAGCACTCATCATCAATTCCCCCTTTGGTCTTGCATCGAATTAATAAGACACTCTGGGGAAGCCCTTACATCCATTCTCCCTATGGTCCACTACACTAGGTTCTCACAGCCCTATGTAAAACAAACATGCATAGTGTGCGTATCACCCCAAGTAAACCTCAAGAACTACTTGGTTATCATTCTAACTTACAACAGCATAACAGTACAACAATTCCATTATCCTACAACTAGGCATGAAAACTGGAAAAAGGACTAACATGAAAAACATGCAAGGCAAAATATCCAGATCTCAGTAAAAATTACCCTATTCGTAAGCATTGACTTCTACTCAAGCAATCAAGAAAATCAGGAAAAAAAGAGAGGAAAAAATAGGAAACACACAATACCACATTCAATGGAATTGGTGGAATTGCACAAAATATTCAAATACTTCCTAAATAAAGGCACAAACCACCTACCTCGATTCTAGGAGATAGATATACTTGAACAACAATGATTGATTCTCCTTAGAACGTCGAATATCTGAGAAAACGTCCAAAATGCTCAACCCATGATATATTGAGAAAGAGGGAAAATCATGGAACAATTCTAAAGCAGAAGAGAGAGCTTACCTAGTCGATCCCAATGCAATCGACTGCGGCTGAAATGGAGAACGGATGGAGGCACGGGGGCTCAGAGAATTCCTTGGCCTTACGGGTTCTATTGGATGAAGAACCGGAAGAAGAAGTGAGTTCTGTCCATCAGGAGCGACCCCAGTCCGTTTAATAAAAAAATAAAATCCACGACGTATAATTTTTGAGTACACGACGTGTACTCAGCTTTTCCGTAATTTGCTTTAAGCAGCCTCCACATCACCCCTACACTCCATGTGTGTGGCCCGAACATGGCCAGCACACGGCCTCGAGCAGAAAAGGAGTGCACTACGTGTACTCATAAAGTACCTGGCGTGTAATTCAAAAATTTCCAGAAACTCATCTTTTCTCAATGACTCCAGGAAAAGGAAAGACATACCTAAAATGAAGATCTGGGTTCTTACAAACTTCCCCCCTTAAAGAAATTCATCCCCGAATTTTCCTAACAAGGCGTAGAAGAAGAAACCCTGAACAGCTCTGGCCACTACGATCGTACATCGGCCTCCCTCTCCCAAGTCTCGTCCTGTACTTGCCCGTGCTGCCATAGCACCCGTACTAGGGGAACACACCACCCATAGAGAACCTTCGTACTTTGATCGAGAATCCGGATAGGATGCTCCTCAAACAATGCATCCACTTCGAGCTCAACCTCCTCAGGCTAAAAGACAGAGACATGTCTGAAAAGTAACATCAGAGTTGAGAGACGTGGTAGACATCGTGCATGGACCAATACCTCTGATGTAACTGCAACTGATAGGCAACCGACCCAACTCTCTCCAATACCTCAAACGGCCCGACGTACCACAGTGAAATCTTACCCTGTCTCCGAATCCTCTTGTGTCCCAACCTCGGTACGACACGCAGGAAAACCTAATCCCCAACCTCGAACTCCAGAGGTTGTCTCCGCTGATCAGCATAATACTTCTGTCAAGACTTTATTGTAGCCATCCTCTTCCGATTCAATTCTATCTGCTCCGAGGTCTCCTGAACAAGATGAGGTCCCAATAAAGCTGCCTCTCCTGCCTCCAACCAGCATAAAGGTGATCGGCATGGCCTATCATACAAAGCCTTGTAAGGTGCCATCTGAATAGTCTCTTGAAAACTGTTTTTGTAGGAGAACTCCACAAGAGGGATATGATTCTACCAAAAACTGCCAAAGTTTAGAATGCAAGCTCAGAGCATATCCTCAAGAACTTGGATCGTACGCTTGGACTGGCCATCTGTCTGGGGATGGTATGTTGTACTCAAAAGTACCTGTGGACCCAAAGCCCTCTGAAGCCCCTACCAGAAATGAGAAGTAAAGCGCACATACCTTTCTGAAACAATGGAGTGGGGAAATCCATGCAGATGTACAATCTCTCAGATGTATAGTCATCCCAGATCATCAATACTGAAGGTCTCCTTGATTAGTAAGAAGTGAGAAAACTTCGTAAGCCTATCAACGAAAACCCAAACAGCATCGTTCCCTCAAGGTGACCTCGGCAATCCGGTCACGAAATCCATCGCGACATCGTTCCACTTCCACTCTGGAATGAGTAACTGCTGTAAAAGGCCTGCTGGTCGCTGATGCTCTGCCTTCACCTGCTGACAAGTAGAACACCTCAAGACGAAACCAGGAACATCTCTTTTCATACCTGGCCACCAGTACTGGCGATGAAGATCCCGATACAACTTAGAGACGCCTGAATGAACATCCCAAACTAAGGAATGGAAATCCCACATCAGCTCCTCGCGTATGTCTGCTGGAAACCATACGTGTCCCTAGAAATGCAAGATCTCATCCTTTCCCACTATCCATCCAGGAAGAGGGTCCCCTCATGACACACTCTCCCATAGGACTAAGACTTCTGAGTCTGATAGTTGCCTCATCCGTACCCATTCAAGAAGTGTACAGGTAACAACTACAGAAGATAGTTAAGTCTGTCCATGTCTGTCGTGCACCTCAAGATGCATCTTAGAGAACAGAGCCATAAGCTTCCACTCTCTGCTGGTCTCCTAAACTGAATGAATCTAAGTTCTCATGCTCAACGCATCTGCCACTGCGTTTCCCTTTCCCGATGTATAGGCAAGATCGAAATCAAAAGACTGAAGATACTCGAACAACCTACACTGTATCAGATTCAGATCACGCTGAGTGAAGATGTACTTGAGAACGTTGTGGTCAGTGAAAACCAAAAAGTGATCTCCCAGAAGGTAATGTCTCCAATAACACAGGACATGAACAACAACTACCAACTCTAGATCGTGTGTCGGGTAGTTCCTCTCATGTGGCCTTAACTACCGAGACCCGTACGCAACGACTCCATCTCCCTACATAAACCCAACGCCCAGCCCGATACCTGAAGCATCATAATAAACTGTATATATCTTGCCTGGATCTGGCAAGAATAGTATCAGTGATGACGTCAACCTTCCCTTTAGCTCTTGAAAGGTTGACTCACAAGAATCTGACCATACGAACTTCATCCCCTTCTTGGTCAGACCTGTCAATAGTGCTGATAGGCGTAAAGAGTACTGAATAAAGCATCTGTAGTATCCAGCCAGCCCTAGGAAACTCCTTACCTCAAAAACGTTCTTCGGATTCTCCCAGGAAACTACAACTCTCACTTTCTCTGGGTCCACAGATACTCCTGCCTCTGAGATGACGTGACCTAAAAAGTGAATCTGATACTTCAAAAAGTGGAACTTTGAGAGTTTAGCATAAAGCCGATGCTCTCTTAGTGTACTCAGAACAATCTCAAGATGGGTAGCATGGTCGTGTTGAGTGTGAGAGCACACCAAGATATCGTCCACGAAGACCACGATGAAGGAATACAAGTAAGGATGGAACACTCGGTTCATCAGTGCCATGAAAACTGCTAGCGTATTCGTGAGACCGAACGACATAACCGTATACTCATAGAGACTATACCTGTTCCTGAAGGCTGCCAGAGGTATATCTGATGGTCTAAATCGCTACTTATGATAACCAGACCTCAAATCTATATTTGAGAACACCTGGGCTCCTTGAAGATGATAGAAAAGATCATCAATCCTCGATAAGGGATATCAGTTCTTGACCGTCAACTAGTTTAGCTTCCGATAATCCACATAGAGCCTAAGGGTACCGGCTGCCTTCTTCGCAAATAGGACATGCGAACCCCAAGGAGAAGTAATAGGTCAGATGAAACCCTTTTCCTACAACTCCTCCAACTTCTTCTTGAGCTCCTGAAACTCAGGTGTAGCCATCCTATAGGGAGGAATGGACATCAATGCCACTCCTAGCATGAGCTCAATAGAGAAGTCAACCTCACGCTTTGGAGGCAAACCAAAAAAATCCTATGGAATGACATCTCTGAAACGATCCACCACTAGAGGAAAGTCTAGCTGTGAAGTCCCCTGATCATCCAGATAAAGACTAGCAATTTGGTCCGTAACCCTTCCTAGCCCATGGTGCTCGAGTCCTGCTCAACTTGCCTGAACATCCCATTCACCTCTATGAAGAAAAGATTCACCCTTTGGTGAAATGAAACTCACCCTATGACGATAATAGTCGAGGACTTCCTAGAAGGGAACCGACCAGTCCATCCCGATAATGACATCATAGCCTGTCATCTCTAGGACATAGAGATCCCATAAGAAATGATACCCTGCAACCTCAAGAGGGTACTCTCTGCACTGACGTACACTAGATTTCCTCATCCCCAAAGGTGTGTCTAGTGTCAACAAGCAGTAGAAAAGATACAGAGCCCAATGCTCTCCCTGATAGAAAAAAAGATAAAGCTATGCGTAACACCAGTATCAAGAAGAGATGAAGATAAAACTGAGACTACTAATATTGTACCTCGAACTGTAGAAGGTCTGGGATCCTGCTTCTGACAGGCCTGCTCCACCGCAAAAGTCTGGCCTGCCCCGCGGCCTTGTGACCCTGCCTGACCACTCTGAGCTGATCCTCCCTGCTGACACTGAAAGACAGGTGACTGACCGCCATGGCCTCAACCTCCACCTCAGCCCGAACGACTGAAAGAACTCTAGTTCCCCGACTGGTGAGAAACTGGTGGTGCTGCTCCTGAACAAGGAGTCATGGAAGAAACCCCGTCACCAGCTACTTGTGAGAAAACCTTGCAGAAACTCTGAAGGTGACCTATATTGTCACAAGACCAGCACTCCACTGGGTCTCTCTGGCACTGCGGCCTCGTGTTCCCTACCCTTCCATACTGGTAGCATACTACCTGGCTACCTGAAGTTGTATCTCACCTCCTCGGATCACCACGCGTAGACTCCCTATGGTGCTTCCTGCTGTCAACAGGAGGAATACTAGCTCTGGAAGTAGAACCACCCTGGATCAAGGCTCTGGAGTCTCTCAGATTGATCTCCTCAATCCGTGCCTTGTTGATGATGGAAGTGATGGAAGTCAACTGGAAGATATTCACCTGCGAGCAGATCTCCCACCTGAGACCATCCTCAAACTTCCTTGCTAAGAACATCCCATTTCCACCTTGGAGGGGTGTCAAACACTGCAGCTCAGTAAAACGGGAGGAATACTCTATAACAGAAAGAGTACCCTACTCTAGACTCATGAATAATACACTAGCGTGTGTTATATGCAACTTCGAGTTCTAACACACACCACAACTAATCAAAATAGCCATTATGAATAGTAATACCTAATTTTTAAAATTTTATAAATTTTATCTTTCAAAATGAACTTCATTTTTGGATTCAGAATATCGAAATTATCCTAGGATGAAATTTTGGTACTTTTTGGATAACTTTTATATTTTGATGAATAATGAAAATTACTAAATTTTAATTAAAAACAACCTTTTTAATCAAAATAATTAATAGTGATAAATTATGAATTTGAGTTGTTTTAAATTATATTTAGAATATATTTTTACCATTTAATACAATTTTGGTCATTGGACATAATTTCACATTTAAACCAGACATAAACAAGTGTCAATATTTTGATAGTTATTATCTCTAAAAAACACGCTTTTTGTTTTGACAATGGGAATTAATTTAAAATTAATTTCTACCACTTCTGTGTTTTGAATTTGGAAAAATGTATTCCATATTTGGAATCAGGATTTCAAAATTGTGTAAATAGGTAACTTTTATTTTTAGACATTTTGAATAATTACTTCGGTAAATATTTTATTTACCATGGTTAAAGGGTAAATCCAGTAAATAAGGGTTAAAAAATAATATTATAATAATAAAATATTACCCTAAAACGTGTCCTAACCTTATTGGTTGATACATGTCCGACCATGGGCATCTTTGGGTCGATTTTGGGACCCCATGGAGCCAATTGTTGGTGATAAGGACACTTTATATTAATTAAGATAAAATAAAAACAAAAAAGACATAAGCATATATCTTTGAGAAAAACAAATTTTAAATAAGGTTATATATGTTGAAAATTCAACTATAAATATTAATTAGAAAGATAAAACTATTTACTACATAATGGTATTTTATTTATAAATTTTATACATTAAATAATGTAATTTATTCATGACACGATGATGATGCAGTAATTACCGTATTAATGAAAGATTAAGATAATTGATATTATAAACACAAAAATAAATGTACTTTGAGACTTCTCATAAATTGAAATAATTTTCTAGGTTAATATGACATATTAGGATTATTTATATAAATTTTTTTCGAAGTAATAATGCTGTTATGAATTTATCAAAAACAAAATACCCAATACTGTCAAAATTGACATAAAAGAGTTTTTAAAACAAATATTATATTATTAATTGATATTCAATTCCTAAAAATATAAGGTTCGGAAAAAAGACTTATATCATGATATTTGTATCATTAATGGACCACTTGGGGGTCTCTTGGAGGTATATAGTAAGTTTATTAACTATATAGTATAAAAATAGAAAGTGGCATGGTAAGTGTCAAACTAATTAACTAAGAGTTAAAACTAAAAGATAAGGTTAATATAATGACCCAAACCTGTCTAAATTTTATTGGTTGAGTGGTTTTTGACCCATAACCACCTTAACCTTTAAATTATCCCCTTTGGAGCCATTATAAACCGAATATGAATTTATTATAAAATAATATTTCTAGATTTTCCTAAGGTGCCCCTCCCCCCCTTATAAAAGGACACCACTTATAACCAATTATTCACACCTTCAAAGCCTTTTTGTTCGGCCAAAACCTGCCCAAATAATCTCTAAACTTCCATCAATTCAACATAGAGGAATTAGTTTAATCATAAAGCCAACCTAATTATCCCTTTTGATCAAATCAAAAGGAAGAACCCGAAGAAGAGGTAATGTTTTCACAACCCTTTTCAGGTTCATTTCTTCTTCAACTTCTTCTTTCTTTGTTATTACCATTCTAAAATAATAAATCCAGTATCTTCTATATACTGATATGTTATCATAAATATGGTACAACCATATTCAGTATTCTACCCATCCAATGAATGACATGTCACCATACGTGCGTACGTACGGCTTACCGTCTCCACGTCGTGGTGTAATTGTTATTCAAATTATTATTATTTGGATGGGTATAACAATGATGTTAAATTCATATAAATAATAAATATAACATGATAATTATTCTGTATATAAGATATAACATCCAATTATATATTATTTTAATATCAAAAGAATGATATTGTCACTCGTGCGTACGTACGGACTACCATCTCCACGAACGCAACAAGATTCATTCCCCATCGTATCCATTCAAGAATAAGATACAACCTATCCATAACAAACATGACTTATGTAACAAAAAATATAAAATAAAACGAGTAAGTTAACACCCGAAATGACGATAATACTAAAATATTATTAACAAAGCATTATTAGAAGATCATATATGATATAATAATTATGTATATGGTTCTTGTATAATTTAATAACAATGTTTTAACTATTATATAGGAGGTTAAAATACCATCGACTAAGGAAAAGTTCAAGGGAAGGGTTTATTTCACAATCTCTTCATTATTCAAGGTTGTTTATACATAATTATCTACTGGGACCTCTTTATCATCCACATCCATGTTTCTTAAAAATGTATTTCAAAACATTCTTACTATTTTACATAAAATGGGTTAAAGTCATTTATACCCTTGTTTGACTTTTTATAAGAAGTTTATAAAGGAATCTTTCTGTCGTTTTCCAAACAAGGTCCTTTTAAACCTTTTCGACAGAATTAAGGTAAGAATGTTTTTTAACTTATACGGAGGGGGCGGCTATTTTCTACCGTTATAAAATCTTATAAGATTCCCTTAAAATTTTATTAGGATATTTTCAAATTAAATGTTTTATTTTATAATTATGTTACTTTTAAATTTTTTCAAAAAAAGAGATATTTCCCTTATATAGTTTTGATTTCATCTATGTCCACATCCTTTGATGGATTTTAAGCTTATTTGAATTTGATTTATTATGATACAAAACTTTCATATTTCATTGAAGTTTTTGTGATGTGTTTGACTAAGGATGTGTTATTCTTATACCATTTATGGTTTATGGAGAAATTATTGACATTTTGTATGCTAGTTTTAATACGAATGTTTATGTTATGTTTAAACCTGTTCATATAAGGAATGTATTGGACTTAATAAGTGACGGGTGAAGCCCTCTATAGCTCCTCAATGCATCGGTAGGTATCCTGAGACAAACTAGTGTCTTGGCACAAGGCCTTGATAAAATCTTATTTGTAGTCTTAGCACAAGGCCTCGGCTACGTGGTGATGATAGTCTGGAATTATGCATTCTGTCATTAGGAAAGTGGTTATTGATATTGAATTTGATTATTCGACTAGTAGAATATCCATGTGAATAAGTAAATGACATTATTTCATTTTATCTTTGCCATATTATGCTAAATTTCATGTTTAAAAGGCTTTCATTTTAGTTATACATAGCCTTAAATGTTTTTGTTTATTTATGAAAGTTTCCGCTATATTGTTATCCTTACTGAGAATCTGAGCTCACCCCTTTCAATGTTTTATTTTTCCCAGGATGTGAAGAAGTAATTTATGAATGACCTGTAGGGATAGTATGTGGGGATATGAGAGTGGAATATGGAGACAATGTTGTTGTAGTTTTCATTTTTATGATGTAACGTAAGACTTATGAATATATCTAGTGTTACCAAGGATACTAAACTAATCGGTCTTTCGAGATTTGATCTTTCTTCACTACTGGAAATTTAGTCTTTCCCAATGGTTCAGAACCATTGGGAAAGGCTGCAGAACTGTTGGTATATGTTATACCAACGGTTCTGCAAACCATAGGGAAGTAAGCCGTTGGGAATGATTTTCCAAACGGTTTACTGTGAACTATTGGTATAGAGTGGGGGAAAGCTAACCTATCCCAACGGTTTGGTATGAACCGTTAGGAAATCCCAAGGTTTCTCAGCTTTCCCAATGGTTTATAAACTGTTAGGAGAGGTTTTTTACCAACGGTTCAATGAACCGTTGGTAAAAAAAAGCATCAGAGATGCTATGCCAATGGTTTGAAACCATTGGCATAGCCTATGCTATGAAAATTGCACAGCAACCTGCAATTTGCACAGCATGTCTGCAATTTGGACAGAAATTTGCACAGCAGGTCTGCAATTTGGACAGCAGGCCTCATTTTGTGCATTCCCTCCAATTTTCAATCCAATTATTATACCTTCAATAAAATAACACATACATATACAATTATTGTACCTACAATAACCAACTAACACATACATATAGAGAACAAATTCATACACATTTAACATATAATGCATCCTGAAACTATACACATCCATAATTAAATTAAAATTCATAACGTAATTATAAACATACATAATTCATTTAGAATTCAATTTAAAATTTAGATTAAAATTATATGTGGAATCCGGATGTCAATTCATAATTTGATCGGTTTTTTGTATGCCATATATTTTTACCTGAAATGATGTCCATTTTAAACAAAATACATACACCTGGAGTGATACTGGACACACCACACCTCAGATTGAGACAATGTTGACTCGTGCACATCACATATGACCCATGGATCATTGTGCTAAAGTATCGACATAATCCGAATGTGTTTGGTCAGTTTTCCGTATGCCAGTTGATGTTTTTCAATTAAAATGACGTCCTTTTGAAACAAAAGGTAGACACTTTGAGTGGTACTAGCCAAACCGCATCTCATATTGAGGCGGGGTTGATTCGTACATGTCACATATGACCCATGGACCGTTCTTCTAAAATTTAAACGGAAACCGAATGCATTTTGTCAGTTTTCCGTATGTACTTAAAATGTTTTCCTTTTTAAACAAAAGGGAGACACTTAGAGTGATTCTGGCCACACCGTGCCTCCGATTAAGGAGGGGTTGAATCTTCCACATCACATATGACCCATGGATCGTTGTGCTAAAGTATCGACAGACTTCGAATGCGTTTGGTCATTTTTCCGTATTCCAGTTGATGTTTTTCACTTAAAATGACGTCCTTTTGAAACAAAAGACAAACAATTTGAGTGGTGGCGGCCACACCGTGCCTCGGATTGAGGCGGGGTTGACTCATACACATCACATAATACCAATAAATCGTTGTTCTAAAGTATTGACACAATCTGAATGCGTTTGGTAGGTTTTCCGTATGCCAGTTGATATTTTTCAATTAAAATGACGTCATTTTGAAACAAAAGGCATACACTTTGAGTGGTTCCGGCCACACTATGTCTCAGATTGAGGTGGGGTTGATTCGTACACGTCACATATGACCCCTGAATCGTTCTCCTAAAGTTTCAATGGAAACCGAATGCATTTGGTCGGTTTTCCTTATGTACTTAAAATGTTGTCCATTTTAAACAAAAGAGAGCCACTTAGAGTGATTCCGGACACACCTTGCCTCATATTAAAGCGGGTTTGACTCGTACACATCACATATGACCCATGGATCATTGTGCTAAAGTATCGACACAATCCGAATGCGTTTGGTCAGTTTTCCATATGCCATTTGATGTTTTCACTTAAAATGACTTCCTTTTGAAACAAAAGACAGACACTTTGAGTGGTGGCAGCCACACCGCGCCTCGGATTGAGTAGGGGTTTACTCATACACGTCACATATGACCCATGAATTGTTGTGCTAAAGTATCGACACAATCCGAATGCGTTTGGTCGGTGTTCCGTATGCCAGTTGATTTTTTTCAATTAAAATGACGTCCTTTTGAAACAAAAGAAAGACACTTTGAGTGGTGCCGGCCACACCGCATCACATATTGAGGCGGGGTTGATTCGTACACGTCACATATGACCCATGAATCATTATCCTAATGTTTCAACGGAAACCGAATGCGTTTGGTCGGTTTTTCGTATGTACTTAAAATGTTGTCCATTTTAAACAAAAGAGAGCCACTTAGAGTGATTTTGGCCACACCGTGCCTCCGATTAAGGAGGGGTTAACTCATACACCTCACATATGACCCATGTATCGTTGTTCTAAAGTATTGACACAATCCAAATGCTTTTGGTCGGTTTTCCGTATGCCATTTGATGTTTTTCACTTAAACTAACGTCCTTTTGAAACAAAAGACAGACACATTGAGTGGTGGCGGCCACACTGCACCTCAGATTAAGAAGGGGTTGACTTGTACAGGTCACATATAACCCATGAATCATTGTGCTAAAGTATCGACACAATCCGAATGCGTTTGGTCGGTTTTCGGTATGCCAGTTGATGTTTTTCAATTAAAATGACGTCCTTTTGAAACAAAAGGCAGACACTTTGAGTGGTTTCGGCCACACCGTGTCTCAGATTGAGGTGGGGTTGATTCGTACATGTCACATATGACCCATGAATCCTTCTCATAAGTTTCAATGGAAACCAAATGCGTTTGTTCAGTTTTCCGTATGTACTCAAAATGTTGTCCATTTTAAACAAAAGAGAGCCACTTAGAGTGATTCCGGCCACACCGTGCCTCCGATTAAGGCGGGGTTGACTTGTACACGTCAAATATGACCCATGGATCATTGTGCTAAATTATCGACACAATCCGAATGTGTCTGGTCAGTTTTCCGTATGTCAGTTGATGTTTTACACTTAAAATGGCGTCCTTTTGAAACAAAAGACAGACACTTTGAGCGGTGGCGGCCACACCACACCACAGATTGAGGCGGGGTTTACTCATACACGTCACATATGACCCATGAATCATTGTGATAAATTATCGACACAATCTGAATGCGTTTGGTCGGTTTTCTGTATTCCAGTTGATGTTTTTCAATTAAAATGACATCCTTTTGAAACAAAAGATAGACACTTTGAGTGGTGGTGGCCACATCGTGCCTCATATTGAGGCAGGTTTGACTCATACACATCACATATGACCCATAAATCATTGCACTAAAGTATCGACACAATCCGAATGCGTTTGGTCAGTTTTCCGTATGCCAGTTGATGTTTTTCAATTAAAATGACGTCCTTTTGAAACAAAAGGCAGACACTTAGAGTGGTTTTGGCCACACCGTGTCTCAGATTGAGGCGGGGTTGATTCATACACGTCACATATTACCCATGAATCGTTCTCCTAAAGTTTCAAAAAAAACCAAATGCGTTTGGTCGGTTTTCCGTATGTACTTAAAATGTTGTCCATTTTAAACAAAAGAGAGACACTTAGAGTGATTCCGGCCACACCGTGCCTCCGATTGAGGCAGGGTTGACTTTTACACCACACATATGACCCATGTATCATTGTGCTAAAGTATAAACACAATCCAAATGCGTTTGGTCAGTTTTCCGTATGCCAGTTGATGTTTTTCACATAGAATGATGTCCTTTTGAAACAAAAGACAGACACTTTGAGTGGTGGTAGCCACACCATGCCTCGGATTGATGCGAGGTTGACTCGTACACATCACAAGTGACCCATGAATCATTGTTCTAAAGTATCGACACAATCCGAATGTGTTTGGTCGGTTTTCCGTATACCAGTTGATGTTTTTCAACTAAAATGACGTCCTTTTGAAACAAAAGGTAGACACCTTGAGTGGTGCCGGCCACACCGCATCTCAGATTGTGGCGGGGTTGATTCTTACATGTCACATATGACCCATGAATCGTTCTCCTAAAGTTTCAAGGGAAACTGAATGTGTTTGGTCGGTTTTCTGTATGTACTTAAAATGTTGTCCATTTTAAACAAATGAGAGACACTTAGAGGGATTTCGGCCACACCGTGACTCAGATTAAGGGGGGTTGACTCATACACATCACATATGACCCATGGATCGTTGTGCTAAAGTATCGACAAAATCTGAATGCGTTTGGTTAGTTTTCCGTATGCAAGTTGATGTTTTTCACTTAAAATGACCTTCTTTTGAAACAAAATACATACACTTTGAGTGGTGGCGGCCACACCATGCCTCAGATTGAGGCGGGGTTGAATCGTACACGTCACATATGACCCATGGATCGTTGTGCTAATGTATCGACACAATCCGAATGCTGTTGGTCAGTTTTCCATAAGCCAGTTGATGTTTTCCAATTAAAATGACGTCCTTTTGAAACAAAAGGCAGACACTTTGAGTGGTGGCGGCCACACCGTGCCTCAGATTGAGGCGGGGTTGACTCGTACATGTCACATATGACCCATGGATCGTTGTTCTAAAGTATCGACACAATCCAAATGCGTTTGGTCGGTTTTCCATATGCCAGTTAATGTTTTTCAATTAAAATGACATTCTTTTGAAACAGAAGACAGACACTTTGAGTGGTTCCAGCCACACCGCATCTTAGATTGAGGCGGGGTTGATTCGTACACATCACATATGACCCATGAATCGTTCTCCTAAAGTTTCAACAAAAACCGAATGCATTTGGTCGGTTTTCTGTATGTACTTAAAATGTTGTTCATTTTAAACAAAAGACAGACACTTTGAGTGGTGGCAGCCACACCATGCCTCAGATTAAAGAGGGGTTGACTCGTACATGTCACATATGACCCATGGATAGTTTTGCTAAAGTATCGACACAATCCGAATGCGTTTGGTCAGTTTTCCATATGCAGTTGATGTTTTTCAATTAAAATGACGTCCTTTTGAAAGAAAAGGCAGAAACTTTGAGTGGTGCTGGCCACACCACGTCTCAGATTGAGGATGGCTTGATTCTTACACATCACATATGACCCATGAGTCGTTCTCCTAAAGTTTCAACGGAAACCGAATGCGTTTGGTCGGTTTTCCGTATGTACTTAAAATGTTGTCCATTTTAAACAAAAGCGATCCACTTAGAGTGATTCCAGCCACACCGTGCCTCTGATTAAGGCGGGGTTGAGTCGTACACGTCACATATGACCCGTGGATCGTTGTGCTAAAGTATCGACACAATCCGAATACGTTTGGTCAGTTTTCTGTATGTCAGTTGATGTTTTTCACTTAAAATGACGTCCTTTTGAAACAAAAGACACACACTTTGAGTGGTGGCGGCCACACCATGCCTCGGATTGAGGCGGGGTTGACTCGTACACATCACATATGACCCATGAATCATTGTGCTAAAGTATAAACACAATCCGAATGTGTTTGGTTGGTTTTTCGTATGACAGTTGATGTTTTTCAATTAAAATGACATCCTTTTGAAACAAAAGGCAAACACTTTGAGTGGTGCTGGCCACACCGCATCTCAGATTAAGGTGGGGTTGATTATTACATCTCACATATGACCCATGAATCGTTCTCCTAAAGTTTCAACGGAAACCGAATGCGTTTGGTCAGTTTTCCATATGTACTTAAAATGTTGTCCATTTTAAACAAAAGAGTTCCACTTAGAGTGATTCCGGCCACACCGTGACATAGATTAAAGTGGGGTTGACTCGTACATGTCACATATAACCCATGAATTGTTGTGATAAAGTATCAATATAATCCGAATGCGTTTGGTCAGTTTTACTAATGCCAGTTGATGTTTTTCACTTAAAATGACGTCCTTTCGAAACAAAAGACAAACACTTTGAGTGGTGGCGGCCACACCGCGCCTCAGATTGAGGCAGGGTTGACTCGTACACGTAACATATGACCCATGAATCGTTGTTCTAATGTATCGACACAATCCAAATGCGTTTGGTCGGTTTTCTGTATGCCAGTTGATGTTTTTCAATTAAAATGATGTCCTTCTGAAACAAAAGGCAGACACTTTGAGTGGTGCCGGCCACACCACATCTCATATTGAGGCGAGGTTGATTTGTACACGCCACATATGACCCATGAATTGTTCTTCTAAAGTTTCAACGGAAACCAAATGCGTTTGGTCAGTTTTCCGTATGTACTTAAAATGTTGTCCATTTTAAACAAAAGGGAGCCACTTAGAGTGATTCCGGCCACACCATGCCTCATGTGTCTATTAGTGCAATGGTATTTACTTAAAATCTTGTGGAAATTCATATAAAATATTTTTATATCATTCTTATTATGGATTAGATTTTAGTTTATCATGCTATGAAACATTTAGGAGCTAACAATATCATTCCCAATGAATACATATCTTTTATAACATACCAAGAATCTATGATACTGATTAGATGTGTAAATGTGATTTACAATGATTATCATGATGAAAATAAATAAAATATATATTATATATTTTATAGTATTAAATGAAATCAAGGAGGGTGGGGGGGCTGTTCGGTGGGGCTGTCCGGGCGGCTGTCCGGTGGGTGTCCGAGGGGCTGTCTGGGGACCAAGGAGGAGGGTGGGGGGGCTGTCCGGGGGTGTTTGAGGGGTTGTCCGGGGTCCAAGGAGGAGGGTGGGGGGGGGGGATTTCTAGGGGGCTGTCGGAGGGGCTGTCCGTGGTCCAGGGAGGAGGGTGGGGGGGCTGTCCGGGGGCTGTCCGGGGGTGTTCTGGGGGTTGTCCGGGGTCCAAGGAAGAGGGTGGGGGGGGGGGGGGGGGCTGTCTGGGGGGCTGTCCGGGGTCCAGGGAGGAGGGGGGGGGGGGGCTGTCCGGGGGGCTATTTGTTGGGTAGTCCGGGGGGCTGTCCGGGGTCCAGGGAGGAGGGTGGGGGGGCTGTCTGGGGGCTGTTCGGGGGGCTATCCGGGGGCTGTCCGGGGGGTGTTCGAGGGGTTGTCCGGGGTCCAAGGAAGAGGGTGGGGGGGTGTCTGGGGGCTATCCGGGGGGCTGTCCGGGGTCTAGGGAGGAGGGTGGGGGGGGGGGCTGTCCAGGGGGCTGTTCGGGGGGCTGTCTAGGGGTTGTTCGGGGGGTTGTCCGGTGTCCAAGGAAGAGGGTGGGGGGCTGTCCGTGGGGCTGTCCAGGGGGCAGTCTGGGGGGCTATCCGGGGTCCAGGGAGGAGGGTGGTGGGCTGTCCGGGGGGCTGTTTGGGGGGCTGTTTGGGGGGTGTTCGGGGGGTTGTCCGGGGTCCAAGGAAGAGGGTGGGGGGGGGGGGTGTCCGGGGGGCTGTCTGGGGGGCTGTTCGGGGGGCTGTCCGGGGTCCAAGGAGGAGGGTGGGGGGGGGGGGGGGCTGTCTGGGGGCTGTCCCGGGGGGTTTCTGGGGTCCAAGGAGGATGGTGGGGGGGGGGGGGGTTGTCCAGGGTCCAGGAAGGTGGGGGGTTCCCAAACACACAACCACTTAAAAACAACAACATCCATAAAAATAGATAATATATAAAAATAACTCAACTCCAATACTATACTACGAGTCTAGATAAAACCAACAACTATAATAGATTAAATATCAAATCTCAGTAATATTAGTCAAAAATGTAATGGATCAATTTTTCCCACATCACCATCACCATCATCACCATCATCATCACCCTCGTCCTCGTCCCCATCATCGTCCTCGCCCTCCTCAGCACCCTCTTCCTCGCCCTCGCCCTCCTCCTCGCCCTCGCCACCTGCCTCACCCTCATCCTCTCCCTCCTCTTCCGCATCAGATTCCTCGCCATCATCATCGTCAAGCTGGACATCATCCTGACCACCAATAGAACAGCCACCTGTTGCACCATATATAGAATGTATCGAAGACATATATTCATCAAAATCTGGGCTGTCCTCTGCTGGAAGTGTTGGACATAGAACTTCAAAAAATTTCATAAATGCACTATTTTCCCTAGCAGACTGTTCTGCCGTCTCTATGGCCCTTTTCTATGCCTGTTCTGCCTGTTCCCTAACTTTCTGCAGCTCGGTGTCACTACAACTCGTACCTGAGGAGGGCCAATACCTCGTCGGGGCTATCCTAGGTCGGCAGTGTACTCTACCAGAATGCTTCTCTCCCAACACCTGATGTAAGTGATCTGTTGGCCCAAAATTGTCTGGTTCTTGGGCATCGAGGGCCTCTAAATCAGCCTGTTACAAATATAAATATATCATTAAGTTAAAAAATAGATATTAAAATATAAATTCAATAGATTAAAACTTACAATCTACTGCTGAGTCGCTTCGTTGACAGCACTTCCATCCTTTTTCCGTCTACTCGAGCAAAACAGCTTTGCTCGAGGCACACATCCTTCAATATTTTTTATTTACCTCTAAAATGACATTGAAAACTAAAGTTATTTGAAAACTTTAGAAAACTATTAAATAATTGAGGAAACAAAAGAAAGTGTAAGTCATAAAGAAAACTTATAAACAATTGTCATACCTGCTTCCTCTCATGATCAGGCATCGTAGTGTGTCCCAGTGTGTGGAGGTATTTTTTTTCATCAATGTTTTTTTATTTTTTCCAGATGATTTCTAAATAAAATTATAAAATACAACAGATATTATTAATGAAAAACATGAAAGTTATTATTTAACTACCTCAAATGTTATTAATACTTTAAACTGGGTACTCGTCCAATGAGTAATCATCTGATGATACTGCTCTATAAGAGAATCATCCACCACTGGTACTGCCTCTAACTCAGTTCCAACTCTATCAACCCAGCCAATATACAACTCATGCTTTTAGGCTCTCCAAATCTCGCCTAAATCCTTTAGACATTCCGGTCTTGCACCCTCACCATCAGGAAAATTAAATCGAAGCTGAAATCAAAATATTAATTCATATAAATACAAAAATAATTCATGGCATTAAATAGAGGAGATTTTTTTACCCATATCTCTGCCCAATCTCTATCCTTGACCTCATGTGTCAAATGTCTCCACGATAGCAAGATGACGGGAATGATGTCGGAGTATTTGGAAGGCGTCACCAAAAAACTCCGACATTGCTGCCCTGTTTTCTCAACTATTTGGTTGTCTTCATTATAATCCACCATAACATGTGTGCGGTGTTTCCACATCGAACGCATGCGTGTACGCCCCCGCCCACGCCTCCTATCAGTAGATGTATTTGTTATTAAAGAAAAACAAATATTTTATCAAAACATGTTATAGTGAAAATAAATATTGCTATAAAAATTTGTTAGAGTTCTATAAATATACCTGTGCCAGTCTGATCGCTGAGCACCACTGGATCCACAGAAACTGATGGAACACCCTATGGTGGAACAGGAGTGGAAGACGGTGGAAGACAGATGCTCAGAGAGACAGAAGTAGAAGGAAAAGAATATGGGACAACTATCTGACCGGATGCTGACTGGGGAGTGGGAATCATTATGGGATGTGAAAATGATGGGCCAGAAGATGAAGAAGGTAGCGAAAAATGGGAGGCCTAAATATCCCGTGTATCCCTAAAGACACACCGAGATCAGAATGTGGGAAGGATGACATGTCAGTGGGAGGGGCAGGGTCTAGTCGGGTACGTGCAACTGCTCGTCCACCTCTGGTACGAACCCTCCTCGTACAACCGGCCTAAGTACTAGGACCAATACTAGGCTCCTCGTCGAATAACTGTCGACCTATAGCTGGATCCTACAAAAAAAGTTTACAAAAAAATTAATCACATGACATTATATATTCTTTAAATATATCAATTTGAAATAAAGTACTCACTACAGGCACTAATGATGGAATTTCCAACTCCGTCATTCGATGATTGTTCTCCATCATTTTTTCCTTCATCTCTCTTCAATTGGCTTCATTTCATGCTTTTGAAAACAAATATGTAATTAATTAGAAAAAGGAAACTAATGTGTAACCCAAAAAACTAAATATATGATGGAATAGGGGGATTCATTGGTAATTTAGATATCAATTGTTTTAGAAGATCTTTAATGGCTTTAATAAATCATACAATTTGTAATGTTTACCAAGTTAGAAATATTGTTTGACTATGTTTGAATACAGTTCAATTCCAAATTAGAAAATGCAATTCAAATAAATATGCAACCAATAAACTTTGAAAATTCACATAATGGTCAAGTCAGCTATCAATTAGTTTAGAAGATCTTGAATGGATTTAATAAATCATACAAGTTGTAATGTTCACCAATTTAGAAATATTTTTTAACTATGTTTGAATACATTTCAATTAGAAATTAGAAAATGAAATTAAAATAAAACTGCAACCAATAAACATTGAAAATTCACATAATGGTCAAGTTAGCTGTCATTTGTTTTCTCAGATCTTGAATGGATTTATTAAATCATACAAGTTTTAATGTTCACCAAGTTAAAAATATTGTTTGACTATATTTGAATACAGTTCAATTCCAAATTAGAAAATGCAATTCAAATAAAACTACAACCAATAAACATAGAAAATTAAAATAACGGTAAAGTCAGCTAAAACATATTTGTGATCAATACTAAATCAATTTGAATATTAACAACCTTAACAACACAACTCTAGGTAAACCAAAAGAATTGAGAACATGGATGAATGATTCTATATATTTTCAACCACAACTTCAGGTTCAAAATCAACTCTGACAATTGAGATATTGGAATCATCAAAAGAAATAAATGGATTGGTTCCAATGGAACTAGGGACAGTGTCAATTCCCTCATCACCATCATCAAAAATATGTCTTGGAATTACTTCAACTATGACACCAAATTCAGGTCGAAGTTGTTCTTTGACATAAAAATCTTGTTTAGCCATTGATGCCAACACATATGGTTCTTTGGTAGCAAGATTGTGAGTCATATTTATTACTCGAAATGCACAATCATCAATAAATGTGCCATGTCTCGTCATCGAATCAAACCAATGGCATTTCATCATTGTGACTCGTCCATGAGAGTAATAATCCAATATTATTATTTTCTCAACAACTGCATAATAACCCACATTTTCAAATCGTGGTCTACTATCTGATTCACTGGTATAACAATCTCTTGTGGCAGTAACCACAACACCATCATGTTGTGTTCTCATGTTCTTTGCTCGTTCAGTGATAATAAATTTGTACCCATTGATAACAATTGATTTACAGTCACGAACCACGGTATTAGGACCAAAAGCCAAATCTCTTATTTCCTCAGAGACAAAGTCAACAGAAAAACTCAATACCTGCAATATAAATGACTATTAAACTTAATTAAATATTGATATAATTATTTTAAAAATTAATTTTTTTACCTTCAATTTTAACCAAGCAGAAAACTCTTTACTATGCAAAGTCTCTCTCCTTCTCAAAGAAAAAGAACGATGCTTCCTATTTATCATTGTTTTATGTTCTCTGTAGATAAAAAATGTGAATACTTTAACAGACATATATGTAAGATATACATAATCAATTTAGTTACCTGATATAGTCATCGAACAAATCACAGTTGAACAAAACTGTACGATGTGCCATCTCCTGCTCTTCATGGCTTAATGTCTTCAATGTATATGATCCAGGAATTCCTCCTGTTTGAGGAAGTGATGGAAAACTAGGTTCAATTTTCTCATACTATTATTCTTCATTTCTCATTGGTCTGTTCAATCTTGTAGTAAGATCAGATAAATACAACGAGCAGAAATCCATACATTCTTGAGACAAGTAATCGTTCACGATAGAACCTTCGGGATGATTTTTGTTTCGGACATAGGACTTTAATGTGAACATATTTCTTTCAGTTGGATACATCCAACGAAAAGAAACAGGTCCTCCGAGAAGTATTTCAGTGGGAATATGGATAGTCAGATGCAGCATGCATGTGAAAAATGATGGAGGAAATATTTTCTCCAACTCACACAAAATTAATGGGGCATCTTTCAACATTTTTTGCAAGAAAGACTTGGAAAACTTCTTAGCACAAAGATCTCTAAAAAATGTCACAACCGAATAATATCCACCCTTACATTATTGGACCAAAGATAACGGATTGCTATTAGAAGCAACTCATGCAGTAGAACGTGATAATCATGAGTCTTCAAAGATTTTAGCTTCAACTCTCTTATATTGCCCCATTTAGATTTGTTGCTTGAATATCCATCAGGAACTCTAATAGTCTCTAATACTTCCAGAAATTGTTTTTTTTTCCATAGGAGTCATCACATAAGAAGCACATGGAAGTTTCCGTTTATTTTCACTGATACACACAAGATGTAATTCTGGTCTGATGTCCCAATCCACCAAGTCACGCTGAGATCGTAAATCATCTTTTGTCTTCCACTTGATATTTAGAAGAACCGAAAGCAATATTTCACTTATATTCTTTTCAATATGCATTATGTCTAAGCAATGACGTAAAAAATTGGTTGACCACTAAGGAAAATAAAAAAAGATACTTCTCTTCCTCCAATTGTAACAGGTTTCAGTGGAAACATTATTTCTCTTTCCAGATTTCATTTGACCCTTCCCGAACGAAAAACTGAAATCTTTCAATTCATTAAACACGTCAGTTCCAGACATACGCTGAGGTGGATCATCGGTCTCTATGGTATTATCAAATTTTCAACGATTCATTCTATATGGATGATCCTTTTGCAAGAATATTCGATGTCCCATAATACTGAAACTACAAAGATGTTTCAGTCTTCTGGATCGTGTATTCTTCATAAAAACTGGACATGATAATTTTCCCTTCGTGCTCTATCCAGACATCATTTCATAAGCCGGAAAATCATTGATCGTCCACATAAGTGTAGCACGCAACTGAAATATGTCATTTGAACATGCATCGTATGTGTGCACACCCACATCCCAAAGAAGTTTCAACTCTTTTATTAAAGGGTTCATATAGAAATCAATATCAATGCAGGGATCAGAAGGACCAGATATGAGTATACTCATGAAAGTGAAAGGTTTTTTCATACACAACCATGGGGGAAGATTATAAATGTGTATAAAAACAAGCCATGTGCTGTGCGAAGTAAGCATCTGCCCAAACAGATTAAAACCATCGCATGAAAGACCCAGCCTCACATTACACACGTCAGTTGCAAAATCAGGATGTCGAACATCAAATCTCTTCCATTCAAATCTATCTACTGGATGAACCAACTCATCATTAGTCTTCTTTCTCTCGGTATCATGCCATCTCATTTTTATTGATATGTCATCAGACATAAAAATATTATGGAGTCTGGGGATCAATGGAAAGTGCCACATTACTTTCTGTGGAACGCAGGATGGTGTTCCATCAGATTTTGAATTCCAGCGGGATGTGCCACATTTTATACAATAATTTCATTCAACGGTTTCCTCCCAGAATAAACTACAATCTTTCGGGCAAGAATGAATTTTGTTTCTTGAAAATCCAAGTTCCTCAACTAACTTCCATGCCATATAGTGGTTTGAGGGAATATCTGCATCATATGGATGTAAATCCTTCAAGAGTATAAGGATTTAATCAATTGTTGTATTAGAAATCCCATACATAGTTTTCCCATGAAACAATCAGATTAAAAATTCCAGCTTTTTCATTTTATCGCATTATCGATATACTGGAGTCGTGGCAGCATCATTCAATTTTTTCACCCTATCAATATCATCATTTTCACTAGATGCATCAGCTTTCCTCCTATCAAAGTCTTCTTAAGTTGAAATCCTTTATTTTTCATGATGACGAATAAACAGAAACCGATCATCTAACAAATTCTCCATTCCAGTCTTTTCATTTCGATCATCACCAATTTGAGATTTCATTTTCTCCCCATTATGATACCACACAAAGTAGTTTGCTTAAAAACAATTTTTGTTATGTGGTAGCTGACTTCTTCATGGCTCAACCAAGGTCTACCAACACAATTGGAACATGGACAGTGTATGTGACCACTATCTGAAGCATTGTGAAATGAAAAAAATCTATAAAGCTCTCCAAATTGTTTTGAAAATTGCTTGAGATCCGATCGGTTTCATACATCCAAATTCTGTCCATTCTGTAAAAAGAATTTATATAAGTCATTTTTTTCATAAACAATTCAATAGGATTGAACTTTAATAGAAAATACATTTAAGTAAATGATAAAAGAAGAAGTTTCTAGTCGATGTAGTGAACTATTAAAATAACGTAAAGAAAAAGTACTCATAAATTAAATTAAAATTTATTTATATTCATTTTCATTAGGTCTATAAGAGGCACATGCCTTAGGTCCCATCATGTGTTATAGGCATCCCAAATCATTCACTCATGTTCAATAACTCATTATTGGCACCTCTATTTCATTACCCAATTACTTTCCTAAGTCAAGCGCACCCCATGAGTGAATAAATTTTAGGCTTCTACACTAATAGGTTGTTCATGACTTGTAAAAATATTTAACTTCATTAAGTATAGAAAAAACATTTATTTTTAAATTTGAGATTAATAATAAAGTATGTCAATGATACCAACATTACTGAATTAAACTTGTGACTTATCTAACATTTTTATGCATGTCTACACATGCCAGAATGGGTAGTGAAAAGAACCCCACCCTCATAAAAGTGAGTATTGGCCAAGAAGGACACATAATATACAACGTACAATGAGAACCATATTTAATTAACCCGAAAATTATATTAGTACAGTCATCTTGGGGAAAATGGAATATATGATCCTGGTTAACTGATGAATTCAAAAGCTCGTATTCCATATAATGGACACTATCTAAGGTAAGAAATCATGTGAGGATGGGTTTACATCATTCAATTTCTTACATGCTAGTGAGAATGAAGGTTTGAATTAATGACTTGAGTTCACTGATTAAATGAGGGTAGAGGTTACATAGGCTGTGTAAACAGAATGATTAAATAAGGGTAGAGGTTGCATACACTGTTCATGGTGGGGGAGTCTCAACCGATTTAGAAACTAAAATAAATTCCCATCATAGGTAACAATAAGAAACATCACCATCAAAAGAAACTCAAAATAAAAAAGGACTAAAAACATCAAACATTTAAATAATTCACTACTATGCAAGGTTTATCCACATGTTTACCAGTAATTATATGTCTTAATCATGAACCACCTCTACAGATCCCAGTTTTCACCAATAAACATAAGGCAAATATCTCAAAATATCTCAAAAACAACTCATTAATAGGCTCAAAACGTAAATATAATCTTGAACCAACCATGGAATCTCTTTCACAACACATTCTCACACACCAGTTATCTCTTGTGTTACTAAATACCAAACATATTGATATAGTGTACTATAACAAATTACATTACACAAGCCTTATTAAAAAAAATTCATTTTAATAAAACACTTTATTCAAGGAATTTTAAGGAAAACATTCATAAAAACTTTGCTAAAAATTATTAAAAACATATAAATAAATTTCCAAGTAACAATTAATTACAAGATGAAAAACATCATAAAAATAAATACGTAGAAAATCTAGAATCCAACGACAATGAATTTGAGATGCTTCTTATTCGATGTAGGGTTACGGATTTAATTAATTAAATGGATTGGAATGGATAAAGTCTAGATTAAATAAAAACACAAAAAAATGATATACACATCAAAATCAAAACTTAAAACTAAAATATGAGATGAATAAAAATAAAAACAAGGTAGAAATTACATATTTTATGTGTATGAAGAGGTTTAAATAGTCTAACCTGGATGGCGGGGTTGCAGCCGATCGGATCACAGAACTTGGGTTACGGTTCACCTGGGCGCCACAACTTCTAGAAATTGGGGAAACCAAAGTTAACCCACATCATTGCACATCTTAATGATGATACAAGGTCATCACATATAGGTTAAATCAAAACAAAAACAAAAACATATACACATCAAAATCAAAACTAAAAACTGAAATATTAGATAAATTTCAATAAAAATAAGATACCAGTTAATAAAATACCTAATTTAGGATGGGTCTGATAACATTTGGCTGGAGATTAGCAGCTTGAATGGGATGGAGGAAGAGCAAGCCGACGGAGCTCCAAGATCGCCAAATTGCTCCCGTTTATGGTTCTGTATCGCGATTGGGGGAGAGGACGGGCCGCTGTGAATTTGTGGGAAAGTTTTACCAACGGTTTTTAAAAACCATTGGTATATATTTTAAGGCCACACCTATAACAATGGTTCATTTGAACTGTTGGTAAAACCTCCCCTAAACGACACCTATACCAACGGTTCCTTTGAACCGTTGGTAAAACCTCCCCTGAACCACACCTATACCAACGGTTCTCATTGAACTGTTGGTAAAAACTCCCCCTAACCACATCTATACCAACGGTTCTAATGAACCATTGGGAAAACCTCCCATAAACACACTTATACCAATGGTTCTAAAGAACCGTTGGTAAAAGCTCTCCTAAACCATCCTTTACCAACAGTTTTATAAAACCGTTGGTATGGAAGTGTGGGGAAAAACCCACATTCCATTAGTGGTTGTGATCGTGCCAATGTTTTGTAATAATGCACCGACTCTGGGTAACTGGGGTCAAGGAGTTTCATTTGGTATCAGAGGAAGTTTAGTACAAACCTTGGAAGCTATACTTAGATAAACTCTGATTAGAGCACATAGACCTAAGATGGACTTTGAGGATTAGTATAGAAGAACTTCCTAGAATTTTGGTATTGTAGGGATTTTGTGAGTTTTCTGAGCAATACATCCCTATCTGGATTCGAGCAGGTAGAGGCGGCTCTGGCACAGATGTACCTAGGGGTAAAATCCGAAAACACCACTTTGAGTTAGACTCGAATGGGAACTGGTGCACGACAACGAGCCTTTCTATACTCTTGGTTATGACACTCCCAGGGGATATTCTTAGGATAAATATCATTTTGTTTACAAACCATTATGAAGGGTTTATGAGTATATACTTCCTCAAAGAAAACATTTTTATGATTATGGATTATATCCAGAGAATAGTTCAATTTATGTTAGGTGTTTTATAAGTATGGAATTGTGTATTTTGATTCATAAATTTATCTAGTTTATTCCATTGTTAATAAATGGCACCTAGTGGAAGAAATGGAAACCGTATCAATGCACACACTCCATGTAGGGATTTCCCGTCTGCTCAAGATAATTATAGTGGAGCTGGTGATACAACTGGTGTTGATCATCTTATCACTATACTGGGACAACTCAATCAGGTTATGATTAATAACCTTACTCGTATGGAGCACCCTGATCCACAGCGTGGAGGATCAATGTTAGATCGCTTCATGAGGCAACAACCACCAACATTCAATGGGAGTACAAATCCATTGGTATCTAAGCAATGGATAAGTTCCCAAGAGAAAATATTTCAGGCTTTGGGGATTAGTGAAAGGAAAGAAGTTATCATGGCAGTTTACCGCCTCACTGGAGATGCTGATCAATGGTGGTCAATGATTCAAAACACGAAGGAAGATGATGAAGTATCAAATATGGAATGGAGGGAATTCAAAGATCTATTTTTAGAAAAATACTTTCCTCATTACCATCGAGCAGATATGGAAAGGAAATTTCTGAGTCTGAGACAAAAGGAGGATGAGAATATCACAAAGTATGAGGCTAACTTTACAAGGTTAAAAAGGTATGCTGAAGATTATATACATAACCCAAGAAGTAAGATTGATCGTTTCTTTGATTGGTTAAAAAAATTTCTTCGTCGAGCATTAGTGTCACAATCCCTCTCATCGTACGAAGATATTGTCTCATGTGCTATCAAGACAGAAAAGGAATTCTCTAAGTCTTATAACTTTAAAGCAATGCAAGAGAAGAAGAGATTTTCCGATCAATTTGGGAATGGAAATAAGGGGAAGAAGGAAAAATTTGAATATCCATCATGCGGTAAATGTGGGAAGAAACACCCTGGTACTTGCTTGAAAGGAATGAGAGTCTATTACAAGTATAGTGAAAAAGGTCACCAAGCTCATGATTTAAAGGGGAAGAAAGAAGCTACTGATGTTCAATGCCACAACTGCAGAGAGATGGGACATTATGCCAATGAATTCCCTAAGCGTCAGGGGAACTTACCTCAGAAAAGGCCAAGGGATCAAGGTCAAGCTTATGCTATCACTACTACTGAGGTAGAAGCTCCAAAAGACGTGCTGGAAGGTAATTTAATGGTTTCCTCAAGTTTAAAAAATGCATTATTTGATTCTGTATTATCACATTGTTTCATATCTTCCCAGTTTTATAAGAAAATTAGATATTTCCAATTTGATTTAACAAGGGAGTTGTCAGTTAAAACTCTTAAGGGAAGTATCATTGCAACAAAGTTGTGTGAATCAGTCCCAATTAGAGAACATAAATGTTCTTTATCCGCTGATCTCACCATCATACCTATGGTTGAGTTTGATATAATCCTCGGTATGGATTGGCTTTCGGACCACGATGCAAAAATTTATTGTAAAAAGAAGGAGGTTACTATTTTTGATGATGATGATAAGGAACACCTTATCTTTAGAGAGGAATCATCACTGCCTAATTCTTATCTGGATCCACCCCCAGTAGCTCAACTAAATTCAATTATTGGGGAGGAAGAGAATGAAATGACTATGGGTGAGGAAAGGAATGTTCAAATAGAGGATGTACCTGTTGTGAAAGAATATGTAGATGTGTTTCTGGAAGATTTACCTGGACATCCTCCAGAAAGAGAAGTTGAGTTTTCCATTGATTTAATTCATGGATCAAGGCCTATATCAAAGACCCCTTATAGAATGGCCACTTTGGAATTAATCGAACTAAAGAAAAAACTAGAGGAATTGAGTAATAAGGGATTTATTCGACCTTTTGTTTCTCCATGGGGAGCCCCTGTCCTTTTTATTAAGAAGAAAGATGGATCTATGAGGTTATGTATAGACTACAGGGAAATCAATGTTATAACAATAAAGAACAAGTATCCACTACCTCACATTGATGATTTATTTGACCAACTACATGGAGCTCAATACTTTTCAATGATTGACCTTCAGTATGGATACCATCAGTTGTGTGTAAAGAAGGAAGAAATTCCGAAGACAGCATTTCGAACCAGTTAAGGGCATTACGAGTTTATGGTAATGCCTTTTGGATTGACTAATGCACCCTCTGTATTCATAGATCTAATGAATAGAGTTTTCAAGGAATATCTTGATGAATTTGTGGTGGTATTTATTGATGATATCTTAGTATACTCCAAAATCTATAAAGATCATGAAAATCACATGCGCATTATCATGAAGACTCTTAGAAGACATGAATTATATGGGAAGTTTAGCAAGTGTGAATTCTGGCTTCAGGAGATTTATTTTCTTGGCCATATTGTCTCTAAGGATGGAATCTATGTTGATCCTTCTATGACCAAGGAAATCCAAGAATGGCCAGCACTGACGAGTATAACTGAGGTACGTAGTTTTATTTGTTTGGCAGGTTATTATCAATGTTTCGTCCAGAATTTTGCCCGATTAGCTAACCCATTAATGAAGCTCACATGTAAAGGGGTTAAATTTGTCTGAAAAAAAGAGTGTGAAGAATGTTTTGAATAACTGAAGAGAATATTAGTCAATGCTCCAATATTGTCTCTACCATCGGGGAATAATGGGTTTGTTATTTATAGTGATGCATCAATGAAAGGACTTGGTTGGGTCCTTATGCAGAATGATAGGGTTATTGCCTATGCATCATGACAGCTAAAAATTCATGAGCAGAACTATTCTACTCACGATCTTGAGTTAGCTACTGTAATATTTGTTTTGAAGATATGGATACATTATCTCTATGGTGAGAAATGTGAGATTTATACTGATCACAAGAGTTTGAAGTATATTTTCTCACAAAAAGAACTCAACATGAGGCAAAGAAGATGGCTTGAATTACTCAAGGATTATGATTGCATGATACACTACCACCCGGGGAAGGCAAATAAGGTGGCAGATGCTTTGAGCAGAAAGGATCATAGAGTTTTGAACAATATGAGAATTGAAAGAGATCCAATTTTAATGGATCTAGTGAAGATGGACATGGGAATAACCATGGATGGTGAAACATCAGTGCTTTTTCAAATGGTTGCCAACCATATTTACTAGAAAGGATTAAGAGTTATCAGACCGATGATGAAGAATTTAAAAAGAAGATTAAATCTGTGAATGATGGGAGATTGAGAGACATTGTGTATGAAGAAGGAATTTTCAAATTCAGGAAGAGAATTTGTGTTCCCGATATACCTGATTTAAAAAGGGAATTGTTAGACGATGCTCATAGTTCCAATTTCTCTATACACCCTGGGAGCATGAAAATGTATAGATATTTGAAGGACCATTTTTGGTGGGACAACATGAAAAGGGAGATTGCCGATTTTGTGTCAAGATGTATGGTTTGTCAGTAAGTGAAAGCTGGAAGGAAACAGCTTGGAGGAGTCATGCAACCTCTTCCCATACCTGAGTGGAAATGAGATAATATCACGATGGACTTTTTTATGGGACTATCAAAGACTCCTAGAAGGAACGATGCAATATGGGTCATTATTGATCGTCTTACCAAGTCAACACATTTCCACGCTATAAGGGAGGATTTACCACTTGAACGTCTAGCGATGATATATATTAATGAAGTTGTGAGACTTCATGGAGTACCCCTATCGATTGTTTATAATCGTGATCCCCGTTTTACTTCAAGATTCGGGAAAAGTCTTCCGAAGGCCTTGGATACTAAACTTCGTTTGAGCACTGCGTACCACCCTCAAACAGATGGACAATCAGAACGAACTATTCAAACCTTAGAAGACATGTTGAGATCATGCTCACTTGACTTTCAGGGCATGAGGGATCAATATTTACCTCTGGTAGAATTTTCCTATAACAATAGTTTCCATTCAAGTATTCGGATGGCACCTTATGAAGAATTTTATAGAAAGAGATGTCGCACACCAACCTGTTGGGATGATGTTGGTGAAAGAAAACTTGTTGGCTCAGAACTAGTGGAGGAAACGATGGAAAAGGTAAATGTAATCCAAAACCACATCAAAGCAGCTCAAAGTAGGCAGAAGATCTATGCCGATAATCGAAGGAAGGATTTGGAATTTCATGTAGGAGATCATGTTTTCTTGAAGGTATATCCATGGAAGGGAGTCATACGTTTCGGTAAGAAAGGTAAATTGAGTCCTAGGTATATCAGACCTTTCGAAATTCTAGAACGAATTGGGGCTATAGCTTACCGTTTGGCAATGCCGCCAAATCTCTCCAAAGTTCACGATGTGTTCCACGTATCACTGTTGAGAAAATACATGCCTGACCCAACGCATGTACTCACCTATGAGGAATTAGAACTGGAACCCGATATCTCTTATTGAGAAGAGGCCATCAGGATTCTTGATACGAGAGAACTAGTGCTGATAAACCGGACGAATCGTCTGGTAAAAGTTCTCTGGAGAAACCATAAGATGGAAGAGGCAACGTGGGAACCCAAGGAACTTATGATGAAGAACCACCAGAGTCTTTTTATGCAGAAATATTCTACAAATTTCGAGGATGAAATTATTTGAAGGAGGGGAGAATGTAACACCCCAATCTTCCACGGTACGCTTCTCTTTGAATAATACAGTAGCATGTGTTATACACAACTTCGAGTTCTAACACATACCACAACCAATCAAAGTAGACGTTATGAATAGAAATACCTAATTTTTGAAATTTTATACATTTTATCTTTCAAAATGTACTTTATTTTTGGATTCCGAATATCAAAATTATCATAGGATGAAATTTTGGTACTTTTCGGATAACTTTTATATTTTGAGGAATAGTGAAAATTACTAAATTTTAATTAAAAACAACCTTTTTAATCAAAATAATTAATAGTGATAAATTATTAATTTGGGTGGTTTTAAATTATATTTATAATATATTTTTACCATTTAATACAATGTTGGTAATTGGACATAATTTCACATTTAAACCGGACATAAACAAGTGTCAATCTTTTGATAGTTATTATTTCTAAAAAACACGCTTTTTATTTTGACAGCGGGAATTAATTTTAAATTAATTTCTGCCACTTCTATGTTTTTAATTTTAAAAATTGGATTCCATATTTGGAATCAGGATGTCCAAATTGTGTAAATAGGTAACTTTTATTTTTAGACATTTTGAATAATTACTTCGGTAAATATTTTATTTACCATAGTTAAAGGGTAAATCTGGTAAATAAGGTTTAAAACATAATATTATTATTATAATAAATTACCCTAAAACGTGTCCTAAAATTATGTTTTGGTACATGTCCGACCATGGGCATCTGTGGGTCGATTTTGAGACCCCATGGAGCCACTTGTTGGTGATAAGGACACTTTATATTAATTAAGTTAAAATAAATACAAAAAAGACATAAGCATATATCTTTTAGAAAAACAATTTTTACACAGGGTTATATATGTTTAAATTTCTACTATAAATATTAATTAGAAATCTTAAAATATTTCCTACATAATGATATTTTATTTATAATTTTTATACATTAAATAATATAATTTATTTATGACATAATGATGATGTAGCAATTACCGTATTAATGAAAGATTAAGATAATTGATATTATAAACAACCAAATAAATGTAATTTGAGACTTTTTATAAATTAAAATAATTTTATAGGTTAATATGACATATTAGGATTATTTATATAAATTTTCTTGAAGTAATAATTCTGTTATGAATTTATCAAAAACAAAATACCCAATAGTGTCAAAATTGACATAAAAGAGTTTTTAAAACAAATATTATATTATTAATTGATATTAAATTCCTAAAAATCTAAGTTTTGGCCAAGAGACTTATATAATGATAGTTTTATCATTAATTTACCACTTGGGGGTCTCTTGGGGGTATATAGTATGTTTATTAACTATAAAATATAAAAATACAAAGTGACATGGTAAGTGTCAAACTAATTAACTAAGAGTTAAAACTAAAAGATAAGGTTAATATAATGAACCAAACCTATCTAAATTCTATTGGTTGAGTGGTTTATGACCCATACCCACCTTAAAATTTAAATAATCCACTTTTTATCCATTATAAACCGAATATGAATTTATTATAAAATAATATTTCTAGATTTTCCTAAGGTGCCCCTCCTCCCCCTTATAAAAGGACACCACTTCTAACCAATTATTCACACATTAAAAGCCCTTTGGTTCGGAAAAAACCTGCCCAAATACTCTCTAAACTTTCCTCACTTCAACATAGAGGCCTTAGTTCGATTAGAAAGCCAACCTAAGGAGCCCTTTTGATCAAATCAAAAGAAATAACCCGAAGAAGAGGTAATGTTTTCACCACCCTTTTTCAAGTTCATTTCTTCTTCAACTTATTCTATATTTGTTATTCCCATTATAAAATAATATCTCTAGTATATTCTATATAATGAGATTTTATCATAAATATGGTACAACCATATTTAGTATTCTATCCATCCTATGAATGACATGTCACCATACGTGTGTACGTACGACTTACCGTCTCCACGTCGTGGTGTAATTGTTATTTAAAACATTATTATTTGGATGGGTGTAATAATGATGTGTAATTCATGTGAATAATAAATATAACATGATAATTATTCTCTATATATTATATACCAACCAATTATATATTATTTTAATATCAAAATAATGATATTGTCGCTCGTGCGTACGTACAGACTACCCTCTCCACGAACGCGATAAGATTCATTCCTCATCGTATCCATTCAAGAATACTTCTCATTTGATGATTAAAAGTAATGTTTGAGAACATTATATCATTCTGGATATGAATAATATACAACCTATTCATAACAAACACGACTTATGTAACAGAACATATAAAAGAAAACGAGTAAGTTAACACCCGAAACGACGATAATACTAAAGTATTATTAACAAAGCATTATTAGAAGATCATATATGATATCATAATTATTAATATGGTTCTTGTATAATTTAATAATTTGTTTTAACTATTATACAAGAGGTTAACATACCATCGACTAAGGAAAAGTTCAAGGTAAGGGTTTATTTCACAATCTCTTCATTATTAGAGGTTGTTTATACGTAATTATCTACTGGGACATCTTTATCATCCACATCCTTGTTTCTTAAAAGTGTATTTCAAAACATTCTTACTATTTTACATAATATGGGTTAAAGTCATTTATACCCTTGTTTTAATTTTTATAAGAAGTTTATAAAGAAATCTTTCCGTCGTTTTCCAAACAATGTCCTTTTTAACCTTTTCGACAGAATTAAGGTGAGAATGTTTTTTTAACTTATACGATGGGAGCGGCTATTTTCTGCCATTATAAAATCTTATAAGTTTACCTTACAAGATTATAAGGATATTTTCAAAGTAAATGTTTTATTTTATAATTATGTTACTTTTAAATGATTAAAAAAAACAGATATTTCTCTCAAATAGTTTTGATTTCATCTATGTCAACATCCTTTGATGGATTTTAAGCTTATTTGAAGTTGATTTATTATGATACAAAACTTTCATATTGTATTGAAGTTTTTGTGATGTGGTTGACTATGGATGTGTTATTTTTATACCATTCATGGTTTATGGAGAAAGTATTGACATTTAGTATGATAGTTTTAATACGAATGTTTATGTTATGTTTAAACCTGTTCATATGAGGAATGAATTGGACTTAATAAGTGACGGGTGGAGCCTGCTATAGCTCCTCGATGCATCAGTAGGTATCATGAGACTAACTAGTGTCTTGTCATGAGGCCTTGAAAAAAAATCTTATTTGTAGTCTTGGCACGAGGCCTTGGCTACGTGGTTATGATAGTCTGGCATTATGAATTCTGTCATTATGAAAGCAGTTATTGATATTGCATGTGATTATTCAACTAGTAGAATATCAATGTGAATAATTAAATGGAATTATTTAATTTTATCTTTGCCATATTATTCTAAAGTTCAAGTTTAAAAGGCTTCTGTTTTAGTTGTACATTGCCTTAAATGTTTGTATTTATTTATGAAAGTTTCTGCTATATTGTTATCCTTACCAAGCATCTGAGCTCACCCCTTTCAATGTTTTATTTTTCCCAGGATTTGAAGAAGTAATTTATGAATGACCTTCAGGGATATTATGTGGGGATATGAGAGTGGACTATGGAGACAATGTTGTTGTAGTTTTTATTTTTATGATGTAATGTAAGACTTATGAATATATCTAGTGTTTCCAAGGCTACTAAACTAATCTGTCTTTTGAGATTTGATCTTTATTATGATCATTCCAATGTTTTGTAATAATGCACCGACTCTGGGTAATTGGGGTCGGGGCGTTACATTTCCAGATGCTCAAAGATAGTCATCATGAATTCCAGCCATGAATCTGCAGCTTGTGGTCCTCCTTCCCCCGAGAAAGTAGGAGGATGCTGCTGCTGGAAAACCTGCGTCAAGTCTTCCATAGTTGTGGAAGGAGGTGGTGCTCCCTGAAAGTTCTGCATCATCCTCATAAATCCTTCCCTAAACTATGAACCGACACCCATAACTGGTATGATAGCCGGTGCCAAGGCTGGCACGACTGGAGGATCGGCAGGAAGTCCTTGATCATCCATATCTGGCGTTTGATCACTATCCTCCAACTGACGTACAATCGGAGGACGTCTTAGAGGCATAGCTCTGTAAGATCAAAAGCATACCTTAGATCAGGAATATCAAGGACAAAGAAAAAGGTAGTACAAAATGGAAACACGAGAAGGAAACACTCAAGTTTTAAAAAACATGACTACACGGCATGTATAAAATCTACACGGCGTGTACTTAACTCTATTCCCCTACCCGAGTCTCCTTGCACAGCTAACCCACACGATCTTCTTAAACTGAGACTACACAGCGTGTACCCTATGGACACGGTGTGTAGTAGATGAGGTTTCAATGACTTGTGTTGTTAGTTACACAGCTGATTACACGGCTGAGACTACACGACGTGTTCTAAACAAACACGACGTGTACTTGAAGATTTTTCCCGACCCGTGTTGTTGGTGACATGGCCAGGTACACAGATGACCCTTACATGGCGTGTTCTGAACAACACGTAGTGTATAGGAGGATACAACACCATCCCGTGTTGTTCGTGACACGGCCGGGTACCTAGAACAAGGCTACACGGCGTGTTCATACAAAACACGGCGTGTATTACACGAGCTTCCCCGACCTGTGTTGTTAGTGACATGGATGGGTACACGACTCACTACTACACAGCGTGTTCCTGGAGATTTTTCACAACCTGTGTTTCTGCTCACATAGTCAGTTACACGATTTAATAACTACACGGCGTGTATATATAAAGTACACGCCAAATATTTTGGGTTTTTCAGGGCAGTAGCTCTGAAACTGCACCGAAGCCCAGAAAACACTAAAAAACAAGCATGAAGGTGCCAAATTCTGATCTGTAAGGGCCCATACTCCCCGTGAATCAAACTTGGAATCTCCTACATATCATATATAAGGGAAACAAGTCAATGATCCACCATGTTTCGATTCATGAGGGCCCATAACACCTCAAGAACCAAAATTTGGCATTCATTTAAGCAAGGTGCAATACAAACAACCTCTCTATCAAATTGCAGGGATTCTATCAAACCATATATCACAACAACATGCATAATATACACAATTTCTCTCATAACAACATGCAATTGCTAATGCACCCAAGATAGAATAGCAAGAATGCATGGAATGTGATTTCTAACAAGTGACTATATGATGCATGAGATGGAATACCCTCATCTCATCGGGTTGCAACGAAAATAGAACCACAATACTAAAAACAATAACAACACAAAGCATGTGAATCACTCTAGGTGAAATCAGATCAATTGTAACATGGTAAAACCAGAAAACTGTAATAAGCAAGGTAGATTGGCTTTTCCCTTCACACGAGTTAGCTACTCCTACTCACAGCTTAATACCAAGTACCGAATCCATCCTATCCCTAACTAAAGGCTCCAAATAGTAAATCAAGAGAAAAGAAACCCCTCTGATACCACTTTGTAACGTCCCGTTTCTGGAATCCACCCAAAGGCGCCCCGTACTCGGTTGGTCACATGGCCTCAAGCGCATTTCCCCAAATGCCAGAGGCTGCCGACTAGCAGCGAGGGCCTTGGATGTGATAGTGGGGAAACTATGCCCTTATTGGCAGAGTACACATCAGAAGAAAAAGAAATAGACAACAGCAAAAACCATAACCATCCATACAAGAGTAAACGATAAACATCGGAAGACTAACAATAAACAACTGGAGCACACACACATATATATAAAATTATGCATGATACATATGTCTGGGAAAGAATCCAAACAAGTCATAATTCTGAAGACAATACTAAACCAAAGTGCAAAAGAAAAATGGTAAACTCCGTAGCATCACTAGCCATAGCTTGGTCCCATGCTCTCCAGCTCCACAGCAAGTCAAGTACCTGAAGTAGAAGGGCGCTTTCCCTTATATATACCTGCAACAATATAATCTGTTTGGGCCCAAAATAATGGCCCAAATAGGGTGTGAGACAAGGTCCAAGTAGGAAACCACCCAAAGATCTGTGCCTAATAGTCAGTGAATACATGGCAAGTAGAAGTAAAAGAAACAGTAAATAGGAAAGCACACAGCAACTACAATCCACAGTGTCTATCATATAAAGTACACAAGTAACAACCAATCAACAAGTAGAACAAAAGGTAAACCCCTGGGTATTTCCCACAGCCTAACCCTTATGGTTCAACCTACAATTACTAGAAACCCTCTAGAAAGCACACAAAGTCTCACCCCTCTGGTTCTGCTGAAGAATATACTCTCTGAAGAAGCACACACCATCAATTCCCCCTATAGTCTCGTATCGTACTAAAGGCTCTGTTGGAATCACCTGTTTTGATAATCCCAAATCATGCTTAAACATTGATTATGATGTATTAAAACCCTTGAATTAATCTTATTATTCTATGTTTAAACGTATTTTATTCTAAACAGTTCATATTCTTACCCTCATAACTTTACTGTAACAGCTTACAGTAGTGTTTACATAAGTTTGGTATTGTTAGCTACCAGTCAGAGTTTTCTTCTCAAAGTCACAGTTACAGTTAACTATCACCTTAAGTTACTGTTGCAATAAGTTCACAGTTACAAGGTTACAGTCGAAGACTAATACAAGCTTACAGTCACGAGTCTACCGCTATCTATTGTCAAAGCTCACAGACGAAGGTCATAGTTACAAGACTTCTATTCAATGTTTTCTCTGCTCAAGTTCACAGTCGAACAAGTCTACAGTTGGAACAAGTTCACAGTCGAACAAGCCTACAGTCATAAGCCTACAGTCAAGGTTACAGTTAGACAGCTTCTGTCGACTAAGTCTACTGATGATCGAAGTCTACAGTTGACAAAGGTTACAGTTCTACAAATTTGATATTACAAGTCTACAGTTAGAGAGGCTACAGTTACATGGAGTAAAAGCTACCATTGCAAGCCAACAGACAACAAGCCTTTGTTGAAGTCAGCAGTCAGAAGGAAGTCCACAGTTGGAAGACCACAGTTGAAGTCCACAGTGACATACATTCTCGACCAGTCTATTATTATTATATTTCTACTTTTTTCTTTTACCAATTTGATTAATACTAATCTAACGGTCATGTCTAGACAAATGAATACATCTAACATTATTTATTGATATTTGCAGACATATCAAGAAATAATACAATGTATGAGGAAGATTGCACGTGCAACTCCAGACTATTTATCTTGTCGGCCTCGGGTGAACAAAAAGGAATATATGGAGGAGTATAAAAAGAAGAGAGAAGCATTCAAGGTAATGCATGATGAATGAAACAGTTACACAGAGTCTAACATCTACAACTGAGAAGGAGATTCGCATATACACAAAAAGGAAGAACTCTCGAGCATTCATTCTGAAGAACAAAAGAGTCTCAAGTGAACCGACTGAAAGAACAGTCTCCTAAAAGCCATGCTGTGAAGTACTCAAACTCAAAGAAGCTGATCACTTGAACATCTGGAAGTCTGGAAATCACGACACTCTGTTTTAGTGCCAACTTACAGAAAAAGGACCAAAGCTTCAAGTCACTCATTCCTACGAGTCCAGAGCTGCACTGAAAATCTCTAGAGCCATTTCTAAACTCTATATCTCTGCTCTGTGATTTATTTATTCTACATTTTGAGCAGTGTGTGTTATCTGCTGTATTAAACACACACACTGACTCTTGTACTTTCACTGGAGGATCTGTAAATCCTCAGCAAACCTTTTTGCACCCCATTTCCCACTGTGGATAGTGGTAGAGGTCTTGTGACCTGGACAGCTTGCTGCTGTTGTTTGTTTTCCCACGAAGAACTGTGGTAGAGGTCTTGTGACCTGGACAGTGTGTTCACTGTTGTTAACCTCGATCCAGGGTGTGGATCATTTTTATATAAACTTTTGAGAGGACTAAGTCTCGGCTTGAGACTGAACCTCTTGGTTAATTCTCTGTGTTTGTAGTTATACTCTATATCCATACAATACATATTTATTTCATATTCCGCTGCTATTACTTTGAAATATAATCTATCTTCAAAGCTACTTTGATAATTAAATTCGCAAGTGTTTATATTTGTTATAAATCAGTAAGTTAGTTTCAAAAGTTAATTTAATCATAAGATTAAGTCAACTGAGAATTAATCAATCTTTGAGAAACTAATTGAACCTTTATAATCTATATAAATTCACTACAGTTTAATTTGTTTTTGAAATTGGGGGATTTTAATAGAAATTGTTTTTAACAGAAATTTTAATTAGAACTCAATTCACCCCCCCCCTCTTGAGTGTCCACTCCGACCAACAGGCTCTTTGGGAAAGCACTCAACATCTCATTCCCCCTATGGCCTACATCAAGGAACTACAGACACTCTGAGGAAGCACTCATCATTAATTCCCCCTTTGGTCTCGCATCGAATTAATGAGACACTATGGAGAAGCCCTTACATCCATTCTCCCTATGGTCCACTACACTAGGTTCTCACAGCACTGTGTAAAACAAACATTCATCGCACGTGTATCACCCCAAGTAAACCTCAAGAACTACTTGGATATCATTCTAAGGTACAATAGCATAACAGTACAATAGTTCCATTATCCTACAACTAGGCATGGCAATTGTAAAAATGCCTAACAAGAAAAACAAGCAAGGGAAAACATCCAGATCATAGTAAAAATTACCCTATTCACAAGCATTGACCTCTACTCAAGCAATTAAGCAAAGTAGAAAAACAATAGGGAAAAAAAGAGGAAACACACAATACCCCATTCATGGGCATTGGTGGAATTGCATAAAATATTAAAAGACTTTCTACAGAAAGGCATAAATCACCTACCTCGATGCTAGGGGATCGATATACTTGAACCACAGTGATTGATTCTCCTTAGAATGTCAAGGATTTGAGAAAACGTCCAAAACACTCAACCCATGATATCTTGAGAAAGAGGGAAAATCATGGAACAATGATAAAGCAAAAGAGAGAGCTTACTGAGGTGATCCCAATGCAATTGACGGCGGCTGAAACGGAGAACGAATGGAGGGACAGGGGCTCAGAGAAGTTCTGCGGCTGTACGGGTTCTCTCGGACGAAGAACCTGAAGAAGAAGCAAGTTCTGTCCATCAGGAACGACCCTGGTCCGTTTAATGGAAAAAAAGAAAATACACGACGTGTACTTCTTGAGTACACGGCGTGTACTCAGCTTTTTGGTACTCTGCTTTAAGCAGCCTCCACATCACCCCTACACACTGTGTGTTTGGCCCGGACACGGCCAACACACAACCTCGAGCGGAAAAGGAGTACACGGCGTGTACTTCAATAATTTCCAGAAGCTCCTCTTTTCTCAAAGACTCCATGAAAAGGAAAGACATAACTGAAATGAAGACCCGGGTTCTTACACTTATATTCTCTTGAAACATGATAATAACCTGAATTACCATAAATCCTTTGAGAAAAAAATAATCACTTATTTAAAATATTACTATATATATTCCATAAATCCAAGAAGTTGTAAACTTCTTACTATGATGACATCGACCACTTTTTCAACAAATCTATAATCAATTCCCTGATAATCAGTACTATCCAACTCATTTTATCCATATCAATCATTTATTTATCCATGATAAATATAATTTTCTCAATATTAGGAAAACATTATGGGTTAACTTCCCTTAATAAAAAATATCACCTTTCCATCAAATCACTTTTATAAGTCTTCATAACCATTCAACATATCCTTTTCAATCCTTAATGAATAACTTATACTAAAAATACTTATATATTTCATGATTTGTATGATATAATCTTTGAACTTCAAAACACATACACTCCTCTTTATTCTTAAACCATTACCTAGGAGTCAACATATTATTCCTTAATACCCCTTTCCTAAAATATTAAATATGAATATGGTCTTAAGGTTTATTAACATCAATATAATCATGATTATTAAATTTTATGTAAACAACATTGTTATAACATCCCATACCTTTCTCATATAGTTTGTAGTCCCTTTATCTTTAGTAGTATAACCAATAATCATACCACCTTCCCGATTCTCTTCATGAGGTTTCCACTTAGGTCATAGATTTGTATAATGACCATTCATTCCACACTTAAATAATTTAACCTTGAATGATAACTTAGAGAGGACAATATTTTCATCCACTATGTTAACCAAAACCTTTATTTTTTACATTAAAGTTACTTGAGTTTTTACTTTCTTTTCCATTATAAAAAAATCTTCTTATTCCCATAAGAAATTCACTTGGTTGATTCTTTCCACATTCTTGAAAAAAAGGAAACTGAATATTCTTTCCTCCATAGTCTCCATTACCCAAAATATTATAAAACACTTTTATTATCTTCTTTGGTGAGTATGAGAGTTGGTTAGGGTACACGTTTTCAATCATGTTCCATGAAACTAAATAGGAATCATCACAATATCGTACACTCTAATTACCATCCCATTTGATGGTTCATTAACAAATTTTCCATCACATTTAACAGTAACCCAAATCTTTCTGGTTTCTTCCATTGACATAAACATAAATCATATAATGAGAAACACTTATAATTGTGTAAAACCACATAATACTGAAAAATATCTTTTAGGATGTCTAAATTATGACACCTTGTTTTAAATATAATACATATTAGACATATTTTTATAGACATCCCATTCTATATCCTTATAAATATCCATAGGGATCTCACTAAAACTTTATCATCCTAATTTCTAAAGGTTGACTAAACATTTTATTTGATACCAATTATAATGAAAAGGGTTTAACATACATGAATATTACATCATTTTAGATTAATATTCTGCACATTACAAAAACACATGCCAGAGGAACATAATTGTTTAGCATCTTTAGAAACTTGGAAAAATAATTTTCTAACTTGGTGAAAGATCTTTAGTATCTCCATTAAAGATATTTTCCTTTAGTACACCTACTTAAAACCTTTCCTCATAATATAGGTAAAATAAACATTTGAAAGGGGTGAGATCATATTCTCAGTAAGGGTAAAGAAGGGCTATATGTAAGCATAAAATGAACATAAGAGAATAAGAACATGATCATAATAAAAGAAGATTATACCCTGTATATCAAAGATCATAATCACTATTCATGGAATAAAAAACATTCAGTCCATAATAAATGAATAAAAAGGGAATCAAGAGAATAATCCATGAAATCATAACATTAGAATAATACATGTAATTTTGGCAGACATAAAAAGCTGTATTATCATTCCCTATAAGTCAAGGCTCATTGAAAAAAACTTATCATGGAACTTTATGGGGAATAAACCTATTATGAGGGACAAAAAACCATATATAGTCATAGTCCTTTACTTATAAGGGACCATGTTTCCCCATATTCCCATAGTGGATCGAGTTTCACTGTATTTCCATAGGGAATCTAGTTTCCCCATCTTCCCACAGTGGATCAGGTTTCCCCATATTCCATTGTGGATCAATACCATCAATAAGATTCCCATCATTATCTAATGAGATATAAATGTTTACCTAATGTGTTGGATGGAGATATAGGTCCCACCCATCGCATAATAAAATCATACATACATGTTCCACAAGATAATAAAATTTTCATCATATCATAACCCATAAAAATAGATAGGTTTCATAAGCATCATATCACTACCCATGAAATGAAATTTCTATCCTAAAAAATTCATAATATTATTACCTATGGAAAAGTGATATGTTTCACAACAATTTCATCAAAGCATAACCTAGGAAAGAAGTGGATTTTAAAATAATATAACTCGTGGAAGAGGAATACGTGTCATAAACATCATGCCATTAAAATATAAACCATTAATGAAATAATATGAATGGTATTATTTGATCAAATACCCAATAAATAATAACATATAAGAATTATTTCATCTTAGATGGAGAAAGATTTTGAATGATCACATGGAAAATTTATTAAGTAAAATTGAATTTATTTTAAAATATATTCCTTAAAATCCTTTTAAAAATAATTTCCTTATATAGAAGACTTTATAATTTCATTTAAAACATTTCTTGAGGAGAATATATTTTCCTCCTTGAAAAATTATTTTTAAAATACAAAGAATTATGAAAGCCTTATTATTTTAAAATAGATTTGAAAACTTATAAAGGAAGCTTAAAAATATTTTGAAAACCTTTTTATTTGAAAACACCTGGAAAAATCATAAAGAAAGCTTGAAAGCATTTTGAAAAACTTTTTCTTTGAAAATACTTTGAAAACTTAAAAAGAAGGTTTAAAATCATTTTGGAAACCATTTTATTTGAAAATAAACTTTTTAAAACCTATAATGTAAGATTTTAAAATCATTTAAAATAATATTTAAACATAAAACATTTTAAAAACCTTTTTAGAATACATGGTTTTGAAAGGACATCGATTTCTGTCCGAAAGGATAAATAAAGTCATATTTTAATAATTTATTTTCTTAGTTATATTATGTAAAAAAGGGTTGAAAATGGTACTATTACTTGTATATGACATGAATAACCCTAGGAAGATAAAATTTATGAGATCTATTTAGATATGTATTATGGTATTTCCTTAATGGAAGCATAATCATAAACAATCCCGATACATGATGAGATTGCTTCAATAAACTCTTACCACTTTGGTAACATTAAATCATAATCCCCATGAAATAATTAAATTAAATGAATCTTAAAATTTCATTAAATAAGTTCATCATGATATAACATGTAAAAGGGTAGTATATATACCCCATATACAAATATAAGTGCACAACATGGCATGTATCTTGAAGAAAGAAAATCAAGAAAAAATTACTTTACTGATTTGGTAACTTTTAAACCACAAAACCAATGAAAGAAAAATCATAAAATAGATAAGTAAATAAATATAAATTTAATGATAATAATCCTATAAAACATTACTAGGAATTATATACCCCACACAAAAGAAATGAGTGTTGATTAAGGAATAAGTCCCATAGAAATAAAAGTGAGATGAGAAAATCAGTAACCTTAAGTCTTTTATTTCTTTGTACACATTCAAAACATCTATATAATAAATATAAGTTTATTATAAATATACCAAAGAAACATATTCTTATATCTAATAGCGTATATATTTTTTTATGACTTTATATTACCTTTTTATTAACAACTCCACGTTAATGTTACATTTTGAAAAATAAATGCATTATTTTTCATATATGTTTTGATTTGTGTTTATTAAACCTCTTGCTTAGATCATAATTTAATTATTTAAATAATTTAAAACATGAAATAAATATCATATATATTAATTATATATGTATTTATAATAATATATAAAAGATAGAATCATGAAATAGAATACACCATTCATGGAGACAATAGACTGTATGTACGCATGTATGCTATTTTCCTTTTCTTTTTTTATTGAAAGAAAGACATTAAATGACATATATATATAAATATTATTACAGTACAATTATTATTTCATAAATATCATATAAATTTAATAAACCCATCCTTAATACATTCTATGTAAAGTGTGAATGAATCACATCGATCTGAGGTGGCCGTAGTCCATACGTCCCCAAATGAAGTTATTGTATTTATAGAAAATGGGAAGAAGAAAGGCATGTTTTATGTAATAATTAAAGAATAATAAATATATAATATGTATAAGATATATAATTTAAAAACATTATGTCAATCATAATTCCTACTATGAGAGGTGGTAAAGGAACAAACGAACAATCATCGCTTCATGGGACGGTAGTCTGCTTTACACACGAATGATAAGTTTGTTACCCATTAGATGGAATTGTGTATATGTGTAGATATAAACCTTAGAATAATAAATATCATTATATTTAGGATATTTTTGTTATTATATAATCATGGTATAAGAATAATTGAGGTGGGGGATAACGAAAATAAAACAAAAGACCTTAGGAAAGAATGTTACCTCTTTTTTGGTAATTTCTTGTGGTCTGCACAAAAGGACTAACTTGGTTTTATTTCTACCAAAATTTAGGATTATAGGTTTATATTAGTGAATTTTGGATCTTATTTGGGTAGTTTATGTATGATCCAAAGCGTATTTAAAGTTTTAAGCAAGGGGAAGTTTGAATTCATTTTTATAGAGGAGGAGGTATTACATTCTTGTAAATACAAAAGTAAAACACTATTATGAGTATACCTCACCACATGTTCTTAAAAAATGGAACAAATAATGTATTAAATAGAAATTATGGTCTATAAAAACCTTCACACCACAAAAATATGTGCATTTTTAGAATTTTGTTCTTTAACTTCTAAGTTTTCCCAATTTTATCATTTTTGTTTTATTAAGGTAACTAGTTTTATAAATTACACAATTTAACTATTAAGACTAAATAGAAGAGATATTTGTTATTAATTATAGAAAAAATGTGTTATAAATATGACATATAATAAAAAAAAATCTTATGTGTGTTGGAAATTAATTTTAAAACAAGTGCTTTTAACGTGAAAAAACACTAATTTAACCCGAACTGTGCTAACAATGTTTTTAATATTTAAAGGTAAATATGTTCATTATAATAGATAACTTTATCCATTAATTCAACAAATTTTATATTTATTAATATTTAAAAATAAGTTTTAATAATTTATTATTTTTAGTAAATTTTAAATCATTTAATAAAATATCAACTATTTTACTTAATTATAAACTAAATAATTACCAAATTTGGCATTCCTTAATATGTTAATCTAATTAATTAATTTAAAAATATTAAATATAAATTAATATGATGAAAATTACTTATTTACCTTTCAAAAAATTATTTAAAACGAACTAATTTAGTTTTTTTTCAATATCTCAAGGCTTTATAAATGTTAAAGGTAATGAAGGTTTTTTCTTGACTTTTTCCTTACTCAACTTATTATATAGATCAATTTCATTAAATAGTGTCATATTAAATAATAAAAGTAGATTATAAAGTGGATTGGGTTGGAATATGGGTATAAATTATATTTTTAATTAGTTTTTAGGCCATTTTACCCTTAATATTAAAGTTTAACCACTAAGTAAACTAATTTTTTCCATAATCACTATAATTAATTTTAACTGTTTTCACCAATCATTTTTGTCACAAAAATAATTTGATATTATTATAAAAAAAGTTCATAATTAATCCAAATAATTATATATTTTTTTCAAAATTAAATTCACTTAAGTTTCTAAAATAAATTTAAAATTAATCTCGCAAATACTGTGAGACAACTGGGTTTTTAGGAGAAAAGTTAAAAAGTTTGAATTGTTTTTATCTAAAATGTAAATGTGAAATCAATTCCATTGACCTAAATTGTATTAATTTATGTAAACTTTATCAAATTAATAATTAAAGTGAAATTTATATTTTATTTAACTATATAAATAAATTAGACTAAAAACCATTTTTCAATTAAAATTCATTTTTCACTATTCATCTCAAAATAAAATATTTGAAAAAAACCCAAAAATTCACCATAAGGTAATTTTTCAATTTTTAATTAAAATATGATGTAAAATTTTCAAATTAAATTTCTAAGAATTTCTAAAATTAATTTTGTTGTTCACATAAGGATTTAAAAAGTAGTTTGTTCGAGAAAATATTATTTTCAAACATATAAAGAATTTACAAAAAATTATATGTTTTATTATAAATTTGTTTTATTTATATAAAAAAATTATAAATAAAATTTAAAAATTATTCATTACTATTTATATCACTATGTTTTTCGACTATGTCATAACTATCTCATTTCAATATTTATAATAATAAATTATTGTTTCATAGAAACTTGGTGTTGTGTGTAATGAAAGCCAAGTAGGGGTTGCATGTAGTGCACAATTTTCTTGGTGTAGTGTATAATGAAAGATTAACATGGGATAACATGCAATTTAAGAAATTAATTTATTTGAAAAAATGTTCATAAAAAATTGGGGTGTTACAATGGTGATGTTTTCCCATTTCTATATAGGTATGGGTAATGGTTTTGTCATCCCTTTAGACATTTTATTTTAAGACTTCTCTTGTAGACATGAAATAATTTTTTTTTTCATATTTTGTGATCTTATTCCTTATATTATCCCACCAATAGTGATCTTGTAGATCTCAATACATATCCATGATCCCTTAGTAGATGGAGATAGTCTAGCTATGTGCATTATTTAATATCCCCTTCTTTGTCTCAAGATTTTAAGGTACACATAGTCATGAACCAAATATTATTACTCGTTTTTCATAAATTTTTCAACACTAAGGATTTAAATTTTCGTATAGATTCCATCTTTTTCTGAATTTCAACATCATCTCTTTGATAATCCTTTATCTTCTTTAGAAGCGATAATTGAGTAATCATTTGTGAAAGGAATAATTATATTCTTTCCTTTATTATTCTAATGTATATCATATTTATGTCTATGAATATTAGATCCTCATAAATTATAATCATTGACATAGTTTCCAGATCCTTTCTAATTCGATCATTTTCTACTTTTTTTATTTCCTAGGATGGTAATGGATTTAGAATTAATTATCCTTGATCAGATATATCTATATTTATTGGATCATATTAAGGTCCTTCCATGTGAATATATATTTTATCCTATTATGATCCATATATATTTCAAACTTCTACCCATAGAGATAATTATCCCATATTCTCAATGAAAATATTACTTCATCCAACTGTAGATTATGTGTTAGATAGTTATTCTCATGAAATTTCAATTTCTTTATGGTATCAACTACCAGATTTTCCTATTTCATTATTAAACATCCCCACCCTTCTTTAAAGAATCACTATATACCAAAAAAAGTTCCCCACTTGAGGGAAATGTGAGGACATAAGTAGTGGTATTCCTATTTTTCAATTTCATAAATCTCTATTCACATTCGTTGGTCCCTAGAAACTTTACTCCCTTTTGAGTTAGATTGCTTAGCAGGTTTGAAATCATGATAAGTTTCTCAAAAATATTCAGTAACACCCAACCAGTCCATAGAAACTATAGATATCTTTTATAGATATTTATCTAGGCTAGTCATCAATTTCCTTTGTCTTATAAGGGTCTACATATATCCCATTTCTCTTGATAACATGCCCCAATAATGATACTTCATTCATATAAAACTCATATTTACTATATTTTTCATATAGCTTCTCATTTTGAAAATTCCGTAACAAATTAATCAAATGATTCTCATGATTTTGATTAATTTTGGAGTATATAAGAATATCATCTATAAATACTATCAGAAATTTTTCATGGTAATTTATAAATTCTTTATTCATTAAGTCCATAAATATTTCTATAGTATTAGTGTGTTCGAAGGGCATCACATGAACTCCTAGTGTCTATACCTTGTTTGAAAGGTAGTTTTAAGAATATATTCCTTCTCCACTTATAATTGGTGATATCCTAACTTAAGGTCCACATAAGATAAATATTGGGCCCACATAGTTGATCAGACAAGTCATCTATCCATGGTAGGGGATACTTGTTCTTTACCAAGATTTTTTTGATTTCATGAGAATCAATACATATGCACATTGACCCATCCTTCTTATTGATAAAGAGGACCAATTCACCCCATAATGAGCACTTGGGGATATAAAATGCTTTTCTAAATTCTCCTTCGATAGCCTTTTTAGACATTTTAACTCAATTATGGTCATTCTATAAGGTTTCTTGTATATGGGCAGAGATATAATTATAATCTCAATTGAGAGATCAACCTCTCAATGAGGAGGAAGACTAAAACATTCCTTAGAGAATAAATTAGTATAATCCCCCATAATAGGAATATCTTCATGCTCAATTCTATCCTTTATCTCAATTATTTTAGTTGGATATCCTTACTCATAAAAAAATAATATCCATGTTTGAGTAGAATATTTCAAGGGAGATTAATCCTCCTCCGTACACTTGTACATAATTTGAGGATGACTTGGGATATAAAGAGTGATCTCCCTATCTAGATAGTTGATGTTGCCTTTATATAAGGATATCCAATCCATGTCTAATGTATAATCAAACTCTATTAAAGAAAGTAATATGATATATTATGGAAAATTAATTCCTAAAACATTGAATGGGGATAAGATATATATTTGGGATTAAACAATTGATCCATTTTCTAGTTTCATAGATAACTCAACCATCATATTTAGAGGTCTTGTTTGAATAGTTATACTAAAATTTCAAGATATGGAGGAATGTATAGAACTGGAATAAAAAATTACATTCACTATTCTTGAATTAATAACTATTATACCTAACACCACATAGTTTTCAAGATCCAACTCAATAGTAGTGATAACATATTCACTTATTTTCTCTCTAGGACTTGGTGGTTGTTGTAATTGATTGTCTATGATAACCCTTGGCTTAAGGAATTGGATTTCATAATACATGTGTTCACTGTAGTTGAAATAATATACTATAGGATAAGTGTTGATCTAATCCTTCTTTTCTATTATTTAAATAGTGTATTTCTTCATCTCTCTTTAGAATTAATTAGTATGATTCCCTTATTTTCTACACTCGAAGCATCTCCCAATGTTCTGCAGATCCTTTATGGGATGCTTTTTTCAACACTTTTGACACATGGGATGTTGTGTTTTCTTTCCTCCATGATATTTATCTATTGATCCTCTTGATTTTTTTTAATTTTAAGCTTTTCATATCCAGGACCTTGAGACATGGAGATTCTCCAATTTCCATCCCAACCTTAAGGGTAAAATGAAGAATATATTCATAATTTTCAAAGTATCTAATCACTAAAGTTTTTTATATACTTGGATTTAATCCACTAAATAAACATTCCAACTTAATTTCTACAATGATGATGAAGATGGACCTATACCATGGAATCCTTGTGAAATTTTCCTTATACGCCCTGATAGAATCATATTCATTTTTCTTTAGTTTGAAGAACTCCCTCTCCATTTTAATATGGAGAGTTCATGAAAATTATTTGTTGAATAATATTTTCTTGAATTCATCCCTATCCATGGAATCAATATCCTCTTTGGGCTTTGAGTTCTTTATCAGCATCCACCATGAATCAGCTTCCCCCTCTATGCGATAAATGTCCAACACAACTTTTTAATATTTCTAAGCATTATAGGATAGAGAATATATTCTTAATGGAGTTAGTACATTTTTTCTCAATGAAGGAATCAATAGATACAATAAAGGTAAACTACTTTTTTTATATTAAAGACTCAAATGAAACTATCTCTTTTTGAGAAGAAAGCAGGTGTTCTACATGATTGAAGTTACTATTCATAACATGACTTTGTTAATCTAGTACTACCTTGAATTTCCAAGATCCCACTAACATAAGTTTAAGGATATCATTAGTTAAATCACCATATTGGCTATCACATTGGTTGTTGGAATACTTTATCCTATTTCTCACCATTAACTAAAAAAAAACAATATGAGAATAATTTAACTGATAAACATAAAAAAGTAAACTTATAATCTTTCATGGAATAATTTATAAATGATAAGTATATCCCTATTTATGAGTCTATATTCTTCAATATAGGCCATTCATAGTAATTTTATTATTAAGTTTTCTAACCTAAAAATCAATTGAAGTCCTTTATAATGGTTTGTAATGATTTTATAAATTTGTCAAAACATATCCCCCATGAGTGTCATAGGTGTGTAATAATACCTATTTTCTGTGGACCATGTGATGATTGAGTTCATAAACAATGTGCCCTTTTTAATTTTATTACTTCTCGGTACAAATGTGTCAGAACCACATCCACTTGTGGTATCCAGACATGGAAGAAATTACTTGTAAACAACTCATTTTATACTTGAATAAAATTTTAGGATATTTTCCTATACTTATAATTATCCATAGTGTTATTAATAAATTATTCTATTACAAATCCCAAAAAATAACTATACATATATTTGATTCTAACTATAATAACCCAAAACCTTTTACGAATATTTTTTCATGATTTTTAACATAAATATCCATTAAATAAAAAATAAGGATCTAAATTCCTAGTGTCTTTTGAAGACTTGGTACATAAAACATCAACATGGAAATAAAACAACTTTATTTAAGTCTCCATAATGAGTTCCAAAATCCATTTGTTCTCCTAAAACTATAAGAGATAACCTAGGGAATAAATAGAAAAAAGGGGTGAGCTAAGAATATCAGTAAGGGAATAAAAATCATAATGATTCATAACATGTTATACTAAAAGGGAAGGATCATGAGTAATCAAATGGGACCATACCATAAAGAACATGATATGAAAAGATCATGGAAATATAGGAAATTTGGAATAAATAATAACATGACATAAGAATAAGTCAAGGTTAAATTCAAATAAAACATTACATGGTAGAAAGATTTCCATTTTGGAATAGGTTTACTCCCTAATCCCATACATAACCTCTAAGGTGATACAAAATTTACCCAATGCATTGGAGAACTATCTTTTCACAACCATTATTACATTTACATGATTATGTGTTCCACAAAATGAAATCAATCATAAGGAATGAACATAAGAAATGCCCATGGAAATAAATGGATTGTATAATCTTGTATCATATCATACTAAAAGAATATTTCATAAAGAAGGCTTTTTAGAAATGAATATAAGGCATGTATTACCCCATAAAATTAAGGTATAATGAGATAGGTATATATGTAAGAGACATATATATATAGTTTAGAAGAAATCCATAACATCAAATGGAGAGAGAAAGTGAGTTAGAGAGATAATGGTCATAACCTGTAGAAAAGGATGGTTTAGAGAGGCCCCTTACCTCAAGTATTGTATTTGTTAGTACACTTTAGAATCACATGTATAATAAATATAGATTTATTATACATGTATTCCATAACCGTACTCATATATATCATACCATATATGATTTTATTATAACATCATACCACCCATTTATTCAAACATGGAAAAATATGGATAATCCCTTTGAAGACCTCATCAAGTATGACCCAAAAATAAAGGTATATTATTTGGACTAGAATTTATATAAATATAAATCTTATAGTAGACTTAAACTTTAATTTAATAATAATGTGGTCTCTTACTATGTTTGATGCATTGTGGTTATGTTGTGTGGGGATTCTTATGATGAGTTGAGTTTGAAATGTTGGGGCAGTTTTTGAATGGTACCATTTTGTGTGGGTTATCACTCCTACCAAAAAAGAGGTCTTTTTAGACAATAAAATATTGATTTTGGTTGTTCTGGGTGGCAATTTCTCTATTTTCATGCATGTCTTAGTTTAGTAGTCTCAATATTTATACATTTATCATGGTTCGATAATTTATAAAATTTATGACAAGATATTAACATCATATGTATTTATTATATATAAATTTATTATCATCTGTAAAAGTTAGAGAGAAAAAATGAATCACAACAATCATGGAGACGGTATGCCATACGTACGCATGAAAGCAGTTTCTATTTTCAATGGATGGAACAAAAGAAAGATAATTATTAATTAAAATTTTTAGAATAATATAATATCATTAATGATATATATATATGTTAAATATATCATAATAACCTTCTATGGGAGGTAGTTATGGAAAAAAATTACATCGGTTCGCTATGCAACAGTTCACCATAGACACGAATGCCAACTTTTTTCCCTTTTAATGGAAGATGAGATAGATGTAAGTGATTAAATAACATAATAAAATATTATTAAATGTAATATATTGGTGTTTTTATTAATCATGTTTGAATAATATTTTAAGGAGGTATAATAAGAAATTAAACTAAAACATTCGGTTAAGGATTATACTTCTTATTCCAACAACTTTCATTTATTTACAAATTAAACCCTATAAGGTTGGTATTATGCCTTAACCAAAACATAAATAATGTGGGGAAGGATTTTGTTTAGGTATTTGGGTAGGTATTGAATGAAAAATGTATTTTTATGTGTGAATAAAAGAGGTGATAATGTGCCTATTTATAAGTGAGGGGAGGGGAACTCTTGGAATTATATAAAGTATTAAATTAATATAAATTAATTTTTATGGTAAAAAGGATGAAAACTGATATAATTTGATGATAGTATAAGGATGGGTTGAAATAATATCATCAAATAATTTTTTTATGTTTATATTAGGTTTTTACCCTTAATGTTTTATTTTAACATGTGTTAACCATTTTCGATAATTATCACAATAAGAGATATTTTAATCTTTAGGGGTTAATATAGTTACCAAAAAAGGGAAATCGATATATAAATGAACCACACTTGATATTTTTAAACATACAAAATTAATTTGGTCAAATATAGGATTTTTTAGAAATTTTAAATCATTTCATAAAATATTATATATTATAAAATGTCATTAATGTCATTTTTGGAATAGTTCATTTAATTTTACTTTAAATATTTCAAAACAACAAAAGAATTAAAATATAATAAATTAAGACTTAAATAAAATTTTATATTTATCTAAAAAACTATTTAACCATAATAATTCATTAAAATTATATTACTTTTAATGTTTTAATATCTTTTATTTTATTTTTCTATTAATTAAATAAATACTGGTTGAGTGTTACCTAAACATATAAGGTAATTATTTCATCACAAAAAATTAGAAATAAATTAAAATAATAAAAGAATAATTTCTATTTAATGTAACTCTTTTATAAATGAATATTGATTCTATTTATCCCAATATAAAATATTTAGAGGTAATAAAACAATGAGAATGACATTTTGGAATTTTATTTACACAAAAATAATATAAAGTTGAAAATTAAAGAAACATGGAACCAAGTTTTCATATATTAGGAACTTTGATGTAAAAGGATGAAAAATATAATAAAATAGGACAAATTATATATTTATGGACATTTTTAGTGCTTATCAAAGTATTTTTTTCATTAATTACCTGATTTACCCTTACCGTGGTGATAATTATTTACTATGGTTACTATTCATATGGAAGAAAAATAAAAGGTATCTATTTTATAAATTTGGATATATTTTTTTAAACATGTAATAAATCTTGTAAGATTCAATTTATATAAGTGTAAGATATTAATTTAATATTAAATCACAAAATGCACTAAAAACATTTTTTTTCTGAAAAATTCCCTTTTAAGTATAAAAATGATTTTATACCTGATTCTTGTATAAAATTCATTATAAATACTATATTTTAATTATGTTTAATAAAAGGAAACAAATGAAATTTTAAAACTAATCCAATATATAATTATAATTTTTAAATACTTTAAATGTGAATAAAATTTTCAATGAAAATCAGCATTTTCACTATTCATTGAAAAACCAAACTTTTCAGAAAGATCTAAAAATTTCACCATAAGATAATTTTGATATGATGATTTCATATATGATATCCTTTTTATAAAATAAAATGTATAAAAAATCTAAAAATTAATTATAATATTTTCTCACAAAAAGCAATAAAAACAATTTTCAAAGAAAACATATTTTTTGATAAATAAAACAACTTCACTAAAAATTGAGTAATAATTTAATAATAAGTTATTAATACATTTATATTGAGTATAAGATTTAGTTATATTTAATATAGTAATTAAACGTATTCAAACCAATCAATTTAATTACTAGGTTATGATGATCGCATTTAAATAATAATATTTAATGGTTCATTTAGGCACAGTGTTGTGTGTCATATATACTATCAAATATAGTTTTATTTTTGAAATATCAGTGTGTTATGGTTTTTTAATATATAAAACTATTAATGAAACCCCAAACCACCATGTATCTAAGGATAAAAGGGGGAGGGAAAGAGAGTAAAGGGCTCCAACCCCTTGGTTGGTTTGTTGTCTTAGGGAAGTAGACCCTTTAATGGTGGTAAAATAGAAGGTCTAGAAAGTACCCTTGTTCACCCACTATAAAAACCCACCAAAACCTAATGGGTACCTTGTAAACCAATACTTGGTACCCAATTCTCCATTGGAAACCTAGTGCACCACCAACAGTGGGCTAGTGTGGTTCCACAACCAACATGCCTATTGGTTAACACACCAGGTACTTGATAGTAATTCTAGTAATATGATAATTATACCACTAAACCATTCTTTATCTGAACGCTCAAACCACCTATTGGTCCTCATAATACCAGAAAAATATATCCAAAAATACCTCATAAATAATTCCAAACAATAGGTTACCTAATTCAAATATGGATTCTCTACTCACTCCTCCCGAGAACCAAAATTTAAAATTACTCAAAAACCAATCACTTATAAAATCATAGGTCATTATAAAATTACACCCATAAGGATTATTATCCTTAAGAAGAACCTGAAAAATACTCATGATTTATAATACGTTGATTAAATTTTGATACCATTCCTCATTCCAAATTCCAAACTAAATCCGATATAACTCAACCACCCAATATCCAAGCTTGGATATACCTGATTTTCTTCTAAAATACTCAAACTAGTCCTCAAAAGTTGTTTTTATACTTGATATGATGAACTTGATGTGATTTTCATTCCACTTCATTTAATTACACAAGGAACCACTAGTCAATCCCACACTTGATAACCTCTCCTGAAAACACTCATCTCCACACACCTGTTCATTGTCATGTCATCTTGATCATGATTACTTAACCCCTAGAGGAATTACATAATCATTTAAATACCCAAACCAATGTACAAACATGACACTTGGTTTGATTCCATGGTTGGGTCCTCAACCAATCTTATCTATCATCACACTCTCTCCACAAGCACCAATGCAACCTTGATTCAAATCACTCTCAAATCCAAAAAAATTCCATCCTAAGTCTGATACCAACATGCATACCCCATATGAAACAATATCCAAGTCCTAAATATGATATTCAATAAGAAGCTAGATAAAGTCAAATCTGATTGAACATTGATATCTTGGTTCCATCTTGAATATCAACCATCATGTTCCACCATCGACATGACCCATCTAATTTGAGGTTCATTCATTAGTGATCAATACGATGCTCCCCACCATAAAAGCATCATCATCATCATCCTACAAAAAAATACTAATATTTATAGTTATTTATTTATCTATCATTGAATGTAAGGATTGGATGTGACTCTCCCACTCATACATGAGCGCTAGCATAAAGTCAACAATCTAAATCCATCCAAACTCTTAATAAAATGTCACTTTTGACATCCACTAAAATTCACCCATAATGAGGGTTACACCTTCTAATAACCAATAGCTAACTTCACTATATATGAATTCCCTCACACTCTTCCCAACGTTCTAATTTGTTTTCATTCCAACATTACACATGTGCTACCCCTTTAAATCTAATCTTATCCCATATTAGAATTTCATATCAACCATACAGCCAAAACAAAAACATCATGATTCTTTAAAACATGGTCATCCAACTTCACTGATGATTGATTATCCTTGACACCTCAGGAGAAATACCCTATAAGGACAAATTGCATAATCATGAAGAAAAATCATGATTCGACCCACAATGTATTTCATCTAGATTTTATACCTCCCAAATACTCATAGAAGTACCATCATACCATAAATTTGACACCTCTTATTCTTATAAAAATTCTAGGTGATCGTTCCCATAGTTTTAATATCTCACTGCCCCTAGCCACTCAATAGTTACCAGACTCCAGGTCGCCACTAGGACCTATGGTGTGCCTCACAATATTCCATATGCTATCAAAAACCAGCGGGGGGTACATTATAATCATAGGGATACCATATGGACATATTAGAGTACACAAAAGTAGATAAAAATAAACCAATTATTATCCATATCACAAACTAGAGTAAATAGAATCAATAAAATATAGCCGTTAATAAATAATAAATGAATGAGAAAGTATATAGTTATATAGAATCATGGTCATGCTGACATAAAACACTGATCACCAACTAGGATGACCACATATACAAAATGAATTAATTAATTAAATGATACTAAGGATATACTCTCATCCTCGAGTCTCACCTTATCTCAATCTCCATCACAATATGAGCTATCCCACTCTATCATACTACACTAATCCCCTACCCAACCTAAAACTACAAATAATGAGGTATTCATGGGAAACGAGGTTATATATATATTCCCAAGTAGAGTATGAGTAAAACTTATAAGGGAACTAATAATTAAGTCACATATATAACCAACAATGTAGTGAGCACATGCGATATGATCAGAATCATAAAATTAATAAGTAGTGTAAAAGTGTAAATAAATACCCATTGATTATCCTCAAGTTCTCATATGAAACCTAAGACCAACCCAAAGCTACTTTGGCCAATAATGAAGTGTCTTTGAGCACATCATATAATCATGCCAACCAATCACATCTCTTGGAGTGAGGGTGAACCATTCTAAGAAAAATAAATCCAAGAAATTAAGGGGTTTCCCTATCGAGAATCCATCATCTAGAATCAGGGAATACCGTAACAGGGAAACACATCATCCAAGTCTAATGGTGTGGTTATTCTGTACCTGACATGACATCATCTGTGTCTAAGGGTTTGATTCTACCTACTGAATATTACCTCATCCGAGTCTATGTGCATTGTGATACCCTTCTAGAAAATATCTCATCCAAGTCCAGGGGTGAAGTTACCCTACATGATATCACATAATTTGAGTCTAGGGTTTGGATATTCCTATTATATATCACCTCATCCAAGTCCATGGGTGTGGTTCCCCCTACTAGAAATTACATCATTTAAATCTATGAAGTGTATCCAAGGCATCTCAAGTGACCATATCTATGTCTTAGAATACTTTACATCCCACCACACAGATCTAAGGATTATATCCAATGAATGTCAACCATGTGTCAGTATTAGGCACAATAGATGGATCTTAAGAGCATGTCATTTGTATCCCACACATCTTAGTACATCTTAGTGGGAAGTTCATCCCACTCACAACATCTTGTGTAATTTATCCTAATGGTGTCAAACTCTAGCCTAATTCAATCACAAAAACATGAGAATTGTATCTTTACTATGTTAAATGTCACTAAAATTTCCATAAAAAAATCAAATTAATGATTTGAGTTCTATGGTGACACCCATAATCATCACTACCCATTTCACATACGCACCCTCTCTAGGGTAAAATTATCACTAGGTTACCCTCCATGGACCCCTAGATCATATATTTTACAAGATACCATTCATAGGTTTTTCTATCCAATTTTCTTTCACTCAGGTACAAACCTATCTCTCACAGGGCATAATATCCCTCGACATTATTGAAATCACATTTTAACATCACCATCATCATATTCATAGTAATATAAGGGGTAATAACCTCAATTCCATCCCCTTGTCAAGTCACCCTAGGTAGGTCCTCAAACTGAAACTATCCAAATATTACCAATGGAACCCCTACCTGGTTGTCACATCTTAAGATAAAAGAAACACTCAACCCATGCTCACTGTACCAACCCAATGACTCCAAGGCATATCACGATTCCATCATGACCTACTTGGGACACTCATTACCAATCCAATATCTCCAATATAATTAGGATTCTAGGGAACCTAAAATAAGGTCCTCTATTTTCATTAAATTTATTAACATCTCATCCCTCACTGTCCATTATGCTTAAGGAATACAATTATAATCAAGGTCTCAAATATTAGATGAATTCAAAATCAATTCAGTACCTAAGGTCCCTCGTGACCTCAAAATTTTTTCAAAATCAAGAAAAAGTATTTAATTTTTAATTAAATAATTCATTTAATTTTTTATGTTTTGTAACCCTATGTGGAAATACCACATATCACACACAATAATAAAATTCATACTAACTCAATCAAGAATATATTTACTAATTTATAGCCTAAATGCTCTCTCAAGTATCTCCTAGTCCCATTAAACCATTTCACATAAATATTATGAGAACCTATCTCAAGGAATAATATCTAGTAATTAATTATAATAAATTTCTAATTAATTATTCAATTCATTTTAACAATTTATAATTAATTTTAACGTTATTTCAATTAGGAATAATGATTAAAACTCACCATATCAAAAACACTCAATACAAAATTGAGAAATGAGGTATGATCTATTCTCAAAACACATTCAAATCTAATACATGTAAAAACTACAATTTAATTAACTAATTTAAGAGAAAATTTCATCAAAATTCACCAAAACACCAAATAATTTCATACAGACACATACCTTTGTCAAAACGGCATGCAATGGTGTCCACACCTCTTCTTATAATTCCCTCTATCCATTACATAGAAATGTCACATCAATCTCATACGATTTCAACAAGATTTAGTAAAATCATCACTGAATACCTAGACAAAACAGAAAAAAAGTCACTGGATATGAAGGAAAAAAAGAACAATGGAAAATGTAATAACTCACATGAAATCACCACTAGAACAAACTAAAGTTCACCCATTTGGAAGGGGAATAAAACAAAGGTCAAATGAGGGAGGAACACACCAGAATTGGATCTCCATGATGCTCTATATCTTCTAAATCCTGATACACCATCCTTGGGAAAAGAAAAAATATCCATTCCTAAAAACACCCCCCAATAAATCATTCACAACAAGACCCACTAGTTTATACCATGAAATCCATGAGACAGAGGGGTATCCCTATAACGACCCAATGCTTTATCAATATAAATTTACTTCTTATAATTATTTCATATAATCACATGAAATCACAACAAAATGAACTTCTATGTAATATGTGACCTTTAAACATAATATTTTCACTTTTGTGATTTGAATTTCGAAAGTCTGAAATACACGATTGCGATCAGTAAGATGTTTGGAGTCTAATGGAACAAACTTAATTTTTGGTGAATAGTAACCTACCTATATAAATAGTAACCTACCCTTATGAATAATAATATGACCCTTATTAATTTTAAAACATTCAAAAGAATAGTAACCTCACCCATTAATGTATAAATAAAATTTATGCATCTTATAAGTGATAATATGACTGTAGTAAAAGTTTTGGTATTTTTGTAGGTCATAAATAATTAATTAAAATTAATTAATTAATTTAAAAGAAAATATATTTTCCTAAATTGTGTTCATAAATTAACAATTTTAGGTGTTATGGATGTAATATAGTTTTATAAGACCTTATTTAAAATTTTAAAGCATTCTAAAATCAGTTGTAGTTTTAAAATCTGTATTTTTCAAGTAAATTATGATTTTAATTAAAATTTTAATTAATAATATTTAGAATATTATTTTTGAAGAATGTATTTCATTTTTTTATTCTAAACCTTAAAAAATGGTTAGGGTAAATTTTTGAGATTTTTCTAAAATACTTGAATTTTTGATGAATAGTAAAATACAATATTTCCAAATAAATGCTAAAACCTAAATTTTTGCATCATACTTGAGTCATGGATGATGTAAATGGCCATTATTTAGAACTCACATTAACATATTACTATTTTTGGTCAAAATAATCATTACTATTACTTGTCCTATGGAAAAAATAATGAATTAATGATTAAAATATTAAGAAAACCCTCCTCCCCTCCACTATAAAAACCACTCACAACCCCCTCTTCTATTCACTCCTCTAAATCATTGTTCCATCCCTAAATTATGGAAAAAAATCTCCCCAATCTCCTCCCCCACTTCCATCATCCCTTGGTCTCTTCAAAAGACCAAATCCTCTCTCCTTAAGAGGCTCTCAAAGAAGATAAACCCAAGAGGTAAATTCCCTTTTCTGATTCTTTTATTTTATTTCATGTTTTTTCTTTTCTTTTTTTCCTCAAATCCCTTTACCCAAATGGTATGATAAATACAGTAACATAAATTTAATAGTATTTTATTATTATAGTGGTATTCTTTATTATAATCTTATATTCCCCCTCCTTTTATACTATAAATGAAAACATCATCCGAGATGTGTTGATTTATCACATTCAAGGACGATGGGTTTTCAATTTGCATTACCATCTTCTAGACTGGTCATGAAACCATTTTAATGGTTTAACCAGATCATAATATATTTATTTTTTCTTATTTAATGTTCTTAAACCCTTATAAATTCATGATGCAAAATAATAATAAAAAATAAGTTAATTACGAGGAAAATCGCCAAATTAATCCAAGTGTTTTTCATTAATGTTTTATATAATGATTCACCTTCACTCCAAATAACCAAATAAATTTTACAACCATGTAAATTTTTTTATGTTAAATAATAAAATATAACCTAAATTCTGGAAAACCACTCTCATCGTACAAGTGTATCCTAAAACTAATATAAGTGAACAGATCATTAAAACCAAGGAAACAAATGGACCCAGACAATGAAATTGAACTTCATAACAAATCAAAAAGGTTTTGAATGAACTCAAACAATTTATACTAAATAATTTAAATGTAAAATATGTTGTGGAATTATTAATTAATGAACATAATTTTATTATTCAGTTCATTAATATCAAGTGGATTACACCATCTTACTTAAGGTAAGGCATCCTCTCTTTCTCACATTTATTCAAGAATCTCCTCTATGTTTTTCCATTTTACCTATATTTTCAAATGACGGGGTATGATTTTAACCATCTACATACTTCCCTAAAGATTGATTAAATATTATAAATCCCTTTCTATCTCATTAATACCTCCAAAGTACACCCGGTACCATGCTAATATTCCGTAAGGGATTATACCCAAACGACCTTTATTCTTTCAGATTATTCTATTTTTATTTTTACCCAAATGAAGTTGTCTTTTAATTTTATGTAAAACTTATAAATACTTTTTATATGCTCCAAAATCATGTTTCAATATCAATCCATCATTCTATTTCGGATATATACATGCTTTTAAGTGATTCCCTCGCCGATACTTCCCAATAAGCAAACTCATTTTAAGGGAACTTCCCAAATATTTACCCAAGTTCAAGTGCACTCTACCATTTGATTTAATCCAAATTTGTTTTTATAAAATCATTATTTTTATTATTAAAACCATATTGTTTCACTTATGGTTTAATATAAAATATTATTCCCTTTTTTATTTTAAATTCTCAATAGTATTTATTTCTTAAAACCGCACTAAAATATTTTAATGCTAAGAATGTCCTAAATACTCTTCTCACAGGTTTCCACCTCTATTTGACATCACTTTCCATTATATATGCATATTTTATCTTATTAAAGTCCATGCTTATTTTAATTCCTTTCTCTCATGGACACTTTCATGATACTCCCATTCATTATGCTTTATGACATGGATGTGATACCCATTTCTCTCCATTGATTCCCTTATGTTTATATATGACTGATTATGTATGATTATTTATGTGTAAAGAATATTTAAGGACATGTTAAGATGGATATGCCTAGATAGTTCTCTAATTCATTGGGTAAATTTTAGTCTAATGAGATGTTATGTGCAACCGTCTTAGCAGTTAGCCTTGACTCGTGCTACCATGTGCAATGGTCTTGGAGGTTAACCTTGACTTATGATCCTCTATGTGCAAAAAGTCTTGAATTGTGATAAAGTCATGATTTATATTGCTACGACACTACTATTAATTATTATTTATATGATCCCATGTTTATATGTTATGATTTTATATGCCATTTTATATCATTATGTCATGATCTCTAACCCTTGTTTTAAATCATTATTCTTATGTTTAATCCCTTAATAGGGTTTTATCTCATCCCTTTGTTCATGTGATCCCTAGGGTACTCTATGCAGATTTAAGTGCTCAAAAGAAGTTAGGATCTCATTACAAATATAAAATAAAGAAGTGATTTTAGTCCCATGCTTTAAGTTTTATGTACCTAGTCTTGCAAAACAATAGACTTCACGATCCTTGGCTTGTAATCTGGTGTTTAATTATGCTTAAAATAATATAATGTTATGTTTAATAAGAAAGGGTTGCTATAGTTGGTATCATAATATGTTCTAGTTATTTTTGGAGATTAGAAATAGATCACTATAGTAAGAACCTTAGGGATGCGACAAATTATAAAAAAACCCTACAATTTTGGTAAGCATAGAGTAAATGGTTTATCTAAGAAATGAATCCCTATCTAGAAACAAATAGGTAGAGGTGGATCTGGCACAGATGTGTCTATTCATAAAACCAAAAAACACTTCTTTGATCTAGACTCGAACAAGAACTGGTGCGGGATAATGAGCCTTGCTACACTCTTGGTTTGGCATTCCCTGGGGATATTCTTTGGTAAATTCATGAGCTTGGTTCAAACCATTACTTAGAGAATGGAAAAAACCCATAAGAATATAAGTTAATGAATAGATCAAGGATAACCTAGTTTGAAACATAAATAATTGAAATTTAGGATATACTTATCCTTTAAAAGTTTATCCTCTTATGTTCAATGTTTCCTTTTTAAGTTTAATAGCTTAGTATTCAATCCCTTTAATTGTACGTTATTTTTATTAGCTAATGACATGAAATAGAAGAACACGTTCCAATAATCAATGTTAAAGGTAATGTGAATATTTCCCTAATGATATGCCTGATATGATGGGAACATGTGCTCAAAAATTCACAACAGTACTTGTTCAGCTGGCTCAAGTTATCAATACAAACATGAATCATGTGGAACACCCTCTTACTCCAAGGAAAGAGAAATTTGATGTTTAATCCTTCATGCGGCAATGGCCTCCCATGTTTAGTGGATATTCCGATCCCCTCCTCGTAGAAAAATGGATTAACTCCATTGAAAATATATTTTCTGTCCTCCAATACTCGAAGAATATAAAGTTGTACTGATGGTCTATTGTTTTGATGGGGAAGCTGATCAGTTGTAGAAATTGATCAAGAATAAGAAACCCCAAGAGGAAATTGATTCCATGAATTGGGAGGAATTAAAGAGTATATTTTTCAATAAATATTTTCCCTAAACCCTCTATCTTAGTATAGTAAGAGAGTTCCTCAAACTCAAGAAGAAAGAAGATGAGTCAACCGGGGCATATGAAGTAATATTTACAAGGCTTTCAAGGTATGCCTCTGGCTTTGTCATGAACACCGAAAGAAAGGTGGATAACTTCTTTAGGAGACTAAAGTCGAGTCTATGAAAATTAATGGTGATTTGAGACTTCGAAATATATTAGGATATTGTCCATTGTTCTCTTAAGGTAGAAATGGAGATCGAAGACTCTCAGGGGTATCGTGATCCTGGTGACAAAAATAGGAAAATGGAATCTAATGTAGGTGGTCCCACAAAAAAATTCCATGATGGAAAGAAGCTCGATCATCCCTTGTGTAGAAATTATTGGAAGAAGAATCCAGAGAAATGTCTAAAGGGTACCATGAATTTCTTCAAATGTGGAAATTTGGGACATCTGGCTAAAAACTGCAAGCGAGATATGAAGAATCCCACTAATTTGGAAGAATAAAGAAACGTTCAGATCAACACTCATCCTATAGTGTAGTGTAACAACTACAAGGAGAAATGAAATTATGTGAACAATTTCCCAAATCTGAGGGTTGTTGGAGGTAATCAACAACAATCCCCAAGGCAATAAGGAAGGGATTATGATATCACTACTACTGAGGTGGATCCAGACAACAATGTGGTGAATGGTATGCTAGTTATTCATTAAAGAATAGAGAATGTACTATTTGATTCTGGTTCTACACATTCTTTCATATCTTGCAAGTTCAGTAGAACTATTAAAGAACCACCTAAGAATTTAGAAGATAAGTTATATATGAGAACAATGAATGGGGAAATGATTACATCCTTGTTTTATAACTCCTTCTTGGTTATTATTTGTGGACTGAACCTCTCCAAAAATATCGTCATACTTCCTTTAGTGGAGTTCAACGATATATTGGGCATGGATCAACTATCTTTATACAAATCCAACATCAACTGTTAGGGAAAGGAGATCACTCTTCACATCTTGAAGCATCCTCGAATTCTTTACAAGTTTAAAGAGGAAGATGAATCTCCTTCAGAATCATTTTCTCAAGTGTGGATATAAATTCCTTATGAGCAAGCATGTTTAGATCAAATGATTGAGACAAATGAGAGAATCATGCTTGAAGACATTCCAATCATGAGGGATTACATTGACTTATTTCCCTAAGAGTTTCCCGATCTTCCTTATGACCGATAGATTGAGTTCTCTATTGAACTTATTCCTTGATATCTGCCTATATCAAAGACACCTTATAGAATGGACACTATGGAGCAGTAAGAGCTGAAGAATCTATTATAGGAGAATCTAGAGAAGGGTTTTACACACCAGAGTGCTTCACCATGGGGTGTTCCAATACTCTTCATCAAGAAGAAGGATGGATCAATGCACCTCTACATTGATTATCATAAGCTTAATAAAATCATGATAAAGAACAAGTATACCACTCAATAGATATATGACTTGTTTGATCAACTTCATGGGGCCATTTATTTCTCTAAGGTGGACCTTCAATCAGGATATCACCAATTAAAGGTGAGGAAGGAAGATATTCCTTATTTTGCCTTTAAAATGAGGTATGGACATTATGAGTTCGTAGTGATTCCCTTCTGACTCACTAATGATCCAAAAATTTTCCTAGATTTAATTAATATAGTCTTTAGATATTACCTTGAAAAATTTGTAGTAGTCTTTATTGATGATATTCTAATATAATCCATGATCAAGGAAGAACATATGGAGAATTTGAATACTATGTTAAAGACTTTGAGAAGGGAGAAGATGTATGAAAGGTACAGTAAATGTGAGTTCTGGAAGGATGAAGTATCATTCTCAGGGTATGTTATCACAAGCCAAGGGATATATGTGGACCCTAAGAAGAAAAAGGTGATTGAAGAGTGACCCATTCCAAAATCTCTAATGGAGATCCACAACTTTCTGGGTCTAGCTAGGTATTATTGATGATTTGTAAAGATTTTTTTCATGATTTTCAATCCCAATGACCGAGCTGAAATGAAAGGTATTGAAGTTTGTCTGGAATCAATAATGTGGATACTTATTTAAGGAGTTGAAAAGGAGGATAATCACTATGCCCATACTCATTCTCCCAACAAGTGAATAACTCTTTTTGGTGTACAATGATACTTCAAATAAGGTCTTAGGCTATTTCATGATTCCAAATGATAAAGTGATAACCTATTCCTTATGGTAAATAAAAAATCCATGAGAAAATCTATCCTACGCATGATCTAGATTTTGCGGCTGTGATCTTTGTGTTACAAATCTGGAAGCATTATCTCTATGGAGAGAAGTGTGAGATATATACTGATCACAAGAGCCTCAAATATATATTCACACAAAAATAGATTAATATGAAACAATGAATATGGATAGTTCCCATCAAGTATTTTGAATGCTCAATCCTCTACCATCCCAGTAAGGCAAAGAAGGTGGTAGATGTTCTAAGTAGAAAGGATCCTGAATCTTTATCAATTATGGGAATTGAAAAGGATCCAATCTTCCTAAATTTGCAGAGGATGGACATGAGAATCATTAATGGAGGAAAATCATCAATCCTTTCTCAAATTATTGATCAACCATCCCTCATGGAGTATATAAAGGATTCATAAATAAAATATGTGGAAATTCAAAAAAGGGTGGAAGCCATTAAAAATGTGAAATCTTCAGAGTTCATGATTAATGAGGAAGGATTTGTAAGATTTGGGTCACGATTATGTGTACCATCCAATCTAGAGATAAAGAAGTATCTTCCGAATGATGCACATAGTTCAACCTTTTCTATCCACCTAGGGAGCACAAATATTTATCGAGATCTCCGATAGAACTTTTGGTGGGATAATATGAAGAAAGAGATTACTGAGTATACGTCAAAGTGCCCGATATATCAATAAGTGAAGGTTGAAAGACAGAAGTCTTTGAGGATGATGCAACAACTACATATATAAACATGGAAATGGGAGAAGATCACTATGGAATTTTTCAATGGACTACCAAGGGAATCCAGAGGAAACAATGCTATATGGGTCATTATGGATCATCTTACAAAGACTTATCACTTTATTTAAATTTGAGAGGGATTATCATTGGATCAAATTTCATAGATATATATCAATGAGGTGGTAAGGATTCATGGATCACCACTATCTATTGTATGTTATAGAGATACTAGATTCACCTTGAAGTTCTGGAAAAGTCTCCAACATTATCTAGGCACTGTACTAAACTTCAGTACGACCTATCATCTTCATACTGATGTCCAATATGAGTGAATTATTCAGACACTGGAAGATATGTTGAGATCATGTTCTATGTACTTCAAAAGGGGATGGGACCAACATCTTCCAATGGTTGAATTCTTATACAACAACAATTTACACTCTAGAATTCGAATGGAACCATATGAAGCCCTTTAAGGGAAAATGTGTAGAACACCGACATGTTGGGATAAAGTCTATGAGTGTAAGTTTCTAGGAACTAAAATGGTTGAAGAAATTCTGGAGAAGGTGAAAACCATTCAACAGTACATCAAGGCAGCCAAAGGTCGACAAAAGAGTTATGCAGACAATCATCAACGAGAACTTTAGTTCAAAGATAAAGACATGGTATTTCTACGCACATCTACATGGAAGAAGGTCATGAGGTTTGGGAAGAATGGAAATCTAAGTCCCAGGTACATCGACCCCTTCGAGATCCTTGATCATGTCGGGGCTGTGTGCTATCGACTAGCACTTACACCTACTATGGCCAAATTACATGTTGTCTTCTATGTATCCCTATTAAGAAAGTACATCACATACCCTTAACATGTACTATCTTAAGAGTTTATATAGTTGGAGAATGACATTTCTTATGAAGAGCAGCCAAATAAGTTCTTGGATCATAGAGATAAAGTTCTACGTTACAAGTATACTCACCTGGTGAAAGTACTATTGTGGAACCATAATTATGAAAGGCAATATGAGAACTATTGGATGGAATGAAGGAAAAGTACCCATACCTATTTATGGCTTAGAATGTAAAAAATTAAATTTTAATGGAGAAATTTTATAAGGGGAGAATAATGTAATGACCCAATGTTTTATCAATGGAAATTTGCTTCTTATAACTATATAATATAATCACATGAAATCGAAACACAAGGGACTAATATGTATCATGTGACCTTTAAACATAACATTGTCACTTATGTGATATTAATTTCCAAAATATGACATACACAGTTGCGATCAGTAAGATGTTTGGAGTCTAATGGGAAAAATTTAAATTTTTAGTGAATAGTAACATACCCTTATGAATAGTAACCTACCTTTATGAATATTAACATGACCCTTATGAATAGTAAAACATCCAAAAGAATAGTCACCTCACCCATTAATGTATAAAAAAAATTAAGCATCTTATAAGTGGTAATATGACTATAGAAAATGTATTAGTATTTTTTGTTATTCCCAAATAATTAATTAAAATTAATTAATTAATTTAAAAGAAAATATATTTTCCTAAAACGTGTTCATAAATTAACATTTTTATGTAATTTTGTTTGAAGATAATTTTATAAGACCTTATGTAATATTTTAAATCAGTATAAAATCAGTTATAGTTTTAAAATCTGTATTTTTAAAGTAAATTATGATTTTAATTAAAAATTAAATTAATCATATTTAGAAAATTATTTTTTAGAAATGGAATTTATTTTTTTATTCCACATGTCTAAAAATTATTAGGGTGAATTTATGGGAATTTTCTAAAATACTTGAATTTTTAATGAATTGTAAAATACGATAATTCACAATAAATTCTAAAACTCAAATCTCTGCATCATGCTTGTGTCATGGATGATGTAAATGGACTTTGGATAAAAACAATATGCACATATTACTGTTTATGGTCACAATAATCATTACTATAACTTGTCTTATGGAAAAAATAGTAAACTAATGATTAAACATTAAGAAAACCCTCCTCCCCTCCACTATAAAAACTTCCCACACCCATCGTCTCTTCACTCCTATAAAGCATTGCAATTTCCCTAAATTATTCCCAAATACCTCACCAAGATACCCCCCACATCCATCATCTTTTTTCTCCTCAAAATACCAAATCCCCTCCCCTTAAGAGGCTCTTAAAGGAGATAAACTCACTAGGTAAATTCCTCTTTCTGATTCTTTATTTTCTTTCAAGTTCTTTTATTTTATTTTTTTTCTTTCCTCACCTCCCTTCACCCAAATGGCATGATAAATCTAGTAAAATATATATAATGGAATTATTTTATGCTAATAATATATCTTATCATAATCACTCCTTCCCCCTCCTTTTATACTATAAATTAAAACACCATCTAAGATGTGTTGATTTATCACATTCAAGGACAATGAGTTTTAAATTTGCATTACCATATTATATACTAGTAATGAAATTTTTTTAATGGTTGAACCATATCATAATATATATATTATCCTATTTAATGTTCTATAATAATTATAAATCAATGATGTAAAATAACAATACAAAACAAATTAATTATTAGTAAAATCTCCAAATTTATCCAAACGTTTATCATTAATGTTTTACATAATGATTCACCTTCACTCCAAATAAAAAAATTAAATTTTCAACCATGTAACATTATGTATGTTAAATAATAAAATATAAATTCAATAATTTACAACAACTCTCATCATACATGTGTATCCGAACATGTATATAAGTGAACCGATCATTAAAACCGAAGAAAAAAACAGACCTGAATAATGAAATTGAACCCTATAACCAATGAAAAAGGTAATGAATGAAATAAAAAATGTTATAATAAATCATTTAAATTTAAAACAGGTTTTGTAATTATTAATTAATTAACCTCATTAGATTATTCAGGTCATTAATATCAAGTGGATAACACCATCATACTTAAGGTAAGGGATCCTCTATTTCTCACATTTATTCAAGAATCTCCTCTATGTTATTCCGTTTTACATATAATTCCTAAAGATGGATTATTATTTATCACCTTCCCTATGAAAATATGATTATGTATAAAATATGATAAATCCATTTCTCTCTCATTAATATCTCCTATGTACACCTGATACCATGCCAATATTCTGTACATGATTCTACCCGAACTGCCTTTATTCCTTCAGGTTGCTCTATATTTATTTTCACCCAAATGAAGTTATCTTTTATTTTTATGTAAAACTTATAAATATTTTTTATATGCTCCAAATCATGTTTCAAGATCCACCCCTCATTATATTTCTAGAATATACATTATTTTAAGTGAGTCCCTCCTCATTACTTCCCAATAAGCGAACTTGTTTTAAGGGAACTTCCCAAAATTTTACCCAATTTCAACTAAACTCTAACATTTGTTTAATAAAAAATTGTTTTTATAAAGTTTGACTTTTTATTATGAAAACATTATTGTTTCACTTTTAGTTTTATATGAAATATTATTCCCTTTTTGATTTTAAATTCTCTTTAGTATTTTCCTTAAATCCGCACTAAAATGTTTTAATGCTAAGAATTTACTAAATAATCTTTTTACATGTTGTCACATCTACTTGAAATCACTTACCATGATCTATGACTATTTTACCTTATTAATGTTCATGTATGTTTTAATTTCTTTCTCTCATGGACACTTTTATGATACACCCATTCATTATGCCTTATGACATGAATGTGATACCTATTTCTCTCCATGGGTTCCCTTGTGTTTATATATGAGAGATTATGTGTGATTTGTTTTGTGGAAATAATATTCATGAAAATGTTAATATGGGTATGCCCATATATCAATCCAATGCATCAGTTTAAGTTTAGTCTCATGAGATGTTATGTGCAATGGTCTTGGCAGCTAGCCTTGACTCGTGCTACCATGTGAAACGGTCTTGGTGGTTAACCTTGACTTGTGCTTCTCTATGTGCAAAGAGCCTTGACTCGTGCTAAAGTCATGATTTATGTTGCTTCCACATTATTATTAATTCATGTTTATATGATCCCATATTTATATTTTATGATTCTATATTCCATTTTATATCATTATTTCATGATCTCTAACCATTGTGCTAAATCCTTATTCTTATGCTTAATCCCTTACTAGGATTTTGACTCATCCCTTTGTTCATGTGATCCCCAGGGTACCATATGCAGATGGAAGGGCTCAAATGAAGTTCATAGATCTTTATGAATATTAAAAAATTAGTGTTTTTTAGTACCATGTATTATGTTTTATGTGACTAGTCTTCAAGGACACTAGACTTCACAATCCTTGGATTGTACTATGATGTTTAATTCTGCTTAAAATCATGTAATGTTATGTGTAAAAGGCTAGGGTATCTATAATCCCCCACTACCAAATCTATTTCATGACATGAGTTGTAGTTTATGCCATTAATTTCCCATTATAGGCTCTATAATACCTCGTATAAGGGTCTCTATCATGATTTTAATTCCCCATTCAAGGTGTGGGTTCCCTCTATAAGGGCCCTAACCCTGTGTAAACATCATTCATGGTGTGAATGACTTCTTCAAACCAATAATTGCCCACTTTTGAAAAATTTTAATTTTTCGACCACTTTACACTTATCTAATGATCATTATAGCATCCATCCCACCAACTTGGTCTCTATCCATGCCAAAAAACAACTACTGATGTTGTTATAAACACTAAAATTACAATCTAATTCTCTCTTCACAAAATAACCCTCTCACCAAATATAAAAATTTAAATTCCTTCGGAATTTTCACAACTCATATAGACATGATGTATTAAAATCTACCCACCATAACACTTCTCATCCTCAATAATTATTATCAACCATTAAATCAATCATTATGTCCTATCTCAATAATCAATTAATCAGTAGATCATCACATTCTACCCCAAAATTTTGATTGCGATTTCACTACAAAACTCCAAACATGAGGCACACTATTACTGAATGACTGAGATACCACTCTCCATCATCACTAAAGCACTAAGAAAAATCATTCCTATGCCTGTTTAACCTAATATACTATGGCATAGACAATCTATTCATCCCTAGTCTTATGAAACTCTCTACCATAATACCCAACTCATAAAGGCCAATTACTGATACATGGTTCCCCCATCATTGAAATCTCCTACCAAAACGTATTATCAATGGACCAATGACACACTCAGGGTGGTTCCCATCTTGCCACCCAAATTTCATGTTAAAAAAAGTTAGAACCTAGTACCACCCCTCATTCTGATCGAAAGTTGAATTGGATGAGCCACCACCATCCATGAACAATGTCCAAGTTTTCTGTTTTTTCCTTGAAACACCCTAGTCAATCTATGAAACACATATTTGATATCCAAAAAATTCACCCTTTGTGTTTTATAATCCACTGCATCCAATATTATATAAAAAATTTGTTCAGACCATCTTTGTTTGACCATTCCAGAAAATTCTCAACCATACCCATCGATGCAGTATCTCATCATCCCATCTTGATGAATTAAGTCCCAAAGGCATCCCAAGATCATCTAACACCAACAAATTTGTTCGAACCTGACTCCCAATGTAATCACATGGTTGAATAATCACTCTACCAAATATTCCAACATATTCTTACCCAAGAATTGAAACATCATCAATCCAAATCAATCTCAGATCACATCAAAATAATCCCAAGCCCAATTTCAATGATCAGACTCCATTCAATATCGTACCGGAATCTCAAATATGGTTTTCACCAATAGTTTAGTTAAAAACACATCCATCTTCTCACCGATATCTAAATGAAACCTCAGCTGTTTGATGATCAGTTTTGTCACACTGATGACCCAACCAATACAGGTTTGCATCTCCTCATCCCATGCTTTATCTATTATAGAATGTGATGACTGAATTTGGACATGTTTATTATATACAGAAACCAATACAAAAAATCAACCAATATCCTTTCCCAACTAATGGGAGCATCCTCCTCAACATTCAATTAATTTTCCATCTGTAATGAGGGTCACACCTTTTACTAGATTATAATTCACTTTCCACTAAATGGATTTACTTATATTTCAACACAAGTGGAACCATAATACACATGCCACTCATCCCAATCCATTCTCATCATTATAAAAAACTAACACCACATCATTATTGGTGTAATTTTCATCATAGAGGAGATATTCCTTAATCTCATGAAAAACCCAAGCCTCAATGTCTATAGGATCTCTGTCAAATCCATAAGCTAGTATACAACCAATCATCCATTCATAAATCTGGAGGCACCATGTGTTACTAGTGAACGATTCATAGTATAATTCAAGTCCAATGGTAATATTCTCAAACATATCCCAATCAAAAACTCAACTCACACCCCCATGAGTAACACATTTTAAAAAAATGGCTCACATGCCTAACCTACCTTCCATTATCATGGAATGTTAAACTCATATAACCAGAATATACCTCAATAAACCATTAAAAAATTTAGAATTTAACTCATGCCATGGTCTACTAAATGATCACTCTCCAAATGTTTCATTTCAAAATCACAAGTATCCACCCATTCTCTCATCGCAACCCCAGAAGTGAATCCTGAAAAAATTGTTTTAGGAACTCAACCATACCTACCTTAAAAACACAATGATTCCCAAGAACCTCAAGTTATTATCATAAAGAAATAATTTATCTCACTTATGTAAACCATATACCCATAGGAACCTCCCATAAACTATCTTCGTAACCTAAAGAATCTATCCATTATTCTATCCTCTAAGGAACTCACAAGCCCGATTTGACCCCACTCTAGAGTTACCCTCTTACATAACTCACCTCAAGTATAATACCCATCTTACCAATATTACATGACACATATAAGGGAATAAGGACCAACCAAATATCCCATAGGTCACATCTCACCTAAGTCAAAAATGATGAAAGAACCTCCCTATTCCCATCTAAATATCACCCAGAAACTCATATGTTAACCTACCCACTCTAAGGTATCACATAAATATACATATATGAAATCACATGACAAAACATTTCCTACTAAGGCACTAATTCTCCCTAAGAATTCATATATGGGAATACACCTTCAAGAATGAAAATATTAGGTTGATCCTCCTCTACCCTCCATATATAGGGCCTACCCCCTCAAGTATCATGATCTCATTCAAGTTTATACCTATACAAATTGAAATCACCTTTCCCCAATATATGTGAAGTATACCATAGTCATAGTGTTTAGCTAAGTAGAATTCCCCCACCAAGATATATGGGAAAACACCATATATGTTGTTACCAAGACTTTAAATAATTTAACATATTTTATTTTAGAACCAACACCCTTAAGGGGTTTATCACCACGGAATAATATTACTATACTGACCTAATAGGGTCACTTTTCAACCCTTATACTAAGTGAATACTTAGCCACCACCAGAGAGTATCTCACCTTATATCCACATGACTTGTATTTAGTGAAAATATAATATTCATCAACTGAGTAGAATGTGACCCCCAATTTATATGATAAAACACCATATAAGTTATTGTTGAGACTTCAAACTAAACCCTCTATCATCGATGATATTAATTCCAAGAAATAATATGCACGTCATATGAATCCTTAGTTAGAATATGATGCATGTACATAACCTATTACCATAACCAAGATCAAGAAACCCATAAATCATAAATTCTAGGAAACTCAAGTGTTTCATTTGATGTTAAAGAATAAAAATATAAAATATGAAAAAAAAATCATATACTTGGTAACATATTATTCTTTCCAGAAAAGGTATTCATGATGCACTAGTGAAATATCCACCACATGATTTGAAATGTTCCTATGTAAAAAGCCTACCATATCCCCAATAGTAATAAAAATTTGATACCCTCATTTTATATCAGCCACATAATCTATAATACCAACTTTTAAAATATATTGGTACTAAAATATGAATTTCATGAGAATAATTGATGAAGGAATGACTAGTTCGAAGAAAATCTAAGCCAAAATAGCACAAAATATCTCTAAGGGGTCTGTTTTGCAAAGCTAACCTCCTTCGAAAATAGTTGCTGCTCACAAAGATCCCTGGGTATGAGTTTCAATTTCAAACATGTAATGGTTTTCTGGAACCTCTACATAATGTTATTTGGAGTCTTAGAGTACTTTGTGAATGTGAAAAGGGTTGATGGTATCATCACGAGAGTGATATTCAGATTCTTGTGGCCACACCCATTTATGAAGCTCATAAATTTTCAAGAATTCCTCCAAAAAATCATGAAACACATAACCTATAAATAATCCTATAAATATGAAATTTTAGGGAGGATGATTGGCCTTTCAACTTCAAAAATTTCTCTCCTTTCATGAACCCCCTGAGCATTGTGAATGAAATATAAAATGGATCACCCAAGGTATCTAGGCTTCACAGAACCTACTCCCTTTTATTTTTGAGATCCTCTACCTAAATTGGAGATTCCCTTTGCAGATTCCTATGAATTTCATGGAGGAAGAAGGCCATCTGAGGAACTTGAGGCTTCACAAATCATTTATCCTTCGCAAAGAACTCCCCCTTTTAATCAAGAGTTCACTCCAAGGAAAGATCACCCTGTTTCATGATATATACTACTTCATGAATACCCTAACATATACAAGGACCCAATCCCTTAAAATACTCTCTTCATGAAAATCCAATATTTATGAAGCACCTCCCCTGGGTCTCTCCTTGGTTCCTCCCTTATTATGTCCCTCCTTCATGAAGGATGAGTTCCCCAACACCCCATACCTATCCATGACTAGTTTAGTCACACCTCGAATCCCCATGTGACTAGTGCCACCCACTCATATGTCCACCATTTAATACCAAGTGCGGATTAAGCTTCCCACCTTCCCATTACTTCTAATAATAGGTACCATAGCTTGTTTTTCTTCTAAGGATAGAGACCATAAAATGGACCTTGTGATTGACCACTCCTTCATGGTAGTGATAACACTATGTCCCACCCAAAGGTGCATGAGCGATGGTCATGTAAGACCAAGGGTTGAAGAGTGAGTGCCCCCACACCTAAGCTACATGATTTTAAACTTTTTATATCCCCATTTGAGTCGTAAAATGTTAAATTTCATGAAAATGTACTCAACACATGATGTAATACCATTTCCCTACCCTGTACGACAAGTGCAGTATTCCCTATGTATGATCATCATGGGATGACACTCACCACTATGGGTTGATCCTTCCCAAAATTGAAACACTAATATGTAATCCCAAAACAATCCCTCATTTATTATACTTTTACAATAGGACTATATTTTCTGAATGAAATTAAACTTTATGGATTAGTCCTATCACACAACCTTAAACTACAACATCAAACTACCTGGATTTTCATTCATACCTTCTAAGAAGGGTATATAGAATATCTCTATGAGTTTCAATACTTAAACATGGTAAAATAAGGTGTTAAATATCCCATCCAATGGTTGAACCTTCTATATCAACCTCACATGGATTTTGATCCACAACTATAAATTTTGGTGTGACATTTTCCCTCCTTGGTGAACCCCTTCTGGATTCTCCTTACAGGGCGTTCGATCCCAACCAATGGTAAACTCTCTAGTCATTTTATCCTTGGGATAAACCTCCTAAATCCACATTTATAGGGTTTATTATCCACCTATACAAGGAAATAAACTTGTTCCCCTATATATCTCAAGCAGACTTTCTCATCCATCTCTACATGATAGAGAACTTGTGACCTGCCCCAAAATACCTTCCCTATGCATAAGTGTGGGATGCCTGGGGTAAATATACTTGGAATAAAAACACCCATTACAACATTACCTCATTATAAATATGATATGACTTGGGTTACTTGTTTTATATACCTTATATGAGATTCCCACCCAAGATGAAGAATATAGGCGACCAATGTTCCCAACATCTAGACATGCCCATCGATTCCCAATGCGACTACTCTCTTCACCAAAGGATGATGTCATATGAAGTTGAATTTAGTATGTCAATACATAATCAGGTTAATTAACCATCATCAACATATATATATTTCACTAGGAATGAGTTTCAAAAACATGAATTAAATCTACAAGGGAGAACCAGACTAGTAAAAAAGCTCCAAGGAGAAATCCTTGGAAGGAGAATCCAATATCCCATCATTCTGCTTTGATCAAAGAGAAATAATAACCAATGAAAGTGATGAAACTATCCTACCTTTAGAAATTTGGAATTCTGGGTAATAGGAACCCAATATTCACATTCATGCAGATGCATAGGTGGGGCCCCAATGAATGCGTCAGAAAAATAAATGGTTTACCCGATGTGAAACTCTTCTTCTTATTATGGGGAGTATTAGTGTTAGAGATGTCAGTATATTAGCAAGTCACTATATTGAAACATTAGATGCCAAGTGCCACTTAGAAAATAGTGGGATTAACATGGAACTCACCATAGATCATGGTAGTTAGAATTGGTAATCCTTGTTCTATGATAGTGTTAGCATAGATCCCTATCTGTCTTTAAGATATTGGATGATGTTTGGGTTTTAGGAATCACATTCCTTAAAACTATACGGATGACTGAATCCACCTGCCTTATAAGACCCTTGCTAAATAAAATCATTAACCCACCACCCGTAGGAGTTGGGGTTGGAGAAAAATTGATGCGACAATCCCTCACAACCATGATTCCACCATGAATTCAACTATTGGGTTCCCAACCCCGTCTCACCCTTTGTGATCATATATAGGAGGGTGATTGTCACCTTTATATGATAATAAGAGCTAGAGGGTTTCATTACCATAAGGGATGTGGACCGATAAGATCTTTAGGCATCAACACATCACCAACACTGCCACCCCTGGGGGCCGTTCCAGGGGAAACCTCCCCCTATTCCAATAGAAAACTGCTTCAAAAGTTTCTCCCCCAAGCAGTCCTTTAACTTATTCCTCTATGATGAGGAGGTGGGGAATATTTGAGACATTCCATCCATGATTAATTATAGGGATCCAACAAGGAGGTCTCCCACTAGGCCTTATCAACACCTTCAACGACCAGTCCCTTAGGCTGAAGAAAATGTGGACTTCACCCTTGATCCTCAGACCTCAGTTGAATGCATTCGATGAAAAATTTGGTAGGAGGCTCAAGATGATTCATGAAAAGGGGCATATTCCATAGCTCTAGTTTCCCCTTCCACCACTAGTGCGTCCTTCCAAATCTATGTAGATTATAAACATTGATCTATATTTTCTGAATTTGTATTGAGACCCCAACCACCTCGTAGGTAAGACAATTTGACTATTTTAATCACAAGAATAACATACAATCATTACATGCCAAGATATGATGATGAAAATATATGCGGAGGTCCTGCCACACCATCTTCAACATAAGTAGATGAACTACCCACTTTTATAATAAATAATACGAAGGTTCTCCTCATGCCACTACTGACCAAAGTGGAGGACCTCCCCCCTCCAACACCAACCCAGGAAGAGTTCCTTCTCATTTTATTGACAAAAAAATGGAGGTCCTGCCCACTATTTTGAAAACCAATATAGTGGTCCTCTTTGTACTCTTACACCTCGACATTGGGATCCAACTCAAGTCATCACCAACTAGGGTGTAGGTCTTCCAACTCATTTATTATTCAATATAGAGGTCCTCCCTACTCTAATAATAGCTGATATGAAGTCCCTAAACGTATCCCAACTTATCAAAACGAAGGTCTTACCCACATTACCACAAACCAGAATAGAGGTCCCCATTATTCCGAGAGGTACCATACCCTGAAGAACTGTACTTGGGAAGAAGGGTGAACGATCACCACTGAAGGTAAAATCCTAGAAAATGCTAATTCATTGTGAACCTCATAGACCTTTCATATTCTAAGGGAATATATGACTTGTTGATGGTGCCTCACCCTAGTTATCAGAGTCTGGGGAAGGATCCCGAAAGCTGAACTTACCTATTATGTAAGCTGAGATCCATTGGATCCCTAGATCCCTTTGTATATAATTACAGATGGAGGAAGCTCTGGATCCCTTATAGGGGCTCACAGTGCATCCATCTCTATCAGCTCTAGTGCCCCTCCTCTATACCTATACACAATATGTGTGAGAGACATTGAGATCTAGTTGGATTATTCAAATGATGAGCACTATACTGAGCCGAAGATGAGCACCACTACCCTTGTACATGAGGTAGTGGGGGACAACCAGTCCAATAGGGTCATGATGATGCGGTTGATACCTCCCCCAAAATATTCCCCAATGTACAGTGAATAATTGACTCACACAAAAACTCCACCACTAATCAACCCAGTATAGAACTGATTCACATTAGTTCCACCACCAATCTCTTAACTAGTGCCGATTGAAGCTTGGGATGATCAAGAATAGGGCCCTAACTAACAAGGCCTATGTGAGGATCTAGCCCCCAACTATCTTTCATGGTGTTATGGAAACCTATGACTCCAAAAATCAATATATCAGAGTCCCTTTATAAGGATAATCCATATGTTTCCACTAGACCATTTGGGTGATGCTTCACCACCTCTGTGATCATCAGTTTTCCTATCCCAGGAGCCATGAACACCTTAAGTGCATTGAACAGTAGCATTAAAGGGTTGATACAACATCAATCCTAATGGCTAAACACCTTGAGTTTTCTGGCTATCACCAGACCCTCCAACAACAGTGTGTTAATAGTATCATAGTTCTTTGTCAGATTATGGGAGAGGCATATTTTTTATGTGAAGATCAGTGGCTAGGGATAGTATGCTTCTCTCTACTCTAGCTCTATCTTGTGGCTGAAATTTTTTTCCTCCGATTAAAAAGGTTCCCCTATAGTTACTAACATGGTAAAAAGGGTTATTTCTAAGCTCACTAAAAATAAGGGCACTAATGTAGGGCTTGGTAGGGAAAACCCTCCCTTGGGGGCGATGCAACATCAGAAAGACCCTAAGGCATTCATCCTTTATCACCAAAAGAGACATACATGTGGCATTGGGGATCCCTCCAATGATAAATTTCCTCCCTATTGAACTTATGATAAGGATAATGATTATTTTTGGCCCTCCAATCCATTCAAGGCTGCACCAAATATAGACATGGACTACGACAACCGTCTTTCTCCAACAGCTTGAAGAACAAAAAAGGTTATCATGGATGATCAATGCCCGTATTATAGTACTGCATGATGGGATCCCATTTCTCCTAAATTTTGTAAGAAATTACTTATTTTCCATATTCCCCTAGTCAATCTCTGTAATCCTACACATCCAAATTGAGTGAAGGTAGGAGTATTTGTAATGAAACCGAGGCATGAGTTGTCAAACCGAACCGAGTAGCATAATTATCCACCTAAGGACCTAGGTCATTCCTCTCCATAATATGATAATATTTATTACCGATTCAATGATCATGTCAATGTTTTTATCATCGAGAATCCCCATGAAGAAATAGATCCCTACTAAGATGAATTGATATCTACTCTCACCACTCACCTTGAGGCCCTGGAGACATGACATTTAGTGATCCCACCTAACAGAAAGCCATACCCAGTATGGGTGGATGACATTTGAGAACCCATAGAGTTTGGAGAACCTATATTTTCCCTATTCAATGGGATGAGGGACCCACTGTATCAGTTTTCCCACTTCATCTCTATGTGTGGAATCATGTTACAAACCCTAGAACAACATGAGGCTACCGATCTTTGGTGGGTTGTTCAGATGATAGAAGGTATTGCATTTGTATGGTACAACTAGATACCTATAGGGTCTATAACTGGTTGGGTTGAACTTAATAAACAATTCCTCTACCAATTCTCCTCCACCATGTGTAATAAAAGTATCTCCAACCTCTCTAAGTGAAATCAAAGTCATTATGATCAAGTTGAAATTTTGTCACTTAGTGGAATTGAATCACATATTCATGCGACATTACAATGACTCAAGAGAAGCTAATAATGATGTGTGTGGGAAATGGAAAGAATAATTTGGTCCCTACCCTCATCACCTATAATTTTATAAGTGGTTTCTAGGAGTTTTCAAATAAGTCCTCGTGTCTGGAACAAGCCTTACAGTAGGATAAGAAAGTGTGCCCGTTACCTCTTCAAGTTCCCGTGAGAAGGAATTCCAAAGAAGAGAGTGTTTCCAATGTTCAAGTAGATCCCCCTACCTAGTAAAGTTATTGGACCCTTTTCCCAAAGAGCCTCTTCATGTGTAGTATCCCTACCAAGCACAACCTTGCTCAGCATTGAATATTCAGGAACCACCTCACTTGGCATAACCGCCTAGATGAGAAAATGATGCTCCAGTCCCTCTTTATGGTTTGGACCCTAAAGAGCCCTTCCTGGATAGAAGGCACCAGAACTATTATTTTAAAGATGCATAGTCTCGTTCTATTTTATCTATTCCCTAGATAATTGAATTCTAAAGCTTCCTAGGTGAATACAACCTCAGGAGGCTAGGTTCACTGAAATCCTTAACAATTACCCCCACTATAGGATCCTTAAACATACCATAAATGAATTCTATGTGTTCAAGGATTGGTTCTAGGATCAAGTGGATTGTGACCTATTCAAGTTGGGTGAGGTTATAAAATAAGTGATGCACATCTCCACTGACCTTGGTAGTGAAAAGAAGGCTTAGGTGAATGGATGTAGGCTTTCAGCCATGGATCCCCGAGGTATGATGACTGGTTGGCTCATAGAGAAATTTCTCATGTTCAAGTCGTCATCCTTGCCTACCTAGGTTGGCCAAAACCTTCTATTGTCATTTCAACCCCTCTATACACAACTTTTTCATGTTCATTGCAGCCTTCCAAGTTTCATAGGAGTAGGTGTTGAAAATGCAAGGGAGACCAGAGTCCCCCACCAGTACCAAATCCAATTTCACACTTGGTGATTTCATGCCACCTGAGTTGGGAGATGCTCCTAGAGACCTCACCACATTGGAAGACCACTGTGACGATGTGAAAGAGTATAAATATTTAAATTCCATAGAGATGTTAGACCATTTCATGGTGGTTTACAATGAGGAATACTAGGAAACCCTCAACTTCCTCTGACCGAGGATGTTGTAAGAGAAGATGAGGACATGTGAACTACTAGAATGCTCAAACTAGTGCCCCGAACCAAGCCATGGATGATACCAAGACTGGGAAGTACGTGTTTCATAGAACTAAGTAGGCAAAATCCTCTCATCCTACTCCATTAGTAATTCATACCTAGCTGATAGTGTTGATTGAATTAGAAGCTTGGCTGTGATCCCACTGTGATCGGCTATGCCCAACAGGAGTTATGCCTCATCCATCCAGTAGTCAGCTGACGATGGTTCAAAAAGGGTTATCTGGATTGTAGTATGATATTTAAAATACTATCCATAACCCTATGATACATCTCATGGCCTCAATATTGCCTCCTTCCTAGGATCACCCCCCTAAGGGAAGAGACATGTATTTGGTGTATAATTATGATGTGTTGGAGCACCTCAATAGTATACCCAAAATGATCTTGATCCTCAAGACCCCTTGCTTGTTGAAAGAACTTATTGAGGCCCTTACAGAAGTATTGAGAGTCCCTATAGACTCTAAATCTAAGGTAGCTACTGAAGAGGCCTTATATGAGGAGGAGGTCTAGCAAGGGAAATTCTAAACCATTATCTCATTATTCCAAGAAGATGAGGGTGCCCTTATATAGGTTCACATATTCCCACTGTACATTAGAGGATATTTAAATGGTGTAGAGATCGACCACAACATTGTGGACATTGAATCTAGTATTAACCTCATCCCATCCTGGATACTCCACATGTTTGGGTTGATCGAAGAAGACATGGCTCCCTCCACCCTAAAAAATGTTTGGTTGTGATAGGATCGAGAAAAAACATGTGGCATGATTTGGTTGTAGACCTAGTTTAGTGTCTTGAAAACAAGTGATGAATTCATGATAATATCATAGGATTCCTCATACCACACATTTTTTGGTAGGATCCAGATCCATTTTCACATAGTAGTCGCCTCCTCATATCACCAATGCCTCAAGTACACCCTCAATGGTCGAGTAGTGGTACTTCAGGGTGATGTATCTCCCTTAGATTTCTATGAATCCCACTATTGAGACACTAAAAAAATATAATAGGGAAGAGAAATAGGCTCTTACTTATGGGATTGTGTACACTAATGATCCGGTGACCACCGCAGCCAATCCAAGTGTAGACTTTGATGATTCTTTCATTCTCCCAATCCATCGACTAGATCCCATAATCTCAGACATGAGAGGTTACTTTTTTATCTCAAATAAAAAGTGTTTAAATATTTGTAAAAAGAAGGAACATCCATGGATTACCTCTTACTCTTATGCGAGATTGGTCAAAGTGATACCCGAATCCCTCACCCCTGTAAAGTGCAGAGATGTTCCACTTTGTCATGGAATTTCCACATGTTTCTCTAGGAAGAGTTGAATAAAATAAAGATGACTCTCCACCATTGATTTCATATTAATAAAGTTCCTTGTGGTTCAAGAACAGATTATATTAGCTTTATTTCTTCTATGTTCATCATTTTACCAGAGTAAGATCCCCTTAGTGGAGATTCCTTGTCCACCTAAGAAGTAACTAGTGCTCCCGCTGAGTCAGATTGACTAGAAGATTCACCTCCTCCCACCGATTATCCTACCTCAGACGATGAAGAGGATTTGGTGGTTGACCCTCCTATATTTATGAGGGTTTCTCAACCAACATTGATTAGATGATTTAGGTGAACCCTATAACTGAGAAAATTTTGATTTTTATGTTGATCGATGCAGCCATGTCTCTAGAGGAGCAACATCAGTATGTGGATTTCCAGAAGAAGAACCATGATGTATTTTCCTAGAGCTATGGAGAGATACCAGGACCAGAACCTCAAGTCACCACCCACCATATGGGCCTCCTGGTGAGTCATCATGGGCTCAAGTAGCATCCCATAAATATAACACACTCTCATGGTGCCATGGTTGAGGTTTATGTTTATAATATCATCAATGACATCTTTTTTAGGGAAGTCCAACACCCCAAATGGCTATCTAACAAAATCCCAGTCGAAATGAATAATTGGAAATTTATAGTTATTATCAACTTCTAGGATCTCAACCATCATTTTCTGAAGGTTAATTTTCCCATTATGATGAAATATTTTTTTTATTGATTCTAAAACTGGGTTTTGGGACCTCTTCTTTATGGTTGGATACTCTGGGTACAACCAGATCTAGATAGCTTTAGAGAATGAGTAGTCTGCTACCTTTTTGGCATCACAAGGGGGCTTTTTCTATTAGGTATATCACTACGATTTGAAGAATGTAGGAGCCACTTTTCAGTGGTCTGTTAACCACATCTTCAAACCGATGATTGGAATGTTAGTGGAATGTTTCGTGGATGACTTGGTGGTCAAATCCTGCCAGCCTTAGGACCATATCTGGAACCTTGAGAAAGTTTTAAGATTCTTTTGCTATTTTCATTTTAAGATGAACCTCTTGAAGTGTGCATTCAATGTCACTAATAGGAAGTTTAATGGCTTTATAGTGAGATAAAATGTTATCAAGATTGACCTAGATAAGATCAAGTCCATTATTCATATGCCTCCCCCAAGTAGGAATTGGGATCTGAAAGGCCTCCAATACCACTTAGACTACATAAAAAAACTTATTTCAAATATAGATGGAAAGTGTAATCCCTTTTTGTTGATTAATAATAAACTCATCACCTATGAGTGGGATGATTAATTCCAGATTGTGTTTGAGGAGATCAAGTAGTTTCTACTACAACGTCTGGTTCTGATGCCACTCATTTAAAGTAATCCACTGGTCCTCTAAGTGACTAGCCTAGAATGATCCCTTAGTTTTGTTATTTCCCAAAAGAACAATGAGGATACATAAATTTTTTTGTGTTATCTCATTCACATGCTCCTCAACATAGAGAACAAATACTCCTCTATTGAGAAGAGTTTCCTTGCAAGAGTTTTTTAGTGAAAAATTTGAGGCATTATCTAAATCATAATGATATATAGTTAGTCTCCTGAGTAGAACCATCGAATTATATCCACAATATCCCCATGATGATGGGATTTATGGCATGTTGGGCAGTTATATTGTAGTAATTATAAATCTGGTTAATTATGCTGAAAGCTATCAAAGGCCAAGTGCTAAATATTTCATAGATGCCGATATGGCCCCTAAAAATATTTCCCTAGATGTTGATTTCTCGAAAATACTATCATCTAAGTAGATAAAGTCATTATATGTTGGAATATGTATTTCGATGGTGCCAAATGCAACAAGAAAGGGCCTCTAAGCATCATTTCTCCCTCGCTTCCTCACCGCTAGGGTTCCTAAATGGTTTTGCTGTGGGGGAGGTCGGTGTAGAACTCTTTGGCATCCCCTCCTCCCACCTTTTTCCCCTTTCATCCCCGATCCTTACCTTCTTTGGGGTTTTCTTCTGGTCGGTGGATTTTCTCTATTTCTGTTTCAGGTGGGGCTTTTGCTTGATGGTGCCTTCACCGTAAGGTGTAGGTGGTCTGGTCGAGGTCGTGCTTTCCCTTTGGTTTTCTGTCTAGATTTAACCGCTGCTCTGGCCTTCGGACCCTATGCGGCTCTCCTAGTTGGTTATCAGCAATGGTTTCTTAGAGGCTTTGGGGAAGTATGCTTGGTCTAGTAATTGGTGGTCTAGGAGGCTGGTGGTTCTCTTGGCTGCTTCTCAGTTGAAGCCTTGCCCGAACCATTAACTGCTCTGGCTTCAGGCTCCTTTCACCACTCTCCTTGTCGGTCAACTACGTAGGTTGCAATTAAGCTTTGGCAGGTGCGTTCTTTCAGTCATGGTGTCCCAGAAGGGGCCCTCAGTTCCCCCCTACTGTGGTTATTTTATGTTAGAGATTTTTTTTGCAGTTGGTTTTGTATGGAAGGTATTCTATCCCAATGTGATTTCAGTGTTTTCTAGTTTTACTCTAGTTTTCTCAGGTTTTTTCATTGTTGAAGCACTTATATAGCTTTCATCATTATCTGGAATGTGGACACTTAGAGGATTGGTGTGGCGTGAAACTGTGATGTTTTCCTGTTGATGATGGTGAGGGTGGATCAAATTCAGTTCTATTGTTTTCTTTGGTGGTGGATTGTGGCTTTTGATTTTAGCAACATGATGGTGATGCTCGAATGGATATGATGCTGGTGAAGGTGAAGCGATAGTGATGATATGTGGTCTCTCTGACATTTTTTCCTACCTATGTCTTCTCATTTATCTACTCTAGTTCTAGGTAACCTCCAATCTCTCCTAAGAAGAGAAGACCGGTGGTCTCCACGGTCCTTTGGGACATGAGTTCAAGTGGCCAGATTCAGGGTGATTTTCATCAATGCCAAACTTTTTCGATGGTGTAGGTGTTTGGTTCAGAGTGTCCCGTGATGATGATGCATGAAGGATGAAGTCTTTGGTGGTGGTGTGTTGACATGCTGATGGTGAAGGAGCCTAGCTGGTGATGTGACGATGGCACTTCCAGAAGTGAACAATGATGATGGTGATGGATACTCAGGTGATGACAATGACTATGATGAAGGTCGTGGTTCCGAGAAGCGATGATGACAGAGGTGAATTGATGTTGGATTTCCATCAGCTCAAATCATGTAAAGTGAGATAATTATGCGACTCGAGGCGAATCTTGGTTCAACCTACAATGATACGGCTGGAACATGGTCTGGAAGTAGTTTTATGACTTTGAAATTTGAATTTGAATCCCTATTCATGGCGTGATTCTTTGGTTATGAAGAAGTGGGACGTGATGGTTTTCTCTTGATTTTAGAATGTGGTTCGTCTTTTTTTATTATGGTGGATTATTTTGAATCTTATGATGTACAGTTACCACTTATTCCTAAAGTGGATATTATAAAATATCAAAAAATATATTTGGAAAAGGTATTTCGATGGTGCCTCCCGAATCCAGATCGATAGATGGGTCAATAATCCAAAGCTCAATAGAGTGGGACTGAGGATTGTTTCCACCCCCCCATATCATGCCATCCTTCCATACTCATTTTTGTTTTTAGAAGTTTGCACCATCAACATAGTGGAGTATCAGTATCTCATCAATTGTCTCAAGCTAACCCTTGAGATTGATTTCCCCCCACCTGTATGTGAACAGAGACTCTAATATTGCCATCAAACAAATTAATGGTGACTACATCATCATAAATCAAGCTTTTATACCTCTACTAGAGTGCACTCATCAGATAATGAACCAGTTCCTTTCTAATCAAAATGTAACTCACATCCATAGCTCATAGAATGGTCGAGTCGATGCCCAAGATAGTTTATCCGTGTCTCTTACAATGCCTGATCATGATGACCTTTTAAATCATGCGGTGCACTGGAGGATAATTTCTCCCATATTTTAAGATGATGATGATAGAATATATGTAAAACAACTCTACATCAGTGATTATATATTAGAAGTATCAGTTTCCCCCATAATTGAGAAAATAACTGACTAGACTACTCTTTTTTTGAGTATCTCTAGCTTGGAACTCTCCTTCCAGACCGACTTGAGTATGAGAGAATCTGTCGACGTATAACACAGTTCACCCTCTAGAGTGGGCTCAACCTCAAGAAGACTCTCTATAGACATGGTTTTGATGGAATTCTCCTCTATTTCATCTAAGGAGATGAGATTCTCTAGGTTATGCCAGATGTTCATTCCTATGTGGTGTCAATTAGGTAGAATTAAAGCTCTCCCACCAGATTCAGAGGCTGAGATACTTCTTGGAAACAATGGTATAAGATTTCATTGAGTATTCCATGGGTTTTCATGCATTCCAGATCCATGACAACTTATTTGTATCGACCGTTAGATCTTCTCTACACCACCAATTATTCTTATCCATTTTCAATATGGGGACTCGATGTTGTGGGGCCATAACTGCCAGAAAAAACTCATCAGTGAGGGTTCATTCTGACTATGAAATACTTATTATCAAATTGGGAAGAATAAATCCACCTCAAGGATTTCAAGGGATGACCCATGATCTAATTCATGAGCTCTAGCATTATTCACTAATTCAGATTTCTTCACAGAATTTTCATGGACAACATAACCAACGTTTCGTTCCCTGAGCTGAAGAGGTTGTATGTCAAGTTCAATATTTGGCCCAACCATACTTACTACTACCATGCACAGTAAAATTTATATACTAAGTTGGTCAAAATACCCTTCTAAAATTTTAAAGAATTTGGTGGTCTGGATAAAAAAAGTTTTCTAGGAAATCTCCCTAATACCCTTTGGGAATATTGGACTATAACTCAAAATTTCACCCATATGACCCCATATTCAATGGTGTATAGAACAGAGGCAATTCTACCCATTAAGGCTCCATTTCCATCACTCCAAATAGCTATATATGACCAGAAAACATCATAAAAATGGAAAGTCTATCTATCAGAGATCTAATCCCCCTATGAAAATAGGCTCCAAGATTTGAAAAATCTTGAGAGGTATCAAAATAGGATAACAAAATTATTCAATAAGAAGGTTTACCTCCGCTCCTTCCTCCCGGGTGACACGATACTGGTCCTCAGAATGCTAATGATACCTTGAAATAAGCCAACCAAAGTTGGATCCCAAGTGAGAAGGTACTTATATCATTCATAAGGTCTATTATAATGGATCATACTCTTTGATCACCATGGTTGGAGAGCATATCACACCGCATTCCAACAACAAGTTCCTCAAGTTGTACTTTTCATGAGGAGGACAATAGGTCCAAACTCTATGAACTTAAAATAGGAGTATAGGGTCCAAAATATATTAACTTAAAATAGGATTATAGTTATTGTAATCAGAACTCTAAACTATGTGAAAATATTCCAGGGAATGTGTTTTGTGGTGGTGGGCATCCTTGTCTATCATTCACATTGGGATTGTCACTCTGACACACTACACATATCCGTTCAAGATACTTAATATCCATAGTCCAAACCCTATGACCTTAAACTATGAGGCCTTGGTCTTAGATTTAATAACTTAAACTAATATCCACCCTATGGTCCACACATTATGACCTTAAAAATCTTACAATAGGTCCAAGTATTATGACCATAAACTATTTTCATCCCCTATAGTTTGAGTTGTATGACTTTAAAGTACAATGCCTGGCATCCTTGATGTAAGAAAATAAACTGTGGTTTCATCGCATCTAAATTTGGTATTCCGCTTAATTAAATATTATATTTTGACCATATTAAATCGGTATACCTCGTATGATATGTATGAGATGGTGAAAAATCTTTAACCGATGTCCCAAACATGGGTACTCCATAATAAGAGTGGGATGCCTCAATTCTCTCACTAGATAGGATCACCCCTACTAGAATTGGTCACTTACTATGTCATATTCTAGAAGTACGTGTTGATTGATTATCATCCTTTTGAGATATGTAATGATGCACCGAATTCTCATTTCGGGGACCAACCACTATTTTATCTTCCTTTTACCCCCTGGGCCCCAGTAATGGTCAAAGCATTAAAAACATTAAACTATATGATATTTTCTTTCTGGTACTTGTGTAGTGCATGAGACTCTTTGGATCCATTATTTTATGGAATTAGTTCCTTCACACCACACATATAGCCTCAGAAAAAACATCCCCCCATAGTCCAAGTGACACAACATTAAACTATTGTCCATGGTCTAGACTGTAAGACCTTAATCTATGTGTGTTTGCAATTTTGGGAATGGATCGCTTATCACAGGGACTCCTTGACTTTATCCCATCAGGCCTTAACTCCCACACCACATGAACTTCCTAAAATCCTCTTTATGGTCCGAGCATTATGACACTAAACTATGCATGTTCACTTCTTATTCACATGGTTTTCTTTATCCCTAATGAATCCTATGTCACAATAATCTTCTAGAACTATGTGTGGCCTAGTTCCCATCCCCATGGGATTTGTAGAGACTCATAAACTTCATCTCAATGCCTAGAGATAGATTCACCATGAAACTCTTCGTTACCCAAAATGTTATCACCTCGAAATGAACCCATGGGGATCCTCTTTTAGTGTAAGCCCCATTAATCTCCCTTAACCCATTAAAATTCCATGATTATCTTATCCTGATATGAGGAATATAAGATTAGGCATGTTAGTTCATAATAACCACACATACATCCTTGAATCATGATGTTAAACTATAGTCCTACCCCTTGTAAAATCGGAATGCCTCGTAATGTGAGATGATTTTACCCCATATCAAATTAGGATTCCCTATAAAAAACTATGGGGAGAAAAAACTATCACTTCCTTGATGCATGATGTTATACTATAATATTACCCCATGTAAAACTAGTATGCCTCTTAATGAGAGTTTATTTTACCCAAAATAAAATCGGGATTACCCATATAACAAACATGGGTTAAAAAACTGCAATGTCCTTTGTATATGATGCTAAACTGTAACCTAATCCCCTATAAATTTGGAATTCCTCAAATCCTCTTATGAGAATATTCTGTATCATCATTTGAGAGATTATCCCCTACCAACGTCAGTATCTTACCACACCATGCTTCATAACATTGTGTGGCTTGATTCCCATCCTTACGGGATACCTAGTGACACCCATAATTTTATCTTGGGTATAGACTATTTGTCGACTCGTCATAGGGCATCTCTTATCATTTATTTTTCAAGGCCACTTTAGCTCAATTCAGGCCAAGTTTTTAACTCACCAAACATAACATATTAGTTTGAAACACCCTATAGTCTAAACTCTATGAACATAAACTAGGAGCATACACTCCAAACTCTATGAACATAAATTTTGGATTTAGTCCAAGTATCATGACTTTAAACTATGTACAAGACTCTATAAAAATGCGTTTCATGGCATGAATACCTCCTTGGCTCATTCACATTGGCTTTTCATCTTACCACACCACACATACTCCTTTTTATGATTCCCACATTATGGTCCAAAATTTATGACCTTAAACTATGATTCATGGTCCAAGTATCTCAACATTAAAAATATGTACATTAAAGGTTCCTTCAAGATATTCTATATGGAAAAATCTCCCAGGATTCCCATGCATGATGGTCTTCACATCCTTTCATATGATGTCAAAATGCAACTCTACCCCACAAAATAGACATGGTATTACCTCTTAACTTGACATGAAGAAGAAATGGTGGGAAAATAAGTGAATAAGGCCCACACACCACATCCCAATCACGTGATGTTAAACTATGTGATACATCATCTTCACTATATGATGTTAAAATACATTTACAACACTATTAACATATGATATTAATCTGCATGTTCATTATCCTCTTGCATGATGTAAAACTACGAGACATCTTAGGCTATTTCACGAGAATCCCTTTCCTCTAGTACTGATCACCTAAAATATCATTCATGTTCTTTGATCATCATTCGACATTCGAGACAAATCTTCCTTGGAAGGAAATTTTGACCTCTTGTTAGACCGATATGCCCCTACCAATGTTTTTTTAATCCATGGTGACATAATTCTAGGAGTGTTGGAATCCATTAGAAAATTCCATTACTTCATTGACATGATTTTATTTCCACTTATTTAGTTTATAACTATCCTTTAAATTTGAGGGGACCCCCAAATAAAAATTGTGTTTGGAAAAAATGTCCCAACTACCATCTTATTCCAACTCCCCCAAGGACTTTGGAAAATATTATAAGAAATGTTCTATGTTTTGAACAAGGTTAGTGGTCAACCCTAATTTTCCCCCATTCCTGGAAAAGTAGTATAAATATTGTGTTTCAAGAATTGTCAATAGTTATGCTACATCATGACACCACTACACTTGTGTTCCATATTTTTGGCATTGTGATTCAAATGTCCCATTTACTATTATTTGGGTAGAATTCAACAACCCTGGAATTACCTCATTCATGCATTAAATAATTCTATAAATGAAGGTCATCTATCTAGAGATCCTCATTATCCAACCTTAGCCCATATCAGACAAAGAAATCGTAGTGGTCAATCAACAATTGCAGACCTTGAGTGTTCGTTGATTGTATAACACTCTCATATGAATGAGAAACCACATAATCGTCCCTTGTTTCTCACATTGAGAATGGATCACATGAGATTTGGGATTTTTCAATGGTTATCTTATGAATACGATTGAATTTTGAACAAACTAAATTTGTTCAAGCATTCAAGAGTTAAAATTAAACGAAGAAAAGTTTTAAAGGGCCATCCACATATTGAAGCCTCTCATTTTCAAAATTACTTGAAAGATCGATACTAAAGATCAAGCACTCAAGATCAAAAATCTCTAATGAGTAGTCTCCAGGGTCTTCTAACACTCTGAAAAACATTTTTTATCTTCATCAAACTTGGAGAAGAATTCTTCAATTCTGATCAACTACTAGTTTTTGTCTACTTGCCACCCATCCACAAAGGACGTTGCCTCTTCCTCATTGGCCTATACCGCTTCCAACTAGGCTTTTAGATTGTTAATAATATCAATTTAGGTTTCATATACTATTTAATTCTTTTATGCTGGCCCCTCTAAGTGAGAAATCTCTCCTTCAGCCTCCTCAAGTGTCTTGGGGAGCTCAACCATGTGTTTCTTCTAGTAAAGTTCATGTGGATTCTACTCCACATTTTCTTACATGATAAGGAAATCCTAATCCAATGAGTGAAGAATGATGGAGTCCACCCAACTGGTCCCCAGGCTGACTAGGTAGTGGAAGAGGGATTCAATCCAATTTGGAAGGTCATCTATCTAGGTGTGGGTGATGAAGTTTTTCTCATACCTCCATGCCATGAGATGAATGATAGGGTTCTCCCCAGTGGTGGCCAAGACGAAATCCTCAAAATCTTCAGGCGGTGTAGTATCATAAGGTGGGGAGATTACGAATATATAATTGGCTAGACCATATAGGTGTTGGTTTTGAAGTGTGAGTAGATGAAGATCTACTTCTGGAAACAATTCCTCATTATCCTCTCTACCTACAGCCGAAGCCTACACTACCCCCTTATTGAACTTTTTGAGGAAGACACAACTATCCTAGCTCCCTAAAATTCCCCTGTTAGTGGACCAACCTCATATTTGGACACTACAGTCATCACCACTAGAAATTATGGGATAGATGCATCCAATGTAGACTCCCCAACTGCAATAGATCCTGACACAATTTACACCTCTTCCATTGCAGCTTCAGTTCTAGTCACTACCTCCATTGGTTCCACTACCATATGATATTTGATCATAGATCCTTTAGAAAACCCCATAGTGAGAACCGTTCAACCCACTCCATCAAGGGCACATTCTTAGTGTTCACCTCTAATGGAACCTTCATGGATGACTAGAACACAACAGTCTCCTCAGAAATTATCACAAGTGGAGTAGCATCTTCCATTAGTACCTCAACCCTAGTCACAGTTAATGCAAGTGTTGGTGTTTGTGGTTGAGTCCAGAGCATAATTCAAACTTCCATTCCAAAATTCATCATTCAAGAATAAGAAGATAAGGTGAAAGAGACAAGTTTATATAAGAGTAATATTATTTTGTGAATTATGAAATCCCACAAGGAGCTCTTGGAGGTTCACAACTAGTCCCCCGAGCAAGGTCCCCTTCATGTCTGCTACCTCAGTTGTAGTTACTAATGACTAGATGATCATAACCAAAACATTATGATGGGACCCCACACTCATTCCATTATGGGTGGAAGTTCCCTAACCCTCTTTATAAGGTCTTCCATTGACCTCTCTCTATCGTGTGCATGTTGATTCATACATAAGTGAAATAAGGGATCTAACGATGAGTTTAAGGTCTAGGTGATGTTCGAAAATGCACAAAGACAAGATGATTTATGTGGTCGACAATAGTATGTTTGTCTTTATTTGTGATATGGTAAGAATCAATTCCCAAATATTCTTCCGATCCTTCACCCTCAGCTGTTCTAGTAGCCACATGACTTGAAAGAGTAGCAAGAGGGGAAGTCATTCCCAACAGTGTCATCACTTGATAGGTCTGGGGACGTGTGGTACCACAAGAGTAGATCACATCCTCCACCTCTTCCATATATCGCATTACCTTAGTGTGAGGAGCATATAAGCCTACCTTTTCATGGAAAAACCTGGTGAGTTATATCCCATCAGTTTTGAGGTATTATCACACCCCCTGAGGTGTGGTGAGTTACTTGTGAATCCCCCATGTATCCTAGGCATCATAAAACACAAATTCACTAGGAACGTTTTGGAGATGTACCCATTTCCTCAGGCCTTGAAAAAAATCCTTTGAGATTTCCGCAGTGGGATCCCTTCTTACCATGAATATTTTATCAAGAGGGTTGGACCTGATGCTGATACTCTTCTTCCTCAAGACTCTGATTATGTTGGACCAAGGACATTTGGACCCACTGCTGTTGCTAACCCTCCCAATGTGTCAGCTATGCTTCCATGATGTGCACTAAACACCACTCATCCTTAACCCTATTTTTATAGGGAATTTCTTTTTTGGGTTGTTAGGCACCTCAACATCTCCTTAGATATGCGCTCTCCAAATATAGATTATATTCATGGATGATCCCATACACAGTGGTAGGTGGCAGCAACTCATTCTGCATTTTCCCTCCTTAGAAATAAACATACACCAAATATTTCTCAGAAATGAAGCTTGAAACCCATGGTTCACCCCCCGTGTATACCGTTTGGGTAATCTGCTGTAGTTATTTGAACTTACTTGTGATTTAGAGTGGATTGTACGGTTTGCAGATCTACTCACAGTCAACTCTTTCCACTTGTACCCCTCATCAGAAAGCCATGTGGTATGATTGCTTCTCAGTGGTTCCTAAAACATCATCAGTCACCATCCCCATTGGGAAGGGGAACGAGTGTAATGTGAAGTTCTCTTCTAACCCAAATCTTTCCTGCACACCCACCAAGGACAACTTGAGCAGGTGACTCCCAATGATGTTTATAATTAGTGATCAAAAGTTTGTTGTTAGAGGGGAGATGGGGTTTGGGTACTCATATCCCCCCATGTGTGTGTTCATCCGAATATATGAGAAATAGAGGGTCCCACACACATGTAGTGGAGTCTTCGCTTTGTTGATGTGGAGAAGAATCTTGTACAGCTTCACCAGTACCGAGAAATCCAAATTTATACTTTTCCCCGTCGCAATAATTCCCACTATAATAAAGGTGTTCGGATACCCCCCATGTGTTCATCCATCATGGTGATGATCCCCACATGCTTGAATACTGGAGGAGCTTTAGGCTTGATGTTGCAGCCCCATAAATGCTACTATCTTTCCTCAAAGATCAGCTAGTAAGAATGATCCTTACCCATTTGGTATTCCCTAGGACATGTGTGTTGCCTCCTTGACAAATTATATACAAGATACTCTCTCATCCCTTGCTTCTCTTTACTGGTTCCCTTCACTAAATCTAGAAACAATTTTTCTAAGGATAAAAATTACTCATAGACCCCCCTCACATTCTCTACAAGGAGGAACTCATCATACATCACCCTCATGAAATAGATCCCAAAAATTTGGTGAAGGTCCCATATGCCGATGCTAACCTCCCCCATGATGAAGATGAAACATGTTGGTACCTGGAGACCACCTGCTCAGTATGTCAGGAATGATGTCCTGATGGTGGTAAATGTGAAACTATGTGGCCCATAGTGCTTCATAGAGCCCCACTCACTTCATCTTAGCCTTTAATTCATGGTATTATGTGCATTCCAAATGGGTCCAATAGCACTCATAAATAAAATTTTCACCCTATCATAGGTCCCAATTATCATTCCATCCTTTTAGAAGACTCCATAAACCAACCTTGAGGATCATATCATACTGTTTGGGGGGGGATACATCATCCTACATCTTCTCCCCATCAATATTACTGATGTGGTTCCAAAGAGTGCCTGTTATGAGCGACGTGTTTTTATTATAGTTATGACCTGTAGTATCCCTATGCCACAAGTATATTCCTGGTGAAATCCTGAACTATTAGGTAGGCTCATATTTTCTTTCCGTAGAAATAAAACATCATCTCTTAGCTAATATCCATGAGAGAAAACATATTTCACAATGAGTACTAATTTTGAGCCTCTTTTAGTAGTGGAATGAGTGATTCATGGTCCAATGAACTTCAGAAACCCTCCCTGATCATGATGTTCACCAACATTTCATCCAGAAGAGTAGTAGTAGTGTTGAATCATTTAGTTTTCATTTTTTTTGAGAATTATATGTTTTCTATATATTTTTCAATAAGCCCTATTTGAGGAGATCTGTTTCATAGATCTTAGTTCAAGGAGGTCAGTTTTATAGAGCTCTATTTGCAGAGTTAGTCTCATAGAAACTGTGATCTTCATGGGTGGTGGGGATTGAAATCACAAAGTGATCACGAAGGATGTGAGGTTCAAAAAAATTGAGCACATGATTTTATTCTCTTTATATTCTAGTGATAAATCATAGGGGTCCCTTCTCTATTTATCAGTGTATGATCATTCCTCAATTTCTAGATGGTTTTTGTGAAGTGAGAATTGTGAACTGGCTCTGTGAGTGAGCTTCATGAAAGTAAGTATATTTATGCTTTTTGGAAATTATATCTTAGAATCTTAACCTAATTTTTTCTATAATATCCATTTTTTAGGCGGGGTGGTGGTAGTTGTTGGTGAAAAAATATGTAGTTTAGGGGAGTAGTCAATGAAGTCATGACTGATTTAAAGAATATCTGAGCCAAAATAGACCAAAATCCCCTGAAGGACTCTATTTTATGAATCTCATCTCCTTCATAAGTGATGGGTTATTACGAAGATCCCTGAGTATGATTTTCCTTTGTGAACATGCAATGGGTTAGTGGTACCTCCATAAAAAGACATTCAGAGTCAGAGAGTGCTTCACGAACATGTAAAGGGTTGACCATATCATTGCGAGAGATATATTCAGACACACTGATCCGAAACCTTTCAAAAATATCATACCACTTCACAAATGCCTACCAAATTTTAAAAACCCATACCATATAAATTCCCCCATTAGTATGAAATTTTAGGGATTATGAGAGACCATTCCAATTTCAAAATAAACCACTTTTCATGAACTCCCTGAGCATCATGAATGAAATAGAAAGTGGGTCACCCAAGGTATCCAATCGTCCCAAAACCTCCTCCTTTGTTCTTGAGAGTCTCCAAATAAAGTGAAGATTCACTTCATAGAGGCCTATTCCCTCATCCAAGTGAGAATGCCCTCTGAGGCACTTGAAGCTTCATGAAGCATTCAGCCTTCATAAAGCACTCCCCATTTGAATCAGGACTTCACTCTTAGGAAGGGTCACCTTGTTTCGTGAATCATAATCCTTCATGAATCCCATAACCTCTATGAGGAACCAAATACTTTAAATTACCACCTTTAAGAACCTAAAATCTTCACGAATCAACTACCCTAGGTCTCTCCCTGATGCCTCCATTCTTACAACAACCCTTCATGAAGGTTGAGTTCCCAGAACCCCCATTCCTATCCAGGACCGATTCAGCTGCACCTAGAGTCCCCATGTGACTAGTTCCACCCACTCCGGTGTCAACCCACTTTACCCCAAGTGTAGATTGAGATTCCCAACTACTAGATTCCTATAATAATAGTAACCATAATCCTTTTTTATATGCTTAAAGACTGTAACATGGACCTCATGATTAAACAATCATCCATGGTAGTTTCAATACCATACCCCACCCAAAGGCACATGAGTGGTGGTCATGTAAGACCAAGGTTTGAGGAGAGATTCCCCCCACATTCAATCCACATGGTATAAAACTTCCTAGATCTATGAACTAGTTATACGTTGTTAAACTGCATGAAAATATCCTCAACACATGATGTAAAACTGTAACCTTACCATGTGCGATAAGCACAAGATGTCCTATGTATGATCATCCTGGGATGAATCTTTCCTAAAAGAAATATAAAAAACATAATCCCCACACCATCCCTCAGCGATGTTTCTTTAGAAACACAAACATCCTTGTTGAATGATGTTAAACTACATTGATCGGTCATGTTACATGACCTTAATTTACCACATCTAATGATATGGGTTTTGATCCCTACTTTGTAAAAAGGGTATGTTGGATGCCTCTTTGAGGTTCAATCCAAACTAATGGTAAAATTAGGTGTGACATCTTCCCTCCTTGTGATGCCCCTTCCAGATCCTCCTCATAGGGCGTTTGATCCACAATGGTAAACTTAGGTGTGGCATCTTACCTCATAGGGAAACACCTTCTGGATCTGTTCCACTGGGTGTTTGTTCCAAACCCATGGTATACTATCAAGGTGTTTCCTACCAGGGATACAACTCCTCGATTTATCTCCATAGGGTGTCCGATCTGTCTCCACAATACATTAAACTCATTCCCCGATCTATCTCAACCAGATGTTCTAATCCATCTCTATAGGATGTAGAGCTATTGACCTAATACAAAATACCTACACTATGTCATAATCGAGGGATATTTGAGGTAGAATTCCTTGGAAGAATTATTCCTCTAGCATGATTACCTCATAATCGATATTGGATGTCTTGGGTTCTGTACCTAAGATGCCTCATATGAGTTCTCCTCCCAAGAGAAAGAATAGAGGTGACCAATGTGCCCAACATCCAAACATGCACAATGATGCCCAACATGAATAATATCCTAACTGAAGGTTTCTACCCTATCAAGAATGAAGTATTATGTCAAGACAAAAGTAGTGTAATTAACCTATGTCCACCTAGAGATGGAACCAAGAATGAGTTACACAAGCTTGAATTAAATCTATAAGGGAGACCAGAACTAGGCAGCAAGATCCAAGGAGTAATCAATAGAAGGAGGAACTAACTTCCCACCACCCCCTTTTGACCAAGAAGGTAACATCATTGATGAATGTGATGAAAGAAACCTGCCTTAGGGAATTGGGAATAAAATGGAAACATAAATTCAGTACGCGCATTCAGGCTGACACACAAGTGGGGCCCTGATGAAAGCATCAGAAACACTTCCCCTCGAACTTGAACCACACTATAATTTAGAAAATAGTAGTTTTTGTTATACCTTAGGCGTGCCTCCCCATATATAAGTATCTTCTGACTAGAAGTAGGGTGTAGGGTTTTACTTGGGGGAGAATATACCTCCATACTAGAGTGCACAAAAACAAATAAAAATTAACCAAAGAATCATCCATATCATTAACCCGAGTAATTAGAAATAATAAAAAATATCCATCAGTAAATAATAAATTAATGTGAAAACATACAATCATATATAATCACATTCATGAAATCATACAATATTGACGGCCAACCAGTATAGTCATATATACATAATAAGTGAAATAATAAAAATATACCAATTCTCTTTTTCCATCCACGAGCCTCACCTCATCCAAATATTTATCCCTGTCCAAGCCATCTGGATTGATGATGATAAACATAGACCTTAACCTACCTGAACTTATAATTAGTGAGGTATAATTAGGTACAAAAGTTCCAATTCCACTTGTGTAGGGTGTGAGTAAATGTTAGTAGATAACCACTAATGTGGTCCTGTACATAACTAGTAATGTTTTGTACACATGTGATATGATAAAAATCATAAAATAAATAAATAGTTTAGAAGCATAAATAAATAAATAGTATCGATCTTTGTGTTATAACATGACATCTAAAATATACAAAAAGATTCTTCAACCAGTGAAAGATTATCTCTCAGAACATCTTTTAATCATTCCAACCAATACAAGCACCTGGCTCTAGGGTTGTTAATTCTAGTAAAATTGAATCTAAAGACTCATGTGGTTTCCATGTAAGGAATCCATCACCTAGATATAGGTTATAACCTACCAGAAAAAAATCATCCGTGTCTAAGGGTGCCAATATTCCCTTATGAACATCAAATCACCTGATTCTATGGGTGTGAATCTCCCTATCAAATATCACCTCATTTGAATCCATGGGTATGGATATACCCTATTGGATATCACCTCATCTAATTATAGGGGTCTAATTCCCCTGCTGAACATCACACCATCTGACCCTATGGTGTGGATATGCCTTCTGAATATCACCTCATTCAAGTCCATGGGTTTGGTTCCCTCTCTCGGACATCACCTCATCAGGTTCCAAGGATTAGGTCTAAGGCTTAAGAAACTATTGTATCTATGTCTCAGTGGATTATACTTCCCCCCATTCATATCTAAGGAGTATGTCTGAGTCATCTCAATCCTGTTTTAGTATCAGGATCCATATCCATATCATAGGATCATGTTCTTGGAATTCCATATATCTTAGTACATCTAAGTGGATAGTACATCCCACCCATAGCATCTCTTACAATATGTCCCAATTGGGTTAATAACTTACCCAAATCAATCCCAAAAACAAAGGACGGACTATCTAATGAATGAAATATCACTATAATATTTATAACAGGGTCAAAATATTAATTTTAGATCTAAGGCAACACTTGAATCTTCACTAACTCTTTCCCATACACACCCTCTTAGTTGTAAAAATCTCACTAGGTAACACATCAGATCCCCCTAGGTCTCAACTTTTCCAAGACACCTTTCATGAGTTCCACTATCCCATTTCTATCACTTGGTTCCAAACCCATCTCTTAGAGGGTATAACATCCTTCAATATCATCATAATCACTTTTAAGCCTCATTGAAATTATATTCATATCCATAAAAAGAAGGATGACCTTAATTATACACCCTTCTCAAGTCTCATGAGGTTGGTAATCACACCCAACCTATCCAAATCATACCCTTGGAACCCCTCCTAGTTCTCACATCACATGAGTGAAGAAATAATTAATCCATGCTCACCATACTAACCCAATGACTCTAAGGTATCTCAAAGTTCTATCATAGCCTTCTTGGGCCACTCATTACCAATCCAACAGTCTCCTCTATAAAGAGGAATCCAGGGAACCTACAGTATGGGCCTATATGTTCATTAAATTTATTAATTCCCCACCTTGAAGGTCCCGTCTATCTCATGGAATACAACTATATTTAGGGCCTCCACCATTAGTGACTGAGGAAATAAAGTTAGTTCTTAAGGCCCCTCCTGGCCTTATCACTTTGTTCAATAGAAACATAGACATTTATTTCATAATTAAATAATCTATTTAATTTTTAAAGGTCAACCAACCTCAATGGTGAGTGTTCATATCACATGCAATAATAAAATTCATAATACCATAAGGGAATATATGGGTAACTACCTACCTCAACAAATAATCCATTTCATTTTTAATTAATAGACCTACAAATATGATGAGGCTTAACCAAGTCCATCCAACCGTTTCCCATCAATGTCAAAAGCACCTATCACATGGAACAACAACCAATAAATAATTATGAAAAAATTAAAATCAATTATAAAAACCATTTTAATAATTTAGAATTAATTTTTCAATTAATTCAATTAGGAATAATGCTTGAAACTAAATGGGTTGTATCTAATTGTATAAACCTTGAGCAATAGGGATGGTCTACTCCAGATACACACCTGAACCTAATACAAGAAAAAACCTAATTTAGTTACCCTATTCAATGATCAATTTCTTCAAAATTTACCGAAAACCCTAAATATTTTCATATGATGATGTAATTTTCCCAAAATTTCATACAATGAAATATATACCTCATATTGGGATTCCCTCTATCTACACCATAAAAAATCCCCATTAATCTCAGAAAATTTTAACATTATTTGATGAAATTGTCACTAAACCCCTATCCAAAAATGATCAAGAAATCAGCGGCCACAAATAAAAATAAGTAAAGAAATAGAAAAAAATATCTAACCTTAAATAACTATTGTATTGAACCAAAATCAACCCCAATTGAAGGGATATTGAATAGAGGCTAAACGAGGGGGGAAATGATAAAAAATGGATCTCCATGACCCCCTTATCTGATAAATTGTGATATATAGCCTCTGCAGAAAGAGGGAGTTACCATGGTAAAAAAATACCACCTGATACACCATTAACTATGCATCCCCCTAGTTCATTCCATGAAATATTCAATTCATATTGGTGAACCCCTCATACAAATTTCCTTAAAGGCATGAATCACAGTTCATGCCATGAATGACCCATGCAAGTGTCCCTAACCCCTCATGTAAGGGTCACTATCATGGTTTGAATGACCTATTCATGTTGTGAGTGCCCAATATAGGATTTTATCACTACATAAACACCATTTACATGGTGAATGACTCCTTAACAATGTAAATGGATTTAAACTACAAAATTTTAATAGCATGAAAACCCTTCTCTTCTCCAACTCGCACTCAATCACCCATACCACCAACTGGGTCTCAAGACACAACTAAAAACATCTATATGAGTTGTTAATACCATCATAATTATAATTTGTATCCTAGTTATCAAAATTATTCACTTACCAAATGAGAAATATTCAAATTCTTATGAATTTTCATAAATCATATGAACATGGGGTATTGTAGCAATTTTTCAACTGATTATATTGGTTCTTGAACCATAACTATAATAAAGAAGTCACACATAATCCCAAATTACACCCTAATTTTTATCACATTCCAATAGAACTAAATTACCTTGAACCTACTCAAATTAGTTGATAAGTTGGGAACTCACCACAAAACCAAAATTATTTTACCTCTCAAGTTCCCTTGGAGCCCAAAAAATTACAAGATGACCTATACATGGTTCCTTCCAACAATCCACAATGAAACATGAAATTCACATGACCAATGTTACTTTACATAAAATATCAATAATTTATTCAATAGACCATAAAACAATCACTATCCTCTTTCCATGGTAGAGTAAAATCTAAATAACCCTCTCCCTGGTTCTTATTCCAGCATTTATCTCAATCTTATCTAAACCAAAATCAGTACCTGCTTCCTTATCACCTGACCAGACTGCCTGGATCATTCTCCCAGGAGTCAACTCTCATCTATATAAGGATCACATACCTAATAAAATATCCTTGCATCACTTCCATTAATATTTCAACTCAATAAATTCACCCCTGATGATTCCTTTCTAATTAGCCTAAGGCATATCACTCATATTGAGGCCAACCACATGATCACCTTGCACTCTAGTGTAGTCCCAAAACTAAAAGTGTCTACCAATGTGTTACCCATCTTAAACCAAACCATCTTGGATGATGATCCACTATCCCATCAAAAATAACTTTCAATTATAACACGGCTAGGCACCCAACTAATCTTATCCTCTACACACAATCCAAATACAAAAAGGACTGAAAGTTCCTTACATCTTAAAATCCCAAGGTATTTCCCCATGCCTTACTATCTACCCTAACATGGGTATCTAAATTAAAAAATGAAATGTATTCCCACTATAAACCATATCTTATTAATTCCCCACCTATACTATACAATTATAAGGAACCCAATGCCTCAAGTAAGCAACTAAGTGTTAATATGAATACTTTTCACCAAGAGGCTATATATCTATAATCATATTGAATCCCGTTATATATCCTAAATGACCTATCAATAGAAAACACCATGGTTAAATAGAGTATAATTCCACCAGCATGTTATATAGGAAAACACTATATAAGTCTTCTTTGAAACTTTAAACAACCAAACCCTCTTCCATCCTTAAAATCAAACAAACACGAGTACGCAAATGTCATGTTAATCTTATATTCTAAGTATTATGAATGTAAGGATGAATGTTTTCACTATGGTACATAATAAAAACCCATAAAAATCAATCTCAAATAAACTTATCACACTCTAAAAAGAAATACCACAACTATAATAATTATATACAAGAACATCAATTCTATAAATATCATAACTTGGACTAACCATTATATAGGAGTTCATGATTCACCAGGTCGAGGTCAATCACACAATTTAAAACATTATTGTCACTAAAAACCAATTTGTAAATTGTAATAAAAGAGAAAAGACACTCTAATACAAATTTATAACACCCCAAAAAAGTTTTCCCAAATGAAACTCTAGCCGATGCACCATGTGACCTCAGACATGCCTCCTCATATACTAGAGTTTGTTGACTAGTGATGAGAGTCTATACTCATTATTTGGGAGACTATTCTCTTAGTATTAGTACTATCAATAATATTTAAATAAACAAACATTAAGAAACATAACAAATAATAGTATATACATATAGAATTACTACTAAGGAAAACCATTAAAAATGAACATACAATGTTATAATAAATGTAAATCTAAGTCATGTATCCATACATCCCAACAAACATCCTACCATCCATCCACAAATAAAATTTAAAAGAAGGAAAAAATTATGTGGTTCTTCTACTATAACCTTGATCTGCACCAGAACCACATCTCCAATTCTAGTCGAGCTACTCCAATATGATCCACTACACAATATATGTGATGACCCAAACTTTTATAACGAAAATTCCATTTGTGATTTAATTAAATTCCATATTATAGTTATTGAAAACAAATGACCTTATTTGGTTTTATTATATCCTATCTAATTTAAAAGACCATTAAGAATCATAATAATTGATAATATAGTTTTTGAACATTGAACATTTGATTAGTATAAATATAGGGTTTTGATAAATCCAATTGACACAGAAAAATGAAGTGATGGCCTCGACAATAGAATCATACCCTATGAATCCCATTTATCAGAGGTTAATAGGTATATATCATCACTTGGATTTTCCTTTGACCAATCCCAATTGGAGATCCAATAACTAAAGCATGAGTGAAACCATTTATAAGTGAATTTCAATCTCATCAAGATCACGACCCAAACTATGTAAGTTGGACCATTCCACGAAAATCTCACCATCATGCACCTTAACCTCTAGGTGTTATCTGTTGTAATCAAGGGATATTTATCAAGACCCTAATATATATATATATATATATATATTAAATTTTAATTATAATAATGATTATATTTACCTCTTATTATTGTTATTTTATAAATGTTTTTTATTTTGATAGGATAAAATAAAAATTGTATTTTTGTTTAATATGTAATTTCAATTATGAAATTCTCTTTTGAAAAATTATATAATTTTAAAAATAAATTATAATTTAATAAAATAATAAAAAATAATAATTTTTATAAAATATAAATGATAATATAATTTTTTATGAAGTCAAATGTAATTTTTATAAGGGTTAAAATTCTAAAAAAATCTAGCATTTCTCAGTAAATGTCTATTATTTTGTAGAAAGTAAAAATTCACATATTTTAGAAAATTATCTTGATAAAATAAATCTTATTTTTGGAATAACAATGATGAAATTATCTAGTAGTTATTTTTCTTAATTTTCCGACACAGTCAATTTTTTATGTAAAAATTAAATAAAGTATAAATATTTGGTGTGTATTATGACATCACAATGACTCAAAAGTGATGTAATAAATTTTTTAAATGGTATCCAAAACAAAATATTTATTTAACAATTAAAATAAATAATTTTTATGACATTTGAGTAATTTTAGAAACCCTTTATGAATCCTCAAAAACCTATATTATATTTTAAGGTTTTTATATCAATCCATTGTGAACATGACTCACTTACCCATCACCATGGGTAATATTTGATTGGATTATACCATTTTACTTGTAAAATAATTAAAACCACTCCTCATTGGTTGGAAAAATGGGATAAAACATGGTATGTTTTATGGTCTTGATTAACTATTGTACATATTCCAAAAGCTATGTTTGGGAAATAATAAAGTACTCCCCTCACTTTTCCTATATAAACACAACAAATACCCCATTAATATTTACTAAAAAAACTTTGAACAAGCCCTTAAACTTCCCTCCATTCTTTAGATTCCTCCCATGTTTCCCCCAATCCCTCAAGAACCTCCTCCCATGCTTTTGGAATCACCCTCTCATGGTAAGGGAACCCTCTCTCTTCTTTTCCATTCAAGAACCCTCTTTGTAATTAGCCTTTTGAATCTCAATTGTTTATGTTTTAATGAAATTATAAAGATAAAACTACTATAAAATTTATTTACTAATAATGATAAATCATTTATCCCCTCTCATTATAGCATGTACATAAGTCTTTACTATGCCAAAATTTAGTAAGTGATCCACTCCTTTTCCACTTTATTCAAGTATATTCTTTATTTTATGATTTTTATTTACAATTAATATTTATGTAATATTTTTTACACATCATAATTAATTTAAAATTTATGTAAAAATGATTAAATACCCACTCCTCTCACATTAAACCATTTTATAAACCTTTATGTACTGCAGTAATGTTGCTAAAATTTCATTGCGATTTTTCCATGCCAAAACATTGTGTTGTGAATACCATCGCTATTTCCACTCAAGGGTATTCATCTAGACATAACTATACTTATTTTATTGAGGACTTACATATATGTAACCTATAATCCTTATTTGTGGTATTAAATGTGATGAAATATGTTCTTATATTATATGATCTATATGGAACACTTATGCATATGCATGATATGATTATGGTTGGTGTACCCAGATAGTAGTCCAATGCATTGGGTAATGTTTTCATATCATGAGATGAAATTTTTGGTTCATAGTAGGTTATCCAATGTGCATTATGTTATGATGTATTATTGGTTAAACTTGACTTATGTTTGTGAAGTCATGTTTAAAATTGTTTCCACTTTCCCATGTTTTCGTTATATTACCATGCTATGTCATGATTCTATTCATTTTTATGATCCTAACCCCTTTTATGTCCCATTTAAATTCCTATTGTATAAAATGTAATACTTTATTCATGTGATTTTTTAATTCCCTTACTGGTCTTTACAGATCACCCCTTTCTTATGTATGTCCCAATGTTATACCATTCAGTTTTTAGAATGATGGAATATTATGAACATGTTAAAGATGTTTTCAATAATGAAAATGTACCACCTATTTTTAAGTTGAAACATAATGTACCTAATTAACCAAATACACTAGACTTATTGATCTTATAGGTTGTAATATTTTTTCTTATGTAATAAATAATGAATTAATGTGTAATAAATGTAGGAGCTATCATAACCTATTCTAAAACTACAATACCAAACATATGGTCCACACACACACCCACACCCTAGGGTACCCATTCATGGAGTGAGTAATAAATTTCAGTAGGGACTCCCCTAGTACTCCTAATATACAACATCATATAAAATTATATAAAATAATAAAGGAAATCACATAAATACTATAGCATATAAGTATGTGTGTTGGGTCATAATGTGCTAACCAGGTCACCAATATATATAACACTACATAGATAAACTGATAAAAAAATATTAAGTCACCCCATGCCAAAAACTATGACCCATACCCCCTGAATCTGTGTATGAAGTCATATAACATCATGAGTTCTACCCTTTAACTATAGATATGGTCCATACCGAACTTAAATAAAATTTCACCGTGTCTCGTTGTCTTTACCTTCACTCAGGGTAGGGTATGATAAGAATATACAATATCAATACACTCTCACTCTAGGAAGTAATTTCCAGTACCCTCTTACTCAGGGTGATGCCAAAAAACATGTATCATAAAATATCACACTTACCACTCCCCTCTCTGTCCGAGAAGGTCTCAAAATCAAAACCAGGACCCATACCCTCTCACTAATAGTAGTCCCAACCAACATAATCTCACTCAAGTTTTGGAAAATCATTAAGTATTATTACATATAAAATTAAATAAAAACCTCTCCCTCATGGTGGGTTTCAAAATCACAAATTTTACAAATACCCTGTCACTCCGGGTGGTTCTTTCTATAACCCTTTCACTCAGGGAAATAGCCAACATCCTGTCCCATTGGAAAACTAAATATCCAAGCAACACATGAGCATAATATCAATAATAGGAAGATGACCTATTTTTAATACACACCACTAGCTCAAATGTCCAATACTTATCCCTTATCCATCATGTTGAACCATCCATACATCATATTCCCTACTCGTAACCTGACACTAGTTACTTAGAAAAATCCCCAATCTCAAAGTAAATCTCATCACACACCTATCCCCACAATCTAAATCCCAAAAAAATACCCAAACATGTAATATTGATTTGAAAAATCCATTAATATATTTATCACAAGAATAAGGTAATCCACTAGATTTCCTAAACCAAACTCTGTCTCTTCTTAATGATACCATCATACACTCATCACCCCATGGTGATCCCATATCCCATAGGCCCAACCTAACCCAAGACCCAGTAGACAGGTCTAAAACCCCATGAAATTTATATATCTATTACCTAGTCTTGGTCTCTATAGACTATGCCAATCCAATTTCATAAAGTCCTCTTGGAAACTCATTGTTCAACCATTTGGAAAATTCCTATGACCCATCCCGATATCCAATATCACATATCTCTTAGAGGATCCCATTAGCCCATCACATAGAGTGAACCCTCAGCGATACACCACCTAATTACCTAGAGTACTTATCCAATTAATAGCGCACACCCAGACTCTAATTCACCCATAATAAGGTTTTAAAAACTATTAATGATATGTGTGACTATATCACTCACCGTCCTGAGGAATAATCCCCTCAAGCTTATAATTTTATCCTTAGGATTTCCAACCTAGGACACCTTCAACTCATACCATACCAAGTACTTATATTAAAAATATTGTAAACTCAAGTGAAATATTATCCCCTATTGGAAATAAATTGGGTAGTTCTATGTGACAAAACATGCAATGGAGCACTTTCACTCGCTCTCGAAGGCTAATTTTTACAATATTTCTATACCATGGGAACTCTTAGTCCCTATCTAATTTAACCAACACAAACCCACATGAACGAATAAAAATTAATGCATAAATAGGCACATGATTAAGTATTATATAGACCAACTAGATCAGTCATGGAGTTACTATCCCCAAACCATGCATTTTAATCATAAACCAAGCCACATCAACATATCAAGACCGTACCTAACGCCAAGAAAACTAATAATTAATTATAAAACATTTAAAATTAATCACACAATTTATTCTCAAGAGGTATAATTCCAAAAATCTCACTAAGTGACCTTTACCCACCAGATACATAACCATTGAAATGCAAATGGTCTATAGTGAATCAACAACACATATACAAACTAAACCCCATTAATTCGAATATAATTGATTATTAATTCAATTTTTTTAGTAAAATCCCCAACAAACTCACTAGGAGACGTTCTTCCACCAAATTAGTGAGTTATGACGTTTGTTTCTCAATCATTGACACCATTTAGCCATTACACACAAAATTCCCATAGTTTGGGAAGATTCCATCAATATCTGGTGTAATTATGACATAAGACCTATCCTGGATATGCCACAAATCAAAAAAATCCTTAAGGGAAGAAGAATAAGGAAAAGAGGAGTTCATCACTCTAAAATTTCATAATGAACAAGACTAAACCAAAATGGATTGATGGTGAAGGGAGAGAGGTAAGTGGGTCAGTCCCCTTACTGGTTCACCGGATTGATGAAGAAGACCACTGAGAGGGGTCTAATAGAAGGGTTTAGAAAAAAACCCTTCAACCCCACTAAAAATTCCCCATAAGAACCTACTTAGGACTCAATCAACTAGCACCACATACCCAATGCTCCATCAGCCACTTGGTATAACCCCACTAGCTATAGAGTGGGGCTCTATTTCCTTTAAGACAACTATCAAGGCCATAAGGTTCCTGGTGACTATCTATTTGGTACATGATGCTAACTAAAACAATGTTTTAGTTCTGTTTGCAACCCGTCCTTTCCTAAAACACCTAAACCACCTCCCTGACCTCTCAAAATTAGCTAAAACAAATCCCAGAATACCTCATAGAGATGCCAAATCAAAAAGATAACAAATCTGAATCCAAATTATTTGTCACCCAAACTCCCTAATTGTAATTTAAAATTCATTAGAAACCTGTGAACCATAAATTCAAAAGTCATTATATTCCTTATGTAAGATCACATGAGCCTTTTCAGCATCCTAGTTGGCCTTTCTTTCCTAAAAAACTTATGAAGTATGAATAATAATATTTTATAATGTAATCATCCCTAGTGCCTTAATCCAAAGTTCATCCTAACTCTCAACCAAATTTATGTTTCTAATTTTTAATTACTTTTCCCCCTAAAACCCCTCATAAGTTGGAAGAAAAGTTGATAATAACCCCCTAATCTTTCCCACATTAGGATACATATTGGTGACAAGAACCAAAAGTATAAATCACAAAAAATGGGTTGCATTACCATCACAATCCCATGGACAATAATAAAAATACACTAGTTAACACCAAATAAAAAAAATAAACAAGTCCCATATCTAAATAATATGTATATAATTTCATAAAAGAACACAAAGTCTATAAAAATAATACCAAATTCGTAATTTCTATGGAATCATCTCAGAAATGAGGCACAATCACCATGGGAGAGTAATGTTCAACATGATCACATACTTTTTCATAAAAATATTTAATAAAAAAGTTATAGAAGGTAGATGTTAGAATAAAAGTATACTCAGTAGGTTGCTTCTTAGAACCTCTCATGAAAATAGAGAAGAATCATAATAAAGTATATAAATAAGTTGTGAAACTGACTTGTTAAGAATCCTAAGGTCATTTACAAACAAAACCTGACCAAGGAGCACTCAATAAATACACATAAATTTATAGACATGTAGTAATTATGAAAATATACTGAAAAGGTTCCCCAACACCTAGTTCATTTCCAATCTAGTCACCCACACATCCCAAAAAAATTCATCCTAGAACTACCATCCCTTACATATCCACATACCAAATCCACATAACCATATCATAGCCATAGAATCATATCCACATTATAACTACAACTTCATAACCACAAAAACATACCACATAACCACAACCACGACCTCATAAGAACAAACATGTACCATGTAACTCCCAGAAATTTAATGAATCTTTTTTTCTTTGAATAAATTAATTTTATTTGATTTCTTACTACACTAAGTCAAACTTTATTTATACACTTTTCCAATATAATATTTCACTACACTCAACACCAAATTGTCTTACATTGCACACAACAATGAATTTCTATGAAGCAACATTTTATTATTATAATTATTTAAAAGAGATAATTATAACATAGCTCTTAAACTCAGTAATATTAATAGTAATAACTATAATTTAAATATTATTTATAATGGTTTCATATATATAAATTTTATTTATAATAAGACATAATTTTTTTATTAAATCCTTCATATGTTTGAAAATACTATTTTCTTAAAAGAACTAATTTTTTATGTCCCTTTGTAAAAAATAATAAAATTATTTTTAGTCACTTTTATAAATTTAAATTTATAAAATAAACTTCATTTTGGAATTCATAATTTCAAAATTATTTTTGGGTGAATTTTATGGATTTTTCTGAAAATATCATTTCTTGATGAATAGATAAAAATACTAAATTTTATTTCATAACTTCTTTTTCATCTAATTTATATATATAGTTAAATTATATATTAATTTGGTTTTAAAGATAAATGAGATTATTCTTAAATCTATTAGTACAATTTAGTGTATTGGAACCAATTTAAAATTGAAATCGGATACCAAAACATTCCAAACTTTTAAACATTTTTCATAAAAATCCTGATATCGCTACACAACTGTGAGAATAATTTTAAATTAATTTCTTCCACTTTTGTAATTTGAATTTTTAAAAATGGAGTCAACAATTTTAATAATAATAATTTATAATTTTTAATAACGTCAAATTTTTTATTGACCAAAAATATTAGTGAAAGAGATTAAAATTAATTACAGTGATTAAAAGAAAAATGTGCTCAATAAAGGAAAAAAACTTAAACATAAGTCAAAAAATGACCAAGATATTTGTCCAAAAATTGTTTTATGTTCATATTTATACCCTATATTCTCTTTTCTCATATTTTTACCTTTATGGGATCTAATTTTCATAGGAAAAATGTGGGTGGAATTTTCTTTCAAAAAATTCACAAGAATGCCACTCCTTCTCCACTATAAAAAGGCACCCATACCTCAAAATAATTCACATATATCAAGAATTTTGTATAAACAAATATCTGACTAAATATCCTCCCACATACCTACCTTCATCCTATAATCCTTCCTTTGGTTAACAAAATTACCATTCTTGTTTATGTTGAACTGCCACCTCATGAAACGATGTTGTGTGTTTTTTTCCTTTACCACATCTCATGGTTGGAAATTGTGATTGAAACTATATTTTTGTATTATATATATGATATTTATGATGTAATTATGATTCTTTAATTATTATATGACACTTAACTTCTTGATTTACATTTTTTTAAATATGATAATTTCATTTGAGGAAGTGTGGACTACCGCCTCCTCAAAGAAGTGTAATTCATTCACACTCTATATGAAATGCATTAAGGATAAGTTTAGAAACAATATTTGATATATATCACATAATAGTTATAATATAATTATTATACACATATATATATATATTCATATAAATTATTTACTTACTTTCTTTCAATATGATAATTAAACAGAAACAACGTTCATGCGTACGTACGACCTACCGTATCCATGAATGGTGTATTCAATTTCATATTTATATATTTCATAGATTATTAGAAATACATATATATAGAATATAAATTATATTTATATCATTTATTACATTTTTTAAATCATGATATAATTATGAGAAAAAAATATTACAAATTAAGATATATGCGAAAAACAATGCAGATATTACACGAAATGTAACCATAAGATGGAAGTATCAGTATATGGGTAATATAAATTGATATATGGTTTATATACAAGAATATGGTTCTATGGTAGATTTATAAAAAATTTATATTTATAATATAGGAGGTTTTATCGAGTATAAAGAGTGTCAAGGCATAAGGTAAGGGGTTTTCTGGTCTCACTTTTATTTCTGTTAGATTTATGCTTTATTCACCACTCGATTCTTTTGTGTGGAGTATATATGGACCATGAATATATTATATTATTATTATTTTTAAATTCATGGGTATTTACATATTCATTTTATGATCACTCTTTCAAAATGTTTTTTTTCAAAATTTACCAAATTATTAAATTAATGATTTCTCAATTTTCCTTCTTTGTGAAACATGTCATGAGTTTCAAAAACCTTATTTTCAATTTTTTTTAAAATGGTTTCATTTTTTTTCCAAAAATGATTTCAAGATAATATTTTAAGATAATTATAAAGGAAAAATTATTTTAAATTATTTTATTTTTTCCAAGATCCTTTATAAATTTTCAAAGTATTTTCAAATAAAAAGGTTTTGAAAGCATTTTCATGTATTATTTATAAGATTTAAAAGTATTTTTATAGTAAATGGTATTCAAAAAATTTTCAAGGAAAAAGGTTATAATTTTTTTCAAGATTCCATCATATGATTTGAAATAAAGAGGTTTCAAAAAGGCTTTATGTTTTAAAAATAAATTTTTAAGAAGAAAGGTTATTTTCCTAAAGAAATGTTTTAAATGAAATTGTAATAATTTATTTAGAAACAAATTATTTTTGAAAGGGTTTTTTGAAAAGGATTTCCAAATAAAGGGTATTTAGCTTAAGAAATGTTCCGTGCCATCTTTCAAAATTCTTATCTAGCTAATATGATTTACTTTTTTTAGATTATGCTTTACTAGCGATATGATCCAAGAATACCATTAATATTATTTCTTGAATGCTTTGTGATTTTATGGATTGGTTTCTATGACATCCATTTATCTTCCATAGGTTATATGATTTTGAAACCTCTTTTTTTTCATAGGTTCTAGTTTGATGAAATTATTATGAGACCAATCTCTTTCCATAGGTAACAATATAATGAAATGTTTGTGATAGCTATTTCATTTCATGGGTTATGATATGATTCTTATGAAACCCATCTCTTTATTTGGGCCATGATATGATGAATGTTTTATTATCTTATGCAATATGTATGTATGATTTTATTATGTGATGGGTGGGACCTGTATCTCCCTCCAATTAATTAGGTAAAGATTTAAATATCATGAGATAAATATGGGATTAAAGTCAATGGGATTTATCCACTATGGAAGATGGGTAAACCTGATCCACTGTGGAAGATTGGGAAACCTAATGCACTATAGGAAGATGGGGAAACCCGATCCACTATGGGAAGATGTTGGAACCCAATACCTTAGAAGGAAAGAACTGCGATTGCGGATGGTGGTGAATCTCTCCCCATAGGTGTAGTCCCCATGAAGTTCCCTGTTATGTTTTAGAAATGTGGCTTGACTTATACGGAATGATATTACATGTTTATCTTTCTTCCAAAATTCAATGTCTTATTCCTATGTTATACCTTCATGGATTATTTTGTTGATTCCATTATGATTAATTTCTTATGAAAAACTAATATTTATTCCATAATTCATTCTTATGATCTTTGATATGAAGGGTATGATCTTCTAATGTCATGATCACGTTCTCATACCCTTATGCTCTTGTTTATGCTTATAGATATCTCTTATTTAAACTTATTGAGCATCTGATCTCACCCATTTTTATTTTTCCATTCCCCAGGTTATGGAGATATGTATTATATATGATATTTCTAAGAAGGGTTCCATCAATGAATAATCTAGTGGGAGATAATGTATCTCACTTATATATCAGTATTTATGTTTCCATGTTTCTAGTAGTATTAAACTGATACAGTCTTTAGGAATTCATTTATATAATGTTTTAAGTATTCCAAAAAACTGATGTAATGTTCATATATGAAAATAGAGTGTCACTATAGTTGGTATCAGTGAAAATGTTTAGTTATCTTTTGGAAAATAGGATGAGTAAACCTTAGTGATAACTCTAAGTAAATGTATATCGATAAGTCTATGGATAAGAAAAAGTAAAGGAATATTACTTTTAATTTTGGTAAAGGATAAAGTGAATGGTTTCCATGAAATACATCTTTATTTGGATACTAAAAGTCAATGTGGATCTATAATATATTTACATAGGGGTAGGAAACCCCAAAACACCATATTGATCTAGAATCGATCGGGAACTGGTGCATGATAATGGACCTTTCTAGACACTTAGTTAGAGACTAACATGGGATATGCTTTAGGAATTCCTGAACTCTTCACAAAACATCATAAAAGGGTTTAAATATTATCTATATATGAATAACCTATGAAAAACCCAAGGTTTCAAATATTAAATAACATGTCATAATTTAGATATCTTATATGTGGTTTTTCATGATTATGACATACCTCACAATGTAAAATTTTTCTTACTTTATGATTTTTGGTTTTAGTATGTAGATAGATCTTGAAGAACCACATTAATGATGATTAAAATGGATAATGAAATGATTTTAATCATGATAATCAAAATTCTATGGGATATGGAATGAAAATATCATTTCTATGGTCATCCAAATTTATCAAGTTATAAATCATTCTATGCTTCCAAATGATAAAAGGAGGGAACAATATTCTATTGAGTCCTTCCTAAGTCAATATCTGCCTAATTTTAGTATGTATTCTGATTCAGTTGTGGATGAATAATGGATTTTTACTATTGAAAAGATATTATCCATTATCTGGTGTTTAGAAAAAGATAAATTCATTTTGGATGTTTATTATTTAAAAGGTGAAGCTGTTTGGTGGTGGACTCTGTTCAAGAATATGAGTAAGAAAGATGAAATTGAATCCATCTACTTGGAAGAGATAAGAAGCTTATTCTTCAATAAGTACTTTCACAGTGTTCTTCATATAATGATGGAAAACTATTTATGTTTGTTGAATAAAAAGGATGATGAATATTTTAGTACCTACGAGGCTAATTTCACAATACTTTTATGGTATGCTTATGGAATTATCATCCAAACCAAAAGTAAATTTGATAGGTTATTCAGTGTCTTAGAGCCAATTCACGGAAGGGAGTTGTACATAAGATACTTTAATAGTTATGAAGAGAGTGTGTGTTGTGAAATCAAAGATAAAAAAGAGGTTTTAGTTATATCACAATATTATGATTTTAATAAGAAAATGTGTTTGAAGTTCAAAGGAAAATCTAAAAACCATGAAGAGAAGAGGATGACCCTTCCTTTATGATCCAAGTGTATAAATAAGCATAATGGAAATTGTCTTATGTGGCATAGTAAAAGTTTTAAGTGTATCCGGGATGTCCATCGATAAATGTATTATCGAACTAATGGGGAAATGTTATCCAATGATGAAAAAAGAGGTAAAGCAACATAGAATACACCTCCCACACTGAAGTGCTTTAATTTTAAGGAAGAAGGAAATTATGCTAACCAGTGCCCAAACCTGAGGGTTGGTGATGATGATCAGTGTCAGAAACCTCTTAAACTTAGGGACAAGGGGAAATATCATGTAATCACCATTTCTGATGATGAGTAAGATAATGGCATGGTGAAAGGTACACTTACCATCCACTCTAGAACTACTAATGTCTTATTTGATTCTGGATATACCCACTCTTTCATATCTAAAGTATTTTTAAGGGTTTTATGATTCAAAAAAAAAGATTAGATATGGAATTAGTCGGTAAAACCCATAATGGTATGATTATTTCATCTCTAGTCTATGAATCCACTCTAGTTTATGTTTCTGGGAATTTGTTTCTGACAAATCTTGTCAATATTCCATTGGTTGAATTTGATTTTAGCTGAGGAATAGATTTGATTTATCTACATAAACCCCACATTAATTTTCAAGTAAGGATTTTTACATTTGATATTTCAAACCAAACTATGATATTTTATCAATGAGATGATAATTATGAACTTTCTATAGATATTATATCCAGTGTATGGGTCTTAATTCGCATTCAGAAGGGTTGTTTGTCTCAAATGGTTAGGGAAAAACATGGAATCGATGATATGCCTATTGTTAAGGAATTTGTGGATGTGTAATCAGAAGAGTTTCCTAGTCTTCCACCAAAATGGTGAGTTGAGTTCTCGATTGAACTAATACCTGGTTACACACCAATTTCAATGACTCAATATAGAATGTCCCTTATTGAGTCATAGGAATTGAAGAAGCAACTGTAAGAAAACCTTGATAAGGCATTGATTCGGCCAAGTGTTTCACCTTGGGTGACACCCATTATCCTTTATAAAAAGAAATGTAGATCAATGTGACTCTGTATTTATTATCTAGAGATGAACAAGATCATTATCAAGAAAAAGTATCATATTCTATGTATTGATGACTTGTTTGATCAACTGCACAAAGATCAATACCTTTCCATTATTTACTTTCATTTTGGATATCATGAATTGAGGGTCAAGAAATAGGATATACCCAAGAAATAATTCCATACAAGGTATGTACACTATGAATATATAGTGATGAATTTTGGCCTTATTAATTCCCCTACTGTCTGCATGGATTTGATGAATTGGGAATTTAGTGATTTCCTTGATCAATTTGTGGTAGTATTTACAGATTATATTCTTATATATTAAAATAGTAAGTAAGAGCATGGATAACACTAGAGAATTATACTAATGACAATGAAGATTCAGAAACTATATGAAATTTTTAAAAGTGTGAATTTTGGATGAAAAATGTTTCATTCTTGGGTCACATAATCTCAAGGTACGGTATAAAAGTATATCCATCAAAGACAGAGACTTTCAAATGTTGGACTACCCCAACTACGGTGATTGAGATTCATAGTTTTCTTGTATTAGATTGATAATCTTGATGATTTTTGTAGAATTTATCACTATTAATGAATCCTCTAACCATGTTAACTCATATGAGTTTCATGTTTTTCTAGATAGATGAATGTGAGGAAAATTTCTAGGAACTAAAGAGAAGGTTGGTCATAAAACCTATTCTTAAATTACCCTATATTGGAGAAGGGTTTGTAATCTATAGTGATGAATCTAAGAAGGGATTTGGTTGTGTTTTTATGAATAATAACACAATTATATATTATTCACCATGATGATTTAATATCTATGAGAAAAATTAGCCAACTTCTGATTTAGAGTTTGAAATGGTAATTTTTTCATTTAAGATATGAAAGAATTATATTTATATAGAAAAATGTGATATATATAATGATTACCAAAGCCTAAAATATATATTCACATAGAAGGAGCTGGACAAGTGCCAAAGAAGATGGTTAGAGATGATAAAAGATTATGACTGCCCAATACAGTACCACCATGGGAAAATGAACATGGTGGCTGATGCTTTGAGTTGAAAGGATCATGCCAGTTGATGCACGACGAGGATCACAAAAGAACCAATATTTTTGGATTTGTAAAGGATGGATCTAAAAATCCTAAAGGAAGGGGAGAAATCACATCTCGCTCAATTAAATATACAACCCTTTATCAAGTTAAAATTAAAGAGACACAAAAGGAAGATGTAGATCTGCAAAATAAGGTTTGAAATGTTCATGAGTTTAACCTTGATCAGGATGAAATGATAAGTTTCAGTAAACATATATATGTTCATTACATACCAAATTCAAGATGGTTATGTTAGAGGAATATCATATTTCTTAGTTCTCTATTTTTCCTGAAAGTACAAAGATTTATAGAGATGTTAAGGAATATGTTTTATGGGATAGAATGAAGAGGGATATCAAAGAGGTTATGTCTTGCTACTTGGTATGCCAACAAGTTAAGGAAGAAAGATGAAACTATATGAGAATGTTTCATCCATTAATCATACCTGAATGAAAATGGGATAATATCACTAAGGATTTTTACCTGGACTCCCCAAAACCTATAAAGTATTTAATGATATATAGGTGATAGTTGATTAACTTACTAAGTCAAATCACTTCATCTCTATCATATAAGACTACTATCTAGATCAAACTTTCTAGATATACATTAGGTAAGTGGTATGGTTTCATGGAGTACCAATTTCCATTGTATCTGATCAGTATTTGAGGTTTACCTCAATGTGTTAGTAATGTCTTTAGTAATAAATTTAAAGAGAGTAGAGTTTCATCACATCTTATAATCCTCATATGGATGTCAGTCTAAAAGTATAATTCAAAACCTAGAGGATATGTTTAGATCTTGTTCAATGTATTTAAAAGGTGGATACAATAAACACATTCCTCAAGCTTATTTCTCATAAAACAATAGCTTTTAATCAAGAATTCTGATGGATCATTATGAATCCCTCTACGAGAAGAAATATAGAGCTCTAAATACATTGGATGGAGTTAGAGAAATAAAGCTATTGGGGTATGAGATAACTGATGAAATGACAGAAAAGGTTAGAACCATTCAGTAGCATATCATGGTATCTCAATGTTAGTAGATAATTTATGCTGGTAACCATCAGTGTGATCAAGAATTTAAAGTTAGCGGGAATGTGTTTCTATGAATTTCTCTAGGGGAGAAGGTTATGAGGTTCGAGAAGAAAGGGATACTATAAAAAAGGTATATCAATACCTTTGATATTCTTTATTATTTTAGAATAGTATTCAATCACTTGGGAATTCCTCTAAATATCTCTTAAGTCCATGATGTGTTCCTTTTATCTCTCTTAAGGAAGTACATCCCTAAACCTTCACATATACTAAACTTAGATTTCATACCACCAGAGTAGGATATTTCATAAGAGGAATAACTAGTTGAAATTATGGATAATGTAGAGATAGTTCTAAGAAACAAGACCACTCACCTCATTGATGTTTTTTTGTAGAAATCACAAGATAGAGGAAGCTACATGGGAATTTGAGGTTATGATGAGGTAGAATTACCTTCATTTTTTGTGTCAAAATAATTGGGTAGAATGTAACACTCTACGTATTTATGATATTTTTTATTTGAGTAAATTTGTTTTATTTTATTTCATGCTACACTAATTCAGAATTTAATTATACACTATGCCAATTTAATCTTGCACTATATCCAACACTGGCTTGGATTTTATTACACACAACATTGAGTTTTGACGAAACAACATAGTATTATTATAATTATTTAAATGGGATAATTATTACATAGCTGTTAAACTCAGTAATATGAATTGTAATAAATATTTTTTGAATATTTTTTGTAATGCTTTAATATAAATAAATCATATCAATAATAATACATACAATTTTTAATAAATCCATTATATGTTTGAAAATACTATTCTTTAAAAGAACTTAATTTTATGTCCTTATATGAACAATAATAAAATTAATTTTAGACACTTTTAGAAATTTAATTTTATAAAACAAATTTAATTTTTTAATTAATATTTTTAAAATTATATTATTGTGAATTTTTTGTATTTTTTCTGAAAAACTTCATTTTTGGATCAATAGTGACAAAATCTGAATTTTAATTCAAAACTGCTTTTTCATCTAATTTTTTTATATAGTTAAATTATATTTTAATTTGGTATGAATGTTTAATGAGATTAATTTTACAACAATTAATCCTATTTAGTTAATTGGAACCAATCTCATATTGAAATTGGATATCAAAACATTCCAAAATTTTAAACATTTTTACTTGAAAAATCCGTTGTCACGACACATTTGTGGAATTAATTTTAAATTAATTTATGAAACTTTTGATATTATAATTTGGAAAAATTTATTCCATATTTGTAATCATAATAATTTATAATTTATAATAAGTTCAAATTCGTTTTTGACCAAAAATATTAGTGAATGTGATTAAAATCAATTATAGAAATTAAAAGAAACATTAGCATAAGAAATTACTAAACCTTAAAATTAAGGCCCAAAATGACCAATCAAATTGTCCCAAATAATTTTTATATTCATATTTATATGTTATTCTCCCATTTATTGGATTGGGACCATTATTAGAACCACTTTTCATTATAAAAATGTGGGTGGAATTTTCTTTTTAAAAATTTATAAGAATGCCACTCCTCCTCCGCAATAAAAATATACTCACCCCTCTGACTGATTCACACATCTACATACATTTATATTAGAAAAAATATTACTTTATATCTTAAAAAAATTACTAAATTCATCTTATAATCCTCACTTTGGTCATAAATCCATCTAAGGAATCCCTTTGTTGCAAAGCAAAAGGAGTTCCCAAAGAAGAGGTAACAGCCTTTCTCAAGCTCTTTTGTTTTATTTTTATTTTACACCCCATAACATATCCATATTACATGATTATATAATAAAATAATTATAATAAATATGTTTAGATTTTTTATTCTAAGGGTTCTAACTACACTTACAGACACTTCTATCTAATGGGTAATGAATACACCATTCTTATGTACAAGGAACTACTGCCTCGCAAAATAATATTGTTTATTTTTTACTTTACCACATCTCATTGTTGGTAATTATGATTTAAAATAGGTTTTTATATGATTTATATGATATTTGGGATGTATTTATACTTATGTAATAGTTTTATAACAAATAACTTTATGCTTTCTATTTTGTATAAATACGATAATTTCGTTTGGGGATGTGTGGATTACAGCCTCTCCAAAGTGAGGTGATTCATTCAAACTCTAAATGGAATGTATTAAGGATGGGTTAATTTAAATAATATAATATATACGAGATAATAATTCTTATTTAAAATATATATATATATATATATATATATATGATTTTCTTTCTTTCTTTCAATACAATAATTAAACGGAAACAACGTTCATGCGTACATAAGACCTATTGTCTCCGTGAATGTTGTAGTCCATTTAATATTTATATATTTAATATATTATATTAAATACATATATAATGAATATAAATGTTATTTATATCATTTTTTACATTCTGGAAATTGTTATATAAGTATGAGGACAAAAAATATGACAAGTTAAGGGACATGAGAAAAATAAAACAGATATTACTCGAAAGGTAACCTTAACATGAAAGTTTTAATAAGTGGGTAATATAAATATATATATGGTATTATATATAATAATATGGTTATTTGGTATATTTAAAAAAATATTATATTTATTATACAGCTGGTTTGAACGAGTATAACATGATTTAAGACATAAGGTAATAGTATTTTTAGTCTCCCTTTTATTTATGTGAGATTTATGCCTTATTCACCACTGATTATTTTGTGTGATGTATATACTGACCGTAAATATATTCTTTGATTATTATCCTTAAATTAATGGGTATTTACATATCCATTTTATGATCTAACTTTCATAGATTTTATGTTTAATTCTTTTTTGAAATTGATAAAGTAGTTTTGTCTCCATTTGCCTTCTTTGAGACACATGCCATGAATTTCAAAAACTGTGTTTTAAAAATTGTTTTAATTTTTTTTGAAAAATGTTTTCAATTTTTTTAAAGATGCTATTTTAATCTCATTTTAAAGGAAAATTATTTTATTTTTTTTTTGGTTTTGAATCTTCATTTATGAGTTTTCAAAGTATTTTCAAAGAAAAAGTCTTTCAAAGTGTTTTCAAGCATTCTTCATAATTTTTAAATTATTTTAAAGGAAAAAGGTTTTTAATAATTTTTTAAGATTATTTTATAATTCATCAAGAAAAAATGCTTCCAAAAAGGTTTTAATCTTAATTTTAATGTTTTCAAATAAAAAGGTTTCAAAAATGATTTTATATTTTTAAAAGATATTTTTTAAGAAGAAATGATATTTTCCTTAAGAAATGTTTTAAAGGAAATAGTAAAGATTTTTTTTAAAAAGGACTCTTGAAATAGTTTTATGAAAAGTATTTTCAAATAATGCCTATTTAACTTAATAAATGTTGCATGTTATCTTTAAAAATCCTTCTCTAGCTAAGATGAAAGACTTTGTTATAGTTTATTATTTACTGGGAATATGATCCTAGGATTACATTTATATGTTTTTTGAATGCTTTATGTTTTTATGGAATGATGTTTATGACATCCATTTATCTTCCAAGGGTTATATGCTTTTGAAACTCACTTATTTTGAGGTTTTATGATATAATGAAATTATTTTTAGACATATCTCCTTCCATAGGTAATGATATGATGAAATGTTTTTGATACCCATTTATTTTGATGGGTTATGATTTTATGTTTATAAAACCCATCTCCTTTTATGGAGCATGATATGATGAATGTTTTATTATCTTGTGGCAGATGTGTGTATGATTTTATTATGAGATATATGGGACCTATATGTACCTACAATTCAATGGGTAAATATTTATATCTCATGATATAATGATGAGATTCAAGTTGACGGGATTGATACACTATGGAAGATGGGGAAACATGATTCACTATGAAATATGGGGAACCCGATCGACTATGGAATGATGGGAAAACCTGATACACTATGGGAATATGGGGAAACCCAATCCCTTATAAGGAAAGGACTATTAATGGGGATGGTGGTGCTTCCCTCCCATTAGGTGTTGTCTATATGGTGTGCCCTGTTATGTTTTGGGAATACTCCTTGACTTATAGGGAATGATATGACATATTTATGTGTCTCCCACAATTCAATGTCTTATTCCTATGTTATTCTTTCCTAGATGCTATTTGTTATTCTCTTATAATTCATGTCTTATGAATGACCAATCTTTATTCCATGATTCATACTTAGGATATTTGGGATGCAAGGTATGATATTCTAATGTCATGATCACATTCTCATACCCTTTTTCTCAAGTTTACACTTACATATCTGTCTTGTTTACCTTAATTATCATTTGAGATCACCCCTTTTTATTTTTACATTCCCTTGGTTATAAATATATATGTTATGTTTGACGTGTCTAAGAAGGGTTCTATTCATGAAGAACCTAGTGGGGGATAATATATCTCACTTATGTACCAATGTTTATGTTTCCATGTTTCTGAAGGCACTAAACTAATACGGTCATTGGGAATACGTTTTTGTTACGTCTTAAGCATTATGAAAAAATTAATGCAATGTTAATATATTAATAGTGAGTATTGATATATACTATAAACAATACCCACAACTTCATTCCATGAAAACATTTCCATAATATACCTAGAAGAGAGAGCATGCAAGAGAGAGAGAGAGAGTGGTCAACCATATGTATCACCCACATCCTAGATACTAGGAGTATACCGAAAACCCAAAACCACATATGGGATTGAATTACATTACCTAACTTGTGTGGTGGTGAATAAAAATAATTATAATACAACAATTGATATATAGACACACATAATATTATCATAATGGTCTACTTCTTATCATAACACCCATAGAACCAAAAATCAAATCCAGATCACCACTACTATATGAAAATAAATTATACCATATTTATAGTCACCTAAAACCAAAAAATAAACATAAAAAATAACAACAATACAACAACACAACCACATAACTTATTTTCATTAATTTTTTCATTACCCATTCAGTATTAACTATTTTTTAATCTCTTATATTCATTTTACATATTAATTACCACAACTACAATTCAACTTCACATTATTTATATTTCAACTACCACATTATTATTCCACAATATTAATTAATTAGAATTAGAACTTTATATATTCATCACAAACCATTCCTGTATATCATTATTAAATTTCATTAATTCCTTTAGCATGCTTCTATACACCCAAGAAACTATGATACACCATTCATAACAACTGATCATTATAGAAAAATATAAATAATAATTCATTCTTAAATCAAAGTAATAAACCATATAACTAACCTCCTTTATTAGAAAAACCATCCAACTGAAGGCTACAAACATTATTAAAAAAACATAAACTCTACCACTACAACAACTAATAAAATCTATTGTTTCAACAATCAAATAAACCCCTTTCCTCACACTTCAAACAACATTATAAACTAACCAATTTCACAGTCAATAAAATTAAAATTAACATTAATTAAATATTTCCACTTCCTTATTCCATTTATATGTTTAGATATTTTAACCTATTTAAACATGTATCATCATAATAAAAACAATAAGAAAATTTAAAATATCATTGTTATAACAAATCAATCCACAAAATTGTGGAATAATAAAGAAAAAAACAATTAATTCTTGAATACCTAACCATTAATTTTTATTAAGTGATTATCTTCAGCATGATAGATTTATATACCTAAATAAATAAAAATAAAGTATGATTAATTTATATAAACACAAATAATATATAGGGAGTATCTAAATCTCCAACCATAAAAAAAGCTTCAGTAACATAATACCAAAATAAGAGAAATAAAAGAAAAGTAAAACTCTAATAATATCATAATAAGCCTCTAACAACCTATAATATATCATCTATCCATAATCCTTTGACTAATAAACATAAAAACCAATCAATAACTTATACAAAATCCTCCTCAATAATAATGAAATAATAAATAATAAGGAAAGAGTGAAATAATCTTATATCAAAATATCTCAATCATATAAATAAAACCGATTAAAGGACTACTCAAGACATCAACGACCACCAAATCCAAGCCAAAAGGTATTTTGGGTTTTAAATAAAGTAAATTAATCAAACCAAGGGAAAATTATTGCTTAATTTTTTAATAATTTTTTTAGAGGCTCCACCATGATGTAATTGGCCTTTAATATGTCATGGTATATCATAACCAACATAGATTTAAGATTAAGGAGATTTAAAATTGATTTATACCTTAATTATCAGAAGAAATTACCTTTTTTATAAGTAACATTTAGTTAGACCATGAAATAATTCCATTCAACCATGTCATGGTCCCTCAATCTCTTTACTCGAACCACATGCCACCATGGTATAATAGCCACTATCCTAACCATTTTCTCCTTATCTTCCCAGATCTCTATGAAAAGACTACAATGTGGTGCTTTCCAAACCATGTCATAATCCACCATGGGAACCAAAATTTGAAGTTTTTCCCTCTTTATGGTAGATAAATATTTCACATCAACTCAACCAAGACCATGACTACCAAAACATGGACAACCTGACTATAATTTAATACGATAAAATAAATTTCTCCTAAATTAATGGAATTTACTAATACCTACCCTCTATTGAATAATTTCAAACCTACACAACCATAAATAAACCATGAACGATCCTGGTCATACAATTACATAATGAAGATCAAACCATGGAGTGGTCTCATTCATAGGCCAAAACACATGTATTTTTTGTCAAGCCACTTCAAAACTCTCCTGAAACACCACCAACACTTCAAAAACACAAAGTTGAGGACTCATGACATATTGGAATATTCATATATTATAGAAGTTAAATTAGTAATAAGTCATATAAAAGGTACCATTGATAATGGTTTGTTGTATGATGTAGGAAGGAATTGAGATTTTACTGTATATTAGAATGCATATTGTGTTGGAGACATTATGGATAGAAAATATATGAATGAAGGATAATTATTTATTATAAGTAAATTTTTTTATTGGATTAGAATAAAAAAATTATTTCATTTTTTTTAAAATAAGGTTGAATATATATTATAAAAAAATATTTTTCCCAACTAACTTTGATAAGGAAATATTTAGAAGATCTTTTCGATCAAGTAAAGATTAACTTAATGACATTGTCTGAGAAAAAAATAAATTTAATCATGTAAAAAATACAAAGAAATTTTTTTAGTACTAAAAATATTGAAATATAGTATCACTTTTTTAAATTAAGGGTGGAACACATATTTTTTGATGTAGAGAAAATTGGAACAAATAAAGAGGTGGGGGATATTCTCTCAAAACCACTGGTCACACTAGTTTTTTAAAATAATTAGTCAAACCTTTGTGTATAACCACCTCACAACACTTAAAAGATATAGAATATCACATATTACTATATATATTAATTACTTAATAGGGGTGTATAAATAAAAGGATTTAAATTATAATACCAACTAAATTTATTTTCTAAAGGGTAGAAATAGAGAGAGAAATATTGGATTATAGAAATTTTAAAATGTGATTTTTTAACAAGTGATAGATTTTTTTTTTCAAATGTAATAGGGGATAATTGTTTCTACTAACGATGGTGATTATTTTGGTACATGAGACATAAACAAATGGGTATATAAGATCCATGGGGAATAAAATCAAGGAATGATGATTTCAAAAGGAGTAATGTGAGAAAAGTGGTATAAATATTTATAGATCCACAATATGATTGGAAGCATTTCTAGGACTTTTATTTTCAATAAAGAGCAGTGATCACATAGATTTAGAGTAATATATGTAACATTTTATTTTTAATTTTAGTTTTTAAAGATACTTATAATTTTCAATAACACATTTAGAATCTTGTTAGATATAGTAATTTTCAACAAGTTCCAAGAGGGAGAATGTTGGAAACTTGGTTGTTTAAACTAAGAGAATATTGGAAAGTCTTTATAAATTGTTGTGTTTGTTTAAAATTATTCTTAATGGCTGAAAATGACTATGAGTAAGGGTTTAATATTTTTAGATATGTTTGGATATGATTGGAAGATAATTTAGAAGATAAAAAAAATCATGCTATAATATTTCATTTTTCACAATGGTTATTTTATATAGATTTTTAAATAATTTTTTTTATGGAAATTTTAAAGTTATTTTATAGTGAGAAATTAAAATGATAATATTTTTTGGAATAATTATAAAAGTTGAATAATAGTTATAATATTTTCCATAATGATGAAGAATTTTAAGGAATAATGGGAAATGATAATATGAAAGGATTTCAGGATGTACAAAGAATTTTGTGAGTTACATGATAATTATAAATCATGATTTATAAAAGGATTTTCAAATAATAAGTAAACTGCGTCCATCACACTAATGGAGATTATAACATAGCCAAAATCCATAATTTAACATAAAAAGGTATTACACCCTATTATTTTATATTATGATGTGATGGATTTATCTAATGGTTTTTTAAAAGATTTAAACCCGTAGTTTTTGTTTCATGGGATCCATTATTCTATAATTTTGAGGGGGATCACATATTTGAAGTCTGTGAGGCAATAATAACCTATATAACCCTATGATTTAATGGATGCCTTATCATATTATTTATTTAAATACTTTTCAAATATAGAACATTTGTTTGACTAATGAAATATTTCACTCATCCATAATTGATAGTTCTAATGCGTAAAAAGGAAGGGAAAAGTAACATTCCATGTTATATATTTTTGGAGGAGAGGTATTGATGAGATAATAGTATATTGTTTGAATAATTGTAGGATATAGTGAGAAAAATTAAGATATTATGGTAAGTTATAATGGAAATACTGAACATCAAGATTTTTGAATATAAAATTGTGTCTGGGATAAATAAAATGCATGTAATTGAATATATGGATAGTTTTATGGATATGGAGTTCAATAAAAACACTAATGATGGATTTATGATATAACTTTATTTGATTTATTAATTGTAATGACCTGTGAGTTATTTTCATTATGTAATTATCTTAAAGTATCATGAAGAAAGAAAAGAAGTGATGAAGATCCTTGTATTTGGTATGGAATAAATCTTAAAACCTATTTTACCTTAACAAAAGGTTAGTGGATTATTGATATATTAACACATAATTGATGTTTACAACTTAGAAATAACTCTTTTCCAAAAACTAATTAAAATATCTACATCATTTTGATTTACTATCATTATTTAAATATTGTGGTTGGGTTTTTTTGTTTGATAGAATAAGGAAATATTTTTAACAAGATAAGAATATTAATTCATTGAAGAAATTTATTCACCCTAATTAGCCATATATTAGTGTGATTGGTACTTTTTATAGTTTAAATAACACTTTTGATAATTTTAAGTATATTGGGAATTGGTTTCATGAGTTGTTTAATTCCATAAATCAAAAATAACTAATGGGTCTTAACCATATATTTTTCATGACAAAAAAACCTTTCCACTTATTATTATTTTATACCTTTTTCATAGTTTAGAAGGAATATTAATCCTTAAAATTATTTTCAATAATTTTGATCACATAAAATGACATATTCATCTGAAATTTGATCTTATATGTCCAAAATCACTTATAAGCGTTTTTGATAGATTTTCAATATAAATATTTTTTTTCTTTTTTTACCATTTTATACTCAATTAAAACATAGAAAAGAATTTTATTACCTAAAATTTGTTTTTGATAATTTTTAAACCCCTTATAATTGTATTATTCTGTGGTTTATTAATGTGTATTAAAAATGAATCATTAATAATCATCCAAAATTATCACTACATATATATTTAATTCTTTTAATTTTTTATTTCATATTTTTTTAACAAATAAAAGGATATATTTACTCCTAAAATATTAATTTTATCATTATTATAACCACATACATTATATTAATGTGTAGTTGATTCCCATGGTTCAAAAATGAAGTGACAATTGTTTTTATTTTTTATAAAAAACTATATATATGTACTCATTTTTATCATTTTATGATTGTTATAAATTTTCATGCTTAAAAATGAATATTAATTCTTAAAATAAATATTTTAACATTTTTAGTATCCCGATCATCATAATCCCCCTTGATTCTTTCGTATAATTTACAAATGATCATGGGTCATTTTAATAAATTTTATTTAAAATTATATCTAGTTTACAAATTTTTTTTTGGATTATGGTTTCTTCACACTTAAAAGATAATATCATTCCTTAAAATCTATGTTTGATAATTTTTAGTACCTTTAGTTTCATATTCATATGCCGTTTATTCTTAGAGGTCACAAATGACGTACGAGTAGTTATCCAAAATTTATATGAAAACCTTACATTATTTTCTCATATTCAATCATTTGAAATTTTTTACACAGCTAAAGGAAAATATTATTACATTGAGGATTATTTAGATAATTATAAGAAACTTAGGAGTTATATTCCTATGTAGGGCATTCTTACATATCCCAAAGAATCCGTAAGTCATTTTTAAATGTTCCCAAAAAGTAAACCTCAATCACTCATTTTTTGTATAATTTATGAGTTATTTCACATTTTACAATTAATATTATCATTTACAAGTTTGTTTAAATGGTTTCTTACTTGTCAATAATTATATTCAGGCAAGGTTAATTTCTATAGGATACAAATGACCTATTTTTTTTAATGTTTCCATTATAAATTGATCTCTATTTATATTTTTTTGATTATTTGACCCTCATTTAACTCTTGAAAAGATATATTAATATTTATAATATAATTTTGAAAATTATTTGCATATAATCATCACATTCATATATAACTCATTCACATAGTTCATTAATGACTTATGGTACATTGTCTCTATTTTCTAGAAAAATATACATTGTTTGTCAATTATTTTCCATTGACACTAATTTCACACTTAAAAATGTATATTTTGTCTGAAAAGGTAGTTTTTTGATTTCAAATAGTATATGAACAAGATTTATGTGTGAATCTTGTCCTGATATGACATGAAAAATTCCCCATAATTAATTATTTTTATTATTTTCATACTAATCACAATTGACTCAAGGATTATTATCATATTATTTCATGAAACTTTTACCTTAGATGTTCATTTTAGGTTATCATTGTCCCAATTGATCATTTTTATCATTTTATTTATTTTTAACACTTAGAAATGAATAATGATCAATAAAATGAGTAATAAACAATTTATTATTTTATAATAAATTTAAATTTATAAAATTAAGAATTTTTAGTTCCAGATATATAATAACATATAGAAAAGAGAGGATGTAATATTAATTGTCACAAACTAGACCAGATACCCGGTTATACTGATACCCATGACAGATATGACATATCCCAAAGGGTGTTCCTAGCTCCCATTGGTTGGAAAATATATCTTGACATCATATATGATCAAAGAGGGAATGATTTTTCCACAAAAAGTGGAAGATTAAAGATATAAGTCGAGATGTCAACACTCATAAGTGAGAAAGTACAAAAATAAGTTAAAATAGTAAATGTATGGAAAGATAAAAGTCCCAAAGGAAACAACAACACCAAAAATAAGAAAAAAGTCTCAAAAGATCTTATATAACAAGTGGACAATAGCTCTACCAATCAACATCATCACTCCATGATCCTAAGGACCATGAACATCCACCACATCATGTGATGCTTTCCCTTTTCTTAAGCTTTACATAGTAAGATCTACAAGTTCCCAAAGAAAATGGTTCTATGTGTGCTATAAATTCTTTCAGGGTCTCAATAAGTGTTCTAAAATCTATCCCATTATAATTGAACCAATTATGATTCATTTAAATTAAATAAGGCATGGTGTATCATTAATTTATTTTAAACCAAAACATTCTTTAAAATAAAAAGAGTTATAAGATATATCAAAACTGTTGTAAAATAAAATTTTATATAAACTCTTATATAAAGAATTTGGCATAAATAAAATAGTTCAATAATAAATGGCTTGTATAATCAAGTAAACAATTCATATCACCATGTAAAAAATCCTCATGGTATGTTAGTTCATGTAATAGGATTTTAAAATATATAAATAATGATCTCAACTACATATATTTGTACACACTCAAATCAATCTACACCCTAATCGAGGAACCCTCATGCTCTATCTACAACCCCAAATGGGAACCCTCTTGGTCATTCATACCATATTTTTTAGTTACAGTTACCATTGTCAATCAATTTCTTGGGAGTAAAGGTCTTAATGTTCTTGTCCCAATTACCACTAACTACCCAGGATAACATTTTCTTCAAAAATCCAATGAATCAAACATCGTAAAATCTAATATTTCAAATCAATTTAAATTACAATTTCATAGTTTTCAATTTTCAACATACCTTTCTCATTAAAACACCAAAAGAGGTTTTTTGTCAAATTATTCCTTTTAAATAATCTTTCAATTTAATCCATTTTTATCAAGTTTTAATAAAAAATAAATTGATCAAATTACTTTCAAAATCAAGACATAATTTTTCCTAAATCCACCCCACATTTCAATTCCAGTAAAACTGGGGGTTTTCACAATTTCCATGCCATTTCAAATCGTATATCATACCATTTAAAGTTGGGGTTATTAAATCAGTTAATATATCATTTCAATTAATAAAATAAATTTAATGTTTTAATCATAGGGTAATGACCGATGGAACCACCTACCTTTAATCGATATATCACAATAGAGAATTCCCTCAGTGGGGAATGCCAACAAAAAACAATGGCAATAGAGGCCACGAAGCACAACCTAGAATCAAGATCCAATAAAATAGAGTTTATATATATAAATAACATGATGATATATTTAACTCTCTGTAGGATAGATATATATTGAAAGAATCCACATGAGAGAAGATCTATTTACCCATAGGAGATCGAATGAGATCAACAACTCTTTGATCCACTAAAAAAGGGGTTTGATGAGCCAAAGTCGCCTCTTAGGAGCCCTTGAAGACCAAATATTTTATTTAGGTTCAAAGTTAGGTGATTAGGGGTTAAAATGGTGTTTTTATGGATTTTATTAAAATTTTCATTGGAATTAAAACCCACACACACGATTTTCTTGGTAGGACCTCACGTTTAGACAAACCATACACACTTACTCTGTGCCCATATTCGAATGGTGTATGGTTTATCATAAGAGGGTGCATGATTTTTTAAACTGTATGAAAACTATTAAAACCATAATTATATAATGTTTCATGATTTATAGGGGATAGCCACATAGTTTGGATGAACCGTGCACCCCTTCCTTTGGCTCACAATAGGGTGTACAATTTGCTAGACCAAACCGCACAATTTTCTGTAATCCTTTTACAACTATTCACAACCCATTAGTCTTTAAAAATCCCCAAAATTTATCTTGAAACACTCCAAGTAAAGACCCAAACAAATGGATATCAAAACAAGGGCCAAGGAATACCTGAAAGAAGGTAACAAGATGTTACAGTCTCCCCACCATAAAACATTATCTCCCAAAAAAGCCTATAAAGAAAGCTCTATATCAAAGTTTTGTGGCCACTTATCACTCATCAGTGCCTCATTGTCCCATGTCTCATTCAAATTATAACTATGCTACAATATCATGCAAATGAAAGTTATAATCCTCCCATGAAAAACCATTATCTTATAATCAATTTTATTGAATAGATGCCGAATCAAGGATATATCAGGCTCAACATCAAGATCCTCCTAGATCAACACCTAAGATGAGTCCAAAAGATACTTCCAAAGCTATGATACATGGAAAAATATTTTTATAGATGTAAACTATGGTGCAAGTTATAAATGGTAATCCACTTTATCCACCTTATCAACAATATCAAAAGGCCCCACAAACAATGTTGGAAGCTTCCCCTATTTCCCAAGTTATCAAAGACATAAATGAGTCGAAACATTAAAAAACAGATTTCCACAAACTAAAATCTCCAAATTTTTCCTAGGATGGTCATCATAATATTTGTACTATATTTTTATATTAATATTATCTAAATAATCAACTAAAATTCCCCATCATTTCTTGGACCAAACTTAGTCCAACCCAATAAATTTCACTAATATCTGAAAAACACAATATATATTTTCATGGCTAACCATAAAAGGCCTCAAAAGGAGCCATATGAATTATATAATGGTAACTATTATTAAAATAAAACTCAAATAATCTAATATGGATGTACCAAACTCCACCAAAATCAATAATGAAAGATCATAAAATGTTCTTAAGAATAAATATAGATAATTTTGTATGATCATCCATCTATGGAGGATATGCTTTGTTCAAATGTACCTAATACCCTAGTGATACCTAGAGGACTCTCAAAAAGTGAGAATTAAAATGGGGATCCTTTTAAGATATGATTGAAGGAATGAAATCCTGAAATCTTACATCCTCCTACACATTGAGAAATCCCAAGTCCTGAAATTTGATTGAATCATAAATGCGTATAAAGTTAGATGATTTGGTTCTCAGATTGATCATAACCCATAATTATTTCTACTTCTGAGGGGTATATGGAAACCCAAACATAATATTTATTGAGATATCATCTAACATTCAAGTCAGAACAAGAAGTGACTAAAGCAAGCCAGAAGGTTTTGGTTTTAAGCTTTGACCTTATGATAGTTATAACATTGAGAAACAAAGTTAGCGATGTATTATATCATACCAATCCACTAGGATTATTTTTGAACATCAAAGAACATATTTTTTCTTCTAGGATACACTTCCCTTTGGGAACTAGGATATTCATCCATCATATCCTTTATTACTGAATATGGAACAAAAAACCGATTCCAAAAACATAGGATGCCTTTTATGTTAACTTCCATTCTCTAATAGTCTACCCACCATAGAGAGAGATCCAAATATTATGAAATTAACAATAATTCCATTTCTCCTGAAGAATCATCTTGAGAAGAGTGCAGGTCAACTAAACACATTCCAAGATAATCTTGAGCTCTTCCTCCCAGATTCCCAAATGAATCAAAGAAAAATTATCTTTCAAGGTACACCTTTTTGATGATTCTTTAATGGTATGGGTTATAATTTTTCAACTAAAGGGATCTACAATTTCATTATCATTCCATGAGGTGTAGTAAATGTAAATATTAAAAACCTTAGTTATGTTAGCCAATTCCTCTATCAAGGATCAAATATTTTTGAGAGAATATATAAGTAAATAGTTTGTGGTTGGAGTAAACGATAAAAATTTCTATAAAAAGGTAATTTCATTAAATATTAAGATTAGGCATCAAATATATGAGTTTTGGATCATGTTTTGGGTAATTATTCTCATATGGCCTTAGCTTTTTGGAGCCATAGGATCCCACATGATCACCCTATATAATAACACAACCCAAAACCCAACTTTGTGCATCAAAGAAGACCACATAGCCTGACCTAGCCTCTAAAAGAGCCAAAAATGGTGTAGAATTAAAAATATATTTCATATCAACAATAGAACTATGAAAATATTAATCCAAAGAAAATATAAATCCCTTTGAGTGAGAGAAATCATTGGAGAATCTATCTTCAAGAAATATTTAATAAAACTTTTGTAATACCCCTCTAATCCCAAGAATATCCATTTTTTTCTAAAAAACTATACAATTTATACCATGTCATAACAACCTTCACCTTCATGGGATCAAATAATATTCCATGTTATGACACCACATGTCTCAAGAAATTCACTTCCCGTAACTAGAAATCAATTTTTGTAATATTTGTGTAAAGTTTGTGATCTCTCAAGATTTCTTGGACTACTCTCAAATGATGCACATGATCCACATCAATTTTGGATTATACCAAAATTTAATCTATAATTAATACTACGAGAGAGTATAGGTACTCATTGGAAATCATATTCACTAAATCCATAAAAACTATAAGAGAATTTTTAAGACCATATAACATGAAAAGACACTGATAATGGACATTCCTACTCTATAAGGTGGTAATCTGAATGCCAGATTCTTATATTCTCAACTGGTGATAACTAAATCGAAGATAAATATTTGGGAACTAATTTTCACCTTTCAACTAGTCAAAAATATTATCAATATGTGAAAATAGATTATTATTCTTTACCATAATTCATTTGAGTAGTTAGTAATCAATTTAGTCAAAAAGTGTTATCTAAGAATTATTTGAAAAGAGAATAAGTGTCGTCCTAGGTGACACACACAAGAATATGATTCCTTTCTCTAAATGAACATCCAACTGAGTATTCCACTATTTCAACTCTGTTGGTTCTATACAATATGAAGGAATAGAAAATATTTGACTACCGCATACTAAATCAATAGAAAACTATACCTTTATTACCAGTGGTAGACCGTACAAATTAGAAGGAAACACATTTGGAAACTTGATGATGAATGGAATGAGATCATCACTCAAAGATTCTTACACCAAGTTAAATGAAAATATAGATATTGAACTAAACAAATCTGGAAAAGGTGGTATGAATCTACTTGATCGCAGGTCCCATTGTCTTTGGAAGACAAGACACACCCCATTGAGCGCAGTAAAGGAGACCTGTCAAAGACAACAGTCAATTCAGGACTTATTAGAAATCATCCAATACATCCCAAGGATGACGTCAAGTGGTTTCATGTTGATAACTAGAAAATTTAAGGTAATGTAAATCTATGATTAAGATAAAAACTCAAGGACAAAAGAGACCCTGATCTCTCTTTATTCTAAGGGGAATAGTAATAGCTATCACATAAGACAAAATATCCCTAGTAATATATATTAGGTTCACAAGACAATTAATTATAAATGTGTTAGATTCACCAGTATTAAATGAATAATTTAATAAATACGAATTTATAGTGATGATACCTCTCACAGTGACTAGACCCGTATCAAAATCCTTTGGAGACTCTTCTAAAGTGTGAAGAATCTTTGTTCCAAATGCATATGGCCGGAATCCTTTAAACCTTGAAGAATGTTATTTCACTGTAGTACTCTTTGTAGATGATGAGACTATTCCATATTTTGGAGAAAAAAATATGTGATAGATAATCTGTAAATTTTTCTAGAGACTAGAAGAACTATATATATTTGGCACCTCAGTACACACATGTATCAAATTCCCAACCTTATCTCATTGAAAGCATGTATATGGGACTCTTCTAGGCACTATACAGGGTCTGGAAGATGTCTATTGTCTAGAAATACCATGAGACTCATCAAAATTCCTTTTTCCATTAAAGGTACTCATTGAACTACCACTAGGTGAAAATGGAACTCTAATAAACCTTGAATTACTATCTTGATCAAGCTCAAACATTAATTACCTATCTAGAACATCTGTATAAAAATCTTGCTTCAGTAAGAAAACCTGAGATCAAATTTCAGATTGAAGACCCATAACATATCTTCTTGTTTTAAACTTCTCATTAGTCACATACTCAAGAGAAAACTGAAAAACCTTATCCAAGTGGTCTTCATAATGAATCATGGTCATTTCACCCTTTTGAAGTTTGAGAAACTCCATGGATTTCACCAAGACCATAGATTTTGGATAGACCAGATTAGTGAAAATAACTAAAAAGAATTTCCACTCCAAACCTACATGCTTTTTTGTTGTCACCATTATGTCCCACCATCTCCTATTAGGCCCTTCCATCTTATAAATAACACATTTAACCTTAATAGATTTGGGTGTTTCCAAGAACTCATTTATAAACTTATTCATTTTCAACAAATCCTTAGACTCTGGGAGATCAATAAAGAATTTGAAAGAAGGTGTATTCTAGTGAAAAACTCTTGAGTATGATCACAAGATTCATCCATTCAAGGTTACACTATTGGATCCTTCATTGGAATGACTACAAACAGTTGTCCTCGATATTGAGAAGCTTGCGACACCATCTCTACAATATTCTGGTCCACTAGAGGATTTTTCCCTGGTGGTTCCCCCACAACTTCCTCCTGGGGACTATTCAAACATATTATCAGAGGCGTGATGCTACAAAACACCAATAGACAACACTAAATACATCAAAAAGGGTACACAGATCCACAACTTAAATAAGATATATAGTAATATAAATTACATAGAGTAGAAATTTAATATTTGGATTTAAAAAACTCATATCAAAGGTAAGGAAAATACCAAAATAAATTTAAAACATTTTTCAAATACACTTTTCCCAAAAACCTATGGAAAAATAAGGCTCGTTATAGTAAGATATGGCCAAGAAATCGCTTGAAACTACTCCTGTGTCTCATTAAGACATCCAAATACACATAATTACATCAAGGAAAGATTCTTAACCTGTACCCTTAATTCTACATTGTCACAAACCAATGTAGATTCTATGGTACACAGATACTCAAGCTTTATTTGGCATAGCCTGAAGCATGTTACTAATCCCCATGGGATAGAGACTAATACCTAGAATTATAAAATATCAATGAAATATTTTTTTTACACAAAACAAGGGAATATAAAAGATAAAAGTTAGTATTTTATCACTCCTCAAGGAGAAAGTACCAAAAAAAGATAAAATTGTACTTGGGTGAAAGGATAATAATCCAAAAAGGAAACAACAGTAACAAATAGAAAAATGTTTCAAAACCTCCTATGTAAAAAGTATACAATAGACCCATCAATCACGATCCCCACTCCATAGTCCAAAAGAGTGTGAACATACACCACCTCTTAGTGGAACTTTCCATTTGCTTGAACCTTATATAAGAAAATATAGATACGCCTAAAGAAGAAGGTAGGGTGCGAGATATAAATCTCAGTTGGGTCTCACCAAGAGTTCCAAAATCAATTCTATAATAATTAAAACTATTAATATTAATTTTAATTAATAAAGGCATGTAACGACCTAAACTATTATAAATGATGTTTCCATTTTTGATTTAATTAAATGATTTATTATAAAATATAGCTATAGAAAACACATAAACATCCTTGGTTATTTTTTTTAAAAGAACATTAATAATATTAACATTTTTAATAAAGACACTGATCAATTATTATATGATTAGTATAAATATAGGTATTTTAAAAAAATCTGATTGACCCAGATAAAGGAAGTGATGACCTCAACTGGTAGAATTGTGCCTTATGAAGCCCATTTATTAGAGATTATGGGGGAGATAGAATCTTCGGGATTTTTCCTTGACCAAGCCCAAGATGAGATCCAAAAATTTAAGCATGAGAAAAAACATTTTTAGTAGAAGTTCAAACTCATCAAGATCATGACCCAAACCATGTTCACAGAACGACCCCATGAAAGTCTCACCATTGCGCACCTTACCCGTAGGGTGTTCGCCAGTGTAATAAAGGGATTTGTATCAAGAAATTAATAATATGAAGATTTATATTTTATATAATATTGAATTTATTTTCATTTTTATTATTACTTTATAAATTATTTTGATTTTGATTCAGTTAAACATAAATTGTATTTTTGAGTAATATTCAATTTTAATTAAGGAATTTATTTTAATGAATTAATGGATTTTTGAAATAAATAGTATTTTAATAAAATTTTATCATTAAATAAGGTTTATTAATTATAAATAGTCATATAAATTTTATGAAGTAAAGGGTACTTTTTATAAGTGTTCAAAAACTGTTATTGTAAAAAACTCAGTATTTTCCAATAAATTTCAAATTTTATTTTAAAAGTGAAAATTAAAATATTTAGAAAATTACTCAGATAAAATAAATATTATTTTTGTAATAATAATGTAAAAAGTATCCAATGGTTAATTTTTCTTAATAATATAAGACAATTTATTTTTCGAGTAAAACATAAATACCGTATAAATATACAACGTGTTTTTTTGACATAGTAATGACCAAAAAATGAGAAAATAAATAATATAATTGGTATACTTTGAAAAATATATATTTTCCACTTAAAATAATTTGATTTTATGTTTATTTTATAAATTTTATAATTCATTTAATATTCCTCCAAAATATATAATATATTTTATGATTTTAAACTCATTTCTTTAAAAGAGTGACTCACCTCCTCATAAGAGAGGATGATATTTTAATATGTTCAGGCATTTTGATAATAAAATAATAAAAAACTCTCTACTTTGAAAAAAACTATGGGAATGTTTTTGGTTTTGAATGTTTTTTATATAGAGTCCAAAACATATGTTTTTAAATATTAAATAATTTCACTATCATTTCCTATATAAACCCACCCATGCTCCCACTTATCTTCTCTAAAAATACTTGGAGCATGTCCTTAATATGGTCTCCCCTCTCTAGAATCCCACAATGGCACCCCAAGATCTCATGAATCCCCTTTTCAATATTTTAGCTCCACACATTCAAGTAAGGGCTCTTGACCTGAAAATTAAATTTTTATTTCAAAGCACTATTGAGGAAAAAGTGGGAAACACACACATTCAAGTAAGGGTAATTTCCTTTGTCATCTTTATCCAATTTTATTTATCTTGTTATAAGCTTATATTTTAAATTAATAATGATGGGGTATGTTTTTATCCTCCACCATACTTTACTTATTAGGTCTAAAGGATGAAAGACCCCTTTCTCTCTCATTAATCCCCCCATGTACACCCGTTACCATGACGAAATTTCGTAAGCATCATTTCTTTACCTTTTTTATTAAATATTATTTATTATCACATGCCTTATTTTTCTAATTACATATGTGTGTACATTTCCATAAATGTACCTATTGCTGTCTATTTCATTTAAAAATGACGAGCGACCAATTTTTATCTCATCAACCCATTTTAGGAATTTTTAAGAGACACTGTTATGCTGTCGAATTTTCATCGCGATTTTCCAAGACAAAACCATTACGCATGGAATTACATACACATTTCCTATAACTATGATAAACATATACCTTTTTATTGAGGTATTACATATATATATTTATATATATATATTCTATAATCATTGATTGTGGAATAAATTATGATGATGACTGAATCCTTGTTTTATGATCTATATGGAACAATTAAGAATGATAATAAAATAAAAGTGATGGGTACGCCTAGAATTATACAGTGCTCCAATGCATTGGGTAATATTTAGTATCTTGATTCATCACATTGAGATATGGGTGTACCAGATTCTTTTAATGGAATTTATCCACCATGAAGTATGGGTGGTTTATCCTTGAACTATGTTTATTATGCAGTGTTTTAAGTTGTTGTCACATTTCCCATGTTATGAATATCATGCTATATCATGCCTTATTATTCATGTTCCTTTATGCCTCATTGATATGACATTTATAACATGTATTGTTATCTTCATGTTATTCCATATTTATTCCCTTACTGGGATTTATAGGTCACCCCTTTCTTATACATTTAAATAGGTTATCCAATTTAGTTTTAAGCTCTAGCATGTTAAAGAATATTTCAACAAATATGTGGTAATTCATGTTTAAAGTTGTAATGTAATCTACCTAATTCCCAAACACACAAGACCTATTGATCTTTAGGGTTGTATTAAGTGTATTGTTATGTAATTAAATCATGTATTAAGGTGTAATAAAGATAAAGGTTATTATAATGGATGTTGTACCATTACTACATTTTAAAACTATACATGATTTCACATTAAAAGAGATGGAAGATATATCAAAACTGAAATAAAATATCATTATATATAAAATACTTATATAATACATTTAGCATGAATAAAACAATTCAATAATCAATGACATGTATAGTCAAGCAAGTAATTTATAGCACAATGGAAAAAATCCCTGTGATATATTAGTTTAGGTAATAAGATTCTCACATATCTTAATAATGATCTCAAATCAAGATAGGTGTGCACCATCAAATGAATATACACCCCAATCGGGGAAACCTCATGGGCTATTTACACCCCCAAAGGGAAACCACTCAGGCATTTCCATTATTTAGTCACAATTTTCATCATCAATCCATTAATATAGATTCAAGGTTCTATCTTGATTTTCCTAGTTTCCACAAACTACCTAGGATAATATGCGATTTGAAAAACCAATCAATAAAAAATGGACAATCAAACATTTCAAATCAATTAAAATTACAATTGTTGAGTTTTTAGTTTTCATCAAGCCATTCTCTTTTCAAAATGAAAATAGTGGTTTTTATAAATTCATTCCATTGCATATCATATTTATATTTAATCCATTTTTCAATATTTAAGAAAAAATAAATTGATGAAATCAATTTCATGGCTAATTTTTCATTTTCCGAAAATATGTCCCACATTTCAATTCCATTAAAATTGGGGGGTTTTCACAATTTTCATTTCATTTTAATTTTCACATCAAATCCTTTGATAATAGGGGTATAAATAAATTAAAAATTAATATTAATTTAATCAATAAACCTATTGTTTCAATCATTGAGAAAGGAATTATAGAACCATCTACCCTTAATCAAGAGATCACAATGCACAACACCCATAATGAAGAATTCCAACAGAGAATGAATGAAAGAGAGATCAAGATACACAACCAAGAATCAAGATACAAAAAATGGAGTTTAGATAAATCAATAACATGATAGTATATCAAACTATAAGGTGGATTTAAAGATAGATTATAAGTAACCACATGAGAGGAGGTCCACTTACCTATTAGAGATTGAATCAGATCAATGATGCTTTGTTCCACTAATAAAAGTGATTTAAGGAGCTGAAATCACATCTTGGTAGCTTTAAAGTACCAGTATTTGAGGGAGGGTTAAAATAGGGTGATTAAGGGTTATAATAGAGGATTTTTTGATTTTTCATAATTTTTTTGGGGAATTAAATCCCACGCACATGGTTTTGTAGGTAGGGAAACATGGTTTGAAAATTTGGGCACCCTAGTCGTGAGACCTTGTTTGTAGGGTGAAAAATTTCTACTAGGAGAGAGTAGGGGTTTTCAAATAATCCACAAACCATGAAAGCCCCACTTTATGAGGTTGTACAGTTTTTAGGGGTTGTCCACATGGTTTGGAAAAACTATGTTCACCCTTATAGAGGTTCTCAATAAGGCACATTGTTCGCTAGTACAAACCACATGATGTTCCGCAACTATGCCACAATAGCGCATATCTCCTTCAGCTTCTAAAATTCTCCAAAATTTCACATGAAATACCCCAAGACAAGACCCAAACAAAAGGAGATCAACACAAGGGTCAATAAATACATGAAATAAGGTAATAGGATATCACATTAACTAACATACCCCGTGTCTTAGGTGAATTATGTGTATAGTCATTAACTAACCCTCGTAGATAACCACTGAGAATGTTTGAGACCTATTAAAAATTATTATTAGTAAGAAAATAAATCTATTTTAAATATAGAGATTCAATTTTGAGTTTATGAGATAAGATCATGATAATCAACAACCAAGTCATGTTCATTCCCAAAACATTGAATCAAATCAATGAGCTATGTAGGTATTTATGCTTATATTAACACTTATAATTATAAGTGTAACCTAATTACCCCAAATTTTACCACTATATAGTAACTAAATAATCTCATACACCTAATATTGTGTATTTGTGAACCCCTAGTGATGATGTAATATTTTTATAAATACTTGTTTAAATATGATGATTTATGTGATTCTCTTCATGAAAAAAGACTTGTACTTATTTTGAATGTACCATGCCTAATAATGATGACTAAATTTATAAGGTTACAATTAGTGTTGGAGGGTGATGAAGCTATCATTGGATGTAATTCATGATAAGTAAGATGTTAAATAAAGTGGGGATACCATCCTTAAATGTATATTATTTGGATGAAGTTTGAATATTGTTTAAGTGTTTTAGAGGACCTAGAGTTGAGTTATAAAGGTTTTAATTGAGTTTCAGGATAAATTAGAATTTATAGTTTTGAGGATAGAAATTGAAAATATTCCAAGATCTATATAAAAATCATTATATCTCTATATAACCATCATCTTCCTCTAATTACAGATGTTATGAAATATATAAAAATCAATGAAAAATTGAATGAAAATAATCTTTGATGCCACACAACTATCATCTAAGTTTCAAAAACATGATCTAGTTACTACGTAACCATCATTTACATATACATCATGTTCATAAGCATCATGGAATCAAAATTTCTTCAATAAATATTTAGAAAAAATAACTCAAATAAAAGGAGAGAAAAATCAGATTTTGTTGATGATCTGTTATTCTTGAATTATACATCATTATCAAAAAATTATCATTATTAAAGATATTTTTAAAGAAGGTCCAACTGAGGAGGATTATGGATGTGGAAAGAGATACATGTCCATAAGAGGAGTTTCAACATTATAATGTTTTAAGACATACATATATCTATTTTTTAGTAATGAATTTATAAATGTGTATTTTTTTTACTGGTAATGGAAATAGTATTTTTTCAAAAATCATGTGGAATCCGAGTCTTCAATAAGATCAAATAAAAAGAAATAATTATATAGATACCTTGAGTATATTCCAATGAGTTTGAATGAGAGGTTATTACATTCATAAAGTATGTAAGACTTACATAATTAAAAGTGGAAATAATATTCACAAAAATATTATTAGAATATAAAATTTGAAAAATGATAAAGATCATAATGATTGAGACTTGTTGTATTCTATAAGGATTGAAAAGAATCACCGAAGAAAATAGTGAAGAGAAGAGGAAGAAGATCATTTTTGGAGTCTACATTGAGGCTCAAATATGTATTTACAATTATTATTTAGTAATAATCACTTTGTTTAATTGATGTGATATTATAACTGGTTAAATCTAGTAATTATAATGAGTTCAGGTTCATATAAATTCTCATATTCCTTTTGATAATAATAAGAGATAATTGAGTGTGAGATAATAACGATGAAACTCTAAGGATATAGTAATCATATAAAGGATTTGAAATTCAATAAAAAACTTTAGAAATATAATTATTCTTTCTTATTTAGTGAGAGTCTTCGGAGAGATGTGTTGAATAAGAATTATATTTTAGAAGAGGTTTGAAATTTTGTGACACTAATTCACCCACACTATTAGGGCCCTTAACCCTTCAAGAGATCCTAATAACTGGTATCAGATCGGGGAACCTCTATAGTTTTTATCTCAAGTTCCAATAATAGATCCTCATAATTCATTTAATTGTAAATATGTACCCAAATTTTTAGGAAGAGTTTTTTCTTTTTGGTAGAAGATAATAGTTCCCTAAATTCTCTCTGTTGTGATTGGTTTTTTTTTGAATTTATTAAATATGGATTCAATATGCCAAATGAAACCTCATCAAAGGCTCTGACTAATAATAGGGACATTGAGAATGATATAAAGGCTAGGAATACAGTAATACATTCTTTGTCAAAAAAGGATTTAACAAAGGTTATCAGATGTATAAATGTTAATTCTATTTTAAAAATCTTCATATAATTTATGAAGGTAACAAAAAGGTGAAAATTGTAAAGCTAAAAACTAGTAAAAAATAGATTAAAGATATTATAACATATAAATATGAAACTTTTTTTGAGTTATTTACTAGGGTGAATATAATACTCATCACAATAGGGTTTGAAGAAATTCTTGAAGAATACTGTGGTAAATAAACTAATGAGAATCCTACCACAAAAATTTTATACAAAGATCTTATCTGTTGATGATATAGATCTTGAAAACTTCACTTTTAATAAACTCCATGGTAATCTTATTAACTATGAACTAATAAAAGGGAACATGTTGAAAATCAAAGGCAAGGAGGAGAAATAAATTTCTTTTATAGACATCAAATCTATGAAGATGAATGAGAATTAAGACTTGTTGGACAAAGGTGAAAACATGGATGTTTTTTTATGAAACTATTTTCCTCTTGTTGATAAATTTCATAAGAGGAGGAAGAGGTAAATATTTCAGTAAAATTATTTTATAATGTTCTAATTTTTAAATTTATAACCATTTATTTACCAATTTTACCACGAAAATTATAGGAGAAAATAATAATAAATAAGTTACTAGAAGGAACACCAATAATAGGGACCTTTAAAAAGTTTAGAAAAAGGTAAAGAAAATGATTTCACACGATCCATTTAGAAGGAAATTTTTATCAATTGAAGAAAGAAGTTTTCAACATGAAAACGTGTTGGTGAGGATGAGAAAAATTGTAGAGGTGTCTTTCAAAGAGTGCTCATGGAACAAGTGGAAGAAGAAGTGAACCTATCAGAAGATGGAAAACATTACGAAAATGAGTATATTTTAGAGGCAAGTGATACTTTTAGAGAATATAATATGAGAATGGAAATAAAAATGGGATTTAAATAGATAAGAAAGATGAGAGATGAAAACACTATATTAATTGTTTTTAGACAAATAGAGTCATATACAAGTATAAAAAACCCTATCATCAAATAAATAGAGATGATAAAGATTGATAATGTAAAAAATGGGGAAATAATTGAAGACATGACTTTTATCAATACTCTTAGTGATAAGAAAATTGAAAAACTTAGATTTCAAACAATAGATGTTGAGAAATAGGATGAAGAAAATAAATTCAATAGGGATGAGGGAACTAAATAAGATGGTGAATGTTCAAATCAATCAATAATAGGTTGTTTTTTAAATTTTATGTAAGATATGAACAAATAAAATTTAGAGAAGTTATATTATATAAGAAGACTACTTTTACTAAATTATAAAATAATAGATTTAAATCTAGGTAAAGTAAAAATTATATAAAAAAAATCAAATAATCTCAAATATAAAAAGGAAAAAATTGAAAAAATGGGTCTGCATTATCAATTTTTTTAAAAAATATAAACCCATAAAAAGGCTTTGTGTGTTCTACTTATTTGAGGTATGAAAATAGAAAATGATAGTAACCCATACAATAGTAGATTTATTTTATCAAAATAGAATATTTTTGGGAAACAACCGATGTTGTGGAATATTTTTATACAAGGCCTATTAAAATTAGTATATTATGTTTCTACATAGATAGATAAAATAACAGGAATCAAGGGGGATATAATAAACATTTATGAGAACTCATCTAAAGTGTTAATTTCTTGAGAATAAAGTTAAATCTATTTTTTTTGAATACTAGAAAGAGTTATATGGAAGGCGTGATAAATAAATACACACTTTCAATGTGTGTATTAATTTTATTAAATATTTTTTTATTATTTTAAAATAATTTGAATAAAAAAATCAAAATCATATTAGAAAAAATAATAAAATGGTCGAATGGTCCTTTAAGGATTGAATAATTGAAAATCCATGGATCTTGGAAAATGGGTGTTCATATCACAAGATAGGTAAAATGAAAAATCATAAAAAGGGATGAGAAATATTATGGAGGTGTTGTAGCATTTTAAATGAAATATATTTAAAATTTAGATGCATTTGAATAAACAATATTGGTAAGAATCAATTTAGATATTATAATGTTCTATTTATTGATGGATTAAAGAGCAACTTGTTAATTTGATAAATAATCTTTGGTGATAAAATGAGGTTATTTCCAGGAATAATGGATGCATTATCAATAGGTTGAAATATGAAGTTTTTGTGACTAAGGTGTTGAGAATCCCAGGAAATTATTTTATGTTAGAGAGGAAAGGTCTTATTATTATCTAAGTCAGTAAGTAGATTGAAATATATATAAAAAAATAAATTCCCACCTTATCCAAAATAATATGAAGAAACTCATCAAGGAATATGTTTTGAGAGATATTAAAATTTTAAAATAAGATAAAACATCAAATTTTATAATCTGTAATAAAGGAAAAATGGTAAACAAATCTCTCAAAAGTGGTAAAATTTATTCATTTAAACCTCTTAAGTAGATCTATTCTATTGTATATGTACATATGTCCATGTAGCCAACAAATGATAAAAGGTAATTTCTAACATTCATAGAATAATTTAGAAGGATAAAATGTATCATGTTTATGTCACAAAATTAATATTCTTTATATAGATCCTTGTGTTTTAGAAGTATTTTAGGAAAGAAGACATGATTACTCTGGGAGTTGTTAAGATCAGAAAATGGCAGTGAGTACTCCAATAGAAAATTCACTTAATGCCTTTATAAATGTGGTATTAGGTAAGAATATAATGATCCGTACACTCCCCAAAAAATTGAGTGGATGAAAGGATGAATTTTTTTCTGGTTGTAATGGCCTGAATGATTACAACAGAGAGTGATACAAAAATATTTCTATTGGTAAAGGTTATTAGAACTACTAGATCCTTACATAATAAGAAAATTTTGAGGCTAAATTATAACATGAATTGTAACACCTGAGAATTTTATGAGAAATATTTTGTTTTTCTGTTATATAAATCATCAAAAGAATCTTTCATTACACACAACACTAGCTTGTCTTGCTTTACACGCAAACACGGTCTTCCTCGATAGCTTGCGTCGTACGCAATACCGAGTTTCACTAAACAATGATATGCTATTAAAATATTATTAAAACTAGCTATTATGAATAGTAATAACCACTTTTTGAAATTTTATAAATTTTATTTTTCAAAATGGACTTCATTTTTGGATTCGGAATATCGAAATTAGCCTAGGGTGAAATTTTGGTATTTTTCTGAAAATTTCAATTTTTGATCAATAGTTAAAACACTGGGTTACTATTTAAAAACCGACTTTTTATTTAAATAATTGTTTATCTTATTTAAATTTATTTTAGGTCAAAATTGATACATAATACCTATAAAAGTTCAATGTAATTCATTGGAGTAATGTTATAATAATTTTAGATATATAAAATTTTTATTGAACTTTTCACCGTCTTTTACCCACCTCCTCGGAGAATTTGCAAATTTACATAAAACATAATTTTACCGCATTTGTGAATGGAATTTCAAAAATCTGAGAGACACGGTTCATGTCAGAAAGTAAAATGTGGTTCAATGAGATGAAAATAATTTTTGGTGAATAGTAACTTTTTACTTTTATTTACCACGGTTAAAAGTAAATAGGGTACTTAAGGGTAAAAATGATATTATTATTACCCTAAAACATATCATAATTCTATTGGATAAGTGTAATTCGACCAAAAACAACCTTAGGAATAAAATATGATCATTTAGGCCCACTTGGATTAGATTAGGACATTTATTATTAATTTATTTAAAGAAGGGTTAAAATAGTAAAAATCAAAGTTTAATAAGTAAATAATTTTTAATATAGGGTTATACATAAGATAAATTCGACTGTAAATATTCATTATAAAGATAAAACAATTTCCTACATAATGATATTTTATTTGTAATTTTTAGACATTAAATAATTTAATTTATTTATGATAAAATTATGATACAGTAATTATCCAATTAATGAAATATTGACATAATTGATGTTATAAATACCCAAATAAATGTAATTTTAGAATTTTTATGAATTACATGAATTTTCTAGGTGAATATGACATGTTAGTATTGATTAAATTAACTTTTTTAGAATTAATAATTCTGTTATGAGTTTCACAAAAATCAATTACTAAATAGTGTCAAAATTGACATAAAATAGTTTTTAAAACAAATATTATATTATTAATTGTTATTATATTCCTAAAAATCTAATGTTCGGCCAAGATACTTATACCATGATAGGTGTATCATTAATGGACCACTTGGGTGTCTCTTGGATGTATATGGTATGTTTATTAACTATATAATATAAAAATACAAAGTGACATGGTAAATGTCAATCTAATTAACTAAGAGTTAAAACTAAACGATAAGGTTAATATAATGATCTAAACTTGTCTAAATTCTATTGGATGAGAGTATTTCGACCCATAATTACCTTAGTTTCGAAATATATCAATTTTGAGCTATTAAAAACCGAATTTGACTTTATAATAAAATAATATTTTCAGTTATTCCAAAGGTGCCCCTCTCCTCCCTTATAAAAGGGCACCTCCTCCCTCTTTTCCTCACACTACTTTGAGACTTCAAGCTTGGAAAACCCATGACAAATTCTCTTCTCCACTTCCCTAGAAACATCCTAGAGGTCCTGGTATTTTTTTAAAGACCAATTTTAGTGCCCTAAGAGGAAGTCTCAAAGAGGTGCTTCAAAGAAGAGGTAATGTCCGTTACCGATTCATTCAACTTTATTTCTTCTTCCACTTCTTATTATTTAGTTGTTTCATTATGAAGTAATAAAATTAGTATCACCCATATACGGATATGTTATTATAATTATTAAACAACCCTATTTCACCATCTATCCATCCTACGGAAAACAAAATCACCGCGCGTGCGTTCGTACAGAATACCGTCTCCACGCCGTGGTGTAATCTATTTTCCACCACCACCTTACTTGGATAGGTATAATGGTGTAAATAATAACTACATATGATTATTTTAAAGTGATATTTATTCTTAAATAGTATATATACACTCGATTACAATTTCATGATCATGGGAATGATATCATCGCTCGTGCGTATGTACGGAATACCGTCTCCACGATGTAATGCGACTCGTTCTACATGATCTTCATTGCATAATGATTATATAAATGAATTTAATGAATGAATATGATATATATTACACTAATACCATTTTGGGAATGAGTTATCTATAACCTAAAAAGAAGAATAAGAATTTATTTGACAAAACACGCATAAGAACAAAAAGTAATAAACACCCGAATAACAAGTAGTAATAAGATATTACTAATAAGAATCTAAGAATATGACCATATATGATATCATAAAAATAATTATGATTCTGGAATACGTCAATAAAATTATTTAAATCATTATATAGAAGGTTCGAACACTTACGAAGCAAATCAAACCTAAGGTAAGGGATAATTTTGTAAATCTCATTTTTATCCGAGATTGCTTATTCGTAAGTATTTACTGGGGTTATTACCATCATCCATGTCCATGTTTTATTAATATGTATTCATGTAAATTTAAAGTCCTTTTTACCCATTTTTACTTTTACCCCTTGGTATGGAAGGAATCTTTTTTTATTTACCCTACAAGGAATTTTTTTTAGTTTTCCGAAAAAAGTACGAGAAGAATGTTTTTTTTAACGTATACGGCATGAAAGGATTTTTACAGTTTTATAAAGCATTATTTTCATGAAGCTTCCTCGAAAATATTTCATGACTATTTTCATCAAAATCCTTTTCTTTTAAAATTTCATGACATTTTGTGAAAAGAAAATGATTTTGAAGAAGAAAGGATATTTTCCTCAAGAATTCGTTTCAAGTGTTTTATCAAAACCATTTTTCATCTAAGATGGAATTATTTAAGATGTGTATGTTTCAAGTATAATGACTCTATTATTTACATGGTTTTACTTTCCTTATTATGAAATGATATCCATTTCTTTTATATGGATTATGTAATGATGGGATGATGTTTATGAAACTCATTTTATTTATTGGGTTATTATGAATGATGTATGTTTATTTTGTGGTACAAGTAAGAATGATTTCATTATGAGATGGATGGGAACTATATCTCCCTCCAATGAATTAGGTAAAGATTTTATATCTCATGAGATAGAAATGGCTAGAACGGCAGGTTAAACCGGTTCAGTGAAACAGGACTGAAACAAGGAGTGAACTCGGTTCAGAAATGGACTTTGTCCACTAAGATAGTCTTGTAAATGAGTCTTGACTAATAAGAAATGATTCTCTATGATTATGTGTGTATGCCACAAAGTTTCATGTTTTAAGTTATGAATATTGGGATTACATTTTACTACTATGATTTATCCCATGTTATGAAATTATGATCTCTTTTGGAGGTTAAGATTTCCAAAAGTTATGTTATTATGTATATGATGTGATTGATATTTCTTTTGTTTACCCTTACTGAGAATTTGAGCTCACCTTTTGGATTTTTTATTTCCCTAGGTCAGGAAGAATATTATTAAGTAGGATATGCCAAAAGGGGCTCTAGATATGATGAAATAAATGGGAGGCAAAGTAGATGCTTTATGAACCAGTTGTTTATGTTTCCTAGTTTCTAAAGACACTATACCTATACAGTCCTTTCCTAGTTTTGTTATATGTTGTAATAAGTATGCTTCAATTTTTAAGTATTAACCATGTATGTAAAGTAAGGGTTGTTATAGTTGGTATCAGAGGAAAGGTATAGTCAACCTTTGGAAACTAGGATGTGAAATCCTTAGTAAGAAACCTAAGGATATGTCTAAGCATAGAACACAATCTTAGTGTTTTAGAAATGGCCATGAATAACCTAGGATAAGACCTTAAGTGTGAAATTTTATTCTTGATTATGTGGTTTTCCTATTATAATTAGTGTTTCTCACACTATTCTTCTTGGTTTTAGTCAATGGCTGGAACCCGAAGGAACCGTGTTAATGCGGAATGCGACGGGCAATGAAATGATTGTCCCCATGAGCAACCAAACGTTATGGGAGCTGGAATGCAAAATCTTGTAGCCATTCTCACACAACTTTCTCAAGCTATGAAACATGTAGGATTTCCAAACGAGCAAAGGAAGGAGCAACATTCTGTTGAATCTTTCATGAGGCATCGTCCACCTTCATTCAGCGGGTCTTCTGATCCATTAGTGGTTGAACAATGCATCAGTACCACTGAAAATATATTTTCAGTTCTTCAATGTTCTGAACATGATAAAGTCATCTTAGTAGTGTATCGTTTGGAAGGTGATGCTGATCAATTGTGGAATATTATTAAGAATAAAAGGCAAAGGGATGAAATTGAGTCCATGGAATGGGATGAGTTCAAGAACTTATTTTTCAATAAGTACTTCCCTCGTATTCTCCGAACAAAGATGGAGAAGGAGTTTCTTGAACTAAAGAAAAAGGATGGTGAATCTGTTGGTACCTATGAAGCAAATTTTACAAGACTTGCAAGGTACGCTTCTGGTATTATTATCCAACTCGAGAGTAAGATCGATCGATTCTTTAGTGTCTTAAAACCAAGTCTTCAAAGGGCTTTATCCATAAGGGACTTCAATAGCTACGAGGAAATCATTTGATGTGCTCTCAAAGTTGAGATGGAGATTGGAGTAACCCATCAGTCATATGGGTTTGATAAGAAGAGGGAAATGGAATTCAAAGGAAAATCTAAAGAGCACACTGAGAGGAAGATGAGCTTTCCCTTATGCTCAAAGTGTAGAAATAAACATGGAGGGAGTTTTCTTAAAGGGACAAGTAAATGTTTAAAATGTGGAAAGGAAGGTCATCAGGAATTTGAATGCCACAATGATGGGAAGAAGATGTCTAATGATGCAAACAAAGGAAGGGATACACAGAATGAACCTACTACACTTCAATGTTTCAAGTGCAAGGAGATGGGGCATTATGCCAATCAATGCCCAAATCCAAGGGTTGATGATGATGGTCTACGTCAATAAACTCTTAAGGATAAAGACAAAGGAAAGTCACATGCAATTTCTATCAGCGATGTGGAGTGCGATAACGATGTGGTGAAAGGTACACTTACCATCCACTCTAAAGTAGCAAATGTTTTATTTGATTCTGTATCCACCCACTCTTTTATTTCTGAAGATTTTTCTAAGGGTATCACCGTATTACCTCAATAATTAGATGTTGAGTTAGCTGTGACAACACCTAATGGCACAACAGTCGAATCAAAAGTTTATAATTCTTCCCCGATTGAAGTTTGTGGGAAAGTGCTTCCTGCAAATCTTGTGATACTTCCTATAGTGGAATTTTATGTGATTCTTGGCATTGATTGGCTTTCTTTATATGGAGCTCATATCAATTTCCAAATAAGGGAAGTCACATTTCATATTCCAGATCAATCTATGATCGTCTATCGATGCAAGGATGAACATAACCTTCCAGTGGAAATTTCTTCCATCTTATGGGTCTTGATTCCACTAAATGAAGGTTATTTATCTCAAATGGTTGTTGGGAAACTCACGATTAAGAATATGCCTATTGTACGTGAGTTTGAAGATGTTTTTCCAGAAGAATTTCCGGGTCTTCCACCAAATCATGAAGTAGAGTTTTCAATAGAACTCATACTGGGTGCTTTTCCTATTTCAAAGACACATTATAGAATGGCCCCAATTGAGTTGCAGGAATTGAAGAAGCAACTCCAAGAGAATATTGATAAGGGATTCATACGCCCTAGTGCGTCACCTTGGGGAGCACCTGTTCTGTTTGTTAAGAAGAAAGATGGATCAATGAGACTTTGCATTGATTATCGAGAACTTTACAAGATCACTATCAAGAACAAATATCCTCTCCCATGCATTGATGACTTATTTGACCAACTGCGCGGAGCTCAATACTTTTCCAAGATTGATCTTCGTTCAGGGTATCATCAATTAAGGGTCAAAAGGGAGGATATACCAAAGACGGCTTTCCGTACAAGGTATGGACACTATAAATTTATAGTGATGCCATTTGGTCTTACTAATGCCCCTAGTATCTTTATAGATCTGATGAATAGATTCTTTAGAGACTATCTTGATCAGTTTGTGGTAGTCTCTATAGATGATATTCTTGTCTATTCAAAGAGCAAGGAAGAACATGAAGATTACTTGAGAATTACATTGAAGATCCTGAGAAAGGAGAAGCTTTATGCCCAATTTACCAAGTGTGAATTTTGGCTTCAAAAAGTTTCATTTTTGGGTCACATAATCTCAAAAGTGGGGATATCTGTGGATTCAGCAAAAACAGAGGTTATCGAAAGATGGTCGAGACCAACAACAGTAACTAAGATCCGAAGTTTTCTTGATTTGGATGGATATTATCAACATTTTTTAAAAGATTTTTCACGATTATCTAATCCACTCACCAAGTTGACTCGGAAAGGAGTTATGTTTTTTTGGACGGAGGAATGTGAAGAGAATTTCAAGGAGTTGAAAAGAAGGTTATCCAGTGCACCTGTGCTCACACTGCCTTGTAGTGTAGAAAGGTTTGTGATCTACAGTGATGCATCCAAGAAGGGATTGGGGTGTGTTATTATGCAAAATGATATGGTGATAGCTTATGCCTCACGACAGTTGAAAATACATGAGAAAAATTACCCAACTCATGATTTGGAGTTAGCTGCGGTAATCTTTGCATTAAATATTTGGAGGCATTATCTTTATGGAGAGAGGTATGACATTTATACTAATCATAAAAGTTTAAAGTATATTTTCACACAAAAGGAGTTGAATATGATCCAAAGAAGATGGTTGGAGCTGATTAAGGATTACGACTTCTCAATTCATTACCACCCTCCGAAAGCAAACAAGGTGGCATATGAATTAATTCGACAAGACCATGCTAGTTTATCCATGATGAGGATCACAAACGATCTAATATTTATGGATTTACAAAGGATGGATCTTGGAATTATAATGGAAGGGGAAAAATCTTATCTTTCTCAAATGAATGTTCAACCATTTATACATGTGAAGATTAAAGAGGCACAGAAAGAATATGTCGAGTTATAAAAGAAGGTGAGAAATGTTCCTGAATTCAACCTTGATTGTGATGGGATAATAAAGTTCAGGAATCTTGTTTGTGTTCCTCCCATCCCTGAATTAAAGAAGGAGCTGCTGGATGAGGCTCATAGTTCTTGATTCTATATTCATCTTGGAAGAACGAAGATGTATAGGGACCTGAAAGAGTACTTCTGGTGGGATGGCATGAAAAGAGATGTTGCTGAATATGTCTCTCGATGCTTGGTTTGTCAGCAAGTTAAAGCTGAGAGACAGAAGTCTAAGGGGATGTTACAACCATTACTCACACCCAAATGGAAATGGGAAAACATCACTATGGACTTTTTCACAGGACTTCCTAAAACATCCAAAGGCAATAATGCTATCTGGGTCATAGTTGATCGTCTTACAAAGTCTGCACACTTCATTTCTATTAGAGAGGATTTCTCTCTGGATCAGCTTACCAGGATATATGTAAAGGAAGTGGTAAGATTTCATGGAGTACCACTTTCTACTATATCTGATCGGGATCTGAGATTTACCTCGAAGTTCTGGCGAAGTCTTCAGCATACTCTGGATACAGTGTTGAGTTTCAGCACTGCTTATCATCCTTAGACAGATGGTTAGTCTGAGAGAACAATTCAAACTCTAGAAGATATGTTGAGATCTTGCTCTGTAGATTTCAAAGGTGGTTGGGATCAACACCTACCTTTGGTGGAATTTTCTTATAATAATTTCTTTCACTCTAGTTTTTAGATGGCTCCTTATGAATCTCTCTATGGAAAGAAATGCAGGACTCCAACTTGCTGGGATAAAGTTGGGGAAAGAAAGATATTAGGACCTGATCTTGTTGATGAAATGGCAGAAAAGGTTAGATCTATTCAACAACACATAAGACCAGCTCAGAATCGACAAAAAAGTTATGCCGACAACCGAAGAAAAGACTTAGAGTTTGAAGTAGGTGATAAAGTGTTCTTATGAATATCTCCCTAGAAGAGGGTCATGAGATTTAGAAAGAAGGGAAAGTTGAGCCCTAGATATATTAGTCCTTTCGAAATACTAGATCGTGTTGGGAAGGTAGCTTAACGATTGGCGCCTCCACCGAATCTATCTCAAGTTCACGATGTGTTCCATGTATCTCTCCTGAGAAAGTACATACATGATCCCTCACATGTACCCAGCTCAGAAGTTTTACCGCCGAAATAAGATCTTTCTTATGAAGAACAATCGATAGAGATTCTGGATCGTAGCGAATAAGTCCTACGGAACAAGACCACTCGCTTGGTGAAAGTTTTATGGAGGAACCACCAATTAGAAGAAGCTACATGGGAGCTCGAGGATATGATGAGGGAGAGGTATCGTCATTTGTTTGTTACAATGTGACGAATTTCGAGGGCGAAATTCATTTTAAGGGGGGTAGAATGTAACACCCGATACTTTTATGAGAAATATTTTGTTTTTATGTTATATAAATCATCAAAGGAATCTTTCATTACACACATAACTAGCTTGGCTTTCTTTACACGCAAACGCGGCCTTCCTCGATAGCTTGTGTCATACGCAATACCGAGTTTCACTAAACAACGATATGCTATTAAAATATTATTAAAACTAGTCGTTATGAATAGTAATAACCACTTTTTGAAATTTTATAAATTTTAATTTTAAAAATGGACTTCATTTTTGGATTTGGAATATCGAAATTATCCTTGGGTGAAATTTTGGTATTTTTCTGAAAACTTTCAATTTTTGATGAATAGTGAAAACACTGGGTTACTATTTTAAAACCGACTTTTTATTTAAATAATTGTTTATTTTATTTAAATTTTTTTTAGGTCAAAATTGATACATAATACCTATATAAGTTCAATGTAATTCATTGGAGTAATTTTATAATAATTTTAGATATATAAAAAGTTTATTGAACTTTTCACCGTCTTTTACCCACCTCCAAGGAGAATTTGCAAATTTACATAAAACTTAATTTTACTGCATTTGTGAATGGAATTTAAAAAATCCAAGAGACACGGTTGATGTCAGTAAGTAAAATTTTCTTCAATGAGATGAAAATAATTTTTGGTGAATAGTAACTTTTTTACTTTTATTTACCACGGTTAAAAGTAAATAGGGTAATTAAGGGTAAAAATGATATTATTATTACCCTAAAACATGTCCTAATTCTATTGGATAAGTGTAATTCGACCAAAAACAACCTTAGTAATAAAATATGACCATTTAGGCCCACTTGTATTAGATTAGGACATTTATTATTAATTTATTTAAAGAAGGGTTAAAATAGTTAAAATCAAAGTTTAATAAGTAAATCATTTTTAATATAGGGTTATACATAAGATAAATTTGACTATAAATATTAATTAGAAAGATAAAAATATATCCTACATAATGGTATTTTATTTGTAATTTTTAGATATTAAATAATGTAATTTATTTATGATACAAATATGATGCAATAATTATCTTATTAATGAAATATTGACATAATTAATGTTATAAATACAAAAATAAATGTAATTTGAGACTTTTTTTGAATTACACTAATTTTATAGGTTAATATGACATGTTATTATTGATTAAATTAACTTTTTTAGAATTAATAATTCTGTTATGAGTTTCACAAAAATCAATTACTAAATAGTGTCAAAATTGACATAAAATAGTTTTTAAAACAAATATTATATTATTACTTGTTATTATATTCCTAAAAATATAAGGTTAGGCCAATATACTTATATCATGATAGGTGTATCATTAATGTACCACTTGGGGGTCTCTTGGATGTATATGGTAAGTTTATTAACTATATAATATAAAAATACAAAGTGACATGGTAAATGTCAATCTAATTAACAAAGAGTTAAAACTAAAAGATAAGGTTAATATAATGACCTAAACTTGTCTAAATTTTATTGTATGAGAGGTTTTAGACCCATACCTACCTTAGATTCTAAATATATCAATTTGGAGCTATTAAAAACCGATTTTGACTTTATAATAAAATAATATTTTTAGTTATTCCAAATGTGCCCCTTTCCTCCCTTATAAAAGGGAACCTCCTCCCTCTTTTCCTCACACCACATTGAGCCTTCAAGCTCCCAAAAACCCCACAAAATTATATTCTCCACTTCCATAGAAACATCCTAGAGGTCCTGGTATTTTTTTAAAGACCAAATTTAGTTCCCTAAGAGGAAGTCTCAAAGAGGCGCTTCAAAGAAGAGGTAATGTCCGTTACCGATTCATTCAACTTTATTTCTTCTTCCACTTCTTTTTCTTTAGTTGTTTCATTATGAAGTAATAACATCAGTATAACCCATATACTTATATGTTATTATAAGTATGAAACAACCCTATTTCACCATATATCCATCCTACGGAAAACGAAATCACCGCGCGTGCGTATGTACGGAATACCGTCTCCACGCCGTGGTGTAATATATTTTCCACCACCACCTTACATGGATGGGTATAATGGGGTAACTAATAACTATATATTATTATTTTAAACTGAAATTGATTCTGAAATAGTATATATACACTCCATTACAATTTTATGATCATGGGAACGATATCATCGCTCGTGCGTACGTACAGAATACCATCTCCACGATGTGATGCGACTCATTCTGCATGATCTTCATTGAATAATGATTATATAAATGAATTGAATGAATGAATATGATATATATTACACTAATACCATTCTGGAAATGAGGTATCTATAACCTAAAAAGAAGAATAAGAATTTATTCGACAAAACATGCATAAGAGCAAAAAGTAATAAACACCCGAATAACAAGTAGTAATGAAATATTACTAATAAGAAGCTAATAATATGACCATATATGATATCATAAAAATATGTATGATTCTGGAATAAGTCAATAACATTATTTAAATCATTATACACGAGGTTCGGACACTTACGAAGCAAATCGGACCTAAGCTAAGGGATAATTTTGCAAATCTCATTTTTATCTGAGATTGTTTATTCGTAAGTATTTACTAGGGTTACTGCTATCATCCATGTACATGTTTTATAAATATGTATTCATGTAAGTTTAAAGTAATTTTTACCCATTTTGACTTTTACCCCTTGGTATGGAAGTAATCTTCTTTTATTTAACCTACAATGTACTATTTTGACGTTTCCGACAAAAGTACGAGAAGAATGTTTTTTTAACGTATACGGCATGAAAGGATTTTTACGGTTTTATAAAGCCTTATTTTCATGAAGCTTCCTCCAAAATATTTCATGACTATTTTCAACAAAATCATTTTCTTTTAAAATTGCATGACATTTTGTGAAAAGAAAATGATTTTGAAGAACAAAGGATATTTTCCTCAAGAATTCATTTCAAGTGTTTTATCAAAACAATTTTTCATCTAAGATGAAATTTTTTCATATGTGTATGTTTCAAGTATAATGACTCTATGATTTACCTGTTTTCACTTTCCTTATTATGTAATGATATCCATTTCCTTTATATGGATTATGTAATGATGGGATGATGATTATAAAACCCATTTTATTTATTGGGTTATTATGAATGATGTATGTTTATTTTGTGGCACAAGTAAGAATGATTTCATTATGAGAGGGATGAGACCTATATATCCCTCCAATGAATTCGGTAAAGATTTTATATCTCATGAGATTAACATGGCTGGAACGGCAGGTTAAACCGGTTCAGTGAAACAGGACTGAAACAAGGAGTGATCTCGGTTCAGAAATGGACTATGTCCACTAAGATAGTCTTGGAAATGAGCCTTGACTAATAAGAAATGATTCTATATGATTATTTGTGTATGCCACAAAGTTTCATGTTTTATGTTATGATTATTAGGATTACATTTCACTACTATGATTTATCCCATGTTATGAAATTATGATCTCTTTTGCAGGTTAAGATTTCCAAAAGTTATGTTCTTATGTATATGATGTGATTGATATTTCTTTTGTTTACCCTTACTGAACATTTGATCTCACCCTTTTGTATGTTTTGTTTCCCCAGGTCAGGAAGAAGGTTATTAAGTAGGATATGCCAAAAGGGACTCTAGATATGATGAAATAAATGGGAGGCAAAGTAGATGCTTTATGAACCAGTTGTTTATGTTTCCCAGTTTCTAAAGACACTATACCTATACAGTCCTTTCCTGGTTTTGTTATATTCTGTAATAAGTAGGCTTCAATTTTGACGTATTAACCCTGCATGTAAAGTAAGTGTTGTTATATGAATACTTATGTGGTTTATGAATAAGAGAAAATTTAATCACTTTGAAGGGTTTCGAAGTCCCCGTAAGATTATGAAAATGGGTTGAATTGGAACAAAGGTTGATGATAAGGTTTGAGATGGAATTTTCCTTTGATATACACCAAATTAGAGTTCTTAAAGTTTTTATAATTACAAATAAAAAATAGCTATTGAAATTGATAAAATTTTAGTTCATGAAAATGAATAATAAATACAAAGAAAACTTTTGAAGACAATGAGGGCAATATTTAAAAATATGAATATGTTGTAGAATTGATAGAAATTATATAGATTCAGTTATATGAAGTATATTCTAATACCTCCCATGATGATGACCAAACTCTGGTGTTAAAGGAAACTAATTCCAGTAATGAATAAGAATTTTAATTTACTATGGGTGTTGGTTCACATAAAAGTATGTGGACATAAAAAATATAATTAGATACCCTAATCAAGGTTTATAAACTAGGAGAAAATTCATATTAGTAATCAATAAATTTTTTCTTTCAAAAGTTAATACAAAATCTATTAAAGATGATTTTAAACATAAGGAGTGGATTAAATAAATAAATGAATAATTATGACATATTAAAAAGAATGAAACATATTAAATTTTTCATAGGGACACTAAAAAGAATTTTATTAGAGAAGAAGAGGTTTTGATAAATATTATTGATGATAATGGTGGAGTGGATATAAAAAAATATAGGTCGGTATGTAATGGATAATGAAAAATTAAAGGGTATAAATTTAATGAATCATTTTTCCCAGTAGTCAGACTTGATACTATTAGAATATTTCTTCCTATAAATTTTTTTTGAAGCTTAAAAATATTAAAGATGAATATTAAATCATTTTTAATGGTGATATTGATGAGGAAGTGTACATGGAATAACCTGATGTATTTATTCTTCACTCCGATGACAAAACTCCCGTTAGTAGATAATTGTTTTTTATGGATTAAAATAGACTCTAAGTGTTTAGTATTTTAGAATTAATGAATATGTGAATATAATGAAGTTAAATAAATAAAAAATGTAAAATAACTTGTTTTTTAAGAATACCAAACTCGCAAGTCTATTTTTGATTGTATATGTTGATGACATAATTTTTTATACCAATAAAAATATTTGTGTCTCGATCTCTCAAGACATATGAAAGAAAGATTTAAGATGTCGATGCTAAATAAAGTAAAATTTTCTTGATTTTATAAGTTACCCAAGAAAATGAATAAATAATTATTTCACAAGAAACGTATTCTAGAGATATCTTAAAGAAGTTTGACATGAAAGAATCTAAAGGTGTTTCCACACCAATTTTGTTGGGAAAAAACTGAGCAATATTATTAATAGTAAATATAAATATTGAAAAGTATCTATTTTTTAGTGGGTAAAAATATAGGAAATAAAATTTTAAGATATATATAGAAATAAAAATAAAGTAATTTTTTTGTTAATTAACTGATGAAATCCAATTCGTATGTCTAAAAAACCAACACGATCATTTATGCTTGAAAATGTTTTCTTTTTTAAAAATGGATTTTTATGCGCTCTATATTTTTAATCAAAGAAAATAAGAATATTATTGTTAAATGGGGATAAAATATATTTTTATATGAATAATATATTTTCAGTAATTTTATTATAAATTGAGAGAGAATAAAAATAATAATAGTTAATAATTGTAAAATTCATATTACTATAAAAAACATTCATTATAACTTATATTGACATTTAAAAGTTAAATTATTAAGATTTAGAGATATAATTGGAAAAAATGAACTTCATTTTTTGATTCATTATTAAAATATTATATTAGGTTTAATTTTGGTCATTTTTTTATAAAAAATGATTTTTAGATGAATAGTGGAAAATTCTGTTTTTACAAATACCATAACATTTATGAATTTACCATAATGTAAACAAGACTTAAAAATTTATTAAAACATTTCCTCTACCAAATGTGTATTTGGAGAATAAAATTATTCATTTAAAAATAATATGGTGAATTTATTATACCTATGTTTAGTATTTTGGAAATGAAGAAATATTTTATTATGATAAAAGATGTTTTTGGACTTTCTTTTAGTTAAATATTCTTATGGTGGATTTTAGTTTTGTATTTATTAAAATAAACATAACTATTATTTTATTTAATAAAATACTTAATTTTATTAACATTAAAAACACTGTTAATTTTAGTCTAAATATAATTTTTATGCTTAAAAATACCATTTTTTTAAAAACATTTCTTATGAATTATGTGAATTAATATTAAAATTAATTTCTCTGAGCCTTTAATTCTTTTGATAAAATTATATTAATATTTGAAATTAGAATTTTCATAATAGGTAATAATTTTAATTTTAATTTTTGTCATTAAAAGAAATTGTCGAGGTAAAAAAATCACCATGGTAAAAATAAATTATGGTAAAAGTTATAAATAATGAAAAATGCCTAACATTTATCAGAAATTATCTTGGAGTGTGAGGTGAATAGTTTTATCAACCTGAACTCATCCCCTCCACATTATTTCCCACTTTTAGAGCCACTTTCCTTGAATAATGCCTATGTTATTACTAAAATGCCACTCCCCTCACTTATAAAAGGAGGATTCCACCACCCTTTTACATAAACACTAAAAATTATAATTTAGTCTTATAGATATACTATTTTTTACTTCCTATATACATTTGTACCATATTTCGAATAACTTTTACCAAGGAAATTTCTTTAATCCTTTATTTTCAAGAGGTCGTCCAAGATAAGGTTCAAATTATTAATGTGAGTACTACCCATTTCTTAACCTTTTTTTCTTCTCTATATTTATCCTTTAAATATATTTTACGAATTATTATATAATCATATTACAATTATTAATATACTTAATTTCTTTTATATTAATGGTATAACAATTATCTACCCTCCCCCCTTCTTTAGAAAAATTAGAACATCGTTTGTGCGTACATTCAGAGTACCGCTTCCTAGAAGTGACACATTTCCTTTTTCATAGACACCTTACAAGGATTGTTATAAAATGAAATTTAATGAAAAATTAATATACTTTTAAAATTATTATGATTATAAAAATATAAATCGATTTTTACCTTCTTTTCATTCTTTGGAAAAAGAAAATGTCATCTATCTGTATATGCAAACTACCACCTCCATACCAAAATTAATGTATGGGTATAAAATAGTATACAATGAATTAAAATTATTTTTATGACATGATTAAGGTTTTATAAATTTTTATTATTATTTAAATCATAATTAATATATAAACTTTTGTTTCTTCAAAAATTATTGAAATAAGATCGTCACTAATTACGTCTTTGTAAACAATGATTAAAACTATCATGGGGTGAAAATATAACTTTATAAAACATTATAATTAATAAATTCCATTACCTTTTATAATATAATAATTATGTACTGGTTAACATTTAATGGTAATGAACATCGGCATTTTAAAGCATTCATGAAATAATCAAAATCACTAACATAAAATTAGGAGAATATGCTATAAATAACTAATAAGTTCATAATAAATTATTATAATTGATGAGTATATAGGGTAATATATGTTAATATAGTTTTTAAATATCTTATTTAGATGGTTATGTTTTTTATATAGGGTTGAATGTTCTCTCATAGAAGTCAAGAGTTATGGTAGGGGTTTTATATCAAATTTCCTTCTCAGAGACATTTTTTGTATTATACACCTATTTTTTTTATATGGTGTATATGATACATATATAAAATATTATATGATTATACTAAATTTAGTCATGGAATTTAATGTTTAATTTCATGTTTTCTCTTTCAAATATGTTTCAGATCTAATGTTATGAATGTTATAAGAGTTTATCATCTCATTTTTATTTCTTTGAGATATATATTCCTTATTCAATAATTTTTTTTATTGTGTGGTGTTTATAATGAACTATAGATGAATTTATAATACTTTAATTAAATTAAAGGGATCTAAAAATCTATCTCAACATATTTTTTTTCATTTTTTTAATTCATCTGTTAAGAAATCCACAAGAGATTTTATTGACTTAACTTCTTTTCCTGAGTCATAATTATTACTTTTTAACTATGAATTTTAAATATTTTTTCCCTAAATTATATGATAATATTTTATTTTACATATTTCTATCATGTTGGGAATTACATTTTTACGTAAAATATATTTTAATTTTTGAATATTTTTCTTTATAAAATTCAATGATGTTAAGAATAATTTCCATCATCTCATAACAAGATCTTTCTCTTCCATGACCATATTCCCTATTCCCACAAATTTTGTCCTTATTTTTAATGACAAGTATTTTTTTTATATTGATACTCAAATTTATCTCAGCCGTTTATAAAATTTAATATTTATCACTCTATTTATGATGTAGGTTTCCATAATGGTATTTTTTTAAATGTGGATTTTTTCCCTTATAAACTTTGTGATTTGTCTTCCACACCATACTTCCCTGAAAAAACCTTTATTTATTTTTCAAGGAACTAATACTGATATTTACTTCAAAATAATGTTTGAAAACATTTTTCAGGTAAAATTCTCAAATATAGATTTTTAAAGTAATCCCTAAGTTCACTTTTTTTGATATTCTTAATAAGGTTTTATTATGACTCTTATTATGATTTTACTTATTTTTCCCTCTTTAACTGAAGAATATCTATCTAATATGGAGTAATGTTTTATGAACCATATTCTAAATTACATTATTAAATTGTTATTTTGGGTGACCTAGTTTTTGGTATCTGTCGATCCACTTTTTATATCACATTTTACGTTACCATTTAGAAACAATATGAAACCCAATTTCATTAAATAGGTTTTCATGGTATGATGAATGATTGATATCTTATATGAAATGTTTGTATCAATGTTGGTAGGTGGGTAATTATATCAATATCTAAGGAATTGGTTAATGTTATACATCTCATGAGATACAAATGGGCCACAAGTTATGATACCAAAGAAGGAAATGGGCCTTGAGTTATGTTACTTGACTCCAAAATGGGTAGTGAGTTATGATATTAGATTCAGAGATGAACTATGAGTTTAGATGCACGAGTCACTAGTAGTTCATAGTAAATATTGTCTGAGCTGACTATTTGTAATGGTCATAGTATTTTTACTAATAAACCACTATATAATGTTTTCTTATGATTATATTTGTGCCATAGTTCAACGTTTTGATATATTTCAATGACATGAAATTTTTTTATGTCATATTCATGTGATTCTGCTCCATAGATCATGTTTATGATCTCAAAATCTTATTTCAAGGTATGTTTTGGTCACTTGAGATTACATGTTTTTATATCACAACTTATGGACAATTATTATTACTACACGTTATTTTAGTAATATATTTATCCCATGCTCATGTTTTCTCACATACATATAATTGAATTCCTGAGGAAATTTTGAAATTTTTTTTATCTTACTGGGCATTTAATATCCCTATTTCTTATGTTTTATTCCCCAAGTGAAAAAGATATGTATAAATTTTGAAAATTATATACGGGTATGATTATAGAGGTGTAATCATGCCAACTCCAGAAGACTGAAGTCGATGTTTACTTTATTACATTGGTACTAGATAAGAGAAATTACATACCAAAGGAAAAAAATTGTTTAGAAAAATTTCTATAATAGATACATTCTAGAATATCACATTAAATTTTGAAATATAAAATATATAACACAATGAAATTAAATATTCCACATCCATAAAATTATTCAATGTTTCCTTCATCATATCATAGGGAAAGGAAACAAAATAAGGGTGAGTTCAGATTCATAGTAAGGTTTACAAATAATGGAATATATCTAGAGTAAATAAGTCATGATACTAATCCTTGGATATCATAACTATTAAAATAATCACATGGAAGTCAATAACTTATCTCATAATGATGGAACTCATAACTTCAAACATCTAAAACATACCATCACTTGTGCCAAGTAATATAAAAATATAATCATGGCCTCATCCTAAGACTTCTACATAAATGAGTATGGCCTCAACCATATACCCAATCAACTTTTTATCATGAGACAAACTACTGCATTAATGGGATATATAAGTTTCCTCCCACCCATCCCTTAATAATTCAAATTTATTAATCATATAAATAAACAAAATATTTTAATCAACATTACATAAAAATCTATAAATGTTCGTACTAGAATTATTAACATATAAAATATAAATTCTTCACCAGTAAAGAATATAATTATCCTTTTAGATAAATATGGTTGATGGTATAATAATATTTTTAAACAAGTATAGAATACTATTAAAAAATTATTTTTATATAAATGAACATAATTTCATAGTTCAATGGAAATTTTATTGAGGAAAATACCATTTTCACTTTGAAAACACTTATATTAAAATTTTTCCAATATATTAAGTATTTTTTTTTCTAAAATAACCATGTAAAATTAAAAAATAATCTTCAATTAAATGAGTGTTCATGATGACAAGAAATTCCATCCACAAAGTATAAGTTAAAGAAAACCATTACTTTCACACATTTATAAAAAAGTCAAAAAGTACCTCATTTAGAAACTGACTGGAAGATTCCATTAGTTTTATTTATAAAAAGTCCAACACAAGTAAAAATAAATTTTAAAAAATAATTGTATAATAATAAAAATATTCCTGAAAAATATTTATAAAATATTGATATGTAAGAGAAAGGATTTTTGACTGAAGAGAGTAATGTAGTCTTTCGTCCATAAAAAATTGGTTCTGGATCTTGAGTACTCAAAGATAGAAAAATTGAAAGGAAAACTTTTAATTTATATAAATAAATGGATTATAATAAAATATAATAGGTATAATATGAAAATATGATAAAATTACCCTCAGAGAGACTTAAACATAAATAATCATGAATAATGAAGATATTGTAAAATAAATCCTTACCTTAGGTAGGACTTTTTTCATATGTGTTAAATAATCCTATATAATAAATTTAGATTTATTATAAATCTATTATAGAACCATAATAATATATACCATACCATATATGATTTATATATCATCTTTAATCACCCATTTTTTAACAGTTAATTGCTAAAATCACTATTTTGGGTAATGACTACTTTTTTTCATGTATTCTTTGGTTTGGTAGTTTCATAAATTTTAATTTTATCAAGGTTCCATCATCAATTTTTTTAAACATTATATAAATATCATAAATATTCATTTTAAAATTATTTATATTAATCCATAAAATACAGATATAGAAAATGAATTACACTGTGCATGAAAACATTAATCTGTACGTAAGCATGAAAACTGTTTTCACTTTTCAATGGATGGGAATAAAAAAGGAAAATAACAGTTAAACTTTAATAAATAATTTTTTTATCTTATAAATAAAATATATTCATTAAATCTATCCTTATTACCATGAAAAATAAAATTTTAATGAAAAACAAATCACATCACTTTCTGGAGTTGGTAATACACAAATACACATGAGCGACATTATTGTTTTCCAAAAGATTCTATGGTAAGAAGGTATATATGATATTATAGTTCAAGAATCATATTTATATGATATAAATCATATATAATCATAATTTTTATCTTTATAACCTATAAATAAATGTGGTGATGGAAAAAAAATTAACCCGCTATGCAGAGATGATAAGCCGTATGTACGCATGAGTGATGTTTTCACTTTTGGTAGGATTTAAAAGAGATAGAATATGGTTGTACCATAATAATAACAACATATAATTATATTAATTATATTTTATTTATTATATGACGATAGGTAAAAGACTTTAATATGTAATAGAAGAAGTTGAACATTTGAAGGACTCAGTAGAGATGACTACCACTTCTTCGATAGAATACCTTTGGATCTCCTCTTATGGGACTGATGGTGGGTATTTGGGATGGCATATAACCTAAAAAACATGTATAATTTTTTATAAGATAAGTTTCCAGGTTTTTTTGATCTAGATTGTTAAAGGTGGTGCAATGAAGAAAAAAGGTAGGAAACCATTTATTATTGAGGGGAGGGGTGTTCCTAGAATTTCAAGTTTTAATAAATCAATATAAAATACTTTTCATATATAAATGGATTAAAAATATAATTCAAATATAATATGTGGATAAGTCTAAATACCATCATCAAATAAAATGTTTACAAGTTTTGTGCATGTTTTCATCCTTATCTTTTAGTTTTAAACCCTCGTTAACCCTTTTGAAAATTACCATAATATTAAAGTTTTTTTTCCAATTAAGGGTTTATAATGTTCCTATAAAATAAAAAAGACCCACAAATAGAAAATGGTAATTTTTTAAATCCATATTCCATTAATATGGTAGAATCTAATATTTTTATGAATTTTATATAATTTAATAAAACATAAATTTTAATGAAATATCATTAATGTCATTTTTAATGCTATTCATTTAATTTGATTTAAAATACATCAAAACAAAGAGGGAATTAAAATATAATCATTTAAATCATCCCTAAAATGTAATATAGATATATAAAATGTTTGTTACACATAGTTCATTCAAACTATATCACTTTAAATATTTTTAAAATCATTCATTTTATATTTCTATTAATTGAATTTATACTGTATTAGCGCTGGAAAATATTTAAGGTAATTATTTAGTCACAAAAAATTATAAATAAATTACCATAGAAAATATAATTTTATAATGTAAAAAATTATCATTTAAATTTATTCATCACTTAATTTGTTCCCTATGTGAACATATAAAAGATATTTATAACTTATGGGGTGACATTTTGTAACTTTATTTAAATTAAATACTCTATAAATTATTTTCCTATAAATGTGTTTTTTAGACAAATTAATTTCAAGATAAAGGAGATAATGTTATAACTAAATTCATCCAATGATGATTAGGATGAAAAAGTATGGTTTTATCACTTATTTTTAACTTAGATAAACCTGATTTACCATTTACTATGGTGACAATTATTTACTATGGTTTCTATTTATAGTGACAGAAAATAAAAGGGGAATATTAATCAAATTTTAACCTCATGATTAAAAATACGAAATCAATTTTTCAATATTTAATTTATATAATTTTTATTAATTAATTTATATTAAAAACACAACAGGGAATATTTTTTTTGAAAAATATTTTTTTATCTATTAAAATAGTTTTTATAAAAAGTTAAAACATAAAATTAATTAAAATAAACTTAATTTAATTAAAAACAATAAAATATTAATAATTTTAGTTTTAAATAATTTTTTGAAAAACTGAGACCTTTTAAATTATTGAAACAACAATGCAGTTTTCAATAAAATTTGGCATTTTTAACCATTCCTTTGAAATAAATTTTTTTAGAAAAATAAAAAAAAATTCGGCTAAGATAATTTTGATATGATGATTTTAAAAATGATATTATTTTTATAAAATAAAATTTACGTATGTTCAACATATTATTTTTAATATTTTATCACAACAATGAATAAAAATCATTTTGGATGAAAATGTACTTTTGTAGTATAAAATAACCTTTTTAATTAATTGAGTACTTATTTTATATTTATTAATCATTGAATTTGTATTGAATCGGTACATTATATATATACTATAATTTGGTTAAGACTATTATTAATTTCTAATTTAAAAACCATGCAATAAATACTATATTAAATAATAATATAATATATCAAGGTTCGTTTAGACTAGGTGTTTCATGTAATGAAATATATCAAAAAATTAATTCATGACATCATAATTTTATCTTGATTATCAAAGGTTAAATCATATTTGAAAAACCACCTAATAAAGAGGGATAATAAAAATTCCTTTAAAAAGAGATAGTGGGAAACATTATGGTTACCTAAAATAGCATGTATTGTGTTTCCAAAATAAAGAGAACGTTAGTGTGAATTTAAAATATTGAAATGGAATAGAAAACTAATGTCCAAGGATTAATAGAGAGTGACAGAGAACATGGCGATGAGAAATTTAACCACCAGAAAACCTTAAATCTATGATGATTTAAAATAATATTGATTTATTAGAAATGAAATTAATTGCATAACACGTTTATTTGAAGGTCCTTTTTGTAAAGTTGAGTGATTATTGTACTATCCAAATAATTTACTTGATAAAATTTACATACTTTACTTCTTTCTATTTCATAAGAATACTCATATACTTTTGTTGTGATTCAATAAATTTACACTTCAACTCTTACCCCAATAAATAAATTTTCAAGATTTAAATTTTCATGCATGAAGAGTTAAAATTAAATTTTAACAAATAATAAGATTCCGAAGATGTCCCGTATGACTCTAAACATTTACCAAAACCAAAACGGTTAGAAAATGTTATCATATATTACTAAAATTTCAACTTAATTCATTCTATAAATGATTAACCTTAAGGCATCTCCAAATTTTTCTAACTAAATAAAAAAAATGAAAAATTATAGAATAAGGTCACTAAATTTCTAAAATCAAGTTATCATTAATCCCCTATAAAGTATATGTTAATGTCATATGTAGATACCTTGATCATATATTCTCATAAAATATGGTAATAACTTTAATCACCACAAATCCTTAATGAAAGAATGCACGTTTCAAAGAATTAACTCCCACATTATTCATTAAACGAATTCTAAAACTATCAAATATATTTTATAAATTAGAAAATATAGAAAATCCCATCACTAATTACATTGTCATAAAATAACTATACACATTCATGGTCTCCAATACCATCCATTTTACTTCTTAAATTCCAATCTTCTCTTTATCCGAACTAAAAATTATTAACTCAACATTAGAATCATATTAAGGGTTATTTTTATATTCATGTATTCTCCAAAAATATCACCTTACCACTAAATCACTTTCAATCTTTATCGATACCATTTAACATATGATTTGAAATTCTTAAAGAGAAACTACTATAGTATAGTACTTGTGAATTTAATGATTCTTATAACTTGAATATCATTGATAAAATAATTCTACAAAAAAATTTTTGAATCCCGATACCCGATCAATTTAATCATTCCACTTTGGATGTAATAAAAGAATAATATTTACCTTGATCCATTATATTCTTTTGAGGTATATTCCATTGATGCTATATGCCTTCTTTTAACTAGTTTTTCATCTACTTACAATTGAAAAAAATGAAAATTATAGGTTTATTTCTTAACCTTGCTTTCAGTCACCTGATGTCCATTCTCTTTGTAATTGAATCAAACTTTCATTCTCTTTAAGAAAGCACCAGGGTGTTTCATTACATAATTATTACATGTGGTTGACTCCTTATATCCCTTCTTTACCTTATCCATTCTATGTTATTCCACAATTTTCATCTATTTATTTTCTTTGAATACATAAAATTTTGGGACTTATTTCACTATCTAGATAGCACATGATACAATATCATCATACGATGAGAATATTTTAGAGACTAATTCTATTTGAAGGATTGGTTTAAACCCATAAAATATGCCTTCAATCTTATACTTTAGATTACATATGTATTCCACAACAAGCCTACCTAGCTTTGTAAATTTTGTTTCATACTTAGAAACATTTTATTCTTCCATTTGACATACACTAAAAAATTGTCTTTATATATATTATTATTGTTCATGAGGAAAGTACTTTTCAAATAAAAGTTCCTTAAAATCATTCAATTCCATTCTCTCTTATTCCTCTACATACTTATTGTTTTGAATCAATGACCACCATTGATCTGCATCTCCTATGAGGTGAAAAACTACCACAACAACCTTATCCCTCCAATTACATCATAAAGTAATAAATATCTTTTCAAAATAACATATCCATTTCTTAGATATAAATGTTTTTGTAGTCCCATTTAATTATAGTGGTTCCTACCATATAAAGGGATCTAACATTATTACACCACAATATGGATCAATACTATGATCTATATAGGAAAGGTCATTGGTCCTAAACTGAGTTAGCTACCCAAAAATATTTTTAATGCTTTTTTCTCCAGATATAGTTCTATATCTAACTTCATTATCTCTCCCAAGATGGAAATCTCTAACTGGATTACGTGTACTGATAATTTTCCTTTTCCTTGACATGTATAAACAATTTAATACACTATATTAGATCATAAAAATATTAAATATAATGTATAATCCCAAAACTATTGAAACACTTAACTTAAATTAAAAAATTTATTCATCAGTAATCTCATAATCATAAAGATGGTTTCTTTGGGAAAATTTTCAAATCCTGAAAATATTTTCAAATTATTCATAATGGGTTGAAAAGAAAATGTAAATTATCCTAATAATACCCCTTAGGAGTATCAAACTGGGTGTGATGTAAGGCACATTGTTGTGAAACAAGTGATGATCTATTTGAAGTCTAATTCACACTTTTGGGAGTTATTACCTCTAGGTACAACTATGCTATAGCCACATCTAGTTGAAGTATCCAGAAAGGGATGTATTTCTATGTAATTCACAAAATCTCAACCCTACCAAAAATTTAGGATATTATCTAATACTTATAATTATCCTCAAATCCATTCATAATATTTTGTTCTCTATTATATGTGTTTCTAAATATAGTTTTCAATGTTTCTTCTAAAAGTTATATAATACCAACTATAAAGACCCAAAATCTAGTAGCCCAGAGCTGGGGGGTACTTTATTAAATTTAAACTAGATATAAGAAATCACATCCCAATGGACTAAATATTTTATTCTTGTTGGTAAAATAGAAAAATAATTCAATTTTACATTACATTTTAAAATATAAAATAAAAAACATAGTGAAATTAAATATTCTTCATACATTAAATAATTTAAAGATTTATTCCTCATTTCAAGGGGAAAAGAAACAAAATAATGGTGATATAAGATGATCATTAAGGGTTACATGTAGTGGAATTTATCGAGGGTAAATAATTTATAATAAATATTTGATGGAAAATAAATTAAAATACATTCCATTTAATCAATAACTTGAGAATAGGTATTAACCTGGAAAGAATAAGTGATCGTAAAATTATTCCTATATAATTTACACATTGATATTTTAACTTATACATGTATATGATAACTATAAAAATAATAACATGGAAATAACAAGTAATCTCATAACTATGAAATCCACAATTCCAGACATCTGAATCATATTATCGATGCCTAAATCCAGGACATCAAAATATATTATGAAGGCCTCACGCGAATACATCTTCATAAATGAGTAATTACGTGCATAAATTCCCATTCCATTTTGATAATGAGATATACCAATGAATTTTGTGGATATTTAATTCTATTCCTCACCAATAGTATAATAATTACAATGCATTCATTATGTGAATAAAAAATATAACTTCATCAATATGCATTAAAAATGAATAATTTTAACACCCCGAACTTCCACGATACGCTTCTCTTTTAATAATGCAATAGCTTGCATTGTACGCAAGTTCGAGATTCTAACACACCGCGACCAATCAAAGTAGCAGTTATGAATAGTAATAACCACATTTTAAATTTATATATATTTTATATTTCAAAATGGACTTCATTTTTGTATTCGTAATATCAAAATTATCTTAAGTTGATTTTTTTTTAATTTTCTGAGAACTTCCAATTTTTTTATGAATAGTGAAAAATATTTAAAATAACTTTTTTTAATAAAAATAATTTATAGTGATAAATTATACTATTTAGTGGTTTTAAATTATAATTATAATATATTTTTACCATTTTATCCAATGGTGTTCATTAGAATTAATTTCACTTTGAAATTGGACATAAACAATTGTCAATCTTTTGATATATTTTATTTCTTAAAAACACGCTATTTATAGTGACAGTAAAAATTAATTATAAAATTAATTAATTAAACTTATATGTTTGGAATTTTATAAAATAGAAATCATTTTTGAATTTGGAATATCAATTATAGCTTAGGGTAAAATTTTGGCATTGTTCTGAAAAACTTCAATTTTTGATGAATAGTGAAACCACTAAGTGGTAGTTAAATAACTGATTTTTCGTTTAAATGAAATATTACCACTTCTGTAATTTTATTTTCAAAAATCTGACATACATGGTTGTCATTAGGAAGTAAAATGTGGTTCAATAGGATTAAAATAAATTTTTGGTGAATAGTAACTTTTAAGTTTAATTAATCGCGATTAACGGTAATTAGTGAAATTTAAGGTAAAAATGGTATTATAAAAATATGAAATGACCTTTAAACTTGTCCTAACACTATTGTATGAGTCATGGAAGACCAAGACAATACATGGGTCAACTTGGGGACCCCATGGAGCCACTTTGGTAGGAAAATGACATTAAAAACTTTTTATTTAATGTTAAAATAAAAATGTCACAAACATGAGTCGTTTTACTAAAACAATTTTTAAGTGGGGTAAAACACGTCATATTTTTGACTATAAATATTAATTAGAAAGATAAAAACATTTACCACATAATGATATTTTTTTTATAATTTTTAGACATTATATAAATTAAATTATTTATGACACCATGATGATGCAGCGATTACCTCATTAATTAACGATTTTAATAAAATGGAAGGATAATGTTAAATATAAGCATTACACTTTTCCAAAGCATATTGGATGAGAATATTTCTAACCCGTATCACCTTATCCTAGAATTATATAATTTTGGGACCTTTATAATCCAAAAATCATTTCATAATAATGTAACATTTCAATTTTTCCAAGAGTGCCCCTCCTCTCCACTTATAAAAGGCCCCCACCACTACCACCTTACTCACACTTTCAAAGCCTTTTGGCTCGGCCAAACTCTGCCCAAATACTCTCCCAACTTCCCTCCCTTACTCCTAGAAGCCTCCCTTTGGGTAGAATTCTTCCCAAGGAAGCCTTTGGCTCAAATCAAAAGAGTTACCCGATTTTAAGGTAATGTCTTCCCTTATGTTATTTTGTTTTATTTTGCTTATCCAACCCCCTAAACTCTTTTTATTCATTTATTTTGTAAAACACCAGTATAATAAATATACTAGGATGTTTTTATAAGATTTATTTGAGCTATACTTACACACAACTACATCTAATGGTTAAAGAACAAACTGTTTCTGTGATTGGCGAAATACTGCCTCACGAAACGATGATTGTTCAATATTCTTTTAACACCTCTAATGGTGGCCATTATGATGACACTATTTTTATATATGATATATAATATGTTTATAGTTTACTTAATCTTCTGTATTTTTCATTTATTCCATACCTTTATGGTTTCCATTATGGGTAAACGCGATGTCTTCATTTTAGGAAGTGCGGACTACCGCCTCTCAAAGTGATTTGAATCGTTAATGCCATATGTGAGATGTATAAAGGATGGAGTAAATGATATTATATATGATATTATACTGGAATTATAATATACCTTTATATCATTATGATTTCATTAAATACGAAATAGAAATTAACGTAGCATTCATGCGTACGTACGGCTTACCGTCTCCATGAACGGTGCATTTCATTTCTTACCTATAAACGTTATGCAATATTATAAATACATGTATATGCTGGATATATATGATATATATGATATCTATATCATGAATATAATTCTGGATATAATGGATATTTCACCACATGAACAACTTGTAATTATAAGAAGCCTATTTTTGACTCAAGTACCAAAGATCGACAAAATGACCGTTATTAACTTAAATAATTACATAATGTTCATAATATGGTAATAAGTGAAATAAAAAGAATAATAAACTTGAAAAAGGTTATTAAACAATTATAAATTAACCCTAGTTTATTATTCAGGAGCATAAAGAACGGTCGAGTCAAGACGGACACAAGGTAAGGGAACTTCTTAACCCAATTTCCATTCTTTGGGTTAATCTCATACTTTCAAATTATGTCATGATATTATTATGTCCCATATTGTACTTTCTTTATGTGTACATATAGTGAATACACATAATAGATCTATTTTATTTAAAAAATGATCTTTGTAAGGGAACTTTTTAACCCAATTTCCATTCTTTGGGTTAATCTCCTACTTTCAAATTATGTCATGATATTATTATGTCCTATATTGTACTTTCTTTATGTGTACATATAGTGAATACACATAATAGATATATTTTGTTTAAAAAATGATCTTTATAAGGGACTTCGTCTCAATCTCCTTTCATTTAGGCATATTTTGTTTTATACACAAATTTCTTTTATACGGTGTATAAACCCCTTTGACTTTTACATTTATTCAAGAGGAATCTTTTTATACGAAGAGTTTTACTAAACGTCAAAAAGGAATTTTTTCTTGTCGTACGTATGCGGCCATAATGACTTCTCCACCACCGTGACCATTATTTGAGTTTCGGCTTCCTCTACAAGCCATAACCTTTTTTTAAAATGAAAAATAAATACCAAGTTTTAATTTTCATTCATTTTGGTATTGAAAATGGTTTTGATAAAGTTTTTATTATATCAATGTGTTGTATTGATATCTTGTGATTGAAGTCTTATTTTTTCCTTTATGCATGTTTTATTTGATACAATTATGTTATGGTTTATGATATGTTTAAACCCGTTCATATAAGGAATGCATTGGACTTAATAAGTGACGGGTGGAGCCCGCTATAGCTCCTCGATGCATCAGTAGGTCTCATGAGACAAACTAGTGTCTTGGTACGAGGCCTTGAAAAAATCTTATTTGTGGTCTTGGCATTAGGCCTTGGCAACGTGGTTATGATAGTCTGGCATTATGCATTCCATCATTATGAAAGTGGTGATTGATATTTCATGTGATTATTCGACTAGTAGAATATCCATGTGAGTAAGTAAATGGAATTATTTCATTTTACTTTTTCCATATTATGATAAAGTTCATGTTTAAAAGGCTTTTTTTTAGTTATACATTGCCTTAAATGTTAATGTTTATGAAAGATTCCACTATATTGTTATCCTTACTGAGCATCTGACCTCACCCCTTTCAATGTTTTAATATTTTCCAGGATGTGACGAAGTATTTTATGAATGACCTGTAGGGATAGTCAGAAGTGGATATGAGTGTGGACTATGGAGACTTTGTTATTGTTGTTTTTCACTTTATGATGTAATGTAACATTTATGAATGTATCTAGTGTTTCCAAGGATACTAAACTAATAGGTCTTTCGAGACTTGATCTTTTGTGATCATGCCAATGTTATGCAATAATGCACCGACTCTGGGTAACTGGCGTCGGGGTGTTACAGTTGGTATCAGAGGCAGTTTAGTACTAACCTTGGATGCTATATTTAGATAAACTCTGATTATATCACATAGCCCAAATATAGACTTTGAGGATTAGTAAAGAAGTACTTTCTATAATCTTGGTATTATAGAGATTTTGTGAGTTTTCTGAGCAATACATCTCTGTCTGGATACGAGCTAGTAGAGGCGGCTCTGGCACAGATGTACCTAGGGGTAAAACCCAAAAACACCGCTTGGAGCTAGACTCGAACAGGAACTGGTTCATGACAACGGGCCTTGCTGCACTCTTGGTTACAACACTCCCGGGGGATATGCTTAGGATAATTCTCATTTTCTTTACAAACCACTATGAAGGGTTATTAGTATATACTTTCTCAAAGAAAACATTTTTATGATTATGGATTATATCCATAAATAGTTCAATTTATGTTAAGTATTTTACAAGTATGGAATTATGTATTTTGATTTGTAAACTAATCTAGTTTATGCCATTGTTTAGAAATGGCACCTAGTGGAAGGAATGGAAACCGTATCAATGCACGCACTCAATGTAGGGATTGCTCTCCTACTCAAGATAATTATTGTGGAGTTGGAGATACAACTGGTGCTGATCAACTTATTACCATACTGGGACAACTCACTCAGGTTATGAATAATAACCTTACTCGTATGGAGCACCCTGATTCGCAACGTGGAGGATCAATGTTAGACCACTTCATGAGGCAACAATCGCCAACATTAAATGGGGGTACAAATCCATTAGTAGCTGAGCAATGGATAAACTCCTTAGAGAAAATATTCCACGCCTTGGGGAGTAGTGAAAGGGAGAAGGTTTTCATGGCAGTTTACCGCCTCACTGGAGATGCTGATCAATGGTGGTCATTAAAAACACAAAGGAAGATGATGAAGTATCAAATATGGAATGGAGGGAGTTCAAATATCTTTTCTTATAAAAATACTTTCCACATGACCATCGAGCAAATATGGAAAGGCAATTTCTGAGTCTGAGGCAGAAGGAGGATGAGAATGTCACAAAGTATGAGGCTAACTTTACAAGGTTAGAGAGGCATGCTGCAGATTATATACGTAACCCAAGAAGTAAGATTGATCGTTTCTTTGATGGGTTAAAACCATTTCTCCGTAGAGATTTAGTATCATAATCTTTCTCAACATACGGAGATATAGTCTCGTGTGCTATCAAGAAAGAAAAGGAATTCTCTAAGTCTTATGACAACAAAGTAAAGCAAGAGAAAAAGAGAACAGTGGAACAAGAGACGGATAAAGGGAAAAAGGGAAAGAAGGATTTTCCACTATTTGATAATTGTGGGAAGAATCACCCTGGTACTTGCCTAAAAGGAATGGGAGTTTGTTATAAATGTGGAGAAAAAGGTCACCAGGCGCGTGATTGTAAGGAAAATAAAGAGGCTATCAATGTTGAATGCTACAATTGTAGAGAAATGGAGCATTATGCAAATGAATGTCCTAAGCGTTAGGTAAACTTACCTCAGAAAAGGCCAAGGGATCAAGGCGAATCTTATGCTGTGACTACAGTTGAAGCAGAATAATTAATGTATTGGTTCTTTTGGACTCATGGATTATATTCTAGTTATTAGAATAATGTGATATATATATAAGGATTGTACTGCAGTACTTGTTGATTTCATTAAGGTTTTAATATGATGAAGGTAATCATATTTTTGTATGTGACAATAAGAGAAACTTTACCTTGTTTGTGGAATCTGATGATACAATTGATTTTGGAATATAGAGACCTTATAGAGAAAGTCTGGATAGAGGTATTTTGGATAACTATAAAGGTTGGAATGGATTAAGTTGAACGTTGGATAATATTTTTTAAGGTTGAAACATTTCTAAAGATTACTTTTGGAATATTATAATACTATATTTTTAGGAAAAGGACAACCTACAGGTCGGGGGATAACCCGTCGCGTCGGACAAAGCTGCAGGAATCAAACCCACAACCATAGTGCGATAGGCTTTTATTACCTACCACTAGCCTACAGGAAGTCCCTGGTTATTACAAAATAGTTTTACTAATCTATATGGTATGTGATAATATTTGGAACCTTATAAAATTAGGATAAATAGAATATTTTTGAGTTCTATTACCTTTTAGAGTGAAAGATGGGTTTGTGGTAAAAAATTATTAAAGAATGAAATTCTACATAACAAGTATGTATATTCCCTTACGTTCTTAGTAAATCTCCTAAATAAATTCCTCAACTTTATAAAAGGTAACTTAAAACAAAAATGTTGCCTGTTAACTTTTCCAACTAGGGATTCAATGACCGTTTAACCAATCACAAGTTTTTGATTTTCTTATGGTTAACTTTCTCCTAATCCAGTTTTCTACAACTCTCCATCAGACCTTGATGGTTTGTTTTTCTTCCATATCCATATTTTCATAGAATCCTAGTATGGGCTATCTCGGGTGACCTTTGTACTTATCTTTCTTTCTTTTAAAGTTATATTTTTATTAACCTTATTTCTGATGTGGGTTTTCCAAAAAGGTATTTTCTATTTTCAACCTTTTATTTTCAACGAAAAATTTCAAATTGCGAGGATGAAATTTATTGAAGGAGGGGAGAATGTAACACCCCGAACTTCCACGATACGCTTCTCTTTCAATATTGCAATAGCTTGCATTGTACGCAAGTTCGAGATTCTAACACACCGTGACCAATCAAAGTAGCAGTTATGAATAGTAATACCCACTTTTTGAAATTATATATATTTTATATTTCAAAATAGACTTCATTTTTGTATTCATAATATCAAAATTATCCTAAGTTGATTTTTTTTGTAATTTTCTGAGAACTTCCAATTTTTTTTATGAATAGGGAAAAATACTTAAAGCAACTTTTTTAATCAAAATAATTTATAGTGATAAATTATACTATTTAGTGGTTTTAAAGTATAATTATAATATATTTTTACCATTTTATCCAATGGTGTTCATTAGAATTAATTTCACTTTGAAATTGGACATACACAATTGTCAATCTTTTGATATATTTTATTTCTTAAAAAAACGCTATTTGTTGTGACAGCGGGAATTAATTATAAAATTAATTAATGCAACTTATATGTTTGGAATTTCATAAATTAGAAATCATTTTTGAATTCAGAATATCAATTATAGCTTAGGGTAAAATTTTGGCATTGTTCTGAAAAACATCAATTTTTGATGAATAGTGAAACCACTAAGTGGTAGTTAAATAACTGATTTTTCGTTTAAATGAAATATTACCACTTCTGTGATTTGATTTTCAAAAATCTGACATACATGGTTGTCATTAGGAAGTAAAATGTAGTTCAATGGGATTAAAATAATTTTTTGGTGAATAGTAACTTTTAAGTTTAATTAATCACGATTAAAGGTAATTAGTGAAATTTAAGGTAAAAATGGTATTATAAAAATATGAAATGACCTTTACACTCGTCCTAACCCTATTGGATGAGTCATGGCCGGAAAATACATTCCATGGGTCAACTTGGGGACCCCATGGAGCCACTTTGGTAGGAAAATGACATTAAAAACTTTTTATTTAATGTTAAAATAAAAATGTCACAAACATGAGTCGTTTTACTAAAAAAAATTTAAGTGGGGTCATACAAGTCATATTTTTGACTATAAATATTCATTATAAATCTAAAAATATTTCCTACATAATGATAGTTTTTTTTATAATTTTTAGACATTAAATAAATTAAATTATTTATGACACCATGATGATGCAGCGATTATCTCATTAATTAACGATTTTAATAAAATGGAAGGATAATGTAAAATCTAAGCATTAGACTTGTCCAAAGCCTATTGACTGAGAATATTTCGAACCCTTATCACCTTATCCTCGAATTATATATGTGTGGGACCTTTATAATCCGAAAATCATTTCATAATAATGTAACATTTCAATCTTTCCAAGAGTGCCCCTCCTCTCCACTTATAAAAGGCCCCCACCACTACCACCTTACTACCACTTTCAAAGACTTTTGGCTCGGCCAAAATCTGCCCAAATACTCTCCCAACTTCCCTAACTTACTCCTAGAAGCCTCCCTTTTGGCAGAATCCTTCCCAAGGAAGCCTTTGGCTCAAATCAAAAGAGTTACCCGATTTTAAGGTATTGTCTTCTCTTATGTTATTTTGTTTTATTTTGCTTATCCAACCCCCTAAACTCTTTTTATTAATTTCTTTTGTAACAACACCAGTATCCTCAATATACTAGGATGTTGTTATAATAATTATTTGAGCTACACTTACACACACCTACATCTAATGGTTAAAGAACATACTGTTTCTGTTATTGGCGAAATACTGCCTCACGAAACGATGATTGTTCAATATTATTATAACACCTCTAATGGTGGCCATTATGATGAAACTATTTTTATATATGATATATAATATGTTTATGGTTTACTTAAGCTTCTGTATTTTTCATTTATGCCATACCTTTATGGTTTCCATTATGGGTAAACACGATATCTTCATTTTAGGAAGTGTGGACTACCGCCCCCTCAAAGTGATTTGAATCGTTAATGCCATATGTGGGATGTATAAAGGATGGAGTAAATGATATTATATATGATATTATACTGGAATTATAATATACCTTTATATCATTATGATTTCATTAAATACGAAATAGAAATGAAAGTAGCATTCATGCGTACGTACGGCTTACCGTCTCTATGAACGGTGAATTTAATTTCTTACCTCTAAACGTTATGGAATATTATAAATACATGTATATACAGGATATATATGATATATATGATATCTATATCATGAATATAATTCTGAATATAATGGATATTTCACCACATGAACAACTTGTAATTATAAGAAGTCTATTTTTGACTCATGTACCAAAGATCGACAAAACGACCGTTATTAACATAAATAATTACATAATGTTCATAACATGGTAATAAGTGATATAAAAACAATAATAAACTTGAAAAAGGTTCTTAATCAATTATAAATTAACTCTAGTTTATTATTCAGGAGGTTAAAGAACGGTCGAGTCAAGATGGACATAAGGTAAGGGAACTTCTTAACCCAATTTCCATTCTTTGGGTTAATCTCCTACATTCAAATTATGTCATGATATTATTATGTCCTGTATTGTACTTTCATTATTTGTACATATAGTGAATACACATAATAGATCTATTTTATTCAAGAAATGATCTTTGTAAGGGAACTTCTTAACCCAATTTCCATTCTTTGGGTTAATCTCCTACTTTCAAATTGTGTCATGATATTATTATGTCCTATATTGTACTTTCTTTATGTGTATATATAGTGAATACACATAATAGATCTATTTTGTTTAAAAAATGATCTTTGTAAGGGACTTCGTCTCAATATCCTTTCATTTAGGCATATTTTGTTTTATACACAAATTTATTTTATACGGTGTATAAACCCCTTTGACTTTTACATTTATTCAAAAGGAATCTTTTTATACGAAGCATTTTACTAAACGACAAAAAGGAATGTTTTCTTATCGTACGTATGCGGCGACAACCCCTTCTCCGCCGTCGTGACCATTATTTGAGTTTAGGCTTCCTCTACAAGCCATAATTTTTTTTTAAATTGAAAAATAAATACCAAGTTTTAATTTTCATTCATTTTGGTATTGAAAATGGTTTTGATAAAGTTTTTATTACATCAATGTGTTGTATTGATATGTTGTGATTGAAGTCTTATGATTCCTTTATGCATGTTTTATGTGATACAATTATGTAATGGTATATGATATGTTTAAACCTGTTTATATGAGGAATGCATTGGAGCTAATAAGTGACGGGTGGAGCCTGCTATAGCTCCTCGATGCATTGGTAGGTCTCATGAGACAAAATAGTGTCTTGGCACGAGGCCTTGACAAAATCTTATTTGTGGTCTTGGCACGAGGCCTTGGCTACGTGGTTATGATAGTCTGGCATTATGCATTCCATCATTATGAAAGTGGTTATTGATATTTCATGTGATTATTCGACTAGTAGAATATCCATGTGAGTAAGTAAATGGCATTATTTCATTTTACTTTTGCCATATTATGCTAAAGTTCAAGTTTTAAAGGATTTTGTTTTAGTTATACATTGCCTTAAATGTTAATGTTTATGAAAGCTTCCGCTATATTTTTATCTTTACTGATCATCTGAGCTCAACCCTTTCAATGTTTTAATATTTTCCAGGATATGAAGAAGTATTTTATGAATAACCTGTAGGGATAGTCAGAAGAGGATATGAGTGTGGACTATGTAGACTTTGTTATTGTAGTTTTTCACTTTATGATGTAATGTAACATTTATTAATGTATCTAGTGTTTTCAAGGCTACTAAACTAATCAGTCTTTCGAGACTTGATCTTTTGTGATCATGCCAATGTTACGCAATAATGCACTGAATCTGGGTAACTGGGGTCGGGGCGTTACAATAATTTTCCATATTGAAAGAACCATCACACAAAATATCACTAATTGTTTAGTAACACAGATCATAATATATACAAAGAAATATGGTGGATGGTATCCTCAGATTATAACATTATAAAATCATAATATTTAATAAATGATTTTAATATAAATGAAGATACATGTAAAAGATCGTTGGATTTGTTTTTAGGAAAATAGCCTTTTTAACTTTGAAAAGACTTCACTAAAATTATTCTAAAATATTAAGGAAAATTTTTAATTTGAAAAAAATGTAAAATTTTAAAAGAATATCCAAATAAATTATCACTAATGAAAGTGGTAAATTTTATTCGTGCTATATAATTTATAAAAACATATCATTAACACTTTTGTAAAAAGGTTACAAAGTACCTCATTTAGAAAATAAAAAGAAGATTCATTTTAAATTTTTTTATTAAAATTAATAAATGGGTAAAAATGAATTTAAACTATCATTTAAAAATATTTAAAAAATTATTTAAACCAATTTTTTTGAAAACATGGACTTGGAAGAGAAAATATTTTCTACCAAGGAGAGAAATAAAGCCAGTTTTCCTTTAAAAAATTATTTCTGGATCTTAAGTACTTAAAGAGAGGATAATTGAAATAAAAACATTTAATTTACATAAATAAAGATATTATAAGAAAATATAATGGGATTAATATATAATTATCATATAATCTCTTCAATATATACTTAAATATAAACAATCTTGAACAATGATGAGATTTTGAAATCAAACCTTAGGCCAGGTTCAATTTCATTTATATGCGTATGAACCTCATTTATAATAAATATAGATATATTAAAAATCTATTCTACAACCATAATCATATATATCATACCATATACAACTTAATTATAATCTTTTATCACTCATTTATCAACAATTATTTATTTAAATCATTGTTTTGGGTAATAAATGTTTCATTTTTCCATGTATGTTTTGGTTTGGTAGTTTTAGTTTTTTTATAATGGTTACACTATCTAAATAATTTTATCCATGATATTAATATTATATATATTCATTATATATGTATTTAGAGTAATCCATAAAATATTGATAGAGAAAAATCAATTACACCATTTATAGAGACGACAATCTGTACGCACACATGGACACAATTTTTACTTTTCAATGGATGGAATGAAAAAAATGTATATAATAAATTCCATCATAGAATTATTATTATAAAATATAAATCATATATATTCCATAAATCTATATTTATTACCATCCGTAAAAAATGGAAATAAAAACTTGATCACATCTCTTTGTGGAGGTGGTAGTCCGCATATACAAACAAGCAACATTATCTTTTTCCAATAGATTGAAATGTAATAAGTTATATATGATATTACAGTTTTAGAAGCATATTTATGTCATAAATATCAGTTATACTCATTATTTACATCCTTATAACCATCTAGTCAATGTAGTAATGTAAAATGAATGACATTGTTATGTGGAGACGACTATCCTTACTGACACACACACATAGACACACGATCTTTTCAATTTTTGTAGGATAGAAAAGAGATAGAATATGGTTTTCCCATAATCATAATAAAATATAATTATATTTATGAAATTTTATTTATTATATAATTATGGGTAAAATACATTAAGAGTAAGTAGAATCCAAAATAAACTTGAAGGACTTAGTAAAGACGATTACGTGTTCTTCAAAAGAATTCATTTTTATCCATAATTAAGGGAAATAATGGGTTTTTAGGAATGTATAGAACCTATAAAAATGGGTAATGGTATTTATAAGAGAATTCATAAGGATTTGTTCAACATATATGGATCAAAGTGGTTTTGAAGAATAAAAAATATTTAGGTTCTTTAATAATTCATTAGAGGGGTATTCTTATAATTTCATGAATTATTAAAATAATATAAATCAGTTTTCCTTACAAAATGGATAAAGATTAATATAATTTTATGATAATATAACAATAAGTTTAAATCGTCTCATCTAATAAATTTTGGGCAATTTTTAGGTTTGTTTTCATCCTTATCTTTTAGTTTTAACCTCACATTAACCCTCTTGAAAATTACCGTAATATTAATGTTTCTACCCTTTAAAGGTTAATAACAATACTATAAAATGAAAAATGAACCATAATCAGGACATGGTTTATTTTTTCAACCATATAAAAGTTAATTTGACTAAATATATTATTTTTTATGAATTTTATATCATTTAATAAAATATTATTTTTTATAAAATATCATGAATATCGTTTTTGACACTTTTCATTTCATTCGACTTTAAATACATTAATAAAAAGATGGAATTAGAATATAATCATCTCAAAAATCCCTAAAGTGTCATATATATCTATTTAATTCCTAGTAAACATTAATTCAGTCAAATTATATCGCTTTTAATATTTTTAAAATCATTTGTTTTATTTTTCTATTAATTCAATAAAAAACTCTATTAGCATTGAAAAAGAATTAAAGGTAATTATTTAATCATTAAAAATTATAAACAAATTTAAATTATGAAGATAATTTAGTTTTTTACAAAATTTCAATTATAATTCATTCATCACCTGATTTTTTTCAAATGTGAACACATAATATATATTTAAAAGAAAGAGAGTGGCATTTGGTATCTTTCTTTGATTTAATTATCGTATAATTAATATTCATAGAAAATATTCTAATAAAAAAAATTATAGTATAAGGTAATAGGGATAAAATAAATTTCATTTAAAAAGGGTTTTGATGAAAAATTTGGGTATTATAACATAGTTTTAACCTAGGTTAACCTAATTTACCCTTTACCGAGGTGACAATTGTTTACTATGGTTACTATTCATACTGACAAAAAATAAAAGGAGAACATTGACAATATGTAAAAATACTGATTCTAAATATGTAATCCATTTTTTAACATTTAAGTTATATTAGTGGCAGTAATTAAATTAAAATCAAAACTCAAAATACAATGATGTTTTTTAAGAAAAATGCCATTTTATATCTAAAATATTTTTTATTTCAAATTCCTTCATAAAATTGATTCTAGGGAACATAATTTAATTATTAATAATATAATAGAACTAATTTTAGTTTGAAATCATTGTAAGATAAAATGGGGCTTTTTAAATTCTTGAAACAAAAATACATTTTTCAATAAAATGGGTACTTTTATATTCACTTAAGAATGATATTTTTAGAAAAAATTGAAATAATTCACCAAGAGATAATTTTTATATACAAATTTAAAAAATCATATTTTTTTTATAAAATGATTTTTTTTATTTTCCAAAATTTAATTTTTTTTATTTTATCATAAAAATTAATAGAAATAATTTTAGATGAAAATATACTTCTGAAGCATAAAATTAATTGACTAAAAATTGAGTACTTAAATTATAATATTTAATGAATGATTTTTTGTTGAGTAAGTCCATTATATATATTTCATAATTTATTATACTATTCAAACCCTCCACTACAACGGTTATGGGATGGCCATTACATTAAATAATAATATAGTATATCACTCTTCATTTAGAATGGGTGTTTCCTGTAACACATGATTTTGATCAAACTAAATTTCTTTAAATATAAATATTCTCTAAAATATCAAGGTGTTATAAGTGGAGTGTTCACAAGTGTTTTAAAATATAGATATTTTTATCTTGGTATTTGTTCTAAGCATAGAGAATGTGACTTTGGTGGGCGTTAAATTAAATTTTCTTTTAATTTAGGGTTTTCATAAACCCCAATAGAGGATCTTGCATGTTAAATTTATAATAATTTTTTTATATTAAAAGAATAAATTAAATCATGAAGTATATTTTTTAAAAGTGATATTGAATTTATGTAAACCCTTCCTGGATTACCTTCATTTTGTTATGAGGATTCAAGTATAAAATTCCTATAGTGTTGATCTATACTTTCTCCTTTAGACTTTGAGCAACATCGATTGATTTCCAGGTGTTAGTATGGGGAATCAATCATCTTGTGTTTTTTTATCACTATAAGATTTTTTAATCTTGAAGTATTTATTCTCATTATTGATATGAAGGGATAAGAAATTCAAGAGAGTGATCAGGTGAAGTCTGTTGTGCACAACTATTCTCTATTCTCAATTTTTGACCAACACTAAACAATACACAAAATCATCTATTTATTGAGCTATGAATTAGGTTAAAATATTATTTAATTTTATATTAGAGCGTAAATAATATATAAATATTTATTAATCCCCATGGATTAATTATAATAATAGTATTATAATTTTATAGCGCTTGTGATAACTTACGTAATGAAAATATTATTTAACTGGCTTGTTAAATAATATTTGTCTCAAGACACAATGTTGGTATGTTCGAAATACTTATTTTTTAATCAATACCTGAATAAACACTTTATATATAAATAATTTTTTTAAAAAACAGGAAAAATAATTAAATATTCAATGAAATAAATAAATATATCTTATTCACAGCCTAGTGAATAAATATTTATTTAATTTATGCAATTGATTAAAAATGAATGAAATTATTAATTAGTTTTGAGTACAATATTTATTCAATTAATTAAATTAAAATAAAATTTAATAAAGTTCAATGGAAAAAATTAGTGTGTTGTCCTCTAGGATTCCTTCTCCTTGGTATCATACAGGTCGCCTATAGTCCAATATTGTTGTCCAGCAACGGGTCAAGGCACCCAATGAAAATAAATTAATGTTGAAACAATGGAAATAACATAAGCATTATCACTGTGTAAAATAATTCCTTATAAAGAAGGATTCACATCCATGTCATCAACCTACGTTCCCAATTCAACTTTTTTTGACTATCTAAAATCAACATGTCTTTACATCATGACCCTAGAATTTAATGCGATGATTGTATGTGAATAAAAGGAATGATATATAAACTTCCATAAATATAGAAAACATAAATACTTACTTGACCTGTTTATTGATAACATGGCACTCATGATTCACCCAACCTATCCAACTTCTCTATCAACTATCATTTTCATGGTTTAAGAAATACATCTAAGTGAATGAGTCATAAAATTTATTAATAATAATCTTAATGTCTAATTACCACTGCACGTTCCCATAGATAAGAATATCCAATGACACCAGAATACCTAGAATTCATTATGTGAGCTTATTCTAATAATCTCTCATATTAGAGATTACAAAGTGTGAACTTCATGATAAGAAGCCTCGTCTACCTGTGGGTACTCGCACCCGATGGTTTACATTCTATGTACCCTATCACAATACATTATCCAACAATAGAACAATATTCAAGAATATATTCATGGAATTTTAGGGTTATCATCATAGAAGGGAATTGATACCACCTTATCAATGTGATAGATACTCAGAGAAATTATTACATTAATTTCCTAGAGAACAATAAACAATACTTAATAATATAATTTATTAATATTCAAATCCTCAAATAATCATGAAATAAATATAAAAAAATATTTCCCTAGGACACTAACTCTAACAAACTCCCACTTGGGATAGGGCTAACTATCAATGAATTTATGTCTACTAGACCTCACATGATAATCATGTTTCTAATGAGTCAAGGATTTAGTCAAAGGGATTTCCATGAGATCTTCCATGAAAATAATACTAATTAAAACCTAACCACTTTTTTAAAAAAACCATCAAGAGATTATACTTCTGTAATATATGATTCATTTGTTTATGTGGCCAAAGATTCTTAGTAAGGACCACCATTGCAGTATTATCATAATAATGTGTTCTTGGATATTTAATGCTAGATATCATGTCAATATCATAGATGAATTTTCATATCCATACTACTTATTTATATGCCTCATAAGCCACATTGTACTCAGATTATGCAGTATAATCTATGAAAACATCCTTCTTTGAGATCTTCTAGCTCACAACACCTCCATTCAAAGTGAATATGTATCCCATTTGTGATTTCATATCATCTTGATTGGTTTGAAAACTAAAATTTTGATATCCTCTAATGCATATTTTTTATCTACTTTAAAGACATGAAATATATCATTATTATGCCTCATTTACATAAGGATATTATTAAATTCCATTCAATAGTGGTTACCTGGGTCTTCTTGATATCTTCTTACTGCACTTCACTAGTACAAGAATGACCTTTAGCGGCCGCCAAAAGCCGTCCCTAAAGGCCTAGAGTGGCTGCCAAACGGCGGCCGCTTTTGCCCCGTCACTGTTACTATTAGCGACCGCCATTTGGCGGACGCTGTAGGCAAGCCGAGATGGGCTTTAGCAGCCACCAATTGGCGGCCGCTATAGCCCGGACCTATGGCGGCCGCTAAAGGTGTCCATGGAGACACCTATAGCGGCCGTCATTTGGCGGCCGCTATTAAATTTTAATTTTTTTAAAAAAAAATTCAATTATACATTAATATACCCAAATAATTACCGGATGTCATCTTCCAAACTCCGTATCCATCATCACATATAACTGCATAACAAAATTTAATAACAAACTTAGTACCAAATAAAACCTAGAAAACAAATATTTAACTTCAAACTTATTGTAACAGATCTAAAGTATTTGATTTTCAAAATAATAATCATAATTTTGATTACCGTTTTATAAATTTAAAATCATTAATTCTATTGTTCTAATTGGATTGTTGTCCTGTGATTTCAGGTCAATCTGATGTCGTCCGCTATGAGTTTGACCATTAGACGCCCGTTTTGGCCGTTTATGACACCAGAACGGCGTTCCCGGTCACCGTGGGCACATGACACGTCCGATTGACGTGTCGTCTGCTCGACCACATCACAATTCACTCACCCTTTTATGTTGTCCGATTTCAGGCCATTCCGACATCGTTCGGCCCATTTGGTCCCCCACGCGCGTTTATCAAGTGCGAACAACCCTTAAAGAACGCATAATGATCCCTATAGCGCAGACCGCACGTCCGATTGACATGCCGTCTATGTGTGCACGTCGAAAATAATAATTGGATTGTTGTCCTGTGATTTCAGGTCAATCCGATGTCGTCCGCTAAGAGTTTGACCATTAGACACCTGTTTTGGCCGTTTATGACACCAGAACGGCATTCCCAGTCACCACAGGCACACGGCACGTCCTATTGACGTGACGTCTACTCGACCACATCACAATTCACTCAACCTTTAATGTCGTCCGATTTCAGGCCATTCGGACTTTGTTCGGCCAGTTTGGACCCCCCCACGCGCGTTTATCAAGTGCGCGCAACACTTAAAGAACGCATAATGAGCCCTACCGCGCAGAACGCACATCCGATTGATGTTCCATCTACGCGTGCATGTCTCGAATAATAATTTTATTGTTGTCCTGTGATTTCAGGTCAATCCGATGTCTTCCTCTATGAGTTTGACCGTTAGACGCCCGTTTTGGCCGTTTATGAAACCAGAACGGCGTTCCCGGTCACTGCGGGCACACGGCACGTCCGATTGACGTGATGTCTGCTCGACCACATCACAATTCACTCACCCTTTGATGTCGTCCATTTTCAGGCTATTCGGACTTCGTTCGGCCCGTTTGGACCCCCCACGTGTGTTTATCAAGCGCGCAAAACCCTTAAAGAACGCATAATGAGCCCTACGGTGCAGACCGCACGTCCGATTGATGTGCTGTCTGCGCGTGCATGTCGCGAATAAAAATTGGATTGTTGTCCTGTGAGTTTAGGTCAATCCGATGTCGTCCTCTATGAGTTTGACCGTTAGACGCCCGTTTTGGCCGTTTATGACACCAGAATGGCGTTCCCGGTCACCGCGGGCACACGGCACGTCCTATTGACGTTTCGTCTACTCGACCACATAACAATTCACTCACCCTTTGATGTCGTCCGATTTCCGGCCATTCGGACTTAGTTCGGCAAGTTTGGATCCCCACACGTGCGTTTATCAAGCGCGCGCAACACTTAAAGAACGCATAATGAGCCCTACCGCACAGACCGCACGTCCGATTGATGTGCCGTCTGCGCGTGCACGTCGCGAATAATAATTGTATTGTTGTCCTGTGATTTCAGATCAATCCGATGTCATCCGCAATGAGTTTGACCGTTAGACGACCGTTTTGGCCGTTTATGACACCAGAACAGCGTTCCCAGTCACCGCGGGCACACGGCACCTCCGATTGACGTTCTGTCTACTCGACCACATCAAAATTTACTCACCCTTTGATGTCGTCCGATTTCAGGCCATTCTGACATCGTTCGGCCCGTTTGGACCCCCACGCGCGTTTATCAAGCGCGCGCAACCCTTAAAGAACACATAATGAGCCCTACGACGTAGACCGCACGTCCGATTGACATACCGTATGCGCATTCATGTCAAGAATAATAATTGGATTGTTGTCCTATGATTTCAGGTCAATCCGATGTCGTCCGCTAAGAGTTTGACCGTTAGACGCCAGTTTTGACCGTTTTTGACACCAGAACGGTGTTCCCGGTCACCAAGGGCACACGACACGTCCGATTGATGTGTCGTCTTCTCGAACACATCACAATTCACTCACCCTTTGATGTCGTCCGATTTCAGGCCATTCAGACATCGTTCGGCCAGTTTGGACCCCCCCACGCGCGTTTATCAAGCGCGCGCAACACTTAAAGAACGCATAATGAGACCTACCACGTAGACCGCACGTCCGATTGATGTGATGTCTACGCGTGCACGTCGCGAATAACAACTGGATTGTTGTCCTGTGATTTCAGGTCAATCCGATGTCGTCCGCTATGAGTTTGACTGTTAGACGCCCGTTTTGGCCGTTTTTATGACACCAGAACGACGTTTCTGGTCACCGCGGGCACACGACACGTCCGATTGACATGCCGTCTGCTCGACCACATCAAAATTCACTCACCCTTTGATGTAGTCCAATTTCAGGCCAATCAGACATTGTTCGGATAGTTTGGATCCCCCCACACACGTTTCTCAAGCGCGCACAACACTTAAAGAACGCATAATGAGCCCTACCGCGCAGACCGCACGTCCGATTGACATGCCGTCTGTGCATGCACATCGCGAATAATAATTGGATTGTTGTCCTATGATTTCAGGTCAATCGAATGTCGTCCGCTATGAGTTTGACCATTAGATGCCCGTTTTGGCCGTTTATGACACCAGAACGGTGTTCCTGGTCACCGCGGGCACACGACACGTCCGATTGATGTTCCGTCTACTCGAACACATCAAAATTCACTCAACCTTTGATTTCGTCGGATTTCAGGCCATTTGGACTTCGTTCGACCAGTTTGGACCCCCCACGCGCGTTTATCAAGCGCGCGCAACACTTAAAGAATGCATAATGAGCCCTACCGCGCAGACCGCACGTCCGATTGATGTGCCGTCTGTGCGTGCACATTGAGAATAATAGTTTGATTGTTGTCCTGTGATTTCAGGTCAATCTGATGTCGTCCTCTATGAGTTTGACCGTTAGAAGCCCGTTTTGGCCGTTTATGACACCAGAACGGCGTTCCCGGTCACCGCGGGCACACGGCACGTTCGATTGACGTGCCGTCTACTCGACCACATTACAATTCACTCACCCTTTGATGTTGTCCGATTTCAGGCCATTCAGACTTCGTTCGGCCAGTTTGGACCCCCCCACGCGCGTTTATCAAGTGCCCGCAACACTTAATGAACGCATAATGAGCCCTACTGTGCAGACCGCACGTCCGATTGACGTTCCGTCTACGCGTGAACGTTTAGAATAATAATTCTATTGTTGTCCTATGATTTCAGGTCAATCTGATGTCGTCCGCTATGAGTTTGACCATTAGACACCCGTTTTGGCCATTTATGACAACATAACGACGTTCCCGGTCACCGCGGGCACACGGCACGTCCGATTGACGTGTCGTCTGCTCGACCACATCACAATTAACTCTCCCTTTGATGTCGTCCGATTTCAGTCCATTCCGACATCGTTCGGCCCATTTGGACCCCCACGCGCGTTTATCAAGCGCGCGCAACCCTTAAAAAATGCATAATGAGCTCTACCGTGCAGACCGCACGTCCGATTAACGTGCTGTCTGCGCTTTCACGTCGCGAATAATAATTGGATTGTTGTCCTATGATTTCAAGTCAATTCGATGTCGTCCGCTAAGAGTTTGACCGTTAGACGCCAGTTTTGGCCGTTTATGACACCAGAACGGCGTTCCCGGTCACCTCGGGCACACGGCATGTCTGATTGACGTGCCGTCTTCTCGAACACATCAAAATTCACTCACCCTTTGATGTCGTCCGATTTCAGGCCATTCGGACATCGTTCGGCCAGTTTGGACCCCCCACACGGGTTTATCAAGCGCGCACAACACTTAAAGAACGCGTAATGAGCCCAACCGCGCAGACCGCACGTCCGATTGATGTTCCGTCTGCGCGTGCACGTCGCGAATAATAATTGGATTGTTTTCATATGATTTCAGGTCAATCCAATGTCGTCTGCTATGAGTTTGACTGTTAGATGCCCGTTTTGGCCGTTTATGACACCAGAACGGCGTTCCCGGTCACCGCGGGCACACGACACGTCCGATTGACGTGCCGTCTACTCAACCACATCACAATTCACTCACCCTTTGATGTCGTCCGATTTAAGGCCATTCAGACTTTGTTCGGCCAGTTTGGACCCCCCCCCCCCCCCCCCCCGCGCGCGTTTATCAAGCGCGCACAACACTTAAAGAACGCATAATGAGCCCTACCGCGCAGACCACATGTCCGATTGACGTTCCGTCTACGCGTGCACCTCTCGAATTGTAATTGTATTTTTGTCCTGTGATTTCAGGTCAATCCGATGACGTCCGCTATGAGTTTGACCATTAGACGCCTGTTTTGGCCGTTTATGACACCAGAAAAGCGTTCCCGGTCACCGCGGGCACACGGCACGTCCGATTGACGTGCCGTCTGCTCGGCCACATCAAAATTCACTCACCCTTTGATGTCGTCCGATTTCTGGCCATTCGGACTTCGTTCGGCCAGTTTGGACCCCCTACGCGCGTTTATCAAGCGCGCACAACACTTAAAGAACGCATATGAGCCCTACCGCGCAGACCGCACGTCCTATTGACCTTCCGTCTGAGCGTGCACGTCACGAATAATAATTGTATTGTTTTCCTGTGGTTTCAGGTCAATCTGATGTCGTCCGCTATGAGTTTGACCGTTAGACACTTGTTTTGACCGTTTATGACACCAGAACGGCGTTCCCGGTCACCGCGGGCACACGACATGTCCGATTGATGTGTCGTCTGCTCGACCACATCACAATTCACTCACCCTTTGATGTCGTCCGATTTTAGGCCATTAGGACTTCGTTCGGCCAGTTTGGACCCCCCCCACGCGCGTTTATCAAGCGCACGCAACACTTAAAGAACGCATAATGATCCCTACCGCGCAGACCACACGTCCGATTGATGTTCTGTCTACGCGTGCACATCACAAATAATAATTGGATTGTTTTCCTGTGATTTCAGGTCAATCCGATGTCTTCCGCTAAGAGTTTGACCGTTAGACGCCAGTTTTGGCCGTTTATGACACCAGAACGGCGTTCCCGGTCACCGCGGGCACACGACACGTCTGATTGATGTGCCGTCCATTCGACCACATCATAATTCACTCACCCATTGATGTCGTCCGATTTCAGGACATTCAGACGTCGTTCAGCCAGTTTGGACCCCCCCATGCGTGTTTATAAAGCACACACAACACTTAAAGAACGCATAATGAGCCCTACCACGCAGACCGCATGTCCGATTGACGTGCCGTCTGCGCGTGCACGTCGCGAAAAATAATTGGAATTTTTTCCTATGATTTCAGGTCAATCCGATGTCGTCCTCTATGAGTTTGACCGTTAGACGCCCGTTTTGGCCGTTTCTGACACCAGAACGGCGTTCCCGGTCACCGTGGGCACACGACATGTCCAATTGACGTGCCGTCTACTCAACCACATCACAATTCACTCACCCTTTGATGTCGTCCGATTTCAGGCCATTCAGACTTCATTCGGCCAGTTTGGACCCCCCACGCGCGTTTATCAAGCGCGCACAACACTTAAAGAACGCATAATGAGCCCTACCAAGCAGACCGCATGTCTGATTGACGTGCCGTCTATGCATGCACGTCACGAATAATAATTGAATTATTGACCTGTGATTTCAGGGCAATCTGATGTCGTCCGCTATGAGTTTGACCGTTAGACCGTTTTGGCCATTTATAACACTAGAACGGCGTTCCCACTCACCGCGGGCACACGACACGTCCGATTGACGTGCCGTCTGCTCGACCACATCACAATTCACTCACCCTTTGATGTCGTCTGATTTCAGGCCATTCAAACTTAGTTCGGCTAGTTTGGACCCCCCACGCGCATTTATCAAGCGCGCACAACACTTAAAGAACGCATAATGAGCCCTACCGCGCAGACCGCACATCCGATTGACGTGCCGTCTGCGCGTGCACGTCACAATTAACTCACCCTAAAAAGATAAAAATATTGAAAGCGTTCTTGGGCTTCTCCCAAGAAACAACTGTCTGGAGTTTCTCTCCATCCACTGACACACCTTCCTCTGAAATTATTTGTCCCAATAACTATACCTATATAATCAATACAAAACTGACATATATATAGCTTGACGTATAGTCAATAAGTGTAATCTGTATGATGTCAAGATGTTGGGTATGAACATAATCACTCTTGGAGTGCACGAAGATTTCATCCACAAATATTAAAACAAACTAATCTAGGTAAAAAGGAAAATTATATTCATCAAGGATATAAAAAATTCTAAAGAATTCATCAAGACAAATGAAATTACCTCATGCATGGGGTTCATTCTCATCTGGATCGCCAATATCACTGTGATTTCCACCAAATGTATTCGGACCCTACAATATATATCAATATTATGTATCTTAAACATATCAATAAAATTCAATCTGAGTATGGTTTGTTTTATTGTTTACCTGTGGCGCCACTTGTTGCGTCGACATTTCATCGATACGTGATGACATCTGTGACAACCTCTCCTCATACTCTGCATGTAACTGCTGAAACTGTGAATCAAAATTGCGCTGCATATCCTGAATGGAAGCATCTATCTCATCCTGTGTGCGCATCCCTGACTCTCTGCATGCACTCATCACATCTGCTCTAACAACTGCACGTCGTGGGACACCGCCACCATAAGTCAAAGAATAACCATGACCGTCATGCCCCACGACACGGTGAAATATTTCATCTCTACGCACAATACTAGGACGTTGCTCCTCTGGCAACTCTGCTAACTGAGCGTCAAACTGATCCTGTAGCATATAATGAATCAATGAACATATATGAATAATTTATATAAAATAAAAAATACACTTATTAATTAGTAAATAATTTTCTTACTATAACACCGGCAACATCGGGATCACCCGCCCTACGAGTCCTCATCCATATAGACATCTGATCGATTGGATCGCCGCATTGGTGTAACTATAATAAAGGGGTTCACCATGTTATACTAAAATATTTTTAAAATATGAATGAAATAGTGAATTCTGAACTTACATCATGTCTGAGCTGTGACACATGTCGAGTGCCAAGTCTGGAAGGCGTGGCCTGCATCTCCCGATTATGTGAATGACGAGTAGACTCGGTCTACATTCAACGTATTTACTTAATAGACATTTGAAAAATTAGTCATTTATAGATTAAAAGTAATAAATCTTACCATCGCTGCCTCACTCGACCAAAACGCAACCAAATCATGCCACTGCGCAGGAAGAATGCCCGGAGGGACTCGCTATAGAATGTCTGGCACACCTTCAAATGGTGTCCAGTGATCTCTCTTCACCCTTGACTTGTAATCCTTCCATAATTTTCTGCATTTCGACATACAAACAGCCCGAAACTCATCTGGACATGATGTCAAATTATCCTGTTAAAAATATTGTCAGTAGATGGGACAATAATAATAACAATATCATGAAAAATTAAACATTGAATTTACCTGAACCTCCCTCTATAATCTGTCCACCGTATCCTAAGGGAAAGAACTCCAGTCACGAGTCGTCAGAGGGAATCTATGTGAGTCTCGTATCATATTCCCAAACTGATGACTCAATGCAGTAGCACCATCTCCAACTGGATGAAATGTGTCGTCAAATAACACATCCAATCGGGATCCAGAGTTCCAGGATCAAACCCTTGCGTCTGCTGGAAGAAGTAGTAGATCCTGATAAACATAAATTCATAATTCAATTACAATATAAATTAGTGATTAGAAACAGTTAGGGAAATATAAACAGAAAATTGCAATCAATTAATTTAGAAAAATGAAAACATACATACCAACAACATCAGGTGAACCACTGTGACCACCCTATGGCATACCTGCATTAAAAGAAATTATAGTTAAATCAAACAATTTTAATACATATATAACTGATAAATATTTTTACAAATAATAACTAGGAATATAAGTATAATTTCCACTAATCATGCAAGTCTATCGTATCTCCTTCAACCGTCTTTCTGGTCCATTGTATATCTTCATCTCATACAACTACTATTGTTTGGTCAAGTGTTTGATCAGGAAATGCGACAACTTCAGGTTCCTCTTGGTCAATCAGAAAAACCCCTCTTCTAGACATTTTCACCACAACTTTCCAATCAGAATCAATGCCGACAAAGTAAACTTGTTCTGCCTGCGATGTTATTATGAAGGGCCCATTTCTAACCCGGTCATCTTTATATAGCACATTGTTAAAGTTTACTAATGTAAATTAGAAGTTATAAACTTTCGTTCCACGAACTCGAATGAACCAATCACACCTTAACAATATGTGTTTTAAGCCACGCTCATAAATAACCTCAATAAAGTCTCTCAACAATTCATAATAATAACCCGAACCAACAAAAGAACAACCAACACCACTATTTTGTTTTGCTCGGTTCATGTCAACATCGCTAATACGAAATCGGAATCCGTTAGCATCCAAAGACTTGTAGCGATGAGCTGTAATAAATGGACCATCAGCTAGTTGGTTGAGTTCTTCGCTCACATGCTGGGTTAAATCACGTAAATTTTGAATCTGCAAATTTCACATATATAGTTTAATGGATAAAGGATTGTGAAAATACAACTTAGTTGCGCTATAAAAATATTAAATCAATTATACGTACATGAGTCTTTAACCACTCATGGAATGTGTTGAAATGATATTTTTGGATTTGATACTCAGTTGCATGGGGCCTTTCATGTTTCAACTCAGCGATATGCATCCTAAATCACAACACAATATATGTGAAGCAATAAAATAAATATAGAAACAAAATACACATCAACTATGAAACTTACTGTATCAATGGAATAACTGATGGAGTGTTGAACAACACATATCGATGAGCTTGAACCCACTCGTCGTTCCGCATATCAAATGTTATTCCTTCTCCAATTGGACCCTCGTCAGTCTGGGACAATTTATCTATCTCTTTTTCAACCTCATCAATATATAAAGCACAGAAATTAGTACACTCATCCATTAAATATCCCTTGGCAATTGATGCTTCTGGATGAGCTTTATTGCACACATAGCGTTTCAATGTATTTAAGTATCGCTCTATTGGATACATCCACCTGAATTGCATGGGACCGCCAGCAAGGACTTCACCAGTTAAATGCACGGTCAAGTGAACCATGACATCAAAAAAAGACGGCGGAAAGAGTTTTTCTAGGTGACATAGTGCAAGTACAATCTTATCCTGTAGCTTTTTCAAATCACTCATGCGATGATTCCTAGAACAGAGCTGTCTGAAAAAATTAGAAACTCCAATCAACGGCTCAATAACCTGGGAGGGTAAGAAATCAAGAATTGCTATAGGAATTAACTGTTGAATCAGAATATGATTATCGTGACTTTTCAAACCCTGTAATGTCATGATCGTCATATTCACGCGCTTCGAAATATTAGAGCAATAACCATCTGGCACCTTAATAGTCTTCAAAATTGATAGAAATGTTTGTTTCTCTTTTTTACTCATTGTTTACTGTGCAGTAGGCATGTATGCCCGATTACCTTCACCCAGCTGTAAATGTAAAGGATTTCTCAATCCCATTTCTTGCAAATCACGTCGAGCATTAGCACTGTCCTTTGATTTCCCCTTGACGCCTAAAATGGTGCACAAAATATTATCACATAAATTTTTTTCAATGTGCATCACATCTAAATTATGCCTTAAAATATTATATTTCCAATAAGGCATTTAAAAAAAATACTTTGTTTCTTCCAATTATGACTTCGCTATCTATTTGCAGCAGGAATAGAAGGCAATGCAGGAACGAATAAATCTTGAAAATCATACATTGTACGGATATTTTCTTCATCAAGTTGTGCACAAATTTCAACCCCAGATAGTATTTGTGGTGATTGGTCAAACTCTCTATTCCCATCAGACGATACACGGTCTTTTCTGAACCTATGCAATGGCGGAAGAAAGCGTCTGTGACCAAGATATACCAACTTTTTATAGTGCTTAAGCCATATAGATTTATTACTCTTATTACAACAAGGGAAAGCAAATTCTCCTTTTGTACTCTAACCTGATAAGTTAGCATACGTTGGGAAATCATTAATTGTCCATAACAAAGCGGCCCGAAGTCTAAACATTTCATTTGCTGCCAAGTCAAAAGTCATTAAACCATCGGCCCAAAATTCTTGCAGCTCATCAATCAAAGGTTCCATATAAACATCGATTTTATCACCAGGTCCTCTCGGTCCATCAATTAGGATTGACAGTAACAAAAAAGGTTGCTTCATACATACCCATGGGGGAATGTTGTATGGAACCAACACCACTGGCCATGTACTATGTGTCTCACCAACCATGGACCTAAATGGGTAAAAACCATCTGCTGCCAAACCCAGTCGAATATTACGATCATCTCGGGAAAAGTCTGGGTGTCTCTGATCAAACTCTTTCCATGCCAAAGAATCTACCGGGTGAGTTAATTTATCAAACTCTTTCTTTCTCTCTGAATGCCAAGTCATCAATTTAGAAATTTTAGTGGACAAGAAGAATCTCTTTAGTCTCGGTTTCAGTGGGAAATAAAGAATCTGTTTAGCGGCAACTTGTTTCCCTTTGATTCAAGACTCTCCCAGGAAGAATCTGACTACCTTGATTAATCTCATTGGTCTTCCACCTGGATGTATGGAAAACAGTACAGTTATTTAATTGCGTATTCTCTTTTCTGAAAAACATACAATTATTGCGACATGCATCAATTGTATCATATGTAAAACCAAGATAATCGATTAACTTGCGAGCTTGATAGAATGACTCCAGAATCTTCGCTCCAGCAGGGAGTACTTTCTTCAATAATACCAACAACATGTCGAATGAGGTGTCTGACCACTGGTTCAAGTCCTTCTGGTGTAACAATTCAACGATGAATGACAGTTTACTAAATTTAGTGAATCTAGGATATAATTCAGTACATGAATCATCAATAATTTCACAGAATTTCAATGCTTCTCTATCTGCAGAAGAACGAGTATTACTCAATCCATCGTCATCATTTACGACATTACTGTGTTCATATTGAAACTGACGCATCATATCATTCAGCATTATGTTCATCGGATCAACTGTTCCCGAATCAATATTCATATGAATATTTTATGAGCGATGACATGAAACATAATCTTCTCCATGACATGTCCATGTCTTATAGTTTTTCAAAAACCCATTCAAAACAAATGTTCTCTAACACTATATCGTTTGAAGAGATATCTATTTGCACATTTTCTGCATGGACAACTAATCATATCGCTTGGAAACTTGTTGGTGAAATCCATAAATCGCTTAATCCCCTCATAGTATTCAGCTGAAAATCTATCTTGCATATCAATCCAACTCCTATCCATATCTGTATTTAATAGAAATCAAAACTGAAATATCTTATTTAAATTCTAAAAAAAACACATATCATTAAAATTTAAAAACCAAATTTGGATAAAAAACATTACCTGCGGAGGACTCGACTGCGTGTAACGGGGTCTGACTCGATTGTGGATCCATGACGGTGCAGTGAATTGATGATAGAGGTTCGACGGCCGGACTCGAAAGGAGCGGAACCTTTGGACCGCGTGGAGTGTTCTACACGGCGGGGCACAATGGACCGGAAGGGTCCAACAGAGGCAGGAGGACTTGTCGGAGGGATACAACGGGGCTGCGAGGGGACGACGGCAGAGGGGTTATCCAAAGGTGCAGCGCAGGCAGGGGTGGGGGTTTTTGGGTCGCGGGGGTGTCGGGGTCACGGGGGCGCAACACGGAGGCAAGGCGGTGGGGTCGCCGGGGTGCAGTGCGGGTAGGGGGTGTCGCAGTCATGGGGGCGCAACATGGAGGCAAGGCAGGTGGGGTTTCCGGGGTTGCCGGTGGCGCAGCACGGAGGCAAGGGGGTGGGGATCGCCGGGGATCGGGGTCACCGGGGGTCGGGTCGCTGGGGGTTGCCGAGGCCGCCGGGAGGTCGGGGTCGACGGGGGTCGGGGTCGCCGGCGGGGTCGGGGTCGCCCGGGGTCGGGGAGGAGTCGCCGGGGGTCGGGGAGGGTCACTGGGGGTCGGGGTCGTGGGGTCAGGGAAGGGGGGGGGGGGTCGCGGGGTCGGGGAGCGGAGGGAGGGGAGGGAGGGGGAATTAGGATTTTTTTTAGGAAAAATTTTAGCGGCCGCCATTTGGAGTCCCCTATTGATATTATTAGGAGCCGCCAAATGGTGGCCGCTATAGATTCCCCGCCTCCAAAACCAGATTTTCTAGTAGTTCTTAATGCATAAAAATATCGATCCTAGAAAATAGAATAACATATTTGACTATCCCAATAATTTATGTGTATAGAATATTTTCTATTATGTTTCATTACTAATGTTTCTAAGGACACATTTTATGGGAAATATGAATGCCATGTGACATTGGAAACAATCCCCTCTCGGATTGTTCTATACTAAACCTCTACATTATCTTGTCAATATATGTACTTTGACTTAGGTCGAGAAGACTCTTGGATATATAATGATGTATCTTGATCACAATAATATATACTACCTCATCCATGTCATTTATATATAGTTATTTATTCTACTATCACTTAACTGACTTTAAAACTAATATCTCATTTATAATAAGTAACATGTCATCAAGATTTAATATTAAGAAAAAATCAATCCCATGAAAATGATTATAGACACAAGGATCAAATTCATTATTTATGAAAACAAATTCCATTATAGGTTCATAAAATAGAATTTTCCATGGACTAAATGCTTACTTTAATCCATAAATAGATTTTTTTGAATTTTAATATCTTTTTGGAATCCTTTGGAGTCACAAACCCGTTATTTTGTTTCATATATACATCTTCCTGAAGATTCCTATTAAGTAAGGATGTTTTGATATCCATTTTGCCAATCTCATAGTCATAGATAATGGTAATTAAAAGTATATATTTTTTTATTTCCACATAAAACATGGTTAAAAGGTTTGGTCTTAGTAAATTCCATGATACAATTTAAACCATTTTGTAACTAGGCATGCCTTATTTGTACTGAGTTGTCCTTCCATGTTTAGTTTATTCTTGAATACCCATTTACATCTAATGTGATTTACATCCATTATAGGATCTAGAAAAATATAGACTTGGATTTGATAAAGGGAATTCATTTCATAAATCATATATTATTTCCACTTGGAAAAATCTGTTCCACTTACTAATTTATTAAATATTATAGGATCATTACTACAAACTAATAATCATTCTCCATAAATAGTGACAATGAAACCATACCATTCTGGATATATAAACTTTATTGTACTAATACACAATATTTTTTATGTATAATATCTTCTTCCATAAATATTTATGGAATTTTTTCATGTGCCAACTCTTTTGTATTTTTAGCCCGGACATCATCTATGTCTATCTCATTCCCACTATCTTTTTTAGATATGAGATACTTATCACGGAATGTGGGAATTATGTCTACCAAAAAAACTTTATATGATTAATCATATAAGTAATATCCCATTGTTTCTTTGGGATATCCTATAAAGATACACTTTGTGCATCAAGGTGATTTTTTTCCAGAAATCACCTTAAAAATTGCTTTACATCCCCATACTTGTGCATGTGAAAAAATTAGATTATTTCCAATAAAAATATCATATGGAATACCATTTTTCTTTATTTTTGGCACTATATTTAACGTGAATACTTTTATTTGTAACTCATATCCACAAAAAGGATAATATAAGACTCACATGAGTCATCATTTATTTCACCATGTCCAATAGGGAATGTTTTCTTTTTTTCATTTAAACTATTCCAGTGAGGTGTATAAGGAGATTGAGTTGGGATAGAATCCCATAATCCCACATATAATCAATTATGTCGTGATTAATATATTCTCCACCATAGTCTAAGGATAATTTTTTAAAATTTTTACAACATTGGTTCTCAAATTCATTCATATATTCTGTAAATTTATCAAATAAACCAGACTTATATATCATCAAGTATAAAAATACATATGTACTAAAATCATCAGTAAAAGTTTGAATATATTAATACCCAACAATTTCTTTAAAAAAATTGTCCACAATCATCAACATGAACTAAATAAAGAATATTTTTGGCCCTTTCACCTTTCCACTAAATGGTTATTTGGTCATTTTTTTTTGTAAACATTCATGGCATACACTAAGTGGTTTTAGTTAAAAAGAACATTAATTTCCATCTTTGTGTAGTTTATTATAGAATTTTTCATTTACATAACCTATTTCGTGATACCAAATTTGTGATTGAAATTAGTCATGTGATGTAATTTCATTATTAATTTCCATTATATGTTTCATGTAATCCAACGCATAAATTCCATTTTTTGGACATGGTTTACCCTAAAAAATTTATCCTATAAAAGAATTTACATTTATTTAAAAACATGAAAATAAATCCATCTATATAAAGAATAGATACATAAATAATGTTTTTTTGTAATAGATGGAACCTAATCAAAACCTTTTAAAACCAAGATCATTATGGTTGGAAAGTTTAGGTGGTTGTCCCCAATAGCTATAGAAAACATGTAGCACCATTGACTACTCATAGATATACCTCCCCTCAATAAATATTTATGAATCTTCATAGGTCTTATATTTGAATACATATGTGGGAACCAAAAGATATATCTAAAACCAAAATTGTAAAAATATATAAACTGCACTTGATAAAATACACACATGAAGCTTCCCCTCACTTCTTTTTCTAGGTGTAGTTTTTCTTCCAGTGAACCTTATTTCCATATGAGAAACATACAATATTATTATCCCTCACATTTAGCTTTTTCTATCTCTTCGTGGAAGGTTGTGAATAAGATTTGGGCTTAGACTTCTTCAATCACATTCTCCGTTTGATAACTATAAGGAATTAAGTATTTTCACAATTTTCCTCCTTATATACTTGTAAAATAAGAGTGAGATGGTATAGATGATACATACCAACATTTTTCATATTAAAATTAATAACAAAATTAGAGATTATCTAAGGGAGTGATGCAAGAATAATATTAGTGCACAGTTCTTTAGGGTGTTTAAACCCTAGAGCTTCTAGGAAGTCAATTTAGAAAAAGAGATTGACTGTGTGAGGACTAAATAACACACCTTATTCAATAATACTATGAAAGAGTGATTTTAAAATGTCAAAGTATTCTTATTTTACTCTCTTTTGATATAATCCTTGATGATTTTCAAGAATTCTATATGAATCCATGTTTTTTTGAGACTTCATGAATTCACTATATATGGATGACAACATAAAACTTTGAAGGGTGACCATATCATTCATAATTTTTTCATAGAAAAGGAACACTTCATCACTCACCTCCTTGGAATGAGGACTAGTCATTGAGGATTATAGCATGTAAGATTTACTTTAATGGAACAAAACACCCCATAGGCATCTGAAAAAGTATTGGAAGTTACTTCAAGTGAGGAGATGCTTTTTCTCTAATATTAATTGTAGGGAAAATTTGGATGATGTGTTTTCCATTTGTTTTTTAATTTTAAAGAGAAGATTGTTAGTATATTTACTGATTAAAAATTATGTGAGAATTAATAATATTTTTTTACTAAGTATCCCACTATTTTATCAAGTTCTAATAACCATTACAATTGAACATGGAATGGCTAGTTTCCTTGAAATTCTGAAGTTCTAGACCCAGTTCACTCTTTAGTAACCAAACCTGGTCACCCAAAAGACCTTAAGTATTCCTCCCCATACGCCAGAGGATGTCAAATGGTAGTGAGGGCCTAGGGAGAGATGGTGGGGAGACTCTACCTCGGGTCCGAGAAGATAATAACATATATAATAGATGAATAAATTGTAGAATTTTATAATAGTTAATAATAAGGTAGAATAAATGAATATAACCATCCAATAATAATAATCAACTTAAATATGAAATTAAATAATATAAAAAATATGATGTAATTTCATGTCTCTAAAAAGGGAAGTCATTCATATATGCCAGTAGAGGGACAATACAATCATGATATAAAAAAGAATCAAAATGAAAAAAACTATCTAATTATACCAAGAACTATCCCAATCATATTCTACAAAGATCCCATCCTAAAGTTGGCATGTGATCTTGTCATCCAATGTCAAAAACATCATTTTTTCCACACCCATGATCATATAATCTTACTGGGTACCAATGGATTCCCAAATAGGATGTGAGATAAATCTCAGTAGGCCACCACTAATAGAGTCTATAGAATATAGTCTATGAATATTGACTGTACGATGTGCAGTTATATATAAAAGTAAAATATTACAAAATAAACAACTCATACCATCTTCAGCCTCAACTAGTGTCTTAGAATGTCTAACTATTTAATTAATCAATCTATGTTTCAATTTCTATATTTGGAACATGTGAATGTGTTAATATTTCTGAAAGGGACTATAAGTGAGGTTCTAAGGTAGAACCAAGGCATCCTTGACCTTAGGGGTCATCCCATTTCATAGTAGTGACACATGTAGTATGGAAATACAGGGTCTGAGTGTAATCCAAGGGGGGATGTCCAAGGCATTCCCCTATAAATGAGTCTAATCAAGTCCACGAATATTTTCCATCGTAATCTAAGGATAAACATGATTGGGACCAATGGGGTGAATCAATGATGCTGTATTTTTAAAGACATCAATTTGAATCCAATGAGTGCATCCAAGACATTATAATATCCAAAAAGAATGTTAAGTGAATAGTTAGTGCATCATTGAGGAATTCATGTAATTAGAAAAAGACAAGATTCCATAGTGGGTGTGTCCTATATAAATAAGAAGAATGAATCCAAATTGAATCCTCTATATTGAAAAGGCATTCCATCAAGAATCCAAGCCCTTCACATGTCTAGACAATCCTATAATGTTGAAAAAGGTCCAAGAGTAATAGGTTCCCTATAATCATTCTATTTATTTCATATATACTCATGGTCCAAGTAATTATCATTCCATTCAATAGTTTAATAGTTTCATTCAATTACCTTTAAATATGTATGAAAAGGTACATTAAGGATACGAAATCAAAATAAATTTAATTTTAAAACCATTTATTAGGTTCATTCCCTTACCTTTCATCAAGCATGAAAAGGTGAGTTATGGACATGCAACCAATTTCCATTCAATTACATAATTTTAATAATTAAATTGATATCTATACATATATATTATCCATAAAATTCATTTAAATATTTATTCATTATTTTGGAATAATCACCTTGTTAAAGGTCAAGTCTTACAAACCTGAATGGTGATGTAGATAGACCCAACATGGGTAACCAAAGAATAAATAAAAAAAATTCTAAATGGGTGGTCCTTGTTGAGGTATCAACATCTAATGGTATTAAAGATGTCCCAATAGGGGCATAGATTATAATTTTGAAATGTTAAATTTAAGTAGATGATTTTAAGGGGAAACACATGTTGAAACCAGCATGCACTCAATTGAAGAAATTTATAGATGGTGAGAATTTATTGGATATACATAGACCTCCTACCTTATGCCTATAGTAGGTGACACATCAAGTATCATCTATTATTTTATCTTGTATAAGAGGAAAATGATATAATATATAAACTCTATAAAAATAGGCCATTTGATCTCGCACCAAAATAAATTCATTGATATGAAGAAAAATGAAGGGAAAATAAAGAGTGAAACACTTACCAGTGGATATCTAATGATATTAATGATGATTTTATTAGACACTGGATGAGAGATTTCTCCAAGAACTTAGGTGTAAAGGGCTTGAGTGATCTTCACGAGTGAAAATAGAAGGTTCTATCTACTAAAATGAAGAAAGAAATAAGTGTATTAAAATTATAAGCCTTAATAGAAAAATAATAATTTTCCCCTTTAAAACTGGGTTTCATGGTTGGACAAATTGCACACCAACCATGTGTAAAGCACTCCCAAGGAGGAGCCTCGCACAACCGTGAACAAATATTGCTACATGGATTTGTCAAAATCTATAGATCCTCTGCATGAGCATGCATCCTGGTTTGCACAGTTAAGAAAAATGGCGTGGCCCACTTTTTTTAACTGAATCACCAGGTGGGGTTAGGAAAATCCATGCTCTCTTGGACACAAGGTTTTTGTTTACCTAGTGAGCTAGTAGTTTCTTCCACTAGTTGGGGTTTTGAGCTCCAAACAATCCCCAGAAACCCTTGAAATTTCCATGACACTTTAGAATTTGGAATTAAACAAAAAACTAAAGGATCTATAAGTCAAGTAAAAACTAGTTTCTTACAGCATCCCCCCTTAAAGGAATTCATCTCTTAGTTTCTCTTCCAAGGGTGGTAGAACACTATCTGAGAAAAACTCCAGCCACCATGAACATACATCCTCCTCCCACTGCAAAGTCTCATCATGCACATGTCCATTCTTCCATAGCTCCCACAACAAAGGGACAAACCAGATTTGGATAAACATCATGCTCGGACCAATGATGTGTATGGGATACTCATCAAATGAAGCATCAAAATATAATTCCACATCCTATAGATTTAAAGTATGAGATGGGCTAACACGGGTATGATGAAGCTATGAAACGTGGAAGAATTCGTGCATGGCATGGTACCTCTGTGGTAATAAAAACTGATAGAATACCGGTCTGACTCTATATAAGATCTCAAAAGGGCTGATAATGTGAGGATAAAACTTCCCTTTCCCTCGTATCCATCTATGGCCAAGCCTGGGTGATCCCCATAAGAAAACAAGACCTCAAACCTCAAACTACAGAGGTCATTTATTGAGATTGATGTAAGATTTTTTTTAGATTGAGTAGTAGAAATATGCTCCTTGATCAAATAAACCTACTCCAAAGTCTCTAGAATGAGATGAGAAACTAGTAGCACTACCTCTTTGGACTCTAAACTGTGTAAGGGTGAACAACATGTCCATACATATAAGGCCACATACAGATCCATGTGACTAATTTTCTAAAATCTATTATTGGAGTAAAACTCAACAAGTGGTTTATGTTTCTCCCAATAAACATTGAAAACAATTAATCATGCTCATATAATCTCATCCAACACTTATATAGTCTATTTTGATAGACCATTGGTTTGAGGGTGAAGAGATGTGCTTAAAACAACCATTGTAACCAAATATCTCCACAACCATTTCTGGAACATCTATTTGAAATGAGTATCCATATATGAAATGATAGTGTGAGTGACTCAATGTTACTATATAAACTAACAGTCATATAGACTTCCCATATAATAAAAAATAAAATATCCCTGATAAAAGTATGCGAGATACTTTGGTCAGTAGATCCATGTCTACCTAAACCACATTTCTACATCAAGGTGACCTCGGTAAACTAGCCACAAAATACATCATGAAATAATACCATTTCTATTATGGGAATGATAATGGATGTAACAATAAAACATTTCACTATTGCTCTGCCTTCACCTACTAATAAGTGGAACAACTAGTGATAAAACCTAAAATCTAACATTTCAGCCCTGGCCACCAATACCGAGGATTCAAATCATGATACATACTGGAGATACCTGTGTACACTTCCCACTAAAAAGTATATAGTTCTCACATCAGCTTCTATCTCATGACTAAAGGGACCCAAACATGCCCATATATACATAGGATGTTACCTCCATCAATAGACCAATATAGAGGTGTTTCCTCACTAGAAATACTCTCTTGGAATAAGAACTACCTTCTCTTCGCGCTATCTAGGAGTGAAGAGGTAAATGCTATATCTTTAAGAAAATGACACTTGTGACTCTTATTAAAATCCAAATTCAACTCAAAAAATAGATTCATCAACTTACATTCATTACTAGATTTCAAAAGAGCTTGTGCCTTAGTTTTCCAACTTAGTGCATCATCTACCACAATTACATTTCTAGCTGTATGGGAAATATTAAATTCAAAATAATGAAGGTTTTTGACCGATATTCATTAATTGATAATCAATTCACACTTTGTAAAGATATATTTGAGGATCTTGTAGTCTCTATATAGCACACAGTTCCCTCCTATAAGGTAATTCCTCCAACAACACTAGGAATAAATGACTAATGCATGCTTGAGCTCGTGTATTGGTTAATTATACTCATAAGGTCTCAATTAATGAGACCCATATGCATTTAATCTACCCTCCTACATTAGAATTTCACACATCCCGATGTCTGAAACATGGCAGAACCTTGAATATCCTCCTCTAGGCTCTAGAATAATTGGAATAGGTGTCTAAGTAATCCTTCTTTTCATCTCTTGGAAGTATTTATCACATGATTCAGACCACCCTTCTTAGATAGAACTTTAAGAGGTTCCAAAAGGCCTTATAAGCCTTTTATTAAATGAATGTAATATCCTATTATCCCCAAAATGCATCATATATCAAAGATTTGGTTGGGATACTCCCATGAAACAACTTCCCTGACCTTATTTGGGTCAATGGATACCCCCGATTCTAAGATAATATGAACTAATATGTGAACCTTATCAATAAATAAGTGAAATTTATTGATATTATCACATACATGATTCCCCCTTAGTGTATTCAAAATAGTATAAAGATGTTTGGCATTGTTGGTTCAAGTATGAGAATACCCCAAGATGTTGTCCACAAAAATCACCAAAAGGAAATACAGATAGGAATGAAAAACCCTATTTATCGAGGCCATAATATATGTAGGGGTGTTTTTAATATAGAAGAACATAACTTGGTACTCATAAAAACTTTATAGACTTCCGAAATCCATACATGCTATATTTGAAGGCCTGACTCTCACCTGATGATAACCCAATATGAGGTTGATCTTTTCGAACACTATGGCTTCTTGGAACTGATATAAGAGATAATTTATTTCACGAAATGGATACCAAATTTTAATTGGATGTTGGTTAAACTATTTTTAATCCATGCTTAGCCTAAGTGTCTCATCCTTCTTATTGGAAAAATAGAATAGTTGAACCCCAAGAAGAAGTGTAGTGTTAGATAAAAAATTTAGATTCTAAATCATCCAACTATATATTGAGCACTTAGTTCTCAATAGTTTCTTGTAAAGGACCATAATTTTTGTGGATTTTTTTTTGTAAATACATGGGAATTTTAAGAGTTTGAATTTTTTGATGGCGCTTGATTCCGAGGCCTGGTGTACCCAGAAAAAATTTCTAAAGTTTTTTTTGGGTACGTTCAGAAAATGTACGAGCAGGTTTTTATAAAATTTGAACCGGTGGTCAGAATTAAAATTTGAGGGCACCATTGAGCTCATAGCGTCAGTGATTTCTTAGTGAGACCTTCACCGTAGTTGCGTTCTGATGAGACTAGAAGGTAGATTTTGAGGTATTTAGTGAAATTGAATAAAAATAAGTGTTAAACTTTATTTTTATTCCATGGCAGTTAAAACCTCCAAGAGGAGGTTAGTAGTGGGGGCCACCACACCATAACCTACCATGAGAGGCTATGGTGGTGGGGACCACCCGCACATAAGCTTATTTGGGAGGATGTCCTTTGGTGGGGACCACCCGGGAGATGAAACCCTTGGAACCCCCAATTAAGTTTGAAACCCTTGAACTTCCCCAGCATTTAATTTCCAACTCTCCACCCATTAATTAAGTGAACGGTTTCATTTAATTAAAATCTTTTTGAATTATTTTTCCAACAATTATATAATGGGTTGTATTAACCCATTATTTCTGTTGGAAATTCATTTGGGTGGAACCGTGAGAGAGAACTTCATCCCCTCAATGAAGAACACGAAGAACGCTCCTTCCACCAAAGAACGACAAACACCATCTTCTTCCTTTTCGACCGGGGCAAGGAAGTGGAAGCACCACCACCCACGAAGTATGCCGAAGCCATCCAAGAATTCTTATTTCATGATGTCAATGAAACGATGCTCGTTTACCGCGACTCCATCATCCATTAACAAGCAAGGTAGGGGTTTAAGTTTCCTTATTTCCATTCCACGTCGTTCAATATTTTGGTATACGTTATGCCAAATGTTATCAACATAACATGGAGGGTTCAGAACTCACCAACACGGCCGACCCTTCCCCTTTGATATTTTTTGTTGTTGATGACGGATGTAGACAACGGTGGCCGGCGTGGGGCCGACCATGAGGAAACCTGCGGTGCAAGACCGCCGGGACACCAGAAAGGCACGCCACCATCGTGCCACATGGAGGAGATCTAGGCCGCGACAATGGAGGCACGACACTGTTGCGCCACGCGGAGGGCAGCAGGAGGCCTTGGCCAGGGTGGGTCGTGGCAGAGGGGTGTGGCGCCGTCGCACCACGCCTTTGGTGCTGGTCCGCGGCCGGGGTGGGCCATAGTGGGAGAGAAGAGGCGCGACACCGTCACGCGGAGCCGTAGAAGACCCACGACCTTTGGTCGCAGTGGACAGGGGAGGGTGGCCAGCTTAGACGGCCACTGGTGTGTGCTACAGGCAGGACCCGAAGGGTCCCACGATTACCCGAACCGGTGCTAGGCACATGTTTCGTTTCAGACAGCAAGGGGTGGCGGGGGCAGCACCCCCCGACCAAGCGTGGCTAGCCGGGTCCCGCGGGCTAGCCAACCAGGTCACGCGGCCAGCCCACCGGTTGGGCAACACGACCAGCCGGCTGGGCCACATGGCCCGCCGTGCCGGGCGACACGGCCAGCCGGTTGGGCCACACGGCCAGCCGGCCGGGCCACACGGCCTGTCGGGCTGGGCCCCATGGCCAGCGGGCCGAGCCACACGACCAGCCGACCGGGCCACACAGCCAGCCAGGCCGGGCCACACGGCCAGCTAGCTGGGCCACCTTCGGTCCGGGCCACCTTCGGGCCGAGTTGGACCCACGGACCAGGTCAGACCCTAGTCTGGACCATTTTGACCCGAATACACGTTTACGCCCATAACTCGGGCTACGAGTGTCGTATCGACGAACTGTCTGTGGCGATGGAAAGCATGGAGTGAGACAGTTCTTTTGGAATATCCCATTTGAGTTTTGGACACAATTGGAGTACAGTAGGGTTGGTTTGATCCTAAAAACCATCTGGGCCCCTCGGACGAAAATGCCAATAACTCACAGACCGGGCATCTGATTGACGCACCGTCTATTGCGTTGAGACCCCTATGATGTGGCGGTCCTTTGAGATACTTAAACATGATACGTTGGGACACTTGGAGTATCGACCAGTAGCTCGTGGAGCGGATCCTCCCGGTGATGAGCATAAAGAGTGCAGAGACCTAGTAGCTGATAGACCTGCTGACTGCTTGAACGATTCGACTCAGAGTGATTCGACTAGCCCAGTGGGGAGAGCCTGGTATTTGGTGGAAGACCCATGGTGAAGGAGTGCCCAGTATTTAGTGGCAGACCCATTGTACTCGACAGGAGGAGTACCTCTGCAGGCTATTAGGGGGAGGGCCCGGTATTTTGCGGTAGACCCACAACGGACGGAGTGCCTGGTAGTTGGCAGCAGACCCGTGGTACTCGACAGGAGGAGTACCTCAATAGTATAAGGTTAGTGAGAAACGCCTTGGTGTCACGACATGCCCAATGTTCTCGACAGAGGAGTCGTTCTCCAGCAGTCATGGTTTCGATAATGAAAAATACTGGTTTGAGCTGAGTGAATGACCTTTGTGTTTTCCTATTGATTGAGATGGGTTACTAGATAACTTTGGTGTATGTATGGGCATATACCTAAGTAATGGTTATCCGTTGATGCATACTTTTTGGTTTATCCTTGTTGGATATTGTGAGACCTTGAGGGTCTCGGGGTCCCTACAGAGTATCGTTATACTCACCCCTGCATGGGATATACCCACACCTTGTTGTGTTGGATGAAGATGGCAGAGAATGCTGACCGAGGTGGAGTGTGCGAGGACTGGACGGTACCCGGAGGTGGACCTCATGATGAGACAATTCCCGAAGGAGATGAACGTACATGGAGTGCTGAGGAGGCTATCTGTACCAACCCTTTAGGTAGGATCCGTGGTGGAAGATCCACGAGATGCAACACACCTTCCAGCTGTTTTTCTTTTAGTTGTACCTGTTTGGTCTTTTCCTTGTACTTTACTGTTGGGATTGTATTTCCGACCCCTTTTACATTCCATCACATCTTTTGTTATACAGATTTTATTTAGTGTTTGGTGCCGCTTGTACTCCGGTTGTGTGTGTTTACATTTTATAAAGGAAATTCCTTCCCCGTTATAGGTATTTACACCTTTGGTGCTAGTCGCCGGCCCCTGAACTATGGAAGGTGGGCATGGGGTAGTTATGACACGGGCCTCGGGGGATGGGTCGTGAAAAATTGGTATAAGAGGAGTCAGTTCTACAGAATAACTTAGGACTAAAATATTTCTTTTCCGTGAAGCAATAGTGTTAAGGGTACCAAGTGTGGTTTTCAGTTCAGGGAGTCCAGTGTTGGTGCGGCGGCCGACGTATCTGTACACCAGGACCCTTAATACTGATTTCTGACTTAGTGCATGAAAACACTAATTGCGTGTGTGTATAAAAAGTTTTCTTAAGTTTACTCAATAAGGTCAGCTCGCCAGGTATAATCGTTTGAGTGTGTCGCATCTGTTTATTTCAGAATGCCTCCTCCCAGACGACCAGTTAGAGCCCGAGAGTTGTACGCACTGACAGCCCACTGAGCGACGAGGCCTCAGTGTAGGGCCCTCTACCAGTTGAGGCACCAGCGAAGACACCAGTGGTACTACTTCCCATTGTGCCACCGATGCCACTAGCCCCAGCAACCGAGAGTCCACGCCGCTTGAGCGCGCTGCACTAGTTCCAGCACTAGAGGCCACCCAGGTTCAGGGGAGAGACAGACTCGCAGGCAGCTGAGGATAAGCTGGAGGCTGTGGTGAGAGTATTCAGACTAGTAGGGAAACCAGTCGAATTCATGGTGATCCTTGCTACCGGCCTCCTTTAGGAAACAACAGATAGATGGTGGAGCCTGATGCTCTAGTTCCATGACGAGGCGGCACTTCTATGGGCAGATTTCGAGGGCCAGTTCCGGGTGTAGTTTGTACCAGCCACCCTATGACCAGTGTGGATATAGGAGCTAATTAATCTACAGTAGGGTTGCATGTGTGTAGCTCAGTACTCAACGAGGTTCACTGAACTCCCGCACTACTCCACAGATATGGTATAGGACCCATTCTTCAGGGCCCAGACCATCGATCAGGGGCTTTGGCGTGAGATTAGAGCCTCAATGATCTCCCTCTACATTCTGACGCAGGCGGGAGTGTTGGAGCGAGCCCTCCTAGTGGAGAGTTTCCTTGCTGAGCAGTCTCCAGTAGTGAGACCCACCACTGGTTGACGTGCATCGGAGTCTTCTGCATCCGGCAGTAGACAAATGATGCAAAGGTCTAAGAGGACCAGACCTACAGGTGGTGTATCGCACGACTCAGGATCAGTTGTGCGGGGCACCCAGAGTAGAGACAGGGCCAGACATGCCAGAAGCGGACAGTGTCAATCCTGTGGTGGGCTTGGTCACATGGCTCGTGATTGTTCGACCCGCCACTCTCATTATCATCAGACCATTGAGGGACCTCCCAAGCTGAGGTAGAGGTTCGATCAAGGTAGTCCGCTGGGCATAGGCGGACATGGAAGAGGTGCTGGCCGTGAAGCTGGCAGTGGACGACGTTACGAGGTGTTATCTCCACCACGACCAGGAGGTCCACCCCGACCACAGAGAGCGTGTGGACATGGCAGAGCACAAATTCAGGCAGCTGAGGCCTCTGATCACGACGCTTCGAAGATGATTTGAGGTACGATATGTGTTTATTCCACCTTAGCTGCAGTTCTTATAGACACGGGTGCCTGGCACTCTTTCATTTCCACTTACCTCGTTTAGAGCTCAGATATTCCGAAGGAGTTTTTGGTTCGATCCTTATGTCTAGAGACTCCTACGGGAGCTGATTCGATGATTACACACTGGTGCCGGTACTGTGAGCTTACTCTAAGAGGTGAGGGCTTCAGCTGAGATCTCCTAGTAGCGGCATCGAGGCCTTACGACATCATCTTGTGTATGGATTGGTTATCTACAGTCAATGCTCAGATCGACTGTATTAGGGAAAAATTGCGGTGTGTCCGCACGTATGGTCCCAGGTTCACCTTCACCGGTGAGAAGGGAAACTTTGCTACACTGGATGGGCTTACTCGGAGGAGGGTGAAGCCGATCAGTTACAAGTTGGCTTGCCTTACCCTCATAGCAGTTGATGTGGAGAGTCTGACATATCCTATAATGGTGGACCAGTACTCAGATGTTTTCCCTGATGATGTTCCAGGACTACCTCCTAGCAGAGAGGTGGACTTATATATTGACATGTACCCCAAGATGGCACTAGTATCTACTCCAGCATATCGGATGGCTCCCGCTGAGCATCACGAGCTGAGGATATAGCTGGAGTACATGCAGGGAAAGGGATTCATCCGACCTAGTGTTTCTCCCTGGGCAGTCCCGATTCTATTCAACAAGAAGGCATATGGGAGCTTGAGGCTCTGTGTCAACTACCATCGCCTGAACCAGGTGACAGTGAAGAACAAGTACCCACTTCCGAGGATTGACGTCCTCTTTGATCAGCTCAAGGGAGAACGATGGTTCTTGAAGATAGACCTCATGTTAGGCTATCACCAGCTCAGAGTTCGAGATGAGGATGTATAGAAGACGGCCTTCAGGTGTCGTTAAGGCCACTACGAGTTCTTGGTTATGCCCTTTGGTGTAACCAATTACCTAGCAGTGTTGATGAGTCTCATGAACACGATCTTCCAGCATTACCTCAATCGCTTTGTCGTGGTATTCATTGACGATATTTGGATCTACTCGACTACTGAGGAGGAGCATGCCTACCATTTTCAGGTTGTACTAGACACACTGCAAGAGCACCAGATTTATGGTAAGCTCTAGAAGTGCCAGTTCTGGATTCGAAAGGTTCACTTCTTGGGACACGTCATCTTAGAGGCTGGAGTTGCTATGGATTGAGTGAATATTGAGGTAGTGTTTTCTTGGGAGCCACCCAAGAGTGTGACAGAGGTGAAAAGTTTCTTGGGCTTGGCTGAATTCTATCGATGATTCGTACTAGACTTCTCCATAATTGCAACACCACTATCATCTTTAATTAAGAAGGGACAACCCTTCTTTTTTCCAGAGAGATGCCAGTAGAGCTTTTAGGAGTTGAGGTAGAGGCTGACAAGTGCCACCATTTTGAGGCTTCTAGAGGAAGGTGTAGGGTATGTAGTCTACTGCGATGCATCAGGGATTGGACTTGGGTGTGTTTTAATGTAGGAGTGAGGTGTGATCGCGTATGGTTCTCGGCAGTTGAGACAACATGATCAGAACTACGCTACCCATGACCTGGATTTAGGAGAAGTGGTCTTCACCTTGAATATGTGGTGGCCCTATCTGATGGGAGAAAATTTTACCGTGTACTATGATCACAAGAGTATCATGTATATCTTCTCTCAAAAGGACGTAAACTTGAGATAGTGGTGATGGCTTGAGTTCATCCAGGACTATGACTTCGAGATAGTCTATACTCCTGGGAAGGGGAACGTTGTTGTAGATGCACTCAGTAGGAAGACTAGTATACAACTTCTAGGAGAGGTGACTGTGCAGCTGGCTGCCTTACAGATATCCTTTGTGGATAGAGATGGAGAAGCTTATCTACAATCTCTTACAGTCACTCCCCCATTTCTTCAGTGAGTCAGGGAGGCGCAACATGGGGACGCTGACTACGAGATGCGACATGCTCAGATATCCATAGTGTAGGCACCTAATGGATTTTCTAAAGATGGAGAGCATGCCATCCCTTTTAGAGGACGTACTATGGTACCAGTTTCACTTCAGGAGGAAGAGTGGATGGAGTTCCACACTTCCCCTCTAGCAGTACATCCAGGAGTGGCGAAGATGTACTAGGACCTTCGACGACAGCACTGGTGGCTAGGTATGAAGAAGGAAATAGCGGAGTTTCTCTCACGGTGCCTCACTTGTCAGCAAGTGAAGGCAGAGCACCAGGTACCAGCAGGCTTGGTTCATCCCTTAGAGGTCCCAGTGTGGTAGTGGGAAGGGATATCCAAGGACTTCGTGATGGGTCTTCCACGTACAGCCATGGGTCGCGACTCAATTTGGGTGATTGTCGACCGACTCACCAAGTCATCCCACTTCTTACTGATCAGAGAGCAGGGATCAGTAGAGAGCTTTGGAGGCCTATATGTGCAAGAGATTTTGTAGTTACATTGAGTACCTTATTCTGTTGTCTCAAACCGTGACACACGGTTTACATCCTAGCTATGGAAGGGGTTACAAGAAGCCTTTGGGTCATAGCTTCACTTGGGCACTGCCTTACGACCTCAGAAAGATAGTCAGACAGAGATGACCATCCAGACCCTCGAGGACATGCTCCGTGCATGCGTCCTCAACTTCGGTCACAGCTGGGTGGATCACTTTCCTTTGGTGTAGTTTGCCTACAACAACATCTATCATTCCACCATTGGTATAGCACCCTTTGAGGCCTTGTACAGGCGACCTTGAAGATCTCCACTATGCTGGACAGACCTAGGGGAGTCAGAACTAGTGGGGCCAGAGATGGTACGAGGTACCATGGATAAAGTGTAGATCATCCAGGGGCGGATGAAGACTGCACAGAGTAGGTAGAAGTCGTATGATGACAAGAGACAGAGACCTCTTGAGTTCGAGGATGGTGACCAAGTCTTCCTACGGGTCTCACCTCAACAAGGTCTACAAAGATTTGGCCGAGGTAGAAAGCTATCTCTGAGGTTCATCGGACCTTTCCAGATCCTTAGTAGAGTAAGAGAGGTGGCTTACCACTTGGATCTTCCACCTCAGTTGAACCGGGTGCCCAACGTCTTCCACGTATCTCAGCTGAGGAGATACGTGGATGGCCCTTCTCACATCATCGATCATCGAGAGCTGAACATCGATGATGGGGAAACTTTCATGGAGGTTCCAGTGGAGATTGAAGATTGAAAGGAGCAGGTCCTACATGGATGGTCGATACCTCCAGTACGTGTTCGTTGGTAGCACATTAACCTCCAAGAGAGCAAATGGGAGCAGGAGGCTCAGATATGTGCTCATTACCCGCATTTGTTCCCTTAGTTCAATTTGTAGCTTATGGGGATGTAAAGCCCTGAGGTGGGGAGAATGTAAAGACTCAGAATTTCCGTGTATTTTTTTCTTAAATACATGGGAATTTTACCAGTCCATAGTTTCTGACTGTGTTTGATTCTGAGGCCCGGTGTACCCGAAAACAATTTCTGAAGTTTTGTTCGGGGGCGTTCAGTAAACGTACGGGTGGGTTTTTATAACTTTTGAACAGGTGCACAGAATTGAAATCCGAGGGCACTGTTGAGCTCATGGCGTCAGTTATTTCTTAGTGAGACCTTCACCATAGTTTCTTTTTGACAATATTAGAAGTTAAATTTTGATGTTTTTTGTTAAATTAAATAAAAATAAGTGTTAAACTTTATTTTTATTCTATGGTGGTTAAAACCTCTAAGAGGAGGTTAGTGGTGTGGGCCACCACACCGTAACCTCTCATGAGTGGTTATGGTGGTGGGGCCCACCCGCACATAACCTTTTTTGGGAGGATGTCCTTTGGAGGGGACCACTCGGGAGATGAAACCCTTAGAACCCCCAATTAAGTGTGAATCCCTTGAACTTTCCCAACATTTAATTGCCAACTCTCCAAGCATTAATTAAGTAAATGGTTTCATTTAATTCATATATTTTTGAATTATTTTTCCAAAAATTAAATAATGGGTTGGCTTAACCCATTATTTTGGTTGGCAATTAATTTGGGTGGAACCTTGAGAGATAACTTCACCCTCTCAACGAAGAACATGAAGAACACTCCTTCAACCAAAGAACGATGAACACCATCTTCTTTCTTTTTCGACTGTGGAAAGGAAGTGGAAGCACCGCCGCCCACAAAGAACATTGACGTCATCCTAGGATTCTTATTTCCCGACATCAACGAAATGATGCATGTTTCCCATGAATCTGTCATCAATTAACAAACATGGTAGGGGTTTGAGTTTCCTTGTTTCCATTCCATTTCGTTCAATATTATGGTATACGTTATGCCGAATTTTATCAACATAACATGGGGGGTTCGGACCGCACCAACATAGCTTACCCTTCCCCTATGATATTGTTTGAGGTTGATGATGGAAGCGGAGAACGACGGCCGGCGTGGGGCTGGCCGCGAGGAAACCGGATGGGTATGACAGCCGAGTCATTGGAAAGGCACGACACTGTCGTGCCACATGGAGGAGAGCTGGGTTGCGGCCATGCCGGGCCACGGTGAGTGGGGCGTGATGTCGTCGCGCTACGCATAGGGCAGTAGGAGGCCGCGTCAAGGGCAAGCCAAGGCGGAGGGGTGCGACACCGTCGCGCCACACCGGTGGTGTAGGTCCATGGCCTGGGCGAGCTGCGGTGGGAGAGCAGGGGTGTGACCCCGTCACGTCGCGCCATAGAAAATCCGTGCCCTTTGGCTACAGTGGACATGGGAGGGTGGCCCGCAGAGTCGGCTGCCAGTGCACGCTACAGGCGAGACCCGAAGGGTCCCGCAGTTACGCGAAGCCGTGCTAGGTGCCGGTTCCATTTCATAAAGCAAGGGGGGGTGACACCCCCTCCCATGCGTTATCAGCTGGGCCGCGCTGGCCGGGCCATACAGACAGCCAGGCCAGGCCACATGGCGAGCCGGGCCGGGCCACATGGCCAGCTGGCCGGGCCACCCATCCATCCATGCCAGGCCACACGACCCACCAACTGGGCCACCTTAGGGCCGAGCCTCCCCTTAGGTCTAGTCCGCCTTCAGACCTAGTCAGACCCACATACCGGGTCAGACCCTAGTCCAGACCCGTTTGACATGAATACACATTTACACCCGTAACTCGGGCTATGAGTGTCCTATCGACAAACCGTTTACGGTGACAAAAATATTGGAGTGAGACATTTCCTTTGGAATATCCCACTTGAGTTTTGGACACATTTGGAGTACGTTTGAGTTGGTTTGTACTTAAAAACCAACCAGGCAGCAGGGACGGAAATGCCAATAACTCACAGACTGGGTGTCCGATTGACACGCCGTCAATTGCGTTGAGACCCCTATGACGTGGAGGTACTTTGGGATACTTCCACGTGAGACTTCGTGACACTTTTAGTATCGACTAGTATCTCATGGAGCTGATCCTCCTGGAGACGAGCGTACAGAGTGGAGAAATCTAGTAGCTGACAGACCTGACGACTGCTTGATAGATTCGACTCAGAGTGATTCGACTAGCCTAGTGGGGAGTGCCCAGTATTTGGTGGTAGACCCATGCTGGAGGAGAACCCGGTATTTTTAGGCAGACTCGAGGTACTCGATAGGAGGAGTACCTCTGCAGGCTATTAGGGGGGGCACCCGATATTTGGCGGCAGACCCACAGTGGACGAAGTGCCTGGTAGTTGGCAGTAGACCCACGGTACTCGACAGGAGGAGTACCTCAGCAGTTTAAGGTTAGTTAGAAGCGCCTTGGTGTCATGACAGGCCCACTGTTCTTGACATAGTAGGAGTTCTCAAGAAGCCATTATTTCGATAATGAAAATCATGGTTTGAGCTGAGTTAATGACCTTTTTATTTTCCTCATGATTGAGATGGGTTACTAGATAACTTAGGTATACGTATGGGCATATACCTAAGTAGTGGTTACACATTGATTCATACTTTGTGGTTTATCCTTGATGGATTTTGTGAGACCATGAGGATATCGGGGTCCCAACTGAGTATCATTATACTCACCCTTGCATAGGCTATGCGTGCACCTCATTGTGTTGGATGCAGATGATAGACAATGCTGACCGAGGTAGAGTGTGTGAGGAGAGGACGATACCAAGAGTTGGACCTCATGACGAGACGGTACTTGGAGGAGACGGACAAACGTGGAGCACTGAGGAGGCTATATGTACCTACCCTTCATGTAGGATCTTTGGTGGATGATCGAGGAGCTTCTAGACACCTTCCATCTATTTGTCTTTTAGTTGTACCTGTTTTGTCTTTTCCTTGTACTTTACTGTTTGGCTTGTATTTCTGGCCCCTTTTACTTTCCAGCACATCTTTTTTTATACAGATCTTACTTAGTGTTTTCTTCCTCTTGTACTCTGGTTATGGGAGTTTATGTTTTATAAAGGCAATGTATTCCCATTTATAGGGATTTACGCCTTTGGTGCTAGTTTCCAGCCCCTGGACTATGGAAGGTGGGCTTGGGGTAGTCACGACACGAGCCCCACGGGACGGTTTGTGACATTTCCATCCTATATGAGTAATTTATATTGTTGCTAATCATTATAGCATCCCTCCTTTTTATCACATAAACTTTCATTACATTATACAAAACTGAGGATCTTTAAGGTTTAGTGTCTTGGAAACCATGAACTTAAAACATGAAAACATAAAACATTCTTCTAAAACACTTGAAAGGCTTCTCCTCATGTTCATCCTAGGTTCATTACTGCATCAAATAATCTGGGAGCATACACCAAAAGAAATGGTGAGCAGAAGGCCCAGTAAGGGAAACAAGGGAAAAATTTAACATGTGAACTTGAGATACATCAACTATGTCATGAACAAGAACTTTAAGGCATGATAAAAAAATCATGTGGCATATCATAATAAAAATAACATTTTCATAACTTGAAGATGTGGCTACATCATTTAACATAGACAATCATGAACATATCACCAAGGTCCATCCCCAAGGTGTCATTTGAAAATTACCAAGGTTATTCACCAAGGTATCGTGAAAATTGTAATCTCTAGTGGTTACATCATTACCCAAAGCATTGGAGCGCTATCAGGGCGCACCCTTAAATTTGACTTTATTATCATGTGATCCACATATATCATCATCAAAAATTTCATAAATAACCCATATATCATAGTATAAATGGGTTTCATTTCATAATCATAACGTTTTAAAAACTGCTTTAAAGAGATGATTTTTACATCACTTTAAAACCCACAGAAAAGGAAGGTGGGTCTCATGTATGTAAATCCCAGAATTTAAAATAGAACATTTTGGTATATATGTGAATACCCCTTTAGAAGAAAGAGCTTTGAGTATTCACTTAATAATATAAATGAACTTTAGAAAAAAAAATAGAGACATTTTGAGACGGAAATTCTGCAGCATAACAGCTATGTTACGAGGTTTTAGAAGACATTAAAAAGAGAGGTAAAATGGGTCAAACATTCATAAATGACCCATAAAATAGTAGATGGACAGAATAAGAAGGATACATGATCATGGTAATGAAATTTCAAGGACATACCATTTGAAATGAAAAACATGGACGGAAGACAAAAATTAGATTTCTCTTATGAAAGTTCGGTAGCCTAACGGCGTTACTTAAACTTCAACAAAAATGATTTGAAAAGATCAAATAGGGTCTCTAATCGTGTGAACATAATAGTTCAGTATGATAGATATAGAGATAATGCCCCAACATAACAAAAATGAACTTAAAAGAATTGACATGAAAGTAGAACTTCAAAACGAGAAGGGTGAAGAACCACTTAAAAATTCGGCAGCCTAACGGCGCCACTTAAAACTTCAAAATACTGAATTGAAGAGATAAAATGGGGTCTCTCATCATATGAACATAAGAGTCCAATATGATAGATATAGATATCATACCCCAACATAACAAAAATGAACTTGAAAGAATTGACATGAAAGTAGAACTTCAAAACGAGAAGGGTGAAGAACCACTTAAAAATTCGGCAGCCTAACGGCGCCACTTAAAACTTCAAAATACTGAATTGAAGAGATCAAATGGGGTCTCTCATAATATGAAAATAAGAGTCCAGTATGATAGATATAGAGATCATACCCCAACATAAAAAAAAGTAACTTGAAAGAATTGACATGAAAGTAGAACTTCAAAACGAGAAGGGTGAAGAACCACTTAAAAATTCGGCAGCCTAACGGCGCCACTTAAAACTTCAAAATACTGAATTGAAGAGATCAAATGGGGTCTCTCATCATATGATCATAAAAGATCAGTATGATAAATTTAGAGATCATACCCCAACATAATAAAAAGGAACTTGAAATACTTTACATGAAAATAGATCTTGAAAAATGAGAAGGGAGAAAGAATCCGTTACAAAAATTTCGGCAGCCTAACGGCGCCACTTAAAACATCACAAAATGAAATAATGAGAGTAAGAGGGGATCTCTCATTATATTAACATGAAAAGGGCAGTAAGAAGAGTATAAAAGAACATCCTCCAACATAAGAACATGGAGAATAAAAGGAATGACATCAAAGAGATTACTTGAAATGAAAGAGAGAGGTCGGATCCCTTACCTTAAAACTTGACTCTTGAAACTCAAAGGTTTGGACCTTGAGGGATTGGGGGAACCTTGGGAGGACTCATTGGGAGGTAATGAGACCAGAAATTCGTTGGGGAAGAGTGGGGAGTCAAATGGATGAGATGAGGGCTTGGTATTTATAGGGAAAGTGAGGGGACATGGCATTAATGGCCAAGGGACACCTCACATGTGCTTTTCTCAAACCCATGTTCTCTCCCTTGGCATTTACCATGGAGTTAGGCCACATGGGGCCCACAAAACAATAATTCATCACCCTTGGCCGGCCAAACCTTAAAATATCTCATGAAATCATCATGACACAGCTATGATGTCATTAAACATACCGAAACCCTAAAACTGCATTTTTACTATTCACTGAAAATTCAACTTTCTCAAAAAAAACCCAAAATTTCACACTAACCAAATATCAATGATCTGATTTCAAAAATGAACTCCATTTTATAAAAATAATTTTCAAAATATTTTTAAATTTATTTTTAAATAAATACACTATTCACCGAAAATTCATTTTTTCAGAAAAAAACCCCAAAAATTTCCATAACATAATATCGGTGCTCTGAGTTCAAAAATGAAATCCATTTTATAAAAATAATTTTCTAAATATTTTTAATTTAATTTTTAATTAAAAAACACTATTCACCCGAAAAAACTAATACTTGAATAATAATTTATGAAACTATTATTTAACTATTTTATTGAATCACATTACTTAATCAAGGTGCCTAGATTATATTAATACTTTCTTTAAGTGAGATTACTAATCCATTTGGACACATTACTAATCCTAATCATAAAATCACTATTCATAATTTACTATTCATCAAAAATTAAGTTGATCTTATTAGTCTCTAAATTTCGTACTGAACATAATTGTAGAAGACCATTTTTCAAAAATCATTACACATTTTTAATTATTTAAGGTTTACACAACCATTTTTAAAATATCATTTTTCTAAAATTCATCAAAAATATGCATATTATATTTATCCGGTCATTTGAAAATTCATAAACTTCATCATAAGAAGACATCCCAATTTTTATTTAAAACAAAGGATTACACAAGGTAGTTACGGTCTCCTTACATAGCCCCTTATCACACCAGCATAGGACCTAAGTGTAAGGTGTGCTAAGGCAAGAGAATCCGAGGGAGGCTCGGCCAACATCGCACGAGTAGTAATTTCTATCAGTTTGAACTTCTCGCGAAGGCGATCCCGTTCTAGCTTCACACGATGAAGTTCAGCTTGGGTTTGGTCCAGAGAAAAGCCCAGTGGTGCTACCTCCTTCCCAAGTTCTGTTCTATGGGCTTCGATCGGTCCAAGACTTCTGGGTGAGGCCATCGAATCTTCTTTCTATATTAATTAACCAAGATTGCTTGTATTTAGAGACAATAGTCAAAACGTTTAGTTTCCAGTGGTCATATTGACCAATGGTCAAATAACAATCAAAACCCAAAAGTCTCATTTTAATTATACTCATGTTATCAAATGAAACATTTTTGTTGAGTATAAAAATAAAATAAAATAACACATAAAATTAGGAAACAAGATTTATTTAAAATTTCGGGTCGTTACAATCTTCCCCCCTTAAGAAATTGCATCCTCACAATTTTTTTTTAAAAATTAGGTTTTGAAATTTCATTGAAAGTCTCACATCGTAAAAGGAGTCAGTAAAACTATTACTTTAAAAGAAAGAAAGGGAAGTACGAAGGTCACCCGAGTTAGCCCACACTAGGATTCCATGTAGGAAAATATGGACATGGAGGAGAAAACAAAGGGTCATGTTCTGAGGGAGAGTGACAGAGAACATGATTAGGAGAAAGTTAACCATAAGAAAATCCCAAACTTATGATATGTGTAAACGATCTTTGATTACCTAGTAGGAAACGTAAACCAACAACGTTTTTGTTTTAAGTTCCTTTTCATAATTTTGAGGAATTCATTTACAACATAGAACAAGAACCTAAGGAAATATATCTACCTTCATGTAGAGTTTCACCTTTTAATAAGTTTCTACCAAAACTAATCTTTTCTCCCAAACGATGAGCACTCAAAACTACTTGGTCTCTTCAAAACACAAGAATCATCTTCTAGAGAATCACATAATCCCCAAAAGATTAACTATCTATTTCTTTTATCTTTAAACATTATCAAAAACAGAAAGGGTAAGGTTAAACAACTCTTCAAAAAAAAAAAAGAATCCCACAGGAATGGAAACTACTTTTAAATCTTCAAAGTTCCATGGTACTACCCAAAGTTCATCATAGACCATCCCATAAATAATGGTCCTTAAAATTCCTCAAAATAAAACAAACTAAGATTGAAACCCAAATACAAGAAGGATTTGATAACATAGTCTTCCAAAATAAACTTCATTGTTCATCTCCAAACAACATCAACCACTCCTAACATCTAAACTAAACATATTTTACCCAAGATAGGTTAATCATTCCCATAAGTAGCCTAAATTACTATAAGTCCACCATAAATTTATCGATTCTTCAAAATATAAGTCAACCTTACTCCTCAATGAAAATACCATAGTAATCTATTTACCTCGATCATATAGGGTCCCTAAAATAGTGGACGTATTCCAAAATAATAATCATCTTTTAATCCCCTAATCACCTATGTCATATTAATATGACAATCGTCGCATTTTATATCACATTGGTTTTTGGGACATGTTCTTCCATTTCCCGCCATTAACTAAGAAAAGAAACTATAATTAGGGGCTTATTTACTTAGCTAATAATCATGAAAAGGAAACTTTAAGCATAAAAGGATAAACATGTAGAATAAAAGTATATCCTAACTTGTGATCCCCTAGGTTCCAATATATGTTATCCATGATCATATATTCTTATGTGAATCCTTATTTTGTTTTATCCTTGTTCCTTTAATAATGGTTCATACTAAGCTTATGAATTTACCAAAGCATATCCCCCGGGAGTGTCGTAACCAAGAGTGCAGCAAGGCCCATTGTCGTGTACCAGTTCCCGTTCGAGTCTAGCTCAAAGCGGTGTTTTCGTGTTTTACCCCTATGTACATCTGTGCCAGAGCCACCTCTACCTGCTCGTATCCAGACATGGATGTATTTTCTTGGAAACCCCTTACTCAATACTCACCAAAATACCAGGAAGATCTCCTATATTTAAACTTTTCTATAGGGTTCTTCCTAGATTTTTCATATCCTAATTTCCACAAATAACTAAACCATCCTTTGATACCAACTATAGAATCCCGCCTTTTTATCACATAAACTTTCATTACATTATACAAAACTGAGGATCTTTAAGGTTTAGTGTCTTGGAAACCAGGAACTTAAAACATGAAAACATAAAACATTCTTCTAAAACACTTGAAAGGCTTCTCCTCATTTTCATCCTAGGTTCATTACTACATCACATAACCTGGGAGCATACACTAAAAGAAAGGCTGAGCAGAAGGCCCAGTAAGGGAAACAAGGGAAACATTTAACATGTGAACTTGAGATACATCAACTATGTCATGAACAACAACTTTATGGCATGATAAAAAAATCATGTGGCATATCATAATAAAAATAAAATTTTCATAACTTGAAGATGTGGCTAAATCATTTAACATAGACAATCATGAACATATCACCAAGGTCCATCACCAAGGTGTCATTTGAAAATTACCAAGGTTATTCACTAAGGTATCGTGAAAATTGTAATCTCTAGTGGTTACATCATTACCCAATGCATTGGAGCGCTATCAGGGTGCACCATTAAATTTGACTTTATTATCATGTGAGCCACATATATCATCATAAAAAATTTCATAAATAACCCATATAGCATAAAATAAATGGGTTTCATTTCATAATCATAACGTTTTAAAAACTGCTTTAAAGACATGATCTTTACATCACTTTAAAACTCACAGAATAGGAAGGTGGGTCTCATGTATGTAAATCCCAGAATTAAAAATAGAAAATTTTGGTATATATGTGAATAAACCTTTAGAAGAAATAGCTTTGAGTATTCACTTAATAATATAAATGAACTTTAGAAAAAAAGAGAGACATTTTGAGACGGAAATTCTGCAGCATATTGGCTCTGTTACGAGGTTTTAGAAGACATTAAAAGGAGAGGTAAAATGGGTCAAACATTAATAAATGACCCATAAAATAGTAGATGGACAGAATAAGAAGGATACATGATCATGGTAATGAAATTTCAACGAAATACCATTTGAAATGAAAAACATGGATGGAAGACAAAACTTAGATTTCTCTTATGAAAGTTCTGCAGCCTAACGGCGTTACTTAAACTTCAACAAAAATGATTTGAAAAGATCAAATAGGGTCTCACACCAGCATAGGACCTAAGTGTAAGGTGTGCTAAGGTGAGAGAATCCGAGGGAGGCTCGACCAACATCGCACGAGTAGTAATTTCTATCAGTTTGAACTTCTCGCGAAGGCGATCCCGTTCTAGCTTCACACGATGAAGTTCAGCTTGGGATTGGTCCAGAGCAAAGCCCAGTGGTGCTACCTCCTTCCCAAGTTCTGTTATATGGGCTTCGATCGGTCCAAGACTACTGGGTGAGGCCATCGGATCTTCTTTCTATATTAATTAACCAAGATTGCTTGTATTTAGAGACAATAGTCAAAACGTTTAGTTTCCAGTGGTCATATTGACCAATGGTCAAATAACAATCAAAACCCAACAGTCTCATTTTAATTATACTCATGTTATCAAATGAAACATTTTTGTTGAGTATACAAATAAAATAAAATAACACATAAAATTAGGAAACAAGATTTATTTAAAATTTCGGGTCGTTACAATCATGGAACAATATTAATAAAAAACTCTACCTCCATCTTAGACGGTAGTACAAATAAGTCTTCTGAGAAAACATCCTTAAAACAATTCACCACTAGAGGTAAATATGTCATATGAATTTTCTGATCATCCAAGAAAAAAAATAGAAATCTAGATTGTCACTTCACCTAACCCATGAAGATCTGGTCCAGATATACTTTCCTAGACATTAAAATCTCCCTTCTAAAGATATATATCACCCTCTAGTGAAATAAACGATACCCTGTGATGATATAAGTCCACATAGGCATGATAGATAACCAAGAAATCTATCCTAAGAATGAAATTAAATCTTGTAATCTCAAGGAAAAATAGGTTCTATAAGAAATGATAACTACCTACCTCAAGAGGGTAGTCCTTGAATTAGTATGTACCCTATTTCCATATACACAATGATGTGTCAAAGGTTATCATCCCACAAAAGTGAATAATTTTACGCCCAAGACATTCCATAGTGGATATCAAGATAAATGAGTGAGTGGCACATATATCGAATAAATCAGATACAATAGTAGAGGATACTAGTATAGTAACTCAAACTGTTGATGATACTGCTCTCTGATCCTTGGTTATTGATTGAAAAGAATACAAATTAAAAAATCCATGAACCTAAGCTATAACTTGACTACCATACATTGGTGCACTCTACTGGCCATGAAAATTAGAAGATTGGATACCATGACCATGAACACCTCCTTGGCCTATTCAGATGGTACTACTACAACTTTATTCCGGACATGATATAACCAATATAGTTCCTATAGGAGGAGATTACATAGTTTATCATTCACTTGATATTGGAATAAAGGTCTGGAAAAACATCTGGAGGTGACCCATATGGCCACAAAGATGACACTAAAGTGGGTCTCTATCACATTATGGCTTCACATGCCCCTTCCATCCACACTGATGGAATATAACAGACCTTCCATTATAGATTCTACGGACACCACTAGTCTGATGAGAAACCTCAAGGGTATGCTTCCTTTTACTAGAATAACTGTATAATTGTCCCTTAATTGAACCTATGGGCTCAGAAATATCAACATTCATCAAGTTCCATTCAGTGAGGAGAGCCTAATTAATGATCTCAGAAATGGTAGATAGGAAAATAAAATTCACCTAAAAGCAGATGGAATACTTGAGAACAACCTTTAAATTTTTTGATTGTGATATTTCGTCACCATCCAGAAGTAGTTTAAAACATTTAAACTTAGTGAAAGACAACGCATATTCCATGACTAACATATATCCTTACATTAGGTGTATAAACTCCGTATATCGGTCATCTATCAGTGTATGGGGGAATGATTAATCATTTTGGGTAGTATGGATGTCTTCCTAGACTAAGCCCCAACGAGGACCTTCCTAGGTAATCACATTCCAATAGTTAATTTCTAAATCACAAAACATATAGGTGGTGATATTGAACCTCCTCTCTAGAGGTGCCTTCAGATGCTTGAAGAAAGATAGAATGGATTATGGCCATGGCTTAGCAGATTTAGGACTGACATCCCCAAAATAATGGGGGGTTTCTACTGCTAGAACTTATAAGTCAGATTTGTCATCATTTTTGTAGGTGATTGTGCACCCTATATATACTAAATCAATCATAGGAAACCCTATCGAAGATGACCATCAGTGCGTAGTTTTAAAATAACATGTGGTGCCTCAGGTGGCACAACTGAAGGTATCACTGATGTCTTAGGCCTGACTACCTTTGGATAATGGTTGTCCCCACCCTCCTGGAACATGACTAGAGGATGTTGTGGTAGAATATCTCCAAAATTTCCAATCACATTCCTCAGAATTTTTTTTGAAAGAAGGTACAATCCCTAATAAAAATGGAATATAATAAGACGAGATCACTACCAATAAATACTATCCTGACTACCTACTTACAAATCCAGGGTATTGGTAAGTTTTCAAACTTGATTTAGAGGGTTTATGGTATATGGATGGTCAATTACTATTCAATAAGAAAAATACACATTATTTTTCACATGGAATATTAATTTATTAGTAATCATTCATTTATCATCAAAGATTTACATTTTAATGGTGGTATGTGTATAAATACATAACATGAGGTGAATTAAATATATAACCACACCTAGTTTATAAAAAACCATACAACTTATAAATTGAGATCGATACCCATGTAATTAAAACCAGCCTCCATTCATTTGGTCTTAGAATGTAATGTGTAAAATATGATGGCTATGTTTTAAAAAATTCTACATTAAAATTTATAAGGGGCCATATATATTCTAAATTGAAATTGGTAGTCATGTGATTACAGCCAAACGAGCTCATGCAACCGGGGTCACATGGGTCACATGGCTCAAAATTATCTATTTGAGATTCCACCATCAATCTATATAGGAAAACACTATTTATGTAAATGATGATATTTTAAAGACCCAATTTACTTTCCTTGTATAATAAATTAGTTTTACAAGGATATATAAAAAACATGGCATACTTAACAACCATAGGAAACACTAGAAGTGAAATACGTAAAATAAACCTATATAGAATGACATATGTATGAAATGTGAATTCTAGTTTCCTGTAATGATGTATATAACAATGATCCTTTCCATACTAGGCCATTTGAAAATATCCATGAATCATATCAAGACCAAAATTCATGTGAATCACCCAACAATGAAAGTATATAAACTATAAAAAGTGAAAAATAGAAAACAAAATTTCCCATTCCTAGGAAAATTGGCATTTACCCTAAACATGGGTTAGCTACTCTCAAGCATGACTTATGAAAAAGTTCCAATATGTTCTTAATCTCTTTTATACCATACCAAGATAGTAAGGTAAGAAAAAAAATCTATGATTCCACTTTTTGACATCCCAAAACCAGTTCTCTCTCAAGTAACTGAAACTGGTCAGCTACATAGCCTTAACCACACATCCTCGTACATTAAAGATTGCCGACAAGTAAGTAGCATGGGTTAAAATTGTGACAATGGGGAGACTATTCCCTTGAATCATAGTAGAGAAAACAAATATAATATATAAAGAAAAAACTGAAGCAATATAACAATGAATAATAAGGAAGTAGAAACGAATGCAAGTATCCAAAAATAATAATCAAATCAAAGATGAAACTGAGCCATATACAAAAGATGATGTAATATCATTTATATAAAAAAAATGAAAACATGATTACATTGAAGTATGTGGAAAATACATTACAAGATATAAAAAAGAATTAGAAGTTCCAAAAAATCCAAACATCCTGAGCATTGTCCTGATCATCTTCTAAAAAGATCCCATCCAAAAGTAAGAACCAAAGTCATGTGTCTAATGTTAGATGTTTCCCTTTTTCTACACTAGTGATCATATAATATTCCTTAGTACCAATGGTAGGCTGGATTGGATGTGAGATAAATTTTAGTAGTACACCACCAATTATGTTTACAAAATACAGTTTGAGAATATAATATGTATATTGTGTAGGTATATATTAAAATAAAACTATACCAAAGAAACAACCCATACAAGCATCACTCTCAACCAGTATCTTAGAACATGTAAAAATTTAATTTATTTATTTAGGTTTTAGTTTATATAGATAGAAAATGTGAAAGTTTAAGTATTACTAATAGTTATCACAATAATGATAAGTGAGGATCCAATGTGAAACAAAGGAATTCCTGACCTCTAGGGTTGGCCAACTGATAGTAGCAACTCATGGAGTTTGAAAATAAGGTGTCTATGTATAATAAAAGGGGAACTATCAAGGTATTATACTATAAATAAGTTTAACCAAGTCCATGGATCTCATCCATAGTAATCCCATGATAAGCATGACTTGGCCCAATCAGGTAAATCCATGGTGCCGTGAGTATGAAGACATCAATATGAATACAAGGAGTGTTTCCAAGGAATCATAATATATAGAAATGACGTCAAATGTATCATCAGTGATTTTTCGAGGCATTCATGTAATAATTCATAGACCATATTTCATGGTGGGTGTCTCCCACAACAATAAGATCAATGAATTTGAATGAAATCCTCTGAGTGAATGAGGAATTCCCGTAGAAATCCAAGGCTAGATCAGGTTTGACCAGTCCTATAAGGATGAAAAAGGTCTAAATGAATAGACACCTGGTACTCATTCAATTTATTTCATATGTACTCATGGGACATGTAATTATCATACTATTTAATCATTTAACTTGTACATTTCTTACCTTTCAATAAGTATGGTAAGGAAAATGAAGGACATTTAACCATTATCAATTTTGTTACATAATAATTTATTTGGATTATTCCATTAACTATCATCAAGCATGAAAAGGTGATTTAGGGAAATAAAACCAATATTAAATCAATTACATAATTTAACTAGTCCAAGTGACATCTATAAATATATAACAGACATAATGTTTATTTAAATATTAATTCATTATGTAGAAAAACTTATCTTATCAAAGGCCATGTCAGACGCACTTTAACTATGCTATAGATAAACCCCACATGGGTAAATATGGCATAAATAAGGAACACATCATAAATGGGTGGTCCTCTTTGAGGTATTAGCCTCCAATATTGTTAAAGAGGTCCTAATAGGTCCATAAAATATAATTTAGATTAGTTAAATTAAAGTAGATGAATTTAATGGGAAACACCCAGTGAAAATGATGTGTGGGCAATGTAAAAAATTTATAGATTGAAAGAATTTCAGGGTTGAGTCATAGACCACCAACTTTATTCCTATAATAGATTTCTCGTTAGTATTTTCCATCAGTTTGGCCTTAATTAGAAGAACATTTAAGAATATATGAACTCACTAAAATATGGAATATGAGAACACACCAAAATAGTGTCATTAGTTTGAAAAATAATGATGAAAGAATAATATTGAGTGTGTTACTTATTGTTGGCTATCCAAAGAGATGAATTGTGATTCGATCAGATACCAAATGAGAGAGATATCCAAGAACCAAGGTGGAAATGTCCTAAGAGATCTTCATGGGTGAAAATGGGAGATACTGTCTATTAGAACAAATAGAGGAAGAAGGGTGTTAAAATTATAAACCTTGAGGGGAAAATATAATTTTACTACTTCAAAACTGGTTTGCATGGTTTGGGCACACGGTTAGCCAAAACATGTGCCAACTGTGTGCTATATACTGCACAAGGAGGGACCTTTCATGGTCCATATGAATGGTTGGGAAACCGTGCACAAAACATACTGCATGTATCGATAAAAAATCTTAGATACTTAATATGGAAATGAGGCATGGGTCACAAAATTATAGAAAACTATGCAGCTCACTTATACTCATTGAATAACCCTGTACGATTAGGAGAAACAGTGCGTACTATGCAGCACAATTTCTTCTAACTGTGCATCCCGGTTCTTTCTTCTAGTGGCTGGGGTTCTAGGGTCTGAAAAATCCTCAAACACCATAAAAACCTCTATAACCTCTTTAGAAATTCGTATTTGGTACATGATATGGAATTAAATTAAAATATTAAAGGATTCATACCTCAAGGTAAAATCAAGTTCATGAAGAAATTATTGTGGAAAGGATCCATGTTTTCTTTTTTATAATATAGATGAAGAACATGAAAATTATTAGAATCTGTTTAGGTAGATGATCAATCAAAATTATTTCTTATTGTTCCTTAGTCCATTTAGTGGACCCTATATCCGAAAACCCCAACTCAGATTTCCTCAAAAAATTGCCTCTATTATTTTAATGGATAGGGTCAGTAAACACAAAACAAATTTCGTTAATTTGACCCACTATCTTAGTTAATATTTCCTCATAATTTAAATTTTCTGATATAGAGGTTGAAAATACACTTAAAGTATGGGTTTATATTAATTTAAATGATGGAAGGCTTAATAAAATATTATTAAGTTGAGGGATTTTAGTTTTTATCCATAATGTTTTTCTTATTTTGTACTTTACAAGTCCTTTTTATATTAATTATATTTTACATAATTAATTAACCATGATTGATAAAACATTTACGTATAATACATTTAAATATATTATATCTTCACACATTAATTAGTTTATTAATGTGATGGTGATCTTAAATCCATAAAATAAATAATGTATAAGACCTAAACAAATAAATAAATAAATGGCCCAATCATGAGATTATCTAATGATTGATTTATGGAGAGTATAATAAATCAACCTTTTTCCTAGGGGAAATAACTCATTATGATGGTCTTCAAATGAGTTGTAACATTCCACCTGTCCCCCTGGGTATCACCTGGGTTTGTAAAATCTAAGTTTCATCTTGAATAGCCTCCACATGATTTACGAGACTCCATTAATTACAAGTATTTATAAACCATACACATATTAGTGTAAATATTGGATTGGTTAAAGGGGAATTACATAAATAGTCATAGACATGAAGGTCCTCCATAATAATGGATAGATGTATGAAAAACATTCCATCAAATTTAATTTAATAATTAAAATTAAAAAAACCATGAAATAAATTAAATTAAATATTTACAACTCATAGATTGGTCCTGTTGAAGCTCTTGATTAGTTATAAACAGGAAATGGCGATTCATTCAAAACAATTAACAAGAATTTATTTAAATTCATTTTTTAATAATATAAAGTTAACTTAAATTAATTCAATTAATTATATTATTTATCAACTAATTCATTTTATTATCTCTCATTCAATCATGCAAAATTTTCTAATCCACTATGAATTAAAATAAATTTATTTTATATAAATCTCATTAAAAAAATACAAAACTTTTTAAATAGAATAAAACTAGTGATTACCTATCTAAATTGATCAATGTGGTTTAACAACAAATAATTCACTCATATGAAATATTGTGTACACGACATGTGTTAAAATTTCATAGTGTGTAATATTATCTTAATGAAACATGAAACACAAGAAATCTTTGTGCACTATACTATTTAATGTGCTTATTCTTTAATATATAATAACCATACACGATTCACTATGATAACCTAGAAACAGTGCACCCAGATTTGGTTCTGAAATCATAAAATTAACATTTTTGTATTTGATACTGATAATTGTGACCCAATTATTTCCCATTAAAACCTTAAAATTTCCAAAGGAAAAATATTATCACTTACACTCTCAAGGAACTTTTAGGTTGGGTGTTTTAGGGAATTACAAAAAACTCCAACATAAATAATAACCATGTCATTAAATGATCATTTCTCCCAGTTAGCTTAAATTTTATTATTTCATGTTAAGTCATCATTATTATCCATATGAATCCCTTGTTGACATAATTCATTTAACCTCATTCTTTATAACTAAGGGAAAATAAAACATATGAATGATCATTTCTGAGAGCCTTCCATTGAGAAGTTTGAAAAGTCTCAGGAGTTTCCTTCCTCTGTAGAAGCTATTATGCCCATTGATGCAGGGTGTAAAGTAGTTTTGGCGGATCCCCTAGACTCTAGGGCGAGTCGTTTCCCTCCTTACTAGGAGGAGGTGAGTCTGGTCACCAAATATGCTGGATTGCCTCTAGAAAATCAGAAAGATTATCATTTGAGGCCCTCAGAACCCAACGTATTAGAGGTTTTTTAAAGATTAAGAAACGATTTGGGCATCAAGAACATGGTTCAGGGAGATGGGCAGGGGGCTGGCCCGAGTTCCTGGGCCCCCTCATCCATTGCACAGATGGTGAAATCAGTCAGTATAGGTTCTCAAGTGCAAGGGGATGAGATTTATGGAGAGGCCAGATAGGATGCTCAATCTCTTGCTGTTGACAAAGAGCATCTTCTAGGTAGAAAACAAAGGTTTACAGTGCTGGTGGAAGATTATTTTCAGGATCTTGGGGAAGGGGGTGATGCGGTTGCCCCTGAAGAGAACCCCCCACACTAGGAGGATTCTCAAGAGGATGACTCTGCTTTGGATCCCACTGTCGAGCCCAAGGAAATGGGAATTTCAGAGGAATATCTTGGATCCTCTTCATGGAACGGGAATAACACTATTATAGATTCTGATGGTTTCATTACACACTCCCGGAAACTGCAAAGAAGATAAGATTATTCAAATATACCTAGTCCCCCTGTTACAAGATCTTCAAGTAAAGGAATTCCATCTCCAAATGTTCCCAAAATCATGGGCAACAACACATATTAAAAGAACAAATACTTCGCCAAGCGTACGAAGGTTGAGAGCCATAAGGAGAATGAATCACAAGTAGGTGAATCTTCTGTCATGGATCTGGTGAATGATGAAACTGCTATTGTTGAATCTGTTATCCGCCCGAGTGGTAAGGAAATGACAGAGTGTGATGTTTGGGATTCTATCATCAACAGAACTGAAGAATTCTTAGAGAAGGAACTTGTGGTCGATTGGTACTCAAGAGGAGTTTGACAGATTGGTTGGGAGAGGCATCCATTCAAATCTAAACGAGGAGCAGGGCAGTTGGGTTCAATAACAACTCATCATATTGGCACGTGGTTTGAACAAAAAGAAGATAACTATGTAATAACTCATCCAAACTTGGGACAAGTTGAAAAATAGCCATGGAGACCTCCTCAAAAATGATCCCGATGGAAAGGCCAACACTCTTCAATGGAGTCTCCATAGAGGTAAGTTTTCTAAAAGGATTAAACTACAATTTGAAGATATGATTATTACCTACGGTTTTGGTTGATTATCTGGTTGTGTTGGGGCCGGTTTCCCACTTTTTCATTAAAAGTGGTTTCTTTATAAAATAGAATAAAAACTAAGTTGGCATATATCATGAAACATGGAATAAGTCTTTAAAAAAATGGAATATTCATAATGAACATTAGACCTGAGCCATGTGATATTAATCGCTATCAAATGAAATATTATAAAATAATTGAAAGAATAGATAAAATGTATTGGTATCTCAAGGAATCATCTGTATAGAACACTTATATAACCCTTACAATTATAATAACCATTAAGATAATTTCCAATATAATTATACAAATAATATAATCGTTACCTAATAACTTGGAGTGTAATCTAAGTACCCCATCATATAAGAAGTTTCTAAGAAAAAAATTTGAATAAAGTAAAAAGATAATATATACCATTTTAAAACACATAGAAAAACCATTATTTTTTTAATAACATGATTAAGCCATGTAAATGAAATGGGTTCCATGACAATTTCTTTGAAATCTGATTAAACTGTGCAAGTGAAATAAGGTTTATAATAATCCATTTGAAAGAATATTATCCTACCTAGAGAAAGAATAAATATGGTATCAATAGAAAATATCATTGGGGTATGATAAGTAAAAAAAAGTTTTTTTAATGTTATGAATGGATATACAATTAAAATATTATTAAAAACATTATTTAAAAAAATAGTCTGTTGACTTTGAGAATTACCTTTTAAAACATAAAACATTTTTAAAAATAAATTTCTTTGAAAATAATTTTCTATAACCAAGATTTCATTAAAATTAATTAAAAATGATATTTTTAAAAAACCTATTAAACTTGAAAAGTAAGATTCAAATATATTATAGTAATGTTGGTAGGTAATTCTATACATGACATAAAATACATTCATTTTACCTGAGAAAATGTTTAAAAAAGTTATTTTTTTAGAAAGTGATAAGAATATTACTTAAAAAAACTCAAAATGGGAAAAAATTATTTAATAAATCATTCTTAAAAGGATAAAAATATTTTTGAAAACATTTTTAGAATTTGTTTTTCAAGAAAATATATTTCTGACTAAAGAGAAAAATAAAGTCGTATTTTCTTAAAAAATATTTACAAAACATTTTAAATATCAAAAGATGAAAAATGGTACTATTACTTATAAATATCATGAATTAACATATGATATAAAATTTCACATGTTTATTGAGATATTTATCATAATCCTCATCATTGTAAGCATAATCATAAACAATCTCGATGAAAGATAAGATTGTAAAAAAGACTCTTAACACTTTTGTAACATTGAATTATAATCCCCCTAAAAGAGTAAAATTAAATTAAACATATTATATCATTGAAATAAGTATATTCATGATATATCACGTTAGCAGGATAGTATATAATCCTCATTAAAGAATAAAAGTGTATAACAAAACATACATCTCAAGGAAGACAAATTGAGACAAAAATCCCTTACCGTTTTGGTAACTTTAAAATCATAAACCAGAAGAAAGTTATATCCTCAAATTTATATGTTAATAAACATAAATTCAAATATAATAATTAAATATATTAAGGGTTATTGTATATGTGGAAAAAATAAAACAAATTGTGAATATGACATATATCTCGAAGAAATAAAAGTGAGATGAGAAAACCCTTGCCTTGAGTTCAATTAATCCCCCTCATTCTTTATCTTCATACATAATAAGATTATATAAATTATTTACATTATTTATTACCATTTTAATTTATATTATTTATTTTATTTCACTTTTTAAAAAAGTTATTTATAATTACATAATCAATTATGTTAATGCCAGATGTTTTGACCATATTTAGATTATGTGTGAAATGTGGCTTTGGTTAGTTGAATATGGTCAAAGTGGTAATTATTTAAACATATGAAGAATAATAATAATAAAATAATTATAATATTTATAAATAATTTTTACTTTTAGAACCAATCATGAAATATGGGCATGAAAAATGAACTAACATTACGATCACAGAGATGATAGTCCATACATACAAGTGAGTAACATTCCCATTTTTCAATGATCATTATGGAAAGATGGTAAGTAAAATTTATATTTTAAGAATGATTATAAAATCATAAATACCATATTTTTTTAATTATATATAATTATATATATCATTTTTGTGATGTTTTGATGAAAAAAATAATCATGTCTCTTTGAGGAGGCGATAATCCACTTGTCTACAAACAACGTTATCTTTTTTTTCAGTGAGTGAAAAGGTAGAAGGAAAATGATATAATATATTTCCAAAATTTTAAATATTTAATTAATATAAAAAATATTTCATTTATATCACATATTTTTATTTTATTTACCCTAATTACCTTTAATGTATCTCGTTATTGAAAAATGAATCACATCGCTTCGCGAGGGGTAGTTCACCGTGCACTTGAGCAAGGTTATTACATACCTTAGAGAATGGATTGTAAAAGTTTATATATGATATACTGACTTTAAAGGTATAAATATAATAGTAATATCATATATAAAAATTATATCCATCATTATACCCAACTATGAGAGGTAGAAATAAAAAATTAATGACAGCGTTTTGCGAGGCTGTAATCCATCACACACATGAATGAGGAATTCAAAATCCATTTGATGAAAGTGCGAAGTTGTAGGTCATAAAATTAATATAAATTTTTTTAATTATATGAAATATACCTAGGATAATATATCATCATGGTATAAGAAGAATTCAAGGTGTGGAAAAATAAATAACACAAAAATGTTCATTGATGAAGATTACCTCTTCTTTGAGTAAATCCTTTTAATATTCACTAAAGGCCTTCATTGGTTTAACTTATGAAAAAAGTAAGGATTACAGTATTATAGGAAATAATTTTTGAAGTTATTTTTGGAAATTATTGACCAAATTAAATATTTTTTAAAGTGTGAATATGAGAGGAGAGGTGGTGGCCTTTTATAAGTGATGTGAGTGGCACACTTGTAATGTTTTGAAAGGGTGAATTACACCCACATTTTTTTCAAGTCTCAAGGCCCCAATAATGGTCAAATATCAACAATATAAGAGATAAATACACAATATATCCATAAAATAGGTTTATAACAAGTTTACAGGTCATCATTACCATTATTTTAAAACATTAATCCCTTAGTGAACTCATTTTTACCTTAATTGATGCGATTAATTTTAACTATTTTCACTAATAATTATGGTAAAAATATTAAGTTTTATTTATTTGAGATTAAAACTTAGGATGATTAAAAATATTTAATCCATTTTTTAAAATATAATTGATGTAGTTTGATGGTTTTAATTTAATATTAATCTTGTGGGCTCAGTGAGACAATTGGTTTTCTAAGTAGAGTATTTTGTTTTGAGAAAGATCATTCTATACTAACTCTATGAATAATAATAATAATTATATGAAGAAAAATTAATATGAATTGATATATATTCTATATGTTTATTTTTAAACATTCCCTATCAGTTATTACGTTAATTAGTTAAAATTTGGAAACATTATACATTTAATTTTTTTAAAAACCCATTTTTAAACCCAAAAAACAAACTTGTATAAAAAACAAATATAAAGTTGATTAAAAGTAATTAAGAGGATTAAATATAACTAAATTATACTTATGTTACTTGAAAATAAATTCAAAACATATTGGTACTTTTAAATTTTTGAATTTATTGAATAGAAAATTGTATTTACTAATATCAGTATTTTTCACTATTCATTGTAAAATTAATATTTTTCAAAAAGTCCCCAACTATAAAAAAATGTAAATTTTGATATTCTGATTATATATATGAATTTAATTTTATAAAATTCATATTTTTTAAAATAAAAAAAATTATAACAATTTTTAATTTAAAAATCAATAAAAATCATTTTTGAGGAAAACATATTTTTGAAAAAAAATCGTTGTTCTGAAAAATGATTGATTATTTTCTATAATTTATAAAAAATTTATTTGGAATAATATATATATATATATATATTAAAATTAATTAATATTATTCATATCTACCTAGTAACAACTAGGTTATAACAACAATATATATCATGGGTTTTTTAAGTTCGGTGCTGCTTGTTGAATATGCTATCAAACAATAAAATATTAGGGTTGGGTATAACACAAGCTAAACTGAGGGATTCATGTAATGAAATATTAAAATTGTGTTTTGTGTAATGGAAAATAAACTTCGTGTTTTATTTCTTTTTTCTATTGAATATACATTTCTTTTATTAAAATATCAGGGTGTTACATCATCCCCCCTTTAATAAGTTGTTCTGTTACAATTTAAACATTATCTAATTAATAAAAGGCTGGACATTTTAAAATAATTTGGTTCTAAAATAAAAACACAAAAAGGGTTGATAAAATTTTCTCTTAAAAATAGGGAAAGGGAAGTATGAAGGTCATATGGTATAACTCACGGCAAGCTTTTTGAAATGGAGAATATATGTAGGAATTAAAAAAAAGTTTAAATAATTACAGAGAGTGATTTTATTCATTGATCACAAGAAAAATAATGATTAATGTAAATCAAGGGATGTAAAATAAAAAATCTATTATGATAAAAAAGGTCACCGGTTCATCATAAATGATGGTACAAGGATATGTTTTTTCAAGATCCTTTTTCTAGAGCTGATGAATTCTCTTACCATCGAGAAAAATAGAATATCGAAATATACTTACATTAAGAGTAGAATTTCATCCTTTTAATTAATTTACCCCTCAATATAATATTTTCCCCAAATTATATGTGTTTAGGGAGAATTTGTTTTAATTCCTGAAGCACTAAAAATTAAATTTTAAATGATCATATAACCATAAAATGGAAAACAATTTATTCGACCAATATTTTTAGACTAACAAAAACAAAAATGGTTATGACACGATAAGATAATTCCCAAAATGATTAAACCATAATATGATACATTAATCTTAAAAAGACAATAGTAATATCCAAAGTTCAAACCAATTCATTCCATAAATTACTATACTTAAAATCATTCAATCATTTACTGACTAAGTTCGAAACCTAATGATTAGAAGGATTTGATCATATATTCTTCCATGAAAATTAACTGTTATTACTAAAATAAAATCCCAAATGTTTCTAAAATAAACTTATTCTTTATCTATAAAATTTTTATACCAACCATGACATTATTTTGGCCAGTGGTAGGTGCTACACCCTTGTCACCCATCAGTTGTGGGTTCAAGCCCCATGACCTTTCCAGACGTGACAAGTTGTCACCCAACCTCAAGGTTGTATTTTTTTAATTAATACCTGAAAAATTATTCCTTCCTAAATAAAAATTCATGTTTATACTCGGGGTTATAAATTCCATATCCCAATATAATGTCTCAATTTTTTTATTAATATCCTCAATATTTTTAGTACTTAAAACGATTGAATGGGGTGTCTAAGAATTTTAAATTATAACCATCCTTAATATTATAGACCTGTGATGGTATCTATAAATATACTAAAAAAAATCATAATTTCCAAATTTATCTAAATATTTCTTTAGATACCAATTATAACATCCTAGAACCCACACTCTGGAATTTTGTGCTAAAATCATAAACATTACATTTCTAGCTTTAATATAGATAAGTGTGAACCGATTTTGACCATCAAAGCATTACAACATAAAAATGAAAAACATGATCCCATTTATTATCGATGAACATTTAGGTTTAGAGTTTTTGATAATTAGGAAAAACTTCTACAAAAACAATACACATTTCTTTAAATGACAATTTCTCCAAATTAACCCGTCTTTTTTATTTCACGTTATGTCATCATAATCGTCCATATAAAATCCCTTCTAGTCAAAATTCATTCAATCTCATTCTTTGTAAATATGGTAAAATGAAACATAAGAAGAACTAATACCCATAAATACATGAATCATCAATCATGTAACCTGGAATATGGATTTGACATGGAAATATACAAAAGAATTATTAATCAAGATCCATGTGATATTAACCTTGATCAAAGTAAATATTATAAAATGATGGAAATAATAGATAAAAAAGATTGGTATATTGGGACATCATCTTCAAAGAACACTTATATAGACCTTACAGAACCATTAAAATTGGAATAACCATAAGTAAAAATTTCGATATAATTCTCCAGATAACACAGTCATCACCCAATTCATTGGAGCGCTATTTGGGCACCCTATCATATAAGTAAATTCCATGTACCACAACATTAATAAATTATGACGAGCTTGGATATCATAATAAAACTCATAAAAAAATAATTATTCTATTAAAAACTTGGTTATCCCATGGAAATAAAATGAGTTCCTTGATAATCTATTTGAAACATGATTGACCCATGGAAGAGGAACACGTTTCAAAACAATCTCCTTGAAATGATCCTATTCCTTCTAGAGAAAGAATTATGATGGTTTCAATACCAAATATCCCTAGTGGAGGATTATTAACAACAATGGTTGTTTATATTTATGAATGAATACTCCAATAAATGTTCAATAATAACATCCAAGAGGAAAATATCTTTTTCATTTTCACCTTTTGAAGCCAATTTTTTTAAATCCTTTTATTTGAAAATAATTTTTGAAAACCAAGAATTTATAGAATATTAACAAATTTTTTTCATAAAACATAACCATGAAATTTTTCAAAGGAATATTTAAATAAATTACAGTTATCTTGGTGGGTAATTTCATATATGTCGTGAAGAACATTCCTTTTGCATTTTATAAAAGTGCCTCGTTTGGAAAGTGAGAGGAAGACTCTTTTTATTTTTTTTTGAAAAAGAAAAAATAGGTAAAAATTTCTTTAATAAATCATTTTAAAAGGTTAAAAAAATTTGAAAACATTTTCAAAAAAAAGGTTTTTGGAAAAAATAGATTTTCAACTGAAGACAGAAATAAACACTATTATAAAACAAACCTTTAACAATTCTAGCCATTATCTGTGCTAGAAAAAAGAACTCTTAATGGTGTCCTTTGTGATTTCTAAAAAAAATTAAAGATAAAGGGTACCTTTTATTAGTTCTTAAAGAAAGTTATATTAAACGGTACCCTTTAACATTGCTTTTTTAGCGTGGATAAAGGGTAAACATTGTCAATACTTTTATTTAGCACTCATAAATAGTACCCTTTACAACACGTTATTTTGAGCATGGATAAAGGATAGCCTTTATCACCACTTTATTTTTAGCATTGATAAAGGTCTAGAATAACAATAATAATTAAATAAATATTTTTTTTAAAAAATATTAACAATTTTATTAACTAAATAATTATTTATAAAAATGAATAAATTAAATATATATATATATATATATGTATATATATTAATAATATTAATAAATAGTATATTTTAAATATATTGATATGTCAAATGAATAAAATGAAATAGTTAAACAAATAAAAATTAAAAATAAGTAAATTAAGAAAAATACTAAACATTTTTTAAAGAAAATAATTATTAACCAAATTGAATAAATTTAATATACATATTTTTTATAAATATTAATAAATAGTATATATTAAATATAGATATATGAAATGAATAAATTTTAATAATTAAACAAAAAAAATAAAAAAGAATAAAATTTAATAGTTAAAGAAAAAAATAATAAAATAATAAATTTTAAAAAATTGAAAAAAAATATCAATGAAAAAATTATTAATAAAAATGAATAAAATGAATAAATTTAATTTATATATATATATTATAAATTTTAATAAAGATTAAATATAAAATATAAATATTTAGAAAATGAATAATATATAATAATTAAAAACATATTAATTTCTTATTCATTTTTAATGTTGTTTGATTTTTCAATTCAATATATACAAAACATGTGTTACATTGATTTCATATACGTATACATAATTATTGTATAATTATATATAACACACAGACACACAAATATTTACACTATTAATGAAATCTTATATAGAAATACACACAACAAATATTTATGTAATTTAGTTAAATTTTAGTATATTTTAGAATTTTATTATAACATGATAAATTTAATACATTATTTTTTAATTGGTCATTTTATTTATTTATTTTTAATTTTATTAGTGTTAGGTATTATTTATTCAGTTTCTATATGTTTTTATTTAATATTTTTTTGAATTTAATCATTTTGTATTATTTGTTTAAATATATTTATTTACAATGTTTAAGTATTTTCAATATACTTCAATATATATACTTGTTTTTTATAATTTAAATTTAATCAATAAAACTTCTCAAATTTTTCAATATTTTTAAAGTGTACACATTTTTAATTATTCAATCTCAGTCATTTTTAAAGTGCATGTATTTAAGATTTTATATTCATTAATAATGTTGAAAATATATTAGAAAATAAATATTAATAAATAATTATATTTATAAATGTATATTTACTATATTTTCAAATTTACATGTTTATAATTATTATAAATACATAATTTTTTTAAAAATCATTTATAAAATTATAAATTAATAATTATATACATTTAATTAATTATAGAATTATAATATATTTATTTAAATAACTATTATTCTATTATTATATTTATATTTATATTTATTGTATATATATATATAATTATATAAATATATATAATAATATAAATATATAAATATTATTTTTTGTAAATGTATTCATATATTTATAAATAAATATGTATATATTTCAATAATTATAAAATTATAATAAATATATTGAAATAATGAATATATTTACTATATTTATAATTATATTCATATTCATATAAATATTTGTTATATATATGTATAATTATTTAAACATATATAATGACAAAAATATATTCATAATTATAAAATTATAATAAACATATTTAAATGTTGAATATATTTACAATATTTATATTTATATATATTTATTAAATAAATATATATTTATATAAATATATTTAGTGATATAAATATATTTATAATTATAAATATATTTACAAATATATTTGTTTACAAATATATTTATAAATGTATATTTACTATAGTTTACAAATTATATATTTATGATTATAAATAAATAATAATAAATTATTTTAAATTATTTGTGTAATTATAAATAAATAATTATATATTTAAATAATTATGAAATTATAATAAATAAAAATATAATTATGTATATATATTTAAAAACATTTTTAAGTTATAATTATAATTATAAAACATTATTAACACTTCTTTCAAGCACTCATAAAAGTGTCCTCAATCTATTTAGAAGGGTCCTAACCACGAGAGATTCAGTCATGATTCTCATGCTCTTACGAAACTCCCATTCTACTAGAACTCATCTTTAACATTCTCTCGGACGAAAAAGGTTTGAATCCAAGGTATGTTATTTTCTCCTTTTCCCCTCTCATTGATTTCTTGTTTGGGTTCCATAGTTTGCGTTTTTATGCCATTCCCAACCATAATGAACCCTCCTTTTCTTCTCCCACGGAGAACCAAGTATGTTCGCTAATTACTAACTTTGAATCACCGATGATCGGTTTTATCAAGATTTTGTGCAAGTATGAGGATTGTGATGAGAGCCTAGGATTCTTTTTATCATTTATGATTTTAATATGTTGTTGCAATTTTTAGTGAATCTTTCAATTGGGTTTGAAAATGAAGTTTATTTTTTTCTTCATTCATCCTATAATTGGAACTCCTTTGTAGATTTTGCTTTCCGAGGGTTCAAATCTCTCTCTTTCTGAACTCTCTCATCCCCTAATTCAACTTGATTGGCAAAAAAATGTATAAAAAGTGGAAGCTAGTTAGAATCCTTTATTATATATATAAATATATATTTGATATTTAGATATATATTTGATATATTTTAACTATAGTGATGGAAAATAGAGATGAGAAGTGTGCTTCACAAATTACAGGCCACCATGATTTGTATTTCACATCTTTCTCAGTTTTTTCAAAACAATGCTACATTTGTAGGTATATTATTTATATACATATGTTAATATTATATGTATTTCAATTTAATATACGTTTTTAAATAAAATTTGGTTCAAACAATCTTGATTATCCCCTTCTATTATTTGAATTTATAGTATTTTCTATTATTTTTGTTTTGATATTAATGTGATAACAAAGGAACACTTATGTTTAGTGAATTATATTTTTGGAATTCAATATGTTTGAATCCACAATTAAAATTGGATTTAGGTTATTTTTAACTATGAGTGGGTTTATAGTATATATGGGATAAATATATTTTTAAAAAATTATAAGTGGTAGGTTTTATTTTTTTTGAAAAAAATTTGACATTAGTTTTTTGTTCTAATTACATATAAAAAATTGATTCTCATTTTATAAAAAAATTAATTCATTATTTCCTTTAAGTATAAGTTCATCTTTATTAATTTCAAAATATTTAGATTTTGTAGGATATGTAAGAGTTTATAAATCATTTATTTTATAGTATTTTTTGAAAATAGAGAATTTATTGTTTATTAACTATTGAAATATCTTATTCATGATTTAAATAATTCAATACTAATTTTATAACTCCATTGATAAGGGGTTTGGATTGGTTTTTAACATAATCAATTACATTTAATGGTTTTAATTATCTTATATTTTATAAAACATCAGTTATAGAGAATCTTGATCAATTATTTTTTATTATACATTCTATAATAGAAATAATCAATTGATTATCATTTTTTATTATTGGATGAAGGAATTTTGTGTTTACGATACAAGATTATTTAAAGTTTTTATATATGTATTTTATATTTTACTTTTAGATAAAATGGTTCATAATATATATATGTTTATAGGATAAAGATATTCTTCAAATTAGTTTATTTTAATCCTAACAAATTGTGGTTTTAATAATCATTATATTATAAAATGAACCAATATATACTTATAAATAATTTTTATATTGACACTATAATTTTAGGAAATTAAAAAATTCTATGTCTTTTTTTATTATGTATTTATTTTTTTCTTTGTATACATTTTTTTGATTTTTTAGGTAATGTTTTTTGTTGGATTGTGTAATAATTTGTTCTCTAGAGTAATTGTCTTGAAAATTATTGTTTTAAATGTAAAATATATGTATTGTTTTGTTAAATTTTGATAAATATTTCTTCATAATATTTTCTTTTAATAATCACTTGATATTATTTGAAATAATTTTTAATTTACCTTTTAATGTTTGATTATTATATTCTTCTTCGAGAAATACATGTGTGGATGCGATACAAATATATTTTATCATATATTTGAATATGATGGGTATTATCTGAGGGCTAGTTATGGTATGTTAGAATGTGACTTACTATAGACTTGTTAGTGATTCATTGAGGCCTATGGTGAGGGTGTTGTGACATTTGTGTTGTTGTTTCTTATTTTTTATGAATTTTTAGAAGTTAGGTTTAACTAATGTTTTTTGTCACCCATTGTTTGGTTCTTTAGTAAGGGAACCAATTATCTTAAGACCTACCTATATTTTAATTTCACTTCCTATGAAAAATGGCTATGTTATACCCATTTAATTATTTGGATGCAATAAGTACATTTGATAGTTATACCCTAGGTACAGTATTGGATGCTAGGGTTCCATGGTTGAATCTCTTGGAACCTGTGATGTAGTTATTTTCAGAGGGACATAAATAATTTTTGTTCCTCCTATGATTAAAAAGTTAACCTCTTATTCATGAACTGATTTTAACGATAGAAAAAACCATGCTGTATACTTATGGAATGACTAGTATAAGTCACTAGTATGATATGAAGTTGGTACATTTTATTATCATGGTGTCCAAGTTAGTACACAATGACTTGACATAAATGTGTATTTTGGGTGTTACTAATTTGAACATATACTCAAATATATGTGTTGTTATATATTTTAGGGGCCCTATTACTGTTTACTTGTTCATTTTATACTCACAAAATACACATGAACCTAAGTGGATATAGAGGTCTTATATTTGAGATATAAGTGAAGGGAAAGGACTAGTAACATAGATTACAGTCGGTGCAACTCAGTGGGGATGGGTTGATGTTATCCTGCTAGTGTCAGGTAGATTTTGGCATTTTGAGATTAGATTTGAAATTTTAAATTAAGATGTGGAAATTTTAATTTTTTTAAGGAGACAACTATCCTCCCTAACAACTTCATCTCCTGACCATTTTTTATATCATTTTGTTTCTTTAAACTCATACCCCATCTCTTCTATGTAGCTTGAACTACTCAAAGCAGTAGTCACACAAAAGTATCAATGGTACCCAGTATGGGATGACTACTAATTAGAGTTATTCAAGAAACATAGATTTATGTCTAGAAGAGATGAAGGATGAGACTCAAAAAAAAATGGAATAATAACTATTCAGGAGATGAAGTTGATGAGGATGATAGTTGTATATAACCTTCACCTTTGGATGAATTCAGACGATAACACCAACTATAGTGGTGTAGTTATTTTCTTAAATTCAATTTCCATTTCCATAAAAATGGATGCATTCTAATCATGTCAAAAAATAGTATTAAGATGGATTTAAAGAGTTTATCAAGTTTTAAATAAAGCATTCCTACAACCTTTATCAAATACATTGTTTGTGTTTAGCTTGGTGTTATTATAGAAGAATTAAATGTTTGATTACTCATGTAGACAATGTATTCTAAACATGATTATGTTACCAATCCGTAGGAAGAATAGACTATTAATGATGAAACTATAGATTTATTAAGGCATCAACAACATGTTTATGAAAAAAACAACAATGACCCAACATCGCAGTGCTGAATAAAATTATGAAGGCAAGAAGTCAGGGTATAAAATTTTAGTTTGGTTGGAATCAATGCAGCCAACCTATTGACTCCAACAAGTTAATGTTTATTAGTTATTTCTGGGTCATAATGAGGATAAAAATACTTAATTATATTGATTCATGGTGCCAGGTCCAACTTGTAATAAAGTAAAACCTTTGGAATGATATAATGAAAATGTTACAATATACTTTCTATTTTTCTGAAAAATTATATAATGTAATATTTGTTTAATTTTAATAATTCCTTATAGAGATCATTTATTTTAGTATATTTCATTAATATATTTGTATTAATGGCCTCTAAAAAATCTCATAGAGTCTTCTAGACTATTCTTACCATGTTTTATCTTAGGGATGAGAGGGGAAAGTAAATCGCCACCCACAATTTAGTTATTCACACATTATATTGTAGGAAACATGGAATGATTTCATTAATTATCATAATGAGAAATCATTTCAGGTGAATTTTAGTCTATAAAATATTATTTGAAATTAATTATTTTATCCAATTTTATTAAAAATTATTAATTTAAGAAATAAAAATATAGTGAGGAAAATAAAGAACGTTCCTCAAAAGCAATGCACTCCTCTCGCAAAGAAAGGCTGGGGTATACTTCACTAGAGAATAAATTGGAATGTGTTTTAAATCAATAATAAAAGGCTTATGTGATATAAAACACATATGTTCCTTTTTTATATGCATTTTCATGACCCAACCCACGATGGGGATCGATCCGCAACTTCCCCAATCCCACCTCCATAGGCAACGTGAAGGTGATCAGTGTCGAAGGCATAAAAAACATGAGGATGCCTTTGTTTATGTACCTATACACACACATAACCATCTCGACGTAAAAGTGAAGATAGTGTAAAACTAAAAGAAAAAAACATAAGGTAACAGCCATGTATGAAAAACCTCTTGATAATACAAGAGTGAGAAAGTAAAAACTTAAAAGTAAAGGTAAAAAATACATGCCCAACAAGAAGTATGTCCCATCCTGAAAAAACCGGAAATGTAAACTACTATGAGATCCCAAATCCAGATCTCCAAGTTGTGACCACCCTACATGGTCCAAAGTAACAAGTATACATAAATTCCTCTTAAGTCACCACTAATCTATCTGTCATCTTTATAAGATTCGACCTTTGCTGGAAAAGTCCAAGAAAGGGTGAGTATATACATACCTAGTTGGATGCCCCAAAAGATAATGTTGGATCTATAAGAGATAAAACAAGAATAGAAATATTGTCGATAGGAAATAGGATGTAAGATATAGTGAAAAAGAACAGATCAAACCAATCCAAGAGTGAAAGTAACATCATCCTAACACAAGGGAAAAAACACAGTGTGTATATGGACAACACGTTGAGTCTTTTTCACCTATAAAAGAAGAGTAGACTCGTATAACCATGATAATATAAACATATAAAGCATGTCTCATACCCTGATCATATTCCCATATCATGGAACTAGAGTAACAAAATAAAAAGGTATGGATTCAAAAGGTATATTTACATGTTCCGTCAAAATAATACTAAATGAGAGAGTAAGGGGATCTCCATCTCACATCACAAACCAAGAAGAAGTGTCACCAATAGTTCCAAAAGTTAATTAATAATGCCTAATCTCACACATATGCCTAGAAGTATCTATACTAGTCAAACCATAACTTTTAATTGTGACTCATAGTAGAGGTTCCACGAACTCAAAGTAGAGGAACTGTGCCCTAGTGAATCAGTGGGGTTACATTATGTAAGTATCCATAGATGACCAGTTCTGTTACTGATGAGGGTTTCCACTCTTGTGTCATGAGGACTCAAGACCTTTTGGATGAGGGGGTTTCAATTAGTAGGCAGTGGACCCTCACTAATATTGATGGGGGGGGGTCTACTCTATAGATCGAGGACCCATGCCCTGGTTTGATAGTAGGTTCCACTCTGGTTATCAAGGGTCCATGCCCTATCGGATAAGCGGGTTCCACTCCGTAGGTAGAGGACTTATTCCCATGTTGATGTGGTGTTCCACTCTATAGGCTGAGGACCCATGCCCTAGTGCGATGGGGGGGGGGGGTCCACTCTGGTCACTGAGGACCCGATCCCTATCTGATAGGGGGTTCCACTTGGTAAGAGGTTGTAGTGGACCCCCACGCATGCCGATCAAGGGATTTTCACTCTAGTGTCAAGGACTTGTGCCCTGGTGTGATAGGGGGTTCCACTCTGGTCATCAAGGACCTACTCTCTATCCGATATGGGGGGGGGGGGGGGTGGGTTCCACTCAGATGGTTAAGGACTTATGCCCATCCTGATGGGGGGTTGCACTCTAAAAGAAGCCACTTATGGTCCCGTCGGATCAAGCACATCATCGGGCGTCACCTTAAAAATATCTATGCCTGAAATTTTTTTACATTGTATCTTGAATGCCATAACCTTGGAACCATCATGTTCAACAAGGAAAACACATAGGATAGGCTAACTATGGGACACAACCTGAGTTCAAAAGGAGGAGATATGAAAGTTCAATGTTTTATAAAAATAAACAAATGTGTACACGATTTGTGAGGGGACACACACATAATGTTTACCTACTCCACAACCTAGTCATGTGTTTTGCCGGCACACATCTCCCAAACCATGTAGGAGTACACACCGTGCATCTTGACTACATAGTTTGTCTAAGCTACCCAGATCCAGGTCATGTCCTTTTGACTATGTTTGTGTATTGAACTTATTTCCATGTACTTTGATACATAGTAATGTGCTAGAACAGGTAATCCTACATGGATTCCTACCTGTGTAACCCATCACATAGCTCGTCAAACCCTGGATGAGGTACACAATGTGTAGGAGGGATACACCTCATGCAGTCCTTATAGATTCCAAAACTTGAGTTTCCTTAACTAGGGGGCTACACACCATATGTCCATCCATATAGAAGAAGATTTGTCACATTTTTCCTAGATTTTCAAATATGCTAACTGTACCTTGATTCAAGCCATTATTCTGTAGATCCCTCCTCAAATCCATAGGATATTAGTAAATCTTACCTTTGACTATGCTTTCCTATTGTTCTCATTGAAAATCATTTTTTGTTTCTCTTCGGGGGACTCATTGTTCAAACAACATTCCTCAAGATCTTTGGGTGTTGATTATTTGAACATCCATGTCCCAAAACATCCCATATTTGTGCTAAATTCACTAATCTGCTCCACTCCCACAATTCTACCATGATTTTGAGGGTCTGATCTGGCTCAATACTACCCGAAAATGTTGAAATGTGACTGCGGGGTCCAACCTATGAATAAATTGAAGAAATAAAGTGGGAAAGTCATAATAAAAAAATTTAAATTATTATTTCCCAGAATTTTTTCCCAATGATCAAGAACAAGGATTCAAGGTTAGAAAACAATTGGAAATTACCAAATTAATATGGTATATAGGAGAATACCAATGCCGCAATTGGTGTATATCAATAGAAGAGATTTATTGGCTCAATAAATTCTATCAAAGAGGTCATAAAAAACTGATGAGTCCTACCTAGATATTGGATATCTCTTTGTCAAATAAAACACTCTCTAATGATCAAAGGATTTTTTTCCTTCATTTCATACCGAACTTCTCTAATTTATAGTTCTGTTGTCATCTGATTTGATTTTCCAATGAATATAGAGGGAGAAGTTCTCAACAGCCCCACAGACATAAGGATAACCCTAATAAAATCACTATAATTATAGACTTATAAAAACAATTGTTAGGTTAAAAATAATTAATGAAAGAATTAAATAATTAATTAATCCAGTGAATTTACCGCCAATGTGCGTGATGTACTTTTTCCCTGCACAAACCTATTTTAGGATGCACTAAGTCAAAAAATCATTTTCCACACTCAACAATGGTATCAAATTTATAATCCAATCTTCCATTTAAGATTTATCCCATTTTCTTTAATAACTACTAGAGTGTAATATAAAATATATAAAATATTTTTATAAAAATTATTCAGGGAACACCGCTCCTCACAATCAAATGAATTCTTAGCACCTAGATCCTAATATATATATATATATATATAAATATTTAAAATTATTAGTAGGTAAAAAATGGGTCTCTATATACATATTGATGAATCAAAATTTGAATTCAGTTCTAGCCCACTTCATGTTATATGAATAGAGGCTTGTGTAAATACAGAGGGTTAACTAGTTGATGAAAACACAAAAATTGTATTAGAAATATGTGTAATTATGATATAATTGTAATTTATTATGATTTATAAGTACATTACATAAAAATATCTATTTATTTTCATATTTTTTATATATTTTAGACATAATAATCAATTGTGACTGTACACGAAGAAAAACTACTTTTAGTTTCTTTGAAGCCGCCAGAGCGATATGGTTACATTAGATGATTAGGTTTTAGAGTGTCTTATAGAACATATTTTGAGAATATAAAACCATGAGAAGATAAATATAATCTTTTGAAATGATTTCGGACACAAAAAGATTAACTAAAAGATATTATTGTCCCATCTGTTTTGGTAGACCAATGTATGATAAAGGGTCAAAGTGAACTGACGGTGGAACAATGATCTACACACAAACCAATTGACCCCACTAGATTTGAGGATATTCATTCCACCCAACCACATACCTTACCTAAGGTAATTAATTTTTTAATTACTATTTCACCTAAATTTGAATCAAATAACTTCTGATAACTTTATATTATTAAAATTCTGTAGTGTATATTTGTATGGGATTTGTATCTTTCAGCACAGACTCGCTGTCTTATTATGTGGGTTATTGTGTATAATATCTGAGAAGAAAAGATACACCACAAAAACATTCCAAAATTTTACATGAGATTGGTTATTGAGGTATATCATGAGTTTACTACTTAACTACCTATTCCCCTTGATGATCTGTATATTTCAATAATCAGTGATACTATTAGAACACTCATAACATGGCTGTGTAATATTATAAATATAAACGAGGCATGACATTAAAAAAAATAATATGAAAAACCTATAACTATTAATGAAAAAAGTTATAAAGTGAGGTATGATATTTAATATGGATGAAGCAATGAGGAAATCAAATGTAGGCTCAAGATAATCCTCTCAATTGAAAAATAAACCAAAATGAACTTCTGAGAGTACCTTCCCCCCGCTAGTTTTTGAGAAACCATTATTATCATTACAAATTCTTATAGTGACCACATTTAAATATGAAAATATATCTTACATTTCTTATAAACAATAAATATATGGATCTTTCATGAAATACTCAATTTTTATGGAGACTATAAATGAGATTCTAAAGCATAAATAGCTAGGCATCTCTGTTGTGAATACATATAGAGGGTAAAATTTCATAATTCACCTGTCCAAATTGTGATAAAATATGTTTATTAAAGTTAAAAACTATTAATATTTTCTATAAGCATTTATATGACTAATATATAATGGGAAAACCATGTGAATCATGGTTTGGATTAATTAATCTTGATATTATTTTTGAGGAAAAAAATACTTTGGATAAGGATTAAATTTAGAAGAAAAGAGGTGAGACACTCAAAGAGTTTGAGAAAAAAATATCATACGAAAAAATGTATTTGATTCTTAAAATACATAAGTAAAACTCTATAATCTAATAATATAAAATATATTTTAAAAATTTTCAATACTCATTTGTGTTTATTGTTTTAAGTGGCACGTAATACTGACCATAGTAAAGCATGATACCTCAAATATTTGTTTGTTGGTTCTAATGAATGGATATTAAAAAGTCCACCCACACTTGATTTTTATTGTTAATTTTTAATACATTGATATCAAAATTTTATTGATGAACTTAGAATTATACATTTTAGTCTATGTTTTGACAAGAATTTTGTTATTATAGGGAAGTCGCTAAATAGACGCTAAATCATGGCCAGACGTTAGTGTCTAAACTAACAAAGCAAAATAGGTTGGAGATTAAAATTTCATTAAATATATTTTTTAATCATTTTTCTCTATATTTTCTCAGCACTATCAGTATTTCTGATAACCTTCATACTCAAAATAATAAGTAAAATAGGTTGGAGATTAGTGCAGAGTGTTCATGTTGTCAAAATGTTTATTGATAACAAATTTAGGGTATTACCTTATATGTTTCTGATCTTGTGTTATCTACGACCTCAGAAATTTATTTGGGGGTGTTAAGTATTTGTGTCATAATGATTATATGTTTTTTATCTGTTTCTCAATGTGAAATATAATGGAGGAAATCAGTTTTTTTAAAAGAACTCACCTACAAAAAATAAAATTGTTGGGAAATGGTGGAGGAAGATGTGGAAGTGTAGGAGGATTCAAAGTTAGATTCAGAGACTGAGGTTCTAGAGGAGGAGGAGGAAACAAAATGTTAGCTTGTAAACAAGAAAATTGTTGGGAAATGAGATAGAATGAGGATCATAACAAGGTTTTGTTTGAGATTTTTTTAAAAGTGTGAAAATAAAAGTCACATAAGGTAATTTCCATTGTGAAAGTGTTTTAGGTGGATGCTTTAAAATATTTTTTTCACCCCTTGTTTGTGTGATTATATATAGGAATTTAATGGGAGGAATTTTATTCAGAAATAAAACAAACCCCAATTATTTTTTAAAATATTTATAACAAGATAAAATTTATATTAGTACATTCCAAGTACTATAACATTTTACTGAATCATGAAAGAAACCCCTCATTAAGAAAAAAAATGAACAACAATAAAAAAACCGATGCAGTTTCTTGACCATGAATTATCTATACTAAAAATAAAGGTTCTTAGTAGTGGTGCCAATAATCACTTGAGCATAAAAAAGCTGATGAAATCATAAAATAGGTATATAATCCAACTCAAATGTTTGAATAAATATGTGTGTAATTAACAATTGAATCCCTTAGGTGTATTAGATAAATGTCAGAGGACAACCATCAATGATAGATCATGGTCATTAAGGGCAGCTGGTGTCAATGGAAATATGACATCAAATAAAAATAAACTACAGTATCACTAATGGAAAATAAAATATACGAATAGGTTTGAGGGACTTTGGTTGATTTGGAACTTGGATAGACCTATCCCAATGGTTTTGGGAAAACCATTGGGGTATGTCTATCCTAATGGTTTTCCCCAAACCATTGGGATAAGTAATTTAAAATAAAATTCACAACTGAGGTTTGAACCCAGTACCTACATGTTATATATCAAAGAACTTACCACTATACTATAATTATCATTAGGAATATATTTGGATATATAAATATTTATAAGTAATTTATATACTAATTTATTTGATGATATTCGACAATATAATTCATAAAAATATGGTTACCTATCCCAATGGGTTTCTAGAATAGTTGTGATAAGTGTTTTCAAAATGTTCTATCCCAACAGTTTTGGAAAAATATTAGGATAAACTTACCCTATCCTAATGATTTTACAAAACTACAGGGACAAGTGTTGTAAAAAATCTTCTATCCCAGTAGTTTTTAGAATTTTTTTTGGTAAAACTAACCCTATCCCAACGGTTTTCACATAACCAATTGGATTGGGGAATTTTTTTTGATCTACCCCAATGGTTGTTAAAAACCATTCGTATAAGGGTGTTGGTATAGGTAGGATTTCTAGTAGTGTGTGAATAAATCCATGAAAATGAAACAATTTCATAAAATGAAATCTTGGAGCCCAAAAAATCAAAACAAATTAACTTTTGAAAAATAATATAGTATATTTATCCAAAAACTCTAAAAAAATCATCAAATAAAATATTTCATTGACTGAATCATCAATTTTTAGAAAATAACAATACAGTGGTTTCACTATTGTGGGTGGTGGAATTATTAGGGATATTTTATAATCAATTAGATATGTGATATAATTTAAAAATGCTTGTTAAATCCATAAAAAATATCCATCATTATACATGCGAACAATTATTATATAAAATGATCATTTTTCATAATCTCATCAATAAAAAAACTCATCATCATTATCAAAAGAAAACACATGAGATTTAGTATATTCCAATTTTTATGAACAAATAATTATGATATTATGTTATAGTTTATCTTCACCCAAAATAATGAAAAGGTTATTCTAAGGTATAGTTTAAACACCCCAAAATGTTAATGGATTAAAAAACTAACTGATGTGGCTCATTTTAAAAAGGTGTACCTTTTTTTTGGGATCATACAAGACTATAACTCCACAGTTAAGTGTTATTGGCATGGGGTGTTGATAAGTATGGGTAAAATTCTTAGAAGATCCCAATGGTGTGTGCAAGTGGGACATATCATACTGGATAGAATATATGTTTTCCTATGGGGAAATTCATGGGTCGGATAAACCGTTCAGGAATGTTGGTGTCCTCCTGGTAGGGGAACACATGTCTTTAGGGAAATTGGTGGTACCTGATTGGACAAGACCCGACAACCATGTTAATTTGAGGTGTCTGTGATGCCAGAGGGGCCCAATTATTATATTTAGTATTAGAGGAGGAACCTAACCTTATGTGTGGTGCACTACCTGGGTGAGATGTAGGGTCCATAATGAGGACATTGTACTCTAGGGGGGGAGGTGAATGTAACACTTGAGCATGTTAAAGGGTTTAAATACTAAATGGGTTGACTCATGTCAACAAGGTTCACATTTCTTTTCATGATCATACTTGATTAGAACTCCAAAGTTAACTGTTCTTGTCTGCAAGTAGTGATCACGATGGGTCACCTTATGGAATGTTTTCCAAGGTGTGTGTGATTGAGGAAAAAAACACTTTAAAGAATATGTGTTTGGATCTGGGGATAGTCCTTAGTCTGATTACATATTCAGGATGTTAGTGGGATGCAGGTATGGGGCCACATGTCTGTAGGGAAATTTGTGGTACTTGACAGGCCAAGACCCAATGTCCATGTTGAGGTCGGGTATCCGTTCCTTCATCAGGGTTGAGTTGTTATAATAATACAATCCAAGTAGGATTTATAGATTCACTAGATAGGTAATAATTGTTACAATAGAAAAGTCAAATAATACTTAATGGATGCACATAATTTTAGTTTCATTTGGATCCTATGATGGTCTATATGAATTTTTAAAACTTTCAAAAATGGGTAAACAATTTATAATGGAGTTTAGTGTCTCATAAAAATATATAATGGGTTACACTGATGTTTTTTATATCAAATAAGGTAAATGGTTTATCATGGGTTTTGTACTACCTATTATGTTCAAAGGTTAAGAAATATTTAATTATATTCCCTAAAAACAAAGAAGTAAATATTTATTTTAGTTCATTCAATGGATTATGATAGGTTTACGCTAATGGTTAATATATTCTAGGAACAAATGATGTCATTAACAAGGATGATACACTCTTGAACTATGATCATCTACTCTACAAGGATGATTCACTCATGATGATGAAATTTTATTTTTACTATCCAACACATTTACTATTCTGGGTTATCCAAACGCAATATTGCTAGGTGACCGAGAGTGTTGAATTCACTCTAGGATAAAACGACACGGTGAAATCAACCATACCTAAAAGAAATGCTAGGTGTACCCAGTATGACTCAAATTGGGTGTTTTTAGTTTTAAATTTACATTTTATTAATGTGTTGTTTCATATATATATATTTTAAATATTTTTCTTTATAGTATAACTAACATAATAATTACATTATATATGGGTGTATAATTTTTCTCAAGTAGGGGTTGTTTGTTCAAATATTCTCATGATCATAAGAGATTGTAATTGAAGGTTGCAACTGAGATAATAACAATAAGGAAATGGGCCAACAATGTATACAACCATCATGAAAATGTCAATTCCTACTACTTATTTAGTTAATTTTTAACCATTGTATATATTATTTTTAGGTTTAGTTCCATACCATTTTTATCTTATATTTTTTTTCACATATCTTTTAGGAAGTCATATTTTTTACTTCAATCATCTGTAACAATCCAAGAAAGAGAGAACATAGAGAAAATGAGGAATTTTGGATGTGGTGTTTTAGAAAATATGAAGTTTCTTCTTTTATCTAAATGGAATATTTATTTATTTTCTAAATTGGTGCAGATGGTTGAAAGAAAAAAAAATTCACATAGTCAATCAACCACACCTCAATCTAATAAACAATGTGACTGGTTTGACATGAATGGTATGTTTTTTCTTTATAATTTAAATTTTAGTTCAAAACACACATCACATACACAAAACCAAGAAAATACATTAATATTGTTTTGGTACTTTATAATAATAATATTTAACTCATTTGTGACATATATGAATCAACCAAAACCCAATCAGATACAAGGTGTGCTTAATATGACTGAAAGTGTCCGTAATCAGCTTAAAATTAATATTAAGGTCAGAAAATATAACTAATTAAAAACCAAATGAACATGAAATTATTTTCTTTATAATTTGGAAAAATAATCATATGTCATTTGTGATGTGTAGGAATCAATCTCATGTCAAACTGGCACATGATGTGACCAGTATGACTCAAAGTGCATGTTTCTTGTTGAAAATGAAATTTTAGTAAAAAAATTTTAATTACTCAAAATCAATAAAAAAAATTGAATTGTTTTGATACTTTTGAAAAAATATCCAGACGTCATTTGGAACATGTTGGAATCAACCTCACCTCAATGAAATTTACAGTGTGACTGGCATGACTCCAAGTGCGTCTTTTTGTTTATTTGACTTCAATTTTATTAAAAAAGACAATTGAAATATTGAGAACCAATAAAACAAATTAGTTTTGTTTTTATACATTAGTAAAACGATTTATATTTTATTTTTCACATGTAGGAATTGTTCTCACTTCAAACCCACACATGATGTGACCGATATGACTGAAATTACATGTTTCTAGTTTAAAAGAAAATTTTACTGTAAAACACAAGTGGCACACTCATAATTGAGAGAACATATTCATATTGTTTTTATAAATTTGGAAAACAATCCATAACTCATTTTGGATGTTTATGAATTAGAAACACCTCAAACAGATACCGAATGTGATGGTATGACTCCATGTCTGTCTTTTTATTTAAAATTGATATTAATTTTAGTAAAAAAGACAAATGACATACTCAAAACATAGAAGTTGAATTCATATAATTTGGATACTTTTTTAAAACTATATAAAATTATTATGTGATGTGTAAGAATTATCCGCCACTCTATCTCATACACGATGTTACCGGTATGACTCAAAGCATCCATTATCAATTTAAAATTGAGATTTTTGTTCAAAAATTACCACTCACTAAAAAACTAGAAAATATGCTTTTATTATATTGATAATTTATGGAAATTATTCATAATTTATCTCTGATGTGTAGGAATCAGTCTTACATCAAACCCACACATTATGTGACCAACATGACTAAAAGTGCATGTTTCTAGTTAAAATGACATTTTAGTAAAAAAGACAAGTGGCATACTAAAAATTAATCAATCAAATTAGTATTGTTTTGATAATTTTAAAAAAATCCATAAGTTATTTTGGATGTGTAAGAATCATATAGATCTCAATCCTATGCACAGTGTGGCCTGTATAACTCTATGTGTGCATTTTTATTTTAAATTGACATTAATTTTAGTAAATAAGAATACAGATATACTCAAAAATGAGAATTTTCTTACTGTTTTGATACATTATAAAAAACAAATCCATATGTCATTTGTGGTGTGTAGTAATCAACCACACCTCAATCTGATACACGATGTTCCTGGTATGACTGAAAGTGTCCATTATCAATTTAAAATTAACAATATTATTCACAAAGGTTCACTCACTGAAAACTAAGAAAAGCACACATGTATTTTAGTAATAATTTAGGAAAAAAATTTACAATTAATTTTATTTGTGTAGGAATTCTTATCACATCAAACCTACACATGATGGGACTTGTATGGATCAAAGTGTGTGTTTCTAGTTTAAAATGACATTTTAGTAAAAACCCAAGTGGCATACTCAAAACTGATCCAACACATTAGGATTGTTTTGATTCATTTTTAAAACAACCCAAAATTCATTTTGGACATGGATGAATCATCCTCGCCTCAATATGACACAAAATGTGACTCATATGACTATGAGTGCACCTTTTTATTAAAAATTGACATTTATTTTACCAAAAAAGACAACTGAGATACTCAAAACTAATAAAAAGAATTTTTATTATTGTGTTACTTTAGAAAAAATATCCGTAATTAGTTTTTTATGTGTAATAATCATCCTCAACTCAATCTGATACATGATGTTACTAGTATGACTCAAAGTGTCTATTATTAATTTAAAATTTTCATTTTAGTTCAAAAAGTTATAGTCACTAAAAATAGAGAAAGAACTCTAGAACTGTATTGAAAATTTAAGACAATGATTCATAATTCAATTACGATGTTTAAAAATAAGTTTCATGTAAAAACCACTCACGAAGTGACCAGTGTGACTCAAAGTGCGTGTCTCTAGTTTATAAGGACATTTTAGTAAAAAACCAAAATGACTTACTCAAAATCGAGGGAAAACATTTGTATTGTTTTGATACATTTAAACAACGATGCATAATTCATTTGAGATGTGTATGGATCACCCCCACCTATATACAATGCACAGTGTGATTGGTATGACTCTGAGAGCATATTTTCATTATATTAGTTTCATATTAGTTTAAAACATGCATCACATCACCAAAACCAAGTTAAAAAGCCTAGGTTATTATGTCATCATTTTATATGATACTACTTAATTAATTTCCTCTTCATTTATATATTATAATTATTTATTTAATTTTTATGGAGATAATTATTGGAGATGAAAAATAAATGGAGTGACTTACAAGAATCAACCGTAACTCAATCTGATATATAATGTTCCTTTTATGACTCAAAGTTTAGATTAAAAATTTCACTTTTAGTTTAATTTTTTTCATTATATTATTACTAACATTAGAATTTTTTTCTTATATAGGTACATTATTTTGATCAATTTGGGGTGGTTTATTATTTTATATTGGTGTGTTATTTTTCTGTATAATCGTGTTTTTTCTTTTATTTATGTTATGAATTTTATTTCATTTAAATTATTTCTTTCTGTATGATTTCAAAGTTTCTAGTGTTGTTTCGGTTGATGCAGTGTACTTTTACATCCCAAATAAGTATGCCCTCCTTTTGGTGTTTCAATTTTCTATAAAATCACACTGCCAAATGCTGCTTTGTTAGGGGTTTTTGTACCAGTAATTAAGGGTCACTTATTAGTGATAAATAAAAATGCTAATTAAGGGGCCCCATATCAATTCTAAATAAATTTTTCGATAAATGTTTCCGTTTTTCAGCACTTTTAAAAGTGACATTAAATGGGTGTTTTATCAATGTTTTTTAGTGTTAATAAAGGACCCATTTATAAAGTCTGTTCTAGAACTTATATAAAATCCTAGGTATTTTAACCATGCTATGGTAGTCAATGCTTTTTTATTGATAATAGAGGCCTGTTCTAGTACTATTAAATACCTCTTTTGTAGTGGTGAAATTCATATTTTTTTAAAAAAATCTAAAAAATATTAAGTACCAAAGAATGTAATAATGTTAATATTAATTATAAATATCATGAATGACTAGATTTTTTAAAAATTCACGATTTAATTAAGATATTGATCATAATATCTCATTATTGCAAGCATAATCATAAGCGATCTTGATAAACGTTGAGATTGTAAAAAAGGAACTTACCATGTTAATAATTTTTAATCATATTTAAAAGAGAGAATAAAATAAAATTAAACTTATAATATCCTGAAAATAAGGAGATTCATGGTATAAAATATCAAATGGGTAATGTATACACCTCATAAAAGAATATAGGTTTATAACATAACATACATCTCAAAGAAGAAAAATTGAGACAAAAATACATTACAAATTCAGTAACTTTTAAACTGTAAACCCCAAGAAAGAGAGATCCTAAAATGGATATGTAAATCTGAATAAATTTTAGGATAATAAAAATAACATATATTCATGTTTATTATATACACAACCAAAGAAAAATAAGTTTTGAATATGGCATATATCTCCCAGAAATAAATGTTGGATGAGAAATGCCTTACCACAAGTTTAGTGCATCTGCTTGTTATTTATCTGCATGAATAAACCACTCATGTAAATTTTTTAATTTATTGAGAAAAAATTCAAGTTTATTATACTTTTTATTTCAATTATTAACATGTTACATATAATTAATTAATCAGTTATGTTTAACTCAAATGTTTTGATCAAATTCTTCTTATACGTTAAAAGTGACTTTGGTAGGTTGACTATGGCTAAAGAGGTAATTATTTAAACCAATAAAAAATAATAATCATGATATAATTATAATATTTACACATCAATTAAAATTTTAAAAACAATATTTAATTTTGGTTATGAAAAAAAATTAATATTATGATCATGAAGACGGTAGGTTGTATGCCAGCATGAGTTACATTTCAAATTTTCAATGATCATTGTAGAAAGAAGGTAAGTAAAATTTATCTTTCCATTATGATAATTATATAAAAAATACCATATTATTTATTTATATATACTTATATATATCATTATTTTGATGTGGTTCTGAGAAAAATAATCATATCACTTTATGGAGGCGGTAGTCCACATGTCCACGAAAGATGAAATCATTTTTTTCCAGTAAGTGAAAAGGTAAAATGAAAATGAAATATTATATATAAAAATGATAAATATGTCATGAATATAATAAAAATATTATTTATACCACATATATTTATTATATTTACCCTTATTACCTTCCATGTAAAGCGTTAGTGAAAAATGAATCACATCACTTCATGGGGTAGTTGTTCTCTATACACACGAGCAACGTAATCATATCAAATATGAAATGGAAATTAAAAGGTTATATTTGATATAATGAATACATAGGTGTAAGTATGTTATAAATATTATATATAAACTCTCTATCCATCATCATTCCTAACCACGATAGATGGTAATGGAAAAAACAAATGAAATCATTTTGCAAGACGGTGGTTCTCTGTACACACAAATAATGATTTTATAACCCATTTGATGGATCTATGTGTGGTTTTAGGTAATAAAATTAATATAAAAACATCTCATTATAATTAATATATTGATTTTTTTATATCATCATGGTATAATATTAATTTAAGGGGTGGAGAAACAAATAAAAAAATGCCCATTGATGAACATTACCTCTTCTTTAGATAACTCCGTTTGGTATGTAGAAAAAAGACATACTTGGTTAAATTTATGCCCAAATTAAAGCTTTTAGGATGAAATTATATAATTTTAGATGTTATATTTTCTGGTATTGTGTGAAAGAAATCGGTTTTAAAGTGTTAATAGGGGAGGATTGGTGGTGTACTTTTTTAATAAAGGTGAGGGACATACTTGTAACTTTTTAAATGAGTGAATTCCACCAATGTTTTGTTCATGTAAATAGGTACCAATACTATTATATTATCTATAATATAAGGTATAAATTCTAAATAGTAATAGAAAATTGGTATTATACATGTTTAAAGGTCAGTTTAACCATTAATTTTAAATTTTTATCCCATGAAAAATTCATTTTCACTTTAATCATTGTGAATAAATTTTAGTTTTTTCACTAATCATTATGGTAAAAAATGAAGTTGGAATTATTATAAGTTATAAATTATGATGATTAAAAATATTTAATCCATTTTTTAAATTCAATTCATATAAGTGGAAAAATTTAATTAAATAATAATCCCGTGGATGCGGTGAAACAATAAGATTTTAAGAAGAGTGTTTTTTTAAAGATGATTCTTTATTAACTCTATGAATAATATAAATTCTTATATAAAAATAAGTTAATATTTTTTGATATATATTATTTATTTTAATTTTATAATAGTACACATTTAGGATTATTTTAATTAATTAAAATTGAGAAACATTGTGCATTTTAAACCGTTTTTTAGAAAAACCCACTTTAAAACCCCAAAACAAAATTATCCTAAAAACCAAAATAAATAAGATTAAAAGTTAATAAGTTGATTAAATATATATAAATAATAATTATGTTTCTCCAAAACACATTTAAATTATATTGGTACTTTTAAATTACTTAATCTATTGAAAAGAAAATACTTTTTATAAAAAATCATAATTTTTTATTAAAAATGAATATTTTTTTAAAATACACAAAATATCACCCAAAGTAAATTTTTATATTATGATTCAAAAAATAAAGTTAATTTTATCAAATAAATTTTATAAAGGTTCCAAAAATTTATTATAATATATTTTTAATGAAGAAAATAAAAATCACTTATTAATAAAACATATTTTTGATGAATAAAATCACTTTACTAAAAAAGTGATTGATTATTTACTAAATATTTCTCAATAATATATATCCAGTAAGACACAAATATGTATATATATATTATAAGGTATTTAATCCCATTCATATTCCCTAATTAAATGGATAGGTTATAAAAACAATATATATCATGGGTAATTTAAGTTAGGTGTTGCATATTGAATATGCTACCGAACATAAAAATATTTGGGTTTTATATAATTCAATATAAAAATAAGTTTTGTGTGTAATACTATATGAACATAATTTTGTGTTTAATGAAAGATAAAATCATTATTATTTGTTCTTTATCTTATCGAATATAATTTTCCTGTTTTAAAATATCAGGGTGTTGCATTCATAGTCTTGATAAAATGTATATTAAATTTAAAATTTAATATAATATTAAAATTAATGAATATTGTGTAATATCAAATTAGTCAGCCAAAAAAATTGAGTTCATAAGGTTTAAGTAGTGATTAATTATTTTTAATATTTACACATTAATAGGTAAAGTACATAGTATGTACAAGCCCACTACATGACAATTACTTATCTTCCCCGAATATCTGCAGTGCAAGTCTAGGGACTTTGTGTGTACTTATCAAGAGAATATATGAAGTAAAATAAATTTATATCTAGTTATACAATTTCTAGTCTATACACATCTTGTATTAAATATTTGTGGTGAATTAATTACATGAAATGCTTTGACTCCATTTTCTTCTTCTTGAAACTATGTCGACTACATGACATGGAGTCAAATTACATGGTGTGAACTCCATAAAACTCATGTGAAACCCTATATAGTTTACATATGATGCATTAATTCCATTTTTTGTGTACTTATTACACGATGATCTGGAATCCACACTGGGGTCCTTGTCCAATGAACAAGGGTACACGACATATAATAAAGAAGTACATGATGTATATTCTTGTGCTATAGAGCCAGGATCCTCAACACTTCTATATGGTATATTCATACATACACCTTGTTAAACATTCAATGATCTTGGTAATGTTTTTTTGGAAATGGAGAATTGGAAGAATATAAGTTGTCCATAGATCAAGAATGAATTAAAACTTGAAACTACTGTTAAATTTTAAATTCACAATAAAATAAAAAAAAATAAATGATTATAAATATGAAAATGATCACTCTTACCACACTTTTTTTGTTATAATTACAAAACAATAACCTTTTTGTGGATATTAAATTAATTTTTTTTATTTAGAGTTTCCCCAAATCCCAATTGAGGAACTTGCATGTTAAATTCGTATTTAAATTATTTATATTAAAAGAATAAAATAAATCATCCAGGATTTTTCTTAAAATAATATATCTACCATATATAAACATTTCAATAATTTTTTTATTTATTTAGGAGTATTCAATAGTATAATCCCTCTAGCGGTGATCCACACATGCTACTTTGGCCTTTGAGCAATGTTGAATAATTTCCTGGTGCTAGCGTGGTGAATCAATCATCTTGAATTATTTTTCTTGATCAATCCAATATTCTACATGCTTTAAGGAGTTCATATTATTCATGATAGGAATATAGGATAAGTACAAGATAGAGAGGGAGGGAGAAGTCAGCTGTGGGAATAATTCTCTATTCTCAAATTTTGACCCATACTACACAACATACATAACCATATATTTATAGAGATAGGGTTTATATTAAAATATTATTTAATTTCATGATGACCCTAAAAAAATATAATAGTATTTAATCAAGATCCTGAAAAATAAATAATGATAATATTCTACAACGTACACTCTAACTTTCACAATAATTTTTCTTCTATATCTGGCGTATAAATTAATATTTTCACCGGACATGGCCTTAATCTGTTAAAACTCCTAGACTTTTATTGAATACCAAAATATAAAATTTATTCATAAATAAATATTATATCCAATAACCAAGAAAAATATTAATTAAATATTCAATAAAATAAATAAATAAATTATATTCACAATTTGGTGAATAAATAATTATTTAATTTTTGCGATTGATAAAAGTTGAATAAAATTATTCCTTGATCTTTAGAATAATATTTATTACGTTAATTAATTTCATATATAATTTAATTGAGATCAATATAAACACGTAGTGTGTGACCCTCTAGGATTCTTTATCATTTTTATTAAACGAGATCGCTTAATGTCTAAGATTACCATATACAAACAGGTTAAGGTACCTAAGGGAAATAACAAAATGTGTTAATAATGAAAACCATATATAAACAATAATTTTGTAATATAACCCATTTTTATCAATATCACATAAGTAGGTTTCAAATTCACGTCATCAACCTATGTGCTCGATACATATTTCTTTTAATATTTTCAATATACATGTCGTTACAGTTTTGAAATGAAATTTAATGTAATATTTCAATTCTAATCAATGGGTTAAAATATAAACATTCATAAACAAGGAAGGAAAAAATAATTCCTAAACTTACTTCTTGGAAACATGTCACTGTTGATAGATGAAGATATCCAACATCACTATTAACTGTCATTATTATAGTTTACAGAATATAAATAAGTGCATGAGTTGTAACATGTATTAATAATAATCATAAAATCTAAAGACCATTACACACAATCATAGATAGGAATATATAATGATAAAAAAGATAAATTTTTTCTATTTATGGGTATGTTCTCACAATATCCCATATTAGAGATTACAAAGTGTGAACTTCATGAGAAGAAGCCTTGTTCACTTACATTTACTTGCAACAGACAGTTTACATTCTATATTCCCTATCATAGTACATTATACAAACATAGGGCTATATTTAATAATATCATTATATAATTTCAAGGCACTCATCATAGTGGAGAACTAGTATGACATTATAAATACAAAATATACTCTTGAAAATTATTACATTAATATCTTGCAGAATAATGTACAAATATGTAATAAGATATTTTATTAATATTCAGATCATTAAATATTCATGCAATCAAAGTACAGGTAGTTGGTCCTTGGAAACCCACTCTAACACTTGGTTCATCTTAATTTTTATCAAATACTATGTGTAAAGTATGTGTTTTTTCATCAATACTAGTATTTTTTCCTAGGATACCTCAAGGACAAGCTACAAATGGGAAGTAGTTCATAAGCTTGATTATAAATTTATATATTTGATATCGACTAGACCTGATATTTTATAAGAAGTCACTCTTTATGATAGGATCCAATTTTATCCTAAGGAATCAAAAATTCAGAGAGAAAAGTGTATGTTAATATACATTTCAATTAATTTAAACTATGGGATTATGAATAAGATGATGGTCAGATAACTTTAAGTGGATTTACTAATCATTACTGAGTAGGAGCAGTAAATGATAGAATGTACACAAATTGAGGAGCATTTATTTTTGTAATGGGCAATGTTTCTTGGAATTAAAAAAATTAGAGATCATTTATATCGATTAGAATTGAGGATTTTTATGTAGATATATCGCATATATAAACACATATGATGTGGATGAATACACATTAGCATGATTTGAGTTTTGAAGTAGAGTATCCTATGGTTTTAGGATGTTACAATCTAATTTACTTTAATATTTCAAAAATAAAGTGAAATATTCTAATTTTAAACTCATTGACATCAAGTATCAATTTATATAATGGGAGGTTATAAATGTATCTTTAAATTATAGTTTGTTTTTCAAAGGAATAGTTGGATAATATCACTAAAAATCCCATAACAATTGAATAATTTGATAAACTGATACTGAAATATACATCCACTCATTTAGTTATGAAATTTTTGTGTACTCCACTCTATTACTTATTTCTTAATATTATGTGGATATATTGAACAAATTGTGAGAAACTTTTTCTCCTTGATTTTGAGTTATTTTAAATTTTCTTTTAAGTTGTTTTGGAAATAATATGGAAAATATTTTTAAGCTTGTTCCGTGTTGAATTCATTGAGATATGACATACTTGACATGAATGTTTTAGGAAACTATTTTTGTATAATATAATCACTCTTTATTTCTACACCATGATAGATCACATAGACTTAGAGATGATTATATTATGACTCATTTCTATGAAAAAGATGGATTTTGTCCATATCTTTTTTATCTCTTCTGTTTTTTTGTTAATAAGTGGGTGATAAATTTGTATTATTGCCAATAAATCCAAAGAGGGGGATTATTTAACCCATAGTTATGGTGTTGTATTTTTTTGATATTCTTGTTTAAATGCAATGATTGATGTGTCAGTTACAATGAAAAAATAAGACTTTTGATGATACCTAACATACCGTCCACAAAAGTGATGATTGATTTAATAATATTCTATCTAGTATTGGAGAGTGATGAAGTGGAAATTAGATATCATGATTGATAATGTAATTTCTAAAGAATATAGAGAGAAGAGCCTTTAAATGAGATACTTTGGATGAATTTTGAATATTTTTAAAGTGTTTGATAGGGCATCATATTGAGTTAAAAAGGTTCAAACTAATTTTAATGATAATTTGGAATTTCTAGTTTTGTGGTTGAAATTTGGAAAAGTCCCATACTTTATGTAAGAATCCATATTTCTCCACATTACCATAATCTGGATCTATATAAACAAGATTTGTTCTATAGAAACATAATCTTAGAGCCTTTATAAGAATCATCTAAGCAATATAAACAAGATCAAGTTGCTACATAACCATAATATAAGTATTCATCATTAATATATACATCATTTGTATAAGAATCATCTACCCAGATGAATTTTGAGAAATATTCAATATAAATATTCTACATAAAATCAGAAAAAATAAAATTATTATAATGATATATAATTAATGCATTCAATATCATCATTGAGAAAATCATATTGATTAAATATATGTTCCAGGAAGTGCCAGCTGAGGATGATTTAGGATAATGAGAGAGGTTTAAGATAGTGATAGAAGTTAACGTGTGGTAGTGAATGAATCCATTCAAATGTATACAATATTTTAACTGATTTTAAAACTATATATTTTATTAAGGGAATGTCAATATGTTACTTAGATAAATCATTAGGAATATAAGGATTCAGCAATACTAGAAAATAGAATAATTAATTAAAGACATTTAATTGATTCAAATGAGTTTTATTGAGTTGTTCTCACTATATTAAATTATGGAAGATGATTTGGATTCAAAGTAAAAATAATATTGATGAAAATATGAATCTAATATAAGAGAAAAAACAATAAAGAGACTATTTATTGAGACTTGGAAGAGTTAATGAAGATTAAGAATATTCATTTATGACTACTGTGAAGAAAAGATGAAGAATATCATCTTTAGGTCCACATAGAGGATCAAATAAACATTGGGGACAATTCTTACGGAGGAATCACAATATTCTATTGATGAAAGATTGTAACTTGTAGAATTTAGTAACTATATTGAGTTTAGTGACATAAAATTTCTCTCAATATTTTGATAATAAGAAGGTATCTGTGTGTGTGGGATAATATACTTAACACATTGGGCATGTGGCCATCCTGAAATTAGGAAAACCACATAAACAAACATTCTTCATCATATATTTCTTTCTACATTGGTGAAAAATTTGAAGATATGTTATTAATAATAAAAGTATTTCAAAATGTGTTTGATATTTTTTGGACACTGATTCATACCCCCTCTAATTATCCCTAACACTAACAGATCCTAACATAATTTCCTTAATGTATTTATCACATAGATGGGTTATAAATGTTCCCAACTAAAGTGAAAACCGAGAGATGCAATGAGGATATTATTAAAACTATATCCCATGAACTAGATACATCTATTTAACATGACATAGAATATTTCTATAAATTAGGTGTTGGGATATCATAATCACTGAGACTTAATCTCATCAAGTTAATATATTGTGATCTCTAATAAGTGAGGTTATGAGGATGAACCATCCAATAAGAATACCATACATTAATGTGCCATTGGATGTTCCAATACAGGAGTCTGTTTTAGCCTTTAGGCTTGATACGATCATCAATTTGTATCATGATTCACATACATAGATGGATGATGAATATTATGATGTATTTAATCATGAAACATTAGCTTGTGTTTAGTGTGTCCTGAAAGGTGTGACATTGAATTTATATTCATGAGAAAAAAAATTTCCTCTCAAGTTATAGAAGAAAATATCTTCGACCCTATTATTAAGCTGAAATTATCTGAATAAATTCAATGTCCATATTAGTTTATTGAAAAGTTATTGTTGAAATTTAAATTAAAGATAAATCAATTATAAAATATAATTATCGTGAAACCTCACTTTTTCTTATTTTATATAAAATTTATTGTTATTTTTTTAACATTTTTAAATATCTTAAATTTTATTGAACTGTATGATTAAAAATTATTCTTAGAGACAATGTATACTAATAATGAATTGTTAGATTCACATTTATCATAACCATTCAATCTAATAATGCATTCCCTGAATTTTAACCAAAACATCATTTTTGTGTTTAATCTTCTCAAAACACTTAATTATTGATTTATGTATTATTATAAGGATGTCATTGAATATTTTTTTTAATATTTTTGAAGTGTTTGAAATACTTTAGATTATATTTTTATAGAATATATATGTAAATTAAATAATATATAATTCTATTTGATTATAATAATTATTATTATATGTTGTAAATTAAGGGTTCATAAGGATTATTACTTTTAGATAAAAGTATATGTTGGAATAATTATTATGAAATTATTCTAGAAATATATTTTTTATTTATATTATATTTATTTAATATTAAATAATAAATGAGACTAAATCCCACTCCCCTTGATTATATGATTGCACACAAGGGGAGGGGGGTCCCTCTTTCTTTTACCTTTATTCTCTAAATCTTCATGGATGATTCACTATGGAAGGCTTTAGGTTGTTTTTATCTCTCATTTACCCATCTTTTCCTTTATACACTTCTTCCTATTACAATTTTCTTTAATTAAGGTTTATGTAATATTTGGTTTGTTTGTTTGTCACAGAAGACATTTGATTTTTATTGGTATTTCTATGTCAATAGGATGGAATGATATAATTTATACTTATTCTACTCAAAGTTAATGAAATAATTGAGTTTGTGTCTCTTATATCTTAGTGGTTCTATCCTTTTCTTTTTCTGTTGAATCCATTAATACTTACTAATTTCAAATAATTATTATATATATACTCTATAGAATATATATAATTTATTTATGTTTATGCTTCACCATTTATCTTAAAAATAAATTTAACATAGAGTGGTTTTTCCACAATTAATATGAAAATTTATGCTTATGTAATTCTATGCATGAAGTGTGTTTGATAAATTTTTTAATAAAAATTTATTAGTAAATAAAAAAAGTGTTTTTTAAATAATTTTTTATGATCTATATTCCAAAGACACTATAGTTTTATTTATATTTTCAAAATAAAATGGTTGTTTGGCCTGGGGAGATGTGAAATGTATGACTTGTATGATGTTTTGGTTTTAAAAAAGTTCTTTTTTATTCAATTTAAATATTATATATTTTAATAAATATTTTTAAACCATCTGTTTTTTAAAATGTAAATTATTATAGTAAATTTTATTAATAGAAATTTCCTTTAAGGGATATTTAGATATAAATTATAAAAAATGGGGGAAATATTTTTATGAAGGAGTGTAGACTATAAAGTGGTATTTGGATTGTTTAAATTTTTCTTTCCAAGTGTGTTATAGTTATATAATTATTCTAATATTATAATTTTTATAAAATGTGATTATGGTATTATTTTATATCATTGATGAATAATGTAATACTTTTGAAGGGGTTGTTTCTATGAAGGGAGTTTTAAATGGAGAAGAGGGTCTACATTATGAATTATATTTATTTATTAATTACATAACCTTGAAAATCACATGGTAATTCCATTCATAACTAAGAGGGTATCTAGTTATAAGTATGACTAATATGTAAGATTAAAAACAACTAAGTTTTTCTACTAGTTTATATTATGCATTGACTAGGATAGAGTATCTTATGATGATTACCTATAAAGTTCTATTTGGGATCTTATAACTAGTTTATATTATACATAGACTAGTTATTTCACAACTAGTTTCAGATTATACTCTGGCTAGTGACTTTCACATAGATGATTTTGATTAAAAATAAAAATATCCAAGGCTTACCATAACAAAGTCTCATAAGTAGTCTCCCATGATGTTATGACATGAACTAGAAATATAATTGTTTTTATTTTTAATTTAATTTATTTAGGTGGATGATCAAATTTAATATAGATTAATAATATTATTTGGAAGGAATAATATGTATGTGTTATAGAGAGAGATTACCACTTGTTATTTTTGTCAAACTTTTATGTGATTCATTATTCATAAATACTGATACTAGTCCATTTTATAATTTGAGATCCATTACTTATTATATATGAAATTATTTCATAGAATGACATAATAATAAATAAAATTCACCACCATGTTAAATAACCTCTATTAATTTTTTTATTTTTATATTATATGATTATTTTACCCTTGTGATGGGGAATATTTTTTCCCCATTGGGATGTTTGTGATTCATATTGGAATATTCTCATCATGTGATTGAATCTAGAAAAATCTTGGTGAAGTAAAATTTATAACAACCCACTAAAATAATAGTTTCAGCCATGATTCATTCTTAATGAAGCTGAAATTGAAACTTTGGATAGATTAGATCTTGGACAGAAATTTCCCTATAAATTATAATAAATCATTGGAAAATTTTCTTATTCTATAACCCACCCAAATTCTTCGATCTGGAATCTCGTGTTTCCATATCTATTGAAGGGATTCACGATGGATCTGATTTTGGGTCATTTGTAGAAAATTATTAATTATGATATATTTCCACCACCATATCCCTAATCCAATCAAGTATCATATAGAAACCCATAATTTTAGTTTATAAATATTATATGTTATTATATGAATATCAATTACATGACATTTCAATCTATGGCATAACCCTAATAGTTTAGTGTATTTTGAGAATAGAAATGAAATCAACTTATTTCTTGAAATATATTCAATGTCACCCCAAAATATATTCTCACATAGAACACTTCTTATACAGAACCTTCTTAGAACCATTCTTCAAAACACAGGGAAAGGAAATATAGGAAAGGGTTTTCTATGAAGCTCAGTAAGGGTAAACATAAGAGATATCAATCAATGATCAGAAGTGAATATAGGATAAACATATATGTATGAGAAATTAATAATAACAAACAATTATCATACCTAATATTTCAAATATCATTAATCATAAATCATGGAATAAGGATTTCCCATAAAAAAATACATAAGACATACATGTGTAGATTAATAAACAGTCAATCATGATCCTTGAGATCATATTATAAGAATAAAAAATAAGTTTATGTTATACAAATAAGAATATCAAATCATTTCCCTATTGAAGGATCAATTCCAAAACTATCATAGTTGATTGGGTTCACTCCCGATTTCATCATATCCTTAGTCGAGGTTCACTTCCAAGACTATCATAATGGATGGAGTCCCTTACTGAACTAGGTTAAATCCCCATTCTATTTCTTACTATTTTATGAGGTATTCCTCCGAACCTAATGAATTATAATGATACATAATTCTAGGACCAACAGTCACATAATGAAAGTTACACGTGTATGTGTCATATGATCATAAAAAATTTAGTATAGAATCTTATCATAAATCATGGAAAAGATATGGGTTTCATAAATATTTCATCATTTTAACATATTGTAACCCATGAAAGAGAAATAGGTTTCATAAACATATCATCATCATAATTATAAACCATATATAGAAAGAATAAGGATGGTATCATTGCATAATATTTTAGTAAATAACAATTAATACCAATGGATGATATCATAGATGTAAAATTTATTTAAAAGTTTAGTGGAATATTTCTTGTGAAAAATACTGCTTTAATTTTGAAATTTCTTATTTAAAATTCAAGTATTTACAGAATATTAAGAAAAACATATTATTTGAGAATTATGATGTAAAATTTTAAATTAATAATCAAATAATTGAGTGGTCATGAAATTATGAAATTCTATTGATACTGTAATTATTAAAATAAAGATTTTATTCACCCTATCGGTAAAAATTTCCTTATTCAAAGAATGAAAAAAAAAATAATTTTTTTTTCTAAAAATGAAAACATGAATAAAATTTAATTTAAATAATAACATATTAAAATCCAAAAAAATTATTTAATTTCTTTTTATAAAACATGCATAAAGATTTTTTTTGATTGGAAGAGCATAAACAAGGTCATCCGTTATTAAAAATAATTTCTGAACCATTTTCAGTTTCAAAGAGGGAAAAATGTTACTAAAACTTCATAATTATATAAATAAATAGAATTTAAGTGGAATTTTTGGGTCTTTTCAAATAATTATCATATAATTTTCTCAATGTAAATTCGTGTCTAAATAATATAGATTAATATGGGATTTATACAAAAATCTTGTACTTCTTTGGTAACTTTTGAATTGTAAGACCCATGAAAGAATAACATAAAATGAAAATTTAAATAGAATTAAAATTAATAAATTAAATATATAAAATTTCAAAGGGGTTGTATATATACCCCAAAAAATAAGGTAGCTGCATACTATAACATATATCTCAAAAAAGATAATTTGAGACAATAAACCGATACATATTCTCTCATATTGATTGGTAGGTGTTTGCCCCCCATGAATAATAAATATCAATTTATTATAAATATATTATATAAATTTAACAATGTATATCATAACATATATGATTTAATTATTAATCATATCACCCCTTAATTAATAATTCTTTATTAAAATCACGGTTTAGAGTGATAACTGCTTCGTTTTTCATGCATGTTTCAGTCCATTTTTCCTAGTACATTTTCTTTGATCATGGATGCATCATCTCCAATATATTAATAATTTTATATTTATCATATTTAATAATTATATCCACTTTTATAACTATTCATATAAAGTGACGATGAAAAATGAATTACATAACTTTTTCGAGATGATAGTCCGTACGTCCGAAAAAGTGATGTTTCCTATTTTTTAAAGATGAAACAAAGGGGAAGTAAACAATAATTTATATTTAAGAACTATAATAATATAATAAATATCATTTATATCCATAAAATATATGATTATAACCATGAATTTGAGATGGGTATGAAACACAAAATTCCATGGATGTGGTAATGCACTTCTATATACAATTGATGTTTCTTCCTATATGATAGAAAAGAGTTGGATACTGGTTTTTACATCACCATAATAAAAATTAATTACAATTAATATACTAAATAAATTATTTGATAATTTAAAACATATATATTTGAGGTTTAATAATAAATAAAATTGAAATTACTCAGTTAATAGTTATACCTCTTTGTTTAGAAGGCTCATTTGGATTACACTCAAAGCCTTAGAAGAATGGTATTTTGGAAATAATAGAATATATAGAGAGTATGGATGGAATATTTAAAGGTATTATAGTAATTATTAACTAATATTGAAGTCTCACGAAGTGTGGAGAAGATAGGACACGTTGTATTCTTTTATAAGGGAGGGAAATTACATACTTGGAATTACTTAAAAGATTAAATAATATAAATAAATAAATATATTTATATAATTTCATGTGGCACAATGTCACCCAGAATCCAATGATAAGATGATATAGGGTCTCAATAATCACAACCAAAAACATTTAGACATGTTTTGGAACATTTTAATCCTTATCGCTTAGTCAAATGACTTTAACCCTATTTTAACTTTAACCATCATAAATTAACTTTTTAACCATAATGACATAATTTTATGACCAAATATAAAAGGGTACCTACTAATAAATTTAAAAATTATGACAAAAAACTTTTAATACATTTAATTTGATTGTATTTATTTATTTTACTTAAATTAAATTCAATTTAATTATATAAAACAAATGTATAATTTTTTTTGAAAACACCCTTTGTAATATTAAAACTTATTTCATTGTGAAATCAAGTAATAAGATTGTTTCTTGATATTTTTTTTTATAAATAATCAATGAAGATATTTTCTTTGAATTTTTTGTGTAATAAAAAAATTAAATGTAATCTTTCAACCAAGCTATTAAATGAAATGACCCAAAAATAGTTTGTAATTTGAATAAAATGTAATTAATCTCCAAAAAACACAGTATTGGTTTATCAATTTCAGAATAATATATTAAAACACATTATTTAGCACTATAAAAATTATTATTTTTAGAAACACTATTCCAATATATTAAGAGAAATCATTATACAGATGTTAAATCGTTAACACATAGTTTTAACTAAAATATACCACTTTTCCAATGTACAAATTGTGTAACATAATTACTATTAATAATGAACAAAGATTAATTTAAATATAATTAATTATATTAATTATTCTTATTACAAATATTAAATCAATTTTATATAATCCATTTCATATATGTGGTAGAAATTTATTTTAATATAAATGTGTAATACTCAACGAAAAACTGATTTTAGAAAACAAAATTTAATATAAAAAATAAACTTATACCAAAATCAAGTATATAATGATTTGTATATAATTAAATATATTATTTATAACTAATGGATAACTATTATAATTTATGATAAAATTAATATCATTATGGTACTTTTCAATTTAAATAAATCATAATTTTACAAAAATAGAAATGTTTCACTATTTACTAGAAAATCAAACTTTTTATGAAACCTTAAAAATTTCACAGTAGGATAATATTAATATGATTATTTTCAAAATTACACCCTTTTATAAATTAAAAAATCTAAAAGTATTATAAATTAATTATAATATTTTCTCACAAAATCTATAAAAACATTTTTTGAAGAAAATAACTTTTTGAAGCATAAAATAACTCTATTTTAAATTGGGAACGTACATATTATGAATTAAAAAATGTATTTGAATTAAATAAAATAATATATATATATTCATAATTTGATTATTCTTATTCACAATTTTAATTTTAAATTCTAGGTTATACTGGTCATGTTTAAATAATAATATTTATATCATGGTTTGTTTAAAGTCATTATTTCATTTAAAGTAGGCTGTCAAAGTAGTAATATTTATTTGAAGAGAAATATAAAATAAAATATTATGGTGTTACATTCTACCAGCTTATAATAAACTTTCCCTCAAAATTCCTCTACACTGATATAAACAACTAAGGATACTTTTTCCTCATCAAATCCTCAATTTCCCAACTAGCTTCCACTAATTTATGGTTTCGCCAACGAACATTGACCATGTGAGTGGTATTGTTTCATATCTCTTTCACTCTATGATCTATAATATCTACTGTTTATTTCTCACAAGAGATATATTTCTCCATTGGTATGAACATTGATTCCAATACATGTGAAATCTCAAGTAAGTACTTCCCCGTGAGATATACATGGAACATATTGTGTACATAAGATAGATTCAGTGGACTTTCCAAATGATAAGTTATTGTCCCGATATGATCAATAATTTTAGAGGGAATGATATATGTAGGGATCAAATTTCCCTTCTTTTAAAATCTCACAACCTTCATCTAAGGTGATCTTCATATTAATTCCTTATAACTAACTTCAAAATCATGATCTCATCAATGATTGAAATCATGAATTTTCCATCAGATTTGAGTTGACCTTATGTGTTACCAAATGGATCTAATCATCTCTGCCATATCCTCAGATATCTCAGGAATAAATAAATTTATTTCTCTAACTTTATCCTAATAAGTTCTATATGTACTTCCATTCATAGAGGGTTTCATAAAGATCAACCTGAATGCTCATATGAAATATAGTATTATGATAAAATGAAAAAAATGGATGGTGTTAATCTAAAGTACCTTTTAAATCCATGGAGTAATCATTCAATATGTCATCTAGAGTTTAAATGGTTCTATTAGAAAAAATATTTTTTTGAAGATGATATGTTGAACAAAAACTCAACTCTATAACCAAATCATGTTGAATACTTCTTCAGAAAATCAAGGTAAAACTAAGATCCGGATCAGATACAAAAGAATATTTTATTACCTAAAATCTTAATAATTTCTTTAAATATATCCAAGAAAACTGATAAATGAATAAATATTATCTAATATAAATTATATTTTATTTCTTTATAAGGTTATTGACTACATCAAAAATAACATAATGTACTTTAGATGTTTTTGGGAGTCTGATAATGAAATCCATAGTGATTTTTTCCATTTCCATTTTGGAATGGTTAATCATGGTAACACCCCTTTAGAATATGTATGTCATCCTTAATAGAAAATATACCAAATAACGAGATACAAACTCTGCAATATCTCTCTTTATGTTGTCCCACTCGAAATAATATATCAAATCTCTATACATATTTATAGTTTTAGGATGAATAGAGAATGATAATCTATGATATTCATCCAATAACTCTTTATTAAGATATGTTATTGATTAGAGACATACTTTGTTCCTAAAACTTATCATTGTATCACAATCATGGTTAAACTTAGGAACATTTACCACCTTCATTTTTTGTTCCACATCCATCTTCTTCACCTATTTAATCCTAACTTGGATGGATGGTTAAAAATTTATTTGAGTAAGAAATTATATATCACCTCCTCGTGATTTCAAGATCCATCTTATGTAAATCCATAAATATTTTATCTATTTTAATCCCCATTATGTAGAAACTAGCACGATCTTTATAAGCTAGAGCATCGACTACAATGTTCTATTTCCGAGAGTGGTAATGTATTTAGTAGTCATAATATTTAATCAACTTCAACCATATACTTTGGTGCATATTAAAATAATTCTATGTGAATATATATTCTTCAATATTTTATGATAAGTATATATATAACATATTTTACCATAAATAAAGTTATTCCAAAAACCATTCAATGTAATGTATAAATACTCTATTCATTAAATCCAAGAAGATAACAAGAGCATTGAGAAGTCTAAATGGAATCGCTATTAATTCATAATGACTATATCATATAGGGAAGGTTTTATTTGGTATATCCTCTTTTTTGACACTCAAATGATGATATTCAGATCAATTTTCTATCACAGAAAAATAATTAATTCCTCACAAATAATCAAAAAGATCATAAATAAGGGTATATGTGTAACACCCCGAGCTTCCACGATACGCTTCTCATTCAATAATGCAATATGAATTCCCTCATTATGAAAGTGGTTATTGATATTGCATGTGATTATTAGACCAGTAGAATATCCATGTGAAGAAGTGAATGGCATTATCTCATTTTACTTTTGCCATATTATGTTGATGTCAATGTTTAAAAGGCTTTTGTTTTAGTTATACATTGCCTTAAATGTTTATGTTTATTTATGAAAGATTCCGCAATATTGTTATCCTTACTGAGCATCTGAGCTCACCTCTTTCAATGTTTTAATATTTTCCAGGATGTGAAGAAGTATTTTTGGAATGACCTGCAGGGATAGTCAGAAGAGGATATGAGTGTGGATTATGAAGACTTTGTTATTAGTTTTTTTCTTTATGATGTAATGTAAGACTTATGAATGTATCTAGTGTTTCCAAGGCTACTAAACTAATCGGTCTTTCGAGACATGATCTTTTGTGATCATGCCAATGTTACGAAGTAATGCACCGGTTCTGGGTAGCTGGGGTCGGGGCGCTACAGTTGGTATCAGAGGCAGTTTAGTACTAACCTTGGAAGCTAGATTTAGATAAACTCTGATTATAGCACATAGCCCGAAGATAGACTTTGAGGATTAGTATAGAAGAACTTTCTAAAATTTTGGTATTGTAGAGATGTTGTGAGTTTTCCGAGCAATACATCCCTGTCTGGATACGAGCAGGTAGAGGCGGATCTGGCACAGATGTACCTAGGGGTAAAACCCGAAAACACCGCTTTGAGCTAGACTCGAACGAGAACTGGTGCACGACAACGGGCCTTGCTGCACTCTTGGTTACGACACTCCCAGGGGATATGCTTAGGATAATTCTCATTTTCTTTACAAACCACTATGAAGGGATATGAGTATATACTTCCTCAAAGAAATTTTTTTTATGGATTATATCCATAAATAGTTCAATTTATGTTAAGTATCTTACAAGTATGGAATTATGTATTTTGATTCATAAACTAATATAGTTTATTCCATTGTTTAGAAATGGCGCCTAGTGGAAGGAATGGAAACTGTATCAATGCACGCACTCCGTGCAGGGATTGCCCTCCGGCTCAAGATAATTATTGTGGATCTGGAGATACAACTGGTGCTGATCAACTTATTACTATACTGGGACAACTCACTCAGGTTATGAATAATAACCTTACTCGTATGGAGCACCCTGATCCGCAACGTGGAGGATCAATGTTAGACCGCTTCATGAGGCAAAAACCACCAACATTTAATGGGGGTACAAATCCATTAGTAGCTGAGCAATGGATAAACTCCTTAGAGAAAATATTCCACGCCTTGGGGAGTAGTGAAAGGGAAAAGGTTATCATGGCAGTTTACCGCCTCACTGGAGATGCTGATCAATGGTGGTCATTGATTCAAAACACAAAGGAAGATGATGACATATCGAATATGGAATGGAGGGAGTTCAAAGATCTTTTCTTAGAAAAATACTTTCCTCATGACCATCGAGCAGATATGGAAAGGCAATTTCTGAGTCTGAGACAAAAGGAGGATGAGAATGTCGCAAAGTATGAGGCCAACTTTACAAGGTTGGCGAGGTATGCTGCAGATTATATACGTAACCCAAGAGGTAAGATTGATCATTTCTTTGATGGGTTAAAACCATTTCTCCGTAGAGCTTTAGTATCACAATCTTTCTCAACATACGAAGATATTGTCTCATGTGCTATCAATACAGAAAAGGAATTCTCTAAGTCTTATGACAACAAAGTAAAGAAAGAGAAGAAGAGAACGGTGGAACAAGAGACAGATAAAGGGAAAAAGGGAAAGAAGTATTTTCCATTATGTGATAATTGTGGGAAGAATCACCCTGGTACTTGCCTAAAAGGAATGAGAGTTTTTTATAAATGTGGAGAAATAGGTCACCAGGCGCGTGATTTCAAGGGAAAGAAAGAGGCTATCAATGTTGAATGCTACAATTGTAGGGAATTGGGGCATTATGCAAATGAATGTCCTATGTGTCAGGGAAACTTACCTCAGAAAAGGCCAAGGGATCAAGGACAATCTTATGCTGTTACTACAGTTGAAGCAGAATAACTAATGTATTGGTGCTTTTGGACTCATGGATTGTATTCTGGTTATTAGAATAATGTGATATATATATATAAGGATTTTACTGTAGTACTTGTTGATTTCAGTAAGGTTTTAATATGATGAAGGTAATTATATTTTTAGTATGTGACAATAAGAGAAACTTTACTTTGTTTGGGGAATCTGATAAATTGATTTTGGTATTAAGAGACCTTTTAGAGAAAGTCTGGACAGAGGTATTTTGGATAACTATAAAGGTTGGAGTGGATTAAGTTGATCTTTGGATAGTATTGTTTAAGGTTAAAAAATTTATGATGACTATTTTTGGAATATTATGATACTATAGTTTTAGGAAAAGGACAACCTGTAGGGTGGGTCATAACCCGTCGCGTCAGACAAAGATGCAGGAATCGAACCCACAATCATAGTGCGACAGGCCTTTATTTCCTACCACTAGCCTACATTAAGTCCCTAGTTATTACAAAATAATTTTACTAATCTAAATGGTATGTGTTAACATTTGGAACCTTATACAATTAGGATAAGTATAATATTTTTGAGTTCTATTATCTTTTTGAGTGAAAGATGAGTTGAAGGTTGAAACTCTAATTGTCAAGCGTAAATATATATATACCTATCTCTTATTCAATGAATAAATTAATTCTTAAACTTTAGTAAAGGGATATTAAAAAAAAGTGTTATCCTAATACCTTATGTCTTGTTGAACTGATGATATTTTAAATCAACATAGATTGAAGGCTTTGAGGCCCTCAATTTGACAGTTGATTGTAATTGATGACCTCAATCACTCCCTACAAATATTTACGTTTTTACTCCAATTATATGTCTCTAATTGCCACCAATGTTCTCCTAATCGAGATCATAATTGGGTGGTGACTTTTTCATTTCCCTTTCCCTCTTATTAAGGCTAAATTTTATTAATCTTATTTCTGATGTGGGTTTTCCTCAAAGGTATTTTCTATTTTCAACCTTTTATTTTCAAAGAAAAATTTCAAATTGCGAGGAAGCAATTTATTGAAGGAGGGGAGAATGTAACACCCCGAGCTTCCACGATACGCTTCTCATTCAATAATGCAATAGCTTGCATTGTACGCAACTTCGAGTTCTAAAACACTGCGACTAATCAAAGTAGCCGTTTTGAATAGTAATAACCACTTTTTAAAATTACAGAAATTTTATATTTCAAAATGGACTTCATTTTTGTATTCGTAATATCGAAATTATCCAAAGTTGAATTTTTTGTAATTTTCTGAGAACTTCCAATTTTTTATGAATAGTGAAAATTACTTAGAAACAACTTTTTTAATCAAAATAATTTATAGTGATAAATTATACTATTTAGTGGTTTTAAATTATAATTAGAATATATTTTTACCATTTTATCCAATGGTGGTCATTAGAATTAATTTAACATTGAAATTGGACATAAACAATTGCCAATCTTTTGATATAAATTGTTTCTTAAAAACACGCTATTTGTTGCAACAGCGGGAATTAATTATAAAATTAATTGATGAAACTTCTATGTTTGGAATTTTGTAAAATAGACATCATTTTTGAATTCAGAATATCAATTATAGCTTAGGGTGAAATTTTGGCCTTATTCTGAAAAACTTCAATTTTTGATGAATAGTGAAACCACTAAGTGGTTGTTAAAAACTGATTTTTCGTTAAAATGAAATATTACTACTTCTGTAATTTGATTTTCAAAAATCCGACATACATGGTTGTCATTAAGAAGTAAAATGTGGTTCAATGAGATTAAAATAATTTTTTGGTGAATAGTAACTTTTAAGTTCTTAATCACGATTAGAGGCAATTAGTGTAGTTTAAGGTAAAAATAATATTTTAATAATATGAGATGAGCTTGACACTTGTACTACTCCTATTGGATGAGTCATGGCCGACCAAGACAACCCATGGGTAAACTTGGGGACCCCATGGAGCCACTTTTGTTGGAAAATGACATTAATTTATATTTATTTAATGTTAAAATTAAATTGACACAAACATGAGTTGTTTTACTAAAACAGTTTTTAAGTGGGGTTAGAGAAGTCCATATTTTGACTATAAATATTCATTAGAAAGCTAAAAAGATTTAATAAATCATAGTATTTTTTTATAATTTTTAGAAATTAAATAAATTAAATTATTTATGACATCATGATAATGCAACGATGACCTCGTTAATTAACGATTTAAATAAAATGAGAAGATAATGCAAAATCCAAGGCTTAAACATGCCCAAAGCCTATTGTATGATGAGATTTCGAACCCTTATCACCTTAGCCTAGAATTATATAAGTGTGAGACATCTAAAATCCGAAACTCATTTTATAATAAAGTGACTCTTCTTTACTTTCCAAGAGTGCCCCTCCTCTCCACTTATAAAAGGCCCCCACCTCTACCACCTCATTCACACTTTCAAGCCATTTCGCTCGGCCAAACTCTGCCCAAATACTATCCCAACTTCCCCCTCTTACTCCTAGAAGCATCACTTTGGGCAGAACTATTCCCAAGGAAGCCTTTGGCTCAAATCAAAAAGAGTTACCCGATTTTGAGGTAATGTCTTCTCTAATGTTGTTTTGTTTTATTTCTCTTCTCCAACCCCCTAAACTCTTTTTATTCATTTCTTTTGTAACAACACCAGAATCCTCAATATACTAAGATGTTGTTATAATAAGGATTCGAGATACACTTACACACACCTACATCTAATGGTCAAAGAACATACGGTTTCTGTGGATGGCGAATTTCTGCCTCACGAAACGATGATTGTTCAACACTCATAAAACACCTTCAAAGGTGTCCATTAAGATGTCACTATATTTATATATGATATATAATATATTTATGTTTTACTTATGCTTCTGTATTTCTCATTTATGGCATACTTTATTATTTCCATTATGGGTCAACACGATAATTTCATTTTAGGAAGTGCGGACTACCGCCCCCTCAAAGTGATTTGAATCGTTAATGCCATATGTGGGATGTATAAAGGATGGAGTAAATAGTATTATAAACTATATTATACTGGAATTATATTATAAATTTATATCATTATTATTTCATTCCATTAAATACTAAATAGAAATGAAAGTAGCGTTCATGCGTACGTACGGCTTACCGTCTCCATGAACGGTGCATTTCATTTCTTACCTCTAAATGTTACGTAATATTATAAATGAATGTATATACTGAATGTATATGATATATATGACATCTAAATCATGAATATAATTCTGGAGATAATGGATATTCTACCACATAAACAACTTGTAATTATAAGAAGTTTATTGTTGACTCAAGTACCAAAGATCGACAAAACGACCGTTATTAACTTAAATAATTACATAATGTTCATATCATTGTAATAAGTGATATAAAAAGGATAATGAAATTGAAAATGGTTATTAATAAGGTATATATTTACACTAGTTTATTATTCAGGAGGTTAAAGAACGGTTGAGTCAAGTCAGACACAAGGTAAGGGAACTTCTTAACACAACTTCCATTCTTTGGGTTAATCTCCTACTTTCAAAATATGTCATGATATTATTATGTATTATTTTGTATTTTTACTTTCTTTATGTGTACCTATAGTGAATACACATAATAGATCTATTTTATTTTAAAAATGATCTTTTTAAGGACTTCGTCTCAATCTCCTTTCATTGAGGCATATTTGGTTTTATACACAACTTTCTTTTATACGGTGTATAAACCCCTTTGACTTTTACGTTTATTCAAAAGGAATCTTTTTTATACGAAGCGTTTTACTAAACGAAAAAAAGGGAATGTTTTTCTTTCCTTACTTATGCGGTGACAACGACTTCTCCGCCGCCGTGACTATTATTTGAGTTTCGGCTTCCTCTACAAGCCATCATTTTTTTTAATGAAAAATAAATCCAAAGTTTTAACTTTCTTTTATTTTGGTATTGAAAATGGTTTTGAAAGCGTTTTTATTATATCAATGTTCTGTATTGATATCTTGTGATTGAAATGTGGAAATGTTATGTTTCCTTTGTGCATGTTTTATGTGATACGATTATGTTATGGTTTATGATATGTTTAAACCTATTCATATGAGGAATGTATTGGACTTAATAAGTGACGGGTGGAGCCCGCTATAGCTCCTCGATGCATCGGTAGGTCTCATGAGACAACTAGATGTGGAATTGGCCGAGGCCCTTTCCCAATTTGATTTATGGTTTTGGCCGAGGCCTTAATCATTTTAGATGTCTTGGCCGAGGCCTTGACAAAATGTTTCAGAATGTCTGGCATTATGCATTCCCTCATTATGAAAGTGGTTATTGATATTGTATTTGATTATTCGACCAGTAGAATATCCATGTGAAGAAGTGAATGAAATTATCTCATTTTACTTTTTCCATATTATGTTGATGTTAAAGTTTAAAAGGATTTTGTTTTAGTTATACATTGCCTTAAATGTTTATGTTTATTTATGAAAGATTCCGTAATATTGTTATCCTTACTGAGCATCTGAGCTCACCCTTTCAATGTTTTAATATTTTCCAGGATGTGAAGAAGTATTTTTGGAATGACCTGCAGGGATAGTCAGAAGAGGATATGAGTGTGGACTAGGAAGACTTTGTTATTAGTTTTTTTTATGATGTAATGTAAGACTTATGAATGTATCTAGTGTTTCCAAGGCTACTAAACTAATCGGTCTTTCGAGACTTGATCTTTTGTGATCATGCCAATGTTACGAAGTAATGCACCGGCTCTGGGTAGCTGGGGTCGGGGCGTTACAGTTGGTATCAGAGGCAGTTTAGTACTAACATTGGAAGCTTGATTTATATAATTCTGATTAGAGCACATAGCCCGAAGATAGACTTTGAGGATTAGTATAGAAGAACTTCCTAGAATTTTGGTATTGTAGAGATGTTGTGAGTTTTCCGAGCAATACATCCCTGTCTGGATACGAGCAGGTAGAGGCGGCTCTGGCACAGATGTACCTAGGGGTAAAACCCGAAAACACCGCTTTGAGCTAGACTCGAACGAGAACTGGTGCACGACAACGGGCCTTGCTGCACTCTTGGTTACGACACTCCCGGGGGATATGCTTAGGATAATTCTCATTTTCTTTACAATCCACTATGAAGGGTTATGAGTATATACTTCCTCAAAGAAAACATTTTTATGGATTATATCTATAAATAGTTCAATTTATGTTAAGTATCTTACAAGTATGGAATTATGTATTTTGATTCATAAACTAATATAGTTTATGCCATTGTTTAGAAATGGCGCCTAGTGGAAGGAATGGAAACTGTATCAATGCACGCACTCCGTGCAGGTATTTCCCTCCTGCTCAAGATAATTATTGTGGATCTAGAGATACAACTGGTGTTGATCAACTTATTACTATACTGGGACAACTCACTCAGGTTATGAATAATAACCATACTCGTATGGAGCACCCTGATCCGCAACGTGGAGGATCAATGTTAGACCGCTTCATGAGGCAACAACCACCAACATTTAATGGGGGTACAAATCCATTAGTAGCTGAGCAATGGATAAACTCCTTAGAGAAAATATTCCACGCCTTGGGGAGTAGTGAAAGGGAAAAGGTTATCATGGCAGTTTACCGCCTCACTGGAGATGCTGATCAATGGTGGTCATTGATTCAAAACACAAAGGAAGATGATGACATATCGAATATGGAATGGAGGGAGTTCAAAGATCTTTTCTTAGAAAAATACTTTCCTCATGACCATCGAGCAGATATGGAAAGGCAATTTCTGAGTCTGAGACAAAAGGAGGATGAGAATGTCGCAAAGTATGAGGCCAACTTTACAAGGTTGGAGAGGTATGCTGCAGATTATATACGCAACCCAAGAGGTAAGATTGATCATTTCTTTGATGGGTTAAAACCATATCTCCGTAGAGCTTTAGTATCACAATCTTTCTCAAAATACGAAGATATTGTCTCATGTGCTATCAAGACAGAAAAGGAATTCTCTAAGTCTTATGACAACAAAGTAAAGAAAGAGAAGAAGAGAACGGTGGAACAAGAGACAGATAAAGGGAAAAAGGGAAAGAAGGATTTTCCATTATGTGATAATTGTGGGAAGAATCACCCTGGTACTTGCCTAAAAGGAATGGGAGTTTGTTATAAATGTGGAGAAAAAGGTCACCAGGCGCGTGATTTCAAGGGAAAGAAAGAGGCTATCAATGTTGAATGCTACAATTGTAGGGAATTGGGGCATTATGCAAATGAATGTCCTAAGCGTCAGGGAAACTTACCTCAGAAAAGGCCAAGGGATCAAGGACAATCTTATGCTGTTACTACAGTTGAAGCAGAATAACTAATGTATTGGTGCTTTTGGACTCATGGATTGTATTCTGGTTATTAGAATAATGTGATATATATATAAGGATTGTACTGTAGTACTTGTTGATTTCAGTAAGGTTTTAATATGATGAAGGTAATTATATTTTTAGTATGTGACAATAAGAGAAACTTTACTTTGTTTGGGGAATCTGATAAATTGATTTTGGTATTAAGAGACCTTTTAGAGAAAGTCTGGACAGAGGTATTTTGGATAACTATAAATGTTGGAGTGGATTAAGTTGATCTTTGGATAGTATTGTTTAAGGTTAAAAAATTTATGAAGATTATTTTTGGAATATTATGATACTATAGTTTTAGGAAAAGGACAACCTACATGGTGGGGCATAACCTGTCGTGTGAGACAAAGATGCAGGAATCGAACCCACAATCATAGTGCGAGAGGCCTTTATTTCCTACCACTAGCCTACAGGAAGTCCCTAGTTATTACAAAATAATTTTACTAATCTAAATGGTATGTGTTAACATTTGAAACCTTATAAAATTAGGATAAGTATAATATTTTTGAGTTCTATTATCTTTTTGAGTGAAAGATGAGTTGAAGGTTGAAACTCTAATTGTCAAGCATAAATATATATATACCTATCTCTTATTCAATGAATAAATTAATTCTTAAACTTTAGTAAAGGGATATTAAAACAAAAAAATGTGTTATCCTAATACCTTATGTCTTGTTGAACTGATGATATTTTAAATCAACATAGATTGAAGGCTTTGAGGCCCTCAATTTGACAGTTGATTGTAATTGATGACCTCAATCACTCCCTACAAATATTTACGTTTTTCCTCCAATTATATGTCTCTAATTTCCACCAATGTTCTCCTAATCGAGATCATAATTGGGTGGTGACTTTTTCATTTCCCTTTCCCTCTTATTAAGGCTAAATTTTATTAATCTTATTTCCGATGTGGGTTTTCCTCAAAGGTATTTTCTATTTTCAACCTTTTATTTTCAAAGAAAAATTTCAAATTACGAGGACGCAATTTATTGAAGGAGGGGAGAATGTAACACCCCAAGATTCCACGATACGCTTCTCATTCAATAATGCAATAGCTTGCATTGTACGCAACTTCGAGTTCTAAAACACCGCAACTAATCAAAGTAGCCGTTTTGAATAGTAATAACCACTTTTTAAAATTATAGAAATTTTATATTTCAAAATGGACTTCATTTTTGTATTCGTAATATTGAAATTATCCAAAGTTGAATTTTTTGTAATTTTCTGAGAACTTCCAATTTTTTATGAATAGTGAAAATTACTTAGAAACAACTTTTTTAATCAAAATAATTTATAGTGATAAATTATACTATTTAGTTCTTTTAAAGTTTAATTAGAATATATTTTTACCATTTTATCCAATGGTGGTCATTATAATTAATTTAACATTGAAATTGGACATAAACAATTGCCAATCTTTTGATATAAATTGTTTCTTAAAAACACGCTATTTGTTTTAACAGCGGGAATTAATTATAAAATTAATTAATGCAACTTATATGTTTTGAATTTTTTAAAATAGACATCATTTTTGAATTCGGAATATCAATTATAGCTTAGGGTGAAATTTTGGCCTTATTCTTAAAAACTTCAATTTTTGATGAATAGTGAAACCACTAAGTGGTTGTTAAAAACTGATTTTTCATTAAAATGAAATATTACCACTTCTGTGATTTGATTTTTAAAAATCCGACATACATGGTTGTCATTAAGAAGTAAAATGTGGTTCAATGAGATTAAAATAATTTTTTGGTGAATAGTAACTTTCAAGTTCTTAATCACGATTAGAGGCAATTAGTGTAGTTTAAGGTAAAAATAATGTTTTAATAATATGAGATGAGCTTGAAACTTGTACTACTCCTATTGGATGAGTCATGTACGACCAAGACAACCCATGGGTCAACTTGGGGACCCCATGGAGCCACTTTGGTTGGAAAATGACATTAATTTATATATATTTAATGTTAAAATTAAATTGATACAAACATGAGTTGTTTTACTAAAACAGTTTTTAAATGGGGTTACAGAAGTCCAAATTTTGACTATAAATATTCATTAGAAAGATAAAAAGATTTACTACATCATAGTATTTGTTTTATAATTTTTAGACATTAAATAAATTAAATTATTTATGACATCATGATGATGCAACGATGACCCCGTTAATTAACGATTTAAATAAAATGAGAAGATAATGCAAAATCCAAGGCTTAAACTTGCCCAAAGCCTATTTTATGATGAGATTCCGAACCCTTATCACCTTAGCCTCGAATTATATAAGTGTGGGACCTCTAAAATCCTAAACTCATTTTATAATAAAGTGACTTTTCTTTACTTTCCAAGAGTGCCCCTCCTCTCCACTTATAAAAGGCCCCCAACTCTACCACCTCATTCACACTTTCAAGCCATTTGGCTCGGCCAACCTCTGCCCAAATACTCTCCCAAATTTCCCCTTTTACTCCTAGAAGCCTCACTTTGGGCAGAACTCTTCCCAAGGAATACTTTGGCTCAAATCAAAAAGAGTTACCCGATTTTCAGGTAATGTCTTCTCTAATGTTGTTTTGTTTTATTTCTCTTCTCCAACCCCCTAAACTCTTTTTATTCATTTCTTTTGTAACAACACCAGTATCCTCAATATACTAAGATGTTGTTATAAGAAGGATTCGAGATTACACACACCTACATATAATAGTTAAATAACATACGGTTTCTGTGGATGGCGAATTTCTGCCTCACGAAACGATGATTGTTCAACACTCATAAAACACCTTCAAAGGTGGCAATTAAGATGTAACTATATTTATATATGATATATAATATGTTTATGTTTTACTTATGCTTCTGTATTTCTCATTTATGGCATAATTTATGATTTCCATTATGGGTAAACGCGATAATTTCATTTTAGGAAGTGCGGACTACCGCCCCCTCAAAGTGATTTGAATCGTTAATGCCATATGTGGGATGTATAAAGGATGGAGTAAATGGTATTATACACTATATTATACTGGAATTATATTATACATTTATATCATTATGATTTCATTCCATTAAATACAAAATAGAAATGAAAGTAGCGTTCATGCGTACGTACGGCTTACCGTCTCCATGAACGGTGCATTTCATTTCTTACCTCTAAATGTTACGTAATATTATAAATGAATGTATATACTGAATATATATGATATATATGACATCTAAATAATTAATATAATTCTGGAGATAATGGATATTCTACCACATAAACAACTTGTAATTATAAGAAGTTTATTGTTGACTCAAGTACCAAAGATCGAAAAAACGACCGTTATTAACTTAAATAATTACATAATGTTCATATCATTGTAATAAGTGATATAAAAAGGATAATGAAATTGAAAATGGTTCTTAATAAGGTATATATTAACTTTAGTTTATTATTCAGGAGGTTAAAGAACGGTTGAGTCAAGTCAGACACGAGGTACGGGAACTTCTTAACCCAACTTCCATTCTTTGGGTTAATCTCCTACTTTCAAAATATGTCATGATATTAATATGTATTATTTTGTATTTTTACTTTCTTTATGTGTACCTATAGTGAATACACATAATAGATCTATTTTATTTTAAAAATGATCTTTTTAAGGACTTCGTCTCAATCTCCTTTCATTGAGGCATATTTGGTTTTATACACAACTTTCTTTTATACGGTGTATAAACCCCTTTGACTTTTACGTTTATTCAAAAGGAATCTTTTTTATACGAAGCGTTTTACTAAACGACAAAAAGGGAATGTTTTTCTTTCCGTACTTATGCGGCGACAATGACTTCTCCACCACCGTGACTATTATTTGAGTTTCGGCTTCCTCTACAAGCCATCATTTTTTTAATGAAAAATAAATCCAAAGTTTTAACTTTCTTTTATTTTGGTATTGAAAATGGTTTTGAAAGCGTTTTTATTATATCAATGTTGTGTATTGATATCCTGTGATTGAAATGTGGAAATTTAATGTTTCCTTTGTGCATGTTTTATGTGATACGATTATGTTATGGTTTATGATATGTTTAAACCTATTCATATGAGGAATGTATTGGACTTAATAAGTGACGGGTGGAGCCCGCTATAGCTCCTCGATGCATCGGTAGGTCTCATGAGACAACTAGACGTGGAATTGGCCGAGGCCCTTTCCCAATTTGATTTATGGTTTTGGCCGAGGCCTTAATCATTTTAGACGTCTTGGCCGAGGCCTTGACAAAATGTTTCAGAATGTCTTGCATTATGCATTCCCTCATTATGAAAGTGGTTATTGATATTGCATGTGATTATTCGACCAGTAGAATATCCATGTGAAGAAGTGAATGACATTATCTCATTTTACTTTTGCCATATTATTTTGATGTTAAAGTTTAAAAGGCTTTTGTTTTAGTTATACATTGCCTTAAATGTTTATGTTTATTTATGAAAGATTCCGCAATATTGTTATCCTTACTGAGCATCTGAGCTCACCCATTTCAATGTTTTAATATTTTCGAGGATGTGAAGAAGTATTTTTGGAATGACCTAGAGGGATAGTCAGAAGAGGATATGAGTGTGGACTAGGAAGACTTTGTTATTAGTTTTTTTATGATGTAATGTAAGACTTATGAATGTATCTAGTGTTTCCAAGGCTACTAAACTAATCGGTCTTTCGAGACTTGATCTTTTGTGATCATGCCAATGTTAGGAAGTAATGCACCGGCTCTGGGTAGCTGGGGTCAGGGCGTTACAGTTGGTATCAGAGGCAGTTTAGTACTAACCTTGGAAGCTTGATTTAGATAAACTCTGATTAGAGCACATAGCCCGAAGATAGACTTTGAGGATTAATATAGAAGAACTTCCTAGAATTTTGGTATTGTAGAGATGTTGTGAGTTTTCCGAGCAATACATCCCTGTCTGGATACGAGCAGGTAGAGGCGGCTCTGGCACAGATGTACCTAGGGGTAAAACCCGAAAACACCGCTTTGAGCTAGACTCGAACGAGAACTGGTGCACGACAATGGGCCTTACTGCACTCTTGGTTACAACACTCCCGGGGGATATGCTTAGGATAATTCTCATTTTCATTACAAACCACTATGAAGGGTTATGAGTATATACTTCCTCAAAGAAAACATTTTTATGGATTATATCCATAAATAGTTCAATTTATGTTAAGTATCTTACAAGTATGGAATTATGTATTTTGATTCATAAACTAATATAGTTTATGCCATTGTTTAGAAATGGCGCCTAGTGGAAGGAATGGAAACTGTATCAATGCACGCACTCCGTGCAGGGATTGCCCTCCTGCTCAAGATAATTATTGTGGATATGGAGATACAACTGGTGCTGATCAACTTATTACTATACTGGGACAACTCACTCAGGTTATGAATAATAACCTTACTCGTATGGAGCACCCTGATCCGCAACGTGGAGGATCAATGTTAGACCGCTTCATGAGGCAACAACCAACAACATTTAATGGGGGTACAAATCCATTAGTAGCCGAGCAATGGATAAACTCCTTAGAGAAAATATTCCACGCCTTGGGGAGTAGTGAAAGGGAAAATGTTATCATGGCAGTTTACCGCCTCACTAGAGATGCTGATCAATGGTGGCCATTGATTCAAAACACAAAGGAAGATGATGACATATCGAATATGGAATGGAGGGAGTTCAAAGATTTTTTCTTAGAAAAATACTTTCCTCATGACCATCGAGCAGATATGGAAAGGCAATTTCTGAGTCTGAGACAAAAGGAGGATGAGAATGTCGCAAAGTATGAGGCCAACTTTACAAGGTTGGCGAGGTATGCTGCAGATTATATACGTAAACCAAGAGGTAAGATTGATCATTTCTTTGATGGGTTAAAACCATTTCTCCGTAGAGCTTTAGTATCACAATCTTTCTCAACATACGAAGATATTGTCTCATGTGCTATCAAGACAGAAAAGGAATTCTCTAAGTCTTATGACAACAAAGTAAAGAAAGAGAAGAAGAGAACGGTGGAACAAGAGACAGATAAAGGGAAAAAGGGAAAGAAGGATTTTCCATTATGTGATAGTTTTGGGAAGAATCACCCGGGTACTTGCCTAAAAGGAATGAGAGTTTGTTATAAATGTGGAGAAAAAGGTCACCAGGCGCGTTATTTCAAGGGAAAGAAAGAGGCTATCAATGTTGAATGCTACAATTGTAGGGAATTGGGGAATTATGCAAATGAATGTCCTAAGCATCAGGGAAACTTACCTCAGAAAAGGCCAAGGGATCAAGGACAATCTTATGCTGTTACTACAGTTGAAGCAGAATAACTAATGTATTGGTGCTTTTGGACTCATGGATTATATTCTGGTTATTAGAATAATGTGATATATATATAAGGATTATACTGTAGTACTTGTTGATTTCAGTAAGGTTTTAATATGATGAAGGTAATTATATTTTTAGTATGTGACAATAAGAGAAACTTTACTTTTTTTGGGGAATCTGATAATTTGATTTTGGAATTAAGAGACCTTTTAGAGAAAGTCTGGATAGAGGTATTTTGGATAACTATAAATGTTGGAGTGTATTAAGTTTATCTTTGGATAGTATTGTTTAAGGTTAAAAAATTTATGAAGATTATTTTTAGAATATCATGATACTATAGTTTTAGGAAAAGGACAACCTGCAGGGTGGGGCATAACCCGTCGCGTCAGACAAAGATGCAGAAATCGAACCCACAATCATAGTGCGACAGGTCTTTATTTCCTATCACTAGCCTACAGGAAGTCCCTAGTTATTACAAAATAATTTTACTAATCTAAATGGTATGTGTTAACATTTGGAACCTTATACAATTAGGATAAGTATAATATTTTTGAGTTCTATTATCTTTTTGAGTGAAAGATGAGTTGAAGGTTGAAACTCTAATTGTCAAGGGTAAATATATATATACCTATCTCTTATTCAATGAATAAATTAATTCTTAAACTTTAGTAAAGGGATATTAAAACAAAAAAATGTGTTATCCTAATACCTTATGTCTTGTTGAACTGATGATATTTTAAATCAACATAGATTGAAGGCTTTGAGGCCCTCAATTTGACAGTTGATTGTAATTGATGACCTCAATCACTCCCTAAAATATTTACTTTTTTCCTCCAATTATATGTCTCTAATTTCCACCAATGTTCTCCTAATCGAGATCACAATTGGGTGGTGAATTTTTCATTTCCCTTTCCCTCTTATTAAGGCTAAATTTTATTAATCTTATTTCCGATGTGGGTTTTCCTCAAAGGTATTTTCTATTTTCAACCTTTTATTTTCAAAGAAAAATTTCAAATTGCGAGGATGCAATTTATTGAAGGAGGGGAGAATGTAACACCCCGAGCTTCCACGATACACTTCTCATTCAATAATGCAATAGCTTGCATTGTACGCAACTTCGAGTTCTAAAACACCGCAACAAATCAAAGTAGCCGTTTTGAATAGTAATAACCACTTTTTAAAATTACAGAAATTTTATATTTCAAAATGGACTTCATTTTTTTATTCGTAATGTCGAAATTATCCAAAGTTGAATTTTTTGTAATTTTCTGAGAACTTCCAATTTTTTATGAATAGTGAAAATTACTTAGAAACAACTTTTTTAATCAAAATAATTTATAATGATAAATTATACTATTTAGTGGTTTTAAAGTATAATTAGAATATATTTTTACCATTTTATCCAATGGTGGTCATTAGAATTAATTTAACATTGAAATTGGACATAAACAATTGCCAATCTTTTGATATAAATTGTTTCTTAAAAACACGCTATTTGTTGTAACAACGGGAATTAATTATAAAATTAATTAATACAACTTATATGTTTGGAATTTTGTAAAATAGTCATCATTTTTGAATTCGGAATATCAATTATAGCTTAGGGTGAAATTTTGGCCTTATTCTGAAAAACTTCAATTTTTGATGAATAGTGAAACCACTAAGTGGTTGTTAAAAACTGATTTTTCGTTAAAATGAAATATTACCACATCTGTGATTTGATTTTCAAAAATCCGGCATACATGGTTGTCATTAATAAGTAAAATGTGGTTCAATGAGATTAAAATAATTTTTTGGTGAATAGTAACTTTTAAGTTCTTAATCACGATTAGAGGCAATTAGTGTAGTTTAAGGTAAAAACAATGTTTTAATAATATGAGATGAGTTTGACACTTGTCCTACTCCTATTAGATGAGTCATGGCCGACCAAGACAACCCATGGGTCAACTTGGGGACCCCATGGAGCCACTTTGGTTGGAAACTGACATTAATTTATATTTATTTAATGTTAAAATTAAATTGACACAAACATGAGTTGTTTTACTAAAACAGTTTTTAAGTGGGGCTACAGAAGTCCAAATTTTGACTATAAATATTCATTAGAAAGATAAAAAGAATTACTACATCATAGTATTTTTTTTATAATTTTTATACATTAAATAAATTAAATTATTTATGACATCATGATGATGCAGCGATGACCTCGTTAATTAACGATTTAAATAAAATGAGAAGATAATGCAAAGTCCAAGGCTTAAACTTGCCCAAAGCCTATTGTATGATGAGATTTCTGACCCTTATCACCTTAGCCTCGAATTATATAAGTGTGGGACCTCTAAAATCCTAAACTCATTTTATAATAAAGTGACTTTTCTTTACATTCCAAGAGTGCCCCTCCTCTACACTTATAAAAGGCCCCCACCTCTACCACCTCATTCACACATTCAAGCCATTTGGCTCGGCCAAACTCTGCCCAAATACTCTCCCAACTTCCCCCTCTTACTCCTAGAAGCCTCACTTTGGGCAGAACTCTTCCCAAGGAAGCCTTTGGCTCAAATCAAAAAGAGTTACCCGATTTTGAGGTAATGTCTTCTCTAATGTTGTTTTGTTTTATTTCTCTTCTCCAACCCCCTAAACTCTTTTTATTCATTTCTTTTGTAACAACACCATTATCCTCAATATACTAAGATGTTGTTATAATAAGGATTCTAGATACACTTACACACACCTACATCTAATGGTTAAAGAACATACAGTTTCTGTGGATGGTGAATTTCTGCCTCACGAAACGATGATTGTTCAACACTCATAAAACACCTTCAAAGGTGGCCATTAAGATGTCACTATATTTATATATGATATATAATATATTTATGTTTTACTTATGCTTCTGTATTTCTCATTTATGGCATACTTTATGATTTCCATTATGGGTAAACACGATAATTTCATTTTAGGAAATGCGGACTACCGCCCCCTCAAAGTGATTTGAATCGTTAATGCCATATGTGAGATGTATAAAGGATGGAGTAAATGGTATTATACACTATATTATACTGGAATTATATTATACATTTATATCATTATGATTTCACTCCATTAAATACGAAATAGAAATGAAAGTAGCGTTCATGCGTACGTACGGCTTACCGTCTCCATGAACGGTGCATTTCATTTCTTACCTCTAAATGTTACGTAATATTATAAATGAATGTATATACTGAATATATATGATATATATGACATATAAATGATGAATATAATTCTGGAGATAATGGATATTCTACCACATAAACAACTTGTAATTATAATAAGTTTATTGTTGACTCAAGTACCAAAGATCGACAAAACGACCGTTATTAACTTAAATAATTACATAATGTTCATATCATTGTAATAAGTGATATAAAAAGGATAATGAAGTTGAAAATGGTTCTTAATAAGGTATATATTAACTCTAGTTTATTATTCAGGAAGTTAAATGTAGAGACCCGAAGCTTGACGTACATGAACATTACATTACTTTCGCGGAATACTTAGTACATAACAAAAACACACACACAAGGATCGTAATAGTTTAGTGTCTTTGGAAACTCGCAATAAAATCTTCTAATCGTGGTGAAAGATCTTCAACATCTCCCATAAAGATCTTTTTTTTTTACCTAAAACCTTTCTTTATATCCTGGGGAAAAGAAAACAAAAAAGGGTGAGCTCAAATCCTCAGTAAGGGTAATCAAAAGAAAAATCAATCACATCATATTCATAAGAACATAACTTTTGGAAATCTTAACCTGCAAAAGAGAGAATAATTTCATAACATGGGATAAATCATAGTAGTGAAATGAAATCCCAATAATCATAACTTAAAACATGAAACTTTGTGGCATACACACATAATCATAGAGAATCATTTCTTGTTAGTCAAGACTCATTGCCAAGACTATCTTAGTGGACAAAGTCCCTTTTCGAATCGAGTAACCCTCGTTTCAGTCCTGTTTTACTGAACCGGTATAACCTACCATTCCAACCATGTCTATCTCATGAGATATAAAATCTTTACCCAATGCATTGGAGGGAGATATAGGTCCCACCCATCTCATAATTATACCATTCTTATGTGTGCCACAAAATCATAAATCATACATCATTGCATAACCCATGTAATATAAATGGGATTCTTAAACAACATGACATCATAAAACCATTCATATAAGATAAAGGAATTCATAAACATAATTCCATCACAACATAGTCAAATAAATGTAAAAATATGGATAGAAACATAACCCTTTATTATCTTATATGGAAAATAATTTTGATAAAACACTTGAATTTAATTCTTGAGGAAAATATCCTTTCTTCTTCAAAATCAATTTCTTTTCACAAAACATCATGCAATTTTAAAAGAGAGAGATTTTATTGAAAATAGTCATGAAATATTTTGGAGGAAGGTTCATGAAAATAAGGCTTTATAAAACCGTAAAAATCCGTTCGTGCCGTATAAGTTTAAAAAAAACATTCTTCGTACTTTTGTCGGAAAAGTCAAAAAGTACCTCGTACGAAAAATGAAAAAAGATTCCTTTCATATCCTTTACTAAAAACTCATCGAAGGGTAAAATTGTATTTAAACAATTTTAGGTGGATGGAAATAGTATTACATATTGAGGAAACATGGATGTGGATAATAAAATACACCCCAGTAAATTTAAAAGTACAAACAATCTCGGATAAAAATGAGATTGTGATATTTCCCTTACCTTAGGTCCGAATTGCTTTGTACGTGTCCGAACCTCCTGTATAATGATTTACATAATGTTATTGACTTATTACAGAATCATATTCATTGTTATGATATCATATATGGTCCAATTATAACTTTATATTACCCGTTGTTTTGTAAATTCATGTTAAAGTAGCGTTTTGGGTAAAATCGTTTCATTTATCGTAGGTGTTTTGACTTGTTGTTCTTGACATTATTATTACTTATATCATGATTTAATTACTTCAAGAATATAAAATATGATTTATATATCATATATATTCAGTATATATATATATATATAATAGATAGATAAATGAAATGAAAAACACCGTTCATGGAGACGGTAGTCCGTACGTACGCATGAACGCTGTTTTCCTTTCCTTATTGTCTTGAAAGGAATTAAGTAGATGACATACATATAAATATACATAAATCCAGTATCATTATTATGTCATATATTTAATTATTACTTTTTATATATGCTTTATAATCATTCATGAATGGTTAATGTGGAGAATGAATCTCATCGCGTCGTGGAGACGGTATTCCGTACGTACGCACGCGCGGTGATTTCATTTTTCCGTAGGATGGATAGAAGGTGAATTAGGGTTGTTTCATACTTATAATAACATATCAGTATATGAGTGATACTGATGTTATCACTTCATAATGAAACAACCTAAGAAGAAGAAGTGGAAGAAGAAATAAAGATGAAAGAATTGGTAACGGTAATTACCTCTTCTTTGAAGCGCCTTTTGGAGACCTCCTCTTAGGGCACTAAAATTGGTCTTTGAGGAAGACCAGAACCTCTAGGATGTTTCTAGGGAAGTGGAGAAGAGATTTTGGCAGGGGTTGGCCGAGCTTGAGGGCTCAAATTGGTGTGAGGAGGAGGGGGAGGAGGTGTCCTTTTATAAGGGAGGAGAGGGGCAACTTTGGAATTCTTAAAAATATTAATTTATAATAAATCTCACCCCACTTAAAAACCTCCAAAAATGACTCATATTCGAATATTAGATGAGATAGGGTTGTAATCACATCAACCAATCAAATTTAGACATGTTTGGATCTTATTGTAAACCTTATAATTTTGATTTATCCTTATTTAATCTATTTAAGTTTATTTGTGGTAATAAATTTCTAAATTTTAAATTATAAAAAATAATTACTTATTTGTTGTGAATTTTCCATAATTGTTTACTTTATAACATTATAGACCATATAAATATAAATTTATAATTTTTAAATATTTTTGTGATTTTTAAACAATTTTATAATATGTTATTTTTGTAAAATAACAATAGTGTCAATTTTGACACTGTTCATTTATTTGAATTTAAATAAAATATATACAGAAGATATGTTCGAAATAAAATCTTAAATATATTAATAAAAGGTCATATGTATCTATAAAATTAGTTTATCACATTAAATAGTTCATATAATATTTATTTTATTATTTTTAGAACCATTTATTTGGTTTATCTCTTAATAAAATAATTACTACATCATTTTTGTATAATTATTTAATATAATTATTTGTTGTATAAAAATTTAAAATAAAATCCTATGATGAAGATAAATATATTACCTTTCACAATAATACTTTTACTCGAATTTATCATCTTAAAATCACAATATTTAAATTGTTATATTTATTAAATTATGAAGGTGACAACTTTGGCATCATTTAAAATAAAATAATATAAGTGTCATAATCGCTTTTATAAGGCTCCAAATGGTCAAATATTCTACCATTGGATTCTTATGGTTTACATTTACATGGCCAATAAGTTTTGGTTAGGTATTTGTGCATTTCATGGTCACTATTAGTTTAAAAAAACAAAATTCTTGATTTTTCACTAGATAAACAATTTCTGCATCACTATTGTGTCATAATTAATGATAATTATTTAATCCCTAAAAATTATAAATAAATTTATATGATGTAGATAATTTCATTATATTTCTGTAGACTATTCATGTTTGAAGTTTCATGATGTTTATCAGTAAATTAAAATTAATATACTTATAAAATTTAAGAGAGTGACATGTTGTCACTTTCTTTGGTTTTAATAATAATTAAGTTATTTTCATGGACAAATGTCCATTAAATGATTCTAATCCGACCCTTAGGTGATATGGGTCGACTTTTAGGCATCCAATAGGATTTTTTACATTTGTTAGGGTAATTTTAAAATATTATATTTACCTTTAATTACCCGATTTACCTTTAACTATGGTAAATAAAATTTACCGTAGTTACTATTCATAATTCCCAAAAATAAAAAGTAGCTTATTAACATAATTTGGACCCACTGATTCCAAATATGGAATCCATTTTTCCAAATTCAATACACAGAAGATGCAGAAATTAAATTAAAATTAATCCCGTTGTCGAAAGAGAACGGGTTTTTCTTTAAAACATTGCAAAAGATTGAATTGATTTAACCTACGAATTCAAGGTAAAATCAATGCTAATGACATAAATTATATTAAATGGTAAAAATATATTCTATTTATACTTTAAAACCATTAAATATTATAATTTAACCACATAAGATATTACGATGAAAAAAGTTGTTTTTAATTAAAATATATCGTGTTTTTACTATTCATTAAAATATGAAAGTTATCGGAAAAATATCAAAACTTTATCTAATGTAAATTTTTATATCCTGATTCAAAAGAAGAATATTATTTTGTCAAATTGAACATATAAACATGTCAAAAACCAGATTTAAAGTGGGTGCGCCATCCAAAGGCGGCAAAACTGCATTTTTTGAAAAATACTTATTTTACCCGAAAAATTTATTTTGTTATTATACCATGTTCTAGAAATGTGTAAGATGAATAATAATGTTATAAAATTCAAAATTTAGTTAATACTATTCATAACGGCTAGTTCATGACAATATTATAATAATATAACATTGTTTATTAAAACCCGGTATTGCGTACAACACACGCTATCGAGGAAGGTCGTGATTGCGTGTAATGCAAGCCAAGTCAGGGTTGCGTGTTGTGAAAGAATCCTTCGTTGTTTCGTATAACAGAATCCAACCGTATTTCATTTATACATTTAATATATATATATATATATATACTCAATGTTGCGTAGAATAACTATTATCAAAATTGTGTGTAACACGGTCCAAGAATAGTGTTGCGTATACTGCAAGCTAATATGGTGTTGCGTATAGCGCAAGGTAATCTTGGTGTAGAATACAACAAAATACATTAATGAAATTAAAATAATATTTTTCATAAAATCTCGGGGTGTTACATTAAAGAACGGTTGAGTCAAGTCAGACACGAGGTAAGGGAACTTCTTAACCCAACTTCCATTCTTTGGGTTAATCTCCTACTTTCAAAATATGTCATGATATTATTATGTATTATTTTGTATTTTTACTTTCTTTATGTGTACCTATAGTGAATACACATAATAGATCTATTTTATTTTAAAAATGATCTTTTTAAGGACTTCGTCTCAATCTCCTTTCATTGAGGCATATTTGGTTTTATACACAACTTTCTTTTATACGGTGTATAAACCCCTTTGACTTTTACGTTTATTCAAAAGGAATCTTTTTTATACGAAGCGTTTTACTAAATGACAAAATGGGAATGTTTTTCTTTCCGTACTTATGTGGCGACAACGACTTCTCCGCCGCCGTGACTATTATTTGAGTTTCGGCTTCCACTACAAGCCATCATTTTTTTTAATGAAAAATAAATCCAAAGTTTTAAGTTTCTTTTATTTTGGTATTGAAAATGGTTTTGAAAGCGTTTTAATTATATCAATGTTCTGTATTGATATCTTGTGATTGAAATGTGGAAATTTTATGTTTCCTTTGTGCATGTTTTATGTGATACGATTATGTTATGGTTTATGATATGTTTAAACCTATTCATATGAGGAATGTATTGGACTTAATAAGTGACGGGTGGAGCCCGCTATAGCTCCTCGATGCATCGGTAGGTCTCATGAGACAACTAGACGTGGAATTGGCCGAGGCCCTTTCCCAATTTGATTTATGGTTTTGGCCGAGGCCTTAATCATTTTAGACGTCTTGGCCGAGGCCTTGACAAAATGTTTCAGAATTTCTGGCATTATGCATTCCCTCATTATGAAAGTGGTTATTGATATTGCATGTGATTATTCGACCAGTAGAATATCTATGTGAAGAAGTGAATGACATTATCTCATTTTACTTTTGCCATATTATGTTGATGTTAAAGTTTAAAAGGCTTTTGTTTTAGTTATAAATTGCCTTAAATGTTTATGTTTATTTATGAAAGATTCCGCAATATTGTTATCCTTACTGAGCATCTGAGCTCACCCCTTTCAATGTTTTAATATTTTCCAGGATGTGAAGATGTATTTTTGGAATGACCTGCAGGGATAGTTAGAAGAGGATATGAGTGTGGACTAGGAAGACTTTGTTATTAGTTTTTTTTATGATGTAATGTAAGACTTATGAATGTATCTAGTGTTTCCAAGGCTACTAAACTAATCGGTCTTTCGAGACTTGATCTTTTGTGATCATGCCAATGTTAGGAAGTAATGCACCAGCTCTGGGTAGCTGGGGCCGGGGTGTTACAGTTGTTATCAGAGGCAATTTAGTACTAACCTTGGAAGCTTGATTTAGATAAACTCTGATTAGAGCACATAGCCCGAAGATAGACTTTGAGGATTAGTATAGAAGAACTTCCTAGAATTTTGGTATTGTAGAGATGTTGTGAGTTTTCCGAGCAATACATCCCTGTCTAGATACGAGCAGGTAGAGGCGGCTCTGGCACAGATGTACCTAGGGGTAAAACCCGAAAACACCGCTTTGAGCTAGACTCGAACGAGAACTGGTGCACGACAACGGGCCTTGCTGCACTCTTGGTTACGACACTCCCGAGGGATATGCTTAGGATAATTCTCATTTTCTTTAAAAACCACTATGAAGGGTTATGAGTATATACTTCCTCAAATAAAACATTTTTATGGATTATATCCATAAATAGTTCAATTTATGTTAAGTATCTTACAAGTATGGAATTATGTATTTTGATTCATAAACTAATATAGTTTATGCCATTGTTTAGAAATGGTGCCTAGTGGAAGGAATGGAAACTGTATCAATGCACGCACTCCGTGCAGGTATTTCCCTCCTGCTCAAGATAATTATTGTGGATCTGGAGATACAACTGGTGCTGATCAACTTATTACTATACTGGGACAACTCACTCAGGTTATGAATAATAACCTTACTCTTATGGAGCACCCTGATCCGCAACGTGGAGGATCAATTTTAGACCGCTTCATGAGGCAACAACCACCAACATTTAATGGGGGTAAAAATCCATTAGTAGCTGAGCAATGGATAAACTCCTTAGAGAAAATATTCCACGCCTTGGGGAGTAGTGAAAGGGAAAAGGTTATCATGGCAGTTTACCGCCTCACTGGAGATGCTGATCAATGGTGGTCATTGATTCAAAACACAAAGGAAGATGATGACATATTGAATATGGAATGGAGGGAGTTCAAAGATGTTTTCTTAGAAAAATACTTTCCTCATGACCATCGAGCAGATATGGAAAGGCAATTTCTGAGTCTGAGACAAAAGGAGGATGAGAATGTCGCAAAGTATGAGGCCAACATTACAAGGTTGGCGAGGTATGCTGCAGATTATATACGTAACCCAAGAGGTAATATTGATCATTTCTTTGATGGGTTAAAACCATTTCTCCGTAGAGCTTTAGTATCACAATCTTTCTCAACGTACGAAGATATTGTCTCATGTGCTATCAAGACAGAAAAGGAATTCTCTAAGTCTTATGACAACAAAGTAACGAAAGAGAAGAAGAGAATGGTGGAACAAGAGACAGATAAAGGGAAAAAGGGAAAGAAGGATTTTCCATTATGTGATAATTGTGGGAAGAATCACCCTGGTACTTGCCTAAAAGGAATGGGAGTTTGTTATAAATGTGGAGAAAAAGGTCACCAGGCGGGTGATTTCAAGGGAAAGAAAGAGGCTATCAATGTTGAATGCTACAATTGTAGGGAATTGGGGCATTATTCAAATGAATGTCCTAAGTGTGAGGGAAACTTACCTCAGAAAAGGCCAAGGGATCAAGGACAATCTTATGCTGTTACTACAGTTGAAGCAGAATAACTAATGTATTCGTGCTTTTGGACTCATGGATTATATTCTGGTTATTAGAATAATGTGATATATATATAAGTATTGTACTGTAGTACTTGTTGACTTCAGTAAGGTTTTAATATGATGAAGGTAATTATATTTTTAGTATGTGACAATAAGAGAAACTTTACTTTGTTTGGGGAATCTGATAAATTGATTTTGGAATTAAGAGACCTTTTAGAGAATGTCTGGACAGAGGTATTTTGGATAACTATAAAGGTTGGAGTGGATTAAGTTGATCTTTGGATAGTATTGTTTAAGGTTAAAAAATTTATGAAGATTATTTTTGGAATATTATGATACTATAGTTTTAGGAAAAGGACAACCTGCAGGGTGGGGCATAACCCGTCGCGTGAGACAAAGATGCAGGAATCGAACCAACAATCATAGTGCGACATGCCTTTATTTCCTACCACTAGCCTACAGGAAGTCCCTAGTTATTACAAAATAATTTTACTAATCTAAATGGTATGTGTTAACATTTGGAACCTTATACAATTAGGATAAGTATAATATTTTTGAGTTCTATTATCTTTTTGAGAGAAAGATGAGTTGAAGGTTGAAACTCTAATTGTCAAGCGTAAATATATATATACCTATCTCTTATTTAATGAATAAATTAATTCTTAAACATTAGTAAAGGGATATTAAAACAAAAAAATGTGTTATCCTAATACCTTATGTCTTTTTGAACTGATGATATTTTAAATCAACATAGATTGAAGGCTTTGAGGCCCTCAATTTGACAGTTGAATATAATTGATGACCTCAATCACTCCCTACAAATATTTACTTTTTTCCTCCAATTATATGTCTCTAATTGCCACCAATGTTCTCCTAATCGAGATCATAATTGGGTGGTGACTTTTTCGTTTCCCTTTCCCTCTTATTAAGGCTAAATTTTATTAATCTTATTTCCGATGTGGGTTTTCCTCAAAGGTATTTTCTATTTTCAACCTTTTATTTTCAAAGAAAAATTTCAAATTGTGAGGACGCAATTTATTGAATGAGAGGAGAATGTAACACCCCAAGCTTCCACGATACGCTTCTCATTCAACAATGCAATAGCTTGCATTGTACGCAACTTCGAGTTCTAAAACACCGCGACTAATCAAAGTAGCCGTTTTGAATAGTAATAACAACTTTTTAAAATTACAGAAATTTTATATTTCAAAATGGACTTCATTTTTGTATTCGTAATATCGAAATTATCCAAAGTTGAATTTTTTGTAATTTTCTGAGAACTTCCAATTTTTTATGAATAGTGAAAATTACTTAGAAACAACTTTTTTAATCAAAATAATTTATAGTGATAAATTATACTATTGAGTGGTTTTAAAGTATAATTAGAATATATTTTTACCATTTTATCCAATGGTGGTCATTAGAATTAATTTAACATTGAAATTGGACATAAACAATTGCCAATCTTTTGATATAAATTGTTTCTTAAAAACACGCTATTTGTTGTAACAGCGGGAATTAATTATAAAATTAATTAATGAAACTTATATGTTTGGAATTTTGTAAAATAGACATCATTTTTGAATTTGGAATATCAATTATAGCTTAGGGTGAAATTTTGGCCTTATTCTGAAAAACTTCAATTTTTGATGAATAGTGAAACCACTAAGTGGTTGTTAAAAACTGATTTTTCGTTAAAATGAAATATTACCACTTCTGTGCTTTGATTTTCAAAAATCCGAAATACATGGTTGTCATTAAGAAGTAAAATGTGGTTCAATGAGATTAAAATAATTTTTTGGTGAATAGTAACTTTTAAGTTCTTAATCACGATTAGAGGCAATTAGTGTAGTTTAAGGTAAAAATAATGTTTTAATAATATGAGATGAGCTTGACACTTGTCCTACTCCTATTGGATGAGTCATGGACGACCAAGACAACCCATGGGTCAACTTGGGGACCCCATGGAGCCACTTTGGTTGGAAAATGACATTAATTTATATTTATTTAATGTTAAAATTAAATTGACACAAACATGAGTTGTTTTACTAAAACAGTTTTTAAGTGGGGTTACAGAAGTCCAAATTTGGACTATAAATATTCATCAGAAATATAAAAAGATTTACTACATCATAGTATTTATTTTATAATTTTTAGACATTAAATAAATTAAATTATTTATGACATCATGATGATACAGCGATGACCTCGTTAATTAACGATTTAAATAAAATGAGAAGATAATGCAACATCCAAGGCTTAAACTTTCCCAAAGCCTATTGTATGATGAGATTTAGGACCCTTACCACCTTATCCTCGAATTATATAGGTGTGGGACCTCGAAAATCCGAAACTCATTTTATAATAAAGTGACTTTTCTTTACTTTCCAAGAGTGCCCCTCCTCTCCACTTATAAAAGGCCCCCACCTCTACCACCTCATTCACACTTTCAATCCATTTGGCTCGGCCAAACTCTGCCCAAATACTCTCCCAACTTCCCCCTCTTACTCCTAGAAGCCTCAATTTGGGCAGAACTCTTACCAAGGAAGCCTTTGGCTCAAATCAAAAAGAGTTACCCGATTTTGAGGTAATGTCTTCTCTAATGTTGTTTTGTTTTATTTCTCTTCTCCAAACCCCTAAACTCTTTTTATTCATTTCTTTTGTAACAACACCAGTATCATAAATATACTAAGATTTTGTTATAATAAGGATTAGAGATACACTTACACGCACCTAAATCTAATGGTTAAAGAACATACGGTTTCTGTGGATGGTGAATTTCTGCCTCACGAAACGATGACTGTTCAACACTCATAAAACACCTTCAAAGGTGGCCATTAAGATGTCACTATATTTATATATGATATATAATATATTTATGTTTTACTTATGCTTCTGAATTTTTCATTTATGGCATACTTTATGATTTCCATTATGGGTAAACGCGATAATTTCATTTTAGGAAGTGCGGACTACCGCCCCCTCAAAGTGATTTGAATCGTTAATGCCATATGTGGGATGTATAAAGGATAGAGTAAATGGTATTATACAATATATTATACTGGAATTATATTATACATTTATATCATTATGATTTCATTCCATTAAATATGAAATATAAATGAAAGTAGCGTTCATGCGTACGTACGGCTTACCGTCTCCATGAACGGTGCATTTCATTTCTTACCTCTAAATGTTACGTAATATTATAAATGAATGTATATACTGAATATATATGATATATATGAAATCTAAATGATGAATATAATTCTGGAGATAATGGATATTCTACAACATAAACAACTTGTAATTATAAGAAGTTTATTGGTGACTCAAGTACCAAAGATCGACAAAACGACCGTTATTAACTTAAATAATTACATAATGTTCATATCATTTTAATAAGTGATATAAAAAGGATAATTAAATTGAAAATGGTTCTTAATAAGGTATATATTAACTCTAGTTTATTATTCAGGAGGTTAAAGAACGGTTGAGTCAAGTCAGACATGAGGTAAGGGACCTTCTTAACCCAACTTCCATTCTTTGGGTTAATCTCCTACTTTCAAAATATGTCATGATATTATTAAGTATTATTTTGTATTTTTACTTTCTTTATGTGTACCTATAGTGAATACACATAATAGATCTATTTTATTTTAAAAATGATCTTTTTAAGGACTTCGTCTCAATCTCCTTTCATTGAGGCATATTTGGTTTTATACACAACTTTCTTTTATACGGTGTATAAACCCCTTTGACTTTTACGTTTATTCAAAAGGAATCTTTTTTATATGAAGCGTTTAACTAAACGACAAAAAGAGAATGTTTTTCTTTCCGTACTTATGCGGCGACAACGACTTCTCCACCGCCGTGGCACGACAACGGGCATTGCTGCACTCTTGGTTACGACACTCCCGGGGGATATGCTTAGGATAATTCTCATTTTCTTTACAAACCACTATGAAGGGTTATGAGTATATAATTCCTCAAAGAAAACATTTTTATGGATTATATCCATAAATAGTTCAATTTATGTTAAGTATCTTACATGTATGGAATTATGTATTTTGATTCATAAACTAATATAGTTTATGCCATTGTTTAGAAATGGCGCCTAGTGGAAGGAATGGAAACTGTATCAATGCACGCACTCCGTGCAGGTATTGCCCTCCTGATCAAGATAATTATTGTGGATCTGGAGATACAACTGGTGCTGATCAACATATTACTATACTGGGATAACTCACTCAGGTTATTAATAATAACCTTACTCGTATGGAGCACCCTGATCCGCAATGTGGAGGATCAATGTTAGACCGCTTCATGAGGCAACAACCACCAACATTTAATGGGGGTAAAAATCCATTAGTAGCTGAGCAATGGATAAACTCCTTAGAAAAAATATTCCACGCCTTGGGGAGTAGTGAAAGGGAAAAGGTTATCATGGCAGTTTACCGCCTCACTGGAGATGCTGATCAATGGTGGTCATTGATTCAAAACACAAAGGAAGATGATGACATATCGAATATGGAATGGAGGGAGTTCAAAGATCTTTTATTAGAAAAATACTTTCCTCATGACCATCGAGCAGATATGGAAATGCAATTTCTGAGTCTGAGACAAAAGGAGGATGAGAATGTCGCAAAGTATGAGGCCAACTTTACAAGGTTGGCGAGGTATGCTGCAGATTATATACGTAACCCAAGAGGTAAGATTGATCATTTCCTTGATGGGTTAAAACCATTTCTCCGTAGAGCTTTAGTATCACAATCTTTCTCAACATACGAAGATATTGTCTCATGTGCTATCAAGACAGAAAATGAATTCTCTAAGTCTTATGACAACAAAGTAAAGAAAGAGAAGAAGAGAACGGTGGAACAAGAGACAGATAAAGGGAAAAAGGGAAAGAAGGATTTTCCATTATGTGATAATTGTGGGAAGAATCACCCTGGTACTTGCCTAAAAGGAATGGGAGTTTGTTATAAATGTGGAGAAAAAGGTCACCAGGCGCGTGATTTCAAGGGAAAGAAAGAGGCTATCAATGTTGAATGCTACAATTGTAGGGAATTGGGGAATTATGCAAATGAATGTCCTAAGCGTCAGGGAAACTTACCTCAGAAAAGGACAAGGGATCAAGGACAATCTTATGCTATTACTACAGTTGAAGCAGAATAACTAATGTATTGGTGCTTTTGGACTCATGGATTATATTCTGGTTATTAGAATAATGTGATATATATATATATAAGGATTGTACTGTAGTACTTGTTGATTTCAGTAAGGTTTTAATATGATGAGGGTAATTATATTTTTAGTATGTGACAATAAGAGAAACTTTACTTTGTTTGGGGAATCTGATAAATTGATTTTGGAATTAAGAGACCTTTTAGAGAAAGTCTGGACAGAGGTATTTTGGATAACTATAAAGGTTGGAGTGGATTAAGTTGATCTTTGGATAGTATTGTTTAAGGTTAAAAAATTTATGAAGATTATTTTTGGAATATTATGATACTATAGTTTTAGGAAAAGGACAACCTGCAGGGTGGGGCATAACCCGTCGCGTCGGACAAAGCTGCAGGAATCGAACCCACAATCATAGTGCGACAGGCCTTTATTTCCTACCACTAGCCTACAGGAAGTCCCTAGTTATTAAAAAATAATTTTACTAATCTAAATGGTATTTGTTAACATTTGGAACCTTATACAATTAGGATAAGTATAATATTTTTGAGTTCTATTATCTTTTTGAGTGAAAGATGAGTTGAAGGTTGAAACTCTAATTGTGAATCGTAAATATATATATACCTATCTCTTATTCAATGAATAAATTAATTCTTAAACTTTAGTAAAGGGATATTAAAACAAAAAAATGTGTTATCCTAATACCTTATGTCTTGTTGAACTGATGATATTTTAAATCAACATAGATTGAAGGCTTTGAGGCCCTCAATTTGACAGTTGATTGTAATTGATGACCTCAATCACTCCCTACAAATATTTACGTTTTTCCTCCAATTATATGTCTCTAATTGCCACCAATGTTCTCCTAATCGAGAACATAATTGGGTGGTGACTTTTTCATTTCCCTTTACCTCTTATTAAGGCTAAATTTTATTAATCTTATTTCTGATGTGGGTTTTCCTCAAAGGTATTTTCTGTTTTCAACCTTTTATTTTCAAAGAAAAATATCAAATTGCGAGGATGCAATTTATTGAAGGAGGGGAGAATGTAACACCCCAAGCTTCCACGATATGCTTCTCATTCAATAATGCAATAGCTTGCATTGTACGCAACTTCGAGTTCTAAAACACCGCGAGTAATCAAAGTAGCCGTTTTGAATAGTAATAACCACTTTTTAAAATTACCGAAATATTATATTTCAAAATGGACTTCATTTTTGTATTCGTAATATCGAAGTTATCCAAAGTTGAATTTTTTGTAATTTTCTGAGAACTTCCAATTTTTTATGAATAGTGAAAATTACTTAGAAACAACTTTTTTAATCAAAATAATTTATAGTGATAAATTATACTATTTAGTGGTTTTAAAGTATAATTAGAATATATTTTTACCATTTTATCCAATGGTGGTCATTAGAATTAATTTAACATTGAAATTGGACATAAACAATTGCCAATCTTTTGATATAAATTGTTTCTTAAAAACACGATATTTGTTGTAACAGCGGGAATTAATTATAAAATTAATTAATGCAACATATATGTTTGTAATTTTGTAAAATAGACATCATTTTTGAATTTGGAATATCAATTATAGCTTAGGGTGAAATTTTGGCCTTATTCTGAAAAACTTCAATTTTTGATGAATAGTGAAACCACTAAGCGGTTGTTAAAAACTGATTTCTCGTTAAAATGAAATATTACCACTTCTGTGATTTGATTTTTAAAAATCCGACATACATGGTTGTCATTAAGAAGTAAAATGTGGTTCAATGAGATTAAAAGAATTTTTTGGTGAATAGTAACTTTTAAGTTCTTAATCACGATTAGAGGCAATTAGTGTAGTTTAAGGTAAAAATAATGTTTTAATAATATGAGATGAGCTTGACACTTGTCCTACTCCTATTGGATGAGTCATGGCAGACCAAGACAACCCATGGGTCAATTTGGGGACCCCATGGAGCCACTTTGGTTGGAAAATGACATTAATTTATATTTATTTAATGTTAAAATTAAATTGACACAAACATGAGTTGTTTTACTAAAACAGTTTTTAAGTGGGGTTAAAGAAGTCCAAATTTGGACTATAAATATTCATCAGAAAGATAAAAAGATTTAATACATCATAGTATTTTTTTTATAATTTTTAGACATTAAATAAATTAAATTATTTATGACATCATGATGATGCAGCGATGACCTCGTTAATTAACGATTTAAATAAAATGAGAAGATAATGCAAAATCCAAGGCTTAAACTTGCCCAAAGCCTATTGTATGATGATATTTAGGACCCTTATCACCTTATACTCGAATTATATAAGTGTGGGACCTCTAAAATCCGAAATTCATTTTATAATAAAGTGGATTTTCTTTACTTTCCAAGGAAGCCTTTGGCTCAAATCAAAAAGAGTTACCCGATTTTGAGGTAATGTCTTCTCTAATGTTGTTTTGTTTTATTTCTCTTCTCCAACCCACTAAACTCTTTTTATTCATTTCTTTTTTAACAACACCTGTATCCTAAATATACTAAGATGTTGTTATAATAAGGATTCGAGATACACTTACACACACCTACATCTAATGGTTAAAGAACATACGGTTTCTGTGGATGGCGAATTTCTGCCTCACGAAACGATGATTGTTCAACACTCATAAAACACCTTCAAAGGTGGCCATTAAGATGTCACTATATTTATATATGATATATGATATGTTTATGTTTTACTTATGCTTCTGTATTTCTCATTTATGGCATACTTTATGATTTCCATTATGGGTAAACGCGATAGTTTCATTTTAGGAAGTGCGGACTACCGCCCCCTCAAAGTGATTTGAATCGTTAATTCCATATGTGGGATGTATAAAGGATGGAGTAAATGGTATTATACACTATATTATACTGGAATTATATTATACATTTATATGATTATGATTTCATTCCATTAAATACGAAATAGAAATGAAAGTAGCGTTCATGCGTACATACGGCTTACCGTCTCCATGAACGGTGCATTTCATTTCTTACCTCTAAATGTTACGTAATATTATAAATGAATGTATATACTGAATATATATGATATATATGACATCTAAATAATGAATATAATTCTGGAGATAATGGATATTCTACCACATAAACAACTTGTAATTATAAGAAGTTTATTGTTGACTCAAGTACCAAAGATCGACAAAACGACCGTTATTAACTTAAATAATTACATAGTGTTCATATCATTGTAATATGTGATATACAAAGGATAATGAAATTGAAAATGGTTTTTAATAAGGTATATATTAACTCTAGATTATTATTCAGGAGGTTAAAGAACGGTTGAGTCAAGTCAGACACGAGGTAAGGGAACTTCTTAACCCAACTTCCATTCTTTGGGTTAATCTCCTAATTTCAAAATATGTCATGATATTATTATGTATTATTTTGTATTTTTAATTTCTTTATGTGTACCTATAGTGAATACACATAATAGATCTATTTTATTTTAAAAATGATCTTTTTATGGACTTCGTCTCAATCTCCTTTCATTGAGGCATATTTGGTTTTATACACAACTTTCTTTTATACGGTGTATAAACTCCTTTGAATTTTACGTTTATTCAAAAGGAATCTTTTTTATACAAAGCGTTTTACTAAACGAAAAAAAGGGAATTTTTTTCTTTCCGTACTTATGCGGCGACAACGAATTCTCCGCCACCGTGACTATTATTTGAGTTTCGGCTTCCTCTACAAGCCATCATTTTTTAATGAAAAATAAATCCAAAGTTTTAACATTCTTTTATTTTGGTATTGAAAATGGTTTTGAAAGCGTTTTTATTATTTCAATGTTCTGTATTGATATCTTGTGATTGAAATGTGGAAATGTTATGTTTCCTTTGTGCATGTTTTATGTGATACGATTATGTTATGGTTTATGATATGTTTAAACCTATTCATATGAGGAATGTATTGGACTTAATAAGTGACGGGTGGAGCCCGCTATAGCTCCTCGATGCATCAGTAGGTCTCATGAGACAAATAGACGTGGAATTGGCCGAGGTCCTTTCCCAATTTGATTTATGGTTTTGGCCGAGGCCTTAATCATTTTAGATGTCTTGGCCGAGGCCTTGAAAAAATGTTTCATAATGCCTGGCATTATGCATTCCCTCATTATGAAAGTGGTTATTGATATTGCATGTGATTATTCGACCAGTAGAATATCCATGTGAAGAAGTGAATGACATTATCTCATTTTACTTTTGCCATATTATGTTGATGTTAAAGTTTAAAAGGCTTTTGTTTTAGTTATACATTGCCTTAAATGTTTATGTTTATTTATGAAAGATTCCGCAATATTGTTATCCTTACTGAGCATCTGAGCTCACCCCTTTCAATGTTTTAATATTTTCCAGGATGTGAAGAAGTATTTTTGGAATGACCTGCAGGGATAGTCAGAAGAGGATATGAGTGTGGACTAGGAAGACTTTGTTATTAGTTTTTTTATGATTTAATGTAAGACTTATGAATGTATCTAGTGTTTCTAAGGATACTAAACAAATCGGTCTTTTGAGACTTGATCTTTTGTGATCATGCCAATGTTACGAAGTAATGCACCGGCTCTGGGTAGCTGGGGTCGGGGCGTTACAGTTGGTATCAGAGGCAGTTTAGTACTAACCTTGGAAGCTTGATTTAGATAAACTCTGATTAGAGCACATAGACCGAAGATAGACTTTGAGGATTAGTATAGAAGAACTTCCTAGAATTTTGGTATTGTAGAGATGTTGTGAGTTTTCCGAGCAATACATCCCTGTCTAGATACGAGCAGGTAGAGGCGGCTCTGGCACAGATGTACCTAGGGGTAAAACCCGAAAACACCGCTTTGAGCTAGAATCGAACGAGAACTGGTGCACGACAACGGGTCTTGCTGCACTCTTGGTTACGACACTCCCAGGGGATATGCGTAGGATAATTCTCATTTTCTTTACAAACCACTATGAAGGGTTATGAGTATATACTTCCTCAAAGAAAACATTTTTATGGATTATATCCATAAATAGTTCAATTTATGTTAAGTATCTTACAAGTATGGAATTATGTATTTTGATTCATAAACTAATATAGTTTATGCCATTGTTTAGAAATGGCGCCTAGTGGAAGGAATGGAAACTGTATCAATGCACGCACTCCGTGCAGGGATTGCCCTCCTGATCAAGATAATTATTGTGGATCTGGAGATACAACTGGTGCTGATCAACTTATTACTATACTGGGACAACTCACTCAGGTTATGAATAATAACCTTACTCGTATGGAGCACCCTGATCCGCAACGTGGAGGATCAATGTTAGACCGCTTCATGAGGAAACAACCACCAACATTTAATGGGGGTACAAATCCATTAGTAGCTGAGCAATGGATAAACTCCTTAGAGAAAATATTCCACGCCTTGGGGAGTAGTGAAAGAGAAAAAGTTATCATGGCAGTTTACCGCCTCACTGGAGATGCTGATCAATGGTGGTCATTGATTCAAAACACAAAGGAAGATGATGACATATCGAATATGGAATGGAGGGAGTTCAAAGATCTTTTCTTAGAAAAATACTTTCCTCATGACCATCGAGCAGATATGGAAGGGCAATTTCTGAGTCTGAGACAAAAGGAGGATGAGAATGTCGCAAAGTATGAGGCCAACTTTACAAGGTTGGCGAGGTATGATGCAGATTATATACGTAACCCAAGAGGTAAGGTTGATCATTTCTTTGATGGGTTAAAACCATTTCTCCGTAGAGCTTTAGTATCACAATCTTTCTCAACATTCGAAGATATTGTCTCATGTGCTATCAAGACAGAAAATGAATTCTCTAAGTCTTATGACAACTAAGTAAAGAAAGAGAAGAAGAGAACGGTGGAACAAGAGACAGATAAAGGGAAAAAGGGAAGGAAGGATTTTCCATTATGTGATAATTGTGGGAAGAAGCACCCTAGTACTTGCCTAAAAGGAATGGGAGTTTGTTATAAATGTGGAGAAAAAGGTCACCAGGCGCGTGATTTCAAGGGAAAGAAAGAGGCTATCAATGTTGAATGCTATAATTGTAGGGAATTGGGGCATTATGAAAATTAATGTCCTAAGCGTCAGGGAAAATTACCTCAGAAAAGGCCAAGGGATCAAGGACAATCTTATGCTATTACTACAGTTGAAGCAGAATAACTAATGTATTGGTGCTTTTGGACTCATGGATTATATTCTGGTTATTAGAATAATGTGATATATATATAAGGATTGTACTGTAGTACTTGTTGATTTCAGTAGGGTTTTAATATGATGAAGTTAATTATATTTTTAGTATGTGACAATAAGAGAAAATTTACTTTGTTTGGGGAATCTGATAAATTGATTTTGGAATTAAGAGACCTTTTAGAGAAAGTCTGGATAGAGGTATTTTGGATAACTATAAAGGTTGGAGTGGATTAAGTTGATCTTTGGATAGTATTGTTTAAGGTTAAAAAATTTATGAAGATTATTTTTGGAATATCATGATACTGTAGTTTTAGGAAAAGGACAACCTGCAGGGTGGGGCATAACCCGTCGCGTCCGACAAAGATGCAGGAATCGAACCCACAATCATAGTGCGACATGCCTTTATTTCCTACCACTAGCCTACAGGAAGTACCTAGTTATTACAAAATAATTTTACTAATCTAAATGGTATGTGTTAACATTTGGAACCTTATACAATTAGGATAAGTATAATATTTTTGAGTTCTATTATCTTTTTGAGTGAAAGATGAGTTGAAGGTTGAAACTCTAATTGTCAAGTGTAAATATATATATACCTATCTCTTATTCAATGAATAAATTAATTCTCAAACTTTAGTAAAGGGATATTAAAACAAAAAAATGTGTTATCCTAATACCTTATGTCTTGTTGAACTGATGATATTTTAAATCAACATAGATTGAAGGCTTTGAGGCCCTCAATTTGACAGTTGATTGTAATTGATGACCGCAATCACTTCCTACAAATATTTACGTTTTTCCTCCAATTATATGTCTCTAATTGCCACCAATGTTCTCCTAATCGAGATCATAATTGGGTGGTGACTTTTTCATTTCCCTTTCCCTCTTATTAAGGCTAAATTTTATTAATCTTATTTCCGATGTGGGTTTTCCTCAAGGGTATTTTCTATTTTCAACCTTTTATTTTCAAAGAAAAATTTCAAATTGTGAGGACACAATTTATTTATGGAGGGGAGAATGTAACACCCCGAGCTTCCCTGATACGCTTCTCATTCAATAATGCAATAGCTTGCATTGTACGCAACTTCGAGTTCTAAAACACCGCGACTAATCAAAGTAGCCGTTTTGAATATTAATAACCACTTTTTAAAATTACAGAAATTTTATATTTCAAAATGGACTTCATTTTTGTTTTCGTAATATCGAAATTATCCAAAGTTGAATTTTTTGTAATTTTCTGAGAAATTCCAATTTTTTATGAATAGTGAAAATTACTTAGAAACAACTTTTTTAATCAAAATAATTTATAGTGATAAATTATACTATTTAGTGGTTTTAAAGTATAATTAGAATATATTTTTACCATTTTATCCAATGGTGGTCATTAGAATTAATTAAACATTGAAATTGGACATAAACAATTGCCAATCTTTTGATATAAATTGTTTCTTAAAAACACGCTATTTGTTGTAACAGCGGGAATTAATTATAAAATTAATTAATGCAAATTATATGTTTGTAATTTTGTAAAATAGACATCATTTTTGAATTCGGAATATCAATTATAGCTTAGGGTGAAATTTTGGCCTTATTCTGAAAAACTTTAATTTTTGATGAATAGTGAAACCACTAAGTGGTTGTTAAAAACTGATTTTTCGTTAAAATGAAATATTACCACTTCTGTGATTTGATTTTCAAAAATCCGACATACATGGTTGTCATTAAGAAGTAAAATGTGGTTCAATGAGATTAAAATAATTTTTTGGTGAATAGTAACTTTTAAGTTCTTAATCACGATTAGAGGCAATTAGTGTAGTTTAAGGTAAAAATAATGTTTTAATAATATGAGATGAGCTTGAAACTTGACCTACTCCTATTGGATGAGTCATGTCCGACCAAGACAACCCATGGGTCAACTTGGGGACCCCATGGAGCCACTTTGGTTGGAAAATGACATTAATTTATATTTATTTAATGTTAAAATTAAATTGACACAAACATGAGTTGTTTTACTAAAACACTTGTTAAGTGGGGTTACAGAAGTCAAAATTTTGACTATAAATATTCATTAGAAAGATAAAAATATTTACTACATCATAGTAGTTTTTTTATAATTTTTAGACATTAACTAAATTAAATTATTTATGACATCATGATGATGCAGTGATGACCTCGTTAATTAATGATTTAAATAAAATGAGAAGATAATGCAAAATCCAAGGCTTAAACTTTACCAAAGCCTATTTTATGATGATATTTCGATCCCTTATCACCTTATCCTCGAATTATATAAGTGTGGGACCTCTAAAATCTGAAACTCATTTTATAATAAAGTGACTTTTCTTTACTTTCCAAGAGTGCCCCTCCTCTCCACTTATAAAAGGCCCCCACCTCTACCACCTCATTCACACTTTCAAGCCATTTGGATCGGCCAAACTCTGCCCAAATACTCTCCCAACTTCCCCCTATTACTCCTAGAAGCCTCACTTTGGGCAGAACTCTTCCCAAGGAAGCCTTTGGCTCAAATCAAAAAGAGTTACCCGATTTTGAGGTAATGTCTTCTCTAATGTTGTTTTCTTTTATTTCTCTTCTCCAACCCCCTAAACTCTTTTTATTCATTTCTTTTGTAACAAAACCAGTATCCTCAATATACTAATATGTTTTTATAAAAAGGATTCGAGATACACTTACACACACCTGCATCTAATGGTTAAAGAACATACGGTTTCTGTGGATGGCGAATTTCTGCCTCACGAAACGATGATTGTTCAACACTCATAAAACACCTTCAAAGGTGGCCATTAAGATGTCACTATATTTATATATGATATATAATATATTTATGTTTTAATTATGCTTCTTTATTTCTCATTTATGGCATACTTTATGATTTCCATTATGGGTAAACGCGATAATTTCATTTTAGGAAGTGCGGACTACCGCCCCCTCAAAGTGATTTGAATCATTAATGCCATATGTGGGATGTATAAAGGATGGAGTAAATGGTATTATACACTATATTATACTGGAATTATATTATACATTTATATAATTATGATTTCATTCCATTAAATACGAAATAGAAATGAAAGTAGCGTTCATGCGTACGTACGGCTTACCGTCTCCATGAACGGTGCATTTCATTTCTTACCTCTAAATGTTAAGTAATATTATAAATGAATGTATATACTGAATATATATGATATATATGACATATAAATCATGAATATAATTCTGGAGATAATGGATATTCTACCACATAAACAACTTGTAATTATAAGAAGTTTATTGTTGACTCAAGTACCAAAGATCGACAAAACGACCGTTATTAACTTAAATAATTACATAATGTTCATATCATTGTAATAAGTGATATAAAAAGGATAATAAAATTGAAAATGGTTCTTAATAAGGTATATATTAACTCTAGTTTATTATTCAGGAGGTTAAAGAACGGTTGAGTCAAGTCAGACACGAGGTAAGGGAACTTCTTAACCCAACTTCCATTCTTTGGGTTAATCTCCTACTTTCAAAATATGTCATGATATTATTATGTATTATTTTGTATTTTTTACTTTCTTTATGTGTACCAATAGTTAATAAACATAATAGATCTATTTTATTTTAAAAATGATCTTTTTAAGGACTTCGTCTCAATCTCCTTTCATTGAGGCATATTTGGTTTTATACACAACTTTCTTTTATACGGTGTATAAACCCCTTTGACTTTTACGTTTATTCAAAAGGAATATTTTTTATACGAAGCGTTTTACTAAACGACAAAAAGGGAATTTTTTTCTTTCCGTACTTATACGGCGACAATGACTTCTCCGCCGCCGTGACTATTATTTGAGTTCCGGCTTCCTCTACAAGCCATCATTTTTTTTAATGAAAAATAAATCCAAACTTTTAACTTTCTTTTATTTTGGTATTGAAATTGGTTTTGAAAGCGTATTTATTATATCATGTTCTGTATTGATATCATGTGATTGAAATGTGGAAATGTTATGTTTCCTTTGTGCATGTTTTATGTGATACGATTATGTTATGGTTTATGATATGTTTAAACCTATTCATATGAGGAATGTATTGGACTTAATAAGTGACGGGTGGAGCCCGCTATAGCTTCTCGATGCATCGGTAGGTCTCATGAGACAACTAGACGTGGAATTGGCCGAGGCCCTTTCCCAATTTTATTTATGGTTTTGGACGAGGCCTTAATCATTTTAGACGTCTTGGCCGAGGCCTTGAAAAAATATTTCAGAATGTCTGGCATTATGCATTCCCTCATTATGAAAGTGGTTATTGATATTGCATGTGATTATTCGACTAGTAGAATATCCATGTGAAGAAGTGAATGACATTATCTCATTTTACTTTTGCCATATTATGTTGATGTTAAAGTTTAAAATTCTTTTTTTAGTTATACATTGCCTTAAATGTTTATGTTTATTTATGAAAGATTCCGCAATATTGTTATCCTTACTGAGTATCTGAGCTCACCCCTTTCAATGTTTTAATATTTTCCAGGATGTGAAGATGTATTTTTGGAATGACCTGCAGGGATAGTCAGAAGAGGATATGAGTGTGGACTAGGAAGACTTTGTTATTAGTTTTTTTCATGATGTAATGTAAGACTTATGAATGTATCTAGTGTTTCCAAGGCTACTAAAGTAATCGGTCTTTCGAGACTTGATCTTTTGTGATCATGCCAATGTTACGAAGTAATGCACCGGCTCTGGGTAGCTGGGGTCGGGGCGTTACAGTTGGTATCAGAGGCAGTTTAGTACTAACCTTGGAAGCTTGATTTAGATAAACTCTGATTAGAGCACATAGCCCGAAGATAGACTTTGAGGATTAGTATAGAAGAACTTCCTAGAATTTTGGTATTGTAGAGATGTTGTGAGTTTTCCGAGCAATACATCCCTGTCTGGATACGAGCAGGTAGAGGCGGCTCTGGAATAGATGTACCTAGGGGTAAAACCCGAAAACACCGCTTTGAGCTAGACTCGAACGAGAACTGGTGCACGACAACGGGCCTTGCTGCACTCTTGGTTACGACACTCCCGGGGGATATGCTTAAGATAATTATCATTTTCTTTACAAACCACTATGAAGGGTTATGCGTATATACTTCCTCAAAGAAAACATTTTTATGGATTATATCCATAAATTGTTCAATTTATGTTAAGTATCTTACAAGTATGGAATTATGTATTATGATTCATAAACTAATATAGTTTATGCCATTGTTTAGAAATGGTGCCTAGTGGAAGGAATGAAAATTGTATCAATGCACGCACTCCGTGCAGGTATTTCCCTCCTGCTCAAGATAATTATTGTGGATCTGGAGATACAACTGTTGCTGATCAACTTATTACTATACTGGGACAACTCACTCAGGTTATGAATAATAACCTTACTCGTATGGAGCACCCTGATCCGCAACGTGGAGGATCAATGTTAGACCGCTTCATGAGGCAACAACCACCAACATTTAATGGGGGTACAAATCCCTTAGTAGGTGAGCAATGGATAAACTCTTTAGAGAAAATATTCCACGCCTTGGGGAGTAGTGAAAGGGAAAAGGTTATCATGGCAGTTTACCGCCTCACTGGAGATGCTGATCAATGGTGGTCATTGATTCAAAACACAAAGGAAGATGATGACATATCGAATATGGAATTGAGGGAGTTCAAAGATCTTTTCTTAGAAAAATACTTTCCTCATGACCATCGAGCAGATATGGAAAGTCAATTTCTGAGTCTTAGACAAAAGGAGGATGAGAATGTCGCAAAGTATGAGGCCAACTTTACAAGGTTGGCGAGGTATGCTGAAGATTATATACGTAACCCAAGAGGTAAGATTGATCATTTCTTTGATGGGTTAAAACCATTTCTCCATAGAGCTTTAGTATCACAATCTTTCTCAACATACGAAGATATTGTCTCATGTGCTATCAAGACAGAAAAGGAATTCTCTAAGTCTTATGACAACAAAGTAAAGAAAGAGAAGAAGAGAATGGTGGAACAAGAGACAGATAAAGGGAAAAAGGGAAAGAAGGATTTTCCATTATGTGATAATTGTGGGAAGAATCACCCTGGTACTTGCCTAAAAGGAATGGGAGTTTGTTATAAATGTGGAGAAAAAGGTCACCAGGCGCGTGATTTCAAGGGAAAGAAAGAGGCTATCAATGTTGAATGCTACAATTGTAGGGAATTGGGGAATTATGCCAATGAATGTCCTAAGCGTCAGGGAAACTTACCTCAGAAAAGGCCAAGGGATCAAGGACAATCTTATGCTATTACTACAGTTCAAGCATAATAACTAATGTATTGGTGCTTTTGGACTCATGGATTATATTCTGGTTATTAGAATAATGTGATATATATATATAAGGATTGTACTGTAGTACTTGTTGATTTCAGTAAGGTTTTAATATGATGAGGGTAATTATATTTTTAGTATGTGACAATAAGAGAAACTTTTCTTTGTTTGGGGAATCTGATAAATTGATTTTGGAATTAAGAGACCTTTTAGAGAAAGTCTGGACAGAGGTACTTTGGATAACTATAAAGGGTGGAGTGGATTAAGTTGATCTTTGGATAGTATTGTTTAAGGTTAAAAAATTTATGAAGATTATTTTTGGAATATTATGATACTATAGTTTTAGGAAAATGACAACCTGCAGGGTGGGGCATAACCCGTCGCGTCGGAAAAAGCTGCAGGAATCGAACCCACAGTCATAGTGCGACAGGCCTTTATTTCCTACCACTAGCCTACAGGAAGTCCCTAGTTATTACAAAATAATTTTACTAATCTAAATGGTATGTGTTAACATTTGGAACCTTATACAATTAGGATAAGTATAATATTTTTGAGTTCTATTATCTTTTTGAGTGAAAGATGAGTTGAAGGTTGAAACTCTAATTGTCAAGCGTAAATATATATATACCTATCTCTTATTCAATGAATAAATTAATTCTTAAACTTTAGTAAAGGGATATTAAAACAAAAAAAATGTGTTATCCTAATACCTTATGTCTTTTTGAACTGATGATATTTTAAATCAACATAGATTGAAGGCTTTGAGGCCCTCAATTTGACAGTTGATTGTAATTGATGACCTCAATCACTCCCTACAAATATTTACGTTTTTCCTCCAATTATATGTCTCTAATTTCCACCAATGTTCTCCTAATCGAGATCATAATTGGGTGGTGACTTTTTCATTTCCCTTTCCCTCTTATTAAGGCTAAATTTTATTAATCTTATTTCTGATGTGGGTTTTCCTCAAAGGTATTTTCTGTTTTCAACCTTTTATTTTCAAAGAAAAATTTCTAATTGCGAGGATGCAATTTATTGAAGGAGGGGAGAATGTAACACCCCAAGCTTCCACGATATGCTTCTCATTCAATAATGCAATAGCTTGCATTGTACGCAACTTCGAGTTCTAAAACACCGCGACTAATCAATGTAGCCGTTTTGAATAGTAATAACCACTTTTTAAAATTACAGAAATTTTATATTTCAAAATGGACTTCATTTTTGTATTCGTAATATCGAAATTATCCAAAGTTGAATTTTTTGTAATTTTCTAAGAACTTCCAATTTTTTATGAATAGTGAAAATTACTTAGAAACAACTTTTTAAATCAAAATAATTTATAGTGATAAATTATACTATTTAGTGGTTTTAAAGTATAATTAGAATATATTTTTACCATTTTATCCAATGGTGGTCATTAGAATTAATTTAACATTGAAATTGGACATAAACAATTGCCAATCTTTTGATATAAATTGTTTCTTAAAAACACGCTATTTGTTATAACAACGGGAATTAATTATAAAATTAATTAATGCAACTTATATGTTTGGAACATTGTAAAATAGACATCATTTTTGAATTCGAAATATCAATTATAGCTTAGGGTGAAATTTTGGCCTTATTCTGAAAAACTTCAATTTTTGATGAATAGTGAAACCACTAAGTGGTTGTTAAAAACTGATTTTTCGTTAAAATGAAATATTACCACTTCTGTGATTTGATTTTCAAAAATCCGACATACATGGTTGTCATTAAGAAGTAAAATGTGGTTCAATTAGATTAAAATAATTTTTTGGTGAATCGTAACTTTTAAGTTCTTAATCACGATTAGAGGTAATTAGTGCAGTTTAAGGTAAAAATAATGTTTTAATAATATGAGATGTGTTTGAAACTTGTCCTACTCCTTTTTGATGAGTCATGGCCGACCAAGACAACCCATGGGTAAACTTGGGGACCCCATGGAGCCACTTTGGTTGGAAAATGACATTAATTTATATTTATTTAATGTTAAAATTAAATTGACACAAACATGAGTTGTTTTACTAAAACAGTTTTTAAGTGGGGTTACACAAGTCCAAATTTTGACTATAAATATTCATTAGAAAGATAAACAGATTTCCTACATCATAGTAGTTTTTTTTATAATTTTTAGACATTAAATAAATTAAATTATTTATGACATCATGATGATGCAGCGATGACCTCGTTAATTAACGATTTAAATAAAATGAGAAGATAATGACAAATCCAAGGCTTACACTTGCCCAAAGCCTATTGGATGAGGAGGTTTAGAACCATTATCACCTTATCCTAGAATTATATAAGTTTGGGACCTCTAAAATTCGAAACTCATTTTATAATAAAGTGACTTTTCTTTACTTTCCAAGAGTGCCCCTCCTCTCCACTTATAAAAGGCCCCCACCTCTACCACCTCATTCACAATTTCAAGCCATTTGGCTCGGCCAACCTCTGCCCAAATACTCTCCCAACTTCCCCCTATTTCTCCTAGAAGCCTCACTTTGGGCAGAACTCTTCCCAAGGAAGCCTTTGGCTCAAATCCAAAAGAGTTACCCGATTTTGAGGTAATGTCTTCTCTAATGTTGTTTTGTTTTATTTCTCTTCTCCAACCCCCTAAACACTTTTTATTCATTTCTTTTGTAACAACACCATTATACTCAATATACTAAGATTTTGTTATAATAAGGATTCGAGATACACTTACACACACCTACATCTAATGGTTAAAGAACATACGGTTTCTGTGGATGGTGAATTTCTGCCTCATGAAACGATGATTGTTCAACACTCATAAAACACCTTCAAAGGTGGCCATTAAGATGTCACTATATTTATATATGATATATAATATATTTATGTTTTACTTATGCTTCTGTATTTCTCATTTATGGTATACTTTATGATTTCCATTATGGGTAAACGCGATAATTTCATTTTAGGATGTGCGGACTACCGCCCCCTCAAAGTGATTTGAATCGTTAATTCCATATGTGAGATGTATAAAGGATGGAGTAAATGGTATTATACACTATATTATACTGGAATTATATTATACATTTATATCATTATGATTTCATTCCATTAAATACAAAATAGAAATGAAAGTAGCGTTCATGCATACGTACGGTTTACCGTGTCCATGAACGGTGCATTTCATTTCTTACCTCTAAATGTTACGTAATATTATAAATGAATGTATATACTGGATATATATGATATATATGACATCTAAATCATGAATATAATTCTGGAGATAATGGATATTCTACCACATAAACAACTTGTAATTATGAGAAGTTTATTGTTGACTCAAGTACCAAAGATCGACAAAACGACCGTTATTAACTTAAATAATTACATAATGTTCATATCATTGTAATAAGTGATATAAAAAGGATAATGAAATTGAAAATGGTTCTTAATAAGGTATATATTAACTCTAGTTTATTATTCAGGGGGTTAAAGAACGGTTGAGTCAAGTCAGACACGAGGTAAGGGAACTTCTTAACCCAACTTCCATTCTTTGGGTTAATCTCCTACTTTCAAAATATGTCATGATATTATTATGTATTATTTTGTATTTTTACTTTCTTTATGTGTACCTATAGTGAATACACATAATAGATCTATTTTATTAAAAAATGATCTTTTTAAGGACTTCGTCTCAATCTCCTTTCATTGAGGCATATTTGGTTTTATACACAACTTTCTTTTATACGGTGTATAAACCCCTTTGAATTTTACGTTTATTCAAAAGGAATCTTTTTTATACGAACCATTTTACTAAACGACAAAAATGGAATGTATTTCTTTCCATACTTATGCGGCGACAACGACTTCTCCGCCGCCGTGACTATTATTTGAGTTTCGGCTTCCTCTACAAGCCATCATTTTTTTAATGAAAAATAAATCCAAAGTTTTTACTTTCTTTTATTTTGGTATTGAAAATGGTTTTGAAAGCGTTTTTATTATATCAATGTTCTGTATTGATATCTTGTGATTGAAATGTGGAAATGTTATGTTTCCTTTGTGTATGTTTTATGTGATACGATTATGTTATGGTTTATGATATGTTTAAACCTATTCATATGAGGAATGTATTGGACTTAATAAGTGACGGGTGGAGCCCGCTATAGCTCCTCGATGCATCGGTCGGTCTCATGAGACAACTAGACATGGAATTGGCTGAGGCCCTTTCCCAATTTGATTTATGGTTTTGGCCGAGGCCTTAATCATTTTAGACGTCTTGGCCGAGGCCTTGACAAAATGTTTCAGAATGTCTGGCATTATGCATTCCCTCATTATGAAAGTGGTTATTGATATTGCATGTGATTATTCGACCAGTAGAATATCCATGTGAAGAAGTGAATGGCATTATCTCATTTTACTTTTGCCATATTATGTTGATGTTAAGGTTTAAAAGGCTTTTGTTTTAGTTATACATTGCCTTAAATGTTTATGTTTATTTATGAAAGATTCCGCAATATTGTTATCCTTACTGAGCATCTGAGCTCACCCCTTTCAATGTTTTAATATTTTTCAGGATGTGAAGAAGTATTTTAGGAATGACCTGCAGGGATAGTCAGAAGAGGATATGAGTGTGGACTATGAAGACTTTGTTATTAGTTTTTTTTCTTTATGATGTAATGTAAGACTTATGAATGTATCTAGTGTTTCCAAGGCTACTAAACTAACCGGTCTTTCGAGACTTGATCTTTTGTGATCATGCCAATGTTACGAAGTAATGCACTGGCTCTGGGTAGCTGGGGTCGGGGCATTACAAGATGATACTTATTTTAGATAGTTATATTGTTATGTTCTCAATAATAAATGCAAATACGAATTAAACCATATTTAAAAAAAGGAATATGTTAATCATATAGTGATGCACTAGGATGTATGAATATCTTATCAATATACTCTTGGAGTTACTTATTTAATTCCTATAACTCAATTATGGCCATTCTATATGAATTCTATGAAATAGGTGTTGTACCAGGTATGAGTTTTATCAAAAACACAACCTCATGATTTGGGGGAAGATTAGTAATGTTATTAGTAAAATGACCTTCATAATATCAGAAAATAGTAATATCTTAAATGTTGATTTTATCCCAAACCATTTGATATAAATTCCTCTTTTTAATAGGCAATAAGGCCCATACAATAGTAGTAATTCCATTTGCAATTTCACGTTTATTATTTCCCCAAAATATGATGATATGATTTTGGAAATCATTCTTATGATGTCATAAATTATGAAACCTTATTTTCTATCTATGAAACCATAGGTTTAACATAGGTCATTTTTGTCCGTTATCTATTAAAATCCTTCATAGTGGTTGATAATGAAAATGGATGTTAACACAAGAATATACCATGCGAGTGTCAAACAAGATGTGTAGTAACGGCCCATTCACCATACACTAGAATGATGACACAGATACATTAAACCAACTCTTTTTTGGGTTATTACTCCTAGAAACATCTTACCTAATACCACATCCAATCATACTATACAGTCATTAATTTATTCATAATAAATCCACATATTATTTACCATACCATTTTTTTGTAAATTATCCTATTCTTAGACTTGTACCCAAGGTTTTAAGTCATGTTACCTAATCCAAATTTCTAATGATCAACTAACCTCTACTATGATTCCAACTATAGTGAACCATAATTTTTATACATAAATGTTATATCTTATTAGATAAATGACCATTACATAACATTACGATCTATGACCGGACTATAACATTTTAGTGCCTTTGAAAATTTGACACATAATACTCTTATTTCATTAAAGATATCCAATTTAATCCAAAATTATCTTCTCAGAGAGAATACCTCTTAGATATACCCTACCTAAAACCATTCATTATAACCTAGGGAAAGGAAAAGTAAATATGGAGAGCTCAGATGGTCAAGAAGGGTAAACATATGAGTTACCAATCAATGATCATATGTGAGAATAAGATAAGAACAAAGGTATTATAATAGGACCATAACATAAAATAATCATACCATATTATTCAAATACAATTAATCATAAATCATGGAATATGGTTATTTCAAAACAAAATACCACAATCATAAGTGTCCAGAATAATTATTAATCAATCATAATACACGAGTACATATCATAATCATAAAACATGAGTTTGTGGAATATAAATAATAATAGAAAACAATTTTCTTAGTCAAGTCTCAATTCCAATACTATCATCATAGATTAGAGTCACTACCCATTGGAGGTAGATATAATTATGATCCCACCCATAATAAAATGAAAATAATATATATGTGTTCCATAGTATCCTGAAAAATTTATTATAACATTATATCAGAACTTGTGGAAAGTAGATGGGTTTCATAAAAATTTCATTTTTTCATCATTTTTTCCCATCCTAACCAGTGGATAAGAAACAAGTTTCATAAACATCTCATAATAATAATCATAAACTGTATATAGAAAGAATAGGGATAGTATCATTGGATTATATACATGGTATATAATAATTAACATCAAATTATGTTATCATATATGAAAAATTTATTTAAAATATCATTGGAATATTTATTGAGAAAAATACTCTTTTCATTTTAAAATCACATATATAAAATCAAAATATTTAAACAATATTAAGGAAAATTTTTATTTGAAATGAAATTGTAAAATTTTAAATGAATCTTAAAATAATTGAGTGGTCAGGATGATTTGAAATTTATTCATTTCATAACTGTTAAATAAAATATACTTTTCACTATTTTTATAAAAAGTATCTTGTTTAGAGAATGAATAGAAGAATAGTTGTAAAACCTTTTTTAAAAAGCAAAACATGGGTAAAATTTAATTTCAAAAGAATCATTGGTTAATAGTAAAAAATGTATTTGAGAAATTTTTTTAAAACATGGATATGGGAAAAAGGTTTTCCAATTGAAAGTAGATAAATAAGGTAATATTTTCTGAAAAACATACTCTTAAACCATTTGGGGTAACAAAGAGTGAAAAATGGCACTAAAACATAAAAATTCAATAAACAACTAATTGATAATAAAAATTAAAGGGGTTTATCAAATGACGATAATATAATTTACTCATTGTAAATTCAAGCTTAAATAATATAGATTAAAATGGTATTTAAATATAAATACCTTATCACTTTAGTAACTTTTGAATTATAATACCCATGAAAGAATAAATTAAAATGTAACATTAAAAATAATGATAATAATTTGATTCATTTTATGGCATATAAAAGGATCTGTATATATACCTCATAAAAAAAGATAGGTGCATAGGATTTTACATGTCTCCAAAAAGACTATTTGAGATAGTAGGCCCTTACATCATGTCTCATCTTGCTTTATACGTGTTTGAACCTACTATATAAAAAATATTTTTTATAAATATTTTAATGAAACATAATAATCTATATCATAACATATATTATTTAATTATGAAATACTTTCACTAGTTTATTAACCATTATTTATTAAAATCATTATTCTTGGTGATAACTACTTTATTTTTCATTCATGTTTTGGATCTGTTGTCCCAATTATTGTAATTTTATTTTGGTTCCATAGTATCCATAATTAAAATCATTTAATTAGTATCATATTTTTTCATTATGTACACTTTTTATCTATGAAAATAAAGCGGAGATGAAAAATGAACTACTTTACTTTATAGATATGATAGTACGTACTTATGCATGAGTGATGATTTCATTTTTTTATGGATTTAAAGAAAGAGAAATAAATAATAACTAATAATTATAGAATTAAAATAATATCACAAATATCCTATGTAATTTTTAAATATATCATTATAACTATTAATGCGAAATGGTGGTGAAAAATGAAACACATCGCTTGATGGTGGTGGTTTTCCACTCGTATGCATATGGGATGTTTACATTTTCCATAGGATGGAAATGAAGTGGATAATTATTTTTAAATAATCATAATAAAAATTAATTATATTTTAGATAGTTAATTAAAATTTTTGAATGTATTATATAGATTTATATTAGGTCTAAGATGAATTAAAATTTAAAGTACTCGGGTAAGGTTCATACCTCTTTGTTGATAAACCACTTCTAGCTTACAACTTAAGCCTTGAAATGATTTTATTTTGGAAAGAAAAAAATATAGAGAATATATGTAGGGAATATAGGAATGTATTTTGGAATTTATTATCTAATATAATAGAATTAATATGTGTGGGGAAGATAGAATAAGTGATGTCATTTTAAAAGGGAGGGAAATGACACACTTACAATTACTTAAAAGATTAAATAATATATATATCATAATAATGTATAATGGAAACTATTAAAGTCAAAATCATATATAAGATGTTATAGGACCTAAATAAACTCAACTAATCACAATTAGGAATGTTTTGGGCATGTTTATACCTTATCTTTTAGTTAAACAACTTTAAACACATTTAAACCTTAAGCGCGATAACCCAACTTATTACCATGATAATATAATAATAAGACAAAAAATAAAAGGAAAATTCTTAAAAAAATTGAAATGATGATTCAAAAAATTTAAATTTTTTATTTGATTCAATTTATATAATTTTTTGAAATTATATTTAATATAAGAACAAGAAACACATGGAAAACAACTTTTAGAAAAATAGTAAATTTAAGAGTAAAAATTGTTTCACCTTAAAATCAAGTAATGCAATGGTTTAAACATTTTGTTTTGTTAAATAATAAAAAATAACGTCTTTTACACTTTTTTAGCAATAAAAACTGAATATAATATTCTAACTAATCCATTAAATGTAAAAAACCAAGAAAATATTATAATTTGAATAAAACCTAACATATCTTTACAATATTCAAGTTTGGGTTCTCAATTTTAAAATATTTTTTTGAAATAAATCATTGTAAACACTTTGACATTCCATGGAATTTTGTTTTCTTAAACACCTGGGAATTTTACGAGTCCGAAAAAATTGTAGGCGCTTGATTTCGAGGCTCGGTGTGCCCAGAATAAATTTTTGAAGTTTTGTTTGGGTATGATCATTAAACGTAAAAGCATGTTTTTATAAATTTTGAACTAGTTCTTGGAATTGAAATCCGAGGGCACAATTGAAATCGCAACGCCGGTATTATCTTAAGGAGACTTTCACCTCGATGACTGTTGGTCGAGAGTAGAAGATAGATTTTGGGTTTTCGTGGAAAGTAATAAAATAAAGTGAGTTTTGACTTTATTTTATTTGAGCCGCCATGTGGGTGTTTGGTGGTTAAAACCTCATCATGGGAGTTGGAGGTGGGACCACCACACCTTAACCACCCATGAGAGGTTATTGTGGTGGGGCCCACCCTAACATAACCTCCCGCGAGAGGTTACCACCTGGGGACCACACGGGGCTTAACCCCCTATTGATGGAGGAGAGTAAAACCTCTCAACTCTCCCTCATTAATGAGGGAGAGACTCTTCACCTTCCCTAATTAATTCCTTTTCCAAACCCCTTGAATTAATTAAGCGGAGCCTAATTAATTAATTAGTCCAATTTGAATTTCGTGCCAACATCTAAAATAATAGACAATCTATAAATATTTTTGTTTGGAATTTCTCATTCGGTGGGAGCATTTGAGAGGTGAGATTGGGAGAATTAGTGTACACCAATTAAGATCCATATCTCCCAATTAATAATGAAGAAGAAAGAATGCCGACCTTCTTCGACTTCTTCCTGGAAGATTCAACCGTCGAGAGATGACTTCGACAACCGACTTCCACGACTCCGTCAATAAACAATGATCGAAGATCTAAGGTAGGGGTTGTTTTGTGTAATTATTATTTCCTTTTCTCTTCTTCGAATGAAAGTAATTGTTGTGGTGGATTGTAAGAATAATTGAAGTTCAACTTTCTTCCTCTTGATGAACCAATTGATACCACACTAAATGCAGAGGGTGTGGGCCAAACCAACATGGCCCGACCCCTCCACCGATCTTGTTTATGATTGAACTTCAGCTTGGTGATGAAGTAACGAGGTGACGAAAGTAGTGATGACAAAGGCTGCGCTACCCGCGGATTTCATGAACCCCACCACCACCACGGCACACCAGTGCTCCGGGTCAAACTGCTGCCCTTCGGCCGAGCCCCCCCCCCCCCCCCCCCCCGTCCGCACCGCCGCCGCCCCGCGCCACCCGGCTCCCGTCCGCCATCGGCCTCTCGGCCACCCAATGAACAGCTTGGCCACATGCCTCTCGGCCTCCGACCCGCCTGTCCTCTTGCCTCCCGGCTACAGGCCGCCTGGCCACGCGACTCCCAGTCTCTGGCCCGTGCTGGCCGCACCCTTCCCGAACTGGCCGCCAAGCGGCCTCAGCATGCGCCTCCCCGAGTCGGCCCCCCTTGCGGCCTTCGAGCCGAAACAGCATCCCGGAACCCTCGTGGCCCCCCAGCCGAGGTGGCGTCCTGGCGTCGGCCACGACATCCAGACCGAGTTGCGCCAGGCTGTGCTCTCACGGTGCACCGGGCCAAACTGACCCCGAGCCCAGGCCGGACCGCTCTCCCGACCTGCTGGGATAGACCCAGCGGACCGGGCCAAACCCAATGGGCAGGCCCACCCAATGAGCCAGACCAAAACCATCGGGTCAGCACGGGTCGACCTGAACCAGGTCGGCCCAGAATAAGTAGGGTCGGGTCGGTCTGACTGGGTCGGACCAGTCCTAGGCCCACTACCGACCCTTTAATTTTTTTGGCCATATCTTTGGCACCGGACGTCCGTTTGACGATCCATTAGTGGAATTGTAAATCTTGAAGCATATCCATCCCTTTGAGTATACCCCTCTAGAGTTTGGGGTTTAGTTGAGATACGGTCATGTTGAATCGTACACGAATCCAACCGGGTCCCCGTGACTAAAAGGCTAATAACTCACTGATCGGGCATCCGATTGACGCGTCGTCTATTGCGTTGTGACCCCTATGAAGTGGAAGAACTTTGAGATACTTATTCTTGGGAATTATTGGCAGTTGATGTATCGACACTTGGCTTGAGGAGAGGACCCTCCCAGAATCAAGCATGCTTCGTGCGGAACCCTGTGGCTGGCTGTGCACTGACGACTGTTCCTGGATCCTATGTGGGTTCGACAACACTGAGGACTGTTCCTGGATCCTGTGTGGGTTCGACAGCACTGATGACCTTTCCCGGATCCCATACGAGTTCGACAGCTCTGACTACTATTCCTAGATCCTATGTGGGTTCGATAGTTCTCACTTCTGTTCCTGGATCCTGTGTGGGTTCGATAGAATATCTATTCTTGGATCCGGTGTGGGTTCAACAGTTCTGATTTCTGTTCTTGTATCTTGTGTGGGTTCAAAAGAATAGATGATTCATTGGATACATATAATCATCTCTATATCTCTAAAAAAGTTGTATACCTGTGTGAGTTGAGTCAGTACTTTGTGTTTTCATCATGATTGAGATGGATTACTTGATAACTTAGGTATATGTATGGGAATATACCTAAGTGGGGTTATCTGTTGTTTTCATACTTTGTGGTTAATCCTTGTTGGATTTTTTTAGACCTTTAGGGTCTCAGGGTTCCTACTGAGTATCGTTATACTCACCCCTTCACAGGCTATGCCCTCATCTCATTGTGTTGGATGCAGATGATGGACAACACTGACCGAGGCCGAGTGTACGAGGACTGGACTGTAACCAGAGGTGGACCCCATGACGATTCGGTACCGAGAGGAGACTGACAGATGTGGAGTGCTGAGGAGAATATCCGTACATACCCTTCAGGGGATCTATGGTGGACGATGCATGAGCTACTTTTCACCCTTAAGATATTTTTTTTCCTTTTCAGTTGTACTTGTACTTTCAACTGGGCTTGTATTTCTGGAAACTTTTCTTTTCAACACTCTCTTGTTATACAGTTTTACTTAGTGTTTTTTATCCAGCTATGTACTCTGTTGTGTGTGTTTTCAGTTATAAAGACAATACCTTCACAGTTTAGGGATTTAGGCCTTTGGTGCTTGTCAACATCCCCAAGCCTATGGAAGGTGGGCTTGGGGTAGTCATGGTACAGACCCCGGGGGATGGGTCGTGACAAATTGGTATCAGAGGAGTTGGTTCTACCACATAACTTAGGAATCAGATCTTTTTTTTCTATGAAGCAGTAGTGTTAAGTGTAGTGAGTGTGGTTTTCAGTTCAGGTAGTCCAGTGTTGGTGCAGTATCCGACGTTTCCATACACTAGGATCTTACCTTTTGATTTCTGACTCAGTGCACAAAACACCGATTGGGTGTGTATTTTGAAGAGGCTTCTTTGTGATCTCTTTTAATTCAGCTCACCAGGTATAACTTATTGACCATGGTACACATGTTTCTTTACAGGATGCCTCCACACAGACAGCCATCCAAGGGTCCAGGTTTTGTACGAGATGGAAGCCCACCATGCAATGAGGCCTCGGTGCAAGGCCCTATCACAGTGGAGGCACCAGCAGTACCACTACCCGTTGGGTCACCGATGCCACCAGTCCCAGCAGAAGGCGATGTATGCCTCTTGAGCATGTTGCACGAGTTCTAGTACTAGAGGCCACACTGGTTTGGGGGAGAGACAGACCCACAGGCGGCTGAGGATTGGCTGGAGGCAGTGGTGAGAGTCTTCAGACTGATAGGGACACCAGCAGACCTTATGGTGATCCTTTATTTGAGTCTCCTTTAGGTAGCATCAGACTAATGGTGGATCCTGATGCTCCAGGTGCATGATGAGATGACGCTACTATGGACAGAATTCAAGAGCCTTTTTTGGGAAGAGTTTGTCCCAGCAACCCTACATGCGGTTCGGATACATGAGCTATTACATCTACAATAGGGTAGCATGACACTGGCACAATACTCAGCAAGGTTCACCGACCTCTCACGCTACTCCACAGATATGGCACGAGACTCATTATTCAGGGCTCGGACCTTCGACTAGGGGCTCAAGTGAGAGATTAGGTATTTGATGATCTCCCTCAGCATCCCGACGCAGGCATGGGTGGTGGAAAGAGCCCTATTAGTGGAAAATTTCCTTGATGAGCAGTCACTAGTAGTGAGACCTGCCACCAGGCGTCACGAAGTGGAGTCTTCTACACCTGGCAGTAGACAGATGTCGCAGAGGTCCAAGTGGACCAGACCATCCGGTGGATGACCATAGGACTCAGGTTCTGTTGTGGGAGGAACATGAGATAGAGCTTCGCATTCAAGGAATAGGCAGTGTTTCACATGCGGTAGGTAGGGTCACATGGCTCGAGACAGTCCGACCCACCGTACTAATGATCAACAGACAGTTGAGGGACCTCCCAGGTAGAGGCATATATTCAATTGAGGTGATCCGCATGGTGCAGGTGGACGTGGTAGAGGAGCTGGTCATGTAGCTGGTGGTGGATGTCGTTACAAGGTGTTACCTCCACCACCACCTGGAGGTCCACCCTGATCACAGGGAGTAGTTGGATAGGGGAGGGCTCTGCTCTTGGAAGCTTAGGCTTACGATCACGATGCTCTAAAGATGATTCGATGTATGATCTGTGTCTACTCCACCTTGGCTGAAGTTCTTATAGAAATAGGTGCCAGTCACTCTTTCATTGCCACCAACCTCATTCGGAGCTCAGATATTCCGGTGGATCCATTGGCTCAATCCTTACAGCTAGAGACTTCTATGGGAGCAGACTCGATGATTATGCACTGGTGCCGGCAGAGTGAGCTTACTCTAGGAGGTGAGAGCTTCGGCTGGGATCTCCTCATAGCGGCGTCAAGGCCTTACAACGTCATCTTGGGCACGGAATAGTTATCTACAGTCCATGCTCAGATCTACTGTATTAGGTGAAAAGTGGGTTGTGTCCACATGGATAGGACTAGGTTCACCTTCACTGTGAGAAGAGAGGCTTTGCAGCGCATGACAGACTTACTCAGAGGTGGGTGCAGCCAATCACTCATAAGTTAGCCTGCCTTACCCTCAGAGCGATAGATGTGGAGAGTCGGAGCTATCCAGTAGTGGTGGACCAGTACATGGATGTTTTCCCTAACGATGTCCCAGGTCTACCTCCTCACAGAGATGTGTACTTTTACATTGAACGATACCCCGTGACGACACCGCTATGTAGACAAGCATATCAGATGGATCCCGCGGAGCTACGCGAGCAGCGGGTACAACTGGAGGGCTTGCAGGGGAAGAGATTCATCCGGCCTAGTGTTTCTCCCCAGGTATCCACGATTCTATTCTCCAAGAAGTTGGATGGGAGCTTGAGGATTTGTGTGGACTACTGTCGCCTGAACCAGCTGACCATGAAGAATAAGTACCCACACCTGGGGATTGACCACCTCTTTGATCAGATTAAGGGAGTACGGTGGTTCTCGAAGATAGACCTCAGATCCGGCTATCACCAGCTCAGAGTTCGAGACGAGGATGTGCAGAAGATGACCTTCATGTGTTGGTACGGCCACTATGAGTTCTTGGTTATGCCTTTCATCTTAGCCAATGCTCCAGCAGCGTTCAAGGGACTCATGAACATGATCTTCCAGCCATAACTCGATTACTTTGTTTTAGTCTTCATCGATGACATACTGATCTACTCGACTACTGAGGAGGAGCATGCTTACCATTTGCGGGTAGTACTGGACACACTCCGAGAGCACTAGATTTATAGTAAGCTCTCGAAGTTCTTGTTTTGGATCAGAGTGGTTCACTTTCTGGGATATGTCATATCAGAGGATGAAGTTGCAGTAGATCCATCAAAGATTGAGGCGGTACTTGCTTGGGAGCCACCCAGAAGTGTGACAGAGGTGCGAAGTTTCCTAGGTTTGGATAGTTACTACCGAAAGTTTGTTCCAGACTTCTCCAGAGTTGGAGCACCACAATCATCCTTGACAAGAAAGGGGAAAACCTTCGTGTGGTCGGAGAGATGCCAGTAGAGCTTTTAGAAGCTGAGGCAGATGATGACAAGTGCCCCCATCTTGAGGCTTCTAGAGGAAGGCATAGGGTACGTAGTCTACTATGACGCATCTGGGACCAGACTCGGGCATGTCCTGATGTAGGATCAAGTAGTGATCACATATGGTTCTCAGCATCTGAGACCGCATTAGAAGAAGAACGCTATGCATGACCTGGAGTTAGGACTAGTGGTCTTCACCTTGAAGATGTGGCGACACTATCTGATGGGGGAGAGTTTTAACATGTAATCTAATCATAAGAGTCTCAGGTATATTTTCTCTCAGAAGGACCTGAACCTGATACAGTGACGTTGGATTGAGTTCCTCTAGGACTATGACTTCGATATAGTCTATACTCCTGGGAAGGGGAACGTTATAGCAGATGCACTCAGTAAGAGATCCGGTATATAACTGCTAGGAGAAGCAATAGAGCAACTGCCTGCTTTATAGATATCCTTTGTAGACCGAGATGGAGTATATTTCCTTTAGTCTCTTATAGTCACTCCTCCACTTTTTCAGTGAGTCAGCAAGGCGTAGTGTGGAGACACTGACTTCGAGACACGGTGTGCTCAGATATCCACAGGAAAGGCACCTGATGGATTTTATGAAGGTGGGGAGCACATCATCCTCTTTAGGGGATGTACAATGGTGTCAGTGTCACTTCAAGAGGAAGTGTTGAGGGAGTTTCACACATCCCCTTTATCAGTACATCTAGGAGTAGAGAAGATATGCTAGGACCTTCGACGACAGCACTAGTGGCCTGGTAAGAAGAAAGAAGTATCCAAATATGTCTTTTGATGCCTCACTTGTCAGCAGGTGAAGGTGGAGCCTCAGGTACCAACAGGCTTGGTTCAACCTTTAGAGGTCCCAAAGTGGATGTGGGATGGGATATCCTTGGATTTCGTGATGATTCTTCTATATACGTCCTGGGGAGATGACTCTATATGGGTGATCATCGACCAACTCACCAAGTCGGCCCATTTCCTACTGATCAGAGAGCAGGGTTTAGTAGAGAGCTTGGGATGCCTGTACGTGCAGGAGATTGTATGGCTACATGGAGTACCTTCTTCTATTGTCTCCGATTGTGACTCACTGTTTATGTCCCGACTATGGAAGGGGTTGCAGGAGGCTTTCGGGATGCAGCTTTGTCTGAGCACCGTCTTCAATCCTCAGACAGATAGTCAGACCGAGCGGACCATTCAGACCATTGAGGACATGTTGCGTGCCTGTTTCCTCAACTTTGGTCACAGCTGGGAGGATCACTTACCTTTTTTGCAGTTTTCATACAACAACAGCTATCAATCCCCCATCGGGATGACACCATTTGAGGCCTTGTATGGTCAACCTTTAAGATCGCCACTATGCTGGATAGTCCTAGGGGAGTCAGCACTACTCGGACTAGATATGGTATGTGCTACCACATAGAAGGTGTAGATCATCTAGGGGTAGATGAAGACTGCACAGAGCAGGCAGAATTCATATGATGAAAGGAGGCAGAGACCTCTGGAGTTTTAGGATGGCGACCACACCTTTCTACGGGTCTCACCTCAATGAGATTTACAGAGATTTAGCTGAGCCGGTAAGTTATCTCCAAGATTAATCGGACCTTTCCACATCCTCATCAGAGTTGGTGATTTAGCTTACCACTTAGCTCTTCCACCTCAGTTGCACTGGGTGCATGATATCTTCCACGTATCCCAGCTGAGGAGATACGTTCACGACCTGTATCACATCATTTAACATGGGGAGGTAGACATCGACGATGGGGCTACTTTTACGGAGGTTCCAGTGGAGATTGAAGATCTATAGGAGCGTGCCCTTCATGGATGGTCGATACCTTTGGTGCACGTTCGTTGGTAGCATGGGAACCTCTAGGAGAGCACATGGGGGTGGGAGGCTTAGATGCATGCTCAGTACCCCAATTTTTTCCCTTAGTTTGAGTTGTAGCTTATGGGGATGTAAAGCCCTGAGGTGGGAAGAATGTAAAGAACTGGAATTTTTGTGGAATTTATTTTCTTTTATACATGGGAATTTTACGTGTCCACATAAATTGATGTTGCTTTATTCCGAGGCCCGGTGTGCCCGGAATCAATTTCTGAATTTTTATTTGGGTACATTTAGTAACCATATGAGCAGTTTTTTATAACTTTTGAACCGGACCGGTATTTTCTTAAGGAGACATTCACCTCGATGACAGTTGGTCGAGAGTAGAAGATATATTTTTGGTTTTCGTGGAAAGTAATAAAATAAAGTGAGTTTTCACTTTATTTTCTTAGAGAATCCATGTGGGTGTTTGGTGGTTAAAACCTCCTCATGGGAGTTGGAGGTGGGAACACCACACCTTAACCACGCATGAGAGGTTATGGTGGTGGGGCCCACCCGAACATAGCCTCTCGCGAGAGGTTACTGTGTGGGGACCACACAGGGCTTAACCCCTTATTGATAGAGGAGAGTAAAACCTCTCAACTCTACCTCATTAATGAGGGAGAGCATCTTCACCATCACTAATTAATTCCTTGTTCCAAGCCGTTGAATTAATTAAGGGGATACTACCTAATTAATTAGTCTAATTTGAATTTCTTACCAACATCTAAAATAATAGATAATATGTTATTATTTTTGTTTGGAATTACTTATTCATTAGGAGCTTTTGAGAGGAGGGATTGGGAGAATTAGTGTTCTCCAACAAAGAACCCCATATCCCAATGAAGACCGAAAAACGAAGAACCCCGACCTTATTCGAATTCTTCCTCAAAGCTTCAACCATCGAGAGACATCTTCGACGACCGACATCCACGACTCCATCAATGAACAACGATCTACAATCAAAGGTAGGGGGTTGTTTTGTGCAATTCTTCTTTCCATTTCTCTTCTTCGAATGAAAGTAATTGTTATCGTGGATTGTAAGAATAATTTAAGTTCAACTTTTTTCCTTTTGAAGATCCAATTGATACATCCTAAACGCGGAGGGTGCGGACCAAACCAACATGGCCCGTCACCTCTGCCGATCTTGTTTATGATTGAACATTGTCTTGGCATTGAATAAATGAGGTGAAGGAAGCGGAGACAACAAAGGCAGCGATATTCACGGCCTCCGCGAACCCCATCGCCCCCGCGGTGCACCGGTGCTCCAGGTCGAACCGTGGCCCTCCGGCCGAACCACCCTGGCTGCACCGCCGCCGGCCCGCGCCACCCAACTCTCGTCCGCCGCCTGCCTCCCAGCCTCCCGGCCACCTGCCTAACCATCTGGCCGAGATTTCGGCCCACCTATCTATGTGCCTCCTGGACGACCGCCTGCCTGGCCGCACGCCTCTCGGCTGCTGGCCCGCGCTGGCTGTGTCCTGCCTGACCCGGCCGCCTGCCGGCCTCCGCACTTTCATCGAGCACCTCCACGAGCTGGCTCCCTTCGCGATCTCCTGACCGAGCCAGCGTCCCACCCACTTAATATCTTCCTAGCTGAGCCGGTGTCCCGGTACTGACCGCGCCCTCCGAACTGAGCTGCGCTGGGTCGCGCTCTCACGGTGCACCAGGTCAAACCGTCCCCGAGCCCGGGCCGGACCTCTCTCACAACCGGCTGGACTGGGCCTAGCGGGCTAGGCCAAACCCAATGGTCCATCCCACCCAACGGGCCAGGCTGGACCCATGGGTTCAGTACGGGCCGACCCGAACCGGGTCGGCCCAGACTAAGTCGGGTCGGGTCAGTTTGACTGGGTCGGACTGGACCCCGGCCCACTACCGACCCTTTATATTCTTTGGCCATATCTTTGTAACCGGACGTCCGTTTGACGATCCGTCAGGGGTGCTGGAAATCTTGGAGCATAGCCGTCCCTTTGAGTATACCTTACTGGAGTTCAAGATTTTTCTGAGATATGGCCAGGTTGGATCGTACATGAATCCAACTGGGCCCCATGGACTAAATGGCTAATAACTCACAGACCGGGTGTCCGATTGACGCACCGTCTATTGCGTTGAGACCCCTATGATGTGGTAGATATTTGAGATCCTTATTATTGGGAAATCATGGCAGTTGATGTATCGACACTTGGTATGAGGAGAAGACCCTCCTAGAATCAAGAATGTTTCGTGTGGAACCCAGTGGATGGCTGTGCAATGACGACTGTTCTTGGATCCTGTGTGGGTTCGACAGCACTGACGACTGTTCCTAGATCCCATACATGTTTGACAGCTCTGACTACTATTCATGTATCCTGTGTTGGTTCGACAGTTCTAACTTCTATTCCTGGATCCTTTGTGGGTTCGACAGAATAACTATTCCTTGATCCTGTGTGGGTTCGATAGTTCTGATTTCTATTCCTGGTTCCCGTGTGGTTTAGACAGAATAGATGATTCAGTGGCTACATGTGATCATCTCTATCTATTTACAAAAGTTGTATACCTATGTGAGATGAGTCAGTACTTTGTGTTTTCCTCATGATTAAGATGGATTACTTGATAACTTATGTATACGTATGGGCATATACCTGAGTGGGGTTATATGTTGTTTTCATACATAGTGGTTTATCCTTATTGGATTTTGTGAGACCTTGAGGGTCTCGAGGTCCCTACTAAGTATCGTTATACTCACCACTGCATGGGATATGCCCGCACCTCGTTGCGTTGGATACAGACGACAGACAATGTTGACCGAGGCTGAGTGTACGAGGAATGGATGGTACCTAGAGGTGGACCTCACGACGAGTCGGTACTCAGAGGAGACTGAAGGACGTGGAGTGTTGAGGAGGCTATCTATACCTACCCTTCAGGTAGGATCCACGGTGTAGGATCCATGAGCTGATTTACACCCTTCAGCTGTTTTTCCATTTTTAGTTGTACTTGTACTTTCAGTTGTTCTTGTATTTCCGGCCCCTTTTATTTTTAGCACTCTCTTGTTATACAGTTTAGCTTAGTGTTTTTATCCACCTGTGTACTCTCTTGTGTGCGCTTTTAGTTATTAAGGCAATGCCATCCCAGGTTAGGGATTTACGCCTGTGGTGCTAGTCGCCAGCCCCGGCCTATGGAAGGCAGGCTTTGGGTTGTCATGGAACGGGCCCCGGGTGACTGGTCATGAAAATTATTTTACTATAAAAATATATTAGGTTTAAAAAACTCATAAAATAGTTAAATACAAGTGTTAGAGAGATTTTAAAGCATTAACCCAGAGTTTAAACCTAATTTTTCCTCTTTTACCTAGGTGTCAGATCTTTACCATAATTACTATTCCTAATGAAAAAAAGTAAATTGAAGATATTACATTACATTAATTATATTGATTAAAAATATAGAATTGACTTTATAAGATACATTTTCTATATGTGGCATAAATTATTTTTAATATAATGGTGTAAAATAGAACGAAAAACAGTTTTTAGAAAACATGTTTTTAATCCAAAAAAAGAATTATAATAAAATTATTTATACAGTTGATTACTATATAATTAATTATATTATTTTTATATAATAGAGTATTCTTTTAATCTAGGATCAAATTCAAATCATTATGTTAAATTTTCAATGAAAATTGTTGGATGTTATTTTTAAAAATCGTTTTTTCTCACTATTCACTAGAAAATCAGTCCTTTTAGAAAAATCCCAAATTTTCACACTAAGATAGTTTTTATATATTGGTTGAAAAATTGATATCCTTTTTTATAAAATAAATTTTTTAAATTGGTATAAATTAATTATAATATTCATTCATAAAATGAGATAAAAACCATTTTGTAAAAATTTTAATTTGAAGCATAAAATGGATTTACTAATAATTGAGTGATTATTTAATGTGAATTAATCAATAGATTTGAATTATATAAAAAAATTGTACATATAGATTCATAATGTTGTTATTTATATTTATACCACCAATTTTAACATCTAGTTTATAACGGTCAGGTTTAATTAATAATATTTATATCACGATTCATATATAATTTATGTTACTTATAAAGCAATATATTTAGAAAATCATGTTTATTTAAATTTAAATATATCATAAAATATTAGGGTGTTATATGGAATGACTTGTAAATCCCGGGGTTTGACCAAGAGATCTAAAATTTCATATTTATGATAGTGGTGGTGAGGAAATTGAATTTTTTGTGTGTTCTAAATTATAAATTTATGATGTAATTTTTAAATAAAAAGTTTAATTTTCTAAAGTAAGTTATTTCAGTCACAATATATTATTAATAAGAGTTATTATTATTCACTTATTTTATCACTTTTCACAACACTTTGTTACAATTTTTTGAATTTTTAAATTTATTCACGTAATAATGTGTGAAATTATTCACTCAATAGTCAAGTGTTTGTTATGTCATTGTTTTCACATGTTTAATTCCACCCTTATAATAATATTTTCATCTTCTATTATGAGTTTCGAATTTGTGGAGGGCTAAAACAATTATAGTTTGATCGAAGGGATTTTTATGCGGACAATTTTGATGTGAGTTATCATTCTATCAATGTTTACAAATTTATTTTAATTGAGAGTTCAATTTTTTCCCTATTTCTTATTGATCAATAAATAATAAGTATACATATTCTGTGTTCTAGACGGAACCTATACCTTGGTGTGTTCATAAAAGTGATTCTATGTGTTTTAGTGACTATCCTGGTGAATGTTTTTGTAATAATTCGTGGGTGATGTTGGAATTTTTTAATTCATTGAATGAATGCCACTAGAATTTAAGAAATTAAAGTCATCAAAAAGATATTCATTCAATCTACTAGTAGGAATAATCTAAGATCAACTCAATTCTATTCCTTGAATTCATATATGTATTCATTTTCTCATAATCCAACTAAAATCAAACCCCAAAGTATCCATTTATACCCAAGGTCAATATACAAAATGTGAGTGTCTATAGGATTTTTCTTAGGTCTCTAAGGATTCAACCACCCAAACAAAAATACAAGAAACCACTTCAACCCTAACCTTGTGTAAATTTGGGAGAGTAAATTTTGGTTCGGCTTCCAAGGTCCCATGTACTCATATTAGAAACTAATTATTCTCTCCCATATTTCTCCATTCACACCCCATTGTTCTTATTTTTCTTGTTTCCATCCATCCAAGTATTGTACGTCTGCCTAAACCCATGATCATTCAAATAGATTAGTATGTTGTATAATACTCTGTTTGCGAAGTCAAGAAAACATGGGGTTATATCTCTATTAGATCATAATCTTCCTAAAATTATATATTCTTAATTTGAGTCCATTCTAATAGAGGGTCTTCCATGAAACCTTATCATCATCCTGGGGAGGAACCAAAACAGAAATCAAAATCCAATATCCCCAAACATGGGGAATGTGGTCCATCAAACCATGAATTACTAACTGACAACTTCTTAGACCAATTAACCCTCATTAATTATACATCATTATATAGGATATGATTATAATGTCTTCAAAAACCATCTGTAAGACCACCTTCCAAACTTTCTTGGTACATAGTTGGAATTTCCATCTATTAATGTCAATGAATACAATGACATTATTAAAACCATAATCCCACTACATAAAATTGATCCAACTAAGATAAGTTTCTTTCCTTTATCCTTGAATGATTGATACAATAATTTGTTAAGAAATATAATACCAATAGTAGTATAATCATGGGACCAATTGTGAAGGGAATTATATAAAAAATAATCCTCCATCATAATACAATTGCACTTAAAAAGTGAATTCCAAACATTGCCAAAAAATAGGGGAAGCCATTTTATGAAACATTATAGGGGTCTAAAGACAAACTCAAAACATTACCTCATAATGATTTTTAAATAAAAAAAGTGAGAATATTTTATGAAGGGTTATTGATAAGAAATAAACAATTGTTTAACATGATGAGTAGTGGAACAGTTAAAAATAATGCCCTATATAATGATTACGGGTATCATTTTTTTTTCTAAGAAAAACAAGGAGGTCCTCACCCTTCCATGAGAATCATCCCTAATTTATTGGGAGAAAAAATATTAGAGAAGAATAAAGCCTTATATCTAAACTTGTGACACTCACTGGGAACGCCGAGGAGATCAATCTTAGCAAAGTCGAAGAAATTCAAACTATTTACGTTTTTTCACAATTTCTGACAAACATTAACACCAGATCAACAACTACCCAACCATTCCTTCCATAAATGATGTTGTTTTAATAGGAATAGTATAAGAGGTCAATGTTATGATCTTTTAGATGTAAAAATACAAGAATACTTTAAATAAAATGTATAATTACCATCTATAATTCCATTATAAATATTATCAAGAACCCAGTCATCCAAAAGTTCTAAAAAACTACCCACCATAATATTTTACAACCCATGACCAAGTTCATACCAAAATGAATTAATAAAAACATCCCTAGGTAAAAATTCTACAACCCATCAAGAAAAATATCCAGCAACCTAAATACTCACTTGGAATAAATCAAACTACTAAAAAAATTCCAAATATATTCCACTTCCATTAAATAAAAAAATATTGAAAAAATGGAAGAAATAATTCTAAATTATAATCAGTTAAACATGAATTTGAGGCCATAAAAACTATAAGGAAACCCATGCTTACTTAGGTTGCCCATTCACTAACCTTAAGAGGATAATCCAGTGACATGAAATCATCTCTTTAATATCTAAAAGTAGTTAAAAACCAAATATGTCATAAATCTAATGATAATCTCTGACCAACCATTCTAAAAAAATATAAATCCTCAAATAATAATGATAATGATGAACAAATACTCATTGAAAATAAAAAATTTAGTAGTAATGAAGAAGAACCTACAACTCCCTAAACAATCAGATAACCAAAACTATTCCCTCAATATAAGAGAGGAAAATCTAAACCCGAAATGAATGAACATTTAGGGAATTCTTATCACAAGGTGAGTTGAACATACACATTATGGATAAAATATAATCCATATTTCAAACTCCAAGTTATCGAGGAACCTATGTACATTAAAAATAATGTTCTCTGAAAGAACTAAGTCCGTTTAGTTGCTAATTTGAGAAAATAAATCAAAAAAAACATACTTACTAAGTTAAAATACAAATTATTTTCATAAATCATGGTTTAACTAGGATATACAAATGTTTTCAAGGTTTTATGTGATCTAGGAGTTGGTGAGAACCTCATTCATTATGTATTATTTTGTTAGTTAGGGATCGAGGAACTCCAACTCACATCAGTGACTCTTTAACTTACTAAATGAAGTTTTTAAGTACCTATGATGATATTAATGTATATTGTAACAACCCAAGCTTCCAGGGTACATTTCCCTTTGAATAATGTATTAGCTTGCGTTGTACGCAACTTGGAGTTTTAACACACCAAGATCAATCAAACTACCCATTATGAATAGTAATACCTAATTTTTGAAAATTTTATAAATTTTATTTTTCAAAATGGACTTCATTTCTGAATTTGGAATATCAAAACTAGCTTATGGTCATTTTTTGGTATTTTTCTAAAAACTTTTAATTTTTGGTGTATAGTGAAAAACACTATGTTATTGTTTAAAACCGACTTTTTATTTAAGTAAATAGTTATTTTATTTTACTTAATTTTACTTCAAAATAGATAAATAATACTTATATATGTTCAATGCAATTTTTTGGAGTCATTTTATAAATTTTTTAGATATATAAAATTTTATTGAACTTTTTACCGTCTTTTACCCACTTTCTAGGTGCATTTGCAAATTTGCATAAAACATAATTTTACCACTTCTGTGAGTTGAATTTCAGAAATCCCAGAGACACAGTTGACATCATTATGTAAAATTAGGTTCAATAAGATGAAAATAATGTTTGGTGAATAGTAAATTTTGACTTTTATTTACCCCAGTTAAAAGTAAATAGGGAAATTAAAGGTAAAAATGATATTACAATTACCCTAAAACATGTCATAATTCTATTTGATAAGTGTAATTCGACAAAAAACAACCTTAGGAATAAAATATGATTCTTTTGGTCCACTTGGATTAGATTAGGACATTTATTATTATTCTATTTAAAGAATAGTTAAAAGAGTTAAATTCAAATATTAATAACTAAACCATTTTTAATATTGGGTAACATACAATATAAATTCGAATATAAAAAATTAATTATAAATCTAAAAATATTTCCTAAATAATGGTATTTAATTTCTAATTTTTATACATTATGTAAATTTATTTATTTATGACACAATGATGATGTAGTAACTACCTTAATAAAGAAATATTAAAATAATTGATATTATAAATATCCAAATAAATGTAAAATGAAACTTATGATAAATTCCACTAATTTTATAGGTTAATATGACATGTTAGGTTTGATTAAATAAATTTTATTTGAAGTGATAAAGTTTTTACGGCTTTAAAAAAATCAAATACTAAATAGTGTCAAAATTGACATAATTCAGTTTTTAAAACAAATACTATATTATTTGTTGATATACTGTTACTAAAAATATAAGGTTCAGCCAAATGAATTAGATAAGGTTATATATATTAATATTGAACCACTTGGGGTTATCTTGTCTTGTTATAGTAAGTTTACTAACCATATAATGAAACAATACAAAGAGACATGGTAAATGTCAAACAATTTAACTAAGAGTTAAATCTAAAATATAAGTTTAATATGGTGACCTAAACCTATCTAAAACCTATTGGTTGAGAGGTTTTCGACCCATCCCCACCTTATCCTAGAAATAAATCATTTTTGAACCATTATAAACCAAAAATGATTTTATAATAAAATAACATTTCAAGCTTTTCCTAATGTGACCCTCGCCTCTCTTATAAAAGGGTACTTATCCTTATCTTAATTTCACACCTCCAAGGCCATTTTTCTCGGCCAAAACCTATCCAAATACCCTAAAAACTTTCCTGAAATAAACCTAGAGTCCATACATTGATCAGAAAGACAACCTAAGGAGCCCTTTTGATCAACTCAAAAGGGAACAACCAAAGAAGAGGTAATAATTTCACCACCCACTTTCAAGTTCTTTTCTTCTTCTTCCACTTTATCTTTCTTTGTTGTTTCTATACCAAAATAATAAATCTAGTACCATATAAATAATGTGATGTTATAATAAATATGGTACAACCATATCTATTATTATATCCATCCTATAAATGACAAAGTCACTATAAGTGTGTACTTACGGCTTACCGTCTCCGTGTCGTGGGGTAGTTTGTTATTCAAGCATTTCATTATTTTGGATGGGTATAATAATCAGTATAACTGATGTAAATAATTAATATAACTTGTTAATTATTCTGTATATGTAATATATCATCTGATTACATATGATTTCACCATCAGTATAATGATATTGTCGCTCGTGCTTATGTATGGATTACCGTCTCCACGAACGAAATGAGATTCATTCCCCATGATAATAATTGAAGAGTAATTTTAACATTTTGATTAAAAATAATATTTATGAACATAATACCATTATGTACATGAATCATATACATCCTATCAATAACAGACATGGCATACGTAACCAGGAATATAAAGGAAAACAAATCAGTTAACACCCTAAATGATGATACTATGGAAATATTACTAACAAAGAAATTTTATAGGATCATATATGATATCATATTTCTACATATAGTTCTTGTATAATTTAATAAGAATGTTTTAACTATTATAAAGGAGGTTAACATACCATCTAGTAAGGAAAATTACAAGGTAAGGGTTAGATCTACAATCACTTTACTTATCTTAGGTTGTTAATACGTAAGTATCTATAAGGACCTCTTTATCATTCCACATCCGTGGCTTCTTAAAAAAGTAATACAAATTGTTTCTACTATTTACTAGACTATGGGTTAATGTCATTTATACACTTATTTGACCAAATATGTTTTGAAAGGAATGTTTCTGTCGTTTTCCATACAAGGTACTTTATGACCTTCTCGAACAATTAACGTAAGAATGTCTTTTTTAACATATACGGCGGGTGCAGCTATTTTCTGCCGTTACAACATCGTCGAAGCTTCCTATACAATCTTATAAGAATATTTTCAAAATAAAAATTTCCTTTTATAATAATATAACTTTTAAATTATTTCAAAATAGATATATATATTTCTCTACAGAAATTTTTGATATCATCTATGTCAACATCCATTTATAGATTTTATGTTTGTTTGAAGTTGATTTACTATGATACGAATCTTCCATATTGTATTGAAAGGTTTTCTGATTTGTTTCACTATGAATGTGTTATCTTTACACCATTCATTGTTTATGGATAAATTATTGACATTTCATATGCTAGTTTTAATATGAATATTTATGTTATGTTTAAACCTTTTCATATGAGGAATGCATTGGAGTTAGTAAGAGATGGGTGGAGCCTGCTATAGCTCCTCGATGCATCGGTAGGTCTCATGAGACAAACTAGTGACTTGGAACAAGGCCTTGACAGAATCATATTTTTTGTCTTGGCACAAGGCCTTGACTATGTGGTTATGAAGTCTGACATTATGCATTCCAACATTATGAAATTGGGTATTGATATTACATGTGATTATTTGACTAGTAGAATATCCATGTGAATAAGTAAATGGAATTATTTGATTTATCTCTGCAATATTATGATGATGTTTATGTTTAAAAGACTTGTGATTTAGTCTTACACATTTCCTTAAATGTTTAAGCTTATTCTTGAATGTTTCTGCTATATTGTTATCCATAATGAGCATCTAAGCTCACCCCTTTCTATGTTTTATTTTTAACAGTATGCGAAGAAGTACATTATGACTGACCTGCAGGGATAGTCTAAGGGATGAATGTGGTCAATGGGGACACTGTTGTTGTTGTTTTTTATTTTATAATGTAATGTAAAACTTATGAATATATCTAGAAATTCCAAGGCTACTAAATTGATCGGTCTTTATGGATTTTTATCCCTCATGATCATGCTAATGTTATGTAATAATGCACCGACTCTGAGAAACTGGGGTCGGGGCGTTAAAGTTGGTATTAGAGTAAGTTTAGTACCAAACATGGAAACTAGATTTAGATAAACTCTTATTAGAGCACATTACCCTAAGATTGACTCTGAGGATTGGTATAGAAGAACATCCTAGAATTTTGGTAATGTAGAGATTTTGGTTATTTTCCAAGAAATACATCTCTGTATGGATATGAGTAAGTAGAGGCTGATCTGGCATAGATGTACTTAGGATTGAAAAATCTGACAAGGAGTTTCGGGCTTGACCTGGGGTATCCTGGTAAACGACAATGGGTCTTGCTGCACTCTTGGTTACGACACTCCTAGGGGATATTCTTAGGATAATTCACATTTTATTTACAAACCATTATGAAGGATTTATGAGTATATACCGCCTCAAAGAAAACATTATTTTATGAATATGTATTATATGCATAATTTGTTCAATTTATATTAAGTGTTTCAGAAGTTTGTAATTATGTATTGTGATTCATAAACTAATCTAGTGTATGCCATTGCGTAGAAATGACACATAGTGAAAGGAATGGAAACTGTATCAATGCACGTAATCCATGTAAGGATTTACCTCCTTCTTAAGATAATTATAGCAGAGATGGTGAAGCAAATTGTGCTGATCAGCTTATCACTATACTGAGACAACTCACTCATGTTATGAATAATAACCATACCCATATGGAGCACCCTGATCCACAATGTTGAGGATCAATGCTATACCGATTCATGAGGCAACAACCACCAACATTCAATCGGAGTAAAAATCCATTAGTAGTTGAGCAATGGATAAGTTCCTTAGAGAAAATATTTCATGATTTGGGGAGTAGCGAAAGGGAAAAAGTTGTCATGGCGGTTTATCCCCTCATGGGAGATGCAGATCAATGGTGTCCATTAATCCAAAAAACAAAGGAATATGAAGAAGAATCGAACATGAAATGGAGGTAGTTTAAGGATATTTTCTTAAAAAAATAATTTTCTCGTGACCATCGAGCTGATATGGAAAGATTATTTTTGAGTCTGAGGCAAACAGAGGATGAGAATGTTGGAAAGTATGAGACTATCATTACAAGGCTAGCAGGGAATACAACAGATTGTATACATATCACAAGGAGTAAGATTGATTGATTCTTTGATGGGTTAAAACTGTTTTTCTGTAGAGCATTAGTCTTAAAATACTTCCCATCATACGATGATATTTCCTTATGTACTATCAAGACACAATATGAATTCTCTAAGCCTTATGACTTCAAAGTAAAGTCAGAGAAGAATAGGTCTGCTGGTCACTCTGGAAATGTACATAAGGGGAAGAAGGGAAAAGTTTAATATTCGTCTTGTGGTAAATGTGGGAAGAAACACCCTAATACTTTTCTGAAGGGAATGGGAGTATGTTACAAGTGTGGTGAAAAATCCCACCAAGATCGTGATTGTAAGGGAAAGAAAGAGGTTGTCGATGTTGAATGCTACAGTTTTAGAGAAAAGGGTGCAAATGAATGTCCTTAGAGCCAGGGGAACATACATCAGAAAAGGCCTGGGGAGAGAGTCTAGGGTTATGCGATCACTACTGCAGAGGTTGAATCTCCGAAAGACATATTGGTAGGTAATTTAATGGTTTCCTCAAGTTTAGACAATGTTTTATTTGATTCTAGATCATTGCATTATTTCATATCTTTCCAGTTTTCTTAGAAAATTAGATATTTTTAATTTGAATTAACAACAGAGTTGTTATTAAACACCCATAAGGGAAGTATCATCACAACAATGTTTTGTGAATCAGTTCTAATTAGGTCATATAAATGTTCTTTATCTACTAATCTCATCATCATACCCATGATTGAATTTGATATAATCCTTGAAATAGATTGGATTTCAGACCACGATGCGACAATTTATTGTAATAATAAGGAGGTATCAATTTTTGATGACGATAAAGGGTACCTTATATTTAGAGAAGAAATGTCACCACCTAATTCTTATCTAGATCCACCCCCAGTTTCTCTACTAAATTCAATTATTGGGGAGGAAGAGAATTAAATAATTATGGGTGAGGAAAATAATGTTTGAATAGGTGACGTTCCTATTGTGCAAGAACTTGTTGATATGTTTTTAGAGGATTTACATGGACATCCTCCATAATGAGAAATTGAGTTTTCTATTGATTTAATTCCTGATTCAAGGCCCATATCGAAGACCTATTATAGAATTGGAACTGTGGAATTAGTTGAACTAAAGTAACAACTAGATGAATTGAGTATAAAGGGTCTTATTCTTCCTAGTGTTTCTCCATGAGGAGCCCCTGTCCTTTTTGTTAAAAATAAAGACAGATCTATGAGGTTGTGCATTTACTAGAGGGAGATCAATGCTATAACAATAAAGAACAAGTATCCCCTACTTCGCATTGATTATTTATTTGACCAACTTCATGGATCTCAATATTTTTCAAAGATTTACCTTTGATATGGATATCATCAGTTGTGTGTGAATAGGGAAGACATTCTGAAAACAACATTTCGAACTAGGTATAGGCATTATGAGTTTACAATAATGCCTTTTGTATTGAGTAATGCACCCTCTATCATTATGGGCCTAATGAATATTGTTTTCAAGGAACATCTTGATGAATTTTTAGTGTTATTTATTGATGATATCTTGGTATACTCAAAAAACTACAAAGAACATGAAAATCACTTGCGCACTATTCTAAAAACCATCGGAAGAGATGAACTATATGGGAAATTTACCAACTATGTATTCTGGAATAAAGATATTTCTTTTGCTAGCCATATTTTCTCTAAGTATGGAATCTCTGTTGATCTTTCAAAGACCAAGGAAATCCAAGAATTCCCAGCATCGACAAGTAAAACTGAGGTATGCAGTTTTATTGGTTTAGCATGTTATTATAGACGTTTCATCCAGAATTTTTCCCAGTTTGCTAACCCATTGACCAAGATCACACATAAAGGGGTTAAATTTGTTTGAAAAAAATAGTGTGAATAATGTTTTGAAGAACTTAAGAGAAGAATAGTCAACCTTCCTATCTTGACTCTACCATTAGGGAATAAATGGTTTGTTATTTATAGTGATGCTTCAAAGAAGGGACTTGGTTCTGTCCTTATGCAGAATGATAGAGTTATTTCTTATGAATCACGACAGCTAAAAATTCACGATAAAAACTATCCCACTCATGATATTGAGTAAGCAGCTATAATCTTTTCTCTGATGATATGAAGACACTATCTCTATGGTGAAAAATGTGAGATTTATATGAATCATAAGAGTTTGAAGTATATTTTCTCACAAAAAGAACTCAACATGAGGCAAAGGAGATGGCTTGAACTACTCAAGGATTATGATTACACAATATGTAACATCACATTACTTTTTATGGTACATTTGATATTTCTAAGTGCTTCTGTTTTGGAGAAGTGATTTGGGGGTGCGTTTGGGTGAACTTTTAAATGAAAATAAAAGGGAAATTGCTTGTGCATGGTTTGCGCAGAGTTTGCAAAACCGTGTGACCAAACCATGCCAACCAAGAAGCACCGAACAGGGGGGTACGCACTGTGTGTGCACAGTTTGACAAACCATGCAACCAAACCGTACAGAGCATGCACCTCTGGACAATGATGTCCGCATGGTGTGCGCATGGTTTATCAAATCGTGTGCCTCTGCCCAGATAAACTGTGCATGTGGTTTTTAATTCCAAAAATTCCTTTTAAAACCACCCAAACCCCCGGGACTCCCATATGTTCGACCTTGGCTCAGGCTTGACTCATTTTAGGTCTTTCCAAAGCTTCCTAGAGAGATTCCAAGGCGATCCGAACATCTTTCTTCAAGATTGAAGGATTGGATTGAAGGTCTGCTCTCCTCCCGGTAAGTGGATTTCATCCCGTTGCGTATCTACTTTATTCCTATATCTTTCCTTGATCTTTTTATGGAAGGTTTCCTTTATTTCCATTGACCAATACCTCTGAGTTGAGGTATAGATCTTGGATTGTGAATCTAGATCTATTTTTGCAAGATCATGATCCCTTTGATCTTAATTTTGGTTTTAAGGATTTAGATCCAGATTTAGATCGACGTCGTTGTGCCGCTCGGTTGTTGGGGTTTTTTGTTGGGTTAAATCCCGTCAATAAATCGAGGTAGGTGGTTCCATCCCATCTTTCCAAATTGACTATCCTTGTATTGCTTGGTTTATTTCAATGGTTGATTTAAATTCAATTTCTCAAGTTGCATTCAATTAAATTGATAAAAAACTCGATTCTATTGAATTGAGATATTTGAAATGATTTTGGAATAGAAATTTGGGAAAACCCCGATTCCATGGAATTGGGTTTGTTTATGGAAAATTGGTCGATTTAAATTGATTAATTTAAATTTTGAATTGAATGGAAATGTCTTCAGTTAAATTGTTTAATTTAATTGTGGAAATGAAATCTGAAATGGTGGAATTGGTTTTGAATGGATTTTTTACTGGTGAAATAGCTTAAAATGATTTTTAGAAACCCTTTGGTTTTATTTGGTGAAAATGCATGTTTTGAATAAACCCTGTTTTTGGTTTTAAATGGAATGATATTGGCACTTTTGAAATGAAAGTATGGGAATGATAATATTCTAAGCATTCTTAAAATAGTTCTCCCATCATGTAAGAGCGCATGCAAGCCTTAGGTAGTTAGTGAGTCATTTGGATACACTCTACGATATGACAATGTTCTAAAACATACATGCAGTAGGTCACATCCCCGATGGGTTGGGACGAGTCTCCTTTGGCCAGTGTTATAGGGACGTCTGTATACACAACTTGATGATTTCACAGAGAGAGTGCGGAATCCTATAACTGGTTAATACTATCGTATATTTTGGCAGATGACCATGTTTCTCGCCTGAATATTTATATTTGTGATATAAATGTATGCCAATGCATTTGAACTATTTTACATGCCTGGTGAACTTATATAAACTATTTTATATAATTTTTTTATTTAAGCCATTGTTTTAGAAATATTCCATCACTTGTAAAGTCTTTGCTTATGGTATTTATTTCCATCATTTGAAAATGTTTAGCATGTTTTGTTAAAATATGCTTTTGAATTTCAAAACCTGTCTCTACTTTAAAATTGAAACTTTTATTTGGATTATCTATTTTTGGTATCTGTTATGGAATATTTGGTGATATCCTACTGGGCTTAGGCTCACACCCTACTCTTTCCTTCAGGTGTTTGTAAACTTTATCCTTCCAGGTTCGAGAAAAGGTAAGGGATCTCTTGGAGGTGGATCAAGTTGTTGATCTTTGGACTTGGTGAGTTGTTTCCTTAGGGACCTTGGGGTAGTTTTCCCAGGTTTAGTACTTGGGTTGTAGTACTTTGTCATTTTATTCCACTTTGTAATCTGGTACATTACTCCCATTGGAGTTTCTTTTCCTATGCATACTGTTTTGTTTCACTCTTGCTTCCACATTCTTGTGCAACATTCGTTCCCACTTGTATGTTGTACGATGCCAGGTGCTAGTCGCCGACCCGTGGGGGTCGGGAACGCCATTCGGGCTATGTCAGGGCCGGCTTAGTTATCGGGTTACCAGGGTACCTAGGCTGGTTTGTGACAAATTGGTATTAGAGGGAGATTGTTAAAAATATTTCCATGATGACGGTATGCATCTAGGTATTCTTGTCAGGGCTTAGGAGGTAGTTGTGATTGATTGCCTGGCCAGCTGTCACCACAATGAACCTTAAGTCACCAGGGGTGGTTAGGGAAAGGTGACTTGTGTATTAGTTCTAGTCTTTTCCATATTTTTCTTTGGATAGAGTGGAATCCAAATCTGGTTATCCCTTCTATTAGGATTAGTATTCATTGTTACTCGGGTTGAGTGTTAATCTAATGTATTTTTTTTTCTGCTGATGTTGTGTAGCATCATGCCTCCGAGAATACGTGGAAATAAGATCCAAAAAGAGGCTAGTGTAGAATCTCAACAAGCAAGTCCTATTGTGGAATCGAGTTTGGTTGAGGTGATTGTTCACACTGTCTAAGCTCTGGGACTGGCACCACCTCCAGTTCCTGTTTAGGATCCAGCTATAGGTCCTCATGATGATATTTCCCGAGGTCATTCTCAAGAGTTCCTACGCCAGAACCCACCAGTTTTCAAAGAATCCAATGATCCTCAACATGTTGAAGAATGGTTGATTGGAAACACCTAATGTGATCAAGGTGAAGTGTCCCACCTTTGTGCTGGAGGGACCAAGTAGGATATGGTGGGGCATGATGGTGAAGGATGGGAAACATGAAGGTTTGGAGTGGAAATACTTTAATATTATTTTCACTAACCAGTTCTATCTAGAATCAATGGTTTTGCCTACGATTGTGGAGTTTTTCAAGCTTGAGCAGGCTAACAAAACTGTGACTAAGTACTCAAATCACTTTTTTGTGAGTTGGTACAATTTTCTCTTGAGATAGTATCTAATGAGAGGATGAAGGCTCCATGATTTGAGTTGGGGATTCAATCAGATATACGCTCCTAGGTTTTCATATTGAAGATGCCCACTTATGCTGATGTGTTGGATAGGGAAATGATGGTTGAGATGGATCTGGCAGGAAAGTCTGGGTTGCAGGAGGTTCCTTTTCTTTCCAGTGCAGTGTTGGTTCCTTTAAAGGAAAAAGGAAGTGTGATGTTCTTCATGGTGGTTTTCGACAAAAGAGTCATTCTAGACCACCGGTATCATCAGGAGGGGCTTCACTGACTTGATATCAGTGTGGAAAGCCAAGACATTCTAAGAGGGTTTTCACTGACGAACCCAAGAACTGTAACTCATGCGGACGTTTAGGGAAATTACAGAGATTATGTCATCACTTCTCTACTCCACATGGTGGAACATGGTCATCAGCACATCCAAATACTGCGGGGAAATCAAATGCTTCACGTACAAAAGGGTTCCAACCACAAGCATCTGGAACGAAGCTTCTTCACGCAGTGGAAGAGTCACCAGAGGTAGCTGATGCAGGTCCTGCAACTGTGAGAGGTACCATCACTATAGCTTCATCTTTAGTGACCTCTCTTTTTGATACTGGTTTATCTCACTCCTTTATTTCAACCAATATTGTTAATCTACTTAATTTTCATATAGATATTTTATCTTGTGCGATGGATATTACTACACCCCTTGGTACAATGAGATAGAAGGGTCTCTATAGTCCTTGTGTTTTCTCTCTTTCAGATGTTGATCATGCTTGGAGTTTCTTGGTTCTTGACATGAAATCATTTGATGTCTAATTTGGTATGGATTGGATCATTTCCAATAAATCCCAGATCTATTGTTATCTTCGATGGGTTTACCATACTGCACCCAGTAGTGTGCCTCTTGTTTTTCAAGGAGAATGGGACACAAGGTCAAGCAGAGATGGACCCTCTTATCCGGAGTTAGGGAAAGTTATATTAGTGTTTCCCTTTGATCTGGAGAGAGATTCAATATATGGTGATCTTCCTCCAGTCATCGCTGAGTTTCCTGATGTGTTTCATTCGGAGCTTCTTGGGCTTAGCAGGATATTATCGTCTTTTTGTTAAATACTTCTCTAAGTTAGCTTCTCTAATGACTGATCTAACTTTAAAGGGAGTGATGTTTTCCTGGAATGATAAATGTCATAGTTCTTTTTTTGAGCTTAAGCGTCTCTTAACTACTACGCCAATGTTAACTCTTCCTGAGGCTGGGATAAGTTACGTGGCCTTCTGTGATGCATCAGATTCGGGTTTGGGATGTGTCCTTATGCAACGTGATCATGTTGTTGCCTATGGATCTCATCATCTTAAGCCTCATGAGAAAAATTATCCTACCCAATACCTTGAACTTGCAGCTGTAATGCACACACTTAAGTGTAGGAGACATTACCTTTATGGAGAAAAGTTTACTGTGTATTCAGACCACAAGATCTTGAGTTATATCTTCCCTCAAAAAGATTTAAACCTCTGCCAAAGGCATTGGGTGGAGTACCTGAAATCTTTCGAATTTGAAATTTCCTATACCCCGGGAAAAGGGAATGTAGTTGCAGATGCATTAAGCAGAAAACTTTCATCACAGGATGAGAAAAAATCTTCATAAGATTGGAGTTTTATGGATCTTATTGCTCAGTTGCATATTGGGGTTTCGTAGAAGGGGAATGAAGTTTATTTAGCCAGTGTCCAGTTGAATTCTTCTCTTTTTGAGTTAATTGTTCAGGAACAACAACTAGACGTTGAATTACAGAGCTTTAGGGAATATCTTTATGGTGGGGATACCGAGACCTAGTGGGCGTTCTCCAAAGAGGGTGTTCTGTGTTATCGAAACTGTTACGTTGTACTGTTAGCCACAAGAAAAGATTTGATGGGGGGGTTGCCATAACTTTCATTGGGCTGTACACCCAGGAACCACGAAGATGTTTTGTGACATGCGGCGACAGTTCTGGTGGCCAAGTATGAGACGAGACATTGCAGAGTTTGTATCTCATTTCTATACATTCCAGCAGGTGAAAGCCAAGTACCAGAAACCTTCAGGTTTGCTTCAACGACTTCCAGTCCCTACATGAATGTGGGATGAAATCTCTATGGACATTGTGGTTGGGTTACCTCAATCCCAGAGGAAAAAGAACGCGATATGGGTTGTGATTGATATGATGACCATGTCGGCTCACTTTATACCTATTCGAGATACAACCAAAGTTGAGGAGTTGAGAAATATCTATGTGAAAGTAGTTTTTCATTTGCATGGAGTTCCATCTGCTAAAGTCTCTGATAGGGATCCTCGGTTTACTTCTCACTTTTGAAGAGGCCTTCAAGAGGCACTGGGTTCTCAGGTCCGTTTGAGTATGACCTACCATCCACAGACAGATTGACAGACAGAGAGAGCTATTTAGATACTTGAGGACATGCTCGGTACACGTATTCTCGAATTTGGTGGGTCTTGGGATGATCATCTGGGGCTAGTTGAGTTGTATTTTAACAACAGTTATCAATCTACGATCAAAATGGCTCCTTTTAAGGCTTTGTATGGTCGTCCTTGTAAATATCCTTTATTTTGGTTGGAGGTTGGTGAAAGAACTTTGGTAGGACCGAGTTTGGTCCAAGAGACAATAGCTAAGATCCAGTTGATTCGTCAGAGAATGTTGAAAACATAGAGTCGATACAAGTGTTATGCTGATCGTCGCCGTAAACCTTTAGAGTTCTCAGTTGGTGACCAGTTGTTCTTGAATGTTTGACCCCGATTGGGTCATCGATGGCTAAGGAGGCAAGGGAATCTTGCTCCTCATTTTTTGGGGACTTTTGAGGTTATTGGTCTTATGGGGAATGTTTCTTACCGTCTATCTCTTCCACTAAAACGAACATCGATACATAACATGTTCCATGTATCACAGCTGCAAAAGTATCTCTTTGATCCATCTCATGTTGTGAGCTGGAGTGATCTAGAGATTGAACCAGATTTATCTATGACTGAACGACCAGTCAGGGTTGTTGATTCTGTGACCAAAGTACTTCATGGGATAACGATACCTCTGGTCCGTATTCTTTGGTAGCATGGTTTATATTCTCTTGAGATGTGGGAAAGGGAGGCACTAATGAGAGAGGAATGGCCTCACCTTTTTGACATGAAGGCTTCTTCATAGTATTTCTGGGGACATAAAGGTCTTATGGTGGGAAGGTTGTAACCTCACGTTACTTTTTCAGGTACTTTTGTTGTTTTTAAGTACTTATGTTTTAGATAAGTGACTTGGGGGGTGCGTTTGGGTGAACTTTTAAATGAAAATAAACAGGAAAAGGCTTGTGCATGGTTTGCGCACAGTTTGACAAACCGTGTGACCAAACCATGCTAACCAAGAAGTACTGCATAGGGGATATGCACGGTGTGCGCATGGTTTGAAAAACTGTGCGACCAAACCGTGCAGACCGTGCACCTATGGACAGTGAGGTCCGCACGGCGTGCGCACGGTTTATCAAACCATGCACCTCTGCCCAGGTAAACTGTGCACGTGATTTTTAATTCCAAAAATTCCTTTTAAAACCACACGAACCCCCGAAACTACCATATGTTCAACCTTGGCTCGAGATTGACTCATTTTAGGTCTTTCCAAAGCTTCCTAGAGAGATTCTAAGGCAATCTGAACATGTTTCTTTGAGATTGAAGGCTTGGATTGAAGATCCGCTGTCCTCCCGGTAAGTGGATTTCATCCCGTTGCGTATCTCATTTATTCATCTATCTTTCCTTGATCTTTTCATGGAATATTTCCTTTATTTCCATGGATCTATACCTATGAGTTGAGGTATAGATCTAGGATTGTGAATCTAGATCTAGTTTGCAAGATCTTGATCCCTTTGATCTTAATTTTGGTTTTAAGGATTTTGATCCAGATTTAGATCAACATTGTTGTGCAGCTCTGTTGTTGGGGTTTCTCTATGGGTTAACTCCCGTCAATAAATTGAGGTTGGTGGTTCTGTCTCGTCTTGCCAAATTGATTATCCTTGAATTTCTTGGTTTGTTTCAATGGTTGATTTAAATTCAATTTCTCAAGTTGGTTTCAATTAAATAGATAAAAAACTCGATTCAATTGAATTGAGATATTTGAATTGGGTTTGGCATAGAAATTTGGGAAAACCCCAATTCCATTGAATTGGGTGTGTTTATGGAGAATTGGTTGATTTAAATTGTTTAATTTAAATTGTGGATTGAATGGAAATGTTTTCAATTAAATTGTTTAATTTAATTGTGGAAATGAAATGTGAAATGGTGGAATTGGTTTTGAATGGATTTTTAAACTGGTGAAATGGTTGAAAATGATTTTATAGAAACCCATTGGTTTTATCTGGTGAAAAAGGCATGTTTTGAATAAAACATGTTTTTGGTTTTAAATGGAATGATATTGGCCCTTGTCAAATTGAAGTATGGGAATGATCATATTTTATGAATCCTTAAAATAGTTTGCCCATCATGTAAGAGCGTATGCAAGACTTAGGTAGTTAGTGAGTTATTTGGATACACTCTAAGATACGAAAATGTTCTAAAACATACATGTGGCAAGTCACATCCCCGATGGGTTGGTGACAAGTATCCTTTGACCAGTGTCATAGGGAGGTGTGTATACACATCTTGCTGAGTTCACATAGAGAGTGTGGAATCCTATAACTGGTTAATATTATCGTATCTTTTGGCAGATGACCATGTTGCTCGCCTGAATATTTATATTTGTGATATAAATGAATGCCAATGCATTTGAAATATTTTACATGCCTACTGAACTTATATAAACTGTTTTATATAAGTTTTTTATTTAAGCCATTGTTTTATAAATATTCCATCACTTGTAAAGTCTTTTCTTAAGGTATTTATTTCCATCATTTGAAAATGTTTAGAATGTTTTGTTCAAATATGGTTTTGAGTTTTCAAACCTTTATTTACTTTAAAATGAAAACTTTTCATTGGATAATCTGTATTTGGCATCTGTTATGGAATCTTTGGTGATATCCTACTGGGCTTAGGTTCACACTCTACTCTTTCCTTCGTGTGTTTTTAGATTTCTTCTTCCAGGTTTGAGAAAAGGGAAGGGATCTCTTGGAGGTGGATCCAGTTGTTGATCTTTGGTCTTGGTGAGTTGTGTCCTTAGGGACCCTGGGGCTATTTTCCCAGTTTTAGTACTTGGGTATTAGTACTTTGGAATTTTATGCCTCATTGTAATCTGGTACATTACTCCCAGTGGAGTTTCTTTTGATATGAATACTGTTTTGTTTCACTCTTGCTTCCGCATTCTTGTGGCAAACTTGTTCCCTCTTGTATATTGTACGATTCTAGGTGCTAGTTTCCGACTCATGGGGATCGGGAATGCCCTTCGGGCTATGTCAGGGCCGACTCAGATATCGGGTTACCAGGGTACCCAGGCTAGTTCGTGACATAATACACTACCACCTGAGGAAGGCAAATAAGGTGACAGATGCTTTGAGTAGAAAGGATCATGGAGTTTTGAACAAGATGAGAGTTTAAATGGATCCTTTTTTCATGGATCTAGTAAAGTTGGATATGGGAATAACCATGGAAGGTGAAACATCAATACTTTTTTAAATTGTTTCCAGACCATCTTTGCTAGATAGGATATAGAGTTCTTAGACTAATAATGTGGAGTTTCAAAAGAAGATTAAAGCTGTAAATGATGGTAGATTGAGTGGATTCATATATGAAGATGAAATTTTGAAATTTGGGAAGATACTTTGTGTTCCTCATATACCTGATCTAAAAAGGGGATTATTGGATGATTCTCATAAAAGCGTTTTCTCAATACACCCTAGGAGCACCAAGAGGTTTAGTGATTTGAAGGAAAATTTTTGGTGGGACAACATGAAGAGGGATGTTGCTGATTTTGTGTCAAGATGTATGATTTGTCAACAAATGAAATCTGGAAGGCAACAGCCTAAAAGAGTCATGAAACCTCTCCCCATACCTACGTGGAAATGGTATAATATTACTAGGAACTTTCTAATGGGGCTACCAAAGACTCCTAGAGGGAAGGATGTAATATGGGTCATTTTTGATTGTCTTACGAATTCAGCACATTTTCCTTCTATAAGAGAAGACTTACCACTTAAACGTCTAGCAAGACTATATATTAATGAAGTTGTAAGACTCCATCGTGTACCCTATCAATTTTTTCTAATCACGATCCTTTTTTTACATCAAGATTTTGGAAATGTCTTTAGAAGGCCTTAGATACTAAGCTTCGTTTGAGCACTTCCTACCACCCTCGAACCGATGGAAAATCTGAATGGACTATTCAAACCTTATAAGACTTGTTGAGATCTTGCTCACTATACTTTCAAGGTATGTGGGATCAATATTTACCTATGGAGAATTTTCCTATAACAATATCTTCCATTCAAGTATTCAGATGGAACTATATGAAGCATTATATAGAAATAGATGTCACACACCATCTTACTGGGATGATTTTGGTGAAAGAAAACTCATAGGACCAGAACTTGTTGAGGAAAAAATACCAAAGGTGAAGATTATCCAAACCCACATCAGAGCAGCTCAAAGTAAGAAAATGAGCTACACAGATAATTAGAGGAAGGATTTGTAATTTCAAGTAGGAGATCCAGTTTTCGTGAAGGTATCTCCATGGAAGGGGGTTATACGATTCGGTAAGAAGGGTAAATTTAGTCCCAGGTACATCGGACCTTTCGAAATTCTAAAATAAATTGGAGTTGTGGCTTATCATTTGCCAATGCCTCCAAGTCTCTCTAAAGTTCTTGATGTTTTCCACATATCACTATTGAGAAAATATTTGCCTGAACCAACACATGTACTCATCTATGAGGTAACTGAATTGGAACCTGATCTATCTTATTGTGAAGAGCTTGTCAAGATTCTTGATACTAGTGAACAAGTGCTGAGAAACCAGGTGACTCGTCTGGTAAAAGTTCTATGGAGAAACCATAAAATGGAAGATGTGACGTGGGAGCACGAAAAACATATGATGAATAACCACCCAAATCATTTTATTTAGTTTTATTCTAGAAATTTCAAGGATGGAAGTATTTTAATGAGGGGATAATGTAACACCCCATGCTTCTACGATACGTTTCCCTTTGAATAATGCAGTAGGTTATGTTGTATGCAACTTGGAGTTTTAACAGACCACGCCCAATCAAACATGCCATTATGACTAGTAATACACAATTTGAAAATTTTATTTTTCAAAATGGACATCATTTTTGAATTCGGAATATCTAAATTAGATTAGGCTTAATTTTTGGTATTTTCCTGAAAACTTTTAATTTTTGGTGACTAGTGAAAAAAACTGCGTTATTATTTAAAACAGAGTTTTTATTTAAGTAATTGGTTATTTAGTTTTAATTTATTTTAGGTCAAAATAGATACATAATACCTATATATGTTCAATGTAATTAATTGGAGTCATTTTATAATAAGTTTAGATATATAAAATTTTATTGAATTTTTACTGTATTTTACCCACCTTTTAATAGCATTTGAAAATTTACATAAAAATTAATTTTACAACTTATGTGAGTTTAATTTAGAAAATCTGCGAGACACAGTTGACATAAGTAAGTAAAATGTGGTTCAATAAGTTGAAAATAATATTTGATGAATAGTAACTTTGGACTTTTATTTACCACGATTAAAATTAAATAGGGTAATTAATGGTAAAAATGATATTATAATTACCCTAACACATGTCCTAATTCTATTGGATAAGTTTAATTAGAAAAAAAAACCATAGGAATAAAATATGATCCTTTTGGTCCACATGGATTAGATTATGATATTTATTATTATTTTATTTATAGAAGAGTTAAAAGAGTTAAGGTCAATGTTTAATAACTAAACCATTTTTAATATAGGTTCACACCAAATATAAATTAGACAATAAATATTCATTATAAATTTAAAAATATTTCCTACATAATTTTATTTTATTTATAATTTTTAGACATTAAATAATTTAATTTATTTATGATACAATGATGATGTAGTAATTACCTTAATAGTGAAATATTGAAATAATTGATATTATAAATATCCAAATAAATGTAAATTGAAACTTTTTATGAATTAATATAATTTACTAGGTTAATATGACATGTTAAGATTTATTAAATAAATTTTACTCAAAGTGATAATGTTTTTATGGCTTTCAAAAAAAATCAAATACTAAATAGCGTTAAAATTGACATAATTGTGGTTTTAAAACAAATACTTTATTATTAATTGATATAATATTCCTAAGAATTTACTATTTGGCCAAAAGACTAATATAAGGTCATATATATTAATTATAAACCAAATTGTGTTCTATTGTCTTGTTATAGTGATTTTATTAACCATATAATATAAAAATACAAAGAGACAGGGTAAATGTCAAACAGTTTAACTAAGAGTTAATTCTAAAAGATAAGGATAATATGGTGACCTAAACCTATATAAAACATATTGGTTGAAAGGGTTTAGACCCATACCCACCTTATACAATAAATAAATCATTTTTAACAATTATAAACCTTAAATTATTTTATTTTAAAATAATTTTTTGTGCTTTTCCTAAAGTGACCCTCACCTCTCTTATAAAAGGGTACTTCCACTTCTCTTAATTTCACACCTACAAAGCCATTTGGCTTGGCCAAAACCTATCCAAATATTCTAAAAACATCCCTCAAATATACCTAGAGTCCTTAATTTGATCATAAATCCAACATAAAGAGCCATTTTGATCAACTCAAAAGGAAACACCCGAAGAAGAGATAATAATTTCACCACCCTCTTTCTAGTTATTTTCTTCTTCCACTTCCTCTTTCTTTGTTGTTTCCATAAAAAAATAAAAACTAAAGTACCTTATACATACTATGATTTAATTATAAATATTGTACAACCATATTAGTTATTTTATCCATATTATAAATGAAAAATTCACCATACATGCCTACGTATGACGTACCGTCTCCACTTCGTGGTGTAGTTTTTTATTCAAACAATTAATTTTATTGTATGGTTATAATAATGAGTATAACTGATGTAAATAACAAATATAACGTGTTAATTATTCTTTATATATGATATACCATCCAATTATATATGATTTCACCATCAATATAATGATATTGTCGCTCGTGCGTACATACGGATTACCGTCTCCACGAATGCGATTAGATTTATTCCCCATCGAAATCATTCAAGAATAATTTTTATTTTATGATTAAAAATAATGTTTATGAACATAATATCATTATTTATATGAATCAAATACATCTTATCCATAACAAACATGGCTAATGTAACCAAGCATATAAATGAAAACGAATCTCTTAACACGCAGAATGATGATACAACTGAAATATTATTAGCAAAGAAATATTATCGGATCATTTATGATATCATATTTATTTATATAGATATTTTATAATTTAATAACAATTTTTTAACTATTATGAAAGGGGTTAACATACCAAAGACTAAGGAAAAGTACAAGGTAAGGGTTAATTCTACAATCTCTTTACTTATCCAAGGTTGTTAATAAGTAAATATCTACCGTGACCTCTTTATCATCCACATCCGTGTTTTCTTTAAAATATAGTTCAATTTTTTTTAAAATTACTAGAATATGGGTAAAATTAATTTATTCCATTATTTTACCGCATATTTTTTGAAAAAAATCTTTTCATCATTTTCCAAACAAGGTACTTTATAACCTTCTCGACAAAATTAAGGTAAGAATGTATTTTTTAACTTATATGACATGTGTGACAATTTTATGCCATTATAACATCATTAAATCACCCCATATAATCTTATAAGAATATTTTCAAAATAAATGTTTTCTTTTATAATTATATAACTTTTGAATGATTTCAAAATAGAAATAGATATTTCTCTACAAGAAGTTTTGATTTTATCTATGTCAAAATCCTTTGATGGATTTTATGCTTTTTTGAAGTTGATTTATTATGATAAAAATCTTCCATATTACATTGAAAGCTTTTGTGATATGTTTTAAAAAGGATATTTTATTTTTACATCATTCATGTTTATGGATAATGTATTTACATTTCGTATGATAGTTTTAATATGAATAATTATGTTATGTTTAAACCTTTTCATATGATGAATTCATTGGACTTAGTAAGTAACGGATGGATCTCACTATAGATCCTGAATGCATCAGTAGGTATCATGAGACAAACTAGTGTCTGGGCACAAGGCCTTGAAAAATCATATTTTTAGTCTTGGTAAAAGGCCTTGACTGTGTGGTTATGAAGTTAGGAATTATGAATTCCAACATTATGAAATTGGCTATTGATATTGCATGTGATTATTCGGAAAGTATAATATCCATGTGAATAAGTAAATGAAATTATTTGATTTATATTTTCCATATTATGATGAAGTTTAAGTGTAAAAGTCTTGTGTTTTAGTCTTATACATTGCATTTAATGTTTATGCTTATTCTTGAAAGTTTCCGCTATATTGTTATCCTTACTGATCATCTGAGCTCACCCCTTTCTATGTTTTATTTTTCCCAGGATGTGAAGAGGTATATTATGACTGACCTGTAGGGATATTATAAGAGATTAATGTTATCAATGGAGACAATTTTGTTGTTTTCTATCTATTTATAATGTAATGTAAAACTAGTGAATGTATCTAGTTCTTCCAAGGCTTCTAAACTGATCAGTCTTTTTGGATTTTAATCCCTTGTGATCATGCCAATGTTATGTAATAATGCACCGACACTATGTAACTGGGGTTGGGGTGTTATAAATATTTTGGTGAAATTTGAGGAGTTACTATACCAATACGACGTTATTGTCCTTGAAAATTAACCATACTAAGAAAATAGGGGGTAAACTCTAATCATCATTATTTTTCGTTTTCAAGAAAAAATAAACCTAGTCATCCTAGTAATGAATGGGAACATATCCATAACATTTGGAAATTAGTTCCTTGATCTAAAAAATTACAATAAACCCTCAAATCTGGGATTATGATGAGATTCATGAGGTGAGTTGGATATGTAGTAATGAAACTGAATTTGAGGAATATCATGGATTTATTAAATAATTATTAGGCGAAGAAGATATTGATTTCATTTGTTCACAAGAACTAAATAAGTCTCGTAGGATTGATTTTATTTTAGATAGAAAATTTGATGATTTCCTAGGATAAACACTCAATAAAACCATCGAATATATCACAAACATTGAGTGAAATCCCTTTATTGACACAGATCTATCCAATTTTGTGGTCAAAATATCTATTCCAAAAAGAATCAATTCTGTAATAAAATTTTAAATAAGAAAACAAGTCCTATTCTAAGTTATATTGAACATTTAAAAATTTCTACCAGCCTACGCTCAAATTCAAGGTACTACCTACCTCCCCATGTGTGAATTCTTAGGGGACAATAAGACCCTTCATGTTTTCATTGCTTCTTCTCTTGATTCGAACCAATAGAAAATGCTTCTGGAAGTCTTGATCAGGCATAAGAATAAAATGGGTTGGAACCTATCAAATATTTCTGATATAATTCCACTAATAAAAACCATTAATATTATTCTTAAAACCGATTGTAAATAATTTTTCTGACCCTAGTAGAGATTCAATCCAATTTAAATAGATATGGTATGTATGGATACCCATAAATTGTTGAAATTTGGTATCATGTACATTATTGGTGAGAGTAACAGGGTAATCGTAATTAAAGTGGTTCGTAAGAAGGAAAAATTTATGGTGACCACCAATGAGTATGGTGATCTTCTTCCTATAAGGGTGAGTACTAGAATGAGAGTGTGCATTGACTATAAGAAGTTGAACTCACCTACCAAGAAGGATCTTTTCCATTGGACCTTCATTGACCAAGTATTTGAGCGAGTAGTAGGATACAAGTTTGATGGCTTCCAAGATATATTTTTGAGGTGAAATAAAATTGAGTTTTTATTTTAGGATTAAGGAAAAGCAACCTTTATTTTTATAGTTGTCACTTTTTATTTAATGTCTTGTCTCTCGGGCGATATAATTCCCTAGATACATTACAGATAAGCATGATGTGAATCTTCTCCGACAATATGTGTGATTATTTAGAGGTATTTACGGACGAATTATTTATCTTTGTGGATAATTTTTTGGGGAAAATAAGAAATATCAAAATGGTTTTGTCAGAATATGAGGATAATAATATCATATTAAACTAGGATAAATTCCCTTCCATGGTAAAAGAATGATTGGTTTTGGTGAATTTGGTCTATGGTAGGGGGTTGATGTGGATAAACCAGGGGTATATATCATTTCTCACCTACAATATCCAAAAAATATCAAAAAAGTGAGGTCCTTCTTAGGACATGACTGTTTCTTTATAAAGTTATTTAGAAACTTTCTCTCGATTGGATGAACCCTTTGTGCTATGCTGTTGAAAGATGCTCCATTCATAGGAACAAATTTAATGAAAAATCACCCTCAAATCTCAAGTCACTTATAATATATCTATCCATAATTTAATAACCAAATTATAAACTCCCCTTAAATATAATGTGTGGTGTGAGTGTATTTTTTTATAAGTTTTGTTTTTCAGAATATGATTTGAAAAAATATCATTGTTTATTTCTTATATAATAAAAACGTTGAATTATTCTCAAATCAACTACCCCACCACTGAGAATGAATTTGTTTTATTATATTATACTAAGAAAAATTTAGGTCTTACATCTTAAGATCCCTATTATAGTTTTCACTAATTATTAAACATTGAAATAAATTTTTCAAAAACAAAATGATAAGCCTAGATTGATTAAGTGTGTTTTTATCTTGGAATAATTTCATATAACAATTAAGGATATAAAGGGTGTTGAAAATGGTGTAGCTAATAACCTATATTGGTCATAAATTAAGGATAATTAACCCCAACTTTACAAGTCCAATTCATTCCATGATTAGCATATCTATTATGGCAGTGAATTTCCATGGTATATTATTAGAGAAAACTACCTGATTATAGGATTCATTACAAAATTCTTAGATAAACATGATAAGAATAAATTCATTGATGACGATAAACCCTATTTTATTTTATGGACCTTACCTGTAGAACCGCTATCATGATCTAGTCATTAAGAGACGTGTTACATAGGTCAAGAAACTAGATATTCTCAAATCATGTCTTAGATAGGCATACATAGTCCACTTTTCCTAAAAACAACAACTGAAAAGGTATATAATGGTGGTTTATTTTATCCTAACATCAATTGTAATTACTCTATATAATTCCAAAGTTGTCCTCAATGTCAATAACTAGGACCCATCAACAAAAAGAAAAAACTCACCTGACACATATTCCAGCGTTAGAAATATTTGATTGTTTGGGAATTTGTTTTATGGCATCATTCTTAAAATATAATGGATATCTTTATTTCCTATTAGCCACTGATTATATCTAAAAATGGGTTTAGTACATTACCACCAAGTATAATAACCATAAAAATGTGATTTTATTCCTCTTGGAAGTTATCATTTTTAGATTTAGAATTCCTTAGTCTATTATAAGTTTTCATAGAACCCATTCATACAACCTTCCAAACTCTATAATATTCTCTAAGTGTCAAATATCTTCCTAAGTTTACTCTATCTATCACCCTTATACTGATGGTAAAACCGATTTTTTGAATATGGAAATTAATAAATTCCATGGAAAACTATCAATCCCTCTAGTAAATATTGGTCTGAGAAAATCCTGGACACCCTTTGATCATGTTAAATCACACCCAAAACCATCTTAGTAATGTCACCATATAGGCTAGTTTATGGAAAATATTACCATTTACCAGTTGAAATTGAGTATATGTATTTTTGTAAAAAATAATGAAATTTGACATCTATTTATCCTAAATAAAGAAAAATAAAACCTTAATGAACTCATATAACATAGGATGGATGCTTATGGAAATTCAAGGATTAAAAAATCCCATGTTCAAGATAAGTAATCTTTGAAACTTATATTCAAACACTTTTGGATTAGGAAATTCAATACTTCTATATAGTTATATACTTCATTTGAACCCAGGGAAGTTATGGTTGAGATGGTCATAGACCTATTCAAGTGATCACTTATATCCCCATGGGGAAGTTGAGATTCATGATCACACTAATGGTGAAATATTTAAAGACAATTTTCATAGGATAAATCCATTCATAGAATCACCCCATAAGCATGACATTTAGGAATAGTTAAATGAACTAACCTATAGCTTAGCAAGAACTTGAAAAATTATGGTTAGATATTGATCTAATCCATTTAAACAAAGCTATTCCTGTGAGGAAACCTGATTTTTGTTTAGTTTGTGTTTATTATTTTTCCTTGTTTTTATTTTACAATATAGGATGAAAAAAATGTTTTAAAAAATAAAATATTTTTAAAAGGAAAAAATTTCAAATTGTTTAGTCATAGGATAAAAGTAAAAAAATCCAATCCAAGGACTTGAAACCATAGCTTGAAGGTCATTGTGGAGTATACATACCACTGACCTATTACGTATACTGCTTCCCCTTTCCAAATTTTTTAATTATACACCATTATTTGAAAATCAATATTATATATATAAATATATATTTTTTTTATATTTTTTAAACATTATTTTAGTTAATGTTTTTCCATTACCTTGTGTTAGTAATTGGTGTAAAATAATAAATAGGTTCATTTTTTATTTAATTTAATTTTTTTAATTTTTAATAAAGGGATCCCCTTGTGGTTTTCATTGTTTTTAATCATGTTTTACTGGAGCCATTATAGATCTCAAGGTTAAAATATTTAATGATAAATCACATGAATCTAGACGTTAAGACTTGCTCTACTATTTCTTATCATATATATAGGTGTCATGGGGATTAGTTTTGTAGTTGGGCATGGAACAACCTTAATCCGGAAAACACTTGGTGAATTTTTTTGGTTATTTATTTTTTATAAATTAATTTTAGAAAAATTATCCTACAGTTCAAACCCTTATAATTTTTCTTTTCAAATATCGAGTATAGTTACATTATATGTGGGGTGATGGTGCAAAAGAAAGAAAATAATTTTTTTTAAAAGGTTGTGTGTACATTAATGATAAAATTTATTTGACCTTACATGTGATAATGTTTATCAAAAACATTAGAATTGTAAATAAAATAAGTTTTTATTATTTAATTCTTATTTTTATTCATGTTTAAGTTCACGAGTATATTTATTGGTAAGTTTTGTTGTTTGATGTAACATTTTACTATATGCATTTTCATTTATTTAATCAAAAATTCCAAAACACATGTCATTTGGATTATGAAATATTGGTTGAGTTCATGGGGTCAGTAAAAAAAATCATAGGTTTAAATATTGTTTTAATTTTAATAATATCATTCAAAAAAATGAAGAAAAAAAATAAAATAAATTATATATAGAAAAAATAGAAATTTGCACATAGAAAAATGGAGTGATCTAAAGTGTGGATTTCTGCACTTGGGGATTGTGATTCCATAATTTTCAATCCAATATTTGGGAATTATATATCTATTTTTGGTATTTATAATTTTTTATTAACTAAGTAATCTCAAAATGATTCCATAGTATATGAGTATCTCTTGGTACCCTATAGTTTTTATGGTTGGAATTCATTGACAAAGTCTCACCATAGAGGTTGACTTGATTGAGCACAATTTTATTTACCACAAAAAAATGTGAAGAAAACACTTAAAAAATACACATAATATGATTGAAATTTTATTTCGTATTTCTCATCAATTTTTTACCCCATTGAAAATAAATGAACCCTCATGTCTTTTTTAATACAAAAAACACTATTATGATTAATTGAAATTGAATGAAATGTGGCAATGAATTTGAGTAAAGAAATATGCTTGGTATTAGGATATACTTGTGAACCTAGATTTTATTAAATTATTTTTATGGTTTTCATTATTATTTAAAGTGACATGTAAATTGTGATTATTATATGTTAATATGTGTTTCGAAAAGGGAACTTAATTTTCATTTTTTAGATACTTTACTATCAAGAATAGAAAAACTCACATGGGGGGGGGTGGTGTGATTGGGGAATTAAAAAAGACCAATATTAATTTTAATATAGTAATTTACATGTGATTAATTATTCAAAATCATCAGTATCAGTGAATCTTATAATTTGAAAGCAATTTCTTATTTTATTTACAATTCATTCTTAAAATGAACTAATAAGAGTCATGGTTTTCATCAATTTGTTTAACACATAATTTAGTTTTGATATTTTGGGGTAATATTTCCCATGCTAGTAGGAATATTTTTTTCATTTTATAGAACATGGATATTCACATTAAGAGATACTTATCTTGGGAATTGAATGCAGAAAAGTTTGGGTGAAGTGAACTATACAATAACCCATTACAATTCATTTATATTATATTATATAAGGGAAATGAAGCTAAAGTTAAATATATTGATAGAGGAAATTTGTAGAAAATTATCATTCAAATTTATATGGAGATAATTTAAATGTTATAAAGGTTAACCAATTAGTATAAGTTTAAGATTTAATTTTATGCTATATTCTAAGGCTTACAATGACATCCCATGATGTTATTGATAAATTTTAGATGAAATATTCTATTAGGATGGAACTCCACCAAATATTAAAAAGCATGTCAAGAAAAAATTTATTCTTATACTACTTATAAAATTTCAACCATCTAGAATATCTATTTGGTGCATCTATTCGTGGTATGAAAAATTAATCTAATTTTGAGCAATGTGTAGGAAATTATTAATTAAGCAAACTTTGCACCACCATATGACTACCAAAATAAATTCGAACTATTTTGAAATCATTGGGTAGAAAAAATGGACCATGAATTCCAATTTATGGAAGTGGTGTTAAAGGAAATGCATGGGTAGTTTTTTTTCAATTATATTGCTATGTTATTTTTATATAATCAAAAGTTCATTTTTATCAAGTATATTGTTTAAATCGCATTAAAATTTTAATAAGAGTTATTATTATTCACTTATTATATCTTCTTTCTTAACACATTGATAACTTTTCTTCATGGTGTGAATTTATTCACACAATAATGTGTGAAATTATTCAAACAATGGAGGAGTTTTTGTTATTTAATTGCTTTCACTTATTTAATTTTAACCATATGAGTTTATTTTCATATTCCACTGAGGGATTTGGACAAATGGAGGGATAAACCTATTATTGGTTGATAAAAGTGGGTTGAAAGGGAATGATTTAGATGTTATTCCACATTCTTTTAATGTTAAATCTTTTATTTTAATTGAAAATTTATTTTGATGATTAATTACTCTTTTATTGTCACTAAATTATACAGATACACATTAGGAGTAATAGAATGAACATATAAATTTGAGTGTTCAGAAAAATGATTCTCCAAGTGTTTAGGTGATTGGACTTATGATTTTTTCAACATTAATTAGTGTGTGATGGGGATAGTTCTTATTTTGTGGAATGAATCCCACTCAAACATAATAAATTAATATCATAAAAATGAAATTCATCTATTCTAACCCTAACAATAACCTACGATTAACGCATTCCCATTAAATAAATTCACGTAAAACATTATTTTTATAGTTTTGAAATTAAAATAAATCTCCAAATTTATCCACATAATAGACAATAAAATTATCTATTGCTACTGTGTATATAGGTTCCTTCTTAGGTCCCTGAGGATTCAATAACCCATGATAAACTACAATATACCACATAAACCCCAAACATGGGTAACTTTAGGTGAGACCAGTATCCTACCAGGAATTTGGATCAATTCCTTCGTGTAAACCTTTTTTGTACTTATAGATTTTCCTTTCATGGTTTCCTTACACGTATGACTAAAGAATCCAATTTCCTAATAGGGGACCATGGGATTATTTTTTGAACTGTATAGGTGGTGGTATATGAATATGTTTGTGTGCCACAAGGTTGTTTTTAGTCTACATTGGTGTCATGTTTTTTATATTAGTTTCATGGATAGTCCATCAAACCAATTGATTTGTTCATTTCATTGTTTATGGAATCATGAATTTAGTGGTTATTATTATGTCTTTTTTAGTTTCATCAATTCATTATAGATTATAAAGGTTAAATAATTAAATTTTTTAATTGTGATACCTATGTAACTTATTTTGGAATAGAGAAATTTGGAAGAAGCCTTATATTAGTGGCAGGTTCGTTTTGGTATAATCTCTAGGTATTTATGTAAGTATATTACAATGACACAATTATGAATCTTTATTGATGATATATTAGTCGATAAAACATTATATTACATAGTATAATTTATAGTAATGTTTTCATTTTTTTCACATAAAATATTTTTTTTCATCATAGAGTCTATGATGTGTTGCTTGATATATCTCTTGGTATGTGGGTTGGACCTACCCCCACTAATAAAGGCGCCTAGAGTGTTAAAAACTAAGTATTCCTCGAATCACATTAGATTCATAGGAAAATAAGCTTAAGAATAAATTTATTCATGTTTGGAAGAATCATATATATTTAATATATATTAAACATAGATTAAATCTTATTATTATTCAATCTAAAAATAATTTATTTGAAATTTAACACTTATTTATTCATTATATAAATTAATATAATATTTATTTATTCATGATATGAGTGAATGTAGCATTTACCTGTTTATTTATCATGATATACGGGAATAAAATAAATATTTATTCACATGTTAAATGTGTATAATATTTTATTTATTGTAGAAATAAAATATTATTATTCAGGGTTCAATAATGTTTTTGGGATGATTTAGACCGATCTAAAGATCCAGTATATATATATGTATTATTATTTAAAAATAAAAATAAAAATTTATTTATTTGAGAATTAACATTATATTATCAAATGTAACATGAAATAATAATTGTTATATAATTATTTTAATGGAGGTTACATGGGGTTTTAATTAGGTTTAAATTAAAAGAAATGACTAAAGTGAAATTATTTTAATTTTAGCTTAATTATAAAAAATAAAATTGGTCATTATTTACAGATGTGAATCTAATTTAATGTAATTATCATATCAAAATATAGAGAGTGAATTAGAGAGATTCATCGCACATCACTAGACTTTTTAGAGAGGGAAAGTATGATATTTTATATATGATCCATAATTAATGATGTAAAGTACTTTATTCCCTTGAACTATCACCCAATATATCAAGAAAAACTTTAGTTATTTTTGAAACATTTGTATATATTTCTATAAGATTTATTTCTTATATTCTTAAAGTAATGAGAATATCAACATGATTGATGATTTGGTTGGTGAATCAGTGAAGAGTGGAAATGAAATTGAAAATGAATTAATCCATTTATTTATTTCATTTAAACATATAATATAAAATTATATATAATGATTCTATTAAATAATTTACGTCAATTTCTTCAAATTTAAATGATCAATTTTTAACGAGCATTATGTCCTCAAACTACCACTATGCCTGAATTAATGTATTGGTATCATAATGGTCACACTAATGATTATTTAATATTTCAATTTAATTTATTAAAATTTATCTCAAGGATTTAGGTTTGGTTCTAATGCTTGAGTTCATATGTGAATCAATGTTTTTTAGTCAATAATGATCCAAATACAATGAGCTCTAATATTCCTTTACATCAGAGATATTTGTAATTATATTCTAATGAATTCTCTGATGGTTCCATCAAAATCATCCAATCTAAATTTCTATAATTTTTTATAGCTTTGTTCTCTAATCACTAACGATTTTAGACCTATATCCTATATGAATATTTTTTCTATTTATGATTAGCTTGATCATGTTGGACACTTTCTTCCATTGTATATCAGGTATGAAATTTACTCATTTAACTTTAGTGAGTAGGATTCGGTTTTTTGGAACAAATCTAGAATAGGTACGCTTAATATTAATATGTATTTTTATTATTTAAAATGTTCTAATAAAAATTTACCTTTATAGATGAAGATCTTCAAGTGGCCTTTCATTTCACCATCGCGGCTTCTTCTTGTCTCGAAAATTTGGCACAATAACTTCTAATAGATGAAAGATTTTAAATGGATATATAGAAGTCCCTTTACCTCATCTTTCTTTTCCTATAAAATAGTGAAACTATCCACAATTTATTTGTGGAATTAATTTTTCCATTATGAATTAGTAACATGTAGAAAAATATTTTCCGTATACCTTTCAAAAAATTTGAAGCCTGAATGAATTTATGAATTCTTTGTTCAATCTGGACTACAATTCATTGGTGAAAATTATTATTTTCTTCTATGTGGATGCTACACTTAAGTATATTTGGAATTTAAGAAATGACCTTAGGATTGAAGGAACTCAAACCAAAATCATAGGTTTTATTAGATAATGTTCAAAGATATTCCAATGGATTCCAAACTAAAAAGTGGTTCTATGAATAATTCCATGGATGAAATTATTCTTATTAAATTACTAGGTGTTAATTATTTTCCAAAGTAGATTTTAACCTGAAGTATTCTAGGTGGGTTCTGCGGCTCCCATCATGGGTTAAGGTAAATGTGTATGGATATTCTTATGGTGAACCTGGCCTTACAAGATGTGGTTCCATTTTCATTATGATTTGGGGATTCATCATGGGCTGTTTTCAAAAATTCCTTTTCACCTTCATTGATATAGAATTAAATCTTTGTTTTATTATCCATGTTCTCAACTATGATAAAATTTTGGATCGGGTTATCTTTGGATTGAGTGTGATTAAACCTTGGTGGTAATAATTCTTATTAGTTGATCAACTATGGTTCATTTTTTCCTCTTTAGTGAATGGAAGAACTATTTGGACTACTTGATCACCATTAAATTCTAACTAATCACATTTATCGGTTGGTTAATATGGTGAAAAATTCCTTATCCAATCATGAAGTAGAAGATGTAAATTCTCACTGGTATATATTAATTTATGTAATTATCTTTCTTATGCATCTTTTTAATGTTATAGGTGATGTGTACACTTGTCTATATGCCCACCGTGTACTAATCCTTATTCTGATTAATAAATTTTAATGGGAATAGGTCTCCTGAATCATATCCTAGACTATAATTAATTAAATAATGATATAAAATATAGATCTTTAGACCCGCACACTCAGAATCCAGTTTAGAGAATGATCTTCTTTATAAACCAACTTTGAAATAAACTGAAGTGACCAAAATTTTGAACATTAATTTTGTTAGTATCATAAAAAAATATCAAGTCACACATATTCATAGCACCTTTTAGGTTTATTATTTTAGAGTGTTAGTGAAAACATTCAATTGAAAAATCCCATGTATTTATGATCAAATAGATATTTTTTCCACTATATAAGAAACTTATTAATTATTAATAAGTATTCAATATATACAAAAAAAATATCTACAAATACTACTCTTCTAGAAATATCATGAGTAATAGTTATCTTTGTAACCTTGGTAATTTGAAACATAAGAAGGGTGGAAGAAAATGTTCAGTAATGGTAAAAAAATGGAGATAGAAATCAAGGATCAAAAGTGAGCATATTAATAGAATAAATAATATGCAAGTATTAAATAATAAAAAATTAATTCCATAACTAAATGAAATTGAAATCAAAATATATCGATGGATGATAATGGAAGTAAAAATATCACATGGATAACAATAAATAGTTCCTTAGTAATGAAATTCATAATTGTGGAGAGATAATTACGTTCCCTAATCCAAGTCTTCATGATCTTAACTATCATGATCTTACCGTCAATTCCCTTTCTAGGAAATATTTTGATCTGGGTAGGAATAAACCAAAATTCCCAAGCCAGTTTGTCTCATGAGATCTATCGATGAATCGAGGGGTAATATACACCAAGCCCCACCCATCGATAGCTAATTCCAATGATTTCATCATATGAATTAATTAATATACTATAAAATACATAACTAACATGACTTAGTAATCAGTAAACATATGTATTGAAATAACATGTATATGAATTTTCAATATTTCTTAAAGAAAAAAATGAAATAGATTTCTCTATAATCACCTAGAAAACTAACACAATATAGAGTAAGGGGTATATAATTAATTCAACAATAACCCTAATAAATTTATGTATGGAATTTAGTTGAAAAAACTTTAATCAAAGGAAGGAAATACATAGTGTTCAAAGTGGAAAGGCATTGGAGGAAAAAACATCTACATAATATAGAATGATTTGGAAAGATAAAGTAAGTGATGAATCTCATCTTTGATAAAAAGTAACATTACGTAATATATCTAGATAATTAAGGTGGATGGTAACATTTGAGTAATATTCTTGATCAAGAATAAGATATGTCAAATGATAACAACTTATATGATAGATACTTTGTAGGAGTTTTGAGAAAAATCAATTTGGAAATAATAATCATCATTGATATTTTCAAAGCATTTTAAAATAATTGGTTTATAAAATTGTAAAAAATAATTTATTTTATAACCCATGAAATTTTTTGAAAGGAATTTTTATATAAAATTATAAAGTTGGTGTAATGATGTTTCCACATGGAATGTTTTAAAGAGAGATACTTTTCATAATTTGATGAAAAAGATCTGTATAGAAAATTTAAAAAAATCATTTAAATATTATAAAGAATTTAAAGATATAAAATATATTTAATTCATTATTTAGGCATAAATAAGTACATCAAAAAAACATCCAATGAATATCGATATGAAAAAATGAGGACTGTGATCGTAATAAAAAATTAGGTTAGGTTTCCCTAGAAAGGTAAATAATGTGATAAGGGTGAAAATGAAATAGGGAAATGACATGTAAAACCTAAAGAATAATCACAGGAGAATAATATTAAAATGGGTTTATATAGAAAATTATGTAAATTCCTTATATTAATTATCTTTAAAAGGAAATTTAATTTTGAAAATGTGGTTGTAGATGATTCTCTCATAGTATTAAACACATAATAATCAAAAAATATTGAGAAGAAGATCATGAAATAGAAATTAAAATCTCCAAAAAAGGAATGTATTCCATATTAAAAATCAATATAGTAGTGAATACAGAATATAAAATAAGTAATGGTATACAATAAAAAACTTGTCTCATCAAATTGAATCAGTGTCGAAGTTCCCCTTACAACCATAGAAAATTTTGATCCAAAACACCTTGGCGGGTATGATTTAAGAATAAAATTAAATACAATGAATAATGGTAGGATCATGATATAAAATATTAAATGGATATTAGATACACCATTACAAATAAATAATGGTTTATAATAAAGAATATGTCTGAAGGGGTAAAAATTTGATACAAGAAACCTTCACCTTAATTCCTTGATTCCACTATAAAACTTGAATCTATTTTTTAACAATAATAAATATATTGATCACCCATTTTATAAAAATATTCATATTTATTAATTTTTATAAACATCATTTATAATTTTTCACTGCCTATATATTAGTTAGTTATTATCTATGTTCAATATTGGGTGTGGGTAATCTTAATCATTTTGAACTAGTTTCACAATAGGGTTGTTGTTATTTATTATTATCCCAAAGTTCATATTTCCAAAATCATAAAAGGTAATATAATTGATGTTTTATAGTTATTTATAATGTTTTAATTTAAATACATAAGATTGTTGGTTATGATCCTTAAAGATTAAATCAACAATGTGCAGGTTTCAATGAATTTTCATGATCAAATAATAGAATCTTAATTCATGAGTTTAAAATTAATGTTACAATTTGAGAAAAAATTAAATAGTTATTTGATTATTTATATCACATATAGTTATTCATTAATTTATCATATAAATCCATGATATTATTTAATAACATTGTTCAAGTAGGTGGTTAGACAAACCCAAACATGAGCATAACATAATGAATCAATGATTATGATTTTGATAGTGTTTTGTTTTGGGAGTGATATCATTATTAACAAATAATAATTATAATATTTATATAATTTTAAGGCGGTGAATCATATTTTAAGAAGGATTAAATAATAAGAATGAAAATAAATAAAAATAAAATATGTTATTTCATGGTGGTGGTATTACACACAACGCACAGATAATTTTTTTATTTATTTAATAATGATAGGGAAATAAGTTAGATTATAATTTTCCTCTTCATAATCATAATTCTATTATATATATAACTTTTATTCCTAAATTTCACCATTATAACTAGATAAGAGTGGGGGTGATCAAAAATAAGAAAATGTCGATTCATGGAAGTGGTAGTCCGTATAATGAAAAATTGAAATAATTTTATTTTTAAAAGTCTATGGAAAGGAATAAATAAAATTTGTTCCATTAATAAAACAATACTTTAGTATACTAATGAAACTATGGTTATTTTATAACTACAGTTAGTATAGGTTTGGAAGGGAATGAATAATAATAAAAATATAGGGATTAGGTAATACTCACTTTGGGATAATGAAATTTCTATTTAAAGTCTCCATTAAAATTATTTACTTAGGGTAGATAGTTGATTATAAATTTAACATTCTAGATTCAGTAATAGTAAGATTTTATTTTTAGAGAAACAATATCACAATGCACATAGTTTTATTCAATAATGTGATTAAAACCTAAATTCCAATTTTTATTAAATTTAATTTCATAAAATCAATTTAATTTTTGAAATGAAAATATCATGATTTTCATATGGTGAAATTTTGAGATTTATTTCTAAAAAGAATTATTTTTCAATAAATAGTGAAAATACCATTTTTAAAACAACATTTAGTTTTCATTAAAAAATCCCCATAATATTTTTATTTTTATCCTAAAATAATTTAATTCTGTATTATTTATAAATAATATAATAAAATTATTAACAATAAGTATTATACTTGATCTTGGTACAAAAATACTTTTCGGTTTAAAAAGAAAATTGTTTTCTTCTGAAAACCATTTTTCATAACGCTTAGAGGGATTATTAAAAAATGAATTTATACAACTTATAGAGTTTTAGTTTTATAAAATTTATTACATATTTTTAATAATAATATTTAATATTATCTAATAAGATTACCTTTTTTTGGTCATAAGTAATATTAAATACAATAAACATTTGTCACTACATAAAAAGGGTAAATCAGATGAACCTAGATTAAAAAGAAGTGATAAGGCCATTATTTTACATATAAATTATTATTTTATTATTTTATTTTAAAAATTATCATTTTAGGATTATAATTTAATTTTTAATGTGACACTTTTCCCTAAAAATGATCTATATAATATTTTATGTAAATAAAATTAAAAAAGATCACTCCCATACTTTTAAATCTATTTTATCTATTCATATAAGGATATTTTTTTTTGAATGAATAAAAAAAGTTATTTTTATAATAATAAATTTTTTATTATGTTAAATTATTTATATTTTTTAGTTATTATATAATTATCTTAAATGATTATACAATGCTAGAATAGTGCATATGTAACTAGGGGAAAACTCAGAGTAAGTAATTTTAAAAACATTATAAGTAATTTATTTGGGATTTTTTTCCAAAAAAAAAATTATAGTTAGTTATACAATATTATTTATGTTTAAATGGATTATATTCTAATTTGATTACTATATTTATGTATTTTAATTCTAAATAAATGAATAGTGTCAAAAATTATATTAATGATATTTTATGTTAAATAATATTTAATTAAATTATTTTAAAATATGAAAATTATTTGAAGAAGAAATTATCATAATAAATGGGATAAAAGTTCATAAATTTTAAATTTTTGATGAAATTTTTATGTAATATTTAAAATTATAACCCTTTAACCTTGAAATATTTGCTATGATAATGAAGATTAAAAATGGTCAATGAAGGGGTTAAACCAAAGATAAGGGTTAAAATGATAAAAAATTCTTGTTAAACCTTATTGTTTTGTTTTATCTCCCCCTTAAACTCATAAGATTCTAATATTAGTCATATTGGATCCATTTTTACCACAAAATTAATTAATAACACAATATAACTTTGAAAAATTCCAAGTGTGCTACTCATCTCAATTATAAAGGGGTAGCTCCTTCCCTCACATATTCTCACTTATTAAGAAATTTATTTCAACCAAATCATGAAAAAATATCTACAAAAATATTTATCCAAATTCTAAATGTTATTTTATTCCCAAAAGGCCAAACCCAAGGTCATTATAAAAGATACGCAAAGGAGGATTCTTTATGAATAGGAAATCATCTTCACCATGCTGTTTTTTTACGTTATTCTTATTCCACCATCAATATTTTCCTAACACGTATAATATAACAAAACCAATATATCTCATATACTAACATGTTATTAATTTTATGGAATAATACATTTCATTCTCATTTTCCATCAAACGAGAAACAAAAACATCGTTTTTGTGTATGAACGACTACAACCTCTTGAACCTATGTAATTTGTTTTTCATCACCACATTACATGGGTTTTAATAATGATTAAAATAATGAATATATATGATGATAATGATGTAATATTTATTATTAAAATTATACATATAATTGAATTCTTTATCCTTTTTCCCATAAAAAAATAAATAACTTCACTCATGCATATGTACAACCTACTTTCGTCGTGAAGTGATACGATTCATTTTCCATGACCACCATTAACAATGAATATATATATATATATATATATATAATAAGTAAATATGATTTTTATAACAATAAAATATTTTTAAAAAAAATCCCTGAAGGTGTTATCTCGGTGTTTTTAGGGTGATTGTGTTTTTTGAAAAAGCGAAATGACCTCAAGTTAGTATGGTTGGTGTTGCCGGAGAAGGTTTTTAAGTTGGCGCAGTATCCCCGTATTTTCCAAATTTTTGGGCCTCAAAATTAAGAGTTTGTTTTTAGAAAATGAATGTTTTATGAAAATGATTTCACAGTTTATGAAATGCGAAGCACAGTTCATGGACCGAAAATGAGGTTTACAAAACAACAATGGAAAAATAGAAAATGAAGGATTTCTACATAACAGTACAATGTGAAATGTGAAGCGTGATATGCATACTACATAAGTAACATTTCATGGGAGGATTTATGTTTTCGGGCGGCCTATTATTTAAGAAATGGAGTTAGTGATTTTAGGAGCCGAAAAAGTTTTTGTTTGTGGAAGACATCGACTAAAGTAAAGGATTTAGGTGCTATGAATATCGCCTAACAGTAAACAGTGAAAGCTGAACTACATGGGGGATTTGGGTGTTTTGTATTTGTGGGATTTTCAGATATATTCATAAATTAGGATCAATAATGAGATTATTATAAGAGATTTAATTTTGATAGAAATTACAATTGCTCTGGGAAGAATTTTGTAAAGTCCAAAATTTGTTCATTAGGGAGAATTCTGCAAAAGAAAAGAGTTTCCATGGAAGGATTCTGTGATAGGAGAAGTTATCTATGGAGAAAGTTTGTGGAAAGGGTTTTGTGTGTAACTTTAACCCATAAAGGAAAATTGGATGCGAAGTAGAGGCATTCTACGAGGAATTTTCTAGCTAGGGAAGAGTTAGTCTATGGAAGAGAAGGTCGTATATGGAGAAAGGGTAGTTTTCAGATGATATGGTATTCTATAGAGCATTAGTGGTCCAAAGAGAATCAATAGTCCATTAAAGAGGATATGGTGAGTGAAAGAAGATATAGTCTGCAAAGAACTCACCCCATGCGGTGCAAGTCAGTTTGGAAAGAAAGCAAGGCAATTCATAGAGGATTCAAGAATACGCAAAATTGATTCCCAAAACCCAAGTGAGAGGGTGGATTTAATATATTGGTAAAAACATGACTTTAATAGAGAATCTTTCTATAGTTGAGGGTGCATGTATTCATGCAAATGAACTGACCACAAATTCTATAATTTATGTGTCGATCCCTTCCAAGATCAGAGAGAAAAGGAAGTAGAAGATGATGATCTTATCCATTGTAAGTGATAAAGAGTAAGAGACAAAGGGAGTGACCCTTAGAAAAGTAACGAGATGACCCTAAACCTTATAAAGGTAGTGATCCTAGTCGTAGAAGTGATCTTCCCTGAATATCATTATTAGTAGTGATCCTTAGTTAATTTGGTACAATTGACAAATTTCCATTATATGATCCTTGGTTGTAGATCAGTGAATAAACTAAGTGAAAATCTCTATGTCCTTGAGCTTTTTTATTGATTCAATTTTAGTACATTATCCTTAGAAAAAATTATAAAGTATATGATCAAGATTAATGATAATAAATAACAACACTTGTAATAAAGAGTTCAAGATTTCATGGGTAAGTAATTAGCTTGAAAAGAAAATCCATACCCTAATTCACCCCCTCTAATGGTACCTAGGTCCCCTTTTCAACCTAAAAATTGGTATTAGAGTGTTGGTCTCTTTTATCAGATATGTATTCTCTGACTTGGTTCAGTTGATTATTTAAATTAAAGTTTAATTTTTCCCTTATCACAGAACTCTAAGTAAAAGGGTATGACATCAAATAGGAAGAAGTCTGGTTTTATTCCTTAGTGTGGAATTGTATATAGAAAGGGTGTGATTCATTTAAAGGAAATAGTGTACTTAAGAATGATTTTGAAGAATCAAACAACAAAAGTGTTTTCTCTTTCAATGATGCTGAAGGATTGAGTAGAGAACATGATATTCCAAGTGATGATGGAATAAATAATGAAGAATAAATTTCTATCAGACCAAAATTTGATATTTTTCATGTAACTGATCAATTTTGTCAAAAATAGGTTGAAGAAATTATATTTAAGGATATCCTCATCCAAGTGTCAAAAATTAAGGTCTATTAGTTGAGATGATTAAATAAAAGGCTTATTGTCGAGGCATTGATCTGAGGGAGAAGAATGACTATCGAGATGAAGAACTACAAAATAATTTCAGAAAGGTAGAAAAACTAAAAGATTATTAGAAGAAAAAGTTTTTGAACTCAAAAGAAATTTAGAATATAGAAACCTGAAATAATGATCTTCTTACAGAGAAATATGAACTAGTTTAGCAGAAAAAAGGATACTGGAAGAGAATTAATTCTATAATAAAACTGTTTCTAAGAAATTTTATAAAATAAATGGAAAATATGATATGATAGATAAGATCTTCCTAGAATTGGATTTTTAGATAATAAGTGGGAAGACTCTCAAAAGACAACATAATTCTCAACTTGCATCAAGAGGCAAGAAGATTCAACAATTAGGGGAAGATCTAGATCCAGTCAAAAAATAAGTGGGGAAATCAAATTACAATGGAAATCCCAAATTGAAGGATGCTTTGAACTTATTATTTGATTATCCTTCAGTTGATGATAATGAAATGAAATGAAAATATGCTTTTTCAGATTAAAAACATGAAAGGATTTTCTCATCCGAAATAATAGCTAGTTTTAGAAAAATCTGTGTTGGATATTATGAGCCCTCTCTATTGCATAATAGGAAGAGAGATGTGAATTTTTCTAAAAAATGGAAAAATCCAATAGATACTAGAAGCAGGACTAAAAAAGATTTTATAGAAAGTAATGAAAACATTTTCTATTTTTGTGGAATGTATGGTCATACTTCCCTTTCTTCTGAGGCATTGGAATATATTTCATGTAGTGAGGATAAAAATATTTATAAATATAATTATAATATGAATAATCTTTAGAAATTATAAAGAAGATCACCTCAGAAGAAAATATCTATGAAACACTACTATAGTGGAAGACTGGGACACACCATTAGTATATGTCAAGAATCCTAAGGGATAAATTTCAAAAGAAGAACTCTAGCTCCATCAAAATATCTGTCAAGAAATGATGAAACATGGTATTCCTTTAATGGAACATTTTTATAGGTTTTGATTGTGGGAATTTGGGAATACATTGAAATAAGAACAATGAAAGGATATAAAAGTAACCCATTAGAAGATCCCCAACATTGATAGTGTATAATAAAAAATATTATATAGTAAGACAATATGATGAGTTGAAAAATAGGTTTATTGCCTCAAGGGAATCATAAGAAGATCAAATAATGGCATATCAACCACCATCTCTATTACACTCACAAGAACTCTCTTGGAATGAATGTGAATAAACCTTGAAGAAAAAAGGAATATATTATCTAGTTGTTATTAAGAGGAATATAAATTCAGTGGTAGACTCAACCCCAATAAGAAATTGTGGTATGAATATGATAATTGATAAAATAAAAATGAATAAATAATGTCTTAACGAATTCACACATCAAGCCACATCGAAGGAAGTGAAGGAAAGAGAAATAGCCATCCTATGCAAGAAGAAGCCAGAGTAGATGACCAACAAAGAGATTCCAGCTCGAGGAAAGAGACATGAAAAATGGAATATCAATGGATAATCAATGAAGGAAAATTTTACAAATGGGTTTAAACCCAAAATTGTTAAAAAGGAAAATCCCACAGAATCTAAATATTGGAATAAGTATTAACATGTAGGTAAATAATGTTTATTCATGTGGCTAGAATAGTTGTAGTTGGCTGGGTAGTTGAAGCTTGAAAAAAGAGTATTGTTCTTCCTAAGAAAGTATCAAAGGCTTGACCCATCTAGAATAACCACAACACTCTTCTTGAGGATTTCATAGGTTCCCATCTACGTTTGTTTATAAACTCTATTAACTAATTTTCAAGTGTTTCAAGATCATAGGGAGATATGATCCATGGGGATGTGGTATCAAAAGATTCAAAGTGGCAATGTGATGTACTCCAGAATGTAAAATTATTCAAATAAGTTAACATAATTGAATAAGAAACCTATTAGAATTCATTGAAAGGAGTTAATGGTTTTTGGATACATGAGATATAAGGAATTAATTGAGTTCAATGGATAGTGATGGTGTTATTAACTTTATCTATTTTTTCCTTCATTATGTTATGAATTAGTAGGATTAGTGGTTATATTAATGGATCATTGTTACATGGTCAATTCACCCAATGAAAACATAATTGAATGTAGATAAAAATAAGAAATGTTATTGAGCTAAAGAAGATTCTAAAACCTACTGTCAAATGTGAATAAATGATTTAGGAGAAAAATATTCTTTATGGGTCTAAAGAGTGGTCCTACCAAAAGGATGAGTTTCATATAATTAGGGGAGCATACTGACTCATAATCATATGAAAAGTCCATGTAATCCAAGGAGGAGAATCCCAAATACCACCATGTACATCAGTGATGAAGAATACAAGGTCTCTATGTTATGGAAAGGACTAAAGTGTATGTTGTCTGGAATCCAGAAGATCGATTGTGGGAGAAGTAGAAATATTATTGTATTTCATAATTATCTATTTTTCTCTAACAATATAGAATCAACTGACTATTTTCTGGATAATAAGAAGGCACGATATAATATCAACAATGTTTCAACATGAGTTTGAAAAATCATTTTAATGAAATGAGGTCACTGTAGTAGAGAATGAACAATATATTTGAAAACACTATGAACATTTAACTTATGGAAGAAATGATGCGGTACAAATATTTGGGGGATTAAAAGTGGAAAATGATGGTTCAGAAGATGTCACAGATAATGATAATGAGGAATTAAAATCCATATCAGCATGAAAGCTGAAGTGTCGAGATGAAATTGAATAGAAAAATATAATTTGTAATTAGAGAGTTCCTGTATAGACAAGAAAGATGAAGACTCTACCACAAGCATCATACTTATTATTGGATGAGCCATAATGTTTTGATGAAGTTGTCGAAGATGAGAATTGGGTTCTAGTTATGAATGAAGAGCTTGAAAAAATTGATAATAATTAGTTTAATCTTGGAAATAATAGTGTAAATAAGGTTAAACATTTTCAATATGGACTTTAATTCTGCATTTATGAATGGGGTTTAGGAATAAGAGGTTCAATTGTGGTGGAGTTGATTATAATATCTATGTCAATAATGAAATTAGTCAAAGGATGACGGTTCTGGTGATAGATGTAAATACTTACACATTTATTTCTCAATCAAAATATGCCCAGGAGGTTTTGAAAATATTTGGAATGGATATTTAAAAGGAGGTGAAGACTCCAGTGGATACTTGAATGATACCATCGCGAGATAATGATGGAAATGAAGTTAATGTCATAGAATTTAGTCAAAAAATTTGTAGTCTACTATACATTACAGTGACAAGAATTGATATTTTTTCCACGTGTCAAGGAGCCCAATTTCAAAGAAATAACAAGGAAAGCCACTTTCTTGCAATGAAAATAATACTTCAATATATCAAGGGCATATTGGACATTTGTTATATGTACAATGACAAATCTAAACAATAGTTATTGGGATATACATTTTTAGAATGGTAGAAATCAATAAATGACAATAAATCAACTTTAGGAGGTTCTTTATATCTTTTTGGATTTTGTATTTATTGGATAATAATGAAATAGGATTATATTTACTTGAGCACCACAAAAGATAAATATATTGTGGCTACTCAAGAATGGACATGATTATTTTGGATGAAGCAGAAATTTGATGATATGGGAGTTGGAGTTATGTATCTGATCAGAATCCATTGTTATAATTCATGTAATATAAATATTAGAAAAAAATAAACTCCACCACTCACTGACAAAGCATATAGAAATCAAATATCATTTTATCAATGTGATGGTAGAGTAAGGGGTATTGAAGCTATATAATGTTCTTATAGAAGCAAATGTTACATAAATTCAGGAAATGTCCTTACCTAAAGAAGTGTTTGAAAGATTATGACTGGATCTAGAATTCAGTTGACTCCCCACACACGAATAAGTGTGGATGTGGGTCCCCTCTGTAACACCCCAAGCTTCCACGATACGATTCTCTTTCAATAATGCAATAGCTTGCATTGTACGCAAGTTCGAGATTCTAACACACCGTGACCAATAAAAGTAGCCGTATGAATAGTAATACCCACTTTTTGATATAATATAAATTTTATATTTCAAAATGTACTTAATTTTTGGATTTTCAATATTGGAATTAGCCTATGTTGAATTTTTGGTATTTTTCTGAGAACTTCCAATTTTCGATGAATAGTGAAAAATACTTAAAAACAACTTTTTTAATCAAAATAATTTATAGTGATAAATTATAACATTGAGTAGTTTTAAACTATAATTATAATATAATTTTATCATTTTATCCAATGGTGGTAATTATAATTAATTTCACTTTGAAATTGGACAAAAAAAATTGTCCATCGTTTGATTGATATTCTTTCTTAAAAACACGCTATTTGTTTTGACAACGGGAATTAATTATAAAAATAATTAGTGAAACTTTTATGTTTTGGATTTGTTAAAATGGACATCAGTTTTGAATTTAGAATATCAAATATAGCTTAGACTGGATTTTTGGTATTTTTCTGAAAAACATCAATTTTTTATTAATAGTGAAACCACTAAGTGGTAGTAAAAAAACTGGTTTTTCATTTAAATGAAATTTTACCACCTCTGTGATTTGAATTTCAAAAATCCGACATAAATCATTGTCATTAGGAATTAAGATGTGGTTCAATGGGATTAAAATAATTTTTGGTGAATGGTAACTTTTAAGTTTTATTAATCGCGATTAAATGTAATTAGTGTAATGTAAGGTAAATATAATGATATAATAATATTAAATTAACTTTAAACATGTCCTAAACTTAGTGGATGAGTCATGGACGACAATTAAAATAAATGGGTCAACTTGGGGGCCCCATGGAGCCACTTGGGTAAGAAAATGACATCAATAACTTTTTATTTAAAGTAAAAATAAAAGTGTCACAAACATGTATTGGTTTACTAAAACAATATATACATGGGGTTATACAAGTAATATTTTTGACTATAAATAGTAATTGGAAAGATAAAACGATTTCCTACATCATTGAATTTTTTATATAATTTTTAGACTTTAAATAAATTAAATTTATTATGACACCATGATGATGCAACGATTACCTCATTAATCAATGAATTAAATAAAATTAAAAGATAATGTAAACTCTAAGACATAAACATGTCAAAAACCTATTTGATGAGTATATTTATAACCTTTATCACCTTTACCTTGAAATATATAATTTTGGGACCTTTGAAATCCGAAAATCACTTCACAATAATGTAACATTTCATGACCTTCCAAGAGTGCCCCTCCTCTCCTCTTATAAAAGGTTCCCACCTCTACCACCTTATTCACACCTTAATGCCATTTGTCTCGGCTCAAATCTGCCCAAATACTCTCCCAACCTCCCTCTATTACTCCTAGAAGCCTCACTTTGGGCAGATGTCTTCCCAAGGAAACCTTTGGCTCAAATCAAAAAGAGTTACCCAATTTTAAGGTAATGTCTTTTCTTATGTTATTTTGTTTTATTTTGATTCTCCAACCCCTTAAACTCTTTTTATTCCTATATTTTGTAACAACACCAGTATCTTCAATATAGTAGGATGTTTTTATAAGATGTATTTGATTTAAAATTACACACACCTCTGTCCAATGGTTAAAGAACATACTATTTCTGTGGTTGGCGAATTACTGCCTCATGAAACGATGATTGTTCAATATTCTTTTAACATCTCTCATCGTGGCCATTATGATGAAACTATTTCTATATATGATATATATTATTTTTATGTTTTTTTATGGTTCTTTATTTTTCATTAATGGAATACCTTTATGATTTCCATTATGGTTGAACGCGATAATTTCATTTTAGGAAGTGCGGACTACCGCCCCCTCAAAGTGTTTTGAATCGTTAATGACATATGTGGGACATATAAAGGATGGAGTTAATGATATTATATATGATATTATACTGGAATTATAATATACATTTATATCATTATTATTTCATTCCATTAAATACAAAATAGTAATGAAATTAGCATTCATGCGTACGTACGGCTTACCGTCTCCATGAACTGTACATTTCATTTCTTACCTCTAAATGTTATGTAATATTATAAATGCATGTATCTACTATATATATATATGATATATATGATATCTACATCATGAATTTAATTCTGGAGATAATGGATATTCTACCACATAAACAACTTGTAATTATAATAAGTTTATTGTTGACTCAAGTACCAAAGATCGACAAAACGACCGTTATTAACTTAAATGACTACATAATTTTCATAACATAATAATAAGTGATATAAAATGGATAATGAACTTGAAAAAGGTTCTTAATAATGTAGAGATTAACTCCAGTTTATTATTCAGGAGATTAAAGAACGACCGAGTCAAGTTGGACACAAGGTAAGGGACTTCATCTCAATCTCCTTTCATTGAGGCATATTTTGTCTTATACACAACATTCTTTCATACGGTGTATAAGACTCTTTGACTTTTAAGTTTATTAAAATGGAATATTTTATACAAAGCGTTTTTACTAAACTACAAAAGGAATGTTTTGTCTTACGTACGCGGTGGCAACAACTTCTTCGCCGCCGTGACCATTATTTGAGTTTCGGCTTTCTCAACAAGCCATAAATTTTTTTAAAATGAAAAATAAATAACAAGTTTTAATTTTAATTTATTTGATATTGAAAATGGTTTTATTATATCAATGTGTTTTGTTAATATCTTGTGATTGAAATGTGGAAATGTTATGTTTCCTTTATTCATGTTTTATGTGATACGATTATGTTCTAGTTTATGATATGTTTAAACCTTTTCATATAAGGAATGCATTGGACATAATAAGTGATAGGTGGAGCCCGCTATAGCTCCTCGATGCATCAGTAGGTCTCATGAGAAAAACTAGTGTCTTGGCACGAGGCCTTGACAAAACCTTATTTGTATTCTTGGCACGAGGCATTGGCTATGTGGTTATGATAGTCTCGCATTATGCATTCAATAATTATGAAAGTGGTTATTGATATTGCATGTGATTATTCGACTAGTAGAATATCCATGTGAACCAGTAAATGGAATTATTTTATTTTACTTTTTCTATATTATGATGAAATTAAATTTTAAAAGGCTTTTGTTTTAGTTATACATTGCCTTAGATGTTTATGTTTATTTATGAAAGTTTCCTCTATATAGTTATCCTAACTGAGCATCTGAGCTCACCCCTTTCTATGTGTTATTTTTCCAAGGATGTGAAGAAATATTTTATGACTGACCTGCAAGGATATTCTGAAGGGGATATGGGTGTGGAATATGGAGACTATGTTATTGTATTTTTTCACATTAGGATGTGATGTAACATTTATGAATGTATCTAGTGTTTCTAAGGCTACTAAACTAATCGGTCTTTCAAGACTTGATCTTTTTTGATCATGCCAATGTTACGTAATAATGCACCAACCCTAGGTAACTGGGGTCGGGGCATTGCATTTGGTATCATAGGTAGTTTAGTATTAACCTTGGAAGCTAGATTTAGATAAACTCTTATTAGAGCACATATCCCTAAGATAGACTTTGAGGATTAGTATAGAAGAACTTCTAGAATTTTGGTATTATAGAGATTTTGTGAGTTTTCCAAGAATTACATCCCCGTATGGATAAGAGCCGGTATAGGAGGCTCTAGCATAGATGTACCTAGGGGTAAAACCCGAAAACACCGCTCTGAGCTAGACTCAAATGGGAACTGGTGCACGACAACGGGCCTTGCTGCACTTTTGGTTACGACACTCCTGGGGGATATTCTTAGGATAATTATCATTTTCTTTACAAACCATTATGAAGGGTTTATGAGTATATTCTTCCTCAAAGAAAACATTTTTATGATTATGGATTATATCCATAAACTATTCAATTTATGTTAAGTGTTTTATAGGTATGGAATTATGTATTTCGATTCATAAACTAATTTAGTGTATGACATTGTTTAGAAATTTAACCTAGTGGAAGGAATGGAAACCATATCAATGCACACACTACATGTAGGGATTTCCCTCCTACTGAAGATAATTATAATGGATCTGGTGATACAACTGGTGCTGATCAGCTTATCACCATACTGGGAAAACTCACTCAGGTTATGAAAAATAACCTTACTCGTATGGAGCACCCTAATCCGCAACATGGAGGAACAATGTTAGACCACTTCATGAGGAAACAACCACCAACATTCAATGGGAGTAAAAATCCCTTAGTAGCTAAGAAATGGATAAATTCCTTAGAGAAAATATTCCATGCCTTGGGGAGTAGTGAAAGGGAAAAGGTAATCATGGCAGTTTACCACCTCACTGGAGATAATGATCAATGGTTGTCATTGATTCAAAACATGAAGGAAGATTATGAAGTATCAAATATGGAATGGAAGGAGTTCAAAGATCTTTTCTTAGACAAATACTTTCCTCGTGACCATCGACCGGATATGGAAAGACAATTTCTGAGTCTGAGACAAAAGGAGGATGCAGATGTCGCAAAGTATGAGGCCAATTTTACAAGGTTAGCAAGGTATGTTGCATATTATATATGTAACCCAAGAAGTAATATTTATCATTTGTTTGATGGGTTAAATCCATTTCTATGTTGAGCTTTATTATCACAATCTTTCTCAACGTACGAAGATATAGTCTCATGTTCTATCAAGATAGAAAAAGAATTCTCTAAATCTTATGACAATAAAGTAAAGCATGAGAAGAAGAGAACGGTGGAACAAGAGACAGATAAAGGGAAAAAGGGAAAGAAGGATTTTCCATTATGAGATAATTTTGGGAAGAATCACCCCGGTACATTCATAAAAGGAATGGGAGTATGTTATAAATGTGGAGAAAAAGGTCACCAGGCTCATGATTGCAAGGGAATGAATGAGGCTATTAATGTTAAATGCTACAATTGTAGGGAAATGGGGCATTATGCAAATGAATTTCCAAATAGTTAGGGAATGTTACTTTTGAAAAGGCCAAGGGATCAAGGCCAATAATATGCTATTACTACAGTTGAAGTGGAATAATTAATGTATTGGTGCTTTTGGACTCAAGGATTATATTCTGGTTATAAGAATAATGTGATATATATAAGGATTGTACTGTAGTACTTGTTATTTTCATTAAAGTTTACATATGTTGAAGGTAATCATATTTTTATTATTTGACAATAAGAGAAACTTTACTTTGTTTGGGGAATCTGATGTTACAATTGATTTTTGAATTTAGAGACCTTTTAGAGAAAGCCTGGACAAAGGTATTTTGGATTACTATAAAGGTTGGAATGGATTAAGTTGAAATTTGGATAGCATTGTTTAAGGTTAAAACATTTCTGAATATTATTTTTGGAATATTATAATACTATAGTTTTAGGAAAAGGATAACCTGCATGTCGGGGGACAACCCGTCGCGTCAGACAAAGCTGCAGGAATCGAACCAACAACCACAGTGCGACATACCTTTATTACCTACCACTAGCCTATAGGAAGTCCCTAGTTATTACAAAATATTTTTCCTAATCTTAATGGTATGTGTTAATATTTTGAACCTTGTACTATTAGGATAAATATAATATTTTTGAGTACTATTATCATTTTGATGGAAAGATGAGTTTATGGTAGAAATTAGTTGAAGGTTGAAACTCTACTTGTCAAGAATATATATATATATATACCTATCTTTTATTCTATGAATAAATTAATTCTTAAACGTTAGTAAAGGGATAGTAAAACAAAAAATGTGTTATCCTAATACCGTATGTTTTGTTGAACTAATGATATTTTAAATCAACATAGATTGAAGGCTTCGAGGCCCTAAATTTTACACTTGTTTGTGATTGATGACCTCAATCACTCCCTACGAAAATTTACATTTTCCATCCAATTATTTGTCTCTAATTTCCACCAATGTTCTCCTAATCGATATCATAATTTGGTGGTGACTTTTTCATTTCACTTTACCACTAGTTAAGGTTAAATTTTATTACCCTTATTTTCAATGTGGGGTTTCCACAATTGTATTTTCTATTTTCAACCTTTTATTTTCGAAGAACATTTTCAAATTGTGAGGATGAAATTTATTAAAGGAGGGTAGAATTTAACACCCCAAGCTTCCACGGTACGATTCTCTTTCAATAATTCAGTAGCTTGCATTGTACGCAAGTTCGAGATTCTAACACACCGCGACAAATAAAATTAGCTGTATGAATAGTAATACCCACTTTTTGAAATAATATAAATTTTATATTTCAACATGGACTTCATTTTTGGATTCAGAATATTGGAATTAGCCTTTGTTGAATTTTTGGTATTTTTCCGAGAACTTCCAATTTTCGATGAATAGTGAAAAATACTTAAAACCAACTTTTTTAATCAAAATAATTTATAGTGATAAATTACACTATTGAGTGGTTTTAAAGTATAATTATAATATAATTTTACCATTCTATCCAATGTTGGTCATTATAATTAATTTCACTTTGAAATTGGACTTACACAATTGTCAATCTTTTGATTGATATTCTTTCTTAAAAACACCCTATTTGTTTTGAAAACATGAATTAATTATAATAATAATTAATGAAACTTTTATGTTTTGAATTTGGTAAAATGGATATCAATTTTTAATTTGGAATATCAAATATATCTTAGAGTGAATTTTTGGTATTTTTCTAAAAAACATCGATTTTTGATGAATAGTGAAACCACTAAGTGGTAGTTAAAAAACTAATTTTTCATTTAAATGAAAATTTACCACCTATGTGATTCGAATTTCAAATATCTGACATACATCATTGTCATTAGGAAGTAAAATGTGGTTCAATGAGATTAAAATAATTTTTGGTGAATAGTAACTTTTAAGTTTTATTAATCGCGATTAAAGGTAATTAGTGTAATTTAAGATGAATATAATGATATAATAATATGAAATTACCTTTAAAATTTTCCTACACTTATAGTTTGAGTCATGGCTGACCAAGACAATTCGTGGGTCAACTTGGGGACCCCATGGAGCCACTTGGGTAAGAAAATGACATTAATAACTTTTTATTTAAAGTAAAAATAAAAGTGTCACAAACATGTATTGTTTTACTAAAATAATTTTTACATGGGGTTATACAAGTCATATTTCTGACTATAAATAGTCATTGGAAATATAAATATATTTCCTACATCATGGTATTTTTTATAATTTTTAGACATTAAATAAATCAAATTTTTTATGACACCATGATGTTGCAGCGATTAACTAATAAATCAACGATTTCAATAAAATGAAAAGATAATGTAAAATATTAGACTTAAACTTGTCAAAAACCTATTGGATGAGTATATTTCTAATCCTTATCACCTTATCCTTGAATTAAATAATTTTGGGACCTTTGAAATCGGAAAATCACTTCATAATAATGTAACAGTTCATGACCTTCCAAGAGTGCCCCTCCTCTCCTCTTATAAAAGGCCCCCACCTCTACCACCTTATTCCCACCATCATGCCTTTTGGATCAGACAACCACTTCACAAATACTCTCCCAACTTCCCTCTCTTACTCCTATAAGACTCACTTTCTGCAGAAGTCTTCCCAAGGAAGCCTTTCGTTCAAATCAAAAAGAGTTACCCGATTTTAAGGTAATGTCTTCTCTTATGTTCTTTTGTTTTATTTTGCTTCTCCAACCCCTTAAACTCTTTTTATTCCTATATTTTGTAACAACAACAGTATCTTAAATATACTTGTATGTTGTTATGAGATGTATTTGATTTAAAATTACACACACCTCTGTCTAATTGTTAAAGAACATACTATTTCTGTGGTTGGCAAATTACTGCATCACGAAACGATGATTGTTCAATCTTCTTTTAACACCTCTCTAGGTGGCCATTATGATGACACTATTTTTATATAGGATATATATAATGTTTATTTTTTCTTTATTCTTCAATATTTTTCATTTAGGGTATACCTTTATGATTTCCATTTTGGGTGAACACGATAATTTCATTTTAGGAAGTGCGGACTACCGCCCCCTCAAAGTGATTTGAATTGTGAATGCCATATGTGGGACATATAAATGATTAAGTTAATGATATTATATATTATATTATACTGGAATTATAAGCTACCTTTATATCATTATGATTTCATTCCATTAAATATGAAATAGAAATGAAAGTAGTGTTATGCGTACGTACGACTTACCGTCTCAACGAACGGTGCATTTTATTTATTACCTCTAAATGTTATGTAATATTATAAATCCATATATCTACTAGATATATATGATATATATTATATCTACATCATAAATATAATTCTAGAGATAATGGATATTCTACCACAAAAACAAGTTGTAATTATAAGAAGTTTATTGTTGACTCAAGTACCAAAGATTGGAAAAACGACCATTATTAACTTAAATTACTAAATAATTTTCATAACATAGTAATAAGTGATATAAAAGGGATACTGAACTTGAAAAAGGATATTAATCAATTATAGATTAACTCTAGTTTATTATTCAGGAGATTAAATAACAATCGAGTCAAGTTGGACACAAGGTAAGAGATTTCATCTCAATCTCCTTTCATTGAGGCATATTTTGTCTTATAGACAAATTTCTTTTATATGGTGTATAAACCCCCATTGACTTTTACGTTTATTCAAAAGGAATCTTTTATACGAAGTGTTTTTACTAAACGAAAGAGGGAATGTTTGGTCTTACGTACGCGGCGACAACGACTTCTCCACCGCCGTGACCATTATTTGAGTTTCAGCTTTCTCTACAAGCCATAACTTTTTTTAAAATGAAAAATAAATACCAAGTTTATATTTTATTTTATTTGGTATTGAGAATGGTTTTATTATATCAATGTGTTGTATTGATATCTTTTGATTGAAATGTGGAAATTTTATGTTTCCTTTATGCATGTTTTATGTGATACAATTATGTTATGGTTTATGATATGTTTAAACCTTTTCATATAAGGAATGCATTGGACATAATAAGTGATGGGTGGAGCCCGCTATAGCTCCTCGATGCATCGGTAGGTCTCATGAGACAAAGTAGTTTCTTGGAACGAGACCTTGACAAAACCTTATTTGTCGTCCTGACACGAGGCCTTAGCTACGTGGTTATGACAGTCTGGAATTATGAATTCCATCATTAGGAAAGTGGTTATTGATATTGCAGGTGATTATTCGACTAGTAGAATATCTATGTGAATAATTCAATTGCATTATTTCATTTTACTTTGGTCATATTATGCTGAAGATCAAGTTTAAAAGGATTTTGTTTTAGTTATACACTGCCTTAAATGTTTATGTTTATTTATGAATGTTTCCGCTATATTGTTATCCTTACTGAGCATCTGAGCTCACCCCTTTCTATGTTTTATTTTTCCCAGGATGTGAAGAAATATTTTATGACTCACCTACAGGGATAGTCTTAAGGGGATATGGGTGTGGACTATGGAGCCTATTTTATTGTATTTTTTCACTTTATGATGTAATGTAACATTTATGAATGTATCTAGTGTTTCCAAGTCTACTAAACTAATCGGTCTTTCGAGACTTGATCTTTTGTGATCATGCCAATGTTACGTAATAATGCACCGACTCTGGGTAACTGGGGTCAGGGCGTTACACCCTCTCCCTGAGGTACGGTGTTTTATCCCTATTATTCTAATGTATGTTAATTACACTATGTCATACCATGAATAATTTACCTTTAGGTTTCTTTACAAAGGATGAGAATTTGTGTCTATTAAAAGGAAGAAAAAATTTTAATCATGTGATGGGGAAGAACTAATAGGTGGAGTAACGAGATTAGGGTTGGATTACAGTGATATAGGGGGAGTATTAAATCTAACGATGATAAAGGTGATAGGTCAAAGATTATATATCAGGGAAGATATGGGCAATGATAAAAGAAGATGAGTGGATTTGGAATGGAATGAAGTTATTTATTGATGAAATTTTTATTATAATCTTACTTCTCACACTGATCAAAGATCATGTGGGCTGAGTGTGTATGTTGATTAAATTTTTGATTAATCTCCAAATCATAAGAAGAGAATGATTGTAGAATATGTGAGAATCATTAATGAGGTATCAAAAACATGAAGAGTTATCAACAAACCAAAGTGGTGGATTTTTGGGAAAAAATACCTCAATAAATCGTCTCAACATTTTTGGGGTGATAATGTTTGTTGAAAATGCCATATAATCGAAAATCATTATGGTTGGTGTTTCTATAGTAGGGTTTTAAGGTGGTGTAGTTTTCCAGTGTTTTCTATATTTTTGGGCCACAAAATCATGAGTTTTCTTGGAAAAGAATGTTTTTTGGAAAAGGAGTTCATGGTTTACATAATGCGTTACATAGTTTTTGTACTGAAAAGGAGTTTTGAAAAATGAAAAAGGAAAATGGAAAAGGACGGATTTATACATAGAAGAATTATGCGGACCACGAAGAGCACTACACATACTACATAGGTAGAAGTTCGCAGGTTAGTCATAGTTTGTTGGAGGCTTGATGTTTTTAGGACGACCATCATTTGAAAAATGGAGGACATGATTTGAGGAGCTGAAAAAGGTTTTTTTAAAGAAGAGATCGATCACTGTAATGATCAGGGAAATATGTAGACGACATAATAGTATGCGATGAAGTTTATACGACATAGAAGATTTTGGGTGATTCATATTAAAAATATTTTTGGATATATTTTCTTCTATAAAGACAACTAATCAGATCATTAGAAGAGAGTGAATTCCATGAGAAAATATCATCACTCCAAGAAGAATCTGGTGAAGTCCAAAATTCATTTATGAGGGATAATTCTGCAAAGGATAAGTTTTCATGAGGAAGTATTATGTTAAAGGATATGTTTTCTATAGAGAAATTGTGTGGAAATGGTTTTACAGGTATCTTTAACCCAAAAAAGAAAAGGGACTATGAAGCACATGCATTCCATATGGAATCATCCATCCACCAAAGAGGCGGTCCACGAAAGTAGTGGTCTGTGGAAGAGGAGTTGTCTATCGAGGAGATGGTAGTCAACAATGCATCAGCGGTCTGCGGAGAATCGATGGTCTACAGACCATCATCTATCTATGGAGCATCAATGGTCCACGAAGCATCACCAGTCCATGGAGCATCAAAAATCTATGAAATAAGAGACCATGAGTGGAAGAATAATTATTCCAAGAAGACTCTCCCCACAGGGTGCAAGTTAGTTCACGAAGTAAGTAGGGTAATTCACATAGGATTCAAGAATCTACGAAAGTAATTTCCACAAACCAAGTGCAAAATTTTATTTCATATTCATGGAAAAATTGGGCTTTAATAGATCATATATCTACAATTGAGGATACATATATTTATACAAATATAGGGACCTAAAATTTCATAAACTATGAGTGGATCCCATCCAAGATCAGTGAACAAAGGAAGAGAAAGATGTAGATGTTTTCCACCAGTAGTGTGCTAGAGAAAAATACAAAGGGAGTGGCCTTTGGGAAAGAAGAGATATCACCCTAAAACTTTTATAGGTAGTGATCCTTAGTATAGAAGTGATCTACCCAAAACAATTTTATTGGTAGTGACCCTTAGTTAATTTGTTACAATTATCACATTATCATTGTATGCTCCTTTGATGTATCTTAGTGAGGGTGAACTATATAAAAATATCGGTGTCCTTTTGCTTGTTTTATTACTTTAATTTCAGGGCATTATCATTAGATAAAATTTTAAATGATACTATCAATATTAAGGAAAATACGAATTGAACATTGTAATATATAGGTCAATATCTAGTTGTATAGGAAGAAGATTGAATAGAATATCCATACCCTGATTCACTCCCTCTCTTAAAGTACCTAGGCCCCATTTGGGACCTAATAATTTTTATTTGGGCATTGGTTTATTTTATCATATCTATTTTTACTGACTTGGTTCAGTTGATTGTAAAAATTAAATTTTCAATTTTCTCTTATCTTTAAACTCCACGGAAAAGGGTTGAACATCTAATAAGAAGAAGAAGTCTGGTTTTATTTATCAGTGTCAAAGTGTCTATTGAAAAAGTGTGATTCAATTGAAGGAAAAAATAGTGTACTGAAGAATGATTTTGATGAATGAGACCTCAAAAGTGTTTACTCATTAAATGATGCTACAGAAATGAATTGAGAACCTGATATTCCATGTGATATTGGAACAAATGATAAAGAAGAAATTTCAAGAAGGCAAAAATAATATTTTTTCCCTGTAACTAATCAATTGGATCAGAAATAGGATAATGAAATTAAATCAAAGGATATGTGAATATATGTTTTGGAAAGTGAGACCAATAATCTTAGAGGATGAAATAAAAGAGTTATTAATGTGGTTACTTATCTGAGGCAGAATAATGATTGTTAAGATAAAGAACTGCAAAAGATGTCTACAAGGTCTAGAAAAATAAAATCTTATTACATGGGAAAGTGTTTGAACTATGATGAAATTCAAAATATGGAATCCATAAATATTGATCTTTCTACACTGCAATCTGAACTAGTTCAGAAGAACCAAAGGCTATAAAAAGATTATACATGTTTCGTTGAATGTATTTCTCAAAATAATTCTAAAACAAAGGAGCAAGATGAAATTATAGATTTGAACTCCTAAGAGTTTTAAGTTTAGATAACTAGTGGTAATACCCTCATAAAAGAATATAATTCTCCACTTGAAATTAGAGACAAGAACATTCAATTATTGGGGTAAGATCTAGAGTCAGTCAAGAAATAAGTGGTGGGATCTAATGTTAAAGGAATTCCCAAATTAAGAAATTATTTTCACTTACTATTTGATTATCCTACAGTTGGTGGTAATGAAATTAAATGAAACTATTATGATTTAGAGTAGAAAAATGAAATTATTTCCTCATCCCAAAGGCAATTTAGTTTTTTAAAAATTAGTATTTATTATGATGAGCCCTCTCCCATGAATAAAGTGAATAGAGTTTTGAATTGTTTAAAAAATTGGAAAAATCCTGTTGATACTAGAAAAAGGACAACAAAAGGATTTTTATAGGAAGTGATGATAGAATGTGTTATTTCATTGGAACACATGGTCGTACTTCAAGTTTTTGTTTTGAGGAATTGGAATATATTTCATGTTGTGAAGATAGAAAAATTTCTAATTATAAGTATAGGATGAAGCATATTGAGAAATTAAAAAGAATATTATCTCTATGAAAGTATCCATAAAATGATACTATTGTGGAAGACTGAGACACAAAATGAGCATGTGTTAAAAAGACCAAGGAATAAATTTTCAAATAAGAACTCTAACAGCATCAAAATACCATCCATGAAAGATTGAAATGAGGTATTATTTTAAAGAAAGTTTTTGTATATGTTTTAATCATGGGAATTTGTAAAGACATTGTAGAAATAAGAATGAAGGGAATGAAAAGGAACTCAAAATGTGATCCCCAACACTGGTAATGTATAAAAAAAAATCCTATACTGAAATACAACATGATGAGTTTAGAAATAGGTTTACAACCTTAGGTAAATCACAATGACCTCAACAAAAGGTGTATCAATCACCTCCTCTATTACAATAAAAAAAATATCTTAGAAGAAATGTGAAAAAACATTATAGAAAAGGGAAGATTTTCTTTAGTTTGGGTTAAGAAGAATGTAAATTCAGTTTAAGACTGAATGACAACAAGAAAGGGTGGAATGAATCAGATAATAGATAGAAGAAAAATGAATAAAAAATTCCGGAAAAATTCACATGTCGTTCCACATGGAAAGAAGTAAAGGAAAAAGGAAATATCCCTCCAATTGAGGAATAAGTAAGAGGAAATGGCCATTGAAAAGATTTTCACTCAAAGAAAGAATCATGAAAATGGAATATCAATAGAGAATCAATGAAGGGAAATGTTAAAAATGGGTTTAAACATAAAATTATGAAACATTACAAGCCTATATAATGAAAATATTTTAATAAGACTCAACATGTGGGTAAATAATGTTTAGTCATATGGCTTGAATAGTTGAAGTTGGATGGGAAGTTAGAACATACACAAAAATATTACAGTGCTCTATAAGAACTTATTAAAGGGTTTATCCATTAGGATCAACAAAAATCTTCTAATTAAGTATTCTAGAGGTTCCCCTCTCACTATCTGTATATGTTTTATTAACTAATGTTCAAGTGATTCATGTTCAAGGGTAGATACAATATAAGGGGAAGTGGCATCAAAATATTCAAAGTGGTGATGTGATGATCTTTAGAATGGTAAATAATCCAAATAAGTTAACAAAGATGAAGAAGAAATCCAGAGGAATTCCTTGAATGAAGTAAATGGTTGATGGCTGCATGAAATATGTAGAATTAATTGAGTGGAGTGGTTAGTGATGGTGATATTAACTTTATCGCTAGTTTTCTACACTGAGTTCATATTCAGTAGGTTTAGCGGGGTTTTTGATAGTCCATTGCTAAATTGTAAATTAACCCAATGAAAATATCATTTTATGTAGCTAAATCTCAAAACTTTTATTCAGATATAGAATTTTCTCAAACATGCAATCAGATATGAATCGATTATATCGGAGAAGAAGAATGTTTCTAGGTCTAAATAGCAGGCCTAACAACCTGAAGAGTTTTATATTATATGGGGAGTATAAAATATCATAATCAGATTCAAGGACCATGTAGACCAAATAAGAGAATAAAAATGTCCTACTTGTAAATTAGTGATAAAGTATAAAATGTATCAATGGTATAAAAGGGATGAAAGTTTGTGTTTATTGATGTCAATAAAATTGATTGGGGGAGAAGTAGTAACATTCATGTATTTCATGATTATCTATTTTTCTCTAACAGTATCATATCATCTTACTATTTCATGGATTCCAATAATATGTGAGATAATATCCACAATGTATTAACAAGAGTATGTAAAATTAGTTGAAAGAAATTAGGTCACTATAGTAGAGAATGAATAGAATCTTTGAAAAACAATTAACAGTTTTTTTGTAGAAGCAACGAGGAGGTAAGAAACTAAGAGTGAGTAAAAGTGTAAAATACTCATTTATAGGAAGATAATGATAATGAGCATGAGGAAGTAAAATCTATATCATCATTAAAGCTGAAGATTCAAGATGAAATTGACTGGAAAACTATAATTGGTAATCAGGCAATTCCAATGTAGACAAGGAAGATAAGGAATCTGTAACAAGCATCATATTTATTAAAGGTAGAGACTAAATGTTTTGATGAAGCAGTTGGAGATAAGAACTGGGTTCTGGATATGAATGAAGATGTTGAAAAAATTGAGAATAATCATATTATTCTTAGTCAGAATAGTAAAAAGAAGGTTCAACATTTTCCAAATGGATATTAGGTCAACATTTTTGAATGGGGTTATGGATGAAGTGGTTTATTTTGAATAACCAAATGGTTTTATCATTCATGATAATGAGAACAAAGTTTTTCATATGAGAAAGGCCCTTTATGGGTTGAAGCAAGCATCTAGAGCATGGTATTCAAGGCCCGATCAGTTTTTAAAGAAGTTTGTTTTTTATTGAAGTGGAGTTGATTACAATCTATATGTCAATAATGAAAGTAATCAAAGGATGAAGGTGATGGTGACACAATGAAAGAATGGAATATTCATTTCTCAATGTAAATTTTCCAAGGTTGTTTTCTGAATATTTGGAATAGATAATTACATGGAGTTGAATAGTCTAGTGGCTACCTATATGAAATTGTAATGGGATAATGATGAAAATGTAGTTAATATCATAGAAATTGGAAAATCATTTATAGTATTCTATACTTGATAGTGACAAGACCTTATATTGTTTTTTCCACATGTTAAGTAACACGGTTTCAAATAAATACCATGAAAATACACTTGAGATTAATGGAAAGAATACTTTAGTGTATCAAGGGAACATTGGACTTCAATTTGATATACAACGAAAAATATCAGTAATTGTTGTTGGGTTATAAAGATAGAGATTGGGCCGGATTAACAGATGATTGTAAATCAACATCCGAAGGTGATTTCTATCATGGTGTGTTGTGTATTTTCCGGCTAATAAAGAAATAAGATTTCATTTCATTATGCACTATAGAAGATGAATATATTGTAGCTACACAAACTTTCTCAAAGTTATTTTGGATGAATAAAAAAATTGATGATATGGGAGTTGAAGTGAAGTTTATGAACAAAATCCATTGTTATAATTTTATTTCTATAAATCTTAGAAAAGATTGAATCCATCACTCATAAAAAAGTACACTGAAATTAAATATAATTTTATCAAGGAGAAGGTAGAGCAAGGGACTGTGAAGTTGGATAATGTTCCTAAAGTTAACAGGTTGCAGACATTCTGACTAAGGCCTTACCCAAATAAGTGTTTGAAATATATCTAATTTCATTTATAATTCATTTTGACTCATTTTACTTGAAAAATTGTGGATGTGGGATCCCTTATCCCTGACGTGTGGCTTGTTTTTTTTTCTAACTTGATAATATGTGTTCTTTTCCCTATAATATATTATGAATAAGTGAGCTCTCAGTTTATTGAAAAAGGTTGAAAAGTTTTGGGTATTAAAACGGGATAAAATATTTTAATGAAGATATAGGGAGAAGCTGATAGGAAGATAAGCGAGATATGGGGTGTATTAAAGTGATATATGGGGAGAATTAAATCTGATGATACTAAAGGTGATCGATCAAAGAATATATATCATGATAGATGAGGTTCTTGATGAAATCAAATGAGTGGGTTTCAAATGGAATGATGTGATTCATAAATAAACTTATCATTATAATCTTGTTTCTCATGATTAGCATGCATCCTGTGGGCATAAAGTGTGTGTTGAGTAAATCTTTGATTGATATATAAATTTCAAGAAGCGAATGATGGTACTAGATGGAAGAAGCTTTAAAAAGGTATAAAAGATATGAATAGTTTTTAATAAACCCAAAGGGGGAGAATATTTCGGAAAAATTCCTTAATGTGTTGTCTTGGTGTTTTTGGGGTGATTTTGCTTGCTGACAAAGCCAAATGACTACGAATCAGTATGGTTAGTGTTTCCAATGAAGGTTTTTATGGTGGTGCGGTTTCCCATTGCCTTCCATAATTTTGGGCACAAAATCAGGATTTTTTTTTGGAAAATGAAGGTTTTATGAAAATGTGTTCATGTTTTATGGAACACGAAGCAGAGTTCATGGACTAAAAAAGAGGTTAGTTTAATGAGAAAGGAAAATGGAAAATGAAGGATTTCTGTATAACTATGCTACACAGACCACGTAGTGCGCCATGCATACCGCATATGTAATAGTTCATGGGAGGCTCATAATTTATATAAGGCTTGAAGTTTGGGGGAGGCTTATCCTTTTTAAAATAGAGGCACCAATTTGAGGAGCCATAAAGGGTTTCATTTGTAGAAGACATCAACTGACATAATGGATTAAGGTACTATGTGGACCACAATGCAGTACGAGATGAAGGTTATACCACATCATAGATTTGGGTGATTTAGATGATCATGATTTGTGGATCTCTTTTCCTATATAAGGACATCGAATAAGATCATTAGAAGATAGAGAGAACCATTAGTAAGTATCATTAATCTGGGATAAATTCGGTGAATTATGAAAGAAGTTTGTGTGGGATAATTTTATGAATGAGAATTGTTTTCAAGGAAGGATTCTATAAAAGGAGACTTGTTCTGTGGAGAAAGATCATGGAAAGGGTTATGTGGGAATCTTTAATCAACAAATGAAAAAGGACCACTAATTAGAGGTTATATGCATGGATTCAGCCATCCACTAAAGAGGTAGTTCCCAAAAGAGAAGGCTATCCATAGAGCAAGAGCAGTTCACGAAAGAGAAAATAGTCCGCAGAGCATCAGTGATCTATGGAGCATCAGTGGTCCATGGAGGGTTAGTAATCCATGAAAGAAGATCTTATTCTTGGAAGAAGAAGTAGTCCACGAATAACTCACTGAACATGGTTCAAGAAAGTTTGCGAAGGAAGTAGGGCAGTTTTTAGAGTATTCAAGAATCCACAAAAGTAATTTTCGCAAACCAAGCGGAAAAATGGATTTCATATATGTCTGAAAACATGACTTCAATAAATTATCGATCTACAGTTTATGATGCATGTTTTCATGAAAATAAAGGGACCTACAATTCCATAAAATATTATTATATCCTTTCTAAGTGTAGTAATCAATGAAAGTGTAAGACGATGATTCCTTCCACCATTAGTGATCCAGATAAAGAGACAAAGGGAGTGACCCTTGGGAAAAGAGGAGATAACCAAAAAACTTTTAATGGTTTTAATCATGGGTGTAGAAGTGATCTCACAAGAACATTATTATTAGCAGTTAGAATTTGTAAATTTTTTACAATCAGTACATTGCAGTTTTATGCTTTTTAAATGTATCCTAGTGAGGGTGAGGCAATAAAAAATCATTGTGTCCTTTTTATTTATTTATTTCTTTACTTTCATTGTATTATCATTAGATAAAATTGGAAAGGATACCACTAACATTAAGTAGAATAAGAAGTGACCCTTTTAATAAAGTTTTCAAGATCGAGTGGGTTAGGAAAGAGTTTAAAAATAATATCCATACGATGATTCTACCCCCTCTCAGGGTTCTTAGGTCCCTTTTTGTGCTAAATAATATCATTACGGATATGATGAAACTATAAGCTACTAAAAATAATTATAGCTTCAATGATGTAGAAAACACGAGAATGTGAATTGGCCTTATAATTTGGGCCTACGGGCTATGTAATGGGCTACAAGCCCACTGGGCCTTCAGGCTATGTAATGGGTTTTCCCTCTACCCAGTTAAAAGAGGACTTTGCTTTGATTTAATAAAAAAAATGTGGCTTCGGACCCAACCCTTTAAAAAAATTATACATGTTTTTAAAATCCCATAAAAATTTTATTGGAATGAGTTATGAGTTTATTTCAAAATCTCATTGTTATTCCAAATTTTTTAGTTTTAGGCTTCAATTAGAAGAATTATATGTTATTTCAATATAAAAACCCAAAAAGTTTCTTATCGTCTATATTTTTAATGTACTAATTTCATTTTTAATTTCTTGTTCACTTAAAAAAATAATTTGTTTGAGGAAAACCAACATTATTTTTCTATTTTCCTAAGAATATCTTTCTTCCATATACTTTTTTTCATTAAACTATTTTCAATAATGTTTAAAATTTTATAGAATTTTTTATGAATGTTATTTTTACCAATTGTGAATTTATAGAAAATGGTTTATAATTAATATTTTTTTTGAATGAGGCACTTTGTTTAGTAAAGCTATGAATCAAATCAATATTTTTAGATAAACTAGACGAAGGGATTTTTTCCTTCACGCATACTATTAGATTTTAATCTTCATTTAAAAATACTCAGGGTTATTTTCATTAAAAATATTTCTCCTAATATTCTAGAATTTTTTATATTTTAATACAAGTGATTTGAAAATGAAAATGGTGTTTTGATAAAGAGATCTTCTTGTGTTATTTTAAAATATTTTCATTTATGTCAATATTCTTTGGTGAATATTTTTATTCATTGTGGATATAATATTTTGATACCAACACCCATATTAATTTGGATAGCTTATCATCATGTGATATTTATTGATTTGTGAAAATATTAACATTTCACATGCTAGTTTTGTAATATTTATGATTATGTTTATTATTTATTGAATTGTTATTGACCCATTTCATATGGTGAATAAATTGGAATTAGTATGTGATGTGAAGAGACTTGCATACCCCCATGATAAATTATTAGGTCTCATGAGAAAAACTAGTTTGGGTATTTGAAATACATCTTACCCATTTATATATGTCATCTTGACATATGGCCTTGGGGGTAATATATTAATGTCTTATATTATGAATTCTATCATTATGAACCATTCTATTATTATACATATAATTATATATGTTGTTATGTTATCCAAGAATTTAGTCCCCATATTATGATATTAGTTATATGAATATATTTTATTATCATTTATCTCAATGATATTATTCATTTTTTATTTATTTTATGATAACTTATATTTTATTATTTCCCTTAATAATAATTTTATCTCACCTTTTATTATGTTTTGCTTTCCACAGGATACCAAGAAAGAATCTATGAATTAATTTAGGAATTTAATTGAATAAAAAATAAAGTTATCATAAGATTTATTATATTATATTCCATGTTTTTACATGTATTCCAAGAATCATGTATATATCTAGTCTCCAAAGAATATTAAACAGTTTAATCATTCAAGATGTGATCCATTGTATTTTTTAAAATGTTGTAAAATAACCTCTATCCTTGGGCTATTGGGGTAGACTTGTTATAATTTTTATAGTAGTAGGTATGGTATAAGCCTTGAGAACTAGATGTGGTAACACCTAGAGTAGGGAACATAATCCTATGTCAAAATTTAAAGATACATCTAATTATAGAAAAATATTATAATTTTTTTTGTAAGGTTGAGATTATATGGTTTTTCCTATACATCTATCCCTTTATGGATACTGTAAGTTTAATTAGTTTTAATACAGATTCTTGTGTGGTTAAAAAAATATGAAAAGAATTAGTTGATCATATCTTGGCCATCATTTGGAAGCACAATGAGTGTTCCATTACTATGATCCTAATTTAACAATATTAGTTATATTCTTGGGTTTCTTCACAATTTCTTTACAAAACATTATGAATGTTTTGAAAATAATTTTTTCTGGATTGAGAATATTCTAAATGATACTAATCTTATGATTATATGATTTACCATGATTAAATTTTCAATCTATGTTAAGTGTTTCATCAGTTTTGGTATTATACATTATGATTCATATTTTTATGATCTAATAATGTGTATTTAATTATATAGAAATGACTCCTAGTGGAAGTAATTAAAACTATATTAATTAATGTAATCTGTGTATAGATTTAGCTCACAGACAAGATAATGAAATTAGGGCTATAATTGGAACTGGAGATTGATCCGAACAAATTATAACTATATTGGGGTAACAGACTACTGTTATGACGAATAATCTTACTTATAAGGAGTATCCTAAAGATCCAAAATACGGTGAAAATTTATTTTACCACTTCATACACCACAAACCTCTATCATTTAATTAGAATAAAAATCTATTTTTAGATAAGTAATGAAAAAGTTATGTAGATAGGATATTTCATAAATTGGGAAGTGATGTAAGGGGAAAGGATTTCATGGAATTTTATCAGCTTATGGGGAATGAGAATCAATGGAGGCATTTGATTCAAAATAATAAGGATGAGGAGGAAATAAAAAACAAAGGTTTGAAGGATTTTAAGGTTATTTATTAAAAAAATTCTTCTCATGAAAATTGAGTTGATATGGAAAAAATTAGAAGTCTAAGTCAAAAGGAATATGAAAATATTACTATGTTTGAATCCCACTTTACAATGATTAACAAGCTTGTTCAGGACTACTTACCTAATCCAAATAGTAAGATTTAAAATTATTTGGTGGTCTAATTCCAATACTTTAAAGGGAACTAGACTCCCAAATGTTCTCATAATATAAGAATATAATAGGATGTTATATCAAGGCATAGAAATAATTTTCAAGGTATTATGACTTTGAATTCAATCCAGATAAGAAGAGGGTATATGCGCACTCTGGAAAATGGAATATGGGAGAAGAGAATAAGGGAATAGTTTAATTTATAACTTATAATAAATCAGGATAGAAACACCATGGAGAATGACTTATAGAAATATGATATTGATTGTATTGTGGAGAGAAATTACAACAGGATCATGATTCCAAGAGAAAGATATATGTTTCTAATTTTTAATTTATCAACTAAAAGTGTATGGGGGTAACTATATCAATGAATTTCACTATATTCAAGTGTATTTCTTTAGAAAAGGCCAATAAAGGGAATGGGAAAGATTATATGAAAACTATAGTTAATGTTTATGTTCTTAAAGATATAGTACAAGGTATGTTGACCATAAGATCAAACAGAATAATTATTTTTGATTATGGATCTTTACACTCTTTTGTATCTTCTATGTTTTTTATGAAAATTCTATATTTCCCATGAAACTTAAGAATGTAATTTTCATTCAATATTCCAATTGGAAGTCATACTGAGAACAAGATATGTCAGTACATTCACAATATGACACATAAAATTACTCTATTTAAAAACTTGTTTATTATACATATAGTTAACTTTTACGTAATCCTTGGTATGGAATGTATTTGATATAATAATGTTTTTTTCTAGAAGAGGATGTTACAATTCAGGATAAAGATATGAAATACATCATCTTCATATGGGATACTACATGATCTGATCCGAATCCAACACCAATAGATTTCCATAACAAAATTCTAGGATTTGAGGTGCATTCAAAACCTATGGAAGGGAAGGATAACCATTACATAGAATATGTTATTACTATGAAAGAATATATTTAGTTGTTTCCAAAAAAATACCTATATATCCACCTTAAAATGATGTTGAGGGTTATATTAAACCCATCCCTCTTGGGAGACCTATATATAAGATATATCATAGGATGGATACCATTGAGATGGTGGAGCTAAATAAACAACTAAAATTGTTGTGTGATAAGGGAATCATATTACCAAGTGTTTCTCCTTGGGGAGATACTAATATATTTGTGAAAAAAAAGTTTGATACTATGAGGATGTGTGTTTATTATACGAAAATAAACAACATTACCATAAAGAACATGTTCCCTATACCTCATGTTGATAGTCTATTTGAAATTTTTTAAAGACCACAATATTTTTTATTGATTGATCTTCATTTCGGGTATCATCATTTTCTAATAAAGAAGGAATATATTCTAAATTAAACATTTCATACTATGTATGTACATTATGCATTTTTAGTAATAAACTTTGGATTAACTAATTCACTCTTTGTACATAGGGATTTGAGGAATAGAGTTTTCAAGGAATATAATGATGATTTCATTGTGGTATTTATTGATGATATCTAAGTATACTCTAAATGTTATGCATAATATTAGTGTCATTTAGGAATCATTCTTGAGAATCCTAGAGAAAATGAGTTATATGGTAAATTTAGAAAGAGTGAATTTTAGCTTCTATAAGTTTCTTTTCTCATCCTTATTGGCTATAATGATGGAATATATGTTGATCCCTAAAAGATAAATGCAGTCAAATAATGACCTAAACAAAAAAACAAAAAAGGTAAATAGTTTCCTTGGATTAATAGGTAAATATGGATGATATGATCAATATTTTAACCGATTAGAAAACTCATTAACCAAGTTGACATGAAAATTTGTTAAGGTCCCATTGATTAAGTAATGAAAAAAGTTATTAAGAATTAAAGAGAAGGTTGACCAATGAAGCTATCTTAAAAATACCCTTAGGAGGGGATGTATTTTTCTATTTATAATGACATATCAATGAAAATAAATGGATATAACCTTATACATAATTATATAGTCATTTCTTATTCATCAAGGAAGTTAAGGATACATGAAAAATAATATCCAACCCATAATCTTGAGTTGGCAGCCACAATATATTTCATTGAATATATGAATATATCATCTCTTTAGAAAATGATCTGAGACATACACAGATCATAGGAGTGTAAAATAAATATTTTTGTGGAAGGATCTCAATATGATTAAATTACATGACTTAAACTACTCAAAAATAATTATTTCTTGACAAAATTCCACCTTAACTTGGAGAATACAGTAGATGATGCATTGATTAGTAAAGATCATGGCGTTTGGACTCAGATAAGGATTGAAAAGGATAATTCTTTTGGGATTTAGTTATGTTGGATATGAGAATTATTTTGTATTAAGAAAAAACTGTACTTTTTAATTATTTATAAACCATACTTATTGAAAAATATTAAATGTTATCAACCTAATTATTAGAATTTTCAAAACATAATTTAATCCATGAATGATCAAAAGATGGAAGACTTTTTTTGTGATGATTTTATTATAAATTTTTTAAAGAGTATATGTGTTTTATTTAGACTTGATATGAAAATGTAATTATTTTATAATTATCATAGATTTTATTTCCCAATCCAATACGTTATCACCAAGATGTATAGGGATTTTAAAAAACATTTTTGGTAGGCAAATACTATGTAGAAGACAAGTAATTATGTATCAGAATTATTGGTCTTTAAACACTTAATAGTAGAGAGAAAAAATCCTAGAGGTATCATGAAACATCTACCTATTACTGTATGGAAATGACATGAAATTACTAAGGAATTTATCACTGGATTACCAAATACTCCTATATAAAATGATACCATTAGGGTTATTGCTGATCATTTGACCAAATTAAAAATTTCCTCCCTAAAAGATATGTTTTACCGATTGAGTATATTTTGTAACTCTATGTTAATTAGTTAATAATATACGGTGTACCAATTTCAATTTTTTTTTCTAATTATGTTCCTTGATTTATATCAAATTTTTTGAAAAGTATTCATAAGTCACTTTACATTAATATTCATTTGAGTACTGCCTACCATCCTCGAACTATTGGTAAATCTGAGAGTATTATTAAAACATTGAAATATATGTTATGATCAGGCTCACTTGACTTTAAAGGTATATTGCATGAAAATTTAACATTGGTGGAGTTTCCATATTACAATAGTTTCAATTAATGTATTAAAATGATGAACTATAAATAATTATATGGAAATATATGTCATACTATAACTTTTTGGGATGAAGTTGGCGAAATGAATCTTGTATGCAAAGAACTTGTTGTGGATAGGAAAACGAAGGTAAATTCTATTTAGATTAATATTAAAAATTCTCAAAGTAGTCAAAATAATTGTACCAATAACCAAAGGAAGGATTTAAAATTTCAAGTGGGAGATCAAATTTTATTGAATGTATCTCAAACGAAGGGTATTATAATGTTCATTAAAAAAAGATAACAGATCCCCAAGTATATAAGACCTTTAGAAATACTAGAAATAATTGGACCTACATATTACCATTTGGAAATATGGAGTAACACTCATAAGCTAATGATGTATTCTATAAAACTTTAATAAATAAGTAAATTCTATATAAAATTCATGTTCTCACCTATGATTAAATTTAATGGGAAGAAGATTTATCTTAACATGAACAGAATTTCAAGTATTTTGAAATATGACTACAAGTGTTGTAGAGTCAGACGACTCATACGGTAAAGGTAATTTGGATAAATCACAAGATAGAAAAGGTGATGTGGGAACCAGAAGAAGTTTTTTGAATAACTAAAAAAATATTCTCATGATTTTTCATTCTAAATATTTCAAGGTTGAAATTTTTGAATGAGTAATGAATGTAACACCCGAGTTTAATTATAACAATCTTTTCTTTCTAGATAAATAAAAACTCAGTACATAGATTATTATTCATGAATTTGATCAGAACCTAAATTCTAAAAATTCTCAAATTTATATTTATTAAATTAATTTTATTTTTTTAAATTATGGCATGAAAATTATATTTGGGTGATATTTTGGGTTTTTAAAAAAAAGATAACATTTCATTAAATAGTGAAAAATATGATATTTGTAATTTTTTTAATTTTAGTGAAAAATACCTTTAATATTTTTAATGTCTTACTAAATTAATATTATTACCCTTTATTTAGAAGTAATATAATTAAATACATAGTAAACAACATTATACTTGATCTTGGTATAAAAATACTTTTAGACATGAAAATGCATTTTTAAAGAACTGTTTTCATCGAGTGTTGCTGGATTTTTACAAAATGATTTTCTACCACTTATAGAGATTGAATTTGGGATAGTGGATTTCATGTTTTAATTATAATAATTTGTGTTATTTAATAGGTTCTACTTAATTATTTTTTGTAAGGAATAGTAAAAATAATAATAATTTTTCACCATGGTAAACGTGTAAATTGGGTTATCCTAGGTTAAAAATAAGTGATAAGGCAGCCATTTTTCAAATTAATTGTTATTGGATGAATTTAATGTTATCTTTATGACATTATTATATAGATTTAATTGTTTATGGAAGAAGTTTCCATGAAAAATACATATATAAAATTTCTAGTAATGAAAAATTCAAAATATCATTGTCTTTTGATTTAAATATATATTGCATGTTTACGTGGGGATACAAAAAATTTTGAATCAATATTAAAGGTAATATTTAGAATAATAATTTTATTTTAATTATGGAAATTTATTTATAATTTTTTTGGATTGTATAATTACCTTAAATGCTTATACAATGCCCACATAGAGCATATGCAAGCTACATAAAACTCCAATTAAATAATTTTAAAGTCATTAAAAGTATTTTATTTGGGATACAGAAAACTTTTTTATTTAATAATAATTTAATATTTATTCTTAGATTTATTATATTAAAATTCCAATATTAGATTGATGAATTTAATGTGAAATTATATGAATGGTTTAAAAATGACATTATTTATATCCTATGTTATATAAAATTTTATTAAATTTTTTAAAAATCAAAAAAATATTTAACTTTGACCAGTAGGATTAGAAATTCTATAAAATTACATAAGATGAAAATTTATGACTCAATTTGTACCTTATAACTAAAATAAAAATAGTTTAATATTGAAAACCTTTGTTACTTCGGATAAGGTTAAAAATGGTTAATGAATGAGTTAAACTAAAAGATAAAGGTTGAAATGATCAAAAAACTTTCTTAAAACAAATTTTTTGGTTTCATTTTGATTTTAACCCTATTATAATTGAATATTATTCATTTTAATAGTTTTTTCCCAGAAATTGAAATAATAATATTTTAAAACGTTGAAAAATATCAAGTGTTTCATTCTCCCCATTTATAAAAGGGATCCTCATATCCCCACTTATTCACACATCTTGTTCCATTTAGGTATAAAAACCTAAATAAATCTCTCTAAAAAATCCTTATCCACATTCTATAGGTTTTTTATTTTGAAAATACCAATCCTGGGATCCTATAAATGAGATCCAAATAAAATTTTTCTAAGAAAGGTTAATCATTTTTACCAAGATCTTTCTTTTTTTACATCCACTTTTACCACCTTAAATAATTTAATGAAAATTAAAATATTATAAAATCTATATATAACATATACTAAGATGTTATTATACTAATGGAATAATATATATCTATCTCATTCTCTATCAAATAGTAACCAAAACCATTGGTCATTTGTATGATGAAGTACAGACTCTTGTACCGATTTAATTTATGTTCCATTACATAATCACATGGATAGTCAAGATATTGTAACTGATGAATATATATAATTTTTATGAAAAAATATTTATTATTTAAATTAAATATATCATCGAATTTCTTACTCTATCACTCTCTACAAATAATAATTTCGATCATGTGTATGTATATCCTACCATCACCATGAATAGATGTGATTCATTTTCCATGTCCAACAGTAAAGAATGATTATAAAAATATATCTAATAAATAATTTTGATATTTAAAAAATTTATATAATTCTGGAGGTGGTGAAACTATTACCGATTCACAGGAATCAGAATAGCTGGGATGAAACATACATTAGAAAACTAACGAGTTAACACTCAGAAACAATGATTTTAATAAATAATATATAAGTGGATCATAAAAGATATTGTATATATTTATATGAGTAAATGATATTTTAATTATAAATTCAAATTTATCATACAGTAGGCTAAAATCAATAATAATGAAAGAAATTTTCTGGTAAGGGTTTATTTCACAAGCTCATCCTTATCTGGGATTGTTTATGTTTATGTTTTCATTAGAATAATTATATGATATTTCTATATTAAACCACATAATTTTTTCTTTATAGTTATTTATATAGTTTTCAATTATTATTTCCATTTTTACTTTCTTGTTCACTCAAAAGGAATAAAATAATTTTTTAAGTAATAATGAATTTATTTTTCATGTTGGTCGGGAATTTTGTTCTTCCATGTCCATATTTTCTTGAAAATGTTTTTATGAATGATTTTAATATTATAAAATAATTAAATAAAGAAAATTTTACCCATTTTGAATTTATATAAATTGGATTAAAATGAATGTTATTATCTATTTCTAAATGAGACACGTTTTTTCACCAAATGTGTGAATTCAATAATTGTTTTAACATACAGTGTATGAATAGATTTTTCCACCATTATAAATGTAGTTTATTATAACCTTCCTTTAAAAGTTTCCACGGTTGTTTTCAAGGATTTTTTTTCATAATATCTAGGAATTGATTAGAATTTAATATTACTGATTTGAAAATTAAAAGAGAATTTACCTCATGATATATTCCTATAACAATTTTAAAATATTTTCTTCTATGTCAACATTATTTGGTTAATATTATGATTTATTAGGGATATAATCTTTTTGATAACATCTACAATATTAATCTATATAGACTATGATAATGTTATGTTTATTGATTCGGGAAAATACTTACTTTTATTATGTTAGTTTTCTAATATGAATGATTTTGTCTATTATTTTTTGAATTGTCATTTACCCCTCTGATGTGATTAATGAATTAGAATTAATAAGTGATATATGGGGTGTATAATAGCCCCTAGATACATAAGTAGAAATCATGATGCTGACATGTTTTGTTATTTTTTATGAACATTACATATTTATGTATGTTTTCTTTTTACAAGGCCTCGATGATAAGATTATAATGTCCTTTATTATGAACTATATCTCTATGAAACTAGTTATTCATATCCATGTGATTACTTATATTATTATTTTTTTCCGTTGATTAATCCCTATTTTTATGGTATTAGTTGTATATAATATTTTATTATTTTTAATTTAATCCATATTATTAATTTTCATTTATTTTATGATAGATTATTCCATTAAGATTCCCTTACCGAGCATCTGAGCTCTCCCTTTGTTATATTTGTTTCCCTTGGATTCCAAGAGGGGATCAATGAATGATTTCCGGAATTTACTAGAAGAAATTATAAAATTTTAAAAACAATTATTATATTATATTTCATGTTTTTATATATAATTTGGGGATCATATATTTATCAATTCTCCCAAGACTATTAAACTATACAATCCTTCAGTATGGGATCCCTTATATTTTGTTCCAATATAGTAAAATAATAACCAATTCTTGGATACTGGAGTAGGGTTATTACTCTAAAGGTTTATGAAATTGAGAGAGATTTCAAGGACGAGAAAAATAATAGGGTTCTGAAAATAAAATTTATGGAATGTTTGTGACATGATAGGGTGGAAGTATCACCTTTTAAAATTTAAGTAAAGGAAACTTTTGGGACACCCATTATATTTCAACATTTAAATGACACTGTTCGGGGGTCAATGGTTCCAAAAGTGAGAAATAATGGAGGTTGGGGGCGATTTTGGAACTATATATCCTCAAACAAAAATTTACACACATTTTTTTTATCATTGTGCATGTCATTTGTTCTTATATTTTTACATTTATTTGTTTAGTTTTTATTGGGGTAACTAGTTCTTACATGAGTAAATTGTTTTTTATAAACATATAAAATAAACCATATTAAAAAATTAGGGTTTCATGTATCTGAATTTAATCTCCATTTAATATATTTCAATTTATAATTAATATAAAATTAAATTTTAATTTAGAAAATTTTATTTACATTAAAAATATTTATTGGAGAAAAACGATGTTTTAACCATTATTTGTTCTTAATAATATTTATCAATAATTATAATTAAATATGTGTTAGTGTAATTATATATGTGTTTCAAAATCATATTATTTTCATTATTTAAAATATATATGTTTAATTTATTTGATTAAAATTACACAACATTAATAAAACAAATCTTTAAAAATAACTGGTTTACCATTATCATGGTCATTAACTATAATCATAGTTTTTTTAACATTAATGAAAAATATTGAAATTTAAATTATTAGACAATATTATCATATTGATATAAGATTTTAAATATATTTTTATTTATTTAATTACTGAAATGAAGAAAAAATGATTTTGATCATAAGTGAAGAGAAATTGTTTTTAGAGAAAAATATTAATTAAGTTCATAAAATATTAAACATGGGTTTTATAAATTTGGAGTAGTATTTAAAAAGGTAAAATATTACACTTTAAATACATTTTTGATCAATTAAGTGGTTTTATAAACTCATATGTCATGATTATATAATGATAACTGCAAAAAAGTTGCAGTTTTGATAAAAATGTATTTTTCACTGTTAACCCAAAAGTCAAATTTTTCAGAAAAGTACCTATAATTAATATTAAATTACCATTGATATGTTGAATCTAAAAATGAAATTTATTTTAAATATTAAAATAAAAAATTGTGTAATTCCACTTTTAAATTACTGCATAAAAATATAATGAAAATTGTTTTCTTAGGAATTTTTAAAATATTATCTATTATTATTCTTATTTAAAATCAATTGGAAATCAATTTTTTTATTAATATATTATTTAAGAAAATTATTTTTTATCCAAAAGATTTTTATATTCATCAAAATACACATATAAAAACTAAATTTTAGGAAACCCAAATTATAAATCTTAACTCAATATTATAAGTTATTTAGTTACACTAATTTTACTTATTAATGCCTTAAGATTGATAATGACCATTATTTTTATATATAAATTTAATTCACAATTCAATTACATATATTTTTACCAGATAAATATTTGATTATATTTAAGGGTTATATATTGTTCAGTAGTTTATTTTTGGTTCATTGTTGAATTCAGAACAAGATATCAAACAAATTAGGTCCTAAAGGAAATAAAATATGTAATCTATATTCTTGAGTTGTTACATTATCCCCCCTTACAAAAAATTCATCCGCAAAATTTTTAATTATTTATTTCTCCAAAATACAGTTGAGTGTATCTAGAAGATAGACATGATGATCGGTTTAATTTCTAATGATTTATCAAATTTACTATTTTTTATACTAAGTAATTCATGATTGGGTATCAAGACATATATGATAAAAGAAATTTTGTTAAGGAGTTCATATTAAACAAACACACACACACACAAAGATATATATATATATGATCATGGGTTAATTTAATACATGTAGTGTGATTTCCAAATATAAAAATTAATATCATTCCTTTGGAAAGAGAGCTAATCCATTCTTAATACAACATAAAATAAAGAAATAAAAACTAGATATGTAATAATTAACTTGACACAAAAAATGAAAAATATTTAATAATGATTATACCACTAGGTGTTTTAATTTATTACTTAATATGAAATAGTTAGTGAAAAATTATGTGTCATATGAAATTAAAAAATTTTGAGTTAAAAATTACAATCCCCATTAATAGTAGTTTTTGTGTGGGATTTTACTTGTTCACGAAGTCTAGAAAGTTATTGTTGAGTTTTTTCATATTAAAAATTAGATAAGTTCATTTATTTGAAATGTTCCCTATTTTATTGTAATTAATAAAAATATTGTAGGTTGTCTATTTATCTTTCACCCACGAGCTTGATGAAATTAATTTTTACACTCACAATGAATTTAAATTACCTTCAAGAAATCCTTTATGTGTTTTTTACCATTTTCTTGACACATATGAAGATTAATCTTCTACTTGTCATCATCATTTTCACCCAGCTCCTATGAGACTCCACATTTTATTATTGGTTTATTTTGGGATTAAACTTTGATAATTTTTTTAATTGTAATTCATGATGTTAATTTTTTTCATAATAACAATGTAATGACATGGATTTTCAATGTATTATTTTTGGATATTTTTTTGTTTATTTTCAAGATGAGAAGATGAGACCACATGTGATACTGAGGTCCGATGTGACTCAGATAAATTTTTGAAATATATTAAATATATTAAATAGCACACACAAATAGTTTTCCTAGAAAAATTTTATAAATTCTAAATGGGTTTCTGGATATAAAATATGAGGGAGATGTTGAGTTTAGAATGTATGTTTTACCATAATAATACCCTAATCTTAGTCATCATGGGTCATTTGTGGAAAAGACATCATATGCGTAAAGTGAGTAAAATAATTTATTAAATGATTTTTTGTTTGTTGATATAGTGGGAGAATGAACAAATTCTTTTTCCTTAAATACACTCTTTTGTAAAATTTTCAAGGCCAACCACACAACCCTGCAAATCATTAGAGAGAATTTAGAGAGCATGGAATGAGATTCGTTTGGAAAATGATAGTCGAATCGAGGACTGATGAATGGAACATGGAAGAATCAAATGATTTCACCAATTTATATGACATCACATTATTCTTAATAAGTGATTGATATGAATTGAGGTTAGGATATTATTTCATTATGATTTCTTCCTCGTTCTTTATTCTTATGATAGGCATGGATTAATCGACCAATAGATTGATCCGTGGATTTGGCATATTTGTGGGAATGGTTAATTTCTGGGTGATTTTGGGATAATTTCATTGAATTTTTTACTAATATTTTGTTATTATCTAGGTAATGAATCAATATCGACAGAAAATCAATCAAAGTTCATTCCACTCTTTTTTTCTTGTGCATTTCTCCCATATTTCTTCATTCACCATGAGTGTTATTTGTTTTCCATGGGGTTCGATATATCGCAATCAATCAATCGTTGCACACCAATTTCTTGGAATAATGATAAAATATCATAGTTATATGACTGTCATGACACAATGGTGGTGTGGCGATGGATATGACAATGAATTAGTTGATGTAGGTACCTGCTTTGAGTATTCTTCAATGCACAATGAAAAACAATGATAATACCATCTTTTGAGTAAATCAAATATTTGAATATTTTGATTCACTGATGGAATGAATCTATCTGGATCGATCCAAATTTTTGTAGAAAAGCGGTCACCAAATCAGAGGTCGGAGGAACCGCTGGGGCGCATAGATCCAAATATGGATATCTAGAAAAATTGGCATTACACGACATGTAATCAAGATCTATACACCATGTGGGAACCATTTTTTGGTGTCTTGGGTTTCGAGTTGGAGTTAAGAATCACACGGCATATGACCACCCTATCACACGACATGTAAACTATCCTCACTAACTCCGCATGTACCTATGAGAGTACATTGACATAGGTGGGATTACATGGGTTGGAGAATGTCGTGTACTCCCCTACAGACCAAGTACATGGGCTAAGCTGTTTATTTCTATTTGGGAACACATACATAGATAAATCCATGTACTAGAACATAGGTATATTTCATGGGTAACCTACATTCCATGTAATTCTACAAGTACATGGGAAAGATACATGAGACATTTACTTGGGAATATCTTGGGGTTAAGAGACATGAAATGAGAACCCTAATACACGTAATGTACTTTTCATACAAGGCTTAGATCCCTTTTCCTCCATATGTTGGATAATTTTTGTTATATTGTGTTACCCTTATCCTTTCCCTAAGGGGTTGGAATGAAATCATCTCATACTCCTAGGACTATGATCCCATCATGAGGACTTCATAGATTGAGTCATTGGAGTCCCTCCGAGTGGCCCGAAGGGAGATCAACTATTCATATTTATACCCTATATGGAGTTATTGGTATCATCATAAACAACACTACATGGGGTTAGATCCTCTAAATAAACTGTTAATATAGATTGAGTTGTTGGTATCATCCCATGAACTTGGGAGTGATCCTTATCTGTGTATCAAATTTCTTCAAACCCATAGTGCATACTTATAATGGAGAGACCCGATGTGAACTACCTCTTAGATAGCTAACATTAGTGATATCTGACTTAGGAGTGTGTTCCCCAGATGAGTGATTTTGGGAATCATCACATAGGAATCCTAGGATAGTATACAACGGTTGTGACATATCTTTAGACCGTGTGTCTTTGTATAGTCTATAAATATATTCTTGTTATATGTATTGTAGAAATATACCTGTGTAGCGATGTCTATATTTTCCTACATTCTATGCTTGTGGTTTTGTAGTTTCCTACTGAGTAATTTTGTACTCACCCTTCCATGGGATTTACCCGAATGTTTCATGTCTTATGAAAACAATCAAAAATTTTAAAGAGTCATAGATAGATCGGGTCTTGACGGTCCTTAGCGAGACTAGATTGATTGAGGTATGTTCCTTCAGTATTCTGGTAACATTCTCTATTTTACATTCAAATTGGAATTGTGTTTTAGACTCTTTATGATGGGATTGTATTTTTCCCTGTTTACTTTCCTTTGCATCCTTTAATACTGTTGTTATGGAATTTAGATGAATGTAATCATTGTTGATCTATTGTTTTTTAAATTTTAGCATTTTATAGTATTAGAGAGATGTGTGTGTGTACAAGTACATTGGATAAATACTACCATGTTAGTGGTATGCCTACTCTGATCTTTCACTACTCCCTATCATATTGAATTAGGGATTCAGGAGTCATGACAAAGGACCCATTGGGACGAGTCATGATAGAGTGGTATCAGAGGAGTTGGTTCTGACTTAGTACTAGTGTATATGAGTTTGTTCTGGGGTAATATTTTTTAGTGTTTCGAGTTTTTATTTCAAACCTGGGACTCTACTATTATTGCAAAAACCAAGATGTCTATACACTCTGACTCTGAACACCTATATTTTGACGAAGGACATGAGAACACTAGTTTTAGGGAAAAAAGTTGTACATGCATCATATAGGAATGGGTTGGGGTTTTTTTTTATTTAATGAGTCATCTCTACAAATATACTCATTGAATGTGGAAAAAATTACTTATTTTAGGATGCCTCCATGACTTATTACATCTTGGATTCAACATCATGATTTCATGGATGATTCCATCAGCAATGAGGCATCGATACATGGACCAGTTCCCAAGGTGTTACCTCTAAGTGGTGCTCTAACTATATCGCCACCCATATAGAAAAATGTAGTATAAGAATTAATAGTTGTTTAGGGGCACAAGATAAGAATGCATCATGAGTTTCTATGATAGAGACCCCTCATGTTTCGAGGGGATCCTAAACCACATGTGACTAAGGACTAACATGAGGTTGTGAGATGAGTTTCTCATAACGTCCCAACACTAGTAGATTAGATGGTTCTCCTAGAGAAAATCATTCTTTATGGATCAATAGGGTAGTGGTGGGGTTTAGTGACCCACTCTTACGATGAGGAGACTCCAGCATGGTCAGAGGGATCAAACCTTCAAATGAGTTCTACGTAGAGACATCCGATCTAGTGATTTCTCTGTATGCATTCCAACATATATTGGGGTGATAGAGGGAGATTTTATGGAAGAGAGTTTCTTGTATGGGAAGATATATCATGTGGTTTCATGCATTGGGAAATCAGGAGAAGTGACCTCAGCAGTAGTGAGACGATGTTAGTCCAAGGGTCCTGGACATGCGAGACAATTTATGAGGAGGTCCAGTAATATAGGATCAGTGGCTTAGGTATGATAGTGTGGGTCCAGTTAGTGTATGGAGAGATAGTGTTAATCATGTGATGAAATGGGATATCTTTCAGGATATTTTATGACTCTCTGTACGGCTGGCAAAGAAACCTTAGATGGGCCGCTGAGGCAAAGGCAACAATAAGAGTAGACAGGTTTGTAGAGAGTTGGATATGGAAGAGAAGATGGGAGAAAAAATTGAGGAGGTTGATTCTTTGAATTGTTACTACCACCACCACCATGTGGACCACACCAGGCTCATAGAGCGGGAGGACAGAGTTGGGGATAACTACAGGTAGATATAGGTTATGACCTAGAAGCTTTGCGAATGATTTGTTATACGATCTATTTCTTTTCTACCTTGACTACATTAGTAATATACACAACTATCAGTCATTAATTTGTTTCCAGATACCTTGTATGATAATTAGATATTCTGGTTGAGCCTTTTTCTTGACTATTATGCTTAGATACTTCTACTGGAGAAGACTAAGTAATCACACTATTGTGAAAATTGTGTGACCTGACTCTTGGAGGAGGGAGTTTCTATTAGAATCCCTTGATAGTAGTGTTGAGGCCTTATGATTTTATTCTTCGTAGGAAATTATTATCTACATTTCATGCCTATATTGACTATTTTAGGCAAATGATGTGGTGTTTTCATAGTGATGGAACGTGGTTTTTCTTTTTCAGTAAAAAGTAAACCCAAATAGCATATGATGGATTCATTCATAGGATGGTGAAAATGATAACCCATCAATGGGATAGACTGACCCATGGTACAATGGTTTTTTTGTTGTCCCAGTTTCGGGAAGTGGTGAAGTATGATAAAGTCTTCCTTGAGATGTTCTAGGTTACCTCCCCACTGAGTGATGGAATTCTTCATTAATATACACCCTGAGACGACACTGAAATATACTTAAGTATATTTTATGACTCTTATGGATCATCACAAGTTGAGGGTGCAGTTGTAAGACTTTTAGATGAAGTGATTTGCTAGACATAGTGTTTCAACCAAGGTAGACCTAGTTTTGTTTTCCAAGAAGGTATACTAGAGGCTTTGGGTTTGTTAGGACTTAGAGTGCTTGAACTAGGTGATTGTGAAGAACAAGTATCCACTATCAAGGATTGATGGACTCTTTGATCAATTTAGAGAGGATTTATGGTTCTTAAAGGATAATCTATGGCTAGGATATCACAATTTGTGAGTACAAAATGAGTATATATAGATGATGAAATTTATATGTTGCTATGGTCACTACGTGTACTTGGTGACTCCCTTTGGCATTTTGAATTCCCTAAAAGTGTTCATGAGACTCATGAAATATATCTTTCATCCCTTATTATACTGGTTTATAGTTGTATTCTTTGATGATATCCTTGTGTACTCAATGTCCTAGGGGATCACATGATCCATTTGAGTATAGTTTTGTATTTACTCTGAGAGCACCAACTTTATCAGAATCTCTTGAAGTGCTAGTTCTGGATTATGGCAGACCGCTTCCTGAGACATGTTATCTCAATGGATGGAGTGGCGGTAGATCAAGCCAAGGTTGAAAGAGTGTTATCTTGGGATCTCCCTAATAGCATGATGGAGGTGTATAGATTCCTTGGGTTTTAATGATATTACCATAGATTCATACATGTTTTCTCCAAGATATCTGAACCAAGAAGATATTTGGCTCAAAAGGGGATGCCTTTTGTATGGATAGAGAGGTTTCAACAAGATTTTTAGTTATTGATACCACCAAATCATAACTATGTGATCCAAAATCTTGAGTTAGAAGTGGTAGTATTATCACTAAAGATGTTGTGACACTATCTTATGGGGGAGCGGTTTATCTTCTACTCTGATCAAAAGAGTCTGAAGTACATATTCTCCCATAATGATCTTAACATGAGATTGAGGTGATGTCTAGAGTTCCTATAATATTTATACATCAAAATTTCCAGAAGTTGGACTCATTGTAGTTACCCTTTATAGATGGATATGGGGTAACTTACCTATAGTCTATGGTTGTTACACCTAGTATCTTGTAGTATGTCAAGGAGGCATAACTTTGGGATGTCTACTATGAGACCCCACATACTTAGATATCCACAAGACGTGCTCTTGATGGATTTTGTAAAGGTGGGAAGGATTTTATTTTTTTCAAAGGATTCATGATAGTTCCATTGACATTGCAGGAGAAGGTTTAGAGAGATTTTAATACATCTTCTTTGTATGTACATCAATTTGTGGGAAATATGTACAAGGAACATTGATGTTAGTTTTGGTGGCTCGGGAAGGAGAATGGAATTGTAGAGTTTCTCTATAGTTTCCTTAATTTACAACAACTGATAGTTGTGGAACATGTTCTAGTGGGTTTAGCTCAACCCATTGAAGTGACAGATTGGAAGTGGGATGAGATAAACAATGAATTTGTGATGGGATTACCTCATAAGTGCAGTAGACATGATTCCATTTGGGTGATTGTAGACCAACTTGCCAAGTCAACCCACTTCATAACAATTCGAGAGTAAAGTTCACTAGACTTCTTAGGACACCTAAATGTTGATGAGATAGTCCAAATATATAGGTTTCCATTAATGATTGTTTCTAAATGTGATGCTCACTTCACATACATATTGTGGATGGGATTTTAAGGGGCCTTTGGGACTTAGTTACTATTGAGCACAATGTCCACCCCAAAACTGGAGGCAGGAATGATCAGACCATTTTTGGTGTAGAGGATATGATATGATATTTCGTGTTGGTGGGAGAAAAACCTAACATAGGTGGGATTTTCATTCAATAAGAGCTATCATTCCACCATTAGTATGGCACCATTCGAGGATTATCCTGGGAAACCATTCAGGTAACCAATTTGTTTGTCTGAACCATGAGAGTTGAAACTCATGGGCCTAGAGTTGGTGATAACAAATACTAAGGAGGTGAAAATCATCCATGAGAGGATAAAGACTATGAAGATCAATTAGAAGTCCTATACAGATAGACAAAGAAGGCCTTTGGAGGTCGGGGAAGGATACAATGTCTTCTTATGTGTTTAACCTCGATGCGTTGTATAGATATTTGATTGGGGTGGAAACCTATCTCTGATATTTACTTTACTATTCCATATAAAATGTATATTGTTAGACATGGAATGTTGATTAGATCTACCTCTGTTGTTAGAATGGCCACACAATATCTTCCACATGTCGCAACTGAGGAGTTACATGTATGATCCATCACACATTATCGAATGGGGTGAGTTGGACATCAAGGAGGGAACTACCTTGTTCAGTAACTAGTAGAGATTGAGGATTTCCATGGGGATCCTTCATCCGTGAATGATTATTTTTTTATTATTTTTTGGCATCATTGGAATCTCAAGGAGAGAACATGGGAGCGAGAGGCTCATATGTGTGCTTATTAACCACATATTTTCAGGTAGCCTTGTTTTTTATTTTCAAGGACATGAATACCCAAGGTGTAGAGAATATAATAAATCATATATTCCATGTTTTATTTTTGGATATTTTATGGATTATTTGAGAGACCAGGAACTGAGACACTTCTATGTTTTATTTCTCAGTGTGCCCAAAATAATGTTTTGAAATATATTAAAAATATTAAATAGAACACATGCATAGTTTTCTAGAAAAGTAGAATAAATTCAAAATATGCACACAAGTCAGAATTTTTTTGGGCCCCATTGCCTTCAGAATGTGAGTTTTACACTAGGCACAACATAACCTTAGTAAATTCTATTTGATTGAGAAAACATGTTGCAAGAATATAATAAATAAAATAATTAATTAAATAATTATATTTTTTTCATTGACATAATAGTGAAATGAACAATTTCCATTTCTTTAAATACATGATTATGAAAAAAATTTAGTGTTAAGAATTTAACCCTACAAATAGTTCGAGAGACTTTGGAGAGCTTGGAATGAGATTCCATTGGAGGACGATGGACATATCAAGGATTCATGACTAGAATATGATGAAAAAGAAGGATCTCACCGAAGAATATGAAAACAAATCATTCTTCATCGGTAATTGATCCAAATCATTATTGAATATTTTTTTCATTTTCATTTATTCTCTATTATTTATTCCTTTGATGAAAATAGATAAATTGAATAATATATAGATCCAGGGATTCTCTGAATTATCAGAATAGGATTATTTCAAGTTTATTTTAGGGGAAGTACTCTAACTTATGGATTTCTTGATTTTTATTCTCATGGAAACATATCGAGATCGACATAAACATCAATCTAGGTTTATTCCTTTCGTTTTGTTCTTGTGATCTTCTCCTATGATTATTTATTCACCATGATGTTTTTAGTTTGGCATGGGGTTTGATATATTCAAATTAATCAATCATTTTGAAACTGTTTTATGGTGAGACAATATGATATCATATATTTCAGATCAACTCTTTATGAAGGTTGTGTGACGATGGAGGTGCCAATGAGTCAGATGATATAGGTACCTGATTTTAATTTTATTCAATTCTAAATGAAGAAAAAAAATGATCCCATTTTCTGAGCGGATTGAAGAAGAAAATCTTATTGATTTGGTGATGTAATGAATCAATGAGGCTTGATCTATGGTTTTTTGGAAACATTATTTCCGGACCAAAGACTAGAGAAATTGATGGGACATGAGGATCTGGATATGAAATTATGGAAAAATCCTTGTTATATAGTTTTTGATCTAGATCTATACATTTTATGGGATACCCTTTTCAATGGCTATGGATTTAGGTATGAGTTAAGGATAACACAATGTGTGACCCTATCACACGATGTGTGAAACCACTCCAAGTACATAACATGTATCATGGAGTTTACACAGACATGGGTTGAAGTAAATGTGTTAGAGCATACCATGTACTCTCCCACATAGAGAAGACAAAGAGCGATTTCATGAGATAAGACATGTATTGTTACTTAGCCACATGAATATGGGCTATAGCTATGTACTGGCATAAAGGTTGAATACAAGAGCATCCTACAACCCTTATACTTCTACACAGACATAGTTAAGAGACACAAGTCATTTTCATGGGTAGAACCTAGGGTCATGGGATACGACATGTGGCCACTATACATGATATATAATTTTTATACAATGATTATAATGCTTTTCCCCTTTATCTTGGACTTGTTTCATTACGGTGCATTCCCGTTATCCTTTCTCTCAGGGTTGTTATGCAATCATCACCTACTCCTAGGACTGTGGTCCCTTCAATAAGACTTCATGGATAGAGTCATTAAAAACCATATGAGAGGCTTAGAGTGAGATCACCTATTCATATTCATTCCCCATGTGAATTTATTTATATCATCATGACTGACACTACACAGGTGCTAATCATCTGCTTATTTGGTTAATCCAGATTGAGTTGTTCGTATCTCCACATGGCATTTGGAGTGATCATCTCATATATATCTTATTTCACCAGACTAGTAGTGTGTACTTCTAATGGTGAGATCAGATGAGTAATACCTAGTAGATGAACATCAGGAGTTCTATCAGACTTAATAGTGTGTTATCCCAGATGAGTTCATTGTGGAATCTTATAGATGGAATCCTAGGATGGTATAATACAATTGTGACCTACATCTAGACAACGTTTATTTGTTGAGTGTATATGAATATTCTTTTTATAAGTTTTGTATACATATACCTTTGAAGACCTAGCTTTGTTTTTCTTTGTTATATTCTTGTGGTTTTGTGGTGTCCTATTGAGTATTGTTATACTCAACACTGCATAGGTTTTTACAACATCTGTTGTGTCTTGTGCATATGATTAACCTTTTTATAGTGTTCTATATTGACCAGGACAAGATGATACTTAGTGAGACCGGAAAGACTAAGTTTTGATTCTATGGTATTTTGACAACATTTCTAGTTTTACTTTGAGGTTTGAATTTTATTTCAGACTCTTTGTGGTGGGATTATATTTGTCCTTATTTACTTTCCATTACATTCTATGGTACTCTAGTTGTGGAATTTAAATGAATGAATGAAATTATGTTCATTTGTTTTTATATTTCAAAATTTTATAGGCTTAGATATGTGAGTGTGTTTATGGGTACTAAGGCTAAGGCCTACCATGTCAGTGATATGCCTACTTGGTGCTAGTCGTCCACCCCTTTCCTATTGTATGTTGGCATGGGGAGCTACATCATGAGCCCTATTGGGATGAGTCAGGACACATAACATTTATCAGCCAAGATATAATCCAATTAGGTTACTCATTAGGAAAATCTCCTCATTATCAATGGAATACATTTTAAACTTGGTTCCTTCAGACACTAAATATTACTAAAATAAAAAATAGTTAACGTGGGAGATGGAAACCATCGAATAATTTTATAAGCTAACTATATTCTACCTCAATATGTATTACTATTATAAATTATTATATTACTTTATAGTTCTTCCTAAATCACTCTTTAGTTAATATTGGGGTTTTTTGGTTGCATTCTCCAATATTCATTAACCTAATTATTTTAAAAAAATAAAGTCTTTATATTTTATTGTAAGTAGAGTTTGGTTAACCAAATCATATACCCAATGAGTTTCTAGCTAAGAGTGTGGTTTTGTCCCACTCATCATTCACTGGAGTGGAGATGGAGTTGATACTCAACTAGCATTTTTTAGGGTGAGTTTCCATTGGTGCATCTATTCCAGAGTCCCATTCAATTTCCAATATTCATAAATGGATGTAATTTCTTTGATAACCACACAATATCTACACAAAGAAAATTTTTAAGAGTTTTAGAATAAATAAATTTAGAAATAGGAAACGAAAATGATCTTTTTTAATATATTTTTTAAATATTTTGTAAAACTAGTAGAAAAATAAATTATTTGAAAATCCATGAAAATTTAAATATAAAGTTTCATATAAATGGATATGATGGTGGAATGTTTTTTTCACATAAAAAACAATAAAAATGGTTTATTTTTATACTTTGATGAAAATAATCTATATAGAAAAAGTTAATAATTTATTAAAAATAGTTCGATAAATTCAATTATTAAAAAATGAACTTAGTTAATTATTATTTCATAAATAATGAAATTCATAAAACCATCCCATGAATATTTTCACAGAAAAAGGAGGTCCTTGATCGAAAAGAAAAAGTAGGTCCATCTTTCTTACAATATGTAAGTAATGTGCAGAGGGGAAATATGAAATGGGTAGAAGAAAATTACTGTCTTTAGGGAAAAAATTATGTGGTATTAGAGATAAAGCTATACGAATACCCCAAATGTATTATGTTTTAAAATAAATATCTATTTGAAAATGATATCTGAGATGAAACCATCATGGTATTTGTAACATAAGAATAAAAGGATATTGGGAGGAAGATAATTAAGTAGACATTAAGATACCATGAAATGGAAGATACTTATTATATAAAATCAATAGATAATTGAATAAATAAAATAAAATAAATAATGATTTGGAATATCAAACATTTCTCATGAAATTAAATTTGATACAAAGAACCCCCTATGACCTTAGAACCATTCTAGTAAAAAACCCTTATAGGATATGATATCAAATGAAAAAAATAAATTCCATCATTAATGAGAGGTTAATGATATAAATTATTAAATGTTTTTCAAATACACCATTACTAATAAACCATGGTTTATAATAATCAATATGTATCTAGTGTTGAAAAATTGATACAAGAAACACTTACCATAATTATCTACTTCCACTAAATTGTTTTAATATCCTATATAAGAAAATATATTAATCACCAATTTCATAACATTATTCATATCTATAAACTTTTATGAACATAATTTAATTTTTTTATCTGCATGTAAATTCTTTCTTTAGTATGTTCTTTTAATATCGGGTGTGAGTAATCTTGATCATTTTAAACTAGTTTTGTAATAACATGTTGTTATTAATTATCATAACAAAGTTGATCATTACTACAGAATAAGGGGGATTATAATTTATGTTTCATAATTATTTATAATTTAATAATTTCATTCTATGGGGGATTTTGATACAATCTTTAAAGATAAAACTAGTGATGAGTGTGTTTTAGGGATTATACATGAGCAAATATTGATATCTTAATTCATGATTTTAAAATTAACATTACCATTAAAGAACAAAAATAAAATATTTATTGGATTATATGTATATATCACATATTACCCATAATTAATTTATCATAGCCATTCATGACATTATATTATAAAATTGTTCATGTAGGTCGTTAGACCGGCCCAAAGAAGAACATTCCATAATTAATGGATGATTATAATTATGAAAGTGGGTTTTTGGGAATTATGTCATCATTATAGAATAATAATGATATTATTTATATTATTTTAATGGCTAAATCTTATTTTAAGTGGTTTTAGAAAATTATAAATAAACAATATGAAAGATGAGATATGTAAGTTTATGGGTCCATCAATCCACACAACACATGATTAACATTTTCATTTCTCTAAGAATGAGAGAGAAATAAGGCGTATTATAATTTTATATTTTTAATAATTACTATATTATATATGTAACAATTTTTATTCAATTTAACCCATATAAATAGATATAATAGGTGGCGGTGAAAAATGGAAGACATCATTTCATGCAGGCGGTAGTCCTCATAAAACATTATCAATGTTCTTTTAATTGTATAAGTGGATAGAAAGGAATGAATATGGTTAATTAAATTAATATAACAAAATTTAAAAATAATATTGATACTTATGTCATTATATAACTATGTTTAGGATATTTTTGTCAGGTAAAGAATAAGATTAAAAATAAAATGATTATGTAATACTCACTTGGGGTCCTTAAACTTTTTATATGGAGTCTCCTCGAAAATGAAGAGAATAAGATAATTAGTTGTAAAAATAAGGTTATAAAAATTATAGTGGTATATAGGATAATAAAAATGTTAGAGGCTTTGGAGTAAATTATAAGGAATGGGTGAGTTTTGAAGGGGTGGAATTGTCCCATTTTTCTAGGTGACAAGTTTTTACCTAGGAAACTTATGTTTTAGTAAACATATAAAATAACCCATATTTACTAATTTTTTTGTTTTATGGGCATAAATAAAATATCAATTTAATTTTTTAAATTTTTTAATAAAGAGATAATTGAATTTTTAGTTAAAATATTTATATTTAGGAAATCAATTTTTATGAAGCATGTTGTTTTAACCATTATGTTTTTTAAATCTTATTTTGATTTTATTACCAATTAAATGAATTTTAATAGAAATATATATGTGTCTAGACATCATTTTTGATTAATTATTTAAAATATAGTAATTAATTTAATATATAAAAATTACATAATTTTAATAAAAAAATTCTTTGAAAATAACAATTTTACCATTATCATTGTTAGTAATTATAATCTTAGTAATTTCACTTTTATTCACAAAAGTAAAATTAAAATTATTAAATAATATTATAATGTTGATCTAAAAATTGAAAACCATTTTTTAGATTTAATTCATAAAAGTAATGAAAGCTTATTTTTAATATTAGTGATCCAAAATATTTTTTGGAGAAAAAAATTCCTTAAGTTAATAAAATCTTAAACAATGTTTTTAACAATTTTGTATTGTATTTAATAATTTATATTTATACTACTTAATTAAATATTTGATCAATTAAAAGGATTTATAGACTTCTATGTGAATATTATATAGCGATAAAGGCATAAAAGTTATAATTTGTTTTAAAAAATATTTTTAACTATTAACCTAAATATCAACTATTTCAGAAAAATAAATAAAATTAATGTAAAACCAATATTTAAATGATGAATCTGAAAATTAATTTTATTTTATCATGTAAAATTATAAAATTTGAAAGTTCATTTATTAAGTTATAACATAAAATTATAATGATAACTATTTTCATAATAAAATAACATTTTTTGAAAATATTAACTTTTTTATAATTTTTTATTATCAATTTCTAATAAAATTTGTGTTAATATATTATTAATGTAAAAATTATATTTAATCCATAAAGAATATAGGTTTTAAAAAAAAAAAAAGTTAACTTTTAGAAATATTACATTTTAAAGCATAAATCAGTCTTATTAGGTATTTGGGTAAAATAATTTAATCACCAATACCATAGAATTGATAATGGCCTTTATTTTTTATTTTAAGAAATATGTAAAAATTTTGTTACATCTACTTTTACCCACCAATTCTATGGATACATTTTAAGTGGGATATATTGTTTTGTGGTCTATTTTTGGTATGGTGTTTCATGCATCATAATCACTCACAACCTGACAAGGTAAATGCATGCATCATAATACATCTATTAAATTAGGTTTTAAATGAAATGAAATATATAATATTTAATCCTAGGGTGTTATATGAAAGGGGGTGTTTGACTTTGTCATAATGATGTTTTATTTTTTATATTTATTATTAATAATTGTATATATATAAATATATATGTATATATATTTCATATATTGTTAATATATATATATATATATTTATTTATTTTGAATGAAAAATAAAAAATAATTATAAATCTCCCACCCCTTATGAATCCTAAGTTAAGCCCCATATTTGGAGGGAGTGATTTATTTTTATTAGAAAATAATGCAAAGGCATAACATGAGTTTGCCTCCCCATACCCCATTAAACACACAAAAACACACACACACACACACTATATATATATATATATTTATAAAAAATATTAAAAATATAAATTTATTTTTGACAAATTTTAAGGGTGATTATATAATTTAAATTTATTTAAAAATATTATGTCATTGAGATGTATTTTACATAAATTTTTTCATTGTAAAATTTAATGTATTATGAATGACCACGATCAAGACCAACCATTCTTAGTTTTTATTTATTTATTTAATTTTATGTATTTATTATATGTTTTATGATTGTAATGATTTTTATTAAATTAATTTTGATGATATTCATATTTTCACTCTTTAATTAAATATTACATGGGTTTGTGTGTTTATATTTAGTAATTAAATGTAATTCATGAAACCTAATATCCCCTCACTTTTGTGTGAGTATACAATAATAAATATGGAAATTACCCAATGAGTTATCTCATGTAGTGAATCAAATTTAAATCCAAACAAAGTTGAATCACAAGAGAATAGAGGATGCCAAAACTCGAGTTAAGATCAAGTGAATGATTTTTCCTCCTAGGTTCTTGATATATTTATTGTTAATCAATAAAAAACATTTAACTTGGAGCTTATAATTATATCACATATATTTATCTCATCACAGATAAATATCCAATGTGGTTGTGATCACATAATTTATTATAACTAACTGTATTTCACAGATAAAATGTGATTATTACACATAAGAAATATTTTATATTCCATGTCTATATATTTTGGTTAAATTTTACATTGAATAATTATTGATATTTACATGTAAAAATTGATATCATATATAAGATTAATTAAAATTCCTTGATAGAAAATATCAATTCATGAAAAATTATCCATAACTTGATTTAGAATGAAACTATAGATCAAAGTTCTTATTTATAAATTGTTAGGGGATTCTTTATTTATTAATTATTTTTATTAAAAATGGGTTAAATGAATAAAATTTTCATTAAGTGAAGCTTCCATAACCTTCTTGGTGTAATTTGGAGGAAATCATTTAATAAATCCTATTTAAAAATTTAGTGATTGAGGAGTCAATTAAACAGATCATGAATCATTGAGTAAATGAAATTAAAAAGATTAATGCACAAATAAATAACTTTATGTTGTATTTAATAGCCATAGTTGAGTTACGATAAAGTAAATATGGATCCCTACCACTCAAATAGCCTAGTAAATGTATATTAAAAATATAATGATGAAGAATTTTTGTATTTTATAAAATAGTGGGATATATAGATGATTTATTAGTTATTAATGTCTAAATTACTGATAAAAAAGTACAATAATAATATTTTATTTATCATAAAAAATATAAAGTAATATAACAAATATTTTATAACTATAATATATTTGTTTCGAAGATAATTCCTTTGATAGTGTAAATTTCATAGAGTGGTATATTTTTTCACACTATAACACGAAAAGAAATATTATGTAATGGAATCCCCATTAAATACTTATCCTCTTGAGGGAACAAATGAGGATGAGATAGTTGTATACTAGAGATGTGTAAATGATTAAATTATGGGTATTTAATGGGAATATACCATGTGATAGGCCCACTATCCCATATTTATGGGGTAGGTTGACTAGTTTTTTTTCATTTTAAAGAAGACTAAACATACCTGGAAAAAATATCATGGACTTAAGAAGATTGGTTTTAGAATATGTGTGTCAAACCATATAAAAAGAATATTTTTTATTTTTTTTAAAGATATTTTACTTTAATGAATCGTTTTTTTGAAAAAAATGTACTTTTCTATACATGTTATGATTATATTTATAAATTAACAACTATATGATTATTTTTTTTGTGTTTAATATTTATTATTCATTAATAATTACTATTTGTTTGTTTCATTAAAAATTGTTTTATATATTTATTACAAATATGGGTTGACCAATGTTTATGTCTGTGTTATAAGTTTGGAATGTGAGGATAGGTGTATCTTGAGATGTGATTCAAGATATGGGTCTTTTTCATGAGTGACTAGTGTCAGGTTGTGAGTGTTTAATTTTATTTCAAAATGGTATTAGAATCTAGATTTGGGATAGGTCCTAACCATGTGAGCTAGTGGTTTTCATGATGCATGGGTTTGGTTTTCTTTCTTTATTCTTCTATGTGCCTCATCCATGACATATTTTAAATTTATTTTTCATTCAATTACCATTATTTCTTTTTTTTGGGGTTTTCCATGTTTTTTTGAGGAAAGGGTGAGTTTTCATGATATTGGCCAAACTGTGAGCCCATTTCCAGATTTAAAAACCAATTTTGTTTCTTTTGTAACATTTTAAATTTTTAATGTTTTACACCCAATCAAATTTATAAGTGGCCTACCCTGACCTATTAACACCACCATTTTTATTTTTATCATTTATAAATACATAATAATTGTGGATTTGGGTTTTTATTTAAGAATTTGGGACAACCCAAAAGCCCATTTCCCATTAAAAAAAATAATTGTTTATTTAATAACTTTTTCAATTTTAACTATTTTTCAGTGATTCCACCTCTAAACCGATCCCACTTAACTAAGTCCCTCTCCCATTCTCTTCTCCCCCTCTTTTGAGTTCATTTACATCTCGTATTAAATCAAAACGTCTTAAGCTTCCTTAATTCGAGCAGATTTATAAAGGTAATTTGTTTCCTTAATAACTCCTTCATTTATCATTCTTTTCCCCTATTAAAATTTTTACATGATCTCCTCATCCATGTTAGAGCCTCCCTATAATTTTTGGATATTTTTCAATTGAGATACTAGTGGATATAGGTCGATTTCTCTAAAATTCATTCAAGTAAGTGTTCCTCCCTTCCTTTTCTTCCATTTCCATAGGGTTTCATCCCTCTTTCTTGATGTTCCAAAGTGTCCAAAAGATATTTGTAGAACCTAGGGGTTTAAATGGTGTATTTTTGGTGTAATAGTTATATTTTAGGTTTCTATTCACTTCCTTGTGGTGCGACGACGGTGCGCTTGATGCTTCGCACCAAGATTTGATGGATTCAACAATTTCGATAGGTGGTTCCCTGTGTAAACAATAATTGATGAGCTATATTGATTTATTTTATCATTATTGATATTCCTCATATGTTGTGTGTGGTGAGAAAACATTTGATGATTGATTTGGTTGAGAGTTTAATTTTATAGTTGCATTTTAGCTTGAAATTGTGTGTTTTTCATGTGTGACACTTGGGGTATTATTTGGATGTATTTTTGAACATATGAAACTGGTTTAATAAATCTTTTTTGGGCTTAAAATTCTACAATGGTGGGTTCTTGGTGTTAAATTGGGTTTTAAAGTTGGTTTTTGAATGGGGTTTAGGTGTAAAACCATGTTGTACTTCTTGAAAGTGATTTTGAAAAAAATGTGTTTTTCATGTGGATCTTTTGTGGTATTGTTTGAGGTATTTGTATAACCCTTGGAGGCTATATAAAAAATGTTCTTGGGGCTTCCAAATATGTTCTGAATTGGTATTGGTGTGATTTTTCCTTGAAGGATGGTTTTGAAATGTGTTTTATGTGAAAAGCTTGGGTACACTCTTTAGAATTATTTTATGAATGTTTTGAATGGTTTAATGATTTAGTTAAGAGGTCAAACCATATTGGAAAACTATTTTGGATTGTGTATATTTTGAATTGGTTTATTTTAAATGTGACTGGGGCAATCATGTTTTGTGTATACTCTTTGAAATGTTTTATAAAAATGTTTAACGGATTTACTGAAATGTGAAAGAGGTGTGAACGTGATGAGGGCTCTTTGTGTGAGTGTGATATGAAAATGGATTTTGTTTATGAAAAAAGGTTTTATAAAACATGTGAGTGGGATTTTATGTGATTTTTATCATATTTTAATGATTTTATAAAACTTTTAAAGGATGTGTTGGGTTGTGAATGTTATGCAAAATGTGATGTGGGATATTTTGGTGTGAGTTTGATTTCAAAATGCATTTGAACAAATAGTGGATTTTGTGACTTGTTTGATGTACATCGGGTTGTTTGGTTAATGTGTGATGTTTACGTGATATTTTCATGTTAAATCTATATTTATATTCTTGTTGAACTTGTTTGATCACAAGAGGGAAACCTAGGTATCTAGGTGGGAGGACGTGTACTAGTATGCTAGCGAATCCGTGGGGTTTGGCCTCAGTTTCACATAGAAATATTGATGCTTAAAGCACTAAATAAACTATGATGATGATGATTTGAGACCAATAGGTTATGGGTATACTCCCTACTAGTGGCCCTTGTGCACGAGAACATATATTGTGATGGTTATTCTCACTGCGATATGAGGTACCTCAGACCCAAAACCAGCTAGTACCTAGAGGTTATTTCCTATTGCTTGTTCCCATTGGATTATTTGTGCTTACCGTCGGCATAAGGTATTTTTGTCTGGAAATTTCAGTAGTTTTGGAATTTATATTAAATGTGATGATTCTTTAAATTATCCCACTTGAAAAGTGTTTAAATTTTTAAGTTGCATCTTTTAGAAATTTTAAATAGCATTGCCTGTTTATAAAACTTGCAAGATTTTCATCTATTAATGTTTATCAGATAGAATCTATTAGTGGTGGTATCCTAATGGGAATTGGGTTATACTATAATGACACCCTTGGGTGTAAGTTTACCTAGTTATTTTTGTTGTCTCATGTTTGGGTACAACTTTTGTGCAAACAATTCGGGTTTTTTCCGGTCATTTGTGATACAGTGTTGTGGGGATAGCTTGAGGGTGGTGGCTATTTCCATGTAGAGGTTTTTGGGATATTTTTTTTTACCTTTTTAATTGTATTTAAACATATTTTCAACTTATATTATTCAGTTCAGATATTTTTTAAAAGACAGATTTATTTGAAAAATACAGATTTGTTTAATTGAGTTTGTTTGTTGTTTAATGTTTATAAACATGAGTAATTCATTCCCAAACATAATTTAATGATAACCAGGCACATGTTCTAACCCTTGGGGATTGGGAAAAACCTTCAGGCCTTGTCGTGGGCTGGGTTGGGTGCCGGTTTTGATGGCGACTAGATTTAGTTTGTAACAAAATGGTATCAGAGGAGGTTCAGGTTAACCCCTTGGGTCATGTTATTTGGGGTAAATTTGAGATAGTCTGGATTTTGTATTGTTGGGACTTGGAATTACGATTATGGTTAGTGTTCCTAATTACCACACCTCATGATGGTATTCAAGTCACTAGGTGAGTGGAAACTTATTTGAGTCCTTCGATGTTCTTGGTTTAATGATGATTAGGGGAAATGAAAAGAGAGTTGGGTTAATGGTCTTAGTGATCACGAAGGGCCTGGAAAGCCATGTGGAACTGGGAATATTTCCCTAGAACACTCTCTATTATGGTAAATTTATTGGTTTATGGTCACCAACCATATGTCCAAGTCACCCACCAGAACTAGTTTCCTCTCGCATTGTCTTGTGTCCTATAGTTTTGAAATCTTGCAAGTTTAGTTTTAAAGAAAAAATGACATGGTTTTAAGAAGAATAATGTTTTTTTGAAATGAATTTCTAATAAATAGGGAATGGTTATATTTTTGAATTGGTAGAGCTGAATTTTCCAAATTGTATTGGAATAGAAAATGGTGTGTTTTCACCTCTTTTGAAATCATGAACTATGTCAAGGTTAGTTTTGAAAAATTGTTTCCAATAGAGTTTTCTAAACTATTGAAAGGGTTTTTTATGGGATGAGATGTTTTAAAATTGATGTGAATGGATTGAAAGTGAGTTTTTCTTTGAATGATAGTTCCTTTCTAAAAATTTGTGGAATGATGTAATTTGGGTTTGATTTCATGGTTAGTAGTTTTGAGAAAAAAAGGCATTAGTAGACAGTTTTGGTTTTGAGAAGTGGAAAAAAATTTTAACCTTGGTATTTCCATGAGAAACCACATACATGTGGTTATATGGGATGATGGATGATTTATGGCATGGATGGATGGATTCTGGGAAGGATATGAGGAGGGTGCTCGTTGTCGCCCCGGAACATGCAAGTATGAGGCCAATGGGGTACCATAGGTGGATATGCTAACCGTTGAACAATTTTCCTTTCCAAGAAATGTTTTTAAAGTAAAACACGATGTTTTGATAACTAGATTAGGATGGTGTGTATAATGTGTTTTCTTAAATGTTGATGTTGTGGGATATTTTGAGTCCGAGAACCCTTCCTGTTTGTAATGTGTTTTGGGTTTGTGTTTGGTCGGTAAACTGGGTAGAGGGACCGTTTAGTTGTCTCTTATGAGAAATGTGTTGGGATGCCTTTATGGTGGTTTCCTTCATGTTTTTTGGATCTGGTTTGTGGGAATTTTTAATCAATGGACAAGGTTGGCTGGGACCCTGGGTTCTCTCATTGGATATAGTATGCCCTCATTAAGGGTTAGTGCACAACTAAATTGCAACCCAGATTGTTTCGCCATTGGAAAATCCTCCAGTTGATCAATGTATAGAATATATTCTCATGATTTTGTAGAATTAGTATACACCCATTTATTTTTGTGTTTGAGGAAACTCTTGTAGTGGGAGAGTGCTCATGGAAGGTTGAAAGAGACCATAGTTTCTTAAGTATCCTGATTCGTCAAAGGAGGAAGTGGTATGGGGTTTTTAGTGTAGATGAGTGTTTCGATGGTGTCTAAGAGGGCCTCTGGGCCCTTCATAGTATCTTTGAAGTAGTAATACACATTAAACTACCAGTGCGGGAAATATGTTCGTGAGAGGATATTGAGGATACATTCTTGAATTGTGTCTTGTTTAGGGATGTTGTAGAAGGTCCCTCTCCATGTATTGTTTATATCAGCAGTAATGGTCATGTTCGACGACACCTTGTGATGTCATGTGCTCGATTGACCATAAAGGTGAAATTTTTGAAATCCTATAAGAGTATCTATTATGTTGGGTGAATTTATCCCTTATAAAAACATCAAAATCATCCATTTTAGAGGAATGTGAGTATAGGTGTTCTTTACTTCTATTGTTTCTCACCCAATGAAACATGGTGTTATGTGTACGCATCTTCTATGCCCTTTCTTCATTGAAATATCAGGTTAGGGTAAATTATGTTTGGAATATTTTATGCCTTGAAAAACATATCGAGGATTGTGGTGTAGTTGTTCGTGGTACCAAAAGAATAATTCTCATTCAGGGGTGTTTTAAATCCTAATTGCGAGGCCGAAGATGCTTCAATCATTTGAACTCCACCCAGAGGTCACAAGGAGAAGCTAGTTTATATCCAGGGGAAATACCAAGGTCATTTAAACCCTTGTACAAAGTCCTAACCTCATTATGAAAGATAGAAAGAGTTTAAACCTCTGGTTTCATCATCTTTCTTATGTTGTCCCCGTTCGATGGAAATAGGTGGAGGGCCTTGTACATATGTCATCACTCAATGTTATTACCTCCCCCTTTGGTTTCCATTGAGTATTTGGAGAATGGTTTGAGATTTGGATAGATAGGACGAACAGACAGTTTGTGCACGATTAGTAGTGACCTTGTGCCGGGAAGCCATATAGAAAAATGATCTACACAGTTAGTGCATTGTTTCTCAAAGTATGTAGACCAACCATGCAGCCTTCCCAAATCTTTAAATTTTTTGTTCTTTCTATGCCGGCCATTACTGGTCAGTTAAGATGGTTGGTTCTTATGGTAGGGAGACCCACTGTGATTCTCATGTATTTTCCTTTGTAAAATTTGAATGGAAGTCTACCCTTTGTGCGGGGGAGTCCGTTTAGGCCACCCCTTATTAGTGTCCGGATTCTATCTCGAGAAAAATATAGGCTATCTTTTATGGTGGGGAGCCTATTTGTTTTCCCCTGTACCAATAACTCAGATTTATCCATGGTCTTGTATTGGTGTTAGGTATTCTCATTTAGATATGTCTTTCTACCAACATCATCCTTGAGTAAATGTTGGTATTAGAGAATGCCCGACTGTTTAGTTATAGAAAGGTAAGTGTAACCTTGTTGGATGTTATTTTTTGTTTGGGTGAATTGATTGAGTCTTGTTCGGATAGTTTTTTAGAAGTTTTCTTTTGGGATAATGTATGAATGAGATTGATCATTTTAGGAAATTGGCGTATGTTTTGGTTTTGAGAGTAATCCTTCCTTAATTGATCACTAGAGGCGTTTTGGCCTTTGGGGGAGATACTTTACAAAGAAGTACATCTGGGTTTATCAGTTGGGTTTGGTTTTTTTATTTGGCCTTACCATGGATTTCTATGGACAAAAAGTTTTTGTTGTGGGGATAATTGTCACATACAAAACTGCTTTTAAATTTATTTTTCGTTTATTTTTCATTTTTTCATTGTTTAGGGGGTTTCCTAGATTTTTTTAGAAATGGTGAGTTTTCATGATTTGGGCCAAACTGTGTTCCCATTTCAATATTTAAAAACCAATTTTGTTTCTTTTATAACATTTCCATTTTTTAATATTTTTCACCCATTGATGTTCCTAAATGGAATCCCCTTACATATTGAAACCAGAATTTCAATTTGGACCCTTTAAGAAGCCATAATAATGGCGGATTTGGGTTTTTGTAACACCCCGACCCCAATTACCCAGAGTCGGTGCATTATTGCGTAACATTGGCATGATCACAAAAGATCAAGTCTCGAAAGACCGATTAGTTTAGTAGCCTTGGAAACACTAGATACATTCATAAATGTTACATTACATCATAAAGTGAAAAACTACAATTGCAAAGTATCCATAGTCCACACTCATATCCTCTTCTGACTATCCCTGCAGGTCATTTATAAAATAATTCTTCACATCCTGGAAAATATTAAAACATTGTAAGGGGTGAGCTCAGATGCTCATTAAGGATGACAATATAGCGGAAGCTTTCATAAACATTTACATTTAAGGCAATGTATAACTAAAACAAAAGCCTTTTAAACTTGAACTTTAGCATAATATGGAAAAATTAAAATGAAATAATGCCATTTTCTTACTCACATGGATATTCTACTAGTCGAATAATCACATGAAATATCAATAACAACTTTCATAATGATGGAATTCATAATGCCAGACTATCATAACCACGTAGCCAAGGCCTTGTGCCAAGACCACAAATAAGATTTTGTCAAGGCCTCGTGCCAAGACACTAGTTTGTCTCATGAGACCTACCGATGCATCGAGTAGCTATAGCGAGCTCCACCCGTCACTTATTAAATCCAATGCATTCCTCATATGAACAGGTTTAAACATATCATAAACAATAACATAATTATATCACATAAAACATGCATAAATGGAAACCTGAGATTTCCACACTTCAATCGCAAGATATCAATACAACACATTGATATAATACAAACATTATCAAAACCATTTTCAATACCAAAATAAAAAAAATTAAAACATGGTATTTATTTTTCATTTAAAAAAAAGTTATGGCTTGTAGAGGAAGCCGAAACTCAAATAATGGTCATGACGGCGGAGAAGTAATTGTCTCCGCATACGTACGACAAGAAAAACATTCCTTTTTTGTCGTTTATAAAAACTCTTTGTATAAAAATTTTCCTTTTGAATAAATTTAAAAGTCAAAGGGGTTTATACACCGTATAAAAGAAATTTGTGTATAAAACAAAATATGCCTCAGTGAAAGGAGATTGAGACGAAGTCCCTTACAAAGATCATTTTTTAAATAAAATATATCTATTATGTGTATTCACTATATGTACACATAAAGAAAGTACAATATATGACATAATAATATCATGACATATTTTGAAAGTAGGAGATTAACCCAAAGAATGGAAATTGGGTTAAGAAGTTCCCTAACCTTCTGTCTGTCTTGACTCGAATGTTCTTTAACCTCCTGAATAATAAACTAGAGTTAATTTATAATTGCTTAAGAACCGTTTTCAAGTTTATTATTCTTTTTATATCACTTATTACCATGTTATGAACATTATGTAATTATTTAAGTTAATAACGGTTGTTTTGTCGATCTTTGGTACTTGAGTCAAAAATAGAATTCTTATAATTACAAGTTGTTCATGTGGTGAAATATCCATTATATCCAGAATTATATTAATGATATATATATCATATATATCATATATATCTAGTATATACATGTATTTATAATATTCCATAACTTTTAGAGGTAAGAAATGAAATGCACCGTTCATGGAGACGGTAAGCCGTATGTACGCATGAACGCGACTTTAATTTCTATTTCGTATTTAATGAAATCATAATGATATAAAGGTATATTATAATTCAAGTATAATATAATATATAATATAATGTAATCCATCCTTTATACATCCCACATATGGAATTAACGATTCAAATCACTTTGAGGGGGCGGTAGTCCGCACTTCCTAAAATGAAGATATAGCATTTACCCATAATGGAAACCATAAAGGTATGGCATAAATGAAAAATACAGAAGCTTAAGTAAAACATAAACATATTATATATCATATATAAAAATAGTTTCATCATAATGGCCACCATTAGAGGTGTTAAAATAATATTGAACAATCATCGTTTCATGAGGCAATATTTCGCCAATCACAGAAACAGTATGTTCTTTAACCATTAGATGTAGCTGTGTGTAAGTGTAGCTCTAATAATTCTTATAACAACGTCCTATTATATTTAAGATACTGGTGTTGTTACAAAAGAAAGGAATAAAAAGATTTTTGGGGGTTGGATAAGCAAAATAAAACAAAATAACATAAGAGAAGACATTACCTTAAAACCAGGTAACTCTTTTGATTTGAGACAAAGGCTTCCTTGGGATGAATTCTGCCCAAAGTTAGGCTTCTAAGAGTAAGGGAGGAAAGTTGGGAGAGTATTTGGGCAGAGGTTGGCCAAGCCAAAAGGGTTTGAAATTGTGAGTAAGGTGGTAGTGGTGGGGGCCTTTTATAAGTGGAGAGGATGGGGGCTCTTGGAAAGATTGAAATGTTACATTATTATGAAATGATTTTCGGATTCTAAAGGTCCCACACTTATATAATTCGAGCCTCAGGTGATAAGGGTTCGAAATATTCTCATCCAATAGGCTTTGGACAAGTTTAATGTTTATATTTTACATTATCCTTCCATTTTATTAAAATCGTTAATTAATGAGGTAATCGCTGCATCATCATGGTGTCATAAATAATTTAATTTATATAATGTCTAAAAATTATAAAAAAATATCATTATGTAGTAAATATTTTTAGCATTATAATGAATATTTATTGTCAAAAAATATGACTTGTATAACCCCACTTAAAAATTGTTTTAGTAAAACGACTCATGTTTGTGACATTTTTATTTTAACATTAAATAAAAAAACTTTAATGTCATTTTCCTACCAAAGTGGCTCCATGGGGTCCCCAAGTTGACCCATGGATTTTCTTGGTCTGCCATGACTCATCAAATAGGGTTAGGACGAGTGTAAAGGTCATTTCATATTTTTATAATACCATTTTTACCTTAAATTTCACTAATTACCTTTAATCGCGATTAATTAAACTTAAAAGTTACTATTCACCAAAAAATTGTTTTAATCCTATTGAACCACATTTTACTTCTTAATGAAAACCATGTATGTTGGATTTTTGAAAATCAAATCATAGAAGTGGTAATATTTCATTTAAATGAAAAATCAGTTATTTAACTACCACTTAGTGGTTTCACTATTAATAAAAAATTGACGTTTTTCAGAACAATGCCAAAATTTTACCCAAAACTATAATTGATATTCTGAATTAAAAAATGATTTCTATTTTATGAAATTACAAACATATAAGTTGCATTAATTAATTTTATAATTAATTCCCACCGTCACAACAAATAGCGTGTTTTTAAGAAATAAAATATATCAAAAGATTGACAATTGTTTATGTACAATTTCAAAGTGAAATTAATTCTAATGAACACCATTGGATAAAATGGTAAAAACATATTATAATTTTATTTTAAAACCACTAAATAGTATAATTTATCACTATAAATTTTTTTGATTAAAAAAGTTATTTTAAGTATTTTTCACTATTCATAAAAAAATTGGACGATCTCAGAAAATTACAAAAAAATCAACTTAGAATAATTTTGATATTACGAATACAAAAATGAAGTCCATTTTGAAATATAAAATATATATAATTTCAAAAAGTGGGTATTAATATTCATAACTGCTACTTTGATTAGTCGCGGTGTGTTAGAATCTCGAACTTGCGTACAATGCAAGCTATTGCATTATTGAAAGAGAAGCGTATCGTGGATGTTCGGGGTGTTACATTCTCCCCTCCTTCAATAAATTGCGTCCTCGCAATTTGAAAATTTTCATTGAAAATAAAAGGTTGAAAATAGAAAATACCTTTGTGGAAAACCCACATCGGAAATAAGGTTAATAAAAATATAACTTCAAAAGAAAGAAAGATAAGTACAAAGGTCACCCGAGATAGCCCATACTAAGATTCTATGAAAATATGGATATGGAAGAAAAACAAACCATCAAGGTCTGATGGAGAGTTTTAGAAAACTGGATTAGGAGAAAGTTAACCATAAGAAAATCACAAACTTGTGATTGGTTAAACGGTCATTGAATCCCTAGTTGGAAAAGTTAACCGGAAACATTTTCGTTTTAAGTTACCTTTTATAAAGTTGAGGAATTTATTTAGGAGATTTACTAAGAACGTAAGGGAATATACATACTTGTTATGTAGACTTTCATTCTTTAATAAATTTTTACCACAAACCCATCTTTCACTCTAAAAGGTAATATAACTCAAAAATATTCTATTTATTCTAATTGTATAAGGTTCCAAATATTAACACATACCATTTAGATTAGTAAAACTATTTTTTAATAACCAGGGACTTCCTGTAGGCTAGTGGTAGGTAATAAAGGCCTGTTGCACTATGGTTGTGGGTTCGATTCCTGCAGCTTTGTCCAACGCGACGGGTAATCCCCCGACCTGCAGGTTGTCCTTTTCCTAAAAATATAGTATTATAATATTCCAAAAGTAATCTTCAGAAATGTTTTAACCTTAAAAAATACTGTCCAAGGTTCAAATTAATCCATTCCAACCATTATAGTTATCCAAAATACCTCTGTCCAGACGTTCTCTATAAGGTCTCTATATTCCAAAATCAATTGTATCGTCAGATTCCTCAAACCAGGTAAAGTTTCTCTTATTGTCACATACAAAAATATGATTACCTTCATCATATTAAAACCTTAATGAAATCAAACAGTACTGTAGTACAATCCTTATATATATATATATATCACATTATTCTAATAACCAGAATATAATCCATGAGTCTAAAAGCACCAATACATTAATTATTCCGCTTCAACTGTAGTCACAGCATAAGATTCGCCTTGATCCCTTGGCCTTTTCTGAGGTAAGTTTCCCTGACGCTTAGGACATTCATTTGAGTAATGCCCCATTTCTCTACAATTGTAGCATTCAATATTGATAGCCTCTTTCTTTTCCTTATAATCACGCATCTGGTGGCCTTTTTCTCCACATTTATAACAAACTCCCAGTCCTTTTAGGCAATTACCAGGGTGATTCTTCCCACAATTATCACATAATGGAAAATGCTTCTTTCCCTTATTCCCTTTATCCGTCTCTTGTTCCACCGTTCTCTTTTTCTCTTACTTTACTTTGTTGGCATAAGACTTAGAGAATTCCTTTTCTTTCTTGATAGCACATGAGACTATATCTTCGTATGTTGAGAAAGATTGTGATACTAAAGCTCGATGGAGAAATGGTTTTAACCCATTAAAGAAACGATCAATCTTACTTCTTGGGTTACGTATATAATCTACAGCATGCCTCGCTAACCTTGTAATGTTAGCCTCATACTTTGCGAAATTCTCATCCTCCTTCTGCCTCAGACTCAGAAATTTCATTTCCATATCTTCTCAATGGTCATGTGAAAAGTATTTTTCTAAGAAAAGATATTTGAACTCCCTCCATTCCATATTTGATACTTCATCATCTTCCTTTGTGTTTTGAATCAATTACCACCATTGATCAGCATCTCCAGTGAGGCGGTAAACTGCCATGACAACCTTCTCCCTTTCACTACTCCCCAAGGCGTGGAATATTTTCTCTAAGGAGTTTATCCATTGCTCAGCTACTAATGGATTTGTACCCCCATTAAATGTTGGCGGTTGTTGCCTCATGAAGCGGTCTAACATTGATCCTCCACGTTGTGGATCAGGGTGCTCCATACAAGTAAGGTTATTATTCATAACCTGGGTGAGTTGTCCCAGTATTGTAATAAGTTGATCAGCACCAGTTGTATCTCCACATCCATAATAATTATCTTGAGTAGGAGGTCAATCCCTACATCGAGTGCGTGCATTGATACGGTTTCCATTCCATCAACTAGGCGCTATTTCTAAACAATGGAATAAACTAGATTAGTTTACGAATCAAAATACATAATTCCTACTTGTAAAATACTTAACATAAATTGAACTATTTATGGATATAATCCATAATCATAAAAAAAATTCTTTGAGGAAGTATATACTCATAAACCTTCATAGTGGTTTGTAAAGAAAATGATAATTATCCTAAGAAAATCCCCCGGGTGTGTCGTCACCAAGAGTGCAACAAGGCCCATTGTCGTGCACCAGTTCCCGTTCAAGTCTAGCTCAAATCGAGGTTGTCAGGTTTTACCCCTAGGTACATCTGTGCCAGAGCCACCTCTACCGTCTTGTATCTAGACAGGGACGTATTGCTCGGAAAACTCACAAAATCTCTATAATACCAAGATTCTAGAATGTTCTTCTATACTAATCCTTAAACTCTATCTTTGGGCTATGTGATCTAATCAGAGTTTATCTAAATCTAGAATCCAATGTTAGTACTAAACTTCCTCTGATACCAACTGTAACGCCCCGACCACAGTTACCCAGAGTCGGTGCATTATTGCGTCACATTGGCATGATAACAAAAGATCATGTCTCGAACGACTAATTATTTTAGTAGCCTTGGAAACACTAGATACATTCATAAATGTTACTTTACATCATAAAGTAAAAAACTACAATAACAAAGTCTCCATAGTCCACACTCATATCCTCTTCTGACTATCCCTTTAGGTCATTCATGAAATACTTCTTCACATCCTGGAAAATATTAAAACATTGAAAGGGGTGAGCTCAGATGCTTAGTAAGGATAAAAATATAGCAGAAGCTTTCATAAACATTAACATTTAAGGAAATGTATAACTAAAACAAAATCCTTTTAAACTTGAACTTTAGCATAATATGGAAAAAGTAAAATGAAATAATACCATTTACTTACTCACATGGATATTCTACTAGTCAAATAATCACATGAAATATCAATAACCACATTCATAATGATGGAATGCATAATGCCAGACTATCATAACCACGTAGCCAAGGCCTCGTGCCAAGACCACAAATATGTTTTTGTCAAGGCCTTGTTCCAAGACACTAGTTTGTCTCATGAGACCTACCGATGCATCGAGGAGTTATAGCGGGCTCCACCCGTCACTTATTAAGTCCAATGCATTCCTCATATGAACAGGTTTAAACATATCATAAACCATAACATAATTGTATCACATAAAACATGCATAAAGGAAACCTAAGATTTCCACTCTTCAATCGAAAGATATCAATACAACACATTGATATAATAAAAACATTATCAAAACCATTTTTAATACCAAAATAAAAGAAAATTAAAACTTGGTATTTATTTTTCATTTAAAAAAAAGTTATGGCTTTTAGAGGAAGCCGAAACTCAAATAATGGTCATGGTGGCGGGGAAGTCATTGTCGCCGCATACGTACGGCAAGAAAAACATTCCTTTTTTGTCTTTTATTAAAATGATTTTTATAAAAAGATTCCTTTTGAATAAACGTAAAATTCAAAGGGGTTTATACATCGTATAAAAGAAATTTGTGTATAAAACAAAATATGCCTCAATGAAAGGAGATTGAGACGAAGTCCCTTAAAAAGATCATTTATTAAGTAAAATAGATCTATTATGTGTATTCACTATATGTACACATAAAGAATGTACAATATAGGACAAAATAATATCATGACATAATTTGAAAGTAGGAGATTAACCCAAAGAATGGAAATTGGGTTAAGAAGTTTCCTTACCTTGTGTCCGTCTTGACTCGACCATTATTTAACCTCCTGAATAATAAACTAGAGTTAATTTATAATTTTGTAAGAACCTTTTTCAAGTTTATTATTCTTTTTATATCACTTATTACCATGTTATGAACATTATGTAATTATTTAAGTTAATAACGGTCGTTTTGTCGATCTTTGGTACTTGAGTCAAAAATAGACTTCTTATAATTACAAGTTGTTCATGTGGTGAAATATCCATTATATCCAAAATTATATTCATGATATAGATATCATATATATCATATATATCCAGTATATACATGTATTTATAATATTCCCTATCGTTTAGAGGTAAGAAATGAAATGCACCGTTCATGGAGACGGTAAGCCGTACGTACGCATGAACGCTACTTTCATTTCTATTTCGTATTTAATGAAATCATAATGATATAAAGTTATTTTATAATTCCAGTATAATATCATATATAATATCATTTACTCTATCCTTTATACATCCCACATATGGCATTAACGATTCAAATCACTTTGAGGGGGCGGTAGTCCGCACTTCCTAAAATGAAGATATCGTGTTTACCCATAATGGAAACCATAAAGGTATGGCATAAATGAAAAATACCAAAGCTTAAGTAAAACATAAACATATTATATATCATATATAAAAATAGTGTCATCATAATGGCCACCATTAGAGGTGTTAAAAGAATATTGAACAATCATCGTTTCGTGAGGCAGTATTTCGCCAATCACATAAACATTATGTTCTTTAACCATTAGATGTAGGTGTGTGTAAGTGTATCTCGAATACTTCTTATAAAAACATCCTAGTATATTGAGGATACTGGTGTTGTTACAAAAGAAAGGAATAAAAAGATTTTAGGGGGTTGGATAAGCAAAATAAAACAAAATAACATAAGAGAAGACATTACTTTAAAATCAGGTAACTCTTTTGATTTGAGCCAAAGGCTTCCTTGGGAAAAATTATGCCCAAAGTGAGGCTTCTAGGATTAAGGGAGGGAATTTGGGAGAGTTTTTGGGCAGAGGTTGGACGAGCCAAAAGGCTTTGAAAGTATGAGTAAGGTGGTAGTGGTGGGGGCCTTTTATAAGTGGAGAGGAGGGGCACTCTTGGAAAGATTGAAATCTTACATTATTATGAAATGATTTTCAGATTCTAAAGGTACCAAAATTATATAATTCGAGGATAAGGTGATTAGGGTTCGAAATATTCTCATCCAATAGGATTTGGACAAGTTTAATGCTTAGATTTTACATTATCCTTCCATTTTATTAAAATCGTTAATTAATGAGGTAATCGCTACATCATCATGGTGTCATTTATAATTAAATTTATTTAATGTCTAAAAATTATAAAAAATATCATTATGTAGGAAATATTTTTATCTTTCTAATGAATATTTATAGTCAAAAATATGAATTTTATGACCCCACTTAGAAATTGGTTTAGTAAAACGACTCATGTTTGTGACATTTTTATTTTAACATTAAATAAAAAGTTTTTAATGTCATTTTCCTACCAAAGTGGCTCCATGGGGTCCCCAAGTTGACCCATGGATTGTCTTGGTCGGACATGACTCATCAAATAGTGTTAGGACAAGTGTCAAAGTCATTTAAAATTTTTATAATACAATTTTTACCTTAAATTTCACTAATTACCTTTAATCACGATTAATTAAACTTAAAAGTTACTATTCACCAAAAAATTATTTTAATCCCATTGAACCACATTTTACTTCCTAATGAAAACCATGTATGTTGGATTTTTGAAAATCAAATCACATAAGTGGTAATATTTCATTTAAACGAAAAATCAGTTATTTAACTACCACTTAGTGGTTTCACTATTCATCAAAAATTGATGTTTTTCAGAACAATGCCAAAATTTTACCCTAAGATATAATTGATATTCCGAATTAAAAAATGATTTCTATTTTATGAGATTCCAAACATATAAGATGGATTTATTAATTTTATAATTAATTCCCGCTGTCACAACAAAAAGCGTGTTTTTAAGAAATAAAATATATCAAAAGATTGACAATTGTTTATGTCCAATTTCAATGTGAAATTAATTATAATGAACACCATTGGATAAAATAGTAAAAATATATTATAATTATACTTTAAAACCACTAAATAGTATAATTTATCACTATAAATTATTTTGATTAAAAAAGTTGTTTTAAGTATTTTTCACTATTCATAAAAAAAATTGGAAGTTCTCAGAAAATTACAAAAAAATCAACTTAGGATAATTTTGATATTTCGAATAAAAAAATTAAGTCCATTTTGAAATATAAAATATATATAATTTCAATAGGTTGGTATTACTATTCATAACTTCTACTTTGATTGGTCGCGGTGTGTTAGAATCTTGAAGTTGTGTACAATTCAAGCTATTGCATTATTGAAAGAGAAGCGTATCGTGGAAGTTCAGGGTGTTATAGTTTTTATGTATGGATTTGGGCCAGCCCCAAAGCCCATTCCCTGTTTCAAAAAAATAACAATTGTTTATTTAATAAATTATTAAAATTTAACTATTTTTCAGTGATTCCACATCTAAATTGATCCCACTAAACTGAGGTGTACCCCCATTCTCTTTTCTTTCTATTTGGAGAAAATTTGCTTTGAGGATTAAGTCAAAACTACTTTAGTTTCCTCAATTAGTTCAGATTTATAATGGTAATTCGTTTTCTTAATAACTCCTTCATTTCTCACTCTTTTTACCTCATTCAAATTCATACATGATCTCAATATCCTTTTTAGAACCCGCCTTGAATGTTTGGATATTTTAAAAATAAGATACTGGTGGATTTAGGTCTATTTCCCCAAGATTCGTTCAAGTAAGTGTTCCTCCCTTCCCTTTCTTCCATTTCCTTTGGGTTTCATCCCTCTTTCTTGATGTACCAAAGTGTCCATAAGATAGGGTTAGAACCTAGGGTTTTAAATGGTATCTTTCTGGTGTAATATTGAGATTTTAGGTTTCTATTCACTTCATTATGGTGCATCAGTGGGGCACTTGATGTTTCACACCAGGATTTGAGGGATTTGATGCTTTCGGTAGGTGGTTCCATGTGTAAAAAATTATTGATGTGTTATGTTGTTGTATTTTATCATTATTTATATTCCTCATATATTTTTTGTGGTGTAAAAAATGTTCATGATTGATTTGGTTAATATTTTAATTTTATAGTTGCATTTTAGCTTGAAATTGGGTGTTTTCCATGTGTAACACTTGAGGTATTATTTGGGTGTATTTTAGAACATATGAAATTGGTTTAAGAAATCTTGTTTGGGATGAAAATTCGGCATTACTAGGGTCCTGGTGTGCCATTGGTTTTGAAAGTGGGCTTTTGAACTTGTTTAATGTGTAAAACCATGCTGTACTTCTTGAAAGTGATTTTGAAAACGTTCGTTTTTCATGTAGATAATATTTGGTATTGTTTGAGATATTTGTATAAAACATGGGGTTGTTTAATAAATGTTATTGGAGATTAAAATTCTATTTTGAATTGGTATGGTGTTATTTTTTCCTTGAAATATGGTTATGAAATGGGTTTTATGTGAAAAGCTTGGGTACCCTCATTGGAATTCATTTATGAAAGTTTTGAATGGTTTAATGATTTATGTAAGAGGTGAAACTATATTTGAAAACTGTTTTGGATTGTGTATATTTTGAAATCTTCCATTTTATATTTGAATGGGGTGTCATGTGATGTGTATACTCTTGGAAATGTTTTATAAAAATGTTTAATGGATTTTCTGAAATGTGAAAGAGGTGAGAATGTGATCTGGGACGTTTGTGTGGGTGCGATGTGAAAAATGAATTTATTATATGAGAAATGGTTTTATGAAACATGAGAGTGGGATGTTATGTGATGTTTAGAATATTTTGTAGGATTTTATAAAATTTATAAAGGATGTTTTGGATTGTGAATGTTATGAAAAATGTGTTGTGGGATATTTTGGTGTGAGTTTGATTTCAAAATTCATTTGAACAAAAAGTGGATTTTGTGACTTGTGTGATGTACATGGGGTTGTTTATTAAAGTTTAAATGAAAAAGTGATATTTGAATGTGAATATTATATTTCTTGGCTTGTTGAACTTTTTTGAGCACAAGAAGGAAATCAGGGTATCTAGGTGGGTGGATGTGTACTAGTATGCTAGTGAATTCGTGGGGTTTAGCCTCAGTTTCACATATACACTTACAAGAATAACTAAACTATGATGATAATGATTGGGGACTACAAGTTTATGTTTATTCTCCCTACTAGTGGCTCATGTTCACAAGAATAGATATTGTGATGGTTACTCTCACCGAGATACGAGGTACTGGGACCCACAACAAGCTAGTGCCTAGGGGTTATTTCCTATTTCTTGTTCGCATTTGATTATTTGTTCTCACCATTGGAATAAGGTTTTTCTAGATGAAAATTTTATTAGTTTTGGAATTTATTTTAAAATTGAAGATTCATTAAATTATCCCACTTGAAAACTGTTTAAATTTTTAAGTTGCGCCTTTTAGAAATTGTAACTAGCATTGCTTATTTATGAAAACATGCAAGATTTACATCTATGAATGTTTATCACATGAAATATCTTAGTGGTGGTATCCTAGTGGTAATTTTATCACACCCTACATAAACCCTTATGTGTAAGTAGAATTGTTTTTTTTGTCAGAGGTTTGGGTAACATTTTGTGCAAACAGTTCGAGTTTTTACTGGTCGTTTGTGATCCAGTGTTTTGGGGATGGCTTGTGGGCGGTGCCTATTTCCATGTGGAGGTTCTTGGGATGTCATTATTTTTTTATACCTTTTTAAGGGTCTTTAAACATAGTTTCAACTTATGTAATTCAGTTATGAAATTTTGTAAAGAACGATTTTAGTTGAAAAATCCAGATTTGTTTTATTGAGTTTGTTTGTTGTTTAATGTTTATAAAATTAGCTAAATCATTCCCGAACTTAATTTTATGATACTTGGGAACTTTTTATTGCATACAGGTATTGGGAACATTCCTTATGCATTGTCTTTGGCCATTTTGGGTGTTGTTTTTAATTTCAACCAGATTCAGTTTGTGACAGTGTGTATGATGAGTACAATCCTATGGTTGAAGATGAGGCTGGATGCTTGACCTTACCCTGAGTGAGTGGTTGTCAGTTTAGACTTCAAAAAATGAGTAGGTATTGGTCCAATTTATTACTGTGAGACCTACCTTATGTAATAGGGTAGTGTTCAATATGGCGTGGCATGGGACTTTATGATTTTTCGTACCTCAAGTGAGTGGGTGCTGGTTGGGACTGCCCTGAGTGAGAGCCTATTTGTCAATGTTTTGATTGTAAGACCCAACATGATCTAGAGGGTAGTGGTTGATGTGATTTCCAATGGGACTTTATTATTTTCCTCACCTTATGTGAGAGGGTTCTAGTATAGTCTTCCATAGGTGAGAGGGTAGTAGTTGAGGATGTTATTGTGTGACTGTACCTTGAGTGAGGGGATAGAGCTCAATAAATGGTATTATTTTATCAATACATGGAATGAACCCTAAGTTAGAGAGTAATGTTTATGACATCAAATTAAAAAGAACCTTTAGTCATAGGGTAAGGTTAAGGGATTATGGAACAAGTTTCCTTTTTTTTTCTTCTAGTGTTGGTCATGCTAGGTATTGTCAATTGTGATGGTGGCCTAGTTAGCATAAGACAACCAGACACACATGATTGAATGTATTTATATTTCTTTTATTTTACCCATGTATATAGATGTATATAATGATGTATATTATGAAACCATTCTTGGAATTTAATGGGTTGTATTTATCACACCCTATAATAGGATCCCTGTGCACGTACAAACCTTATTTTTGAATCTTAGGTCACATGTTTCATAATGGATCATTTCTGAGATTCTTGATGGAATTATATGTGGGATAGAGGTGAGACTCAAGGTTATAATAGTTCCTAATTACACTTTATTTTGTGTAGTAATTTTGTATCTATTATTATCATAGTGGGTGGTTTATTAGGATATATAAATATTTGACATGATACTTTTTAGTTATAAAATGGTTTTATTTTGTTTATGAACACATAGATATGTCATGTTAGTAGATATTTTGTTATTTATTTTCAATCAATTATTATGATATTGAGGGAAAAGTTTCCCAAACTTAGTATTCTTTCCATCACTGATAGTATACATCTTTTGGTATATGGGTATGTGAGCCAAATTCTATATGGAACCCTAGATTGTTTCATTCTTGAAATTATAGACTAGACATTACAAACTGGTATCAGAGAATCTTTCCTTTTGTTTCACTATTTAGGGAATGGTATAATGAAGATATAAGTGTGTTGGATGTTGTGATGGACCACATGTTGGTGAGTCACGAACACCTTGTTAATGAGAAGTGTAGGTTATCAAGTATTCAATAATGCTCTTCTTGGGTTTCTCCATTATAGTTGAGATATTTTTTCAAGTATAAAATTTTTATTTGAGATCATGTAATTTGCTTTTCCTTTATCCAAGAGTAGAAATATGTGTTTCTACCAGCATCATAATTGGAATATAGTATTTACATGACATGTGTGTTTTTATATGTGGTTGATTATGCTAATGATAGTGGGTTTAATTGTTTAAGATATCAATAAAAACTTATATAATTTTTTCCAATATAACTTTTTGGTATAATTTTACATTGATAAACCATGGTGTGTTTAGATGAACTTACGTATTGAACTAATCATGGGATATTCTATGATGATGGATCTATAGTCCTTTGGTATAAGGGATTCATAATAAGCCTTGGTGGGTTAGTTTAGGTTTTTTAAGCCTTAGTGATGGTTCAATATGGGCATGTTATTCTTGAGAGAATGTTTGGAATGATCCTGGGTTGTCTTGAGGTTGTGGATATTCTTGAGAATGTTGCGAGAGGCATGTAAGATGCCTTGGATTTTTGAGATGTAAACTACTTTGAGTGATTTTTCAAAAGAGGTTATGTGTAGATGGTAAGATCAATTATATTTATGGTCCTATTCGTTGTGTGTGTGTTCTTTGATGATATACCGGATCATGATCCTAGATGACTAGGTTTAGGATGGGTAGAAAATATATAGAAACTTTTTTGTTTTGGATCGATTCACAATGGTTTCATTACAAAGCGATGGCCTTAGAATGCGTGATATACCATGATTTTTGGAAAGTTAAGAACTAAGAGTGCATAAGGGTATGCGTATTTGACATACTAGAAATGCATGGATAGAAGATTACACACATTATCCTAGGTTTTGAAATAGGTGACTTATATAATAATGAGTTAGGTTATTTATTTTGATGATACATGAGCATGTATCCCTTTTGGTTGAATTGATATCAAGATGGATTTTGGGTAATAACCCAAGATAAGGTTCTGTAGAGGTGTAATCCACCTTTAAAGGAGGGTACAAAGTATTTCTAGGTCTTTTGAATGAATTATCTCATATATGAAGACTAGTGTGCAAGGGTTACGTGCAGTTCCTTTTTGGGTGAAGACCAATGGGAAGGTCCATTTAATGAAATATTTGTAACTCTTCAGGTTCTAGTGGGATTTGATTAGTGTAGTGATGATGGTGTGGTGGTGATTACTCATTAGGACTGACTACTAGGGTAATAAATGGAACTATAGTGGGTTATGGGTTTATGGTTAGCCTTGGGGTTAGATAACCTACTGAAATTGGTGAGATGATTTATAATATGTTGGTATTAGATTTTGTTGAGATTAGGAGGTGTTACATCTATAGTACTATGAGATGTGTATGAGATATTATAATTTAAAATAATTGGATAAGGTTCTCTAATGGAAAATGGATGAGATTTGTTTTTGGTGATGAAATTAGTTGGTGTAGGATATATATACTAAGGATTCTGGGTATGAGTGATAGATCATTTTTGTTTTTCAGATTTTCATGCTTTAGATCATTGGTAGGTTGTGAATTCAAGTGTGAGTATTAATAAGGGATATTCAAGATGAGATAAGTGTAGATAACAAAGTGAAAAGCATGTGTGTTTTTGGGACCCAACTGTATGATTTCGTAAGGAGTAGTATGAGGGAATCTATATAGTGAGGAATGCACCATAGGCTGTTAGAGGGTGAAAACCATATATTAGATGAATTTTAAAAAACATTGAGTACTCCATTATTTATGTTCTAGGAATGGGTGGAAATTAATGTTTTGGGTGGGATCATTAGTGTGAGTGGTTCAATCTTGTTTGGTCATTATGTTTGATGATGGACTAAATAAGGGGTATAGATCTGGGGAGTGTTGCTTCCATTGAAAGATGATAAGGATACTCCTATAGTGGGGAGTATCTTATCAGTCATTATCACATGACCCTCATGTTGGATGAGTTATGGATGTTGTGAAACAATTTAATGGATGGTCAAGTTGGCACTTGGATATTATTATGTTGTTTATTAGTAAATACCAGATTTATAATTTGGATATAGTGTTAAGTGGATCCCATGTTTTGGGATTTTTCAAAGGGTGTAATTTGGTGTGATATGAGATTAAGGTGGATTTGGGTAAATTCAATGATCATAAATGATGTACGATTTTGGGTTTGGTTGGTTGGAGATATAACTATTGAATTTCACCATGATTTATTCTTAGACATTATTTTGGTTGTTTGAATGATTTAATTTTCTCTATAGTAGTTAATAAATTATTTGTAGGTATTGTGATGGAGAATATATTGTTGAAGCCAAGTGTTTTTTAGAAGAGTAATCACGAGGATAAATGATTGGGAGTTTTCATGGAATTGAATGCAGTGATATGTAAACCAAATTGGGTGTGTTTTTTAGATAATATTATGTGTTTCAAATATTATACCTTTATTTTTTAAGGAAAATATGGTAAATACCATTTCAGTACCTGGATTGTGTAAACACAATTGATTCCGTTCGAAATTGAGAATGTGGAGCAATATTAGATTTCAATTGATAGATGAAAAATATAAGGATGTTTCTTAGTGATTCTCATGGACATGAATTCCAATAGTGTTTATTTTTAACAACTCATGAATTTAAAAGTCATTTATTTCTAATGAAATTTGGAATTTCATCCTGGAGTGGGGGGATGAATAGTTGATAATTTGGATTCAGATTGGGAATTTTTATTATTCAAGCCACCATGGGGGTGTTTTTGGATGTGTTTTTGTGGTTTTAGGAGGTTTGGGAGGTGGATCAAGTGTTCAAGGGAATGAAATTTGGGTTTTAGATCTACTACATTGGTACGTTCACTATTGGGTACCACCATAAGAGACTCACAGGAGCTAGTGGATTGACAAATATTTTGGTACTTTTTGTAATCTTATGAACTACCCAATAGGATTTTAGTTGTTTTTTTAGTAGAGGAGTGAGGTTTATTTTAGGATTCCTCTATTAGACCCCCACTTAAGGGTCTTCTACCCTTGCCGATAAACTGGAATAGGGGACACCCCTTGCCTCCCACTTTTTCTAGTTTGGAATTAGTGTGGTTTAAGCGTTGAATTCATAGAATTTTATAAGTATACAATTCACCTTCTTCCCCTGTTATTTATTTTTTTGATAACCTATGATTTATGGTGTCTATAGGTAGTGGTTTGAGTGAATATTCCATTGGATCACGGGGGAATGTTTTTTATATAAGGTTTTTTTGGGTGTGGTGACTAGATATCCCAAAAGGATTTGTTTATTATTTTTTATCATTTATAATGAGGTAGATAACCTAGTGAATTTATTTTGTAATTTTAATTTAATTATATTAAATTGGTGGATAGATGTTTGGTAAATGATAGGTCTTTTGATCATAGTGGTTTCATGGGTGTGTCATAGACCTCTCCCATAGCATTAGTTATGGTTCCACTGGGTGGAGATGCTCTGTGATTTTCCCATTATTTTTCCTCTTATATTTAAATTTAATAAATAATTAAAATAATTAAAATTAATTTAAAAGTTAATTATGAATGTTTAATAATTATCTATTTATTTATTTATTTGGTTAACATATGGGCCAGATATTTTGTCATTGATTAGTTTAAGATTTTTTGGGGATTGGTGACTATGGTTTAAGGATGGTAACTCCATGTATCATGTAGGTGGTCCAAAGAACATGAAATTATATTCTTATTGATGCATGATTTTTTATTCTTTTTTTGGTATTTATGTTTTATTTTAATTGATGGGGAATATGTGTTTCTTAGGTAAAAGAAGAGGGTGATAGTGGCTACCTAGAGTTATCCAGAGTGGATCAGTACATGTTTAGTATTTTTTTGAATTTCTATGAGACTGTGACTCCAAGGGGATGAGAAAAAATGTTGAATGTTATTAAAGGAAATGATGTATTTGGTATAACATGGTCTTTATAAACTGTGAATAGGAAGTTGACATATGTTTTTGATGTGTATTCAGACCCATCCTCTTGATTCCAGGGTCAAGTAGGTCATGTGGGTCCTGGGGTCACTATGGGGTGATAGTGCTAATAGGTGTGTTTGGTAGAGACCAAGAGTGGTATGAGAAACCCAGTGGATTCCATTACGGGTGAGATAATAAAAACGATGGGTTTATCATGACAAGATTTCATGATTGTGTATGGATTGGGGATTTATCTTAGGAGGCTTGGTGTACAATGATATTTTCTTTGAGATGTGTGGCTTGGTCCTGGGTGACCAGTGTCGGGTTTGAGAAGGTCATATGATCTCTAGATGTATGGTAGGATAACCAAGGGCTATTGGATAGTTGTGTGAGTAAGTGTAATTCATGATAAATTGTTTAGGCTTCCGTTCATGATGTTGTGTGTGAGTGAAAACATTGATCCTATACTTAATGATGAAAAAAATTATTGGCCTTATCCAAAGTGAGAGGGTATTGGAAGAGACCACCCTATGTGAGAATTTATCATTATTGGTTAGTATTATGAGACCCACCCTAAGGGAACAAAGTATATTCAATTTTATGTAGTATGGGACTCAATTCGTGACGTTGAATTGAGTGAGAGGGAGATGAAAAGGGCCACCTCAATTAAGAGGGTTTTGGTCCAAGTTGTGATTATGAGTCCCCCCCTAAGTGATACAGGATGGATCAGTGTGATGTCAAATGGGAAATGATGCTTGGAATCACCCTGAGTGAGAGGTTATTGGCTGGCACCACCTTTATTTATATGGTATTACTCTAAGATGTGATTATGTGACCCTACCCTGAGTGAGGTGTTTTAAAAGGTGGACACGTGGTTTGATTCAACTAATTATCAGTATGGACCCCACCTTGACTGGTAGGTTAAAGTTCCCGACATTTTATAACACCCAAACCTAATTTATAGTGTATTCTTCAGGGTTTGTGTCATGAGTTGATTTATTCTTCCACTATTGGGCAATTCAAGTAGTGTTAGGTGACATGGTGGTCGGGTTATCACATGTTAACTCGACACACATGATTATATGTAGATGTATCTATATCCTTTATTTATTTCATGGATAAACATGTATATAAAGATACATATTAGGGGTTGTTAGTGAGAACTTAATTAGATGTATTTCTCACACCTTTCATGGGAAACTTAGTAGTATAGATACCTTATTTCTAATATTCATGTTAAGGGCTGTATAGTGGACCAGGATGGAGAAACTCGATAGTGTGAGAGATAGGGTGGATTTGAGGATTTTTGTTTTTGTAGAGCCTCATTATGAATTCTTTTATTTTGTTATTTTTTTTCTTTTACAGGCTTGGTGGGATTCATATTGGGATGTATGATTGTATGATTGTATACTCATTAGCTATAACATAGTTGTATATTGTGTATAAGTAATCTAGTATGTGATGTAATTTAATGTTTGTTTATTTATTTGTTATTATTGATTATGATATTGAGGTCACTATCCACCATACACATGATTCATCTCATCTCATATAGTCCGTAGTATTTTTCATACATGGTAGTGCATCATCCACTTTTTTTATCTCGATTAAACTATTAAATATAGAGGAAAAATATTGAATTTTGTTTCTATACATTAGCCAATCATTAGGATTCTCCAACATGAATAACTACTCCTATGATTGAATTCAATGTGGAAATAGTGGTAACGAACCGTAGTTCATGCACAAATGGGTTAAGAACATTTAATATTTTGGTACATGGACTGCATTTTGTCTCTTTTATTTTTCCTTTAATTTTCCTTCAAGCATAAAATCTTTATGTCAAAGTGTTGATAATAATTCTTTAGAAGATTCATGATACACCTTTTTTTATTATATTAATTTGATGATTTAAGTTTAAGTTCAACGATTTATGTTCAAGTAGATAAGGCCTTATGATCATGTGTTTTTTATATTGGGTAATGTAATGAAGCCATATAATGGAGTGAAAATCCTTATAATTAGATAGTAAAATCTTTACGTTCAAGACTTATCCAAAGTTCAGATTTAAAGTTCAAAATCCTAATTTTTCTAGAAATTAATTTGAAATAAAAAAAATGTTATGGATTGATAAATTTTTTCAAGAAATGATTCAAAACACTTAAAAATTATGATTTATGTAATATTTATTGAAATTATGAAAACAAAATTTAAAATAGAAAATTATGTATATCCCTCTAAAATGAAAAATTGGTTAGAATTTATTCAACGACATATAAATTAAAAGTATTGAAATTATTTTCTTTACTAATCCCTCTACACTTGGAATCTTGGAAAAGTAAAAATAAGAATCACACCAAAACAATTTCAAAAGAGAAACCCATGAGATCCACCAATTCAACAAAAATGAATAAAAATCATCAGGAATCCAAGACAATGATTAATTGAAATTATTGATTTAGTTTAGTCAATAAACTTTTACCTCATTTATCGTTCTTTCCCTTACGGAACGTACCTCACAAAATGTTTCCCTGTTAACCAATGAACGGATTTTCAATAATGTTTTTCTCATGAAAAAATGATAGAGTTACCAAATGTTTGATAAGATCATAGATATATACCATAATTTAGTGAAGGTATTGTATAAAATAATGAGGTCTTGATAAATGTTTTTATCAGTATTTTAGTTGGTATGTTATGGATGTGAAAAATTCTGGTGTAGAAGAAATCGTTTTTGGTTCTTTTAAAAAAAATTCCATTATTCAATTTTCAATCAAGTTTGGTATCTCAAAATTTTACTCATTTTTTTATAATATTTAAAAAATATAACGGTATAATATAAAAAATTAGTAAATTGGTAGAACCTTGGAATTAATTCCCTTACCTCAATTTATAATTTATTTATCTATTTTTCTCATATAAAAACATATACATAAGTTTGAGATAGTTCATAAAAGAGAGGAAAATTTGGGTTCTATAATGTGGTGTGAACATTAATAATTTTTTCAAATGGAGGTAATTTTTTTCATGTTCATAATACAAATATTAATTTTTATTTTTAAGTATCTATAACACCATAATTTTTTAAAATATTTTCTTTTTAGAAATTTGTTTGAAAATATTCATAAAGGAACAAATTTTCACATAATCATGTTTTTATTATCAAAATTATACAGAATCTAAATTTCTTACCACAAATTAGAAAAATGATGTAGGAAATCAAAATAAAACTACCCCATACATTAATTATACTAAATTATAAATTTTCTTCCTTTAATAGGATAGATTTGGATTTCATACTTTTAGGGTGTCTAACTAGTAGGTCATTCATGGATTATATTTGGTTTATTATCATAATATAATATCATGGTAGGTGAATATAAACATGTTTTCTAATGGTATATTTTAAATCATAAATTAATTATCTCAATCAATTTGATCATAATTACCTCAAACTATAAGGTTTGGAACAATGTGAAGAAAAGAATTTTTATGAAGAATTGAATTTTTTATCTAAAAAATTATGGTGAATTTTAATAAGATGTTAAAATATTTTAGGGGAGTCATAATAACAAGGATTTAAAATTTTATAGTGTTTTGAAACATGGGACTAATTATTTCCTTGGTCTTTTCACGAGATTCAAAAAATTAAAAATTAAAAAATAGTTATTTTAATATTAATTTAATATTAGTTTCATGGGAAACATAGTTCATCCATTGAATAGGTTTTTAAAAATTACATGGATATTTAATTTGAGTTAATAATTCTTTAATAATACACAAAAAATGATGAAGAACACATAAAAAATATTGAAAAATAGTAGCCCAATAAATTGGAAAAGACAATAGAAAACAATTATAATGAAAAAGGAAGAATAAAAATATCATAAATTAAATAAGTATGCTCTTCCTAAATACTTATTTCATTAAATATCCTCATTTTTTAATAATTTATCAATGATAGAATAAAATTAAGAAATTATAACAAAAATATCAAACAGTTAGAATGGAAAGGAAAAATCTAGTGCTCAATGGTACTATGTAGCTTGAAGATTATCCTCCTCTTATAAAGGATATTTAAAATTTTATTTTGGAAGAATTTTTCAATGGTATTTAATTTTTATTTGTGTTTCATTATATAAGTTTGTAATCTACAACGAACTAAAAGAAAAAATGAGTAATAATGTGAGGGCGTCACCATTTGGAGTGAAATTTACCTATAGATTTATTCATTATAGAGACTTAAAATGACACTTTATTTCATTATTTAAAGTACCAATTGAGTGTAATTTCTTAAATAAAATCATTTTCTCTTTATATAGAATATAACTTTAAATACAATTCATTTTAATTTCCTTTAGTGCCTTCAAGAAAAAAATTATTTCTTTTCTAGTTACAGTAGATTCATGTTAAAAACATTCCCAACCCAAAAGGAATTATTCTCTAAATCAATAGACAAGTGATTTTATATATAAAATAATATAAAAGTAGAAATTCTTATTAGGGTTATAAAATAAATTCTTTAGGCCTATAGTTCTTTATCTGGCCTCAACATCAAGTATTTTCTTTGTGGGTGCACAATTCTCTCTAACATGTGTTCGATTTCTCTATTTGATAATTCATCCATTAATTTAGTTTGTGGGATATAGGGTGCTAAAATAATATATATGACTCCATATTTATTCAAAAAAACCCCTACATTCCTATAATATAATCAAATTCACTAATTACTAATTAAGAACATGTGAGGATCGAGTCTATAAAGATTTTTTTATAAAAAAATCTAGATGCCCCATTTCCATTATATTTTCTCATTGTAATGTATTATATCCATTTTAGAACATAATAAACAATAATAAATATATTAAAATATCCTAAATAATTGGTAAATGGTTTCTTGAAATCCACTCACCATACTTTAAATACATCACAAAGTAAAATGGGTTATTGTATAATTTCATTTTCTTTGGAGATATTTCCTTAAAAATAATTTATTTTATTTACTTTATAGTATTCAAAAGAATATTTGAAAATTATATCTATATATATATATAGTAACAAATATATAACATTCTATGTAGTTATTTGATACCCAATTGGAACTCCACAACATAAAGTGTGACAATAATTTAGTATTGATTAAAATTCAGAATTGGGAACATATATTTTTATCATTTGGTTACTGAAAACATGCCATAGGAAATGATAAATCCAAAAATAATTCTTTATATCAAACACAAAAAAGATAATTTTTATCAATCCAATTGGGATTTTAAAAAGTATCCATATAATTTACAAACTCAAAAAACCAAGGTCTATCATTCCTAAAAACAGTTAATTTCACCTCCAAAAGGTTTCTTTGATCGGTGGATGGGTCTGAAGCTTTTGATAAAAAATAGTGGATAAAAAAATTAAATAGTCATATAATTGATCTGTATTTCATTTTTTGTACCTTATTTAAATTTAAAGATATTTTAACAATAATATCTTTAAAAAATTTATTATTTTGAAATCATTATTTTACATGAAAATTTTGGTTTCCGAATGGCATATAGAAACAATTACTTTAGAATGTAAAAAATAACCTCTAAACTTATCCAAATAAAAAAAATACTAAAAAATATTTAACATTGGTTTTGCAAATGGATTGTTCATGATATAAAATTATAGAATGAAATTAAATTGAATGATATTTTCCAACAAAATTTTATGTAAAATACCCCCATGGAAAAAATCAGTGTTATCAATCATGATTTAAAATGGTATGTTCTAGATAATTGGTTGGAAAATGGGAGTATTTTTTGTTTCTAGTTTAAATTATTCAGAGGCTTGTTTACACTTATCATGAAATAAAAACGATTTTTTAAATAAATTAGATAAGGCAAGGAAACTTTACTAAAGTATTTTATGAACCTTTTTTAGATACTGTGTATTTCAAGGAAGGAGTTGATATCCCTCACAAATGTTGAGTAGGTTATTAATGAAATTACTTTAATTTTTGACTTGTTAAAATAGATTTTATATTTATACACAACATATTTGAGTAAAATTCATTTGTTTACAATGAAATAAATTTTTTCATAATTAAAAATTAAATTATTATGATGGAATATTTCAAAAACATTATCCAAAAAATTTAAGAAACATTAAATATATAATCCATAGATATAGAATATATCTATAAAGACTCCCATGATGTTTTTTTAAAAATCTAGAGAAAAATATTATCATACATATTTTAAAATTTCATCGTTCATTTACTATACCAAATAAAATTATTCTATTAGAAAATGTTTTTAAAATAGAATGTGAAAGTTGTCTTCTCTTGATATTATAATGCAATTTGAATTTGAATGTAACTAGAAAATCCATCCAAAAAATACAAATGTGTCTATTCATCTTGTCTCACAAGAGCATGATCTGAATAGAATTTGGGAAATAATATTTTGTAGTTACCAAATTATGTTTTCTATAGTAAATGCACCTCATCCATTTGTTAGAAATTTTTATAGGTACAATCTCACCATATAAAATCTTAGAGATTTTAAATACACTTTTCCTATGGAAAACGTGAATAAATATTACCCTTTAACTATTTTATACGGTAAATAATTTTCTAACTACCAATAAATAGGTTACTTATTTATTAAAAAATTCTACAAAGGCCAGATTCAATCTTCTTTGGAGTTTTTGCACAGGTTTTGAATTATATTCACACTAGATGAGGGACATATTAAATTTAAATTATAAATAGTCTATCCTAAGGATTTATTTTTTAAACTAAGGAATTATAGAAGTTGTTTTATTTTTATTTTGATTGTTCTTTAAAAATAATGATATTGAATTTATCATAATAAAATAGAAAGGAATAATTTATGTTTTTAAGTGATGGATTAAATTATAATTCAAGGGGACATATTTCTTAATAAAGATGGATTTATGTTAATTTGTAAAATAAATTTAAACTCCTAGTTAATTTCAAAAATGAGAATATATTAGATTGAATTTAGGGATGTTAGGACATACAATAGTCTATTTAGATGGTTAACCATATCAGAAATCTGTAGTTTGAAATAATTTACAATATTTTGGTTTTTAGTATTAAGGTTATGAATTTTATAATTCTTATCAATGTTTTTATTTGAAAAATTATCAATTTATTTTCAGGTAAATTAATTTTAAAAAATAAGGTGTATAGTTAAAAAAAATTTCAACTTCACATGTGATAATTTCTATATGTTCAGAATATTCATTGTTCCTTTTACAAAAAATTATGTTTTACTAAATAGTAATAAATGTCTATATTATTTAGGTTTTGAATAATTTCAAATATATTAGATGTATGATTTTCAATATTAGGAGATTTAGAATTATCTATTTTAGTTATCAAAATTTCTTTATTTATAGAAATATTGGTTGGGAAATTCCCTAAAATATTAGAAAACATTTTACTAGAAATATAATCTTGCATATTTAATTCAGAAGTTGAATGATTATCAATTTTTTGTTTCATTGGATGAATAATATTTAAATGGACTACTTATTTTACAAATTATAATGATAAGATTCCTTATTGAACATTAACAATGGATTTAGTAGTTTCCAAAAAGGTTCTCTGAAGAATGAGTGGTTAATGGGTTCTAAATCGTTCATCTTCCATATCTATGGAATAATAATCAATCGGGAAGGCCATATTTAATATCAGAACTAGAACATCTTTAGTAAATCCAACAGGATTTGTGGTACTTCAAATAATTAATTCAATGAATATATTAGTACATTTTTTTCACCAACCTATAAATTTGAATAAACATAGTGTGGCATGTCATATTTAAAATATCTTAATTCAAGAAATAAATCATTGAATTTAAACACCCCTGTAGTGCATGTAATTTTGAAAGTTATCAGATCATTACATTTAAAAATAAAATAACATCAAATCATTGAGGACAAATTTATTCCTAAATTTAATTTCTCTCGTCCATAGAATTTTCATTTATGGGAACAAATTTCTTTAAAAATAATCATAATTTAGAATTTGTATTAGAATATATAAAAAAGGTATATTGACATTTAAATTTCTAAAATTTTCTATGAATTATTTATTTAGTTCATTTTTATTACTTTTTTATCTAGGGGATTACTCCTTAAATAGGGTTATGGTGGTTTGAGTGGTCCATGATCATTTTGAACATAAATACCAATCATCATTTTCCAAAACATAATGGAGTTTTCAATAAAATATTATTATTAGGTCACCTATTTATATTTCGAATTAGATTATAAAATCATTGAAATTTGTTTCTCTATTAAAGGTTCTAAAATAGGTGAAAGTGGTTTTTAAGTCTCTTGAATAGGTATAGGCTCAGATTCAAATTATAAACTCATAGTTTTGGAATTATTTTTCTTGGTTCAACTTCTAAATTCAGTGAAACATAAATATTCCTTGCATTTATCTCTCAAATTTATATTGGTTTGTTAAGGTAAAACTCCAATTATTTTATTTATCATGATTACTATTTCATTAGTCAATTTATCTTGTTTATTTATAAATGTATTCATTATTTAATATTTGTTTTTGAATTTTTTTTGGTATTTCCTTATTTTTTCTCCCAATTTCATAAGAACTGGTTTCAGATTTTTGAATAGTTTGACAAGGATAGAAAATCCTTCCAGTTTGAGAATTCCGTTTCACATTGAACTATCTAGATTTAGATTTACTAAATTATCCTTGTAAAAATCTATTTGGTTTTTTTTGGGTTTTTTAAATCTTTATTGGGTTTTATTATTACATCATCGGTTATAATTTTGGTTTTTTTATAAAATATCTCAGTTTTTTATACTAAAATAAATTTCTAATAATTAAAACATAAATAATTTTAGTAGGATTTGAATTAGAGGAAACTGGTTACTAAAATTGTTATTTAGTTAAATAATTCCACAGTAAACATGTACCTAAATGTTTTTTGACATTTTAGTTGTGGTTGAGGAGTGTTGGAAAACATCATCAATCTCAATATGGTAGTATTATCACATAGTTTTCTTAAAATAATATTGTTCTCAAAAGTTGTATTAAAGAACTCTTGGGAGATTTTAATATATAATGGGACTTTTATTCCAAACGGTTGAGAATTTTGGGAATTTTATTCAATTTAACTTCTAGTAGAAGTAGGTGTTTTATCTACAAAAACCCATCTAATGGAAACATAAATCATACTTATATTAATAACAAACAATACCTTATAAAAATATTTGATCAATTTTTTTAAAATTATTTATTAATGGGGGAAACTAAAATTAATTCTCTTAAATCCGTCCTGATATTCAGGAAAATTTTCCCCCTTTTTTTATAATTTTTATGATTTATTTTAGGATAGATGAAATTTTAGGAGGATGATTTGTTTTTTCAAAAAAATTGTTTTTTAAATTTACTAAAATTTTATATCAATTTTGAATATTAATAAAAGGATGATTCTTTGGAAAGTAATTCTAATTAAAATGGAAAATCTCTCAGTTTTATTTTATTTTCATATATTCCATGGGGTTTATTTTTGTACCAAAGATAATTAAATTCTTGTAAATGTTTTAATTGATCTTAAATTAGAAGTGTGTTGAATTTTTCAAGTTGGTGAAATAGAAACGAATATTTTATTTTAAAAAAAATGGTATCGGGGTATTTTGTTTGTTTTTTTATTATTTTCATCAGATGAAGCCAATTTTCTAAAAGTTCTATATTTATAAAAAGTGATTTTTGATTCTAAATTGTTTTGTTTAGTGTGTTAGTGTTAGAATCACAAAAATTAAAATGATAATTTCTAAGAGATATATCCCTATAATAATAAAACCCATAAAATTTAGGATCTAAAATTAATGAATTTGGTTTAAAATTCATATAAATAAAAAAACTAAATAATTTTTTGAAACCTTAAAAAAATGATTCCAGTTGATGGAAATGATCTATCTGGAAATCCCTTAATTTTTATCCCCTAAAGAATGTAGTAATGAATCCCCTCATTTTATATATTAGGGATGGTTTTAGACATAAGTTTCTAAATATCAAGTAATTTTTCTATTTTTTTGGAGAAATTCAAGATAAATATTGGATGTTTTTTTTTGAAAAAATTAAATCAAAATTATAACAGAATTAAGAAATCACTGATGAAAATGTTGGGATTGAAAATAGATTTTCAAAGATGAAGGGAATCAGATTTTAAGGAAGTATCCAAGGAAATTGTGGATCATTTTTACTATCACTTATACCTAGACTAATTTATTATCTAATTTATAGTTCATAATTTTAAACAAAACAAATTTCAGTAAACACTTAAATATGTCTAAGAACTATTCCCAAACCTCTATATAGGTGTAGTTATCTTTAAAAAAGTGGTTCAAAAGCTCATATATCTTTAAGAAATTAACCATTTTAACTCATTATGATCAATGGAAAGAACTTTCTAAATAAGTATAAATAATGAGAACTATCAATTTACTTGTTTTTAAAAATTGGATAACCATAGTGAATAATTTATAAAAAAACATTTGATAATGGTCAAAAAAACTTCATTCTAATGCATGGTTTTATAAAACAAATTATTAGATACAATGGAAAATGTTTGCTTAATTTAACATGATATGTTCTGTAGGTTGACACTTCACTATCTCATATAACGATCAAGATAAAATGGAAAACATATACCCATAAAGGGTTATCCTTAGATCACACTTCCATATCCACCTTAGAGTTTAGTCATGCATGGCTCGAAAAACTGCCATCTTATTCATTTTTTCCTCATAGAACAAACATATTTTGATCAACCACCACACACGACATAGTCTCCACACTCCCCTCTTCTTTTTTCCCCAGCTTATTTTTATGTCTCATTTCATTCATAAAAAATAGTGGAAAAAATATTTGAATTTGATTCCAGTGTTTAGTTGATCCTTAGGATTATATATGCATGTATATTAGATCATTTGTTTTTATTAGACATGGAAGTAGAAGTAGTTACTATTTAAATGAGTTCATGGGTTGAAAAATATAAATATCCTTTTTCATGACATTGATTTCTTCTTTTTTATTCTTCCAATAATTCTCTATCGAGGTTTAAGTCTTTATATTCTCTTCAAGTGAATCAATGTGGGTTAATATTTATGATAGACCAGAGGAATTTTGGATTGACCATATTTTCTTAAATTTTAGAAGGTTTAATCCATAAATATTTGTAAGATTCACCATATTAATTTACTTATCGAAAAGCAGTGAAGATTTTTTGTGAAGTTTAATGATTTACATTTAATAAGAAGAGGCCTTATGATCCTATGTTTCTATTTTTCATTAATGACGTCTTTTTATGGAATGATAATCCTCATGATTATACAATAAAAGAATTATAATGTATCCAAAAGTATTACATTCAATATTTACATTCAAAACATATCCAAATTTCTCATTTCAAGTTGAAATTAAATTTTTTCCAAAAATTACTCAGAATTAAAAAAATAGTCAAGGCTTGGTCAATTTATTCAAGAAATTATTGAAAATATTTAAAAATTAAAAATTATTACAATTTCATTTAAAGTCCAAAAATACCCTTGAAATCCAAGAATGATGTAAAACATCTCAAAAATGAAAAATTATTGGGGATTTATTCATTGAAATACACATAAAAATGATTGAAAATATTAGTTATTTTATAAAGGCTATCATTTTGTATCCACACTATCTATGTTCTTCTTTCATTTCTTACTACTTCACCTCAAATACCTAACGTTTGTGTGTTTTCACCAATTTTTTTTTGTTTTGATATGATCAAGGGTGACTCAACCTATGATAATGCTCAAACATGCCCTTGATAATACATGTTAAGTGGTATCTTACATTTTCCATAAATTTATATTGATTTTTAGGTATTTTATAATGTATATCTTGGGTAAGACTGTGTGTGTGACCAAGAAATGGTCCATCAGTTCTTAAGAAATTCATGTGAGGGTTTTTAGGCTATATATAATAATGACTGATTTACCATACATAGTGTATCAATATTTTACTGATTTTCCTTAACTATTTCAACATGTTAAGATTGACTAGAGTGGGAAGTAGAACCCATGAATGATATCCTACACTGAGTTAATACTTCTATGGTTGAGATATATCTTTGTAGTGATGTATAATATTTAATTAACAGTGATAAGATATTACATATGAAATTTATGTAATGAGTTAGTTGAACCAAAATTATTTTGTTTAATGTGTGTGTCTGGTGATGAATCTTTTTATTTGAGTGATAAATGTTGGTCATGTCTCATATAGAATTTTTAACCCATGATTATGAACATAGTGAGTGTATACTATGTTGGTGGTTTCCTAAATAGTGATTTTAATAGGATGTTTGAGTTTAGTATAGGTACAAGTGTGTTCAAGAGTCCCTATCACATTTTATATAGTTATTTAGAATTTTTTTAGATATATTTATGTTTGAGATGGTCCTTATATATCATTAAGTGATGAACCATCAATGTAGTGTGACCCATTCTCCCTAGTATGATTTCCAATGCACATATGTATAATGACTTGTGATAGAAATACATCGTTATGGAAAATAGATTTACCTTTTAAGCTTGTTTGTCTAAAACAGTTTTCCTTTGAAATCAAATAAACCAAGCTAGATTTTTTTTTCATTTTATGAATGATAATATTTTATTTGGGGGTTTAATTATGTCTATTATGTAGTTATTTATTGTTCATGTCATTCATGTACATTCTTTGATAATATTTGTGGAAGGAAAATAAACGTTGGTACTGTTATGTAATTTTTGTACACTCTATTTTTGTTATGAATTTTATATTGTAGTTTTTATATATGGATGTTTGAGGGAGTAATTTTAAATAGTTTAAGAAAAAGTCATAGGAATTGATTAATATGCTCATAATGAGCATTCCTTGGTGATGAAACATTTAGGGTCCTATAAAAAATTACATAGCTTACCAAAAATGTTGATCCATTTCCCCTATATAGTTTTTCCTTTGGAACATGATATCTCTTCTGTAAGAAGATGTATCCCCTTCCCCATGTAATTTTTACTCCTTTAGGATGATATAGTTTTAATGAATTATATTTTTTCCTATATGTTTACCCAACTAAGATATAGTCCATCCATTATATTACAAGGGTGGATGATAGTAAAAATTATTGGTTAGTACATGTAAAGATAACACCAAAGGTATATGTTCTATTTATTTTTAGTAGTAAAGTATAAATAGATGTTTACTTTCTAGAAATAGTTCATGAATAGAATAGTTTTGTTAAATGAGTTTCTTCCAATTTTATCATATTATTGTGTTTAATATCATGAATGAATTCATATATATATATATATATATGTATATATGTTGGATTATGTTAAGGGTGGAATTTTGGTGGAATATTGAGTTATGTTCTCGCACTATTCATGTGCACACTAGTGGGAACAAAGATTCTACTTTTTTATATAGGTTTTGCCTCATGCTTTAGGAAAATAGATTAGTTAAATTAATTTTAGCATGATTGGGAGATAAAACTAAGGTGATGCATAGATAGTTTTAATGGTGTATCCTCTCAGTTTTCTTCTTGGTTTATCAAACTAACACAAGATATACCTTATAATCAGTCATTTTTTTCTATATGATTTTATGGACTTTTGGGTCTATTTTATTATTATACAGTTATCATTCATATATTATTATATTCCTTCCACTATAATAATATGTTTTACTTTGATGAATTATCTTTTTTGATTGATTTTATTTATCTATTATGTTATACCATGAAACTGAGGGTATAGTCTCTCTATAAGGTATTATTAGACATACACTACAAGTCTACATCCTCTAGAATATGAGGGATACTGCTCAAGGTATGTGATTTTTTGGGCCATTCTATATGAATAATTTTTGTTTGGGGATTCTATAAAGTATTATTAGAGTGTGGATATATTTTTATTTATTTCACTTATTTGTGTCATGGTAGAATAATATAGATTATTTTGGACTTTGAAAAAATAACTACCATGGGTTTAGCTACTACTTGTAGGTCTAAGTCACAAGGGGAAGAATGATGATTCTTATATTTTATGTATTTTGGTTTTATGATTTCTAGAATATTATCTAAGGATTTATAGTTTATTAGTTTAGTCTTAGATATGGGTGTAAAGATACACATATTCACACATAAAATTCAATTTTTAGGTTCCCATACAATGTTCATGCTTACATATGACTGATGAAGAGGTTTTTTAAGAAAATTTGGTAAATCATTTCAGAATGTAATTTATTTTTAGGTAATGTTTAATTTATTTAAATACTAAATAAAATATTAATTATTTTTTACCGAATAATTTTTAAGTGGATTCTTACATAACTAAACATTGTATTTGAAAAATTGTTTAAGGTTTCTTCTAATTTTTTTGAAAGAAAATATGAATGTTTTCAACTAATTTATACATAGAAAAACAACTAATTCGTGTTATCCTAGATAATTTATCATTGGTTTATTAATTAAGTGAACACAATTATGTTTATTTTATTTATATTATCACTTTATAACAATACTTTAGTAATATTAATATGGTTTAAAGCAAATGGTTTTAAAAAAAATTCATTTTTCTTTGGATATATATCTATTGATTTGAGACAAGTACTAGGCGGTGATCCATATTTTTCTGTCAATGTTATGAAATGTATGGGTTAAAGGTAGTTCCCATGGTAATTATCAATCAATTTAATTTCCATTAGAATTTTTTGGATGATAACACCAAATTGTTCTTGTGATAGATGGTTGGTGTTTGGAAATGATAGTATTTTGTATGCTTTAACTCATTAGTTCAGTGAGTGAGAATAAGAGTTATGTGATAAAACTCATTGTAGTATTAGCTAAGTGGGAATCTATATTTGATGATCATGTATATATAGAGGGGGATATAGAGTCTTTAGTTGATTGTTATTATTTTATGGTTGGCCCTTGTGTGGTGAAATATTTGTATTTCATTAGATGTACATTTCATAACTAGGATTTCATTGATTTCAAGTAGCCATCATATCTAACCTGTGCTGGTGGATCATGATACTAGAACCCTAAAAATTATATTGAGATTATAAAATTCATTTTCAATTGATTTAGTGATCTAAATAAGTTACATGTATCCTTGGAATTCATTGAACTTGAATTTAATGCATGTGAGTGGTGGATAAATGTGAATCTAGAAGGATTTCATGGATGATAATCCTTCTTGGATATTCAGATTCAATTACATGTTATGTTTTATTTATATATAGTCAACATAGTAATGTTTTAGGGATTCATGGAGGTCTAAAAATTCATTGGTTTGTGAAATATGAAGATACTAGATTTTGAAGATCATTTTTCTTTATATCAACTTTAAATGAAAGATTATTCATAGAGTATCTTTTTGAAAAATTTCTTGGTGATTTATTAGGGGTTTGTAGAATTATCTTTTTTATTGATTGTTACTCTTATCAAGTTATGATATTATTGTTAATGGATTTATTTTTTATTTACCTCTTGATATTGAGAAGAAAAATGTAATGATTTCATAGAAGTAGATGAAGGTTGATGATCTTTAGAATATTAGAGGATGTACCATTTTGGTTTGAAATTTTTACAATATGGAAGGATGAGACATGAAAAAACTCTGTATCCTAAAAAAAGAGTGTCATGGTTCTGAAATGATGCGGCACCTAGAATTTGTTTTAGAAAGAAGTTTCTAGAGGTTCATAGTATCCATAGTTTGAAAATAGAGAAACATAGTGATGAGTCTTCTCTATCTTTGATAGTGGTAATGTAAAATACCACAATACCCTCTAACTTAGATTAACACAAATAAAGTATATTATTTGACTTGTTATAAACAAGTATCATGCTTGAAAATGTTGAAGTGATTTTGTAACAAGATTCATCAATTCATGGGGTGTGATAGATAAGAAGAATATTATGATGGGGAGTACATAACAGATTAGTTTGAAATGTTGTATTTGATACAATTAAAGTATAATAAATGTCCAGGGTAATGATTCAAGAAGACCAGAAAGGTGGTAATTTTTTTATTTCATAATATTTAGAGTGGAATAGAATTGATTAATAGACACATGAGTTCTAATTATATAGTTATTATGTGGTTATATAGTGTAACATCCCGTGTTTTTGACTAGGTTGAAATTTAATTGAAATTCTAGTTTATTTCTCCAATGGTGGACACTCCCCCTTTTGAACCTGAAATCAGTATGAAGTTATGAGTGTTACAATGCTTGGATGTAGTGTTTTTCGATGTGGGTTTTTTGAGTGGTTGATTCATAGGTAGGGAGTATACTAGAGGAATAATGGGCAGTTCAACTATAGAAAATAGCTACAATAGGTTTTATAATCCATGTTTCATGTACATTATGTGCAATGATTTCCGGTGTTCTAGCCTTGTAGATTCATGATGCACTAGATCAGTGGATTACCCCAAGGATTACATGATGTTTATCTATTACACATTGTGAAACATTTACACAATGTATAATTGTTACAAACCATGTAACTTGTGGGATATGAGTTTTAAAAAGGGAAATGGGGGATCCTACCTCATTTGTATCATCAGGAAGTAAGAAGGTCACCTGATGGATTTTATATGACCCTATCCCTCAATCCATTCTTCATGGATCTAGGTAGTTCTCAGTGAATTTTGACAGTTTTGGCAAGAAAGATCATTCTTCTCATTCCTTTTGTGTCGTTCTTCTTCCATCAATTGTGATTTCATGGTTTTTTATTTATACTTATTTGCCATTTTCTACTAGAGATTTGTGGAATTTACCATTTCATTAGGGTTTTTTATCTTACTTAGAGGAGGCCTTCTAAGAGGCCTTATTCTTTTATTTTCATCCCATTTCATCAAGGTATGTCACTGAGGTGATTTTCGAAATCTATATTTCTTTTAATAAATTATTGGGAGTTTTTTATGCCATTTCTTAGGGATTATTTTGGATTCAGGGATGAGGACTCATTACATGCTATTAGAAAGCATTTGATCATGGTTCTAGCATAATGAGATTGACTGGTATGTTGTTGAATGTTATGCTCTTATAAATTAAATCCTATTTAAATTTTATCTTGATATGAGCTATTAATTAATTATATTAAAATCATAATTAATTAATTTTTTATGTTTTGATTATGAGACAGGGCCCCTACTCATATCAGATGTGCTTCGATGGGCCTTTTTGGTAACTGAAGACCATTAGAAATTAAATGAAAATCATCCTAAAGGTAGGTGGTCTTTCATATATTCCCTTTAATAATAATGCATGTTTATTGTATTTTTTAAATTCTCAACTATTTCCATAGGGTTGATTCTCATTATTTAAATTCTTTTTATTAAATTTATAAATTAAAAGAAATGGGTTGACTATACTGGATGAGTTCTTGTGGTCTTTGACAACCCCAATGCACTAGATTCCTCCTTGACTTGAGATTATGACCATTAACATGGAACCTTGCATGATGATTATTCTTATTATTTCCTTAGGATCCTAATAGGGGTGGATTGTTTATATACTAACCTTGAGTATCCCTAGAAGGATTACTCTGAAGATATTTCACACAAGGAATCCAATTAGTGTGATGATGTTCGATCGACCTCGAGATAGTACATAGAGTTTTGGTAGAGATGAATGTGGGTGTCACCTTAGAACACCTAATGAGATTATAAGCCCATAAGACTGGGGTAGTGGTGGTGGGTTAGGCATTTGGATACCCTTACTCTTTATTAATACTTTCACTTGTTTACTTGTAATGAAATGATGATAAATAGAGGTTATTCCTTGCTCGTGGCTAAAAAGTGTGATATAATGTATCTTTTATTCAATTTTTTGATGCCATTATGTTCTTCCTTAGATCTATATTATTTGTTAATGGGACACATAGATTTATTTCCTAGGATCCGGCTTCTGAGCCATGTTATTTATTAAATTTAATGGTATATACATATATACTACCTAGGACCTGGCTTTTGAGTCTATATATTTATATATATATTTAATATTATATTATTTGGATCTCTTGAGGTGATTTTAGATATCCATATTTTGAGACTATTATTATGATATGGAAGCATGATTTACCTAGTAATGATACACGTGGATGATTACAATATATTGGGTGAAGATGGTGATTATTAAATACTAAAATTATTATATGTTGAGGATGATTCTACTCTCCTAGGATTGACATGTGATGAGGATGCCTTTTTGTCTCCTAAATATGATTATACTCATTGGTTATTTTGATCTCTAGAGTGATATGGATGATTACACTCTACTTGATCAATTACTCGACCACGTTATTGGGTTTGGAAGTTTAAATTATTGGATACTCATGTATGATTATTCAATCCTAAGTGATAGGGTTGATTACACTCTCTCTGATTAGATACCTTGAGCGGTGGGAACAACGTCTCACCAATGAGCTCTACTAATAGTTTTATTAAGGGTCAGAGGCTTAGGGTTCATCTGATTCACAATGTCATGAACAACTATAGATAGAGACCCAGGGATAAGAAATTAGATTATATTTAAATGGAATGAGAATAATGGAGTCTTGATCTATTCTATTTATTTGATTTACATATGCAATTCCCTTGAATCATATATTATTGGGATTGGAGGCAAGTACTGGTGAACCCAGGGTTAGGACGAGTGTCCCCCCATGGTGATATAGCTTGCTCAGAGACATTTCCATGTTGGATGAAGAATGTATTGTCGATTGGGATTACATATCTATAGATTGAATTAATTATACATTGCTTGAGTTGTACAATATCCATCTCACTTCCCTTTTCACAAGAGTTCAGGAAATTGGGATTACGAATCCCATGATGAATTTATGTTATTTTTTATTATTTATTTCAACTTACTCATGTATATAAAAATTTATATATATATGAATATTTATGGTAATATATATATATAAACTTACATAAGTTTCTATATACCTGATATAACTTTCCTAGTTTACAGGGATTATGGACCTAGGGTTTGAAAGTGGTTAACTTGATGTTATCTGATTTATCTTTCCCATTGTCTTTCCAATAGGCTAATAATATTACATAAAAAGAAATTATGATAGCACATTAATATGCCTGATGTTGGGTTGTCCTACTAATATTATATTCTCAACCCTTTATGTGTATCTTTGGGTTCTTAAAGACCTTATGTTTTCTTCCTAGGTTGAGCACATATGCATGGTAAATAGGGTTGGGGGCAAGAGTTTCATGATCTAGGGGAGATGATCATGTGGATTTTTTATTTGGGTATTGAAGTTCGACTGTGTCATGGAATCTAGGTATGTGGTCTAGACTATAGTTACTATTAGAGCCATATTTTTTTTAAAATTTCCTTTATGTACTTCTGTATGTATGGTAGAACCAGTAGGTGAATAGTGTAGTATGAAATGATTGTTTGTGATTTTATAGCATTTCATTTATTATTTCAGAATGATCTATTTTAGTTTATTTACTTCTTGAATGATATATAGTTATTTACATGGTTTTTTTACTCTGATATGAGGGTGTATTCTCTTCCAAGACACAACCTTGTCCCTTGTTTCTAGTCATAAGCCTCAAGCATATGGAGAGGCATGCTAGAGGCATTGTAATATATCATCTTAGAGCACCAGATTACTGGCATCAAAGTAGGGATATTACAAAGTGGTTCTAGAGCTCTTTCTTTTGTTTTTTTTTTGTTTTTGGGATATGATAGATATGAGTATTTGGATTGTGTCAAAACCTATGATGTATATCATACTAGTGTGTCGAGAAGACTAGTTTTGGTATGCAGTCCTGGTTTATAGGGTTATGGGATTACTGTTCAGATATATGAAGTTATATATTTTTATGAACATATCTTTAAGAAACACATATGGTGTGCATATTGTATTATTTATTATGGATTTGTAGCTCTTGTAGTAATGTAATGAGTTCATTGGTTGATTTTTACGGTTTTTGTGAAAAGGAAAGAGGTGTCTCATGAATAATATATGGCATATAGGATTCACATGTAATAGGAAAACTAGAGTGTGGTTTTACTATTGACCGATCCCAATTATTTAAATTGTAAAAAAATCCTAAATCATGTCCTACCATATTAGTTTTTTTGGAAGTATAGTCAATTGATTCTACTTACATGTATATATTTCCTTCTGATGGTAGGTGATGTGGATTTATGTTGAGATTTATGATAGTTTGGTTGATAACTCAAACTTCCTGCATGGGTGATGCAATAACCCTAGTAGGTAAATAGTATATTATTCCCAAATGGAGAACCCCTCATAGGGTCATGTTACTTAGTTTCAATTATTTAAAGTTTTTGTAACAATCTAGAAAATGTTTTCCTACATATATTTGAATAAAAATCTACATAACCAAACTCTGTGATTATGGTACTAAACCATGTAGATCAGGATCAAAACATTATGCTTCTCTACAAGGCCCCCAGTGGGTGTATCCATTCATTTACGGTGAAAAAGTTGGGTTGTATTGTATGATACTGATATATATGCAAACATTTATTGTGAACTTGACCTTAAGGGGGGTATTACCATATATAAATGAACGATGAGTGTTACTTCATCATTCTCTTCATTGTTGGTAACATGATACTCTATGAAGTAGTTCCTTATAAGGATTATTAAAAATGATCTAGACCCTAGTAGTCTAATACTGATAGTTTTGACATTCATAGGACAGTTTTGCATTTATCTCCTTGGATCAGTTTTAATTTTTAGGCTAGGTTGTCGGACCTAGTTACGTTATTATATGAAATTATCAGTATAGATAGATGAGAGATATAGATACAATTAGTTGTGAATCAGACCCATGCAGGTTAACCTTCTATTAGATTGAGAGAAACCTATGAAAGGGGGTGTTCCAAGTTTACATAATCATTTTTAGGCAGTGATATTGGTTATACGCTTGTTTTGATAATGATGCACGAGTAGTTCTCATATTTTTTCATATATAGATGATGATGCCTTAGAATTTTAACAAGAACATATAGTTCTTGTTTTTGACTCTTCCTTTTATAGGAAGGAATATTCATGTTCTTTACACTATTGACTAGTTTTTTTACTTTGTCTAATGTAATTAGGTCATGGGTATATATTTTTGACTGGAAAGACACTGTGTGATGGGTGGTCATAAAATATATCATGGAACTGGTGAAGTTCCAAGTTTTGAAGACGATTTAAAATGGAGATAATAGATTAAATGAGACTAACATTCAATGTATCATGGTCATATTGGACTTGTGATGGATGGCTCATAAGAGAGTGAGTTGGGTGATGATGGTATACACCAGTCACATGTGGTATCGTTTAAAATTATAAATTAAAGAGTGGAAAACTGCGAGTCAAGGACCAATGGTTCCAATGAATTTCCATGGGTACAATTTAATAAGAGTTATTAAATGACGTTTGTACACTGTGGTAGAGTGGTCTTTGGTAATAAATCAGGTACTAGGAGGCAGGTGGCCCTTGTTTGGATGTACACACACATTCCAGGAGATGTGGGGTCATGAGTTTGTTAAAGGAAAGTGTATCCTATTTGATGTGAGTGTGGATTAGAAGAGGTATACATAACCCTTTATGAAATCTTATTGTACTCACAGTTAGAGATGATCTTGCTCTCTCTTAAAGTCATATTGAGGATACCATGACAGAATCAACTCTATGTTGAGCTCATTTTCTTTAAATATCAATCAAAGTATGATGAGGATCCTATTAAAGTGAACTCTAGGAGAAATTTTAAAGTAATCCAGATGGTGAAGTGTAAAAAAAATTCCATTTAAGGGTGGTGAACCTCATTATGTTTTTAAAATTTAGTGTTTTCTATGGGAACCACATCCATGGACCAGAAACGAGTGATGGGTGGATTTTTCATTGACTCATGAGGTTTAATGATATTTTACCCAAGTATATTGATATGTATAGGAATGGATGAGTGACAGGATGTATTGTTTGGAAGTAGATTCACTGGTAAGATGAAAAAAATGATCTTAAGGCATGGAGTGGGGTGATACTGGTCATTGGACGATCATTTTTCTTTTAGATACCATGGATAAATGGAACTTTGTATGCCTAAATTTCTCAGGAAATGACTGGTTTATGATTGTATATGAACTCAAGTGGAGTCTTAATGTGGCCATTGGCCCCGAAAAGCTTATGAAGATCCTTAGGTATTAGATAAAAAATGTATCAATGTTCATTCATTGACAGGATAACAAGTATCGAATGTGGATGGTTTTCTAGTAGATATCATTGGAAGTTAGTTATGGGATTCAATGAGCATGCACAGAATAATCTTGATATTCCTTGGCATAAAGGCTTTTGGAATTTCTTTTGGTATGCATTGGTTTTTGAAGTTTATTGTTTTCTAGATTAGTTATCCAGAGGTGATTTGACTTATGTTCTTTCATATACCCAGATGTGGTCGGTGAGAACCCACATCAGGAAAACTATTTTCCTGACATGGGATCAATCTAAGGGTTGATTGAGGATTTTTTTTGGAAATTTTAGCATGAAAATGCTAAAGTGGGCCAGTAAAAATTCTATTGATAAAATAAAAATAGGGACTTAGAGTAGTGACCTGATGCATAATCAGATATAGCGGGTTATGAAATGGGCCGAATGCATCATCAGAATTGTGTGGATGGGATTTTATAGGAAATTATGATAGTGGTATTACCACGAATCATAATTGAATATTGAAACATAAAATCTATGGTGGGGTGTGTTATAGTTCAATTGATGAATTAGATGATGATGTGATCATGTCCTAGTTTTTATGTTATTGGCTATACATCGTCTCGATGTTAAGGATTTTGATAGAAGCACCAGCTCAGGGTTTCGAAGCTTATGTATCACGTGTTTTATATTACGCTTGTAAATTTGTTTGGAGTTCAGAGACAAAACATGACTATCTAAAAGTGAATTCATAACCCATGTAGGTTAGGGTATGTTTTCCCCATGGCTTATCTGTGATGAAATGTTTTATTGTGGGGAGGTTGTAATGTCCTGTTTTTGTGGTCCATTAATTAATTTGAGGAAAATATTATTTTTCTCCATTAATAGACAGGAAAACCTATATTATGACAATTAGAATTTGGTTCCCTATGTTTGAACATCTAGATGTACGGTTTTCATACATGGTTTTTATTTAAGTGGATGGATTAAGGGTTCAAGTGAAAACTAGAGGAAAAATGGGTAGCTCAACTACTAAAAATAACTAATGTAGGTTTTGAATAAAGTGTATCATATAAACATCCTATAATGGTTTTGTGGGGTGTGTCCTAATGGATTCATAGTTTGAAATCTCATAAGATTACCGGAAGGAATACATGATGGGTTTTTATTACACATCATGGAATTGTTACATTCTGTGTAATCATTACATGTCATGTAACATATGAGATATGACTTTTTAAAAAGGGAAATGGGAGATCCTCCCAAATTTTTGTCAGTGGGAAATAAGAGGGTGCACAAGGTCTCTCATCTAACCCTCTCCCCCTATTATTAATAGATTTTAGTTGTTCTGGGTGTCTTTTGACATCATTAGTGCAAAATATATTCCCATGTATTTATTCTAAACTGTAATTCTTCCATCAGTTATTGTTTATAGGTTTTTAGTTTATGGGTCTTGATCATAATTTATCAAATAATTGTGGAATAGAATGTTTCAGTTAGGATTTTTCCTTTTCATAGGAAGAGGCAATCCTAAGAGGCCATCCCAAGACACCATCTTGTCTTCGTCTTGTGTCGTTTCATCAAGGAATGTCATCGAAAAAGATTTTATAATGAAATAATGATTTTGAATAAATTTTTGTTTGTTTGTTTTGATTATTTTTCTAGGGTATTATTACACATTCATGGTTTAGTATTCATGACATGATATTAGATAGAATTTTATCAATTTTTTGGTGTGACTTGATCGATTAGTGGGTTTTTGGGTGTCATTACCTTATAAATTAGATCCTTTTAAATATTTATATTGATAATATTAATTACTTAATTTTACATTAATTATATTTAATTTAATTTATAATGTTCTGGTTGTGAGAAAAGACTCTTCTTGTGTTGGAGGAGTTTGGATGGGCCTCGACAGCTATTGTTAACCATATGAAATTTATCGGAAAACTTCTTAATGTATGGATGTATTTCATACCTTCCCTTTAGTAATGATACATGTTTATTTTATTACATAGTATCTCGAGTGTTACCTAGAGGGTGATTCTAAGTATTTAAATTATTTATATTGAATTTTCAAATTAAATAAAATTATTAGAATATACAGGGTGAATGCGCAGAGTCAATAACAACAATAATTCACTATCATCATCTTTGACTTGAGGTTATGACCATGAATGAGGATACCCGTGGGATGCCTACATATATTTTTCCCCTTATGATCCCAAGAGGTATTAATTATTTATATAATGGACTTGAGGAACCCTATTAGGATTATTCTCTTGTGTTTTGACTTGAGGGACACAATGAGTGCCCAAATTTGTGACTGAACCTAAGCTAGTATGTTGGGTTTGAGAAGAGATGGTAGATGGTGACACCTATAATGACCTAATGTTTTATTACTTAAAATTAAATTATTATAATTATGTCATATAATCACATGAAATTACAAGAAAATGAACTACTATGTTTTAAGTGACCTTTAAATATAATATTGTCATGTCTGTGTTTGGAATTTCACAAATTTGACATACACGATTTCATTCAGTAAGATATTTACATTCTGTTATATAAACATAGTTTTTAATGAATATTAACATACCCTTGTGAATAGTAAAAAACCCTTATGAATAGTAATTAAGATTAAGTTAGCCCGAAAAATAGAAACTTCACCCATTAATGTACATATACAATTTAGACATCCTATAAGTGAAAAAATGCTCATAGTATAAGTATTGGTATTTTTGTATGTCATAAATATTTTAATTAAAATTTTAAGATTACTTTATGAATTTAAAATGGAAATTTATTATCATAAAATATAATCATAAATATTTATTTTATTTTATTATGGTTATATGGAAATTTTATGCGACCTTGATTAATTTTTCAAGGTGTTATAAAATGAGTTATTGTTCTAATGTAGCTTTTTTCGAACAAATTGTGATTTTATTTAAAAATTAAATTAATCATATTTAGAAAATTATTTTTGAAAAATGGTGTTAAATTTTATATTATAATTTTCAAAAACTTGTAAGGTGTAATTTTTGTATTTTTCTAAAATACATGAATTTTTGATAAATAGTAAAATACGCCAATTCACAATAAATGCTAAAACCTAAATTTCTGTTGCATGCTTGAGTCAGGGATGATGTAAATGGAAATTGATTTGAACTCAAATTAACTTGTTACTATTTTTTGGTCACAATCATTAAACACTATTTTTTTTCTTGAAATTAATAATTAAATAATGAATTAAATATTCATAATTCACTCCTCTCCTCCACTATAAAAATCACCAACACTCCTATCTTCTCTTCACTCATCTCAAGCATTGTGCCTTAACTAATTTATTCAAAAATAACTCCTCAATATCCCCCATTTCCATAATCCATTGGTCTCATCAAAATACCAAATCCATTCCCCTTAAGAGGCTCTCAAAAGAGATAAACACAAGATTAAAATTCCTCTTTCCAATTCTTTTATTTTCTTTCAAGATTGTTTCTTTTCTTGTTTCTTTCCTCACCTAACTTAAACCAAATGGTATTATAACTCTTGTAACATACATTTAATAGAATTATATTACGATAATGGAATATTTTATAGTTATCTCTCCCTCACCCAACACATATTATATAAATGAAAATACTGTCGGAGATGTGTTAATTTATCACATTCATGGACAACATGTATTTGATTTTATTTACCATATTCTTAATTTGTCTTGAAACCATTTTTATGGTTGAACCAGATCATAATATAGTTATTTTATTTTATTTAATGTATTGTAATCCTTATAAATTTACGATGTAAAATAATAACACAAAACAAGTTAACTGTGAGCAATATCCCCACATTTATCCTGGAGTATGTCTTTAATGTTTTATATAATGATTTAACTTCACTACATGTAATAAAATTAAATTTACAACCAAGTAAACATATGGATGTTCACTAATTTCATATAACATCAATTATAGACAACAAATCAAACCATACATGTTTATCCATTCATGTATATAAGTAAACCAAACACAAAACAAATGGAGCCAAAAAATGAAATTGAACCTCATAACCAATCAAAAAGGTTATGAAATAAAAAATGTTATAATAAATTATTTACAAGTAAAATAGGTTCTGTTATTATTAATTAATGAACCTAGTTTTATTATTTAGTTCATTAATATCAAGGGGAGAACACCATTTTACTTAAGGTAATGGATCCTCTCTTTCACACATTTATTCAAGAATCTCCCCTATGTTATGCCCTTTTATGTATAATTACATATTATGGGCTTTGATTTAGAACCTTTACCATATATTCCTCATGATTTATAAAAGGTGATAAATCCCTTTATTTCTTATTAATAATCCTAATTGCAGTCGATAATATTCCGATATTCCCCAGGGGATTCTACCCAAACCGCCTTTATTCCTTCTCATTACTCTATCTTTCATTTTACCCATATGAAGTTATCTTTTATTTTTATGTACAAATTATGTATACAATTTATATGCAAGAAACTCATGTTTCAAGATCCATCCCTTATTATATTTTATGGATATGCATTCTTTTAAGTGATTTCGTCCTCAATACTTCCCAAAAAGTAAAATCGTTTAAAGGGAACTTTATAATTTTTTACCCAATTTCAAGTTCACTCTACCATTTGTTTAAAGCCACATATGTTGTTACATAATTAGTCTTTTTATTATGAAAACCTTATCATTTCACTCCTCATTTTATATAAATGATTATTCCATTTTATATTTTAAATTCTCTTTAGTAATTTCTTTAAAACCGCACTAAAATGTTTTAATGGTAATAATTTCCTAGATAATCTTATTAAATATTTTCAGTTCTATTTTACACCACATAACATGATATATACCTATTTTACCTTATTAATTTCCATTTATGTTTTAATTCCTTTCTACCAAGGAATCTTTTTTGATACACCCATTCATTATGCATTATGACATTAATGTGATACCCATTTCTCTCCATGGGTTCCCTTTAATTTATGTATGATCGATTATGTATGATTATTTATGTGGAAAGAATATTCAGGAACATGTTAATATGGGTGCACCTCGATAGAGATTCAATGCATTGGGTAATGTTTAGTCTCTTGATATGTTATGTGTAATATTCTTGGTGGTTAGCCTTGAGTTGTGATAACTTGTGAAATAGTATTTGTTGTTAACCTTGACTTGCTCTACTCTACGTGAAATGAGCCTTGACTCGTGTAAAAATCATTATTTATGTTTCTTCTACTTTACTATGAATTCATGTTTATGTGATCCCATTTTTATATGTTATGATTCCATATTCCATTTTATATCATTATGTAATGATCTATAACCCCTGTGTAATAGCCTTATTATTGTGATTACTCCATTACTGAGATTTTAGCTTATACCATGGTTAATGTGATCCCCAGGGGACCCTATGTAGATGTAAGGGATAAAATAATGTTAGGAGATCTTTATGAAGATTAAATAAAGAAGTGTTTTTTAGCCCCATGTTTTATGTTTTATGTACCTAATCGTCGAAGACACTAGACTTTAGGATTATTGGCATGTAATATACTGTATAATTATTATTAAAATAATGTAATGTCATATGTTAAGGAATTGGGTACCTATAGTTGGTATGAAATGATGGTCTAGTTACTTTTGGAGATTAGGAATAGAACACATTGTTAAGAACCTTAAGGATGATACTAAGTATAAAAAACACCCCTAAATTTTTGAATGTATAGAGTAAGTAGATTATCAAGAAAATACATACCTATTTGGATACAAATAGGTAGAGGTGGCTCTGGAACATATGTATCTAGTGGTAAAACTCTAAAACACCACTTTGAGATAGACTCAAATTTGAACTGGTGCACAACAACAGGCCCTGCTACACTCTTGGTTTGACACTCTCGGGGGATATGCTTTGGTAAATTCATGAGCTTAGTAAAAACCCTTATTAAGGGAGTAAAAAAAAGAGACCATAAGAATATAAGCTAATAAATAGATCAAGGATAACCCAGATTGAAATATAGGGAATCACAAGTTAGGATATACTTATCATTTACAAGTTTATTCTCTTACGTTCAAACTTTATTTTTTATGTTAAATAGCTTAGTATTGAATACCTCAAATGTGACGTTCCTTTTCTAGTTAATGGTAGGAAATAGTATAATAAGTGACAACAATTAATGTGACTGGGAATGTGAATATTTACTTAATGATATGCTTGATATGATGGGAACGAGTGCTCAAAATTTCATGATAGTACTTTCTTAGCTATCTCAAGTTAGGAATAGTAACTTGAATTACATGGAACACCATCTTCCCCCAAGGAACGAGCAAGTGGCTATTTAACCCTTCATATTGAAAACACCTCCCATGTTTAGTGGACCAACTGATCCCCTCCTTGAGGAACAGTGGATTAACTCCCTTGAAAAGATATTCTCTTTCCTCTAGTGCCCAGAAAAAGAGACTGTCGTTCTGGAAGTCTATCATTTTGATGGGGAAGAAGAAAAGTGGTGGACCCTGATCAAGAATACGAAGCCTCAGGAGGAAATTGATTCCATGGAATGGGAGGAATTCAAGAGAAGGTTTTTCAATAAAAATTTTCCCTGAAACCCCTATCTCAAGATGGAAAGAGAGTTCATTGGACTCAAGAGGACGGAGATGAGTCAATTTCTTCCTATAAAGAAAACTTTATAACGATTTCAAGGTATGCCTCTAGTTTTTTCATGAACACTGAAAGTAAGGTCGATCACTTATTTAGTAGACTAAAGCCGATTCTGTGAAAAGTTATGGTGATTTGAGACTTTGACATCTATGAGGAGATTGTCAGTTGTTCCCTCAAGGTTGAAATAGAGATCAAAGACTCTCAGTGGTATCATGGGCCCAGGGAAAAGAAGAATAAAATGTAATCTCATGTGTGTGGTCCCACAAATAAATTCCATGATGGAAAGAAGCTTGATCATCCCATGTGTTGGAATTGTTGGAAGAAGCATCTTGGGATCTGTCTAAAGGGGACCACGAATGGATTCAAATGTGGAAAATTGGGACATCTGGATAAAAACTACTGATGTAATATAAAGAATCCCACTATTTTGGAAGAAGAAAGGAAGGTTCATATCAAAACCCGACTAATAGTACATTGTTACAACTTCAAGGATCAATGGAATTATGCGAATAATAACCATAAGCTGAGGGTTTTCAATGGCAATCAACAACAAACTACAAGGAAACAAGAAATATCTTATTATATCACTACTACTGAGGTGGAACAACACAAGGATGTGGGGATAGGTACTTTAGTTATTCATTCAAAAATAATTAATTTAATATTTTATTATGGATCTACACATTCTTTTATATCTTGAATGTTTGGTGGAGATATTCAAACACCACATCAAAATTTGGGGGACCAGTTATTTGTGAGAACAATGAATGGGGATATTCTTGCATATATGGTTTATAACTCCTCCCCAACTAATGTTTTTGAACTGAACCTCCTAAAAAATCTCTTCATACATATTTTAGTGTATTTCAACACTATCTTAGGAATGGATTGGCTATCTTTATACAAATCCAACATCAATTGTCAGGAAAGGGGGATCACTCTTCCCATACTGTAGCATCATCCAATTCATTAAAAGTGTATGGAGGAGGATGAATCTCTTTTAGAATCATTGTCTCAAGTATGGATATTAATTACTTATTATCAAGCATGGGTAGCTCAAATGGTTGAGACAAATGAGAGAATCATTCTTGGAGACATGCCCATCGTGGGGGATTACATTGACATATTCCCCGAGGAGTTGTTTGGTTTTCCTACTGATTGAGAGGTTGAGTTATCAATTGAACTTATTCTATGATATTTGCATATGTCAATCACACCTTATAGAATGAACACTATAAAGATGGAAGAGATGAAGAAGTAGTTACAAGAGAATCGAGAGAAGGGTTTTATATGCCGGAGTGCTTCACCATGGGGTGGGACATTCCTCTTCATCAAAAATAATGATAGATCAATGTGCCTCCATATTGATTATAGTGAGATCAATAAATCATGATAAGTAACAACTACCCCCCTGACACAGATAGATGACTTGTTTGATCATCTTTGTGGGCCAGTTATTTCTGTAAGGTGGATGTGAATACCTAACCCTTGTTTCCCAAAGCTGGTCCCTTGTTATATTACATTAGAATGATTTCAAGAAATTTGTATCCCGAAGGAATGGATAATTTATTAGATTTGGAAATATAGATACATACATAAGTTCAACTTTATAACTTCAAAGGAAATAAAACACGAATTAACTCTACTAGAAACATACATGTATCCTATATTATGTCGGTAAGTCAAACATAATTTACTTCTTTATATCTTGGGAAAATGAAACATATGAAAGGGGTGAGTTGAAACACTCAATAAGAGTAAGAAATACAGTGTAATATAGCTTAAACATAAACATTAGTCATTTTGAATAATTGAAAACACATTATTTTACATGTAAAAAACATAAACACATTATATTAGGAATATGAGATGAGTAAATATTTCCATAATAAAACATAATAATTGGTATTATACTAGTCAAATATACACATAAAATTTGAATTTATTGATTAATAATAAGGGAATTTCATAATCCAGAAATTTTGAAACATACAGTCAAGGCTTCGGCTAAGACTACTAAATATAATTAAGGCCTCAGCCAAAACCATATCTCAAAATGGGCCAGGTCTCAACCAAGTGTATGTCTATTTGTCTCATGAGACCTACCGATGCATCTAGGGGCTATAGTGGTACCCAAACATCACACAATAAGTTCAATGAATTCCTTATATAAGGGGGATAAATATAAACAACATATACATTCATATTGAAACTAACATATGAGATTTAAATAACTTTCCTCTAACATTAAGCATAAACACTAACCATTCAGAGTAAAATGGTTAATGGTTTTAGGATATAACACCAATAATAAAACTAATCATAAACAATTCAATTAAATATGGTAGATGATATCATAAATAATGATCAAAAAATGTGTTGAAATTAATGAATATACTCTTATAAAATCATTAATCAATTCTTGAGATAAATACTCTTTTCCTTTGAAAAGAATATTTCTTTTGGAAAATTATTTGTATAAAATAAAAAGTGAAGTAAAATAGTATTTTCAAAATAACATGGGAAATTTTATAAGTATAACGGTTTCCAAAAACATATTATTGAGTTCCCTTGAAATTTTTTAATAATTTGATATATTCCCTTGAATCGGGCTTGTATTTTGGGAAGATTTTTTGAAAGATCCTTTTTGAACATATAACTCCCCATAAATGAAAGTAGGATTTTGGTTGGTAAAAATATATAGAACATTATAATGAAATATATGAGGGTAATTATGAATAAATAATAATTTAATTATGTATGTAGAAAATAAGAGTTACCTGAATGAAAATAGAGGTTCGGGTAGAAAACCCCTTACCTTAAGTCTGAATGTGTTCCACTCTTGAACTTAAGATCCTGGAATATTAATTTATAATTATTAATAACTTATTTAAGAACTAATTAGAAATTTATTATGTTTATCAATATTTTATTATGCCCATTATGTACTTATTGATTAGTTATAAGATTGAATTCTGTCATTCCGTAATGTTCATTTTATTGATTTTCATAATGAGTTCTCTTATTATTATGTAATAAAGTTCTTGTGGAATGGATATAAATCCGTAAAATTTAATTTAAAAATTATCTGTGAACATAAAAATGTAAAAATTCTAATTTATATCATTTTGTTACATGTAATTAGGATGAATCATTAGATGAAATATTAATGACAATAACTTAGATTATTTTAGTTGAATTTTGATTATTTGGAACTAGTTTGGTCAAATGATTTAATATTAAGTACATATATTATTTATAGAAAATTAAAAAGGTTATAATACAAATATTATAGTCTATTTCAACCGTAATAATGGTTTAATGACCAGTAATGATTGCGAAATTGAATAACAAAATAGTGTCATCCACGAAGGTCTTCAATTGGAACCTCGTGGACGATGATTTCGTTTATAAGATAAAATAGAGAGAGAGAGTAATAATATTGATGATGGTTCTTCCATAAAAATGATATATTTCAAGTATATAGATAAAAATAGAGTTATAATGGTCATTTGGATAGAGGATGTGAGGATAGGATAACAATAAAATGGAACATGAAATGAAATTGAAGGAAATAGAATGTGAATATACCTCTTGAATTCACATCCTTGATAGTCTCTTTAAGGGAAGGGGTTTTGGTCTTATCGAAAGACCAAGATATCCTAGATGTTGGGAGTGACTAGTTAATAGTATTTGGGTAGATATTTAAGGTTCTTAAAGACCTAATGGAGTAAATAGTAGAGGGAGTGTGTGTGTGTGAGGGTGGGGGGTTATAGTGTAGGAGAGGAGTGAATTTTGAATATTTTATTCATTATTTTATTATTTCCTTGAAGAAAACCAGTAGTGTTGATTAATTTCACCCCTAATAGTAATAAGTGAATTTTAGTTCTAACCAAGTCTTCTTACATCACAAATTATGTCATAAATAGTGTATTTAACTGATAGTTTGTAAATACAGTATTTCACCATATTTCACTATTCATAAGTTTTTTTTAGTATTTTAGAAAGATCCCAATAAATCACCCTAACCATTTTTCAACATTTAGAATTAAAAAATGAAGTCCATTTTTTGAAAACAATTTTCTAAATATTATTAATTTAATTTTTAAATAAAATCATAGTTTACATGGAAAATAAATTTTTTTTAAACAAAATTCGTTTTATATCACATTGAAAAATTAATCAAGATCTCATGATCTTGTAACCGTTAGAAAATAAAATAATATTTATTATTTACTATTCATAATATCTCTATTACTATTCATAAGGGTGTGTTACTATTCACTAAAAATCACGTTGGTTCTATCAGAATCCAAATAACTTATTGATCACAACTCTAGATGACCATTTTTCGAAATTCAAAACATAGTAGAGGAAATCTTATGATTGACAGCTAGATTATAAAAAGTGTTTTTTTAGGGAGTCAGTGTTTCATGCATTCAATATTTATTTTCAAATCTTTGGGATGTTACATTCTCCCCTTCTTATCAAATATTCATCCTCAAAATTCACAGAATGTTACCTCACAAAAATAATTGGGTAGTTCTTCCTCATAAGAACCTCTGGCTCGAGTGTTTCCTCTATGATTTTATGATTTTTCCAGAGTATCATTACAAGATGATCCATCAGATTCCCCAACACTTGTTCTTTAGTTTCCAAAATCTGGATAGGCTCTTCGCAGAATGATAGGTCTAGTTCCAACTCTATACCTTTAGAAGTGAGGACATTTTTTGGGTATGGAATGTACATTATCAGAAATGAGATATGGAACACATTGTGTATGCTAGAAAGGCAAGGTGCAATAGCTAAACAATTTACAATAGCTCTAATTCTCTCAAAAAAGTCAAAAAGGGCCTATGTACATAGAGATCAATTTCCCTTTTATCCCAATTCCTATAACACCCTTCCATATAGATACTTTATAGAAAACATTATCTCCCAATTGAAATTCCAAATCCTTCCCTCGATTATCAGCATAGATCTTTTTTCTGTAATGAGCTATTTCAATATGACCTTGAATAGTCTTTACCTTCCCTTTTGTTTCCTCCACAAGCTCTTGACCCATAAGATTCCTTTCTCCCACTTCATCCTAACAAGTTGGTGTATGATATCACTTTCCGTACAATGCTTTATATGGTTTCATTTGAATACTTGAATGGAAACTATTATTGTAGGAAAACTCTAAAAAAGGTAAATATTGATCCCACATACCTTGAAAATAAAGTGATCATGATATAAACATGTCTTCTAAAGTTTGGATTGTCCATTCTGATTGCCTGTCAATTTATCGATGGTAATCAGTACTTAAACATAGCCCAGTATCCAAATATTTATGATGAATTTTCTAGAATTTTGATGTAAATCGTGGATCACAATCTGAAAAAATTGAGATAGGTGCTCCATGAAGTCTCATAAATTCATTTATATAGAGTTGTGGTAGGAACCCCAGTGGAAAATTATCCCTTATAATGAAGAAATGTGAAGATTTTATAAGTCGACCCACACTTACCCAAACCGCATCATTATTCCTTGGATTTTTGGGTAATCCAGTGACAAAATCTATGGTGATGTCATCCCATTTCCAAGTAAGAACAGGTAGAGGTTGCATGGAACCTTTTGTATTTTTCCTTTCGGTATTCACTTGTTGACAAAGTAAACATCTTGATACATAATTCACAATTTCCCTCTTCATGTTATCCCACTAGGAATTTTTCTTCAATTCTCTATATATCTTAGTGATACCAGTATGTATAGAGAAATTTGAACTATTGGAATCATCTAATAACTCCCTTTTTAGCATGTGTATAGCTGGAATTCAAATCCTCTTCCCAAATTTCAGAATTCCATCTTTACATACGAAGTCAGCCGACATTCCCTCTTTCACAAAATTAATTTTCTTTTACGGGTTCTAATCATAAGGTTTAGAATTTTTAATCTTTTATAATAATAATGTTTAGGAAAATACATGAAAAGTAGGGATGTTTCACCTTCTTTGATAATTCCCACACCCATCCTCACTAGATCCATGTACAACGGATCTTTGTCAATCCACATTTTGTTGAGAAATCCATGATCCTTCCTACCCAATGAATCAGATACATTGTTTTCTTTTCATAGGTTATAGTGTACAGTACAATCATAATCCTTGATTAGTTCAAAACATCACCGTTTTCTAATATTGATTTTTTTATGAGAAGATATATTTCATACTCTTGTGATTCTTATATATCTCACATTTTTACCATAAAGATAATGTATCCATATCTACAAAAAAAATATTACCACTGTTAACTCAACATCATGAGTGGGATAGTTTTGTTCATGAGTTATTAACTTCCTTAATGCATATGAAATACCTCTATCATTATGCATAAGGACACAATCATGTTCTTTCTTTAATGTATCTCTATAGATCACAAACCCATCATTCCCCGATGGTAGAGTTTGGATCAGAGCATTCACTAATATCCTCTTCAATTATTTGAAACAGTCCTCACATTATTTTTTCTATACAAACATAGCCCCTTTACATGTAGACTTGGTCATTAGGTTTGATAAATATATGAATTTCTGAATTAAACACTAATAATAACATGTTAAACCAATAACACTACGTACTTTCGTTATTCTCATTGGAGTAGGCTATTCTTTCACATCCTTGGTCTTTATATGATCAACAGATATCCCATATTTTGATACAATGTGGCCCATAAAGGAAACATATTGAAGCCAAATATTACACTTGCTAAAATTTCCATATAATTCATTTCTTCTAAGAGTCTTTAGAATAGAACACATGTGATGTTCATGATGTTAATAGCTTTTAGAGTATACCAAGATATCCTAAATAAATACCACCATAAAGTCATAAAAATATTATTTGAAAACTCTATTCATTAGATCCATGAAAGCAGTGGGTTTATTTGTCAATCCAAAAGGAATTGCTGTAAACTTTTAATGCCCACAACTGGTTCGAAATTCTATTTTTGGATTGTCTTCTTTCATCACAAAAAACTAATAATATCCAGATAAAAGGTCAATCTTCAAAAAATATTTAGATCCATTAAGTTGATCAAATAAATCATCAATGATAGGTAGGGGATACTTTTTGTTTATATTTATAGCATTGATCTCCCTATACTCAATTGACAACCACAAAGATCCATCTTTCTTCTTATGGAAAAGAATAGGGGATCCACACAAAGAAACACTAAGGTGTGTAAAGCTTTTATAACTCAATTATTCTAGTTTTTTATTTTGTTCCACTAAATAAATAGTGTCCATTCTATAATTATTCTTTGATATAGGCCTTAAATCATGAATTAGGTCATTGGAAAACTCAATTTACCACTCTGGAGGATGTCCAGGTAAATCCTCTTGAAACACATCAATATATTCTTTCTCAATCGGTACATACTCTATTAGAATGTTCCCTTCCTCACCCATAGTTATTGAATTATATTCCTCCACAATAATGTAATTCTGTAGAGATACTGGTGGTGTATCTATTTGAGAATCAGATGGCGGGGATTCCACTCTAAAGAAAAGAAATTCCACATCATCCTAAAAAATTTCAACCTTCTTATTCTTGCAATAAAGTGTCATATAATGGTTCAAAATCAAATCCCTACTGAAGATTATATCAAATTAAATCATGTTTATGTCAATAAAATATATAGATAAAGCATGTTTATAATCCATCATGGGGATTTCCTGACGTAAATTTGTTGTAACGATACTTCCCTTATGAGTTTTTACAAAACAATCCCTTATTAAATCAAATTGGAAATGTCTAATTTTCTTAGAAAACTGGGAATATATGAATGACTATGATGATCTAGATTAAAATAAATCATTGGATACGATTGAGGAAATTATTAAAGTACATTCCACTACATCATTAGAAACTTAATTATTAGTAGTTTTGATCACATAAGATTATACCTGCTCCCTTGGCCTTTTCTGTGGCATGTTTCCTTGATGATTTTGACAATTAGTAGCATATTGTCCCATATCCTGAAAATTATAGCATTGAACATTAATATATTATTTCTTACCCTTACAATAACCAATAGTATATCCTTTCTATTCGCATTTATAGCATACTCATGTTCCTTTTAAACAGGCACTAGGGTGTTTCCCTCAAAAATTATCACAGAGTGAAAATTCAACTATTCCATTCTTACCCATTTGCTTATATCCTTTTCCAAAGTTTTCAACATCCCTCTTCTTCTTTTACTTTCCCTTAGAGTCATAAGTATCAGATAATTCCTTTTCTGTCTTGATTGCACATGAAGCTATATATTCATATAATGAGAAACATTGGGAGACCAGTACCCATCAGAGGAATGGATTTAAGGCATCAAAGAATCAATAAATATTTCTCCTTAAATTTCATATGTAGTCCATAGAATGTCTTTCTATCCTTGTGCAGTTAGATTCATACTTTTCAACATTCGCCTCTTCCTTTGGCCATAAATTTAGATACTACCTTTCCATATTCACTCTTTGTTCATGCAGAAAGTATTTCTCTAGAAAAATTTCCTTAAAGTTCATACAATCTGCCTCCTCTATATATTACTCCTCCATTGTTTTTTAGATTAATGAGCACTACTAATATGAATATCCCGATAGATGATAAACTGCCCTGATGACCTTTTATCTTTCGTTACATCCCAAAGAGATAAATATCTTCTCAGGGGAACTTATTCACTACTCGGCTAAAAATGGGTTTGTAGTCCCACTGAATGATGGAGGCTGTTGTCGTATAAAGAGATCTGACAAATCTCCTCCAAATAGTGGATCCAGATGCTCCATAAGGGTAAGGTTGTTTTTCATAACATGAGTAAGTTGTTATAGTATAGTTGTAAGTTTCTTCAAACCAGTTGCAGCTCCAAATTTATCATCATTATCTTGCGTCGAAGGGAAATTCCTACATGGGATACATGTGTTCATGCAGTTTCCATTTTTTCAAGTAGGAACCATTTCTACATAATGTAATACACTATATTAGGTTATTAATCATAATGTATAATCCTAACATAGAAAAATACATAGCATAAATTGAAATCCTATGAATTATTAATCCCATTATCACAAACATGGTTTATATGAGGAAAAATTTACATTTAAATCCTTCATAATGGTTTGTAAATGAAATGTTAATTATTCTAAGAATATCCCCTAGGAGTGTCAAACGAGGTGCGCAGAAAGGCCCATTGTCGTGTACCAGGATACCCCATGTCATGCCTGAAACTCCTTGTCGGAGTCTTCACTCATAGTTACATCTGTTCCAGAACCATGCCCACATGTAGTATCCCGAGAGGGATGTATTTTCTATAAAGACACACATAATCTATTCCTTTCCAAAATACTAGGATGTTATTGCATGTTTACCCTCAAATAATTTCTTAGGTATTTCTTCCCAAATATATGCTTTCTATATCTAGATTCTTTGTTTTCTACAAAACTTCCTCTGATACCAAATATAGAGACCTACCACCAGTTTCCCAGATCCGGTTTCATATTAAATTACATTATCATGGTTATAATAAATTTTGATCCTGAAGGAATGAATAGTTCGATTGATTTAGAAATATAGGTACATACATAAGTTCAACATTACAACTTGAAAGGAAATACAACAGAAATCAATTACCTTAGAAACATACATGCCCCTAGATTATGCCTGTAAGTCATTCATAATTTACTTCATCATATTCTAGGAAAATAAAACATAAGAAAGGGGTGAGACCAAATGTTCAGTAAGAGTAAGTAATAAAGTGGATGATAAAAAAACCTTAACATTATGAATGGTGAATAATTTAAAACACATGCCTTTACAAATAATAAATTTGAACGCATTATGGAAGGTATATTATTAGAGGAAAATATAATAATATGTATTATAATAGTATATTAACCACATTAAATTTAAATTAGTAGCTTTATAATGATAGAATTTTATATTCTTTACATTCTGAAACTTACCGTCATGGCCTCAGATAGGATTTATAAAAATGGGCAAGGCCTTGACAAAGTCCATGTCTATTTGTATCATGAGACATACCAATGAATCAGGGGGATATATCTGACCCCACCCATCACTTAATAAATATAATTCATTCTTAATATGAGTGAGGATAAACATAAGAAACATATACATTTATATTGAAACTAACATATGAAATGTAAATAACTTTCCCCAAATATTAACCATAAACACTAACCGTTCAAAGTAAATTGGTGAATGGTTTTAGTAAAGAACATCCATAATAAATTTAGTGATAAAAAATCCAATTAAATATAGTAGATCATATAATAATATTTTAATCTCAATAATACATATGAATTAACTAGATTGTTGAAACAGACGAAAATGATCTTATAAAATCATTGAGTAATTCTTGAGATTAATACTCTTCTATTTTGAAAAGAAGAGTTATTTTGAAAAAGTATTTGTATAAAACTAGAATTGAAGTTTGTTATTATTTTCACAATAAAATAAGAAATTTTATATGGATAATGGTTTTAATAAACAGATTATTGTGTTCCCTTGAAAATAGGTTAAATTTGAGAAATTCCCTTGAATTGGGCATCTATTTCGGGAAGAATTCTTGAAATATCCTTTGAGAACAGAGAAATACACTTAAATAAAAGTTGGATTCTGGTTGGTACACATATATATAACATTCTCACAGATTATGTGAGGAGTCCTTTTTAATAAATAATAATTTCGTTTAGTTATGTAGAAAATAAGAGTAACCCGAAATAAAATGGAGGTTCGTGTAGAGAAACCCTTACCTTAAGTTTGAATGTGTTCTTCTCCTAAACATAAGGTCCTGGAATTTGAAAGTAGAATTATTAATAAATTAATTCAGAACCTATTAGAGATTTATTTAGTTCATCATGACTTTATTATGTTGATTATGTACTTATTGATTAGTTATAAGATTGAATTTTGTTGCTTCAGAGTGTTCTTTTTTTATTTTCATTATCAGTTCACTTGTTTTTCTGTAATGGAGTTCATGTGGAATGAATTTAAGTCTCTATAATTGAATTTAAATATTATTTATGAAAATACATAGGTGTTAATGGTAATTTATATCATTTTTTTACATGGAATGAGGATGAATCATTAGATGAAATATTAATGACAATCACATAGATTATTTTAGCAGTATTTAGATTATTTGGAACTAGTTTGGCCATATGATATAATATTATGAACATATACTAATTCCTAATTTTAAATAGGTTATAATAGATATTTTATAGTCTTTTAGAACCATAAAAATGGTTTCATGACTAGTAATAAAGGAGAAATTGAAGAACGAAACTTTGACGTCCATGAAGGTTGTAAAATGGAACACCACGGACGACAATTTCATTTATTAAATAAAAGAAAGAGAGTAAGAATATTGTTTATTTTTATTCCATTAACATTATATAATTATAGTATATAGATGATATTGGATTTATCATGGTCATTTGGATAGAGGTGGTGAGGAGGGGATAATAATATAATGGAACTTGAAATGAAATTGAATGAAGTAGAATGTAAATTTTCCTCTTGAATCAACCTCCATGAGAATATACTTAAGGGAAGGGGTTTTGGTATTTTGGAAAGACCAAGAGTTCCTGGGTGAGGGAAAAGTCTTAAAGTGGTTAATAGAAGAGGGAGTGAGGGGGGGGGGTGTTATAGTGGAGGAGAGGAGTGAATTTTAAAATTTTGATTCATTATTTTATTATTTCCATTAAGACAACACATATTGTTAATTAATGTAACCCCTAGTAGTAATAAGTTCATGTTTTTTCAAACCAATTGTGCTTAAATCACAAATGATGTCATAAATAGTGTATTTAAGTAATAATTTGTTTATACAGTATTTCACTACTCATAAGAAATTCAAGTATTTTAGAAAAATCCCAAAAATTCACCCTAACAATTTTTTGATGTGTAGAATTCAGAAACGAAATCCATTTTTTGAAAATAATTTTCTTAATATTATTAATTTAATTTTTAAATAAAATTATAGTTTATATGAAAAATAACAATTTTAAAACTATAATTCGTTTTATATCACATTGAAAAATTAATCAGGATATCATTATCTTGTAACCTTAGGAAAATAAAATAATATTTATTACTACTATTCATAAGGTTCATACTACTATAAATAAGTGTATATTACTATTCACAAAAAAATCATGTTGGTTATATCAGACTCCAAATGACTTAATGATCACAACTCTATATGACTATTTTCATATTTCAAAACATAGTAGAGGCAATGTAGTGTTTAGTGGATAGATTTTAAAATTCGTTGTTTTTTATGGAATCAGTGTTTCATGAATTGAATATTTATTTTCAAAACCATGGGGTGTTAATGTTGACCTTAGGGCAGGATGTCACCAATTAAAGGTAATTAAGGAAGATATTCCCAAGACTGCCTTTCGAACTAGGTATGGACACTATGAGTTCATAGTGATGCCCTTTAGACTCACTAACTATCTAGTAATTTTCATGGATTTAATGAATAGATTATTTATAGATTACCTCAAAAAATATTTGGTAGTCTTTATCGACAATATTTTGATACACTCTAAGAGAAATTAGGAACATGAATTGAATTTTAATACTATGTTAAAGTCTCTATAAAGGGAGAAGATGTATAAAAAGTACATTAAATGTGAGTTTTGGATGGGGGAAGTATCAATCATGCGGAATGTTATCACCAACAAAGGGATATTTTTAGACCCTTACAAGATAAAGGTGTTTTAAGAGTGGTCCAGGCCAACATATGTAATGGAGATCCAAAAATTTCATGGTCTAGTAAGATGTTATTGATGATTTGTGAAGAAATTTTCATTATTTTCAAACCGAATGACCAAGATGACAGGGAAGGGAGTAATGTTTTTTGGGACTTGGGAATGTTAAGACTATTTTAAAAAGTCGAAATTGAGTATGATCACTACACCAATACTCACACTCCTAACAAGTGTATATCTCATTGTGGTGTACAAAGATGATTCAAATAAGGGATTATGTTATGTGCTGATGGAAAATGATAATGTGAAAGCCTTATCCTCAAGTAAAATAAAACTCTAAGTAAAACTATCCTACGAATGATCTAGAGATGGAAGTTGTGATCACTATGTTAGAAATATTATAGAATTATCTATCTGTGGAGATGTGTGAGATATATAATAATCACAAGAGTCTCAAATATACATTCACATAAGAAGTGATCAATATACATCAACAAAGATGAATAAAGATCATCTTGTATTATTACTGCTCAATCTGTTACCATACCGGTAAGGCAAATAAGGTCAAAGATTCTCAAAGTAGAAAGGATCCTACATCATTATCAATGGTGATAATTGAAAAGGATGAAATATATTTAGATTTTCAGAGGATATACATGGGGATCATTGTGGTAGTAACATCATCAACCCTTTCTCAAATGATTTCTCAATCATCCCTCTTGGAGAAAATGAAGGCTGCTAAAAAAATTTAAAGTCTAGAAAAGTGTGGAATCTGTTGGAAATGGGAAATACTATAAGTTCTAGATTGATTAGGAAGGAGTTTCAAAATTTGGTTCATGATTATGTGTACCATATGATCCAAAGATAAAGAAGGAGCTTCTGAATGACACACGTAGTTGAACCTTCTCTATCCTCCCATGGAGTAAAAAGATGTATCAAGATATCTGGGATAACTTTTCACGGGATAATATAAAGAAGGATATTGCTAAGTATACATCAATGTGTATGGTATGTCAAAAAGTGAAGGATGAAAGACAAATGTGTAAGGGGATGATGCAACCACTACCCATAAAAACATGGAAGTGGGAGAACATCACCATGGACTTTGTCACTAGAAATCCTAGGACATCCAGAGGAAACAATGCTATATGGGTCATTATGGATCTTCTTACAAGGACATATAACTTTATCATGATTCTAGAGGACTTATAATTGGATGAACTATAAAGGATATATATCAAAGATTAGGTAAGGCTTCATGGAGTACCACTATCTATTTTCTCTAATCGAGATCCGAGATTCATCTTGATGTTTTATAAAAGTATCCAACATAATCTAAGAACTGAACTGAACTTCAGTACGGCCTCTCATCTCCAGAATAATGACCAATTTGAGAAAACTATTTAGAAATTGGACGATTTGTTGAGAGCATGTTCTATGGACTTTAATAGAGGATAAGACCAACATCTTCCACTGGTTGAATTCTCCTACAATAATTTTTTTTCATGAAAGCATTCAAATGGAACCATACAAATCACTTTATGGGAAAAGGTGAATAACATTAATGTGTTGGGATGAAGTCGGTGAGTGTAAGCTACTAGGACCTAAAATGGTCGAATAAATAGCGGGAAAGGTAAAAAGAATTCAGTAGCACATCATGGCAGCCCAAAGCTGATAAATGAGTTATGTAGATAATCATTGATGAGACCTTGAGTTCAAAGTTAGAGACATGGTATTTCTACGCATATCTCCATGGAATAATTTCATAAGGATTGGGAAGAAAGGAAAGTTAAGCCCCAAGTACGTCGACCCCTTTGAGATTATTAATTGTGTCGGGATTGTGGCCTATCGACTGGAAAATCCACCTACGATTTCCAAAGTATATGATGTATTTCATGTATCCCACTTAATGAAGTACCTACTAGACCCTTCACATGTACTCTCTTCTGAGGTTTTACCATTAGAGAATGATATTTCTTACGAGTAGCTTCCAGTGAAGATCTTGAATCACAGAGATAAATTTCTACATAACAAGACTACTCACCTGGCCAAAGTACGATCGAAAAACCATAAGTATGAAGAGGTAACTTGGGAACTAGAGAAGGAAAGGAAGGACAAGTACTTTCCCCTGCTTATGTATTAAAATGAATAAAGAAATTTCTAGGAAACAATTTCATAAGGGGGAATAATGTAACGACCCAATATTTTATCAATAGAAATTACCTTCTTTTAATTATGTCATATAATCACATGAAATTAAAATATAATGAACTACTAATTACAATGTGACCTTTAAACATAATATTGTCACTTCTATGTTTTGAATTTTACAAATTTGGCATACACATTTGCGTTCTGTAAGATATTTAGAGTCTGATAGAATCAACATAGTTTTTAGTGAGTAGTCACATAACCTTGTGAACAGTAACATAACCTTGTGAATATTAAGGAATAGTAATGAATAATAAGTTTTCCAAGAAAATTTAAAATTCAGCCATGGATGTACCAATAAAATTTAGTCATCTTATAAGTGAAAAAATGATCATAGTATAAGTATTGGTATTTTTGTAAGTCATAAATATTTTAATTACAATTTTACGATTAACTTAATAATTTAAAATGGACATTTATTTTCATAAAATGTAATAATAAATTTTTATTTTATTGTCTTAGGGTTATAATATAATTTTATGGTACCTTGATTAAATTTTCAAGGTGTTATAAAATGAGTTATAATTTTAATTTTTTTCAAATAAATTATCAATTCATTTAAAAATTAAATTAATCATATTATGAAAATAATTTTTGAAAAATTGAGTTTCTTTTGGGATTCTAGATGTTGGAAAATGGTTGGGGTGAATTTCTGGGATTTTTAAAACATAAATGAATTTTTTATGAATCGTAAAATACGATAATTCACAATAAATGCTAAAACATGAATTTATGAATCATTCTTTATTAATGGATGATGTAAAAGAAAATTGGTTATAACTCACATGCACTTATTAAAATTTTTTGTCACAAAAATCAAACATTATTGCTTGTCTTGAGAAAAATAATTAAATAATGAATTAAATATTAAAATTTCACTCCTCTCCTCCACTATAAAAACATCCCACACCCTTCACTTCTCTTCACCCCTCTGAAGCCTTATGCATTGCCTATGTTCTACCTAAATCACTCACCAAGCTCCTCCCCCATGTCCAAAAACCCTTGGTCTCCTCAAAAGAAAAATTCATCTTCTCTAAAGAGGCTCTTAAAGGAGATAAACTCAAGAGGTAAATTCATCTTTCCGATTCAATTATTTTCTTTCAAGATCATTTCTTTTATTATTTATTTCTTCACCTAACTTCACCTAAATGTTATGATAAATCTAGTAAATTACATTTAATGGAATAATATTATTCTAACGGGGTAGTTTATCATAATCTCTCCCTCCCCCTCATTTTATTCTATAAATTGAAATACCGTCTGAGATTTGTTGATTTATCACATTCAAGGACGACGAGTTTTGAATTTTTCCTTACCATACTCTATCTTGAACATGAAACCGTTTTAATGGTTGAATTAGATCATAATATATATATTTTATCTTATTTAATGTACTATAATCCGTAATAATTCATTATGTATAATAACAATACAAAACAAGTTAATTGTGGCAAAAATCTCCACATTAATCTAAGAGTTTTTCATCAATGTTTTATTTAATGATTCCCCATCACTCCAAGTAAGAAAATTAATTTCACAAACATGTAAACATTTTTATTTTCACTAATTTTATATTACTTCCATTATGGAAACCATTCTCACCATACATGTTTATTTGATCATGTATATAAGTAATCTGAACATGAAACAGACAGACCTGAACAATGAAATTGAACCTAATAACCTAACAAAAAGGTAATGAATGAACTAAAAAAAGGATATACTAAATCATTTACATGAAATATTTGTTCTGTAATTATTAATCAATTAAACTAATTTGATTATTCAGGTCATTAATATTTAGGGTTGAACACCATCAAACTTAAGGTATGGGATCCTCTATTTCACACATTTATTCAAAAATATCCTCTATGTTATGCCCTTTTACATATAATTCATTATTATGGGGTATGATTTATCACCTTCCACATACTTCCCTCATGAATTATACATTATGATAAATCCATTTATCTCTCATTAAGACCTTCTATGTACACTCGATACCATGCTCATATTCTGTAAAGAAATCTACATAAACCGCCATTATTCTTTCAGGTTGAAATATCTTTATTTTTACCAAAATGAAGTTGTATTTTCTTTTTTATTTTCAACTAATATATAGTTTTTTATTTCCTAAACTCATGTTTCAAGATCCATCTCTCATTCGCTTTTGGGGATATACAATCTTCTAAGTGATTTCCTCCTCGATAATTCCCAATAAGAAAATTCATTTTAAGGGAACTTCCCAAATATTTACCCATTTTCATGTTCAATTTACCATTTGTCTAAATCCACTTATGTTGTTATTAAAATAGTCTTTTTATTATGAAAACCTTATTTTTTCACCTCTGGTTTTATATAAAATATTATTCTCTTTTCAATTTTAAATGCTCTTAAAATATTTTCCTTAAAACCACACTAAAATGTTTTTATGAGACGAATTTCATAAATATTCTTCTTACATGTTTTCACTTCTATTTTACATGAATTACCATTCTATATGTATATTTTACCATATAAATTTCCATGTATTTTTTAATTCCTTTCCCTCATGGATACTTTTATGATACGCCCATTCATTATGCTTTCTAAAATGAATGTGATACACATTTATCTCCATGGGTTACCTTATGTTTATAAATGATTGATTATGTATGATTATTTATGTGGAAATCATACTCATGAACATTTCAAGATGGGTTCACTCAGATAGCTCTCCAATGAAATTGGTAAAGTTTATCCTCAGGAGACTTATCTTCAACGGTCTTGGCGGTTTGCCTTGACTTGTTCTACTATGTGCAACAGTCTTGGTGGTTAACCATTACTTTTGATCCTCTTTGTACAATGAGCCTTGAATTATGCTAAAGTAATGATTTATGTTTCTACCACATTACTATGAATTCATTTTTATATGATGCCATGTTTATATGTTATGATTCTATATTCCATTTTATATCTTTCTGTCATGATCTCTAAAAAATATGCTAAAGAATTATTCTTATGTTTTATCCCTTACTGGGATTTTAGCTCATCTCTTTGTTCATGTGACCCCTATGGTACCATATAAAGATGTAAGGGATCAAATTAATTTAGGATCTCATTATGAAGATTAAATAAAAAATACTTTTTTTAGTCTCATGTTTTATGATTTATGTACCTAGTATTCAAAGACACTAGACTTTACGATCATTGGTTAGTACTTTTATTTATATCTATGATTAAAATAATGTAATGTTATATGAAAAAGGATAGGGTTCCTATATCACCTTAGAACCCATGCAGAACTTATGATCCCACAAGGGTATGGTGGTAGCTTTGGGTTAGGTGTTTGGCCTACCTCACTCTTTATTTATACTCTATATTTTTTATTACTAATGCAATGATGATAGCCAGAAGTGATTCTTGGTTGGTGGCTGATGAGCCTGAAAAAATGAATTGTTCTTTCTGTTTAGGAATCCTAGACGTTATACTTGGGATCCATATTATTTTTTATTGGGATGGCCAAATGTATTTCTTGGGATATCTATTTTGAGACATGTTATTTTTTAATATCTTGAGGTACTAATTGGGATCTGGCTATTGAAATTGTATATTTTTTTAATAATATATTATCGGAATCTTTGGAGGTATTTCTTGGGTTCTGGATTTTGATCATATGATTATGATATCCATGAATAACATCCCGAGTCATGATACTCATGGATTATTACACTCTGCCAAGAGATGAGGATGATTTTGATATCCTTGAATTGTTATATTTTGAGGATACTTATTCTCCCCTATGATTGACACATGATGAAGATTATTACACTCTCTTTTATCATATTATACTCATGAAGTATTACACTCTCTCGAGTGATAGGTACGATCATGGTCACCCTAATCAATTACTAGACTATGATGTTGAACATGATGGTTCACATCGTTGGATACTTGGGGATGATCATGATCTCTTATGTGATAGGGATGATTACTATATCCCAAATTAGAGATCAAGTAGTGTGGGAACTGTGTATCATCGATGTTCTCTCCTTATAGTTCACCTAAGTGTCAAACCCTTAGGGTTCATCTCATTCCCAAGGTTGTGACCGCCTATGGACCTGGTCCTTGGAATCGAACATTTGACTGAAATTATATGGCATGATTCAAATCAAATCCAGATATAGTACATTTTTTTTTAGGATTTCCAAATGTACTTCCTAGAAATCCATTATTATAGTTATTGGAGATGAGTATGTGTGAACCCATGGTTAAGACAAGTATCCCCCATGTCAACGTAGCTTGTTCAGAGACATTTCAAGCAATGGATGAAGTATGTATTGTCGATTAGGTATACAAACTAGGAGATCACCTTAATTATACATGAATTTAGTGGTATGAAATCTAGATCACAATCCGTTTCATACAAATGTCCAGGTGATCAGGATTACAGACCCCATAATTCAATACTATTATTTTATGCTATTTCTTTCACTATACTCATGTATATACATATTTTTGTATATATGTATATTAATGGGAATATATATATATACACACACACATATATAAATGTTTCTATATATGATGGAATATTCCTAGTTTAATGGGATTACAGCCCTTGGGTTTGACTGTCGTTCACTTGATGTTATCATATTTATCATTCCACCTATGCCTCTTCTAGGATAAGAATATTTCATGATAATGAAATTATGATATTAGTTTTCTAGGACCATTATTAGGATGGCCTTATGGGATTATATTTTCACCCATTTATGTGAAACTCAGTATGCAGGCAGACAATACATTGACTTTTTTAGGTTAAGCATAGTTTCATGATAGATAGAGATAAGGCCTAGAGTTGCATGATTGAGTAGAGCCGCTCTTGTGTATTCTTAAGATCTGGTTAGTATAGTTCAACAGTGTCATATTGACAGTGTAGGTGCTATGGATCAGAGTTAGTATTAATGATTTTTAATTTTATTTCACTTTAAATTATGTAATTCTATAGGTATTGTCAACCTAGTGGGGATCAGTGTTGTATGACATGGTTGTTCATGATTCTGTAGATTTTTATTTATTATTACATCATTTTCTGTTGATGTTTATTTACTACTTTCACAGTATTTTTATTAGTTATTAGATTACATCTAGTTGTCTACACTATTGTTTACTCTGATATGAGAGAATATTTTCTCCATAGACACCATAAGACCTCACTAATAGTCGAAAACATCAAGCATATAGAGAGGCATTCTTGAGGAATCATAACAAATTGGCTATGGTCGCTAGATTAGTGGCATCAGGGTTATGTTTTTTTATATTGGATGATTAGATAAATGTTTAATTCATGAAATATTTCTTTATTTAGATATATTTTTTACAATTCTTGGGGGATGTCATTAAATTTTGTAACTAACTGGTGTATAATTCAAGAACCGATATAGAACAGAGATTGGTTGGTTGATTGTTGGTTCAACTCACGGAGGTGTAATTATAGAATATTTAAATGGATGAAATGTACAAAATGGCGAATCTCCAGGGAAAATTTGGGTATCAGGTGTGGATATGTAGAGACCCAAAGCTTGACGTACATTGACATTATATTACTTTAGCGGAATACTTAATACATAAAAAAAACAGACACACAAGGACTGTAATAGTTTAGTGTCTTTGGAAACTTGGAATGTAATCTTCTAATCGTGGTGGAAGATCTTCAACATCTCCCATAAAGATCATTCCTTTTTTTTCTTACCTAAAAACTTTCTTTATATCCTGGGGAAAAGAAAACATAAAAAGGGTGAGCTCAAATTCGTAGTAAGGGTAATCATGGATAAAATAAAACATACCATATACATTTGAACTTAAAAACATGAACATAATGTTTAAACATCAAAAGCTTGAGAAATGACATAAAACATGGAAGTACCTAAGGAATAGATCATAAAGAAACATAAAGAATGACAAAATAGCATGGGAATAAAACATGTAATTGTGGCATCCATTAAGCACATGTAATTATTTCCATAGTAGCCAAGGCATTACTGCCAAGACCATCTTAGTGGACAAAGTCCCATTCTGAATCGAGTTCACATCTCGTTTCAGTCCTGTTTTACTAAACCGGTTTAACCTGCCGTTCCAGCCTTGTCTATCTCATGAGATAAAAATCTTTACCCAATGCATTGGAGGGAGATATAGGTCCCACTAATCTCATAGTGAAATCATTATTACTTGTGCCACAAAATAAACTTAAAACATTCATCATAACCCAAAGAATAAAATCGGTTTCATAAACATCATCCCATCATCACATAATCCATATAAAACAAGTGGATATTTCATCATAAGAAAATTGAAACCATGTAAATCATAGAGACATTATACTTGAAACATATACATATGAAATAATTTCATCTTATATGGAAAATGGTTTTGATAAAACACTTGAAATGAATTCATGAGGAAAATATACTTTCTTCTTCAAAATCAATTTCTTTTAACAAAATGTCATGAAATTTTAAAAGAAAAAGATTTTTTTGAAAATAGTCATGAAATCTTTTGGAGGAAGCTTCATGAAAATAAGGCTTTATAAAACCGTAAAAATTCATTCGTGCCGTATAAGTTAAAAAACATTCTTTTCGTACTTTTGCCGGAAAAGTCAAAAAGTACCTCGTAACATAAACAAAAGAAATATTACTTACATAACATGTAGTAAAAGTAAAAAATGGGTTAAAATGACTTTAAACATACATGAAAACACTTTTATAAAACATGGACATGGATGATAGAAATAACCCCAGTAAATACTTATGAATAGGCAATCTCGGATAAAAATGAGTTTTGCAACATTATCCCTTACCTTATGTCTGATATGATTCGTATGTATCCGAACATCCTGTATAATGATTTAAGTAATGTCATTGAATTATTACAGAACCATATTCATTGTTATGATATCATATATGGTTCACTTATGACTTTATATTACTCGTTCTTTTGTAAATTCCATGATAAAGAGTGTTTTGGGTAAAATCATTTCATTTGTCGTCCGTGTTTTGAATTGTAATTATTCATATGATTAATTAGATCATGATTACATAATTCTAGAATATAAAACATGATTTGTATATAATATATATTCAGAATATACATATATATAATAGATCGATAAATGGAAAGAAATACACCGTTAATGGAGACGGTAGGTCGTACGTACGCATGAACGCTGTTTTCGTTTCCTTATTGAGTTGAATGGAATTAAGTATATGACATACATATATACATAAATCCATTAGCTTTATAAAGTCATATATTTCATTATTATTTCTTATATATACTTTATAATCATTTATGAATGGTTAATCATTGAGAATGAATCTCATCGTGTCGTGGAGACGGTAGTCCGTACGTACGCACGAGCGATGATATCATTTCCATAATTATTGAATTGAATTGGAGTGGATGATACAATATATCAGAATAATTATGATGTTATAATAACTATGTATAGTTATTCTTTACACCATTATACCCATCCATGTAAGGTTTTGGTGGGAAAACAGATTACACCACGGCGTTGAGACGGTATTCTGTACGTACGCACGCGCGGTGATTTTGTTTTCCGTAGGATGGATAGAAGGTGAAATGGGATTGTTTCATATTTATAATAACAAATCAGTATATTAGTAATACTGATGTTATTAATTTATAATGAAACAACTAAAGAAGAAGAAGTTGAAGAAGAAAGAAGCTTGAAAGAATCGGGAGAAGAAATTACCTCTTCTTCAATACGCCTCTTTGAAACCTCCTCTTAGGGTACTAAGATTGGTCTTTAAGTAGAACAGAACATCTAGGATGTTTCTAGGGGAGTGGAGAAGATAATTGGGAAGGGTTTGGCCGAGCTTGAAGGCTCAAATTGGTGTGAGGAGGAGAGGGAGGAGGTGCCCTTTTATAAGGGAGGAGAGGGGCACCTTTGGAATTCTTAAAAATATTAATTTATAATAAATATAACCCCACATAAAAACCTCCAAAAATGACTCATATTCGAATATTAGATGATATAGGATTGTAATCTCATCAACCAATCAGATTTATACATGTTTGGATCTTATCTTAAACCTTATCATTTTGATTTATCCTTATTTAATCTATTTATGTTTATTTGTGGTAATAAAATTCTAAATTTTAAATTATAACAAATAATTACTTATTTGTTGTCAATTTTCCATAAATATTTACATTATAACATTATAGACCTTATAAATTTAAATTTATAATTTTTAAATATTTTTGTGATTTTTAAACAATTTTATAATATGTTATTTTTATAAAATAACAATAGTGTCAATTTTGACACTATTCATTTATTTGAATTTAAATAAAATATATACATAAGATATGTTCGAAATAAAAGATTTAATAGATTAATAAAATTTCATATGTATCTATAAAATTAGTGGATCACATTAAATAGTTTATATAATATTTATTTTATTATTTTTAAAACCATTTATTTGGTTTATCTCTTAATAAAATAATTACCACAACATTTTTGTATAATTATTTAATATACTGATTTGTTGTATAAAAATTTAAAATAAAATCCTATGATGAAGATATATCTATTACCTTTCACAATAATACTTTTACTCGAATTTATAATCTTAAAATTACAATATTTAAATTGTTATATTTATTAAATTATGAAGGTGACAACTTTGGGATCATTTAAAATAAAATAATATATGTGTCATAATTGCTTGTATAAGACTCCAAATGGTCAACTATTCTACCATTGGATGATTATAGTTTAAATTTACATGACCAATAAGTTTTTGTCAGGTTTTTGTGCCTTTTATGGTCACTATTAGTTTAATAAAAACTATATTCTTGATTTTTCACTAGATAAATAATTTCTGCATCACAATTGTGTCACAATTAAGGATATTTATTTAATCCCAAAAAATTATAAATAAATTCTCATGATGTAGATAATTTTGTTATATTTCTGTATAATATTAATGTTTGAAGTTTCATGATGTTTATCACTAACTTAAAATTATTATACTTATAGTATTTAAGAGAGTGACATGTTGTCACTTTCTTTAGTTGTAATAATAATTAAATTATTTTCATTGAAAAAGTCCATTAAATGAATCTAATCCGACCCTTAGGTGATATGGGTCTACTTTTAGTCATCCAATAGGATTTTTCCAAGTGTTAGGGTAATTTTATAATCTTATATTTACCCTTAATTACCCGATTTACCTTTAACTATAGAAAATAAAATTTACCGTAGTTACTATTCACAATGCCCAAAAATAAAAAGTAGCTTATTAACATAATTTGGACCCACTGATTCCAAATATGGAATCCATTTTTCCAAATTAAATACACAAAATTTTCAGAAATTAAATTAAAATTAATTCCGTTGTCGAAAGAAAACGGGTTTTTCTTTAAAACATTGCAAAAGATTGAATTGATTTAACCTACGAATTCAAGGTAAAATCAATGATAATGACATAAGTTATATTAAATGGTAAAAATATATTCTATTTATACTCTAAAACCATTCAATATTATAATTTAACCACATAAGATATTACGATAAAAATAGTTGTTTTTAATTAAAATATAGCGTGTTTTTACTATTCATTAAAATATGAAAAATTTATCCAAAGTAAATTTTTATTTCTTGATTCCAGAGAATAATTTTATTTTGTGAAATGGAACTTATAAACATGTAAAAAACTAGATTTAAAGTGGGTGCACCATCAAAAGGAGGCAAAAATGCATTTTTTGAAAAATACTTATTTTACCCGAAAAATTTATTTTGTTCTTATACCATGATCTAGAAAATGTGTAAGATGAATAATAATGTTATAAAATTCAAAATATAGTTAATACTATTCATAACGGCTAGTTCATAATAACATATTGTTGTTTAGTAAAACTCGGTATTGCGTACAACACACGCTATCGAGGAAGGTCGCGATTGCGTGTAATGCAAGCCAAGTCAGGGTTCTGTGTTGTGAAAGAATCCTTTTTTGTTTCATATAAAATAATCCTACCATATTTCATTTATACATTGAATATATATATATATATATACTCAATGTTGCATAGAATAACTATTATCAAAATTTTGTGTAACACGATCCAAGAATAGTGTTGCGTATACTGCAAGCTAATATGGTGTTGTGTATAGTGCAAGGTAATCTTGGTGTAGCATATAACACAAGAAATTAATTAAATTAAAAGAATATTTTTCATAAAATCTCGGGGTGTTACATTCTACCCCCCTTAAAATTAATTTCGCCCTCAAAATTCGTCGGGGTTATAAATGGTTTACTACTCGAAAGTTTGTTTAATAGAAACCCACATCGTAAAAAGGAATACCAAAACATGGCTTTAAAAACTAAAGTATGAAATGTAACGGTTACCCAAATTAACTTATCACTGGGTTTCCACATAGGAGAACATAGGTGAAAATATGGATATGGAAGAAAAATCTAACCATAAAGTTCTGATGGAGAGTGGTAGAGAACATGGCTATGAAAAAGCCAACAATCACAAAGCTATTGATTTGTGATGATCTAAGGTACCATATGATTCATCGGATATAAGGGAACTAGGAAAAAAATTTTGGTTTTCAAGATCATTTCCCTAAAGTTGATGAATTAAAATAAATACTTGCATAATTTTGGTACAATCTCACTATTGTTCATGAATTGAACAATTTCCACTTCATCCCTTACAGAAATGAAGTTGAATTTGTTATTCTTGATGTGTTAGCATATCATGTGATAGAATGATGGGTCATTCCTTCTCTTTCAAAAAAAAGGTTAGCAAAAGTTATAAGTCCGTCTTATGGTTAGATTAATCGTATATGGTTCCAAAAATGAACTTATATATCATACCGCTTAATAAAATAAAACTAGTTTCTACTAACCAGGGAATTCCTATAGGCCAGTGGTATGCGATAAAGGCTAGTCATACTTCGGTTGTGGGTTTGATTCCCACAGCCTTGTCCAACGCGATGGGCTATCGCCCGTCCTACAGGTTGTCCTTTTTCTAAAACTACATTACTATAACATCCAATCAATAATATCGAAAAAACTCTTATCCTTAAACAATACTAACTTATGTCCAACATAATCCATTCCAATCTTTAGGCTTATCCATAATACTGCAGTCCACTCTCATAATATAGTGAAAACAATTACCAGAGATTTAATACCATCGTTGATCCCCATATATCATAAGATATGTCTTGTTGGTCACATTCCAAACATTCGAAGGCCTTAATCTTGTATTCTCTTGAAAAATGAATACCCATTGAACCTTAGTGAAAACATGAATGCAGTAAAAGTTAGCACTTTACACATACCAAAATCCTCAAAATTCTATATACTCAAACCATGATATCACTTATTCCTTATATCAATCATGAGCTCATGAATACAATCAAACATCTCATCATCTTTTTATCCCTTCATTATGCGCATATAATCTACTTTCCAAAAATACTGGTACCATTCATCACACACTTTCAAAACATAAGGAAATACAACAGTGTAGCATTCCTTAGATGTCTCTTTATTCCATAGTACCATGAGATTACTTATATAACATTACACTTGATAAACATGTAATCATTCCACTACCTTCTTAAACCATTGACCGAGATTCAACAATACTTTCATCTCACATATCATTTGTAGTCTCTTCATCATCATCAACATAAATATTACACATACGACCATACTGATTCTCTTCATGAGACTTTCCCTTAGGGCATTGGTTTGCATAATGCTCGTACATTCCACATTTAAAACATTTAACCATTGTTGATGTCGTAGCAATACCATTATCCTCATCCATGGTGTTAACTGAACCTTTTCCTTTGTACTTACTGGATTTATGTCCTTCTTTTCCACAACCAAAGCATCTTCCAGTTCCTTTGAAACATTCTCCTTGATGCCTCTTTCCACATAATTTACATAGGGGAAATTGAACTTTCTTTCCTCTATGATCATAATGAAACTCCATCTTTCTCTTATTATCTGAGTCGGGAAACATACCAAAGTTAAGATTATTGATCATATTATGTGATTCCTTATTAGGCATAATAACGATGTTTGGACTTACAAATCCCGTTTCATTTGGTTGCTCATGAAGAATATCATTCCATTGTCCGTTATATCCTCCATTATCGTGAATCTTCCTGTTTCCAGCCATTTTCTAAAACCAAAAAAGAATAGTGTGAGTGGCAAAAATCATGCTAGGGAAAACAATATAATAAATGGGGAGTAACTTCAATATCTAACATCTTGGGTTACCGTAATTCTAGTACTATAACCTATACTTATACATAACCATAGGGACATCCCTAGACATACCTTAGAAATATCTCTAGGGATCTTACTAAAGTTCTCGCATCCTAGATTCCAAAGGTTGACTAAACCTTTCCTCTGATACCAACTATAGAGACCCAAATCTTGACATACATGGACATTATATTACTTTAACGGAATACTTAATACATAACAAAAACAGACACACAAGGACCCTAATAGTTTAGTGCCTTTGGAAACTTGGAATGTAATCTTCTAATCGTGGTGAAAGACCTTCAACATCTCCCATAAAGATCTTTCCTTTTTTTTCTTACCTAAAACCTTTCTTTATATCTTGGGGAAAAGAAAACATAAAAAGGGTGAGCTCAAATGCTCAGTAAGGGTAATCATGGATAAAATAAAACATACCATATACATTTGAACTTAAAAACATGAAAATAATGTTTAAACATCAATAGCTTGAGAAATGACATAAAACATGGAAGTACCTAAGGAATAGATCATAAAGAAACATTAAGAATGACAAAATAGCATGGGAATAAAATATGTAATTGTGGCATCCCTTAAGCACATGTAATTATTTCCATAGTAGCCAAGGCATTACTGCCAAGACCATCTTAGTGGACAAAGTCCCATTCTGAATCGAGTTCACTTCTCGTTTCAGTCCTGTTATACTGAACCGGTTTAACCTACCATTCCGGCCATGTCTATCTCGTGAGATATAAATCTTTAACCAATGCATTGGAGGGAGATATAGGTCCCACCCATCTCATAGTTAAATCAATTTTACTTGTGCCACAAAATAAACTTAAAACATTCATCATAACCCAAAGAATAAAATGGGTTTCATAAACATCATCCCATCATCACATAATCCATATAAAACAAGTGGATATTTCATCATAAGAAAATTGAAACCATGTAAATCATAGAGACATTATACTTGAAACATACACATATGAAATAATTTCATCTTAGATGGAAAATGGTTTTGATAAAACACTTGAAATGAATTCTTGAGGAAAATATCCTTTCTTCTTCAAAATCAATTTCTTTTCACAAAGCGTCATGAAATCTTAATAGAAAGTGATTTTTTTGAAAATAGTCATGAAATCCTTTGGAGGAAGCTTCATGAAAATAAGGCTTTATAAAACCGTAAATATTCATTCGTGCCGTATAAGTTAAAAAACATTCTTTTCGTTCTTTTGCCGGAAAAGTCCAAAAGTACCTCGTAACGTAAACAAAAGAAAGATTACTTACATACCATGTAGTAAAAGTCAAAAATGGGTAATAGGACTTTAAACATACATGAAAAACTTTTATAAAACATGGACATGGATGATAGATATAACCCCAGTAAATACTTACGAATAGGCAATCTCGGATAAAAATGAGATTTGCAACATTTTACCTTAACTTATGTCCGATATGATTCGTATGTATCCAAAACACCTGTTTAATAATTTAAATAATGTCATTGAATTATTACAGATTCATATTCATTGTTATGATATCATATATGGTTCACTTATGACTTTATATTACCCGTTCTTTTGTAAATTCCATGTTAAAGAGTGTTTTGGGTAAAATCATTTCATTTGTCGTCCGTGTTTTGACTTGTAATTATTCATATGAATACTTAGATCACGATTACATAATTCTAGAATATAAAACATGATTTATATATAATATATATTCAGAATATACATATATATAATAGATCGATAAATGGAATAAAATACACCGTTCATGGAGACGGTAGGCCGTACGTACGCATGAACGCTGTTTTCGTTTCCTTATTGAGTTGAATGGAATTAAGTAGATGAAATACATATATACATAAATCCAGTTGCTTTATAATGTCATATATTTCATTATTATTGCTTATATATACTTTATAATCATTTATGAATGGTTAATCATTGGGAATGAATCTCATCGCGTCGTGGAGACGGTAGTCCGTACGTACGCACGAGCGATGATATCATTTCCATAATTATTGAATTGAATTGGAGTGGATGATACAATATATCGGAATTAGTATGATGTTATAATAACTATGTATATTTATTATTTACACCATTATACCCATCCATGTAAGGTGTTGGTGGAAAAACAGATTGCACCACGGCGTGGAGACGGTATTCCGTACGTACGCACGCGCGGTGATTTTGTCTTCCGTAGGATGGTTAGAAGGTGAAATGGGGTTGTTTTATATTTATAATAACAAATCAGTATATTATTGATACTTATGTTATTACTTTATAATGGAACAACTAAATACTAAGAAGTTGAAGAAGAAAGAAGCTTGAAAGAATCGGGAGAAGAAATTACCTCTTCTTCAATACGCCTCTTTGAAACCTCCTCTTATTGTACTAAGATTGGTCTTTAATGTAGAACAGAACCTCTAGGATGTATCTAGGGAAGTTGAGAGGATAATTGGGTAGGGTTTGGACGATCTTGAAGGCTCAAATTGGTGTGAGGAGGAGAGGGAGGAGGTTCCCTTTTATAAGGGAGGAGAGGGGCACCTTTGGAATTCTTAGAAATATTAATTTATAATAAATCTAACCCCACTTAATAACCTTCAAAAATGACTCATATTAGAATATTAGATGAGATAGGGTTGTAATCTCATCAACCAATCAAATTTAGACATGTTTGGATCTTATTTTAAACCTTATCATTTTGATTTATCCTTATTTAATCTATTTAAGTTTATTTGTGGTAATAAAATTCTAAATATTAAATTATAACAAATAATTACTTAATTGTTGTGAATTTTCCATAATTGTTTACTTTATAACATTATAGACCATATAAATTTAAATTTATAATTTTTAAATATTTTTGTGATTTTTAAACAATTTTATAATATGTTATTTTTATAAAATAACTAGTGTCAATTTTGACACTATTCATTTATTGGAATTTAAATAAACTATACACAGAAGATATATTCGAAATAAAAGCTTTAATAGATTCATAAAATGTCATATGTATCTATAAAATTATTTTATCACATTAAATAGTTTATATAATATTTATTTTTTTATTTTTAAAACCATTTATTTGGTTTATCTCTTAATAAAATAATTACCACAACATTTTTGTATAATTATTTAATATACTGATCTGTTGCATAAAAATTTAAAATAAAATCCTATGATAAAGATATATCTTTTAACTTTCACAATAATACTTTTACTCGAATTTATCATCTTAAAATAACAATATTTAAATTGTTATATTTTTAAATTATGAAGGTGACAACTTTGGAATCATTTAAAATAAAATAATATATGTGTCATAATTGCTTGTATAAGACTACAAATGGTCAAATATTCGACCATTGGATGATTATAGTTTATATTGACATGAAAAATAAGTTTTGGTCAGGGTTTTGTGCCTTTTATGGTCACTATTAGTTTAATAAAAACTATATTCTTGATTTTTCACTAGATAAATAATTTCTGCATCACAATTGTGTCACAATTAATGATAATTATTTAATCCCAAAAAATTCTAAATAAATTCTCATGATGTATATAATTTTGTTATGTTTTTTTAGAATATTAATGTTATAAGTTTCATGAATTTTATCACAAACATAAAATTATTATACTTATAGTATTTAAGAGAGTGACATGTTGTCACTTTCTTTAGTTTTAATAATAATTAAATTATTTTCATGGAAAAAGTCCATTAAATGAATCTAATCCGAACCTTAGGTGATATTGGTCGACTCTTAGTCATCCAATAGGATTTTTCCAAGTGTTAGGGTAATTTTATAATCGTATATTTACACTAAATTACCCGATTTACCTTTAACTATAGTAAATAAAATTTACCGTAGTTACTATTCACAATGCCCAAAAATAAAAAGTAGATTATTAACATAATTTGGACCCACTAATTCCAAATATAGAATCCATTTTTCCAAATTCAATACACAAAAGTTTCAGAAATTAAATTAAAATTAATCCCGTTGTCGAAAGAAAACAGGTTTTTCTTTAAAACATTGCAAAAGATTGAATTGATTTAACATACGAATTCAATATAAAATCAATGCTAATGAAATACATTATATTAATTGGTAAAAATATATTATATTTATACTTCAAAACCATTCAATATTATAATTTAACACCATAAGATATTACGATGAAAAAAGTTGTTTTTAATTAAAATATAACGTGTTTTTACTATTTATTAAAATATGAAAAATTTATCCAAAGTTAATTTTTATTTCTCGATTCCAACGAATAATTTTATTTTGTCAAATGGAACTTATAAACATGTCAAAAACTAGATTTAAAGTGGGTGCGCAATCAAAAGGCGGCAAAACTGCATTTCTTGAATAACACTTATTTTACCCGAAAATTTTATTTTGTTCTTATACCATGTTCTAGAAAATGTGTAAGATGAATAATAATGTTATAAAATTCAAAATATAGTTAATACAATTCATAACGGCTAGTTCATAATAACATATCATTGTTTATTAAAAACCAGTATTGCGTACAACACACGCTATCGAGGAAGGTCGTGATTGCGTGTAATGCAAGCCAAGTCAGGATTGCGTGTTGTGCAAGAATCCTTCGTTGTTTCGTATAACAGAATCCAACCATATTTCATTTATACATTGAATATATATATATATATATATACACTCAATGTTGCGTAGAATAACTATTATCAAAATTGTGTGTAACATGATCCAAGAATAGTGTTGCGTATACTGCAAGCTAATATGGTGTTGCGTATAGCGCAAGGTAATATTGGTGTAGCATATAAGACAAGACATTAATTAAATTAAAGTAATATTCTTCATAAAATCTCGGGGTGTTACATTCTTCCCCCCTTAAAATTAATTTCACCCTCGAAATTCGTCGGGGTTATAAATGGTTTACTACTCGAAAGTTTGTTTAATAGAAACCCACATCGTAAACAGGAATACCAAAACATGGCTTTAAAAACTAAAGTATGAAATGTAACAGTTACCCAAATTAACTCATCACTGGGTTTCCACGTAGGAGAACATAGGTGAAAATATGGATATGTAAGAAAAATCTAACCATAATGTTCTGATGGAGAGTGGTAGAGAACATGGCTATGAAAAACCCAACAATCACAAAGATATTAATTTGTGATGATCTAAGGTACCATATGATTCATCAGATATATGGGAACTAGGAAAACATTTTTGGTTTTCAAGATCATTTCCCTAAAGTTGATGAATTAAAAGAAATACTTGCATGATTTTGGTACAATCTCGCTATTGTTCATGAATTGAACAATTTCCACTTCATCCCTTACAGAAATGAAGTTGAATTTGTTATTCGTGATGCGTTAGCAGATCAGGTGATAGAATGATGGGTCATTCCATCTCTTTCAAACAAAAGGTTAGAAAAAGTTAGAAGTCCATCTTATGGTTAGATTAATTGTATATGGTTCCAAAAATGAACTTATATATCATACCGCTTAATAAAATAAAACTAGTTTCTACTAACCAGGGAATTCCTGTAGGCCAGTGGTATGCAATAAAGGCTAGTCGTACTTCGGCTGTGGGTTCGATTTCCATAGCCTTGTCCGACGTGATGGGCTGTCGCCCGTCCTACAGGTTTTCCTTTTTCTAAAACTACATTACTATAACATCCAAACAATAATATCAAAAAAACATCTATCCTTAAACAATACTAACTTATGTCCAACATAATCCATTCCAATCTTTAGGCTTATCCATAATACTGCAATCCACTCTAATAATATAGTGAAAACGATTACCAGAGATTTAATACCATCGTTAATCCACATATATCATATGATATGTCTTGTTGGTCACATTCCAAACATTCGAAGGCCTTAATCATGTATTCTCTTGAAAAATGAATACCCATTTAACCTTAGTGAAAACATGAATGCAGTTAAAAGTTAGCACTTTCCACATACCAAAATCCTCAAAATTCTATATACTCAAACCATGATATCACTTATTCGTTATATCAATCATGAGCTCATGAATACAATTAAACATCTCATCATCTTCTTATCCCTTGATTATGCGCATATCATCTACGTTCCAAAAATACTGGTACCATTCATCACACACTTTCAAAACTAAAGGAAATACAACAGTGTGACAATCCTTAGATGTCACTTTATTCCATAGTACCATGAGATTATTTATACAAAATTACACTTGATAAACATGTAATCATTCCACTACATTCTTAAACCATTGACCGAGCTTCAACAATACTTTCATCTCACATATCATTTGTAGTCTCTTCATCATCATCAACATAAATATTACACATACGACCATACTGATTCTCTTCATGAGACTTTCCCTTAGGGCATTGGTTTTCATAATGCCTGTACATTCCACATTTAAAACATTTAACCATTGTTGATGTCAAAGCAATACCATTATCCTCATCGATGGTGTTAACTGAACCTTTTCCTTTGCACTTACTGGATTTATTTCCTTCTTTTCCACACCCAAAGCATCTTCCAGTTCCTTTGAAACATTCTCCTTGATGCCTCTTCCCACATGATTTACATAGGGGAAATTGAACTTTCTTTCCTCTATGATCATCATGAAACTCCATCTTTCTCTTATTATCTGAGTCGGGAAACTTACCAAAGTTGAGATTATTGATCATATTATGTGATTGCTGATTTGGCATAATAACGATGTTTAGAATTCCAAATCCCATTTCATTTGGTTGGTCATGAAGAATATCATTCCATTTCCCGTTATATCCTCCATTATCATGAATCTTCCTGTTTCCAGCAATTTTCTAAAACCCAAAAAGAATAGTGTGAGTGGAAAAAATCATGCTAGGGAAAACAATATAATAAATGGGGAGTAACTTCAATATCTAACATCTTGGGTTACCGTAATTCTAGTACTATAACCTATACTTATACTTAACCTTAGGGACATCCCTAGACATACCTTATAAATATCTCTAGGGATCTTACTAAAGTTCTCGCATCCTAGTTTCCAAAGGTTGACTAAACTTTTCCTCTGATTCCAACTATAGAGACCCAAAGCTTGACGTATATGGACATTACATTACTTTAGCGGAATACTTAATACATAACAAAAACAGGCACACAAGGACCGTAATAGTTTAGTGTCTTTGGAAACATGGAACGTAATCTTCTAATCGTGGTGAAAGATCTTCAACATCTCCCATAAAGATCTTTCCTTTTTTTCTAACCTAAAACCTTTCTTTATATCCTGGGGAAAATAAAACATAAAAAGGGTGAGCTCAAATGCTCCGTAAGGGTAAGCATGGATAAAATAAAACATACCATATACATTTGAACTTAAAAACATGAACATAATGTTTAAACATCAAAAGCTTGAGAAATGACATAAAACATGGAAGTACCTAAGGAATAGATCATAAAGAAACATTAAGAATGACAAAATAGAATGGGAATAAAACATGTAATTGTGGAATCCATTAAGCACATGTAATTATTTCCATAGTAGCCAAGGCATTGCTGCCAAAACCATCTTAGTGGACAAAGTCCCATTTTGAATCGAGTTCACTTCTCATTTCAGTCCTGTTTTACTGATCCGGTTTAACCTATCATTCCAGCCATGTCTATCTCATGAGATATAAATCTTTACCCAATGAATTGGAGGGATATATAGGTCCCAACCATCTCATAGTGAAATCATTCTTACTTGTGCCACAAAATAAACTTAAACCATTCATCCTAACCCAAAGAATAAAATGGGTTTCATAAACATCATCCCATCATCACATAATCCATATAAAACAAGTAGATATTTCATCATAAGAAAATTGAAACCATGTAAATCATAGAGAAATTATACTTGAAACATACACATATGAAATAATTTCATCTTAGATGGAAAATGGTTTTGATAAAACACTTGTAATGAATTTCTGAGGAAAATATCCTTTCTTCTTCAAAATCAATTTCTTTTCACAAAATGTCATTAAATTTTAAAAGAAATATATTTTGTTGGAAATATTCATGAAATATTTTGGAGGAAGCTTCATGAAAATAATTCTTTATAAAAATGTAAAAATTTATTCGTGCCGTATAAGTTAAAAAAACATTCTTTTCGTTCTTTTGCTGGAAAAGCCAAAAAGTACCTCGTAACGTAAACAAATGAAAGATTACTTACATACCATGTATTAAAAGTAAAAAATGGGTAAAAAGGACTTTAAACATACATGAAAACACTTTTATAAAACATGGACATGGATGATAGAAATAAACCCACTAAATACTTACGAATAGGCAATCTCGGATAAAAATGAGATTTGCAACATTATCCCTTACCTTATGTCCGATATGATTTGTATGCATCCAAACCTCCTGTATAATGATTTAAATAATGTCATTGACTTAGTACAGAATCATATTCATTTTTATGATATCATATATGGTTCACTTATGACTTTATATTACCCGTTCTTTTGTAAATTCCATGTTAAAGAGTGTTTTGGGTAAAATCATTTCATTTGTCATCCGTGTTTTGACTTGTAATTATTCATATGATTACTTAGATCATGATTACATAATTCTAGAATATAAAACATGATTTATATATAATATATATTCAGAATATACATATATATAATAGATCGATAAATGGAAAGAAATACACCGTTCATGGAGACGGTAGGCCGTACGTATGCATGAACGCTATTTTTGTTTTCTTATTGAGTTGAATGGAATTATGTAGATGAAATACACATATACATAAATCCAGTAGCTTTATAATGTCATATATTTCATTATTATTTCTTATATATACTTTATAATCATTTATCAATGGTTAATCGTTGAGAATGAATCTCATCGCGTCGTGGAGACGGTAGTCCGTACGTACGCACGAGCGATGATATCGTTTCCATAATTATTGAATTGAATTGGAGTGGATGATACAATATATCAGAATCAGTATGATGTTATAATAACTATGTATAGTTATTCATTACACCATTATACCCTTCCATGTTAGGAGTTGGTGGAAAACAGATTACACCACAGCGTGGAGACGGTATTCCGTACGTACGCACGCGCGGTGATTTTGTTTTCCGTAGGATGGATAGAAGGTGAAATGGGGTTATTTCATATTTATAATAACAAATCAGTATATTAGTGATACTGATGTCATTACTTTACAATGAAACAACTAAAGAAGAAGAAGTTGAAGAAGAAAGAAGCTTGAAAGAATCGGGAGAAGAAATTACATTTTCTTCGATACGCCTCTTTGAAACCACCTCCTAGGGTACTATGATTGGTATTTAAAGTATAAAAGAACCTCTAAGATGTTTCTTGGGAAGTGGATAAGATAATTTGTCAGGGGTTGGCCGAGCTTGAAGGCTAAAATTGGTGTGAGGAGGAGAGGTAGGAGGTTCCCTTTTATAAGGGAGGAGAGGGGCACCTTTGGAATTCTTAAAAATATTAATTTATAATAAATCTAACCCACTTAAAAACTACAAAAAATGACTCATCTTCGAATATTAGATGATATAGGGTTGTGATCTCATCAACCAATCAAATTTATACATGTTTGGATCTTATTTTAAACCTTATCATTTTGATTTATCCTTATTTAATCTATTTACGTTTATTTGTGGTAATAAAATTCTAAATTTTATATTATAACAAATAATTACTTATTTGTTGTGAATTTTCCATAATTGTTTACTTTATAATATTATAGACCATATAAATTTAAATTTATAATTTTTAAATATTTTTGTGATTTTTAAACAATTTTATAATATGTAATTTTTATAAAATAACAATAGTGTCAATTTTGACACTATTCATTTATTTGAATTTAAATAAAATATATACAGAAGATATGTTCGAACTAAAAGCTTTAATAGATTCATAAAATGTCATATGTATTTATAAAATTAGTGGATCACATTAAATAGGTCATATAATATTTATTTTATTATTTTTAAAACCATTTATTTGGTTTATCTCTTAATAAAATAATTACCACAACATTTTTGTATAATTATTTAATATACGGATTTGTTGAATAAAAATTTAAAATAAAATCCTATGATGAAGATATATCTATTACCGTTCACAATAATACTTTTACTCAAATTTATCATCTTAAAATCACAATATTTAATTTGTTATATTTATTAAATTATGAAGGTGACAACTTTGGCATCATTTAAAATAAAATAATATAAGTGTCATAATTTCTTTTATAAGACTCCAAATGGTCACATATTCGGCCATTGGATGATTATAGTTTAAATTTACATGACCAATAAGTTTTGGTCAGGATTTTGTGCCTTTTATGGTCACTATTAGTTTAATAAAAACTATATTCTTGATTTTTCACTAGATAAACAATTTCTGCATCACTATTGTGTCACAATTAATGATAATTATTTAATCTCAAAAAATTATAAATAAATTATCATGATGTAGATAATTTTGTTAGCTTTCTGTAGAATATTAATGTTTGAAGTTTCATGAAGTTTATCACTAACTTAAAATTATTTTCATGGAAAAAGGTCCATTAAATCAATCTAATCTGACCTTTAGGTGATATGGGTCGACTTTTAGTCATCCAATAGGATTTTTCCAAGTGTTAGGGTAATTTTATAATCTTATATTTACCCTTAATTACCTGATTTACCTTTAACTATAGTAAATAAAATTTACCGTAGTTACTATTCACAATGCCCAAAAATAAAAAATAGCTTATTAACATAATTTTAACCCACTGATTCCAAATATGGAATCCATTTTTCTAAATTCAATACACAAAAGTTGCAGAAATTAAATTAAAATTAATCCTTTTGTCGAAAGAAAACAGATTTTTCTTTAAAACATTGCAAAATATTGAATTGTTTTAACCTACGAATTCAAGGTAAAATCAATGCTAATGACATACATTATATTAAATGGTAAAAATATATTCTATTTATACTTTAAAACCATTCAATATTATAATTTAACCACATAAGATATTACGATGAAAAAAGTTGTTTTTAATTAAAATATACAGTGTTTTTACTATTCATTAAAATATGAAAAATTTATCCAAAGTAAATTTTTATTTCTTGATTCCAAAGAATAGTTTTATTTTGTCTAATGGAACTTATAAACATTTGAAAAACTAGATTTAAAGTTGTTGCGCCATCAAAAGGCGGCAAAACTGCATTTTTTTAAAAATACTTATTTTACCCAAAAAATTTATTTTGTTCTTATACCATGTTCTAGAAAATGTGTAAGATGAATATTAATGTTATAAAATTCAAAATATAGTTAATACTATTCATAACAGCTAGTTCATAATAACATATCGTTGTTTAGTAAAACCCGGTATTGCGTACAACACACGCTATCGAGGAAGGTCGCGATTGCGTGTAATGCAAGCCAAGTCAGGGTTGCGTGTTTTGCAAGAATCCTTCGTTGTTTTGTATAACAGAGTCCAACCATATTTCATTTATACATTGAATATATTTATATATACTCAATGTTGCGTAGAATAACTATTATCGAAATTGTGTGTAACACTATCCAAGAATAGTGTTGCGTATACTGCAAGCTAATACGGTGTTGCGTATAGCGCAAGGTAATCTTGGTGTAGCATATAACACAAGACATTAATTAAATTAAACGAATATTTTTTATAAAATCTCGGGGTGTTACAAGATATTTAATAGATTATTGAATATAGATCTAATGAGATTCAATCTAGATTAGGGTGAAAAAATCAACCATTATGTGTCTGATGCTGGTGATCAAGTGTTTTTTGTGAATCATTGAGTAAATGTAAAAATGTTACTACAATATTAGATCGATTGGCATTCCAATTCATTGGTCATATATGTAATCAATGAAAAATGTTAAGGTGGAGTATCAATTATATCTCTTTAGATGAGTTCAACTATGATGAAACGAGTATGTCATCGGGCTTTTCATTAAAGAAATCACCGATGAGTATTATGTATCAGAGTAGTAGGATTAAATTAATGATCTATTTCTAAGATCAGGTGTGATATGCTGGAATCTAGGAGAGATAAATGAAAATATGTGGGATTCAAATATGTTTTGGTGAATTAAATATGACTAATACTAAAGGTCACTTCATATGGAAGATAATTCATATGGTATATTTTTTATAATGACCCATACTCTTATATTTTGGTGGGGTTGGGAAAAACTATGATCGAGAAAGTTTAGAGTCTGGTGTGTTTTGTGATTTTAGATTTTGAACTAAAATTTTATGCAAAAGGATTACATTACAAGGGTTTTATAGGAATTTAGAGGTTTCAATAGTATACTAGAGGTCCAAGTGAAAGTAAAAAGTTCATTATATAAGCAATATAGGGTTCTATCTTCATTTATCCCTATTATATCTTCTATATTAGTTATTCAATTATAAATCCTTCCATTTTAATAGTCTCTTAGATATAAGGATAACCCTACACATCATTTTTCTCTATTATTCTTTATGTAATAACTTTTTTCACATATGAAACCAAATATTTAGTGATTTTTTTATGTTAAGAAATATAGGGGTTCTAAACCTAGGATATGTGATGGAATTTATCATCAAAATGTAGGGTAGGTGGGCCTTTACATTTTTCAATAGGTTATTTTAATTTTCGTGTATGATGTGATTCTCAAATTGGGTCAGTGTTTGTTTGTGAACATATAATGGTCAATTAGGGCATATGTCATGTTTTTTGCATTTGATTGAGGATTATTTGATTCATAATTGATATAATAATTACAACATATCAATATTTTAGTCATTCCCATAGGAATTTAATGGTTAAATATAGTTTGAATTGGAACCCATAGATTGTATAGTTACTTAAGTGACATATTTTTTTGGCATAAAGAGATTTGGAGTGATGTACGATTCTTCACAGAGTGTGATAAGTTTTTCCTTGGGTAATAAGTTAGTTTAGGTGGAAATTATTTGTTTTAAAGTGGGTATTTGGTGAGGCAAATATTTCTTTGAGTGAGATATGTGTAATTTCTGTCATATAAACCTTTTTCCACAAGTTTGACCTATTAAAGAGTATAATATGATGATGGAAACCTAAATAGTTGTTTACCTATGATGTTTGAGTTTGGTATAGGTATAATTTCGTGGTAAAGGATTTAACTCCTTTGATATAGTTCTTTGGGTTAAAATAAATTATATTTTGATAAGTCATGGATAATACTTGAGTGTCCTTAATTGATGACCCATTGTGGGATGGTTACCCCTTATATTTATTATGCTTAATAAAATATATGTTGATAAGGACATGAGAAAATGATACACTATTATGGAATATGTATTTATCATTTATTTATTTATTTTTAATTTTTTTTTGAATTAAATTAAGTGAAAATATTTTTCATATGTATCAAATGAGAAGTTTTCATATTATTTTTCACATAGGTTGATTGTGTCGTTGATTATTATTCCCTCAATGCATAGAAAATATTTGTTAATATTACTGGAATGTAAGAAAAAACGAGACAAATTATGCATTTCTCAAACTAATTATGTTTGTTATTCATTTACTCTTATAATGATTAAGTACATAAGTATAGGAGAGATATGAAAATAATTATTTACGGAAATCCCACAATATCTTAAGAATAGGTCTTTAATTGATATATGTTAATGTGGTCTCATTTTTAGCCCTATATGAAATTTCTTATGGCTCTAAACATGTGTATCCTTTCACCCAACATTAACATTCCTATAGAACATGATATTCCCACCTTTAAGTGGATGTGGCTGCTTCACCAAGATATTCTGCCATCCTTTTGAATGATATAGAATGAGTAAATTATCATTTTCCCTATAGGTTCACCAAATTAGGATAAATTATTTCATTTAGATTTTGAACTTGGATCAATGTAGAGATTATTACTCTCCATGGTGGTTTAATTTTCACTTGAATGACCATTATCAATGGTATATGTTTTATTAATTTAGAGTAGAAATGTATAAATGGATGTTTATATGATTTTTAGTTGTAATTTATAATTAAATTATATATTTCTCTCTTATTATTAACCTATTAAATGGTCTACTACTTTTCATATCAATCATTTACTCATATATATAATATATTATGTTAGGGATACTGTTGGTGGTGGTCTGTAAATTTTTTTGTAACAACACTATAGATGTTCACTTATATGGATATTAAAACTATAATTTTGGTATATTTATAAGGGCCTATGATATAAAACAAAGGAAGAGTGAGAGTATCTCAATGATGATTTGGATAAAGTATTAAAGACATGTTGAGTTCATTAAAATAATCTAACCTCTTTATTTCCATAATTATTCCTTTATATTACATGTAATTGTCCTCTTAAACTATTTGTTTTTTTATTCCACAAAATTAAATTTCAATTATATTACATTTTACCTCGTTATTTTTTATGTTTCATGGATTCCCATTTATTGTATCTCTAGGTTTTACTTTGATGTTTTGATTATTTTTTGATTATTGATATTTATCAATTATTATATGTCATGATACAGAATGAATAATCTCCTCATATAATATTATCAGGCCCCCATCATTATTTTTTTACCTTTGGAATACAAATTGGTGTTCTTGAGGTATGTGACACTTCAGACCAGACCATATAGATGGTTCTAGGTTTTTAAGACATTATATGTTTAGGTATCCATGTTATATTCCACAAGAGGTAGATAAACAATATTTTCTTTAATAAGACAAAAATTGTTTTCCAGTAATACATCCAGTGTAACACTAAAATTCAATATGTAAAACACTCAATACATTATCCCACCTCTTTAATTTGATAAAAACGTTAAACATTATCATATTGAAGATAAAATCATAGTTAATCAACATTTTATGTTTTGATTTATGTAATTATCAAATATAAAAACTGAAATCATACACACCATCATCCCTATATGAATATAAATGTGGAATAAATTTATATGTGGTTAGATATGATATCATATAAAAAATATTGCTACATTCATATATGTAAGAAAAATTAGATACATGTTTTTTTAATATTCTAAAAAAATATTTGAATAATTATAAAAAAATCATAAATATAAAAGGTCAATAGAAATAATGGATTACCCTTTATGGATCTTAAAACTGTATGGTATCTCTATCAATGGTATCCATAATGCATTAGATATATTCTTCATGCATGATGAGAGTTTTTTTCAATATACTTCCCAAGAAGACACTAATTTTTGTATAATTATGTCCAATTAGAAATGACACATCTTTTAAGTGTTAGTTTCCAATTTCTAGACTAAATATAATTATAATAAAACTGATTAAACATATTCTATTCATAATTAAATCAAAAATTCTTCATTACATAATCATTTATTTATTTGAAACAAAATTTTAAAACTTACCCAATTAATTAAAAAAATTCCAATTGTAGTTTGTTTACTCAAATAAATCCAATCATACATGAATAATATAAATTTTAATAGATGAATGTATATAACTTAAATTATGTATTTCAATTGGATATAATAATAATAATAATTTATGAAATTATAACCAACACCACTGTTTTGTGTTGTTTTTTACCATAATGTATAGTATCTAAAATTTCAAAATATTGATTTCACAATCCATGCGATACTCTATAGTTATAAATGGATTGATAACAAGCTTGTTTAATTCATAAAATAATGTATAGTTATATTAATATTTCATGTTGTGGACCTATATATTTTATATTATTTTGTTGAATAAAGTGGTGAAAATATCAATAAAAGATATAATTTTCCCAAAATATATCCAAATTAGTACATATATATTTCTTAAAACACTCAAGAAATTATATTCAATGAAATTTATTAATTTGATAATCAATAATACAAAAATGTCTTATTTCAAATAATCCATGTATATCTTGTAATATATAATGTATATTGTCAATGATCAACAATAGTATGAAAAAATAGATAAAGTTTAACTATATCGGTAATAATACACCAACAAAATAAATGGAATTACTAATAAAATATTGAATAACATAGTTGGAACTGATGTTTCCATGAGAACTTCCCAGTAGGTGCAAGCCATAAATGTGATGATTATTAACAAAAATATTTTCAAAACCATAAAACTCATTTTATTTGGATTTTGAACATTTTTATCCTTATAAAACATCCTATATGAGAAAATTAGTATCCAAGGATATATTATATTTTTTAGTATTATATTTGAGTACTCATTAAGCTCAAAAGTACACATGGATTTAAAGTAACAATAATTTTATGTTGGGTTTTTTTGAATAAAGGAAATGATGACTGGGGAAGAAATTATTCAAACTATGTAATAATTATTTGGAGGTCTCCCATTTTTAATAGGTTTAATGAAATTACATTATGAGGCATCTTGACCATCATTTTTCATATACTGGTATAAATCCACAGTTTTGGATGATTCCTTCACAGCTTTACCATCATTGGTGGTAGGGTGGAATAATTCATTCACATAAACATGAATCCCTTATGGACCAATTCCATTTTTGACATAGTTGAGAAAATCCTTTGTTTCCATATGATCCCCTTATGGCTTGACTGTTACATATGACATATTGGTGGTAGTCTTTCGGGGTCGTGTGAAACCTTTGATGCCCAATGTTGTTTCTGGTGGAATGACAGAGCTCCTTGTAGTTTGGGGACCCGTAATTATTTTTGGTGACAATTCCACAGTTCCAAAAATTATTTTCATTCAAAATTCATATAAATAATACCCCAAAACCCATTTTAATATATTTTAAATTTTTATAGAATGAAATTTGATAGAAAAATTACATGATTTTAAAATCTTATTCTTTGCGTAAGGCGTAAAAGAATTTATTCTGGAACATTCCTCATTAAATCGTGTGGAAGGGGGAGGGTGTAAAATACTTTATTTTATATTTTATATTAATTTATTTATATAATTTTATTTAATATAGTTCTTGAGTTTCAGGTTAATTCGATGATTTTTTTACATTTTAGTTTTTTTGGAAGTTTTTGATTTTTTCACATGGTTAGTGGGCATGGTTTAGTGGAAATTGTGTAAATACCTTTTCATACATTTTCTTTTAGTTCATTTGAATTCAAAATATTCTATTTACACAATTATCACACGGTGAGGCCCAAACCAAGTGAATACAAGGGAAAATATTGTGGGGGATCGTGCATATAAGAGTGTTGGCACAGAACTTGAGCATAATGATTAGAAACCCTGAGACAAGGATGTATGTGTTTATAAAAGTTTAACAATAACGTTTTATAATGTTAGTACATGGTTTAACAAATCATGTATCCAAACCATGTGGTTTCACAATGCCTATCATTTAGGGAGATCATTGTCTTTAAATAATATTGAAAACCGTATAGCCTCTCACGTTTTTCTAAAACATGGGTTTTTATAAACTGCCCGCAAAAAAAAACCCCATTTGACCTCTAATATCCTTATCTTCACTAATACATAAGAAGGGGATTAAAAATCCACATTCCCATTTCTCCCCATTAATTTTTTGAGGACCCTTCTTCAATTCCTCGTGACTTTTTTTCATTGTTTGGGCTCTTTCTCTACATTCTCTCATTTCCCAATTTTTCTATCCTCTCTTCATTACTTGGTATTTATTTTTATGACCCCTACGGTTATGTTTGTCCTATTTTTGTTGTTACCTATTATTTTTGTGTTTTCAATTGCTTCCTTAGGCCCAATATCTTTCATAGTTGATATTCTAATCACATCCACACACGTTCAATTTTGGTGTTTCCTTCCATTTAAAATCTAAATAACGATAGGAAATGCTTGAGTATTTAAAACATATATCTATATTAAATTAAATATAATGTGAAATTTATAAATTCTTTTATAATGAATCATGGGTCAATGTTTTATTTATAAAGGTGTTTTTCTTAGGTTATAATGTTTTTTATGTTAAAATTATATACATACTAAATGTTTTATAAAATTAATAATTGGAATTTTCAAATGTCTTTTGGTGTTCCAAATGATTTTTAACATTTAATAATGTTATGTGAGTTGATTTATTCAGTTTAATCTTGATATATTTTGGTTATTACCATTACGGAGGTTTAAATGGTTTTTCTTTGAATTACATACACATCAGTGGGTCATTAAATTTTTGTGTGTGTCTGTGTATGTGTATATATTAATAGAATGTTTATCAAGTGTCCTTATTAAATATTGGGTTATTATATTACTGTTGGGTTTCAAAAAAATATTTTTAAAATATGGTTTCAAGATGTGTATTAGAAATATGACTTAGGGCCTATTTGGAAAAAGGGGGATATAATTACGGATTTTTTTGGGTTTTTTGATGACCTTGAATGAGAGAGTTGTTTCCTTATAAATATATTATAAATTCAAAATACTAAATCATATTTTGGAACCCATAAATAGTTTGTTTAAAATATGGGCACCCTTATGGAATCCTTCCCTTTTTAAGGTGGTTTTAGAATGTATGGATGGAGGGAGATGTGAAGAGTAAAGTATTTGGCTTTTGTGGATTCATATTTGATAGGTTTTATGTGAGGGATATGTCATGTCACATTTTTATTATCGATATGAGACCCCATGTGTCTTAGTGAGGGATGACATAGAATTATACATGGTCCTGACGAGGAAAAATATATCCCTTATGGTGTGAGAGGACATTGGTTAGTGTGCCACTAAGGAGGCTTGTTGAGTGTAGTTAGGTTGTTATAGAAATATGATCCTCATATAGGAAAAAATATGATTCCAAACTGAGTATATCTTGGGTGTCCTCATGGGATGTTTGATAATCTCCCTAGATTTTTTTACATTAGCATTTCATAATTACTCCTATTGTTTTTAATATCTTTTCAATCTATTATGACACTTTTAAGAGGCTCCTATTAGATTAATTTTAACACTATACTCAAGCATTTGTTCGCATGATATTATTATTGTTGGTTCAATGTTTCTCTTTCAAAAAGTATTCTAAACGTTTAATTTTTAAATCAACAGATTATTAATGGTTTTGAAGGTATTTTTAAAGGATATTTGGAATTTAATGGATGGATATTTAGGAAAATATCATAGTTAATTATTGAATAATAATGAAACCCCATTTACATTTTTTATTTTAAAACTAGTGTGTGTGGGTTGTTTTAGGAATGGAAATATAGGATTCTATGGTGCTTACCTAGTATGTTGTTTTATGTTCACACCCTACTTATGCCACTCAACATCAATAGACCAGATTTATATTTAATGGTTAGGTTTAGTTATAGATCACTAGTGGAGAGAGTCAGTATTGTAGATGGATGAATGGATAGAGACCTCGATGTTCACATAGATATGATGTTTGGTATTTTTTATTTTTTTATGTTGATGAATAAGCCATGACAACCTCTTGTATTTTGTTATTATATTTTATTATACTTTTAAATACATTAATTTGGGATGTTTAATTATTTTGATTTTTTTATGGTTATGTATGTTGTCTATGACCAATTTAGTTGTTTTAATTTTATAATTTTTTTGATTTATTCACCGTGAACATCCAATCCATTGAACATTCATGCCCTTATTTTAGGAGTTACACTATTTGTTTATCGTTATATATTAGGTAAAATACTCCCCAATGAATACTTGTGATTTGGATGACAGTTTTCACTAATCTTAGGTGTATATGGGGTTCCCATTGAATATGTTATGGGATGGATTGGGTGACATGTTTAGGGATTAGCTGGGGGTGGTTTATGTCAATAGGCTCCCATATAAATTCATCACAGTGATTCCTTATAATGACTCTTATTTTTGTTACATTACTATGACATTATTTTAATGATAAAAATATAAAACCAATACACAACCAATACTCGAAGTTTAAGTATCTTGAAAAAATTAATACCATACATAAAATTAAAAAAATAAAACTTAAACATTTATTTAATTACTTTTTCTGTAGATTCATAATATGCCTTGATTTATCAATTATAGAAGTAGTTAACTGAGGATATAGATCAAAAAGTGGTGAGATAAAATTCCAGTAAGTGTATAGATAAGAACATGAAAAAATATAACCTGGGGTGAGAATGATCATAACATCATTATCGTAAACAAGAGAGGAAGAATTTGATAAAGACTTGGAATGAGTAAATACATAAAAATGAAATATCATGTATTCGTGGTAAAATACTCTACATAGTTTTGAAAAAATCTATTATCAAGTTCATGAAAATTTCCCTTTTTTCAGGAGATACATCACATTACCCAATTCAATAGATCTCTATATAATTCCGGACGCAGCCATCACATCATAACATTTGTATTATCATGCATGCCCCATAGAACAAATATCAATATTGGGCATAAAATATCCTTGTAAAGAAATGTGTTTCATTTCATAAATCATAAATTCATAAAATTTGGGTTCCCAAATGAATGAAGGAATAAAATAATTGATATAAGAATCATCAACCCTGAGTGAAGATGAAAAAATCTCAAGATGTAAAAGTTTTGTTTTTGGAAAGAAGAATTATTTTGGAAAACATTATGTTTCTCATAAACTTAAGTAGAAAAACTATATATCCCATAAAAGATATGATAAAAGTGAATAAATGAAATTCATGTAATATCTATACTGGAAATGGGGTGAAAGAGTTAAAACCAAAATAAAGATAGATGGGTTCGAAAATTCCCCATTAGCTTGAGTCTGAGAGCTTCCTTCACATTGATATCATGTGTAATCACAATAGATTAATTAATTAACAATTATAAATGAATCTAATTAATTTATGTTTTAATAAGTTTTTTATGGGCTTTTCTATGGGTAATAGAGTTTAATTTCATCATTCTAGAGCATTCGTTTTCAGGGTTTTCATGATCGGTTCACTTGTATACATGAATGGATGTTCATTTAAATTTGAGATAAATATATTGATTTGTTATTATTTGTTCTTAATGATATTATATAAGTTTAAAAGGTGTTATAAATTATTTGTTTTATATTTTATGATTTTGAATCATTAGATAAAATTTAATGATGATCATTTTTTTGTTAATTTTGGATGTTTTTCGATGAAAATGAATTTGTTTTTTTATCATTTAGTATTATGTATAAATGTTACTTAAAGAACATAAAAAAAGTTTTAACATAAAATATAAAATAAGTTTTCAACCATTAATTCGTTTTATTATCATCCTTTATGGCATCAAAGGAAAATGAACATGCATCGACCACGATGTTTGTAAATTGACAGATCAGGTGCGATAATTCCATTTTAAAATAAAATAGAGAGAGACAGAGAGGACTTTTATGAATGATATTAAATTAAAATGATATAATTAAATTATATGAAACCTAATTTAGTTATCACTACTATTTGATAATATAAGGTAAGGATAATAGAATAAAAGAAATGAAATTAAAAATAAATTAGAAGAAAAGGGATTTAGATTTGACCTCTTTAATCTCTCTTCCTTGAGAACCTCTTTTGGTAAACGGTTTTTCTATTTTGATGATACTAAGAGCTCTTGGACTTGGGTAAGGGGCTAGGAAATATTATTGGGTATAATTTGGGCAGGGATCAAATCTTTAGAGGTGTTTGGATAAGATGGGGGTGTGGGGTGGTATTTATAGTGGATGAGAGAGAGGTGTTTTTTCATTATTATATTCATTAGTTCATTATTTTTGCTCAAGACTTGGAATAGTTTGAAAATTTTCTCTAAATATGTTAAAATAATAAAATATATTTCCATATTTTGTTCTTAAATCATCCTTACATCATCTATGACTCTATAATGTATGTATTTAGCTTTTATCATAAATTATCATATTTTACTATTCATAAAAATTCATGTATTTTATAAAAATTCCAAAAATTAACCCTAATAGTTTTTTGACGTGTAGAATTAAAAAATTAAATCCATATTATGAAAATAAATTTTTAAATATGATTGATTTAATTTTTAATTAAAATCATCATTTATTTGGAAAATATAGATTTTAAAATTATAACTGATTTTATAACAGTTTGAAAAATTACTTAGGGTCACCTAAAATAAAACAATAATCATAATAAATCAAAATATTAATATATGGATAAATTTTATGAAAATAAATATACTTTTAAATTATTAAATTAATCATAAAATTTTAATAAAATATTTATACCTTACAAAATACACACTTAATTAATAATTTTTAAAACATTTATTTACTTATAATATAATATAATTATAACCTAATTTATTTTATAAGAAGCCTAAATTTTCTTTATAAATTCTTGGGTTATTTTAGTATTTATTTGGACAATTTACTATTCATAAGGTCCATATTACTATTCTTAAGGTCAAGTTACTGTTTAATTTGTATTGGTTCATTAACATCTTGAAAAAATTCTATTTCATTAATTATTCATTTGAAATGTTATTATTATGGTCTAGAAGTGATTTAATGTTTTTTATTCTATATTAAATCACTATAATAAGGGATAAATTTCATGGATAAATTTTTTTGCCTTTACAATCTTCCCCCTTTTAAAATTTGGCCATAGAAATTTCATTTTACTTAAACAGGTGAGGTTACTTCTCTTTCATCAACTTCTACAGTTCCCATGTTTCTTCTCAATACTTATGGTTCCACCACAAAAATTTGAATAGTTGGTTCTTCTTGTTATGTAGAACCTTATCTCTTCAGTCCAAAATATTTATTGGATGATCTTTATATAAGATTTCATATTCCAATTGTACCACCTATGATTTTAGTACCCGTGATGGATCTGGTATATACTTCCTCAGGAGTGATATGTGGAACACATCATGAACGTGATCCATATTTGGTTGAAGTTCAAGTCAATATGCTATCACTCTTATGAGATTAAGTATCTCAATGGGGCCAATGTACATTGGGCATAGCCTCCCTTTCTTTCAAAACCAGATGAATCTATTTTATTATGATATTCGAAGAGAGAATTTATTTCTAACATTGAAATCCAAGTCCCATCGACGGTTGTCAGCATAGATCGTTTTCTGAGTTTGATCATATTTAATATATTTTTCGATGGTTTGATCCTTCTCTGTCATCTCTTATATAAGATCTGTTCCAATTAGCTTTCTCTCATAAACTTTTTCCCAACATGTTGGCATTCTATATCGATTTCTCAATAGAGCTTCATATGGAGAAATATAAATACTCAAGTGGGAACTATTATTGTATGAGAACTCAACCAATGAGAGAAGATGATCCAATTAGCCTTTTAATTATAAAGGGTAGGATATTAGCATATCTTTAATAATCTAAATAGTCATTTCAGACTAGCCATCAATTTGGAGGTGATAGGTCATGTTGAAATTAAATTCACTACTCAAAGCATGTTGAAGACTCCTCCAAAATTTAGATGTGAACCATCGATCGTGATCAGAGACAATCGAGAGTGGAAATTCATGCATATTAAACACATCCTTGACATATATCTGAGCATGTTTTCTAAGTGAGAGATCTTCTCGAATAGCGATAAATTAGGAAATATAGATGAGTGAGTCCACCACAACCCATATCACATTTTTTCATTTGCATGTCTTTGGGAGACCTGTAAGAAATTGCATAGTGATGTTATCCCATTTACACATGGGAATAGGCACTAGTGGAATAATCTATTTGGACTTATGTTTCTTGACTTTAACATTCTAACATATCAAGAAACTTTAGATATACTCTGCAATATCCTTATTCATGTAGTCCCATAAAAAGTGTTCTTGGAGATCACAATATATCTTGGTACTCCCAGGATGGATATAGAATGTTGAGATATGCGAATTATCCAATAGATAATTCTTTATACCAGGTTATGAGGGCACACATAGACTCATTCCAATATGAATGACACCAACATCATTGATATCTACAACTTGCAGTTTCCCTTCCATTCCTGCATTCAACTTCTTTTAATACTCTTGATCACCCCTTTGTGACTATTTAATATTCTATTGGATAGATGTTGAGTAATAATTTGGTAAAGTTAGGGTTTATTCTCTTCCATTATGATTTCTAGATCTATTATTTTCATGTCCAATAAGATAGGGTCATTCTCAATCCAAAACATGGATAGAGATGCAGGTTATTTTCTGCTAATAGCATCATCTACCTTGTCTTCCATTCTAGGATGATAGTGAATTGGTGGATCATAGTCTTTGATTATATCTAACCATATCCTTTGATTCATGTTGATCTATTTTTGTGTTAATATATAGTTTAGGCTCTTGTGATCGGTATATTTGTCACACTTCTCCACATAAAGGTAGGGCTGCACAATTTTGAAGGAATGAATCATAGCTGCTATCTCTAAATCATGTGTTGGGTAGTTCTACTCATGGATATTCAATTTCTAAGAGGCATAGGCTATCCCATTATCATTTTTCATGATTAAAAAATCCAAGCCTTTCTTTGAAGCATCACTATATATCAAAAAACATTCTCCACTTCTCAGTAATGTGAGTACAAGTGTAGTAATCAGCCTTGTATTTAGCTACTTGATCTTTCGTCATATTCTTCCATCCATACGTACTTTACCCCTATATTTATTATCATAGTAACCGGGCTTGAAAATCATGATAAATTTCTCACAAAATGTCAATAATACCCAAGTATTCTAATAAAACTACTGATTTCTGTGACACTAGAGGGTAAATTCCATCCTTAATTTAATTTTTTTGGACGTGTCCATAGAAATACCCTCACTAGGGATCAGAAGACCTAAGAATGTGTCTTGATTCATCCAAAAAGTCACACTTTCTGAACATGGGAAACAAAACCTCCTTCCCTAACATCTCCAACCTAAGCATTATATGTTCTTCATGTTCCTCCTTGATCATGGAGTAGATGAGAATATCATTAGTACACTACTAAAAATTTGTCAAGGTAATGTCTAAAGGCTCTATTCGTGAAATCAATGAATATTTTTTGGGAATTAGAATGTTAGTAGGGAATCACTAGAAATTTATTGTGCCCATAACTTGTATAGAAGTCAGTGTTATGAATATATTCCTTATTCACCTTTAGTTGATGATATACAGAATGAAGATCCACCTTTTAGAAGTACTGATCTCCTCATATCTCATCAAATAATTCAGAATTTCTCTGAAGAGTATACTTGTTATTTATTATGGTCCTATTGAGTCCTCGATAATCGATACACAATTGCATTGATCCACCCATCTTCTTCATAAAGAGAAATGGTGCACCCCCAAGGTGATGCACTAGGGTGTGTGAAACTATTGTTCAAATGATCATGAAGCTACTTCTTTAACTAATCTAGTTCGATAGGAGCCATCCTATTGTGACACTTTGATATTAGAGTATCTCTGGTATGAGTTCTGTTGAATAAGTTTACCTCATGATTAGGGGGGAGTTTGGGTAACTATTTGAAAAAATAAATCATTGTATTCCCCCATGATGGTAATTTCATTTAGGTTGGTACCTTCGTTTGACTTAACCATTTGGGCGAGGTATGCTTATTCATAGAGAATCAACACCCACAACATTGAAATATTGTTCAAAGGATATTCATTATCTTCCTTGTATTTATAGAGGAGCACGGTATGGTTTATAATATGAAAAAATATTGTATTTTCATGGTATTTGATATGTGCTCCATATAATGAGAATCGATCCATCCTTAGTATAACTTCAAATTACACCAATGGATGGGTAATAGGATTTTATAGACTAATATTCCCACATAATCCAATAGGAAAAGAGTCCGACACTTGGGTTGAAATTATTTCACCACATGGAGTTTTTATGGATATCTCTACTTGAAGTCTTTGGGGCTTTGACCTAGTAGTTCTCGAAATCATGTAGGATACAAAGGAACGTGGATAACCAGAATGAAATAAGACTTTTCCCATTATAGAGTGAAAATGAAGTGTATCTTTCACAACATGATTTTCTTGATCCAAATCAACAATATTGATGGCATAATATTTTACAAGATCCTTTGGATTTGGTGTATGCTGAAACTGATTACACCTGAGGACTCATGTTTCAGTGCACTGGCATTCATAATTCCCTTTCTCCCAAAAGTTGTCACATTGGACAATTGGTGTTTTTCTCCATTCCTACACCACATCATCCTGCATCCTCATGTTTTTTCGAAATTCATGTGTTTGGTGTCTTTCTCTTCCTCACATGAAGCATTTCCCCTTCCCTTTGTGGTAGTTTCCATGATACTTCTTCCCACATTTTTTACATGTTTGTGGTTGAGTTTTCATTCCAATTTTCTCATGAGATACTCCATCTTGAAACTATATCTTTCATTTTTTATCACCAAGGGACCATTCTCGAAACTCCATCTCCACATTGAGGTAACATTGAACAATTTATTCATAACTCCCAAAGTCTCAAATTTTGAGAGCCTTTAGATGGTGTGGTTTTAAAAAACTAAATAATCTATATTTTTTTCTATCATTATTGACAACAAAACATCAAGAATTCCTTGCAATCCTTGTGAAATTTAATTTATAGGTGGTGAAATATTCTCTTTACTTTTGTTTCAGCTTTATGAATTCCCTATTTTTCTATGTATGAAGAGTTTTTGCAAAATAATTTTAATGAAAAATTATCTTAAAGTCTTCCCACTCCATCTCACCAATTTTTTCCTTCAAATTGGTGTTCTTAATAAAATCACACCATTGATCAAACTACCCTTCCACCATATAAATAGTGAGAGTCACCTTATAGATATTATACTAGTGAATAATAGAAAATGTCTTCACCATATAGTTAGCCCACTATTCTGTAACTAGTGGAATAGAAGATCTGCCAAACATTGGTGGTCATTCCTGTATAAAACACTTAATAGACAGTTGATCCCTCTTAGGTGAAGGAAGGAATTCCACATTATTCATATTATTATTCAAAACATGATACAATTGGGTATGAATTCCCATGAAATTTTTAACTCCACCTCCCAATGCATTGGGGATGTCATTTGAGAAATTATAGCATTTTCAATCACATGAGTTGTTTTCCTGGTTTCACCGAGTTCCCACCATTTTCTAAAACAGAAAAGGTTATAACAAAACATAAGTCAAAATTTCCTTAATATTTTATATATTTTTTAAATTAACATTAGAGGAATATCTTAGGGGTTTCCTATGTTTATAATTTTCATAAAAAAATATTCTTTGGTGATTAATTATACTGATTCTGATACAATGGGTTTTAACTAAGGTTCTCTAATCATAATTCCAAAATTAACTAAACTGAGCTCCGATACCAACTATAACAACACAACTATTTCATACAATATTATGAGAAAATATTAAATAAAAATATATAAAATCATTACGCAAAAATGATCCAAATGATTAGTGTCTTGGAAAAATTAGTACCCTATATAAAATCTAAAAAATAGAACATAAATATTTATTTAATTCCTTTCTTCTCTAGCTTCTTGTTTTCCCTTGAATTATCTTTAGTATAAGTAGTCACCTGAGGATATACATAAAAAGGGGGTGAGATAAAAGGAATATAAGAGGATAGATAATAACCTAAAACAATTTATCATGGGATGATCATAATCATAACAACATCACCATAAATTTGAGAAGAATAATTAGAAAAAGGCATGGATTTCTACAATGTATACAAATGAAGAATCATGTTTTAGTGGTTAACCACAACACATAGTTTTGAACAGAGATAGAATCATGTTCATAAATATTTCAATATTTTCATGAGATAAATCACATTAACTAATTCATTAGAGAAATATATAATTCCAAGTACGCCATCACATCATAACATTTACATTGCGCTATATAATTCTAGGTGCACCTGTCATATCATAACACTTACAATATCATGCATGACAGGTAAAACATATAAAAATATTGGACATAAAATAACCCATGGAATGAAATGGGTTTCATTTAATGAAGTATACATTAATAAAAAAATTTCCCCAAATTAAAGTGGGATTAACATACTTTATATATGAATCATCCACTTTGGGTAATGATGAAACAATCTTGAGAAGTAAAAGGTGTGTTTTTTGAAAGAAGAGTTATTTTGGAAAACATTGTGTTTTTAGAAATTAATGTATAGAACATGTATATCAAAAAAAGATAATATCATGAAAAAATGATATTTGAGGAATATTCATACTAAAAATTTGGTGAATTAGGGAAACCCTAAGAAAGAGAGTTTTGTATGAGAATTCCCCTTACCTTGTGTCTGAATGGTTCCTTCACATTAATAACATGTATAATCACATTATATTCAATAATTAACTAATAATGTAACTTTTATACATGAATTTTATTCATTATGATTTTATTATGTCCCTTTATGGACCTTTTAATGAGAAATAGTATTTAATTTCATTGTTCTAGAGAATTTATTTCATTGATTTTCATTATCGGTTCACCTGTATACATGAATGGTAGTTCATGTAAAATGCGAATAAATATACACAATTTTTTTTATATGTTCATAATTATATTCCTTAAGTTTAAATTATATTATAAGAAATTTGTTTATAAGATATGAGGATGAATCATTAGATGAAATTAAATGGTGATCGTTCTAGGTTAATTTTGGCAGTTTTTGTATCACAACAAATTTGTTTTGTTTTTCCATTTAGTATTATGAATAAATTTTACATACAGAACATAAAAAGGATTATAAAATAAAATTTATAATATTTTTTGTACCATTTTATTTTTTCATTAACATACATGAATGAGTTAAAGGAAAATTAAAGTGCATCGCCCATGATGTTGGAAAATTGACACATCACTGGCGACGATTTAATTTTTAGAATAAAAGAGAGAGAGAGAGAGAAAATAAGTTTGATGATGTATATTCCATTAAGATTAGATAATTCTTTTATTTAAAACATATTCGAGTTATCAATCCTTTTTAATAACTTAACATGAGGATAAGAGAAGAAAAGAAATGAAATTGAAAAGAAATTAAAAGAAAACGGATGGGGATTTTGCCTCTTAAATCTCTCCTCCTTGAGAACCTCATTTGGGAAAAGTTTTTGGTCTTTTCTTGAGTCCAAGAGATTTGGACATGGGGAAGGGCCTAGAGAAGAGTATTGGGCTGAATTTGGGGAATGCTAAAATCTTAAGAGGAGTGAGGAGAAGAGTGGGTTTGGTGGTATTTATAGTGGAGGAGAGGGGTGTTTTCTTGTTATTATATTCCTTATTTATTTATTTAGGGTCAAGGATTTGAGTAGTTTGAGAATTATCATTTAATATTTTAAAATAATTAATCATATTTTGAGATTTTGGGCTTATACCAGCCATACATCATCTATGAATCCATAATTAATTTATATATCTTTTATAACAAAAATCGTTTCATACTATTCATAACAAAATAAAGTATTTTTGAAAAATCTCAAAAATTCAACTTCAAAATTTTTTGATGTGTAGGGAAAAAATGAACTTCATTTTATGAAAATAATTTTCTAAAATTGCGCAATTTAATTATTAATTAAAATCATCATTTACATGGAAAATACAGATCATAAAATTATAAATGATTTTATGACACTTTAAAAAATTACTTAAGGGATCAAAAAATTTAATTGAAATCATAATACATCAAAATATTAATTTATGAATACATCTTATAAAAATAAAATTTCTTTTGAATTTTTTGATTAATCATTAAAATATAATTAAACATTTCGGAAATACAAAAATACCAACACTTAATTAATAATTTTTAAAACATTTATTTACTTATACTATGATATATTTATACCAAAATTTCAGTTATAAGATGCCTAAATTTTATTTATAAATTCTTGGGTGAGGTTACTATCCATTTGGCCAGTTTACTATTCATAATGTTTAAATTACTATTCCTAATTTCAAGTTACCATTTCATCGGTATTGATTTCTTAACATGTAAAAATACTTATTATATTGTTAATTAACCATTTATAAATCCTTATTATGGTATATAAGTGATTTTATGCTATTTATACTATATGAAATTACTATAGAAAGGTGAAATTACGTTGAAATTTTTTTGGGTCGTTATATGTCTAGTTTGCATAAAATTTTCATGGGACAACTCTCTTATTATCCTTTTAAAAGCAACCCTGTGTGATTCTTTAATAGAATATTATACATTAAATAAATAATTTGTGTAAGTTAACCTCAAATACCCGTGTATTTTGTGGACCCTAGCGAATTTTATAGAAATGAAACCGAGTATAAAATTTGGTCTTCTTAAAATAGTAGTTTCTCATTTTAAAATGGATTAATTTCAAAAAATATTTGGCCATGAATGACCAAATCAGTGATAGGTTCTTTATATAGGTGTATAAGACTCATTTTAATGAAAAATATATGTTCAAATGAACTAAATCATTCAATGGATACTAGAATTTCATTTTGGATCATTACTCCTTTTCAATTGTCTACCTATATACAATGTTTGACGTAAGATGTCACAATTGATTAAATATTCAAATTATTAGTATCCATTACCCCTTCAATGGGAAAACTGACTTTTACATGAAAAAAATATTTCTAGAGACTCTTAAATGTTTCAGTACATTTCCGAACTTTGAAAATTTTACCATGACCTAAGTTTAGGTGTAAGGTAATTTCTTCTGTAAAATATTTCCCATCTAGGAAGCTCACATGTATTCTCTACAAAAATTCCATGAGTCATGATCCTCTTATTTATTTACTCAAACAACTTGATTCAAGCCATTGTTATTGGTTTCTTAAAAAAACCCCAGTCAAGATCCTTCTCCTAGTTTCCTAAAAAACATTGAGTAATGATACTCCCCTTTGATTCCAAAATCACCTTAAGTCGATATCATCCTTTGGTTTTCCCAAAATTCTTTGAGTTGAGATACTCCAATTTATTTCCCCAATTTCCCTAAGTCAAGATACTCTTCTTGGTTTCTTCAAACTATTGTAGTTGAGATATATCTCTTGGTTTCGAAAAATTCATTGAGTTAAGATTCATATCTTTGTTTCCCGGAACACCTTTTGTTGAAACTCTATAGAAAATTCTGTTTTTTATAATGACCCATTTTCGATGGAAGTCATTTCTATAATAAATAGTATCCTAAAATGTGTTTTCAACAGGGAAATATTTCCATCATTTGTTTTTTTACGCGATGTGCATTTCTAAAATTAATAATTCAAGTCTCAAATACTTTTACTTCCACTGAATGTGAAATTTGGGGTTAATATTATTTTCAGCAGACATCAAAATATATACAAAATTATCATGAAAGAATTAATTATTTGTGAAAAATTGATGAAATCCATTTCAAATATTTTGTTAGTAAGTTAATTCATGAAAAGGTGTTTTAATTGTAAATATTTTCCTGGTAGGTGGGAAAAAAAATTATGTTTGATATCTCATTGGGATGAATATTGTGTCCATCATAAATTTCAATAATAAATAATAAATTCTGACCTATATACCCATAAACAATAGTCCAAATGATGGATTATTTATGATGGGTGATTTCTTGAAAATAACCATTCGTAATAAAGTTCTTTATAAATATAGTCCCCCTCCTTTCTCAAACTAATTCTCCATTAAAACTATCAATCTATTTTGTCTCTCAAGCATTCTGGTTTTTTTAAATAAATTTTTAGTTTATGATCTATGTTTTTAGAACCAAACATCAGTTATAAGTTATTTTTAATTTTTTTAAAAATAATTTGTATTTGTATTTATTAATTTTTTTATTATATATATTTTTTAGTTTAATTTATTAGTGTTTACTTATATTTAGAACCCATATTATTTCAATGTCGGAATAATTTCCTCGGTGTCTCTCACTTAATGTTTGGAGTTGATAATATTCTTTTGTCAATGGAAGTAAATGGTAGATTCATCATATTAACAATATTCTAGTTGAATAATGTAAATGGGTTAGTCAGCTTATAAATCAGGGGAAAAGTATCTTATACATATCCAATCGGTGTACTGGTAGTATGATATCTTCCATTGAGTACTCATTGGGAATCCTTAAGAAAACATTCCCCATGGATTATCTGGTTTTTACAATATGCTCAATGAGTTTTCACATTCATCATTTCGAAAACATTTTTAAAAATATCTCCTATCATATTACCAATTGGAAGAGCCGTCACCCCTCTTTTGGCGGTCGAATTACATTTCTCAACCATGATCGCACCAAAATCACCATGCATGCACTTTCACCCAACAAGTACCCTAAAGCTATTATATCTCACCATTAAAGAATCATGTCCATATTTCAATAGGATGCCCATGGTGAGGGTAAGAATATTATTTCTTCATGGTCAAGCCTTGATAGGCCAACGAATGAGGGTGGCATCAATGTTGTTGATATATATGACTCTGTCCAATCCATACATTCTAAAACATCACGGAAGTCTATCAAATGTCATTCTATTTAGGGAATGATCTATAGTTCCAAATATGGTCTCAACCTAGATAATCAACTTGGAAGGACTTATCCTCTTTAGCGGGAGATTCTTTATTTCATTACATCTTTTGAGCTCCAGATGCGGTGGATTGTGAGCTAGGGTGTCATCTATTACGAACATGATAACTAGGTGGGATACAAAATATGTTTTCCTATTTTTCTGATTCTAGATGTATCCTTCAAGAAACATTAGATAACTTTTTAGCTAAAAATTCTCATAGCTGTTACACACTTTGGCTGATACAGATTCCTAGGGGGACTCTCTTTGTTCCAAAAATATTCCTATGAATTTTAATTTTCTCATCTGCCATTTCAGGCATAATGTGGTGCCCACTAATGAAAACATTAACCGCTTGAGTATCCAGTTTTCATCCAAGTGTTGTTTTTTATAGATCCTTACCTTGAGTAATCACATCACCTGTTCTTTGAGATCCATTATTGTAATCAGGTATGGATCTAATTTTCCAATTCCATAGGATTCCAAACATTGGATATTGTTGGAATCATTTTCTTAGATCATTGGTTTCATGGTTCAGGATGCAAAAAGACCAAGAAGAAATCTAGGGATCTCATTATTATATTGGGTTGTTAGTGTATTTGGTAGGCCATAAAAAATCCCGATTTGAAGGCTCTACAATATCTCCATTTTCCATTATCGACTAGACCGAAAGAACTCTTATGGATTTGGTACAATATCTTAACCATTGGGAGAAGTCTAGCTCACTCAAATTCCTCTTTCCTACAATAAGGCCCCATTATCTCTCCCATGATCTATCCCTTGGTTTCCAGATTAACTGGAGTCCTCCCATCTCAGGGTTGAAGATGATCATTGATGGTTTGTGTAGTATGGGAATGATGAGGGATGGATGTCTTGTTTATGAATATTGGGGATCAGTTATCTTTTATTTCTCATCTTCACATGGGATATGAGACTCTTTTCAACTTAAGTACAATGATATGATCACAAGTCTTCAATTGTGAAACATGAAAAACATTTCTCTTCTTATCATTGAAACAAACTCTCGTGTTCCCTTTAATGAGATTAATGGGAAAATATCCTCTCATTGGAGTATATCTTATCATGTTATTAAGTGTAGGAGGATTAACTAGATAAATGTCATTATCCCTAACACATATTGATATGGGAACTATGTAGTTGGTTTCTTTGCATCTAGAGTTTCTTGGTATACCTCTCTCATATATTTCTCCAACAATAGATCCATCCCTATGGTGGGTATGGAAATTATCATTAGTGATGAACTTGGTTAACATTATTTTAGGCCAATCAAATTCCTTTCATGTACTCTGGACAATTATAAATATTATTTACTAGATTTCAAATAAATATTCATCCTTAGAAACAATATTTGTCCATAATAACTACTTGATAATTACTGAATGCCTAAATAAATAGTTAATTAAATATTCCTTACATCAATAAATAAAATAAATATCTTATTCAAATTCCATAAAATTAATATTAATTAAATAGTTAGAAAATAATTAATCAATTAATAAATAATGATTTATTACCATGTGAATATTAGTGATCAATAAAACATGAATTAAATTGTTTCTCAAACTTGAGAATTATATTTATTCTAATAATTAAATTCAAATATAATTAAATCATGATAAAAAACACTTAGTACACAACACTCTTAGATTCTTTCTCATTGGAATTTGGTGAGTTTGTATAAAGTACAAGATTTATGTCTAGAAACATGTTAAGGGACCCATGATAAAGAACATATTGTCACAACATCAATAAACACAAAAAGACACATACTCTATAATATAATCCATCAATCACAATATCTCTTCAAGAAAGTTTCACATCTAACTCATAAACATATATTCTTGATACACATTTCATTCAATTTATAAAATGAACACATCATTACACAATAGACATGGAATTTAATGCGATTTTTCTATTCCAATAAAAGGGTTTATATATCAAAAATTCTAAATATTAAAGGGAAAAATCGTTCCTAGAAATATCCAGTAATAACATGTAATTTATGATGCACCCAACGTACCCAACTTCCCATGAACATATAGATCCTGGAGTTTCATTTTCAAATATAAGTTCGTGAGTAATGACATAAAATAACGATAATATTATTTTCTATGGACTATTACACATAATGACACATAGGAATATCCAATGATAGAAAAATGTGAGTAATTCATATTAACAGGTTCATTCTCATAATCTTCATTTTTTGTGATATCTTCCAACAACATTTAGTCAGTTAGAACACAAATGATGATCATGTTGGTAGTGAGTAAAGGATTTAGTGAATGTGTCCCCCCCAATTTATTTCTTGAATATTATAATCACTACAATATCACCTATTTGAGAAAAATCCCACACGATATGATACTTACAAAGTGTATGATTCATTATCTAATGCATCTTTCACTGCTTTTGGAGAGCCAAAACCATGGTATTATCACAAAAAATAATAACGGGGTATTTAATTCTTGATACCACATCAAGATGTAGGAGGAATTTTCATATCCACACTACTTATTTAGATTCTTCAAAAGTCAAAATCTAGCCACACTCGACTATTCAATTTGTCACCACAACTAACTTTGAGCCCATCCTACTCAAAACACCTATATTGATAGTAAAAATTTACCTCATCAATGGTTTTGAATAATCTTAATCTATTTGGAAACTAGAATCTATATGTACTCTAATTAATGGTTCCCCATATCCTTCATATACTATAAACATATCCTTAGTTTGACTTATATAATTAAGAATAGTATTGACTTCCATATAAGGGTGGTCGCCTAGGTTATTCTGATATCTTCATACCATGATAAATGTGTGGGATATATCTAGCTTAATACCTATCATAACATACATGACTGAACCAATCAGTGATTCAAATGAAATATTTTCCATCATTTGTCTTACCTTCTGTGTCTATGGACACATTTTCTTGGAAATATAATTTCCATGTGACATCAAGAACAATCCCCTCATAGATTTTTCCACACTTTATCACTTCAATATCATGTCAATGTATGTACCATTACTTAGGAAATGCATTCTCTTGGATCTATCATAATATATCTAGATCCCAAGAAATCATACTACCTTGCCTAGTGCTTTTAAGGGGAATAAATTATTTAATCAGGCTTTAAAAGACTATAAGACTGGTGTTTTGTTTCTAATAAGTAATATATTACCAAAATATTCTAGTATGAAAATGACCGTACACCCAAAAAAAAATTTGTCGATGAAAGTTTCTTATTCATTATTTATGAAACCAAATTCTATTGTAGCTTAGTAAAAATGAATTTACATTACATGGACACATATCTTAATCCATAAATTGAATTTTAAAATTTTCATCCTTTCTTGTAATCATTTGGAGCAATAAACCATTCGGGTTGTGTTGTATATATATTATTCTAAATGATACCATTATGGAAGGAAATATTGACATCCATTTTCCAAACCTCACATTCATGAAAGGCCATAATGGTTCATAGAATTCTTATTGATTTCAGCATTGAAGTTGGTGAAAATATTTCATTGTAGCTTATACCTTGATGTTCTTTAAAGAAATTTGAAACTAGTCATGCTTTATAGATAATGAATTTCCCATTAATGTCTAGTTTCTTTTTTAATACCCATCTAAAACCATAACAATTTATATCCACTAAAAAATATTCAAAAATATTGATTTACTTTTAGTATGTGGTATACATTTCCAAATTCTTGGCTTCTTTCCACTTGAAAACATCTACTCCTTTTTCTGAGTATTTGTATGTTATTGGATTATTATTGTAAATTAATAATGATTCACCATCCTCAATGACTATAAAATTATACCACTTTGGTTCTATAACCTCTCTTGCACTCCTATGAAGCACTTGTGTCTCTGGAATATAATCTTCTATATATAATTAAAGATTTTGTTCATTTGTAAACTCATGTAAACCTTGAGACTCAACTCCATTCAAGTCTATCAAACTCCCACTATTTTTTTATTTTTTATATCCCTATCATGAAATATGGAATTTCATTAACCTATAACTATTTTGTGAGGGTTAGTATATGTAATATCCCTTATTTCCTAGTGGAATCCTTTACAGGAACACTTTGTGCCTAGGGGTGTAAGTTGTTTACCTGTAAATGCCTTAAAAAACACTTAACTACCCAACACATGTATGTACAACAATAAAAGTTTCTTTCTATTTGATAATTGGTATGATATAGCTTCGACCTCTTCAGTTTTCAATTGTTCTATTATGTTTTTATTATTTTTAATGCATATCATTAAATGGATAATGGAAGAATCACATGAATTATCCTTGAATGTATTGATCATGAAAAGAATCCCATCCTTATTATTACACATATATACAGGGAACTGCACCAAGTGGTAGATGTATTATCCAAGAGAGTGATCAATGAAATGAGTTTAATGAGGTCTTTTAGATATCCTGACTATTTTTACTAATTAAGGATGTATATATGTGGGGAGTGAACCACTTTTATTTTTGTAAAAACTCTTTAAATTCTGGACCTTGTTTTTACTTTTTCCTTAATAACTTTTTTGGTACTGTATTTGTTTGTATCCTAGATCTTCTGGGTAATATTTCAATGTAATTCAACACATACCTCATCAATTAGACATATCATTATCTATTAAAATCATCAGTAAAAGTTATGTAGTATGAGTTCCAACCCCTTTCTTCAATAAGAAAAGTTACACACACATGAAAATGAACTAATTGAATAATATCATTCGAGCTCTCAACTTTTCAACTAAATGCCAGTTTTGTCACTTTTTCTTGTAAACAAGCATGCATAAATCTTGTGGTTTTAGTTCAAGGGAACTTAAATATCCATTATTATGTAATTTAGTAAAAAAAAGTACATTTACTTGACCTATCCCATGATTCCATGGTTTGGTAATGTATGATTCTCGTGGAGTAGTTTCATTATATATTTCCATTACATAGTTTGTGTAATCCAAAAAATATCTATTATTTCAATTTTACTTACCATAAGAAATGATATATTTATAAATTAAGTAACATTTATTTTTGAATATCAAAATAAGTCCATCATTATCATGTTTGGATAAAGAAATAAAATTTTTATTAACAAATGACAGAAAATCAAAATTGTTCAAAACCAAGATCATTCCCATTGGAGATGTGTGGTGGTAGTCCTAGATAGAAAAAAATAATACCTTGAAACTATTGGATTCTTGTATATATACCTCTACCGAGTGAATAATTATAAATCTACTTGGTCTCTATATTTGAATACACATGAGAGTACTACAAGTTTCATCTAATACCCAATTTGTAGAAACTGATAAATTTCACTAGATAATAAATACACCTAAGTATCCCACTTTCTTCATTATATTGGTTTAGATTTTCTTCCATTAGAAGTTCTTTCCATACACAAAATAGATATCAATCTACTATATTAATTTTCCCTTGATATTTCTCTTCTTCTAAGAGTATTGTGAAGAATCTTTTGGTGTAGTTCTCTTTTCTTGGACTTTTTTTATTCACTATAAATAAATAATAATTTTTACACTTCACATGATTAACTTCTTAGTGAGGAAGACTTATTACATCGATAAGAGACTTATAAATGTTTTTCAAATAAACATTTACGAAAATACAGAGAAGTTCAATTCGATTGATGCACAAATGAGACTGATGCATAGTTCATCTAGAAGTTTAATTAATAGATCCTCAAGGTGCTCAATGTAGATAATGATTTTTACTACATGAGGCCCATATAGAACATCCACTGAAATATTACTCTAAAAGAGTTCATTCAAGAGATACAATAATTATTGAATTTCCCACCTGATGGTATTAACCATGGAGATGCTTAACCATTATTTAGGAATATTTGTTTTTCTGACTGACTGAAAGATAAATTTTTTATTAAAAGGGAGACCATAAAAGATGGGATCAGTTAATGGAGGACTAAAATGGTCCAGCTCAAGGTAATCACCTATGACAATAGAAGTCCAACCTATAGATGGGAGATGGAGGTCGAGAAAGGGATGAAAGTAATTTCTATGTAAAATCTTGAGGCCAAAACATCTCCTGGCTGATTCCCCTCCCACCAAGCATGAATCAATGTAGGGGAGTCATAAATAATATCCTTGCATCAGAGAATATGATAAATGACTCTCCAGGGAGCCATGATCCATCCCTGAAGATAGTGACTAAGAATCACTGAGTCAAACTCCACATATGACAGATGAATGTTTTCATTGTAGCACAACTTGAACCCATCCCTTATAGTGCAAGCCTCTACCGTTAATGAGTACCCCAGACTGTAAGATGGACTAAAAACAATGATAAATGATCTGTCTAGCTCATGGAACAACCCTCCTCACACATGAGACCATTAAATCTTGGCCCATCGACATTCATATTGAGCCCGCTGGGTCGGGGCTTCCAGTGGATCTAGTGCTGTTACGAGGGTGCGCCCTGTCTACTAGAGGAAGCAGATCTTACATGCCTAGTAAACTGGTGAGAGGGAGATGACTCCAATCCATTGAGAAAATCCACAAGATTAGATGCCAGAATTTGATCCCTAGGGACCACCACCATGATAGATTCCCCAATCCCCTCATGTCAATACTTCATGAGTTTATTGAACCAAGATTAATGAATAAAACACCAAACTTCAAAAGTATCATTCAAGTGTTTTTCATAGAAAGGTAACTCTTCATCACCAAAATCCTTCACACAATGATTTGGTAATAAGGATTTTAGCATGTACTATTTCTATTCATGGAAGAACACAACTTGAAGGCATCTTAACCACTTCCGAACGTTATTACCAGTGATAATATAGTATTTCTCTAATATAGGTCATAGGAATTATGTGGATTAAAAACAAGTTATTATTCTCTAATTTTAAAGAGCATATTTTTAGTAGATTAATTATTATAAATAATTCTGAGAAATATTAACTAATTTTTTATTAAATCTCTCACTAATTTATCAAGTCCTAGTAGACCTAAAAATAGAACATGGAATGCCTGGTTACTTATACATTATAGTTATAAGGATCTATATTCCCTTTTAGATAAGTCTAATGAGGGTTGGTCAAGATACATGATGGTATTTGTATAGGTCGACCTTTTCTAATAGTGTGCTTGCAGATCCTTGATGCATTTAGTGAAATCCAAATCTTGAAATACTAACTTGGATATCCTTAATGCTTTCATCATAGTTGCACCATGACTATAGGGGGATACTTACCTTGAATTAATATGGTTGAAAAACTAATAACCTTTATAATAACTCAATGATAAAGGTATGTATCCAACCAAGGCCATTTAAAACATATAGTTCTTTACCTTTCATTCCTAATCAAGTAATGGAATCCCATGTCTGACTTAATATTTGGTAAAAGGATTTTTTGTCATGTGTACAAATGTATTTTTTTATCTTTTACATGTCTTTTTAAAATTAATTTGATTTTATTTATGTGATTAACTAGGTTTTGATAATTTTTTGCATAACCCATTTATTTAAATTCTACCTTTTTAATTTAGTTCATTTATTTAGCTGATCATGGTATTATATCCATAAAATAAAAAACTCATAAGGTAGAAATAGAGAAATAAATAAATCACCCTATCAAGAATTTAGCTAGTGGTTGATTTATTAAGTATAAAATAAATCAACCTTTGACCAAGGTGAAAAACTCATTCTGTCAGTCTTGGCATGAGTTGTATTTTTATACCTATCAAACTGTGTATCTCCTAGGGTGGAAATTTCTTTTTTTCATATTAAACAGCCTCCACGTTCCTTTTTATTCTCTATTTTTTACAGGTATGTATAAATCACATTAAAGTGAGGGGATCCAAAGGATTGGTTGAGGATAATTATATAAATCACCTTGGACATGCACATCCTACATAATAATGGAGTGAGAGAAGACTCTTGATATCAATGTAATTTGATAATTAATAACTGAAAAAACATACAATAAATTAAATGAAATAATTCCAACACATACACAGGTCTTTTCTAAGATCACAGTCGATCATACACTTTAAATGGTTATGTAAAATTTGACTTGATAATATTCATTTCTATTTATTCATTATTATTAAGATAAATGTTTTGAAATTAAATAAATAAATAAATAATTACTTAATTAATTTACTTTCATCTTAATGACCATCTGAATTCTCTTGGAGGTACGTATTATAAATTCATTCATGGAAGATAAAAAATATGACAAATAATAATAATAAATTAATTGATTATTCAACTATAATTTAAAACTTTTATTAAATTTTCAAACAGAGTAGTTTCCAATCAAAATAATATGGTTTTTATGTTGTAATTAGATATTTAATGGAACTTACACTACAAGAAAATCATCGTTTAGCGGCGGTTTCTAAAACCGCCGCGAAACGCGTTTCAGGCCGCCATTTCGCGGTGGTTTTAAAAAACGCCGCGGAAAACCCGCTGCAAAACGGAAAAAAATTTATTTATTTATTTATTTTTTATTTTTTTAAAATTTTATTCGAGGATTAGCAGCGGTTTTTTAAAAAACTGCCGCGAAATAGCGGCGGTTTCGGTAAAACCGCCGCGAGTTGAAATGAAAAAATTAGAAAACACGAGAAACCCCAAAATCACTAAAATGACCATAACTTTTGATCTGGGCGTCCGTTGAAGCGCCATGACCAGTCAAATCGAAGCTCGTGAAGAGATCTAGAGGAAAATATAGTCAAATCCATGAGACGGTCTAAGGTGTGGATGATATTAGAGTTATAGGAAAGTTGAAAAAAGTTCTCCAACTTCAAACGGTCATAACTTTCGCTTCAGGTGTCCATTTGGACTCTACCACATATCAAATCGAAGATAGCAAAGAGAGATACACACATATTTAATTGAAATATGCTTCTATTGTGTTTTTCGACCCCAAAAACCCCTCCGAAGGCCTCCAAAACCCCGTTTCCGTCACCGATGTCCCGTCGAACTTGTCCTCAAATAGACCTAACTTTCGATCCGCGTGTCAGTTCGGCCTCCTCCACCTCCCAGATCATAGCTCGTTCTATGAGCTTCAGTTTGACTGGTCGCGGCGCCCACATGCACTCCTAGATCATATGTTATGTCCTTTTTAGTGGGTATCAGGTTTGTTATGTTTTTCAATGCCTCGTTTCTAGCACCCGTTCTCCGTCAGTTTTTTTAAATGGTCATAACTTCTGATCCGCTTGTCCATTCGGACTCTTTCACCTTTCAAGTTGAAGATCGTTTTAGGATCTTTGATTTGACAGGTCGCGGATCTAAAACGGACTCTCGGATCATAAGTTATCTCTGTTAATGTGTGTCCAATGTTTTTGTCTCTTTATGACCGTTTTGATGAGTTTTAACGGTAGCTCCATTTACTACTGTTTATTTGGGTTTCCATGACTTGTTATCTTTATCAATGGTTTTTTATGGGTTATTATGATGATTATGTTGAATTATTAAGGAGTTTTCCAGAGTTGTCACGAGTTTTCATGCGTACTCATTCTTTCTAATGCCTCATTCTTCATATGCTTATCCATCCTTTTTCATGCGTTTTCATGATTTTTCTTCCCTTATCACGTCTTTTCATACTTTTTCATGTGTTTCCTTTATTATTTATTATTTATTATTTATAGTATACTTTAATTTATTTATTATCTATTATTTGTAACTGGTTATTTATTATTTATTATTTATTATTTCTTATTTATTATTTATTATTTATTATTTATTATTTAGATTTATTAATTATTTATGTTTATTTATTATTTATTATTTATTATTTATATTTATTTATTAGTTATTATTTATTATTTGTTATTTATTATTTAGTATTTGTTATTTATATTTATTTATAATTTATATTTATTTATTATTTATTATTTATTATTTATATTTATTTATTATTTATTATATATATTTATTTATTATTTATATTTATTTATTAATTATTATTGATTATTGATTATTTATATTTATTTATTAGTTATTATTTATTAGTCATTATTTATTATTTATTATTTATTATTTATTATTTATAGTTATTTATTATTTATTATTTATTATTTATTATTTATATTTATTTATTATTTATTATTTATACTTATTTATTATTTATTATTTATATTTATTAATTATTTATATTTATTAATTATTTATTATTTATTATTATTTATTTATTATTTATTATTTATTATTTATTTATTTATTATTTATTATTTATTATTTATTATTTATTATTTATTATTTATATCTATTATTTATTATTTATTATTTATTATTTATATCAATTATGTATTTATTATTTATTATTTATATCTATTATGAATTTATTATTTATTATTTGTTATTTATTATTTATTATTTATTATTTATTATTTATTATTTATTATTTATTATTTATTATTTATATTTCATTATTATTTATATTTATATTTATTTATTATTTATTATTTATTATTTATTATTTATATTTATTTATTATTTATTATTTATTAATTATTATTTTTTATTTATTATTTATATTTATTTATTAGTTATTATTTATTATTTATTATTTATCATTTATATTTATTTATTATTTATATTTATTTATTATTTATTATTTATATTTATATTTATTATTTATTATTTATTATTTATTATTTATATTTATTTATTATTTATTTTTTATTATTTATTTTCTATTTTTTATTTTTTATTATTTATTACTTATTATTAATTATTTATTATTCCTTATTTATTTTTTATTATATATTTTTATTATTTAGTATTTATTATTTATTTATTATTTATTATTTATTATTTATTATTTATTATTTATATTTATTTATTATTTATTATTTATTATTTATTATTTATTATTTAATATTTATTATTCTTTATTTATTATTGATTATTGATTATTGATTATTGATTATTTATTATTTATTATTTATTATTTATCGTTATTTATTATTTATTATTTATTATTTATTATTTATTATTATTTATTAATTATTAATTATTAATTATTAATTATTAATTATTTATATTTATTTATTATTTATACTTAATTATTATTTGTTATTTATATTTATTTATTATTTATTATTTATATTTATTTATTAGTTATTATTTATTATTTATATTTATTTATTATTTATATTTATTTATTATTTATTATTTATTATTTATATTTATTTATTATTTATTATTTATTATTTATTATTTATATTTATTTTTTATTTTTTATTTTTTATTTATTATTTATTATTTATATATATTTGTTAGTTATTATTTATTAGTTATTATTTAATATTTAATATTTAATATTTATTATTTATTATTTATTATTTATTATTTATTATTTATATTTATTTATTATTTATTATTTATTATTTTTATTTATTATTTTTTATTTTTTATATTTATTTATTATTTATTATTTATATTTATTTATTATTTATTATTTATTATTTATTATTTATTATTTATTATTTAATATTTAATATTTAATATTTATTATTTATTATTTATTATTTATATTTATTTATTATTTATATTTATATTTATTTGTTATTTATATTTATTTATTATTTATTATTTATTATTTATTATTTATTATTTATAATTATTTTTTATTTTTTATTTATTTATTATTATTTATTATTTATTATTTATATTTATTTATTACTTATTATTTATTATTTATTATTTATTATTTATTATTTATTATTTATTATTTATTATTCCTTTTTTATTATTTATTATTTATTATTTATTATTTATTATTTATCTTTATTTATTATTTATTATTTATTTTGTATTATTTATTATTTATTATTTATTATTTATTAGTTATTATTCCTTTTTTATTATTTATTATTTATTATTTATTATTTATTATTTATTATTTATCCTTATTTATTATTTATTATTTATTTTTTATTTTTTATATTTATTTATTTATTTATTTATTTATTTATTTTTTATATTTATTTATTTATTAATATTTTTTATTTTTTATTTTTTATTTAATATTTATTATTCATTATTGATTATTGGTTATTGATTATTGATTATTGATTATTGATTATTGATTATTGATTATTTATTATTTATTATTTATTATTTATATCTATTATTTATTATTTATATCTATTATATATTTTTTATTTTTTATTTATTATTTATTATTTATTATTTATATCAATTATTTATTTTTTATTTTTTATATTTATTATTTATTATTTATTATTTATTATTTATCTTTATTTATTATTTATTATTTATTATTTATTATTCCTTATTTATTATTTATTTATATTTAATTATTATTTGTTATTTATATTTATTTATTATTTATTATTTATTATTTATTATTTATTATTGATTATTTATTATTCCTTATTTATTATTCATTATTGATTATTGATTATTTTTTATTGATTATTTTTTATTATTTATTTATTATTATTGAGTTTATATCTATTATTTATGTATTATTTGTTTTTTCAATTAATATATATAAGTATATTAAAATCTGTTTATTAACCACATGGCGAGCTTGCTGGAGTGGTAAAGTCTTTGGAAAATATGCAAGAGGTTAGGGGTTCAAATCTCACCAAACGCAGAATTTCTTTATATTGCATGGGCATGCATGTGCATGTGCATGTGCATGTGCATGTGCATGGGATGTGCATGCATGGATAAATAAATAAATAAAATAAATACGAAATAAAATAAATTTATAAAATAAATAAAAAATAAAATAAATAAAAAATAAATACGAAATAAAAAAAATAAATAATATTCGCAGCGGTTTAAACCGCCGCGAAATGAAAAAACCACCGATAAATGCCTTTTTTCCGTAGTGTTATTTCCTTTATTGGGATACTACACGACATGTACTAACAAGCTACATGTTGTGTAACGTGATTGTTGTGTACTCCGGATACATGTGTAAGGATTCGGTTTGTATTTAAAATGGAATACATGATATGTATAAGCTAGCCAAATTCCGGGAATTTTTCGTTCTGTATATCTGTGTAACTAGTGGAAGGACTCAGCGTATTCATTGTATGATGTAAAAAATGATGTGTATAATTTAGCTACATGACTTGTATATATCAATCCATTATTTTGCATGGCACACTGAAGGGATCTATGTGTATTTTATATGCGGGAAGTAATGAACTACAAGGAATGTACACTGACTACATTATATAAATGTAATTACTTATCCATGAAACTAGACTTACAAAGCCTTGACCATGTATATTAATACACAACAAGTACAAATATTTCAGCTAAACCATGTTGAATGCATGTTGTGTACACCATATAGACACCTTATAATCTGAAATTTCTAGGCCATGTTAGCCTGATAAAACCATAGTATGCAATAAATGCACAATGTGATGTTACTTCTTGGTGCATCATGTATTCCACAATAGGAATTGGTGCAATGTACTTGGGTACACAGTGTGTACTCAGGCTATACTCTTTGTAATCCAATGCTATCTTGCCGGAATCCTTAACACATACCATTAGAATCTTAAAGTATTGTTCATCATTTCTTAGTCCATAAATAAAATAAACCACTAAATGATGATAATTAAAAATTTTAAATCATGTTAAATAAAGATCATATTAATGAAAAAATATTTTTGAAGTGAAATATCTAACCACTATTGTACATATAGAACAATAATCAAATAAATAACTATAACATTGTAGTGTGAGTAATCTAATATAACATGAAGGTTCTTGGTGTATTAGAAGGGCCATTGTGGGATAATAAAGAATAAGGTTTAATCGATTTAGGGGATCATTTGAAATATTGTACATGATGAGACCGTCATGACCAATTTTTTTCCAATGAATATTAAAGTAGGGAAAACTCAAAATCCATAGAGAGGATCTCCCCATGATAAAATTATATTTAGTTTATTTATGTTTAAATGAAAATTTACCTTGTCTTAAGATCCTAATTCGATGTAGATGTTGAATGTCTGCAAAAAACCACTTTGGATTTCCTACATTAGGTAGGGAGGATCCAAGCATAAAATCCATGTAACAGTGATCCAAACATGCTCCTTTAATCTCTAAGTTATGGTAATTTATTTCTGGTTGCTAGCATGGTGAATCAATTATCATTTGTTGTTCATATTGATTTCTTATATATTATTCAAGATTAAATGGATAACTATAGTGCTTCTTAGTATTTAGAGGAGGAGAGGAGAAGTAGAGGATAGAGAAATATATTATGTGAAATGATGTTTAAATCTTGATGAACCATACACAATAAACATAACCATCAACTTATAAATACATGGTTTGGGTTGAAATATTTTTTTAATTGTGTATCGACCCTTAAAAAATATAATATTCTTTATTAAACTCCATTACAATTAATTATATTAATAATTAATTATTTTACAGTTTCAACTAACATCCATAGTGATAAATATTGTTTATTGTCTGCCAAATAAATATTCATTATAATACACGATCTTGATCCAATCTAACTGAAAGAAATTTCTTGAATACCAAAATAGATATTTAATTAAATAGTTCATTCATAAATAATTAAAATAAATATTTTATTTTTAATGAAGTGATTTAATATTTATTAAACATTGTCATAATAATAGAAGTTATTTATTAATAAATAATTAATTATTTTTTACCTTTGAAGTGTTACATATCAATAAAACATGAATGTAATTATTACTTGGTCTTGAGAATAATATTTATCCAAATAATTAAATTCAAAATAAAATTTTTTCGAGGTAAATATAAACACTAAGTGTGTGGGCCTATAAGGGTTTTCTCCTTGGAATAAGGAGGGTTTGGATAATTTTGAAGATTACTTCTTATAAATGAGTCAAGATACATAAGATGAATAAGTTAATATCACAGTGTTGACAACTACATATGAATTATTATTTTGAATTATAATCTATTCATTAAAATATCTCTTCACGTAAGTTTCACACCTGTTTCATCAACCCATATGATGGATATGTATTTCATTGACCCTCTTAAATAAACACATTATTACACCAAGGCCATGGAATTTAGCACTAAAATTATATTCCAATCAAAAGGATGATATACCAACTTCCATAAAGATATAATAGACAAATCCTTCCTCAACTTATTAATTATTAACATGTTATTTTTGATGCACCCAATGTATGATACATCCTGTGAAAATATGGTATCATGGTTTTTGTCATCAAATTTATGTTCATGAGTTATGACATGCATTAATGATAATCTTCAAGTCTAAGAACCATCACACCCAATCACGGATATGAATATCTAATGACACAAAAATAAGCAGAATTCCTAAAGGAGGGTGTTTTCATATAATCTCCAATCTTCTAGATTTCAATATGAAAACTTCGTGAGAGTAATAATCATCCACTTTTGAGTACTTACACCTGATAGTATACATACTATGTGTCCAATCATAGTACGTTATCCAAAAATGGAACTATGTTTAAGAATAACATAATATGAGGGACATATATTGACCTTATCAATGTGAAAGATACCATACACCATTATTATACTAAACTCATGGAGAATAATGAAAAATATGTAATAATATGCTTTATTGATATTAAAATCATTGAATATACATGTAATCAAAGTAGAATCAGTTAGTTCTAGGATTGAAAATTCAATAAAAATTAGTGGAAATTAATAACAATCGGTATCAATTAGTAATAATTAATAATAATAAGTAGAAATTGGTAATAATTAGTTTGAAATAGTTATAACTAATATAAATTAGTAATTAGAAATAATCAGTAATAACTAGTACTTAATAATAATTTGTAAAAAATAGTATAAATTAGAACTAATTAGTAATAACGAATAGTAATAATTAATAATTTTTCACTTTTAGAAATTAATAATAATTAGTAATATTTAGTAGAAATTGTAATAATTTTGAATAATTATTTGTAATTAGTAGAAATTAGTAATAATTATTAGTAATTACTTATTATATTTAGTATAAACTTGTATAATTGTTTAGAAATTAGTAGAAATTATTAATAATTAGTAACACATAGAAAAATGTAGTAACAATTAGTAGAAATTATTTATAATTATTAGCAATAGCCGGTAGTAATTATAAATAATTAATAGAAATTACTAGTAATTAGTAATAATTGGTAGAAATTATATGAAATTAGTAATAATAAGTAGAAATTATTCTTAAGTGGTATTAATTAGATTGAATTAGTAAAAATTGGTAATAATTTTCAAAAATTAGTAAGAATTAGTAATAATTAGTGGAAATTAGTAACAATTAGTAATAATTAAAAAAATTAATAATAATTATCAATTATTAATAATTATTAACAATTATTACTTACACTTAATAAGTAAAAATATTATAAATTAATAATAATTAGTAGATATGAGTAATATTAAGTAGAAATTAGTAAAAATAAGTGTATGTTAGTTATAATTAATAAAAATAGGAAAAATCAGAATAAATTCATTTTCATTAGGTTTAATATTTAGAAGCCAATGAGCTTGTATCTAAGTGGGAGAGGCCCATACTTAGAAATCTAAAACACTTGGATCAAATAAACTAGTGGTGGTGAATTTACTAGTTATTGTGAATTACTTTAGCAACAAGAAGTATACATATGGTTTGGGCCTTCGAGTAACCGGTTTGGTCCTATGTGTCTAAAGGCCTTTCATCCACCAAGGCCTTCCGGAAATAGGCCCTTCAAGGCCCCATGGTTCTTCAGGCTGCTTGGTTATCAGGCCACTAATGGCCTTCAGAACATAGGGCCTTCGAGCCATAAAGACCAAGAAGCAGCTCGGGAATACCACAATGGGGATGGACCATAAGAGGAATCAAATAAAGTTGAAACCACGAGATAACATATAAATTGATTGAAATAGTGAGAGGTTATGACAATTTCTAAAGGTACCAGACTTTGAGCAGCTCTAGATGGGGTAATAAAATCTGATCAGGTGTGAATAGTGGAGTACTAGTTCCTTCAAATATGTAAATGTTGGTGATAGTATGTTTGAAGTGTAGTTAGTTCTTGGGTATTCAAGGGCTTGTATTTGGACTTGGGATTTTTGGCCTTAAGGTCATGTATTGGCCTTGTCCATTGGTCAAACGGTTCATAAAATGGTTCCCCTCAGCCCTTAATTGAGGGATTATCGAAAAAATAAAAAACTAAGGCCTTAGATATTTTAGAGAATAGTTTTTTAGAAATTAGTTTAACTTAGTAATAATTCATAAAAATTAGAATGAAATTTTAATAATTAGAATAAATTATGTTAAATTTATATTAATTATTAGATATTAGAAGAAATTATGGACCATCCCTTTATAATTATTCATTTATAGGACATTAATCATAACCAATATTTCTTATGAATTACATATATTTTATTCATCAATTATTTACTTATATTGGATTAATCATAAACAATATTTATTACTAATTGTTCCAATTTTATTCTTTATTAAATATTATATCCATTTTTTAGTCTCTAATTTTCTTATATATATGGATCAGCACCCCAAAACTATTCTTTTTATTAGATTTATCAGAACCAATATTTCTTATGAATAACTAATAATTTATTCATCAATCTTTCAATTTTATCAGATGAATCAAAATAAACACTTCTTATGTGTTTCTCATATTTTATTCCTTTTTTAAAAATTAAATATCTTTATTCCTTGTCTCTTTTTTTGATATCTCTCATGTCATCCCTCTTCAATTTTTTTGTTGTATCAAATTAATTATATCCTATAAATATTTTTAATTTATCATATTTTATTCCCCAATGTTTCCCTTATATATATTTTTTAATAATTTTTCTTATTTTATTCCATATTAATTATTATGTATATCTTTTTAGTCTCTAATTTTCTGATATCTCCCAAATCATCGCTTTATAATTTTTACTTTTTGTCATACTAATAATATACAATATTTCATATTTTTTTTTATTTTATTCCTTAATGTATTAATTTTTGATGAATCATAACTAGTGTTAATTAGTATTAAATTTTTTTAATTTTTAATAATTAGCGATAATTAGAAATAATTAGTTTTAAATAGTAAAATAAGGTAAAATTTTCTAATAATTAGTTAAAACTGGTGTAAATTAGTAAAAATTTATGAAAATTATTAAAAATAAGGAAGAAATAGTTTTAATTAATGTTAATTAATATTAATTAATATTTATTATCCTTTATTTGTGTTTCAAATTTTATATATTATTCTGATTACCAATATTTTTTATAAAAATACAAACCCTAGAAGTAGAAATCATTTCTGATTATGTGACTTTGATTGGATAAATCATCATAGTGATACAAAGTGTTATAGTATAAATCTTATCTATATAGAGGGTGTTGAAACAATTTTATCATTTTGATTACCACATTTTAAATTTATTTCAAAATGAAAAATTAAGTGTCCATTTAAAAAATGAGATGATAAAATATTTCAAACCGTTGAAAATGTTTGAGTTTATCTATTGAATTTTTTATTTCATAAGGATTAGGGTTTTTGGTATCAACATGGTGAATGAAATTCAAATGAAAAATATTTTTTTTGTTCAATATCTATCATGGCATTAAACTTTAGTAAATGGGGTTACTGGCCCATCGTTTAAGAAACCATAAATTCATGATGACAATTTGAAACCTGAATTAGAAAATTCCAAATTTTATGAGTGAATGAAATATTCTAAGGAGGACTTATATCTCGAATGAAAGATAAGAATATCTGAATCTCTTAAAAATTATTGATATTAATTAGGTAATGAAATTTAAGATTGTTGTTTTGATCAAATATTTTCTTTTGCTAAATCATGGTTATCTAGGAAATGCTTTTCTGAAAATTTTTAGGAATGAAATGTGTTGACAAGTAATTTGGGTCTTATTTACAAGAAGATACATGCATGTTCCAATGACTCAATCTTATATTTTCATAAATATGATTTGGTTTATTTTACTTCATGTGTTTAATCGATGTACAAATAGGTATAACAGCAAAAGGAATTATATTTTCTTAATAAAAAATTGAGGTATTTTTCTCATATACATAGATTAAAACATTTATTCATGTCTTATAAAAAAGTATCATTAATGATATGGAAAAAATAAAATATTTCTGTTAGTAAATTCTAAACAATCCTTGGGTTGGTGATTTAAAAAAACACTTTGACCGGGTTTTTCCTTATTTCACATCAGAACCTTATAACTCGAAGTTAATTAAATCTACAAATGGTTAATTTCCATTTAGTGGTTATGGTAGTAAATATTTTTATGGTTCTAGACACTATATAAGCACCTCTTGGGCATATGGAAAACTCAATTTTTCTTATCAAATTTTATAGATCACCCACAATATACATGATGTAAATGGAATGACTAATTAAAAAGTTTCCAAATATTATTGAAAAATTATTCTATTATAACCAGGAGACTGTCATTTCACATTAATTTATAATTAACTTAATATATAAAAAATAAATAATATCTTGGAACTGATATATTTCTTTGTTGATGGAATTGATCATTCAAACATGATAAATGTGTCATAACTACATCATAAAGAACCAATGGAGATTCCCTTTATTTGTGATACACACATGCTCCCTAGATTTCCAAACAACACTATTGAAATATCCTGTGCAAGCTTGAGTGATTTACTGTCTCGCATTATTTACATTGACCACTTCATATTCCTTTGGGCTTGAAGGTTTTTCTAACATTGTTCCCAATATTTATAGGATCATGATAGGATAGATATATAGAGAGTAAATTGTTGTGAACATCCATCTAGTTTTACCTAATTGATATAATAGTTTATAAATAGAAACATGGGTAGCATTTAATTATGATTAGTTTCCCAAAGTCCTTAATCTTTGGATTAATCCCCAATAATCTCGATGTTAAGAAAATAATTATAATAGTTTTTTTACTTATGACATGAAGAAACTCACACAATGAAAAATGTTATTTTATATTTTGGAAATTAAATATTTTTCATTAGACTTGAAACTATGTTTGATCAGACTTCTCATCATATATTTAATCCTTAAATAAATATTTAAAAAAATATTATATATTCATCAAAAATAAATATTTTATTCATTAATAGAGAATGTTTATTTATTTAATATCTAAATAGTGAAATGAATTATTAGTTAATAAATATGTTATTATATTTTTAATTAGAAAATAAATCAAGAGATAAATAAATATTATATATTCACATTATTAAACAATTACCTTATGAATGAATATTTATTTAATATTTTTAATAATTTAATAAATCCTGAATAAATTTCACTTCCCTTTGAAAACATAAATATTTAGTCCCATTGTTAAATAAAAATAATATATAACTATGATTAATAGAAAAACGTTGTGTGCGACTCTCTAGGCCACTTCGTCTAGGGGATTTAGATGATCTTGCCTAAAGTCAAATATTATTTTCCCACAATTGGTCAATAACCCGCAATAGAGGTAGATATATCACAGTGTTAAGAACCACATAGGAATTATCTATAATCCCTTTATGATGACATCATATTTTTCAGGTTTCTAACTTGATTCATCAACCATGGGCTTGATACATCTTTCTTTGTCAATTTTAAATGAACTCATCTATACACCATGGGCATGTAATTTAATGTGATAGTTCAATTTAATTATAAGGGATGAGAAATCATATTACATAAAGATATTAGGGATCATCATTTTCATACTTATTCTTTAATAACATATCATTTATGAGGCACCAGATGTACCCTACTTCCCGTGAACTTATATAATTGTAGTTTTGGTTAGTAAATAAAAGTATGGAAGTCATTAAATCCATTAATAAGAATATTGGAGTCTAATAATTGTCAAATAAATTTATATATAGGAAATTATAATGAAATGAAAACAAGTATAATTTCTACTAACATGTCTTTTTTCATGGTTTCTCATCCAAGACGTTAACAAGTGAGAACTTCATGAGATAAATCTCATCCACATATGAGTACCCTCACCCAAAAATCAATATACTATGTGACCCATCATAGAATGTTATCCTATCGTAAAAAAATATTTAAAAATATCATTTTATAATTTCATGGTTCTCATCCTAGAAATAAAATACTATAATGTTTTCAATATAATAGATACTAGTTGATATTATCATATTCTGGTCACACAGAATAATGAACAATTTGTTTTATGAAAGTTTGATAATATTAACTTCTCAAAATATACATGTTATATAAAGTACAAATAGTGAGTTCTAGGGGACTAAATCCAGGAAACTCCCACCTAGGCTTGAGCCAACTACTAATGAATTTTAGTCTACTATATCTCATATGATTATCATATTTCTATAGTGTTAAGCGTTTAGTTTCGTGATCCATCACATTGTCTTCAACGGAAGATCTAATAACAGTGAAGCCATATATCTTAGAGAAAACCCTCAAGAGACAAAATTTCTAATGTATATGCTTCATCAACTGCTGTGACATTGGATCCTTTATACTAGACACTACTATAGTATTATTACATTTGAGTGTGATGGTGTCTTTACTTATCAGCTCCCCATTAAGATCCTAAATGATAATATATATATATATATAATGATTCCTTATATACCAAAAAATCTATAATGTATCTGGAATATTCTCTATATTTTTGATATCATGGATTTCATAAATCTCTTCTAACTCAAAACACCTCTATTAATAGTGAATATATATACCAAAATGATTTCATATCATCTTGATCTATTTGGAATCCGTAATCTATATACCCATGATGAACATCTCAACATCTCCTCCATAGAACTGTAACAAGTCCTTAGCATTCCACGTATATTTAAGGATAGTCATGAAAAATATCCAATATTAGACACTTATGAAAGATTGATATCTTCTTACCATGGTTAAGGTATAGTAAAAGTCTAACATAATATATAACATAACATACATCACTGACACAATCACAGACATATGTAGAATCCTTTACATACTCTATATATTATCAAGTGTCTGATCACACATTTTCATTGAAACATAAATTCCATGGGACATTGGAAAAAAATCCTCTCTTTGATTGTTCCATATTTAATATCTTCTTTATATTGTTAGTGTACATACTTTGAATTTTTCCAAGAAATATCTTGGGAATTTCATGACGAATATTGACACCAAGAATATATATCACATATTTTAAGTATTTTATGGAGAATAAATTTTATAAATATACTTCAATAGACTATAAGATTATTATTTCATTTCCAATAATTTTTTTCATTAATATAAACTATTAGGTGAATAACTGCACTCCCACTTAATAACCTATTGAATCATTTCTCACATTCATTATTTATGAATCCAAATTATATTATGGATTCATCAAATCAAATTTTCTATGAAATGGATGCCTCATTTAATCCTTAAATGGATCTCTACAACTTTCATACCTTATTGGCATCCTTTGGAGTCACATACCCTTCGGGTTGTGTCATATTTACATATTTATAATGGTTCCCATTATAAAAGTCAATTTTTACATCCGTACAAATAATTCATAGTCATGGAATGCTATTATGTAAATAAGGATTTTGATGGATTTAAGCATAGAAATAGATGGAAAGGTTTCATTGTAGTCAATTTATTGATGTTATTTAAACCCTTTTGAAACATGTATAGACTTATAGGTGATGAATTGATAATCAATATCCAATTTATTCTTGAATACCCATTTAAAAACAATGGGATTTATATCCACTAGAGGATATAGAAAAATAAATACACGTTTTTGGTATATGGAATCCATTTAAAAATTACCGTCTTCTTTACATTTTGTAGCTTCTATATTTCATACTACTTTTTATAGGATATAAGAGCATTATTTTCACCTTATAATGAGTCATTATCCTCATTGATTAGAAAACCATATAGTTCTAGTTCTTTAACATATATTTTACTCTTATGTAGTACTCACGTCCTTTGAATTTCTTCTTCTCTAGTGCTTTATACAAGTTTTTCTAGTGAATGATCACATATACCTCAATCAACGACATCATGTAATTATATATCACTCCCATGATATCTTTTAGATATGTTATCCATTTTAAGAAATATAGCATGTTTTTTCGTTATAACCTATTTGTTTGAGGGGTAATATAGTTAATATAGTCTTGTTTCTCTTGGTCATCATTTAAAGATAAACATTTTTCCATTGAGGTTCGTGTTTGTTACCGAATGAGGACATAAAAAATTCACCACAACCCTAAACATATAAATTCAATAACATATATTTACTTCAACATAAAATTTTGTTAAAAATAACCTTTATCAATTTAGTTGTCACATAGTTTTGTATATATACCGCTGCATGTAATGTGTATCCTCTAAAGGATAATGAAAGACTTTCCTGTCACATTATTGATATCACCATGTCAAATATTATGTGATTCCTGATAAAAAACTATTTTTCATGAATATTTTATTGATTCTAAATGAAATAATTTCCTCACATTATGCTAGATATGTCAATTTATAGAATATTTTGGATTAGATCATTAATTTAAAATTTCGATTGAAATTCCAGTTTTACCCTTTTAAAATTCACTATAGTATTTCGGGGATAAATATTTTTCTGTAAAATATTTTGAATTAGTTTTTTTAAAATGAGTTCCTGACTTAATGGGATACAAATTATATTTATTACATGGGAGCTGGATCCGGAATTTTAGTGGAGTAAATGGGCCATGATGACAAAGTTGGACTGAACCATCCAGATTGGACATCAATTTACCATTTGGGTTGTATCATCTTTATACAGACTTTTATTGAGCCTCAATTTTGAGGGAAGCTCTGGGACATGATTAGGAACAAATATTCCTTCTATAAGGGCATCTAATTCACGCGTTTTGGAGGTCTACTAGGAGGTGAAATTGGGATTAAACAATTTGGATGAATTTCCCTTTAACAATTAAAAATGTTTTGTAACCGTAGCCCTCCACAAATCTATTTAATGGATGTTATAAATGTTTGGGAGAGATGGGAGAGGCTTTGGGAAGGTTTGTACTAATCTGTGGCTCTTGGGAACCCCTCAAAACACTTGGATGAAGTAATGCCTTGTGCAAACATCTCTTCCAGAAAAGGCTCTCCTCTCCCTCATCCACTTTGTTTTTCTTTGTTCTTATGCTTGTAATGTGAATTTTATTCAATAAAACTGCTGTGTTTTTCTCTTTTAATGTTCTTATTTTTCTTCTTGGGCAGAAATATAATAGTGGAGACAAGATTGGGTGTTCCCCTTTCAATCCATTTCTTATGAAAAATATCTCCACGATGACAACTCTACCCATGGAAGAGTGATTTATTTCGTAGTTGATCTAATACCTACTAAATTATTTCATTTATTTTGAATCCATAAACATACATTAATTAATAAATTGTAAAAAATTAATTGAGTTTTAATTTCTATGTTACTCAATCGACTTGAATTTGACCACATGGTCGGGCTTCTGTAAACCGTGTGAGTGAAACCTCAATCGCAAAATCTAGTGGCATTGGGATAGAAATTTTGGGTTCAAGTATCATCCCTAAACACAATTAATTCTAAAATTAATGTAGGATATTTTTCCTTAATTTACCACTTCCCAAAAATTGGATTTTGGTTCACAATCACAGTAGGGTGCTACGATTGAAGGTCCCGAAGTTAACCTAGGGCTCATTTTCACAAATATTTGTGGTTGTGTTAATTTTAATAGGGTTAGGAGGTTAACAAGGTTATGGGATCATAATTGAATAAATTATAATAATATTGGATAATGATAAATGAATGGTTAAGGGGTTTGATTAGATCAACTATATCTTCTCATATAAGTGTTTCTAAAGAAATTATCTCTTGATTGTCGCTTCTCATTTTCTTGTTTTATTTACAGTTTGAAAAGTCTCAAAAAAAACACCACATCATTATTTTTATTTTTTTACCTATTTAAATACTTACATAAAGCCAATTAATAGTATTTCAATTCAATTCCCCCCTAGGAGAACTACCTAGGTCAGCCACTTTGCTGCACTTAGTAAAATCACAAGTAAATATTTTTGAGAGAGTGCGCGGCAACGTCCTTTCAAATTGGCGTCGTTGAAGGGGAAGAAAGTGTTTTATTAAACTAATAAGAGGTAGTTTTTAATTTCATTTTATCATTTTTTTATCTTATTATTTATCTTTTCCCCTTTCTCTCATTTGTTTTCTTGTTTTTATTTCTTTCTTTCCTCTCTCATTTCTTATCTTTTGGACCATCAATTGAAACCTCATTTAATGATATTTGTGTCCACTTATTTTCATTTCTCTATTTTATATAATTTATGACACAATAACATTCTGAGGATCTACATGATCTAGACCTTGATATTGAGCATATCCTTAGGGCTCGAATCAGACAATCTCGGTCTACAGGAAGTGTTGACATTTTCCCAACTGGGGAATTTCTCTACTATAGGAAATTTGAAATTGGAAACTCTTCTTAAAGAAATACAAAACATGATAAAATGGATGAAAAAGAAAAAAATGAACTCAATAAGGCTATTCGAGAGTTGGTTGGACCTGATATTAATTATCAAGCTACATGTATTGCATGTCCAACTCTCGAGTCAGATTTTGAACTAAAATCTAGGTTAATTCACCTTCTTCCAAAATTTCATGGATTATCTGGTGAGGATCCAAAAAAACATTTAAAATAATTTAATATAGTATTCTCAACAAAAAACCATGAAATGTCTCTGATGATCAAATAAAATTTGTGCATTCACATTTTCACTTGATGGGTCTACTTAAGATTGGATGTAGTACTTACAACCTGAAGATGTAACATGTTGGAATGATTTGAAACATCTTCTCTTGCAGATATATTTTTTCCAAAATCAAGGACCACATCCATCCGAAAGGAGATATCAGGGATCAGGAAGGCACAATGGGAGTCAATGTATGAGTACTGGGAGCGATTCAAGAAGTTGTGTGCAAGCTACCCGCATCACCAAATCAGTGAGAAAATCCTCATACATTACTTGTATGAAGGACTCAAACCTATGAGGAGGAGCATGTTGGATGACGCAGCTGCAGGATCATTGGTAGATATGACACCAAAATCCATATGTTCATTCATTGACAAGATGGCCCAAAACTCCCAACAATTCGGCGATAGTGGTACATCGAATGTCTGAGGAGTACATCAGGTAAGTAATTATCTTGAGAGTCATTTACTTGATACAAAGTTAGAATATTTGACCACTATGGTGTGGCAAATCACTTTGACTCAAAATACTTCCCAACCAACTCCACCTTACCAATAGGGTTTCCAACAACCCTAAAGAATATTTGAAGCCTAACCATCAACAAGACAACAACAACGGAATCCCCCACCCAAGGTAGATTCTAACATTGATGATCTTTTGAAACAAATTTTTCTTAATAAAAATAATGAGTTGAAGAGTCAATGTTCAGAGTAAAGGGTTTTTAAAACTCAAATGAGCTAGATTTCCACCGCCCTCTATGAACTGGTAAGTTGGAATCATGGAAATATACTTTCCCAACCTACTCTAAATCCATAGGGGAATTTCAGTGCCATCACATTGAGAAGCGGGAAGCAAACAACTGATGCTTCTCAACCTATCATTCCACCGGGATTCACCTCAACCCTGGAGAATCCCCATTCAAAATCGACTGATGAGCAACCTAAGGAGAAAGATAAAGGTAATCATAAGATTAATGACATTCCTCCTATACCCCTTCCTCTTCTAAATAGGGTTTTTATAATAAAGAAGATGTCTGAAGAGGCAATGAAAAAGGAGGTTTTAGAAACATTCAAGCATGTGGAGATAAAAATCACCCTTATTGAGGCCATTAAAAAAATCCAAAGGTATGAGAAATTCTTAAAAGAACTTTGTACCATTCGAAGAAGGTTCAAGGGAAATGAGAGGATCATCCTTGGAAGAAACCTGTCAACACTCATTACACAAACTCAATTAATGCCAAAAAATTGCAAGGATCCATGGACATTCACCATACCATGCACCATAGGGGAGTTACACTTTTCTGATGCTTTATGTGATTTAGGAGCTTCCATAAATGTAATGGCTCACTTTGAATTCTCTTCTTCGTAGGTTGGTGAGTTGAAACCGATGAGATTAGTGGTGTAGTTGGAAAATAGAGTTATGAAATATCCGGTGAGAGTCCTTGAGGATGTAATTGTCTGGGTAAGAGACATGATCTTTCTAGAAAACTTCTACATTCTTAAAATGGAGGACGATTAGGTAAGTTCTTGTGCTCATATTATCTTAGGTAGCCCTTTCTCAAAACTGAAAAAACAATCAAAAATGTCAATGAGGGTAAACTTTCCATGGATTTTAGAGATGAATCTGTGATATTAAATATTATGGATTCCATGAAGTACCCCTCAGAAGACCATTCTGATTTTGTTATCTCCCATTTTGAACTACCGAATAAAAACCCCAAGGATTTTGATTGTCCTATGCTTTTGGAGATTATGATTATTGGTTCTAGTTTTATGTCTATGAGTTCTTCCACACCTATTTATAATGCACAAGACTCTCTTAGATTTGATTTTGAAATAGAATCATATTCTTATTTTGATCATGTGAACTCTGATTTTGACTTGTCTATTGAGTATGCTGATGGTTTTGATGCTTTATTCTCTGATTTTGATGATGTATATTCTGATAATAATGTTATTTGTTCACATATTTTAGTTCCTTAAATTTATCCATCCATAAACCACCCCCAATAATGGAACACAGTCCATTTCCACCAAATATCAAATACCCATACTTGTTGAGTGGTGGGAAATTACCTGTTATAATTTATAACAATCTCCCTTTTGAACATGAAATAAAACTTTTGAATCTTATGAGGGAGAACATCAGTGAAATCATGTGGATCTTGGCTGAAATATTAGGTATTAGGCCCTCTATTTTCATGCATAAGATTCTTTTGGAGGATGGGGCTAAACTAGCAAGGCAACCAGAAAGAAGACTTAATAAAAATCTTCTATAAGTCGTAAAAATAAAAGTTTGAAAATTTCTCAAGGTAGGTATAATCTATCCCATCTCAGATTCTCAATGGGTGAGTCAAATTCAGGTTGTACCTATGAAAAGTGGTTTTACTGTTGTTAAAAACGATAAATAATAGTTAGTTCCAATGAGGGTGCAAAACAGTTGGCGTGTGTGTATTGATATTAGGAAACTAAATCAATCCACTCACAAGGACCATTTCCACATCCCATTTATTGATTAAATGCTCGAGATAATATCTGGGAAGACACATTATTGTTTCTTGGATGGATTTTCTAGAAATTTTTAGCTTCTTATAGCTCCAGAGGATCAGGAGAAGACTACATTCAATTATCTCTTCAGGACATTTTCAAACCGGAGGATTCCATTTGGACTTTGCAACACCCTACGTACCTTCCAGAGATGCATGGTGAATACGTTTTTTTGATTTTCTTGAGACCTACATAGAGGTATTTAGGGATGAATTTACAGTGCATGGATCCTCATTTGATGAATCACTACAAAAAAACAGGCAAGGGAAGCGCCACCTTTTATCAACGCTAAGAAAAAAAAGCGCTGATAAAGTTAAATCTTTCTCGGTGTTAATTAAAAGTGCTGATAAAAACATAATCACATTTTATAAAATTGGGTGCACATTATCCTCTGTTTATCATGCCCGCGTTCTCTCACAGTACTGTACCCCTATGACAACTCCCCTCCCCCAATCTTCTCTTTTCCAGACCTCTACCTCTAACCAATCATCACCGATGGCCCTTCTCCTTATCCTCCCCCTCAAACCCCTTCTTCGGATCATTCTCCCCGCAAACCCTACTTATCCTCCTCCCTGTTGGACCCTACTCCCTATGAAACATACTTCTCTATTTCTCAATGGTTGAAGGCACCTCCTCTGTACCTCCCCCTCTGGTAGTTGCACCTTCCCCTCCCGTTGTAGCACAGATGGCCCCATGACCGCTCGACACTTCTTCTCTCCCTCTATCACACAAGCGATATACTCTAGGTAAGTCTACCACTTCTCCTCTTAGGTTTATTTTTCATAATTTCACTCCATGCTCTACATGTGTTCATCGTTTTAATTATCATTTGGAAAATGATTTAACGAATAATTGGTGAATGTTCATTTCACATTCCATAGTTGGAATCACGGATCACTCCACGTGAAAATGAGACACGGGCAGTGCTAGTCTTTTTTAGACACACCGTATACCCCTAGGGACACATCATGTCCTCCTTTGAAAATAGTTTTGAGCTCTATTTCCTTTTATTTTAGGTTTTTGTGAAATGTTTGATCTTCCATGGACTAGTATTGGTGTATTGTGTTCACTTGGTCCATTCATATGAGGGCTTGATGCAACATCCTAACCTTGTCCAAGGATGTTGTCCCCTCTATATCTTCTTAATGATAAGGGTAGTGTTGGTGAGTTCCATTAATCTTGATTGAGTTGTGTTATTAAAATTATATAAGGGTTATTATGGAATTAGGTCCCATTCATTGGAACTCATACCCCTCAGTGACTTGAAACATGTATCAATTCAATGGACCCGAAGCGATCTTCACAATACGGGAAATATGATCTATACCAACAGTTTTGGGAAAACTGTTGGTATAGTTCACTAATTTGGATGTATACCAATGGTTTGGCCAAAACCGTTGGAATAGTTCCATTATAGAGACCCTATACCAACAGTTTGGCCAAACCGTTGGTATAGGTCCCCCCCTATACCAACGGTTTCTCCAAAACCAATGGTATGTGTCCCAAAATCAAAGGACCAATACCAAGGGTTATCAAAACTATTGGTATAGGTCTATACCAACAGTTTTGAGAACCGTTGGTATAGGTACATGTATTTTTAATGGAATCTTCTTACAACAGACATTAAATAAATAAAAATATAAAATACTTATGATAATACATTTATATTTATGAAATTATGTTCACAAAAGTATGTTAGGTTAGTGGTTAGGTCATTCAATCACAAACGGGAGGTGTTGGGATCAAAACCAACTGAATGATTATTTTTTGAATTACATATACCAATGGTATAGGGAACTGTTGGTATAGATTTTCATATTTCTTATACCAATGTTTTTGAAAACTATTGGTATAGGTATATACCAATGGTTTTCCCGAAACCGTTGGTAAAGACCTATCCCCACGTCTTACTTGGAAACGATTCTCCAAACCATTGGTATAGCCTATACCAATGGTTTGGAGGCCGATACCAATGGTTCCAAACCGTTGGTATAGGTTATTTTTCCAGTAATGTCATTTCATTCATATTATCCCTATATTGGGATTGTATAATTGGAATCACCAACAATTACATGGACATTAATCCCCTATATAGGAGGATGTTTCAAGTAGGGTATATTGTTCCCCATCAAGCATTAGGAATTAACCCCTCTATTTGTATAAAGATCTGATCTTTCATATGGTGCATCTGTCCGATGGAGCGTGTATCTTGGATGAACCCTATATGTATTCAATATACTTATTCTATAGTGAGTGGTCTCAGTTCTCTATTATGGGGGTTGTTATGGAATATGATCCTGAGCAATGGACCACTGGTCACTTAGTGATATGGAGCTTGTATCCCTCCAAGAGGCCTGAAGCAAACCCTATTTCCAATGTGTTTTCCCTATGTTGGGTTTGTTGAATTGGAATGACCAACACTAAAACAAGTTTCTATCCTCTATCATGGAGGATTATTGTTGTAGACTCTAGTATCCCCCCATCAAGCCTTGGGAATTGACCCGTATATTTATATCATGAGATGATATTTCTGATGGGGTATTAGTCTAATGGAGTGTATATCTAGAGAGAACACTCTCAGTTTTCTATGTGATTATTCTTGGCTAGATCAGATGAGTGTGACCTCAAGGATGAGTGTCATCATTGGAATTATAGCTTGGGTAGCGTTTCCTTTTGGAGGAGTGTTAGATTGAAAGCCTGAGTGGATCTACAAGTAGAAGTAGTTGAGACATTTTTTGACTTAGAGTCTTTTATGAGTATATTTGGGATATCCTTTTTTATCATTATGTCTCCTATCTTGTTTGTAATACCCGTGTTTAGTGACATGAATACTCTCAATGCTTTATGTATGGTGTTTTGGGGGTGTCCTATTGTGTATTGTAATACTCATCCCAACAAAGGATCTTCCCATACATATCATGGCTTATACAGATGATGGAAAATTTCATAGAGTCCTTGGTGGACTAGGATAAGGTAGAGATTAGTTTTGGATACACATAATGAGGTTTATACCAATGGTGAATTAACATATATCCCCTCCTTCTATGTAAGTCATACATTATTTTACATTTTTTGGTTGGATTGTATTTCATATATTTTTATTAAATCCATTAATTTATGTTGTTCAATTCATAGACCAACATCTAGTTGTTTGGGGGAATTCAACATGTAATACTAAGCTTTGGATGGCTATATTAGTGTTCTATGATTATGCCTCTGGTTTGAGTTCATATCATAATCTTTTATTGTAGTGATCTTCTGGGATGTAGGGTTAGTAGAACCCACCCACAGTAGGTGTGTGATGCAAGTCTCATCTCAGGAGGCACTTCCATTCATATGTACCTCAAGGATAGCCCATTAGTCCTAGGAATTTAATATGATTGTGACGAGTATAGACATATCACATTGGATTTTCTTAACATTCGTGCTACAGTCAGATAGGGAGTCGATTAATAGCCTAGGAAGAGGAAGGAACTGGAGAAAGGTGGTCTGTTCAGCACTAAAGTGATGGAGGAGATCAGGGAGCAGCATTAGGTGGATGGAACTTTGGTTTGATTCTACCAATACTACCCTTAAGTAGACCACTCCTATATTTGAAAGTGAGTTTTTAGAATATTGGATAGTTTTATTAACTAGATACTTTTTACCAGGAGGCTCCAGTTGTGTTTGGAGGTACGATATATGTTCATTATACTTTTCATATAGTACTATTAGAAATAGGTACAAGAAACTATTTTTCCTAATTTTTTCAATTATTTTCTAGGTATATGGTAGGATCTTGTCGATCCCCATGTTAGTGATGTTTGGTGTGAAACTAGACTTCTAAGGAAGATGAACAATTCCCCCATAGAGATGTGTTCTTGAGAGGTGATCAAAAAACTTGTGGGCAAATCAATGACTCATAAATTGTTTATTATATAGGTGTTGTAGATGGGGTCCTTTTAATGCAAATGGGTTGATAAAAATAGTGCTGTTAAAATAAATGAATTGGGATTTGTGAAAGTTGATTTTAGTAATAAAGCATACAAAGACGAACAGTTTATAATGGTTTCACAAGCGGTACAAGTATTTTATGTTCTATATACCGCAAGTTGAATGTGGTTGATTATTCTGTTATCGTCCAAAACTGTTGATGGGTCTGATGAAAATTCTGTTGATGATTATCCTTTTAGTGGTAAATCAAAATCATTTCCCAGTAGTCCCAATGTAGATGACAATTTTTATGTTAGAGGAGACCATAATTAAGGGATTTGGTTAATCGATAGAGATTTCAAATCCCTTCAGCCTTTGAACAAAAAGAAAGAGAGTTCAAAAAATAGGTTATATTTTGTTTATAATAGAGATCTTATTATCTCATGTTATTATCTTATCATTAATAAATTTATGTAATCTAATTTAACTGTTCAACCAGTTTTCAAAATAATGACTTCTGCATGTTCTGGTGATCCTATCCTCAAGGTTGACCAAGTCTCTCAAGCTGCTGCTGCTGCTGCTCACAGAGCAGAGCAATAACAGGTTTCTGAACCTATTGCTACTCCTAGTGTTGAGGTCCAACACCATCAATACATGTCATTGCTACCATTTCAGATGAATATATAGATGATGATTATTTCGATGGAATGGCTAGAGATGAAGGACCAGTGTCCTAGAAAACACATGTGCGCCGTAGTTTGACGGTGTTATCCAATGTTATTAAGGCTAAAAGAAAAGGACTCAAATTTGATGTTGGATGAAATGCACGATACCAACATGTGAATCCCAACAAGGCTATGTTTGGTAGTTATATTGGAATTGTCTCTCTGCAACGCGTGCTGATTGACATAGATTCATAGAACCATGTTGTGTCTGGGCTGAAGGCTGTGATCTGGGAAGAAATTATGGTAACATTATGATATTATTTATTTAATTTAATAAAAAAAATGAAATAGTGTCATACTCTTCCAAATATATTGAAGAGTAAATTTATTGTAGATTATTCAAACAAGAATTATGTAATAAGGGTAGAATGAAGGACTCATTGAGGTTTTTGCACTATTTTAAGAAAATTTCACTTGAAATATTCCAAAGGTAAAATAAAACATCACCCTCACATTGTCTATGCTCACCTGATATCTCAAGAAGCATGAGATGCATTAATTGGCCACCATGGGGATGAGAAGTTTCAGGTACAATGTGGATGATAATACATTGTTTAAGGATACATGTATTTATGACATTTATTGATAATATTTATTTTATGAAACAACAACTTAGTACTAAAAATAAGGTATTTGCATAAAAACCAACATACCACTATTGTAAACAAGGTTGGGGTACGCGTCACTAGAAAAGAAAATGGTACGTATTTTAAATTTACAGTAATATTGTTAGGTTACAAGAAACATCATCATAATAATCTTTCTATATTTATATATAGATTTATGAGTCTATATCCGAAGACACTTCCATCCCATGTCATGTGCTCTGGAAGGAGGCATGTGTGAATAAAAAAGGAAAGCTAGTTGACGAAAACGCACAAAAAGTGTGGGAAATATGTGTAAGTATGACATAATAAAAAGTTTTGTTTTAAATTGTTGTTACCCAATATTAAATTCCTTATTTTAGTATATCTGACAGCCAAAGGAATTAGCTACTCCTGTAGTAGATTCTGATCTATTATCGATGGCTTTGAAGCATCCAAAATAATACGGTCATGTCAGAGGTGCAGGGTTTCAGTGACACCCTAAGTATATTTTGAGAAAAAATGGATGATAGAGATAAAGAAATGAAACAAATGAGAAAAATACTAGAAACTCTTGAATAATGATTTCAATTGCAGGAAGAGTTGATAGAAACTTTTAGGGTGGGAAGCAAGGAGAAGACACAACTCAAGAACAACCAGCGCATGAAGATCCCACCCCACTCCCCACCAACTTTGAGGTGAGCCATTCCCCTCAAAGAGCTATCTTAGTCGTGGTAATAAATATTCTAATAATTGTTCCCATGAAACGTGAATCAGACCAACACTGATACATTTCATGTACTGATCTTTTACAGGGTGATAATGAATATGATTTATATATATCAAGACCCACCTATCACCTTGTAGCGAGGGCTACGGTGTTCAACATCCCAGAGGACATGTTACATAATAGACCACTTCCAAAAGATCTTCTGAAAGTGACTATTACTATAGCTCACGATCCAAATGCAGTGCTGCCAATTCTAGAAGATGATGATGTTATTTATACGGTTGAAATGGATATTGGGACATTCATTTCATGGCTGTCACAACTTGTAAGAGTACATGTGGACAAAGAGGTATTTATTTCCATTTTTTTTCAATCTAAACATTTATAAATTAATGAAAAAAGGTCCTAACCCATGAATGTTATTATAGATAGAGAAAGGGAAGGGGGTGACAAGACACATTGGCTCAAAAGAATCTAAAGGATCGACCAACCAATCCCAAAGAGCTCTTTAAAGCACAATAACACCACTTTTTCTCTATCCACATTTACTAGCATTGAAGACTCATGCAGATACAAAGCTAAAAAATAGTAGTAGTCATATAGTTGTATTTGAAAAGAATATATACAGAGGAGAAATTCAAGTTTTCATTGCTATTGAAAATGTAAATGAGATTAGTGAATACAGTTGTCTAGGTGACATAGTTGTAAATTTGTATATGAGTTATGTTTTCAAGAATTGTTTTTCTAAAAGCTGATATAATGTTTTAATTATGACTAAATGCATTTTATATTATTGGTAGGCATATGTATGAAAAATAGTTGAAGGGATTTTCCCAGGAGCTAAAATTCAGACTCGTTATCCCTCATACCACATCAACACAACAAAGGAAATTAGAGCCATCAAAAAAGGATGAAACAGTGAAAGGCTTGCTGAAAACATTTGAAATCAAGATTACAAATGACAAACTATTCCTAATACCAACCATATAGGGGTAAAACACTATGATTAAACCATATCAACTATATTTTGAGTTCTTTTATTACTTATTCCCTTTTGTGTTTTTAGGTAACAATGGATACTAATTGCGGTGATCTTGGATACTCCAAATATTTATTTCATGGATTTAATGCAAGGATATCCAAAAAATTGACCACACATGAGGGAGTTTGGGAATCAGTAAGACACTAAATCCTATGTTTTATGTCTAAACATAAAGTTATATAATTTATATTATCTTTTACTGAGGATTATTTTGTGATAGGGTGGTGTATCAATATCATCTAAAATAAGGAATGAGGACAGGGGATAAGAATAAAGAGGTGAGAAAATACTACGTCTTTACCAGTATGAGGGTATATATAATAAAATTTCACCATCCAAACACATATCAAATCAAGTTACCTATTCTCCTAATGATAAATGTTTTTGCAGTGTCCAAAAAATACAAACGATGATGATTGTAGTAATTATGGTTATAAATTTATGATAGAGAGAGTTTTCCATCAACAAAATAGCATCCCTAAAGAGGTATTTTAGAAAACAACTACTATTTCATTTAAATTATTTATTAATTATTTCTTTATATAGTTTTCAGTACTACTCTGACTGTAGAAAAGCCTCATATTTACAAGATGAAATAGATTGGTTTAGAAATGAGTGGGCCGCATACTTGAAGGAATATTTTACACAAATAACATGAAGATCTGACTTGGGGACGTGTACAATTGGTGGCCATTTTTGAGAGGGGTTAAGGGGATCAAAAGATGAAACATTGTTGTATGTAAATGTTCGTAGGAAGATTTTAATTGTTATTAAATAAAGCATACTTTATCCAATGAGTAATTTTTCCATTTTAACAGACGAAATGAACTACCAACATGCAAGAATGATGAAACACTTTTCTTTGGGCTTTGGATAAGAAAAAAGAGTAAAATCTCTAAAATACCTTCATATTAGACCAAACGAATTTGTATTGTGTTGAAAATTTAGGATAACTATCCATGGATCATTTGTAACATGTAAGAGTCAACCCCACCTCAATCCAAGGCCCAGTGTGGCCAGTATCACTCCATGTGTATCTCTTTTATTTAAAATGGACATAATTTTAATTGAAAACAATAACTGACATACAGAAAACTGACCAAACAGATTTGGATTGTGTTGATACTTTAGGAGAATGTTCCATGGGTTATTCAAGTTGTGTACGAGTCAATCTCGAATCAATTCGAAGCACAGTGTGGCATGTATCACTCCAAGTGTCTCTCTCTATTTTTAAATGGATAGAATTTTAAGTGAAAACAAAAACTGACATACAGAAAACTAAACAAACACATTCAGATTATGATGATACTTTAAGGGAACGATCCATGGGTAATTTTTGACGTGTACGAGTCTACCCCCACCTCAATTTGAGGCACGGTGTGTCTAGTAACACTCAAAGTGTCTCTATTTTGTTTAAAATGGACAGAATTTTAAGTGAAAACAGGAAATGATGTATGGAAAACAAACCAAATGCATTCGTATTGTGTTTATACTTTAGTAGAAAGATACATGCGTCATGTGTGATGTGTACGAGTCAACCCTATCTCAATCCAAGGCATGGTGGGGCCGTTATCTCTCAAAGTGTCTCTCTTTTGTTTAAAATGGACACTATTTTAAGTGAAAACAACAACTAACGTATGGAAAACTGACCAAAAACATTAAAATTGGGTTTGTAAATTAGGAGAATGATCCTTAGGTCATTTTTGACATGTACGAGTCAACCCATACTCAATATGAGGCACGATATCATTGATATCACTCAAAGATCCTCTCTTTTGTTTAAAATATACAAACTTTTATGTGAAAACAACAACTAACATACGGAAAACCAAAAAATGCATTCATATTGTGTTTATAATTTAGAAGAACTATCCATGGGTCATGTGTGACATGTAAGAGTCAACCCGCCTCAATTTTAGCCACGATGTGAACATTATCACTCAAAGTGTCTCTCTTTTTTTTAAAATTGAAATAATTTTAAATGAAAACAAAAACTGACATACATAAAACTGACCCAATGCATTCATATTGTGGTGATACTTTAGGAGAACAATCCATGGGTCATGTGTGATGTGTATGAGTAAAACCCACTTCAATATGAGGAACAATGTGGCTGGCATCACTTATAGTGTCTTTTTTTTAAATGGACATAATTTAATGTGAAAACAACAACTAACATACAAAAAACTGACCAAACACATTCATATTTTGTTGATACTTTAGGAGAACGATCCATGGGTTATTTTTGACGTGTACGAGTCAACCCCGCCTTAATCCGAGGCATGGTGTTGCTAACATTACTCAAAATGTCTCTCTTTTATTTAAAATGGATAGTATTTTAAATGAAAACGACAACTGAGGTACGGAAATCCCCCTTCCTACTATAACCACCAAAAGAATTCATTTTTTCCTAAAGAAACACATACTATTGAAATAAAAACTACTCCAAATAATTTTAAAAATACCAATGATCTTAAAATCCATGAAATTCATTCCATTAAAACCACAAAAGCCCCCCACCCCCTGGACACCACCCCACCCCCTGGACACCACCCAACCCCTTGGACACCCCCTTGACAGCCACCCCCACTACCCTGGACAACCCCCAACTCCCCTAGACACCTAAAACCCCCAGGATGCCTCTACCCCCTAGACGTCCCCACCCCTCCTAGACACCACCCTACCACCTGGACACCCCCACACCCCCTGGACACCCAACCCCTTAGACAGCCAGCCCCACCCCTGGACACCACCCACCATCTTGGACAGCCCCCAACCCCCTGGACCGCCCCACCCCTTGGAAACCACCCCACCCCTGGACACCCTAGCCCCTAGATACCCCCACCATCTGGACACCCCCACCCCTGGAAATCCATCAACCCCCCTGGACCTCACCCTACCCCTGGACACCCACATCGATATCCCCCCACCACCCTGGACAGCCCCACCCCCTGAATACCACCAACCCCCTGGACTACCACCACCACTGGGAAGGCCCCCCACCCCTTCTAGACACCACCCCAACACCTATATACCCCCACCCACTGGACACCCCCACACCATGGACAACCACCCCCATCCCCTTGGACACCACCTCACCCCCTAGGATAGCCCCACAACATCATGGACCCTCCTGGACACCATCCCACCCCCTGGACACCCCCACCCCTAGACCCCCACCCCCTGGACCCCCCACCCCCTGGACCCCCACCCCCTGGACCCCCCACCCCCTGGACACCCCCCACCCTCTGGAAAGCCCCCAACCCCATGGACACCCACCCCCACCCCCTAGACACCCCAACCCCCCTAGACGCCCCACCCCTAGACAGCCCTCCCACCCCCTGGACAGTAGCCACCCCTCCTATACAATACCCCACCACCTGGACAACCCCACCACTTAGACACCATCCCGCCCCCCTTAAACAGCCCCCAACCTCCTAGACTGCCCCACCCCCGGGACACCATCCCACCCCCTAGACACCCCCCAACCCCTAGACACACCCACCCTTGGAAATCCACCCACCCCCTTGGACACCACCATAGACATCCCCCCCACAGACATCCCTATCCCCCCGGACACCCCTACCCCTGGACACCCCCTAACCCCCTTGGAGAGCCACCGAAGTCCCAGAACAGCCCCCAACCCCCGGAATTTTGAATTGAATTCTTTATATATTTTATTAACTTATGAATTATGTGTTAATGGTTTATGTGTATAATTTTTGTTTGGGTATAATTGTTGTATGTGTATTCTTGTTATAATTACGTTATGAATTATGTGTTAATTTTGTATGGGTACACTTGTTGATATGCTGATTTTTTTTGTATGTCTTTTTTGGGTGTGTTGCTGCAGAATTTTTTGTTACAGCAGACATGGCTTTATCAGCACTAAAGAAGCGCTGATAAAGGACCCCTTTATTAGTGTGTTTTTAGCACTGATAAAGGCTCTCTTTATCAGTGCTAATCTTTACAGTGCTTTTGTAGTGCTGTTAAAGCCCGTTTTGATCACTGATAAAGCCCGGTTTTACAGTAGTGAATGTCTAAATAGTTTGGGAAAGGTGTTGAATCATTCTATTGAAAAGAATCTGGTCGGGAACTTTGAAAAGTGTCATTTCATGGTAGAGAATGGAATTATCTTAGGGCATGTAGTGTCAAATCATGGGATAGAGGATGATAGATCTAAGGTAAATATTATTTCATCCTTGCCCTATCCTTCATGTGTGCATGATGTTAGATCTTTCCATGGGAATGCGAGAATTTATCTAAGCTTCATCGAAGATTTTAGTAAGATTAATCTTCCGATGTCCCAATTTCTTCAAAAGGATTTTAATTTTATGTTTGATTATTCTTGTAGGACTTCCTTCAATGAGATAAATCAGTTTATGACCACTCAATCGATCATACATCCCCCATGATGGAAGATTCATTTTGAGTTTATGTGTGATGCCTCCAACATCGAAGTTAGAGCTTTCTTATCTTAGAGGGTGGGGTACATTCACATGTGATTGACTATGCATTGAAGACACTAGATTTGGCCCAATAAAATTTCAAAACCACAGAAAAAGAGTTTCTTTTATCCCTATCTTCTTTAGAAAAATTCTGTTCATATTGGATGGGCTACAAAATAGTTTTTTTGCTGACCATGAATCTCTGAGGTACCTTTTGAAGAATAAATCTGCAAAACCCGGACATATCCGATGGATGCTCCTTCATAATAAATTTTATATTGAGTTAAAGGACAAGAAGGGGTCAGAAAACTTGGTGGAAGACCCCATGAGTAGTCTTACTCACACACTAGAGGATGCCACCTTGTACCATGTACCACTTCAGGACACTTTCCCCGATAAGCATCTTTATTCCTTCTCAGGTATGTATCTTTCATATGTTAATTTAGTGATCTACCTTGATGCATCTAAAATGCTTGAAAATTTAAAGAAACATCAAGTCCAAAAATTAAAGAGTGATTCCATATTTTTTGTTTGGGATGATCCATACCTCTGGCGCATGTGTAGTGATCAAGTTATTAGGATTTGTGTTCCTGATCATGAGTTTGAGTCTATTTTACAATTTTTTCAAACACTTGATTGTGGTGGAAACTTTGGAACCCAATGGATAGCTAGGAAAGTTATGAACTCTAGATTGTGTTTTCCTAGTTAATTCCACGATGCTAATGTGTTTGGTAAGTCGTGCTCATGTTTCCAACAAAATGGTAATATTTCTAAGAGACAAGAGATGCCTCAACAACCCACACTATTCTATGAGATATTTGATGTATGGGGCATTGATTTTATGAGTCTTTACCCAAGTTATTCTGGTTTCTTATATATTTTGGTTGATATTGATAATGTGAGGAAATGGGTGGATGATATGGCCACCAGGACTGATGATTCTCATGTTGTAGTGGACTTTGTCAAGACACAATTTTTTTGCAGGTTTGGAGTTCCAAAGGCTATCATTAGTGACCAAGGGACACACTTCTGCAATTAGAATTTGGCTTCCCTCCATTGAAAGTATGGGGTGACACACAAAACATCAACACCATACAACCCTCAAACAAATGGCCAGGCTGTGGTTTCAAATAGGGAGTTGAAACAAATTTTGGAGAAAACCATGCAGCCGAGTAGGAAAGATTGCATAAAGTGATTGGATGATGTGCTATGGGCTTATAGGACAGTATTCAAGAAACCCATAGGTATGTCCCCATTTCGGATTGTTTTTGGGAAAGTGTGTCATCTCTTCATGGAGGTTGAGCATCAGGCTTATTGGGATTTAAAAAATGCAACATGGATTTGGACCAAGCTGGAATTCAAAGGAAGCTACAAATTCAAGAGCTTGAAGAGATTAAATTGTCCTCATATGAGAACTCAGGGGTATACAAGGAAAGATCAAAGTAAGTTCATAAATGAATGATCTAGCAAAGGGTGTTTCATGTGGGAGAGAATGTCCTTCTATACAGTTCACGGCTGAAGTTGATGCATGTTAAGTTGCATTCCAAATGGTTGGGTCCTTATATTGTATCTAATTTTTTTCCTTATGGTGTAGTGGATATCACACAAGAGGACACAAGAAGGATCTTTACAGTAAATTGAAAATGTTTGAAGAAATACATTGAGGGACTTCTTACTGATACAGTGGATTTCATCGCACTGCATGACCCCATCAACACTTGAGTACATCAGGCTGTTCATAACCCATTCACTTTTATATTATTTTTCCAATTTTAAATTATGCATTTCATGTGTACATATCATCTAATGGGTTCACATTGAGGACAATGAAATATTTTAATTATGGGGGAGGGATCCTTTTAGTTTAGTAATTTCAATTGTTTTCTTATTTTTCAATGTTTTTTTCAAAAAAAATGTGTGGTTTTCAAATTTTGTGTGTTTATTTTTCAATTTTTTTGTGGTTTTTAATCTTTTGAACTGAAATGATTCTCACTGTGATTTTGAAATCCAAATCAATAAGTGAAAAAATTAATTCCACGAAACTAAGGTTAAATGAATGATGAAAATGACTTTGTTTCAAGTTCAAATCTTTTGTAATTTCCTGAAAAGTACTATGAATTTTGAATACCATACCACATCTTACTATCTTTATATTTAAAATCAATTTAATTTGAGGCTTTTGAACCATTATTTTCATATTCTTTACATTCACCTCACTCCTTGAAGTGAAATTTCATAATCTAATAGAACTTAAGTGTGAAGGGGGGGGGGGAGCTATCTTGTGTTGTGCTACCACATTCTGCGATACTTCAAGTGAAAAATTAAATTCTAAAGTGATGTGTTTGATGATAAAAAAATAATTCTGTTGAAATTTGTGCCTTTCTGGATCTTTCAGGATAAAATAAGGTGTGCCTTTCTAGAGCTTCTGATGAATAAAGAAAGTTGAGCCTCTCTGGAGCTTTCAGGAAAAACTATGTTTGAGAGGATTGACATTTTTATTGTTGAAATGATGAGTGGTATAAAACATCCATGAGTTTTCATGATGATGGATCATAATTTATAATAATATTATTGAGGAGGATACCATACCTTGGTGACAATTAGAATAATGCAATTTTCCTTCAAAAAGGGTCAAGCCCTCCTCATTCAGCCTCAGAATTTTTTCACATCTAAATCCTACCAACCGAAAGCCACAGAACAACCCTAAAAAGTTCTCATGATAAATATATGTCCTTAACTCACATCAGGTGGTGATTTAGGAATTTATCAAGCCTATGGTGACCCTTGTATGAGTTTGGATGAGAAAGACATTGCTGAAAATAGACATTTGTGTGATAAGAGAAAATTCAAGTGAGTTAAGTGTTTTGTGCATGAGTGGATTAGTGAAGTGGAAATATATTGAATGATATTAATGGAGAACTTGAAATAATGGTTTTTAATGAGGCATTATATCTTTTGTTTCTCGGTGTGGAATTGTTGGATCTCAAATATATGTGTTTTAAAATTTGTTTTGGATTTGATATTGATGTTTACTTGATATGACGTTTTTCCCTGGAGTGCAAAAGGGTAATTGTTGGGGAGTTGATAAAACACTATTCTGTTAAATATTTTATTGATAATGAATGAAATAATTTCATCACATTGTGCCAAATATGTAAATTTATAGAATATTTGGGATTAGATCATTAATTTGAAAAGTCAATTGAAATTCTAGTTTTACCCTTTTAAAATTCACTGTTGTATTCCTGGTATAAATATTATTCTGTAAAATATTTTGACTTAATAATTTGTAACTCTGTTCCTAACTTAATGGGATAAAAATTCTTTTTAGGACATGGGAGCTGGATCGTGCATTTTAGTGGAGTAAATGGGCTATAAAGACAGAGTTGGACTAAACCATCCAGATTGGATATCACTTTACCATTTGAGTGGAATCTTATTTATCCATTCTTGTATTGAGCCCACATTTTGAGGGAAGATGTGGGACATGATTAGAAACAAATCATAGTCCCATAATGTCAGCTAAATCACGCTTTGTGGAGGTCAACTATGTGGTGCAAGTGGGATTAAACAATTTGGACGAATTTCCTTTTAATAATTAAAAATGTTTTGTAACCCTATCCATCCCCAACTCTATTTAAAGAATATTTTTACTCTTTTGGATGTATGTTCAAGGATTTTGGAAAGTGTGTACGAAAGGGTGACTCTTGGTAAACCTTTACAACTCCTGGAAGAAGTAATGCCTTGTGCAAACATCTCTTACAAAAAAGGATCTCCTCTCCCACCTCCGAATTTTTTTTCATTGTTCTTGTGCATGAAATGTGAATTTTATTTTATAAATCTTCTATTTTTTTCTCTTTTCATCTTCTTATTTATTTCATGGGATGGAATATAAGAGTGGAGACGAGATTGGGTATTCCTCTTTTAATCCACTGCTTATGCAAAACGTCTCCACAGTGACAACTCCACCCATAGAAGAGTGATTTATTTCGTAGTTGATTTAATCTATACTCACTTATTAAATTTATTTTGACTCCATAAACATACTATAATTCATAAATTGTGATCAACTAATTGATTTTTAATTTCTATGTTACTGAATCGACTTTCATTTGACGGCGTGGTCGGGCTTGTGTAAACCGTGTGAGTGAAACCTCAATCGCAAAATCTAATCACATTGGGATAGAATTGTAGGGTTATAGTCTCATCCCTAAATACTATTAATTCTCAAATCCTGGGAGTATATTCTGCCCTAATTTACCATTGATCACAAGTTGGATTTTGGATCACAATTAAAGCAGGGTGCTATGATTGAAGGTCTCGAAGATAACATAGGGATCATTTTCACAAATATTTGTGGTTGTGTTAATTTTCATAGGGTTCGGTGGTTAACAAGGTTAGGGGATAATAATTAAAAGAATTATAATTATATGGGATAATTATAAATTAATGGTGATGGGGTTTGATTAGATCAACTACATCTTCTTATATAAGTGTTTCTAAAGAAATTGTACCTTGATTGTCGCTTCTCATTTTCTTGTTAAATTTACTATTTGAAAAGTCACAAAATGAACCCCCCATATTTATTTTCATTTGTTTTAAACTATTTAAATACTTAATTAAATCCCATTAATAGTTGTTTAATTCACTTAATCCTTGAGAGAATGACCTAGGTCATCCACTGTGCTGCACTTAGTAAAATCACAAATAAATATTTTTCAGATCGTGTGAGACAACGTCCTTTCAATTCCTCTTTTCACTTACATCATTCCATTTTGGTGTATAAGGATGATTGAGTTGAGATATAATATGAAACTACAATAAATAATCAGTGAAGTCATGATTAAGATATTCACCACCATAGTCTGGGAGGATATTCTTAATCTTCTTAAAAATATGGTTCTCAACTTCCTTATTATATTCCTCAAATATATTAAAGGAATCTAACTTATGACACATTAATATGAACTAAACATATCTAATAAATTAACTATTAAAATAAATGGATAATGATTAACTAAACCTATATTCAACTGTAAACAATCCACAAACATTGGTATGATCCAACTCAATAATCTCTATAGCCCTTTTAACTCTTACACTAAATAAGATATTTAGTCATTTTTCTTATAAACATGCAAGAAATACACTTTTTTGTTTTAGTTCATATGAATAAAAAAATATATATAGGTGTAATTTATCCAAGTGATATTCATTTACATGACCTAGCCAGTGATGAAATAGTTTGGTGTCGTATGATTCTTGTATAATAGTTTAATTATCAATTTTCATTACTTGATTCATGTAACGGAACATGTAAATATTGTTATATAATCTTTCTTTGCATAAAAATGATTTCTTTTTAAAATAAGCAACAAATAGTTCCAAATTTGAATATAAATCCACATGTATCAAGCATAAACATATAATTAATGTTTTTTGTGACTAAAGGAACATAATATAAATATTTCCAAACTAAGATAATCCATGTTAGCAATGTGAGGTTGTGGTCTCTAATATTCATAATAGAATTACTAGATCTGTTGGCATCTCATAAATCTACCAAACCACATAAAAAGATTCATAATATAATTGGTTCATGTATGTGAATAAATAAGTGATAACCACATGCTATATTTGATACCTACTTTTTAGAAACATAGAAATTTTACTCTATAACAAAGGAACCCGAATATTCCCCTTATTTCTTTTAATGGGTGCAGATTCCTTCTAGTGGCCCTTCAAGCCACATACACACACAATAATATTTTCTACCTTTATTTCCTCTTAATAAATATCCTCTTGAAATGAATTTACATGGAATATTTTGAATTGGATCACCTCACACAGTCCTTCCATTTATTCACCATAATGATGGGAGGCTTTCTAAGCTTAATATCATTGTCAGCTTGTAAAAGTAGATTGCGAAGAACTGAGAGTGTCTTATTTGTCTTATTCATATTTATATTAATAATAAGAAATGAGAATGTTATAGGGAGAGATGAAAAAATGATATCATTTCCCAAATTTTTAGATATTTTAAATCCTAGTTCCTATAATATCTCAATGTAGATAATGTGTTTGGCTATATGAGGCTGAACAAGCGTATATTATCCAAATTTTCAAATGAATAGGTCTTGGAGATACCATATTGTTCTTATCCTTCTATATTAAGATGAATATCAAGGAGATGATGGATAATGTTATAAATTTCCATGTACTTCTCCTACTTTATGAGTTTTCTAGGCATAGATAGGAGCATAATTAAATCCAGTTATTAATACTTAAGTTGATTATATATTATGTGAGACAAAATAATTTTAGTTTTATAATGTCTCACACTATTTTATATGGTCCTAATGGCCTCACCATTTATATCATAATTCCATATTAGTTTGAAATATTAGTGTCTAGTATCCAAATTTCTATTCTCATTACCCTATAATGACATTGATCAATTTATCAAACGAATTTAGGTAGGTAGTATTTCCAACTATGGTCCGGAAATTTCTATGTGTGTTGAGAGGAATCCTAAATACTAAATTATTGACTCATATTTCCTCAAAACATTCCTTCAAGATACATTAATTCTAGAAAGGGATACCCCTTTTGATGTAAAATTTGTTATTTCAACCCCAAACCATTATTAAAACTCAAAAATAAATGTATGTGTCCAAAAATAGGTTATCCAAACACTTAGTTTTATGGCTTCATACTAAATTATTTATTAGATGAAATATAGAATTATTATTATTTGATGGATTTGGTCTATTACGCATAAAAAGTATTATATAATTTCTTCCATGTAATTTTAATGTAACGCCCCGACCCCAGTTACCCAGAGTTGGTGCATTATTTTAATACATTGGCATGATTACAAGAAATAAAGTCCCAAAGGAGCGATCAGTTTAGCAATCTTGGAAAATAGATTACATACATGAATGTTACAGTACACTTCATAACATACAAAACAACATAAATAATCCTTTAGGAACGCCATTATTCCCTTGTCTTAACCCTGCATATCAATCACAATACACTTCTTGGAATCCTGGGAAAAATAAAATATAGAAAGGTGTGAGATCAGATGCTCAGTACGGATAATAATATAGAGGAAACTTTCATAAATAAACATAAACATTTAAGGTAGTGTATAACTAAAACAAAAGCCTTTTAAAGTTGAACTTAAGCATAATATGGAAAAGATAAAATGAAACAATGCCATTTACTTATTCACATGGATATTTTACTAGTTGAATAATCACATGCAAGATCAATAACCACTTTCATAAAGATGGAATGAATAATGCCAAACTATCATAACCACATAGCCAAGGCCTCATGCCAAGACTAAAAATAAGATTTTGTCAAGGCCTCATGCCAAGACACTACTTTGTCTCATGAGACCTACCGATGCATCAAGGACCTATAGTGGGCTCCACCCATCACTAATTAAGTCGAATGCATTCCTCATATGAACAAGTTTAAACATAACATAATCATTCGTATTAAAACTAGCATACGAAATGTCAATACTTTCTCCATAAACCATGAATGGTATAAAAATAACACATCCACAGTCAAAAAAATCACAAAAACTTCAATACAATATGAATTTTTTTTATCATAATAAATCAACTTCAAATAAGCTTAAAATCCATCAATGGATGTTGACATATATGAAATTAAAACTATTTGAGAGAAATATCTATTTTTTTTAAATCATTTAAAAGTCACATAATTATAAAATAAAACATTTAATTTGAAAATATCCTTATAAGCTTGTAAGGGAAGCTTCTCAGATTTTATAATGGCTGAAAATAGCCGCACCCACCGTATAAGTTAAAAAAACATTCTTACCTTAATTCTATCGAAAAGGATAAAAAGGACCTTGTTTGGAAAACGATAGAAAGATTCTTTTATAAACATATTATAAAAAGTAAAACAAGGGTATAAATGACTTTAACCCATATTCTATAAAATAATAAGAATGTTTTGAAATAAATTTTTAAGAAACATGGATGTGGATGATAAAGAGGTCCTAGTAGATAATTACGTATAAACAACCTCGAATAATGAAGAGATTGTGAAATAAACCCATACCTTGAACTTTTCCTTAGTTTATGGTATGTTAACCTCCTTAATAATAGTTAAAACATTGTTATTAAATTATAAAATAACCATATACATAATTATGATATGATATATGATCTTCTAATATTTCTTTGTTAATAATACTTTAGTATTATCGTCGTTTCGGGTGTCAACTTACTCATTTTATTTTATATGTTTTGTTACATAAGTCATGTTTGTTATGGATAAATTGTATCTTAATCATATCCAGAATGATATAAAGTTATTAAAAATTACTTTTAATCATCAAAGGAGAATTATTCTTGAATGGATACGATGAGGAATGAATCTTATCGCGTTCGTGGAGACGGTAGTCCGTACGTACGCACGAGCGACAATATCATTCTTTTGATATTAAAGTAATATATAATTGGATGGTATATCAAATATACAGAATAATTATCATGTTATATTTATTATTTACATGAATTACACATCATTAATATACCCATCAAAATAATAATGTTTTGAATAACAATTACACCACGATGTGGAGACGGTAAGCCGTACACACGCACGTATGGTGACATGTCATTCATAGGATGGAAAGAATACTGAATATGGTTGTAGAATATTTATGAAAAAATCTCAATATATATAATATACTGTAGTTATTATTTTAGGATGTGAATAACAAATAAAGACTAAGTTTAAGAAGAAATGAACTTGAAAAAGGGTGGTGAAAACATTACATCTTCTTCGTGTTCTTCCTTTTGAATTGATCAAAAGGGATCATTAGGTTGTCTTTCTGATCAAACTGAGGCCTCTATGATGAATTTAGGGAAGTTGAGAGAGTATTTGAGAAGGGGTTGGCTGAAAAAAAAGGCTTTGATGGTGTAAAGAATTTGTTATAAGTGGTGTCCTTTTATAAGGGGGGGGGAGGGGCACCTTAGGAAAATCCTGATATATTATTTTATAATAAATTCATATTCGGTTTATAATGGCTCCAAAGTTGATTATTTAAAGGTTAAAGTGGGTATGGGTCGCAAAACTCTCAACCAATAGAATTTAGACAGTTTTGGGTCATTATATTAACCTTATCTTTTAGTTTTAACTCTTAGTTAATTAGTTTGAGACTTACAATGTCACTTTGTATATTTATATTATATAGTTAATAAACTTACTATATACCTCAACGAGACCCCCAATTGGTCCATTAATGATACAAATATCATTATATTAGTCTCTTGGCCGATCCATAGATTTTTTGGAATTGAATATCAATTAATAATATAATATTTGTCTTAAAAACTCTTTTATGTCAATTTTGACACTATTTGGTATTTTGTTATTGATAAATTCATGAAATCATTATTACATTGAAAACAATTTATATAACTAATACTAATATGTCATATTATTTTAGAATATTATTGTAATTTATAAAAAGTCTCAAATTACATTTATTTGGGTGTTTATTATGTCAATTATCTTAATCTTTCATTAATACGATAATTACTACATCATCATTGTGTCATAAATAAATTACATTATTTAATGTATAAAAAGTATAAATAAAATACCATTATTTATTAAATCATTTTATATTTCTAATTAATATTTATAGTCGAAATTTCAACATATATAATCCTATGTAATTTTTTTTAAAAGATATAGGCTTTTGTCTTTTTTGTATTTATTTTAACTTAATTAATATAAAGTGTCCTTATCACCAACAACTGGCTCCGTGGGGTCCCAAAATCGTCCCATATATGACCATGGTCTTAATTTTATCAACCAATAAGGTTAAGACATGTTTTAGTGTAATTTATTATTTTTATAATATTATTTTTTAACCCTTATTTACCAGATTTACCATTTAACTATGTTAAATAAAATATTTACCGAAATAATTATTCAAAATGTCTAAAAATAAAAGTTACCTATTTACATAGTTTGGAAATCCTGATTCAAAATATGGAATCCATTTTTCCAAATTCAAAACACATAAGTGGCAGAAATTAATTTAAAATTAATTCCCACTGTCAAAACAAAAAGCGTGATTTTAGAGATAATAACTATCAAAAGATTGACACTTGTTTATGTCCGGTTTAAATTTTAAATTATGTCAAATGACAATAATTGTATTAAATTGTAAAAATATATTCTAAATATACTTTAAAACCACTCAAATTCATAATTTATCACTATTAATTATTTCCATTAAAAAAGTCTTTTTAATTAAAATTTAGTAATTTTCACTATTCATCAAAATATGAAAGTTATCCGAAAAGTACCAAAATTTCACCCTAGGATAATTTTGATATTATGAATAAAAAAATGAAGTCAATTTTGAGAGATAAAATTTATAAAATTTCAACAAGTGGGTATTACTATTCATAACGGCAACTTTGATTGTCATGGTGTATGTAAGAACTAGAAGTTGTGTACAACACATGCTACTGTATTATTCAAAGAGAAGCGTACCATGGAAGGTTGGGGTATTACATTCTCCCCTCCTTCAATAAATTGCATCCTCACAATTTATGCTTGGTATTTGAATCTTGGGGTTGAAATTTCAAAATATCTTAGTTGAAATCCCACATCAAATAATGGATTAATGGGGCCTCTATTGAAAATAAAGAGTGGTAAGTATGAAGTTTACCAAAAATAACACATACTAGGGTTCCATGTAGGAAAATATGGATATGGAAGATAAATATAACCATCAATATATGATGGAGAGTAGTATAGAACATGGCTATGAAATGGCCAACAATCCCAAAGCCATAAATTTGTGATGATCTAAGGTACCATCTAAGAGAAAAAAAATTGTTCTAAGTTCCTTTTCTTAATGTTGAGGAATTTATTTATGAGATTGGCTAAGATCATAAGGAGATATACTTACTTTATAATTAGATTTTTATCCATTAATAAATTTCTACCACAAACTCATCATTCACCCCAAAACATAATACAACTCAAAAATAATCTATTTATCATAATCATATAGGGTTACAAATATAATGAATTTATAATTCACATATCAGACCCCTTAAAAACTACATTATACAATCCAGGAACTTCACGTAGTCCAGTGGTAGGCAATAAATCCCAATTTCACTATGGTTGTGTGTTCGATTCCCGCATCTTTGTCCAACATGATGGGTCGTCACATGGTCTGCGTGTTGTCCTTTTATAAATATACAAAAATAGCCTTTCAAAATTAATCCCTTTCAACATTTAGACTTATCCAAAATAATTTTGTAAACTCTCAGCCCAAAATTTATATGAAAGATAAACATAATATAGATCCTTTTTACCCCGTAATAGCATATGAATACCTTCATCATGTATTGTTTTAAAACAAAAAAACATCTTGAACTACCATAAAACCTTATTGATTACATTCATGCCCCCTCATTCCTTACAGAATACTGGATATACTTCATCCATAGTAAAATGTTGTAAACCCCAAAAATAATGGAATATACAAATCTTTAATCAGTTTCAAGGACGTCAAGAATATCCAATATAATTTACCCAAATCAACCATATCTTATTCCAAAATAATTACCTCAATATTAGGACCATATTAAGGTTTATCTTTCCTGCAATCATGTAATTTACAAAACTTTTAACTCGCTGTACAGTCACTTTTTTAGTACCATAAAATTTCAAATTCTCAATGAAATAGTACTGCAGTACAATCCTTATTTATTTTCAGTACATCATTGGTATGACACTTCAATAAAATAATTCTAAAATAACAACATACGAAAACTAGTCATTACTCTTCATTGGTGGCAGTATCATAACTTGATTATTATCCAATAGCATCATTTGCGGCATTGGTTCGTGTAGTGTCCAAACTCCTTGCAGATGAATCATTGTACATTTGAAAACATTTTCTTACCCTTGTAGTCACATACTTGGTGTCCTTTTTCTCCACAGTTATAACATAATCTCATTCCCTTAAAGCATTTTCGAAGGTGATTATTTCTATAGTTATCACATATGGGAAAATCATTCTTTACCTTATTCTATTTATCTGTCCTTCTCTCCACCATCCTTTCCTTCTCTTGCTTCCCATCAAATCCATAAGACTCAGAGAACTCTTTACTTATCATATCAACACATGATACTATTTCTTCATATGATGATAATATGTGGGAGACTATTTACCTTCTAAATTATTGCTTAATACCATGAATTATATGATCCTTTTTACTCTTTGGATCATATGTATTTCTGGAGTTCTCATTCCTTCTACTGGGCACCATTTCTAAACAATGGCATACACTAAGTCAGTTTATGAGTCACAATTCATAATTCCAAACATGTAAAATACCTAACATAAATTGAATAGTTTATGGATATAATCCATAATCACAAAAATGTACTCTTTGAGGAGGTATATACTCATAAACAATTCATAGCAGTTTGTAAATAAAATGAGAATTATCCTAAGCATATCCCCTGGGAGTGTCGTAAACAAGAGTGAAGCAAGGCCCGTTGTCGTGAACCAGTTCCCGTTCGAGTCTTTTTCAAAGCGGTGTTTTCGTGTTTTACCCCTAGGTACATATGTGCCAGAGCCGCCTCTACCTTCTCGTATCCAGACAGAGATTTATTGCTCAGAAAAATCACAAAATCTCTACAATACCAAAATTCTAGCATGTTTTTCTATTATAATCCTCAAAGTCTATCTTAGGGTAATGTGTTCTAATCAGAGTTTATCTAAATCTAGTTTCCAAGGTTATTTCTAAACTTCCTCTGATACCAACTGTAATGCCCCGACCCCAGTTACCCAGAGTCGGTGCATTATTTTAATACATTGGCATGATTACAAGGAATCAAGTCTCAAAGGACCGATCGCTTTAGCAGTCTTGGAAAATAGTTTACATACATGAATGTCACATTACACTTCATAACATACAAAACAACATAAATAATCATTGATGAATGCCATTATTCCCTTGTCTTAACCCTGCATATCAATCACAATACACTTCTTGGAATCCTGGGAAAAATAAAACATAGAAAGGGGTGAGATCAGATGCTCAGTAAGGATAATAATATAGCAGAAACTTTCATAAATAAACATAATCATTTAAGGTAATGTATAACTAAAACAAAAGCCTTTTAAATTTGAACTTCAACATAATATGGAAAATATAAAATGAAATAATTTCATTTACTTATTCGTATGGATATTCTACTAGTCGAATAATCACATGCAATATCAATAACCACTTTCATAACGATGGAATGCATAATTCTAGACTATCATAACCACGTATCCAAGGACTCGTGCCAAGACTACAAATATGATTTTATCAATGCCTCGTGCCAAGACACTATTTTTTCTCATGAGACCTACCGATGCATCGGTGATCTATAGAGGGCTCCACCCGTCACTTATTAAGTCCAATGCATTTCTCATATGAACAGGTTTAAACATAACATAAACATTCGTATTAGAACTGGCATATGAAATGTAAATACTTTCTCTATAAACCATGAATGGTTTTAAAATAACACACCCACATTCAAACACATCACAAAAACTTCAATACAATATTAAATTTTTGTATCATAATAAATCAACTTCAAATAAGCTTAAAATTCATCAAAGGATGTTGACATAGATGAAATCAAAACTATTTAAGAGAAATATGTATTTTTTTGAAATCATTTAAAAGTCACATAATTATAAAATAAAACATTAACTTTGAAAATATCATTATAAGCTTGTAAGGTAAGCTTATAAGATTTTATAACGGCTGAAAATAGCCGCACCCACCATATAAGTTAAAAAAACATTCTTACCTTAATTCTGTCGAAAAGGTTAAAAAGGACCTTGTTTGGAAAATGACGGAAAGATTCCTTTATAAACTTATTATAAAAACTAAAACAAGGGTATAAATTAATTTAACCCATATTCTAAAAATATTAATAATGTATTTAAATACATTTTTAAGAAACATGGATGTAGATGATAAAGATGTCCCAGTAGATAATTACGTATAAAAAACCTCGAATGACGAAGAGATTCTGAAATAAACCCTTAACTTGAACTTTTCATTAGTCGATGGTATGTTAACATCCTGTATAATAGTTAAAACATTGTTATTAAATTATAAAATAACCATATACATAATTATGATATCATATATGATCTGCTAATAATTATTTTTTAATAATACTTTAGTATTATCGTCGTTTCAGGTGTTAACTTACTCATTTTCTTTTATATGTTTTGTTACATAAGTCATGTTTATTATGGATAGGTTGTATATTATTCATATATAAAATGATATAATGTTCTAAAACATTACTTTTAATTATCAAATGATAATTATTCTTTAATGGATACGATGGGGAATGAATCTTATCACGTTCGTGGAGACGGTAGTACGTACGTATGCATGAGCGATGATATCATTTTTTGATATTAAAATAATACATAATTGGATGTTATATCATATATAAAGAAAAATTATCATGTTATATTTATTATTTACATGAATTACTCATCATTATTATACCCATCCAAATAAAAATGTTTTGAATAACAATTACACCACGACGTGGAGACGGTAAACCGTACATACGCACATATGGTGACATGTCATTCATAGGATGGATAGAATACTGAATATGGTTGTACCATATTTATGATAAAATCTCAGTATATAGAAGATACTGGAGTTATTATTTTATAATGGGAATTACAAAGAATGAATAAGTTGAAGAAGCAATGAAATTGAAAAAGGGTGGTGAAAACATTACCTATTCTTCGGGTTCTTACTTTTGATTTGATCAAAAGGGTTACATAGGTTGGCTTCGTGATCAAACTAAGGCCTCTATGTTTAATTTAGGGAAGTTGAGAGAGTATTTGAGCAGGGGTTGACCGAACATAAAGGCATTGACGGTGTGAAGAATTGGTTAGAAGTGGTGTCCTTTTATAAGGGGGAGGAGGGGTACCTTAGGAAAATCTAGAAATATTATTTTATAATAAATTTATATTCGGTTTTTAATGGCTCAAAAGTTGATTATTTAAAGTTTAAGGTGGTTATGGGTAGAAAAACACAAAACCAATATAATTTAGATAGGTTTGGGTCATTATATTAACCTTATCTTTTAGTTTTAACTCTTAATTAATTAGTTTGACACTTACCATGTCACTTTGTATTTTTATATTATATAGTTAATAAACGTACTATATACCTCCAAGAGACCACCAAGTGGTCAAGTAATGATACAAATATCATGATATAAGTATCTTGGCCGATCCTTAGATTTTTAGGAATTTAATATCAATTAATAATATAATATTTGTTTTAAAAACTCTTTTATGTCAATTTTGAGACTATTGGGTATTTTGTTTTTGATAAATTCATAACATTATTAATACTTCGAAAACAATTTATATAAATAATCCTAATATGTCATATTAACATATAAAATTATTTGAATTTATAAAAAGTCTCAAATTGAATTTATTTGGGTGTTTATAATATCAATTATCTTAATCTTTCATTAATACAGTAATTACTACATCATCATTGTGTAATAAATAAATTACATTATTTAATGTGTAAAAATTATAAATAAAATACCATTATTTAGGAAATCGTTTTTTCTTTCTAATGAAAATTTATAGTCGAAATTTAAACATATATATCCCTATGTAAAAACTGTTTATTACAAGATATATGCTTATCTCTTTTTTGTATTTATTTTAATTTGATTAATTTAAAGTGCCCTTGTCACCATCAAGTGGCTCCATGGGGTCCCAAAATCTACCCAAAGATGCCCATGGTCGGAAATGTATCAATCAATAGGGTTAGGACATGTTTTAGGATAATTTATTATTATTATATTATTATTTTTAACCCTTATTTACCGGATTTACCCTTTAACCATGGTAAATAAAATATTTACCGAAGTAATTATTCAAAATGTATAAAAATAAAAGTTACCTATTTACAAAATTTGGACATCCTGATTCCAAATATGGAATCCATTTTTTCAAATTCAAAACAAATAAGTGGCAGAAATTAATTTAAAATTAATTCCCGCTTTCAAAACAAAAAACGTGTTTTTTAGAGATAATAACTATCAAAAGATTGACACTTGTTTATGTCTGGTTTAAATGTGAAATTATGTCCAATGACCAAAATTGTATTAAATGATAAAAATATATTCTAAATATACTTTAAAACCAGTCAAATTCATAATTTATCACTATTAATTGTTTTGATTAAAAAGTTATTTTAATTAAAATTTAGTAATTTTCAATATTCATCAAAATATGAAAGTTATCCGAAAAGTACCAAAATTTCACCCTAGGCTAATTTTGATATTCTGAATCCAAAAATGAATTCCATTTTTAGATATAAAATTTAAAAAATTTCAATAAGTGGGTATTACTATTCATAACGGCTACTTTGATTTGTTGTGGTGTGTGTTAGAACTCAAAGTTGCGTATAACACTCGCTACTATATTATTCAAAGATAAGCGTACCGTGGAAGCTTGGGGTGTTAAATTTAATGATAAATATATATTAATTAAATGATAAAATATTCTCAAATAATCATATTATTTTATTTCCATATTTTTATATTAATTCATTTATTTTTTGTGATAACGAGTTTTCATCAACTAAATAAAACACGGAGTAGATATAAATAAAATAAATTAAATGTAGAATCATAATAATACTTAATATATTTTTGTTTATTGATTATAAAATAAATTAATCATTTAAACGAAAGGAACTAAATTGATGATATAGTTTGGGCTTGAATTTTAGCATTCAAAATCATTCAAATGTATATCCTACTTTTTTTCACCTCAACTACACCTTGTAGAAACCCTATGTTCCTAGGATATCTAGACTTTCAATGAGTTTACTTCACACATAAGTAAAAGGAACATGAATAAGGTGATTACATAAAAGAAACAATGGAATATCAGGTCCATACATAATATGAAGGGAGGGATGGCCATCTGAACATCAATTTTATTTAATAAAAATATTTTCCAAAACCCGTGTAATAATTAAATTAAAATAAATCAGAAAAATAAAGAAGTTGTTCTATGATCAAGATCCTATATATTTAAAATTAATATAGAATTAAGAAAATTTTATTTCACTAATTTCGATTTGTTTTTTTAGGATGAAGTGTCTGTGTATTAATCTAATTAACTATATTATTATTCAATTAATAAAATTTATCCTCATATATATCTGATATGTTTTGAAGATATCCAAAAACACTAATTAAATAAAAACAAATTTATTAATTTTATTTATATTCTTAAAAAATAATTACACAACTAGTACATGATAGAAACTCGATGAGTCCTTTCTTGATGTACTCTATATGTATTAATAACATATATTTTCTAATTATATTGAATATGAAATACAAATTTTTCCATATAATTACATGGAATGTTTGAGTCAATAAATCAATAATTGAACTAATGTTGATTAACATAGTGTATAATGATTTTAATTCCCATAGAGTAAATATCATATCATGAGTATACAAGGTATGTAGATAGAATTTTCATAAAAGCCAATTAAGCATTAATTATCATTTATAACCTACCATATGGAATGTACAAGTCTAATAAATGGCATATGAATCAAATAATCATGAGGTCTGTATAGTAATAATTTTTTTTTAAATAAATTGGCTGGGTAGACTGTGTGTACATCCATCAACACTTTGTGTATTATTATAATTATATGTTCTTAACACATGACTAGGGGATGTTATTGTATTACTATGATAACATGTGTGGGGTGTTGGATATGTATTGTAGGAACCCACCATGTAACCTCCTTATTACGCGACTCTCAATCCGAACATGTTGCGTAATTAATAGTTGTTGTATATTTGACTATGAGTTTTACTTTATAAAATTTCAAAGAATACATGGCATGTAACACAATTATATGAAGTGTTTTTCCACATACCATGTGATATCTTGGATTGTTCAACACATGAAGCATTTAATGCACCACAGTTCATTCAATACATGATGCGGTGAATTAAATCATTATATGTCATGGTTATATGAACTGGATTATATGTGTGTTAAATGAATAGGGGAAGAATCGATATTGATGATCAGATTCATGAATTGATAACATGAAATGAAATACAAATTTAAATTCATATAATGACTAGTAATAAATAAATAATTATAAATTTAACATTACTACATTGATACCACTTGATGGTTCTGGATGTAGAAGAATCTTTTATTGGGCCTATGACCAACTCAGGTTTTGATGAGTTCAATGAATCATCCAATTTCAGATAATGGAATTTCCATATAGAACCAAAAATTTTATAAATTATATTGAAAAACAATTTTTAATAACATAGAATGAATCTTTACACATTAATTTATAATAAATTTAAAACATAATAAGAAATAATAACATATACATGAGATATTTCTTCATTGATTGCCTTGATTGTTTGAACTCAATCAATACATCATTATTGTATCACAAGTACCCAAAGTAAAGGCCCTATATTGGTGATCAAGAAATGAATCTTTGATATTTGAATGATAGTGATAAAACATCGGTTACTAGAATAAGAGTTTTATTGTCTTCTATTATTCTCTTTGATTACTTCATGTTTGTTTGAGCTTGAGATAATTTATCTTGTCCTTATTGATCTTGAGAGGTAGTGTTGAGAAGAGATATAATTATGGGAAATTATTTTGATTATCCATTAATATTTCTTTAATTTAAAAAAAGATTTTAAATGGACATTAGGCAAGGGTGTAATTCAAATTAATTTACTAAAGGACCTTAACTATTAATTAATTCCCAATAAACAAACTGGCATGTAAATAATAAAAATAGTAACAACATTTTACTTATGTTTTGTGCATACCTATATTATGAAAAAAATAATTTGTAGTTCAAAAAATAAATATTTTTCATCAAAAATGAAATCATGTCTGTTCATCCTCCCCGTCATTTATTAATTTTTTGAAAAACTTTTTAAACAAACATTATTCCTTGACTCAAAAAATAGATATTTTATTTAAATTATGGTCAATATATATTAATTTAATATTTTCATAATGAAATAAATTATTTATTAATAAATAAATAACTATTTATTACGTTGCAAATAAATCCAGAGATAAATAAATTTTATATATTCATATTATTGGATTATTACATTGTGAATAAATATTTATTTAATATTGTTTATTTTTCAATAATTATTTAATATATTTTAGTCAGTCTGGATAATAATATTTATTCCAATTTTTAAATATATATAATATTTAAATAAAATTAGAAAAAAACACTTTATTTGTGACCCTCTAGGCCACTTACATAGTTGAAGTTGTCTAGATTTCCTAAATACCAAGTTCAACATCTATGAACTGGTTAATAAACCCAAAGAGGAAGAAGATATGTCATAATGACATGAGCCACATATGAATGGAAATTGGGTAATGTAATCCATTTATCATGATATCTCATCAATTCGATTATACCCATGTGTCATCAACCTAAGTGCTTGATACATCTTTCTTTAACTATTTGAGATGGGCTTGCCTATATAACATGAACATGGAATTTAATATTATGTTTCCCTTTCAATCAAATGGATGAGACATCATCTTTCATAAATATTGGAGGGACAAATCGTTCCTCAACTTATTCATTAAAAACAAATCATTCATACAGAACCAAATATATCTTACTTCTTGGGAACCTATGGTGTCACACTTTTGGTTTGTACATAAAATTACATAAGTATTTACATCATCATCATTCGTTATATTTTTATTCAAGGAAAATGAGTACAAGATGAACAAGAAAAATGGTCTAGGGGGGGGGTCTAAAGTATTGTAGGCCAAGGGCATCCCCTCTGGTCAGACTGACCCCCTCAGGTTTAAATTGGGAAATATTTGAGAGTATAGTTACATTAGTGCCTTGGACTACTAGAGAGGCTAGATGATCCACCACTTTATTCCCCTACCGCTAGGTGTGGGTAACCTTTTTACTATTTTTGAGTAGAGTTTTTCATTTCCGTATGATGTAGCAGATCGACCAAGGCGTGCCACCTCTTCCATGCAAAGAATTGTTTAGAATCATGGAGTCTGTCTCCACTTGAGAAAGGTAAATATTCTCTTAGATGCAAAGCATGATCCCCATAAGAACAGCCTTGGCCTTGACTATAAGGGAGTTTCCATTAATAAAGTGAGCTGTAAAAGCGAGAAAAACACTCCCCCAGTAGTCCCTGATGATGCATCCTCCACATATTTCACCTGAGCTACAAACTCCATCTGTGCTCATCTTGAGGTCGTCATCAGGAGCCATCCACCTCACCCATCTACCTTGCAGTATGGGGAACAGATGTTGAGCCACAAGTGAGGGGAAATGGAGGGCCCTTAGGGATGGATCGCCCATCCAGTTGCTGACTAGAGTCACCAAGTCCACCAATAGGCTCCTGTTCTTTGAGATGACAAGTATCCTTGTAAAGTTATCCCCCTTGTATCTAGCCCAGTTTCTTGCCTGATATAGGCACCAGAACCCAGCATTGAGGATCATGGATCTCGCCATTTTTCCAGGCCAATGTCTGCTTCCCCCTGAAACCATCTTTCAAGAAATATAATACCATGGTTGCCCCTAGAATAATATGTAGTGAACCCCCTGAAAGAGATCCATACATCTTGGGCCCATTCCCCTTCAAAAAAAGTGGGTTGAGCTCTCCTCTTGTGTCATCTTGTATTAGTGACATCCAGAAGCCAGGAAAACACCAACCTTTTTAATCTAGTCATCTGTTGATATTGTCTAGTTCAGTATCTTCCACACAAAAATGTAAAATTTCGTAGGAATATTGTTACACCACACCATTCATTTCCATCTGTCATGTTGGACCTGAGGGTTGGATGATCTGTGAAAGTCCTTACTATTGAATCTACCTGAGTTTGAAGGTTTAAAAACACATCTATCTGGTTCTAATATGGTTTCAATGTTATCAATGATCCCTTGATGTCCCGTATCCAGAATTGATCCAAAGAAGGATGGGTGAAGGCTTGCTTCATTGAAGGTAATGGTGGGAGAAATACAGCATAGATATCCTACCATGATGGCTGCCCTATTGTGTTGAAAGAATAGGAGGTTACCATCTCCAACTATCCATTGGGAATGCTGTTGTAGGAACGGAATGAGGTTGGTGATTTTAGACTAGAGGGGGATCTGTGCACCGATGGCTTTCCCATATTTCCATTTTAAATACTGGCCATAGTCTTCCCCCATAGGGAACTCCCATCAATTGTTTCTCATTCCAGTTTTTCATGCATGCAATGGATGGTGTCCCCTAATCCTTTGACATTGATCCCTCTATCGGGAATTGGACTTGCCATCTTCACCCATGATGCCCATTGTTTCATCCCATCCAATGATGCATCCCATATAAACCTAGCCAATAGTTTTTCGATAGAAATGATAACTACTTTTTCGCACATTGCTGGACACCGATGCATGTACCGGCATGGTAGACAAGATTCTATTCACCAAGGTAATGTGGGAACCAAAGGATAATAGATGGTTTTGCTAGTTGAGAATGTGGCACGTGATCTTGTTCACCACCTGATCATAATCTCTCATATGCATTATTCCTGTGGAGATGGGGGTGGCAAGGTACTCCATTGGAAGGGATCCCCTTTTCGTGCCCATCTTCTTTCACAGAATCAGTACCCACCTTTCAGGGCATCTGGTGGAGACGTAAATCATACTCTTGTCATTGTTAATAACCATGCCACTCTAGTGGAAGTATTATTCCAGGATTTTGTTGATGTCGTTGAGTGATCTCCTTCCCACGTTCTTGAAGATGAAGGTGTCATCTGAAAACATGAAGTGGGATATGGGGGAAAGTTGCATCTTGTATTGGTAAGGAAGTACATCTCTGTTGGCCATACCATTATTGATCATGCGACTAAGAACATTTTTCATCAGGATGAAGATGATTGGGGACAAGGGATCCCCTTAACTTAGCCCATGAGTAGCTTTAAAAAAGCCGTGAGTGCATCCCATAAATGAAACAACAAGCCAAGAGGAGATTACACACCTGAAGACGAGGTCGCAGGCCCAGGGAGACAGACCTATCCTATTCAGCACTCTATTGATGAATCCCCATTTGAGGTGATCATTTTCTTTTTTTCATGTCCAATTTAATGGCTACGTTGGATCTGTGTGACTTGGTGTTGATGTCTCTCATCATTTCTTGTGAATGAGATATAGTTCCTTTGATGGATCGACCCTTCACAAATCCATGCTGCTCAAGGGAAATCCAACGTGGGAGATGCTTTTCTAACCTTTTATTGATGATGATTTCAAGGATTTTGTAGGGGACATTGCACATACTAACCTATCTATAAGGTTGAAGAGAGGAGAAATCCTTGGTTGTTGGAATGAGGATAAGGGTTGTAGCACTGGCCACACGTGGTAGGATCCCTTCATGAAAGAAGTCCGAGATTTCTATGATAATGTCACATTTGACCACTTCCTATGAGCCCCGATAGAAAGAACCAGGAAATTTGTTCGGACCTGGTGCACTATCGGGGTTCAGGTCCTCCATATCCCTGTGGATATCTTCCTCTACTGAGATCCCTTCTAATGAAGTATTGTCTTGTGCAGACACGAGGTTTGGAATCACTTCCCATACCACTCCAACCCCATCCAGGTATCCACTGGGCATGTTTAAACTCGGTCCTATAAGTAGATCTTTGAAGAAAGTGTGATCCATGCCTCCAACCACATTATGATCGTTAGTGTACATGCCATCCGACAGTACAATGTTCGGTTGGATCAGGAATTTCCTCTCCCTTAATCATGCATGAAAATAGGCTGAGTTTTTATCCCCTTCATGTATCCATGTGACTCTTGAGTTTTCCCTAGCCTGGCGTTCCTCTGAGAGAACCAGTTCAGGCCAACTATTCTTTTTTTCCATGAGATCATTGTAAAGAGAGTTATCCGAAGCCTCATATTATTATAAGTAATCACACCTGAAAATTCAATTAAAACATATCCCATCATAAAATGTTAATCAATAGTAGAAAAATATTTAAGAATATGTCTATAACATTTCAAGGTTCTCATCATTACATGGAACTATTGTAACTTTTTCCATATGATAAATAATATATGTTATTATTACATTGAAGTAACACAAAATAATGAGAAATATGTTCTAATATAACTTATTAATATTTATTTCTTTAAAAATAAATAAAATTTAGAGTTCTTAAAATTTATTTTAGAACACCAAATTTGACATATTCTTGTTGTCATAAATTTATAACTCTGTGCAAATTACCTCCTCAGATGTAGATGAAGAAACTGTATATCTATTTATAATTACTAATTCTAGGACATCCAATTATTAATATAAATGTATATTTAAATCCACTAATTGATGATTTAAATTTATTGCAGAGTGATGACATAACTGTATATGATGTAATTTTAGAATATAATTTTATAATGGAAGATACATTAATGAAAACAATTAAGTGAGTTTCCAATGTATGGAATGTTATACAGATTTAATACACATGGTCCAAAATAAGGTTCATACTAGATTGGTGATATAATTGATTTTAGTTTTTTGAATGGTAGAAAACCTTGTTTTTTTACTATCATCAAATATTTATACCTGGAGATAACCCTTTTTGGAGGAGCATAAATAATGTTACATTGGTAAAATTAAAATTGATTGTCTTCCAGTAGTTCTATCAGGTATTCATGTGAATTATATTTTCTCTTAATTACCTCATAGTACCGTTAGACTAACTATAAACCAATAAAAATACATGTCTTTGGGATATGTCAAAATTTGATAAAGTAGAGTATTTTTTCATCTTCCATAATCATATGGATTATTGGTTCCTCATATGTCAGATGTCACACAGATTGAGAACAAATATTTTGATAACATATTGTATTCTATATTTTACAAACCTGTTAAGACTAATGACACTATAAATTCACAGTGAGACCTTGCCAAAATTTCTCGGCATCCCAAACGCGAGTTATTTAAAAATGAAATGTCACAACATTTAATTAAGTGAAAAAAATCCTATGAAATTTTGAAGGAAATTAATTTCTTATTATATCACTGGATTATAGATTTGATGTTACTAGATGGATATAAGTCATATTTGGTTTGTTCTTTCATTAATGGTAATATAACTAAATGAAAAAGTAATCATTTTCAAGTAATATTGAAAATATAACTATTGACAAGACATAGAGGGTTGTTGAATTATTTGATTTGGGATGTATTGAAAAAATATTACATTTCTAGATAATTTTAATAAAATAACAAAATATGATGCACTGAATAAATAATAACAAGATATTGTTATAATTTAAAATAAATTGTGAAAAACTTACATCCAACATCATTGATTCAATGGATCATTTAATATTACATTTTTTGTATGAAGAAATATATAAAGGGCTAGTATAGTTTCTATGGATTACCCATACGAGAGATTCCTAAAAAAATTAAAGAAGAATGTATGTAGAAAATAATCATCTAAATAAAAAAATTATAATTATATTTGCAGGTGGAAATTTAGAATTTCTTAAATTATTATTTTCAATCTGAATATCTTTAAAAATAATAATCAAATGGGTCATAATGATGGACACATTGATGATATCACATACCATTGACTATCCGTATTTAATCAACCAAAGCTTGTTTTTGGTGGTGTTCATGAATGATAACCTTCAGATGGTGAAAAAAAAGAGCTCATACACATGTTTAGAATAATTGTAAATAAATGACATTATTTATGCTGGAAGTGCTAATTTTACCTTTTTTAAATATATTTTAAATGTAAAATTTTATTAATTATTGTCTAGATTATATGAAGATTGTTTAAAAATTAAATTCACTGAAATTACACTAGTTTATTTTGAATAACATTGATAGTATGACATTTTATTATAGTTTCAAATACATGAAAGATAATTTTTTTATTGTTAAACTTTTGGAATAAATTTATTATTTTGTATATATGAATAGTTTTTTATTTTTCTTGGTATCCCATCATGATAAAATAAAATTTATACTTTATTATTTTCATTGCTTAACCCAACATCCCTCTCGGTTAAATCAAGTAATTCATATGTTCTTATTGGATTCCAATTTTATGTTTATACATATAGAAAAAAAACAATGAATGGTGGTGTTTTTAAAAGGATCCCACTAGAAGGAAAGTGATGTTGACTTTTTTTCATGGTAGATGAAGTAATTAATTATGTTATTTGAAAAAAAAATAGGTAATAATTTTTATATGTAATGTTTTTTATAAAAATTTAAGGTTGCATGTTTATACACGACATAGAATAGTTTACATTAAATAAAAATGTATTGTAGCATAAAATTAACCATTTATGCTAGAACATAAAGAAAATCAGGATTTTTGGGAAAATTTAGTAAAAAAAATATTTATAATAATGTGTATTTCAGTTTAGTTATTTATAACAGAAGTAATAGGATATTTTTCATATAATCTATTTTATAACTAATGTGAAAAAATTCAACATTAATTTATAATATTTCCCATAAAATAATTGACCGTGAAATTTTATTTTATGGTGTCCGTAATTAAATAAAAAATTTCTAAACAATTTTGGCCAGGTCGATTATTTAATAACTAACATGATATACCCTTTAAATTTTCCTGAAATGATAGGTGGACTGGTTTTGATGTCATTTTTTTCATAACATCAATCTATTTGCCCTAACATGAGAAACCCTATCCATTATTTCTTTGATCATATGGACTATAATATCATTTATATAGAATTACCACCGACATGCACCCTTACCTGCCATTAATTACCACTTTATCTCTCTATGCATTTTATTTCCATTTTTATAGAATTCACATTCATCTCTCATCCAGTATATATTTGTGATTTGTGTTTATTGTTTTAATCTTAAATGAATCAATGTAAGTTTTATTTAATGATTTTTTTTGGTTTCTTTTCTTGAATGATACCTTTCGCTACTAATATTAATTCATCTATTCACTTTTTATATTTTTTGTTCAAATTAATTATGCATCTGAGGTATTTTCAATTAATTTATGATTATTTTTAGAATATGTTTTGATTAAATGATTATTTTATGAATTAATGTTATAAAAAATTTCAACTTACAGATTAATATATTTTTGAATTATGTTTTTTTTCATTGAAACATGAATTTTAAATGAATAATTGATTATGATGTTTCAACATATCTAGGTGATCAAGCTAATTGAATGATATATTTTGGGTTTTTATGAAATTATGTGTGGTAAATATTTTTAAAGTAAATTTTTTTTATAAAATATATTGTATTTATTTTATTTGTGAAAAAAATTATGATATTATTTTATTGATATTTTCAAAAGTAAATTTGAAATTTAATTTAAAAATATAATAACTTATTTCAAAATCATGATAAGTGTTATATGTTATAATGACTCATAGTTAGATTACTGCACTAAAAACAAGTGATGAATATGAGGATGATATCGATTTGTTTTTGGAATTTTAAATATCAAATGGTCCAAGAAATAAATGTTTTTCTATTTCTGATTAAAATATTTATGTATGAATAAGTTGAAAAGAATAGAAATCAAATATCATTTATTTTTTTATTGTTTTAATATGAGTTATAGCACAAGAATTTGGCACGGTGAAACTGGGATGTATTGAAAATATATTGACAATAAGGATTTTCATGTTGATAAGTCTGATCAAATTGAAGAAACGATACATGATATTTAAGTAAAAGGAATTAGGAAATAACTAATACTTGAGCATCAATTTGGTGATCCTGAAAGACCATTATATATGGCTTGTATAAAATTTTCAATTTTATCAATGATGTTTTGATTTATTGACTTGATGGTGAAAACAAATTAAAGTACAATAGTTTACAGAGTTCCTATAACTATTGAAATACTTATATCCTAAATAAAATGATCTTGAAGATTCACAATTAAATGTGAATAAAACATTATATCCAATGAGTTTCTGGAAAAAGAAGATACATTCCTACCCAAATGACTATTTTCTATATAGGAAGGAATATTATGTTCTATTATAGTGTATTAAATGTGGGAAATCTCATTATAAGTTTAAATAAAAATCACATTCTAATTTAATTGTTATAGAGAGTCATGAAAATGATATTTGGTATCTTCCTATAATTCCGCATTTGAAAAATTAATTTAAAAATTAAAATGATACAAATAGGTTAGGATGGAATATAGAATATAATACATGTGATTGAAAATTTAATCATCCAGTTGATTTTTGACAGTGGAAGAAATTTTATCAATAGTTATCTATATTTGTAAATGATGTCAAAAAAATTCATACTTAGACTATACACAAACGGTATTAATCCATATTGAATCTTGAGTTGAAAAATAGTTCATGCACGATTTTATTGGTAATTTAAAAAATTATCTCGCGAATTTTGTATATAGTAGAAATATATTAGGTTGAGTTTAATGAAATCTATTCCAAACCATCCTAGAAATGATATTGATTTATTTTTATCACCATTAGTAAATGATTTGATACTTTTATGGGTGGAAGGTATTAGATTTTATTATTATTATAAAATGGAATATTTTTCAATTTATGAAATTATTATATTTACTATAAATAAATTCAAAAATTATGGGAATTTATATTGATATAGTTTTAAAGGACACAAGTCTTTTCCAATTTCTGAACAATATAATTCTAATTATCACCTACAACATGGGATAAAACAGTATACTCGGGTCATCAATGGATTTTTTTATGGATTACTCTTGTCAAATTTAAAAATAAAAAAGTTATTTAATAAATCATATAATTTGATATTTATCAAAATAATATTTCCACCGATACGTATTTTGAGAGGATAAAATTTCATATTAAAAAAGACACAACAATTAGGAAATGAAATAAATATTTGGTAGAAGCATTCAATATTTTTTTGGACTTCCATATTGAAGATATCATGAGTTTAAATATAACATTGATCTCAGGAATATGGGGCAGATTATATGTGACATATTGATTGGAACATTGTTAGATATTAATATAAGGAATAAATATGGGTTCTATGTAAGATTGGACTTACTCTCAATGGGAATAAATTTGGAGTTAGCTCCCACTTCTAATGAAATATGAACTTACCTTCCTCCAAATTTTAATAAAATATCTGAGGGGGACATAATTATATATTTTTAGTGTCTTCATGGTATCAAAGTGTTGTATGATTTTTCTTAAAATGTTAAAAATTTCATTTCACTAAAATATTTGATGTTTACAAGTATGAAATCTCATGATTGTCACTCCTTAATGCAAAAAATCCTACCAGTATCACTGAATGAAATATTTATCATCTATTTCAAAAAGACTATCACGATGGTGTTTTATTTTTTCAATTCAATTTGGAATAAGGTTATTGATTTGTATTCAATCAATAATTTGGATAACGATGATGTTTCTATTCTTTGTCAAGTATAAATATATTTTCCTCCGTCTTTTTTTGATATCATGGTGCATTGAATGCTTCTTATGGTAAAATATATAATGTTTTAAAGACATATATGTCTACATTAGATGTATCATATTTAAATATATATAATTATATGTTATTGATATGTTAATAATCCATATCAACCTAATTCCTTTATTTTAGATACATATATTTCTCAGGTGGTAGTAGAATTTTGTAGAAGATACTTATCTATAGTGGAGAACAACAGTTTGCATACATCCCTCCATTAATGTGTCATTATAAGTGAAATGGGATTCATTCATTAAAAGTAAAATCATTGATAGGTGAATAGATAAAGAAGATATTTTTAACATCATGAATAATATATATGATGCTCAACCATATATAACATTATATATTAATGTGTTGAAATCATGTTATCCAAAGAAAAATGATGTGCATATTTTGAATGAGGATTACCAAACATTAATTCATGTTTTAAGGAGAACATACATTATATATCAAGTGCATCATAAATATTGAGATTGTTTTGGGGGTTTCTATGTATAAATTTGATAACATGGTATAGATATGACATTGATGACTATGAATTTCAGATGAAATATAAGGACAATAGATGTGTGGTTCGAAATAGTAGTGTATTTGAGTTCATTGAAGAAATTCAATTTTTATATTCAAAATAAAAAAACCCAATATTCATATAAAGTTCATATTACATAATAATTGAATAAAAATGGTTGGTTTATAACATTAAATTTCATGTTGTAATGTTCAAGTGAAAATGGGTTATGAGTTACAACATTGAAAAATATGATGAATTCAATATGAAACTAGTTAACCTCAATTGATTGGAATACAAAACTAATGATTTTATCATGGAAATAAATTCAAAATAATTTTTCTATATTCTTGATCCATAAGATACCCATTGATCTGTCATTTTAGAAGAAACAAATACATTAAGTTGGTGATGAAAAAATTGAGGAGGTCATTGATTTATGATAGGTCTCTAATTCCATGGATACCTTAAAATAGAGTATTAATGACCACATTTAGAATTTGATTGTACCATATATAATGATCATAAAGAAGGTTGTTTTGGAAAAAATAATTTCTTAATTTCTTAATATTACTAGTAATTTAATTAAATTTTTTAATTTACTAAATTTTATAAAATATTTGTGTATTAATTTTATTTTTTCTATTAAAACTTATATTATAACAAATAAGATATTTTTTTTATTTTAATTATTTTAGTTTTTTAATTTACCCTTACAAAAATTATGTTTTCCCATACATGAATTTTTTAATTGTTTATTTTATGTAAAAATTATAAATTTTAATTTAATATGACTAAAAAAATTTATAAAAGAGTTATTTCAAGTAATATTATTTTTGGTGATAAAAATAGTGTAATAAAATGGATATTTTTTTACTATTGATGCATCATTTTTTAGGGACTATAATACATAACGGTGTATTAAATTGGAGATGATCTAATGATTTTTATATAGTGTAGTTTATTTGTTATTTTTTATATCATTTTAAATTTTTCTTTCAAACTTATATATAATAGTTGTATTTGTTCTCATTTTTTGTGTCATTTCATCTGTCATAAAAGTTTTTAGCATTGTAGTTAACCTATTAAACAAATCTGAATAAAAATGTGTTGAGTTTTGTTTTCTTTTTTTTTGTATAATATTTTATATTTTATTTATTTTTATACATAATAGTTGTATTTGTGTATTTATATACCAATTGTTTTTTACCTTGATTTTTGGATTAATTTAGATGAAACATCTGATTCACCATGAGCTTCTAGGGAGGACCATACATATACATTTTGGGAGGACCATACACATACTTCTATTGAGGATCCTCATTATCCTTATATATAGTATCCTTCTACTTTCCTAGTGGGAGAGAAGGATTAATGGTTTGGTAAACATATAAACACATGTTTTCCAAAATTATAGGTTGATCATAGCTAAGACATGAAGATACCAATTTAATTTGATGACGATAATATTCCTAGGGGTACAAATAAAAAAAATTAATACTTTAGTTATTATTCAGGATAATGGAAATTTATGTATTTTTATTTCTAATTAGAGAGTTTTTGACCAAGCCATACTATATAAATTATGGGAGATAATTTTGATAATCTCATTTGTTATTATTTAAAAAATAATGAACTATTTTTAATAATGTTGGCATCCCCTTATAATAATGTGAAATTTGATATACATGATACTAGAAGAGTCTAGAATAATTTTTTAGGACTGTATGATATATGATAGAGGGATTTTAACTTTCCACTCACATAATATTTCATATTTGGGGATATACAAAAAAATCCACGTGATATATGTCCATTTATAGATGAAGACAAGTGGAATAAGTTTGTTTCAAGTATATGAAAAGAATAAATTTTATTAATGATTGATTTTAGAAGTTTTTTTAATATTAATGATCATATTAAAGATCTATTTAGTCGTAATTTTTGGAAAATGAAGAGATATCCTCAGAATAACAAATATAAAAAATGTATACACTCAAACTTTATCTCATGGAAGGTATTGATTACGGAAAGAGAAAATGAGAACCGAAAATTTTAAAAAAATAGAGCTAAGCCTTTAGGCTCTATAGTGATTGAATCTACTTCTAAACAGATAGACATGAAAAATTAAAGATGAATTAGATTAGAAAAATGGGATAATGTATTATAGAAAATTCAAGGTCTATAGCAGAGAGAATTGTAAGATGTTATTTAATTTATTAACATTTTCAATGTTAAATAAATTTCTTATATATTTTGAATCACAATTAGTGTTTAGAAATATTCTATATAGAAATACCATTAAGAGTAGAGAAAATAATGGATATTCATAAATGATGATAGGAAAGATATTTTAGATACTCCATTAGATAATCTTAAACATCTGGTTAGTGTACAAGTGTACCTAGAAGGTGTATTGATAAAAAGTGTGTGTACATTTAGAATATTAATGAATAAAGGATGTTTATAAAATATAAATAAATCTTTAGAAGAAAAATTTCAGGATTTCGGTTAGATGATATAGGAAAGGATTAGAGGTTCAGTAGAATCAATGTCTATTGACATTCAAAGATTTTTTTAGGATTATGATCTGTCTCCTCTTCCTCTAACTTAAGATCCAACTAGACCACCTCTTCCTACATATCCAACCTATGCAATGTCCTCCTCCACTGTTTCCAATTTATTGTGAGTTATATGTTCATTATAATCACCATCATATTATTGAATATGGGATTATATATTATATTGGGTATAATATTCAACATCAACAAATAGAGATAGAGAATATTTAGATCACTATACAAGATATTATAGATTGATCATCAAGAATAAAATTTCTTATAGATTAAGTTACTATTGTGAGACAAAGTGTCCCGATTTTTTTAGTTTGTCCATCTATACTTATTTGATAAATTATCATTGAGGTATGTATATATTATATCCTCTCATTCAAATTGGTGTAAATTTTTTTAACATTTTAACATTTATAAATTTTTCTATAAACATATTTTTTATTATAATACATTAAAAGTAAAGACATATTATATAAACAAAAATAATTACAAGATTTTATGACTTCAGATACATCTTATTATGGATATGATATATCATAAACATATTCAAACTTATTTTTGGAATTTTATTTCATTCTATTGGATGCTTACATTTATAAGAGTACAATGTCTATGATGATTTTAATGAAAGATATCATGAATCTTATATCTATGGATTATTTGGGAATTAACACATTGTAATTCATTTCCATATAAGTTGATTATCATATAACTTTCCATTATGTTAATTTATTGAAACTTTTTACATATATTTTTTATTAGGTATCCTTATGAAATTTCTCTACAGCATTACATTACAATAACAAATGGATTTATAGATCCATAATTTTTTGTTATTTGATTTCTTATCATCAAAATTATGAAACATTTATTTCATAATGTATTTTATCTATTTACTAAGTAACGACTAACATTATATATTTTTTATTTTATTGTCCATTGAATGTTGGGTTTTATTAAAGAATTAATTTACTTTACTGAATGTTGTATATCCATTGTGATGTTCAAGATAATTTTTACAATGTTCTAAAAAATTATGTTTTAATTCTTCAATGATTAAATATATTATAAAAAAAATTAAATTTATTTCATATATATTATTTTCAAATAAAGATTGTGATTAAATTAGAGAGAATATTGGAAAGTTTAGTGGAATGATTAGATATAAAAAATAAAAGGTGAATTTTAATTTATAATTAATACGTTATATATATAACAACACAACGTTTTATTTTAAATTGAAAAAATATTTTGTAAATAGATGTTTTATATTTATGAGGTAGTAAATGAATATGGATACTAAGTTCCAAAACTTATTTTTGAAATAATTACATCTATGGAAGTTATAAAATTTTAAAATGTTAGATTTTTTTATAAACCATTCCTTTAATTTTTCATTCATTATATTCATAACACATGTTCAAGATTTGTTTTTTAATTTTTCACTATTTGATGAACCTGGGACATATACTAGAGAACAGATAAAGAACATATAAAAAGAATGGTAGGATTATTTCATAGTTCTGATTGGGTATTATTTTATTTGTGATATATAATGAGATTTTTAAATTTCAAAATAAATAGTAACAATTCAATGTTTTTATGAAACTTTTTTTATAATATTTCTATTTATCTATTTTTGGTTATTTTTGTACAACTAGGATTTTAATTTATTTTATTTTAATTTTAAAAAAAATATTTTTCCCGACTTTTATTTTATAAAAATCCTTAAAAATTGAAAATTGATTTATAATGATTAGTTTTTAATAAATGACATATTATATAAATTATCACATAATTTTTAAAAAAAATTCACATTATAAATGTTTTTCATAATAGTTTTCATATTTACAAAGTGGAAAAACACATAAAAATATGAATTTCATTATGATTTATAAGATATTTTTTGGAAACATTATCATATCAATTATTTTAAAAGTGGTGTCATAAAGCATTTATCTCAATGGTGTTTACTAAAAAATGATGTTATAAATTTTTTTCTATTCCTAATTTCTTAAATCGATATCTAAAAACACATTTAAATAATTAAAATTTATAACTATGGGTTATTGTAACTAATATGAAAAACTTATTTGCAATATTTCCCGAAAAAACTATATGAGTGGACTAACATTAAAAACCCAAAAATAATGGTATTTAAATTCCCCTTTTACACTAATTAAATTACCATGACACTTCTTGAGATTTAAGTAACTATAGAAGTTTAATGAAAGATAATTTTTTAAAAAAAAGTTAGTTTATAAAAACTGAAATAGGTTCGATTGAAGTGAATGATATTGAAAAGTTTCAACAGACATCATCAATTATATATTTTACTTGGAGTAATACATATATCGATGATAAAAACCCATAATAATGGGCTGACAGTGTTGATTATATTGATGATGTAACTAATTAATTTGTGGTAATAATGGATAATGAGGTTGATGCTCTTATAAATATTATTGTTGTTGAGAAGGAAGATAAATTCATTAACACCAAATAATATAAAGATAATGATAAAGAATGAGGTAGTTAAATTTTGGTTATAGTCATATTCACAAGGTTTAAGAGCCAGAAAATCACAACCCTATAAAATTATTATGAAAAATATGGTAGGTGGAACTAAAATTGTGTTTACAATGGTGGGTGTAAATTTCACAAGATGCATCTACTTCCACTAAATATGAGTCGAAACAAAGAATCAGAAAGATCTACATTGAGAATGTCTCTATAATTACCCTTCATGATATGGAATAAACTACATGGTTGTCCTCTATTTAAGAATGTGTTGAGTAGGTTTCTGAGTTTGATGCAACAAATCTAAGATGGTAGTACCCTCCATGTAACATTTCTTTAGCTTTCCTTCAGTGACGTTACAACCTTTGTGGTTTTATGTTCAATACCATGGTGATTCTATAAATGATGAAAAATATATTTAATATATTGAATTATAGCCTATAATTTAGCTTTAATGGTGGTTACATTCCCTATATAATGATATAAGTGGTCGGTGATAAAACCTTGGTGAGTGTGGATAATATAACACCTGTAAGGACCAGATTTTCTATGTAATGTTTTTTATTATATGGAATTATTACGAGTCTTTGAAAATTGATGGTTTGTGATTTGGAGGACCGGTGTGCCCAAAATGTTTTTATGAACTTTTTTATGGTACGTTTAGTAAACACGTGAGTAGCATTTTCTAACTTTTGAACCGGTTCTCAGATTAAAAATCCAAGGGCACCATTGAATCCACAGTTTTGGGATTTTCTTAAGAGAGACGTCACTTAGACCATAGTAGGTCTGAAAAAAGTAATATTCTGTACTTTTAAAATGGATTATAAAATAACTTTTTTATTTTTTTTATTTCATTATTTTCCTCCAACAGAAAAGTGGCAGTGTGGGACCAACGGCATTTCAAGCCATTAAATGGATTGACCCTTCAATTACTACGTAACAATATAATTATAATTTAGGAAGGTTCTTAGTAAATGAACCCTCATAAATTCTATGAACGTTGCACACTCGCCCCCTCTCATATTTATAGGGAGCTTGGGGAGAGCTAATGGACCGACATCACCAACCAACGAAGTGCTGATAAAGTGCCACGATGCAAAACCCTTAGAGGATGGATCCAGTTCCATCTGGTGGTGATAGGTGACACTGAACCACGAACCGAAGGAGAACATTCGAGTGACGATGTTGGAAGCTTGTTGCGGGAAACATGAACACTGACCCACATCCTCAATCGTGGTCCTTCTACATCGTTCTTGGGGTAGGGTTTGGTTTTGGTATTAATTTCAATAATTGTAGAATCTTTTTTCCTCCCTCGTGTTGTTTTCAAGCTAAGGTGGAAGGAATAGGCCTAAAGAACCTGGCCCAGACCCTCCACTACCTTGCTACCTATTTGTTCTCTATGGATGACCGTAGCTGCATCGGTACCAGGGACCAGCACCGGCCGGGACCAAGGCGGCGGTCGACACCAGTAGGGTATGAGGGAGGTGGCATCACACCCACATCGCCGGAGGACCAGCCGTGGATCATTTTCCATAGCGGTTGGAGGAGGCGGCGCAGCCATGTCACTGGAGGAACCAGCCGCGGATCATCGGTGACGGTGGTCAGAGGAGGTGACCGACAAATCGGTCGGCTGTAGAAGAGGAGGGAGGCCTGAACAGTGCACTGTTAGAGGATGCAAGCCATTGCTCGTCATTTGTGGCTGACCTCGAGAGGACGCCGTCACACTAGCCGACAGTGGGTAGAGGAGCAACCTGTCATCACAGGCTGCTCGAGTCGTCGACAGACACCAGCCTGCCACAATGAGAGGCAAGACCAGCTCCAGCAGGTCCCACATGCCACCTGGCAACACCACGTGTCGCCGCTGCTGTGGAGGAAATCAAATGGCCACTACTACAAATACAGCTTTTATCAGTGCTAAAATGGCCTTTATCAGCACTGGAAAAGCGCTGATAAAGCCAACGAAGATAAAGGGGGGGTCCCCTTTATCAGCGCTAAAAAATCACTGATAAAAGGGGTCTTTTATCAGCACTAAAACTAAGCGTTGATAAAAGGGTCTTTTATCGGCGCTTTCTTTTGAGCGCTGATAAAAGACCACTTTTATCAGCGCTGATAAAAATAAAAAAATTAAAAAAAAATTAAAAAACATTAAAAAAAATTAAAAAAATTAAAAAAATACTGCCAATCTCAGGGGGCTTTTTATAGCGCTTGAGCCCACATTTATCAGTGCTTTCCCACACCTCCAGTGCTCGCCCGCACCGCCTACACCCTTTATCAGTGCTAGCCCTTTAAATCAACCTTGAGCGCGCACCCGTGCCTCCACTCGGATTTGAACTCGAGACCTCCCCCCTACGCACCTAAAGCCTTTGCCACTACCCTATATTGTTTTGTTCTCTTATTCATGATATATCTATTTATTTATATATATATTTAGTTATATTTATTCAAAGAGTAATATATATTTATATTAATATATATAGTTGTATTAATATATATATATATAGTTATATTAATATATATATATATAGTTATATTAATATATACATATAGTTATATTAATATATATATATAGTTATATTAATATATGTATAGTTATGTTAATATATAGTAGTTATATAAATATTCATATATTGGTATTTTAAATAAAATGGATATTAGTTATTATTTAGATAAAGCTAATATATTTTATATGTAAATATGTTTAATTATTTATTTAAAAAATTTAATTTTTTGGTGTGAATATATAAAAAAATATGTACATATAGTTATATATTTGATTATAAATAGCAGTTCATTATAAAAAAAGGGTGAAATTTTAAAGACATAATATCAATATAAATGTAATACCTTGAAATAAATTCAGTCCCCACCAAAAAAATCCAATAATACCCCCTTAAACGAGGCTGAAAATTCACAAAATGTTAAAAAATCGGGGTACCCTGACAAAGAACTCAGTTTTGGAGGCCTTCTAGGACTCTTTTGGCCTCGAAAAATGCTTGACTGGGGACCCCCTGGGTCACAACGACGTAGAGCTCGTCGCATGCTTCGATTTGATATGTAGTAGAGCTTAAACGGACACCCGAATCAAAAGTTATGACCGTTTGATGTTTGAGTTGTGTTTTCAACATATTTTGGATCTTTTTTAAATTTTTAAATTTTTCTATTCTTCAAATTGTTATTAAATGACTATTACTCCATAATAATTATCAAATTATTAATTAAAAATATTTTTTAATTTTTTTAAGAATCCATTTTCACTAAATATCTTATATATTAAGTATATTAAGTGTAAATGTACATTTATACTTATCTAAAATATATTTAAAAATTATATATTATATTTATATCAATATAACTATATAACTATATTTATATATTAATGTATTTTTTTTATAAAAATTGAAGTCGACCCTCTATAAGTGCTTTTAAAAAAAGCGCTGATAAAGGCCCCCCCCCCCCCTTATCAGCGCTACTAAAAAAGCGCTAATAAAGGGGGTCCCTTTATCAGCGCTAAAAAAAGCGCTGATAAAGGGGGGCCTTTATCAGTGCTAAAAAAAGCGCTGATAAAGGGGTACATTTAGCAGTGCTTTTTTAGCGCTGATAAAGGCACCCTTTATCAGCACTTTTTTGAGCGCTGATAAAGCCCCCCCCCCCCCTTTATCAGCGCTTTTTCGTTAGCGCTGATAAAGGGGTGGCGCTGGTCTTGCCCAGTTTTGTGGTAGTGGGTCGTCGCAGCCATTCGGGAAAACCATGGTCACTCCCATAGGTGGCAGCTAGGGTGGGCTGCTCCACCCAGTCGAGGACTGCGCCTTAGGTGGCCAGGCCGCCTTCCCAGTCGGCCGTTCCCCCCTTGCGGGCTTGGATGCCCCATGCGGGACAGGTCGTGCCTCCGGCGGGCCGGGCTGTCCACAACCCAGTAGGATAAGCCCACCGTGGCCCGGCCCAGCCGGGTTAGACCCAGACCAGGTCAGGTCGACCAGATGGGGGACAGGTCGGCCCAGGCCAGGTTGGGTGAGGTCGGTCCGACCAGGTTGGATCGGACCCGGGCCCAACCGGACCCAGAAACACTTAAAGGGCCATAAATTGAAATTCGAGCATCCATTTGACGAACCTTCTAGGAAATGAGTCCTATGGAGCAATTAGGTCCTTTTTTATACTCCACTTGAGTTTTGGAGAATGTTGTAGTACGTCTAGGTTGGATCAAACCTAAATCCAACCGGGCCCTCAGAACTAAAACGCTTATAACTCACAGATCGGGTTTCAAATTGACGCGTCCTCTGTCTCATTGGAACCCTTACAACCTGATGCTCCTTTGGGTTACTCCTTAATGAAACTTAGTGGTGGTTGAGGTATGACTAATATCTCTAGGGGAATATTCTAAAAAACTCGAGAGCATCGGGTGTGAGGAAGCCTATTACAGACTGTAACGTGAAGAAAGAACATCAATCCTAAGTGGGTCAATATCTACTGATCCTGTTTGGATTAGAATATATCAAATATTATATGGGCTAGTGCTTAGCGATCCAGTGTGGGTCAGTGCATACCGATTCTGTGTGGGTCAAATCCTCTGCGGGTCAGCGGGGGTTATTACCTATCAATCCTGTGTGGGTCAGAAGTAGTGCCTCTTAACATAATAAGATGATCTAGATTACGACTTGCCATCTGTACTTATATAAATAAGTTTTAATGATTGTTATTTGAGTCTTTTACCTTCAGAGTGTTAACTATGTGGTACTTCTATCTTCGTGGTGTTACCTGTGTGGTACTTCTACCTTCATGGTGTTGTCTTCATGGTATTACATGTGGGCTACTTATTCCTTCGTGGTATTGTCATAGTTGTGCTACCTGTGTTATACTTCTACATTCATGGTGTTACATGTGTGGTACTTCTATCTTCGTGGTGTTAATTTTCTGGTTTTCTTACCTCATGTATGAGATGATTATGTCTTGATGACTTAGGTATACATATAATCATATACCTAATTAGAGTTGATGTCGATAACTTCGTGCTTGAGATGAAGGTCTTGATTTTTGGTTTTTCCATTGTGGAACTTTGAGAGACCTATGGGGTTCTCGGGGTCACTACCGAGTATCGTTATACTCACCCATGCATGGGCTATGCCCGCACCATATTGTGTCTTGTGCAGACAATAAACTGCATTGATCGAGGCTGAAGAAGCTAGGACTGGACGATGCTCAAAGGTGGATCATTTAGAGTGACATGAAACTGGGAATACTGATCATGAGTTGTGTCATCCCTTCAGGTAGGATCCTCGGTGGATGATCCATGAGCTGTTTTTCACTTTTCAGTTGTATTTTTTACTTTCCAATTGTATTTTTACTTTTTTATTTGGGCTTGTATTCTGGCCCCTTTACTTTCAGTATACTTTTACTACAACAGTTCACTTCATGGTTTCTTTTTGTTGTGTTCGTGGACTATTTGTCCTTATAGGTTAAAAGAAAATGACATCCCTTTATAAGGATACACCATTACGGTGCGGGTTGCCAGCCCCTAGCCTATGGAAGGTAGGCATGGGGTAGTCATGACACGAGCCCCGAGGGACGTGTTATGGAAAAGTTATATCAGAGGAGTTGGTTCTACCAAAAAACTAGGACTCTGATCTTTTCTATGTGGCAATAGTGTTATGTGTAATGAGTGTGATTTACAGATTGGGGAATCCAGTGTTAGTGTGGAAGCCGACATATCATTACACCAAGACCCTGAATTCTGATTTCTAACTCAATGTACGAAAAGACTGATTGCCTGTGTTTTCGAAAAGTTTTCTCTATGATTTCTTTGAGTCTACTCACCAGGTATAACATATTCAACGTGGTGCACCCATGTCCTTTAAAATTTCCATCACATAAACAGACAAGTAAGATTCCTGAGAGAGTTCATGATGATGGCCCACTGAGCAATAAGGGCTCGTTGCAAGGCCCTCTTATGACATTAGCACCTTTGGGTGGTCTACCATCATCACCACTACCTGTAGGGCAGCCGTTGTCACCAGTCCCACCAGTAGAGGATACATGCCAACTGAGAATGTTGTATGAGTTCCAGCGGTAGATGCCTATGAGGATGCTAGTTGAGAGGGATTTGCAGGAAGCTGAGGACTGCTTGGAGACTATGGCCAGAGTTTTTTCCTTAGTTGGGATACCCTCTGATCTGATGGTGATCCTAGCTGCCATTCTCTTCCAGGGAGGAGATGGGAGATGGTGGAGTCTGACACTCAAGATACACGATGAGGTGGCACTCATCTGGGTGGACTTAGGGAGCCTTTTTAGGGCAAAGTATTTCCCATCGACTTTATGCTCAGTGCGTATATAGGAGCTGCTGCCCTTACTGCAGGGAAACATGGTTATGGCCCAGTACTCAATGAGGTTCACTGATATCTTCTGCTACTCCCCCGACATGGTACAAGACCCTTTCTTCAGGGACCAGACCATTGATTAGGGTCTCTGACAGGGGATTAGAGCATAGATTATATCTCTCAGCATACTGACACAAGTTGGGGTGCTAGAGCGATCACTTTTGGTGGAGAGATTCCAATCTGAGCAGGCACCATAAGTAAGATCCACCATCATACATCAGGTAGAAGAGTCATCTATAGTAGCCAATAAGCAGATTAGGCAAGGGCCTAAGCGACCAGAACTTCTAGTGGATGACCTCAGGATACATGGTTGGTGTTGTGGGGATTATGGGACAAAGGAGGGAATATAATGAGCTAGTAGTGTTACTCGTGTGGCGGGCAGAGTCACATGACACGCGACAGTCCGACCCGCCATTTGGATGACCAGTAGATGGTTGAGGGACCACTGAGGAAGATGCATAGATTCGATCAAGGAGGTTCAAAGGAAGTAGGCGGACGTGGCAGAAGATCTGGCCATCGAGAAGGTGGTGGGAAGCGATTCAAGGTTATACTACCGCCACAAAGAGGTTATCCACCTTGACCATAGAGATCAGGTGGGAAAGGACGAGCTCAGCTATAGGCACCTCAGTCCTACGACCACAGCACTCCAGAGATGATTAATGCTACAATATGTGTTTACTCCACCTATTATTCAATTCTTATAGAAACAGGTTCCAGTCACTCTTTTCTTTCCATGAACCTAATTCATAGCTCAAAACATTTGGTGGAGTCGTTGGCTCGATCCTTACAGCTAGTGACTCCTACAAGAGAGGAATTGATGATTACACACCAGTCCCGATAGTGTGAGCTTACTCTAGGAGGTGAGAGCATTGGCTGGGATCTTCTAGTAGTGGCTTCGAGGCCTTAAAACTTCATCTTGGAGTATATACTGGTTATTCATAGTCAATGCTCAGATTTTCTTTATTAGGCACAAAGTGCAGTGTTTATGTGAGGATGCGAAAAGGTTTTCCTTCACCAGTGAGAAGGGAACCTTTGCAGCACAGGATGGACTTACCCAGAGGAGGGTGTATCTGATCACACATCAGTTGGGAAAACATAACCTTAGGGAAGATGACGTTAACCGTCTGAGATATCCTTTAGTGGTGGACCGGTATGTTGATGTCTTTTTGAATGATGTTTCGGGACTACCTCCACACAGAGAGATAGAATTTTACATCGACATGTACCTCTTGATGGCACCGATATCTACACCAGCATATCAGATGGCTCCCATATAGATTTTTGATTTATAGGTACAATTGGAGGATTTGTATAGGAAGGGGTTCATAATGCCCATTTTTTATCCATGGGCAGCCCCAATTTTGATCACAAAGAAGGAAGATGGGAGTTTGAGACTCTGTGTGGACTACCAGCGCCTGAACCAGGTGACTGTGAAGTACAAGTATCCACTTCTATGGATTGATGATCTTTTCAATCAGCTGAAGGGAGATCATTGGTCTTCAAAGATAGACCTCAGATCAGGCTATCATCAACTCCGAGTACGAGATGAGGATGTCCAGAAGATGACATCTATATGTTGTTATTACCACTATGAGTTCTTGGTAATTCCTTTAGACATGACCAATTCCCTATAAGTGTTCATAGGATTCATGAACATGATCTTCCATCCATACATTGATCACTTTTTGGTGGTCTTCATCGATAAAATCTTGATATACACAACGACAGAGTGGGAGCATGCCTATCATCTACAGATTGTTCTGGTTACACTTCAAGAGTACCAGATTTTTGTAAGCTATCGATGTGCTAGTTCTAGATATGAGAGAACCACTTTCTGGGACACGCTATCTCAGAGGATGGAGGTGTAGTGGATCGGTGAAGGTAGAGGCTGAACTTTCTTGGGATCCACCAAGGAGTGTTACTAAGGTGTGGAGTTTTTTGGGGTTGGGTGGATACTACCAGAGATTTGTGCCTGAATTTTCCAGAGTTGCGGAACCCTTTTCATAATTAATGAAGAAGGGACAACCCTTTGTATGGATGGAGAGATTCCAGCTGAGTTTTCAAGATCAAAGGAAGAGACTGATGAGTGCCCCCATCATGAGGCTAATAGAAGAGGGTGTTGGGTATGTGGTCTACTCCGACACATTAGGGATCAGACTTGGGTGTGTCCTAATGTTGGAGTGGGAAGTGATCGACTTTGGATCACGATAGATGAGGAAACAAGAGAGGAACTACGCTACCCAAAACCTAGAGTTAGCAGTAGTTTTCTTCGCCCTTAAGATGTGGTAACATTACTTGATGGGTGAGCGTTTTACAGTCTACTCAGATCACAAGAGTTTCAGTTATATCTTCTCACAGAAGGGCTAGAACCTGAGACATCAGAGATGGCTAGAGATAATCTAGGAAAACGACTTTGAGATAGTCTATACTCATGAGAAGGGGAACATGGTAACAGATGCACTCTTCGAAGGTCTAGTCTACAACTGATGAGTGTGGCGATAGAGTGGTGAGCTGCTTTGTAGATATCTTTCATGGATAGATATGAAGCATCATACCACTAGTCTATAACAGTCGCTTCCCCACTCATTCAGCTATGTTTGATCATCTCCTTTCAAACATAGAAGGATTATCATATGGATGCGACTATTCTGATACTGGAGGATATGCTTTATTCTTGCGTTCTATATTTGGGCCTCATTTGGGAGGATCAATTTCCCTTAGTGGTGCTCACATACAACAACAATTATCACTCCACCATCGGTATGGAACCATATGAGGCCTTGAAAGGGCGACAATACAGATCACCACTACGATGGACATATCCAAGGGAGTAATATCTTATGGGTCCAAAGTTGGTATGAGATACCACTGAGAAGGTGTAGATCGTATTGAAGAAGATGAAGACTGCGGAGAGCAAACAGAAGTGTTATGCAGATAGAAGGTGGAGACCATTGGAGTTTGACGAGTGAGACCATGTATTCTAATGGGTCTCACCTCTATGAGGTTTGAAGAGATTTGGCTGAGGTGGAAAGCTATCACTAAGGATAATTAGACCATTTCTGCTATGTTAGAGGGTAGTTGAGGTGGCATTCCTCTTGGAACTTCCACCGTAGTTTTAGAGGGTTCACGACGTATTCCATGTATCCCAGCTGAGGAGATATGTGCAAGACCCATATCACATCATTGACCATGGCGAGTTGGACTTTGATAATGGGGAACCGTTTATGTATGTTCCAGTAGAGATTGAGGATTCACAGGAGCGAGTCCTTTGTGGGTGGTCGATACTTCTATTGCACATTCAATGGCAGCATGGGACCCTCTAGGAGAGAACTTGGGAGCAGGAGGCTCAGATTCCTAGTCAGTACCCCCATTTTTTATCATAGTGTATGTTGCGTATTTAGTGAATTAAAATCCCATTTTAATTATATGGAATTATTACAAGTCTGAAAAAATTAACATGCCATGTTTCCAAGGCCTGAGTTGCTCGGAATATAATTTTTTGACATTGTTTAAGGTACATTCATTAAACGCATGATTGGTGTTTTCAATCTTTTGAACCGGTTCTCAGATTAAAAATCCAATGACACCTTTGAATTCGCAATGCTGAGATTCTTTTAAGGGAGAAATAACATTGACTACAATAGGTCTGGAGAAAAAGTTAGATTTTGGGATTTTTAAAAGAATAATAAAATAACATTTTTATTTTATTTTATTTCTTTCTTCTCCACCAATGGAAAAGTGACAACGTGGGACCGGCGGCGTGCCAATCCATTAAATGTCTTGACCCATCAATTCCTAAGTAACATAATTATTAGAACTTATAAAGGTTCCTATTGAATGGACCCTCATAAATTCTACAAACATTTCATACCCTTCCCCTCTCTTATTTATATGGAGCTTGGGAATAAGCAATGAAAAAACTTCACCAAGAAACAAAGTGCTGATAAATTTCTGCAACTCCAAACCCGTGGAGGACAGAGCCGGTTTCAGTGGGTCGTGACAGGTGACAAAAAACCACAAACCGAAGGACGATGTTCGAACAATGACATTGGAAGCTTGTTGCAGGATAGACGAACACTGAACCACTACCTCAATTGTAGGCATTCTACATTGTTCTTGAAGTAGAATTTACTTTTGGTTTTAATTTCAAGAGTTTTAGAATATTTTTTCCTCCCTCGTGTTGTTTTTAAGCTAACGCGGAGTGAGTGGGCCTAGAAAACTCGGCCCGGACCATCCGCTACATTTCTACCCTTTCATTCTATGTGGAAGACCACCAGCGCAGCAGTACCGGTGACTGGTTTCAGCAGGGACAAAGGTGGCGGTCGGAACCGGCCGACCGATAGTGGGGAGGCAGTGCACCCGCACCGCCAAAGGAACCGACCGTGGCTCGTCAACTGTGGTGGTCAGAGGAGGTGGCACACCCGTGCCACCAGAGGTACCGTATAACATCCCTCCATTTTCATACATAACTTGTTATTACATTTTACATACAGAGGATCTTTAAATTCTAGTGTCGTGGAAATAAGAAACATAATACATGAAAACAACATAAAACATTCTTCTAAGCCACTAGTAAAGCTTCATCATAAGTTCATCCTAAGTAGAATTATGGCCTTCTATATCCTAGAGACATACATTCAAAGGAACGGGTGAGCCGAAATCCCAATAAGTGTAAGTAAGGGAATCAACGTACTTGTGATATCGATAAGAACTTGAATAGAAACATAAAGACATAAGAAAAGGAAGAATATGCATATCATAATGAAAAGAAAATGGAACATAACTTGAATTTTTGGCTAAAACATTTCATTTATACATTCATGAACATATCACTAAGGTCCTCCCTAAGGTGTCATAAAAATTACCAATGTTATTCACCAAGGTATCGTAAAACTTATCATCTCTAGAGATTAAATCTTTACCCAATGCTTTGGAGAACTATTCGAGCGTAAACATAATATGTATTTACTTACATGTGATCCACATAGATCATAATCAAAAATTTCATAAATAACCCATATAGAATAAAAGGAATGGGTTTCATTTCAAAATCGTGACGTATTAAAAGCTCTTAAAAATAAGATCATTATATCATTTATAACCCATGGAAAGAGAGCGAGGGTTATATGTATGTCAAATCTAGAATCAAATATCTCATATTTATATATTTATGAACACCCATAGAAATGAAATAGGTCTGGGTATTCACATAAATAAACAGGGGGATTTCTTGAGAGAATGAGATAGAAATTTTGAGGCGAAATTTCTGCAGTATAACAGCTTTATAACATGGTTTTAGAACACAATTAAAAGAAAGTGTACTAGAGTAACCCACTAATAAATAAAATATAATACATTATAAATATATAACAAAATGGAGATAAGAAAAAGGTATGGAAATTTTAATGACATACCATATAAAAAGGAAACATGAAAGAAACGAGAAGACACGATTCCTTTCACGAGAAATTTGGCAGCCTAACGGCGTTAGTTAAAAATTCAGAAATCAAATTGATGAGAGAAGAAAGGGTCTCTCATAATTTGGAAATAAAAAAGGAAAGTGATAAGAACATATAAGAACATACCCTCATCATAAAGAGATGTAAAATATAAGACACAACATAAAGGAAGTCATTACTTAAAAGAGGAGGGTGAAAGAATCCCTTACCATGAAGAGTAACATCTAACGCTTGAAGGTCGGGGCCTTGGGGGGAGGCTTGAGGGCACCATGGGAGGACTCCTTGGGAGGAATCCATAGGAGGTAAGGAGACTATAACATCCTTGATGAGGATTTGTAAATGAAACAAATGAGAGTAAGGATTTATATTTATAGGAGAAGTGAGGGGACAAAGCTTTAATTTCCATGGGACACCTCATCGGTGGTATTGAAAAAACATGGTCCTTCCCAGGGTATTTTCCAATGGTATTAGCCACTTGGGACACCTCATACCTTATCTTACTATTCATAAGCCTACCAGAATTATTTCATAATTATTACATCCTTAATGATGTCATTAAACACCCAAAACTCAAAAATTGTATTTTCACTATTCACCGAAAATTCAACTTTCTCAGAAAAATCCAAAAAGTTCACCTTAACCAAATATCGTTGCTATGATCTCAAAAATGAACTCGATTATATGAAAATAAATTTTTAAATATTTTTAATTTATTTATTAAATAAAAACACTAATCATTAAAAATTCAACTGTTTCAGAAAAATCCCAAACATTCACCTTAACCAAATATCGATCCTCTGATTTCAAAAATGAACTCCATTTTATGAAAATAATTTTCTAAATATTTTTATTTTCATTTTAATATAAATAACACTATTAAATTGAGAAAACTAATACTTAACCAATAATTTCTGAAACAATTATTTACTTTTTTTATTGAATCACATTAATTAATCAAGGTGCCCAAATTATATTAATACTTTCTTAAGTATGATTACTAATCCATTTGGTCACAATACTAATCCTAAGCGTAACATCACTATTCCTAATTTTCTATTCACCAAAAATTAATTTGATCTTATTAGACTCTAAATTTCTTGCTAAAAAAATTGTAAAAGACTATTTTTTGAAAATCATTACACATCATTAATTATTTAAGGTTACATAAATATTTTAAAATATCCATTTTTTCCAAAATTCATCAATATACATCCTATATATATTGAGACATCTGAAAAAACACAAACTTCACCACAGGAAGAAATCACAATTTTATTTACCTCAAAGGATTACACAAAGTAGCTATGGTCTCCTTACATATCCCCTTATAACACCAGCATTGGACCTAAGTGTAAGCTGTGATAAAGTGATAGAATCTTGGGGCGGATCAGCCAACATTGCCTGAGTGGTGATTTCTATCAGCTTGAACTTCTCATGAAGGCGATTCCGTTCAAGTTTCACATGATAAAGTTTGGTTTGGGTTTGTTCTAGAGCAAAGCCCATTGGTGCTACCTCCTTCCCAAGTTCTGTCACATGGGTTCCATCATCCCAACACTACTGGATGAGGCCATTGAATATTATTTCTATATTTTTTAACCAAGATAACTTATATTTAAAGACAATAATCACCACATTTAGTTTCCCACAGTCACATTGACAAACGGTCATATAACAGTCGAAACTCAACGATATCATTTTAATTATACTTATTTTATTAAATGAGATAGTTTTGTTGAGTATTAAATAAAATAACACACAAAATTAGGAAACAAAATTTATTCAAAATTCCGGGTCGTTACATTCATCCCCCCTTAAGAAATTGCGTCCTCAAAATTTTTAAAATTGGGCTTGGAAATTTCGTTGAAAGTCCCAGATCGGAAAAAGAGTCAGTAAAACTATTACTTTAAAAGAATGAAAGGGAAGTACAAAGGTCACCCAAGTTAAACCATACTAGGATTCTGTGTAGGAAAACATGGATATGGAAGAGAAACCAAAGGTTCAAGTTCTGATGGAGAGTGATAGAAAACATGATTAGGAAAAAATTAACCACAAGAAGATCACAAAATTTAGATGTGTTAAATGTTCTTTGATTACCAAGTAAGAAATGTAAACCAACAACCTTTTTGTTTTACGTTCCTTTTCATAATTTTGAGGAATTCATTTACTACATAGAATAAGAACATAATGAAATATACTTACCATCAAGTAGAGTTTCATCCATTAATAAGTTTCCACCAAGACTAATCTTTTCTCTAAATAATTAGCATTCAGAAAGGCTTGGTCTCATCAAAATCACAAGAATCATCTTCTAGAGAATCACATAATCCACAAAAGAAGAACTATATTTTTCCCTTGTCTTTAGTCATCAACTAAAACAAAAATGGTTATTATGAGATCATTTAATCCCCAAAAAGGATAACCCTTTATGAAAAAGAAAAATGAATGTTAATCTCCAAAATTCAACAAAGGTACCCAATTTTCTAGAATGACCATTCAATACACAATCATCCTTAAAATTCATCATAATAACCTAAACTAATATTGGAACCCAAAACTCATAATGATTTAATCACATAGTCTTCCCCAATAAATCTTAACATATATCTCCAAATAACATCGACTACTATTATAGTCTCATACTAAAGTTTAATTAACCAATTCACATATTCTCTATGCTAGGTTCATCATTTTCCAGAAATAACCCAATCACCATATGTCCACAATAAATACATAAATTCCAAACAAAAATTCAACCATTCTTGATCAATTTAAATCATGTACTATTTTATTTCCCTTAGGAAAATAGTAATCGAGAAGAGAAAACATCATCCAAAATAACCTTTATCATTTAATCACCAAATAATTTTCCTATACAAAGTATATCCATTTGATAGAAGCTTCCAAAATCAACTTATTCTTGATCCATAAAAATAGTAGGTGCCTTAGTCCGAAGGGCATAACAATAAACTCATAATGCCCACATCTTGATTGGAAGACAGATTTTGGGATATCATCATTCTTCACCCACATTTGATGATAACCAAAACAAAGATCAAGCTTAGAGAAGAATTGAGCCCCACAAAGTTGGTCAAATTAGTCATCAATTCTTGGAATAGGTTATTTGTTCTTCATTGTGATCCCATTCAGTTCTATATAATCAATACATAGCCACATCGATCCATCCTTCTTCATCACAAAGAGAACTGCTGCTTCCCAAGGAGGCGCCCTTGGTTAGATAAACCCCTTCACTAAAAGATCTTGGATTTGTTTCTTTAATTCCTCTAGATTAACATTTTCCATCCTTTAGGGGTTCTTTGACATCAGATGAGATCCAGGTACGAGTTCAATGGACAACTCTACCTCTCTTTCTAGGGAAGGTCAGGGTAACTCCCTAGGAAATATGTCAACATATTCTTAGATGATGGGGACATTTTCTAAATGAATAAATCCTTCATGAGAAAATTATTTCATTTACAAATCTTTTAACTAAAAAGGATTTTATATCTTAAAACATCATTCTTAGACAATTACATTTTTCTATAATTCCTTCATAATTATTCAAAAAAGCTTGCGATTAACCTAACATATCCCTCGGGAGTGTCGTAACCAATAGTGCAGTAGGGCCCATTTTCATGTACCAGTTCCCGTTCGAGTCAATTTCAAATCAGTTTTTCTGGTTTTACCCCTATGTACATCTGTTGTAGAGCCACCTCTACCGGCTCGTATCCAGACAAGGATGTATTTGCTTGAAAAACCACTTACTCAATACTCACCAAAATACCTCGATGATTTCCTATATTTAAACTTTTCTATTGGGTTCTTACTAATGTTTTCATATCCAAATTTCCATAAAGAAATAAACTGTCCTTTGATACCAACTATTACATCACGCCTTTTTCATACATAACTTTTCATTACATTTTACATACAGAGGATCTTTAAAGTCTAGTGTCTTGGAAATCAGGAACATAATACATGTAAACAACATAAAACATTCTTTTAAACCACTTGTAAAGCTTCATCATAAGTTCATCCTATGTAGAATTACTACCTTACTTATCCTATAGACATAAATTCAAAGGAAAGGGTGAGCAGATAGCCCAGTAAGGGTAAGTAAGGGAATCAATTTATTTATGATATCAACAAGAACATGAATAAAAACATAAATACATGAGAAATGAAAGAATAGGAATATCATAATTAAAATAACATGGAACATAACTTGAATATGTTGCTACAATATTTTATTTATACATTTATGAACATATCACCATGGTCCATCCCTAAGGGGTCATGAAAATTGCCAAGGTTATTCACCAAGGTATCGTAAAACTTGTCATCTCTAGTGATTAAATCGTTACCCAATGAATTGGAGAGATATCATGGAATGCCATTAATATGTCTTTAGTTACATGTTATCTACATATATCATAATCAAACATTTCATAAATAACCCATAGAGAATAAAAGGAATGGGTTTCATTTCAAAACCGCGATGTAGTAAAAGATCTTAAAAATAAGATCATTATATCATTTATAACCCATGTAAAGGAAGCGAGGGTTATATGTATGTCAATTCCAGAATCAAACATCTCATATTTTTATATTTATGAACACACAATGAAATGAAATGGTTTTGGGTATTCACATAAATAAATAAGGGGATTTCTTTAGAGAAAGAGATAGAAATTTTGAGGCGAAATTTCTACAGCATAGCGGCTATATAACATGGTTTTAGAAAACATTGGAAAGAGAGGGTACAAGAGTAACCCAATCATAAATAACTTATAATACAATATAAATATATAAAAACATGGAGATAAGAATGTAGTTTGGATATTTTATTGACATACCACATAAAAAAGAAACATTAAAGAAAAGAGAAGACGTGATTCCTTTCATGAGAAATTCGGCAGCCTAACGACGTCAATTAAAAATTCAGAAAACAAGTTGATGAGAGAAGAAAGGGTCTCTCATAATTTGGACATAAAATGGACAGTAATAAGAACATATATGAACATACCATCAACATAAAAATATGAAAAATATAAGACACAACATAAAGGAAGTCATGACTTAAAAGAGGAGGGTGAAAGAATCCCTTACCTTGAAGAGTATCTTCGAAATTTTGATGGTTGGGACCTTGGGAGGCTTAAGGGAACCTTGGGAGGACTCCTTGTGAGGTAAGGAGACCAGAAAATAATTTAGGAGGATTTGGAAAAAAAATTAATGAGGGAAAGGCTTGGTATTTACAGGATAATTGAGGGAATAAATCACTAATTGCCAAGGGACACCTAATCAGTGGTATTGGAAAAACCATGGGTTTTCCAATGGTATTTGCCCATGGTATTGACCACTTGGGACACCTCATACCTTATCTTACTATTAATAAGTCTACCAGAATTAGTGCATAATTATTACATCTTTAATGATGCCATTAAACACCCGAAACTCAAAAACTGTATTTTCACTATTCACCAAAAAATCAACATTCTCAGAAAAATCCCAAAATTTCATCATAACCAAATATAGATGCTCTGATTTCGAAAATGAACTCCATTTTATGAAAATAATTTTCTAAATATTTTTAATTTAATTTTTAAATAAAAAAACTATTCACTAAAAATTCAACTTTTTCAGAAATATCACAAAAATTCACCTTAACCAAATATCGATGCTCTAATTTCAAAAATGAACTCCATTTTAGGAAAATAATTTTCTAAATATTTTTAATTTAATTTTAAAATAAAAAACACTATTCACCTGAAATAACTATTACTTAACCAATAATTTATGAAAGAGTTATTTACCTATTTTATTGAATCACATTACTTAATCAAGGTGCCTAAATTATATAAATACTTTCTTAAGTAAGATTATTAATCCATTTGGTCACAATACTAACCCTAATCTTAAAATCACTATTCATATTTTTCTATTCGCCAAAAATTAATCTAATCTTATTAGACTCTAAATATATCACTGAACACAATTCTAGAAGAATATTTTTTGAAAATCATTACACATCGTTAATTATTTAAGGTTACATTGATATTTTAAAATATCTTTTTTTTTTCAAAATTCATCAATATACATCCTATATTTATTGGGACATCTGAAAAAACACAATCTTCACCACTGGAATAAATCACAACTTTATTTACCTCAAAGGATTACATAAATTAGCTACAGTCTCGTTACATAGCCCCTTAAAACCCCAGCATTGGACCTAAGTGTAATGTGTGCTAAGGTGATAGAATCTTAGGGCGGCTTGGCCAGCATTGCCTAAGTGGTGATTTCTATCAGCTTGAACTTCTCACAAAGGCGATTTCATTCCAATTTCACATGATGAAGTTCGTCTTGGGTTTGGTCCAGAGCAAAGCAGAGTGGTGCTACCTCCTTACCATGTTCTGTCAGATGGGTTTGATCGGCCTAAGACTGATGGGTGAGGCCATTGAATATTCTTTCTATATTAATTAACCAATATCATTGTATTTACAAACAATAATCACAACATTTAGTTTCCAACAGTCACATTGAATAACGGTCATACAGTAGTAAAAACCCAACAGTCTCATTTTAATTATAATAATTTTATTAAATGAGATAGTTTTGTTGAGTATAAAATAAAATAACACACAAATTTTGGAAACAAAATTTATTCAAAATTTCGGGTCATTACAAATCGGTCGTGACTTGTCTAATGTGGTGGTCGGAAGAGGTGGCCGACACACTGGACGACCACGAAAGAGGAGGGTGGTGTGACCAGCATGCCGCTGGAGGATGCGGGGCATGGATCGTCAGCTACGGTAGACCGAGGGAGGCAGTCGGTACACTGGCGGGCCATGGGTGGTGAAGCAGCGCGCCGTCGCTTGCCGCTGGAGACGGAGGCCAGCACTGGTCGTCCGCGATGGGATTAGGATCCACTCCAGTGGGTCCCACATTCCACTTGGTGTTACCATGTGGTGCCACCACTGAAGAGGAAAATGAACGTCCCTCTCAGCTGTTTGGGAAAACCGGGGATACTCCCCCAGTAGGTGGCTATGGCGGGCCCCGCCACAATGGCGCACTACACCCAACTGCGGGCCATTCCTCACATGGCTGGGATACCTGTCCAGTGGTCCACGCACCTCGTAGGCTGTGCACCCCTTGCTGGCTGGGCCACCCCTTGTGGTTCAGGCTGTGCCTCCGGCGGGAGTGGTCGGACCACGGCCCAGTGGGCCGAGCCTGCCGTGGCCCCGCCCAGCCTGGTCAGACCCGGACAGGGTCAGGTTGACCTGAACCGGGTCTGGTCGGCCCAGTCCAGGTCGGTCGGGTCTGTCTGACTAGGTCAGACCGGACTTGGGCCCCACCAAACCAAGAAACTCTTAAAGTGCAATAACATGAAATACAGACATCTGTTTGCTGAACCATCAGCAAAATTGGGAACCTTTGAGTGAGACGGTCCTCTTGGTATACTCCAATTGAGTTTTGGAGAAACTTGGAGTACACTCGGGTTGGATCCAACCCGAATCCAACTGGGACCATGGAACTAAAATGCTTATAACTCGCAGACCAGGCATCCGATTGACACACCATCTATCGCATTGGAACCCTTATGGCATGGTGTCCTTTGAGTTAATCCTTTATGGATCTTAGGGTATGTTTAGGTACGACTGATATCTTAAGGGTCAGATTCTACAGAACACAAGCACACAAGGTGTGAGAAATCTTTTGGCAGGCTGTAATTAGAAGAAAGAACATCAATCCTAAGTGGGTTAGCATCTATCAATTTATTGTGGGTCAGTATCTATCAGATCCTGTGTGGGTCAGCGCTCAGTGATCCTTTGTGGGTTAGTGCATACCGATATTGTGTTGGTCAGATCCTATGTGGGTCAGTGAGGGTTATTACTGATAAATCCTGTGTGGGTAAAAACCAGTGCCTCTTAACAGAATAAGATGATCTAGCTTACGAATAATCATATGTACTTCTATACTTAAGTTATACCTAATTGTGAGATGATTCTCTTACATTCTTGGTGTTATCTTCATAGTTTTACCTATGAGGTACTTCTATCTTTGTGGTGTTACCTGTGGGGTACTCCTACCTTCATGGTGTTGTCTTTATGGTGTTACTTTGGTTGTACTTCTACCTTCATGGTCTTGTCTTCGTGCTGTTATGTGTGTGGTACTTCTATATTTGTGGTGTTACCTATGTGGTACTTCTACCTTTGTGGTGTTACCTTTTTGGAATTATTCCCTCATGTGTGAGATGATTATGTCTTGATAAATTAGGTATATGTATGTTTATTCTTCACTAATTTATGAGATCAGAATGTCTTAATAAATTAGGTATATGTATGGGCATATACCTAAGTAGTGTGGATGTTTATCGCTTCGAGATTTACATGAAGGTATTTCTTTTTCAGTTTCCCTTTGTGGAACTCTGAGAGACCTACGGGGGTCTCGGGGTCCATTTTGAGTATTTTTATACTCACCCCTTCACAGGCTATGCTCGCACATTGTTGTGTCTTGAGCAGATGAAAGACAACACTGATCGAGAGTGAGGGATCCAGGACTGGATGGTGCTCAGAATTGGATCATTAGGCGTGATGTGATGCAGGGACTACTGATCGTGAGTAGTGCCTACCCTTTATGAAAGATCCCCGGTGGATGATCCAAAATCTGTTTTCACATTTCAGTTGTATTTTTACTTTCCATTTGTACTTTTACATTTTTAGTTGGGCTTGTACTTGGCCACTTTAATTTCATCACACTTTTACAACAGCAGTTTACTTCGTGGTTTCTTCTAGTTGTGTTCTAGGACAGTATGTATATACATGTAAACAGACAATGACTTCCTATTTTAGGGCTACGCCTTTCTGGTGGTAGTCGCTATCCATTGGCCTATGGAAGGCATGATTTTGGTAGTCACAACACAAGAACTGAGGGGCAGGTCGTGACAACACCACAATATTTTATGGAATTATTCGTATCAATAAAAATCAATTTATCCAAAAGTTTATGTTTCACAAAAAACCCATGATATACTGTTGAATATTATCATTACGATTGTAACAGTGATATAATCGTTAGGAATAGTAATGCGACCATTATAATAATAACATCACCTACTACATTTTAAATAAAATTTAGGTATATCTTAATTGATAATATGATATATTTATGACATGGAATAAGTAAATAAATGTATTAAAAATGATAAATTAAATGTTGGTATTTTTGTGAAACATAATTATATATTAATAATTCTATAATTAATATAAAAATTTAAAGAAAATTTGTTTTCTAAAATAATATTCATAAACTATTATTTTTTCCTCATAATTATAAAATAATTTTATGATACATTAATTTATATTTGAAAGTGTCATAAAATCAGTTAAAATATAAAAAACAATATTTTTTATGAATAAATGATGATATTAATTAAAAATTAAAATTTTCATATTTATAAAATTATTTTCATAAAATGGATTCAATTTTTGAATTTATCATGTTGAAAAATGGTTTAGGTGAAATTTTGGGAATTTTATAAAATTGTAGAAATTTTGGTGAATAATGAAATTAGGTAATTTACAATGTTTAACAAATACATGAATTATTGATTAATATATGATATATAGATTATGTAATCACCTATTGGTTCAAAATATCATGATCTTTTTACTATATTAATTAATAGGAATCAATAATATAGGTAATCTTAAGCCAAAAAATATGCTAATGAATAAAATAATAAAAAAACACACCTCTCCTAAAATATAAATACTACCCCTCACCAAAACATCTTCTGACACCTAAAAACCTTTAATATTTTCCAATTTCTACACAATATACATTCAATATATCTTCCCCATGTCCAAGATAATTTTTTATAAATAAAATACCCAATCCAATTTCCATATGGGGGTTCTCATGAAGAAGAAATCAAGAGGTGAAATCTTGTTTTGTTCTATTTTAGTTTCTTTTAATTTATTTTTTCTTGTTATACTCTTCTTATCTCCTCAATCCAAACATTCAGGATAACTATATTATATTATATTTACTAGAATTTTATTATGATAATGGTTAATCCATCATCCAACCCCTTCTTCTATTTTTTGTATTCTAAAAATGTAAACATCATAGGTGATGTGTCGATTTACCAACATCGTGAATGACACATTTTATTTTTTATTATCACCTTAAAGGATGGTCATAGAACAATTATTATGGTTAAATAAGATTTTTTATACATATTATAAGTTATATAATCGTTTATAAACAATAAATATACATAATAGTAATTAATAAAACAAAACTACTTCATGATGATTAAAAAAATACCAAAATAATATAAATTATTATCATTAACATTTTATCTAATGAATCATCCTCAGATATAGAAAAAAATGACATATAAGACCAAATAATCTTTTTTATTTTCATTAAAAATATATATTTCCATTTCTGGTTAAATATTCCAAATTGACATTATATTTCATACATGAATACAATTAAACTCATCATGAAAACCAAGAAAACAAACAGTCACGAATAAAAAAAATGGAATCTTATAGTACATCAAAAAAGCCATAAATAAGAGTAATTAAATTATAATTAATAAAATAAATGTTGAATATGTCCTAAGATAAATTATTAATAAATCTAATATCATTATTCATGATATTTATTGCAAGTACATAACACTTTAGGACATAAGGTAAGGGATTCTCTCTAAACACCCATTTTTTCTTAGGGTTACGATTTCCCTATCAATACCACAATTTAATAGTCAATAATTCTTATGTAATCCTCATGTATTCTATGTGTATGTTAAAAACATATTTTCCTAGCTCAATTGTTCTTTATTTTATGGGTAATTACATTTTTAAGGCTTTCTTTCTAATTCCCCCAATAATAACACCCTATTTATGGGAACTTTCCAATTTCTGACCCATTTTATAGTAAAATCCAAAATATTTATAATACAACAATATTTTAAAAAAATCACTCTTTTTTTATGAAATACTATATTTTTTAATTTTTTTTTTATTTAAATAGTTTTTCCTTTACCATCTTTAAAGACTCTTTAATATTTTCCCTTAAAATGCATGAAAGTGGCTCATTTCTAATGTTTCTTAAAAAAAATTTTATGTGTTTTCATTTAATTTGGTCATAATTTATCATCATAAATTCTTATATTCACTTATTAATTAACATTAAATACTTAAATCCTTTTTTTTATCTCCATTATGAGACTCTGTTTGGTTATTTTTTATTCACCACTTATTCTTTGTGTGTGGTGTATGTATACATACCTTTTGTTTATGTCATCATTTATTGAATATTTAATTAATTATAAATATTACATATGTTATGGATATGATTAATTTATTATACATATAAATTTTTTTACATACGGTGATTTATTTTAATGTTTTTATTGACTCGAATCTATGTATGAAGAATACTTTGGACGTGTAGTGATGGGTGAAGCTGGGTATCATATAGCCCATCAATGCATCAACATGTCTCATGTGAAAATAACTAATGAAAAATCCTTAATGCTTTTTTCTAAGCATAATTAGATGGGTTTCTACCCAAATACATAAACCATATTTATTGTATAATGGTTCATGTTCTAGATACGTGACGTCCAATGACTGATTATTTTCTTCATTCAGTTTTCAATTATTACTTTCAATGAGATTTTCTCCATGAAAAAATATATGGATTCATTTTCATTCTTATTTTATTGTTGGAATTTGTATATAAGCGCACATGACTCTTTGAATTTTCTTGACTTATTGTTTATTCATGTAACCCTTACTGAATGTTTGAGCTCACCCTTTTATTTCTTATCCTTACCTACTTATTAGAACTAAATCATATAATATGTTTCATGGAATCAACTTATTTTCATTTGTTATGTTTAATGTATATTTATTAAGGTAAAAAGGGAACCATTTCTGTATCTAGTTCTTTAATACAACTAAACAGATCGATCCATGGTGATGTGATCTCTGGTACCAATGCCATTGTGATAAAACAACCACCCACTCTAGGCTACTGAGTGTTGGGATTGTTATAGAAAAGTGCACCACTACCAAAGGGTCCTAGTGCCCCTGATGACTCCCTATGAAAATTTATAGTAATTCATGATATAATTTTAGGTATCCAAAATACGTAATTAATCCATATGTTCATTTTGGTCCTTCATGGAAATAGAAAAAAATAAAGAATGGCACGATCGTAGAAACAATTTTTCATATGATATATTTGGATTTTAGAGGTTTTAGTAACATCCTTTTGAATGGAGGTGATCCAAACATGCAATGTGGGTATATAATTATCAATGTAAATCCCATTATTTTTACTATATGTGTTGGAAATGATAATAATTGATGTAGTGGGAATCATTTAATAAATATTTTCATTGTGTGTTGAGTGAATGATGGTTGCATCGTGTTATAAAATCTATCTGGTCATAACTTGATGCTTATCAGAACATAGATATAATCCCATTTATTAGAGACAAACATACAAGGAAAAAATATATGTTTCATTCTCCCACAAACTCTTGAAAAGGTGACAAACCATGGAAATCTTCAGCCCTATTTTTGTAAATTAGTCCATAAAGTTGATTTTGACCCTCCTACATTCTCTAAAGTGGCAATGATTTTTATAGTGAGATAAATTCTCTTCTAAAATTCACTATAAATGAAGGCATAGTGAGGACACATTCACATATATACATGTATAAATACTAAGAATTGTGTTAGTTAATGGAGTTTTGTTCCTAGAAATGGTTATCCATTTCAACATAATCATTCCACTATATTTTGGAAAAAACATGTGGAGGTAAAAATCCATGTATAGTAGTAACAATGGAGTGTATTTTAGTAATGGACACATGTTTTTTGTTCTTATGGATGACCACACCTTATTTCACTGTACTGTTTTGTAATTACGTTCTCCAACAATTATGGTTGTATTTTTTTCATAACATCCATCTAGATCATTGCATGAGATCATTGTAACAATGTTTCATAGCTATCAAAATAGAATATGAAATTTATGATGAGTTTCTATTCTGTATATATTTGGTGAACCAATTATAAATTAGCTCATTGGAATCATCATTATAGATCATCATATTTCAAGTGATTTTATTGAGGAGTGCCTCATTGAAGAGTCTAAGTACCTTAATGTTGAAGCCCCTGATGTCAATTTTCTTGATGCATTTTTCTATTAAATAGTAATTAATTACCTTTTATAAATATATCTAGTCCAAAAAAAATTCTAATTTAGATTTGATGATTTTTTATAAGGGTTTTGGTCCATCTATATATTGAAATGACTAGGAAATGATAGATTTTATTATAGAGTTAACTAAGAAAATTAAGCAATATTGAGACATAGTTTTTCCTTTCTGAGTTTCAATATGAGAAATGATCCTAAAGTGAATTATTTCTTGTAAAAACTCCAAAATAGTGGTATATAAAGGCATTCTAAGTGAAAAGACACTATGTTCACCCTATGGTTTATGGAAACCATGTTTCTCTACGAGATAAAAAATCCATCCTGAAAAACAAAAAATTGAATTCTATTGATTATAACTCATCCATAAACATCCTAATAGTATTCAAATATTATTTGGATTGAATAAATAGAATTTCTATAAGAATTAATAATAAGGATTATGACTTCGGTATACATGAGGTGTGATGGGTTTAAGATCCTTCTTCCAACCTTAATCATCTTATATAATCCAAACTGTAAAAGATCCTTAAGATATCGAATCAAAAAATATTTATAGAAACAAAAAGAGGTCTAGATAAAATATATACCTAGATAACCCTTATAAAACATTGAATAAATCCTCTTGGAGACCAATTTATGAGTATAAAGAGCCTAAATCTTTTGAGAATGGTAATTATCATATTGGAGAAGGCATTGGTGAATCCATGCTTCTTGATGATGGAAAAAATTAAATTTCATTTCCTCATATCAAAATATTTGGAGATATTAATTTTAATTTCAAGTTTTCCATCTTTCACTTTCTTATTCATGATGTCGACACATTGTGAGGAAGTGTAGGCGTTGTTATGAATTTTCCTTCCAAGATAAATTCAAACTAATTCAGAGCGATGAAATCCATATATGTGTATTCAATCCTAAAAGGTTTTTTTTACTAAAGATATTTTGGGAAATTTTGTAAATATCTATTGGACTAATGTCCCTACTATCCACAAAATTTTCATTCTTGTGAAATGAAATTAGAGTTGACTCCATATGGCTTGTAAGCATGGTTAAAAAGTTCATTCATTATGTTGGTAACCTCATCATGTAAAATGTCATAGTATATAATAAAGTATTTATGGGTAAATATATTGAGACACAGAGCACAATAAATATTTTTTTAAAAGAGTTTATTTAGTATATTCCTCATCTTGTACCTTAGTTAGTTTACAATTAAGCTGGTATTCATTAATGGAGTTAATAGTTTTAGTCAGTTTTGAGGTTTTTTCATACCCCTTATCTTGTTTGAGGATAAATGTCTTATTTCATCTCAATTATATATTTCTTTATGTTTTCCTTGATTTTGTGAATTTTTTTCTTATATTTCATATTCCCCATCATGTAATCACTCTTCACATGAATCTTGTTCCCATCGATGTAGCCATCAGGGATATGATAAACCTCAACATCATTATCTAAAAGCCTCCCATTGAGAGGGGTGAACATGTTTGTTGATTTCAGAATTCTCATAGGTTTTACCTTCATGAAATATCCTTCTAGACGATTTTCATGAGGTGGATTATGTAAGGAGTTCCTCTTACTCATCTGAAGAGACCCGACCCTCAATCTGAGATCCTTTTTTAGTAGTATATTGTCTATGTTGTTTTTATCATGTTTCTACCTAAGTGTTCTAAAAAAGAGTCATTCCCAATGTATGAGAGTTACAAAACACTTAATATGAATCTTAATACCCTTAAGAAACATGTATTATGGTTGAGACATTGTATAGTTCCTCTATATTTTAGATAGCCTATAAGTTATCCTCTAAAAAATAAGTACTCTTTCGGTGAATTTGAAAGTCATTAGACACCTAATTAAACTCTAAAACTATCGAAAATATAATCAAATAATATTCTATATTCGTTTCTACACCTTTTGGGGGTGTGAGTAATTTTTAAGTGTCATTGAGTATTGTCCCTTATTTGAGTTGGGGTTTCTCCTTGGCCACATTGTTAACCTAGAGATCCCTCACCAAATCAATTGGGAGACCTCGAGCTAAAATAGAAGTAAAGGAGACTATATATTATCCTTTCCTCTATTAGCAATACTTCTACAGATGATATCATCATATATACGTACCTTTCATAAAGTTTAAAACACGTGTCAATTTTACTCAATTTTTATGTGACAAATGCAGTTCAAGTCCTTTTAGGAAAATGTTTTCATCCTTGGTTGTTAAAACTACCTCTTCAATGAAGGTGGAAGAATTCTAAACCTCGACCAAGACCATGGTAATGTTCCCAAACCTAGGGTTGTCACTTATTTTTTCCCTTATTATAGGATTTACAATTAAGGTATAAATGTCTCAAAGAACTAGAGTATTCCAGTGCAACGAGTTCAGCATACAAATGCAAATGTAGACCTGATTTTGAATATTCCTTACATTTAGAGGGTAAAATTATTTAACCATTAATAGGTCTTGAGATGTATAGGTTTTATTGAGATAGATCCAAATATCCATTCATTAATATTTAAGTAAATATAGGTTAAGATGGTATGGATGTGTCCTCTTCCCATGGTAGTCATTGTCCACTAATTACATCCCTAGATCACTACAATCATTTCCATAAGATCATTGAACCTACACATATTGTCTCCTTTTAGATTCAAAACCATTATGATAATGGTGTATGTTTGTATTTTGATTATTTATTCAATATTAACCCATTTGGATGATACATGAGTGAATTTGAATTTCATGATAACTCTTATAGGATAAAGAATAATGAAATCCAAGAAGGATAGATTCATGAAAGATTTAACAGTATCTGAAAATTTATTATTTATACTATATGTATCTAAGAGAAACCAGCGATTCAGTGAGATCTACTTGTTAAGATAATATAGATAGAAGAGCTCTAAATGAACAACGATATCTACCTTATTTAGATGTAGATGGATAGAGAAGATATCAATTAGCTCTTTCATTCACTCATAGATATTGGGGATCCCAATGATCAGATTGATTAACCTTTATTGACCCTATAGGCAATAGCCACTTTACCAACAACTTGGAGTGGTTTAAATCTAGAAATATTATTGATTCTAGACCCTATTTTTGGGACATCAATATATTTATTTCGATCAATGATTGTGTATATATTTTCAACTATTTATTCTAATTAATATTTCTTAATTCTTTTATATAAAAAGGGTTGGTTGTCTATCTTTTTCATAGTTTTTCACACGTAGTTTTCTGGTAGGTGGACTCAATTATACATAATTATTTTCCAAGGTCATGGGTGTAACGGGATAAAATTCCCATTGATATTCGACATCACATATTGGATCACTGTATTATATGTATATAAATAATATTTTATTAGAATTAATTTAATTAAAAATATAATATTATGATTTTTTGTAGTATTTATGGATTCTAGTTGATGATACCATGAGGTTCTACAACTAGGTGTTTTAAGAGATTTGTTCATGATATACTTTTCATTAGTTTTTACACAATAATGGAAATTAATCCATTGATCAGGCTTCTATAACAATTTTTTGTCATTATTTCTACTGTTATAGACATGACTTGATGTCAAAAAATAAATAGGATGGATTATGTACCTAGTGGTCAGGAGATATAATTTGGATGAGGGACTAATCGGGTAAAATATTCGGTGTAGGCCAGAGGCCACAAACTATGCTAGTTGCCTTATATTTAGTATCCATCAATTAAATATGGTAAGTATTTTTGTTTGTTAATTTATATAGACATTAAATATAAAATATTTATCTTATACTTATCATGGTCACTAATCATATTAGTGTTAGGATGTATGATGTTTAAAATAAAATTTACTGTGATCATACTATAAGAGAGATCATGGGGATGAACAATGTCATTTTATGTTATTTATTTTTTCGTATTTTAAAGTCAATATAAATTAATTTTATCTACTATTTTATTTTAAAAATTTATTATAAAGGGTCAAATAGTCCCACGTGTAGTACCAATTATGTTTGGTATGTGACACTTTATTCACGTATTTTTTAAAATATAGTATTCGGGTTATGTTTTGAGAGGTTCTTAGGGGTTTTAGAATGTTTTGGAGGGTTTTCTGGTGGTGCATGTTTTTTACACGGTTATTAGAAACAATTAACAAATCTCAAAGAAAAAAGTTCAGGGGAAAATCGACATTTGGTGTAGTATTTAGATAAACCATGTGAATTTCTAGGAGAAACCGTGTATGTTGAAATAGAGGTAAACACATGTTTGGTTCTTAATTTTTATAACCAAGTGATCGAACCATGCGGGGTATGGCCTTAAGATAGTGGCACTAAAATATTAGAGGGTATTTTTCAAACAATGTGGCCTAACTATGTGGTGTACAGTTTGGCCTTTTTAAAATATGGATTTAATATGAATAAAACCCTTAATCGATCATTTTTACCTTAGTCACTATGTAACTGTAATTCCTTTTCATCGATAATCCTCATGGATCCATGAGCAATCCATCGGTTATTTAATGTTTGTTGGACGTCTAGATTCATTAGTAGGTTCCCATCCATTCACATTCCTCTTATTTCCAAGGGCCTTATATCTCTAAAACCATTTATATATAGTTATTTATTTATATATCTATGTGTGATTAATGATTTTATGATGAAATATTACTGGATATAGTGAAGTGAACATGAGTTGTGATCAGATCATGATTTTTTTCGGTATTGTAATTTATTTTTTCCAACCGTTAGATGCTAGGTGTCTTCTCTCTTGAATCCCCTTGATTTAGAACATTATGGATTAGTTTTCAATAAATGAATTTTTATAATGGTTTTGGAATTCTTATGTGTCACTTGATGGAAATATGTTTTTGGTATTAGCATGGAAATTTTTGAAAGTTGATTGGTTTTTGGAAAACTAATTATTTAAAATTTTAAAATTAATATTTAAAATTATTGTTTGTTTTTTATTAATTTTTTTTGTTTTTGGAATACATTAATATATAAATCCTGTATTATGTGAAATTGAAAGAATGGAAAATGGTATTTGCGAAATTACATGGAACGTTGTTGGAATAAATAGTTTTGCATGAGTTTTTTGGGATGGATAATGGTCATGAAGTACCTCCATAAATTTGGTATAGAGTATGGATGTTAATTTCCACCATCAATGTTAACACACAAGACAATGTGTGTTTGTGTGTGGACATGGAAAAAATTATTTCAAATAAAATAAAATGTGGGTTAAAGTCCTTACTGGTGAATTCCTTGTAAAAATGGTTTATGGATTTTTTTAAGTATTCTTACTTCTAAAAATAGTTTAAATAAGTGTGATGACATGTTTTTACAAGTGTAGTGATTGGGGAGGTCATTTGTAAAGTCATACTAAATTTAGACTCATCCCATTAATGGGATCTATTTTTCATTTGAATATGTCATCTATTGAAATATAGGTAAATTAAAGGTATCTTAGTGCTTTAGTGATGCTTCTTGATATAGTGTATTGACATGTGGATATAGAGCTTTGAGCGTGTGGGGTTTTGTTCTTTGTTATCCCATTCGAGTTTTGAGTTTTGTGTCTTTTTTGGTCCTTCTGGGTATTTCATTTGGTTTATACCTGTACTTTGAAAGGGGTTGTTGTTTTGGTTATGGTTTTAGGTTTATTTTGTACTCATACATTATATAAGGATTTATAAGTTTATTGTTTATATGGTTTTCGTGCTTTATCTTTCAAAGGTAAAATCATCCCCCAAATATTCTTGAGGCGCTTGATATTTATTGCTAGACTTTTGTGTCTTAGGGACGTCATCTAAGGACTAGTAGCTACCTTTCCACTACTCCAGGAAATGAGGAGGGTTATGATGTTACACCACGACTTCTCATGCATAAGAGAGTGAGGTCGAGACTGAGGGTGAGGCCTCCTAGGAATTACGTTTCGATGAGGTAGCTTGGATGAGGGTGATCATGTTGGCATCGATAAAGGGTGGGTGATAAATATTGGTTCATGATCAATGATTTCTAATTATTATGGGATTAATATGATTTTATTTACCACATCTAAGAGAGTTCATGAATAGTCTTAATCATATAAATTGTATGAGGATAGGTTTTTAGTTCAGGAGGAGATTATATATAGTATGATTAGAGAGTTGGAACAACATGATTGACAGTAGAAGTACTAACATGATATGAAACGTAGAAATCCAAAGTAGATGATAGAGTTCCTGTGATCCCCCTCCATCATCGTGTCATTATGATATTTCTTTAATTAACGTATAATATGTTAAATGGTTATTATTTTTTATCTGATTATTTTTATATATTTTTATATATTTGTTTTTTATTTTCACAAAGAAATTACCGATCTTTTAAAAAAATGATTTTTGATTGAATCAATTATCTATCACAAATACTATAAATGATATTGAGGTATTTCCATTGAAAATATTTTATTAATTTTTATTTATGAAGACCTATGTCTGTTTCTTAAAACAATATTAATGAAAAATTAATATATTCAACATAAAAAAATTATTTTAGTGGTGGATTGTTGTGAATAAAAATTATTGTAATGATATTTTACGCGACATGATATTTCTGAAATATTCTCATTGCAACTGACTATTTATGATATGAATCCATCATAAATAACCCATCGTAAATGATGATAAATTTTATAGTGTGATATTATGCTTGGTTTCTTGAATAATCTTGAGTTAATATACACGTCCTAGTTTCCTTAAATTCCTTGATTCAAAATCCTCTTCAATGTTTCCCAGGTTTACCTTTACCTAACTCATCAATAAAAATAACCTAAAGATAGTCACTTCTACATAAGTATGACATAAAATTATTTATAAGAACCTCTAACATATTATCTCACTATAAATTAATTTAAACTTGTAACGACCCAAACTTTTTAAATAGTATATTAACTTACTCTTAACGATTAAATAGAGATATTAATGGTTAATGCAGAAAGAGGAGTCGATGGCTTCATCCAGTAGACTCGAACCATATGAGGCCCACTTATCAGAGCTTGGGAAGGAGGTGGCATCTTTGGGCTTCGCTTTGGACCAAGCCCAAGCCTAACTCCATCGTGTCAATATTGAACGGAAATGTCTATGGGAGAAGTTCAAGTTAGTAGAGATTACTACTAGGGCAATGTTATCTGAGCCTCCCTCTGATTCTCTCACCATAGCACAACTTACACTTAGGTCATATGCCGGTGTTATAAGGGGTTATGTGACGAGACCCTAACTTCTTTGTGTAATCCTTTGGGATGAATGAATTGAGATTTCTTCCTTTAGTGATGTTTGCGAAATTTCAAATGTCTGGATAATTTTAGGATGTATTTTTATTGATGAATTTTGAAAAAATGATATTTTGAAATATTTATGTAAACCCTAAATAATTAATGATGTGTAATGATTTTAAAAAAATGGTCTTATACAAAAGTGTTCAGTAAGGAATTTGGAGTCTAATAAGATCAACTTAATTTTTGATGAATAGTAAATTATTAATAGTTATTTTATGCTTAGGATTAGTAATGTGACCAAATGGATTAGTAATCTCACTTAAAGAAAGTTTGAAGATAATTTAGACACCTTGATTGAGTAATAAGATTCAATAAAATGGGTAAATAACGGTTTCATAAATTTTTAGTCAAATATTTGTTTTTTCAGGTGAATAGTGTTTTTTAATTAAAAATTTAATGAAAAATAATTAGAAAATTATTTTTATAAAATGGTCTTTATTTTTGAACTCCGAGCATCGATATTATGTTATGGTAATTTTTGGGGATTTTTCTGAAAAAAAAGAATTCTCAATGAATAGTGTTTTTATTTAAAAAATAAATTAAAAATATTTAGAAAATTATTTTTATAAAATGGAGTTCATAAATGTAATTAGAGCATCGATATTTGGTTATGGTGAAACTTTGGGATTTTTCTGAGAAAGATTAATTTTTCGATGAATAGTAAAAATGCAGTTTTAGGGTTTCAGTTTGTTTAATGACATCATAACTGTGTAATGATGATGTAATGAAATATTTTAAGGGTTTGCCGACCAAAGGGGATGAATTATTGTATTGGGGCCCCCATGTGGCCTAACTCCATGGTAAATTCCATGGGAGAGCACATGGTTTTGAGAAAAGCACTTGTGAGGTGTCCCTTAGCCATTAATGCCTTGTCCCCTCACTTTCCCCTATAAATACCCACCCTTTCCTCCTTTAGTTTTCACTCCCAACTCTCCCCTAAAGAAATTCTGGTCTCCTTACCTCCCAAGGAGTCCTCCCAAGGTGCCCCCAAGCCCTCAAGGTCCAATCCTTTGAGTTTTAAGAGTTACGTTTTAAGGTAAGGGATCCGACCTCTCTCTTTATTTTCAAGTAATCTCTTTTATGTCATTGATTTTATACTCCATGTTATTATGTTGGAGGATATTATTCTATATTCATATTACTACCCTTTCCACGTTAACATTATGAGAGACCCCCTTTTTCTATCACCAATTCGTTTTAAGAATGTTTAAGTGACGCTGTTAGGCTGCCGAATTTTTAAGAGGATTCTTTCACCCTTCTCATTCTTTTCAAAATTCTACTTTCATGTCAAGTCTTTCAAGTTATTTTTTTTATTATGTCGGGGTATGATCTCTATATCTATCATACTGAACTCTTATGTTCACATGATGAGAGACCCTGTTTTATCTTTTCAAATAATTTTGTTGAAGTTTAAGTGATGCTGTTAGGCTGTCGAATTTTCATAAGAGAAATATATTTTTTGTCTTCCTTCCATGTTTTTAATTTCAATTGGTATGTCCTTAAAATTTCATTACCATGATTCATATCCTTTATATTCTGTCCCTCTACTAGTTTTATAGATCATTTATGAGTGGGCGACCCATGTCCCCTCTCTTTTCAATGTTTTCTAAAACCCTGTAAGGTAGCCGTTATGCTGCAGAATTTTCGTCTCAAAATGCCTCTCACTTTTTTTTCAAAATTATTTTATGTCATTAATTGAATACTAAAAGATCTTATTTCTATAGGGGTATTCACATATATATCAAAATTTTCTATTTTAAACTCTGGAATTTACATACATGAAACCTGCTTTCCCTTTCCATGGGTTTAATGTGACATAAAGATCATGTCTTTAAAGCAGTTTTTAAAACGTTATGATTATGAAATGAAACCCATTTCCTTTATGCTATATGGGTTATTTATGAAATTTTTGATGATGATATATGTGTCTCACATGATAATAAAGTCAAATTTAAGGGTGCACCCTAATAGCGCTCCAATACATTGGGTAATGATGTTACCACTAGAGATTACAATTTTCACGATATCTTGGTGAATAACCTTGGTAATTTTCAAATGACACCTTAGGGATGGACCTTGGTGATATATTCATGATTGTCTATGTTAAATGATGTAGCCACATCTTAAAGTGATGAAAAATGTTATTTTTATTATGATATGCCACATGATTTCTTTCTCATTCCTTAAAGTTCTTTTTCATGACATAGTTGATGTGTCTCAAGTTCACATGTTAAATGTTTCTCTTATTTCCCTTACTAGGCCTTCTGCTCACCCTTTCTTTTAATGTATGTCCCCAGGTTATGAGATGCTGTAATGAACCTAGGATGAACATAAGGAAGATCCTTTCATGTGTTTAAGAAGAATGTTTTATGTTGTTTTCATGTATTATGTTCCTGGTTTCCAAGACACTAAACCTTAAAGATCCTCAGTTTTGTGTAATGTAATGAAAGTTTATGTTATAATAAGGCGGGATGCTATAGTTGGTATCAAAGGATGGTTTAGTTATTTGTGGAAATTAGGATATAAAAACTTTAGGAAGAACCCTAGGGAGAATTTTATATATAGGAAAACTTCGTGGTATTTTGGTAAGTATTGAGTAAGTGGTTTATCGAACAAATACATCCCTGTCTGGATACGAGCAGGTAGAGGCGAGACTGGAACAGATGTACATAGGGGTAAAACCCAAAAACAACGCTTTGAGCTAGACTCGAATGGGAACTGGTACACGATAATGGGCCTTGATTCACTCTTGGTTACGACACTCCACGGGGATATGTTTGGTTAATCACAAGCTTTTTATGAATCATTATGAAGGAATTATAGAGAAGTGTAATTTTCTAAGCATGAATTCTTAGTTAAAAGATTCATAAATGAAATAAGTTTCTCACTAAGGTTTTATTATTTTTGAAAATGGCGGGTAATAGGAGGAACCGTGTAGATGGTGACCTCAATGCACCATGTGCTGACGGCCCTCCGATGGAAGCCGGAATGGAAACATTCATACGAATGATGAACCAAATGACTCAAGTTATGAGTAATAACATGAATCAAGCTAAAAGGCCGATCTCCCCACGAAGGGAACAACATTCTGTTGAGTCCTTCATGCGTCAACAACCACCAAAATTCAGTGGATCTACTGACCCATTGGTTGCGTAACAATGGATAAACTCCATTGAAAAGATGTTTTCTGTACGTCATTGTTCAGAACAAGATAAAGTCACCCTTGTTGTTTACCGCCTAGAGGGAGAAGCTGATCAGTGGTGGTCACTGATCAAAAACATGAAGCCACGAGGAGATATGGAAGCTATGGAGTGGTAAGAGTTCCGAGGAATATTCTTTAATAAGTATTTCCCTCGTTCGATGAGAATGAGAATGGAGAAAGAATTTCTCGAGCTGAAGCAGAAGGTGATTGAATCAGTTGGAACCTACGAGATGAACTTCACAAGGATTTCCCGTTATACCTCATGCTTTGTCATGGACCCTAATGGGAAGGTTGATAGATTCTTTGGTGGAATACGACCTCATATACAGAAGAATCTATCCAACAGGGACTTTGATAGCTATGAAGAAATAGTTCAAAGTGCTATGAAAGTTGAACTAGAGTTTGGGGAGACACAGTGGTCTCAAAAATCTAATGAGAAGAAGAGAACTCTAGAACCAATCATGGGAAGAAGTTTTGATTAGGAAAGAGGTGGAAAGCATATGAAACATTCCACATGCAATAAATGTGGGAAGAAGAATTCAGGGAACTGCTTAATCGGAAGTGGTAAGTGCTACAGGTGTCAAAAAGAAGGCCAAATTTCTCAAAATTGTCGTAGTGATGTGAAGCCTCAACTTCCCAACACTAACGACAGAGGAAAGATGGTTCTAGCCCTACCCGATGTCACATGCTTCAAGTGTGGATAGATTGGGAACTTTGATAATCAATGTCCAAATCCGAGGGTGGTGGAGGGGAATCACTATCAACCTCAGCAAAGGCCAAGGGAGAAAGGTCATAATTTTTCTATCACAACAATTGAAGTTGAAGCTCTAAACGATGTGGTAGCAGGTAATCTTGTTGCCGTCTCAAAACTAGCAAATACTTTGTTTGATTCTGGTTCTACGCATTCCTTTATTTCTTCCATGTTTGCAAAGAATATAGAATCAATCCCTGGACTTCTTGTGGTAGAGTTGTCAGTCAGGAATCCAAGTGGGATTATCCATGCATCAATAGTGTTTAGACACTCTAGTGTTTACTTTAGTGATCACAATCTTATCGCAAATCTAGTAGTCATTCCCCTGTCGGAATTCGACGTTATACTAGGGATGGAATGGCTCTCAAAGTATAATGCTAAGATCAAATGCAGAAGTAAGGAAATCTCAGTAGTCTTGACTAAACGACCTACAGTTATCTTCAAATGAGAGATATCCCGAACTGATCCCTATCTAGAAGCACCTCCCATATCTTTCTTTATGGAGTTAATCGGTGATGATGAAGAAGGAAAAGGGAGCATACAAATAGAAGATGTTCCAATTGTTCAGAAATACATGGATGTATTTCTTGAGGAGTTACCTGGACCTCCCCCAGAAAGAGTGGTAGAGTTCTCCATTGAACTCGTACCTGGGTCTCAACTGATATCATAGACTCCATATATAATGGAAAATGTCGAGCTAGAAGAGTTAAAGAAACAACTCCAAGACTTGTTGGAGAAGGGGTTTATCCGACCGAGTGTGTCTCCTTGGGGAGTACCAGTTCTCTTTGTGAAGAAGGGGGATGGATCAATGCGGCTATGCATTGATTATAGAGAACTGAATGGGATCACAGTGAAGAAAAAATACCCTCTTCCAATAATTGATGATTTATTTGACCAACTTCGTGGGGCTCAATTCTTCTCCATGATTGACCTTCGATCTGGTTATCATCAACTAAGGGTGATGAAGGAAGATATTCCAAAGACTGCTTTCCGATCAAGATATGGGCATTATGAGTTTACTGTTATGCCCTTCGTCATGACTAATGCTCCTGCTATTTTCATGGATTTGATGAATAGAGACTTTAAGGACTACCTTTATAACTTTGTGGTAGTTTTTATTGATGATATTTTGATATATTCAAAAAGTCGTGTGGAGCATGACAATCATCTGAGGGTTATTTTGAAAACTCTGCGGAAGGAGAGGCTCTTTGGAATGTGAAGGAAGTGTGAGATATGGTTACAACAAGTGGCTTTCTTGGGGCACATCATAACCAATGAAGGAATCTCGGTTGACCTTGCAAAGACAATGGTTGTGGAGGAGTGGCCTCAACCCACAACGGTAACTGAGATTCATAGTTTCCTTTGTTTAGCAGGATATTATAGGAGATTTGTAAAAAACTTTTCACGGCTTTCTAATCCTCTAACCAAGTTGACTCGAAAAGGGGTTAAGTTCATCTGGACAAAGGAATGCGAGGAATGTTTCCAAGAGCTGAAGAAGAGATTGGTTACTGCACCTGTGTTAACACTACCCTCTATCGGAGAAGGATTCATTATTTTTAGCGATGCATCTCTGAAAGGGCTTGGGTGCATCCTCATGCAAAATGACAAGGTAATTTCTTATGCATCTCGATAGTTGAAGATTCCTGAGCAGAATTATCCTACGCATGATCTAGAGATTGCGGCAGTTTTTTTTGCTCTAATGATATGGAGGCACTATCTTTATGGGGAGAAATGTGATATATACACAGACCAACAAAGTTTTAATTATATTTTCACACAGAAAGAATTAAACATGAGACAAAGGAGATGGTTGGATCTTATTAAAGACTATGATTGTTCAATTCATTATCACCTAGGAAGAGAGAACAAAGTCGCGGATGCATTAAGCATGAAAGATCCTGTTTTTTTGGAAACATTGAGGATCCTAGGAGATCCCTTGATTAAAGATCTAGTAAAACTGGACATGGGAATTGTAAGGGAAGGGACATCATCAACCATATACCAAATGATTTATCAACCTTCATTACTAGAGAAGATCAAGAAGGCTCAAAAAGAGGATCCTTTGCTGTAGGAGAAGTTTGAGGCTGTAAATGATGGGAAGTTCCCTAATTTCAATATTGATCAAGAAGGTGTATTGAAATGTCATACAAGACTATGTGTTCCATCTATTCTGGAGATATAGAAAGAATTGATGGATGAAGCTCATAGATCTACTTTCTCTATACATCCGGGAAGCACTAAAATGTATAGAGACCTTCGTGATCATTATTGGTGGGATAACATGAAGAGGGAGATTGTTGATTACACTACAAGGTGCCTGGTGTATCAGCAAGTAAAGGCAGAACGAAAAATTCCTAAGGGGGTATTACAACCGCTACTCATACCAGTATGGAAGTGGGATAATATCACTATGGACTTTGTAACTGGTCTCCCGAAAGCATCTAAAGGAAACAATGCGATATGGGTTATTGTGGACCGTCTCACCAAGACCGCCCATTTTATCTCTATTCGGGAAGATTTCTCTCTAGATCAACTTTCCAAGATATAGGTGAAGGAAGTGGTAAGGATGCATGGGGTACCACTATCCATCGTGTCTGATCGTGACCCAAGATTCACATCAAAATTCTGGAGAAGTCTTCAACATGCTCTGAATACTGAATTGAATTTTAGTACGGCCTATCATCCTCAAAATGATGGCCAATTTGAAAGGACTATTCAGACACTCGAAAACATGCTGAGATTATACTCAATGGAATTTAAAGGTGGATGGGATCAACACCTCCCATTAGTTGAGTTCTCCTATAAAAACAGCTTCCATTCGAGTATTCAGATGGCACCCTATGAAGCACTATATGGATAGAGTTGTAGAACTCCTACCTGTTGGGATGAAACTGGTGAGAGAAAGCTTCTTGGGCCTGATCTTGTGCAAGAGATGATAGAACAGGTTCATGCCACCCAACAACACATAAAGGGTGCTCAGAGTCGACAGAAAAGCTATGCTGACAACCGTCGAAGTGACTTGGAGTTTAGTGTTGTCGACAAAGTCTTCCTTCAAATTTCTCCCTGGAAGAGAGTCATGCGGTTTGGGAAGAAAGGGAAGCTCATCCCTAGGTACATTGGCCCCTATGAAATCCTTGATCGCATAGGAGCAATGGCCTATCGTCTAGCACTTCCACCGAACCTAGCTCAAGTTCATGATTTCTTCCACGTATCTCTCTTGAGGAAGTACATACCCGACCCTTCGCACGTACTGAACCCAGAGGTGGTACAACTGGAACATGACCTCTCTTATGAGGAGTAGCTAGTGGAGATCTTAGACCGTAGAGACAAGGTTCTACGAAACAAGACCACCAACCTCGTGAATGTGTTGTGGAGGAATCATAAATATGAAGAAGCGACTTGGGAGCCTGAGGAAACAATGAAGCAAAAGTACACTCACATTTTCGACTAGGCCTCAAGTATAAAATTTCAGGGACGAAATTTCTTAAGGGGGGAAGAATGTAACAACCCAATATTTTTAAATAGTATATTAACTTACTCTTAACGATTTAATAGAGATGTTAATGGTTAATGCAGAAAGAAGAGTCGATGGCTTCATCCAGTAGACTCGAACCTTATGAGGCCCACTTATCAGAGCTTGGGAAGGAGGTGGCATCTTTAGGCTTCACTTTGGACCAAGCCCAAGTTGAACTCCAGCGTGTCAATCTTGAACGGAAACTTCTACGGGATAAGTTCAAGTTAGTAGAGATTACTACTAGGGAAATGTTATCTAGGCCTCCCTCAGATTCTCTCACCATAGCACACCTTACACTTAGGTCATATGCCGGTGTTATAAGGGGCTATGTGACGAGACCTCAACTTCTTTGTGTAATCCTTTGGGATGAATGAATTGATATTTCTTCCTTTAGTGATGTTTGTGAAATTTCAAATGTTCGGATAATTTTAGGATGTATTTTTATTGATGAATTTTGAAAAAAGGATATTTTAAAATATTTATGTAAACCCTAAATAATTAATGATGAGTAATGATTTTCAAAAAATGGTCTTATACAAAAGTGTTCAGTAAGAAATTTGGAGTCTAATAAGATCAACTTAATTTTTGATGAATAGTAAATTATGAATAGTGATTTTACGCTTAGGATTAGTAATGTGACCCAATGGATTAGTAAATCTCACTTAAAGAAAGTTTTAATATAATTTAGACACCTTGATTAAGTAATGTGATTCAATAAAATGGGTAAATAACTATTTCATAAATTATTAGTCAAGTATTAGTTTTTCCGGGTGAATAGTGTTTTTTAATTAAAAATATAATTAAAAATAATTAGAAATTTATTTTAATAAAATGGTCTTTATTTTTGAACATAGAGCATCGATATTATGTTATGGTAATTTTTGGGGATTTTTCTGAAAAAAATGAATTCTTGATGAATAGTGTTTTTATTTTAAAATTAAATTAAAAATATTTAAAAAATTATTTTTATAAAATGGAGTTCATAAATGTAATTAGAGCATCGATATTTGGTTATGGTGAAATTTTTGGATTTTTCTGAGAAAGATGAATTTTTCAGTGAATAGTAAAAATGCAGTTTTAGGGTTTCGGTATGTTTAATGACATCATAACTGTGTCATGATACATTCATGAGATATTTTAAGGGTTGGCCGACCAAAGGTGATGAATTATTGTATTGGGGGCCCCATGTGGCCTAACTCCATGGTAAATGCCATGGGAGAGCACATGGTTTTGAGAAAAGCACTTGTGTGGTGTCCCTTAGGCATTAATGCCTTGTCCCCTCACTTTCCCCTATAAATAACCACCCTTTCCTCCTTTAGTTTTCACTCCCAACTCTCCCCCAACTAGGTTCTGGTCTCCTTACCTCCCAAGGAGTCCTCCAAAGGTTCCCCAAATCCCTCAAGGTCCAAACCTCTGAGTTTTAAGAGTAACGTTTTAAGGTAAGGGATCCGACCTCTCTCTTTCTTTTAAAGTAATCTCTTTTATGTCATTGTTTTTATACTACATGTTCTTATGTTGGAGGATGTTCTTATATATTCATATTACTTACCTTTTCAAGTTCACATGATGAGAGACCCCCTTTTCCTCTCATCAATTCATTTTAAGAATGTTTAAGTGACGCCGTTAGGCTGCCGAATTTTTAAGGGGATTCTTTCACACTTCTCATTCTTTTCAAAATTCTACTTTCATGTCAAGTCTTTCAAGTTCCTTTTTTTATTATGTCGGGGTATGATCTCTATATCTATCATACTGAACTCTTATGTTCACATGATGAGAGACCCTATTTTATCTTTTCAAATCATTTTGTTGATGTTTAAGTGACGCCGTTAGGCTGCCGAATTTTCATAAGAGAAATCGATTTTTTGTCTTCCTTCCAGGTTTTTCATTTCAATTGGTATGTCCTTCAATTTTCATTACCATGATTAATATCCTTTATATTCTGTCCCTATACTATTTTTATAGATCATTTATGAGTGGGAGACCCATGTCCCCTCTCTTTTTAACGTTTTCTAAAACCCTATAACGTAGCCGTTATGCTGCATAATTTTCGTCTCAAAATGCCTCTCTCTTTTTTTTCAAAATTATTTTATGTTATTAAGTGAATAATAAATTATCTTATTTCTATAGGGGTATTAACACATATATCAAAATGTTCTATTTTAAATTCTGGGATTTACATACATGAAACCTGCTTTCCCTTTCCGTGGGTTTAAAGTGACATAAAGATCATGTCTTTAAAGCAGTTTTTAAAATGTTAGGATTATGAAATGAAACGCATTTATTTTCTGCTATATGGGTTATTTATGAAATTTTTGATGATGATATATGTGGATCACATGATAATAAATTCAAATTTAAGGGTGTGCCCTGATAGCGCTCCAATGCATTGGGTAATGATGTAACCACTAGAGATTACAATTTTCACGATATCTTGGTGAATAACTGTGGTAATTTTCAAATGACAGCTTGGGGATGGACCTTGGTGATATGTTCATGATTGTCTATGTTAAATGATGTAGCCAAATCTTAAAGTTATGAAAAATGTTATTTTTATTATGATATGCCACATTATTTCTTTCTCATGCCTTAAAGTTCTTTTTCATGACATAGTTGATGTGTCTCAAGTTCACATGTTAAATGTTTATCCTATTTCCCTTACTAGGCCTTCTGCTCACCCTTTTTTGATGTATGTCCCTAGGTTATGAGATGTAGTAATGAACCTAGGATTAACTTAAGGAGAAGACTTTTAAGTGTTTAATATGAATGTTTTATGTTGTTTTCATGTATTATGTTCCTGGTTTCCAAGACACTAAACCTTAAAGATCCTCAGTTTTGTGTAATGTAGTGAAAGTTTATGTTATAATAAGGCAGGATGCTATAAAACTACATAGAGAATGTTTTGGATGAATGATCATAAATGGAACCATTGTGGCCCTTGATATATGACCTCGAAAACTATGACATGAATCATTGAATGTTAATGAACAATATGGTTTCTAATTCCCTTCATAGGGATATGTACGAATCCACATTCATTTTCCCAATCCAATATTTGTAAAACCTCTCGCCTCATTCCACATGAATCCAATTCCCCCATGGATGGAGATAAAATCTAGAGTGCGTTCATATATGGATTTAATGTATTTAATGACTAAAAACATGGATCAATTAGAGAAAAATATAATTTTATTGTACAGTGTTCTCTTAATTTTAAATGGATAATCAATCAATTTCACTAATGGGTAACCATTATTGTTATTGGGAAGGATTTCTGGAATATAACATAATTCTGAAAGATAGTCCAAGATGAGGAAACATGACCCCTCATGGGATGATAAGGCCTCCAATCCTCTCATTTGATAAAAGGTTCAATCGTCTGCATGCCAAGTGATCAGTTGGTTATCCACCTATGGAAAGAGGAAGAGTCTTGTGGCACCCAGAAAAACAAAAGTAGGACCATATGAAAAAGAAACCATCATAAAAAACATTTAAATGAGGTTGAAGTTTCTTGGATTTATCCATATCAAAAGTTTTCTTCCCTAATTAGGTTATCCTCAATCGAGGAAGTTGTATGTAAATTATTTTTCAGCATCATTAATATATAAATAATTGAATTTTGTGTACTTATCTATCAAATAATGTTTTTTCATCAATTCTTTTGTAGGAGTCCTATTAATCAAATTTTAATTCAATATATTTGTTAACCACACAATGGGTTAAATCCACCTCAATTGTATGGGCCCACCATCAACAAATTTTATTTCTATGTGAATATTTAATTAGTGATATGTGCATGTGATAAGCTCAACTATAAAACATAAATTAATATATACCATAATAAAAAAAAATAAACCATCAATAATACATGCTTTATGCTGATGCTGGAATGTTTTTGATCAAAACAAAGTGACATTACCAACTAGAATTCCAAATATCCCAAGGGTGTACACATATAAACCGAGCATAGCCTTATAACCACCATCAACCCTTAGGCCCACAACCTCGATTGACCATACCTTATTTGTCTTATGTTAGAGTGTCCTTGAGTATGTCCCTCACATTAGGTGAACCTCTCTCCACACTTTGGGGATCTAATGATCATGCATCTATCAAGATGAATAAAAAACATAGGGTGTTACTAAGAATCCCTCATCCTCACGTACTCAGGATGAAACACATGGAAGTACGTCATTCTTTTCATTTTTAGGATGAAACCTAATTCATAGTAGGTGGATGTCCAAGGAAATAAAATACGCCCAGGAATGACAGATTCCTGGGTGAACCATGAAATAAAGTAGAATAATATCCTAGATCATATGACTAATATCTTGGGATTCCAATAATTCTTGACACCTCAGCTATACCATATCCAGTGTATCTACCATATCCCAGGGGGAATCCTACATTAAAGAAAAAAAAAGTATTTGCGACGGGAATAAACCCCATCACAAAAAGTCTGCCGAAGAGGCTATTTGTGACATGAACATCAACCCATCACAAATAATTAGTTATTTTCCATGAGACTTGGAGTCCAGTAGAAAAACGTAGGCGTGGTTTGCACGCCAAACAATGGGAAGGGTATTTGTAACGGGGAGGTGCCTCCCGTGGCAAATACTAGGAGGCGGTATATACTATTTATGATGGGGGAATTCCCCCATCCAAAACTGTGTGTCCACCGGAGGGTATTTGGGATGGGACCCATCACAAATACCTAGACAATAAATGCTATTTGTGGTGAGATGTTTTCCCGTCACAAACAGTGTGTCAGCAGGTCACTTTTTGCGATTGGACCCATCCCAAATAACCTTTTAACCGCCGACTATAATTAATGCGGTTGAAGATATTTGCGACAAGATACCCATCGCAAATAATACCGTCACAACTAATATAACATATATATACCCCTCATACATTTTTTTCCTTCCTTCACCTCAATTCCTTCTTTCTCTCTCTCTCTCTCTCTAAACTCTAATTTTTGAGTGAAAATTTTTCTGAGTTAGTTTTTTATGAAGAAGTTGTGAAGCGATCTACACCTGTAAGAGATCAAGTGAAAAGATATTTATGTTTTAATTCATTTAGTATTTATTTCATTTTTTATATGAATTTTAATTATTGTTGAATTGTTGTAATTAAATTAGATTTAAATTGTTTTGTCATCATTATTTATTTGTAATAATAAATTTAAATTAATAGTACCAATTCTACGTAATTAGTAGTAATTAATAATTATTAAATATAATTAGTAATGTATATAAATAATTAGGGGTAATTATTAATTAGTAACTGTAATTTGCAGTAATTAATAGCATTTAATGCTAATTAGTAATAATTAGGGGTAATTAGTAATAAAAAGTGATAAATAGTAATAATTAACATTAAATAGTAATAATTACGAAAAAATAGTAATAATTTGGAAAAAATTGTTATAATTTCGAAAAATAGTAATATTTAGGAGAAAGAGTAATAATTTGGAAAAAATAGTAATAATTAGAAAAAAATAGTAATAAATCGTTACAATTAGTAAAAAATATTTACAGTTAGTGATAAATACTAATAATTAATAATAAATAATAATAACTACTAATATATAGTAATAAATAGTAATAAATAGTAATAAATAGTAATAATTAGTAATAAATAGTAATAATTAGTAATAAATAGTAAGAAATAATAGTAATAAATAAAAGTAATAGAGTAATAAGGAGTAATAAATAGTAATAAATAATAATAAATAGTAATAAATAGTAATAATTAGTAATAATTCGTAATAAATAGTAATAGATATTAATAAATAGTAATATAGAGTAATAGTGAGTAATAAATAGTAATAAATAGTAATAAATAGTAGTAAATAGTAATCATTAGTAATCATTAGTAATTATTAGTAATAAATAGTAATAATTAGTAATCATTTGTAATCATTTGTAATGATTAGTAATAATTAGTATTGATTAGTAATAATTAATAATAATTAGTAATAATTCATAATAATTAGTAATAATTAGTAATAATTAGTAATAATTAGTAATAAATAGTAACAGATTGTAAAAAATAGTAATAAAAAGTAATAAAAAGTAATAAATATTAATAAATAGTAATTTAGTATTAATTAGAAATAATTAGTAATAATTTCAAATAATTTGTAGTAATTAGAAATAATTAATAACAATTATTAATAATTAGTAATAATTTGTAACAATTAGTAATAATAAGTAATAATGAGTAATAATTAGTAATATATAGCAAAAAAATCTATAAATAGCACTAAATAGCAATAAATAGCAATAAATAGCAATAAATAGCAATAAATAGCAATAAATAGCAATAAATAGCAATAAATAATGATAAATAGAAATAAATAGGAATATTTAAGAATAAATAGTAATAATTAGTAATAATTAGTAATAATTAGTAATAATTAGGAATAATTAGTAACAATTAGTAATAATTAATAATAATTAGTAATAATTAGTAATAATTAGTAATAATTTGTAATAATTAGTAATAATTTGTAATCAATAGTAATAAATATTAGTAATTAGTAATAATTAGTAATAACTAGTAATTATTAAGAATAATTAGTAATAAATAACAATAATTTGTAATAATTAGAAATAATTAGCAATAATTAGAAATAATTAGCAATAAGTAGCAATAAATAGCAATAATTAGCAACTATTAACAATAATTAGCAATAAATAGTTATAAATATCAATAAATAGAAATGAATTACAATAAATAGGAATAATTATGAATAATTAGGAATAAATAGTATTAAATAGGAATAATTAGAAATAATTATTAATAATTAGTAATAAATATTAATAATTAGTGATAATTAGTAATAATTATTAATAATTAGTAATAATTAGTATTGATTGGTAATAATTTGCAATAATTAGTAATAATTAACAATAATTAGTAATAATTAGTAATAATGAGTAACAAATATAAATAATTAGGAATAAATAACAATTATTAGGAATAATTACGAATAATTAGGAATAATTAAAAATAATAAAGACTAATTTGGAATAATTTGGAATAAAATCAACTGTAATAAGTTGTAATAAATTGTAATCTATTGGCACAATTTTTGATGGATTGGTGGCACTCATTTTTCTCAACAACTCTTCTCCTTTCAACTATCACTGGCTCAAAACATAACGAAAAATATGCTTCTACGTAAACATACCCAATCTCGTATGCACAATTTTGGATATGAATTTGTAGGAACACTTTTTTATAATGTTTTTAGGTGGTGAAAGTTTCCAGAATACGATTCATTGATGAAAATGGGGCTCTTTTATCTGAAGGATCATTTACTTGCATCTTTCTCACACATAAATCACAATGAAGAATATGCTCGGAGGTACACTTATACATTCTTGTATGCACGGGAATGAATATACGTACCTCCTAGAAGATTCTTCATTGTGATTTGAGTGTGAGAAAGGTTCAATTAAATGTACTATCGGAAAAAAGAGTTGTCGTTAATCCACTGAAAATTGTGTCGCCCGTAATTAATGGTAATTATTAAAAAGTATTTTTAAATTTTTATCTTCTTTTTTGGATTGTGTTTTTTAATTTCAAATTATTCAAAAATATTAATGATTTTATATTTTATAGAAAAATATAGATCAATGCAGTCGACGAGAGTCATTATTAGATGATCGCACTTGGATAAACTAGTGCAGAAATCTAAATGGTTCTGTTTTAAATCATATATATATTGAGGGTGTTGAAACTTTTTTTATCATTTGTATCATCAAAACCAGAATTTTTTCAAAGGGAACAACTATGTTTCCCTATAAAAAATGTGATATGAGAATGTTTAACACATTTGACATGGTTGGGGGACATATCTTGCATTTTTTTCAACCATATTATGTTTTCTGGTATCAACACGGTGAGCATAATTCCTGAGAAAAAACTAATAATTTGATTTATGATCCATCACAGTTTCAAAATATAGTATTTGATGTTGTAGGTCCATCTGTTCAATAAACTGAAACTCAGGATGATATTTATTTAACTCTTGAGTACGCACCATATGAATTTAATGAGTTGTTGAGGTCTGTTGAGGATGCATTATATCCTCGTTTCATGATAAAAAAATTAGGAGCAGTTGAAAAATTTATTGCTATTAAATCAGATAATTCAATGACAACTTACTATTTGGATCAAATATAATCTTTGGTTTAAACACTGTTACCTGAAATAATTGTGTTGGCTACAAATTACTTTGAGTGAAAGAGGATGGTTCATAATATAGGGCTTAGTTATCGGCAGATTCATGCATGTGAAAATTATTTCAACTTATATTCTAGTGAAAATGAGTCGCTGGATAGTTTTCCCACATGTGGAAAATAGTAGTATAAAGATGATCAAATGAGAAAGTCTGGATAGATTATTGTGAAATGGTTGAGATGTTTCTTGCTTACACCCCGGTTGCAACTTTTATTTATGTCTCAAAAAACACCGTCAATGATGCCATGGTACAAAACCAATATTTCAACAAGTAAAAGCTTGAAGAATTCATCTGATGGTGAGTCATGGAAACATTTTGACCGACTGCTTCAGTATTTTTTTAGAATCCCGGAACATGCGATTGGCTCTTTTTATGGACGGTTTCTTCCTGTTTGGTTCTTATGGTAGTCAGTATTCATATTGGCATGTATTTATAACTATGTAAAATTTACCTCCATGGATGTTGATGAAGGATCCCTATATCGTTTTGTCCTTACTAATCTCAGGACATCTGAAAATGTATATTGTTGTTTATTTTAAACCATTTATTGATGAGTTAATTCTATTGTGGAGTAATGGTGTTCGTACATATAATGTTGCTGTGAAACAAAATTTTATATTAAAAACTCCATTGATGTGGACAATTAGTGACATCCTAGTATATGGCATGTTATCTGGATGGTTTACAAGTGGTCCAAAATCATGTCCTTACTGTACGAATGACAAAAAAGTATTTATGCTCGTCAATGTAAGAAAACATTTCTATTTTGACTGTCATCACAGATTTATTCCAACCAATCATCTTTTTTCAAGGAACAAATCTCACTATAGAAAAGACACAATTGAAAGGAATGAACCTCCAAAAATGATGTCAGGTACAGAGTCGACAATAGTTGTATTTTCATTACCTTGCATCACATTTAGGCCAACAGTAAACCAACAGAAAATTCATAGTATTGGGAAAGAACACAATTGGAAAAAATAGAGCATTTTTTGTTATCTGTCATATTAGTATGATGTGTTGGTCCTCCAAACATTGTATGCCATGCATATTGAGAAGAAATATTTTGATAATTTATTTCATAATTTTTTGGATACACCAGGTAAGACCAAAGATAATGTAAAGTCACCATTAGATCTTTCCCAAATTTGTAGGTGACCAGAACATGAACTGTATCAAAATGTCAAATCAAAGATTTTAATGAAGCCAAAATCAGATTATACACAATCCAAAGAGAGTCTCTTATTATTTTGTCATTGTATTATAGATTTGATACTTCTATATGGATATGATTCTGTTTTGGTTAGATGTGTTAAGAATGGTCATATTACCAGATTACAAAGTCATGATTGTCTTGTTATAATGGAAAGACTTATGCTATCTAGATTCATATATTTGATGAATTATATTATTTCGGATTCGATAACATACATATCATATTTTTTTGAAGACATTTGTGCTGCGAAAACAAAATATGCTGCTATAAGAAAACTGAAAAAAGATGTTTTTGTAATTATATGTAAACTGGAAAAAATATTGCATACATCTTTCTTTGACTCAATGCAACATCTGATATTACATTTTACACATGAAGCTAAATTTAAAGGTTCTGTGCAATCTCGTTTGATCCACCAATTCGAGATATGCATGCAGAAGTTGAAGAAATAAGTACATAACAAAGCATCATTTGAATGCTCAATTATTGATTCTTATTTGCAAGAGGAAATTTCTTTTTTCTACTCTTATTATTTTGAATCTGAATATGCCTAAAAACCCATACACACGGGACAAAAGGGAGGAATTTTGATGTTGAAATGAAAAATAAATTATTAGTTTTTAATCATATAGAGCTTGGATTTGGTGAATTTCATGAACGATGGCTTTCAGATGACGAACATCCCAAAGCTCATACATATGTTTTTCTAAACTATGAAAAAATTACATAATTTTTTCTATAAGTTCTTCTATCACATATTCTATTATTTTTGTTATAGAAAGTAAATTTATATTATTTGTAGGTTATGTGATAATCATATCAAGAAACAGATTCCACAAATTACAAAATCTACTCTTGAAGAACGCAGACAAAAAAGTCTCAATGGTATAAAAAATTGGTAACATAAATTATTTATGTTTTTACATATCAAATCATTTTATTATTTATTATATTGATAATTGTTTTAAAAAATTTCAGGTGTCTCAAAAAGCTGATAAAATTAATAATAGACTGTGTATACTAAGTAAACCACCATCCAAAATGGTTAAATCTTATAATGTATATGTGGTGAATAGTTTTCAATTTCACACATGTGCATCTGAGGAATAAAAAGAACAATGAACAGTGGATTTTTAATGAAAGAATCACATCATAGAGAAGATGAAGTTGACTTTTAAGGCATACTGGATGAAATTATCGAACTATGTTATATAGGAAAAAATTACATAATGATGATTAAATGTCGATGGATTGATACTGAGAGAGTCGTGTGTGTTCATCTGATTCATAGAATCATCGATATTAAATATAAAAGTAATTTGGGTAAAAAATGAACCATTTTTAATGGCTCAAAAATCACATTAATTATATTATGAAAAGTACTGTGCAACCTCAAGAGACCTGAGTGATTGGTGTAGCACAATAAAAATGAAATCTCAGGAAAATCGGTTCACTCAAACTGAATGTGGTTCCACTGAAGTTCAAGGAATTGAAATTTTTACAGAGGAAACTCAAAATCCATCTTTTTTTACAAAGAGAAATTAATATCGATGATGAAACCCCACAATTAAGGGTCGATGGTGATAATGATGTTATTTATGTTACAAATGAATTAGAAATGGAAAGAGATGACGAAACTGAAACTCATATGGATATTAATGATTCGAAGGATGAATATGAAGACCTTGACATCATCAGATATGAAGATGATGATGAAGGTGAACATCGACATAGTTAAATTATGGTTATAATCAAAACTAATATATATCTATATATAACAATTATTTTCAACTATCTGTTAACAACAATCATTTTGTGTTTCAGATGGACCATGATCTACTTTGTGAGTGGCAGGAGGATGAGCTACATTTGGATGGGAAGGATTTGGGACCATCTGACCCTTATCCTACCGGCTATTCAGGGGGTACATGGAGGGGGTGTAGTCTTGCACAACTGATGATTCTTTCCCGTATCCCTGAGCGATGTCCACCTCTAGCCTTCGATCCATGAATGTAGAGGTATGGTAACCTCTGTCTTTTTTTTAGATTTCATTAATTTATTTATATAATAATTGTTTTATTATTTATTCTTTTTTCACAGTTTCGCGCACGTATCAATTAGATAGGGGAGCTCTATCTTGGAAAATTATATTTCTCAGCCGTGGATCACATGGGAACAGATTCTCATTGATGTACTTTTCAACATGTTCAATAATTTTATGTTATGTTAATAAATAATATATATTTTGAAATTTTTTTATTTAATAACTTGATATTATAAATTACTTGTAGGGTTTATGGTATCCCATCGATGATAGCATGTGTGGTGTTATCCACGCGGCATGGGAAGTGTCTATGCATGACCATTTCAATTAGTTTTTTCACAATTTCAGAAGGATGACCATTAAGAATGCAGGAGTCACAATGTTTGATTAGTCGTGTAGAGCCCACTGACCATAGTACATTTCATCTAACGTCTATAATGGATTATGTTCACACTGGTTGAGTTCTGGATTTCAGAGGATATCTTCATTTGGATGGTAGAATTGGGGGAGATAGGAGGTAGCCCATCGAGCTAATAGTCGTACATTCAGTACATATAGAGATCATCTCGTAAGTATCTTTTTTAAATATTTTATGTAACATTATATATATAGTGTTTATTTTATGTTCATATAGGCAGTCAAGTAGCCTGATATTACTGAGTACGATGTTTATCGGAGGATATAGTGATTCAACCATTGGAGAGATTATAGGTGATCGACAGTGTCATATTGTGGTTAATATTATTTGTTTTTCAGTTTGAAAATAAACTACATAAAATATTTTAACTATTTTAATTTCCAATTGAAACAGAAGGTGTCATATGAGGCCGAAACCACTCAAACACAAACTAAGAGTCAGGACGAGATGGTTGATTAAACAAGTGCCCACTATTTCAATAAGGAAACATGGATGCAGGCGACCCTGTATGCCTTTAAGAAGGGCCAAGTAGTTGGTATCATCTCCCATTTGACTCTTATAACTTATTATGGTACTACTATGATGTCGGCGTCTAGATCGAATGGTGCTCGTGGAGAGGCATCATCATCTATCTCATAGTATTAATAGTAGTTGCGAGCTCAGAAAGAGCTTAAAGAGAGTTTGCAGAAGTAGCCTGAAGAGATTCATTTGCAGCAGTAGCAATAGCAGTAGAAGTAGTACAAGGAGGACATGCATCGATTGCAGCAGCAGCTGCAACAACACAAGGAGGAGATGTGTCGATGGTAGCAACATGAGTTGGATCATATGGAGTACATTGGCTATCTGACTCGTAGTTTAGGGATGGAGTTTTATCCACAATCTCCTCCAGCTCCTCCACCACCTCTAGATGACTATCCCACGAGTAATTGTTTTGTTATTTTAAAAAAAAATTCATTCATGATTTTTGGTAAAATTTTCTGTTTACAATTTTTTTCTTTTATATTGTTTCGAATGTTGCATAATTTAATTTTTTTAATTTTTTTTATTTTACTAATAATAATAATATAATTATTTTAGGATTTTTTTATATTTTTTGCAAATATTGATAATTATAATTTTTTTATTATTTTATTATTTTAATAGTATTAATATTATTATTTCATTAATCATAATTTTAATATATATATATATATATATATTTTATTTCATTTAGTATTTGCGACGGGACCTTTTGCGATGGGGTCACGTCATAAATAGTATATATATATATATTAAAAGGTATTTGTGATAATAAAAGTGACCAACACAAAAGGTTTAGGTATATATAACATATATAAGTAGAGAACTATTTGCAGCACCATTTTTTGGAATGGACTATTTTCGAAGGGAGTCTGTCGCAAAAGCGCATTTGTGACGGGAGCATGTCGCAAATTTCCCGTTGCAAATACCTCAAAATCCTGTAGTGCTAGGAATTGAACGAGGGGATCCAGTGGTCACCCTCATGATGTCCAACATCTATGCTCTTGTATATATTACCACATAAAACCTCACACCACCATTTTAATTTTAGAGGTTCTAGGCATTTCAAATGGTCTGTTGGTATATCCATTGAAATCATAAGAACCTTTGGAAATCAAAATGGTGTAACTATTTCAATGGAAACCCTAACATAACAAGAATTTTGAATACACACTATCATATATTATGATGTTGGATCCTGGGAACCACCATTGTGAATCCACCATTTCCTCAACCATGATTGATTCTAGTAAAATTTGGAATCCTCCACCAAAGTTGATGGAGATATGATCCCAATTATCTTAGGAATCCTAGGGCCTCATCCATATCAACAAGTGATTACAAGGCGTACCCAATAATAAAAATTAATTCAGTCCCAATGTGTGATTCCTATAAATCATGGGTAATCAAATTATATATCAAAAATAAATTAAAAAAGGGGATTTCCCAATATCTAATCACATTCATAAAATCATTTCCTCTGTAATCTTATTAGTTGGTTCATGTTCTATGTGACACCTGTAACCATCTATAAATATAAAAAATACACCTACTCAAGGTCATCTCATAAAGGGGAACATGTAGGGTTCCCTTAGATCGTTACTACTATTTAGGCTTCCCTCTTGGGATACTCAGCCACAACTTGTCTCTTAATTCAATTGATAATGCTCAAGGAACATCCTATCCCTCTGCATTATCAAAGTCATCAACCAACCTCATAGGATCTATGGGTTCTCCTCACTTGAGATGACCTTGAGATATCGGTTAAGGTCAATCTCTATTTTTTAGGGTCAATATGGACTTGTTAGCTAACCCAACCTCTCAATAATCATCCTAAGGACCATCAAACTAGGACCAACACATTTCAATGGTTCTCACCCATCATACCAGTGCCTTCAATACCATGTATGTCACACCTTTTTAGGGAAATGTCTATAATAACTTATCTAGGGGACAATCGGTCATACTGAGCGCATTTAAAACCCTTAGTGACCCTAAAAATCCCAAATGAATCATAATTAAACCATTTAATCCTATAAAAATCAGTGGATGAGGCAAGAATTCATTGTACACTATTGTAATTTTAGACTTTACCAATGGTTCAGAACTGTTGCTAAAGGCTTGGAAATCGTTGGTATATTATATACCAACGGTTTCCCAAACTGCTACCATGTAAGCTGTGGGTATAGGCTTATACCAATGGATCTGTGGAAACCATTGGTATATGTGTTAAAGTAAGAGATATACCAACAGTTTCACAAACCGTTGGTATATGTTACCATTATACCAATAGTTTAGAACCGTTGGTATATAGTGTACAATATACATCGAAAGGATATACCAACGGTTTTGAAAACTATTGCTAAGAGTTTATACCAATGGTTATAACAAAACTGTTGGTATAATATACATAAAAAGGTGATACCAACGGTTTGGAAAACCGTTGGTATACATATGCTGCACCTCCATAGCAGCAGCAGCCAGCCAAAAACCACCTCCAACCTACAACTCTCCATGACCTGCATGAATACATACAGTTAGAATCCAAAATCCTACATGGGATGTTTAAAATTTATCCAGAATTCCAAAATTTAGAAATTTAAAATTCATTCCTCACTCAAACCACAACGCAAGAGAAAAATCCAGAATCCAATACATCCAGAATCCAATACATCCAAAATTGAAATGAAATAACACCCATAACACTAGTACAAAATTAAAATCCAATACATACAGAATCTAATACACATAAAAGTATTCTAAATTTAGAATTAATTACCAATACAACCAGAATCCAATACATTTAGAATTCTGAAATTTAAAATTGAAAATAAATAACAACTATAATAGTATTAAAAATTTATAATTCACTCACTCAAAATACAAAACCAATAAACACAAGAGAAAAAGCCTACATGTTATAGGAAGCACATGGGATGTTTCCTCATGGTCATGGGTTGACTGTCTTAGAACCAATAGAAAATCTTGGGTAGAGTGGATAGAAAATGGTAGTGGTCATGTGCTTAGACCTAGGATGAGTTGTAGGAAGCACATGGGAAGTTTATATTCCTTTAATGACTATGTATCCATGTATATTAGGTTCCTGATGTGTTACTCAGAAACATTGGCCAATATCGACATATGAGATGGGTTACCAGAATAGCCTACATGTTTTTCATAGACTTTTTTGTTGGAATAAGGGGGTATGTGGCTAATTGTAATTTGGTCTTCTGGGTGTGATGTGAGATAAATCCCCATTTTGGGTAGTGGGTATGAATATTCAAGTATGTCTTTGGTATTGGGATCCCAAAAGGACTTTGGTTTGGCTCTAGAATCCACTGTTTGAGGATGGGGTTGGCGTATTAAATGTAACATGTTTTAGAATAGGGGTAGGAGTACCTCACATGAGAAGTGGATTTTGTGAGGCTGGACCATGAATCCTTGTGCAAAAGTATCAACACAATTTGAATATGTTTGGTCAGTTTTCCGTATGCAAGTTGTTTTTTTCACTTAATATCCTGTCCATTTCAAATAAAAGTGAGACAGTTTGAGTGGTATCGGCCACACCATGCCTCAGATTGAGGGGGGGGGGGGGGGGGGTTGACTCGTACATGTCACAAATGACCCATGGATCTTTTTAAAAAAGTAGCAATAGAATATGAATGTGTTTGGTTTGTTTTCCGTATGTCAGTTGTTGTTTTCACTTAAAATGTTGTCCATTCCAAATAAAAGTGAGACACTTTGAGTGGTACCAGCCACATCATGCCTTAGATTGAGATGTGGTTTACTCTTACGAATCACAAATGACCCAGGGATCCTTGTGCTAAAGTGTCAACACAGTCAGAATATGTGTGGTTGGTTTTTCGAATGTCAGTTGTTTTTACTTAAAACAGTGTCTGTTTTAAACAAAAGAGAGACACTTTGAGTGATATCGACCACACCATGTCTCGTATTGAAGCGGGGTTGACTCGTACACATCACAAACTACCCATGAACCATTTTCTTGAAGTATTAATATAGTTAGAAACCGTTCAGTTATTTTTCCATATGTAAGTTGTTGTTTTCACTTAAAATCCTGTCCGTTTCAAATAAAAGTGATACAGTTTGAGTGGTATCGTCCACACCGTGTCTTAGATTGAGGCGGTGTTGACTTGTACATGTAAGAAATGACCCATGGATTGTTTTTATAAAGTATCAACAGAATCCAAATGTGTTTCGTCGGTTTTCCATATGCAAGTTGTTGTTTTCACTTAAAATCCTGTCTATTTCAAATAAAAGTGATACAATTTGAGTGGTACCGGCCACACCGTTCCTCAGATTGAGGCGGGGTTGACTCTTACACAGCACAAATGACCCATGGAATGTTTTCCTGAAGTATAAATACAATAAAAAAGAATTTGTTTGGCTTTCCGTATGCAAGTTGTTGTTTTCACATAAAATCCCGTCCATTTGAAATAAAAGTGAGACAGTTTGAGTGGTACCAGCCACACCGTGCCACAGATTGAGGCGGGGTTGATTCGTACAAATCAAAAATTACCCATGGATTGTTGTTCAAATGCATTAATAGAATCTGAATCCATTTGTTTAGTTTTCTATATGCCAGATGTTATTTTCACTTAAAATGTTGTCCAATTCAAATAAAAGTGAGACACTTTGAGTTTTACCGATCACACCATGCCTTAGATTGAGGAGGGTTTGACTCATACAAGTCGAAAATGAACCATTTATACTTGTGCAAATGTATCAACACAATCCAAATACGATTTTTCAGTTTTCCATATTCCAGTTGTTTTTACATAAATCAGTGTCCATTTTAAAAAAAAAGAAAGACACTTCAACTCATACCAGCTACACCATGACTCACATTGAGGTGGGGTTGACTCGTACATGTCACATATGATCCATAGACCATATTCTTAAAGTATCAACACAATATGAATGCGTTTGGTCAGTTTTACATATGCCAGTTGTTGTTTTCACTTAAAATGTTGTCAATTTCAAATAAATATGAGACAATTTTAGTTGTACCGGCCACACCGTGCCTCAGATTGAGTTGGGGTTGACTCATCAATGTCACAAATGACTCATGGAACCTTGTTAAAATGTATAAACACAATCAGAATACTTTTGGTTGGTTTTTCGTATGTCTGTTGTTTTTACTTAAAACAATGTCCATTTTAAACAAAAGAGAGACACATTGAGTGATACCGGCCACACTGTGACTTAGACTGAGAAGGGGTTGACTCATACACGTCAAAAATGTTTCATGGATATTTTTCATGAAGTTTAAATAAAATCAGAAAGAGTTTGGTCCATTTTCTGTATGCAAGTTGTTGTTTTCACTGAAAATTTTGTCCATTTCAAATAAAAGTGAGACAGATTGAGTGTTACCGGCCACACCGTGCCTTGGATTGAGGCGGGGTGGAATCGTACACATCAAAAATTACCCATGGATCATTTTCCTTAAGTATCAATAGAATCTGAATGTAATTGGTTGGTTTTCTGTATGTAAGTTGTTGTTTTCACTTAAAATTCTTTTCATTTCAAATAAATGTGAGATAGTTTGAGTGGTATGGGCCACACCATGCCTCAGATTGCAGCGGGGATGACTCATAAACATCACAAATGTTCCATTGATCATTTTCTTAAATTATCAAAAGAATCCGAATGTGTTTGTTAAGTTTTCTGTATGCAAGTTGTTTTTTTCACTAAAAATCATGTTCATTTCAAATAAAAATGTGACAGTTTGAGTGGTACCGGCCACACCATGCCTCAGATTGAGGAAGGGTTAACTCGTAAACGTCAAAATATGACCCATGGATCATTGGCCTAAATTATTAATAGAATCAGAATGTGTTTGGTCAGTTTTCCATATGCCATTTTTGTTTTACTTAAAAGGGTGTCCATTTTAAATAAATCTTAGATTGGGATCCAAGACACCGATAAAAGAGTGGGATTGTCTTAGGAATCAAGGTAGCTGGTCCTTATCATTTTTTGAATTGTAGTTATGTTTTATATATGCCGAATCGCTGCTCGCCCAGTTTTGGGATGTCAGGTCGGGGGCTATCCGGGGTCTAGGGAGGAGGGTCGGGGGCTGTCTGGGGTCCAGGGAGGAGGGTGGGGAGCTGTCCAGGGTCAACAGAGGTGGGGGGTTGTCAGGGGCTATCCAGGGGGATGTCTGGGGGCTGTCCCAGGTCCAGGGTGGACGGTGGGTGGGTGGGGGGGGGGGGGGGGCTGTACCAAGTCTTAGGAGGAGGGGGGCTGTCGAGGGTGCAAGAAGGATAGTGGGGGGCTGTCTGGGGGTGAGTCGTGTGTCCAGGGTGTGGTCAGGGCTATCTAGGGGGTACGAGGTGTATAGGGGGTGATCGGGCTACCCATGGGGGTGGTGGGGCTGTCCAGGGG